>CM060945.1:501895200-506895200 GCA_030765085.1 Allium cepa
CGACAAGGCACATGAGGCAATACCAAGGTAGTGAAACTACCGTTTGCCTGATCCGGACTAGTGAAAACGCAACGCCGCAACGATCGTAACACCGTGAAACAACACTCCTAAAATTTCGAGGGTGCACCAATCAATAACAAGTAATGAGTACTATACGAAGGAATGTGTTCGCTTGAGGTGGCTAACCCCATTTGGCCCGGCATGGCTCCTGTTTTTGTCATTTCCAATTTGACATAAGTGTCAAGGCTATCCATTATCGTTCACTTTCTTCAGTCATCACGTACGTCATTCCAACCACTTTATTCTGTATCACACTCCGCGTATAGTTATTAAAGTGGTTTTCGGTTTAGACAGTGAGTATGTCCCTAACCGATTCCGGTTTCTTTAATAACCTTCGAAATTATTTACCGATTAGTCGTTTAATAAATTTCAAAACCAAATCAATTTCAAATTCAATTAAAATTTGTAACTCATTATTTCCTTTGTCTTCCTAAAACAATTTCCGAAATTTACGTTTCATAACTTCCAAATTCCATTTCAAAATTCTATAATTCAATTTCAAAAGTTAAATTTAAACAATTCAAATATACGTTTAAATTCGAATATAAGTTTCATTTCGTAATCATTTAAAATAAACTTAATTTAACATTCAAATCAATTTAAATTCATTATCGATTTCATTCAATATTCGTTAAGTAAATCCATCGTTCAAACAATTTCTATTTAATTTCCAATTCATTGAATCAATTACTTAAGTGCAACTCCATTATTTCAAAACTTACAAATTGAATTAGGTTAAATTCGTCATATCAAATTCTTTAAATTACAAGTCCTACATTTATTTCAATAAACGCATTTTATTTCTTGTTAAAGAGATTCGATTTCACTTATTTATTTACTTAGTTACAAATTCAAAACTCGATTAATAAAGAAACTTAATTTCACTTATTCAAGTAGTTCAATTTCGCTTATTAAAGATTCAATTTCATTTAATTATTAAATAATTCAATCTTAATTATTAAATAATTTCAAACTTAATTATTAAATAATTTCAAACTCAATTATTAAGTAATTCCAACCTTAATTATTAATTAATTTAAAACAACGTTCCTTCATCAACTACCATGTTAATATTTTGCTTCAAATTATTAGATATTACATTTTCTTTTCATTAAAATTCAAATTCCATCTTCATTTCAAAACCTTATTATTTATTCAAATCAAATCATTATTTTATTTTTAAATTAAATTATTGACCAATCGGGTTTTTATTTTGTTCTATATCCTAAGTCAAAATCTTATTTGGGTATTTATTATTTCAACCCGATTCCATTCCAATTCAAAAAACAAAGCATAGCAAAGCGAACTTGCAGTGTGATAACTGGGATGGTGTCAAAGTAAATAAACAAGCAATAGCAACCATACAAACAATTCAACAATTTAATTAAATAATCCCGAAATAATCGTATTAATTTACATTTGTTGATTATGCAAATTAATATAATTATCCTAGAATCTACATTATCATTTCATGTAGATTAAAGATTATTACATTAATATTTATACGGTTCTTCACTTGATATTCATTATTCAATTTAATACTACATAAATTTAATACTACATCAATTTATACAACATACATTCAAATGGTTCAAGGTGTAATTAACCAAATTTCTACGTGTCAGTTTAATTTACATTTAAAGGGGTCATATTATGTAAATGTTATCTAATCAAATTTAACACATATATCAAATCTAACTATCCTACGTCAATTTCAATTTCAAATTATTTATCACTTACAACATTAACAATTTAACTTCCAATGTCAACATCAAACAATCAATCATTTAACAACCAACTGGATTATCAGATAATGGTATCGGATGTCACAGGTGAACTGATACAGGTAATAACATATATTTAACAGTGTAAATAACTAGCAGCAGCATATTTCAATTATCATTTCAATTGAAATAAAATTTAATAAATAAAAGAAAATTAATTATGAGTGATTGCTCACCTTTCGAGACTAGAGAGAATAGGCAATGACTCAGATACGCACACTGATACAGACACTGAAATATCCAAGCATGAATCCCAAACAAAGCTAGATTGGCATGAATTTGACGATCAAAGCTGAAAACTAGAAAGAGACGAATTCAAATCAGAATTTGAACGATATCGATAAATGGTATAAGTGCACATGTATGACTATATGTAAATATATATATAATATCATATTTTCACTCAGTGCCTACTAAGAAATTTTTATACACACACACACACACACACATCTCAGAATATACGAGACATATACAGACAACCAATGCAGACAACTAGTTATAACCTATATCATTTCTTAATATTAATATATATATATATATATATATAAACCTTGAAATCAATCATAAACTTACATCTCTTAAGATAAAACATTCATAATAATAAGATGTAGACTGACGTGTAATTTACAGTAAATGCATCACCTTCAAAACAAAAGCTATAAACCCGTTTATTAACAAACTATATATGTACTAACAATATATGACTTCATACTAACATAGATATTTACATAATATTTCAAAAAACCCGGTCTATACTAGTTGTAAAAATAATATAACTTACTATACTTTGGAATACACAACTGTAACACAAACTGCAATATAAATAAAACTATGTAAACAACTTATGTAATTTAAAACCCGATATTCACCAAACAAACACACTGGCCAAACTACGAATACCTATATACAATAACTAACGTGTGAACTATAACTAACAATTAATATTTTACATACAACTAATATAACAATGGAACCAATCAGGCAAACATAATATATATATAATAATAATACTTTTCAACATAATTTATATACTTATACCATAACCTTATACACAAAGAAACCCAACTGACAAACTAATATCTATATATTTACGCATCTACAGTATAATGTTAAACAAGGGAACAATAGTTTGTATAAAAATAGATTAACACATTAAACCATAACCGTATATACTTAAACTTGTATTATATCTCAAACACAGATATTCAGATACCTAAGAATCAAGAACAGGCCAAGGTAGGAAAAGAAACGTCTGCTCCTAGATCTGGCGGCGTGCGTTGCGAGGTGGTGCCGGCACTGCCGGGATGTTAACGAGCAGGGGAGGCGGAGGAGATGGATGAACGGAGGTTGGGAAACTCGGCTTGGTTGCAGATCTCGGCCGTACAAGTCATGAGATGAGGCCGAAGTGCTGCACTGGGTGGAGAATGCAAGGCGGAGACGGGTTGCAGAGGTATGGCCGAGCAAGGCGAGAGGAAACAAAGCAAGGCCGTGGTGGTGGGTCGAAGCATGCGAATCTGGGCTAGAGGTGTCGATGGAACTTGCGGCCATTGATGAAGGGGTGCTGATGGTGGGCGTAGGCAGTGCGGAGATGGAGCACGGCGGCGGGCTCGGTGGTCGGAGAAAAAGGAAAGGTCGGAAGTGGGCTAGTGGAGATGTACATGTGCAATGCATATATCCTTTCTCCTTTATTTATTTATTTATTTTAGTACAATAGAGAGGAGAGCAATGGTTAATGAAACCGAAGAATGAAGGAAAGAAAGTGATGATAGAAATTGGAATGAAAGGGCATAACGCTATATTGGAACCAGTAATAATAAATTTTGTTACGGGGAATAGAGAAAGTTAAACATTGATATCTTTGAAAAGTTTATGACGGTTCGTTTCAGCCGATGGAAAACAAATGGACATGAACAAAATGTTAAATGGGTACCGATACGGTTCAATGCTTACAGATTTCGCTATCCAACGGACGTTGAAACACACATATGAATATACCGTGGAGATCAACACAACGAGACGATCAAAACGGCATAAAGATATCAATGATACGATTGAATTATAAAAATTCTAGTTTTCTGCTAGCGGAAAATGCAGCAAAAACGCAGAAAAATAAGATCGACGGAGCTAAAGATGTCCGAATTTGAAAAAACGAAATATGACGTCTTGCTTAGAAGATGATTTAGAATTTTTCTATGTAAAAATATTTAGGTTACGAAAACATTTTATTTTCATTAATTTCTAACTGATTAAATTGAAATAAAATTACACACGAAAATAAACTTTCATATTTTTGGATGAAAATTTAGCAGTTGCTATGTTTAACAAGACGCATTTCAAATATTAGATTTTTATTTCAAAATTTTATTGTTTTAAAATTTCAAAAAAATTCCGATTAAATATATTAATAATACAAATAAAATTATTAAAAATTTACGGGCCGTTACAATCTTACTATTTTTACTTTGATTCGATTAAAATACAAGTTTGTACGGGAAGAGTAAAATTTTGGAGTAGCTGAAGTGACTTAGTCTCCGTAGATGTTTTTCCTCTTTTCTCCCTAAAATCGGTCCTCGTTGTTATTGAGAAGCTCTGGTAATTATAGAGTATAGTTGTGAAGTGCGGAGGTGGAGATAATAACTCTCTGAATCTGGTTCGGCATCTGGGTAGAAGCATTTGGATCAGCATTTGGGTCATAAAGCTTGAATGGCCTGGTGTTTCCTTCTTGTCTAGTTCGGTGCCTCTGCTTTGGAGTTTCCTATTTGCATGATCAAACATTTGGTGTGGCATGCCTGTGTACCGAAACAAATGTTTGGAATGGTGATGGATGTGCCATGCCGAACCTAATATCTGGTCCGACATATCATAGAATGTCAGAACAGATATTTGGTCTAGCATATCAGAGGCTACCGGACCAAATATTTGGTCCGTCGTATTAAAGGATGTCAGACCAAACATCTGTTTTGGCACCATATATTTGGTTCATCATTTTAGTGAATGTCAAACCAATCATTTGGTTCGATAGTTCTATCTTCTATACCTTTGTCTGCTTTTACTTCCTTTCTTCCCTTTCACTCAGCTTGCTAAAAAATCGAGCCAACACTTGCCCCCTAATGCATGACGTGTAATTACATGACCTGCTTTGTTTGGTTCGACACCGTGCTCCTACCACCGATCGAAAAATTACGACCGTTCATCTTCCTTCCTTTTTTCTCTTTAAATACTGTCTTCTCTCCTTATTCTTTCCTCTTATTTTCTTAATTAAATTTCTCCAACCTCTTTTTGACCGATTGGGGTCCGTTTTGTGCTCGTTTATATTGCTTAAATCCAAATATCTTTGCGCCTTCATTGCATGAGGTAAGCTTTTCTAAACCCGATATTTTTGCCTGGGTGTTTTAGGGTTTATGGTTTTGGATTTGGTGAAAAAGGGGATCATGCTTGGTGAAGGTTTGTTTTGTTTCGATTATAAGCAATCTATTAGTGGAATTTTACAATAAGACGATGGAATTGATCATGTTGGCGGTCCTGAATCTAAGATTCATGGTGATATGGCTAGTTTTTATTAAGTATGAATTTCTTCAAGGAATATCTCAGGCGCGAATAACTCGAAAGAGGGATAGGAGAAAGTGTGTCCAGCCCCTTTACCAGGGATATAGAAGCAACAGCCACTCCCCGAGAATGGAAGATGCCCACTATAGATCCCTACAAAAGCACATCCGACCAAATCATCCACTTGCAGCGCTACACCCAACACATGCTCTGGAATGAAGTAGCAGAAGATGTGCTGTGTAAATGTTTTTCTTTGTTCCTGTCAAACCTAGCAACCACATGGTTTAGTCGCCTGCTTCTTGGCTCCATTAGCTCTAGGGAAATGTTGAAAAAAATTAATAAGTCAATTTCAAACCTATGTGGAAAACCTCAAGGTTGCTTATTCCTTGTCAGATGTAAAATAGAAAGAAAGAGAACCGCAACAGTAGTATCTTACCCATTTTACCGCTGTCGCGACAGCAATACAAAGTGCAGATGAAATGCTTACACTGATGGCACTGTGTGGGGGCATTCACCCAGATTCAAAGTTTGCAAGAAGAATGACGAAAGAAAAACCTCTAACTCTTCAAGATTTCTTTCATGTAGCTGGAAAGTACATGAGATTGAAGGGTGCAGCGGCCACCGACATAGCGAGCACCCTACAAAGGCTTCTAGTGTCCAAGGAAACATAAGTGCCCCACTTCGAGGGGGAAGGGCAAAAACTGAACAACAAAAGAAAAAATGGCCACCAAGGCAACTCTAGAACTGAAAATGGCAATAAGAAATGATACAGACCTAGACCAAGATTCGATTCATGCACTCCTCTTAACGACACCGTGGAGAACATTTACATGGATACTCAACATGAATACAAATACAAACACCCTCGGTACAAAAAATAGTCGGACGCCGCAATTGAAATAGGAATATATTTTCACTTCCATGAGTCTCATGGGCATAACACCGAGCAATGCCAGCATTTGCAGGATCTCATTGAGGAATACATCCGAAAAAACTAACTTGAATAATACCTGCAGAAAGGATGCAACTCTCCTGCTCCGGTCCACGAGCGATCTGGGCAACCACCACAAGGGAACAACAAGGAAGGGGCAAGTATGAGCCACTCCAAGCAGGGGAAACACTACTACAAAACAGGCCTTTTGCATCGGTTATTTACCCCCCTTTTTCATCAGTTCAACAACCGATGCATATGCAACCGACGCAACAGGCTTAACACTTTTGCATCAGTTGTGAAACCGATGCAAAAAGGTCCTTTTTGCATTTGTTGTTACTAACAACTGATGCAAAATATCATGGTTGGTTGCTTGAACACAGCCCCCATGTTGCATCGGGTGTAATTAAAACCGATGCAACAAAGGAACTTATTGCATCAGTTGCTGTTGAAAACCGATGCAAACTAATCCCTCTATTGCATCTATTTTTTATAACAACCGATGCAAACTAGTCTCTCAGAAACCATTATTACAGAACTCAAATAGACTATATATATATTATTGATAATATTTATATATATATATAAAAGAAAAAAACATACACAAAAAGTTAAAAAAAAGATTATATCATTATCATTTACAAATTCTGTTTTGGTTGACAAATTTCACACCATAAATTTCACCATCTGACCATAACAACTCACATCCAACAATACTATCCACTAGATGGGAAAAGTTTGACTTGTAACTTAAGATAATTGTCACTGTTGAAGAAAGGGTTCGCTAGAATAACCGATCCTAGCGCCAGTTCAAGTTTTGTCCATAGATACTTCTCAAGTTGGTAAAAAAGAGAGCTATTAGTCAAATCTCGAAAAAATGGTGCTCTAAATGTCAGCTCACCAACATAAGGATAAGCACAGTCACAACTTTGTGGTTTCAAACTTTGATCTGATGGGCACATTTTGTTGTGCTTGTAGAATAAGACGTAGGTTGTGGCTGTTGACTCCTACAATATACTGTATTTGCAAGTTGGTTTTTGCATACAGGGTTATCGACAAGTCTATAAATATGCAAATGTAACACTGAAATTCGGTTAAACTTAAAAAAAAATTAGAAAATGGAAAAACCATTGTACTTACATGACAGTCTCATTATATGCGGATGTTAACGTAAATGAAGTGATTGAATTGTTTTGGAAATTAACCACCTGTAGCTGTGAGCTAAAGCTATCCCCTAGAGTGAAAGTGCCATTGAATAAATTATTATTCAGGGTCCTGTATCATATTGTTGCAATGAATAATCATAATTTTCAGCATGAGTTCATGCTTTGTGATCATTTACAACTTACACTTTCTATAGCCCAAAGAGGCTGAACATATTTTTAGGGATACTGCCATAAAGTCCTGTTAGGTCAGGCACTGGTCCAGAAAGTTTGTTGTTTGCTAAGTTCCTGAAAGAAAAGTATGCTCATAGATAGCGCATATTTACTATTTATTCATTGATATAAACCATGAAGCAGTTATTGCATAATAGATACTTACAGTTCGTTTACATTCGTAAGATTGTTAATGCTGGAAGGAACTAAACCATTGAAAGAATTCCTATGGAGTTGCCTGTTACCAAAGCAAATATATTAGCATAAGTTGGTATAAAAAGAACAAGAGAAACAGAAACGATTTGAGCAATGGAGAAGCCAATGGCAATGAAAGAGTAAGCTAAAGACATAACAGCAGCAACAATAGAAAGCCACCATAGATCATGGAAGTTAGGCAACTGAGAAAAAAGAACCTGAATGATACCAAATCCCATCACATATAAAATATCGGCCACAGCACTGTCTGCTTCATGCCCTTTTTCTATGGAAACAGCTCGACTTTCTCAATGCCCTGAAATATTTAGTTTTCTTCCTCTTATCCACAGTTTGAATAAGTCAAATGAATTTGTATTATTATAATCGACTTATGCTGCACTAATGGAAGCTGTGATAGTATAACTAATGGAAGTGCCAACAAGAATCACATACTAGAAAATCCCACAAAACCAAACTTTAGTAGCACCAAGATTGGACTGCACTGCATTCATGTATGTTTAGTTTCTTTTACCATAGACAGGATCTGGGTTTCTGTAACAGTCAGTTAACAAACTTGATGTGTAAAATGTGAATATGGAAAATAGAAACAGAGCTGCAGGTCCCGTTATCCATCCGAGTTGGGACATCGACCATGCTAATGGTATAACTTCTGAACCTATGACTGTAGTTATTATGTGAGCACTCGCAGTCCATACTGTTCCTGGATATTAATAAAGAAAAAGAAAAATGGGTTGCTAGCTGGTAGTTTTAATAGATACATTAATTTGACAGTGTTATTGGCAAACTAACTAGTTCTTTTAGGTCCTCCATCATCATCGAACTCATCTTTGTTGTATAATTCTACGTCTTGAGCTTGTTGATCGAGTATCATCTTTCTGCCTTCTCCCATTTCTTGTTTCTCTGACTTTTGTTTTATAAGTGTTGGGTTGTGTTTGTGTATGTATGATTGCGATGAGGAGAATTGGATTGGTTCTTATATTTATATAAACGTGGAACCGAGGAAAAACACTATAAAAAGTAATGTTCCTTTTGAATGCATAAATTGTATATGGAATTTAAGTTGAGAATAAAAATTCAAAAACTGTTTCTTAGAAAAGGTGTCTTTTATTGTTTCTTTTTTATAAAAAGAAAAGGAAAAATAAAAAGTACTATAAATAGTTTGATTTAATAATAATTGGGTTTTATGAAAATAAGTTTGACGTTGCTTACTTAGCAGATGTTAATGAAATGTTACATGTCTGTATTCCAAATTATACTGATACTTATTTTACCATCACGTAAACCAGAAAAAATTGCCTTGGTACAAACATGTTAGATTTTCAGTCACGGCATCAAATGTTATATTTTGATATGTTTTGGATTTTATAAAACATACACTTTGCGATACATACTAAAGTAACATTACGTCCTGTTTTTTAATTGCTAATGACTAGGCAACAATAAGAGTTTTTAATCAATTACCTTCTATAATGAGAATCATTTGTGCTAAATTTGAGTTGTTTGTTTTTCTACGCAAATAACTAACGGAATAAAGCCAATAAAGTCTGAATGAGATTGGACTATATGTTGCTACTTCATTGTCAAGTTCTAATTTTGATAATGGTACCAAAGAAGATGCTTGCAAATTCGAATACATATTCAAGCTATAGTCCAAATGTATGACGGTGATGATCATGGGATCATTAATCGACCATATAAGAGATAAATATAAACTACCTATTCAATTAGTTGCAAGATTCTTGAATGTAAAGGCATCACGATTTCTTAATCCACTACTGTGTTTTTGGAATCAACTATGAGTGATATAGGAATAGGATACCATGGAATAAAATGTGTGAGAATGTATTGGAAATTTGGAATTGAGTTTATCTTACCTAGTAGGAAATCATATAATCCTGTAAACTATAATATGCAAACATTTAAGAAGACTAGTACTAGATAGAAATTGTATATTGCATGCATATCATGAGAAATTACTTGTAATGTTGCATATTACGTGTGTGTGTATCTTCAAATATAAGCTATTTTAAAAGGAGTACATTAGTCAAATGTAGCACATGTGAAAGCATAAACACAAGACACAGACTCAATTTTATCTGATACTGAAAGACCGAAACAGATAGGATAAATGTAGACGGAAGATCAATAATCAGCTGTAGAGATACTTGACAAAAAGAATTAGTCTTCTGTCATTATTTTGTTGAGTACATAAGGGTATAAAAACTCATGCTCTGGTAAATTCTAACCAACATATAAATTTTTACAGAGGAACATACCATCGTCGACCACACTATCTATAGCTTGCTAATAAGCCTACCATTTACGGTAGCACCCCAAAAGTTCAAAGTTAGCATACAGGCTCTTTATTTTTCTTTCCGTTTTTCTTTCTACCTTATTTTTACTTTTATTTTTATTTTTTTGGTCTTCCTACCCATCATACATGGCAAGTGCTCTCTAAAATTGAAAAACTAAATCTATCTTCAATTATTCGTACTGTAGAACAAACAGAGAGAGTTGGCCTTACACTGTTATTATCAAAGTCCGCCCGAAATCAATTCTTTTGATTGTTCTTCAACTTAATATTGGCAATAAAAGAATTTGCCCATCTAAGACTCAAACTCAGGCCACTCCTGCCCCATCCATACTCAAAAAGAAAGCCCAACAGGCATCGCGACATTGTACATTAGTATTGAAGGAAAAAAAAAGAGCTAGAGCTAATGAGAAATTTATTACTAAAAGCAACCTCAATGATATCTAATTCACAAACTAGAACTAATAACAATACCTTGCATGTTATCCTAACAAAAACACTACCATTTCATCATGCAAGGCACAATACATCAACCAATACAGTAATGCACCATAATTGAGTTAAATTATTATAATGTTACCTTGGTTAAATAGCAAGAGAGCCAGGAGCTGGGCCGCTAACCGAAGCCTTAGGCTTGGGCTTCTCGACAACTATAGCTTGTGTGGTCAGGACCATCCCAGCAACCGAAGTTGCGTTCTGAAGGGAGCATCTTGTTACTTTCGTAGGGTCTATGACTCCTGCTTCTAGAAGGTTCTCATACTTATCGTCCATCGCGTTGTATCCGAACTCCCAGTCCCTTTCCTTCACCTTGTCCACTATCACCTCCATTTATATCCATAATTTGTAAAATAAAATAAAAGGATATGTGCTTGCATATGGAACGTCTCCACACCTATATAATTCAATAACAAATGTACAAACTTATGTGTATAAACAAGACTACATGCTTATATGACTTATAAAAAAAATTCATTATCAAAACACTTGTCTGAACAACTTGACCATAATATGTATAATGTATTATAACAACTTTAATGTAATTTAATACTGCAATTCTAAATCAAGCAAGGAAATATGTGCGTAAGTTAGTGTACAGCAGATTCCAAATGAAAACAGAGGTGAAATATAAATTGGATCAACCAAACAATACATAAAATATATGAGACCAGGAGATGAATACTTGAACCTAACTTTCTTTCACACATATATTAACATACATGTGGCACGCATACATAAGCAAACACGTACAAAATGAATCAAGCTTAGTCAATTTCTATCTGATTTCACCCCTTTTTAAGGTTTGCCAATATATTTTGGAGGTTTGATCAATCTAGACCATTTTTCATACAAAATATAACAAATTTAATTGTTTGGAAATATAGTTACAAATATATATATATATATATATATATATATATATATTTCTGCCACATTGACGTTGATTCAATTATTCAATAATTTCCTTCTCTTTCACTTCAAAAATTCATCAGGAATAAAATCTTCAAATAAAATTTTTGAACTAGCTCGTTCGAAAAATGTGTCGTGAAAATTCTTAAAAAAAAAATTAGTTGAATGCAATTTTAAATTGCCTTATAAGAGAATGTTGAATCAGCGCCAATGCAACATAAAAAAATCTGAATGATATCAGCACCTTCTGAATGAATGTAAAGAAATGGAGTAAGGTACCTTCTGAATGATATCAGCACCAAGTCATTCATCAGCATCATCCAACTTGTCCTTGATAGCAGGAACACAAGTAGAAAGATGAACATATACAGCGCCACCCCCAAAAATTAGTCGATTCCTAGCTGCATTCATACACCCAAACGCCTCGAATTAGTCGCGACAATCCCCAAATCCCTAACTGTAATTGCGCCATCGATTCGCGAACACCATCGACCAATCCTGAAACCATTCCACGACCTCGCTGCGGGCATCGACCAACTCATCAATCCCCATACGCAAATTACGAAACATGATTTCGAACTCGAGCAACAAGCAGTTGAATATTTGTTAAAAAATCTTATTTGTTTTGGGGTCAAGATTCCTGATTAATGTTGGATGGATTGAAAGGAAAAGATGAAAAGGGGGACAGGGATTTAGGGTTTTCGAGTGAAGGACGAAAAGAAGAGGTTCGCGGTTAAAATGAGAGGGAGACGAAATTATTTACCGCTAACTTTTCATCAGGGTTTTCAATGTGGGAATATTATTTTTGCATCGATTGTAAATAAAACTGATGCAACTAACACTATTTGCATCGGTATATTTTCTTCGGTTGTCGATGATAATCGATGCAAATTGTATTTTTTTTACCATCTACTGCTTTCCATATACCAAATGCATCGGTTGTTAAAACGGTACTGATGTAAATACTTCTATTTGCATCGGTTGTGGTAACAACCGATGCAAATGAGGAGAAGTAAGATGCGTATTTTGTAGTAGTGAAAATAGTTTTCCACACCATATCTGGAGGCCACATATAGCTGACGGAAATTGGGCCAAAATGGAGAGGTATGGGAAGCCCTCGAAAGACAAGGAAGGATATGTTCATTCCATAGTTGAAGCCCGCATCGCGAAACGGAGAGAAAGAGCAGACATAACCTTCAACGTGAAGAACTGGTTGAAAATCAGTATCTGCACACCGATCCTATGGTTATCTCCACCTGAATATGCCCAGCAGAGGTATTTTGCATTTTAGTCGATACAGGAAGCTCGGTGAATATTTTTTCAAACATGCATTCACAAAATAATGTTATCAATGAAAGATGCATCCCCATGCCACAAGCCCTTACATGGGCTCACCGCGGAAGCTACGTTGCCGCTTGGATAACTAGACCTGTTCGTTGAGCAAGGAAATCACCTCCGATCAATTATCCTTAAGCAAACATTCGTGCTGGTGGATGGACACTCTTCCTACAATGCATTCTTGGGAAGACTTGCATTTTCAGATTTCTAGATAGTCTTAGCACCATGGTGTTTGAAGATGAAATTCCAAACTGATAATGGAATTGGAAAAGTAGAAGGTGACCAAGATGCGGCTCGTGATTGTTACTTGACAGAACTCCACCAAAACAAAAAAGAAGGAAAAAAGGAAAGGCGTAAGGGTCACCCTCTGTGCAAAAAATGTGAGAGCATAGCAATCAAAGAAAGCCCCTCCTCTCAAAAATACCGGTGAACCATTTAATGAATTGGTCCTAGAGATAGAGAGGAGGAGGTCAACGCCCGGCCCATGGAAGTTATGGAACATGCGATGGTAGACGAACATGACAAAACAAGACTTTTAAAGATAGGTTCTCAGTTGAACCAGAATCTAAAAATCTAGCTGATACGATTTCTATGCGAGAACTTGAATGTATTCGCATGGACCCACGAAGACATGGTGGGAATATCCCCAGAAATAGCTTGTCATTCCCTCAATATAGACCCAACCATGATCCGTATCAAGCAAAAGACTAGAAGCATAGGGATAAAACGGTCAACTACTCTCAACGAAAAGGTGAAGAACCTGTTGGACAACGGCTTTATCCGCAAAGCTATTTACCCAAAATTGATCTCTAGCTAGTTTTAGTAAAAAAGCATGGAAGGGGCAGACCTGCATTGTCTTCTCCAACCTCAATAATGTTTGCCCCCAAAGACTGTTTTCCTTTGCCTCGAATCGACCGACTACTAGACGAAACTGCAGGACATGAGTTGTTGTCCTTCATGGACGCATATTTAAGATACAACCAAATCCCCATGCGTGTGCCGGGTCAAGAACATCTAGCTTCATCATGGATCTAGGACTATATTGCTACATGGACATACCCTTCGGGCTTAAGAATGCCGGTGCTACCTATCAACATCTAGTTAATAAGATGTTTGAGCAGCAAATTGGTCACTCCATGGAAGTCTATGTTGACGACATGCTTATCAAATCAAGAAGGGCAACAGTTCATCTGAGCCACCAAGACGAAATGTTCCAAATATTAGGCATATATCAAATGAAGTTAACTCCTGTGAAATGCTCTTTTAGGGTGTCTTCGGGTAAATTCTTAGGTTTCATTGCGCACGCTAAAGGAATAAAGGAAAGTCTTAAAAATGTCAAGCTTTGAAAGACGTCAAAATCCCAACCACACAAAGTGAAATGCAGAGCCTGAATGAGAAATTAGTCGCTCTGTGTAGGTTTATATCCAAGGTCACGGACAAGTGTGTCCCATTCTTCGAAGCCCTCAAAAAGGGCAAAGGAAAATTTGAATGGACCAATGAATGCTACTTAGCTATCCAAAGTCTGCTAGAACACCTATAAAAGTCGCTAATACTCTCCACTCTAGTGGATGGAGAGAGCCGTTACTTGTGCCTGGCTGTATCCATCCATGTGTTAAGTGCCGCATTAGTACGAGAATATGATCGCATCCAAAGACCTGTATACTTCACTAGCAAATTATTTACCGATGTAGAAGCTAGATACCCTAAGATCGAGAAATTGGCTTACTGTCTGCTCATAGCATCCAACAAATTACAACATTACTTTCAATCGCACTGCATTAGAGTCCTAATTGATCAACCCTTGAGGCAAATCCTACATAAACCAGACATATCAAGATGCCTGTTAAAATGTTGTGTTGATCTGAGCCAATACGACGTTACTTACCACGTGTGCATTGCAATTAATGGACTAGCCTTGGCTAATTTCATAACTGAGTTCACAATGCGAGATGAGGAGGCTGCGGGAAGAATTGAGGAAACTATCAAATGTAATAAGTTCGTTGACGAAGCATCAAACAAGCTCAGTTCGAGGGTAAGTTTCATAATATTCACACCCCGAGGAAGGAAATTAAGTTATGCGCGGAAACTAAAGTTTGCTGCAACCCATAACGAAGCTAAATACGAGGCAATAGTAGCCGGTTTAGAAATCATTAAAGAAATAGGAGTTAACTCAATATGTTTACACAGCAATTCACAACTAATTATTAATAAGATCCTTGGAGAATTCTAGATTCGTGGACAAAAGCTCGCGTCCTACCTTATAAAGGCCAAAACCAGCCTTGATGAGCTAGACTACTATGTAATAAAACACATCCCATGATAGGGAAATCAAGGGGCGGATGCCCTCGCCACAGAGGCTAGCGTAAGAACCGAGCCAATGCCGGGAGCAACCCCCATCATGAGACAATCCATACTAAGTTTCCAGTGCCTGCAAATTATAGCGATCGCAGACAAGGAGGATAGGTGGATGACCCCTATCATCGGATACTTGCAAAAGGGAACCTTACTAGTAGATTAGAATGAAGTCAGGAAAATCCTAAGGAAGGCATCTTGCTACAACATCCAGAACGACAGACTATACCGTTATGGCTCTTCCAACCCACAACTAAGATGTGTCATCGGGAACGAGGCAAAAGATATCTTTAATAACATTCATTGAGGGAGTTGTGGCGATCATACCGAAGCGGAAACTCTTGCCAGAAAAATAATATGCTATGGATACTTTTGGCCCACAATAAACAAGGACGCAGCCGAGTGCTCAAGGAAATGTGACAAATTCCAAAGGTTTGCCCAAATCCTAGACTGTCGCTTACCGGTTTAATCCATATGGTCAGCCCCTAGCATTTTTTCATCTAAGGAATTAATCTGATCGAGGAATTCCCCAACGGTCGAGGAGGAATGAAAAATGCTATAGTGGTAATGGACTGTTTCACCAAATGGGTGGATGCAGAGCCTTGAACAAAATTTCATCTACCAAAGTGATAAACTTCCCAATGCGTAATATCCTATGCAAGTGTAGGGTGCCATAGAAGATCATATCGAATAACGGACTCTAATTTTATAGTGAATAATTTTCATGTTGGTGCCATGAACATGGGATTGCCCAAAGCTTCTCGGCAGTGCCATGAACATGGAACTCCAATTGGATAACATTAACAAGGTGTTGAAGACGTTGATCAAGAAGAAGTTGGAAAATTCCAAGGGGGCATGGGTCGACGAATTGCCTACTGCACTATGGGCCTATCGAACTTCTTACAAGACCGCAACATAGCACATGCCATTCGCATTGGCATATGGAGCCGAAGCCATGCTCCCTATTGAAATAGACATCCCCTTGCCCCGAATAATGCATTACACTCCAAAAGAAAATAAGGAGCTCTTAAGCTTGTCACTCGACCAAATCGAGGAGAAAAGAAATGACGCCGCCCTTAAAGCTGCCGCTTGTAGATAGAAGGTGGCAAGGCAGTATAACTCCAAGGTAAAGCCTCGAGCTCTACAAGAGGGAGACTTGGTACTCAAGCGAGTCTTCCTATGACCAGGAGCAGTAGATTCAATTTTGTAAGGGTCGTTTGTTGTTCATAATAATCTCCATAATGGAGCTTACATCTTGTCAATGGTAGACGGAGAGGTACTCGGGAAAGCATGGAATCTTCAACATATCCGACCCTAATTCTCTTGAGTTGTAAAGAAACGTATATTGAATGAAACAATAAAAGAAAGACAGTGGACCTAGGCATATTTCGACACGCTGCGGTAACAGTTTGAAGGCCTAACCAAGATCTGATTGGCAGCGTAGCCCTCCACCAAATAATAGGCAAAATTGGGTTGTCTGGGAGGATTGACAGGAAAATCAGAAGATGAAGGGCCAACCCCGACAGGTTGTGAAGACGCATGGTTGGACCGTAGCTCATGACTAGATAACATATTCCTGCATAATGAAATAAAAGAAAGACAAGCGTAAGTCCAACAGAGGTACAATCGTAAATGGAAATTAAAACACTCATAGGGAACCTCCTATCATCTAGCCTAGTTGAAACCATGCTCCTAACTTAACCATCCCAAAAAACACAACCTTTGGCTAGGTGTACCTATAAACCATGTGCTCGGGCTATTTGGTTCGGCATTATGCTATACCAAAAGCCGACCAGCATCCCAATGCCAAACCAAACACTACTAATCCATCTTTAGCACTATAATCGATCACAGACTCAAAACCATTCGCTTAGACTTCACCACTCCATCCATGCCTTCTCCGTTTCTATCACTTCATCTTGTCCATGTTGATGCTCATCCCATCATTCCACTTCATCTTCCTCATATCCACAACATTTCCTCACTTAGCCACTATCCCTCTCAATTTCTCTCTAGTCTAATACTAAGCCTTAGGTTCACGACTGCCAACATGATCAAATCCATGATCTTATTTTAAAATTCCAGTCATAGATTGCATACAATCAAAACAAAACCCAAATTCACCAAGCTTGATCCCCTTCTTCACCAAATCCGAAACCAAAAATCCTAAAACGCTCAGGCCAAAAGATTAGGTTTAGAAAAGCTTACCTCAAGCAATAAAGGCACAGAGATATTTAGATTCAAGCAATAAAAACGAGCTCAAAATGGACCGCCATCAATCAAAAAGAGGTTGGAGAAATCTAATTAAGAAAATAGGAGGAAAAGAATATGGAGAGAATGAAGTATTTAAAGCGGAGAAATGAAGGTAGACGAACGGTCGTAATTTTTCGATCGTGGTAGGAGCTCGATGTCGAACCAAAAAAATCATTTCATGTAATTACACATTAATCTTTGGGGGGCAAGTGTTGGCGCAGTTTTCAGCAAGCAGAGTGAAAGGGAAGGAAAGAAGTAAAAGTAGACAAAGGCATGAAAGACAGAACTCCCGGACCAGATGCTTGTTTTGTCATTCACTAAAATGCTGAACCAAATATATGGTTCGGCATGCCAAACCAGATGTTTGATCCGGCATCCTCTGATATGTCGGAACAAATGTTTTTTCCAGCACCCTCTGATGTGCTAGACCAAATATTTGGTCTACCATTCTCTGGTTTGCCGGACCTAATATTTCGTCTAGCACGACACATCCGTCACCAGACTAAACATTTAGTCCGGTACATAAGCATGCTAGACCAAATGTTTGGTTCGGCAAAACGAAAAATCCAAAGCCGAAGCACTGAACTAGACAAGAAAGAACAACCAAGCCAAGCAAGCTCCATGACCTAAATGCCGAACCAAACGCTCCTGCCCGGATGCCAAACCAAATTCAGAAGTTATTATCTCCACCTCTACACTTCACAACTCCACTCTATAAATAACAGAGCTTCTTAACAACAATGGGGACTGATTTTGGGGAGAAAAGAGGGAAAACTCTACTAAGACTAAGTCACTCTAACTACTCCATTTTTTTACTCTTTTCGAGCAGACTTGTATCTGTAATCGAATCAAAGTAAGAACAATAAGATGGACAGTGGATGTAGCAACATTCTAGACGAACCATTATAAAACTCTATGTGATTTACTTTTCTTAAATGCTTTTCTACTTTAAGTCTTGAATTGTTCTATGATTGGAAAAATTGTCCCTTAACGTGTTGGGACATAAAAACTCCAAATCAATCAACTTAAATGAGACCTAGCTAAAATCTAACTTGAAGGTGTTTGTCTCATTTTTTTGCAAATAGTATCTAGGTACCATTTCAAAAAATGATGCAGACTTGTATGATTAGTAATACATATTAGATGATATCAAATAATGATATCTTATAACTAGAAAACTTTATGAATAAATTCGCATCTTAGTTTATAATTAAGAAGATTTCAAAATTAACTTTCACATTTCAAGCAACTGTTTTTTCAAATTTTGATTTTCCAATTAATTTATGAAATGCATCTTTGGTTGTGATCTATATTATTCATTGTCATATACATTCATCTCAAACTAAACATAGGCAATGCTTTACCTCGGACTAAGGCATTTGCCTTGATTCAGACTGGGCATTTACTTTGGTTCGAACTGAGGCATTTGCCTCTATTCAGTTTGAAGCAACAAACTGAGGCGGTTCTTTGGTTTGCCATAGTGTAAACTAAGGCATGCCTTTGTCCATTAAAGCCATTTGAAAGTTGAATCATATTAAGAAAGAAACAATATTTTTGGAGATGGATTTTCATATGTTTCTATTTGTTGAGTAGAATTATTTCAAGATGTATATTCAATGATTATTATTGATTGATCAGGGTTCTATTAACTCAGTTTAGACATTTTGTAAATGGATGTTATCGTCAAAAAAGTGGAAAAGAGTGAAAAAGAATTATGCGTTGATCTTTTTATTATTTATCTTATTTTCTCTTACTCTAGATGTTCAATCATCCTAGTAAACCTAACATAGCAAATTCTGGTTACATTTTAAATTTTTAGGTAAGTTACAGCTATTATGAGCACTAGCGATAGAAACAGCAGCTACGAGAAATTTGAAGCATATGTTACTCAAATTCGGTAACAACTTGATTATCATATAAATATATCATTTATCAATACAGGCATAATGTAGCATTTTTGTTATATGTTTGTTAAACAGTTTCAAAAAACTATAACGTATTTGTACTATACTACTTGTTAATACTAATTAAGGCTTTAACTACGATGTTTTGTAATCGTATTGACAGATTTACAATTACATTTAACTTTTTTTATGCCATTCATCTTATATAAATGTGCATGTACATATATCTATATATGATTTCATTATTGATTGCCTAACTTTTGGCAGCTACTGTATAAGGAAAACTATAAAAAAAATTATCATAGAAAACTATGATTACCAATTGAATGGAAAGAGAATACCGATGGATTTTACAAACTAAATTGAGGTAGTATGTCGTATATAATAGTGAATGGAAACATAAGAATCACAAAATCCACATAAAAATATCCATCTTTAAAACTTAACAAATCTGTGTGTGATTAGCGATAAAAACTCATTACACCTGCCATTAATTCTATGTTAATAACTAGGGTTTATGCCCAATATTTGATTAAAAGTTTTTTTGTCTAAAAAATTATTTTTTGTATACACATTAGGAAACCATTATTGTTGTCATGCTAAATTCTGTCACTAAATTGACAATACTTCACCAACTATGTTTTTACTGACCTCAGCATATCATCGTAAATCCTTCACTAAATGCAATATTGCAACTATTTAGCGATGGACCTAGTCGCTGCAAAATCAAGACTTTCTTATAGTGATATCGTTGTTTCTGGATGTAAAGGATGTTTTGTTTCGGCTTTTCAATATAAAAGTACAAAGAGAAAAGGAACAACCATTGAGAGTAGTCTTATATTTTATTTTACTACAATACAAACTTGATAACATAGAAAAACTAAGGATAATTAAGCAATCAAAGGGTACTGTCGAAGGTTTATACTTCATTGCATATCGTTGTGCGAATGTGTACAGATGAAAGTACAACAATGTAGTAGCATAAGATGCTAAAATCATGAGAGGGAAATTCTCTTAAATTGACACTGACCACAAACTTGTTTAAATATTTATTATCCGATTAAGTAACCAAAATATAAACTCAAACCAAAAACAAACATAAAACAGGTTCAACAATAGTTGCAATAAAATAAAGATAGAAACCACTGTTTGGACACTAGAAATGGAAGAAATCCATTGCTCTTGGAGATGGGTGGAAGTATAGTGTTGGAGGGTAGATATGGGGTGCAAAGTGATGCACTAGTACTGGAGGAGGATACCGAGTGGGTGCAAAGGAATAACATGATAATCTAGAAAGGTACCAATAGGGTACTGTTTGAAACATTAATGGTGCAGCGTGGTAGACCGATGGGTTAATCGAGTAGCATGACAGTGGGGCACCGTATGCATACCTTGGTGCTGAGACAAGAAAACTAGGTATTCTAGCATTATAAATGGGTGATGCACTTGGAAAGCTGGGTGGTGCTGCATTATAACCGGGTAGTGCCACAAAGGTGCTTGGTTGGGTGGCTGTACACATAGGTATCGCATGACGGTGCAACATAACCGGAGGAGGTTGAATATTGAGGTCATGTTCCATTTCTATATACTCTTCTAGGCTCCCTGTCATCTGGAAATGAAATCAACATACATGCAAATGCCTTAGTTTCACTATATAACTCCCTATTGTAAAAGCCAAAGGAGGAAGATAATAAGTTGAAATTTCGTATTATTTAACATTGTAGGTATCTATAATTATACCACCTACTCATGTATGCATGGAGGTAAGCCTTACCGAACGCATAAGCGAACATTTAGGTAGTAAAACACACATAACTGCTAGGCGTATGATGAAAATGAAAATTATGAAAATGTCTCAATGTCAATTCAAGCATGAATATTTATTAAAAACTTGTAGATGAAATGAGGCAAATAAAAAGGTTAATTATCATATACATCTACGCAGTTAAAGCCCCACTCAAGCCCGGCAAAATCCCCACTATACCCCATAGCGCTCTTTGACTGCTATGTCATTTCAATTAAGTACTTGTAAATAGTAAATTCTCTTTAAGCCTCTCTATTTTCCACTACACATATTAAACCAGGGCTTTTTTGGCACCCACTTTAACAACATTAATATATAATGGTCTATTTGGCTAGTTCTCTTTTAAACCAAATAAATAAAGTTAGGGTAAAGATCTAATTTTAAGGCACAGATGTTTAACAAAAGTTAGAAATCTATTGTAGTCAATAAATCTTGTCTGCATCAATCATGATATCCTTCGGTTTTGTTATATAAGATTAAATGATATTTCTTTTTCCTACACAAACGATGTGAGAATGAGAATTGGTTATCTTTACATATTTCTTTTATATTTAAGGAATTTATTTTCACCTTCGCTATTTTCTACTTTCCCCTCACAATAACTTTTTGCGCTTCCACGATTGTAGACCCACTAATTGCATTAACTACATAGATATACTTACACATACATTATATAATCAAATTGAAGTTTAGTTCTCTATATTTAGTCTTAAAACATGTAGTTCTGGTATTAATGGTTAATATTCATATACATAGATACCAAATATTTTTTAGTCTAGTGTGTAAACTTTGCTTCAAATGAATTGTTGCTTGCATATTTTTTCTTCATTTATGTTAATTTGATTCATTACATAACAAAATGGTTATGTTAATGGTGTAAAGAAAACTACAAGTTATACTAATTTCAGACACATGAGTATTGCATTCAAATCAAAAAAGAACTACGAACTAATGAAAAAAAATTGCATTCCTTCTTTATGGAATTATTTATCACATAATCTATCACTAGATAGCATTTTTTATGATCAAGTTCTCACTTAAATTTTTTGATTTTTCATGATATAGAAATGGAATGATGGTAGAGTTACAAATTTTGAAAAGAAGATGATGATTTTAAATAGAGATTTGATGAGAAAGATAGAAATAGCTGCCTTGTTAAAACGGATTTTCTATTATATTTCATTTTTATGTTATCTTTATTCCAAACTCTTGCTTTCAGATATTACTTAAATTGCTTAATGTTAAAGATTTTGACTGTTTTTTTTCCTAGTATTTTGTTAGATTGTTTCATCATTATGTGTTTTAAAATTTTGGTTACATTAATTCGCTATTATGGAAAATGATTGTCTATATTTTTCTAGTTGAATTTTTCAATATGATCTATAAGTAAGAAATTTTGTTCGATGATAATTTATGACAAGATGTGTCCATATTTAATGTAATAAAGATTAATAGTGGCAATATTTTTCTATGATGTTGGTTACTGATTGTTGAATATTGAATGATGTTTGTTGATCTAAATTGGATAACAAATAAAAAAATCAATTTACATGAAGGGAATGGAAAAGGATACTTCTTGATTAATATGGAATAATTAACAAATCAAGGTAAAATTACTAAATGAGCCGTTTATAATCAACTATTTTCAACTTCTTTACATCTTCAAATTCCCATAACTGCATCTCCAAAACCTAAGCCCTAACTAATTTTATATTTTATTTCTCATTCTCCGTCTCATTGTCCATTTTTCCATTCCCCATCTAAATCTCTACCAAAACAAGATGATATGTATATTCATTTCTTTCATTGTATTAAATATTGCAACGATGTATTTAGAAGATGTTCTAGAACAGACGACTTGACCAACCTTCAAGTGTAAGGTATGTAGTTATCCATTTAATTGTAATTTGTAACAACCCGAAAAATTGAACACTTCGTCTTCGAACATGAAACGTTTTGAAATATAGTTAAGTGTTATAAATATAATTTTATAACCTTATTAAGCATCATTTAATTAAAAAATAATGATAAGGACTTTTTTTAAAAAAAATACATTCTTCAAAGAAAAATCGAAAATGTGACGAAAAATTATTTTATCAGTAAACAACTTTCAGTCGATATAACTTGTTCACACTCTTGTGCATTTGTCTAATGATCAAATGAACATATTAGAAACTAATTAACACACACACCTCTTCATAAAGCTTGGAATGTTCTAGAAGCTTCTATTAGGATAAGGAATATTATCATGGGAGGGGTAAATGGCAATTAGCATAATGGAGAAATGACTTAAAGGGGAAGTGATGGGTGGTTATTCTTCCCTGGCGTGAAGGGGAAAAAGGAAAGCTTAAAGAGCACTATTCTAGCCTATATAAGGAAGGGCATACCGTTAGTTATCAATCGAAAGTTCACAAACAAAAATGAGCTAAAATCCATGCCTTCTTCTTCTTCCTCGTCATAATGTCCTAAAGAAAAATATTTGCAAATAAAATCCAAATCACTTCAAACTTTGAGTAAAGTATTGCCACTATATTACAAAACATTCTACCTAGTTTGATCTTGATGTTTGGAAACCAGTCTTCCCCCTCACCTGGGCGTCATGAGCTATTTGGGAGTTTTAGGTGAGCTAGTGCAAAAGAAAAGGAAAGAAGGTGATTGCTTAGTTGAGGTTGGACTTGGTTAGTTCGGACGTGGTTGGTTGTTAGGCTTAAGGTGACCTAACTCACCATTTTATCGGAAATATAAATCACATTTGCTTATATGTGGTTTTGATAAAATTGTCTAAATCGACTTAGACATATGTTGAAAATAATGGTCCACTTCTTGTCTTAAAAACAAGTGACATATGAATGGACATAAAAGGATATAAACGGACTTGAATGAACTTGAATGGACTTGTATGATGTATAGCAAGGTCTTGGAACAAAGAATATGGTTTGTAGTTGAACATAGGTTTGAATATAACTTGGATTTGAAAGTGCACTTATAGCGATAATTGCTATAGATGCACTTGTGAATTTTTTTGTTTTTGACGATGTTTATGGAACTTTGTGGAGAGATCGTTAGGGATTTCCCACTATAAAAACAAAGGTTTATATATATTTATGTGGAAATTTTTAGAGAGATCAATAAAGGAGAGCTGGAGATCTTTATCTATGTATGGATGTAATCTATTCCATTGCATTTGTTTGTTGTTTTTCAGCAATTGTAAGGACGGAGATTTACAACTATCCAGGCTAAATATATGTTAAACTCTGATATATTTATGTAAATTTTCACTATAAACGATTTTATGGTTAATAATATATTATTCATTCATGTGAGGTTCTGCTTTCTGCCCTTTTTTTTCTTTTCCCCTTGACCGTCTGCTTTTTCATTCAAATTGGGTTGGATGTATATGGTTTGTTGTCAACTTAAAATATACAAAACTTTGCACAATTTTTCAAATTTACGGCAACTTCTATTTATCCACTCCAATATTTTTTATTAATATTTTATTTGATAGCTATTTGGTGTTGTTATCATTTGATTTTTGTTCTATTTGTATAATTTCGAATTTCATTTACTTATTTTATTTTATAGGGCATAATTTTAATACTTTATCAAAAAAAATTATTATTAATTCATATGTACCAAACATTCTACAAAATTTTTGTATAGTCTATCAGTGCTAAAGTTGATTTTTTTTCCTTTCTTAAACATAAGTGTATAAGAAAATAAGTTGTAAAAGAAATATGCAAAATAATAATATTTAAATAAAAAATTTCATACCTTGGTTTAGGAAAAAAATATAAACATACAGGTAGCTTATTTAGTTGGCTACAGTAGACAATCTTAGTTTTTTAAATATATAGTTGCAAACAATTGCATTATAACCTTATAATTCTTACTTAAATGTTTTATATGATCTTACTAGACATAAACTTATTTTTCTAAATATTATTATACATCTTAATCAAGCTATGGTCTAATATGTTTTCCCATCAGGTAACTTAACAGACCATGACATAATCATAAACAACACACGATTTCCAGTAAAAGCACGAATGTAAACAAATATGTGGAGAGTACATGAAACAATAAGGTAATTTATTTTCTATAAGGTGCATTCTATGTTATATTATTTTCAATCTGTTTTTGAATTTAGACAAATAAGATAGCTAATAATAGTAATTCTTTTCAATAAATATAATGAGAGGATCAACTGCATATTTATTATTTCTAATGCTTAAATACATTCCACTTTAATTAAACATAACTCCGGGTTTTTGTAATTGACCAAAATTGCATTTTAGTTTTTCTTAACTGAAATTTTTTCCAATGAATGATTTAGCCAATTGTTGTTGTGTTGTTTAATTACAGCATATGCACGTAATCTGTAACGACCCGTAAGTGAATCACTTTTCTTTGAATATTTAAAACATTTTTAAATATTAAAATAAAGGATTTTAATTGCCAAATAAACAATTTTTTAATATTATTTAATGATACTAAAATCATTTTTGAATTTTTTTACCAAAATAATTAGTTTAAATAAAAATAGAAAATGTGACCATAAAACGTTTAGTAAAATTTCGACTTTTTGGCATCAGAAAGTCATCAAAAACATCTTGCCCA
Organism: Allium cepa; assembly: GCA_030765085.1. NCBI lineage: Eukaryota > Viridiplantae > Streptophyta > Magnoliopsida > Asparagales > Amaryllidaceae > Allium > Allium cepa. The sequence goes on from CM060945.1 coordinate 501,921,100, forward strand.
TTTGGTATAACTCATGTACACATGCACATACATACATAAATGTCATATGGTAATTTAATGAAGGTACTAAAGGTAAAAAACCATGATATCTTAAATATAATCATGATAAGACACAATGTGTTTCAATAAAAGAAAATTATAAAATAAACTCTCATGCATCACCATCACCTAAACTACCTAGGTTGGACAAGGAAGCATGGTGGGGGGGCCTAGGGGCGTGCGTGTGTACTAGAAGCGGTAGAGAGGGAATGGAAGCATGCTACATGAAGATTTTTTTATTATTTTGTATAATAAGTTTAATTAAATTATTTCTCCACCTCCTATGCCTATAGATACTACCACACGTGCTCTGTTTTAAATTTACATCATTTCCAAAGTTCATTTCCATAACATCATGTTCACGAAATGATCTATGTCTTCCACACACTCAAATTCTTGAAACTAGTTTGAAAAGCTAGCCTTTCTTCATTTCTGAGCTCAGTACATCCACTTCTCTATCAAATAAGACTCATATCCCCCATATTCCCACAGTGGCCAAGCCCCATATATTCTAGGCCAAGGCCCAGAGCTCACAAAAGGTCCACTAAATCAAGTCAAGGATGTAGGAAAGCTTAGTTCTAGTGTTGTTCAAAGAATTAGTGCGATTTTGATTCTAGTAGTAAGTGTTTTGGTGAGTAAAGCTTCCACCTTTGAACCATAAAGTTTAAACTATATGAGCCACTTTGCAAATTTGCGCCTAAAACCAGCTAGTGGAAGTCAGTTTTGTATAATTTTATGGATTTGAAATAAGGTGAGATGACAGTGGAATAGTATGAGCATAGGTTCAATGCGTTGTCTCACTTTGGACTAGGATCGATTGATACGCCACTTAGAAAGACTGAAATGTTTGTGAAAGGAATGCGATCATAATTTCATTAGGAAATGACAAATCATCTTAATGGTACCTTTACCAATCTGATTAGTATGGCTTGAGATTTGATGCTCTTGATATTGATCAACGAGTTAGAAAGGAGTATTGCCAGCAGTTAATGCCCATCCTTTATCAGTGATATCGGTTGCTATAAGCCATTTTTCAAGCACAAAGAAAAGAATAAATGGTTGGGAAAGAAGCCTAGAGGTGGAGCTTCAGCACAAAACAAGTAATTAGACTTGACCAAGATTCTTTGTTATAAGTGTAATCAAATGGACCACTTTGCAAATCTATGCCCGAACCCAGCTAGCGCACCACTCTACTACAATTGCAACAAACATGGATATGAAGAACCAGTGCCCTTTTCCAAAGAAGGGATCACATGGACAAGCTTTTACTATTAAGGAAGTACCGTCTACTTTTACAGACCCAAAAGGAAAGCAGGTGTTGCAAGGTACATTATTCGTTTCTGATATTCCTATTAGAATATTATATAACACCAGTGCATCCCATAGTTTTATCTTATATGACTTAATGAACCAGTTGAATCTTAAATATGCTTGTTCTCCGTAATTATCTTTGTGTGTCAAACCTGATTGGAGTTTCCACCAATCTTGGCACCATATGTTTGAATACGCCTATTTCTTGTCCAGATCGGCATTTCTTTTCTGACTTGTTTGTCCTCGAGTTCTTGGGTTTTGGAGTATTATTGGGAATGGATTGGTTATCTAATTTTAGAGCTAACATGGATCGTGTTAGAAGGGCGACCATAGTAAAAGATGTAATAGGCAGAAGCATTGATATTTATTGCATGGAGCCTAATAAGTTGATGAGCAGTTTTCTCTTTTCACTCGAAATACCCAAGGAGGAGATAAAGAATATAACAATTATCCAGGACTTCATGGATATTTTTGAAGAAGTGCAAGGTTTACCTCCTCACCGGGAGGTAGAGTTCCACGGTTGATTCTAGGAACTATACCAATTATTCAACCTCCTTGAAGGTTGGCTCCAAAGGATGAATGTGACGATCCGGAATTTTAGACAATTTAAATTGGGATATTTAATTTATTTTAATATTTAAAAGTTAGTTTGTAACTTAAATTTCAAATATCACCAATATTTGGAAATTTAATTTTGGATTTAATTACTGGGAATTGGATAAAAATGTTGAGTCTGGAGTTTTAAGCTTGTTAAAAATAATTAAAGACTTGTAAAATTTATATCGATTGTATAGAAGATAGCAAAAGTGTTGAGATTGAATTTGGAAGTGTTTTGTTAAGTTTTGAAATTATATCATTTAAATTGATATTTAAAAATGGCCTTTCGAGGCATACTCGGATTACGACGAAACCAGTTCCATTGGATTCGTAATATTGTATTATTATCGGATTTCAATTTTTGTAATATTCGAAGTTGTTTTGTGAGCGTACGATATATAAACGCGCGGAAATTTATATCAAAAATTTAATATAATAACTAGGACCGAAAAGTTATCTTCTCCATGCGATCGAATTAGGACTCGGAACCTTTTCCATTGCGTTCGGAATAGGGGTATAACATTATAAACGCCTAGCGGCATGCCTCAATAGGAGTTCGCAATTTTAAGCTATGTAAATCGAGACGTTTTGAATTTGGATTTAAATTTTATATATATATATATTCCCATTCAACACAACATTCAACTGCCTTTCTTTCAAATCAAAACTTTTTGCCTTCAAATCCCTACAACTTCCCTCAAATCACTGTTCCTCGCTCGTACAAGCAACCACTCCATCGTGTCTTCCATTCTCCTTCCTTTGTAATCCATGCATCAGATCGAGAAAAAAAACACAAGTCTCCTTTTATAAATCCCGAAGCCCTTTTCTCCCTTTAAAATTAAACAAAAACAAAAAAAAGGGCTGCCGCTCTCTCTCTCTCTCGTCCATCTCGTCCTCAAATTTAAATAAATAAAAAAAGAAAATCCAAATTGATAACGAGGAAGGAAGCGACTTGCGACCCGAGAGCAAAAGGTGAGGCTGCGTTTATGCTCGTTGCAAGCTAGGGCTTCTCATATTTACGGGGCACGGCAGAAGAGGGATGGTCGAGGCGAGCACGAGGCAAGGGCGAAGTCGCGAGCTTCAAATGGACTTTGATGGCGAATTTTGGGAGGCCGACCTTTGCGATGTGACAGGGCGACATTGGGTTGTTGTCGTGAGGCTGCAACAAGGAGGTTGCGTTTGGATTTGGGTCGAGGTCATTGAGGCACGGTGGTGAGGTATTCGTTTCCTTTCATTTACTTGTGTAAGTAAAATGTTTATGAACAGGAAAAAAAAGAGAGTAAAATCTATTTTAGTTTTAAATTATATATATATAAATAGTTTATGAATTTCTAATAATAATAATAATAATAAATCAATAAATTTGCATAAATTTACAGTAACAAGATAGTTTTGGTTTAATATATATGTTAAAGGAAAATTATATGTTTATTAAACTTTATAAATGTGTGTGTATATATATAGATGTATCTGAGTTTAAAGAAGAATGTATATAGATAAAGATTTTGGAAAGTAATAATTTTTGTAATTGGGAAAAATTATATTTGTAAACCTATATAAATTGTTTTATATACAGTTTGAAAATAAAAATCAATTAATTATACGTACCTTTTAAATCTACTGGCTTATTTTAAAACTATGTATTTAAAGTGATTGGTTTAGTTAATTAACCTGTCAAAATTTATCTTAATTACTAAAAGACTTTTAAAAGAAAAAAATATTTGTTAAATTTAATTGTTAGTCAAATAAATGGTAATAAATTGCTCAGTCAAGTCAAAAGTATTAATAAACCGTATAAATGTTTATACAAGGTCTAAAATTCGAAAGGGAACAAGTCGAGATTGGATTAGATTGCATATTCAAAAACGAAGGTGAATTAATCTCACTCATCTGGGTTTACTTAAATTTAAATGGTTAAAATTTAAATAATTGGTTGAATGATTGAATTATTTGATGTGGTATATTATATAGTAATATATAGTATATATTGGAGTGATTGATTTCCCGCATTATATAGCGGATGAGACCCTATGCACCGCATAATAGCGGATGATATTATACAAATCCCATGTACCACGATATTCCACCTTGAAGTGGAATTGGTATTGTGCAAACATCTGTGGATGTAGGGAAAATAGGTTGGAGGGATCCAACTGGATTCCTCAAAATATTTAGTTTAGTTAAAATATTTTGTGATATAATTATTTGCTATCCTGTAATGAATTATATTGATAATTGGAAATGTTGGATACTATGGTTGATTTAAAATATTTCGGCAAACTGAGTTATCAAAATCTATAGAAATGGGATTTTTGGAAGAAATATAAGGGTAAATTTTTTTGGAAGTGAAATAATAATAGAATAAAAATAAGAATGAATTGGAAAGAAATAAAAGTGATTTTTAAAACTGAAGTTAAATTGTAAAGCAGAGATTTAAATCAAGTTTTAAATCAAAGTTAAATTTGGAATTCAAGTTTAGTGAATCTCAGTTTTTAAACAAATAAAGTTTTTAAATTTAAATTGTTTTAACAATTTGAATGTTAAAGTGCATTTTTAAATTGATTTGAATTTAAAAATGAATTTGGTTTTAAATTCCTTTAAACCGCTTTTACAAAATGAGTAATTTTTTATATTTAATGAAGTAGATAAAAAGGTAGTTAATTACTGGTTGGGATTAATCAAGCGTGATTAATATTTGTGGTTTAATTAATGATTAATTACTTAATGTAATTAATTTAGATTAGAATAAACTAAATTAATTAGAAATCATTAATTTATATAATTAATGATGTAATTAAAGGTTGATTAATTAAGATAAATTAATCAATAATAAGTGATTTATAAGAAATTAATTAATATAAGTAATTAATATAAGTAATTAAGGATTAATGTAATTAATTATAGTTAATTAATTTGTGAAGAAATTCAAGATTAATTATTGTTTTTGGTTAAGAATAATTAATTTGTGTAATTAATTAAAGATAATTACTTAAATGTAATTGAAGGATAATTAATCCAAGGTGATTAATTAAGATGGATAGTTAAGGGATAATTAATTAATTGATTTGAAATTAATAATGTCAAGTGAGGAATCTAAGTGATTTAGGTTAGTAATTCAATTAGAAGTGATTAAATTTATTATGGAAGTAATCAAGTTTGCTTATGGATGATTGAATGGTATTGGATGCCTCGAATGAGTTGATATCTCTGATATGAAATGTTTGTAGTATCATATGTTTGGGCGGATAGGATATTGTGGTTATCTATCAATGATGAATTGTTGTGTAAAGTGACATCCTGTATTTAAAGTTTGAAGCATATTTCATTTGGATAACTTGGGTTAGGATGACATGAGACTCGAAGAGACCGAGATCGGGTATTGGAAAATACCCGAAACCATTTCGAATTTTTATAGATTGATATATGAAATCAATAGGCTGAAATGAAATGATTTAAGCGAATTGGACTACTTAATCTAAATTTCGGTACTTCGAAAATTGATTTGTGAAATAAGTGATGTCTATAACAAATTGTGAATTTGTAAATTGATACGATTCACCCTGGGTTTTATATAAGTTGTATGCTTTGTATTCCATGTTAGATGGGTTTACTCACGCTGGTTTCCAGCCTGACCCGGGTGTTACTTTGATGTAATTCTCGGGTCAGACCGAGTATTACAGGTTTTCAGGTAAGGACGTTCTAGAGCTCAGGAGGCGAGCTGGATGGCAAGAACGCATGGAGTGTTCCCGTTGTATTATATTGTTGTATATTTGAGACATGATGATTGTGTATATCCAGTGTCTGTATATATGTGCAACTTTGATGTATTGTAAAGGTATTTTGACAGATACAGAATTCTTTTGTAAACTGTTATTATTTGTAATTATATGTTATCTGCTGCGAATGTGAGATGTTGGTGTTTCTGATCTTCTTATTCTTCTATCTCTTTCTTCTTTTTCCTAACTATCTGGAATTTTCAAGATCGAAAAATTTCGGGTCCTTACAAAGAAAGAGAGTTAGAGAAGTAGAAGGGACTTAGAGTTTGCGGTCGAGAATCTGGGATTTATAAAAGTTTCCCCGATTTAAGGAGTTATAAGATTCAAAAGAGCAGGAAAACTAGCACCCAGATTCCTTGGATCACGTAGAATCCTGGAAAGAATTGGATCGTTGGCCTATAGAGTAGAATTGCCTGAAAGATTACCGGAAGTTCATAATGTTTTTCATGTATCTCATCTGAGAAAGCATGTTCATGATCCATCTTTGACTATTGAGATGCCTACTCAAGAAAACTTGAAAATAGAATCGAGTATGACACCCATTTCATAATGTAGATCAGGAAGAAAGGTGATTGAGGAACAAGGTGGTGAAGCTAGTAAAGGTTCAGTGGAGTGGTGACCCTCGCGATTGTACTTGGAGACAGAGGATCACAATAGAGAAACTTAGCCTCAGATAATGTAATATTAGTTTTTCATTGTTTGAATACATTTTATATGTTTATGTATAGCAGAGTTGATTTGCATTGTTATATGAATTTCTTGGTATAATATATACCTTTTGGGTTTTCTTTTTGTGTATCGATTTCGAAGATGAAATTCTACTAAGAGGGGGAGAGTGTAATGACATGTAAATTAATCACTTTGTATTTGAAAATTTAAATCATTTTCAAATATTTAAATAATGGATTTTAATAACCAAATAAACATAATTTAAATATTAATTAATGATACTAAAATTATTTTCATATTTTATTTACAAAAATAATTAGTTCAAATAAGAAGAGAAAATAAGACCGAAAAACGTTTTCCGAAATTTTGACTTTTCAGCATCAAAAGTTATGAAAAACGTCTTGCACGTTTGGTATAACTCATGTACACATGCACATACATGTCATATGGTAAGTTAATGAAGGTATTAATGGTAATAAATTTTGAAATTTTAAATATAATCATGATAAGGCACAATATGTTTAAATTAAAGAAAACTTAAAATAACCCCTCATGCACCACCGCCACCTAAACTACCTAGGTTGGACAAGGAGGCTTGGTGGGAGGGAAGATCTGGGGGTGTGCGTGTGTACTAGGAATGGACGAGAGGGTATTGAAGCATGCTACACAAAGACTTTTTATTACTTTATATTAATAGAGTTAATTAAATTATTTTTCCACCTCCTATGCCTACAAATATGACAAAACAAACTCTTTTCTGTTTTTGTATCTTCATTTCCAAAGTTCATTTCCATAACTTCGTGTTCATGAAATGATCTTTGGCTTCCATGCACTCAAAATCTTAAAACAAGTTTGAAAAGCTAGCCTTTCTTCATTTCTAAGCTCACTACAACCACTTCTATATCAAAAAAGACCTATATCCCCCACATTCCCACCATGATCGAGCCCTATATGGTCTACACCAAGCCCAATAGCCCATAAAAGATCCACTAAATCAAGTCAAGTGCATAGGAAAGCTTAGTTCTAGTGTTGTTTGGAGAGCTAGTGCAATTTTGATTCAAGTAGTAAAGTTTTGGTGAGTAAAGCTTCTACCTTTGAGCCAAAAATTTAAAATATATCGATGCTCATATTTGTAGCTATTGAATTATTATTATATAGTTGTAATAATGGTTTGGTTGTTGAATTGGTTTGTTGCTTTGAAAATTAGTCTCTATGGAAAGTTAGTAAGTGATTCTTAAGTTATATGAAAATCTAGTAGTTAAACTAATTTTTGTTAATAAATGCTTGTTACATATTGTAAAATACATTGTATGTATGTTTCCCTCACTTTGTGGTTGGTTATATTGAAAATGCCATATATTTGAATTCTGAACTGCCCGTATAGCGATAGTCGCTATATCGACACTTTTGGAAAATCACATTTTATCGATACCCTTTGGTTTCATTATCGTGCTTAGAATTATTTTACAAGTTACGGAAGTTTTTTATTAATGATGTTTTTAAAAATAATTAAATATTTTGATAATGATTTTTTTAATTAATTAATTAATTTAATAATGAGGATTAAGGCTAACAAATTAACATGTAATGATGTGTTTTAAATTTAACCAATTACTTAGTTAATTGTGTTTTTAATTTAAATAATCATATTTATTAATGACATTTAAGGCCAATTAATCTTTTGGTAATAATGGATTAACATTTATTAATTTATTAATTAATAATGTTTTTAAAATTAATTAATCCTTTTAATTAATGACTTTTAAAGGTTAATAAATCTATTTAACCTTAATTAATCATTCCTTAAATAAAGTTTTAAATTAATTTATCACTTTTAAATAATGGTATTAAATTATTATTTAATTAACTAATTATATTATTAATTAATTAAATCAATGGTGTTTTAAATGTGATTTACCCTTTCTAATTAAAGTTTATTGAAGTTAATTGATCAACTTAGTTGACAAAGTTTTAAAGTTAATTAATCAATGCAATAAGGATGGTTTAATTTAGTGAGTCCACTTTAATTGTCTCGGCGTTAGTAAACTCTTTTAACAAAGTGTTTTAAAGCTAATACTTGTAATGTGAAGCCAAGTATGAATCAGGTTTTTGTAAGAAAATGTTTGAATTATTTGTGGAAATGAATTAAAATCCATAAAGTTGTTCACTTATATGGAAACGTTTTATTTGTATAAGTAGTGTTAAACATCAAAGTAGAATTGTCACTATTTCAAAAATTAAGAACAATCATGAGGCTTGACTTTGAGGTAACAATACCTTGACTTGTCCATATTATTGTTAACCAAGAAACAGCAGAGTTTGAATTCGTTGAGTAGTGGTAAGTATACAAGACTTAGTTTCCATATACGATCGTTTTGTATCCTCGACAGTTGGTTTCTCAGCTATTGGTTACTTTAGCTTCTTTATTATCTTCATTCTAGTATGATGCGTTGCACCATTGGGCATTGATATCCATTGTCGGAAGGCTAAATCCAAAGCACAAATGGAAGCCAAGCTATGTGGGGTTGCTCCCATTAGAGTACTTTAATATCTCATCTAGATTTGGATTCAGTAGTACTATTAGATATGAAATATTCAGATACTCGGTAAAGTTTGGTAGAGTCTGATTTGGTATTTTTCGAGAAGTTTGTAGAGTATATGAGCTTCTGAAAGGTATATTGCTAGAGCTATAGTTCAACGGTGGTGCACCTTCCTAGTCATTTGTTAGAGGTTTTCCTTCTCTTATTTGATTTGAACCTTCGAATTTATTTCCTTATTTGCATCGGGAAGAGTCAACCACTCTTCGTAATGTTTAATTATTTATCCATTCTTTACGTTTGGATGTTGATTTATGTGGGAGTAAACTGTTCCATGTTCAATGGCATGGTCTAACATGCTATGTTTAATTTCATACCTATTATTTAAAAAGTTTTACTCATACCAGACATATCGTCAGACCCGAGTTGTTTGTTTTTTCCAAACTCTCGGGTACTCATTTTATTTAAGTAGTCCGAGAGTAGTAGGTCTTTTGCGGGCTCTTTTGAAGATGGCATCCGAGCAGGAGGCGTTCATCTTCTTAGTTATCTATTCCGCTGTATTATCTAGTTTATGCAAGTATTTTGTTTCAGTGTGTGCAAAGATAGAATGTTATACCTGCCTAAGCTATTTGTAGTACTTTTGTGTAACCCTAATAACTCCCTATTAAGGAGTAACTTGATGTACTATTGGCTGTTTTGTTTTATTTAGTTGTTTTGTTGTGAGTTTTTCTATTCTGTTCTTTCTTTTATCCTACGACAATTCATCTTTCCAATGCTTAGGCAATGGCACGTGAACATAGAGGATGCGTTAAGTTTCATTTCTAAGGGTCAGAAAAGTGGTTCGTCGAATTTTCTTGAAAAATAGAATCACGTTAAGTAGTCTGGACCATAAAAGTAGGAAGCTACATAATTTATGAGTCAAAATTTTTTGAAACCAAATAATAGTGGATGTGATTCGACGAGTACTGAAGTATAAAAAATTGTTAGTTCTTTATTTAAGGTTCTATTGAAATGCATTTTGATTTCCTCATATTAATACATATCAAGAAGATTTCAATGGAAATATTTATTTAGCTTTATTATACTATTAATGGTGCTTTTGACCATAATTACATATATTTATTGGATATAAACTTGTGGATGTTCCATAAATAGTTGAAAACTAAATTTGTCTTCCTTCCTAATTTTAGAAATAATATCGAACGCGTTGGCAATCATTCACCCAATCCCTAATGACCTAGGATCATGAAAAAAATTCTTTAAAAAATCTCTGTATTGCTATATACAGTTTTGTAAAAGAAAAGAAAATAGTGCATTTAATCAAATTCTAAAAAATTCATAGATTTTAAGTGTTGCGTTTTTAATTTTTATGGCCTTTACAAAATGTTATTTTCAAAAATATTATTGTTGATGAATATTTAGATCAAATCGCAGTCTATAATTTATCTTAAAAACTTTTTCAGAAATTGACAAGTGATAGGAATGTTATATTAGATGTTACTGAATGTCACTAGTGAAGTCTAACGTTTGATGGAGAAACTACTTAGGAATTTCAATCGGTAAAACTACATTTTATTACCCGTTAAATAATATTAAATGAAGGAATGTAACTATGGTATTAAAAAGGGAAAATTTATAGATGGCTTCATTCGAATTATACTAAAAATAATAAGAACAAAAGGTCTACCGTTGGTAATACACATAATATATGCACGATTTGTAAACTTAAATGTTGAACTAGCAGCCATGTTGAGGGAAAGTGGTGAAACTTTCACATCTACGGTTCCATTTTAGAAAATAGTTTTAAAATTTAATCATTTTATGCTTTTAATTTAACCTAATTTTTTAGATTATAGAAAAATATATTGTATAAACTTAATAGGAAAAAGGTGCAACTAAATTAATATGAGAATAAATAACATTTTTATTTCTTAGTTTAGTGGTTGATGATAATAAAATAAATAATATAATATATTTTTCGTCTATGATATTGGATTAATTAATTTTTATTGAATGAATATGCCGACTAATGGTAATTAAGTATTTAGTTAGTATCAAGGAATATTAATTCTTGATTTAAGATATAATTAGTTCTCTAGTTGAGATTGGAACAAGACAAAAAAGATACAAATAATAACTAGTAGAGTTAATTTTATTTCATTCTTTATTTATTTTCAACTCAAATTTAAATAATAGACCTATTTACTATAATTTAATCACGTTACATGTAACAATAAATGTAGATTTATTCTCATGTGGTACTCTACTTTACGCTAATTAGTATTGCTTTTTTTATGTATGTTGATATTTGTCTACAAATTGAAGTGAATTTAATGTCGTTTTTTTCATGTTCAATTATGCTAAACATGCTCACAATTTTGAACTATAGTTAGAGTAAAATATAATTAGTTCTAATTAATTATCATTTCTATCTCGCTAACTCAATTCAAGTTTAATTTAAAAGAATATTAAATAATATTATCATGCAATTGACAAAACGAACTTAACTACCAACAATTCAATTTAGAAAATTGGCATTATACTAATGTAATTCTTCGAAGTTAGAAATGACTTATTGTTGATGTTAGTGTTTGTCATATAACACAATTATATCAAAAAATGTTAGTTATGCTTTGTACTAGTTGAAAATTTTCAAGCATGTCTATCATATAAGGTTTGTCGGTAGTTTTCAGGAAAAAACTAGTCCAAAGAAATTAAAATCCAATTGTATTTGTTTCACCTTCATGAAACTAAAAAAGTGGAAAAATCCTAACTAAAAATTATGTGAATCGCGTGCATGTAACAGGGCTCATATATTAGTGTAATAGTAGTTGAAGTCTGGTGAACGAAGATCAATATGTTGCACGTAATTGAAAATGCTATCTCATAGTTACCACTAAGAACACCTTGTGTATACCCGAATACATACCATTACATAAGATTATGTGTGTACATATGCCATTGTTAAAAATAAGTAATTTCATACGCAAAAGTAATTGATTTTTTTATTTAATTTTAATTTTTCGTTACCAAATGCTTTCTCCAATTGAATATGATAAGACTGAAATTCCTTTTTGCAAATTTTCAAAAGGTAAAGAAATAGATTTGTCATGATAATTCATCAAAATTGAAGAAAAAGTTACCTTTTTTCATTTTTTAAGGAATTAAAAATTCTTTAAATTCGCCAGTTGCTAGAGAAGTTTCCCTAATTATATGCACAACTTTATGTAGTTAGTAGTTCATTTTTTGTTCACATAAACAAAGATTATTCAGTTCATCAAACCATTCTAGTTTCCTTATTTCATATATATAAATATAAAATACGTAAAATTCTACCTATTCTTAACGTTTGTGCTTCTCATAGAATACATTTGCCTAAATTGTAAGTTTAGTTATATAAAATTACCTAGCAAAATAATCATGCGAACTAAACATGTGAATAAAAAAAGTTAAAAAAGATATGGTTAACTAAGTAATTGTCTGGCTTGTAAAGATGTTAAACTTTTCATAAAACGAATGTGAATAAAGAAAAATAAGTTCAAAATGATATGTTTACCTCTGTTATAGCGTAATTAACACCTGCAAAAAAGGGAAATATGTCAATTTAAAAAAGTTTTAAAAAACAAAATAAACTCATGAACTTCTACAGAGAGAAAAGTAAACTAGAAGATTAAATTTCAAAAGGTTATATTACGTTCACTTTAGTAACTCTAATAATTTTAGGGTTCTAGAGTTTATTCCTAGCTTGTATTACCATCAACGCGTCTAACTTTTTTTTAGAAAAGAAAATGTAGGTATCTCTCTTATCAAAAAACTTCAAATCCAATATTCCCTGTTTATCATATATATTTAAGTGGCATGAAATCAAAAACTATTTTCCTTGCTTTTTCAAAATTTCTTTCAACGTACTTAACCAAAATTCAAAAATATGAGTACGTTGTCATATTCTAAATAACTTTATCCTGAATTACATGAAAACTTAATATAAGTATGAATCATAATTATTTTGACAAGAAGAATAAGAGGAGATTAACTAAAGTAAAAACTACAAAACTCATACCTGATTCCATCAACTAATTGAGATAAAAGAGGTCTTTGATCTTCCAAATTTAAAAGAATTTCAGATACGCAATCTTTATGTGGATGAATTTTAAAAATAATAGGGCTCATGTAGTTTGATAAGCATACCCTTATTTATAATTTTCACATTTTCTGATTTGATCCTTCACAAATTAAAAATTAGAATGTAATTTTGATATCCACACATATATAGTTGCCTATAGTCTATTAAGTTTGTTTTATAATGCAATTAATTAAATTTGTTTAAAAATGTCAACTTATTGATTTTAATCCCATATGTTACGGAAATATTTTTTTTTAATGCTAGATTAATTTAGTATCTACCGAGTCCCTATTTTCAATGACAGAAATGTTTATACATACACATATATTTATTATTATTTTTATTTTTATAACGAAACGCATTGAGTTTAACATTGTAGACAAATAAAGATAAAGAACGGTGGAGATATGATATTATCAAAGACATCCATGGTTATGTGTTGTCCAACAAGCCTTTAAGTTAACATTTATTGAGGGTGTTAAAGTTTCCACTTGCTTGTTGTCTTCTTCAAATGCTTACCCCATGTCCATTAGGACTTAGTTCTCATTTTTTTTAAATTTCCTTCTTCCAATGATTAATATATTTTATCTTTTCCCTCCACCGTATTCCATTTTGTCCAAATGATCGTTCTGTTCAAATTTGAGAAAAGACGGTTGCAACTCCATGTTTCAAATCCATTGGACAACTTCTTAATTTATTTCTTTGATTCTCACTTCCCATATAGTGATTCACGTTTTACTACCATGTTGTTGTCATTTGATTTTTTCTATGAATTTGGTTGTTATAGAATTAAGGATAGAGGTAATGAACCAGAGTGGCATTCTAATCGGATCTGGAATGGTAGGATAATGCTAACAATCCAAAATTTCCCTCCATGCTCCATTGAAATATTCAACCAAATGATATCAATAATACTTAATTTCATTTTCCTTTTTTCTTATAAGTAAATGTTTAGTGATGCAGGTTAAACTTTAGGAATTTATGTTGGAATAGATCTTTCGAAATGTTTGTTTCCTTCTTAGGATTTATTTCATTTAGTGGATAAATTTAAGCCATAAACTTTAGAAATATATGTTGAAACTAATCATCCAGTTAAGGATGCAAAATCCTTTCGCCTTGATATATTTCAAAATTTATGTAATTTTACTTATAATATTAGTAAAAAAGGTAATAAATTTCAAATTACACCTTTGTATAAGTTTTAGTTAAATAGTGTTGGCACCAAATGTATTTAATATGGTTGTAAACGATGACCCTTTTTTATGTGTGAATGAATATAAGCTAATGAAAACATTGTCTAGTGTTAATAAATAGAAACATATATTACCTTTATTCACAATTTACAAACTTTATAAGCTTAAATGACACATTAATTTAATGAAACATATCACATTAATGATTTAGTGATTCATTCCTACATTGCTTAGTATAGGTATTTAAAGATTATTGTCGTTTCTGGATGTATTTCTATTAGCAGATATATTTAAAACATAATTGTTTGTGACTTATATGCAAACTCTGGTCATAGGTATTTAAGGATATGAAATCCTTTAGCATTGAAAAAATATATTATACTTGAAATACTAATAGGAAATGCAATAAATCTTAGCTAAATTTTTAAGATCAGTAGCAGTAGTGTTGTTTAATATAGTAGTAAACGATTCATGTGTTTTGTATATAAAAGAATATAGGCAAAAGAAAATATTATTTAGTGCAAACGAATGAAAACATATACCACCTTTATTCTCGACTGAAAATTTTGATAAGCATCTATTAGGCATCAATTTGATATAACATAATACATTCATAATTCTCCAAACTTGAATGTGAAATATACTTGATAGTTATCTAATGGTGTATTTGTTGCTTGGAATTGACATACTTTAAATTATATGGATCGCTAAATTGATTACACATGCTCAAGGGTACGTGAGTATATTTGAATCTTGGGAAATTGGTATTTAATTTAAATTAACAACTTTATATAAGTTCCAAATAACTTTTTAAATTAAATATCTGTTAATGTGTTTAATATGGAGTAAATGATGGCATTTCAAATTTGAATGATTAAACTTAAGAATATATATTATTTGCTACTAATAAATGGAAACTCTTATCACTTTTTCATAGATTGGCAAATTTGGTAAGCGTAAATGAAACTTTATTTTGGGGATCACAAGTATAATACATTTATGTCTCCCTAGCAAATATTAAAAAGAGAAAAATACTTGATAACTATCCAATGGGATAGTGTTGATTGACATTTAAGATTGATATTCAAGAAATTAATAGGATGTAAGTTACTTTCCAACAATCTTTTGTTAGTTCAAATTTCAGGTTTGGTGAAGAAGGTAGAAGAAGTTGGGAAGAAAACTAAGTAGTTATTAATGTACAACAAAGTTTTAATTGCAATAATTATTAATAAATGCATTGTACACAGGATAAATTTTCATTTGAGGAGATGTGGAACAAAGAAATAGGGACATTGGATTCTTGATATGCCCTCGCTAAGGCTAATTTTTTGACATGCTAAGATTGACATACGTTAGTAAAATGCCAAGATGTAAGTAACTTTCCACCTTTTGTTAGTTGAAGTAATTTAAATGCATAAATTATTAACGGTCACAAGAAAACAATGTATCTCACATCCATTTAGCTTAGCATCATCTTCTACAAATACGCATCTCGAAGCACCATTTATATTTCAAATTATTATCTTTCGACTTAAGTTATATGCATACATGCGTTGGCTTGGAACCACTAAGATTTTCATCAAGACAACGACCAAATGACATTGCATATATTGAAATGGAATGGAAAAATTGGAATTGATTAATTCTCCAAATGAAATGCTACCTTAATCTCAATAAGTTGAGTAATGACAATCTATATCTATCTATACTACACTATTAAAAATGAGTCCTAGATCCTCTTCTTCTTTTTCATTCTGAACTCTGCCTTTTTGAGTTTTCAATTTGCCACGTGTCATCCTTTCATTCCTTTTACCTTGAATGTTTTCTTCTCTTGTTTTAATTTCAAGAATAAAAAATTCTCATCTCCCAATAAATATTCTTCCTTAATCTATCCATCCTTCTTTCTTTTCTAACCTAGAACAAATTCTACGCTTTTCAATCTTCTACACATAAGCTTTTCTCAGTAAAATTCCGATTTTATTTTTCTTAGATGTTCTAACTTACTTGATCTTCGTTTTTCTTAGCTATTTACTTGTAGCAAATGTTATAAATCCGTTATACTTGTTATTCTACTATTATTCATTTTCATTCCTCATATAGTAGAGCGTGCAAAGTAATTTGATTATTACTTTTCGTATATATATATATATATATATATATATATATAAAAATAAATAAGCGTGGTTTTTTTAGGAACTTCTCATGCCCTTCAAAAAATTAATTTTGGACCCTAGATTAATTTCGTTATATTGTTATAGCTGTATACCATTTCATCTCCTATTCAATTACCCATGTACTTACATTTTCCACTTTCATCATTTTACCGTTCTACTTTTATTTTCTCATCTTCTCCATTGAAAAGAGAGTCTTAAATATTCATATTCTATGACCTCCTATGTTTTTCATCCTTTATTGATTGATGGAAAATTTTCTAATTTTGCAGTTCATATTTTTATAGAGCTTCGGTTGGAGTTATATAATTCCGACTTCCTTCATTTGTGATATATGTCATGGCTTTTGTATATAATGTTTAATTTGTTATAGACAAATTCTATTCATACACTGTAAATTAATATGCATATACACAAACAATTTGCTAAAATTCTATACATAATTTTTTCTCAATATATATTGTACATATTACAAGATTACCCTCATTTAAGAATAATACTAACATTTACATTATTGGTGCTCATTTCATTAACATTCTCTCTATTCCTTTAATCAAAGTAAGGTTCCTAAATTCCCCACATTCATTTTTGCAAGTTCCAAATTTGAAATTTAAAAATTTTAAATGAAATTTAAATTAGCTTATTACTTATATAAAGCAATTTGAGTTTAATTTTTAAATACTACAAAATTAAACTATTTAAATAGTGATGCTAAATTTAAATTTAATTTAAAATAAGTACAAGATAGTGAAAATTTTACTACTTTATAAATCGTTTTAATTTTAGTGTTGAATTTTAAAATTTAAAATTTATATTACATTTGAAGTGAGAATTGTTAAAATTAACTATGCATGCATACATTTTGAACATGAATATAAACTGATATCTAAAAGCTGCTTAAATTTAATTCAATTCATGGTGCATAGAAATTTTAATAAGTTTATGAAAGAAATAATTCTGGATATATTACGAATTTGTGGTTTTTTAAATATCGAGTTTAATTTTATAAGTAAACAATGGTATTTTTGTCTAAAATATTATTAAACCCAGTGAAGTTTGGATAAAATATTTATGATGTATGAATAGAAGACGAGTAAACCCCTTCCCTTATCACTTTCCGTAGTGAACATCCATGTAAAAAGTGAAAAAAATAAAAATCCTAGATCTGCAGTCACCTCGCCGCCTTATTCTCTCGCATGCATTGGTGGTGGCGTTGATCATTGATTAATTGTTTCCAACTGATTATTGATTCTCCGACGCACATTTCTTCACTCATGACTCGATCGATTCTCCTGTGTTTGTTTCAGGTAATACCTACAGTATATATTTTAATTTTCTATTTTATTTTAGTATTATTGACAAGCATCTGCAGCGGTGTAATGAAGTTTTACTTCTGGAACTGTGATTTGTTTTTTTGGGCTTCGTTGCGGATAAATTTGTTTGGGATTGCACTGATTTTGAGATAAGAGATTTTCTGTTTAACTACCTTAAATATTGAATTAGGCTCTACTTTTTCATGGAAAAAAAACTAAATGTTGTTCGTTTAATTTGAATAAGCGTTTTAAGATTAATGAAACTTTTACTGCTTATGTAGAATCTGATTATTTGTCATAATTAGAGTGTGACTATTCCCATCACAATAATCACTTATTTTTGGTCAAGGTTTCAAATGGAACTAAAATGGTGTTCGCACTTCATTGTAGCCGGCAATTTGGTGTCTTCTACCAAAAAATAAATGAGATTTTTTCATTACACATGGCGCTAAGTTTCCTCTATGCCCTTCTAGAAAACCAATCCTTGTTTATCAATCATATATGGTGTAACCAAATCCAATTTTCTTTCCATATGTTCCTCAAAAAATTCGATTCGTATTAATCCTTTCCACAACTAATGAAGAAAACTTGGCGGAATTTTCACATGTGAAATTTAGCACAATTTTGCAAAGAAATTCCCCACTTGAAAAACGGTCGATATTTTGGTGTTGTTTGAAAATGTGGGTAAAAGTAAGTGATTATTGTGATGTTAATAGCATTGCTCTGTAATTATTTATCTAATTATACCCTTATGGGGAAGAATATTCACATCTTTACCGGTCATTATTTGTCATTATTTGATTTCTTGTGTTCTTTTATTAGATATCAAATATTATCTCATACTTTGAATTCTCCTGATTAGGTCTATAAATGAATATTTTAGAATGCAAATAGTGTTATATCCGCATCCGCATTTAAATTTTGTTTGGACATTGGATATCTGCATTTGCATATACGAATGATATTGAATAATTATCCCATCGCTAACGATTAATAAATCAAGAAAAATAAATTGAATTTTTTTTATTAAACATAGTTTTTTTCAATCCCACAAATTATAAAAGTATATAATCAAGGAATACAATGATAACGAATAATTTTGGACAATTAGGCATTAAATGCATATAAATATAAACTATTAACTTAATAAAACAATAAATACATCTTTGCTAACTAAAAAAAACACATAATATGAACTTAATATTGATAAAATTAGAAGGATAATTTTCGGATGTGGTTGTCTTCGTACCCTCATCTGCTTTTCCAAACATTGAATATTTACCCACTTTTCGGATATGTATATAGATGCATCTTGGTTTTTTCGATATCCATTGACTGGCTTACTTCAAGTCCATTGGCAATGTTTCAGCCCAATATCTTTTATAATTTTTTGGAGATGGATTATTTTGGTTTTGATTTTTTTTATTTCAGTGACTATTTCCTTTTACATTAGAATAGAATGAGGAAATTCTTTTGTTTTGCTTTCTATTTTTCTATTACAAATTATTGGATATGGTAGTCTAAATTCGTTAAAAAAAATGTTGATGGCGTTCTGTACATAAGTCTTGAACATATTTTGAAACTAGAACATAATAACATACGAGGGTTGACAATAAGAACGGAATCCTAATTTTAAAGTTTGCTACATACATTTAGTCAAAATGTAAAGTATTAAACAATGAAAATCTGAAGAAGAAAAAAACACAATTAATAATTTCATCAAGTTAAACACAACTTTATGATATTTTGTATTATGAGTTATTTCGACAATATGAATATATCAATGAATTATTTCTCTATGTTTTGTAAATCTTCCATTTTCAGAATAAATAAGTGAGTTGGTGGATTTTAGTTTGTTATATGTTTAAAGGCAATTATTTGTGCACTACACTATTGTTGTATTACAAAATAATATTCTTTATTTTGAAAGATTAGCCATAAGAATGTCATTTACAATAAATAGTCACTTGTATGTTTACTATGAACTCGACTTGATGTTGTAGTTTGTAAATTCAAGTATCATGGATTTTTTCCTTCGATAAGCGGTGTGGTCCTTTTTTGGAGGATGCACTCTATCAGTTTAACCTTTAAATGAAGTATTATAAACCTTGTTGGTGGTGAGGGATGTCTAGCGCACAAAGTGAATGAAGTTTGAAAATAGAAAGCGATTAACAAAATGATGAATTTAAAGTATATAGAACAACAGTTATAACCACATCGATAAAAAATATCAAGTACAACTAACTAAAGGTTGGTTCTACTCACATCTCGCTTTCCTCGTTCAACATCTTGCTACTTTATCGATTTTTATAGTCTAAAATTGTTCATATCTTTAAATCACAATAGAGAAACAATGAAAATAAACTAGAGGTTCATATAAAATCCTCGCTCGTCCAAAAGGAGCAAGTTTGTTCAACAATGATGCTTCAGGTGGTTATCCCCTGTAGAAATTTTTTTGCACTCCAGGTGTTTGCTTTAATGCCTCTGAAGCTCCTGCTACAAATCTAAAACATGTGCCAGTTACAGCTGCGGTTCCTTCTGAGTTTCCTGGTCCTTCTGTTCCTCCCTCATGGAAGTCTTTGTTCAACAAATTACCGAATAACGCTGGATCTTATACCCCTCGTTATTTTGACCATGCTGAATGTGATGGACCTTTGGTTCCTCCGCAAGAAGTTATTCAAGCCGGTATTGAATATTGGACTGATTATCTTGTGGGATTTTTCTTAGATGCTAATCCTACTTACCATCTTGTTAAAGCTCGTTGCAATCAGGTTTGGAAGCCAAAAGGCAGTCTTAGTGTCCATTTTGATAATGAGATGTTCTTTTCAAATTCTCGCGGAGTGACGAAAGGCATCGTATTCTTGAAGCTGACCCTATTATGATTTCTGGTAAGCCTTTCATCATCACCACATGGGGCCTGTCTGTTGATAGGGCTAAGGATCAGGTTCTTTCTATCCCAGTTTGGGCCCATTTTTCTTCAATCCCGTCCGTCCTTCAGCCGATGCTTGGGCTTGACTGGCTGGGTAGCCAAATAGGTAAAGTTATCTGTTATGACTCCAACACAGAAGCAAGGAAGAGATTAGTCTACGCTAAAGCACTCATCGAAATAACCCCCTCCAAGCTACTGCCTTCTTCTCTCAAGGTCTGAATTGATGATGGTCATGATGCAGAGGGTTTTGTGCGCTACAGTTGGAAACCGGACATATGTTCACTTTGTCAGTCCTTTGGTCATCTTCTGGAGACATGTTCTCGTGGGATTGGACAAGGACCTCTGCCTATCCCGGGTCGTGTTCCCCTTCCCCGTCCCCCTGTCAGGAAATGGGTCCCTAAGTCTGTTGCCCCTTTGGATCCTATTGTTTCAACGGTTGACCCTTCTATTGGTGATGCTGCTCTAAGTGCGGCTATGGATTCACCGGTTGATACTTGCCCTATGCCTCCTCCCTCTTCGGTAGTGGAAGTTACTCCTAACTCTATCATATGGGACACAGATGAGAATGCTTGGGTTCACTCCCCTTCCGGCATGCGATACTCTCCTACGGGAGGATTATATTATTCCTATGTCAGTGACACTGATGGTGAGAGCAGGTATCTTCTTTATCACGTTGTTGGCGAGGGTCTGATCTTGGCTAAGGAGGGGGTTGACGGTGAGACGAATAATAGAATTTTCTCCGACAACACTTGGGATAGGAAATTTGTTTACTCAGTTGAGTCTGATGGTTATGTCTCTGCTCTTGCTAGTCTTTTCTCCGGGTATGCTGGTGCTTATGGTCCTGTCTCTTTGTGTGATGCTGATCGTCTCCCTCCTCGGGGGGATAGTCTAGTCTCTTAGTTGTTTAGGCTTCTTGCCTATATCCTGTGCTTTATTTTCTGTGTGGTCATCCTCTCTTGTTTGCTTGTGTTTGTTCTGCGTCATTTTACTAGCTGTTAGTCGTTGTGACTAGCACCTATTCTCTAATGTTTTATTATTTGTTATAATAAAGGTGGCACGACTCACTATAAAAAACCGGTTGGCCTTGCCAAAAAAAAAAATCCTCGCTCGGTCCGAATGAGGTTTGTGTAATAAGCACATTCTAACGGAACTTTGTTCGTATAATAATCTAGTTAGCGTCGAATGATGTTGTATAATAATCGTTCGGGCAAGGTTCGTGAACCAATCATGACAATTTGAACATGGTTTAAAAAAAATGGAACGTTTTCGACATTAATTGGAGGGCGAACGGTAAAAAGTAGGCTCTGACTATTATTTCAAACAGCCTGCAATGTGAAAGAAAGAAAGTGGCATGAGAATAGAATCAATCCAAACTAAAACAGATTGCCTTCTGATAATTCGTAAAGCACTACCGAAAGATAAAAATCATTTGCATTGGAAGCTACAACAATGTCTTGACAACATGCATAACATCATTAGCAGCCTCAGGCATTTCAGGGGAAGTGCTGCAACATATATGGCCATCATATGAAGCCTAGAGCACTATAGTTGCATTAGCTGAAGCAACATACACCAGCAACTCAACAAGCTAAATCAAAATTATGACCAGTCATAAAATTCGGCTGCGTCATAGAGGGACTGGACAAAGCAATCTTTAGAGATAACTGAGTAGGCATGGACAGTAAGTTTCTGTGAACATAATAAAATCTAGCTGAAACGACAAGGAGCATAACTTAAGGAAAAGAGAGGGAGAATATGAAAACTGAACCCACTAGCCAATAGATAAAGGAACAGTTGATGTAAATTAATGTGTAAAATCTTCATAAGGTAAAGCCAAAGAATCGTTCATTGTGCGTGCCATTATGATAGCCACTGTCTTCCCTTGGGCTGAGCAGGTTGGGCGACAGTTCAGTACCAAAAATTACAAGGGGGTTAAATAGCAGCATATTGCAGCACTTAATTAAATGCTATCGGGAGTAGTTTTTTTTTTTTAATTTAATTTAACTAGAGTGGAGTATTCCACATCTCTATCAAATATTCTGTAAATATTTGTATATACGTTCCCAGAGCAAAACATGCTATGAATCTTATTGTCTGGTCTATTATTTTATATAGTACGTAACAATCCTGTTGGTTCATTTAATTTTGAACTACCTTACTGGCAACTTGCAAGTGTACTACCCAAGGGTGCAGTAAGTAGAATCTTGAACTAGGAATTAGGAACCTTGTTCTTTTTATTTTTTCAGAGTCTTCTAATTTTTTGTTCAATTTCTTGTAGTTTCCCTTGTTAGTAAAATTCATTGTATGTATTTATTTCATCATCATATAATCCAAACCAGTTTAAATTATCTTCTTGTATCTGTTTTGATAGCATTTTGTAACATTCTTCACAAACTAGTTTCATCATTCTATCTGTGAGTTGTATTTCAGCTTTACTTTCCACTAGATAAGAGGTATACTCTAGATTTTTTAGTACCTGCTCTTTATCTAATTTGGGTTCATCTGTTAAGTCTAAAAATTTCTTTGAGTAATTTTCTTTAAAAATCTTTGCCATGCTGTACTGTTGGTTTTCGTTTAGCTTTGTTTGTTTTAGAATAATTAGAAGTTTTACCATGAAATTTTGTTCAAAATAATTTTGTAACGATTCTATGTTTTCAATTTTTGGAAAATTGCTCCTAGTTTTCCCAATCGTTCTTTTCTGTGATTTTATAGTTAGGTTCATTTTTTGAAACTATCCATTTTTTCCATTCTATGTAGAAATCTCTACAGAACCTTTCTGTTATTATTATGTTTCCTGGTTCCCTAAGGTAATTAAATTTGTTAAATATTTGGATGAAATCTGCCTCACAGTCATATATATTTATTAGTTCATGTTTATACTTTTGTTTGAAAATACTTATTATCTGATGTTTTTGGTCTTCTGTAATGGTTGTATTGTTCTTCATAATGTTTATTATGTTTAACATGAATTTATCTTCTAAATATTGTTGTAGTTTCTCCATAAATTTCTTTTTGTTATTATTTATTTCCTTTTTTTTTAAAGGTTGTTTGATCTAACTGAGAAAATAGTCAAAGCTTTTGGAAATACTTGGATACATTTCTGCTTGAGACAGTAGAATCCTCTTATTTTTTCATACTAATTCATTCCTTATGTTAGACTCAGGTTAAAATAAAAATGTTTCTTAGAAACCTTTACCAGAAACCTATATCTTAAATCATTTTTCCTCACCTTATCGTCCTAAGCGTCTACTATTTCCCTCACATGGTACTTCTTTCGACTAACGGACTTACGTCTGTTGGAATTACTTATTAAGCTTATAGCAACTGGTGTCAAGTGTTTATAAAGAAACATGGCTATTTAAACATAATGAGCATAACATAAGTGAGAATTTTATGAAAGGGTAAGAGGACTTACATAACTGTAGCAGTCTTATATCTTTTCTTTCCTTAGCTCTGACTAAATGTTTAGTTACTCATGATCTTAGCAGAGGAAGAGGGGTTGAAGAAGATAGCCATTAAATAAAAGCTTATATTAATTTTTTCAGTGGGTTACAATACTGGTTTTTCGATGTTTACAACCACACAGACTTGCCAAATATATAGGCAATTATTACACATAATATTACGGACAAATGTCCATTACAAACTTACAATAGAAGGTAAAGAGACCTTCCACTTAAGATAATAGTACAAATACTCAGAAGATATTTAGAGGAAGAGCACATGCAGAATCTTACATCTGTAAAGTTGTAGGTAGTGGAGGAAAAAGTTCTTTGTCTTCTTTCGTCTGTGGAGATAAGGACTTTTATCCTTTTGTCGGTAAATATTATTTTATTTTGTTTCTTTATCAGTGGAGCATATTCTTCATTTCTTTATTCATCAGTAGACATTGTAGTGGAATCTACGTCATCTCTGTCATTTTTATTTGTGTTTTTCCGAGACCTTCCTTTCTTGTAGCTCTTAATCATAGAAGGCTTAGGATGATAAATATCAAAATTTCTATAATCTGGCCTGTGTTCTTCTAATGCATCTGTAATATATAACTTGATCACTGGAGTTTCTGCATATAGGTATAATTTGTTGTGATCCCAGTCTCCATCATCTGCAATCCTGGCTGCTCTGTACCTTTCATATGTTTGTTCGTTTATTTTAACACTTTCTGTCTTTGTTGGAATGAAATTTTCATTCCAATTTTCAAAATCTGGATCTAAGAACTTTGCTTTTATTTGAACCATATGTTTTGTAGGTTCAAACACCGTTTTTCCAAAATGTGGAGGTACGGATTTAAAATCCATGTATATATCCGTGGCCAATATGTTTGTCAGATGTTCTGTTATACTTCCTATGGGCTCAGGCAGGTCATCTTGGGCCCATTCATCAAAATAAACCCTTTTGACTAGGCCATAGTTTATGAGCGTACTTGAGTCATATGTAATTCCTTCGTGGACTAGGTATTTGTAATTTGTGAGGTTAAGATTTATTTGTGGTACTGCACAAATTATTTTGCAAGGGCAATTTGAGGATGTGTTGAGGCATCCTTCATATTGTTTTGTGCAAGAAATATTGGTATTCCTTAGGATTTCCCATTCAATCTGTAGTCCTTCTGTCTTCAATCCTGAAATATTAGAAAGAAACTCGCAGGTTTTGTTGAAGACACCAGGGGAGAGTTCATTCGGATGTTGTAGGAAATATAATTCCCTTGTGAGTTGTTCTGGAAAGTTGGGTAGGATTATGGGCCTTTGGTTTAGGCTTGGGCAAGCTTGGTTTGTATAAACTTGTTTGGGTGTTCCAAGGCTTATGAGTTTGTTGGGTTCGGTTGTTTTGACTATGTTGGCAAAGGAGGAAGTTTTTGGTCTGAGACTAACTGTTGAAGAGGTTTCGGGTAGCTCGCTTTTAATATGTTTTCCTAAGGTTATTTGTTGGAGGCTTTGTATATCTTCAGAAATGACATAGTCTTTTCCAAACATTTTTTGTAATTCATTTGTAGCGGCTTCAAAGGAATTAAAGCCCTTGTATAACGGTTTCCCGTATCTAGGATTTTGTTCTAGAAATTTGATCTTGACGATCATTTGTTCCCATGTGGTATAAATACCAGCATCAGGTCCTGTAAAAAGACCATAGTAGAGATATTTTGTTTTTTTCTCTTGTGTGAATATGTGCACTAAGGTGTATAACACGCTTAGTTTTTGTTTGTTGGACTCATGCGGAGTCTTCATATTCCATATATTGTCTAGAACAAGCTGTTGTTCTTCTGTGACTTTCGTCTTTGTAACAAAGTGGTTTGTTTTATATGTCTTCAGATGTTTAGATGGATTTAGATCCTCCATATCCATATCTGCCATGAAGATGTTAGAAAGACATATAAAATAATTATCTCAACAATCTGGATAACTGATCAGGTAGGAAATTATTTTTACCTTTTATATGTTCCCAGCAAATATTGGTTCCACAATTAGAAATAGCATATTTGAATTTTAGCCATCTATTGTTTATGGTTCCTTTTTCTTTTTTATTATCCGTATATTTTACTATGGATTCACAGTCTGTTCTTAATGTTATTTCCTTTTGAGATATTATAAATAGTTTGAATGATTCTAGAACATAGATTATGGCTAATATTTCGTAATCTAAGGATCTCATGTATCCTTTTTCTTTGTATACCCCTGAAGTGTATCTACATATTTTTTCTGTAGATTTATTTTCATATTTATTATTTTTACTTAATAAAATTCCTCCCCATCCTAGGGAAGATCCATCTGTTTCAATTATTAAATAGTCAGTTTGCAATGGCAAACTTAATGGTTTTAGGTTTTGGGCTAGCTCTTTTATTTTTTGGACTTGTTTTATATCTTCTATGTTAAAATCTCTATTTCCCTTTGGGCTTGCTTTATTATAAAGAGGGCCAGTATATTTTGGAAGATCTTTTATATAGGGCCTTGCATAATTTACGAGTCCTAAAAAAGCTTGTAACTGTTTAAAACTTTCTAGTTTATCAGGGAATTCTAGAATTTTTCTAGTTATATGAGGTTGCAATTCTATGATTCCTTTACCAATTTTTGCTCCTAAAAATTCTATGTTGTTTTTTATCAATTCTATCTTTTTCTTGGATACAATTAATCCATGTGCTTCTATGAGTCTTAACACAGTATATAAGTGTGATATGTGTTCTTGCTTAGTTTTAGAAAATACAAGAATATCATCTATGTATACACAAGTATAGTTATTGCAGTTTTGGAAAACATTATCCATTTTTCTTTGGAATATCTGTGGTGCATTTTTTAGGCAAAATAGCATTACTAGCAATTCATAATGTCCTTCACTGCATGTGAATGCAGTCCAAGGTATGGATTCAGGATGCATTTTTACTTGCCAAAATCCTGATTTTAAATCAAATTTGGAGAACCAATTTGATCCTTGTATTTTATTTATTAATACGTCTTTATTTGGAATACAATATCCATCTTCGTGGGTATTGTCATTCAGTCTAGTATAGTTCATAACCATTCTAGATTGGCCACGCTTTCTTTCAGATTCTTTTTGGACAATAAATGCTGCTGTCCTGTGTCTCGAATCTGTTTTTCTAATAATAATTAAGTTTGTTAGAATTTTTATATGCATCTTGAATTCTTCCATAATCCAAGTATCATATTTTGGAGATCCTGTTTTTATGGTTAAATCTGGATTAATTATGTCTGGTTTACATTGTATAGAATCTTTATTCCAATATTTCAATGGTTTTTCTCCAATAATTTCTATTTTCTCCAGCTTAGAAATTAACTGATCTATGTCATCTGTTGTCAATAACAATCTACTTATATTTCTTGGATTTATAAGTTGGATATCATTAATAAATCCTTTTCTTTTGTAATCATAGTTTATAGGGGAATCTTGCATAAATTTTTCATTTTCTTGAGTATGTGTCAATATATTTTGTTTATTTTTTATTTTGCATTGTCCTGGTATAGGGCAATCACAATCAGTTTTCGTTTTTTCCTCTGTACGTTCTGTATTCCCACCACGCTTCTCAAGTGCATATTCTGATAGTATTGGGGTTAATGTAGTTTTCTTTGAAATTTGTATATAGTCTTTATTAAACGCAAAACTTCGTTATCATTTAATAAGTAATCTAAACCAAGGATTAGTTTTATTCCTTCAAGATTTAATTCTAAAACCCATAATTGTTTTAAATTGTAATAGGGGGACCATTCTCCACATGTATTGGTAAAACTTATGTTTATATTTTTTACAATATTTGTGATAATATTAGTAGTTCCATAAAATTGGATACTTTGTTTTGGTTTATCTGCTTTGGTGACGTACTTGTATGGTATAAGACTAGAACAAATAGTTGAACTAGTAGCACCTGTGTCTATAAAAGCTAGTATCTGTATTTCTAATCCTTTTATATTAATTTTTGTTGGAATACGTAATTCTTTTAGGTTTCCTGAATTACATATTAGCGGAATTTGTATTGGTTTATCAATGCTATTTAAGTTGTTATTGTTTTCATATGATGTTGATTCATCATGGATAACATTTTTCTTTTTATCTAAAGTTGTAATTTTTTCTTTTATTTCTTCTATTTCTATTTCAATGTTATTTGTTCTTTCTTCTAGGATTTTAATTCTATCTTCATTTATCTTATTTTTGTCTGTGTAAACAGGTTTATTTTCTTTAGGTAAGTCTATATTAAATTTATTTTTTGCACATATATGGCATATTTCCATTGTGCATTCTATGCATTTAAATCTTTTATCAAAAGCAGGGTACCAAGGACAAAATTCACATTTTGTGGTATCTGTTCCCATTTTATGTTTGAAATTATGTTCACATAAATCCTTGTTGACTATATTTAGTAAATATTCCTGTGGTATGTTTTCTTGAAAATCCGTTAATTCATCAATTAACGTGTAATTGGATGTTTGTATTTGTTCATGTTCTTCTAATCCTTCTAAGGATATTATAGAATATATTGTAGAAGTTTCTGAAACGTCCGAAGCGATTTCTATTAAATCTTCTTTTACTGAATCTACAAGGTTAGATTCTTTAGTAAATAAGTTGTGTCTTTTTGGACATGAGGAATACAAGTGTCCTTTTTCATTACAAGCAAAACATGTAATTGTATTTGTATATGTTTTTCTTGGATTATATTTTCTTACATGCCTTTCCTTATTAAGGTATGGTTTTTTGGCATTAGATTTTCTTAAATAGTACTTTTTAGCATATTTCTTTTTAAATTTAGGTTTTCTATCTATACTATAATTTCTTGATCCTTATTGTTGTGGAGTGTATATTTGTCCACAAAACCCGTAATTTTTCTGTTTCAATTCCCTTTGGATTTGTATGTAGGTACATTTCTTTTTTAACTCAGTAATTATATGTGTTATTCTTATACCAATGTTATCATATCCTTTGGGAATATTATGAGAGTTATTCTCATAGCTCTCTATCCAAGATCTATGTATTTCTTTTCCTAAATCAGCTGGTAATTTAGAAAATAATCTATTTCCTATTTCAGTGCTATAATAATTTCCAGAAATAGTTGCATAATGTAGAAATTCTTTTAGGAATTTTATTATATATTTCCAATCTAATAATTGGATTTGTTCTAAATCTCTCATGGCTTCTTGTTGTCTTATTGTTACTCCTGTATTTACATCTCTTCTTGTAATTATTCTGTGCATTGTATAAGCAAAGTTATATATATTACTTCCTTGTATGACTAGGTTAGTTATTTCTTCAGGAAAGTTTTGTTTATAGGCTTCCCATATAGCTTTAGCTATATCTCCTAAGTAGTTCTCAGCTATTCTGATCATTTCTTCACCAGAATTTATGTTTGTATGCCTAGCTGCATAATCTCTTGCTATAGCAGTAGTCCATTGCTCCAGATATGTATCCAATAATTGTGGATGACATTCTGTGACATTTAGTATTACTGAATTATTTTTGAAAAAAGATATTTCGTTTGGTAATCTTTTTCCTATTGTTCTTAGATTTTTATTTTCATTTGTGTAAGGATCAACTGGCTGCCTAGGGGGTTGTCCTAAAGTATATGGCATTGTTTCTTGGTTTTTATTTGGATATGAAACTCCCGAGCTTCCACTTTCTTCATTGTCAGCTAAGTCTATGTGTTCTGTGAAGTTTGATATTATATCTTCTAAAATATTTTGCTCTTGTATCTCATTGTTTGCTTCTTGAGATTCTTCCAAGAAGTCATCCAAATTATATATTTCCCTTATTCTTATATTGTTTTCATCGTTGATGTAAACAAACGTATTGTCATTTATTTGTTTTGCTATCCTCATTTGTTGTTCTAATTCATGTATTTCGGATGGTTCAAGGACCATCCCCATTTCTTTTGGATATGTTATTTTATCCATTAATTCTTTTATTTAGTTCTTCTACCTCATCATCAGTTTCTATTTCTTGTTGGTTTGAAGGTCCATAATCTCTAAACCTTATAGACATGGATTTATCTAAATTACTATATGTTACAACATTGTTTGGTTTTAATGTTGTTGTTGTATTGTTAGGATTATCTATTTTCCACTCATGGCCAGCAAGAATAGAAGAATCTATTTCCATAGGTTTTATAAAGCTTATTCCTGTGGAATTTAACTATGACTTTATCCAGTTTTATTTTTATTTTTGGAGTATATTTTGACATATATTTTCCTAAAAAGGTAATATCCAGCAATATGTTCCTTCATATGAAGTTTTCAAAGCCTTTTGTTTGTATGATTATTTTTATGTGTTTGTAGAAATCATTTAATGTCATGGTAAAATTTGGGGCTATATAAACAATTCCTATGTTATTGTTCATATCAACCTCCATCATTCCAAATATTGCTTTATCCATATCTTGGTGTCTATCATCTATTAAGATCAATAATATTTTGTTCCAATTTTTTGTCTGACTAATCCTCTTATGCCTATGACTATTAGTCCTAAGTGGATTAATTTGTATTTTTGGATCTTTAGTTGTTTTATAGCTTCTTGTGACATTAAATTTATTATTTGTTGACTTCCATCTGGAATGGAAAGTATTTCTTCCCTATGGTGTCTATATAATCCTGTTATTGCCGCAAATAATCCTGTTCTATATATTTCTCTAGGGTTTAAAGAATTTAATTGATTATTAGAGAATATTTCTATGTCCCTATCTAAGTCAATTATTTCTTCTAATTGGGCTTGTGTATTGTTATTTCTTCTTAACATGTTTTCAATCCAGCCTGTGGATGATAATCTATTAGATTCTGTAGGTCTTTCTGTTAGCGTCCTAGATGGTCCAGTGAAGGATAATCTTCTATTATTCATATTTGGTCAAGTATTTTGTACATCAAAAAGTTGATTTTAGCTTTTTTACTTGTAATATGCGTTGTAGGATCATTTGGTCCTAGTTTTAAACTTGATAATTTTTCTGTAAGTTGACTTATATCATGATCTTTTTCTTGTGTTGTTTTATCTAGATTATTTATTTGTCTATTTAAATTAGTAATCTGCTTATCCATCAAGTCTATTCTATCATGGACTTGGGTTAACATTGCAATAATAGTATTGCACATCAAACATATTGTATTATCTCCCTTACTTTGGTAAGTGTCTTTATTATATCCTGCTGATAGCATCTCATTCTGTTTGAGCATCATATTAACATGTCTAGTTGCTTCCAAATAATATGTATTATTGTATCCCATCTTAATTTAATTGTATGTACTTAATTTACTTTAATAGTTTTTCAATTTGTTGTATTTGTAATTCAAATTGTTTCTTATCTTTTTCTGATTGTTCTTTTATTTGTAGGACTAATTCTTTGGATTTTATTTCTATGTCTTTAGGTTTATTTTGTTCAATCATTTCTTTCAGTCTTAATATATCATCTTTGTTTGGGAATTATTTCAACTTTATGACCTTAAATTTATTTATTAATTTTTCTAGAATTATTTCCATATTATCTATTTTCTGTAAATTGGCTTTTAAGTAATCTTGATTATTAAAGATTTGTTTTAATAAATTTTTTTTTTTCAATTATGCCTTCGAGGACTAATTGCATTAGGTTATAATGTCTTTCGTTGTAATGACCTAGGTTTTCACTTAATTCTATAATTAGGTCTGTTATGGTGTTCATATGCTCTGATTCAGAATGCACCTTGTGGGTATATGTTGAATCTTTTATATAGCATATGTGTTTTTGTTTATCTAAGGTAATAATCCTTTTTATTGGATTATTAATTTCTAAATTTAGGTAATTGAATTTTTTATAACTCATGGTTAGTGGGCCTAAATGAATGACCATTTGGTGTAAGAATGAAAGCTTAAAAATAATATTTAGGTTGAAAAATAGAGTAATTTTGTATCGTCAAATTGCTCAATCTGCATTTATTTTACATTCTCATTAACCTGTAAGACTTTTCGGTCCTCGAAAACAAGTTGACTAGCAATTCATATTTTATTTCAATTCCTGGGTACTGTTCATTTTCCAATAATAACTTTTCTTCTCCGAATTCATTTTTGTCATACCATATTACCATTTAAAGGCACTGGTTTAAAATATGAAAATCCAATTATTTGATCAGCATCAAAGTTTTAATGGTGAAGGATGAGCTTTTGATCTTTGTTTACCTATTTAAAACCTTTAACTTATATGATTTTCATTTCAAAATTGAATAGTGTTCGCAAGGTATTTAAAATAATTAGATGTGTAGTGTAGTTAATGGTTAGATTGCCACTATAATAAAATATCTATTTCGCAACTGGCAATACCAGTTGTAATAGCCCTATTCCAACAATCAATAAAAAGTCTTAATATGAAAAGTTGTAATAGAGTCAAAGCATTTTGCAAATATTTTTGCCAGTCGTCTTTTACAAAAAAAATTTCTTGCTGCAGTAGGTCTTTTACAATATTTTTTATCCGTTGTTAAAAAATGCAAGCTGCAGCGTACACCTACGGATTTGACATAATTTTATAGTTGAATCAACAACGTACTAATAACGACTAAAATCATTCACATTTATTAAAAATAACATGAAAGATTCGCACTTCGAAAAGCCAAAACGAATCATATATTCACATCATTCACAAAGTCTTTAACATAGTTACAAATCAACTTAGTTCAAGCCTAAACTAATATATAAAAAAAAATACAATACAATTGCATTATACAACTGTACAAATGATGACTGTTTTGTTTTTTAAATATATTTTCAAGTCAGTAAACAAATCGCAAGCCCAAGTTTAACACTCATTTCTTCAGATACATAAGCAGCAATACTCGTCGCAGCAACTCTTCTTGAGATACTTAGAAATGTATCAAACATCACGAACTAGATAGAGAAAAAAATAAAAATTGAGAAATTGAGGTTGAAAGTGGTTGCCAAAAACATATTATAATTACCGAAGAAGATTGACAACGCCATTACTTATGGAAACACAGATACGTTGACAAACAGTAACATACACCATATTGGAAGAAATATTTAATCTACTACAATTTAAGAGGCTGAACTTTTAAGAGTTTTCAATATGAAGATGTACCCTTATACAAGTATTCTAGGGATGCCAAATATTTAACCATAGCCAATATTTTTTACACGTGTCGATCTCTCCTTGACATTTGCTATTATGTTGCCCCACGGAGGGATGTACTGAATGGATTTTAACATACTTAGGTAAATAATTTTGTTTTACATTTTGAAAATAACATAAGTCAATAATTTAAACATGCATATGAACAACTATGGGTAATGTATTGTAAACTACAAAGCAAATTTTCTGGTGTTAGCCATAAACTTGATGTTGTCATCACTTTGAAGTCATTCAAAGCCCTATGGTTGTTGTGCCCAAGTAATAAATTTGCTACCGCGTTCGGGTTTGGGTTTTGACAACATCGGGTACCGCTTATGTTAAAAATTCTTAAAATCTTACGATGTGAATCTTATTTCAGATCGAATCTCTCCAATTTTGATTCGATCCCTCAAGTTGCACTTTATGATTCAAAACCTAACCGTAGCCGCGACCGAAGAAAAAAAACAACCAATTGATGCTACTCTAAGAATATGGAGTTAATTATTTGTGCAACTCAGATTTTATTATTTTCTAAAGATAGAAAATGGGAAAAAAGGGTTAAGATGTAGAACCTCAAATGTTAAAATCAGTTTCAAATTGCAAAATATTACTGAAAATTAGAATCAATATTGCATAACGTCAAAATCATTTTTATTGTTAATAATTTAATATCCATATCATATTGGCAATGAAATTAATCGAAATATGCCATGATCAACATGGTGATGGAACCTAATGCATCATATTTGAATGGATTTTAGGCCACAAACCTATGATTGGCCTCAAACCAACAGATCAACAAAAATCTATGGATTTTTTTCCAATTTGGCCCTATTTTGCAAAATTACTACGCAAATATCTCTGTTTTAAAATTAATTACAAACGTGGCCATGTTTTGGTCAACTCGGCGCTGAGTTGGGAAGATTTAATTGGCGCAATTTCAAACTGCTCCTATGCACATGTTTTTTTTTCGTGTAAGTTGGGGTGCAATTTCAAATAGCGCCAGTTCAATTGGGGAAAAAAAGTACTTCAACTGACGTAATTTGATATTGCGACAATATATATTGTAACGATCCGTAATTTTCGATAATTTAAATTAGTTAAATTTATAAGATTTTGGTAATTTAACATTGAAAGAAATAAAATTTTAGTGTTATATTAATGAAATAATAATTAAATTAAAATGAAACATGGTTAATTCTAGTTAATCATTAACAAATCTTAATGGAAGTCCAATTTATTGATATAATGTGAATATATATACTTGGTTACAATGTAACTATAGGCAAACAAATGTAAATATAGAATTAGTTAATAATAAATGGTAATTTAATAAAATCAATATTATGTAGGTAATTATAATAGTAAATAGTAAACCCTTACAAATGTGATAAAAAGTAAAAAGGAAACAATTATTATGTATTACATATTTATTTAACCTGTTAAAAATTTAAATTTGGAAATATATTGCAATCAATTCACTTAATTAGTGCAGTTATTGTAGATTAAAGTGATTATTGCACAATGTCAATTCAATAAGATGTAGCAAATGTAAATTCTATTCACAATTTGACAATTGATCGATTAAAAATAATCGAAATTCAAGTTTAAGTTATTTATTGGATTTTAGTTGCAATATATGGTCTTATAGTAATTTAATGAAATTAAAGTATGCTAATTTAAAATTTAGATGAAATTTGAAAATATTAACGTAATAAATACAAACTAATGTAATTATACCAATAAGATGATCATTGATTGAATAATAAAACTTACAAATTTAATAAATGGATTTATTGGAAATTAAATTTATAATTACTGAACTTATTTGAAATTGAATTTAACCTTTGGAAATTATGAAATACTCAAAAATAAAATCTACATAGAAATTTGTTATAAGGGATTTTAAATTACCAAGTAATCTAAAATGACAGAATTGGTAAATTATTAAACTTGAATGGACAAGGTGATTAATTAATTCAATATTAATTTATTTAATTAAGGTAGAAATAGACATTTTGGCAACTATTTTGGATTTCGACGAAACTAGTTTCATCGGATCCGTAACGGTGAACTATTATAGGATTTCAAGTTTCGTAGCGATCGGACTTGTCGTTTGATCATACACACTTAAAACTCGTAGAAATCGATTTAATTAAAGTCAATCAAAATCAATTTGAAATGAGTTAATTTAACATAACTTCTTCATACGAAGGAATTAGGACTTGAACCTGTTCCATTGAGTTTAAAAATAATGAAAACATCTATTTGATATATGAGATGACCCATTTTCATTCCGAAGGCAGAACGAGCTTTTCGGATCGTTTGTCGTTCAACTTCCAAATAAAATCTGGTCCATTCATTCTATTTTTCTGATCTACCTATAAATACCTCTTTATAAACCATAGGTTATTTCTTATTTCTATTGTCTGTATGTACATCTCCTGCTCAACTCCTCATTCCAATGGCAGACAAACTCCAATTCCCAATTCAATTTCAAATCAAAAATCAAATCAAAAATTTAAACTTTTCAATATATATCGAATTATATATCGATTCGATAGATCCACTGTCTGTTTTTCGATGTGGGATTCTATGCGTCCAAAATTTGTGGAATCATTTCCGACCGTTCATCATCGCGTTGATCGACTTCGTTTGATCGATAAATCAATGGTACCATTGTGTGGAGAAGTCCGAGGGCAGTTCATCGGCATGGTGCGCTTGTCGAGATGATGGCCGGTTGATGGAAAAAAATGGATTAGGGTTTCGAAGGGAAGTGGCGGTTGGCTATTGTGCTATGTCGTTTGTCAATGATGTGATGTCGCGAGGCCTAGGGAATGCTCGGCCAGAGGTGGGGGGTTATGGTGCGATCGGTGCTGGCGTAGGAGGCCAGTGGTGGTGTAGAACTACGGTCAGAGTTGATTTGCACGCGTGGGATGATGTCTGGGTTCGATTCGAGCATTTGAGAGACGGCATGCCTATGTGATGGCTATTCTTTTTTTTGTCTTATTTTATTTAATTTAAATTTCAATTCAAATTGTTCTAATTGACATAACTTTTGCATACGAGGTCCAATTCACGCACGGTTTGTTTTGCCAGTATCATATCGAAACTTTGGACATTTTGACACTCTTTTGGACAAATTCGGAGACTCTTTGAATTTTGGACTTAAATTGGATTTAAATTCAAAGGTGAGTGTTTTAAACCACTCACAACTTCTAAACTTCTTATGTTTGTTAAATTAAATTTATAATGTGATTGGAAATTTATTTATGGCTGTTTGATATGTATATATAAATCAACATCTCAGTTAATTTGAATTTATTTGAATTAAATCCTTATTTAATTTATTATTGCATATAAATTGCTAATTAAATACCTATTATTGATTTTCAATTATCTATTGATGTTTATCGATTGATTTGGATGATGGTTGTGATGGATGATTGATTGTTGATATTGAATGAATAGATGTTGTATTTTATATCGTTATAATAATGCAAGTTCACTATCGGTTGAAATGATACATGCCCGAACGATCTTATAGATCAAGGGAAAATCATTATGGATTGAAATGATAAGCCCGATCGGTTTTCATTGATTTGAAAATGTTGATTTTTGGTATTGGTTGAAATTATATATATATATATATATATATATATATATATTCTTGAATTTGGATTATGTGTTGGAATTGAATTATCTAAAGGTTTTAAGTTAAAACTTTGAATTTTTCTAATTAAAGTGGTTTAAATTGATACCTCGAATCATTTGAAATGTTTCAATAATTATATTCACGTTGTATACTTGATAAAAGATGAAAAATCCTGTAACATCTATGAAGCCATTACGCTCACATTTTATTTTAGATTAATTTGACTTACATAAGATCCTTTACTTTTGACTTGAATGTTTTGTTTTTATTACGCTCGGATCAATCTGAGCTTTTCAGTGTATCAAAGACCATTCTATTTTCTAGTGGACGAAGACGAAGATTCAGTATATTATTATTATTATTATTATTTATGATCTTTATTCCACTACATCTTGTTGTTGCGCTGCATTTATATATTTATTTCTGCTTTATGTAACTATGATTTTGTATTGTATTAGTATAATCAAATGTTTTGTAAACAGCTTCATCAACTGTGATTTGATTATTATATTTTATCATTCCGCTGCGAGACTTTATTTTTCTTTCTCTGTTTTTTCTCTTATTTACCCCATTAACAGTCCTCCCTTTTAAATGATTTGAATTAGACATGTGTAGTTTATTATCGATTTGAACCGTCCAAAAAGGTGGATCGTTATAGTCGGTATCAGAGCCTTGGTTAAGGGATAACCTTAGCTTTGTGGGGTCAGACTCATATTTAATAGGGTAGTAATACCACAGAATGAGTTGTTCGAGTGTATAGGAGAGCGCATATTTGTTAGTGTTATAAAAATATTTTATATAAGTTTTGAAATGAATTACTTTCCTAATATTATATGATATATATATATATATATATATATATATATATTTAAAGGAATAAATTTTATATGATTAGTTGAGTTTTTGTCTATTTATTAGCATTGTCTAATTAATGTTGATTGAATTAATAGACGAAACACTAATTTAATAATGATGTATTAAAGAGAATAAAATGAATAATTTGGATATTTGTTCATGAAATTGAAATATTGTTGTGAATTTTATTGTTTATTGACCGGTAGTTTCAACTATTGAAATAAAATGGAATATATGGATATTTTGATTAATCGAATCTTTTGAATTAATATATGAATTGAAATTAGAAATTGGGTTGAATTATGCAGTTGAATTTGATAACCTTAATTTGAAAGCAAGTGAAATAAGGTTTAATTTGTTATACCTATGTTTATAAATGAATAGAAATTTTGTATACGTTCTTGACATGTAATGTAATAATATACAAGCATGAACTTTAAGCCTTAGGATGATTAAATTGAAATTGTGACTAAGGAAATGTTGTAAATGACATTAAATTGAAAAAATATGTTTATAAAGTTAATTAACATTTGTGAAATGTGTCATAAATAAAATTGAAAGGTAAAGGTGAAACTAAACGGGACAAGAAAATATGAATTAAAAGTGAAATGACTATCAGTAAAACCATGACTTGTAAATTATTTATAAAATAAATGGACAAATTCTATGAAACAAATATTAAAGTATGAAGTAATATTTGTGCTAATCAATCAGATTAAAAATAATCAAATTGAAACGCAATTGTGATGAAATAAATTGGAATAATTACATAAGTTGTATGTATATTATTTTACTTGCAAAACTAATTTGACATAAGTTCGAGGTGAATTACACCATTTAATGTTAGGATTATTCGTTCGATTCTTGAGGGTGAATATTTGATATGGATTTTAGGTTTGATTATTGAATTCTCTATCATAGTATATGGCTATGCAAGGAGAATGATGGTTTCTAGTCAAGAAAGCAGATCGAAGTCGGCATTAGGGAAGTTGAATGGACAATACTTGTTCGAAAGCGAACTTGTGTGATCATGCTAGCGATCGAATGTGATTTTGCGAAAATGACATATGTACATCTTATGTTCTAATATTATTAATACGCTTTGGCGCTGAAATTGAAAGTTATTGGGTTGGATATCTTTATAATTTAAATTGGAATTTTCTTTTATGTAAAACTACTATTGATTTAAAACCATTTTACAACACTATTTTCTTTTATTTTCCTTATACAAACTATCTTATTCTATTTTATTTATAAAACTATTTTACAAATTATTTTATTTACAAACTATTTTATTTTCAAACTATTTCACAAACTATTTTACTTACAAAACTATTTTACAAACTATTTTATTTACATACTATTTTACACAACCATTTTATATACAAAACAATTTCACAAAAACGATTTGAAATACAAAACTATTCTAAATTCCAACCCTTTTATAAAGCAAAGATGTTCAATCGCATACGGATTTTCATACAGCGAAATTGATTTTGGAAAATTATTCATTCTTGTATAAGATGGAATTTATATAAGTACAAGTGATTTTGATACTATTGATTTTGGAAGGTATTCGATTTGAAGAGATAAATCTTATATATAACGGAATTTATATAAAAATGATTTGATATATTTGAGATTATTGATTTTCGAAAGTTTCTTATCTGAAAATGAAATCTTATATATAATGGAATTTATATAAGTGCGATATTTGATGTTACGACTTTGAAAGGTACTATATGTGGTATATTACATTTTGAAGTAAGAGGTACGGGGAAGTACCCTCCGTGAAGAAGTATAGTGATATTCTTCGACCCAGATGGACTTAGGGAATCTAGGAATGGATTCGACCGATAAACCCTAATGGACTTGTGTGAATTCAGAAATGGATTCGAACTGATATGGTTGTCTGGACTTAAGCTCATGAGTTTCTCGATTTTTTTCAGGGTAGATGGTTCTTTAGTTTACCCAGTGGAGGCGCTCTCGATCCTGGGAACTGTTGTTTATGGATCTTCTGGGAAGGAAGCGCATCCATTGTGTAATTGATCGAATTAGCAGCGTACCACTATAGCAGGGGTCGATGGTCCCTTATTTACGAACTGACTATGATATTTTTCTGGAATACGGAAGGTAAAAGGATCTTTTGGAAAGTTTTCTATCCATTGCATAAATACTGGATCAGCAGCGGGCCACTGCTATCATATTATCATCATTTGACGTTGGATTTTGAGCGATACTTCACATACCTATTTTTAAATATTTTTCACTGGATGTCGAAACAGGTCTACTAAGTACTTGGAGAATTCTAGTCTTACGCCTGATCAACGTACGACCAGGGCCTGCAAGAACGGGGATAAACTTGTTAAGACATCGAGTTATAAAATTATTTTGATAAAGTATTATATAAAAGATATTTTGATCATTTTTGTCAATTCAAAATACTTTAAAATGTTTAAAATATTGTTTATTTATATTTAACATAGTTTAATGGTAATTTATTAGTATTGTAAATATTTTAAAAGTTGTTAATTAAATAAAACATAATTAAAGTAAATGATTATTGATTTATTAATAATGTTTGAAAATCATCTTGAGATAAAACTAATAAATTTATAAATGATGGATTTAATGTTTTCAATAGCTTCTTTTATAAATATAAGTAATGATGTAAATAATTATTTTCAAATAGTTTACATATATTTATAAATATGTTATTTAAAATATTTAAATGGTATTTATAAATGAAGCAAGAAATTTTACAAATGAATTTTTGAAAAGTACTAAAGTATTAAAGATGATTGATCTGCAAATAAAGCTTTCAAATGAATATTTCAACTAAAATTTATACAAGTTTCTTTAAATGTATAATTTAAAAATATTATATAAATGGAACAAATTTGATTTGCGAAGTTTATTTATAGTAATGTACTTGACAAATAAATTTGAGTATCTATTTTGGAGATATAATTTGGAATATTTACTTGATTTCGAAGTACTAATAGTAAATTTATTAGTTTGTTTACTGTTTGAAATTTTGTGTTAGACCATAATAAATGTTTCTCCAGGATTCGAACTTTCATTTTAAAAAAAATATGTAAAATTAATTATGAAGATATAAAATTTTATACTTTAATTTATAAATTTAATGTAAGATTTGAGTATACTATTAGTTTCAATTTAATAATCTTGAGTTTATACTTATTTTAAAAATAATGAGTCTATTAAATTATCATATTTAAGGAACATTATTTTAAAGCTTATTATAATGTTTTGATATAAATTTCTAACATTGTTTATACTTTTGAAAAATCTTTGCATAATGCTGTGAGAATGTTTTAAACATATCTTATATTTTAGTAACTGAATAAGGTAAATTGTTTTAATTGAATTTTTAGATAGATTGAAATATTTCCATTCTCTTCAAGGGCGAATACCAAAAACTTAAATTTTTATTCCATAACCGAATTAAGGAATGAACTTAAGTAAGGCGGTAGAAGCTTAGATAATATTTTGAAATGATTCATTATTGACTTAAATCCTTAAGGGAAATAAATTATGTAAGTAATTGACCTCTATATAAATAAATGCGTGGAAAAATAATGAAAAAAACCAGTAGAATAAACTAAAGTAAATTTTAAATAGAATTTCAATTATTGTAATGGAATAAAAATTTAACTATTTAATAATTGGAACTTCTAAAGTTGAAAGTAAGAAATTAGGTGCTAAGTTATAATTGAAATATACAAGGAACTTGAAATTTGTAACTTGTAAACAAAAGGATATGAAAATAAGAAATGATAACTATTGAACATTTATTTACTATAACGAAATAAGATAAACTTGTGTAATATTCAATTACATTCTTAGAAACATATATTTATATATCTTACCAGAATATTAAAAGTCGTAATGTTAAATAAAGATATGTAATGGAATATTATACAAAAAATTCTTAAATAATGAAAGTATTCAAGGAAATTTACTTTTATAAATAGGAATTTTGACATGAAAATAGTTATAAACCTGTGTTATAATTGTAGTGCTACTAGATAAAATGAAATAGGAAGCGAATATTGTAAGCAAAGAATTTTGAACTTAAGCTAATGTTTGAAGCTACGGATAATTAAAGTAAATAATAAAATGAATACTATATTAAAGTTAATGATTGTAACTTCAAAAATGGTTGATTACTTTGATTCTTTATGAAGATTGTATGCTTGTTTGCAAAAGATGGTTGTTACGTGGATTGATTTATTTTGATTTTATGTGATGATGGTATGCTTTTGGTTGAAAGTGATTATTATTATGTTGTGTTGATTATTTGCTATTAATTTAAAACAAGGTAATCATTTCCCCTCTATATAATTTTAACCTCTTTGGATTATATAAGTGGAATACAGTTTATGGAAGCATGCTACTGCTTTTGGTTTCATAAAATAAGAGTTATTTGTCCGTCAAATAGGTACGTTCTCGAATTACGGTTTTCTAGCGATATTACATTGTTTTCCACTGTTGGAATATATTATTTTGAAAGTATATGAAATATTTTTGTTATTTTGATATTATGATTTCTACTAAGGCTCTTCGTACAAATGAGACTCTGTCGAAATTTTACGTGAATTTTAGACTTAGGAAGTTTGTGAAATGTTTTCCATGCTTTTGTTAATTTGAATATAAAAGACTTTAATTGTTTACACATTAATATATTTTATTTAAATTATTTATTATGTAAATAAATTGTTTATAAATTTAATTTTTTGAACAAGATATATTGACTATTTAATTTCTTTTTTCCCTTCTTGTTCCTTTTCAAGGACGAAAAGTTTTGAGTGGCAGAGAGTGTAACGGCCGTAATTTTCAATAATTTAAATAGCTAAATTAATAAGGTTTTGGTATTTAACATTGAAAGAAATAAAAATTTTGTGGTATACTAATGAAATAATAACTAAATTAAAATGAAACAAGGTTACTTCAAGTTAATCATTAACAAATCTTAGTGGAAGTCCAATTTATTGATATAATGTAAATATATATACTTCGTTATAATGTACATATAGGCAAACAAATGTAAATATGGAATTAGTTAATAACAAATGGTAATTTAATAAAATCAATATTATGTAGGTAATTATAGTAATCGATTGTAAATAATAAACCCTTACAAGTGTGGTAAAAAGTAAAAAGGAAACAATTATTATGTGTTACCTACTTATTTAACCTATTAAAATTTAAATTGGAATTCAATTGCAATTAATTCACTTAATTAGTGCAGTTAAGGTAGATTGAAGTGATCATTGCATAATGTCAATTCAATAAAATGTAACCAATGTAAATTTTATTCACAGTATGGAAATTGATTGAATAAAAATAATCGAAATTCAAGTTTGAGTTATTTATTGGATTTTAGCTGTAATATATGGTCTTATGGTAATTTAATGAAATTTAAGATTACATTAATTTAAAATCTAGACGAAATTTGAAAATATTAACGTAATACATGCAAAAAAATGTAATTATAGATTGAATAAAAAAACTTAAGAATCAAATATATTAATTTATTGGAAATTAAATTTATAATTATTGAACTTATTTGAAATTGAATTTAACATTGGAAATTATGAAATACTCAATAATAAAATTGATATGGAAATTTGTTATAAGGGATTTTAAATTACCAAGTAATCTAAAATTGAAAGAAATGGTAAATTATTAAATTTGAATGGACAAGGTGATTAATTAGTTTAATATTAATTTATTTAATTAAGGTGGAAATAGCGATTTTGGCAACTGTCTCGGATTTCGACGAAACTAAT
This sequence comes from Allium cepa, assembly GCA_030765085.1. Taxonomy (NCBI): domain Eukaryota; kingdom Viridiplantae; phylum Streptophyta; class Magnoliopsida; order Asparagales; family Amaryllidaceae; genus Allium; species Allium cepa. The sequence continues at coordinate 501,964,649 of CM060945.1, forward strand.
TTCATCGAAACCGCAACGGTGAAATATTGTAGGACTTCAAATTTTGCAGCGATTGGACTTGTCATTTGATTGTACGGACTCGAAACGCCTAAATATCAATTTAATTAAAACAAATTGAAATTAATTAGAAATAAGCTGATTTAACATAACTTCTTCATACGAAGGACTTAGGACCTGAAACTTGTTCCATTGAGTTTGAAAATAGTGTAACCATCTTTTTTGATATATAAGATGACCCATTTTCGTTCCGGAGGCAGAACGGGCTTTTCGGATCGTTTATCGTTCAACTTCCAGATAAAATCTGGTCCATTTATTTTATTTTTTTGATCTACCTACAAATACCTCGTTATAAACCCTAGGTTATTTCTTATTTCTATTGTCTGTATGTACATCTTATGCTCAACTCCTTATTCCAATGGCAGACAAACTCCAATTCTAATTTAAACTCAAAAATCAAATCAAAAATTTGAACTCCACAATATATATCGATTTGAAGCTCTCGATGAGCGCAAGTCAAATCCACTGTCTGTTTTTCGTTCTGGGTCTCTATGCGTTCCGAATTCGTGGAATCATTTTCGATCATTCATCATCGCGTTGATCGACTTCGTCTGTTCGACAAATCAATGGTATCGCTGTTGGAGAAGTCTAAGGTCAGTTCATCGGCATGGTGCGCTTGTTAAGATGATAGCCGAATTGCTGGAAAAAAATGGATTAGGGTTTCAAAAGGAAGCAGCAGCTATTCGTCGATGATGTGATGTCGCGAGGACCAGGGAATGCTCGGTTGGAGGCGGGGAGGGTTTTGGCGCAATCGGCGTTGGCGTAGGAGGTCGGTGGTGGTGTAGAACTTCAGTCATAGTTGATTTACGCTCATGCGATGATGTCTGGGTTCGATTCGAGCACGTGAGAGACGGCATGCCTGTGTGATGGTGATTCTTTTTTTCCAATTATTTAATTTAATTTAAATTTCAATTCAATTGTTTTAATTGATATAACTTTTGCGTAGGAGATCCAATTCATGCGCGGTTTATTTTGCCAAGATCATATCAAAATTCTGAAAATTTTGACGCTGTTTGAACGAATTTAGAGACTGTATGAATTTTAGGCTTAAATTGGATTTAAATTTAATTTAAATTCAAAGGTGAGTGTTTTAACTCACTCACAACTTCTAAACTTCTTACGTTTTTTAAATTAAATTGATGAGATTAAAAATTTATTTATGACTGTTTGGTATATATATAAATCATCATCTCCGTTAATTTGAATTTATTTGAATTAAATCGTTATTTAATTTATTATTGAATATAAATTGCCAGTTAAATACATGTTATTGATTTTCAATTATCTATTGATGTTTATCGATTGATTTGGATGATGATTGTGATGGATGATTGAATGTTGTTATTAGATGAATGGAAGTTGTATTTTATATCGTTATAATACTACAAATTCACTATGGGTTGAAATGATACCTGCCCAAACGATCTTATAGATTAGGGGAAAACCGTTATAGGTTGAGAAAATAAACCCGAACGGTTTTCAATGATTTGAAAATGTTGATTTTTGGTTGGTTGAAATGATATATATATATATATCTTGAATTTGGATTATGTGTTGGAATTGAATTATTTCAAAGGTTTAAGTTAAAACTTTGAATTTTTCTAATTAAAGTGGTTAAAATTGATACCTTGAATTATTCGAAATCTTTCACTAATTATATTCGCATTGTACACTTAATAAGAGATGGAAAATCCCTTAACATCCCTGAAGCCATTACACCCAAGTTTTAATTTAGATTAATTTGACATAAATAAGATCTTTTAGTTCTGACTCGAGGGTTTTGTTTTTGTTACGCTCGGGTCAGTCTGAGCTTTTCAGTGTATCGAAGACCATTCTATTTTCTAGAGGATGAAGACGAAGATTTGGTATATTATTACTATTATTATTTGAGATATTTATTGCACTACATCCTGCTGTTCCGCTGCATTTATGTATTTATTTCTGCTTTATGTAACTTTGATTTTGTATTATATTAGTATAATCAAATGTTTTGTAAACAACTTCATGAACTGTTATTTGATTATTATATTTTATCATTCCGCTGCGAGATTCTGTTTTGTTTTTTCTTTCTCTTATTTTTTTCTTATATACCCCATCAACCATCCCTCCTTTTGAATGGTTTGAATTAGACATGTGTGTTTTATTGTCGTGTGGAACCGTCCAAAAAGGTGGGTCGTTACATACATTTCGACCAACTCAGCGCTGAGTTGCCCAAAATAGGGCTATGTTTGTAAATAGTTTTGAAACAGGGCTGTTTGCATAATAAGTTTGTAAAATAGGGCTAAATTGAAAAAAAGTCAAAATTTATTGGCCTACCCTTTTAAAACGAGGTTATATTTAGGCCTCAAACCAACAAATACATTGCCTTGTCTTCACCAATGTATTCACTGGTGGCAGGTTCAAGTTCAAAGCATGGCCTCTTAAAACCTATGACATATGGAAACTTAATCGGGATATTGACATGGAGGAAAAAAAGTACTCTATGGTACCTTCGGCATCACCTTATTTATGTTTGTGTTCACTTTTCTAAGACATTACAAAAGTTTCCATAAATTGATGTAATCCGCAAGAGCAGGAAATTTTCTCAGTTTATAAGTTATCCTACATTAATTGTCATAACTCTTCACCAATGTAATTCCAACCATCACAAGTTCAAGTCGCAAGCATTACATTCACTATCTATTTGTGTGTAAACAGCAACGACCTACATCATCACTGAATAACTTCACTCGTCATCATTGTACTCCTTCGATACTAAGGCTCAAGTTATAGTGCATATCAACAAAGCTGGGATGAACTTCAAGATTAATCAATGCCACCTTTTACGGACTTCGAAGATATACCAAAAAGAGATATAAAGATTATTACTACTACAATCATCGTCGAAGGAGTTCGATATGTTGTTTGATCACAGCTAAAAGCAAGTGCCACAACAATACTGAGGATGCCAATGAAGAATGTTATCACCGTCAGTAACCTCGAAGATAAGTAATCTAAGGAGCCAAAGATGCCGCACATCATCAATGTCACTTCACGCTTAACCAGTGCTACCTCTTATCGAACCTGGAGATATATCAAGAGAGATGTAGGAATGAGATCGTCTTTTCTGATCAGTGTCGAAGAGTTAGAATGATGCACTCCATTAATAAAAGAATGCTAGAGTATCAAATATAATCAACTTCGTAATACACCGATAAGCATTGGAGTGGCCCATAGCGCATTTCTTTGAAGCTAAGTTATACCGACACCACAATTCGCCTATTGTAATCATAATGGGTTCATCGCCGATGATGACAAAAGCCATCAACATCACATTGAAGTGGCACTGCACTTCATGACCACTTCGGGAATATTGTTCTACGATGATGTCAAAGGAATGCTAAACTACGTCGTTCTTCGACCAATACCGTACTTCGCCACGATGATGTCAAAGGAATGCTAAACCATGTCGCTCTTCGACCAATATCGTACCTTTCCTTTTATGCAACGCATTTCTTAAACATTTTGAGGATGTCGCATGTCAAAGCCAAGAAGTGTTGGCGGTGAACACCATCAATATCCATGAAACCCCTAATACTACTTTACGGTTATCATTGCCGAAGTCATCACTCACTCATAAAGGACATCGATCATCATGAGCAACGCCTCCAGTACCATAATTCGCCACTGCCGCGTATCTCCACTAAAGGAGCAAAGAAGCTAGCGCATGGCATCATCGATGTCATCAAAGTCTTTGATGACCCCATTGCCACAACCAATAATGAAGTGCACCGATGTCATTGATGAATGCCGAAGACCCTGATGCCACTTAACCCCCACAAATATGGACCTAGAGGTGTCCTTTAGGGGGACGATTTCCATTCTTTTCAACTTTTCTTAAATCAGTGCCTTGTAAACCTAAAGTGAATTGGGAACAACATCTAATTGATTGTAATTGCATATGATTAATATGAACATGGACTTAGACATGCCTATTCCCTTTGAGTTTCTTTTTGAAGGTTATCGATATGGACTTGCATATATTCGAACTCATTCAAACAGATTTGCATATGTTCAAACTCATTCTAAACGACTTGCACATATTTGACATGGTGATAGTAGGGTACAAGTTTGAACACACCCAATGCAAATCAGACATGTGTATATATACACAAACTAGCTTGTGCTAGTGAAACAACATGCACAAGTTTATATGCATATCAAAGTGTAGATGACCAGAGCAGTAAATTAAACAGTCAATGCTTTTGCTAAGGGTTAGTCTATAGTTAGACCACCGATGTTCAATGGTGAATATGCTAGCTGGAAAAATAGAATGATAATTTTTATGAAAACCATGGATGCTTGGAATATTGTTGAGACGGGTTATAGAGCGCCAACTATAGTGGTAAATAATCAGGAAATTGAAAAACCAATTAATCAATGGATAGATCTAGAAAATAAGTTACAGAATGCCAATGCTAAAGCCATGAATTCTATTATCTATTCATTGGGTCATATTGATTATAATCATGTCTCACATTGTCTAACCGCATAGGAAATCTGACACACACTTGAAGTGACTTACGAAGGAACATCTCAAGTCAAGGAATCTCACCTTGCAATGCTTAGTAGAGAATACGAGAACTTCATAATGGCCAAGGATGAGAATGCTAAAGAGATGTATGCACGACTTTCCAATCTCATATACAAACCAATAGCCTTGGAAAATCATATACAGAGTTGGAAATAGTCCGAAAAATCCTCAGAGTCCTTCCACGAAATTTTGAAGCAAAAGTTACAGTCATTCAAGAATCAAAGGATTTGAAACAAATCAAAGTTGAAGAGCTCATCGGAAATCTCACCACTTACGAGCTAGAAATGAAATTCAAGGAAGAACGTGAAGGAGGTGATACTCGAATGAAATCAATAGCGCTTAAAGGAATAAGGGAAGATGATGATGATGATGATGATGGAGCAGCTGAGCTGGCACTATTAATGAAGAAATTCAAAAAGTGGAATCACAAATTTGGAAATTAGCTCTAAATCAGAAAATAAAAAGCAGAATAGCCAAAGCACTGGACAACCCAGAAGAACGCGACATCATCTGTCACAAGTGCAACAAACCCGGACACATCAAGCCTAACTGTCCTCATAATCGACACGGACAACAAAAGGAATCAAAAAGGAGAGCCACATGTAATACAGGTGATGAAGATAATAAAAGTACTTGCAGTGAGAGCGAGAAAGCAGATATGCGTCTTCGAGTGATATGACTGATAGCGACGATGATGAGCCTAGCGAGGTATCAAAACTCACTCACTTAAAATTACTTATGTATTTCCACGAAGTAAATCTATTTTGAACGACTTAGGGAGAAGTACGTCAAACTTGAATCACAAAAAGATACTTTGATAGATTTACAACTTGATCAATTAGTTAAAAACTATCAAAGTAGGATCCCTAAGTGTGATAAGTGTCCATCATTCGAAGAGGAGATTAAAAAATCAGAAATTAAAATAAAATCACTTGAAAATAAAATTCCTATTTTAAAAGAAAGCGAGAGAGAAAATTCCATTAAAAAGTGCACACAATTATTGAACGAAAATGAATCTCTCAAGACTAAAGTCCAAGAACTGTCAATGACTTTACGAAAATTTTCCAAAAGTGAAAGATTGTTTAATATGCTATTAGGGAAACAAACTATTAATACAGTTAGATAAGGACTTGGATATAATCAATCTAAACAAGTTAGAAGAAAAATTGATAAAGTTAAATCCGAGTGCACAATTTGTAGAAAAATTGGACACGATCAAAACAACTACTGGTATAGACCCAAATACGTGAAAACTATACCAATTTGGGTTCCAAAAGGAACAAATATAAAATCCCTTAAATTTAAAAAAATCTAGGTGCCAAAAGGAACATATATAAATAGTTTTGGGTCTCCAGAAAATTGTTTTTCAAAATAAGTTGCCACTAACAACCATGGACCTGTAAAAACAAATAGGTCACAGAAATCTTTTATCATGTAGGTGTGGTGGCAGGCTAAGGAACTACAATAGTGTTACTTGGATTCTGGCTGCTTTAGGGACACAATGGGCGACAAACCAAAGTTTATTAGTATAGTACGAAGGTGGCAGAATCATGTTGGGTAACAATGAAATATTATTGGCAAATGTAAAATAGGTAATGGTATATTGAACGATTTACTAAATGTGATAATTTGCACCTAAATTCAGCAAGTAATGTGATAATGAAATAAATGTTGATTTTGATTTTAAAAATGTAGATTATGATTTTGATTTTTTCAAAACTGTTGACCAAATTATTCTTTTATGCCGAGAACAATTTAAAAATCTCTAGAGTCTTTTAACTACTTCATATAGATTTGATTGATGATAATACATGTGGCTGACTCTACATTCACAGTTTTTTGTTTATTGGCACAGCTTCCATTAAAATTGAAAAGAATTTCATTTAAAAAGGTCTTCAAGAATTTGTTGCAACATCACGGTCTGGTCTATAGCATCCAACTAATAATAATCTCGAGTGAAAGAAAAATTCAGATGCAGATTACACTAGTAATCTAGTTGATAGAAAAATTACTAGTGGAATGTGATTTATGTTGAGACATTTTGTAGCAGCATCAATTTTCAAAGAAAAAATCCGCATATTTTTCATTTCAAATAATTTTCAAATTGCAGACATTTTTTCTTTTATAAAACCCCCTGTAGAAAATCATTTTTGTTGACCTTGTTTCATATTAGACATTTTGGAAAATTTGATTTTATAATTATTTTTGGATTTGACTTTAAATAACTACATTACTAATCTGACTCCCTATTGAATATCTAAAAGATAAACAGTGATTCAAAAAGTGACGAGTGTTGATATTAATCATATATTTTAAATTGAGATGGTATAATTAGTAAATTTCTTTAGAAATTTAAACAAGAGTAATAAACACTTTTTGTTGGTAAAAATTGCATGATCATTTCTATTTCTATCATATTTCTATCAACCATCACTCATCATAATCAAATATGGTATGTCAATATGTGGTATTTTAAACGGGAAATTATGCGCTTTCATTTTATTATATTTTTAGCAATAAAAACATCCAAAGTATTCACCTGCATCTAAAAGTCCTCACGGTTATGCATGGGTGAATTACTTGGAGCTTTTGATTACGTGCTTCCATGCTCATTTAAAAGTCCTCACGGTTTTGCATGTATGGAACGTATATCAAAATCGATTTATTGAATAGACAAGTTGATTCTAATCCCATTTAAAAGTCCTCACAATTATGCATGTTTAGAAGATAATTGAATTCATTTTTAAAAAAATAAAAATTGGAATACTACTAATGTGACAACCCGGAATTTTTGAGTATTTAAAATTGGAATATTCAATTGATTTTGGATATTTAAAAGTTAGCTTTTAATTTAAATTCAAATATCACCAATTACTTGATAATTAAATTATTGAATTAAATTATTTGAAGTTGGATAAAATATTGAACCTGGAATTTTAAGCTTGTTAAAAATAATTTGAAGGCTTATAAAATTTATATTGATAACACTGAGGATAGCAAAGGTGTTGGAATTAAATTTGGAAGTGTTTTGTTGAGTTTTGAAATTTATATCGTTTAAATTGAATTTAAAAATAGCCTTCCGAGGCACGGTCTCGGAATTCGACGAAACCAGTTCCATTGGATCCGTAATAGTGTACTATTATCGGATTTCAATTTTCGGAGTGTTTGGGGTTGTTGTGTGAGCGTACGTTATATAAACGCGCTGAAATCTATATCGAATCAAATTTAATAACTAGGTACCTCAACGAGATATTTTTGAATATAAAAATATAAATTTTTATCAGCAGCCAACCTAACTCTGTAAAGCCGACATGATGAAACCATCGTACACGCGAATATCTCTTCATGTTCCCTCTATTCTCTCTGCAGGTTCGTGCTTTAGCGTCTCGTTCAAGCTTTTCAAAGAGAATTATAATTAAGGGCCGAATCTTTAGAACCCTTATTCTCAAATCAATCAAAGCTAAAAAAAAAAATGGGGGACAGGTGGAAGAACTCGCGTACTCGAACGCGAGGAAATCGAGTTATCATCATGGCCGCTCCCTCTGTTTTTAGCAATCGAATTAAATAAACAATCGAACGCAATTCTCATTCGAATCGCAATCAATCTTCCTCCTTAATTGCCGAGTTCGTTCGAATGCAAGAGGAGACGGTGGACGTTCGAGTCTATGGATTTCTTAGAGCAATAGGGTTCGCGTATTCGAAGGGGGTTATCTTCGCGGTTTTCATTGAATCTTTGGTGGCGCTCGCGACCTGATTCAGCCATCACGAGTAGGCTCGGCGACGAAATGAGGAGCGAGGCGAAGTTGAGATTGGGATGTTGAAGCTGCTTCGTGGAGGAGCGCGTTCGACATGGGGGCATGTGCTGGGGATGGCTGCTCTGATGCCGCGCCTAGCATTCGAGTAGGTAATTTGTTTTTTTTACAGTAGAGTGAATCGCTATCTGTGTTTTTTTTTTACTGAGATAAACTATACATATTCATAGTTTAAATGCGTAAATGAATTAATGGTCATTATTTCACTTATCAGAAATTTACAGCAAGTTATAAATAGTTTTTTTTTTAAAAAAAAGTTTAAAGCAGTATGGTATATTACAGTAAATATACGTATATAGATATGAAAGATTTTGAGAAGAAAAAAAAAATATAATACTGCCTATTTGTATTTCAGTCTTTAGATATACATAGGAGAAAAATAATAATAACAACATATATATAGAATAATAATGAAATATTTAGTTTGGTTAAATATATATATAGTAAGCCTACTGTTTAAACTCTAGGATATATATATTAAGGTAATTAACTTGTTTAATTAGTTTATTTAGTTATTAGTTAGGACTAGAATTTTTAGTTAGTAAATTTTTAGGTTAAAACCAAATTATTAACTTAAAGTAAATAAATAGAAATTAATTGTTCAATTAATTCAAATATTAACAAAACTTATAATGTTGACTCTAGGTCAAAAATAATGAAGAATAAGTCGAGATGGAGTGGATTGCAAATTTAAAAGCAAAGTTGAGTTAATCTCACTCAGTTAATTTAAATTTAAAGGATTAAATTTAAATAATTGTTGGAATGGTTGATTTGATTGTTGTGCTTTAGTATGATATATTTTGGATTGATGTTTATGTTGTGCTAACATCTGTGGATGCAGGGAAAACAGGTTGGAGGGATCCAACTGGGTCCCTCAACATATATATATTGTTTATTATTCTCTGACATGCTTTGTGGATATTCTGTGATGAATCATATTGAAATATTGAATGCTATAGCTGCTTGGATATATTCTTGAACTCTGAGTTATCAAATTATATAGCATTGGATTCTTGGAAAGAAATAATAAAAGAAGTAAATTTTTAAGAAAATAATTATAAAGAATGTAAATAAATTAAAAATGAATTGATAAGAATATTAGTGTTTCCAAAATGCTAATTAATGAATCCTGTATATGGAAAGGAATTTTTGAATAAACAGAAAGTTAAGAAAACTTAAAATTTCAATGTTACTGTTTAAAAGAATAAAACAATTATTTCAAATTTAGGATTTAAATTATTCTAGAAGAATAAAGAAGAAATGGAAAAAAATATGAAATATGTATATTTCAGTTAAAGATGTAAAATAAAAGGGAATATAATAACAATTATAATTAAGTCAATAATTAATGAATTTTGAAATGAACTGAATAAGTGAAGAAATTTATTTCAAATAAAATAAGTTGAAAATCAATTTGGAAAATTGATTCAATTGATTGAAGTTGGAAAATTCTCCTCGAATAACCAAGTATGTTTTCAAAGCGAGTTTTTAAATATAAGTTAAAAGGGTTTTAAAGTTGTTTTAAAAAAAAGCAAGTTTTGAAAAATTTATTATATCCAATATTTAAAATTCAAAGGGTAAGTATTTTCTAAAAATCTAATATAGTAGTAATTACTTAAAAGATGACCTAGTATTTTGTTTTCAAAAGTGAAATGCTAGTTTTATATTCTATTAAGTAACTTTATTTTCAAATACTCATATCGTAAGTATTTTTACAAATATTGAAGAAATTTAACTTAGCTGTTTAAAAGTATATATTTCAAAGTAAAATGTTTTAAAATTCATTTTTTAAATCTAGTTTCATGCTTGGTGATTTCAGAGGAGATAGAAAATACTTGGGAAAGTTTATACTGGGAAGAAAGAATGATTTGAAAACTGTTTTCAAAGGATTGAAAATAGAAATATATCTTGTGAAGATATTTTTGGAGATAAATAATTTGGAAAATTATTTATTGGTTGATGGTTGTTTGTGAATATAAATTGATAGTTAAATAACCGACTATCAATATTGGACAAATACGTTGATCGTTTCGAAGAGACCGGGATCGAGATTTATTTCTCGAAAACCACTTCGATCCGGTTTGAACGTTTAGCGCGAAAAACGTGTTCGGAGTCGAAGATGGAGCAGTGAAGTGCAAGGGCTAGTCGCTACTAATCCCGAGGATATTTCCAAAATGGATGTAGTAGGAATAGTGCCTTCGGTTCCGTTTGAACCCGGGACGGACTTGTATGGATGAATGCTTGCGAAACATCGTCAGGTGGGCGATGGGCATTCTAAGTGAAAACGTTCTAAAGGTAACGCTTAGCCTCAAGCCTCATCAAATGGGAATGACTGAAAATCAGGGGATATGCAGCAAGGTTAGGTGGGTCATGCCCAAGCAGGACAAGATAATTCCCCTGTCTAGATGTCCCTTATATATTTCGGCTTAGTGGGTGGTTGGTCGCGCCAACCACGGGGTTTATCTTGTTCGGGACTGTTCAGTAAGGAATGGTTCCGGCCTTGTGTTGCAGGGGATGAAGGGAGTAATCCTCGGTACGGTGATCTAGACCCCGTACTGTGACAGGTGGTACCCCAGTGCCTAGTCATTGTTGGAAATCCATTTTCCCTACGAGCCTTGTACGAGTTTTGTTTGTATTACCCACTCTGTGGCTAGTAGCTGGAATTTAATCATGTAACAATTTCGGCTATTTTATAAGTATTTGTATATAGACCCTATTATAATATCAGAGGATTTCTATAAAAATTGTTTTAGCTATCGTAAGGTAAAAACCCGGCATGTTTATTTGTGGCGTGGTCTTACGAGATGCTTTTGTTTTCAAAGGATTTTTGAAACTTTAATAATAAATTGGGTGTGATTTTCTCACGCTAGTATTCCAGACAGACTCGGGTGTTATTTAACTATAATGCTCGGGTCAGACCGAGTATTATAGGATACAGGATATGATGCTGTGGAGTTCAGGAGACGAGCTGGATGACGATACGTATTCTCGTACTTGTATATATATATATTTCCGCTGTGTTGAGTTGTTGTGTACTCATTGTATGTTATTGATGTGAGCCGTGACTGATGTACTCTGATGATGTAATATATGTAAACTGATATATTTGATTTTGAGTAAAGATTATTAATTCTCTATTATATTTTATTCCGCTGCGATGGTTAGATTCTTATGTTGATTTTGTTTTCTCTTCTTCTACCTCTTTTTCTTAAACCCAAATGGTTCGTATTTCTGTACAACTTGAGTTAATTTAGGTAGAATAGTGTTGACTCAAGGGGTACGGATTTGCGGGCTGTTACAACTAATCTCATTTAAAAGTCCTAAAGGTTATGCATGGTTGGTAGATATTCAAACTCTTGATATAAATATACCACAAATAGACACAACTATATGGGTTTATATGATGACATCATTCCTATCATTCTAAAAGTGGAATATGCGCCTAACAGAGTATTTATGATTTTTGTTTATTTTTTATTGAAATTTAATATTTATACTCAATTAGATATTAATATCGTATTAATGTCTATCACTATATCTCTATTTTTCTAACACTATTACTCTTGTGCTGATAACAAAAGGGGGAGAGAAAGGTTAAGATTTTGGAAAATAAAAGTCAAATATTTTGTTTTGTATTTTTTATATGCATCTAGGTTCATTTATTCATTTTACATGCATTTATGATGGGAAGCATCGTGTAGAGAGGGAGCATTCAAATGGGAGGAGCAAATTGAATGATCAAATACATTTAACAAATTCAAAATCTTAAATATATGTTTGTTATCATCAAAAGGGGGAGATTGTTGAATATGCGACCATATGATTTTTGTTTGATGATAATAAACATATATGTATATATTCAATGAAGTGTATTTATTAACGTACTATTTTATTTTTCACATAACTAAATAATATTTGTTTAATAAAATAAATAACACAGAGCTTAAATTCAAATAAATATTTTATTCAAGCAAATATTTATTACAATTTTGAATAGTATAAATTTGAGCTCTCACTATATATATACAATTTCAATTACGATACAATTTCAATCAATTATCATTTACATATGCACCTCACTACATATCACTCGTTCACTCAAAATTGACCTTCAACTTCATTCTAGATTGAATCCTGCACCTGAGATATCTGCAAAAATACACACTGATGCAGTAAAATTGAAAAGAAATTTTTTTCAGTGTAAATTGAAATATTTATTTTAAAAATATTATTTGCCTTAGTTATTTGGGTTGTTCGTCATTATTTAAATTTGAATTCATCATAAACGAACAACTTGTGACATGCACAAAGCATCACTGTACATGCCACAAGGCCGTGCTCACTGATATGCACGCTTGATAAAATTACAGGGACAGATGAGCATAAGGTCAAACCCAAATCAAAAGCCGAGTTCAACTCAAGTGAAACAAATATAAAGTCACGATATTATCACAAGGTCAAACCCTAGCTATTAGTTGGATTCAACATAGGTGCAATTCAAAATGCAAATAATTCTCGATTGAAACAAAGGCTACGCAAGCTACATATTGTCTCAAGTGAAAGGCTGGACAGTGCAACCAAAATAAGGTACAAATATGCATATAACCATATACAAGTTCAATGCACAAGGGCTCGAAGGAGCAGTAGCCTTAACAAGTGAATGGCCAAGGAAAATAAACAGTAAAGCAACGACAATGATCAGACTCAAGCAAATATACAACATACATATGGTTACAGTGAAGACAGAGCTCGAGGCTACACAATGAACCACGTGTCTAGACTAAATACAATGCCACAAAGAAAAACAACCAAGGATTGCTACAGTATGCATATAAATAATTGCAAGGCAACAGTTGGCGACTTTAAATTATATAATGATATAGCAATGAGCATTCAAGACAACTTAATGCTAACATGAAGTACAACAGACTCAAGACTACAACAATATCTGGACCAAATGCCGTCAAGTGAACAAGACTAGAGCACAGATGACATGAGCATGCAACAAGCTTCATGGACCCAACAGACTCACATAGACTACAAGTACAAATCCAAGTGAAACACAGTAAAACCCAAATGTACATATGTCGTGATAAACAAGTTTAAAACAATAGGATGGCAAGGACATGAATGCAAGCAGTATCATAGCAACCTGAGCCAGACTCGGGGAAGTCAAGACCCAACATGTCACAAATACTACAACACAATGCAACATGAAGTAACCAGATTTTGAGTCGAGCAGTGGGCGGGGAAAAAAATGTATACAACTACATGGTAGTAGTAGGGTACAACTTCAAACACACCCAATGCAAATCAGACATGTACATATGTATGTGTGTGTGTGTGTAAACTAGCTCAGTGAAACAACATGCACAAGTTTATATGAATATCAAAGTGCAGATGACCAGAGCAGTAAATTAAATAGTCAATGATTCAACGTAGAAGAAAAGCACATAAAGGCACCAGAGAGCATACACAAGTATACATGTATGCAGTGACAGGATGAAAAAAATCAAAGAGTATATGCAGAGCATAACAAAGTCAAGGCCGCAAGCAAATCAAGGTCAAAGCCGAAGTTCAAACCAAAATCAAAACCGTGGTCAGGCCGAAGTCAACAAGCACAAAGAAAGGAAATCAAATAAGTTCAAATTTTAAAAATATCAATTGACCAAAGAATTCAACACCGTGGTGGCCAAGGAAGTCGAAACCAAAGCCGTGACCAGCAAGTAAATAAAATAGACGAAACTGAAGAAGTCAAAAATCATCTCAAGCAATCAGAAAAAATTGAATGGCCGGAGCATAGCAGTGACGAATTCAAACGAATTCAGACGAATGAAAATAAAGGGATTCAAATCCTATATAAATGTTTAACATCATTGGCCAAAAAAAGTTCATTCGAGTCCAAGCAAAAAGGAATAATCATTCAACTTGAATCAAGATCGAGTTCAAGTAAGCTGACCAGTAAAGCAAAAAGAACAAATCACATACCACTATTGTCGAACGCAATCAAATTGAGCAGCCGTGTGCAAAAATAGAAGAGACGATCATTCGATTGAGCAACCAAGGCAAGATTATATAATCGAGCCATCAATTGAAGCGGCTCCTTATTTCTAGGAACCCTAATTTATGAACGAAGGAGCAAAGCAACATTTTTCACAAAGAAGAAGGACGGGCCGAAGAATAAAGAGAGAAAGGGATATTCTTTTATTACTTATATTTATTTTGCACCGACCTTTTCATCTACTTAGGCTTATATCTAAATTAGATTTTTGTGTTATTTGATTTGTTTTTATTGTAATTTCTCTTTTAAACCGTTGTAATTTCTAATCGTGTGACTATGGACGAACTACGATCATGTAGCTCGAGAATTCGCAACTTAATGGCTGAGTTGTGGTAGAGATTTGATCGTAGAGTTAATGTTAGTTGATAGAGGTTGTTGCAAGTTTAGGTGTATAAACGACTGACTACTCAATTTCTAGTAGAAACCTTGTGGGCAGCATGTAGGCAGGGTTTTGGCGAAGCTGGGTAAATTCTGCGTTGTTCTATTTCTGCGTTTTTATTATTCTGCTATTATCTATGCTGCTGACCATTATCTGTGCTGAAATTATTTTATATACTTTCGTAATAATTTTTTACAAATAATAGTATCACCCTATTCACCCCTCCTCTAGGGTGAAATCGATCCTACAAGTGGCAGCAGAGTTGGGAATAAAAGCAGTTTTTTTTAAAAAAAATTGATTTGTTTTCGAACACCAATTTTTGTTTTAAAATTTTAAATTTTAAAACGACTTCTTTCAATAACGCTTTTGCTCAATGTTCAATGGTGAATATGCTTATTGGAAAAATAGATTGAAACTTTTTTTGAAAACCACTGATGTTTGGAATTTGTTGAGACGGGTTCTAGAACGCAAACTATATTGGTAAATAATTAGAAAATTGAAAAACCAATTAATCAATGGACAGATCTAGAAAATAAGTTACGGAATGCTAATGCTAAAGCCATGAATTATATTACCTTTTCATGGATCATATGGAATATAATCGTGTCTCACATTGTCTAACTACGTAGGAAACCCGACACACACTTGAAGTGACTCACGAAGGAACATCTCAAGTCAAGGAATCTCGCCTTGCAATGCTTAGTAGCGAATACGAGAACTTCACAATGGCCAAGGATGAGAATGTTAAAGAGATATATGCACGGCTTTCCAATTTCGTATACAAGTCAATAGCTCTTGGAAAATCATACAAAAAGTTGGAAATAGTCCGAAAAATCCTTAGATTCATTCCACGAAATTTTGAAGCAAAATTTATAGCCATTCAAGAACCAAAGGATTTGAAACAAATCAAAGTTGAAGAGCTCATCGGAAATCTCACTACTTACGAGCTAGAAATGAAATTCAAGGAAGAACGGGAAGGAGGTAATACTCGAAAGAAATCAATAGCGCTTAAAGGAACAACGGAAGATGATGATGATGGAGCAGTTGAGCTGGCACTATTAATGAAGAAATTCAAATAGTGTAATTGCAAATGCAAAAATCTAGCTCTACATCAGAAATTGAAAAGTAGAATATCCAAAGCACTAGACAATCCAGAAGAACGGGAGATCATCTATCACAAGTGCAACAAACCTGGACACATCAAGCCCAATTGTCCTTATAATCGACACGGCCCAGAAGAGAAATCAAAAAGGAGAAATTTTGCAGCCACGTGGAATATAAGTGATGAAGATAACAAAAGTACTAGCAATGAGAGTGAGAAAGTAGATATATGTCTTCGAGGTGATATAACCGATAGCGACGATGACGAGCCAAGCGATGTATCAAAACTCTCTCACTCAGAATTACTCATATATTTCCACGAAGTAAATGTTCTGAACGACTTAGGGAGAAGTACGCCAAACTTGAATCACAAAAAGATACTTTGATAGATTTAAATAAACAACTAGATAATTAGTTAAAAACTATCAAAGTAGGATCCCTAAGTGTGATAAGTTTCCATCATTCGAAGAGGAGATTAAAAAATTAGAAATTAAAATAGAATCACTTGAAAATGAAATTCTGATTTTGAAAGAAAGCGAAAACATGAGGAGAGAAAATTACATTAAAAAGTGCATACAATTAATGAACGAAAATGAATCTCTCAAAACTCAAATCCAACAATTGTCAACGACTTTAGTGAAATTTTCCAAAAGTGAAAGATCGTTGAATATGCTATTAAGGAAACAAACTGTTAATACAGTTAGACAAGGACATGGATATAATCAATCTGAACCCGTTAAAAGAAAAATTAGTAAAGAATCCTAGTGCACAATTTGTAGAAAAATTGGACACAATCAAAACAATTGTTGGTATAGATCCAAACATATGAAAACCGTACCAATTGGGGTTCCAAAAGGCACAAATATAAAATCCCTTAAAGTTAAACAAATCTGGTTTCCAAAAGGAACATATATGAATAGTTTTAGGTCTCTAAAAAATTATTTTTCAAATCAGTTGCCACTAACAACCATGGACCTATAAAAATAAATAGGTCACAAAATCTTTTATGTGTAGGTGTGGTGGTAGGCTAAGGAACTAGAATAGTGTTAATTGGATTATGGCTGCTCTAGGGACACAACGGGAAACAAAGAAAAGTTCCTTAGCCTAGTAAAAAGGTGGCAGAATCACAATGGGCATATCGAAATATTATCGGCAAAGGTAAAATAGGTAATGGTACATTGAACGATTTACTAAATACGATAATCTGCATCTATATTTAGCCATTAATGTGACAATGAAATAAAAGTTGATTCTAATTTTAAAAATGTTGATTATGATTCTGATTTTTTCAAAACGGTTGACCGAATTATTCTTTTATGCGGAGAACACTTTAAAAATCTCTAGAGTCTTTGAACTACTTCATATATATTTGATTGATGATAATACATTTGGCTGACTCTATATTCACGGTTTTTTGTTTATTGGCACGGCTTCAATTAAAATTGAAAAGAATTTCATTTAAAAAGGTCTTCAAGAACGGTCTGGTCTATAGCATCAACTAATGATAATCTCGAGTGAAAGAAAAACTCAGATGTAGATTACACTGGTAATCTAGTTGATAGAAAAATTACTAACGGAATGTGATTTATGTTGGGACATTCTGTAGCTGCATCATTTTTCAAGTAAAATATCTGCATATTTTTCATTTCAAATAATTTTCAAATTGCAGACATTTTTTCTTTTATAAAACCCCCTTTAGAAAATCATTTTGTTGACCTTGTTTCAGATTAGTCATTTTGGAAAATTGGATTTTACAATTATTTCTGGATTTGACTTTAAATAACTACACTGGCTAATCTGACTCCCTATCAATTATCTAAAAGATAAATAGTGATTGAAAAAGTGTTGAGTGTTGATACTAATCATACATTTTAAGTTGACATGGTATAATTAGTAAATTCCTTTATAAATTTAAACAAGATCACTTTTTGTTGGTAAAAATTCCATGATCATTTCTATTTCTATCATATTTCTATCGACCACCACTCATCATAATCCAATATGGTATATTAATATATGGCATTTTAAATGGGAAATTATGCGTTTTCATTTTATTATATTTTTAGCAATAAAAACATCCAAAGTATTAACTCTCGTTTAAAAGTCGTCACGGTTATGCATGGGTGAATTACTTGGAATTTTTTATTATGTGCTTCCATGCTCGTATAAAAGTCCTCACGGTTATGCATGTATGGAACGCATATCAAAATTAATTTATTAAATAGACAAGTTGATTCTAATCCCATTTAAAAGTCCTCACGGTTATGCGTGGTTAAAAGATACTTGAATTCTTTTTTTATAAAGAAAATTGAAATAATACTAATCTCATTTAAAAGTCCTAACGGTTATGCATGGTTAGTAGTTATTCAAATTCCTGATATAAATATGCCACAAATAGACAAAACTATATGATTTTATATGATGACATCATTCCTATCATTCTAAAAGTGGAATATGCGCCTAACAGAGTATTTATGTTTTTTGTTTGATTTTTTATTGAAATTTAATATTTATACCCAATTAGGTATTAATATTGTATTAATGTCTACCACTGTATCTCTATTTTTCTAACACTATTACTCTTTTGCTAATAACAAAAGGGGGAGAGAAAGGTTAAGATTTTGGAAAATAAAAGTCAAATATTTTATTTTCTATTTGCTATATGCATCTAGGTTCATTTATTCATTTTTACATGCATATGTGTAGGGGAAGCTTTGTGTAGAGAGAGAGCATTCAAATATGGTAAGCAAACTGAATGATCAAATACATTTAACAAATTCAAAATCTTAAATATATGTTTGTTATCATCAAAGAGGGGAGGTTGTTGAATATGCAACTATATGATTTTTGTTTGATGATAATAAACACATATATATATATATATATATATATATATATATATATATATTAATATTCATTTAAATGTATTTGTTAATGTACTATTTTATTTTTCACATAACTAAATAAATATTTGTTGAATAAAGTAAATAACATAGTGTTTAAATTCAAATAGATATTTTATTCAAACAAATATTTATTACAATTTTGAATAGTACAAATTTGAGCTCTCACTATATATATATATATATACACACAATTATATTTCAATTACAATACAATTTCAATCACATCACGACTATCATTTATAAATGCACCTCACCACATATCACTCGTAGTGACGAATTCAAACGAACGAAAATAAAGGGATTCGAAGCCCATGTAAATGTTTAACATCATCATCCAAAAAAACTCATTCAAGTCCAAGCAAAAAAGAATAATCATTCAACTCGAATCAAGATCGAGTTCAAGTAAGCTAACCAGTAAAGCAAAAAGCACAAATCACTTACCATTATAGCGAACTCGATCTAATTGAGCAGCCGTGTGCAAAAATAGAAGAGACAATCATTCGATTGAGCAACCAAAGCAAGATTATATAATCGAACGATCAATTGAAGCATCGGCTCAATTTCTAGGAACCCTAATTTCTAAATGAACGAGCAAAGCAACATTTTTCACAAAGATGAGCCGAAGAATAAAGAGAGAAAGGGATATTCTTTTATTACTTATATTTATTTTGGGCCGACCTTTTCATCTACTTGTGCTTATATTTAAATTAGGGTTTTGTGTTATTTGTTTTGTTTTTATTGTAATTTCTCTTTTAAACCGTTGTAATTTCTAGTCGTGTGACTAGGGGACGAACTACGGTGGTGTAATTCGAGAATTCACAACTCAGTGGCTGAGTTGTGGCACGGTTTTGAGCGTAGAGTTAATGCTAGTCGATAGAGGGTGTCGCAAGTTTATGTGTGTAAGCGTCTTACTACTTAATTTCTAGTAAAAACATTGGAGGCAGCACGAAGGTAGGGTTTTGCCGAAGCTGGGAAAATTCTGTGTTGTTCTATTTCTGCATTTTTATTATTTTGCTTTTATCTATGCTGCTGACTATTATCTATGCTGAAATTATTTTATATACTTCCACATAAGTTTTTATAAATATAAGTATAACCCTATTCACCTCCCTCTAAGGTGAAATTGGTCCTACAAACTTGATGAATAAATTCGTATCTTGGTTTGTAATTGAGAAAATTTCAAACTTAACTTTCACATTTCAAGCAACTGTTTGCTCAACTTTTGATTGTCTAATAAATTTAGAAAATGTACCTTCGGTTGTGATCTACAAATATATATTATCGTATACATTCATCTCAAACTAAACATAGGTAATGCTTTACCTCGGACTAAGGCGTTTAGCTAGATTCAGACTAGGGCATTTACTTTGATTTGATCTCAGGCATTTTTCCTCTGTTCTGTTTTAAGCAATAAACTGAGGTGGTTCTTTGGCTTGTAGTAGTGTAAACTAAGACATGCCTCTGTCCATTAAAGCCATTTGATAGTTGAATCATATTAAGAAAGAAATAATATTTTTGGAGATAGATTTTGATATGTTTCTATTTATTGAGTAGAATTATTTCAAGATGTATATTCAATGATTATTATTTATTGATCAGGGTTCTACTAACTCTGTTTAGATATTTTGTAAATGGATGTTATCGTCAATTAAAAAAGGGAAAAAGTGAAAAAGAATTATGCATTGATCTTATTATTATTCATCTCATTTTCTCTTACTCTAGATGTTCAATCATCCTAGTAAACCTAACATAGAAAATTCTGGTTACATTTCAAATTTTTAGGTTAATT
This sequence comes from Allium cepa, assembly GCA_030765085.1. NCBI lineage: Eukaryota > Viridiplantae > Streptophyta > Magnoliopsida > Asparagales > Amaryllidaceae > Allium > Allium cepa. The sequence continues at coordinate 501,985,327 of CM060945.1, forward strand.
TTAGCTATTAGGAGCACTAGCGATGGAAATAGTAGCTATAAGCAATTTGAAGCACATGTTACTCAAATTCGGTAACAACTTGATTATCACATAGATATATTATTTATTACTATAGGCATAATGTAGCATTTTTGTTATATGTTTGTAAACAGTTTCAAAAAATTATAACGTATTTGTACTATACTACTTGTTAATACTAATTAAGGCTTTAACTACGACATTTTGTAATAGTATTGACAGATTTACAATTACATTTAATTATTTGTATGCCATTCATCTTATATAGATGTGCATGTACACATATCTATATATGATTTTATTAATGATTGTCTAACTTTTGGCAGCTACTGTATAAGGAAAACTATGAAAAAATTATCATAGCAAATTATGGTTACCAATTGAATGGAAAGAGAATACCAATGGAATTTACAAAGTAAATCGACGGCAGTACATCGTATATAATAGTGAATGGAAACATAAGAGTCACAAAATCCATATAAAAATATCCGTCTTTCAAACTTCACAAATTTATATGTGATTAGCGATAAAAACTCCACCTGCCATTAATCCTATGTTAATAACTAGGGTTTATGCCCGATATTTGATTAAAAATATTTTTGTCTAAAAATTTATATTTTATACACATGTTACGAAACCATTATTGTTGTCATGCTAAATTCCATCACTAAATTGACGATAGATCACCAACTATGTTTTTACTGACCTCGGTCTATCATCGTAAATCCTTTACTAAATGCAATTTTGCAACTATTTAGCAATGGATCTAATCACTGCAAAATCAAAACTTTCTTATAGTGGCATGGTTGTTTTTAGGTGTAAAGGATGTTTTGTTTCGGCTTGTCAATATAAAAGTACAAAGGTAAAAGGAACAACCATTAGGAGTTGCGTTATATTTTATTTTACTACAATATGAACTTGATAAGATGAAAAACTAAGGATAACTAAGCAATTAATTAAGGGTACCATCAAAGGTTTATACTTTACTGCATTTCATTGTGCTAATGTATACAGACGTAAGTATAGCAATCTAGTAGCATAAGATGCTAAACTCATGAGAGGGAAATTCTCCTAAATCGACACTGGCCAGAAAATTATTTAAATATTAATTATCCGATGAAGTAACGAAAATATAAACTCAAACCAAAAACAAACATAATGCTGGTTTAACAATAGTTGCAATAAAATAAAGGTAGAAAACCACTGTTTAGAAACTAGAAGTAGAAGAAATCCATTGCTCTTGGAGTTGGGTGGAAGTATAGTGTAGGAGGGTAGATATAGGGTGCAAAGTGATACACCAGTATTGGAGGAGGGTACCGAGTGGGTGCAAAGGAATAACATGATAATCTAGAAAGGTACCAATTGGGTATTGATTGACACATTAGTGCTGCATCATGGTAGACCGATGGTGTATTCGATTAGCATGAAGGTGGGGCACGATATGCATACCTTGGTGCTGAACCAGGAAAACTAGGTATTCTAGCATAATAAATGGGTGGTGCACTCGGAAAGCTGGGTGGTGCTCCATTATAACCGGATAGTTCCACAAAGGTGCTTGGTTGGGTCACTGTACACATAGGTATCGGATTATGGTGCAACATAACTGGAGGAGGTTGAATACTAAGGGCATGTTCCATTTATATATACACTTCTAGGCTCCCTGTCATTTGGAAATAAAATCAACATACATGCAAATGTCTTAGTTTCACTATATAACTCTCTATTGCAAAAGCCAAAGGAGGAAGATAATAAGTTGAGATTTCATATTATTTAACATTGTAGGTGATGCAGCGCACCATGATAAGTCGCCCAACGATGATTTCCAAGTTATGTCGCTTAAGTCGCTCAACGACCTTAAGTCGCTCAACCTTAAGCTGCCCCAACCATCCTTGCCCCAACCATCCTTAAGTCGCATCTCAGATGATGCAGTGCATGATAAATAAGCAGTTATATCCCTTAAGTTGCTCAACCAACATATGTCGCTCAATCTTATGTCACAACTAACATATGCCTTAAGTCGCTCAAACTTATGCCGCATTTCCTTAAGCTGTTCACTTATGCCGCATTTCCTTAAGCCGTTAAGTTATGCCACATTGTTCTTATGTCGCATGATGGCTGATTTCTTATGTCCCATGAAGCTATGTTATCTTCTTAAGTCGCATGTATTGAGTCGCTGATTCCTTATGTTGCTTAAGTCTCTTAAGTCGTTCCTGAAGCCGTGCTTTCTTCTTATGTCGTTAAGTCGTTAGGTCGTGGGTCGTATGTTGTTATGTTGTATGTTGTTGAGTCGCGTAATGTGTAACTCGTATGTGTTAAGTCGTGTAATGTGTAACTCGTATGTGTTAAGTCGTGTGATGTTGTATTGTAAGTCGTTTGATGTTGATTCACAAGTATTGAGTCGTGTGTGTTGTAATTTCCTACAAATAGGGGTGTGTTGTCATTTGTAAAAGGGGAGTTGACTTTTGAAATAAATTTGTGTGTGAGCTTTGGCCACCTTTGTTGAAGTTGAGTGTGATCTCCTTCTTCTTTCCATCTTCGGATTATTCATCAGCGAATCAACGAATTTGAAGCCAATTCTCGGTATCACTTATGAGTGATCAACGATCGAATTGTAGATCATTCAGCACGGCATCTTGCAAGATCAACGGGTTGGAGGTAGCTAGAGTCCGGTATCATCACGATCAACAAAATTGAGCATTTATCGTTCTAACGGTTTATTGCCACGAAATCATAATTTCATGAGGAAAATCCTGGATAAGTTGCGACAGTTGATATCTAAACTGTTCGAGCCTAGTCAAAGCTGCGTCAATTGGTATAAGAGCCAAATCAGAGACAGAAACGAGATTGTTTGATGATCATGCCTCCGAGACGTGCTAATCGCTATCATCATGTTGAGGATTTGTATAGAAGACAAGAAGCTGAGCAAATGGAGTAACGTATCAATGAAACGTTCAATGAGGGTATTGAAAAATTGGAGAAATTGATGAACGACATGAATCAAAATCAAAGGAGAATGTCACCAGTTTCGAACCAGAGTGGAAACAGGGTTTCACCATCGGTTCCGAAAGAAAGGAGGATGTCACCCCGATCTTATCAAGATAGGAGAGAATCATCAGCTTCAATGATGCGAGACCACCCTGGGTACCGAAATGAAGAGGGAAGAACTCAACGTGGGTTCGAAAATGAACCATATCGTGATGTTGAAAGACAGGGTAGAAGGGACATGCGTGATCGTAGGGATGTAGATGGTCAGGATCGATATCGAAATACATCTGATTTTGAGGAAGATGGTGATGGAGGTAGTATTCATTATCGAAAACGAGGCCAAGTGCAAAATCAATATCTAGATTCAGAAAATGATCGTAAATGGGAGTCAGGTATGAGGATGGAAATTCCAGAATTCAAAGGTGGTATGCAAGTAGAAGAATTTCTTGATTGGTTGTCGAATGTTGAAGAAAATTTGAAATTCAAGGAGGTGCCTGAGAATCGCAGAGTCCAATTAGTTGCTACAAGACTAAGGGAAAGAACTATGGCTTGGTGGCAACAAACTAAACTAACTCGGGAGAGAATGGGAAAATCAAAAGTTGTCACTTGGGAGAATATGAGAAAGATGATGAAAGCGACTTTCTTGCCATACAATTATCAATCTTTTATGTATCAACGTTTGTAGAATTTGAGACAAGGGACAAAGTCAGTGAATGACTATGCAGATGAATTCTATCAATTGATTGCAAGGAATGATGTTATGGAAACCGAGGAACAGCTAACGGCTGGATATGTTGGAGGGTTACGAATGCAAATTCAAGACATGGTTAATATGTTTAATCCAATGTCGGTTGCTGAAGCACATCAGAAAGCTCTAGCTTGGGAGAAACAAGGGAGACGAGGAATTGGTGTGTTTGCGGGTTCTAACAACCAGAATAAGGGTGCTAGTAGCAGTGCTAATGTTTCCAAGGCAGTCAATAAACCAATTGTCAATGAAGCCGCTAAAGCAAAGGTCAAAAACAGTATCAAGTGCTATAATTGTCAGGAGTTTGGCCATAAAAGTAATGAATGTACAAAGCCAAAGAAGAAAGCATTAGTTATAGAGGAATGTGAGTATGAGGATGTGGAAGCTGAAATTGATTATTCTCAACCATCGAAGTTTGATGAAGATGAAGAAGTTGTGTCAGGAGACGAAGGGTGTAACTTGATGATAAGTAGGTCTTGTTTAGGGACAACATATAAGAATGATTCTAGTTGGCTGAGAAGCAATATCTTTCAGTCTACATGTACTATCTTGGGAAAGGTTTGTCGATTTGTTATTGATGCGGGAAGCTGTGATAACATTATTTCTGAAGAAGACGTCAAGAAGTTAGGGTTGAAGACTGAAAAACACCCTAGACCTTATAAACTGGCATGGCTAAAGAAAGGTGGAGAAGTCACAGTGGGAAGAAGAGCATTTGTTACATTTTCTATTGGGAAGAAGTACAAAGATGATAAATGGTGTGATGTTGTCGATATGGATGTTTGTCATTTACTATTGGGAAGACCATGGCAATATGATAGAGCTGTACAACATAATGGTCGCACCAACCGCTACAATTTCATGTTCAAAGGTACCCAAGTTACCTTAGTTCCTAAGAAGCGTGAACAAAGTGAAAGCAAGTCAGAGAAGAAAGTGGAATCAACTAGTCTATTATCTACGAGAGAATTTGTTAAAGAAGTGGAAGATAGTGCTGAATTGTTTATGTTGATTGGGTATGAAACAAGTGAAGATCTTGAAATTCCTACGGAGGTTAGACCGGTGTTAAATGAATTTGAAGATGTCTTTCCTACGGAATTACCTAAGGAATTACCGCCACTAAGGGATGTACAACATCAAATTGATCTAGTGTCGGGTGCTGTTTTACCGCATATACCGCATTATCGTATGAGTTCAAAAGAGCATGAAGAGTTGAGGAGACAGGTTGAGGAGTTGCTTAAGCAAGGGCGTGTTCGAGAGAGTCTCAGTCCTTGTGCTGTACCAGCTTTATTGGTACTGAAGAAAGATGGTTCATGGAGAATGTGTACAGACAGCAGGACACTCAACAAAATAACTGTCAGATACAGATTTCCTATGCCAAGACTTGATGATCTATTGGATCAACTCAGTGGGTCTGTAATCTTTTCTAAGATCGACCTTAAGAGTGATTATCATCAGATTCGCATAAGTCCAGGTGATGAATGGAAGACAACATTCAAGACTCGGGAAGGATTATATGAATGGCTAGTCATGCCATTTGGTCTATCTAATGCACCAAGTACATTTATAAGGGCTATGAATCAAATTTTCAGACCTTACATCGGGAAGTTTGTTGTAGTCTACTTTGATGATATCTTGATATATAGTGCTAGCACAGAGGAGCACATTCAACACTTGCGAAAGATGTTAACTATTCTTCGTCAAGAACAGTTCTATGCAGCGATGAAGAAATGCGTGTTCATGACACCAAGTGTTCTGTTTCTAGGTTATGTCGTATCCAAGGAAGGAACACAAGTGGACCAGAGTAAAGTAACCGCAATCAGAAATTGGCCACAGCCCAAAACTATAACGGAAGTCAGAAGTTTTCATGGGTTAGCTTCATTTTATCGAAGATTTATACCGCACTTTAGTAGTGTAATGGCTCCTATTACTGATTGTATGAAAGGAAAGCAGTTTTCATGGACGAAAGAGGCAGGATCTGCTTTTGAACAAATCAATGAACTTTTAACCTCAGCACTGATTCTAGTGTTGCCAAATTTTTAGTTACTATTTGAATTACATACAGATGCGTCCAAAGTTGGGATTGGAGGAGTATTGAGTCAGAAGGGTCGTCCAATTGCCTATTTCAGTGAAAAACTTTCAGGAGCAAAGATGCGATACAATACTTATGATGTGGAGTTTTATGCTATTGTGCAGGTCGTGAAGCATTGGAGACATTACTTGTTCCACAAAGAATTTGTTTTGTATACGGACTATGAAGCATTGAAACATTTACAAGGGCAGAATAAAATTGCAGCTAGGAATGCATCGTGGATAGCTTATTTGCAACAATATACATTCGTCGTAAAGCACAAGTCTGGAGTAACTAATCGCGTCGCTGATGCATTGAGTCGGAGGGAGAATTTACTAATAACCATGTAAGTTGAGGTGATGGATTTTAACTTACTTCTAGATTTGCTTACTTTAGATTCATATTTTTCCAAGATCCTAGACAAAGTCAAGCAGGGAAACATGGATGGATATATGTTGGTTGATGGTTTTCTATTCAAAGGAAATCAGTTGTGTATTCCAGATTGCAGTCTACGAGTGAAAATCATCAAAGAATTACATGAAGAAGGACACGTGGGCCGTGACCGTACTATGCAGTTGATCTCAAAGTCTTATTTTTGGCCGTCAATGAGGAAGGAAGTTGAAAGGTTCGTTTAGAGATGCCATATTTGTCAAGTTTCAAAGGGGACCGCAACAAATGTAGGTTTATATATGTCGTTGCCTGGACCTACTAATCCATGGGCGGATGTTAGTATGGACTTTGTATTGGGCTTGCCAAGGAACAACGTGGCAATGATTCTACCTACGTAGTGGTTGATCGGTTTTCAAAAATAGTACATTTTATCGCATGCAAGAAGACTGCAGATGCAGTTAATGTCGCGTAGTTATACTTCAGAGAGATCCATCGTCTTCATGGATTGCCTGAATCTATTGTATCGGATAGAGACACTCGTTTTCTGAGTCATTTTTGGATGAGTCTATGGACAATGGTCAGGACAAAGATGAAATTTATTAGTGCTTATCATCCACAGAAGGATGGACAGACATAAGTTGTGAATAGATCCCTAGGTAATCTATTAAGTTGCCTCGTGAATGACAATATGAAGAGTTGGGATTCCAAACTGTTGTCAAGCTGAGTTTGCACACAACCATGCAGTTAATCTTAGCATTGGGTTCAGTCTATTCCAGATTGTTTACTCAACAATTCCTAAGGGGCCATTAGATTTATCTATAGTACCACAGTAGAAAAGAGTGATCAAACGAGCTAGTGATTTTGTGAATGAATTGCAAGAGTGTCACAAGGTTGTGCAGGAACGATTGCTTAAGGCGAATGAGAAATATAAGCGATCTGCAGATGTTAAATGACGAAATGTTGAGTTCAAAGAAGGAGATTTTGTATATGCAGTATTGACTAAGGATCGACTTCCTATTGGTACTTACAACAAACTAGCTGCTAGAAAGATTGGTCCTTTAGAAATCGGAAAAAAGGTTAATGAGAATGCTTATCAGTTAAAATTGTCGGATCATATCCATGCTGCTGACGTTTTCAACGTAAAACACTTGATTCCATATCATGAGAATAAGTATGTCTAAGAAGAGGAAAGTGTAAATTCGGGGTCGAATTCTTTCAACCAGGGGAGGATGATGCAGCGCACCATGATAAGTCACTCAACGATGATTTCCGAGTAATGTCGCTTAAGTCGCTCAGCGACCTTAAGTCGCACAACCTTAAGCCGCCCAACCTTAAGCCGCCCCTACCATCCATAAGTCGCATGTCAGATGATGCAGCGCATGATAAATAAGCGAGTTATATCACTTAAGTCGCTCAACCAACATATGTCGCTCAATCTTATGTCGCAACCAACATATGCCTTAAGTCGCTCAAACTTATGCCGCATTTCCTTAAGCCGTTCACTTATGCCGCATTTCCTTAAGCCGTTAAGTTATGCCGCATTGTTCTTATGTCGCATGTGACTTCTTATATCGCATGAAGCTATGTTATCTTCTTAAGTCGCATGTGTTGAGTCGCTGATTCCTTATGTTGCTTAAGTCTCTTAAGTCGTTCCTGAAGCCGTGCTTTCTTCTTATGTCGTTAAGTCGTTAGGTCATGGGTCGTATGTTGTTATGTTGTATGTTGTTGAGTCTCGTAATGTGTGACTCGTATGTGTTAAGTCGTGTAATGTGCAACTCGTATGTGTTAAGTTATGTGATGTTGTATTGTAAGTCGTATGATGTTGAGCCGCAAGTATTGAGTCGCATGTGTTGTAATTTCCTATAAATAGGGGTGTGTTGTCATTTGTAAAAGGGGAGTTGATTTTTGAAATAAATTTGTGTGTGAGCGTAGGCCACCTTTATTGAAGTTGAGTGTGATCTCCTTCTTCTTTCCATCTTCGGATTATTCGTGAGCGAATCAACGAATTTGAAACCAATCTCGGTATCACTTACGAGTGATCAACGATTGAATTGTAGATCTTTCAACACGGCATCTTGCGAGATCAACGGGTTGGAGATAGCTAGATTCGGGTATCATCATGATTAACGGAATTGAGCATTTATCGTTCTTTCGGTTTATTGGCATGAAATCATCATTTCGTGAGGAAGATCCTGGATAGGTTGCGACAGTTGATATCTAAACTGTTTGAGCCTAGTCAAAGCTGCGTCGGTAGGTATCTATAATTATACCACCTACTCGTTTATGCATGGAGGTGAGCGTTGCCGAACGCATAAGCGAACATTTAGGTAGTAAAACTCACTTAACTGCTAGGCATATGATGAAAATGAAAATTATGAAAATGTCTCAATGTCAATTCAAGCATGAATATTTAAATAAAACCTTGTTGATGAAATGAAGCCAAATAAAGGGGTTAATTACAAAATACATCTATGCAGTAAAAGCCCCACTAAAGCCCCGCAAAATCCCCACTATAAGCCGTAGCGCTCTTCGACCGCTATGTTATTTCAATTAAGTACTAGTAAACAGTAAATCCACTTTAGGCCTCTCTATTTTATGCTACACATGTTAAACCAAGGCTTTTTTTAGCACCTATTTTAGCAACATTAATATACAATAAGTTAGGGTAAAGATCTAATTTTAAGGCACGAGTGTTTAACAAAAGCTAGAAATCTATTGTAGCCAATAAATCTTGTCTGCATCAATTATGATATCCTTCAGTTTTGTTATAAAAGATTAAACGATATTTCATTTTTCAAAAAAAATGATGTGAGAATGAGAATAAGTTAACTTTAAATATTCTTTTATATTTAAGGAATTTATTTTCACCTTCGCTATTTTTTACTTTCCCCTCACTATAACTTTTTGCGCTTCCACGGCTGTAGACCCGCTAATTGCATTAACTACACAGATATACATATACATACATTATATAATCAAATTGCAGTTTAGTTCTCTATATTTAGTCTTAAAACATGTAGTTGTGGTATTGATGGTTAACACTCATATACATGGACATTAATTTTTACTTATATTACCAAATATTTTTTAATTTAGTGTGTAAACTTTACTTGAAATGAATTGTTGCTTACATATTTTTTTCCATTTATGTTAATTTGATTCAATGCTTAACAAAATGGTTGTTTTAATGGTGGAAATAAAACTACAAGTTATGCGTGTTGTAGACACATGAGTATTGTACTAAATCAAAAATGAACTAGGAACTAGTGAAAAAAATTGCATTCCTTCTTTATGGAAATCTATCACTAGATAGCATTTTTTTGTTATCAAGTTCTCACTTACTTTTTTGATTTTTCAAGATACAGAAATGGAATGACGGTAGAGTAACAAATTTTAGAAAGAAGATGATTTTAAATAGAGATTTGATGAGAAAGATAGAAATAGTTGCCTTGTTAAAACGAGTTTTCTATTATATTTCATTTTTACATTATCTTTATTCCAAACATTTGCTTTCAAATATTACTTAGATTGCTTAGAATTAAAGATTTTGACTATTTTATTTCCTAGCATTTTGTTAAATTATTTCACCATTATGGGTATTAAATTTTTTGTTACATTAGTTCACTATTATGGAAAAAGACTGTCCATATTTTTCTGGTTGAATTTTTCCATATGATCTTTAAGTAAGAAATTTTGTTCGTTGATAATTTATGACAAGATGTGTCCATATTTGATGTAATAAAGAGTAATGATGGCAATATTTTTCTATGATGTAGGTTACTGATTGTTGAATATTGAATGATGAAAGTTGATCGAAATCAGATAATAAATAAAAAAATCAATTTACATAAAAGGAATGGAAAGAAGTACTTCTTGATTAATATGGAATAATTATCAAATCAAAGTAAAATTACTAAATGAGCCTTTTATAATCAACTATTTTCATTTTCTTTACATCTTCAAATTCCCCAAAACTGCATCTCCAAAACCTAAGCCCTAACTACTTTTATACTTTAGTTCTCATTCTCCATCTCATTATCCATTTTTCTATTCCTTATCTAAATCTCTACCACAAAAAGATGATATGTATGCTCATTTCTTTCATTATATTAAATATCACAATGATGTATTTGGAAGGTGTTTTGGAATAGACAACTTGACCAACCTTCAAGTGTAAGGTATGTAGTTATCCATTTAATTATAATTTGTAACAACCCGAAAATTCGAACACTTCGTCTTCGAACATGAAACATTTGGAAATATAGTTAAGTGTGATAAATATAATTTTATAATATTATCAGACATCATTTAATTAAAAAATAATGATAAGAACGTTATTTTTTTAAAATTTGTTTAAAAAATATTCTTCTTCAAAGAAAAATCGAAAATGTGATCGAAAATTATTTTATCGGTAAATAACTTTTCAATCGATATAACTTGTTCAAACACTTGTGCATTTATCTAATGATCAAATGAACATATTAGAAACTAATTAACATAATCCTTCATAAAGCTTGGAATGTTCTAGAAGCTTTTATTAGGATAAGGGATATTATCATGGAAGGGATAAAATGGTAATTAGCATAATGGATAAATGACTTAAAGGGGAAGTGATGGGAGGTTAGTCTTCCCTGGCATGAAGGGGATGAAGTCAAGCTTAAAGAGCACCATTCTTAGCCTATATAAGGAGGAGCATACCCTAAGTTATCAATCAAAAGTTCATAAACAAAAGTGAGCTAAAATCCATGTCTTCTTCTTCTTCCTCTTCATAATTTTCTATAGCGAAATATTATCAAATAAAATCCAAATCACTTCAAACTTGGAGTAAAGTTTTGCCACCATATTACAAAACATTCTACTTGTTAGATCTTGATGTTTGGAAACCAATCTCCCCCCTCACCTAGAGGCCAAGAGCTATTTGGGAGTTTTGGGTAAGCTAGTGCAAAAGAAAAGGAAAGAAGGTGATTGCTTAGTTGAGGCTGGACTTGGTTAGTTCAGACTTGGTTGGTTGTTAGGTTTAAGGTGACCTAAATCACCATTTTATTGGAAATATAAATCACATTTGCTTATATATGGTTTTGATAAAATTGTCTAAATTGACTTAGACACATGTTGAAAACAATGGTCTAATTCTTGCCTTAAAAACCAGTGACATATGAATGGACTTAAAAGGGTATAAATGGACTTGAACGAACTTGAATGGACTTAAAAGGATATAAACGGACTTGAATGAACTTGAATGGACCTGTATGACGTATAGCAAGGTCTTGGAACAAAGAACATTGGTTGTCGTTGATCATGAGCTTGAATATAACTTAGATTCGAAAGTGCACTTATAGCGATAGTTGCTACAGATGCAGTTGCGAATTGTCTTGTTTTTGACGATGTTTATGGAAATTTGTGCAGAGATCATTAGGGGTTTCTCACCATAATAACAAAGATTTATATATATATTTTTATGGAACTTTGTAGAGACATCATTTGTAACGACCCAGAATTTCTGTTAATTAAAATTTGTATATTTAATTGATTTTAAATATTAATAAGTGAAATTAAACAGTCGAATAAATTTTATTTCGAATAATTGGATTTAATTGGATAATTAAATCGATAATTTAATATTTGAAATTCCAGAAATAATTGAAAATCGGGTTTAATGTGATTCAAATTGATTTGTAAAATTTTATTATATCATATTGGAGTTAGAGTGATGTTATAAAACTTTTAAAATCGAATTAAAAGTTAATTTGTGAAAATTGAATATTTTAATATTTAATTGACGAGTTAAAATAGCCATTTTTCAAACAGTCTCAGATTTTGACGAAACCAGTTTCATCGGATCCGTAATGTTATATTATTGTAAGATTTCAAATTTTGTGTCAATCGGATTTACCGTTTGTCCGGGGCAAGCCAAAACGCATAGAAATTAGTTTAACCAATTTAATTTAAATTTGATCGTTTATTGTCATAACTCGCACAGATGATCGAATTGGATCACGAAACATATTCCATTGTGTCCGGAACGTGGGGTAAAACCTTGAAACGCTAGTCACCACGTGAGATTTGGAGTTCGGAAAATTCGGGATGAATATTTTTTTGGAAATTTTCTATAAAAGCACCTCTATTTTTCTTATTTGCTTAAACCCTAGCTAAAGCTTCAGGCCGCCGGCTACAAATTTTTAATGGCCGAAAATGGTCAATCTTCTTCCCCTCTGATCTCCTCATCCATCGACATTCACGATAAACTTTCAACTACAAAAATGTAGAGTTCCTCGAGCTCGACAAATCCAACGGTCGATCTACTTTATCATCGACGAGGGGATGAGAAAAAGGGCCGCGTTCCTTGTCATTTGCGCACGTTTTTCCAAGCCCTAGGGCGACCGAGCTTGCTCGTTTTCGAGGTATGGGTAGCTCGCGTGATGGGCTTTGGAGTGGTGGAGCTCGAATGATCTATAGCACGTCGAAGAGGTGGCGTTAATTCGAGGCAATTGGCGACTCCATGGTTGTTGACGCGTGAGTATAAACTGGGGAAGGAGTAATAGGAACACAAGGCCAGATAGCTCAGTTCGAAAATCAACGACCGTGATGAATTAGGCTAAAATATAATAAATAAAATTGTAAATTCATATATATATATATATATATATATATATATATATATTTGTATAAACTTTGTAACATCATATCTTATTCATACGAGGTCGAAAAATTTCGAAGCGACTTGCGTTGGCTTCGTTTTGTCGAGTAATACGCAATCGAGCTGGATTGGAACCGTTTGGAGCTAGTTATAATTTTGGGTAAAATTAAACGCTTGTTTAATTTTATTCGAAATAAAACGCTACAACTGTTATCGGAAACTCAAGGTGGGAAATTCTCACTCAATCAAATAGTTTCGATTTAAATTTTAAATAGTTAGATTTAAAATTGCTTGATTGTATGCCTGAATGATAAATTGTTATCTATGGTGTTAAATAGACATTATATGCGATATATTAAGTGGAGGTTATTTATTAAAAACATATACCACGACAATTCTATCTTGATTGGGATTGGTATTATTTATGTACTTGGAGTTGATTTCCCGCATTATATAGCAGATGAGACCCTATTGCGCCGTATAATAGCGGATAATATTTTATAAATCCTATATACCATGATATTCCGTAGTGACACGGAATTGATATTGTGCTAACATCTGTGGATGCAGGGAAACAGGTTGGAGGGATCCAACTAGATTCCTCAACTGTATTGATTTATTTACAGATATGGTTATATATTCTGTTATCATATTGATATATGACGTTTGGATGCTGTGATTGATTTTTTGGTGCGGTTGCATCATTGGGCCTATTTTTGGAGTTTTAAAAATATTAAAGTAACTATTTTGAATTTTAAAAAGGGTTTTAAAGTGATTTTTGAAAATATATGTTTTATTAAATTTTGGATTCGGTTTATTTTAAATAAATTAACGTTATAAATTTAATGTTATAAAAATTATGATTTTTGTAAAATATAACCGAAATGTGATTTTTGAAATAAATAGTTGATAAATTTATAAAATAGTTTAAATTGGGATTTTTGAATTATTATAAACGATTTATATAAAAGATTTATAAAATTGATATTTATAAACCAAAATATAGGAATTATAAAACGAGTTTTATTAAGTGTTAAAATGAAGTATAAATGGATTTCATAAGTAAATGAAATTTATAGATTTATAAATTGGGAAGTTATAAGATGAATAGATTTTTGTAAAATAAAAGATTTATAAGTAATTAACTTATAAATCAGATTTTGGCAATTTAATTGAGATTTTCGAATAAGTAATGGTTTATAGATGAGATTTATAAAATATATATTTTATAAATCAAAATAATAGAATTATAAAAGGGGTTCTGCTAATGGAAAATTAGGTTATAAATGGAATTTTATAAGTAGTAAGATTTTTTTAATTTTGTAAATTGAAGTCTTTATAAAAATATAAATGGGAATTTATAAACATTTTTTTATAAATCCGAAACCAACTTATTTTGATAAGCCAACTATTTTAAATTTCTTTTAAAGGAGATATATTCACGATTTTGGACAGTGGATAATCCTTTAAACAAAATGGGTAGAAAATGTTGAATTTGGTCAACGAAGAATATTCACGATTTTGGGACAGAGAATAATATATTAAAATGTTTTGGGGAAGTGATATTTTAAATAGAATTAAAATGATTTGAAATTGTTTTAAAATGCATTAAGTGTCGAAACCATAGATTTCAACATTCATTGTTGAAATATACGTTTTCGAGAAATAGAAGGAAATAGTGGACTATAACACTGTTGTTATAGTAAATGATTTCCGAAAGGAAATGTTTTTTGTATAGTATTGGGATTTATATATCTATTTTAATTTCGAATCCCTATACTAGCGATTTTGGGTCGTCGTAACGATGTTTTACGCAACATTCGTTTTGACCCAAATAAATGTGTTTAAGAAAATGTTTTCTTTAAAGAATGAAATATATACTTAATTTCGATTTAGGTATATTGAATATTTTCCAAGTGTTGAAAATAAATGGATTGTGAATTACTTATTATTATTAAATAAGTATGGAAATGTTTTCCAATATGAAGTGAATATTTTGAGATTTTATCATTTAAAGATAAATTGAAAATGAATATTAAAAATCGATTTGAAAATCGTATATTCATAGATATTTTGGAATTGTAAATTCACTATGGAATTTATAAAAGGAAGGGAAATTTGTTTAAAAATAAACGTTGATGTATTTTTGAAGTTTGGAAATAAATTTACGGATTTTGAACGTAAGGGTAAAGTAAATCGGTAAGGATTTATTTAAGTGGCTTAAATGAACAATTTTGAAATAAAAATGAATAAAGATTTGTGAATATATCCTGTGTAGGGAAACGATTTGAAATTTGTTTTCAAAAGTGGTAAAGGTGAAAAGTGATTTGAAAATTTGTTTTCAAATGGTAGAAGTGTGGAAATTATATATCTAGTAAAGATATTTTGGAAAGTAAATAATTTGGAAAATTATTTGGAACTTGGTGATGTTGTGCACGCCTATTGATAGTTAAATAACCGACTATCAATATTTACCTTTGAATGGGTATTTGTTGTGATTTGCTTGAATTTGAATGCCACGCTTATTTTCAAAATAAGCGCTCACTATTCGGGTTAGCCGGGAAAGAACCTTGGGGTCGTATAACCCATTCCGAATATGTGATACGTCGTTATCTTGATTGCATTTGATGACCGGTGTTGAAGACCGGATATTTGTGAAAACGAAAGGATTACCGTCGAATGACTCTGCATCGGCTGATCTCTGGTATAGAGGTTTTATCACCCTTAGTGACGGGAGGTACGGACGTGATTAGTGAATATCCAGATTGCAAGGGTTTCTTTGGAAGTTCCTTCGGTTCTGTTCGAGCCCGGAACAGACTTGTATGGATTGTATGTCTGACGTTACAAATTGAGATATAAAGCTGATTTCTTTCAAATATATTTCTGATTGGTGGTAGAGAATTTATTATCTTAGCTTAACACCCTTCTCTGAGACGTACAAGCTCAGAGGTTATGTAGTTGAAGGTTATTAGTGATATACTCCCAATTTGGTAGGGTGATATGCTAAGTGCTATTGAGCATTTGTTGAATCAAAGCACAGCTTTTGTATAAAGCGTGGCTTTGTGGACGAGACTTCGTCGAACCTCACACCCCGGAAATGGTCAAAACAGGAAGGATGCAGCAAGGTTATTAGGGGGTAACGCCCCTTTAGTGTATGTCATTCCTTCTGGGTAGAGGTGGTATCATGGTATGGAGCCCAGATACTTAACCTATGATGTTGCTGCAAATTTATTACTTTGTGGTTGTTGGAATCGAGGATCCTCGGATATAGATCGGTTACGATCGGGGAATGACATATTTGTGTCAGTAGTTACCCAGTTTAAAGGGTAACCCGGCCTTGTGTTGGAAGAGATCTAACCGTAACGTTAGGTTCTCGGGTCGTCTTTCCAGAGGCGTACCCATGTGGCAATGGGAAGTTCCTTGGCCTGACCATTTGTTGGAAATCCAAAGAAACAATATAAACCCTGTACGGTTTTAGTTGTATAACCTGCCATGGAATGTGGCGGTAACCTGCTATTGAACATGGTAGCTATAGTAGGCATACGATAATGGTCGTATGTTGGCCAAGATTTATATCTTTACATTCAAAATGATTTTTCCTACACTATGCACTAGTAATAATATCAAATGTTCTTTTTTAATGCGTATCAAGCATATTTGACTATCATAAGGAGAAATCTCCTCCAATTCTGCGTCTGCATTGTGTGTGCGTGTGCGGGAGGCGTTATGGTAGTCGCATTTTCTTAAAGCATTGCAAATCTATTTTAAAAATATTTCTCTGTTGTCTTTTAAAGATAAACTGTTTTAAGTTCTCACACCAGTCTTGCTTAACTTAGTGAAACGTGATGGGGGGTTCTCGCTTCGCGGTTAGGTGGCGAACGGGAGACTCTTACCCCTACATGTCCTCTCTTAGTGAATAGGGGTTGGTTAGGCGTAAGCCGTGACAGTTGAAAGGCTGGCCGTAAAATCAAGTTTGGGACACCAGTTGTAGCCACGGCGGTTATTAGCCGCTGACGATGGATGAAAAGCCTAGTTCATGACATTTGGTATCAGAGCTTATGGTTAAGCGACAACCTTAGCTCTGTTGGGAATTACTCATTAGAGATGGAGTCAGTAGTACTCTAGAATGAGTGCGAGTGTAAAAATAGCTACAAGTTCGTATTTGTTAGTGAATATAAATTGTTTTATATTGTGTTTGCTTATCCGTTGAGCAGTTTGTGAATTCTGGTCGGTAGATGGGGCGCCATATTATCGATTGGGGTTTCTAAACTCTTAAACGAGATAAACTGACATAGTATCATTTTAAATTGGGTAAATGAAATAATTTTACCTCGATTATATTCTATATATAAAGGAATAATTTTTCAGAATTATTAAAGTGTATATAAATTGATTGTTTGGTTGTTGAATAAGTTAAATAAAAACAACAACTATAAAAGAATGAATTGTATAAGCAAATGAATTATAAGTATGGAATTATAATTAAAATGATTTACACTTGTGAAATAATCTTATATATAAGAAGTGAAATTATATAAGTAAAAGATTTATAAATGTGATTTATAATCTAAAACCAAAATTCTAGAGAAGTGTTTTGAAAGAATTTGATATTTTGGAAAATTGTTATGAAGAAATTAAAGCTCTAAAATCTTTTCGGTCGCTGGAAAATAATTCCGAGGATGACTGCAACATCATCGGCGTTCATTTTTGGGTTTCCAAAAGAGGGATTGCTGCCAAATTGTTTCAAATGAAAGTTGTTTGGAAAATTTGGGTTTGGGTTTTGAAATTCAAAGGATAATTGAATTGGTTTCAAAAATGGTTTTGAAAGTTTGAAAAGACTCTGGAATGGCATATAAAATGATTGGAATACAATTATTAAATTGGAAAATAAATTATGAATGAATGAATAAAATTTGCAAGTGCAAGGAAATGAAATTAAAAATCCAAGTTGAAATAAATTTGAGTTGTCATCAAAGACATGTGATTGAAATTCAACAAAAGGAAAGTTAAACAAATTGATTTGGATTCGATAAGCTATTGAAATTGATGAATATAAGTGAAAAGAGTTTTTAACTTATAATATGAGATAATAAATTTGACTTTGGTAAAAGCAAATGGAATTTACTTTAGAATTGGAATCTGAATTGGATTATAAGTAAAAATTAAAGTTAAATAAATTGATTTGGATTATATAAGATGTTTGAAATGGAATAAAACTTAAGTGAAGTTGAATAAAGTTGATTTTGGTGTCGAAGTAAATTAATCAAGAGAAGTAATGAATAAGAACTTGAGTTATATAAATGAAATTCAATTTGAAATGTTAAATGAATTAGCAGTTGAATTAATAAATGGATTGAGTGTTAATCAATCGAATGTAAAAAGAATTGATAAGGGATAATGAATGTAAGTGTAAATTCATTAGAAGCTAATGAATTTGAGAAATTGAATAAATTGAATAAACTGAATGGAAGTCAATTTAATATCAACCAATTGGAATTAAAAGTGTTGAACCAAATTGAATGTAAATTGAATAAATTTGGTTATGTTGAATAAACATTGGTTGTTATTTGCTTGTTAGTTTAGTGTGTAAAATTCATTAAGTGTTAATGAAATTGAATTAGCAAAAATTGGAAGAAAATGAACTTGAATAGAATTGAATTTGATTTGGAAGTGAACTAACTTGAATATAAATTAGTGAATGTAAACTAATTGAATATAAATAAGTGAATGTTAGTAAAACATCCAATGAATATTAATGAAAAGTGAATGTATATTGATTTAGTTATGAATTGATTTGGATAGACATTGATTTGTTGGATGTTAGTAGGATGATAGTTGTTTGATGGTTGCATTTGTTGCTTTTATTGCATTTGCTATGTTGGCACATGTAGTTGTTATGTTGCTATATGTTGTATATTGATATTATTTTCATATATGCATGTTCTCATGGTTTGTTGAGTATTTAGTAGGTGCGGATGGCGCTTGCTTCGCATTTGGAGCTCGCTTTCGCACTATATTAGCCGTATAAGTTCGCTAATAATATATAAGGTACATATCTCGGATTAAATATCGTACTTTTACACTTTTTTCCCTGCGGTATGTCTCATCACTTGATGAGATGTATATTTATGATATACATACTGTCATTTTTTTTTCGGATTGAGCCGCGCAAAGGAGACTCTGACGAATTTTTTCGAAAATTTAAGGCGTTAGAATATTTTTGAGAAAATTGGAAATTTTTTGAAACTAAGTTTGGATTTGGAAACTTAGTAAAGATTTGGTAAGAATTTTAACTATGAATTTTGGGAAAGTTAAACACTTAAGAGATTTGAAAAATCCAATTCAAACAATTTGTTTTAAAAAGTCAATGGATTCTGTAACTTTTTCTTACATGGTAATTTCGATAACGAAATTCTTTTAATGGGGGAAGTTTGTAACGACCCAGCATTTCTGTTAATTAAAATATGTATATTTAATTGATTTTAAATATTAATAAGTGAAATTAAATAGTCGAATAAATTTTATTTCGAATAATTGGATTTAATTGGATAATTAAATCGATAATTTAATATTTGAAATTTCAGAAATAATTGAAAATCGGGTTTAATGTGATTGAAATTGATTTGTAAAATTTTATTATATCATATTGGAGTTAGAGTGATGTTATAGAACTTTTAAAATCGAATTAAAATTTAATTTGTGAAAATTGAATATTTTAATATTTAATTGACGAGTTAAAATAGCCATTTTTCAAACAGTTTTGGATTTCGATGAAATCAGTTTCATCGGATCCGTAATGTTATATTATTGTAAGATTTCAAATTTCGTGTCAATTGGATTTACCGTTTGTCCGGGGCAAGCCAAAACGCATAGAAATTAGTTTAACCAGTTTAATTTAAATTTGGTCGTTTATTGCCGTAGCTCACACATATGATCGAATTGGCTCCCGAAACATATTCCATTGTTTCCGAAACGTGGGGTAAACCTTAGAAACGCCAGTCACCGCGCGAGATTTGGAGTTCGTAAAATTCGAGATGAATAGTGTTTTTGGAAATTTTCTATAAAAGCACCTCTATTTTTCTTATTTGCTTAACCCCCAGCTAAAGCTTCAGGCCGCCGGCTACAAATTTTTAATGGCCGAAAATAGTCAATCTTCTTCTCCTCCAATCTCCTCATCCATCGACATTCATGAGAAACTTTCAACTACAAAAATTTAGAGCTCCTCGAGCTCGACAAATCCAACGGTCGATCTACTTTATCATTGACGAGGGGATGAGAAAAAGGGCCACGTTCCCTGTCGTTTGCGCACGTTTTTCCAAGCCCTAGGGTGACCGAGCTTGCTCGTTTTCGTGCTATGGGTAGCTCGCGTGATGGACTTTGGAGTGGTGGAGCTCGATCGATCTATAGCACGTCAAAGAGGTGGCGTTAATTCGAGGCAAGTGGCGGCTCCATGGGTGTTGACGCGTGAGTATGAACTGGGGAAGGAGTAGTAGGAACACTGGGCCAGATAGCTCAGTTCGAAAATCAATGGCTGTGATGAATTAGTTTAAAATATAATAAATAAAATTGCAAATTTATATATATAAATTTGTATAAACTTTGTAACATCATATCTTATTCATACGAGGTCGAAAAATTTCGAAACGACTTGCGATGGCTTCGTTTTGTCGAGCCCTACGCAATGGAGCTGGATTGGAACCGTTTGCAGCTAGTGATAATTTCGGGCAAAATTAAACGCTTGTTTAATTTTATTCGAAATAAAACGCTAAAACTGTTATCGAAAACTCAAGGTGAGAACTTCTCACTAAATCGAAAGTTTCGATTTAAATTTGAAATAGTTAAATTTAAAATTGCTTGATTGTATGCCTGAATGATAAATTGTTATCTATGGTGTTAAATAGACATTATACGCCGTATATTAAGCGGAGGTTATTTATTAAAAACATATACCGCGATAATTCCATCTTGATTGGGATTGGTATTATTTATGTACTTGGAGTTGATTTCCCGCATTATATAGCGGATGAGACCCTATTGCGCCGTATAATAGCGGATAATATTTTATAAATCCTACATACCGTGATATTCCGTATTGGCACGGAATTGGTATTGTGCTAACATCTGTGGATGCAGGGAAACAGGTTGGAGGGATCCAACTGGATTCCTCAACTGTATTGATTTATTTACAGATATGGTTATATATTCTGCTATCATATTGATATATGACGTTTGGATGCCGTGATTGATTTTTAGTGTTGTTGCATCAATGGGCCTATTTTTGGAGTTTTAAAAATATTAAAGTAACGATTTTGAATTTTAAAAAGGGTTTTAAAGTGATTTTTGAAAATATATGTTTTATTAAATTTTGGAATCGGTTTATTTTAAATAAATTAACGTTATAAATTTAATGTTATAAAAATTATGATTTTTGTAAAATATAACCGAAATATGATTTTTGAAATAAATAGTTGATAAATTTATAAAATAGTTTAAATTGGGATTTTTGAATTATAATAAACGATTTATATAAAAGATTTATAAAATTGATATTTATAAATTAAAATATAGGAATTATAAAACGAGTTTTATTAAGTGTTAAAATGAAGCATAAATGGATTTCATAAGTAAATGAAATTTACAGATTTATAAATTAGGAAGTCATAAAATGAATAGATTTTTGTAAAATAAAAGATTTATAAGTAATCAACTTATAAATCAGATTTTGGCAATTTAATTGAGATTTTCGAATAAGTATAAATGGTTTATAGATGAGATTTAAAAAATATATATTTATAAATCAAAATAATAGAATTATAAAAGGGGTTCTGTTAATGGAAAATGAGGTTATAAATAGAATTTTATAAGTAGTAAGATTTTTTTTAATTTTGTAATTGAAGTCTTTATAAAAATATAAATGGGAATTTATAAACATTGTTTTATAAATCCGAAACCGACTTATTTTGATAAGTCAATTATTTTAGATTTTTTTTAAAGGATATATATTCACGATTTTGGATGGTGGATAATCCTTTAAACAAAATGGGTAGAAAATGTTGAATTTGGTTAGCGAAGAATATTCACGATTTTGTGACAGTGAATAATATTTAAAGTGTTTTGGGGAAGTGATATTTTAAATAGAATTAAAACGATTTGAAATTGTTTTAAAATGCATTAAGTGTCGAAACCATAGATTTCAACATTCATTGTTGAAATAGACATTTTCGAGAAAAAGAAGGAAATAGTGGACTATAACACTGTTGTTATAGTAAATGATTTCCGAAAGGAAATGTTTTTTGTATAGTATTGGGATTTATATATCTATTTTAATTTCGAATCTCTATACTAGTGATTTTGGGTCGTCGTAACGATGTTTTACGCAACATTCGTTTTGACCCAAATAAATGTATTTAAGAGAATGTTTTCCTTAAAGAATGAAATATATAATTAATTTCGATTTAAGTATATTGAATATTTTCCAAGTGTTGAAAATAAATGGATCGTGAATTACTTATTATTATTAAATAAGTATGGAAATGTTTTCCAATATGAAGTGAATATTTTGAGATTTTGTCTTTTAAAGATAAATTGAAAATGAATATTAAAAATCGATTTGAAAATCGTATATTCATAGATTTTTTGGAATTGTAAATTCACTATGGAATTTATAAAAGGAAGGGAAATTTCTTTAAAAATAAACGTTGATTTATTTTTGAAGTTTGGAAATAAATTTACGGATTTGTAACGTAAATGTAAAGTAAATCGGTAAGGATTTATTTAATTGGTTTAAATAAACCATTTTGAAATGAAAATGAATAAAGATTTGTAAATATATCCCGTGTAGGGAAACGATTTGAAATTTGTTTTCAAAAGTGGTAAAGGTGAAAAGTGATTTGAAAATTTGTTTTCAAATGGTTGAAGTGTCGAAATTATATATCTAGTAAAGATATTTTGGAAAGTAAATTATTTGGAAAATTATTTGGAACTTGGTGATGTTATGCACGCCTATTGATAGTTAAATAACCGACTATCAATATTTACCTTTGAATGGGTATTAGTTGTGATTTGCTTGAATTTGAATGCCATACTTATTTTCAAAATAAGCGCTCACTATTCGGGTTAGCCGGGAAAGGACCTTGGGGTCGTATAACCCATTCCGAATATGTGATACTTCGTTATCTTGATTGCATTTGATGACCGGTGTTGAAGACCGGATATTTGTGAAAACGGAAGGATTACCGTCGACTGACTCTACATTGGCTGATCTCCAATGTAGAGGTTTTATCACCATTAGTGACGGGAAGTCTGGACGTGATTAGTTAATATCCGGATTGCAAGGGCTTCTTTGGAAGTGCCTTCGGTTCTGTTCGAGCCCGGAACAGACTTGTATGGATTGTATGTCTGACATTACAAATTGAGATATAAAGCTGATTCCTTTCAAATATATTTCTGATTGGTGGCGGAGAATTTATTCTCTTAGCTTAACACCCTTCTCTGAGACGTACGAGCTCAGAGGTTATGTAGTTGAAGGTTATTAGTGATATACTCCCATTTGGTAGTGTGATATGCTAAGTGCTGTTGAGCATTTATTGAATCAAAGCACAGCTTTTGTATAAAGCGTGGCTTTGTGGACGAGACTTTGTCGGACCTCACACCCCGGAAATGGTCAAAACAGGATGGATGCAGCGAGGTTATTAGGGGGTAGCTCCCCTTTAGTATATGTCATTCCTTCTGAATAGAGGTGGTATCATGGTATGGAGCCCAGATACTTAAGCTATGTTGTTGCTGCAAATTTATTACTTTGTGGTTGTTGGAATCGAGGATCCTCGGATATAGATCGGTTACGATTGGAGAATGACATATTCGTGTCAGTAGTTACCCAGTTTGAAGGGTAACCTGGCCTTGTGTTGGAAGAGATCTAACCATAACGTTTGGTTCTCGGGTCGTCTTTCCAGAGGCGTACACATGTGGCAATGGGAAGTTCCTTGGCCTGACCTTTTGTTGGAAATCCAAAGAAACAATACAAACCCTGTACGGTTTTAGTTGTATAACCTGCCATGAAATGTGGCGGTAACCTGCTATTGAACATGGTAGCTATAGTAGGCATACGATAATGGTTGTATGTTGGCTAAGATTTATATCTTTACTTTCAAAAAGATTTTTCCTACACTATGCACTAGTAATAATATCAAATGTTCTTTTTTAATGCGCATCAAGCATCTTTGACTATCATAAGGAGAAATCTCCTCCGATTCTGCGTTTGCATTGTGTGCGTGTGCGGGAGGCGTTATGGTAGTCTCATTTTCTTAAAAAGCATTGCAAATCTATTTTAAAAATATTTCTCTGTTGTCTTTTAAAGATAAACTGTTTTAAGTTCTCACACCAGTCTTGCTTATCTTAGTGAAACGTGATGGGGGATTCTCGCTTCACGGTTAGGTGGCGAACGGGAGACTCTTACCCCTACATGTCCTCTCTTAGTGAATAGGGGTTGGTTAGGCGTAAGCCGTGACAGTCGAAAGGCTGGCCGTAAAATCAAGTTTGGGATACCAGTTGTAGCCACGGCGGTTATTAGCCGCTGACGATGGTTGAAAAGCCTAGTTCATGACATTTGGTATCAAAGCTTAAGGTTAAGCGACAACCTTAGCTCAGTTGGGAATTACTCATTAGAGATGGAGTCAATAGTACTGTAGAATGAGTGTGAATGTAATAATAGCTACGAGTGCGTATTTGTTAGTGAATATAAATTGTTTTATATTGTGTTTGCTTATCCGTTGAGCTGTTTGTGTATTCTGGTCGGTAGATGGGACGCCATATTATCGATAGGGGTTTCTAAACTCTTAAACGAGATAAACCGACATAGTATCATTTTAAATTGGGTAAATGAAATAATTTTACCTCGATTATATTTTATATATAAAGGAATAATTTTTCAGAATTATTAAAGTGTATATGAATTGATTGTTTGGTTGTTGAATAAGTTAAATAAAAACAACAGCTGTAAAAGAATAAATTGTATAAGCAAATGAATTATAAGTATGGAATTATAATTACAACGATTTACACTTGTGAAATAATCTTATATATAAGAAGTGAAATTATATAAGTAAAAGATTTATAAATGTGATTTATAATCTAAAACCAAAATTCCAGAGAAGTGTTTTGAAAGAATTTGATATTTTGGAAAATTGTTTTGAAGAAATTAAAGCCCTAAACTCTTTTCGGTCGCTGGAAAATAATTCTGAGGATGATTGCAATATCATCGGCTTTCATTTTCGGGTTTCCAAAAGAGGGATTGCTGCCAAATTGTTTCAAATGGAAGTTTTTTGGAAAATTTGGGTTTGGGTTTTGAAATTCAAAGGATAATTGAATTGGTTTCAAAAATGGTTTTGAAAGATTGAAAAGACTCTGGAATGGCATATAAAATGATTGGAATACAATTATTAAATTGGAAAATAAATTGTGAATGAATAAATAAAATTTGCAAGTGCAAGGAAATGAAATTAAAAATCCAAGTTGAAATAAATTTGAGTTGTCATCAAAGACATGTGATTGAAATTTAACAAAAGGAAAGTTAAATAAATTGATTTGGATTGGATAAGCTATTGAAATTGATGAATATAAGTGAAAAGAGTTTTGAACATATAACATGAGATAATAAATTTGACTTTGGTAAAAGCAAATTGAATTTACTTTAGAATAGGAATCTGAATTGGATTATAAGTAAAAATTTAAGTTAAGTTAAATAAATTTATTTGGATTATATAAGATGTTTGAAATGGAATAAAACTTAAGTGAAGTTGAATAAAGTTGATTTTGTTGTCGAAGTAAATTAATCAAGAGAAGTGATGAATATGAACTTGAGTTATATAAATGAAATTCAATTTGAAATGTTAAATGAATTAGCAGTTGAATTAATAAATGGATTGAATGTTAATCAATCGAATGTAAAAAGAATTGATAAGGGATAATGAATGTAAGTGTAAATTCACTAGAAGCTAATGAAGTTGAGAAATTGAATAAATTGAATGGAAGTCAATTTAATATCAACCAATTGGAATTAAAAGTGTTGAACCAAATTGAATGTAAATTGAATAAATTTGGTTATGTTGAATAAACATTGGTTGTTATTTTCTTGTTAGTTGATTGTGTAAAATTCATTAAGTGTTAATGAAATTGAATTAGCAAAAATTGGAAGAAAATGAACTTGAATAGAATTGAATTTGATTTGGAAGTGAACTAACTTGAATATAAATTAGTGAATGTAAACTAATTGAATATAAATAAGTGAATGTTAGTAAAAACATCCAATGAAAATTAATGAAAAGTTAATGTATATTGATTTGGTTATGAATTGATTTGGATTGACATTGATTTGTTAGATGTTAGTTGGATGATAGTTGTTTGATGGTTGCATTTGTTGCTTTTGTTACATTTGCTTTGTTGGCACATGTAGTTGTTATGTTGCTATATGTTGTATACTGATATTATTTTCATATATGCATGTTCTCATGGTTTGTTGAGTGTTTAGTAGGTGCGGATTGCGATTGCTTCGCATTTGGAGCTCGCTTTCGCGCTATATTAGCCGTATATGCTCGCTAATAATATATAAGGTACATATCTCGGATTAAATATCATACTTTTACACTTTTTTTCCCTGCGGGATGCCTCATCACTTGATGAGATGTATATTTGTGATATATATACCGTCATTTTTTTTTCGGATCGAGCCGTGCAAAGGAGACTCTGGCGAATTTTTCCGAAAATTTAAGGCGTTAGAATATTTTTGAGAAAGTTGGGAAATTTTTGAAAACTAAGTTTGGATTTGGAAACTTAGTAAAGATTTTGTAAGAAGTTTAACTATGAATTTCGGGAAAGTTAAACACTTAAGAGATTTGAAAAATCCAATTTAAACAATTTGTTTTGAAAAGTCAATGGATTATGTAACTTTTTCTTACGTGGTAATTTCGAGGACGAAATTCTTTTAATGGGGGAAGTTTGTAATGACCCAGAATTTCTGTTAATTAAAATTTGTATATTTAATTGATTTTAAATATTAATAAGTGAAATTAAACAGTCGAATAAATTTTATTTCGAATAATTGGATTTAACTGGATAATTAAATCGATAATTTAATATTTGAAATTCCAGAAATAATTGAAAATCGGGTTTAATGTGATTGAAATTGATTTGTAAAATTTTATTATATCATATTGGAGTTAGAGTGATGTTATAGAACTTTTAAAATCCAATTAAAAGTTAATTTGTGAAAATTGAATATTTTAATATTTAATTGACGAGTTAAAATTGCCATTTTCAACAGTCTCGGATTTCAATGAAACCCATTTCATCGGATCCGTAATGTTATATAATTGTAAGATTTCAAATTTCGTGTCAATCGGATTTACCGTTTGTCTGGGGCAAGCCAAAACGCGTAGAAATTAGTTTAACCGATTTAATTTAAATTTGATCGTTTATTGCCTTAACTCGCACAGATGATCGAATTGGCTCCCGAAACATATTCCATTGTGTCCGGAACGCAGGGTAAACCCTAGAAACGCCAGTCACCGCGCAAGATTTGGAGTTCGGAAAATTCGAGATGAATAGCGTTTTTGGTAATTTTCTATAAAAGCACCTCTATTTTTCTTATTTGCTTAAACCCTAGCTAAAGCTTCAGGACGCTGGCTACAAATTTTTAATGGCCGAAAATGGTCAATCTTCTTCCCCTCCGATCTCCTCATCCATCGACATTCATGAGAAACTTTCAACTACAAAAATGTAGAGCTCCTCGAGCTCGACAAATCCAACAGTCGATCTACTTTATCATCGACGAGGGGATGAGAAAAAGGGCCGCGTTCCCTGTCGTTTGCGCACGTTTTTCCAAGCTCTAAGGCGACCGAGCTTGCTCGTTTTCGAGCTATGGGTAGCTCGCGTGATGGGCTTTGAAGTGGTGGAGCTCGATCGATCTATAGCACGTCGAAGAGGTGGCGTTAATTCGAGGCAAGTGGCGGCTCCATAGGAGTTGACGCATGAGTATGAACTGGGGAAGGAGTAGTAGGAACACGCGGCCAGATATCTCAGTTTGAAAATCAACGGCCGTGATGAATTAGGTTAAAATATAATAAATAAAATTGCATATATATATATATATATATATATATATTTGTATAAACTTTGTAACATCGTATCTTATTCATACGAGGTCGAAAATTTTCAAAACGACTTGCGTTGGCTTCGTTTTCTCGAGCACTATGCAATGGAGCTGGATTGGAACCGTTTAGAGCTAGTGATAATTTCGGGTAAAATTAAACGCTTGTTTAATTTTATTCGAAATAAAATGCTACAACTGTTATCAGAAACTCAAGATGAGAACTTCTCACTCAATCGAATAGTTTCGATTTAAATTTTAAATAGTTAAATTTAAAATTGCTTGATTGTATGCCTGAATAATAAATTGTTCTCTACGGTGTTAAATAGACATTACACCCGTATATTAAGCGGAGGTTATTTATTAAAAACATATACCGCGATAATTACATCTTGATTGGGATTGGTATTATTTATGTACTTGGAGTTGATTTCCCGCATTATATAGCGAATGAGACCCTATTGCGCCGTATAATAGCGGATAATATTTTATAAATCCTATATACCGCGATATTCCGTATTGACATGGAATTGGGATTGTGCTAACATCTGTGGATGCAGGGAAACAGGTTGGAGGGATCCAACTTGATTCCTCAACTGTATTGATTTATTTACAGAAATGGTTATATATCCTGTTATCATATTGATATATGACATTTGGATGTCGTGATTGATTTTTTGGTGCTGTTGCATCATTGGGCCTATTTTTGGAGTTTTAAAAATATTAAAGTAACGACTTTGAATTTTAAAAAGGGTTTTAAAGTGATTTTTGAAAATATATGTTTTATTAAATTTTGGAATTGGTTTATTTTAAATAAATTAACGTTATAAATTTAATGTTATAAAAATTATGATTTTTGTAAAATATAACCGAAATGTGATTTTTGAAATAAATAGTTGATAAATTTATAAAATAGTTTAAATTGGGATTTTTGAATTATTATAAACGATTTATATAAAAGATTTATAAATTGATATTTATAAATTAAAATATAGGAATTATAAAACGAGTTTTATTAAGTGTTAAAATGAAGTATAAATGGATTTCATAAGTAAATGAAATTTATAGATTTATAAATTGGGAAGTTATAAAATGAATAGATTTTTGTAAAATAAAAGATTTATAAGTAATTAACTTATAAATCAGATTTTGGCAATTTAATTGAGATTTTCAAATAAGTATAAATGGTTTATAGATGAGATTTATAAAATATCTATTTTATAAATCAAAATAATAGAATTATAAAAGGGGTTCTGTTAATGGAAAATGAGGTTATAAATGGAATTTTATAAGTTGTAAGATTTTTTTTAATTTTGTAAATTGAAGTCTCTATAAAAATATAAATGGGAATTTATAAACATAAATCCGAAACCGACTTATTTTGATAAGTCAATTACTTTAGATTTTTTTTAAAGGAGATATATTCATGATTTTGGACCATGGATAATCCTTTAAACAAAATGGTAGAAAATGTTGAATTTGGTTAACGAAGAATATTCACGATTTTGGGACCGTGAATAATATATTAAAGTGTTTTGGGGAAGTGATATTTTAAATAGATTTAAAACGATTTGAAATTGTTTTAAAATGCATTAAGTGTCGAAACCATAGATTTCAACATTCATTGTTGAAATAGACGTTTTCGAGAAATAGAAGGAAATAGTGGACTATAACACTGTTGTTATAGTAAATGATTTCCGAAAGGAAATGTTTTTTTGTATAGTATTGGGATTTATATATCTATTTTAATTTCGAATCCCTATACTAGTGATTTTGGGTCGTTGTAACGATGTTTTATGCAACATTCGTTTTGACCCAAATAAATGTGTTTAAGAGAATGTTTTCCTTAAAGGAATGAAATATATACTTAATTTCGATTTAAGTATATTGATTATTTTCCAAGTGTTGAAAATAAATGGACTGTGAATTACTTATTATTATTAAGTATGGAAATTTTTCCAATATGAAGTGAATATTTTGAGATTTTGTCTTTTAAAGATAAATTGAAAATGAATATTAAAAATCGATTTGAAATCGTATATTCATAGATATTTTGGAATTGTAAATTCACTATGAAATTTATAAAAGGAAGAGAAATTTGTTTAAAAATAAACGTTGATTTATTTTTGAAGTTTGGAAATAAATTTACGGATTTGGAACGTAAATGTAAAGTAAATCGGTAAGGATTTATTTAATTGGTTTAAATGAACCATTTTGAAATGAAAATGAATAAAGATTTATGAATATATCCCGTGTAGGGAAACGATTTGAAATTTGTTTTCAAAAGTGGTAAAGGTTGAAAGTGATTCGAAAATTTGTTTTCAAATGGTTGAAGTGTGGAAATTATATATCTAGTAAAAATATTTTGGAAAGTAAATAATTTAGAAAATTATTTGGAACTTGGTGATGTTGTGCACGCCTATTGATAGTTAAATAACCGACTATCAATATTTACCTTTGAATGGTATTTGTTGTGATTTGCTTGAATTTGAATGTCACACTTATTTTCAAAATAAGCGCTCACTATTCGAGTTAGCCGGGAAAGGACCTTGGGGTCGTATAACCCATTCCGAATATATGATACGTCGTTGCATTTGATGACCGGTGTTGAAGACCGGATATTTGTGAAAACGGAAGGATTACCGTCGAATGAATCTGCATCGGCTGATCTCCGATATAGAGGTTTTATCACCCTTAGTGACGGGAAGACCGAACGTGATTAGTGAATATCCGGATTGCAAGGGCTTCTTTGGAAGTGCCTTCGGTTTTGTTCGAGCCCGGAACAGACTTGTATGGATTGTATGTCTGACGTTACAAATTGAGATATAAAGTTGATTTCTTTCAAATATATTTCTGTTTGTTGGCGGAGAATTTATTATTTTAGCTTAACACTCTTCTCTGAGACGTACGAGCTCAGAGGTTATATAGTTGAAGGTTATTAGTGATATACTCCCAATTTGGTAGTGTGATATGCTAAGTGCTGTTGAGCATTTGTTGGATCAAAGCACAACTTTTGTATAAAGCGTGGCTTTGTGGACGAGACTTCGTCGCACCTCACACCCCAGAAATGGTCAAAACAGAAAGGATGGAGCAAGGTTATTATGGGGTAGCTCCCCTTTAGTGTATGTCATTCCTTCTGGATAGATGTGGTATCATGGTATGGAGCACAGATACTTAACCTATGTTGTTGCTGCAAATTTATTACTTTGTGGTTGTTGGAATCGAGGATCCTTGGATATAGATGGTTACGATCAGGGAATGACATATTCGTGTCAGTAGTCTCCCAGTTTGAAGGGTAACTCAGCCTTGCGTTGGCAGAGATCTAACCATAACATTAGTTCACGGGTCGTCTTTTCAGAGGCGTACCCATGTGGCAATGGGAAGTTCCTTGGCCAGACCATTTGTTGGAAATCCAAAGAAACAATACGAACCCTGTACGGTTTTAGTTGTATAACTTGCCATGGAATGTGGCGATAACCTGCTATTGAACATAGTAGCTATAGTAGGCATACGATAATGGTCGTATGTTGGCTAAGATTTATATCTTTACTTTCAAAATGATTTTTCC
Organism: Allium cepa; assembly: GCA_030765085.1. Classification (NCBI taxonomy): domain Eukaryota; kingdom Viridiplantae; phylum Streptophyta; class Magnoliopsida; order Asparagales; family Amaryllidaceae; genus Allium; species Allium cepa. The sequence goes on from CM060945.1 coordinate 502,016,877, forward strand.
TACACTATGCACTAGTAATAATATCAAATGTTCTTTTTTAATGCGTATCAAGCATCTTTGACTATCATAAGGAGAAATCTCCTTCGATTCTGCGTTTTCATTGTGTGTGTGTGCGGGAGGCCTTATGGTAGTTTCATTTTCTAAAAAAGCATTGCGAATCTATTTTAAAAATATTTCTCTGTTGTCTTTTAAAGATAAACTGTTTTAAGTTCTCACACCAGTCCCATGACTGACCTGGAGTTTATTGTTTTCCTTCCTAAACTCTGGGTGCCCACCAATTTCCACACGGGCAATCTAGAGTCTGGTTATCAGGATATTCTGGAATTCGGGATTTGCTGTAGAGATTTGGAGGCAAGCTGGAGGGCTTGGCGTATTCACTAGTATATAGTATTTCTTCTCCGTTGTTTGTTGTTGTACTCTCTGATGATGTAATGTAATGTAATATGATGTAATGTAATAACTAATATAGTTCTTTGTTTAAAGATTATTCATTTATCTATTATATGTTGTTCCGCTGCGATTGTGAGATTCTGATATTGTTCTGTTGTTTCTTTCAGTTCTGTTCTATCTTTTTCTCTCTTCTTCTATCTTTTTCTTCTTCTTTAACCCTAACGGTACGGTTTTTCGGCCTTTGATTGCTCGACAGTTGATACATTGCACATATTGATGTTGACCTTCGTGGACGGAAAATCGCGATCGTTACATCATTAGAGGAGAGCTGCAGATCCTTATCTATGTATGGATGTATTCTATTCCATTGCATTTATTTGTTGTTTTTCAACAATTGTAAGGACAGAGATTTACAACTGTCCAGGCTAAATATAGCTTAAATTCTGATATAATTATGTAAAATTTAAGCTATAAATGATTTTGTGATTAATAATATATGTTATTCCATTCATGTGATGTTCTATTTTCTGCTCTATTTTTTTCTTTATTCTTTTCCCCTTGACCGTCCGCTTTTTGGTTCAAATTGGGTTTGACATGTATGGTTTATTATCAACTTAAAATATACAAAATCGTGGGTCTGCCCAATTTTTAAAATTTATGGCAACTTCTATTTATCTACTTCAAGATTTTTTATTAATATCTTATTTGATAGTTATTTGATGTTGTTATTATTTGATTTTTGTTCTATTTGTATTATTACGAATTTCATTTACTTATTTTATTTTATTGGGCAAAATTTGTTTACTAATACTTTATCAAAAAAATTATTATTGATTCATAGGTACCAAACATTCTATAAATTTTTTGTGTAGTCTATCAGTGCTAAAGTTGATTTTTTTTCCTTTCTTAAACATAAGTGTATAAAAATATAAGTTGTAAAAGAAATATGCGAAACAAGAATATTTAAATAAAAAAAATTCATACCTTGGTTTAGGAAAAAATATAAATGTACAAGTAGCTTATTTAGTTGGCTACAGTAGACAACTTTAGTTATTTAAATATATAGTTGCAAACATTTGCATTATAACCATATAATTTTTGTTTAAATGTTTTATATAATCTTACTAGACATAAACTTATTTTTCTAAATAATATTATACATCTTAATCAAGCTATGGTCTAACATATTTTTCCATCAGGTAACTTAACAGGCCATGACATAATCATATACAACACATGATTTTCGGTGAAAGCATGATTATAAATAAATATTTTGAGAGTTTACGAAACAATAAGGTAATTTATTTTCTATAAGGTTCATTTTATGTTATATTATTTTTAATCTGTTTTTGAATTCAGACAAATAATATAGCTAATAATAGTAATTCTTTTCAATTGATACAATGAGGGGATCAACCGCAAATTTAATATTTCGAATGCTTAAATATATTCCACTTTTATTCTACGTAACTTTGGATTTTGTAATGGAACAAAATTGCATTTTGGTTTTACTTGACTAAATTTCTTTTCCAATGAATGATTTAGCCAATTCTTGTCGTGTAGTTTTATTAACAACATAAGCATATAATCTTTAATGACCCGTAAGTGAATAGCTTTTCTTTGAATATTTAAAACATTTTCAAATATTTAAATAACGGATTTTAATAGCCAAATAAACATATTTTCAATATTAGTTAATGATACTAAAATCATTTTTGAATGTTGTTTACCAAAATAATTAGTTAAATCAAAATAGAAAATGTGACCATAAAACGTTTTCTAAAATTTCAAATTTTTGGCATTAGAAAGTCGTCAAAAACATCGTGCCCATTTGGTATGACTCATGTACACATGCACATACATACATAAATGTCATATGGTAATTTAATGAAGGTACTAAAGGTAATAAACCATGATACCTTAAATATAATCATGATAAGACACAATGATTTCAAATAAAAGAAAAGTATAAAATAACCTCTCATGCACCACCATCACTAGACTACCTAGGTTGGGCAAGGAGACATGGTGGAAGGGGGACCTAGGGGTGTGCGTGTGTACTAGAAGCGGTGGAGAGGGTATAGAAGCATGCTACATGAAGATTTTTTATTATTTTGTATTAATAAGGTTAATTAAATTATTTCTCTACCTCCCATGCCTATAGATACTACCACATGTGCTCTTTTCTCACTTTACATCATTTCCAAAGTTCATTTCCATAACATCATGTTCATGAAATGATCCATGGCTTCCATACACTCAAGTTCTTGAAACTAGTTTGAAAAGCTAGTCTTTCTTCATTTCCGAGCTCAGTACATCCACTTCTCTATCAAATAAGACTCATATTCCCTATATTCCCGCAATGGTCCAGCCCCATATATCCTAGGACAAAGCCCACAAAGGGTCCCCTAAATCAATTCAAGTGCATAGGAAAGCTTAGTTCTAGTGTTGTTCAAAGAATTAGTGCGATTTGGATTTTAGTGATAAGTGTTTTGGTGAGTAAAGCTTCCACCTTTGAACCATAAAGTTTAAACTATATGAGTGACTTTGCAAATCTGAGCCCAAAACCTGCTAGTGGACTTAGTTGTTCATAAGTTTTATGGATTTGAAATAAGGTGAGATGACAGTGGAATAGTATGAGCATAGGTTCAATGCGTTGTCTCAATTTGGACTAGGATTGATTGATACACCACTTAAAAAGAATGAAATGTTTGTGAATAGAATGCGATAAGAATTTCATCAGGAAATGACCAATCATCTTAACGGTACCTTTATCAATCTGATTAGTATGGCATGAGATTTGATGCTCTAGATATTGAGCAATGAGTTTAGAAAGGAGTATTGCCAGTAGTTAATTCCCATCCTTTATCAATGATACCGGTTGCTATTAGCCATTTTTCAAGCGCAAAGGAAAGAAGAAGTGGTTGGGAAAGAAGCTTAGAGGTGTTAGCTCCAGCACAGAATAAGTAACAAGACTTGACCAAGATTGTTTGTTATAAATGTAACCAAATGGGCCACTTGGCAAATCTGTGCCCGAACCTGGCTAGCGGACCATTCTACTACAATTGCACCTAATTGGGGGTTTGACCAATCTTGACACCATATGTTTGAATATGCCTATTTTTTGTCCAGATCAGCATTTCTTTTCAGACTTGTTTGTCCTCGAGTTCATGGGTTTTGGAGTATTATTGGGAATGGATTGGTTATGTAATTTTAAAGCTAAGTTAGACCGTGTTAGAAGGGTGATTATAGTAAAAAGATGTAATAGGTAGGAGCATTGATATTTATTGCATGGAGCCTAATAATTTGATGAGCAGTTTTCTCTTTTTGCTCGAAGTACCCAAGGAGGAGATAAAGAATATTACAATTATCCAGGACTTCATGAATATTTTTGAAGAAGTGCAAGGTTTACCTCCTCACCGGAAAGTAGGATTCTTCGGTTGATTCTAGGAACTAGGCCAATTATTCAACTACCTTAAAGGTTGGCAACAAAGGAAAGAAGAGAGTTAGAGAAGCAGAAGGGACCTAGAGTTTGCAGTCAGGAATTTGGGATTTGTGAAAGTTTCCTCGATTTAAGGAGTTATGAGATTCAGAAGAGCAGGAAAGCTAGCATCTACATCACTTAGAATCTAGGAAAGATTTGGATCGTTGGCCAATAGAGTAGAATTGCCTGGAAGATTGCCAGAAGTTCATAGTGTCTTTCATGTATCTCATCTGAGAAAGAATGTTCATGATCCATCTTTGACTATTGAGATGCCTACTCAGGAAAACTTGAAAATAGAATCGAGCTTGATAGTCGTTTGACACCCAGTTCATAATGTAGATCGGGATGAAAGGTGATTGATGAACAAAGTGGTGAATCTTGTAAGGGTTTAGTGGAGTGGTGACCCCCGTGATTATACTTGGAGACAGAGGATCACATTAGAGAAACTTAGCCTGATATAATGTCATATTAGTTTTTCATCGTTTGAATACATTTTGTATGTTTATGTATAGCATAGTTGATTTGCATTGTTATATGAATTTCTTGTTATAATATATACCTTCTGAGTTTTGTTTTTGTGTATTGATATCGGAGATGAAAATTCTCCTAAGAGGGGGAGAGTGTAATGACCTGGAAATTAATCACACTATATTTAAAAATTTAAATCATTTTCAAAATTTAAATAATGGATTTTAGTAACCAAATAAACATATTTTAAATATTAATTAATGATATTAAAATTATTTTCATATTTTATTTACAAAAATAATTAGTTCAAATAAAAATAGAAAATTAGACCGAAAAACGTTTTCCAAAATTTTGACTTTTCGGCATCAAAAAGGTATGAAAAATGACTTACACGTTTGGTATAACTCATGTACACATGCACACACATGTACACATGTCCTATGATAAGTTAGTGAAGGTATTATTGGTAATAAACCTTGAAAATTTAAATAGAATCATGATAGCCACAATATGTTTAAATAAAAGAAAAACATAAAATATAAAATAACCCCTTATGCACCACCATCACCTAAACTACCTAGGTTGGACAAGGAGGCTTGGTGGGAGGGGAGATCTAGGGGTGTGCGTGTGTACTAGGAGTGGAGGAGAGGGTATTGAAGCATGCTACACAAAGACTTTTTATTACTTTATATTAATAAGGTTAATTAAATTATTTTTCCACCTCCCATGCGTACAAATATGACAAAACAAAATCTTTTCACACTTGCATCTTCATTTCCAAAGTCATTTCCATAACTTCATGTTCATGAAATGATCCATGGCTTCCATACACTCAAAATCTCATAACTTGTTTGAAAACTAGCATTTCTTCATTTCTAAGCTTGCTACAGCCCCTTCTCTATCAAACAAGATCCACATCCCCCACATTCCCACCATGATCGAGTCATATATGGTCTAGAACAAGCCCAATAACCAACAAAAGATCCACTAAATCAAGTCAAGTGCATAGGAAAGCTTAGTTCTAGTGTTGTTTGAAGAGTTAATACTATTTTGATTCAAGTAATAAGCGTTTTGGTGAGTAAAGCTTCCACCTTTGAGCCAAAAATTTAAAAGATAACCATTCTCGTATTTGCAGCTACTGAATGCTTTTGGAAAATCACATTTTATCGATACCATTTTGTTTCATTATCGTGCTTAGAATTATTTTCCAAGTTAAGAAAGTTTTTTATTAACAATGTTTTCAAAAGTAGTTAATTATTTTAATAATGATTAATTAATTAATTTAATAATAAGGATTAAGGTTAACTAATTAACATACTAATGATGTGTTTTAAATTTAACTAATTACTTAGTTAATGACGTTTTGAATTTAATTAATCATATTTATTAATGATGTTTAAGGCTAATTAATCTTTTGGTAATAATGGATTAAGATTTATTAATTTATTAATTAATGATGTTTTTCAAATTAATTAATCCTTTTAAATAATGACTTTTAAAAGTTAATAAATCTATTTAACCTTAATTAATCTTTCTTTAAATAAAGTTTTAAATTAATTTATCACTTTTAAATAATGATATTAAATTATTATTTAATTAGTTTAATTAGTTGAATCAATGATGTTTTAAACGTGATTTACCCATTTTAATTAAAGGTTATTGAAGTTAATTAATCAACTTAGTTAACAAAGTTTTAAAAGTTAATTAATCAATGCAAAAAGGATGTTTAATTTAGTGAATCCTTTTTAATGATGTTTCAACGTTAGTAAACTCTTTTAAAAAAGTGTTTTAAAGCTAATACTTGTAATGTGAAGTCAAGTATGAATCGGGTTTTCAAAATAAAAGGTTTGAATTGTTTATGGATATGAATTAAATTCCGTAAAGTGGTTCACTTATATGAAAACGATTTATTTGTATAAGTAGTGGCAAACATCGTAATAGAATTGTCGCTATTTTAGAAATTAAGAACAATTGTGAGGCATGACTTTAAGGTAACTACCTTGACTTTTCCATATTATTGTTAACCAAGAAACAACAAAGTTTGAATTCGATGAGTAGTGGTAAGTATACAAGACTTAATTTCCATATATGGTTGTTTTGTATCCTCAACGGTTGGTTTTCCAACTATTGGTTACTTTAGCTTCATTATTATCTTCATTCTAGTATGATATGTTGCTCCATTGAGCATTGGTATCCATTGTCCGAAATGGCCAAATCCAAAGCGCAAGTGGAAGCCAAGCTATGTGGGGTTACTCCCATTAGGGTACTTTCATATCTCATATAGATTTGGATTTGGTAATGCTATTAAATGTGAAATTTTCAGATACTCGGTAAGGTTTAGAGGGACCGGTTTGGTATTTTCCAAGATGTTCACAGAGTATATGAGCTTCTCAAAATTATATTGCTAGAGCTATACTTCAAGGGTGGTCCACCTTCCTAGTCATTTGTTAGAGATTTTCCTTTTCTTATTTGATTTGAACCTTCAAATTTATTTCCTTATTTGCATCCGGAAGAGTCAACCTCTCTTCGTGATGTTTAATTATTTACCCATTCTTTACGTTTGGAAGTTGATTTATGTGGAAGTAAACTATTCCATGTTCAGCGGCATGGTCTTACATGTTTGTGTTTAATTTCACACCTAATATTTAAAAAGTTTTACTCACACGAGACATATCATCGGACTCGAGTTGTTTGCGTTTTCTAAACTCTCGGGTACACATTTTATTTAAGTAGTCCAAGAGTAGCAGGTCTTTTATGGGTTCCTTTGAAGATGGCATTCGAGCAGGAGCTTTTATCTTCTTAGTTATCTATTCTGCTATATTATCTAGCTTGTGCGAGTATTTTGTTTCAACATATGTAAAGACAGAATGTTATACCTGCTAAGCTATTTGTGGTACTTTTGTGTAACTCTAATAACTCTCTGTTAAGGAGTACCTTGATGTACTATTGACTATTATGTTTTATTTAGCTGTTTTGTTATGAGTTTTTCAATTTTCTTCTTTCTTTTACCCAATGACGATTCATCTTTTCAATGCTTAGGCTGCAACACGTGAACGTAGAGGATGTGTTAAGTTTCATTCCTAGGGATCGGAAAAGTGGGTCGTCGCATTTTCTTAAAAATTAAGATCATTTTAAGTAGTTTGGACCATTAAACTAGGAAGTTGCATAATTTACGAGTCAAGTTTTTTTGAAACCAAATAAAAGTGGATGTGATTCGGCGAGTACTAAAGTATAAAAAATTGTTAGCTCTTTATTTAAGGTTCTACTGAAATGCACTTTGATTTCCTCATATTAATACATAAAAAGAAGATTTCAATGGAAGTATTTATTTACCTTTTAATACAGTTAGTGGTGCTTTTGAGCATAATTACATAAATTTATTGGATATAAACTTATGGGTATTCCTTAAATAAATAGTTGAAAACTAAATTTGTCTTCCTTCCTAACTTTAGATATAATATTGAGCGCTTTAACAATTGATTCACCCAATCCCTAATAAGCTAGGATCATGAAAAAATTCTTTAAAGAATCTATGTATTACTATATACAGTTTCGTAAACGAAAAGAAAATAGTGCATTTAATCAAATTCACAAGAATTCATAGATTTTAAGTGTTGCATTTTTAATTTTTATGGCCTTTACAAAATGTTGTTTTAAAAAATGTTATTGTTAATGAACATTTAGATAAAATTCCAGTCTATTATTTATTTTAAAAACTTTGCCAGAAATAGGCGAGTGATAGGAATGTTATATTAGATATTATTGAATTTCACTAGCAAAGTCCAATGTTTGATGGAAAAACTACTCAGGAATTTCAATCGGCAAAACTATGTTTTATTACCCGTTAAATAATATTAAATGCTAGAATGTAACTGTGGTATTAAAAAAGGTAATGTAAATGGATTCATTTGAATTATACTAATAATAATAAGAACAAAAGATCTGTCTTTGATAATACACATAATATATGCATGACTTGTAAACTTAAATGTTGAACTAGTAGCCATGTTGAGGAAAGTGGTGAAACTTTCACGTCTATGGTTCCATTTTAGAAAATAGTTTTAAAATTTAATCATTTTATGCTTTTAGTTTAAACCTAATTTTTTAGATTAAAGAAAAATATTTTGTACAAACTTAAAAGGAAAAAAGTGCAACTTAATTAATTTAAGAATAAATGACATTTTTATTTCTTAGTTTAGTGGTTGATGATATTAAAATGAATAATATAATATATTTTTCATCTATGATATGGATTAATTAATTTTTATTGAATGAATATTCCGACTAATGGTAATTAAGTATTTAGTTAGTATCAAGGAATATTAATTCTAGATTTAATATATAATTGGTACTCTAATTGAGATTAGAACAAGATAAAAAAGATATAAATAATAATTAGTAAAGTTAATTGTATTTCATTCTACTTTTATTTTCAACTCAAATTTAAATAATAGACCTATTTGTCATAATTTACTCACATTACATATAACAATAAATGTTGATTTATTCTCATGTGGTTCTCTACTTTATGATAATTAGTATTGCATTTTTTATGTATGTTTATATTTATCTACAAATTAAAGTGAATTTAATGTCATTTTTTTCATGTTTAGTTATGCTAAACATACTCAACATTTTGAATTATAGGTAGAGTAAAATATAATTAGTTCTAATTAACTATCATCTCTATCTCTCTAACTCAATTCAAGTTTAATTTAAAAGAAAATTAAATAATACTAACACGCATTGGAAAAAAGAACTTAATTACCAACAATTCAATTCAGAAAATTGGCATTATATTAATGTAATTCTTTGAAATTAGAAATGACTTATTGTTGATGTTAGAGTTCGTCGTATAACACAATTATATCAAAAAATGTTAGTTCTACTTTGTACCGTTTGAAAATTTTAAAGCATATCTATCATACAAGGTTTATCATTAGTTTTCAAGAAAAAACTAGTCCAAAGAAATTACAATCCAATTGTATGTGTTTCACCTTCATGTAACTAAAAAAGTGGAAAAATCCTAGTTAAAAATAATGTGAACCGCATGCATGTAAGATGGGCTCATATATAAGTATAATAGTAATTGAAGTCTAGTGAACGAAGATCAAAATGTTGCATGTAATTGAAAATGCTATCACGTGGTTACCACCAAGAAAACCTTTTGTATACCCGAATACATACCATTACATAAGATTATGTATGTACATATGCCATTGTAAAAAAAAGTAATTCGTACGCAAAAGTAATCGATTTTTCTATTTAATTTTAATTTTTATTACCAAATGCTTTCTCCAACCGAATATGATAAGACTGAAATCCCTTTTTGTAAATTTTCAAAAGGTAAAGAAATAGATTTGTCATGATCACTCGTCAAAATTGAAGAAATTTTTTGCCTTTTTTCATTTATGAGGAACTAAAAATTCTTTAAATTCGCCAGTTGCTAGAGAAGTTTCCCTAATATATGCACAACTTTATGCAGTTAATAGTTCATTTTTTTGTTCATATAAACAAAGATTATTCAGTTCATCAAACCATTCTAGTTTCCTTATTTCATATTTAAATATAAAATACGTAAAATTCTACCTATTCTTAACATTTGCACTTCTCATGGAATACCTTTGCCCTAAATTGTAAGTTTAGTTATATAAAATTACCTAGCAAAATAATCATGCGAACTAAACATGTGAATATAAAAAAAAGTTAAAAAAGATATGGTTAAACTAAATAATTATCTGGCTTGTAAAGATGTTAAACTTTTCGTAAAACCAATGTGAATAAAGCAAAATAAGTTCAAAATGATATGTTTACCTCGGCTATAGCGAAATTAACACCTGTAAAAAAGGAAACTATGTCAAATTCGAAAATGTTTACAAAAAATAAAATAAACTCATCAACTTCTACAAAAAGAAGAAGTAAACTAGCAGTTAAATTTAAAAAGGTTATATTACGTTCACTTTAGTAACTCTAATAATTTTAGGGTTCTAGAGTTTATTCCTAACTCGTATTACAATCAAAGCATCAAATTTTTTTAGAAAAGAAAAAGAAAGTATCTCTCTTATCAAAAAAATTCAAATCCAATATTCCTTGTTTATCATATGTATTTAAGTGGCATAAAATCACCTAACTATTCTCCTTGCTTTTTCAAAAATTCTTTCAACATACTTAACCAAAATTCAAAAATATTAGTAAGTTGTCATATTTTAAATAATTCTATTCTGAATTACTTGAAATTTAATATAAGTGTGAATCATAACTATTTTGACAAGAAGAATAAGAGGAAATTAACCAATGTAAAAAACTGCAAAAATCATACCTGATTCCATCAACTAATTGAGACAAAAGGGGTGTTTGATCTTCCAAATTTAAAAGAATTTCAGATACGCAATCATTATGTGGATGAATTTTAAAAATAATAGGGTTAATGTAGTTTGATAAGCATACCCTTATTTATAATTTTCACATTTTCTGATTTGATCCTTCACAAATTAAAAATTAGAATGTAATTTTGATATTTACACATATTGTTGCCTATAATCTATTAAGTTTGTCTTATAATGCAATTAATTAAATTTGTTTAAAAATGTGAACATACTGGTTTTATCCCACATCTTAAGGAAATAAATTATTTTTTTCAATGCTAGATTAATTTAGTATCCACTGTGTCCCTACTTTCAATGACATAGAAATGTTTATACATAGACATATATTTATTATTATTTGTATAACAAAAGGCATTGAGTTTAACATTGTAGACATACATAAAGATAAAGAATGGTGGAGATATGATATTATCAAAGGCATCTAATGGTTATGTGATGTCCAACAAGCCTTGAAATTAACATTTATCGAGGGTATTAAAGTTTCCACTTGCTTGTTGTCTTCTTAAAATGCTTAGCCCTTGTCCATTGCAATTTGTACTCATTTTTTTAAGTTTCCTTCTTCCCATGATTAATATATTTTACCTTTTCCCTCCACCGTATTCCATTTTGTTAACATGATCGTTCTGTTCAAATCTGAGAAATGACGGTTGCAACTCCATGTTTCAAATCCATTAGGCAACTTCTTAATTTATTTCTTTGATTCGCACTTCCTATATAGTGATTCAAATTTTATTACCATGTTGTTGTCATTGATTTTTTTTTTGAATTTGGTTGTTATAGAATTAAGGTTAGAGGTAATGAACCAGAGTGGCATTCTAATCGGATCTGTAATGGTAGGATAATGCTAACAATCCAAAATTTTCCTCCGTGCACCATTGATGTATTCAACCAAATGATATCATTAATACTTAATTTCATTTTCCTTTTTTCTTATAAATAAATGTCTAGTGATGTAGGTTAAACTTTAGGAATTTATGTTTTGAATAGATCTTTAGAAATGTTTGTTTCCTTTTTAGGATTTATTTCATTTAGTGGATAAATTTAAACCATAATCTTTAGAAATATATGTTAAAACTAATCACCCATCTAAGGATGCAAAATCCTTTCGCCTTGATATATTTCAAAATTTATGTAATTTTACTTAAAGTCTTAGTGAAATGGTAATAAATTTCAAATTACACCCTTGTATAAGTTTTAGTTAAATAATTAAGACTGTGGCACCAAATGTATTTAATATGGTTGTAAATGATGACCCTTTTTATATGTGAATGAATATAAGCTAATGAAAACATTGTCCAGTGTTAACAAAAAAAACATATATCACCTTTATTCAAAATTTACAAACTTGATAAGCTTAAATGACAAATTAATTTAATGAAACATATCACACTCGTGATTTAGTGGTTCATTCCTACATTGCTTAGTTTAGGTATTTAATGTTTATTGTCGTTTTTGTATTTATTTCTATTAGCGGATAAATTTAAAACATAATTGTTAGTGACTTATATGCAAAAATTTGTCATAGGTATTCAAGGATATGAAATCCTTTGGCATTGAAAAAAATGATTATACTTGAAATACTAATAGAAAATGCAATGAATTTCAAATTACAGCCTTACGTAAATTTTAGTTTAATTTTTAAGATCAGTAGCACTAGTGTGCTTAGTTTGGTAGTAAATGATTCATGTTTTGTATATAAAAGAATATAAGAAAAAGAAAATATTATTTGGTGCAAATGAATGGAAACATTTACCACCTTTATTCTCAATTGAAAATTTTGATAAGCAACAATTAGGCATCAATTTGATAAAACATAATACATTCATAATTCTTCAAATTTAAGTGTGAAATATACTTGATACTTATCTATTGGTGTATTTTTTGCTTGGAATTGACATACTTTAAATTATATCGATCGCTAAATTGATTACACATGCTCAAGGGTATGTGAGTATATTTGAATCTTGGTAAATTGGTATTTAATTTAAATTAACAACTTTATATAAGTTCCAAATAACTTTTTAAATTAAATATCTATTGATGTGTTTAATATGGAGTAAATAATGGCATTTCAAATTTGAATGATTAAACTTAAGAATATATATTATTTTCTACTAATAAATGGAAACTATTATCACTTTTATCATAGATTGGCAAATTTGGTAAGCATAAATGAAACTTTATTTTGGGGATCACAAGTATAATACATTTATGTCTCCCTAAAAAAAATTAAAAAGAGAAAAATAGTTCATAACTATCGAATGGGATAGTGTTGATTGACATTTAAGATTGATATTCGGGAAATTAATGGGATGTAAGTTACTTTCCAACAATCTTTTTGTTAGTTCAAATTTCAGGTTTCGTGAAGAAGGTAGAAGAACTTGGGAAGAAAACTAAGTAGTTATTAATATACAACAAAGTTTTAATTGCAATAATAATTAATAAATGTATTGTACACATGATAAATTTTCATTTGAGGTGATAGGGACACAAAGAATTAGGGACATTGGATTCTTAATATGCTCTCACAAAGGCTAATATTTTGACATGCTAAGATTGACATACGTTAGAAAAATTCCAAGATGTAAGTAACTTTACACCTTTTGTTATTTGAAGTAATCTAAATACATAAATTATTAACAGTTGCAAAAAAACAATGTATCTTACATCCTTTTAGCTTAGCATCATCTTCTACAAATAGGCATCTCGAAGCACCATTTATATTTCAAATTATTATCTTTCAACTTAAACTATATGCATACATGTGTTGGCTTGGAACCACTGAGATTTTCATCAAGACAACGGCCAAATGACATTACATTTATTGAAATTGAATGGAAAATTAGAATTAACTAATTCTCCAAATGAAAAGCTACCTTAATCTCAATAAGTTGAGTAATGACAATCTATATCTATCTATACTACACTATTAAAAATGAGCCCTAAATCCTCTTATTTTTTAATTCTGAACTCTGCCTTTTGAGTTTTTTCAATTTGTCACATGTCATCCTTTCATTCCTTTTACCTTAAATTTTTTCTTCTCTTGTTTTAATTTCAAGAATAAAAACTTCTCATCTCCCAATAAATATTCTTCCTTAATCTATCCATCCTTCTTTCTTATCTAACCTAGAACAAATTTTACACTTTTCAATCTTCTGTACATAGGCTTTTTTTTAGTAAAATTCCAATTTTATTTTTCTTAGATGTTCTAACTTACTTCATCTTTGTTTTTCTTAGTTGTTTACTCGAAGCAAATGTTACAAATCCATTATACTAGTCATTCTACTATTATTCATTTTCATTCCTCATATGGTAGAGCGTGCAAAGTAATTCAATTATTGCTTTTTGTATGTATGTATAAATAAGTATGGTTTTTTTAGGAACTTCTCATGCCCTTCAAAAAATTAATTTTGGACCCTAAATTAATTTCGTTATATTGTTATAGCTGTGTAGAATTTCATCTCCTCATTCATTTATCCATGTACTTACATTTTCCACTTTCATCATTTTACCATTAACTTTTATTTTCTCATCTTCTCTATCGAAAAGAGAGTCTTAAATATTCATAGTCTATGAGCTCCTATGTTTTTCATCCTTTATTGATTGATGGAAAATTTTCTAATTTTGTAGAGCTTTGGTTGGAGTTATATAATTCCAACTTCCTTCATTTGCGATATATGTCATGGCTTGTGTATATAATGTTTAATTTGTTATAGACAAATTTTGTTCATACACTGTAAATTAATATACATATACACAAATAATTTGCCAAAATTCTATACACAACTTTTTACTCAATATATACCGTAGATATTACAAAATAACCCTCATTTTAGAATAAAACTAACATTTACTTTGTTACTGCTCATTTCTTTAACATTCCCTCTAATCCAATAATCAAAGTAAGGTTCCTAAATTCCCCACATTCAATTTTGTAAGTTTCAAATTTGAATTTCAAAAAATTTAAATGAAATTTAAATTAGCTTATTACTTATATAAAGCAATTTGAGTTTAGTTTTTTAAATACTACAAAATTAAACTACTTAAATTATGATGTTGAATTTAGATTTAATTTAAAATAAGTACAAGATAGTGAAAATTTTACTACTTTATAAATCATATTAATTTTAGTTTTGAATTTTAAAATTAAAAATTTATATTAAATTTGAAGTGAGAATTGTTAAAATTGACTATGCATGAATACATCTTGATCATGAATATAAACTGATATCTAAAAGCAGCTTAAATTTAATTCAGTTCATGGTGCGTAGAAATTTCAATAAGTTTGTGAAAGAAATAATTTTGAATATATTACGAATTTGTGATTTTTTAATACCGATTTTGATCATTTTAGTAAACAATGGTATTTTTGTCTAAAATATTATTAAACCCATTAAAGTTTAGATAAAAAATTTTGATGTTGGAATAGAATATGAGTACCCTCTTTCCTTATCACTTTCCGTAATAAACATCCACCACAATAATCACTTATTTTTATTCAAGGTTTCAAATGGCACTAACGTAGTGTTCGCTCTTCATTGTAGCCGGTAACTTGATGTTTCTACAATGAATACACACGGCGCCAAGTTGCCTCTACACCCTGCTAAAAAACCAATCCTTATTTACCAACCATACATTGTCTAACCAAATCCAATTCTATCTCGATATGTTTCTCAAAAAATCCGATTCATGTTGATTCTTCCCCCAACTAACGAAGAGATCTTGGCAGAAATCCCATATATGAAATTGAGCACAATTTTGCAAAGAAATACCCCACTTGAAAAACGGTCGATATTCTGGTGTTGTTTGAAAATGTGGATAAAAGTAAGTGATTATTGTGCTACTGATAGCATTTCTCTATAATTATTTATCTAATTATACCCTTACGGAGAAGAATATTCACATCTTTACCGGTGATTGTTTGATTTCTTATGGTCTTTTATTAGATATTAAATATTATCTCATACTTTAAATTCTCCTGATTAGGCCTGTATATGGATATTTTTGAATGCAAATATTGTTATATTTGCATACGTGTTAAAAATTTGTCTAGATGTTGGATATCCGCATTTGCATATACGAACGATGTCGAATAATTATCTCATCGCTAATGATTAATAAATCAAGAAACATAAATTGAAAATTTTGGTTAATTTTTTTTCAATCCCACTAATTATAAAAGTACACAATCAACCAATATTGTGATAATAAATAGTTTTTGACAATGAATAGGCATTAAATGCATGTAAGTATAAACTATTAAGTTAATAGAACATTAAATACATCTTTGCTATTTTACTAAAAAACACATAATATGAGCTTAATATTGGTAAAAATTGGATATATACTTTTCGTATGCGGTTGTTTTCATATGCTCATCCGCTTTTCCAAACATCGAATATTTACCCGCTTTTCGGATACGTATACAGATGCATCTTGGTTTTTTTGATATCCGTTGACTGGTTTACTTCATATCCATTGGCAATCTTGTAGTTAGCCCAATATATTTTATAATTTTTTTGGAGAAAACGGATTATATTGGTTTTGATTTTTTATTTCAGTGACTATTTCCTTTTACATTAGAATAGAACGAGGAAATTATTTTGTTTTGCTTTATATTTTTCTGTTACCAATTATTGGAAATGGTACTCTAAATTCGTTAGAAAAAGGTTGATGATGTTCTACACATAAGTTTTGAACATATTTTGAAACTAGAATATAATAACATATGAAGGTTGACAATAAGAACATGATTAATAATTATAAAGTTTGCTACATATATATAGTCAAAATGTAAGGTATTAAATAATGCAAATCTGAAAGAAGAAGAAAAAACACAAATAATGATTTCATCAAATTAAACACAACTTTGTGATATTTTGTATTATGAGTTATTTGGACAAGATGAACATATCAATGAATTATTTCTGTACGTTCTGTAAATCTTCCATTTTCAGAATAAATTAATGAGTTGGTGAATTTATTTTGTTACATGATTAAAAAAAATTATTTGTGTACTACACCATTGTTGTATTACAAAATAATATTCTTTATTTTGAAAGATTAGCTATAAGAATGGAATCTAAAATAAATAGTCACTTTTATGTTTACTATGAACTTGACTTGATGTTGTTTGTAAATTCAAGTATCATGGATTTTTGCCTTCGACAAGTGGTATGGTCCTTTTCTGGAGAACGCACTCTATCATTTTAACCTTTAAATGAAGTATTACAAACTTTATTGGTGGTGAGGGAAGTCAAGCATACAAAATGAATGAAGTTTGAAAATAGAAAGCGAAAGACAAAAAGATGAAGTTAAAGTATATAGAACAACAATTATAACCACATCGATAGAAAAAATTAAGTACAACTAACCAAAGGCTGGTTCTATTCACATCTCGCTTATCTTGCTACTTTATCGATTTTTAATAGTCTAAAATTGTTCATATCTTTAAATCACAATAGAGAAACAATGAAAATAAACTAAGGTACAGTGAGGTTCATGTAAAATCCTCGCTCGGTCCAAGTGAGGTTTGTGTAATAAGCTCGTTCTAACTGAACTTTGTTTGTATAATAACCTAGCTAGCATCGAGCGATGTTTGTATACTAATCGTTCGGACATGCTCATATTTGAACGTGGTTTAGGAAAAAATGTGAGTTTTTTGATATTAATTGGAGGGCGAACGGTAAAAAGTAGGCTTTGACTATTATTTCAAACTGCCTGAGATGTGAAAGAAAGAGAGTGGCATGAGAATAGAATCAATCCGAACTAAAACAGATTGCCTTTTTATAATTCATAAAGCACCGCCTGCAGAAAACAAACGTTTGCATTGGAAGCTACAACAATGTCTCGGCAACATGCATAACGTCATTTGCAACCTCAGGCATTTCAGGGGAAGTACTGCGACATATATGGCCATCATACGAAGCCTAGAGCACTATTGTTGCGTTAGCTGAAGCAACATACACCAGCAACTCAACAAGCTGAATCAAATTATGTCCAGTCATAAAATTCAGCTGCGTCATAGAGGCACTGGCCAAAGCAATCTTTAGTGATAACCGAGTAGGCATGGATTGTAAGTTTCTGTGAACATAATAAAATCTAGCTGAAACGACAAGGAGCATAAGTTAAGGAAAAGATGGGGACAATGTGCAAACTAAACCCAATAGCCAATAGATAAAGGAACAGTTGATGTAAATTAATGTGTAAAATCTTCATAAGGTAAAGCCAAAGAATCGTTCATGGTGTGTGCCATTGTGATAGCCAAGGTCTGCACTTGGGCTGAGCAGATTGGGCGACAGTCCAGTATCTAAGAGGGCCTAACAATATATATGTGGGTGTATCACTGATACTGTTGTAAATGAATGACCATGTAACAACCCGCATCGTTAGTCGGATTTTAGTCCAAAAAGCTACTTTCTGCAAACAGTCGAATTTGGATTCGAGACCCTTTCCATTGAGTTCAAAATGCCGTTTGCGACCTTTTTGAGTATAAACTTCTATAAGTTTGGAGTTAGGAGAATTTAGCTACTTTTTCACTTAGGGCTTTGGTTTGGTTTCAGCCCATTAGACCCAGGCTTCACCCCCTCTTCTCTTCATTCCTTCATAATTTTCCTAATACTCAAGCTTTAGCAACAATGGAGAGAGAAATGGGAAATTAAAACTCCAAGTCCTAATTATCTTTGCAAAATCCAATCTTTAACTCCAAATTCATAGAAGAAGCTTTGGTAAGCCTTCTCTTCATCCTCTTCTTCTTCTTCTCCAACTCATTCTCTTTTCAATTTCAAAAATTCCTAAAATCTAACTTAGGAAATGTTTTTTTTTTAAGATTAGATTCAAGGCTGTTGGGTTGGAATTGAAGTGTGATTCCTCTTGCCATTGCTCTATAGCTTCTTCTTCATTTGTTTTGGGTTTAAAGGTGAGATTTTTATCTCACATCTATGTCTATAACTATCTTTGTTGTTAGGTATGAATTCCTAACACTTATTGATGATCATTTGCTTTTGATTTGAATTGGTTTCTATGAATATTCCAATTTTAGGCGTTTTGAAGTCAAATCTTTAAAAATCTTATCTTTGAGGTTTGAACATGTTTTTGGTGATGCATCGAGGAGCCCATAGGGTCGGGTTGCCGCCGATAGGCGTAAACCCCTAGCGTCTGTGCTCGTCTGATTGCAATTTTTTGGGATTTTGCCCCTTGGGGACTAGGCTAAGAATACTGAATTTTTCAGTTCAGTCGACTGAACACTCTGAGTCAGTCGACTTAACTAAACCCAGGAAATTTCCTGGGCAAGAGTCAGTCGACTGAACACTCTGAGTCAGCCGACTGAAACTGGAAATAGAGAGTTTCCAAGCATGATTCAGTCGACTGAATACTCTGAGTCAGTCAACTGAACCTGGAAACATACAGTTTCTAGTATCTGAGTCAGTCGACTAAACATTCTGAGTCAGTAGACTGAATTTGTTGTTTTTGCCCAATTTGCTTTTTGGGTTTGAGTTTCCACTTTATAATCGATTCTTCGTCCTTCGACTAGTTGTTATCACCTTGCTGGCTTTGATAACATCTTCGTTGAAAACTTTTGAGAATATCCATTTTGATGGATTTGGTACCGATTTCTTTGGATTTTATTCATGTCTTCGAATGTGAATTTTGATGATTGATTGTTTCTACAATCATCTCTTTGATTTGTCACTTTAAAAATATAAAGGTTTCAATACTAGTAGTAAATATCAAAACTCTTCTACCAAAACAATTTTAACACTATTTTCTTTCAAAGCTCGTTTCTTAAACCGTTTTCCAATCTACTAGTATATACAAACCTTTACCTCACTCCTATGAGAAATCTAATTAAACAACTTAGTAAAACAAGTGGTATGAAACACTTGCATTTACTTCGTCGGTTAATTCTTGGACTTCGGTTGAATCTCTTGTGACAATTTTTGAGTGGAGATCTACAATTTGTTCGTAAATATTTAAGTTAAGCTAGTGGTTATGGGACATGAAGCAAATCTCATATATTTACTGGCTTAGTGCAATTGACACTTCTTAATGATCGATGATGAGCATTTTTGTGATTTAGGCTAGCGATATGCTATGTTTCTTTGTCTACGTAGGGGACAGTACGTCGTTTTATTGAGTTTCGTCTCATTTCTTTTATAGGCTAACGACCTATGTATTATTTGTAGTTTCGACTCAATTTTTGTGGGCTAGCGACCTATGTTCTTTTACGGAAATCGGTCCATCGGACGTACATTTGTGCTACGTTGTTGCACCAGCTTATCAGGATCATCGGGTGTACCGTTGTACTACGTCGTTGTTCTGAATTATACGAGTTTCAAGTTCCTCGGGCGTACCGATATTGTACTACGTCGTTGCACTGGCTCTATGGTTAGCGACCATGGGATAGCGTCCCATTTGTGATACACGTGTTGGTGAGTTTTCATGCTCCCGTTTTGTGATAGGCCTCCCCCTTTTTGTGATTTCTAGATTTCTATTGAAGATTTCTAGAATTTGTGTTCCACCAGCTTTTATGATTGGAATCAATATGATGCCGATATTTGTGATTTGGTGAATAAAACTAAAGAGTATGACATCCTTTTGATCTTTGAGAAGATTCTTGTGATATTGATTAATCTCTGGTTGATTTTCAATCACATACTTATCGTAGTATGGCTTTATGGTTATCATACGTTTTTATCATATCTCTTATTCTATATCATTTTATCTGATATTTATAGTGAGACTGATCCGTTTATTATTTTTTTATTAAATAATACTCGGATCAGACCGAGATGTTGCAGGTGCTTCTGTTTGACTCCTTGTCAAGGAGAATTATCTGAATTTTGGCTAACTAATTAGATTAGTAGTTTATTTTATTGTATACATTTGAGATATAGACTCCATGATGTATACTTATTCTTTTGTGTAGCACTTGTAACTATTCTTTTGTGATGTTGTGGATCTTGTTAGACCACTACCCTGATATACACTTTTATGTGTGATATTCATATCTGTTTCTGGCTTTGAGATATGAACTTCTGTGACTAATTTGTGTTATGATATTTCTATATTTGTTTTCGAAGATTACATATAGCCACTGTACAGTAGCTTTGAGTTTGTGTCGGTATGTCGGATTTCCTCTTGAGATGAAAAGTTATATTTTTATCTGACATATCAGTACTCGCACAAAGCAATTGTACAGATGGTCGCTCCTCAACAGCTTTATTCTCCGTGCTAGTTGACGGCATTACCCCGCAATGTCCTTGGTTAGCATGGGTATAGAAGTGGGGCGTAACAACTTGGTATCAAAGCCAAACTTCGAAACAATGTAGAATAATTTAACAAGGATCATCGTCCTAAGTCTATCTTTGGAGTCGTGCCTTAGGATTTTATTCGGGTCTTCGAACCGTTCTATCCTATTTTCTTTGTGACGCCTTATTTTATCAATCAGTATTGTTTGATATTCATTTTGTGAATAACCTTTTTATTCTTCTTTCTTTCTTTCTTAAAGAAGAGAAATGGTTAGACCTGGCCGTCCCAGCACCGGTCAATCTAGTGCTACTCCCCAAGATGGAGTATTTATGTCTGCATAACAACTTCTTGATCTGGTAAAGAATGCTCAAGCTGCTGGACCCAATCCAGAGCCTATTCACCCTAAGTCTGGATTCACACGTTTGTGCAGTGACTATACCAACTTGGGTGGGAAGCCATTTAAGGGTTACGAAAGCGTCATTCAAGTCCAAGCTTGGCTCAAAACATGTGATTGCATCTTTACTCGCATGAATCTAATTGATCTTCAACGTGTCCAAGTGGCTTCAAGTATGATCCAAGAAAGAGCATTAGATTGGTATGAGCTTCTTATTTCTGAAATTATTGAAGCGGATCTTACTTGGGAGAAATTCCAGGAATGATTCGAGTTAAAATTTATGCCAGAAGCTGAGAAGGTGGCATTGGCTCATCGTTTCATAGACCTTGTTCAAGGTGAATCCTCCGTGGTAGACTATGTCGCATCATTCAAGTCATTTTCTAAATACGGGGTCGAATATATAAACAACCCATTGAAGAAGAACCAAAGATTTGTCTATGGCTTGAACATAAATCTCAAGAAGCCATTACTTCTAAAATTTGAAGTTTCTTTTGATCAACTCATTGATATCGCTCTTCGTCTTGAAGAGGCGGATAGGGAGAGCGATGTTGAAGTTGTGGGTGCCAAACCAAACTTCAACAACAACAAGAAAAGGCCTATTAAATTCAAAGGTCCTAATCTCAACAAGAAAGGAAAACAAGCAGCTTCTATAGCAAAGACTCCTACCCCTAGTAGCGGGCAGTGCTGCAATTGTGGTTCTAAAGACCATTATGCCAATAGATGTCTGAAACCTCTCTTTTGTCGCTATTGCAAAAATTCATGTCATCTTTTATCTTCATGTCCCAAACTTCAAGGAAAGAAGGAGGGAAAGTTAAATGTTGCACAAGCCTCTAGCAACACTTCTCGTCGTCAAGGTATTTCTCATTCTATCTTTGATGGCATTATTTTATTTCGTGATCAACCTATTCGAGTTCTTTTTGATATGGGTGTGTCCCATTCTTTTATATCAAAAGAACTTGCTGATACATTTTCTTTGAGTGTTGTTGCTTTAATGAATTCTTTGAGAATCGCGAATCCGGTTGGTGGATCCGCAACACTCAGTTTACTTTGTAATGATGTCGAGATTATTTAATGTGAATTTTCTTTCCAAGCCGATTTACATGTAATGCGTTACTTAGGCTTTGGAATGATTTTGGGAATGGATTGGCTTAACCATTATGAAGCTCATATCCTATGTCCTGAGCGGACTATTTATCTTCGACATCCTCAATCTGTTAAGCAGATTTCTATTGTACTTAAAGATTCGGATTCCAACGTGGCAGCATCTTTATATTCTTTAAATCCTCATGATGACGATAATGATGATGAGGAAGATGTCATTTCTTTTATTCACGTTGTTCGTGAATTTTCCGACATATTTGAGCCCATTTTAGGATTACCACCTAAGCGAGCAATTGAGTTCAGAATTAATCTTATCCCTGAAGCTCTACCTAGTACTCGTTCTCCTTATCGAATGTCCAATAAAGAGAATGAGGAGATGCGCAAAAAATTATCCGAATTGGAGACGAAGCAATTTATTCGCTCTAGTTCCTTGCATTGAGAGCTTCGGCTATTTTCGTGAAGAAATCCGATGGTACACTTAGGCTTTGCGTTGACCACCACAAGCTTAATGATCTTACTATCAAGAATAATATCCTTTACCTCAGATTGGTGATCTATTCGATCAACTTAGTGGTGATAGTCTTTTCACAATTGGACTTGGCAACCGGTTTTCATCAGCTTCGTATTGCAAAGGATAGCATTCCTTTGACATCATTCTGTACTCGTTATGAATCGTATGAATGGCTTGTCATGCCATTTGGTTTAACGAATGCTCCGGCTTATTTTGTTGACCTTATGAATCGAGTTTTCAAAGATTTTTTTGATCGATTTCTTCTCATCTTTAATGACGATATTCTTGTGTATTTAAAAACCGAGGAAGAGCATGAAAAGCATCTTCAGATTGTTTTGGAAACTCTTAGGAGCAATCAATTAAAAGCAAAATTTTCTAAAAGCCATTTTTGGCAATCTCGTGTGAAGTTTCTCGGTGAAATTATTTCCGAATCCGAAATTTCCGTGGATCCTTCAAAGATTGAAGCGATTCAAAGTTGGATGAGACCGGAGAGTGTTACGGAAGTCTGCAGTTTCCTCGGATTAGCAGGCTACTATCGCCGTTTTATAAAAGAATTTTCAAAAATTGTCGTGCCTCTTACTAGCCTAACAAAGAAAGGAGTTAAATACATTTGGTCGGACAAATGTCAAGTTTCTTTTTAGAAATTAAAAGAACTCCTTTCTGATGCTCCTATTCTTGTTATTCCCGAAGGGAATCAAAATTTTATTGTTTATACCGATACTAGTCGCGTTGTTTTGGGTGTCGTTCTTATGCAAAGAGAGCGTGTTATTGCTTATGCTTCTAGGCAATTGAAGCCAGCCGAGGCTAGACATGCCACTCATGATTTAGAGCTCGTGGCTATTGTTTTCGCCCTTCGGATTTGGCGTCATTATCTTTTGGGAGAAAAATTTATTCTTTACACCAATCATAAGTCTTTGAAGTATTTATTTTCTCAAAAGGAACTCAATTTGCATCAACAATGTTGGCCTGAGTTCCTTGCATCATATGATCTTGATATTCATTATACTCCCGAAAAGGGGAATTGAGTTGCCGATGCACTTAGTCGTCAGCAACAAGCGGTTGTTTCCATGATGATATCTGAATGGAATGATCTTGAGACTTTATCTACTTGTGAGATTCGAGATTGTGAATCCAATTTATGTGCATCTCTTTTTTTATGTAGCCTTGAGGCTCACCCTTCTCTTTTAGACCGCATTCTTGAAGCTCAAAAGCTAGATCCTAAATTGGTTCTTCTTCCCCAAAATTTTAGGGATAAAATTGATATTGAAGGTTTGAAAGACTTTGATATTGATTCTCGTGGCGGCATTCGAAAATTTGGTAGACTTATCATGCCGAATATTAATGGTCTTCGCAAAGATATTTTAGAAGATTCCCATCGTTCTAAATTTACCATTCATCCCGGTAGTAGTAAAATGTATGCGGATATGAAACGACTTTATTATTGGGCGGAAATGAAATTTGATATTGCTAACTTCATTAAGCGTTGCATGACTTGCCAACTCATTAAGGTCGAGCATCAAAGGCTCGGTGGGTGATTGCAACCGTTAGACATTCCAATTTGGAAGTGGGATCATATTTCCATGGATTTTATCGACGTCCTTCCCCGTTCTCGTTCGAGTCAGGATAGCTTATGGGTGATAGTTGATAGACTTACTAAATATGCCCATTTTATTCCCGTTAGGTCTAATCGTACCGTTCCTCTTTTGGCCAAACTCTTTATTAAAGAAAATTTTAAATTCCATGGAGTTCCTACTTCTATTGTTAGCGATCGTGATCCATTGTTTGCTAGTGGATTTTGGAAGAGTCTTCAAAAAGCTTTGTGAACGAAGCTTAATTTTAGCACCGCTTTTCACTCCCAATCCGATGGACAAACCGAGCGTGTGAATCAAACCCTTGAAGATCTTCTTCGTGCGTGTGTTCTTGATTTTTGTAGAAGTTGGGTAGATCATATTTCTCTTGTTGATTTTTCCTATAATAGTAGCCTCCAATCTAGTATTGGTATGGCACCTTTCGAGGCACTCTATGGAAGGCCATGCCGATCTCCTTCTTGTTGGCTTGAGGCCAATGAGAAGCTGGTTTTAGGTCCAGATTTTATTCGTGATTCCACAGAAAAGATTGACCTTATTCGTTATAGGATGAAAGAATCCCAAAGTAGACAGAAATCCTATGCCGATAGCTGAAGAAGGAAATTAAAATTTTATGCGAGAGATTTTGTGTTTATTCGTGTTGCACCTATGAAGGGTGTTGTGCGTTTTAGTCGATCGGGAAAGTTAGCACCTCGGTATATTGGTCCATTTCCCATCACCGAACGTATTGGTTCTGTGGCTTATCGCCTTTTATTACCGGCTCAGTTTTCTGCTATTCATGACGTGTTTCACGTTTCTCAATTACGGAAATGCATTCAGGATTTCGATTCTATTCTTGAGCCCGGTGTTGTGGAAGAAATTGAAGTTTTGCCCAATTTGACTTATGAGCAACATCCTTTTCGTATCATTGCTTCGGAGATTAAACGCATTCGAAATAAAGATGTTCCTCTTGTGAAAGTTCAATGGTCCTTAAATCCTAAGGATTGTTCTTGGGAATCCAGAGAATTCATCGAGCGAACACATCCGGACTTACTTTCTCGTGCTCTTTGAGGTGAACTTCTTATTCCAAATTTCTTCTTTTGTGTTGATATGCTTTTATGGTTGATACTTTTGTTCGTTTATTTCTTAAATATTACGAGGATGCAATTTCTTTAAGGAGGGAAGTCTGTAAAAACCCGCATATTTTACGATTGTGTATTTAAATATTTACTTAAATATAGCATCGTTAGTCGGATTTTAGTCTGAAAAGCTACTTTCTGCAAACAGTCGAATTTGGACTCGAGACCCCTTCCATTGAGTTCAAAATGCCGTTTGCGACCTTTTTGAGTATAAACTTCGATATGTTTGGAGTTAGGGAAATTTTGTTACTTTTTCACTTAGGACTTTGGTTTGGTTTCAGCCCATTAGACCCAAGCTTCACCCCCTCTTCTCTTCATTCCCTCATAATTTTTCTAATACTCAAGCTTTAGCAACAATGGAGAGAGGAATGGGAAATTAAAACTCCAAGCCCTAATTATCTTTGCAAAATCCAACAACTCCAAATTCATAGAAGAAGCTTTGGTAAGCCTTGTCTTCTTCTTCTCCAACTCATTCTCCTTTCATTTTCAGAAATTCCTAAAACCTAACTTAGGAAATGTTTCTCTTTTAAGCTTAGATTCAAGCTTGTTGGGTTGGAATTAAAGTGTGATTGTTCTCGTCATTGCTCTATAGCTTCTTCTTCGTTTGTGTTGGGTTTAAAGGTGAGATTTTTATCTCACATCTATATTTATATCTATCTTTGTTGTTAGGTATGAATTCCAAACACTTATTGATGATCATTTTCTTTAGATTTGAATTGGTTTTTATGAATATTTCAATTTTTGTTTTTTGGAGTCAAATCTTTTAAAAATCCTATCTTTGAGGTTTGAACATGTTTTTGGTGATGCATCGAGGAGCCCATAGGGCCGGGTTGCCGATAGGCGTAAACCCCTAGCGTCCGTGCTTGTCCGATTATGATTTGTTGGGACTTTGCCCCTTGGGGGCTAGGCTAAGAATATTGAATTTTTCAGTTCAGTCGACTGAACACTCTGAGTCAGTCGACTGAACCAAACTCGGGAAATTTCCTGGGCAAGAGTCAGTCGACTGAACCAGTCGACTGAACACTCTGAGTCAGTCCACTAAACCTGGAAACAGAGAGATTCCAGGCATGATTCAGTCGACTGAACACTCTGAGTCAGTTGACTGAACCTAGAAATAGAAAGTTTCCAAGATTTGAGTCAGTCGACTGAACATTCTGAGTCAGTCGACTGAATTTGCTGTTTTTGCCCAATTTGCATTTTGGGTTTGAGTTTCCACTTTATAATCGATTCTTCATCCTCCGACTAGTTGTTATCACCTTGTTGGCTTTGATAACATCTTCATTGGAACTTTTGGGATATCCATTTTATTGGATTTGGTATCGATTTCTTTGGATTTTATTCACGCCTTCGAATGTGAATTTTGATGATTGATTGTTTCTATTATCATCTCTTTGATTTGTCACTTTGAAAATATAAAGGTTTAATACTAGTAGTAAATATCAAAATTCTTCCACCAAAACAATTTCAACACTATTTTATTTCAAAGCTCGTTTCTTAAACCGTTTTTTAATCTACTATTATATACAAACCTTTACCTCACTCGTATGAGGAATCTAATTAAACGACTGAGTAAAACAAGTAGTATGAAACGCTTGCGTTTACTTCGTCGGTTAATTCTTGGACTTGTCCGGCCAAATCTCTTATGATAATTTTTGAGTGGAGATCTACAATTTGTTCGTAAATATTTAAGTTAAGCTAGTGGTTATGGAACATGAAGCTAAGCTCATATATTTACTAGCTTAGGGTGATTGACACTTCTTAATGATTGATGATGATCATTTTTGTGATTTAGACTAGCGATATGCTATGTTTCTTTGTCCACGTAGGGGATAGTACCTCGTTTTATTGAGTTTCGTCTCATTTCTTTTATAGGCTAACCACCTATGTATTATTTGGAGTTTCGACTCAATTTTTGTGGGCTAGCAAAAAATGTTCTTTTATGGAGTTCGGTCCATCGGACGTACCTTTGTACTACGTTGTTGCACCAGCTTATCAGGATCATTGGCGTACCGTTGTACTACGTCGTTGTTCCAAATTATTCGAGTTTCAGGTTCCTCGGGTGTACCGATATTGTACTACGTTGTTGCACCGGCTCTATGGTTAGCGACCATGGGATAGCGTCCCGTTTGTGATACACGTGTTGGTGAGTTTTCATGCTCCCGTTTTGTGATAGGCCTCCTGATGCAGCGCACCATGATGATAAGTCGCATGCCTTAAGTCGCGAACGACCTAGCGACTTACGACCTAACAAGATATGAAGGTTGGAAGATACAGTGCTACATTATAGACCAGTGACCCAACTACTCTATGCCGCTTTCCTTAGGTCGTTATGGAGTACCGAGCTACGACCTACCAAGATAAGCGACCTAGTCGCTGGAACCGACCTTTCTTATGTCGCTGAACCTTATGTCTCTAAAGCGGATGTCGCTAAAGCCTTAGGTCGCTCCAGCTTAGGTCGAGAACGAAGTGAAGCCTTATGTCGCGAAGCCCTAGGTCGCGAGCAGAATCCCTATGTCGTGAAGCCTTAGGTCGCTTGCCTTATGCCGGATTCCTTAGCCGCTCAAGTTCTTAGGTCGCTCGACCTTATGCCGCATTCCGTAGGTCGCTCAACCTTAGGCCTCATCTTTTAGGTCGCATGAAGCTGTGCTGCAGAGTACTATTGTTGAGTCGTTGAGTCGTATACTGTTAAGTCACATATGTGTTGTATGTGTTAAGTCGTTTGTTCTTATGTCGTGTAATGTTGTAAATCGTATGTTGTAGGTCGTGTGATGTTAGATCGGCCGTGTGTTAGGTCGGCTGTGTTGTGTTGTAAATTTCTATAAATAGGGGTGTTGTGTCACTTGTAAAAAGAGTTGATTTTTGAATAAAAATTTGTTTGTGTACTTTTGCCACTTTTGTTGAAGTTGAATGTGATCTCCTTCTTCTTCCATCTTCGGATATTCGAGTGCGCTCGAATCAACGAATTTGAAGCCAATTCACGGAATCTCGTGCGTGAGATCAACGTTGAAGAATCGTAGATCTTCTAACGCGGAATCGTGCGCGATCAACGTGTTGAAGATAACTAGAATACGATATCTCGAGAGATCAACGGATTTGGGCATTTATCGTTCTATCAGGTTTACTTGACACGAAATCATTTCGTGAGGAAGAAAGATGCGCCAAATTGGTATCAAACATTATTAGCACGTCGAAGTTATAATCTGCTGCGTCACTTATTTGGTATCAGAGCCAAGTCAATTCAGATCCGAGACATATCAGTTCGAACCAGTTCAAAGCCGTGCAGTTCATATCAGAGCCGAGAGCCAAGTTAGAGCCGAGCTAAGTCAATGCCGAGTTAAAAGAAGTTAGATCGGAGCTAAGTCAAGGAATCGAGATTGTTTGAAGATCATGCTTCCGAGACGTGCTAATCATTTTCAGAATGTTGAAGATTTGTATAGAAGATAAGAAGCCGAGCAGCTATAGCAGCGTATCAATGAAAATTTCAATGAAGATATTGAAAAGTTAGAGAAGTTGATGAAAGACATGAATCAAAGTCAATGGAGAACTTCACCAGTTTCGCACCAGAGTGGAAACAGGGTTTCACCATCGGTTTTGGAAGAAAGGAGTATGTCACCCGAATCTTATCGAGATAGGAGAGAATCATCAGTTTCAATGAGAAGAGAACACCATGAGTATCAAAATGAAGAAAGAATAACTCCACGTGGGTATGCGAATGAATCATAACACGATATTGAAAGACAATGTAGAAGGGATACGCATAGTCGTAGAGATGTAGATGGACGAGATCGATATCGACATACATATGATTTTGAGGAATATGGTGATAGAGGAAGTATTCATTATCGAGATCGAGGCCAAGTGCGAAATCACTATCTTGATTTGGAAAATGATCGTAAATGGGAACCAGGTATGAGGATGGAAATTCCAGAATTCAAAGGTGGTATGCAAGCAAAAGAATTTCTTGATTGGTTGTCGAATGTTGAAGAGATTTTGGAATTCAAAAAGTGCCAGAGAATCGCAAAGTTCGGTTAGTTGCTACAAGACTAAGGGGAAGAGCTATGGCTTTGTGGCAGCATACTAAAATAACTCAGGAGAGAATGAGAAAATCGAAAGTTGTCACTTGAGAGAAGATGAGAAAGATGATGAAAGTAACTTTCTTGCCGTACAATTATCAGTCTCTTATGTATCAATGTTTGCAGAATTTGAGACAAGGTACGAGGATGGTGAATGATTATGCAGATGAATTCTATCAATTGATTGCAAGGAACGATATTATGGAAACTGAGGAACAACTAACAGCTAGATATATTGGAGGATTACGAATGCAAATTCAAGAAATGGTGAATATGTTTAATCCAATGTCTGTTGCTAAAGCACATCAGAAATCCTTAGCTTGGGAGAAACAAGGGAGATGAGGAGGTGGTGTGTTTACAAGTTCTAACAACCAGAATAAGGGTGCTAGTAGCAATGCTAATGTTTCCAAGGCAGTCAGTAAGCCACTTGTCAAAGAAGCCGCTAATCCAAAGGTCAACGACGGTATCAAGTGCTACAATTGTCAGGAGTTTGGACATAAAAGTAATGAATATACAAAGCCAAAGAAGAGAGCATTAGTTGCAGAGGAATGTGAATATGAGGATGTGGAAGCTGAGATTGATTATTTTCAACCATCGAGTTTTGATGATGATGAAGAAGTTGTGTCGGAGATGAAGGATGCAACTTGATGATAAGGAGATCTTGTTTAGTGCCGAAGCATGAGAATGATTCTAGTTGGCTAAGAAGCAATATTTTTCAGTCTACATGTACTATCTTGGGGAAAATTTGTCGATTTGTTA
Organism: Allium cepa; assembly: GCA_030765085.1. Lineage (NCBI taxonomy): Eukaryota > Viridiplantae > Streptophyta > Magnoliopsida > Asparagales > Amaryllidaceae > Allium > Allium cepa. The sequence continues at coordinate 502,047,398 of CM060945.1, forward strand.
TTGATGCGGGAAGCTGTGATAACATTATTTCTGAGGAAGCCGCCACGAAGTTAGGGTTGAAGACTGAAAAGCATCCTAGATCTTATAAGATGGCATGGCTAAAGAAAGGTGGAGAAGATACCGTGGGAAGACGAGCATTTGTTACATTTTCTATTAGGAAGAAGCACAAAGATGATATTTAGTGTGATGTTGTAGATATGGATGTGTGTCATTTACTATTGGGAAGACCATGGCAATATGATAGAGGTGTACAACATAATGGTCGCACCAACAACTACAGTTTCATGTTTGAAGGTACTCAAATTACTTTGGTTCCAGAGAAATGTGAACAAAGTGAAAGCAAGTTAAAGAAGAAGGTGGAATCAACTAGCCTATTATCTTCAAAAGAATTTGTTGAAGAAGTGAAGGATAGTGCTGAAATGTTTATGTTGATTGGGTATGAGACAAGGGAAGATGTTGAAATTCCTGCAGAGGTCAGACCAGTGTTGAATGAATTTGAAGATGTTTTTCCTACGGAATTACCCAAGGATTAACACCGCTGAGTGATATACAGCATCAGATTGATTTAGTGCCAGGTGCTGTGTTACCGCATAGGCGACATTATCGTATGAGCCCGAAAGAGCATGAAGAGTTGAAGAGACAAGCCGAGGATTTGCTTGAGCAAGGGCATGTTCGAGAGAGTCTCAGTACCTGTGCTGTACCAGCTTTGATAGTGCCGAAGAAAGATGGTTCATGGAGAATGTGTACAGATTGCAGGGCACTCAACAAAATAACTGTCAGATACAGATTTCCTATGCCAAGACTTGATGATCTATTGGATCAACTTATCAGGTCTGTAATCTTTTCAAAGATTGATCTTAAGAGTGGTTATCATCAGATTCACATAAGACTAGGTGATGAATGGAAGACAACATTCAAGACTCGAGAAGGATTATATGAATGGCTGGTTATGCCGTTTGGTCTATCTAATGCACCAAGTACATTTATGAGGGTGATGAATCAAATTTTTAGACCTTACATTGGGAAGTTTTTTGTTGTTTACTTTGATGATATTTTGATCTATAGTGCGAGCACAGAGGAGCATATTCAACACTTGCGAAAGGTGTTAACGATTATTCGTCAAGAACATTTCTATGCAGCGACGAAGAAAAGCGTGTTCATGACGCCAAGTGTTTTATTTCTGGGTTATGTTGTGTCTGAGGAGGGAATACAAGTGGATCAGAGTAAAGTAGCCGTAATCAGAAATTGGCCACATCCCAAAACTATAACAGAAGTCAGTAGTTTTCATGGGTTAGCTTCATTTTATCGAAGATTTATACCACACTTTAGTAGTGTGATGGCTCCTGTTATAGATTGTATGAACGGAAAGAAGCTTTCATGGGCGGAAGAGGCAGGATTTGCTTTTGAACAAATCAAGGAACTTTTAACCTCAGCACCGATTTTAGTGTTGCCAGATTTTCAACTACTATTTGAGTAACATACGGATGCATCTAAAGTTGGAATTGGAGGAGTGTTGAGTCAGAAGGGTCGTCCAATTGCTTATTTCAGTGAAAAACTTTATGGAGCAAAGATGAGATACAATACTTATGATGTGGATTTTTATGCTATTGTGCAGGCTGAGAAGCATTGGAGACATTACTTGTTACACAAAGAATTTGTTTTATATACAGATCATGAAGCATTGAAGCATTTACAAGGGCAGAATAAAATTGCAACTAGGCATGCATCGTGGATAGCTTATTTGCAGCAATTTACATTCGTTGTAAAGCACAAGTCTGGAGTAACTAATCGTGTTGCCGATGCATTGAGTCGGAGGGAGAATTTACTGACTACCATGCGAGTAGAGGTGATGGGTTCTGACTTACTTCCAGATTTGCTTACATCAGATCCTTATTTTTCCAAGATCCTAGACAAAGTCAAGCAGTGAAGCATGGATGGATATATGCTGGTTGATGGTCTTCTATTCAAGGGAAATCAGTTGTGTATTCCAGATTGTAGTCTACGAATGAAGATTATCAAAGAATTGCATGATGAAGGACATGTGGGCCGCGACCGTACTATGCAGTTGATCGCAAAGTCATATTTTTGGCCGTCAATGAGAAAAGAAGTTGAAAAGTTCGTTCAGAGGTGCCATATTTGTCAAGTTTCAAAGGGGACCGCGACAAATGCAGGTTTATATTTGCCGTTGCCTATACCTACTAAGCCATGGGTGGATGTTAGCATGGACTTTGTATTGGGTTTGCCGAGGATGCAATGTGGCAATGATTCTATCTATGTGGTGTTTGAACGTTTTCGAAAATGGTACATTTTATTGCATGCAAGAAGATGGAAGATGTAGTTAATGTTGCACAGTTATACTTCAGAGACAACTATCGTCTTCATGGGTTGCTTGAATCTATTGTTTCAGATAGAGACACTCATTTTCTGAGTCATTTTTGGATGAGTCTATGGAGAATGGTCGGGACAAAGCTGAAATTTCGTAGTGCTTATCATCCACAAACGGATGGACAGACAGAGGTTGTGAATAGATCCCTAGGTAATCTATTGAGATGCCTCGTAAATGACAATTTTAAGAGTTGGGATTCCAAGCTGTGTCAAGCTGAGTTTGCACACAACCATGCAGTTAATCGTAGCACTGGTTTCAGTCCATTCCAGGTTGTTTATTCAAAAATTCCAAAGGGACCATTGGATTTATCTATAGTACCACAGCAGAAAGGAGTGATCAAGCGAGCTAGTGAATTTGTGAATGAGTTGCAAGAATGCCACAAGGTTGTGCATGAACGATTGCTTAAGGCGAATGAGAAATATGAGCAATCCGCAGATATCAAACGACGACATGTTGAATTCAAAGAAGGAGATTTTGTATATGAAGTATTGACTAAGGATCGATTTCCTACTGGTGCTTACAACAAGCCAGCTGCTAGAAAGATTGGTCCTTTGGAGATCGTAAAGAAGATTAATGAGAATGCTTATCGATTGAGATTACCGGATCATATCCATACTGCTGACGTTTTCAACGTCAAACATTTGATTCCATATCATGGGAATAAGCATGTCGAAGAAGAGGGAAGTGTAAATTCGAGGTCGAATTTTTTTCAACCAGGGGACAATGATGCAACGCACCATGATGATAAGTCGCGTGCCCTAAGTCCCAAACGACCTAGCGACTTACGACCTAATGAGATACGAAGGTTGAAAGATACAATGCTACATGATATACCAGCGACCCAACCACTCTATGCCGCTTTCCTTAGGTCGTTACGAAGTACCGAGCTACGATCTACCAAGATAAGCGACCTAGTCGCTAAAGCTGACCTTTCTTATGTCGCTGAACCTTATGTCACTAAAGCGGATGTCGCTAAAGACTTAGGTCGCTCCAGCTTAGGTCGCAAACGAAGTGAAGCCTTATGTCGCGAAGCCCTAGGTCGCGAGAAGAATCACTATGTCGCGAAGCTTAGGTCGCTTACCTTATGCCGCATTCCTTAGCCAGTCAAGTTCTTAGGTTGCTCGACCTTATGCCGCATTCCTTAGGTCGCTCAACCTTAGGCCTCATCTTTTAGGTCACATGAAGCTGTGCTGTAGAGTACTATTGTTAAGTCGTTGAGTCGTATACTGTTAAATCACATATGTGTTGTATGTGTTAAGTCCTTTGTTCTTATGTCGTGTAATGTTGTAAATCGTATGATGTAGGTCGTGTGATGTTAGGTCGGCCGTGTGTTAGGTCGGCTGTGTTGTGTTGTAAATTTCTATAAATAGGGGTGTTGTGTCACTTGTAAAAGGAGTTGATTTTTGAATAAAAATTTGTTTGTGTGCTTTTGCCACTTTTTTTGAAGTTGAGTGTGATCTCCTTCTTCTTCCATCTTCGGATATTCGAGTGCGCTCGAATCAACGAATTTGAAGCCGATTCACAGAATCTCATGCACGAGATCAACGTCGAAGAATCATAGATCTTCTAATGCGGAATCGTGCGCGATCAACATGTTGAAGATAGCTAGAATCCGGTATCTCGAGAGATCAATGGATTTGGGCATTTAACGTTCTATCAGGTTTACTTGACACGAAATCATTTCGTGAGGAAGAAAGCTGCGCCAAATTGGTATCAAACATTATTAGCACGTCGAAGTTATAATCCGCTGCGTCACCTCCCCTTTTTTGTGATTTTTGGATTTCTATTGAAGATTATAGAATTTGTGTTCCACCATCTTTTATGATTGGCATCGATATGATGTCGATATTTGTGACTTGGTGAATAAAACTAAAGAGTATGACATTCTTTTGATCTTTGAGAAGATTCTTGTGATTTTGATTAATATCTGGTTGATTTTCAATTACATACTTATCATAGTATGGATTTATGGTTATCATACGTTTTTGTCATATCTCTTATGCTATATCATTTTATCTGATATTTATAGTTAGACTGATCCGTTTATTATTTTCTTAATAAATAATACTCGGTCGGACCGAGATGTTGCAGGCGCTTCTTTTTGACTCCTTGTCAGGGAGAATTATCTAAATTTTGGCTAACTACTTAGATTAGTAGTTTATTTTGTTGTATACATTTGAGATATAGACTCCATGATGTAAACTTATTCTTTTGTGTAGCACTTGTAACTATTCTTTTGTGATGCTGTGGATCTTGTTAGACCACTACTCTGATATACACTTTTATGTGTAATATTCATATCTGTTTCCGCCTTTGAGATATGAACTTCTCTGACTGATTTGTGTTATGATTTTCTATATTAGTTTTCGAGGATTACATATAGCCACGGTGTAGTAGCTTTGAGTTTGTGTCGGTATGTTGGATTTCCTCTTGAGATGAAAAGTTATATTTTTATCTGGCATATCGGTACTCGCACAAAGCAATAATACAGATGGTCGCTCCTCAATAGCCTTATTCTCCGTGCTAGTTGACTGCATTACCCCGTAGTGCCCTTGGCTAGTGTGGGTATAGATGTGGGGCGTAATAGACCATTTGGTGTAAGAATGAAATCTTAAAAATAATATTTAGGTTGAAAAATAGAGTACTTTTGTAGCATAAAATTACTCAATCTGCATTTATTTTACATTCTCATTAACCTGTAAGACTTTACGGTCTTCAAAAACAAGTTGACTGGCAATTCATATTTTATTTCAATCCTAAGAACTGTTCCTTTTCCAATAATAACTTTTCTTCTCCAAATTCATTTTTTTCATACCATATTACCATGTAAAAGCACTGGTTTAAAATATGAAGATCCAATTACTGATCAGCATCAAAGTTTTAATGGTGAAGGATGAGCTATTGATCTTTGTCTACCTATTTAAAACCTTTAACTTATGTGATTTTCATTTAAGGATTGAATAGTTTTCGCAACGTATTTAAAAATAATTTGACGTGAAGTGTACTTAATGGTTAGATTGCCACTACATTAAAATACTCATTTCGCAACTGGCAATACCGGTTGTAATAGCCCTATTACAATGATCAGCCGAAAGTTTTAATATGCAAAGTTGTAATAGAGTCAAAGCCTTTTACAACTGTTTTTGTCAGTTGTCTTTTACAATTTTTTTGCTTGTTGCAGTAGGCATTTTACAATATTTTTTGTCTGTTGTTAAAAAATGCAAGTTGCAGCTTGCGCCTCCAGATTTGACATCATTTTACAATTGAAACCAACCACGTACCAATAACAACTAAAATCATTCGCATTTATTAAAAATAACATGAAAGATTAACACTTCAAAAAGCCAAAACGAATCGTATATTCACATCATTCGGAAAGTCTTAACATAGTTACAAATCAACGTAGTTCAAGCCTAAACTAATATGTAAAAAAATAAAATACAATTACATTATAGCAACTGTACAAATGATGACTGTCTTGTTTTTTAAATATATTTTCTAGTCAGTAAACAAACCTCATGCCTATGTTTAACACTCATTTCTTCAGATACATAAGCAGAAATACTCATAGCAGCAACTCTTGTTGATATACTTTGGAAATGTATCGAACATCATGAATGAATACACCACAAGATAGAGAAAAATAAAAAGTTGAGAAATTGAGGTTGAAAGCGGTTGCCAAAAACATATTATAATTACCAAAGAAGATTGACAGCGCCATTACTTATGGAAACACAAATACATTGACAAACATTAACATACACCATATTGGAAGGAATATTTAATCTGCTGCAATTTAATAGGCTGAACTTTTAAGAGTTTTCAATATGAGGATGTACCCTTATACAAGTATTCTAAGGATACCAAATATTCAACCAAAGCCAATATTTTTTTATAGTTGTCGATCTCTCCTTGACATTTTCTACTATGTTGCCCCATGAAGGGATGTGCTGACCGTATTTCAACATACTTAAGTAAATAATTTTGTTTTATATTTTGGTAATAACATAAGTCAATAATTTAGACATGCATATGAGCAACTATGGGTAATGTATTGTAAACAATAAAGCAATTTTTTTAGTGTTAGTCATAAACTTGATGTTGTCATCACTTTAAAGTCATTCAAAGCCCTATGGTTGTTGTGCCCAGGTAATAAATTTGCTACCACGTTCGGGTTTGGGTTTTGACAACTTCGGGTTTCGCTTATGTTAAAAATTCTTAAAATCTTATGATTTGAATCTTATTACAGATCGAATCTCTCCAATTTTCATATGATCCCTCAAGTTGTACTTTAGGATTCAAAACCTAACCTAGCCACGACTGAAGAAAAAAACGACCAATTGATGCTACAGTAAGAATATGGAGTTAATTATTTGTACAACTCAGATTTTATTATTTTCTAAAGATAAAAAAGGAAAAAAAGTTTAAGATGTAGAACCCTAAATGTTAAAATCAGTTTCAAACTGCAAAATATTACTGAAAATTAGAATCAATATTGCATAACGTCAAATTAGTTTTTTATTGTTAATAATTTAATATCCATATCATATTGGCAATGAAATTGATCGAAATATGCCATGATCAACATGGTGATGGAATTAATGCATCGTATCTGAATGGATTTTCGGCCGCAAACATATGATTGGCCTTAAACCAACAGATCAACAAAAATCTATCGGTTTTTTCCTAATTTGGCCCGATTTTGCAAACTTACTACGCAAATGGCTCTGTTTAAAACTAATTACAAACGTAGCCCTGTTTTGGTCAAATCGTCGTTGAGTTGGGAAGATTGAATTGGTACAATTTCAAACTACGTCTATACACATGTTTTTTTCCGTGTATGTTGGGGTGTAATTTCAAATAGCGCTAGTTCAATTGGGGGCAAACAATGTGCTTCAACTGGCGCAATTTGAGATTGCGCTAATATACGTTGTAACGCCCCGTAATTTTCGATAATTTAAATTAGTTAAATTTATAAGATTTCTGTAATTTAACACTTAAAGAAATAAAATTTTAGTGGTATATTAATGAAATAATAACTAAATTAAAATGAAACAAGGTTAATTCAAGATAATCGTTAACAAAACTTAATGGAAGTCCAATTTATTGATATAATGTGAATATATATACTTGGTTATAATGTAAATATAGGCAAACAAATGTAAATGTGGAATTAGTTAATAATAAACGGTAATTTAATAAAATCAATATTATGTAGGTAATTATAATGGGTTATTGTAAGTAATAAACCCTTACAAGTGTGATAATTTAACCTGTTAAAAATTTAAATTTGAAATCAATTGCATTTAATTCACTTAATTAGTGCGGTTAATGTAGATTAAAGTGATCATTGCAAAATGTCAATTCAATAAGATGTAACAAATGTAAATTTTATTCACAATTTGGCAATTCATTGATTAAAAATAATCGAAATTCAAGTTTGAGTTATTTATTAGATTTTAGTTGTAATATATGGTCTTAAGGTAATTTAACCAAATTTAAGATTATGCTAATTTAAAATTTATATGAAATTTGAACATATTAACATAAAAAGTACAAACTAATGTAATTATACCGACAAGATGATCATTGATTGAATGATAAATCTTTGAATCAAATAAACGGATTTTTTGGAAATTAAATTTATAATTACTGAACTAATTTGAAATTGAATTTAACATTGAAAATTACGAAATACTCAATAATAAAATTGATATGGAAGTTTGTTATAAGGGATTTTAAATTACAAGTAATCTAAAATGACAGAAATGGTAAATTATTAAATTTGAGTGGATAAGGTGATTAATTAATTCAATATTAATTTATTTAATTAAGGTGGAAATAGCCATTATGGCAACTATCTCGGATTTTGACGAAACTAGTTTCATCGGATTCGTAACGGTGAACTATTATAGGATTTCAAGTTTCATAGCGATCGGACTTGTCGTTTGATCGTACGGACTCGAAACGCTTAAAATCAATTTAATTAAAATCAATTGAAATCAATTTAAAATAAGCTGATTTAACATAACTTCTTCATACGAAGGAATTAGGACTTGAACCTGTTCCATTAAGTTCAAAAATAATGAAAACATCTATTTTGATATATTAGATGACCCATTTTCATTCCGGAGGCAGAATAAGCTTTTCGGATCGTTTATCGTTCAACTTCTAAATAAAATATGGTCTATTCATTCTATTTTCCCGATCTACCTATAAATACCTTGTTATAAACCCTAGGTTATTTCTTATTTCTATTGTCTGTACGTACATCTCCTTCTTAACTCCTCATTCCAATGGTAGACAAACTCCAATTACCAATTCAATTTCAAATCAAAAATCAAATCAAAAATCAAATCAAAATTTTAAACTCTTCAATATAAATCGAATTATATATGATTTGAAGCTCTCGACGAGCGCAAGTCAGATCCACTGTCCATTTTTCGACATGGGATTCTATGCGTTCGAAATTCATGGAATCATTTCTGACCGTTCATCATCGCGTTCATCGACTTCATTTGATCAACAAATCAATGGTACTATTGTGTGGAGAAGTGAGTATAATGGCTTCAGAGATGTTACAGGATTGTTCATCTTTTATCAAGTATACAACTTGAATATAATTATTGAAAGATATTAAATAATTCGAAGACCATTCTATCGAAGACCATTAAGTCTGAGCTTTTCAGTGTATCGAAGACCATTCTATTTTCTGGAGGACGAAGACGATGATTCAGTATATTATTACTATTATTATTTATGATATTTATTCCACTACATCCTATTGTTCCGTTGCATTTATGTATTTATTTCTGCTTCATGTAACTCTGATTTTGTATTGTATTAGTATAATCAAATGTTTTGTGAACAACTTCATGAACTTTTATTTGATTATTATATTTTATCATTCCGCTATGAGATTTTTTTTATTTCTCTATTTTTTCTCTTATTTACCCTCATTAACAATCCTTCCTTTAAATGGTTTGAATTAGACATGTGTAGTTTATTATCGATTTGAATCATCCAAAAAGGTGGATCGTTACAGTCGGTATCAAAGCCTTGGTTAAGCGAAAACCTTAGCTTTGTGGGGTTAGACTCATATTTAATAGGGTAGTAATACCCTAGAATGGGTTGTCCAAGTGTATATGAGAGCGCGTATTTGTTAGTGTTATAAAAATGTTTTATATAAGTTTTGAAATGAATTTTTTTCCTAATATTATATGATATATATATATATATTTAAAGGAATAAATTTTATATGATTAGTTGATTTTTTATCAATTTATTAGCAATGGCTAATTACTGTTGATTGAACTAATAGACTAAACACTACTTTAATAATGATGTATTAAAGAGAATAAAATGAATAATTTGGATATTTTTTCATGAAATTGAAATATTGTTGTGAATTTTATTGTTTGTTAACCGGTAGTTTCAACCACTGAAATAAAATGGAATATATGGATATTTTGGATAATCGAACCTTTTGAATTAATATATGAATTGAACTTAGAAATTGGGTTGAATTATGCAGTTGAATTTGATACCTTAATTTGAAAGCAAGTGAAACAAGGTTTAATTTGTTATATCTATGTTTAGTAAATGAATAGAAATTTTGTTACGTTCTTGGAATGTAATGTAATAATATACAAGTGTGAACTTTAAGCCTTAGGATGTTTAAATTGAAATTGTGATTAAGGAAATGTTGTAAATAAATTGAAAAAATATGTTTATAAAGTTAATTAACATTTGTGAAATGTGTCATAAATAAAATTGAAAGGTAAAGGTAAAACTAAAAGGGATAAGCAGATATAAATTAAAAGTGAAATGACTATCAATAAAACCATGACTTGTAAATTGTTTTGTTAACGCTAAAATTTAAACGCTAACACCCCGGTGTGTAAAGTGTAGTTGTGAAAGCACCATCCGATGATTCGGGAACAGAGTATAAGCAGAAAACCACGGAAAAAGCGGTAAATAACAGCAATTTTATAGTGGTTCGGCTCAATAGTTTGCCTACGTCCACTCTGAATATCTTTATTGATGATTTAGTTTCAAGTTGATACAATTCTTCTCAAGTACAATACACTTTGAATTACTAAACACTTTGAACGAGTAGCTTAAACTTCAATGTAAGAGAAAGTCTTCAAATCCATGTCGGACGTATGAGATTCCTTCTTGAAGTTGCTGATAGCGTTCTACGTGTCTTAAAAGCTTTGGGTATCGAGTCGGTTTTGAATGCAGCAGAGTATCGGTGCTTGGAAAGAATGAGCCAAAAAGTCCCCTTCATGCTTGAGGTGGGTTGGTATTTATAGAGAAATCCCCCCTCTAGGTCGTAAGTCGTGACCGGTCTAAGGTAAGTCATGGCCGACTTATCTGGCCTAGCCCCATGGTCTCACAAAAGCTCATTTGTACAAGTCCTAAGTCGCCCACGAGTCAACATCTAAGTCGCAAATGAGTCAGCTGGTCCTTTTGATGCGGCATTGTACCTTCACTCAGTAGCTTTAGGTCGTGGACGACTTAGGCTAGGTCGTGAGTCGTATGCGAGTTAACTGATGAGCTTGTTCCCTTCAGATAATAAGACAAGTCCTCAATTGCGTACGAGTTAAGACGTTACTGTGTTAAGCAAGGAGCAGCACCTCATTTGCTTAAGTCGCTCACGACATATGCTTGGTCGTAAGTCGCAGATAGCTCTAACTCGTTAGCTCGCTTCCTTCTTAAGTCGTGCTTTCTCTTGAACTGTTAAGTCATCTTGTCCTTGAGTCGCGGGTTTTCTTAAGTCGTGGATGCCTTAGGTCGTGGAGCATCCCTTTCCTTCTAAACCGTTGAGTCTTAGACTTCTTTATGTCGTAAGTCGCTAAATCCTTTAACTCGTTGAACTGTTAGGTCGTCCATTCCTTGAGTCGTAGGTCGTGCCGCCAGCTAAGTCGCTAAGCCGTTATACTTTTTAGGTTGTTAAGCCCTTAAACCGTTAAGTCGTTTTACCCCTTAAGTCGTCCAACCTCTTGACTCGCTGAGTCGTGCGTCTTTTAACTCGTTAGGTTGATATCTCACTGAGTCGCTTGTCCATTGAGTCGTTTGCTTATTGAGTCGTTGACCATAGGAGTTAACATTTGCCCCTCGAAGTACACGCCTAAGTCGTAGGTCGTGTGCTTCGACTTATCTTAACTCGTGTGCCGGTTCAAATTTCATTGCCTCGAAATATAAAAGGCTTAGGTCGCCTCTTCTTCACCTACTTTCATCCGTGTTTACTTCCGCCATTAACGACCTTCGAAGCTTTTCAAAGACGAATTCAATCAGTTCTCCTCATCACTAATCAAGTTCCTTCCACCTTCATCATCACACTACGTAAGTAAACTCATCGCTTGCTCAATTTCACAACTACCGTTACCTTTCGAACATGGACTTCCCACTTTCCAACCCTAACCCAAATCCTCACACAGGCTTCATCTTGAGTCACGTTATGATTGATTACTGACAAGCTTGGAGTGGTTTGATTGAGTTTTTAGATGACTTGCAAGGAGAGGACGTGGATAACCATATTTCGATTCAGTTGATCCACGAATTTAGAGGAGGCGATATTGTCCTACATGGGTTAACGGGTTAGGAGTTAGGAAGATAACGGGTTATTGATTAGATGGGAGGTTTGTTGATGAAGTGAAGTGCTGACTTGGACATGACTCAATAATTTTGGGCGATCTGTGACCCCTCTCGACTTAACTAGATACGACATAAGCTTTGAGTCGTGGACGAGCTAAGGCTTAAAGAAATTCCCGTTACTTTGAACAAAAACCTTCTCTCCTTAACACGCTTTGCGGCTTATAGGACCAACAATTCAAGGAGCCAACGACTTAACCTGCAGGAAATCCTTTAAGTCGTGGACGATTTGTCTTTTAGGTCGTGGACGACTCAACCTTTAGGTCGTGGACGACTCATCACTTGAACGATCTTATACTTGCCAAATTGTTTCCTTTAAGCCTAAGCCAATTGCATCCCACCCTGTTAGATTGTGAACGACTCATGACTTTGAGAACTTTAGACTGTGACTCAATGTCTTGAACTTTAAACTGTTAAACTTTGCTGCATTTTTTCACAGATCACTTTGCAAGCTAGCAATCTGTTCAATACATTATTTACAGAAAATTAGGACGAATATACTGCCATCGACTGCCCATATCAAATGACAGATTAGTTAATAACAGATAATTAATTTAAATAAATTGTGTGAACGAAGTGCTTTCAACTCATCAATTTCAAGTAAAATATTAAAGCAACACTGAAATAGTCAATTGAAACCGACCAGCTTGCACTAATATTATGCTTGAACTTTAGATTAACAAGTTCTAAAATTTTGAAGTTGACCAATCGTTGACTATTTTAACTCCAGTTATATTTACTTGCTATTTTTATCAGTTTTGCACGACACTACACACTTTTAGGAAACGTGCACCTTCACATTTGAATATCCAGTTGTTTGTGTAGAATGACTTCTCAGGAAGAAGATACAATGGTTCAGACTGGAGAGGCCACTTTAATTCCTGCTCCTCTGGTCAATCCTCCCGAAAGAGCCTCTTCTACTTTATCGTACAGAGTTTTCCGCCAATTGTGCGCTCAGTTTGGCATTGCTGAATCAGATGCCATTCTTCCCGAGAGAAGTAACACTACTGACATAGCACCTCCTGGCTTTGTAACGGTCAATCGACAAATGTGCCTGAGTGGGGGCGTTCCTCCTTTCAATGACTTTTTCCAACAACTTCTTCGTCAATTGGCCATCGCCCCGTCCCAATTACACCCCAATGGTTATGCCATTTTAACGGGGTTGTGTGTACTGTTTAGGAGGACGCTTGATCGATTCCCAAGCTTTGACGAGATTTGTTTCCTATGCTCTTTCACCAGAACTAAAGATCACCCCTCTATTACTGTCGTGAGAAGTGCTCGAAATCGTAAACTGATCATCGATCTTCCTGACAGAGCTCATGGGTTTTTGACTCAATTTTTCTATGTCCGTTGCCCCCCGGGGTTTTACGCTGTGTGGAGAGAAGGAAGTAAGATCATCTACCTTTACCTCTTTTATATTCTGAGTCTTTTGAAGTTCGAATTGCTAAGTGTTAACTTCGTCATCATTTCTTTTCTTTTATTTCAGTACTTCCCCCTCCTTGTAGAGATCCCAGTCACAAGCCAACCCTAGAGAGGCTTGTAGCAGTACCGGTTGAAGAACGGGACGTGAAACTTTTGCTGAACGACGAATTCCTTCACCAGTTCGTACTTCTTCATCCTTCTCGCTCCACACACCCCTGCGAGGTTCCAGACTCCCCACCTAAAGCATCAGATGCTCTGGTTTCTACAGACACATCCATACCAAAAGGACCTGCTCCCGAGGCTTCGCTAGTGAAGTGCTCCACTTCGGTTGATGTTGCGGGGTTACCTGTCGAACTTGCCCCGGTTATTGAAGAAGAAGAGCCCCAGGGATCTCCCCGACTGTCACAGAAATCTGGCGAAGAAGCCGAAAAAACTAGCCTTGCCAAGCAGAGCAAGGACGATACTTTCGAAGGGTTGAGCGACCTCTTTGCCACCTCGCAAGAGATCTTTAAAGATGATCCTATCACTACCGGGGTTTCTTCTTCGGTAGTTGAAGCGACTTCTGTCCTGCAACAGACTTCGTCGACTCAAGAGTTGACGCTAACTATTACACCCACAACCACTCCACAATTAAAGAGTGGTTCGTAGTTTGATGCGCGTAGTTTGCACGCCACACACACTTAGAATTTTTTGGCACTTTTATGCTTCTGGTTTTTTGTACTTTGAAGAATTCTAAGATTTAGTTCTTTTTATTTCAGATTCTCCAATGGGGCGCAGCGGGTCCTACTATGATGATTTCCAGCGCTACGGGAGGCGTAGCCAATATGATTACACGCGTTACCTTCCCTCTTACAGAGAATCTGATTAAGAAAGAGCCGCTCGAAAGGCTCAAGAGAAGAAGGCTCAAGAGGAGTGTTACGAGAGAAGAGAGAGGGAGGAGCGCCACGACTCTTCGCAGAGAGGCGACGATTCCCATAAAAGAAAATCCCATGATGACAGAGGAAAAAGTCATATGGTTGAAGATTCGAGTAAGCGAGCCCGACATGGTGAAAAGCACACCTTTACAACTCCTGAAAAGGTTACTACTCCTGCCTCGCTCGACATTCCTTCCGGCTCTCCTGCTCTCGGGAAGACAGACATCCAAACAATAATTAGTAGGCCCAAATTCCAAGTTGGACCGGGTCCAGCCACTTTGTAGAGTCGGTTTCCACAGTGGTGTCTGAAGGGAGTAAGGTTCGACCTTGACTTGGTCCCCATTGACAAGTCTGCTATGTTACGAAACCTCGACGCCGTCAAGCTTGATATCGAGAGGATGTCGAACTGGCAAAAACTTGTTGACGAGCTCCAAAGGGTTAATCGTGCGAACATAGAGGCCATGCTCACTACGGAAAACGATAAAGCCGAGTGGCAAAAAGTTCTTGAGCAACACGACACTGAGATGAGGAGCATTGCTTCTTACAATGAAGAGCTTGAAGCAAAAGTTGAAGAACTGAAACAAGAGCTTGCTGCTTCCTCTACTTCCTATTCTCAAAAAGAAGAAGTGCTCCTAAAACAAGTGAGAGATGCTCATGCCAGCCAAAGTGATGCCGAAGACAGGCTCGAAGTGCAAAAAAGGATCAGTGAGGGCTATATTGCTGATGTTGCAGAGCTTCGGAAGAAAACCAGCTCCCAAGAAGCGGAGATTCAAATGCTTAAGCTTCAACTTTCTAAAGCTGAAATGGAGCGTGATGATGCCGTTGCCGGCAAAATTGCAGCTGAAGAGTCTCACGAGGCAACGAGGGCCCACATCAGCTCAACATTATTTGATTTCTATCTGCATAGCAACTTGGGGCGCGCTAGCCTCGCCTTTCTAGGCCCCAAGTATGAAATTACACTGGCTGAAGTTTGGGAGGCCGCACTCGATATGCTCGGTGGTAGCGGCGCTGGCTATGCTGAGTCAGCTCTTGAGGAGCACTATCTTGATGATGATGCTCGTGCCGCTCTCGCTAGGGGGAGAGAACAGCTTGCAAAATTAAGGGCCGAAACAGCGGCAGGAGAATATTCAGGAAAAATCATCTCAACTGCTCCAATTCAACCTTCCCCTTCAGCCGAAATTGACATTATCGGTTCTAGTTCTCATTCTCCATCTCCTACTAAAGTTACCACTGATATCACAAGCATACAAGGTGGAGATGAAGGCGGCGAGAGTGCCGAGGCACAGGCTTACGAAGTTGACGTCAGGGAACCGACTTCTGCAGGTAACCCTACTGACAATCTTGCCCAAGTAGACTGCTCATTTGTTTCTTACGAACTTGATGAGCTTTTTGACTACTTCTTGAATCTCAGCGAGCCATTGTCTCCTCTTTTTACCGACTTGAACTTTTTTCCTTCTGCAGAGAAAACGTCGGGCACTGTTCAGGCTTCTCCTCCTCCAGTTATTCCTTCCCCGCCTCTTAAGGTCACTCCTCCTTCTGCCTCGCAACCCGGGTCACAAGAGGAGAAAATAGAAGCTCTTCACGGCTTAGATGATCCCGTTGCTTCTCAAGATCCGAAAGGAGAAGAAACTGAAGGAAGCGAGAGGACTCCAGAACCAACTGGCTCCGACGTTGAACCGTTATCCAAACTTCTTTCTCCAGGGAGTGGGTCTTCCTCCAAGAAGAGAGGAAAGCAGGGAGTTTCCAAGAAGAAGAAGAAGAAGGGATCTTTAACTGGCGAAGAAGAGACGGAAGAAAGTTCGACCGAGCCCCTCTCTCCTTCATCCCCTACCCTCACAAGCCGGCCTAAAAAGTTGGTCATTCAGCCAGATGCGGGCTCAAAAGGTGGGCGGAAGAAGAAATGATGGCTCTGGTTCTGTGGCTTTCATATCGCTTTTTGCCTTTTTTGCATGTACTGACCGGAAATTGTGCGGGTACCGGCCCCCCGCTTTTCTTTTGTTTTTTACTTTGGAACCTGTACCTGTATATAAAATAGTGTTGAATAAAATGATTCTTTTTCTTTGTACAAACTTCTGTCTGTATCTGAGAATGCATTTACTATTTATTTTTGTACAAGTTTCTTTGTATGATATTGCGGTGAGCTTGTGGTATATATTGTTCGAGCGCAATTTTACCGATGTAGTTATGCCATGCTGCCCCTATACCATAAGCCCATTGTAATATTTTATTTTATGAGGAACTTGTGCTTTTTTTTTAGAGAATAATTATTCCACATTTGGAGGAATATGAATTCATTAAAAAATAGAGCACAAATAAGTTTCTACGCTTCAACCTTCGAAGATATCACTTTTTATTTTGTGCATATACACATTTTATTGAATGAAATCTTCTACGTGGTAAAGCGGGTATTTGTAAGGTACTTCAACTTCTTTTTGAGGAAGAGAATTTTCTAGAACAAGTAATTCATTCTTCCTTTGAAAGTTAAAGTGTGCTTTTAGTGAGGATTTTTTTTTTTAAAGTTGCACCTCTGAGGAAGACTTTTTCACGTTTCAACACCTGGAAGTTTTATTTCAATCTTGGAGAAACGTGTGCCTCCGAAGAGGTCTTTCTGCTTGATTGTGCCTCCGGGAGGGAGGTCTTTTCATTTCTGCCTCTGGAAAGAGGTCTTTCTGTCTTATTGTGCCTCTGGGAAGAGGTCTTTCCGTTTTGGTCCCTTGGGAGAGGCTCTCTTTTTTTTTTTTGCATTTCATCTCTGGTGAAGTGAAACTCCGAAGAGCGGCTGTTGCACTTTAACTCCTGGCGAAATGGGCCTCCTAAGAGGGCTTTTATTTTGTTTAACATTTCAACTCCGGTGAAGTGAAAATCCGAAGAGCGGCTGTCACACTTCAACTCCTGGTGAAATGGGCCTCCGAAGAGGGCTTTTATTTTGTTTTACATTTCAACTCCGGTGAAGTGAAACTCCGAAGAGCGGCTGTCACACTTCCACTCCTGGTGAAATGGGCCTCCGAAGAGGGCTTTTATTTTTTTTACATTTCAACTCCGGTGAAGTGAAAATCCGAAGAGCGGCTGTCACACTTCCACTCCTGGTGAAATGTGCCTCCGAGGATTGCCTGGAAGTTACTCTCTCATGGTTGGAGGGTCATGACTCCTCCAATCTTTTTTGGTTGAGTAGAGAACTTTCTTTTTTGCGGCATATGCCTCGTTAGAGGTCTTTATCCTCCGAAGAGTTGTGCCTTTGAAGAGGACTTGTGCCTCCGAAGAGGGATTTAGTTGTTCCTTGTCCACTTGCTTATGCCTTTTTAGCGATCCTCTATTTTTTCTTTTCAAGCTCGCACTCCCTTCTCTTATACGTAGTTTGTTTAATCCAAAGAAGTGTACTTCATTGCTAGGCCAGTTCGCGAGAACGGGCATAAGCTTCTTAATTGGATGTTTGTTTGTTCAAACTTCTCAATTTATTAGCTAGAGCCCGTTTTCGGCGAAATCATTGACCGTTCAATTGAAGCACTTCTTATCTAGGATTTAAGTTCGGGAATTTTGTGACTTGAAATTTGTTTGTTGAATGATAAGAAGAATCACTTGGTCTTGTAATGTGCAAGTTTTATTTTCGTTGCCTGCAAAAATTTAAATCGACATTTCAGCAATACATTTAATGTACTTTTCATATCGAAAATAAAGAAAACATGTAATAATAATAAGGAACACAAGATTTATAGTGGTTCGGCCAAGAATTTGGGCCTACATCCACTTTATAGTCTTTCATTATTCACTTGCATCGGTTTTACAATCGCTTTCAGTTACAGGAATCATACATTCATAATTCTTTTTACAATATTTCAACAAAGCTATCAAGTAAAGTATGGGCGCAAGTGATTGCTGTTCCAGGCTCTTGGAATTTGATCTCCTTCGACAGTAGTGAGTTTGAATGTACCGTCAAGAAGCTTCTGACCTAAGACATATGGTCCTTCCCAATTTGGCCCAAACACACCTGTCGCTGTCATAATTCTCTTTAGGACTAGATCTCCAATCTCAAAGCTGCGTTGGCGAACTTTGGAATTGAAATGTCTGGCTATCCTTTGCTGATGAGATGTGATTCTGAGCTCAGCCTCTTCTCTTTTTTCATCAAGGAGATCTAGTGCCTCAAGCTGTAGTTTTTCATTCTCCGCTTGATTGAAATGGATTCTTCTATGTGAAGGGACCTCTGTTTCTACCGGAATCATTGCCTCTGATCCGTATGCCAATGAAAACGGAGTATGCCCAGTCGCAGTCTTGTGGGTAGTTCTGTACGCCCATAGTGCTAGCAGTAGCTTATCGACCCAACCACCTTTTGCTCTTTCAAGTTGCTTCTTGATGGTTGACTTGATAATTTTATTTATTGATTCCACCTGCCCATTTGCCTGCGGATGAGCTACTGCTGCGAAGCTTTTTCGGATTTTGAATCGTTTGCAAAAATCTTGGAATTCTTCACTTTCGAACTGAGTACCATTGTCTGCAATTATCTTTTGAGGCACACCATACCTGCAAATGATATTTTTAGTCACAAAACTTATCATCTTTTTAGAGGTGATAGTAGCCAGTGGTTCAGCTTCTGCCCATTTAGTAAAATAATCTACAGCCACAATGGCATATTTAATTCCAGATTTGGCAGTTGGTAACGGTCCTACAAGGTCTATCCCCCATATTGCAAACGGCCATGGACTGACCATCTGTGTGAGTTCAGTGGAAGGCGCTCTAGGAATTTTTGCGAATCTTTAGCACCTGTCACATTTTCGGGAATAGTCTGCTGCATCTCGATTAATTTCTGGCCAAAAATATCTGTATCGGAGAATCTTCTTTGCTAAAGTTTGACCACCTAAATGATCACCACATTCCCCCCATGCACCTCAGCTAGGATTGTTTTGGACTCTTCCCTGGATACTCATCGAAGTAACGACATTGAGAATCCCTGTCTGTATAATTGGCCATCCTGGACTATATAGCGAGAGGCTTTCCTCAGTAGCTTCTTTCGTTCTTTTGAATTTTCCGGTAAAGAAATTGAGCTTCGCCTGTGCTAGAGTACTTTGCGAGAGAATCTGCTTTCGTGTTTTCTTCCCGAGGAATATGACTTATCATGTAATGGTCGAAATCACCCAGGAGTTCCCAAGCCTTTAACAAGTAGGCAGGCAGATTTCCCCCTTTCGCTTGGAATTCCTTCTTGACTTGGCATACAATAAGCTGAGAATCACTGAAGATCTGTAATGCTCGGATGTTTAGTTCTTTAGCAATTCTTAGGCCAGCGATAAGAGCTTCGTATTCTGCTTCATTGTTCGTTGAAGGAAATTCCAATCTTAGTGCATAGCATAATGACCCACCTTCAGGGGTCTCAAGTACAACTCCGGCTCCAGAACAGTAGTCATTTCTCGCGCCATCAACATATAACTTCCATTGGATTGGGGAATCATCGATCGTTTCCTCCTCACTGTTACCCTTATCTGTGAATTCTGCGATGAAATCCGCTAAAGCTTGTCCGTTGATTGCTTTTCGGGGATGATAAGTGATGTCATATTGACTGAGTTCAATATTCCACTTTAGAAGACGACCCGAAGTCTCAGGGCGAAACATGACTTGCTTTAAAGGTTGATCGGTGAGGACTCTGATAGGATGAGCTTGGAAATATTGCCTCAACTTCCTTGATGCAATCAGTAAGCAATAGGCGAGTTTTTCCAACTTGGAGTAATTCATCTCTGCCCCAGTGAGTCTTTTGCTGATATAGTAAACTGGATGTTGAATCCTCTTGTCTTCTCGTATCAGCGCTGCACTTAAAGCATGAGATGATACTGCCAAGTATATAAGAAGATCCTCACCATCGCCAGGCCTAGAAAGTATTGGAGGCGTTTCCATGTGGCAAATCAATTCATCAAAGGCTTTTTGGCATTCGGGAGTCCAATCAAAGTTTTTCTTTCCTTTCTTTAGGGCGTCAAAGAATGGGATGCATTTATCAGTGGCTTTGGAAATGAACCGACTCAAGGCGGCGACTTTTCCATTGAGACTCTGCAATTCCTTCTTCGTTCTAGGAGCTTTGACTTCCTTTAAGGCGGTAATTTGAGCTGGACTAGCCTCAATGCCCCTAGCGCTCACGATGAAACCTAAGAACTTTCCGGATTCTACTCCAAATGAACATTTTAAAGGGTTAAGCTTCATTCCGTATTTTCGAAGGACTGCGAACATGTCTGCTAAGTGTTCTATGTGATCCACTGCTTTCTTAGACTTTACTAACATGTCATCGACGTAGAATTCCATAGTCTTGCCCAATTGCGGTTTGAACATAGCATTAACAAGTCTTTGGTAGGTTGCCCCCGCATTCTTCAGCCCGAAGGGCATAACTCTATAGCAGTAAAGACCAACATCGGTGATAAAGCTCGTGTCCTCCTGATCTGGCTCATTCATCATGATCTGGTTATATCCGGAGTAGGCATCCATAAAAGATAACAATTCATGTCCCGTTGTTCCGTCTACCAGTTGATCGATCCTGGGTAACGGGAAGCAGTCTTTGGGGCAGGCCTTGTTTAGATCTGAAAAATCGATGCACACTCTCCATTTTCCGTTGGCTTTCTTGACCAGCACTGGATTTGAAACCCAATTCGGATAGGTAGATTCTTTGATAAAGTTATTCTCCATGAGCCGATCAACTACTTCTTTTAATGCTGCTGACTTTTCTGAACCTTGAGTCCTCCTTTTCTGTTTCACAGGTGTAAATTTTGGATCAATATTCAGAGTTTGTACTGCAACTTCTGGGGATATTCCGCACATATCGGCATGAGTCCAAGCAAAAACATCCAAATTTGCCTTTAAAAAAGATATTAAGATATTCTGAATTGACACATTAAGTTATGAACCCACATTCAACACCTTGTTTGGGTCCTTTGGGTCAACAGGTACTGGTATTGTCGTTCCCACTGGTACCACTCTATTCTCTCCTGCGCTGGCTTTTCTAGGATCCATCTCTTTCCGTGCTCCGCTGTGCTCGCCAGTGCGGGGTCCGCCCTGTAATTGCTACAAGGCTGGTTCTTTGATGCGGACTTGGGTTGCCGCATCCTTTCCCATTTCTCTTTTCCTTGTTTCTCGTAGCTCTATCAGATAACACTCCCGCCCAGCATTCTGATCCCCTTTTATAACTCCCACTCCATTATCTGTGGGAAATTTAATGGTGAGGCACCATGGGGCCAGAACAGCTTTGAATGTTGCGAGAGTTGGACGGCCAAGGAAAGCATTATAAGCAGAAAATTCATCGACAACCACAAAAGTTTGCTTGCGGACCACTTTTCTTTCTCCCTCTCCAAGTTTTACAAGAAAATCAACGGTTCCTATCGGTTGTTTTGGCTCCCCAGTGAAGCCAGCGATTTTCTGCGATGAGGCTTGCACATCAGCCATAGGGATCTTCATTTGGTCGAATGTTTTCTTGAAGAGGATATTGCAGGATGCGCCACAATCAATGAGAACTCTTCTCACAATAGCTGGCCCGATACCAGCCGAGATGACTAAGGGATCCAAGGTAGGAGCTTCAATACCTGTGGAATCCCTGGCTCTGAACACAATATCTTCATTGAAAGTTCTTTGTTGCTTCAGGGGCGTAGCATCTTCCAAAACATAGACATCTTCCTCGGCCAGTACATACTTCAAAGCTCGGGTATACCTTTCCATCTCACCCCAGCTCCTGCCTGCTGGGTGAGGTCCTCCCGTAATGACATTGATAACAGGCCTTCCGGATTCATGCCCTGCAGTCTTCTCACTTGTCCTGGGTTGATGAGTAGGAGCTCGTTGCCCCTGACTAGACGAAGCGGGATTGCTGCTATTCTTTTCCACAAATTGCTGCAGCTTGTTTTCCTTTATCAATTCTTCAATCAAAATTTTCAATTGGCGGCATTCATCGGTATCATGACCGGGTTGATTATGGAAGCGGCAAAACTTCCCGCTTTGTACAGCTTTTTTTCCGGTTCTCAAAATGGGAGGTTTAGGATAATCGACCGAATCTTTAATGGCAAGGTAAATGCGCTCTGGCGTATCTGATAAAGGGGTATATTCTGATGACTTGAAGGAACGAGGCTTCTTCAGATTTTTCTGTTTCTTCCCATCGTCATTTTCCCTTTTCTGTCGTACAGATTCATTCTTGCGTGGAGCAGCAATGTTATCTTCATCTTTTTCCAATACTGCCTTTACCGGTACAGGACGGTTTTCCAGGCGTATGAACTCATCTGCTTTCTTGTAGAATTTTTCATGGGAATTTGGTTCCTTCATGTTAAGCCATTTTCCAAATTCGCTCGTCCTGTCGATGGCCCTCATCAGATAGGTCAAGATCATTCGTGGTTCTGCATTGTCTACCTCGGCCAGCGCTATATTAAAGTGATTCAAGAAAGATCTGATAGTTTCCCCTGGATTCTGTTCTAAACTTGACAACGACATGATATCTTTGGCTTTTGAAGTATATAGTCTGAACTGCTCCTTGAATTTCCGGGTTAGGTCAGAAAACTGATCTATAGACCGAATTGGTAGCTTGGTGAACCAAAGCAGAGATACACCTTCCAAATATACAGGAAAATATCGACACTTTATTTCATCAGAAGCTCTGGCACCTGTCATGTCCCAATCATACTTATACAAGAATTCGTTCGGATCACTTGTTCCCTTGTAAGCTGGAATAGTTGGAGGGACGAACTTCCTTGGGAATTCAGCCTTTAAGATCCTTTCGGTAAACGGGGTTTTACTTGGAGCGAAACCCCATTCCTTCTCGTCTTCATTCCTTTGCATGCTTTCTTTCATGATTTGTCGAACCATTTCAGAAAGATACCCCTCATCATTTTGAGCTTTAGATCCACCAACTTCAGGAAATGTCCGCTCAAAGGGGCTGGCAGCCCTCTCAGGAATGTTTCTTTCTTCAGCTTCATGAATGTTGCCAGCAAAGTTCCTTTCATTACCCGTTGGCTGACAGTTTACCCCAAGCAAATCGTTCAACTTATTCAAAATTAGGGCATTTTGGGCATTCTGAGCCTCCAATTGTGCACTTTAGGCATTTATCTGCTGGTTCAGCCCTAAGATTACAGCATCCAACTCCGCTTTTGTAACCCCCACAGGTGGAGTGGCTTGATTAGGTGCTGGGGAAGCGGAGGTTCCCTCTTGAACATTTCCAGATCTAACAGATCTACTCCTTCTCCCCGGAGCCATGATTTCAGATAAACTTCTAGTCTTCAGAGAGATTACTTCAACAAACTTTCGTGGAGCAATGATGATAATTCGCCTGAGTTCGACTCTCAATGAAAGCACCAAAAATGTTAACGCTAAAATTTAAACGCTAACACCCCGGTGTGTAAAGTGTAGTTGTGAAAGCACCACCCGATGATTCAGGAACAGAGTATAAGCAGAAAACCACGGAAAAAGCGGTAAATAACAGCAATTTTATAGTGGTTCGGCTCAATAGTTTGCCTACGTCCACTCTGAATATCTTTATTGATGATTTAGTTTCAAGTTGATACAATTCTTCTCATGTACAATACACTTTGAATTACTAAACACTTTGAACGAGTAGCTTAAACTTCAATGTAAGAGAAAGTCTTCAAATCCATGTCGGACGTATGAGATTCCTTCTTGAAGTTGCTGATAGCGTTCTACATGTCTTAAAAGCTTTGGGTATCGAGTCGGTTTTGAATGCAGCAGAGTATCGGTGCTTGGAAAGAATGAGCCAAAAAGTCCCCTTCATGCTTGAGGTGGGTTGGTATTTAAAGAGAAATCCCCCCTCTAGGTCGTAAGTCGTGACCGGTCTAAGGTAAGTCGTGGACGACTTATCTGGCCTAGCCCCATGGTCTCACAAAAGCTCATTTGTACAAGTCCTAAGTCGCCCACGAGTCAACATCTAAGTCGCAAATGAGTCAGCTGGTCCTTTTGATGCGGCATTGTACCTTCACTCAGTAGCTTTAGGTCGTGGACGACTTAGGCTAGGTCGTGAGTCGTATGCGAGTTAACTGATGAGCTTGTTCCCTTCAGATAATAAGCCAAGTCCTCAATTGCGTATGAGTTAAGAGGTTACTGTGTTAAGCAAGGAGCAGCACCTCATTTGCTTAAGTCGCTCACGACATATGCTAGGTCGTAAGTCGCAGATAGCTCTAACTCGTTAGCTCGCTTCCTTCTTAAGTCGTGCTTTCTCTTGAACTGTTAAGTCATCTTGTCCTTGAGTCGCGGGTTTTCTTAAGTCGTGGATGCCTTAGGTCGTGGAGCATCCCTTTCCTTCTAAACCGTTGAGTCTTAGACTTCTTTATGTCGTAAGTCGCTAAATCCTTCAACTCGTTGAACTGTTAGGTCATCCATTCCTTGAGTCGTAGGTCGTGCCGCCAGCTAAGTCACTAATCCGTTATACTTTTTAGGTTGTTAAGCCCTTAAACCGTTAAGTCGTTTTACCCCTTAAGTCGTCCAACCTCTTGACTCGCTGAGTCGTGCATCTTTTAACTCGTTAGGTTGATAACTCACTGAGTCGCTTGTCCATTGAGTCGTTTTCTTATTGAGTCGTTGACCATAGGAGTTAACATGTTTATAAAATAAATGGAGAAATTCTACAAAACAAATATTAGAGTATGAAGTAATATTTGTGTTAATCAATGAGATTAAAAATAATCGAATTGAAATGCAATTGTGATGAAACAAATTGGGATAATTACATAAGTTGTATGTATATTATTTTATTACCAAAACTAATTTGATACGGACTTGAGTACATAAGCTCAAGGTGAATTACACCATTTCGCGTTAGGGTTTTTCATTCGATTCTTGATGGTGAATATTTGATATGGATTTTTGTTTTGATTCTATAATTCTCTATCATAGTATATGGCTATGCAAGGAGAATGATGGTCTCTAGTCAAGAAAGCATATCGAAGTCCACAGTAGGGAAGTTGAATGGACATACTAGTTCAAAAGTGAACTTGTGTGATCGAGCGAGCGATCGAATGTGATTTTGCAAAAATGACCGTATGTACATCTTATGTTTTAATATGATTGATATGCTTTGCCGCTAAAATTGAATGTTGTTGGGTTGGATATCTTTGTAATTTAAATTGGAATTTTCTTTTATGTAAAACTACTATGGATTTAAAACCATTTTACGACACTATTTTCTTTTATTTTTCTTATACAAACTATCTTATTCTATTTTATTTATAAAACTATTTTAAAAACTATTTTATTTACAAATTATTTTACAAACTATTTTATTTTCAAATTATTTACAAACTATTTACTTACAAAACTATTTTATAGACTATTTTATTTACAAACTATTTTACATAATCATTTTATATACAAAACAATTTAACAAAAACGATTGATATACAAAACTATTCTAAATTCCAACCATTTTATAAAGCAAAGATGTTCAATCGCATACGACTTTTCATACAGTGAAATTGGTTTTGGAAAATTATTGATTCTTGTATAAGATGGAATTTATATAAGTACAAGTGATTTTGAAATTGTTGATTTTGGTAGGTATTCGATTTGAAGAGATAAATCTTATATATAACGGAACTTATATAAGAATGATTTGATATATTCGAGATTATTGATTTTGGAAAGTTCCTTATCTGAAAATGAAATCTTATATATAATACTATATAAGTGAGATATTTGATGTTACGGTTTTGAAAGGGTACTATATGTGGTATATTATATTTTGAAGTAAGGGGTATGGGGAAGTACCCTCCGTGAAGAAGTATAGTGATATTCTTCGACCCAGATGGACTTGGGGAATCTAGGATGGATTCGACCGATAAACCCGAATGGACTTGGGTGAACTCAGAAATGGATTCGAACTGATATGGTTATCCGGACTTAAAATCATGAGTTTCTTGATTTTTTTAAGGTAGATGGTTATTTAGTTTACCCAATGGAGGCGCTTTCGATACTGGGATCTGTTGTTTATGGATCTTCCGGGAAGGAAGTGCATCCATTGCGTAAATCATTGAATCAACAGCTACCACTATAGCAGGGGTCGATGGTCCCTTGTTTACGACCTGGCTGCGATATTTTTCTAAAATATGGAAGGTAGAAGGATCTTCTGGAAAGTTTTCTGTCCATTGCATAAGTACTGGACCAACAGCGGGCCACTACTATCGTATTATCATCATTTGACATTAGATTTTGAGCGGTACTTCTCATACCTATTTTTAAATATTTTTCACTGGATGTCGAAACAGGTTTACTAAGTACTTGGAGAATTCTAGTCTTACGCCTGATCAATGTACGACCAGATCTTGACAGAATGGGGATAAACTTTTTAAGACATCGAGTTATAAAAATATTTTGATAAAGTATTATATAAAAGATATTTTGATCATTTTTGTCGATTCTAAATACTTTAAAATGTTAAAATAATGTTTATTTATATTTAACATGGTCTAATGGTAATTCATTGGTGTTGTAAATATTTTAGAAGTTATTAATTAAGTAAAACATATTTAAAGTAAATGATTATTGATTTATTAATAATGTTTGAAAAGTATCATGAGATAAACTAATAAATTTATAAACAATGGATTTAATGTTTTCAATAGCGTCTTTGTAAATATAAGTAATGTTGTAAATAATTATTTTCAAATAGTTTACTTATATTTACAAAGATGTTATTTAAAATATTTAAATGGTATTTATAAATGAAGCGAGAAATTTTACAAATGAATTTTTGAAAATTATTAAAGTATTAAAGATGATTAATCTGCAAATAAAGCGTTCAAACGAAGATTTCAATTAAAATTTATACAAGCTTCTTTGAATGTATAATTTAAAGATATCATATAAATGGAACAAATTTGATTTGCGAAGTTTATTTATAGTAATGTACTTGACAAATAAATTTGAATCTCTATTTTGGAAGTAAAATTTGGAATATTTACTTGATTTTGAAGTACTAATAGTAAATTTATTGGTTTGTTTACTGTTTGAACTTTTGTATTAGACCATAATAAATGTTTTTCCAAGATTCGAATATTCATTTTAAAACAAGTATGCAAAATTAATTATGAAGATGTAAAATTTTATACTTTAATTTAGAAATTTAATGTAAAATTTGAGTATACTATTAATTTCAGTTCAATAATCTTGAGTTTATATTTATTTTAAAATAATGAGTCTGATAAATTATCGGATTTAAGGAACTTTATTTTAAAGCTTATTATAATGTTTTGATATAAATTTCTTACATTGATTAGACTTTTGAAAAATATTTGCATAATGCTATGAGAAAGTTGTAAATATGTCTTATATTTTACTAAGTGAATGAGGTTAAATGTTTTAATTGAATTTTTAGGTAGATTGAAATATTTCCGTTCTCTTCAAGGGCGAATACCAAAAACTTAAATTTTTATTCAATAAGAAATTAAGGAATAAACTTAAGTATGGCGGTAGAAGCTTAAGTAATATTTTGGAATGATTCATTAATGACTTAAATCCTTAAGGGAATAAATTATGTAAGTGATTGACCTCTATATAAATAAATGCATATGGAAAAAAAAACCATTAGAATAAACTAAAGTAAATTTAAATTATAATTTCAATTACTGTAATGGAATAAATTTTTAAATATTTAATAATTGGAACTTCTAAAGTCGAAAGTAAGAAATTAGATGCTAAGTTATAATTGAAATATACAAGGAACTTGAAATTTGTAACTTGTAAACAAAAGGATTTAAAAATAAGAAATGATAACTATTGAAGATTTATTTATTATATTGAAATAAGATAAACTTGTGTAACTTTCAATTACATTCTTAGAAACATATATACATACATACATACATACATACATACATACATATATATATATTACCAGAATATTAAAAGTTTTAATGTTAAATAAGGATATATAATGGAATACTATACAAAAAAACTTAAATAATGAAAGTATTCAACGAAATTTACTTTTATAAATAAGAAATTTGACATGAAAATGGTTATAAACCTGAGTTATAATCGTAGTGCTACTAGATAAAATGAAATAGGAAGTAGATATTGTAAGCAAAGAATTTTGAACTTAAGCCAATGTTTGAAGCTATTGATAACTAAAGTAAATAATAAAATGAATACTATATTAAAGTTAATGATTGTAACTTCAGAAATGGTTGATTACTTTGATTCCTTGTGAAGATTGTATGCTTGTTTGCAAAAGATGGTTGTTATGTTGGATTGATTTATTTTGATTTTATGTGGTGATGGTTTGCTTTTGGTTAAAAGTGATTATTATTATGTCATGTTGATTATTTGCTATTAATTTAAAACAATATAATCATTTCACCTCTATATAATTTTTAACCTCTTTGGATTATATAAGTGGAATACAGGTTATGGAAGCATACAACTTCTTTTGGTTTCATAAAATAAGCATCATTTGTCCATCTAATAGGTACGTTCCCGGATTACAGTTTTCTAGTGATATTATATTGTATTCCGTTGTTGGGATATATTATTTTGAAAGTATATGATATTTTTGTTATTTTGATATTATGATTTCTCCTGAGGCTCTTCATATAAAGGAGACTATGTCGAAATTTTTCATGAATTTTGGACTTAGAAAATTTATGAAATGTTTTTCAAACTTTTGTTAATTTGAATATAAAAGAATTTAACTGTTTATACACTAATATATTTTATTTAAATTATTTATCATGTAAACAAATTGTTTATAAATTTAATATTTTGAATAAGATATATTGACTATTTAATTTCTTTTCTTCCCTTCTTGTTCCTTTTCAGGGACGAAAACTTTTGAGTGGTGGAGAGTGTAACGACCGTAATTTTTGAAAATTTAAATTAGTTAAATAAATAAGATTTTGGTAATTTAACATTGAAAGAAATAAAATTTTAGTGGTATATTAATGAAATAATAACTAAATTAAAATGAAACAAGGTTAATTCAAGTTAATCGTTAACAAATTTTAATGGAAGTCCAATTTATTGATATAATGTAAATATATATACTTGGTTATAATTTAAATATAGGCAAACAAATGTAAATATGGAATTAGTTAATAATAAATGGTAATTTTATAAAATCAATATTATGTAGGCAACTATAGTAGTCGATTGTAAATATTAAACCCTTATAAGTGTGATAAAAAGTAAAAAGGAAACAATTATTATGTGTTACCTATTTATTTAACCTGTTAAAAATTTAAATTGGAAATCAATTGCAATTAATTCACTAAATTACTAAATTTAATGTAGATTAAATTGATCATTGCATAATTTCAATTCAATAAGATGTAACAAATGTATATTTTATTCACAATATGCCAATTGATTGAATAAAAATAATCGAAATTCAAGTTTGAGTTATTTATTGGATTTTAGCTGCAATATATGGTCTTCTGGTAATTTAATTAAATTTAAGATTACACTAATTTAAAATTTAGATGAAATTTGAAAATGTTAACGTAATACATACAAACAAATGTAATTACCAATAAGATGATCATTGATTGAATAACAAAACTTAAGAATCAAATAAAGTGATTTATTGGAAATTAAATTTATAACTACTGAACTTATTTGAAATTGAATTTAACATTGGAAATTATGAAATACTCAATAATAAAATTGATACGGAAATTTTCTATAAGGGATTTTAAATTACCAAGTAATCTAAAATGAAAAAAGGTAAATTATTAAATTTGAATGGAAAGGTGATTAATTAATTTAATATTAATTTATTTAATTAAGGTGGAAATAGCGATTTTGGGAACTGTCTCGGCTTTCGACGAAACTAGTTTCATCAGATCCGTAACGGTGAAATATTATAGGATTTCAAGTTTTGTAGCGATCGGACTTGTCGTTTAATCATACGGACTCGAAACGCCTAAAAATCAATTTAATTAAAATCAATTGAAATCAATTTGAAATAAGCTGATTTAACATAACTTCTTCATATGGACTTAGGACCTTAAAACTGTTCCATTGAGTTTAAAAATAGTGTAAACAACTATTTTGATATATCAGATGATCCATTTTCGTTCCAGAGGCAGAACAGGCTTTTCAGATCGTTTATCATTCAACTTCCAAATAAAATCTAGTCCATTCATCGTGTTTTTCTGATCTACCTATAAATACCTTGTTATAAACCCTAGTTTCTTATTTCTATTATTTGTATGTATATCTTATGCTCAACTCCTCATTCTAATGGCAGACAAACTCTAATTCCTAATTCAATTTAAACTCAAAAATCAAATCAAAAATTTAAACTCCTCAATATATATCGATTTGAAGCTCTCGACGAGCGCAAGTCAAATCCACTGTCTGTTTTTCGAT
This sequence comes from Allium cepa, assembly GCA_030765085.1. NCBI lineage: Eukaryota > Viridiplantae > Streptophyta > Magnoliopsida > Asparagales > Amaryllidaceae > Allium > Allium cepa. The sequence continues at coordinate 502,078,091 of CM060945.1, forward strand.
CTGGGTTTCTATGCGTCTGGAATTCATGGAATCATTTCCTACCGTTCATTGTCGCGTTGATCGACTTCGTCTGATCAATAAATCAATGGTACCATTGTTGGAGAAGTCTAAGGTCAGTTCATCGGCATGGTGCGCTTGTTGAGATGATGGCCGAATTGATGGATATAATGGATTTGGGTTTCAAAAGGAAGCGGCAGCCGGCTATTGTGCTACGTCGTTCATTGATGATGTCATGTAGCGAGACCTAGGGAATTCTCGGTCGGAGGCCGGGATGGTTTTGGCGCGATGGGTGCTGGCGTAGGAGGTCGGTGGTGGTGTAGAACTCCGGCCAGAGTTGATTTATGCTCATGCGATGATGTCTAGGTTCAAATTGAGCACGTGAGAGACGGCATATCTATGTGATGGTGATTCGTTTTATCCTCTTATTTTATTTAATTTAAATTTCAATTCAAATTGTCCTAATTGATATAACTTTTGCATACGAGATCCCATTCATGCGCAGTTTGTTTTGCCAGGATCGTATCGAAATTCCTAACATTTTGACGCTATTCGGAGAATTTTAGGCTTAAATTGGATTTAAATTCAATTTAAATTCAAAGGTGAATGTTTTAACTAACTCACAACTTCTATACTTCTTATGTTTTTTAAATTAAATTAATGAGATTGGATATTTATTTATGGCTGTTTAGTATATATATATAAATCATCATCTCGGTTAATTTGAATTTATTTGAATTAAATCGTTATTTAATTTATTATTGAATATAAATTGCCAATTAAATACCTGTTGTTGATTTTCAATTATCTATTGATGTTTATCGATTGATTGGGATGATGATTGTGATGGATGATTGATTGATGATACTGGATGAATGGATGTTGTATTTTATATCGTTATAATACTACAAGTTCATCATGGGTTGAAATGATACATACCCGAACGATCTTATAGATTGGGGGAAAACCGTTATGGGTTGAAATGATAAACCCAAACAGTTTTCAGTGATTTGAAAATTTTGATTTTTGGTTGGTTGAAATGATATATATGTATGTATGTATGTATGTATGTATCCACTTAAATTCTTGAATTTGGGTTATATTTTGGAATTGAATTATTTAAAAGGTATAAGTTAAAACTTAGAATTTTTCTAATTAAAGTAGTTAAAACTGATACGTCGAATTATTTGAAATCTTTCAATAATTATATTCACATTGTACACTTGATAAGAGGTGGAAAATCCCGTAACATCTCTGAAGCCATTACACTCACATTTTATTTTAGATTAATTTGACATATATAAGATCTTTTACTTCTGACTCGAGTGTTTTGTTTTCGTTACGCTTGGGTTAGTCTGAGCTTTTCATTTATCGAAGACCATTCTATTTTCTGAAGGACGAAGTTGAAGATTCGGTATATTATTACTATTATTATTTATGATATTTATTGCACTATATCCTGCTGTTCCACTTCATTTATGTATTTATTTCTTCTTTATTCAACTTTGATTTTGTATTGTATTAGTATAATCAAATGTTTTGTAAACAACTTCATGAACTGTCATTTGACTATTATATTTTATCATTCTGCTGCGAGATTCTGTTTTGTCTTTTCTTTCTCTTATTTTTATCTTATCTACCCCATTAACAATCCTCCCTTTTGAATGGTTTGAATTAGACATGTGTGTTTTATTGTCATGTGGAACCATCCAAAAAGGTGGGTCGTTACATACATTCTGACCAAATCAATGCTGAGTTGGCCAAAACAGGGCTATGTTTATAAATAGTTTTAAAACAGGTCTATTTGCGCAATAAGTTTGTAAAATAGGGCTTAATTGAAATAAATCCAAAATTTATTGGCAACCCTTTTAAAATGTGGTTATATTTAGGCCTCAAACCAACAAATACCTTACCTTGTCTTCAACAATGTATTCACTGGTGGCAGGTTCAAATTCAAAAGCATGGCCTCTTAAAAGCTATGACTAATGGAAACTTAATCAGGATATTGACATGGAGGAAAAAAAAGAACTGTACGCTACCTTCAGCATCACCTTATTTATATTTGTGTTAACTTTTCTAAGCTGTTACAAAAGTTTACATAAATTGATGTAATCAACAAGAGCAGGAAATTTGCTCAGTTTATAAATTATCCTATATTAATTGTCTTGACTCTTCACCAATGTAATTCCAACCATCACAAGTTCAAGTCGCAAGCATTACATTCAGTATCTATCTGTGTGTGTATTTATGTGTATGTGTGTGTGTATGTACATATACATATATATAACACATACATATATATGTGTATATATAACACATACATTGTGTGTGTGTGTGTATATATCCTGAAATAGATAGTATAACTGAAATTATATACAGACACAAAATTATATACTAGCTAACTGGAACAAGTCATCGTACGAAATGCCCATGTACTCATCTTTCAGAGGTTGGATGGGCTTTATGGCATTAGTAAGACTTGTTACCATATTATTATTTTTTATACACTAGCAGTTTTGTAAGTGATTATGCAAGAAAAAAATGTTAATACCAGCATTAGCTGCATGTTTTAATCGATACACATGACATAAATGGAACCTTGAACTAAATGCATGTATATAGTTAAATACATTCACATTATACAATGGACAAGGCATATGGCAACTGAAGAAAATTAAGATGTGTGATGAATGGCCAGAAAATGCAAAGAATTATATTATAAACTTCAACTATCCTTGTCTCACTCTAGCAATGATGCGTGCACATGTACATTCACCTAAAAAAAATTCTTCACTAACTCGATATGCTCCCTCCTCCCTATATACACGAGGCTTCCAAATATGTTAATCTACTCAACTCATACACTTCACTACCATGCATGTACCAAAGAACGTTAGAGACAATTCTTCATAGAAATTGTTATCTATATAGTTTCAGTATCAAAAATAATGCTATGAGTGGTAATGTTACAAAGAAATAGGTGTCACTAGGTCCTATGTTGAAGAGTGTCGCATTTCATCACTTCGACGTCATATCTCTTCGATAACGTATCTATTCGATGACGTATCTCATCGCAGTTTGTGTAAAGTTGGTAACATATCTCTTCGGCGTCAATCCTCAATCACACCACGCTTCATCACATCGTGACTCACTAGCATCACACTCCATCCATGAGAAAACAAAGGACTTCACACCAAACCAACATCGCCATCAATCAGCATCATCTCTTGTCAACAATAATGACCTACGTCATCGTTGCACAACTTCGCTCGTCATCATTGTACCCCTTCAACACTAATGCTCAAGTTATACTGCATATCAACAAAGATGGGATCAACTTCGAGCTTAATCAATGCCACCATTTGCGGACTTCGAAGATATACAAAAAAGAGATATAAAGATTATTACAACTATAATCATCGTCGAAGGATTTCGATATGTTGTTTGATCAGAGCAGCAAGCAAGTGCCAAAACAATAGTGAGGATGCCAATAAAGAATGTTATCACCATCAGTAACCTTGAAGACAAGTAATCTAAGGAGCCAAAGATGCCGCACATCATCAATGTCACTTCACGCTTAACCAGTGCTACCTCTTATCGATCCTGGAGATATACCAAGGGAGATGTAGAAATGAGATCGTCTTTTTTGATCAGTGTCGAAGAGCTAGGATGATGCACTCCATTAATAAAAGAATGCAAGAGTATCGAATATAATCAACTTTGTAATACACCAATAAGCATCAGAGTGACCCATAGCGCATTTCTTTGAAGCTAAGTTATACCAACACTGCAATTCGCCTATTGTAATCATAATAGGCTCATCGCCGATGATGACTGAAGCCATCAACATTACATTGAAGTGGCACTTCACTTCATAACCACTTCGGGAATATTGTTCTACGACGATGTCAAAGGAATGCGAAACTACGTCGCTCTTAGACTAATACTGTACTTTGCTACGATGATGTCAAAGGAATGCTAAACCATGTCGCTCTTTGACCAATACCGTACTTTGCCTTTTATGCAGTGCATTTCTTCAACATTTGGAGGATGTCGCATGTCAAACCCAAGAAGTGTTGGTGGTGAACACTATCAATATCAATGAAACCCCTAATACTACTTTACGTTGATCATTGCCGAAGTCATCACTCACTCATAAAGGACATCGATCATCATGAGTGATGCCGTCGGTACCATAATTCTCTACTGCCGCATATCTCCACTAAAGGAACATAGAAGCTAGCGCATGGCATCCTCGAGGTCGTCAAAGTCTTTGACGACCCCATTGCCACAACCAATGATGAAATGCGCCGATGTCATTGATGAATGCCAAAGACCCTGATGCCGCTTAACCCCCACAAATATGGACCTAGAGGTGTCCTTTTGCGAGACGATTTCCATTCTCTCCAACTTTTCTTAAATCAATCCCTGTAACCCTAAAGTGAATCGGGAACTACATCTAATTGATTGTAATTGCATATTATTAATATGAACATGGACTTAGACATGCCTATTACCTTTGAGTTTCTTTTCGAAGGTTATCGATATGGACTTGCATATATTCAAACTCATTCGAACAGATTTACATATGTTCAAACTCATTCTAAACGACTTGCACATATTTGACATGGTGACAGTAGGGTACAAGTTCGAACACGCCCAATGCAAATCGAACATGTATACACACACAGACACACAAAAACTAGCTCGTGCCAGTGAAACAACATGCACAAGTTTATATGCATATCAAAGTGCAAATGACCAAAGCAGTAAATTAAACAGTCAATGATTCAACACAGGAGCAAAGCACATAAAGGCGCCAGAGAGCATACACAAATATACATGTTTATGGTGATAGGATGAACAAAATCAGAGAGTATATATAGAGCATAACAAGATCAGGGCCGTAAGTAAATAAAGGTCAAAGCTGAAGTTCAAACCAAAATCAAAACCGTGGTCATGCCGAAGTCAACAAGCACAAAGAAAGGAAATGAAACAAGTTCAAATTTTAACAATACCAATTGACCAAAGAATTCAACACCATGGGGGCTAAGGAAGTCGAAACCAAAGCCTTGAGCAGCAAGTAAACAAAATATATGAAATTGAAGAAGTCGGAAATCATCTCAAGCAATCAAACAAAATTGAATGTCTAGAACATGGCAGTGACGAATTCAAACGAATTCAGACGAACGAAAATAAAGGGATTCAGGTAAGCTAACCAGTAAAGAAAAAAGAACAAATCACACAACGTATATATTCGATTGAGCAACCAAAGCAAGAATATATAATCGAACGATCAATTGAAGCGGCATCTCAATTTCTAGGAAACGTATTTTATGAACGAACGAGCAAAGCAACATTTTTCACAAAGAAGAAGGATGGGCCAAAGAACAAAGAGAGAAAGTGATATTCTTTTATTACTTATATTTATTTTAGGCCGACCTTTTTGTCTACTTGGGCTTATGTTTAAATTAGTTTTTTGTCTTATTTGATTTGTTTTTATTGTAATTTTTATTTTAAACCGTTGTAATTTGTGACTAAGGGACGAACTACGGTGGTGTAGTTCCAAAATTCGCAACTCAGTGGCTGAGTTATGGCAGGGTTTTGAGCGTAGAGTTGATGTTAGTCGATAGCGGGTGTCGCAATTTTACGTGTGTAAGCGTCTGACTACTTAATTTCTAGTAGAAACCTTAGGAGCATCACGTAGGCAGGGTTTTGCCGAAGCTGGGTAAATTCCGTGTTGTTCTACTTTTGCATTTTTATTATTCTGCTATTATCTATGCTGCTGACTATTATCTATGCTGAAATTATTTTATATACTTAAGTAATAAATTTTTATAAATAATAGTATCACCCTATTAATCCACCTCTAGGGTGAAATCGATCCTACAAGTGGTATCAGAGCTAGGAATAAAAGCATTTTTTTTTTAAAAATTGATTTGTTTTCAAAAACCAATTTTTGTTTTAAAATTTTAAATTTTAAAATGGCTTCTTTCAATAACGCTTTTGCTAAGGGTCAGTCTATAGTTAGACCACTAATGTTAAATGGTGAATATGCTTACTAGAAAAATAGAATGAAAATTTTTCTGATGCTTGGATTATTGTTGAGACGAGTTATAGAGCGCCACTTATAGTGGTAAATAATCAGGAAATTGAAAAACCAATTAATCAATGGACAAATCTAGAAAATAAGTTACATAATGCTAATGCTAAATCCATGAAATCTATTATCTGTTCATTGGATCATATTGAATATAATCGTGTCTCACATTGTCTAACTGCAGAGGAAATCTGGCACACACTTGAAGTTACTCACGAAGGAACATCTGAAGTCAAGGTATCCCTCCTTACAATGCTTAGTAGCGAATACGAGAACTTCACAATGGCCAAGGATGAGAATGTTAAAGAGATGTATGCACGACTTTCCAATCTCATATACAAATCAACAGCTCTTGGAAAATCATACACAAAGTTGGAAATAGTCCGACAAATCCTTAGAGTACTTCCATGAAATTTTGTACCAAAAGTTACAACCATAAAAGAATCAAAGGATTTGAAATAAATCAAAGTTGAAGTGCTAATAGGATATCTCACCACTTACGAGCTAGAAATGAAATTCAAGGAAAAATGAGAAGGAGGTGATACTCGAAAGAAATCAATAGCGCTTAAAGGAACAACGAAAGATGATGATGATGATGGAGCAGATGTGCTGGTACTATTAATGAAGAAATTAAAAAAGTGGAATAACAAGAAATCCAAGCTCTAAATCAGAAATCGAAAAGCAGAGTAGGCAAAGCACTGGACAATCTAGAAGAATGCGATATCATCTACCACAAGTGCAACAAACCCGGACACATCAAGCCAATTTTCCTCATAATCGACACGGCCTAGAAAAGAAATCAAAAAGGAGAATTTTTGCAGCCACGTGGAATACATGTGATGAAGATAATAAAAGTACTAGCAGTAAAAGTGAGAAAGCAGATATGTGTCTTCGAGGTGATATAACTGATAGCGACGATGACGAGCTTAGTAAGGTATCAAAACTCACTCACTTAGAATTACTTATATATTTCCACGAAGTAAATGTCTATTTTGAACGACTTAGGGAGAAGTACGCTAAAATTGAATCACAAAAAGATACTTTGATAGATTTAAATAAACAACTTGATCAATTAGCTAAAAACTATCAAAGTAGGATCCCTAAGTGTGATAAGTGTCCATCATTCGAAGATGAGATTAAAAATTAGAAACTAAAATAAAATTACTTGGAAATGAAATTCTAATTTTAGGAGGAGAGAAAATTCCATCAAAAAGTGCACACAATTATTGAATGAAAATGAATCTCTCAAAACTCAAGTCCAGCAACTGTCAATGACTTTAGGAAAATTTCCAAAAGTGAAAGATCGTTGAATATGCAAGTAGGGAAACAAACTGTTAATATAGTTAGATAAGGACTTGGATATAATCAATCTGAACCTGTTAAAAGAAAAATTAATAAAGTCAAATCCGAGTGTACAATTTGTAGAAAAATTAGGCATAATCAAAACAATTACTGGTATAGACCCAAATACGTGATAACCATACCAATTTGGGTTCCAAAAGACAAAAATATAAAATCCCTTCAATTTAAAAAATCTGGGTGCCAAAAGGAACATATATAAATAGTTTTGGGTCTCAAGAAAATTATGTTTCAAAATCAGGTGCCACTAACAGCCATGTACCTATAAAAACAAATAGGTCACAAAAATCTTTTATCGTGTAGGTGTGGTGGCAGGCTAAGGAACTACAATAGTATTACTTGGATTCTGGCTGTTCCAGGGACACAATGGGCAACAAAGCAAAGTTCATTAGCCTAGTACAAAGGTAGCAGAATCACAATGGGCAACAATGAAATATTATCGGCAAAGGTAAAATAGGTAATGGCATATTGAACGATTTACCAAATGTGATAATCTGCACCTTAATTCAGCCAGTAATGTGATAATGAAATAAAAGTTGATTTTGATTTTAAAAATGTTGGTTATGATTCTAATTTTTTCAAAACTGCTGACCAAATTATTCTTTTATGCCGAGAACACATTAAAAATCTCTAGAGTCTTTGAACTACTTCATATAGGTTTGATTGATGATAATACATTTGGTTGACTCTATATTCACATTTTTTGCTTATTGGCAGGGCATCAATTAAAATTGAAAAGAATTTCACTTAAAAAGGTCTTCAAGGATTTGTTGCAACATCACGGTCTGGTCTATAGCATCCAACTAATGATAATTTTGAGTGAAAGAAAAATTTAGATGCAGATTACACTGGTAATCTAGTTGATAGAAAAATCACTAGTGGAACGTGATTTATGTTGAGACATTCTGTAGCAGCATCGTTTTTCAAAGAAAAAAACTGCATATTTTTCATTTCAAATAATTTCCAAATTGCAGACATTTTTTCTTTTATAAAACCCCTTCTACAAAATCATTTTTGTTGACCTTATTTCAGATTAGACATTATGGAAAATTTGATTTTATAATTAATTTTGGATTTGACTTTAAATAACTACATTAGCTAATCCGACTCCCTACTGATTACCTAAAAGATAAACAGTGGTTGAAAAAGTGACGCGTGTTGATATTAATCATATATTTTAACTTGAGACGGTATAATTAGTAAATTTCTTTAAAAATTTAAACAAAAGTTATAAACACTTTTTGTTGGTAAATATTCATTTCTACTTCAATCATATTTCTATCGACCAACACTCATCATAATCCAATACGGTATGTCAATACGTGGTATTTTAAATAGGAAATTATGCGCTTTCATTTTATATTTTTAGCAATAAAAACATCCAAAGTATTCACCCTCATTTAAAAGTTCTCACGGTTATGCATGGGTGAATAACTTGGAATTTTTTATTATGTGCTTCCATGCTCATTTAAAAGTCCTCACGGTTATGCATTGATGCAGCCCAGCCTGATATTCCAATTCAAGCTTTGAAGCTGAATCAAGTTAACGACTCAGCTAAGTCATATGAACGAGTTAGAGGGGTGAAAAGGCGGGGAAAGGATGATGCAACGCATCAGGTTTGCAATCTTATGGTGGCCGACGACCTAACTAATGTCGCAAATGACCTAATGTTGCAATTGTGCAGTGACCAGCAACCTAATGATGGTCGCGAACGACCTAGTGATGCTGCGCAAACCACTTATCCCTTAGATCGCGAGGGCTTAGGTCGCTCAAGAGTAGGTCGCGAATGACCTAACTCGCAACCCAGAATGAAGCGGTGGATTATTAAGCCGCTTTGAAGTCTTAAGTCGCGTTGTTTAGGTCGTTATGTGTTGTGTTGTTATGTCGTGTACTATTTATGTGTTGTATTTGATACCTTGTGCTGTAGATATGTTAAGTCGCTTGTTGTAAGGTCGACTGATGTTTTCTGTTAACTCGTAGGTCGTTGTGGATTAGGTCGGCATGTTGTGTTAGGTCGAAAACGACCTAAGTTGGGTCGTGTTGAGTCGTGTATTGTTTGAGTTGTAACCCTATAAATAGGGATGTATGGGTCATTTGTAGGGGTTTGATTTTGAATGAAACTTTGTTTGAGTGCTTTGTGCCTCTTTTGAAATTGGTAGTTGAGTGTTATATCATATCTCCACCTTCGGCATTCGAGTGCGCTCGAATCAATGATTGTTGAAGCCAATTCACGGAATCAAGTGCGCTTGATCAACGTTCGACGAATTGTAGATCTTCTCTCACGGTATCGTGCGCGATCAACATGTCGAAGATAGCTAGAATTCGGTATCTTTCGAGATCAACGAATTTGGGCATTTTGGTATTTTCAATCCATTGATTTGTTTTGCTTCATCTAATCATTTCATCGATTAGTTTGACACGAAATCTTCATTTCGTCATCATCATATCATTTCCGCTACATCAGTTTGGTATCAGAGCTAGACTTAGCCAATCATAGCTAAGCCGAGTTTTGGAACCAAGGAGAAGTATTGGAAGTTTGGAGATCAGATTTGCATTGTTGAGAAGTTTGGCGTTCATCTGTTCACCGTGAAGTTGCAGCAATTTGGGAGTTTCGATCCATATCATTTTGGATCAAAGTTCGAAAAGTGTTTGAATTTTGCTCGTTGGAATTTTTGTATGCCGAAGTGAAGTTTGAATTTTTAAGTGTTTGCGCGAGCTAAGTTAGGTCGCGACAGTTGAGCCGAGCTAGTTGAAGTATAGATCCGAGATAACTGAAGTCGTGCACTGATTTTTTCAAAGTAGATCAAGGCCGAAGTTGTGTTTGTTGAGAATTTGTTGAAGATTCAATCATGCCTCCGAGAAGAGCTAATCGTCAACAAAATGTTGAAGATTTGTATAAGCGAGAAGATGCTAAACAAATGGAACAACGCATTAGCAATAAATTCAATGAGAAGTTAGATGAAGGTATTGGGAGGTTGGAGAAATTGATGATAGATATGAATGAAAGGAGAAGGTCACCAATCTCGAACCATGGAGGAAACAGAGTTTCGCTATCGGTTACGGAAGTGAGGAGGGTGTCGCCGCAATCTTTTAGAGAAAGAAGAGAAACATCAATTTCATTAAGAAGTGTCACCATGAATATAGACATGAAGAGAGAAGAACTCCATGTGAGTTTGAAGATGAGCCATATCGAGATGAAGAGAGGCATAGTAGAAGAGACATGCATGATCGAAGGGATGTTGATGGTCGAGATCGATATAGACGTACATTTGATTATGATGAAGATGGTGATAGAGCTAGCCTTCACTATCGAGATCGAGACCAAGTTCGAAACTCATATCGAGATGTAGAAGATGATCGTCGATGGGAGTCGGGGATGAAGACAGAAATTCCGAAATTCAAAGGTGGAATGGTAGCAGAAGAATTTTTGGATTGTTGTCTAATGTTGAGGAAATTTTTGACTTCAAAGAAGTTCCTAAGCATAGAAGAGTTAAGCTAGTTGCTACAAGGTTGAGAGGGAGAGCTTTAGCATGGTGGTAGAAAACTAAACTAACACGGGAGAGAATGGGAAAGTCAAAGATTGAATCATGGGAGAAGATGAAGAAGCTGATGAAGGCTACATTCTTGCCTTACAATTCAATCACTCATGTATAAGAGGTTGCAGAATCTGAGGCAAGGGACGAAGACTGTTAATGATTATGCTGATGAATTTTATCAACTGATTACTCGAAATGACATTATGGAGACAGAGGAACAATTGACTGCTAGGTTTTTTGTGGGATTGAGGATCCAGATACAGGATATGGTGAATATGTTTGATCCTAGATCTGTAGCTGAAGCGCACCAGAAAGCGTTGGCTTGGGAGAAGCAGGGAAGACGAGGATGTGGTGTATTTCCAAGTTCCAACATTCAGAACAATGGTACTAGTGGGAGTTCCAACGTTTCTAAAGCTGTGAGTAAACCAGTTGTGAATGAGGTTGCAAAGGCAAAGGCCAAGGCCAACAACAGTTTCAAATGTTATAATTTCTAGGAAATGGGTAACAAGAGTAGTGAATGTCCGAAACCGAAGAAGCGAACAATGATTGCTGAAGTAGAAGGTGAGGATGTTGGTGAAGGTTATTCTAGTCCAGTTGAGGGAAATGAACAGGATACCGCGTTAGGATATGAACAATGATTGCTGAAGTAGAAGGTGAGGATGTTGGTGAAGGTTATTCTAGTCCAGTTGAGGGAAATGAACAGGATATCGCGTCAGGATATGAAGGATGTAATCTAATGTTGAGGAGATCATGTTTGACACCGAAGGAGGAAGAAGAGGCTAGTTGGTTGAGGAGTAATATCTTTCAGTCGACATGCACTATACTGGGGAAGGTTTGTAAATTTGCGATTGACACGGGAAGTTGTGACAATATCATTTCTACCGAAGCTGTGAGAAAGTTGAAGCTGAAGACGGAGAAGCATCCAAATCCTTACAAGTTAGCGTGGTTAAGGAAAGGAGCAGAGGTGAAGGTGGATAGGCGAGTTCATGTTCCATTTTCTATTGGGAAGAAATATAAGGACGAGATCTGGTGTGATGTGGTGGAGATGGATGTTTGCCACTTACTTTTGGGAAGGCCATGGAAGTATGACCGAGCAGTGCAGCATGATGGACGAACCAATAGCTACAGCTTTATGTTTGAGGGTACTAAGATCATTTTAGTTCCAAAGAAGAGACAGCAAGAAGAGAGCAAGTCAGAAGAGATTGAGGAACTAAAGACTTTGTTGACTTTGATGGAGTTTGTTGGAGAAGTAGAGGAGAGTCCAGAGGTGTTCTTGTTGATTGGACATGAAACTACTGAATCTGTTGAAGTTCCAGAGGGAGTAAAGCCGGCATTGAAAGAATTCAGAGATGTGTTTCCTGAAGAGTTGCCAAAGGAGTTACCACCGTTAAGAGATATGCAGCATTAGATTGATCTTGTGCTAGGGGCGGTAATACCTCACAGGCTACATTACAGGATGACTCCTAAGGAGCATGAGGAACTGAGAAGGCAGGTGGAGGAGTTGTTAAAACAAGGGCGTTTTCAGGAGAGCTTGAGTCCTTGTGCAGTGCCAGCCTTATTAGTGCCAAAGAAGGATGAGACTTGTTGGATGTGCGTGGACAGTCAAGCTCTAAACAAGATCACTGTGAGATACAGGTATCCTATGCCGAGGTTCGATGATTTGATTGATCAATTGAGTGGAGTTGTTGTGTACTCAAAGATTGACTTGAAGAGTGGATACCATCAAATTCGTATTAGGCCGGGTGATGAGTGGAAGACTGCTTTTAAAACTAGAGAAGGTCTATATGAATGGCTGGTTATGCCGTTTGGCTTGTCAAATGCTCCTAGTACTTTTATGAGAGTGATGAACCAGATTTTTAGACCATTTATTGGGAAGTTCGTAGTAGTTTACTTTGACGATATTTTAATATAGTGGAAGTATGGAAGAGCATGTCCAGCATTTACGGGAAGTGTTGTTTATTCTACGACAGGAGCAATTCTATGCAGCAATGACGAAGTGTGTATTCATGACGCACAGTGTTTTGTTTCTGGGATATGTTCTATCGAAGGAAGGTATTCAAGTGGTTGAAAGCAAAGTGGAAGCTGTCAGGAGTTGGCCACAATCCAAGACAATTACTGAAGTGAGGAGTTTTCATGGGTTGGTATCTTTTTATCGAAGATTCATTCCATATTTTAGCAGTGTGATGGCACCTGTAACCGATTGCATGAAAGGAAAGAAGTTCGTGCGGACAGAGGAAGCAGAGTTAGCTTTTGAGAAGATCAAGACACTTTTGACGTCAGCACCAATTCTAGTTTTGTCGGATTTTCAGATATTGTTCGAGTTACACACTGATGCTTCAAAGGTTGGGATTGGTGGAGTTTTCAGTCAGAATGGAAGACCAGTTGCTTATTTCAGTGAGAAATTGTCTGGAGCCAAATTAAGATATAGCACCTATGATGTGGAGTTTTACGCGATTGTTCAAGCTGTGAAGAACTGGATACATTATCTGTTTCAGAAGGAGTTTGTTCTTTATACGGATCATGAAGCTTTGAAACATTTGCAAGGGCAGGACAAAATTTCAGCCAGACACGCTTCATGGGTCGCGTATCTACAGCAGCTTACTTTTGTTGTAAAGCACAAATCAGGGGTGATGAATCGTGCAGCTGATGCCTTAAGCAGGAGGAATCATTTGCTGACGACGATGAAGATTGAAGTGGCAGGATTTGAAATATTGCCAGAGTTGTTCGAAGAAGATCCTTACTTTACGAAGATTGTTGAGAAAGTCAAGGATGGGAGAACTGATGAGTTTGTGTTGGTAGATGGATTCTTATTCAAGGGGAATCGATTGTGTGTACCGGATTGCAGCTTGAGAATGAAAATTGTAAAAGAGTTGCATGAAGAAGGACATGCTGGTCAGGATCGCACATTGCAATTGATTTCTCAGACTTATATTGGCCCTCGATGAAGCGGGAAGTTGAAAAGTTTCTGCGTAGATGTCATGTTTGTCAAGTTTCGAAAGGGACAGCTACAAATGCAGGATTGTATATGCCTTTACCTGTTCCTACAAAACCGTGGATAGATGTAAGCATGGATTTCGTGTTGGGCTTGCCGAGGACGCAATAGGGAAATGACTCTATATATGTTGTGGTGGACCGTTTCTCGAAGATGGTACATTTTGTTGCTTGTAAGAAGACGGCAGATGCAGTCCATGTGACACAGTTGTTCTTTAGAGAGATCTATCGCTTGCATGGTTTACCAGAATCTATAGTTTCAGACAGGGATACCAAATTTCTGAGTCATTTTTGGCTGAGTTTGTGGAAGATGGTGGGAACAAAGATGAATTTCAGTATTGCTTATCATCCGCAGTCGGATGGACAAACCGAGGTTGTGAATAGATCACTGGGAAATATATTGCGGTGTCTCGTGAAGGATAATCTGAAGAGCTGGGATGTGAAGTTATGTCAAGCAGAGTTTGCTCATAATCATGCTATCAACCGTAGTATGGGTTTCAGTCCGTTTCAGATTGTATATTCAAGCTTACCAAAGGGGCCGTTGGATTTAACGATAGTATCACAACCGAAGGGGATAGTTAAGTGGGCAGCTGATTTCGTTGATGAGTTGACAGAATACCATAGAATCGTTCAGGAACGATTGGAGAAGATGAAAGAGAAGTATAAACGATCTGCGGATCTGAAGCGAAGAAGTGCTGAATTTAATGAAGGAGATTTAGTGTATGCTGTACTAACGAAGGATCGTTATCCAGTGGGAGCATACAATAAACTTAAAGCTCGAAAAATTGGTCCTGTAAAGATTGTGAAATGGATCAATGAAAATGCTTATAGGTTGAAGCTGCCGGAGGATGTGTACACTTCTGACGTGTTTAATATTAAACATCTTATACTTTATTATGGAGATGAACTGACCAATAGGGAAGGACTTTTAAATTCAAGGATGAATTTTTCCCAACCAGGGGAGGATGATGCAGCCCAGCCTGATATTCCAATTCAAGCTTTGAAGCTGAAACAAGTTAACGACTCAGCTAAGTCGTATGAACGAGTTAGAGGGGTGAAAAGGCAGGGAAAGGATGATGCAATGCATCAGGTTTGCAATCTTATGGTGGCCGGCGACCTAACTAATGTCGCGAACGACCTAATGTTGCAATTGTATGGTAACCAGCGACCTAACGAAGGTCGCGAATTACCTAGTGATGCTGCGCAAACCACTTATCCCTTAGGTCGCGAGGGCTTAGGTCGCTCAAGAGTAGGTCGCGAACGACCTAACTCGCAACCCAGAATGAAGTAGTGGATTTTTAAGCCGCTTTGAAGTCTTAAGTCGCGTTGTTTAGGTCGTTATGTGTTGTGTTGTTATGTCATGTGCTCTTTATGTGTTGTATTTGATACCTTGTGTTGTACATATGTTAAGTCGCTTGTTGTAAGGTCGAATGATGTTTTCTGTTAACTCGTAGGTCGTTGTGGATTAGGTCGGCATGTTGTGTTAGGTCGAAAACGACCTAAGTTGGGTCGTGTATTGTTTGAGTTGTAACCCTATAAATAGGGATGTGTGGGTCATTTGTAGGGGTATGATTTTGAATGAAACTTTGTTTGAGTGCTTTGTGCCTCTTTTGAAATTGGTAGTTGAGTGTTGTCTCCTATCTCCACCTTCGGCATTCGAGTGCGCTCGAATCAATGATTGTTGAAGCCAATTCACGGAATCAAGTGCGCTTGATCAACATTCGAAGAATTGTAGATCTTTTCTCACGGTATCGTGCGCGATCAATGAGTCGAAGATAGCTAGAATTCGGTATCTTTCGAGATCAGCGAATTTGGGCATTTGGGTATTTTTAATCCATCGATTTATTTTGCTTCATCTAATTGTTTCATCGATTAGTTTGACACGAAATCTTCATTTCGTCGTCATCGTATCATTTCCGCTGCATCATGCACGTAAGGAATGCATATCAAAATCGATTTATTAAATAGACTAGTTGATTCTAATCCCATTTAAAAGTCCTCATGGTTATGCATGGTTAGAAGATACTTGAATTCATTTTTTTATAAAAAAAATTGGAATACTACTAATCTCATTTAAAAGTCCTAAAGGTTATGCTTGGTTAGTAGATATTCAAATTCCTGAAATAAATATACCACAAATAGACACAACTATATGGTTTTGTATAATGACATCACTCCTATCATTCTAATAGTGGAATATGCGCCTAACAGTGTATTTATGATTTTTGTTTGATTTTTTATTGAAATTTAATAATTATACTCAATTAGGTATTAACATTGTATTTATGTCTATCACTATATCTCTATTTTTCGAACACTATTACTCATTTGCTGATAATAAAAGAGGGAGAGAAAGGTTAAGATTTTGGAAAATAAAAGTCAAATATTTTATTTTGTATTCGCTATATGCATCTAGGTTCATTTATTCATTTTTACATGCGTATATGAACGAAGAGCTTTGTGTAGAGAGGGAACGTTCAAATAGGGGGAGAAAATTGAATGAACAAATACATTTAACAAATTCAAAATCTTAAATATATGTTTGTTATCATCAAAAGAGGGAGATTCTTGAATATGAAACTGTATGATTTTTTTTATGATAATATATATATATATATATATATATATATATATTCATTTAACTGCATTTGTTAATGTACTATTTTATTTTTCACATAATTAAATAATATTTGTTAAATAAAATAAATAACAAAGAGTTTAAATTCAAATAGATATTTTATTCAAACAAATATTTATTACAATTTTGAATAGTATAAATTTGAGCTCTCACTATATATGTATATATATACAATTTCAATTACAATACAATTTCAATCACATCACGATTATCATTTACATATGCACCTCCCAACTTATCACTCGTTCACTCAAAATTGATCTTCAACTTAATTCCAAATTGAATCCAGCATCTGAGCAATATGCAAAAATACACAGTGACGCAGCAAAATTGAAAAGAAAATATTTTTGCAGTGCAAAATAAAATGTGTAATTTAAAAATATTACTTGTCTCAGTTATTTGGGTTGTTCGTCATCATTTAAATTTGGATTCGTCATACACGAACAACTTATGACATGCATATTATATCACTTTACATGCCACAAGGCCGTGTACACCGATATATACACTTGATAAAATTACAGGGACAGATGAGCACAAGGTCAAACCCAAATCAAAAGCCGGGTTCAACTCAAGTGAAATGAATATAAAGTCATGATATTATCACAAGGTTAAACTTGAGCTATTAGCTGGATTCAACACAGGTGCAATTCAAAATGCAAATAATTCTCGAGTGAAACAAAGGCCACGCAAGCCACATACAGCCTCAAGTGAAAGGCTAGACAGTCCAACCAAAATAAGGTACAAATGTGCATATAATCATATACAAGTTCAATGCACAGGGGGTCGAAAGAGCAGCAACCTTAACAAAAGATTGGCCAAGAAAAATAAATAGTAAAGCAACGGCAGTGATTAGACTCAAGCAAATATACAACATACATATGGCTATAGTGAAGACAGAGCTCGAGGCTAAACAATGAACCATGTGCCTAGACTAAATACAATGCTACAAAGAAAAACAACCAAGGATTGATATAGTATGCAAATAAACAAGTGCAAGGCAAAAGTGGCGACTTCAAATTATATAGTGATGTAGCAATGAGCATTCGAGACAACTTAATGCTAACATGAAGTACAACAGACTCAAGACTACAATAATGTCCAGACCATATGCCGTCAAGTGAACAAGACCATAGCACAGAAGACATGAGCTTGCGACAAGCTTCATGGGCCCAACAGACTTACATAGACTACAAGTACAAATCCAAGTGAAACACAATAAAACCCAAATGTACATATGTAGTGATAAACAAGTTTAAAACAATGGGACGACAAGGATATGAATGCAAGTAGTATCACAACAACTTGAGCCAGACTCGAGCAAGTCAACACCCAACATATCACAAATACTACAACACAATACAACATGAAGAAACCAGATTTTGAGTCGAGCAGTGGATAGGGAGAACAAGTGTATACAACTACATGGTGACAGTAGGGTACAAGTTCAAACACACCTAATGCAAATCAGACATGTATACACACACACACACACACACAGATATATATATATATATATATAACTAGCTCGTTGCATTGAAACACAATGCATAAGTTTATATGCATATCAAAGTGCAGATGACCAGAGCAGTAAATTGAACATTCAATGCAGGAGCAAAGCACATAAATGCACCAGAGAGCATACACAAGTATACATGTATGCAGTAACAGGATGAACAAAATCAGAGAGTATATGCAGAGCATAACAAAGTCAAGGCCGCAAGTAAATCTATGTCAAAGCCGAAGTTCAAACCAAAATCAAAACCGTGGTCGTGCCGAAGTCAATAAGCACAAAGAAAGGAAATCAGACAAGTTCAAATTTAAAAATATCAATTGACCAAAGAATTCAACACCGTGGTGGCCAAGGAAGTCGAAACCAAAGTTGTGACCAGCAAGTATACAAAATGTATGAAAATAAAGAAGTCAAAAATCATCTCAAGCAATCAAAAAAATCAAATGGCCAGAGCATAGCAGTGACGAATTCAAACGAATTCAGATGAACGAAAATAAAGGGATTCAAACCCTATATAAATGTTTAACATCATCGACCAAAAAAGGTTCATACGAGTCCAAGCAAAAAGGAATAAACATTCAACTCGAATCAAGATCGAGTTCAAGTAAGCCAACAAGTAAAGAAAAAAGAACGAATCACATACCATTATTGCCGAACTCGATCAAATTGAGTAGCCGTGTGCAAAAATAGAAGAGAAGATCATTCGACTGAGCAACCAAAGCAAGTTTATATAATCGAAGGATCAATTGAAGCGGCACCTCAATTTCCAGGAATCTAAATTTCTGGACGAACGAGCAAAGCAACATTTTTCACAAAGAAGAAGGACGGGCCAAAGAATAAAGAGAGAATGGGATACTCTTTTATTACTTATATTTATTTTATGTCGACCTTTTCATCTACTCGGGAGTATATTTAAATTAGGGTTTTGTGTTATTTGATTTGTTATTATTGTAATTTATCTTTTAAATTATTGTAATTTCTAGTCGTGTGACTTGAGGACGAACTACGGTGGTGTAGTTCGAGAATTCGCAACTCCATGGCTGAGTTGTGGTAGGGATTTTAACATAGACTTAATGTTAGTCGATAGCGGGTGTCGTAAGTTTACGTGTATAAGCATCTAACTACTCAATTTCAAGTAGAAACCTTGGGGGCATCATGTAGGTAGGGTTTTGCCGAAGCTGGGTAAATTCGACGTTGTTCTATTTCCGCAATTTTATTATTCTACTATTATCTGTGCTGCTGACTATTATCTATGCTGAAATTATTTTATATACTTCCGCAATAAATTTTTATAAATAATAGTATCACCTTATTCACCCACCGTCTAGGGTGAAATCGATCCTACAAGTGGTATCAGAGCTAGGAATTAAAGCAAATTTTTAAAAAAAAAATTGATTTGTTTTCAAAAACCAATTTTTTTTTTTTTTTAAATGACTTCTTTCAATAACGCTTTTACTGAGGGTCAGTTTATACTTAGACCACCAATGTTCAGTGGTGAATATGCTTACTGGAAAAATAGAATGAAATTTTTTCTAAAAACCATTGATGCTTGGAATATTGTCTAGATGAGTTATAGAGCGCCAAGTATAGTGGTAAATAATCAGAAAATTGAAAAACCAGTTAATCAATGGATAGATCTGGAAAATAAGTTACGGAATGCTAATGCTAAAGCCATGAATTATAATTATCTTTTCATGGATCATATTGAATATAATTGTGTCTCACATTGTCTAACTACGTAGGAAACCTGGTACACCGTTGAAGTGACTCACGAAGGAACATCTTAAGCCAAGGAATCTCGCCTTATAATGATTAGTAGCGAATATGAGAACTTCACAAAGGCCAAGAATGAGAATGTTAAAGAGATGTATGCACGACTTTCAAATTTCGTATACAAATCAATAGCTCTTGGAAAATCATACACAGAGTTGAAAATAGTCCAAAAAATCCTTAGAGTCCTTCCATGAAATTTGAAGCAAAATTTACAGCCATTCAAGAATCAAAGGATTTGAAACAAATCAAAGTTGAAGAGTTCATCGGAAATCTCACCACTTACGAGCTAGAAATGAAATTCAAGGAAGAATGAGAAGGAGGTGATACTCGAAAGAAATCAATAGCGCTTAAAGGAACAATGAAAGACGACGATGATGGAGCAGCTGAGCGTCACTATTAATGAAGAAATTCAAAAATTGGAATCACAAATGCCAAAATCTAGCTATACATCAGAAATTGAAAAGCAGAATAGCCAAAGCACTAGACAACCCAGAACAATGGGAGATCATCTGTCACAAGTGCATCAAAACTGGACACATCAAGCCCAATTATCCTCATAATCGACACGGTCTAGAAAAGAAATCAAAAAGGAGAAATTTTGCAGCCATGTGGAATACAGGTGATGAAGATAATAGAAGTACTAGCAGTGAGAGTGAGATAGCAGATATGTGTCTTCGAGGTGATATAGCTGATAATGACGATGACGAGCCTAGCGAGGTATCAAAACTCACTCTTTAGAACTACTTATATATTTCCACGAATTAAATGGCTATTTTGAACGACTTAGGTAGAAGTACGCCAAACTTGAATCACAAAAAGATACTTTGATAGATTTAAATAAACAACTTGATCAATTATTTAAAAACTATCAAAGTAGGATCCCTAAGTGTGATAAGTGTCCATCATTCGAAGAGGAGATTAAAAAATCAGAAATTAAAACAAAATCACTTGAAAATGCAATTCTGATATTAAAAGAAAGCGATAACACGAGGAGAGAAAATTCCATTAAAAAGTGCACACAATTATTGAACGAAAATGAATCTCTCAAAGCTCAAGTCCAACAACTGTCAGCGACTTTAGGGAAATTTTCCAAAAGTGAAAGATCGTTGAATATGCTATTAGGGAAACACTGTTAATACAATTGGAAAAAGGACTTGGATATAATCAATCTGAACTAGTTAAAAGAAAAATTAATAAAGTCAAATCCGAGTGCACAATTTGTAGAAAAATTGGATACAATCAAAACAATTGCTAGTATAGACCCAAACACATGATAACTACCCAATTTGGGTTCCAAAAGGCACAAATATAAAATCCCTTAAAGTTAAACAACTCTGGGTGCCAAAAGGAACATATACAAATAGTTTTAGGTCTCTGCAAAATTATTTTCAAAATCAGCTGCCACTAACAACCATGGACCTATAAAAACAAATAGGTCACAAAATCTTTTATTTTGTAGGTGTGGCGGTAGGCTAAGGAACTACAATAGTGTTACTTGGATTATGGCTGCTCCAGGGACACAACGGGCGATAAAGAAAAGTTCCTTAGCCTAGTACAAAGGTGGCAGAATCACAATGGGCAAAACGAAATGTTATCGACAAAGGTAAACTTAGTAATGGTATATTGAACGATTTACAAAAGGTGATAATCTGCACCTTAATTCAGCGGGTAATGTGACAATGAAATAAAAGTTGATTCTGATTTTAAAAATGTTGATTATGATTTGGATTTTTTCAAAACCGTTGACTAAATTATTCTTTTATGCCGAGAACACTTTAAAAATCTCTAGAGTCTTTGAACTACTTCATATAGATTTGATTGATGATAATACATTTGGCTGACTCTATATTCATAGTTTTTTGTTTATTGGCACGGCTTCAATTAAAATTGAAAAGAATTTCATTTAAAAAGGTCTTCAAGAATTTGTTGCAACATCATGATCTGGTCTATAGCATCCAACTAATGATATTCTCGAGTGAAAGAAAAATTCAAATGCAGATTACAATGGTAATCTAGTTGATAGAAAAATTACTAATGGAACGTGATTTATGTTGAGACATTCTATAGCTGCATCATTTTTCAGAGAAAAAATCTACATATTGTTCATTTCAAATAATTTTCAAAATTGCAGACTTTTTTCCTTTTATAAAACCCCCTCTAAAAAATCTTTTTTGTTGACCTTGCTTCTGATAAGTCATTTTGGAAAATTGGATTTTATAATTATTTTTGGATTTGATTTTAAATAACTACACAGACTAATCTGACTCCCTACTGATTATCTAGAAGATAAATAGTGATTAAAAAAGTGATGAGTTTTGATATTAATCATATATTTTAACTTGAGACGGTATATTTAGTAAATTCCTTTAAAATTTAAACAAGATCACTTTTTGTTGGTAAAATTCCATGATTATTTCTATTTCTATCATATTTCTATCGACCATCACTCATCATAATCCTATATGGTATGTCAATATATGGTATTTTAAACGGGAAATTATGCGCTTTCATTTTATTACATTTTTAACAATAAAAACATACAAAGTATTCACTCTCATTTAAAAGTCCTTACGACTATGCATGGTTGAATTACTTGGAATTTTTGATTATGTGCCTCCATGCTCATATAAAAGTCCTCACGGTTATGCATGTGTGGAACGCATATCAAAATTGATTTATTAAATAGACAAGTTGATTCTAATCCCATTTAAAAGTCCTCACGATTATGCGTGGTTAGATGATACTTGAATTCTTTTTTTTATAAAGAAAATTAAAATACTACTAATCTCATTTAAAGTCCTAAAGGTTATGCATGGTTAGATGGTATTCAAAATCCTAATATAAATATACCACAAATAGACACAACTATATGGTTTTATACGATGACATCATTCCTATCATTCTAAAAGTGGAATATGCGTCTAACAGAGTATTTATGATTTTTGTTTGATTTTTTATTAAAATTTAATGTTTATACTCAATTAGGTATTAATATTGTATTAATGTCTATCACTATAACTCTAATTTTCTAACACCATTACTCTTTTGCTGATAACAAATGAGGGAGAGAAAGGTTAAGATTTTGGAAAATAAAAGTCAAATATTTTATTTTGCATTTTCTATATGCATCTAGGTTCATTTATTCATTTTTACATGCATATATGAAGGGTAAGCTTTGTGTAGAGAGAGAGCATTTAAATATGGGGAGCAAATTGAATGATCAAAAAAATTCAAAAAATTCAAAATCTTAAATATATGTTTGTTATCATCAAAAGGGAGAGATTGTTGAATATGCAATTATATGATTTTTGTTTGATGATAATAAACATATATATATATATATATTCTTTTAAATGTATTTATTAATATACTTTTTTATTTTTCACATAATTAAATAAATATTTGTTGAATAAAATAAATAACACGGAGTTTAAATTCGAATAGATATTTTAATCAAACAAATATTTATTACAATTTTGAATAGTACAAATTTGAGGTCTCACTATATATATATATATACAGTTTCAATTACAATACAATTTTAATCATATTAGGATTATCATTTGCATATCCACCTCACTACATATCACTCGTTCACTCAAAATTGATCTTCAACTTCATTCCTGATTGAATCCAGCATCTGAGCAATCTGCAAAAATACACACTGACGTAGTAAAATTGAAAAGAAAATATTTTGTAGTGTAAAATAAAATGTGTATTCTAAAAATATTATTTGCCTCAGTTATTTGGGTTGTTAGTCCTCATTTAAATTTGAATTCACCATACACAAACAACTTGTAACATGCACAGTGTATCATTGTACATGCCACAAGGCCATGCACACTGGTATATACACTCGATAAAATTACAGGGACAGGTAAGCACAAGGTCAAACCCAAATCAAAAGCTGGGTTCAACTTAAGTGAAATAAATATAAGTCACGATATTATCACAAGGTCAAACCCGAGCTATTAGTTGGATTCAACGCAGGTGCAATTCAAAATGCAAATAATCTCTAGTGAAACATGCGCCATGCAAGCTACATACAGTCTCAAGTGAAAGGCTGGATAGTCCAACCAAAATAAGGTACAAATGTGCATACAACCATATACAAGTTCAATGCACAGGGGCTCGAAGGAGCAGCGACCTTAACAAGTGAATGGCTAAGAAAAATAAATAGTAAAGCGTCGACAATGATCAGACTCAAGCAAATATACAGAATACATATGGTTGCAGTGAAGACAAAGCTCGAGGCTATACAATGAGCCACGTGTCTAGACTAAATACAATGCCACAAAGAAAAACAACCAAGGATTGATACAATATGAAAATAAGTAAGTGCAAGGCAACAGTGGCGACTTCAAATTATATGGTGATATAGCAATGAGCATTCGAGACAACTTAATGCTAATATAAAGTACAACAGACTCAAGACTACAACAATGTCTGGACCAAATGCCGTCAAGTGAACAAGACAAAGCACCGATGTCATGAGCATGCAACCAACTTCATTGACCCAACAGATCACTCACATAGACTACAAGTACAAATCCAGTGAAACACAGTAAAACCCAAATGTACAGATATGGTGATAAACAAGTTTAAAACAATGGGACGATGAGGATATTAATGCAAGCAGTATCACAGCAACCTGAGTCAGAATCGAGCAAGTCAAGACCCAACATGTCACAAATACTACAACATAATACAACACGAAGCAACCAGATTTTGAGTCGAACAGTGGATAGGGAAAACAAGTGTATACAACTACATGGTGACAGTAGGGTACAAGTTCAAACACACCCAATGCAAATCGGACATGTACATCCATGCATACATACATACATATATATACATACACACGCACACACACAAACTAGCTCGTGCTAGTGAAACAGCATGCACAAGTTTATATGCATATCAAAGTGCAGATGACTAGAGCAGTAAATTAAACAGTCAATGATTCAACGCAGGAGAAAAGCACATAAAGATACCAGAGAGCATACACAAGTATACATGTATGCAGTGACAGGATGAACAAAATAAGAGAGTATATGCAGAGCATACAAAGTCAAGGCCGTAAGTAAATCAAGGTCAAAGCCGAATCTAAAACCAAAATCAAATCCATGGCCATGCCGAAGTCAACAAGAACAAAGAAAGGAAATCAAACAAATTCAAGTTTTAACGATATCAATCGACCAAACAATTCAGCATCGTGGTGGCCAAGGAAGTCGAAACGAAAGTCGTGACTAGTAAGTAATAAATATACGAAATTGAAAAATTCAGAAATCATCTCAAGCAATCAAACAAAATCGAATGGCCAGAGCATAGTAGTAATGAATTCAAACGAACGAAAATAAAAGGATTCGAACCCTATATAAATGTTTAACATCATTGGCCAAAAAAATTCATTCGAGTCCAAGCATAAAAGAATAATCATTCAACTCGAATCAAGATCGGGTACAAGTAAGCTAACCAGCAAAGCAAAAGGAACAAATCACATACCATTATAGCCGAACTCGATCAAAGTGAGCAGCCGTGTGTGCAAAAATAGAAGAGAGGATCATTCGGTTGAGCAACCAAAGCAAGATTATATAATCAAACGATCAGTTGAAGCGGCGGCTCAATTTCCTGGAACCCTAATTTCTAAACGAATGAGTAAAGCAACATTTTTCGCAGAGAAGAAGGACGGGCCGAAGAATAAAGAGAGAAAGGGATATTCTTTTATTACTTATATTTATTTTCGGCCGACCTTTTCATCTACTTGTGCTTATATTTAAAATAGGGTTTTATGTTATTTGATTTGTTTTTATTGTAATTTCTCTTTTAAATCATTGTAATTCCTAGTCGTATGACTAGGGGATGAACTATGGTGGTGTAGTTCGAAAATTCGCAACTCGGTGGTTGAGTTGTGGTAGGGTTTTGAGCGTAGAGTTAGTCGAAAGTGGGTGTCGCAAGTTTACATATGAAAGCATCTGACTACTTAAGTTCTAGTAGAAAACTTGGGGGCAGCACGTAGGCAGGGTTTCGCCGAAGCTGGATAAATTATGTGTTGTTCTATTTCTGCATTTTTATTATTTTTCTTTTATCTGTGCTGCTAACTATTATTTATGCTGAAATTATTTTGCATTCTTCCGCAATAAATTTTTATAAATATTAGTATCATCCTATTTAGCCCCCCCAACTGAGGCGAAATCGATCCTACAAGCTTGATGAATAAATTCGTATCTTGGTTTATAATTAAGAAAATTTCAAAATTAACTTTCACAATTCAAGCAACCATTTGTTCAACTTTTGATTGTCTAGTAAATTTATGAAATGTGTCTTTAGTTGTGATCTATGAATATATATTGTCATATACATTCATCTCAAACTAAACATAGGTAATGCTTTACCTTGGACTAAGGCTTGATTCAGACTAGGGCATTTACTTTGGTTCGAACTCAGGCATTTTTCCTCTGTTCAATTTTAAGCAACAAACTAACGTGGTTCTTTGGTTTGCAGTAGTGTAAACTAAGGCATGCCTCATTCCATTAAAGCCATTTGACAGTTGAATCATATTAAGAAAGAAATAATATTTTTGGAGACAGATTTTGATATGTTTCTATTTATTGAGTAGAATTATTTCAAGATGTATATTTAATGATTATTATTGATTGATCAGGGTTCTATTAACTCTGTTTAGATATTTTATAAATGGGTGTTATCGTCAACCGAAAAAGGAAAAGAGTGTAAAAGAATTATGCGTTGATCTTATTATTATTTATCTCATTTTATCTTACTCTAGATGTTCAATCGTCCTAGTAAAGCTAACATAGCAAATTCTGGTTACATTTCAAATTTTTAGTTTAATTTTAGCTATTAGGAGCACTAGCGATAGAAACAGCGGCTATGAGCAACTTGAAGCACATGTTACTCAAATTCGGTAACAACTTGATTATCACATAGATATGTTATTTATTACTATAGGCATAATGTAGCATTTTTGTTATATGTTTGTAAACAGTTTCGAAAAACTATAACATATTCGTACTATACTACTTGTTAATACTAATTAAGGCTTTAACTACGATGTTTTGTAATCGTATTGACAGATTTACAATTACATTTAATTATTTGTATGCCATTAATCTTATATAAATATGCATGAACATATATCTATATATGATTTTATTATTTATTGTCTAACTTTTGGTAGCTACTGTATAAGGAAAACTATGAAAAAATTATCACAGCAAATTATGGTTACTAACTGAATAGAAAGAGAATACCAATGGAATTTACAAACTGTAGCATTCCTATTTTTAAATCAAATTTAAATTGATAATTTGTTTAATTTTTGAAATTAAAATTGTGAATTAATTTGGTATTCTTCAAATTTAAATAGATATTTGTTTGTTTATTAATATAAATGTATATAAATATGATTTTAAATATAGAATTTCTGATTTGAAATTTAGAAATAAGTAATTTGAATAATATTTTAAATCTTAAGTTAATTATTGATTAATTTGAAAATTTGAATAAATATACATCAAAAGATCGTAAATAAAGGAATTGATTTGAACATTCAATAAATGATTTTTTATTAGGATTTTGATTTGGAATTCAAAAGTAAATATTTTATAAATTGACGTTAAAATCTTTTACATTTTAGAGAACTAATGGATATGTATATATAATTTATAATTTGTTTATAATTACATTTTAAATCATTTCTTTAAAAAGTGGTATAAAAATGTTAATAAAGAAATTATATATAAATAAGAGGATATGTAGTATAAAGTTATATTTAATAAAAGATTTAAATTACTTTTATTTTATATACTAGGAATATATATATATATATATAGTATATATGAAAAGCTTTAATATGAATATATCTTTTGAAATTATAAGTGCAAACAATAGTTTGAAAATCTATAGAATGTGATTTACAAAATTATAAAATGATAAGGTTCAAAACTTAATTTATGAATTAATTGAGAATTTATTTGGATTTGGATTTTTCAAAATTAAATAAGATATATTTATTTACACAAATGGTCTTTAATTTGGAATTTGATTTAAAATAATTCAAGGATAAGTATCTTATAAATAATGTTAGATTTATTAAACTTTATGTTTCAAGGAACTAATATATATAATTTTTATGAGCAATGAATAATTTGATTTCAAATCATTTGTTATAAAATTGAATAAGTACAAAACAAAATGTGATTTTGAAATGAAACAAATATATTGGGAATAAAATTTGATTTAATAAAATTTGATTAAATAAAATTTGATTTAAAAAAAAGCTATATAAATCAAGAATTATATATGTATGATTATTTATTAATTGTTTTCAATTCACTTTCTTTATAAATTGTATAATTTTAAGTAATTGGGAAATGTATTTAAAAATGTATATATATATCTTTTGAAATAAATATAGTTGTAAATATAAAAGAATAAAACATTAATCATAAATACATTAACATGAAGATTTAAAAACAAAATGTATAAATAAATTTAAGAGGAAGGACTTAAACATAAAAGTTTGGATTTTGATAAGTGTTTAACAAATAATCATATAGATTAACAAAAGTAAAGGGATTAATTCATGAAAATAAACAAGTGGCAGGTCATGTTCTTTTTGAAATGAAAATTTTATAGACCTTATATTGGAAAAAAAATAAACTAGGCCTTCTCACCCTCTCCTCTACATTCTTTATCATCTTTCAAAAAAAATAATTCAAAATCTGAATCAAACAAAAAAAAACCTGGAAAAGCAAGATCAAAACAAAATATAAACCTGAAGCAACTACTCAACTCAACATAATCAAGTTGAAATTTGAAGCATGAAAATGTATTAGAGTCAAGCAAAACAGGTAATACAAAAGAAACAAAGATCTGAAGAAACTCAATAATCCAGATCAAAAGAAAAGATTAAAGCAAAACCCGAGTGATTCAGAGCAAAATAAAGTTTAAGCATTCAAAACTAAATTAAATCAAAATAGCAAATTCAAATTTCATGTTCCAAGCCTAAAAATATGTCTCTGTTCTGCACATACTTCTAGGTGAGCAACTCTTAAAAACCCTATATATAATTTGATTTGCATGTGATGAATAATTAGTAAAGTTGTGAAATATGCTCAAATGGATATGAATATGTATGTATATGCCTACATATGCGACTGTGTGCATATAAACATACATCTCTGTTATGTTTACAGGCTTAGATTCACTAGAAAAATCATATCACCTCATCTGATAAAAATTAAGTCATGATCATCAAAGGAAAGGTGTTTGTATTTACCGGGTTCAAGTTTTACAAGTATTTTCAAATTTTTACATTGGATAATTATTTCAAGGATTTAAAATTTACAGTAAACTCATTTTTTAAAGTCAAAAATCAATAAACTAAATTTCATGCTTGGATCCCATAATTAGATTAGTGTTAAAAAATGATGATTTTGAAAGAAATTTCATGATTTTTAGCGTTGTAAACAATGAGAATTTTCAAGTTGAAGTGGGAACGCGTTTAGGTCAAATTTAGGCGATCTACGTCGAACTGGGTGTCGAAATTCATGGTGAATGAAGCTGACGTATAGGAGAGCGTGGAAAAAATGTTCGTAAGATTTTTAATTGATCATGGGAGATGAACGAGGGTAATGTAGGGTTTTAGGTAAATTTTGGGACGTCGAGTTTTGGAGAGAGAGTTCGCCGTCGATGGCGAATCGTTTGGGGCCGGACCTAGGGGAATCGAAGGTGGGGGGTGTGATGTTTATTTGGTCAGAGTGGCATGGTTCCAGGTTGACTGATTCATCGGTACAAGATGAAGTTCGATGATCGGTTCTGCTCCAGGTTGGTGCTCGGTAACTCGAATTTGATTTCTAGTAAGCTTCGTTCGATCTGGGTGGCCATTCGAAACGAGGTAATCGTCAACGACTTGCGTGTGATCACGATGGTGGCCGGAGCTTCGCCATACGACTGTGCATGTGCACCGTGCATCTGCGTGACAGGGTGGTCTTGATGTTTGGAAGATGGAGTTGCCTCGGGGAAACAAAGGGATGTCTCGTGTTCGTTCTCGAGATTGTTATTGGAAAAATGATGATACAGCTCGAAGCTGCTGTCGGGGTAGTTTGGGTTGAAACCACGTTTGGGGCATAGCAGGTTTTTTAGTTTTAAAAGTAGATCTTGTTTCAAGTTTTAACTCCAACCAATTTTGAAAATAATATTGATTCCAGATTTTATATATAGTGAACAACTTTCCCAAAATTAAGTATTGATCGAGTTTTAAAAGTAAGTTTTAAAGCTAGTTAAAGGAACAAGTTTCAAAGTTTTAAAGCTTAAAACTTAATCAAGTTCAGACAATTTATTAACCACTTCATTTAAAATAATTATGGTTTATTTAAATTGGAAATTATTAAAGGGTTGAGGGTAAAATTATTTTGAGTTAAAGTATTTCAATACATATAACCTTTATTTAAAAATTTATTTTGAATAAGCTTGATAATGCAATTAAATGGTTGATTAAGGAAGATAAAATGTTTAAATGATTAATTACTTAATTACTTAAAAGGAATTAATTCATGTAATTAATTCAAGATTAATTAAGGTAAATAAATTAATAATTTAAGATTTATTAATCAAGTGTTTAAAGGTTAATTAAATTAAGGATAACAAATCAATGTAATTAAGGTAATTAATTTAAGAGTAATTTATTAATTAAAGGTTAGTTAATTAATAAAAGTAATTAAGGGATGATTATTAATTAAGGATTAATTAATTAATAATTAAGGGCTAATTAATTTTGCAATTAACTTAAAGATTAATTTAATTAATAATTAATTAAGGATTAATTAATTAATTAAAGGTAATTAATTAAGATGGATAATTAAGGACTTATCTATTAAATAATTAATATTAAATGATTTATTATTAATTAATTAAGATTAAGTAGTTAATTCATAGGTAATTAATTTAATTGGAAATCAAAATTTAATTAGTTTAGGATTAAAAATTAATAAATCCTATTCATAAATGATTATTGAATGCTTGGATTGCTTATGAATGTTTGCATTATATGAAATGCCTTGAATTGATTGTTATCTCTGGACTGTAATATTCAGTTCTGTGAATTGAGCTGTGTGAAATTTATTTTATTTGTTTGTCTGTGATAAATTTATCTATGAATCTGTGAATGGAAGATAAACGTTATAGATTATACCGTTTATCAATATTGGTGTGTTTGAATCTGTGATGATTAATGATGTTGCACTATTGTGTAAAACCCCTAGACTACACCATATACACACATATATGGATTGCACGAGGAAATTGGTTAAGTCACAGATTTTTAATGATTTTAAAGATTGAATTTTCGAATCCAAAATAGTTTTGGAAATGGAATTGGAAGCTTTTGAAAAGGAGTTTCAAAAATAGAAGTTATTTTGAATAACTTGATTAAGTTTTGAAATTTTAAATAATTTAATTTAAATTTGAATTCAAAATTCAAAATTGAATTCTATGTTTGAAAACTATGGTTTAAAGATGTTATACAAGTTATATCTGGGTTAAACCATTTTAAAGGTATTGAATTGGGAATTTGAATTTAATTCAAGGGTTTTAACTTGTGCAAATATAATTGGATTTTTCCGAAATGAAAAACTATTTGTTTTCAAATAGTAATAGCTTTCATATGAAGAAAGGATTTCCAATTTGTTTCGAAAGATTTCATGTTTGAAATGAAATTGTGAATTTTTTTGAAAGCTATCAATGAACCTTTGTGAAAGATTATTAAATCAAATCGAAGAGTATTTTAAATGGTGTATCTTTTATATAAAAGATTTGAATTGAAAATAGTTTTGAAAGTTATGAATTAAATCTTTGATTTAAAGGTTGGATGAGTTAATCCAATTTGAAAGGGGAATTGTTTTAAAAGAATGTGAATGGATCTTTGTGAAAAATGGGTGAACTTTGTGAAATAAATCTTTTTGTTTAAAGATTTGAAATGGTAATTTGTTTAAACCATTTAAAAGAATAGTTTTGGGTTTCAATCTGTGACTTAACTGAAATCCTATATCCATATGTTTTAAATATTGCGCTCATTATTCGGTTTAGCTGGGAGAGGACCTTGTGTCATATAACCCATTCCGAATAATGATACGATGTTATGGATAGCATTTGAAGACCGGTGGTAAAGATTGAGTATTTTCGAGAACGAAAGGATAACCCGTGGATTGTCTCTGCAGTGAGTCGGGCTGGTATAGAGATCTCCATATGTGATGGGGAGTCCGATCGGGATTGTGAATACCCGGATTGCAAGGCCTTCTTTGGAAGTGCCTGTGGTTCTATTCGAACCCAGAATAGCCTTTACAGATGTGTATCTGACATTATACTTTGAGATGTAAAGCTGGTATCTATCAAATACATTTTTGTTTGGTGGCGGAGATTTATTCTTTTAGCTTAACACCCTTCTCAAAGACGTATGAGCTCAGAGGTTATGTAGTTGATGGTTACTAGTGATACATTCCCAATTTGATAATGTGACATATGAAGTGCTGTAGATCATTTGTTGATCAAAGCATGGCTTTGTGAAAAGCGTAGCATTGTGGACGAGACTGCTTCATGACCTCACACCTCGAAAATGGTCGAAACAGGAAAGATGCAGCAAGGTTGCAGGGGTCGCGCCCCTAGGGTATGTCCATTCCTTCTGGAAAAGGGTGGTATCATGGTATGGAGCCCAGATAATTAACTCATGTGGACATTGTAAATTTTATTACTGTGTGATGTTGCTTTGTGATTGAGGTACCTCGGATAAAGGTCGTAAACGACCGAGGGTGGCATATCTTAGGTTTTACTCCCGTGAAGGGAGTAAACCAGCCTTGTATTGGCAGAAATCCAGTTAGGTTCTCGGGGCGTCCCTCTAGAGGCGTACCCATATGGCAATGGGAAGTTCCTTGGCCTGACCATTTGTTGGAAGTCTAACCATCCAATATACGCCCTGTACGGTTTTAGTTGTAGAACCTGCCATCATAACATGGTAGTTATAGTAGGCATACTATAATTGTACATATGCTGGCTAAGATTAATATTATACATGCAAATGTTTTCCACTTTACACTAATAATAATATCAAATGGATTTCGCGTATCAAGCATTTTTGACTATCATAAGGAGAAATCTCCCCCAAGTGTGAAATTGCATGGTGTGTGTGCCGGGAGGCCTTATGGTAGTTTCATTTTCCAAAAAGCATTGCAGATTTTTCAACTTTTAAATTATTTTGTTGTTTTTTAAAGATAAAACTGTTTTTTTGCTCATACCAGTCTCATGACTGATCCGGAGTTTATTGTTCCCTACCTAAACTCTGGGTGCCCACAATCCACACGGGCAATCTAGAGTTGAGTTTTTCAGATAGTCGAATAGCAGGTATAGATTCGATAGCATTCAATCGTCGGATATTGGAAATCACATTGGGATGGAGTTTTCTTCAGTACATCATTGATGGTGGTTCGAGCTTATTGGATTGGAGTCCTCGTAGCTTTTGGGATGATCTTTTGGTTTGGAGTTGCAGATTTTGGATTCACTCTTTCTCGAAGATCATATTCGAGTTATCTTTTCCGTTGTTATCATATTTCGCTGTGTATATTTATCTCTGATATTGTTGTATCATATTGTATCAGATATCGTATTCATTGCTGTACTAATGATATATTATTCTTTCTTCCGCTGTGTTGTTATACTTAATGTGTTGTAAGCTTCGGCGAACCAGATTCGACGTTTGAATCTGCGGCATTTGAATATAGATGATGTATTCGGTGCCGATTTTCGAAGGTCGAGTCAGGGTCTTTAGAATTGGTATCAGAGCTGAAGGTTGAAACTTTAGCTCAGGAGTATAACACATTAGGTAGCTCATTAGAGATAGGGTATTGTATACCCTAGAATGAGTATATCCCTAAGATATCCATCTGTATGCCATAGTAAATTCTCTTACTATCCACTGATAGTGAGTATGAGTACAAGAAGAGGTTGAGGTAGGGGATAAGGAAATACCACTTCCAATGGTCAATAGCTGTAACAACAATGGAAACAACTTTCTCTATCAATCTTATTTGATTCAATTTCGATTCTTTGGTTGCTTAGCAGCGCAAGGAAGAAGCTTTGGCGTGATGATGGCCTTGCGAATCATTGTAGAAAATATTCTACCTCCTATCTCATATTCTCTTCATCAAATTTCTATCAGCCTTTTGTTTTAGAACAGAATTTAAATTTTATTGAAATAAATTGATTAAGAGAATATGAAGATCTATGTCGATAAAACAATTTCGATTAAAACCAAATTTGAAATTCTATTGTAATTTCTTTTGAGGATCAAAGTCCAAAAAGGGACAAGTTAATATATGATTTGGGATATTCCAACTTGAATTGAATCCATTTGTTTGTTCTTTTGGGATCCGATATATTCTATGAGTGGTTAGTTATCCTTCGAACTAACCAATGTTCTGCATGTTCGTAAATCTGGATGACTCGGGTGTTTAGTAAAATATCGTATGAGTTTATTCTCATATCTATTGGTGATATTCCGATTTGCTGAACCAAATACAGAATAGATAATCGGCTGGATTGATGAGTCGATTCTCTATCTTTGTGCATCTATCCTTAGTTGTCTCCTTGTCTGGCAAATTTTGGGGACGAATTTTTTTTACAGGGGGATATGTAACATACCTGTTTTGAAATCAAATCTAAATTGATAATTTATATAATTTTTGAAATTAAAATTGTGAATTAATTTGGTATTTTCCAAATTTAAATAGATATTTGTTTGTTTATTAATATAAATGTATATAAATTTGATTTTAAATATAGAATTTCTAATTTGAAATTCAGAAATAAATAATTTGGATAATATTTTAAACCTTAAGTTAATTGTGGATTAGTTTGAAAATTTGAATAAATATACATCAAAAGATTGTAAATAAAGGAACTGATTTGAAAATTAAATAAATTGATTTTTTATATAGGATTTTGATTTGGAATTCAAAAGTAAATATTTTATAAATTGAAGTAAAAAACTTTATTTTAGAGAACTAATGGATATGTATATATAATTTGTAATTTGTGTATAATTACATTTTAAATCATTTCTTTAAAAAGTTGTATAAAAATATTAATAAAGAAATTGTATTTAAATAAGAGGATATGTAGTATAAAGTTATATTTAATAAAAGATTTAAATTACTTTTCTTTTATATACTAGGAAAAATATGCGTGTGTGTGTGTGTATTTAGTATATATTCAATGCTTTAATATGAATATATCTTTGAAATTATAAGTGTAAATGATAGTTTGAAAATGTATAGAATGTGATTTACAAAATTATAAAATGATAAGGTTTAAAACTTAATTTATGAATTAATTGAGAATTTATTTGGATTTGGATTTTTCAAAATTAAATAAGATATATTTATTTTTAATTTGGAATTTGATTTAAAATAAATCAAGGATAAGAATCTTATAAATAATATTAGATTTATTAAACTTTATGTTTCAAGGAACTAATATATATAATTTTTACGAGCAATGAATAATTTGATTTCAAATCATTTGTTATAAAATTCAATAAGTACGAAACAAAATGTGATTTTGGAATTAAATAAATATACTAGAAATAAAATTTGATTTAATAAAATTAGATTTTAAAAAATCTTTATAAATTAAGAATTATATACGTATGATTATTTATTAATTATTTTCAATTCACTTTCTTTATAAATTGTATAAGTATAAATAATTAGGAAATGTATGTAAAAATGTATATTTATCTTTTTTGAAATAAATATAGTTGTAAATATAAAAGAATAAAACATTAATCATAAATACATTAACATGAAGATTTGAAAACAAAATGTATAAATAAATTAAAGAGGAAGGACTTAAACATAAAATTTGGGTTTTGACAAGTGTTTAATAAATAATCATATAGATTAACAAATGTTAAGGGATAAATTCATGGAAATAAACAAGTGGCAGGTCATTTTCTTTTTGAAATAAAATTTTATAGACCTTATATTGGAAAAAAAATGAACCAGGCCTTCTCACCCTCTCCTCTACATTCTTTATCATCTTTCAAAAAAAAATTCAAAATCTGAATAAAAAAAACCTAGAAAAGCAAGATCAAAACAAATTGAAAACCTGAAGCAACTACTCAACTCAACACAATACAGTTGAAATTTAAAGCATGCAATGTATCAGAGTCAAACAAAATAGGAAATATAAAAGAAACAAAGATCAGAAGCAACTCAACAATCCAAATCAAAAGAAAAGATTAAAGCAAAACCTGAGGGATTCAGAGCAAAGCAAAGTTTAAGCATTCAAAACTAAAGTAAATCAAAATAGCAAATTCAAATTTCATGTTCCAGGCCTAAAAATCTATCTTTTTTTTGCACATACTTTCAGGTGAGAAACTCTTAAAAACCCTATATATAATTTGATTTGCATGTGATGAATAATTAGTAAAGTTGTGAAATATGCTCAAATGGATACGAATATGTATGTATATGCTATATATGTGACTGTGTGCATGCAGGCATACATCTTTATTATGTTTACGGGCTTAAATTCACTAGAAAAATCATATCTCCTCATCTGATAAAAATTAAGTCATAATCATCAAAGGAAAGTTGTTTGTATTTACCTGGTTCAAGGTTTAAAAGTGTTTTCAAATTTTACATTGGATAATCATTTAAAGGATTTAAAATTTACAGTAAACACATTTTTTTAAGTCAAAAATCAATAAAATAAATTTCATGCTTGGATCCCATAATTAGATTAGTGTTAAAAATGATGATTTTCAAAGAAAAATCATGATTTTTAGCGTTGAAAACAATGAGAATTTTCAAGTTGAACTGGGAACTCATTTGGGTCAAATTTAGGCGATCTACGTCAAATTGGGTGTCGAAATTCATGGTGAAGGAAGTTGACGTATAGGAGAGCATGGGAAAAATGTTCGAAAGATTTTTAACTGATCATGGGAGCTAAACAAAGGTAATGTAGTGTTTCAGGTACAATTTGGGATGTCCAGTTTTAGAGAGAGAGTTCGTCGTCGATGGCAAATCGATCGGGGCCAAACCTAGTGGAACCGAAGGTGGGGGGTGTGACGTTGATTTGATCAGAGTGGCGTGGTTCCAGGTTGACTAATTTGTTGGTACGAGGTGAAGTTCGATGATCGGTTCTGTTCCAGGTTGGTGCTTAGTAACTCGAATTTGATTTCTGGTGAGCTTCGGTCGATCTGGGTGGCCATTTGATACGAGATGATCGTCAATGACTTGTGTGTGATCGCGATGGTGGCCGGAGCGTCGCCATTTGACTGTGCACGTGCACCGTGCATCTGCTTGCCTGGATGGTCCTGATGTTTGGAAGTTGGAGTTGCCTCGTGGAAACAAGGGGATGTCTCGTGTTCGTTCTCGAGATTGCTATTGGTAAAATGATGATACAGCTCGAAGCTGCTATCAGAGTAGTTTGGATTGAAACCAAGTTTGAGGCGCAATAGTTTTTTTTAATTTTAAAAGCAGAACCTGTTTCAAATTTTAACTCCAACCAGTTTTGAAAATAATATTGATTCCAGATTTTATATATATAGTGAACAAGTTTCCCAAAATTAAGTATTGATCAAGTTTTAAAAGTAAGTTTCCAAGCTAGTTAAAGGAACATGTTTCAAAGTTTTAAAGCTTAAAACTTAATCAAGTTCAAACAATTTATTAAGCACTTCATTTAAAATAATTAAGGTTTATTTAAATTGGAACTTATTAAAGGATTGAGGGTAAAATTATTTTGAGTTTAAAGTATTTAAAAACATATAACTTTTATTTAAAAATTTATTATAAATAAGCTTGATAATGTAATTAAATGGTTGATTAAGGAAGATAATTTTTTTTAAATGAGTAAACGCTTAATTACTTAGTTAGTTAAAAGGAATTAATGCATGTAATTAATTCAAGATTAATTAAGGTAAATAAATTAATAATTTAAGATTTATTAATCAAATGTTTAAAGGTTAATTAGATTAAGGATAATAAATAAACGTAATTAAGGTAATTAATTTAAGAGTAATTTATTAATGAAAGGTTAGTTAATTAATAAAAGTAATTAAGGGATGATTATTAATTAAGGATTAATTATCAATTAATAATTAAGGGTTAATTAATTTTGTAATTAACTTAAAGATAAATTTAATTAATGATTAACTAAGGATTAATTAATTAATTAAAGGTAATTAATTAAGATGGATAATTAAGGACTTATTTATTAAATAATTAATATTAAATGATTTATAATTAATTAATCAAGATTAAGTAATTAATTCATAAGTAATTAATTTAATTGGAAATTAAAATTTAATTAATTTAGGATTAAACAATTAATAAATCCAGTTTATAAATGACTATTGAATGCTTGGATTGCTTATGAATGTTTGCATTGTATGAAATGCCTTGAATTGATTGTTATCTCTGGACTGTAATATTCTGTTCTATGAATTGAGCTGTGTGAAATTTGTTTTATTTGTTTATCCGTGATACATTTATCTGTGAATCTATGAATGGAAGATATGCGTTATAGATTATACCGCTTATCAATATTGTTGTGTTTGAATCTGTAATGATTAATGATGTTGCATTATCGTGTAAAACCCCTAGACTACACTATACACACACAAATATGGATTGCA
Organism: Allium cepa; assembly: GCA_030765085.1. Classification (NCBI taxonomy): domain Eukaryota; kingdom Viridiplantae; phylum Streptophyta; class Magnoliopsida; order Asparagales; family Amaryllidaceae; genus Allium; species Allium cepa. The sequence continues at coordinate 502,116,710 of CM060945.1, forward strand.
TGAGGAAATTGGTTAAGTCACAGATTTTTAATGATTTCAAAGATTGAATTTTTGAATCCAAAGTAGTTTTGGAAATGGAATTGGAAGCTTTTGAAAAGGAGTTTCAAAAATAAAAGTTATTTTGAATAACTTGATTAAGTTTTGAAATTTTAAGTAATTTGATTTAAATTTTAATTCAAAATTTGAAATTGAATTCTATGTTTGAAATTTATGGTTTAAAGATGTTATACAAGTTATATATGGGTTAAACTATTTTAAAGGTATTGATACAGGAATTTGAATTTAACTCAAGGGTTTTAACTCTTGCAAATATAATTGGATTTTTCTGAAACGAAAAACTATTTGTTTTCAAATAATAATAGCTTTCATATGAAGAAAGGGTTTCCATTTTGTATCGAAAGATTTCAAGTTTGAAATGAAATTGTGAATTGTTTTTGAAAGTTACGAATGAACCTTTGTGAAAGATTATTAAATCTTGTTTTGAAATCAAAGAGGATTTTAAATGGTGTATCTTTTATATAAAAGATTTGAATTGAAAATAGTTTTGGAAGTTATGAATTAAATCAAGGTTGGATGAGTTAATCCAATTCGAAAGGGGAATTGTTTGAAAGAATGTGAATGGATCTTTGTGCAAAATGGATGATCATTGTGAAATAAATCTTTTTGCTTAAAGATTTAAAATGGTAATTTTTTTAAACCATTCAAAACAAAAGTTTTGGGTTTCAAGCCGTGACTTATCTGAAATCCCATATCCATATGTTTTTAAATATTGCGCTCATTATTCGGTTTAGCCGAGAGAGGACCTTGTGTCAAGTAACCCATTTCCAATAATGATACGATGTTGTGTATAGCATTTGAAGACTGGTGATGAAGATTGGGTATTTTCGAGAACGAAATGATAACCCATCGATTGTCTCTGCACTAAGTCGCGCCGGTATAGAGATCTCCATATGTGATGGGGAGTCCGATCGGAATTGTGAATACCCAGATTGCAAGGGCTTCTTTGGAAGTGCCTTCGGTTCTGTTCGAACCTGAAATAGACTTGAATGGATGTGTGTCTAACATTACACTTTGAGATGTAAAGCTGGTTTCTATCAAATACATTTCTATTTGGTGGCGGAGATTTATTCTTTAGCTTAACACCCTGCTCTGAGACGTACGAACTCAGAGGTTGTCACGACCCGAACTCGATGTTCAACAAACAACATCAAATTCGTTTCGCGGGAGCTTGCAACACCATTAAATGATAAATAACACAGCGGAAATAAAAGATGATATACTGATATAACATGAATACAATATCTGATACATCAATTTGATACAATGATAATCATCAACATCAGAGAATATACAACACAAAATACAGCGGAACACGATACAATATGAAATAAGTCTTCTCAGAATATAATACTGCAACTCTGATCCAAAAAGCTCCAAAGACAAAGCTCCAAAACTCCTATCTCGATCAACTCGAGATTGCGCCAAGCTAAGCAAGTCTCGTCCATGTCCAAAGAAAACTGAACTAGCTCCAGATGATCCACTGAACCTAATTATCTGAAAAACCAAACTCTAGACTGCCCGTGTAGAAAAATTTTGAGCACCCAAAGTTTAGGAAATAAACAATAAACTCTGGATCAGTCATGGGACTGGTGTGAGCAACAAAAATAGTTTATCTTTTAAAACAAACAACGAAATATTTTTAAAATAGATTTGCAATGCTTTTTAGAAATGAGACTACCATAAGGCTTCCCGCACACACACACACAATGCAAACGCAGAATCGGAGGAGATTTCACCTTATGATAGTCAAAGATGCTTGATACGCATTAAAAAGAACATTTGATATTATTACTAGTGCATAGTGTAGAGAAGATTCATTTCGAAAGTAAAGATATAAATCTTAGCCAGCATAGACATTTCGAACTATGCCTACTATAGCTACCATGTTCAATAGCGGGTTACCGCCAGATTCCATGGCAGGTTATACAACTAAAACCGTACAAGGCTCGTATTTGAAGAATGGATTTTCCAACAAATGGTCAGGCCAAGGAACTTCCCATTGCCACATGGAAACGCCTCTGGAAGGACGCCCCGAGAACCACCGTTCTCTGCTAAACAAAGCCGGGAATCCCTTTTCCCAAGGGATATTACAAACCCACAGATATACCACTCCCGGTCCTTTGGGACCTTTAAACGAGAGCTCTCTAACCAACATCACACCATAATAATAAGTGTTTCAACATGAGTAAATATCTGGGCTCCATACCATGATACTACCCTTTTCCAGAAGGAATGGTCATACACTAGGGAAGCGATCCCTGAAAACCTTGCCGCACAATTCCTGTTTCGACCATTACCGGTTTGTGAGGCTCGACGAAGTCTCGTCCACAAAAACATACTTTATACAAAAACCATGCTTTGGGTCAACAAATGATCATAGAAATGATCACTAAGATAGACGATCACACAAATGATCCTATCACAAATAATCAACACAATGATCATTTCACAGCAACACTCAGCATGTCACATTACCAAATTGGGAATATATCGCTGATAACATCAACTATATAACCTCTGAGCTCGTACGTCTCAGAGAAGGGTGTTAAGCTAAGAGAATAAATTCTCCGCCACCAACAGAAATATATTTGAAAGAAATCAGCTTTATATCTCAACTTGTAATGTCAGACATACAATCCATACAAGTCTGTTCTGGGTTCGAACAGAACCGAAGGCACTTCCAAAGAAGTCCTTGCAATCTGGATATCCACAATTCTGATCGGATTCCCCATCACATATGGAGAACTCTATACCGGAGCAACTCGGTGCAGAGTCAATCGACAGGTCATCCTATCGCTCTCGCAAATACCCGGTCTTCACCACCGGTCTTCAAATGCTATCCATAACGACGTATCACATATTCGGAATAGGTTATACGACCCAAAGGTCCTTTCCCGGCTAACCTGAATAGTGAGCGCAACATTTAAACATATGGATATGAGATTTCGATTAAGTCACAACTTAATAATTCCAAAGTTTCTTTCAAATGGTTTAAACCAATTATCATTTCAAATCTTTTAAACAAAAAGATTTATTTCACAAAGTTCACTCAGTTTCACAAAGGTTCATTTACGGATTTTCAAAACAATTTCCGTTCAATTGAATTTACTCATTTAAATCTTTAAATCAAAGATTTATCTCATAACTTTAAAAACTTATTTCCAAAGATTCATTCATAACTTGGAAAATCATTTTCGATTCAAACTTGAAATCCCTTTAATATAAATTGGAATTTCATTACTCAAATGAAAGCTTTTTATCACTTACAAACAATAGTTTTATTTTAGAAAAACCCCGATTCCATTTATACAAGTTACAATCTTTAATTCGAATTTTCAAATCAATGCTTAAAAATGGTTTTAACCCGTATAACTTGTAAAAATCCTTTTAAATCATAAGTATTGAATATAGAATTCAATTTCAGATATTGAATTCAAATTATTCAGATTTCAAACCTTTATTAAGTTATTCAAAAATAACTTTTATTCTTAAAACACCTTTTCAAAAGCTTTTCATATTAAACTTAATTTATTTCCAAAACTATTTGAATTAAAATTCAAATTCAAACTTATTCAAAAATCTGTGACTTAACCGATTTCCTTGTGAAATCCATATTTGTGTGTGTATAAGTGCGGTCCAGGGGTTTAACACAATAGTGCACGACAATCATCACAAATATATCAATATCGATAAGCGGTATAACCAATAACGCTTATCTTCATTCACAGTTTCACAGATAAAATATATTTATCAATCACGAAGATTCATCATTATAATTCGATGTGGGTTTCGGATAACCAACTGGAATCCGATTCCCTGTCGCATCGAAATTCAAATGTCGTATACAGGTCAAGGGTTTACAGAATAAAATTACCAATCATAATCCAGCACAGAGTAATTCACATCTCACAATATCAAAACAGAAACATCAATTCATTTTACAACAAATCAAATATCCGACATACACAATCTATAAGAAATCATCTCTAATTCTTATTGAAATTGATTCAATTTAAAAACAACTACTTGAGAATTAATTATTTAACCTTGTTTAATTAATCATTAGTTATCAATTAATTTCTTATTTCATTTCAAATTTGTTAATTAACAAATCAATTCTTAAGCAATTATCTTAATTAACTACTAATTAGAGATTAATTAACTTTGATTATCTAATTAGTAATTACAAATAGATTAAACCCTCAATTGTGAATTTGATCAAATCATTAATTCAAAATCGACAAATCTCAAGTCACTTAATTGATTTCAATTTCAAAATTTAATTATTTATCTTAATTACTCCTTTTCAACAATTAATAAATAATAATTTATCTTAATTTACATTTTAAAATTCTTCTTCAAACTTTTTTAAAAAAACAAATTATTATTAATTATAAAATCTGTAATGTTGATTAACTTTAACACTTAACTTAAATTATTTATTTAATTAAAACATTAATTTAGATTTTAAAAGGACATTCTAACATTTTCATTTGGTTAATTCAAATTTGAAACAAATTCCTAACCGACAGTGACCAACATTTATTACCTTGTTAACACTAAAATTGTTGAACAATTTTATCTTTTTAAATCTGTAGGGCTTAATCCCAATTACCACAAACCCGAGGTTTACCCGGCTCCACTCGAGAAACACTTCGAGTTTCCTTCCATCTTTCACGAGTCATCCCCCGCTCCCTCTCTTGTTCGTTCTTCTTCTTATTTCTGTTGTTTTTTTTCTTTTTTTTTTACCTGAAGCTACAAGATGCTCGCTCAAACCCAAAACAAAATAAAAAATCGAGCCAAAGCATCACGTACTCGAACTTTCTCTCGAGCTTCACCCCTTCCCCCTCGGCCCAAACTTTCCTGACACTAATCAGTGTCGTGCACGTGCACACGAACCGCCGCCACCTCCGGTGGCTATCGCGACCCTCAACAAGTCGCGAATGACCACGGCAACCCATCTAACCACCCAACATCCTAAGTCGACGACGCGTTCGAAAATCGAACTATCAACAGCCTCCAGGAATCACCCAGTTCACCAAATTCCGTTCCGCGCGGCCACCTACGGTCACCGGAGAACTTGCGATCACCCCCTACAGCTGCTACACCTCCCCACGCATCTCCTCTTTAAGTCCGGTCCCACTCGACGCCACGACAAGTGTGCATGAGCCAAAAACCCATACGCCATCTTCACCGTCCTTAAACCCTATCCCTGTCAATTTCTACCACCACAACCACTGATAAATCCTATTACCATTTTTCCTCGAATCTCCACTGCCTAGGCTACCTTCACCATTAATCACGATCCCCAATTCATCGTTGATTATCGTGTTTTGATAAAATATCGATTCAGCTCAACTGGAAATTTTCTCATCATTCATAAACTTAAAAATCATAATTCTTTCACCAAAAATCATTATTTTGCAATACGAACACAATTATATAATCAGATTATAAAACTAAAATACTTGAATTTTCTGATTTAGGATGATCTTACTGTAAACTATACATGTTAAAATAATTGCTTCCTAAATCCTTTTGAATTTGTTTTTAAATTTAATGTTAACCTGTTACAACTATTTTTCTTTCACGAATCATGGCCTACAATTGATTCTATGAAGAGGTATTAAATTTATAAACAAATTCTAAACTTGTAGAGTATGAAACAGAGGTATGGTTTCTTGCCTGTGCTCTTAATTACTCCTTTTCAACAATTATTATTATTTCTTTACTATAAAGCATGCAAATACATTCACATTTATACAAGATTTTTTTTCTTTCTCTTCACAGAAGCATACTTGCAAGATTCAATTAGTTTCTAAGTTTTAACAAAATAGTTTGCTCACAGTTTTGAGAAGAGGAAGATGACAGAGAACTCTTTGTGTTGAAACTTCAGTATTTTTCTTGAATCCTGTTTTTAAGTTTGAAAACAAGGTGATGTTTATGTTGTTGGGTTTCTTTGGATGAACAAAATAACACAAATGAATGTGTATTAATACACAGGAGGATGTTGTTCAAGGTAGGGGAGGCATGTTGCATTAAATGCAAAGGTATGTTGCATTTATTGTTTTGCATTATGGCTGTTTACAGAGAAATTACTCTTTGCTTGTACTCGGCTAGTGATTTTGTAATATGCTGAGAAGATATTGTTTTGTGCTTGGTATTAAATGCAATGGTCTAACTTCATGTTTACAAGCTTACTTTATACAGTTCATTATTTTACTTTGTACTTGGCTAAGATGATTTCAAGACTTGCTTTGTTTGTGTTTTTCTCATTTTGTTTTACTCTCCTATGCTATATATTTTATATGTACTTTTGTTTATAACTTTTGGCTTTGCTTTCCATGTATTCATACTTATTTAACTCGGCTGGGGAGATTTCAATGGTGCTGAGAGGATTTTGACATTAAATGCATGAGTTATTAGGTGTACAAGCTATACTATTCTTTTTATTTTATTATTATGTATATACAGTTCATTTGCAAGCTTTTATACTTTAGCTTTATACAGTTTTTTGTTTGTTCATATTGCTTTTTATATGTATGTAGTTTGTACTTCTTTGTTTTTATTTAGTAGATATTTCTTTTGTTTATAACTTATACTTTCTAATTATGTTTTGCACAATTCTTTGTTTGTTTATGCATTTATTTTGTTATGTTGCTTTACATAAGTTTGAAAATTTCACATAATTCCATAATTTAATCTTAAATTCAATCAAATTATAAATTTAAATCCGTCTTTAAAACTGGGATCGTTACAGACTTCCCCCTTTAAAAAGAATTTCGTCCTCGAAATTCGCCAAAGAAAGATAACGAAGATAGATGAAAGATAGAAAAATATCTTTCCAGATCAAACTAGATATCAATTCTGCATTTGGCTTACCAAATCAGAATTATTAACAATAGATGCGAGAACAAACTCCATCAACTACGAAACAATTGGGTTACTTGATCTACGAAGTATACAGGGGTATTGGTTAGATCGAAGGGATAACTAACCATTCGTAGAATATATCGAAACCCAATGAAATAGATAGAAATAGATTCGATTACGATTTCAGATTTAAGATTTAATTCATTTACGGTTTGCTGAAAAATGAAACTAAGGGTAGTTCTAGTGTCGAACAAAATTTGAACAATTTAATCGTAAACGAGAAGATTACCTTATAAAATTCATTTCCTTAATCAGATGTTGAGGTTGAAGAATCATCTCTAATTGCATACACTTTCTTTACTAAAGTCTGCTTCTTTGCTGGACAGTTGTTAATCCTATGTCCCGGCTTGCGGCATTTATAGCATCCAGTAGATTCCTGATCTGGCCTCATAAATGGCTCTCTCATTCCTGGCTTCCAATCATTCTTGCATTTATTCGAGTAGTGGCCTTTTTCCAAACAATTGAGACAAGTAACATCCTTCGTTTTCTTCTGTATACTCTTCTTTCCTTTATTTTTCCTCGATTTCTTTTCGCCAAACTTCCTTTTTCTCCAATTCAGATTACTTGCATCTACATTCTCCTCCGGATCTTTTTGCTTTTCCAGAGTATCGTATCGATAGCCCATATCAATTAATTCAGAAAAAGATTCCTTGACGTGAGTAGTCATCCTTTCCTGAAACTCCTTGTTCATTCCCCGAATAAACTTTTCATTCTTCTTTAACGGTGTATTCACCAATTCTGGACCGAATCGAGATAATTCAATAAATTTGTTCAAGTACTCCTCAAACAATAAACTCCCTTGCTCTAAATCCATAAACTCCTGGTACACTCTAGAGATACCAACAGACGGCATATATCGCTGCTCAAACACTTCCTTGAAATGACTCCAAGTAAATTCATCTGCCAACTCATCCACGGTAACAGTTTCCCACCAAACTAAAGCCTCTTCCTGGAGTTGCCATGAAGCTATCAATCGCGTCTGATCATTTTCTAATTTTAATCCCTTGAAAATCTTTTCACACGATCGAATCCATGCTTGTGCTTCGATAATGGTTTCTTTGCCTGTGAATGGCTTTCCACCAAGTCTAGAAAACTTTTGATATAAATCAGCCAAATTCAATTGAGATTGAATAGGAATATCTGTCGTTGCAGGGTTTTGACCAGCTAAAGTAGTACTTTCCTGTCTCCTATTTCGTCCTCTTCTTCCACTCATTCTTACTATCTGTAAATAGTAAGAAATCCGATTTAGGCATTCGGACAAAATATCTCAGAGAATAACAACAGATAAAGAAAATAGATTAAGAAATTTGTATTTTTGGTTCCACAGGTTATACTCATTCTAGGGTATACTTCACCCTATCTCTAATGAGCCATCTAATGTGTTACACTCCATAGCTAAAGTTCTTACTCAACCTTCAGCTCTGATACCAATCTGTCATGACCCAAACTCGATGTCCAACAAACAACATCAAATTCGTTTCGCGGGAGCTTGTAACACCATTAAATGATAAATAACACAGCGGAAATAAAAGATGATATCACTGATATAACATGAATACAATATCTGATACATCAATTTGATACAATGATAATCATCAACATCAGAGAATATACAACACAAAATACAGCGGAACACGATACAATATGAAATAAGTCTTCTCAGAATATAATACTGCAACTCTGATCCAAAAAGCTCCAAAGACAAAGCTCCAAAACTCCTATCTCGATCAACTCGAGATTGCACCAAGCTAAGCAAGTCTCGTCCATGTCCAAAGAAAACTGAACTAGCTCCAGATGATCCACTGAACCTAATTATCTGAAAAACCAAACTCTAGACTGCCCGTGTAGAAAAATTTTGAGCACCCAGAGTTTAGGAAATAAACAATAAACTCTGGATCAGTCATGGGACTGGTGTGAGCAACAAAAATAGTTTATCTTTTAAAACAAACAACGAAATATTTTTAAAATAGATTCGCAATGCTTTTTAGAAATGAGACTACCATAAGGCTTCCCGCACACACACACAATGCAAACGCAGAATCGGAGGAGATTTCACCTTATGATAGTCAAAGATGCTTGATACGCATTAAAAAGAACATTTGATATTATTACTAGTGCATAGTGTAGAGAAGATTCATTTCGAAAGTAAAGATATAAATCTTAGCCAGCATAGACATTTCGAACTATGCCTACTATAGCTACCATGTTCAATAGCGGGTTACCGCCAGATTCCATGGCAGGTTATACAACTAAAACCGTACAAGGCTCGTATTTGAAGAATGGATTTTCCAACAAATGGTCAGGCCAAGGAACTTCCCATTGCCACATGGAAACGCCTCTGGAAGGACGCCCCGAGAACCACCGTTCTCTGCTAAACAAAGCCGGGAATCCCTTTTCCCAAGGGATATTACAAACCCACAGATATACCACTCCCGGTCCTTTGGGACCTTTAAACGAGAGCTCTCTAACCAACATCACACCATAATAATAAGTGTTTCAACATGAGTAAATATCTGGGCTCCATACCATGATACTACCCTTTTCCAGAAGGAATGGTCATACACTAGGGAAGCGATCCCTGAAAACCTTGCCGCACAATTCCTGTTTCGACCATTACCGGTTTGTGAGGCTCGACGAAGTCTCGTCCACAAAAACATACTTTATACAAAAACCATGCTTTGGGTCAACAAATGATCATAGAAATGATCACTAAGATAGACGATCACACAAATGATCCTATCACAAATAATCAACACAATGATCATTTCACAGCAACACTCAGCATGTCACATTACCAAATTGGGAATATATCGCTGATAACATCAACTATATAACCTCTGAGCTCGTACGTCTCAGAGAAGGGTGTTAAGCTAAGAGAATAAATTCTCCGCCACCAACAGAAATATATTTGAAAGAAATCAGCTTTATATCTCAACTTGTAATGTCAGACATACAATCCATACAAGTCTGTTCTGGGTTCGAACAGAACCGAAGGCACTTCCAAAGAAGTCCTTGCAATCTGGATATCCACAATTCTGATCGGATTCCCCATCACATATGGAGAACTCTATACCGGAGCAACTCGGTGCAGAGTCAATCGACAGGTCATCCTATCGCTCTCGCAAATACCCGGTCTTCACCACCGGTCTTCAAATGCTATCCATAACGACGTATCACATATTCGGAATAGGTTATACGACCCAAAGGTCCTTTCCCGGCTAACCTGAATAGTGAGCGCAACATTTAAACATATGGATATGAGATTTCGATTAAGTCACAACTTAATAATTCCAAAGTTTCTTTCAAATGGTTTAAACCAATTATCATTTCAAATCTTTTAAACAAAAAGATTTATTTCACAAAGTTCACTCAGTTTCACAAAGGTTCATTTACGGATTTTCAAAACAATTTCCGTTCAATTGAATTTACTCATTTAAATCTTTAAATCAAAGATTTATCTCATAACTTTCAAAACTTATTTCCAAAGATTCATTCATAACTTGGAAAATCATTTTCGATTCAAACTTGAAATCTCTTTAATATAAATTGGAATTTCATTACTCAAATGAAAGCTTTTTATCACTTACAAACAATAGTTTTATTTTAGAAAAACCCCGATTCCATTTATACAAGTTACAATCTTTAATTCGAATTTTCAAATCAATGCTTAAAAATGGTTTTAACCCGTATAACTTGTAAAAATCCTTTTAAATCATAAGTATTGAATATAGAATTCAATTTCAGATATTGAATTCAAATTATTCAGATTTCAAACCTTTATTAAGTTATTCAAAAATAACTTTTATTCTTAAAACACCTTTTCAAAAGCTTTTCATATTAAACTTAATTTATTTCCAAAACTATTTGAATTAAAATTCAAATTCAAACTTACTCAAAAATCTGTGACTTAACCTATTTCCTTGTGAAATCCATATTTGTGTGTGTATAAGTGCGGTCCAGGGGTTTAACACAATAGTGCACGACAATCATCACAAATATATCAATATCGATAAGCGGTATAACCAATAACGCTTATCTTCATTCACAGTTTCACAGATAAAATATATTTATCAATCACGAAGATTCATCATTATAATTCGATGTGGGTTTCGGATAACCAACTGGAATCCGATTCCCTGTCGCATCGAAATTCAAATGTCGTATACAGGTCAAGGGTTTACAGAATAAAATTACCAATCATAATCCAGCACAGAGTAATTCACATCTCACAATATCAAAACAGAAACATCAATTCATTTTACAACAAATCAAATATCCGACATACACAATCTATAAGAAATCATCTCTAATTCTTATTGAAATTGATTCAATTTAAAAACAACTACTTGAGAATTAATTATTTAACCTTGTTTAATTAATCATTAGTTATCAATTAATTTCTTATTTCATTTCAAATTTGTTAATTAACAAATCAATTCTTAAGCAATTATCTTAATTAACTACTAATTAGAGATTAATTAACTTTGATTATCTAATTAACAATTAGTAATTACAAATAGATTAAACCCTTAATTGTGAATTTGATCAAATCATTAATTCAAAATCGACAAATCTCAAGTCACTTAATTGATTTCAATTTCAAAATTTAATTATTTATCTTAATTACTCCTTTTCAACAATTAATAAATAATAATTTATCTTAATTTACATTTTAAAAATCTTCTTCAAACTTTTTTAAAAAAACAAATTATTATTAATTATAAAATCTGTAATGTTGATTAACTTTAACACTTAACTTAAATTATTTATTTAATTAAAACATTAATTTAGATTTTAAAAGGACATTCTAACATTTTCATTTGGTTAATTCAAATTTGAAACAAATTCCTAACCGACAGTGACCAACATTTATTACCTTGTTAACACTAAAATTGTTGAACAATTTTATCTTTTTAAATCTGTAGGGCTTAATCCCAATTACCACAAACCCGAGGTTTACCCGGCTCCACTCGAGAAACACTTCGAGTTTCCTTCCATCTTTCACGAGTCATCCCCCGCTCCCTCTCTTGTTCGTTCTTCTTCTTATTTCTGTTTTTTTTTTTTTCTTTTTTTTTTACCTGAAGCTACAAGATGCTCGCTCAAACCCAAAACAAAATAAAAACTCGAGCCAAAGCATCACGTACTCGAACTTTCTCTCGAGCTTCACCCCTTCCCCCTCGGCCCAAACTTTCCTGACACTAATCAGTGTCGTGCACGTGCACACGAACCGCTGCCACCTCCGGTGGCTATCGCGACCCTCAACAAGTCGCGAATGACCACGGCAACCCATCTAACCACCCAACATCCTAAGTCGACGACGCGTTCGAAAATCGAACTATCAACAGCCTCCAGGAATCAACCAGTTCACCAAATTCCGTTCCGCGTGGCCACCTCCGGTCACCGTAGAACTTGCGATCACCCCCTACAGCTATTACACCTCCCCACGCATCTCCTCTCCAAGTCCGGTCCCACTCGACGCCACGACAAGTGTGCATGAGCCAAAAACCCATACGCCATCTTCACCGTCCTTAAACCCTATCCCTGTCAATTTCTACCACCACAACCACTGATAAATCCTATTACCATTTTTCCTCGAATCTCCACTGCCTAGGCTACCTTCACCATTAATCACGATCCCCAATTCATCGTTGATTATCGTGTTTTGATAAAATATCGATTCAGCTCAACTGGAAATTTTCTCATCATTCATAAACTTAAAAATCATAATTCTTTCACCAAAAATCATTATTTTGCAATACGAACACAATTATATAATCATATTATAAAACTAAAATACTTGAATTTTCTGATTTAGGATGATCTTACTGTGAACTATACATGTTAAAATAATTGCTTCCTAAATCCTTTTGAATTTGTTTTTAAATTTAATGTTAACCTGTTACAACCATTTTTCTTTCACGAATCATGGCCTACAATTGATTCTATGAAGAGGTATTAAATTTATAAACAGATTCTAAACTTGTAGAGTATGAAACAGAGGTATGGTTTCTTGCCTGTGCTCTTAATTACTCCTTTTCAACAATTATTATTATTTCTTTACTATAAAGCATGCAAATACATTCACATTTATACAAGATTTTTTTTCTCTCTTCACAGCAGCATACTTGCAAGATTCAATTAGTTTCTAAGTTTTAACAAAATAGTTTGCTCACAGTTTTGAGAAGAGGAAGATGACAGAGAACTCTTTGTGTTGAAACTGCAGTATTTTTCTTGAATCCTGTTTTTAAGTTTGAAAACAAGGTGATGTTTATGTTGCTGGGTTTCTTTGGATGAACAAAATAACACAAATGAATGTGTATTAATACACAGGAGGATGTTGTTCAAGGTAGGGGAGGCATGTTGCATTAAATGCAAAGGTATGTTGCATTTATTGTTTTGCATTATGGCTGTTTACAGAGAAATTACTCTTTGCTTGTACTCGGCTAGTGATTTTGTATTATGCTGAGAAGATATTGTTTTGTGCTTGGTATTAAATGCAATGGTCTAACTTCATGTTTACAAGCTTACTTTGTACAGTTCATTATTTTACTTTGTACTTGGCTGAGATGATTTCAAGACTTGCTTTGTTTGTGTTTTTCTCATTTTGTTTTACTCTCCTATGCTATATATTTTATATGTACTTTTGTTTATAACTTTTGGCTTTGCTTTCCAAGTATTCATACTTATTTAACTCGGCTGGGGAGATTTCAATGGTGCTGAGAGGATTTTGACATTAAATGCATGAGTTATTAGGTGTACAAGCTATACTATTCTTTTTATTTTATTATTATGTATATACAGTTCATTTGCAAGCTTTTATACTTTAGCTTTATACAGTTTTTTGTTTGTTCATATTGCTTTTTATATGTATGTAGTTTGTACTTCTTTGTTTTTATTTAGTAGATATTTCTTTTGTTTATAACTTATACTTTCTAATTATGTTTTGCACAATTCTTTGTTTGTTTATGCATTTATTTTGTTATGTTGCTTTACATAAGTTTGAAAATTTCACATAATTCCATAATTTAATCTTAAATTCAATCAAATTATAAATTTAAATCCGTCTTTAAAACTGGGATCGTTACAGAGGTTATGTAGTTGATGGTTACTAGTGATACATTCCCAGTTTGGTAATGTGGCATACGAATTGCTGCTGATCATTTATTGAACAAAGCATGGCTTTGTGAAAAGCGTAGCTTTGTGGACGAGACTGCATTAGGATCTCACACCCTGGAAATGGTCGAAACAGGAGAGATGTAGCAAGGTTGCAGGGGTCGTGCCCCTAGGGTATGTCCATTCTTTCTGGAAAAGGGTGGCATCATGGTATAGAGCCCAGATACCTAACTCATTTGGATAGTGTAAATTTTATTATTGTGTGATGTTGCTTTTTGATTGAGGTACCTCGAATAAAGGTCGCAAACGACCGGGGATGGCATATCTTAGGTTTTACTCTCGGGAAGGGAGTAAATTGGCCTTGTGTTGGCAGAGATCCAGGTAGGTTCTTGGGGCGTCCCTCCAGAGGCGTACCCATGTGGCAATGGAAAGTTCCTTGGCCTGACTATTTGTTGGAAATCCAATCATCCAGTACGCACCCTGTATGGTTTTAGTTGTAGAACCTGCCATCTAACATGGTAGCTATAGTAGCCGTACTATAATGGTACGTATGCTGGCTAAGATTAATATTATACTTGCAAATGTTTTCCACTATGCACTAATAATAATATCAAATGGTTTTCGCGTTTCAAGCATTTTTGACTATCATTAGGAGAAATCTCCCCTAAGTGTGCGATTGCATGGTGTGTGTGCAGGGAGGGCTTATGATAGTTTCATTTTCCAAAAAGCATTATGGATTTTTCAACTTTTAAATTCTTTTGTTGTTTGTTTTAAAGATAAAACTATTTTTGTTTGCTGATACCAGTTCCATGACTGACCCAGAGATTATTGTTCCCTTCCTAAACTCTGGGTGCCTACAATTTTCCACACGGGAAGTGTAGAGTTGGGTTTTTCAGATATTTGAATAGTAGGTATAGATTCGATAGAATTCAATCGTCGGATATTGGAAATCAAATTGGGATGGAGTTTGCTTCAGTACAGCATTGATGGTGGTTCGAGCTTTTTGGATTGGAGTCCTCCTAGCTTTTGCAATGAGCCTTTGGTTTAGAGTTGAAGATTTTAGATTCACTCATTCTCGAAGATCATGTTCGAGTTATCTTTTCCGTTGTTATCATATTCCGCTGTGTATATTTGTCTCTGGTATTGTTGTATCATATTGTATCGGATATTGTATTCATTATTGTATCAATGATACATTATTCATTTCTTCCGCTGTATTATTATACTTAATGTGTTATAAGCTTGGGTGAACTAGATTCGATGTTTGAATCTGCAGCATTTGAATATAGGTGATGTATTCGGTGCCGATTTTCGAAGGTCGAGTCAGGTTCGTTAGACAAACTAAATCGAAGGCAGTACGTCGTATATAATAGTGAATGGAAACATAAGAATCACAAAATCCACATTAAAGTATCCATCATTTCAACTTCACAAGTCTATGTGTGATTAGCGATAAAAACTCCACCTGCCATAAATTCTATGTTAATAACTAGGGTTTACTCCCGATATTTCATTAATAATATTTTTGTCTAAAAATTTATTTTTTTATACACATGTTAGGAAACCATTGTTGTTGCCATGCTAAATTCCGTCACTAAATTGACACTAGTTCACCAACCATGTTTTTACTGACCTCAGTCTATCGTCGTAAATCCTTCACTAAATGCAATTTTGCAACTACTTAGCAATGGATCTAATCACTGCAAAATCAAAACTTTCTTATAGTGGTATGGTTGTTTCTGGGTGTAAAGGATGTTTTGTTTCGGCTTTTCAATATAAAAGTACAAAGAGAAAAGGAATAACCATTGCGAGTTGTCTTATATTTTATTTTACTACAATGCAAACTTGATAACATAGAAAAACTAAGGAAACTAAGAAATCAAAGGTACCATCAAAGGTTTATACTTTATTGCATCTCATTGTGCTAATGTACACAAATGTAAGTGTAACAATCTAGTGGCATAAGATGCTAAAATCATGAGAGGGAAACTCTCTTAAATCGGCACTGACCAGAGTTTAAATATTTCTTATCTGATGAAGTAGCCAAAATATAAACTCAAACCAAAAACAAACATAACACTATTTTCACAATAGTTGCAACAAAATAATGGTAGAAAACCACTGTTTAGACACTAGAAATAGAAGAAATCCATTGCTCTTGGAGATGGGTGGAAGTATAGTGTAAGAGGATAGACATGGCGTACAAAGTGATACACTAGTAGTGAAGGAGGGTACCGAGTGGGTGCAAAGGGATGACATGATAATCTAGAAAGGTACCAATAGGGTACTGATTGACACATTAGTGGTGCATCATGGTAGATCAAAGGTGTAGTCGAGTAGCATGACGGTGGGGCATGGTATGCATACCATGGTGCTAAACCAGGAAAACTAGGTATTCTAGCATAATAAAAGGGTGGTGCACTTGGAAAGCTGGGTGGTGCACTTGGAAAGCTGGGTGGTGCTCCATTATAACCGGGTAGTGCCACAAAAGTGCTTGGTTGGGTCGCTGTACACATAGGTATCGCATGATGGTGCAACATAACCGGAGGAGGTTGAATACTAAGGGCATCTTCCATTTCTATATACTCTTCTAGGCTCCCTGTCATCTGGAAATAAAATCAACATACATGCAAATGTATTAGTTTCACAATATCACTCTCTTTTGTAAAAGCCAAAGGAAGAAGATTATAAGTTGAAATTTCATATTATTTAACATTGTTGGTATCTATAATTATACCACCTACTCGTTTATGCATGGAGGAGAGCCTTGCCGAACGCATAAGCGAACATTTAGATAGTAAAACTCACTTTACTGCTAGGCATATGATGAAAATGAAAATTATGAAAATGTCTCAATGTCAATTCAAGCATGAATATTTAATTAAAAACTTATTGATGAAATGAGGCCAAATAAAAGGGTTAATTACAAAATACATCTATGCAGTTAAAGCCCCACTAAAGCCTTGCAAAATCCCCACTTTAGACTATAGTGCTCTTCGAACGCTATGTTATTTCAATTAAGTACTAGTAACAGTATATCCGCTTTAGGACTCTCTATTTTCCACTACACATATTAAACCAAGGCTTTTTAGCACCTACTTTAGCAACATTAATATATAATAGTCATTTTGGCTAGTTCTCTTTTAAACTAAATAAATAAAGTTAGGGTAAAGATCTATGTTTAAGGATCATGTGTTTAACAAAAGCTAGAAATCTATTGTAGTCAATAAATCTTGTTTGCATCAATTATGATATCCTTCGGTTTTGTTATAAAAGATTAAATGATATTTCATTTTCCTAAACAAATGATGTGAGAATGAGAATAAGTTAACTTTAAATATTCTTTTATATTTAAGGAATTTATTTTCACCTTCGCTATTTTTTACTTTCCCCCCACTATAACATTCTTCGCTTCCATGGCTGTAGAACCGCTAAGTGCATTAACAACACAGATATACATATACATACATTATATAATCAAATTGCAGTTTCGTTCTCTGTATTTAGTCTTAAAACATGTAGTTGTGGTATTTATGGTTAATATTCATATACATAGACATTAATTTTTACCTATATTACCAAACATTTTTTAATTTAGTATGTAAACTTTGGTTGAAATGAATTATTGCTTACATATTTTTTCTCCATTTATGTTAATTTGATTCAATGCTTAACGAAATGGTTATGTTAATGGTGGAAAGAAAACTACAAGTTATACTTATTGTAGACACATGAGCATCGCATTAAATCAAAAATGAACTAGGAACTAATGAAAAAAATTGCATTCCTTCTATATGGAATTCATTATCACATAATCTATCACTATATAGCATTTTTTGTTATCAAGTTCTCACTTAATTTTTTTGATTGTTCATGATATAGAAATGGAATGAAGTAGAGTAACAAATTTTAGAAAGAAGATGATGATTTTAAATAGATATTTGATGAGAAAGATAGAAATAGTTGCCTTGTTAAAACGGGTTTTCGATTATATTTCTTTTTTACATTATCTTTACTCCTAAAATTAGCTTTCAAATATTACACAGATTACTTAGTATTAAAGATTTTGACTATCTTATTACCTAGCATTTTGTTAAATTATTTCATCATTATAGGTTTTAAAATTTTTGTTACATTAGTTCGCTATTATGGAAAAAGATTTTCTATATTTTTCTTATTGAATTTTTCCATATGATCTTTAAGTAAGAAATTTTGTTCGTTGATAATTTATGACAAGATGTGTCCATATTTAATGTAATAAAGAGTAATAATGGCAATATTTTCTATGATATAGGTTACTGATTGTTGAATATTGAATGATGAATGTTGATCGAAATTGGATAATAAATAAAAAATCAATTTACATAAAGGGAATGGAAAAAAGTACTTGTTGATTAATATTAAATAATTATCAAATCAATGTAAAATTACTAAACGAGCCTTTTATAATCAACTATTTTCATTTTCTTTACATATTCAAATTCTCTATAACTGCATCTCCAAAACCTAAGCCCCAACTAATTTTATATTTTAGTTCTCATTCTCAATCTCATTATCCATTTTTCTATTCCCTATCTAAGTCTATACCAAAAAAAGTTGATATGTATATTCGTTTATTTCATTATATTAAATATTACAATGATGTATTTCGAAGATGTTTTGGAATAGACAACTTGACTGACCTTTAAGTGTAAGTTATGTAGTTATCCATTTAATTATAATTTGTAACAACCTGG
This sequence comes from Allium cepa, assembly GCA_030765085.1. Classification (NCBI taxonomy): domain Eukaryota; kingdom Viridiplantae; phylum Streptophyta; class Magnoliopsida; order Asparagales; family Amaryllidaceae; genus Allium; species Allium cepa. Next base: position 502,135,552 of record CM060945.1, read on the forward strand.
AAATTCGAACACTTCGTCTTCGAACATGAAACATTTGGAAATATAGTTAAGTGTTATAAATATAATTTTATAACCTTATCAAACATCATTTAATCAAAAAATAATGATAAGAACGTTTTTTTATGAAATTTGTTCAAAAAATACATTCTTCAAAGAAAAATCGAAAATGTGACTGAAAATTATTTTATCAGTAATCAACTTTTCAATCGATATAACTTGTTCAAACACTTGTGTATTTGTCAAATGATCAAATGAACATATTAGAAAGTAATTAACACGCACCTCTTCATAAATCTTGGAATGTTCTAGAAGCTTCTATTAGGATAAGGGATATTATCATCGGAGGGGTAAAATGGTAATTAGCATAATGGAGAAATGACTTAAATGGGAAGTGAAGGGAGGTTAGTCTTCCCTGGCATGAAGGGGATTAAGACAAGCTTAAAGAGCACCATTCATAGCCTATATAACGAGGGGCATACCCTAAGTTATCAATCAAAAGTTTGCAAACAAAAATGAGCTAAAATCCATGTCTTCTTCTCCTTCCTCTTCATAACTTTCTAAAGCAAAATATTTGCAAATAAAATCCAAATCACTTCAAACTTGGAGTAAAGTCTTGCCACCATATTACAAAACATTCTATCTAGTTAGACCTTGATGTTCGAAAACCAATCTTCCCCCTCACCTGGAGGCCATGTGCTATTTGGAAGTTTTGGGTAAGCTAGCGCAAAAGAAAAGGAAAGAAGGTGATTGCTTAGTTGAGGTTGGAATTGGTTAGTTCGGACTTGGTTGGTTGTTAGGTTTAAGGTGACTTAACTCACCATTTTATTGGAAATATGAATCACATTTGCTTATATATGGTTTTGATAAAATTGCCTAAATTGACTTAGACATATGTTGAAAAAATGGTCTACTTCTTGCCTTAAAAACAAGCGACATATGAATGGACTTAAAAGGATATAAACGGACTTGAACGAACTTGAATGGACTTAAAAGGATATAAACGGACTTGAGCGAACTTGAAAAGACTGTATGATGTATAGCAAGGTCTTGGAACAAAGAACATGGGATGTAATTGAACATAAGTTTGAATATAACTTGGATTTGAAAGTGCACTTATAGCGATAGTTTCTATAGATGCAGTTGTGAATTGTCTTGTTTTTGACGATGTTAATGGAACTTTATGGAGAGATCATTAGGGGTTTCTCAGCATAATAACAAAGTTTTTTATATATTTTTATGGAACTTTGTGGAGAGGTCACTAGAGGAGAGCTGCAGATCCTTATCTATGTATGGATGTATTCTATTCCGTTGCATTTGTTTGTTGTTTTTCAGCAATTGTAAGGACAGAGATTTACAACTATCCAGGCTAAATGTATGTTAAATTCTGATATATTTATGTAAAATTTTCCCTATAAATGATTTTGTAATTAATAATATATGTTATACCATTCATGTGATGTTCTATTTTCTTCCCTAATTGTTTCTTTTATTTTCTTTTCCCCTTGACCGTCCGCTTTTTCGTTCAAATTGGGTTCGAAACGTATGGTTTATTGTCAACTTAAGATACACAAAATTATGGGACTGCACAATTTATTAACTTTATGGCAACTTCTATTTATCCACTTCAAGATTTTTTATTAATATTTTATTTGATAGTTATTTGATGTTGTTATATTTGATTTTTGTTCTATTTGTACTATTACGAATTTCATTTACCTATTTTATTTTATAGGTCATAATTTGTTTACAAATACTTTGTCAAAAAAATTATTATTAATTCATAGGTACCAACCATTCTAGAAATTTTTTTACGGTCTATCAGTGCTAAAGTTGATTTTTTTTCCTTTCTTAAACATAAGTATATAAGAAAATAAGTTGTAAAAGAAATATGCGAAACAAGAATACTTAGTAAAAAATTTCATACCTCGGTTTAGGAAAAAATATAAATGTACAAGTAGCTTATTTAGTTGGATAAAGTAGACATCTTTAGTTTTTTAAATATATAGTTGGAAACATTTGCATTATAACCTTATAATTCTTGTTTAAATGTTTATATGATCTTACTAGACATAAACTTATTTTTGTAAGTAATATTATACATCTTAATCAGGCTATGGTCTAATATAATTTTCCATCAGGTAATTTAACAGACCATGACATAATCATAAACAACACATGATTTCCGGTGAAAGCAAGACTATAAACAAATATTTGGATAGTTCACGAAACAATAAGGTAATTTATTTTCTATAAGGTGCATTTTATGTTATATTATCTTTGATCTGTTTTTGAATTCAGACAAATAAGATAGCTAATAATTGTAATTCTTTTCAATAAATATAATGAGAGGATCAACAGCATATTTATTATTTCTAATACTTAAATATATTCCACTTTATTTAACATAACTTGGATTTTGTAATGGACCAAAATTGCATTTTAGTTTTACTTAACTATTCTTTTTTCCAATGAATGATTTAGCCAATTCTTGTCGTGTAGTTTTATTAACAACATAAGCATATAATCTATAATGACCCGTAAGTGAATCGCTTTTCTTTGAATATTTAAAACATTTTAAAATATTTAAATAATGGATTTTAATAGCCAAATAAACATACTTTCAATATTAGTTAATGATACTAGAAACATTTTTGAATTTTGCTAACCAAAATACCTGGTTTAAATAAAAATAGAAAATGTGACCATAAAATGTTTTCTAAAATTTCAACTTTTTGGCATCAGAAAATCATCAAAAACATCATGCCATTTTGGTATAGCTCATGTGCACATGCACACACATACATAAATGTCATATGGTAATTTAATGAAGGTACTAAAGGTAATAAACCATGATACCTTAAGCATAATCATGATAAGGCATAATGTGCTCAAATAAAAGAAAAATATAAAATAACCTCTCATGCACCACCGTCACAAACTACCTAGGTTGGACAAGGAGGCATGGTGGAAGGGGGGACTAGGGTTGTGCGTGTGTACTAGAAGCGGTGGAGAGGGTATGGAAGCATGCTACATGAAGATTTTTTATTATTTTATATTAATAAGATTAATTAAATTATTTCTCCACCTCCCATGCCTATAGATACCACCAATGTGCTTTTTTCTCACTTTACATCATTTCCAAAGTTCACTTTCATAACATTATGTTCCTGAAATGATCCATGGCTTCCATACACTCAAGTTCCTGAAACTAGTTTGAAAAGCTAGCCTTTCTTCATTTCTGAGCTCAGTACATCCACTTCTCAATCAAATAAGACTCATATTCCCCATATTCCCGCAATGGTCAAGCCCCATATATCCTAGGCCAAATCCCACAAAGGTTCCACTAAATCAAGTCAAGTGCATAAGAAAGCTTGGTTCTAGTGTTGTTCAAAGAATTAGTGCGATTTTCGTTCTAGTAGTAAGTGTTTTGGTGAGTAAAGCTTCCACCTTCGAACCATAAAGTTTAAAGAATATGAGCGACTTTGCAAATTTGTGCCCAAAACCAGCTAGTGGACTCAGTTGTTCATAACTTTTATGGGTTGAAACAAGGTGAGATGACAGTAGAATAGTATGAGCATAGGTTCAATGCGTTGTCTCACTTTGGACTAGGATTGATTGATACACCACATAAAAAGAATGAAATTTTTGTGAACGGAATGCGATAAGAATTTCATCAGGAAATGACCAATCATCTTAACGGTACCTTTACCATTCTGATTAGTATGGCTTGAGATTTGATGCTCTAGATATTGAGCAAGGAGTTTAGAAAGAAGTACTGCTAGTAGTTAATGCCCATCCTTTATCAGTGATACCGGTTGCTATAAGCCATTTTTCAAGCACAAAGGGAAGAAGAAGTGGTTGGGAAAGAAGCCTAAAGGTGGAGCTCCAGCATGGAATAAGTAATAAGACTTGACCAAGATTCTCTGATATAAATGTAACCAAATGGGCCACTTTGCAAATCTGTGTCTGAACCTGGCTAGCTGAGCACTCTACTTCAATTGCAACAAACATGGATATGAAGAACCATTCCCCTTTTCTAAAGAAGGGATCACATGGACAAGCTTTTACTATTAATGAAGTACCATCTACTTCTACGGACCCAAAAGGAAAGCAGGTGTTGCAAGGTACATTATTCGTTTTTGATGTTCTTGTTAGAGTATTGTTTGGCACAATGCATCCCATAGTTTTATCTTATATGACCTAATGAACCAGTTGAATCTTAAATATGTTTATTCTCGATAACTATCTTTATGTGTCGAACCTAATTGGGGGTTTGACCAATCTTAACACCATGTCTTTGAATATGCCTATTTCTTGTCTAGATCGGCATTTATTTTCTGACTTGTTTGTCCTCGAGTTCATGGGTTTTGGAGTATTATTGGGAATGGATAGGTTATCTAATTTTAAAGCTAACTTGGACCATGTTAGAAGGGTGACTATAGTAAAAGATGTAATAGGTAGGAGCATTGATATTTATTGTATGGAGCCTAATAAGTTGATGAGTAGTTTTCTCTTTTTGCTCGAAGTACCCAAGGAGGAGATAAAGAATATTACAATTATCCATGACTTCATGAATATTTTTGAAGAAGTGAAAGGTTTACCTCCTTACCGGAAAGTAGAGTCCTACGCTTGATTCTAGGAAATAGAACAATTATTCAACCACCTCGAAGGTTGGCTCCAAAGGAAAGAAGGGAGTTAGAGAAGCATAAGGGACTTAGAGTTTGTAGTCGGGAATTTGGGATTTGTGAAAGTTTCCCCGATTTAAGGAGTTATAAGATTCAGAAGAGCGGGAAAGCTAGCACCCAGATCCTTTGGATCACTTAGAATCTAGGAAAGAATTGTATCATTAGCCTATAGAGTAGAATTGCCTGGAAGATTACCAGAAGTTCATAATGTCTTTCATGTATCTCATCTGAGAAAGAATGTTTATGATCCTTCTTTGACTATTGAGATGCCTACTAAGGAAAACTTGAAAATAGAATCGAGTTTGATAGTATTTTGACACCCAGTTCATAATGTAGATCGGGATGAAAGGTGATTGAAGAACAAAGTGGTGAAGCTTGTAAGGTTTAGTGGAGTGGCGGCCCCCGCGATTGTACTTGGAGACAGAGGATCACATTAGAGAAACTTAGCCTGATATAATGTCATATTAGTTTTTCATTGTTTGAATACATTTTGTATGTTTATGTATGGCATAGTTGATTTGCATTGTTATATGAATTTCTCGGTATAATATATACCTTCTGTGTTTTCTTTTTGTGTATTGATTTCGGATATGAAATTCTCCTAAGAGGGGGAAAGTGTAATGACCTGTAAATTAATCACACTGTATTTGAAAATTTAAATCATTTTCAACTATTTAAATAATAGATTTTAGTAACCAAATAAACGTAATTTAAATATTAATTAGTGATATTAAAATTATTTTCATATTTTATTTACAAAAATAATTAGTTCAAATAAAAACAGAAAATAAGACCGAAAAACGTTTTTCGAAATTTTGACTTTTCGGCATCGAAAAGTTATGAAAAATGACTTACACGTTTGGTATAACTCATGTACACATGCACACACATGTACACATGTCATTTGGTAAGTTAATGAAGGTATTAATGGTAATAAACCTTGAAAATTTAAATATAATCATGGTAGCCACAATATCTTTGAATAAAAGAAAAACTTCAAATATAAAATAACCCCTCATGCACCACCATCACATAAACTACCTAGGTTGGGCAAGGAGGCTCGGTTGGAAGGGAGATCTAGGGGTGTGCGTGTGTACTAGGAGTGGAGGAGAGGGTATTGAAGCATGCTACACAAAGACTTTTTATTACTTTATATTAATAAGGTTAAGTAAATTAGTTTTCCACCTCCCATGCCTATAAGTATGAAAAAACAAACTCTTTTCACACTTGCATCTTCATTTCCAAAGTTCATTTCCATAATTTCATGTTCATCAAATGATCCATGGCTTCCATTCACTCAAAATCTTAAAACTTGTTTGAAAAGCTAGCCTTTCTTCATTTATAAGCTCGCTACAGCCACTTCTCTATCAAACAGGACCCATATCCCCCACATTCCCACTAGGCTCGATCCCTATATGGTCTAGACCAAGTTCAATAGCCCATAAAAGATCCACTAAATCAAGTCAAGTGCATATGAAAGCTTAGTTCTAGTGTTGTTTGAGGAGTTAGTGTGATTTTGATTCAAGTAGTAAGCGTTTTGGTGAGTAAAGCTTCCACCTTTGAGCCAAAAATTTAAAATATATCCATTCTCATATTTGTAGCTATTGAATGCTTATTGTATTATAATGATGGTTTGGTTGTTGGATTGGTTTGTTGCTTTGAAAATTAGTCTCTTTGGAAAGTTAGTAAGTGATTCTTCAATTATATGAAAATCTAGTAGTTAAACTAATTCTGTTGTTGAAATGCTTGTTACATATTGTAAAATACGTTGTACATACGTTCCCCTCACTGTGTGGTTATTTGTATTGAAAATGTCATATATTTGAATTCTGAACTGCCCATATAGCGATAGTCTCCTCCGCACTTTTGGAAAATCACATTTTATCGATACAATTTGGTTTAATTATCATGCTTAGAATATTTTCCAAGTTAAGAATTTTTTTGATTAACGATGTTTTCAAAAATAATTAATTATTTTAATAATGATTAATTAATTAATTAATTAATTTGATAATAAGGATTAAGGTTAACTAATTAACATACTAATGATGTGTTTTAAATATAATTAATTACTTAGTTAATGATGTTTTAAATTTAATTAATCATATTTATTAATGATGTTTAAGGCTAATTAATCTTTTGGTAATAATGGATTAAGATTTATTAATTTATTAATTCATGATGTTTTTAAACATAATTAATCCTTTTATTTGATGACTTTTAAAGGTCAATAAATCTATTTAACCTTAATTAATCTTTCCTTAAATAAAGTTTTAAATTAAATTATCACTTTTAAATAATGATTTTAGATTGTTATTTAATTAATTTAATTAATTATATTATTAATTAATCAAATCAATGATGTTTAAACGTGATTTACCCTTTTTAATTAAAGGTTATTGAAGTTAATTAATCAATTTAGTTAACAAAGTTTTAAAACTTAATTAATCAATGCGATAAGGATGTTTTAATTTAGTGAATCCTTTTTAATGATGTTTCAACGTTAGTAAACTCATTCAACAAAGTGTTTTAAAGATAATACTTGTAATGTGAAGTCAAGTATGAATCAGGTGTTTAAAAGAAAAGGTTTGAATTGTTTGTGGAAATGAATTAAATTCCGCAAAGTGGTTCACTTATATGAAAATGATTTATTTCTATAGGCAGTGTTAAACATCGAAGTAGAATTGTTGTTATTTCAAAGATTAAGAATAATCGTGCGGCATAACTTTGAGGTAACACTACCTTGACTTGTCCATATTATTGTTAACCTAGAAACAATAAAGTTTGAATTTGACGAGTAGTGGTAAGTATACAAGACTTAATTTCCATATATGGTCATCTTGTATCCTCGACAGTTGTTTCTCAACCATTGGTTACTTTAGCTTCTTTATTATCTTCATTCTAGTATGATGTGTTGCTCCATTGAGCATTGGTATCCATTGTCGGAAATGGCTAAATCCAAAGAGCAAGTGGAAGCCAAGTTATGTGGGGTTGCTCCCATCAGGGTACTTTCAAATCTCATCTAGATTTGGATTCGGTAGTGCTATTAAATGTGAAATATTCAGATACTCAGTAAGGTTTGTCAGAGTCCGGTTTGGTATTTTCCAAGAAGTTCACGGAGTATATGAGCTTCTCAAAAATATATTGCTAGAGCTATACTTCCAAGGTGGTGCACCTTCCTAGTCATTTGTTAGAGACTTTCCTTTTCTTATTTGATTTGAACCTTCAAATTTATTTCCTTGTCTGCATCCGGAAGAGTCAAACACTCTTCGTGATGTTTAATTATTTATCCATTCTTTACGTTTGGATGTTGATTTACGTGGGAGTAAACTGTTCCATGTTCAGCGGCATGGTTTCACATGATTGTGTTTAATTTCACACCTAATATTTAGAAAGTTTTACTCATACCAGACATATCGTCAGACCTGAGTTGTTTGTTTTTTCTAAACTCTCGGGTACTCATTTTATTTAAGTAGTCCGAGAGTAGAAGGTCTTTTTTGGGCTCTTTTGAAGATGGCATCCGAGCAGGAGCTTTTACCTTCTTAGTTATCTATTCCATTATATTATCTAGTTTGTGCAAGTATTTTGTTCCAACATATGTAAAGACAGAATGTTATACCTGCTAAGCTATTTGTAGTACTTTGGTGTAACTCTAATAACTCTTACTTAAGGAGTAAGTTGATGTACTATTGACTGTTATGTTTTATTTAGCTGTTTTGTTGTGAGTTTATCTATTCTATTCTTTATTTTACCCAATGACGATACATCTTTCCAATGTTTAGTAAACATACGTGAACATAGAGGATGTGTTAAGTTTCATTCCTAGGGGTCAGAAAAGTGGGTTGTCGCATTTTCTTAAAAAATAGGATCATGTTAAGTAGTTTGGACCATTAAACTAGGAAGCTGCATAATTTACGAGTCAAGTCTTTTTGAAACCAAATAATAGTGGATGTGATTCGGCGAGTAAGTATAAAAAATTGTTAGTTCTTTAATTAAGGTTCTACTGAAATGCACTTTGATTTCCTCATATTAATAAATATTAAGGAGATTTCAATGGAAATATTTATTTAGCTTTTAATACAAATAATGGTGCTTTTGACCATAACTACATAAATTTATTGGATGTAAACTTGTGGATATTCCTTAAATAAATAGTTGAAAACTAAATTTGTCTTCCTTCCTAACTTTAGATATAATACTGAACGCATTAGAAATCGATTCACCCAATCCCTAATAAGCTAGGATCATGAAAAAAATTCTTTAAAGAATCTCTGCATTGCTATATACAGTTTTATAAAAGAAAAGAAAATAGTGCATTTAATCAAATTCTTAAGAATTTATAGATATTAAGTGTCACATTTTTAATGTTTATGGCCTATACAAAATGTTGTTTTAAAAAATGTTATTGCTAATTAATATTTAGATAAAATCGCAGTCTATAATTTATTTTAAAAACTTTTCCAGAAATTGGCGAGTGATATGAATGTTATATTAGTTGTTATTGAATTTCAATGGCAAAGCCCAATGTTTGATGGAAAAACTACTCGGGAATTTCAATCGGTAAAACTACATTTTATTACCCGTTAAATAATATTAAATGACGGAATGTAACTGTGGTATTAAAAAGGGTAAATTTATAAATGGATTCATTTGAATTATGCTAATAATAATAAGAACAAAAGGTCTATCTTTGGTAATACACATGATATATGCATGATTTGTAAACTTAAATGTTGAACTAGTAGCCATGTGGAGGAAAGTGGTGAAACTTTCACATCTATTGTTCCATTTTAGAAAATAGTTTTAAAATTTAATCATTTTATGCTTGTAATTTAAACCTAATTTTTTAGAATAAAGAAAAATATTTTTTATAAACTTCATAGGAAAAAAGGTGAAACTTAATTAATTTAAGAATGAATAACATTTTTATTTCTTAGTTTAGTGGTTGATGATATTAAAATGAATAATATAATATATTTTTCATCTATGATATTGGATTAATTAACTTTTATTGAATGAATATTCCGAATAATAGTAATTAAATATTTAGATAGTATCGAGGAATATTAATTCTATATTTAATATATAATTAGTACTCTAATTGAGATTGGAACAAGACAAAAAAGATATAAATAATAATTAGTAGAGTTAATTCTATTTCATTCTTTATTTATTTTCAACTCAAATTTAAATAATAGACCTATTTATCATAATTTACTCACGTTACATATAACAATAAATGTAGATTTATTCTCATGTGATACTCTACTTTACGCTAATCAGTATTGCATTTTTTATGTATGTTGATATTTATCTACAAATTGAAGTGAATTTAACATCGTTTTTTTCATGTTCAGTTATGCTAAACATACTCAACATTTTGAATTATAGTTGGAGTAAAATATAGTTAGTTCTAATTAATTGTCATTTCTATGTCTCTAAGTCAATTCATGTTTAATTTAAAAGAAAATTAAATAATACTATCATGCAATTGACAAAAAGAACCTAATACCAACAATTCAATTTAGAAAATTGGCATTATACTAATGTAATTCTTTGAAGTTAGAATTGACTTATTGTTGATGTTAGAGTTTGTCATATAACACAATTATATCAAAAAACGTTAGTTATACTTTGTACTGTTTGAAAATTTTCAAGCATATCTATCATACAAGGTTTATCATTTGTTTTCAAGAAAAAACTAGTCCAAAGAAATTACAATCCAATTGTACTTGTTTCACCTTCATGTAACTAAAAAAGTGGAAAAATCCTAATTGAAAATAATGTGAACCCGCGTGCATGTAACATGCACTCATATTAGTATAATAGTAGTTGAAGTCTAGTGAACGACGACCAAAATGTTGTATATAATTGAAAATGCTATCACTTAGTTACCACTAAGAAAACCTTTTGTATACCCGAATACATACCATTGCATAAGATTATGTATGTACATATGCCATTGTAAAATATGCAAAAGTAATTGATTTTTCTATTTAATTTTAATTTTTCATTACCAAATGCTTTCTCCAACCGAATATGATAAGACTAAAATCCCTTTTTGTAAATTTTCGAAAGGTAAAGAAATAGATTTGCCATGATAACTCATCAAAATTGAAGAAAAAATTACCTTTTTTTGAGGAACTAACAATTCTTTAAATTCGCCAATTGCTAGAGAAGTTTCCCTAATTATATGCACAACTTTATGCAGTTAATAGTTCAATTTTTTTTCTTATAAACAAAGATTATTCAGTTCGTCAAACCATTCTAGTTTCCTTATTTCTTATATAAATATAAAATACGTAAAATTCTACCTATTCCTAACGTTTGCACTTCTCATAGAATACTTTTGTCCTAAATTGTAAGTTCAGTTATAATATATTACCTAGCAAAATAATCATGCGAACTAAACATGTGAATATAAAAAAAAGTTAAAAAAAGATATGGTCAAACTAAATAATTGTCTGGCTTGTAAAGATGTTAAACTTTTCATAAAACCAAGAATAAAGCAAAATAAGTTCAAAATGATATGTTTACCTCTGTTATAGCGAAATTAACACCTGCAAAAAAAGAAAATATGTCAAATTCAAAAATGTTTAAAAAAATAAAATAAACTCATCAACTTCTACAGAGAGAAGTAAACTAGTAGATTAAATTTAAAAAGGTTATATTAGTTCACTTTAGTAACTTTAATAATTTTAGGGTTCTAGAGTTTATTACTAACTTGTATTACCATCAACGCATCTAACTTTTTTAGAAAAGAAAAAGTAAGTATCTCTCTTATCAAAAAGCTTCAAATCCAATATTCCCTGTTTATCATATGTATTTAAGTGGCATAAAATCACCCAACTATTTTCCTTGCTTTTCCACAAATTCATTCAACATACTAAACCAAAATTCAAAAATATTAGTAAGTTGTCATATTCTAAATAATTCTATCCTGAATTACATGAAAATTTAGTATAAGTATGAATCATAATTATTTTGACAAGAAGAATAAGAGGAAATTAACCAAAGTAAAAAATGCAAAAATCATACCCGATTCCATCAACTAATTGAGATAAAAGGGGTTTTGATCTTCCAAATTTAATAGAATTTCAGATTCGCAGTCATTATGTGGATGAATTTTAAAAATAATTGGGCTAATGTAATTTGATAAGCGTACCCTTATTTATAATTCTCACATTTTCTGATTTGATCCTTCACAAATTAAAAATTAGAATGTAATTTTGATATCCACACATATAGTTGCCTATAATCTATAAAGTTTGTCTTATAATGCAATTAATTAAATTTGTTTAAAAATGTCAACATATTGATTTTAATCCCACATGTTAAGGAAATAAATTATTTTTTTAATGCTAGATTAATTTAGTATCCACTGTCTCCTACTTTCAGTGACATAGAAATGTTTATAAATACACATATATTAATTATTAGTTTTATCACAAAAGGCATTGAGTTTAATATTGTAGATAAACATAAAGATAAAGAATGGTGGAGATATGATATTATCAAAGACATCTAATGGTTATGTGTTGTCCAACAAGCCTTGAAGTTAACATTTATCGATGGTGTTAAAGTTTCCACTTTCTTGTTGTCTTCTTCAAATGCTTACCCCATGTCCATTGCAATTCTTTTTTTTTAAGTATCCTTCTTCCCATGATTAATATATTTTATCTTTTCCCCACTGTATTCCATGTTGTTAATATGATCGTTCTGTTCAAATTTGAGAAATGACGGTTGCAACTCCATGTTTCAAATCCATTAGGCAACTTCTTAATTTATTTCTTTGATTCTCACATCCCATATAGTGTTTCACGTTTTATTACCATGTTGTTGTCATTGATTTTTTTCTATGAATTTGGTTGTTATAGAATTAAGGTTAGAGGTAGTGAAAGAGAGTGGCATTTTAATCGGATCTGGAATGGTAGGATAATGCTATCCAAAATTTCCCTCCGCGCACCATTGATCTATTCAACCAAATGATATCATTAATACTTAATTTCATTTTCCTTTTTTCTTATAAATAAATGTGTAGTGATGTAGGTTAAACTTTAGGAATTTATGTTGGAATAGATCTTTAGAAATGTTTGTTTCCTTTTTAGGATTTCTTTCATATAGTGGATAAATTTAAACCATAATCTTTAGAAATATATGTTAAAGCTAATCACCTAGTTAAGGATGAAAAATCCATTTGCCTTGATATATTTAAAACTTTATGTAATTTTACTTATAATCTTAGTAAAAAAAGGTAATAAATTTCAAATTACACCCTTGTATAAGTTTTAGTTAAATAATTAACACCGTGGCACCAAATGTATTTAATATGGTTGTAAACGATGACCCTTTTTATGTGTGAATGAATATAACATGATGAAAACATTGTCTAGTGTTAATAAATAGAAACATATATCACCTTTATTCACAATTTACAAACTTGATAAGCTTAAAATAAACATTAATTTAATTAATTTAATGAAACATATTACACTCATGATTTAGTGATTCATTCCTACATTGCTTAGTATAGGTATTTAAAGTTTATTGTCATTTCTGGATTTATTTCTATTAGTGGATAAATTTAAAACATACTTGTTAGTGACTTATATGCCAACACTGGTGATAGGTATTTAAGGATATGAAGTCTTTTAGCATTGAAAAAGAATCCAAAATTTATGTGATTATACTTGAAATACTGATAGAAAACGCAATAAATTTCAAATTACAATTTTGTGTAAATTTTTAAGATCAGTAGCAATAGTGTGGTTAATATGGCAGTAAATGATTCCTGTTTTATATGTAAAAGAATTTAAGAAGAAGAAAATATTATTTGGTGCAAATGAATGGAAACATATACCACCTTCATTCTCAATTAAATTTTTTGATAAGCATCAATTAGGCATCAATTTGATAAAACATAATACATTCATAATTCTCCAAATTTAAATGTGAAATATACTTGATACTTATCTAATGGTGTATTTGTTGATTGGGATTAACATATTCTAAATTATATGGATTGCTAAATTGATTACACATGCTCAAGGGTATGTGCATATATTTGAATCTTGGTAAATTGGTATTTAACTTAAATTAACAACTTTATATAAGTTCCAAACAACTTTTTAAATTAAATATATATTAATGTGATTAATATGGAGTAAATAATGACATTTCAAATTTGAATGATTAAACTTAAGAATATATATTATTTTCTACTAATAAATGGAAACTCTTATCACTTTTATCATTGATTGGCAAATGTGGTAAGCATAAATGAAAACCCAAAGTGACATAAGTTTTGAACTTATAAGTAAGAAAGAATATTATTAGAAATTTGAAAATTTGAAGTGGGAATTCAAATTTGAGTAAGGTTGATTGAATGAATGAATTAAATTTAACTTTAGGAAAGTTAAGTAATTTAACAAGCAACATGAATTGGAAATTTCAAGATGAAATTGGGATTTAACTTGGGAAGTTAAATGGTTGATTTAAAATGGGAGTTATGAGTGATCTCAAATTTGGTTTGAGATCTGGAAATTGAAAATGAATACGGTAAATTGGTGTTTGGATAAATTTGGATGTTTATTTATCTGGATATTATAAATAATCTATGAAATTGAGAATTGGTTTTGAAGTTTAAATTCAGTAATAAAATGGATTCTGAAGATAAAATTGTTTTTGAATTCTTATTTGAACTTTGAAATAATTTAAGTAGAGATAATTTAAAATGGAATTTTGAAATTCTGATTCAGAATTAAATGGTTTAAAAATATAAGTGATTGATTTAAAGGTTTAAATCAACATTTAAAAATTTAACTTGATTTTATATAATTCGGGACGGTTTAAATTTGAAATTTGAATTGAATTAGTTCAAATTGAATTTGATTTGAATTGAATGAAATTGTGATCGAAGATGTATAAGTTAAAAAAAATTCAAATGTAAAATTTGAAATGAAATTGAAGTTGAATGAGTTCAAATTCAAATGGGAATTTGGATTAATTCAAACTAGAATTGATTCGAAATTGTAATGGGTTCAATTTGCAATTAGTCCAAATTGATTTGAATAATTTGGAATTGTGATTAAAGCTGAATAGGTTTAAAAATCAACTGGAATTTGATTTGAAATTGGAAAGAAATTGAGAATTAATTTAATTAGAATTGAGAATAAATCAATTTCAATGGAAATTGAAGTTATTTAAATTGGAATTGAGTCAATTTAATTGGAAGTGGAAATTTAAATTGAATTGATAGGATTGGGAATTGGGAATTGGGAATTGAAGAGTTTGACTCTGGACTATTTTCAAAAATAAATTGTTTTAATATAAATCTATTTTTTTCAAACTATTTACTATACATCTTTTCTTTTTAAACCTAAAACTATCTTATACTTGTTTTACGATTATTTTTGGAACTATTTAACAATTTTTTAACTATTTTATAAACTAATCATTATTTTTCATCTACTCTATAACTAATTTCTATTTTACAACTATTTTGAAATTATTTAAAATTTCTATAACTATTTGACCATTTTCCGACTATTTTACAATTACTAATTATTTTATAGCTATTTTACAAAGTAATAATTATTTTTCGACTACTTATCTACTCTTAATTTTTCAAGCTATTTTTTTTTTAATTTTAAACTAGACAGAGTTCAAACTATTTATGATTAAATATCCATTTGAAATGATAATCCAAATAAGGATTTAAGAAATTGTGAGTAAGTGAATGTGAATAGAAGAGAGAATTGATTTGGTTAATAATCAATAAAGATAAATACGTAGGATGTACGTATATTATTCTATTTGCATAGTAATTTGATCCAGATTCGAACACAGAATTTCGAGAATAGTATGTCGATCCGAGTTGGGATTTTCACTCAATTTTCAAAGGCGAACCTGGATATGGATTGTTGATTGGTTCTGGATATTATTTATCATAATTATGTCTATGCAAGGAGAATGACGGTTTCTGATCAAGAAATCAGATCTGAGTCTTAAGTCGGGTGGACGATACTAGTTCGGAAGTGAAATTGTGTGACCGAGTGAGCGATCAGATTGATATAGCGTACCGGGGATCACAATGATAATACATTTATGTCTCCCTAAGAAAAGGGAAAATGAGAAAAACACTTGATAACTATCCAATGGGATAGTGTTGATTGACATTTAAGATTGATATTAAGGAAATTAATGGGATGTAAGCTACTTTCCAACAATCTTTTGTTAGTTCAAATTTTAGGTTTGGTGAAGAAGGTAGAAGGGGGTGGGAAGAAAAATAAGTAGGTATTAATTTACAACAAAACTTTAATTGCAATAATTATTAATAAATGCATTGTACACATGATAATTTTTCATTTGAGGAGATGGGGACACAGAGAATTAGGGGCATTGGATTCATGATATGCTCTCACTAAGGCTAATATTTTGACATGCTAAAATTGACATATGTTAGTAAAATGCCAAGATGTAAGTAACTTTCCACCTTTTGTTAGTTGAATTAGTCTAAATACATAAATTATCAACAGTTACAAATTTTTTTATCTCACATCCTTTTAGCTTAGCATGATCTTTTACAAATAGGCATCTTTAAGCATCATTTATATTTCAAATTATTATCTTTCGTCTTAAGTTATGTGCATAAATGTGTGGTCCTCGAACCACTAAGATTTTCATCAAGACAATGGCCAAATGACATTACATTTATTGAAATTGAATGGAATAATTGGAATTAATTAATTCTCAAATGAAAAGCTACCTTAGTCTTAATAAGTTGTGTAAGGACAATCCATATCTATCTATACTACACTATTAAAAACTAGTCCTAAATCCTCTTCTTTTTTCACTCTGAGCTCTGCCTTTTGAGTTTTCTCAATTTGCCACGTGTCATCCTTTCATTCCTTTTACCTTAAATGTTTTCTTCTGTTGCTTTAGTTTCAAGAATAAAAACTTATCATCTCCCAATAAATATTCTTGCTTGATCTATCTATTCTTCTTTCTTTTTCTAACCTAGGGAAAATTTTCTAATTTTGTAGTTCATATTTTCGTATAGCTTTGATTGGAGTTATATAATTCCGACTTCCTTCATTTGTGATATATATCATGGCTTGTGTATATAACGTTTAATTTGTTATAGACAAATTCTATTGATACACTGTAAATTAATATACATACATAGAAAAATTTGCTAAAATTCTATACATAAATTTTTACTCAATATATACCGTACATATTACAAATTACCCTCATTTTAGAATAAAACTAACATTTGCTTAGTTTGTGCTCATTTCATTAACATTCCCTCTAATCCAATAATCAAAGTAAGGTTCCTAAATTCCCTACATTCATTTTTGCAAGTTTCAAATTTGAATTTCAAAAACTTTAAATGAAATTTAAATTAGCTTATTACTTATATAAAGCAATTTGAGTTTACTTTTTAAATGCTACAAAGTTAAACTATTTTAATTGTGATGCTAAATTTAAATTTAATTTAAAATAAGTACAAGATGGTGAAAAATCTACTACTTTATAAATCGTACTAATTTTAGCTTTGAATTTTAAAATTAAAAATTTATATTAAATTTGAGGTGGGAATTGTTAAAATTTACTACGCATGAATACATCTTGAACTTGAATATAAACTGATATTTAAAAGCTGCTTAAATTTAATTCCATGCATGCATAGAAATTTCAATAAATTTATGAAAGAAATAACTTAGAATATATTACGAATTTGTGATTTTTAATACCGATTTTAATTTTATTAGTAAACGATGGTATTTTTGTCTAAAGTGTTAACAAACCCATTAAAGTATAGATAAAAAATTTATGATGTAGCAATGGAATATGAGTAACCTCTTTCCTTGTCACTTTCCGTAGTGAACATCCACCTAAAAGTGAAAAAAATAAAAACCCTAAATCTACATTCACCTCGCCTCCTTGTTCTCCCGCGTGCATAGGCGCTGGCGTTAATCATTGATTAACGTTTTCCAATTGATTATCGATTCTTCGAGACACGTTTCTTCACTCACAACTCAATCGATTCTCCTACATTTGGTTCAGGTAATACCTAAAGTCTATATTTTAACTTTTTATTTTATCTTAGTGTCATTGACAAGCATCTGCAGCGGTGTGATGAAGTTTTACCTTTGGAACTTTGATTTTTTTTGGCATCGCTCCGTATAAATTTGTTCGGGATTGCAATGATTTTGAGATAAGAGATTTTCTATTTAACTGCCTTAAATATTGACTTAGGCTCTACTCTTTCATGCAACATAACAACTAAACGTTGTTCGTTTGATATGAATAAGCGTTTTCAAAATAATGCGATTTTTACAGCTTACGTAGAATCTGATTATTTGCCGTAATTATAGTGTGATTATTCCCACCACAATAATCACTTATTTCATTCAAGGTTTCAAACGACACTAAAATAGTGTTTGCTCTTCATTGTAGCCGGTAACTTGGTGTCTTCTACAATGGAAATAATTACACTGCTAAAAAACCAATCCTTATTTACCATCCACACATTGTCTAACCAAATCCAATTCTCTCTCGATACGTTTCTCAAAAAATCCGACTCACGCTGATTCTTCCCCTAACTAACGAAGAGATCTTGGTGGAATTTCCATACATGAAAATTGAGCACAATTTTGCAAAGAAATATCCCACTTGAAAAACGGTCGATATTTTGATGTTGTTTGAAGATGTGGATAAAAGTAAGTGATTATTGCGCTGTTGATAGCATTGCTCTATAATTATTTATCTAATTATACCCTTACGAAGGAGAATATTCACATCTTAACCGGACATTATTTGATTTCTTACGTTCTTTTATTATTATATATTAAATATTATCTCGTACTTTGAATTCTCCTGATTAGGCCTATATGTGGATGTTTTCAAATGAAAAAAGTGTTACATTCGCATCCGCGTTTAAATTTTGTTTGAATATTGGATATCCGCATTTGCATATATGTGCGATATCGAATAATTATCTCATCGCTAATGATTAATAAATCAAGAAACATAAATTGAAAATTTTGATTAATCTTTTTTCAATTCAGCTAATTATAAAAGTATATAATCAACGAATATTGTGATAATAAATAGTTTTGGACAAGGCATTAAATGCATATAAGTATAAACTATTAAGTTAATAAAAAATAAATATATCTTTGCTATTTTACTAAAAACACATAATATAAGCTTAATATTTGTAAAAATTGGATGTATAATTTTCGGATGCGGTTATCTTCATATCCTTGTCCGCTTTTCCAAAGATCGAACATTAACCCGCTTTTCGGATACGTATAAAGATGCATCTTAGTTTTTTCGATATCCACTGACTGGCTTACTTCATATCCATTGGCAATCTTGTTGTAAGCCCAATATCTTTTATAATTTTTAGAGAAAACGGATTATTTTGATTTTGATTTTTTATTTCGGTGACTTTTTCCTTTACATTAGAATAGAACGAGGAAATTCTTTTGTTTTTCTTTCTATTTTTCTGTTACCAATTATTAGAGATGGTACTCTAAATTCGTTAAAAAAAGGTTGATGATGTTCTACACATAAGTTTTGAACATATTATGAAACTAGAACATAGTAACATACGAAGGTTGACAACAAAAACGGAATTAATAATTATAAAGTTTGCTACATACATTCAGTCAAAATGTTAAATATTTAACAATGCAAATCTGAAGGAAGAAAAAAAACAATTAATGATTTCATCAAGTTAAACACAACTTTTTGATATTTTGTATTATGAGTTATTTCAATAAGATGAACATATCAACGAATTATTTCTCTATGCTTTGTAAATCTTCCATTTTTAGAATAATTAAGTGAGTTGGTGGATTTTATTTTGTTACATGATTAAAGACAATTAATTGTATACTGCACTATTGTTGTATTACAAAATAATATTCTTTATTTTGAAAGATTAGCTATAAGAATGGAATTTACAATAAATAGTCACGTGTATGTTTACTTTGAACTGGACTTGATTCACGTTTTATTACCATGTCGTTGTCATTTGATTTTTTCTATGAATTTGGTTATTATAGAATTAAGGATAGAGGTAATGAACCAGAATGGCATTCTAATCGGATCTGGAATGTAGGATAATGCTAACAATCCAAAATTTCCCTCCGTGCACTATTGATGTACTCAACTAGGTTAAACTTTAGGAATTTATGTTGGAATAGATCTTTAGAAATGTTTGTTTCCTTTTTAGGAATTATTTCATTTAGTGGATAAATTTAAACCATAATCTTTAGAAATATACGTTAAAACTAATCACCCATTTCAGGATGCAAAATCCTCTCACCTTGATATATTTCAAAATTTATGTAATTTTACTTAAAATCTTAGTAAAAAAGGTAATAAATTTCGAATTACACCTTTGTATAAGTTTTAGCTAAATAATTAAGACCGTGGCAACAAATGTATTTAATATGGCTGTAAATGATGACCCTTTTTATATGTGAATGAATATAAGCTAACGAAAACATTGTCTAGTGTTAATAAATAGAAATATATGTCACCTTTATTCACAATTTACAAACTCGATAAGCTTAAATGAAAAATTAATTTAATGAAACATGTCACGCTCATTCATTTCTACATTGCTTAGTGTAGGTATTTAAAGTTTATTGCCGTTTTTGGATTTATTTCTATTAGCAGATAAATTTAAAACATAATTGTTAGTGACTTATATGCAAACACTTGTCACAGGTATTATGAAATCCTTTTGCATTGAAAAAAATGATTATACTAGAAATACTAATAGAAAATGCAATAAATTTCAAATTACAGCCTTATGTAAATTTCAGTCAAATTTTTAAGATCAGTAGCACTAGTGTGCTTAATATGGCAGTAAATGATTCATGTTTTGTATATAAAAGAATACAAGCAAAAGAAAATATTATTTGGTGCAAATGAATGGAAACATATACCACCTTTATTCTCGATTGAAAATTTTGATAAGCGACAATTAGACATCAATTTGATAAAACATAATACATTCATAATTCTCCAAGTTTAAATGTGAAATACACTTGATACTTATCTATTGGTGTATATTTTGCTTGGAATTGACATACTCTAAATTATATGGATAGCTAAATTGATTACACATGCTCAAGGGTACGTGAGTATATTTGAATCTTGGTAAATTGGTATTTTAAATTAAATTAACAACTTTATATAAGTTCAAAATAACTTTTTAAATTAAATATCTATTAATGTGTTTAATATGGAGTAAATAATGGCATTTCAAATTTGAATGATTAAACTTAAGAATATATATTATTTGCTACTAATAAATGGAAACTCTTATCACTTTTATAATAGATTGGCAAATTTGGTAAGCGTAAATGAAACTTTTTTGGGAGATCACAAGTATAATACATTTATGTCTCCCTAAAAAAATTAAAAAGAGAAAAATACTTGATAACCATCTAATGGAATAGTGTTGACTGACATTTAAGATTGATATTCGAGAAATTAATGGTATGTAAGTTACTTTCCAACAATCCTTTGTTAGTTCAAATATCTGGTTTAGTAAAGAAGGTAGAAGAAGTTGGGAAGAAAACTAAGTAGTTATTAATATACAACAAAGTTTTAATTGCAATAATAATTAATAAATGCATTGTACACATGATAAATTTTCATTTGAGGTGATAGGGACACGAAGAATTAGGGACATAGGATTCTTGATATGCTCTCACTAAGGCTAATATTTTGACATGCTAAGATTGACATACGTTAGTAAAATGCCAAGATGTAAGTAACTTTCCACCTTTTGTTAGTTGAAGTAATCTAAATACATAAATTATTAACAGTTACAAAAAAACAATGTATCTCACATCCTTTTAGCTTAGCATCATATTCTACAAATAGGCATCTCGAAGCACCATTTATATTTCTAGTTATTATCTTTTGACTTAAACTATATGCATACGTGTGTTGGCTTGGCACCATTGAGATTTTCATCAAGACAACGGCCAAATGACATTACATTTATTGAAATTGAATGAAAAAATTGGAATTAATCAATTCTCCAAATGAAACGCTACCTTAATCTCAATAAGTTGAGTAATGACAATCTATATCTATCTATACTACACTATTAAAAATGAGTCATAAATCCTCTTATTTTTTTCATTCTGAACTCTGCCTTTTGAGTTTTTTCAATTTGTCACGTGCCATCCTTTCATTCCTTTTACCTTAAATTTTTCCTTCTCTTGTTTTAATTTCAAGAATAAAAAGTACTCATCTCCCAATAAATATTCTTCCTTAATCTATCCATCCTTCTTTCTTTTCTCACCTAGAACGAATTCCATGCTTTTTAGTCTTCTATACATAAGCTTATTTAGTAAATTCCGATTTTATTTTTCTTAGATTTTCTAACTTACTTTATCTTTGTTTTTCTAAGTTGTTTACTCGTAGCAAATGTTACAAATCCATTATACTAGTCATTCTACTATTATTCATTTTCATTCCTCATACAGTAGAGCATGCAAAGTAATTCAATTATTGCTTTTTGTATGTATATAAAAATAAGTGTGGTTTTTTTAGGAACTTCTCATGCCCTTCAAAAAATTAATTTTAGACCCTAAATTAATTTCGTTATATTGTTATAGCCGTATACCATTTCATCTCCTGATTCATTTATCCATGTACTTACATTTTCCACTTTCATCATTTTACCATTAACTTTTATTTTCTCATCTTCTCCATCGAAAAGAGAGTCTTAAATATTCATATTCTATGACCTCTTATGTTTTTCATCCTTTATTGATTGATGGAAAATTTTCTAATTTTGTAGAGCGTTGGTTGGAGTTATATAATTCTGACTTCCTTCATTTGTGATATATGTCATGGCTTGTGCATATAATGTTTAATTTGTTATAGACAAATTCTATTCATAAACCGTAAATTAATATACATATATATAAATAATTTGCTAAAATTTTATACATAACTTTTTACTCAATATATACCGTAGATATTACAAAATTACGCTCATTTTAGAATAAAACTAACATTTACTTTGTTAGTGCTCATTTCATTAACATTCCCTCTAATCCAATAATCAAAGTAAGGTTCCTCAATTCCCCACATTCATTTTTGTAAGTTTTAAATCTGAATTTCAAAAAACTTGAATGAAATTTAAATTAGCTTATTACTTATGTAAAGCAATTTGAGTTTAGTTTTTGAATACTACAAAGTTAAACTATTTAAATTATGATGCTAAATTTAAATTTAATTTAAAATAAGTACAAGATAGTGAAAATTTTATTACTTTATAAATCATATTAATTTTAGTTTTGAATTTAAAAACTAAAAATTTATATTAAATTTGATGTGAGAATTTTTAAAATTAACTATGCATGAATACATCTTGAACATGAATATATACTGATGTCTAAAAGCTGCTTAAATTTAATTCAATTCATGATGCATAGAAATATTAATAAGTTTGTGAAAAAGTAATTTTGAATATATTATGAATTTGTGATTTTTTAATACCGATTTTAATTTTATTAGTAAACAATGGTATTTTTGTCTAAAATGTTATTAAACCCATTAAAGTTTAGATAAAAAATTTATGATGTAGGAATAGAATATGAGTAACCTCTTTCCTTATCCTTTTCGTAGTGAACATCCACCACAATAATCAATTATTTTTATTCAAGGTTTCAAACTGCACTAAAATAGTGTTCGCTCTTCATTGTAGCCGATAACTTGGTGTTTCTACAATGAAAACACATGACGCCAAGTTTACTCCGTACCCTGCTAAAAAACAATCCTTATTTGCCAACCACACATTGTCTAACCAAATATAGTTCTCTCTCAATACGTTTCTCAAAAAATCCGACTCATGTTGATTCTTCCCGCAACTAACGAAGAGATCTTGGCGGCAATGCCCCATATGAAATTGCGCACAATTTTGCAAAAAAGTACTCCCTTGAAAAATGGTCGATATTTTTGTGTTGTCTGAAAAGTGATTATTGTGATGTTGATAGCATTGCTCTATAATTATTTATCTAATTATACCATTACGGAGAAGAATATTCACATCTTTACCGGTCATTATTTGATTTCTTATGTTCTTTTATTAGATATTAAATATTATCTCATACTTTGAATCCTCCTAATTAGGCCTGTCTATGGATATTTTCGAATGCAAGCAGTGTTATATTTGCATCCGCGTTTAAAATTTGTTTGGATGTTGGATATCCGCATTTGCATATATAAACGATATCGAATAATTATCTCATCGCTAAAGATTAATAAATTAAGAAACATAAATTGAAAATTTTGATTAATTTTTTTTCAATCCCAGCAATTATAAAAGTACACAATCAACGAATATTGTGATAATAAATAGTTTTGGACAATCAATAGGCATTGAATGCATATAAGTATAAACTATTAAGTTAATAAAACATTAAATACATCTTTGCTATTTTACTAAAAAACACATAATATGAGCTTCATATTGGTAAAAATTGGATATATACTTTTCGTATGTGGTTGTCATCATATCCTCGTCCACTTTTCCAAACATCGAATATTTACTCGCTTTTTAGATAGGTATACAGATGCATCTTAGTTTTTTGATATTCATTGACTGGCTTACATCATATCCGTTGGCATTCTTGTTGTCAGCCCAATACCTTTTATAATTTTTTTTGGATAAAACGTATTATATTGGTTTTGATTTTTTATTTCAGTGACTATTTCCTTTTACATTAGAATAGAACGAGGAAATTCTTTTGCTTTGCTTTATATTTTTCTGTTACCAATTATTGGAGATGGTACACTAAATTCGCTAGAAAAAGGTTGATGATGTTCTACACATAAGTTTTGGACATATTTTGAAACTAGAATATAATAACATACGAAGGTTGACAATAAGAATGGGATTAATAATTATAAAGCTTGCTGCATAGATTTAGTCAAAATGTAAAGTATTAAATAATGCAAATATGAAAGAAGTAAAAAAATACACCATTAATGATTTCATCAAGTTAAACACATGTGACGCCCCACCTCTATACTCATGCTAGCCAAGGACACTATGGAGTAATGCTGTCAACTAGCATGAAGAATAAGGTTGTTGAGGAGCGACCATCCATGTAATTACTTTGTGCGAGCACCGATGTGTCAGATAGTATAACATGCATGTCATTTCAAGAGGAAACCCGACGTATCGGTACAAACTCAAAGCTACTATACAGTGGCTATATGACCTTTAGAAACAAATATAGAAATAAGCATAACAAAAATCAGTCGCAAATATGCAAATCACAAAGGCGGAAACAGATATGAATATAACACATAGAAGTGTACATCGGAGTAGTGGTCAAACAAGAACCACAATATCACAAAAGAATAGATACAAGTGCTACACAAAAGAATATGTATACATCGAGGAGTCTCTATCTCAAATGTACAACAACAAAAACTACTAATCTAATGTAGTTAGAAAATAGTCAGATGATGATCCCTGATAAGGAGTCAAGCAGAAGCACCTGTAACATCTTGGTCAGACCAGAGTATTATTTAATAAGAAAATAATAAACGGATCAGTCAAGCTATAAATATCAGATAGAAAATGAGGTAGAATAAGAGATACGATAAAAATGTGTGATAACAATAGTGCCATACTATCAAAAGTATACATTAGAAAAGCAACCAAACTCATACAATATCTCAAAAATCTCCTAACATCCAAAAGAATGTCATATTATTTACCATATTCACCAAGCTACTAATATTGACAAACACAACAATGCCAATCGTAAAAGTTGGTGAAACACAAAATTCTAGAAATTGTCATGTAGAAATCCAGAAATCACAAAAGGGGAAGGCCTGTCACAAACGGGAGCATGAAAACTCACAAAAAGTGTATCACAAACGGAACACTATTACATAAACCAAACTCGATGCACCTAAATAGGGAACGTCCCATGCACAGTCTAACATCGACCCATCTTAATAGATACGCCCCATGCATAAAAAAACATCGACGCACCTAGAGAGATACGCCCCATGCAAAGTCTAACATCGACGCACCTAGAAAGATACGCCCCATGCAAACTCGAACATTGATGCACCTAGATAGGATACGCCTCATGAATAGATGAACATCGACGCACCTCGAAAAATACGCCCCACGCTCTAACTTATTAAGCCGATTGCTCCACGAACTGTCCAAATACCATGGGTCGTTAGCCCGTAAAAATGAGATTAAGCTCCATAGAACGGGGTACCGTCCTCTACGTGGACAAAGAGACATCACACATCGCTAGTCTAAACCACAAAATGATCATCATCGATCAACAGAAAGTGTCAATTACACTAAGCTAGTAAATAAATGAGTTTAGCTTCATGTCCCGTAACCACTGGTTTAGGTTAAATATTCATGAACAAATTGTAGATCTCCACTCGAAAGTTGTCACAAGAGTTTCAATCGAACAAGTCTTAAAATTAACCGACGAAGTAAATGTAAGCGTTTCGTACTACCAGTTTTACTATGCCATTTAATTAGATTTCTCAAACGAATGAGGTAAAGGTTTGTGTATACTAATAGATTGGAAAATGGTTTTATAAACAAGCTTTGTATTAAAAATAGAGTTGAAATCATATTTGAGAAAGAGCTTGAATAGTTACTATTAGTATAGAAACCTTTGTATTTTAAAGCGAAAAACCACAAAAGTGATTGTAAAAACAATCAATCACCAAAAATTCACATTCGAAGATGTGAATTAAATCCAAAGAAATCGATACCAAATCCATCAAAATGGATATTCCCCAAAAACCCCGAAAAAGAAGTTATCAAAGACAACAAAGGTGATAACAAAAAATTGGAGAAATAAGAATCGATTAAAAATTAGACATTCAAACACAAAAGGAAAAGGTGGCAGAGGCAGCAGATTTAGTTGATTGGACCAGGGTTGTCAGTCGACTGACACAAATCCTGGAAACTTTCTGTTTCTAGGTTCAGTTGACTGAACCTGGATGGTCAATCGAATGAATCATGCTTGAAAACTTTCAGTTTCCAGGCTCAGTCGACTGACCCAGATTGGTCAATCGATTGATACTGGCCCAGGAAAATTTCTGGGTTAAGTTCAGTCGCCTGACTTCCTGGTTCAGTCAACTGAACTGGAAGTTCCAGTATTCTCAGCCAGGCCCAGTAGGGCAAAATCCCAAACAATTTGCAATCGGTCGAGTGATGGGCACTAGGGGTTTACGCCAATTGGCAACCCTGCCCTATAGGTTCTTCGATACACCACCAAGAGCATATGAAACATCAAAGCTAAGATTTTTAAAGATTTAACTTCAAAACACCCAAATTTGTAATACTCATAAAACCAATCCAATCCAATAGCAAATGAACATGAGTAGATGTTAGGAATTCATACCTAACCACAAAGGAAGTTATAGATATAGATGTAAGTTCAAAAACTCACCTTTTAACACAAAAAAAAGGAAGGAG
Organism: Allium cepa; assembly: GCA_030765085.1. Classification (NCBI taxonomy): domain Eukaryota; kingdom Viridiplantae; phylum Streptophyta; class Magnoliopsida; order Asparagales; family Amaryllidaceae; genus Allium; species Allium cepa. Next base: position 502,162,762 of record CM060945.1, read on the forward strand.
AAGCTTGAAAACAAAGGAAGATCAAACACTCTTCAATCTCAACTCTAAAAGCTCAAATCAAAGATCATAAGCAATAATTTCTCAAATTAGGTTATAGGAAATTTCTGAAATTGGAGAGAGATTGAGATGGAGAAGAAGAAGGAGATGCTTACCTAAGCTTCTCTTTGATTTTGGAGCTAAAACGTTGATCTGCAAATGAAGTATAGGGCTTAGGAATTTCTGATCTCTTTTCTCTTCCCCCCACTTTTCTAAAGCTTGAAGTGTTAGGAAATATTAGAATGAATGAAGAGGAAATGGGGTGGAGTTAGTATATTATATGAGTTGGGTTAGTTGGCTCAAACCAAACTCAAATCCAAAGCCCTAAGTGAAAAGGTCGAAATTCTAGCTAACTCCAAACATATCGATATTTATACTCAAAAAGGTCGCAAACGTCATTGTGAACCTAATGGAAGTGGTCTCGAGTCCTAATTTGACTGTTTGTAAAAGTAACCTTTTGGACTTAAATCCGACTAGCGATGTTATATTTAAATAAAAAATTTAAATATATAATCGTAAAATATGCGGGTTGTTTCAAATTTTCCTCCTTAAAGAAATTGTGTCCTCGCAATTATTAAGAAGAAAATAAAAAGTAACAACCATAAAAGCATATCAACGCAAAAGAAATTTGAAATAAGAAGTTCACCTCAAAGTGCATAAGAAAGTATATTACTCATAAGTCAAACTAGGTGAAACTTCTATTTCTTCAATAACATCGGGATCAAGAATAGAGTCGGAATCCTTAAGGCATTTCCGTTGTTGAGAGACGTGGAAGACGTCATGAATAGCAGAAAATTGAGCCGGTGCAACGACGTAGTTCAATAACAGTATGCCAGAGGAACCCGAAACTCAAATAATTTGGAACAACGATTTAGTACCACAATGGTACGTCAGATGAACCTGTCAAAAAGATCATTCTATCCAGACATCATCAAATAAACAACCATTAGTTGTTTACGACTAAGGGTGTTGGCATCACAATTTCCCTTTCCAAGTTATAAAGAATATCAAGATCAAAAGATACATGGAACTCGAGCCAATGTTGTTGACGTAAATTAAGTTCCTCTTGAGAAAATAAATAGTCCAAAGATTTATACTCGGCGTAGGGAACAAATTTCTCTCACAAAAATAATGATGCCAATTTCTAAAAGCGAAAACAATAGCCGCGAGCACTAGATCATGAGTTGCATACCTATTCTCGATAGGCTTTAATTGTATAGAAGCATAAATGATAGAACGTTCTCTTTTGCAAGAGAACGACACCCAAACCAATACGACTAGCATCGGTACAAATAGTTAAGTCTTGGTTCCCTCTGGGAATCACAAGAATATGAGTATGGGAAAGGAGTTCTTTCATGATCCTCTTTCCCGAAAAGCCAGAACTTTTGAAATTACAATTAACTTTATGTAATCATCTTTCTAAAAAAGTTTACTTATCCCTAGTCAATTTACTGTGTCTGATTGTCTCATCACAGCGTTTAGGAGATTCCTATCGATAACATTGATCAGGTGCATCGACCAGAATTCTTAAAGCACTCAATGGGCAATACAACACAAAATCATCTTCTATATGATAAACATGTTTCTTAAATACTTTGCTAATATTCTTTGCTCGTTTTAAGAACAAAATCCAATTATACTTATAAATATCTTATGAAAAAGATCTGCAAATTTTAAATTGTTGTTTTCATGCATAATCAATAAATTCAAAAACGGACTCATCAAGATATTCGCAGAATACTCGATACATAAGATGGATGAAATAAGCTGGACAACTCGAATGACATCACGTGTCATTCATAAGAATCATAATGAGTGCGGAATGCGGTAAAGGGGTAAGCTATCCTCCGCAACTCGTAGCTAATGAAAACTGGTGGTAAAGTCGAACTGAAAAAGTCCTTAGCACTACTCAAAAGAATACTTAGGTGATAATCCTAAGACAAGCTCAAAAAAACCGAAAATTCACAAACTACTTGAATGAGGAGAGTAACATCTTCCTCAACAAGTGGGTCTAGAGAATAAAATGGTGCCACCAAATTAGAATCGAAATCGTTTAGAAAAAATAGAAATCTGCTTAACGTATTGAAAATGGTGAAGATGGATTGTCCACTGGGGACATGGAATATGGCTTCATAATGATTAAGCCAATCCTTTCACAAAAATCAATTCCGAAACCTAAGTAGCAAATAACATGCAAACCGGATCGAAAAGCCTAATCACATAAAAATAATCTCGACATTTTTACAAAGTAAACTGAGTGTTGCGGATCCGCCAACCGGATTAGCAAATTTCAGTGAAGTCTTCAAGCTCAAAATATTTGAAGAAAAAGAATCAACAAGTTCTTTTGATATAAAAATAATTGGATGAACCCATATCAATAAGAACACGAATAGGATAATCGCAAAACAAATTACATCAAGGATTGAATGAGAAATACCTTGACCAAGAGAAGTGCCACTAGGGGCTTGCACAACATTCAGCTTTCCCTCCTTCTTGCTTTGAAGTATGGAACACGTAGATATATGTTGACTCAAACTTTTGCAATAGCGATAATAAAGAGGTTTTGGACACTACCTTGCATAGTAGTCTGTGGAACCACAATTGTAGCATTGTCCACGACTAGAGGTTGGAGTCTTTGCTACTGGAGTTTCTTGTTTCCCTTTCTTGTTGGGAAAGGGACCTTTGAACTTAATAGGCCTCTTCATGTTGTTGTTGAAGTTCTATTTGACATCCACAACTTCAACAACACTTTCTTTATCGGCCGCTTTAGGTCAAAGAGCGATATCTATAAGCTGATCGAAAGAAACTTCTAGTTTCAGAAGTAAAGGCTTTTTAAGGTTCTTACTCAACCCATAGACAAACCTTTGATTTTTCTTCAGTGGGTTATTAATATACCCGACCCCATATTTAGAGAGAGATTCAAAAGATGCGACGTAATTTGTCATAGAAGATTCACCTTGAACAAGGTCAATAAAGCGGGGCTAAAGTTATTTTTTCAGCCTCCGGTACAAATTTCAATTCAAACCTATCCCGGAATTGCTCCCAAGTAAGATCCACTTTGATAATCTCCGAAATCAAAAGTTCATACCAATCTAATGCTCTTTCTTGGAGCATGCTAGAAGCCACTTGGACTCGATGGAGATCAATAAGATTCATGCGAGAAAAGATGCGGTTGCATGATCTAAGCCAAGCTTGGATTTCTATAACACTTTCGGATCCCTCGAATGGCCTTCCACCCAAATCGGTATAGTCTCTGCACAAGCGTACAAACCCGGATCTAGGATGAGTAGGCTCTGGAATATGTCCGACAGGTTGTGCATTCTTTACAAGAACTAAAAGCGGCTGGGCAGACATGAATACTCCATTCCGGGGAGCAACACTAGATTGATCAGAGCTGGAACGCCCTGGTCTAACAATTTCTCCTCTTTAAGAAAGAAAGAAAGAAAGAAGAAAAAGGTTATTCTCAAAATGAATATCAAACAATCCTAATTGATAAAACAAGGAATCATAAAAGAAAATAGGATTGAACGGGTCGTATGACTCGGATAAATCCTAAAGCACAATTCCTAAGAAGGACTTAGGACAATGATCCTTGCTAGATTATTCTACATTGTTCCAAAGTTTGACTCAAATACCAAGCTGTGACGCCCCACCTCTATACTCACGCTAGCTAAGCACACTACGGAGTAATGCCGTCAACTAGCACGAAGAATAAGGCTATCGAGGAGCGACCATCCGTGTAATTACTTGGTACGAGCACCGATATGTCAGATAGTATAACAGGCATTTCATTTCAAGAGGAAATCCGACATACCGGTACAAACTCAAAGCTACTATACAATGGCTATATGATCTTTGGAAACAAATATAGAAACAAACATATCACAAAGGCGGAAACATATATGAATATAACACATAGAAGTGTACATCAGAGTAGTGGTCAAACAAGATGCACAATATCACAAAAGAATAGATACAAGTGCTACACAAAAAATATGTATACATCAAGGAGTCTCTATCTCGAATGTATAACAACAAAAACTACCAATATAATATAGTTTGACAAAAGTCACTGATGATCCCTGATAAGGAGTCAAGCAGAAGCACCTGTAACATCTAGGTCTGACCCGAGTATTATTTAATAAGAAAATAATAAACGGATCAGTCTAGCTATAAATATCAGATAGAAAATGAGATAGAATAACAGATATGATAAAAACGTATGATAACAAGACTGCCATAATGTGAAAAGTATACATCAGAAAAGCAACCAAAATCATACAATATCTCAAAAATCTCATAACATCAAAAAGAATGTCATATTCTTTACCATATTCACCAAGCCATAAATATTGACAAACATAACAATGCCAATCGCAAAAGTTGGTGAAACATAAAATTCTACAAATAATCATGTAGAAATCCAGAAATGACAAAAAGGAGGAGGCCTGTCACAAACGAGAGCATGAAAACTCACCAACACGTGTATGACAACTGAAACGCTATTCCATAAACCGAACATCGACGCACCGAAATAGGATACGCCCAATGCACAGTCTAACATCGACGCACTTTAATAGATACGCCCCATGTATAAATAAACATCGACGCACCTAGAGAGATATGGCCCATGCAAAGTCTAACATCGACGCACCTAGAAAGGCATGCCTCACGCAAAGTCGAACATTGATGCACCAAGATAGGATATGCCCCATGCATAGACGAACATCGACGCACCTCGAAAGATACTCCCCACGTTCCGACTTATTGAGCCAATTACTCCACGAACGGTCTGAAGACCATGGGTCGCTAGCCCATAAAAATGAGACGAAGCTCCATAGAACGGGGCACGGTCCTCCACATGGACAAAGGGACATCGCACATCGCTAGTCTAAACCACAAAATGATCATCATCGATCAACAGAAAGTTCAATTATACTAAGCTAGTAAATAAACGAGTTTAGTTTCATGTCCCTTAACCACAGGCTTAACTTAAATATTTACGAACAAATTGTATCTCCACTCGAAAGTTGTCCCAAGAGTTTCAATCAAACAATTCCAAAAATTAACCGACGAAATAAACACAAACGTTTCATACCACTAGTTTACTAAGCCGTTTAATTAGATTTCTCAAATGAATGAGGTAAAGGTTTGTGTATACTAATAGATTTGAAAATGGTTTTATAAACAAGCTTTGTATTAAAAATAGAGTTGAAATCATATTTTAGAAAGAATTTGAATTGTTACTATTGGTATAGAAACCTTCGTAATTTAAAGTGACAAATCACAAAAATGATTGTAAAACAATCAATCACCAAAAATTCACATTCGATAACGTGAATTAAATCCAAAGAAATAGATAACAAATCCATCAAAATGGATATTCCCAAAATTCACAAAAAGAAGTTATCGAAGTCAACAAAGGTGATAACAACAAATTGGAGAAACAAGAATCGATTAAAAATTGGAAATTCAAACACAAAATGCAGAATAGGCAGAGACAGCAGATTCAGTCGACTTGACCAAGGTGGTCAGTCGACTAGGCCTGGGTGGTTAGTCGACTTGACACAAATCCTGGAAACTTTCTGTTTCCATGTTCGGTCGACGAAACCTGGGTGGTCAGTCGACTGAATCATGCCTGGAAACTTTCGGTTTCCAGGCTCAGTCGACTGACCCAGAGTGGTCAATCGACTGATACTGGCCTAGGAAAATTCCTGGGTTCGGTTCAGTCGACTGACATCCCGATTCAGTCGACTAAACTAGAAATTCCAGTATTCTCAGCCTGGTCCCCAAGGGGCAAATTCTAAATTTGCAATCGGTCGAGCGATGGACGCTAGGGGTTTATGGCAATCGGCAACCCAGCCCTATAGGCTCTTCGATACGCCACCAAAAGCATGATCAAACATCAAAGCTAAGATTTTTAAAGATTTAACTTCAAAACACCAAAATTTGGAATACTCATAAAACTAATCCAATCCAATAGCAAATGAACATGAATAGATGTTAGAAATTCATACCTAACCACAAAGGAAGTTATAGACATAGATGTGAGTTCAAAAACTCACCTTTTTACACAAAAACAAGGAAGGAGAAGCTTGAAAACAAAGGAAGATCAACCACTCTTCAATCTCAAATATAGAAGATCCAACCTAAGATCATATGCAATAATTTCTCAAATTAGGTTGTAGGAAATTTCTGAAACTAGAGAGAGATTGAGATGGAGAAGAAGAAAGAGATGCTTACATAAGCTTCTCTTTGATTTTGGAGCTAAAACTTGGATGTGCAAATGAAGTATAGGGCTTAGGAATTTCTAATCTCTTTTCTCTTCCCCCATTTTTCTAAAGCTTGAAGTGTTAGGAAATATTAGAATGAATGAAGAGGAGAGGGGGTGGAGTTAGGATATAAGATGAGTTGGGTTAGTGGGCCGAAACCCAAACCCAAACCCAAACCCAAAGCCCTAAGTGAAAAGGTCGAAATTTTAGCTAACTCCAAACATATCGATGTTTATACTCAAAAAGGTCGCAAACATCATTTTGAACTCAATGGAAGTGGTCTCGAGTCCTAATTTAATTTTTTGCAAAAAGTAACCTTTCCGACTTAAATCCGACTAACGATGCTATATTTAAATATACAATCGTAAAATATGCAGGTTGTTACAACACAACTTTGTGATATTTTGTATTATGAGTTATTTCGACAAGATGAACATATCAATGAATTATTTCTCTATGTTTTGTAATCTTCCATTTTCAGTATAAATAAGTGAGTTGGTGGATTTTATTTTGATACATGATTAAAGACAATTATTTGTGTACTACACAATTGTTGTATTACAAAATAATAGTCTTCATTTTGAAACATTAGCTATAAGAATGGAATCTACAAAAAATAGTCACGTGTATGTTTATTATGAACTAGACTTGATGTTGTTTGTAAATTCAAGTATCATGGATTTTTTTTCCTTCGATGAGTGGTGTGGTCGTTTTTTGGAGGACGCACTCTACCAGTTTATCCTTTAAATGAAGTATTACAAACCTTATTAGTGGTGAGGGATGTCAAACGTACAAAATGAATGATGTTCGAAAATAGAAAGAGATTAACAAAAAGATGAAGTTAAAGTATATAGAACAACAACTATAACCACATCGATTGAAAAAATCAAGTACAACTAAGCAAAGGCTAGTTCTATTCACATCTAGCTTTCCTCGTTCAACGTCTTGCTACTTTATCGATTTTTAATAGTCTAAAATTGTTTATATCTTTAATTCACAACAGGGAAACAATGAAAATAAACTTCAGTATAGTGAGATTCATGTAAAATCCTCGCTCGGTCCAAGTGAGGTTTGTGTAATAAGCTCATTCTAACTGAACTTTGTTTGTATAATAACCCAGTTAGCATCGAGCGATGTTTGTGTAATAATCGTTCAAGAAAGGTTCGTGAACCAATCGTCTCATATTTAAACGTGGTTTAAGAAAAAATGTGAAAGTTTTTTGACATTGATTGGAAGGCCAATGGTAAAAAGTAGGCTCTCCTTATTATTTCAAACTGCCTGAGTTGTGAAAGAAAGAAAGTGGCATGAGAATAGAATCAATCCAAACGAAAACAGATTGCCTTCTGATAATTCATAAAGTACTTCCTGAAGGAAACGAACATTTGCATTAGAAGCTGCAACAATGTCTCGACAGCATGCCTAACGTGTTAGCAGCCTCAGGCATTTCAGGGGAAGTACCACAACATATATGGCCGTCATATGAAGCCTAGAGCACTATAGTTGCGTTAGCTGAAGCAACATGCACCAGCAACTCAACAAGCTGAATCAGATTATGACCAACCATAAAATTCAGCCGTGTCAGAGGGGCCCTGGCCAAAGCAATCTTTAGAGATAACTGAGTAGGCATGGATAGTAAGTTTCTATGAACATAATAAAATCTAGCTGAACCGATAAGGAGCATAAGTTAAGGAATATAGAGGGACAATATGAAAACTAAACCCAATAGCCAGTACCTTTATCTTTACTATCAGTGATGTAAATTCATTGAATCTGATTTTAACTGTGTCTTTTTGAAAAGCCGAAAATGCCCTTTCCATATATATGAAAGCAGCAGTGTCTTTAATTGAAGAGAATGCGGGCAAGCTAGAATCTAACAGGCAGAAAATACATGTTCCGAAAAATGCATAAATCGTTTTTTTTTCATAGGTGCCATCCAAGTAATTGGATGTAGCATGCTAATTTTTTGTACAACTTTCTATCAACCGATTCATCTCTATATACGCTAACAAAAGATGAGTCTTGGACGATGTGGGAGTAATGGTGAGGATTTGTTTGCCATGTTTGTTAATTTCCCTTGGTAATAATCAATGCAAATGTAAGGTCTGTGCTGGCTAAACTGGTCGATGAGTGATTCTGGTCATTGTTGCGATGCAGATCACTATTTTCAACCCTTGTCCTTAAAACGATGTCGACGCTTCTCTTGCTGTCTGGAAGGCTCTGGATATTTCTGAATCTTAGATTGGATAACATGATATACTTAATCTGATGCTTAACTAGATTCCTCCATATATTTTAATTTATTTTACATTTATATTCACATACTGTGTAATTTGGCTGTTGTATATGTTAGAATTCCTAGTGTAAATGAAATACACTTGTCCCACATCGCCTAATATACTAAGAAAGCTAAGTATATTAATAGCTTTCTAAAGAAGGTGTTGGGGCCTAGGGGCACCTAAATGTATGCTTCGTTGTGAGGAGGGAGATCATGCATCTCCACCACACGTACATTCCGCCGCCATCCGACCGAACCGGGCCGGGCTCGGGTTTGGGTTCGGGTCTAATATGATCCTAATTTTACTGCAAAACTGGGCCGGGTTTTTTAACAGTTGTAAGCTAATGAATAGACGCGACTGCTGATAAGCAGAAGCGGGTTACTGAAGCGAGCGGGTGCGATCGGACTGAAGAAGCGCGGGCGAACAGAAGTGGGTGCGGCCCGACTAAGGAGGCGTGGCCGAACGGATACGAGCAGCAGGCAGGTGCGACCGTTAACAAACAGCAGTGGGTGTGACCCGTAGAGCAGACACGACTGTTTGAAGGGATGCGGACGAAATTATAAATAGAAGAGAACCCTGATCACATTCTCATCAAATTCCAGTTCTAATTTCTTCTGCTTCTTCTTTTCCTCTCTGCTTCTCCAAATAATATATCACTGAGTTGACATACTCATCACTATCTTGTGCAGATTACGTCTGTTGTATCTTGGGAGAATTTTGAATAAAAATTCTTAAGGAAATTGTTATGACAAGCCTCAGACGAAAATTTCCTATGTTAACTTGTCAGATTCTACTCTATTCTTAATCTTTCCAGTTTCTACGTTGTGCTGTTTTTAACTGAACTACAGCATTGTTGTTGTAATTATTTACAACATAACTTATAATTGCAAAATTATATGATACAGAATTCCAGCGTAGAGGAAATCTAATTTATAAACTTGTGCGACGAGTTTACTGTAGCATGCTATCTATTTTAGTATGCTAAAAATATAACATCTTAAGAATTTTTCTGTTTTTGCTAAAACTGAGATGGCAACAGTAGATCTCTCAACAAAGCTACTACACACAACAGGCCCGATCCTTTTAAAGGAGATGCTGATGGTTTTCTAACGTGGCAGAATCAAATGTTCTTTTATCTCACCACACTCGGCCTGCAAAGGTATCTCAAGGAGGAGGAACTGATTCCTGTACAAGGCAAGGAATCCGATATTGATATGTGGAAGCATTCCAATTTCCTATGCAGAAACTATATTCTGATTTGCTCGAAAAGGTGCTATACAAAGTATATCAGCCTCTAAAGACAGCAAAACCACTCTGGAATGCACTTGCCACAAAGTATAAGACGCAGAATATCAGTCTTAAGAAATTCATTGTAGACAAATTCATGGACTACAAGATGGCTGACTCCAAGCCGGTGACTGCTTAACTGCATGAACTGCAAATCATCATTCATGAACTCAAGGCGGAAGGTCATGAGGTTGGAGAAACGTTTTCTGTTAAAGCCATCACGGGAAAACTGCCGCCGTCATGGAGAGATTACCACAATTATCTAAAGCATAAAAAGAAAGAAATCTCTTTACAGGATCTCATAGTACGATTGAAAATTGAAGCAGATAACCGTGGAATTACAAAACAAAGCGAGGAGGCATTTGTGACTGAAAATTTAAAGACCAAAAAAAGAAGAAGAAGAATTTCCAGAAGAAAAGGAAAGCTCCAGACAACAAACCAAACACAACAAACGAACCAAAAAGTTTAATGGTGAGTGTTGGGTTTGTGGAAAAGTTGGACATGCCGCTAGAGATTGCAGACTCAAAAAGAACCGCAACAAAGAGGCAAATATAGTAGAAAACATGGAAGTGGACGAGTCCAACTTCTCGGCAGTTGCATCTGAATGCAACATGGTTCAGAATCCTAACCAATGGTGGGTAGATACAGGCGCTACTTGTCATGTTTGCTCTGACAAATCCATGTTCTCTACATACTAGAAATTCGATGACGAAGAAAAACTCTATATGGGTAATTCTGCAGTATCCATGATCGAAGGCAGTGGCACAGATTTATGTGATTTTAAATCATTACCTACAAGAGGTGGGAAAAAGTACTTTATCACGTTTATTGACGGTTATACACGATATTGCTATGTATATCTTTTGAATAGTAAAGATGAAGCAATTACATCGTTTATAAAGTACAAGGCTGAGGTAGAAAACCAGTCAAATAAAAAGATCAAGATATTGAGATATGATCGAGGTGGAGAATATGAATCACCATTTGAACAGTTCTGTGCCGAAAATGGTATAATTCATCAAACAACAGCTCCATATTCACCACAACAAAATGGTGTCGCCGAAAGGAAGAACAGAACGTTAAAAGACTTGATTAATGCCATGCTTTTATCTTCTGGTCTACCAATGAACTTGTGGGGGGAAGACTTAAATATGTCTAATTACATATTAAACAAAGTCCCTCACAATAAAATAGGAACAATTCCATTTAAGTTATGGAAAGGACACAAACCAAGTTTTAAATACCTCAAAGTGTGGGGGTGCTTGGCAAAAGTTCCAGTTCCGTCTCCCAAGAAAATCAAACTGGGACCAAAAACAGTAGATTGTTACTACTTAGGGCCAGCCCAAAATAGTAGTACCTGCAGATTTTTGGTATTCAAGTCTGATATAGCTGATATTCATGTAAATACAATCATGGAATCTAGAGATGCCTCATTCTTTGAAGACGTGTTTCCACATAAAAGGAATGAAGGAAATAATGTCCCTCGAAGGACAAGAAAAGAATTAAGCAATTCACATGAAGATGAAACTCATCATGAGATTGAGGAAGTTGAACCAAGAAGAAGCGTAAGGGCCAGGACTTCCAAGACATTTGGTTCGGATTTTTTCACAAATATGCTAGAACACGAACCTCAAACGTACAAGGAAGCAATGTCATCTTCTGAATCTTCATGTTGGAAAGAAGCAATCCAAAGTGAGATTGATTCAATTCAAAGTAATAAAACTTGGGAAATTGTTGATATTCCACCTGGAATTAAACCTATTGGCTGTAAATGGATTTTCAAAAAGAAAATGAAAAAGATGGCTCTATTGACAAGTATAAAGCTAGATTAGTAGCCAAAGGATATCGTCAAAAAAAAGGAGTAGACTTCTTTGATACATATTCGCCAATAACACGAATAACCTCTATAAGAATGCTAATAGCAATTGCATCGATCTATAGTCTAGAAATTCATCAAATGGATGTAAAGACAACATTCTTAAAAGAAGATCTCGATAAGGAGATCTACATGGGACAACTTGAAGGTTTTATTTCCAAAGGAAATGAAAACAAAGTCTGTAGATTAGTAAAATCATTATACGGACTAAAACAAGCTCCAAAACAATGGAACGCAAAATTTGATAGTGTCATGATGAGAAATGGTTTTCGTATAAATGAATGCGATAAGTGTGTTTATTATAAACAAAGTGGACAATCATATGTGACGATTTGTTTATCGGTAGACGATATGTTAATATTTGGTCCAAATACTCAGGTAATAGAGACCATAAAGAAGATGTTAACTAGCAATTTCGATGTGAAAGATTTAGGAGTTGTAGACGTTATTTTGGGAATCAAAATGATAAGAACTCCTAATGGAATTGAATTGTCTCAGTCACACTATGCAGACAAAGTGATTGAAAAATTTCAAGGCTATGGAATTAAAGGAGTGAGAACACCTTTTAATCTATCAGAAGTACATCATAAAAGCACTAATGAGAGTGTAATGCAACTGGAATACTCTCGTGTAATAGGATGTCTCATATATCTCACGAATTGCACAAGACCAGATATAGCTTATACAGTAAGTCGACTGAGCAGGTATACAAGCAATCCAGTAAAGGAACATTGGAAAGCACTAATGAGAGTGCTTGGATATTTAAAAAATACCACAAATTATTCCTTACATTATGGAAAATATCCTACCGTCCTAGAAGGATATAGTGATACAAATTGGGTTGTTGATTCAGAGGAATCAAAATCAATGAGTGGTTATGTCTTTACTTTAGCAAGGGCAGCGGTGTCATGGAAATCTACTAAACAAACATGCATAGCTCGATCCACTATGGAATCGAAGTTCATCGCTTTAGCTAAAGCAGGCGAAGAAGCAGAATGGCATCGTCATATATTTTAGAAGATATTCCATTTTGGCCTAACTTGTACCGGCCATATGCATACACTGTGATAACCAAGCTGCGCTAAGCATAGCGCACAACTTTGTGTATAATGGAAAGTGACGATATATTCGTCGACACCATAACACAGTTAGGCAGTTACTCTCAAATGGAACTATTTCCATGGAGTCTGTGAAAACAAATGATAACATAGCGGATCCATTTACTAAAGATTTATCAAGAGAGAAAATTGACTGCGCATCGTGGGGAATGGGTTTAAAAGCCTAAACCACAAAGAGTTATCTTATACGGAAACCTATCCTAGCGACTGGAGATCCCACGGGCTAGGATCAACAGGCAAACTAGTTCTGAATAATTCAAGACATAAGGCATTTGCGTGGACATAGTTCAACTCCATTCCTATGGTGTACAACATAAATGCATGCCTACAGAAGTATTTAAAGGTTAAAACTATGTTTTTTAATGATGACCATATCTTGGAAATAACAAGTGGGGTATATGTAGGATACTCTTAATGGTTGCGATCACCTATGTTAGTGTGAGCTGGGTCGGCTCTATGTAAAAGGCTTTTATTCTCTAAAACACTCGCAGAACAAAAAACTGTCCAGGACCAAAATGAACACAACCAAGAGATTGGATGAGAAGGGAATCAATGCTTCGTAAATCTTATTGTCTGGATATATAATAAAGGCCGACGGTTCAAGATGAAATAATTCACCGATTAGCCAAGTAGATCCGATAAGTTTTAACTAGGGAATGTTCAAAGTGGAATATATACTTATCCACGGTAAAGCATTTTTCCATATGTACTCTGTGATATTTTGCTTTATGTGGGGGAAAAGTATATTATCATTTATGTAGGGGATTGTTAGAATTCCTAATGTAAATGAAATACACTTGTCCTACATCGCCTAATATACTAAGAAAGCTAAGTATGTTAATAGCTTTCTAAAGAAGGTGTTGGGGCCTAGGGGCACCCAAATGTATGCTTCGTTGTGAGGAGGGAGATCGTGCATCCCCACCACACGCACGCGCCGCCGCCGTCCGACCGAACCGGGCCAGGCTCGGGTTCGGGTCTAATATGATCCAAATTTTACTGCAAAACTGGGCTGGGTTTTTTAACAGTTGCAGGCTAATGAACAGACGCGACTTTTGATAAGCGAACGTGGGTTACTGAAGCGAGCGGGTGCGACCGGACTGAAGAAGCACGGGCGAACAGAAGCGGGTGCGGCTCGACTAAGGAGGCACGACCGAACAGATACGAGCAGCTGGCAAGTGTGACCCGTTAACAAACAGCAGCGGGTGCGACCCGTCGAGCAGACACGACTGTTTGAAGGGATTCAGACGAAATTATAAATAGAAGAGAATCCTGATCACATTCTCATCCAATTCCAGTTCTAATTTCTTCTGCTTCTTCTTTTCGTCTCTACTTCTCTAAATACTATATCACAGAGTTGACATACTCATCACTATCTCATGCAGATTACGTGTGTTGTATCTTGGGAGAATTTTGAGTAAAAATTCTTAAGGAAATTGTTACGACAAGCCTCAGATGAAAATTTCCTACGTTAACTGGTCAGATTCTACTCTATTCTTAATCTTTCCAGTTTCTACGTGGTGCTGTTTTTAACTAAACTACAACGTTGTTGTTGTAATTATTTACAATATAGCTTATAATTGCAAAATTATATAATACAGAATTCCAGCGTAGTGGAAATCTAATTTATAAACTTGTGCGACGAGTTTATTGCAGCATGCTATCTATTTTAGTATACTAAAAATATAACAGTATATCGTGGGTATATTATGTTGTACGTATTTTGTAAATTGAAACGATGGGAAAAAATTGATTATTAGTTAATGAATGACGTTTAGTATTGTCAATCTTCTAATCAATGCATATAGATCTCATACGTACTTCTCACATCATATGCTTTATGCATTCTTTTAATTTATGAATAAGAAGAGATATACCGCTAACAATACTTATTTTTAGCTGTTTCAAAAGTATGTAAAGATTCTCAGGTTTCATACTCTATGAATCTTTCCTGCGTCCACTTATTACTTCAACGACTACAAACATTTGGGTTGTTCATATCAAAAAATTGATTCATTTCTTGAAACTAAAAAATAAACCTTTTTTGCTAAAACTGTCTACTTAGATTAAGTGCTATGTATATACGTATTTAGATATTTTGTTTCATAGATGCTTTTGTTAAATGTTTTGCTGTTATTCGTGCATATGCTTTGAGTAGATTTCCTAAGTCTAAACACATTTTTATTCACGTTACTGCCATATTCATGCTTTTGAGGTCAATCCTTCTGTCTGATTTCCTCTGTCCTTGTGTGCTGGGTTAATTAGAGCCATTAATTTGTGTATGATCATATTATTTTAATAGCATTGTGGACTCCGATGATGGTTACATGATGTGTAGTTGAGATTAAAGTGGATGCGTGGGTACAGATAAATGAGATACAGAGGAATTCAGCTTTGAGTTCGTACCACGGATGGGTTTTTTATCTACGTTATACATTCACTAAATGAAGTATCCGAGTGTTTCATATTGTCCATAATTTAGGTAGGAGTTAATCGGTCGAAGCCTCACCGGATTATGAATTAGTACGAAGATGTTATTGCGGCCTGAACAAAAAGATAGTGGCCTCTGTACTAGGTGGGGTTCAAATATGGAGATATGGCGGCATGTTATTTTCTAAGTACACTGTTAGTCACCATAGAGAACTATAGTATGCGTTCACAAGATGAGTATCTGAGTTTATGACATTTTCCATAATTTAGGTGGTAGTTTATCGGTCAAGTTTCGCCTGATTCCGAGTTAGTATAAAGAAGTTATTGCGGTCTAAACAAAAAAAATAGCAGCTTCTGCCCAGGCGGAGTTCAAATACGGGGATGTTGCCTATTATTTTCTATGTACAACTGTCAGCCACCATGCAGAACTAAAGTGTGAATTCACAAGATGAAGTACCCGAGTGTACCATATTGTCCGTAATTTAGGTGGTAGTTCATCAGTCGAGTTTCGTCCAATTTCGAGTTAATATGAAAAAGTTATTATAGTATGAACAAAAAAATAGTGGTTTCTGCCTAGACGGGGTTCAAATATGAGGATTTAGCATGTTATTTTCTAAGTACAACTATTGATCACTATGGAGAACTACAGTAAGCGTTGAAATGGGGATATAACATGTTATTTTCTAATTACAACTGTTAGTCAACATGGAGAACTACGGTATACGTTCATAAGCCAGATCTGATTGTTCTATATTGTCTGTAATTTAGGTGGGAGTTCATCGATCGTAGTTTCATCCGATTCCGAGTTAGTATGAAGAAATTATTGTAGTATGAACAAAAAAATAGCTTCTTTTGCCTAGACGGAGTTCACATACGAGGACGTAGTATGTTATTTTCTAAGTACAACTTTTAATCGCCGTGGAGAACTACGGTAAGGTTCACTAGATGAAGCATCCGAGTGTTTTTTATTGTCAGTATTTAAGATGGAAGTTCATCGGTCGAAGTCTCGCCTGATTCCGGGTTAGTATGAAGAAATTATTACAGTCAGAACCAAAAAATAGCGGTTTTTGCCTAAACGGAGTTCGAATATAGGGTTCTACTGTCAAATCTACTTTCACATATACAAACAAAAATGCAAGCACGTTGTGATTAAATGCAGACCCACTAGGATGTGCATATGTACTCGTATAAAGAGGAACGGTTGATGCAAATTGATTTGTAAAATCATCATTTGGTAAAGCCAAAGAATCCTTCATTGTGTGTGCCATTGTGATAGCCAAATACACACACACACACACAGAGAGATACTCGTGTAAATAAATGACCATTTGGTGTAAGAATGAAATCTCGAAAAATAATTTTTAGGTTGAAAAACAGAGTAATTTTGTATGCATCAAATTACCCAATCTGCATTTATTTTGCATTTTGATTAACCAGTAAAACTTTTCAGTCTTCAAAAATAAGTTGAGGGGCAATTCATACTTTATTTCAATTCCTAGGAACCGTTCATTTTTCAATAATAACTTTTCTTCTCCGAATGCATTTTTGTCATACCGCATTACCATTTAAAAGCACTGGTTTAAAATATGAAAATCCAATTATTTGATCAGCATTAAATTTTTAATGGTGAAGGATGAGCTTTTGATCTTTGTCTATTATTTCGAAACCTAAATCTTACATGATCTTCATTTCAGAATTGAATAGTTTTCGCAAAATATTTACAAATAATTAGTACTGTAATATACTTAATGGTCAGATTGTCGCTATAATAAAATACCCATTTCGCAACTGGCAATGCCAGTTGTAGTAGTCCTATTACAACGATCAACCGAATGACTTAATATGCAAAGTTGTAATAGGGTCAAAACATTTTATGCCATTTATAACGAATTTTTACAACTGTTGTATTATTTCGTTGTAATAAAGCCTTTTACAACTATTTTTGCCAGTTATAAAGAATTTTTTTATATTTTTTTACTTGCTGCAGTAGTTCTTTTATAATATTTTTTGTCATTGTTAAAAAATGCAAATAAATACACACACATTGCTGTAGCATGCAACGGTAGATTGAACATCATTTTACAATTGAAACCAACAATGTACTAATAACAACCATAATCATTCACATTTATTAAAAATAACATGAAAAATTCATACTTCAGAAAGCCAAAATGAATCGTATATTCAAATTATTCGCAAAGTCTTAACATTGTTACAAATCATCATAGTTCAAGCCTAAATTAATATAAAAAATACAATTGCATTATAGCAACTGTACAAATGATGAATGTCTTGTTTTCTAAATATATTTTCTAGTCAGCAAGCAAACCTCATGCACAAGTTTAACACTCATTTCTTGAGATACATAAATGGCAAAACTCATAGCATCAACTCTTCTTGAGATACCTAAGAAAGGTATCGAACATTACGAACGAATAATACCGTTAGATTCATAAGAGAAAATTAAAAAAAAATGAGAAATTGAGGTTGAATGTGTTTACCAAAAAATATTATAATTATTGAAGAAGATTGACATTGCCATTACTGATGGAAACCAAGGTTCAAAATTCTGTTTTCTGTTTTCGTTCCGGTTATCGAAATATTTTCAAATTTCAATTCAATTTCGGAATTTTCAAAAATTCTGTTTTAATTCTGGTTGGTTTATCCCGTTACTTTTTTCCTAAATACATTAATAAATAGTGAATACTAACATAATCTTTTAATACGTTCTCATATTACACAAATTTCATGAAGGTAATTTTAAAAAATTAGTCAGGGTTGGCACAAATTTTATTGAAATGTTTATACAAATTATATAATATAAACATCTTATAGACTCTTTATAGAAAACAAAAAAACATCATATAGACAATGTTAACCCAACTTGTCCCAACCCAAAAGTTCAAAATCCATATCAGTCTCTCAAATGCCTCGTCACTTTCCTAAGCTTGCCCTAACCATGTTTTCCTATTCAAAATCAATAACAGAATTTCAAATACTTCGTCACTTATTTAATTTTTTTTTTTTGGAAATAACATAAGTAAATAATTTAGACATGCATATGAAAAACTATGGGTAATGTAAGCAAATTTTTTGGTGTTAGTCATAAACTTAATGTTATCATCACTTTGAATTCATTAAAATCCCTATGGTTGTTGTGCCCAAGTAATAAATTTGCTACCGCGTTCGGCTTTGGGTTTTGACAACATCGGGTTTCACTTATGTTAAAAAATCTTAAAATCTTATGATTTGAATCTTATTTTAGATCGAATCTCTCCAATTTCGATTCGATCCCTCATGTTGCACTTTAGGATTCAAAACCTAACTGAAGCCGCGACTGACGAAAACAGCAATCAATCCATGCAACAGTAAGAATATGGAGTTAATTATTTGTACAACTTAGATTTTATTCTTTTCGAAAGATAGAAGAAGAAAAAAAGATTAAGATGTAGAACCTCAAATGTTAAAATTAGTTTCAAAACTGCAAAATATTACTGAAAATTAGAGTCAATATTGCATAATGTCCAAATCAGTTTTATTGTTAATAACTTAATATCCATATCATATTGCTATGTGATTGATCGAAAAATGCCATGATCAACACGGTGACGGATCCTAATGTATCATATTTGAATGGATTTTAGGCCTCAAACCTATGATTGGCCTCAAACCAACAAAGCAACAATAGTTCAGGAATTTTTTTTCCCAATGTGACCCAATTTTGCAAATTTACAACGCAAATAGCCCTGTTTTAAAACTAATTGCAAACGTAGCCCTGTTTTGATCAACTCAGCGCTGAGTTGGGAAGATTGAATTGGTGCAATTTCAAGCTGCTCCAATACACATATTATTTTGTGTATGTTGGGGTGCAATTTCAAATAGCGTCAGTTCAATTGAGGGGAAAAAAAGTGCTTCGACTAGCGCATTTTGAAATTGCGCCAGTACGTTCCGGCCAACACAACGCCGAGTTGGCCAAAACAGGGTTACGTTTGTAAATAGTTTTAAAACAGAGCTATTTGCGTAATAAGTTTGTAAAATAGGGTTTAACAGAAAAAAGTTCAAAAATTTATCGGCCGACCCTTTTAAAACGAGGTTATATTTAGGCCTCAAACCAACAAATACATTGCCTTGTCTTCACCAATGTATTCACTGGTGGAAGGTTCAAGTCCAAACATGGCTTCTTAAAACTATGACTAATGGAAACTTAATCGAGGTATTGACATGGAGGAAAAAAAAGAACTGTACGCTACTTTCAGCACCACCTTATTTATATCTGTGTTCACTTTTCGAAGATACTAAAAAAGTTTCCATCTATTAACATAATCAGCCAGAGCAGGAAATTTGCATAGTTTATAAGTTATTC
Organism: Allium cepa; assembly: GCA_030765085.1. Classification (NCBI taxonomy): domain Eukaryota; kingdom Viridiplantae; phylum Streptophyta; class Magnoliopsida; order Asparagales; family Amaryllidaceae; genus Allium; species Allium cepa. Next base: position 502,182,417 of record CM060945.1, read on the forward strand.
TACATTAATTGTCTTGACTCTTCACCAATGTAATTCCAATCTTCACAAGTTCAAGTCACAAGGATTACGTTCAGTATCTATCTATGTGTGTATGTTTGTGTGACACACACATGTGTGTGTATCCTAAAAAAGATAGCATAACTTAAATTATAGACAGACACAAAATTATATACTAGTCAACTGGAACAAGTCAGCATACGAAATGCCCATGTACTCATCTTTTAGATGTTGGATGGGCTTTATGGCATTAGTAAGACTTATTACCACATTATTTTTTATACATTAGCCGTTTTGTAAGTGATTATGCAAGAAAAAAATGTTAATACCAGCATTAGCTGCATGCATAAATGGAGCCTAGAAATAAATACAAGTATACAGTTAAATACATTCACATTATACAATGGAAAAGCATATGGCAACTGATGAAAACTAAGATGTCCGATAAATGGCTAGAAATAGCAAATAATTATATTATAACCCCCAACTATGCTTGTCTCACTCTAGCAATAATGCGTGCACATGTACATTCATCTAAAAAAAATTCTTCACAGACTTAATAGGCTCCCTCCTCCCTATATACGATGTGGCTTCCAAATATGTTAATATGCTTAACTCATATGCTTCACTACCATGCATGTACCAAAGAACATTGGAGACAATTATTCGTAGAAATTGTTATCCATGGAGTTTCAATATCAAAAACAATGCTATGAGTGGTAATGTTACAAAGAAATTGGTGCCACTAGGTACTATATTGAAGATCAATAGTGTTGCACTTCATTAATTCGATGTCATATCTCTTCGATAACGTATCTATTCGATGATGTATCTCATCGCACTTTATGTAAAGTTGGTAACATATCTCTTTGGCGTCAATCCTCAACCACTCATGCTTCATCCCATCGTGGCTCAACAACATCACACTCTATCCATGAGAAAAGAAAGGACTTCGCACTTAACCAACATCGCCATCGATCATCATCTCTTGTTAACAACAAAGATCAAAATTGGTACTAAATAACTTCGCTCGTCATCAGTGTTCCCCTTCAAAACTAATGCTCAAGTAATACTGCAAGTCAACATTGCCAAGGTGAACTTCAAACTTAATCAATGCCACCTCTTACCAACTTTGAAGATGTATTAAAAAGAGATATAAAGATTGTTGCTACTATAATCATCGTCGAAGGTTCGATGTGCTGTTTGATCACATAGGAATGCAAGTGCCGAAACAATAGTGAGGATGCCGGAAAAGAACGTTATCACCATCAGTAACCTCGAAGACAAGCAATCTAAGGAGCTAAAGATGTCGCACATCATCAATGCCACTTCATGCTTAACCAGTGCTACCTCTTATCGATCCCGAAGATATACAAAGAGAGATGTAGAAATGACATCGCCTTTTGTCATCAGTGTGGAAGAGTTAGGATGATGAACTCCGTCAATAAAAGAATGCAAGAGTATCGAATGTAATCAACTTCGTAATATAGCAGTAAGCATTGGAGTGACCCATAGCGCATTTCTTTGAAGCTAAGTTATACCAACACCACAATTCGCCTATTGTAATCATAATGGGCTCTTTGCCAATGATGACAGAAGCTATCAACATTACATTGAATTAGCACTGCACTTCATAAGCAATTTGAGAATATTGTTCTAAAATGATGTCAAAGGAAAGCTAAACCACATCGCTCTTCGGCCAATACCGTACTTTGCCTTTTATGAAGCGCATTTCATCAACATTTGGAGGATGTCGCATGTCAAAGCAAAGTGGTGTTGATGGTGAACACCCTCAGTATCCATGAAGCCCTAATACTACTTTACGGTTATCATTGCCGAAGTCATCACTCACTCATAAAGGACACTGACCATCTTGAGTGATGCCGTCGGTACCATAATTCGCCACTGCTGCATATCTCTACTAAAGGAAAAAAAAGAAGCTAGTGCCTGGCATCATAGAGGTTTCCGAAGTATTTGATGACCCTATTACCATGGCCAATAGTGAAGTGCGTCGAAGTGACTGATGAATGCCGAAAACCCTAAACCCGCTTAACCCCTATAAATATGGACCTAGAGATGTCATTTTGGGGGATGATTTCCATTCTCTCCCACTTTTCTTAAATCAACACCTTGTAACCCTAAAGTGAAATGGGAAAACATCTAATTGATTGTAATTGCATATGCTTAATCTGAACATGGACTTAGACATGCCTATTGCCTTTGAATGTGTTTTTGAATGTTATCGATATGGATTGGCATACACTCAAACTCATTCGAACTGATTTGCATATGTTCAAACTCATTCGAACCACTTGCACATATTCAAACTCATTCGAACTGGCTTGCGCATATTCGAACTCATTCATGCCCATCAAGTTTGAAATTTGATTAGAGGAGTTTTGAACTATGAAGAACACACACAGATATATTATATATATACATATATATAATATGGACGTTGGGCTTTGGACATAAGAGCTGTTGGAAAGAAAACTGGTCAACACCACAAATTTAAAGTTGAAGTAAGGTTAAGGATTTTGAAACCCCTTTTGAAGGGATGAAAGTTCTAAGCTTTTTTAAGCCTGGAAACAATGACTAACAAACGTCTTTGGTACCTTACGACGTAGTCGAAGGTCTAACTTCTTCTACGGGACATCCTTTCAAATCGTCTAGGTTATACTCCCATCGAAACAACCTTTCCACGCTGATAAGGTAGCTAAGGATGGGGACCAACAGAAATATCCAGATAGCAGGGCTGGAATGGTTTCGACTATGTCGAAAGTGCTAACCCTTACAGCTTAATAGATTTGAGCTAAAGCTTTTAGGGAATAAAGAAACTAAGGATTTCTACTTCGTGAAGAGGCTCCTTTCAATCAACTCAATTGCCGATTGACATTTTTATCTTAAGTGAAGAAATCTTAGTTACTAAGTAAGTATGATTATCACAATCCTCTTTTTATTGAACTCAATTGTACAAATTGACCATATCCCCAATTTGATTTGAGCATTAGGATTTACAAGCTTAAGAAATTACAAGAAGTGAAAGAAATCAGTTCCCCTACAACTGACCTTAGGGTCATATTTATAGGTGCAGGCGGGGTCCCTTTTGACTCCAATCTTTCGACGTGGTCGAAAGGTCAGTCTTTCTCCTTTCGTGATTATCTTTTGAGCCATAACGTTCGACTTGGTCGAAAGGGTTTTAGTTATCCTTCTATTGCCGCTTAAAGCTGGGCTACTCTCTTCCTTTGTTTCCTGTTGACTTCATTGGTAGGTGCTGTTTGATAACTTTCAACCTCATCAAAGGGTCTACTGATGCATTTTGTCTTGAGTGTTAACGTGTTGCACAAGTTGCCTAGGGTGTCAGCCTTCAACGCTGGCGAAACATGTCCTCCTTTGGCTTCAAATGAGGTGAAACACCCTAAAAGGCCTTGCTGCACATGGCCTCTTTCATAAGTGTCTGTCCTATCTGATTCGGAACCTTATGCCTTCATGGTAATGGTCGTGTAGTTTTTCTTTCTTGGGAAAGAGTTGCCCTGACCGTTTCGAAAGGCTGTGTATGCTTTCGAAAGGGTTGAATTGGTTGAATACTTTTTCTAGCGGAAGTGATGAAGGAGAAACCAAGATGATACGAATGGTTTGGCTCAAATTATATAGGGTCTGCTATCCATTGCTATCGAAAGGTGTCCCTTTGAGTGACTAAGATGCTATTAGCATGCTTGCTATCACCTCCGAAAGGTAGTCTCCAACCTTTTCGAAAGCTCTCCTTTGACACAGTCGAAACATTCCTCCGTCTTAATCAAAAGGTGCTGCTAGCTCTTCTATATCCTTATCGAAAGTTATGTTTAACTAGATCTTCTTTCCGCTTTTTGATTCTTATCAATGCTCTCGTGTTCCTTATTTCATTCTTTTGTCCCTAGGAATATTTTGTAGGTAACATTTAAAGGCTCCCTTGATGAAAGAAACTTTTTCTCTTTAGGAGAAAAACTCCAAGGAAATTCCTTCTTTATTTCCAGCGAAATAGATAATAACCTCTAATATTGTAACCTTCGTACAAGACCTTAATGCATGCTCTTAAACTTATGAAGTTAATGTTCAAGATGTTTTTTAGTAGCATTTTAAAATAATGTATTCTGAAATATACATAATCAAACTTCTTTTATTGAAAATGCAGAATTATATCACCTGATTTGCAGATGTTGACTCAAATAAATTAACTTTTGGAGAAAGTCAACCATGTACTTTAAGTAGTTCCTCTTCTTGAGCTGAGCCTCCTTCAAACTGTAGATATATATTTTGTGCTTTTGATGGCGTTACCTTATCCCTTTAAGATAATTTCACTTTCATCTTATACCAATTGTTAGTAATTTCCATTTAGTGAAAAAGAAGTAAGTAGCTTAACAATGAACCCACTTGGTGATATGCGAATTTTGCACTAAAACCAAATTTCAAATTCAATGGAAAATCCACAAGTTGTCGTAAAATTCAAAGTTAAAAATTCAATAAGAGATTCATAAGGGAATAAGAAATATGAAACCATAAATTACCATCAAAACCAACAAGGAAGTTTAAAATCCATAAATTCAAAAAAATAACAAGAGATTATCCAAAATTCGGAAAGGAAATCAAGCACACAAAATCCATAAATCATCATCAAAATCTATAAGGAAGAATAGAATTCGCTAACCCCAAAAACTAAAATATCATTAAAAATTTAATAAGGAAACTAAAAATGAAAATTCATAAGTCATTATGAGAATCGACGAGGGATTCCAGAATTCACAAAATTGGAAATCAGAAATTCAACAAGGAAACTAGAATTGAGAAATTTTCAAATCATTATAATAACTCAACATGGATTAGAAAACCCATTAAACCAAGCAATTAATAAGAATCATCACGAAAATACAACAGGGATAAACTCAATATCGAGAATTCATAAATCATCATAAGTGATCAATAGAAAAATTAAAAATTTATGAAACCAGGTACTCAATTAAAGTTATCATGACAATTTAATCAAGGAAAACAGGAATATGAAATCTACAAATCATCATAAAGCGATATAGAAATTCATAATTCACAAAATCTCAAACAAAATCTACATTAATAAAAATAGGAAAAATTCGGAACTCCCAAAATCAAGAATTTAGTAACAGATTATTATAAAAATTCATAGATGGAACTTGGAAGGCGAAATTAATAAGTCATTATAAAGTCAAAGTAGGAGTTTAGGATTGATTAAATCTGAAATGGAGTTTTCAGGAAAAGGAATTAAAGATCATGTAATTAGGAACATAACCAAAATCTTGTCAGGATCTCATCTGACAAAAGATTATTAAAAAATTAGTCCAATATTGAAATTAGAAATTTTCCTGGCCATAGTAAATTCAGTAAATCCAAACAACAAATTCCAAGACCTATTGGTTAGTAGAGTTTTTATAGATTAGGGTTAGGTTGTATCTGTAAAGCCTTGCAACCATTTGAAGTATTGGCACTCGTTTAATATATTGTTTTTTCTATTCTATGAGACCTCTCTATTCTTGAGGATTCAAGAGTTATGTATTCAATCCATTCTTCAAATGAGGTCACTTTTGTCTTTGCAGCAAAATTTATTATCTATTCAATTCTTTTTGGCCTAGTATAGACACTTGCTTTTCGCATCATGTAACAGATTCCTTTTACCCATTCTTTTTTCTTATGTTATTTATTAGGATGCGTTTTCTTAGTCCTTTGAGGTAGAAATTACTACTCACATTGGATGTTCCTAGATTTGTGATTCCATATTTTGTCCCTTCTGGACATTATTTTGGATTCTCCATCCGTTCAAGGTTTTAGGCATTGGATACCTTTATCCCTTTTGCCTTTGTTCATTTCCCTCTCATTGGTTTTATCTTTGTTTTAGATGATGGATAAGTTCCTTTCCTTAACCCTTTATTCTCTTAGGTTTTGACCTTTTTTCTTGAGTTGTAGACACCCCTGTCTTTCTTTACTTATTTGGTGCCTCCTCTAGGTTTGGACGTTTTAGTCCACCATTTGATGAGCCTCCTTTAGACCTAGACATCTTAGTCCATTGTTTGATGAGGCTTCTCCGGGCTTCCCTTGTCTCAAAGGGATATTGTGCTTGCTGAGCTAACCTTCCACCAGAAGGTTGCTGGTAGGTTCCATTCCGACCTATTCCCTAAGAGGTGGTTTTGAAGTTTGGGTTTCTATCTCTCCCTCTAGGAGATGCTACGGAATAGTGTCGTAGGCTTATGTCCCTACCTCTAAGTGGTGCTACGGAATAGCTTCATGGGCTTATGTCCCACTCTCTCGGAGATGCTTTGGAATAGTATCGTAGGCTTGAGTATTTGTTACATATAAAAATAAATTTTCTTGGCCAATTTAAAATGGAGTCTCCTTTGAGAGAAAGAATTTTATAATTAACCCCTCTTTGTATATTGAGGGGTTGTCTTATGAGAAATAGTTTGGGCTCATGAATCCTTTTAATAAAAGAATTTTTCTAATATAGTCTTTTGTTAGAACTTTCTTGCTTTTCTCATATTAGAGACAATGATCTCAAATAGGAGACTAGGAGGTCATTATTCGCGAAACAATAGTCTTTAAGTTGAGAATAAGTTTCTTTAAGTTGAGTTTCAATAAGATTTTGACGAATTCAAAATATTTCTTGAAAAAGCATAAATAAGTTTTCCTTTACTTATAATTCCTAGAAAATTTTGAAATATTGAAACTGACCAGTTTGAAGTTTTTGATATGCATTCACTAATGATATATAATATCTCAAATAAGTCGCATAAACCCCTTTTTTAGGAAAAATAGGTGTTTTTTTATCCCAGGCGGTGGGTTAGTTGAAAATAGTTTTCTTAGGAAGATATGTTAGAGAAATTTCTTTTAAAATCATTTTCTAAAAACAGGGTTAGTAGATATGGGCTTCTCCTAAACTGATGTTGGGTTTGACGATGATCTGCTATTTCTTGGAGGGTGGCCTTTGTATTATGTTGACTAAAGTATTGATATTTACCTCAATTTTGGTATCCAAGCTATTTTTTTTCAAGCATCCAGAAGTGCGTTTTTCTCTAAGAGTATGTTGAATGTTTTGGTTTGTTGTTTTACCTACAATAGCACTCGATTCTTAATTAGTATATGGTCAACACACTACATAAATTTGAGTATAAATGAAAATACAATTGAGTTCAAAAAGATATGAAAAGATATAGGGTAAGTTCATAGTTGAATTGATGCCACGTGTTCTAATGACTGGATAGCGATACGCATTCAGAATAATATGCTGAGTGCTTCCTTCTCAGCTTGATCAAGATGTCCTTCAGGTTTCTTTGATGAACTCTTGCAAGAGTCCTACCCTGATCATACTTTGAATTTTCTCTGATAGGACATGGCATTCATCGGTTTCATGTCCATTTTCTATATGGTACATGAAGTAACTTCCTCCTTTATTTGGCTATGGGGCGCTCCAAACCTTATGAGGTGCAATAAAATTATCATTTCGTTTAACCTTGGTGAATATATAGGAGATGGGTTTGTTTAAAATCGTGTTTTGGAATTCTTTTTCCGACTTTCCTTCGGGTTTTCACTTTCCCTTGGTCTTTTGTCAAGATGCTTAAAATTAGATTTCTCTTCCTTGGTTCTTGGTGGAATTCTTTCTTAGCATGGTGCATCTCGTCCAATTAAATGAACTTCCCAGCCCAGAGAAAGAAACATTGTAGATCTTTTCATACATTGATATAATGGTCTTCTAGAATGGAGTTTGTTCAATTAGTCCTGATCAGACTGCCAAAAGATTTTCTCTATCAGTTTTACTTTCTACCCTTATAGCTTTTGCGCTAATCTGTTCAGATATTCCCGAAATAGTTTCCTTGGTTTTTGTCTGATGGTTGCTAGCAAGCTAAAGTCCATAGTTGTATATCTGAATATAGAAATTTGGGCAATGAAGTTGCAAGTAAATTGTTCCCAAGAATAGATGGTTTCCATTCAGTAACTCCTATACCATTTGATAGTTGCACCGTGAAAAGAAATGGGAAATATTTTACAGCGAACTGTCCCTAGTGCATTGTATAAGTTCATCCAATTTTCAAAGATGACAAGATGGTCATTTGGATCAGTTGTTCCATTATACTTTAGTGAAGGAATTTGGATGCGTGGGGCGAGATTTGTCGGCATTATTTCTTTGGAAAAGGCATTTTTTAAAGGATAACATATTCTTCTGGGTCAATTTTTTTTTTTTTCTGCTTATTCATCACTATTCGGTATTGGACGTTTTCTTGGTCAGTTTCATTTCTATAACTACTCATGCTGCTTCCTTTTACAGGGCTATTCAATCGCTCGAGGGAAGCTTTTAATTGACTTTCTTGATTTAACTCTTGATCCTCTACCTTATTTGGAAGTCGTGCTTCATCATCTATTTCCATAATTCTTATTGATTCCTGAGATAGAACTCTTTCAGGATGGTCTTGCATTGCTACCATTTGTGGCCATTGATTATGAACCTTGATGACACTACTTTCCCATTTTGTTAGGGTCGAGTGCTGCCCTACTCGAGTATTCCCTAAGTCAGAGTTTGGGACCATATGACCTTTCAAAGTTGACTGCGAAGCAGCTTCTTCACTTTGATTGCTATTAATACTCATTGCACTTACCATTTTTCTTCTTTGATACGATGATTTTATGCAATTAATTTGATATGAAAGTTATCAAGGATCGGAGATTCAAGCCCTCATTATAGTGCCAAAAATGTTGACATGAAAACGGCTGAATATCCTAATCTTGAAGTTGAAGTAAGGTTAAGGCTTTCGAAACCACTTTTCAAAGGGATGAAAGTTCTAAGCTTTTTTTAATGTTGGAAACAGTGACTAACAAACATCTTTGGTACCTTACGACGTAGTCGAAAGGCTAGCTTTTTCTGTATGAGATTCTTTCAAATCAGTTGGGTTATATTCCAGTTGAAAACACCTTTCGAGGCTGTTAAGGTAGCTATGGATTAGGACCTAAAGAAGGCTGTTGATAGTAGGGCTAGAATGGTTTCGACTCTGTCAAAAGGGGTAACACTTGCAGCTTAATAGATTTGAGGTAAACCTTCTAGGGAATATGGAAATTAAGGGTTTCGACTTGATTAAAGGGGCTCCTTTCAATCAACTCAATTGCCGATTGACATTTTTATCATAAGTAAGGAAATTTAAATTGCTAAGTAAATGTGATTATCACAATCCTCTTTTTATTGAACTCAATTGTACAAATTGACCAACTTGATTTGAGTATTAGAGTTTACAAGCTTATGAAAATACAAATGAGAAGTGAAAGAAATCAGATCCCCTAAAACTGACCATTAGGGTCATATATATAGGTGCGGGTTGGGTCCCTTTCGGCTCCCTTTCGACAGGGTCGAAAGCTCTGTCCCTTTTAACTCCCTTCCGACTCCCTTTCAACACGGTCGAAAGGGTTTTAGTTACTTTTCTATTGCCGCTTAAAGCTGGACTTCTCTCTTGCTTTGTTTCCTATCAAATTCGTCGATAGGTTCTGCTTGATAACTTTCAACCGCATCGAAAGGTCTACCGATGCGCTTTTATCTTGAGTGTTGATGTGTCGCATAAGTCTACTTGGATGTCAGCCTTCGACGATGTCGAAACATGTCCTCCTTTGGCTTCAAATGAGTCGAAACACCCTAAAAGACCCTGTTGCACATGGTCTCTTTCGTTAGCCTCTCTCCTATCTAATTCGAAACCTTATGCCTTTATGGTAATGGTCGTGTAGTTCTTCTTTCTTAGTGTAGAGTGGCCTTGATAGTTTCAAAAGGCCGTGTATGCTTTCGAAAGGGTTGAATTGGTTGAATACTTTTTCTAGCGGAAGTGATGAAGAGGAAACCAAGACAATTCGAATGGTTTGGCGCAAAATGTAGAGGGCTTGCTATCCATTGCCTTCGAATGGTGTCCATCTGAGTGATTGGGATGTTGTTAACATACTTGTTATCACCTTTGTAAGGTAGCCTCCAACCTCGTCGAAAGCTCTCTTTTGACATAGTTGAAACATTCCTTTGTCTTAATTCAAAGCTACTGCTAACGCTGCTACATTCTTGTCGGAAGCTATGTTTGACTAGATCTTCTTAGTGCTTTTTGATTCTTATTAATGCTCTCGTTTTGCTTCTTTCATCCTTTTACTTCTAAGAATATTTTATGGGCAGCAAGAGCATATTTCATAACCCATTGACAAGCATAAAGGATTATTGCGCTAGCATATTTCTCATTTTCATACCTCTTATGGAAATATGATATGATAAGCTTTTCCTATATTCTTTTTGGAAGCTCATATGAACTGATGAGAATACTAAATTCAAATGGCCTTAAAGAGTCTCATGTCCAATGAACCAAAGAGACATGTGAACTTCCACGTGTTCTACCTCAAAGGCCTATGAAAATTATAGATCCATTCTTTAATGATTTCAACATGTACTAAGTCTCGAGTGATAAATTAGTGCTCGATGTACAACTAAGATGGCGTCAATCGAGTCATGCTTGATTGAGTCATCAAATATATCCAAATTAAGTAATAATTTACCACAATTAGCATCATTGGTGTTATACAAGTTTTTGGTCTAACATTTATGCGCTATAAAGAGGGCTCGAACATCCAGCTTGTTTAACTCTCTCTTCAGACTAATTGATAAAGTTTTGTTTCAATAAAATGAAATCAAGATGACTTAGTGCTCTAAATGAAGAGGACATTCGAACAACAACCTTAGAGGAGAATGTAGTCCCCAACTTCAACATGGAAAGTATAGAATCGAAATAGCCATCAGCACCGGCACAACCAACCAGTAGTGAGGCCAAGATTAAAAGCATAGAAAATCCAGTGCTAGAGATGCAGGAATTTTTGAAAGTAGTACTTGCTTAGAAATCCTCCAAAATTACTAGGCCTATAGGGGGAGATGAAGCTGAATTTCCAAAGGTGGACTTGAATGCTTCTTTGCTTAGAAACAAAAGCAAAGATAAACTTACCTTGATTCTACAAAAGAGAAGAGGTGATCAAGAAGCTAGAGTAAACTGCTAAGGAATATTCGAAGACAATCCGAGAAGCAGTTTGGAAGCTCAATTTCTGAAGGGTACAAACCTGAAAGGTGTAACTACCATAACGACGAGTCTTACTTGAGAGACTTGGCTAAAAAATGACAAAAGACATGCTCAATATCAAAGGGAAAAGAACTTTAGACGACAGGATCAACAACAATCATCAAGAAGTTCCCTCCACGGATGAAATCATGTCTGTAAAAATCCCTTCTCATATAAGGATCCCATCCATGAGGCATTATGTAACAACTGATCCAAACGATCACTTGAGCCTGATGGACCTATACAATGCATCCGAAGCTTTGCGTTATAGGCTTTTCTCGACTGGGAGTAATAGCTAAATTGTACTATCATTACCAAGAAAGGACCATATATTCTTGGAAGCAGTTTTCTTGCGAATTCTCAAGGCAATTCTATATCTGCAAGGATCCTATTATTTACTACACCATAGTAGCTAATACTAAACAGATGTTGGGAGAGCTGTTGGGTGACTATCTTAAGAGATTCAATGCGAAAGTGCCGAAGGGAAAAAATATGATGGATAAATGTAACAACCCTGGTTTTAGCGATTACCAATAAATTATAATGGCAGTTATAATTTAATAGTGTAAATTAATAATTAAAGAGGAATTTAAATTGTTTATTAGGAATAAACAACATATTTGACGATAAAATGAGAAAATAGAATTTTGAAAACTTTATTAAGATGGTTTGAGTTAAAAGATTGAGGAAATGTGTTTTGCTTAGAGTTAATGCAATAATTTTGTTAATTATTGCTATTTACTTCTTTTAATAATTTTTAAAAGTAGTAATTAATTTTTATAATGGGATATATTTAATAAAATGGTGGGATTGAGTTCAAAAATATAATTTAAGCATAAAATTATATTTGAAATGAGTTGTAAAATTTTATTACACAAAAATTTGATTTTTATGTAATTTATAATGTTAATTACAATGAGTTTTGTAATTAAAGATGTAAATTTGCTATTTTATTTAAAATAGAGAAATATGATAATTAAATATTTTAAATATATAAATAATATTTTATTTTGAGTGTAAAACATTTTATTCATCAAGAGTATGAAGTTTCATAATTTTTAAAGAAGAAAAACACGTATTATTATGAATACATTTGTTTTTTTTTTGAAAACCAAGAGAACCCGGCAGGCCGGTAAACTCCTGAGGCGGGTATAGTAAACCCGTCCGCTGATCCAAGCCCCCATACCCTCGGGTATATTTATATAGGATAGGGAAGAGCATGGTAGGAATCGACCCTGGGTCTTTTTACTAGAACCCAAGCCTCCTTTCCACTGCGCCGCACCTGCGGACGTGAATACATTTGTTAACATTCATTGTTAATATATAAAAAGTGTTTAAGTTATAATAATATCTAGATTTCTTTTAATTGGGTACCTTAGCCCATTATCCTAATTACCTTTAGCCTGTTAATCTAAGAATAAAGAAATGAGAAAGGAATATATATATATATACACACATACATACACATACACACACATACATACACCTATACGTTCTGCTCTTTCTCTCTTCTCTCTTCTCTCGGCAAGTTTCCAAAAAACCAATAATGGCTGAAACCTCCATCCTCTTCAATCTCAAGCTAGAAATTAGCAAATTAAAAGAAAAATTGATGATTTGAAAAGTTAAAGTAAGAGCTAAACTCAGGTAATCGACTAAAACCCTTCTGTTCATCAAAATTTGTTTTTGTAGTGATAATTGTTGATTTGCTTCTCTCCTTATTTGCGTGCACCTGTTCTTAGTTTTACTGCTTTGGATGCCCTGTTCTTGGCTAAAAGCATCAATCTTTGGCGTCTAAATCATAATTTAATTTTCATGAAGGAAGGTGAGTGTAAAACTCACAAACCCTAGCTCTTTATGTGATCAAAATGTTATTATCTATGAATTACTGGAGCTGAAACAAATTTAGACATAACTTTCTCGTTTTTGAACCCATTTTGATAATTTTAGATGTTCCGGAAAGCTTAAATCATGTGCTGAAACTTTCATATTTTGATCTTTCTGTAATTTTGAGGTTAGCTATGTCAAAATCTAATTTTTCTACTGCTAACCCGAGAGCAAAGCCAATATTTGCTCTGTCGTTGAAGCTGAAACAAATTTGACCATAACTTCTTCGTTTATTAACCGATTTTGATAATATTTGATGTTTCGAAAATCTTAAATCATGTCATAAAACTTTAGTGTTTTGAGTTTTTTGTAATTTTGAGGTTAGCTATGTCAAAATCTAATTTTTCTACTGCTAACCCAAGAGCTAAACCAATATTTGCGATGTCGTTGAAGCTGAAACAAATTTGACCATAACTTCTTCGTTTATTAACCGATTTTGATAATATTTGATGTTTCAGAAAGCTTAGATCAAGTGTAAAATTTTCATGTTTTGAGTTTTCTATAATTTTGAGGTTTTCTTTGTCAAAATATAATTTTTCCACTGCTAACCCGAGAGAAAAACCAAAATTTGCTCTGTTGTTGAAGCTGGAATGAATTTGACAATAACTTCATTGTTTCTTAACCGATTTTGATAATTTTGGATGTTCGGGAAAGTGTAATTCATGTGCTACAACTTTTATGTTATGTCTTTTCTGTAGTTTTGAGGTTAGCTGTATCAAAATATATTTTTTCTACTGCTAACCCGAGAGCAAAACCAATATTTGCTTTGTCCTTGAAACCCGAAACGAATTTGACCATAACTTCTTCGTTTCTTAACCGATTTTGATAATTTTGAATGTCCTGGAAAGCTTAAGTCATTTTCTACAAGTTTTATGCATGTGATTTCCTGAATTTTCAAGTTTTATTGGTCAAAATTATGGTTACATGTTGCTGTCCTGAGAGCAAAATAACAGCAACAACAGTCGTTGACCTTAGAATTGTATTAGCCCATTTTTGCTTCCATTCTCTACGGTTTGGATGATGTTTTTGGGATATTTTGAGGGCTATGAAGCCTATCAGTAAGCTAGCTATATTTGGAGAACAAATTTAAATGGAATTTGAATTGATTTTGAGTTAAATTTGAATTGAATTCGTACAGAATTCAAGTTATTGGTTTTGAAATATCCCTCTTAGTTTCACCGTTTTCGAGAACGGTTTCACTAAACCATTTTTGAAATACATGGACATTTCAATTTATTATTATGTAGTATTTTTAAATTATTTTTCTAAAGAAAGATAGATTTATTTCCTATAATAAAGGAATTTCAAATATTGGTTTTAATAATCGTTTACGAAAGATCATTTTAAATTTCTATTTTCTCTAATAAAATTATTTTATAAATTAAATTACTTATTTTTATGAATTTCAGACATATAAGAAAGAAAATTAAATGGTAAAGTAAAATATGTGGTATGGGACACATGGATTTGCTTTATCATTTAATATCAGACTTATACGATCGAAACCTTTTCGATGAACTGTTTGAGATGATTTAAGAGGTTATTAAATTTTGGGTAGATTATGTGGTTCGAGAATTCCAATTTAGGAGTACATTCGATGAAGGATCATTTTAAGATGTGTTTCTTAATCGCTAATGAAATGAGGTGAATTAAAAGCTAGAAATTCCTATTTGGAATTAGGGTTATAAATAACCAACTAGATGTTATTTTTTACTTGTAGATGAGATGAGGTAAGGTTCTTTATGATGATTTTACGATGTTGAGATGTATTATGATAGTATTTACATGTCGATGAGATGAGATAAGTAACAATTCCACTAGTACTCTTCAATGAGATGAGACAAGTATGGTATTGTATTTCCTCGCCAATGAGATGAGGCTGAGTATATTTTCATGATGCTTGTGATGTTTTACTAGTGTGGTACCAACTAACGGCTAGTAAACCATTAGGTGCGAACGTATGGTATGTGACATATGTTAACACCTATTAGGTTCCTATCCGAGAAGTTGGGACACATTAATGGTGTTTGCCAATACTACAAACCATGAGTACTCGATTGGAGTCATCACGTGTAGTTGCTAATCCGATTACCACGATGCTATTAACTCGGGTCTTTGTGACTGGGAGTCATTATGATGTTATGGACTATAGTCATTCCTGATGTTCATGATGTTAAGATGTTATTTGACTCCATTCATCACGATGTTTATGGTACCAAATAGTAGTACTAGTCACGATGTAGCACGCGTAGCATTGCTTCGGCTTGCAATCGAGGATTTGGCGAATCCGGGATTTCTTTGAGTTTTGATGTTTTAGACTTCACCGTCTTTAGATGATTATTACATTGATAGCCTAGTGCCTGATGAGATGTATACATATATGGTGAAATCATTTATGATGTTACTCTATGATTGAGTTATTTGCATTATGGATTGAAGATTTGATGATTTTATAGACTACTTGATGTTTAGATGGAGTTGAGATGTATTTATATATTTATACCGATGAGATGGGGCATGAATGATTATGAAGAATCTTTTATGATGAGTTTTAGTGATGTATGTGAGATGTATCTTCATTCATACCAATGAGATGAGGTATGAATAAGTATAATTCTTCTTTTATGATTGGGTTATATATTTCCTTGAATGATCCTAAGGATGTGCCAATGAGATGAGGCACATCCATATGCGTTTTATTCTATGTATGAAGGATATGTACCCTTGATGTATTATTATATTGACAACCACTTCTAAGTAGATAGTTGAATCATTTAAAGTCATTATCCATATTCCTTTGTACCACCGATATGAGGCGAAAGCGATGTTTATTGAGTCTTATCTTTAAAACTTTGCTTGCCGATGTTCCATTTACTTAAGTGTCAGTTATGTCACTTAAGTATGACTTTATCATCATTATCTCTTCTACTTGCCAAAAAGTGATGTTGTCCTTTCTTATGATGTTGGAACCCTATTTAGGGCCATGGCATCCTTTAATAAAAAGGATACCATAGCTTTCGCCTACTCATCCTTATCAATATTCTGTTTAACTGATGATTTTAGCTAGTCTGACCCCGTGTGTTTTCATTCAGGTCAGACCGAGTTGTTTCAGGTATCATCTATTGGACTTATCTTGAAGTTGATGTTGGATATAAGCTCTTCTTTCACTTAAGTAGTTTATTTCTTTCACATATTCTGATGTTTTTACATTTGATTTGATGTATATGGTGTTGTCGTGTACCACTTTTATTGTATTCGTATTGTATTGTACTGAACGTGTATCAATGTATACGTATATATATGATGTTGATTACTATTCTGTGATATCATTTACATTCAGTTATTGTATTTTGTTCTGGTAGATCCGTTAGCCACCTATAGTTTTGGATTAAACATTTATTGGGTATGTCGATCCACTTGAGATAGAAAAAATTATATTGCATTTATCGACATATTCAATAAATGTTTAAGACAAAATTATAGGTGGTCACACTTAACCAGCCCTATTCTCCGCTTTAATAGATAGAATTAGTTGTTAATTCTCTTTGCTAAGGTTGGTCTCGGGGTGGGGCGTGACAGCTTGGTATCAGAGCCGTGGTTAGAACAAAGTAGAATAAACACAGAACAATACGTATATCATGATACATTAAAGTACAACACGGGTGAATCACCGTCCCTTATTCAAGCTTGTTTACGAATCGAGCCTTGGTTCTTTTTCAAGTTTTGGGATTGTTGAGATGGAATATGCCTAGGAATATAGATATATTATATTACGTAGTATTCCATAATAGAGTTTGAAGTCATATTATCTTATATAAAATCTTATTTGGGATTTTTCTATTCTCAGTTTTGTCAATATGAGTGAGTTCGTATCGATGGAGCTGATTGATTCCTTTGAGCATTCTTGTTGCATTCCTTTGAGTGTTGTGAATCCTATTGAACGATTGGCTTGTCATGTGCATTCTGAGTTCTCTATTTGTTCCTGCTTTAGTGAGTATTTATTTATTACTCTCTCTCTTGAGATGTATATGATTTGAAGTGGATTGATTTTTTGATGTTAAGTCTGATCCTTTTGTTGTTATAGGATCCTAGATTTATTTAGGCATCCTAATTTGATTGGTTTATTATTTCTATCACTTTGGATTGTTAATGATGATTCTGAAGTTTCTGTATTCATACTTGAGTATCGTATATTGATGATATATCTCAAATTCCAGTCATGGTGACTTTGTTGAGTTTTTTTGAGTTCGTTTGGTTTGACATCCAATCAGGTAATCGAGTGTTGAGGTAACCTTATTCCTGGCTCTTAGCTCTTCGGTTATCCTTCCATGAGGATATCCACTGAGGAATTAGGTGAGTTTCTTGATTGTTCGAGTTTGGTTGAGTTTATCATTCAGCTTCATTTGAGTGTTCTTTTCATATACTGAATCAATTTTGTCCTTTGTAGCGTTACTCCGTTTGTAGTAGTGATTTGTAAATTGTGTGCTTCTTCTCCTTCAAGAAGAATACCTTCTTATCCTGTATCTTGATGATTTTTAGGAGTGGCTAGTGACATAGTAAGATTGACGAACACTCTATCACCTTCTACTGATTTTGAGAATCGAGTATACTGGGAATATCTCGATGCATTCTCTTATTGTTCTTTGGTTTGAGTTTTGAAGCTATATAAATATGAGTTTTGAAGAGAAATTTGAGATTTTTAAAAAAATCAAAGAATATTTTGAGAATATATTTACCTGAGTAGTATTTCTTTTATAGAAATAATTTTGTGAGTATTGGGTTATCCATCGAGTAGTTAGGAGTTCTGATCGATATGCTTGATCAACGTTATCGATAGGAATCTCCTAAATGCTATGATGAGGCAATCAGACACGATGGTTTGTGTTTTAAAAATTGAGATTTTGAAAATAATATTTTGAGATTAAATATTAAATTTATTTTTGAATGGTAATTGCAGCCATTGATTTTAGAGACGAGTAATAGAGTGGTGAGGCAGTTTTGATTGTTCGGTCAACTCTGTAGCCAACTGATATATTTATTTATTAAAGACTCAATGGCGAGGCAATGCCATTTATTTATTTTTAAATTATAAAGATGAGAATATAAATGAGATTATTTTGAGCGGTGCCTTATTGGAAGTATATTTTTAGATTTTAGAACCTATATTATATAAAATGGTTGTTTAAGAGAAGAGTTATAAGAGGATTTGAAGATTGTTTTTAAACTATGTAAGTAGTTTAACAAAAAGAGTAAAGAGAATTTAAACCCTTAATTTGTTTTGAGAAAAATTATTATTGATTTACAAAATTATTTGAAAATTAATTTTGAAGTAAGAGAAGAAATCTGGACATTTAATTTGAGTTTTAAATAACTTACTAAGTAATATACAGTAAAACGTCTAAAATTTTCAAATGTAGAAAATTGAGATTTAAAATTTAAAAGATGTTAGGATTTAAAAATTCTAAATATCTTGGATTGAAAACTAATTTGAGCTTATATATTTGTCTCTTGAGTGTATTCTATCCTTGAGTTAATAGCAACGACATGCATTCTCACGGTCGTTCGAGTTTGGTGGCCTTATGAGAAGTCATTTGGTGACTTATTAATCTTGTCTATTGCATTTATCTTGTTGTGAGGATGTTCTATCCGTATCATTATGCGAAAAATATTGTTGATGATCTTCTTTATTGTTTAGAGTTTGGGTTTGAGCGAGTTTGATCCCGACTCTATTCATAGAGTTTTGAGTAATCAATCATTTTGGATTGATTATTCGTTGAGCATCTTATTAAGTTTTGATTCGAGACAGGAGATCTTAGAAACCCTTTCGAGTTGCTTGGAAAATTCGATGGTTTTCTAATCACTATATTAGCATATGATCTTCTTTATTGAATTAATCATTTTATGTTGTTTACAACTCTTTTTCTATAAAATTGCGGGGATATAATTTTAGTAAGGGGGAGTCTGTAACAACCCTGGTTTTAGTGATTACCTGTAAATTATAACGGCAATTATTATTTAAAAGTGTAAATTAATAATTAAAGTGGAATTTAATTTTTTTATTGGGAATAAACAATATATTTGAGGATAAAATAGGAAATTTTGGGAACTTTATTTAGATGGTTTGAGTTAAAAGATTGAGGAAATGTGTTTTACTTAGAGTTAATGCAATAATTTTGTTAATTATTGCAATTTACTTCTTTTAATAATTTTTAAAAGAAGCAATTAATTTTTAAAATGGAATATATTTAATAAAATGATTGAATTGAGTTTAAAAACATAATTTGAGCATAAAATTATATTTGAAATGAGTTACAAAATTTTATTACACAAAAATTTGTTTTTTATGTAATTTATAATGTTAATTACAATGAGTTTTATAATTAAAGATATAAATTTGCTATTTCATTTAAAATAGAGAAATATGATAATTAAATATTTTGAATATATAAATAAACTTTTACTTTGAGTGTAAAACATTTTATTCATCAAGAGTATGAAGTTTCATAATTTTTTAAAGAAGATAAACATGTATTATTATGAATACATTTGCTAACATTCATTGTTAATATATAAAGTGTTTAAGTTATAATATTAGATAGATTTCTTTTAATTTGGGACCTTAGCCCATTAACCTAATTACCTCTAGCCTGTTAACCTAAGAACAAAGAAATGAAAAATGAAAAAAAATACCTATACGTTCTGTTCTCTCTCTCTTCTCTCTTCTCTCGGTAAGTTTCCAGAAACCCAATAATGGCTGAAACCTCCATCCTCTTCAATCTCAAGCTAGAAATTAGCAAGTTAAAAGAAAAATTGATGATTTAAAGGTTAAACCAGGAGCTAAACTTAGGTAATCGATTTCTAAATCCCTTCTCTTTATCAAAATCTGTTTTTGTAGTGATAATTGTTGATTTGCTTCTCTCCTTGTTTGCATGCACCTATTCTTAGTTTTACCGTTTGGATGCTCCATTCTTAGCAAAAAGCATCAATCTTTTACATCTAAATCATAATTTAATCTTCGTGAAGGCAAGGTGAATGTAAAACTCACAAACCACAGCTCTTTATGTGATTAAAACATTATAATCTATGAATTACTTAAGGTGAAACAAATTTAGGCATGACTTTCTCATTTTTGAATCGAGTTTGATAACTTTGGATGTTTCAGAAAGCTTAGATCATGTGCTATGTTTTGATTTTTCTGTAATTTTGAGGTTAGCTATGTCAAAATCTAGCTTTTCTACTGCTAACCCGAGAGCAAAACTAATATTTGCTCTATTGTTGAAGCTGAAATGAATTTGACCATAACTTCTTCGTTAATTAACCGATCTTGATAATATTTAATATTTCGAAAAGCCTAAATCATGCGCTAAAAATTTTATGTTTTGAGTTTTTTGTAATTTTTAGGTTTGCTGTGTCAAAATCTAATATTTCTACTGCTAACCCGAGAGCAAAACCAATATTTGCTCTATCGTTAAAGATGAAACGAATTTGACCATAACTTCTTCGTTTCTTGGCCTATTTTGTTAATTTTAGATGTTCCGGAAAGCATAAATCATGTGTTACAACTTTTTTTATATTTTGAGTTTTCTGTAATTTTGAGGTAGCTATGCCAAAATATATTTTTTCTACTGCTAACCCGAGAGCAAAACCAATATTTGCTCTGTCCTTGAAAACGAAATGAATTTGACAATAACTTCTTCATTTCTTAATCGATTTTGATTATTTGGAATGTTCCGGAAAGCTTAGGTCATTTACTAAAAGTTATACTAATTGTGTTTTCTACAACTTTGAAGTTTGCTTGGTCGAAATTATGGTTGTATGTTGTTGTCCTAAGAGCAAAATAACAGCCACAACAATCGTTGACCTTAGAATTGTATTAGCTCATTTTTGCTCTAATTCTCGTCAGTTTTGTTGATGTTTTTGGGCTATGTTGAGGGCTATAATCCTATCAGTAGGCTAGCTATATTTGAATAATTTGAAATTCAAATTTAAATGGAAATTGAATTGATTTTGAGTTAAATTTGAATTGAATTTGTATTGAATTCAAGTTATCGGTTTTGAGATATCCCTCTTAGTTTTCACTGCTTTCGAGAACAGTTTTCACTAAACCATTTTTCAAATACATGGACATTTAAATTTATTATTACATTGTATTTTCAAATTATTTTTCTAAAGGAAGATAGACTTATTTCCTATAATAAATGAATTTCAAATATTGGTTTTAATAATCGTTTTCGAAAGATCGTTTTAAATTTCTATTTTCTCTAATAAAATAATTTCATAAATAAAATTATTTGTTTTTGTGAATTTCGGACGTATAAGAATGACAATTAAACGGTAAAGTAAAACATGTGGTATGGGACACATGGATTTGCTTTATCGTTTAATATCAGACTTATACGATCGAAACCCTTTCGATGAACTGTTTGAGATGATTTAAGAGGCTATTAAATTTTTGGTGGATTATATGGTTCGAGAACTCCAATTTAGGAGTACATTCGATGAAGGAATATTTTATGATGCGTTTCTTAATCGCCGATGAAATGAGGTGAATTAAGAGCTAGAAATTGCTATTTGTAATTATGGTTATAAATAACCATCAAGATATTATTTTTACTTCCCAATGAGATGAGGTATGCTTCTTTGTGATGATTTTACGATGTTGAAATGTATTGTGATAGTTTTTACTCGTCGATGATACAAGTCACGATGCCACTAGTACTCGTCAATGAGATGAGACGAGTATGGTACTGTATTTACTCGCCAATGAGATCAGGCTAAGCATATTTTCATGATTCTTGTGATGTTTTACTAGTGTGGTACCAACTAATGGCTAGTAAACCGTTAGGTGCGAACGTATAGTATGGGACATATGTTAACACCTATTGGGTTCCTATCCGAGAAGTTAAGACATATTCACGACGTTTACTAGTACTACAGACCGTGAGTACTCGATTGGAGTCATCATGATATAGTTGCTACTGTGATTGTCACGATGTTATTAACTCGGGTCTTTGTGACTGGGAGTCATTATGATGTTATGGACTATACTCATTCATGATGTTCACGATGTTAAGATGTTATTTCACTCCAGTCATCACGATGTTTATGGTACCAAATCGTAGTGCTAGTCACGATGTAGCGCGCGTAGCATTGCTTTGGCATGCAATCGAGGATCTGACCAATCCGGGATTTCTTTGAGTTTTGTAGTTTTAGACTTCGCCGTCTTTAGATGACTATTACATTGATAGCCTAGTGCCAGATGAGATGTATACATATTTGGCGAGATCATTTATGATGCTACTCTTTGATTGAGTTATTTGCATTATGGATTGACGATTTTATATACTACTATATGTTCAGATAGAGTTGAGATATATTTATATATTTATACCGATGAGATGTGGTATAAATGATTATGAAGAATCTTTTATGATGAGTTTTAGTGAAGGATTTGAGATGTATCTATATTCATACCAATGAGATAATGTATGAGTAAGTATAATGCTTCTTTTATGATTGGGTTTTATATTTCCTTGAATGATCCTTGGGATGTGCCAATGGATGAGGCACATCCATATGCGTTTTATTCTATGTACGAAGGATATGTACCCTTTATGTTTTGCTATACTGACAACCACTTCTAAGAACATAGTTGAATCAGTTGAAGTCATTATCCATATTCCTTTATACTGCCGATGATATGAGGCGAAAGCAATGTTTATTGAGTCTTATCTTTAAAACTTTTCTTGCCGATGTTCCATTTGCTTATGTGTCAATTATGCCACTTAAGTATGACCTTATCATTATTATCTCTTCTACTTGCCAAAAAGAGATGTTGTCCTTTCTTACGATGTTGGAACCCTTTTTGGGGCCACGGCATCCATTAAGAAAAAGGATACCATAGCTTTCACCTGCACATCCTTATCAATTATTTTGCACATCCTTATCAATTATTTTGTTTAGCTGGTGATTTTAGCTAGCCTGACCCGTGTGTTTTCGCTCGGGTCAGACCGAATTGTCTCAGGTATCATATATTGGACTTATCATAAAGTTGATGTTGGATATCAACTCTTCTTTCAATTGAGTAGTTTATTTCTTTCGCATACTCTGATGTTTTTACATTTGATTTGATGTATATGGTGTGGTCGTGTACCACCTTTATTGTGTTCATATCTTATTGTACTGAACGTGTATCAGTGTATATGTATATATATGATGTTGATTACTATTCTGTGATGTGATTTATATTGTATTTTGTTCGGATAGATCCATTAGCCACTTATCGTTTTGGATTAAGCGTTTATTGGGTATGTCGATCCACTTGAGATAGAAAAAATTATATTGCATTTATCGACGTATTCAATAGATGTTTAAGACAAAATTATAGGTGGTTGGCCTTAACCAGCCCTATTCTCCGCTTTAATAGATAGAATTACTTGTTAATTCTCTTTGCTAAGGTGGGTCTTGGGGTGGGGCGTGACAGCTTGGTATCAGAGCTATGGTCAGAACAAAGTAGAATAAACAATGAAGAGTACGTATATCATGATATATCGAAGTACAACACGGGTGAATCATTGTCATTTATTCAAGCTTGTTTTCGAATCGAGCCTTAATTCTTTTTCGAGTTTTGGGATTGTTGAGATGGAATATTTCTAGGAATATAGATATATTGTATTCTATAGTATTCTATAATAGAGTTTGGTGTCATATTATCTTATACAAAATCTTATTTGGGATTGTTCTATTCTCATTTTTGTCGATACGAGTGAGTTTGTACCGATGGAGCTGGTTGATTTCTTTGAGCATTCTTGTTGCATTCCTTTGAGAGTTGTGAATCCTATTGAAGGGATCCATAACGATTGACTTGTTATAAGCATTCTGAGTTCTATATTTGTTCCTGCTTTAATGAGTATTTATTTATTACTCTCTATCGTGAGAAGTATCTGATTTGAGATGGATTGATTTTTTAATGTTAAGTCCGATCCTTTTGTTATTATAGGATCCTAGATTTATTTAGGCATCCTATTTTGATTGGTTTATTTCACTTTGGAATGTTAATGATGATTTTGAAGTTTCTGTATTCACTCTTGAGTATCGATATATTGTTGACATATCTTAAATTCCAGTCATGGTGACTTTTTTGAGTTTTTTGAGTCCGTTTGGTTTGCCATCCAATCAGGTAATCGAGTGTTGAGGTAACCTTATTCCTGGCTCTTATCTCTTCGGTTATCCTTCCACGAGGATATCCATTGAGGAATGAGGTGAGTTTGTAGAATGTACGAGTTTGGTTGAGTTTATCATTCAACTTCGTTTGAGTGTTCTTTTCAGATACTCAATCAATTTTATCCTTTGTAGCATCACTCCGTTTGAAGTAGTGATTCGTGGATTGTGTGCTTCTTCTCCTTCAAGAAGAATTCTTTCTTATCCTTCATCTTGATGATTTTTGGGAGTGGTTGGTGACATCGTAAGATTGACGAACACTCTGTCTCTTCTATTGACTTTGAGAATCGAGTATTCTGGGAATATCTCGATGCATTCTCTTAATGTTCTTTGGTTTGAGTTTTGAAGTTATATAAATATGGGTTTTAAACAGAAATTTGAGCTTTGAGATATTTAAAAAAAATATAATATATTTTGAGAATATATTTACATGATTAGTATTTCTTTTATAGAAATAATTTGTGAGTGTTGGGTTATCCATCGAGTAGTTAAGAGTTCTGGTCGATACGCCTCACGTTATCGATAGGAATCTCCTAAATGCTATGATAAGGCAATCAGACACGATGGTTTGTGTTTTAAAAATTTAGATTTTGAAAATAATATTTTGGGATTAAATATTAAATTTATTTTTGAATGATAAATACAAACATTGATTTTAGAGATGAGTAATAGAGTGGTGAGGCAGTTTTGATCGTTCGGTCAACTCTGCAGCGAACATATATATTTATTTATTAGAGACTCAGTGGCGAGGCAATGCCATTTATTTATTTTTAAATTATAAAGATGAGAAGATAAATGCGATTATTTTTTAGCGATTCTTTATTGGAAGTATATTTTGAGATTTTAGAACCTATATTATGTACAATGGATGTTTAAGAGAAAAGTCATAAGAGGATTTGAAGATTGTTTTTAAACTATTTAAGTGGTTTAATAAAAAGAGTAAAGAGAATTTAAACCTTTAATTTTTTTTGAGGAAAATTATTATCGATTTACAAAATTATTTGGAAATTAATTTTGAAGTAAGAGACGAAATTTGGACTTTTAATTTGAGTTTTAAATAACTTACTAAGTAATATATAGTAAAAAGTTGGAAAATTTTCAAATGTAGAAAATTGAGATTTAAAATTTAAAAGATGTTAAGATTTAAAAATTCTAAATATCTTGGATTGAAAATTAATTTGAGCTTATATACTTGTCTCTTGAGTATATTCTGTCCCTGAGTTAATAGCAGCGACATGCATTTTCACAGTCGTTCGAGTTTGGTGGCTTTATGAGAAGTCACTTCGTGACTCATTCATCTTGTCTATTGTGTTTATCTTGTTGTGAGGATGTTCTTTCCGTATTATTATGCAGAAAATCTTGTTTATGATCCCCTATATTGTTTAGAGTTCGAGTTTGAGTGAGTTTGATCCCGACTCTATTCATAGAGTTTTGAGTAATAAATCATTTTCGATTGATTATTTGTTGAGCATCTTATTGAGTTTTGATTCGAGATGGGAGATCTTTGAAACCCTTTCCAGTTGCTTAGAAAATTCGATGGTTCTCTAATCACTATATTAGCATATGATGGGCGCTTGAATTAATCAAGTGAGTTTTTTGTTTCTTTCTACAATTCTATATTGAGAGAACGAATGGTTTGGAATTCAAGCTTGTCTTTATCCTTTATTGATTGAATTTTAATGTTGTTTACAACTCTTTTTATAGAAAATTACGGGGACACAATTTTTGTTGTGGGGATTTTGTAACTACCCTATTTTTAGCGATTACCTGTAATTATAATGGCAATTATAATTTAATAGTGTAAATTAATAATTAAAGAGGAATTTAAATTATTTATTAGGAATAAACAATATATTTGAGGTTAAAATGAAAAAACAGAATTTTGAAAACATTATTAAGATGGTTTGGGTTAAAAGATTGAGGAAATGTGTTTTACTTAGAGTTAATGCAATAATTTTGTTAACTATTGCTATTAACTTCTTTTACTAATTTTGAAAAGAAGTAATTAATTTTTAAAATGGGATATATTTAATCAAAATGATGGAATTGAGTTAAAAAATATAATTTGAGCATAAAATTATATTTGAAATGAGTTATAAAATTTTAATACACAAAAATATGATTTTTATGTAATTTATAATGTTAATTATAATGAGTTTTGTTATTAAAAATGTAAATTTTCTATTTTATTCAAATAGAGAAATATGATAATTAAATATTTTAAATATATAAGTAATCTTATATTTTGAGTGTAAAACATTTTATTCATCAAGAGTATGAGGTTTCATAATTTTTAAAGAGCAAAAACATGTATTATTGTGAATACATTTGTTAACATTCATTGTTAATATATAAAAAGTGTTTAACTTATAATATTAGCTAGATTTCTTTTAATTTGGAACCTTAGCCCATTAACCTAATTACCTTTAGCCTATTAACCTAAGAACAAAGAAATGAGAAATGAAAAAAAATGCACCTATACGTTCTGCTCTTTCTCTCTTCTCTCTTCTCTCGGTAATTCCAGAAACCCAATAATGGCTGAAACCTCCATCCCCTTCAATCTCAAGATAGAAATTAGAAAATTAAAAGAAAAATTGATGATTTAAAAGGTTAAAGCAAGAGCTAAACTCAGGCAATCAATTTCTGAAACCCTTCTCTTCATTCAAATCTGTTTTTGTAGTGATAATTGTTGATTTGCTTCTCTCCTTGTTTGCATGTACCTGATATTAGTTTTACTGGTTTGGATGCTCTTTTCTTGGCTAAAAGCATCAATCTTTGGCGTCTAAATCATAATTTAATCTTCATGAAGGCAAGGTGAGTGTAAAACTCATAAATCCTAGCTCTTTATGAGATCAAAATGTTATAATCTGTGAATTACAGAAGCTGAAACAAATTTTGGCATAACATTCTCGTTTTCAAACCAATTTTGATAAATTCGGATGTTCCGGAAATATTAAATCATGTGCTAATATTTTCATGTTTTGAGTTTTCTATAATTTTGAGGTTAGCCATGTAAAAATCTAATTTGTCTACAGCTAACCCGAGAGCAAAACCAATATTTTCTCTATCATTGAAGCAGAAACGAATTTGATCATAACTTCTTCGTTTATTAACCGATTTTGATAATATTTAATGTTCCGAAAAGCTTAAATCATGTGATAAAACTTTCATGTTTTGAGTTTCTTATAATTTTGATATTTTCTATGTCAAAATCTAATTTTTCTACCGCTAACACGAGAGCAAAAACAATATTTGCTCTGTCCTTGAAGCTGAAACGAATTTGACCATAACTTCTCCGCTTCTTGATCGATTTTGATAATTTTAGATGTTCCGAAAAGATTAAATCGTGTACTACAACTTTTTTGTTTGAGTTTTCTATAATTTTGAGGTTAGCTATGTGAAAATCTAATTTTTCTACTGCTAACCCGAGAGCAAAACCAATATTTGCTACGTCCTTGAAAACGAAATAAATTTCACTATATCTTCATCGTTTCCAAACTGATTTTGATAATTTTGAATATTTCGGAAAGCTTAGGTCATTTTCTAAAACTTTTATTCATTGTGTTCTCTGGAATTTTGAAGTTTGCTTGGTTGAAATTATGGTTGTATGTTGCTGTCTTGAGAGCAAAATAACAGCAACAACAATCGTTGACCTTAGAATTGTATTAGCTCGTTTTTGCGCTCATTCTCTTCAGTTTTGATGATGTTTTTAGGCTATGTTGAGGGCTACGAAGCCTATCAGTAGGCAAACTATATTTGGAGAATTTAAAATTCAAATTTGAACGGAATTTGAATTGATTTTGAGTTAAATTTGAATTGAATTCGTATTGAACTCAAGTTATCAGTTTTGAGATATCCCTCTTACTTTTTACTGCTTTCGAGAACAGTTTTCACTAAACCATTTTTCAAATATATGGACATTTCAATTTATTATTGCATCGTATTTTCGAATTATTTTTCTAAAGGAAGATAGACTTATTTCCTACAATAAATGAATTTCAACTATTGGTTTTAATAATCGTTTTTGAAAGATCGTTTTAAATTTCTATTTTCTCTAATAAAATAATTTTATAAATATAAGTACTTATTTTTGTGAATTTCGGACGTATAAGAAAGACAATTAAAAGGTAAAGTAAAACATGTGGTATGGGACACATGGATTTGCTTTATCGTTTAATATCAGACTTATACGATCGAAACCCTTTCGATGAACTGTTTGAGATGATTTAATAGGTTATTAAATTTTGGGTAGATTATATGGTTTGAGAACTCCAATTTAGGAGTACATTCGATGAAGGATCATTTTGATATGTGTTTCTTAATCGCTGATGAAATGAGGTGAATTAAGAGCTAGAAATTCCTATTTGTAATTATGGTTATAAATAACCATCTAGATATTATTTTTACTTGCCAATGAGATGAGGTATGCTTCTTTATGATGATTTTACGATGTTGAAATGTATTATGATAGTTTTTACTTGTCGATGAGATGAGACAAGTCACGATGCCACTAGTACTCCTCAATGAGATGAGACGAGCATAGTATTGTATTTACTCGCCAATGAGATGAGGTTGAGTATATTTTCATGATGCTTGTGATATTTTACTAGTGTGGTACCAACTAAAGGCTAGTAAATCGTTAGGTGCAAACGTATAGTATGGGACATATGTTAACACCTATTGGGATCCTATCCAAGAAATTAAGAAACTTTCACGATGTTTACTAGTACTACAGACCACGAGTACTCGATTGGAGTCATCATGATGTAGTTTCTACTCCGATTATCATGATGTTATTAACCCGGGTCTTTGCGACTGAGAGTCATTATGATGTTATGGACTAAAGTCATTCATGTTGTTCACAATGTTAAGATGTTATTTGACTCCAGTCATCACGATGTTTATGGTACCTGTGACGACCCGGAATTTTCGAGCATTCAAAATCGGAATATTTAATTGATTTTAAATATTCAATAGAGCAATTTTAACTTGAATTACGAATACCATGATTTATTTGATAATTGAATTATTAAATTAAATAAGCGAAGTTGGGTAAATTGTTGAATCTGGAGTTTTAAGCCTATTAAAAATAATTTGAAGGCTTGAAAAATTTATATTGATTGTACCGAGGATAATAGAAATTGTAGAATAGAAATTAGCAGTGGATTGTTTAGTTTTCAAATTTATATCGTCTAAATTGTATTTAAAAAAATTGCCTTCCGAGGCACTATCTCGGAATTAGACGAAACCAGTTACATTGGGTCCGTAATATTGAATTATTATCGGATTTTAATTTTCGTAGTGATCGGAGTTGTCTTTTGACCCTGGCAGCTCAAAACGCTTAGATACTACTAATCGGTTTAATTTAAAACTGATCGTTTTCTTTTGTAACTCGTGCATACAATCGAAT
Source organism: Allium cepa (assembly GCA_030765085.1). Taxonomy (NCBI): domain Eukaryota; kingdom Viridiplantae; phylum Streptophyta; class Magnoliopsida; order Asparagales; family Amaryllidaceae; genus Allium; species Allium cepa. Next base: position 502,212,042 of record CM060945.1, read on the forward strand.
TAGGTTTCGAAACACGTTCCATCGTGTTCGGAATACGGGTAAAACTTTATAATCGCCTAACGGCATGTCTAATTCGGGGTTTGAGATTTCGCATTATGTGTAATGAGATATTTTGAAAATTTAATAATATAAAAAAAAATCAAAATCAACTCAGCCACCCTATCCTATACTTATGTACACTTAGCCGACCATCCTGTAGCATTTTTCTCCAATATGCGACAGCCTTTCCTCAGTTAAGCACCTCGAGCTTTTCATTCTGATCTCAAAAAAAAATATCTAGCCCCATGGTAAAAATGGCGTCCCTCTTCACTTCTATTCAATGACAGAAAGAAAAAAAAATAAAAATAAAATATCGACAAAGGAAGAAAAAGGGGGCCGAGCTTTTCAAATCGGTTCCATCACACTAGCAATCGACTTCGAAAATGAATTTCAAATCAAGGAAACTAATCGCGTTATGGCGATGGGAATTTTCGAGTGGCGTGTCAATTCGTAAGGGATTTGCTTGCGAGTTTGGAGGAAAGCGAGGCGTCGTTGGCAGCCGGAGCTACGTTGTGTGGGGTGCAAGCGCGAGAAGGGTAGGGTTGAGCTTCGCCATGCGCAAGGAAGGCGACGTGGAGAACATCGACGATTCAATTTTGGGCGTGCAGCCTCGTCAGCAGCGACGAGAGAATGATGACGCGTAGGGTTCTGAGACCGTGAGCTTCGAGATGGAGTGCCATGAGTGCGAACGATCGAGGTGAGTTGTATTTTCTGTTTATTTACATTTGTTCTTGTATGAGAAAACTTATATCCAGAAGAAAAGAAATAAATTAAAGCAAGATGATTATAAAGTTATTTTGTTTTATAAAAATAAATAAAATTTTGAGTTGTTTAATTTAAATCTTATATAGGAAATTTTTTGATTATAGGATGATAATATAAAAGTGAATATCATATTTTATAGTTTACTATAATAAAATAAATTTGCTTTAGTATATAGGTTAAAATGGAGATAGTATTTTCTTAGACTTTATAAAAAAGTATATATATATATATATATATATATATATGTATATATAAGGTTCAAAGCAAGAAATATACATATACATAAGGTTTGGCATATATAATTTATTTTTATATACAATTTGGATGGGAAATTATCAGTTTGAACTAAATTTCTTAGTTACTTAAATTAATAAATGATAATAATTTTTTTTAGTTAATTCAAATTATTAATAAAGCCGTATAAATTGATTTTTCAAGGTCCACATTTGAAAGAAACAAGCTAGATTGCAAATGGATGCTAAGAAAATAAAAAGGTGGGTTAATCTCACACAGTTTAATTTAAATTTAAATGATTAAATTTAAATAATTGTTTGAATGTTTGAATTGATTGATGTGCTATAGTGTGGTATAATTTGAAATTGGCATATTATATTGTGCTAACGTCTGTGGATGTAGGGAAAACAGGTTGGAGGGATCCAACTGGATTCCTCAAGATTTACTTAAATTATTTAATACCCTCTGTTATGATTATTTTATATTCTGTGATGAATATTATTGATAATTGGAATATTGGATGTTATGGTTTACCTGAATATGTTCCGGTGCACTAATTTATCAAGATATATAGAATTGGATTTTGGAAATAAAATGAAGAGAATTTGTAAGTGAAATAATTATAGAAAATTTAAATAAATTAGGAATAAATTGGATAAGAATAGTAACAGTATTAAATTTGAAAAAATAAATTCCGTATATGGAAGGGAAATTTTGAATAAACAGAAGATTAATGAATTTTTAAACTTTAGTATGATTAAAACATTTATTTAAAATTCAAAATTTAAATTATATAAGAAGAATAAAGAAGAAATTGGGAAAATCTGAAATTGATATATTTCAGTTAAAGGATTTAAAATCAAACGGAAAATAATAACAATAATAATAAGTCCATAACTAATGAATTTTGAAATGAACTGAGTAATTAAAGAAACTTATTTCAAATAAAATAAATTGGAAATCAATTTGGGAAAATTGATTTAAGTGATTGAAGTTGGAATTTTCTCTGGATGGCCAAGTACATGTTTTTAAAAGTAACTTTGTAAATATAAATTAAATATTTTAAAGTTGTTTTTAAAGAAAGCAAGTTTTGTAAAATTTATTATTTCGAATATTTAAAGTCTAAAGTAAGTATTTTCTTTTAATCTATTTTAGCAGTAATTATTAAGAACTAAATTAGTATTTTGTTTCTAAAAGTAGAAATCTAGTTTTATATTTTCTTAAGTAACTTTATTTTCAAATGTTTATATAATATGTATTTTTAGTAAATTATTGAAGTAGTTTTAACCCAAATGTTTAAAAGTAAATTCCAAAGCAAGTATTTTGTTTAATCTGTTATCGTAATAATTATTTAAAGAATGATTTGGTATTTTGTTTAAAGAAGAAATCTAATGTAAAGTTATAAGGTAACCTTATTTTAGTTATTTCTAAAGTATTATTATAAATTAAGTATTAAAGTAAATTTTTCTAAATTAAATGTTAAATATATTTTACAATAAAGTGTTTTTAAATTGTTTCAAAAAAATCTAAAGTTTTGTGCTTGGTGATTCCAGTGGAAATGGAAATACTCGGAATTTATTCTGAGAAAAGGGAGATATTTGGAAACTGTTTTCAAAAGGGTTTGAAAGTGAGAATATATCTTGTAAAGATATTTTGAGATAAATAAATAATTTGGGAAATTACTTATCGATTGATGGTTGTTTGTGAATATTAATTGATAGTTAAATCACCGACTATCAATATTGGACAAATGCGCTGATCGTTTCGAAGAGACCGGGATCGAGATTTATTTCTCGAAAACCACTTCGATCCGGTTTGTACATTTTCGTGGGAACGAGTTGGATTCGAAGATAGAGCAGTGAAGTGCAAGGGCTAGTCGCTACTAATCCTGAGGATATTTCCAAAATGGATGTAGTAGGAATAGTGCCTTCGGTTCCGTTCGAACCCGGGACGGACTTGTATGGATGAATGCTTTCGAAACATCGGCAGGTGGACGATGGGCATTCTAAGGGACATGTTCTAAAAAGGTAACGCTTAGCCTCAAGCCTCATCAAATGGGAATGACTGAAAATCAGGGGTTATGCAGCAAGGCTAGGTTGCTAGCACCCAAGCATGGTGAGGTCATCCCTGTCTAGATGTCCCTTTTTATTTTGGCTTAGTGGGCGGTTGCTGATCCCAACCGTGGGGTGATCTCACTCGGGATTATCCAGTAAGGGATAGTCTCGGTCTTGTATTGCAGGGGAGCGGGTGTACTCCTCGGTACTGTGATCAAGGCTACGTACTGTGACAGGTGGTACCCCAGTGCCTAGTCATTAGTTGGAAATCCATCCTCCCTACGAGCCTTGTAAGAGTTTTGTTTGTATACCCACTCTGTGACTAGTAGCTGGAATTTAATAGATGTAACAATTTCAGCTATTTTATAAGTACTTGTATATAGACCCTATTATAATATCAGAGGATTTCTATAAAAAAATATATTTCAGCTATCGTAAGGTAAAAACCCGACATGTTTATTTGTGGCATGGTCTTACGAGATGCTTTTGTTTTCAAAGAATTTTTGAAACTCTAATAATCAATTGAGTGTGATTTTCTCACGCTGGTATTCCAGACTGACTCGGGTATTATTTAACTGTAATGCTTGGATCAGACCGAGTATTATAGGATACAGGATGTGATGTTGTGGATCTCAGGAGACGAGTAGGATGACGATACGTACTCCCGTACTTGTTTATATATACATACTCCGCTGTGTTGAGTTGTTGTGTATCCATTTGTATGATATTGATGTTAAGCTGTAATTGATGTTCTCTGATGATGTAACATATAAACAGATATATTTGATTTTGAGTAAAGATCATTTATTATATATTATATTTTATTCCGCTGTGATGGTTAGATTCTGATGTTGTTTTCTAATTTCTTCTTCTACCCCTTCTTCTTCAACCCAAATGGTTCGTATTTCTGTACAACTTGAGTTGATTTAGGTAGAATAGTATTAACTCAAGGGGTATGGATTTACGGGTCGTTACAGTACCACATAGTAGTACTAGTCACGATGTAGCGCGCATAGCATTGCTTCGGCATGCAATCGAGGATCTGGCCAATCTGGGATTTCTTTGAGTTTTGATGTTTTAGACTTCACCGTCTTTAGATGATTATTACATTGATAGCCTCGTGCCAGATGAGATGTATACATAGATGGTGAAATGATTTATGATGTTACTCTTTGATTGATTTATGATGTTACTCTTTGATTGAGTTATTTTCTTGCCGATGTTCCATTTGCTTAAGTGTCAGTTATGCCACTTAAGTATGACTTTATCATCATTATCTCTTCTACTTGCTAAAAAGAGATGTTGTCCTTTCTTATGATGTTGGAACCCTGTTTAGGTCCATGGAATCCTTTAAGAAAAGGAATACCATAGCTTTCACCTACTCATCCTTATCAATTATTCTGCTTAACTGACGATTTTAGCTAGCCTGACCCGTGTGTTTTCACTCGGGTCAGACTAAGTTGTTTCAGGTATCATATATTTGACTTATCTTGAAGTTTATTTTGGATATCAGCTCTTCTTTCGCTTGTGTAGTTTATTTGTTTCGCATACTCTGATGTTTTTAAATTTGATTTGATGTATATAGTGTGGTCGTGCACCACCTTTATTGTATTCATATTGTATTGTACTGAACGTGTTAACTCCTATTTCTGCCGCGACCTAAAACTCCACGACCTAAACTCCGCGACCTATAACTCAGCAGCCCAACGACCTAAGCATACCTGACGACCTAATAGTCTCAACGACCTAACGGCATAATTGTCTTAGCGACCTAACGTCACAAAGCACTCAACGACCTAAAGTTTTTAGCGACCTAGTGACTTCATTCCTCAATGGCCTAAAGCTATCTGCGACCTAAAGATTTCTGTAATTTCACGACCTAGCAAGGTAGCGACTTAGCAAGTTAAAGCAAAGAAAAGTTTCACCTACTATCATAGGTCGCTCACGACCTATATTAGGTCACTCACGATCTACTAACTCGTTCATACATGACTCATTTATCAAGCGACCTAAAAAGCCAACGACCTACCGACCTGAGAGAATTTAAGACTTAGCGACCTAACGAGTTAACGACTTAGCCTAGGTCGCTACATTGAATGCCTTAGCGTTCTAAGATCACCAACTACTCTCATAAGTCGTCTACGACCTACAACTTACTAACCCGTAACCCGTTCCAGAGTTGAGTACGACCTTGCCCCACCATAACTTAAAACTGCTCGCGACCTACGACCTATGATAAGTCGCACACGACCTAAGCAGATAAAGACAAGTTCAAGAAGCAACGGATACAAGAGATTCCTTAGGTCATCGTCGACCTACGACCTAACTTAGGTCGTCTACAACCTAAGACTTGGAAAGAAAATCATGCTCAGAATCACTCCTTTAAATACAGCCCTAACTCCAACTAGCAAAGGACTTTTTGGCCGACCATTTCAAGCGCCGATACTCTGCAGAATTCTCGACTCACTCAACACTTCAAGTACTCCAAACACCAAGGACACTACGACGATCTCCAGGAGAAAATCAACATCATTGAACATGAATTCTGAAGATTATTCTCTATCAAAGTTTGATCTACTGGTCTAAAGTGTGTTGTAATTGAAGATTGTTGTAAAGTTGTAATCAAATTCGGTAATAAAGAGAGTTAGAGTGGACGTAGGCTTACTCTAAGCCGAACCACTATAAAAATTGTTGTCTTTTCTGCGTTTTTCTGTATTTTCTCTACTTGCTTGTAATTCCCGTGTACACGGGTGGTGCTTTCATCCAACTTCAATTGACACCGGGGTGTTAGCGTCCGATTTTCACGTTAACATTTTTGGTGCTTTCACTGAGAGTTGAACTCAGGAAACTTCCACTATTGCTCCACGAAAGATTGTTGAAAGGATTTCTTTTAAAACTAGGAGTTTATTGGAAATAATGGCTCCTGGAAGAAGACGAAGTTCTGCAAGGTCCGATAATGTTCATGGAAATACAGCTACCTCCCTTCCTTCAAGTCAAGCAGCTCCGACTGTTGGAGTTACACGGGCGGAGCTGGACGCCGTGGTTTTGGGACTGAATCAGCAGTTGAATACTCAAAATGCACAATTAGAAGCACAGAATGCTCAGAATGCCTTGATCTTGAGTAAATTGAATGATCTACTTGGGGCAAATCGTCAACCGGGTAATAATGATGGAAACCCTACTCCGGAAGTTCAGGATGTTGAAGGGAACATCTCCCAAAGAGCCGCGGACCCAGTAGAAAGAACTCCTCCTCAAGCTGGCGGATCAGGGTCACAACCAACTCTCCGTGAACGATTGTCAAGGCAGAATTCAGAGAGAGTAGCTGATGTGTGCCCTCCAGGGCCTTTGAATGACGAAGAATATTTTTCGGGTATGGTTCATCAAATCATGAAAGAAAGTATGCGAAGAGATGAAGATGAGAAAGAGTGGGGATTTGCTCCAAGCAAAACTCCATTTACTGAAAGGATCTTGAAGGCAGAGTTTCCAAGGAAATTCGTTCCCCCTACTATTCCGGCTTACAAGGGGACGAGTGATCCTAACGAGTTTCTGTACAAATACGACTGGCACATGACTGGTGCCAGGGCATCTGATGAAATTAAATGCCAATACTTCTCGGTTTATCTAGAAGGTGTAGCTCTATTATGGTTTACAAAGCTGCCGGTCAGGTCCATCGATCAATTCTCCGATTTGACTAGGAAATTCAAGGAGCAATTTCGATTGTATGCCTCTAAAGCAAAGGACATAATGTCGCTGTCAAGTCTAGAGCAAATCCGGGAGAATCTATTAGGTTTCTCTTGAATCGCTTTAACATAGCGTTGGCTGAGGTGGATAATGCTGAGCCACGCATGGTCTTGACGTACTTGATGAGGGCAATTGAAAAGTCAAGCGAATTTGGAAAATGGTTGAAAATGAAAGAACCAAACTCACTTGACAAATTCTACAAGAAAGCGGATGAATTCATGCGCTCGGAGAGCCTCCAAGCACCAGCTAAGGTGGTATCAGTACAAGCCGGGAACAATGGTGCTGCTACGAACAAGAAGGAACCAAACACTCAGAAAAGGGGAAACGATGGTGGAAAGAAACAAGGAGACGCTAAGAAAGGTCGTTCTTTCAATTTCACACCCTTGGCCGATACCCCTGAAAACATCTACTTTGCAACTAAAGATGATGTCAATTATCCGGCCCCACCTAAAATGAGAGTTGCGGTTAAGATGGAAAAAAGTGGAAAGTACTGCCGGTTCCACAACCAGCCCGGCCATGATACCAACGAATGCCGCCAATTGAAAGAGGTAATTGAACAACTCTTAAAGGAAAACAAGCTCCAGCAGTATGTGAAAAGGAACAGAAATGCCTCAGCTCCGTCAACTCAAGAACAGCAAGTTCCCGCTCACCGTCCTAGCTCAAGTGAGAAGGTCGTGGAACATGAATCGGAAAGGCCTGTCATCAATACAATAACTGGAGGACCTCACCCAGCAGGCAGAAGCTGGGGCGAGATGGAAAGGTATGCCCGGGCCTTGAAACATGTACCAGCTGAAGAGAATGTTTTTGTTTTAGAGAATGATGTGCCTTTAAAGCAACAAAAGACTTCCACAGATGATATTGTGTTCAGTGCCAGGGATTCTTTGGGTATCGAAGCTCCGACCATAGATCCTTTGGTCATATCCGCAGGTATTGGGCCAGCAACTGTGAGAAGAGTTCTAGTTGATTGTGGAGCCTCATGCAACATCCTCTTCAAGAAGACCTTTGATCAAATGAAAATTCCAATGGCTGACGTTCAAGCTTCATCACTTAAGATTGCTGGGTTTGCTGGAGAACCTAAACAGCCAATTGGGACCATAGATTTGTTTGTAGACCTCGGGAAGGGACTAAGGAAGGTGGCTCGAAAGCAAACCTTTATAATTGTTGAAGAATTCTCCGCTTACAACGCCTTTTTGGGCCGTCCAACTCTTGCTGCATTCAAAGCTGTTCTTGCTCCATGGTGCTTGACTCTAAAATTCCCCACAGATAACGGAGTTGGTGTGGTTAAGGGAGACCAAGATGCGGGGCGAGAATGTTATTTTGCAGAATTGCGAGAATCCAGGAAGAGAGAGATGGGAAAAAGTGCGGCGGCTCCAGTCCGCATCAAAGAACCAACCTTGTAGCAATTACAGGGTGGACCCTGCACTGGTGAGTGTAGTGGGGCACGAAGAGAGATGGATCCAAGGAAAGCCAGTGTAGGGGAAAATAGAGTGGTACTAGTAGAGGTAACAGTACTGGTACCTGTTGACTCAAATGACCTAAACAAAGTGCTTAATGTGGGTTCACAACTCAATCCGACAGTCCAGAATGTTCTGATTTCATTTTTAAAGGCTAATTTGGATGTGTTCGCTTGGACTCATGCGGACATGTGCGGAATATCCCCAGAGATTGCAGTACATACTCTGAACATTGATCCAAAGTTTACACCTGTGAAACAGAAGAGAAGGACTTAGGGTCCTGAAAGAACTGCAGCGTTAAAAGAAGAAGTGGATCGGCTCATGGAGAACGGTTTCATTAGAGAATCTACTTATCCAAATTGGGTCTCAAATCCAGTGTTGGTAAAAAAGGCTAATGGAAAGTGGAGGGTGTGCGTTGATTTTTTAGATCTGAACAAAGCCTGCCCCAAAGACTGTTTCCCGCTGCCCAGGATCGATCGGTTGGTGGATGGGACAACGGGACATGAATTGTTATCTATTATGGATGCATACTCCGGATATAACCAGATTATGATGCATGAGCCGGATCAAGAGGATACAAGCTTCATCACAGATGTTGGACTCTACTGCTACAAGGTCATGCCTTTCGAACTCAAGAATGCAGGGGCAACTTACCAGAGGCTTGTTAATGCCATGTTTAAACCACAGATTGGCAAGACAATGGAAGTTTATGTCGATGATATGCTAGTAAAGTCTAAGAAAGCAGTGGACCACATGGATCATTTGGTAGAGATGTTTGCAGTACTCCGAAAGTATAGAATGAAGCTTAATCCCCTGAAATGTTCGTTTGGAGTGGAGTCCGGAAAGTTTTTGGGTTTCATTGTGAGCGCTAGGGGAATTGAAGCCAATCGAGCTCAAATCACTGCCCTAAGAGAGGTCAAGGCTCCTAGAACGAAGAAGGAATTGCAAAGTCTCAATGGAAAGGTTGCTGCTTTAAGTAGGTTCATTTCCAAAGCTACTGACAAATGCATTCCATTCTTAGATGCTCTGAAGAAAGGAAAGAAGAACTTTGAGTGGACTCCAGATTGTCAGAAAGCATTTGATGAGTTGATTCGTCATATGGAAGTGCCTCCGATACTTTCAAAGCCTGACAGTGGTGAAGATCTCTTCATATATTTGGCAATTTCGTCTCATGCTCTCGGTGCAGTGTTGGTACGGGAAGATGCAAGGATTCAACGCCCAATCTATTATATCAGCAAAAGGTTCACTGGGGCAGAGATGAACTATTCCAGATTAGAAAAGCTCGCCTATTGTTTGTTGATCGCATCAAGAAAATTGAGGCCTTATTTCCAAGCTCATCCTATCAAAGTCCTCACCGATCAGCCTCTAAAGCAAGTCCTATTCCGTCCTGAGACTTCCGGGCGTCTTTTGAAATGGAATATCGAACTCAGCCAGTACGACGCACTTATCATCCCCGGAAAGCAATTAATGGACAAGCTTTAGCAGATTTCATCGCAGAATGTACGGATAAAGGTGATAGTGAGGAAGAATTCATTGATAGCATCCCAATCCAATGGAAATTGTATGTCGATGGCGCAAGGAATGATTACTGTTCCGGAGCAGGGGTTGTCCTTGAAACCCCGGAAGGTCGATCACTATGTTATGCACTGAGGCTGGTATTCCCTTTGACAAATAATGAAGATGAATACGAAGCTCTCATCGCTAGTTTAAGGATCGCTAAAGAACTAAACATCAAGGCATTGCATATCTTCAGTGATTCTCAACTTATTATTTGTCAAGTCAAGAAGGAATTTCAAGCTAAAGGAGGAAATTTACCAGCCTATTTGTCAAAGGCCTGGGAGCTCCTTCAAAATTTTGACCGTTATTCAATAAACCATATTCCCCGAGAAGAAAATATGAAGGCGGATTCTCTCGCAAAGTATTCGAGTACTGGTGAAGCTCAACTATTGGGGTTAGTTCCCGTTGAAGTCTTGTCAGCTCCAAGCACAGATGAAATGGATGTTGATTCGATTATGAACATATCCCAAGAGCAAGAATCATGGATGACTCCGATACTTGAATATTTACTCAGTGGTTCTTTGCCAGAAAGTTCAAAAGAACGACAGAAGCTGATGAGGAAAGCCTCCAGGTATATAGTTCAGGATGGTCGTTTGTACAGACGAGGATTTTCAATGCCATTACTCCGATGTGTGACAAAGGAAGAAGCGAAGGCGATTCTAACTGAAGTACACGGAGGAGAATGTGGGGATCATACAGGTGGTCAAACTTTAGCAAAGAAAATCCTCCGTTATGGATACTTTTGGCCAGAAATTAATCAGGATGCTGCTGACTATTCCTGAAAGTGTGATAAATGCCAGAGATTAGCTAAAATTCCTAGAGCACCTTCCACTGAGCTAACACAAATGGTCAGTCCATGACCGTTTGCCATCTGGGGAATAGATCTCATTGGGCCTTTACCGACTGCCAAATATGCTATCGTTTCTGTTGATTATTTTACTAAATGGGCTAAGGCTGAACCCTTGGCCACTATTACCTCTAAGAAAATGATAAGTTTTGTAACTAAGAATATCATTTGCAGGTATGGTGTGCCTCAGAAGATAATCACAGACAATGGTACTCAGTTGAAAGTGAGGAATTCCAAGATTTTTGCAAACGATTCAAAATCCGAAAAAGTTTCTCAACAGTAGATCATCCGCAGGCAAACGGGCAAGTGGAAGCAGTAAACAAAATCATCAAATCAACCATCAAAAAGCAGCTGCAAAAAGCGAAAAGTGGTTGGGTTGACAAGTTACCGCTTGCACTATGGGCATACAGAACCATCCACAAAACTGCGACTGGGCATACTCCATTTTCGTTGGCATATGGATCAGAAGCAATGATTCTAGTGGAAACTGAAGTCCCCTCACATAGAAGGATCCATTTTGATAAAGATGAGAATGAAAAACTGCAATTGGAAGCACTTGACCTCCTTGATGAAAGAAGAGAAGAGGCTAGACTTAGAATTGCGGCTCATCAACAAAGAATATCCAGGCACTTCAATTCCAAAGTTCGTCAGCGCAACTTTGAAGTTGGGGACCTAATTCTGAAAGGAATCATGACAGCCACAGGTGTGTTTGGGCCAAACTGGGAAGGGCCATATGTTATAGGCACGAAGCTTCTTGACGGCACATTCAAACTCACAACTGTCGAAGGAGAACCAATCCCAAGAGCTTGGAACAACAATCATTTGCGTCCTTATTTTACTTGAAAGCTTTGCTGAAATATTGTAAAAGAATTGCAAATATATGATTCTTGTATTGAAAGCAATTGTAAAGTAAGTGAATAATGAAAATCTATAAAGTGGATATAGGCCCAGTTTTTGGCCGAACCACTATAAATCTTGTGTTCTCTACTATTATAAACTGCTTTGTTTTATTTCGACATATAAAATACATTAATTGTGTCATTAAAATGTCGATTTAATAATGCGGGTCATGAAAGTAAATCTTACCCATCCCAAGACCAAGCAATTCCCGACATCACTCAGCAAACAAACACTAAACCATCCAAAATTTCCATACTCAAATCCTACAAAAGAAGTGGTTCAAACAAAAGTGGGCAATGTGGATGGAAGTGGACCATCTCTAACTAACTGCAAATGTTTGAACAAACAGCCAGTTAAGCAAACTGTGTCCACCACCACCAACTCACCTAACTATGAAGTATATTTCTCTGGATAAGGGAAATTATTGGCAACTAAAAAGTGTTGACACTTGCAAAAGACAACGGGGATCGCCAACATGAGTGGATGGCAAAAGAGACATGGGCGAGCAAGCATCAATCAGCAAAAGACCTCTTCGGAGGCGCAAGCCCTCTACGGAGGCACAACTCTTCGGAGGAGAAAGACCTAGAGCGGGCCTAGCCAGAAAAAGAGAGATCTTTCTCGTTACAAAGTTGCAGAATGATCGGTCGATACACTCCCGTGAATCCGTCCAACCGAGAGAAAGAAACTCCAAACTTCTAGGCAAAAGCCCTACTCAGAGGCACACGTTTCACCGAGATTGAAATAAAACTTCCAGGTGTTGAAACGTGAAAAAAAGCCCTCTTCGGAGGCCCATTTCACCACAGTTGAAATGCTAAAAGATCTCGAGCGGGCCAACCAGAAAAAGAGAGATCTTTCTTGTTACAAAGTTGCAGAATGATCGGTCGATACACTCCCGTGAATCCATCCAACCGAGAGAAAGAAACTCCAAACTTCCAGGCAGTAACCCTACTCAGAGGCACACATTTCACCGAGATTGAAATAAAACTTCCAAGTGTTGAAATGTGGAAAGCCCTCTTCGGAGGCCCGCTTCCCAACGAACAGGGAAAAATAAAAGCCTCTCCCAAGGGGCAGAAACAAAAAGACGTCTTCCCAGAGGCACAACAAGACAGAAAGACCTCTTCCCAGAGGCAGAAATGAAAAGACCTCCTCCCGGAGGCACAAGAAAGCAGAAAGACCTCTTCGGAGGCACACGTTTCACCGAGATTGAAATAAAACTTCCAGGTGTTGAAACGTGAAAAAGCCCTCCTCGGAGGCACAACTCTTCGGAGGCACACGTTTCACCGAGATTGAAATAAAACTTCCAAGTGTTGAAACGTGAGAAAGCCCTCCTCAAAGGTGCAACTTTTCAAAGAAGCAAAAATCAAAAAGCCCTTTGCTGTGGCACAAAAAAAAAAGAGAAGCCATCTTCAAAGGAACACTTTAACTCTCAAAGGAAGAACGATCCACCTATTCTGGAAAATTCTCTTCCTCAAAAAGAAGTTAAAGTACCCTTCAGATACCCGCTTTACCACTTAGAAGAATTCACTTGGTAAAATGTGTATATGCACAAAAGGAAAAGTGATATCTTCGAAGGATGAAGCGTAAAAACTTATTTGGAGGGAGTTGTACTCTGTTTTTTAATGAAATAATATTCCTCCAAGTATGGAATAATTATTCTCTAAAAAATAAAAGTACAAGTCCCCTCAAAATATAAAATATTGCAACGAGCTTATGGTATAGGGGCAACATGGTATAACTACATCGGTAAAATTGCGCTCGAGCAGTATACCACAAGCTCACTGCAATATCGTGCAAAGAAACTTGTACAAAAGTGAATAATAAATGCATTCTCAAATACAAACAAGAAGTTTGTACAAATAAAGGATCATTTTATTCAATTCTATTACAATTTCTTACAGATACAAGTTTCGAGATAAAGAAAGCGGGGGTCGGTACCCGCACAATCCCCAACTAGTACGTGCAAAAAACATAAAGCTAAAAACTGGAATCTTCATTTCTTCTTGCCACCTTTGGACCCTTCACCCGGTCGGATGGTTAGCTTTTTGGGTCGATCTTTAGGCATGAGGGAAGAAGGAGAGGGAGGTACAACTGGTTCAACTTCCGGTTCCTCTTCAGTAGCAATGATGCTCTTCCTCCTCTTTTTTGATACTCCGCTCTTCTTTTTCCTCTTTGAAGAAGATTCACTTCCTGGAGTAACAAGTTTAGACAAAGTTATGTCATTAGAAGGAGTCCGCTCCGGAGATATCTCACCTCCCTCAAGTCCTTCGTCCTTTTGCTCTTGCGAAGCAGCTGGGTCATTCAAGCCCCGAAGGGCACCTATTATTTCTTCCTGTGATCCCGGATGAGGAGTAGGAGTGATTAGGGGAGGCAGAGGAACATTAACTGGAGGTGGAGAAGTTTGAATGACACTCGGCGCTTTCTCTACAAAGGAAAAGTTAAAAGTGTCAGCATTTCCCGCAAAAAGAGGAGACAATGGCTCGTCGAGATTCAAGAAATAATCAAGAAGCTCGTCAAATCCGTAAGAAACTAGCAAGTTGTCCCCCTGAGCATTATTAGGGTTACCTGGAGAAGTTGGTGGTATCACATCAACTTCGTAGTCTAGAGCTTCAGCACTCTCTTGTGGCTCATCTACGGCTTGTGTAATTATGGCTCCGGTATCAGCTTTAGTAGGAATCGGTGTGTGAGAGCTAGAACCAGCAATGTCAACATCGACTGAAGTTGAAGGAGGGAAAGGGGCAGTCAAAGTTGTTTCTTTTTCTTGATGCTCTTCCCCCATCATTTCAACTCGCGATCTAGCAAGTTGCTCCTTCCCTCTAGCAAGAGCTGCGCGAGCTTCGAAGTCTAAATAGTGCGCCTCTAGCTCCTCTTCAGTGTACCCGGTGCCTTTAAACATATCAAGCGCGGCTTCCCATACTTCAGCTAGGGTAACCTCATATTTGGGACCCAGAAATGCAAGATTGCCACGCCCTAACACACTTTGCAAATAGAATTCAAATAATGTCGAGCCGATGTCAGCTTTGGTAGCTTCATGAGTTTCTTCAGCTGCAATTCTACCAGCAATAGCCTCATCTCGCTCTCTTTCAACTTTAGATAGTTGAGCTTTCAATTTTTCAATTTCCGCGACCTGAAAGTTAGTTTGCCCTCGTAACTGAGTAATATCAGTACGGTAGCCCTCTACAATTTGCTCCAGCCCACCAGCCTTGGCCTCGGCATCCCTTTGTGCAGCATGAGCATCCCACACCTGCTGTTGGAGCACACTCTCCCTTTGAGAATAAGAAGTGGAGGAAGTGGCAAGCTCCTCTTTGAGTTTCCCAACTTCCGCTTCAAGTTTTTCATTATAATCGGCAATGCTCCTCATTTCTGCATCATGCTGCTTAAGAGTCTTTTGCCATTCGGTTTTTTCATTCTCCATGGTCAGCATATCTTCGAGATTGGCCCGATTCACCCTTTGGAGCTCATCAACAAGTTTTTGCCAATTTGACATCCTCTCAATGTCAATTCTAACGGCATCAAGGTTCCGTAACATGGCATTTTTATCTATGGGAACCAGGTCAAGGTCAAAGCGAACTCCTTTTAAGCACCAATCTGGAAATCGACTTTGGAGAGTGGCTGGACCTGGTCCAACTTGGTAAGAAGGCCTGTTAATGATTGCCTGGATATCAGTACGGGAAGGGACAGGAGACTGAGAAGGAATAGGAGCGGTAATCTTTTCAGAAGTTGCAGGCATTGGTTGCTCACTGACTTTGGCCCGTTTACTTGGGTCATCAGTTATGTGACTCTTCCCTCTGTCATCGTGAGATTTGCGCTTGTGGGAGTCACCCTCTTTGTGAGAAGAATCGTATCGGTCATCCGGTCTTCCATAACGTTCTTCATGGGCACGTCTCTCCCGAGCCTTCCAAGCGGCCCTCTCTTCATCAGTCTCTCCGTGAACAGGAAGATAGCGCTTATAGTCATACTGGCCGCGTTTCCCGTATCGCTGGAAGTCATCATAATACGAGCCACCTCGCTTCATTGAAGAACCTGAAATTGGAAAAAACATAACTTTAGAATGCTTCAAAGTACAAAGAGTCAGAAGCATAAAAGTGCCGAAAGATTCTAAGTGTATGTGATGTGCAAGCTACGCGCGGCAAACTACGAACCACTCTTTAATCGTGGAGTAGTTGTGGGTGTAGTAATTAGCGTCAACTCTTGGGTCGACGGAGTCTGTTGTAGAGTAGAAGTCGCCTCGACCACTGAAGAAGAAACCCCGGTAATGATAGGATCATCTTTAAAGATCTCTTGTGAGGTGGCAAAGAGGTCGCTCAATCCTTCGAAAGTGTCGTCCCTGCTCTGCTTGACAGGGCTGGTTTTCTCAGCTTCTTCGCTAGATTCCTGTGAACGTTGGGGAGATCCCTGAGGCTCTTCTTCCTCAATAACTGGGGCAAGTTCGTCAGATGGCCCCGCAACATCAACAGAAGTGGAGCATTTCACTAGTGAAGCCTCGAGGGCAGGACCTTTTGGTATGGATGTGTCAGTAGAAATTGGGGCATCCAATGCTCTAGCCGGGGAGTCCGGGATTTCATGAGGATGTGTAGAGCGAGAGGTATGCAAAAGTCCGTATTGATGCAAAAATTCGTCTTTCAACAGAAATTGAATGCCTCTCTCCTCAACTGGCACAGCCTTAAGCCTCTCGAAAGTTAGTATATGACCGGAATCCCTAGAAGGAGGGGGAAGCGCTGAAAAGTAAAGGGCGAAGTTAACATTTGACAACTCAGGCTATGAAAAGCTCAGAGAAAAACATCAGGAACAAAGATAAATGCTCTTACTTCCTACTCTCCAGGTAGCATAGAATCCCGGAGGACAACGAATGAAGAAAAATTGGCTTAGGAAACCGTGAGCACTTTCGGGAAGGCCAATTATTAATTTACGGTTCCTAGCGCTTCTCACAAGAATGATGGAAGGGTGATCTTTATTTTTGGCAAATGTGCACAAATAGCAAACTTCATCAAAACTCGGAAGGCGATCCAGCGTCCTTCCGAATAGCACACATAACCCCATCAGAATAGCATAGCCATTGGGGTGCAGCTGGAAGGGGGAGATAGCTAGTCGGAGAAGAAGCTGTTGAAGAAAGTCGTTAAAAGGAAGGATAGCTCCAGTCATGCACATTTGACGATTAACTGCTACAAAACCAGAAGGTGGTATATCGGCAGTGTCGCTTCTCTCGGGAAGAATGGCATCTGCTTCAGCAATGCTGAACAGAGTGCATAGTTGGCAGAAAACTTTGTATGTCAGCGTGGTTGAAATTCTCTCTGGAGGATTAACCAATGGAGTAGAGATTGGGAAAGTCTCTTCAGCCGATTCTGTTTCTTCTTGTTGAGAAGTCATTCTATACAAGGAACTGGACGTTCAAATAAGAAGGTGCACGTTTCCTAAAAAGTGTAAAGTGTTGTGCAGAACTAACAAAAATAGAAAGCAAACGTAACTGAAATTAAACTAGTTGACAATTGGTCGATTACGAGATTTCAGGACTTGTTAGATTAAAAATTCAAGTGTAGTGTTAATGCAAACGAATCAGCTTTAGTTGACTATTTTAGTTTTGCTTTAATACTTCACTTGGATTGGTTGGTTTACAACATTTCGTTCGCACAGTTCATTTAAGATTGATTATTCTTTATAGACTAATCTGTCATTCGATGTGGGCAGCCAATGGCAGTATATTGGTCCCAATTCTCTGCAGATATTGTGTCTAACAGTTTATTAGCATTAAAGTTAAAACTATCTGTAAAGAGATGCAACAAAGTCCAGGCGATTCAACGTTCAAAGTTCAAAATCAAGTTCAGTCAAATTTTCCCAATTACAAGTCCTAGGTCGTCCAGCGACCTAACATAGGTCGGAGTTATCTTAAGTCGCACTGTGCAAGTTAAAAATTTCAAGGCAATGCAAATTTGTCAATTCCTAACTCAGTTGCGACCTAGAACCTATGCCGCAAAAGTTAGGTTGTTAAATTGTTAAGTCGTTCTGCTTAAAGTTCATGTGCAAACCTGCTGAGTCCTTGGTCGTTCAAATCCCAACGCGACCTAAAAGTTAAGTCGGGAGTTTGAAGGTCATCCAGCTTCCCTTAGGTCGTGAGTTATCTTAGAACGCTCAGATCCACTAAGTCGCTGACTTCCTATTCACGCAAAAACTCACCAGACCCGATAACCCGTTAACGCCAACACCATGAAATCCATCATCCTATTCGTGAAGTTCATCATCTTTTCATACCACCAAATCATTCGAAAACCGATTCAACATATCTCCGATCTATCATAAATCTAACTCACTACTGTGCGTTCGTGAATCACAACAACAACAATAACCAGTGACGATCAAAAATCGATCACAACACGACTCAAAGTGAAGCACGACGTACAAAATTGGTCTGGGGTTCGGAGGTTAGAGTTCGTGGTTCGATGGTGATCATGGAATGGATAAAGATCGAAGATACTTACGTAATTTGATAGCAAGGACGAATCGCTGAATGATTAACTTGAATTCGTCTTTAAAATCGTGGAATTCTGTTAATGGCAGCGCGGGAAATCGAAGCAGGTGAGTAAGGAGGGAGTAGCGACCTAACAAATTTATATGGGGCTGAAAGAAGAAGACGAGTAGACGCGCGAGTTAGTATATGTTTTAGGTCGCTCACGACCTAGCAAAGTTAAGTCGAAGCACACGACCTATGACATAGGCCTGTACTTCGAGGGGAAAATGTTAACTCCTATTTCTGCCGCGACCTAAAACTCCACGACCTAAAACTCCGCGACCTATGACTCAACAGCCCAACGACCTAAGCGTACCTGACGACCTAATAGTCTCAACGACCTAACGGCATAATTGTCTTAGCGACCTAACGTCACAAAGCACTCAGCGACCTAGTGACTTCATTCCTCAACGGCCTAAAGCTATCTGCGACCTAAAGATTTCTGTAATTTCACGACCTAGCAAGGTAGCGACTTAGCAAGTTAAAGCAAAGAAAAGTTTCACCTACTATCATAGGTCGCTCACGACCTATATTAGGTCGCTCACGATCTACTAACTCGTTCATACACGACTCATTTATCAAGCGACCTAAAAAGCCAATGACCTACCGACCTGAGAGAATTTAAGACTTAGCGACCTAACGAGTTAACGACTTAGCCTAGGTCGCTACATTGAATGCCTCAGCGTTCTAAGATCGCCAACTACTCTCATAAGTCGTCTACGACCTACAACTAACTAACCCGTAACCCGTTCCAGAGTTGAGTACGACCTTGCCCCACCACAACTTAAAACTGCTCGCGACCTACGACCTATGATAAGTCGCACACGACCTAAGCAGATAAAGACAAATTCAAGAAGCAACAGATACGAGAGATTCCTTAGGTCATCGCCGACCTACGACCTACGACCTAACTTAGGTCGTCTACAACCTAAGACTTGGAAATAAAATCATGCTCAGAATCACTCCTATAAATACAGCCCTAACTCCAACTAGCAAAGGACTTTTTGGCCGACCATTTCAAGCGCCGATACTCTGCAGAATTCTCGACTCACTCAACACTTCAAGTACTCCAAACACCAAGGACACTACGACGATCTCCAGGAGAAAATCTACATCATTCAACATGAATTCTGAAGATTATTCCCTATCAAAGTTTGATTTACTGGTCTAAAGTGTGTTGTAATTGAAAATTGTTGTAAAGTTGTAATCAAATTCGGTAATAAAGAGAGTTAGAGTGGACGTAGGCTTACTCTAAGCCGAACCACTATAAAAATTGTTGTCTTTTCTGCTTTTTTCTGTATTTTCTCTACTTGCTTGTAATTCTGGTGTACACGGGTGGTGCTTTCATCCAACTTCAATTAACACCGGGGTGTTAGCGTCCGATTTTCACTTTAACAGAACGCGTATCAGTGTATATGTATATATATGATGTTGATTACTATTCTGTGATGTGATTTACATTCAGTTATTGTATTTTGTTCTGATAGATCTGTTAGCCACCTATAGTTTTGTATTAAGCATTTATGGGGTATGTCGATCCACTTGAGATAAAAAAAATATTGCATTTATCGATGTATCAGTAGATATGTAAGACAAAATTGTAGGTGGTCGGCCTTAACCATCCCTATTCTTCTCTTTAGTAGATAGAATTACTTGTTAATTCTCTTTGCTATGGTGGGCGTTAGGGTGGGGCGTGACAACAGAGATAAGTTGGTAATGGTACATTCTGAGAAGATCAAACGAACTCCATTCTCGCAGGAGCTCTACATCTATGGGTGCAAAGACTTGCAAGGTTTCTAGTCTATGCGAATAAGTTCATTCAAATAAATGAAATGTGTCATGCCAGAAAGATGGCGCAATGCAAAAAGAGATTGGAAGGATAAACAACAACCGCAACCATAAGAAGACAAGATGGGAAGAGGACTCAAATGCTAATAATGTTGCTTTGAATAAGCCACTAATTTGTTTGTATGGATATTTAAGGAAAAAGATGATTGCCTTATATCTTACAAAGCAAAAACCGATTCTGAGCCAAAGAGAGGAGGAGATTACTATACTTATCATAAATCGAACGGGTATTAGATGGATGAATACTGAGTATTGGAAGCATAATCCAATGCTTGCCCCTCTTCGGACAGTTGAAGGAATTCGTTAAAGAAGGTCAAAAGGTAAACCATTTTGATAACAACAACCAAAGGCTACCAAACAACGTTGCAAATATGGTAGAAGGTGATATTCAATCGGACTTCATTCCACCTCTAAACCAAATTGATGTAACCCACGAAGACCTACATTTGGCCTGTAACATCAAAGGTGTTAGTCCTTGAGATGATGGTTTTGACGATAACAACCTTAGAATAAGAGCATAAAATATAAATACTAATATTATAGTGTAGATATATATATATATATATGTATGTATGTATGTATGTATGTATGTATGTATGTATATGCAGGATTTAACCATGCAGGTACCAAGAATGAGGACTGTACAGTATAGAGATTCAAGATATCAGGATTATCAAGAGTTCAAGATTTCAATAATAAGTATTTTAGTTAGGAATTTTGTTACAACTCCTAGAAAAGCACTGGCATCTTAAAATCCAATTTATTCGTGGAATGGAATCGACTTCGAGCCTGTTAAAGGGATGGAACCCTAAGTAGGATGGAACCTACAAAAAATCTAGTGGAACATTGTTTTATATCCGCAAACCTTTTATTCAAAATGTTTTTACAAAATTATATCTTGTTTTCAAAATGATTTCAAAACCTTCTTTTTAAAAGAATTAAAAACATATATCCTAATTTAAATATTTTTAGCCTCAAAATAATCTTTATTTTCAAAATCAAATTATCCTTAGTTTTAAACTATCTTTTAATAATAATATATTTAACTTTTAATATTTATACTTAGATTTAAATATAAAATTATAATAAAATTTTATATATACCAAAATATTATTCTCTATTTTTATTTATGTATTTTAAGTATATTGTAAAGTTTAAAGTGACAATACAAGATAGAAGTTATTTTCAAAGAAAAGCAAACTACCGAAATTCCCTTAGGCATGTCGACATCCTCAAGTACCCTATGTCGACATGGTAGCAGTTTATTTCAAAAATTTGAATTTCAAAGGAAGTGTCTATTCGTCATATATTTTAATGAATGGACATGGCTGCTGTTCTATTATGAATGAGGGAAGTTTTAAATGAATTTTCATTTATATTTTCTCTGATTTCACTCCTCCTCTTCTTCTTCTTCTTCCACATTTCTTTATATATATTCTTACCATTACTCTACTCAAATCAACATTGAATCCAATTAGATCATTTCTGGTTTGATTCTCTATCGCTATCTCAACAAGATCTTGGTGCTATTCAGAGTTATAGACTTCTTTGTAATCAATTTAGCGAGTAAAGGTGTGATTATAGCGTTGGAAATCAATCAAGTGAGAAAGGGTGTGATTGTAGCCTTGGAAATCAAATGGGTGAACTTATTGCCCCTGAAATCAAGTATCTCTGCCCAAAGGATTGTGAATCTTGAGTGGTGTACCTCATATCTTGAAATCGAGGGTGTACTTGTACAATTTCTTTTGAAAGGAAATCCGTACATGGTGTGGGAATGTAGGGTAACTCCGAACCAGTATAAAATCCGGTGTGTTCTTTTCTTTATTGCTTTTACTTTATTTCTATATCTGTATTTGATTTTGTGATCATATCTGTGTCTGAATATTGCATACATTTGTGTTCAAATTAACTAAAACTCAAAAAGATTTTATAGTTCCTTTAAATACTATTCACCCTCCCCCCTCTAGTGTTAATCCTAGCCTTAAGATCTGTATTCCGCATTTCTCACACTTGGTATCAAAGCAAGGTTTTCAAAGTTTCATAATATGATTTTTGAAAAAGTTTTTAAAATGGCTATGTTTTTAAAACTTGTTAATACTAGTTTAGAAATATTTAGATCATCATTGTCTCTTGAGTCTGCATATAATCAATATTCAAATTGAAGTTGCCTGCCAAAATTATATGACGTGCAGGAAACATGCTTTATGGGTATTGAGGAATCAATCCACAATGGACAAATTGTGCATAACAAAAAAAATAAATGGATACTCGATAGTGGATGCTCTAGACACATGACTGGCAATCCAGATATGTTGAATGATATAATATACAAAGACTGAGGGCTGGTTAACTTTGGAGACAACTCAAAAGGATATGTGATTGGCATCGGCAATGTCGATAACTCTGAAACTCCTATTATTACTAATGTTTTGCTAGTTAAGAATCTGAAGCACAATCTGCTAAGTATTAGTCAACTTTGCGATAAGGGATATAAAATTAAATTTGAAAAAGATAAGTGTCACATTAAAGATAATAATTCAACCATAATATTTGAGGGAATTAGAAAAAAGAATATTTATATTCTTAGTATGAAAGTCTTAAATGATAACTTATGTCTTTTGGCAAATACAAGTGCCCTTGGATTTGGCATAAGAGATTTGAACATTTGAATTTCAAACTCTTATCTAGACTGTCAAAACATGATCTAGTAAGAGGTCTCCCTAAAATGAATTTTAAAGTAGATAGTCTATGCGATGCATGTCAATTAGGAAAACTTAAAAAAATTTCCTTTAAATTAAAAGATATGATTTCAACTTCAAAACCTCTTGAATTACTTCACCTTGGTTTATTTGGTCCATCTCTAATTCTGTCAATAAATCATAGTAAATATGTTTTTGTAATTGTAGATGATTATTCTAGATTTACATAGATAATATTCTTGAAACATAAGAGTGATACTTTTTTATGTTTTAAGAACTTTACAAAAAGGATTCAAAATCAACTTTCTCTAAAAATTATAACCATTCATAGTGATCGCGGTGATGAATTTAAAAAAGAAAAGTTCGGGAATTTCTGCAATAAAAAGGGAATAACTCACAATTTTTCATTTCCTAGAACTCCACAACAAAATAGAGTAGTAGGGAATAAAAATAGGATGGTTCAAGAGTGTGCGAGAACAATGCTTTCAGATAGTAAATTACCAAAGTATTTTTGGGCAGAAGCAATTGCTACCGCCTGTTATATTTTAAATAGAATTTTAATTAGACCTTTAACTGATAAGACATCTTATGAACTTCTTTACAGAAAGAAACCTAAGGTATCTTATTTTAGAATTTTTGGAAGCAAATGTTTTATTTTAAATACAAAAGATAACTTAGATAAATTTGATCCTAAGTCCGACAAAGGTATCTTTATTAGATATTCTAATAAAAGTAAAGCGTACAGAGTATTTATTTTAAGAACTAACACCATCGAAGAAACAATGCATGTTTCATTTGATGAAAATCTCAAAATTTTTGAAGATACAAACGATGAAGAGGATTTAATCACTCAAAATCAAGAGTCAACAGAAACTAATAATGAAATTAGTCATCCAAATAAAAGGACTAAACTTTTAAAAGATCATCCTACTGAAAATATATTAGGAGATTTGCAATCCGTTGTTAAAACTAGAAATCAACTAAGTAAAATGAGCAATGTAGCCTTTACATCAACTATTGAACCCAAAAATCCAAAAGAAGCATCAACTGATGATTCATGAATTTTGGCTATGCAAGAAGAACAAAATCAATTCACCAGAAATGATGTTTGGGAACTTGTTCCTGGACCTGAAAATAAAACTATAATTGGAACTAAATGGGTTTATAAAAATAAAATGAATGAACAAGGAGAGGTTGTTAGAAATAAAGCCCGGTTTGTCGCTCAAGGTTATTATCAAGAGGAAGGAATAGATTTTGATGAAACCTTTGCTCCCGTAGCAAGATTAGAAGCTATCAGGATTCTACTTGCTTTCGCAAATCATAATAGTTTTAAATTATTTCAAATGGTTGTTAAAAGTGCTTTTTTAAATGGATTTGTAAAAGAGGAAGTATATGTTGAACAACCACCACTTTTTGAAAATGAAAAATTACCAAATCATGTTTACAAACTTAAGAAAGCTCTATATGGTCTAAAACAAGCTCCTAGAGCCTGGTATGATAGACTAAGATCTTACTTATTACAATCAAACTTGAAATTGGTAAAGTAGATAATACTCTTTTTATTAAAAGAAATAAAAATGATATTCAACTAGTACAAGTTTATGTAGATGATATCATTTTCGGATCAACTAATTTTGAAATGAATAATGAATTTTTTGAAATAATGACAAAAGAGTTTGAGATGAATCATATAGGTGAATTAAATTTCTTTCTAGGATTACAAATAAAACAATTAGATAATTGTATTTTTATTAGTCAAGAAAAATATGCTAAAGGTCTAGTTAGTAAATTTGGTTTGACTACAAGTGGAAAACCCACTCCCATGGCAACCAATGAGTACCTAAGTAAAGAAGATCTCTCGAAAGATGTAGATCAAAAATTATATAGAGGAATGATTGTGTCACTACTCTATATCACTGCTAGTAGACCTGATATCATGCATAGTGTTTGTCTCTGTGCAAGATATCAATCCCAACCTAAAGAGACCCACTTAAAAGCCATAAAACGTATCATAAGATATGTTAAACACACCTTTCATTATGGCTTATTTTATCTTCAAAATGATTCTTTTGACTTAATATCTTATTGTGATGCTAATCATGCTGGTTGTAAATCAGACCGAAAAAGTACAAGTGGAACTTGTCACTTTTTGGGGCATCCTCTGATTTCCTGGTTTAGTAAAAAGCAAAACGCGGTTTCATTGTCAATAACTGAAGCAGAGTATATTTCTTCTGCTTTGGCTTGTTCTCAAGTAATGTATATGCAACAAACTTTAAAAGATTTTGGTATAAATATCTCAAAATCACCAATTTATTGCGATAACACTAATGCAATAAATTAATCCAAAAATTCTACTCATCATGCTCGTACTAAACATATTGATATTAGCATCATTTTCTCGGAGATAATATAAGTAAGGAAGTTATTACTTTCTATTATATCAATTTCGAGAATCAAATTGTAGATATATTAACAAAACCCTTGAATGAATCAATATTTACTAAATTAAGAAGAGAATTAGGTATTTGTTCAAAAATTGAAATATAAAATATAAATAACAAAGTATATTAAAAATTAAACCAAAATAAATCAAATAGTAAAAATATCAAGCACCATGTCGACATCTACCCTCTACCCATGTCGACATATGACGATTTTTTATTTTTGAAATTTCTCCCACCAAAATTCAAATAAGTGGTTATATATTCTTCTTATTTCGAAATTTGGATCATTCTTTCTGTTCTTTCTCTGTTCTATCTTCTGAAAACATTTAAACAATGGCCTCCTCTTCGAAATTAAACAGAAATTCAACCTTTTTGTTCCCTTTCCAACTTATGGACCATTTCAATGAACTACGCTTGCACGAGTGACGAAAATCGTGGATTCTTTAAAGGACGCACTGCAACTAATGACTGAAATTCAAGTGGTGCAACTTAGAATGTGTAACATCCCCGAAAATTTATTAAGTTTAATTTGGCAATTAAATTTATTTTTGGAAATAAATTGAGAATATTATTTGTAAATGTACCAAAGTATAAAATTCAAAATAAAATGTATTAAAAATAAAATTTAAATTTAAAAGCTTAAGATTAATAAAAAGATAATGATAGTTGTTTCTAAAATTTTTAATTTTATTAATTTTTGGAAGTGGCAATAAAAGAAAAAAATTAGTGTACTCATTTTTAAAATATTTTTTCTTAAGTCAAATTCCCTTAAATAAATAAATATAACTATTGTTAATATAAAAATCAAAGTATTTAAAAGTCATTCTTTTCTTTTTATAAAATATTTTTTTGTACAAAACAAAAAAAATGTAAGAATGTAAATTGTATAAATATATTAGTGTATAAACATGTTGAACAAACAAAAAAAAAAATTTAATACAAGAGATTAATGGGAATATAATTTTTGTTTGTGTAAATAGAGAAAAAGTACATTTATTTATAAAATAGATATGATATAAAAATTTATAAAAAAAAAAAACCTTTGTCTTGTGAAATTACAAATGTAAATATACATAAGGAAGTAAAGAGATACACTTGCACATGGGTTTGGAGTAAGATAATTAACAAGATCTAGAGATTTTGATATTTTTGTACAAATGGCATTCAACATTATTATTTAAATAAAATAATAAGATAAAAAAATTACAAAAACTCTTCATTTTCCCATATGCAATCATATTAAACATCTCACAAAATCTGAACAAATCAGTAATCAAAGATTTGGCATTTCAATCTAAACACCAAAGGAATGTATACAATTCAAATTTAAGTTCAGTTCGAAAACAAAGCAAAAGAAAAAAAAAAAGAAATCTGGAAACAATCTAAAGATTTAAGCAATGCAAAGGGATTCAAAATCAAATCTGGAACAAAATCTGTCTATACAGATTTGAGCAAAACAACATGAACTTGTGAGAGAATAATGCTAAGTGATCAACTCAATAAATCAAGAACTGGGAATCAGAGATAAAACAGTTGAAGCAAACATTCAAAAGGCCAAAATCAATTCAGTTTGAAGTCTGAAGCAATTCAACATGGGATAGCTTCAGTTTTGTCAAGTGCAGTGTATCTCTAAAACAAATTCAAAGGCAAGTAAGTTTTTTTTTAAAATGAATTTGAGTTTAATGGTGAAATCAGTAATTCAAACAAGATTTAAACAATCATGTTTAATTAGTTAACAAAAAGGAATTCAAAGTAAGTGAAAAAGGAAAAAGACCTGAAGTCTGCAGCTGGGAAAATAGAACAAGTTGGAAGCTTTAAACAAAATCCAAAGTTCTTTGCAGTGGTGACTTCAAGCTTTAAAGAAAAAAAAAAAAAGAAAAAAAATATAGTTCAGGCTCAAAGGAAATTCTCCTCTGTCCTTCAAAAACAGGTGAGCAATCCTTCACCCTCTTTTATATGATGCATATATTAAACTCTGTTGTTAGTTACTTCCCTGTTTCCATGCTTGTGAGCAAAACTTTCACCTCTGTTTTTTTTTTATGTTTTGATGCTTGTGAGCAACTTGAAAACTTTCTCTTTGAATCTGATATTCATGAACTTGTGAATTGCTTTGTGATGCTTGTTTGTTGATTTTGGAAGGCTGCATGTGTTTGTTTGAACAAGTATATTGTTTTTGGGTTGCAGTTTTGAAAACATGAGAAAAGAACATATATCTTCTTATTTTAAAAACAAATTCAAGCCTGAGTACTGAAAATAGGGGCATGATATTATAAGGTCATTCCTAAGATAAACTCAGAAGAAGATACTTAGTGATTAAACAAAGTAGGGTGTAACAGGGAGAACAAAATGCCCAAACTTAATTAAAACTAAAAAAAAGAAAACCAATCTGGTCTCTGTTCATCTTGGAATCCAGGTGAACAAATTTATTTTATTTTTAAGACCAGAGATTCTTTGTTTTGTTACCTATGAGTAATCTCATTTTTAAGAATTAAATACAAATATGGGTTGCATGCTAATAAAAATGAGAAAAATGAATGTGTGTGACATGAATAGCTGCTGTATACATGACCATGTATGGTTCTCTGCACATCTCTCAGTTGCTAGGCAAATTTAAATTCAAAAACCCTTTGATTTGTTTAAGGTTAAGATTTAAATTAAACTTGCCTGTTTAAATTAGAACTTCAGTTTAAAATTCTATATAAGTTGAAAAAATATAGGAATATCACTGGAATGTATGTACTGAAGATAAATAAAAAAATTAGTGAAATCTCAAGTATAATAATTTGAAGTTTCAGGATTATAGATCCAATCTCCATACAAAACTATGATTTTTCCAAGAAAAATTATGATTTTAAATGCTATATTCCAAGAGCACTTCTATTTTGACTGTATCATACATTTTGGGGTATTTCGATCTCCACAATCGATTGGAGATGTCGTGATCGCTTCTGGAGGTGGAGGAGACATCAGGGACGGGGGGAAAAATATTAGATTGTGTTGCAATTCGTTTTTGTAATTGCGATTTTGATTTGAATTTTTGAACCCTAGTTTTACTGGGTTTGACAAAATTCAACCTATCGGCTAATGTAATTGATCGAGTTGCACGGGGTTTCGCTCAGTTGAAGCTTGGACGTGGTTGAAGTCATCACCGGAGTCTCAGGGGTCACGGTGGTCGGAGGGGCGGATGCGAGGCGATGACAGGTTTTGAAGGGGGACTTGGTTTCATTTCCAGGTTTTGGCATTGGGTATCATTCTTGATTCCTGATGATGGTAGCACCAGTTGATGATTTAGTTGAGTAGCTGCATGGGTTGCTGATGTGCCAGTGAGGTGATCGGAGGCCGGAGGGGGTTCTGGTGGTGGTGCACGTGCACATGGTATTGGGTTGTATCAGTGTTTGATTGAAGCAGAGGGAAAAATGTTTTAAGTTTTCTTCTAGAGTCGATTTCGTGAGTGACTCGAAGTTCTTAGGTGTCTGACTCGAAGTAAAGTAACATCTGACTCGAAGTAAATTAAAAAAAAAAAAAAATTATAATAACATTTTTTCTGGTTTAAAACAGAAACCTGTTCTGTTCTTAAAATATCAAAGCAAGTTTCAAAAAAAAAATGTAAATTAGAAATTTAAACTAAGTTTGAACCTGAGATTGAATCTGAATTTAGGAAGTTTGAAATCTAAATTTGAAATAATTTAAATTTTGAAGTTAGAGTTGGGTTGAAACAACTTTTAGGCATAAAAGAATATTGGTTTCAAATATTAAATCTGGAAGTTTAGATTTATAAATATAGGCTTTAAAACAAGTTGAATCTGAAATCTAAAATCTGAACTAAGTTTTTGAACCTGAAATTAAATATGGATTCAACAGTTAAATCTAGGTTTTGAAATCATTTGAATTTTTAAATCTTAGTTTAGGTTTTTAAATAAAAACACAAAAAACTTGTTTCTTAATTTTAAATGTAAAGTTTATAATGCAAGTTGAATATAAACTGAGTTTGAAAAATCTAAAGTTGAATAAGAATTCAAATTTGTTTGTCTGAGATTTGAAATAATTCATATTTTCAAATTTAAATTAGATTTTAAAAAGTGTAAAAGCATATATGTGTTTTGAAATTGAATTGGAAGTTTAAAATTTTAAATCAGAAATTTAAAAGTGAGTTTAAATCTGGAATTAAACTTTTATTTCAGTTTTTAAAATAAGTTTGAATTTAAATTGAATTGATATTTAAAACCTTTAAAACCAATTTTTGTTAAGCATGTGTTTCTTTTAAAATATGAGATAAAGGTTTTTGAATTATATTAAAACCTTGTTTAAGATAATTTTTATCTTAAGTTTAAAATGAAACTTAAAAGTGAAATTTAAATTCTTTAATTAAGTAAGAAATATTTATCTAAAAGATAAATAAAATTCAATGATTGGGTTCATTAATTTTTTAAAATAATTAAGTGGGATAATTAACTATTTAGTTAATTAGGAATATGGATGATTGATTAAATAATTAACAATTTTAATTAAGTCTTGAGATTAATTAATTAAGGCCCATTTATAAAAGTGATTAAGATTTTATTAATTACAACTAAGGATTAATTAATTAAGATAATTAATTAAGGAAGTGATTAGTTAATGAAGGTGGTTAAGACTCAATCAATTAAAATTAATCATTGATTAAAATTACTAACAAAGGTAATTATGTGAGTAATAAAATTTTAACCACACGGGCTATTCATCTTAATTAAAGATGTTTGATTGTTATTGATGTTGTGTGATGGATTGATATATTTGATATGTGATGCGATGCTATGTGACGTTTTGTGCTAAGCTGTTATTTCTATGATGTATATATTGTTATGCAAACCCTGACCCGTAGAACGACATTTGAATTTCGATGCGACAGGGAGTCGGATTCCATTTAGTTATCCGAAACCCACATCGAATCGTAATAATTGAATCTGTGATATTTGATGATGTTGCACTATTGTGTAAAACCCCTGGACCACACTCATACACACACAAGTATGGGTTGCACGTGGAAATTTGTTAAGTCACAGATTTTGAAATTGTTTTTTTTAAATTTTAACCTTTTGAATCCAAAATAGTTTTGGAATTGAAGCTTTTGAAAATGGGTATTTTGAATAACTTGATTGAGTTTGAAATTTAAATAATTTAATTTAAATTTGAATTCAATATTTGAGATTGAATTCTATAATGTGGAAACTAAGGTTTAAAAGGTTATTCAACTTATAAATGGATTTATATGGTTTTTAAACCAATTTAAAAGGTGATATTTTGGAATTTAAAATTAACCCAAGTTTCAAATTATAGAATTGGATTTTGGAAACGAAAACTGTTGTTTTCAAATAATAGAAGCTTTCATATAAGAAATGGATTTCTAATGTGTGTTAAAAAGGGATTCAAGTTTTGAAAATGGAAAATGGTTTTTCCGAGTTATTAATTAATCTTTGGAACGTGTTTTGAAAGCTGTAAATTAAATCTTTAATTTAAAGATTTATTGGGTTAATCAAATTGAAATGGAAGTTGTTTTTTTGAAATCTATGAATAGATCTTTGTGAAACTAGGTGAAACTTTGTGAATAAATCTTTTTGGTTTAAAGATTTAGAATGGTATTTTGTTTAACCATTGAAAGAAAAGTTTTGGATTTTTATAAATTGTGACTTAATTAAAATCCCATACCCATACGTTTTAAAATATGGCGCTCATTATTCGGTTTAGCCGGGAGAGGACCTTGTGTCATATAGCCCATTCCGAATAGTGATACGACGTTATGGATAGCAATTGAAGACCGGTGGTGAAGACCGGTTATTTCCGAAAACGAAAGGATAACTCGTCGATTATCTCTGCACTGGCCGATCCCCGGTATAGAGATCTCCATATGTGATGGGAAGTCCGGACGTGATTAGGGATTATCCGGATTTGCAAGGGCTTCTTCGGAAGTGCCTTCGGTTCTGTTCGAACCCGGAACAGACTTGTATGGTTGTATGTCCGACATTACACTTTGAGATATTAACTGATCTCTATAAAATACATTTCTGCTTGGTGGCGGAGAATTTATTCTCTTAGCTTAACACCCTTCTTTGAGACGTACGAGCTCAGAGGTTATGTAGTTGATATTTATCAGTGACATATTCCCAATTTGGTAATGTGACATGCTGAGTGCTGCTGTGTGATGATCATTGGTTGATTGTTTGTGATATGATCATTTGTTAATCATTTATCCTTGTGATCTTTGCTTGGTCATCTGTGGACCCAAAGCATGGCTTTGTTGCACAAAGCGTAGCTTTGTGGACGAGACTTCATCAAGACCTCACTCCCCGGAAATGGTCGAAACAGGAATATGCGGCAAGGTTATGAGGGTCGCGCCCTTTAGGGTATGTCATTCCCTTCTGGAAAAGGGTGGTATCATGGTATGGAGCCCAGATACTTACTCATGTGGACACACTATATTATTACTGTGTGATGTTGTTGTTGGAGAGCTCTCGATAAAGGTCCCAAAGGACCGGGGGATGGCATATTCGTGTAGTAGTTACCTAGTTACAGAGGTAACCCGGCCTTGTGTTGGCAGAGATCTAACCGTAACATTAGTTCTCGGGGCGTCCCGCCAGAGGCGTTCCCATGTGGCAATAGGAAGTTCCTTAGCCTGACCATTTGTTGGAAATCCATTCTTCAATTACGTGCCATGTACGGTTTTAGTTGTAGAACCTGCCATTTAACATGGCAGCTATAGTAGGCATAATATCATGGTACCTATGCTGGCTAGGATTTATATTATACTTTCGAAAGATTTTCCACTATGCACTAGTAATAATATCAAAGAATTTTTCTCGTAGTAAGCATGTTTGACTATCATAAGGAGAAATCTCCCCCATGTGTGCGTTTGCATTGTGTGTGTGCCGGGAGGCCTTATGGTAGTTTCATTTTCCAAAAAGCATTGCGGATTTCAAATTTAAAATCTCTTGTTTGTTTTTAAAAGACCAAATGTTTTTGTTTGCTCATACCAGTCCCATGACTGACCTGGAGTTTATTATTCCTTTTCTAAACTCTGGGTGCCCACTATTTTCCCACACGGGCAGTCTAGAGTTTGGATTTTCAGATAATCTATAGTAGGTGTAGATTCGATAGCTTTCAGCTTTAGGATTTGGCAATCGCATTTTGGATCGAGTTGTTTCTCTTCATCTTGATTTGGAGTTCGAGCTATTTCTGGATTGGTGCTTTGGAGATGGAGATTGCTGATACTGGAGTTCTTTCTTGAAGACTATTTTGGAGATTTGTTCCGCTGCTAGTGTTATTATTATATTTCCGTTGCTATTCTTTGTATCTCTGATAATGTTGATATCTATTGTACCATTCTGTTGTATCATTCATGTTGTATCAGTTATTGTATCAAATGTTGTATATTGATATATGCTATTCATTTCTTCCGCTGTGTTATTTACTTAATGTGTTATAAGCTCCGGCGCGACTCGAATTTCAACGTTTGAATCTCCGGCATTCAAGTACGGTGGAGTACGGATGTCGATTTTCCAACGCTGGAATTTGGATCGTGACATTTTGGTATCAGAGCTGATGGTTAAAACCATAGCTCAGGAGTATAACAGATTAAGTAGCTCATTAGAGATAGGGTGAAGTATACCCTAGAATGAGTATATCCCTAAGATATCCATTCGAATGCCTCAGTAAATTCTCTTACTATTCACTGATAGTGAGTATGAGTGCGAGACGACAACGAGATAGGGGACAGGGAAATACCACTACAAATGGTCAATAC
The DNA here is from genome assembly GCA_030765085.1 of Allium cepa. Classification (NCBI taxonomy): domain Eukaryota; kingdom Viridiplantae; phylum Streptophyta; class Magnoliopsida; order Asparagales; family Amaryllidaceae; genus Allium; species Allium cepa. The sequence continues at coordinate 502,244,900 of CM060945.1, forward strand.
CCTGAAATAGCGGAAACAACATTTCTCTATCAATCTCCTTTGATTCGATTTCGAATTCTTTTGATTGTTTCGTAGCTGCTCCAGAAAGAAGTTTCGGTGTGATGATGGCCCTACGAATCGTTGTAGAAAATTCTTACTTCGTATCTTCATCGAATTCTTATCAGCTTTTCGATCTAAACTCTAATGAATTTGAGAATTTAAATTTGAATAAATGGGAAATTTTAAATTGAGTTAAAACGGTTAACTAATATGAAGATTTGATCCATCTATCTATTCTCTGGGATCCAACATATTCTACGAACGATTAGTTATCTCTTCGAACTAATCAATGCCCTTACATATTCGTAGACAGGTGAACCTAAATATCTTGTGTAATATTGTATGAGTTTGTTCTCATATTATCGATATTCTGATTTGGTAAACCAAATACAGAATAAATATCTCGATTATGATCTGATCAATCATTTCTTTATCTATTATCTATTCTTTCTCGTCTTCCTTGCAATTTCGAGGACGAAATTCTTTTAAGGGGGGAAATCTGTAACATCCCCGAAAATTTATTAAGTTTAATTTGGCAATTAAATTTATTTTTGGAAATAAATTGAGAATATTATTTGTAAATGTACCAAAGTATAAAATTCAAAATAAAATGTATTAAAAATAAAATTTAAATTTAAAAGCTTAAGATTAATAAAAAGATAATGATAGTTGTTTCTAAAATTTTTAATTTTATTAATTTTTGGAAGTGGCAATAAAAGAAAAAAATTAGTGTACTCATTTTTAAAATATTTTTTCTTAAGTCAAATTCCCTTAAATAAATAAATATAACTATTGTTAATATAAAAATCAAAGTATTTAAAAGTCATTCTTTTCTTTTTATAAAATATTTTTTTGTACAAAACAAAAAAAATGTAAGAATGTAAATTGTATAAATATATTAGTGTATAAACATGTTGAACAAACAAAAAAAAAAATTTAATACAAGAGATTAATGGGAATATAATTTTTGTTTGTGTAAATAGAGAAAAAGTACATTTATTTATAAAATAGATATGATATAAAAATTTATAAAAAAAAAAAACCTTTGTCTTGTGAAATTACAAATGTAAATATACATAAGGAAGTAAAGAGATACACTTGCACATGGGTTTGGAGTAAGATAATTAACAAGATCTAGAGATTTTGATATTTTTGTACAAATGGCATTCAACATTATTATTTAAATAAAATAATAAGATAAAAAAATTACAAAAACTCTTCATTTTCCCATATGCAATCATATTAAACATCTCACAAAATCTGAACAAATCAGTAATCAAAGATTTGGCATTTCAATCTAAACACCAAAGGAATGTATACAATTCAAATTTAAGTTCAGTTCGAAAACAAAGCAAAAGAAAAAAAAAAGAAATCTGGAAACAATCTAAAGATTTAAGCAATGCAAAGGGATTCAAAATCAAATCTGGAACAAAATCTGTCTATACAGATTTGAGCAAAACAACATGAACTTGTGAGAGAATAATGCTAAGTGATCAACTCAATAAATCAAGAACTGGGAATCAGAGATAAAACAGTTGAAGCAAACATTCAAAAGGCCAAAATCAATTCAGTTTGAAGTCTGAAGCAATTCAACATGGGATAGCTTCAGTTTTGTCAAGTGCAGTGTATCTCTAAAACAAATTCAAAGGCAAGTAAGTTTTTTTTTAAAATGAATTTGAGTTTAATGGTGAAATCAGTAATTCAAACAAGATTTAAACAATCATGTTTAATTAGTTAACAAAAAGGAATTCAAAGTAAGTGAAAAAGGAAAAAGACCTGAAGTCTGCAGCTGGGAAAATAGAACAAGTTGGAAGCTTTAAACAAAATCCAAAGTTCTTTGCAGTGGTGACTTCAAGCTTTAAAGAAAAAAAAAAAAAGAAAAAAAATATAGTTCAGGCTCAAAGGAAATTCTCCTCTGTCCTTCAAAAACAGGTGAGCAATCCTTCACCCTCTTTTATATGATGCATATATTAAACTCTGTTGTTAGTTACTTCCCTGTTTCCATGCTTGTGAGCAAAACTTTCACCTCTGTTTTTTTTTTATGTTTTGATGCTTGTGAGCAACTTGAAAACTTTCTCTTTGAATCTGATATTCATGAACTTGTGAATTGCTTTGTGATGCTTGTTTGTTGATTTTGGAAGGCTGCATGTGTTTGTTTGAACAAGTATATTGTTTTTGGGTTGCAGTTTTGAAAACATGAGAAAAGAACATATATCTTCTTATTTTAAAAACAAATTCAAGCCTGAGTACTGAAAATAGGGGCATGATATTATAAGGTCATTCCTAAGATAAACTCAGAAGAAGATACTTAGTGATTAAACAAAGTAGGGTGTAACAGGGAGAACAAAATGCCCAAACTTAATTAAAACTAAAAAAAAGAAAACCAATCTGGTCTCTGTTCATCTTGGAATCCAGGTGAACAAATTTATTTTATTTTTAAGACCAGAGATTCTTTGTTTTGTTACCTATGAGTAATCTCATTTTTAAGAATTAAATACAAATATGGGTTGCATGCTAATAAAAATGAGAAAAATGAATGTGTGTGACATGAATAGCTGCTGTATACATGACCATGTATGGTTCTCTGCACATCTCTCAGTTGCTAGGCAAATTTAAATTCAAAAACCCTTTGATTTGTTTAAGGTTAAGATTTAAATTAAACTTGCCTGTTTAAATTAGAACTTCAGTTTAAAATTCTATATAAGTTGAAAAAATATAGGAATATCACTGGAATGTATGTACTGAAGATAAATAAAAAAATTAGTGAAATCTCAAGTATAATAATTTGAAGTTTCAGGATTATAGATCCAATCTCCATACAAAACTATGATTTTTCCAAGAAAAATTATGATTTTAAATGCTATATTCCAAGAGCACTTCTATTTTGACTGTATCATACATTTTGGGGTATTTCGATCTCCACAATCGATTGGAGATGTCGTGATCGCTTCTGGAGGTGGAGGAGACATCAGGGACGGGGGGAAAAATATTAGATTGTGTTGCAATTCGTTTTTGTAATTGCGATTTTGATTTGAATTTTTGAACCCTAGTTTTACTGGGTTTGACAAAATTCAACCTATCGGCTAATGTAATTGATCGAGTTGCACGGGGTTTCGCTCAGTTGAAGCTTGGACGTGGTTGAAGTCATCACCGGAGTCTCAGGGGTCACGGTGGTCGGAGGGGCGGATGCGAGGCGATGACAGGTTTTGAAGGGGGACTTGGTTTCATTTCCAGGTTTTGGCATTGGGTATCATTCTTGATTCCTGATGATGGTAGCACCAGTTGATGATTTAGTTGAGTAGCTGCATGGGTTGCTGATGTGCCAGTGAGGTGATCGGAGGCCGGAGGGGGTTCTGGTGGTGGTGCACGTGCACATGGTATTGGGTTGTATCAGTGTTTGATTGAAGCAGAGGGAAAAATGTTTTAAGTTTTCTTCTAGAGTCGATTTCGTGAGTGACTCGAAGTTCTTAGGTGTCTGACTCGAAGTAAAGTAACATCTGACTCGAAGTAAATTAAAAAAAAAAAAAAATTATAATAACATTTTTTCTGGTTTAAAACAGAAACCTGTTCTGTTCTTAAAATATCAAAGCAAGTTTCAAAAAAAAAATGTAAATTAGAAATTTAAACTAAGTTTGAACCTGAGATTGAATCTGAATTTAGGAAGTTTGAAATCTAAATTTGAAATAATTTAAATTTTGAAGTTAGAGTTGGGTTGAAACAACTTTTAGGCATAAAAGAATATTGGTTTCAAATATTAAATCTGGAAGTTTAGATTTATAAATATAGGCTTTAAAACAAGTTGAATCTGAAATCTAAAATCTGAACTAAGTTTTTGAACCTGAAATTAAATATGGATTCAACAGTTAAATCTAGGTTTTGAAATCATTTGAATTTTTAAATCTTAGTTTAGGTTTTTAAATAAAAACACAAAAAACTTGTTTCTTAATTTTAAATGTAAAGTTTATAATGCAAGTTGAATATAAACTGAGTTTGAAAAATCTAAAGTTGAATAAGAATTCAAATTTGTTTGTCTGAGATTTGAAATAATTCATATTTTCAAATTTAAATTAGATTTTAAAAAGTGTAAAAGCATATATGTGTTTTGAAATTGAATTGGAAGTTTAAAATTTTAAATCAGAAATTTAAAAGTGAGTTTAAATCTGGAATTAAACTTTTATTTCAGTTTTTAAAATAAGTTTGAATTTAAATTGAATTGATATTTAAAACCTTTAAAACCAATTTTTGTTAAGCATGTGTTTCTTTTAAAATATGAGATAAAGGTTTTTGAATTATATTAAAACCTTGTTTAAGATAATTTTTATCTTAAGTTTAAAATGAAACTTAAAAGTGAAATTTAAATTCTTTAATTAAGTAAGAAATATTTATCTAAAAGATAAATAAAATTCAATGATTGGGTTCATTAATTTTTTAAAATAATTAAGTGGGATAATTAACTATTTAGTTAATTAGGAATATGGATGATTGATTAAATAATTAACAATTTTAATTAAGTCTTGAGATTAATTAATTAAGGCCCATTTATAAAAGTGATTAAGATTTTATTAATTACAACTAAGGATTAATTAATTAAGATAATTAATTAAGGAAGTGATTAGTTAATGAAGGTGGTTAAGACTCAATCAATTAAAATTAATCATTGATTAAAATTACTAACAAAGGTAATTATGTGAGTAATAAAATTTTAACCACACGGGCTATTCATCTTAATTAAAGATGTTTGATTGTTATTGATGTTGTGTGATGGATTGATATATTTGATATGTGATGCGATGCTATGTGACGTTTTGTGCTAAGCTGTTATTTCTATGATGTATATATTGTTATGCAAACCCTGACCCGTAGAACGACATTTGAATTTCGATGCGACAGGGAGTCGGATTCCATTTAGTTATCCGAAACCCACATCGAATCGTAATAATTGAATCTGTGATATTTGATGATGTTGCACTATTGTGTAAAACCCCTGGACCACACTCATACACACACAAGTATGGGTTGCACGTGGAAATTTGTTAAGTCACAGATTTTGAAATTGTTTTTTTTAAATTTTAACCTTTTGAATCCAAAATAGTTTTGGAATTGAAGCTTTTGAAAATGGGTATTTTGAATAACTTGATTGAGTTTGAAATTTAAATAATTTAATTTAAATTTGAATTCAATATTTGAGATTGAATTCTATAATGTGGAAACTAAGGTTTAAAAGGTTATTCAACTTATAAATGGATTTATATGGTTTTTAAACCAATTTAAAAGGTGATATTTTGGAATTTAAAATTAACCCAAGTTTCAAATTATAGAATTGGATTTTGGAAACGAAAACTGTTGTTTTCAAATAATAGAAGCTTTCATATAAGAAATGGATTTCTAATGTGTGTTAAAAAGGGATTCAAGTTTTGAAAATGGAAAATGGTTTTTCCGAGTTATTAATTAATCTTTGGAACGTGTTTTGAAAGCTGTAAATTAAATCTTTAATTTAAAGATTTATTGGGTTAATCAAATTGAAATGGAAGTTGTTTTTTTGAAATCTATGAATAGATCTTTGTGAAACTAGGTGAAACTTTGTGAATAAATCTTTTTGGTTTAAAGATTTAGAATGGTATTTTGTTTAACCATTGAAAGAAAAGTTTTGGATTTTTATAAATTGTGACTTAATTAAAATCCCATACCCATACGTTTTAAAATATGGCGCTCATTATTCGGTTTAGCCGGGAGAGGACCTTGTGTCATATAGCCCATTCCGAATAGTGATACGACGTTATGGATAGCAATTGAAGACCGGTGGTGAAGACCGGTTATTTCCGAAAACGAAAGGATAACTCGTCGATTATCTCTGCACTGGCCGATCCCCGGTATAGAGATCTCCATATGTGATGGGAAGTCCGGACGTGATTAGGGATTATCCGGATTTGCAAGGGCTTCTTCGGAAGTGCCTTCGGTTCTGTTCGAACCCGGAACAGACTTGTATGGTTGTATGTCCGACATTACACTTTGAGATATTAACTGATCTCTATAAAATACATTTCTGCTTGGTGGCGGAGAATTTATTCTCTTAGCTTAACACCCTTCTTTGAGACGTACGAGCTCAGAGGTTATGTAGTTGATATTTATCAGTGACATATTCCCAATTTGGTAATGTGACATGCTGAGTGCTGCTGTGTGATGATCATTGGTTGATTGTTTGTGATATGATCATTTGTTAATCATTTATCCTTGTGATCTTTGCTTGGTCATCTGTGGACCCAAAGCATGGCTTTGTTGCACAAAGCGTAGCTTTGTGGACGAGACTTCATCAAGACCTCACTCCCCGGAAATGGTCGAAACAGGAATATGCGGCAAGGTTATGAGGGTCGCGCCCTTTAGGGTATGTCATTCCCTTCTGGAAAAGGGTGGTATCATGGTATGGAGCCCAGATACTTACTCATGTGGACACACTATATTATTACTGTGTGATGTTGTTGTTGGAGAGCTCTCGATAAAGGTCCCAAAGGACCGGGGGATGGCATATTCGTGTAGTAGTTACCTAGTTACAGAGGTAACCCGGCCTTGTGTTGGCAGAGATCTAACCGTAACGTTAGTTCTCGGGGCGTCCCGCCAGAGGCGTTCCCATGTGGCAATAGGAAGTTCCTTAGCCTGACCATTTGTTGGAAATCCATTCTTCAATTACGTGCCATGTACGGTTTTAGTTGTAGAACCTGCCATTTAACATGGCAGCTATAGTAGGCATAATATCATGGTACCTATGCTGGCTAGGATTTATATTATACTTTCGAAAGATTTTCCACTATGCACTAGTAATAATATCAAAGAATTTTTCTCGTAGTAAGCATGTTTGACTATCATAAGGAGAAATCTCCCCCATGTGTGCGTTTGCATTGTGTGTGTGCCGGGAGGCCTTATGGTAGTTTCATTTTCCAAAAAGCATTGCGGATTTCAAATTTAAAATCTCTTGTTTGTTTTTAAAAGACCAAATGTTTTTGTTTGCTCATACCAGTCCCATGACTGACCTGGAGTTTATTATTCCTTTTCTAAACTCTGGGTGCCCACTATTTTCCCACACGGGCAGTCTAGAGTTTGGATTTTCAGATAATCTATAGTAGGTGTAGATTCGATAGCTTTCAGCTTTAGGATTTGGCAATCGCATTTTGGATCGAGTTGTTTCTCTTCATCTTGATTTGGAGTTCGAGCTATTTCTGGATTGGTGCTTTGGAGATGGAGATTGCTGATACTGGAGTTCTTTCTTGAAGACTATTTTGGAGATTTGTTCCGCTGCTAGTGTTATTATTATATTTCCGTTGCTATTCTTTGTATCTCTGATAATGTTGATATCTATTGTACCATTCTGTTGTATCATTCATGTTGTATCAGTTATTGTATCAAATGTTGTATATTGATATATGCTATTCATTTCTTCCGCTGTGTTATTTACTTAATGTGTTATAAGCTCCGGCGCGACTCGAATTTCAACGTTTGAATCTCCGGCATTCAAGTACGGTGGAGTACGGATGTCGATTTTCCAACGCTGGAATTTGGATCGTGACAGAATGGCCAAAGAACAAGAATGGTAAGGCAAAATCCTTAGACATTTGCAAAAAATTCTAGTGGACAATCACGCTGATCCGATCTTGATTGATGAAGAGTCTTTAGGAGATCAAGTGCAAGAGTACAGCGAGGAAAAAGAAGAAGAAGCATTCATGGAAGAAGAGCACGCTGAAGATGACGACAAAGTCGTTTGCGTTGGTGAAATATGCTTTGACAAGGATGGAAATCTTGTCGAACAATGTGGAAATTTCTGTTTCCACTATCCAAAATTGTTCGGTTCACAGATCTTCCATTTTCAAGGACACACATTAGTTTCTTTTTTCTCTTTCCTATTGTTGTATGTTTTTACTTGCATTTTCTACGCACATGTAAATATAACAATATAATTAATAAATGATTGTGTTTTTATATTCTATCACTATTATAAATATTATCTTGTGTAGATTCTAAGAAAGTTAGTAGTTTAGGACTAAATTTTAGTTTTAGAATTAAGTGTTGTTTATTTATGATAACACTGTCATTATAATCACATAGTATTAGACTAAGGGGGGATTATATAGTTTGGAGTTTGTTTTTGTTGATGACAAAGGGGGGAAGCATAAAATAGGATAGTTGGCATAGATTAAGGGGGAGTTATTAGTTTTAGGGGGAGTTGTTAGGATATAAGTAATAATTTATAAACAAAGGTTGTCATCATCAAAAAGGGGAGACTGTTAGTCCTTGAGATGATGGTTTTGATGACAACAACCTTAGAATAAGATTATGAAATATAAATACTAACATTATAGTTTAGATATATATGTATACGCAGGATTTAACCATGCAGGTGCCAAGAATGAAGACTGTACAACATAGAGATTCAAGATATCAAGATTGAAGGCTCATGAGCATCAAGATTATCAAGAGTCTAAGATTTCAATAACATGTATTTTAATTAGGAACTTTGCTAAAACTCCTAGAAAAGCACTGGCATCTTAAAATCCAATTTATTCATGGAATGGAATACACTTCAAGCCCATTAAAGGGATTTACCCTAAGTAGGATGGAACCTACGAAAAATCTAGTGGAACATTGTTTTTCATTCGCTAACCTTTTATTCAAAATGTTTTTACAAATTATATCTTGTTTTCAAAATGATTTCAAAACTTTCCTTTTAAAAGAATCAAAAACATCTATCCTGGTTTTAAATATTTTTAGCCTCAAAATAATCTTTATTTTCAAAATATATTTATCCTTAGTTTTAAACTATCTTTTAATAATAATATATTTAACTTTTAATATTTATACGTAGATTTAAATATTTATAGTAAAATTTTATATGTACCAAAATATTATTCTCTATATTTATTTATGTATTTTAACTATAGTTAAGTATACTTATAAAGTTTAAAATAGTGATAATACAAGATAGAAGTTATTATTAAAGAAAACAAAATTACCAAAATTTCCTTAGGCATGTCGACATCCTCAAGTACCCCATGTCGACATGGTAGCTGTTTATTTCAAAATTTTGAATTTCAAAGGAAGTGTCTATTCATTATATCCTTTCACGAATGGACATGGCTGTTGTTCTATAATAAATAGGTGCAGTTTTAAACGAATTTTCATTTATATTTTCTCTAATTTCACTCCTCTTCTTCTTCCACATTTTTTATATATATTCTTACCATTACTCCGGCAAAATCAACATTGAATCTAACTAGATCATTTCTAGTTTGTTTCTCTATCACTATCTTAACAAGATCTCGGTGCTATTCATAGTTAGGCTTCTTTATAATCAATTTAGCGAGAAAAGGTGTGATTGTAGCCTTGGAAATCAGACAAGTGAGAAAAGGTGTGATTGTAGCCTTGGAAATCAATTGGATGAACTTGTTGCCCCTGAAATCAAGTATCTCTACCCAGAGGATTGTGAATCTGGAGTGGTGTATCTTGTGGCCTTGAAATCGAGGGTGTAATTGTACAATTGCTTTTGAAAGGAAATCTATACTTGTGTGCGGGACTGGATGTAGGGTAACTCCGAACCAGTATAAAATCTAGTGTGTTCTTTCCTGTATTTCTTTTACTTTATTTCTACATCTGTGTTTTATTCTGAGATCATATCTATGTCTGAATATTGCATACATTTGTGTTCAAATTAACAAAAACTCAAAAAGATTTAGTAATTCCTTTGAATACTATTCACCCCGCTCCCTCCTCTCTAATGTTAATCCTAGCCTTAAGATCCGTGTTTCGCATTTCTCACAAAAGGAAACTGGAGTCGTTATCTTAGGGAAGCAAAAGGAAGGGATTTTCTATATCCAAGAAGAACCACCACTCAAGAACCCATGATTTCAAATCCAAATGCATGCTTTGACCATCAATCCTTATGAACTAAGGGAGGTTCACCACCTACATAATGATTCACTTAAGATCACCACACAAATTTAACTTTCTACGGTCTCCAAAATTCTAATGGATACTGGACGTGAGGTCAACATAATTTTCAAGCATACATTTGACCAGATGGGACTTCCAATAGAAAAGCTTGAACCAAGCTTCGAGCCTATCTTTGAGTCTAATAATAAAGGGTCAACTCTAGTTGGAAAAACAAAGCTTCTCATGCAGATGGGACTGCCACCGTGTTCTCGAACCTTTGAAACCCTCTTTTTCTCCTTAAACAAGGCTTCTTATTATAGTGCCTTCTTTGGAATACCGACTCTGGATGAAGTTGATGCCTTTTGTTTCGTACTTTGCAACTATTGAGCAATATAAACGAGATACCCTTTCTCGTTATAATTTGGAGAAAAACGAATTATCGGAACTAAGACTACAAATCCATTGGATGATGTTTCTTTATACTCATCACCCAAAGCAAAAACAATGCCCATTAAGACAGTTAAACATGTGTATAGAAAATTTGACTTCTCCAAAATTAAATGGAAAAGGAAGGAAGCAAACTTGGTAGAAGATGAAGAAATTGACAGTGAACTAGATTGCAAAAACGAGCAGGAATGGATGAAACCAATGGAGTATCTTGAAGAGATATGCCTAGATTTAGCTGATATAATGAAGATGGTTGAGATTAGAGAAGAATTAGATGGCAAAATCAAGAGAGAGTTAATTCAATTCCTTCAATCTAGAAATGATGTATTTGCATGGACTCACTTAGACATGGTCGAAATAGATCAAACCATCATGTGTCATGCCTTGAACGTAGACACAAATATTGCACCAGTTCGGTAGAAGAAGAGACAGTTTGATAAATTTCGGTCTAATGCTTTAAAAGAAGAAGTCAAAAGACTGCTTGATAATGGATTTACCAAAGAATTTTTCTACCCAAAATGGTTAGCTAGTCCGGTGCTAGTCAAGAAGTTCAATGGGAAGGGGAGAATGTGTTGATTACACTGGTTTGAACAAAACATGTCCGAAAGACCGCTCTCTTCTTTCGAGGATAGTTCAGCTAGTCAATGCAATGAGAGGACACCAACTCTTATCATCCATTGATGCATATTTTGGACACAATAAAATTTCAATATTCAAACCAGATGAAGAAAATACAAGCTTTACAATTGATTGGGGAACATATTGCTACAAGGTGATGCCCTTTGGATTAAAGTATACAAGAGCAACATATCAATGAATAGTAAATAGAATGTTCAGAAACAAGTCGATCGAAACATGGAAATATATGTAGGTGACATGTTGATCAGGTCCTAGGAGAAAAACAACTATTTGATAGACCTAGAAGAGATGTTCGATATGCTGTGAAGGTACCAGATGAAGAATTACCCACGGAAATGTTCCTTTTGATTCTAATCCGGCAAATTTTTAGGATATATTGTTAGTGCTACGGGAATTGAAGCAAACCTACCCAAATTCAAGTTATTAAAAGAAAGGCAGAACCCAAAACAAGCAAAGACGTAATAAGCCTGAATGGAAAAGTGGCAGCATTGAATCGATTTATTTCCAAAGCAACCGACAAATGCATTTCCTTCTTCAATGTGATCAAAAAGAAGAAAGACTCTGAATAGTAAATTGTTATATATTCAGTACATATTATAATTATACATTAGTATTATAAATTATGATAATAAATTATTATTCAGAAAAAATAATTGTTAAATATTGTTTTTAAATTATTTATTAATAGTCATTGATACTGTTATGGCAACATATAATTTTCGTCGGTTATTAAAACATTTCCTTGAAAGAGAAATACAACTATGTATTAAGGTTGTTATAAATTAATGTTTACAAATCTAATACAACAATAATATGCAAATAATTGATAAAAATAACTTTGTTACAACCGATTATATAAAACAGTTGTTAAAAAACCCTTGTTACAACCGTGAATAATAAACAGTGGTTAAAAAACCCTTATTTCCACTATTAGTAAAAAACAGTTGTTAAAAACTCATTATTACACATATCCATAAAATAGATGTTAAAATAACGTTATTACAACTGTTGGTCAACGAACGTCGTAAACAAAAGGCTAGAATAAGGTCATTTCATTGTATTGTGTGTTTAAATTAGTAGCTTGTATTTAATAAATGGAATTTAAGTTAATTATTTATGAAAAAAATTTAACATTTATATAATATTATTTATCCCTTATTTTTTAACCAAATAACTTTTTTGCAAGAAATACTCTTATTAATAAGTTGGTGACTATATGAAAGGTTTGAATCATATATGTGTCCAAGGGCTAAAATAATCTTGGACCGGCCTTGGGTAGCCAGAAACTCGGATTCTACGTAAGAGTGTCACGTGGTGGGATCTCTATTCTAGGTGTTTCCAATTTGCACGTATTCGTTGTGAGATATTATAAGTAGTAAAAATATATTAGAGGAATCATTTTAAAAGAATAACGAAAAGCTGCTCATTCCACTTGACCCAAATACACCAATAATTAATATCGTAAATAGTATTTTAAATCTGTGGGCTATGGGAAGCCCAAACATCCTAATGCAATATGGATCGTAAAACCACTAACACACTAGAGGGTTTGAATAATGATTATTAACTATTTAAAAACCTAACTAGTGAATTTAAAAGTCATCAGCTTATATCAGTAAAAAAAGCCAGAATAAGTAGATAAGTGTACATGAAATGCAATGTAAAGTAAAAGAAATAAAGTAAAAAACAAAAGGAATTTTTGTTTTGGTATGGACATCCAAACCTATAAACATATATGTGCTCCTTGTATAGAATTTTCACTTTCACTCCCTCGCTTTCTATGGGTGGTAAGTATATTCTTAAAACCGTAGATTTCCATGAGTGGTAAGATACACATTTTCTCTTGACTGTTCATAAATGGTAAGGAAACCTTTCTCTTTTAAGAATAATAGCAGTGTATGGCAAGTTGTGGCATCTTGTAACATCCCTAATTTTTAACATTATTAAGAGAACAGAATAATGTGAGGTGATAAAGAGAATGAGATTTGTTAACTAACTTGGTCAGGCCTTAAGTAATAAGTTAATAAGATTGTTTTAAACTTCGAATAGGAAAGAATTAATGGGAGGGACATAATGAGAATAATTCCTTCATTCATTCCCTAAACTCTTCCACTCTCATTCATTCTCATTTCATTTTCATAAATCAAAATTAAACCTAAAGGAGGCTGACCGATACCAAGAAGAAAAGAATAGGAGAATCTAAAGAATCCAAAAGGAAAAGCTTAGTGGGACTAATCTACATCAAATCTCAATCTCTCTTATCAAATCTACAGTGATTAACCATCTCGTTTGGTTATTGTTACTCTAAAAATTCGCCTTCCTCTTGGGCCAGAAGATCTTAAACAAAGGATAGAAGGAAAATAATCCAGATCAGACCTTCCGAAGAGGTCGAAGGGATGTAGTCAACAGTATGTGACTGCTTCATACCTTTCACGAGAGACAGAGGATAGTATTCCATAGAATCTAAAAATTCCGACCCTCTAAGGGTTGCAAAAGGAGTCAAGACAAGGACATACTGCCTTATAACAACCCTTCTGAAAGCATGATAGGCCTTTTGGGCCGATCGCTACACTTACTGAAGACCTTATGGCGGTGCCGAAGGGTGAGAGATGAAGGCGACAATAATAAGTCATCAAAGAGCATAAGGCAACCTTCAGACGATGTTCGAAGAAATTTTGGCCCTCGGCAACAATCGAGTGACAAGCGGCCTTCCAACAAAGTCAAAGGGCTCACAATAGCCAGGAACCTTCAACACCACCGAAGGGTTCACATACTGTGCAGATGACAAACCTTCCGGCAAGGATAAAAGGTTCCTAAAAAAAATAGAGGAAAAGACCTTTCGACAACGCTCAAGGATCTAAGATGACATGTAAAAGTAAAACCTTTCGATGAAGTCGAAAGTTTATCAACTATATACAAGAAGGGAACCCTTCGACACAACCGAAGGCATAAGGACGAAACATGGTCGCCGGCATCTATAAATAAAACCTACGGGGTCCTGTTTGGGGGTGGATTTTTCCTCATTCCATTCTCATATTTCTAAAATCATAGTTCTCTAACCCTAATTGGGTAGTGATTTGGGAAAATTTATTAAAAAAAGTAGTCCATTCAAGGATCAGAGGGAAGTCTTAAATTTTTGTACATTCTTTTTACAGTTTACATTAATCTTTTTTGGTTTAATCACAACTTCTAGGTGAATTTCCTCCGAAAGGTCTGAACCAACAGAAACAATGATTTCTTTCTTGGGCGGTCTTCATAGCCCTTTAGTAACTTCTAGATTGTAGCCTAAACCCTTCGGACCTAAAGAGGGCTTATAAGAGTTTGTATACATAAAACCTTCCGGAGTCATAAATCCTGTTGGTCAAACCTTTCGCCAAGCATCATAACCTGTCATATCCCATCAATCTCAGCATTACTCCGAATCCCAAACAGCTGCTTGCCTAGCCTTTCGATAAAGAATCAAGTTAACTCTCTATATAAGGTAAACCAAGGAAATCTAATGCCATTCAAGGAAAAAACTTTTGGGTGGAGTCTTATAAAGGTTTAACTAAATCAGATACCCTTCTCCGTTAACTCAACAAGACTGGAAAGACTTCTTTCCTCCTAAGTCTCGTATGCAAGTCTTCTTGACCCCATCGAATGGTCAGGTTTTAAGTCTAATCCTAAGTAAAGAAGTACAGAAAGTTCTATGTATCATTAACCTTTCGATAAAGTTCAGATTAATCCTATCACTTATAATAGTTCAGAGCTATCAGCAGAACATTCGTTGATCCTTTTAGAGATTCCATCATGCACCTTTTCTCAATAACTTCTTTTACTTGGATTCTTTGGAGTGTTGACAATAAATTTGGTTAACATTCTTTGGCGCTAGAAAGAGGGCTCGAACCTCGACTTGATTAATTTCCTGACATAAGAATTCCCTGATTCACATCAAAATCCCTTATTTTGGTTCGATCATGGCTAGAAAATTTAAGAGGTCAGAACATGGATCTTTCGAACCACACCTGACAAGGCTTTCTAATGTAAATATCAGAGACTCCAATCAGGATGTGGAACAAAGGATTAAGGCCTTAAAAATTACAAATAAAAATAAGGTAGATTCTTATGACCTAGAGAAATGGTGCTTAAACCCTTTTCATATGGGACCAATCCCGATTTTTGCGCTTGGAGGGAGAATAAATGGAAGTGACATTTTTAACCAAATAAGAACAACCATTTAGTCATACTCCCAGAGAACTATCTTTGAAAAAGAGATAATAAAGAACTACGATATTTTCACAAAAAAGTGGAGTAAGATTAAAAATGGGGTTTGCTATTCAAGGGAGAACTACGGATACAGGGAAAAATTCCCAATTGAAGAAATAAGGAAGATAGAAGAACTACCCAGTGGAGATATAAGAATCATTAAGGGATTTCCAACCGAAACCTTAAGACTAAAAGAAATTTCCTTAAAAGAGGAAAACGGGCGATAAAAAGAAAACTTGCCCCTCAGAAAGAAGCATTTGAACCATTGGTAAATGAATTAGCCACCAGTCAAAGACGGCTCAAAATTCAACACTTCTTAAGGAGTGTAACCTTAAAACCTCAATTGAAGATATTTATTTTAAAACTAAGGAAGAGCTGAATTATTGGCCTTCTCAAAAGAAAAAAAACCAGTGTCTAAATGAAGATTTAAAGGAGTATATTTTGACTTCCATCCCATAAACGGACATGATACAAATCAATGTAAATTGAGAAAATGGTCCTACAGTTTCTAGAACAAGGAAAGTTGAAGCAATTTGTAAAGGATTGATCAAGTCATGGAAGAAAGGTTCTATTCTCAAAATAAGAGAAAAAATCTACAGGATCGGGTGAGAAATTACTCTTAAATTTGGACTGCCTAAAATGGTAGGCCACCAATAATGGTAGAAAGCCCTTGATCGCGCCAACAATGCCACGTAAGGCACCCCTTGGAGGGAGGGCGTAAGCCTTTATCTGCGCCAAAATCAGAAATAACCGGGTTAAAGCAGCACAAGACCTTATTCGCATCATGCTATAGGTAGGTTAAGGCACCACTTGGAGCGAGGACAGGTAATCCCTTGGTCCCGCCATGCTATGGCCTGGCCAAGGTAACAAACAAGCCCTTAACAGCGTCATGCTATGACCAAGTTAAGGCGCCTCCTGGAGGGAGGTCGGGTATGTCCTCGAACCATGGTTCAGAATAAGCTAGCTAAGCGCATCGAAAACTCCGATGAAATTTCTAGTGGACTAAGTAAAGTCCATGCCTTACATAGGCACCGCCAGAAATCAACATCGCATAAGAATAGTAACCATCAAAAGGTCGGTAATGTCTAAAATGACAAACATCCTAAAAAGGGCACTGCTTAAATAAGCATGAAATTTGGACAAAAGTGTCCTCGTATAAGATAGGCCAAAACAAATAATAGAAGGACAAAGAAAACTCGGGCTCGAGAAAGCAAAAGCATGCAAGATATCCTTAAAGCCTGAAAAGGCACAATCGACAGGCAGAATTATAAAAAATTCTCCAACTTCTCTTCACGAACATCTGCCGGATGGGTATTCTGTTCTTCTGTAACTTATTACCAAATGGTTATTCTGGTCTTCTATTGCTTATTACCAAATGGGTAAACTGGTCTTCTATTGCTTATTCCCGAAATGGTATTCTGATCTTTCATTATTTAATTACCAGAAATGGTATTCTTGGACTTATGTTATTAGTTATCATAAAATGATGCCCTAAAAGTGGCATCCTAGACTTCTGTCATTAGATATCTAAAATGATGTTCTGGATTCCTACCATTAAATATTAAAGAGAGCTATCTTGATCATTTATTACTCATTACCAGATACGGTTTTCTGGATTTCCATTATCAATACCAAAATGAATTTTTGGTCTTCTATTACTAGGAATAATATTTTGGCCCCCACCGCTAATGGTACCTTAAACTTCTTACCATAAAATAAATTCTGAAAATGGCACTCTGGTCTTTCAATACTAATAGCCAGAAAAGGTATTCCGGTCTTCTACTGCTAACTGCCAGGTTAAATCCTGATCCCTTATTATTAACTCCAAGCATGGTATTCCAAATTTCTATTACTTAAAATTCCAAGATTGGTTTACGGGTCTTCAGATGCTAAATAATAGGGCTAATTCCTGGCCTTTTACTAATTACCAAATGTCGCATCGGGTATTCCGGCCTTCTATTACTTAATTACCACATGTGTTCTTTCTGGACTTTTCCTATTTATTTGAAATTAGATATTCCATTCCCTTATCAACAAGTATAAATGTCAGTACATATGGCATACATCATCGAAAACAACACGATGAATTTTTATTTTATATTGCCAAGAAAAGGCATTTCGATATTCTAGCATTCCTTTCTTTCTAAAGCCGACATTCTAACTCTCCATCATTTATTATCAAAATATACCAAAAAGCGTCTGTCTAATTATTTTAATATTTCTTAATACTCGAACCTGGGTCCGATGACATCTTGTAAAAACCTATCATTAATACTAAAAGGTTTAGATGCCAAGGCAACTAACTATTAAAAGCCCTAATATAGGTACAAAATCTTTGGACTTCTACTCATCTCTAGTACTCAAGTCGAAGAATTTTATTGGGAAAGGGCTGCCGACAAAAGAATATCCTAATTGGAACTTCAGGCCTTTTTATTCTTGGATACCCTCGAAATGAGGAATGAATCCAAAACTACCATGTCTGCATCTCAGTCATAAATGTTTCCTCAGGGTCTTTATTGAGCAAAATGTTAGATTTCAATAATTGTGTGCAGCTCAATATAAACTATTTTTAGGAATGACGGACAAGTGATAATAGCTAAATTAACGATCATCCCCCTTTATGGATAAAGATTAGACCATAACATTTTGAATAAATTCTTTTTCATATAATTGCCACATGATTTGCTAATCAAGGCAAATGATGCATTTTTAGGTTTTTTTGTTAATTTTGAGCTAACAACTAAGAATATCACGTGCTACATGTTTCGTAGAAAAGTCAGAATGGTAAGGGATACAGATTTATTTAATCAAGAGAGAAGTCATGGACTAAAACGGAAAGTTGAGAAACACATTAATCTCCAAGGGGCATATCAAAATCAAAGGTAAACAAGATGTGGATGAAAAACAGCAAAACATGTAGTATTTACGATAATATAACTATCACATTGCATGATGCTACATGGTCTTACCAAGGTAGGGAAAATGTATCATATATATATATATATATATATATATATATATATATAATGAGATGCTTGTGATTTGATCAACTGTTCGTATAAAACCCATAGATGTCATGGGACCGGCACATTTAAATCGAGTTACAGATTATGAATTCTAGAGGTTTGTAGTACCAAGCTAGCTTTCAAATTTTTATTTCCAAGATATTTATCCAAACATGAAGCTTGGTCATTCCAAGTTGAGATTGGTGCAAGTATCTTCGCCAATAAAGTGCTTTGAAGTTTCCATATCTCAACACCTCTTTCTTCTTAACGATCTAACATAAAAAACTCGATTTCCTTAGAGAATTTTTAAATGGAATGTGTAATTTGAGCTTAGAAGCCTGAGAATTTTTGCAAAATTAGCTTTGATTGAACTCTATTCTTAATCCATCCTAGGCATTGCAATTCTGAAATAAGAACTTTGAAAGGCAGAGCTAGTCTTTCTTGGGTCTCCCATATCAACAAGCAAAAAGAAATCAAATTTCTTTATTTCGGTAATAAGAACTCATATTAGAGTGTATTTCTTGCTGAAACTTGCTATTAATGATAAGATATAATAATCTCGTTCAAAATAATAACTAGTGTGTATTTACTATAGTTCCATCTCTCGACTAGGAAGGTATTGTACCATAACCTTCAATCAGTATCAAATAAAATATTTTAAATTCCTTTAAGAGAATTTTCTCTTCTAACTTCAAAAGAAGCCAGGTGAGGAGTGAGAATGTTCCACGTACAAAAGCCATTAAACCTAAGGTCCTCAATATTAAACTATTTTTGAAGAAGGCCTTCCCCTATGTAGCATATTAGCTAGGTTGGTCTAAGTGGGCGACATGATTTAGGGGAATGGGCAGTTTGGAATTACATAATACAGACAAGCCTAACAAAAATATGTAATGAGAAACATATATTCGCAAAACAATTGCTTGTCATCTATTTATGGTTATTCCCCCAACTCATGCGAGATGAGCTTGGTGAAGAATTAGGAAATAAATTCGTACTTATAACAGTTGAATTATTGAAGGAAATTTTTAAACAAATAGCTGATCAAGGAAAAATTGCAGCACCTACTAAGATTTAGATCAGGTCCTAATTGACATAAAAATAGAAATACGAAAGTAAACTCCTACTGAAGTTCACCCAAATATTAAAGTTTCATGATGCGTGTTAAAAGTGCACTTTACATAGAAGTAGAAAAAATGCCTCTCTTTACTTGTCATCTAGTGGAAGATTGAGAATTTGCCGCTCTTTTTTGAAAAAGCGTCAAATCAAGGCCATCATTTGCAGAATGGCGCCAGATAATTCTTAACCGACAATTGCTTTCAAATCAAAATGGAACAATAATTATACAAAAAGACAAAAATCATTAATGGAGATCTCTAGAAAACAAAAGAGAATTCCTAGTTTTTACATTAAGATCAATTCGTCTTCCTCTCCCTGTTTCTACTCATCCTTATTATTTAAACATTTATATCTAAAAAAAAGAACAAAGAAAAGAGAGAAACACGCATGGCTACTTGCAATCTTCACCAAATTCATCCTGACTTTACCAATGCAAAAGAACTACATTGTTGCTGCTGCTTCGCATTGGGCTTGTTGAACCAACCGCAAGAGGCGGAGGAGCTCAGAAGTTCACAATCTAGTAATGCAAACCACCTACAACCTAATTTCCTTAACCCACGCATAAAAGCAACATACTCTTTGCTTTTTGATCTGACCACAAGCACATTCTAGATTGATTTGGCCATCTGGGATGCTTCTAAAGAAAACCCAGCATTGATAACCAACTAGCCCTACAACCAATTTGGGTTGAACCCAATGTCATCAACCCCATCAATTTGGTTCAAAACCTTCTGCCTTTTCCAAATGAGTTGTAGGAAAAGGATGAAGAAACCATCTTGCTATTTTTGATCGCCTTCGATGTTTAGTTTAGGATGTTAGTGCCATTTTGAATATTTACATATTGATAAATCATTTTAGAAAGTGTAATATGGAGTAATATATATGTGTGTGTGTGTGTGTGTGTGTGTGTGTGTTTGTCTGTGTGTGTGAATATTTGAATATTTTTGTTGAATTTCTGAAGTTATGTTGTGCAGCTAAAAATATGTTTATGTATTCGTTACCTTGTTATATGATGTTATGCTATACAGAGAAAAATCAAAAGGTTTACAGCTTTCGGACCTTAACGAAGGCTTGTTGTCGGAAGGTTAGCCATTACGCTATTTAGATCTTCAGACAATGAAAGGGAGTTGGGGTAAGAGTTCCTCCCAAGCTTGTCGAAAGGTTCAAGAAAAGAAAATTCTTTACTACAACCATGATTCCCTTCAAAAGGAAGAAAAAGGGGTGTTCAAGTTATCAGTATAATACTTAATTGGATCCCAGGTTAACTTATTAATTTAAAATTAAGTGTAGTTTTAAATTCTACATGAAAAATGAGTATATAAAAAGGATAGTCTAAAAGATTTTAAATCGTGTTTAGAAATTAACCTCATTATTTTGAAAAAGCTAGGTTGTTTAAAAGAAATATTTTACTTGTATTGTGTAATTATATTTTCAAGAAAATGAAGTTGAGTCTTTATAACTTTTAGAGGAGATTCTTTGAAAGTGAAGAGCATCCCTTCGCATGAGGGGGGCAGATGTTACTCAAGAAGTTCATCTTCCGTTTAGGTCAGAAGATGTCAAACAAAGGATAGAAGGAAAAGAATCTAGATCAGACTTTCCAAAGAGGTCGAAGGGATGCAGTCAGCAATATGAGATGGCTCAAGATCTTTAGCGAGGGATGAAGGGTATTATTCTGTAGAATCTAAGAAATTCCGACCATTTAAGGGAGGCAAAAAAGTTAAGACAAGGACATGCCACCCAATAACAACCCTTCTAAAAGCATGATAGGCCTTTCGGGTTGGTCGGGACACTTACTGAACATCTTTCAGCGATGCCTAAAGGTGAGAGATGAAGGCAAAAATAATGAGTCAGCCAAGAGCATGAGGCAACCTTCAGGCAATGTTCGATGAAAGTTTGGCCCACGGCAACGTTCGGATGAAAAGCAGCCTTCCAACAAAGTCGAAGGGCTCGATTTTGCTAGAAACTCTTCGACACCACCGAAGCCTTGAAAAGTTTCAATCCTTGAAAAGTTTTCAAAAATGACCTTAAGCCTTGAAAAGTTTCAAAAAAGAAGCTGTGGTGTTTTGAAATGATTATAATATTTAGTAATGTTCTATATGGAGAATTAGTGTGAATTAAAATGAAAAGTAAATAGTTTAAGAAACCAGTTGAATTAAAGTATGTAATTTGTACGTAAACCATTTTATTTGCTTACCGGTTCTTGATCTATAATTCGAGTATATGGATTTGGAGGTGATTCATACCGGTCCGGGTTAGGATTTTTCGCTCGATTCTTAACGGGGAATCTTGATACGGACTCTTTGTGTGATACTGAAGTTTTCTATTATAGTATATAGTACGTAAAGAAAATAGAGTTTTCTAGTTAAGGAACCTGATTGGGGTGCACACTAGATGGGTCAAGTGATCTATACTAGTTTGAAAGTTTATGTGATCAACCTAGTGATTGGATTTGGTATTGCATATAGATGATATAGGTCCATCGTACAGGCTTTAATATATTTGTGTGTTGTGCTTGTTGGCTTATGGAGAGTTTTGTGAAATGACTCTTTGAATTTTCTTGAGATGGCATGAATAATCGACTGAGTAATACTAAGGTTGTTGAGCGTATAATACATTTAGTGGATTGTTTGTCATCCTTGTGCGATGAGAAGGATTCTAAGCCTACACGAGCTATGAGTTTTGGTTGATAGTGATTGCAAAACTATGTAGTATTATTATGTGATTGTTCTTTGATTGCTAGTGATTGCAATACCGTTAGGTGCTGATGTGTGATTGTTGCTTGTGTAGGTATTCCTAGATGAAACATTCTAAAGGGGGCACAGAACGACTCAGAATTTCGAACGCTTTGTATTTTAATTTCTAAATTATCTAAATATTTAATTTTGGATTTAATGTAATAAAAATGACAACAAAAGCTTATTAAAGACTTTTTAAATAAAAAATGAAAATGTCAAACTTGTAATTTTTAATTAAAGTGATTAAAATTATTTTAATAATAATTCTTTTTAATTAATGCACGAAATTATCATTGTAGTGCACTGTTTTGGATTTTAATGACCAGTGTCATTGAATCCAGAAAAAAGAGTTGTTGTAAACCGGCAAGTTACATGGTGATCAGATGTGTTGTGCGGTCATGGAAGCTTGAAACATGTAGCAATTAATTTCTGAAATTAGAATATAATATAATCATCGCTATAAATACTGCATCTATTAATATATTTTCGTCAATTCCTTTTTTCCTTTTCAACATGACAGCCACCAACTTTTCACTTCACTCAATTGTTTCTTGAGCTTAAGGCGACATAATTCAACATTGTTGGATTTGCTAGGATGATGGGGAGAAGGGCTTCATCTTGGTGTGTGCGTTGTTGGTTGTGGTTGAACTTGATCATGCTCGATCTGTTACGATAGTGCCAAGAATTGAGTTTGGGTGAAGTTGGACGAGGTGATTGGCTATGGTGATGGCGATCTTATGGGTGGAGTTCAGGGGCATGTGGGTATAGTTGGTGATGTGTGACATGTCGTTTGCCATATGTAGGAGCTCGGTCGCGTTTGATTTGAGGCATCGGAGGTGAATTCAAAGGCACGATTGTCGTTGTGGCAAGTGAAGGATTGGCGGCGGTCAAAAGTGTTCAGATGGTCGAAGGTGAAAAGCAACGTTCACTACGGAGTTTTAGGGCTACATGTTGCATTTTATTTTGACAGATCGAGTTGTACGTGATATGGTCCGATGCGGAGAAGAGGCAAAGTGCGACACAATGACAAAATCCATTCGTCTATTTGTCGACTGTAGCTTCGGCAAGAGGTATGCTTACACGATTAGTGGTGGGTTTGATTATGTTGTATGTGCATAGAAAAGAATAAATGGGTAATAAGGTTTAGTGAATAATTAAGGTAAAAATAATTATAATTACGTTATTTAATTCGAAATCTTATTAAACCCATAACTTTTGCATAGGACGTCCAATTGAGATGTTGTCTTCACCATTGCACTTGTATCAGGATTATCTATTTCTTGGATTGGCTTAGGCTTAGGTGAGTTTACTCATCAGTTGATTTGTGTATTGTTGTGATATAATTGTTTGTTATGTTAAAATACAAATTAAAATAGATACAATGCAAGTTATTAATTTTGGAATGCTCATCGCTTTGGAAAGAAAGTGACAACAATATAAATAGCATAATCTTTCTTTTTCACCTTTATAACATGTATTGTGGCGAGGACTTGTCTACGTGTTTGATATTGTTGCTTGATAAAGTTGGAATTTTTTTGCGAATGGTTAAAAATACATTGTGAAAATATATATTAGATGGTTCTATACACATGTTTTTTTTTTGACCAAGAGGAATTGGTTTGAAAAGCTATAAAAATTATGAAACAAAGTGGTGTTGGAAAGTTTTTAGTAAAGTAAAAAGGTCTATTACTTTATGTTATTTTCTTATCCTTTTAAAGACGTTATTAGGAGAAATTATTAGTATATATTTTAAAAAAGGAGTTTGATGTTTAGATACATCATTAATTTTGAAATTTTAAAGTAAAGAGTTTAAATTATAAATACATTTTGTGGTTTTAAATAAAATTTAATCTAGATATTGTAACGACCCGCTTTTTCGATCCTCAAAAGTCGACACTAATACATCCACAGTATTCACGTGTTGAACATCCTAGAGCCGAAAAGGAAAATTGTTGGGGTGGAAGAAATAAAGGACAGAACATAACCCCACAACATGTAGAGTAATATATAATATACAACAGGCCTTTACGAAAACAAAGGAACTTTAAAATACATACTATCATCAGAGAAACATTAACCTATCATTAGCCTGGATAGTAATAATAACCCATTTTTACTATTTTTGATAAATATAGACAAGAACAAACAACGATAATAAAATACAGGAATACATATTGAAGGATCCAACTCTTCTTCTGAAGCCCCAAAGTGTCCATCCAAATCTAAAAAATATGCTCGGGCTGACCCAAGCGTTATATGGAACTAACATCCGGGTTAGTCTGGTAAACTAGCAAGAGAAACACAATTAAATGGATTTTTAATATTTTAGAAACCTTTCAAAAGTAAAGGTAACTTTTAACGCCGTGCCACACATAAACATGATATTTACAATAACCACATCATTTTTATTAGAAAATCCAGTGATATTATTGTATGACTAAGGGTTAAAAATAAATATATAAAATATCTAGAACGATTACCTACAAATACATTCGACGGTACAAGGTTCTAAAACTAAAACCGAAGGGCACATACTGGAGATTGTATTCCAACAATGTCAAGACCCGGGGTACCAGCTACCACTGTACACCCCTAGAAAATGTACCGAGGTCAAAAGCCATTCAACCCCTACGAATCAGAGCCGATCTACTCATCAAACATGACAAGCCGGACTATGTCATTTCCCAACACCAAGGCTACAAATAGATGCATGAGGCCATGACCTCACTCTTTCCATATGCGCGCATACAAAATCCATAAATATTGGTCCTAGATCGAGGAATGATGCTCCTAATGGTAGCAAGTCAAATATAGCCCAGAAGCATATCCCTCGTTTTACTCATGACCAAGTTGTGGGGACACGTTTAACTTTTTCATTCCTTAGCACATTCCACTTGGAATGCTAACATTTCCCTTCAAGAAACTATGCAATATCAGCAATTATCCATACAAGTTGTTTAGAATATGAACAAACCAAAGACACTACTTCCACTACATCTATATTGGAATCACTCATAGAGTTAGTAGCAAGTAGCCCATGCACTTCAAAGAACTCCATCTTTGATTCCATCATCACGAACCAATCTCAAACCTCTTTCAAAGCGTCGAGCACATACACTATTTTAGAGTGGTTACGCTTTCAATTCATCTCATATAAATACACTCCCCCGCTTATCGGTCGACCCAAAACCAAATCGTTAGTTTCGGTAAACTCAACTCTTGTTTTTTTTGGAACTAATCAGACAAAATACAAGAGCAGAGATCACCTCCTAACTATTTAAGCAGGTGGATTTCCTTATCACCAAATCATTAGCTTATACCATATAACTCCCGTGTTTCTCCTGGATATTTCCAAAATTATATTTTGGCCAAGATTTGATAGTCGACTATTTAACTATCAAATAAACAAACAATCAAGCTTAGATTTAAATCCATTAGGATCCACTAAACCTCTATTATTTATCTTTCATTAATTAAATCCCTTTTTTATCATTTGTTTCAAAATATCTCAACAAAAGATGTTTTCTCAAACCCCTTATATTCCTTTCAATACTAGGAATCTTCTTTACAAAATTAAGAAGGATTATTTATCAAAATCAAATCTCACCCCCTTTTATAAAATTCCCTTTTTATAAACTTATTCCATTTTTAAAAATCCTTTTATAAATCTCCAAAATTATTTCTAAAACTCCCTTTGTAATTATCTAAAATTATTTATAAAACTCATTCCTATTTGTAAAACTCCTTCATAAAAATCCTTTTATAAATTCAAACTCATCTTTATAAATCTTATATATTTAACACAAGTCTTTACCATTAATATAATGTCACTTATAAATCCTTTCTTTTATTTCTAAATTACAATTTTTAAATCTCTCTTTTATTTGTAGCATACCATTTATAAATCTCTCTTATGAAACATCACTTATATAACTTCTTTACAGAATATCATTTATATGTCTTCTTTTACAAAATATCATTTGTAATCTCCTTTAATTGAATCCTTTTTATCAGGAAAAACTCCTATTATAAAAATATTGATTAACTTTAAACATCACTAATAAAATAATTAATTAACTTAAAAAATCATTAATAAAATTATAAATTAACCTAAACAATATTAATAATATAATTAGTTAACATAAGTAATATTAATAATTTTATTAAATTTTTTAAACATCATTAATAAATCAATTAATTAACTTAAACAATATTAATAATATAATTAATTAACTTAAACAATATTAATAATATAACCAAATGTTTTAAACATCGTTAATAATATAATTAACTCACTTAAACAAGATTAATAATATAATTAAATATCTTTGTAATTATATAAACATTTAGTCTCAAATTTTTACAAAATGGAAGTTAACTTAAAATCCATAGCTTTACGAATTCGAGAAGAGACTAAGCGACCACAATGGTACTTAGATAACCCACCATTTATTAAATTCCATTTTCCTTGCCAATTTCTGGTATTTACGTAAGCAAGCATAGATGTAAATAAAATCGACAATTAGTAACCAATAGCTAATACATCACTTATCAATATTAGTCAACTATGTTAACGCTAAAATTGGACGCTAACACCCCGGTGTAAGTAGTGAAAATGTGAAAGCATCACCCGTTGGTACGGGAACTAGAGATAAGCAGAAAATCAAGTAAAGAGACAACAGTTTTTATAGCGGTTCGGCTTAATGTCAAGCCTACGTCCACTTTAATCCTCTTTATTGCTGACTCGATCACAACTTTTACAATGATCTTTGATTACAACACCACTAAGACAAGTAGCTAGAACTTCAATGCAGAAGAGCTCTTCGAATTCATGTTGAATGTGTTAGATCTCTCTCAAAGTTCGTTGAAGTGTCTTCGGTGTTTGAAGAGTCGAAGGAGTCGAGAAATCAGCAAAGTATAGGCGTTGCAGAAATGATCCAAAAGTCCCCCCTTTGGTGGAATAGGCAAGGTATTTATAGGGAATTTCTGGAGTTAGGTCGTAGGTCGTGGGCGACCTAGGGGTTAAGTCATAGGACGTGAGCGACCTAAGGGATACGGGTTAAGGCTTATACTTGATCAATTGCTTTGGTTGGTAGATCGTAGCGACCTATGAGAGTTGAAAGCGACTTATATGGAGCGACTTAGAAGAGGTAGCGACTTAAGGTTGGGAGCGACCTATATGCAAGTAGCTTTATTCTATTCTAACCTGTTAGATCGTTGCCCCCTTTTAGGTCGTTATGTCGCTGCCCTTTTTAGATCGTTAGGTCGTTGCTTTCCATTGAGTCATCAGGTCGTTAACTCGTTGAGTAGCTTAGGTCGTTAACTCGTTAGGTTGAGTATGTCGCTAAGTCGCTGCTACGCTAACTCGCTGTAGGTCTTACATCTATATTAGCTCGCTTGGACATTTAGGTGGCTGACTGTTGCCATGCTAACTCGCTGGAGGCTTTAGATCATTAGGTCGTTAAACTTCTTAACTTGCTTGGTCATTTAGGTCGCTGTTCCCCGTAGCACGTTAGGTCATTGGGTCGTGAAAAAGTGGAGTTAACACTTGCCCCTCGAAGCATATGCCTAGGTTATAGGTCGTATGCTTCGATTTAACTCCGTTAGGTCATGAGCGACCTAAATAGCTTGTTTACTCGCGTGCCGATGCATCCTTTCCTCTTTCCCCTATATAAGCCATTAGCTCGCTTCATCCTCTTCATTGAACTGTTTACCTCTGCCGCCATTGCTACACCAGAGCTCAGAGACTGGCACGAAAATTTTCCTTTTTCATCTCCAATCGTCAATTCCAACAGTGAATTTAGGTAAATTCGAGCATTCATTCGCCGTGTTTTCCATCGATTCTCCCATAATCATCTCCATACAATTTTTGTTGTTATGTTGCAAAATTGCATTCGGATTTGCCCTTTGATTCTTGTTGAATTGCTAGCGATTGCCTTAAAGATGGATTGGCCTAAGATTTTACAGAGCTGCTTAGCGAGTGCCTTGAATTTGAGGAGTTTAATGATGGTTTTTGGAGATTCGGAGGAGAAGAAGAGGCATTTAGTTAACGGGTTAGTGGCTTCTAGGTTGAACCGTGGCGCTTCTGGTGATGTGAGGTAGTGGACGCGTGGCAGTGCGTGAGTGGAGAGCAGGCCTTAGGGTTTTGTTGATGGGAGATAGTGTTATGCTGCCGAGCTACTATTGGAGCAACCTAATGAATATGATCGACCTAATAGCCCTTGCGACATAAGGAAAGCTAAACGACTTAATGAACCAGCGACCTAACTTTCTGCGACATAAGCTTTATGTCTCGAGTATATTTGAACGACCTAACACTTACACAAATATGCACTGCCTTGACTTGAAGCCTAATCCGCATCATAACTTTTTAACTCGTGGGAACATGATACTGTTGAACTTTTTGACTTGAACCGTGCGACTTAAGGAAGCTTCGACCTATGCTAAGTCGTTTGAGCTTGACTGCTTGTAAAAATTGGACAGTACTTAACTGAATTTTCAACTTGAACTATTGAGATAAACTGCATGAACTCGTTGCACTTCTTTACAGATTATATTAACTTTAATGCTAACAACCTGTTAAACACAACATTTGCAGAAAAATGGGATGAATATACTCATCATCGACTGCCCACATCGAGTGATGGATTAGATCAAAGAAATGATATTTTACTTAAGTAAAATAGTATGATTCTAGTTATAGATTAAGTGATGTGAATCAACTAATTTAAATGAAGCATCGACATAAAATGCACACAACTATAACTACTTATTGCTAAATATCATCTGCGTTGATACTACACTTAACTTTGGTTTAATAACAAGCCTCGAAACTTCCTGAACTGACATGCATCAATTAGTACTACTTTAAGTTTTATTTCATTTACTTGTTATTTCAGTAGTTTTGCACAACACTTCACACACTTTTAGGAAACGTGCACCTTCATATTTGAATGTCCAGTTCCTTGTGTAGAATGACTTCTCAACAAGAGTAGATAGTTGGGAAAGCTGGAGAGGTCTTCCCAATAGCTAACCCCTTGGATAATCTCTCGGAAAGAACTTCAACTACTCTGAATCAAAGGGTGTTCAATCAGCTATGCATTTAGTTCGGTATTGCTGAAGCAGACGCTTTGCTTCCTGGGGTTAATGAAACTGTTGACAGGCCACCTCTTGGTTTTATCGTAGTTAATCGTCAGATGTGCTTGAGTGGAGCTATTCCTCCTTTTAACAATTTTCTTCGACAGCTCCTCCTCAGATTAACTATCTCTCCCTTCTGTTGCATCCCAATGTCTACGCCATCTTGATGGGACTCTGTGTACCGTTCAGGAGGACACTTGACCGACTTCCAAGCTTTGAAGAGATTTTCTACTTGTGTACATTTGCGAAGAACAAAGATCATCCTTCTATTACACTTATGTGGAGCGCTAGAAACCGTAAATTGATTATTGATCTTCCTGAAAGTGCCCATGGGTTTCTGAACCAATTTTTCTTTGTTCGCTGCCCCCAGGGGATTTTATGGCATCTGGCGAGTAGGAAGTAAGATTACCTATCTCCGTTCTTTTCATTTATGAACTTTTCAAAATCCGAGTTGTCAAGTGCTAACTTTATTCTTTACTTTTACAGCACTTCCTCCTCTTTTTAAAGATTCCAGCCACAAGTCAACTTTTGAAAGACTAAGTGTCGTGTCCGTCGAGGAGAGAAGCATTAATTTCTTACTGAAGGACGAATTTTTGCATCAATTCGGACTTTTGTACTCTTCTCGATTCACTCAGCTTCATGATATCCCCGGTTCTCAAGCAGAGACATCAGATGCCCCAGTTTTCACAAAGGAATTTACACCGAAGGAACTTATTGCAGAGGCCTCATTGGTGAAATGTTCTACTCTTGTCGACGGTGCGGGGTCATCTGGTAAGCTTACACTTCCCCCGGTTATCGAAGAAGAGGAACTTCCTCAACATTATGGGAAGGATGCTAATGAGGGAGCTGAGAAAGAGAGTTCCGCTAGGCATGATGGCGATGACATCTTCGGAGGGATGAGCGACCTAGTGGTGACTTCACATGAGCTCTTCAATGATGATACCACTGCTTCTAAACTTGCTTCTTCAGCAGTCGAAGTGACATCAGTTTTGCAATCAACTCCACCAACTCAAGAGATAACTCTTAAGCCGAAGAGTGGTTTGTAGCTTAACGCGCATAGTTCACACGCCACACACACTTAGGATTTTGGCACTTATATGTACTTAGTTTCTTTACTTCGAAGATTCTTAAGTTTTGTCTCTTTTTCACTTTCAGGTTCTCCAATGGGACGTAGCGGCTCATACTATGATGATTTTCAGCGCTATGGAAGACGCGACTCTTATGATCCTAGGCGGTATCTTCCTGCCCCGAGGGAAACTGATGAAGAAAGAGCCGCAAGAAAAGCTCGCGAGAGGCGGGCTTATGAGGAGCGCTATGGGAGAAGGGATGAACAACACGATTCTTCCCAGAGAGATAATAATCCCACAAAAGAAAATCTCATGATGACAAAGAGAAAGGTCATATCGCTGAATATCCAAGCAAGCGGGCCAAGCTTAGCGAAAGGCCGGCGTCTACAATTTATGAAAAGCCCGCTGCTTCCATCTCTTTGGAAATCCCCTCCACCTCTCCTGCCCTTCAAAGAGATGATATTCAAACGATCATCAATAGGCCTCCGTATCAAATTGAGAATGCCCCGCCTGCCTCTAAAGCCTGTTTCCACACTGGTGTTTAAAAGGAGTACGCTTCAACTTGGACTTGATTACATTGACAAGCAGGCCATGCTAAGGAATCTCGACGCTGTTAAACTTGACATTGAGAGAATGTCTGGATGGAAAAAGTTAGTTGATGAGCTTCAACGGGTGAATCTCTTAAATCTCAAGGCTATGTTAACCATAGAGAGCGATAAGTCCAAGTGGCAGAAAACTCTCAACCAGCACGATGCAGAGATGAAGAACATCACCTCTTACAATGAGAAGCTTGAAGCGAAAATTGAAAAACTCAAAGAAGAGCTTGCCACTTCTTCCACTTCCTATATTCAAAAGGAATAAGTGCTTCAAAAACAAGTGAGAGATGCTCATGCTGGTCAAAGAGACGCTGAAGCTAGACTCGTGGTACAACAGCAAATTGTAGAAAGCTACCGAATTGACGTTGCTCAGTTGCGAGAAAAAACCAGCTCCCAGGACATGGAAATTGCAATGTTAAGAGCCCGTCTTTCTGAAGTTGAAAAAGAGCGTGATGAAGCTATCGCCGGCAAAGCAGCAGCCGAAGAATATTATGAGGCAACCAAAGCCAACATCAGCTCTACCTTATTCGAGTTTTATTTGCACAGCATCCTGGGGCGCGGTAGACTTTCGTTTTTGGTCCCCAAGTATGAGATTACCTAGGCCGAAGTGTGGGAGGCCGCAATTGATATGCTTGGAGGCGTTGGCTATACTGAGGCAGATCTTGAGGCTCCTGCCAAAGCTGACATTGAAATTGTAACTGCTCATACTGGAGATGAGGCTCAAGAAAGCGCTGAAGCACAAGGCTTTGAAGTTGACGTGATAAAGCCAACTTCTCCAGGTAACTTCAACGTTGAGTTCTCATGTGGACTACTTGTTCGCTTCTCATGAGCTTGATGAACTTTTTTATTATTACTTAAGCCTTGATGCGCCACTATCTCCTCTCTTTGCGAGGAATACTGATTTTAACTTCTCTTCTTCTGTAGTGAAAAAGCCAAGTGTTGCACAGACTTCTCCTCTTCCAGCTGTTCCACCTCCATCTCTTCAAATTACGCCTCCTTCCGCTTCTCAACCGAGGTCGCAAGAAGAATTAATAGAAGCTCTTCAAGGTTTGGATGACCCGGCCGCTTCACAAGAGCAGAAGGTTGAGGAACTTGAAGAATGTGAAAGGACTCCGGAAAAATTTCATGATGACACAAAGCTTTCTGAACTTAAAACTCCAGGCAGCGAGTCTTCTTCAAGGAAGAGGGGGAAGCGTGTAACTTCGAAGAAGAAAAGGAAAAGCACTTTTTCTAGTGAAGAGAAGGCGGAAGTAGACCCAGTTGTACCTCTATCTCCTTCTTCCCCAACTCATTCGAGCCGGCTCCAAAAGTTAACCATTAGGCCAGGCGAGGGCTCTAAAGGTGGCTGGAAGAAGAAATAACGAGTCTCTCTTTACCCTTCTTGTTTTGCTTTTTGCTTGTATATAAAGGCTTGTATTGACCGGAATTTGTGCGCGTACCGGTCCCCGCTCTTTTGAAACCTGCACATGTATAAAAAATTTATAGTATGGAATAAAATGATTCTTTTTACTTGTACAATCTTTTGACTATATTTGTGAATGCATTTATTCCTTATTTTCGCACAAGTTTCTTCATTTTCTTTGTGTGATATTGCAATAAGTTTGTGGTATGCTACTTGAGCGCTGCTTTTATTAATGTAGCTATATTGTATTGTATTGCCCCCATACCACGGCTTATTGCAATTTCTTTCATTTGGTAAGACTTTGGAGAACAATTCTTCTGTTTCGAGAAGATTTGTACTCTTAAGTTGGAGAACAACTCTTCCATTTTGAGAAGGCTTGCACTTTTACCTTAGAGAATAACTTTTCCATTTTGAGGAGATATTACTCTGCTTTAGTAGAGTGTGCCTTATATTGGAGAAGTCTTCTCTCCCTTTTAGAAAAAATTTGTACACGTAAACTTTCGGAGACGATCACTTTTTGAGTAGTGGATTCTTCTATGCGGTGAAGTGTGTTTCCAAAGAAGGCTTTGATTTGGCACTCCAACTTCTGGGGAAGAATTTTTTCAAGATGGGAAATTGATCTTCCACTGAAAGCTGCAGTGTGCCTCCGAAGAGGGTTTTTTTTTATTGTGCCTCATTGGAGGGGTTTTGTTCGCTTGAAAGTGCTTTCGCACAGTTAAATGGATCCACGGGGCGGACGCAAGTTACTTAGTTGGATGTCCGTTTGCACAAACGATCGCAGCCAGTTAACAAGGGCCCTTTGCCTTCTATCTTGGGAAGGTGCCCCTCCGGTGGTTCCATCAACCTTGTTGGTTGAGAAAAGCATCTCTTCTTAGGACGTGCCTCCAAAGAGGTCTTGTGCCTCCGAAGAGGTGTTGTGGTGACTCGGGAGAGGTCTTCTGCCTCCGAAGAGGGCTGGTGTGCCTTTGGTGAAGGCTAGTGCCTCTGAAGAGGGCTTGTGGTGCCTCGGGAGAGGTCTTCTGTGTAACGACCCAGAATTTTAATTAATTAAAATTCGTATATTTAATTAATTTTAAATATTAATAAGTGAAATTTATAAGTCGAATAAATTTTTACTTCGAATAATTAGATTTAATTGAATAATTAAATCGATAATTTAATAGTGAAAATACAGAAAAAAATTGAAAATTGAGTTAAATAAGATTGAGAATGATTTGTAAAATTTTATTTTATCATATTGAAGTTAGAAAGATGTTTGTGAACTTTTAAAATCGAATTAAGAGTTAATTTGTGAAAATTGAATATTTTAATATTTAATTGACTAGTGAAATTAGTCAATTTTTGAACAGTCTTAGAATTGGACGAAACTAGTTCCATTGGATCCGTAATAATTTTTTATTATCGGATTTCAATTTTCGTGTCAATCGGAGTTATCCTTTAATCGTGGCAGCTCGAAACGCAGCGAAATTGTTTTAATATTAATTTGACGAGTTAAAATAGTTATTTTTCAAACAGTCTCGGATTTCGATGAAACAAGTTTCATCGGATCCGTAATGTGATATTATTGTATGGTTTCAAATTTCGTGTCAATCGGATTTACCGTTTGTCCGGTGCAAGCTAAAACGCCTAGAAATTTGATTTACCGATTTAATTTTAAATCGAACGTTTATTGCCATAACTCGCACAGATCACCGAATTAGCTCCCGAAACACATTCCATTGTGTTCGGAACACGGGGTAAACCTTAGGAACGCCAACCGGCACGCTTCGTTTGGAGTTCGAAAAATTTTCGATGAATAGGGTACGTCGTTTTTTCTATAAAAGCCCCTAGAATCCTCATTTTGCAAAGAGAAATCGAACCCTAGGGTTTTGCATCAGTAGCCGCCATTTACTGAACCAATGGCCAGAATTTTCTTTCTTTTCTTCCTCAATTACTCTCAATCTACAAGCAATTAGAAGAAATACTCAACTACAAAGTCGAAGAGCTCGATGAGAGCTTTGATTCTATACGGTGATGATCGTGTTTGGAGCGTCAGAGGGGGAGCTAGGGGGACCGAAGGCCGCGTGTTGCGCATGCAAATCAAGACGAAAGGGGGGGCCGAGCTGGCCGTGGGTTCAGGCGAAGGTAGAGGAGAAGATGGGCTTCGAGATGGTACCTTCTGATCGTGTTCATGTTCGTCGAGGATGTCGTATAATTTAACCCTAATTGGAGCTATGGGTTCGGTTCTAACATGAGTTGCCTGTAGATGAAACATAGGGGGAGGAGAAGGAAAGGTGCGGCTTGGATTTGCAGATGATGGATCTAACGGCCATGATCTAATTAGGTTTAAAAATTATAAATTATGTTGTAATTATATGGTTATAAAATTCGCAAAATTTTAAAATACTATAACTTTTTCATACGAGGTCGAAAACGCGCGAAACAGGTTGCGTTGGAATCGTGTGGATGAGCACTACGCTATGGAATTGGATTGGAGTCGTTTGGAGTTAGCAAAAATTTTGGGTAAAACTAAACGCACGTTTAATTCTATTCGAAATAAAAGCTGAAAACGAAATTTAAATCAATGTGAGAACTTCTTACTCAATCGAATCGGTTTCGATTTTAATTTTAAATAGTTAAATTTAAAATTCTTGAATGCATGTTGAATGATGATTGTTATCTATTGATTGTTAATATAGACATTATACGCCGTTAGTAAGCGGATGTTATTTATTAAAAACATATACCGCGAATATTTCATAAACAGTGAAATTGGTATTATTTATGTACTTGGAATTGATTTCTCGCAGTATATAGCAGATGAGACCCTATTGCGCCGTCTATTAAGCGGATAATATTATAAATCCCATATACCGCGATAATTTCGTACTGGAGTGGAATTGGTATTGTGCTAACATCTTTGGATGCAGGAAAACAGGTTGGAGGGATCCAACTGGATTCCTCAACAGTAATTATTTGATTATGGATATTTTGATATTCGTTGATTATCATATCGATATGTGATGTCGTTGTAGTCGTGTTGACTATTTGGTGTGTAGCATCATTAGGCCAAATTTTGGAATTTTAAAAGGATTTTTAAGTGTTTTTTTGAAAACATACGTTTATAAAATATTTTTGGAATTGATCCATTTTAAATAAATAACGATATAATTTTTAATGTTATAAAAATTTGGATTTTTGAGAAATATAGTTAAAAGTTGTTTTTTTTTTGAAAATATGGGGTTAATGATTTTATAAAATAGTTTAAATTGGGATTTCTGAATTTATTGTGAAAAGTTTAAATATAGGATTTATGAAATTTGATTATTTTATAAATCTAAGAGAATGGTGAAGTTATAAAGGAGTTTAAAGATGTTTTAAAATAATAGTATAAATTGATTTATATAAAAGATTTATAAATTGATATTTATAAATTAAAAATATTTGAATTATAAAACGAGTTTTTATAAGTGTTAGAATGAATTGTAAATGAATTTCATAAATGAATGAAATTTATAGAATTATAAACAGTGAAGTTATAAATGGAATTTTATAAGCAGTAGGTTTATAAAATTTGTAAAGATATTAAAAGGATAGATTTGGGTAAATAAATGAATCTTATAAGTTATAAGATTTATAATTTGGGAGGTTTAAAAGAACGATTCTGCAAACAAATAACTTATAAGCATTTAACTTATAATATGAACTTTAAGTATATAATTGAGTTATAAATTGAATTGGGTAATAAAGGAGATTTATAAAAGGAAGTTGTTATAAAATAAATAGAAATGGAATTTATAAACATTGTTTTGTAAATCCGCAAACGACTTATTTTGGTAAGTTAATTGTTATAACTTATTAATGGAGTTATATTCACGTCTTAGACAGTGAATAATAATCTAAAATAAAATGTATAGAAATGATGAAATTGGTTAACGTAGTATATTCACGTTTTTTAATAGTGAATAATATGTTAAAGAAAATGTTTTGGATGTGGTGTTTTAAATAGAATTAAAACGATCTAACGATGTTTTAAAATGTGTTAAAGATTCGAAACCATAGATTTCAACATTCATTGTTGAAATAGACGTTTTCGAGAAATTGAAGGAAATGGTAGACTATAACACTGTTGTTATAGTAAATGATTTCCGGAAGGAAATGTTTTGTATAGTATTGGGATTTATATATCTATTTTAAATTCGAATCCATATACTAGTGATTTTGGGTTGTCGTAACGATGTTTTACGTAACATTCGTTTTGGCCCAAATAAATATGTTTAGGAGAATGATTTCCTTAAAGAATGACATATATACTTAATTTCGATTTAAGTATGTTGAATATTTTCCAAATGTTGAAAATAAAAAGATTGTGAATTACTTATGAATAAGTAAGTATGGAAATGTTTTTTTTTCCAATATGAAATGAAACGTTTTGAGAATTTATCTTCTTGAAGATAAATTGAAAATGAATAATTGAAATCGTACATTCACAAATATTTTGGAATTGTAAATTCACTATGGAATTTATAATGAAAAGGGGAATTTGTTTAAAAATAAACGTTGATTTATTTTTGAAGTATGGGAATTAATTTACGGATTTGAAACGTAAATATAAAGTAAATCGTTAAGGATTTATTTAATTGGTTTAAATGAACCATGTTGAAATGAAAGTATTTCCGCATAAGGAAAATGTTT
The DNA here is from genome assembly GCA_030765085.1 of Allium cepa. Taxonomy (NCBI): domain Eukaryota; kingdom Viridiplantae; phylum Streptophyta; class Magnoliopsida; order Asparagales; family Amaryllidaceae; genus Allium; species Allium cepa. The sequence continues at coordinate 502,281,917 of CM060945.1, forward strand.
GAAATTTGTTTTCAAAGGTCGTAAAGGTGAAAAGTGATTTTGAAAATTGTTTTCAAAATGGTTGAAGTGTGAAAATTATTTATCTTGTAAAGATATTTTTTTTTGGAAATAAATAATTTGGAAAATTATTTGGAATCTGGTGATGTTGTGCATATCCATTGATAGTTCAATAACCGACTATCAATATTTACCTTTGAATGGGTATTTGTTGTGATTTTCTTGAATTTCAATGCCACACTTATTTTTAAATTATTGCGCTCATTATTCGGATTACCCATTCCGAATAGTGATACGACGTAATGGATAGCATTGATGACCGGTGTTGAAGACCGGATATTTTTGAAAGCGGAAGGATTACCATTGAATGTTTCTGCACCGAATGGCCCCGGTATAGAAATTCCATATGTGATGGGAAGTCCGGACGTGATTAGTGAATATCCGGATTGCAAGGACTTCTTTGTAAGTGCCTTCGGTTCTGTTCGAGCCCGGAACAAACTTGTATGGATTGTATGTCTGACATTACAAATTGAGATATAAAGCTGATTTCTTTCAAATATATTTCTGTTGGTGGCGGAGAATTTATTCTTTTAGCTTAACACCCTTCTCTGAGACGTACGAGCTCAGAGGTTATGTAGTTGAAGGTCATTAATGATATACTCCCAATTTGGTAATGTGACATGCTGAGTGTTGCTGTGAAATGATCATTGTTTGATCATTTGTGATATGATCATTTGTTTGATCATTTATCTTTGTGATCATTTCTATGATCATTTGTTGACCCAAAGCACGGCTTTTGTATAAAGCTTGGCTTTATGGACGAAACTTCGTCGAACCTCACACCTCGGAATGGTCAAAACAGGAATGATGGGCAAGGTTATTGGGGGTAGCGCCCCTTAGGGTATGTGCATTTCCTTCTGGAAAGGGGTGGTACCATGGTATGGAGCCCAGATACTTACTCATGTTGAAACACTTTATTTATCATTGTGTGATGTTGGTTATCGAGCGCTCGGATAAAGGTCCTAAAGGACCGGAGGATGGCATACACGTGTCAGTAGTTACCCAGTTAGGGGTAACCCGACCTTGTGTTGGCAGAGATCCGGTTTGGTTCTCGGGGACGTCCTTCCAGAGGCGTTCTCATGTGGCAATGGGAAGTTCCTTGGCCTGACCATTTGTTGGAAATCCAAAGAAACAATACGAGACTTGTACGGTTTTAGTTGTAGAACCTGCTTCCTCAGGAGGTAGCTATAGCAGGCATAATATAATGGTATCTATGCTGGCTAAGATTTATATTCTACTTTCGATATTTTTTCTACACTATGCACTAATAATAATATCAAAATTGATTTGATTTTGCATAGTAAGCATCTTTGACTATCATAAGGAGAAATCTCCTCCAAGTCTGCGTTGCATTGCGTGTGTGGTAGGAGGTCTTATGGTAGTTACATTTTCAAAAACATTGCGAATCTATTTAAAAAAAATTATCCTCTACTTTATTTTAAAGAAAAATAAACTGTTTTGAGTTCTCGCACCAGTCACATGACTGACTCGGAGTTTATTGTTTTCCTTCCTAAACTCTGGGTGCCCACAAATTTCCACACGGGCAGTCAAGAGTTAAGGTTTATCAGGATATTTTGGAATTCAGGAGTTGCTGGAGGCAAGCTGTATGGCATGGCGTATTACTAGTATATAGTATTTCTTTTCCACTGTTTGTTGTTGTTTGTTTATGTACACTCTGATGATGAAATGTAATATAATATGATGTAATGTAATAACTGATATAGTTCTTTGTTTTAAACATTATTCATTTATTTATTATATGTTGTCCCGCTGCGATTGTGAAATTCTGATGTTGTTCTGTTGTTGTTTTCTACTTGTTCTATTCTATCTTTTTCTCTCTTCTTCTACCTCTTTCTTCTTCTTTAAAACCCTAAGTGTACGGTTTTCCGGCATTCGAGTGCTCGGCAGTTGATACAGTGAACGTATTGATGTCGGATTTCGAAAGTCGAAGAATCGGGTCCTTACAACATGGTATCAGAGCATATGGTTAAGCGACAACCATGGCTCTGTTGGGTATTACTCATTAGAGATAGAGTCAGTATTACTCTAGAATGAGTTGAGTGTAATAATAGCTATGAGAGCGTATTTGTTAGTGAATATAAAATTGTTTTGTATTGTGTTGACTTATCGGTTGATTGTTTATAGATACCGGTCAATGTAGTTTTGCTAACTATCGTAGATAGGGGTTTCTAAACTCTTAAACAAGATAAATTGACACAGTATTGTTTAAAATTGGGTAAATGAAATAATTTTACCTTAATTATATTTTTATATATAAAGGAATAATTTTTCAGAATTATTAAAGTGTATATAAGTTGATTGTTTGGGTTGTTGAATAATCTAAATAAAAACATGTTATAAAAGAATAATTGTATAAGAAAAAGAATTATAAGAATTGAATTATAATTAAAGTGATTTACAATTGTGAAAAAAAATCTTATATATATAATGACGCAGCGGATTATTCAAAATAAACTTCAATCGATGAAATGTAGCAATCGGTGAGTTGATGATACCGAAATGCCCAAGTTCGCTGATCCAAAGATACCGAACTCTAGCTATCTCAAACGCGTTGATAGCGCACTATACCGCGTTTAAAGATCTACGATTCTTCGCACGTTGATCTAGCGCACTAGATTCCGTGAATCGGCTTCTTCAATCGTTGAATCGAGCGCACTCGATTAACCGAAAGAGGAGATAGGAGATCACACTCAACTACCAATTGTATGTAAGCACAAAGCTAACAAAAGGAAATTTTATTCAATATTCAACAACCTTTACAAATGACACAACTCGCCTATTTATAGGCTTACAACTCACACACAACGGAAAAGAATTACAACACAAACGATTTGCTAACATTCGGTAACGACTCAAAACAACAACGACTTATAGGGTGACTCGGCCAAGCTTCAGCGACTCAACATTCTCGGCAGCGACTTAATATAGCTCGGTAGCGGTTCAAGGAGATTTCAGCGACTCAAGCATGTCTCGGCTACTATCTTGCGACTTATAATTAAGTCGTTCGCGACTTACTATCTCCCCAAACAACGCTAAGTCGCTTCGCGACTCAAATTTATGTCGTTCGCGACTTATCTTCGCGCGCAGTACTGAGGTAGGAAGTTGCGACTTAGGGTTTTGGCATGTGGTGGGAAATCGTTGTGAGTCGTTGTGGTTGAAGGATGGAATGAGTCGTATGTCGGCCTGGGTGATGAGTCGTGGATGGGATGTGATGAGTCGAATTGAGTTGCTGACTCGTGACAATTTATGAGTCGTGGAGGAGTTGGGTTTGGAGTTGATGTCTCGTGAGGGGTGAGTTGTGGTGATGAGTCGCGTGAGGGGGCTCTGGGGATGAGTCGCGTGCGACTTAGGGTGGAGTGATCTGGGATGAGTCGGCAGAGATGAGTCGCGATTTAAGGTAGTTGCTTCATCAGGTTTGCCGAGAACTCAAAGGGGACATGATTCGATATTTGTTGTGGTGGACAGGTTTTCAAAGATGGCACATTTTGTCGCTTGCAAGAAGACAGCAGATGCAGTTCGAGTAGCACAGTTATTTTTCAAGGAGATTTATCGACTTCATGGTTTACCAGAATCTATTGTTTCTGATCGAGATACTCGTTTTCTGAGTCACTTTTGGTTGAGTTTATGGAAGATGGTGGGAACGAAACTGAAATTTAGCAGTGCTTATCATCCACAAACTGATGGGCAGACAGAAGTTGTTAACAGGTCATTGGGGAATTTGTTGCGCTGTCTTGTACAGGATAATTTGAGAAGTTGGGACATGAAGCTATGCCATGCAGAATTTGCTCACAACCATGCAAATAACCGAAGTACAGGGTTCAGTCCATTTCAGATTGTATATTCAAGTTTACCAAAGGGACCGTTGAATTTGGCAGTAGTACCATATCAGAAAGGAGTTGATAAACGGGCTGTTGATTTTGTTGATGGGTTGACAGAATGCCATAGAATCGTTCAGGAACGATTGGAGAAATCAAATGAGAGGTATAAACAAATGGCGGATAAGAAACGAAGAAGTGTTGTCTTCAACGAGGGTGATTTTGTTTATGCGGTATTGACGAAAGATCGTTTTCCAGTTGGAACTTACAATAAGTTGAAAGCACGAAAGATTGGTCCAGTAGAAATCTTGAAGAGGATCAATGATAATGCATATCGATTAAAGTTGCCGGAAAATGTTCATACTTCTGATATTTTCAATGTCAAACATCTAATTCCGTATTATGGGGAGGAACTTGACGGAAATGACGAGAGTGCGAATTCGAGGACGAATTCTTTCCAACAAGGGGAGGATGATGAAGCAACTACCTTAAATCGCGACTCATCTCTGCCGACTCATCCCAGATCACTCCACCCTAAGTCGCACGCGACTCATCCCCAGAGCCCCCTCACGCGACTCATCACCACAACTCACCCCTCACGAGACATCAACTCCAAACCCAACTCCTCCACGACTCATAAATTGTCACGAGTCAGCAACTCAATTCGACTCATCACATCCCATCCACGACTCATCACCCAGGCCGACATACGACTCATTCCATCCTTCAACCACAACGACTCACAACGATTTCCCACCACATGCCAAAACCCTAAGTCGCAACTTCCTACCTCAGTACTGCGCGCGAAGATAAGTCGCGAACGACATAAATTTGAGTCGCGAAGCGACTTAGCGTTGTTTGGGGAGATAGTAAGTCGCGAACGACTTAATTATAAGTCGCAAGATAGTAGCCGAGACATGCTTGAGTCGCTGAAATCTCCTTGAACCGCTACCGAGCTATATTAAGTCGCTGCCGAGAATGTTGAGTCGCTGAAGCTTGGCCGAGTCACCCTATAAGTCGTTGTTGTTTTGAGTCGTTACCGAATGTTAGCAAATCGTTTGTGTTGTAATTCTTTTCCGTTGTGTGTGAGTTGTAAGCCTATAAATAGGCGAGTTGTGTCATTTGTAAAGGTTGTTGAATATTGAATAAAATTTCCTTTTGTTAGCTTTGTGCTTACATACAATTGGTAGTTGAGTGTGATCTCCTATCTCCTCTTTCGGTTAATCGAGTGCGCTCGATTCAACGATTGAAGAAGCCGATTCACGGAATCTAGTGCGCTAGATCAACGTGCGAAGAATCGTAGATCTTTAAACGCGGTATAGTGCGCTATCAACGCGTTTGAGATAGCTAGAGTTCGGTATCTTTGGATCAGCGAACTTGGGCATTTCGGTATCATCAACTCACCGATTGCTACATTTCATCGATTGAAGTTTATTTTGAATAATCCGCTGCGTCAAAACCCAAAACGAAATCCATGCTAATATCAACCCATGGCTTAGATGGTACTGGTAATGGCATATACAACCCTGCATTCGTTGCTGTTCCTTTTGAAACCTGGCAAATATGGCATCTCTCCACGAACCTTTCAACCTCTTTTCTCATCGGTGGCCAAAAGTAAGACTGTGAAATCAACTGCAAAGTACGATCACGGCCCACATGCCCTTCCTCATGTAATTCCTTGACAATTTTCAACCTCAAGCTACAGTCTGGAATACATAAACGACTTCCTTTAAACAGAAAACCATCAACCAACAAAAATTCATCGGTACTTCCGTCCTTCACTTTCTCAACAAATTTCACAAAGTAAGGATCTTCTTCAAGCATCTCTGGCAACATTTCAAACCCCATCACTTCCACCTTCATTGTTGTTAGTAAATGACTCCTCCTACTCAAAGCATCAGCTACCCGATTTGTCACCCCTGATTTGTGCTTAACGACAAAAGTAAACTGCTGCAAATAAGCAATCCATGATGCATGTCTCGCAGAGATTTTATCCTGTCCCTGTAAATGTTTCAAAGCTTCGTGATCAGTGTAAAGAACGAATTCCTTCTGAAATAGGTAGTGTCTCCAATGCTTAACAGCTTGCACAATAGCGTAAAATTCAACGTCATATGTACTGTATCTCATCTTTGCCCCTGATAACTTTTCACTGAAATATGCAATAGGTCTCCCCTGTTGACTCAACACTCCTCCAATCCCAACCTTTGATGCATCAGTGTGTAGCTCAAACAACAACTGAAAATTAGGTAAAACAAGAATTGGCGCTGTCGTCAACAGTTCTTTGATTCGTTCAAAAGCAATCCCGGCTTCTTCTGTCCATGAAAACTGTTTACCCTTCATGCAATCAGTAACTGGAGCAATCACGCTACTGAAGTGTGGAATGAATCTTCGGTAGAATGACGCTAGCCCATGAAAGCTTCTCACTTCCGTAATTGTCTTTGGCTGTGGCCAATTCCTGACTGCCTCAACTTTACTCTGATCAACCTGAATACCTTCTCCTGAAACAACATAACCCAGAAATAAAACACTGTGCGTCATAAACACACATTTCTTCGTAGCAGCATAAAATTGTTCCTCACGAAGAATAATCAATACTTCCCTCAAATGTTGAACATGCTCCTCCGTACTCCTGCTGTAAATCAGAATATCATCGAAATAAACCACGACGAACTTCCCAATGAATGGTCTAAAGATTTGATTCATCACCCGCATGAATGTACTAGGTGCATTTGACAAACCAAATGGCATAACCAACCATTCGTATAACCCCTCTCTTGTCTTGAAAGCTGTCTTCCATTCGTCTCCAGGTCTAATCCGAATTTGATGATAACCACTCTTCAAATCAATCTTCGAGAATATAGTTGCCCCACTCAACTGATCCAACAAATCATCCAACCTCGGCATAGGAAATCTATAACGAACAGTGATCTTATTCAAAGCTCTACTATCAGTGCACATCCTCCAAGTTCCGTCCTTCTTTGGTACTAACAATGCAGGCACAGCACAAGGACTCAAACTTTCCTGGATACGTCCCTGCTCAAGCAACTCTTCCACCTGCCTTCGTAACTCCTCATGTTCCTTCGGACTCATTCGGTAATGTGGTCGATGTGGTAACACTGCTCCTGGAACAAGATCAATTTGATGTTGAATGTCTCTAAGTGGCGGTAACTCCTTTGGCAACTCCTCTGGAAAGACATCCTCAAATTCTTTCAAAACTGGCTTTGCTTCTTCCGGGATTTCAACTTCTTCACTGCTCTCTCGCCCAATCAACAAAAATACTTCAGGTTCTTCCTCTACTTCCTTGACAAACTCTTTCAAAGTCAACAGAGTTTTCAATTCCTCAATCTCCTCCAGTTTGTTCTCCTTCTGCTGTTGCTTCTTAGGAACCAAAGTGATTTTAGTACCCTCGAACATGAAACTGTAACTGTTGGCACGACCGTCATGCTGAACTGCTCTATCAAACTGCCATGGTCTGCCCAACAATAAGTGACAAACATCCATATCTACGACATCACACCAAATTTCTTCCTTGTACTTCTTTCCAATCGAAAAATTCACACAAGCTCTCCGACACACTTTCACTTCACCTCCCTTCCTTAACCATGCTAGCTTGTATGGTTTAGGATGCTTCTCGGTCTTCAAGTTCAACTTTCTCACTACTTCTGTAGAAATAATATTATCACAACTTCCTGCATCAATAACGAACTTGCAAACTTTCCCCAGAATAGTACATGTCGATTGAAAAATATTGCTTCTCAGCCAACTACAATCCTCCTCTTGCTTTGGTGTCAAACAACTTCTCCTCATCATAAGATTACAACCTTCATCACCCGACACTTCTTCTTCCTCCTCAACATAAGGTGTATTTGAACATTCTGCCTCCTCACCATCATCTGCCTCAACCTCTGCAACCATGGTTCTCTTCTTCGGCTTTGGACATTCGTTGCTTTTGTGACCCAACTCCTGGCAATTATAACATTTGAAAACACTACTAGCCTTTGCTTTCTCAGCCTCCTTCACCACTGGCTTGGTAACTGGTTTAGGAACATTAGAACTTCCGCCAACACCCTTCACTAGATTATTAGAATTAGTAAACACACCACCTCCATGCCTTCCTTGTTTCTCCCAAGCTAACGCTTTCTGATGTGCTTCTGCAACTGATCTAGGATCAAACATATTAACCATATCCTGGATCTGCATTCTCAAACCTCCAATAAATCTAGCAGTTAACTGTTCTTCAGTCTCCATAATATCGTTCCTGGCAATGAGTTGGTAAAATTCATCAGCATAATCACCAACAGACTTTGTCCCTTGCCTCAGATTCTGCAACCTCTGGTACATAAGTGATTGATAGTAGTAAGGTAAGAAAGTAGATCTCATCAACTTCTTCATCTTATTCCACGATTCTATCTTTGACTTCCCCATTCTCTCCCTGGTAAGTTTAGTTTGTTGCCACCACGCCAAAGCTCTCCCCCTCAGCCTTGTAGCAACTAACTTTACCCTTCGATTCTCCGGAACCTCCTTGAAATCAAATATCTCCTCCACGTTAGACAACCAATCTAAAAATTCCTCAGCTACCATCCCACCTTTAAACTCCGGAATCTCCATCTTCATTCCCGATTCCCATCGACGATCATTATCTATATCTCGATTCTGACGTCGTGTTTGTTCTCGATCTCGATGCATACTCCCTCTTCCACCAACAAATTCCTCATCAAAATCTGAAGTATATCGTTGTCGATCACGACCTCCAACATCTCTATCACTACTCCTTCGATCAACATTCCTATCACGATTATCAACACTTCTATGATCTTCTGTTCTCTCCCGATCTGAATGTATCGAAGTTCTACTTCTTCCATGGCTCGATTCAGGTGAAATTCTTCTTCTACTTTGATTCATTTCAAGCATCATTCTCTCTAATCGACCAATTCCTTCATTCAACTTTTCAGTAAAGCTCTCGTGGATTCGTTGCTCCATTTCATCGCCCTCTTCTCTTCCATACAAGGCATTAATGTTGCGATGGCGTTGAGCTCGTCTCGGTGGCATGATTGAACTTCTCCAAACTTCAACAAATCAAACTTCAACAATTTTGACTTCAACAATCTTCAAACAAAACAACTCCAAAACTACAATTCAAATCAACTAGTACGGCTTCAAGCTTGCTTCGAACTTCAACACCTTTCCCACACTTTGATCCAAGAGATTATGGATCACAAACCCCAAACTTGTTGCAACTCCAATATAAACACGATGAACAACTTCAAACTTCAAAAACTTGGCTCCAAGAATCAACTTAGCTATGATTGGCTAAGTATGGCTCTGATACCAAAACTGACGCAGCGGATTATTCAAAATAAACTTCAATCGATGAAATGTAGCAATCGGTGAGTTGATGATACCGAAATGCCCAAGTTCGCTGATCCAAAGATACCGAACTCTAGCTATCTCAAACGCGTTGATAGCGCACTATACCGCGTTTAAAGATCTACGATTCTTCGCACGTTGATCTAGCGCACTAGATTCCGTGAATCGGCTTCTTCAATCGTTGAATCGAGCGCACTCGATTAACCGAAAGAGGAGATAGGAGATCACACTCAACTACCAATTGTATGTAAGCACAAAGCTAACAAAAGGAAATTTTATTCAATATTCAACAACCTTTACAAATGAAACAACTCGCCTATTTATAGGCTTATAACTCACACACAACGGAAAAGAATTACAACACAAACGATTTGCTAACATTCGGTAACGACTCAAAACAACAACGACTTATAGGGTGACTCGGCCAAGCTTCAGCGACTCAACATTCTCGGCAGCGACTTAATATAGCTCGGTAGCGGTTCAAGGAGATTTCAGCGACTCAAGCATGTCTCGGCTACTATCTTGCGACTTATAATTAAGTCGTTCGCGACTTACTATCTCCCCAAACAACGCTAAGTCGCTTCGCGACTCAAATTTATGTCGTTCGCGACTTATCTTCGCGCGCAGTACTGAGGTAGGAAGTTGCGACTTAGGGTTTTGGCATGTGGTGGGAAATCGTTGTGAGTCGTTGTGGTTGAAGGATGGAATGAGTCGTATGTCGGCCTGGGTGATGAGTCGTGGATGGGATGTGATGAGTCGAATTGAGTTGCTGACTCGTGACAATTTATGAGTCGTGGAGGAGTTGGGTTTGGAGTTGATGTCTCGTGAGGGGTGAGTTGTGGTGATGAGTCGCGTGAGGGGGCTCTGGGGATGAGTCGCGTGCGACTTAGGGTGGAGTGATCTGGGATGAGTCGGCAGAGATGAGTCGCGATTTAAGGTAGTTGCTTCATCATATAAGAAGTGAAATTATATGAATATATTTATGTATGAGTTGTAAAAAAAATGAATTTAAAGTTAAATAAAAATTTACTTTAGAATTGGGAATCTGAATTGATTTATGAGTGGGAATTTAAGTTAAGTAAAACCAGGTGATGAATATGAACTTGAGTTGTGTAAATGAAATTCAACTTTTGTAATTAAATTGAATGAATGGATTAAATATTAATCAATTGAATGTAAATTAAGTTGATATGAAATAATGAATGTAAGTATTAATTCATTAAAATCTAATGTTATTGGAAGTTGAATAATTGAATGAAAATCAATTTAATTGAACCAATTGAAAGTAAAGATGTTAAACCAAAATGAATGAATATAAGCAAAGGAATTTGGTTGAAATTAATATACATTGGTTGTTATATGGTTGTTAGTTGATTGTATATAATTCATTAAGTGTTAATGAAATTGAAAGCTAAAGTAATTGAAGTGAACCAACTTAAATAAGAATTAATGAATATAAACTAATTGAAAATGAATGTTAGTAAAAACATCCACTGTAAATGAATCAAATGTGATTAAATTGAAAACCCATTTCATTGAATATTATGAGAATATGGATGAATATTTATTGATTATGAATGTTAGTTGGTTGATGGTTGAATATATTGCTTTTATTGCATTTGCTATGTTGGCGTATATAGTTATTATGTTGCTATATGTTGTATATCGATACTATTGTCTATATACATGTTTCTCATTTTTTGTTGAGTATTTAGTAGGTGCGGATCGCGTTTGCTTCGCATTTGGAGCTCGCTTTCGCGCTATATTAGCTGTATATGCTCGCTAATAAAATATAAGGTACATATCTCAGATTACATATCGTACTCTTACACTTTTTTCCTTGCGGGATGCCTCATCACTTGATGAGATGTATATTTGTGATATATATACTATCATTTTTTCCGGATCGAGCCGCGCAAAGGAGACTATAGCGAATTTTTTCGAAAATTTAAGGCGTTAGAATATTTTTGAGAAAAATTGGAAAATTTTGAAAACTATAACTTTGATTTGGAATTGAAAGTTAAACAATAGCAGCTGTTTTTGAAAAGATAACTAAGTATGATTTGAAAACTTAGTAAAGTTATTATAAGAAGTTTAACTATGGAATTTTGGGAAAGTTAATGAATTCTGTAACTTTTTCTCACTTGTTAATTTCGAGGACGAAATTCTTTTAAGGGGGGAAGTATGTAACGACCCAGAATTTTAATTAATTAAAATTCGTATATTTAATTAATTTTAAATATTAATAAGTGAAATTTATAAGTCGAATAAATTTTTATTTCGAACAATTGGATTTAATTGAATAACTAAATCGATAATTTAATAGTGAAAATACAGAAAAAAATTGAAAATAGAGTTAAATATGATTGAAAATGATTTGTAAAATTTTATTTTATCATATTGAAGTTAGAAAGATGTTTGTGAACTTTTAAAATCGAATTAAGAGTTAATTTGTGAAAATTGAATATTTTAATATTTAATCGACTAGTGAAATTAGTCAATTTTTGAACAGTCTCAGAATTGGACGAAACTAGTTCCATTGGATCCGTAATAGTTTGTTATTATCGGATTTCAATTTTCATGTCAATCTGAGTTATTGTTTGATCGTGGCAGCTCGAAACGCATCGAAATTGTTTTAATATTAATTTGGCGAGTTAAAATAGTCATTTTTCAAATAGTCTCGGATTTCGACTAAACTAGTTTCATCAGATCCGTAATGTGATATTATTGTATGGTTTCAAATTTCGTGCCAATCGGATTTACCGTTTGTCCGGTGCAAGCTAAAACGCCTAGAAATTTGATTTACCGATTTAATTTTAAATCGAACGTTTATTGTCATAACTCGCACAGATGACCGAATTTGCTCACGAAACACGTTCCATTGTGTTCGGAACGCGGGGTAAACCTTAGGAATGCTAACCGGCACGCTTCATTTGGAGTTCGGAAAATTTTCGATGAATAGTGTACGTCGTTTTTTCTATAAAAGCCCCTAGAATCTTCATTTTGCAAAGAGAAATCAAACCCTAGGGTTTTGCATCAGTAGCCGCCATTTACTGAACCCATGGACAGAATTTTCTTTCTTTTCTTCCTCAATTACTCTCAATCCACAAGCAATTACAAGAAATGCTCAACTACAAAGTCGAAGAGCTCGATGAGAGCTTTAATTCTATACGGTGATGATCGTGTTTGGAGTGTCAGAGGAGGAGCTAGGGGGGCCGACGGACGTGTGTTGCGCATGCAAATCAAGACGAAAGGGGGGGCCGATCTGGCCGCGGGTTCAGGCGAAGGTAGAGGAGAAGATGGGCTTCGAGATGGTACCTTCTGATCGTGTTCATGTTCGTCGTGGAGGTCGTATAATTTAACCCTAATTGGAGCTATGGGCTCGGTTCTAACATGAGTTGCCTATAGATGAAACGTAGGGGGAGGAGAAGGAAAGGTGCGGCTTGGATTTGCAGATGATGGATCTAACAGCCATGATCTAATTTGGTTTAAAAATTATAAATTATGTTGTAATTATATGGTTATAAAATTCGTGAAACTGTAAAATACTATAACTTTTTCATATGAGGTCGAAAACGCATGAAACAAGTTGCTTTGGAATCGTATGGACGAGCACTATGCTATGGAATTGGATTGGAGTCATTTGGAGTTAGCGAAAATTTTGGGTAAAATTAAACGCATGTTTAATTTTATTCGAAATAAAAGCTGAAAACGAAATTTAAATCATTGTGAGAACTTCTCACTCAATCGAATTGGTTTCGATTTTAATTTTAAATAGTTAAATTTAAAATTCTTGAATGCATGTTGAATGATGATTGTTATCTATTGATTGTTAATATAGACATTATACGCCGTTAGTAAGCGGATGTTATTTATTAAAAACATATACCGCGAATATTTCATAAACAGTGAAATTGGTATTATTTATGTACTTGGAATTGATTTCCCGCAGTATATAGCGGATGAGACCCTATTGCGCCGTCTGTTAAGCGGATAATATTATAAATCCCATATACCGCGATAATTTCGTACTGGAGCGGAATTGGTATTGTGCTAACATCTTTGGATGCAGGAAAACAGGTTGGAGGGATCCAACTGGATTCCTCAACAGTAATTATTTGATTATGGATATTTTGATATTCGTTGATTATAATATCGATATATGATGTCGTTGTAGTCGTGATTGACTATTTGGTGTGTAGCATCATTGGGCCAAATTTTGGAATTTTAAAAGGATTTTTAAGTGTTTTTTTGAAAGTATACGTTTATAAAATATTTTTGGAATTGATCCATTTTAAATAAATAACGATATAATTTTTAATGTTATAAAAATTTGGATTTTTGAGAAATATAGTTAAAAGTAGTTTTTTTTTGAAAATATGGGGTTAATGATTTTATAAAATAGTTTAAATTGGGATTTCTGAATCTATTGTGAAAAGTTTAAATATAGGATTTATGAAATTTGATTATTTTATATATCTAAGAGAATGGTGAAGTTATAAAGGAGTTTAAAGATGTTTTAAAATAATAGTATAAATTGATTTATATAAATGATTTATAAATTGATATTTATAACTTGAAAATATTTGAATTATAAAACGAGTTTTTATAAGTGTTAGAATGAACTGTAAATGAATTTCATAAATGAATGAAATTTATAGAATTATAAATGGTGAAGTTATAAATGGAATTTTATAAGCAATAGGTTTATAAAATTTGTAAAGATATTAAAAGGATAGATTTGGGTAAATAAGTGAATCTTATAAGTTATAAGATTTATAATTTGGGAAGTTTAAAAGAACGATTTTGCAAACAAATAACTTATAAGCATTTAACTTATAACATGAACTTTTAGTATATAATTGAGTTATAAATTGAATAGGTTAATAAAGGATATTTATAAAAGGAAGTTGTTATAAAATAAAAAGAAATGGAATTTATAAACATTGTTTTGTAAATCCGCAAACGACTTATTTTGATAAGTTAATTGTTATAACTTATTAATGGAGTTATATTCACGTTTTAGACAGTGAATAATCCTTTAAAATAAAATGTATAGAAATGATGAAATTGGTTAACATAGTATATTCACGTTTTTGAATAGTGAATAATATGTTAAAGAAAATGTTTTGGATGTGATGTTTTAAATAGAATTAAAACGATCCAACGATGTTTTAAAATGTGTTAAAGATTCGAAACCATAGATTTCAACATTCATTGTTGAAATAGACGTTTTCGAGAAATAGAAGGAAATGGTAGACTATAACACTATTGTTATAGTAAATGATTTCCGAAAGGAAATGTTTTTTGTAGTATTGGGATTTATATGTCTATTTTAAATTTGAATCCCTATACTAGTGATTTTGGGTTGTCGTAACGATGTTTTACGTAACATTCGTTTTGGCCCAAATAAATATGTTTAAGAGAATGATTTCCTTAAAGAATGAAATATATACTTAATTTCGATTTAAGTATGTTGAATATTTTCCAAATGTTGAAAATAAAAAGATTGTGAATTACTTATGAATAAGTAAGTATGGAAATGTTTTTTTTCCAATGTGAAATGAAACGTTTTGAGAATTTATCTTCTTGAAGATAAATTGAAAATGAATAATTGAAATCGTACATTCACAAATATTTTGGAATTGTAAATTCACTATGGAATTTATTATGAAAAGGGGAGTTTAAAAATAAACGTTGATTTATTTTTGAAGTATGGGAATTAATTTACGGATTTGAAACGTAAATATAAAGTAAATCGTTAAGGATTTATTTAATTGGTTTAAATGAACCATGTTGAAATGAAAGTATTTCTGCATAAGGAAAATGTTTGAAATTTGTTTTCAAAAGTGGTAAAGGTGAAAAGTGATTTTGAAAATTGTTTTCAAAATGGTTGAAGTGTGAAAATTATTTATCTTGTAAAGATTTTTTTTTTTTGGAAATAAATAATTTGGAAAATTATTTGGAATCTGGTGATGTTGTGCATATCCATTGATAGTTCAATAACCGACTATCAATATTTACCTTTGAATGGGTATTTGTTGTGATTTGTTTAAATTTCAATGCCACACTTATTTTTAAATTATTGCGCTCGTTATTCGGATTACCCATTCCGAATAGTGATACGACGTAATGGATTGCATTGATGACCGGTGTTGAAGACCGGATATTTTTGAAAGCGGAAGGATTACCGTCGAATGTTTCTGCACCGAATGGCCCCGATATAGAAATTCCATATGTGATGGGAAGTCCGGACGTGATTAGTGAATATCCGGATTGCAAGGACTTCTTTGTAAGTGCCTTCGGTTCTGTTCGAGCCCGGAACAGACTTGTATGGATTGTATGTCTGACATTACAAATTGAGATATAAAGCTGATTTCTTTCAAATATATTTCTGTTGGTGGCGGAGAATTTATTCTTTTAGCTTAACACCCTTCTCTGAGATGTACGAGCTCAGAGGTTATGTAGTTGAAGGTCATTAGTGGTATACTCCCAATTTGGTAATGTGACATGCTGAGTGTTGCTATGAAATGATCATTGTTTGATCATTTGTGATATGATCATTTGTTTGGTCATTTATCATTGTGATCATTTCTATGATCATTTATTAACCCAAAGCACAGCTTTTGTATAAAGCGTGGCTTTGTGGACGAGACTTCGTCGAACCTCACACCCCGGAATGGTCAAAACAGGAAAGATGCGGCAAGGTTATTGGGGGTAGCGCCCCTTAGGGTATGTGCATTTCCTTCTGGAAAGGGGTGGTATCATGGTATGGAGCCCATATACTTACTCATGTTGAAACACTTTATTTATCATTGTGTGATGTTGGTTATCGAGCGCTCGGATAAAGGTCCTAAAGGACCGGGGGATGGCATACTCGTGTCAGTATTTACCCAGTTAGGGGTAACCCGGCCTTGTGTTGGCAGAGATCCGGTTTGGTTCTCGGGGACGTCCTTCCAGAGGCGTTCTCATGTGGCAATGGGAAGTTCCTTGGCCTGACCATTTGTTGGAAATCCAAAGAAACAATACGAGACTTGTACGGTTTTAGCTGTAGAACCTGCTTCCTCAGGAGGTAGCTATAGCAGGCATAATATAATGGTACCTATGCTGGCTAAGATTTATATTCTACTTTTGAAATGTTTTCTACACTATGCACTAATAATAATATCAAAATTGATTTGATTTTGCGTAGTAATCATCTTTGACTGTCATAAGGAGAAATCTCCTCCAAGTCTGCGTTGCATTGTGTGTGTGGTGGGAGGTCTTATGGTAGTTACATTTTCAAAAACATTGCGAATCTATTTAAAAAAAATTGTCCTCTACTTTATTTTAAAGAAAAATAAACTGTTTTGAGTTCTCACACCAGTCACATGACTGACTCGGAGTTCATTGTTTTCCTTCCTAAACTCTGGTTGCCCACAAATTTCCATACGGGTAGTCAAGAGTTAAGGTTTATCAGGATATTCTGGAATTCAGGAGTTGCTGGAGGCAAGCTGGATGGCATGGCGTATTACTAGTATATTGTATTTATTTTCCGCTGTTTGTTGTTGTTTGTTGTTGTACACTCTGATGATGAAATGTAATGTAATATGATGTAATGTAATAACTGATATAGTTCTTTGTTTTAAAGATTATTCATTTATTTATTATATGTTGTTCCGCTGCGATTGTAAAATTTTGATGTTGTTCTGTTGTTGTTTTCTTTCTGTTCTATTCTAACTTTTTCTTTCTTCTTCTACCTCTTTCTTCTTCTTTAAAACCCTAAGTGTTCGGTTTTCCGGCAATCGAGTGCTCGGCAGTTGATACAGTGAACGTATTGATGTCGGTTTTCGGAAGTCGAAGAATCGGGTCCTTACATTCTGCCTCCGAAGGGGGCATGTGTGCCTTTGGTGAAGGCTCGTGCCTCCGAAGAGGGCTTGTGCCTCCAAAGAGGTCTTTATTTGATTGCCTGGAAGTTAGTTTCTCACAGTTGAATGGATCCACGGGGCGGACACAAGTTACTTAGTTGGATGTTCATTTGCACAAACGATCGCAACCAGTTAACAAGGGCCCTGTGCCTTCCACTTGGGAAGGTGCCACTCTGGTGATTCCACCAACCTTATTGGTTGAGAAGAGCACTTACTTTTTTCGGCGTGCCTCGTTAGAGGGCTTTATCCTCCGAAGAGTTGTGCCTTCAAAGAGGGCTTGTGCCTCCGAAGAGGGCTTTGGGTGGTTGGCTCGCTATGAAGGTTGCGTCTCACGGTTAAGTGGATCCATGGGGCAGACATAAGCTATCCAACCGGATGTTTGTTTATACAAACGATCGCAATTAGTTAGCAAGGGCCTGGTGCCTTCGCTTTGGGAAGGTGCACCTCCGGTGGTTCCACCAACATTTTTGTTGAGAGGCAAGACTCCTTTTTGGTTGTTCTTTGTCTGCTTGCCCATGTCTTTGCACCATTTGCCTTTCAGCGATTCCTTGTTATCGTGTCTAAGCACATGTTGTTTTTCTTTGCAACTTGTTTGCTCTTTTCCAGAGAAGTGCATTTCATTGTTAAATGAATCCACGGGGCAGACGCAAGATACTTGACCGGATGTCCGTTTGCACAGGCGATCACAATCTGTTAGCTAGGGCCTGGAACCTTCGCTTTGGGAAGGTGCCCCTCCGGTGGAATCACCAACTATTTGTGAAAAGCACTTCTGATGTACGAATTGAATGTGGAATTTTTATGGCTTGACATTTGTTTGTTGAGTGATTTGTAGGAATCGCTAAGCCTTGTGATGTGTTGAATAGGTAAGCTTTGCTTTGATGGCCTGCAATGTTAAATCGACATTTTAGCAATATATTTAAGATATATGCACATCGAAATGAGACAGGCATTTTATAGTAATAAAGAACACGAGATTTATAGTAAAATCAGTGTGAATTAATACAAAAATGATGCATCCATAACCATTTTACAAATTCAAGCATTGCTTTTAAATAAAATATGGATGTCAATGATTGCTATCCCAGGCTTCCGGAATTGAACCTCATCAGCACTTGGAACCGACAAGACTTTCATAGGGACCAATCCCAATACTTGAGCTTTGCCAGAGCTTGAATACTTTGCGAGAGAATTTGCCTTCATGTTTTCTTCCTCGAGTTTGAAACTCTTTCTTGACTTGGCATAGAACAAGCCGGGGCATATCTCAAAGCACGAGCGTATTTTTCCATCTCACCCCAACTTTTGCCCGCTCGGTGTGGATCCCATGTGATAACATTAATGATAGGCCTCTCAGACTCCTTCGCTGCAGCTCTCTCACCTGAGCCGGATTAATAAGCGGGAACTTGTTGCCCCTGAGTAGATGAGGTTGGGTTGCTTCTGTTTCTCTTCACATATTGTTGAAGCTTATTCTAGCTCAACAGCTCCTCAATCAGACTCTTTAGATGGCGACATTCATTAGTGTCATGGCCGGGTTGATTGTGGAATCGACAGAATCTTCCATTATGCGCAACATTTTTTCCAAGCTTCAACGAAGGTGGTTTAGGGTATTCAACAACATCCTTGGTTGTGAAAAAGATATTCTCTGGAGTATCAGTTAAAGGAATAAATCTGAAGGTTTAAAGTAACGAGTTTTCTTCGCATCTTTTTGCTTTTTACCATCGTCATTATTCCTCTTCTGACCACCAGAATCCTTTTTGTTAGAAGCAATGTTGTTATTCCCAACTTTGTTCATGACTACTTTTACCGGCGCAGGAAGGCTTTCTAAGCGCATAAATTCATCGGCCTTCTTGTAGAATTTCTCGAGCGAATTTGGCTCTTTCATCTTTAACCATTTCCCGAATTCACTAGATTTGTCTATAGCTCGCATTAAGTAAGTGAGAATCATCCGAGGCTCCGCATTGTCAACTTCGGCTAAGGCTATATTGAAGTGGTTTAAGAAAGATTTGATAGCCTCTCCTGGATTTTGTTCGAGGCTGGATAGCGACATTATATCCTTAGCCTTCGCAGCGTATAACCTGAATTGATCTTTGAATTTCCGAGTAAGGTCAGAGAATTGATCCACAGAACGAACTGGTAGCCTTGTGAACCATAGCAGGGCTACTCCTTCCATATACACTGGAAAGTATCTGCACTTGATTTCATCAGATGCTCTTGCACTATTCATACGTCAGTCGTACTTATGCAAGAACTAGTTGGGGTCGCTTGTTCCTCGATAACCTGGAATAGTGGGAGGAACAAACTTATTTGGAAATTCAGCTTTCAGGATTCTTTCAGTGAAAGGAGATTTGCTTGGAGCAAACCCCCCGTCATTCTCATCTTCTTCCCTTTGCATACTTTCCTTCATAATCTGTCGAATCATTCCCGAGAAGTACTCCTCATCGTTTAGAGGCCACACGGGACTGACGTCAGCTACTTTCTCGGTTGTTTGCCTGGGCAAATGTTCACGAAAAGTTGGCTGGGGCCTTGAACCTCCAGCTTGGGGAGGTGCCCTTTTGGTGGTGCCAGCTACCCTTTGAGGAATACTCTTTTCATGAGAATCATGAACATCTTCGGCAAAGGTTTCTCCATTATTTTCCAGTTGACGGTTAACTCCAAGTAAAGCATCTATCCCGTCTAACATTAAAGTGTTCTGGGCTTCCATCTGTTGACACAACCTAGACACTACAGCGTCCAATTTGGCCCTTGTAATTCCAGCACTAGGAGCCGCTTCATTTGATGTGGGAGAAGTAGCAGTGTTGTCATAAGCACTTCCAGATCTAACAGATTTACCTTTCCATCTAGGAGCCATGATCTCAGATAAACTTCTGGTTCTTAAAGAAATCTTTCAACAAATCTTTGCGGAGCAATGATGAGAGCTTCCTGAGTTCGATTTTTTCAGTGAAAGCACCAAAAATGTTAACGCTAAAATTGGACGCTAACACCCCAGTGTAAGTAGTGAAAATGTGAAAGCACCACCCGTTGGTACGGGAACTAGAAATAAGCAGAAAATAACAAAAAATCAAGTAAAGAGACAATAGTTTTTATAGTGGTTCGGCTTAATGTCAAGCCTACGTCCACTTTAATCCTCTTTATTGCTGACTCGATTACAACTTTTACAACGATCTTTGATTACAACACCACTAAGACAAGTAGCTAGAACTTCAATGCAGAAGAGCTCTTCGAATTCATGTTGAATGTGTTAGATCTCTCTCAAAGTTCATTGAAGTGTCTTCGGGGTT
Source organism: Allium cepa (assembly GCA_030765085.1). Taxonomy (NCBI): domain Eukaryota; kingdom Viridiplantae; phylum Streptophyta; class Magnoliopsida; order Asparagales; family Amaryllidaceae; genus Allium; species Allium cepa. The sequence continues at coordinate 502,302,359 of CM060945.1, forward strand.
TGAAGTGTCGAAGGAATCGAGAAATTAGCAAAGTATAGGCATTCTAGAAGTGATCCAAAAGTCCCCCTTTTGGTGGAGTAGGAAAGGTATTTATAGGGAATTTCTGGAGTTAGGTCGTAGGTCGTGGGCGACCTAGGGGTTAAGTCGTAGGTCGTGAGCGACCTAAGGGATACGGGTTAAGGCTTATGCTTGATCAACTTCTTTGGTTGGTAGGTCGTAGCGACCTATGAGAGTAGAAAGCGACTTATATGGAGCGACTTAGAAGAGGTAGCGACTTAAGGTTGGGTGCGACCTATATGCAAGCGGCTTTATTCTATTCTAACTTGTTAGGTTGCTGCCCCCTTTTAGCTCGTTAGGTCGCTGCCCTTTTTAGATCATTAGGTTGCTGCTTTCCATTGAGTCATCAGGTCGTTAACTCGTTGAGTAGCTTAGGTCGTTAACTCGTTAGGTAGAGTATGTCGCTAAGTCATTGCTACGCTAACTCGCTGTAGGTCTTACATTTATGTTAGCTTGCTTGGGCATTTAGGTCGCTGACTGTAACCACGCTAACTCGCTGGAGGCTTTAGATCATTAGGTCGTTAAACTTCTTAACTCGTTTGGTCATTTAGGTCGCTGTTCCCCATAGCACATTAGGTCAATGGGTCGTGAAAAAGTGGAGCTAACAAACTAGAAATAATTTAATTCTAAATTAATTTGATATTAGAAATGGAATCTATTCTGCTAATCATGTGCCCAAAATATTTTTGTCAATTTAAATATAGTAGAAAGGTATTTTATTCTGCTAACAGACATCATCAATAAGGTATAATCAACATAACTGTAACCAATCAGTATTATATTATTATTAAATCATAACACGCAAGCATTATCAACTATTTAAACTAAACTGTTCTACCCGTTAATACGATTCTAATGCAAAAATCCACGGGTTAAATGAATTTAAAACGGGTGAGTTATAGCATTTTTAATTCAATACATTAAATTAATAATAAACTAAATGAATTATTTCTCACCCAAACTATCAAGCCCAAAGCCCACCTCCTACACACACCGTCCACCGTCATCTTCCCAAATCCCCAATCCTCAATTCCATTTTCCAAAACCTGAAAACCAAAGACATGCACATACGACCGTTCACATGCACACACTTCCCTGACCACTAACCCACAATCTTTGATCACCCACAGACTCGCCTCCCCATGCTTGACTCAGCCACCACCTTGCGATCACCCTCAGTGGCATCCATCTAATTCCAATTACTAACCTACAAAAATTAGATAACAATCGTCAGGACCTTGCATTCAAACACCAATGGCCACCGCTCCACCTACTTCCAACCTCCACCGCCACCACCGATAGAACCCCCACATGTGCCCCCACTTTCATACCTAACATCAGTCATATCGACGTCCCTTTGAGCTGCTGCTAGCCTATTTCCAAACCTAGAAAACACAAAATCTAAAACCCTAAGTTTAGCTTGATTGACCACCATCTTCCACCAGCGACGCCGCAACCTCACCACCAACTTTGCCATGATCCCAGCCTCCACCATACTCAACAATACCTTCCCTCCACCAGACAAAACTATGCCTCCTAAGATCATGTGAACAGCATCAAAAATCATGATCTAACAGATGAACGGGACCATACTCCCCATCCATCAATTTGTGCTTGTCAAAAAATTGTCGTAAATCAACCATTCGCTGTAATCAAATAAACTACACCACCCTACTCGATGAAATGTTGAACTGCTAATTTTAAAATTTACTAAGAACTAAATTGAATAACTCTACAGTTGATCATTTTCTCTAATTCCTAATAGTTTTAGAGATATTGAATTTTTTGAACATATTAGTGGGAGTTTGGTTTCATATATAATAAGCAAGAAAGAAGAAGACGCAAATGCCAGTAGTTTGTGTTCATGTTTGTGTTCATGTTTGTGTGAATGTTTTTAATTTATAGCAAGCCACTTCCATGTCAAAGAAAATTACAAACATAAAATGATTTAAAAAAATAAATTTAAAACATGGGTACCATATCAAGTCACAACCAAGCTACTAACAAAATTAAACAATATTCCTTATCTACAAAGGTATGAAGCAAGGTTAGTGTTCTCACCTTCCCTGATTATTGAAAATGCAAGGTTCAAGCTTCCTATGCTAGCAACCATCCTTTTAGCTACTAACCATCAACTACACCCTTAAAATTCAAACTTTGACTTAAAAGAGATTTTTTTATTATGAATGGCAAAGGAGTGGGAAATAAAAAATGAGTTAGGAAATGTAGAAATGGAAACGAAAAATAAAATGAGAAGTGAGAGAAAACTTATTTTTATAAATAAATGAAAATGCTAAAGACCAAAAATACACTTAATCACATTTTTTCTCACCCATCTTTTCTTAAGTCAACTAGTACCAAACCATTGGATATTAGGAAGTCCTATAACCTTTCTCCAATTTAACACTTAAACTATCACTTCAAATTTTAAATTTAAATATATTTATTTTTATTACTATAATATTATTACATTTCACAAATATGGTTCCTTAACTCAAGCTAACCATTTAGATGTTGTTTAAAATGTATACAAAAGTTAAAAAAATTTCTACAACTTGTTGTTCGATAAAAAACTAGAAATTCGAAAAGCGGGTTTCGGTCGGATTTTCAGTTTTCCATTAAACTGCCTATTTTAGTAAACAAAATTCAAATGTATTTTCTATTATTAGTCATAAAATAAAAGAGAGTTATTTAATTATTAAAACCATTAAATGAATATGTAGAATAAATAAATATTCCTAAATCAAATTGACAAAATTTCGGGTCGTTGCATTCTTCTCCCCTTAAAATAATTTCGACCTTAAAATTTCATCCCAATAAACATAGAAGGAAACTAGTTAATATAAAAACTTACCCATTTTACTTCCATAACTATGTATGAAAATATTTTCATAAAACCAAACTTAAGTTTAAAATTTTCATAATATCACACTACATCCTAAGTGCATATACCATTATCTGATTCAAACCTTTTTATTTTGAATTTATTTCCCTTTATAAACTCAAGATCCAAATACCATTTTTTTAAAACCTCTTTTGAAATGATACTGTATATTTTAACCACGGAATATATATATATAGTCCAAGTAACTCTAAAATTATACCAAGGAACTGGGGACAACCAAATAGTATTATACATTCTCTTTCCAAGAATGGTGAAACCTAAGAGTGGTGCTTACCATTCGAACACATCTTTTTTCCATTTTTTAGTTATTTTCGAGCCACTTGAACTAGTTGACTGAAAATGCTCCTTCTATTTCAAAATTACCTTTTTTAAATAACACTATATATATTTTCAAATAAATTGTTCTGTAAAAATATCTATTTCCACCTTGTTTTGTATTCGTTCAGATTCGAACTCATTTCTATCATATAATGACAAAGGGAATAATTTGTTAAGTGCACTACAACATTCGTCTAGGCAAATATCTAATCGTCGCTTAGAATTTTATTCATATCATTACAAAAAAATCAAGACTCATTCCCCAAACTATCCAGAGAAAACATACCTTACTTCTAAAATTTTCTTTCCAAAATATGTGTACTTGTAGAAACTTCTAAGTAAAACCATTACCACTCTTTCTCAAAAAATCATTTTAAATCTTTTCAAAGGCTAGGGAATTTGAATCCTCAAAAATCCTTTTATTTAAAGACATTTTTATAAATCCAAATTTCATCAAATCATTCTCTATAAAATCATTCCTAAATATTATTTCAAGATATTCCAGCTTTCTTTTAATAACCCTCTTTTATTAAAATCCAATTTTAAATTAACATTATAGCCGAAATCCTTATAGTCAAACCATGAAACGTATTTCACAAGGTGTTCACTTCAATATTCCCATAATTCCTATCTACCCAACCGATACTTTGAAAAGGAAAATTAAAAATAAATCAAAAAACAATAGTCAACGCCCCAAAAGTTGACCAGCATGACTAATCAAACCCCAAATGTTAATGATTGAATATTATCATTTCCAACTACATTAATTTTTGAAGATCATTACTTTTATGTGTAAAATATAGTTATAGTTAAAATTATTTCATTTACCAATTATAAAGATTGTTGTGTCGGTTTTCCTTTTTTCGTGTTTAGAGATCCCTATCAATAATGTTGGCCACTTATACTAACCAGGATCTGTAATCTACTAACAAAATCAATCAACACAACATAATTTTTTTGTAAAAATAACAAATATGTGCTCTTACGTATGTACTCTCAAACTCATTCTAAGATATTACTAATCCTATCTCTAATGAGTATACCGCAACAAGTCCAAGGTTCTCGCTAACCCTTCAACTCTGATACCAACTGTAATGACCTGCATTTTTGATCCTCGGAAGTCGACACTTATACATCCACGATATTAATGTGTCAAACATCCAAAGACCGGAAAGCTAGATTATTAGGGTAAATAAAAAAGGCAGAACAAAATCTTATACCGTGATGAGTAATATGTAATATACAACATTTCTTTATAGAAAGAAAAGAATCTTAATATAAATACTATCATCGGCCGGGGAAGTTATAATAACTTTACAATTCTAATAAATACAGACAAGAAGAAACAACGAAAGATAAAATATAGGAATAAGTTTTGGAAGATCTAGCTCGTCTCCTAAAGCTCCAAACCATCAAGCTATATCAAGAAGTTTTGCTAGGGTTAACGTGAGCGTGATAAGAAAATAATGCCTGGATCAGTTTGGTAAATCAGCATGAGAAACATAATCAAATGGATTTTTAATACTTTAAAAACCTTCTAAAAATAAAGGTATATTATAAAACCACACCGTGCATAAACATAGACGAGTTTCCACGTTACGATAACCAAATCATTTTTAATTGAAAATCTAACGATATTATAATAATGGCAGGTGTTGAAATAAGTATATAAAATATCTAAAATGATCACCCTTGATTACTTTCAATAGTAATAGATTCTACAACTAAAACTATAAGGGACGTATTGGAGACTGGAATCCCATAATGACAAGGCACCAGGGTACCACATACCCCAATGCACCTGTAAAAAATGTACCAAGGTCGAAAAGATTTCGACCTTTGTAAATAAGAGCTTGCCAACCCCTCGAACATGGCATGTCGGATTACATCATTCCGTGGGCATCAAGACTGCAAATAGATGTGCTAGGCCATATCCCCTCTCTTCCTATGCGCACGCTTAGCAGAATCCATAAATATCGATTTTAGATCGAGGAATGATGTTCCTAACGGTAGCGAACCACATAGCCCTGAAGCATATCATATGTTTTAGTCATTGCCAGACTGTGAGGCTTGTTAGGTCACGATTACCTTTTTCTTTCCTTTGCAAATCCCACTTGGAATGTTTTTACTACCTTCTAGGCAACAATATAATGTTAGCACTCATCCTATAAGTTATTCAAGACATGAACAAATCAAATACACTACTTCTACTACATCCATTTTGGAATCACCCTCAGGATTAGTAGCAAATAGCCCTTGCGCTTCAAAGAACTTCGTCTTTGATTCCATTATCTCGAAACAGTATCTAGCCTCTTTCAAAGCATCGAGCATGTATATGCTTTTGGAGTAAACCGCTAAATTTGTATTTTTATCACTTCTAAGATTTACAGAATTTGCATTTAGACTTAAGTTGCTAGCTTTTTTCTAATGGAAGTTTGCATATAGTGCATTGATATTTTTTATTATTATGATTTGGATTTGAAAAAAGTGAAACCGATATTTTACATCCGGGTAAGTTATAGATTTAATCAATTCTGCTCGACTACTTATAATTTGAAGCATGTTGTTCAAGCACTAAATTTTCAAATGTATTTAATTTTTTTTATGTGTACAGATTCAGATATACAAACCTTTCAAATATATATTGGATTTTGAATCTAGCAATTGGAAATGTATTTATGATAGGCTCCTAAAAGAAAGTGTGCACAAAACCTTAAGCGTGTGAGAACAGAGCATATGAAGATGCTCGACGCATATATATCAAATTTCAAATAACTTCGGTGCTATTTGTATGAATTTTTAAACATGTACCAGTTTGGTGTGTTAATTTTTGGAGTATGTGCAATCTTCGGTAGCACATAGCTTTGTGTGTGTGTATACATATATATGCGCCTTTGATAGGGACATTATAAGTATGGTGTCCATATGCATATAGCTTTAATTGCATAACCTTCAAGTGTATTTGGTTCTAAATATAAAAAATTCAGATATACAAATTTTGAAAGTATGGAGTTTTAGACATATTTCAGGTTGCAAAAGTTAGGGATTACAGGCTTAAAGAAAACTTTTACATGTACATCAGTTTTTGAATGCATCGTAGTTTCATAAATGTGAGGTTTTAACTATTTTCGGTGTTGTAAATATAAAGTTTCATACACATGGATTTTGAAAAAGGAGATTTCAAATATATCAGGCTTCCAACGTACACACTCTTACACATATCAAATTATGAATATATACACTACATTATTTTAAAATTTATATACATGCAGTCTCAAGAAAATATGTGCAGTCATTAGTAAATATGTGCATGCGGTCTCAAGTGATGTTGTGTAACACCCCTAATTTTTTATAACATTATTCGGAAGATTTAATTTGAAAAAATTAAATAGAATAATGTATTGTCATAAGGGGAATGAGATTGATTAATTAATATTAGTGGTCATGCTTGTCTAAAATGAACGAGATTATAAATTGTTTAGTGTTAACTATTTAATCATAAGGGTATTATGGTCATTTGCCAGCCACATTCTCTACCCTTATGCTATTATCCCCTTAGCCATACACGTTCATTTTTATCATAAGAAAAAACTAAGCATAAGAAAGCAAATATCCAGCCAGGCCATTAGGAAGAATGAAGAGAAGAGAAATTCAAGTAATTCTTTGGTTCAAGCTAGAAGTAATCAATGTAAATCAATCTCTGATTTCCTTATTCAATCTAAGGTCAATAATAATCACTACATCTCTATTTTGATTTCTATAACCTATGTTTTCAGATTTAAGAGTAAATTCATTTTTATGGCTTATTGGAAGATAATATGCTAGATTATAATTTGTTTAGATTAAACATGATTATTTCAAGGAAGATGCGCATGACTTTAGGGTAAAACCGAGGTTAAATGATTAATAAATGTCATGGGAAAATTATATGTTATCAGAAATATGATTTTGGAGTTGGTTTTCAATTTTTATAATTTTCTAAGTTGTAGAGGATTATTTAAGACTTTTAAAAGGAAAATACGATTATTTGGTTCATAAATTTATCTTGGAAATTACATTAAGAATTTGGGTCAGAAATTTTAATGTTAGGCAACATGATTAAAATGAATTTTTGGAACTTTTATTGATTTTTACTAGAGAATTAGTATGGAAATTAAATTATTTTGAATGGAGGATCTAAACGATTTAACTGTTATGTTAATGGGAAGGGCTTATTTGTTAAACATTAAATGGGTTTAGATCTAAGAAAATTGCAGCCAATATTTGTAAAATGATTTGAAAGTTTATGTAACCAATCAGATGTTTATTGCAGCCAATATTTGTAAAATGATTTGAAAGTTTATGTAACCAATCAGATGTTTACATGTGGGAAAGTTTGTAAGAAAAAAATTACTTTATTTGGTAAAAACAGCCTTTTTCTCATAAAAGTAGGTTCCGCCTCCTTTAGAAGGACCTTTCGACCTAGAGCTTCCGCCTCCAACCAAGTCAAAACCTTCTAGATCAAAACCATTAAATCAATACACATGGTATCAAGTAGCTGGTACGTAGTGGATTGAAGAAGGATGGAAGATAGGGTGCCGAAATGTAGCTTTCGAAGGGGTTGGTTCCTTTGTTTTAAAAGAAAAGTGCTTGCCTGTTTACAAAGGGGTTTCAAAGTAGTCGAAACCAATGGTTTCTAAAGGGTATTTCTAAAGAAGCTTTCAAAGGAGAGCTACCACCTTTGTTTTAAAATAGTAGCTTTCGAAGGAGTTACACGGTTTTTAATTGAAGATTTCGGAAAGGGTAGTTTCGACCAAGTCGGAACCTTTCTGTGTTTATAAGCCTTTCGAAGGTATTGAAGACATCAATGCCGTCGAAAGGTATTGTTGTTTTTATAAATATAATCTGCTTTTACTACTTTCGAAATAGGTTAGGGGAACGGTTTCGAGAGGGGTTTCGAAGCCAACCTTCAACTGTTTTATGCAGATATTTTAATGCTTTCGAAAGGATGGTTTCGATGCCATCAAGCTTCCCTAATTCTTTTTGAAATAAAGAATGGTTTTAAAAGAGCTGCTTTTGCTTATGTTCACTTTGACCCAAAAATGTTATTTTAAATATAAACCCAATGGCTTCAAAAGGTATTGGTTTCGAAGGGTAACCTTCAATGGTTCAAAATGGGTGTTTTTGAAAGGTTTCGAAACTATGCTTCGATACTTATATGATAATAGTTTAACAAGGTTGAAAGGTTTCGAAAGAGATGTTTTAAAGTATTCGAAAGGGAAGAGCGTAATGTTTTAAAGATAGAATTTAAGGCTTTCGAAGGAGGTTATTTAGCGAAGTCAAAAACATGGTTTCAAAGGTGTCCAAAGGCATTTTAAACCCCAAACACATTTTTAAAGGAAAACCCATTACTAAATAAAGGTTTTCATGTATGTAAATTTAAAGAAGTATTTCCCAGATAAATGTATATGTTAAAGGGATTAATCATGTGTTATATGTAAACGTTTTTAAGGATATAAAACCCATCAGGAGTGGTATTGTAAAGTTGTTATATTTTCTTCTTCAAATAGAAATATATTCCCATGATAAAGAACCAAAAACTGTATTATAGGGGATAAAGGGGTAGAAGAATCAGCTAGGTTAACCTAGTAGTGAATAAAAATTTATTAAATTCCTGAATGGGTAGAAATGCATCAAGGGAGTCAGGGAGACCAAAATATTGGATGCCTAAACCTTGAAGTTGTCCAGGAGATAGGTTCTTAGTAAACCCATGAAAATTATGTTTTGGAAGCTATTGGGGGTAACCAACATGTTTATAGTAAACCTATGAAAAATATGATTAGGAATTTATTGGTGGTGCCAATAGGTTTATAGTAAACCTATGAAAACTATGTACTAAGGATGGTTGGCATGGGCTTTTTGATTTGTAATGAACCAATGAAAACTATATCTGGATTAAGTATTGACATTAGTCAAAAGGTTCCTAGTCAACCCATGAAAACTAGGATAAGAAAGAAGTTAATTGAGGGATTAATAGGTTCCTAGTCAACCAATGAAAACTTGGCAAAGAAAGGAGTTATTAAATTAATTCATAGGTTCCTAGTCAACCCATGAAAACTAAGATATAAGATGAGTTATTGAAATAAGCAATAGGTTCAAGAGAACCCATGAATTAATTAAGTTAATTGGAAGGGGCCTATAGGTTCTTAGTGATCCCATGAAAACTCTAAAATAGGACAAGGCATCCGTGAATTTTAAAAAGGTTATTAATAAACCCATGAAAACTAATAGGTTAATATTGACCCAAAAAGCAATAAATATGACAAGTAATCAATTAAACTGGGAATGGGATATCCATAATGTTTATATATGTATATCATCATTATATTTTGAAAAGCAAAGTTTTAACCATTGTGGATGTAGGAGCACGGTATATGGTTTTATAAAAAGGGTTTTAGGATACCATTGGGAGGAAAACCTATTCCGCTAAGCGCCATGGTCTTACTAGATATCTAAATGGATTGAGATGTTAGATTATTATTCATACCAGGCTTTATATCTGACTCAAAATTTTGTTTTCCTCTTAAACTCTTGAATACTTAATTGATTTTGAGTTGTTTGAGGTTTAGGGTTTCCAGGTTCTCCTCTTAGATGAATAAAGCTTCCAGAGGAGTGCAGTGGAAGTTGGTTATTTAGAGCTGTCTTTTTTTCTGCTGTGTATTTTGGATGTAAAGGCATATTTATCAGCCTTACTGTATACTCTGATCAACCAAGGGGGCATCTTCATATGCCGCTCTTAGCATATGTGTAATAATTATATTTTCCTGAACGTGATTAATTTTTCTGGGATTATGTATAAAACATGAAATGGTTTGAATGGAATGTGGAATGTGCTTTTAGTTTCTTTAAATTCTTCCATATTCTTGTGATCTGTGTATCAATTTATCTAACACCGCCATATTTAATCGGTGAGGATTAATAACCATGGATGACTACAGCATCCGTAGTCGTTAGTTTTGGACCCCAAAGAGTAGGGGGATGTTATAAGTTGGTATCAAAGCATAGGTTTATGAAACTATAAAAGAAAAATAAAACCTAAAAGCTTTTGTTAACATAATCCGATAAATTAGAAATATGATCGAGGCTTGGGTTAATGCTATAGTAACGTACTTGTATTTGATATATATATATATATATATATATATATATATATATATATATATATATATGAAAATTTCTAAGTACGTGTTCCCCTCTCTCTTAGACTGTTCTTCTATATCTTGCTAAGGCTAGTGTGCAGATTTACGAGAAAGAGGATATGGAAGCAGGAAATGGAAGAGAAAAACTAGGTGGAGGAAGCGCCAGAACCAATGGAAATGCTCGACCTAACACCAAGACAAAGCAAGGTCGACATGCTAATGCTAATTCAAATACTGAGGCCAATGTAGTGCTGGAAATCTGCCAGTAGATGCAAGGATGGTTATCAGTGGTTAGTTAATCTTTTGCAAGAAGGAGCTGCTGGTATTGTTGGAGGATCTAATCTTATAGCTCCAATTGGATATAATTATGTTAGGCTGAGCAAAGACTACACCAGTCTGGGTGGAAAACCGTTTATTGGGACATAGGATGTTGTTGAAGTTGGGAATTTTCTACTAAGCTGCGAGAGAATCTTTACTGATCTAGGCTCAGATGATGGGGAAAAGAAAAGGCTAGCCTCTAAGAAGTTGCAAGGGGTAGCGCTTCATTGGTGGAATCGTGTGACCATCGGAGTCTCAGAGGAAGAGCTGAACAAGTGCTGATTTTAGAAGGAAATTTGAGCATAGGTTCTTATCTGATGTTGTCAAGTCGACATTGATGAGAAAGTTTATTGATATTGTCCAGGGTGATATTTAGTAATCGAGTACGTTGCTAAGTTGTTGAGCTGTCTCGATATGGATGTGCCACTTTAGACACTGACATCAGAAGGAATGAGAGTTTCATAAGAGGACTAAAGCCTGAGCTAGATAGAATGACTATGACCCATGTCTGAGAAACCTATAATGTGGTGGTGGAGATTGCTATTTTCCATGAGGAGATGCTTGTTGTTTCTACCAGGGAGAAAGCAGATAGGTTCCAAGGTCCTCAGGGAAAGAAGAGGAAATTCCTTAAGAAGAGCGAAGCCCAGAAAATGGAGGCTGTCAGAAAGCAAGGCTGATTTTGTGTGCTTGAAGTGTGATAAGAAGAGTCATTATGCTCACAAGTGCCGGATAGGCAAAGGGAAGAAGCCTGCAGAGAAGAAGAATGTGAAATGCTTCAACTACGACCAATTTGGGCATTACAAGAACCAATGTCAAGAGCCAGTCCGTGGGGATAGAGGGAAGCATTTTGATATTGGACCACCATCTTCTTCTAGGCCTATTGCAGCAGAGAAAAGGAAAACCATGATGGAAGGTACGCTTTTGATTCAGAGTATACCAATTAGGGTACTACTTGACACTAGTGTTTCGCACTCATTTATATCACAGTATTTGGTTGATAGGTTATGCTTAGAACCCACAAACCTTATTACTTCTTTAAAGGTTGCGAATCCAATAGGATGCAACTCTAGGGATGAGATGGGATCAGTTATAACTTGATTTGTTAGGTCATAAGTTTGCATGCAGTCGGTATGTTTTTGATTTCGTACATTTTGGGATCATTTTGGGTATGGATTGCTTAGGCATGTATGAGGCTAAGATATTTTGCCAGAATAGGAAAATACCATTGAGACACTCATATATCATAACCAAATCACTCAATGGAAAATTCTAGTAGGAGTGTTTGGTTTTTGTTAAGTGCTATTTAGGTTAGAGAAGAGCTTAGTCAGGTTCGAGTAGTATGGGAATTTGCAAATGTCTTTGAGTCGGTTACGGGATTACCTCCGTAACGAGCTGTTGAGTTTCAAATAGATCTTGTACTAGGAGCTAAACCTATGAGTAGACCACCTAGTAGGATGACATGGACAGAGATGAAGGAATTGAAGGTGCACCTAGTGGATCTTAAGAAAAGAATTTTTTTTGGCCAAGTAGTTCACATTGGGGAGCGGCCGCGATATTCGTAAAGAAACAAAATGGGTCATTAAGGACATGCATCGACTATCTTAAGTTAAACGAAAGGAAGATCAAGAATAGGTACCCTCTGTCGAGGATAGATGATATGTTTGATCAGTTGAGTGGAGCTAAGGTGATTTCCTAATTATATTTGGCGATAGGGTTCCATCAGTTGAGAGTGGTAGAGGACAACATTCCTTTGACAGCTTTCGAACTAGGTATGGTTCGTATGAATGGTTAGTGGTGCCTATTGGATTGACAAATTCACCTGCTTTCTTCGTGGATTTGATAAACTAGGTTTATCGAGAGAACTTGGATATGTTTATGTTGGTATTCATTGATGATTGTTATCCCGCCTTTTGGCAAGGCCGTGACACCAAGAACTTAATTAGTAACCAAGGATAGTATGTCCTGAATATCGGTTATGCACAGGTTCACTATGGATACTAGCGAATTTTATTCGAGTCCATATTGAGCTACAATTGACAAGGCACAACAGACAAAGCTATGAAATCCAATGACTCAAATTTCAAGTCAATCGGAGCTCGTATGCTCAAGATAAGGATTGATCAAGGTTCACATGGAAGACATCAATTCATATTCCTCCACTTCATATCAACTAGGTTTCATGTCCATCCGGTTGTCGGCTATCAACTTCGTATCTATCTGAACAAACAGCTACACTTCGTATCCACCAAGGAAGAAATACCTTGTTCATATCCATGGAAAATTGCCTCATTTGTATCCACCCCGTCCTACATTTCGTATCCATCACCTGAGCTCAGCTTCATATCCATCGATCGAAGCCATTACGTATCGATCTTGTTTATGCATTATTCGTAATGATCAACCATCAATCGATATGCGTATGTCATCCAATGGGCAATATGAATGGCACTTTCTACCGATGCAAAAAGGGATTTTAAGGGAGTAATACGAGTGAGACAAGCTTAAACGATATGAACAAGTTCGCCTTGCATCGATATGAAGAGAAAAGAGGCACCTGGATATGAACGAAGCTTACTAAAGAAAAAGATTTGGTCAGTCGGCATAAGAAGTAGATCAATCCGAGAAGATATTGCCATGTCAACTAGTAAGCATGTGCCTAGTATCGACATGACCTAGATCGATATGAACATACTGAGACGAACACGTTTGCACATGAAAAGTCCAGTCTTTCATTGATCATAACTTGAGATCGACAAGTCCAAATGCCACAAAATTTTCAAAGGAGCTTGCCTATAACTTCAAGAATGTACCCGATCCAATTTATCCCAAAAGGACCATTTATGGATCGATAGAACTCAATTCGTATTGCTCCAAGATCCAGCCAAAATCACCTAAACTTGATCCTATGGGCCCACCCACGTGAGAGAAGAAGTCTTTCGAGATCTGGATGAGATATTTGATGCCTATACCTATACGTAGTGACCTTAGTCCTATAAAAAAATGGACTTTTGGCTTCTCTATGCTGATACTCTGTTGAAATTATCACTATATTTCAGTTGTACTATCGTAATCTCTTATAATCAACGAGCAAAATTCGATAAACATTAATCATTTCATAGTGGACGTAGGCAATACGCCAAACCACTCTAAATTTGTGTGTTTCTGCATCTTTTCTTATCTATTGAATGATATGTTTGTTAGACCTACCTCATTTCACATTTATTTTCTTCATTTTATCTATCTAAACACATCCGTAGAGTGTTGTGCCCAATTTTAGTACAAACACTTTGGTGCTTTCACCGAGAAAACCCAGCTTTTCTCCTACTCATTGGATCTACTACCGATATTAGATTGCGAGAATCTAAAGAGAAGATCCAGATTCCAAGTCCAGAAGTTCTTCTACCCTATTTAGATTTGCACCAAGTATAGGAGAGAACTTCACTATTCACCATAGTTGCTACTAGGACTACCTCAACAGCTATAGATCTAGAAGGACGGGACAGGCAGAACCCCACGCACTTCCTTCTGTAAACCAAAATATTGCCGGACCTTCAGATCCACAAGGCCCTGTCACCAGGGAGGAGTTCCAACTAGTGATGCAAGAGCTGACTCAAGGTGGCCAGCAGCTTAACTAGTAGCTTCGTGCCAACGCAGAGTTCACCAATCGGTTGAACCGTGAAAGACGAAGGAAAACCGAAAGGGATTAGGCTTCCTATGTTGAAATTTCATCTTCTTCTGACCAAAATCACATATCCTCGCTCCCACGGCTGCATGGAAGCTATACACAGACTATTGAATATCAGCGCACTCTAAATCTTAGGCAACTGAGGGTTGGCCCATCGAGCAGCCAACAGACCGGACCCTCATCCCGAGGAGGGACGACTCCTTATCATACTACTGTTAACCGCACTACTGTCACTGCTACTAATTTGGGAGCTGACATTCGAAACCGAATGGATCCGAACCATTGCCCGCATGAATATACTCCCGAGCCTTATGTTCTTGAAGAAATAGAACCAAGAGGGCAAGATATGGACCACCGACTGCGACTGGTCCATCCTTGCATTGTGGAACCCGACCACACCTTGGCTTAGCTTGCCCAGAATGTTCGGATGCCAAATATCCCGACAATGATCCGTCGTGATCCGTGAAAGTCAAGGCCTCAACAATGATGATTAGGGAATCTCCAGGGGTCGTACCCATTTCACCGATGACATCCTCTACGCTGAACCACTCGACGATTCAAAATGCCAACTCTACCTACTTATAAAGGAACTCTTAAACAGCCCAGAAAATTTTAAAGTATGAATGGTTAGCGAATGTCACGCAGGCCGTTGATGCGGTTAAGTGCCGAAGTTTTCCAATTTCACTAGGGTGCATCGCGACTATGTGGTTTACTCGCTTATCACATCGATCTATCTCATGTTTTTGACCAATTGGCAATGAAGTTTGTTGAACAGTTTTGCATGCATGTCACAAGGGCTAAAGATGTTAATACCTTGTCCAACGTCACCCAAGATTTTGAAGAGACACGCAAACATTACTTGGAGAGGTTTCATGCTGTATGCATTGAGATTAGTAATCCTAATGACAACTCAATTCTAATGGCATTGACTAACGGGATCGATCCCAATTCCGAATTTGGCAACTAGTAGGCCAAAAATCCCTTGCATTATTGGACTGTTTCTACTCCAAGGCAGCTCAGTTCTTGAGAAGAGAGGATGCGAAACAGTCTAGGAAAAAGGATGACGTAGGACCTAGTGTGGAAGGAATCCAAAGCAATGTCGCTGTAAAACAAACAGGGAAGAGTTCCGAAAAGGTGCAGTTAAACATACAAAACAAGCAGAATCGGGTGAAAGGCGACGGAAATCAAGGTAGGAAGCAAGATCAGAATCGTGGATCACGACGTAGGGCTCGCATGTTTGACACATATACTTGTGATTCCCCACCTCTATACCCATGCTAGCCAAGGACACTACGGGGTAATGCCGTCAAACTAGCACGGAGAATATGGTTGTTGAGGAGCGACCATCCGCGTAATTGCTTTGAGCGCGCACCAATATGCCAGATAGTAAAACAAAGGAAATCCGACACATCGATACAATCTTAAAGCTACTACACAGTGGTTGTATATATTATTCGAAAACAAATATAGAAATAAACAAAATACAAATCAGTCACAGATATCCATATCACAATGGCGGAAAAAAAGATATGAATATAACACAAGATAGTGTACATCAAAGTAGTGGTTGAACAAGATCCACAATGTGACAAAAGAATAGCTACAAGTACTAGACAAAAGAATAAGGATACATCTATGAGTCTATATCTCAAATGTGTACAACAAAAACTACTAATCTAAGTAGTTAGCCAAAAGTCAGAGTGATGATCCCAGATGTGAAGTCAAGCAGAAGCACCTGTAACATCTCGGTCTGACCCGAGCATTATTTAATAAGAAAATAATAAACGGATCAGTCTAGCTATAAATATCAGATAAAGTGATATAGAATAAGGGATATGACGTAAATATATAATAACCATAAAGCCATATTGTGATAAGTATGCAATTGCAAAATCAACTAGGGATTAGTCAATATCAAGAGAATCTTCTCAAAGATCAAAAGGGATGTCATACTCTATATTTTCATTCACCATAACCATGAATATTGACAATAATGTCAATGCCAATCACAAAAGTTAATGACACACAAATACACCAATGCACAAATGTTGGTGACACATATTAATCTAAATCACAAAAATCGGTGAAACACAAATTCTAGAAATCATCAATAGAAATCCAGAAATCACAAAAAAGGGGGCCTATCACAAAACGGGAGCATGAAAACTCACCAACACGTGTATCACAAAATGAAATGCTATTCCATGGTTGCTAACCATTAATTTTGAGCCGAAGCTCCACAAAACGGTTCGAAGACCATGGGTCGCTACCCCACCAATTTGAACCGAAGCTCCATAGAAACGGGGTTTAGTCTCCCTCGCAGACAAAGAGACATCGCAAATTGCTAGTCTAAATCACAAAAATGATCATCATTGATCATCAAGAAGTGTCAATTACACTAAGCTAGTAAATATATGAGCGTAGCTTCATGTCCCATAACCACTAGCTTAACTTAAATATTTACGAACAAATTGCAGATTTCCACTCGAAAATTGTCACAAGAGATTTAATCGAACAAGTCAAAGAATTAACCGACGAAGTAAACGCATACGTTTCATACCACTTGTTTTACTAAGTTGTTTAATTAGATTTCTCATACGAGTGAGGTAAAGGTTTGTATATACTAGTAGGTTAGAAAATGGTTTGGGAAAACGAGCTTTGTAATAAAATAGTGTTGAAATCATTTTGAAGAAAGTGTTTTGATATTTACTACTAATATTAAAACCTTTATTTTTTAAAGTGACAAATCACCAAAATAATTGTAGAAGCAATGAGTCATCAAAATTCATATATGAAGACGTGAATCAAATCCAAAGAAACTGATACCGAGTCCATCAAAGTTGATATACCCAAAAATTCCTAAAATAGAAGTTATCAAAGTCGACCAAGGTGATAACAACTAATCGGAGAAGAAGAATCGATTAAAGATTGGAAAACAAAGTAATTAGCACATAAATAGGCAAAACAGGTAAAACAGAAGCAGGTCAGTCGACTAAACTCCCTGAGTCAGTCGACTGAACACATACCTGAGAAATTTTCGGGCTTCAGCCCAGTCGACTGACTCAGAGAATTCAGTCGACTGAACCTGAATTCGTGCATTTCCTACCCTATTTCAAATGAAGTGCAAACTCACTCAATTTGCAATCGGACAAGCACAGACACTAGGGGTTTACGCCAATCGGCAACCCGGCCCTATTGGCTCCACGATGCATCACCAAAACATGAATCAAACATCAAAGTCAGGATTTTTAAAGATTTGAACCCAAAAACACTAAAAATTGGAATATTCACCAATTCAATCCAAACCACAAAGCAAATGCACATGAATAAGTGTTAGGAATTCATGCCCAACAATCAAAGATAGATATAGGTATAGATGTGAGATAAAAATCTCATCTTTAAACCTAAAATTATGAAGAAGAAGCTATAGAGCAATGGCAAGGACAATCACTCTTCAATTCCAACCGAAAGAGCTTGAATCTAAGCTTAAAAGAGAAACATTTCCTAAATTAGGGTTTAGGAATTTCTGAAATTGATAAGAGAATGAGTTGGAGAAGAAGAGGAGGAGGCTTACCAAAGCTTCTTATATTGATTTGGAGCTAGAACTTGATTTGTAGATGGAAACTAGGGCTTGGAGTTTTAATTTCCCATTCCTCTCTCCATTGTTGCTAAAGCTTGAGTATTAGGAAATAGAAAGGAAGTAATGAGGAGAAGAGGGGTGAAATTTGGGTCTAATGGGCTGAAACAAAAACCAAAGCCCTAAGTGAAAAAGTAGCAAAATTTTACTATCTCCAAACATATTGAAGTTTATACCCAAAAAGATCGCAACCGTCATTTTGAACTCAATGGCAGTGGTCTCGAGTGCTAATCTGACTGTTTGCAAAAAGTATACTTTTTCAGACTATAATCCGACTAATGATGAAATATTTAAATAAAATATTTAAATACTCAATCGTAAAATATGCGTGTTGTTACAGACTCCCCTCCTTAAAGAAATTGCGTCCTCGCAATCATAAGGAACAAATGAATAAAAAGTAACAACCATAAAAGCATATCAACGCATTAAGAAGAAAATTTTAAAATAAAGTGTTCACCTCAAAGAGCACGAGAAAGTAAGTCTGGATGTGTTCGCTCGATGAATTCTCTAGGTTCCCTTGAGCAATCTTTAGGATTTGAGGACCATTGGACTTTCATAAGCGGGACATCTTTATTTCAAAGACGTTTGACTTCTGAAGCAATAATTCGAATAGGATTTTTCTCATAAGTTAAATTAGGTGAAACTTCAATTTCTTCCGCAACACCGGGATCAAGAATAGAATCGGAATCTCAAAGGCATTTCCGTAATTGAGAAACGTGAAACACGTCCTGAATAGTAGAAAATTGAGCCTGTAATAAAAGGCGATAAGCCACGGAACCTATACATTCGGTGATCAGGAATGGACTAATATATCGAGGTGCTAACTTTCTCGATCGACCAAAACGTACAACACCCTTCATAGGTAAACACGAATAAACACAAGACCTTCCACAGAAAATTCTAATTTCCTTCTCCGGTTATCGGCGTAGGATTTTTTTCTACTCAGGGCTTCTTTCACCCTATGACGAATAAGGTCAATCTTCTCTGTGGAATCACGAAAAAAATCTGGACCTAAAACCAGCTTCTCACCGGCCTCAAGCAAACAAGAAGGAGATCGGCATGGCCTTCCATAGAGTGCCTCGGAAGGTGCCATACCAATACTTGATTGGAAGCTATTATTATAGGAAAATTCAATAAGAGAAATATGATCTTTCCAACTTCCACCAAAATCGAGAACACATGCTCGAAGAAGATCTTTAAGAGTTTGATTCACACGCTCAGTTTGTTCATCGGACTGGGGATGATAAGCGGTGCTAAAACTAAGCTTCGTTCCCAAATCTTTTTGAAGACTCTTCCAAAATCCACTAGTAAACAATGGATCACGATCACTAACAATAGAAGAAGGAACTCCATGCAATTTTACAATTTCTTTAATAAAGAGTTTGGCCAAGAGAGGAACGGTTCGATTGGACCGAACGGGAATAAAACGGGCGGATTTATTAAGTCCATCAACTATCACCCATAAGCTATCATGACCCGAACGAGAATGGGGAAGGCCGTCTACAAAATCCATGGAAATTTGATCCCACTTCCAAACTGGAATTTCTAAAGGTTGCAATAACCCACCAGGCCTTCGATGTTCGGCCTTAATGAGTTGGCAAGTCATGCGACACTTAACAAAGTTAGCAACATCAGATTTCATTCCCTCCCAATAATAAAGTTGCTTCATATCCACGTACATTTTACTACTACTGGGATGAATGGTGAATTTAGAACGATGAGAATCTTCTAAATTGTCTTTACGAAGATTACTAATATTTGGCATGATAAGTCTATCAAATTTTCGAATACCGCCACGAGAATCAATATCAAAGTCTTTCAATCCTTCAATATCAATTTTATCTCTAAGATTTTGGCCAAGAAGAGCCAATTCGGGATCTAGCTTTTGAGTTTCAAGAATGCGGTCTAGAAGAGAAGGATGAGCCTCATGGCTACGTAAAACAAGAGATGAACATAAATCGGAAACACGTTCTTGAATCTCACAAGTGGATAAAATTACGAGATCATTCCATTCGGATATCATCATAGAAACAACCGCTTGTTGCTTACGACTAAGTGCATCCGCAACACGATTTCCCTTTCCGGGAGTATAAAGAATATCAAGATCATAAGCTGCAAGAAATTCGAGCCAACATTGTTGACGCAAATTAAGTTCCTTTTGAGAAAATAAATACTTTAAGGATTTATGATCGGTGTAAAGAATAATTTTTTTCTCCCAAAAGATAATGACACCAAATCCGAAGGGCGAAAACAATAGCCGTGAGCTCTAAACCATGAGTGGCATATCTAGTCTCAGCCAGCTTCAATTTCCTAGAAGCATAAGCAATAACACGTTCCCTTTGCATAAGGATGGCTCCCAAACCAACACGGCTAGCATCGGTACAAACAATAAAATCTTTATTCCCCTCGGGAATAACAAGAATAGGAGCATCGGAAAGGAGTTCTTTTAATTTCTAGAAAGAAGCTTCACATTTGACCGACCAAATGTATTTAACTCCCTTCTTTGTCAAACTAGTAAGTGGCACGGAAATTTTTGAAAAGTCTTTTATGAATCGGCGGTAATAACCTGCCAATCCAAGAAAACTACGGATCTCCGTCAGACTCTCCGGTCTCTTCCAATTTTGAATCACTTCAATCTTCTAAGGATCCACGGAAATTCCGGATTCGGAAATAATGTGACCGAGAAACTTCACACGAGATTTCCAAAAGTGGCATTTAGAAAAAATTTCTTTCAATTGATTGCTCCTAAGAGTTTCCAACACAATCCGAAGATGCTTTTCATGCTCCTCCTCGGTTTTAGAATACACAAGAATATCATCAATAAAGATGAGAACAAACCGATCAAGGAAGTCTTTGAAAACTCTATTCATAAGTTCAATGAAATAAGCCGAGGCACTCGTTAAGCCAAATGGCATAACAAGCCATTCATAAGATCCATAACGAGTACGGAACGATGTCAAAGGATTGCTATCCTCTGCAATACGAAGCTGATGAAAACAGGTAGCCACGTCCAATTGTGAAAATACTCTAGCACCACTAAGTTGGTCAAATAAATCATCAATCCGATGTAAAGGATATTTATTCTTGATAGTGAGATCATTAAGCTTGCAGTAGTCAACGCAAAGCCTAAGTGCACTATCGGTTTCTTCACAAAAATAGCTGAAGCTCCCAAGGAGAGGAACTAGAACGAATAAATCGCTTCGTCTCCAATTCGGATAATTGTTTGCGCATCTCCTCATTTTCTTTATTGGACATATGATAAGGAGGGCGAGTGATAGGTAGATCTCCGGGGATTAGATTGATTCTGAACTCAATTGCTCGCTTAGGCGTTAATCCTAAAACGGGATCAAATATGTCGGAAAATTCACGAACAACGTGAATAAGAGAAATAATATCTTCCTCATCATCATTATCATCATCATGATGATTTAAAGAATATAAAGAGGCAACTAAGCTGGAATCCGAATCTTTAAGGTCAATAGAAATCTGTTTAACAGATTGTGGATGTCGAAGATAAATAGTCCGCATAGGACATAGGATATGAGCCTCATAACGGTTAAGCCAATCCATTCCCAAAATCATTCCAAAGCCTAAGTAGCGCATAACATGCAAATTGGCTCGGATAGAAAAATCACATAAAATAATCTCGACATCTTTACACAATAAACTGATTGTTGCGGATCCACCAACCGGATTCGCAATTCTCAAAAAAGTCATTAAACACAAAACATCCAAAGAAAAAGTATCAACAAGTTCCTTTGAAATAAAAGAATGGGACGCACTCGTATCAAAAAGAACTCGAATAGGGTGATCACGAAATAAAATAATGCCATCAAGGATAGAATGAGAAAAACCTTGACCACGAGAAGTGTTACTAGGAGTTTGCGCAACATTAATCTTTCCCTCCTTCCTGCCTTGAAGTTTGGGACAAGAAGATAAATAATGATCTGAGCTTTTACAACAGCGACAAGTGCGGGCTTTTAACACTTATTCGCATAATGGTCCTTAGAACCACAACTGTAGTATTGCCCACTACCTAAGGTAGAAGTCTTAGTTGCCGGATGGGCTTGCTTCCCTTTCTTATTGTTGGGATAAGGACCATTGAACTTATTAGGCCTTTTCTTGTTGTTGAAGTTTGGTTTGGCACCCATAACTTCAACATTACTTTCTTTATCTGCCTCTTCAAGTCAAAGAGCGATGTCAACAAGTTGATCAAAAGAAACATCAAATTTTAGAAGTAATGGCTTCTTGAGATTTTTGTTCAAGCCATAGACAAATCTCTGGTTCTTCTTCAACGAGGTGTTTATGTACTCGACCTCATATTTAGAGAGCGACTCGAAGGATGCGACATAATCTGTCATAGAAGATTCACCTTGAACAAGGTCTATAAAACGGCGAGCCAAAGTCACCTTCTCAGCTTCTGGCATAAATTTTAATTCGAAGCGTTTCCTGAATTTCTCCCAAGTAAGATCCGCTTCTACTATTTCAGAAATAAGAAGTTCATACCAATCTAATGCTCTTTCTTGGAGCATACTAGAAGCCACCTGAACAGGTTGAAGATCAATAAGATTCATGCGTGAAAAGATTCGATCGCGTGTTCTTAGCCAAGCCTGGACTTCAATAATGGTTTCAGAACCTTTAAATGACTTCCCACCCAAGTTGGTATAATCTTGCACAAGCATGCAAATCCAGACTTAGGGTGAGTAGGTTCCGGATTAGAACCGGCTGCTTGAGCATTCTTTACTAGATCAAGAAGCTGCTGGGCAGACATAAAAACTCCATCCTGGGGAGTAGCACTAGATTGATCGGCGCTGGGACGGCCAGGTCTAGCCATTTCTCTTCCTTAAGAAAGAAGAAGGAAGAAGAAAAGGTTATTCACAAGTTGAATATCAAACATTAATGAGTGTTAAAACAAGGAATCATAAAAGAAAATATGATAGAATAGTACGGAGACACGAATTAAATCCTAAGGCACGACTCCTAAGAATGACTTAGGACGATGATCCTTGTTAAATTATTCTACATTATTCCAAAGTTTGGCTTTGATACCAAGCTGTGACGCCCCACCTCTATACCCATGCTAGCCAAGGACACTACAGGGTAATGCCGTCAACTAGCGCGGAGAATAAGGCTGTTGAGGAGCGACCATCCGCGTAATTGATTTGAGCGCACACCGATATGCCAGATAGTAAAACAAAGGAAATCCGACACATCGATACAATCTCAAAGCTACTACACAATGGCTGTATATATTCTTCGGAAACAAATATAGAAATAAACATAACACAAATCAGTCACAGATATCCATATCACAATGGGGGGAAAAAAGATATGAATATAACACAAGAAAGTGTACATCAGAGTAGTGATTGAACAAGATCCACAATGTCACAAAAGAATAGCTACAAGTACTAGACAAAAGAATAAGGATACATCTATGAGTCTATATCTCAAATGTATACAATAAAAACTACTAATCTAAGTAGTTATCCAAAAGTCAGGGTGATAATCCCAGACGTGGAGTCAAACAGAAGCACCTGTAACATCTCGGCTTGACCCGAGTATTATTTAATAAGAAAATAATAAATGGATCAGTCTAGCTGTAAATATCAGATAAAGTGATATAGAATAAGGGATATGACGTAAATATATAATAACCATAAAGCCATACTGTGATAAGTATGCAATTGAAATATCAACTAGGGATTAGTCAATATCACGAGAATCTTCTCAAAGATCAAAAGGGATGTCATACTCTATATTTTCATTCACCATAACCATGAACATTGACAATAATGTCAATGCCAATCACAAAAGTTAATGACACATAAATTCACCAATGCACAAATGTTGATAACACATACCAATGTAAATCACGAAAATCGGCGAAACACAAATTCTAGAAATCATCAATAGAAATCCATAAATCACAAAAAGGGGGAGGCCTATCACAAAATGGGAGCATGAAAACTCACCAACACGTGTATCACAAAATGGAATGCTATTCCATGGTTGCTAACCATTAATTTTGAGCCGGAGATCCACAAAACGGTCCGAAGACCATGGGTCGCTACCCCACCAATTTGATCCAAAGCTCCACAGAAACGGGGTTTACTTTCCCTCGCAGACAAAGAGACATTGCACATTGCTAGTCTAAATCACAAAAATGTACATCATCGATCATCAAGAAGTGTCAATTACACTAAGCTAGTAAATATATGAGCTTAGCTTCATGTCCCATAACCAACAGCTTAACTTAAATATTTACGAACAAATTATAGATTTCCACTCAAAAATTGTCACAAGAGATTCAATCGGACAAGTCCAAGAATTAACCGACGAAGTAAACGCAAATGTTTCATACCACTTGTTTTACTAAGTCGTTTAATTAGATTTCTCATACGAGTGAGGTAAGGTTTGTATATACTAGTAGGTTAGAAAACGGTTTGAGAAAACGAGCTTTGTAATAAAATAGTGTTGAAATTATTTTGAATAAAGAGTTTTGATATTTAATACTAGTATTAAAACCTTTATATTTTGAAAGTGACAAATCACAAAAATGATCGTAGAAGTAATCAATCATCAAAATTCACATACGAAGACGTGAATCAAATCCAAAGAAACCGAATACCAAGTCCATCAAAGTGGATATACCCAAAAATTCCTAAAATAGAAGTTATCAAAGTTGACCAAGGTGATAACAACTAATCGAAGAAGAAGAATCGACTAAAGATTGGAAAACAAAGCAACTTGCACATAAATAGGCAAAACAGGTAAAACAGGAGCAGGTTAGTCGACTAAACTCCCTGAGTCAGTCGACTGAACACATACCTGAGCAATTTTCGGGCTTCAGCTCAGTCGACTGACTCAGAGAATTCAGTCGACTGAACCTGAATTCCTGCATTTCCTACCCTATTTCAAATGAAGTGCAAACTCACTCAATTTGCAATCGGACAAGCACGGACGCTAGGGGTTTACGCCAATCGGCAACCCGGCCCTGTTGGCTCCACAATGCATCTCCAAAACATGAATCAAACATCAAAGTTAGGATTTCAAAAGATTTAAACCCAAAAACACTAAAAATAGGAATATTCGCCAATTCAATCCAAACCACAAGCAAATGCACATGAATAGGTGTTAGGAATTCATGCCCAACAATCAAAGATAGATATAGGTATAGATGTGAGATAAAAATCTCATCTTTAAACCCAAAATTATGAAGAAGCTAAAGAGCAATGACAAGGACAATCACTCTTCAATTCCAACCTAAAGAGCTTGAATCTAATCTTAAAAGAGAAACATTTCCTAAATTAGGTTCAGGAATTTCTGAAATTAATAAGAGAATGAGTTGGAGAAGAAGAAGAGGAGGCTTACCAAAGTTTCTTCTATTGATTTGGAGCTAGAACTTGATTTGTAGATGGAAACTAGGGCTTGGAGTTTTAATTTCCCATTCCTCTCTCCATTGTTGCTAAATCTTGAGTATTAGGAAATAGAAAGGAAGTAATGAAGAGAAGAGGGGTGAAGTTTGGGTCTAATGGGCTGAAAAAAAAACCAAAGCCCTAAGTGAAAAAGTAGCAAAATTCTACTATCACCAAACATATCGAAGTTTATACTCAAAAAGATCGCAACCGTCGTTTTGAACTCAATGGATGTGGTCTCGTGTCCTAATTTAACTGTTTGTCAAAAGTAGCCTATTTCGGACTATAATCCGACTAACGATGAAATATTTAAATAAAATATTTAAATACTCAATCGTAAAATATGCGGGTTGTTACAATACTCCTCTAGATACGTCTTTTGAAAATGTGTGCTTGCAAACTTGCAATGTTGTAACGACCCACCTTTTTGGACAGTTTAAACCGATGATCAAATACACATGCGATTCTAATACATTCAAAAGGGCAGACGGTTATTGGGGTAAATAAGAAAAGGAAAGAAAGGGAAATAAAAGAAATGAAACAACACAGAATCTTGCAGCGGAACGATGAAATATAATAGTCAAATAAACAGTTCATGAAGATGTTTACAATACTTCAATCATTATTTATACAACATTTATCAGAGTTATACATATACAACAAAACAAATAAAATAATGCAGCAGACAGCATGATGCAAAGATAATAATAGAAATAGTATACCAAATCTTCGTCTTCGTCCTCCAAAATAGATCTTCAGTAAGATGAAAACTCAGGTCTGACCCGAGCGTAATGAAAAGACAAAACACTCGAGTCAGGACTAAAATATCCTCATGTAAGTTAAATCAATCGTAAATAAATATAAGTGTAATGGTGTCAGAGATATTTACGGGGTTTGACATCTCGTATCCAGTGTCAACGTGAGTGTAATAACTTAAGAGATGTTACGGGATTTTCCGTCTCTGAAGGATCCGTTAAACTATCTACTATGTAGTACAATACGCTATTATAATATGTCTATAGTAAAGTAAAGTATTAAAACAGCGTTAAGGCATTACCATAATTCCCCTTAACACATTTTATAATGCCATAGCCTATACAGCACCGTAAACCCCACCGTAAACTAGTGGTTATCAGAGGGTACCCCATAGGTATAACACAAAACAAAACGTAGTGGTCGTGAATAGGATAATCAGTATGACAAGGTATATGAGGCGATACCAACAAGGATACTAGTAGTTGCGTGATCCGTACTGATATTGAGCATAGCCAGCAGCTACCTCAACACCGTGAAACAACACTCCCAAATCGAGGGGCGCACCCAAATCGAATCACAAAAGTAATAGATATGGTATCGAAGAAGTGTGTCCGCTAGAGATGGAGAACCTCAATGGCCCAGCGCGGCTCCTGTTTTGGTCATGTCAGGGGTCATCCAATATCTTTCTCTTTCTTCAGTCAACGCGTTCACCAAACCATCCACTTCATTCTAGACCAACACTCCGCGTATAAGAGTTATTAAAGTGGTTTTCGGTATCGGCAGAGAGTATGTCCATATCCGATCCCGGTCTCTTTAATAACTACGTATTATTACACCGATAGCTCTTTTTCATTTCAAATTGATTCATAATTGATATCAAAATATCATATTCGCTTCAAAAAAATCAAATCCATTTCAAATACCATTATATCTATTCAAAATGTAAGATTCCGTTTCAAATATCATTTTTCGTCTCAATATCTCATTTCGATTTCAAAATCATTTCGAATTTCAATTTAGGTTGCAACTTCATTTAACCAGTTCGTATTTTAAATTCAAGATTTAAACATAAACATTTCACCTTATTGACCAGCTTGATATTTTAGAAAATAGTTTTAAGTAGTTTAAAAGTAGTTTTAAATAATTAAAATAGTTAAAATACTTAAAATATTTAAATGGGTTTCAAATAGATAAATTAATTTAATATAGTCAATGTAGGTTAAAATAGTTTAAGTATTTAAAATGGTTTATATAACAGAGAAATTTGGGAAACAAAATGAAACAGCTTCAAAATCAAAATGTTTCAATCATAACTTCCTAATTCAAATCAATTTTAATTTCCATTCTACCGATTCAATTTCGACTCAATTCAAATCAATGTCAACTTTGACTTCAAATTAATTCAATTCTATATTCACGTTCAATTAATTCAATTTCAATTTGTATCGATTTGGAGCTTGATTTTTCAAAATATCAATTTATAACACTTAACAAAATTTATCCTTCAGTATTCAAATTTAAATCCAAATTTCAAATATGATTCAATTCCAAGCTTAATTTCAAAATATCATTTTTATATCACTTTTACTTAGTAACACTCAAAGCTCGAAATAATGTTCAATCTTTAGAACAAATAATTTTCGAAATTCAATCATATCCAAATTTAAATTTCAATGTCTCAACTTAAATTATTTAACAATTTCTTTTAACCAAAATTTATTTCAACATTCCAAACTCAATTTTTCGATAAATTCGATTTCTATAAATTGAATTTATTTATAACTTTTAAATCAAAACATTTAAATAAATTTCAAATCAACGATTTTAAAATTTATTAATTTAACCAATCCGATGTCCGTATATAATTTTCTATCCTATGCCATGTGATTAGTTATTTCAATTTAATGTCGGGGATGAATATATATCACTTAAATCAAATCACAGTGTCATATGTGTGTATAACAGGATATATATAAGCAAATAAACATCCAAACATTAAAATATCAACTAATAGCATCCATTAAATAAATCATCCAATAGACAATACAATTCACGGCAATTTCATAGTTCTCAATATCAGGTAATTTAATCGCAATTCAATTTTTATTTCAATTCGACTGTCAGTTTAATTTTTCAACAGTGAATTCAAATGACAATCTATATGACAATTAAATTTTATCAAACAACGACAAATAAAATTCATATCACTTTATAATAACAAATTTAACTACCATAAAGATATTCAGTACGTTGTGGGCGTTATAAAACACTCACCTTGATTTTTACGATATTAAATCAAATCGAACGACGTTCGATTTAACCTAAAATTTAATGAGCTCCAAACACTCCCAGATCTACACTGCAACGCAGCTCTTGTCTCCGTGATTCCAAGGCAACCTGTTTCGTCCAATTCTGATAACGAACGAAGAAGATACGGCATTTTCAAGTTTATACGATTTAATATCAAATTAAATTACTAATTTCTTTTAAATTTTTATACC
Source organism: Allium cepa (assembly GCA_030765085.1). Classification (NCBI taxonomy): domain Eukaryota; kingdom Viridiplantae; phylum Streptophyta; class Magnoliopsida; order Asparagales; family Amaryllidaceae; genus Allium; species Allium cepa. The sequence goes on from CM060945.1 coordinate 502,331,132, forward strand.
AGATTCAATCCTGCTCGTTCAAACTTTGATCTGAGGGACCCAAGCCGCGTTCCACGTTCTTCCCATTTGCATTTGCTACAGGTAATACGAATGGAGGAAACCCAAAATGCACGCAACCCACAACCGAACTTCGCTCCTCTACCTCTCTCCTCGACTTCGGTCGGAGACCACCACCGGTCGCGTCTACGCAATAGCCACCACCGGCTTGAGTTTCATCGAGCTCGGCTATCACCATCACCCGGAAATCTCAAACGAACGACCCACCTTCACAGCCCCTCTGTGGCTCCAAACGGCGACGATAAACAAAATTTGCCATTGGATGGAGAGGTCTCACATAGCTCTATGATATTCGTGTTGGAGGTTTAGGCTAAAACGGCTCGGATGAGGAGAGATTGAGGGTGGAAAGTCGTGACTTTTCGGCCATTGAAACAAAACAAATGGCGGCTAGAGATAGCTAGGATTCTTACTGAGGATACGTGTATATATGTAAACGTACATAAATAAAATATTATTATTTTTCAACTTTTTCAAACGGACTCCAAATGAAACGTTCCGCCAGGCGTTTATAATGTTTTACCCACATTCCGAACAAAATGGAACATGTTTCGGGGTCTAATTCGATCGCATGTGTGAGTTACGAAAATAAACGATCAATTTTAAATTAAATCGATTAAATTAATTTCTAAGCGTTTTTAGCTGCCATGGTCAAACGACAACTCCGATTGCAATGGAAATTGAAACCCAATAAAAATAAACTATTACGATCTAATGGAACTGGTTTTGTCGAATTCCGAGACTGTTCCCCGGAAGACTATTTTTAACTCGTTGGTTAAATCGACGACTTTTCAAAATTTACAGAAATGCTTAAGATTCCAATTTTAAAATCTTATTTTCTCTATTATAATCCAAATATAACTTATATTCACTTTGGAAACCAATTTGAATCATATTAAATCAAATTTCAGTTATTCACTCTATCTTCATACATTAAAATTTCAATATCAAATTAATCATATCAAAGTCTGAATTTAATTATTCAAACATTTGTAATATTAAATTTAAACAAATTTTATTTATTCTTAAATCACTATCTTTTGAAATATTCAAAAACGAACTTATCAAATTAACTTTTGAAACAAATTCAAATCATAGAACGACCATTTCCATTAAACAGTTATTCGATTCCCGTTATTCAATTATTCAATAAATTCCAAATATTAAATTTAAACAATTTAATTGTTCAATATTTGACGAATTTCAATATTGGATTTTAAATAAATTTTCGTTATCAGTCGATAACTTTACTACACCAAATGAATTCCATATTATTATTATTTAAGTTTAGTTAGAGATAATGCACTCAACTAATATATAAAATTTCATTTCAATTGCAATTGGTTCCCAAATTCAATTCGACTAACTAAATGAATAGGTAACTTAAATAATTATCACCATTAACTTTTAAATCACACTTATAAGTTTATTATTTACAAACAAGTGTTACAATTTCCTATATAATACAACTTCATTCCATTACCATTGACTATATATTATTTCAATTGATTTGGGATTTCATTCAATTCATAAATAATTAACTTAGATAAAATTTGTTTCAATTCATCTAGTTATTATTATCATAAATAAATTACAAAATTTTAATTCTTCTTATATTAAACCATGAAATCTTATTAAATTAACTATTTTAATTATCAAAAATTTACGGGTCGTTACACTCTCCTACACTCAAAACTTTTCGTCCCTGGAAAGGAAAAAGAAGGGAAAAGGAACTAAGTATAGAATTCAACATTAGATATATTTTATTCAAAGTTACCAACTCATTAAATAACGAAATTCCATATATAAAGTCATTACTACACTTCCACTACGCTACTCTGATTAGCCTATGAAGTTTACGAGTTAGTTATCAAAACAAGTTATAAAATTTTAAAACTTGAAAATTTTCTAACACCCGGATTTACGAAAAATTTCGGCAGAGTCTCCTTTGCGCGGCTCGATTGGTACAGCTACAAAACGCCTCTACGGACCCCAAACCAACAAAAGAAAATCAAAAGCCAAGTGGCTCATCCAAAATCACCAAATCCAATGACAAAATAAACATGTACCTTTTATCGGGCAATCCACATTTTCTTGATTTTAAATACCTGCATCTCATTTACCAATGATATTCAATTATATAATTTAAAAGAATCATTTTATATTTGGCATCTTTAATTTCCAATATTAGGTTTAATTAAGTCCGTAAGCCGTACATATATCATCCGTGAGCAATATCAAATCAAATCGCTTATTCGATCACACAATTTCGCTTTCAACTAGTATTGTTCACACGACTCTCTAGTGCGGACGCAAATTTGGGCCCTTGATTAGAAACTGTTACTCTGCTTGCATAGCCATATACTATGATAGAGAATTCCAGAATCAAATCAAAAATCCATACTCAGGGTTCGCCGTCGAGAATCGAGTGAAAAATCCTAACTTGGATCGATATAAATCATCTCGAAATTTTGTGTTCGAATTTGGATCAAATTGTTATGCGAACAAAATAATATACGTACAACTCACGTATTACCTTCCAATGAATTTCCATCCAATTTATCTATACTAAATTATTTTATTGACTTTTTTTTATTTACAATTAATTATTCACAATCCATTATTCAGTTAGTATATTCATTTCTTTACATAGCATGTTCTTTAACATTATCTTTTCTTAAACTTCATATCATAGAATTTGCTTACTCAAGTTCATTTTAAACATTCTATATAATTTAATTAAATTAAAATTCAATTTTCCAATTGATTCTTAGCTATACCAAATTCTTTTGTTTACATTTACTTCAATTTCATAATTTTAGTTAATAACAAATTTATTTATGGAACAATTTATTAATCCGCACTTTAGTTCATTAATCATCCTATAAAAGTCTAACCTCTCATAAATGACTTTTATTAATTTACAGTTATCTTAAAGGTTACAAATTCAATTTTTTTTCAATCCCTTTGCAATTTATATTTATTTTCTATAACCAATTTACAAAGATATAATACGGTTCATTTATCTTCTTTCTTAATTTCACTTACTTGTTCCATTTATCCATTCATCATTTCATGTTATATTTAAGTATTTATAATTTTTATCGCAACCAAATTTTCATTTATATACATTTTAATTCCTCTTGAGTTTTCCTTACTTGTATACTTCAATTATTTTCAGGTTCTGTTTATTTATACAACATCTTATTACATATCCAAAACATCATTTCAACTTCTTAATATTTGGTAAGTCATATTATATGTTATTAGAATGCAAATTTGGTATTATACAAATTTATAGAATTTCATTTTCCTTAATTAGAATGTTAACAAATTTAATTTATTTAAATCCTCTTTACCTTTTAACTTTAACGATACACTACAACTCTAAAGTTTTCCCAAAACATAAGCTTAGATATCTTAATCCTCTTATTTTATAAATTCTGTTTATTCACATTTTATTCAAATAATTTGAAAATTACTAATTAATATTACTTAGAAATTTAAAAGCCCAGTTCTTTTCAAATCGTTTGAAATAAACATATACACTTATATCTTTAATATATCAAATCAAACCTTTGGAGTTTAAACCAAAACCTATTTACCCAAAATAATTTCAAAGAAAAGCAAAGCTTCTTAGAAGTCTCCCTCACTTTGAGACTCGAAAATGAACGTCGATGATGCTGCGCAGTCATCACCGAAATTATTTTCCAACAACAGAAGAGAGGAGTACTGAATTCATTCCTTACTTTAAAAATCCTTTCAAAATACTTCCATAAACAATTTCCAACTAATATCACAATATATTTTCTTCAAAGCTTTGAGAACCATTGTCAAAACCTCCGGGTCTTAAATTCAATATTTTCCAATTTAAATCTATTTTAATTTATAAGTCACCTTTCTAAAACATTCTTATAGGATTTTCTTTCTTAAAACATTCCATAAGTGTTTTATCATTGTTCATTTTGTAATTCACCTTATTTATTAAATTACAATATCCAATTAATGATGATAACCAATGTTATCATTCCTAACAACTAGGTAAGCTAGATAAGTCATAATAATTTCTGAAAATTTTTCTTTATATACAAAATATAATTAGAGCAAAATTATTTCATTTACCCAATTTCAAAACAATACTATGTCGAATTGTTCTGTTTAAGTGTTTAGAGATCCCTATCAATGACGTTAATTACTCGTATTGACCAGAATCCATCAGCTACTCAACTAATCAACCGACACAATATAAAACATTTAATATCACTAACAAATACGCTCTCTCATATGTACACACTCAGCGACTCATCATAGGGTATTACTACCCTATTTATAAAGAGTCAGACCCCACAAAGCTAAGGTTATCGCTAAACCAAAGCTCTGATACCAACTGTAACGACCCACCTTTTTGGACAGTTTAAACCACGATCAAATACACATGCCGATTCCAAACCATTCAAAAGGGCAGACGGTTATTGGGGTAAATAAGAAAAGGAAAGAAAGGGAAATAAAGGAAGTGAAACAACACAGAATCTTGCAGCGGAAAGATAAATTATAATAGTTTAATAAACAGTTCATGAAGCTGTTTACAATACTTTGATCATTATTTATACAACATTTATCAGATATATACATATACAACAGAACAAATAAAATAATGCAGCAGACAGCATGATGCAAAGATAATAATAGAAATAGTATACCGAATCTTCGTCTTCGTCCTCCAAAATAGATCTTCAATAAGCTGAAAACTCAGGTCTGACCCGAGCGTAATGAAAAGACAAAACATTCGAGTCAGGACTAAAATATCCTTATGTAAGTTAAATCAATCGTAAATAAATATGAGGGTAACGGCGTCAGAGATGTTTACGGAGTTTGACATCTCCTATCCAGTGTCAACGTGAGTGTAATAACTTAAGAGATGTTACAGGATTTTCCATCTCTCAAGGATCCGTTAAACTATCAACTATGTAGTACAATATGCTATTATATTATGTCTATAGTAAAGTAAGTATTAAAATAGCGTTAAGGCATTACCATAATTCCACTTAACACATTTTATAATGCCATAGTCTATACAGCACCGTATACCCCACCGTAAACTAGTGGTTATCAGAGGGTACCCCATAGGTATAACACAAAACAAAACGTAGTGGTCGCGAATAGGATAATCGGTATGACAAGGTATATGAGGCGATACCAACAAGGATACTAGTAGTTGCGCGATCCGGACTGATGTTGAACATAGCCAGCAGCTACCTCAACACCGTGAAGCAACACTCCCAAATCGAGGGGTGCACCCAAATCGAATCACAAAAGTAATAGATATGGTATCGAAGAAGTGTGTCCGCTAGAGATGGCGAACCTCAAAGGCCCGGCGCAGCTCCTATTTCGGTCATGTCAGGGGTCATCCAATATCTTTCTCTTTCTTCAGTCAACGCGTTCACCAAACCATCCACTTCATTCTGGACCAACACTCCGCATATAATAGTTATTAATGGTTTTCGGTATCGACAGAGAGTATGTCCATATCCGATCCCGGTCTCTTTAATAACCACGTATTATTACACCGATAGCTCATTTTCATTTCAAATCGATTCATAATTGATATCAAAATATCATATTCGCTTCAAAAAAATCAACAAACATCATTATATCTATTCAAAATGTAAGATTCCGTTTCAAAAATCATTTTTCATCTCAATATCTCATTTCGATTTCAAAATCATTTCAAATTTCAATTTAGGTTGCAACTTCATTTAACCTGTGACGCCCCACCTCTATACCCACGCTAGCCAAGAACACTACGGTGTAATGCTGTCAACTAGCACGGAGAATAAGGCTATTGAGGAGCGACCATCTGTATAATTGCTATGTGCGAGTACCGATATGCCGGATAAAAATATAACTTTTCATCTCAAGAGGGAATCCGACATACTGACACAAACTCAAAGCTACTACACAGTGGCTATAAAGGTCTTCAGAAACAAATATAGAAATAAACATAACACAAATCAGTCACAGATAATTCATATCACAAAGGCGGAAATAGATATGAATATTACACATGAAAGTGTACATCAGAGTAGTGGTCAAACAAGATCCACAATATCAAAAAGAATAGATACAAGTGCTAGACAAAAGAATAAGTATACATCATAGAGTCTGTATCTCAAATGTATACAACAAAAACTACTAAACTTAAGTAGTTAGCCAAAAGATCAGATGAAAGTCCGATAAGGAGTCAAGCAGAAGCACCTGTAATATCTCAGTCTGACCCGAGTATTATTTAATAAGAAAATAATAAAAGGATCAGTCTAGCTATAAATATCAGATGAAGTGATATATAATAAGAGATATGACATAAACATATAATAATCACAATGCCAAGCTGTGATAAATAAGTAATTGAAAATCAACAAGAGATTAATCAATAGCACAATAATCTACTCAAGATAAAAAGGAATGTCATACTCCTATTTTCATTCACCAAGCCGCAATAAATGACATATATAGCAATGCCAATCGTAAAAGTTGGTGAAACATAAATTTCAGAAATCAACACACGAAATCCAGAAATCACAATAAAAAGGATGGCCAATGCCCAAAAAACTGGACATGGACGCACCTAGAAAGACACGCCCCATGTACAGTCGAACATCGACACACCTAGAAAGATATGCCCCATGCTCTAGCATCGACGCACCTAGAAAGATACGCCCCATGCATAAATAAACATCGATGCACCTAGAAAGATACATCCCATGCAATGTCGAACATCGACGCACCTAGAAAGATACGCCCCATGCTCTAGCATCGACGCACCTAGAAAGATACGCCCCATGCACAAATAAACATCGATGCACCTAGAAAGATACACCCCATGTAATGTCTAACATCGATGCACCTAGAAAGATACACCCCATGCAAAGTCGAACATCGACGCACCTAGAAAGATACGCCCCATGCATAGACGAACATCGACGCACCTAGAAAGATACGCCCCATGTCCCGACTTATTGAGCCGATTGCTCCTCGAAGTAAAGAAACATCGATGCACCTAGAAAGATACACCCCATGCAAAGTCGAAGATCGACGCACCTAGAAAGATACGCCCCATGCTCTAGCATCGACGCACCTAGAAAGATACGCCCCATGCACAAATAAACATCGATGCACCTAGAAAGATACACCCCATGTAATGTCTAACATCGATGCACCTAGAAAGATGCACCTCATGCAAAGTCGAACATCGACGCACCTAGAAAGATACGCCCCATGCATAGACGAGCATCGACGCACCTAGAAAGATACGCCCCATGTCCCGACTTATTGAGCCGATTGCTCCTCGAAGTAAAGAAACATCGACGCACCTAGAAAGGTACGACCCATGTATAAAATGAGATGAAACTCAATAAAATGAGGAACAGTCCTCCACATAGACAAAGAGACATCGCACATTGCTAGTCTAAACCACAAAGATGATCGTCATGATCAAAGAGAAGTGTCAATTACAATAAGCTAGTAAATATATGAGCTTAGCTTCATGTCCCATAACCATTAGCTTAACTTAAATATTTACGAACAAATTGTAGATCTCCACTAGAAAATTGTCACAAGAGGTTCAATCGAACAAGTCCAAAAATTAACCAACGAAGTAAACGCAAGCGTTTCATACCACTTGTTTCACTAAGTCGTTTAATTAGATTTCTCATACGAGTGAGGTAAAGGTTTGTATATACTAATAGATTGGAAAACGGTTGTATAAACGAATTTGGTATTAAAATAGTATTGAAATCGTTTGAGGAAAAAGTTTTGATATTTACTACTAGTATAGAAAACCTTTATATTTTTAAAGTGACAAATAACAAAAAAGATTGTAGGAACAATCAATCACTAAGATTCACATTCGAAAACGTGAATAAAATCCAATGAAATCGATATAAAATCCATCAAAGTGGATATATCTAAAATTCCCAAAGAAAAGGTCATCAAAGTCGATAATAAATGACAACAACAAAAGGGAGACAACACGAATCGATTAAAGTTGGATATTCAAACGAATTAGCAATATAGGCTAATCTGGCAAAAAGTAGCAGGTCGGTCGACCGGACTCCCTGAGTCGGTCGACCGAACCAGAGGGTTGGAAGTGCTCGGGGCACCAGGTCGGTCGACCGGCCCAGGGGGCTCGGTCGGCCGAAGCCTGTAACCAGCACTTCCAAACAGAGGCAGGAAGTGCCTGGACTACAGGTCGGTCGACCGGCCCAGGAGGCTCGGTCGGCCGAACCTGTATACTTGCACTTCCTACCCTATATCAAAGGAGGTGCAAATCCCGACCAAATTGCAATCGCACGAGCAACGGCACTAAGGGTTTATGCCAATCGACTACCCAGCCCTATAAGCTCCTCGATGCATCACCAAAAACATGTTCAAACATCAAAGTTAGGATTTTTAACGAATTGAACTCAAAACACTAAAAATTGGAATATTCACAAAAGCAATCCAAATCAAAATCAAATGCACATGAATAAGTGTTAGGAATTCATACCTAACAATAGAAGAGAATTATAAGCATAGATGTGAGATTAAAAATCTCACCTTTGAACCCAAACGATTGAAGAAGAAGCTTGAAAGCAAAGGAGAATCAACCACTCTTCAAATTCAACTCAATAAGCTTGATTCTAAGCTTTAAAAGAAGAACATTCCCAAAATTAGGTTTAGGAATTTCTGAAATCAAAGAGAGAATGAGTTGGAGAAGAAGAAGAGGAAGCTTACCAATGGGTTCTCATGAACTTTGGAGCTAGGAGATGGATTTGCAAAGGAAGCTAGGGCTTGGAGTTTTAATTTCCACTCTCCACCTCCATTTTCAGTTTTGCTAGAGAGTTAGGAGTTGGAATGAAGTAATGAAGAGGAGAGGGGGATTGGGACTGAGTTAGTAAGTGGTTAATTGGCTCAGCCCAAACCAAAGCCCAAAGCAAAAAGTAGCAAAATTCAGCTTTCTCCAAACATATCGAAGCTTATACTCAAAAAGGTCGCAAACGGCATTTTGAACTCAATGGGGGTGGTCTCGAGTCCCAATTCGACTGTTTGCAAAAAGTAGATTTTCAGACTAAAATCCGATTAACGATAAAATATTTAGATATAAAATCGATAAATATGCGGGTTGTTACAGACTCCCCTCCTTAAAGAAATTGCGTCCTCGCAATACTTAAGAGGAAAAATAAGAAGTAACAACCATGGAAGCATATCAACACAAAAGAAAATTGAAATAAGAAGTTCACCATAAAGAGCACGAAAGAGTTAGTAAGAACGGGATCGCTCAATGAATTCTCTGGATTCCCAAGAGCAATCCTTAGGATTTGAGAATCATTGAACTATCACAAAAAGAACATCTTTATTCCAAAGGCGCTCAACCTCCGAAGTAATGATGCGAATGGAATGTTGCTCATAAGTCAAACTTGGTGAAACTTCAATTTCCTCAATAACACCAGCTCGAGAATAAAAATAGGAAACCTAAAAGCATTTCCATAGTTAAAAGACGCAGAAAACGTCAAGAATAGTAGAAAATTGAGCTAGTGCAACGACGTAGTACAGAAACGCTATGCCCGAGAAACTAGAAACTCGAATAATTTGGAACACCGACGTAGTACAAATACGGTACGTCCAATGTACCGATAAACTGGAACAACGATGTAGTATAATGGTACATCCATTGATCCAGATAAGACGGAACATCGATGTAGTATAATAATAGTACATCCGATGAACCGAACACCATAAAAGAACACCGGACACTAGTCCATAAAAGGAATGAGATAAAATTCAATAAAACGAAGTACATCAAAACGTTCGATGAACTTGATAAAGAGATAATTCCCTTCAGACATCATCAAAGAATCAACCACTTGTTGCCTACGAAAAAGTGCATTGGCAACACGATTTCCCTTCCGGGAATAAAAAGAATATCAAAATCATAAGATACCAGGAATTCGAGTTGACATGAAGTTCCTTATGAGAAAATAAATATTCCAAGGATTTATGATCGAGATGGAGAACAAATTTCTCATCCAAATGTGATGATGCCAAATTCCAAAAGTAAAAACAATACCCGCGAGCACTAGATCATGAGTGGCATATCCAGTCTCGATAAGCAATAATGATTTAGAAGCACAAGTGATAGCACGTTCTCCTTTGCAAGAGAATGGCATCCAAACCAATACGACTAGTATCGGTACAAATAGCAAAGTCTTGGTTCCCCTTCAGGAATCACAAGAATAAGAGTATCGAAAAGAAGAGTTCTTTTAAATAATCTTCTTTCCTGAAAAATTAAAACTTTCAAAATTACATTTATCTTTTTATGTAATAATCTTTCTAAAAAAATTTACATTTTTACAAGTCAATATATCGTGTCTGACTGTCTCATCAAAGCGTTTAGGAGATTCTTATCGATAACGTTGATCAAGCGCATCGACCAAAATTCTTAAAGCACTCAACGGGCAATACAATCACAAAATCATATTCTATAGGATAAACATGTTTCTAAAAACTTTTAAGAATATTCTTTGTTCATTTTAAGAACAAAAAATCCGGTTATACTTCTAAATAAATCTTACGAAAAAGATTTTGCAAAATTTTAAATTGCTATTTTCATCCAAAATCAATAAGTACAAGAATGGAGTCATCGAGATATTCATAGAATATTCGATCTATAAAATGGTTGAAATAAGCTAGACAAACTGAATGACATAATAATTCATTCATAGGAATCATAACAAGTGCGGAATGCGGTAAGTGGAATGCTAATTTTCGCAACTCGTAGCAAACGAAAACCGGTGGTAAGGTCAAACTGAAAAGACCTTAGCACCACACAAAAGATTACTTAGGTTATAATCCTAAGACACGCTCAAAAATACCGAAAAATTTCTCAAACTATTTAGATAAGAGAAATAATACTTTCCTCATCATAAGGGCTTAAAGAAGAAAATGATGCCATCAAGTTGGAATCAAAATCATAAAGGAAAAATAGAAATCTGCTTAACAGATTGAAAATGTCAAAGATGAATAGTCCACTCGAAAAATAGGATATGGGCTTCACAATGATTAAGCCGATCCTTACAAAAAGCAATTTCGAAGCCTAAGTAAAAATATCGGCTCGGAAAGAAAAGTCTCATAAAATAATTTCGACATCAATAGAAAGCAAATTGAGTGTTGCGGATCCACCATCCGGATTCATAAATCCTCAAAGAAGTCAACAAGCCCAAAATATTCAAAGAAAAAGAGTCGACAAGTTCTTTTGATATAAAATAGTGAGCCATATCAAAAAGAACTCAAATAAGAAGATCACGAAATAAAACAATACCATCAAGGATTGAGTGAAAAGTACCTTGACCAAGGGAAGAGTTGCTAGGGGCTTGCACAATATTTAGCTTTCTCATGTCCTTATTCAAAAGTTTGCGACATGCAGATAAAAGATGACCGGGTTTCTTGCAATAGCGACAAGAATGGGGTTTTGGACACATATTCGCATAGTGTTCCTTAGAATTACAATTGTAGCATCCTCCACGATTAGGGATTGGAGTCTTTGCTGCAAAAGTAGTTTGCTTCACTCTCTTATTGGGATTAAGGCTCTTGAACTTAATATGCCTCTTCTTGGAAGTCCCAATATCACAAACACTTCCTTTACCAACCTCTCCATGAAGAAGAGTAACATCCACAAGCTGATTGAAAGAAACTTCAAGTTTCAAGGGTAGAACCATTTCGGGGTTCTTACTCAAAGCATAGATAAACTCTTGATTCTTTAAAAGATCCAAAAGTTGTTGAGCAGACATAAATACTCCATCTTGGGGAGTAGAACTAGATTGACCGGCGCTGGGACGGCCTGGTCTAACCATTTCTCTTCCTTTAGAAAGAAAGAAGGAAGAAGAAGAAGGTTATTCACAAATGAATATCAAGCAATCTTGATAGATAAAACAAGGAATCATAAAGAAAATAGGATGAATCGGTACGAAGACTCGAATAAAATCCTAAAGCACAACTCCTAAGAAAGACTTAGGACGATGATCCTTGTTATAATATTCCATATTGTTCCGAAGTTTGGCTCCGATACCACGCTGTGACGCCCCACCTCTATACCCACGCTAGCCAAGAACACTACGGTGTAATGCTGTCAACTAGCACGGAGAATAAGGCTGTTGAGGAGCGACCATCTGTATAATTGCTTTGTGCGAGTACCGATATGTCGGATAAAAATATAACTTTTCATCTCAAGAGGGAATCTAACATACCGACACAAGCTCAAAGCTACTACACAATGGCTATAAAGGTCTTCGGAAACAAATATAGAAATAAACATAACACAAATCAGCCACAGATAATTCATATCACAAAGGCGGAAATAGATATGAATATTACGCATGAAAGTGTACATCAGAGTAGTGGTCAAATAAGATCCACAATATCAAAAAGAATAGATACAAGTGCTAGACAAAAGAATAAGTATACATCATAGAGTCTGTATCTCAAATGTATACAACAAAAACTACTAAACTTAAGTAGTTAGCCAAAAGATCAGATGAAAGTCCGATAAGGAGTCAAGCAGAAGCACCTGTAATATCTCAGTCTGACCTGAGTATTATTTACTAAGAAAATAATAAACGGATCAGTCAAGCTATAAATATCAGATGAAGTGATATATAATAAGAGATATGACATAAACATATAATAATCACAATGCCAAGCTGTGATAAATAAGTAATTGAAAATCAACAAGAGATTAATCAATAGCACAATAATCTACTCAAGATAAAAAGGAATGTCATACTCCTATTTTCATTCACCAAGCCGCAATAAATGACATATATAGCAATGCCAATCGTAAAAGTTGGTGAAACATAAATTCCAGAAATCAACACATGAAATCCAGAAATCACAATAAAAAGGATGGCCAATCCCCAAAAAAACTGGACATCAACGCACCTAGAAAGACACGCCCCATGTACATTCGAACATCGACACACCTAGAAAGATATGCCCCATGCTCTAGCATCGACGCACCTAGAAAGATACGCCCCATGCATAAATAAACATCGATGCACCTAGAAAGATACATCCCATGCAATGTCGAACATCGACGCACCTAGAAAGATACGCCCCACGCTCTAGCATCGACGCACCTAGAAAGATACGCCCCATGCTCTAGCATCGACGCACCTAGAAAGATACGCCCCATGCACAAATAAACATCGATGCACCTAGAAAGATACACCCCATGTAATGTCTAACATCGATGCACCTAGAAAGATACACCCCATGCAAAGTCGAACATCGACGCACCTAGAAAGATACGCCCCATGCATAGACGAACATCGACGCACCTAGAAAGATACGCCCCATGTCCCGACTTATTGAGCCGATTGCTCCTCGAAGTAAAGAAACACTGATGCACCTAGAAAGATACACCCCATGCAAAGTCGAACATCGACGCACCTAGAAAGATACGCCCCATGCTCTAGCATCGGCGCACCTAGAAAGATACGCCCCATGCACAAATAAACATCGATGCACCTAGAAAGATACACCCCATGTAATGTCTAACATCGATGCACCTAGAAAGATACACCCTATGCAAAGTCAAACATCGACGCACCTAGAAAGATACGCCCCATGCATAGACGAACATCGACGCACCTAGAAAGATACGCCCCATGTCCCGACTTATTGAGCTGATTGCTCCTCGAAGTAAAGAAACATCGACGCACCTAGAAAGGTACGACCCATGTATAAAATGAGACGAAACTCAATAAAATGAGGAACAGTCCTCCACATAGACAAAGAGACATCGCACATTGCTAGTCTAAACCACAAAGATGATCGTCATGATCAAAGAGAAGTGTCAATTACAATAAGCTAGTAAATATATGAGCTTAGCTTCATGTCCCATAACCACTAGCTTAACTTAAATATTTACGAACAAATTGTAGATCTCCACTAGAAAATTGTCACAAGAGGTTCAAACGAACAAGTCCAAAAATTAACCAACGAAGTAAACGCAAGCATTTGATACCACTTGTTTTACTAAGTCGTTTAATTAGATTTCTCATACGAGTGAGGTAAAGGTTTGTATATACTAATAGATTGGAAAACGGTTTTATAAACGAATTTGTTATTAAAATAGTATTGAAATCGTTTGAGGAAAGAGTTTTGATATTTACTACTAGTATAGAAAACCTTTATGTTTTTAAAGTGACAAATAACAAAGAAGATTGTAGGAACAATCAATCACTAAGATTCACATTCGAAACGTGAATAAAATCCAATGAAATCGATATAAAATCCATCAAAGTGGATATATCTAAAATTCCCAAAGAAAAGGTCATCAAAGTCGATAATAAATGACAACAACAAAAGGGAGACAACACGAATCGATTAAAGTTGGATATTCAAACGAATTAGCAATAAAGGCTAATCTGGCAAAAAGTAGCAGGTCGGTCGACCGGACTCCCTAAGTCGGTCGACCGAACCAGAGGGTTGGAAGTGCTCGGAGCACCAGGTCGGTCGACCGGCCCAGGGGGCTCGGTCGGCCGAAGCCTGTAGCCAGCACTTCCAAACAGAGGCAGGAAGTGCCTGGACTACAGGTTGGTCGACCGGCCTAGGAGGCTCGTTCGGCGGAACCTGTATACTTGCACTTCCTACCCTATATCAAAGGAGGTGCAAATCCCGACCAAATTGCAATCGCACGAGCAACGGCGCTAAGGGTTTATGCCAATCGACTACCCGGCCCTATAAGCTCCTCGATGCATCACCAAAAACATGTTCAAACATCAAAGTTAGGATTTTTAACGAATTGAACTCAAAACACAAAAAATTTGAATATTCACAAAAGCAATCCAAATCAAAATCAAATGCACATGAATAAGTGTTAGGAATTCATACCTAACAATAGAAGAGAATTATAAGCATAGATGTGAGATTAAAAATCTCACCTTTGAACCCAAACGATTGAAGAAGAAGCTTGAAAGCAAAGGAGAATCAACCACTCTTCAAATATAACTCAATAAGCTTGATTCTAAGCTTTAAAAGAAGAACATTCCTAAAATTAGGTTTAGGAATTTCTGAAATCAAAGAGAGAATGAGTTGGAGAAGAAGAAGAGGAAGCTTACCAATGGGTTCTCATGAACTTTGGAGCTAGGAGATGGATTTGCAAAGGAAGCTAGGGCTTGGAGTTTTAATTTCCACTCTCCACCTCCATTTTCAGTTTTGCTAGAGAGTTAGGAGTTGGAATAAAGTAATGAAGAGGAGAGGGGGATTGGGACTGAGTTAGTAAGTGGTTAATTGGCTCAGCCCAAACCAAAGCCCAAAGCAAAAAGTTGCAAAATTCAACTTTCTCCAAACATATCGAAGCTTATACTCAAAAAGGTCGCAAACGTCATTTTGACCTCAATGGGGGTGGTCTCGAGTCCCAATTCGACTGTTTGCAAAAAGTAGCTTTTCGGACTAAAATCCGACGAACGATAAAATATTTAAATAAAAAATCGATGAATATGCGGGTTGTTACATAACCCAATTTGTATTTTAAATTCAAGATTTAAACATAAACATTTCACCTTATTGACCCGCTTGAAATTTTAGAAAATAGTTTTAAGTAGTTTAAAAGTAGTTTTAAATAATTAAAATAGTTAAAATACTTAAAATATTTAAAGGGGTTTCAAATAGATGAATTAATTTAATATAGTCAATGTAGGTTAAAAAAGTTTATGTATTTAAAATGGTTTATATAACAGAGAAATTTGGGAAACAAAATGAAACAGCTTCAAAACCAAACCGTTTCAATTATAACTTCCCAATTCAAACCAATTTCAATTTCCATTCTACCGATTCAATTTCGATTCAATTCAAATCAATGTCAACTTTGACTTCAAATTAATTCAATTCTACATTCACCTTCAATTAATTCAATTTCAATTTGTATCGATTTGGAGCTTGATTTTTCAGAATATCAATTTATAACACTTAACAAAATTTATCCTTCAATATTCAATTTTAAATCCAAATTTCAAATATGATTCAATTCCAAGCTCAATTTCTAAATATCATTTTTATATCACTTTTACTTAGTAACACTCAAAGCTCGAAATAATGTTCAATCTTTAAAACAAATAATTTTTGAAATTCAGTCATATCCAAATTTAAATGTCAAAGTCTCAACTTAAATTATTTAACAATTTCTTTTAACCCAAATTTATTTCAACATTCCAAACTCAATTTTTCGATAAATTCGATTTCTATAAATTGATTTTATTTATAACTTTTAAATCAAAACATTTAAATAAATTTCAAATCAACGATTTTAAAATTTATTAATTTAACTAATCCGGTGTCCGTATATAATTTTCTATCCTATGGCCAAGTGATTATTATTTCAATTTAATGTCAGGGATGAATATATATCACTTAAATCAAATCGCAGTGTCATATATGTGTATAACAGGATATATATAAGCAAATAAACATCCAAACATTAACATATCAACTAATAGCATCCATCGAAATAAATCATCCAACAGACAATACAATTCACGGTAATTTCATAGTTCTCAATATCAGTTAACTTAATCGCAATTCAATTTTTATTTCAATTCGACTGTCAATTTAATTTTTCAATAGTGAATTCAAATGACAATCTATATGACAATTAAATTTTATCAAACAACGACAAATAAAATTCATATCACTTCATAACATCAAATTTAACTACCTTAAAGATATTCAGTACGTTGTGAGCGTTATAAAACACTCACCTTGATTTTTACGATTTTAAATCAAATCGAACGACCTTCGATTTAACCTAAAATTTAATGAGCTCCAAACACTCTTAGATCTACACTGCAACGTAGCTCTCATCTCTGCGATTCCAATGCACCCTGTTTCATCCAATTCTGATAACAAACGAAGAAGATACGGTATTTACAAGTTTATACGATTTAATATAAAATTAAATTACTAATTTCTTTTAAATTTTTATACCAGATTCAATCCTGCTCGTTCAAACTTAGATCTGAGGGATCCAAGCCACGTTCACGTTCTTCCCATTTGCATTCGCAACGGGTAATACAAATGGAAGAAACCCAAAACGCATGCAACCAACAACCGAACGTCGCTCCTCCACCTCTCTCCTCGACTTCGATCAGAGACCACCACCGGTCGCGTCTACGCGATAGCCACTACCGGCCTGAGTTTCATCGAGCTCAGCTATCACCATCACCCGAAAATCTCAAACGAACAGTCCACCTTCACAGCCCCTCTGTGGCTCCAAACGGCGACGATAAACAAAAACTGTCATTGGATGGAGAGGTCTCACCTAGCTTTATGATAATCGTGTTGGAGGTTTAGGCTAAAACAACTCGGATGAGGAGAGATTGAGGGTGGAAAGTCGTGACTTTTTGGCCATTGAAACAAAACAAACGGAAGCTAGAGATAGCTAGGGTTTTTACTGAGGATACGTGTATATATGTAAACGTACATAAATAAAATATTATTATTTTTCAACTTTTTCAAACGGACTCCAAATGAAACATTCCGCCAGGCATTTATAATATTTTACCCACATTCCGAAGACAATGGAACATGTTTCAGCGTCTAATTCGATCGCATGTGCGAGTTATGGAAATAAATGATCAATTATAAATTAAATCGATTAAATTAATTTCTTAGCGTTTTGAGCTGCCATGGTCAAACGACAACTCCGATTGCTATGGAAATTGAAACCCAATAAAAATAAACTATCACGGATCTAATGGAACTGGTTTCGTCGAATTCCGAGACTGTGCCCTGGAAGACTATTTTTAACTCGTCGGTTAAATCGACGACTTTTCAAAATTTACAGAACTGCTTAAGATTCCAATTTTAAAATCTTATTAACTCTATCATAATCCAAATATAACTTATATTCACTTTGGAAACCAATTTGAATCATATTAAATCAAATTTCTGTTATTCACTCTATCTTCATACATTAAAATTTCAATATCAAATTAATCATATCGAAGTCTGAATTTAACTATTCAAACATTTGTAATATTAAATTTAAACAAATTTGATTTATTCTTAAATCATTATCTTTTGAAATATTCAAAACCGAACTTATCAAATTAACTTTTGAAACAAATTCAAATCATAGAACAACCATTTCCATTAAACAGTTATTCGATTCCCGTTATTCAATTATTCAATAAATTCCAAATATTGAATTTAAACAATTTAATTGTTCAATATTTGACGGATTTCAATATTGGATTTTAAATAAATTTTCGTTATCAGTCGATTACTTTACTACACCAAATGAAATCCACATTATTATTTAACTTTAGTTAGAGATAATGCACTCAACTAATTTATAAAATTTCATTTCAATTGCAATTGGTCCCCAAATACAATTTGACTAACTAAATGAATAGGTAACTTAAATAATTATCACCATTAACTTTTAAATCACACTTATAAGTTTATTATTTACAAACAAGTGTCACAATTTCCTATATAATACAACTTCATTCCATTACCATTGACTATATATTATTTCAATTGATTTGGGATTTCATTCTATTCGTAAATAATTAACTTAGATAAAAAAATTTGCAATTCATTCTAGTTATTATTATCATAAATAAATTAAAAAAATTTAATTCTTCCCATATTAAACCATGAAATCTTATTAAATTAACTATTTTAATTATCGAAAATTTACGGGTCGTTACACTCTCCCCCACTCAAAACTTTTCGTCCCCGAAAAGGAAAAAGAAGGGAAAAGGAACTAAGTAAAGAATTCAACATTAGATATATTTTTTTCAAAGTTACCAACTCATAAAATAATGAAATTCCATTTATAAAGTCATTGCTACACTTCCACTACGCTACTCTGATTAGCCTATGAAGTTTACGAGTTAGTTATCAAAACAAGTTATAAAATTTTAAAACTTGAAAAATTTTCTAACACCCGGATTTACGAAAAATTACGGCAGAGTCTCCTTTGCGTGGTGCAATCGGTACATCTACAAAACGCCTAAACGGGCCCCAAACAAACAAAAGAATCAAAAGCCAAGTGGCTCATCCAAAATCACCAAATCCAATGACAAAATAAACATGTACCTTTTATCGGGCAATCCACGTTTTCTTGATTTTAAATACCTGCATCTCATTTACCAATGATATCCAATTATACAATTTAAAAGAATCATTTTATATTTGGCATCTTCAATTTCCAATATTAGCTTTAATTAAGTCTGTAAGCCATACATATATCATCCATGAGCAATATCAAATCTAATCGCTTATTCGATCACACAATTTCGCTTTCAACTAGTATCGTTCAAACGACTCTCTAGTGCGGATTAAAATTTGGTTCCTTGATTAGAAACTGTTACTCTCCTTGCATAGCCATATACTATGATAGAGAATTCCAGAATCAAATCAAAAATCCATATCCAGGGTTTGCCGTCGAGAATCGAGTGAAAAATCCTAACTTGGATCGATATAAATCATCTTGAAATTTTGTGCTCGAATTTGGATCAAATCGTTATGCGAACAAAATAATATACGTACAACTCACGTATTACCTTCCAATGGATTTCCATCCAATTTATCTATACTAAATTATTTTATTGACTTTTATTTTTATTTACAATTAATTATTCACAATCCATTATTCAGTTAGTACATTCATTTCTTTACATAGCATGTTCTTTAACATTATGTTTTCTTAAACTTCTTATCATAGAATTTGCTTACTCAAGTTCATTTTGAACATTCCGTATACTTTAATTAAATTCAAATTCAATTTTCCAATTGATTCTTAGCTATACCAATTCTTTTGTTTACATTTACTTCAATTTCATAATTTTAGTTAATAACAAATTTACTTATGGAACATTTTATTAACCCGCACTTTAGTTTATTAATCATCCTGTAAAAGTCTAACCTCTCATAAATGACTTTTCTTAGTTTACAATTATCTTAAAGGTTACAAATTCAATTTTTTTTTCAATCCCTCTGCAGTTTATATTTATTTTCTATAACCAATTTACAAAGATATAATACGATTCATTTATCTTCTTTCTTAATTTCACTTAATTGTTCTATTTATCCATTCATCATTTAATGTTATATTTAAGTATTTATAAATTTTATCACAACCAAATTTTCCATTTATATTCATTTTAATTCCTCTTGAGTTTTCCTTACTTGTATACTTCGATTATTTTCAGGTTCTGTTTATTTGTACAACATCTTATTACATATCCAAAACATCATTTCAACTTCTTAATATTTGGTAAGTCATATTATATGTTATTAGAATGCAAATTTGGTATTATACAAATTTATAGGATTTCATTTTACTTAATTAGAATGTTAACAAATTTAATTTATTTAAATCCTCTTTACCTTTTAACTTTAAAGGTACACTACAACTCTAAAGTTTTCACAAAACATAAGCTTAGATATCTTAATCCTCTTATTTTATAAATTCTGGTTATTCACATTTTATTCAAATAATTTGAAAATTACTAATTAATATAACTTAGAAATTTAAATGCCCGGTTCTTTTCAAATCGTTTGAAATAAACATATACACTTATATCTTTAATATCAAATCATACCTTTGGAGTTTAAACCAAAACCCATTTACCCAAAATAATTTCAAAGAAAAGCAAAGCTTCTTAGAAGTCTCCCTCACTTTGAGACTCGAAAATGAACGTCGATGATGTTGTGCAGTCATCACCGAAATTATTTTCCAGCGACAAAAGAGAGGAGTACTGAATTCATTCCTTCCTTTAAAAATCCTTTCAAAATATTTCCATAAACAATTTCCAACTAATATCACAATATATTTTCTTCAAAGCTTTGAGAACCATTGTCAAAACCTCCGGGTCTTAAATTCAATATTTTCCAATTTAAATCTATTTTAATTTATAAGTCACTTTTATAAAACATTCTTATAGGATTTTCTTTCTTAAAACATTCCACAAGTGATTTATCATTGTTCATTTTGTAATTCACCTTATTTATTAAATTACAATATTCAATTAATGATAACAACCAATATTATCGTTCCTAACAACCAGGCAACTAGATAAGTCACAATAATTTCTGAAATTTTTTTTTATATACAAAATATAATTAGAGCAAAATTATTTCATTTACCCAATTTCAAAACAATACTATGTCGAATTGTTCTTTTTAAGTGTTTAGAGATCCCTATCAATGACGTTAATTACTCGTATTGACCAGAATCCATAAGCCACTCAACAAATCAACCGACACAATATAAAACATTTAATATCACTAACAAATACGCTCTCTCATATGTACATACTCAGCGACTCATCATAGGGTATTACTACCCTATTTATAAAGAGTCAGACCCCACAAAGCTAAGGTTATCGCTAAACCAAAGCTTTGATACCAACTGTAACGACCCACCTTTTTAGACAGTTTAAACCACGATCAAATACAAATGCCGATTCCAAACCATTCAAAAGGGCAGACGGTTAACGGGGTAAATAAGAGAAGGAAAGAAAAGGAAATAAAGGAAGTGAAACAACACAGAATCTTGCAGCGGAACGATAAATTATAATAGTTCAATAAACAGTTCATGAAGCTGTTTACAATACTTTGATCATTATTTATACAACATTTATCAGATATATACATATACAACAGAACAAAGAAAATAATGCAGCAGACAGCATGATGCAAAGATAATAATAGAAATAGTATACCAAATCTTCGTCTTTGTCCTCCAAAATAGATCTTCAATAAGCTGAAAACTCAGGTCTGACCCGAGCGTAATGAAAAGACAAAACATTCGAGTCAGGACTAAAATATCCTCATGTAAGTTAAATCAATCGTAAATAAATATGAGTGTAACGGCGTCGGAGATGTTTACGGGGTTTGACATCTCCTATCCAGTGTCAACGTGAGTGTAATAACTTAAGAGATGTTACGGGATTTTCCATCTCTCAAGGATCCGTTAAACTATCTACTATGTAGTACAATATGCTATTATAATATGTCTATAGTAAAGTAAAGTATTAAAACAGCGTTAAGGCATTACCATAATTCCCCTTAACACATTTTATAATGCCATAGTCTATACATCACCGTAAACCCCACCGTAAACTAGTGGTTAGCAGAGGGTACCCCATAGGTATAACACAAAACAAAACGTAGTGTTCGCAAATAGAATAATCAGTATGACAAGGTACATGAGGCGATACCAACTAGGATACTAGTAGTTGCGTGATCCGGACTAATGTTGAGCATAGCCAGCAGCTACCTCAACACCGCGAAACAACACTCCCAAATCGAGGGGTGCACCCAAATCGAATCACAAAAGTAATAGATATGGTATCGAAGAAGTGTGTCCGCTAGAGATGGCGAACCTCAATGGCCCGGCGCGGCTCCTGTTTTGGTCATGTCAGTGGTCATCCAATATCTTTCTCTTTCTTCAGTCAACACGTTCACCAAACCATCCACTTCATTCTGGACCAACACTCCGCGTATAATAGTTATTAAGGTGGTTTTCGGTATCGACAGAGAGTATGTCGATATCCGATCCCGGTCTCTTTAATAACTACGTATTATTACACCGATAGCTCTTTTTCATTTCAAATCGCTTCATAATTGATATCAAAATATCATATTCGCTTCAAAAAATCAAATCCATTTCAAATATCATTATATCTATTCAAAATGTAAGATTCCGTTTCAAAAATCATTTTTCGTCTCAATATCTCATTTCGATTTCAAAATCATTTCGAATTTCAATTTAGGTTACAACTTCATTTAACCAAATTCGTATTTTAAATTCAAGATTTAAACATAAACATTTCACCTTATTAACCCGCTTGAAATTTTAGAAAATAGTTTTAAGTAGTTTAAAAGTAGTTTTAAATAGTTAAAATAGTTAAAATACTTAAAATATTTAAATGGGTTTCAAATAGATAAATTAATTTAATATAGTCAATGTAGGTTAAAATAGTTTAAGTATTTAAAATGGTTTATAAAACAGATAAATTTGGGAAACAAAGTTAAACAGCTTCAAAACCAAATCGTTTCAATTATAACTTCCAATTCAAATCAGTTTCAATTTCCATTCCACCGATTCAATTTCGATTCAATTCAAATCAATGTCAACTTTGACTTCAAATTAATTCAATTCTACATTCACCTTCAATTAATTCAATTTCAATTTGTATCGATTTGGAGCTTGATTTTTCAAAATATCAATTTATAACACTTAACAAAATTTATCCTTCAATATTCAATCTTAAATTCAAATTTCAAATATGATTCAATTCCAAGCTCAATTTCAAAATATCATTTTTATATCACTTTTACTTAGTAACACTCAAAGCTCGAAATAATGTTCAATCTTTAAAACTAATAATTTTTGAAATTCAATCATATCCAAATTTAAATATCAAAGTCTCAACTTAAATTATTTAACAATTTCTTTTAACCAAAATTTATTTCAACATTCCAAACTCAATTTTTCGATAAATTCGATTTCTATAAAT
Organism: Allium cepa; assembly: GCA_030765085.1. Lineage (NCBI taxonomy): Eukaryota > Viridiplantae > Streptophyta > Magnoliopsida > Asparagales > Amaryllidaceae > Allium > Allium cepa. The sequence continues at coordinate 502,354,756 of CM060945.1, forward strand.
TGATTTTATTTATAACTTTTAAATCAGAACATTTAAATAAATTTCAAATCAATGATTTTAAAATTTATTAATTTAACCAATCCAGTGTCCATATATAATTTTCTATCCTATGGCCAAGTGATTAGTTATTTCAATTTAATGTCAGGGATGAATATATATCACTTAAATCAAATCACAGTGTCATATGTGTGTACAACAGGATATATATAAGCAAATAAACATCCAAACATTAACAAATCAACTAATAGCATCCATCGAAATAAATCATCCAATAGACAATACAATTCACGGCAATTTCATAGTTCTCAATATCAGGTGACTTAATCGCAATTCAATTTTTATTTCAATTCGACTGTCAATTTAATTTTTCAATAGTGAATTCAAATGACAATATATATGACAATTAAATTTTATCAAACAACGACAAATAAAATTCATATCAGTTCATAATATCAAATTTAACTAGCTTAAAGATATTCAGTACGTTGTGAGCGTTATAAAACGCTCACCTTGATTTTTACGATTTTAAATCAAATCGAACGACGTTCGATTTAACCTAAAATTTAATGAGCTCCAAACACTCCCAGATCTACACTGCAACATAGCTCTCATCCCTGCGATTCCAATGCACCCTGTTTCATCCAGTTCTGATAAAGAACGAAGAAGATACGGTATTTACAAGTTTGTACGATTTAATATAAAATTAAATTACTATTCTTTTAAATTTTTATACCAGATTCAATCCTGCTCGTTCAAACTTAGATCTGAGGGATCCAAGCCGCGTTCCACGTTCTTCCCATTTGCATTCGCTACAGGTACTACAAATGAGGAAAACCCAAAACGCCGAACGTTGCTCCTCCACCTCTCTCCTCGACTTCGATCGGAGACCACCACCGGTCGCGTCTACGTGATAGCCACCATCGGCCTGAGTTTCATCGAGCTCGGCTATCACCATAGCCTGAAAATCTCGAACGAACGTCCCACCTTCACAGCCCCTATGTGGCTCCAAACTGCGACGATAAACAAAAATTGCCGTTGGATGGAGAGGTCTCACCTAGCTCTACGATATTGTGTTGGAGGTTTAGGCTAAAACGGCTCGGATGGGAAGAGATTAAGGGTGGAAAGTCGTGACTTTTCGGCCATTGAAACAAAACAAATGGCGACTAGAGATAGCTAGAGTTTTTACTGAGGATACGTGTATTTATGTAAACATACATAAATAAAATATTATTATTTTTCAACTTTTTTTAGACGGACTCCAAATGAAACATTCTGCCAGGCATTTATAATGTTTTACCCACATTCCGGACACAATGGAACATGTTTCGGGGTCTAATTCGTTCGCATGTGCGTGTTACGGAAATAAATGATCAATTTTAAATTAAATCGATTAAATTAATTTCTAAGCATTTTGAGCTGCCATGGTCAAACGACAACTCCAATTGCTATGCAAATTGAAACCTAATAAAATAAACTATTACGGATCTAATGGAACTGGTTTCGTCGAATTCCGAGACTGTGCCATGGAAGACTATTTTTAACTCGTCTGTTAAATCGACGACTTTTCAAAATTTACAGAATTGCTTCAGATTCCAATTTTTAAATCTTATTAACTCTATTATAATCCAAATATAACTTATATTCACTTTGGAAACCAATTTGAATCATACTAAATCAAATTTCAGTTATTCACTCTATCTTCATACATTAAAATTTCAATATCAAATTAATCATATCGAAGTCTGAATTTAATTATTTGAACATTTGTAATATTAAATTTAAACAAATTTGACTTATTCTTAAATCACTATCTTTTGAAATATTCAAAAACGAACTCATCAAATTAACTTTTGAAACAAATTCAAATCATAGAACAACCATTTCCATTAAACAGTTATTCGATTCCCATTATTCAATTATTCAATAAATTCTAAATATTAAATTTAAACAATTTAATTGTTCAATTTTTGAAGGATTTCAATATTGGATTATAAATAAATTTTTGTTTTCAGTCGATTACTTTACTACACCAAATGAATTCCACATTATTATTTAACTTCAGTTAGAGATAATGCACTCAACTAATTTATAAAATTTCATTTCAATTGCAATTGGTTCCCAAATTCAATTCTACTAACTAACTGAATAGGTAACTTAAATAATTATCACCATTAACTTTTAAATCACACTTATAAGTTTATTATTTACAAACAAGTGCCACGGTTTCCTATTTAATACAACTTCATTCCATTACCATTGACTATATATTATTTCAATTGATTTGGGATTTCATTCGATTCATAAATAATTAACTTAGATAAAAAAAAATTTCAATTCATTCTAGTTATTATTATCGTAAATAAATTACAAATTTTTAATTCCTCCCATATTAAACCATGAAATCTTATTAAACTAACAATTTTAATTATCAAAAATTTACGGGTCGTTACAAATGTTGTCTAATATAAGAGACCTGCTCCAAAGCATTCATTAGAGAAACAGATTCAAATGGGGAAGTTTAGTAGACTTCACGAAACTTATAGCCGCAACACGAATGAGTGCCGTCATTTACAGGATATTTTCGAGAAGTTGATCCGAGAAAGAAGTTAGAGAAATTTGTATCGGCGCCGCAGACTGGAAGAGCAGGCTCATCGAATCAAAACCAATTACCAAATCAGGTTAGACCGGAGGAACCCGCTCGTACCGGTGGGAGGTTAGTGATTAACACTGTTAGTGGTGGTCCTCATCCAGCAGATCGCAGCTAGAAGGAAATGGAGTCGTATGCCAGCTCTATTAGGCATGCAGCTTCGAATGTTATAGTCATTCGGAAGATAGGACTCCAGCCAAACAACAGAAAATGATTATAGATGACTTCGGCGTAGGGATGCCGATAGAGTCGAATGCCCAACCATTGACCCACTAGTCATTTCGGCTCAGATAGGTTCTGCTTGGATGAAGAGGATCTTAGTGGATAGTGGAAGTTCAATGAACATACTATTTAAGTGAGTCTATGATCAGAGAAGATGGAAGCGAAAGTTCTGAAGCCTTGTCGGTCTTGTATTCACGGATTCAATGGAAGTGCGACTTTACGCATTGGGATGGTGGAGCTACCAGTGGAGTTGGGGGTTGGAAAGCGCCACAGAGTTCGGGAATTGCAGTTTATTGGATCGGATACTGACTCACCATACAACGCTTTCTTGGGCCGACCGGCCCTAGCTGAGTTTAGGGCTGCAATAATCGCACCATGGTGCCTAACTTTGAATTTCCCCACCGACAATCGAGTCGGAGTCATTCAGGGAGACCAGGCTGCTGGAAAGCCTATTATATTGGTGAGCTGCAAGAAGTGCAGCGAGAAGAGAAAGGAAAGAGCATAGAGGAATCTCTTTATGTCCGCTTTGCGATAATTGACAGTTAATGCCTGGGCTAAGGCTCGGGAAGCACAACCATTGCTCCGGAAGAGCTGACAATCGATGTTTCGATGATAATGATGACAATTCTAAAATGGTAAAGATTAGATGCCAACTGAGCCAACAGATGAAGGAGGAGGTTTTCTCGGATGCACTCCGACGTGTTTGGGATCTCGCCAGATAATGTGAGCCACACATTGAATATGGACCCATGGCATGTCCCAGTCAAGTAAAAAAGGCATTGTATGGGTCCAGAGGGATCTGCTGCCCTTAAGCAAGAGGTAGATAAACTTAGGTTGAATGGTTTTATCCGAGATGCGTTATATCCTGAATGGATGTCAAATCCTAAACTTGTCACGAAACCTAACGGGAAATGGGAATATGCGTTGACTATTCGGACTTGAATATAGCTTACCCTAAAGACAGTTTTCCACTTCCCCGGATTGATCATCTCGTAGACTCAACGGTCGGACAAGATATTTTATCCTTCATGGACACATATTCTGGTTACAATCAGATACCTATGCACCTACCTGATCAGGACCATACCATGTTTGTCACCGATTTGGGACTCTATCATTATAAAGTGATTTCGTTCGGACTTAAGAACGCCAGGGCAACCTATCAGAGACTCATCAACCAAATGTTCGCTAACCAGATCGGAAAGACCATGGAGGTATATGTGGACGACATGCCGGTAAAGTAACGATTCTCCACTAATTATATCAAAGACCTAGAAATGATGTTCAACATCCTCCGAGAGTATAAAGTGAAAGTCCACCCGTTGAAATGTCACTTTGGGGTCACGTTTGGAAAATTCATTAGATTCATCATCAATACTCAGGGAATCGAAGCCAATCTCGAGAAAATCTAGCCAAGTAGAAATTTTGAGACTCCAAGGACTAAAAAGTGTTCAGAGCCTCAACGGGAAGGTAGCAGAACTGAGGAAATTCATTTCAAAGTCTACTGACAATGCATCTCTTTCTTCGATCTAATCAGAAAAGGGAAACATAACTTTAAATGGACTACAGAGTATGAGGACGCATTTCGAGCATTGTTTCAACACCTATCTACACAACCCATTTTGTCGAAACTTATTGATCACGAGAGACTGTACATCTACTTGGTAGTGTCAGAAAACGCAATCAGTGCCGCTTTAATTTGGAAGGAGGATCGAATATAATGGCCAGTCTATTACATTAGCAAACGACTCACCGGAGCAATGAGAAATTATCTGAAGCTTGAAAAGTTGGCTTACTATCATGTCGTTGCCTCGAGGGAACTTCATCTATATTTTCGAGCTCGTCCAATCACTGCCTACACCAACCAGCCGCTACGACATGTCCTAGTGCGGCCTGAGACGTTTGGCAGGTTGCTCAAATGGAATATCGGGCTAAGTTAGTTCGACATTACTTACACAGTAAGGCGAGCTATTCAAGAGCAAGTGCTGGTAGACTTCATCGTTGAATTCACTATCTTCGAGGACTTGCCCAAAACTAGTGAATCTCCCAAATATGTCTAGAAGCTATGTGCTGATGGTGCATCAAATGACCACTGCTCAGGCATTAGGGTTGTACTTGAAACTCCTGAAGGCCGATCTATATGCTATGCTTTAAAGTTCAATTTCAGTGTGATCAATAACAAGGTGGTATACAAAACCATACTCGTCAGACTAAGGATTACCAGAGAGTTAAGAATTATTTCTCTGAAGTTTTACTACCACTCATAACTGGTCATGTGCCAAGTTCGATGGAGTACCAACCTAAAGACCGAAGACTGGCTGCTTATCTCGCTCGGTTGTAGGAAATACTAAATCAATTCGATTACTATGCCATATATCGCATACCTCGAGAACACAATTAGAAGGTCGATTTCTTAGCAAAATTGGCCAGTATCGGTGCGGCACAGCAAATGGGACTTGTTCCTGTTGAGATATTATCTTCCCGAGTGTTGATCAAATAGGGAATAACTTGGTACTTGAAGTCATACCCAACAAAAAGTTATGGATGACTCCGCTTAGAAGCTATCTCGAGCATGGGACCTTTCCAAAGCATAGAAGTGAAAAAAGACAAGTTCTTCGAAATGCTTCGCGGTTTACTATTCAGAATAGAGTCATGTATAGTAGAGGGTACTCCGGTGTATCACCCATGATGAAATCAATCAAGTATTACATGATGTACATGAGGGAGAATGTGGCGATCACACTGGAGAGCACGCTCTTGCTAAGAAAGTGCTCCGATGTGGTTATTATTGGCCAACTGTAAATTGTGACACATCGGATTATGCCCGGAAGTGTGACAGATGTCAGAAACATGCTCGGATTCTCAGATCCCTACTTATCGAAACAACTTAGTTGGTCAGTCCCTTGCCGTTCGTAGTATAGGGCATCAACATTATTGGGTCTCTACCTCTAGCTAAAGGTGGCACGAAGTACTATATCGTTGTTGTTGATTGCTTTACCAAATGCGAGGAAGTTGCGCCCCTTGCTACTATCACAACAAAGAAAGCGATCAACTTTGTTTTACGCAACATTATCTCTCGAGGTCTCCCACATACCATCATCATTGACAACAGAGCCTAATTATATAGCATCGAGTTTAAGAATTTCTGTTAGCGATTCCATATCCAGAAGAAATTCTCCGCAGTTATGCTCCCTCAAGCGAATGAACAGGTTGAAGCTGTTAATAAAGTTATAAAGTCCATTTTTAAGAAACGATTGGAAAAGGCTGAAGGCAAATGGATCGATGAACTTCCTATGGCCCTATAGGCTTATCGGACAACGTACAAGTCCGCGATAGGCCACGCTCCGTTTTCACTTTCTTACAGTTCAGACACCATTATTCTAGTCGAACTGGCAGTTCCTTCTCATCATATGACATATATGATCCGAAGACAAAAGCTATATTACTCGTTGAATCTATCGACTTATTGGATGAGAAGCGAGAAGAGGCTGAATTTAGGGCAGCCGAGTACCAAAGTAGAGTCTCCCGAATGTACATTGCCAAGGTCCGACCCCAAACCTTTGTTCTCAATGATCTTGTCCTTTAGAGAATTTACATGGTCCCTTCACATATGAAACAAACGTGGGAAGGGCTGTTTGCTATCGAACAAAGACTCGGAGACGACACCTTTAAATTATCAACCATTGATGGTCTCACTTTGTTGAGAGCCTAGAACAGCGAGAATCTTCATCGCTTCTACACATAACAGGCTTTATTTATTCATTCAGTCTGCTTTTCATTTGCAATTTGTTTATGCGTTTCAAAATTTGAATTTGTAATAAGGCAACTGACTTTGCCATATTTTCTTATTTCAACAATAAAATGCAATCTCTTCGAGCCAGAGCAGTCATTTTTAAAATGCGTTGTACAACCATCATATTGTACGAAGAGCTGAGTTCCACCAAATAGTTGGACTTATGCAAATAAGAAGTGACTATGATATGACTGGTCACTCGCTAAGTGAAACCGAAGCTCGAGGGCTAGTCATCGCACTAAAGCCAGAAAAGGATTGATACACGATAATCCTCTAACTAACTATGGCTCCCAAAGTGCGAGCTGGAGTATAAACTTACAAATGCAGGCTCGAAGAGGGTGGATCTGCCACCTAACAACTTCGCCCATGTTTAAACCAAGTTCGAGGAGGATTGATCCGTCCATCTAACGACCTCACTTGTTGACTCAGGATGGACGTGAACGACCGTCCACGATCATAACTCTACCATTCATGGAGTGCGAACGAAATCCTAAAACTTAAAATAGTTGTGATCATCGACCGTCTGTTAACTTACTCTAACTCCCAAGAGTGTGGATTGGAGTATAAACACAAATCGGGCGTGAACCGACCACCAATGAGACAACTCAAAGTCCCAGGAGTGCGGACCGGAGTATAAACACAAATCGAGTGTGATCGATCACCCATGAATTAATCTAATTCCTCGAAGTGTACACTCAATTCTAAATATCAAATGGGTGTGACCGGGCACCCGTAGAATAACTTAAGTCCCCAGAGCGTGGACGTGTCTTTAAACATTAAACGGGCATGACTGACCGTCGACGTACAAGTGCAATCCCCAAAGTGTGGATGCAATTACCAATAGATGAGCGAGTGTGTTCCGATCACTTGAACCTTTCTCTTTTCAACATCGTTCTGACTAAGTTAAGCTTGATTTATCAAAGGTGGAAAGAGACTGCCTAAAATTTAAGTATCAGCTGCTGATTGAAATAGACAATATTGAGACTCAACATAACTTTCGGTTATAACCCGAAGTCGTAACTTTGGGACTTAACAATTAAATTCAGATCTAATTCAGAGACTAAGGCCTTACAAGTACATTGGATGAAAGTTCAAGCACTAATGCACTTAATCGAATAAACATAGAACTGTGTTGCATTGGATGAAAGTTCAAGCACTAATGCACTTAATCGAATAAACATAGAACTGTGTTGAAGACAAATGGAATTTTATTTCAACTATTCTCTGGAAAAGAAGGATAAGTACAAAAATATTCCATGACATCCTACTTGCAGGCGACGAACCCGCATCTATACACGGCCTATAGGAAACAAAAGGAAATTCCTATCTATTTTACAAAAATAAAGCAAGAAGACATGTCCATTCTTTCGATTTATTCTTCTTCATATTCGGTATTGACCCACTGGAGCTACCGCTTGGGTGCCTCTTCGACCCTTTTCCTTTTGATGGTTGATCTCCAGCCTGGGAATCATGGTGACCTCCTCCTTCGAATTTACTGGAAATGGAACACTTTCTAAATGCAGAGTCGGAGGGATAGGAACACTCTGGATGTTAGAAGGCGAGGGAGGCACACTAATGTCGACAATCGTTCCTCCGGGAGAAATCATTCGCAGAGGAGCTGGACCAAGACAGCCATCCCACCTCTAATACCACTTGCCCGCCCATTCATTCCATCTCAGCGTTGATCTCAGCTAATATCTTTTCTTCGTGAATTGTTGAGCATCCACGGGAATGTTACCAGTTGGGCCCGAAGAGCTGGCCATGAATGCGCCTTCGCCCATGAAGGACGGCTTGTCAGTAAGTTGATCGCTTTGATGACCAAAGACTTCCTCCATCATCTGCTCGTCAAAAGTAAAAGTGCTCCCCTACACTCCATTGGTTGGTTCAGCGGTCGTTGTTGTGGTCGCCTCCATCATAAGGGCCACCTTCTCATAATGCGGCTCTTGAGTTGCAAGGGGCGCGATCGATGCAGCTTCTATTGCTGGATAGAGATAAGAGAAAAAGTGTCATTAAATACTTCAAAAAACACTCCTGACTTTGAGTAAATGTGAGAGATGTTCAGTATACCTTCCTCAGAATGGCTCGCGGGTGGAGCCAGAGCAGCTTCAGGGACATGCTCGCAAGCTGGAGACAACTGAGGTTGACTGGGTGTATGCAGGCAAAGATTGAGGATCAACTGCAGGAGTTGATTCGGGCTGGGTTGGCATAGGAATTTCGGATCCTGCATCATGATGAACAATGCCCGAACCCTCTCCAGCCTTCAGATTCTGAGTACCGAGTTTCTCTTTCTCAAACGTGACAGCGACATCGTGGGGAACTCTTTTCCTACACTCATTTAGCACCGAATTCTCTAATTCAAACTCATCGATGGATTTGGTGTGGTGCTCTTCTTTTTCACCTTCAACTGAGCGGCACCAAGCACTATATATATGGGATGGATAATTTTTAAGCCAACTTAGATTTGGATGCTTCACAACATTGGCATTATACATATTGAGGAGATCTTTAGTGTCACCCTTCAACCTTGCCTCAACTGTTCTCACTTCACCCTTAACCCTTGCTTCGGCTTCCTAAACCTTTAGCATTGCCACATCCCTCTCATCCCTGAGTGCCATAGTCTGCTCGCATGCCCGGGCGGTTTTATTTGCATCATCATTCTCTTTGATGACTTCCACAAGTTTGGCCTTAAGCTCCTCAAGCTCTTTAAGCGCCCTATCTATTTTGGCCATAACTGTGGTGGTCCGATGTCTCATTTACTCAAACAAGGCTAAGCGTGTTCGCCTCATCTCTTCCATACTCTAGGTTTCCTCATCAGCTCTTTTATTAGTCTCTATCTCTGAATTTCTCGCAGACTCATTTTCATCGTTAAGCACTTAAGTTTGTAGTCCTTCTGAGCGAGATCAGTTCCTAGTTTCTCGATCTTCTTTGCCCGCTCAAAGGCACCGCTGAGACTTTATCTGTGGTCTTCATCCATTCCCAGTACTGTCCAGAAACATCATGTATGTAGTTATGCATCGTCTGTTCTGCCTCGTTGGGGATTCTCTTTAAGTGTGAGGGAAAGGTAAAGCCATCAAAACATATATTCAGAAAATCCTTTTTTAACTTAGCGATCTGAATCGCGCCTTCCTTGGTGGGTTCTATGATGGCTTGTTCAGTGACAACGGGAGCCTCGATTTTAGTCCTCTGATGCTGTTGCTCAAGCATAGCTGCTTAAGGAGGAGGTATTTGACGCGAAGATTCATAGGGTATTTTAGTAGAATCGGAAGGTTGTGTAGGACCTTAGGTGGTGGAGAGAGTGACCAGGAACAACGCTTATACTCCCTCTCTCTCTCTCTCTAACCCTCTCCCTCTTATAGCGCTCCCTCTCCAGACTGGAATAGCCATAATCATGGTCTCTATCGGCCTCACGTCTGCGAGACTCATAATATGAACTAGATGAATGGCGTGTAGAACAGAGATTGCTGAGCATAGATCCTCGCTTTGACATCGTGTTTGTAAAAATGAAAAGAAAAGCAGAGTTGGTAATCTCCAAAAATGAATAGCTTGTGATTAGCAATTGTGTAGCGCCATGAAGTGTATGTATGCATATGCAAACTCCCCTCCACAAACCGGCTATATCGACCATACTCGAAGGAATTGATTCGCCTAGATCTAAAGCGCTTTGAAGCCCTTCCAATCTGGTTTCTTGTTTGGGCGACACATAGTTCAGGATTGGAATGCCTGCAAGTCCTTCGAAGGAGTTCTCTCTGTGTGAGGAAGGAGCCTACGAAATCACAACACTGGCGGTTGGTAGAGACACAACCACAGATTTCCATCTCGCAGACTTATAAAGCTTATGGGTAACCACCTTGCCATTCCTTTTTCCCTGTGAATGATGAGGACTGTCTAAGGGTCTGGCTATGGTTTCATCTTCAATGGACGTATCTTCTTCACCACCATGCTCAACGATTAGAATTCTAAGCATTCTATGCCTAGCTTGTCTTACCGGAGCTGCCCAAAGAGACCCTTAAATCCCTATGCTCTAGTCTATATCAATCAGCCCAACGGCCCTCGGATATTCATCCATAAGCACCGCTCCAATCTCTCTAATCTTGCCCGGCATCTCCTGGAGAATCATATCGATTTCCCTAAATTGATCGCCTTCAGGTCGTGTAATTGAAGCTATAAAGGAAAAACAACATTAAACTAAGTATCAATGGAGATTAACCAATTAGTTGCTAGGGAAATTGCAATACTTACGTCTAACTAGCCACCGTCTGGCGAATCCTAGTGGGCATCGAACATAAAACCACTCCATTTTGAAGTAGCCAAGTTTGGCCTAAGTCCCAATCACAATTTGGCAGCTTCAGACTCCCTCTAAAAATGTGAAAGAGGAGTTATCTCCTTGACTCTTTACGTTAAATAAGAATCTAACTTTCTCTGGAATCAGGGGCCAAAAAAGGTACTCCATAAAGATGATGAATAAGTTGTTCAAAAGAGCATACCATTTGGATGTAACTGTGATGGGGCAATCCCTAAATAAGATAACACCTTCCGAATATATTGATTGAATGATGGGAGCGTCCTGGCTATGCAGGAAAATCGATTGAAAGTGGTGTACCTTTCCAGAGGAGTATGTGGACTGTCATTCGACCCTTGTAGTAGGACATCATTCAACATAGTCTGTGCTGCAAGCAAATCCTCCCCAACATATCTTCAGAAACATTGGGCAGTATGGAGTCTTGTGGATTCCCAAAGAAGGTTGCTCCTCGTAGCTCGTTTGAAGCCGGACTTACGACTTTGGCTGATATGGCCGGCATCTCTATTATCGGAAGGTGGACTTTGAGCCTCTTATTGCTGTGAACTCCCAGGTTCCTTAGCTTATCAACTCATTAAAAACCATCATTAGCTGACAATGATCTCATGTATTCCTTAGTGTGAAATGCATGAATGCGTTGTGTAGTGCAGTGTTGTGAGTTACTTAAGAAGATTCTATGAAAAATGGCGACGTATTTAAACAACGAGACTTCAAAATTCGACCAGAGTGACCGTCATAACTGACCGCCACAACCATACCATCTAGATTTTGGAGATCGATCCAAATCAAAATTCACCTTTTTTCAGGTTACAGTTCCATCGACGAGCTTCAAAAGGCAGTCCAATATGCAATGAAAAAGTTAAGTCCAATTACATAAGGCAGAAGCCCGTCGGAGTCAAATATTCGAGAGTGCAAGAATTTCGTAACCATTAAAGTTCGGGCTAGAATCGTTCACCAGAAGCCTACTTTCTACCGATCAAGGGAGGATGAGTTTCGTATCAATCAGGAGCCCGCTTTTATATCGATCGCCTTCCAGGAGTTTGTATCGATCACCTAATTCTTTTTTGTGCCGATCATTTTGCACTTCGTATAGATAGCTTTAGATCGATACGAAGATCCATAACTCCGGACCAATATTAGTTCCTTCCTTCCCACCCTCGCTTACAGATCAACATGAATCTCTCTCCCTAGATCGGTACGAACGTGTTATTTCCTCCCTTCTACCATCAATACGCAGTCAAGGCCGAGCATTTCTTCCATGAGTCCTACGTATCCCCTCAATTTATCTTCTCTAAAGCTTTGCAGAGACCACTTCTTCTTCCTCGACCTCATTCCGACCATCTCCGGCCTCCACTTCACAAGAATAGGTCGCGGAAACAAAGGAAATGGCAAAGAATCTTGAGTCTCATCATTTTAAAACAAATTCATGGTCTAATTACCTAGCTTTAACAATTGATTTAGGGGATTGAAACGAAAGCGGAAATGGATGAGAAAGCAAGAAAGTGGAAAATCTAGTGAGTACCAAGCCTTATATACTATAGAAACGACCATTCGTCTCCCAGTGGTCTTAACTGGGTGAAGCGGTCGATGACACAATAGATACGGGGGTCATTTCATATCCAACGTTTGATCAAGGCAATTCCAACACCATCGATTTGAAGCGACTGCTCGTAACCCTCGAGCGACCGAGGTAAGGCAAGTGTGAATCAAGTTTCTTTCGTTCCCGATGGCATATCGATACCTAATGAAAGGCAGAGGGTTATCTGGACTATTTAGATCGATTCGAAGCACATCAATACGAACCGCCAAGTTCATATCCACCAACGTGAAGCCCACAAAGGTTCGTATCCATCGATACGAATAACAGTGAAACACCAAATTATATCGGTCGCCACTAATATGAAATCAATTTTTTCAACTTTTCACATCGATCCAGGATAGGATCGATACGAAGAGATATTTTTAAAACAACCTTCAATTGTTTTTACAACTCGAATTTCACATCGATTCAGGAGAGGATTAACACGAAATTCATTACAAGAAAACTAACAACCACTCGTGAATGTGCAAACGTTAACAGGAGTCAGGTTAACATCCATTTATGGGTATGATGAATCAACATTCAACTTTCAAGATTCACAGGAATTAAAGTGCTCACCTGATGAAGATTACAGCCTTAAACAACAGATTGCTATCAATCAATATTCAGTTACAACAATGCACATTACAATCATCGGCAGTCAATATTTATATTACTCAGAAACGATCAAAGATTACATAATTTCAAGAAGAGACGACGACTGTACGTCGAATCAAATAGAACTTCTCAAATAGAAGGTTGTAGCTTTTCAAAGCACATCATGTTCTCACAAGACGTACTTTGGAGGGCAATGTTATCTCGCCTTTTGGCAAGGCTGTTACACCAAGAAGTTAACTGGTAACCAAGGACAGTCCATCCCGAAGATCGGTTATACACAGGTTCACTATGGATACTGGCGAATTTTTTATGAGTCTGAATAGAGCTACAATTGACAACGCACAATAAGTAAAGCTATGAAAGCCGATGCCTCAAATTTCAAGTCCATCTGAGCTCGTATGCTCAAGATATGGATCGATCAAGGTTCACTTGGAAGACATTAATTCGTATCCCTCCGCTTCATATCCACCCAGTTTCGTGTCCATCAAGTTGTCAGTTACCGACTTCATATTCATATAAACAAACAGCTACACTTCATATCCTTCGAGAAGTACACACTGTGTTCGTATCCATGGAAAATTGCCTCATCCATGTCCGCCCTACTCCTACATTTCGTATCCATCACCTGAACTCAGCTTCGCATCTATCGATCGAAGCCATTACGTATTGATCTTGGTTATGCATTATTCGTATTGATCAACCATCAATCGATATGTGTATGTCATCCAATGAGCGATACAAAATGGCGCTTCCTACCGATGCAAAAAGGGAATTGAAGTTAGCGATATGAGCGAGACGAGCTTAAACTATACGAACGAGTTCGCCTTGCATTGATACGAAGTGAAAAGTGACACCTCAATACGAACGAAGCTTGCTAACAACCCGTATATTTGGACCATTTAAATTGACAATAATCCTCACATGTCAACTTAAATAACACATAACATGAATCATTATGGGATTATAAATACATAAATGTAAATGAGAATCAATACAACATCACAGTCACAGAACAGTCACAGAATAATGCAGCGGAAAATACATCGTCATAATAGCAGTTCATGAAGCTACTACATAAAGTACAACAATGTCTAAACAAAAGGTGAATGAAAGGAAATACATAAATGTCCAACAGACAAGGACATCAATACTGGAATATAAATAGACTGATAAAGATAAATGCTAAGTCTTCAACATCTTCAACCAACCTTGATCAGCAAACTGGATAGCTTCAGACTGACCTGAGCATATACAAAAGGAAACACTCGAGTCAGGACTCAAAATCTTATACAAGATAATCAAGTGTAGGGAATAAAGTTCATAACTCAAAGATGAATAAACATCTCTAAGGATCCGATAAACTATCTATATATACAATAGAATACGATATGTAGATAATGCCTAATCAGTAAAGTATGATATTAAAATAGCGTTAAGGCGTTACCATAATTCCCCTTAACACATTTTATAATGCCATAGTCTATACCCTACCGTAAACTAGTGGTTATCAAAGGGTACCCCATAGGTATAACACAAAACAAAACGTAGTGGTCGCGAATAGGATAATCAGTATGACAAGGTACATGAGGCGATACCAACTAGGATACTGGTAGTTACGTTATCCGGACTGATGTTGAGCATAGTAGCTACTATCTCAACACCGCGAAACAACACTCCCAAATCAAGGGGTGCACCCAAATCTAATCACAAAAGTAATAGATATGGTATCAAAGAAGCGTGTCCGCTAGAGGCGGCGATCCTCAATGGCCCGACGCGGCTCCTGTTTTAGTCATGTCAGGGGTCATCCAATATCGTTCTCTTTCTTCAGTCATCGCGTTCACCAAACCATCCACTTCATTCTGGATCAACACTTCGCGCATAATAGTTATTAAAGTGGTTTTCGGTATCGACAGAGAGTATGTCCATTCCTGATCCCAGTCTCTTTAATAACTACATATTTATTACCCGATGGTCGGTTAAATTAACGCTTAAACAAATCAAAGTCCAAAAGTCAAGGTGCAAATTTGACTTCCAAAATTTGACATTTCACGATTCAATTTATTTTAGATATTTTAAAACATATTTCCGAATGCAATTTTTTTTAGTTCAAACATTTGAGTTACAATTTAAAATTTAGTATTCAAGTTCGATTTAATAAGGTCTAAATGTCGCTTGTTAAATTAATTCATAATCAATGAATTCAATTTAATGGTAAACTTAGTTTAAATCATTAAATCAAGTTCAATTCATGTCACTTTATGCTTACATCCACTGTTATCATAAATTCGATTAAATCAACTTTATTAACTAAATTCCCCTTTTCAAAACTTCATTTGATTTATTTACCGATCCAATTAAATTTCTAATCAAAGAAGTCCATTTCCATTTACAATGTCCTGATTTGATTAATTCGTTAAATTTAAAATCATTTTAAATTTAAATATCACTAAATTATATCCATAAAACTTTGGTTAGTTTTTGTATTCCTCTTAAGTCAAATTTTCTGAATTTTCAATGAAATTTATAACATGTCCCAAGTCTATTTAATTAAAACTGAGTTTTAATCTAAACCTAACAAATCTAATAAATTTTTAAGTTATCAAATTCTAAAACTTACTTGTTTCTAAATCTCATTTCAATAAATTTGCCGATTCATTTTATTTAATTACATAGGTTTATTAATCCGTTTCAATTTAATCCATTAATTTTACTTCAATCGAATCCATAAAATTTATCTCAATTAAATCCATGAAATTTATTTCAAATACATCCATTAAAACCGTTACCAAATTTCCAAACAAATTGTTAAGTTCATTCCTTAATTTAAAATATATTTTAATTTCGAAAATGGTTTTGTTGACCAATCGGATTTCTTATTTTTATTTTCTATCCTAGGCCAAGTTGTTAAATTAGGTATTTATCATTTCAACCCAATATCATTCAATATAAAACAAAGCATAGCAAAGGGAACTTGCAGTGTGATAACTGGGATGGTGTCAAAGTAAATAAACAAGCAATAGCAACCATTCATTACAATTTAACTATTTATTAAATAATCCCGAAATAATCGTATTAACTTACATTTGTTATTTATGCAAATTAATATAATTATTCCTAGAATCCACACTATCGTTTCATGCAGATTAAAGATTAGTACATTATGGTTTTCACTTGGGGTCTATTATCAAATTACTACATCAATCACACATTCAATGGTTCAAAGTGTAGTTAACACTATTTCTACGCGACCATTTATTTAACATTTAAAGGGGTCATGTTCAACATATATAATCCATTTTAAATTGTTGACTATCCTATATCAATTTCAATTTCATATTAAATTTCACTTATATTAACAACCAAATTCAACTTCACATAACAATTTAGTGTCACAACTATTTGTCGTAAACTAACAATATTCAAATTTAACTTGCATAGCGATTTACAATTTTTTTATTTCAACAAATCTAACAATCAACAATTTAACATCCAAATTAATATAAACAACAATTATCACTTGATTATCATAACATAATAGATTGAGTCGTGAATGAAATATTCACCTTGCGTGGTTGAAGAAGATGACGGCGAAGCACGAAAATGAATAGACTAGATATGTACCCTAACGAGCACGACGCAAAATGAACACAACTGCAATCAACAAATAATTAACCAATAATTTGTTTATTGCAATATATATATCGATTGAATATATATATATATATATATATATATATGTAAACCATACCAAAATAACGAAGCTAGATAGATCGACAAGCCGGATGAATGCCTAGGACTCCGAAGCGGTAGCTGGAACCAAACACAGCAACATAATATATGAGCAACTAGAATTTCAATCTCACTCTGCTATGCATGTACAGACTTCACGTATATTTTTATATACATGGATATTCGATCAAAGCAACTGTTTGTGAATATATATATAGTAACTTGTAACTATGATTTATACAACGGTACCTTATAAAACTTAAACTTATATACTTGTATATACATAAACTTATAGATATAAATTTTTTCCAAACGAACATATACAGTACTAATAAATGGAAATCTACTTTTGAAACTGGAAACTGCTTTTATATTTTTTCTCCAACTAAACCTGTAGCTTTGTACGCAACAGTACCATTTCCAGAACTAAAACCCGTAGCTTTGTATAAGCATGGTAGGGGGCTGATGGGGTCGGTGCAGGAGGAAGGACGTGCACGTGGTGGTGGCTGCAGGGAGGGTTTTGCAGTGGGGCCGTGCGTGGGTGGCCGAGTTGATAGTGGGGGCGGAGGCCAGTAGTGGAGTGGTGGAGCATGGAGGCACATGGACCATGTGGTGGACGTGGTTGGTAGGGGGAAAAGGCGGGCCGTGCTTGGCGATGGCAAGGGAGGGGGCGGTTGCAGGGGAAGTGGGCACGGAGCGGGTATGGGCGGAGGCCGGGTGGGTCGTGGAGCGGAGCTAGTAGGGGGGAGGCCGGGGGCCGTTAGTGGTAGTGGGGTGGTTGCATAGGGCGGAGGCCGGTAGGGGTTGGTGGAGCATGTATTTCATTTTGAAGTAAAAAAAAATTATGAAGAGAGAGGAGGAAGGGAGTGCAGGAAGAAGAGAAGAGAAAGGGAGGAGCTGCATTGGGGGGGCCGTACGTGTAGGCGAAGGGGGGTTTGAAGTTTAAAAAAAATGCACAGAGAAGAAGAAGAAGAAGGGAGGAGGTGGTATGCGGCAGTGCATGGAGTAGGGAGAGGCGTTGAAGCAAAAAAAAAAAAAAAAAAACACACAAAAAGAAAAATGTGAACTGAAGAAGAAAGGAGTTGTAGGGAAGAAGAATATCACATACCAAGTTTCTTTTGAGGACGAAGTGAAAACTGATGATGCAGAGCAATTAATGAGGCAGAGGCATTAATTGAAGGCACATATATAGAGAGGGGTTCAGAGTGCACAGTTAAATGCAATGATGATTTTGCAAAGTGGAGGCTATTTGGGTTCCCAAGACAGTTGCATATACTCTTAAAATTTGAATGTGGGGAAAGTTAGGTACCGGTTTGTGCTGCGTAACGGACCAGTTTGTACTCCATTAATAATTATAATTTGCAACCCCGAACTCCGATTGACGCAAACAAATATACCATTTTGATCAGTGCGACGAGACGAACACAACGCTATAAAGATATTGATGGTTCGACACCGTTAGCGAAGTGGTTAATCTTATTGAACCATTTGCACGAGCGAACATTTTTACTAGCAATTAAAAGCGAAATTTGATGAAACGAAATGCACCGCCATGTTCAGAATATTTTTCTTATGCAACATTGAGAAAATATTTGAGTTCGGACGATTGGAAATTTACACATAAGATTTAAACTAATATGTAAATTCGACGAGCGTAATTTACTTCAATATTTTTCAACGAAATTTGGCGCACGCCTATGTCTATCTAAACGCATTCCAAATGTGAAGTTTGGATAGCAACGGAAATTGTTTGTGAAAATTCGAATTTCTACATTAAATAAGCGATTTTAAAATTTGAAACTGGGTCTGAATTTCAGGGTCGTCACAGAAAAAGACTCGGTCAGTCGACATAAAAAGAGGATCGATCCAAGAAGATAGCACCACGTGACCTAGCAAGCACGTGCCTAGTATCAATATGAACATACTGAGACGAACTCGTTTGCACATGAAAGGTCCAAAATTGCATCGATCATAACTCAAGATCTACAAGTCCAAATGCCACCAAATTTTCACAGGAGCTTGCCAGCAACCTCACGAACGCACCTGACCAATTTCAGCCCAAAAGGAACATTTGTGGATTGATATGAAATCAATTTTTATCGCTCCCGGATCGATCCAAAATCATTTGAACTCAATCCCGTGGGCCCACCCATATGAGAGAAGAAGTCTTCCGAGATCTGGGGGAGATATTTGCTGCCTACGCCTATAAACAGTGACCTTGGACCAACAGAAAATGGACTTTTGGCTTCCCTACACTGATACCCTACTAAAATCATCAATTTATTTCAGCTGTACTATTGTAATCTCTTGTAATCAACGAGTAAAATTAAATAAACATCAATAAATTCGTAGTGGGCGTAGGCAATACACCGAACCACTATAAATTTGTGTATTTCTGCATTTTTTATTATATGTTGATTGGTGTGTTTGTTAGACCTACCTCATTTTACATTTATTTTCTTTATTTTATCTCTTCAAACACATCTGAAAAGTGTTGTGCCCAATTTTGGTACAAACAATGGCATTTTAGTATAATTAAAAGATAAAAGAGAGCATGAGATTCATCTTAGAGTGGTGTTGGAAATGCTTAGGAAGAATCAAATGAAAGCGAAGTTTTCCAAGTGCATTTTTAGAAGAAAGAAGTTAAGTTTCTTGGTCATGTGGTTTCAGAGGAGGGGTTGTCAGTCAATCCAGTTAAGATCGAAGCTGTCAATAGTTGGAAGAGTCTAGAGACGGTAACCGAGATCAGGAGTTTTCTTAGACTTGCTGGCTATTACCAGAGAATCATCAAGGATTTCTCAAGATAGTAGTGCCTTTGACTAATTTGACCATGAAAGATGTGAGGTTTGTTTGGTCCGACAAATGTGAGGATGGGTTCCTTAAGTTACAGCATTTGTTCACCAATGCACCTGTGTTAGTGGTCTCGTATGGAAACCAAGGGTTAGTAGTATACATTGATGCATGCGGAACTGGATTGGGAGCAGTGTTGA
Organism: Allium cepa; assembly: GCA_030765085.1. Classification (NCBI taxonomy): domain Eukaryota; kingdom Viridiplantae; phylum Streptophyta; class Magnoliopsida; order Asparagales; family Amaryllidaceae; genus Allium; species Allium cepa. Next base: position 502,374,631 of record CM060945.1, read on the forward strand.
TGTAGAAGAGTAAAGTTATTGCCTACGCATTCAGACAACTTAAATCGCACAAAGTAAGATACCCTACTCATGACTTAGAGTTGGTTGCGGTGATTTTTGTCTTGATGATTTGGGGACATTATCTCTTAGGGGAGAGTTTTGTGCTATATTTTGATCATAATCTTTATGATACTTATTCTCTCAGAATCACTTGAATATGAGGCAGCAGAGGTGACTTGAGTTTTTGACTACCTATGATTTCAGTATAGAGTACACTCCTGGGAAGGTAAAAAGGTAGCAGATGCTCTTAGTAGATAACATCAGAATTTGGTGCTAGCTATGTTAGCAGATTGGAAGAATCTTGAAGCTTTGGCCATTTGCGGTGTGCAGTTAGGATCTACCGCTAGCTTTAGTCAGGGGGCTGCATGTTGTCTTATTTAGAAGTTCGATGGATGTTAATCAAGGAGATAGCTTCTATGTAGAGAGAAGATCCAGTTTTAATCGAGAAGACTAGAAGGCTTGAGGCAGCATAAGAAATCGATGATCTAAAGGATTATAGTCTTCACCAATGGGGATGATTGAGAAAAAAGGGATGGCTATATGTTTCGAATGTAGAGAACTTAAGGAGAGAAGTTCTGGAAGAATGCATCGATCCAAGTTTATGATTCATCTTGGAGGGACCAAGATGTATCAGGATATGAAGATGAACTTCTATTGGGAAGGCATGAAGAGGGATGTTGGCTTGTGGGTTAGGTAGTTTGTGAACTGTCAACAGGTGAAGGCCTAACATCAGAAGCCAAATGGATGGCTTCAGCTCTTATAGATTCTAGTTTGGAAATGGGATTTAATGTCCATGGATTCGGTTCGATAGGTGCCCAAAAAGATTGAGATAATCCGATAATGGATGAAGGAAGCTCAATACAGATAAAAGTGTTGCGCTGATACGAGGCGTAAAGACCTAAAGTTCTTAGTGGGAGACCGGGTTTTCATTAAGGTATCACCAATGAAGGGTGTGGTACAGTTTGGGAAGTCCAAAAAGTTGGCCTTGAGATATGTTAGTCCATTCCAAATTTTAGAAAAGATTGGAAAGCTTGCGTACAAAGTAGAGTTGCCGAGCAGTTTAGCAGTTGTCCATAATGTATTTCATGTGTCTCATCTTCGCAAGTTTGTGCATGATCTAGAGACTATTATTCCCCCGACAGAGTTGGAGGACTTGGTAGTAGAGCCTGATTTGAAATTTGTTAGGAAATTAGCTTAGGTTGTAGCGAGAGATGAGAAAAGATTGAGGACCAAGACAATCAAGTTGGTTAAAGTTCAATAGAGTGACAACGAGAAGGACTATACTTGGGAGATAGAGGACAGGATACGAGATGCTTATCCTGATTTACTTTGATGGTATGTCGATATTAGATTTATATCGAATATTTGCAAGATAGGTAGGCTAGTATGGATGTTAGCAGTGGTATAAATGATTTCTATGTTTGCTAGTTAGTCCTTACTAAATTTCGAGGACGAAATTCATCAAGGAGGGGAGCCTGTAACACCTCTAACTTTAGATAACATTATTCATGAGATTTAATTAGAATAAATTAAATTGAATACTGCAGAGTGATAAGGGGATTGAGATGGATTAATTAATATTAGTGGTCGTGCTTATCTAAAATGAATGAGCTATAAATGGATTAGTGTTAACTAGTTAATCATTGGGGCATTGGGGTAATTTGCCGCCCACATTGTCCACCCTTATTCTATTATCCCGTTGGCCATACATTTTCATTTTTATCACAACAAAAAACTAAATGAAAGAAAGCAAATATCAAGGCTAGCCAATAGGAAGAAAGAAGAGAAGAGAAATCCAAGTAAGGCTTAGGATTCAAGCTAGAAGAAATCAATTAAATCAATCTCCACTTTCCTTATACAATCAAGGTGAATAATAATCACTATATCTCTATTTTGATCTCTATAATCATATGTTTTTGGATTTAAAAGTAAGTTCATTTTTATGATATATTGGATGATGATATGCTTGATTATAATTTGTTTGGAATAAACAAGATTCTTTCAAGGGAGATATGCACAGTTTTCAGGTAAAACCAAGGTTAAATAATTTTTTAATGCCATGGGAAAACTATATGTCATGGGAAATATGATTTTCGAATTGGGTTTCAATTTTTATAATTTTCTACGCCATGGAAAATTAGTTATGAATTTTTAAAGGAAAATATCGTTACTTGGGTTTATAAATTTAGTTCGCAAATTATATTAAGAATTTGGGTCAGAAATTTTGATATATTAGGCAACATGATTAAAGTGAATTTCTGAAAATTTTTGAAGATTTTTACTAAGTGATTTATTATGGAAATTAAATTATTTTGAAAGAATGATCTAAATGATTTTATTGTTTTGTTAATGGGAAGGGCTTAATTGTTAAATGTTAATTAGGTTTCGATCTAAGAAAAGTGCAACAAATATTTGTAAAATAATTTGAAAGTTTATATAACCAATCAGATGTTTACATGTGAGCAAGGTTGTTACAAAAGTTTACTTTATTTGAAAAAAAAAACAGCCTTTTTCTCATAAAAGTAGGTTCCACCTCCTTTAGAAGGACCATTCGACTTAGAGCTTCCACCTCCAACCTAGTAGAGGTCAAAAACATTAAACAAATACACATGGTATCATTAAGCTGGTACGCATGTATTAAAGAAATATGGAAGTTAGGGTGTCGAAACGTAGCATTCGAAAGGGACGGTTCCTTTGTTTTATTTTGTTTTGTTTTAAAAGAAATGCGCTTGCCTATTTACAAAAGGGTATTGAAGCTGTCGAAACTAATGGTTTCAAAAGTTTATTTCTAAAGAAGCTTTCGAAAGCTTTCAAAGGAGAGTTGCCACCATTGTCTTAAAATAGTAGCTTTCGAAGGAGTTACTTAGTTTTTAATTGAAACTTTCGGAAGGCATAGTTTCGACCAAGTCGGAAACTTTCTATGTTTAGATGTCTCTCGATGGTATTGAAGACATTAATGTCATCGAAAGGTACTATTGTTTTCATAAATATAAGCCACTTCCTACTGCTTTCGAAAGGTGTCAGGGGTTTTGAAGGCAGTAGTTTCGAAGCCAGCCTTCAATTGTTTGACCCAGATGTCTTGATGCTTTCGAAAGGATGGTTTTGACGCTATCAAGCTTCCCCAATACTTTTTGAAATAAAGAATGGTTTCGAAAGAGATGCTTTCACTTATGTTCACTTTGACCATTTTAGATATAAACTCAATGGCTTTGAAAGGTATTTGTTTTGAAGGGTAACCTTCAATGGTCTTGAAAGGGATAGTTTTGAATGGTTTCGAAGCTATGCTTCTATATATATATATATATATATATATATATATATGATAATACCTTAACAAGGTCGAAAGTTTTCAAAAGTGATGTTTTAAAGTATTTGAAAGGCAGGAGCCTAATGTTTTAAAGATAGAATTTAAGGCTTTCGAAGGAGGTTTATCAAAGAAGTCAAAGGCAAGGTTTCTAAGGTGTCGAAAGGCTTCTTAAACGCTAAATTCATTTTTAAAGAAAAAACTCATGGCTAAATAAAGAAGTTTTGAAAGGATTTCAAGTACGTAAATTTGAAGAAGTGTTTCCTTAATAAAAGTATTGGTTAAAGGGATTAACCATGTCTTATATGTTAATGTTTTGAAGGATATAAAACCCACAAAGTGGTATTGTTAATATTTGCTTCTATAAATAGAAATATATTCACATGATAAAGAACTTATAACTGTATACTGAGGGATAAAGGGGTAGAAGAGCCAGCTACGTTAAGCTGGCAGTGAATATAAATTTATTAAACTCTTGAATGGGTAGAGTTGCATCTAGGGACTCAGGGAGACTAAAGCATAGGATGCATAAACCTTAAAGTTATCCGGGAGATGGTTCATTGTAAACCCATGAAAACTATGATTTGGAAGTTATAGGGGTAACCAACAGTTTCATAGTAAACCCATGAAAATTATGATTAGGAAGTTATTAGGGGTAACCGATAGGTTCATAGTAAACTCTTGAAAACTATGTATTAAGAATAGCGGGTAGGGGCCAATTGGTTTATAGTGAACCCATAAAAACTATATCAGGATTAAGTATTGACATTAGTCAAAAAGTTCCTAGTCAACCCATGAAAACTTGGATAAGAAAGTAGTTAATTTAGACATCGTTAGGATCCGAGTCAGCCCATGAAAACTAGGCTAAGAAGTGAGTTACCAAATTAATTCATAGGCTCCTAGTCAACCTATGAAAACTAGGATATAAGATGAGTTATCGAAATGACCAATAGGTTAAGGGGAACCCATGAATAGATTAAGATAGTTGGAAAGGGCCAATAGGTTCTTAGTAATCCCATGAGAACTCTGAAATAGGACAGGATGTCAATGAATTTTAAAAAGTTGTTAGTAAACCCATGAAAACTAATATGTTAATATTGACCCTAGAAGCTCTAATTATGACAGGGAGTCAATTAAAATGGGGATGGGATATCCAAATGTTTATATATGTATATCGTCATTACATTTTGAAATTCTTTGTTTTAACCATTGTGGATGCAGGCGCACGGTATATGGTTTTATAAAAAGGGTTTTAGGATACCAGTGAGGGGAAATCTCCTTCCACTAAGTGGCATGGTATCACTAGATATCTAAATGGATTGAGATGTTAGATTATTAGTCATAGCACGCTTTATGTCTAACTCGAAGTTTTTTCCCCATGAACTCTCGGATACTCAATTGATTTTGAGTAGTTTAAGGTTTAGGGTTTTCGAGATCTCTTCTTAGATGAATAAAGCTTTCGGAGGCGCACAGGAGGCAGTTAGCTATTTAGAGTTACCTTTTTTCCTTTGTGTATACTGGATGTAAAGACAAACTTATTAGCCTTATTATGTATTCTGATCAACCATGGGTGCCTCTTCATATGTCGCTCTTGGCATATGTGTATTGATTATATTTTTCTAAATGTGGTTAATGTTTGTGGGATTATGTAAAGAACATGAAATGATTTGAACGGAATGTGGAAATGTGTTTTTAGTTTGTTAAATTTCTTTCTATGTTCTTGTGATCTATGTATTAAGGTATCTAGCACCGCCGTGTTTGGTCACGTAGGATTAATAACTATGGATGACTAAATCATCCGTAGCTATTAGATTTAGTCCCCCAGGTAGGGGATGTTACAATTGGTCTCCAATATGTATTGTTTTGAATGTATGCAGTTTCATACTATATTACCAAATTTCATTAAAAGAAAAACTTTTGCAGAGATACTATCAAGTAGCATAATAAAAACAACAAACATGGATATATATATGTATGTATGTATGTATATTCTTGTTCCCTTGAAAATACTTTTTTGCACACACCAATCGTTCTTTGAAAGTACGAAATAACTTGTTATTTATGGCCATTAAAATATTATAACTGATTGATAAAATTTGTATGCTATGATACAAGCCAACATAAGCTAAGTTAACAGGTAGTACATCAACAAGTTGACTCTACAAGTCTATATATGTATAGCTAACATTTTATAGCGATGGCCTAAGTTAGAAAGACCACCCCCTCCCAGAGCAATGTGAGACGCTTCAAATGCATATATCAAATGAAATATGGACACGTACGAGTTAGTTATTTACAAGTGCATTGTGCTTATTATTATATGGTGAACATAACCATACTATATTGTTGATATTGCACTTTTATTTTCGATTCTTAATATTGTTGCTTTTAAGTTATAAAAGCCAATGTTTTGCAGGTATCTTATATATATATATATATATATATATATATATATATATATATATATATATATATATATTATATTGCAATTTAATGAGTTCAACCGTGAAGTATTATAGCTATTGTCTACTGTGGACCAACTTTACCCATCAGAATTTCTGATTCTACTAGTTTATGCATAAAATTCATCATATACTAATATGGAATTCAAACTTCTCTATAGGATGGAATGAAAACTAATCTACTATGAATTTCTAGTTTTCTTTGGAATAGGATAATTTAAATATCCAAGATAAAATGGTTCTCTATCTCATATCTTGGATTTATTTAATGCAATGGATTTCTTTATGTGCTTCTGGATCATTATCAATCCTCCATCACATTCCAAATTTTGTAAAAAGATAAGTATTCAAAGTCTTCTTAAAAGAAGGGATTCTTGTAGAAAAGCATGTCCTTATCTACAGTGTCTATTATTTCATGAATCATGACTTAACAAACTTGCAAATAAGGCATTTCCGTTTGCTAAGCAAGACTTGAAGTGGTACAATTATATATATCATACAAAGATGGAATAATATACATCAACATTATTTTTAACAAACAGTTTTATTTAAAAAAAATTGCCAAACAAATCTTTGGGGAAATTATTTAAATACTAGTATATGTTCTAAATCACTAGTAAGGAGCAAAAGTTAAGCCTAAATCACTATAAGAGACCTAAATCATTAGAAAGGGATGAAGAGTGTTCATAGCCTTAAGAGTGGAAATCCTAAATTATCACCTAAGATAGTGATAAGGAGTTCAATCATAGCCCAAACAGTGTAAAAACTAAATCATTACCTAAGATGGTGATAAAGGATTTAACCATAGCCCAAAGAGTGAAAAAACCTAAATCACCCCCAAAGACTGCGATAAGGGGTTTAGCCATAGCCCAAAGAGTGGAAAAACCTAAATAATCGCCTATGATGGTGATAAGGGATTCAATTATAGCCCAAGGACTTACAAAACCTAAATCATCACCTAAGACGATGATAAGGGGTTCAATCAAAGCCCAAAGAGTGACACAAAGAAAAGGGACTAAGATGTCCAAATCCCAAAGAGAGCCGCAAAGGAATGGGACCAAGATGTCCAAAGCCCAAAGAGAGGCGAAAAGAAAAGGGACTAAGATGCCTAAATAACATTTCTGACCCGTTAACTTTTCTGGCTTCCATTTGAGAAATTATCGTTATTAGTTAATCTCTTAAAACAAATTTATAATCTTCGTTTATACTGATAATATGAAAAATATATAGAAATTCACAGTTTAATCAAATCCAATGCAAATTGCCTAAAGATTTCAAATCTAAAGTTAGTAATGGAACTTATCACTTACATTGTATGATACAGGAAAATAGGGTTAGAAAGAAAGCCCTGTAAAGAATCGAAGAAGAAAGAAGATTTTTTTTTACACTAAAGTGTAGAAAACTTTTTTTATATAAGGAGGGAGGCAAATATTATCCACATATTTTCTAAAGAAGGTAGGCAAAAGAATCAATGCGAACTAAGGATTTATGTCGAAGTTCAAGACTCCGGATACTATGGTAAAGGAATAATTGATATCGAAGCCTACAACTGATAATGACACTGCACTACTTCCATGCTATGTAACATCTATGTTGCATGTTAACAAGATAACCTTTCAACACCTCAAAGTGGAGTTTGAAGAATGTGTGACCTCTTCGAAAGCTCCTTTTGATGTTAGTGAAGATAACCTATACCCTTCGATTAAGTGGAGACGGTTGAAACGCTTCTGTTATACCTTTTGACTCAGTCGAAAGGATACCTTCGTTGTTTGAAATGGCTTCTGAACTGCTTTATTAATGACTCTATCAGAACCATTTTTCGACACTGGTAAAATGGCTTAAGTTGCGGACTTAATGGTTGCTGAAAATAGGTGAGTTAGGTTGGTTTGGATCTCTTCGAAATCTAGGCTTTATAAGAGCTTGGGTTACGTCTTTTAAATTGAATGAAAATGGTTAGGTTGTAGGTTTCGTCTCAATCGGAAGGTAGATAGTTGATAAGTGGTGATTAGATGTTAAGAGTTTAGGTATTTTGGAAAAGTGAAGGGTATCGACTCCGTCAAGAGGGCAATTTCTCTTGATCTTGTGAATCAGAGATGAAAGTTAAGGAAACAATGTATGCCGAGGGTTTCAGCTTAGTCGAAGGGTAACCTATCGACTTGATCGAGAGGTTGAACGGTAGTAGTCATATGAAATAAGGTCCTCATACATGCAACATAATCAAAATTATCATAATCTCTCTTTTTATTGAACTGAGAAGTAAAAGTTAACCAATTCCTAATTTAATTTGGGAATTAAGGTTTTTCAAGCTTCATAAAGTATAGGGTAGAAGTGAGTGAAACATCTGATCTTCCACAACTGACCCCTAAGGTCTTATTTATTGGTGCGGGTTGATACGTTTTTTCCCCAAGCTTTCGACGCGATTGAAAGGTCAACCTCCTTGCTTTCGTGAGCGTCTTCTGAATCTTAGCCTTCAACCTGGTCTAAAGGGTTTGGTTAATCTTCCCCTACCATTGAAAGCTGTGCTCCTTTTATCTTGCTTTATTTCTTTTTGACTTTATCGGAAGGTATGCTGCTAGATTGTTCTTAACTTTGTTGAAAGTTATAGTTTGATGCCTTTCAACTCCAACGAAAGGTATATGGATATAATCTTCTCTCAGATGCTAGTGTACCATTTAAGTTGGATTTGTGTTAGCCTTTAACGCTGTTGAAAAGTATTTTTAGGGCTTCGAAAAAGTAGAAACGCCTTAAAGGCCTTGCTATAAAAGGTTCCTTTTGAAAGCATCCACATTGGCTTGCGTTAAACCATATTCTTTTGTGTTAGCAGATGTATTATATTTCCTTTACAGGTGAAGATGGCTTTAATCAATTCGAACGACTAACATATGCTTTCGAAATGGCTGCTTTTGGTGAATTTTCTTCTGATGAATGTGAATAGAGATGAAACCAATTGTTTCAAACGGTTTAGCGCATGTGTAGACAATGTACTATTTAATTCCTTCGAAAGGTGGCTTTCAACCTTGTCAAAAGCTCTTTGCTTGTCTAGGACTTTATTGAAACATCCTTCCGACCTCTTCGAAAGGTGTTGTTGGCGCCTTCATCATCATGTCGAAGGCTTTGTCGGATGTTGAGATGTGCCGTCCTAATGCGTTTTGATCCTCATTAACCCTCTTGCTCCTTCATACTTTTATCCTTGAGAATATTTTATGGATAACATTTAGCCCCCACCACTGTATGACAGAAGCTTTTGTTCTTTCGGACAAAAACTCCAGAGAATTTCCATGTTTGTTTTCTGCAAAATAGACAATGACTTCTATAAGGATCATAACTTTGTTAAAAGACCACAATGAGTAACTTCATAACTCCAGACACTTTCTAGTTATTTTATTAGATAGAGTATTCAAGTGATTATATGACCATGTTCTTCTAATATATGAAATGATATCATCTGGTCTGTGTTGCTAATTTAAGTAAATTGATCTTCGTAGAAAAAGGCCATTGCGTAGAACTAATCCTTTGCTCTCATGTTATATTTTTCTTTAACCATTGAGAGCTAATTTCTTTCTCTTGGGTGCTTTATCTAGTTTCTTTGCTATGACTTTATTTTTCATCCCCGCACTTAATTAGTATCGAGAAAGTCTTGCATAGAATTCAAATTCAAAAATCCAATAAAACATTCGTAAATTATCATAAAGATTCCATAACGGTATCTAAAATTCACAAAATCAGAAATTTGATAATAGATCATCAAAACTCCAACAAGGAAATCAGAAACATAATACCCATAAATCACCATAAACATTCAGTGAGAAACTTTAGAACTCACAAACACATAAAATCATTACAAAATTCCAATGAAGATATCAAATATATGAAATCCGCAAATCATCTCGAAAGTCGGGGAGGAAATGTAGAATTCACAAAACCATAAATCTAATCAAGACATCATTATGGAAATTCAATGAAGAAACCAAGAATATGAAATCCACAGTCCATCATAAAAATTCAGTAAGAAACTTCAGAATTCGTCAATATACGAGATCATTACGAAGTAAAATCTAGGAATCCAGGAATGTAATCGGAAAAATATTAGGACCACATTTGCTAGATAATCTACACAAAACTCTTTCTAATACAAAGTCGTGTAAATTCAATAAAGAAGTTATAAAATCAAGAATTCATGAAAAAAAGAAATAACGAAAAACCATTATGAAAACCCAATGAGATAATCAAGTGTATTAGTTTTATAAATCACGATAAGAGTCAATATAGAAACTAAAAATTTCCAAGAACAGTAACTCAAATAAGAAATCATTATAAAATCTCAATAAGGAAATTAGGAATATAAAATTTAAAAATCATTATAGGTGTTAACATAGAAATTCAGAATTCTCAAAATGAGAAATCCAATAAGAAACCATTATGAAATTCCAATGGGAAAATGAAATATTGAAATCCATAAATCATCACATAAGTCAATGAGGAAATTTATATTTCACAAAACCATAAATTTAACAGGGAATCCTATGAAAATCTAATAATGAAACCAAGAATATGAAGCTAGTAAATCATCGTAAAAGACAATGTGGAAATTTTTGGATTCACAAGACCCAATATGAAACCTTCATGTGAAGAAACATGGAGATGGGACGTTCATGAAATTAGAAATTCATCCAAAATTTTGTTAGGATCTCATCTGACAAATAAACTACTTAAAATCTTATTCAATTTAAACATGAAGCCGAAAATTTACCAAGTGATAGTAGACCTAAAGTGCCTATGAATTAGTAGTATTATTGTTATATTGGAATCGAGTAATTCTATCAAGTGTATTGGCGTTAAGTAGTTTAGTGGTCCAAATAACTTTCTGATGTGTACATACTCTCCTATCTTGGGGGTTACTTTATTTCTCAGGATTCAAGAATGGTTTGGTCAATCTATTCTTCAAGTGGAGTTACTTTCATCTTGGTGAGAATTGGTTATCCATTCTGTTCCTTTGATTTTGGCGCTGATCTTAATTTCCCATTTTGAATTGTGGATTTCTTTATCCATTCACTTTGTCTTGTGTTTTCCCTTATAGATGTAGAATTCTCAATCTTTTATTGTGATAATTACTTTTTAGAAATTGGGTGTTTCGAAGGTTGCTAGTCGATCCTTTGTCCTTTTCGGTTATAGTCTTGAATGTCTCACTTGTTCTTGGTTATGGCATGGGACGTCTTTGTCCTCTAGCTTTTGTCTATTCCCATCTCTTGGGTTTCATCTTTATCTTGAATGGTGTATAGATTTCTTTCTTTAACCCTATGCTCTTTAGAGTTTTGACTTTTGCTTTGGGTTATAGACATCATTGTCTTTCTTCATCTGTTTGGTGCCGCTTTTGGGCTTCCATTGGATCTAAGGAATGTTGTGTATGTTAGGTAGACCTTCCACCAGAAGGTTGTTGATGAGTGCGTATCGTAACCCTTCCCCGAAGAGGTAAGTTGAACATTAGGGGTTTTTATTATCCCTCTAGGAGATGCTATGGATTGGCCGTAGGCTTTTGTTCCTCCCTCTAAGAGGTGCTATGGAAGACTATCAAAGGCTTATGTCCCTTCCTCTAAGTGGTGCTATGGAAGACCGTTGTAGACTTACTGTTGAGTGCAAGATCCTCCTCCTTTTAGAAGGGGCTATGGATTGACCATAGACTAAAACTTGTATTCGAAAATCATATTTTGCCAATTAAAATGATTATGAACATCCTTATAGATATCAAAGAATTTTCGTAAACGAGCCCTTCTGAGATACTAAGGGGCTAATTTTTTGAAATAGAGTTTGGTCAAAGAATTTTTCTGCAGCGCTGCCTCTTGCAAGGGTCTTAAAACCATTCTCATAATAGAGACTCGGATCTTAAGTAGGATACTGTGAGGTCATGATTCACGAACCTATAGTCTTTTGATCGAGAATAGGATTCTAATCTGAGTTTATGTTGATGAACTTTTGATGGCTTTAAAACATTTCTTGAAAAACATGAATAGGCTTTTCCTTGACAATAGTTTTTAAATGCCTTGAAATATTGAGATTACTCATTCGGAAATCTTTTGCATGCATTCATTAATTCTATGTGGTATATTTGGAAGATTGCACAAATCAGTTTTTGAAATGGATACTCTTTTCTTCCCCAGATCATGGGGTAACTGAAAATAGACTTTCTTTGAAGATATGTTAAGGAAATTTATTTTTGTAAAATAATTTTCCAAGAATAGAGATATGTTACCACACCTTGGTGGGGATAACCGAGTGACCTATCTATAAACTTTTCTCAAAGACTGATGAAGTGCCTATAGTGACCCAAGCTTTCATGGAAGTTAGTATTTGCATTGTGTTGATTGGAACAATGACAGTGATTTGTAATTAGGCATCTGAGCTATCTTTCCCAGGTAGCTAGAAATTAATCGTGCTTCAAGAATGCATTGAATGCCATGGACTTGTTTTGTTTTTACCTGTAATTACACTTGAATCTTACACTAATATTTGATCAATTCAAAGTACAACTCAAAGTAAAAACCAAGTTAAAAAAGAAAAAGTTACGAAAGAGAAAAGGAAAGTGTTTGTTAACCAGTCTTTTGGCAAGGCAATATACAGGCGGATTTAACTCAATAGACTGCACGGTTATCAAGGCTAGGATATTATGGATTTGATTTAAATGGATGAATGGATAATCAATTAAGGATAATAATATGAAGCCAGGATTAAGCGTAGTCGATTAATAAACGATGCATGACTTGAAGAAAGGTGTAGCTTGGGTTGGAATGGTGTTGCTTTAGGTCGGCATTGTTACTCCGGTTTAGTATAGATTTGCTTCGGTTTTACTTTGGGTCAACATAGGGTTAGCATCTGGTTTTGCTTTGTGTTAGCATGGTGTTGCTCTGGGTGGGCATTGTTACTTCAAGTCGGCATATAGTTCCTTCGGGTTCTACTTCAGGTCAGCATAGGGTTCGCTTTGGGTCGGCATGGTGTTGCTTTGGTTCAGCATTGTTACTCTGGGTCGGCATAGGGTTGCTTCGAATCGGCGTACGATTCGCTTTGAGTTCTGCTTTGGTTGGCATGGTGTTGCCTTGGGTCGACATGGTGTTGCTACAGATCTTCATTGTTACTCCAGGTCGGCATAGAGTTGCTTCGGGTTCCACTTCGGGTTGGCATAGGGTTCGCTTCGTGTTCTGCTTCGGGTCGGCATGGTGTTACTCCAGGTCGGCATAGGATGGATGAATTGGGCTCGACGATCGTTAGGTGGGCCCATGTGGGTGAGAAGGCCTTGTAACACATATAAATACAATAGGCTGACTTTGAACAAAAGATCTCTCTCCATTCAGTTTCTCTTCATCTTCTACCAAGAGTCTACTCTTCCATTTTCATTCTGGAATTCTAGATAGTAATTGTAACGAATTTCAGCATAATACAAAAAATTATTCTGGAGTGGATACAGGTTGGAGTTAGCCGAACCACTATAAATCTTGTCTTTTTTGCTTGCTTCCATTTAAATTTTGAATATTCTTCATATCATACTCTTTACATATACTCTATCTGTGATCAATGACTGGATATTGGTGCTTTCACTTGTAATTGGGTGTTGGTTGCCAAATTTGACGCAAATATTTTGGTGCTTTAACTAAGAAAGATTGCACTCAGGAATTTGGGAGTTCGGATCTTGGACTTGGAAGCTTGGGAATTTGGATCTAGGAAGCAATGGCTAGGCAATCAACAAGGAGACAAAGAATAGATAGGAGTCATCATGAAGGAAGTCAGGGGGCTTATTAGGAGCCAGTCAAACCTCAATCTTCATTACCAAATATGAGATAGAGATGATGATCATTGCTATGCTGGAAAGGATGCTGAAAAGGCTGAAGGATAATCTCAAATTCCCTCACGGACTCGAGGGTAGGATGGAAATGATAATTGGAGACAATTTATGGATGTGGAATAGCTGAAAATTGGAATTCGGGACTTGTGGAAGAAATTAGCAGGATTAAATATGGATTGGAACAATTAGGAGCAAACCTCGACCAAGGAGAATGGATCCGCACAACTCTTCTTAGAACTAGGGGCATGGATTTGGATGGCTTTGTTTGGAAATGGATAGCGGTAATGGAACAGGAGCAGCCATCGTCCGCCACAAATCAGAGCTAGCCCAGCTTAAGAGCATAGGTTGTCATCTCTTGATGGCACGCACTAAATAACTCATAATAAATCCTACATTAAACTTGCGAAGTCACTTACACATGTAGGGATCATGAATGGTACATAGGCATGCTTTAAGATGACGATGAACCGTGGTGCTCGTGTTTATGAAATCTTGTTTTTTCTATTAATTGCAGACTCCGACTTTTTTGGTACTATGGCTATTTATTTTTCTTAGTAGTACGGTCTTTTATTTTATATTTTAACAACTAACTCTGGAATTATTAAATCTGTATTGATGTAATAAATAACATGGGTCACGGTTACAGTCTCGAACGGAGAAACGGGGCAATAACTGCGAATTACCAGTCGCTTTGCCAGAGAGCAACCGGATGGACTCAAACATGGACGAGTCCAAAGAAGAAAAACCATGGATAATCCCTCGACCGGAGAGTCGAGGCCGGAGTAAGATAAAATGACCTGGAGCGGTCTATGGATTTAGACTTGGACCCAAAGAGGTCGTGGATTTGGATATAGACCCAGAGAGGTCCCAGATTTGGATATGGACCTGGAGAGGTCCTGGATTTGGATTTAATGATCCAGAGAGATCGTGGATTTGGTTAATGGATTTGGGATGGAATCAGAATCAGATATTGACTTGAAGTAGTCGTGGATTTCGCTAATAATCCTGAGAGGTCAGGGAATTGGAATGGCAATGGTTGGACTCTAGGTTGGGTGATATGACGATCAATGGATTATGGACTTTGGATTTTGGACTTATGGCAGCTCAAAACACGCCTTCCAATAGCAAGGCATATTTTGGAGGACAAAGTGTTAACTCACCTTTTTGGAAGGCAGTATACATGGTGATTTAAACTGAATAGGCTGCACAGTTATTGACGCTAGAATATTATGGATTTGGTTCAAATGGATGGATGGAAAATCAATTACATTTAACAATATGAAGCCAGGATTAGGCATAGTCGATGGAAAAATGATGCAGGACCTGGAGAAATGCATAGCACGAGTCGGCACGGTGTTGCTTTGGGTCGGCATTATTACTCTGTGTCGGCATAGAGTTGCTTCGAGTTCTACTTTGGGTCGACATAGGGTTCGCTTTGGGTTCTACTTCGAGTTGGCATGGGGTTGCTCCGGGTCAGCATTGTTACTTTGGGTCGGCATAGATTTGCTTTAGGTTATACTTTAGGTTGGCATAGGGTTCGTTTCAAGTTCTGCTTCAGGTTAGCATGGTGTTGCTCCGGATTGGCATAGAATTGCTTTGGGTTATGCATTGGGTTCGTTCTACTATGGGTCGGTATGGTGTTGCTTCAGGTCAGCATGGTGTTGCTCCGGGTCGGCATTGTTACTCCCCGGCATAGGGTTCGCTTCGAGTTTTGTTTCAGGTTGACATGGTGTTACTCTGGGTTGGCATAGTATGGGCAATTTGGGCTCGACGATCGTTGTGCTAGGCCCACGTAGGTGAGAAGGCCCTGTAGCGGAGATTTCACGTATAAATACAATAGGCTTGGTTTCGAAAAAAGTTCTCTCTACATTCAGTTTCTCTTCATCGTCTACCCAAAGTCTACTCTGCTATTTTCATTCTGAAATTCTAGATTGTAACGGTAATCAAATTTCGGTGTAATTAAAAGGATTATTCTAGAGTGGACGTTGGCCGAAGTTAGCCGAACCACTATATATCTTGCCATCTTTACTTGCTTTCATTTGAATTTTGAATATTCTTCATATTATACTCTCTATATATATTAAATCTGTGATCTGTGAATGGATATTGGTGCTTTCACTTGTAATTGGGTGTAGGAGGCCAATTTAGACGCCAATAAAGTTCATATTTAGCTAAAGCTGCAAGACTTCATGGATTGATAGGGGTCTGCATTTTGGAGTTACTAAGCTGCTTTCTTCTTAGCTTAAACAAGAAGTTTCCTTAAGCATCTTTAATGCATTCTTTTAAGAATCCCGACTTAATCATGCCTTGAGTTGCGTATGTTAAACTACGACATTTGCTAGTCTCATGTCCATTCACATTATGATATTCATAGTAACTACCTCCCTTATTCGGTTCGGGGAATTTTCGGACCTTATAAGGAATATGAAATTTTTCCCTGTCCTTCACCCGGGTGAATACGTAGGAGAGTGGCTTATTTAGAATTACATAATTTGATTCAGAAATCTCTTTTCGACTACTTTTCTGGTTTCCACTTTTCGTTGATTTCTTGTCGAGATGCTTAAAGTCGGATTTCTCTTCTTTACACTCTCAATGAGATTTTCTTATAGCAAGATGCGTCTCGTCCATTTGAAAAAACTTTTCATCTCGGTAGTAGAACTATTATAGATCTTTGCATCCAACAACATAAAGGTCCTTCCAGAAAGGGTTTGTTTGATCAATACTGATTGAACTGCCATAAGCATTTCCCAGTCAATTTACTCTCCGCTTTTAATGCTACTATACCGAATCTTCCCATGTATCCACTAAGTAGTTCTCTCGATTTTTGTTTGGTAGTACCCAACAAGCTTATGTCCATAGTTGAACCTCTGAATAGAGTGAATTGCGTCATGAAGTCATAAGTAAATTGCTCCCAAGAATAGATAGTTCCCACTTGGTAATTCCTATACTATTTTATAGCTGCTCCTTGAAAAGTAATCTAGAAAAGTTCGCAAAGAAGTCATCTAGAAGCATCATATAAATTCATCCATTTTACAAAAGCTGCAAGGTGGTCATTTGGATTAGTAGTTCCATTATACTTTAGTGGGGAGATTTGAATATGAGAAGGGATGTTGGTTGGCATTATTTCCTTTGAAAAATGTCCTGCCTTTTAAGGCCAAAACTAACCGTTATTGATGCAGCAGTCATCCGTAGTTGTTATTTATTGGCGGTCGAATGCAATCATATATATTGGATATCCCATCCATCCATTTATTAGATATCCCATCTAAAAGCAATTTATTAGATTTTCCCTCTAAAAGAAATTTATTAGAGTTCCCTCTAAAATCTTCAAAATGTCTATACATCATAATTTAATAGGACTATCCACCCCAAATCTATTTAAATTAAATGCCGATTATCAATCATACAGTTTTATGAAAGTTGGTGAGGGCTACCCACCGCACACTACATAGTTTTCATAGGATAACAATGAACCCTTGGGAGCCAAATCCCAAGCATAACCATCTCTGGCAAAGCATTCTTTACTTTAAAGTTTGATGTGTACTACCCATCGCACATTCCATGGTTTTTCTAGTTTAACTAAGAACCCAACACTTGGCCAATTAATATTTCATGATCCCTGTGATGACCCGGAATTTTTGGACATTTGAAATCGAAATATTTAATTGATTTTAAATATTTGAAAGTGAATTTTTAACTTGAAATCAAATATCACTAATTATTGGGTAATATAATTATTCAATTAAATTATTTGAAGTTGGGTAAAATGTGAAATATGGAATTTTTAACTTGTTAAAAATAATTTAAGGGCTGGTAAAATTTATATTGATAGTATTGAAGATAGTAGAAGTGTTAAAATTGAATTTGGAAATGTTTTGTTAAGTTTTAAAAATATACCGCTTAAATTGACATTTAAAAATAGCCTTCCGAGGCGCAGTCTTGGAATTCAACAAAATCAGTTCCATTGGATCCGTTATAGTTAATTGTTAATGGATTTCAATTTTTGTAATGTTTGGAGTTGTTGTGTGAACATATGATACATAAACGCGCTGAAATTTGTATCGAAAATCTAATATATAACTGGGTCCGAAAAGCTATCCTATCGATACGATCTGATTAGGACTCGGAACCTTTTCCATTGTGTTCGAAATAGGGGTTTAACATTATAAATGCCTAGTGGCACACATCAATTTGAGTTCGATAATTTAAGTTGATTTTCGTAGACATTTTAAATTTGAATTTAAATTCAAATATAAATAATATATCAAACCACCTAGCGGGTGCATACACGTTGAGAATATTTCAAAACACGTGTTCTTCTAGTTTAACACGCGCCTCTTCCTTCCTTAATAAGCTAGCAGAACATTTCTCTAAAATGAAAAAATAAAAATAAAAATCGAAAGAGGAAAGAATGGCCGAAATCGAAATCAAATCCTCGTTCAAAAAAAATATAAAATCACGTCCCTATCCTTTCTCTTAATTAATGAAATCGAAATCAATTCAAACAAATGGGGGGAAAGGGGTTTCCAGCCAAGGTTGAATAGACTCGCGCACATGCGTAAAGGGGGCGGCGGCTGTTGGCAGAGTGGAGGAGCAGGAGGTATCGCGTGCACGTGTGAGCGCGAGGGTTGGTCGAAATAGAAGGGGGGTCGACCTTCATCGTGATATCAGGCGCAAGGCAGTGAGGCGAACAGAGGGGATGGTGCTTTCGATCCTTAGGGCTTCGGTGATTAGTGTGTGCGAGATTTTTCTTTGGTCACGATAGGAAAGGGGAATCGTTGGGATGGAGATGTAGTAATGAGGCATTTTCAATTCGGTGGTGGCAGTTGAGGTTGGGTGTTTGAGCCAGGTCGCGATGGCAATGGAGATAGGTGTCGAGTTCGACCACGTGCAGAGCTTAGAGCAGGATCCCGATGTTTGAGTTCTCTCGTCGAGTAGGTAACGTGTTTTTACATTTTAATTTAAAATCTACTTAAGTTTAAAAACTGGTAAGTTAAATCGATTGATTTATTTGTAAATTTAGAAAATCTATAAAACCTATTTACTTTGAAAATCAGTATCAAAAAAAATTAACAGTAAAGGGAAGTATGCTATGAACTGAAGTACATATTTACATATAAGGTTTTGGGAAAAAGGCAGGAATTTTAAATATCAGGGGTTTATAAAAAAGTTAGATTTTTAAGCCCATAAAGATTATTTTTATATACAGTTTGAAAATGAGAAATAGAATACAATTTAATAGTTTATTTTAAAAATGAATTTAGGTGATAAATTTGTTGATAAACTTCTTTAATTATTTTAGTTGCTAAAGATTATTTAAAAGGGAAATTAATTTTAAATTTTAAATTTTTTTAAATTAAATCATTAGTTAAAATTTAAACTATTAAATAGTGGTTAGTTGTTTGATTAAATCGTATATTAAAAAAATTATATAATGTTATACAAGGTCCAAAACCAAGAGATACAAGTCGGGCTTGGATCGGATTGCAAACAAATCAAAGGTGAGTTAATCTCACTCTTCTGGATTTTTATTTAAATTTAAATGGTTAAATTTAAATGATGGGGTGAATGATTGAATTGATTTGATGTGCTACATTATATAGTAGTATATAGTATATATATTGGAGTGATTGATTTCCTGCATTATATAGCAGATGAGACCCTATGCGCCGCATAATAGTGGATGGTATTTTATTTAAAACCCATATACCGCGATATTCCACCTCGAGGTGGAATTGGTATTTTATTGCGCTAACATCTATGGATGAAGAGAAACAGGTTGGAGGGATCCAACAGGATTCCTCAAAAATTTATTTAGATTATTTAATATTCTCTGTTATGAATATTTGATATTCTGTGATGAATTATATAGATAATTAGAATATTGAATGCTATGATTTGCTTGAATATATTTCGATACACTGAGTTACCAAAATATATAGAATTGGATTTTTGAAAAGAAAATAAAAGAGTGAATTTTGAAGTAAAATAATTATGGAGAATTTGAATAAATTTAAGAACGAACTGGAAAAGAATCAAAGTGATTTTAAAATTCTGATAACTAAGTTCCCAGTATGGAAAAAGGGATTTTGAATAAACAGAGTAATAATGAATTTTAAAAATTAAGTGATGTTATTTAAAGGAATAAAAGAATTTACTTTAAAGTTCAAGGTTTGAATTTATTTGTAAGGATAAAGAAAAAATTTGGAAAATATGAAATTGGTAATTTCAGTTAATAAGATTTTAAATCATAATTAAGGAATAAAATCTGAAGTTAATGGATTTTGAAATAAATTAAGTAAGTAAAGAAATTTATTTCAAATGGAGTAAATTGGGAATCAATTTGGAAATTGATCTAAGTGTTTGGAATCGGAATTTTAAAAGGAAGTTGAGACTAAGAAATTTATAAACCGGGTTTATAAAAGCGAAGCAATATATTAATGGATATTTGAAAGAATAAATTCACGCTGTTAAAGGAATGGGAAAAAAATTTAAAAATAAATAGTGATTTATTTTTAAAGGATGCAAAGAGAAGTATATTTCCCTGAATAGCCAAGTACGTTTTAAACAAATTTTAAGTATAAGTAAAGAATTTTAAGTTGCTTAAAAATATGTTTTAGAAAAGTTATTATTTCTAAATGTTAAATTTTAAAGTAAGTATATTTTTCTAATTTATTATAGCAATAATTATTTAAAGATGGCTTGGTATTATGTTTTAAAGGTTAGAAATTCAGTTTTATATTATACAAAGTAGTTTTATTTTAAATATTCTTAAAGTATATATTTTGAATAAGCATTAAAGTAATTTTTAATTTAAATGTCTAAAGTATATTTTATAATAAAGTGTTTCAATTTTTTTTAAAATCTAAAGTATTTGTACTTGGTGCTTTCAGTGGAAATAGAAAATATTTGGAAAATTTATTCTATAAAGGAAAATGATTTGGAAACTGTTTTCAAAAAGGTTTGAAAATAGAAATATATCTTGCGAAGATATTTTGAGGTTAATAAATAATTCAGGAAAAATTATTTATGGTTTATGGTTGTTTGTGACTGTTAGTTGATAGTTAAATAACCGACTATCAATATTGGACAATGCGCTGATCGTTTCGAAGAGACCGAGATCAGGATTTATTTCTTAAAAACCATTCTCCGCTTTGTACGTTTTCGTGAGGAAAACAAGAGTTTGGATTCGAAGATGGAGCTGTGAAGTGCAAGGGCTAGTCGCTACTAATCCTGAGGATATTTCCAAAATGGATGTAGTAGGAGTAGTGCTTTCGGTTCCGTTCGAATCCGGGACGGACTTGTATGGATGAATGCTTTCACAATATCGTCAGGTGCGCGATGAGCACTCTAAGTGAAACGTTCTAAAAGGTAACGCTTAGCCTCAATCCTCATCAACCGGGAATGACTGAAAATCAGGGGTTATGCAGCAAGGCTAGGTGGGTAGCGCCCATTAGGGTGAGGTCATCCCTGTCTAGATGTCCCTTTTTATTCGGCTTAGTGGTGCGGTTGCTGATCCCAACCGTGTGGTGATCTTTCTAAGGATTACCCAGTAAGGGGTAGTCCCGGTCTTATGTTGCAAGGGGTCGGGAGTGATCCTTGGTATGTTGATCTAGACCAGTTACCGTGACAGGTGGTACCCAGTGCCTAGTCATTAGTTGGAAATCCATTTTCCCTATGAGCCCGTACGGTTTTGATTGTGCCTAACTATTGCTGAAACGTGAGATGCAAGCATTTCAGCTAGATTCTATTTTACTTTCTATAGACACTATTATAATATCAGAGAATTTTAATAAAATGTGTTTTAGCTATCGTAAGGTAAAAACCAAACATGTTTATTTGCGGCTTGGTCTTATGAGATGCTTTTGATTTCAAAGGACTTTTAAAACTTTAATAATCAATTTAAGTGTGGTTTTCTCACGCTGGTATTCCAGACTGACTCGGGTGTTATTTAACTGTAGTGCTCGGGTCGGACCGAGTATTATAGAATACAGGATATGATGCTGTGGAGCTCAGGAGACGAGCTGGATGGCGATACGTACTTTCGTACTTGATTTTTTTCGTTGTGTATTCAGTTTTGAGGACAGGTTTATATGACTGCCCATTTGTATGTTATTGATGTTGTTGAACTCTGATGATGTATTCTGATGATGTATGTATAAACAGATATAGTTTTCTTTTGTGTAAAGATCATTGATTATCTATTATATTTTATTCTGCTACGATGGTTGGATTCTGATGTTGTTTTCTATTTTCTTCTTCTTCTAGCACTTCTTCTTTAACCCAAATGGTTCGTATTTTCGTTCATCTTGAGTTGATTGATGGAGGATAGTGTCCACTCAAGGGGTACGGGTTTGCGATCATTACAGTTGGTATCAGAGCTCAGGTTGGTGATAACCTTGGCTCTGGTGGGAATTACTCATTGAAAATAGAGTCCGTGGTACTCTAGAATGAGTTTGAGCTTATTAATAGATATGAGCATGTATTTGTTAGTGGATATAAAAATGGTTTTATATTGTGTTAATTGATTTATTGAGTGGCATATAAACCATCGTCGGCACAGTTTGGATAACTGTATCGAAGGGGTTTCTAAACACTTGAATAGAACAATTGACACAGTATTGTTTTAATGGTGGGTGAATAAAATAATTTTACCCAAAATATATTTTGATATAAAGGAAATATTTTCTTAAATTGTTATATAACTTGGATGTTTGGATGATAATATTTTAAACAAATAAGATTACAAAAATTGGAATGACTTGGATAATCAAATGGGAATTTATGTGAGCATAAACTATACAAATAAATTATACTTAAAAAATTAATTTAAATAAAATCTATAAATTTAAAACCCCGAAGATTTTGGAAGTGTTTTTAAAAGTGTTTTGAAGACAAATAATAACATTATTTTTTTAAAAGTATTTCTGAAAGGAAATTGTTTCAAATAAATTTTGGAAAGGGATATGGCATTGAACTCACTTCGTTCGCTGGAAAATAACTTCGGTGATGACTACAGCATCATCGATGTTCATTTTCGAGTTTCTAAGTGACGGGTTGCTGTCAAATTGATTTTTCAGAAGAACTAGTTTTGTTTTTGAAATTTCAAAGTAAATTTGTTTAGGATAAAAAAAAGGATTGGTTTAAAAATTTGAGAAGTGTGATTTTGGGATAATGGTGATATCAAATGATTTGAAACCAAAAGCCGGGTGTTTAAAAATCCTAAATCCTTATTTGAATTGAAAATCATAATGAGGTAAGTTATGAAGCTATAAAAAATTGAGATGATTTTTTTAAATAAGGAAGGAAAATAGGAGATGTGAATGTTACAACTAAAATTTAAAGTGAAAAGTTAAATAAATTCAATTTGGAGAAATTAAATTATGGAAAATTTAATTGATGGTGATTTGAAAGATATAAAATTTAATTGACTTAAGCTAAATAGATGGAGGAGAGTTGAATAGAAGTCAACTTAAACTAAGTTAAATGATATTGTGTTGGTTTAATCAAGTGAAAATAAAATTCAACTTGGAATGAAGAAATTAAAATTTTGAAACTTAAATAGATTGTCATTGAATGGGAAAACAAAAATTAAATAGGAATTGAACTGGATGGAGAAATAAAATTATGAAACCAAAATCCAAACTTGAATTATAAAATAAATTGAACTTAAGAAAATTAAATGAAGTGATTTTTGAGATTAAAAATCAAGTATTGAATTATAAATAGGGAAGAACTAATTAGATAATAAATTAGTTAATGAAATATGAAATGGAACCTAATGTAGTTAACTAGAGGCTGAATTGTGAGTTAATAATGAAGTTCGAAAATAAAATTAGAGTTGTAACTCAAATTCAACTTGAATCGTTAGTGAAGAAAATATAATTAAAAATGTTGCCAAATAAAAAGAAATTGGATTAAAGTAGGGATGGTTTTAGTTGCAAATAAAACCCAGATGAGTGGGAATAAATTGAAAATGGCCTTGCAATTAATTAAATGAATTGAGAACGAATTGAATCTGAAAATTTAAAATTTATACGAAACAGATGAAGTAATCAAATAAATTAGTAGTTTGAAATGAGATTTGATTGAAATAGAATCAAGTTAAATTAAAAAGGGAAATTTATTTGCAAAACGAAAATGAGCTTAAGTATGAAATTTGAATAATTTGAAGTAAATCAATTTAAGTTTAA
This sequence comes from Allium cepa, assembly GCA_030765085.1. Taxonomy (NCBI): domain Eukaryota; kingdom Viridiplantae; phylum Streptophyta; class Magnoliopsida; order Asparagales; family Amaryllidaceae; genus Allium; species Allium cepa. The sequence continues at coordinate 502,398,460 of CM060945.1, forward strand.
AATTAGTGGAAGCTTGGCTTCGAGTAAGGGTAAAAGTCCATTAAATAAAAGCATGGTTTAATTTAAATTGGGATATGGTTATTAATATATAAGCATGGAATGGTTCAAGCTTCATAAAATGGTCTCAAATGAAATGAAGGTGAATTTGGAATGAAATGCAAATGTATGGTTGGTGAATAAACTTGAAATGGGATGGAATTTATAATAAATTGAGTCGGAATCAATTTAAATTGGTTATAAAACTTAAGAAATCATTTATTCACAGGGATATCATCAAAATTACATAGAATGAATTGCCGTTTGACGTAAACAAAGGTAATTAAAATTCTATGAGTTGATGAGATTAAACAAATTGATTTTAAGATCAATTGAAGTGAATATGAGTTTGTTTTGCTTAAAAATGAATTGAATGTAAGCAATTGAGTTGTAAACCATTTAAATTGAATAAAGTTGTATTCGAATTGGTTGTAAACCATTACAATTAGTATCAGAACCCTATAAGTTGCGTATAAATATTGGTTAACCTGCATTGCTTATAGAAACTCGTATGTTTACTAGTCAAATATGTAAAATGTTGTTAAGTTACATGATTTTGGCACTTACATATTTAAATTGAGTAAGTACAGGTACCGGGAAGTCGTTTGGCTGGATTTGGACGTGCTAATTGCTAAAATAATAAGCCGCTTGCTTAAAATGCTAAATAAAGGTATGCCTACACAATAAAAATAGGAAATATGAACTGTTTCTGTTTTTTCGACCGTGTGGGTCGATGTATACATATTTATATTTCTTGACAAATTGCAAAAGTTCCTCCGTACGAAGGAGACTCCGCCAAAAAAATTCGAAAATTTTGGGAGGTAGAAAAAAAAATTTAAAATTTTTTGGAAAAATTTTTTAGCGACAAAATGATTTCAAATTGGAAATTGAAATAAATTAGTGGATGAAACTAATTTAAAATAATGATATGAATCAGTTCTAAATGGAAGATAAAATTCAATATTTAGAGTTGAAGATAAATTGAATTCATATGCGAATAGGAAAACTAGTTTGAATAGAAGAAGATATAAAAACTTCTGTAAGGAAATGTATGAAATGACTTTAAAAGCTATGATTGGATATTATTGCTAAATAGGATATGCAGGTATTATAAAGGGAAAGAAAATTGGTTTTGATTTCAGAAGATAAATTTGAATTGCTCGACAAAAAGGAATGTGTTTAAATTTCTATATGAAATTTGATTGGGTTTTTGATCATCCACTTGGCCTTTTGTTTTCTTTTGGAATTTGGGAGCCCGTAGAGGCATTTTGTAGTTGTACTGAGCTAGCCGCGCAAAGGAGGTGGTGGAGAAATTTTTCAAAAACTTAAGGAGTTAGAAAAGTTTTGAGAAATTTTGAAACTTTAAAACTTGGTTTTGAATCATAATTTGAATGGTTGAATAAGTAAAGATGTTTGGGAACTATGGAAAAGTTTGGAAAGTTAGTAAGATGGATAGTGTGTCCTTAATAAATATTGTTTGGTTTTTGTTAAAAACTGTTTGGTTTTGGAAAAATAGTAAACGGGTATTGGATATTCTTCCGCCTTAGTAATTTCGGGGACGAAATTCTTTTAAGGGGGGATGAATGTGACGACCCGGAATTTTTGGACATTTGAAATCGGAATATTTAATTGATTTTAAATATTTGAAAGTGAATTTTTAACTTGAATTCAAATATCACTAATTATTAGGTAATATAATTATTCAATTAAATTATTTGAAGTTGGGTAAAATGTGAAATCTGGAATTTTTAGCTTGTTAAAAATAATTTAAGGGCTTGTAAAATGTATATTGATAGTACTGAAGATAGTAGAAGTGTTAGAATTGAATTTGGAAATGTTTTGTTAAGTTTTGAAAATATACCATTTAAATTGACATTTAAAAATAGCCTTCCGAGGCGCAGTCTCGGAGTTCGACAAAACTAGTTCCATTGGATCCGTAATAGTTAATTATTATCGGATTTCAATTTTCGTAATGTTTGGAGTTGTTTTGTTGGTGTATGATATATAAACGCGTTGAAACTTATATCGAAAATCTAATATATAACCGGTCTGAAAAGCGATCCTATCCATACGGTCGAATTAGGACTCGGAACCTTTTCGGTTGTATTCGGAATAGGGGTTTAACATTATAAACGCTTAGCGGCACGCCTCAATTTGAGTTCGATAATTTAAGTTGCATTTTTGTAGACATTTTAAATTTTAATTTAAATTCAAATATAAATAATATATCAAACCACTATAGTGGGTGCATACACGTTGAGAACATTTCAAAAAACATGTTCTTCTGGTTTAACACGCGCCTCTTCCTTCCTTAATAAGCTAGCCGAACATTTCTCTAAAATAAAAAAAAGAATCGAAAGAAGAAAGAATGGCCCAAATTGAAATCAAATCCTCGTTCAAAAAAAAATAAGATGTGAGGACCCGCAAATCCGTACTCCTTGAATAGACACTAATCTCCATTGACTAACTCAAGATGAACGGAAATACGAATTCTCAGGGTTTTAAGAAAAAGAAAAGAGTAGAAGATAGAAGAAAGAGGTAGAAGAAGAGAGAAAAGATAGAACAAAACAGAAAAAAACAGCAGAACAATATCAGAATCTCACAATCGCAGCGGAACAACATATAATAAATAAATGAATAATCTTTAAACAAAGAACTATATCAGTTATTACATTATATCCCATTACGTTACATTTCATTATCAGAGTGTACAACAACAAACAACAATAAACAGAACAAACAGCGGAAAAGAAATACTATATACTAGTGATACGCCATGCCATCCAGCTTGCCTCCAGCAACTCCTGAATTCCAGAATATCCTGATAAACATTAACTCTTGACTGCCCGTGTGGAAATTGGTGGGCACCCAGAGTTTAGGAAGGAAAACAATAAACTCCGAGTCAGTCATGTGACTGGTGTGAGAACTCAAACATTTTATTTTATCTTTAAAGACAAAATAGAGGAATATTTTTAAAGTCAATTCGCAATGCTTTTAAAAATGAGACTACCATAAGACCTCCCACCACACACACAATGCAAACGCAGACTTGGAGGAGATTTCTTCTTATGTTAGTCAAAGATGCTTACTATGCAAAATCAAATCATTTTTTGATATTATTATTAGTGCATAGTGTAGGAAAAATTTCGAAAGTAGAATATAAATCTTAGCCAGCATAGGTACCATTATATTATGCCTACTATAGCTACCATATTAGATGGCAGGTTCTACAACTAAAACCGTACAAGGCTCGTATTGTTTCTTTGGATTTCCAACAAATGATCAGGCCAAGGAACTTCCCGTCGCCACATGGAAACGCCTCTGGAATGACGTCCCGAGAACCAAACCGGATCTCTGCCAACACAAGGCCGGGTTACCCCTAATTGAGTAACTACTGACACGAATATGTCATCCCCCGATCGTAACCGATCTACATCCGAGGATCCTTGATTTCCAACAACCACAAAGTAATAAGTTTGCAGCAACAACATAGGTTAAGTATCTGGGCTCCATACCATGATACCACCTCTATCCAGAAGGAATGACATACACTAAAGGGCACTACCCCTAATAACCTTGCTGCATCCTTCCTGTTTTGACCATTTCCGGGGTGTGAGGTCGGACGAAGTCTCGTCCACAAAGCCACGCTTTGGTACAAAGCCATGCTTTGGGTCAACAAATGATCAAAGTAATGATCACAAAGATAAATGATCAAACAAATGATCATATCACAAATGATCAAACAATGATCATTTCACAACAACACTCAGCATATCACACTACCAAATTGGGAATATATTGCTGATAACCATCAACAACATAACCTCTGAGCTCGTACGTTTCAGAGAAGGGTGTTAAGCAAAGAGAATAAATTCTCCGCCACCAACAGAAATATATTTGAAAGAAATCAGCTTTATATCTCAATTTGTAATGTCAGACATATTATCCATACAAGTCTGTTCCGGGATCGAACAGAACCGAAGGCACTTACAAAGAAGTCCTTGCAATCCGGATATTCACTAATCACGACCGGACTTCCTATCACATATGGAGTCTCTATACCGGGGACCAGTCGATGCAAAGACATTCGACGAGTTGTCATTTCGCTTTTGAAAATATCCGGTCTTCAACACTGGTCTTCAAATGCAATTCATAACGATGTATCACATATTCGGAATGGGCTATACGACCCCAAGGTCCTTTCCCGGCTAACCCGAATAGTGAGCGCTTATTTAAAAATAAGTGTGGCATTCAAATTCAAACAAATCACAACAAATACTCATTCAAAGGTAAATATTGATAGTCGGTTATTGAACTATCAATGGATATGCACAACATTACCAGATTCCAAATAATTTTCCAAATTTTTATTTTCCAAAAATATCTTTACAAGATATATAATTTTCATACTTCAACCATTTGAAAACAATTTTCAAATTACTTTTCGTCTTTACCACTTTTGAAACAAATTTCAATCATTTTCCTTACACGAAAATACTTTCATTTCAACATGGTTCATTTAAACCAATTAAATAAATCCTTAACGATTTACTTTATATTTACGTTCAAAATCCGTAAATTAATTCCCACACTTCAAAAATAAATCAACGTTTATTTTTAAACAAATTCCCCTTCTCATTTATAAATTCCATAATGAAGTTACATTCCAAAATATCTATGAATATACGATTTTAATTTTTCATTTTCAATTTATCTTCAAAAGGATAAATTCTCAAAACGTTTCATTTCACATTGGAAAACATTTCCATACTTACATATTAATAAGTAATTCATAAATCTATTTATTTTCAACATTTGGAAAATATTCCATATACTTAAATCGAAATTAAGTATATATTTCATTCTTTAAGGAAATCATTCTCTTAAACATATTTATTTGGGCCGAAACGAATCTTACGTAAAACATCGTTACGGCAACCCAAAATCACTAGTATAGGGATCCGAAATTAAAATAGATATATATAAATCCCAATACTATACAAAACATTTCTTTTCGGAAATCATTTACTATAACAACAGTGTTATAATCCATCATTTATTTCTATTTCTCGAAAACGTCTATTTCAACATTGAATGTTGAAATCTATGGTTTTGAATCTTAACACATTTTAAAAACATCGTTAGATCATTTTAATTCTATTTGAAACATCACGTCCAAAACATTTTCTTTAACATATTATTCACTATTCAAAAACGTGAATATACTTTGTTAACCAATTTCATCATTTCTATACATTTTATTTTAAAGGATTATTCACTGTCTAAAACATGAATATAACACCATTAATAAGTTATAACAATTTACTTATCAAAATAAGTCGTTTACGGATTTATAAAACAATGTTTATAAATTACATTTCTATTTATTTTATAACAACTTCCTTTTATAAATCTCCTTTATTAACCTATTTCAATTTATAACTAAATTTTATACCAAAAGTTCATATTATAAGTCAAATACTTATAATTTATTTGTTTACAAAATCGTTCTTTAAACTTCCCAAATTATAAATCTTATAACTTGTAAGATTCATTTATTTACCCAAATCTATTCTTTTAATAACTTTACAAATTTTATAAACCTACTGCTTATAAAATTCCATTTATAATTTCACCGTTTATAATTCTATAAATTTCATTCATTTATGAAATTCATTTACACTTCATTCTAACACTTATATAAACTCGTTTTATAATTCAAATATTTTAATTTATAAATATCAATTTATCAATCTTTTATGTAAATCAATTTATATTATTATTTTAAAACGTCCTTAAACTCCTTTATAAATTCATCATTTTCTTTGATTTATAAAATAATCAATTTTCATAAATCCTATATTTAAACTTTTTACAATAAATTCAAAAATCCCAATTTAAACTATTTTATAAAATCATTGACCCCATATTTTCAAAAATCAACTTTTAACTATATTTATCAAAAATCATAATTTTTATAACTTTAAAATTATAACGTTTATTTATTTAAAATGAATCAATTCCAAAAATACTTTATAAACGTATACTTTCAAAAATCACTTTAAAATCCTTTTAAAATTCCGAAATTGGCCCAAATAATGCTACACACCAAATAGTCAATCACGACAACAACGACATCATATATCGATATGATAACCAATCAAATATCAAAATATCTGAAATCAAATAAATACTGTTGAGGAATCTAGTTGGATCCCTCCAACCTGTTTTCCTGCATCCAAAGATGTTAGCACAATACCAATTCCGTTCCAGTATGGAATTATCACGGTATATGGGATTTAAAATATTATCCACTTAATAGATGGCGCAATAAGGTCTCATCCGCTATATAATGCGGGAAATCAACTCCAAGTACATAAATAATACCAATTTCACTGTACTGTGAAATATTCGCGGTATATGTTTTTAATATATAAACTCCGCTTACTAACGGCATATAATGTCTATTTTAACAATCAATAGATAACAATCATCATTCAAACATACATTCAAGAATTTTAAATCTAACTATTTAAAATTAAAATCGAAACCGATTCGATTGAGTGAGAAGTTCTCACCTTGATTTCAATTTCGTTTTCAGCTTTTATTTCGAATAAAATTAAATGGACGTTTAATTTTACCCAAAATTTTCGCTAGCTCCAAAAGACTCCAATCCAATTCCATAGCGTAGTACTCGTCGATACGAACCCAACGCAACTGGTTTCGTGCGTTTTCGACCTCGTATGAAAAAATACGAATTTTTAAAGTTACACGAATTTTTAATATAAAATTTACAACATTTATTTATATTTCTAACCCTAATTAGATCTCTGTCATTAGATCCTACAACCTGCAATCACCACCATCCTCTTCCTTTCTTCCTCCCCTCCCAGTAAACATCGCACCGAACCCACAACTAGCCGCCCCCTTGATTCAATTAACGCGACCACCACACGCACTTCCACCACGATCAGACGATACCACTCGAAAGCTTGTGATGAACGCTACCCTCGGCCACGACCTTAGCGAGCTCGGTCATCATATCATCCTCGAATTTCGTGCGCAAGTCACCACGAACACAGGCCAATTTCTTCCTCCACGACGCTCCAATTCAGATCACCACCGTTGGATATGTCGTACTCGTCGAGCTCTACACTTTTCTAGTTGAAAGTTTCTTGAAACAAGGCTTGGATTTGAAGAAATTGGAGGAGAAAGGAGATTAAATTTCCTCCATAGTTAATAAGAAGGTGGCGGCCTGCAGATGAAAACCCTAGGGTTGTTTTCTCTTGCAAAAAATGAAGATTGAGGGCTTTTATAGAAAATTTCACAATTTACTATTCACCCGGATTTTCCGAACTCCAAACGAAGCGTGCCGGTTGGCGTTTATAAGGTTTACCCCGCGTTCCAAACACAATGGAACGTATTTTGGGAGCTAATTCGATCATCTATGCGAGTTATGGCAATAAACATTCGATTTTAAATTAAATCGGTAAATCAAATTTCTAGGCGTTTTAGCTTACCCTGGACAAACGGTAAATCCGATTGACACGAAATTTGAAACTATACAAAAATATAACATTACGGATCCGATGAAATATTTTTCGTCGAAATCCGAGACTGTTTGAAAAATGGCTATTTTAACTCGCCAAATTAATATTAAAACAATTTCGATGCGTTTCGAGCTGCCACTGTCAAACGAAAACTCCAATTGCTACGAAAATTGAAATCCGATAATAACAAACTATTACGGATCCAATGGAACTAGTTTCGTCCAATTCTGAGACTGATCGAAAATTGACTAATTTCACTAGTCGATTTAAATATTAAAATATTCAATTTTCACAAATTAACTCTTAATTCGATTTTAAAAGTTCTAAAATATCGTTCTAACTCCAACATGATAAAATAAAATTTTACAAATCATTTTTCAATCATATTTAACTCAATTTTCAATTATTTCTGTTTTTTAACATATTAAATTATCGATTTAATTATCCAATTAAATCTAATTATTCAAAATAAAATTTACTCGACTTATAAATTCCACTTATTAATATTTAAAATTAATTAAATATACAAATTTTAATTAATAAAAATTCTGGGTCGTTACAAACTTCCCCCCTTAAAAGAATTTCGTCCTCGAAATTACCAAGTAAGAAAAGATATAGAATCTATTAACTTTCCAAAATCCATAGTTAAACTTGTTACAATAACTTTACTAAGTTTCCAAATCATACATAGTTCTTTTCAAAAACAACTACTATCGTTTAACTTTCAATTCCAAATCAAAATAGTTTTCAAAATTTTCCAATTTTTCTCAAATTTTTCTAAGGCCTTAAATTTTCGGAAAAATTCGCCAGAGTCTCCTTTGCGTGGCTCGATCTTAAAAAAAATGACAGTATGTATATTACAAATATACATCTCATCAAGTGACGAGGCATCCCGCAAGGAAAAAGTGTAAAAGTACGATATTTAATCCGAGATATGTACCTTATATTTTATTAGCGAGCATATACGGCTAATATAGCGCGAAAGCGAGCTCCAAATGCATAGCAAACGCGATCCGCACCTACTAAATACTCAACAAACAGATGAGAAACATGTATATAGACAATAGTATCGGTATACAACATATAGCAACATAGCAAATGCAGTAAAAGCAATATATTCAACCATCAACCAACTATCATCCAACTAACATTCATAACCAATAAATATTCATCCATATTCTCATTAATATTCAATGAAATGGGTTTTCAATTTAATCACATTTGATTTATTAACATTGGATATTTTTACTAACATTCATTTCCAATTAGTTTATATTCACTAATTCATATTCAAGTTGGTTCACTTCCAAATCAAATTCACTTCTATTTAAGATTCACTTAACTTCCAATTGGATTTCAATTACTTTAGCTTTCAATTTCACTAACTCAATTGCATATGGGTTTTTATACAATCAACTAATTATCACATAACAACCAATATATATTAATTTCAACCAAATTCCTTTGCTTATATTCATTCAATTTGGTTTAACACCTTTACTTTCAATTGGTTTAATTAAATTGATTTTCATTCAACTATTCAACTTCCAATAACATTAAATTTTAATGAATTACACTTACATTCATTATAAATTATTTACATTTAATTGATTAACATTCGATCCATTCATTCAATTCAATTTCTAATTCATTTAACCACAAAAGTTGAATTTCATTTATATAACTCAAGTTCACATCCATCACTTAACTTTATTAATTTACTTTGATACCAAAATCAACTTCATTCAACATCTCTTAAGTTATATTCCATTTAAACATTATTTGGCTTTACTTACTTAAATTCCCACTTATAAATTTAATTCAGATTCCCAATTCTAAAGTAAATTTCCATTTAACTTTAAATTCATTTTTATTACAACTCATATTCATAAATATATTCATATAGTTTCACTTCTTATGTATATAAGTTTATTTCACAATTGTAAATCACATTAATTATAGTTTCAATTCTTATAATTCATTGCTTATGTAATTATTCCTTTATAACATGTTTTTATTTAACTTATTCAAACATCTTTTAAATTTACTTATATATATTCTTACATTTTCAACAACCAAACAATCTACTTATATACACTTTAATAATTCTAAAAAATTATTCCTTTATATATAAAATATACTCATGGTAAAATTATTTCATTTACCCAATTTAAAACAATATCGTGTTGGTTTATCTTGTTTAAGAGTTTAGAAACCCCTATCTACGATAGTTAGCTAGACTACATCGACTGGAATCTATAAACAATCAACCGATAAGTCAACACAGTACAAAACAATTTTATATTCACTAACAAATACGCTCTCATAGCTATTATTACACTCAAACTCATTCTAGAGCACTACTGACTCTATCTCTAATGAGTAATACCCAACAGAACCATGGTTGTCGCATAACCATATGCTCTGATACTAGATGTGAGGACCCGCAAATCCGTACTCCTTGAATAGACACTAATCTCCATTGACTAACTCAAGATGAACGGAAATACGAATTCTCAGGGTTTTAAGAAAAAGAAAAGAGTAGAAGATAGAAGAAAGAGGTAGAAGAAGAGAGAAAAGATAGAACAAAACAGGAAAAAAAACAGCAGAACAATATCAGAATCTCACAATCGCAGCGGAACAACATATAATAAATAAATGAATAATCTTTAAACAAAGAACTATATCAGTTATTACATTATATCCCATTACGTTACATTTCATTATCAGAGTGTACAACAACAAACAACAATAAACAGAACAAACAGCGGAAAAGAAATACTATATACTAGTGATACGCCATGCCATCCAGCTTGCCTCCAGCAACTCCTGAATTCCAGAATATCCTGATAAACCTTAACTCTTGACTGCCCGTGTGGAAATTGGTGGGCACCCAGAGTTTAGGAAGGAAAACAGTAAACTCCGAGTCAGTCATGTGACTGGTGTGAGAACTCAAACATTTTATTTTATCTTTAAAGGCAAAATAGAGGAATATTTTTAAAGTTAATTCGCAATGCTTTTAAAAATGAGACTACCATAAGACCTCCCACCACACACACAATGCAAACGCAGACTTGGAGGAGATTTCTTCTTATGTTAGTCAAAGATGCTTACTATGCAAAATCAAATCATTTTTTGATATTATTATTAGTGCATAGTGTAGGAAAAATTTCGAAAGTAGAATATAAATCTTAGCCAGCATAGGTACCATTATATTATGCCTACTATAGCTACCATATTAGATGGCAGGTTCTACAACTAAAACCATACAAGGCTCGTATTGTTTCTTTGGATTTCCAACAAATGGTCAGGCCAAGGAACTTCCCATCTCCACATGGAAACACCTCTGGAATGACGTCCCGAGAACCAAACCGGATCTCTGCCAACACAAGGCCGGGTTACCCCTAACTGAGTAACTACTGACAAGAATATGTCATCCCCCGATCGTAACCGATCTACATCCGAGGATCCTCGATTTCCAACAACCACAAAGTAATAAGTTTGCAGCAACAACACAGGTTAAGTATTTGGGCTCCATACCGTGATACCACCTCTATCCAGAAGGAATGACATACACTAAAGGGCGCTACCCCTAATAACCTTGCTGCATCCTTCCTGTTTTGACCATTTCTGGGGTGTGAGGTCTGAGGAAGTCTCGTCCACAAAGCCACGCTTTGGTACAAAGCCATGCTTTGGGTCAACAAATGATCAAAGTAATGATCACAAAGATAAATGATCAAACAAATGATCATATCACAAATGATTAAACAATGATCATTTCACAACAACACTCAGCATGTCACACTACCAAATTGGGAATATATTGCTGATAACCATCAAATACATAACCTCTGAGCTCGTACGTTTCAGAGAAGGGTGTTAAGCGAAGAGAATAAATTCTCCGCCACCAACAAAAATATATTTGAAAGAAATCAGCTTTATATCTCAATTTGTAATGTCAGACATACTATCCATACAAGTATGTTCCGGGATCGAACAGAACCGAAGGCACTTACAAAGAAGTCCTTGCAATCCAGATATTCACTAATCACGATCGGACTTCCCATCACATATGGAGTCTCTATACCGGGGACCAGTTGATGCAAAGACATTCGACGAGTTGTCCTTTCGCTTTTGAAAATATTCGGTCCTCAACACCGGTCTTCAAATGCAATTCATAACGACGTATCACATATTCGGAATGGGTTATAAAACCCCAAGGTCCTTTTCCAGCTAACCCAAATAGTGAGCGCTTATTTAAAAATAAGTGTGGCATTCAAATTCAAACAAATCACAACAAATACCCATTCAAAGGTAAATATTGATAGTCGGTTATTGAACTATCAATGGATATGCACAACATCCCCAGATTCCAAATAATTTTCCAAATTATTTATTTTCCAAAAATATCTTTACAAGATGTATAATTTTCACACTTCAACCATTTGAAAACAATTTTCAAATTACTTTTCATCTTTACCACTTTTGAAACAAATTTCAATCACTTTCCTTACGCGAAAATACTTTCATTTTAACATGGTTCATTTAAACCAATTAAATAAATCCTTAACGATTTACTTTATATTTACGTTCAAAATCCGTAAATTAGTTCCCACACTTCAAAAATAAATCAACGTTTATTTTTAAACAAAGTCCCCTTCTCATTTATAAATTCCATAATGAATTTACATTCCAAAATATCTATGAATATACGATTTCAATTATTCATTTTCAATTTATCTTCAAAAAGATAAATTCTCAAAACGTTTCATTTCACATTGGAAAACATTTCCATACTTACTTATTAATACGTAATTCATAAATCTATTTATTTTCAACATTTGGAAAATATTCCATATACTTAAATCGAAATTAAGTATATATTTCATTCTTTAAGGAAATCATTCTCTTAAACATATTTATTTGGGCCAAAACGAATCTTACGTAAAACATCGTTACGACAACCCAAAATCACTAGTATAGGGATCCGAAATTAAAATAGATATTTATAAATCCCAATACTATACAAAACATTTCCTTTCGGAAATCATTTACTATAACAACAGTGTTATAGTCCATCATTTCCTTATATTTCTCGAAAACGTCTATTTCAACGTTGAATGTTGAAATCTATGGTTTCGAATCTTAACACATTTTAAAAACATCGTTAGATCGTTTTAATTCTATTTAAAACATCACATCCAAAACATTTTCTTTTACATATTATTCACTATTCAAAAGCGTGAATATACTTCGTTAACCAATTTCATCATTTCTATACATTTTATTTTAAAGGATTATTCACTGTCTAAAACGTGAATATAACACCATTAATAAGTTATAACAATTTACTTATCAAAATAAGTCGTTTGCGGATTTATAAAACAATGTTTATAAATTCCATTTCTATTTATTTTATAACAACTTCCTTTTATAAATCTCCTTTATTAACCTATTTCAATTTATAACTAAATTTTGTACCAAAAATTCATATTATAAGTCAAATACTTATAATTTATTTGTTTACAAAATCGTTCTTTAAACTTCCCAAATTATAAATCTTATAACTTGTAAGATTCATTTATTTGCCCAAATCTATTCTTTTAATAACTTTACAAATTTTATAAACCTATTGCTTATAAAATTCCATTTATAACTTCACCGTTTATAATTCTATAAATTTCATTCATTTATGAAATTCATTTACACTTCATTCTAACACTTATAAAAACTCGTTTTATAATTCAAATATTTTAATTTATAAATATCAATTTATAAATCTTTTATCTAAATCAATTTATATTATTATTTTAAAACGTCTTTAAACTCCTTTATAATTTCATCATTTTCTTTGATTTATAAAATAATCAATTTTCATAAATCCTATATTTAAACTTTTTACAATAAATTCAAAAATCCCAATTTAAACTATTTTATAAAATCATTTACCCCATATTTTCAAAAATCAACTTTTAACTATATTTCTCAAAAATCATAATTTTTATAACTTTAAAATTATAACGTTTATTTATTTAAAATGAATCAATTCCAAAAATATTTTATAAACGTATACTTTCAAAAGTCACTTTAAAATCCTTTTAAAATTCCAAAATTGGCCTAAATGAGGCTACACACCATATAGTCAATCACGACAACAACGACATCATATATCGATATGATAATCAATCAAATATTAAAATATCTGAAATCAAATAAATACTGTTGAGGAATCCAGTTGGATCCCTCCAACCTGTTTTCCTGCATCCAAAAATGTTAGCACAATACCAATTCCGTTCCAGTACGGAATTATCGCGGTATATAGGATTTAAAATATTATCCGCTTAATAGACGGCGCAATAGGGTCTCATCCGTTATATGATGCGGGAAATCAACTCCAAGTACATAAATAATACCAATTTCACTGTACTGTGAAATATTCGCGGTATATGTTTTTAATAAATAACCTCTGCTTATTAACGGCGTATAATGTCTATTTTAACTGTCAATAGATAACAATCATCATTCAAACATACATTCAAGAATTTTAAATCTAACTATTTAAAATTAAAATCGAAACCGATTCGATTGAGTGAGAAGTTCTCACCTTGATTTCAATTTCGTTTTCAGCTTTTATTTCGAATAAAATTAAACGGACGTTTAATTTTACCCAAAATTTTCACTAGCTCCAAACGACTCCAATCCAATTCCATAGCGTAGTACTCGTCGATACGAACCCAACGCAACTGGTTTCGTGTGTTTTCAACCGCACATGAAAAAGATACGAATTTTTAAAGTTACACGAATTTTTAATATAAAATTTACAACATTTATTTTTATTTCTAACCCTAATTAGATCTCTGCCGTTAGATCCTACAACCTGCAATCACCACCGTCCTCTTCCTTTCTTCCTCCCCTCCTAGTAAACATCGCATCGAACCCACAACTAGCCGCCCTTTTGATTCAATTAACGCGACCACCACACGCACTTCCACCACGATGAGACGATACCACTCGAAAGCTTGTGACGAACGCTACCCTCGGCCACGACCTTAGTGAGCTCGGTCATTATATCATGCTCGAATTTCGTGCACAACTCACCACGAATGAAGGCCAATTTCTTCCTCCACGACGCTCCAATTCAGATCACCACCGTTGGATATGTCGTACTCGTCGAGCTCTACACTTTTCTAGTTGAAAGTTTCTTGAAACAAGGCTTGGATTTGAAGAAATTGGAGGAGAAAGGAGATTAAATTTCCTCCATAGTTAATAAGAAGGTGGCGGCCTGCAGATGAAAACCCTAGGGTTGTTTTCTCTTGCAAAAAATGAAGATTGAGGGCTTTTATAGAAAATTTCACAATTTACTATTCACCCGGATTTTCCGATCTCCAAACGAAGCATGTCGGTTGGCGTTTCTAAGGTTTACCCCGCATTCCAAACACAATGGAACGTATTTTGGGAGCTAATTCGATCATCTATGCGAGTTATGGCAATAAACATTCGATTTTAAATTAAATCGGTAAATCAAATTTCTAGGCGTTTTAGCTTGCCCCGGACAAACGGTAAATCCGATTGACACGAAATTTGAAACTATACAAAAATATAACATTACGGATCCGATGAAATATTTTTCGTCGAAATCCGAGACTGTTTGAAAAATGGCTATTTTAACTCGCCAAATTAATATTAAAACAATTTCGATGCGTTTCGAGCTGCCACTGTCAAACGAAAACTCCAATTGCTACGAAAATTGAAATCCAATAATAAAAAACTATTACGGATCCAATGGAACTGGTTTCGTCCAATTCTGAGACTGTTCGAAAATTGACTAATTTCACTAGTCGATTTAAATATTAAAATATTCAATTTTCACAAATTAACTCTTAATTCGATTTTAAAAGTTCTAAAATATCGTTCTAACTCCAACATGATAAAATAAAATTTTACAAATCATTTTCAATCATATTTAACTCAATTTTCAATTATTTCTGTTTTTTAACATATTAAATTATCGATTTAATTATCCAATTAAATCCAATTATTCAAAATAAAATTTATTCGACTTATAAAGTCCACTTATTAATATTTAAAATTAATGAAATATACAAATTTTAATTAATAAAAATTCTGGGTCGTTACATAAAATCACGTCCCTATCCTTTCTCTTAATTCACGAAATCGAAATCAATTCAAACAAATGGGGGAAAGGGGTTTTCTGCCAAGGTTGAATAGACTCGCGTTCGTGCGTAAAAGGGGCGGCAGCTGTTGGCAGTGTAACATTCCTGAATTTCAGCTAAAAATAATTTGATAATTAATTTAATCTTTGGAATTAAGTTATGAAATTTTGATAATTAATTTTATAATTTTAGATTTAAAAGTTGAATCGATTGGAAAATTTCCAGAATAAATAAGGATATGCATTTTTAGATTGAATTTGGAGTTTGAAAGTTCAATTTTAAATATTTTGAGAAATAAATTGGATTCTAGAGATAAATAGAATTTAATATTTTTATTTGTAAGCTAATAAGAATTTGTTTCTAGTTTTATTTAAACTATGCATTATAATTTGAAAATGAAGTTTTGACTATGATTTTAAATTTTTAAAAGGGTTAATTAAGAGTAAAATTATTTATTCATGAGAAGTTAAATTGTAAAACCATCTTTTGCTTTAAAAAGATTATATAAATGATTAATAAAGAGATGTATTTATTTAAATAAGAAATATAATGTAAAGTTATATTCAAAATAGTATTTGAAATGTTTAAAAAATAGTAAAGGTTTTGAATGTTGTTTAAAAACTAAATTTTATAATGTGAGAAGACATGTGTTACTTAAATTATCATTGATTTTACAACTGTTAAATTTTATACAAACAAATTTACAAAGCTATTCAAACAGTTATATAAAATAAAATAAAAAATTGGGAAATCTGTGTGTGAACAAATAAAGATAAAACAAGGTTTAAAAACAAAAGTTTAAATCAATTCAAGACAAGGTTTAAATACAGAATTCAAATTTAAATGAAATAAGGGTTTAAAACAAATTTAGGAAAATATACATATGTAAATTTAATTGAATAATGGGTTTAAACAAAATTTATAAATTAACTAAAATGAAGGGCTTAAACCTAAAACGTTGTATGTGAACAAGTGTTTACAAATGTAATATGAAGATTTACAAGTGGCAAAATTTCTTTAAATTTAATTTTAGTAAATATGAGAATAAAAACAAAACTAGGTCTTTCAATTTCTTCATTCTTCAAAACCTGCAAAATAAATTCCAAAGTAAAAGAAGCTGAAAGAAACTTCAACCTGGAGATGAAAACAAAATTTAAAGCAGCATCAACAAACAATCAAAGAAAAAAATTCAAGCTTTCAACCTGGAAAGCAAGAGCTTCAGCCTGAAGCAAACAACAAATTGCAAAATCAAACTACAAACCTGAAAACAGAAATATGCAAAATTAAACTTAAGTCAAAACAGAAAAAGGGAAAAAAAGAAGAACCTGAAGGCAAGAACAGTTTGCAAAACTGTGGGAGACCATCTCAAACAAAAAGGAAATCAATGTCTTCAACCTGAGTTTGAAGCCACAAGAAATTTAAAACAAAGCAGAGGATCAAGTAAATCAAGTGCATATTTAAAACTAAAAGCAGGATTTAAATTCAACAACAAATGCAAGTTTCAGTTTTGCAAAATCAGTCAAGCTTCTATGTTTCTCTATCTTCATCAATATAAGATGAGCAAACCCCTAAACTGAACTTTTCTCCTATCTGTTGTTGCTTGAGAATCTAGAGATTTATTTTCCATTTAAAAACTTGTGCGTGTGAATGAACTGTATGTATATATGTTAATGTAGCTAAGCATGTCTGAGAACAGACATTGTCTCTGTTACAAGTTTCAAAAAGAAGAAAGAAAATTAATGAAAAGAACTCACTCCCTGATTATTTATAACTTTGAGGTTTAAATGAAGCAAGTTAAGATTGATAAGATCCCTATTCTTAAATATATTTAAGTATTAAAAGAAAAGAGGCACTGGAAAGCCTTAAAAGCAGAGTTGAATCGAAATTTTGTTAAAATTTTAATTGATTTAAATAAGAGTTTGGATTACATAATCATATTCGCCTTCTTAAATCATGAATTTGAAAGAAAGAATACAGATTTTTAATTCGTTAATAAGTAAGTAATCATAAGTCGAATAAGAAATGTTAATTCGTAAATCTTTGGTAGTTGAAGTAATAATAAAATCTCGTGATTAAAAAGGAAGCAGGTTTGGTGGTCAAAGATCATCGGAAAATTTATGGATGGACTTATAATTCATCATGGAAGTCGAACTGGCGCAATTTTGTATTTAACCCTAGGTTTTGTTATGATCGGAATTTGAGAAATTTCGACAACGTCAACTTGTCAAGTTCGATCGCACCGAGATGGTTGGGTGCCTGGTTGAGTGGCAAGTCTTCAGACGTGGTGGTGAGGTGTCAGATCATCGGGATGGGCAGTACGAGGTGAATTTCCAATCAAGGTTGGCTACAGATTTTCGAACGAGAGGCTCTATTTTGATTCTGTTCGTTTTGGTCGAACTTGGTGGATCGGAGGGCTTTGGTAGGGCATTAGCGACTTGCTGAAGAGATCGGCGATGGTCGGAGCAACTCCAACCATCTGTGCACGTGTACGTGCATAATTTGGGTTGCCCTGTTGGTTTTGGAGAAGATGAAGTGGAAGCTCGGGGGTTAAATCGAGGGGAGCGTGGATTTTCTTGAATTTTTTTTTAGGGGAGATTCGAGTGATTACAACAGTTTTGAGGTTTTAAAACTGAAAAAAAAATTTGAAATGAAAAGGGAGAGGAAGAAGCTGGCCTGGGAAATTTTCTCGAGGGAGTTTCTAATGAAACTCGAAGTTGGGGTCGGGGAAGAATAGGGTTTGGCTCGGGTTAAACCAAAGATTTGCTCGGGTAGATTTAGTGATTACAGGGTACTAGTTTCTAAACCAAACCTGTTTCAGGTTTTAAGTACCACAGTTTTGAAAATAAATAAGGATGTGGTTTTAAAAAATATAATAGGTAAATTTTAAAGAAAAAAAAATTAAAACCAAGTTTTCGAATTTTATTTATAAACCAGTTTTTAAATAAGTTTTCAAAGAATTGATTTTAGGTTAAAAGTATGTTTAAAATTGGTTTTTGGATTGAGTAATTATATTAGAATAATTATTTGAGTTATTCCTAAGTGTTCAAATGGGATTTGATGATATGATTAAAAACTAATCAATGGAAAAGATGATTACTTGATAGATGTATTAAAGGTTAATTACTTTATGTAATTAATTAAGGCGAATAATTATGAATAATTACTAAATGTAATTGAAGATTAATTAAGTAAAAAATGGATTAATAAATGATTTATAGGTGAATTAATGAAAGTAATTAAGGTTAATTAATTAATGAAATTTATTAGAGATAATTTCTTACTGTAATTAATTAAATGGTAATTAATTAATGCTTAATAAATCAATGTAATTAATTTAGATGATTAATTATAGGTCAATTAAATAAATGAGAGGGATTAAGGAGGGACTATTTCTTAAGGATTAATTAATTTTTGTAAGTAATCAAGGATAATAAATGAAGGGATTAATTATAAATTAAAACTTTAATTAATAAATTATTAAGGAATAATAAATCAAATTGATTTGTAATTATTAATATTAATTAACCAAGATTTAAAATTATTCATAAGTAATTAATCCGATTTAATTTGAGTTAGATAGTTTAATTTATTTTTACTTATGGATGTTTTGGATTCTACTGAATTTTTGGACGGATGATATTTCTCATATGTGATGCTTTGTGATATTTTGTGATGAGAGTTGCTAAGTATTGATCTATGATTTCTGTGATATGTTAATGTGTAAGTACCCCTTGACTCGTTAAACGACATTTGGATTTCGATGCGACTGGGAGTCGGATTCAGTTGGTTATCCGAAACCCACATCGAATCGTAATGATGAATATTTGTAATTAATAAATGTACTTTATCTGTGAATAAGGATAAGCATTGTAGATTATACCGCTTATCGATATTTCTATGCTTGTATCTGTGAGGATTGATGTTGTGCACTATTGTGTAAAGCCCCTAGACTACACTATACGCACACAAATATGGATTGCACGTGGAAATCGGTTAAGTCACAAATTTTTAAATATTTTGAATCTGAATTTTAAATCCAAATGGTTTTGGAAATGGGTTGGGTTTAAGTGAAAAACTTTAGGAAAAGTGTATTAAAAATGAAAGTTATTTTGAATAACTTAATAAAGATTAGAAATTTGAAAATTTTGATTTAAACTAAATTTAATATCTGAAATTGAATTCTACATCTGGTATTTATGACGTAAAAATGTTATACAAAGTTATAAATGTGTTTATATGGATTTTAAAATCATTTTAAAAGTATTACTTTGAGAATTTGAATTTAACCCAAGTTTATATTTAGAGGCCTTAACTCGTGCAATTATAATCGGTTTTCCGAAACGGAACAAGAGAATTTAAAATAACAATAGCTTTTATATAAGGAAAGAATTTCCAAAATTCTGATGAAAAGATTTCCAATTTGAAATGCAGTTGTTTTGAAAGGCTATGAATGAATCTTTTTTAAAAGATTGGTAAATCTTGTTTTAAATTGAAAGGGGTCTTAAAAGTGAATCTTTTGTTTAAAAGATTTAAATGTGGAAATTGTTTAAACCATCGAAGGTTTTTGAAATGAATTTTTTTTGTTTAAGAGATTTGTAAATGGTAATTTGTGTAACCATTTGAAAGAAAAGTTTTGGATAATAAGTTATGACTTAACTGAGATCCCATATCCATATGTTTTAAATATTGTGCTCACTATTCGGTTTAGCCGGAAGAGGACCCTTGTGTCATATAACCCATTCTGAATAGTGATATGACGTTATGGATAGCAATTGAAGACCTGTGGTTAAGACCGGTTATTTTCGAAAACAAAAGGATTTGTGCTCGAATGTCTCTACACCGGCTGATCCCCGGTATAGAGATTTGAGCACCCATTGAGATGGGAAGTCCAGACGTGATTAGAGATTATGCAGATTTGCAAGGACTTTTTCGGAAGTGCCTTCGTTTCTGTTAGATCCCGGAACAGACTTGTATGGTTGTGTGTCTGACGTTGCACTTTGAGATGTAAAACTGGTTTCTATCAAATACATTTCTGTTTGGTGGCGGAGATTTATTCTCTTAGCTTAACACCCTTCTCTGAGACATACGAGCTCAGAAGTTATATAGTTGATGGTTACTAGTGATACATTCCCAACTTGATAATGTGGCATACGAAGTGCTGATGATCATCTGTTGATCAAAGCATGGATTTTGTGAAAAGCGTAGCTTTGTGGACGAGACTTCGTCGTACGTCACAAGACGGAATGGTCGAAACAGGAAGAATGCGGCAAGGTTATTTGGGGGTAGCGCCCCCAGAGGGTATGTTCATTTCCTTCTAGATAGAGGTGGTATCATGGTATGGAGCCCAGATACTTAACGTAAGTGGTTGCTACAAATTTATTACTTTGTGGTTGTTGGTGAATCCCGAGATAAAGGTTGGTTACGACCGGGGGATGGCATACTCGTGTCAGTAGTTGCCTACTTACAGAGGTAACCCGGCCTTGTGTTGGCAGAGATCCGGTTAGGTTCTCGGGGGGTCCCTCAAGAGGCGTACCCATGTGGCAATGGGAAGTTCCCTGGCCTGACCATTTGTTGGAAATCCAAATGAAACAATACGAGCCCTGTATGGTTTTAGTTGTAGAACCTGCCATTTAAAATGGTAGCTATAGCTGGCATAATATAATGGTACCTATGCTGGCTAAGATTAATATTATACTTTCAAAATGTTTTCTACTATGCACTAATAATAATATCAAATGGTTTTCGCGTATCAAGCATATTTGACTATCATAAGGAGAAATCTCCTCCAAGTCTACGTTTGCATTGCGTGTGTGGCGGGAGGCCTTATGGTACTTTCATTTTCCAAAAAGCATTGTGGATTTCAAATCTAAATTCTTTTGTTGTTTTTAAAGATTAAAATGTTTCTGTTTGCTCATACCAGTCCCACGACTGACCCAGAGTTTATTGTTCCTTTCATAAACTCTGGGTGCCCACAATTTACCACACGGGTAGTCTAGAGTTGGGTTTTTCAGATAGTAAATATAGAATCGATTCTGTAGCTTTTGGCTATCTCTTTGGTGTTCTTTGAAGACTTTGGATATTGGAGTCTTTGGATTCATGGACGAGACTTGCTTATCCTGGTGCAATTGATGGTGGTTCGAGCTATTTCTAGATTGGTGCTTTGGAGTTCGAGTTGCTGTTGCTGTTTGAAGTTTTTTAGTTCCGCTGCTAGTTCATTTGTTATTCCGCTATAGCATTGTTATCTTGTATCTCTGATATTGATTTATATTGTATCATTGTTGTATCGAATGTTGTATATCAATGATATTCATTCTTTTCTTCCGCTATGTTGTTATACTTGATGTGTTATAAGCTCCGGCGCGATTCGAATTTCAACGATTGAATCTACGACATTCAAGTACAAATGGAGTACGAATGTCGATTTTCGAATGCTGGAATTTGGACCGTGACATCTGGTATCAGAGCTGAAGATTGAAACTTTACCTCAGGAGTATAACATATTATGTAACTCATTAGAGATAGGGTGAAGTATACCCTAGAATGAGTATATCCCTAAGATATCCGTTCGAATGCCTCAGTAAATTCTCTTACTATCCACTGATATTAAGTATGAGTGCAAGAAGAGGACGAAATAGGGGACAGGGAAGTACCACTTCATATAGTCAATGCCCTGTAACAAAAGTGGAAACAACTTTCTCTATCAATCTCCTTTGATTCGTCTTTTCAATTCTTTGATGATTCCTGGAAGCTCCAGGAAGAAGCTTTGGTATATTTGCATGGGACACAAACTTCAGATGGGTCAGAATTATTTGTTTGGATGAATTGTTCGCTTTGGTTGTTATGGTTGATAGATATGTTTTGGTTGTTTAAACTAAAAAATTTGGATTGCATCCATATATCTGCTGTTGGGTCCAGAAATATTTTAGGAATGGTTAGTTATCTTTCGAATTAATCAGTACCCCTGTATATTCGCAGATCTGGTGACCCAAGTATCTCGATTCATTCTTGTATCTATTATTGATATTCTGATTTGGTAAGCCAAATGCAGAATAGATATTCAATTTTATCGGAAAGATATTTCTCTGTCTTTCATCTGTTCTTGATTGTCTCCCTTTCAAATTTCAAGGACTAAATTTCCTTAAGGGTGGAATCTGTAACATTCCTGAATTTCAGCTAAAAATAATTTGATAATTAATTTAATCTTTGGAATTAAATTATGAAATTTTGGTGATCAATTTTATAATTTTAGATCTAAAAGTTGAATCGATTGGAAAAATTTCCAAAATAAATAAGGATATGCATTTTTAGATTGAATTTAGAGTTTGAAAATTCAATTTTAAATATTTTGAGAAATAAATTGGATTCTAGAGATAAATTGAATTTAATATTTTTATTTTTAAGCTAATAAGAATTTGTTTCTAATTTTATTTAAACTATGCGTTATAATTTGAAAATGAAGTTTTGAATATGATTTTAAATTTTTAAAAGGGTTAATCAAGAATAAATTTTTTTATTCATGAGAGGTTAAATTGCAAAACCATCTTTTGCTTTAAAAAGATTATATAAATGATTAATAAAGAGATGTATTTATTTAAATAAGAAATATAATATAAAGTTATATTCAAAATAGTATTCGAAATGTTTAAAAAATAGTAAAGATTTTGAATGTTGTTTAAAAACTAAATTTTATAATGTGAGAAGACATGTGTTACTTAAATTATCATTGTATTTACAAGTGTTAAATTTTATATAAACCAATTTACAAAGATATTCAAAAAGTTGTGTAAAATAAAATAAAATAAAATGGGAAATGTGTATGTGAACAAATAAAGATAAAACAAGGTTTAGAACAAAAGTTTAAATCAATTCAAGACAAGGTTTAAATACAGAATTCAAATTTAAATGAAATAAGGGTTTAAAACAAATTTAGAAAAATATACATATGTAAATTTAATTGAATAATAGGTTTAAACAAAATTTACAAATTAACTAAAATGTAGGGCTTAAACCTAAAATGTTGCATGTGAACAAGTGTTTACAAATGTAATATGAAGATTTACAAGTGGCAAAATTTCTTTAAATTTAATTTTAGTAAATATGAGAATAAAAACAAAACCAGGTCTTTCAGTTTCTTCATTCTTCAAAACCTGCAAAATAAATTCTGAAACAAAAGAAGCTGAGACAAACTTCAACCTGGAGATGAAAACAAAATTTAAAGCAGCATCAACAAACAATCAAAGAAAAAAAATTCAAGCTTTCAACCTGGAAAGCAAGAGCTTCAGCCTAAAGCAAACATCAAATTGCAAAATCAAACTACAAACCTGAAAACAGAAATCTGGAAATTAAACTCAAGTCAAAACAGAAAAAGGAAAAAAAGAGGAACCAGAAGGCAAGAACCGTTTGCAAAACTGTGGGAGACCATCTCAAACAAAAAGGAAATCAATGTCTTCAACCTGAGTTTGAAGCCTCAAGAAATTTAAAACAAAGCAGAGGATCAAGTAAATCAAGTGCATATTTAAAATTAAAATCCGGATTTAAATTCAACAACATATGCAAGTTCCAGTTTTGCAAAATTAGTCATGCTTCTCTGTTTCTCTATCTTCATCAATACAAGGTGAGCAAACTCCTAAACTGAACTTTTCTCTTATCTGTTGTTGCTTGAGAGTCTAGAGATTTATTTTCCATTTAAAAACTTGTGCGTGTGAATGAATCTATATGTATATATGTTAATGTAGCTAAGCATGTCTGAGAATAGACATTGTCTCTGTTACAGGTTTCAAAAAGAAGAAAAAAAATCAATCAAAAGAACTCACTCTCTGATCATTTATAACTTTGAGGTTTAAATGAAGCAAGTTAAGATTGATAAGATCTCTATTCTTAAATATATTTAAGTATTAAAAGAAAAGTTGTTACTGGAAAACCTCAAAAGCACACTTGAATCGAAATTTTTTTAAAATTTTAGTTGATTTAAATATGATTTTTGATTACATGATCATATTCGCCTTCTTAAATCATGAATTTGAAAGAAAGAATCCAGATTTTTAACTCATTAATAAGTAAGTAATCATAAGTCGAACAAGAAATGTTAATTCGTAAATCTCTGGTAATTGAAGTAATAATAAAATCTCATGATTACAAAGGAAGCAGGTTTGGTGGTCAAAGATCATCAGAAAATTTATGGATGGACTTATAATTCATCATGGAAGCCGAACTAGCGCAATTTTGTATTTAACCCTAGGTTTTGTTATGATCGAAATTTGAGAAATTTCGGCAACGTCAATGCATCGAGTTCGATCGCACCGAGAAGGTTGGGTTCGTAGTTGAGTGGCAAGGATTTGGACGTGGTGGTGAGGTTTCAGATCATCGAGATGGGCAGCACGAGGTGAATTTTCGATCAAGGTTGGCTACAGATTTTCGAACGAGAGGCTCGATTTTGATTCTGTTCGTTTTGGTCGAACTTGGTGGATCAGAGGGCTTTGGTAGGGCATTAGCGACTTGCTGAAGAGATCGGCGATGGTCGGAGCAACTCTGACCATCTATGCACATGTACGTGCATAATTTGGGTAGCGTTGTTGGTTTTGGAGAAGATGAAGTGGAAGCTCGGGGATTAAATCGAGGGGAGCATGGATTTTCGCGAATTTTTTTTAGGGGAGATTCGAGTGAGTACAACAGTTTTGAGGTTTCAAAACTAAAAACAAAATTTGAAATGAAAAGGGGGAGGAAGAAGCTGGCCTGGGAAATTTTCTCGGGGGAGTTTCTAATGAAACTCGAAGTTGGGGTCGGGGAAGAACAGGGTTTGGCTCGGGTTAAACCAAAGATTTGTTCGGGTAGATTTAGTGATTACAGGGTATTAGTTTCTAAACCAAACCTGTTCTAGGTTTTAAATACCACAGTTTTGAAAATAAATAAGGATGTGGTTTTAAAAAAAAAAGTAAATTTTAAAGAAAAAAATTTAAAACCAAGTTTTCGAATTTAATTTATAAACCAGTTTTAAATAAGTTTTCAAAGAATTGATTTTAGGTTAAAAATTTGTTTAAAATTGGTTTTTGGATTGAATAATTATATTGGAATAATTATTTGAATTATTCCTAAGTGTTCAAATGGGATTTGATGATATGGTTAAAAACTAATTAATGAAAAAGATGATTATTTGATAGAAGTATTGAAGGTTAATTACTTTGTGTAATTAATTAAGGAGAATAATTTATGAATAATTACTGAATGTAATTGAAGTGATTAATTAAGTAAAAAATGGATTAGTAAATGATTTATAGGTGAATTAATGAAATAAACTAAGGTTAATTAATTAATGAAATTTATTAGAGATAATTTCTTATTGTAATTAGTTAAATGGTAATTAATTAAAGGTTAATAAACCAATGTAATTAATTTAGATGATTAATTATAGGTCAATTAAATAAATGAGAGGGATTAAGGAGGGACTATTTATTAAGGATTAATTAATTTTTGTAAGTAATCAAGGATAATAAACCAAAGGTTAATTATAAATTAAAATTTTAATTAATAAATGATTAAGGAGTAATAAATCAAATTCATTTGTAATTATTAATATTAATTAACCAAGATTTAAAATTATTCATAAGTAATTAATCTGATTTAATTTGAATCAGATAATTTAGTTTATTTTTACTTATGGATGTTTTGGATTCTATTGAATTTTTGGATGGTTGATATTTCTCATATGTGATGCTTTGTGATATTTTGTGATGAGAGTTGCTATGTATTGATGTATGATTTCTGTGACATGTTTATGTGTAAATACCCCTTGACCCGTTAAACGACATTTGGATTTCGATGCGACAAGGAGTCGGATTTCAGTTGGTTATCCGAAACCCACATCGAATCGTAATGATGAATATTTGTAACTGATAAATGTACTTTATCTATGAATAAGGATAAGCGTTGTAGATTATACCGCTTATTGATATTTCTATGTTTGTATCTGTGAGGTTGATGTTGTGCACTATTGTGTAAAGCCCCTAGACTAAACTATACACACACAAATATGGATTGCACATGGAAATCGGTTAAGTCATAGATTTTTAAATATTTTGAATCTGAATTTTAAATCCAAAAGGTTTTGGAAATGGGTTGGGTTAAAGCGAAAAACTTTTGGAAAAGTGTTTTAAAAATGAAAGTTATTTTGAATAACTTAATAAAGGTTAGGAATTTGAAAATTTTGATTTAAACTGAATTTAATATCTGAAATTGAATTCTACATCTGGTATTTATGACGTAAAAATGTTATACAAAGTTATAAATGTGTTTATATGGATTTTAAATCATTTTCAAAGCATTACTTTGAGAATTTGAATTTAACCCAAGTTTTTATTTAAAGGCCTAACTCATGCAATTATAATCGGGTTTCCCAAAACGGAACAAGAGGTTTTCAAATAACAATAGCTTTTATGTAGGGAAAGAATTTCCAAAATTATGATGAAAATATTTCCAATTTGAAATGGAGTTGTTTTGAAAGGCTATGAATGAATCTTTGTTTAAAAGATTGGTAAACCTTGTTTTAAATCGAAAGGGGTCTTAAAAGTGAATCTTTTGTTTAAAAGATTTAAATATGGAAATTGTTTAAACCATCGAAGGTTTTTGAAATGAATTTTTTTTGTTTAAAAGATTTGTAAATGGTAATTTGGGTAGCCATTTGAAAGAAAAGTTTTGGATAATAAGTTGTGACTTAATCGAGATCCCATATCCATATGTTTTAAATATTGCGCTCACTATTCGGTTTAGCCGGAAGAGGACCTTTGTGTCATATAACCAATTCCGAATAGTGATACGACGTTATGGATAGCAATTGAAGACCACTGGTGAAGACCGATTATTTTCGAAAACGGAAGGATTTCTTGTCGAATGTCTATGCACCGGCTGATCCCCGGTACAGAGATTTGAGCACCCATTGTGATGGGAAGTCCGGACGTGATTAAAGATTATCCGCATTTGCAAGGACTTCTTCGGAAGTGCCTTCGGTTCTGTTCGATCCTGGAACAGACTTGTATGGATATGTGTCTGACGTTACATTTTGAGATGTAAAACTGGTTTCTATCAAATACATTTCTGTTTGGTGGCGGAGATTTATTCTCTTAGCTTAACACCCTTCTCTAAGACATACGAGCTCAGAGGTTATGTAGTTGATGGTTACTAGTGATACATTCCCAACTAGGTAATGTGGCATACGAAGTGCTGCTGATCATTTGTTGATCAAAGCGTGGCTTTTGTGAAAAGCGTAGCTTTGTGGACGAGACTTCGTCGAACCTCACAACCCGAAATGGTCGAAACAGGAAGAATGCGGCAAAGTTATTTGGGGGTAGCGCCCCCTGAGGGTATGTTCATTTCCTTCTGGATAGAGGTGGTATCATGGTATGGAGCCCAGATACTTAACCTAAGTGGTTGCTGCAAATTTATTACTTTGTGGTTATTGGTGAATCCCAGGATAAAGGTTGGTTACGACCGGGGGATGGCATACTCGTGTCAGTAGTTACCTAGTTACAGAGGTAACCCGGCCATGTGTTGGCAGAGATCCGGTTAGGTTCTCGGGCGTCCCTCCAGA
Source organism: Allium cepa (assembly GCA_030765085.1). NCBI lineage: Eukaryota > Viridiplantae > Streptophyta > Magnoliopsida > Asparagales > Amaryllidaceae > Allium > Allium cepa. The sequence goes on from CM060945.1 coordinate 502,426,800, forward strand.
GGCGTACCCATGTGGCAATGGGGAGTTCCTTGGCCTAACCATTTGCTGGAAAGCCAAACGAAACAATACGAGCCCTGTATGGTTTTAGTTGTAGAACCTGCCATTTAAAATGGTAGCTATAGCTGGCATAATATAATGGTACCTATGCTGGCTAAGATTAATATTATACTTTCAAAATGTTTTCCACTATGCACTAATAGTAATACCAAATGGTTTTCGCGTATCAAGCATATTTGACTATCATAAGGAGAAATCTCCTCCAAGTCTGCGTTTGCATTGTGTGTGTGGCGGGAGGATTTATGGTAGTTTCATTTTCCAAAAAGCATTGCAGATTTCAAATCTAAATTCTTTTGTTGTTTTTAAAGATTAAAATGTTTCTGTTTGCTCATACCAGTCCCACGACTGACTCAGAGTTTATTGTTCCTTTCCTAAACTCTGGGTGCCCACAATTTACCATACGGACAGTCTAGAGTTGGGTTTTTCAGATAGTTGATATAGAATTGATTCTGTAGCTATTGGCTTTCTCTTTGGTGTTCTTTGAAGACTTTGGATATTGGAGTCTTTGTATTCATGGACGAGACTTGCTATCCTGGTGCAATTAATGGTGGTTCGAGCTATTTCTGGATTGGTGCTTTGGAGTTAGAGGTGTTGTTGCCGTTTGAAGTTTTTTGGTTCCGCTGCTAGTTCATTTGTTATTCTGTTGTAGCAATTTTATCTTGCATCTCTGATATTGATTCATATTGTATCATTGCTGTATCGATGTTTTATATCAATGATATTCATTCTTTTCTTCCGCTGTGTTGTTATACTTGATGTGTTATAAGCTCCGGCACGATTCGAATTTCAACGATTGAATCTGCGACATTCAAGTACAAGTGGAGTACGGATGTCGATTTTCGAATGCTGGATTTGGACCGTGACAGGCAGAGTGGAGAAGCAGGAGGTATCGCGCGCACGTGCGAGCGCAAGGGTTGGTCGAAATAGAAGGGGGGTTGACATCATCGCGATATCAGGCGCGAGGCAGCGAGGCGAATGGAAGGGATGGTGCATTTGATCCTTAGGGCTTCGGCGATTAGCGTGTGCGAGATTTTTCTTCGGTCGCGATAGGAAAGGGGAAGTCGTTGGGATGGAGATGTAGTAACGAGGTGTTTTCGGTTCGGTGGTGGCAGTTGAGGTTGGGTGTTGGAGCCAGGTCGCGATGGCAATGGAGATAGGTGTCGAGTTCGACCTCATGCAGAGCTTAGAGCAGGATCCCGATGTTAGAGTTCTCTCGTCGAGTAGGTAACGTGTTTTTACATTTTCATTTAAAATCTACTTAAGTTTAAAAACTGGTAAGTGAAATCTGTGGATTTATTTGTAAATTTGGAAAATCAATAAAACCTATTTAGTTTGAAAATCAGTATTAGAAAAAAAAAATTAACAGTAAAGGGAAGTATAGCATAAACTGAAGTACATATTTAAAGATAAGGTTTTGGGAAAAAGGCAGGAATTTTAAAATATGAGGGGTTTATAAAAAAGTTAGATTTTTAAGCCCATATAGATTATTTTTACAGTTTGAAAATGAGAAAAAGAATACAATTTACTAGTTTATTTTAAAAATGAATTTAGGTGATAAATTTGTTGATAAACTTCTTTAATCATTTTAGTTACTAAAGATTATTTAAAAGGCAAATTAATTTTAAATTTTAAATTTTGTTAAATTAAATCATTAGTTGAAATTTAAATTATTAAACAATGGTAAATTGTTTGATTAAATCGAATATTTATAAAATTATATAATGTTATACATGGTCCAGAACCAAGAGATACAAGTCGGGTTTGGATCGGATTGCAAACAAATCAAAGGTGAGTTAATCTCACTCTTCTGGATTTTTATTTAAATTTAAATGGTTAAATTTAAATGATGGGTTGAATGATTAAATTGATTTGATGTGATATATTATATTGTAGTATATAGTATATATATTGGAGTGATTGATTTCCCGCATTATAGAGCGGATGAGAACCTATGCGCCGCATAATAGCAGATGATATTTTATTTAAAACCCATATACCGCGATATTTCACCTCGAAGTGGAATTGGTATTTTATTGCGCTAACATCTGTGGATGCAGGGAAACAGGTTGGAGGGATCCAACTGGACTCCTCAAAAATTTATTTAGATTATTTAATATTCTCTGTCATGAGTATTTGATATTCTGTGATGAATTATATTGATAATTGGAATATTGAATGCTATGATTTGCTCGAATATATTTCAGTACACTGAGTTATCAAAATATATAGAATTGGATTTTGAAAAGAAAAAAAAAGAGTGAATTTTAAGTAAAATAATTATGGAGAATTTGAATAAATTTAAGAATGAATTGGAAAAGAATGAAAGTGATTTTAAAATTCTAATAACTAAGTTCCGAGTATGGAAAAGGGGATTTTGAATAAACAGAGTAATAATGAATTTTAAAACTTAAGTGATGTTATTTAAAGGAATAAAAGAATTTACTTTAAAATTCAGGGTTTGATTTACTTGTAAGGATAAAGAAGAAATTTGGAAAATACTAAATTGGTAATTTCAGTTAATAAGATTTTAAATCATAATTAAGGAATAAAATCTAAAGTTAATGGATTTTGAAATAAATTAAGTAAGTAAAGATATTTATTTCAAATGGAGTAAATTAGGAATCAATTTGGAAATTGATCTATGTATTTGGAATCGGAATTTTAAAAGGAAGTTGAGACTAAGAAATTTATAAACTGGGTTTATAAAAGCGAAGCAATATATCAATGGATATTTGAAAGAATAAATTCACGGTGGGAATTTATTAAAGGAACGGGAAAATTTTTTAAAAATAAATAGTGATTTATTTTAAAAGGATGCGAAGATATGTATATTTCCCTAAATAGCGAAGTATGTCTTAAACAAATTTTAAGTTTAAGTAAAGAATTTTAAGTTGTTTAAAAATATGTTTTAGAAAAGTTATTATTTATAAATGTTAAATTTTAAAGTAAGTATATTTTTCTAATTTATTATAGCAATAATTATTTAAAGATGGCTTGGTATTATGTTTTAAAGGTTAGAAATTCAGTTTTATATTGTACAATGTAGTTTTATTCTAAATATTCATAAAGTATACATTTTGAATAAGCGTTAAAGTAATTTTTAATTTAAATGTTTAAAGTATATTTTATAATAAAGTGTTTTAAATTGTTTTAAAATCTAAAGTGTTTGTACTTGGTGATTTCAGTGGAAATGGGAAATATTTGGAAAATTTGTTCTGTAAAAGGAAAATGATTTGGAAACTGTTTTCAAAAAGGTTTGAAAATGAAAATATATCTTGCGAAGATATTTTGAGGTTAATAAATAATTCAGGAGAAATTATTTATGGCTGATGGTTGTTTGTGACTGTTAATCGATAGTTAAATAACCGACTATCAATATTAGACAATGCGATGATCATTTCGTAGAGACCGAGATCGGGATTTATTTTTCGAAAACCACTTCGATCCGGATTGTACGTTTTCTTATGGAAAACAAGAGTTTGGATTCGAAGATGGAGCAGTGAAGTGCAAGGGCTAGTTGCTACTAATCCTGAGGATGTTTACAAAATGGATGTAGTAGGAGTAGTGACTTCGATTCCGTTCGGACCCGGGACGGACCTGTATGGATGAATGCTTTCAGAATATCGTCAGGTAGGCCATGAACATTCTAAGTGAAACGTTCTAAAAGGTAACGCTTAACCTCAAGCCTCATCAACCGGGAATGACTGAAACTCAGGGGTTATGCAGCAAGGCTAGGTGGATAGCTCCCATTAGGGTAAGGTCATCCCTGTCTAGATGTCCCTTTTTATTCGGCTTAGTGGTGCGGTTGCTGATCCCAACCGTGGGGTGATCTTACTCGGGATTATCCAGTAAGGGATAGTCCCGGTCTTGTGTTGCAGGGGTTCGGAAGTGATCCTCTGTATGCTGATCTAGACCAGGTACCATGACAGGTGGTACCCCAGTGCCTAGTCATTAGTTGGAAATCCATTTTCCCTACGCGGCCATACGGTTTTGATTGTGCCCAGCTATTGATGAAATGTGAGATGCAAGCATTTCAGCTAGATTCTATTTTACTTTCTATAGACACTATTATAATATCAGAGAATTTTAGTAAAAAGTGTTTTAGCTATCGTAAGGTAAAAACCCGACATGTTTATTTATGGCATGGTCTTATGCGATGCTTTTGCTTTCAAAGGATTTTTGAAACTTTAGTAATCAATTTGAGTGTGGTTTTCTCACGTTGGTATTCCAGACTGACTCTGGTGTTATTTAAATGTAATGCTTGGGTCGGATCGAGTATTATAGAATACAGGATATGATGTTGTGGAGCTCACAAGACGAGCTGGACGGCGATACGTACTTCCATACTTGATTTTTATTCCGCTGTGTATTCAGTTTTGAGGATAGGTTTATATGACTGTCCAGTTGTATGTTATTGATGTTGTTGAACTCTGATGATGTATTCTGATGATGTATGTATAAACAAATATAGTTTTCTTTTGTGTAAAGATCATTGATTATCTATTATATTTTATTCCGCTGTGATGGTTAGATTCTGATGTTGCTTTCTATTTTCTTCTTCTTCTACCACTTCTTCTTTAACTCAAATGGTTTGTATTTCCAGTCATCTTGAGTTGATTGATGGAGGATAGTGTCGACTCAAGGGGTACGGGTTTGCCGGTCATTACAATCCCCATGATTATTTATTAAAATTCTCTATCCTTGGGATTATTTATGTATCCCACATGTTTAACCTATTCCCGTCGGTAAACCCAATTATGTTAAATTAAACAAAAACACACTTATAGCCCCAATGTTTATTTTCGAAAACATATTTCTGGTTGTAACTCCAAACTATGTGTCAAAAACATTAAACCCACCTTGGTGTCCCCAGGGTTTAATAACATTTATCTACATAAGGATCACCCTTACATATTCAAAAAAAGATAAGTATTTTATGCTATAATCCTTCAAAGTAAACCTTTCAAATTAGCAAAGCTTTACTAAAGAAAAATGGAAAAAATAGCATTTTAAACCCCTTCGAATGAAGTCCCATTCGAAAGCAAATAAACATCCGCCTTTAAATTCTTTAAACCTTAACCTTTTGAAGGCATTGCAAAAAAATACCTTTCGACTTTGTGGCAAGGTATCTTTTTGACCTAGTCGAAAGGTTTCGCCTTTCGACTTCGTCGAAAGCCTAAGGTATCCCCCTATAAATCATTTATAAACCTTACGAAAGCAATGAAACTCAAAACCTTTCGCAATCAAAACTTTTCGAAGACAGAACCTTTTGAAGACAAAACCTTTCGAAATTAAAATCTTTCGAAGACAAAACCTTTCGAAATCAATGGAGAGAGGTGGCAAATTTTAGGAAACAAAAGAGAACCTTTGACTCCATCTGTGTCGAAAGGTTTGGAAGAGGCAACTATCCTTCGGCCTTGTCGAAAGCTATACCGTTCAACTTCGTTAAGAGGTTTCATTTAAAACAAGAAAGCAAATCAATCGAAAAACCTTTTTCTTTTAAACCATTTGACAGTGTCGAAAGCTCTTCGTCGAAATCTTGCAGGCGTATTTTCTTTAAAATCAAAACACAACTTCATCTCCTTCAAAAGCTCTAACCTTTGGTCTCTAACCTTTCGACTCCTTCCAATTCACTACTCAACCATGTGCATTGGTATTTGATGTAATCGAAAGGTTTGATACCTTTCGACCTTGTTGGAAGGTTTGGAATAATGGCGGAAGCTCTTGCTGAAAGGTTGAAATAGAAGAAAGGCTATTTGTTTGTACTTTAAAACAGTTCTTTGTACCCAACCTACCTTGTTTGTCCAAATCTAATGGGTTGCTAGAATTTTACATTCAAAAATGCTACCGACTTTCCTTATTTGAAAATTTAATTAATTTTGAAAAAGCACCTTTCTCCTTTATAGTTATATAAAATGTTTAAGTCCCATTCCTTAAATAATTTTATATAACTATTAAAACATTGAAATAATTCTGGAAAATTCTAGAAAATCAATTAATATATTCTATTCAATGTATTAAACTTTCAAAGCATATAAAGATTAAAAACATCAAAATTTAACCAAAATCCGAATAAAAACGTGTTAATTAGGTCATTAACATTGAAAAAAACCTATCTCTTATCCAACCAAAGGTTTAAATGGTTGTGTCTTAACCAAAACATACACATGGATCAGATATAAGCCCATAGTTAAACCAAACGTAGAAAATAAGATGATAAACATGATTATTCACCTTGATTAGTTGATTGGAGAATGAGATAATTTCCTAGCTTTATTCCTTAACTTTTTCTTCAATTTATGCTCTTCTCTAAGCAATTTTTAATGGCCAGCCAAAAGTAGGTGTGTGGAGTCAATGAATGAGAAGGTGAAACTTTATTAAAGCTAAGGAAGAGATTTATACTAAGAAATGTATCCCCATTTCTAAGTTTACCCCCTTGGAAAATTCCTCTTTCTAAATTTAGTTTAGTCTTATTTCAATTCACTAATTAACACATGGTCATTTGATTTATTAATCTCATCTCCCTAATTATTCACATATTTCGATTTAATATATCCAATTTAGTATCCCAAATAATGTTAATTAAAATTCAGGGGCATTACAGACTCCCGAATTAAAGAATTTCATCCCTGAAATTTCAGTAAGGACAAAATAAGCATATAGCCCATGCAAGTAAACTTAGTGTACCCTACTAGCCGAATTCTATATAAAACCTATATAGAACATACAATCTAAAACAGCTCAGGAAAAATTGTCATAATCTTGTCTTCTTTCTCCTAAGTGCAGCCCATCACGTTATCGCTCCACTGAACTTTCACCAGCCTGACTGTCTTGTTTCTTAGCCTCTTCTCATCTTTTGCCACAACACGAACTAGTTGCCTTACAAAAGTCATATCCGGTTACACCACTAAGTCTTCCAATGCTGTCGGAGCGATAGTACTTTTTGGATCATAAACACGTTTCGTAAGTTGAGAAACATGACTGCATTGTGTACCCCAACCAAACTGCTTGGTAATTCAACTCGGTATGTTAGTCTCCCAATCCTCTTTGATATATGAAATGGTCCAACATATCTCGGTGCTAGCTTCCTGATCTTCCCAAACCGAACCACACCTTTCATGGACGATACCTTGATGAACACTCTATCTCCAACGAAGAAATCTAGGCCCATACGCCATTTGTCTACGTAACTCTTCTGCCTAGATTGAGCTTCTTTCATTTTTACCCATATCAACACTATCTTTTCCAATGCCTCTCCCACCAAATCTAGACCAAGGACCAATCTATCTCTGGCTCTAACCAAAATACTAGTGATTTGCATGGCCTTCCATGAAAAGCTTCAAAAGGCATCATTCCTATATTAGTCTGATAACTATTATTATAGGAAAACTCCACTATGTGCAAGTGATCTTCCCAAGAACCACTAAAATCTAGCACAAAAGCCCTCAACAGATCTTCGAGTATTGTGTTGACTCCCTCTGTCTGCACATCCATCTGAGGATGATATGCAGTACTCATCTTGAGCTTAGTGCGTAAAACACTCTGCGGGCTCTTCAAGAACCTGATAGTAAACAAAGCATCTCTATCATTGACGACATACTAGGAATTCCATGCAGTCTAATGATGTTTGTTATGAAAAACTTATCCAAAACAAGTGCCATCATAGTTGACCTTACCGGAATGAAATGGGCACATTTGGCCAATCTGTCCACTATGACCCATATACTTTCACTACAACAATTTTACCATGGCAACCCATTAATAAAATTCATAGGTATCGAGTCTTAATTCCAAACTGGAACATCCAAAGGCTGAAGCAAACCACTTGACTTCTGATGTTTGGCTTTTACTTGCTGACAGTTTAAATACTATTTTACCCATAATCCAACATCATACTTCATTCCTTCCAAGAAGAAACTTCTCTTCATATCCTGATACATCTTGGTTCCCCCAGGATGAATTGTAAACTTCAATCGATGACATTCCCTAAGTACCTCCTTCCTAAGGTTTCCAACATCCAAAACACATAACCGTTCCTTCTTTCTCAACCGACCACTATGGTCGAGAATAAAATCCTTTAAATCAACCATCTCAGTTCCTGCTTCTAACCTTCTAATCCTCTCGGCTAACTCTAGATCCGCTTTTTGCCTAAAAGCAATTTATTTGATCAGAACTTGTCGAACTTCCAAACAAGATATCAAGGTGATATTCTGACTAGATCCAGCAGTCGAACTACACATTACAATCAGCCAGTGCTTCCAAGTCTTTCCATTCCACCAACATAGCTAACACCACATTCTGATGATTCTTGTTATGTGCATCTGCCACCTTATATCCTTTTCCCTATGTATATTCGATGCTAAAGTCATAAGCTGCAACAAACTCCAGCCATCTCTGGTATCTCACGTTCATCTCCTTTTGAGAGAATAAATATCTTAGAGATTTATGGCTCGTAAATAGCTCAAACCTTTCTCTTAAACATAATGTCTCCACACCTTCAATGCAAAGACTACCGCTACTAACTCCGAATCATGAGTAGGGTATCTCACTTCATGCGGTCTAAGCTATCTCGAAGTATGGGCAATAACCTTTCCATTCTGCATTAGCACAACATTCTAACCCAGTACCACATGCATCGGTGTAGAATACCAACCCTAGATTCCCATCAGAACTACTAACACAAACGCATTAGTCAACGAATGTTTCAACTTAAGGAATGTCTCCTCACATTTGTCAGACTAAAAAAAATTCATGTCCCTCCTAGTTAGCATAGTCAAGGGTGCAGCTATCCGCACGTTATCCTTAATGAACCTTCGGTAGTATCCTCCACGTCCAAGAAAACTTCTAATCTCATTTACCATCTCTGTTCTCTTCCAATTATTAACAGCTTTGATTTTATCCGAATCAACTGCTAAACCTTCTTCGAGAACTACATGACCAAGGAACTTCAATTCCTTCCTCCAGAATTGAGACTTTGAAACTTCTGCTTTAGCTGATGTTGCCTTAGCGTCTCCAACGTTATTATAACATGATCTGCATGATCATTCTCATTTTTAGAATATACTAAAATGTCATCAATAAAAACCAACACGAACCTATTCAAGTGCTCTTGGAAAACATGATCCATCAAATCCATGAAGAAAGTTGGTGCATTAATAGGCCCGAATGGCATAACCAACCATTCATAAGACCCATATCTGGTCCTAAACGTCGTCAAAGGAATACGGCCTTCTAGCACTCTTAGTTGATGGATACCTGTCGCCAAATCCGATTGGGAAAACACTTTGGCACCACTCAACTGATCGAGTAAGTCGTCGATTCTTGGCAAAGGATACCTATTCTTGATCATCCTCTCGTTCAGCAAACGTTAGTCGATACACATCCTTAATGACCAATTTGGCTTCTTTACAAATACCGCGGCTGTTCCCCAAAGCAAACTGCTTGGTCGGATGAAATTCTTTCCTTCCAATTCTACCAGCTGCATCTTCAATTCCTTCATCTCGGTTGGTGACAACCTACTAGGTGGTCTACTTATGGGTTCAGCTCCTGGTACAAGATCTATCTAAAACTCGATTGCTCATTTCGGCAGAAAGCCTGAAACTGGTTTATACACATCCATAAACTCTCTTGCAACATAAACTTGCTTCAACTCTACCTCCATTCCCATAGCACCCAATAACGCATAAGCATTTCCATTCGAACTCCTTATTGAGTAAATATGTCGATTATGGTTATTAGGGTGTTTTATTGATATTTCCCCCTCTTGGCAAAATATCCTATCATCATATCTATCTAACCAATCCATACCCAATATGATTCCGAAACCCACGAAATCAAAAAAATATAAACTGCATGCAAACATATGACCTAACATATCAAGTTCTAACTGGTTATATCTCATTCCCAGAGTTGCATACCCTCCCATAGGATTCGCAACCCTCAAAATAGTAATAAGGTATAAAGGTTCTAGACATAAACAATCTACCGAATACTAAGATATAAATGAGTATGATGCACTAGTATCAAATAGTATCCTAACTGGAGTATGATGAATCATAAGCATACCTTCCATCATAGCTTTTCCTTTCTTAGCAGCCATTGGTCTAGAGGACGATTGTTCCAATACAAAGACCTTTCCCTTCCCAGCCTTAGCAACCTTGGGACACTTATCCTTGTAATGCCCCATCTGGTCAAAGTTGTAGCGCTTCACATTCGGCCTTACTGCAGCTGCTCTTCCATCACCCAAGCGACACTCTTTAGCATAGTGCCCCTTCTTGTCACACTTGTAACAGACAATATCAGCTTTTCTCTTCTTGTTTATGGCCCCTAACAGGGTTCCTTTCTTCTTGGAGAACTTCCGCTTCTTACTCTGAAAATTCCAAACCTTGGCTGGTTTCCCCTTTCCAATAGTAGAAAGCATCTCTTCATTCCGAATAGCCATCTCGATAACAATATGATACGGATCCCGAAGGTTTGGTATGATTGCTCTGGCGATCTCAGAATTCAACCCCATGATAAACTTATTATTCCTCCGAATGACAATATCAACAGTAGCATATCCGTAATGGGATAGCTCATCAAGCTCCGCAGCATACTCGATCACTGATTTATCCCCATAGACTAAATCTGCGAATTTCGTAAGCAATGCTGACTTGGTAATCTTTGATAGAAATCTTTCTTCAAACCTCCTTCAAAATTCAATCCAAGTCAGTTCTTCCTTTGGCTCTCCCATGGCAACTCCGTTCCACTAAAATATTGTTGCTCCCTGTAATTGCCTTGAAGCAAGTCTTCTCTTCTGCATATCCGTCAAGCTGAGATCTGCAAATATCCTTTCACAATGCAATAGACATTTTTCCACTCCAAGTGCATCCTTGGTTCCTAGAAAAGGCTTTCCTCCAAGACTTGCGTAATCCTTGCTCTGCTTGGCATAATTATTGCCAACTACGGCCACTGGATTAACTCCTCCAGCATTCCATATAGACACACTCGCAGCTGCTCCATCTTGCATCATATTCATGAAGGACATATACATTATCCCTATATCAACTGGCAGAATCTCAGACCAACATTAGCATTTGCATCTGGGTTTGCATTTTCCTGTCGACCCTGGTTGCTCCTAATATTGGGTCGAACATTTCCACTTGTTGCGGTGCGTCTTCCACCTTGATTCACTTTTCCACTTCCGACCTCTATATCTTACTTCTCTACTACATAAAATCTAGTTTTTTTAAGATACAGAAAACGATCTAAGAGTGTGCGGAATGTATACTTATGTATTTACAACAAAGTACACATCGTTACTATAACGCTTACCCAAGCCCAATCATATTTTTGATTCATTAGATTATGCTTTAAATTCATTTTAAGCATATAAACCATGCTCTGATACCAAAATATAACATCCTGCCTTCTAAGACCCAAAACTAACCGCTACTGATGTTGTAGTCATCGTAGTTGTTATTTCGTGGTGATCAAATGCAGCATTGTTAATATTAATATACAGGAACACATGAATATGAAAAACTTTAAACTTCTAATAAACAGAATTTCTTATTTCATGCAAATTAAAATTTAAGATTTATTACATAATCCCAGGCGTCGACCACGTTCAGATCACATATACATGTATAAAATACGATAAGAGTGACATACGAAGATGTGCCCTTATGATGATCAAAGAACTAATAAATATGAACTTTGTAGTTCTTAATACATCACAACGGAAAACATAAAATAGCTTCTAAGTAGCTAACTCTACCTCCTGCACGTCACCGAAAGCTTATTCGTCCAAAAACCTAAAAGTCTCCCACTCAGACTACTCAAATTAATTTTGAGTACCCGAAAGTTTATATAGAAATACAAACTTCGAGTCAAACAATAAATTCGGTATGAATAATCCATGATCATCTATTATCATAATTAGATATCTATTGGTACCACACGGCTTAGTGGAATGGGTTGTCCCTCATTAGTATTCAAAATAAACATACAAATCATTTATTATTCCCCTACACCCAAAATGAATAGTCTTAAAATAATATGAAATAAAGCCATAAATCATATATATTTGATATCATATCCACCCATTTATTAGATATCTCATCTAAATGCAATTTATTAGATTTCCCATCTAAAAGAAATTTATTAAAGTTCCCCACTAAAATCTTTAAAATGACTATCAATCATAATTTGATAGGACTATCCATCCCAAATCCATTTAAATTAAATGTTTATTATCCATCGTACATTGTTTTATAAAAGTTGGTGTGGGCTATCCACCGCATATTCCATAGTTTTTCTAGGATGACTATGAACCCTTGGGTGCCAAATTCCAAGGCTAACCACCTTCGACAAATATTCTTTACTTTAAAATTTAATGTGGGAAATCCACCATGCATTCCATGGTTTTCCTTGGTTAACCAAGAACTCAAAACTTAGCCAATTAAAATATCATGATCCCCATGATTATTTATTAAACTTCATGATCCCCATGATTATTTATTTTCCCATGTATCCCACATGTTTAACCTATTCCCATTAGTAGCCCAATTAAGTTAAATTAAATGAAAACATATCGGTAGCCCTAATGTTTGTTTTCGAAAATATATTTCTGTTTGTAAGCCCAAACCATGTATCGAAAACATTAAACCCACCCAGTGTCCCCAAGGTTTAATAACATTTATTTATGTAAGGATCCCCCTTACGTATTCAAACAAAGATAAATATTTTATGCAATAACCCTTCAAAGTAACCCCTTCGAATTAGCAAAACTTTACTTGAGAAAAATGGCTAAAAATAGCCCTTTAAACCCCTTCGAGTGAAGTCCCATTCGAAAGAAAATAAACATCCGCCTTTAAATCCTTTAAACTTTAACCTTTTGAAGGCATTGCAAAATCATACCTTTCGACCTTGTCAAAAGTTCATACCTTTCGACCTTGTCAGGAGGTTTCTTTTCGACCTAATTGAAAGGTTTCACCTTTCGACTTCATTGAAAATCTGGGGGTATCCCCTTATAAATCATTTATAAACCTTTAGAAAGCAATGAAAATCAAAACCTTTTGAAGTCAAAAACTTTAAAAATCAATAGAGAGAGGCGGCAAGTTTTAGAAAACAAAAAGAACCTTTGACTCCATCTATGTTGAAAGGTTTGAAAGCCGCAACTATCTTTCGACCTTGTCGAATTCTGTACCTTTCGACTTTGTTGAAAGGTTTCATTTCAAACGAGAAAGTAAACCAATCGAAACCTTTTTATTTTACACCATTTGATAATGTCGAAAGCTCTTCGTTCAAATCTAGTAGGCAAATTTTCTTTAAAACCAAAACACAACTCCATCTCCTTCGAAAGCTCTAACCATTCATCCATAACTTTCGACTCCTTCCAATTCATTACGTACCCGTTGCCTGATACCATATGCATTGGTATTTGACCTAATCATAAGGTTTGATACCTTTCGGCCTTATCGAAAGGTTTGGAATGAAGGTAGAAGCTCTTGTCGAAAGGGTTGAAATAGAGAAAATCTATTTTTTATACTTTAAACTAATTCTTTTATGCCCAACCTACCTTGTTTGTCAAAATCTGATTGGTTGCTAGAATTTTATATTCAAAAATTCTGCCGACTTTCCTTATTTGGAAATTTAACTAGTTTTGAAAAAGGCCCTTTCTTCTTTATAATTATATAAAACATTTAAGTCCCATTTCTTAAATAATTTTATATAACTATTAAAACATCATAAAAAATTCGAGAAAAATTCCAGAAAATCAATTAACATGTTCTCTACAACGTATTAAAATTTCAAAATATACGAAGATCAAAACAACTCGAAATTTAACCAAATTCGAATAAAAACGTGTTAATTAGCCCATTAACATTTAAAACACCTATGTCTTATCCAAATAAAAGTTTAAATGGTTATATCTTTACCAAAACATACACATGGATTAAATATAAGCCATAGCCGAACCAAACATAGAAAATGAGATGATAAACATGATTATTCACCTTAAATAGTTGATTGGATAATGAGATAATTTCCTTTCTTTAATTCCTTAGCTTTTTCTTTAATTTATACTCTTCTCTAAGCACTTTATTAGCTGGTCGAAGTAGGTGTGAGGAGTTAATGAATGAGAAGGTGAAAATTTATTAAAGTGGAGGAAGAGATTTATACTAAGAAATGTAGCACATTTCCAAGTTTACACCTGAGGAAAATTCCTCCTTCTAAATTTAAGTAAGTCTTATTTTAGTTCATTCATTAAGACACGACTATTGGATTTATTAATCTCACCCCCCTTTATTATTCATATTATTCTATTTATTTTATCCAATTAAATATGTCGAATAGTGTTAATTAAAATTTAGGGGCATTAAAAAGGAGCTTTCTACATAATAACATATTTTTCTAGGTCAGGAATTCTTTTTTCCTTAAGCATATCCATTATTATTCGTTGAAGAATGTCTTCTTGGTCAGCTTCGTTTTTGTAGCAACCATTGCTGCCTTCTTAAATCGAATTATATGATTTCTCAAGGGGTCTTTAACTCGACTTTCTTGGTTTTCATATTGGCTTTTATTTGGTGACTATGCTTTATCCTCATCTTCCGTTATTTCTAATGATCCTTGAGGTGGAACCTCTTTAAAAAATTCTTGCACAGCCATCGTTTGTTGCTACAGACTCTAGACTTTAATATCATTGCACTCTAATCTTATTAGGGTCGAAGGCTGCCCTATTTCCATATTCCCAAAGTTAAAATTTGGGGCTATATTATTTTCCAAAGTTGATTATGACATAGCTTCACCATTTAGTATGTTGTTATCATTCATCACTCTTACCATCTTCTCCTTTCGAATAAAGAACTCTTTGCAATCAATTGGCGATGAATGTTATTGAGAATCAAAGGTTCAAGCCCTTCCTCCAGCATCAAAAATGTTGACAAGATAATTTGTCAACACCTCAAAGTAGAGTTTGAAGAATGCATAACCTCTTCGAGACCTCCTTTCGATGTTGATGAAGGTAACCTATACCTTTTGATTAAGTAGAGAAGGTTGAAATGCTTCTGCTATACCTTTCGATTTAGTCGAAAGGATGTCTTCGTTTTGTGAAATGGCTTCCGAATTGTTGATTAATGACTTTATCGGAACCACTTTTTGACACAAGTAAAATGGCTTAAGTTGGGGACTTAATGGTTACTAGAAATAGTTGAGCTGGGTTGGTTTGATCTTGTCAAAAGCTAGGCTTTATAAGAGCTTGGGTTATGTCTTTAAAATTGAATGATAATGGTTAGGTTGTAGGTTTCGTCTCAGTTGAAAGATAGATAGTTTATAACTGGTGATTGGAGGTTAAGAGTTTAGGTATTCTGGAAAAGTGTGGGGTTTCAACTCTGTTGAGAGGGAAAGTTCTCTTGATCTTATGAATCAGAGCTCAAACTTAAGGAAACAACGCACACTTAGGGTTTTGGCTTATTCGAAAGGTAACCTTTTGACTAGATCGAGACGTTGAATGATAGTAGTCATATGAAATAAGGACCTCATAGATGCAACATAATCAAAATTATCTTAATCTCTCTTTTTATTGAACTGAGATGTACAAATTAACCAATTCCCAATTTGACTTGAGAATTAGGATTTTTCAAGCTTCAGAAAGTATAGGGTAGAAGTGAGTGAAAAATCGGATCCCCTACACTTAACCCCTAGGGTCTTATTTACATGTGCGGGTAGGCGCCTTTCAACCCCAAGCTTCCAACACAATCGAAAGGTCAACCTCCTTGCTTTCATAAGCGTCTTTTGAATCATAGCATTTGATCTGTTCGAAAGGGTTTGGTTAATCTTTCGCTGCCGTAGAAAGCTGTGCTTCCTTTTATCTTACTTTATTTCCTTTGGACTTCATCGGAAGGTATGTTGCTGGATTGCTCTTAACTTTGTCGAAAGGTATAGTTTGATGCCTTTCGACTCCAATGAAAGGTATATGGATGTACTCTTCTCTTTTATGCTAGTGAACCGAGTATGTTGGATTGGTGTTGGCCATTAACACTGTTGAAACATATTCCCTTAGGGCTTCGACAAAGTCGAAATGCCTTAAAGACTTTGCTGTAAAAGGTTCCTTTCGAAAGCATCCTCTTTGGCTTGTGCGGAACCATATTCTTTGGTGTTAGCAGATGTATAATCTTTCCTTTATAGGTGAAGATGACTTTAATCAATTCGAAAGGCTAACATATGCTTTCGAAAGGACTGCTTTTTCTGAAATTTCTTCTGATGTGTGTGAATGGAAATGAAACAAATCATTTCGAATGGTCTGGCGCATGTGTAGATAATGTGCTATTTATTGCCTTCGGAAGGTGGCTTTCGACCTTGTGGAAAGCTCTTTAGTTGTCCACGACTTTGTTGAAACATCCTTTCGACCTCTTCGAAAGGTGCTACTGGCCCCTTCATCACATTATAGATGGCTTTGTCTGATGTTGTGATGTAACGTCCTAATGCCTTCTGATCCTCGTCATTCCTCTTACTCGTTGTTTCGTACTTTTATCCTTTAGAATATTTTATGGATAACATCACACTTAATTAATACCACACCTTATCAAAGACCACCTACGCGCTTGTTCAATGTCGCACCTCTCTGATGTTGCCTTCCCTCTGATACCGCCACTATCTCATGCTGCCACTCTCAAATGTTGTATGTCAAGCAATGCCGCACTAACTTCATGCTGCATGTCATGTTGTGCTCTACCAATGCCACATACTGTATATTCTGCACTTCATCAATAAAGATAATGTCAAATGCACTATACTTCATTAAGGCAGGAATTAATGTTGTGCACCACCAATACCGCATGTTGTCTTGTCAATGATGTCGAATAACACTAAGTCATAAGCCATCAACGATAAAGCGACATGATATATCATCAATGTCGCATCTCATTGATGTCGCATTCCTTCTATGTCGCCGTCCAAGCAATGGCACGTCTATTCAATGCCGCATGTTATCAAGAACAAATTCAAGAAGACTGGTGTGCATTTCTTCATAAAGCTTCAAAGGCATTCATGTTGGAGCCATTACCAAGATAGCAATCAATGTCTCACATCGCCAATGGAAGCAAACTTACTTCCTTTCGACTAATATAAATAGTGATGCACCTCTTCATGAAATGAGATCCTTAACTTCTTTCTCGCTCTTATAACTTTTTCAATTAGGGTCTTCTCTATGTTCTCTTCATTGGGAGCTCGAGGATAAACTAATGGCATAAAGACTAATGAGAGAGAAAAGAATGTTCAGTATTTTCAAACAAAGATTTAAATAATTAGAAAATTGAATATTTGCATATTTGTAACATATTCACAATTGAATAAAGGATCATGCCTTGAGTATATTGCCTACTGTAATTTTAACCTGCCTATTTTATTTTTGAACTCATGAATGGTGTTTTTAACAACCTTGTGAATTATCATAAAACCAATGGGTACTATTGGAATTTCTTTAAGCATGCCTCCTTGTACACACATCTTGAACGTTGAACCAAAATTTATTTTAACACTCGCATTTGGCCAAAAGCTTGGCATTGGTTGGTGGAGTTAAATACCGTTGGATGTAGATTTTGATGCAGATTTAATACACTATGTCGAGGTAGTGCTTGTAGTCGTACCTTTGGTGAACTCCAATCGAAGATGAGCTAGGATGATTGTATCTAAATAACCACACAAAAATCAATCGTGATACAATATTTTTTTTTCAAATATTAGTGTTATTGGATAGCAACACTCATATTTTTTGCGATGCAAGTATTATACATATATTTTCACTTATTACGTGTTGTACAATAAAATTTGTTACTGGTGAATACGATTTAATTTCAACCAGCATAATTGCATTATAATTAGTTGAACTGTAAAATAAAAGTATTTTTAGGAAATAATTGTAATAGCTTTTGAGTATCTTCAATATGTATTTGATATCCATGGTTAATTAAAAAAAATATTCATTCAATAATTATTGAGTATACAATTGAAAAATGAAATTTAACATCATCTGGGATAACAATTTCATAAATATTATAATAAGAGTCTTAATTACATTATTATATGCAAGGGATGAAAACCCCTGGTTGCTACGGTAATGATTATCACCGCCCTTTTTCAAAAATCTTACGATATTGCTTTTAGCAGTAATTTGAAATATGTTACCATATTATTGGTGTATACGGTTGGTTTGTTACAATGGTAACGATAAATTATCATTTTGTTTAGAAAATAAATATTTTGTATTTTTTTATAATGCAATGTTGATTCATTAATAATTTCATCTTACCACTTAGTAAAAGATATTAGTGGATAGAATGCAAATTAGCATCGTTGGAACTTAATTAGAAGGCAAATTCCAATCACTTGGTTGATGTCTCTTATAAATATATTAAAAAAACAGGAAAAAAAATATGTAGAAAAAATTAATGAATTATCATTATCGACAGTTTTTTTAAATACTAATGTATTGCCACTAATAAATGAAAAGTTTACCTTTTTTTATTGGTTGTGACAGTATATTGAATATGCCCGTAATAATATCAAGTGGTCAAACTGGTATGGTTAATGATAACCTTAAATAAAACTATTTGGTTTTTAATTTTCAAGATTGAATTCAAACTCTTAAACTCGTAACAAAATAGTTACTTGTTCTACAGAAGAAAATAAAAATTCCAAGCTCATCGTTACAAAAGAGTACTCTAGAAAGTTACAAGAAGTATTCATGAATTCATACACATGCACTTTGGAAAGATCAACTTCAAAGAATACCGTGAAAACAAGTTTATTCCAAAATTTTCAAAAAAAAAAAAAATCAATAAATATTTTTTTAATCTTTTGTTTTTTCAGCAATAAAGGATATGACTTTAACATCGTGCATCTTTTTCAGTAATAAAGGATGTGAATGTAACATTTTAGATGATTGTAGCCGTAAAGAAAAGGTAACTAACTGCATATAAACGTCATAATCAATCTATAGTTAGCTGTTTGACTACTACCTAAAGAGTTAGGCGCTGTTTTAATTGGTTCCCTTTTTATATCTGAAGTTGGGCAACTTGATAACGATATGGGCTTGCATGGGCCCAATTGATTAGCTTTTGCAAACCCAAGGATACAGTTCATCTACTAGTCAATTAACGTACATCTCGCTTAATTAATGCAAAAAAATGAGTGAATGGATCGGCGTTTAAATTTCGAAGGTGACTCCGGATATATCCGTTTATTTTCTATTTTTATTTTCATTTATTATTATTATATTGTTTTAAACATTCACTTAAGCCAAACAGATTTCAATTTACGAGTTCACCACAACATTCCGAGGAGTTACGGTAACCATTTCAGATTTTTGGTTCATAATCATTTATTTTTTTCTCATTTTTCAATGGGTTTATCGAATTTTTATTATGTGAGGAGTAAAATTGTAAATCATAGTCTGCATGCATAGCTCAGCTAGTCGGGTCTTCATAGCGATCACGGAACAAAGTTTTTGAAGTTGCGGGTTCGAGTCTTAACAAATTGTGTTGTGTAACTCTTAAGATGTTAAGTGGTTATCTCGAAAAATGTGGAAATGTTTGGTGATTGATGTTCTCTGTTAGACTGATTAAAAAAGAGGATTGGTTGTAGTTGGTCATTTGTATCTCCTAGCTGTACTTCTTGGAGTATGGCTTCAAAAAGTAAAAATAAATTGTAAATCAATTTATTTGGACGGGGTTACCATTTCAGATTTTTTTCCACATGTAGTGCACTTAAAAATTGCTTTTCCTTATCAAAAAATATTATCTTTACCAATGCAAAAAGTATATCAAAAGATTATATATGGATTTATTCTAAGTTTGTTAATGAAATAATATAACCATGCCTATAGAAGGTAAAAACGCATGATTATCTTCAAAATAGAATACTGTTACAAACCATTTACTTATGAAATCACTGTGAAGGATTCCTACGTTTGTCTGGCATCAACATTAGACGATAAAGGCGTTAAATGTCCCAACTATTTTAAGAACAGTGTCGCCCTAATTAAAGGGTCCACGCGAACAAATCTAACTGGCCAAAGTTAATTTATTTTATCAACCGGAGGAATGGTTTTACTTGATAATTGAATACGAACTGCAACACCGTTTTGTCTACGTTTGTGAACAGATTCTTGCTTCATATGTTGATATTCTGCATCCGAAATCAATTCCAAATGTTGAATATTCGTGTCTACGAATGACAGATGAATATTCGATATTAGAACCTCTTTAACCGTAGGAGGAAATAACTAAAATAAAACCTTTTTAACCGTGGTATTTATGAAGTATAAAAATATTGCGATGAAAAAAGATAATTCGAGATACTGTTACATGCATTTACATAAATACATACACATATATACATACATATCAAATATTTAAATTTAAACTTGTACCTGATATTGAAGAGCTACGAACGATGTTAAATAAGAAAGCTAGTGATTTTAGCTAATGTATACAAGCAACCGCCATGTCAAGATCCAGATTCGAATTGATTTCTGGTTATGTAAGAGACTACTGTGTTCGTGGTCCAACAAAGAGGCATGCCCTTCCATTATGGATGGCACGCTTTGCCTACTCTCCCAATATTAGTCGTAAGTTTAAAAAAAAATATGGCATATTCTTTTTTTAAATCGATAAAAAGCATAAAGTTAAGTGAATGTCATACGACCATTGGATATTGTTCTTATGTGATCAATGCTTATATTCAAAGTTGGAAAGCCTACCGGAATATGTCAATGCAAAACATTTGCAGATCAAATATCTGCACCACGGGTATTTCACTTTTGATGTTCGTAATTGCAACAAAACTAAACAAGTTAATGCAACAAATGAATATATACAAAATTGTTGCTCAATTAAAGTTCAAGTGTTTGGGGTACAAATCTATTAAATAATAGTAAAGCAGAATAAATTCAAGCTCTCTCGTTAATTGTAGGAGTTTTCTTTACTCTCCTTAATTTTCTCTTGATATTTTAATTTTAAATTTTTGTAATTTATCACTACATAATTATTCTACTAAACTTCTAATGTTAATTTATAATCAAATACATACTCTTAAAATTTTCTAAGGTTATTCACAAATGCTTTCTTAATTCTCTTTTAATATTTTACATTTAAGTCCATACAATTAAACTAACTACGTAATTAAAATTTAAACCATTTGATAAACTCAGTTATCTAACATTAAATATATCATGTAAATTCTAAAATATGAAAATTTCAACAGTATACCATAGTAGCATCAACAAACTTGTAAAATAAAATTTTCATTTGCATATAAAGATATATAAATTGTGACGAGACGAATTTTGCCCGCTCGAAAATCAACAACCATACTTTACATCGTACTCGAATGCCGTAGATTCGACCGTTCAAATCCGATTCGCCGGAGCTTATAACAACATTAAGTAAACAGCACACCGGAATAAAAGAATAATACATTGATATACAGCTTTGATACAATATCTGATATAACAGATGATCCAATAGATATCAATATACATCAGAGATATGGTACAATAAATAGCAGCGGAAAAGAAAATAGATGAAATCTAGCAGCAGAACAATATAACTCTAAGATAGTTTTCAAAAGAGAACTCCGAGAACTGCAACTCCATCTCCAAGAACCAATCCAGCAATAGCCCGAACTCCCAATAACCATGCACCAAGCTGAGCAAGACTGATGTGGTCCAAATACTGAACTAACTCTAGATAATCTACTAAACCTGACTATTTGAAAAACCCAAACTCTAGACTGCTCGTGTAGAAAATAATGAGCACCCAGAGTTTAGGAAAGAAACAATAAACTCCGGATCAGTCGTGGGACTGGTGTGAGCAACACAAACAGTTTATCTTTTAAAACATTCAACAAAAGATTTTTCATAAACAATTCGCAATGCTTTTTAAAAATGAGACTACCATAAGGCCTCCCGCACACACATACAATGCAAACGCAGAATCGGAGGAGATTTCTCCTTATGATAGTCAAAGATGCTTGATACGCATTAAAAAGAAACATTTGATATTATTACTAGTGCATAGTGTAGGAAAAATTTATTTCGAAAGTAAAGATATAAATCTTAGCCAGCATAGGCATTTCGCACTTATGCCTACTATAGCTACCATGTTCAATAGGAGGTTACCGCCACATTCCATGGCAGGTTATACAACTAAAACCGTACAAGATCGTATTGTTTCTTTGGATTTCCAACGAATGGTCAGGCCAAGGAACTTCCCATTGCCACATGAGAACGCCTCTGGAAGGACGTCCACGAGAACCAAACCGGATCTCTGCCAACACAAGGCCGGGTTACCCCTAACTGGGTAACTACTGACATGAGTATGCCATCCTCCGGTCCTTTGGGATCTTTCACCGAGCGCTCGTAATCAACATCACCATAATAATAAGTGTTTCAACATGAGTAAGTATCTGGGCTCCATACCATGATACCACCCTTTTCAAGAAGGAAATGCACATGCGCTAAAGGGAGCTACCCCTCATAACCTTACCGCATCTTTCCTGTTTTGACCATTCCGGGGTGTGAGGCTCGATGAAGTCTCATCCACAAAGCCACGCTTTATACAAAAGCTGTGTTTTGGGTCAACAAACGATCATAGAAATGATCACAAAGATAAACGATCAAACAAATGATCCTATCACAAATGATCAACACAATGATCATTTCACAGCAACACTCAGCATGTCACATTACCAAATTGGGAGTATATTGCTAAAAACCTTCAACTATATAACCTCTGAGCTCGTACGTCTCAGAGAAGGGTGTTAAGCTAAGAGAATAAATTCTCCGCCACCAATAGAAATATATTTGAAAGAAAAACATACAATCCATACAAGTCTGTTCCGAGATCGAATAGAACCGAAGGCACTTACAAAGAAGTCCTTGCAATCCAGATATTCACTAATCACGTTCGGACTTCCCATCACATATGGAGTCTCTATACCGGGGACCAGTCGATGCAAAGACATTCGACGAGTTGTCCTTTCGCTTTCAAAAATATCCGGTCTTCAACACCGGTCTTCAAATGTTATCCATAACGACATATCACATATTCGGAATGGGATATATGACACAAAGGTCCTCTCCCGGCTAAACCGAACAGTGAGCGCAGTATTTCAAAAACATATGGATATTGAGATTTCAATTAAGTCACAACTCAAAACCCAAAAACTTTCCTTTTCAAATGGTTTAAACCAATTACCATTTCAAATCTTTATATTACAAAAAGATTTATTTAACAAAGATCAATTCATAGATTTCAAAACAATTTCCATTCGTTAAATCTTTAAATCAAAGATTTAACTTATAGCTTTCAAACCGTTTCTATAACTTGGAAATTATCTTCATTTTCAAACTTAAAATCCTTTTTAACACAAATTGGACGTTCATTTCTTATGTGAAAGCTTTTATTATTTGAAAACAACAGTTTTCGTTTCAGAAAAATCCAATTATATTTACACGAGTTAAAACCCTTGAATTCTATTCACATCCCAAATCAATACTTTTAAAATAGTTTAACCCATATATAACTGGTATAACATTTTTAATCCCTAGTTTTAAATCATAGAATTTAATTTCAAATCTTGAATTTAAGTTCAAATCAAATTATTCAACTTCATATTTTATCGAGTTATTCAAAATAAATTTCATCTATGAAATTCCATTTCAAAAGCTTTTCACTTTAAACCCAATCCATTTCCAAAACATTTGAATTCAAATATTCAAATTTAAAACTATTTCAAAAATCTGCGACTTAATCGATTTCCTCGTGAAATCCATATTGGTGTGTGTATAAGTGTGGTCCAGGGGTTTAACACAATAGTGCAACATCATACAATCATCACAGATCAGAATACAGAAATATAGTTGATAAGCGATATAAACTATAACGCTTATCGTCTATTCACAGATTCACAGATAATAAATTACAAATAAATAAGTCACACAGCTCAAAACAAAGTATCACATATCAGGGGTATCAAACAAAACAATTATTCAGCCAAGTCCAAACATTCACAATTGAATTAATTAATCAAATAATTAATTTAAATCGTATGTATCAATTATTAATCCGGGTTAATTATCATAATTTAATTACAAATTATCTGAAATAAATTCCCTTTCACAATTTATTAGTTAACCCTTAATTTTTAACTATCATTCTTAATTAATGAATCAATTAATCTTTAAATTATTAAGTTAATCTTAATAAATCACATTATTAATTAATCCTTTAAATTTATTAACAAATAATTTACTAAAATTTCAAATCATCATTTAATTGATTACATTCATTAATTATCTATTAATTACTTCTATAAGTAATTATATTTTCAAAATTATCAAGTGATTATTCTGAATTAATTAACTTAAGAAATTTAGATTTTTGAATAAATCAAATTAACTCAATTAATTATGCTAAATAAATCAATTCCATAATTTCTATCATTAAGTAATTATACTTAGTAGTTCCATAATTTATTATCATTAAATTTATTAATCTAATTTGTGGTTAAAAAATTTATCGCATTAATTAATTGTTTAGATAATCTTAGTTAATGATTTCATTAACTATTTAGTTTCTTTAATTCCCTTTTTAAAGAAAATTTCTCACATTAACCATCATTAACCATTATTAATTATAAATCGATTTACTATAGAAAATTCATTCGTTAATGAAATAGAAATTATTAACTTCACTACTTAAAGTAAAGTTCAATCATATTTATAATTTAAGTATTATTCACAATACTTAAAGTTTTTAAAGAAACTTCATCAGCAACTGGACCCGAGACACATACATAGTTTACTCGAGAAAAGCATGCGGTTCTTCCCCGTTTCCCCCGAGTTCTCCCCTACCTTCTTCCTCTCTTTATCCTTTCTTCCATTCTTTTTTTATACAAGATTAACTTAAAAAAAATTAAAACTGCAGTATCAATAAACATTCACGCACGCACCGGAATCAACTCGAAGCAACCATCCAAAATTCTCGAGTATCACTCGAGTCAAGTCATCTCGTGACTCCTGTGAAATAACTGCGCCACCGTGCACGTGCACGGCGCTGCCGCGGGCCTCCAATCAACGCCTCCCCATCGAGCAAGTCGAACTCCACCCACGATTCAATCTTTGATCGCCAGAACTTTGCCATACTCTCGAATTCAAAATCGAGCATGGCTCGAGTCTTCGAACCCATCACCGCATCAACGAAATCGATTCGCAATTCCTCCTCCGGCCATCAGACGTCCAGCCCCTCCGGTCACGACCTCGCCATCCACCAAGCTTCTCTCTCCACCAGCGATGTGCAGCTCGATGCACGGTGGAAGACGCGGTGATCAAAAGCTCGACCACCTAAAAAAAATTAGGTTTACAAATTTAATCCTTGCGCCGCTGTCTCCACCGTGAATAGTAAATTCATTCAACATTTTTCTGGTGATGCCTGATTCTTCCTCCTCCTCCAAGAACAACCCCGACCATTCCCATTGCATCGATCACCAGAATTTGGACCAAACACCTTTTGCGTTCAACCCCCAAATTCTCGTACACCCCAGGCTTAAAAATCTTGAGAACTATACTAAAAATCATGATTTTTGATTACGAAACCGATTATATAAATGAATCCATAAATTATCCAAATCGAATTTGGTCATATTTTTAAATCTTACTGTGTTTTACCTTTCCAGTAAACCTTTTTTTTTTAGATCTTGCAAATTCAAGCATTTATCGTCTGACATCAAATCTTAAAGAATTGTGGGAAATATTTGAATTTCTAAATCAAGTTAAAGCCTGCAAATGCTTAACAGAGGTATACATATATACCTGTATACCAGTATGCAAACATGTCTATAGCCTAATTCAACTATATTCGAGATGAATACATCTAGACAAACATACATATAAATCATCACCACATAGATATCGCATGCAATAGTATCAAAAGATCTAAAGGTTGAGAGTTTGCTCACATCATCCATAAACAAACAAAATAGAGTATGTTTAGGTAGGAGTTTACTCACCTGTCATGAATAAATAAACAGAGCTCATTTGTTTAAAAACTGCAGATTTGAATCTTCTTGAATTTGTTTTTCTTTCTTTGAGTGATATTTAGAGTTTATAAAGATGACATGCTTATTTTCTTCTTCTGGTTTACTTTTGAAGTTACTCAGCTTTGAAGAACCGAAGTGATAAGGCTAATATATATCAAAGAAAACTTTACTGGTTGATATCATGTTTGTACAGCAGGGTATGTTTGTTTGTACAATAACATGGGTGAAGTTGCTTGCATTATGGAGAAGTTACAATTTGCTTGTACTTGATTACAGCTAATGATATTATATACTTCTTTGTTTTGGCTGAAATGATGGTTGTTGGTATATATGTTTCTATTTTTGTTTATTCATACTTTATCAATTTGTTTGAGCTGATAATACTATATTGTACTAGCATCTATTTTATTTTTTATCTATTTGTTTGTATTTTTACTTTGTTTTATATTTAAGTGTTGTTTTGAATTCCAACTATGTGTATTTATTTTATTTCTTTGTTTTATACATATTTCCTTTGCTTTGCAATTTACAAGTTCGTGCTATTTTAATCGTATATGCAATTTTGTTTTCAACATTAATACTTGACTTGTATGTCAATACAAATATATTTATTATTATTGTAGTACATTTGTTTGTATTATATTTTACTTCTCATATTTTATATAACTATAAATTCATTTAAAGTATTTGCTTAACATCAATACTCATTTTAATTCCATTTAAAGTTTAATTATCTAATATCAAATTTAATCATATCCAAAATTCCAATTCAATTTTTCAATCTATTTTATAAACATGTTCATTTTCAAATATCCAAATTAATTATCGATTATTTAAAATTTAACTAAAATTTTATATTAATTTCCAATTATTTTCACAAATTTTATTCAAAAATAAATTTTAATTATCAATTTAAACTTAATAAAATTCGAGATCGTTACATAAATCATATAGCATACATTATGTACATCAACAATAATAACAAATTTGTTTTATAATTCGTTTATCTCAATTAAGTTATCATGTATTGCACTGAAAAATTATATTTTTAACTTTAAACACCTATATTTTAAATTCACATAGTTACTTACAAACCCTTCACAATTCTTCGAATATTTTTTTACTCATGTACATGTATTTAATCAATTATGTAATCTTTATTTTAAATCATTCAAATAAATTCAATTTACTAGTATTTAATAATTCACAATAAATCTTATAATATATATCGATTTAAGTATGCATACAGCACGCGTGCGCAAAGATGATAAAATTGTTATTTTTATTCATATATAAAGATATATGGATCACATAACATAAAATGTAAACATAAACAATAATATATTTTAAATTTATAATTCATTTATCTCAAAATAATATCATACATTTTTAGTACAGAATTTCATTTTTTACAACTTTTAAATGATAAATTTATAATTTACAACATTTGGATGTGGATACATGGATTACTCTAATACAAATTAGGTTATGTCGACATTCTCATTTTCAACATGATATTAAAACTTATCGAACTCACAACTCAAATTAACGCAACATTTTTTGTTGTTACAAATATTGAAGTTTTAAACATGACACTCCTACAATAACGTGAAATTTATGATTAATTCCTAAGTTAAAAAAGGGTTTACTAATTGAAATCTCAGATAATGAATAAAAATTCATTTCAGATAAGTTGAACGTAAGATATTTTTCTCATCTACAACTACATACAAGGCTCTTCTCATTTTTTCTCTCCTTTCTAATATTCAGCTCCATATATCCAATTAGTTAAGCTGATCATTGATTTAAAATATTTAAATATATTCAATTACATAATATTCGTTATTCCATTGTAAATCATTAAAATTATATATACAATATTCATATTCATAGAAATGGGAAATTCAATTTTTTTCATCCATTTATATGGAAAATACTTGTATCACATAGCATCAGCTATTTACATATATAATAATAGCTACATATATATGTGTGTATTAGCGACCCTTTATTTTACATGTGAGTGTTGTATGTCATTTTAAATTATAATTTGTTTAATTTCAACAAGTTTATCATATAGTACTTAAAAAAATTCAATTTTTAACAATAATTAAAAATTAAATATTACCTTTTAACATCGTTACCGTGTGCAACGCACGGGTTACACACTAGTATTTAGTTGATATCTAAACAAAAACAACAGTCCACGTGTGTGAGTAATGAAAAAGGATGCATGGGTCTCCTAATAGACTCAGGTTCGAGTCCATAAAAGAGATGCAAAGTTTGAAAGCTTTATTAAGAATCCATAATGCATTACTATAATACATGCAAGAAAATAGTATCATCATATTAAATTGTCCATAAAATAAATTGCATAGTATTAGAGTAGTCATAAAACCATATATAACAAGAAACGAGTCATAATCACTAAAGTACATAAAAATTACTGTAGTTTTAAAAATCAAACCATGTACCATACCATGACAATACACGATTTGGAGGTCCCTATGGTCCGATCGGTTGAACTATCCAAACCATGCTAATTTAGATTTACATTATTTGGATTTTATGTAATAATGTTACAAAAAATGAAGCTAAATGTAAAAAATAGACCAAACAAATAAAAGTCGGTAAAAGATCATAAATGAAAACTAAAGGACTAAAGCGCCAAGCTGCATGCCAAACAAATAAATCTGCTGTAAAATACCTTCGTCTATGCTATTGTAGTCATCTTCTTCATCCTTTAACCAAAAAAAAAATCAAAATTTTCAAATTCGAACAAAACGACAATACTAAAATATGGAAAATACTTGTAAAACCAAAGATGCAAACCGCGGACCCTTAAAATCCATGCAATTTAATTAACCAGCTATGGTTAAGCGTAATTTGTGGCCTTAATGACCTCCGAACCGCCATGGCTAGGGGTCGACGGATCTTAATATCCGATAGGTGTTTCTATGAGGATTTCAAAACTCTAGGAACTACTACATGAATAAAAGTCATCTCAATAGAATCTTCAAGTGTTAACTTAGACATTGTAATAATAATAATAAATCTTCAGTAATAGTAGAATCTAAGCATTTTCTTGCCTTTTCTCGTTCTTTGCAAAACTTATTGCGTGGTCGTTCCAACCTATCTCCCAACCTACTCGTGAAAGGACTCGAGTGTTGACCAAAAAAACATCATCAAAATGTTGGTTGGAATATAATATTTTTTAGAAAACAGGCACTTTATTAATTACGTAGAACAAAAACAATAACTAACTACCCAACAGTATAAAAATATTCATATCTTTAATACTTTTATTAGTAGGACAAAAACAATAACTAACACGGTGTAAAATATTCATATCCGCAACATAACTGGTTAATACAACTTGATTGTATTGATACTGTCGGAACTGAACCAATCCCAATGGAAGAAATTAGTGAACTTAAATTTTTTTTACCATTTTAGATCTTTGTTGGGCCTATAAAATTATATTCATTTAAAACTTTTGTAAATTTCTTTTAAATAAAACCATTATTTTATTTTATTTTATATATAAAGTTTAGTTTTATATTACTTTGTATTATATTTTAATATGTGTAACATATGCATACACGTGTATATGTGCACATGCAACATAATAAAGTATACATTATTTGACATGTCTATGTATAAGTGCTGAAATTTACTCTACAACCCTTCCGGTATTCCGTGTACCGTCTAATTGAATATATACGCATCAAAAGTTATATATATACATATATATAATTATAAATTTATACATATATAAAATAAGGTCATATAGATACATACATACACACACATGGATACATGCATATACATACATACATACATACATACACACACACATATATATATATATATTTGTGTGTGGAAATAATTATTGTAATAATTTATATAAAATATTTAAGATGCATTTACACAAATGTTCATTTATATTAAATGACAAAAAACATTTAATAATTAATATAAAATAATTTTAAACAATTTTTTTTTGTTATTGCAAACCCGAGAAAAAAATTGAGTTTCTTCTATGCTTAATTTTAAATATTTATAAATATATAAACACACACACACAAAGAGTCATATATATAAAATTGATGCAAACTATAAGTTGTTCATATTTGATTTCGTTTGATGGTCGTACCACCTTTGGATGATGGGTTTTTAGTCCATTGACGAGCAGTTATAAATTTAAAATTCAAAATCGACATCTTACAGTTGTTTATTTTTTAATCATCTTTTGGAAATAGGTTCGAAGTACTTTAGATCGACATATGCTCTAATAAATTTACTTTTCTAACGAATTATTTA
Organism: Allium cepa; assembly: GCA_030765085.1. Taxonomy (NCBI): domain Eukaryota; kingdom Viridiplantae; phylum Streptophyta; class Magnoliopsida; order Asparagales; family Amaryllidaceae; genus Allium; species Allium cepa. Next base: position 502,457,262 of record CM060945.1, read on the forward strand.
TCTTATACAATTTTATCATACTAAATACAATTAAAAATTCATAACTAACTACCCAACAGTATAAAAATATTTTCATTCATAAAAATGTTACACATAATAAACTTTACCAAATTTGCTTAATGGACCGACAAAAGTTGCATACATTGGTTGTGCGTGGTAGGTTTTTAGTAATGATAGATATTCAAATTACATGATGAAAGATCATCAAAAATAATAATTTAATCGATCACAAGCAATCGTTAGGCTGAATTGTTGTGCTAAAATATATTGTTTATTTTTTCAAAATTAAATTAGTATCTTTAAATATTTTTTAAAACATAAAATGGAATAAGAAAAAACTAAAAAAATAGTAAATCGACTTTCCATCACTATCCATCACTAGCTAGCGACATATCGAGTATGCAACAATCGGAATACACGATATTCTTCATTTTCACATTTCCCAAACCCTCCCTTGAAAGGAAAAAAACATCGCTGAGCCGTCGCTACCCCTTGTAAGCCGCCGCTACCATATAGAAGCCGCTGTAAGTCGTCAACGTTGCCGTAGACTACCACTACTGGTCGTAATATCCAATCTCTTTATTTTCCTATAAATTTCGATAAATTTTTAGCTCTAATTTCTAATTTGGTACTAACTGGTGTGATTATGTGTTTATGATTGATGATTATTGCGTACTAGTTGGTGATAACAGTGTATTACTTGTTTTGGTGATAATAATTGGTGACATAATTTTTTCATTTGTAATTATAAATCAGGGTTAATTTAAAGTCTAAAAATTATTATATAATTATTAACTAATATGTGTGTTGATTAGTGTATGCGATTATTTATTATAGTTTAGAATAATTTTAGGGCCAATATGTATGGATGAATAATGAATATGTTAAATATAAAGCTTATGGTTAAACATAATTTTATGTTAGTTAATTAGTATGTCTTAATTATAAGTCTTAGTGGTAATTATTAATTTTTTTTTTAATGAGTAAATATTTTTTGTAATTAATTAATGTGTGTTCCTTTTTGCAAACTTCAAATTGTAGTTTACAAAATAGTTAAACTAAAAAATTTAAATCATTAAATGAATTATAAAGTATGGTTTGAAATTTAAACTTAGTCAATAAGATATTTAAATAGTTGAATGAATTATAAAATATGGTATAAAATCGGTTACTAAAATAGTAATTTGTGTGTATGTGTTTTGGAAGTAGTTTTAAATAATAAATTTTTTTTGAAACAAACATTCTACTAAAATCGATTTGTAAAAATTAAGAAACTAATATAACGTTCGCTATAGATGAGAGTAACTTCTAAATATTTCTTTAACAAATAAAACAACAAATTAAAGTCTTTAGTCCCAAAAGACTAATTTATTTTAGAAAAAATATACAACATACCACCTAGATGCAAAGTTATGTATACACTTCATCATAGTGAAATGTTGTCGAAGCATCTGGCATATATTTTAAATTAGGAAAAAATGTTCAATTATTTTATCAATCATGCATGGATGCACAAAGAGCGAACTGGTATGAAAGGTGATAAGAACAATAGTTTCACTAGTAAAATTTTCTAATCCTAGAGTCAATTCATCCTATTGTAATTTATTTAATGGTGATAAGAACAATAATTTCACTAGTAAAATTCTGGGCAAAATACCCTTTTTATTTCCTTTGAGAAAAATTCTTTATTAATAATTTAACCCTTGAAATCGTACTTAAAAACAAGGAAATTATAGCCTTTTAATTTATCCAATATATTATGCTAAGATATATATATATATATATATATATATATATATATATATGTGTGTGTGTGTGTGTGTGTGTTTTTTTTTTTTATAAAATAGCATTGATGAATTTCGAAACCACCTAGAGGTTATCACACCTCAAAACCTTAGGCTATGAAGCTATATATAATAAAACCACTTGAATTATAAAGTGCGACATTGATATAGCTGCTATGGGATGGTCGCATCCCTATATATCGAAACCCTATTAAAACGTCTAATTTATAATACATAAGGCTATACGACCAAAACCATCGTGTCTCATATACTGGTTACAGAAGCAAAGAAGTATAGATGTTGTTTTGGATAAAACATAGACTTATATCCTTGTAAAAATAATGTTGAAATCATGACCAGGCGGCATTAAGGCTGTAATATAATTAATATCGAAAATAGTCTATAGCAGCACTATGTCCAAAACACTTAAGCATAAGAAACTAGTAGCACTATTGCCTTATAATACCAAAGTGGAAAGTAACGTATACTTGTGGCATTACTACCTCTTTTTATAGTTCAAATCGTAATAGGATTATGCGACATCAATGTTGAAAAGATAAGCTAGCAGCATGAGAAACATGTGGCATAGACAACACGGGACATAAAAAATATGCGGCATAAAAGATACATGGTGTGGGAGATATGCGGCACAAAAGGCATGCGACATCATTGATACCTAGGGCACGAATGTCAAAATTGATATGACCCAACCATAGTGGAATCATTGCATACCAACGAGTTTGATATCATATACTTCCCTATAGGTTAGTGAAGAAATGCGACATCGATGGACCTAGGCATTGATTAATGATGCATGAAAATATCTTAATTAATATAAAGACTATTTTATTTCTTAACAAAACAATATCTTTTCACCAACTCCAATTCTTTATCAAATTACTATTAGAGAATGCTTTTCTTTGACAAATCTTTTCCAAAATACTGCTATATGCTAGAATTATCATTAGTAAAATAATTTTCAAACCATATAATTTGTATTAATATTTTAATATAATTATTAAGCTTTTCTAGTCTAATAAATTCATAAAAATTTGTAAACAGCGGGGAAATATCCCCAAAAATCACAATAAAACAAACTTATCATATTCTTTAACATATAAAAATTTTGAGGCCAAAAACATTATTTAATTATTTTTAATAATTAAAACCCAAAATAAACTATTTTCATTATTTAGGAATTCATAAAGTATTCATACTTACTTGAAAATTTTTGAAATTAAAAAATCACTTCTAAAATAATGATTCTAACATCGTATCAAAATTACAAGTCGTTTGGATGTCATAAGATATGGTTTCACATTTAAACCTATTAACTAATTTCATAAATAAATTCAACAAATCATCAATAAGAATATAATTATCAACCATGCATATCATGGCATATAATACACATAAGATTTAGGTTTAATCATAAAACCGAAAATACACAATCATACTTGAACTAGATAGTCAATATTGACCTTGATTTTATAATGGGAGTTGAGAAATTTAGTTGATTAAATTTTTCCTTAGCTTTTTCCTTAGATTTCCTTAGCTTTACTCTCTTGGTTTCTCCTAACAATGGCCGGCCCTATCTTCATATTAGGAAATAAGGTTTATTCTTATTTTCCCCTCACATTATTCCTCATTCATATTTAAGTTTAGTCGTTCTATTAACTTATTAATTAAGGCATGACCTATTTTAATTATCAAATTTCAATCTCCTTACCACTATATATTAATTAATTTATTTATCTAATTAAATATCCTAAATAATATTAATCAAAATTAGAGTTGTTACACCGAGTTTGTGGTTTGTGGTACATTTTACCATTTTAGCAAATCCCACTTGGTATAACAACACTGCCCTCCAGGCAATAGTGAAATTCCAACATTCATCCATATAAGTTGTTTTGGATATGAGTAAACCGAAGGCACTACTTCTATTACTTCCTTTGGATTAGTAGCAAGTGGCCCATGCACTTTGAAGAACTTTGTCTTTGTTTCATTATCTTCAATATGCCTCCATTCAAATGCTGATGCCAATTATAAGTTGTTTTCAGATAACTCATGGTTATGTAATCCCATTCTCTTCAAACCAACATTCAATAGTTTCTTGTCAACTCAATCCAGGTTCTTTCAGGAAAAAGCAAACTATATTGAGTCCCAAGAGGATCTCTAATATAACCCTTAAGCGAGAGACGTTTCAACGGAATTAGTGCTTCCAAGGGAATCTCAAACCATATGAAATCGCGAAGCTTTCATATACTTCCTAAGTCAAAATTGATCAAATTATTGATAGTGGACAAACCATTATATTGGTGGAAGTATAGTTTTCATATGAAATATAGGAAATCCTGTGCTTATCACCACATTTCAATTTCCAACAGCAGTATCTGTTGATTAACAATGAAGTCAGATAATTTAAAAAACTATTCTTGCCTTGACATATGTTCTTACTTCTCGAGATAGGTATGAGTTTCCATATCTTGGAATTTGGTGTCAAGAATATGATGTAGTACCTTCCATATACTTCTCTAATCATGACCCATTTATCAAAATTTACCTCTTATACATATCACGTCTTCGGCATTTCAACTTTTCTATCCCTTGCCTGGAATCAAAGTTGAGTAAGTTAGGATACTAGTTGCATCCTGCCATGCCTTAGTTACAATTCTCCAATTCCAGAGCCTACAATAAAGGAATGTTTTACTCATCGGCTTTTAATGATAAATATAAGACACCATACTTTCCATGAACACATCAAAATTTTAACACTATTGTTCATATTTGTTGTATGTTACTTAATGGCACAGACAAAGAAATGCCTGTATTTAAAACATCTTTTTAAAAGATAGTTTCTTTTAAACAAAACTTGACCTTTGAAAAAAGGAGGTTAAAATTTAAACCAAATTTCAACTTTCCTTTTAAATGCTTATAAAACCATTTTAAAAGACTTTTCAAAATATCTAAAATAGATAACTCTTTTTATTTTACACAAAAATAATCAATTTATAAACTGCATCTATAGGGACTATCGCTATATGGACTATAAATTTTAAAACTTGTTTTGTAAATCAAAATAGATTTTGAACTCTTTATTTTAATATTTTAACCCACTTTAGTAACTTTGTAATATTTTTTGAAAACAAAGGTTAAGTTCGAAAAATCTTTTTAAAAATTTTCTCGAAAAATGAAGTAGAAACTAGTTTAAAGAAAACATGGGATTTTCAGTGTCACATAAAAACAAGTTATCAAACAAATGACTATTGCCAAGCAACCTATTTACTACAAACACTTCGACTTCATTTCAAGTCCCCTGCAAACATCCTATGTGCCATCCGCTTTCCAAACAAAAATAATTCCATGCAATTATAAACATAAGAAACCAACCAAAATTATTAAAATAGAATATTAAATTTTAAACTTGCTTTTAACGTGAGTTTTACTCAGCTAAACAAACACCTCTTTTACCAAAACTACTGCAACACTGAAAACGACTCATAGCCCTAGCTTCATTTTACAAAAGTTTATCTTTTAAGACCTAGGGAGGTTAAATAGGTTCGACCATGTGTTACGGGGGCTCGATCTTGGTTTAAATGGAGGGGTTTTAGGTTTGGTTTTGAAGGAAAGTGATATAAAGAGGAGTAGAAATGGTTTCAGAACTAGTTTAAGTGCTTAAAGAGTAAAAGGAGCAATTTTTATAACTTTCTTTGTAAAACAATGAAAGAAGAGAAGTGGAGAGAGTGAAGAGGAAGAAGAAAGAAATGGAAAAATGAAATGAAATAAAGTAAAGTGGAAAAGAAAGAGTGGTGTTGTATTTATAGAAAATGATAACGATCAATTATAAATTACCACTTAGCCAATACCCACAACAAAATGGTGGCAACTCACCCTTCCTCCAGTAGAACACATACGCCCTCCTTGAATTTCCATGCAATCACATTGCCTCCTTTGTGTGTACTAATGTAATTTTATTTTACTTTTCTTTTTAATATAAAAGAAATGTCCACTTCCTCTTAATTAACTTAAGTATAGTTTTTAGTATGTTTTAGTTAATCTAATTAATTAGCAAAGGCATTTTTTTATTTGTGTAAGTGTGTGTATAAACATTGTGCACACAACATGCTTCGCTAAATTTTAGAGGGTGAAAAGTCAAAAATCCAAAAAACGATTTTCGATTACATTTTTTTTATTTTTCTCCGTACTAGCTATTTTTATAAACCCAATTTTAAAACAACTTTACCATCATTAGTTATTACTTAAAAGAGGTCTATTTGAGTTATGAAATCCATTATAACGAATATTTATGTTTAAAGAGATTAAATTAACGGCCGTTACATTCTTTTACCCTTAACAGAATTTCATCCCGAAATTAACATACAAAAAGATAACTCAAAATGGAAACATATAATATATGGTGAAACACATTCACAAGAGATACATACTAAGTGAGTACACCACAAGTGGGGAGTACATTATCTATACACTATATAAACTACAAATTAATCACCAATTTAGGTTAAGCCTCCCTCATCTTATCCTCAGTTTCCCAAGTGCAGTCTCTAGAATCTTCGCTCCACTGAACTTTAACCAATCTCAAGACCTTATTCTGCAAATCTTTTACATCTCAATCAACAATGTGAACTGGATGCCTTATTATGCTCAAGTTCAGTTCCACTTCCAAGTCTTCTTGAATAGTTGGATCAATAGCAAGTGATGGATCATGCACATATTTCCTCAAATATGATACATGAAAACCATTATGTACCCCTGACAGTCTATCTGGTAACTCAACTAGATCGACAAGCAACCCAATCCTATTAAGAATCTGAAAAGTTCAACGTATCTAGGTGCCCTGTAACGTCCCGCCTTTTCGCACGCTTTAAATCGACACACGTGCCGATTCAAACCGTTCGGAAGGGCAGATTGTATGGGGTAAATAAGAAAAACGAGAAAGAAATAAAACAAAACAGAATCTCACAGCGGAAGGATAAAATATAATAATCAAATATACAGTTTATAAAGCTGTTTTACAAAATATTCGATTATACTTACACATTTATCAGAGTTAGACATACCAATAACAATGCAGCAGAACAATATGAGTATAGTGGACTAATAATAATAATAATAATGTAATTCTCCGTCTTCATCCTCTAGAGATAAGATCTTCGAAATCCTGAAACGCTCGGACTGACCGAACGAATTGAAAAGACAAAACACTCGAGTCAGAACTAAAAGATCTTATGTAAGTTAAATCAACAGAAATAAATATGAGTGCAGTAACTTAAGAGATGCTCGAGATTCACATATCCTAAGGATCCGTTAAACTATTTACTATGTAGTACATTTACCTATTATAATAGTGTCTAATTATAAAATAAACTTACTTTTAAATAGCGTTAAGGGGTTACCCATATAGCCCTTAACATAAATAATGCTAATAGTATATACAATACCGTAATACCTCCTGATCGGGAGGCTACCAAAGGATACTCTATTGGTACGACACAAATAGAAACTCATACAAGGCACGATATAGTAGGTGACACGGCACAACTAGGCAATGCCAGGGTAGATATATCAATTGCGCATCCGGGTTGGTGGTAACGCGTAGCTGCTACTACCGCCCACCTCGGACAAACTCCCCCCTAAAATCAAAGAAATCAAAAGTGGTTACCGAATCAATCCAAAGTCAGAGTATAGTATCGAAGAGGAGTATCCGACAAAAGGGCGCTAACCCTCTTGGCCCGAGAATCGCTCCTGTTTTAGCCGCTTATGCCAACTCACGGGAGTCAGGTCACGTATTTACCTCAAAGGAAATGCCGCCACCATCCTACTTCATTCTGGAATCTCCACCGCGTACACGGTTGTTAAAGTGGTTTTCGAGGTTGGCAGAGAGTATGACAACTTTAGATCCCGGTCTCTTCAATAACCAAACGTTATTATAACACCGCGGTTATTTCAAAATAATTTATACTTTAAAACTAGAATATAATATCTCTTTCAAACCATATAAATGCGATATCATTTATTTTTTTAAAACCCAAATCAATATGATATCATTTTTATTTTATAAATATCCCTTTCCCAAAATCATAATATTTTCAAATAATATACCTTGAAGCCATAGCTTTGAAACATAATTTTTAATACTTAATGGTTCAAATACTATATTACTTTATAAAATAAACAACTTCTTCAAATTTCACAATAAATTCCAAATATCAATTTGAACCTCCAAATAAACCATTTTAATTCCCATATATCTCAAAGCTTAAATATTCTGTATTTCAAAACTTTATAGTTCATATATTTTAATCTTTAAATATTCCACTATTTAAAAATGAAAGATTCTTTGATAATTTAATATATATCAAATCCAAATTCCTATTATTTAATTTTTAAATATTTACTTAATAAAACAAATATTATTTAAGTAAAACCCTTAAACTTCAATAACAGGATATTCTTTTAAATTAAATTAACTTGATAATATTCTTTAAATTAATTTGATATTCGTTCAAATCCTCAATCAACAATTAAGTTATAAGATTATACCCTGTAAATCTTAATTTATTTACATTTTAGAACAAATTTTTTCAAGGAAAATTCTTAAATACTTTAATTCAAATCATATTCACATTTATCTTCAACCTTACTTTTATTTGAGTTATTATAAACTCTATATACAATAGAATTTCAAATATATTCTTAACCTTATTATATAAACGAAATCAACTTCATTATTTAGCTTATTTTAAAATTCGAAACAAATTTATACATAGCTAAATTCAAAAAACTTTACTATATATATATATCAAAATTTAATATTTATTAAACCCTATTCTTTCCAAAACCATAGAAAATCATTTCAAAAATAATCTTATATATGTACCGCGGTGCTTTTATATAATTTTCTATCCTATGGTCAAGTGATACGGATATTTATCATTTCAATCCGCAATTTAAAAATAAAAATGCGGTTGTATATCATTTCAAACCGCAATCCCGAATGAAATGAAAATGCATAATGACTTGCAGTTTATACAATATAAGTACAACATCCATTCATCCATCATATCAATCATCAAACATTTATCAATTTATCATCCAATTCAAACAATCACATAAATAAATAATAATTAATTACTGACAGTTAATTTTTCAATAATGAATTAAATAACTGTTTAGCTGTAGTTTATATGCAATAATAAATAAATTTAACTAGCAGTTTATATACAATAATAAATTGAACAAAATTTTTAACTGGCAGTTTATATGAAAAATGAATTAAATAACAAGTAAATTTTATGAATGCAAATTAACTGAGATAATGATGAAATGCATGCCAAACAACTATAAATAAATTTCCAAACACATCATAAATCAATTTAACAAACATAAGAAATTTTAGAAGTTGTGAGTGGATTAAAACACTCACATTTTGAATTTAAATTGAATAAAAAAATTCAATTTAAACCCAAAAATTTGACAATCTCCAAATCCAACCAAAACGACGGCAAAATGTCCGGAATTTTATTACGATCCTAACAAAAAAAATCGCGCATGAAACGGAGTTTGTATGTGGAAGTTTTACATAGCTTAGAACGATTCGAAATAAAAAAATAAAAAAATAAAAGATTAAAACAAAGGGCCGCTTACTCATCGTCACATCTTCCTTTACGCGAACCCTATCTACACACGAACTCGAGCACGCGACTACAACCACCCCCATTCAAGCCATTGACCACCAATTCCCACCGTTTCGGCCACCAATGCTACGATCTGAGAGTGCCCTTGAATCGAGCATCTCCAACCGCCCCCAAGGCCATAAGCACGGCCACTCCGGCCCCTCTTTGCCGAGAACGAAAACCGGCTGCTTATTCTCGATTTCCGGCGAATTTTGACCATCTTGAGCCAAGCGATTACGAGATCCATGACCTGCACTCCACCATCTTCCCGATGCCACCACCCGATCGCCCTAAAGTCGCAGATCTGCCGTTAAACTGTCGAAAACCTAAAACGAACTGTCGAAGTTCTTCAACGAATTCTGGTCAAACGTTGAATCAATTTGAAAAACGAATTACACCATTGAATTTCACTCGTCGAGGGATTCAACATATATTTTTTTGAGAATTTTCTGAGGACTTTGAATTTTTGACTTTGATTTGAGATTGGAACTGAAATTATGTTGTCTGCCATTAAGGAGGAGAGAGTTGAGATATACGTATAGCCAAATGAAAATGAGGGAAATTAGGGTTTATAACGATATATTTATAGACAAAGTTGAAATAGGATGGATTGGATAAGACAGATGTACGCGCTAAACGATATATGGCCCGAAAAGCCCGTTTCGACTCCGAAAGGAAATTGGGTAAAGCAATATATCAAAATAGGTGTTTTAAAATATTTTAAACGCAATGGAAAAAATTTCAGGTTCAAATTGCATCGTATGGAGAAGTTATGCTAAACTTAATATTTTCAAATTGATTTCAATTGATTTCAAATTCGATTTCAAGGCGTTTCAAGCCCATACGATCAATCGACAAGTCCGATCGGTACGAAACTTGAAATCCTACAATAATTCACTGTTACGGATCCGATGAAACTTGTTTCGTCGAAATCCGAGTCAGTGGCCAAAATGGCTATTTTTGTATTAATTAAATAAATTAAAAATAAATTAATTAAATCAAATTCCTATTTAAATTCTGGAATTGACAATCTTTATCACTTTTATATTTATTAACCATTTATAAAAAAATTAAACAAGTTTAGATGTAAAATTTAAAGCTGATAAATCTATCCATCGCAGTGTTAAATTTTAAAATTTCACTATATTCACATAAATAAATTAAATTCCCAAAAATTTTATTAAATTTTATTTTCATTCTAGTTATTTAATGCTCTATTATCCAACGGATGCAATCAACATTGGATTCATGGTTTATTACATTATTATACTCAAATTCTTTCTAAATTTCAATAACGTAGTATTTAAACGTTTAATTTCATTTATTTTTGCAATACTTCAATTATTGAATTTTTATACTTCAATTAAATAAATAAATCTTGCTATTTTATAAATAGACATTTTATGGGTAGAGATACCATTGAACCATAATACATTTCATAATGCATGCTTCATTTCATATAAATTCCCATTATTATAAATTGATTCCAATTTAATTTAATAAATTTCAAATTAAACGTATCAGATTCACTTTCAACTCTTTATATTACCCTTAAGTTTTAGGTTATATTCAATTTATAACGTATCTCTTTCTTAGTTATAAATTTACATACTTCCCGTATAAATTTCTAAATTAATATAATTTGAACTTATTTCCCAATCCACAAATTTCCACTTAAAATAAATTTATGCTTCTATAAATTTACATTTACTCTTCCGTTACTATACTAATAGTTATTAAAGAAACGTTTATTATTAATAACAACATCGAATCGTTGATCAACTAATTAATACTTACATCCATTTATTAACAATTTACTTCCATTTATACAGCTGCAATTCATTTTAGTTATTATTTCATAAATATTATGTCCAATTTTATTTCTTTCAGTATCAATTACACAATCATATTTAATTAACAAATTAAAATGTTTTCCACTATTTCTATTTACACTCTATTATAACCTAAATAGTCGTTTTAATCACATTTGAATTGCATTTTACTTCTTACGACCTTTTCTTTTATTCATTGGTTAAATGTTTATTTTAATTATTCCTTTATTACTAACCAACCTTATTCCATTCATTAATGCCATCATTTATCAATTATTACATAATTTCATTTATTAATATCCATGCTACTCATGCTATTCAATTCCTTTTCCACATTAATTCATTTACTAAAGTTTACGATCTTTTATTTATATTACTTACCTTCTTATTATATTAAATTAGCAGCATTCCAATTATACTTCTGGTTATACATTTCATTAGTTAATTTAATATTCCCGTTTGTTTCTTATATTAAACTTATAACCAAGTATGACAAGTTTTCATAATTTCAATTGATTGCAATTACATTTTGAATTTGTAAATCTTAATTTCAATTGCTACATTTAAATTTATAACATCTGCTTCATTATAACTTCTAGAATTTTGATTTCTTCCTAAATTAAATTGCAAACTTTAAATTAAACTAACAAATTTATTAATCAAAAGTTACGGGTCGCTACATGCCCGCTTTCCTGCTCTTCAAAACCTTACAACTCCTCTTTTTGGAGAAATCTTCATAAACACAAAGTCCTCAATTGAGAATTCTAAATCTCTACACCTTCGATTGGCATAGCTTTTCTGTCTATCTTGAGCTTCATTCATCTTCCTTTTAATCATAACTACCTTTTTTATGGTCACCTGAATCATACCAGGTCTGAGTACCAATTGATCTGCTATTTCCATCCAATATCACGGTGATTTGCTTGGTCATCCACGAAGAGCTTCATTGGGTTCCATGTTAATGCTTGTTTGATAACTATTATTATAAAAGAACTCAACTAAATTAAGATGACTCTTCCATGAACCTCCAAAATCCAAAATACAGGCTCTCATAAGATCTTTCAAAATCTATTCACGCGTTTTGTTTTGATCATTAGTTTGAGGATGATATTATGTGCTCAAACTAAGTTTTGTTCCCAAAGCTACTCGTAATGCTTCCCAAAATCGACTGGTAAAAATTAGATCCCAATCGCTTACAATGCATCTTGGAACTCCATGCAGTCTGAGAATCTCCTTTATATAAATTTCTACTAAGCCTAGTGCAATCCTAGTCGGTTTTACTGGAATAAAATGAGCACTTTTGGTTAGTCAGTCGATGGTAACCCAATCGATTTCATTACCCTTTCTTGATCTAGGCAAATCATCAATAAAATCCACTGATTCTTACTCCTACTTCCAATTTGGAATTTCAAGTAGCTATATTAATCAAGCAGTCCTTTGATGATTACCTTTGATTTTCGGCAAATCACACATCTTCTAACATAAATTGAAACGTCTCGATTCATCCCTATCCACCAAAAAACTTGCTTTATATCCCAGTACATATTAGTAACTGCAGGGTGGATACTTAACTTACATTTATGCCTTCTTGCTAAAACTTCTTGACTAATATCATCAATATCTAAAATGTAACTTTCCGTTCATCCACAATGTCCCATTGTTGTCCATCTCAAAGCTCGAACAGCGTCCTTCTTCAACTTCTTGCATGAATTCTATCCGTTGACTATCTTCTCTTTGGTTGCTTGCAATCCTTCACGAAGTGTCAGAGTAACTTCATAAAGAGCCTAAATCGAATTTTTACTCGAAGAGTTCACTACCACATTGGTTTTTCCCAGTGTATATAAAATATCCATGTCATATACCATTGGACATTCCAACTTATGTTGTTACCTCATATTTAAATCCTTCTGCGTGAAAAGATACTTGAAGGACTTGTGCTCCATGAATAGCTCGAACTTTTCACCTAATAAGTAACGCCTTCTTATCTTCAATGCAAACATAACAACTAAAAATTCCAAATCATGTGTTGCATAATTATGCTTATGCAACATCAGCTGCTTACTAGTGTAACGACCCGAAATTTTCAAAAATTCCAAATAGTTATGAAAAAAAAGACATTGAACAAATCAAATCGGGTTTTTGGCAAAATTCCAAATCGAGTAGATAATATTACAGAACTCAGATACAATGAAGAGAAAGCATGAAAATGAAGAAAATTTTTCTGATGATCTTCTGCAGAGTAGTCCCCTCCTTTTATAGTGTCTTCTCTCCTTTATTTTTATTGCTTAGGCTGGACATCTGTCTAGTATAGGGCTAATATGTGTCCCTTTTAGGCTCTTAGGCTGAAGGATGTGTCCTTTTAGTTTATTCGTTGCAGAGGATTAGGTGGAAAGGCTATGGGATGACTTTTAGAGTTTTAGGATGAGGATGTGTCCTTTAGCTTATTATGTGCAGAGGATGAGTTGGAAAGGCTAGGAGGTGATATGTCACACTAGTTTAAAGGATGCTTCCTGGATGCTGGTCCACCATGCTTCTGTTTTTAATTTTGAATTTCTAGATTGGCTAGAGATTCGTCGTCAAAAGGGTCGGTACCCAAAGTATCTCTCATTATAGAGTCTTGTCTAAGTCTTTCTTTTTCCACTTGTTCTTCAAAGTATTCTTCTTGAGCCATTGTGCCAACTGGGCCAATTTTGAGACTGTCTAAAAAGCGCTGAACCTTCATTATTCTTTCTGTTGATGGTTCGAAAGCCGATATGTAGTCTAATAGTACAACTATTTTGCCTTCAGTGGCAGAGTGTGATCCGATTTCGCCTTTGTTAATGGCTTCTGAGAAGAATTCTTGTGCTGCTAGGATTCGTTCACTTTCTTCATTAAATTCTTTGCGGTCGAATTTAACGAATTCATGTTGAGGATTTTCGGTTACCCGATGTAGTTCCCATAATTGGATGGAGGGATAAAGACGTATGTACTGTCTTTCTTCCCAAATGCTCCAAATTCTGAACATGAACATAGTAAAAAATCTGCTTGTATGTTCAGCAAGTTTTGCTGTACATATTTCTGGAATATAACCCGAATATTCTTCAGGATGGCTTGTGTTTACATAAATTTCGTGTACTAAGCCCTTTTTGATATGTTTTTGATATTTTTGTATTTCAGAAAAACAGGCTACAAGCCGTGGTCTTCTGTTGTTATTGAGAATTAACTCTTCATTTTCTAAGAGTTTAACTAATTCTGTGTCTTCTAGCTTTTTGAAGAATAAAAGAAGATTGCTTTCATCAATGAGATGTTGCTGGTATAAGGAGATCATATCCTGGACTGTCATTTCAGCCTCCATCTCTTTGGTTTTTGTGTTATCTATCTCATAAAGTCTAAGTAATTCTAGAAAATCTTGAATTCTTAGATTTACGAGATCGGAGGTTTGCATTTGAGAAAATATTGTTTTTAAATGACTGTGTTCAGCTGTGTTATCAGTGAACAACTGTGCTTCTTTCAAATCTAGAGCTTCAGATCTAGATGTAAAAGAATGTTGTGACAATTTAGTCACTAGTTTCTGAGTTTCTTGTAACTTTTTCTCTTTCTGGGATATTGTATGCTTCAATCCCAGATAAGCCTTTTCTAGTTGAGTTAACCAGAAATTTGCAGCTCTATGGTCTGCAGCTTGGATGGCTTTAAAACATCCATTGAAATTGTCATATACGTTAGGATTTGATGCTTTCATGTCTATATTGTACCAATCTTTGACCACCGCTGAGATGTATGGTCTTTGTATTCCTGTGGGAGCAATTGCTTTTCCTTTGTTCATTGGAACAAATTTCTGAGTTGTATTGGAAGGTGTTGCCTTGCCTTTGTTTGTTGGAGTGGTTTTGGTCTGTTGGACCTTTTCTTCATTTACTCCTGTGGGAGCATTAGTTTCGTCGGATTCCTGTGAAGATGAAGCCTCTGTGGAGGTTTGCTTGGCCTTTTTAGATGATTTCACTTGTTTGAAATCTTTTTGTCTTTTCATGGTTTCTAATAATTCTTTGATTCTTTTTATATCGTCCTCATCCATGTTTCATAACCTGGTAAGAAGATCAGCTGCAAAGTTAGTGTAGCCTGGAATGTATTTAACATCATAGTTGTAAATTTCTAAATACATAGCTAATCTAATTCTTCGAAGGTTTTCTTCTGGATTGTTTACAGTTTTCTTTTTTAAGAATTGAGCAACAGATTTGTTATCTGTTTCTATTATAAACTGTCTATGCAAGAGATAAATTCATAAACTTTTGATTGCTAATTTAATAGCTAGTAATTCTTTGTCATATGTAGCGTATTTAATTTGAGGTTTACTAAACTTTCCAGAGGAATATGCTACAACTTCTTTTTGTTTTGCAATTAATACTCCTGCCCAGAAATTGTCAGAAGCATCAGTTTGTAGTGTAAGTAATTCTTCATCTGAAGGAAAATAGAGGATCTTTTGATCTTTTATTAGGTCTTTAATCTTTTGTATTTCTTCTTCTTCTTGCTTTTGCAGGGTAATCGGAATTTTGTCTATGTTCCATCTTCTTGGTTGTTCTCCATTATGCTGTTTATATTTTGCTTGTTCGTCAGTAAGCTTTTTCTGTAAATTTCGAGTCTTAGCGGATAAATTAGGAATAAATTTTCTGCCGTAGTTTAATAATCCTAAGAAACTTTGGAGTTCTTTTAATGTTTTAAATGTATCGGGAAAATCTTTAATTTTAGTATAAATGTGTTGTTGTAATTCAATTTGTCCATTTTTAATTCGTTTTTCGAGAAAATCTATTTCTTTTCTAAATAATTCAATTTTTTAGGACTTAATATAACACCGTTTTGAAGTAATATGTGAACAACTGCCAGAAGATGTTGTTTATGTTCTTCTGCAGAATTAGAGAAAATAAGAATGTCGTCTATATAGACAGATACAAAAGGTAAATGTCCGAACATAGAATTCATCCATTTTTGAAATATTTGTGGTGCGTTTTTTAATCCAAAAGGCATAACTAACCATTCAAAATGTCCTTGTGGGCAACTAAAGGCGGTTAGCTCTATGGACTGTATATCAGCAAGTTTTAATTGCCAAAAACCCGATTTTGCATCAAATTTACTATAATATTTTGCTCCTTGGATTTGTTTTGTTAGATGTTCAGCAGAAGGAATAAAATATCCATCAAACTTTGTATAGCTATTAAGTTTTCTATAGTTTATTACCATTCGAGCTTTTCCTCTTTTAATTTCAGCATGATTTCTTACTAAGAAAGCTGGGGATGAGTGGGTACTGAAACTTTTCTGTATTAGTTTCAAATTTAAGAGGTCTTTTATTTGTTTTGCAAATTCTTCTTTATCAGTTGGTGATACCATAATACTGTTAACTCTGACTTTAGCGTCTTTGTATTGTTCCATCAATTCAATTTTACAATACCGTGGTGCTTTGTCAAACCATTTTAATGGATCGTCTGAATAAAGAGGTTCTAACATATTGTGTATTAATATTTCAAATTCGTCGGTGGTTGGTAAATTGTATGTACAAATCTTTGGTTGTATGATTTTCGGTGTTTTTACATGTTCAATTAATGTAACAGGTTTTTCACCACGCTGTGCTGCTGGGGTATAATGCGGTGCAATTGTAGCGGGTAGCGTTACTCGAGGCACAAGAATGCCATCGAGTTCAAAATAATATTTGTCGAATGGAGGGAGATGTCTTAAGTTGTCCATTCCCAGGATGCAATCACTATCAAATTCCTTTGGTAGTAATGCAAAGTCAAAGTTGTATAGTTTATTATTTCCATGTATATCAGGTATTTGTACCTGTAAGTGTTTTGCTTTGTGAGTAACAGGGACTTGTCTTCCCATAAAATCATTTAGCATTCCTTTTTTGTCTAATGGTACCCAGAATTGTTGGGGAATAAATATTTCTTGTAATAAACTGGCTTCTGCGCCAGAATCCAGTAACGCATGTACCGTGAATTCTTGATATTCAGGAATACATATCGTTATTGGAAGATATATATGTAACTGTGCCTTTCTTTTAAGATCTATGGATCTAATCATGATGTTTTATATTTTCTGTAGGAACCTTGATAACCATTCGGTTTGATTCCTGTTCTTTTTGTTTTTCAAGTATTCTCATTGTTCTTCCTTCTATTGGATTGTCTTGTTTAAAGCTCATACGATGACTGATGGTTTTTAAGATATCAGGAGTTAACTCCACATCAGACATTTTATTGTATGATTGAGTTCTTTTTAATGTGTTGGATGAATGTCCATTTTCCTCATTATTCTTGGTTATGGTGGAAATAGTATTTCCAGATGCTATAAAATATTCTGTAGGTAATTGAATTCTTGGTTTAAGTGATTTCACAAAAACTTGAATTTCGTTATAGAATTTTAAATGTCTTATGTCAATCAATCTGGGTTGAATTGTTTTTCCTAACACGACTTCGAACAATTTAACAAATTGTTTGGGTGTAATTGATTTGAACGTAGCAGTATCATTTAAGGCCATACAATGTTCCCATTGTATGCCAAGAACTTTGGATCCTGAAAGAAGTTCTATATTTTGTAAATTTGCTGATAATGTTCAAGCTTTTTCTATATTTTGATCATCAAGACTTATACAAAAATCGGGATGTATATTTACTCCAAATAATCTGATTGCTAAATTTGACTTAGCTCCGCCAATAATACTATTTAAAGGATTATTGATAATTCTTTCATCCATACAAACTATCATTATTGGAGTATCAATTCCGGATCTAAACAATCCTGTTATTTTTAGTTGTATTAGACCTATATGAAGGTATTTCATTTTTGGATATTTGGCTTTTAGTTATTCTATTTTATTTTTATTTAAAAGGCTTATGGAAGTAAAATCTTCTTCTCCCTTTAACTCTACATTTCCTTGCATACGTTCAAATATATATGTATGTTTATTCAAAAATCGAGATTTAAAAGTTAAAGGTTTAGAAATATCCTTTTTATCTGAATGAGGGATAGCTTCTTTTAATTTTTCTAAATCTTCGTCTGTGACCTCAAATTGTTCTCCTGTGCTATCTTGCATTTGAGGGTTAGATGTTTCTTCTGAAGTAAAAGTGTTCATGTATATCCTATATTCGTGATATGATTCTGACTCTTTATTCCTTGATGTTCGGGATGTAGAACCACTTAATGGGGTAGATAGATCATGATCGTATATTTCTTCTTTTATAATTGGAAGGTCTTCATATTTATGTATAACAAGTAGTCCTAATGGATCTCCTTGCTCTATAATATAGTCTTTATCTTCCATACTAGTACTTTTAAATAGTATAGAAGTGTTAGTTTTAGAAAGAGGTTCTATTAATCCATAAGTTATAAAAATATTTTCTTTAGTATGTTTAGGTATATTATAAATTTGTCCATAATATCCGAGTGGGATTTTTATTAGTAGATCCAAGAATACTTCGGTTGTGAAGTACCTTCTTAATCTGGAGCATTTTGCTGCATATAATGTATAACCTGGAGAATTTACTTTTTCCTTTTTGGGAAGTATAGCATATATGGTTAATGGAATAATTTTTATTTGGTTATGTGTCTGATTGATTGTGATCATGTTTATTTTAAAATTATCAAAGGAATCATTAATTTCATCTTCATTTTCAGTAGTGTTAGAATAAATTGATTCAATTTCATATACAGATGAATTAGCATCACTAGAAATATCCTCGATAGTGCCAACATTAATACCGTATTCTTCGATATTTGATATTACGATATTTTGTATATTCGTAGGACATTCATTTGCATAATGTCCTTCTTTATTACATTTGAAACATTTGCAGCCTTTACGGAAATTTTTCTTTTTAATAAACTTTTTCTTAGAAAACTTGTTTTCTCTTCTAAATTTTTTCTTATATTCTGGTTTCCATTTTTTCCTAGTGATACGATATTTTGGTTTCATTCTTCTTTTGAAATTTCTTGTTTTCTTTCGTTCGAATTCTGGAGGACATCCAAACTGTGTGTTAATATCTTCAGTGTATTTGGTACAACAAGAAAATCCCAGTTTTGAATTTCTAATTTTATTTTTCATTTGTTTGTGTGCACTAGCTTGTTCACAAACTCTTTCCATAGTATCCATACATGCCTTTTTTAATAAGCCAGTGTTATGATTGTCATCCGTATTACTTTGTCTTAAAATGTCGTATTTTTCTTGAATAATATTATTCCATGGATAAGGTATTTTCGTAAAAAAGCCTTTTACCCAGAAAACTTTCTGGTCATTATTTTTTAAATGGAAAAGTAGGCCTATGTATTTTGCAGCGAATTCTTCTAACATACATATGTCGCGTAATTGTATTTTTAATAATTGTTTTTCGTAATCCGTATCTTCTAGGAAAGTTTCTCCTGTAAAGTCTGCTAATAATAATTTTAATAATTCTCCAAGAGCTTCTTGTTTAGATTGAATATTTCTAATTCTTTGTAATTCATTTGGATTTATTCTTTCAAGGTTTAATAACCAAGCTAAAGCATCTCCTGTCCAGTAGCTGGTAGCGTAATGGATGTATTCCATCACATTCATATTTGGAGGTAATAAATAGATTGTTCCACTTATATGTTGAAGCCATGTTATAATATATTTTCTTATTTTTCTATGTGGAAGTTTATCTATATTAAATGTTAGGGTATATGTAGAGGAGGGTTGTTCATTATAAAAATCTTTAAGTTGCTTTCTGGAGGAGTGAAATTTAATCCAATCTGATCTAGTACCATGTCTAAGCATTTCAGGGTACGGATCAGTATGAGGCCTATTATATGTGTTTTCTTCCTGTTCTTGATCATCCATAATTATATCAGAGTTAAGATCGTTTACAACAGAAGCTGCATCCGGAGGAGGCGGCGGAGGTAAAATTAGAGCACCTCTACTAGATCCGGCTTTATTTGCGTTTATGTTGTAAATAAGGTTATCTGATGTATCTGAATTATACTCAAATTCTGTGGAATTTTCAGATTCTTGTTCAGAATCTTCAAATGAAGAATTTTCTTCATTTGCTTTATATTTAAAATAGTTTATTGCCGTTGAATGATCTTCATAATAAGAATAAAGTTCAGTACTATCTATTTCTCCTGCAAGTTCTTTTTTTTGAAGAATAAGATAATTTTTATAGTAGGTGGGATCAATTTCTTCAACATTTATTTTGTTATTTTCTTCAGAAGTATATTTGACCATTCTAATGCTGTTAAGCGAATGGATTGTCGGTGTATTTCGACCAAATCCTAAGGTCGCAGTTTGTTTTTGAAGTTTATTATTGATATCTTTAACTTCTAATTTAATTTCTTGAAGTAGATCAATCATAAAATTATGAATCCCGTTTACTGGGTTTTCATGAGTGGGGATATGAACAACATGCTCATATTGTTCAGTATTTAGATCAAATTGACACCTATGTGTGTCCAGAATAACAATCTTATTATTTTCCATAAACAAGGGTCTTTTGAACATAATTCAATTATGAGTTTATACAAAACATTTGTAAATAGATAAAAGTTTTCATTCGAATAATAAGTCTTGATTCGTAGACCTACAGTTATAGATTAGTTTTGACCCTAAATTAAGCGGCTAAACACGATACCCCTTAATGCTTTCCTAGCATACCGTGGTTTTATAGTAGGGTTAGGCCTCGAATTAACAACCACAAGCCTATATCGTTGCTTCACTTAAGTAGAGCACAGCAATGGTTCGTTTCCTACTCCAGTGCGTAATAATCAGTAATCAATAGGTCGTTGAATTGACTTAAAATTCGAAAAAGGTTTTAGCTGTCACAAAAGTTTTGCAGACTCATAACGAATCATGTTCAAAAGAATAGCTTAAGCTTTCATTTTAAAAGTTAAAAAAATTTTGTACTCTTTTTTTTTTTTTTAATTCAGCAGAACATATACAGAAAGATAGAGTTCATAAAATAGAAAACAGAATGATCTAAAACAGAATAACTTACCTAGTGCTAGCCAGGCTCTGATACCAAATTGAAAACCCAAACATGAAAGCAGAAAACTTGAATGCAGAATTGAAAATATACAGCAACAGAAACTTCTGATATCAAGAATGGTCCACATTAAAGTCTATGTTTTTGATAGTATCCATACATGTATCTGAGATAAATTCTTGTATCTGAGAAGAATTCTTGTGCTGCTAGGATTCGTTCACTTTCTTCATTAAATTCTTTGCGGTCGAATTTAACGAATTCATGTTGAGGATTTTCGGTTACCCGATGTAGTTCCCATAATTGGATGGAGGGATAAAGACGTATGTACTGTCTTTCTTCCCAAATGCTCCAAATTCTGAACATGAACATAGTAAAAAATCTGCTTGTATGTTCAGCAAGTTTTGCTGTACATATTTCTGGAATATAACCCGAATATTCTTCAGGATGGCTTGTGTTTACATAAATTTCGTGTACTAAGCCCTTTTTGATATGTTTTTGATATTTTTGTATTTCAGAAAAACAGGCTACAAGCCGTGGTCTTCTATTGTTATTTAGAATTAACTCTTCATTTTCTAAGAGTTTAACTAATTCTGTGTCTTCTAGCTTTTTGAAGAATAGAAGAAGATTGCTTTCATCAATGAGATGTTGCTGGTATAAGGAGATCATATCCTGGACTGTCATTTCAGCCTCCATCTCTTTGGTTTTTGTGTTATCTATCTCATAAAGTCTAAGTAATTCTAGAAAATCTTGAATTCTTAGATTTATGAGATCGGAGGTTTGCATTTGAGAAAATATTGTTTTTAAATGACCGTGTTCAGCTGTGTTCTCAGTGAACAACTCTGCATCTTTCAAATCTAGAGCTTCAGATCTAGATGTAAAAGAATGTTGTGACAATTTAGTCACTA
This sequence comes from Allium cepa, assembly GCA_030765085.1. Lineage (NCBI taxonomy): Eukaryota > Viridiplantae > Streptophyta > Magnoliopsida > Asparagales > Amaryllidaceae > Allium > Allium cepa. The sequence goes on from CM060945.1 coordinate 502,479,433, forward strand.
ATTTCTGAGTTTCTTGTAACTTTTTCTCTTTCTGGGATATTGTATGCTTCAATCCCAGATAAGCCTTTTCTAATTGCGTTAACCAGAAATTTGCAGCTCTATGGTCTGCAGCTTGGATGGCTTTAAAACATCCATTGAAATTGTCATATAGGTTAGGATTCGATGCTTTCATGTCTAGATTGTACCAATCTTTGACCACCGCTGAGATGTATGGTCTTTGTATTCCTGTGGGAGCAATTGCTTTTCCTTTGTTCATTGAAACAAATTTCTGAGTTGTATTGGAAGGTGTTGCCTTGCCTTTGTTTGTTGGAGTGGTTTTGGTCTGTTGGACCTTTTCTTCATTTACTCCTGTGGGAGCATTAGTTTCGTCGGATTCCTGTGAAGATGAAGCCTCTGTGGAGGTTTGCTTGGCCTTTTTAGATGATTTCACTTGTTTGAAATCTTCTTGTTTTTCATGGTTTCTAATAATTCTTTGATTCTTTTTATATCGTCCTCATCCATGTTTCATAACCTGGTAAGAAGATCAGCTGCAAAGTTAGTGTAGCCTGGAATGTCTTTAACATCATAGTTGTAAATTTCTAAATACATAGCTAATCTAATTCTTCGAAGGTTTTCTTCTGGATTGTTTACAGTTTTCTTTTTTAAGAATTGAGCAACAGATTTGTTATCTGTTTCTATTATAAACTGTCTATGCAAGAGATAAATTCGTAAACTTTTGATTGCTAATTTAATAGCTAGTAATTCTTTGTCATATGTAGCGTATTTAATTTGAGGTTTACTAAACTTTCCAGAGGAATATGCTACAACTTCTTTTTGTTTTGCAATTAATACTCCTGCCCAGAAATTGTCAGAAGCATCAGTTTGTAGTGTAAGTAATTCTTCATCTGAAGGAAAATAGAGGATCTTTTGATCTTTTATTAGGTCTTTAATCTTTTGTATTTCTTCTTCTTATTGCTTTTGCAGGGTAATCGGAATTTTGTCTGTGTTCCATCTTCTTGGTTGTTCTCCATTATGCTGTTTATATTTTGCTTGTTCGTCAGTAAGCTTTTTCTGTAAATTTCGAGTCTTAGCGGATAAATTAGGAATAAATTTTCTGCCGTAGTTTAATAATCCTAAGAAACTTTGGAGTTCTTTTAATGTTTTAAATGTATCGGGAAAATCTTTAATTTTAGTATAAATGTGTTGTTGTAATTCAATTTGTCCATTTTAATTCGTTTTCCGAGAAAATCTATTTCTTTTTTAAATAATTCAATTTTTTTAGGACTTAATATAACACCGTTTTGAAGTAATATGTGAACAACTGCCAGAAGATGTTGTTTATGTTCTTCTGCAGAATTAGAGAAAACAAGAATGTCGTCTATATAGACAGATACAAAAGGTAAATGTCCGAACATAGAATTCATCCATTTTTGAAATATTTGTGGTGCGTTTTTTAATCCAAAAGGCATAACTAACCATTCAAAATGTCCTTGTGGGCAACTAAAGGCGGTTAGCTCTATGGACTGTTTATCAGCAAGTTTTAATTGCCAAAAACCCGATTTTGCATCAAATTTACTATAATATTTTGCTCCTTGGATTTGTTTTGTTAGATGTTCAGCAGAAGGAATAAAATATCCATCAAACTTTGTATAGCTGTTAAGTTTTCTATAGTTTATTACAATTCGAGCTTTTCCTCTTTTAATTTCAGCATGATTTCTTACTAAGAAAGCTGGGGATGAGTGGGTACTGAAACTTTTCTGTATTAGTTTCAAATCTAAGAGGTCTTTTATTTGTTTTGAAAATTCTTCTTTATCAGTTGGTGATACCATAATACTGTTAACTCTGACTTTAGCGTCTTTGTATTGTTCCATCAATTCAATTTTACAATACCGTGGTGCTTTGTCAAACCATTTTAATGGATCGTCTGAATAAAGAGGTTCTAACATATTGTGTATTAATATTTCAAATTCGTTGGTGGTTGGTATATTGTATGTACAAATCTTTGGTTGTATGATTTTCGGTGTTTTTACATGTTCAATTAATGTAACAGGTTTTTCACCACGCTGTGCTGCTGGGGTATAATGCGGTGCAATTGTAGCGGGTAGCGTTACTCGAGGCACAAGAATGCTATCCAGTTCAAAATAATATTTGTTGAATGGAGGGAGATGTCTTAAGTTGTCCATTCCGAGGATGCAATCACTATCAAATTCCTTTGGTAGTAATGCAAAGTCAAAGTTGTATAGTTTATTATTTCCATGTATATCAGGTATTTGTACCTGTAAGTGTTTTGCTTTGTGAGTAACAGGGACTTGTCTTCCCATAAAATCATTTAGCATTCCTTTTTTGTCTAATGGTACCCAGAATTGTTGGGGAATAAATATTTCTTGTAATAAACTGGCTTCTGCGCCGAATCCAGTAACGCATGTACCGTGAATTCTTGATATTCAGGAATACATATCGTTATTGGAAGATATATATGTAACTGTGCCTTTCTTTTAAGATCTATGGATCTAATCATGATGTTTTATATTTTCTGTAGGAACCTTGATAACCATTCGGTTTGATTCCTGTTCTTTTTGTTTTTCAAGTATTCTCATTGTTCTTCCTTCTATTGGATTGTCTTGTTTAAAGCTCATACGATGACTGATGGTTTTTAAGATATCAGGAGTTAACTCCACATCAGGCATTTTATTGTATGATTGAGTTCTTTTTAATGTGTTGGATGAATGTGCATTTTCCTCATTATTCTTGGTTATGGTGGAAATAGTATTTCCAGATGCTATAAAATATTCTGTAGGTAATTGAATTCTTGGTTTAAGTGATTTCACAAAAACTTGAATTTCGTTATAGAATTTTAAATGTCTTATGTCAATCAATCTGGGTTGAATTGTTTTTCCTAACCCGACTTCGAACAATTTAACAAATTGTTTGGGTGTAATTGATTTGAACGTAGCAGTATCATTTAAGGCCATACAATGTTCCCATTGTATGCCAAGAACTTTGGATCCTGAAAGAAGTTCTATATTTTGTAAATTTACTGATAATGTACAAGCTTTTTCTATATTTTGATCATCAAGACTTATACAAAAATCGGGATGTATATTTACTCCAAATAATATGTTTGCTAAATTTGACTTAGCTCCGCCAATAATACTATTTAAAGGATTATTGATAATTCTTTCATCCATACAAACTATCATTATTGGAGTATCAATTCCGGATCTAAACAATCCTGTTATTTTTAGTTGTATTAGACCTATATGAAGGTATTTCATTTTTGGATATTTGGCTTTTAGTTATCCTATTTTATTTTTATTTAAAAGGCTTATGGAAGTAAAATCTTCTTCTCCATTTAACTCTACATTTCCTTGCATACGTTCAAATATATATGTATGTTTATTCAAAAATCGAGATTTAAAAGTTAAAGGTTTAGAAATATCCTTTTTATCTGAATGAGGGATTGCTTCTTTTAATTTTTCTAAATCTTCGTCTGTGACCTCAAATTGTTCTCCTGTGCTATCTTGCATTTGAGGGTTAGATGTTTCTTCTGAAGTAAAAGTGTTCATGTATATCCTATATTCGTGATATGATTCTGACTCTTTATTCCTTGTTGTTCGGGATGTAGAACCACTTAATGGGGTAGATAGATCATGATCGTATATTTCTTCTTTTATAATTGGAAGGTCTTCATATTTATGTATAACAAGTAGTCCTAATGGATCTCCTTGCTCTATAATATAGTCTTTATCTTCCATACTAGTACTTTTAAATAGTATAGAAGTGTTAGTTTTAGAAAGAGGTTCTATTAATCCATAAGTTATAAAAATATTTTCTTTAGTATGTTTAGGTATATTATAAATTTGTCCATAATATCCGAGTGGGATATTTATTAGTAGATCCAAGAATACTTCGGTTGTGAAGTACCTTCTTAATCTGGAGCATTTTGCTGCATATAATGTATAACCTGGAGAATTTACTTTTTCCTTTTTGGGAAGTATAGCATATATGGTTAATGGAATAATTTTTATTTGGTTATGTGTCTGATTGATTGTGATCATGTTTATTTTAAAATTATCAAAGGAATCATTAATTTCATCTTCATTTTCAGTAGTGTCAGAATAAATTGATTCAATTTCAAATACAGATGAATTAGCATCACTAGAAATATCCTCGATAGTGCCAACATTAATACCGTATTCTTCGATATTTGATATTACGATATTTTGTATATTCGTAGGACATTCATTTGCATAATGTCCTTCTTTATTACATTTGAAACATTTGCAGCCTTTACGGAAATTTTTCTTTTTAATAAACTTTTTCTTAGAAAACTTGTTTTCTCTTCTAAATTTTTTCTTATATTCTGGTTTCCATTTTTTCCTAGTGATACGATATTTTGGTTTTATTCTTCTTTTGAAATTTCTTGTTTTCTTTCGTTCGAATTCTGGAGGACATCCAAACTGTGTGTTAATATCTTCAGTGTATTTGGTACAACAAGAAAATCCCAGTTTTGAATTTCTAATTTTATTTTTCATTTGTTTGTGTGCACTAGCTTGTTCACAAACTCTTTCCATAGTATCCATACATGCCTTTTTTAATAAGCCCGTGTTATGATTGTCATCCGTATTACTTTGTCTTAAAATGTCGTATCTTTCTTGAATAATATTATTCCATGGATAAGGTATTTTCGTAAAAAAGCCTTTTACCCAGAAAACTTTCTGGTCATTATTTTTTAAATGGAAAAGTAGGCCTATGTATTTTGCAGCGAATTCTTCTAACATGCATATGTCGCGTAATTGTATTTTTAATAATTGTTTTTCGTAATCCGTATCTTCTAGGAAAGTTTCTTCTGTAAAGTCTGCTAATAATAATTTTAATAATTCTCCAAGATCTTCTTGTTTAGATTGAATATTTCTAATTCTTTGTAATTCATTTGGATTTATTCTTTCAAGGTTTAATAACCAAGCTAAAGCATCTCCTGTCCAGTAGCTGGTAGCGTAATGGATGTATTCCATCACATTCATATTTGGAGGTAATAAATAGATTGTTCCACTTATATGTTGAAGCCATGTTATAATATATTTTCTTATTTTTCTACGTGGAAGTTTATCTATATTAAATGTTAGGGTATATGTAGAGGAGGGTTGTTCATTATAAAAATCTTTAAGTTGCTTTCTGGAGGAGTGAAATTTAATCCAATCTGATCTAGTACCATGTCTAAGCATTTCAGGGTACGGATCAGTATGAGGCCTATTATATGTGTTTTCTTCCTGTTCTTGATCATCCATAATTATATCAGAGTTAAGATCGTTTACAACAGAAGCTGCATCCGGAGGAGGCGGCGGAGGTAAAATTAGAGCACCTCTACTAGATCCGGCTTCATTTGCGTTTATGTTGTAAATAACGTTATCTGATGTATCTGAATTATACTCAAATTCTGTGGAATTTTCAGATTCTTGTTCAGAATCTTCAAATGAAGAATTTTCTTCATTTGCTTTATATTTAAAATAGTTTATTGCCGTTGAATGATCTTCATAATAAGAATAAAGTTCAGTACTATCTATTTCTCCTGCAAGTTCTTTTTTTTGAAGAATAAGATAATTTTTATAGTAGGTGGGATCAATTTCTTCAACATTTATTTTGTTATTTTCTTCAGAAGTATATTTGACCATTCTAATGCTGTTAAGCGAATGGATTGTCGGTGTATTTCGACCAAATCCTAAGGTCGCAGTTTGTTTTTGAAGTTTATTATCGATATCTTTAACTTCTAATTTAATTTCTTGAAGTAGATCAATCATAAAATTATGAATCCCGTTTACTGGGTTTTTATGAGTGGGGATATGAACAACATGCTCATATTGTTCAGTATTTAGATCAAATTGACACTTATGTGTGTCCAGAATAACAATCTTATTATTTTCCATAAACAAGGGTCTTTTGAACATAATTCAATTATGAGTTTATACAAAACATTTGTAAATTGATAAAAGTTTTCATTCGAATAATAAGTGTTGATTTGCAGACCTACAGTTATAGATTAGTTTTGACCCTAAATTAAGCGGCTAAACACGATACCCCTTAATGCTTTCCTAGCATACCGTGGTTTTATAGTAGGGTTAGGCCTCGAATTAACAACCACAAGCCCATATCGTTGCTTCACTTAAGTAGAGCACAGCAATGGTTCGTTTCCTACTCCAGTGCGTAATAATCAGTAATCAATAGGTCGTTGAATTGACTTAAAATTCGAAAAAGGTTTTAGCTGTCACAAAAGTTTTGCAGACTCATAACGAATCATGTTCAAAAGAATAGCTTAAGCTTTCATTTTAAAAGTTAAAAAAATTTTGTACTCTTATTTTTTTTTGTTTTTTTGTTTTTTTTTAATTCAGCAGAACATATACAGAAAGATAGAGTTCAGAAAATAGAAAATAGAATGATCTAAAACAGAATAACTTACCTAGTGCTAGCCAGGCTCTGATACCAAATTGAAAACCCAAACTTGAAAGCAGAAAACTTGGATGCAGAATTGAAAATATACAGCAACAGAAACTTCTTGCGGAAATAGAAATTTTATTACTACAGTAGATAATATTACAGAACTCAGATACAATGAAGAGAAAGCACGAAAATGAAGAAAATTTTTCTGATGATCTTCTGCAGAGTAGTCCCCTCCTTTTATAGTGTCTTCTCTCCTTTATTTTTATTGCTTAGGCTGGACATCTGTCTAGTATAGGGCTAATATGTGTCCCTTTTAGGCTCTTAGGCTGAAGGATGTGTCCTTTTAGTTTATTCGTTGCAGAGGATTAGGTGGAAAGGCTATGGGATGACTTTTAGAGTTTTAGGCTGAGGATGTGTCCTTTAGCTTATTATGTGCAGAGGATGAGTTGGAAAGTCTAGGAGGTGATATGTCACACTAGTTTAAAGGATGCTTCCTGGATGCTGGTCCACCATGCTTCTGTTTTTAATTTTGAATTTCTAGATTGGCTAGAGATTCGTCGTCAAAAGGGTCGGTACCCAAAGTATCTCTCATTATAGAGTCTTGTCTAAGTCTTTCTTTTTCCACTTGTTCTTCAAAGTATTCTTCTTGAGCCATTGTGCCAACTGGGCCAATTTTGAGACTGTCTAAAAAGCGCTGAACCTTCATTATTCTTTCTGTTGATGGTTCGAAAGCCGATATGTAGTCTAATAGTAAAACTGTTTTGCCTTCAGTGGCAGAGTGTGATCCGTGTTTTTACATGTTCAATTAATGTAACAGGTTTTTCACCACGCTGTGCTGCTGGGGTATAATGCAGTGCAATTGTAGCGGGTAGCGTTACTCGAGGCACAAGAATGCCATCTAGTTCAAAATAATATTTGTCGAATGGAGGGAGATGTCTTAAGTTGTCCATTCCCAAGATGCAATCACTATCAAATTCCTTTGGTAGTAATGCAAAGTCAAAGTTGTATAGTTTATTATTTCCGTGTATATCAGGTATTTGTACCTATAAGTGTTTTGCTTTGTGAGTAACAGGGACTTGTCTTCCCATAAAATCATTTAGCATTCCTTTTTTGTCTAATGGTACCCAGAATTGTTGGGGAATAAATATTTCTTGTAATAAACTGGCTTCTGCGCCAGAATCCAGTAACGCATGTACCGTGAATTCTTGATATTCAGGAATACATATCGTTATTGGAAGATATATATGTAACTGTGCCTTTCTTTTAAGATCTATGGATCTAATCATGATGTTTTATATTTTCTGTAGGAACCTTGATAACCATTCGGTTTGATTCCTGTTCTTTTTGTTTTTCAAGTATTCTCATTGTTCTTCCTTCTATTGGATTGTCTTGTTTAAAGCTCATACGATGACTGATGGTTTTTAAGATATCAGGAGTTAACTCCACATCAGACATTTTATTGTATGATTGAGTTCTTTTTAATGTGTTGGATGAATGTGCATTTTCCTCATTATTCTTGGTTATGGTGGAAATAGTATTTCCAGATGCTATAAAATATTCTGTAGGTAATTGAATTCTTGGTTTACGTGATTTCACAAAAACTTGAATTTCGTTATCGAATTTTAAATGTCTTATATCAATCAATCTGGGTTGAATTGTTTTTCCTAACCCGACTTCGAACAATTTAACAAATTGTTTGGGTGTAATTGATTTGAACGTAGCAGTATCATTTAAGGCCATACAATGTTCCCATTGTATGCCAAGAACTTTGGATCCTGAAAGAAGTTCTATATTTTGTAAATTTACTGATAATGTACAAGCTTTTTCTATATTTTGATCATCAAGACTTATACAAAAATCGGGATGTGTATTTACTCCAAATAATCTGTTTGCTAAATTTGACTTAGCTCCGCCAATAATACTATTTAAAGGATTATTGATAATTCTTTCATCCATACAAACTATCATTATTGGAGTATCAATTCCGGATCTAAACAATCCTGTTATTTTTAGTTGTATTAGACCTATATGAAGGTATTTCATTTTTGGATATTTGACTTTTAGTTTTTCTATTTTATTTTTATTTAAAAGGCTTATGGAAGTAAAATCTTCTTCTCCCTTTAACTCTACATTTCCTTGCATACGTTCAAATATATATGTATGTTTATTCAAAAATCGAGATTTAAAAGTTAAAGGTTTATAAATATCCTTTTTATCTGAATGAGGGATTGCTTCTTTTAATTTTTCTAAATATTCGTCTGTGACCTCAAATTGTTCTCCTGTGCTATCTTGCATTTGAGGGTTAGATGTTTCTTCTGAAGTAAAAGTGTTCATGTATATCCTATATTCGTGATATGATTCTGACTCTTTATTCCTTGATGTTCGGGATGTAGAACCACTTAATGGGGTAGATAAATCATGATCGTATATTTCTTCTTTTATAATTGGAAGGTCTTCATATTTATGTATAACAAGTAGTCCTAATGGATCTCCTTGCTCTATAATATAGTCTTTATCTTCCATACTAGTACTTTTAAATAGTATAGAAGTGTTAGTTTTAGAAAGAGGTTCTATTAATCCATAAGTTATAAAAATATTTTCTTTAGTATGTTTAGGTATATTATAAATTTGTCCATAATATCCGAGTGGGATTTTTATTAGTAGATCCAAGAATACTTCGGTTGTGAAGTACCTTTTTAATCTGGAGCATTTTGCTGCATATAATGTATAACCTGGAGAATTTACTTTTTCTTTTTTGGGAAGTATAGCATATATGGTTAATGGAATAATTTTTATTTGGTTATGTGTCTGATTGATTGTGATCATGTTTATTTTAAAATTATCAAAGGAATCATTAATTTCATCTTCATTTTCAGTAGTGTCAGAATAAATTGATTCAATTTCATATACAGATGAATTAGCATCACTAGAAATATCCTCGATAGTGCCAACATTAATACCGTATTCTTCGATATTTGATATTACGATATTTTGTATATTCGTAGGACATTCATTTGCATAATGTCCTTCTTTATTACATTTGAAACATTTGCAGCCTTTACGGAAATTTTTCTTTTTAATAAACTTTTTCTTAGAAAACTTGTTTTCTCTTCTAAATTTTTTCTTATATTCTGGTTTCCATTTTTTCCTAGTGATACGATATTTTGGTTTTATTCTTCTTTTGAAATTTCTTGTTTTCTTTCGTTCGAATTCTGGAGGACATCCAAACTGTGTGTTAATATCTTCAGTGTATTTGGTACAACAAGAAAATCCCAGTTTTGAATTTCTAATTTTATTTTTCATTTGTTTGTGTGCACTAGCTTGTTCACAAACTCTTTCCGTAGTATCCATACATGCCTTTTTTAATAAGCCTGTGTTATGATTGTCATCCGTATTACTTTGTCTTAAAATGTCGTATCTTTCTTGAATAATATTATTCCATGGATAAGGTATTTTCGTAAAAAAGCCTTTTACCCAGAAAACTTTCTGGTCGTTATTTTTTAAATGGAAAAGTAGGCCTATGTATTTTGCAGCGAATTCTTCTAACATACATATGTCGCATAATTGTATTTTTAATAATTGTTTTTCGTAATCCGTATCTTCTAGGAAAGTTTCTCCTGTAAAGTCTGCTAATAATAATTTTAATAATTCTCCAAGAGCTTCTTGTTTAGATTGAATATTTCTAATTCTTTGTAATTCATTTGGATTTATTCTTTCAAGGTTTAATAACCAAGCTAAAGCATCTCCTGTCCAGTAGCTGGTAGCGTAGTGGATGTATTCCATCACATTCATATTTGGAGGTAATAAATAGATTGTTCCACTTATATGTTGAAGCCATGTTATAATATATTTTCTTATTTTTCTATGTGGAAGTTTATCTATATTAAATGTTAGGGTATATGTTGTTAACGCTAAAATTTGAACGCTAACACCCCGGTGTATGAAGTGAGATTGTGAAAGCACCACCCGATAGCTCGGGAACAGATTATAAGCAGATAATAGTGAAAAAGCAGTAAACAACAGCAATTTTATAGTGGTTCGGCTTAAGAGAGAGCCTACGTCCACTTTGAATATCTTTATTGACGATTTGATTACAAGTCAATGCAGTTACACTTTGATTACAACACACTTTGAGTTTCAAGTGACTTAGAACAAGTAGCCTAAACTTCAATATCGATCCAAATCTTTGAACACATGTTAGACATGTTTGATTTCTTCGTGAAGTTCCTTGAAGGTGTTGAAGTAGTTCAGAATGCAGCAGAGTAACGGCGCTTGAAATGAATGAACCCCAAAAAGTCCCTTGAATGTTGGGGGTGGCCATGTATTTATAGGCAAATCTGGATAGAAATTTTTCGCCCAAGTCCTGAGTCGTGACCGACTCAGGCTAAGCCGTGGCCGAGTCAAGTTGAGTCGTGGCCGGCTTATCTGACTAAGCATTTGGTCTTCTCACTAGCTCATTCTCTTGCTGGATTCTAAGCCAAGTCCTGAGTCGTTGGCGAGTCAATTCTCACTGGGACATGCATTGTGGCAGCGGAATACGACTCAGTGGCTTTAAGTCGCGGACGTGTCATCCTGAGTTATGAGTCATTAAGTCATTTCTTAGGTCGTCAATCCTCTTGATTCGTTTCTTATGATAAGTCGTGGACTTGTTGAGCCGCTGAGGCAATACCTTTGATGAGTCGGTAATGCATTGAGTCGGTCTGTCTTGTGAGCCGTTAACTAGTTAATCCACTCTGCTCCTTCAAGTCGTTGAGTCGTTGATCCACTGAGTCGTTGTCAACTCCGAGTCGCTGCTTATCATGAGTCGTTGAGACGATAGTCTTGATGAGTCGGTAACTTATTGAGCCGTCCTGCCTTGTGAATCGTTAACCCCTTGAGTCGTAACCCTTTAAGTCGCTTTGAGCTTTAGGTCATTAACTTATTGAGTCGGTGACTCGATGAGTCGTGAGGCTTCCTGAGTCGTAGATCCTTCCTGAGCCGTTAAACACCTTAAGTCGTGGCCCATCCCAGGCCTTAACTCGTTGACTCCTTTAACTCATGGGCCCCTTAACTTGTAGGCTGGAACGGGGTTAACATTTGCCCCTCGAAGCACACGCTTAAGTCGTAAGTCGTGTGCTTAGACTTATCATAACTCGGGCGTGCCGATTCGAGTTCCAGCTCTTCCAGATATAAAACGCTTGACTCGTTCCTCCTATCTCCCACTTCTTATCAGCGATCCTCTAAACCGCATCCGCCATTAACGCATCTCCAAGTTCTCACAGGCGATTCCAACTTGATTCTCCTCTGATCATCTCTGACACCACATTACGTAAGCAATCTTGCTTCCCTTCCGATTGTCGATCATCATTAACCTATGCGCTCCGTCCTTACCTCCAATTTACTCCCTTGAGTCTTGCAAGTTTGGTCACTCTAACCATCAATGGATGTAGGGTTGTCTGATCTGATGATTTGCGTCTTGAGGTGATTTAATGGCGTGATAAGACCAGGGTTGTTGATTGAGAGTTTTATTGGGTTAATGGGTTAAAAGTTGGAAGATTAACGGGTTAGGAGTGAAATGGTTTATGGGTTAAAAGTTAGAAGGTAAACTGGTTAGGAGTTAGGTGATTAGTTGGCCAGATAGAGTCGAATACTGCCTTAGGTATGACTCGGCCATTTTTGTATGATCCAGCAACCTTTGCGATTTAACCATGATCCGACCCAACATGCTCCACGACCTAAGCCTTGAGTCGTGGCCGAGATAAGACTTGGAGATTTTCTTATTACTTTGAACTAGAGCTTCTCCCTTTTTCTACGACTTACGACTTAGGGCACTGCCGACTCAAAACACCAACAACTCAAAATCGAAGTGACCTGACTTAACTCGCTTCCCAATCCTTAGGTCGTGGACGAGCTAGCCATAGAATCAGCGATCTATCTTAACCCGTAGGAAATTTTTTTGAGCCGTTGACGAGTTAGGACTTGCGTGAATTCTGCTCGAATTTTGAACCATTGCATAAACTTTGAACTGTCGAATTTTATTGCATTCATTCACAGGTTATTTTGACTTGCAGGCTAACAATCTGTTCAATACAACATTCACAGAAAATTGGGACGAATATACTGTCATCGACCGCCCATATCAAATGACAGATTAGTTAATAACAGATAATTAACTTAAACAAATCGTGTGAACGAAGTGCTATCGATTTCAAGTAGAATATTAAAGCAACACTGAAATAGTCAATTGAAACTGACCAGCCTGCACTAATATTATGCTTGAACTTTAAATTAACAAGTTCTGAAATTACCATAGTCGATCAATCGTCGACCAGTTTAATTCCAGTTATATTTACTTGTTATTTTCATTAGTTCTGCACAACACTTCACACTTTTAGGAAACGTGCACCTTTGCATTTGAACATCCAGTTGCTTGTGTAGAATGACATCTCAACAAGAAGAACCGATGGGCCAGGCTGAAGATGTCTTCCCAGTAGCCAACCTGTTAGATAACCTCCGGAGAGAACTTCCACAACTCTGAATCAGCGGGTGTTTAATCAATTGCTCACCCAGTTTGGCATTGCCGAAGCTGATGCCTTACTGCCGGGGCCAAATGATACTGCAGATAGGCCCCCTTCTGGCTTTATTTCTATCAATCGCCAAATGTGCTTGAGCGGTGCCATACCACCTTTTAATGACTTCCTTCAGCAGTTCCTGCTTCGATTATCTATCTCTCCATTCCAATTGCACCCCAATGGCCATGCCATTCTGATGGGGTTATGTGTGCTATTTAGTAGAGTTCTGGACCGATTACCGAGCTTTGAGGAAATCTGTTACTTCTGCTCATTCACAAAAATTAAAGATCATCCCTCTATCGTAGTTATAAGGAGTGCTCGAAACCGCAAACTCATCACCGATCTTCCTGAAAGCGTTCATGGATTTCTAAATCAGAATTTCTTTGTTCGCTGCCCTCCAGGGTTTTATGCCATCTGGAGAGTAGGAAGTAAGATTTTCCTGTTTTTATTTCTCCATTCTTGGGCTTTTCGAAATCTGAGTTGCTAAATGCTAACTTTGCTTCTTTTTTCCTGTTTTAGCACTTCCTCCTCCCTCTAGAGATCCATGCTATAAGCAAATTTTTGAGAGATTGAACTCCGTGGCGGCAGAAGAGAGGAGTATAAAGTTTTTGTTAAATGATGGATTTTTACATCAATATGGGCTTCTTCATTCCTCTCGCTTCACTCAGCTTCGTGAAGTCCCAACTGAAATTCCTGATTCTCCGACGGAAACTCCTGATGCCCCGGTCTCTACTAAAGAGCACATGCAGGGAGGAACCTCTATAGAAACTCCACTAGTGAAGTGTTCAATTCCGAAGGATGTTGCGGGGCCGTCTGACAAGTCTGTACCTACCCCAGTTATCGAAGAGGAAGAACCTCCACGATCTTCCGGAAGATCTGCTAACGAAGGAGTTGAGAAAGCAAGTCCCAAAAAACATGATGGTGATGATGTTTTCGAGGGGTTGAGCGATCTAATTGTGACTTCTCAAGAACTTTTCAAAGATGATGTTTCCAAAACTATCTCTTCTGTAATCGAGGCGACATCTTCTCTACAACAAACGTCAACTCCTCCTACTCAAGTTATCACTACCTCTACTCCACAGAGTGGTCTGTAACTTGATGCGTGTAGTTTACACGTTACACAACACTTAGGATTTTTCAGCACTTCTACGCATTCATCTTCTTATACTTTAAAGATTTCTAAAGCTTATTATTTTTATTCCAGATTCTCCAATGGGGCGCAGCAGCTCATACTACGATGATTTCCAGCGCTACGGGAGGCGTAGCCAATATGATTATAGGCGTTTCCTCCCTTCTTACAGAGAATCTGATGAAGAGAGGGCCATCAGGAAAGCAGACGAGAGACGAGCATATGAAGAACGTCACCGAAGAGAACAAGAAAGACATGACCCTCCCCATAGAGATGATGATATTCAAAAAAGAAAGACTCACGATGAAAGAGGTAAAGGTCACATGGACGATTCTTCTAGCAAGCGGGCTAAACTTACTGAAGAAACAATGCCGACAGTTTCTCAAAATGTTCCTGCTCAATCTCCTGCCCCCGTTCGTTCCGACATTCAAACAATCATCAACCGGCCCGCATACCAAGTTGGGCAAGGTCCTCCCACTCTTCAAAGTCGATTCCCTCAGTGGTGCCTGAGAGGGGTTCGATTTGACCTCGACTTGGTTCCTCTCGACAAATCGGCTATGCTGCGAAATCTTGATACTGTCAGGACCGATATTGAAAGAATGTCGAACTGGCAAAAACTTGTCGACGAGCTTCAGAGGGTTAACCGAGCCAATCTCGAGGCCATGCTCACAATGGAGAACGATAAGGCTGAGTGGCAGAAGACTCTCGAACAGCATGACGCCGAAATGAGAAGTATTGCTTCCTATAATGAAATGCTGGAAGCGGAAGTAGAAAAGCTTAAGGAAGAATTAGCTACTTCATCTACTTTCTATTCTCAAAAGGAGAACATGCTTCAGCAACAAGTACGAGATGCGCATGCCAGTCAAAGGGCAGTCGAAGATAAGCTTACACACAAGGAGAAGGTCATAGAAGAATATCGCGCTGAAACTTTACAGCTGCGAGAACAGACCGGCTCTCAAAGCTTGGAGATAGAGATGTTAAAAGCTCGACTTGCTATGGCCGAAAAGGAGCGTGACGAGGCTGTTGCTGGTAAACTTGCGGCCGAAGAGGCCCATCAAGCAACCAAAGCTGACATTGGCTCCACATTATTTGATTTTTATCTGCACAGCATTTTGGGGCGTGGCAGCCTTGCCTTTCTAGGCCCTAAGTATGAAATTACACTAGCTGAAGTTTGGGAGGCAGCACTCAATATGCTCGGTGGTAAAGGTGCTGGCTACGCTGAGTCGGCTCTTGAAGAGCATTATCTTAATGATGATGCCCGCGCCGCTCTTGCCAAGGGAAAAGAGCAACTCGCCAGAGTGCGGGCCGGAATGGCGGTAGGGGAATGTTCTGAAAAAGAAATACCACCTACCACTTCTGAACGTCCTTTAGTTTCTTCTGAAGTTGACATCACAGGTTCCAGTGCTCATTCGCTGCCTCCTACAAGAACCGGGGTAATTACCCCTACTGATGATGAGGCTTTGGAGGATATCGGGGCTCAAAATTATGAGATTGAACTAACGAAGCAAACATCTTCAGGTAATTTTGACATTGGTCCGATTCAGGTGGATCGCCTGCTTGCTCCTCAAAAGTTTGATGAGCTTCTCGATTACTTCTTGAATCTCGACGAACCCATATCTCCCTTCTTTTGGGGAGACACTAATATTTTTAATTTCTCTTCTTCTGCAGTTGAAACACCAAGTGCTGTGCAGACTTCACCTCCTCCGGTTATCCCTCCTCCGTCTCTTCAGGTGACTCCTCCTTCTGCTTCACAGCCCGGGTCACAAGAGGAGCAAATTGAGGCTCTTCATGGCTTTGATGACCCTATCGCTTCGCAAGAGCAGAAAGACGAGGGACTTGAAGGAGGCGAGATCTCTCCGGAGCGGACTCCTTCTGATGACGTAGTTTTGTCCGCTCTTATTACTCCAAGGAGTGAGTCTTCTTCGAAGAGAAGAAAGAAGCACGGAACATCGAAGAGGAGGGGGAAGAAAATCATTGCTACTGAAGAAGAACCGGAAGTTGCATCGGTTGCACCTCCCTCTCCTTCTTCCCTTATGCCTATAGATAGACCTGAAAAACTAATCATTCGGCCGGGCAAAGGGTCCAAAGGTGGTAAGAAGAAGTGAAGAGTCGGGCTTCGGGCTTTTTGATTCCTTTTTTGTGTAATGGTCGGATGTTGTGCAGGCACCGGCCCCTGCTTTTTTATTTTGAAACCTGTATCTGCAATTGAATAAAATGATCCTTTATTTGTACAGACTCTTGTTTGAATTTGAGAATGCATTTATTATTCATTTTTGCACAAGTTTATTTATATGATATTGCGGTGAGCTTGTGGTATGTTGGTTGAGCGTACTTTACCGATGTAGCTATACCATTTTGTATGTAACTATGCCATGTTGCCCCCATACCATAAGCTTGCTGCAATATTGTATACTTTGAGGGGACTTGCACTCTTATTTTCTGAAGAATAATTACTTCATTCTTGAAGAAATTTTTCGTAGAGTACAACTTCCTTCATATAAGTTTTTACGCTTTGTCCTTCGAAGAAATCACTTTTTTTTTCTTTTGCTTATGTACGCATTTTGCCAAGTGAATTCTTCTTTGTGGTAAAGCGGGCCTCTGAAGGGTACTTTAACTTTCTTCCCTTTTTTTTTTTTTGAGGAAGGTTATTTTCTAGAATAGGTAAATCACTCTTCCTTTGAAAGTTAAAGTATGCTCTTGATGAGGATTTTCTTTTCAAAATAGAAATTTGTACCTCTGAGGAGGGATTTTTCACGTTTCAACACTTGGAAGTTTTATTTCAATCTTGGTGAAACGTGTACCTCCAAAGAGTTGTGCCTTTGGAGAAAGCCTTTTCACGTTTCAACACTTGGAAGTTTTATTTCAATCTCGGTGAAACGTGGGCTTCCGAAGAGGTCTTTCTTTTTGATTGTGTCCCCGGGAGGGGGTTGTACCTCTGAGGAGGGATTTTTCATGTTTCAACACTTGGAAGTTTTATTTCAATCTTGGTGAAACGTGTACCTCCAAAGAGTTGTGCCTTCGAAGAAAGCCTTTTCACGTTTCAACACTTGGAAGTTTTATTTCAATCTCGGTGAAACGTGGACTTCTAGAAAGGTCTTTATTTTGTTTTGTATTTCAACTTTGGTGAAGTGAAATTCCGAAGAGCGGCTGTTACACTTCAACTCCTGGTGAAATGTGCCTCCGAAGAGGTCTTTATTTTGTTTGCATTTCAACTCTGGTGAAGTGAAATTCCGAAGAGCGGTCGTAATACTTCAACTCCTGGTGAAATGGGCCTCCGAAGAGGGCTTTTATTTTGTTTGAATTTCAACTCTGG
Source organism: Allium cepa (assembly GCA_030765085.1). Classification (NCBI taxonomy): domain Eukaryota; kingdom Viridiplantae; phylum Streptophyta; class Magnoliopsida; order Asparagales; family Amaryllidaceae; genus Allium; species Allium cepa. The sequence goes on from CM060945.1 coordinate 502,496,840, forward strand.
TGAAGTGAAATTTCGAAGAGCGGTTGTAACACTTCAACTCCTGGTGAAATGGGCCTCCGAAGAGGGCTTTTATTTTGTTTGCATTTCAACTCTGGTGAAGTGAAATTCCGAAGAGCGGTTGTTACACTTCAACTCCTGGTGAAATGTGCCTCAGAGAGGGTTTTCATCGCCTGGAAGTTACTCTCTCATGGTTGGAGGGTCATGACTCCTCCAATCTTTTTTGTTGAGTAGAGAACTTTCTTTTTTGTGGCGTATGACCCATTAGAGGTCTTTATCCTCCGAAGAGTTGTGCTGCCGATGATGGCTTTGGTTGTTCCCTTGTCCACTTGCTTATGCCTTTTCAGCGATCCTCTTTTTTTTTTTTTTTTTTTTACAAGTAACTTGTTTAATCCAAGGAAGTGTACTTCATTGTCAGGCAAGTTCGTGAGAACGAGCATCAGCTTCTTAATTGGATGTTTGTTTGTTCAAACGATCTCAATTTATTAGCAAAGGCCCGTTTCTGTCGAAATCATATGCCGTTCAATTGAAGTACTTCCTATCTAGGATTTGAATTCGGAGCTTTTGTGACTTGAAATTTGGCGAGAATCACTTGGTCTTATTATGTGCAAGTTTCACTTCCATTGTCTGCAAAAATTTAAATCGACATTTCAGCAATACATTCTATGTACTTTTTATATCGAAAATAAAGCAAACATGTAATAATAATAAGGAACACAAGATTTATAGTGGTTCGGCCAGGAAATTGGGCCTACATCCACTTTATATTTTTTCATTATTTACTTGCATCAGTTTTACAATTGCCTTCAATTACAAGAATCATACATTCATAATTCTTTTTACAATATTTCAACAAAATTTTCAAGTAAAGTATGGACGCAAATGATTGCTGTTCCATGCCCTTGGAATTTGATCTCCTTCAACAGTAGTGAGTTTGAATGTGCCGTCAAGAAGCTTCTGGCCTATGACATATGGTCCTTCCCAATTTGGCCCAAACACACCTGTCGCTGTCATAATTCTCTTCAGGACTAGGTCTCCAATTTCAAAGCTGCGTTGGCGAAATTTGGAATTGAAATGTCTAGCTATCCTTTGCTGATGAGCTGCAATTCTGAGATTAGCCTCATCTCTTTTTTCGTCAAGGAGATCTAGCGCTTCAAGCTATAGCTTTTCGTTTTCTGCTTGATTGAAATGGATTCTTCTATGTGAAGGGACCTCTATTTCTATCGGAATCATTGCCTCTGACCCGTATGCTAATGAAAACGGGGTGTGCCCAGTCGTAGTTTTGTGAGTGGTTCTGTATGCCCATAGTGCCAGTGGTAGCTTATCGACCCAACCACCTTTTGCTCTTTCAAGTTGCTTTTTGATGGTTGACTTAATAATTTTATTCACGGCTTCCACTTGCCCGTTTGCCTGCGGATGAGCCACTGCTGAGAAGCTTTTTCGGATTTTGAATCGCTTGCAAAAATCTTGGAATTCTTCACTTTCAAACTGAGTACCATTGTCTGTAATTATTTTTTGAGGCACACTGTATCTGCAAATGATGTTTTTAGTCACAAAACTTATCATCTTCTTTGAGGTGATAGTAGCCAGTGGTTCAGCTTCTGCCCACTTAGTAAAATAATCTACAGCAACAATGGCATATTTAATTCCAGATTTGGCAGTTGGTAACGGTCCTACAAGGTCTATCCCCCATATTGCAAACGACCATGGACTGACCATCTGTGTGAGTTTAGTGGAAGGAGCTCTAGGAATTTTGGCGAATCTTTGGCATCTGTCACATTTTCGGGAATAATCTGCTGCATCTCGATTAATTTCTGGCCAAAAATATCCGTATCGGAGAATTTTCTTTGCTAATGTTTGGCCACCTGAATGATCACCACATTCTCCTCCGTGTACCTCCGCTAGGATTGCTTTGGACTCTTCCCTGGATACACATCGAAGTAATGGCATTGAGAATCCCCGTCTGTATAATCGGCCATCCTGGATTATATATCGAGAGGCTTTTCTCAGTAGCTTTTGTCGTTCTTTTGAGTTCCCTGGTAAGGATCCATTGAGCAGATATTCTGTTATCGGAGTCATCCATGATTCTTGCTCTTGAGACATGCTCATGATCCAATCAATGTCCATCTCATCAATGCTAGGAGTCGACAGGACCTCCACTGGAGTTAACCCCAGAAATTGAGCTTCGCCTGTGCTAGAATACTTTGCGAGAGAATCTGCTTTCATGTTTTCTTCTCGAGGAATGTGACTTATCATGTAATGATCAAAATCACCCAGGAGTTCCCAAGCCTTTGACAAGTAGGCGGGCAGATTCCCCTCTTTTGCTTGGAATTCCTTTTTGACTTGGCATACAATAAGCTGAGAATCACTGAATATCTGTAACGCTCGGATGTTTAATTCTTTAGCAATCCTTAAGCCAGCGATAAGGGCTTCGTATTCTGCTTCATTGTTTGTTAAAGGAAATTCCAATCTTAGCGCATAACATAATGATCGGCCTTCAGGGGTCTCAAGTACAACTCCGGCTCCAGAACAGTAGTCGTTTCTCGCACCATCAACATATAACTTCCATTGGATTGGGGAATCGTCGACCGTTTCCTCCTCACTGTAACCCTTTCTGTGAATTCTGCGATGAAATCCGCTAAAGCTTGTCCATTGATTGCTTTTCGGGGATGATAAGTGATGTCATACTGACTGAGTTCAATATTCCACTTTAGAAGACGACCCGAAGTCTCAGGGCGAAACAGGACTTGCTTTAAAGGTTGATCAGTGAGGACTCTGATAGAATGAGCTTGAAAATATTGCCTCAACTTTCTAGATGCAATTAGTAGGCAATAGGCGAGTTTTTCCAACTTAGAGTAATTCATCTCTGCCCCAGTGAGTCTTTGCTGATATAGTAAACTGGATGTCGAATCCTTTTGTCTTCTCGTATCAGCGCTGCACTTAAAGCATGAGATGATACTGCCAAGTATATAAGAAGATCCTCGCCATCGCCAGGCCTAGAAAGTATTGGAGGCATTTCCATATGGTGAATCAATTCATCAAAGGATTTTTGGCATTCGGGAGTCCAATCGAAGTTTTTCTTTCCTTTCTTTAGGGCGTCAAAGAATGGTATGCATTTATCTGTGGCTTTGGAAATGAACCGACTCAAGGCGGCGACTTTTCCATTGAGACTTTGCAATTCCTTCTTTGTTCTAGGGGCTTTGACTTCTTTTAATGCAGTAATTTGAGCTGGACTGGCCTCAATGCCCCTAGCGCTCACGATGAAACCTAAAAACTTGCTGGATTCCACTCCAAATGAACATTTTAAAGGATTGAGCTTCATTCTGTATTTTCGGAGGACTGCGAACATGTCTACTAAGTGTTCTATGTGATCCACTGCTTTCTTAGACTTTACTAACATGTCATCGACGTAGACTTCCATAGTCTTGCCCAGTTGCGGTTTGAACATAGCATTAACAAGTCTTTGGTATGTTGCCCCTGCATTCTTCAACCCGAAGGGCATAACTCTGTAGCAGTAAAGACCAGTGTCGGTGATAAAGCTCGTGTCCTCCTGATCTGGCTCATGCATCATGATCTGGTTATATCCGGAGTAAGCATCCATAAAAGATAACAATTCGTGTCCCGCTGTTCCGTCTACCAGTTGGTCGATTCTGGGTAATGGGAAGCAGTCTTTGGGGCAGGCCTTGTTTAGATCTGAAAAATCGATGCATACTCTCCATTTTCCGTTGGCTTTCTTAACCAGCACTGGATTTGAAACCCAATTCGGATAGGTAGATTCTTTGATAAAATTATTCTCCATGAGCCGATAAACTTCTTCTTTTAATGCCGCCGACCTTTCTGGACCTTGAGTTCTCCTTTTCTGTTTCACAGGTGTAAATTTTGGATCAATATTTAAAGCGTGTACTGCAACTTCTGGGGATATTCCGCACATATCGGCATGAGTCCAAGCAAAAACATCCAGATTTGCCTTTAAAAAAGATATTAAGATATTCTGAATTGACACATTAAGTTGTGAACCCACATTCAACACCTTGTTTGGGTCCTTTGGGTCAACAGGTATTGGTATTGTCGTTTCCACTGGTACCACTCTATTTTCCCCTGCACTGACTTTTCTAGGGTCCATCTCTTTCCTTGCTCCGCTGTGCTCGCCAGTGCAGGGTCCGCCATGTAATTGCTACAAGGCTGGTTCTTTGATGCGGACTGGGGCTGCCGCATTCTTTCCCATTTCTCTTTTTCTGGTTTCTCGTAGCTCTGTCAGATAACACTCTCGCCCAGCATTTTGATCCCCTTTTATAACTCCTACTCCATTGTCTGTAGGGAATTTAATAGTGAGGCACCACGGGGCAAGAACAGCTTTGAACGCTGCCAGAGTTGGACGACCAAGGAAAGCATTGTAAGCAGAAAATTCGTCGACAATCACAAAAGTTTGCTTGCGGACCATTTTTCTCTCTCCTTCTCCAAGTTCCACAAACAAATCAATGGTTCCTACCGGCTGCTTTGGCTCCCCAGTGAAGCCGGCAATTTTCTGCAATGAGGCTTGCACATCAGCCATAGGGATCTTCATTTGGTCGAATGTTTTCTTGAAGAGAATATTGCAGGATGCGCCTCAATCAATGAGAACTCTTCTGACAATAGCTGGCCCGATACCAGCCGAGATGACTAAGGGATCCAAGGTAGGAGCTTCAATACCTGCGGAATCCCTAGCTTTGAACACAATATCATCATCGAAAGTTCTTTGTTGCTTCAAGGGCGTAGCACCTTCCAAAACGAATACATCTTCCTCGGTCGGTACATACTTTAAAGCTCGGGTATACCTTTCCATCTCACCCCAGCTTCTGCCCACTGGGCGAGGTCCTCCTGTAATGACATTGATAATGGGCCTTCCAGATTCATGCCCTGCAGCCTTCTCACTCGTCCTAGGCTGATGAGTAGGAGCCTGTTGCCCCTGACTAGATGAAGCAGGATTGTTGCTATTCTTTTTCACAAATTGCTGCAGTTTGTTTTCCCTTAGCAACTCTTCAATCAGATTTTTCAACTGGCGGCATTCGTCGGTCTCGTGACCGGGTTGATTATGGAAGCGGCAGAACTTCCCACTATGTATAGCCTTTTTCCCGGTCCTTAGAGGAGGAGGTTTAGGAAAGTCAATAGAATCTTTAGTGGCAAGGTCGATACCCTCCGACGTATCTGATAAAGGAGTATATTCTGATGGCTTGAAGGATCGGGGCTTCTTCAGATTACTCTGTTTCTTCCCATTGTTATTTTCCCTTTTTTGCCCTACAGATTCATTTTTGCGTGAAGCAACAGTGTTATCTTCAGCTTTTTCCAGCACTGCCTTTACCGGTACGGGACGGCTTTCCAAGCGCATGAATTCATCTGCTTTTTTATAGAATTTTTCAAGGGAATTTGGTTCCTTCATGTTTAGCCATTTTCCAAATTCGCTCGACTTGTCGATGGCCCTCATTAGATAGGTCAAGATCATCCGTGGTTCTGCATTGTCTACCTCGGCCAGCGCTATATTAAAGCGATTCAAGAAAGATCTGATAGTTTCACCCGGATTCTGTTCTAAACTTGACAATGACATAATATCTTTGGCTTTTGAAGCGTATAGTCTGAACTGCTCCTTGAACTTCCGGGTTAAGTCAGAAAACTGATCGATAGATCGGACTGGCAGCTTGGTGAACCAAAGCAGAGCTACGCCTTCGAGATACACAGGAAAATATCGGCACTTTATTTCATCAGAGGCTCTGGCACCTGTCATGTGCCAATCATACTTGTATAAGAATTCGTTCGGATCACTTGTCCCCTTGTAAGCTGGAATGGTTGGAGGGACAAACTTCCTTGGGAATTCAGCCTTTAAGATTTTCTCAGTAAATGGAGTTTTACTTGGGGCGAAACCCCATTCTTTCTCGTCTTCAACCCTCTGCATACTCTCTTTCATGATTTGTCGGACCATTCCAGAAAGATACTCCTCATCATGTCGAGTTGTAGATCCACCAACCTCAGGAAGTGTTTGTTCAAAGGGGCTAGCAGCCCTTTCAGGAGCATTCCTTTCTTCAGCCTCATGAATGTTGCAAGCAAAATTCCTTTCATTACCTGCCGGTTGACGGTTTGCCCCAAGCAAATCGTTCAACCTATTCAGAATTAGGGCATTCTGGGCATTCTGAGCCTCGAATTGTGCATTTTGGGCATTGATCTGTTGGTTCAGCCCTAAGATTGCAGCATCCAGCTCTGCTTTTGTAACTCCGATAGCTGGAGTGGCTTAATTTGATATAGGGGAAGCGGAGGTTCCCTATTGAATATTCCCAGATCTGACAGATCTACTTTTCCTTCCAGGAGCCATAATCTCGGATAGACTTCTGGTTTTCAAGGAAATTCTTTCTACAAACCTCTGTGAAGCAATAATGATAGTTCACCTGAGTTCGGTTCTCAGTGAAAGCACCAAAAATGTTAACGCTAAAATTTGAACGCTAACACCCCGGTGTATGAAGTGAGATTGTGAAAGCACCACCCGATAGCTCGGGAACAGATTATAAGCAGATAATAGTGAAAAAGCAGTAAACAACAACAATTTTATAGTGGTTCGGCTTAAGAGAGAGCCTACGTCCACTTTGAATATCTTTATTGACGATTTGATTACAAGTCAATGCAGTTACACTTTGATTACAACACACTTTGAGTTTCAAGTGACTTAGAACAAGTAGCCTAAACTTCAATATCGATCCAAATCTTTGAACACATGTTAGACATGCTTGATTTCTTCGTGAAGTTCCTTGAAGGTGTTGAAGTAGTTCAGAATGCAGCAGAGTAACGGCGCTTGAAATGAATGAGCCCCAAAAAGTCCCTTGAATGTTGGGGGTGGCCATGTATTTATAGGCAAATCTGGATAGAAATTTTTCGCCCAAGTCCTGAGTCGTGACCGACTCAGGCTAAGCCGTGGCCGAGTCAAGTTGAGTCGTGGCCGGCTTATCTGACTAAGCATTTGGTCTTCTCACTAGCTCATTCTCTTGCTGGATTCTAAGCCAAGTCCTGAGTCGTTGGCGAGTCAATTCTCACTGGGACATGCATTGTGGCAGCGGAATACGACTCAGTGGCTTTAAGTCGTGGACGTGTCATCCTGAGTTATGAGTCATTAAGTCATTTCTTAGGTCGTCAATCCTCTTGAGTCGTTTCTTATGATAAGTCGTGGACTTGTTGAGCCGCTGAGGCAATACCTTTGATGAGTCGGTAATACATTGAGTTGGTCTGTCTTGTGAGCTGTTAACTAGTTAAGCCACTCTGCTCCTTCAAGTCGGAGTCGTTGATCCACTGAGTCGTTGTCAACTCCGAGTCGCTGCTTATCATGAGTCGTTGAGACGATAGTCTTGATGAGTCGGTAACTTATTGAGCCGTCCTGCCTTGTGAATCGTTAACCCCTTGAGTCGTAACCCTTTAAGTCGCTTTGAGCTTTAGGTCATTAACTTATTGAGTCGGTGACTCGATGAGTCGCGAGGCTTCCTGAGTCGTAGATCCTTCCTGAGCCGTTAAACACCTTAAGTCGTGGCCCATCCCAGGCCTTAACTCGTTGACTCCTTTAACTCGTGGGCCCCTTAACTTGTATGCTGGAACGGGGTTAACATATGTAGAGGAGGGTTGTTCATTATAAAAATCTTTAAGTTGCTTTCTGGAGGAGTGAAATTTAATCCAACCTGATCTAGTACCATGTCTAAGCATTTCAGGGTACGGATCAGTATGAGGCCTATTATATGTGTTTTCTTCCTGTTCTTGATCATCCATAATTATATCAGAGTTAAGATCGTTTACAACAGAAGCTGCATCCGGAGGAGGTGGCGGAGGTAAAATTAGAGCACCTCTACTAGATCCAGCTTCATTTGCGTTTATGTTGTAAATAAGGTTATCTGATGTATCTGAATTATACTCAAATTCTGTGTAATTTTCAGGTTCTTGTTCAGAATCTTCAAATGAAGAATTTTCTTCATTTGCTTTATATTTAAAATAGTTTATTGCCGTTGAATGATCTTCATAATAAGAATAAAGTTCAGTACTATCTATTTCTCCTGCAAGTTCTTTTTTTTTGAAGAATAAGATAATTTTTATAGTAGGTGGGATCAATTTCTTCAACATTTATTTTGTTATTTTGTTCAGAAGTATATTTGACCATTCTAATGCTGTTAAGCGAATGGATTGTCGGTGTATTTCGACCAAATCCTAAGGTCGCAGTTTGTTTTTGAAGTTTATTATTGATATCTTTAACTTCTAAGTTAATTTCTTAAAGTAGATCAATCATAAAATTATGAATCCCGTTTACTGGGTTTTTATGAGTGGGGATATGAACAACATGCTCATATTGTTCAGTATTTAGATCAAATTGACACTTATGTGTGTCCAGAATAACAATCTTATTATTTTCCATAAACAAGGGTCTTTTGAACATAATTCAATTATGGGTTTATACAAAACATTTGTAAATAGATAAAAGTTTTCATTCGAATAATAAGTCTTGATTCGCAGACCTACAGTTATAGATTAGTTTTGACCCTAAATTAAGCGGCTAAACACGATACCCTTAATGCTTTCCTAGCATACCGTGGTTTTATAGTAGGGTTAGGCCTCGAATTAACAACCACAAGCCTATATCGTTGCTTCACTTAAGTAGAGCACAGCAATGGTTCGTTTCCTACTCCAGTGCGTAATAATCAGTAATCAATAGGTCGTTGAATTGACTTAAAATTCGAAAAAGGTTTTAGCTGTCACAAAAGTTTTGCAGACTCATAACGAATCATGTTCAAAAGAATAGCTTAAGCTTTCATTTTAAAAGTTAAAAAAATTTTGTACTCTTTTTTTTTTAATTCAGCAAAACATATACAGAAAGATAGAGTTAAGAAAATAGAAAACAGAATGATCTAAAACAGAATAACTTACCTAGTGCTAGCCAGGTTCTGATACCAAATTGAAAACCCAAACTTGAAAGCAGAAAACTTGAATGCAGAATTGAAAATATACAGCAACAGAAACTTCTTGCGGAAATAGAAATTTTATTACTACAGTAGATAATATTACAGAACTCAGATACAATGAAGAGAAAGCACGAAAATGAAGAAAATTTTTCTGATGATCTTCTGCAGAGTAGTCCCCTCCTTTTATAGTGTCTTCTCTCCTTTATTTTTATTGCTTAGGCTGGACATCTGTCTAGTATAGGGCTAATATGTGTCCCTTTTAGGCTCTTAGGCTGAAGGATGTGTCCTTTTAGTTTATTCGTTGCAGAGGATTAGGTTGAAAGGCTATGGGATGACTTTTAGAGTTTTAGGCTGAGGATGTGTCCTTTAGCTTATTATGTGTAGAGGATGAGTTGGAAAGGCTAGGAGGTGATATGTCACACTAGTTTAAAGGATGCTTCCTGGATGCTGGTCCACCATGCTTCTGTTTTTAATTTTGAATTTCTAGATTGGCTAGAGATTCGTCGTCAAAAGGGTCGGTACCCAAAGTATCTCTCATTATAGAGTCTTGTCTAAGTCTTTCTTTTTCCACTTGTTCTTCAAAGTATTCTTCTTGAGCCATTGTGCCAACTGGGCCAATTTTGAGACTGTCTAAAAAGCGCTGAACCTTCATTATTCTTTCTGTTGATGGTTCGAAAGCCGATATGTAGTCTAATAGTAAAACTGTTTTGCCTTCAGTGGCAGAGTGTGATCCGATTTCGCCTTTGTTAATGGCTTCTGAGAAGAATTCTTGTGCTGCTAGGATTCGTTCACTTTCTTCATTAAATTCTTTGCGGTCGAATTTAACGAATTCATGTTGAGGATTTTCGGTTACCCGATGTAGTTCCCATAATTGGATGGAGGGATAAAGACGTATGTACTATCTTTCTTCCCAAATGCTCCAAATTCTGAACATGAACATAGTAAAAAATCTGCTTGTATGTTCAGCAAGTTTTGCTGTACATATTTCTGGAATATAACCCGAATATTCTTCAGGATGGCTTGTGTTTACATAAATTTCGTGTACTAAGCCCTTTTTGATATGTTTTTGATATTTTTGTATTACAGAAAAACAGGCTACAAGCCGTGGTCTTCTGTTGTTATTGAGAATTAACTCTTCATTTTCTAAGAGTTTAACTAATTCTGTGTCTTCTAGCTTTTTGAAGAATAAAAGAAGATTGCTTTCATTAATGAGATGTTGCTGGTATAAGGAGATCATATCCTGGACTGTCATTTCAGCCTCCATCTCTTTGGTTTTTGTGTTATCTATCTCATAAAGTCTAAGTAATTCTAGAAAATCTTGAATTCTTAGATTTACGAGATCGGAGGTTTGCATTTGAGAAAATATTGTTTTTAAATGACTGTGTTCAGCTGTGTTATCAGTGAACAACTGTGCTTCTTTCAAATCTAGAGCTTCAGATCTAGATGTAAAACAATGAACACAGTCACTAGATCTGAAGCTCTAGATTTAAAAGAAGCAGAGTTGTTCACTGATAACACAGCTGAACACAGTCATTTAAAAACAATATTTTCTCAAATGCAAACCTCCGATCTCGTAAATCTAAGAATTCAAGATTTTCTAGAATTACTTAGACTTTTGAGATAGATAACACAAAAACCAAAGAGATGGAGGCTGAAATGACAGTCCAGGATATGATCTCCTTATACCAGCAACATCTCATAGATGAAAGCAATCTTCTTCTATTCTTCAAAAAGCTAGAAGACACAGAATTAGTTAAACTCTTAGAAAATAAAGAGTTAATTCTCAATAACAACAGAAGACCACGGCTTGTAGCCTGTTTTTCTGAAATACAAAAATATCAAAAACATATCAAAAAGGGCTTAGTACACGAAATTTATGTAAACACAAGCCATCCTGAAGAATATTCGGGTTATATTCCAAAAATATGTACAGCAAAACTTGCTGAACATACAAGCAGATTTTTTACTATGTTCATGTTCAGAATTTGGAGCATTTGGGAAGAAAGACAGTACATACGTCTTTATCCCTCCATCCAATTATGGGAACTACATCGGGTAACCGAAAATCCTCAACATGAATTCGTTAAATTCGACCGCAAAGAATTTAATGAAGAAAGTGAACGAATCCTAGCAGCACAAGAATTCTTCTCAGAAGCCATTAACAAAGGCGAAATCGGATCACACTCTGCCACTGAAGGCAAAACAGTTTTACTATTAGACTACATATCGGCTTTCGAACCATCAACAGAAAGAATAATGAAGGTTCAGCGCTTTTTAGACAGTCTCAAAATTGGCCCAGTTGGCACAATGGCTCAAGAAGAATACTTTGAAGAACAAGTGGAAAAAGAAAGACTTAGACAAGACTCTATAATGAGAGATACTTTGGGTACCGACCCTTTTGACGACGAATCTCTAGCCAATCTAGAAATTCAAAATTAAAAACAGAAGCATGGTGGACCAGCATCCAGGAAGCATCCTTTAAACTAGTGTGACATATCACCTCCTAGCCTTTCCAACTCATCCTCTGCACATAATAAGCTAAAGGACACATCCTCAGCCTAAAACTCTAAAAGTCATCCCATAGCCTTTCAACCTAATCCTCTGCAACGAATAAACTAAAAGGACACATCCTTCAGCCTAAGAGCCTAAAAGGGACACATATTAGCCCTATACTAGACAGATGTCCAGCCTAAGCAATAAAAATAAAGGAGAGAAGACACTATAAAAGGAGGGGACTACTCTGCAGAAGATCATCAGAAAAATTTTCTTCATTTTCGTGCTTTCTCTTCATTGTATCTGAGTTCTGTAATATTATCTACTGTAGTAATAAAATTTCTATTTCCGCAAGAAGTTTCTGTTGCTGTATATTTTCAATTCTGCATTCAAGTTTTCTGCTTTCAAGTTTGGGTTTTCAATTTGGTATGAGAGCCTGGCTAGCACTAGGTAAGTTATTCTGTTTTAGATCATTCTGTTTTCTATTTTCTGAACTCTATCTTTCTGTATATGTTTTGCTGAATTAAAAAAAAAAGAGTACAAATTTTTTTTAACTTTTAAAATGAAAGCTTAAGCTATTCTTTTGAACATGATTCGTTATGAGTCTGCAAAACTTTTGTGACAGCTAAAACCTTTTTCGAATTTTAAGTCAATTCAACGACCTATTGATTACTGATTATTACGCACTGGAGTAGGAAACGAACCATTGCTGTGCTCTACTTAAGTGAAGCAACGATATAGGCTTGTGGTTGTTAATTCGAGGCCTAACCCTACTATAAAACCACGGTATGCTAGGAAAGCATTAAGGGGTATCGTGTTTAGCCGCTTAATTTAGGGTCAAAACTAATCTATAACTGTAGGTATGCGAATCAAGACTTATTATTCGAATGAAAACTTTTATCTATTTACAAATGTTTTGTATAAACTCATAATTGAATTATGTTCAAAAGACCCTTGTTTATGGAAAATAATAAGATTGTTATTCTGGACACACATAAGTGTCAATTTGATCTAAATACTGAACAATATGAGCATGTTGTTCATATCCCCACTCATAAAAACCCAGTAAACGGGATTCATAATTTTATGATTGATCTACTTCAAGAAATTAAATTAGAAGTTAAAGATATCAATAATAAACTTCAAAAACAAACTGCGACCTTAGGATTTGGTCGAAATACACCGACAATCCATTCGCTTAACAGCATTAGAATGGTCAAATATACTTCTGAAGAAAATAACAAAATAAATGTTGAAGAAATTGATCCCACCTACTATAAAAATTATCTTATTCTTCAAAAAAAAGAACTTGCAGGAGAAATAGATAGTACTGAACTTTATTCTTATTATGAAGATCATTCAACGGCAATAAACTATTTTAAATATAAAGCAAATGAAGAAAATTCTTCATTTGAAGATTCTGAACAAGAATCTGAAAATTCCACAGAATTTGAGTATAACTCAGATACATCAGATAACCTTATCTACAACATAAACGCAAATGAAGCCGGATCTAGTAAAGGTGCTCTAATTTTACCTCCGCCACCTCCTCCGGATGCAGCTTCTGTTGTAAACGATCTTTACTCTGATATAATTATGGATGATCAAGAACAGGAAGAAAACACATATAATAGGCCTCATACTGATCCGTACCCTGAAATGCTTAGACATGGTACTAGATCAGATTGGATTAAATTTCACTCCTCCAGAAAGCAACTTAAAGATTTTTATAATGAACAACCCTTCTCTACATATACCCTAACATTTAATATAGATAAACTTCCACATAGAAAAATAAGAAAATATATTATAACATGGCTTCAACATATAAGTGGAACAATCTATTTATTACCTCCAAATATGAATGTGATGGAATACATCCATTACGCTACCAGCTACTGGACAGGAGATGCTTTAGCTTGGTTATTAAACCTTGAAAGAATAAATCCAAATGAATTACAAAGAATTAGAAATATTCAATCTAAACAAGAAGCTCTTGGAGAATTATTAAAATTATTATTAGCATACTTTACAGGAGAAACTTTCCTAGAAGATACGGATAACGAAAAACAATTATTAAAAATACAATTATGCGACATATGTATGTTAGAAGAATTCGCTGCAAAATACATAGGCCTACTTTTCCATTTAAAAAATAATGACCAGAAAGTTTTCTGGGTAAAAGGCTTTTTTACGAAAATACCTTATCCATGGAATAATATTATTCAAGAAAGATACGACATTTTAAGACAAAGTAATACGGATGACAATCATAACACAGGCTTATTAAAAAAGGCATGTATGGATACTATGGAAAGAGTTTGTGAACAAGCTAGTGCACACAAACAAATGAAAAATAAAATTAGAAATTCAAAACTGGGATTTTCTTGTTGTACCAAATACACTGAAGATATTAACACACAGTTTGGATGTCCTCCAGAATTCGAACGAAAGAGAACAAGAAATTTCAAAAGAAGAATAAAACCAAAATATCGTATCACTAGGAAAAAATGGAAACCAGAATATAAGAAAAAATTTAGAAGAGAAAACAAGTTTTCTAAGAAAAAGTTTATTAAAAAGAAAAATTTCCGTAAAGGCTGCAAATGTTTCAAATGTAATAAAGAAGGACATTATGCAAATGAATGTCCTACGAATATACAAAATATCATAATATCAAAAATCGAAGAATACGGTATTAATGTTGGCACTATCGAGGATATTTCTAGTGATGCTAATTCATCTGTATATGAAATTGAATCAATTTATTCTGACACTACTGAAAATGAAGATGAAATTAATGATTCCTTTGATAATTTTAAAATAAACATGATCACAATCAATCAGACACATAACCAAATAAAAATTATTCCATTAACCATATATGCTATGCTTCCCAAAAAGGAAAAAGTAAATTCTCCAGGTTATACATTATATGCAGCAAAATGCTCCAGATTAAGAAGGTACTTCACAACCGAAGTATTCTTGGATCTACTAATAAATATCCCACTCGGATATTATGGACAAATTTATAATATACCTAAACATACTAAAGAAAATATTTTTATAACTTATGGATTAATAGAACCTCTTTCTAAAACTAACACTTCTATACTATTTAAAAGTACTAGTATGGAAGATAAAGACTATATCATAGAGCAAGGAGATCCATTAGGACTACTTGTTATACATAAATATGAAGACCTTCCAATTATAAAAGAAGAAATATACGATCATGATCTATCTACCCCATTAAGTGGTTCTACATCCCGAACATCAAGGAATAAAGAGTCAGAATCATATCACGAATATAGGATATACATGAACACTTTTACTTCAGAAGAAACATCTAACCCTCAAATGCAAGATAGCACAGGAGAACAATTTAAGGTCACAGACGAAGATTTAGAAAAATTAAAAGAAGCAATCCCTCATTCAGATAAAAAGGATATTTATAAAGCTTTAACTTTTAAATCTCGATTTTTGAATAAACATACATATATATTTGAACGTATGCAAGGAAATGTAGAGTTAAAGGGAGAAGAAGATTTTACTTCCATAAGCCTTTTAAATAAAAATAAAATAGAAAAACTAAAAGCCAAATATCCAAAAATGAAATACCTTCATATAGGTCTAATACAACTAAAAATAACAGGATTGTTTAGATCCGGAATTGATACTCCAATAATGATAGTTTGTATGGATGAAAGAATTATCAATAATCCTTTAAATAGTATTATTGGCGGAGCTAAGTCAAATTTAGCAAACAGATTATTTGGAGTAAATATACATCCCGATTTTTGTATAAGTCTTGATGATCAAAATATAGAAAAAGCTTGTACATTATCAGTAAATTTACAAAATATAGAACTTCTTTCAGGATCCAAAGTTCTTGGCATACAATCGGAACATTGTATGGCCTTAAATGATACTGCTACGTTCAAATCAATTACACCCAAACAATTTGTTAAATTGTTCGAAGTCGGGTTAGGAAAAACAATTCAACCCAGATTGATTGACATAAGACATTTAAAATTCGATAACGAAATTCAAGTTTTTGTGAAATCACTTAAACCAAGAATTCAATTACCTACATAATATTTTATAGCATCTGGAAATACTATTTCCACCATAACCAAGAATAATGAGGAAAATGCACATTCATCCAACACATTAAAAAGAACTCAATCATACAATAAAATGTCTGATGTGGAGTTAACTCCTGATATCTTAAAAACCATCAGTCATCGTATGAGTTTTAAACAAGACAATCCAATAGAAGGAAGAACAATGAGAATACTTGAAAAACAAAAAGAACAGGAATCAAACCGAATGGTTATCAAGGTTCCTACAGAAAATATAAAACATCATGATTAGATCCATAGATCTTAAAAGAAAGGCACAGTTACATATATATCTTCCAATAACGATATGTATTCCTGAATATCAAGAATTCACGGTACATGCGTTACTGGATTCTGGCGCAGAAGCCAGTTTATTACAAGAAATATTTATTCCCCAACAATTCTGGGTACCATTAGACAAAAAAGGAATGCTAAATGATTTTATGGGAAGACAAGTCCCTGTTACTCACAAAGCAAAACACTTACAGGTACAAATACCTGATATACATGGAAATAATAAACTATACAACTTTGACTTTGCATTACTACCAAAGGAATTTGATAGTGATTGCATCCTGGGAATGGACAACTTAAGACATCTCCCTCCATTCAACAAATATTATTTTGAACTGGATGGCATTCTTGTGCCTCGAGTAACGCTACCCGCTATAATTGCACCGCATTATACCCCAGCAGCACAGCGTGGTGAAAAACCTGTTACATTAATTGAACATGTAAAAACACCGAAAATCATACAACCAAAGATTTGTACATACAATATACCAACCACCAACGAATTTGAAATATTAATACACAATATGTTAGAACCTCTTTATTCAGACGATCCATTAAAATGGTTTGACAAAGCACCACGGTATTGTAAAATTGAATTGATGGAACAATACAAAGACGCTAAAGTCAGAGTTAACAGTATTATGGTATCACCAACTGATAAAGAAGAATTTGCAAAACAAATAAAAGACCTCTTAAATTTGAAACTAATACAGAAAAGTTTCAGTACCCACTCATCCCCAGCTTTCTTAGTAAGAAATCATGATGAAATTAAAAGAGGAAAAGCTCGAATGGTAATAAACTATAGAAAACTTAACAGCTATACAAAGTTTGATGGATATTTTATTCCTTCTGCTGAACATCTAACAAAACAAATCCAAGGAGCAAAATATTATAGTAAATTTGATGCAAAATCGGGTTTTTGGCAATTAAAACTTGCTGATAAACAGTCCATAGAGCTAACCGCCTTTAGTTGCCCACAAGGACATTTTGAATGGTTAGTTATGCCTTTTAGATTAAAAAACGCACCACAAATATTTCAAAAATGGATGAATTCTATGTTCGGACATTTACCTTTTGTATCTGTCTATATAGACGACATTCTTATTTTCTCTAATTCTGCAGAAGAACATAAACAACATCTTCTGGCAGTTGTTCACATATTACTTCAAAACAGTGTTATATTAAGTCCTAAAAAAATTGAATTATTTAAAAAAGAAATAGATTTTCTCGGAAAACGAATTAAAAATGGACAAATTGAATTACAACAACACATTTATACTAAAATTAAAGATTTTCCCGATACATTTAAAACATTAAAAGAACTCCAAAGTTTCTTAGGATTATTAAACTACGGCAGAAAATTTATTCCTAATTTATCCGCTAAGACTCGAAATTTACAGAAAAAGCTTACTGACGAACAAGTAAAATATAAACAGCATAATGGAGAACCACCAAGAAGATGGAACACAGACAAAATTCCGATTACCCTGCAAAAGCAAGAAGAAGAAGAAATACAAAAGATTAAAGACCTAATAAAAGATCAAAAGATCCTCTATTTTCCTTCAGATGAAGAATTACTTACACTACAAACTGATGCTTCTGACAATTTCTGGGCAGGAGTATTAATTGCAAAACAAAAAGAAGTTGTAGCATATTCCTCTGGAAAGTTTAGTAAACCTCAGATTAAATACGCTACATATGACAAAGAATTACTAGCTATTAAATTAGAAATCAAAAGTTTACGAATTTATCTCTTGCATAGACAGTTTATAATAGAAACAGATAACAAATCTGTTGCTCAATTCTTAAAAAAGAAAACTGTAAACAATCCAGAAGAAAACCTTCGAAGAATTAGATTAGCTATGTATTTAGAAATTTACAACTATGATGTTAAATACATTCCAGGCTACACTAACTTTGCAGCTGATCTTCTTACCAGGTTATGAAACATGGATGAGGACGATATAAAAAGAATCAAAGAATTATTAGAAACCATGAAAAGACAAGAAGATTTCAAACAAGTGAAATCATCTAAAAAGGCCAAGCAAACCTCCACAGAGGCTTCATCTTCACAGGAATCTGACGAAACTAATGCTCCCACAGGAGTAAATGAAGAAAAGGTCCAACAGACCAAAACCACTCCAACAAACAAAGGCAAGGCAACACCTTCCAATACAACTCAGAAATTTGTTCCAATGAACAAAGGAAAAGCAATTGCTCCCACAGGAATACAAAGACCATACATCTCAGCGGTGGTCAAAGATTGGTACAATCTAGACATGAAAGCATCGAATCCTAACCTATATGACAATTTCAATGGATGTTTTAAAGCCATCCAAGCTGCAGACCATAGAGCTGCAAATTTCTGGTTAACTCAACTAGAAAAGGCTTATGTGGGATTGAAGCATACAATATCCCAGAAAGAGAAAAAGTTACAAGAAACTCAGAAACTAGTGACTAAATTGTCACAACATTCTTTTACATCTAGATCTGAAGCTCTAGATTTAAAAGAAGCAGAGTTGTTCACTGATAACACAGCTGAACACAGTCATTTAAAAACAATATTTTCTCAAATGCAAACCTCCGATCTCGTAAATCTAAGAATTCAAGATTTTCTAGAATTACTTAGACTTTTGAGATAGATAACACAAAAACCAAAGAGATGGAGGCTGAAATGACAGTCCAGGATATGATCTCCTTATACCAGCAACATCTCATAGATGAAAGCAATCTTCTTCTATTCTTCAAAAAGCTAGAAGACACAGAATTAGTTAAACTCTTAGAAAATGAAGAGTTAATTCTCAATAACAACAGAAGACCACGGCTTGTAGCCTGTTTTTCTGAAATACAAAAATATCAAAAACATATCAAAAAGGGCTTAGTACACGAAATTTATGTAAACACAAGCCATCCTGAAGAATATTCGGGTTATATTCCAAAAATATGTACAGCAAAACTTGCTGAACATACAAGCAGATTTTTTACTATGTTCATGTTCAGAATTTGGAGCATTTGGGAAGAAAGACAGTACATACGTCTTTATCCCTCCATCCAATTATGGGAACTACATCGGGTAACCGAAAATCCTCAACATGAATTCGTTAAATTCGACCGCAAAGAATTTAATGAAGAAAGTGAACGAATCCTAGCAGCACAAGAATTCTTCTCAGAAGCCATTAACAAAGGCGAAATCGGATCACACTCTGCCACTGAAGGCAAAACAGTTTTACTATTAGACTACATATCGGCTTTCGAACCATCAACAGAAAGAATAATGAAGGTTCAGCGCTTTTTAGACAGTCTCAAAATTGGCCCAGTTGGCACAATGGCTCAAGAAGAATACTTTGAAGAACAAGTGGAAAAAGAAAGACTTAGACAAGACTCTATAATGAGAGATACTTTGGGTACCGACCCTTTTGACGACGAATCTCTAGCCAATCTAGAAATTCAAAATTAAAAACAGAAGCATGGTGGACCAGCATCCAGGAAGCATCCTTTAAACTAGTGTGACATATCACCTCCTAGCCTTTCCAACTCATCCTCTGCACATAATAAGCTAAAGGACACATCCTCAGCCTAAAACTCTAAAAGTCATCCCATAGCCTTTCAACCTAATCCTCTGCAACGAATAAACTAAAAGGACACATCCTTCAGCCTAAGAGCCTAAAAGGGACACATATTAGCCCTATACTAGACAGATGTCCAGCCTAAGCAATAAAAATAAAGGAGAGAAGACACTATAAAAGGAGGGGACTACTCTGCAGAAGATCATCAGAAAAATTTTCTTCATTTTCGTGCTTTCTCTTCATTGTATCTGAGTTCTGTAATATTATCTACTGTAGTAATAAAATTTCTATTTCCGCAAGAAGTTTCTGTTGCTGTATATTTTCAATTCTGCATTCAAGTTTTCTGCTTTCAAGTTTGGGTTTTCAATTTGGTATGAGAGCCTGGCTAGCACTAGGTAAGTTATTCTGTTTTAGATCATTCTGTTTTCTATTTTCTGAACTCTATCTTTCTGTATATGTTTTGCTGAATTAAAAAAAAAAGAGTACAAATTTTTTTTAACTTTTAAAATGAAAGCTTAAGCTATTCTTTTGAACATGATTCGTTATGAGTCTGCAAAACTTTTGTGACAGCTAAAACCTTTTTCGAATTTTAAGTCAATTCAACGACCTATTGATTACTGATTATTACGCACTGGAGTAGGAAACGAACCATTGCTGTGCTCTACTTAAGTGAAGCAACGATATAGGCTTGTGGTTGTTAATTCGAGGCCTAACCCTACTATAAAACCACGGTATGCTAGGAAAGCATTAAGGGGTATCGTGTTTAGCCGCTTAATTTAGGGTCAAAACTAATCTATAACTGTAGGTATGCGAATCAAGACTTATTATTCGAATGAAAACTTTTATCTATTTACAAATGTTTTGTATAAACTCATAATTGAATTATGTTCAAAAGACCCTTGTTTATGGAAAATAATAAGATTGTTATTCTGGACACACATAAGTGTCAATTTGATCTAAATACTGAACAATATGAGCATGTTGTTCATATCCCCACTCATAAAAACCCAGTAAACGGGATTCATAATTTTATGATTGATCTACTTCAAGAAATTAAATTAGAAGTTAAAGATATCAATAATAAACTTCAAAAACAAACTGCGACCTTAGGATTTGGTCGAAATACACCGACAATCCATTCGCTTAACAGCATTAGAATGGTCAAATATACTTCTGAAGAAAATAACAAAATAAATGTTGAAGAAATTGATCCTACCTACTATAAAAATTATCTTATTCTTCAAAAAAAAGAACTTGCAGGAGAAATAGATAGTACTGAACTTTATTCTTATTATGAAGATCATTCAACGGCAATAAACTATTTTAAATATAAAGCAAATGAAGAAAATTCTTCATTTGAAGATTCTGAACAAGAATCTGAAAATTCCACAGAATTTGAGTATAATTCAGATACATCAGATAACCTTATTTACAACATAAACGCAAATGAAGCCGGATCTAGTAGAGGTGCTCTAATTTTACCTCCGCCACCTCCTCCGGATGCAGCTTCTGTTGTAAACGATCTTAACTCTGATATAATTATGGATGGCCAAGAACAGGAAGAAAACACATATAATAGGCCTCATACTGATCCGTACCCTGAAATGCTTAGACATGGTACTAGATCAGATTGGATTAAATTTCACTCCTTCAGAAAGCAACTTAAAGATTTTTATAATGAACAACCCTCCTCTACATATACCCTAACATTTAATATAGATAAACTTCCACATAGAAAAATAAGAAAATATATTATAACATGGCTTCAACATATAAGTGGAACAATCTATTTATTACCTCCAAATATGAATGTGATGGAATACATCCATTACGCTACCAGCTACTGGACAGGAGATGCTTTAGCTTGGTTATTAAACCTTGAAAGAATAAATCCAAATGAATTACAAAGAATTAGAAATATTCAATCTAAACAAGAAGCTCTTGGAGAATTATTAAAATTATTATTAGCAGACTTTACAGGAGAAACTTTCCTAGAAGATACGGATTACGAAAAACAATTATTAAAAATACAATTATGCGACATATGTATGTTAGAAGAATTCGCTGCAAAATACATAGGCCTACTTTTCCATTTAAAAAATAAGGACCAAAAAATTTTCTGGGTAAAAGGCTTTTTTACGAAAATACCTTATCCATGGAATAATATTATTCAAGAAAGATACGACATTTTAAGACAAAGTAATACGAATGACAATCATAACACAGGCTTATTAAAAAAGGCATGTATGGATACTATGGAAAGAGTTTGTGAACAAGCTAGTGCACACAAACAAATGAAAAATAAAATTAGAAATTCAAAACTGGGATTTTCTTGTTGTACCAAATACACTGAAGATATTAACACACAGTTTGGATGTCCTCCAGAATTCGAACGAAAGAAAACAAGAAATTTCAAAAGAAGAATAAAACCAAAATATCGTATCACTAGGAAAAAATGGAAACCAGAATATAAGAAAAAATTTAGAAGAGAAAACAAGTTTTCTAAGAAAAAGTTTATTAAAAAGAAAAATTTCCGTAAAGGCTGCAAATGTTTCAAATGTAATAAAGAAGGACATTATGCAAATGAATGTCCTACGAATATACAAAATATCGTAATGGAATGTAACATATCATTTAGCATTCCTTTTTTGTCTAATGGTACCCAGAATTGTTGGGGAATAAATATTTCTTGTAATAAACTGGCTTCTGCGCCAGAATCCAGTAACGCATGTACCGTGAATTCTTGATATTCAGGAATACATATCGTTATTGGAAGATATATATGTAACTGTGCCTTTCTTTTAAGATCTATGGATCTAATCATGATGTTTTATATTTTCTGTAGGAACCTTGATAACCATTCGGTTTGATTTCTGTTCTTTTTGTTTTTCAAGTATTCTCATTGTTCTTCCTTCTATTGGATTGTCTTGTTTAAAGCTCATACGATGACTGATGGTTTTTAAGATATCAGGAGTTAACTCCACATCAGACATTTTATTGTATGATTGAGTTCTTTATGCAAACTTGAATGCAGAATTGAAAATATACAGCAACAGAAAACTTGAATGCTGGTCCACCATTTTCGTGCTTTCTCTTCATTGTATCAAGTTACATTCCATTTTGCTTATTTCAGTCACGTTTCATTTATATATACACAGTTGCAGTTTAATTTTTTCTAAGCTTATCATCTCTTAGATATCTGACAGGTAGCAACAACATAGCAACCGCAAACTTTGGAGTTTGATCCGCTAGCGCTACTCAGCTGCATTGGACGGGCTATCATACACCTCTGTAAGTAATTTTCAACTCTACAGGTGCCCAACTGAAAACTGATTTAATTTACTTTTGCCTGTTACACCTTGATTTTGTTTATGCGCGTTTGGGCAAGAAATAATTTTAACCGCTTAGAAAGCCAAAATATTTCATTAAACAAATCAACGGAAATTTCAAATCAAACAAATATGAGCAATCACGGTTCACAACACGGTTCACGACACAGTTCACAACACAGTTCACACCATAATTCACCGAAATTATCACCTAAATCACATGTTGGAAATAATGAAGTTCATGAGAACCGACCATTATCCCTTAGAGACCGATGTTATCCAACACGGACTGTTCAACCTTCGGTTATTTCATTTCCACCTGCCGAAGGAAATAATTTTCAGCTAAAACATTCTTTTATCCAAGGGGTACCAAAATTCATTGGGTCTGAAAATGCATATGAATTTCTTAGTGAATTTGAGTTATATGCTTCTACAACTAAAATGAAACAACTTTCTAATGAATCCATCAAGCTAAGGCTTATTCCATTCGCGCTTCTAGAAAGCGCGAAAAGATGGTTTAACTCTCTTCCTAAAAATTCAGTTAAAAGTTGGGACAATTTCGTTACTATATTTTTGAAAAAGTTTTTTCCTTTCCACAAGACTCTTAAAATTCGAACTGAAATCAATCAATTCTCTCAGAATGAAGGAGAAACTTTTTCAAAATACTTTGAACGGTTCAATCAACTGTTATATAGTTGCCCACATCATGCAATCCCTAAGCACGTTTTGTGCCAAATCGTTTATGAAGGGCTTAACTATCAAACAAGATCCCAACTTGAATCAATGTGCGGAGGAGAATTCATGGCAAAAACAGATGAGGAAGCTTGGGAATTTTTAGAAGAGTATTCGGAAAAGGATATGCAATGGGAAACAATTCGTGTTCCAATTCGTACTCCAAACAGAGGAGTACATGCCATTGACCCATCACATCTTCCTATAGATGCCCAAATTCCTCAAGAAGGAGAAGGACTACCTCATTACTACACACAAGACCAAATCAATGCTATAGCCCAAAATAGTCCTTATTCATCCACATACAATCCTAACTGGAAGCACCACCCCAATTTTTCATGGTCAAATCCTAACAACGTGGCTAATCCATCACATATGTATCTAATGATACCAAATCCGAATTATCGAGCCCCAACCTCTAATTCTCAACCCGCTCCTCAAACAAAACCTTCGAATCAACCATACAGGCATCCTAATTTCAATCTATCAACCCAACCTTCTCAGCCTTCACAAGAAATTGCTCGATTGGAAAAACAACTCTCTAAACAAAATGAACAAATCACCAACCAAGACGCAAGAATTGAGCAAATCACTAAACAAAATGAACAAATGTTGGTAATGATGAAGGATCTCATGAAAATCAATGAGAAAGGTAAATTGCCTAGTCGAACGGAAGTGAATCCAAAGTATAACTCTCGAGGAGTAAATCTTTGTGAGGACGAAAATGTAAATCCGGTTAATGCTGTCACCACATTAAGGTCCGAAAAGAAGGTAGACAACAACGTCGGCAACCCCGACATCCTTCTTAAATCTTCCCATGTTCCAAATTTTGAAACTCAGTCGACAACCACGGTTGTCAATCAAAAGGATTCTAATTCTTCATCTAAGGTTGGCAATCCCGACCACTCTTCACCTTCTAATGTTGGCAACCCCAACATTCCAGCTCCCTTATCTTCACCCTCTAATATAACACCTTCTTCTTCGAATGAAAAAACTTCTGAACGAGTCTATAAACCCATAGCTCCATTTCCTCATAGACTCAACAAAACGAAGAAGCCCGCTAATTTTGACCAAATTCTTGAAATCTTCAAACAAGTTCGAATCAATATTCCACTTCTTGATACCATCGAGCAAATTCCTCAATACGCCAAATGCCTGAAAGAGCTATGTACTCAGAAACGTGCCACTAACGTTCCTAAGACTGCATTTCTAACTGCAAACACTAGCTCTGTTATTTCAAATCCCTCCCCAATCAAGTATAAGGACCCCGGTTGTCCTACAATCGGTTGTAAAATCGGTAACACTCACATTAGTCTTGCCTTACTCGATCTTGGAGCAAGTGTGAATCTTTTGCCTTATACTGTGTACTGTCAACTTGGACTAGGGGAATTAAAACCTACAAACATCACAATTCAACTAGCTGATCGATCTGTCAAAAAACCATTGGGCACAGTTGAAGATGTTTTGATACAAATCGAGCAATTCTATTTCCCAGTCGATTTCATAGTCCTAGAGACTGCACCTGTTTCAAATCCCAATAGTCAGATTCCTTTGATATTAGGTCGTCCATTTTTAGCAACATCAAATGCTATCATAAATTGTAGGAATGGTCAACTCCGACTTTCCTTTGGGCACCTAACCATTGAACTAAATATCTTCAATCTTAACAGACAATCAAGGGATTTTGATACAGAAGAAGTTGACATGATCCAAACAATTGTTGAAAATGATTTTAGTGATACTACGGAGTCTCTTAGCATGTTCCTGGATCATTTTAATTCCAACTTCCACGAAGATGAATACATTTATGAATTAAATGATATGCTATGCTCTTTTCATAATTCACTAGAATTCAATCAGTTGATGTCTATTGAAGCCTCAAAAGAAGTACGCCCTAAATTAGACCTCAAACCTCTTCCAAACGATCTTAAGTACGCATACTTAGATTCTTCGGAAAATTTCCCTGTAATCTTGGCATCCGATCTCATTAAGGACCAAGAAGAACAACTTTTGGAAATTTTAAGGGAAAATAAAGAGGCAATATGATGGGTAATCGCTGACATTAAGGGAATTAGTACATCAATTATTGAACATCGAATACATTTAGTCGATGAGGCAAAACCCACTCGCGAAGCTCAAAGGCGATTAAACCCTAATATGAGAGAAGTGGTAAAGGAAGAAATTATCAAATGTTTAGACAATAACTTCCCTATCTCTGACAGTACTTGGGTAAGTCCAGTACAAGTTGTGCCAAAGAAATCTGGAATCACTGTGACCAAAAATGAGAATAATGAACTTGTTCCTACAAAAGTCAAAACAAAATGGCGCGTTTGCATCGACTATCGAAAACTCAATGCAGCAACAAGAAAAGATCATTTTCCCCTCCCTTTCATTGATCAAATGCTCGAACGCTTAGCCGGTCATGAATATTACTGTTTCCTTGATGGTTACTCTGGCTATAATCAAATTCCCATTGCGTTAGAGGACCAACATAAAACAACGTTCACATGTCCCTTCGGAACTTTCGCTTATCGTCGCATGCCCTTCGGTCTTTGTAATGCTCCTGCTACCTTTCAAAGATGTATGATGAGTATATTTTCTGATATGGTGGAGGATTTCTTAGAAATATTCATGGACGATTTTTCAATCTATGGGTCATCTTTTGATCAATGCCTCCTTCGTTTAGAACGTGTCTTAAAGCGATGTAAGGAGAAATTACTTGTTCTTAATTGGGAAAAATGTCATTTTATGGTTAAACGAGGAATAGTCTTAGGTCATGTTGTCTCTAAAAATGGCCTAGAAGTTGACAAATCTAAAGTTGATCTTATTGTTGACCTTCCTCCTCCAAGGTCCATAAAGGACATTCGCTCGTTTCTCGGCCATGCAGGATTTTATAGGAGGTTCATTAAAGATTTTTCAGAAATTTCAAAACCTCTTTCGAATCTTCTGGCTAAAGACGTTAAATTTGAATTTTCCAATGAATGTAAAACATCTTTGAAACCCTCAAATCGATCTTGACCACTGCACCTATCATCCAACCTCCAAATTGGACTTTACCCTTCGAATTAATGTGTGACGCTTCTGATTATGCCATTGGAGCCATCTTAGGTCAACGAATCGATAAACTTCCTCGAGTCATCTATTATGCTAGCAAAACTCTTAATGAAGCTCAATTGAATTACTCAACCACAGAAAAAGAGTTTTTAGCAGTTATCTTTGCCCTCGATAAGTTTAGATCATATCTCGTAGGTTCTAAGGTCATAGTTTACATCGATCATGCTGCCTTGCGGTATTTACTCACGAAAAAGGATTCCAAACCCCGCTTAATCCGTTGGATTCTCCTTTTCAAGAGTTTGACCTAGAAATAAGAGATAAAAAGGGTTCTGAAAATGTCGTAGCTGATCATCTTTCTCGTATTGTTCTTGAGAACATCGATAACTCTCAAATCAATGATCATTTTCCCAATGAACAAATTCTTTCCATATCCAGTGCACCATGGTACGCGGACATCGTAAATTATCTTGTCACAAATGAAACACCTTCCCATTGGTCAAAACAAGATAAACAAAAATTTCTCTCCAATGTTCGAAACTTTTACTGGGACGATCCTTATCTCTTTAAATATTGCACCGATCAAATCATACGTAGATGTGTCCTCGAACATGAATTTCACAGCATCCTCTCTTTTTCACATAATCAAGCATGTGCAGGACATTTTGGAGCAAAGAAAACTGCTGCCAAGGTGTTACAGTGCGGTTTTTATTGGCCTTCTCTTTCTCGTGATGCCCACGAGTTTTGCTCCAAATGCGCTAGATGTCAACAAACAGGTCGTATTTCCAAACGTAACATAATGCCCCTAAACCCAATCCTTGTCATCGAAATTTTTGATGTTTGGGGCATTGATTTTATGGGTCCTTTTCCTAATTCTTTTGGAAATCTCTACATCTTACGCGCAGTAGATTACGTGTCTAAATGGGTTGAGGTCATTCCCACCAGAACGAATGACAATAAAGTTGTTGTCAAATTTTTGAAAGAAAACATATTTTCCCGTTTTGGCACACCTCGAGCCATTATAAGTGATATCGGTTCTCATTTTTATAATCATGCTTTTGAATCTCTTCTTAAGAAATACTCTATCACTCATAAACTATCTACTCCATATCATCTACAGACTAGCGGTCAAGTCGAGATTTCCAATAGACAAATTAAACAAATTCTTGAAAAGACGGTTAACTCCAACAGAAAAGATTGGTCATCTAAATTGATAGACGCCCTTTGGGCATTTCGCACAGCTTATAAAACCAATCTAGGAATGTCACCATACCGATTAGTCTTTGGAAAAGCATACCATTTACCCGTTGAGCTCGAGCACCGCGCACTTTGGGCAATCAAATACCTTAATTTTGACATAGAAAAAGCCGGATCGCATCGTAAATTACAATTGTCAGAAGTAGAAGAACTAAGAAATGAAGCGTACGAAAATGCAAAGATTTATAAAGAGAAAACCAAATTCTATCATGATAAATCCATACTTCGTAAGACATTCGAAGTAGGTCAGAAAGTTCTCTTATATAATTCCAGACTTCATTTATTTTCGAGAAAATTGAGATCCCGTTGGACATGTCCATATATTGTGAAAATAGTATACCCTTATGGCGCAGTTGAAATTGAAAATCCTAGGGATGGTTCCATTTCAAAGGTCAATGGACAACGCTTGAAGCCATTTCTAGAGTTTGAACAGCACGAGGACGATGAGTTCGTGGATCTTCACGAACCTCGCTATTCGGCATGAGCCGCTCACTATCTTGCACATATCAGGTTGTATTTTTTTAGTTTTTTCTTCTATTTTGCATTTGCATTCTATTTGACAGTTGGGACACTGTCTCATTCCAGTGTGGGGGGGTGGGGACGCATATCTCATTCTGTTTGTTCATATTTCATAGTGTAGCATCATTTTATTTTTTAAAAAAAATCATCTCATTATTTGTTTTCAAATTTCCTTTCAATTTTTTTTCATTTCCCAATATTTTTGGGACTTCGATTTATTTTTAGTTAGTCAAGACAAAGTAAGTAAGCAGTTGAAGTCAATTGATGAAGATTTTTGTGAATCACTAATTTCAAATGTAAAATATAATGAAAAGTTGAATTACAAGCGATAATAGTGAGGTTAGTATATAGGGGGATTCATAGGTGATGGTTATGAAATCTTTTCTAAACTGTAGTCTTTGTTTAAAAAAATGGCAGATTTAAAGTACATGTGTTGACATCTCAAATCATTAAAGTTAAGTGGTGCTAAGTTGATTTGCATAACACTCTTTAGTTCTTCTTAAAAAAAAAGCCTAATAAGAAACACCTACAGTCGATAGGTGTGCACACTTGTGAAAGTGTGTGCACTCACCACGCTCTGTACTCTTCTCACGTAAGCCCGCAAGGCAGTGCATGGATGGTATATCTGGCCTCAGCATTCTGAGTTAGGTGTATAAATAATTAAATAAATAATCACCTAAGGATTACCGACCTTTTTTGACATAGTCAGCGTCGGTTTGCACAATCCGCCAAGCTCTGTCCCAACTCTCACGTAAGCCCGCGAGGCAGTGCATGGGTGGTATACCTTGGTCCAAAGGTTGGTGTAAAACAAAAAAAAAATAGTAAAGAGAGACTAAGCTTTGAAACCCAAACACTTCTTGACTTTGTTGATTTTGCTTGTTATACAAATGGAAATGAAAAATACCATTTTGAAAAAAAACTGTGATCAACAGTGAATAATTTATTTCATGGCTGCACTATGTTATCGACCGAAACAACTGGCCAAACTAGAATCTAATGTATGAAAACTTGAGTTATATTGAAATTTGTGATTAGTGAGGAACCAAAAATTTGAAGAAGTTGACTAAAACTGATATACATTATTTTGTTGCAACTATTCTGAAGTAAAACGAGTCTCCATTTGTTTAAAATTTTGCATTCATGTAGTACAGTAGAATCATCACATAATGCATTTGGATTTTGTGGGTAGTATCCGCTGAAAACCCTCACGAGACACCACTCGTCCTACTAGAGACACCTAGAGGTTTAACGGCTTGTTGCATACGCTCAATGCAATCGTGTTTCCTACGAAAAAGGATTTAGTTAGTTTTATTTTCTTCTTTATTCGAGGACGAATAAAGTTCAAGTGTGGGGGTATTTGATGAGCATATTTTTCTGCATTTTAAACCGTTTGTTTCATATATTTTTATTTTAATAAAGTGGTATTATACGGGTATTTTTTTGTGGTTTTGCAGATTATAGATTCCAAAGTGCAACATTTTGAATACCGTCGAAGAGAAAGTACATATCGTTCATGAAGAAATGCATCTCACATCACCAACATGTGTACTATTCATGCAAGAAATCAATTGCAAATATTGAAAATACACAATCAAAGATTGACCTGAAAATCTCTCAAAGCAAGGCCACTTGTTAATCAAATAACAAAGCAAAGACCAATTCAAAGTGAGGTGGCCTTATTTTTCTCCTAATATCAAGCACATGGACCTAAATAATAGGGTTATTTGTGGAGGCTGAAGTCTTTAAATAGAGAGAGGAATGCAAATGGAAAATAATCTCTTACCTCATCACTTTTCTTCAAGTTTAGATTTAAATTCAGCACTGTTTTTATTTTCTAACAGAATACGTAGGATTGTTGATTAGATTTAGCAATTTATTTATTCTTGTTCTTAGTTATTTTCTGCACTCTTTTCAGTTAGTTAATAATTATTTCAGTTGTTTGCTCCGTTATCTTCTTTTCCGCAATTTCAATTTCTATTCTGATTTTTTTTACAATTCTATATTTTGGTTGCAATTTCGATTAGTTTCGAAATCGATTCGGAGTATATTATTGTTTTTATTTTCTGTTCAAAATTCACCGTCGAATTCGTTTAACACGCCTAAGATTTAACTATGGATTTTAATTGTTTTAAAATACAATTCCCTGTGTTCGACTTGCATACTACACGCCTGTGCGCTTGCAGAATTTATTAAAATTTTTGCTTTTCTAATCAATAGAAAAGTCGCAACAGATTGATATCGATTACTTTATCTCTATTTTCTCTAATACTATTATTCTTTTGCTGACAACAAAAGGGGGAGAGAAAAGTTAAGATTTTTTCTAATAAAATCAAGCAAAGGTCAAATAATTTTATATTTGCATCTAAGCTCATTTGCATATTTCTATTTGTATGCATATATGTAGGGGGAGCATCGTGTAGAAAGGAAGCATTTAAATAGGGGGAGCAATTAGGATATATCTATGATCAAATACATTTAACATATTCAAAATCTTAAATATATGTTTGTTATCATCAAAAAGGGGAGATTGTTGAATATGCGCTTATATGATTTTTGTTTGATGATAATAAACATATATACATTTGTTTAAATGTATTTGTTAATATACTATTTTATTTTCACAGATTAAATAAATATTTGCTGAATAAAATTAAGTACACAGAATTTGAATTCAAACAGAAATTTTATTCAAACAAATATTTATTACAATTTTGAATAGTACAAATTCAAGCTCTCACTATACATATACAAGTTTGATTACAAATACATCACAATTTCACATTTACAAATGTCCTCACTACATATCACTCACACTCGTATTTTGTCCTCAACTTCATTCCAGTTTGAATTCAGCATCTGAGCAATCTGCAAAAATATTCACTAACACAGTAAAATTGAAAAAGAAATATTTTTGCAATATAAAATGAAACATGACTTTTGAAAATATAATTTGCCTCAGTTATTGGGGTTGTTCGTCATAATTTAAATTTGAATTCATCACGCACGAACGTGTGACATGCACAGTGAATCACTGTACATGCCACAAGGTCGTGCACACCGATATACACTTGATAATGCTACAGGGACAGGTGAGCACAGGTCAAACCCAAATACAAGATTCAACTCAGGTGCAACATAAATAAAATCTCGACTTCAGCACAAGGTCAAACCCGAGTTGTTGACACTGGATTCAACTCAAGTAAAATTTCTCAAGACAATATGAAACAAGATCAAGTCGAGCTACCACATAAAGGAATAAACACATCAAACATCAATGAACCAACTGTGTATACATGAAGGTCACAAAAATGCATGAAGCAGTTCATATATACAAGCAAATGAAGGCCAACATCAAAAACAAAGTGCAAAGATGCAATGACAATACAACAAGTCAAGTGATGCACAAGCAAAAATATGACAGCAATGAAGACAAATCAATTTTATGGTGGAATGGGAGTTGATCTATGGAGTGCAGAAACGTGGAAGAAAGAGATATCTGATATCCAGGCTACTGGAAACACAACATGTAACATACTCAAAGTAAGCACAAGTATGCAACTCACAGACTGAATCACAAAGATGCACATGGCACCAAACAACAACACATTACAACTACTAAAGCTCAAGTATACCACAATATCAACAAACCCAAATGTCCAGACCAGAATGCAACATGAATACATATTCAAGCCAATCCTAACAGCATGAATCGAGCTCATCAAAGGCCGCAACAGAATACATCAAAAGCAAGAACAAACAACAATCAAACAATGACACAGCTACACGATACCACAGTATCAAACAGTGGCAAATGCATGTAAAAACTGTAGTAAATGCAGATGTAAACCAGAGATCAGACAAGACCGAACGAGCAAGCTAACCGACAAATGAACAGAGGCAACAAGGTCAGAATACAATGCAACATTTTCAAAATGCACAAATATACTATGCAATGAATATCAAGCGATACAACTGCAAGTATCAAAACCAGGTTGAACAACTACAAGTACAGGTTCAAGGCCAGAATAACAAAGTGTATGCAACTGCAGGAAGTCAACTAGAGAATTCATGAATGTATACATGAATCAAGCTACAGCATGAACAAGACTACGTGAACACAGTAAAGACCGAGTTCAACATCAAGGGTGATCAAGCCAAAAAATTCACGTAATTCATAAAATCAGAAATGGTCGAAGTCAAAAGCAAAACAACATCGTGGTGATCACGAAAATTAAATCAAAACCGTGGTAGAAAATGTAATTGACCAAGTCACGAAAATAAATCAAAGCCGTGACCACCAAGCAATGAATATACAGGAATTGAAAAGGTCAGAAATCATCAGCATCGTTCAAGAATAATAAAGTGGCCGAGATGAAGAATTTGACGAAATCAAATATAATTGTACGAATGAAAATTCAGGGCATTGAACCCTATATAAACCATTCAACA
The DNA here is from genome assembly GCA_030765085.1 of Allium cepa. NCBI lineage: Eukaryota > Viridiplantae > Streptophyta > Magnoliopsida > Asparagales > Amaryllidaceae > Allium > Allium cepa. Next base: position 502,529,602 of record CM060945.1, read on the forward strand.
TCATCGGCAACAGATAGAAGTTCGAATACGAAAATCGAAAGGTAACAAAGCATAAATTCTTACCAGAAGGAAGAATCGAACTCGGTAATTGAAGGAGCCGTGAAGCAAAGAGAATAGAGCATCGATCATCAAGCAATCACGAAGAACAATCCACCTGATCGAAGTAATTAAAGTCGGCTTCTTCAATTCTACACAAAGCCCTAATTTTTAAAAGGAAGAAGAATGAACGAAGAAACAAGAGCCGCCATCACGAACAAAGGAGCCAGGCCGATAAAAGAAAAAGAAAAAAATGGGGACGCATTTTTTAATCAACGAATTATTGGGCCGGTTCTACCAATATTAATTTGGGCTTAGTTTTTATAAATTAGGGTTTTGTATTTTAAATTTGTTAATTTGTATTTTCTTTTTTAAGCCATTTAAATTTCTAATCGTGTGACTAGGGGACAAGCTACGTGGCGTAGCTTGAGAATTCGCAACTCGGTGGTTGAGTTGTGGCAAGGTTTTGAGCGTAGAGTTAGATTAGTCAATAGCGGGTATAGCGAGTTTACGTGTGTAAGCGAGGGACTATCTAATTTCTAGTAGAAACCTTGGGGGCAGCACGTAGGCAGGGTTTTGCCGAAGCTGGGTAAATTCTATGTTGTTCTTTTTTTTCTGTTATTTATATTCTGCGATATCTGTGCTGCTATTCTGTGATCTGAATTGAATATTTTATAAGCTTCCGCGATTAATTTTTAAAATTTACACTATCACCCTATTCACCCCCCCTCTAGGGTGAAATCGATCCTACAATACCTGCATATCTTGTTTAACAACAATATTCAACCGTAACTTACAAATCATTTTATACATTCTCTTATATAGGTTTCTATATTTATTTATATTCAAATTCGTTTTCCCCGTTTTAATATGAATTCAACTTATTTCAATTAGAATATTAAATTTTATTTTCCATTTATAACTGAGTCTTATTAGTTCCATCTACTAATCTATTTCAGTTTCATATTTGAAATCGTTTAATTGCTTAACAAAGATTTTCCCAAAAATTTTCAAAAAATTTCTAACTCCCAAAATTTTGGAAAATTTTGGCAGAGTCTCCTTTGTACGGAGGAGCTTTGCAATTTGACAAGAGATATAAATATATATACATCGACCCACCCGGTCGGAAAAAGCAAAAACAGTTCATATTTCCTATTTGTATTGCGTATGCGTACCTTATTTAACATTTTAAGCAAGCAACTTATTTATTTAAGCAATTAGTGCAATCCAAATCCAGCCAAACGGCCTTCAGGTACTTGTACTTACTCAATTTAAATATGTAAGTGCCATATATAGAGTATTTATCAGCATTTCATTTACTTTAATATCAAATCACAAGCGTTTCACCTATATTTAATAGATAAACACATATATATCATAAGCGACAAACACCAAAACGCTTTCCATAAGCGATTTATATAACTTTTAAGCTAATTCAATTGCTTTCAATCAATTTATAAGCCATTTCATTCAGTTTCAATGGTTTGCAACTCAATTTCTTACATCCAATTGATTTCTAATCGAAACAAGCTCATATTCACTTTAATTAATTCTAAAACCAACTTATTTAGTCCCTATAAATTCACAGAAATTTAATTACGTAGATTTACGTCATACGATGATTCATTCTATACAAATTCGACAATATTCGCTTAATAGAGTATTTATTTAGTTTATAACTATTTTTAAATCAATTTCAACCCATTCTGCACTTAATTCCATTCATTTCTAATTTATTTACCAACCGTACATTGCATTTTATCTCATTCCCACATTGGATTCATTCAAAACAATTTATTAAGCATGGCACATTCAAACTTATAAGTTAATAACCATTTCCAAACTAATTTAATCCAAGCCTTTATTTAATGGCTTCCAATCTTATTCGAAGCCAAGCTTCCATAAATTTTAGACTTAAGTAAATTTACTTTAATTTATCCCAACATCAAACTTAAGTTTACTTCGATTTGATTCTCATTTAATCAAATCCCATTAAATTTAGTTAGCCCATCCACTTTAATTTTTATTTTTATTTTAATTCACCTTCTCAATTTATCAAAATAATAACCAAGCACATACTTATCTCATTTGAACTTCAAATTAATAGGCCACCGAACTTAAGTTCAGTCTGATAATCTCATTCCAATCACATCTTTGATTTAGTTTTTTTTTTCAATCAGACTCCATCTATTTATTTCTTAAATCAATTAACTCTTTTATTTACCCATTTTAAATTTCTGAATTCATCTACTTAACTCATTTCTAATTTATTTTATTAATACAGAGTCATTTTCAATTAATTTCCATTCACTTGGGTTTTGTTTTTGCAACTCAAACTATTTCTATTATAATCACTTCTCTTATATCCAATCTACTTGCAAATCTCATTAAATATTATTCAAATCACCATTGAATTTTATTTATAATTCAAACCATCACATTTTTTTTCAATCCAACCCTATTTTATTCTTACAACATCTCTTCTAATTTATTTCATTATTAAATCCAAGTCGAGTTCTATTTACAATTTGAATTCATTTCCAAACTCCATTATTAATTTACAATCCATTTATTTACCAAAGTTAAATTTTATTAACATATTCAATCAAACAATTATTTAACCAATTAGCTTATTTTTAACTTCTAAATCAATATTTGATTTTAATGACAAAGAATCACTTCTTAAAATTCGAGTTTGGATTTCCTTTTATTTCCTCAAAATTCCAACATCTTTATTTAAAAATTTGTAGAAATGCTTTTAAATTCAAATCATACTTAATAAAATAGCTCTTTATAAAAATACTTTTTATAGCTCGATGTCTCAACCAGTCCATCCTTGTTCTCACAGAAATTCAGTCATACGTTGATCAGGCGTAGGACTGAAAATCTATAAGTACTTGGTAAACCCGTTTTCAACATCCAGTGAAAATACTTGGAAACTAATTTTATTGAAAACATAGAAAACAGTTTTTGAAAATAGAGTAAATATCTTTGGTGACAATGCTCTGAAAATCATCACCCCCACCCATGGTCACAGTTACATACCAGGGTTACGTTGCCGTCACAGCAAAAGTCCATGCAACTGCAGGCTCTTCGCGGCCTCTTAATTACGCCATGGATCCCACACAACAGATCACAGTTACATCCAGGGTTACGTTGCCATCGAAGCAAAAGTCCATGTAACTGCAGGCTCTCCGAGGCCTCTGATTTCGCTGTCGAAATGAAACTTCTCCACTCCTACATACGTCGCAGTCTATCGATATAAAATCAAACGCAGACTGTCGACTCTCAGCGGCACACACGACTTTCACTATGTTATACCATAGGTCGCAGTCTACCGATATAAAATCATACGCAAACTATTGGCTCTCAGCCGCACACACGACTTTCACTATGTTATACTATAGGTCGCAGTCTACCGATATAAAATCATACGCAGACTGTTGGCTCTCAGCGGCACACACGATTTTCACTATGGTATACACTACTCATAATCCTCAGGAACTAGTTTTGTCCGGACTCCTCACAGGATCAACTTTAGAACCCCCCTTGGGGCTCAAGGCAGCACCACCCAGTGGCACTCCTGAGAAGTTCATTTCAAGGAAGCGCCTTTTTCCCCAGATCCATCATCAAAACACTTTATACTATACACATATAGTATCTTCAAATCATACACCTAGTATGATCTCATACAAAGCTCCTTTACACAAAATCGATTATCCCAAAATCGATAATTCACAAACTAGGCTTTCCAAATTCAATATTGATTTTACCCAAAAATCAAAAGCCTTTCCAAATCCAAAGGTTCATAAAACCCTTTCCAAAATCCTCATAAGATCCTTTATATATATACAGATATATATAATTTTTAAAACCTTGGATTATTTCAAATTTCTTTGAAATTCCTTTTATACTTCAAACACTTTCAAAATCCTTTTTGTTCCAACAATAGATTCAACAAGGGGAGAATATATAACAAAGATATAACTTTCTTTACCCAAAGTCAAATATTCAAATTTGATTACTCTTTCCAATATCAATTTCCTTTCTATTCACATTCACATAAATTTTCATTCACTTATATTTTCATTCACTTATACACATTTGCCTTAATCCCCATTTGGATTATTACCTCAATTCTTATCCCAGTTGGGTATTTAATCAATAACAGTTTGAACTCCGTCCAGTTTATATTTAGGAAATAGCTCGAAAATTTGAAAATAGATAAGTAGTTGAAAAATAATGATTAGTTTGCAAAATAACTATAAAATAGTTAAATAATTTCAAAAAAATTTAGATAATTGCAAAATAGTTGTAAATTAGTAATTAATTTGTAACATAGTTAAAATATAGTAATAAGTTTAGAAAACAGCTGAAAAATGGTTAAATAGCTCCAAAATAATTATAAAACAAGTATAAAATAATTTGGCTTTAAGAAAGAAAAGTTGTATATATTTAATAGCTTAGAAAAATAAGCTTATATCAAAATAATTTATATTAAAACTAGTCAAGAGTCAACTGTTCACTTTCCCAACAATCCAATGTAAATTTACACTTCCATTTAATTGACTCAATTCTAACTTGAATAGCTCCAAATTCCATTAGACTTGATCTATTCCCAATTCAAGTTGAATCAATCTTAATTCCTTTCCCAATTTAAATCAAATTCCATTTGATTTTAATCCTGTTCAATTTTAATTATAATTTCATAGTATTCCAATCAATTTGAGTTATTATCAATTTAATTTCAGAATCCAAATCACTTCAATTTAATCCAATCCAATTTCCCATTTAAAATTTTTGAACTTATACATCGTCAATCACCAATCCAATTACTTCAAACCAAATTCAATTTTAAACTAATTCAATTAAATCTTGAATTTAAACTATCTCGAATTATAGAAATTCGAGTTAAATTCTCAAAGGTTGGTTTAACTCTTTAAACCAAATTAACCTTTAAATCAAAGTGTTTAATCATTTTAATTTCTGAGCCCAATTTCTCAAAATTCTCATTTTAAATTATTTTTACTTATGTATTTCATGGTTCAATACAATTTTATTTTAAAATTTTAATTTATTATTCAATCTAATTTTCCAGTTTGAAGCCAGTTCTTAACAAGTTTATTTTACAATTCAATTATTCAAACTTATTTTATTTTATTTATATAATTCCATTCTCAATTTAAAGATTTTTATTAACAATAGGATGATAACATCCAATTTATTTGAAAACGTCCCTCCATTTTCAATTTTTAAATCTCAAACCCGTTTTAAGGTTACACAAATTCCCAATTCAAGTCAACCATTGAAGTTTCCAAGTTAAATTCCAATTTCATCTTGAAATTTCCAATTTTGGTTGCTTTTTCTACACTTATTTAACTTCCCAAAGTTAAATTCCAATTTACTTAATCCAATCAACCTTACTCAGTTTGTATTTCCGCTTCAACTTCAAAAATTCTTTTCCTCTTATAAGTTCAAAACTTATATCACTTTGGGTTTTTACATCACTTCAGGGAAAAATCAAAACTCAATCCCTTAGAGTTTATTTCAAATTATCTTTGATATCATGTATATCCATACATATATACATATTTATTTCATGATCCTCCCAGCCATGTTTTAAAATTTAAACCACTTTTGGTTTTAAATTCAAATCAATTTTCAAACAACACATTGTTTGCAACAAGTCCCAATTATCCAAATAATACTTATTTATTATTTCTCATTACTTTGAACCCAAATTTTCAAATTCTAGGATTAGATTTAGAATTTCATTTTCAATCACTTAAATTTTAATTTAGTTGTATTTTTGTTCCTACTTAATTTAATTCCAATTCTAAACTTCAGTTTCAGTTTGAATCCATTTCAAACTTATCTTTATTAAATTTCAGTTTGGTTATATTATATTATTCCTTAATTTTAATTCCAATAATTAACAACCAATCACCTTAATATTTATTAGAAGGAAATATTAATTTATATATCAAAATATATATTTTATATAAAATCATTTAAAATCTTTATATAAGAAAATAACAAGTACGCGCTCATATATATATATATACACACACTCAACTCATTCTAGAGTACTACAGACTCTGTTAAATGAGTAATCCCTACTAGAGCCAAGTTCTCGCTTAACCCTTCAGCTCTGATACCAAATGTAACAACCCGAAATTTTCAAACCCGAAAATTCCAGATAGTCATGAAAAAAAAGAAAGAGATAGAAGAAGAAGAACAAAAACATTAACAACTCACACTCGCAGCGGATAAAATATGATAATAAATAATAACAGTTTGCAAAAGAATACTATATCTGTCGATTTACATTTTAATACATCAGAGTTACACATTTACACAGACACGGAATATACACAATTACCATGTCATAGATATATAATAATATAATATAACGGAAGCACTCCATACGTTCTTGCCATCCAGCTCGCCTAATGAACTTCAGATCGTACCTACCTGAAAATCTGTAATACTCGGTCTGACCCGAGCATTACACCAAAGTAATACCCGGGTCAGGCTGGAAACCAGCGTGAGTAAACCCAACTAATATGGAATACAAAAGCAATCAACTTATATAAACCCGGGGTAACATATATCAATTTATCCAATTCACAATTCACTATAGAAAATACTTATTTCACATATCAATTTAACTTAGATAAAATAATCTAATTCACTTAAATTCTTTTATTTCATCGTATTGATTTCACAAATCAATTTATAAAAATTCGAAGTGGCTCCGGGTATTTTCCAATACCCGACCCGGCCTCTTCGTAACTCATGTTATCCTAACCCAAGTTATTCAATGAAATACACAACATTTCATATCAGAGATATCAACTCATTCAAACGTCCAATACTATTCAATCATCCATAAGCGATGCTTAATCACAAACAAATTAATTCAATTGATTCTAATTGAATTTCTAACCACGTTCACCTAGATTCCCTCATTCAATATTAATTAATTTCCAATAAATTATCAATCATCCCTTTATTATTTATCTTAATTAATCTCCCTGGATTAATTATCCTTCAATTTTATTTAAGTAATTAACTTTAACTAATTTCACGATATTAATTCTTCTTAACCAAAATCAATAAGTAATCTTAATTATTTCATGAATTAATTAACTATTTTTAGTTACATTAATCCATAATTACTTATATTGATTTACTTCTCATAAGTCACTTATTACTGATTAGTTTATCTTAATTAATCAATCTTTAATTACATCATTGATTATATAAATTAATGATTTCCCAATTATATTTCAATTTACCCTAATCCAAATTAATTACATTAAATAATTAATCATTAAATTAAACCGCAGATATTAATCATTCTTGATTTATCTCAACATGTAATTATCTATCTTATTATTTACTTCATTAAATAAATTAATTACTCATTTTATAACAGAAGCTTTAAGGAATTTAAAACCAAATTTATTTTTAAATTTAATTCATTTTACAATTGCACTTTGGCATTCAAGTTAATCAAAACACTTGATATTTAAAACTTATTTGTCAGATTTAACTTTGATTTAGGACTAGTTTTAAATCCTTACTTTACAATTTATCTCCAGGTTCTAAATATCATTTTTATTTCTTCCCAATTCATTTTATTCTATAATTATTTCGCTTTCAAATTTATCACCCTTATATTTCTTTCAAAATCCAATTTTATATATTCCGATAACTTAGGGTACCGAAATATCCAAGCAACCCGCAGCATTCAATCTTCCAATTACTAAAAATATTCATCACAGAATATCAATCATTCCACATATACTATTATATAATATAACACATCAATTCAATCCAACCATTCAATCAATCATTTAAATTTAACCACTTAAATTTAAATAAAAATCCAGAAGCGTGAGATTACTCACCTTTGATTTTTGGTTTGCAAATCCGATCCAATCTCGGCTTGGCTTCACCGTTTCGACCTTGCATAAACATTTTATAATTTATTAAAAATTTAAACTTATTTAACAATTTCTTCTCTTTGATAATTTACTTAGCTAATTATTTATTTAAATTACTTTTCCTTTTTTTTAAAATATCCTTTGGTAACTAAGCAAATAAATGAGTTTTTATTAACAAGCCAATTACCATTAAATAAATAACTCGACTAATAATTTAGTTAAACTAATTTTCTTTCACAATTCTTTTAGTAACTAAAATAAATTATATAAGAAATTAAATATGTTAACCATCTTAATATTTATTTTTAAATTGAAACAGTAAGCGTAATAGTATATATTTATCGGATTAAAAGCAGAAATATGTTATACTTTACTGGTAATGTGGTATTTAATAAAAACTGAAACTAGTACCTGCAGCTCACACAAAAAAATCCCAGAACCATCCATCGACTTCAGCATCAAATCACCAAACTCGAGAATCGCCTTGCCCATCACAACTCAACGTGAGTGCGACACTTTCCACGCCCCCATCTGGCGCCGCTACTCTCAACAACGTCGCCACCCCATCTCGTGAAACCCTAGCCTTCATCGACACCCTTCTCCTCGCGTTCGATCGTGACCCATCTCCTACTGCACCCTGCCACAACGCCACCAAACATCGCGTCCACCGCAACTCGAACGACCCCTCCTCCCCTCGAAATGTGTCGCGACCTACTTCAATCTAGAGCGAGCAACCTAGGGTTTCAGAGGCGAAGATATAGAATCTATTTGATTTAAAACAAGCACGAACGAATTGAATAAAATGATTTCGTTTTCAATTTCGAGGGGCTGGCTTCGGCCACTTTTTTTTAATTGAGACTCGGTCTGGTTCCAGAAATGAGTGGAAAGAACGGTATAAGATAGATATTTGGGAAGCTTCTTGAGTATGCTTGAGATTATAATATAATAAAATATGAAAATATCTCGTTTACCATAACGTGAAATCCTAACCCCGAATCAGACATGCCGACAGGCGTTTAAAAGGTTTTACCCGCGTTCCGAACACAATGGAATGTGTTTCATAATCTAATTCGATCATATGCACGAGTTACGGAAGTAAACGATCAATTTTAAATTAAATCGATTAAAATAGTTCTACGAGTTTCGAGCTGCCAGAGTCAAACGACACTCCGATTGCAACGAAAATTGAAATCCGTAAAAACTGACTATTACGGATCCAATGGAACTGGTTTCGTCGAATTCTAAGACTGTGCCTCGGAAGGCTATTTTTAAATACCGATTTAACGATATAATTTCAAAACCGAACAAATCTCCTTTAAATTAAATTTCAACCATTCTATTATTTTCAGTATCATCATTATAGATTTTATAAGCCTTCAAATTATTTAAACAAGCTTAGAAATTTCAAATTTAACAATTTACCCAATTTTCAATTATTAAATTCAATATTTAAACAATATAACTCAATAATTAAATTATCAAGTAAATATTAATATTTTGAAATTCAAATTAAAATTAACTTTTAAATATTCAAAATCAATTAATTATTTCATTTTAAATTGTTAAAAATTCTGGGTCATCACAACTAGCATACGCAATAACTCTTCCATGTTGCATTAATACCGTAACCAAACCTATGCTACGAGCATCTGTATACATAGTTAATCCTTCATCTCCATATGGAGTAGCTAAGACTGGAGTGTTGGTTAACCTCTTCTTTAACATAATGAATGTTTCTTCACACTTTAAGGTCCAAATAAACTTGACATCCTTCTCTGTTAATTTTGTCAGGTGCGAGGCGATCTTGGAGAAATCTTGGATGAAACTTTTATAATATCTTGCTAAGCCTAAGAATCTTTGGACCTCTAGTGGAGTCTATTATGTCTTTCGATTTTGAATAGCGGCTACCATTTCTAGATCAACCAAAATACCATACCCTAACATAATATGTCTAAGGAACCTCACTTTCTATTGTTAGAGGAAGGTTAGAGTAATCTTTTGGTCTCTCTTGAAAATGGCTTGCCTGAAGTTTCTTCAAGCCTTTGGTCATACCTATATGGCTTGGCCAAGGTACGCCTCAGAAGGAGGATGAAGTAAGCCTTTTGTACCGCTTAAGAAGGCCTGACGAAAGCACCGAACCAGCTTTCAGTGCTGTCATCAAAGGCCTTACTAAAACGCCTCATTAAGGGAGGTCGGATAAGTCTTTAGTTTCTCTTACGATAAAAAGCCAAATGCATCGGACAAGCGTTTAGTACCGTCTCGAAGGCCTTACAAAAGCGCTTTCTAGAGGGAGGTCAGGTAGGTCTTTGGTTTACTTAAGATAACTAACCAAATGCACTGGACAACAAACCTGAATCATCACCTAAGCTGATGATAAGGATTTTGATCCAAGTTGAGATCATCACCTAAAATAATGCTAATCAAATTCATAGGTCAATCTACTTCTGTCTAAAGAATGAATTAATAAAATATTCTAGAGAAACATTCTTCGAATGCATGCCAACAGTGCTCCAAAGCTCAGTCAGTTAATCTTCTAGAGATAGATCAATCAAATATGAGCCGTTTATAAAAGCATCTATTAATTTCCAGGGGAGTTTGTGGTCTTTTATTATCATTGCCAGACAGGTTTTCTATTCTTCTATTACTACCACAAGATGGTTTTCTTGTCCTCTATTTGCACTAATACTAGAATGGTTCTCTAGACTTTTACTCAAAATATTATCGAAAGGAGTTATCATTTTGACAACGGGGCTTCATTAAATAATCTCTTAATATTTTTAATTCAGATTGGAATTCAACTTTCTTATTAAACGGGAATCTCCACTGCCAAATAAGTTGTAGAATATCTATTAATAAAAAGGCAGACTCTTGCACGGGGATAAAAATTCATGGTCTACTAGAATGCTGAATGCTTAGTCAGCCGAACTTTTGGTTCTTTTATCAAGAAAATTATTGGCTTGAATGGTAAAGACTCAATATACTGGAAAGCAGATGATACATCTCATTCAGAAAATTCGAAAGAAAACGTACATATGATACATTCGAGGTAACATGCATTCAACTATAGATTTATTTATAATCAAATGCATTATGTACAAAATTTAAACAAAAAAAGAATATGTTTGAAGCAATTCTTTGCTAAAGCCCAAGGCTCTATGCTATCTTGTCCAATTCCTTAGCAATTAAAGGATCAGTAATATGGAAAATGGCCATGTCCAGGAATTTTCTGGATTTCTTTTCCTTTCTTTGAACAGTATTAGAATCATCAATTGCATCAATTTGGATTTTCAAAGCATGTTGGAGAGTCTTATTGGCTCCTCTTAAAGTTTGAACCATGCTTATTAGTTCTTCAGTCTCCTTCTTAAGGATATTCTTTTCGCGCCCAAGCTTTTCAACTTGGCTTTCATAGTCATTGAGATATTGAAATACCATCTCATGCCATTTCTTACTAAAAATTCGCATGCACTCAAATTTAATTTTTCTACTCCGTTTGGAGATTTATTTTTTACTTAGGCTCGAAGGTGGGTTTAACAAAGTAGGAAATTCCTAATTAGCTAAAGATCGAGATCTAGTCTTTCTACCAGGAGTAGAAGTAGGAAGGCCAAATTCGCCTTCGCTTGTAATATGCTCTAAGGACTGGTAGGAAACTTGACTCTTCGTTAACTCAATTTTAAGATCATTTATTTATTAATATAATGTAGCCAATTCTGCATCAACCTCAACTGAAGACCCAGATTTTAAGACCGATTCTATCTTACTTTTAGTTGTTGAACTCCTTTGTTCTTCTCTTTAAAATACCTTTCTAAGCTAAAGGTTCATTTTTTTCAACCTTTAAAAATAAATCTAAGTTGAAAATATTTTCGATGTCATTCCTATGCTTCTGGATTGTCCAAAAACTGTAAAAATGAAGCATCCCAAGAAAACCGTCTCTTTTCAATATCAGTTATTAATCTATCTTTAATCTCATTAAAAATAAATCTAAGTTTAAAATATTTCCGATGGCATTCCTACGCTTTTGGATTGTCCAAAAACTATAAAAATGAAGCATCCCAAGAAAACCGTCTCTTTTCACCATCAGTTATTAATCTATCTTTAATCTCATTTACCTACGAAAAAACATCTAAAGGATCAGGTGCAAGTACTAGTTGATTTTCCTAGCCAAATTAAATAAAATAAAATTAATATATGGAAAACAAGCTCTTTCATTAATAGTATAGAGTTTACAAACCATAAGAGAAATCAAATTACATCACAATTCCATTCTTTGAATATTAAAATAACTCTTAAAGTTTTGAAATAGCTGTTTTGGCCTTTTCAAATGACCCAAATGGTAGAGTAAGAGTAGAATCAAAAGAATCTTCAATCCCTTTTAAGGTATTAACTTGAGGGAACCGATGGTAGTCCCACTCTTGATTAGAGAGCTAGCATGACCGCATATTAGTTTGGTGTGATGAGTCCAAATTTCACTAAGTACTCTGTCCTTTTCATCATCCAAAATGTTGAAATAGAAGTAAGGAAATTGCATGTAAACTTCTTGTGAATCTCTAAAAAAGTAGTGTTTTGCTAACTGAGATGTTTCTAAAATTATAGATTTCTCCTTAAAATCCTTCTTCAACTCGACAAACTTATTCAACAATTCTATGAAAATAGGACTACTTGAGTTTTCCTTAATCTGTATAATATGTAAAAAGTAAACTAATAACAAAGAAGTAGAAGCAATAAGGTTCATGAGATACTAGAGTTACACAGTATAATTATACAGTCATTTAGATTCATACAAACTTAATTTCTTAAAAATTTCAAAATTTAATCACTTTCGATTATATTTGTGCTTCTCAAGGGAAGAGAAAGAGAATAAATAAGGACAGAAACAACTCTATGGAGGTTCCAACATGCCTTGGGGTGAGGATCAGACCCTTGTTCGTTTAAGTATTTACGATGGAAGCACCTAAGAAAACCCTTTAGTCATCACCCAAATAGGAATAACAAAGAAGTAGAAGCAATAAGATTCATGAGCTACTAGAGTTACACAGTATAATTATACAGTCATTTAGATTTATACAAACTTAATTTCTTAAAAAGTTCAAAATTTAATCACTTCCTATTATATTTGTGCTTCTCAAGGGAAGAGAAAGAGAAGAAATGAGGACAGAAGCAACTCTATGGAGGTTCCAACATGCCTTGGTGTGAGGATCATACCCTTGTTCGTCTAAGTATCTACGATGGAAGCACCTAAGAAAACCCCTTTAGTCGTCACCCAAATAGGGAAAGTCATGCCCCTAGAATAAACCATATAAATAAACTCCTCCAAGATATTCCTATCGTTAATCAACATCCAAAAGCGCGTAATTAATGCTACATTCTCTATCAAGAGTCTATCCTAGTAAAGGCATGATTTCCTTATCCATAAAACAACTTGCATTTCTTTGAAAAATATTAATTTTGATCCACTAGCAGCAAGATTCTTATATTTCTCAAACAGTTTATTATACTTCACCAAATGTCTATCCAATTCACCGTTTAATCGATTTATCTTCATTTGCCTCTTTTTGAGCATAACTTCGTAATAATAATTCGAATACCACCTTGACTAAAATTATTAGTCTATGAACTAAGGAGTTCTTGGTAACTTAAAACATTTAAATAAAGAAATCCATACCTGAGAGAGTGCAACTGGAGAAGAAGAAATTCATTCTTTCACTGGAGAAGAAGAAATTCATTCTTTCCCTTTGGGTTATGGTTTGGAGGAGCGCTTTGTTTTCGAGGAGAATCTTTAGGTAAAAATCAGGAATTTTAGTAACTTTCGATATCTTGGATGGCCAAGTCTAGGTTAGCTTCTTCCAATCCACCAGTGTCACCCAACAGTCCAAGGGACCCTTTATACCACCACCACCACCACCATTGTCGTCATAGTCATCATCTTCATGACCATCATCATCCTTGTTATCATCATCATCCTCCCCTTCCTCATCAGACTCTATTTCCTCATCTGTCGGAGGATCACCAATAGCTAGTGATTTCCAAGCATCAATCTCTTCATCCTCATGTAGAAAATCTACCTTATATTCTTGGGCTTTTTCTTGCATCGCACTAAAATTCTTCTTAAAATCCTCGTTCCAAGTTGAAAGAGGAGGGAAGTCCAAATCTGGGTGTTTGTTAATATTGTTTGCATATGCAGTAAACAAGGTTTTCTCATAGGATTTCTTAATAATTATGTCGAGAGATGTGTCCAGAACATATGAAAACTTCTGCTTTGCATGTTCAATAATGCCAGTTGATTTAGTTAGATGGGTTCTTTTCCTCTGGAGGTTCTTCTTTAGAACATCATTCTCTCCTACAAGGCTAGCCTCTCTTTAATCAGCCTCTTAAAGTTTCTCCTCTAGAACCTTTATCTTATTCTCTAGTGCTTGTTTGGTACTTTTCTCTTATTTAAGGGAAGAGGCAAGTTTTTCTTTCTTTGCCATGGCCTCATCTTTAGCTGTTGTAAGGTTGATTACATTAGTATTAAGCAAGGAAATTTGTTCCTTGAGCTCAATCACTTCACTACAAGACCCTAAAGCGTCCTCTTGAAGAAGAAACATATGCTTAACTACATGAAATAGGAAACATGGGTGAGTCAGAATATTATATAAAGTTAAAAGCCTAAAATAGTTAAATGGAAAAATGCATACCGACAAGAACTGCATGAGGATAGTAAAGCGGTGATCTTCAAAATAAGATAGGGGTTGTAGTGGTTTTAGAAAAGAAATGGACGAAGATCGGATGACCAATTGAAGAAGATCATCAAAACTACTAGCAAGAGATGGTGATTGAGACTTGGAAGAGTGCTCTGAAGTGAGTCATAAACTAAGCTCTTCACAAAGAGATTTAGAGCATCATGGGAACCTAGAAGAGAATATGAAGAAGTAGGTCTCGAAGCTCCCTTGCATCAATTAATTATTGAGCTTTTTCCACAAAGGGGTTAAGATTTAAGACCTTGAGACTCATGTCAATATTCACAAATTGTTCCTCCTTTAGAATAGCAAGGGTATTCTTATCCTCGACCTTAGGCTTTTAACTAGGAATTAGAGTAGTAGAAGTAGAACCGTCGCTCGATTTTCTTCTCAAGACATGAATGCACTAGAAATGGAGTCTTTGAATGAGAGGGTTTTGGAACTTGAGTCATGTAAGAAGTGCCATCTTTACCCTCCTTCTTTTGGTCCCATCACCGATGATTTCCTTTTCTTTGGAGATAATTACTAAAGCAAATGAACCTAAATTAAAAAGAAAAGTTTATAAAGGAAAATAACAACGGTCTCGTATAGATTGCAATGACATATTACCATAAGTCATGGGCTGAACCAGAGAGTTAGAAGAAAAAGATTCTAGCTTACCCATTACCAATGATCGTTTTCCTTGAGCATTGCCTTTGAACATCGGAGCCTCCCCCAAGATCTAGTGGTGATCCAAAATAATAGAATACTAGAGGAGTCTTATTGGAGATAACAATTTGAGCCTGTTCTCCATGTTCTCTGCTAATTGAGTTAGGGACTGCACAGTTTCTTGATTAGTAGGGCTTAGCTTTTTAGGAGAAAGATCTGAAGGAAAACACTTGTCAGTAAAGAACAGCAAATAAATATAAGTAATAAGAGAAAAGAAACTAACTGGAAATAGATAATGTCCTCTAATGTTAGAGTAACATCTAACGTAAAAGAACTATGTCTCCCATCCTCTTGTTTTATTAACACCTTCAAAGATTAAGCTTTTTAGGATAGGACGGATCCGATACAGTGGATTATCTTGTTATTTAATAATCTTAGCATGACCAATTATTAAATGGAGATTCTCAGTGTTAAGGGAAGGAAGTCCTATCTACCGAGCCATGACTTCAAAACATGTGAAATATATATATAAAAGTTAGGGGAGAATTGGATTGGGGCAATGTTCAAGCATTCTAGGTATCTTAGAAGAAATTTAAGAAAGGGAAGATAGCCTGCCAGATGTGTATCCGGGTAAAGGCAAAGTATCCTTCCGATTGATTATAAATGTTATCTAAAGGACCAGCTAGAATAACTACAATGCTAGTACATCCAAATTGTTCCAAGATAGAGTCAACTTCATCCTGGATGGCAATGTATGTGGATTCAAAGGTGGTAACCTTCTTACTACTGGAAGGTGAAGCCTTAGGGCCCATGCTACTCTTTTTTATTAATTTCTTGGTTTCCTTCTAGCCTTCCATTCGCCTACAAAGTGATATTATTCCAATTTCAAGAAATGCTAAAGCTTGTTAAATAGAAAAAGCATCCAAGGATTTACCTACTCTCTAGGCTATGATATTAGAATACTAAAAATATAAAAGTCTAACAAGGTGTTAACTGAGTAGTAAAATTGCGAAATTTAAACCAAAGATGTAAATAACTGTTAAATTAGTGATAACAAAGTAAATAGTAGGAAATTTGTAACATCCCCAATATAGAGGCCCAAAACTAAGCATTGCATATGTTGTAGTCATTTAAAGTATTAGCTTTCGGCGACTAAATACGGCTATGTTAATGGTATCAATAATATCAAAAGCACTTGAATATGAAACAAACCACAGATTTCAAAACGACTTTTGCTTTATTATATTTCAAAACCAATCGTTTCACATTCATTACACAATCCCAAATCGTTCCTAGGTACAAATAAAATATAATTATTATAAATTATGCCATGAGCGGCATATGAAGAGACCCACTTCGACGATTAGAGTCATATAGTCACAATAGACCTAATACAATCACAATAGAAATACATCATAACATAACAAGAACTGCAATCCTAAATAGCTATTCGTTTGCCTCATGCATGCCTCTATTAGCCTTATTTGTCATCGTACTAAACCTAAAAAAGTCCTTAATCCCTCATCCGACTCAAATTAGTTTTGAGCACCAGAGAGTTTAAGGGAAAAACATATACTTCAAGTCAGACATAACGCTTGGTATGAATAATATTATACATCCCGGTTAAGTATATTAAGTGAGACCACGCCACTTAACGGAACGGGTTTCCCCTCACTAACATCCTTTTAAAGCATATCTTTTGCAAAACCTTTAATAAAGCCATATATTTTTCTCCTTCATCCACAATGTTAAACCATGTATTTATAAAACAATATGGTGATTTGCATACATTAGGATTTCCCCATCCCCAATTAGAGTTTAATTATGTCAAATAGGGTCAACCTATTTGAATTTCATTTTGTTTAAGTTGACGTAGACTGTCCATCTCACATCACATAGTTTTCTAGGATGACTAGAACCGATCATTTCCCTCCCAGATTAGTATAGTCTTTGCACAAAGTTACAAAGTTAACATAAGGAAGCATCAGTGCTGCCTCTTTAACTGTCCTACCCTTCCAACATTCGAAGTTGATGGTCATGGTACTAGTAGCACCTCTCTCTTGTCATCCTATGTTACTCATTCCTTCTACCTAGATATAGCAAGATAACTTTAGAATACTTAGACGAGATTAGCTTAGGGAAAAGGGTATCAAAAAAGCATATCAGGAATAACAAGATATTTTATATATATTTTGATAAAAATTACAAATACATGCTCTCATAGACTAAACTCATTATAGTGCATTACTAACCCCATCTCTAATAATTTGACCCCAACCGAGACCTAATTATTCGCTCAACCTAAGCTATGATACCATATGTAGTGGTTCACCTTTCTTACTCCTAAAGACAATGCTTAATACATCTACGGTATTTGTGTGCTAATCATCTAGGCATCCAACGACAGGCTGTTGGGGTATAAAGAAAAGTAATGACAAGAAGAAAGAAATACAGAATCTCACAATGCAAGAGAATCACATATAATAGAACATAAAATAGTACATATAGTTACTTTCCAAATGAAATATTGGTGTTACAATAGGTATTAACTTTATCCATAGACAGTTATAATTTCCTGCCCTGACAATGTTGGTACATACTATACACACATAAAGGAAGTAAAATAGATAACTAGAAAATGGTGAAGCCTTTTGCTCCATGCTCCTCTAAAACGCATCTGAAATAACCTAGAGTACTTTGCTACTCAAAAATCAGAGTACCTAAGAGTTTAAGGGAAAGAAAACTCTAGGTCAGATATGAGTCTGATGTGAGTAAACTCAAAATATATGATTTTGTACTTAAAACCCTTCTAAAATAAGGTATCTCATAAGACTACACCGCATATAAACATGGATCGATATTTCCCTTATGATGATCAAAACATTTCACATAGAAAATTTAGTGATGTTATAGTAAGTCTCAGATTTAAAATAAATATAAAAATAGCTGAAATGCTTGCATCTCAAGTTCAACATATTTGGCATACAGCCAAGTCTGTAAAGCATGTAGCGGAAAATGGATTCCATACAATGACAAGGATACTAGGGTATTGCTTGCCACAGTAGACCTCTAGAAAAGTGTACCAAGGTCTTAAACCTTACAACCTTTGTGAATCAAGACCGGCCTACCCCCTTCCTGCATAGTATTGAATATGATCATCCATCGTTGCAATCAACAACCGCATTAGGCCCAAAGCATACAACCAAAGATAAAACTGATCTAGATCAGGGATGATCACAACCTAGTGGTAGCGAAACAAATAGCCTTGAAGCATATCCTATATTTTAATCATTACCATGTGTGAGGCTGGAGGCAATGTTTTACCTTTTTAGCAAATCCCACTTAGAATACTGACACTGCCCTCCCATCAACAATGCAATGGCAGCATTCATCCATACAAGTTGTTCAGCATATGAACAAACCGAAGACACTACTTCTACTACATCCTTAGTATTATTAGTAGGTATCCCTTGCACTATAAAGAACTCCATGTTCGATTCCATCATCTTCATGATGTCTCATTCGAATGTTTATGCCAGCTTGAAGTTGTTTTCGAATATCATGCTTATATAATCTCATACAATTAAGTCGAAGAAGTCAGAACACAATTCTTTCCTTGATAAATATTCTTACTTCTCGAGATAGAGATGAGTTTCCATACCTCAGAATCAAGTATACGATGTAGTACCTTCCATATACTTAGTTAATCATGATCCATTTATTAAAATTAATCCTCTTATACTTATCACATTTATGACATTTCAACATCTCAATCCCTTGCTCAGAATGGAAGTCAAGTAAGTTAGGGTACTAGTTGCACCCCACCGTGCCTTAGTTACAATACTTCAATTCCAAATCTCAGAGATAAAGGATAGTTTTACCTTATCGGCTTTTGGTGCTAAATATAAAATGCCTTACTTTCCATAAGCACGTCAATATTTTAACTCTATTGTTCATATTTGTTTAATGTTACTTAATAACGTAGACAAAGAAATCCTCTGTATTTAAAACATCCTCTTAAAAGATGGTTGCTTTTAAATAAAACTCGACCTTTGAAACATAGCGGTTAATATTTAAACCTCTTGTTTAAATAATAAATAAATTCTTAAAAAATGTTTTAAATTTCAAAATTCTTTTAAATAATTATAAAAAAATTTGAAAAGACTTTCCAAAAGTATCTAAAATAGATAACTCCTTTTATTTTACATAAAAATCGTTGATTTACAAATTACATCTATAGCGACTATCACTATATGGACTTTAAATTTTAAAACTTGTTTTGTAAACCAAAATAGCTTTTATAACCCTTTCTTTATATATTTTAAACCACTTTAAAAACTTTGTAAAAAGGTTTGAGAAAAAGTTAAGTTTGAAAAAGATTTTAAAAAAAATTTCTCAAAAAATGAAGTGGTAAACAAGTTTAAAGAAAACATGGGATTTTCATTATCACATAAAAACAATCAAACAAATTACTATTGCCAAGCAACAAATATATTCCATCACATCTTACATAATATATAAAAGATATAAATAAATATCCACAAACCAAGGAAAAATTTGTTCATTGAAAATTACTACTTATGCACTTCGAAGTGTGTCGTAGCGACCTATTCGCTACAAAAATTTCGACTTCGTTTCAAGTCCCTTGCAAATATCCTATATGCCATCCACTTTCAAGCGAGAACCAGATCAAATGATAATCATTCCATACGCTCACAAAGGTAAGAAACTAACCAAAATTATTAAAACAAAATAATAAAAATTTAAACTTGCTTTTAAAGCGATCTTTAATCACCCGTACAAACATGATTTTTACCAAAATTACTACAACTTTAAAAACGATACACTTACCAAACTTCTTTTTACAAAACTTGATTTTAAGACCAAGGGGAGGTCAAATGGGTTCGACCATGTGCTAGTGGGCTCGGCCTTGGTTTAAATAGAGGGGTTTTCGATTTGTTTTAAAGATAAGTGATGTAGAGAGGAGTATAAATGGTTTTAGAAACTAGTTTAATTGTTTAAAGAGAAAAGGAAGCAATTTTTGAAACTTTTACGTTGTAAAACAATGGGAGAAGAGAACTGAAGAGAGTGGAGTGAAAAAAGAAAGAAATGGAAAAATGAAGTGAAATGAAGTAAAGTGGAAAAAGAAAGAGCGGTGTTATTTTTATAAAATAAAAATATTAATTACTAAATTACCCATTAGCCAGTACCCTCCAGAAAGTGTTGTTTTTATATAAAATGAAACAATAAATGACTAAATTACCCATTAGCCAATACCCTCTAGAAAATGGTGACAACTCACCCTTCCTCCCTTGGAACACTTGCAACCGCCTTGTCTTTCCATGCAATCGCATCTCCTCTTTAGTGTGTACTAATGTCATACATTTTGTGCTACTTTTCTTTTTAAATTATAAAAGAAAAGTCCTAGTTACATACTTTCACTAACATTTTAACCTTTTTAAATATTCCAGGTAAATAATATATGTTTTAGAATGCAATTGAGTATTATACAAATAAATTTTATCCTATCTCAACTATTTCAAGTTGTTTCAAATTCATTCTCACTTTAGACACTCCAATTATTCAATTTTTTTTCTTTATAATAATTGAAAACCATCACTTAACATAAAACTTAAGAGCTAAATTTCTGGTTTCACTTTAAACCATTTTGAAATAAATATATATTATGCATCAAATCATACTCGAGAAATTCAAACCGAATACTTTTTCCAAAATAAAAGTGGAGCAAAGCTACTACGTGGTCTTCCCACTTTGAGACTCGAAAATGAATGTCGACGATGCCCTAGTCATCGTCGAAACTATTTTGTAATGAAAAAAGAGGAGAGTACTAAGTTACTTCTTTTTAGAATTCTTTGGAAACAAATTTCGGTCCGAAAATATTTACAAATAACACACCTTCAAACTTTGAAAACAAATTTTGAAGAGTACCAGAAATTTAATTCTCGAATCCTTAAATTAAACTTATTTCATTTGCAAAATAGATTTATAAACCATGTTTAAAATTAAACAACATAGTTAATGGTTTAAGATTGTTGACCAAACAATAAATGATAGCCTAGAATTATCATTTCTAACAACCAATTCATTTAACTATCTAATTTCAGAAAATTAAACTTATATATATAATATAATCATATTAAAAATTATTTTATTTAATAATTTCGAAAACAATATTGTGTCAGTTTGCTCTGTTCAAGTGTTTTGGAATTCCTCTCGGTACCGTTGGCCAGACGAATCGACCGAAACCCAAAATTGAAACTTAACAATTCAAGCAACACAATATAAAATATTTTATATTAATTACAAATACGTTCTCTCATAGGATGATTCAAGAATGGATTTTAGAACAATGATAGAGATTCAAATTCAAAAGAACCCTAATCAAAAAGAATTCTAACGATGAACATAGCTTGAAAGGATGATAAGATAATTAAGTTATAGAAGAGGAACGATGGATAAACTTATATTAAACGCGGCGAACTTTGCCGGGTCAACCGAGACATAGAAAATGGAGAATATCATCAACGAAAATGGAGACAAACTTGATCAGAACATCGTGAAAAGTGAGATTCACAAGATCGATGAAGAAGCATGGGCATTGGTCAATCCAGAGGGCAGTACTAACCATTCACAAAATCCATCGTCTTGGAAGAAGGACAAAAGGTCGAGCTCTAGGAATAAGATCGATGCGGAATTCAATTTCCACTTGGGGAAAAAGGAAGCGGCTTCACCAAAACATCAAGATAATCCTTGATTATCATGGTAGGGTCAAAATCACTAAACTGAGAATCAAGCAGAAAGATAAAACTGCCTGCACAATCCTAAGGAAATGGACATTCGATAATAGAGAATTACCCAGGTTGTCTATTAAAGAAAGAGTACGGGCCTTGCAAGAAATAATAACATCTTAACCGAGAACGTAGAAATCTTCGAGGAAACGATACTTGTTATAAAGGAGTTTCACCCTCTTTACAAATCATACCGAGGTTGGGGGACCGCCGATGGGATTGGTCACACATAAGGATGAAGTTGCCAATTGTGGTAGCAAGATGGGCCCAATTTATCACAGAGATCAGCAGAAATGGAGCTACAGAATGCTCGATTATCAAGAGGAATACGAACATGACAAGACAAGAACGGATTTCAGAACAAAAGGAAAGTTCCATAATTCCAAAAGAAATCCTAGTCAAAGAGGATTCTAACAAAGAACTTCAAGCTCGAATGAAGATGATTATGTAATTAATTTTATTCTATATGCTAAGTTTTGCCTAAACCAGATATTTGATACCACATGTGACAACCTAGTATTTTAGACCGTTCAAGTCGACAGTCATCCACACATGTTAGACTAGAATTGCTTAAAACAACAGATTGTTAATTTACATTTGGAAAAACTTAGCATATACAGTAAATAAATCAATCATAAAATCACAGAAAAGGAGTAATATAACATTAAGCAGTGGAATATATAGATTGCAGTTCATGAAGCTACTACAGAACATAAGAGTTTAAACAAAATAAAACAGAACTTTCAAATACAAAGTAATCTTAAATACAAAAAGTAACTAACAAGACTGAGCATAAATAACTGGAAATAATTGAAAGCTGAATAAATAAAGAAAGATCTTCAAGCAAGCTTCAAGCTCCAAAGGTGAGTCTCAAAAGCTGCGACACTCAGTCTGACCCGAGCATAAAGCAAAACACAAAACACTCGAGTCGGGATTGGCATTCTTATACTAGTAAATCAACTCAAGTGAAATGTCAAGTGAAATACAAAATAACTCAAAGGATGTTTGGAATTCCACCCTTTAAGTATCCGTTAAACTATTTACATACATAATATAATACGCTACACATATAATGTCTATAGTAAAATAAACTATTAAAATAGCGTAAAGGCATTACCCGTATCCCCCATAACACATTTTATATAAATGCCGTAGTCCATATGGTACTGTAAACTCCATCAACCGGTGGGCAATCATGGAGCTCTTCATGGGTACGACACAGACCAAACTTGTAGAAGGTGCCATAAGGCATGTGACAAGGCATGCGAGGCAATGCCTAGGGTACTACCGTTTTGCGGATCCGGACTGGTGGCAACGCATAATGGGTATTATCGCCTACCTCAAGACACACTCCCAAAATCAAAGGTGCATCAATCAAATCACAAAGCTATAGAATAGTACCGAAGAAGCATGCTCGATCGGAGGTGCGACCTCACTTGGCCCGACGTGGCACTTGTTTTAGCCACATCAAGTTGACTCGTGGAAGTTAGGGCTGCGTTCATACCTCATATAGACGTCGCCAACCATCATTCTTCGTTCTAAAATCTCCACCATGTACACGGTTGTTAAAGCAATTTTCAGTATTGGTAGAGAGTATGACAATATTCGATCCCGGTCTCTTTGACAACCAAATGCTTATTTCTCACCATGGTCATTTTCTTATCAAACAGTTGTACTTCATATCGAAATATCATATACATTTCAAAAATCATATCACTTTCGAAATCATATTCACTTTCAATTATATTTATTTCCGAAATCATAACTACAAAATAGGCCAAAACCATTATATCAAAGTATTCGCATTTAAATCCATTAAATCTGAATCATAACATTTCCTACCTAAATAGTTTAAATATTGAAATAATATATATATTTTGAAATAGTTATAAATTAAAATTGTTTATATTTAAAAATAGGTTATATATTAAAAAGTTTATATATTAAAAATAGTTTATTTATTAAAAATAATCTTAAATTATAATTATTTCTTCAAATTCCACAAATCGATTCAAATCAACTTTAGTACCAAAATTCAATTTAAATCTATCTTTTTTAAACAATTTCAATTTAAATGATAAAAGGTTCAATTCAAATTCTCATAAAAACCATTTTTTGTTTATATCGATTTCAAATCCATGTCTGAACTACAAATTTAAACTACTTCCAATTCAATACGTTTCAATATTCAAAAATTTATAATAGCTCAATTTAATAAATTTTATTATATTTTAAAATTCAACTTTAATCATATTAAAATTTCAAAATATTCACTTAATTATCTTTAAGGACATATAAACAAAATCTCGTATTACAATACAATTTAACATTAAATATTCTATCTCAATTTTATTTAAAGTTGAAAATATTCATTTAATCACTTTTTATCAAATTAAGTTATAAAACATATAATTAAAAACCTCAAAATCAATAAGTTCAATTCAAACCTTATTTAAATTCAATTTTGAACAAATTAAATTACAAATCAATTTTTCTTTAATTTATCTTTCCAACTTCCATTTACTTAAAGTTATCACAAAAATCTTTTTTAAAATATAAATAAAATTTTAATTAAATAGTTAACACATTATATATATTATTAGTTAGATTAATTCTTAATAAATTTTATTATGTTAGCTATTATTAAATCAAATCTTATTATTATTAGATCTATTTTAAACCTTATTTTATATATTTAAAAATAATAAAATTATAATTAATATCTTAAAATTTATTTTTTTCAAAACTCATCTTATAAATTTAACATATGCAAACATATAATTTAAAAATCTAAATTTACACTTATATTTAAATGAAAACCTTTATTATATTCGAAATCAATTTTTTGTTTAAACCCGCATATTTCCTTTAAAAACTTTGGGAATCATTTTTCAAAAATAGACCAACGGTATATGTATATAATTTTTTATCCTATGGTCATGTGATATGGATATTTATCATTTCAATTCACAATAATTTAATATTTACGGGTATATATCATTTCAATCCGCAATCCTAAAATTTCAAAAATAAATAAAATTGCTTGGGTCTATCATTTCAACCCATAACGATTTTTCCCTAACCTACAAGCTCGTTCGGGTATGTATCATTTTAACCCATAGCTAATTTTAAACCAACAGGAAAACTGCAGAGTGATAATAATAAAATAATAATATAACATATCAACAACATGCATATATCATAATTAACAGTATAAAATATATATAACAGGTTATTGATGTCAATACTGTCAATTATAGGTTGACAATTTAAATAATAACGCATCATATTCAACAATTTAATCACTAAGAAATCAAATTTAATGACATATTTTAATCGTTATTTCATATGAAATAAATTTACTAAATATAAGAATGTTAACCGCGAGTGATTACTCACATTTCGAGGATAGAGAAATAACAAGATGCGACAATCCAAGCAGAAATTCTAAAGTACGACATGACGAACATGAATCGACGAGCAAAGTTGATAGCTTGGGAATGATGAAAACAAATCAAAACTAGCTTGACATTAACTGAAACAATATATATATATATATATTATAATATATTTAAAAAAAATCAATATTCAATTTAAAAACGCACATATTTAAAAACCAACATATCTATATTTTACATTTTTACAAATCAACGTTTAAAAATCAATATTTCCATTTTTATCTTTTCGAAGGCAGAGAAAACAAGCTGAACTCAATGGCAACATAAGCAACCTATACATCCATATTTTATTTTTAAAAGTCGATCTTAAAAATTCATATATATTTTATTTTTAAAACAATACTTATAAAACAATATTTATAAAACAATAAAAGAAGGCTGAAGGTGCCAAATGAAGTAAGGTGACAAAGCAGCTGTCAGGCGAGTCTGTGGCTCTTCGGGGATGGTGAAGGCAGAGGAAAAAGTGTTGGCCTGCTATTGGAGTGGCTGCTCGCGGCTATAGTGGTCGGTCGACAGGCTTTGGTGTTGTGGTGGCAATCGTTAGTGGAAGGGTGGTTCGGCCATGCTCAGGCAAGGGTTAGAGAACGTCGGGTTGTTGGTGGGTTTAGGAAAGGCGGATCATGGAGTTAAAGCGGCTCTCGGCTGTTGTAAGGATGTAGTAAGGCTTTATGCCAATGGAAAAAAAATAAAAGAAGCTGAGTTGATATATATTACTTTGCCTTTACATAATTGTTTTCATATTGAGCACGACATTGGAAGAGAGGGGGATCAGGAAGAGTTGGTCAAGGTGGAAGGTGGTCACGAGTTAAAGTGCTGTAGCTGGAGGGTCTCGACTAAGAGGGAGGATGAACAAGCAACCTTAGACGGGAAGAGAGTGAACAAGATA
Source organism: Allium cepa (assembly GCA_030765085.1). Lineage (NCBI taxonomy): Eukaryota > Viridiplantae > Streptophyta > Magnoliopsida > Asparagales > Amaryllidaceae > Allium > Allium cepa. Next base: position 502,556,104 of record CM060945.1, read on the forward strand.
CATATTATAATACATATGTACACACTCTTTTTTATATCAAAAAAACGAATGACAATGAAGGGACGCACAATATATCATTCAAAGGAATAGAAAAGGACAACTGTTGCTTCAAAGTTTATTAAAGGAAAATGGCTTTAGGTAGTACGATGGATAGATCAATGGATAGGGAAACAAAATGATTATAATGGGTACTGATGCGGCTAGTTGTTTTATCGATTTCGCCTCGTACCTGACGTCGAAATGCACAAATGAATATACTATAGAGATCAGCACGATGACACGAACAGAATGGTACATAAATATGAGCAATCCAACCATCTTATCAAAATTCAATTTTTCATTGCCGAAAATGCTGCTAACATGCCGAAAAATAAGATAAACGGGGCTATAGCAGTCCAAATTTGACGAAACAAAATATGATATCTCACTCAAAAGAAGATTAAAATTTTATTATGTAAAATTATTCAAGTTTCAAAAATATTTAATTTCCATCAAATTTTAAACTTATTTAAATTTTAAAATTGAAATTTCACAAACAAATAAACTTTCATATTTTCCAATGAAAAATCTGACACTTGCTACGTTTAATTAGGCTCATTCCAAATATCAAATTTCCATTGCTAAAAATTTAATTGTTTATTTTCATGAAAAGTTTAGTAAATTATGTTATAAAAATCGTTTAAATTTCCAGGTCGTTACACATTTGGCTGACATGGGCTTACCAAACAATACAACAAAGTAATCTAACATATGTTAGACACTTTTCTTTTAGACGGTCTATCCTTAACTATCTATTAAATACTTCTTTTTTGGATGGTCTGTCTCTAACTTAACATCTCCTCGGGTCACATGATCCTAATGGTTTTGTGGGCTTACCAATAACCTATTTGTATACAAATATACATTCTCTTCTTGTGTAATCGTAATTTTAGCCTTGCTTGTAACAAAGCAAAACACACTTCAATTTTGGACTATATTAGCTAGGGCCAATAGCTAATGCATAAGGTGCGAGCCTATATCTATCCCATCTTGTATTCTAATATCTGAGTCATTTTACTTAGGGATACCTCCCCATAATTTTCCTTGGAAACTGTTTTTATCTAAAATTAATTTAAACCATTTTTATACAAAACTTAATAAGGAAAACATTTACACTCTATGTTTTACATAGAGTCACCTTACCATGTTATATATATATATATATTACTTAAACCTTAATTGATGAAGACACTTAAACACTTGAAAGTACCCTTTCGATTCTATTGAAAGTCCCCCTTTCAAAACCAAATAAAACTCTTCATTTATCTAGGCCGAAAGACCAAAACATTCCTTTTGAAACCATTCTTAAAACACTTTTGAAACCTTTGAAAATCTTCCTTTCAAAATCATAAAAACCTTAGACATCATATCTTAAAATACTTCAAAACATTGCCTTTAAAAACCTTAGAAAAACATTCCATTTAACCCTTTCAAAACCATCAAAAACACCAAAAACACTACCTTTGGACTCCTTCAAAACCCTTTGGGGAGCCACCCCTTCAAAACCATTTTAAATACCTTTCGAAAGCATCAAATCATTAGAAACTCAAACCTTTCGAAAACACTCATGTTCGGTTTAAAACATGTGGAAAAACATCTTTCGAAACCATTCAATTCAAAACCAATCTCTTTCGAAACCTTTGGGTTATACTTCTACTAAATAAAAGGGTCTATAATATCATTTAGGTCGAAAACCTACCCTTTTAAAGCAATTCCTTAGTAAAGAAGTGATGGTGTGTAAACCATCCCTCCGAAAGCAACGCAGAAATGATTACTTTTTAAAACAAAGTACAACTTCCAAAATTATTTACTTCGAACGGTAGAAAGGCATAAGCTAAGGGTTTCGACCCCTTCGAAAATAATACTTAAAATAAAGAGTGCAACCCATTCAAAACCTTTCCTTTAAAATATTTGACCCAGTCGAAAGCCATCCGAGTCAGAACCCAACCTTTCGAAAGCAAAGCAGGCACTACCTCTCATTTTAAAACAAGGCATACTCCAACCCCTCCGGAACCTAGCATTTCGACCAAGTACCTTTCACCTTTACTCAATGCGCTACATACGAAGTAGTTTGACACCATGCACATTATTTTCGAAACCATTAGTTGTAGAAGGTTTGTGTCTGAACGACCTGTGCCGAATGTGGTAGAATATGCTAAAAACATGTTATTTTTGTTTTTAAGTTAAAAGTGAAACATTTTAAATAACTTGCTATTGTTTGCCAAATTTTCATTGTTTGCTAAATACCTCTTTCAAAAGTGATACCAATATTTTTAGAAGTAAATTATAATTTTATTTTGCAAAATACCCCTTCTCCTTAATTAAATATATAAAACATTTAAGTCTCATACCTTAAATAATTTTATATATTCATCAGTACACTTAGGAAAATTCTATAAAAGCTCTAGAAAATCTAGAAAATCCTTTTCAATATGTTTACTAACGTATAAAAATTTCAGATCCAAATAATTAATTATTTTGTCGTAAATAATTTATAAACCAATAGATTATTTTATTTACAAAAAAAATCCACATTAATTCAAAAAATTATGAAAATTGAAACCCATTTCTATAGTATTATTTTTGATCTACATTTAAATTCGCAAGACAATTAGATGTCATTTAATAGGGTTTTCGTATCAAACATATCATAAAAACCAATATAATTGTGCATAAATCATCAATAAGCATAAATAAACTTCTAATTATTTAAAACATGGCATTATTATGCAAAAACATTTTGGAATATCTTTAAAACTGAAAAAAATAAGAAAAATGGGATGTAGTATTTATTCAGCTTAGCATTGTGATTAAAGATGTGAGATTTGATCTTGATTAAGTTTATTTGATTTTCCTCTTGAAAACTTTAGCTTTCTTTTCTTCTCCTTTGCTAATGGTGGCCTTCCTTGGTTTCGATGTTTTCATTTGTGATAAGATGAAATGAAGATGTGTTCATTTTCTCTAAGGATTTAGGGTTTTAGGAAATCCCTTTCTCCTGTATTTCTCTTCCCTATTTCCTAACATTCAAGTCCATTTTACTTCATTTATCTATTCATTAATATGGCATGGCTACCCCTTAGTTATAATCAAATCTCTATCCATTAATCAACTTACATTATATTATTTTATTTACTAATTAAATATCCCAAATAATGTTACTAAAAATATGGGGAGTTACAATCTCCTCTACTTCAAGAATTTCGCCCTCGATATTACCTAAGGGAACACATCGAGACAATCAAAGGTAAAACATAGCATCAGACAAATCAAGATAAGCGTTTCTAATCCCGCTCTCAGTTTCCCAAGTACAGTTTCTAGCATCGTCACTCCACTAGACTTTCACAAATCTGACTATCTTGTTCCTTAACTACTTCTCATCTCTTGCGACTATCCAAATAGGCTTCCTAACTATACTCATGTCCGTTCCTCCATAAAATCTTCTAACATCGTTGGTGTTATGGTAGTGTCTTGATCCCTAACACATTTCCTCAGATGAGATGCATGGCAAACATCATGGATTCCTACCAAACTACTCGATAACTCTACTCTATATGCAAGTATCCCGATCTTTTCTGAAATAAGAAATGGTCCTACGAACCTCGGTGCTAACTTCCCCATCTTCATGAACCTGATAACACCTTTCATCGACGATTTTATGAAAAAAACATGATTTCCAACCGAGAACTTTAAATCTTTTCATCTTATATCTACATAGCTTTTCTGCCTAGACCGCGCTTCTTTCATTCCCATCCTTATTAGCTCAATCTTTTCTGCTACTTCTTTTGCCAAATTAGGACCATGTACCAATCTGTCTACAGTTTCTAACCAACATGCAGGGGATTTGCATAGTCTTCCATACAAAGCCTCAAATGTTGCCATCCCTATACTAGCCCGATAACTACGGTTATCTGAAAACTCAACTAGAAGTAGGTGGTCTTCCCACAATCCCCCAAATTCTAATGCACAAGCTCGTAACAAGTCCTCCAAGATCTTGTTAACACTTTCTGTTTTCCCATTGGTCTGCGGATGGTAGGCGGTACTCATCTTGCGCTTGGCTCCTAAACTTTCCTATAGACTCTTCCAGAATTCGCTAGTGAATAAAGAATCTCTATCACTAACAATACTATTGAGAATCCAATGTAGTCTAACCACATTCTTCATAAACAACTTAGCCAATACAAATGTCGTCCTATTTGACTAAACGAGAATGAAATGGGCAATCTTGGTCAATCTGTCCATTATGACTCATATACTTTCATTCCCTCTGTTAGATCTCAGCAACCCACCTCTGAAATTCATAGAAATAGGATCCCACTTCCATTCTGAAATATCCAGTGGCGGAAGCAATCCACTCGACTTTTAATGTTCGACTTTCACTTGCTGACAGTTCAAACACTGTTCGCCCATAACCCAACATCCCTCTTCATTCCTTCCTAAAAGAAACTCTCTTCATATCTAGATACATTTTCGTTCCTGCTGGATGAATAGCGAACTTCGAGTGATGGCATTCCTCTAAAACTTCTTTACTTATGTCTCCTACATTTGGAACACAATATCTACCCTTTTTTCTCAACTATCCATTTTGGCCAAGACTGAAATCATTCAAGTCATCACTCTCTGTCCCATCCTTTAATCACCCGATCCTTTCAGCTAGATCCACTTCCTGTTTAGAAGCAATTTTCTCAATCAACACTGGTCAGATTTCAAAACAAGACATTATGTCTAAGCTATCTAGAAGCGTAGGCAATCACTTTACCCCATTGCATTAGTATAGCTACCAACCCACTACCACATGCATCATTATAAACAACCAAGTCTTGATTCCCCTTCGGAACTACTAACACATGTGCATGGGTCAACAAGTGCTTGAAGCTTTGTAATGCTTCCTCACAATTATCATTCCACATAAATATTACATCCTTCATCTTAGGTTGGTCATCGGCGCTTCTATCCGTGAGAAATCCTTTATAAACCTCCAGTAATATTCATCCAACCCAAGGAAACTTCTTTCTTAGTTACCATTTTTGGTCTTTTCCAATTATTAACGCCTTCAATCTTTTATGGATCAACTGACCATCCTTTCTCCTAAACCACGTGACCAAGAAACTTCGCTTCCTACTTCCAAAAATGGCACTATGAAAACTTTGCCTTTTGCCGATGTTGCCTCAGCGTCTTATGTAAAACCCTAAGATGAAATTCATGCTCCTTCTCATCCTTGGAGTATAACAGAATATTATCTATAAAAAGTAAAACAAGCCTATCCAACGACTCTTGGAAAACCAGCTTCATTAAATCCATATAGAATGTTGGCGTAATAGTAAGACCGAATGGCATAACTAACCATCTGTATGACCCATATATTAAACTGAACGACATTGAAGGTATACTATCTTTTGCCACTCTAAGCCAATGAAATCCCATTTCCAGACCCAATTAAGAGAACATTTTGGCACCACTCAACTGGTCGAACAAATCGTCAATCTGAGGCAACGGATATCAGTTCTTTATCGTTTCCTCCTTCAGTTTATGATAATCGATACATAACGTTAATGGTTTATCTGGCTTCTTAAAAAGTACTGCTGCTGCTCCCCAAAGCGAACTACTGGGTCTAATAAAACTCTTACCTTCCAAATTTATCAACTGAGCCATGAACTCCTTTATCTCTGTTGGTGTCACTCTATATGGCAGCATACTCACTAGTTCTGGCCCAGGCACCGAATCTATCCCAAACTCAGTGGCTCATTTCGGTGATAATCTAACTATTGACTCAAAAACGTTTGCGAATTCTCTAACTACGTAAACACAATTCAACTCATCTTCTAACTCTATAACACCCAACAAGGCATTTACCTAACAACTAGGGTTTTCTACGGTATAAACTATCCGATCACGCAATTCAGTGTCTAAGTGATATTTCATATCTCAGAAAAATATCCTAGAATCGTATTTGCTTAACCAATCTATGCCCAATATAATTCCAAACCCTACAAAGTCAAATACAAGAAAACTGCAAATAAAGGTTTAACCTACAAAGTCAAACTCTAAGTGGTCACACTTCATCCCAACCATCGCATACCATCCTATCGGATTAGCAACTCTTAAGAAAGTAATTAGATACGTGGGTTCTGGGTTAATTTTATGTAGCAAAAATCGAGATATAAAAGAATGCAATGCACTAGTTTCAAACAAAACGCTAACAGACGTACCATGGATCTGAAGTGTACCTCCCAAAATCGCTTTTCCTCTCTCCTGCACTGTCAGCTTTGAATAGTAGGTTCCAATTCAAACATTTAGCCTTTATCACCTTTAACTGGCTCTTTGCAATGGTTCTTATAGTGCCCAATTTGATCATAGTTAAAACTTCTAATTCCTTTCTTCTCAGCAGTCTTCTTTCCTTTGATTGTCTGGCACTCATGAGCATAATGGCCTTCTTTATCACACTTATAGTAGAACACTTTAGACTTTCCTTTCCTCACCGCTCCTCCTTTTTGAGCATTTTTCTTGTGGAAAAGCTTTCTCTTTTGGCTCTGTCCAATCTGGACCTCCTTCCCCTTCTTCTTCTCCAAACAAGCTAACATTTCCTTATGTCTCAATGCCATTTCTACTACAACATCATATGGATATCTGATATGCAGTAAAGAAGCCATACCAGTTCTAGCTTCAAACCTCTAATAAACTTTTCATTTCTTTTCAACACTGTGTCAACAGTGGCATACCCAACAACATCAAGATCGACCCTCACTTGCCCTCGATATCTCCATGAAGTCACGCCTGAAGTAATGGATGAAGTCTCGCCTGGTCGTACCTGACCGTAATAGCTAATGTCCAACAAAGTAACTTGCGTCCGGCCCGTGGATCCATTTAACTGTGAGAAAAGCACTTTCAAGCGAACGAAGCAAAAAAGCCCTCCAACGAGGCACAGCAAGAATAGAAAAAAGAAGAAGAAAGCCCTCTTCGGAGGCACACTGCAGCCTGCAGCTCTCAAGGGAAGATCAATTTCCCCATCTTGAAAATATTCTTCCCCAGAAGTTGTAGTGCCAATTCAAAGCCTTCTTTGGAAACCCACTTCACCGCATAGGAAAATCCACTACTCAAAAAAGTGATCATCTTCGAAAGTTGAAGTGTACAAATTTTCTCTTAAAAAGAGAGATGACTTCTCCAATACAAGGCACACTCTACTAGAGCAGTATAATATTTCCTCAAAATGGAAAAAATATTTTCTAAAGTAAGAGTGCAAGCCTTCTCAAAATGGAAGAGTTGTTCTCCAACTTAAGAGTACAAGTTTTCTTGAAATAGAAGAATTGTTCTCCAAAGTCTTACCAAATGAAATAAATTGCAATAAGCCGTGGTACGGGGGCAATACAATATAGCTACATTAATAAAAGCAACGCTCAAGCAACATACCACAAGCTTATTGCAATATCACACAAAGAAAATGAAGAAACTTGTGCGAAAATAAGGAATAAATGAATTCACAAATACAGTCAAAAAATTGTACAAGTAAGAAGAATCATTTTATTCCATACTATAAAATTTTATACATGTGCAGGTTTCAAAAAGCGGGGGCCGGTACCCGCACAGTCTCCGTTCAATACAAGCTTTTATATACAAGCAAAAATCAAAACAAGAAGGGTAAAGCAAGACTCGTTATTTCTTCTTCCCGCCACCTTTAGAGCCCTCGCCTGGCCTAATGGTTAGTTTTGGAAGCCGGCCTGAATGAGTCGGGGAAGAAGGAGAGAGAGGTGCAACTGGGTCTACTTCCGCTTTCTCTTCACTAGCAGAGGTGCTTTTCTTTTTCTTCTTCGAAGTTGTGTGCTTCCCCTTGTTCCTTAAAGAAGACTCGCTGCCCGGAGTAATAAGTTCAGACAGCTTCGTGTTGTCATGAAATTTCTCCGGAGTCCTTTCACATTCTTCAAGTTCCTCAGCCTTCTGCTCTTGTGAAGAGGTCGGGTCATACAACACTTGAAGAGCTTCTATTAGTTCTTCTTGCGACCCCGGTTAAGAAGCAGAAGGAGGAGTAGTTTGAAGAGATGGAGGTGGAACAGCTGGAAGAGGAGAAGTCTGTGCAGCACTTGGTGTTTTCACTATAGAAGAAGAGAAGTTAAATCAGTATTCCTCGCAAAGAGAGGAGATAGTGGCGCGTCAAGGCTTAAGTAATAATCAAAAAGTTCATCAAGCTCATGTGAAGCAAACAAATAGTACACTTGAGAAAAATCATTGTTGAAGTTACCTAGAGAAGTGGGCTCTATCACGTCGATTTTGAAATCTTGGGCTTCAATGCCTTCCTCGGCCTCGGTGTGGGCGGTTGTAATTCTGGTCTCGGTTTTGGCTGGAGGCAGAGAATGAGAGCTAGAACCAGTAATATCGACTCCAACCGAAGCCGAAGGAAGAGTCGGGTCGGTCAAAAGTGCCTTCCCTGAATGCTCACTCTCCGCCGCTTTGGCTCGTGTCTGGGCGAGTTATTCTTTCCCTTTAGCAAGGCGGCTCGACCCTCATCATCTAGATAATATGCCTCAAGATCTGCCTCGGTATAGCCGGCACCTCCAAGCATTTCAACCGCTGCTTCCCACACCTCGGCCAGAGTAATCTCATAATTCGGGCCCAAAAACGAAAGGCTACCCCGCCCCAATACGCTGTGTAGAGAAAACTCGAATAAGGTAGAGCTGATGTTGGCTTTAGTTGCCTCATGTGATTCTTCGGCTGCTGCTTTGCTTGCAATGGCTTCATCGCACTCTTTTTCAACTCTAGAAAGCTAAGCTTTTAACATTTCAATCTCCATGTACTGAGAGCTAGTTTTTTCCCGCAACTGAGCAATATCAGCGCGGTAGCTTTCTACAATTTTCTACTGTGCTTCGAATCTAGCCTCAGCTTCTCTTTGACTGGCATGGGCATCTCTCACTTTCTTTTGAAGAACCTCTTCCTTTTGAGTATAAGAGGTGGAAGAGGTAGCAAGTTCATTTCTAAGTTGCTCGACTTCAACTTCAAGTTTCTCATTATACGCAGTAATGTTCTACATTTCCGTGTCATGTTGGTCAAGAACTTTTTTCCATTCGGATTTATCGCTCTCCATGGTTAACATAGCCTCAAGATTTAAGCGATTCACCCTTTGAAACTCGTCAACTAACTTTTTCCATCCAGACATTCTCTCAATGTCAAGTTTAACAGCGTCAAGATTCTTTAGCATGGCCTGCTTGTCAATGGGAATCAAGTCCAAGTCGAAGCGTACTCCTTTTAAACACCAGTTTGGAAACCAGCTTTGGAGTGCAGGCGGGGCATTCTCAATTTGATATGGAGGCCTGTTGATAATCATTTGAATATCAGCTCTTTGAAGGGTAGGAGAGCTGGAGGGGATTTCCAAAGAGATGGAAGCAGTGGGCTTTTCAGAAATTGCAGACGCCGACCTTTCGCTAAGCTTGGCCCACTTGCTTGGATCTTCAGCGATATGACCTTCAGCGATCTGGGAAGAATCATGTCGTTCATCCCTTCTCCCATAACGCTCCTCATAAGCCCGCCTCTCACGAGCTTTTCTTAATCAGTTTCCCTCGGTGCAGGAAGATACCGCCTGGGATCATAAGAGTCGCGTCTTCCATAGTGCTGAAAATCATCATAGTATGAGCCGCTACGTCCCATTGGAGAACCTGAAAGTGAAAAACAGACAAGTTAAGAAATCTTCGAAGTAAAGAAGCTAAGTGCATATAATTGCCAAAAATCCTAAGTGTGTGATGTGTGGACTACACGCGTCGAGCTACAAACCACTCTTCAGCTTGGAAGTAATGTCGACTTTTGCAATAGTCGTCAACTATTGGGTCGACAAAGTTGGTCGTAAGGTGGATGTCACTTCGACAACTGGAGAAACAAGTTTAGAAGCAGTGGTATCATCTTTGAAGAGCTCATGTGAAGTCACCGCTAGATCGCTCAGCACTCCGAAAATGTCATCACCATCATGCCTAGCAGAACTCTCTTTCTCAACTCCCTCATCAGCAGCCTTCCCGGAATGTTGAGGAAGTTCCTCTTCTTCGATAACCGGGGGAAGTGTAAGCTTGCCAGATGACCTCGCACCGTCAACAGGAGTAGAACATTTCATCAATGAGGCCTCTACGACAGGTTCCTTCAGTGTAAGTTCTTTTGCGGAAACCGGGGCATCTGACGTCTCTACATGAGAAAAAGGGGCATCACGAAGCTGAAATGAATCGAGAGGGGTGCAGAAGTCCGAATTGATGCAAAAATTCATCCTTCAGTAAGAACTTAATGCTTCTCTCCTCGACAGACACAACACTTAGTCTTTCAAAAGTTGACTTGTGGCTGGAATCTTTAGAAAGAGGAGGAAGTGCTGTAAAAGTAAAGAATGAAGTTAGCACTTGACAACTCGGATTTTGAAAAACTCAGAAATGAAAAGAACGGAGATAGGAAATCTTACTTCCTACTCGCCGGATACCGTAAAATCCCGGGGGACTGCGAAGAAAGAAAAATTGGTTCAAAAACCCATGGGCGCTTTCAGGAAGATCGGTAATCAGTTTACGGTTCCTTGCGCTTCTCACAAGTATGATAGAAGGATGATCTTTGTTATTCGCAAATGTGCACAGATAGCAAATCTCTTCAAAGATCGAAAGATGGTAGAGTGTCCTCCTGAAGAGTACACACAGTCCCATCAAAATGGCATAGCTATTGGGGTGCAACTGGAAGGGGGAGATAGTTAATCAGAGAAGGAGGTGTCGAAGAAAATCATTAAAGGGAGGAATAGCTCCACTCAAGCACATCTGACGGTTAACTACGATAAAACAAAGAGGTGGCCTATCAGTAGTATCAATGCAGATAATATTTAGCAATAAGCAGTTATAACTGTATGAATTCTGCGTTGATGCTTCATTTAAATAAGTTGAATCACATCACTTCATCTTTAATCAGATTCATACTATTTTACTTAAGTAAAATATCGTTTCTTTGATCTAATCCATCACTCGATGTGGGCAGTCGATGATGAGTATATTCGTCCCATTTTTCTGCAAATGTTGTGTTTAATAGGTTGTTAGCGTTAAAGTTAATATAATCTGTAAGAAAAAGTGCTACAAGTTCAGGCAGGTTATCTCAACAGTTCAAGTTGAAAATTCAGTTAAGTACTGTCCAATTTTTACAAGCAGTCAAGCTCAAACGACTTAACATAGGTCGAAGCTTCCTTAAGTTGCACTGTTCAAGTCAAAGAGTTCAGCAATATCATGTTCCTACGAGTTAAAAAGTTATGATGCAGATTAAGGCTTTAGGTCAAGGCAATGCATATTTGTCTAAGTGTTAGGTCGTTCGAATACTCTCGCGACCTAAAGCTTATGTCGCAAAAAGTTAAGTCGCTGGTTGTTAAGTCGTTTGGCTTTCCTTAGGTCGCAAGGGTTATTAGGTCGATCAAATACATTAGGTCGCTCCTAATGTAGCTCGGAAGTATAACACTATCTCCCATCAACAAATCCTAAGGCCAGCTCTCCACTCACGCGCTGCCACGCGTCCACCACCTCGCATCACTAGGAGCGCCACAGTTCAACCTAGAACCCACTAACCCGTTAACCGAAGGTCCTTTCGTCTCCTCCAATCACTTAAGGCCTCTTCTTCTCCTCCGAATCTCCAAAACCATCGTTAAACTCCTCAAATTCAAGGCACTCGCTAAGCAGCTCTGTAAAATCTTAGGCCAATCCATATTCAAGGCAATCGCTAACAATTCGAAAAGAATCGAAGGGCGAATCCGAATGTAATTTTGCAACATGACAACAAAAATTTTATGGAGATGATTATGGGAGAATCGGTGGCTAACGTGGCGAATAAATGTTCGAAATTACCTAAATTCATTGTTGGAATTGACGATTGGAGATGAAATAGGAAAATTTTTGTGTTAGTCTCTAAGCTCTGGTGTAGCAACGACGACAGAAGTAAACAGTTCAATGAAGAGGATGAAGCGAGCTAACGGCTTATATAGGGGAAGGTGGAAAAGATGTATCGGCACGCGAGTTAGCGAGCTTACTGAGTCGCCCACGACCTAGCAGAGTTAGATCGAAGCACAGACCTATTACATAGGCATACACTTCAAGGGGCAAGTGTTAACCCTATTCTGAACGGCGACTAAATTATTAAAGGAAGGCAAGCGATCCAGCGGGTTAAGCGTTTCAGCGACCTAACGATCCAAAGCCTCCAGTGAGTTAACGTGGTAACAACTAGCGACTTAACGACCTAACGAGATAATGTACAAGCGACCTAACGAGATAAAGTACAAGCGACCTAACAAGATAAAGTTCAAGCTTCCTAGCGACCTAAACTTGTTACGAGCTAACGGCCTAGCAATCAATACAGGACATCAGTACATCGCAACAAAGGAACCTAACGACCTAGCGAGTTAACGACCTAGTGAATTAACGACTTAGCAAGCTACAAGCCTCATGTCCTTATGTCGCTTGTTTATAGGTCGAACTAGCACTAGGTCGCTGCTACTCCTGAACCTAGCCTAGGTCGCTCCACTTGATGCCTCGGCATGTTAAAGTCGCCTACCACTCTCCCATAGGTCGTTACTACCTACTAACCTTCTCAGTTGACCAAATGCAACCCTGATAAGCCGTAACCTGTGCTCCCTAGGTCGCTCACGACCTATGACCTACCCCTAGGTCGCTCACGACCTACGACCTACCTTCAGGTTTTCCCTATAAATACCCCCACCTGCTCCAACTGAAGGGGGACTTTTGGATCATTTCTGGAACACCTATACTTTGCTGTTTACTCAACTCCTTCAACACTTCAAACACCAAAGACGCTTCAACAAACTTTGGGAAAGATCAAACTCATTCAATATGAATTCGAAGAGCCTTTCTACATCGGAGTTCTAGCTACTCGTCTTGATTGTGTTGTAACCAAAGATCATTGTAAAAGTTGTAATCGAATCAGCAATAAAGAGGAATAAAGTGGACGTAGACTTGACATAAAGCTGAACCACTATAAAAATTGTTGTCTCTTTACTATTTCTCTGTTATTTTCTGCTTATCTCTAGTTCCCGTACCAATGCGTGGTGCTTTCACATTTTCACTACATACACTGGTGTGTTAGCGTCCAATTTTAGCGTTAACATTTATGTTTTTGATACATATCACATTTTAAATCATTTTTCAAAACCATTTAAATTCCATTTGGATTTACTACTTTTCAAAACATGACTTTAAAAAGATAAATGACGTTTTAAAGCCATTAACTTCGACAACAAACATTATTTTCAAAACATTATTTTAAAATTTTATTCAACTCTTACAAACTGGAATATATTTTTCTTTATATTAATATCCATATTTAAATATCAACATAAATCATTTCCATGTTTATAAATCTTTCTTTATAGATCTCCTTTCGGTTTTATAAAACTTCTATTTTTATAAAATCGCTTTACTTATAAAATTCTATTTATAAATCATAATTTTATAAAAACTCATTTCTTAAAAAAATCCATTAATATATCCATTTTTTTATAAATCTAATTTATTTATAAAATCCCTTTTAAATCCATTTACCAAATAAATTTAAAATCCATCACAAAATATTTATATAAAACCTATTTCATTATATATAAAATATGACTTTTAAAAATCCTTTATATAAACTATTCAAAAATTTATATTTAACAATATTTCACAAAACTATATTTTTATAACATCAAAATCCATACTTTATATTTATTTGACAACGCATTCATTCTTTTTAATGATTTAAAAATTATTAAAACATATATAGTTTCAAAATCACTCTGATAACCATTTGAATTCAAAATCATTATTTTATAGTATTTCAAAATATGAAAAATTATGGCCTAGTGGTACCTGTTAACTCCACTTTTTCAGCAAGGTCGTGATATCAAAAATCGACCGAGAAACCAATGATAGTTCGTCTCGAAGAATAGTCAACTCAGCATCCCAATAAAGCAAGTTCTGTTGAATGGCTTTTCAGATAAGATCCCCTACGGAGGGGGGGTCCAGGGGGGGTGCCAACCCCCCAAGGTGGGGGTGCGGGGGCAACGCCACCGCTACGGTGATCGACCTGCCGACTTAACACATGAAGCGACCTATCTTCTACACGAAGTCAGCGACCTAACACATGAAGCGGGCCAAGCGACTTAACTTCTGAAGTGGGTTACCGACTTAACAAGGTTGCCGATTTAACAAGTGGCACGACCTACCGACTTAAAAGGCATCGCGACTTAGCGAGTTATGCAACTCAGCGACTTAAGGCATAAAGCGACTCAACCGAGTTAACGAGCTAACAGAAGAAGCGACCTAACAGGTAACGACTTAGGTACTCGGCGACCTAAGAATCACTAAGTCGCTCGCGACCTAAGAATCACTAAGTCGCTCGCGACCTAAGTATCACTAAGTCGCTCGCGACCTAAGTATCACTAAGTCGCTCGCGACCTAAGTATCAATAAGTCGCTCGCGGCCTAAGTAGGTCGGAGCAGTTCCTTTAGGCCGTATTTGGTAGGTCGCATCTCTCTCCCCTGCCATTCCTTAGGTCGCCCACGACCTAAGTTATAGCCGACCTATCCTAGCCGACTTATCCCTAAGTCGTCCATAGCTTGTTAGCTCGCTCAGAAGAGACCCACGACCTATGATAAGTCGCAACGGCCGACCTACGACTTACCTTAAGTCGGTCACGACCTAAGACCTGTTCAGAAACCCCTATAAATACGCCACTAGCTCCATCATTCAAAGGATCTTCTTCGGATTCTTGGAGGACGCCATTACTCTGCTGCATTCTCAACTCAAACAACACTTCAAGCATTTCTATCATCAAGGACGCTACAATGAACTTCAAAAGAGAATCAACATCATTCAACATGAATTCGAGAGATTATACTTCTTTGAAGTTTGAGCTACTAGTCCAAAGTGTATTGTAATTGAAGAAAGTTGTATAGAGTTGTAATCAAATGAGCAATAAAGAAGATTGAAGTGGACGTAGGCTCGATCTTAAGCCGAACCACTATAAAAATTGTGTCTTTTACTGCTTTTCTATGATTTGACTGCTTAACTCTGATTCCCGTATTAACGGGTGGTGCTTTCACATTAACTTTACATACACCGGGGTGTTAGCGTTCAGATTTTCACGTTAACAGTACCAGAACACTAAATAAGAAAAAAAAAATCATGTCATCAAATATGGCATACAACACATCATATATAAAAATATATGAAAAGAAAAATCAACATTGTGTGGAATCCTGTTGGATCCCTTCAACCTGTACCCCTGCATAACATACTAATATAATTAAATAATATAAAAATCAACCGCTTCAAGATGGGATTTGTATAACAAGGCTCATCCGCTCATATACAGGAATGTAATAGTGCCTCATCCGCTCCACTAGGCAGGAATATATCCAAACCAACTAATAAATATAGTTTTTATCCATACATGCAATAAACAACATATATAAAATTATCCACACTTATATAAAAATATAAGTAGACCAGAGAGATGAGTTAAGTCGCAAAAATTCCACAAATGGCCAAAGCTCTCTGGTTTGAATAAAAATTGAACAATCGTTTAATTTAACCTAAAATTCCTACTAGCTTTGAATCAATCTAATCCAAATACATAGCATAGTATCCGCTGATACGAACGCAACACTACTTGTCGCACTCGAAACCTGCCTTATATGAATTAAATATAGATTAACAGATTTTGAGATAACTAAATTCATAATTGACTTAAATAAATTAATGTTCAAATTTTAGTCCTTTCTTCCTCGTTCATAACATTACCCAGGCTACGCGCGATTCACTTTTTTTGTAATCGAACGCCTGCAAACCAACTGCCAACCTCGACCAACTGTGTGCACCGACTACCTTCACCTCGTGCCTCGCCAACAGCCACGTGCGCACGTGATCGCATGACCCAAAAATTCCTTCACGATTGTAGATGAACGTGGTTCCATATCCACTGCCTTGGTTGACGGTAGCACGATCCATCTGTTGATTAGTTTCTTATAGTCGTGCTTTACATTTTACTAGTTGAAGTCGTTTTCCAATTTGACCTCTAAAAGCTCCAATTTTCCATGGTCGTTGGATGGTTAATGTTTAATGGGGGGGAGGGGTGAGAAAATTTAGCTAGGGTTTTAGCAAATGAAACAAAGATGAAGGTATTATATAGAAAAATTTTGTGGCACTATTCAAATCCGGGGAAATTTCGAGCTCCTAATGAAGCATGCCGCCTGCCGTTTTACATATTGTATCCCTATTCCGAAGACAATGGAATATATATCAAAAGACAGTTCCATCATATACAGAAGATAGCTTTTCAAATCAAATTACATTAATTTAAATTCCTTTAATTAATTTCTATGCATTTCGAACTCGCACGACCAAACGATGCGTCCAATTTCCATGAAAATCGACGACATATAATAATTCACTATTACGGAACCAATGAAACTGGTTTCGTCAAAATATGAGGCAGTGCCCCAGAAAGCTATTTTTACACGTTAATTAAAACAATCATATTCCAAAATTAGTTTAAATAATTTTTGAATACAATTTAAAATTTTACCTACTTCACTCTTATTTAAATAGAATTTAAATCAACTTTCGAAATCATTTTCATTCATATTTGATTCAAGATTCAACTATTTAAACAATCCCAAATATTAAATTAAACAACTTAACTATCAATAAATCACTATATTCAAAATATTATCCATTTAACTTATAAAATTAATTTTTTAGTATTTAAAATAAATTAAATATTCCAAATTCAAATGATTGAAATTTTGGATCATTACATAAGAGATCTTTAATTCACAATATTTGAACCGAAAATGAGTCATGCTCTCTTGGCTTTCTGACTATGTTGCACTCAAAATTGGAAAAGTTATCATCTATAAAGTTGTTGAAAATTTGTTTTTCCACTTTTTAAATACAAGAATTACTTAATTCTAATTTTTTTGATGGAGATATGGTCAAAGGAAGAAGTGGTATTCTCAAATTCGTAAAAATCAAACCCGAGAATGCACTAGAAAGAAGTGGGTTTTTGACATTGCTAAGATCATAATTGGAGGAAGTGGTAAGCATGAAAGTTGTAACCTAGAATGTTAAAGGGTTTGAAAAAATGAATTTCCCATTTGGTTAGGTTTGGAGAAGTTATGATAAATGGAAAATGAGGTAAGGAGGTGGGTATATATAGGCATGTTCATCAAAATATCTACAAGCATCATCATGAGCTATCACATCACCATCACCTCCACCACCTACCACCTCCCTCGTGCATAACCCTAGGATGGCCAAAAGTCACCTCAAGCATGGGCAAAGCCATATGTCTATTTGGATGTGAAATTTGATGTGACAAATGGTGATAATTACCTTAAATATTTTAAGTATTTTTTCTCTCAACCATCACTACCCCTATGTGCCACCTCCCCCTTCATCATCACTTAACACGTCTAAGTCCCCCATCACAACCTAGGCATGCTGGCATGACCCCCTCCCATGTGCATGTGATGACGGTTGTACTTTGATGTATAGTGTTGACTTAAGGTTACTTATGTATTAAGGAGTTATTAAAATATCTATTATATATGTTTCTGATTTTGTATATAATTAGTGTATATGTGTGTATGGGCGTGTTTGTGTCTCTATATATAAGTGTGTGTATATAAGAGTGTTCATGTGCATATGTACACGTCAACTGACATGTCCATGTATATATGTGTATGTATTTTACCTTTAATTTGCAACTTTGCACAACTTATACACGTTGAATCGTTACGAGTCCCGATTTTGATTTTCGGTCACATTTTCATTTCTTAGTTATATGTATACACATTTGAAAAATAAATTTGAAAACTAATTCCTTTTTATTTCTAATTTAAAATAAGATTGAAAACTAATTCCTTATTATTTCTAATTAATTGAAATGGTCTTGTTTGAATTATAAAATCAAATAAATCAATATTGAACAATTATTTTCAAAAAGCATTTTTAATCGATGAACCGATATCAATTTTCCTTATATTTTAAAATTAATTTTATATCTTTATAAACCATAATAAATGAACCATTATCACTTTAACACTAATTAAAATGAATCATTATCATTTTAAATTTTTATTTGAATAATTATTAATATTTACTATCAATTATATAACATTATCAACTTTTTATGTGGATATTCTAAAAATAAATATAATTTATCATAGTGATAAATTTATGGGTCATTACAGTGGTTTGGGTCGGAGTTGGTGAGTTCTAGCTCATGGTCAAAATTGGTAAATTTCGGGGAAGGTAAATGTCGTGCGATTTGGCACTTATACACAGTGGGTCTTGGGCTTATCATGGTCGAAAGTGGGTAGGGAGAGCCGTAGGCGGAGCTACGTTCTAACAATCCTAGTTCCAGTAGGTACAGATTTTTCGCAAAAATGCAAAAACCCAAATCCATTGTAGCCTGAGTTGGTTGTCTAGTATCCTACAAGTAGGCACAGATAAATATGTCAAAGCATGGATAAATATCTCACAGTAGAACTGAGTAAATATAGTAATAAGCAAATACTCAACACGATAACAACGCTGTCTAAACAAGTGTCTCAAAGCTAGAAAATCTTTACCATCTATCTAACCTATGGGTTGATATAAGGAGGGGGTCAAAGCTATAGTTCTGGTGAATGGACAAATTATACACTTCTAAGCATAATTCTACATATACCGTTCTATTTCCATTTTTCGTTATATTAGGTTTATTACGTTTATATTACTCTTGCATTTGTGCATGAATCGTACCTGTCTACTTTAGTAGATTAAGACCTAATCACCAATACACACACACACACACACACACACATACACACATGCTCAATGACCGCATCCGTCCTAGGTACCACCCATAGTACCTTCCTTATCCTCCTCGAAAAGGAATCCATTGCTACTAGAGCATACTATAACTACATCTGTAAAGGATAACTTCATAAGGCCTACATTACAGATGTTCCGTACTCTACTATGGAAACGTGAAACTGCATCCGCACTAGCTTATTTTATTGCTCGGACATCCATAATGTACCACCTAGTGCATACCTTGACGACTACACGTAATCGTTTTGTCTACTCCATGAATTCCACCAACAAGGCCTACCTTGTACGGAACTTGGTCGGAGATTTTCTATATCTGTAAAGGTCAGCTTCGTTAGGCCTACAACGCAGATATTATACTTGGTCTGTCTCTTTTATCATCGTGGCTATGGCCCCACGTAGCCCCCTCTCAACTAATCGAAAGACTTTCAAGTGCTAATTGGTTGTGCCCTACTGCAAACAATCTAAACATCCAATTGGCTGTGTCCCTCATCCAATGTCACGATAGTAAAATGGCCTAAGGTTTAACTCTAGTCTTTCCCGAACTCGCTCTGACTGATTATGGCTGATACCCACATATGATTATCCTTATGGGTCCTTTCCACTGCAACCTGCTCGCAAACTAGACTACGGTGTCATATGAATATCCTACTCCATCATCAACCTTTTGACTGCTACAAAAGCCCATTTCGTTAGGCCTGCAATGCATAATTAGTCAAGGTATACTCTCTTGATGGAATACCTACAGACCTGCCTCTCGGGTTGCAGCTTCGTTAGGCCTACCCCAGAGGACCATCCTAGATTATCCTTACGTCCCGTTGAAGTCTAGTACTTCCCACTAGCCTAAAATTACTAAGTTGGACGTGCTCTTTCTGTACTAAAAATCTATGACGAACTGCTTCATTAATCTCTTTGTCCAGATTCTCTTCGGGCTACTCCAAACGCACCTTACCATTTTTTTGGCACTACGTCTAATATTTTATTATGCAATTAGTTACTTTTTTTATTCTGTTGGCTACTTATTTACCTTAATCAGCATGTCTAGCCCCACCCATGTGTGAGACCATTAGTCCTAGACTTGAAAGGGAATGCTGTCGGTACGTCCCACTATAATTTTTTTTGCTTATTAACTTAATCCAAGATCTAAATTTGATAAAATAAACCTCTTATATTTCTTTCTTTTTAATAATAACATACATGTTACAATTGAAATTGTCACTTTTATATTCTTTTCTTTCTTTTATAATCTACATGTTATAAATGTAATTGTGAGTGTATCTTTTCCATTCTTGTCTGTCTTCTTTTATTATGGTACTAAATTCTCTATAGTTCTCTTATATTATATGGTAGTCTTAGGTTGGGACTATGTCCAACTGTCACAAATTATTATCATAATAATTGCTTTACTTTTTATTCTACTATCTGTGCAGTAAATGCACATCTATTCATGTTTTTTGTTTATTATTTCTAGTCTTTTAAAATATTTAACTCGATTATTTCATCTACTTTAGTTTCTTTAACGCTTCACGTTATTCTCTTTTGTTCTAGGAAGTAGTTCTATTCTATTGGTTGGTTACAAAAACTATACTAAAATCCATTTCCATGTTTTAATACTAAATAATGTCAATAAACAAAACTCGTAACTACAAGATATTTCTTTTAATGTTTCTTTAATCGTTGGATAATGCAAAATACGATAATGTCTCTATTTTGAACTAATTTCATTTTTCTTACTTTTATTCTTGCAATTACGTTTACCGTTTTTCTTACAATATTAAACTATGGAAATGTATTCCCTTTTTTAAACCAGCTAACAAATTTATCACTAACCTCCAAATCAAGTTATTAGATTTCCCTTTTTTATTTCGTTCCCCGAGTTTTGACATAATTTTGCAAATTTCTCAATTTTAGGCTTATGCCTTTCTCTGTCATTTTAAGCCTAATATTATTTATATTTAATTGGATTCCTTTCTTTTTCCACATAAATAACATTTAAATATAAGTACACTTCTCGTATAAAATTTACAGGTTTAACTTAACGAACTAGTAGAACTAATTGCTTAAATTAGTTCAAATGCTGAATTAAAATATTTAATGGGAATCAAACGATATTATGTATCATCAACATAAAAGATATAAAATTTAAATCCACTCACCTAAAAATAAAATACTCCAAATTCCAGATCTGATTTTTAGTCCAGTTCTATTATCCATAGCCTTCCTCTTTGCAAACCTATTTGGATCTATAAACCAGAATTTGTATGGATTTATAAATCTGTATCTAATTGAAGAAATATAAATAGTTAAACTAGAAAAAGTGATCTGAAAAATCACCTCATACAGATGGCTTAATTTGGACATCTCTTCTCCAGATCTACAGTTTCCGCCTCTAAATTGCAAATTAGAAAACCTAAATCTAATATATTTGATTTCCTAAGAAATGGATGAGAACGAAAAGTGACAGTGTGCCCATTCAAAAAAATATTGGTTCGAAGGCTAGCCCTGCACCTTTATTTATAGAGAGGAAAAGCAACGCCGTCTGTTCGTTTAAAACATTTGAAATCTAACCTTTAAAAACAAGCAAAATACGTCAGTTTTGAGTGTCTAACCTTTTTGTTTTATACGTCTTAATTTATTCCCGCTATTATTAAATGTTATAAATTATTGAACGTTAACTTTTAACCGTTGACTATTCATTCTAATTAATTTCCATAAATTGCAAATTTAAATCCCTTTATAACACAAGTTTGTTTTGAAATTCATACCTTGCTAATTAGTGTAAATTAGTTTCCATTCATTGCTGATTTGTTTAACATTGCCCACTAATGTTAATTAGTTACCTCTAATTGCCGATGTCAACTAATTTCCTCTATGTCACGCATCTGTTTTGAAATTCAAACGCTCGTTATTTCTAGAATTTATACGCGCATATATTTATAAATAAATATATTTGCGCATATTTACACGTATAATTATTTTTCGATACGGAACTTCGAACGTCAATAGCTTTTTCATACGAAGTCCGTTTGAGGCATACTGTATATGTAAATTAATTAGAAAATTGCCATGAACACAATGGTATAAGTTTCAAGGCCATATTCTAAAAATTCCAAAAATGCTCATTTTCACTATTTATAATTATTTGATTATTTAATTATCTAAAAATGCGGGGTTTACATACAAGGTCTACTGTGACAAGGAAATGAAGAAGAGCATGCAGGTGGTTTCGAATAGGTGATTGGCAGCAAGGTGTGGCGTGTACCATGTGCAGACGTGCATAAATTTTCCTGTACAGGAATGGTGAATATATCTAGGGAAGATGATGTACTATTGGGAGCAAATGGGCTTCGTTAGTGGGCTAAGCCAATTTATAGCATAGGTGAGGATTTAAATTGATTAATTTGTGTATAAAAATGTCTAAAATTTGAAAATCCATAGCCCTCCTCCCTTATTAAGCCGAACTTACCTATGGATTATTGTGTTGGGTTCGTATCAATGAACACAACGCATTAACATAAGTTGCTGTCCATTTTGGCATAGCATAATTCAATGATAAACTAATACTTCCTGATAATAATTTAATGATAAATTGAAGTTATTTTATACTTTAATTTTATCTAAAGTTATTTATAATAATTCGTTTTAAAGTTAGTTCTTATTTTAAAAATTAATTGTTATATTAAAGTTAAAGTATATATTGTTTGGAGTTAATCATTTAAAATTAATCATTTTATATTTTAAAGTTGATTATTTTAATTAGAAATTATTTGTTACATTAATAATATTAAAAAGTTTATTTATTATTATAATAACATTGTTTGAAAGTTTATTACTATAAAAATATTTTATTAAAGTTTAATTATCTTTATTATTGTATTAATATTGGTTAAAAGATAAGGTATTATTATTTTAATATTTTAAAGTTAATTTATTATTATATTAATAATATTTTAAAGCTAATTTACTAATACATTAATATTATTTTAAAAGTTAATTTATTTTTATATTAATATTGCTTTAAAGATAATTTATTATATTATTATATTTGGAGTTAATTAGTTATTATTTGACTAAAAATATTTGAGGATATAACTTTATAATGATATGGTTTGTATTCTCCATAATTAAATAATGGATTTGTTTATAAAAGGAATTGCTTTTAAATGGAAGATTTTAAAAGTGTTTTATATAGCAGAAAGGATTTATCAAATAGGTTAATAGTTGGAATGGGATTTTCGAATTTGAAGTAGAAGTTCTGCTTTAAAATAAGGAAAGTTGTAAAAGAAGTTTTATAAATTTAAATGAGATCTTGAAATTTGGAAAGAGTTTATAATGATTTTGGATTTATAAAGTATTTTGTAAATGGGTTTTGGAGATCAGAAAAGGGGAAGGTTAATAAATGGGGAGATTTGCAAAGAGTGTTTTATAAATAAATTGGAGATTGATAAATAAATTTTATAAGTAGATTAGGAAATTTATAAAGGAGATAGTTATTTATAAAATAAAAGAAATTTATGAAAAGGAATGGCGTTTTGGGTTATTAAAATCTCCGTTTAAACATCATTTGGGTTTCATCAATTTAATTTGATTTTGAAACATAAAATCTTTCTTACTGTTTTGAGAATATATGTATAACATTTTATAAGTATACGAGAAAGGTTCTTTCAGGTATTGTAAGGAATGATTTATGAATATGTTTATACCGGTGAGATAAATATATTAGTATTTCGATAAATATTTTGAGATTTAATTTGCGAAAGAAATTTTTTAGGAGGCTTAGTGATTTCCATGGGAATTGTATTCTATTTTTGAATTTTGTTTATTAGATTGTTAAATAACCGACTATCAAATTCTAGCCTAAATATGTAATCCCTCTTAATTTTGGTGGTATGGAAATATTATTACTTAACACTAAATGATTTTAAAGTTGGAAATATCTAGGAGAAGCACGTGAGTTATTTGGTATAATAACGATCGATAGTGCTATATTGTACGTATAAAATCATTTTGTTCTTCTAGGTAAATGATGTGGTGATCCATCCAATTAAACTGTTAGAGGCTAATCCTCACTCTTGTGTATCATCTGATTGCTTCCTAAAGAACACTTATTGAGCATTCTACAAATTCTAAGATTTGTTTTTGGGGCGCCGATAAGCCAAGGAATGTAGTCTTAACAAATTACTCCTATCATAACCACTCCAAAAATCATATAGAACAGTTGGGTTAAGGGAATCCATGTGTAATTTCGAGATCTGTTTTGGATATTGGAATACATTTGTGATTTCGAGATCTTCCGACGAACAAGGAATCCTTGTATGGTTCCGAGATCTATTTTGATGGCGGTGTGTGAGTTGGAACACAAGACATAGCCTCATCAGTAGTAATGACTAAAACAAAAGATTGGAGACATAGCCAGTAGGGTCGGCAAAACCATTGGGTGCAGTCATCTCCACCTAAAGGTACATACGGTTACTATGCACACTTGGAGAGATACACGCGGTCATAGCGAAAAAAGCTATGTTTTTCCTATGGTACATCACCTGGGATGTATGCTTCTTTGGAAGGATATCTTTGATCCTTGTGCAAAATTATTGTTCTCGAAGTACTAAGGGCATCTCCATGCAATCTTGCACAATTATCAAACTCGCCTTAACGGTTTTTGATCATATGCCTATTATTGTTGTAATGTATGCACATAAGCATCACAACTACTTGATTATTATTTTGTTCACCCTTAGATATTATTATAATATCACTAGACTTTATAATATAAATGTTTTGGTTATCGTAAGATAAAAACTCATCTGTATTTATGTGCAGTGTAGTCTTATGAGATACCAGTGATTTTAAAGGATTTTACAAGTTATAACAAACAAAATTACTTGTGATTCGAATTTCTCATGCTGATTTTATCAAACTGACTAGGGCGTTGTTTTCCATAATACACATGTCAACTCGAGAATATTTTTTGGATTTAGCTAGATACTTATTGTTTTACGGAGATGAGCTGGATTCTCCAAGACGTATTTACATATCTGATATGTTCTATTTTTTTGTGGTTCTTGATTTCTGTATGTGTTCATCAGCAATTGAATGGACAGGTCGTTATAGCTGTCCAGGTAGAGATAGCTTGGTATGCTCTAATTTGTGTTATGTATGTATAAATAAGATGATTCCTTTTCATAAAGTTCTTGTATATATTATATATTCATCTCATCACAATGTGAGATTATGTTCTTTCTTTTCTTTCTTCCATCCCAACAATCTATCTTTCCAGCATTAGATATTTGACCCCTGAATACCGTAGATGTATTATTATTCATTTCCATGGGTTAAGAAGGTGGGTTGTTGCACGTGGTATCTGAGTTTAGGTTGACCGAACACCTAGGCCTTGGTGGGTAAACTCATTATAGATAAGACTAGGAATGCCTTAAAATGTGTAACTCACTAGAGATTAGATTCGTAATATCCTATAATGAATTTGAGTGTTTGTGTATGAGAGAACTTATTTGTTAGTGACATAAAAAAATTATTTCGACGTTTGATCTGTTGGGTGGTTTATGAATTCTATCTGATGCGTTCGGCCCATGTTATCGATAGAGATTCCAAAACACCTGAACAAGGCCAACCGACAAAATATTATTTTAAAACTAGTAAATGAAATAAATTTACCTAGGTGTATTATATATATAAAAGGAAAAAATTTCAAATATTTAATATAGTTGTTCTTGGTTGTGCTTGTTTGTTAGGAAATTATAGCATTCCATCATTATCATCTAGGACTTGATTAGTCATGCTCGCCAATTCTGAGCATCGATTACTCTTTGTTGATCTATCTGGAATCTTCCTTTATGAAACCTAGGTTAGGTAGATAAGAATTATGGGAACATTGAAATGAATATATTGTGAACTAGTTTTCACAATTTAACTATAAGGCGTTCGTTGACAATGATGGGTAAAATTTGAGTTTTAATAGTGCTTATTAATATAAATGTTAGAATATTTTGAAATAATTATTGTAGAAATGATTTTATATAAAAGTTTATTTTATAAAATTGGGCTTTTTTAAAAGTGGTTTATTAAAAGAAAACTAGAATATTTCTGGGATAAATACTAGAAAAATGATTTATATAAGGAGCAAATTTTATAAGAATTGTTTTTTAGAATGCGTCTTATAAATAAAAGGAATTTGAGAATTTGAATCTCTCTTCTTTTGGAAAATGTTTTAGAGATTTCGAGGAAAGATATATATATATATATATATAGTATTATTTAAAAGTATATATGAATAAAAATATGTCAACAGGAAGCTTCAATGAAAAATATATTATCATTTCAAATGCTTTATGGAAAAAGAAATAATAGTTTTACTTGAGAGCATTTTAAGATATAAATATTTTTGGAAATATAGTAAGGGTTTATTTAGAATATTTTAAGTATGTATACTATTGAAAATAAATTTTTAAAGTGTGTTTTCTTTGAATCATTTTGTGGAAGTAAGTCTCGATTTGTTTTGTAATGATCAGAATATTCTCCTAAGTGACAATTGGACGTTTGCCTAGGCGAATGCTGTAGTGCACATTATAAATTATTCTCTTTATCATTATATGATCAAGGCAAGTTCGAATCCAAACTAATTGAAAGAAAATCAGAATCGGATATTTTGTTGAAATTATTTGGATGGAAATATATATATATATATATATATATATATATGGTATTGTTTTAAAAGGGATTTAAAAGTAAAAACCGATTTTAATTAACTAGATTGAATGTCTGGAAAATAACTAAAATGATTAGGAGATGTGTTTGGATGGTAGACATTTCTACTTCTCTTAAACATTACCCTTCTTGGTAACGGAATATATAATACTGTTTGGTAGTACCCAGTTACTTGGTTTCATTCTAGGGTTACTAGGGCTATATATTTGAATATTTGTTATGGATAAAAGTATATATGATGTATTTTCAACAAAATTTGAAATAAATATCTTGGAATTTTTTTGAAGTTTCCAAAATATAAAGGTATCCAGATTTAAAATGGGTTAATTAATGAAGCTTTAAATAGGCCAAATTTATTATGAAATTTTAGCAAACTTTGTTTTATTAAACCATGTCTTTTGATTTGAACATCTAGAAGTTAAAAATTACTTGATGTTATTGACCGATTAATAATTTTTTTATCTCTGAATGGCTAAAGTAAAGTAGAAACTAGGACGGAGTTTGTTTTCCAGCATCCTACCCTTCTTAGATACATACTAAACCATACGATTAAAGAAGTTGTATTGGTCGACTTAGTTTTGAGCCCAAAAAATTATTATGGACTTATAACTGAATAGTTAAAAGTGAGTAGAATTGAAAATATGATTTTTTGTATACATCTTAGGATGTAGGAGAATATTATAGCCAACATCCCTCTTCATACCATCCTATAGAAATTCTTCTTCACATCCTAATACATCTTAGTCCCCTTAGGATGAATGGTAAATTTTGATCGATGACATTCTCTAGGAACCTCCTTCCTTAGGTTTTCTATATTCGGGAGACACAATCGTCCCTTCTTTCTCAACAACCCTTTCTGGTCAAGACTAAAATCCTTTAGATCATCAATCTCGATTCTGGCCTCTATCCTTCTAATCTTCTTAGCTAACACTGGGTTATCTTTCGGCTTAGATGCAATCCTTTCGATCATACTTGGTCGAACTTCCAAGTAGGACAACATGGCAGTAATCTATCTAGAACTAGCAGTTGATCTTACTACACACTACATAAAGTCAAAGGCTCAAGAGCCTTCCATTTGGCCAACATGGCTTACATTACATTCTAATGTTTCCTACTAGTGCATCCACAACCTTGTTATCTTCTCTCGGTGCATGCTCTATACCAAAGTCATAAGCTGTTATATACTTTACCCACCTCTACTGTCTCATACTTAACTCCTTCTGAGAGAATTGGTATCTTGAGGATTTATGATCGGTATATAACTCGAATCTCTCTCCCAAGAGATAGTGTCTCCATATTTTCTATGCAAAGATTAATGCCGCTAATTCTAAATAGTGGTAGGGTATCTCAATTCTTAGGGTCTAAGCGGTCGAGAAGCAACAGCAACAACCTTACCCTTTTGCATCAATAAAGCTCATAAACCATTCCCACATGCATCAGTATACACTACTAATCCATGATTCCTGTCTAGAAGTATTAACATAAATGCATTGTTCAATAAATGCTTTAACTTAAGGAATGCTTCCTCACATTTGCTAGACCAAGTAAACTTCACATCCTTCCTGGTCAATCTAGTCAAAGGCGCTGCTATTCAGGAGAAATACTTAATAAACCTCCAGTAGTGATTGGCAAGCCAGAGGAACATTATGACACTATCTTTGGTCTCTTTCATTATTAACAGCTTTTATCTTATCCAGATCAAATGACAAACCCTTCTCTGAAACCACTTGACCAAGAAAATTAACTTCTTTCTTCTAGAAATGAGACTTTGAAAACTTTGCTTTTAATTGATGCTACCTCGGTGAATAAAGAACCACTCTAAGATGAACACCGTACTCTCTTTCATCCTTAGAGTACATTAAAATGTCATCTATGAATACCAATACGAGTCTATCCAAGAGCTCTCAGGAAACATGGTTCATCGAATTCACAAAGAAAGCTGGCGCATTCGCAAATCCAAATGGCATCATTAACCACTCATATGACCTATATCTGGTCCTGAATTACCATTAATGGAATGCTATCCTCCGCCACTCTTAGCTGATGGAACCCTATTGCCAAATACAACAGGGGAAAATTCTGGCTCCATTCAACTGATAGAAAAATTCATCAATTCATAACAAAGGGCACTTATCCTTGATTTCGTTCAACTTGAGGTGGCCAATACAACCTTAGAGATCCATCAGGCTTCCTCATGAACATCGCAGCTAGTTCCTAAGGAGAACTGCGTTGCTTAATAAAGCTATTCCTTTCGAAATCCACTAGCTGCACATTTAGCTCTTTCATCTCATTAGGTGTCATTCTGCTCGGTGGTCTAATTAAAAGTCCTACCCCTGGCACAAGATTTATCCAAAACCCGATAGCTCGTGTAATGAACCGTGCCTTTTTGACCCTCAAAAATTAACACTAATACATCCACCGTATTACATGTCCAGAAATCTAATGCCGAAAAAACCTGATTGTTAGGGAAATAAAGAAAAAAGAAGATAAGAAGAAAACTAAACATAGAATCTCATAGTTGAACGAAATAATCTATAATACACTATAAATCTTTACACAAAAACAAACTATAATATATGTATACATACATACATACACAAACATCAATCAGAGTATGCTAACCTAATTCATCCTGAATAGTTATAACAGTCTGTCCTCATAATTGCTGATAGCACACCAATGAGTACAGCGGAAAATATAACCATCTATGTGAATGAGCATTATAATAAAATAACACCCGAGTTAGTTTGGAATACCCGCATGAGAAAGCACCCCCAAATGGATTTAAAGTTATATGAAAATCTTTGAAATTAAAAGGTATCTTGTAAGACCACGCCACACATAAACACGATAGGATTTTACCACACGACAACCAAAACACATCATAGAAAATCCCGTGATATTATAATAATGTCTAAAGGTTCATAGTAAAATATTAAAATAACTGAAATGCTTGCAACTTAGATTTCAACATAGTTGGCCACAATCAAAATTGTATGGCTCTTATTAGAGACTGGATTCCATACAATGATTAGGCACCGGGGTGCCACCTATTAATGTACACCTCTAGAAAAACGAACCAAGATCGAACCTATTAATCTTTGCCTACACAAGACCGGCCTGCTCCTCACTGTAGAGTACCGAATATGTCATCACCCTGGTTGTTCTTAACCTTTTTACTGAGATATCATGCACAACCAATCCATAAATATGTAGATGTCGGGTATCTAGAAAGTGAAAATAGACCCTAATGGATGCGACCCACTTAGCCATGCTGCATCTCCCCTGATTTTCAATCATTCTCGGTTGATGAGGCTTAAGGCTACGTTTATTTTTTTGAATAGCAACCCCACCGGGAATGCTAACACTACCTTGTAGGAAATAATGCAATGATAACATTCATCCATACAAGTTGTTCTGGGTCTAAGCAAACCAATCTCTTCAAATATCGTAATCTTCATTTTCCTCAAGATTTCACAATTCGTAACACTTAAGTCAAATCTAAGTGTTTTCTGGATAATCAAATCTATCTCGGTCTCTTCGAAAAAGATCAATGAATTTGGCCAGATTTGGTAGTTTGTTATTTGACTATCAAATTACACATATAAGCAGGTATTAGGCCCATATTATAAATATTTTGAATACTTATTCCAAAATATCTTTATAAAGATATATAGTCAAATATGTTTCAATGTTTCAATATTTGAAAATGATTTTGAATACTTATATCCATAACAGGATATTCTCAAATCAAATCAACATTTAGAAATATTTCCAATTTCAATTTATAACTTCTTTTTTGAATTCAAGTCATTTCTGAAGTTCCTGCATCTAACTATTTTGGAAATTTCTTAAGTTTCCAAAAATCCCATTGTAAGATTTCTCTTATAAAATCACATCCGTTCAATAAATTACGATTTACAAATCTCGAGAGTATTTACAAATAAATTCCAATTACTTACTTTTATATTCTATTAAAATAAATATTTTAAATAGCAATAATATATTTTCAAACACGTTTAAGTAATCATTTAAAATATCAATATACTTTTAAATAAGTATCGATAACTCATTCCCAATACATTTTTAAATAAATTAATTAATTTACAAATGCTTATTATAAAAATTCAAATTCTTTTCAATGAATATTAAATATTGAATAACCAACTTTATGAAATATTTCAATACTAAAAGCAGTTTTAAATTACATAGTTCAATAAATAAAAATTCCCTTTTTAAGCAAAATTTAACATCTCGATAAAAATATATTTTTAAAATTCCACTATAACTAATTTCAATTTATAAACCCCTCTCGATTCATAACATATCGATTACAATTCCAATTTCATAACCCTTCTCATATTTCAAAAATAGAATCCACTATTTCTTTCAAGAAAACTGATTTTCACCTCTTGTTATAAATTCAAACTATGATTTTATATCTCCAATTTATCAGACGATAATAATTTCATTTTATTTATAAACAATGTTTATAAATTTACAAACTCATTTGAGTTCTACTTGTTTTATAAAATATTCTCATTTATATAATTTTGTTTATAAATCCATCCTGTTATAAATCCCATTATATTTTCGAAACAATTCTAAATCTCAAATTGAATTCCTTTTCCAAATTTTCAAAAATATCACTTAATTTTCTTCATACAAATACTTTATCTAACATTTTAAAATCTCTATTTAAAATCCTTTGGGAAATAGTTAAGTAAAAATCCAAAATCAAGTCGTTGATTTTACACGATCAAGTTCTTTTTAATATTCCAAGATTTCACTACAAAAATTTCTTATTAAATTTCTTTTTTTAAATCTCGAAATACCATATATAGTATTCCAAAAATTAATCTTTTATTTAATTCAAATTCATCCCATTAAAATAATCCAAATTAGGTATAATATTATTATTTCCAAAAAAATGTTAAAATTCTTTTTAAAATTCAAGAATATTACTTGTGATATATATAATATCAAAATTTAGGCCAGTGCTACTACAACATCCAATATGTCAAATCATAACATAATCTATAACAGATTATTCACACATCTCATATATCACTATATATGAAATTAAAATCAACATTTTTGAGAAATCCAGTTAGATCCCTCCAACTTGTTTCCTAGCAATCATAGATGTTATATAATCACAAAGATATAATCATCGCATCGAGGCAGGATATTGTAATAAAAAAGGTCATCCGCTATTATGTGGGTCGCATTGTGTCTCATCCACTCCAATCGGTGGGAATATATCCAAACTAACTAATATATATAATAATTTATTTAACCAATCATTCAACCATTTTTATTAACTATAACTAGTTATCCAAAAAGGAGCGATTAACACACCTAAATTTCCTTTTGCGGAAGCGTTCCGGTTTAGAACTAAAACCGGACGACATCCAATTTTAGCCCAAATTTCAAATGTCTCCAAATTCGACTAAACCAATTCCAGATCATACATCTCGATTATACAAGTGCAATGCGACTGATTGCATTTGATTTTGACTAAAAATGAACAAGAGATAAATTTTACAAGCTTATTGAATTTAATTATAAATAAATTCCTTAATCCCATTATTAATTTATAATTACCCTTTTAAATATTAAAAATCGTTCTTCCCCTCTCTCTGATATCTCGTCTATATCGAATGAACCAGGCTCGATGTGATAACTCGGAATTTTTGGGCAATAACAATGTGATAATCTTCTTTTATAGTTATTTTAAATATGCAAAATTTATTCATTAAAACAAATTAAATATGTGTTTGTGTATGTATACATAATTTTAAATAAAATTTAGATTTGAAATTCGAAAGGTAAATATCTTCAAAAATAAATTCGATTTAAAAATAATATATATATATATATATATATATATATATATGATTTTTATTAGTGTATAATTAGTTTTAAATCATTTTCTTTAAATATTATATATTATAAATAAAGGAAATGTAGTAATAAAATATAAAATTATATAAAACATATTAAAATTTTAAGTACACATAGAAAGACAAGTGTTAGCTTAATTTTAACATGCAAATAACAAGTGTTAATTTATTTAGTTTTTGAAAAAAATAATAAACAAAGCCATATGTATACCCCTTCCCTTCTCATTTTCTTTTATTCAAACTAAAAGAAACAAAAACCTGAGATAAGTCTAAAAGCAAACAAACTCTTTCAATCTAAAATCTAAAGCAATCAAAACAAAGTTCAGTTCAACTCAACTAAGCAAAGATCATCTCAAACATCAAGTTCAGATCAAAGTTCAAGTTCAAAACTGTAACGACCCGGAATTTTGGGAAATATCGATTTAATAATCTGTGTAAATAATTTAGCTGGTTTGATGATTTTTCTTTATAAAATTGGCTAAAATTAATCTTTTAAATAATAATAAATTTTTAATATGGCAATATTGATAAGAATTGTTTTTCAAAAACTAATAAGTTTTATTCTATTTACAATATATATGTTTGATATATATTGTTAATGGGAATATCTTTTGTTTTAAATCAAAAGTTGAATTTTCAGATTGTAATATATGTAAGCATATGTTATAATTTGAATTTTGTTTTGAAAATTTAATTTAATCTATTAATAAATTATATATGAATAAATATTTTAATTGAAGCTTAAAAACATAATGTTTTTCAAAAGAAAATTTAGTTTAATTCAAGTGTTGCAAATATAAGATTGTGTTTATTTTCAATATGATAGTTTAAAAAGGGTTTAAATAAAGTTTTCTTTTTATTTTTCTTTAAAGTGTTTAATTTCAAAATGATTATAAATGATAAATATAAGTGTTTTATGATATTTTCTCTTAAAAGTAAATTTATATTTACATATAAAAGTATTTATTTATAAACTAAATTTAGTATGTAAGTTTATATGATCATTTAAATTAAGTAAAAATTTGTTTAAAATCACTTATGTACGTGCAAGTCTTTATTTACATGTAAAATTAAATAAAAATCTATTTAAAATACTTAATGACATGTGTATTCATATTAACATATCTAAATAACACTTGTGAGGAGATTAAGAGGATAAAATGACAACTGTTAATCTTTAAGAACAAGTGTCTTCATTTTTATATTTTTATAAACATAACTTTCTTTCATTTTTTTTCCTTTGTTTATCTTTCTTTCAAATGTTTTAATGGAAAAACAATAAACCTCAACCTGCATTTCAAAAGACTTCAACCTGCAAGAATTAAAAACTGCATTTCTTCAAACTGCAAATTTGAAAAAAAAATGTTCAAACCTGCAACATAAAATCTTCAGCCTGCATTTCCTAAATGAAGATTTGCAATTTCAACTTTTAAACAACTACTTGAAAGCATGCAAGGGATTTTCAAATAGCAAATGCATTTTTGAATTAGAGTTAAAGCCTGGAAGTAATAATCTACCCTGCAAGTAAGAGGTGAGTAAACTTCTTTTAAAAACAGTTTTAATTGTTTAACTACTATGCTTTGTTTCTGTTCTCTGCTCTCTGCAAATTAAATCAAGTGAGTTAATTGATTTTAAAAGCAGCCAAGTTGAATACAGATCCTATTGCATATCATGTTGATACCTAGAAATTTCATTTAGATTGGATTGCATGTGGAATTAGAAATATTTAATTGCCTATAGGAGATAAAATTAATACTGTGTTTATTAAAACAGTTCAAGATACTTCAAAAATCAGTAACTTGATTTTGGATGCAAATTTGATATTGATTTGTAAATGAAAACTGTTTGTAATCACATAACTTATCATCTAAAAATAATCATAGGATTTAAAAATGGATGAGTTTCTCAGAATTTTCAATTTACAGTAGAAAAACAAATTTGGGAAAAAATTTGTACTTTAAATTTCTAGTTTTGAATTTATAATCGAATTACAATGGAAAAGTTAGGATTTTTAGAGTTGATATCATAATTTTTAACTGTGTATTTAGGTTGAATTCTTGGTATGAATGTTTTGGGGTTTATTGGAAATTGTCGTTGATCGGCTTAATGATTCGAGTTGAATTTTGGATCGTAGGTAGTATTTGAAATGTGGAACTTGAGAAAAATGTTGAATAAATTTTTCAATGAGTGATTGGTTTGAAATTGAAGAAGTTAGGGTTTATTGGGTTTATGGGTTCGGCTGATATTTCTTGGCCTTTGCGTCATGGATGGGGGACCGGGGGGTGTCGCGAGGATGGAGCATGGGGCTGGGGTTGTGTCGAGTTCAACGGCGTCGAGTTGAACGTTGGTGATGGGATTTTTGGTTTTGAAGCAACTGAAGGTTTTCGAGCTTATAGGTCAAATTTTGGAACACGTGTTAATTGTTGGATCTGGGTTGAGTTTGGTGTTCGAGTGGGTTCGTGTGATCATCGGCATCAGTCGCGACGATCAACGGCGACCTCCGGCAGTGGGACATGTGCACGTGGTTGTTGTGTACACGCAGGGAATCTGGTGAAGTGTTGAGTTGAGGAAGTTGAGTCGAGCTCGGAGTAATACTCGTGTTTTTGCCAGGGACGACTCGAAGAGGATGGGGGCCTAGTCGCTTCAGGGTTGACGCGAGTGCTGCCTGGGTTTGTACTCAGGGTTCCTAGGTGGATAGCTCGAGTATTTAGGTATGTGAATCTGGATAGGTTGGATACAGGTTTACATGTTGTTATTTTGATATCAGGTTTCAAATTATTAAAAACGAATTTATTAAAGTTAAACTTGATCCTTGATGTAAAAATTAATGCTATTCAAACTTATAAAAGTGTTACTTGAATTTTAGATTTCAAGTTTAAAATGTTTTAAGATGATTGTTTTTATAATTATCTAATTAAATTTCGAAGTTCAATTTAAAAGAATGTTTTGAATCTAATTATTAAATCAAATTTTAAGTAAAGTATAAGCAATGATTTAATAACAAGTTTTCAAATTTATGTTGGAATTAATAAGTTTAAATTAGATAATTTATAATGTATTAAATTTGAAATTGTTTTTTTAAAAGGCCTTATTTCCAATAAGATTAATATTAAGATTTTGAAACCAAATAGAAAAATTGGATTTTAAATTATAAATTTTTTATTAATTCAAATATTTTAATTTTGAAGTTAGATAGGGTTAATTTATCTTGTTTATAACTTGAGGATATTTGATATGATTTGTAATTAAATAAAGAATTGATTAAGATAAATGTCTTCTTAATTAATTAAGGATTTTGGAAATATAATAAGTTAATAAATTAAGTAGTATCTTTTTAATATAAGAAGTTAATTAATTAATTTTTTAATTAATTTAAAATAATTAGTTAATTAATTATAAATTTTAAATAATCACTTAATTATGGATTAATTAAGTGTAATTACTTAATGAAGTAATTAATGGTTAATTTTTGAATGTAATTAAGAATGGTAATTACTTATGAAAGTAATTATAGGATTTACTTATGGAAGTAATTAAATGGAAGTGATTAATAGTTAATCGCTTAATGTTATTAATTAAGAA
Source organism: Allium cepa (assembly GCA_030765085.1). Taxonomy (NCBI): domain Eukaryota; kingdom Viridiplantae; phylum Streptophyta; class Magnoliopsida; order Asparagales; family Amaryllidaceae; genus Allium; species Allium cepa. Next base: position 502,592,198 of record CM060945.1, read on the forward strand.
TTAATTAATATAATTTTAAAGTTAATTAATTATGGAGTAATTAATTAGTTAATAAATTAAGATTTATTTAATAATGGAATTAATTATTTGTTAAGTAATTGATTAAGAGAGTAATTAAGAATTATTAAAGGAAGTAATTAGAGATAATTACTTATGTATGTAATTAAGAGTTAATTACTTAATTAGTTCAGTTAATTAGTTAACGTGATTAAGTAATTAATGAATGAGATTAAATAAGGGTTAATTACTCAGTGTAATTAATTAAAATTGTAATTAATTAATAAAGTAATTAATTAAGGATTTATTTATTAATTTAATTGTTCAATAATTACTTAATGAAGTAATTAAGATTTATTAATTAAAGTAATTAATCAAACGGTTAATATAATTAATTAAGAAGTTAATTAATTAAGATAAGTAATTACAAATTGTTAATTATTGTTTATGATTAATGAGATGATTAATTACAAGTTAATTGTTTAATTAATTAAAGGATTATTAATTAATGAAGATCATTAATTAATATAATTAATGAAGTAATTAATTTAAATATGATTAGTTAGTTGTAATTAATAAAGGATTAATGTAATTAATTATAGTTAATTAATTAATGAAGGATCATTAATTATTGTAATTAATGATGTAATTAAAGGTTAATTACTGAATATGGTTAGGGTTAATTACTTGAATGTAATTAAAGGATAACTAATCAGGGAAGATTAATTAAAGAAGGTCATTAGGAGATGATTAATGAATTTGATTTGTAATAAATCAATGAAGCAAGAGTTAGGATATTCCGAATGATTAAAGGATAGTAATTAATTTAATTAGAGGTTAATTAAATTGATTAAGAGTTAATCAATTCTGCTATGGATGATTGATTAATATTGAATGGTTGATATTGAGTGATTGATATTGGATGTTGAATGATATTGGATGATTGATATTGGGTGATTGGTTTGGATGTCTATGAGATATGTGATATGCTGGTTTATGAGATCCTGAATATCTGTTTATATCATCCTGAATAAGTTAAACTGTTTAAATTCCTTAAGTACAACTCGGACATTAAAATGGCGTTTGGTTTCGATGAGACCGGGATCGGGTTTCCATATTTGGATATCCGAAAACCACATCGATTCCAATTAAACGTTAGGTCGTTAATCCAAGTGGAGCAAGTGAAGACTCGAGGTGTAAGGGCTATACGTCGGTATAACTCTGTGGGTGATTCTGTAATGAGTTTGACGAAATAGTACTTATAGGTTCGAGATGGAGATTAGAGTGCAAGGGCTATGGTCGTGGACTCTGCGGGTGATTCCAAAATGAGTACAACGAGATAGTGCCTTCGGTTTCGTTCGAACCCGAAACGAACTTGTATGGATTGAATGCTTTCAGCACATCGTCAGGTGGACGATGAGCATTCTAAGATAGATATGTTCTATAAAGGTAATCGCAGCCTCAAGGCTCATCAACCGGGAATGGCTAAAACAGGGGAGGTGCAGCAAGGCTTCGTGGGTAGCTCCCAGTGGAGAGCAAGATTTACTCCTGTCTAGAAGTCCCTTTTTATTCGGCTGTGTGGGGCGGATGAATTCTGGACAACCGCCGGGGTTGTCTTGTTTGGGACTATTCAGTAAGGAATTGTCCCGGCCTTGTGTTGCAGGGGAGTGGGAGGACTCCTCGGTACGGTGATCTAGGCCACGTATTGTGACGGGCGGTACCCCAGTAGCCCTGCCATTGATGGAAACTCATTCTTCCTACGAGACCCTACGGTTTTGTTTGTATTACCCTCTTTTGTGGCTAGTAGCTGGAATTTAATAAATGTAACAATTTCGGCTATTTCTTATTTACTTGAAAACCCTAGACACTATTATAATATCACTGGATTTCCTATCAAATGTTTTGGTTAGCGTAAGTTAAACACTTTTCCATGTTTATGTGTGGGAAGTCTTACGTGATACCTTTTCTTTTCAAAGGTTTTCTAAAGTTAAGCAATTTTAAATCGTTTACTCACGGCAGACCCCTGTCTGACCCGAGTGTTTATTTTCTGTTTTATTAAACTCTTGGGTACTCATATTATGTATGAGTAGTCAAGTGATTCAGGTTTGCTTGTCGAATTCTAGAGGAGTAATGGAGCAGGAGGCTTCAACGTGTAGATATATATTATGTTTCCGTTGTGTATGTTGTGTTTGTATCTTATATACTTGAGTTGTATGAATTAGACAGATGTTTATAACTGTCTAATATGTGTTGTATAGTTGGGTACTCTGATGTAATGAGATACTATGTAATATTTTATGTTAATTATTATATTTTATTCGTTCCGCTGTGAGTTCTCTGATGTTGTTTGTGTTCTTCTTTCTCTTTCTTTTCTTCTCCTATCCCTTTCTTTCTTCACTAGTGATGTGATTTCCTGGAGATAGGAAGTCGGGTCATTACAAAAACAACTTCCAGTTTTTAAGTTAAAAGACCAAAACTATTTCCAGGCTTCTCTATTCAAAAATCTGTAAGTAAACAATTCTTTTTAAAAGTTAGATTGTTTGGTAGCCTGATATGTATGAAGTTATGATGTGATATATGCTCTCATAGTAGTGTAAATATGATTGCATGCCTGAATATATGAAGATTTTGAGTACGCATATCTATGTACAGGCTAATATACCCTGTTCTAATCTACCGACTTAGATTAGATTCAAATTCTAATTCTCTTCTTCTAATCCCTTATAGCTAATGATGTATAAACAAAATATGTTTGAATAATTAAGATCTAAATTTTAAAAATATATATAAGTTCAATCAGCAAGTTATTTTACTTGAAGGGAAGAAATACAGTGAAAACTCTAAACCGTGTCAAATTCGAATGCCATGATTCCTTGATTCACTTATATAATCTAAATCATTTTCAAAATCCATGAATTTTAAAGGTAAAATCAAGATTTTTTACATTGTTTTGAGTGAGGAATCTCGGGTAGAATGGGGACTGGGTTTTTGGCTTTTTCTTGCGATTGACGAGGAGTGGGAGGTCGTGATCGTAGCTGGAGCATGCTAGGAGTTAGGTGATCTCAAGAAAAATACTCAGTGAATTTATAATTCACCGTGGTGGCTGAATGTTGGCGAACTAGGATTTTATAGCTTGTTTGCGTCGATGATGTTGACGAGGTGATTTTGTCATCGAGGGTGAGTCGGACATGACCAAAGCAAGAGGATTAGGTGCGTGGGTCATCGACGAATGTTTGATCGGAATTGTGAGGTCTCTGGTGACCTAAGGCGGTAGATCGAGGTGATTTTAGGCGATCGTTTCTGTTCCAGTAGGTACCCATATGCTCGAATTCGATTTCAAGTTCGAATCAAAGATCTGGGTGGTCGGACTGCTAGAGGGGTTTGACGTCGATGTGTTGGAGGTAACGGCGATGACTGGAGTAGCAGCGTTTGCCTATGCATGTGTACGGTTGTCAGGTGTGCATGGTGACTGGGTTGTTCGTGGAAGAGGATGGTGGTCTTGGGTTTGCTCCCGGGAAAGTTGTGTTTTGGCTCGAGTTCGCTATCAAGTGTACGCGAGAGTATTAGTAGTGTAACAGTTTTAAAAATTTAAACCAATTAAAAAATAAAATTGAAAAAGAGGAAGATTTCTTGGGTTGGGCTCGGGTTTGGTACTGGGTTTGACTTGGGTATCTCTTATTATAGTTTTAAAATTTTCAAATAAAGAAAGTTTTTAAAATTAAAATAAATCAAGTTTTAAACTATTTTCTTAAATCAAATTTCTTTTAAATAATAAAGTTTATTTAAATATTTGGTTAGATAAAAGTTGTATAAATTAGAACTTAAATAAGTAAATCCTTAAGTTATTTAAATAAATTTAATAGTATAATTAAGTAGTTGATTAAGAAAGTATTATTAATCAACTTAAAGATCTTCAGTTAATTCATATGTTAATGATAAATTATTTCCAAGGTTTATTAAATAAAATTTGAAAGATAATTAAGTAATTAATGAAGATAAGTGGTTTACCTTCAATTAATTAGGGTCTTAAGTAATTAAAGATTAGTTTATTAATGAAGTATTTAGTTAATTAGGTAATAATAAAAGGATTATTAATTAATAATTAAAAGTTTAATTAATTAATAATTTAAGGATAATTAATTAATAATTAAAGGATAATTAATCAGTAATTATAAGATAATTAATTAATGTAAGTAATTAAGGATGATTAGTTTATTTCATTAATTACTTACAATAATAACCAATGGTTTGCAATTAATTAATGTTAATTAAGTAAGTTTAGGTAATTAATTCATAAATAATTAATTTTGAGTTAATTAAATTAATTATAAATTATCTGATTAATTAATCTTGCTTATGGATGAATAATTATATTAAACGCTTGGATTGATTAATATCTCTAGTCTGTTAGCTTGTAATGTTCCGTGATATGAATTGCTATGGATTAAGCTATGATAAATATAAGTCATTTATTTGTGATGAATTTATGTGTGATGATAATGTTCTGAATTGAATTAAATAGTTTTACTTAAACAACTTGGCCTTAGAAGAAATGTTTGGATTTCGATGAGACCGGGATCGGATATCAAATTGTTATCCGTAAACCACGTCGATTCAAATTAAACAATAGGTCGTGAAATCTCAAGTGAAGATCGAGATGAAGATTCAGAGTGCAAGGGCTATTTGTCGTTAAATCTAAGGGTGATTCCAAAACGTGTGTAACAGAGATGGTGCCTTCGGTTTTGTTCGAACCCGGAAAGAACTTGTACGGATGAATGCTTTCAGACCATTGTCAATGGAGGACGATGAACATTCCAAGATATGTGTTCTTAAAAGCTAATCGTAGCCTCATGCTTCATCAACTGGGAATGGATAAAACAGGGAAGGTGCACGCAAGGCTAAGTGGGTAGTACCCAAGTAGGATAAGATTTTCCCCTCTCTAGAGGTCTCTTTATTCGGTTATGTGGGCGGTTGTTGGCCACAAGCGCGGGGTTGTCTTATTCGGATATCCAGTAAGGGATAGCTTCGGTCTTGTGTTGCAGAGGATCAGGGTGGATCCTCGATACAGTGATCTAGACCACGTACTGTGAAGGGCGGCACCCCAGTAGCCCTGCCATTGTATGGAATCCAATCTCCAATAAGTGATCTCGGATTTGATTGTATGCCTATTTATGCTGGAATTTAACAATGTAAGAATTTCGGCTATGTGAGTATTTATTTGAAAACCCTAGACACTATTAAAATATAACTGGATTTCCTATCAAATGTTTAAGTTATCGTAAGGGAAAAACTTATCTGTGTTTATTTGCGGAGAGTCTTACGAGATACCTTTCAATTCAAAGATTTTTCAAGTTAAACAACTTAGCCGTTTACTCATACCAGACCAATGTCTGATCCGGAGTTTATTTCTGTTTTTTTAAACTCTCGGGTACTCAAATTTTATGAGTAGCCAAGTGATCAGGCTGGCTTGACGAGTTTGTGGAAAAATTTGGAGCAGGAGACTTGGCGTATCTATATATCTATTCCGCTGTGTTGTATCATCTGTTTGTATTTTGGGATGTAATGTATAGACAGGTCTTTACGACTATCTAATGTGATGTTGTTGTGACTATATAACTCTGATGTGTAATGAATATGTAATAGCTATGTGATGTAAAGTATTTTTCCATTTTCGCTGTGAGATTTTGATGTTGTTCCTTTCTTTCTATCTATTCTTTTTTTTACGTATTTCTTTCTTAATGATGATATGTCTTTCTATGGAATGAAAGGCGGGCCGTCACACTCGATTTCCCTTCAAAGCCGCTACCTCCCTCCACCACTTAAGACCGTCGTACCGTCGCCGCCAACTACCTAGGCCCTCAGCAAACCACGCCACCAGCACCACCTCTCAGTTCACCGCCATCCACAAGAAAGGCTCAACCTAAATATCTCCATTCAAACCCGCCTAGCAGCTGCCACAAACAATGCTTGCCACCAAATTTGGCCAGCTTCTCACCCATGTCGTCCTCTACAATATTCCTTCCAGCATCATCGCAAATTATCGACCCAACTCGCCGCGCTAACCCAAAACCTCCAGCGTTGTTTGAGTGAGTTCACCACACCTCGCCTCGATTTTGTTAATCTTCACCTTTGAAAACACTCGACACTTCAACGCCAACATTTCTTCAGTTATGGCCTTTGCCTGATATTGCCAAAAGTAGCTAAGATGATCTCGGGCCATTGGATGAAGAATTTGAAATTTTGTAAAAGGAACGAATCCTTTTCTTCAGCAAATCATGCAAATAAATAGGAAAGGAATGATGGGAAAAGTACGACAGTGTGGGCTGATGCAGATAGAAAACGGATGAGTAGTTAAATAGAAGATAATATATTATTAAAAATTCAAATATATATATATATATATATATTTGTATATAATATGCCAAACCCCGATCGAGGTGTGTCGCCTAGCATTCCTAATGTTACACCCCTATTTCGAACACAATGGAACAAGTTTTGAGCCTCAATTTATCGTATGGAGAAGATAGCTTTTTGAACCCAATTATTATATTAAATCTTAAATATTAATTTCAATGCGTTTTGATCTCCCCAAACCAAACGATACGTCTGATCGCTATGAAATTTGACGGTGTACTATAATTCACTGTTACGGACCTAATGACAATGGTTTCATCGAAATCCGAGACCGTGCCCCAGAAGGCTATTTTTATATGTTAATTGAAATGAATTATTTTCGAAATCGAGTAAATCACCTTTAAATCCAATTTAAATTTTTTATTACCTTCATTCTTATTAAATAGATTTTAAATAAGATTTTAAATCATTTTATCCAACTTAAAAATCCAAGATTTAATTATTTACACAGTTTCAATTGCTAAATTTAACAATTAAATTATCTAATAAATCGCTATATTTAGAATTTATGACGACCCGCCTTTCTCAACCTAGAAAGACGTATCATCATTAAGAAAGAAAGGGATAGAAATAGAAAAGAATAGAAAAAAAGAATAACAACATCAAAATCTTATAGCGGAATGGAACAAAATATAATACATCAACATAACTATTATATAGTTATACATACATCAGAGTTATACAATATCATACAACAGGACTGTCATCTTCATATATGTCCATACATACATCCAAAATACAGCATACACTAACTACACAGCAGAACTACATATATAGATACATACGTCTGGTCTTCTTATCCAAAATAGCTTCTCCAGAAAATCAACACTCCCAATACCTATCACTTGGCTACTCATAAAAATTTGAGTACCTAAGAGTTTATGAAAAACATAAAATATAAACTCTGGGTCAGACATGGGTCTGGTATGAGTAAACAGGTTTAAATTGCTTAACTTTGAAAATCATTTGAAATAAAGGTATCACGTAAGACTGCTCACAAATAAATAATGGTAAGTTTTTACCTTACGCTAACCAAAACATTTTATAGGAAATTCAGTGATATTATAATAGTGTCTAGGGTTTTCAAGTAAATAGAAAATAGCCGAAATTGTTACATTCATTAAATTCCAGCTACTAGCCACGAAAGTGGGTAATACAAAACCAAACCATAGGGTCTCGTAGGGAAAATGGGTTTCCAATAATGACATGGCTACTTGGGTACCGCCGTCACAGCACGAGGCCTAGATCACCGTACCGAGGATCACTCCCGACCCCCTACAACACAAGGCCGGAACCATTCCTTACTGAACAGTCCCGAAAAAGATAACCCCGCAGTTGTGGCCAACAACTGCTCACACAGCCGAAATAAAAAAGGACATCTAGACAGGGGAATATCTTGTCCTGCTTGGGCATGACCCAGCTAACCTTGCTGCATCTCCCCTGTTTTACCCATTACCGGTTGATGAGGCTTGAGGCTGCGATTACCTTTATTGAACAATATTCTTAGAATGCTCATCGTCCGCCTGACGATGTGTTGAAAGCATTCAATCCATACAAGTTCGTTCCGGGTTCGAACGAAACCTAAGGCATTATCTCGTTACACTCATTTTAGAATCACCCTCAGAGTTAACGACGATAATCCTTGCATTCTTAAACACCATCTCGATCACCATTTGATAAGTCACGACCTATCGTTTAATTTGGATCGATGTGGTTTTCGGAGAATCAAAATTGATTCTTCCGATCCCGGTCTCATCGAAATCCAAACGCCATTTTAAGGGCCAAGTTGTCTATTTAAAACTTAAGAATTTCATTTAATACTTAGAATTCACATAATAGATTTTACAGATAAATCATATACAATCATCACGGATATATCTAGATTATATCACAGCATATCACAGAATATCTCTAACAGATATCAGAGTCAATCAGACAAGAATTATCAGTTCATATCAAAACAGTTTGGTTTACTTAACTTAATTAATTACTTAAGAATAACTACTTTATTCTGCTTCATTAATTACTGGTTAATTAACTTATTAAATTTATTGACTATTACTTAGTTACTCAGTTAATCAATTTATAACTTAATCATTAATTAATAAAATTTAATTACTTATTTAATTATCATAAATTATTTTAATTAATCATTTACTATCAATTAATCAATCATTTATCCTTAATTACTCACTTAAGTTATCTACCATTTATTAATTAACTTAAAGTAATTAGTTAAATTTCTTAAGATAAATTGATTAACACAAGATAACTTTTTAATTACAAATTTAATTTACAGTTATTAATTTAATTACAGGTACAAGTAAATTTTCATTTTTTTCATTATCTTATTTAACTAATTACCTTTACAAACTGTTCTTTTAATAAACTTTAAATCAATATTAACTTAAAACTAATCAATCATTATTTGCTTAAATAAACGTTGAACTTTGTTAATACTTAAAGCATTAAGGCAATACAACAGACTCGAGATAACCCACATATTCCCTCATATAAAACCCGAGCCCTTTTGGTATTTTCCCCGAGTACTTTCCGTGTCACCCCTTCTTCTCCCAGATACTTTCCTTCGTCTCTCTGTTTTTTTTAAAAATTATGTTAGAAAATTTAAACAACAGCAATTCATAGATACACGCGCGCGCAAACCAGAATAACTCGAAGCAAAACCCAGCACCCTCGAGCAAGAGCACGCGACATCACGACACTTCATCGGACATCCCAACGCCACCATGCACGTGCACGGTGGTTCGCCGATCCTCCGGCAACCCACACCACCACCAACAAACCACAAATCGTCTCGATGATCGAAAACAAAGCCCAGATTTTCGAATAATGGTCGAAGTAAAAAAAAGGCCTGAAGCTCGAACCACTGTTTCGAGCAACCACGAATAAAACCCTTCGCCCCTCCAACACTGACCACCAGAGGCGAAACCCCCTCATCCATGTCACGCCCATACCTTCCTCGGCCTTCACTCACAACCACGAGCCACTCGATCGAACCATGGTGGCGAAAACCAAAATTCACAAAGCATCTAAAAACGTATGAACTAAACCCTACTTTTACCTCCACCGCAAAATCTATGCATTCGAAATTTTTTTAAGCATTTTTCCTGTGTTAATTCATCTTCAAGCTTGCTTCAATAAAATATTCAACAATTAAAATCAATTGAATCAGCCGCAATTGACAAAAATTTAATTTTATTTCATATTCAAATTGTACCTTAAACGCTCACTTAAAAATCCTAATTTTTTATACTAAAAATCTTATCTTTGTGTGTGAAATCAAAATATGTGATCAAATTCACGAATTAAAATATTCGAATTTAAGCTTTTGATTTCTTTCTACTGTAACTTGATTAAACAGTTCCTATATTTTACTGTTATGCCTTGCAATCATTTCCTGGTTATGATTTAAGTTTAAACAACCCACATAGTTATAAATTCTAAGCTCCAGATGTTATATATGAAAATGTATATGTTTTCTTACAGTTCTCTGCTCGGGAAATTTTTAAAAAAAAAAAACTAAAGAACATCACAGATTCAAGCTTCCAGATAACACTTAGAATAACATACTTACAATATATAGTAAACACAAGATTACATGAACTAATTACCAAACTTAAGCTTTTTTTAAAAAAATAGTTGTTTACTAACCTAATAACTGTTGAACAAAAAGTAAGTGTTGGAGAAGACACTACAGGTGAAATTTTTCTGAAACTCTTCTTTTCTTTTCTCTGTTTCTTTTTCTTTGTTTTTCTGTTTTTGAATTAATTTTGTTTGCAAAGCAAACAATGTTTCTCAGGTTTTCTTTTAGGTTTTGTTCAAGTTTTTATAAATGAACATAATATATAGGTGGATATATATAGAAGTACCGAATAACAAGTTGTATCTAGACAGTTGGTATTTGTATTGTCATTTTTTTCTCCTATTGGTTAAATGTTCTACACAGCAGATGGAAATTATTACAAGAATTTCGGCTATAGTACTTGTTGAACAAGATGTTGTGCTAATTAATGCTTATGCCTTAATTATGATAACATGTAATTAATGTTTTCAGATTTTGTTTATTTTGTACAGGACAATGATCTATTTTATTATATTGAAGTGAAAACTTTTGTTTTCTTATGCATATAAACTTCAGCAGCACATAAGTTTTGTTTTTTATCTTTATTTTAAATATTATTTTCCGTTCAAAGATTAGTTTAAACATGGTACATATGCATGTTACAGGTTATGCCTAGCCTCTATAAGCTTATGTATTGATGTTTATTTCGGCCACACATATTTTGTATATGTCTACATAGGTTATGCATAAATATATCTTATATTAAATTTATCTACTCTGACTTCTTTACACCCTTGTTTGCACAGCAACTTGATATGATTTTTACTAAAATTTATGTTGTTTATGTATGATTTCCATGTTTATGCTTTCTAAATTTATCCTATTTGTAGTTCAATTATCAAACATTGATTTATATCATGTACTTGCATTTTTATACTTCAAGTTATAATTTATATTTGTAGATTTATATTCTTAGTCACATTTTATAATTTATGATTATGTTTTATACTAGTTTTGTATGTTTATGTTTATAATTTTTTATATTGTTTTATACTTATGTATTAGATTTTCATGTTTATGTTTAATATTACTACGTTTGTTTATTTTTAAACTTATTATTTCAATTTCATTTTATTAGATTAAATATCAACAATATAAAATCTTTGATTTTAGTGTATAAAACAGATTTTGTTTTAAATGGGTTTGAAGCATTCTATTTTAAATTTTTCAAATCAAAACTTTCTTTTATAAAACATATAACTGTTAAATATCAAAGATCTCATCAGTTTTAAAAATTGAAAAGCTTGTATTTAATTTAAATTTGATTAAGTATTTATTAAAATATGCTATCAAAAATTTCGGGTTGTTACATTCCTCCCCCCTTAAAAGAATTTTGTCCTCGAAATTTAAAACAACAGTTAATTCAAAAGCTTTTATATTAACAATCCAAACATACGTATCATTCATACAATAACACAATCAAACAGTCAACTCTAACAAACATCACTAGTTATCCGAACATAAATCCGGATAAGCATTCTTAAAACTATCGAGAGTTTCCTAGGTATAATCTCTGAGATCCTCACTCCATTTGCACCTTGACAAGTTTCACCACTTTATTCCTGAGTTGCTTCTCGTCTCGATCGACGATCTGAACTGGATTTCTGAGCACAGTTAAATTGGGTTCTACTTTCAAATCTTCTTGAACTACTGGTTCTACAACCAGTGATGGATCATGAACAAATTTCCTCAAATGCGATACATGAAACACATTATGAATCCCAGACATCCGCTCTGGCAATTCAATCTTGTAGGCTACAGCTCCAATTCTCTCCAGCACTCGAAATGGTCCAATGTATCTCGGAGCAAGTTTTGCCGTCTTTCCGAATCTTATAGTACCTTTAATTGGGGAAACTTTAACAAAAACCAAGTCTCTGATCTCAAATTCCAATGGCCTTCATCTTCTATCCGCATATTTCTTCTATCGATCTTGAGCAGCTTTCATCCTTTTCTTGATAAGCTCAACCTTCGTAGAAGCTTCACGAATAAGATCGGGTCCGAGCACAAGACGATCCTTCGATTCAATCCAACAAGATGGGGATCTACACGGTCTTCCGTATAAAGCTTCATAAGGATCCATCTTAATACTCGCTAGATAACTATGATTATAAGAGAATTCCACTAAATGAAGATGGTCCTCCCACGATCCTCCAAAATCTAAAACACAAGCCCGCAGTATATCCTCAAGAATACGATTAAGCCTCTATGTTCGTTTGAGGATGATAGGCTGTACACAATCTCAAATCTGTTCCCATTGCTGATTGCAGAGCTTCCCAAAATTTGCTAGTGAAAATAGGATCACGGTCACTTACTATGCTGACTGGAACACCATGCAATCGAACTATCTCCTTGAAGAAAATTTCCGCCAAAGAAACTGCAGTGCGGGTTGCCTTAACTGGTATAAAATGGGCACTGTTGGTTAAACGATCCACAATAACCCATATACCATCAATCCCTTTCCTGGTTCTAGGCAAACCATCGATAAAATCCATCGAGATAATTTCCCATTTCCAATTCGGAATTTCGAAAGGTTGCAATAACCCGGCAGATTTCTGTTGATCACCTTTAACTTATTGGCAGATGGCACAACTGTTCACAAATCTAGCCATATCTTTCTTCGTGCCCGGCCAACAGAATACTCTCCTCATGTCCTTGTACATTTTCGAGATTCCTGGATGAATATTCAATTTGGAGCGATGACTTTCAGACAACACTTCCTTCTTCAACTCCTTATCATTCGGAACACAGATTCTCCCGTTAATCGTTAACGTTCCTTGGCCATCAATTTCAAAACTAGGACACTGACCCTTCACGACACTTTTGATGATCCTCCTCAACATATTATCGGATTCTTTCTTACTTGAAATCCTTTCAATAAGAGATGGAACCACTTCCAGAAGAGAAAGAACCGCGTTCCTACTGAGAGCATCCGCTACAACATTCGCTTTCCCCGGTGTGTACAGAATGTCCAAATCATAGGATGCAATAAATTCAACCCACCGATACTGTCTCAGATTAAGATCTTTTTGAGAGAATAGATATTTCAATGGTTTGTGATCCGTGAACAATTCGAATTTCTCTCCCAAAAGATAATGTCTCCAAATTTTCAAAGCAAAAACAATGGCTAGCAATTCAAGATCATGCGTAGCGTAGTTTTTCTCGTGAGGCTTCAACTGCCGACTAGCATACGCGATAACCCTTCCGTTCTGCATCAGAACTGCTCCCAAACCCACTATACAAGCATCAGTGTAAACCTCGAATTTGCTTTTCCCATCCGGAATAGCAAGTACTGGTGCATTAGTTAGCCTTATCTTCAATTCCTGAAAGGCTTCTTCACACTGAGGTGTCCACTTGAATTTCGCCCCCTTTCTGGTAAGCTTAGTTATATGTGAAGAAATCTTGGAATAATCCCTGATAAATTTCCTGTAGTAGCCAGCTAATCCTAGAAAACTTCAAACTTCCGTCGGTGTCTCTGGCTGTTTCCATTCCAGAATAGTTTCAACTTTCGCTGGGTCTACAGAAATGCCTTCACCAGAAACAATGTGCCCTAAAAATTTAACTTCCGATTTCCAGAAATGGCACTTCGAAAACTTCGCCTTCAGCACATGCTTCCTTAGAGTCTCCAATACAATCCTCAAATGTTCCCTGTGCTCTTCTTCGGGTTTGGAATAGGCCAAGATATCATCAATGAATACCGGCACAAACTTATTCAACACATCCCTAAAGACTCGGTTCATGAGGTCAACGAAGTAGGCCGGAGCGTTGGTTAATCCGAACGGCATAACCAACCACTCATAGAAACAATTCGGTCCCCTAAATGCAGTCAAGGGAATACTGTCTTCAGCTACCCTCAACTGATGGAAACCTGAAGCTAGATCTAGTTGAGAAAAGATAGAAGCACCAAGCAACTGGTCAAAAAGATTATCGATGCGAGGAAGAGGATATTTATTACGGATAGTCACTTTATTCAATTCTCTATAATCCACACAGAACCTCAGTGATCCATCCGATTTGGTCACAAATACTGCTGCTGAACCCCAACAAGAAAAACTGGGTCTTATCAATCCTTTCTCTAAAAGATCCTGCGTCTGCTTAATCAACTCTTCTCTTTCCCTAGGAGACATTCTCCTACTGGCCTGAATCACTGGCACAGCTCCTGGAATCAAATCAATACGGAACTCTATTTCTCGATGTGGTGGCAGACACTTAACTTCTTCAAATACATCAGCAAAATCTTGAACCACATCGATGTCTTCAACTCTCTCTTCATAAGTCTCAATTCCATGCAAAATACAGCTCAAGTGACTTCCAAAATTATCACATGACACTTTGGCAATTCTACCCAGATCAGTTTCCAACGAAACTGTTCTTTCATCACAATTCGAAACGGCTTTATACTTGTCCAGCCAATCCATTCCCAAAATAAGATCAAATCCCTTAAAATTCAATACAAACGGTCCACAAGAAAAACTGTGGGATAGATAAGAGATCTTCAAGTCCTTACAGATAATGTCTAATTTGGTCACCCCTCCTATAGGATTAGATACCAAGATAGGACTGTCTACAGAACTAGGGGTAAGAGAAAACCTTTCAATAGAGTCCAGAGAAATAAAACTCAAGGAAGCACCCGAATCAAACAAAACTTTAATATATATAATTATACGAAAATACAAATACGCACTCTCAAGATAAATATAATACAATAGCCTAGGTACTCGCTCGACCTAACGCACTGATACCAACTGTGACGACCCGCCTTTCTCAACCCAGAAAGACGTATCATCATTAAGAAAGAAAGGGATAGAAATAGAAAAGAATAGAAAGAAAGAATAACAACATCAGAATCTCACAGCGGAATGGAACAAAATATAATACATCAACATAACTATTATATAGTTATACATACATCAGAGTTATACAATATCATATAACAGGACTGTCATATACATATATGTCCATACATACATCCAAAATACAGCATACACTAACTACACAGCGGAACTACATATATAGATACATACGTCTGGTCTTCTTATCCAAAATAGCTTCTCCAGAAAATCAACACTCCCAATACCTATCACTTGGCTACTCATAAAAATTTGAGTACCCAAGAGTTTATGAAAAAATATAAAATATAAACTCTGGGTCAGACATGGGTCTGGTATGAGTAAACAGGTTTAAATTGCTTAACTTTGAAAATCATTTGAAATAAAGGTATCACGTAAGACTCCCCACAAATAAATACGGGTAAGTTTTTACCTTACGCTAACTAAAACATTTTATAGGAAATTCAGTGATATTATAATAGTGTCTAGGGTTTTCAAGTAAATAGAAAATAGCCGAAATTGTTACATTCATTAAATTCCCGCTACTAGCCACGAAAGTGGGTAATACAAAACAAAACCATAGGGTCTTGTAGGGAAAATGTGTTTCCAACAATGGCAGGGCTACTGGGGTACCGCCCGTCACAGTACGGGGCCTGGATCACCGTACCGAGGATCACTCCCGACCCCCTACAACACAAGGCCGGAACCATTCCTTACTGAACAGTCCCGAACAAGATAACCCCGCAGTTGTGGCCAACAACTGCTCACACAGCCGAAATAAAAAGGGACATCTAAATAGTGGAATATCTTGTCCTGCTTGGGCATGACCCACCTAACCATGCTGCATCTCTCCAATTTTAGCCATTCCCGGTTGATGAGGCTTGAGGCTGCGATTACCTTTATTGAACAATATTCTTAGAATGCTCATCGTCCGCCTGACGATGTGTTGAAAGCATTCAATCCATACAAGTTCGTTACGGGTTCGAACGAAACCTAAGGCATTGTCTCGTTACACTCATTTTGAAATCACCCTCAGAGTTAACGACGATAACCCTTGCATTCTTAAACACCATCTCGATCACCATTTGATAAGTCACGACCTATCGTTTAATTTGGATCGATGTGGTTTTCGGAGAATCAAAATTGATTCTTCCGATCCCGGTCTCATCGAAATCCAAACGGCATTTTAAGGGCCAAGTTGTCTATTTAAAACTTAAGAATTTCATTTAATACTTAGAATTCACATAATAGATTTTACAGATAAATCATATACAATCATCACGGATATATCCAGATTATATCACAGCATATCACATAATATCTCTAACAGATATCAGAGTCAATCAGACAAGAATTATCAGTTCATATCAAAACAGTTTGGTTTACTTAACTTAATTAATTACTTAAGAATAACTACTTTATTCTGCTTCATTAATTACTGGTTAATTAACTTATTAAATTTATTGACTATTACTTAGTTACTTAGTTAATCAATTTATAACTTAATCATTAGTTAATAAAATTTAATTACATATTTAATTATCACAAATTATTTTAATTAATCGTTTATTATCAATTAATCAATCATTTATCCTTAGTTACTCACTTAATTTATCTACCATTTATTAATTAACTTAAAGTAATTAGTTAAATTTCTTAAGATAAATTGATTAACACAAGATAACTTTTTAATTACAAATTTAATTTACAGTTATTAAATTAATTACAAGTACAAGTAAATTTTCATTTTTTTCATTATCTTATTTAACTAATTACCTTTACAAACCGTTCTTTTAATAAACTTTAAATAATTATTAACTTAAAACTAATCAATCATTATTTGCTTAAATAAACGTTGAACTTTGTTAATACTTAAAGCATTAAGGCAATACAACAGAATCGAGATAACCCACGTATTCCCTCGAATAAAATCCGAGCCCTTCTGCTATGTTCCTCGAGTTCTTTCCGTTTCACTCCTTCTTCTCCCAGATCCTTTCCTTTTTCTCTCTGTTTTTTTAAAACTGATGTTAGAAAATTTAAGCAACAGCAATTCATAGATACACACGCGCGCGAACCAGAATAACTCGAAGCAAAACCCAGCACCCTCGAGCAAGAGCACGCGACATCACGACACTTCATCGGACATCCCAACGCCACCGTGCACGTGCACGGTGGTTCGCCGATCCTTCGGCAACCCACACCACCACCAACAAACCACAAATCGTCTCGATGATCGAAATCAAAGCCCAGATTTTCGAATAATGGTCGAAGTCAAAAAAAATGCCTAAAGCTCGAACCACTGTTTCGAGCAACTACGAAAAAAACCCTTCGCCCCTCCAACATTGACCACCGGAGGTGAAACCACCTCATCCATGTCACGCCCATAAGTTCCTCGGTGTTCACTCAAAACCACGAGCCACTCGATCGAACCATGGTGGCGAAAACCAAAATTCACAGAGCATCCTAAAACGTATGAACTAAACCCTACTTTTACCTCCACCGCAAAATCTATGCATTTGAAATTATTTTAAGCATTTTTCCTTTGTTAATTCATCTTCAAGCTTGCTTCATAAAAATATTCAATAATTAAAATCAATTGAATCAACCGCAATTGACAAAAATGTAATTTTATTTCATATTCAAATTGTACCTTAAACACTCACTTAAAAATCCTAATTTTTTATACTAAAAATCTTATCTTTGTGTGTGAAATCAAAATATGTGATCAAATTCACAAATTAAAATATTCGAATTTAAGCTTTTGATTTCTTTCTACTGTAACTTGATTAAACAGTTCCTATATTTTACTGTTATGCCTTGTAATCATATCCTGGTTATGATTTAAGTTTAAACAACCCACACAGTTATAAATTCTATGCTCAAGATGTTATATATGAAGATGTATATGTTTTCTAACAGTTCTTTGCTCAAGATTTTTTGTTTTTAAAAAAAAAACTAAAGAACATTACAGATTCAAGCTTCCAGATAACACTTAGAATAACATACTTACAATATATAGTAAACACAAGATTACGTGAACTAATTACCAAACTTAAGCTTTTTTTTTAAAAAAAAAATAGTTGTTTACTCACCTAATAACTGTTGAAAAGAAAGTAAGTGTTGGAGAAGACACTATAGGTGAAATTTTTCTGAAACTCTTCGTTTTCTTTTCTCTGTTTCTTTTTCTTTGTTTTTCTATTTTTGAATTAATTTATGTTTGCAAAGCAAACAATGTTTCTCAAGTTTTCTTTTAGGTTTTTTTCAAGTATTTATAAATGAACATAATATACAGGTGGATATATAGAAGTACTGAATAACAGGTTGTATCTAGACAGTTGGTATTTGTATTGTCATTTTTTTCTACTATTGGTTAAATGTTCTACACAGCAGATGGAAATTATTACAAGAATTTCGGCTATAGTACTTGTTAAACAAGATGTTGTGCTAATTAATGCTTATGCCTTAATTATGATAACATGTAATTAATGTTTTCAGATTTTTTTTAATTTGTACAAGACAATGATTTATTTTTATTATATTGAAGTGAAAACTTTTGTTTTCTTATGCATATAAACTTCAGCAGCACATAAGTTTTGTTTTTTTATATTTATTTTAAATTTTATTTTCCGTTCAAAGATTAATTTAAACATCTTGTGGTACATATGCATGTTACAGGTTATGCCTAGTCCCTATAAGCTTATGTATTGATGTTTATTTCAGCCACACATATTTTGTATATGTGTACATGGGTTATGCATAAAGATATCTTATATTAAATTTATCTACTCTGACTTCTTTACACCCTTGTTTGCACTACAACTTGATATGATTTTTATTAAAATTTATGTTGCTCACGTATGATTTCCATGTTTATGCTTTCTAATTTATCCTATTTGTAGTTCAATTATCAAACATTGATTTATATCATATACTTGCATTTTTATACTTCAAGTTATTATTTATATTTGTAGATTTATATTCTTAGTTACGTTTTATAATTTATGATTATGTTTTATACTAGTTTTGTATGTTTATGTTTATAATTATTTATATTGTTTTATACTTATGTATTAGATTTTCTTGTTTATGTTTAATATTACTACGTTTGTTTATTTTTAAACTTATTTTTTGAATTTCATTTTATTAGATTAAATAACAACAATATAAAATCTTTGATTTTAGTGTATAAGACAGATTTTGTTTTAAATGGGTTTAAAGCATTCTATTTTAAAATTTTCAAATCAAAACTTTCTTTTATAAAACATATAACTGTTAAATATCAAAGATCTCATCAGTTTTAAAAACTGAAAAGCTTGTATTTAATTTAAATTAGATTAAGTATTTATTAAAATATGCTGTCAAAAATTCCGGGTTGTTACATTCCTCCCCCCTTAAAATAATTTTGTCCCCGAAATTTAAAACAACAGTTAATTCAAAAGCTTTTATATTAACAATCTGATGCAGCACGAGCTACAGAGTCACAAGGTTTGGTCATGCAGAATCATAAAAGTTAGGTCGGCCACGACCTAACAGGTCAGAAGAGGAAGAGCTACGGTCTAACATTACCATGTTAGGTCGTCCACGAGCTAACGAGATAACTATAAGTCGGTCACGACCTAACAGAGCAAGGGCTAAGGAGTTACGACCTAATTCCTACGATGATGCAGTAGAAACTAAAGCCTTAGGTCGCGTGCGACCTAACAGGATAGGGGATAACGAATTATAGGTTATGAAGTCTGAACGACCTAGTGATAAGCCGCTTCTGGAGATGGACTGTGTTAAGCCGTTGACGACCTAAGCTAGGTCGTAAGTCGCTATGAGGTGTAAGTCGCGTAAAGAATTCTAGATGCAGCTGCTTTAGGTCACGAACGACATAACTTCTGAAGGTCGTGAACGACCTAACTCATAAGTCGTTTGATGTTGTAATGTTTTAAGTCGATTGTTGATGTAAAGGTTAGGTCGTTAACGACCTATCTTAAGTCGCGTCTTGTAACGTTGTGCTATGGTGTCGTGTTTGATAAGTCGTATGCGTTGTAGTTAGGTCGTGTGATTGTAATTCTGTATGTGTTAGGTCGTTGTTGACCTACGTTGAGTCGGTTTCTTTATGTTAGGTCGCTGGGTGTTGAAGCGCAAGGTGGATAGGTAGCGTGCGACCTGGGTCATGCTGAGTCTTGTAATATAGGTCCTTAACGACCTATGGTAAGTCGCGTGATGTACATAGGTGTGTTGTTTGCTAAGTCGCTAACGACCTTGGGTGAGTCGTAAGTCGTGAGTGTTAGGTCGGGGAGGACCTAAGGGGCTGTGTTATAAAATGCTATAAATAGGGAGTGCGTTGTACATTTCAAGGTTGATGATTTTTGAATAAAATTCTCTTTGTTAGCTTTGTGCTTTCATTTAAATTGGTAGTTGAGTGTAATCTCCTACCTCCACTTTCGGTTATTCGAGTGCGCTCGAATCAACGATTGTTAAAGCCGATTCGCGGAATCAAGTGCGCTTGATCAACGCTAGAAGAATTGAAGATCTTCTCTCACGGTATCGTCCGCGATCAACGTGTCGAAGATAGCTAGAATTCGGTATCTTTTTGATCAACGAATTTGGGCATTTTAGTATCTTCAATCCACCGATTGCTACATTTCATCGATTACATTTGTTTTCGTAATATCCGCTGCGTCAGTTTTGGTATCAGAGCTTGACTTAGCCAATCAGAGCTAAGACGAGTCTTGGAGCCAAGGAATTTGAAGTTTGGTGTTCATCGTGTTCATCGCGAGATTGCAACAAGTTGGGAGTTCCTGATCCATTTCATTTTGGATCAAAGTCCGGAAAGTGTTTGAATTTTTGGAGAAGGGTGTGAGCCGTGCATCATTTGTTGTGCGAGCTAGTGTAGAGCCGTGACTTGTTGTTTTGTTGAAATTTGAAGAATTTTTTTGAAGATTTGTTGAAGTGTTTGTGTTGATTCAATCATGCCGCCGAGAAGAGCTAATCGTCATCAAAATGTTGAAGCGTTGTATAGAAGAGAAGAAGCCGAACTAATGGAACAACGTATTAATAAGAAATTTGATGAAGGCATTGGAAAGTTAGAGAAGTTGATGAATGATTTGAATCAAACTCAAAGGAGGAGATCACCAATCTCGAACCATGGAGGAAACCGAGTTTCGCCATCGGTTACGGAAGCGAGGAGGGTATCACCACAATTTTTTAGAGAAAGAAGGGAAACATTAATTTCTTCAAGGAGAGATCACCTTGACCATGGAGATGAAGAGAGACATAGCAGAAGAGACATGCGTGATCAAAGGGATGTTGATGGTCGAGATCGATATAGACATACATTTGATTTTGGTGAAGAGGGTGATAGAGCTAGCATTCATTATCAAGATCGAGATCAAGTTCGAAATTCATATCGGGATGTAGATGATGATCGTCGTTGAGAATCGGGAATGAAGATGGAGATTCCAGAATTTAAAGTGGGATGGTTGCTGAAGAATTCTTAGACTGGTTGTCAAATGTGGAGGAGATCTTTGATTTCAAGGAGGTTTCGGAGAATCGTCGAGTGAAGTTGGTTGCTACTAGGTTGAGGGGGAGAGCTTTGGCATGGTGGCAGCAAACTAAACTTACGAGAGAGAGAATGGGGAAGTCGAAGATTGAATCATGGGAGTAGATGAAGAAGTTGATGAGAGCTACATTTTTACCTTACAATTATCACTCACTTATGTACCAGAGGTTGCAGAATCTAAGGCAGGGGACGAAGTCAGTTAATGATTATGCGGATGAATTTTACCAACTCATTGCTAGAAATGACATAATGGAGACCGAAGAACAGTTGATTGCCAGATTTGTTGGAGGGTTGCGAATGCATATCCAGGATATGGTTAATATGTTCGATCCAAGATCTGTGGCGGAAGCACACCAAAAGGCGTTGGCTTGGGAGAAGTAGGGAAGGCGTGGAGGTGGTGTATTTACTAATTCTAACAATCAAGTGAAGGGTGCCAGTGGAAGTTCTAATGTTTCTAAACCTATCAGTAAACCAGTTGTGAAGGAGGTTGAGAAGGCAAAGGTTAATAGCAGTTTCAAATGTTACAATTGTCAGGAGTTGGGTCACAAAAGCAATGAATGTCTGAAGCCGAAGAAGAGAGCAATGGTGACTGAGATTGAAGAAGAGGATGTGTAAGCTGAATGTTCTAATTCACCTTATGTTGAGAAGGAAGAAGAGTTGTCCGGAGATGAAGGGTGTAATTTGATGATGAGGAGAAGTTATTTAGCACCGAAACAAGAAGAGGAAAACAGTTGGTTAAGGAATAACATATTTCAGTCCACATGCACTATTCTGGGAAAGGTTTGCAAGTTCGTCATTGATGCTGAGAGTTGTGACAATATTATCTCTACTGAAGCAGTGAGGAAGTTGAACTTGAAAACTGAGAAGCATCCTAAACCGTACAAGCTAGCATGGTTAAAGAAGGGTGGTGAAGTGAAAGTTGGGCGAAGAGCTTGTGTGAATTTTTCAATTGGAAAGAAGTACAAAGATGAAGTCCGGTGTGCTGTTGTGGACATGGATGTGTGTCATCTGTTGTTGGGCAGACCATGGCAGTTTGATAGAGCAGTACAACACGATGGTCGTGCTAATAGTTAAAGTTTCATGTTTGAAGGTACTAAGATTATTTTAGTTCCTAAGAAGCAACAACAGAAGGAAAGCAAGCTGGAGGAGATTGAAGAGCTGAAAACCTTATTATCTTTGAGGGAGTTTGTCAGGGAAGTTGAAGAGGAGCCTGAAGTCTATTTGTTGATTGGACGAGAGAGTCATGAAGAGGTTGAGATTCCAGAAGAAGTGAAGCCAGTTTTGAAAGAATTTGAGGATGTATTTCCAGAAGAGTTGCCTAAGGAGTTACCGCCACTGAGAGACATTCAACATCAGATTGATATTGTTCCGGGAGCAGTTTTACCACATCGACCACATTATCGAATGAGTCCGAAGGAACATGAGGAGTTGAGAAGGCAAGTGGAAGAGTTGTTAGAACAGGGACGTGTTCAGGAAAGCTTGAGTCCTTGTGCAGTACCAGCTTTATTGGTGCCGAAGAAGGATGGAACATGGAGAATGTGTACCGATAGTAGAGCTTTGAACAAGATTACTGTTCGCTATAGATTTCCTATGCCAAGATTGGATGACTTGCTAAATCAGTTGAGTGGGGCTATTATATTTTCGAAGATTGATTTAAAGAGTGGTTATCATCAAATTCGAATTAGACCAGGAGACGAGTGGAAGACAACTTTCAAGACAAGGGAAGGATTATATGAATGGCTGGTTATGCCATTTGGTCTATCGAATGCGCCGAGTACATTCATGAGGGTGATGAACCAAATCTTTAGACCATTCATTGGGAAGTTCGTGGTGGTTTATTTCGATGATATTCTGATATATAGCAGGAGTATGGAGGAGCATGTTCAACATTTGAGGAAAGTGCTGATTATTGTTCGTGAGGAACAGTTTTATGCAGCAACAAAGAAGTGTGTGTTCATGAGGCACAGTGTTTTGTTTCTGGGATATGTTTTGTCGAAGGAAGCAATTCAAGTGGATGAAAGTAAAGTAGAGGCTGTCAGGAGTTGGCCACAGCCAAAGACAATTACTGAAGTACGAAGTTTTCATGGATTGATATCTTTCTATCGAAGATTTATTCCACATTTTAGTAGTGTGATGGCACCTGTAACCGATTGCATGAAAGGAAAGAAGTTTGAGTGGTCAGAGGAAGCAGGGGTTGCTTTCGAGAAGATCAAGGAACTGTTGACGACAGCACCGATTCTTGTTTTACCAGATTTTCAGTTGTTGTTTGAATTGCATACTGATGCGTCGAAGGTGGGAATTGGTGGAGTTTTGAGTCAGAAAGGAAGACCGGTTGCTTATTTCAGGGAGAAGTTATCCGGGGCAAAGATGAGATATAGTACGTATGATGTAGAGTTTTATGCTGTGGTGCAAGCAGTGAAACATTGGAGACACTATCTGTTCCATAAGGAGTTTGTTCTTTACACAGACCATGAAGCTTTAAAGCATTTACAGGGGCAAGACAAGATTTCAGCGACACATGCATCATGGGTTGCTTATTTACAACAATTTACTTTTGTTGTCAAACACAAGTCTGGGGTGACGAATCGGGTAGCTGATGCTTTGAGTAGGAGGAGTCATTTATTGACAACTATGAAAGTTGAGGTGACCGGGTTTGAATTATTGCCAGAACTGATTGAAGAAGATCCTTATTTTATGAAATTTGTTGAAAAAGTCAAGAAAGGAAGTACTGATGAATTTGTGTTGGTTGATGGTTTTCTGTTTAAAGGAAATCGATTATGTATTCCAGAGAGCAGTTTGAGATTGAAGACTATCAAGGAATTGCACGAGGAAGGACATGTGGGCCGTGATCGTACATTGCATTTGATTTCTCAATCCTACAATTGGCCATCGATGAGGAAGGAAGTTGAAAGGTTTGTTCAGAGATGTCATGTTTGTCAGATTTCGAAGGGAACAGCAACGAATGCAGGGTTGTATATGTCGTTACCTGTACCGACTAAACCGTGGGTTGATATCAGTATGGATTTTGTTTTGGGTTTGCCTAGAACTCAAAGGGGGAATGATTCTATATTTGTTGTGGTGGATAGGTTTTCGAAAATGGCACATTTTATTGCTTGTAGGAAGACGGCGGATGCCGTTCGTGTTGCTCAGTTGTTCTTTAAAGAAATCTATCGTTTACATGGGTTGCCGGAATCTATTGTTTCAGACAGAGATACCAGATTTTTGAGTCATTTTTGGCTAAGTTTGTGGAGGATGGTTGGAACGAAGCTGAAATTCAGTAGTGTTTATCATCCGCAGACAGATGGACAGACAGAAGTTGTTAACAGATCGTTGGGAAATTTGTTGTGATGTCTTATACAGGTAGATCTGAAGAGTTGGCACATGAAGTTATGCCAAGCAGAGTTTGCACATAATCATGCAGTGAATCGTAGCACAGGATTCAGTCCATTTCAGATTGTATATTCAAGTTCGCCAAGGGGACCGTTGGATTTGGCGGTAGTACCACAACTGAAGGGGACAGTTAAACGAGCTGTTGATTTTGTTGATAAATTAACTGAATGTCATAAAATCGTTCAGGAACGATTGGTGAAGGCAAATGAGAAGTATAAGCAAACTGCAGATTTGAAGCGATGAAATGTTGAATTTAAGGAAGGTAATTTGGTTTATGCTGTATTGACGAAGGATCGCTTTCCAGTGGGTGCATACAATAAGCTTAAAGCTCGAAAGATTGGCCTTGTAAAAATTGTGAAACGGATCAATGAAAATGCCAATAGGATAGAGCTGTCAGAGGGTGTATATACTTCTGATATGTTCAATGTAAAACATTTAATTCCATATCATGGAAATGAAGTTGTTGTGGAAGAAAATGGTGAAAATTCGAGGTCGAATTTCGATCAACCGGGGGAGGATGATGCAGCACGAGCTACAGAGTCACAAGGTTTAGGTCGTGCAGAATCACAAGAGTTAGGTAGGCCACGACTTCAAGGCTTAGTTCGGCCACGACCTAACAGGTCAGAAGAAGAAGAGCTACGGTCTAACATTACCATGTTAGGTCGTCCACGAGCTAACGAGATAACTATAAGTCGGTCACGACCTAACAGAGCAAGGGCTAAGGAGTTACGACCTAATTCCTACGATGATGCAGTAGAAACTAAAGCCTTAGGTCGCGTGCGACCTAACATGATAGGGGATAACGAGTTACAGGTTATGAAGTCTGAACGACCTAGTGATAAGCCGCTTCTGGAGATGGGCTGTGTTAAGCCGTTGACGACCTAAGCTAGGTCGTAAGTCGCTATGAGGTGTAAGTCGCGTAAAGAATTCTGGATGCAGCTGCTTTAGGTCGTGAACGACCTAACTTCTGAAGGTCGCGAACGACCTAACTCATAAGTCGTTTGATGTTGTAATGTTTTAAGTCGATTGTTGATGTAAAGGTTAGGTCGTTAACGACCTATCTTAAGTCGCGTCTTGTAACGTTGTGCTGTGGTGTCGTGTCTGATAAGTCGTGTGCGTTGTAATTAGGTTGCGTGAATTGTAATTCTGTATGTGTTAGGTCGTTGTTGACCTACGTTGAGTCGGTTTCTTTGTGTTAGGTCGCTGGGTGTTGAAGCGCAAGGTGGATAGGTAGCGTGCGACTTGGGTTATGCTGAGTCTTGTAATATAGGTCCTTAACGACCTATGGTAAGTCGCGTGATGTACATAGGTGTGTTGTTTGCTAAGTCGCTAACGATCTTGGGTGAGTCGTAAGTCATGAGTGTTAGGTCGGGGACGACCTAAGGGGCTGTGTTGTAAAATGCTATAAATAGGGAGTGCGTTGTACATTTCAAGGTTGTTGATTTTTGAATAAAATTCTCTTTGTTAGCTTTGTGCTTTCATTTAAATTGGTAGTTGAGTGTAATCTCCTACCTCCACTTTCGGTTATTCGAGTGCGCTCGAATCAACGATTGTTGAAGCCGATTCGTGGAATCAAGTGCGCTTGATCAACGCTAGAAGAATTGAAGATCTTCTCTCACGGTATCGTGCGCGACCAACGTGTCGAAGATAGCTAGAATTCGGTATCTTTGTGATCAACGAATTTGGGCATTTTAGTATCTTCAATCCACCGATTGCTACTTTCATCGATCCATATCGCTTTGTTAATTATCCGCTGCGTCACAATCCAAACATACATATCATTCATACAATAACACAATCAAACAGTCAACTCTAACAAACATCACTAGTTATCCGAACATAAATCCGGATAAGCATTCTTAAAACTATCGAGAGTTTCCTAGGTATAATCTCTAGGATCCTCACTCGATTGCACCTTGACGAGTTTCACCACGTTGTTCCTGTGTTGCTTCTCGTCTCGATCCACGATCTAAACTGGATTTCTGACCACAGTTAAATTGGGTTCTACTTCCAAATCTTCTTGAACCACTGGTTCTACAACCAGTGATGGATCATGAACAAATTTCCTCAAATGCGATACATGAAACACATTGTGAATCCCAGACATCCGCTCTGGCAATTCAATCCTGTAGGCTACAGCTCCAATTCTCTCCAGCACTCGAAATGGTCCAATGTATCTCGGAATAATTTTTCCCGTCTTTCCGAATCTTACAGCACCTTTAATTGGGGAAACTTTAACAAAAACCAAGTCTCCGATCTCAAATTCCAATGGCCTTCGTCTTCTATCCGCATATTTCTTCTATCGATCTTGAGCAGCTTTCATCCTTTTCTTGATAAGCTCAACCTTCGCAGAAGCTTCACGAATAAGATCGGGTCCGAGCATAAGACGATCCTTCGATTCAATCCAACAAGATGGGGATCTACACGGTCTTCCGTATAAAGCTTCATAAGGAGCCATCTTAATACTCGCTAGATAACTGTTATTATAAGAGAATTCCACTAAATGAAGATTGTCCTCCCATGATCCTCCAAAATCTAAAACACAAGCCCGCAGCATATCCACAAGAATACGATTAAGTCTCTCCATTCCTTTGAGGATGATAGGCTGTACTCAATCTCAAATCTGTTCCCATTGCTGATTGCAGAGCTTCCCAAAATTTGCTAGTGAAAATAGGATCATGATCACTTACTATGCTGATTGGAACACCATGCAATCGAACTATCTCCTTCAAGAAAATTTCCGCCAAAGAAACTGCAGTGCGGGTTGCCTTTACTGGTATAAAATGGGCACTCTTAGTTAAACGATCCACAATAACCCATATACCATCATTCCCTTTCCTGGTTCTAGGAAAACCATCGATAAAATCCATCGAGATAATTTCCTATTTCCAATTCGGAATTTCCAAAGGTTGCGATAACCCGGCAGATTTCTGTTGATCACCTTTAACTTGTTGGCAGATAGAACAACTGTTCACAAATCTAGCCATATCTTTCTTCGTGCCCGGCCACCAGAATACTCTCCTCATGTCCTTGTACATTTTCGAGATTCTCGGATGAATATTCAATTTGGAGCGATGACTTTCGGACAACACTTCCTGCTTCAACTCCTTATCATTCGGAACACAGATTCTCCCGTTAATCCTTAACGTTCCTTGGCCATCAATTTCAAAACTAGGACACTGACCCTTCCTGACTCTTTTGATGATCCTCCTCAACATCTTATCGGATTCTTCCTTACATGAAATCCTTTCAATAAGAGATGGAACCACTTCAAGAAGAGAAAGATCCGCGTTCCTACTGAGTGCATCCGCTACGACATTCTCTTTCCCCGGGGTGTACAGAATGTCCAAATCATAGGATGCAAGAAATTCAACCCACCGATACTGTCTCAGATTAAGATCATTTTGAGAGAATAGATATTTCAATGGTTTGTGATCCGTGAACAATTCGAATTTCTCTCCCAAAAGATAATGTCTCTAAATTTTCAAAGCAAAAACAATGGCTAGCAATTCAAGATCATGCGTAGCGTAGTTTTTCTCGTGAGGCTTCAACTGCCGACTAGCATAAGCGATAACCCTTCCGTTCTGTATCAGAACTACTCCCAAACCCACTATACAAGCATCAGTGTGAACCTCGAATTTGCTTTTCCCATCTGGAATAGCAAGTACTGGTGCACTAGTTAGCCTTATCTTCAATTCCTGAAAAGCTTCTTCACACTGAGGTGTCCACTTGAATTTCTCCCCCTTCCTGTTCAGCTTAGTTAGATGTGAAGAAATCATGGAATAATCCCTGATAAATTTCCTGTAATAGCCAGCCAATCCTAGAGAACTTCGAACTTCCATCGTTGTCTCTGGCTGTTTCCATTCCAGAATAATTTCAACTTTCGTTGGGTCTACAGAAATGCCTTCACCAGAAACAATGTGCCCTAAAAATTTAACTTCCGATTTCCAGAAATGGCACTTCGAAAACTTCGCCTTCAGCACATGCTTCCTCAGAGTCTCCAATACAATCCTCAAATGTTCCCTGTGCTCTTCTTTGGATTTGGAATAGACCAAGATATCATCAATGAATACCAGCACAAACTTATTCAACACATCCCTAAAGACTCGGTTCATGAGGTCAACGAAGTAGGCCAGAGCATTGGTTAATCCGAACGGCATAACCAACCACTCATAGAAACAATTCGGTCCCCTAAATGCAGTCAAGGGAATGCTGTCTTCAGCTACCCTCAACTGATGGAAACCTAAAGCTAGATCTAGTTGAGAAAAGATAGAAGCACCATGCAACTGGTCAAAATGATTATCGATGCGAGGAAGAGGATATTTATTACGGATAGTCACTTTATTCAATTCTCTATAATCCACACAGAACCTCAGTGATCCATCCGATTTGGTCACAAATACTGCTGCTGAACCCCAACAAGAAAAACTGGGTCTTATCAACCCTTTCTCTAAAAGATCATGCGTCTGCTTAATCAACTCTTCTCTTTCCCTTGGAGACATTCTCCTACTGGCCTGAATCACTGGCACAGCTCCTGGAATCAAATCAATACGGAACTCTATTTCTCGATGTGGTGGCAGACACTTAACTTCTTCAAATACATCAGCAAAATCTTGAACCACATCGATGTCTTCAACTCTCTCTTCATATGTCTCAATTCCATGCAAAAGACAGCTCAAGTGAATTCCAAAATTATCACATGACACTCTGGCAATTCTACCCAGATCAGTTTCCAACGAAACTGTTCTTTCATCACAATTCAAAACGGCTTTATACTTGTCCATCCAATCCATTCCCAAAATAAGATCAAATCCCTTAAAATTCAATACATACGGTTCACAAGAAAAACTGTGGGATAGATAAGAGATCTTCAAGTCCTTACAGATAGTGTCTAATTTGGTCACCCCTCCTATAGGATTAGATACCAAGATAGGACTGTCTACAGAACTAGGGGTAAGAGAAAACCTTTCAACAGAGTCCAGAGAAATAAAAATCAAGGAAGCACCCGAATCAAACAAAAATTTAATATATATAATTATACGAAAATACAAATACGCACTCTCAAGATAAATATAATACAAGAGCCTAGGTACTCGCTCGACCTAACGCTCTGATACCAACTGTGACGACCCGCCTTTCTCAACCCAGAAAGACGTATCATCATGAAGAAAGAAAGGGATAGAAATGGAAAAGAATAGAAAGAAAGAATAATAAGATCAGAATCTCACAGCGGAATGGAACAAAATATAATACATCAGCATAACTATTATATAGTTATACATACATCAGAGTTATACAATATCGTATAACAGGACTGTCATATACATATCTGTCCATACATACATCCAAAATACAGCATACACTAACTACACAGCGGAACTACATATATAGATATATACGTCTTGTCTTCTTATCCAAAATAGCTTCTCCAGAAAATCAACATTCCTAATACCTATCACTTGGCTACTCATGTAACAGCCCTAGTTTTTAGCTATTTATTTCTTTTAATTTTTTTGTTTTTAGAAATATAATTTATATAAATTGTGTTTACCAATATTATTTAAATATTTAATTTAGAGAATTAAACTCGTTAATTTAATATGATTTTTGTAACTAAATTTAAGAAGAAAAAAAAAAAGAGGAAATTTTTATAATGTATAATGAAGTGAGTGGTAACTAAATGTTTTGGATATTATCATAATATCCGTTGTTATACCCATTCCCTAAAAATAATGAAAAGGAGAAAATTTGTAACATATTAAAGTAGTTAATTAATTATGTTAATTTGGTAGGTTATGACATGCAAATCATGTTGGTGGAATATTCTCAATTTTGACATATTAATTATGTTAGCAGTGAACATTGTTAAGCAATTTAAAACGATGAAACTTACAATCAATTTATTTGATAAATCTACCTTATTCCTAGTTAGCAATTCAAAACTTGAATAAAGGCACATACGGATATTTTAAAATGGAGTTAATGACAATTAATAGATATTTCAAAAGAAATTTATGACAATTAATAGAGAAATTAATTGTAAAATTTCAGTAGTTGACCAGAATTAATTTATTGAATAATTAATGCAAATTAATAAAATTGATGAAAGATAAATAAGTTAATTCTTTTGGTTAATGGCATGAGGACACGAGGTTAATCCCCATTTTGTAGGAGAAATCTGCCCGTGTAACCAGTCCGGCTACTAGTGCCTACAAAGCGGACGGATTAATGTGAGACGTCGCAGGATTGATAATTAACAAAAAGGGTTAATTAACTAATTAAGTTAGTAACCAAATTTGAGTATGTAATTAAAGGAGGATAATTAATTGGTAATATGGTAATTAATTGAAATCAATTAAGGAGGGTAATTAAAAGGGATAAGGTAATCAATTGAAATCAATTAAAGGCAATTAAAGGGGAATTAATTGATTAGAAGAATATGGAAATCAAATTTGCCTTCCTTTGCGCGTGACACAAAATTTTATTCTTTTAACATTTTGACATTTGCCTCTTACCATTTGTTTCTTGAGCATGTCACTGTATTCATTTATTCACGCAGCCTTATCCACAAAAATATCAACTCTTCCAATTGCCATTTTTCCTCTCACCTAAATTAAATGCATTCAAAATTTAATCTTGCCTATCTTTGCAAATTTTCGCATACCCATTATATCTCTCTGTTTCCACTGCGTTTGTTTTGCAATAAATAAATTTTTCGAACCATTGATCAAGTAAATATTTATGTAAGCATTTTTTACTTTTTCCTTTTCAGTTAAAAGCTTTTTCATTGCTTACCATAAATCACGCAAGAGCTCAAGTTTTGCTTCCTCAATCAAATCTGTTCAAATTTGCAGTAACGCATGCTTTAAATTTAGATTATAACTGGTATAAATCACGCAAGCTATCTAGAAAAAAAATCCAAAAGAGTGATATCGTTCAAACATAAAACTGGAAAGAGAAATCAACGCATGCATTTATCACAATTTTCGTATAGCGTTCAAACAAGAAGAACTGGAAATAAATCTCTTGCCTAAACGCATGCACTCAAAAATCAACGCTTGCATTTATTTCTTACGTTTTCAAACCTGCCTATTTATCTCCCCTTTTTATTTCGCAAGTTTATCTATAAATACTTTGCCTCATTCACATAAGTTTTCATATCTCCTTGTTTGTCCCTCTCTGGTACAAGCTTCTATCAGGTAAATAATTTGCATTGTTTATTTCTTTGCTTCTTCCAATTTTCCTTCCTCCTTCTTGTGTTCTCTGATTTCCTTGCTCGGCTACTTCCCCATCATGCCGTGCCATTTATAAATACATATAGAACTTTGTTAGTAGTAGGCTGGAAGAAATGATATAAATTGATTGTAGGAAGCTAGACTATGGAATTAGTGTAGTTATGATGTAGTTAGTGGTATTGTGGATTTGGATAAGTGCAGTTTGAAGAGGAAGGCATAGAAAAAAAAAAGAATTACAATTTAATAATGGAGAAGATAAATTGATAAGGAGAAAATGATATGAAATGTTGTTTAATTCAAATAAACAATATTGTATGAATAAATCTTGGGTGAATATAATAAAATGACATTTATTTCAATTTTTAATGGTTGAAATAAATTTAAGATGGTTAAAAATAAATTTAACTACTTATTTGAGAATTTGGGTGGATAAATATCAATGGATTTTATTTATTATGGTTAATAAAAGGATATTGGTGATGTATACCAATAATCACCTTTTAATGTTTAATAATAAAAGTAAAAGAAGAAATAATTTGCCTAAACATGATGAACATGTATGTGAAATAAAGTATTATTTAATGAATTCGAATGTAGTTAGTGGCTACATTTGATTAAATCGAATAATTTGAACAGTATTGTGTTTGTTGCCAATATTGTCATTTTATTTAAATAAATATATATGAGAATGAAAATAATTGATCATGATAAATATGATTAAAAATGTGAGAAATAATTTAATAATGTCTAAACATGTATTTGTTTTGTTTGGGTGCATAACATCTTTTTATTCAATCAATTGTATTAAATTTGCAATTTATTTTGCAATTTATTCAATTTATTT
The DNA here is from genome assembly GCA_030765085.1 of Allium cepa. Classification (NCBI taxonomy): domain Eukaryota; kingdom Viridiplantae; phylum Streptophyta; class Magnoliopsida; order Asparagales; family Amaryllidaceae; genus Allium; species Allium cepa. Next base: position 502,625,097 of record CM060945.1, read on the forward strand.
TATGCATGCGTACGGTTGAAGTATGGGCCTAGGATATGTTGAGACGGTTAGCGGGTTGTAGTAGTCGAGCAAGTTGAACTAAATTTCTTTTATTCTATTCGTTCCAGTTGTTCTGAAATTTTGCTTTGACCGTAATTTTTAAATTCGCATACTTGGTATTTGGATCTTATAGATTTAAGTCAAGGCTTTGCATCCGCCGAAGTTTGATCGTGCTTTCCGTTTTTTTTTCCGAAGTAGATACCGTGTTTGATTTAGATCCACTGCAGCGTTTAAGGTGAGTATTTCTCACCAGATATATGTACATATATTTTGTGAATTATCGCAAGTGTATGTGTAAAAATTTTATTTAAATATTATCTGTCTGTAGTATAACGTAGAATGATGAATCCCATTTAAATTGACACCTCATCAGTTATTATCTGTTGTATTATTTCTGCAGTTATATTATATTATTGTTTATTTACTGCTTAAATCACCACTGCAAGTTCCCTGTTAAATTTAGATTGTTGTGGGCTGAAATGATAGGCCTAAATGATGATTACTGTGCTATTATTATGTTAACTGTTTAACTGTTAACTTGGAATTGCGGGTTTGAAATGATAGAACCTGGGGTTTGTAAATTACGGATTGAAATGATATAAATCCGTATCACTTGACCTAGGCTAGAAAACTATATACAGGCCCGTGGTCCTTATAATATTTTCTGAAATATTTAAAATTATTTTGGAAGTTAAATATTTGATTTAATATCTTTAAAGGATTTTATATTGATTTTGAATGAGTTATAAATGTTAATAAATAAATAAATAAATATTTGAATAAAATTTTGGAATATAACTTATTTTGGAAATTCTGGATTTTTGAAAGGATAAGATTTCAGTTAAGAAATATATATATAAGTTATATTTGGAAATATTTATTAAGTTAAACAATCTACTAAAGCATTTAAATGCTGTCTTTTGAAATTGGACTAGTTTTACCCGTAACTTTAGGTAGCATTTCCTAAGTGCTATAGAATCTGGAATTTGATTGTTTTGAAATTTAAGTAATTTGATAAATTATATTTATGTTTAAGTTTTGGAGACCTTTAAGATATGAGATTTATAACTGGATTTTTCTTAATAAATTTAAGATGAACATTCTAGTGTTAAGTAAATTTTGAAATTATTTAATGGCATAATTTTGGAGTTTTATCTATGGAATTTATGGGAATATTCAAGACGAAATAATAAACACTAATTTGTTGAAAGAAAAATTATCCAACCTTAGTTTTGAATATTAATACTCCAATTGGATATATATATAGGAATTGAAATGGTCTTGGGAACATGAAGTGATATTTAAATTATGGTTTAAAATAAAGAAATATATTTGTAAAGCTATGTAAATTATCTTCTTTACAAAGTAACCATAAAGTTAAACCATTTATTCTATATACCGTTGAATGTCCAAACCATTGTGTTTGGGAGTTATGGTTTTAAAGTAAAATTTCCAAAATATTATGTTTTGAAGATATAATTTAAATATTTGGTTTCCAGATATTATAAATTTTAAGCAGTATGGTTTTTGGAAAAGAATTATACTTGAATATAACGGTATCATATTGTTTTGGGTTTTGAATGATATCGTGTTTATAGTTTGAAATAGAAATGTTTATTTTGGTTTTAAAGTATAAACTGTTTTAAAAGACCACGGTGTTATAATAACGATGGGTTGGCAAAGAGACCGGGATCGGATATGGACATACTCTCTGTCGATACCGAAAACCACTTTGACTAACCGTGTACGCGGTGGAGATTCCAGAATGAAGTAGGTTGGTGGCGACGTTTCCTGTAAGGTAAATACGTGGACCCGACTCCCGTGAGTTGGCATAAGGTGGCTAAAACAGGAGCGATCGACGGGTTAATGAGGTCATTCCTCTGATCGGACACTCCTCTTCGATATTATACTATGACTTTGGATTGATTCAGTGGCCACTTCTATTTTGATTTGGGGAGTTGTTTCGAGGTGGGCGGTTGCTGCGGCTTCGCGTTACCATCGGCCCGGATGCGTAATTGGTATATCTACCCTGGCATTGCCAAGTTGTGCCGTGTCACCTACCATACCGCGCCTTGTACGAGTTTAGATTTCTCCCGTAGCCCGTGTGGTATCCTCTAGTTGCTTCCCGATCAGGAGGAGCTATGATATTGGATGGACTACTGGGACTATTACGTGTTAAGGTGGAAAATATAAAGCCTTAACGCTACTTAAAAGTAAGTTTATTTTATAAATAGACACTAGTATAATAGCGCAATATACTACATAGTAAATAGTTTGACGGATCCTTAGAGGATGGGCGGTCCCAAGCATCCTTTAAGTTACTTGCTCTGTATTACAGTACACTTGAATTAGCTTACATTATATAAGTATGTATGTCCTGACTCGAGTGCTATGTTTTATTTTTACGCTCGGGTCAGCCTGAGTTGCAGTTTCAGTTTCTCTCCGGAGTTATGTCATCCCGTAGATCATTCATACTGTCGGAAGCCTTTCAGTCTTTATCTTATTTGCAATCAATCAAATTGGAAGACTCTGTTTCTATTTATGTCTACAGCTGTATTGCAGATTCTAAACTATGTAAATTCTATTTGGTTAAAGTTTTATAGTGGCTTCATGAACCACTGTATATTTTATTTCCGCTGTGAGTTCTGATATATGTATGTGATTCTGTGATTTATTTACTACATATTCTGAGTTTTGCCAAATTTATTTTACAACGCAGTATTTTGAACAATTCAAGTCCGACATGTGCGGATGCGAAGGGTTGAAAATACTGGGTCGTTACATTTGGTATCAGAGCTTTGGTTCTAGGCAAAACTTAGAATGTATGGTAAATTTGATTTACAGAATCACGTTCATTCGAGATTGAACCACTCTCTTTTCGAATTTTGGAACATTCCCTACGGTTCCAAAGCTCATTCGTATCCCTCACTTTTTCATCTGCTTTAGATTCTGGAGTATCTCATAACTCCACTTCGGATGATCTTTATTGTAAATTGGCGGTCTCGCCATTATTCTAATAAAGGGGTGAAACTCCTTTACCATTAGCATTGATTCACCGGAGATTTATATTTATCCTCGGTTTATATGCTAGTATCTTTGGTTATTCCAAATTCTATCTCTTCGGATCAAATGTAGATTTACCCCAACCACATCGATATGGCTCTTTAAGTCACGGATGACTAGGTCAAGGTTGTCCGCGACTTATATAGACTTACCCAGTTTCCTTATTCTGATCTTCTGATTTCAATTTATCTTGAATTCTATTTGATTTGAGTTCATCAAAATTTGAGTCTCTATCCTGGTTTGAGAAGTTTATTCCTATATTTGAAATTAAAATCTAATATTATATATATGAGTATAATTTTCAAAATTTTATAATTAATTTAACTAGTTGTCAAGAGATAATAGTTTTGATTTTATTTATGGTGTTGTAAGCCATGTGTTTGTCTAATAAATAAGTGAATATAAAACAATGGTTATAAATTAATTTGGAAACAGAAATGAATTTAAAACTAAAACTTGAGAATTAAATTTCTGATGATTTCAAACCTTGTGTTTAAATTTTAAAAGGATGTAATAAGTATTTTTGTATAGAAATTTGTTTCCAAAGAAATTTTAAAATTAGTGCTTTTCTCTTTGTCGCTGGAAAATAATTTCGGTGATGACTGCAGCATCATCGACATTCATTTTCGAGTTTCGAAGTGAAAAGACCATTCTGTAGTCTGGCTACAGTGTTTCCTTGAGATTTTAATTGATTTGAATTTCTAAAGTATGACTTAATATATATAGATATATAATTTAAATTTGATTTGACATATTAGGTATATATATTTAGTTATCTCTAAATGGTTTGAAGGGAATCAGGAATTTAATTCTTAAAGTTTATCTTGAGGAAGGAAAATAAATATAATAACAAAAATTTGAATAAAAAGGTTCCAATTGGAGATAATTAAATTGAAAGTTTTATTTGTATAACACCCAATTTCATTTAATATAACTTACCTTGATTTTCAAAAGTTAACATGTAATTGGATAATATACAATATAAAAGGATTTTATGAATAAAATTTGAGTGGTTATAATAAATATTATACACTTAAATTTTAGTTATAAAAGATTAATGGGGATAAATAAGGAAAAGGAATTTAAGGAATTTTATTCAAATGTCTTAATAATCAAATTAATTTAATATGGAGCCGTAAATCTAACCAAGAGATTTTAATAAAAGGTTATTTCCTGAAATGAATATGTTTGTGTAATAAACAAGGTATCTTTGAATAAGGAAAATATATTTGAAAGGGATATTTTTGGAGTAAGGATTATATATCTTCAAATCATAGTTTAATTGATGTCAAAATAAATAGTTAAGACGTATTCTAATATCACTAAATTTTGATAATTGAGAATTGGTTTTCAAATGGAAATTCAAGGGTAACTTATTGAAGGAATATCTTATTTATAAGATAAGTATTTTTAATAAAGTGTTAGGTTATTTGTTAAAATTCAGAGTTAAGTACATAATAAACTGATTAGGAATACTATTATATCTACTATAGCATATTATGAGTGCTGCTGTTTCTAAAAATAAAATGTTTTGAAATTTTTTTTTTATAAATGAACTTAGGAATATTTCAACCTTGAAATGAATATTGTTTGGCATTGAATTTAAAAGGTATAAATGAAGATTATTTTAAAGGTATTATGATTTTAGTAGCATGATTTCCAAATTTATAAATTTAATGATTTCAAAGCATTATGATTTCAAATTTATTATCTTATTTGTTTTCAAACTATCTTTAAGTGTCATTGGTTTCCCTATCTGCTACAGAATGAGGAGGCTATTGCTTATACCAGTCTATTTAGAAATCTTTTCTATAATCTTTAAAAATCTTTGTTACTCATCGGGGCCTGAGCACCGCTTACCACCCATAGACCGACGGTCGAACTGAAAAGAGTAAAACCAATTCTAGAAGATCTTCTTCGTGCTTCAAATCCGGAACTATTCGTTTAAAGTTCTTGTTTATCTAGCTTATCTTCCTTTGTTTCTTTTCTTTTGTTCCTTTTCGAGGACGAAAAGTTCTTAAGTGGGGGAGAGTGTAACAGCCCTAGTTTTTAGCTATTTATTTCTTTTAATTTTTTTGTTTTTAGAAATATAATTTATATAAATTGTGTTTACCAATATTATTTAAATATTTAATTTAGAGAATTAAACTCGTTAATTTAATATGATTTTTGTAACTAAATTTAAGAAGAAAAAAAAAAAAGAGGAAATTTTTATAATGTATAATGAAGTGAGTGGTAACTAAATGTTTTGGATATTATCATAATATCCGTTGTTATACCCATTCCCTAAAAATAATGAAAAGGAGAAAATTTGTAACATATTAAAGTAGTTAATTAATTATGTTAATTTGGTAGGTTATGACATGCAAATCATGTTGGTGGAATATTCTCAATTTTGACATATTAATTATGTTAGCAGTGAACATTGTTAAGCAATTTAAAACAATGAAACTTACAATCAATTTATTTGATAAATCTACCTTATTCCTAGTTAGCAATTCAAAACTTGAATAAAGGCACATACGGATATTTTAAAATGGAGTTAATGACAATTAATAGATATTTCAAAAAGAAATTTATGACAATTAATAGAGAAATTAATTGTAAAATTTCAGTAGTTGACCAGAATTAATTTATTGAATAATTAATGCAAATTAATAAAATTGATGAAAGATAAATAAGTTAATTCTTTTGGTTAATGGCATGAGGACACGAGGTTAATCCCCATTTTGTAGGAGAAATCTGCCCGTGTAACCAGTCCGGCTACCAGTGCCTACAAAGCGGACGGATTAATGTGAGACGTCGCAGGATTGATAATTAACAAAAAGGGTTAATTAACTAATTAAGTTAGTAACCAAATTTGAGTATGTAATTAAAGGAGGATAATTAATTGGTAATATGGTAATTAATTGAAATCAATTAAGGAGGGTAATTAAAAGGGATAAGGTAATCAATTGAAATCAATTAAAGGCAATTAAAGGGGAATTAATTGATTAGAAGAATATGGAAATCAAATTTGCCTTCCTTTGCGCGTGACACAAAATTTTATTCTTTTAACATTTTGACATTTGCCTCTTACCATTTGTTTCTTGAGCATGTCACTGTATTCATTTATTCACGCAGCCTTATCCACAAAAATATCAACTCTTCCAATTGCCATTTTTCCTCTCACCTAAATTAAATGCATTCAAAATTTAATCTTGCCTATCTTTGCAAATTTTCGCATACCCATTATATCTCTCTGTTTCCACTGCGTTTGTTTTGCAATAAATAAATTTTTCGAACCATTGATCAAGTAAATATTTATGTAAGCATTTATTACTTTTGCCTTTTCAGTTAAAAGCTTTTTCATTGCTTACCATAAATCACGCAAGAGCTCAAGTTTTGCTTCCTCAATCAAATCTGTTCAAATTTGCAGTAACGCATGCTTTAAATTTAGATTTTAACTGGTATAAATCACGCAAGCTATCTAAAAAAAAATCCAAAAGAGTGATATCGTTCAAACATAAAACTGGAAAGAGAAATCAACGCATGCATTTATCACAATTTTCGTATAGCGTTCAAACAAGAAGAACTGGAAATAAATCTCTTGCCTAAACGCATGCACTCAAAAATCAACGCTTGCATTTATTTCTTACGTTTTCAAACCTGCCTATTTATCTCCCCTTTTTATTTCGCAAGTTTATCTATAAATACTTTGCCTCATTCACATAAGTTTTCATATCTCCTTGTTTGTCCCTCTCTGGTACAAGCTTCTATCAGGTAAATAATTTGCATTGTTTATTTCTTTGCTTCTTCCAATTTTCCTTCCTCCTTCTTGTGTTCTCTGATTTCCTTGCTCGGCTACTTCCCCATCATGCCGTGCCATTTATAAATACATATAGAACTTTGTTAGTAGTAGGCTGAAAGAAATGATATAAATTGATTGTAGGAAGCTAGACTATGGAATTAGTGTAGTTATGATGTAGTTAGTGGTATTGTGGATTTGGATAAGTGCAGTTTGAAGAGGAAGGCATAGAAAAAAAAAAGAATTACAATTTAATAATGGAGAAGATAAATTGATAAGGAGAAAATGATATGAAATGTTGTTTAATTCAAATAAACAATATTGTATGAATAAATCTTGGGTGAATATAATAAAATGACATTTATTTCAATTTTTAATGGTTGAAATAAATTTAAGATGGTTAAAAATAAATTTAACTACTTATTTGAGAATTTGGGTGGATAAATATCAATGGATTTTATTTATTATGGTTAATAAAAGGATATTGGTGATGTATACCAATAATCACCTTTTAATGTTTAATAATAAAAGTAAAAGAAGAAATAATTTGCCTAAACATGATGAACATGTATGTGAAATAAAGTATTATTTAATGAATTCGAATGTAGTTAGTGGCTACATTTGATTAAATCGAATAATTTGAACAGTATTGTGTTTGTTGCCAATATTGTCATTTTATTTAAATAAATATATATGAGAATGAAAATAATTGATCATGATAAATATGATTAAAAATGTGAGAAATAATTTAATAATGTCTAAACATGTATTTGTTTTGTTTGGGTGCATAACATCTTTTTATTCAATCAATTGTATTAAATTTGCAATTTATTTTGCAATTTATTCAATTTATTTTATGCATGCGTACGGTTGAAGTATGGGCCTAGGATATGTTGAGACGGTTAGCGGGTTGTAGTAGTCGAGCAAGTTGAACTAAATTTCTTTTATTCTATTCGTTCCAGTTGTTCTGAAATTTTGCTTTGACCGTAATTTTTAAATTCGCATACTTGGTATTTGGATCTTATAGATTTAAGTCAAGGCTTTGCATCCGCCGAAGTTTGATCGTGCTTTCCGTTTTTTTTCCGAAGTAGATACCGTGTTTGATTTAGATCCACTGCAGCGTTTAAGGTGAGTATTTCTCACCAGACATATGTACATATATTTTGTGAATTATCGCAAGTGTATGTGTAAAAATTTTATTTAAATATTATCTGTCTGTAGTATAACGTAGAATGATGAATCCCATTTAAATTGACACCTCATCAGTTATTATCTGTTGTATTATTTCTGCAGTTATATTATATTATTGTTTATTTACTGCTTAAATCACCACTGCAAGTTCCGTGTTAAATTTAGATTGTTGTGGGCTGAAATGATAGGCCTAAATGATGATTACTGTGCTATTATTATGTTAACTGTTTAACTGTTAACTTGGGATTGCGGGTTTGAAATGATAGAACCCGGGGTTTGTAAATTACGGATTGAAATGATATAAATCCGTATCACTTGACCTAGGCTAGAAAACTATATACAGGCCCGTGGTCCTTATAATATTTTCTGAAATATTTAAAATTATTTTGGAAGTTAAATATTTGATTTAATATCTTTAAAGGATTTTATATTGATTTTGAATGAGTTATAAATGTTAATAAATAAATAAATAAATATTTGAATAAAATTTTGGAATATAACTTATTTTGGAAATTTTGGATTTTTGAAAGGATAAGATTTCAGTTAAGAAATATATATATAAGTTATATTTGGAAATATTTATTAAGTTAAACAATCTACTAAAGCATTTAAATGCTGTCTTTTGAAATTGGACTAGTTTTACCCGTAACTTTAGGTAGCATTTCCTAAGTGCTATAGAATCTGGAATTTGATTGTTTTGAAATTTAAGGAATTTGATAAATTATATTTATGTTTAAGTTTTGGAGACCTTAAGATATGAGATTTATAACTGGATTTTTCTTAATAAATTTAAGATGAACATTCTAGTGTTAAGTAAAATTTGAAATTATTTAATGGCATAATTTTAGAGTTTTATCTATGGAATTTATGGGAATATTCAAGACGAAATAATAAACACTAATTTGTTGAAAGAAAAATTATCCAACCTTAGTTTTGAATATTAATACTCCAATTGGATATATATATAGGAATTGAAATGGTCTTGGGAACATGAAGTGATATTTAAATTATGGTTTAAAATAAAGAAATATATTTGTAAAGATATGTAAATTATCTTCTTTACAAAGTAACCATAAAGTTAAACCATTTATTCTATATACCGTTGAATGTCCAAACCATTGTGTTTGGGAGTTATGGTTTTAAAGTAAAATTTCCAAAATATTATGTTTTGAAGATATAATTTAAATATTTGGTTTCCAGATATTATAAATTTTAAGCAGTATGGTTTTTGGAAAAGAATTATACTTGAATATAACGGTATCATATTGTTTTGGGTTTTGAATGATATCGTGTTTATAGTTTGAAATAGAAATGTTTATTTTGGTTTTAAAGTATAAACTGTTTTAAAAGACCACGGTGTTATAATAACGATGGGTTGGCAAAGAGACCGGGATCGGATATGGACATACTCTCCGTCGATACCGAAAACCACTTTGACTAACCGTGTACGCGGTGGAGATTCCAGAATGAAGTAGGTTGGTGGCGACGTTTCCTGTAAGGTAAATACGTGGACCCGACTCCCGTGAGTTGGCATAAGGTGGCTAAAACAGGAGCGATCGACGGGTTAATGAGGTCATTCCTCTGATCGGACACTCCTCTTCGATATTATACTATGACTTTGGATTGATTCAGTGGCCACTTCTATTTTGATTTGGGGAGTTGTTTCGAGGTGGGCGGTTGCTGCGGCTTCGCGTTACCATCGGCCCGGATGCGTAATTGGTATATCTACCCTGGCATTGCCTAGTTGTGCCGTGTCACCTACCATACCGCGCCTTGTACGAGTTTAGATTTCTCCCGTAGCCCGTGTGGTATCCTCTAGTTGCTTCCCGATCAGGAGGAGCTATGATATTGGATGGACTACTGGGACTATTACGTGTTAAGGTGGAAAATGTAAAGCCTTAACGCTACTTAAAAGTAAGTTTATTTTATAAATAGACACTAGTATAATAGCGCAATATACTACATAGTAAATAGTTTGACGGATCCTTAGAGGATGGGCGGTCCCAAGCATCCTTTAAGTTACTTGCTCTATATTACAATACACTTGAATTAGCTTACATTATATAAGTATGTATGTCCTGACTCGAGTGCTATGTTTTATTTTTACGCTCGGGTCAGCCTGAGTTGCAGTTTCAGTTTCTCTCCGGAGTTATGTCATCCCGTAGATCATTCATACTGCCGGAAGCCTTTCAGTCTTTATCTTATTTGCAATCAATCAAATTGGAAGACTCTGTTTCTATTTATGTCTACAGCTGTATTGCAGATTCTAAACTATGTAAATTCTATTTGGTTAAAGTTTTATAGTGGCTTCATGAACCACTGTATATTTTATTTCCGCTGTGAGTTCTGATATATGTATGTGATTCTGTGATTTATTTACTACATATTCTGAGTTTTGCCAAATTTATTTTACAACGCAGTATTTTGAACAATTCAAGTCCGACATGTGCGGATGCGAAGGGTTGAAAATACTGGGTCGTTACAACTCATAAAAATTTGAGTACCCAAGAGTTTATGAAAAACATAAAATATAAACTCTGGGTCAAACATGGGTCTGGTATAAGTAAACAGGTTTAAATTGCTTAACTTTGAAAATCATTTGAAATAAAGGTATCACGTAAGACTACCCACAAATAAATACGGCTAAGATTTTACCTTACGCTAACCAAAACATTTTATAGGTAATTCAGTGATATTATAATAGTGTCTAGGGTTTTCAAGTAAATAGAAAATAGCCGAAATTGTTACATTCATTAAATTCCAGCTACTAGCCACGAAAGTGGGTAATACAAAACAAAACCGTAGGGTCTCGTAGGGAAAATGGGTTTCCAACAATGGCAGGGCTACTGGGGTACCGCCCGTCACAGTACGTGGCCTAGATCACCGTACCGAGGATCACTCCCGACCCCCTACAACACAAGGCCGGAACCATTCCTTACTGAACAGTCCCGAACAAGATAACCCCGTAGTTGTGGCCAACAACTGCTCACACAGCCGAAATAAAAAGGGACATCTAGACAGGGGAATATCTTGTCCTGCTTGGGCATGACCCACCTAACCTTGCTGCATCTCCCCTGTTTTAGCCATTCCCGGTTGATGAGGCTTGAGGCTGCAGTTACCTTTATTGAACAATATTCTTAGAATGCTCATCGTCCACCTGACGATGTGTTGAAAGAATTCAATCCATACAAGTTCGTTCCGGGTTCGAACGAAACCGAAGGCATTATCTCGTTACACTCATTTTGGAATCACCCTCAGAGTTAACGACGATAACCCTTGCATTCTTAAACACCATCTCGATCACCATTTGATAAGTCACGACCTATCGTTTAATTTGGATCGATGTGGTTTTCGGAGAATCAAAATTGATTCTTCAGATCCCGGTCTCATCGAAATCCAAACACCATTTTAAGGGCCATTTGTCTATTTAAAACTTAACAATTTCATTTAATACTTAGAATTCACATAATAGATTTTACAGAGAAATCATATACAATCATCACAGATATATCCAGATTATATCACAGCATATCACAGAATATCTCTAACAGATATCAGAGTCAATCAGACAAGAATTATCAGTTCATATCAAAACAATTTGGTTTACTTAACTTAATTAATTACTTAAGAATAACTACTTTATTCTGCTTCATTAATTACTGGTTAATTAACTTATTAAATTTATTGACTATTACTTAGTTACTCAGTTAAACAATTTATAACTTAATCATTAATTAATAAAATTTAATTACTTATCTAATTATCACAAATTATTTTAATTAATTGTTTATTATCAATCAACCAATCATTTATCCTTAATTACTCACTTAAGTTATCTACCATTTATTAATTAACTTAAAGTAATTAGTTAAATTTCTTAAGATAAATTGATTAACACAAGATAACTTTTTAATTACAAATTTAATTTACAGTTATTAATTTAATTACAGGTACAAGTAAATTTTCATTTTTTTATTATCTTATTTAACTAATTACCTTTAAAAACCGGTCTTTTAGTAAACTTTAAATCAATATTAACTTAAAACTAATCAATCATTATTTGCTTAAATAAACGTTGAACTTTGTTAATACTTAAAGCATTAAGGCAATACAACAGAATCGAGATAACCTACGTATTCCCTCGTATAAAATCCGAGCCCTTCTGCTATGTTCCCCGAGTTCTTTCTGTTTCACTCCTTCTTCTCCCAGATCCTTTCCTTTTTCTCTCTGTTTTTTTTTTAAAACTTATGTTAGAAAATTTAAACAACAGCAATTCATTGATACACACGCGCGCGAACCAGAATAACTCGAAGCAAAACCCAGCACCCTCGAGCAAGAGCACGCGACATCACGACACTTCATCGGACATCCCAATGCCACCGTGCACGTGCACGGTGGTTCGCCGATCCTTCGGCAACCCACACCACCACCAACAAACCACAAATCGTCTCGATGATCGAAATCAAAGCCCAGATTTTCGAATAATGGTCGAAGTCAAAAAAAATGCCTGAAGCTCGAACCACTGTTTCGAGCAACCACGAAAAAAACCCTTCGCCCCTCCAATACTGACCACTGGAGGCGAAACCCCTTCATCCATGTCACGCCCATAAGTTCCTCGGCCTTCACTCACAACCACGAGCCACTCGATCGAACCATGGTGGCGAAAACCAAAATTCACAGAGCATCAAAAAACGTATGAACTAAACCCTACTTTTACCTCCACCGCAAAATCTATGCATTCGAAATTTTTTTAAGCATTTTTCCTGCGTTAATTCATCTTCAAGCTTGCTTCATAAAAATATTCAACAATTAAAATCAATTGAACCAGCCGCAATTGACAAAAATGTAATTTTATTTCATATTCAAATTGTACCTTAAACACTCACTTAAAAATCCTAATTTTTTATACTAAAAATCTTATCTTTGTATGTGAAATCAAAATATGTGATCAAATTCACAAATTAAAATATTCGAATTTAAGCTTTTGATTTCTTTCTACTGTAACTTGATTAAACAGTTCCTATATTTTACTGTTATGCCATGCAATCATATCCTGGTTATGATTTAAGTTTAAACAACCCACAGAGTTATAAATTCTGAGCTCAAGATGTTATATATGAAGATGTATATGTTTTCTTACAGTTCTTTGCTCGGGAATTTTTTTTTTTAAAAAAAACTGAAGAACATCACAGATTCAAGCTTCCAGATAACACTTAGAATAACATACTTACAATATATAGTAAACACAAGATTACATGAACTAATTACCAAACTTAAGCTTTTTTTAAAAAAATAGTTGTTTACTAACCTAATAACTGTTGAACAGAAAGTAAGTGTTGGAGAAGACACTACAGGTGAAATTTTTCTAAAACTCTTCTTTTTCTTTTCTCTGTTTCTTTTTCTTTGTTTTTCTGTTTTTGAATTAATTTATGTTTGCAAAGCAAACAATGTTTCTCTGGTTTTCATTTAGGTTTTTTTCAAGTTTTTATAAATGAACATAATAAATAGGTGGATATATATAGAAGTACTGAATAACAGGTTGTATCTAGACGGTTGGTATTTGTATTGTCATTTTTTCTCCTATTTGTTAAATGTTCTACACCGCAGATGGAAATTATTACAAGAATTTCGGCTATAGTACTTGTTAAACAAGATGTTGTGCTAATTAATGCTTATGCCTTAATTATGATAACATGTAATTAATGTTTTCAGATTTTGTTTATTTTGTACAAGACAATGATCTTTTTTTATTATATTGAAGTGAAAACTTTTGTTTTCTTATGCGTATAAACTTCAGCAGAACATAAGTTTTGTTTTTTATCTTTATTTTAAATTTTATTTTCTGTTCAAAGATTAATTTAAACATCTTGTGATACATATGTACAGGTTATGCCTAGCCCCTATAAGCTTATGTATTGATGTTTATTTCGGCCACACATATTTTGCATATCTGTACAAAGGTTATGCATAAAGATATCTTATATTAAATTTATCTACTCTGACTTCTTTACACCCTTGTTTGCATAGCAACTTGATATGATTTTTATTAAAATTTATGTTGTTCATGTATGATTTCCATGTTTATGCTTTGTAAATTTATCCTATTTGTAGTTCAATTATCAAACATTGATTTATATCATATACTTGCATTTTTATACTTCAAGTTATAATTTATATTTGTAGATTTATATTCTTAGTTACATTTTATAATTTATGATTATGTTTTATACTAGTTTTGTATGTTTATGTTTATAATTATTTATATTGTTTTATACTTATGTATTAGATTTTCATGTTTATGTTTAATATTACTATGTTTGTTTATTTTTAAACTTATTATTTCAATTTCAATTTATTAGATTAAATATCAACAATATAAAATCTTTGATTTTAGTGTATAAGACAAATTTTGTTTTAAATGGGTTTGAAGCATTCTATTTTAAAATTTTCAAATCAAAACTTTCTTATATAAAACATATAACTGTTAAATATCAAAGATCTCATCAGTTTTAAAAATTGAAAAGCTTGTATTTAATTTAAATTAGACTAAGTATTTATTAAAATATGCTGTCAAAAATTCTGGGTTGTTACAGAATTTAAATTATTCAATCTATAAAATTAAATTTTCAGTATTTAAAATAAATTAAATATTCTAAGTTCAAATAAGTAAAATTCGGGATCGTTACATTCTTCCCCCATAAAAGAATTTCGTATTGGAAATTGGCAAGGTTGGATAATGCATGCCTAACCCATTTCCTTTCTAAAGCAAATTAGTTGAAATAAATTCCCAAATCAATTTGTTGAAATCTTATTTATTACTTTTACTAAGTCCCCAAATTCATTCATAGATTCCAAATAATGTTATCCATATTCTCATTTCGGGTTATAACTCAAAAATCAATTTTTAGTTATTAAAAAATTTCTTAAAAATTTCTAACTCTTTAAATTTTCAAAAAAAATCACTAGCATCTCCTTCGCTTGGCTAGACTAGAACAACTACAAATCACAACTATGGGCCCAAACCAGCAAAATAAAACAAAGGCGAAGTGGAAAAATCATAAAATCATCAAATTCAAACAACAATTTAAACATGTACCTTTTTGTTGGCAACCCAGTATACTTATAAAACCAAAGGCATTAAATTAGCTTTTGATTTTATATATTGCATCTTATTTACCAATGATATCTAGTCATATAGTTCATAGTCATATTATTCTGCATTTTCAATTTCCAACACTTGCTTTACTAAAACCGTAGATGTACATATATCATCCATACGCAAATATCAAATTAGATCGCTCGCTCGCTCGCACACTTTCACTTCCGAACTAGCATCATTCACATGGCCACTCAAGTGCGGACTCAAATTTGGTTTCTTGATCGAAAACTGTTATTCTCCTTACATATCCATAAAATATGATACTGAACTCAAGAATCAACCTAGAATCCATATCTAGTGTTCGCCATCGAGAATCAAGTGAGAAATTCCAACTCGGATCGATAATACCTCGAAAGTGTGCTCAAATCAGGATTAAGCCGTTATGCGAAATAAAGTAATATACGTTCAATTTACCTATTTATTTCTATTGATTCTTAGTTATTCCCAAGTTCTCTTATTCACATTTATTATATTCACATTCAATTTTTAACTTTCAGTTGTACACATTTATTTGATCTGCATTCAATTATCCACATGGCGTTATTCACATTCAATTGATCTACATTCAATTGGTTAACTACATTATTCACATTCCTTTCTTTACTTAGTATATTGCTTTTAATATAAATTACCTCTTAAGAATTTATTCCATTAAATCTTATTAAGTATACTATAGAGATTTATACAAAAAAAATTATGTTTATTACCACTTCACAACCTAAGTCCTTAGCCATTTCTAACCACACTCAATTTCATTCTCCAACTTCAACATTTGATTTTATCAATCAACATTATAAACCACATCAAATTCACTAATTAATTTAATTAGTTCAACCCTTAATTTATTTACAAAAATTAAATAGTCTAACTTTGATCAAATTCCTTTTCAAAATGTTTAACTTATCTTAAGTCAAATTTCACTCCGAAGTTCAGTTCCAAATTTATTTTCCTTAACAATCACACACAGCAATTTTAAAGCTTTGTTTTACTTAAAAATTCCCAAAATTTGTAAGTTATCAACTTATTTCCTTACACTCTCAATAAAACATTTAAAAGAAAATCCCGAAGTTTAAGCACCCTGTTCTTAAATATTTCAAATAAATTTTAAATAATATATATAATGCCCTTTGGTGTATCAAATCATTCTTTTGGATTTTTAAGATCAAAACTAATTTTACCAAAACAAAACTCTGACGGCAGTAATTCCTCTCTTGGAAACTCGAAAGTGAACGTCGATGATGCTACAGTCATCACTGAAATTATTTTCCGTCGACCGAAGTGAGTTCAATGCTTGTATTTCCGCTAAAATATTTCCATTCATAAATTCTTTCCTAATAATATCACTATTATTTT
The DNA here is from genome assembly GCA_030765085.1 of Allium cepa. Lineage (NCBI taxonomy): Eukaryota > Viridiplantae > Streptophyta > Magnoliopsida > Asparagales > Amaryllidaceae > Allium > Allium cepa. The sequence goes on from CM060945.1 coordinate 502,641,689, forward strand.
CCAAAAATTTGAAAAACCTTTTTCAAATCCAACGGGATTTAAATTTCGAAATTTCCAGTTTTTAAATCCTTTCTAATTTATAAACTGCTTTTTATAAATCATATTTATGTAGTATATTTCTAAAATTTCATCTCGTTTCAATTTATAAATTACATTTATAAACTATATTTCCATGTTGTTATATAAATCATTTCTTCGTTGTTAGTCTTGCTCGTATTAAAATATCAACCACTATATTAGAACACAACAACAACAAATGATAATAAAATATTGTCATTCTCTAACATCCAAGCATACCATATAATTATAATTTCTAAAAAGTTATTCCTTTATATATAAAATATAATCCAAGTAAAATTATATCATTTACCCAGTTTCAAAACAATACTTTGCCGAATTACTCTGTTAAAGTGTTTAGAGATCCTTATAAGTAATGTTAATTACTCGTACTGACTAGAATACATAAGCCGCTCAATAGATCAACCGACACAATATAAAACAATTTTTTGTCACTAACAAATACGCGCTCATATATATACGCTCAAACTCACTCTAGGGTGCTATTGACTCTATTTCTAATGAGTTACCACAGCACAGCTAAGGTTCTCGCTTAACCTTCATCTCTGATACAACCTATAACGAACCGGCCTTTTTGACCCTTGAAAAATTCACACTAATACGTCCACTATATTGCATGTCGAGAAACCGAAAGCCGAATAAACCCGTTTGTGAGGGAAAAAAGAAAAAAAAGATAAGAAGAAAACTAAACATAGAATCTCACAGTGGAATAAATAATCTATAATATACCATAAATCTTTACAAAAAACAAAACTATTTTACACACATACACATACACACACATATATACACACACATAAATCAGAGTATACTAACCTATTTCTGCCTGGATAGTTATAACAGTCTATCCTCACAATTGCTGATAACATACCAATGAATACAGCGGAAAATATAACCATCTATATGAATACGTCTCTAGGCTTCCAACTTGTCTTTTGAAGCTCCAAACATCCAAACTAATCTGTAATATGCTCGGACTGACTTGAGCATTATAATAAAATAACACCTAAGTCAGTTTAGAAAACCAGCATGAGAAAACACACCCAACAAGATTCAAAGTTATACGAAAATATTTGAAATCAAAAGTTATCTAGCAAGACCATGCCACACATAAACATGACGGGTTTCTAACTTATAACAAAATTACTTTATAGAAAATTCAGTGATATTATAATAATGACTAGATGTTCAAAGTAAAATATTAAAATAGATAGAATGCATGCGTCTCATGTTTCAACATAGCCGGCCACAATCAAAACCGCATAGCTCTTCTTGGAGAATGGATTCCATATAATGTCTAAACACTAGGGTACCACCTATCGTAGTACACCTCTAGAAAAATATACCGAGATCAAACCTATCGATCCCTGCCAACAAAAGACCGGCCTACCCTTTACTGGATAGTATCGAACATGTCATCACCCCAGTCGTTCCCAACCTTTTTATTGATATCTCATGCACAACTAATCCATAAATATTTAGATGTAGGGTATCTAGAAAGGCGACAACATATCCTAATGGGTGCGATATGCTTAACCTTGCTCCATCTCCCCTAATTTTCAATCATTCCAAGTTGATGAAGCTTGAGGCTATGTTTACCTTTTTGAATCGCAATCTCGCTTGGAATGCTAACACGGTCTTTCAAGAAACATTGATAGCATTCATCCATACAAGTTTTTCTAGGACTTAACAAACCAATCTCTTCAAAGATCATCATCTTCATTTTCCTCAAGATTTCATAATTTGTATGCTCAATTCGGATCGAAGTGGTTTTCGTATAAACAAATCTGATCTTGGTCTCTTCGAAAATAATCAACGAATTTGGCTAGATTTGATATTCGGTTAATTAACTATGAAGTTGCAAATATAAGCAGGCACTAGGCCCATATTATGAATCTTTCAGACATTTATTTAAAAATATCGTTACAAAGATATATATTTAAATCTCTTTCAATATTTCAATATTTGGAAAGAATTTCGAATACTTATATCCATAACAGGATATTCTCAAATCATATCAATGCTTAGAAATATTTCCAAGTTCAATTTATAATTTATATTATGAATTCAAGTAATTTTTGAAGTTCCTACATCTAACAATTTTGGAAATTTCTTAAGTTTCCAAAAATCCAATTATAATATTTCTCTAATAAAATCACATCCATTCAATAAAATTCAGTTTACAAATCTCGAGAGTATCTGCAGCCAAATTCCAATTACTTACTATTAAATTCTATGTAAAATAATAAGAACTTCAAAGAATTATAATTTAATTTCAAACATGTTTATGTAATCATTTAAAACATCAAAACACTTTTAAATAAACATCGATAACTCATTCTTAATTCATTTCTAAATAAACTAATCAATTTACAAGAGCTTATTATAAAAATTTAAATCCTTTTCAACCAATTATAAATGTCGAATAACCAACTTTATGAAATATTCCAATATTAAAAACAGTTTTAAACTACATAGTTCGACAAATAAAAATTCCCTTTTAAAAAAAATTAACTTATCGATAAAATTTTATTTTTAAAATCCCAATATAACCAATTTTACTTTATAAATCCCTCTCGATTCATAACACATCGATTACATTTCTTCACAACCTTTCTCGCATTTCAAAAATAGAATCCACTATTTTTTTCAAAAAAACCAATTTTCACCTCTCTATATGAATTCACACTATGGATTTATATTTCCAATTTATCAGATGATAAACATACCATTTTATTTATAAATGTCATTTATAAATTTTCAAACTCATTCGAGTTCCACTTCTTTTATAAAATATTCTCATTTATAAAATTTCATTTACAAATCCATTCTTTATATATCCCATTTTATTTTCTAAACTCTTTTAATTCTTGGTTTCAACTATTTAGCCATATTTTTAGAAATACCACTTAAAATTCATTATAGAAATACTTTGTCCATCACTTTAAAATCTCTATTTAAAATCCTTTAAGACACTTAAGTAAAAATCGAAAATCAAGTCGTTGACTTTAAAAAAGTAGTTTCTTTTTAATAATCCAAGATTTCTTTGAAACACTTACTATTTCAAAATTTTATTTTTTTAAAACTTAAATATCAGTTATTCCAAAAATCAATCTTTTATTTAATTCAAATTCATCCCTTTAAAATAGTCCAAATTCAATAAAAGTATTATTATTTCCAAATTCGCTGTTAAAAATCTTTTTAAAATTGGAAAATATTATTTATGGTATTTATAATATCAAAATTAAGGCTTATGCTACTATAGCACCTAATAAGTCAAATCATAACACAATCTATAACAAATTATTCGCACACATCATATATCACTATATATGAAACTTAAATTATCATTTTTGAGGAATCCTATTGGATCCCTCTACCTGTTTCCCCATAGCCACAGATGTCATAGAATCACAAAAATATAATCACCGCTTCAAGGCAGGATATCACAATGAAAAGGGTCACCCGCTATTATGCAAGGCGCATAGTCTCTCCTCCACTCCAATCGACGGGAATATATCCAAACCAACTAATATATATAATAATCTATTCAAGCAGTCATTCAACCATTTTTATTAGCTACCAATCATACTAGTTAACAAAAAAGGTGAGATTATCTCACAAAAATTTCCTGTTGTCGTCGAAGTGTTCCGGTTTGGAATTAAAACCTGATGACATCCTGTTTCAGCTCAAATTTTAGATGTCTCCAAATCAGAATAGACCAATTCCAAATCGTACATCTCGATGATACAAGCGCAATGCGACTAATAGCGTTTAATTTCGACTTATAAAGAACAAGATATTAATTTTACAAGCTTATTGAATTTAATAATAAATAAATTCCTTAATCCAATCATTAATTTATAATTACCATTTTATATATTAGTAACCATTCTTCCCCTCTTTCTAACATCTCGTCCACATCAAACGACCCTAGCTCAATTCCCCTTCAACGCAGTTGCCTCCCTCCATCACCTGAGCTGCCATCCCCTTGTCGTCGACTACCTAGGCCCTCCAGCAACCCATGCCACCAGCGCCACCTCTCAGTTTGCCGCCGTCCACAGGAAAAAAAAAACCCAAACATCTCCATTCAAAACCCTATAGCAGTTACCACACACAGCCATTTGCAACCCAATTTGGCCAGCCTCTCACCCATGTTCCTTTCTACAATCTTCCTTCAAGCCTCATCGCAAATCGTTGACCCAATTCGTCGTGTTATCCTAAAACCTACAGCGCCATCTGACATAGTTCACTGCCACCTTGCGTCGTTTTAGTCAATCTCCACCATTGAAAACACTTAACACTTCGACCCTAACATTTCTTCAATTATGGCCTTCGCCTGGTGTCGCCAAAAGTGGCTCCGATGATCTCGGGCCATTAGACGAAGCATTTGAAACTTTATAAAAGGAATGAATCATTTTCTTCAGCAAATTGCGCAAATAAATAGGAACGAAATGATGGGAAAACGACGAAAGTATGGCTTGATGGAGATGGAAAATGGCCAAGTAGTTAATTCAAAAATAATACATTATTAAAAATTCAAAAATATATAGATGTTTTATTCCAAACCCTAATCGAGGTGTTATGCTTGGCGTTTCTAATGTTATGCCCCTATTCCGAACGCAATGGAGCAAGTTTCGAGTCCCAATTTGATCGTATGGAGAAGGTATCTTTTCGAAACCAATTATTATAATAAATCTTCGATATTAATTTCAACGCGTTTTGATCTCCCTGACTAACCAATACGTCTGATCGCTACGAAATTTGACGGTGTATTATAGTTCATTATTACAGACCCAATGACACTGGTTTCGTCGAAATCAATTCGAGACTGTGCCCCGAAGGCTTTTTTATATGTTAATTAGAATGAGTTATTTTCAAAATCTAGTAAATCACTTTTAAATCCAATTTCGAAATTTTATTACCTTCATTCTTATTAAATAGAATTTAAATAAGATTTTAAATAGTTTTATCCAACTTAAAAATCCAAGATTCAATTGTTTATACAATTTCAATTATTAAATTTAACCATTAAATTATCCAATAAATAGCTATATTTGGAATTAAAGTCATTTAACTACAACATGAACTTTTCAATATTTAAATAAATTAAATGTTTCAAATTTAGATAACTAAATTTTTGGGTCGTTACAGCCCGCTTTGGCGGTATTCCTGACATTGGCTTCAAAATATCTGCAAACTCTTTTTCTACCAACAAAGGATCTAATTCTCCTTCCTTTTCCATTGATTTAGCAAAGCACAAGAACTTGACTCTGACTTCTCCACTGAATATATGATTCGATTACGATTATTAGGGTGTCACAATGATATTTCCAATCCCGGCAAAATATTCTTGCATTATATCTATCTAACTAATCCATACCTAATACGATCCTGAAACCCTAGAAATCCAAAACATAATAACTGCATGCAAACATATAACCTAACAAGTTGAGTTCTAACCGATCATATTTCATTTCTAGGCTTGCATACCCTCCTATTGGATTCACAACCCTTAAAGAAGTAAGTAGGTATGATGGTTCTACACATAATTTATATAACAAACACTGGGATACAAATGAATGCAATGCACTGGTATCAAATAATACTATAACTGGTATACTATGAATCAAAAGCATACCTTACATCACGGATTTCCACTTCTCAACAGTTGTTGGTCTAGAAAAAGATGGTTCCAAGGAAAAAAAATTTCCCCTATCTGCTCTAGTAGGTTCTGGACATTGATTCTTATAATGTCGATCTGGTCACAGTTGAAGCAATTCACTCCTTTCTTTTCTGCAATATTCATCCCTTTTCTAATTCGACATTCATGAGCAAAATTTCCTATCTTGTTGCACTTGTAGAAAACTACATCGGCCTTCCCTTTCTTAGTAGTTTCTCCTCTCCTTTCCATTTAAATGACTTTCTTTTCTTTCGTTAGGGATCTTGAACCTCAACTGACTTCCCCTTAGTAAACGTAGAAAGCATCTCTTCGTTCTTGAAGGCCATCTCCACCAAGACATTGCTTGGGTCATGGAGTTGTGGAATGGTTGCCCTGGCAATCTCTAACTTCAGTCCTCGAATAAACTTTTCATTTCTCTTAATGACAGTGTCAATCATGGAGTATCCGTATCTGCACAGCTCATTAAATTTCATAACATATTCGGTTACCGTCATCTCCCTATATTCTATATAATTAAAATTCCTCATTAATGTTGACTTAGCCAATTCGGATAGAAACCACTCTTCGAATCTCCTTTGAAACTCGGTCCAAGCTACCTCATCTTTGGTACTCCAATGGTAACTATTCCGTTCCATCAGTATAATGTTGCTCCCTGCAATTGTCTGGAAGCAAGTCTTCTCTTCTATTCATCATCTAATCCTACGTCAGCAATAATTCTTTAACAATGCAATAACCTGTTTTCTATTTCGATAGCATCCTAAGTTCCCAAAACGGTTTCCCACCAAGACTGGTGTAGTCCATGCTCAGCTTGGCATAGTTATTGCCAACTGGGCCTAGATTTTCTCCCTAGCATTCACATTATTTTCCCTCGGTTTCTGTTGTAACTTCTCCAACTTGCATCAGATTGACGATGAACTGATACATCATCCCTATATTTACTAGCGAGGTTCCAGCACCTACATTAGCATTTACACTTGGATTAGCATTTGCTTACCAACTTGAATTCCTCCTGTTATTGGGTTCGGCATTTCCATTAGTTATGGTGCTTCCTCCATTAAGATTTTGTCTTCCATTTCCTACCTTCATATCTTCCTTTCTCGTATATCTACATATGAGCCTTAGTAAGATATAGAAGAACGACCTAAGAGAAATAGGGAATACATACTTATAGTTATATATAACACCCCTAATTTTTTGATAACATTATTCGAGAGAATAATGTAAATGTTAAGTGATAAGAGGTTGAGATTTGAACAAATCCAATTAAGGCCGTCTTAGTAAAATAATTATATGGGATTAAGTATAGGTTATAAGCTTAATAATTAACATAACGGTATATTAAGTATTTGTCGCACATAAACCTTACCTTTATATATATTCGTTCCTACCATTTTATTTCTCATTCACGTAATTTTGAAAATGAGAAACAAAATCTTAAAGAGGAGCCGGCCATTAGGAGAAGAGAAATCAAAGTAAAGCTAGGGATTCAAGCTTAGGTGAAATTAATCTCAGTCCAATCTCCTAAACATAATCGAGGTGAAAAATAATTCCATCTCTATTTTTTTCTTTTGTTTTCGGATTTGAGGGTGAATTCGTTCTTAGGATAATTTGGATGATGATATGCTTGAATCACAATTTATTTGATTTAAACAAGAGTGTTTAAATATGATTTCTCATGGTATTTGGAAGAAATCAATTTATGTTGATGTTTAATTTCCATGGAAAAAACTTATGTTATGTGGAAAATAATTTCGGCGTTGGTTTCAATTTTGATAAATTTCCAAGCTAACGAAAGATTGTTATCAATTTTGAAAGGAATATATGGTTGTTTGGGTTCATAAAATTCATTTCGAAAAATATATTGAGAATTAAGTGAATTTTTGAAATATTTGGGATTTTTCCTAAGTAGATTTTCTATAAAAATTAAATTATTTTAAAAGAGGGACTTCTTTGCAATATTAGTTTTGCTTAATGGAAAGGCTTATTTGTTAACATAACCATGCTTCAGATCTAAAATTGGCGACATTTATTTTTGTAAAGAATTTGAAAAGTTAAGGCAACCAATTTTGTGTTTACACGTAGCAGATTAGTTAGAAAAGAGTTTGCTTTAATTAGTATTAATCTAGGTTTACCTAGAAATGTTGGTTCCGCCTTCTGTAGAAGTACCTTTCAAACCAAAGCTTCCACCCTCAACCCAGTCAAACCTACTAAGCTTAAACTAATACACAAGATATCACATTGATAGTACGTAGTGGATTGGAGAAAGGCGGAAGGCTAGGTGTCGAAAGCATGGCTTCCAAATGGCTTGATACCTTGTTTAGCTTTGAAAAGAGAAGTGCCTACCTTTGTTTTATTTAAGCCTTCGAAGGTATCGAAGCATATGTTTTTGAAAGAGGTTTTTTAAAGCTTTCAAAAAAGTTGCCATTAGCTTATGTATGCTTCCGAATGGGTTCCTTTATTTAAATAAAAATGCTTTTGAAAGGAGTTTCGACCTAGTCGAAGCCCTACTGTTGTTATTTTGCCTTTTGATGGTATTGAAGTCATCAATGCTTTCGAAAGGTAGTTTTTGTTCATAAAGATGTTCTATGCCTCTTCCTAAATGCTTTCAAAAAGGTCAAAGGGTTTGAAGGCAAAAGCTTCGAAAAGGGTTTCAACGTCATCCTTTAATGTTTTGTTCAAATGATTTGAAGCTTTCAAAAGCGATGGTGCTGATGCCATCATGTTTTCCCTAATATTTTTATATGATAAAGGATGGTTTTGAAAGAGATACTTTCGTTTAAATTCAGATTGACCCAAATAATAATTTGAGTATAAACCCAATGGTTTCAAAGAAGGGACATTCAATGATTTCGGAAGGGATGCTTCCAATGGTTTCGAAAGAGGGACTTTCAATTATTTCGTAAGGGATACTTCAATTGTTTCGGAAGGGGGACTTTCAACGGTTTCGAAGACATACTTCTATGTGTTATCAAGTAATATTTTATTACGTTCCTCTAGTTTCAAAAGATATGTTTTAAAATGTTTCGAAAGGCAGGGGCCTAATGTTCTGAAAAGAGATTTATATGCTTTTGAAGGAGGTTATCCAATGAAGTCAAAAGCAAGGTTTTGAAGGTTTCGACAATCTTAGTATTCAAAGCAAATAATGCAATCTCATTTTCAAAAGAGGACCGCGACATAATTAAATAAAGTGTTTTGAAAAGGCGTTTTTGGAGAAGTTTTCTTTGATTAAAAAGGTTAAAAGGATTAACCAACTCATTATGTATTCATCTTCATATATGTATATATTCACATTGTGTTGGACGCATAAATGAATTTTGGAGAAGGTCAGAATAACCAGCTAGGTTGACCTAGTAGTGAATATAAATTAAGTTAACTTCTGAATGAGTAGAATTGCATCCAAAAGGTTAGGAAGACCAGAATATAGGATGCTAAAATATTAAAGAAAGATATTGGCATGGGCCAATAGGTTCTCGAAAAGCCCATGAAAATTGTGTACAGGAAAAGATATTGGCAGTGGCCAATAAATTCATAGTTAGTCCATGAAAACTATATATAACGGAAGATGTCAAAAAGATAGGTTTGTAGTTAGCCCATGAAAACTATATCCGAAATAAGACATTGACAGATGCCAATCGGTTCCTAGTTAGCCCTTGAAAATTAGATAGGAAGAAAGATATTCGAGTTAATAATAAGTTCCTAGTCAACCCAAGAAAACTAGGATAAGTGTAAAAATATTGGAGTCACCAATAGGTTCGTAGTGATCCAATGAAAACTATGAAATTGGTTAGGAAGTCCTTAAACATTTTACTGCTTATTAGTCAGCCCATGAAAACTAATAGGTCAATAGTAATCCTAGAAACTATAATTGAGGTAGATAATTAGAATGAATGGGAATGGGTAATCCAGAATTGATTCATTTGTTTTGCATATCATCATATCATGTTGTTTTGAATCGTTTTAATCATTATGGATGCAGGAGTATAGTATATGATTTTATAATGGTTTTAGGACACTAGTGAGTGGAAAACCCATTCCGCTAAGCGGCATGGTCTCACTAGATATCTAAATGGTTTGAGATGGTAGATTATTATTCTTACCAGACTTTATATCTGACTCGAAGTTTAAGTTTTCCCCATAAACTAATGGGCACTCAATTGATTTTGAGTAGTTTGAGAGTTGAGGTTTTCACGTTCTTCATTAGACGAACAAAGCTTCCAGAGACATGCAGGAGGCATTAGAGCTATATATAGTTCTTTTTTATTTGATTCTGCTATGTTGTTTGTAATGGCGAAGTTGTTATATTGCATGTATATACTCTAATCATCCAATGGGGCATCTTTATATGTTACTCTTGGCACATATTGTAATAAATATATTTTCCCTGAATTGACGGTTACGAGATTATGTAATGAATTGGAAATTTTTTGAAATCGAATTGATTTTGTTTGATGTTTTAATTTTTTTCCATATCAAGTATTTCTTTATGTCAATGAATCTAACACCGTTGTATTTGGTCGCAAAGTATTAATAACTATGGATGACTATAGCATCCATAGTTGTTAATTTTGGACCTTGAAGTAGGGGGATGTTACAAGTTGGAATCAGAGCACAGATTCATGAAACTGTAAAAGAAAGTTAAACCTAAATGCTTTTTTCAAGCATAATCCAATAAATCGGAAATATGATTTGGATTTTGGATAAATCTATAGTTATGCACTTGTATTTGATATATATATATATATATATGTATTTATGTATATATATAAGTACATCCTTCTCTCTCTCTCTTAGACCATTCTTCTATATCTTACTAAGACTCGCATGCATATTTATGAGAAAGAGGATATTGAAGTAGGAAATGGAGGAGGAAATCTCGGTGGAGGAAGCAACACAGTTAATGTAAATGCTCGACCTAATACCCATAGGAACCAAGGTCGATAGGCTAATTCTAACCAAAATGTTGATGCCAATATGGGTGTTGGAGATCCACCCATAGATATGGGGGTGGTGTATCAATTCTTTAACAATATGATGCAAGCAGGAGTTGCTATTGGTGTGGCTAGAAATGATGGAGGAGCTAATCCTATGGCCCCAGTTGGGAATGACTATGCTAAGTTGAGCAGAGATTTCATCAGTCTAGGAGGAAATCCATTTATAGGAACATAAGATCCTATTGAGGTAGAGAATTGGCTGTTGAATTATGAGCACATCTTTGCTGATCTGGGTTTGGATGATGAGCAGAAGAGAAGGTTGGCCTCTTGATATTTGTAGAGGCCAATAATTCACTGGTGGAAAGTGTCATTAACGGGGTTTTGGAGAAGGAGTTGACATGGGTTGGGTTCAAAAGGAGATTTGAACAGAGGTTTTTATCTGAGATTACTAAGTCAGCACTGATGTGGAAGTTTATGGATATAGTTCAGGGAGAGATGTTGGTTATCGAGTATGCCAATAGGTTTGATAAACTATCTCGAAATGGATATGCTATTATTAACATTGACATCAGAAGGAATGAGTGGTTCATTCTAGGTTTAAAACCTGAGCTTGCTAGAGCAAGCATGACACATATTCGTGATTCTTATAATGTGGTTGAGGACATGACCATTCACTAAGAAGAAATTCTTGCTTGTGTACTAGAGAGAATCCATTTGAAACCCAGGGATCTCAGGGAAAGAAAAGGAAGTTCTTTAAGAAGAAGAAGAGAGCTTGTAACAACCCGAGATTTTGGAGATTACTATTAATATTAGATTATGAAGAAAATTATAATTTAATATTGTTTTTAAAAATGAACTGGATAATAAAATAGGGATTATATTGTTTATTTTATATAAAAAATATCTTGATGAATATAATATGGGATTTGAAATTTAAATAAGTCATATTATTTTACTTGACGCTTATTTAAACATTTGATGGTTGAAATAAGTGCAAATGAATGAAAATAAAGTTTGGAAAACTTTATTTATTGATTTGTGTTGTAAATAAATAATTGTGATGGTTTAATTTGAGTTAATTAGTAATATCAAAAATTTATTCCAATGTTAGCCTTTGATTGAAAAATAAAAGGCTAACATGAAGACAATAAAATTTAGAAGTGTAAATAGGCTTGGAATGATGTTTTAGTGTTATATAAATGTTAAAATATTATAATACACTTAGTTAGACTTAAAAATAAATTTTATTTGGTTGAAATGGATGAAAAATATACATTACTTAGAATTTCATTAAGTATAATTGCCTTTGCTCTTATTGGGTAAGGTTTTAGATCCAAAACCCTAAATCTAGAAGCATCTAGTGAGAAGGAATTTCTTCTATTTCTCTATTCATTCCTTCTTCTCAAAAAATAAAAATAAAAAATACAACTTACAATAAACCTAAAACAATGGCCTCCATATGAGGAAAAATCAAAATTCACTCATTCTCTTGCAAAATCAAGGTTCAATTCAAGTTACACACATAAGATAAGGTAATCTCCTACCTATTTAATCTCAAATTCATATCAATTCTCAGATTTGATTCACTATAATTGAGTTTTGATATTTTTCCATGCTTGCATGTTGTTTCTATAGCTTCTACAGGTTTCTAATTACTAATCCAAGGCTAAAGCTCCTTTCTTTGCAAGCAAAATCATTTAATTCGCTAAAAACAAACCCTAAGGTGAGTAAAATCACTCTATCTTCTTCTGTTGATTTTGAGAATCGAGTATTCAAGGAATATCTCGATGCATTCTCTTAATGTTCTTTGGTCTGAGTTTTGAAGCTATATAAATATGAGTTTTAAAGAGAAATTTGTGCTTTGAGATATAAAAAATAAATAAATCAAAGAATATTTTGAGAATATATTTACAAGAGTAGTATTTTTTTAGAAATAATTTGAGAATGTTGGGTTGTCCTTTGAGTAGTTAAGAGTTCTAGTCGATACGCCTGATCAACGTTATCGATAGGAATATCCTAAATGCTATGATGAGGCAATCAGACATGATGGTTTGTGTTTTAAAAATTGAGATTTTGAAAATAATATTTGAGATTAAATATTAAATTTATTTTTGAATGGTAATTGCAGCCATTGATTTTAGAGACGAGTATCAGAGTGGCGAGGCAGTTTTGATCGTTTGATCGACTCTGCAGCCAACGGACATATCTATTTATTAGAGATTCAGTGGCAAGGAAATGCTATTTATTTATATATTTATTTTGAAATTATAAATATGAGAATATGTGAGAAAATTATTGAGCTATACTTTATTTAAAGTATATTTTGAGATTTTAGAATTATATTATATACATTGGATGTTTTAAAAGAAGAGTTATAAGGAGATTTGAAGATTGTTTTAAACTATTTAAGTGGTTTAATAAAAAGACTAAAGAGAATTTAAACTCTTTATTTATTTTAAGGAATATTATTATGGATTTACAAAATCTTTTGAAAATTAATTTTGAAGTATGAGAAGAAATTTGGACTTTTAATTTGAGTTTTAAATTACTTACAAAGTAATATAGTAAAGAGTTTGAAAATTTTCAAATGTCGAAAATTGAGATTTAAAATTTAAAAGATGTTGAGATTTATCAATTTTACATATCTTGAATTGAAAAGTAATTTGAGCTTATATCCTTATTTCTTGAGTATATTCTATCCCTGAGCTGATACCAACGATGTGCATTTTTCGCAGTCATTCGAGTTTGGCGGTGTTGTGAGAAGCCATTTTATGCGATTTATCAATCTTGTCTGTTGAGTCTATCCTTGGTAAGAGGGCGTTCTTTCCATATTATTATGCGGAAAATTGTGTTGTTGGTCATTTTTGTTGCTTAAAGTTCGGGTTTGCATGAGTTTGATCCCGACTCTATACATAGAGTTTTGAGAAATCTATCTTATTTGATTGATAATTTGTTGAGCTTTTTATTGAGTATTGTTTCGAAGACGGGATATCTTCGAAATACTTTCGAGTTACTTGAAAAAATTCGATGATTTGTTAGTCGCTATATTAGCATATGATGGACTATTGGATTAACCAAGAAAGTTTTTCCTTATCTCTCTCTACCATTCTATGTCGGGAGAATGAATGGTTTGTGTTTTGAGCTTGTCTACCACCTTTGTTGATTGAATTTTTATGTTGTTTACAGCCTTTTCCTTTAGAAATTGCGAGGCGCAATTTTGTTAAAGGGGAGAGTCTGTAACAACCCGGGATTTTGGAGATTACCATTAATATTAAATTATGAAGAAAATTATAATTTAATATTGTTTTTAAAAATGAACTAGATAACAAAATAGGGGATTATATTGTTTATTTTACATAAACAATATCTTGATGAATATAATATGGGATTTGAAATTTAAATAAGTCATATTATTTTACTTGACGCTTATTTGAACATTTGATGGTTGAAATAAGTGCAAATGAATGAAAATAAAGTTTGGAAAACTTTATTTATGTATTTGTGTTGTAAATAAATAATTGTGATGGTTTAATTTGAGTTAATTAGTAATATCGAAAATTTATTCCAATGTTAGCATTTTATTGAAAAATAAAAGGCTAACATGAAGAAAATAAAATTTACAAGTGTAAATAGGCTTGGAATGATGTTTTAGTGTTATAAAAATGTTAAAATATTATAATACACTTAGTTAGACTTAAAAATAAATTTTATTTGGTTGAAATGGATGAAAAATATACATTACTTAGAATTTCACTAAGTACAATTGCCTTTGCTCTTATTGGGTAAGGTTTTAGATCCAAAACCCTAAATCTAGAAGCATCTAGTGAGAAGGAATTGCTTCTATTTCTCTATTCATTCCTTCTTCTCAAAAAATAAAAATTAAAAAATACAACTTACAATAAACCTAAAACAATGGCCTCCATATGAGGAAAAATCAAAATTCACTCATTCTCTTGCAAAATCAAGGTTGAATTCAAGTTACACACATAAGATAAGGTAATCTCCAACCTATTTAATCTCAAATTCATATCAATTCTCGGATTTTATTCACTATAATTGAGTTTTGATATTTTTCCATGCTTGCATGTTGTTTCTATAGCTTCTATAGGTTTCTAATTACTAATCCAAGGCTAAAGCTCCTTTCTTTGCAAGCAAAATCATTTAATTCGCTGCAAACAAACCCTAAGGTGAGTAAAATCACTCTATCTTCTTCTGTTGATTTTGAGAATCGAGTATTCAGGGAATATCTCGATGCATTCTCTTAATGTTCTTTGGTCTGGGTTTTGAAGCTATATAAATATGAGTTTTAAAGAGAAATTTGTGCTTTGAGATATAAAAAATAAATAAATCAAAGAATATTTTGAGAATATATTTACAAGAGTAGTATTTTTTTAGAAATAATTTGAGAATGTTGGGTTGTCCATTGAGTAGTTAAGAGTTCTAGTCGATACGCCTGATCAACGTTATCGATAGGAATATCCTAAATGCTATGATGAGGCAATCAGACATGATGGTTTGTGTTTTAAAAATTGAGATTTTGAAAATAATATTTGAGATTAAATTTATTTTTGAATGGTAATTGCAGCCATTGATTTTAGAGACGAGTATCAGAGTGGCGAGGCAGTTTTGATCGTTTGATCGACTCTGCAGCCAACGGACATATCTATTTATTAGAGATTCAGTGGCAAGGAAATGCTATTTATTTATATATTTATTTTGAAATTATAAATATGAGAATATGTGAGAAAATTATTGAGCTATACTTTATTTAAAGTATATTTTGAGATTTTAGAATTATATTATATACATTGGATGTTTTAAAAGAAGAGTTATAAGGAGATTTGAAGATCGTTTTAAACTATTTAAGTGGTTTAATAAAAAGACTAAAGAGAATTTAAACTCTTTATTTATTTTAAGTAATATTATTATGGATTTACAAAATCTTTTGAAAATTAATTTTGAAGTATGAGAAGAAATTTGGACTTTTAATTTGAGTTTTAAATTACTTACAAAGTAATATAGTAAAGAGTTTGAAAATTTTCAAATGTTGAAAATTGAGATTTAAAATTTAAAAGATGTTGAGATTTATCAATTTTACATATCTTGAATTGAAAAGTAATTTGAGCTTATATCCTTATTTCTTGAGTATATTCTATCCCTGAGCTGATACCAACGATGTGCATTTTTCACAGTCATTCGAGTTTGGCGGTGTTGTGAGAAGCCATTTTATGCGATTTATCAATCTTGTCTGTTGAGTCTATCCTTGGTAAGAGGGCGTTCTTTCCATATTATTATGCGGAAAATTGTGTTGTTGATCATTTTTGTTGCTTAAAGTTCGGGTTTGGATGAGTTTGATCCCGACTCTATTCATAGAATTTTGAGAAATCTATCTTATTTGATAGATAATTTGTTGAGCTTTTTATTGAGTATTGTTTCGAAGACGGGATATCTTCGAAATACTTTCGAGTTACTTGAAAAAATTCGATGATTTGTTAGTCGCTATATTAGCATATGATGGACTATCGGATTAACCAAGAAAGTTTTTCCTTATCTCTCTCTACCATTCTATGTCAGGAGAATGAATGGTTTGAGTTTTGAGCTTGTCTATCACCTTTGTTGATTGAATTTTTATGTTGTTTACAGCCTTTTCCTTTAGAAATTGCGAGGCGCAATTTTGTTAAAGGGGAGAGTCTGTAACAACCCGGGATTTTGGAGATTACCATTAATATTAAATTATAAAGAAAATTATAATTTAATATTGTTTTTAAAAATGAACTAGATAACAAAATAGGGGATTGTATTGTTTATTTTACATAAACAATATCTTGATGAATATAATATGGGATTTGAAATTTAAATAAGTCATATTATTTTGCTTGACGCTTATTTGAACATTTGATGGTTGAAATAAGTGCAAATGAATGAAAATAAAGTTTGGAAAACTTTATTTATGGATTTGTGTTGTAAATAAATAATTGTGATGGTTTAATTTGAGTTAATTAGTAATATCGAAAATTTATTCCAATGTTAGCCTTTTATTGAAAAATAAAAGGCTAACATGAAGAAAATAAAATTTAGAAGTGTAAATAGGCTTGGAATGATGTTTTAGTGTTATAAAAATGTTAAAATATTATAATACACTTAGTTAGACTTAAAAATAAATTTTATTTGGCTGAAATGGATGAAAAATATACATTACTTAGAATTTCACTAAGTACAATTGCCTTTGCTCTTATTGGGTAAGGTTTTAGATCCAAAACCCTAAATCTAGAAGCATCTAGTGAGAAGGAATTGCTTCTATTTCTCTATTCATTCCTTCTTCTCAAAAAATAAAAATAAAAAATACAACTTACAATAAACCTAAAACAATGGCCTCCATATGAGGAAAAATCAAAATTCACTCATTCTCTTGCAAAATCAAGGTTGAATTCAAGTTACACACATAAGATAAGGTAATCTCCAACCTATTTAATCTCAAATTCATATCAATTCTCGGATTTTATTCACTATAATTGAGTTTTGATATTTTTCCATGCTTGCATGTTGTTTCTATAGCTTCTATAGGTTTCTAATTACTAATCCAAGGCTAAAGCTCCTTTCTTTGCAAGCAAAATCATTTAATTCGCTGCAAACAAACCCTAAGGTGAGTAAAATCACTCTATCTTCTTCTGTTGATTTTGAGAATCGAGTATTCAGGGAATATCTCGATGCATTCTCTTAATGTTCTTTGGTCTGAGTTTTGAAGCTATATAAATATGAGTTTTAAAGAGAAATTTGTGCTTTGAGATATAAAAAATAAATAAATCAAAGAATATTTTGAGAATATATTTACAAGAGTAGTATTTTTTTAGAAATAATTTGAGAATGTTGGGTTGTCCATTGAGTAGTTAAGAGTTCTAGTCGATACGCCTGATCAACGTTATCGATAGGAATATCCTAAATGCTATGATGAGGCAATCAGACATGATGGTTTGTGTTTTAAAAATTGAGATTTTGAAAATAATATTTGAGATTAAATTTATTTTTGAATGGTAATTGCAGCCATTGATTTTAGAGACGAGTATCAGAGTGGCGAGGCAGTTTTGATCGTTTGATCGACTCTGCAGCCAACGGACATATCTATTTATTAGAGATTCAGTGGCAAGGAAATGCTATTTATTTATATATTTATTTTGAAATTATAAATATGAGAATATGTGAGAAAATTATTGAGCTATACTTTATTTAAAGTATATTTTGAGATTTTAGAATTATATTATATACATTGGATGTTTTGAAAGAAGAGTTATAAGGAGATTTGAAGATCGTTTTAAACTATTTAAGTGGTTTAATAAAAAGACTAAAGAGAATTTAAACTCTTTATTTATTTTAAGTAATATTATTATGGATTTACAAAATCTTTTGAAAATTAATTTTGAAGTATGAGAAGAAATTTGGACTTTTAATTTGAGTTTTAAATTACTTACAAAGTAATATAGTAAAGAGTCTGAAAATTTTCAAATGTTGAAAATTGAGATTTAAAATTTAAAAGATGTTGAGATTTATCAATTTTACATATCTTGAATTGAAAAGTAATTTGAGCTTATATCCTTATTTCTTGAGTATATTCTATCCCTGAGCTGATACCAACGATGTGCATTTTTCACAGTCATTCGAGTTTGGCGGTGTTGTGAGAAGCCATTTTATGCGATTTATCAATCTTGTCTATTGAGTCTATCCTTGGTAAGAGGGCGTTCTTTCCATATTATTATGCGGAAAATTGTGTTGTTGATCATTTTTGTTGCTTAAAGTTCGGGTTTGGATGAGTTTGATCCCGACTCTATTCATAGAGTTTTGAGAAATCTATCTTATTTGATAGATAATTTGTTGAGCTTTTTATTGAGTATTGTTTCGAAGACGGGATATCTTCGAAATACTTTCGAGTTACTTGAAAAAATTCGATGATTTGTTAGTCGCTATATTAGCATATGATGGACTATCGGATTAACCAAGAAAGTTTTTCCTTATCTCTCTCTACCATTCTATGTCAGGAGAATGAATGGTTTGAGTTTTGAGCTTGTCTATCACCTTTGTTGATTGAATTTTTATGTTGTTTACAGCCTTTTCCTTTAGAAATTGCGAGGCGCAATTTTGTTAAAGGGGAGAGTCTGTAACAACCCGGGATTTTGGAGATTACCATTAATATTAAATTATAAAGAAAATTATAATTTAATATTGTTTTTAAAAATGAACTAGATAACAAAATAGGGGATTGTATTGTTTATTTTACATAAACAATATCTTGATGAATATAATATGGGATTTGAAATTTAAATAAGTCATATTATTTTACTTGACGCTTATTTGAACATTTGATGGTTGAAATAAGTGCAAATGAATGAAAATAAAGTTTGGAAAACTTTATTTATGGATTTGTGTTGTAAATAAATAATTGTGATGGTTTAATTTGAGTTAATTAGTAATATCGAAAATTTATTCCAATGTTAGCCTTTTATTGAAAAATAAAAGGCTAACATGAAGAAAATAAAATTTAGAAGTGTAAATAGGCTTGGAATGATGTTTTAGTGTTATAAAAATGTTAAAATATTATAATACACTTAGTTAGACTTAAAAATAAATTTTATTTGGCTGAAATGGATGAAAAATATACATTACTTAGAATTTCACTAAGTACAATTGCCTTTGCTCTTATTGGGTAAGGTTTTAGATCCAAAACCCTAAATCTAGAAGCATCTAGTGAGAAGGAATTGCTTCTATTTCTCTATTCATTCCTTCTTCTCAAAAAATAAAAATAAAAAATACAACTTACAATAAACCTAAAACAATGGCCTCCATATGAGGAAAAATCAAAATTCACTCATTCTCTTGCAAAATCAAGGTTGAATTCAAGTTACACACATAAGATAAGGTAATCTCCAACCTATTTAATCTCAAATTCATATCAATTCTCGGATTTTATTCACTATAATTGAGTTTTGATATTTTTCCATGCTTGCATGTTGTTTCTATAGCTTCTATAGGTTTCTAATTACTAATCCAAGGCTAAAGCTCCTTTCTTTGCAAGCAAAATCATTTAATTCGCTGCAAACAAACCCTAAGGTGAGTAAAATCACTCTATCTTCTTCTGTTGATTTTGAGAATCGAGTATTCAGGGAATATCTCGATGCATTCTCTTAATGTTCTTTGGTCTGAGTTTTGAAGCTATATAAATATGAGTTTTAAAGAGAAATTTGTGCTTTGAGATATAAAAAATAAATAAATCAAAGAATATTTTGAGAATATATTTACAAGAGTAGTATTTTTTTAGAAATAATTTGAGAATGTTGGGTTGTCCATTGAGTAGTTAAGAGTTCTAGTCGATACGCCTGATCAACGTTATCGATAGGAATATCCTAAATGCTATGATGAGGCAATCAGACATGATGGTTTGTGTTTTAAAAATTGAGATTTTGAAAATAATATTTGAGATTAAATTTATTTTTGAATGGTAATTGCAGCCATTGATTTTAGAGACGAGTATCAGAGTGGCGAGGCAGTTTTGATCGTTTGATCGACTCTGCAGCCAACGGACATATCTATTTATTAGAGATTCAGTGGCAAGGAAATGCTATTTATTTATATATTTATTTTGAAATTATAAATATGAGAATATGTGAGAAAATTATTGAGCTATACTTTATTTAAAGTATATTTTGAGATTTTAGAATTATATTATATACATTGGATGTTTTGAAAGAAGAGTTATAAGGAGATTTGAAGATCGTTTTAAACTATTTAAGTGGTTTAATAAAAAGACTAAAGAGAATTTAAACTCTTTATTTATTTTAAGTAATATTATTATGGATTTACAAAATCTTTTGAAAATTAATTTTGAAGTATGAGAAGAAATTTGGACTTTTAATTTGAGTTTTAAATTACTTACAAAGTAATATAGTAAAGAGTTTGAAAATTTTCAAATGTTGAAAATTGAGATTTAAAATTTAAAAGATGTTGAGATTTATCAATTTTACATATCTTGAATTGAAAAGTAATTTGAGCTTATATCCTTATTTCTTGAGTATATTCTATCCCTGAGCTGATACCAACGATGTGCATTTTTCACAGTCATTCGAGTTTGGCGGTGTTGTGAGAAGCCATTTTATGCGATTTATCAATCTTGTCTATTGAGTCTATCCTTGGTAAGAGGGCGTTCTTTCCATATTATTATGCGGAAAATTGTGTTGTTGATCATTTTTGTTGCTTAAAGTTCGGGTTTGGATGAGTTTGATCCCGACTCTATTCATAGAGTTTTGAGAAATCTATCTTATTTGATAGATAATTTGTTGAGCTTTTTATTGAGTATTGTTTCGAAGACGGGATATCTTCGAAATACTTTCGAGTTACTTGAAAAAATTCGATGATTTGTTAGTCGCTATATTAGCATATGATGGACTATCGGATTAACCAAGAAAGTTTTTCCTTATCTCTCTCTACCATTCTATGTCAGGAGAATGAATGGTTTGAGTTTTGAGCTTGTCTATCACCTTTGTTGATTGAATTTTTATGTTGTTTACAGCCTTTTCCTTTAGAAATTGCGAGGCGCAATTTTGTTAAAGGGGAGAGTCTGTAACAACCCGGGATTTTGGAGATTACCATTAATATTAAATTATAAAGAAAATTATAATTTAATATTGTTTTTAAAAATGAACTAGATAACAAAATAGGGGATTGTATTGTTTATTTTACATAAACAATATCTTGATGAATATAATATGGGATTTGAAATTTAAATAAGTCATATTATTTTACTTGACGCTTATTTGAACATTTGATGGTTGAAATAAGTGCAAATGAATGAAAATAAAGTTTGGAAAACTTTATTTATGGATTTGTGTTGTAAATAAATAATTGTGATGGTTTAATTTGAGTTAATTAGTAATATCGAAAATTTATTCCAATGTTAGCCTTTTATTGAAAAATAAAAGGCTAACATGAAGAAAATAAAATTTAGAAGTGTAAATAGGCTTGGAATGATGTTTTAGTGTTATAAAAATGTTAAAATAATATAATACACTTAGTTAGACTTAAAAATAAATTTTATTTGGTCGAAATGGATGAAAAATATACATTACTTAGAATTTCACTAAGTATAATTGCCTTTGCTCTTATTGGGTAAGGTTTTAGATCCAAAACCCTAAATCTAGAAGCATCTAGTGAGAAGGAATTGCTTCTATTTCTCTATTCATTCCTTCTTCTCAAAAAATAAAAATAAAAAATACAACTTACAATAAACCTAAAATAATGGCCTCCATATGTGGAAAAATCAAAATTCACTCATTCTCTTGCAAAATCAAGGTCCAATTCAAGTTACACACATAAGATAAGGTAATCTCCTACCTATTTAATCTCAAATTCGTATCAATTCTCAGATTTTATTCACTATAATTGAGTTTTGATATTTTTCCATGCTCGCATGTTGTTTCTATAGCTTCTATAGGTTTCTAATTACTAATCCAAGGATAAAGCTCCTTTCTTTGCAAGCAAAATCATTTAATTCGCTGCAAACAAACCCTAAGGTGAGTAAAATCACTCTATCTTCTTCTGTTGATTTTGAGAATCGAGTATTCAGGGAATATCTCGATGCATTCTCTTAATGTTCTTTGGTCTGAGTTTCGAAGCTATATAAATATGAGTTTTAAAGAGAAATTTGTGCTTTGAGATATAAAAAATAAATAAATCAAAGAATATTTTGAGAATATATTTACAAGAGTAGTATTTTTTTAGAAATAATTTGAGAATGTTGGGTTGTCCATTGAGTAGTTAAGAGTTCTAGTCGATACGCCTGATCAACGTTATCGATAGGAATATCCTAAATGCTATGATGAGGCAATCAGACATGATGGTTTGTGTTTTAAAAATTGAGAATTTTGAAAATAATTTTTGAGATTAAATTTATTTTTGAATGGTAATTGCAGCCATTGATTTTAGAGACGAGTATCGGAGTGGCGAGGCAGTTTTGATCGTTTAATCGACTCTGCAGCCAACGAACATATCTATTTATTAGAGATTCAGTGGCAAGGAAATGCTATTTATTTATATATTTATTTTGAAATTATAAATATGAGAATATGTGAGAAAATTATTGAGCTATACTTTATTTAAAGTATATTTTGAGATTTTAGAATTATATTATATACATTGGATGTTTTAAAAGAAGAGTTATAAGGAGATTTGAAGATCGTTTTAAACTATTTAAGTGGTTTAATAAAAAGACTAAGAATTTAAACTCTTTATTTATTTTAAGGAATATTATTATGGATTTACAAAATCTTTTGAAAATTAATTTTGAAGTATGAGAAGAAATTTGGACTTTTAATTTGAGTTTTAAATTACTTACAAAGTAATATAGTAAAGAGTTTGAAAATTTTCAAATGTTGAAAATTGAGATTTAAAATTTAAAAGATGTTGAGATTTATCAATTTTACATATCTTGAATTGAAAAGTAATTTGAGCATATATCCTTATTTCTTGAGTATATTCTATCCCAGAGCTGATACCAACGATGTGCATTTTTCGCAGTCATTCGAGTTTGGCGGTGTTGTAAGAAGCCATTTTATGCGATTTATCAATCTTGTCTATTGAGTCTATCCTTGGTAAGAGGGCGTTCTTTCCATATTATTATGCGGAAAATTGTGTTGTTGGTCATTTTTGTTGCTTAAAGTTCGGGTTTGAATGAGTTTGATCCCGACTCTATTAATAGAGTTTTGAGAAATCTATCTTATTTGATAGATAATTTGTTGAGCTTTTTATTGAGTATTGTTTCGAAGACGGGATATCTTCGAAATACTTTCGAGTTACTTGAAAAAATTCGATGATTTGTTAGTCGCTATATTAGCATATGATGGACTATTGGATTAACCAAGAAAGTTTTTCCTTATCTCTCTCTACCATTCTATGTCGGGAGAATGAATGGTTTGAGTTTTGAGCTTGTCTATCACCTTTGTTGATTGAATTTTTATGTTGTTTACAGCCTTTTCCTTTAGAAATTGCGAGGCGCAATTTTGTTAAAGGGGAGAGTCTGTAACAACCCGGGATTTTGCAGACTACCATTAATATTAAATTATGAAGAAAATTATAATTTAATATTGTTTTTAAAAATGAACTAGATAACAAAATAGGGGATTATATTGTTTATTTTACATAAACAATATCTTGATGAATATAATATGGGATTTGAAATTTAAATAAGTCATATTATTTTACTTGACGCTTATTTGAACATTTGATGGTTGAAATAAGTGCAAATGAATGAAAATAAAGTTTGGAAAACTTTATTTATGGATTTGTGTTGTAAATAAATAATTGTGATGGTTTAATTTGAGTTAATTAGTAATATCGAAAATTTATTCCAATGTTAGCCTTTTATTGAAAAATAAAAGGCTAACATGAAGAAAATAAAATTTACAAGTGTAAATAGGCTTGGAATGATGTTTTAGTGTTATAAAAATGTTAAAATATTATAATACACTTAGTTAGACTTAAAAATAAATTTTATTTGGTTGAAATGGATGAAAAATATACATTACTTAGAATTTCACTAAGTATAATTGCCTTTGCTCTTATTGGGTAAGGTTTTAGATCCAAAATCCTAAATCTAGAAGCATCTAGTGAGAAGGAATTGCTTCTATTTCTCTATTCATTCCTTCTTCTCAAAAAATAAAAATAAAAAATACAACTTACAATAAACCTAAAACAATGGCCTCCATATGAGGAAAAATCAAAATTCACTCATTCTCTTGCAAAATCAAGGTTCAATTCAAGTTACACACATAAGATAAGGTAATCTCCAACCTATTTAATCTCAAATTCATGTCAATTCTCAGATTTTATTCACTATAATTGAGTTTTGATATTTTTCCATGCTTGCATGTTGTTTCTATAGCTTCTATAGGTTTCTAATTACTAATCCAAGGATAAAGCTCCTTTCTTTGCAAGCAAAATCATTTAATTCGCTGCAAACAAACCCTAAGGTGAGTAAAATCACTCTATCTTCTTCTGTTGATTTTGAGAATCGAGTATTCAGGGAATATCTCGATGCATTCTCTTAATGTTCTTTGGTCTGAGTTTTGAAGCTATATAAATATGAGTTTTAAAGAGAAATTTGTGCTTTGAGAAATAAAAAATAAATAAATCAAAGAATATTTTGAGAATATATTTACAAGAGTAGTATTTTTTTAGAAATAATTTAAGAATGTTGGGTTGTCCATTGAGTAGTTAAGAGTTCTAGTCGATACGCCTGATCAACGTTATCGATAGGAATATCCTAAATGCTATGATGAGGCAATCAGACATGATGGTTTGTGTTTTAAAAATTGAGATTTTGAAAATAATATTTGAGATTAAATTTATTTTTGAATGGTGATTGCAGCCATTGATTTTAGAGACGAGTATCGGAGTGGCGAGGCAGTTTTGATCGTTTGATCGACTCTGCAGCCAACGAACATATCTATTTATTAGAGATTCAGTGGCAAGGAAATGCTATTTATTTATATATTTATTTTGAAATTATAAATATGAGAATATGTGAGAAAATTATTGAGCTATACTTTATTTAAAGTATATTTTGAGATTTTAGAATTATATTATATACATTGGATGTTTTAAAAGAAGAGTTATAAGTAGATTTGAAGATCGTTTTAAACTATTTAAGTGGTTTAATAAAAAGACTAAAGAGAATTTAAACTCTTTATTTATTTTAAGTAATATTATTATGGATTTACAAAATCTTTTGAAAATTAATTTTGAAGTATGAGAAGAAATTTGGACTTTTAATTTGAGTTTTAAATTACTTACAAAGTAATATAGTAAAGAGTTTGAAAATTTTCAAATGTCGAAAATTGAGATTTAAAATTTAAAAGATGTTGAGATTTATCAATTTTACATATCTTGAATTGAAAAGTAATTTGAGCTTATATCCTTATTTCTTGAGTATATTCTATCCCTGAGCTGATACCAACGATGTGCATTTTTCACAGTCATTCGTGTTTGACGGTGTTGTGAGAAGCCATTTTATGCGATTTATCAATCTTGTCTATTGAGTCTATCCTTGGTAAGAGGGCGTTCTTTCCATATTATTATGCGGAAAATTGTGTTGTTGATCATTTTTGTTGCTTAAAGTTCGGGTTTGGATGAGTTTGATCCCGACTCTATTCATGGAGTTTTGAGAAATCTATCTTATTTGATAGATAATTTGTTGAGCTTTTTATTGAGTATTGTTTCGAAGACGGGATATCTTCGAAATACTTTCGAGTTACTTGAAAAAATTCGATGATTTGTTAGTCGCTATATTAGCATATGATGGACTATTGGATTAACCAAGAAAGTTTTTCCTTATCTCTCTCTACCATTCTATGTCAGGAGAATGAATGGTTTGAGTTTTGAGCTTGTCTATCACCTTTGTTGATTGAATTTTTATGTTGTTTACAGCCTTTTCCTTTAGAAATTGCGAGGCGCAATTTTGTTAAAGGGGAGAGTCTGTAACAACCCGGGATTTTGGAGATTACCATTAATATTAAATTATGAAGAAAATTATAATTTAATATTGTTTTTAAAAATGAACAAGATAACAAAATAGGGGATTGTATTGTTTATTTTACATAAACAATATCTTGATGAATATAATATGGGATTTGAAATTTAAATAAGTCATATTATTTTACTTGACGCTTATTTGAACATTTGATGGTTGAAATAAGTGCAAATGAATGAAAATAAAGTTTGGAAAACTTTATTTATGGATTTGTGTTGTAAATAAATAATTGTGATGGTTTAATTTGAGTTAATTAGTAATATCGAAAATTTATTCCAATGTTAGCCTTTTATTGAAAAATAAAAGGCTAACATGAAGAAAATAAAATTTAGAAGTGTAAATAGGCTTGGAATGATGTTTTAGTGTTATAAAAATGTTAAAATATTATAATACACTTAGTTAGACTTAAAAATAAATTTTATTTGGTTGAAATGGATGAAAAATATACATTACTTAGAATTTCACTAAGTATAATTGCCTTTGCTCTTATTGGGTAAGGTTTTAGATCCAAAACCCTAAATCTAGAAGCATCTAGTGAGAAGGAATTGCTTCTATTTCTCTATTCATTCCTTCTTCTCAAAAAATAAAAATAAAAAATACAACTTACAATAAACCTAAAACAATGGCCTCCATATGTGGAAAAATCAAAATTCACTCATTCTCTTGCAAAATCAAGGTTCAATTCAAGTTACACACATAAGATAAAGTAATCTCCTACCTATTTAATCTCAAATTCATATCAATTCTTAGATTTTATTCACTATAATTGAGTTTTGATATTTTTCCATGCTTGCATGTTGTTTCTATAGCTTCTATAGGTTTCTATTTACTAATCCAAGGCTAAAGCTCCTTTCTTTGCAAGCAAAATCATTTAATTCGCTGAAAACAAACCCTAAGGTGAGTAAAATCACTCTATCTTCTTCTGTTGATTTTGAGAATCGAGTATTCAGGGAATATCTCGATGCATTCTCTTAATGTTCTTTGGTCTGAGTTTTGAAGCTATATAAATATGAGTTTTAAAGAGAAATTTGTGCTTTGAGATATAAAAAATAAATAAATCAAAGAATATTTTGAGAATATATTTACAAGAGTAGTATTTTTTTAGAAATAATTTGAGAATGTTGGGTTGTCCATTGAGTAGTTAAGAGTTCTAGTCGATACGCCTGATCAACGTTATCGATAGGAATATCCTAAATGCTATGATGAGGCAATCAGACATGATGGTTTGTGTTTTAAAAATTGAGATTTAGAAAATAATATTTGAGATTAAATTTATTTTTGAATGGTAATTGCAGCCATTGATTTTAGAGACGAGTATCAGAGTGGCGTGGTAGTTTTGATCGTTTGATCGACTCTGCAGCTAACGAACATATATATTTATTAGAGATTCAGTGGCAAGGTAATGCTATTTATTTATATATTTATTTTGAAATTATAAATATGAGAATATGTGAGAAAATTATTGAGCTATACTTTATTTAAAGTATATTTTGAGATTTTAGAATTATATTATATACATTGGATGTTTTAAAAGAAGAGTTATAAGGAGATTTGAAGATCGTTTTAAACTATTTAAGTGGTTTAATAAAAAGACTAAAGAGAATTTAAACTCTTGATTTATTTTAAGGAATATTATTATGGATTTACAAAATCTTTTGAAAATTAATTTTGAAGTATGAGAAGAAATTTGGACTTTTAATTTGAGTTTTAAATTACTTACAAAGTAATATAGTAAAGAGTTTGAAAATTTTCAAATGTTGAAAATTGAGATTTAAAATTTAAAAGATGTTGAGATTTATCAATTTTACATATCTTGATTTGAAAAGTAATTTGAGCTTATATCCTTATTTCTTGAGTATATTCTATCCCTGAGCTGATACCAACGATGTGCATTTTTCGCAGTCATTCGAGTTTGGCGGTGTTGTGAGAAGTCATTTTATGCGATTTATCAATCTTGTCTATTGAGTCTATCCTTGGTAAGAGGGCGTTCTTTCCATATTATTATGCGGAAAATTGTGTTGTTGGTCATTTTTGTTGCTTAAAGTTCGGGTTTGAATGAGTTTGATCCCGACTCTATTCATAGAGTTTTGAGAAATCTATCTTGTTTGATAGATAATTTATTGAGCTTTTTATTGAGTATTGTTTCGAAGACGGGATATCTTCGAAATACTTTCGAGTTACTTGAAAAAATTCGATGATTTGTTAGTCGCTATATTAGCATATGATGGACTATTGGATTAACCAAGAAAGTTTTTCCTTATCTCTCTCTACCATTCTATGTCGGGAGAATGAATGGTTTGAGTTTTGAGCTTGTCTATCACCTTTGTTGATTGAATTTTTATGTTGTTTACAGCCTTTTCCTTTAGAAATTGCGAGGCGCAATTTTGTTAAAGCGGAGAGTCTGTAACAACCCGGGATTTTGGAGATTACCATTAATATTAAATTATGTAGAAAATTATAATTTAATATTGTTTTTAAAAATGAACTAGATAACAAAATAGGGGATTATATTGTTTATTTTACATAAACAATATCTTGATGAATATAATATAGGATTTGAAATTTAAATAAGTCATATTATTTTACTTGACGCTTATTTGAACATTTGATGGTCGAAATAAGTGCAAACGAATGAAAATAAAGTTTGGAAAACCTTATTTATGGATTTGTGTTGTAAATAAATAATTGTGATGGTTTAATTTGAGTTAATTAGTAATATCGAAAATTTATTCCAATGTTAGCCTTTTATTGAAAAATAAAAGGCTAACATGAAGAAAATAAAATTTAGAAGTGTAAATAGGCTTGGAATGATGTTTTAGTGTTATAAAAATGTTAAAATATTATAATACACTTAGTTAGACTTAAAAATAAATTTTATTTGGTTGAAATGGATGAAAAATATACATTACTTAGAATTTCAGTAAGTATAATTGCCTTCGCTCTTATTGGGTAAGGTTGTAGATCCAAAACCCTAAATCTAGAAGCATCTAGTGAGAAGGAATTGCTTCTATTTCTCTATTCATTCCTTCTTCTCAAAAAATAAAAATAAAAAATACAACTTACAATAAACCTAAAACAATGGCCTCCATATGAGGAAAAATCAAAATTCACTCATTCTCTTGCAAAATCAAGGTTCAATTCAAGTTACACACATAAGATAAGGTAATCTCCTACCTATTTAATCTCAAATTCATATCAATTCTCAGATTTTATTCACTATAATTGAGTTTTGATATTTTTCCATGCTTGCATGTTGTTTCTATAGCTTCTATAGGTTTCTAATTACTAATCCAAGGCTAAAGCTCCTTTCTTTGCAAGCAAAATCATTTAATTCGCTGCAAACAAACCCTAAGGTGAGTAAAATCACTCTATCTTCTTATGTTGATTTTGAGAATCGAGTATTCAGGGAATATCTCGTTGCATTCTCTTAATGTTCTTTGGTCTGAGTTTTGAAGCTATATAAATATGAGTTTTAAAGAGAAATTTGTGCTTTGAGATATAAAAAATAAATAAATCAAAGAATATTTTGAGAATATATTTACAAGAGTAGTATTTTTTTAGAAATAATTTGAGAATGTTTGGTTGTCCATTGAGTAGTTAAGAGTTCTAGTCGATACGCCTGATCAATGTTATCGATAGGAATATCCTAAATGCTATGATGAGGCAATCAGACATGATGGTTTGTGTTTTAAAAATTGAGATTTTGAAAATAATATTTGAGATTAAATTTATTTTTGAATGGTAATTGCAGCCATTGATTTTAGAGACGAGTATCAGAGTGGCGAGGTAGTTTTGATCGTTTGATCGACTCTGCAGCTAACGAACATATATATTTATTAGAGATTCAGTGGCAAGGTAATGCTATTTATTTATATATTTATTTTGAAATTATAAATATGAGAATATGTGAGAAAATTATTGAGCTATACTTTATTTAAAGTATATTTTGAGATTTTAGAATTATATTATATACATTGGATGTTTTAAAAGAAGAGTTATAAGGAGATTTGAAGATCGTTTTAAACTATTTAAGTGGTTTAATAAAAAGACTAAAGAGAATTTAAACTCTTGATTTATTTTAAGGAATATTATTATGGATTTACAAAATCTTTTGAAAATTAATTTTGAAGTATGAGAAGAAATTTGGACTTTTAATTTGAGTTTTAAATTACTTACAAAGTAATATAGTAAAGAGTTTGAAAATTTTCAAACGTTGAAAATTGAGATTTAAAATTTAAAAGATGTTGAGATTTATCAATTTTACATATCTTGAATTGAAACGTAATTTGAGCTTATATCCTTATTTCTTGAGTATATTCTATCCCTGAGCTGATACCAACGATGTGCATTTTTCGCAGTCATTCGAGTTTGGCGGTGTTGTGAGATGCCATTTTATGCGATTTATCAATCTTGTCTATTGAGTCTATCCTTGGTAAAATGGCGTTCTTTCCATATTATTATGCGGAAAATTGTGTTGTTGGTCATTTTTGTTGCTTAAAGTTCGGATTTGAATGAGTTTGATCCCGACTCTATTCATAGAGTTTTGAGAAATCTATCTTATTTGATAGATAATTTGTTGAGCTTTTTATTGAGTATTGTTTCGAAGACGGGATATCTTCGAAATACTTTCGAGTTACTTGGAAAAATTCGATGATTTGTTAGTCGCTATATTAGCATATGATGGACTATTGGATTAACCAAGAAAGTTTTTCCTTATCTCTCTCTACCATTCTATGTCGGGAGAATGAATGGTTTGAGTTTTGAGCTTGTCTATCACCTTTGTTGATTGAATTTTTATGTTGTTTACAGCCTTTTCCTTTAGAAATTGCGAGGCGCAATTTTGTTAAAGGGGAGAGTCTGTAACAACTCGGGATTTTGGAGATTACCATTAATATTAAATTATGAAGAAAATTATAATTTAATATTGTTTTTAAAAATTAAATAGATAATAAAATAGAGAATTATATTGTTTATTTTACATAAACAATATCTTGATGAATATAATATGGGGTTTGAAATTTAAATAAGTCATATTATTTTACTTGGCGCTTATTTGAACATTTGATGGTTGAAATAAGTGCAAATGAATGAAAATAAAGTTTGGAAAACTTTATTTATGGATTTGTGTTGTAAATAAATAATTGTGATGGTTTAATTTGAGTTAATTAGTAATATCGAAAATTTATTCCAATGTTGGCCTTTTATTGAAAAATAAAAGGCTAACATGAAGAAAATAAAATTTAGAAGTGTAAATAGGCTTGGAATGATGTTTTAGTGTTATAAAAATGTTAAAATATTATAATACACTTAGTTAGACTTAAAAATAAATTTTATTTGGTTGAAATGGATGAAAAATATACATTACTTAGAATTTCACTAAGTATAATTGCCTTTGCTCTTATTGGGTAAGGTTTTAGATCCAAAACCCTAAATCTAGAAGCATCTAGTGATAAGGAATTGCTTCTATTTCTCTATTCATTCCCTCTTCTCAAAAAATAAAAATAAAAAATACAACTTACAATAAACCTAAAACAATGGCCTCCATATGAGGAAAAATCAAAATTCACTCATTCTCTTGCAAATTCAAGGTTCAATTCAAGTTACACACATAAGATAAGGTAATCTCCTACCTATTTAATCTCAAATTCATATCAATTCTCAGATTTGATTCATTATAATTGAGTTTTGATATTTTTCCACGCTTGCATGTTGTTTCTATAGCTTCTATAGGTTTCTAATTACTAATCCCAGGCTAAAGCTCCTTCTTTGCAAGCAAAATCATTTAATTTGCTGCAAACAAACCCTAAGGTGAGTAAAATCACTCACGTTTTCTGTATACAACCTTTTTTATTCATATTTAGTGTAAAATTGAATGCTTGGAGCTATAAAAATCAAGTTTTGATCATATTTTGTGCTCAATCCAAAAACTGAATTCTGTCCATCTTTGAAGCTGAAACGAATTTGACTATAACTTTTTCGTTTCTTAACCGATTTTGATAATTTTAGATTTTTCGGAAAACATAATTCTTGTGCTACAACTATCATGTTTTGTGTTTTATGTACTTTTGAAGTTTGGTGTGTCAAAATTGAATTTTTCTACTATAATCCCAAGAGCAAAACCAATATTTACTCTGTGCTTGATGCAGCGCAATCCGAAAATTCTGGAAATTCACAAGTCTTAGGTCGCTCACGACCTAGAGAGAAATTTTAGGTCGTTCACGACCTAACAGTAGTGATCTACGACCTAAGGAAGAAGACCAACGACCTAAAGAAGGGAATTTAGGTCGGCCCCGAATTAACATCGCTCTAGGTCGTGTGGAAGAAGTTTCGGAGTTAGGTCGTTGGGAAGTTTTAAGTCGTTGCCGACCTAAGGAACACTGCTCACGACCTAACAGAAACACTCTAAGTCGTTTACGATTTAACGAGATAAAAGGCAACGAGTTACAGGAACCAAAACATATTTTAGGTTGGCCCCGACTTAAGGAGGAGAAGCTGCGAGCTAACAAAGATTTAAGTCGCTTGGTGGATTCACGACCTAGTGGAGAAGAAGGTGCGGAGGGTTCACTACCAGGTACATTGGTAACTCGTTCAAACAAGTTAATGACTTATGGCCAGCAACTTAATGCAGATGACTCGTGTGAGGAAGTAGGTCGTTTGGAGTTAAGTCGCGAGGAAGCAAGTCACTTGGAAGATAAGTCGTAGGTCGAATACGACCTAAGTGATGTGTCGTAAGTCGTGACATGGTGTTGTAAACTGTTTGTTTTCTTGAGTCGTTTACTTCATATGTCGTAAGTCGTTCACGACCTAGTATAAGTCATGTAATGTGTTGTTTGTATGTGAATGTCGTACTAAGTCGTGAGCGACTTAAATGCTGAGTCGTGTGTTCTGTTGGTAGGTCGGCTACGACCTAGGAAGGTCATAAGTCGTATACGACTTAAGGGTGAAAGGTGAAAATACTATAAATAGGCGTATGTTGTACATTTTTGTTGTTGATTTTTTTTGAATAAAATTCTCTTTGTTAGCTTTGTGCTTTCATACAAATTGGTAGTTGAGTGTGATCTCCTATCTCCTCTTTCGGTTAATCGAGTGCGCTCGATTCAACGATCGTAGAAGCCGATTCACGGTATCTAGCGCGCTAGATCAACGTACGAAGAATCGTAGATCTTCTTTCTCGGCATCGTGCGCGATCAACGAGACGAAGATAGCTAGAATCCGGTATCTTTGGATCAACGGATTTGGGCCTTGCAGTATTCTCAACTCACCGATTGCTACATTCCATCGATTGAAGTTTGTTTTGATTAATCCGCTGCGTCAGTTTGGTATCAGAGCCAGGTTAGCCAATCATAGCTAAGTTGACTCTTGGAGCCAAGTATTTGAAGTTTGAAGTTGTCCATCGCGTTCATATTGAAGTTGCAACAAGAGGGAGAACTTTCGATCCATTCTATTTTGGATCAAAGTGTTGAAAGTGTTTGAATTTGAAATAGGCCGTGTATACTAGTGAAGTAGCCGAGCCTAGGAAGGATCATTGGAAGCTTGTTTCGAGCTAAGGAGTTAGGCCGAGCCTTGTGAAGTTGTATGTGAAGTTGAAGCATCACTTTGGAATCGATTTGTTGAAATTTTGTGAATCTCAATCATGCCGCCAAGGAGAGCTAACCGCCATCAATATGTTGAAGCTTTATATCGGAGAGAAGAGGCCGATCAAATGGAACAACGTATGCATGAGAAGATTAATGAAGGCATTGGTAGGTTGGAAAAGCTTATGATTGATATGAATCAAAGTAGAAGAAGAAATTCACCTGAATCCATCCGTGGGGGTAGTAGAGTGTCATCACATTCAGAACGGGAGAAGAGAGAAAGTCAAGAGCCTAGGAGTGTTGATAATCGAAGTAGGAGGAAAGTTGATGATCATGATAGACGGGATGTTGGTAGTAGGAGTGGTGGTAGAGATGTTGGAGGGCGTGAAAGACAACGATATGCATCAGACTTTGATGAAGAGTTTGATGGTGAGAGGGGAAGTATTCATTTCAGAGACCGAGATCAGGGACAACGTCAGTATCGGGTTATTGATGATGATCGACGTTGGGAATCGGGAATGAAGATGGAGATTCCGGAGTTTAAAGGAGGAATGGTAGCTGAAGAATTTCTTGATTGGGTGTCAAATGTTGAAGAGATCTTTGATTTTAAGGAGGTTCCTGAGCATAGGAGAGTAAAGTTGGTTGCTACTAGGTTGAAGGGGAGAGATTTGGCGTGGTGGCAACAAACTAAACTTACCAGGGAGAGAATGGGGAAGTCAAAAATAGAAACGTGGGATAAGATGAAGAAGATGATGAGAGCTACATTTTTACCATACAACTATCAATCACTTATGTACCAGAGATTGCAGAATCTCCGGCAGGGGACAAAATCAGTAAATGACTATACAGATGAATTTTACCAACTCATTGCCAGGAACGATATAATGGAGACAGAAGAACAGCTGACTGCTAGGTTTGTTGGAGGGTTGAGAATGCAGATCCAGGATATGGTTAATATGTTCGACCCCAGATCTGTAGCGGAGGCACATCAAAAGGCGTTAGCTTGGGAAAAGCAAGGAAGGCGTGGAGGGGGTGTGTTTACTAATTCCAACAATCAAGCGAAGGGTGTCGGAGGAAGTTCTAATGTTCCTAAAGCTGTTTCCAAACCAGTTGTGAAGGAGGGTGAGAAGGCGAAGGTTAATAGTGGGTTCAAATGTTATAATTGCCAGGAAATGGGTCATAAAAGCAATGAGTGTCCGAAGCCGAAGAAGAGAACTATGATAGTTGAAGCTGAGGATGAGGATGAAGAGGCTGAGTGTTCTAATTCCTTACCGGTTGAGGAGGAAGACTTGTTAGCGGGAGACGAAGGATATTCACTGATGACGAGGAGGAGTTGTTTGACACCAAAGCAAGAGGAGGGAGACAGTTGGTTGAGGAATAACATATTTCAGTCTACTTGTACTATTCTTGGAAGAGTTTGTAAATTCGTTACTGATGCTGGGAGTTGCGATAACATTATCTCTACAGAGGCAGTAAAGAAGTTGGAATTGAAAACCGAGAAGCATCCTAAACCGTACAAGTTAGCTTGGTTGAGGAAAGGAGGTGAGGTAAAAGTTGGAAGGAGAGCTTGTGTTAAATTTTCAATTGGGAAGAAATACAAAGATGAAATCTGGTGCGATGTAGTGGACATGGATGTGTGTCATCTGTTGTTGGGCAGACCATGGCAGTTTGATAGAGCAGTTCAACATGATGGTCGTGCTAATAGCTATAGTTTCATGTTTGAAGGCACTAAAATTACTTTAGTTCCCAAGAAGCAGCAACAGAAAGAAAGCAAGCTGGAGGAAATTGAAGAATTGAAAACTCTGTTAACTTTGAAGGAGTTTGTCAAGGAAGTCGAAGAGGAGCCTGAAGTCTATTTGTTAATTGGGCGAGAGTGCAGTGAAGAGGTTGAAATTCCTGAGGAAGCAAAGCCAGTTTTGAAAGAGTTTGAGGATGTATTTCCAGAGGAGTTGCCTAAGGAGTTACCGCCATTGAGAGACATTCAACATCAAATCGATCTTGTTCCGGGAGCAGTATTACCGCATAGACCACATTAGCGAATGAGTTCGAAGGAACATGAAGAGTTACGAAGGCAGGTGGAAGAGTTGCTAGAACAGGGACGTGTTCAGGAAAGCTTGAGTCCTTGTGCAGTGCCAGCTTTGTTGGTGCCGAAAAAGGATGGAACATGGAGGATGTGCACTGACAGTAGAGCATTAAATAAGATTACGGTGAGATATAGATTTCCTATGCCAAGGTTGGATGACTTGCTGGATCAGTTGAGTGGGGCAACTATCTTTTCAAAAATTGATTTGAAAAGCGGTTATCATCAAATTCGGATTAGACCTGGAGACGAATGGAAGACAGCCTTCAAAACGAGAGAGGGGTTATACGAATGGTTGGTTATGCCATTTGGTTTATCAAATGCACCTAGTACATTCATGCGGGTGATGAATCAAATCTTTAGACCATTCATTGGGAAGTTCGTGGTAGTTTATTTCGATGATATTCTGATATATAGCAGGAGTATGGAGGAGCATGTTCTACATTTGAGGGAAGTGTTGATTATTCTTCGTGAGGAACAATTTTATGCTGCTACGAAGAAATGTGTGTTTATGACAAGGAGTGTTTTATTTCTGGGGTATGTTGTTTCGGAGGAAGGTATTCAAGTTGATC
Source organism: Allium cepa (assembly GCA_030765085.1). Classification (NCBI taxonomy): domain Eukaryota; kingdom Viridiplantae; phylum Streptophyta; class Magnoliopsida; order Asparagales; family Amaryllidaceae; genus Allium; species Allium cepa. The sequence goes on from CM060945.1 coordinate 502,678,175, forward strand.
AGAATAAAGTTGAAGCAGTCAGGAATTGGCCACAGCCAAAGACAATTACGGAAGTGAGAAGTTTTCATGGGCTAGCGTCATTCTACCGGAGATTCATTCCACACTTCAGTAGCATGATGGCTCCAGTTACTGATTGCATGAAGGGGAAGCAGTTTGTATGGTCAAAGGAAGCGGGAGTTGCTTTTGAACGAATCAAAGAACTGTTGACGACAGCGCCAATTCTTGTTTTACCTAATTTTCAGTTGTTGTTTGAGCTACACACTGATGCATCAAAGGTTGGGATTGGAGGAGTGTTGAGTCAGCAGGGGAGACCTATTGCATATTTCAGTGAAAAGTTATCAGGGGCAAAGATGAGATACAATACATATGACGTTGAATTTTACGCTGTTGTGCAAGCTGTTAAGCATTGGAGACACTACCTGTTTCAGAAGGAATTTGTTTTATATACTGATCACGAGGCATTGAAGCATTTACAGGGGCAGGATAAAATTTCAGCAAGGCATGAATCGTGGATTGCATATTTACAGCAGTTTACCTTTGTTGTTAAGCACAAATCGGGGGTGACGAACCGTGTGGCTGATGCTTTGAGTAGGCGGAGTCATTTGCTGACAACATTGAAAGTTGAAGTGACGGGGTTTGAATTACTGCCAGAGATGATTGAAGAAGATCCTTACTTTGTGAAATATGTTGAAAAGGTGAAGGATGGGAGTACTGATGAGTTTTTATTGGTGGATGGTTTTCTGTTTAAAGGGAATCGTTTGTGCATACCGGATTGTAGCTTGAGATTGAAAATTATCAAGGAGTTACACGAGGAAGGGCATGTGGGCCGTGATCGTACTTTGCAATTGATTTCACAGTCCTACTTTTGGCCGTCGATGAGGAAAGAAGTGGGAAGGTTTGTGGAGCGATGTCATATTTGCCAAGTTTCGAAAGGAACCGCGACTAATGCTGGATTGTATATGCCGTTACCTGTACCATCTAAACCATGGGTTGATGTGAGTATGGACTTTATGTTGGGTTTGCCGAGGACTCAGAGGGGAAATGATTCCATCTTTGTTGTGGTTGACAGATTTTCTAAAATGGCACATTTTATTGCTTGCAAGAAGACGGCGGATGCTATTCGTGTTGCTCAGTTATTTTTCAAGGAGATCTATCGACTTCATGGATTGCCAGAGTCTATTGTGTCGGATAGAGATACTCGTTTTCTGAGTCACTTTTGGTTAAGTATGTGGAAGATGGTGGGAACGAAGCTGAAATTTAGTAGTGCTTATCATCCGCAAACTGATGGGCAGACAGAAGTTGTTAACATATCATTGGGAGATTTGTTGCGATGTCTTGTACAGGATAATTTGGGAAGTTGGGACATGAAATTATGCCAAGCAGAATTTGCTCATAATCATGCCATGAATCGCAGTACGGGATTCAGTCCACTTCAGATTGTATATTCAAATTTACCAAGGGGGCCGTTGGATTTAGCAATAGTACCACAACCGAAGGGGACAGTTAAACGAGCTGCTGATTTTGTTGAAGGATTGACAGAATGTCATAGAATCGCTCAAGAACGATTGGAAAAGTCTAATGAGAAGTATAAGAGGGCTGCTGATGTGAAACGACGGAGTGTCGAATTTAAGGAAGGTGATTTGGTTTATGCTGTGTTAACGAAGGATCGATTTCCAGTGGGTACTTACAACAAATTGAAAGCCAGAAAAATTGGTCCTGTAGAAGTTGTGAAACGGATTAATGAAAATGCTTATAAGTTGAAGCTGCCGGAGGATGTGTACACTTTTGACGTGTTCAATGTTAAGCATCTCAGGCCATATTATGGAGATGAACAATCTGGTGTAGAGGAATTTACAAATTCGAGGACGAATTTATGTCAACCCGGAGAGGATGATGCAGCGCAATCCGAAAATTCTGGAAATTCACAAGTCTTAGGTCGCTCACGACCTAAGAGAGAAATTTTAGGTCGTTCACGACCTAACAGTAGTGATCTACGACCTAAGGAAGAAGAGCAACGACCTAAAGAAGGGAATTTAGGTCGGCCCCGAATTAGCACCGCTCTAGGTCGTGTGGAAGAAGTTTCGGAGTTAGGTCGTTGGGAAGTTTTAAGTCGTTGCCGACCTAAGGAACACTGCTCACGACCTAACAGAAACACTCTAAGTCGTTTACGACTTAACGAGATAAAAGGCAACGAGTTACAGGAACCAAAACATATTTTAGGTCGGCCCCGACTTAAGGAGGAGAGAACACTGCTCACGACCTAACAGAAACACTCTAAGTCGTTTACGACTTAACCAGATAAAAGGCAACGAGTTACAGGAACCAAAACATATTTTAGGTCGGCCCCGACTTAAGGAGGAGAAGCTGCGAGCTAACAAAGATTTAAGTCGCTTGGTGGATTCACGACCTAGTGGAGAAGAAGGTGCGGAGGGTTCACTACCAGGTACATTGGTAACTCGTTCAAACGAGTTAACGACTTATGGCCAGCAACTTAATGCAGATGACTCGTGTGAGGAAGTAGGTCGTTTGGAGTTAAGTCGCGAGGAAGCAAGTCACTTGGAAGATAAGTCGTAGGTCGAATACGACCTAAGTGATGTGTCGTAAGTCGTGACATGGTGTTGTAAACTGTTTGTTTTCTTGAGTCGTTTACTTCGTATGTCGTAAGTCGTTCACGACCTAGTATAAGTCGTGTAATGTGTTGTTTGAATGTGAATGTTGTACTAAGTCGTGAGTGACTTAAATGCTGAGTCGTGTGTTATGTTGGTAGGTCGGCTACGACCTAGGAAGGTCATAAGTCGTATACGACTTAAGGGTGAAAGGTGAAAATACTATAAATAGGCGTATGTTGTACATTTTTGTTGTTGTTGATTTTTTTTGAATAAAATTCTCTTTGTTAGCTTTGTGCTTTCATACAAATTGGTAGTTGAGTGTGATCTCCTATCTCCTCTTTCGGTTAATCGAGTGCGCTAGATTCAACGATCGTAGAAGCCGATTCATGGTATCTAGCGCGCTAGATCAACGTACGAAGAATCGTAGATCTTCTTTCTCGGCATCGTGTGCGATCAACGAGACGAAGATAGCTAGAATCCGGTATCTTTGGATCAACGGATTTGGGCCTTGCAGTATTCTCAACTCACCGATTGCTACATTCCATCGATTGAAGTTTGTTTTGATTAATCCGCTGCGTCGGTGCTTAAGGAAGAAACCTAATTGGCCATAACTTCTTTGCTTCTTAACCAATTTCGATAAATTTAGATTTTCCGGAAAGCTTAGAAATTAAGCTACAACTTTTGTTTTATTCATTTTTCCATATTTTGAAGTTATCTATGATATAATTGCAATTGTTTGTCGCTGTCCAGCAAATACATAGATTCAGGCTGAATTTGATGTTTTGTGTAAAATGATCATAACTTTTGAACCAATGATAGGAATTTGAAGGTCTTGGTCATTATGGAAATATTAGAAGCTAAATTAAAACTTTCTTACTATTTATTTTGCCTGATTTTGAGGTTACCTATGTTATAATTGCAATTGTTTGTCGCTGTCCTGCAAATACATAAGTTCAGACCGAGTTTTATGTTTTGAGTAAAACGATCATAACTTTTGAATCATTGATCCAAATTGATTTATCTTGGTCATACTGGAAAGGTTGAATCATAAGGAACAACTTTCATTCTGAATGTTTTTTAATATTTCAATGTTTGCTAGCTCAAAACAGCGGATTTTATCCGCTGTCCTGTGTTTTGTTCCATGTTGTTAGTGCACTTATTGTTTTCAAACCACTTGAAAATTATTTTGCATCCATGAACATGTATATGCATGTTCCGTCTTGGTAATTATGATGTTAAATATTTTATTTTAAATATTTTTAAGAGTATTTCTAAATAATAAAAGTAGACATACTATATTTATTTTATATAAAAAAGTAGAATTTTAATAAAAGGATTTCTTTGGGTTTCGAAAAATTTATTTTAAAACCCGGCTACCTTAGTAAAATATTGCGCAAAGATCATAAACTATTATTTTTTCCCTTTCGGATGTATAAGAATGAGAATTAAACGATTTAGTAAGGATATATGGTATGAGACATGTGTTCTTGCTTTATCGCTTAATATCGGACTTCTACGACCGAAACAAATTTGAATTATTATTTTGAGATGATTTAGAAGTTGCCAAATTTTAACGAACATTATTGGTTGGAGAATTACTCTTTTTGAGTACGTTTGATGACGAACCAATCTAGATTTTTTTACAATCGCTGATGAGATGAGGCGACCAAGACGAAAATTTTCCGTTTGGAGAATTATGATTAGAAATAACCGTCATGATGTTGTTTTACTTACCGATGAGACGAGGTAAGTCTATTTATGAAGTATTCATGAAGTTAAGATGTTTATGATGATTTAAGAAGTTAAGATGGTTATGATGACTTTTACTTGTCGATGAAATGAGACAAGTCACGATGGAACCATTGCTTGTCGATGAGAAGAGATGAGTATGGTATTATATTAACTTGCCGATGAAATGAGGCAATATTGATGTTAAGTTTTAATTTGAAACTATGGTTTGAAATAACCATCACGAGTTCTTTTACTTGCCTAGGAGATGAGGCAAGTTGTTATGATGGATTGATGATGATTTCGATATTTATGATGAAATTTTACTTGTCAATGAAATGAGACAAGTCTCGATGTCACTTAAAACTCGTCCAAGTAAGAGATAAGACGATTTAGGTATCTTACACTCGCCGATGAGATAAGGCAGTATTTATTTGATGATGTTTTATGATGGTTTTCTAATGTGGCATCGACTAACGATTAGTAAACCAATAGGTATGAACGTATGGTATGGGACGTACGTTGACGCCTATTGGGTTTCTATTCGAGAAGTTGAGACACATTCACGATGTTACTAGTGCTACAGACCGAGTATTCGATTGGAGTCATCACGATGTTCATGAAGTTATTACTCGACTCCAATCATCACGATGTTATTACTCGGGTTTTGTTGACTGGGTGTCATCAAGATGTTTCCGACTATAGTCAATCAAGATGATCGTGATGTTATGATGTTATGTGACCCCAAGTCATCACGATGAATGGTACCAAATAATGGTAGTACTAGTCAAGATGTAAATGCACGTGCTGCTTTCCATGAGCTTTTAGGTGTTTCGATTTCACTATTTTGATGATGGTGCTTTAGTATAGCCTTATGTATGAAAAAGGCTTATTGACATACATGGTTTTATTTGTGATTTCGAATATGATGTTTTGGATTCTTTCCGGGCTCTATCAAGATGGATTTGAGACATTATATATATTTATACCAATGTGAGGTATAAATTATGGTAATGCTTTTATGATGAGTGTTGATAATAGATTTAAGATATATTTATATTTATACCAATGTGATGAGGTATAAATGATTATGGAGATTCCTTTATAATGAGTTTAATGATGGATTTGAGATGTATTTATATTTATACCGATGAGATGAGGTATAATAATTAAGAAGTTTCTATTAGATGAGTTTTATTTATGATGGATTCTTGAAATTTTAATTACCTTATGAAGATTTACTTTATGGTCCATATCCTCACCCATTTCATTCGGTTATATATATATATATATATATATATATATATATATATATATATATATATATATAATTAGGTGAACCATGTCAATATAATATACATATTGTATTCCTCTATGCAATCATGACGAACCATTGATGTATCACTCTAGAGATAACTTGATGACTTATATCATTCCATTGGTAACGATGGAATGTTTTTCCCTTATCTCTTATCATCACCTGTATTAATGATAAGTTCTAGCTAGCCTGACCCGTGTGTTTTCACTCGGGTCAGACCGAGTTGTTTCAGGTATCATCTATTGGACTTAGCTTGAAGTTGATGTTGGATATCAACTCTTCTTTCTCTTGAGTAGTTTTTGTTCTTTCGCATACTCTGATGTAGTTATATTTGATTCGATATTTATGGTGTGGTCGAGTACCACCTTTATTGTATTCATATTGTATTGTACTAAACATGTATCAGTGTATATGTATATATATATATGATGTTGGTTACTGTTCTGTGATGTGATTTACATTCAGTTATTGTATTTTGTTCTGATAGATCCGTTAACCACCTATAGTTTTGGACTAATTATTTACTAGGTATGTCGATCCACTTGAGTTGAAAAAAAGTTATATTGCATTTATCGAATTATTCAATAGATGTTTAAGACAAAATTATAGATGGTCGCCCTTAACCAGCCCTATTCTCCACTTTATTAGATGGAATTACTTGTTAATTCTCTTTATTAAGGTGGGTCTCGGGGTGGGGCGTTACAGCTTGGTATCAGAGCTGTGGTCAGAACAAAGTAGAATAAACACAGAACAGTACGTATATCATGATACATCGAAATACAATACGAGTGAATCATTTTCCTTTATTCAAGCTTGTTTTTGAATCGAGCCTTGATTCTTTTTCGAGTTTTAGGATTGTTATGATGGAATATGTCTAGGAATATAGATATATTGCATTCCGTAGTATTACATAATAGAGAGTTTGATGTCATCCTGTCTTATATAAAATCTTATTTGGGATTGTTCTATTCTTATTTTTATCGATACGAGTGAATTCGTATCGATGAAGCTGATTGATTTCTTTGAGCATTCTCGTTGCATTCCTTTGAGAGTTGTGAATCCTATTGAGGGGATCCACAACGAGTGCTTGTTGTGAGCATTCTGAGTTTTCTATTTGTTGCTGCTTTAGTGAGCATTTTTTTATTACTCACTATCTTGAGATGTATCTGATTTGAGATGGATTGACTTATTTGATGTTAAGTCTGATCCTTTTGTTGTTATATGATCCTATATTTATTTGGGCATCCTAATTTGATTAGGTTATTATTTCTATCACTTTGAAATGTTAGTGATGATTCCGAAGTTTCTGTATTCACTCTTGAGTATCGAAATGTTGATGATATATCTCGAATTCCAGTCAAGGTGACTTTGTTGAGTTTTGTGAGTCCGTTTGTTTGACATCCAATTGGGAAATCAAGTGTTGAGGTAACCTTATTCCTAGCTCTTTGGTTATCCTTCCACGAGGATTTCCGCTAAAGAATGAGGTGATTTTCTAGATTGTTCGAGTTTGATTGAGTTTATCATTCAGCTTCGTTTGAGTGTTCTTTTAATATACTCAATCAATGTTATCCTTTAGCATTACTCCGATTGAAGTAGTGATTCGTGGATTGTGTGCTTCTTCTCCTTTGAGAAGAATATCTTGCTTATCCTGTATCTTGATGATTTTTGGGAGTGGCTCGTGACATCGTAAGATTGACGAACACTCTATCTTCTTCTGTTGATTTTGAGAATCGTGTATTCAGGGAATATCTCGATGCATTCTCTTAATGTTCTTCGGTCTGAGTTTTAAAGCTATATAAATATGAGTTTTAAAGAGAAATTTGAGCTTTGAGATATAAAAAAAATCAAAGAATATTTTGAGAATATATTTACAAGAGTAGTATTTTTTAGAAATAATTTGAGAATGTTGGGTTCTCCATTGAGTAGTTAAGAGTTCTGGTCGATACGCCTGATCAACGTTATCGATAGGAATATCCTAAATGCTATGATGAGGCAATCAGACATGATGGTTTGTGTTTTAAAAATTGAGATTTTGAAAATAATATTTGATATTAAATATAAAATTTATTTTTGAATGGTAATTGAAGCCATTGATTTTAGAGACGAGTATTAGAGTGGCGAGGCAGTTTTGATCGTTCGATCGACTCTGCAGCCAACGAACATATCTATTTATTAGAGATTCAGTGGCAAGGCAATGCCATTTATTTATATATTTATTTTGAAATTATAAAGATGAGAATATGTGAGAAAATTATTGAGCTATACTTTATTTAAAGTATATTTTGAGATTTTAGAATTATATTATATACATTGGATGTTTTAAAAGAAGAGTTATAAGGGGATTTGAAGATCGTTTTAAACTATTTAAGTGGTTTAATAAAAAGACCAAAGAGAATTTAAACTCTTAATTTATTTTAAGGAATATTATTATGGATTTACAAAATCTTTTGAAAATTAATTTTGAAGTATGAGAAGAAATTTGGACTTTTAATTTGAGTTTTAAATTACTTACAAAGTAATATAGTAAAGAGTTTGAAAATTTTCAAATGTTGAAAATTGAGATTTAAAATTTAAATGATGTTGAGATTTATCAATTTTACATATCTTGAATTGAAAAGTAATTTGAGCTTATATCCTTGTTTCTTGAGTATATTCTATCCCTGAGCTGATAGCAACGATGTGCATTTTTCGCAGTCATTCGAGTTTGGCGGTGTTGTGAGAAGCCTTTTTATGCGATTTATCAATCTTGTCTATTGAGTCTATCCTTGGTAAGAGGGCGTTCTTTCCGTATTATTATGCGGAAAATTGTGTTGTTGGTCATTTTTGTTGCTTAAAGTTCGGGTTTGAATGAGTTTGATCCCGACTCTATTCATAGAGTTTTGAGAAATCTATCTTATTTGATAGATAATTTGTTGAGCTTTTTATTGAGTATTGTTTCGAAGACGGGATATCTTCGAAATACTTTCTAGTTACTTGGAAAAATTCGATGATTTGCTAGTCTCTATATTAGCATATGATGGACTATTGGATTAACCAGGAAAGTTTTTCCTTATCTCTCTCTACCATTCTATGTTGGGAGAATGAATGGTTTGAGTTTTGAGCTTGTCTATCACCTTTGTTGATTGAATTTTTATGTTGTTAACAGCCTTTTCCTTTAGAAATTGCGAGGACGCAATTTTTTTAAGGGGAGAGTCTGTATCAACCCGGGATTTTGAAGATTACTATTAATATTAAATTATGAAGAAAATTATAATTTAATATGTTTTCAAAAATGAACTGGATAATAAAATAGGGGATTATATTGTTTATTTTATATATACAATATCTTGATGAATATAATATGGGATTTGAAATTTAAATAAGCCATATTATTTTACTTGACGCTTATTTGAACATTTGATGGTTGAAATAAGTGCAAATGAATGAAAATAAAGTCTGGAAAACTTTATTTATAGATTTGTGTTCTAAATAAACAATTGTGATGGTTTAATTTGAGTTAATTAGTAATATCGAAAATTTATTCCAATGTTAGCCTTTTATTGCAAAATAAAAGCTAACATGAAGAAAATAAAATTTAGAAGTGTAAATAGGCTTGGAATGATGTTTTAGTGTTACAAAAATGTTAAAACATTATAATACACTTAGTTAGACTTAAAAATAAATTTTATTTGGTTGAAATGGATGAAAAATATACATTACTTAGAATTTCACTAAGTATAATTGCCTTTGCTCTTATTGGGTAAGGTTTTAGATGCAAAACCCTAAATCTTGAAGCATCTAGTGAGAAGGAATTGCTTTTATTCCTCTATTCATTCCTTCTTCTCAAAAAAAAAACACAACTTACAATAAACCTAAAACAATGGCCTCCATATGAGGAAAAATCAAAATTCACTCATTCTCTTGCAAATTCAAGGTTCAGTTCAAGTTACACACATAAGATAAGGTAATCTCCTACCTATTTACTCTCAAATTCATATCAATTCTCATATTTGATTCACTTTAATTGAGTTTTGATATTTTTCTGTGCTTGCATGTTGTTTCTATAGCTTCTATAGGTTTCTAATTACTAATCCAAGGCTAAAGCTCCTTTCTTTGCAAGCAAAATCATTTAATTTGCTGCAAACAAACCTTAAGGTGAGTAAAATCACTCACGCTTTCTGTATACAATCTGTTTTATTCATATTTAGTGTAAAATTGAATGTTTGGAGCTATAAAAATCAAGTTTTGATCATATTTTGTGCTCAATCCAAAAACTGAATTCTGTCCATCTTTGAAGCTGAAACGAATTTGACTATAACTTTTTCGTTACTTAACCGATTTTGATAATTTTAGATTTTTCGGAAAGATTAATTCTTGTGATACAACTTTCATGTTTTGTGTTTTCTGTACTTTTGAAGGCAGTTGTGTCAAAATTGAATTTTTCTACTGTAATCCCGAGAGCAAAACCAATATTTGCTCTGTGCTTAAGGATGAAATTTAATTGGCCATAACTTCTTTGCTTGTTAACCAATTTCGATAATTTTAGATGTTCCAAAAAGCTTATAAACTAAGCTACAACTTTTGTTATATTAATTTTTCCAGATTTTGAAGTTATCCATGATATAATAGCAATTGTTTGTCGCTGTCCAACAAATACATAGATTCAGGCTGAATTTGATGTTCTGTGTAAAAGGATCATAACTTTTGAACCAATGATCGGAATTTGAAGATCTTGGTCATTCTAGAAATCTTAGAAGCTAAACTACAACTTTCTTATTATTTATTTTGCCTGATTTTGAGGTTACCTATGTTATAATTTCAATTGTTTGTCGCTGTTCTGCAAATACATAAGTTCAGGCCGAGTTTTATGTTTTGAGTAAAACGATCATAACTTTTGAATCATTGATCCGAATTGATTGACCTTAGTCATTCTGGAAAGCTTTAATCATATTCAACAACTTTCATTCTAAATGTTTTCTAATATTTCAATGTTTGCTAGCTCAAAACAGCGGATTTTATCCGCTGTCCTGTGTTCGTTTCATGTTGTTAGTGCACTTATTATTTTCAAACCACTTGAAAATTATTTTGCATCCATGAACATGTATATACATGTTCCGTCTTGGTAATTATAGTGTTAAATATTTTATTTTAAATATTTTTAAGAGTATTTCTAAATAATAAAAGTAGTTATACTATATTTATTTTATATAAAAAAGTAGAATTTTAATAAAAGGATTTCTTTGGGTTTTGAAAAATTTATTTTAAAACCCGGCTACCTTAGTAAGTTATTGCATAAAGATCATAAACTATTATTTTTTTCCCTTTCGGATGTATAAGAATGAGAATTAAACGATTTAGTAAGGATATATGGTATGAGACATATTTTCTTGCTTTATCGCTTAATATCGGACTTCTACGATCGAAACTAATTTGAATTATTATTTTGAGATGATTTAGAAGTTGCCAAATTTTAACGAACATTATTGGTTGGATAATTACTCTTTTTGAGTACTTTTGATGACGAACCAATCTAGATGTTTTTACAATCGCTGATGAGATGAGGCGACCAAGACGAAAATTTTCCGTTTGGAGAATTATGATTGGAAATAACCGTCATGATGTTGTTTTACTTACCGATGAGACGAGGTAAGTCTATTTATGAAGTATTCATGAAGTTAAGATGTTTATGATGATTTAAGAAGTTAAGATGGTTATGATGACTTTTACTTGTCGATGAAATGAGACAAGTCACGATGGAACCATTACTCGTCGATGAGAAGAGATGAGTGTGGTATTATATTAACTTGCCCATGAAATAAGGCAATATTGATGTTAAGTTTTAATTTGAAACTATGGTTAGAAATAACCATCACGAGTTCTTTTACTTGCCTAGGAGATGAAGCAAGTTGTTATGATGGATTGATGATGATTTCGATATTTATGATGAATTTTTACTTGTCAATGAAATGAGACAAGTCTCGATGTCACTTAAAACTCATCCAAGTAAGAGATAAGACGTGTTAGGTATCTTACACTCGCCGATGAGATGAGGCAGTATAAATTTGATGATGTTTTATGATGGTTTTCTAATGTGGCATCGACTAACGATTAGTAAACCAATAGGTATGCACGTATGGTATGGGACGTACGTTGACGCCTATTGGGTTCTTATTCGAGAAGTTGAGACACATTCACGATGTTACTAGTGCTACCGACCGAGTATTCTATTGGAGTCATCACGATGTTCATGAAGTTATTACTCGACTCCAATCATCACGATGTTATTACTCTGGTTTTTGTGACTGGGTGTCATCAAGATGTTTCCGAGTATAGTCAATCAAGATGATCACGATGTTATGTGACCCCAAGTCATCACGATGAATGATACCAAATAATGGTAGTACTAGTCAAGATGTAAATGCACGTGCTGCTTTCCATGAGGTTTTAGGTGTTTCGATTTCACTATTTTGATGATGATGCTTTAGTATAGCCTTATGTATGAAAAAGGCTTATTGACATACATGGTTTTATTTGTGATTTCGAATATGATGTTTTGGATTCTTTCCGGGCTCTATCAAGATGGATTTGAGACATTATATATATTTATACCAATGAGATGAGGTATAAATTATGGTAATGCTTTTATGATGAGTGCTGATAATAGATTTAAGATATATTTATATTTAAACCAATGAGATGAGGTATAAATGATTATGGAGATTCCTTTATAATGAGTTTAATGATGGATTTGAGATGTATTTATATTTATACCGATGAGATGAGGTATAATAATTAAGAAGTTTCTATTAGATGAGTTTTATTTATGATGGATTCTTGAAGTTTTAATTATCTTATGAAGATTTACTTTATGGTCCATATCCTCACCCATTTCATTCGGTTATATATATATATATATATATATATATATATATATATATATAATTAGGTGAACCATGTCAATATAATATACATATTGTATTCCTCTATGCAATCATGACGAACCATTGATGTATCACTCTAGAGATAACTTGATGACTTATATCATTCCATTGGTAACGATGGAATGTTTTTCCCTTATCTCTTATCATCACCTGTATTAATGATAAGTTCTAGCTAGCCTGACCCGTGTGTTTTCACTCGGGTCAGACCGAGTTGTTTTAGGTATCATCTATTGGACTTAGCTTGAAGTTGATGTTGGATATCAGCTCTTCTTTCTCTTGAGTAGTTTTTGTTCTTTCGCATACTCTGATGTAGTTATATTTGATTCGATATTTATGGTGTGGTCGAGTACCACCTTTATTGTATTCATATTGTATTGTACTAAACATGTAACAGTGTATATGTATATATATATATATATATATATGATGTTGGTTACTGTTCTGTGATGTGATTTACATTCAGTTATTGTATTTTGTTCTGATAGATCCGTTAACCACCTATAGTTTTGGACTAAGCATTTACTGGGTATGTCGATCCACTTGAGTTGAAAAAAAAAGTTATATTGCATTTATCGACGTATTCAATAGATATTTAAGACAAAATTATAGATGGTCTCCCTTAACCAGTCCTATTCTCCGCTTTAGTAGACGGAATTACTTATTAATTCTCTTTACTAATTGGGTCTCAGGATGGGGCGTTACAGAGCCCAAAAGGGAGATGCTACTAAGAAAAAAAAATGCAGATTTAGTTTGCTGTAAATTGGCAATAAGGGTCATTATGCAAATGAGTGTTTCTAAAATAATGGAAAGAAGGCTACAAACAAGAAGAATGTGAAGTGCTTTAACTTTGATCAAGTTGGGCATTATAAGAACCAGTGTCCAAAGCCAATCATGGTGGACAAGGGCATGGTCTTTGCTATTGGATCATCAGCTAAGCCAACTACAGTTGATAAAGAAAGGACAATGATGGAAGGTATGTTTTTGATTCAGAGTATACCAGTTTGGATACTATTTGGTGCCAGTGCATCATATTCATATATATCTCAGTGTTTAGTAGTTATATTTTGCATAGAACCCACATACCATGTTACTTCGTTAAGGGTTGGGAATCCAATAGGAAGATATGCAAATCTAGGCATGAGATGTGAACAGTTAGAACTTGATTTGTTAGAGTTTACATGTAGTATGTATGTTTTTGATTTTGTAGATTTCTGAATCATTTTGCGTATGGATTGGTTAAGAAGGTATAAGGCCATGATATTTTACCAAGATAGGGAGATATCATTAAGACACCCTGATAGTCATAACCGAATCGTATTATCACTAGAGAATTCTGATCAGAGTAGTTGTGCTTTATTAAGTGCAATGGAAGTAGGAAAAAAGAAAAGTCGGGTTCGACTAGCAAAAGTGTTCGCAGATATGTTTGAGCCGGTCAGAGGACTACCGTCGAAATGAGCTATTGATTTTCTAATAAATCTTGTTCCATGAGCTGAACCTGTGAGTAGACCATTTAGCAGGATGACACCAACTGAGATGAAAGAATTGAAGGTGCAGCTAGTGGATCTAGAAGAAAGGAATTTTATTAGACCATGTAGTTCACCTTAGGGAACGAACAACATATTCGTGAAGAAACCGGATGGGTTATTGAGAATGTGTATTGACTATCATAAGCTGAACAAAAGGACGATAAGAATAAGTATCCTTTGTCAAGAATTGATGATTTATTTGAACAGTTGAGTGGATCCAGGGTGTTTTCCCAGTTGGATTTAGCGACAGGCATCCATCAGTTAAGAGTGATAAAGGACAACAATCCTTTAACAACATTTCAAACTATATATGGTTCGTAGGTGTGGTTAGTAATGCCATTTGGGTTGACGAATGCACCTGGTATCCTTATGGGTTTGATGAACTGAGTCTTCTGAGAGTATATGAATAGATTCGTGCTGGTGTTTACAGATGACATTTTGATATACTCTAAAGATGAAAGTAACATGAAGATCATCTTAGTGTTATGCTTGAGACATTGATACAGAATCAGGTAATGGCGAAGTTTTCCAAGTCTCATTTTTGGAAGAAAGAGGTTAACTTTCTTGGTAACGTGGTTTCAGAGGAAGGGTTGTCAGTCGATCCAAATAAGATTTAAGCTGTTAAAAATTGGAAGAGACCAGATATGGTGATGAGATTAGAAGTTATCTTAGACTTACTGGCTATTACCAAAGATTCATCAAGGATTTATCATGGATTACAGCGCCTCTGATTAAGCTTACTAGGAAGGAGGTGAAGTTTGTTTGGTCCAAAAAATGTAAGGAATCATTCCTTAAGTTAAAGCTTTTGTTGACCAATGCACCCGTATTTGTAGTTCTAAATGGAAACTAAGGGTTGGTGGTGTATATCGATGCATGTGGGACTGGATTAGGAGTTGTGTTGATGTAGAAGGGTAAAGTGATTGCCTATGCTTAACGGAAGCTTTGACCGCATGAGGTGAGATATGCTGCTCTTGATTTGGAGTTGGCTGTGGCGATCTTCACAATGAAGATTTGGAGACATTATCTCTTAGAGGTGAGAATTGAGCTATACACAGATCATAAGTCTTTAAGGTACTTATTCTCTCATAATGAGTTGAATATGAGACATGAAAGGTGGCTGGAGTTTTTAGCTTCTTATGGTTTTGGTATAGAGTACACATTAGGGAAAGTAATAAAGTAGCGGATGCTCTTAGCTAAAGAAACCAGAATGTTGTGTTGGCTATGTTGGTGGAATGGAAGGATCTAGAAACTTTGGCCAGTTGTGGCGTACTGTTAAGATCGACGGCTAGTTTTAGTCAAAGTACTGCCATGTGGTCCTGTTTGGAAGTATGACCAGTGTTGATCGAAAGAATTGCTTCTAAGTAGAAGGAGGATCCATTATTAGCCAAGAAGTTCAGAAGGCTTGAGATTGGAGCCAAGATCGATGATTTGAAAGATTATTGTACTGAACAGAGTGAATGTGTGAGAAAGAAGGGTCAATTGTATGTTCCAGATGTTGAGAACTTAATGAAAGATGTTCTTGGAGAATGTCATCGATCTAAGTTAAGATTTATCTTTGTGGGAACAAGATATGCCAATATATGAAGAGAAGCTTCTATTGTGAAGGCTTGGTGAGGGATGCTGGTTTATGGGTTAGGCAGTGTGTAAACTGTCAACAATTGAAAGCCTAGTGGTTTTCTTTTGCCTCTAGAGATTTAATTTTGGAAATGGGATTCGATATACGTGGATTTTATTGATGGGTTGACAACGTCAAATAGAGGAAATGAAAGTGTATGGGTTATAGTGGATAGGTAGGCCAAGAGTGCCCATTTCTGCCTAGTTAAATCAACCAAGATGGCACAACGTAGTTAGACTACATAGAGTTCATAATAGCATAGTCAGTGACATAATTGCTTTATTCACTAGTGAATTCTGGAAGAGTGTACCGGATATGTTAGGCACCAACCTCAAGATGAGTATTGCATATCATCCTCTGACGGATGGGCAGGCAGAGAGAGTCAGTAAGGTACTCGAGGTTTTGTTGAGAGCTTGTGCGTTGGACTTTGGTGGATCTTGAGAGGATCACCTACATTTGGCTGAGTTTTCCTATAATGATAGTTATTAGCCACGTATACAATGGTGCCTTTTTATGCTATGTATGGATAGCCATGTAAATCATCAATATGTTGATTGGATACTGGAGATAGATTGGTCTTAGGTCTAGATTTGGTTAGGGTAGCCTCAGGAAATACTGAGCTGATCCAAGAACGGATGAAGGAAGCTCAAACCAGGAAGAAGAGTTACATAAATAATAGGCATAAATACCTATAGTTCTCGATTGGAGATAGGGTTTTCTTAAGGTAACACCGATGAATGGTGTGATACGATTCGAAAAGTGGAGGAAACTGGAACCGAGATATGTTGGTCTATTCTAGATTGTAGAAAGGATTGGAAAGCTCGCATACAGCGCAGGGTTGCCCAGCAGTATGTCATGTATCCATAATGTATTTCATTTGTCTCATCTTTGCAAATATGTACATGATCCAAAGGTTACTATTCCTTCGACAGGGTTGGAAGATTTTGTAGTAAAGCTTAATTTGACTTTTGGTAAACAACTATTTCAGGTTCTAGTGAGAGATCAGAAAAGTTTTAGGAACAAGACTGTCAAGTTGGTGAAAGTTCGGTGGTACGACAACGAGAAGGGTTGTACTTGGGAGACAGGGGATATGATTCGAGGTACTTCTCCTGACCTGCTTTGAGGGTATGTATATATTAGATTTATATAGATGGGATAGGATTCAAGATACTTCTCCTGACCTACTTTGAGGGTATGTATATATTAGATTTATATAGATAATTTCTAGTCATGTAGACTAATATGGCTGTTAGGAGTTAGTAAAAATGTCGGCTATGTTTAGTATTTAGTCCTTACTGAATTTAACGGACAAAATTCTTCACAGAGAGGAGCCTGTATCACCCCTAATTTTTGATAACGTTACTCTGATGAGTAGATGGATTAAATTGAATAATGTAAATGCTAACTAATAAGGAGGTTGAAATTTAAATAAATATAATTAAGGTCCTTCTTAATAAAATAATTAAATGGGCTTAAGAATGAGTTATAAGCCAATTAGTTAACATAAGGGTATATTGGGTATTTTTCGCACATAACCTTTACCCTTATATATATTTTCCTACCATTTTATTTCTCATTAACGTCATTTTGCAAATGCAAAACAAAATTTAAAGAGGAGCCAACCATTAAGAGAAGAGGAATCAAAGTAAAGCTAGATATTCAAGCTCAGGGGAAATTAATCTCAATCCAATCTCCTTATCTTAATCAAGGTGAATGATAATTCCATTTATATTTTCTTTTCATATGTTTTCAAATTTAAGGGTAAATTCGCTTTTATGATAATTTGGACGATGATATGCTTGAATCACAATTTATTTGATTTAAACAAGGATTTTAAATATGATTTCTCATGGTTTAGGGATAAACCTATTTATGTTGATGTTTAAAGTCCATGAAAAAAAACTTTGTTATGTAAGGCATGATTTTGGTGTTGGGGTTTAATTTTGATAATTTTCCAAGCTATGGAAAGATTGTTATGAATTTTCAAAGGAAAATATGGTTATTTGGGATTACAACATTTATTTCAAAAAATATATTAATAATTTGGGTTTGAAATTCTGATATGTTAGATCACACGATTAAAGTGAATTTCTAGAATTTTTTGTGATTTTTCCTAGGCGGTGTGCTATGTAAATTGAATTATTTTAGAAGTGGGACTTCTTTGCAATATTAGTTATGCTTAATGGAAGGGCTTATTTGTTAATATAACCATGGTTTAGATCTGAAATTAGTGGAAGTATTTTTAGTAAATAATTTGAAAAGTTAAGGCAATCAATCTTGTGTTTATACAAGGAACGTTAGTTAGAAAAGGTTTGCTTTAATTTGTATTAAATTAGATTTTCCTAGAAAAGCTGGTTTCACCTTCGTTCGAAGTACCTTTTAACTCAGAGATTCTGCCTTCAACCCAGTCGAAACCTACAAAGTGAAAACTAATATGCAAGGTATCACATGGATGGTACGCATGGATTGGAGCAAGGCGAAAGACTTGGTGTCGAAAGCATAACATCCGAAGGGGTCGATACCTTGGTTAGTTTTAAAAAGAGAAGTGCCTGCCTTTGTTTTATTTAAGACTTCAAAGAAGGCGAAGCATATGTTTTCAAAAGAGGTTTTTAAAAGCTTTCGAAGGATTTACGTTTGCTTTCGAATGGGTTCCTTTACTTTTTAAATAATGCTTTTGAAAGGAGGGGTTCCGATCTAGTCGAAGCCCTGCTACCATTCTTTAGCCTTTCAATTGTATTGAAGTCGTTAATGCTTTCGAAAGGTAGTATTTTTTGTAAAGATGTTTTAAGCCTCTTCCTAAATGCTTTCGAAATGGTCCAATGGTTTCGAAGGCAATGGCTTGGGAAGGGGTTTCGACTCTATCCTTCAATGTTTTGTTCAAATGATTTGAAGCTTTCGAAAGGGATGGTGCTAACGCCATTATATTCTTCCTAATATTTTTATATGATAAATGATGGTGTCGAAAGAGGAACATTCGTTTATATTCACTTTTACCGAAATAATATTTTAAGTATAAACCTAATGGTTTTGAATGGGGGACTTCCAATGATTTCGGAAGGGATACTTCAATTGGTTTCGAAAAGTGGACATTTAATGATTTTGAAAGGGATACTTCCAATGGTTTCTAAAGGGCGACTTTCAATGGTTTCGAAGCTATGCTTCTAAATGTTATCAAGTAATACTTTATTACATTCAAAAGGTTTCAAAAGAGATTTTTTTAAGTGTTTCGAAAAGGCAGGGGCTAATGTTCTGAATATGATTTCAAAGGAAATTGTCCAATGAAGTCGAAAATAAGGTTTTGAAAGTTTCGACAGCCTTTCAAAGCAAATAACCCAATCTCACTTTCGAAAGAGAACCTGGCATAATTAGATGAAGTGTTTTGAAAATAAGACTTTTAAGAAGTTTTCTTTGATTAAAACTATTAAATGGATTAAACAAGGTATTATGTATGCTTCTTCATGTATGTATAAATTCACATTATATCGGACCCATAACAAAATTTTAGGGAAGGGGAATAACCAGTCAGGTTGATCCAGTAGTGAATATAAATTAAGCCAACTCCTGAATGAGTAGAATTGCATCCAAGAGGTAAGGAACACCAGAATATAGGATGATAAAATATTATAGAAAGATAATGGCAGGGAAAGTAAGTTCTCAGTAAGCCCATAAAAACTGTGTATAGGAAAAGTTATTGGCGGTGGCCAATTGCTTCATAGTCAGCCCATGAAAACTATATCCGGATTAAGATATTGACAGATGTCAATAAGTTCCTAGTTCATCCATGAAAACTAGGATAAGAAGAAAAGATACTGGAGTTACCATTAGGTTTCTAGTCAAACCATGAAATCTAGGATAAGTGCAAAAATATTGAAGTCACCAATAGGTTCATAGTGGTCCCATGAAAACTATGAAATTGGATAGGGAGTCCATAAACATTTTACCAGTTATTAGCCAGCCCATGAAAACTAAAAGTTCAATAGTAACTATAGAAACTATCATTAAGACAGATAGTCATAATGAATGGGGATGGGTAATCCATAATTGATTCATTTGCTTTGCATATCATCTTATCATATGTTCTGAATTGTTTTAACCATTGTGGATGCTGTGACGACCCACAATTCCGTATCCTTTGAGCCGATAAAAAACACTCATGTCCGACCCAAGTTGCGTGGAAGTATAGATAATCAAGGGTAATAAAGAAAAGTAGATAGAATATAATCTTGCATGAAAGGAATAACATATAATATTGAACGAATATCTTACAGCGAATTTTTTTGAAATACCTATATCAGAGTCTAACCTAGATTCAACTTGGACAGCTGTAAACATCTGTCCTTACAATTGCTTACAAACATCAACTAAAACAAACTAAGTATAGAGAATAATAGAATGTGTCCATACATAGATGAATAGCTCCACATCTCCTCGGAAAACTCCAATCGTATTCGACTATACCTGAAACTACTCGGATCTGACCCGAGTGTTGAAATTATCCGGATCAGGCTTGATAAACAACCATGAGAAAAACTCAGTAATGAATGACAGTGTCATATAGCAGCCATTGAATAAAATCCTTTGAAAAGAAAGAATATCTCATAAGACATTGCCTACACATAAACACGGATGGGTTTTTACCTTACGATAACTAAAACACTTTATATCAAAACCTTTAATATTATTTCTAATGACATCTCTTTGAAAACATTTGCAAATAAGCTTACTTATCTTATCCGAAATGGTCACCCATGTAGTATTTCGAGGCTGTTCATTACGTCAATACAAACAAAACCGCAGGTTCTTATTGGAGAATGGATTTCCTTACATATGACCAGGTAAAGGATCTACCTTCTGAAATGTGAACACTTCTAGATGGATGTCCTGAGGACCATCGCAAAGGATCCTCTGCCAACACAAGGACCAGCCTACCTCTGTAACTAGATAATACCAAATGCGTCATCTTTCGGTCGTTACCGACCTTTAAACCGGGCGCCCAAGCATACAAACCACATTAATTTTCATCCCGAACGTCATAGCGGGAAGAAATATACCTAGAAACGGATGACCATACCCTACTTGAGAATGACCCACTTAGTATTACCGCATCTAATCCAATTTTGATCATTTCCAGTTTGATGAGGCTTGAGATTACAATTACCTTTTCACATAGCACATATCATGTCTTTGAATGCCACGTTGCCATTTTCGTTAACTACTAATTGCCTTCCATAAAAATGCAACCCTTGAGCTGGTACGTCTCAAGGAGGGTGTTAATCTTAGAGAAGTTGCCTTCTCCACCACCACTGATGTACATTTGTAAAAACTAATGTACGTAAACTTTAGAAATGCAATGTTGGACAAATGTCCATACAAGTTGTCCGGGAATATAACAAATCGAAGGCACTCTCCTACTACCACTAGTAGCGAGTAGTCCTTGCAATCCGAAAAATCTCCACAATAAGGAGACCATTGCTATGTATAACTCTACAGTCGGATTGACCTAGAGAAAGTCAACAAGTAGTCCTCACGCTATGAAGATCCACGGTCTTCAATAATCATCATCTTCGACATGTCCACACGTTCGAACGTATACATTGGTTCGAAGTGGCTTACAAATAAGAATCGCCCAAATCCGACATGGTTCCTTCGAAATCCAATTATCGATAAAAAGTGAATATGAGTATATTGGATGTATTAAGTCTCCTTGCACTTTAATTCTTTTGGGATGATTTCAAAATCTCTTTCTTTTGACTTAGAATAATTCTAAGTAATTCTCATTCTTTCACTTTGGAAAATATTTCAAATTTCCTCACTTAACTCTTGATTCGAATTCCTTAACTTTTAGGCAGGTCAACAACATTGCTATTTAAGACATAGTTTACGATAAGCTGTAAATTAACTTTAGAATTTTTTTTTGAGAAAATAGGATCATATAAATCATTCATTTTGAAGATTGCTTAAATTTTTGATAATGCTAGTCTTCTTTTTTTTTGGAAACTTAATGAAAACTTTTTATTTAAGAGCAACCGGGCTTTCTTTTCGATTTTTTCTACCCCTCGCCTAAGAAAAGGAAACATAGGCCAGGTAAGTTCAGGGCAACGATTGCTCCATCCCTAAGCTTAGTTAAACACCTTGTTTTATTTTTCCAGATCTCACGAGCAGAACAAATGTACTAGTCGTTTCTACATACTCAATTATCAACTTTATTTTGGAATTTATTATAAATATTCCAAGTTATCTTTCAAATGCTTAGTTTTCCTTTTAAAAACATTCACAATTGATTCCAAGAAAAATCGTTACTTTTAAACTCATATTCCAAAAGTTATACAATTCGCAGCATAAAAGTGATGGAAAGTGCAATATAAGTTTATTTGATTAAAACAACTTTTGAACATTCGATGATTCATATTTTCCAATCCAAATCCTTTTGAACTATTTAAAAAGATTTATCAAATTTATTCCACATTTTTCATATATTAAAAACGTTTATTTAAATAAAATTCCTGTTATGGTAACTTAACTACACTAGCGCGATTTTTCTAGAAAATTGATTTGGACTTAATTCAAAATCTACTCAACGAAACTTTGATTCTCTTTCTTTGTCTAGAAGATATGGATGTAATAGTCCGAAATTTTTTTATCTTGAATAATTCCGAGCTATATTATAATCTATACACTCATTTGAACTTTTGACGTGAAATCGCGAACTACCTTTGCGGGACGCTCCTAGTTTTTGACTATTTTTTCAATATTTGAAATAATTTATTCAAATTGAATTCTATTACTTATAAATTATCACAAATCAATATTTCAACTTTTCAAAGTATTTAAAATGAATTTTCTTTATTACCATATTATAATATTATTTCATTCCAATTATTTTAATATTAAATTTTCAATTCCAATTTCAATTCAATTTTAATTTTAACTTCAAATTAAACTTATTTAAAACTTAGATTTCAAATATAATTTAATTTAAACTTCGATTCAACCTTAATTTCTACTTTAAATTTCAAAATCGATTTCAATTTCACTGTTCATCTCAATTTCAATTTAACCATGTTTTTAAACCCATTTCACTTCAAATTTCCAATTCTCTTTTATTTTTACTTTAATTTCACTTCTAATTGAAAAAAGACTTATTTTTCCAAAATATCTCAATCGCTAAAATATGGTCTTATTAACAAAGAGATCATTAAATCAAAAATGAACATTACCAATATCCATATTTATCACTAACATAACATCCATTCAACCAATCACATAACATATGACTTCAAATCCAACATTCACTATTAATACCATTACAGGATATATTATCACAATTCAGTTATCTAATAAAATTATCAATCATCGATATTAACAATCAATTGGTATAAACATTCGTATGCCATAAGGATATAAATGTGATTGTTTTAACTTAACCAAGATATGTATTCGAAAGCGATGAGGATTTCTCACCTTCATATCCACTCTGTCAATCTTTTTGTAGGCTATCTACCTCTCAAAATAAAGCGATTTTTTTCGAACGTGTCGAATTCTCACAGTTATCATTTCCTCTCTTTTTATTTTTCTTTTCCTTTTTTTATTTTTCTCCTTTTTTATTTATTTAGCCGTGAGCTTTTGGAAGGGTGTAGGTGCTTAAGGCCCGGGTTTTGTGGGATAGAGGTTTATAGGTGAGTGTTGGAGGTGGGTAGGTGGTCTAGGGTGCTCGGCCTTGGTGTGTAGGAGGGGTACGGCCTTGTTGTGCTCGGGTTGGTGGTCTAGGGTTGTGTACTGCTTGGAGTGGTAGAGTATGGGCTTGGGTATATGGTGTGGCTAAGGGTAAGTCGGGCGTGTGTGATTTTGGATGGGGTGTGTGGGTTTTGATGCTCGAGTTGGATGCTTAGGTGGTGAGTGTGGATTGTTGAAGGAAGGTAGAGGCATGTAAGCTTGGTTTTGGTGATGTAGATGTGTGGTGATGTTTGGTGATGGTGGTGGAAGGAAATGAAGAAGTAGAGAAGGAGTTTGGAATGGAAATGTAGTGAAAAATGAAGG
Organism: Allium cepa; assembly: GCA_030765085.1. Taxonomy (NCBI): domain Eukaryota; kingdom Viridiplantae; phylum Streptophyta; class Magnoliopsida; order Asparagales; family Amaryllidaceae; genus Allium; species Allium cepa. The sequence goes on from CM060945.1 coordinate 502,701,928, forward strand.
GAGTTTGGCTTGTATTTATAGGTGGAGAATTGAGTGAAAAATGGCCTTACTATCCTCTTCATATTTACAGGTAAATATACTTTTCTTTTATGCGTAAAAGGAGAGATTTGATATGCATTAATGGTGATGACAAAGAGAGGAATGATTACTTACTTTTCCTTTCTTAAATTTTGAACTTAAAAAGAAAACTTTTCCTTTGATTTGATTTGCATTAATGGTAAGCATGTATGTCACTAATCCCTTTAATTAGCTTTCTTTTCCTACTTTATTTTGCTTAATTTCTATGTGTATAAGTCTCATCTCGCAAAAGAGAAAAGAAATGTCTGTATTGATGTTGTTTTCTTAGTTTATTTTTGCACTCTTTTGTCAAATCATGTATTGACATTATTTTTATTATTTTTCTTTTATTGACTTATAAAAAGTGACATTTTGAATTTACAAGATGTAAATGAAGCTGTTTTATAGTTTGTAAAGTGGTATTATATAAGTTATAAAGTGCATATGATCATTCAACGTTGCGACAATTTGTTTTGGATGAAAATGATGTTTTTGTCAACAAATTTTACAGCCAAAATTTGACATTTTTGTTAAGCTGTTTATTAAGTAAAACAAACTTTAAAATGAACTTTTTACTTCTTTAAATAAATCAAAACATGTCACTTTATTTTTAAAATCAAATTTAACTAATATCAAAATATCTAATTTTCAATTTTGTTAAACTGACAAAATGCGACCAAATTTGGTTATTTTTGTAAAACAATTATTAACATACTTTCAAATCTTTTAATATTCTTTTATTATCTTTATTAGATGTTTTAAGTAAGATTTATCTTTTCAAATAATGATTTAAATCCATTCATTTAAGCCTTTATTTATTAAAACTTAACTTTTGTTGATTTGTTCTAAAAATCCAAATTTATACTTTTTTGTTATTTATTAACTATAAGAATAAATAATTATTTTTTATATATAACATATATATGTAAGTTATAAATTCCTTTTAAATTTAAAACGAAAGGAATCTCTCATTTTCGAAGTAGCGAAATTACGGGTTGCTATAGATGTAGGATCACAGTATATGGTTTTATAAAGGTTTCAAGATACTAGTGTGGGAAAAAACCATTCCGCTAAGTAGCATGGTCTCACTAGATATCAAAATAATTTAAGATGGCAGATTATTATTCATACCAGGCATAATGTCTGACTTGAAATTTATGTTTTCCCCTTAAATTCTCAGGTACTCATTGATTTTGAGTTATTTAAGAGTTGAGGTTCAGGTACCTCATTAGACCAATAAAGCTTTCGGAGATGTGCAGGTGGAATAATGTCTAAATAAAATTCTCCTTTATTTGATTCCGCTATATTGTTTGTAATGATAAGTTGTTATATTTCCTGTATATACTTTGATCATCCAAGTGACCATCTTTAAATGTCGCTTTTGGCGTATATTGTAATAAATATATTTTCTCTGAATGTGGTTGACGATTATTGTAGCAACCCACATATTTTATGATTTCATATCAAAATATCGTGTCGTTGATTGAATGTAAAGTCTAAAACATGACTTTTTATAAATTGTCGAATTAGGACTCAAGACCACTTCTATTGAGTTTAGAAATGACGATTACAACTTGTTTGAGTATAAACATCGATATGTTTGGAGTTGATTAGAATTTTGGAATTTTCATTTGGCTTTGGGTTATATTCAAGCCCACTAACCCAACAAGGTAACCAAAACTCCTCTACCAAATTTCCTAACTCCTCTACTCTTCATTCATTCTACTCCTCATTTCCTAACATTCAAGCCATAGGCAAAATTAATGAAAGAGAGGAGATTAGAAATTCCTAAGCCCTAGTTCTCTTAGGAAATCCAAACTTAATTTCCAAAATCAAAGAGAAGCTAAGGTAAGCATCCTCTTCATCTTCTTCATCTCAATCTCCCTTTATTTTTAGAAATTCCTATAACCTAATTTAGGAATTCACTTCACTATATAATAAATAGAAGGTTCATGAGGTGTTTTTGAGGAGGAATTGATTTTAGCTTGTTTTAGATTTTCTTGTTTTTATGCTTGAGTTTAAAGATGAGTTCTTGAACTCATATCTATGTCTGTAGCTTTCATTGTTGTTAGATATGAATTCATGTCATCTATGTCATGCCACCTTGCTTTTGAATTGAATTGGTTTGGTGAATTTTCCAATTTTGGTATTTTGAAGTCAAAATCCATGAAAATCCTACTATGGATGTTTGGACATGTTGTTTGGAGTGTATTGAAGAGCCTATAGATTTGGGTTGTCACTTGGCATAAATCCCTGTCCATCGTCGCTCATTCGATTGCTTCGAAGTTGATTTGGCCATCAATGGCCTTGGAAAATATGCCCTGAGCTTCAGCTCAGACGCTTGGTATAATGCTCAAACGTTTGATGCTACGGAATAAAAATTCTAGACTTACGGCTCAGACGTCTAAGGTTATTTCCCTAACGTCTGGACAATCTGGAAGTAAATTTCCAGACCTTCAGCTTAGATGTCCATGGTTATTTCCCTAAGGTTTGGACGATCTGGAAGTAAATTTCCAGACCTTCAGCTCAGATGTCTAGGAAACAACCAGATATCTGACCCTGATAAATTAAGCCGATTTTCCTATTTTGGGTGGATTTCCATTTTAATCAATTTTTGTTGATCTGATTAGTTGTTGTTATTTATTATCGACTTTGATGACTTCTTTCCTGGACTTTTAGGAATATCTATTTAACGGATTTGATATCGATTTTCATGGTTTTAATTCATGTCGTCGAATGTGAATTTTTGCAGATAGATTATTGTTACAATCATTTCTGTGATTTGTTACTATAAAGTTCAAAGGTTTCTATAATAGTAGTAAATACTCAAATTCTTTCACAAAAATGATTTCAACATTTACTTTTAATATGAATGCTCGTTTTTAAAGCGTTTTCTAATCTATTAGTATATACAAACCTTTACCTCATTCGTATGAGAAATCCAATTGAACGACTTAGCAAAACAAATGGTATGAAACGCTTGCGTTTACTTTGTCGGTTAATTCTTAGACTTGTTCGGTTGAAATCTTGTGACAATTTTCGAGTGGAAATCTATAGTTTATTCGTAAATATTTAAGATAAGCCCGTGTTTATGGGACATAAAGCTAAACTTATTTATTTACTAGAAGTGTAATTTACACGTATCTATCAACGATGATCTTTGGTGATTTAGACTAGCGATGTGCAATGTCTCTTTGTCTGCAAAAGGGAGGCTATACCCTCTTTGGAGAAGCTTTGCCTCAAAGGAGGAGCTTGGGCTCATAGTCCGCAAAAGGGGATTATACCCTGTTTAGAGGTGCTTCGAATCAATTTATGAGATAGCAATCCATTTTTGGTACACATGTTGGTGTGTTTTCATGCTCCCATTTCAAATAGGCCTCCCCCCTTTTATGTTTTCTTGGATTTTCTGTTATAGATTTCTGAAATTTATGATTCACCAATTTTAGCGATTATCATTGATATGTTTTGTTAATATTTGAGTTTTGGTGAATAAGCTAAAGATATGATATTCTTTTTTGTGTTTGAGATAATTTATGATATTGTATGTTTTTTGTTGTTATCATATGTATTTGTCATATATCTTATCCTATCTCGTTTTATGTAATATTTATAACTAGACTGATCCGTTTATTATTTTTCTTCTTAAATAATACTCGGGTCAGACCGAGGAGTTACAGGTGCTTCCATTGACTTTTTAGCAGGGACTATCTTCTGACTTTTGGCTAACTACTTTTGCTTAGTAGTTTTTTTTATACATTCGAGATAGAGACTCCTTGGTGTACACATATTCTTTTGTCTAACACTTTTACCTATTCTTTTCTGATGTAGCGGCTCTTGTACGACCACCATTTTGATGTACACTTCTATTTGATATATTCATATCTGTTTCCGCCTTAGTGATATGAATATCTATGGCTGGTTTATGTTATGATTATTTTATATTTGTTTTCGAATACCACATAGCCACTATATAGTAGCTTTTAGTTTGTATTTGATATGTCAGATTTCCTCCTGAAATGAAATGCATATCATACTACCTGACATATCGGTACTCGCACAAAGCAACTACAGATGGTCACTCCTCAATAGCCTTATTTTTCACGCTAGTTGACAAAATTACCAAGTAGTGTCCTTGGATTGTGTGAGTATAGAGGTGGGGCGTCACAATTATGGGATTATGTAATGAATTGGAAATGTTTCGAAATGGAATGTAGTTTTGTTTGATGTTTTAATTTTGTTTTTCCATATTCATGGATTTCTGTGTATCAATGAATCTAACACCGCCGTACTTGGTCATCGAGGATTAATAACTATGGATGACTACAGTATCTATAGCCGTTAATTTTTGGCCTCCAAGTAGGGGTGTTGCAATATACATACATACATATATACACATACATACATACATACATACAATATATATATATATATATATATAACAAATGCAAGTATGTTACTATAGCGTTAACCCAAACCCTTGGTTTCATTCTCTGATTTATTGGGTTATGTTTCGAAAAAGTTTTAGGTTAAAAATTCTTTTAAATTTACATAAACCTAACACCAATATAAACTTTTAACATCCCCTATTTGGAGGCGAGAAACTAACCGCTACTAATGCTATAGTTATCCGTAGTTATTAATTCTGGTGACTAAATGTGGTAATTTTAATAATATGGAAGAACATGAATATGAAATTTTTTGAACACAATTTAAATTCAGACTTCACATTTCATTTCAAAAAAGATGCTTCATATTCATTACATAAACTTATATGCAAACCATGTTCACAAAAATTATAATTATTATAAAATACTCTAAGTGAGACCTATGAAGATGCCCCCTTAGTTGATCAGAGTCTAACATGAGACAACTAAACATAATTTCCCTTATATCCAAATAACACAGCGGACAATAGATAGAATCTTCTAAATAGATAGCTTCCTTGTGCATGTCTTTGGAAGCTTATTCGTCAACTAATAACCTAAAAACCCTTACCCTTGGCTTACTTCAATTAATTTTAAGCGCCCGAGAATTTGAGGGTAAAACATAAACTTTGAATTAGACAAAAAGTCTGGTGTGAATAATAATATACCATCTCAAACCAAATAGATATCTAGGGAGACCACACCACGGAGCGGAGTAGGATTTACTCTTGCTAGTATCTTAACAAAAAAAATAATTAACCATATATTGTACTCCTGCATCCATAAAGGTTAAGATGTAATTTAATACGATGAAATGCAATTATTCAATATATCCGGGATTTCTCATCCCCATTCATTTGAACAACTGTCTTAAGTTATGGTTTCTAGGGTCACTATTAATCTATTAGTTTTCATGAGCTAACAATAACATGAGCTTACGGACTATCTGTCCGGTTTCATTGTTTTCATGTGATTACTTAGAATATATTGGTCTCTACAAATAAAATCATCTAATCATAGTTTTCATAAGCTGACTATGGACCTATTGGGTTCTCCAATAGTATCTCTCAGGTCATAGTTTTCATGGGTTTTCATCTCTATCAATAAACTATTGCGGACATGGTTTTCATGGGATCACTAAGAAACAATTGGCACTTGCCAATAATACTTCTCAATGCTTAATTTTTACGGGCTAACTAAGAACCTACTTAAATCAGTAAACTTTTAACTAGTTTTGGGTATCCTATTTTCTGGTCTATCTGACCACCTGGATGCAATTCTACTCATACAAGGGTTAAAAAATGTACATTCATTACTGGGTTAACGTAGCTGGTTATCTTTCCTTTAGCACCCAAAATGCAGTTATGGGTTATAAATGAAGTGAATAGGATTACCCGAGCATGCATAACTCCTTTATAAGATATACATTGGTGTCCCCCGATGTATATGGCAAAGTTTTACAATTATTGGTATCCCTAATTATGGTATCGACTTTATTAAAATATTCCTTCGTGTCTTTAAGATTCAAAAGAAACTTTCATAAGTTCTAAGGCTATCCACCCCTTCGTTTTCCTATTAAAAACAAGTGAGATTCCACAACCATGGCGGCACCATCAAATATGGCTATCAACCTTTATCTTCAATTACAAAAACAAAAGCGATGCGGTAGGACCCTACCACACCTATTAAAACTAACGCGGAAGGACCCCTCCTTCCTATCAATAGAATAAGGCAGAATAACCCTTCCATCGTAGTTGCAATTGTTGCGGAAGGAGGCTTTCACGTATATTCAACTATTATGGAATGATCCCTTAGCATCCATCAAAAATAAAGTAATTAGCCAATAAAAAACTTCGTTTTGGAATACATCTTTTTATAGGTTTAGGATTAGAGTCTCTAACCTATTCCATTGCTTCTCAATGATGGCTTTTCTTTCCGTAGAGTGGTCATAATAAAAAAATGTACTTACGGTAAAAAAAGTTATACATGTTTTAAATTATGAAAGCAAAGTTGGTGGAAGCAATAGCGAGAAGGCAGATGTTACTGTAGAATGGCTATGAATGCTAAAGTTAATGTAGCATGGCTATGAAAGCATTCGCACTGTAGCATGGCTATGAAAGCATTTGTACTTTAGCAATATGAAGGCTAATAGACACTATAGCATTACAATAGTTAACTGAAATTGTGCAATACAATGGCTATGTGACGAAGGGGTATAGTGGCATGCTTGTAATTTACGTTAAAATAGCTATTTTGCTAAATAAAGTATATTATTTTCACCAACCCTTACTTTGTAAAATTCCTATTGGTTAGAGACATACTTTATTAATTTATTTGTTGAAAAAATACTATAGTAAGATTTCTTGATTTCCCAAATAATTTTCAAACCTTTAAATTATATTAATATTTTAATACAATTATTAAGACTTTTTAGCTTAGAAAATTCATAATAAATCAAAAAACACTTAGGAAAAATCCTAAAGTTCACCAAAAAACCGAAATAACATTTTTCTACTATATAAAAAGTTCGAGGAAATTTTCGTTAAGTTTTAATAATTAAAAATAGAAATAAATGCCTTTTTCACCTTAGAAAATTCATAAATTATTCCCATTAATTTTGAAAATTATGAAATTAAAAATCCATCACCAAAATTATGTATTACACAACATATCTCAAGTCGTTAGGGTATCATTCACTAAGATTTTTCCCTTGAAACCTGTTGTGACGCCCCACCTCTATACCCACGCTAGCCAAGAACACTACGGAGTAGTGCTGTCAACTAGCGCGGAGAATAAGGCTGTTGAGGAGCGACCATCCATGTAATTGCTTATCACACCGTGGCTATAAATAATCTTCGGAAACAAACGTAGAAATAAGAATAACGCAAATCAGTCACAGACATTCATATCACAAAGGCGGAAGAAGATATGAATATATAACTAACACATGAAAGTGTACATCAGAGTAGTGGTCAAAAGATCCACAATAATACAAAAGAATAGCAACACGTGCTATACAAAAGAATACAACTATGAGTCTATATCTCAAGTGTATACAACAAAAACTGCTAATCTAAACAGTTAGCCAAAAGTCAAAGTGATGAATCCCTGGGAAGAAGTCAAGCAGAAGCACCTGTAACATCTCGGTCTGACCCGAGTATTATTTAAGAAAAATAACAAAACGGGTCAGTCTAGCTATAAATATCAGATGACAAGATATAACATAAAAGATATGGCATAAACATAAAATATCCATAATGACATACCACTATAAGTATGTAAATAATGATCAACAGAAGATCAATCAATAAGAGATAATAAATATCACAAGAATCTTCTCAAAGATTCGGAAAGGGCATCATACCCCAAACTTGTACTCATAACAAGTTAATGACATAAATTCTAGAAATCAATGCAAGAAGTCAAGAAATCATAGAAAAGAGAAAGAGGCCTATCACATGACGGTCCGAAGACCAAGGGGAGCTACCCCACATGTGTGAATGGAATCACACAGATTAAGGTCCAGACTAACCAAAAAGCAAAAAGGTATGTGTGAGTGGAATCACACAAGTGGTGTCTAGTGTAACCTCGCAACAAGAGACATCGCACAGTTGCTAGTCTAAATCATCAGAATGATCGTCATGATCAACGAGAAGTGTCAATTACACTAAGCTAGTAAATATAGAAGTTTAGCTTCATGTCCCATAACCACTTGCTTAACTTAAATATTTACGAACAAACTGTAAATCTTCACTAATAAAATTGTCACAAGAGGTTCAATCGAACAAGTCCAAGAACTAATCAACGAAGTGAACGCAAGCGTTTCATACCACTTGTTTTACTAAGTCGTTTAATTAGATTTCTCATCCGAGTGAGGTAAAGGTTTGTATATACTAATAGATTGGAAAACGGTTTAAGAAAAGAGCTTTGTTATTAAAAATAGAGCTGAAATTGTTTGTTAAAAGAGTTTTGATATTTACTACTAATATTGAAACCTTTATATTATAAAATGACAAAACACAGAAGCAATTGTAGAAACAATCGATCACAAAGATCGCATACGGAGATGTGAATAAAATCCAAGGAAATCTGCTCAATGTTTTTCAGATAAGAACCCCTACGGAGGGGGGGTCCAGGGGGTGGCAACCCCCCAAGGTGGGGGTGCGGGGGCAACGCCACCGCTTACGGGGTTCGACCTGCCCGGTCAGGTCGCGGGGGCCCAGGGGGCAGCGCCCCGTCCAAAACGGTACGACCTAGTGAAGACAAAAAGGGGGTCTAACGACATAAGAGGGATAGGGTCGAGCGACCTAACGGTTGCGACTTAGGGGTCTAAGGGGTCAAGCGACTTAGTGGTTGCGACCTAGAGGTGTTCGCGACCTAACGATGACTCACGACCCAACATGGCCGACTTAACAGAGGTTGCGACCTAACAGGATAACTCGTGACCGACTTAAGAGTTGCGTGACTGAAGGGTTGCACGACTTAAGGGTTGCACGACTTAAGGGTTGCACGACTTAAGGGTTAGGCCAGGAGCGACCTAACGAGATAAGGTCCTACGACCTACGAGTTAAGGGTCCAACGACCTATCGGGATAACTCGTAACCGACTTAAGAGTTGCATGACTGAAGGGCTGCACGACTTAAGGGTTAACTCGTAAACGACTCACGACCTATGGATGAACGACTTAACTCCGAACGAGCTAAAAATGGCCAGAACGACCTAGGGTTAACTCGTAAACGACTCACAACCTATGGATGAACGACTTAAATCCGAACGAGCTAAAAATGGCCAGAACGACCTAGGGTTAACTCGTAACCGACTTAAGAGTTGCGTGACTGAAGGGTTGCACGACTTCAGGGTTAACTCGTAAACGACTCACGACCTATGGATGAACGACTTAACTCCGAACGAGCTAAAAATGGCCAGAACGACCTAAGTGCAGAAAATTCACCAAAACGCTAAAAATTGGAGTTTTTCGCCAATCCAATCCAAACCAAATGCTAACATGCATGCAAAAATGATAGGGAATCATTCCCAACAGTCCAATATAGTTATAGGCTAGAATTGTGAGATAAAAATCTCACCTTTGCACAAATTCAATGAAGAAGGAGCTTAAAACAATGGAGAAGCAACTACAAGCTAGAATCCAATGTCTTCACTTTGATTTTGGAATTGAATGATGGATTTAAAGTTGAAACCTAAGCTTGGAGTTTTAATTTCCTCTTCCACTCACCATTAATGCAAAAGCTTGGTTGTTAGGAAATTTATGAAGAGTGAGAAGAAGGAAGGGGGTTTGGGCTTTAGTTATAATGGCAATCTAACCCAAAGTCCAAAGCGGAAAAAGTTAGTGAAATTCCACTAACTCCAAACCTACCAATGTTTATACTTAAAAAATTTGTAAACGGCATTTCGAACTCAATGGAAGTGGTCTCGAGTCCTAATTTGACCGTTTGCAAAAAGTAGCTTTTCGGACCAATATCCGATTAACGACAAATTATTTAAATAAAATATTTAAATATAAAATCGATAAATATGCGGGTTGTTACAGACTCCCCTCCTAAAAGAAATTGCGTCCTCGCAATATATAAGATGGAAATAACAAGTAACAACCATAAAAGCATATTAACACATAAGAAATTTGAAATAGGAAGTTCACCTCAAAGAGCAGGAGTAAGCAAGTCCGGATGCGTTCGCTCGATGAATTCTCTGGATTCCCAAGAGCAATCCTTAGGATTTGAGGACCATTGAACCTTCACAAGCGGAACATCTTTATTTCGAAGTCGTTTAACCTCCGAAGCTATAATTCGAATAGGATGCTGCTCGTAAGTTAAATTCGGCGAAACTTCAATTTCTTCCACAACAGCAGGCTCAAGAATAGAGTCGGAATCCCGAAGGCATTTCCGTAATTGAGAAACGTGAAATACGTTATGCGTAGCAGAAAACTGAGCCGGCAATGCAAGGCGATAAGCCATGGAATCAATACGTTCAGTGATAGGAAATGGCCCAATATATCGAGGCGCTAACTTCCCCGATTCACTGAAACGTACAACACCCTTCATAGGAGAAACACGAATAAAAACAGGATCCCCAACAGAAAATTCTAATTTCCTTCTTCGATTATCGGCATAGGATTTTTATCTACTCTGGGCTTCTTTCATCCTATGTCGAATAAGTTCTATCTTTTCCGTGGAATCACGAATAAAGTCTGGACCTAAAACCAGCTTCTCACCGGCCTCAAGCCAACAAGAAGGAGATCGGCATGGCCTTCCGTAGAGTGCCTCGAAAGGTGCCATACCAATACTAGATTGGAAGCTATTATTATAGGAAAATTCAACAAGTGAAATATGATCTTCCCAACTTCCACCAAAATCAAGCACACAAGCATGAAGAAGATCTCCAAGAGTTTGATTCACACGCTCGGTTTGTCCATCGGACTGGGGGTGATACGCGGTGCTAAAATTAAGCTTCGTTCCTAAAGCTTTTTGAAGACTCTTCCGAAATCCACTAGTAAACAATGGATCACGATCGCTAACAATAGAAGCAGCAACTCCATGCAATTTTACAATTTCCTTGACAAATAGTTTGGCCAAAAGAGGAACGGTTCGGTTAGACCGAACCGGAATAAAATGGGCGGATTTAGTAAGTCTATCAACAATCACCCATAAGCTATCATGACCTGAACGAGAACGGGGAAGGCCATCTATAAAGTCCATGGAAATTTGATCCCACTTCCAAATTGGAATTTCTAAAGGTTGCAATAACCCACCTGGCCTTTGATGTTCGGCCTTGACAAGTTGGCAAGTCATGCAACACTTAACAAAGTTAGCAATATCAGATTTCATTCCCTCCCAATAATAAAGTCGCTTCATATCAGCGTACATTTTACTACTACCGGGATGAATGGTGAACTTAGAACGATGGGAATCTTCAAAAATATCTTTACGAAGATCTCCAATATTTGGTACGATAAGTCTACCAAATTTTCGAATGCCGCCACAAGAATCAATATCAAAGTCTTTCAAACCTTCAATATCAATTTTATCCATAACATTTTTGCCAAGAAGAGCCAATTCAGAATCTAGCCCTTGAGCTTCAAGAATGCGGTCTAAAAGAGAAGGATGAGCCTCAAGGCTACATAAAACAAGCGATGAGCATAAATCGGATACGCGCTCTCGAATCTCACAAGTGGATAAAATCTCGAGATCGTTCCATTCGGATATCATCATAGAAACAACTGCTTGTTGTTTACGGCTAAGAGCATCGGCGACACGATTACCCTTACCGGGGGTATAAAGAATATCAAGATCATAAGGTTCAAGAAACTCGAGCCAACGCTATTGACGTAAATTAAGTTCTTTTTGAGAAAATAAATATTTCAGAGACTTATGATCCGTATAAAGAATAAATTTCTCTCCCAATAGATAATGACGCCAAATCCGAAGGGCGAAAACAATAGCCGCGAGTTATAAATCATGTGTGGCATGTCTAGTCTCGGCTGGCTTTAATTGCCTAGAAGCATAAGCAATAACACGTTCTTTTTGCATAAGAACGGCACCCAAACCAACGTGGCTAGCATCAGTATAAACAACAAAATCTTGATTCCCCACGGGAATAACAAGAATAGGGGCATCGGAAAGGAGTTCTTTCAATTTCTGAAAAGAGGCTTCACATTTGTCCGACCAAATGTATTTAACTCCCTTCTTAGTCAAGCTAGTAAGAGGCACGGCAATCTTAGAAAAGTCCTTAATAAAACGACGGTAATAGCCCGCCAAACCGAGAAAACTACGAATCTCTGTCACACTCTCCAGTCTCTTCCAATCTTGAATCGCTTCAATCTTCGAAGGATCCACGGAAATCGCGGATTCGGAAATAATATGACCGAGAAACTTCACACGAGATTGCCAAAAGTGGCATTTAGAAAATTTCGCCTTTAATTGATTACTCCTAAGAGTTTCCAATACAATCCGAAGATGTTTCTCATGTTCCTCCTCGGTTTTTGAATGCACAAGAATATCATCAATGAATATGAGAACAAACCGATCGAGGAAATCTTTGAAAACTCGATTCATGAGGTCAACGAAATAAGTTGGAGCATTCGTTAACCCAAACGGCATAACAAGCCATTCATAAGACCCATATCGAGTACGGAATGATGTCAAAGGAATGCTATCCTCAGCGATACGAAGCTGATGGAAACCGGTAGCCAAGTCCAATTGTGAAAAGACCTTAGCACCACTAAGCTGATCGAATAGATCATCAATCCGAGGTAAAGGATATTTATTTTTAATAGTCAGATCGTTAAGCTTGCGATAGTCAACGCAAAGCCTAAGCGTACCGTCGGATTTCTTCACGAAAATAGCCGAAGCTCCCCAAGGTGAGGAACTAGAGCGAATAAATTGCTTCGTCTCCAATTCGGATAATTGTTTACGCATCTCCTCATTTTCCTTATTGGACATGCGATAAGGAGGACGAGTAATAGGTTGAGCTCCAGAAACAAGACTACTTCTGAACTCAATTGCTCGTTTAGGTGGTAAACCTAAAACGGGCTCAAATATGTCGGAAAATTCACGAACAATGTGAATACGAGAAATAATATCATCTTCATCATCATCATCGTCATCACGAGGATTTAAAGAATATAAAGATGTCACCAAACAGGATTCTGAATCTTTAAGATTAACAGAAATCTGTTTAACAGATAGTGGATGTCGGAGATGAATAGTCCGCTCAGGACATAGGATATGGGCTTGATAACGGTTAAGCCAATCCATTCCCAAAATTATTCCAAAGCCTAAGTAACGCATGACATGCAAATCGGCTAAGAAAGAAAAATCACATAAAATAATCTCCACATCTTTACAAAGCAAACTAGAGTTGCGGATCCACCAACAGGATTCGCAATTTTTAAAGAAGTCATCAATGCAGTAACACTTAAGAAAAAAGTGTCTACCAGTTCCTTTGATATAAAAGAATGGGATGCACCCATATCAAAGAGAACTCTAGTAGGTTGATCATGAAATAAAATAATACCATCAAGAATGGAATGAGAAATACCTTGCCACGAGATGTGTTGCCAGGGGCTTGAGCCACATTCAACTTTCCTTCCTTCTTGCCTTTACGCTTGAGGCATTGATGTATGTAATGATCCAGGCTCTTACAATAGCGACAAGATTTGGGCTTAGAGCACTTATTCGCATAATGATCCCCAGACCCACAGTTGAAGCAACTCGCACCACTAGGAGAAGGAGACTTTGCCGCAGGGGTTGCCTGCTTACCCTTTTTGTTGGGATAAGGACCCTTGAATTTGCTTGGCCTCTTCTTGTTGTTGAAGTTTGGTTTAGCGCCTTCCACTTCAGCATCACTCTCTCTATCAGCCTCTTCAAGACGAAGAGCGATGTCGACGAGTTGATCAAATGTGACTTCTAGTTTCAGGAGTAGTGGCTTCTTAAGATTCTTATTTAAGCCATAAACGAACCTTTGGTTCTTCTTCAATGGGATGTTGATGTATTCAACCCCATATTTGGAAAGCGACTCGAAGGCTGCGACGTAATAGGTCACAGAGGATTGACCTTGAACAAGGTCTATAAAACGTCGAGCCAAGGTTACTTTCCCAGCTTCTGGTACAAACTTTAACTCGAAGCGTCCCTGAAATTGCTCCCAGGTGAGATCCGCTTCATTAATTTCTGAAGTAAGGAGTTCGTACCAGTCCAATGCTCTCTCCTGGAGCATGCTGGAAGCCACCTGAACGCGGTGGAGATCGATAAGGTTCATGCGAGAAAAGATTCGATCGCATGATTTTAACCAAGCCTGGACCTCGATGATATTTTCCGAACCTTTGAAGGGCTTCCCACCCAAGTTAGTGTAATCGCTGCACAAGCGTGCAAATCCCGACTTTGGGTGAGTAGGTTCCAGGTTAGCTCCAGCTGCTTGAGCATTAGTTACTAAATCAAGAAGCCGTTGAGCAGTCATAAAAACTCCATCCGGGGGAGCAGCACCAGATGATCTAGTTCTGGGACGGCCTGGTCTAGACATTCTCTTCCTTTAAGAAAGAAAGAAAGAAGAGAAGGAAGAAGGTTATTCACCAATGAACATCAAGCAATCTTGATAGATAAAACAAGGAATCATAAAGGAAATAGGATGAATTGGTACGAAGACTCGAATTAATCCTATGGTATGACTCCTAAGATAGACCTAGGACAATGATCCTTTGTAAGTAATTCTACATTGTCCCGAAGTTTGGCTCTGATACCAAACTGTGACGCCCCACCTCTATACCCACGCTAGCCAAGAACACTACGGAGTAGTGCTGTCAACTAGCGCGGAGAATAAGGCTGTTGAGGAGCGACCATCCTTGTAATTGCTTATCACACCGTGGCTATAAATAATCTTCGGAAACAAACGTAGAAATAAGAATAATGCAAATCAGTCATAGACATCCATATCACAAAGGCGGAAGAAGATATGAATATATAACTAACACATGAAAGTGTACATCAGAGTAGTGGTCAAAAGATCCACAATAATACAAAAGAATAGCAACACGTGCTATACAAAAGAATACAACTATGAGTCTATATCTCAAGTGTATACAACAAAAACTGCTAATCTAAACAGTTAGCCAAAAGTCAGAGTGATGAATCCCTGGGAAGAAGTCAAGCAGAAGCACCTGTAACATCTCGGTCTGACCCGAGTATTATTTAAGAAAAATAATAAACGGGTCAGTCTAGCTATAAATATCAGATGACAAGATATAACATAAAAGATATGGCATAAACATAAAATATCCATAATGACATACCACTATACGTATGTAAATAATGATCAACAGAAGATCAATCAATAAGAGATAATCAATATCACAAGAATCTTCTCAAAGATTCGGAAAGGGCATCATACCCCAAACTTGTACTCATAACAAGTTAATGACATAAATTCTAGAAATCAATGCAAGAAGTCCAAAAATCATAGAAAAGAGAAAGAGGCATATCACATGACGGTCCGAAGACCAAGGGGAGCTACCCCACATGTGTGAATGGAATCACACAGATTAAGGTCCAGACTAACCAAAAAGCAAAAAGGTATGTGTGAGTGGAATCACACAAGTGGTGTCTAGTCTAACATCGCAACAAGAGACATCGCACAGTTGCTAGTCTAAATCATCAGAATGATCGTCATGATCAACGAGAAGTGTCAATTACACTAAGCTAGTAAATATAGAAGTTTAGCTTCATGTCCCATAACCACTTGCTTAACTTAAATATTTACGAACAAACTGTAAATCTTCACTAATAAAATTGTCACAAGAGGTTCAATCGAACAAGTCCAAGAACTAACCGACGAAGTGAACGCAAGCGTTTCATACCACTTGTTTTACTAAGTCGTTTAATTAGATTTCTCATCCGAGTGAGGTAAAGGTTTGTATATACTAATAGATTGGAAAACGGTTTAAGAAAAGAGCTTTGTTATTAAAAATGGAGTTGAAATTGTTTGTTAAAAGAGTTTTGATATTTACTACTAGTATTGAAACCTTTATATTATAAAATGACAAAACACAGAAGAAATTGTAGAAACAATCGATCACAAAGATCGCATACGGAGATGTGAATAAAATCCAAGGAAATCAGCTCAATGTTTTTCAGATAAGATCCCCTACGGAGGGGGGGTCCAGGGGGGTGGCAACCCCCCAAGGTGGGGGTGCGGGGGCAACGCCACCGCTTACGGGGTTCGACCTGCCCGGTCAGGTCACGGGGGTCCAGGGGGCAGCGCCCCGTCCAAAACGGTATGACCTAGTGAAGACAAAAAGGGGGTCTAACGACCTAAGAGGGATAGGGTCGAGCGACCTAACGGTTGCGACCTAGGAGTCTAAGGGGTCAAGCGACTTAGTGGTTGCGACCTAGAGGTGTTCGCGACCTAACGATGACTCACGACCCAACATGGCCGACTTAACAGAGGTCGCGACCTAACAGGATAACTCGTGACCGACTTAAGAGTTGCGTGACTGAAGGGTTGCATGACTTAAGGGTTGCACGACTTAAGGGTTGCACGACTTAAGGGTTAGGCCAGGAGCGACCTAACGAGATAAGGTCCAACGACCTACGAGTTAAGGGTCCGACGACCTATCGGGATAACTCGTAACCGACTTAAGAGTTGCGTGACTGAAGGGCTGCACGACTTAAGGGTGAACTCGTAAACGACTCACGACCTATGGATGAACGACTTAACTCCGAACGAGCTAAAAATGGCCAGAACGACCTAGGGTTAACTGGTAAACGACTTACAACCTATGGATGAACGACTTAACTCCGAACGAGCTAAAAATGGCCAGAACGACCTAAGGTTAACTCGTAACCGACTTAAGAGTTGCGTGACTGAAGGGTTGCACGACTTAAGGGTTAACTCGTAAACGACTCACGACCTATGGATGAACGACTTAACTCCGAACGAGCTAAAAATGGCCAGAACGACCTAAGTGCAGAAAATTCACCAAAACGCTAAAAATTGGAGTTTTTGGCCAATCCAATCCAAACCAAATGCTAACATGCATGCAAAAATGATAAGGAATCATTCCCAACAGTCCAATATAGTTATAGGCTAGAATTGTGAGATAAAAATCTCACCTTTGCACAAATTCAATGAAGAAGGAGCTTGAAACAATGGAGAAGCAACTACAAGCTAGAATCCAATGTCTTCACTTTGATTTTGGAGTTGAATGATGGATTTAAAGTTGAAACCTAAGCTTGGAGTTTTAATTTCCTTTTCCACTCACCATTAATGCAAAAGCTTGGTTGTTAGAAAATTTATGAAGAGTGAGAAGAAGGAAGGGGGTTTGGGCTTGAGTTATAATGGCAATCTAACCCAAAGTCCAAAGCGGGAAAAGTTAGTGAAATTCCACTAACTCCAAACCTACCAATGTTTATACTTAAAAAAATTGTAAACGACATTTCGAACTCAATGGAAGTGGTCTCGAGTCCTAATTTGACCGTTTGCAAAAAGTAGCTTTTCGGACCAATATCCAATTAACGACAAAATATTTAAATAAAATATTTAAATATAAAATCGATAAATATGCGGGTTGTTACACCTGTCATAAAAATTTCACAAAAATTTCAAATAAATCACCATTCATGCAAACAGCGATAAAATCAACCATGTCTACATCCAATAGTTCGAAATACATCAAAAATTCAAAATTTAACACATAGGAATGAGATGGAAACGATTATTCACTTTGATTTGAGAAAAAGAGTTGAGATTTGAGTTGTTGATTTGATTCCCCTTAGTTTTAGCATGAATAACTAACTTTTCTTCCTTTAAAAGCTTTAGCAATGGCCTCTGTTTTTGTCTGTGTTTTGTATGGATGTAAAAGCAAATGAGGAAATGAGGTTGCATGGGTTTATGCTCGGGAAATGAAGCTTATTCCAATTTTGCCCCTTTCATAGATCTATCTACTTATGTTTAAGTTAAAATAATCTTATATATTAATTAGTTAAGGCCTAGCCCAATAAATCATCAAATCTCATCTTATTTCCACGCAACATGTTGTTTTATTTAATTACTCTAATTAAATCTCGTAAATAATATTAAAGAAAATTAGGGGTTTCATATAATTTTTCAAAAAATTAATATAGTTGTTCTTGGTTGTGCTTGTTTGTTGAGAAATGATAGTATTCCATCATTATCAACTAGGATTCGATTTGTCATGCTCGCTAGTTTTGAGCATTAACTACAATTTATTGATCTACCTGGAATCTTCCTTTTTGAAACTTGGGTTGGATTGATAGGAATTGTGGGAACATTTAAATGAATATCTTGTAAATTAAGTTTCAAAATTGGACTCTAAGCATTTGTTGGTAATGATGGGTAAATTATTAGTTTTAATAAATGGTGTTTGTTAGTACAAAGGTTAGAATATTTTTAAATAACTATTTTAGAAATGATTTTATATAAAAGTTGATTTTATAAAATTAGGTTTTTATAAAAGTGATTTATTAAAAGAAACTAGAATATTTCTGATGTAAATACTTGAAAAATGATTTATATAAGGACCCATTTTTATAAGAATTGATTTATAAAAATTATCTGATAAATAAATGGAATTTGAGAATTTTAATCTCAGTGCTTTCGGAAATTATATTAGAGGTTTTGGGAAAAGATACAAAATAATATTATATAAAATTATTTATAAATAGAAATATTTCAATAGGGATTTTCAACGAAAAATATATTATTATTTCAAATGATTTATAGAAAAAGGAATAAAAGTTTTACTTGGGTAGGTTTAAAGGTATAAATATTTTGGAAATTGTAATAAGAGTTTACTTAAAACATTTTTAGTGCAAATACATTTGAAAAGAAATTTTTAAAGTGTGTTTTCGCTGGATCGGGTAGGAGAAATAAGTCCCGATTTATTTTATGATGATCGAAATAATCTCCTAATTGAGGATTAGATGTTTTCCTAGGTGAACATTGTTGTGCAATTAGTAAATTATTTTCTTTATCATTATATGGTCGGAACAAGTTCAAATCCGAAAGAATTGAAAGCAAATCAGAATTGGGTATTTCGTTGAAATTGTTTAGCTGGAAATATATATATATATATATATATATATATATATATATATGGTATTGTTTCAAAAGAGATTTGAAAAGAAAACGTGGTTTTAAATTAAGTAGTTTGAGTTGCTCAAAAATAACTAAAAATGGGCAGGAGATGTGTCCGGATGGTAGACACTTCAACTTCCCTTAAGTATTACTCTTCCTCGTAAAGGAATATATAATATTGTTTGCCAGTACCCAGTTCCTTGGTTTCATTTCGGGGTTACTCGGGCTATATATATTTGTTATGAATAAAAATATTTATGGTATCATTTCAAAAGATTTTGAAATAAATTGCTTGGTATTTGACTCTTAAGTTTCCAAAATATAATGGTATCTTGGTTTAAGACGGGTTTAGTTAATGAAGTTTTACATGGGTCAAATTTACTAAGAAGGTTTAGCAAACCTTTTTCATTAAACCGCGTAATTTGATTTTAACATTTAGGAAGTTTAAAATTACTTGATGTTATTAGACTGGCTAATACACAGTTTTACCTCTGAAAGGCTAAAGAAAAGCAGATTCTAAGACGAAGTTTGGATACCAGCATCCTACTTTTCTTAGCTACTTATCGGACCAAACCGGTAAAGAAGTTGTATAGGTCGACTCAGTTTTAAGCCCCAAAAATTATTGTGGACCTACATTTGAATAATTAAAAGTGAATAGAACTAAAATATTGATGTCTTATATATACTAGCATGATATATGAGAATATTATACAAGTAAATAAATTAAAATGTCTTATGATGAGTTTCATAAATAAAATTGTATCGTCTAAATTGTTTGAACCTAAGTTGGAATTTTTATAAAATGTTTTCGTAAATAATTTTTGTAGAAATGGAATAGGTATTGGTGAGGACCAAAAATATATAAGTACGTAGGTTGTATATAGATTATTTTCCTTTCTATTATAGTTCTCGATCCAAGATTCTAATAGAAGACTTGAGGTGTTTTACACCATTACGAATAAGGATCTATAATGTGATTTTGACGACGAATACTTGGTAAGGGTTCTTAATGTGAACCAAAACTTTCTATCATAATTTATAGCCATGTAAGGAGAATAGTGTTTTCTAATTAAGAAGCCTGATCACAATCTACACAAGGAAGTTGGATGAGCAATATTAGTTTGGAAGTGAAGTTATGTATTTGAGTAGTGGTCGAATTCGATTTTGTATATTAATGATCTATTAGCATCATGCGAACTTATGAATATTATTGGATCTTCGTGTAATGATATTTTGGTGATGAAATTCCTTTTTGGGGGAGAATGCAACGACCCGGAATTCTATCTTGTTGATTTTTGGAATATTTAATTAATTCTAAATATTCAATTTGAGGTTGTTATAATAAAATCTACATTTCAAAAAATTGTTCGATTTTTTATGACATATTTTTAACGTAACATATGGATTTTTTTCAGAATTTATAATTTGGGACATTACTGAATTTCCATTTGATATATTTTACATAGAACATTAGTGTGTTTGGAAATTTAACAGAATAAGTTAACTTGTCTATTTTATTTTATTTTTGTAATTGCATCACAAGTCTGTATGCAATCGTATTTTATTTTGTATCATTGGTGACTCATATGCGAACGTGATAAGGAATGGTGGGGTATCAGAATCTTCCCAAAACCAAAAATAAATTCACTGTGCACAGCATATTCAACCCACCCACTACCCTTTTTTTATTCTCTATTCCTTGTCACCTTACCTCCTCTGCCCTTGTACCTTTGGTCTTCTCATCCACTTCTTTGTCCACCATAGTCCGGTGCATGTGTGAATATATGTTTACGAGCTTATGGGATAGTAAAAAAAATCCTTTTTCTTCTCCATTTTGTTCACCACTATTAGTTTCAAAAATAGAAAATTTTAACCACCTTCTCCTTACAAAATCGATACCCCTTAATCTGTCAATAATTATGAAATAGTCCCAATACGAAAAGTGTTTGCCTAAGCCTATAGTACTTTTACGAATTAGTTTCGCTCGATTTCATTAAAAAACTATGGAGATATTACCATATATCAGAAATAGGGAATGTTTGTCCTTAAACTTAAAAAATCAAATTTTCGTGATCTGCTTTGATTGGATGGACACCATAGGTGCCATTGGGTTCGTATGGTGTTGTAGTATTTTAATGGGAGTTTCACAGAGTTTGGTGACAATGGTCGACGTTCGTCAAGGGCTAGGGTTCGATTTTGGCAAAGCTAGAGATGTAAATGGGAAATCAGAGAGTGGCGTTGGGTCGGGGTTGGAGAGTTCTAGCTTATGGTCAAATTTGGTAAATTTTAATGATGGAAAGTGTCACATAATTTGGTACCTGTACGTGATGGGTCTTCGACTTATCGTGGTCGAAGTGGGTGTGGCGAGCTGGAGATGGAACTATGGAATCTATTGTGATGATGCTAGGATGACGAGCATGCTGGTGTTTTCGGATAGGTGATTGGAGGCTTGGTATGGCATGCACCATGCACATGTGTGCATAAATTTTTCTTGTACGGGAATGGAGAATAGATTTGTGGAAGATGATGTACTATTTGGAGCGGGCGGGCATCGTTAGTGGGTTAGGTAGCATGGGTGAGTATTTAAATTAATTAATTTGAGTTTAAAAATGTTTAAAATTTGAAAATCCATAACTCACCCATATTTAAATCCGATTTACCTGCAATTTTTGCATTAGGATTATATCGATGAACGTAACGCATTGACATAACTTGTTGTCTGCTTTGATGTAGCTTAATTTAATAATAAGTTAATACTGCCTCGTAATAATTACTTTAATTTGGATATTAACGCAGTTAAATTAGTTTTACTTCATCAGTGTTATCCATTTGGCCAAATAAATATACTACTGTTAAAGTAAATTGAATTAATCGATTTGGACACTTGTTTCAGCGTAACAAAACACCGTTCTACCAACTAAATTAATTAGTAACTAATTGGCAGAAAAATCTCCGTTCTTCTATTTTATGTATTTGGACATCTAATTATATGTCATTAATTGGTATGCCAATTTGAACAAGTAATATGTTAAACAGTGATGGTTATGTTTACACTGATGTTTATTATGTAACTAGTAATTAACTTGGAGAGTTAAATCAAAAGATATGGTAACTTGTTTAAGTACCATTGTGATCGTTAAGCCTTTTTCCGAATTTAGAAAACTACGGATTTAAATCAACTTCAATTTTAGATAAACTATTAATGTATTATTTAATTATTATTTCAGAAAAGTGTTTTATATAATAATTATTTCATTTACAACGCTTTAAAGTTAACTTAATTATTGTTTTAATTTATTGAACTATATTCTAAATATGGTATAAAGTTATTTTATACTTTAATATTGTTAAAGTTATTTATAATAATTTGTTTTAAAGTCAATTATTATTTTAAAAATTAATAATTAAATTAAAAATAAATTATTATTTAAAGTTAATTATTTAAGATTGATTATTTTATTCTTTAAAATTGATTATTTTAATTCAAAGTTATTTGTTATATTATTAATATTTTAAAAGTTTATTTGTTATTGTAATAGTATTGTTTAAAAGTTTATTACTATAATAATGTTGTTTTGAAGTTTAATAATCTTTATTATTGTTATATTAATATTGGATTAAAAATAATATACTATTATTTTACTATTCTAAAGTTAATTTATTATTATATTAATAATAGTTCAAAGCTAGTTTACTAATATATTGATATTATCTTAAAAGTTAATTTATTTACATATTAATATTGTTTTAAAGACTATTTATTAGATTAATATTTTTGGAGTTAATTATATGATTAAAAAAATTTAAGGTCATATTTCTATGATGTTATGGTTTTTATCCATTATAAATAAATAATGGATTTGGTTATAAAGGGAACTGCTTTTAAATGGAAGATTTTCAATGGGTTTTGTCTAATAAAAAGGACTGGTCAAAAGATTTATGAGAAGAATTTACAAATTTGAAAGGGATTTTGAAATTTGGAGATGAAGTTCTATTCTAAATTATGACGGTCATAAAAGAAGTTTTATAAAATGAAAGAAGATCTTGAATTTTGGAAAGAGTTTATAAATGATTTTGGATATTTATGAATGTGTTTATAAATGGGTTTTAGAGATCTAAAAAGGGGAAGTTTCATAAATGGTTTTTGGAAATTTATAAATAGTATTTTATAAATATATTGGGGATTTATTAAGAAATTTTATAATTTGGTTAGAAAATTTATAGTGGAGATATTTATTTATAAAATAAAAGAAATTTAATAAAAGGAATGGTGTTTTGGGTATTTTATATCTCCGTTTAAACAACATTTGATCTTATTATGATTTTGAAACGGTAAACCTTTTGAAAATATACATCTACCATTTTATAAGTATATGAAAAAGGTTTTTCAGGTTTTAAAAGGAATGGTTTGTGAATGTATTTATACCAGATAAATATATGAATATTTTGATAAATATTTTGGAAAGAGATTTAATTTATGAAATAAAAATTTCTTAGTGATTTCCATGTGAAATATAATCTCTGTTTGAATGTTTATTTATTTAATAGTTAAATAACCAACTATCAAACTCTAGCCTCAATATGTAATCCTTCTTAATTTTTATGGTACGAAAATTTTATCTACTAAACATTAAATGATTTTAACTCTGGAAATATCTAGGAGAAACACAAGAATTATATGGTACAACTACCGATGGTGATGCTTTACTATACCTATAAACTCATTTTGTTCTTCTAGAACAAATGATGAGGAGATCCTTACACTTAAATGGTTAGGGGTGATCCTCACTCTTATTTGTTGTCTGATTATTTCCTAAAGAACTAGTATTGAGAAGTCCGAAAAATCGACGATTGGTTTTTGGGTAGCTCGGTAAGTGGGGAGTGTACTCGTAAGAGATGGCTCATACCATAAAACCTCCAAACAAAAATATAGTCCTATAGAGGGTTTTTATGATATATTAAGTTTTGGAATCCAAATGTGATTCTGAGACCTATTTGGGTGTGGGAATCCATGCTCGATTCTGATATCTATTTTTGATATTGGAATCCATGTGTGATTCCGAGACCTGTCAACGTATCGAGAATCCATGTGTGGTTCTAAGATCTATTTTAATGGTGGCATGTGAGCTGGAATGTCGAAAGTAGCCTCATCAGCGGTAATGACTTAATCCTAAGATAGGAGACATGGCTAGTAAGGTTGGCAAACTAGTAGGGTGTAGTCGTCTCCACCCAGAATTACCTACAGCTGTTGTTCACGCGTGGAGAAATGCACTAGGTCGTAGTGATACCAGCTATGTTTTTCCTATGGTACATCACTAGTGATGTAAGATGCTTTGGAAGAATATCTATGATACTTGTGTAGGTGGACTAGTCTCGAAGTACGGAGGACACCTCCATGGAATCCTACACAATTGGTGATCGCGCCTTAATGGTTTTTGATTATATACCTAGTGTTTTTGTGATGTACATTCACAAGCATCATAGCTACTTGGTTATTAACATTTTCACCCTTAGTTGTTATTATAATGTCGCTAGATTTTCTACTATAAATGTTTTGGTTATCATAAGGTGAAACCCATCATGTTTATGTATGGTGTGGTTTCACGAGATACTTTTGATTTAAAAGGATTTTACAAGTCGAAATAAATAAAATTCCTTATGGTTTGAGTTTCTCACGCTAGCTTTACCAAACTGACCTGGGCGTTGTTTTCTATAATCCTCAGGTCACCCCGAGCATATTTTCCAGAATTAACCGAATACTTTGGAGCTTTTAAGAGACAAACTTGAGTCCCTAAGATGTATTCACGTGTCTTATACCTTTTGTTATTTTGTTATTCATGATTTTTGCATGTATTCATCAGTAATTATAAGGATGGTCTGTTATAACTGTCCAAGCTAAGATAGGTTAGTATGCTTTGATTTGTGTTGTGTATGTATAAATAAGATGACTTATTTTTGTAAAGATCTTGTATGCATTATATATTCATCTAGTCACGATGTGAGATTCTATTCTTTCTTTTCTTTCTTTCACCCCAACAATCTGTTTTTTCGTCACTTGGGTATTCTGCACATGAATACCATGGATGTAGTAGTCTTAATTTCTATGGGTCGAATAGGCAAGTCGTTACACCTCTGGTCACAACACTCATCGTTCGTGTAAATTCTCATTCGCCATTACTCACACGCACCACCATCACAACCAGACACGATGCTCAATCACGACTCCCACCTTGCACCGCACCTCCTCTAGAGTTAGTTGAGTCTTCATCATCTTTCCCGGCATCGTAGATAGCACACTCAGGAACCCGTGCCTCCTACCTCACTCCCCTAGTAGCATGCCATTCTCAACTGCGCATGATCTATGTTTTTTTTCGCATTTTAATTTTATTTTTCCTTTTTTTATGCAGCCATTTTGTGTTCAAGGTAAAACAAGGTCATCATAAAATAAGGGGGAAACGGGCCTAGGTTAAGTGGATAATAGGCTAAAAAAATTGCCTAGAGGAGTTGAGATGGTTAAGAGATGTGCTGAAAAACTATTATTTACAAATAAACCCTTATGTAATCAAAATCTCTATTTTAACTCTTTTATTTATATTTAATCCACATGTTTCACATTTATAAATACTTTATCAAATATTTATGAGCATATTTCCATTTAATTTGATTTATTGTATTTTTTAAAACACATTTGGTTAAACCATTAAATTAGTTAAACTCAATAACTCCTAATCTTTGTATATTTGTCAATATTTATTAAAATAAACTAAAACTGGTTTTCATCTATTTTTAATTTTAAAATTTATTTACATAGCAAAATGTCTATATTAATTATAAATATTTTAATTGAGTTCATTGTATTTTTGAAGGAAAAACAATTTTTGTTTATTAAACTAAAATTCTACTTATCGTTAAATCTTAATAAATTATATTTTTAACAAATTAAAATTATCGTAAATCGAGTTTAACTGTTCTGTTTTTACTACAATTATTTAGTAAAATGGCATGGAAAGCAAGGTTGTTACTATTAGTGTGGGTAAACATTTATAAACATCTAAACTAGGATTTAATAGGGAATCATGAGAGAATTTGATATAAATGGTAAATATAAATTTGGTCTTTGCTGGATTCTTGTACATTGACAAATATATGGTTAAATTGATTAAATAAAGTGTAAAACAAATGGAAACATAAGGTTAGGCGATAAGGATGTTTTTAGGCGACCAACGGTGAAGCGATGTCGGTTGGAGGTGAAATAATGTGGAGAAATGGTCAAATATGCATCTAAAGCTATTCTAGAATGTACACGTACATAAATCCCTCGTTCATGCCAATTGGTGCACGGACGACCTCTTTTCGAGGTCAAGTTGTACCTGGACCTATATGGGCCTATATAGAATAACATTTACATATTTAAGTCTTATTCCTCCTTTTCTAAAAGCATTTTGAGGATATTGGCGAGGCAACTGATAATGTTATGAAATCAAATATATGTGCATGATAATTGATCGTTGTTTTCGATAATTTCGTACGTGCTTATTATGTGAAAACGTGATACGATGATGATATAAACTAAAAGACCTTTGGCTCAAGTAGGGAGCTAGGATATGTATCCATACCTATGACATAAGTGGATGATCCAGGTATTGCATTTCGCCACTATATGTTTTGGTAGACCAGTGGAAGGATGCATGGTAAGTGATCCCGTAGGATTTTGGCAGTCCAGGGCTTGAGTCCAATTAGCACGAGGACAATGTGCGACCCATTAGGCTTTGGGTAGTCCAAGAAAGCGAATCTTATATGAGATCGACATAGCTATAGATAATAGTTGACCCTGTAACGCACAAGGCAGATCCAAGGAAGTGAGTCCACAAAATATGATACGACATGGCTACATGTATATGATAGTTAGATGTTAAGTTAGTATGGTGTTAGTGACTGTAACGACCTGGATTAAATCGCTAAATAATTGAATACTTAAATATATTTGAAATGTTAAATAAATGGATTTTGATCAAAAAATAAAACTATTTTAAACTATTGCTAACGATAATAAAATCATTTTTAAATTTTGTTTACAAATATATATATATATATATATATATATATATATATATATATTGTTCATAGAGATGTAGAAAATGTGATTGGAAATTATTTTACTAAACATTAACTTTTCATTTGTTAAAAGTTATCTAAATTGTCATAGTATATTGTAAACACACATGCACACACTACAAAACTACCTTAACATGGTGTGTATATGTATATATGCAAGTACATATTTGCTCACTTAAGTATATAAACATATAAGATAAAAATGAGATTTTATTTATAAAAATTGTTATACATATATTAATATATAAAAATATCTTTTTCAATATAAGTACATAGGTGCCTGGCATGAATAGTGCATGGAAGAGGAGGAGGGGTACAAGGGTGGATGGAAATGGTAAAGGGGGGTGGAGATGCATGCATATGTACATGCTAAACATAACCATTTCATATATATTCAAATATTTTCCTAAGCCTATAAATACCACTACTCTTTTATGTTTATCATTTTGTGACATCCATCTTCATTTGAAAGTTCCAAAGAGCTTGAGAAATACATCCATGGTCTCTCTTCATATTTTCTAGGTTGAGAAAAATAACTTCTTTCCACTCAAAATTTCTTCTTTAGTCCACTAAATACTTCTACAAGCTCTACAACACTTCCTTTTCCAAATATAAGCACCCAAACTCCACCAGCCTACATGACTGAGCCTAAACTCCATATGGCCAAGCCCAAACTCCACATGGTCGAACCTAAATAGCCTCTAGCCAAGCCCATTTAGGGTGTTCAAGCATCCAAAGTTTTCAATTTTGCAAGATCCTAAGCTGTTTTCAAGTTTCAGCAAAAGTTTGTATTAAGTTAGTAAAGTTTCAATGAGTAAAAATATTATTTTTGGAAAAGAAAAAAACTAATTTTGATGAATAATATTTTGTGAAAATATAATGTTTGTTGTGATGAAATATCATGTTGTTTTGATGGCATACGATTATAAGTTTGTGGTTGAGCTTGGATTTGTGATTTGGTTGTTAAATGATATGTTTGGATATGAATATGTCAATGGTTGGCTTATGATATGATGGTAGTGTGTTATGAAATAAAAAACAAATGTATGTGGTGGAATGGTAACAAAGTTAGCAACTTGAAAGTTGCAAAGGACTTGAGATCCGATTTGAAAAAAAAGCTTGTTTTCTTGTTACGGATTTAGAAAATGTTTTCCAAGTTTTCACCTTTATTTAAGTTTCTAAACTATTCCATTTGAGTTTCAAAACATGTAGTATCTAGAGTGAAATTGATATTTTCAGCTTGAAATCAATTCTAGCGAACTATGCTCATGGCGATAGTCGCTATAGATGAAGTTCGAAAAAATTTACGATTTCAGGTTTTTAATTTTTTTTCTTTTGGATTGTTTTTGAAAACTCATTTCAAATTAATAAAGTAAGTAAAAAGGTATGGCTTTTGTTATTTAACAATTTATTTAATTGGTGATATTAATAATTAATTAATTAATTAAGTAATTAGGTTAAGTAATTAGAGTTTAACAATTTATTTACTAAGTTATTTATTTTTAACTAAGGAAGTTTTAACATATGACTAATTATGAAAAAAGTAATTAATTTTACTTGATCAAGTTTAATTGCTTTAATTAATTAATTAAAGTTAATTATTTATTAATATTATTGGTAAGAGTTAATTGTTTATTTAATTATTATTAAATAAAGGGATAATTATCTACTTTATTAGAGTTCAATTATAAATTAATGTTATTTAGTTAAAGTTGATTAAAATTTAATTGTTGATTAATTTTTATTTGATTAAGGTTTGATTTTTACTTAACCATGCTTAATCAAGGTTTAATTATTAGTTAGATAAATTAAGACCTAACTAAGACAAATTAGGGTTATTTATGATTCAAATTTTGATTTAATTAAGATCAGTTAAAGTTAAATTATGTTCTAAACTTAAAAATTCAATTGAGGTTTTTTTTATTTTGAAAGCTTCCTATCAAACTCTATCTGTTATTTATTGTTAACCAACTTTCTTGTTTAAGTAAATTGTTTTAAATCAAAACAATCTCTTGCCCATGATATTAAGCAGACAAATGAATTAAAAGTTGTAATAAAACAATGACATGTTTTATTGAAAGTAAGTCGATTTTTACATATCATAAATACCGAACTTCGAAAACGTGATGAATACAAGGGGGTTGATTTCGATAAAAGGTCATGATAATTTAAGCACACAGAACATATGTTCATACATAAATCTTTGCACCTTAATAGCGGAATGGTCCACATGAACAACTTGACCCTTCAAAATTATCGAAGGTTGGTTTGGAGAGACTGGGATCGGATAGATGTTGTTATCCGATAACCACTTCTTACTAAAGCAAGCATTCGAATTAGAAATAATAAAGCCAAGGTCCAAGATGAAGACTTAAAGTGCAAGGACTATTTGCTACTAACCCTAAGGGTGATTCCAAAATGGATGTAGTGGAAATAGTACCTTTGGTTCGTTCATCTCCTGAATGACATGTATGGATGAGTGCTAACATTGTGTCAACACTTGGAAGCCAGTATTGACATTCCAAGAGGGAAGTCCTATGTATAAAGATAAATATGTAGTCTCGTGCCTCATCAATCAGGAATAGCAAGGCTTTATGGGTCCCTCCCATTAGGTTATGATCATCCCCATCTAGATATTTACTAATTATGCTTCGGTAAGGTTGCTGATTCCAACCAAGGGGTGATCGTATTCATTACTATCCAATAAAGAGTAGGCCGGTCTTGTGTTGGCAAGGGTCGATAGGTTCGACCTCGATATACAAATCTAGAGGTGTGTTATAATGGGCGATACCCTGGTAGCCTAGTCATTGTATGGAATCCATTTCCCAATAACTGCATTCAGTCCTAATTGTATACTTATTGTGCTAGAATTTAATTAACGTAACAATTTGGGCTATGTTAATTATTTACTGAAACCCTAGACATTATGATGATATCGCTGGATTTCCATATAAAGTGTTTTAGCCATCTTAAGCTAAAATCCCATCTGTTTTTATATGTTGTGAGGTCTTACGCAATACCTTTGACTTTCGAAGAGTTTTATAGAAGTAAAAATTAAGTTTTTGAGTTTACCCGCACCAGAACCATGTCATACTTGGAGTTTTAGTTTCTTTTCCTAAAACACTTTGGTAGTTAAATTTGTTTGAGTAGACAAGTGATTCAGGTTTCTCACGGAAACATTTTAAAGGAGCTGGAGCAGGTTGCTTCATCATTAGCCAATTATTTCAATTTTTCCTTTTTATGTATTTATGATCTATGTATTATAAATGGGCGGGCGGTTATAACTGTCCAGTTAAATGTTGTGTTACAATGACTCTGACGTATTATTATTAAGGAAATGACTATGTATCCTATGTTATCTACTATATGTTGTTTTAATTCATGGTGAGATTCTATGATTTTGTAGATTCATCTTATCTTTCATTTTCTTCTACCCTTAATGGCTCGTCTTTCAGTGCAAGAAAGGTGGCCATTTCAATGACAATATTTGACTCATATCATGTTATAGTATTATATTTATAGTATATGTAGAGTAAAGTATGGCTCACCCGTAAGGCTTTTGACTTATGACCTCCTATTTTCTACATTATTTACATATCCATGTTGATAGAATTTAGAGACGAGATAGTATTTGAAGATAAGGATTTATTTGTACATGTGTAGTTAAAGCATTTAGCTTTCCATAATAGTGGCCTCAAAATGTTCGAAGACAAAGTAGAGATATAGCAAGAAATAGTAGAGGTGCAAAAAACTTCATTCGATATAAAAACCAAATGTCGAAAGACAATTGATTCTCATTCTCACATCATTTATTTGGGAAAAATAAATATTTTTAATCCTATATAATAAAATCAAAGAATATCATGATTTATGTAGCCCGACTTTGGTGATAACAATATATTTTTTACTTGTGTTGAGCACTTATGTCTTAAAATTAAGTTTTTACCATTGATTTACTTATTTAATTTAAAACAAAACCTGTCAAATTAACAATTTTACATTAATATTGCTAAAATGGGTGCTAAAAAGCATTTATTTAGCGGGTGTAGCAAAAAATAGTGAGGCTTTAAGCGGATCTACTGTTTAATAGTGCTATACTGAAAAAAACATAGCAATCGAAAAGTTGTATAAGCTATAGCGGAGATTTTGCGAGGCTTTAACTGCACAGATTTGTATATAGTGTATAAGACGTACAAAGGATAGGTGTTGTAACTTAGATTTGATTATGTGCATGGTTTGGGTTTGACTTGTATTGTAAAGACATACTTATATAACAGTTGGATACGTTATGGTGATATGGTGTGACTATGATTACTGTTATATCAAGATTTGTTTCCTTCCGCTAGAGAGTCTAAAAGTTATTTGTTACAACTATATCTGTTTATTTTATCTTACCTCAAAGATTCATCCTTTTAGGTTCTCGAGGTGTTGAGTTGATTTCAAGCTTTGAACCCCAAGGTCAACATTTAGGAGTAATGTGTACCATAGTATGGGAACTATGAACATATTGAGAGAGCGTATTAGTATATTTCTATTGAGGGAGCGTATTAGTATATTTCTATTATATATACAGACACACACACATAGTAGGAATCAAGTACATATGCATAACCCATTTACTGTTCCATTTTTGTTTGTTATATGTTAGGGAGTTTCTAATGAATACCATTTTTACATCAATCGAAACCGGAATACAGAACAATGCAGCCAATGCTGATGGGGGAGAGACCAAGGAAGGGACTTGCATCTGAGTAGCTGTACTGGATATTCCAAGAGTTAATATTTCAGTATGGTTCAAATATTATGTCCAAGCAACGGGCCATACTAGTGCCAACCTCATCGAACCTACAGCCACCACTACCACTACTTACCATGGTGTAATTCTTTCCAAGCATCACCAACTTTGACTTTCCTAAGCTATGTAGTGGTTTCTCTAGCCTTGGTAGGAAGGTTTTTGTTGAGACGGAACCATACTCGTAGACTTAGGTATAGCTTGATAATTTACAGAACATTCTACACCTATTAGGACTTAGGGATGTTATTAGGAGATAGTTAGCCTCTTGGCATGTGAAAGGCAAGAAGAAATGTTGGTGGGAGGTTGTCATAGTAGAAGTAGATAAGAATATCACTACTTAAGGAATGTTTAGGACAAACTTTGAGACGAATTATTTTTTTAAACTGAAAAGGATTTGTTATCTGAGAAATTATTTCATGATAAATAAGGAAAGATGATAATTTAAGAGCACATAAGTCAATTCAATGAGTTGGAAATTTTTATTTTTGAGTTGGTAAGCACCAAGGAGAAGAAGGCGTTGAAATTTTCAAAGGGTTTAAATTCATCATTGAGACAGATACTGCAGTGAACCAGATACCATATAAAGCTAAGGAAAGGGATTAGTGGAAGTAGCATTAATGAATTCTCTAACTGCAACTTTGCTTAATGATCAAGCTAAGGAAAGGGAGGGTCACCAACATGATAAGCATAAAGGAAATGGACCACAAAGAGGGAAAGACAAAAGAATATGTGATTACTTGTAATAAATGGCTAAAGATGGGGCATGTCGCAAAGAACTATAGGACGAATTTTCCAAAGGGTGTGTATTATAACTATAGCCAAGTGGGACATTTATCAAAGGATGGTAAGGTGGCCCTAGCTCAATAGAAAGTAAGTGCTATAAATGTGATCAGTTTGGCCATACGAACATGGGTTGCCATCTTTGAAATGTGAAGCAAAAATGGTTAAGACATATGCTCTAGACATCGTTCCAACTTCTAGTATTGCACCAACGTCATCATAGGAGAAGGAGAAACATATTGTGATCCAAGGTGTGTCGACTTTACCCGATTCTCGTGTTTGTATTTTATTTGACACGTGAATGTTATTCATTCATAGAAAATGCCATTGCGACCGTCATGTTTTGTTAATACCCTGAAATGAGTAAATGTTATGTTACATTTTTCATTTCTTGGAAAATTTGAGAATGAAATTCTTTTAAGTAAGGGAGAATGTAATACCCTGAAAAAAATTAGGGGCATTTCACTAGGACAAATTTTGCAGTCCAATTAGTTTTTAGGACACACATCTACAGAAATTAATTTCAAGCCCAAAGTCAGTAGAATAATTACTTTTAAGGACAAAGTCAGTAGTCTAATTACTTTCAAGGACATAATTTCATTGGTTTTTAGGCCTTAGAAACTAATTATTTTGTCTTTTGTCCTTAAAAATAATTATTTCATTTGTGTGTCCTAGAAACTAATTGCACTTGCTAAAGAGGCCCTTGTGGCTAATTTCCACAAAAAATTATTAATATTATTGCTAAACGGTAATATGAAATAATTTAATTTAATGTGTTAATAGAATAAATTAAAAATAAGAAGGAGAAAATAGCAATTTTCCAACATTAGAACTTGATGATGAAACTAGCGGACCATCATGTTTTTTTGATTTATGCAGTATTTTTTTACCTCGTTTGAAGTTTGTATGAGGAAACTATGGTTAAATCTATGTCAAGCTAATTTGGGCACCTAGTTTGAAAGCTTAATTTTAATTGAACAGTTATTTCCCTCCTTCCATTCAAATTAGAAATAGCGTACCTTTTCAATTCCTCTAGAAAATTGATTGCTCTCTTTCTCCTTTATCTTTATAGACAAAGCTAAAAACATTCTATCTTCCTCAATTCTCAACGAAATCGGATGAGACCAGTGAAATTGTGAAGCTCGTAAGGACTACTATAAATCTACACTAACTTAGAATTGAAATTCTGAAGCACAGATGTGTAGTAAGCCAGACAGTAGAGATTTAAGCATTGGAAAGCAATTTCGATGAGTGGTTCAAAGTTTCCTCCTCGTATAATGCAATTTTGATCCTATAAATGTGATATGTAGGCTATATTAGAGTAGATAAACATTTATAGACAACTAAACTCGAATTTAATAGGGATATGAGAGGGAATTTTATATGAATAATAGATTTAAAATAGGTTTTCACCAGATACTTGAAATTTAACGAATATACATTTAAATTGACGAATGTGTAAAAATGAATTTAGAAATATAATATTCAATGCTTGGGACATTATCTGGCGATTGAAGGCGAAGCGAAGATGCCTAGATTTGAAACAATATGGTGAAATGGCTAAATCCAGAACCAGAATTTTTACATACAATGGCTCAACGATCATGCCAACGGGTGCGCTGGTGACCTATTTTCAGGGTCAGGTTAAGCATGAACCCATGCAGACTAATATAAAATAATGTTAGTTGGTTAAAATATTTTTCCTTTAGTTTTTAAAGGCTTTTGTAGGCTATTAGCGGAGCAAGTGATGATGTTACCAATTCAAGTGCATGATGGTTGATTGTTATTTATGATAGATTCATACATATTTGCGACGTGAAAACGCGATAATATGATGATATGAACATGATCGGTCCTTTGGTGCAAGTAGGCGGCTCAAGATATGGATACAAACTGATGACACAACTAGGTGTTTTGGGTATTGCATTGCTCCATTGTAGTGCTTCGATGGACCATTATAGAGGATGGATTGGTAAGTGACCCTCCAAGCTTGGGCAGTCCAGGTCATGAGTTTGGTTAGTGCGAGCACAATATGCGACCTTGTAGAATTTGTATGGTCCAAGGAAGTGAGTCACATATGTGATTGACATGAATGTGGATAACAGGCGATCCTGTAGCTTACGAGGTTGGCCTAGGGAAGTAAGTCCATGTAGACATGATAAAACACTATTAGATGTATGTGATAGTTAGGTGTGATGTGACCAGCAAGACGTAAGGTGACAAAACAGTAGACTCATAACATGCTTTAGTATTATTTTTGTGGTACGTAAAGTAAAGTATGGCTTACTCACAAGATTTATTTCTAATCTACTCTTATTTTCCCTCTTTATTTATATATCCAGGTTTATGGAGTTTAGTGACATGATGATATTGGAAGATAGGGATTTATCTTTGCATAATGTTTATGATGCACATAAGTATTGTAACCTATAATCATTATCTATGTGGTTTGTGTTTAATTTTTATTGTACAGATATGTGTATTTGATAGGTAGACATGTTATGGTGATGTGGCTATGATTGTCATTATATAATATTTAATTTTGTTCCATTATTAGACTCTTAAAGTTATTAGCTATTACTAATATTATATTTTTTTCTTAGCATTATGACTTATTCTTTTCAGTTCTTGAACTTTTAATGTGGATTTGGACATTGAACTAGGAGGTGGAAAAGGTAGGTTGTTACAAAGACTTATTTCAGTTAACACAATCTATGTTTCATTTCCGTTATTTTTTAGAGTATCATACTGACTTTATTGAACATGCTGGATATGATCTCTAGGTTAACTATGTAACATAATTGAGTGATTTTCAAAATTACGTAAATTTTTTAAGTTAAATAAGTTGTATGTACTTTTTAAGATATGATATCTAAGTATTCCCATTTTTTACATAAAGGTAAATAATAAGTTAAACAAGATTCATGTTTTCAAATTCAAACATAATTGTAGATACAAAATTTATGAAGGTATAGTTAAAACAGTACAAAAAAGATGACAAACCTTAATAAATGACAATAAAGATAGAAAATAATCATATTGATTTGTTATCTATCTATGATCACCCACCAATTGGATTAAAATCGGGCTCCTATGAAGCATTTACTCCAAAAATTAACCTTTCGACTTAGTTGGAACCATTTTGAGAAGAAGTCAAAGAAGGACAAGGAAAGAAGGTTCTAGCTAAACCTTTTGAAGGAGTCAAAGGGATGCTACCATCAAAGTTTGGAAGCTTCAGGACCTTTCGAAGGTGTCGGAAAGTTTCTAAAATAAAGATTCGAAATGTCCTAACCTTTCAATGGAGTTGAAGGAGTCAAAAAACCCTTCCACCTTCGATAAACACATTTTGACTAAGTGAATCCATTTCCATGAAGACCTTTCGAATGAGTTAACGTAGCACCTTTCGAAGACAATGAAGAGCAAGCCTTTGATATGCGCAAAACCTTTAAAAATCAAATGTGTCACATTTGTTTAAACCATGTGAAAGCAAGCATTGTCCTGAAGAACCCATTCGAAAGCTATAGTAAGCCTTTTGAAATGATCGAAGCCAATGAGATCAAAAACGGTTCTGCATTAGATCAGAAACAAGTGCTCAGGCGTAACTAACATCATCGAAATCTTTGAACAATGCCTATCGATAGAGTCGGAAGCACTTACAAGGCAACACAAGGAAGAGAGGCGCCTCCCTTCCTTTCGACAAAGACAAAGCATACTTGATTCATTTGGCAGCCACCTTTCGACTAAGTCGGAAGCATCATGGTCGAAAGGTACTGACTAGCATCTATAAATAAGACCCAACTGGTCACGTTTTGGGGATCCGATTCTTCCATTCTAAACTTGTATTTGCTTAAGGAAAAGTATTGTAAAACCTTAATTTGTAAATTGATTTGGGGATTTGGTGAAATAAAGCCTTCTTTAGCTTATGGAAGGGAAGTCTCAAATTAATTTACTATTTTTCAAGCTATTGTCAGGTATACTCTTATATTTCGTGTGGCGCTTGCATCGAAAGGTCCCTGCCGACATAGTCGAAACCCTACATGTCTAAACTTCTTCAGTTATATACTTTATACCACCTCCCTCTGATTTTCTACTTTTTACACAGTTGAAACCAAGCCTTTATTCACCAAAATCTTTGATTAACACTAAGTGCCAAAAGGTCAAGCTTTCGATGTCGTCGTAACCTATTTCTGAACCATTACCAATTTAAGATCCTAATCCAAACCAAGAATACATAAGCCTAAAGCTTTCGATGATGTCGAAAGCCTGGCCTTACATTCCAGGTTCATGTTTAATCACCTAAACCACCTTGCTTTCGACAGAGCCGAAACCTCTTCCTCTGATTCATTAATAAAATCCTAGGTAAACAATTACTAAGGACTTCGACAAGGTCCAAACCAACCAAGTAAACCTTATCCAGGATATTCCACCTATTTTGAAAGGTGGGCTTTCAAAGGAAAAACCAATTCATCTCAACAGAATCGAAAGGTTAAATAAGAAAGAAGCCGACCTTTTCGACTGAGTCGAAAAGGTCTGACTGAATAACTTCTTACTTCTGCAACTTGATAAAAAGGAAATGCAAGAAGGATAACTCCTTATAGTCCTCTACATTTTCTTAAAGGATAAACCTCATTCCAGAACACAACTTTGAGGTGTTGATAAGATTTCTTATTAACATTTTTTGTGCCAGAAGGTGAGCATGAACCTCCGCCTTAGTTAAACATCCAATGCTACAATTCTCTTACCCTACTTCAATCTCAAGTTCACCTACTTTGGTTTAATCATGGCCAGAAGAATCAAATGATCAAATTAAGGAACCTCTAAGCCAGATTAGATAGTGTTTCCCTCAAAATTTATCAAAGATTCCAATCAAAATGAAGAACAAAGATTAATGCTAGAAGCTCTGAGAATTATAAATAAGAAAAAGGTAGAATCATATGAGCCTGAGAAATGAAGCTTAAATCCCTTGGATGTTGTCCCAACCCAATTTTGCACTAGCAAAAAGAACAAATGGAAGTAATAATGTGTTAAATCAAATGAGAAGAACCATCCAATTCTATTCCAAAGTCATAATTTTTGAAGAAGAAATAATGGCTAATTAAAATGCCTTTGTAAATAAATGGAAACAACAAATTTTAAAGAGAATACTTCCTACACAAGAAGTATAAATGGTGGAAAAAATAAAAGCTATTGAAGAGCATGGACACATAAGGCCAAGAATCAAAAAGTTAAAAATCCATCGGCAAAAATCAAGTTTTAAGTCTAGACTTTATAAGGAGTGCAACTTAACAACATTTTTAGAGAAAATCTACTTGCTTAAAATGAAAGGGATAAACTATTGGCCATCACAAAAAAAAGAAATCGAAACATGAAAGAAATCTAGGAGGATCCTACTGTTACAACCATATGATGAATGGCCATGAAACCAATCATTGCAGAGCCCCAGAGGGGATGATTAGAAATTTCTTGCGACATGGAAAGATTCGTGAATTTGAAAAGGAAACTTAAGAAAAATCAATAAAGTGACACTTTTCTAAGAGAAATATGTATGGTTGGGAGCGAAATGCCTCTTACAATTGAAAACAACCTAAGATGGTAGAAAAGCCTCTGTCCGTGCCGAGTTGGCCAGGGCAGAGCACTTCTTGACGGAGGGGCAGGTAAGCCTTTAGTCGTGCCATAAGTCAGCCGGGTTGAAGCACCGGAAAAGCCCTTGATTGTGCCTTTGGGTCAGGTGATGGAACCTCCTGGAGGGACGATGGAGTAAGCCTTTATCCGTGCTATATGATGGCCAGGTTAAAGCGCCAAACAAGCCATTATCCGTGCTATGCTATGGCCAGGGTCAGGTAAATCCTGTAGAGAGGATGGAGTAAGCCTTTTTCTGTTCATAAGATGTCCAAAGTAAAGCACCGAACAAGCCCCTGTCCGCAACACAAAAGGGCCAGGGCAGGATGCCTCGTGGAGGGAGGTCGGGTAAGTCCTTGGTTCCTGCCTCTTAGATGATCTAACCAAGAGAACCAAAAACAATGGACTAAGATGTCAGGCCTAAGAAGAGGCACATCAAACAATGTACTAAGATACCCAGGCCTATAAAGAAGCCCACTAAATAATGGATTAAGACGTCCAAGCATAAGAGGAGGCTCATTCAGCAATGGACTAAGATGTCTAAGCCCGAGAAATGGCATATCCAATTGTGTACTAAGACATTCGTACTCAAGAGGAAACTAATCAAATTACTTCCTACATGACCTAAAGGGTTCACACATCAATATGGTTCCACTTATAAATACCTGAATCTAGGTTTTGGGACTTTCATTTCTAAACATCATCTACTAATACCCGAATCTGGGTTTGGGCCTCTCATACCAAATATTGTTCTATTAATACCTGAATCTGTGTTTCGGTTATCTCATA
This sequence comes from Allium cepa, assembly GCA_030765085.1. Classification (NCBI taxonomy): domain Eukaryota; kingdom Viridiplantae; phylum Streptophyta; class Magnoliopsida; order Asparagales; family Amaryllidaceae; genus Allium; species Allium cepa. Next base: position 502,741,108 of record CM060945.1, read on the forward strand.
TCTGAATTTCATCAATTAATCTCGAATCTGGGTTTTGGGATATTCATTTCAGAACTTTATTTATTAATACCCGAATCTGGGTTTTGGGTCCTTATCAATCACTAAAGCATCTTTATCATACCCAAATCTGGTATGCGAGGCTACTAGTTATCATTTCCCAAATTTGGGCTTGGAATTTCTATTATAAATCTCTATAGTGGTTTTCTAACACAAATGCCCTAATCAGGGTCAATGAATACTCTCAAAGAGATCACTAAGATACGTTTCTGCTAGTGCCCGAATTTGGTCTTGGGTTTCTATGCTTTCAAATCTCGTTAATGCCCGAGAATCTGTCAATGAGTTTCAACTACAGATATTCAAATAATAATTTCTACATTTAGCTTTTTATTAATAATATTTTAAATACTACATTCCAATACTTATACCCCTGTCTGAGGGTGGGATTTCCAATCAACGTGACTTGGACATTCCGGACAAATGATTAGAGTTGAATTCTTAATTATTTCTCAATAAGGTTGAAGATGGGATTTTGACGTTTAATATAAACTACTTTTCATGCAATTAACAGGATGATTTGTTCATCTAAGCAAATGATATGCACAGACTGGTATATCAATTTCATGCTAATAATTAGAAATAATGTTTGCTTCATACTTTTTAGGGAAATCAGCAAGGGGAAATGAAAGATTCAGCGAGAACAAAAATAATAAACTACCAAAAAGCATTTGAAAAGTGACATTTTGGGAAAGGATTACAAATAAAGCGATATTTACAAAATTTATATGATTTACATATGTCCTAATATTATTTACGAAACTTTGTAATTATTCACATATATAGGACAAGTTTATAAATTTCAAAAATGCAAATATACTATAAATCTTGAACAACTTTGTTAAGATTCTCGATGAATGAAGGATCAATTATGTGGCGAATTATAGCGTTAAGAAATTTTTAAGTTTATTTTCCTTCTTTCTTATGTTATTGCATCGTCGATCGCGTAAGTATTTGTCTTCAGAGTGTGGTTGAAAGCTCTGTTTACGCCCCTAAGGGTCTTATTATCTCTTTCTTACTCTACAACACGCTTTAGAAGGAAGTATTTATCGCGTTTGAACTTCTGAACCTTAGCATCATACTCGTTGATACTCTGCGAATACTTCACTTTTTGTTGATACTCTGAGAGTAGTTCACTTTTTGTTGCTCGTCAAAATACTTAGATATTTTGGACTTAACTCTCCTGCACCAATTACCCGCAACATTCTCATCCAAGCTTAGGGGAGGGCTAATCATTGGGGGAAATTTTTGAACAACAAGTGAAGTCAATCTCGTGGCTCTGGAGACTGAGGGAATAGTGCGAGGAACCGGCAAATCTAAGCATAATGATGAATTCTAGCAATTTTCACTTAGCTTGTTGACCGTCCTTCATTTTCAATTCTAAATCACTGATATGTTCGATAAACTTCCACATCTTATGATCGAAATCGATTGAAGGGTTAAACTTTATTTGTCGCTTCAGTGACAAAATTGCTTCATCATTGTTTTTAATATCAGGCTCGAGATATGAAATTCAATCCTTCATCTTACTAGCATTGGTTTTCTAAAGAAAGTATCTTTTGTGCCATTTTAAGGCTTTGACGTTCGCACCGAAGCATTCCAATAAAATGACATCGCTGAGTTCACTCCTTTCACTTGATTTTAACAGTTTCTCTCTAAGTATAGTAATGCGTGATGATAAATCATGGGGAAAGAAACTGTAGACAATTGTAACTCATATTTAGGTAAACAGTAATAAAACGAAGTTGAAATCAAAATGAAAGAATCTCTTTATTATTATAATAACAGAATACAACTCAAACACAACGAAATTGAAAGATCTTATAAACCATTAATTTACATTTAAAGATGAGAAATTACTTTCCTAACTTTAGTTATTGAATTAGCGGAGAGGGTATCTATTGAATCAAAAGGAATATTAACTCCTTTAGGAGTGATAACAAGAGGATATTTTCTATAGTCCCACTTCTCGGCTCGAGGATTATCACGACCACTAACTTGGAATGAAATAATCTAATTTCCTTAAGAAGTTTTCTTTCTCATCTTTAAGGAAGTCAGAACAATGATGAGGATGTTCCTAATAGAGCTTTTGTAAATCCCTAAAAAACAATATCTTACTATCTTCAAAGACTACTTTAAAATTGATGCTTTTTCAAGGTAAAATATACAGTCTAACATGATGGCTAAAATGGTCTTTAAAGATAAGTCGACCTAGTGAATAGTCACTCTGTGATAATATAATAAAACGAAGCTAAGCATAAAGAATGAAACTAAAACAGGTATTTATAAATCAACACACTGTTACATATTTACAACTACTCATCTAGATTATAGAAAACAGACTAAGAAAACAACTCAGATACAAATTTGTTCATATAATACTTAAGCTTTTTAGGGGGAAATTCGCTGAAAAACATAAAAACAATGATGAAGAGAGATTGTAAAAGAAGAAATATTCTCAAACTTGGGATTAGATTTGGTTTTTACTTTGATTTCTAAATGCAGAAAGAAAGTTTGAGAAATTTTGGGAATTCTTTTACTTTTACTGGAAGTATTGGTTACAGGTAAATAAGGAAGAAGGAGAAAAAATTTACTTATAAGAAAAGTCTCCCAAGAGCGACCAACCATTAGAACATTTTTAAATAAGCGGCTCAGATTCACATGGAAAGACCAAGAGGCGGGAAACTTTTAGGTTCCGACATAGACGACTTGGAAAGTCAAGAGCTTCCCTTCACAAAGGAGGGCAAATGTTACTTTAAAAATCAACCTTATGACTTAGTCGGAACGACTTTGAGTAGAATTCAAAGAAGGACAAAAAGGGAACGTTTCAACTAAACCTTTCGAAGAAGTTGAAGGGATGCTACCATCAATGTCTGGAAGCTTCAGGATCTGTCGAAGGTGTCAAAAGGTTTCTATAGTCCAGATCCAAAAGTTTCTTACCTTTCGAAGGAGTTGAAGGAGTCGAAAGAACCCTTCTGCCATCAATAACAACCTTTCGATTAAGTGAATCTATATTCCTGAAGACCTTTTGAATGAGTCAAAGTAGCACCTTTCGAAGACAATGACGAGCAATCCTTTGCATATGTGCCAAACTTTCGAAACTGAAATTTCCATCTTTGTTTAAACCATGTGAAAGCAAGCATTGTCCTGAACAGCCCCTTCAAAAGCTATAGTTAGCCTTTCGAACCGATTAAAGCCAACAAGATCTAAGAGGGTTTCGCATTAGATCAGAAACAAGTGCTCAAGCGTAACCAACATCATCGAAACAATTGAACGATGCCAATCGACGGACTTAGAAACACTTAAAAGGCAACACAAAGAAATAAGGCGTGGCCATCCATTCAACAAAGATGAAGCATATTTGATTCATTCGCCAGCCACCTTTCGACCAAGTCGGAAGCATCAAGGTTGAAAGGTACTAACCCGCATCTATAAATAAGACCCTAGGGGTCACATTTTAGGGATTTGATTCTTCCATTCTAAATTTATATTTGCTTAAGGAAAAGTGTTGTAAACCCCTAATTACTAAATTGATTTATGGATTTGGAGAAATAAAGTCTTCTTTAGATTATGGAAGGGAAGTTTCAAATACTTCAAATTACTTTAATGTTTTTCAGGCTATTATCAGATTTACTCTTATATTTTAGGTGATGCCTACGTCAAAAGGTCCCAACCAACATATTCGAAACCTTACAAGTCTAAATAACTTCAGTAATATACTTTATACTTCCTCCCTCTTACATTCGACACAGTTGAGGCCGAGTCTTTATTTTCCAAAACCGTTAATTAACAATAAGTGCCAAAAGGATTAGCTTTGGACATGGTCGTAACCTAGTTCCAAACCATTCCCAATTTGAGATCCCATTCCAAACCAAGGATACACAAGCCTAAAGCTTTCGACAAAGTCGAAACCCATAACAACCCTTATCTAGAGGTCTAAAGCTAAGTGCTACAAATACTGCAGTCATCTATAGTATTAACTTCCGGTAACTAAATATGGTTATGTTAATGGTATCTATAATATTACAAGCACTTAAATATGAAACAAATCACAGATTTCAGAATTGAATGTTCCCTTACTTTTTAAAACTCATGTTCCATATTCATATTCCACAATCCCAATACGTTTTCAGGCAATGATAAAATACATTTACTACAAAATACGCCAACAGCGGCACATGAAGATGTCCCCTTAGATGATTAGATCCATATAGTCATAATTGATTGTAACACCTCTAATTTTATTGACAATATTCATGAGATTAAATTAGAGCAAATTAAATATAATAATGTGGATAAGGAGATTGAGGTTGATTGAAGAATTAAGTGGCCGTGCTAATATAAACAAATGAACTTCTAAATGGTTAAGAAATTAAACACAATGGCATTAGGGTATATAGCCACCTGTATTTACCACCCTTATACTCTTCCCCTTAGTTATACATGTTCACTTTTATCTAAAACAAAAATTATAACCGTAAGTAAGCAAGGCCGTCCATTAGGCAGAAAGAAGAGAAGAGAAAAATCAAAGTAAAACTTAGGATCAAGCTAGAAGAAATTAATCACAATCAAACTTCAATTTTCTTATCCAATCCAAGGTGAATAATAATTTCTACATCTCTATTTTGATTCTTTCATCATATGGTTTTGGATTTAATCATAAATCTTTTTTGTGACATATATAGATTAAGATATGATTGATTTATGATTTACATGATTTAAATAAGGTTGTTTAAAGGAGATATATATGGCTTTAGGGTGAAACTGAGATTTAATGATTTTGAAATTCAATGGAAAAAATTTATGTTATAGAAAACATGATTTGGGAGTTGGGGTTCAATTTATAGAATTCTTCAAGCGGTGGAGAATTGATTATGAATTTTCAAAAGAAAATATGGTTATTTGGGTTTATAAATTTATTTTGAAAAGTATGTATAAAAATTTGGGTTCCAAATTTTTATATGTTAGATGGCATGATTAAAGTGAATTTATGGAATTTTCGGGGATTTTTACTAAGTGATTCTGTAGGATATTGAATTATTTTGAAAGTATGACCTAAATTATTTAGTTGTTATACAAAAGGAAGGCCTTAAGTGTTAAAAGTTATAGTGTCAAAAGGAAGACCTAAATTTTAATGGCTTCAAAAGGTTTGAGTTTCAACGGTTTCGAAAAGGTTTGGTTTTCAATGGCTTCGAAAGGTTTTAATTTCAATGGTTTCAAAAGGTTTGATTTCAAATGCTTTCGAAAGGTTACTTTCAAGTGGTTTGGAAGTTGTGCTTCCACTCTTATTCAATGATACTATAACAAGGCAGAAAGGCTTTGAAAGAAGTGTTTTAAAGTATTATAAGAGCCGGGCCTATTGTTTTAAAAGATATGATTTATGCTTTCGAAGGGGTCGAAAGTAGGGGCTTTCGATGTTATCGAAAGGTTTTAAAACCCATACTCTAATTTTTAAAGGAAAACCTACGGCTTATATAAAGGAGTTTTGTGATGACGTTAAGTATGGGATTTTGAAAAAGTATTGCATTGATAAAAATATAAGTTAAAGGTGTTAACTACATTTTATGAAATGTATTTCAAGGACCTTATACCCATACGAATGGAGTTGTTAAATTGTTGTTTTACTTCTTCAAATATGAATTTATTCAAATGATAACTCATAACAATATTTTAGGAAAAAGGGGTAGAAGAACCTGCTAGGTTAACTCAAAAGTGAATATAAATTGCTTAAACTTCTGAATGAGTAGAATTGCAATCTAAGGGTCAGGGTGAAAAATATATATAGGATGACTAAAATTTATAGTTATTGGTGTAAATCAAAAGGTTCGTAGTAAGCCCATGAAAACTATGATTAAGTAGTTATTTGAGGAAACAACAAGTTCATTGGTAAACCCATGATAACTATGTATTAAGGACAGTTAGCCGGGGCTAGTTGGTTTGTAGTGAACCTATAAAAAAAATATCCGGATTAAGAATTGACATCAGTCAACAAGTTCCCGATAAACCCATGAAAGCTAGGACACGAAAGTGGCTAATGGAGGTATCAGTAGGTTCCTAGTCAACCCATGAAAACTAGGACGTGAAGTCAGGTACTGGATAAATCCATAGGATCCTAGTCAACCTATGAAAACTAGGATAAGTTGATTAGTTATTGAAATGAGTAATAGGTTATGGGGAACCCATAAATCTATTAAGTTAACTGGTAGGAGCCTATAGGTTCTTAGCGATCCCATGTAAACTATGAATATGACAGGGTATTCTTTAATTATATAAAGGTTATTAGTATACCAATGACAACTATAAGGTTAATAGTGAATTTAGAAATAATAACTATGATAGGGTGTCAGATTAATCTAGGGATGGGAAATCCTAATTATGTTCAAGTACGCATATCATCATAATATTTTGAAAATGTATGTTTTAACCATTGTGAAAGCAGGAGCACGGTATATGGTTTCATAAAGGTTTTAGGATACTAGTAAGGGGAAAACCCATTACGCTAAATGGCGTGGTCTCACTAGATATCTAAAAGATCGAGATGTTAGATTATTACTTATACCGAGCTTTATGTCTGACTAGAAGTTTTAGTTTTCTTCTTAAACTGTCAGGTACTCAATTGACTTTGAGCAGTTTGAGATTTAAGGTTTTTAGGTTTTCTTCTTAGAAGAATAAAGCTTTCGGAGCATGCAGGATGCAAATAGTTATTTAGAGCCTTCTTTTCCGCTATGTATTTGTTTCTACAGGCGGATTTATTAGCCTTAATATACTCTGATCAACTAAGGTGACATCTTCATATGTCGCTCTTGGCGTAATTATAATAATTATATTTGGTTGAGCGTGGTTAACGTATGTAATGAACATAATGTTTTGATTTGAATATGGAGATATGTTTCTAAATTGTTAAAATTTTCCATATTTCTATGATCTTTGTATATTGCACCATCATATTTGGTCGTTGAAGATTAAAAACTATGGATACTACAACATCTGTAGCCGTTAATTTTGGGCCTCCAAGTAGGGGGATGTTATAAGTTATTATCAGAGTATATGTTTATGAAACTTTAAAAGAAATGTTAAATTAAACGCTTTTTGAAACATAATTTAATGAATTTGAAAATAAGATCGGGGTTGGGGTTAATTCTATAGTAACGTACTTGTATTTTTATATAGGTATATATCTAAGTACATATTCCCTCTGTTAGACCGTTCTTCTATATCTTACTAAGGCTTGTATGCGGATATGCGAGAAATAAGATATAAAGGCAGGAAATGGAAGAGGAAATCTTGGTGGAGGATGCACTACAAGCAATGGAAATGCTCGACCTAATACCCAGAGAAGCCAAGGTCCACAAGCTAATGCTAATCCAAATGCTAAGGTCAATTTAGGTGCTGGAAATCCACCAATAGATGTGATGATGGGGTTTTAGTTGTTGGCTAATCTTTTTCAAGCAGGAGCTGCCAGAAATGTTTGTGGAGCTAATGTTGTAGTTCCAGTTGGATATAACTATGCTAAGCTAAGCCGAGACTATATCTGTCTTGGTGAAAAGCCACTTTTTGGAACAGAAGATGTTGTTGAAGTGGAGAACTAGCTATTGAACTATGAAAGGAACTTTGCAGATTTAGGCTTGAATGATGGAGAGAAGAGAAGGCTAGCCTCGAGGTAGTTGCAAAGGTTAGCGCTTCATTATTGGAACAGTGTGATAACTGAAGTTTCGAAAGAAGTGCCGACATGGGTTGATTTCAGGAGAAGGTTTGAGAAAATGTTCTTGTCTGAGGTTATCAAATCTGCATTAATGAGGAAGGTCATGGATAAGTCTAAGAAGGAATGTTTTTGATCGAGAATGCTACTAAGTTTGATGAGCTATCTTCATATGTTTATGCTTTGGTTGATGCTGATGCTAGAAGAGATGAGAGACTCATTAGAGGTTTGAGACCAGAGCTAGGCAGAAACGCTATGACTCATACCAAAGAATCTTATCATGTGGTGGTGGAGATGGCTATTTGCCATGAGGAGAAGCTTGTTATTTCAGTAAGAGAAAAGCCAGTTGAGTCCCAAGGTCCTCAGGGATGGAAAAGGAAATTACTTAAGAAGAAAGGACAGAAAGGGGAGGCTGCTAAGAAGGCAAAGGCTGATTTGGTGTGTTATAAGTGTGATAAGAAATGTCATTATGCCCACGAGTGCAGAAATTGTAAAGGAAAGATGCCTATAGAGAAGAAGAATGTGAAATGCTTCGACTGTGACCAAATTGGGCATTATAAGAACTAGTCTAGAGCCAACAGAGGGAAGGTGTTTGCTATTGGACTACCATCTTCTCCTAGACCTACTGCAATAGAGAAAGGAAAAACTATGATGGAAGGTAGGATTTTGATTTAGAGTATACAAGTTATGGTACTTTTTTGATACCGGTTTATCACACTCATTTATATCTCAGTGTTTGGTTTATAGGATATGTATAGAAGCCGCATACCATGTTGCTTCCTTAAAGGTTGTGAATCCAATAGGAGGGTATGCAACTTTTGGGACGAGATGTGACCTGCTAAAGCTTGACTTGTTAGGTCAAAAGTTTGCATGCAGTTTGTATGTTTTTGATTTCGTGGATTTTAGGATCATTTTGGGTATGGATTAGTTGGGTAAGTATGAGGCTAGGATATTTTTCCAGGATGGGAAAATATCATTGAGACACCCAGATAGTCATAACAGAATCATCTTCTCAGTGGAGAATTCAATAAGAGTGTTTGTGCTTTGTTAAGTGCCATAGAGGTTGGAGATGAGCTTAGTCAGGTTCGTGTAGCAAGAGAATTTGCAAATTTATTTGGGCCATTCACTAGATTGCCATAGTAATTAGCTGTAGAGTTTTGAATAGACCTTGTACCCGGAGCTGAACTTGTCAGTAGACCACCTAGCTGGATAACACCGATAGAGATGAGGGAATTGAAGGTGCGGGTTGTGGATCTTGAGGGAAGGAATTTTATTAGACCTGAAAGTTTGCCTTGGGAGAAAACGCAGCGTTCATCAGGAAACTAGATGGTTTGTTAAGGATGTGCATCGATTATCGTAAGTTAAATGAAAGGACGATCAATAATAGGCACCCTCTGCCCAGAATATATAATCTATTTGATCAATTGAGTGAAGCCATAGTTTATTTCCAATTGGATTTGGCGACGGGGTTCCATCAATTGAGAGTGGCGGATGATAGCATTCCTTTGATGGAATATGCGCCTACTTTCTTCACTGGTTTGATGAATCGTATTTTCCAAGAGCACTTGGATAGGTTCGTATTAGTATTTATAGATGGAATTTTGGTGTACTCTAAAGGTGAAAGAGAGCATGAGATTCATCTAAAAGTGATGCTAGGGATGCTAAGGCAGAATCAGCTAAAGATTAAATTTTCCAAGTGTCATTTTTGGAAGAAAGAGGTTAAGTTTCTTGGTCGTATGGTTTCGGAGGAGGGATTGGCTATTGATCCAGTTAAGATCAAGCTGTCAATAAATGGAGGAGACCAGAGACGGTAACTGAGATCAGGAGTTTTCTTGGACTTGCTGTTACCAAAGATTCATTAGGGATTTATCGCGGATAGCAGCACCTTTTGACTAAGTTGACCAGGAAAGATGTGAAATTTGTTTGGTCCAACAAATGTAAGGAAGTATTCCTTAAGTTAAAGCATTTGTTAACCAATGCACTAGTGTTAATAGTCCTAGATAGTAACTAGAGGATAGTAGTATGCACTAACGCATGTGGCACTAGATTGGGAGCAGTGTTAATATAGAGGAGCAAAGGTTATTGCACATGCATCAAAGCAGCTTAGAGCGCACGAAGTTAGATATCTTATTCATAACTTGGAGTTAGCTTCGATGATTTTTGCCTTGAAGATTTGGAGGTGTTATCTTTTCTGTGATGACCTAGAATTTTGAACATTTGAAATTGGACTATTTAATTGATTTTAAATATTTAAAAGTTAATTAAATTAAACAATCTATCTATTGAGTTTCAAATGTCACTATTTATTGAATGCTTCGATTATTAAATTAAACAATTGAAAATTGGGTAGGTTATTGGATATGAAACTCTAAGCATGTTAAAAATTGTTTAAAGGCTTGTAAAGTTTATATTGATAATACTAAAAATAGTAAAGTGTTAAAAATTGAATCTAAAGGTGGATTGTTAAGTTTTAAAGGTATATCGTTTAAATCGATATTTAAAAATAGCCATCCAAGGAACAATCTCGAAATTCGACGAAACCAGTTTCATTGGATCCGTAATAGTGTATTATTATCGAATTTTATTTTTTGTATTGTTTGGAGTGATAGCTTGGCCGTACGGTAGATAAATGCGCTGAAATCCATATTGAAAATTCAATATAATAACTGAGTCCAAAAAGCTATCTTCTCCATACGATCGAATTAGGAGTCAAAACCATTTCCATTGTGTTCGTAATAGGGGCATAACATTATGAACGCCTGGCGGTATGCCTCGATAGGAGATCGAGATTGTGAGCAGCTATAATCGAGACGATTTAAATTTGAATTTAGAATTTAAATATAAATAATATTGTCGCAAGCCCTTACCTACACGTATTGAATTTTTAAGCACGTGTCCTTCCGATGTTAGCACGCGTCTCCTTCTTTCTGTTTCAAATGAAAACGGAGCATTTTTAAGGTAAATCGAATTCATTTAAACGAAAACAAAACCCTTTTTCGTTCATAAATCAAACCGCCAATATTCAAAATCAAAATAAAAAAAGAGAAATGGCCACCCTAGTTTTAAACTCGCGATTTATCCTTTCCTCTTCCATAAGCAAAATCGATTTTCCCTCTTTCACAATCGTGGCGACTTGGAGATGGCGTGCGTGAGTTTGGGAAGTCACGACAGTGGTGGATTGAAGGGGAATCGTGATGGATGGCTCAAGTCGAGGTTGCCTAGAGGTTTGCGCTTGACATGGTAGCGCTCGCGAGATGGCAACGAAGGTGGGAAGGCGACGCGCAGGCTGGTGACAAGTGAGGAGGTCATGGGGTTTTGCGAGCAGCAGAGAAGGTGGAAGAGTAGTTGTGTGGTGATGGGTTGTTGGCATCGTCGATTCTTGGGGTGGAGTCACGGTGGGGTGAAGTGACGAGACTGGAAGTGTTTGGTCGGTGAGGTATTTTCTGTTGTTTTATTAATTTATATATATATTGACAGAATTTTAATTTACAAAAGGAATAACTGCAGTTTTTATATGCATATATATATATATTTCAATTTAAAAATATATAAGCAGGCAGTAATTAATACAAAGGCGGGAAGGTAGCAGTCTTATCATTTTATTTAACAACTATATATAACGATTAGAAAAAAAATATACAGAAAGATTATGAAATTTTATATAGGTAATCAGAAAGAAAAATAGGAAAGATTTTTGAAAACAGATTTGGAAAATTTATCAAAAATTTAATTAATTGAAATTTATATAAATCATTTTATAAATGTATGAGATTTTGAATAAAAATAAATATACATGTTCATATTTTAATCTACTAGTTATTTCAAAATAATGTAGTTAGGGTGTTTAATTTGTTTAACAAACATATTTAAATTATTTTTCACTAAAAATATTTATTAAGAAGGAAATTAGTTTAAAACTAAATTATTAGTTTAAAACCAAAGTGTTAGCTAAGTTAAATAAGTAATTATTGTTCGACCAATTCAAATATCAATAAGCCATATGCATGATGTTTGTACAAGGTCAAAAATCGAAGAAGACAAGTCGAGTTGGAAATGGGTCGCAAACAAAACAAAGGTGAGTTAATCTCACTCATTTGGATTACCCTTTAAATTCAAACAGTTAAATTTAATTATTGGTTGATTGCTTGCATTGATAATTATTATCAGTTTGGATATGATATTGTATATAACAGTGTATATATATATATATTGGAGTGATTGATTTCCCGTATTATATAGTAGATAAAACACTATATGCCCCGCATAATAGCCGATGACCCATTATACCGCGATATCTGGCCTTGAAGCGGGATTAGTATTTTAAATTGTTGTGCTAAAATTTGTGGATGCAGGAAAAATAGGTTGGAGGGATCCAACTGGATTTCTCAAAATGATTGAATTTATTTTATATTCACTAATGTGATTTATGTGATATTCTGTGATGATTATATAGGTCATATTGGGAATTGAATTTATTGAATGTTATGGTTTGGTTGAATATATTTTGGTATTTTGAGAAAATGAAAAATATATATAGTTTGGATTTTTAAAGTAAATAGAAAGGGAAATTTTTATGTAAAATAATTATAGTGAATTTGGGTAAATTAAAGATTGAATTTGAAAAAGTATAAAAGTTTGATTTTTAAAACTCTATTAAAAAAATTCTAAATATGAGAACAATGCTAGAGATTTTAAATAAATGAAAATAAAAGAGTTTAGAGACTTAAATATTGTTATAAAATTTAAAGGATTTATTTTCGAATTTAAGATTTAAATGCATGGGAAGAAATTAAAAGGATAGAATTACGAATGAGGTATGAAGTAGATATTTTAGTTTAAAATAAGATTTTTGAATAATAAATATAAAAATAAATATGGAATTAATTTTATTTTAAATAAATTTCGATAAGTATAAGAATTTATTTTAAAATGGAGTTAGTTTGGAAAATTATTTGAAAACTAATTAAGTATTCGAAACTAGAATTAAAGGAGAATGAGATTATGGAATTTATAAATGAGGTTTATAAATTAAGTGACAAATTATCAGAGGATAATCTGGAAGTTTAAATTCAGGGTGGGAATTTATAAGGAAAGGGTGATGTATTTAAAAATAAATAGTGGTTTACATTTTAAAGGTGTGGAAAGGAAAGTGTATTTCCCTAGAAAGCCAATATATTTTCAAAAGAAGATTTTCAGAGTATAAGTTAGAGGTTTTAAAATGGTTTTGAAAGAATGTTTTAGAAAGGAATCATTATCTAATGGTTTAAAAAAATTAAAAGTAAATATTTATTAAGTTAATTATATAAGTAAACTATTTGAGAGGTTTGACTAGTATTATGATTTTAAAGATAATTTTTATTATTTATACCTTAATAGAATAACTTTTATTTTAAAATTAGGTTTTGGCTTAAGTTTTTATATGAGAAATTGTTATAAGTTTCAAGTAGTTTTTATTTTAAATGTCTTAAGGTATATATTTTTGGATAAGTGATTTAAATTATTTAATAAACCTTAGTAGTCGGTCTTGGTGATTTCCAGTGGAAATAAAATAATTGGATGGAAATTTGTTTCGCAAGAGAAGAAGTGATTTGAAATCTATTTTCAAAAAGTTGAAGTGTAGAAAAATAGCTTGCAAGGTATTTTGGAATAAATAATTTGGAAAATTATTTAAATCTGATGATTTTTGTGTGGATGTTATTTGATAGTTAAATAACCAATTACTAATATTGGCCAATGCGTTGATCGTTTCGAAGAGAACGGGATCGGGATTAATTTCTCGAAACCACTTTGAACCGATTTGAACATTTTCTTGAGGAAGACAAGAGCTTGGGTTTGAAGATGGAGAAGTGAAGTGCAAGGGCTAATCATTACTAATCTTGAAGGTGATTCCAAAATAGATGTAGTAGGAATAGTGTCTTCGGTTCCGTTCGAACCCAGAATGGACTTGTACAGATGAATGCTTTTAGAACATCGTCAGGAGGACGGTGAGCATTCTAAGTGAATGTGTGCATAAAATGGAACACATAGCCTCGAGCCTCATCAACGAGGAATGGCTTGAACAAGAGAGGTGCATAAAAGTTTAAGTGGCAAGCAACCAGTTAGGGTAAGGTCATCCCTGTCAAGAAGTCCCTTTTATTCGGCTGTATAGGTGGTTGTTGATCCCAACCGTGGGGTGATCTTATTCAGACTATCCAGTAAGGGGTGGCTCCGATCTTGTGATGTAGAGGATCAGGGAGGATCCTCGGTACGATGATCTAAACCACGTACTGTGACGAGCGGTACCCCAGCAGCCCTGCCATTGATGGAAACCCAATCTTCAATAAGTGCCTTCAGACTTGTTTATATACCTATTATGCTGCAATTTAATGAATGTAACAATTTTGGCTATTTGAATAAGTATTTATATGTAGACACTATTATAATATCAAAGGATCTGATAAGAAATGTTTTGATTATCGTAAGGTAAAAACCCAACAAGTTTATTTGTGGCATGGTCTTATGAGATACCCTTGATGTTCAAAGGATTTTGGAAACTATAATAATCCAATTGAGTGTGCTTTCTCACATTGGTTTTCCAGACTGACATGGGTATTGTTTTATTACGATGCTCGGGTCAGACCGAGTGTTATAGATACAGATTGTGAATGGACGGCTATGGAGCTTAGCAGACGAGATGGATGGCGACACGTAGCACACATACTAGATATAAATTCCGTTGCAGAGTGTAAGTTGTATATTCAGCTTTAGGAGGACAATTTATTATAACTGTCATGAATTGTGTTGTTGATTTGTGTTGTACTATGATAATGTAATAAAAAATTACAGATTCATTTGTAATAAAAATCTATATTATCTATTATACATTTTTCCGCTACGATTGTGAGATTCTGATATTGTTTTCTATTTTCTTCTTGTACCTCCTTCTTCTTTCCCTTACGGTTTGGTTTTTCGGCATCCGATTGTTCGACATTTAATAAAGCGGATGTATTGATGTTGATTTTCGGGCGTAAAAAATCGGATCGTGACATTTGGTATCAGAGCTGAAGGTTAAGCGAGAACCTTGGATCTGGTGGGAATTACTCATTGGAAACAGAGTCTGTAGTAGTCTAGAATGAGTTTGAGCATATTTATAAGATATGAGCGAGCATTTGTTAGTGAATATAAATACTATTTTTATATTGTGTTGACTTATTGGTTGAATGTTTATGAATTATGGTCGGTACGGGAAGTACAACCGTATCATTAGGGGTTTCTAAAGTCTTAAACTAGGAAAATCGACATGGTATTGTTTTAAAATAGGGTAAATGAAATAACTTTACCCAATTTATTTTTGTACATAAAAGAAATAATTTTTCCGTAAATTATTATAGTTATATATGGTTGCATGGTTGTTAGGAAGTGACAATGTTAAATTATTATCATTGGGATGTGGAAATGGAATAAGGAATTGAAGTTGTAACCAAAGGTTAAGAAATAAATTATTATAACAAATGGAGTTTGTAAATGTGAATTATAATTGGAATGAAATGAAAATTCTAGAGTAATATTTAATATGAAATGAATAGCTTTATGAAGTTTGAAAATTTGGTAAATTTAATTCCTTTGATTTGAAAATGAATTTCAAAGGTTTTGAAGAAATAATGATGATATTATTTAGGAAATATTTTTGAATTGGATTTGAAATCTGGTGAGATTTGGATTTAAAAATATTTGGAAATGTTTTTGAAAAGAATAAAAGCACTGAACTCACTTCGGTCATTGGAAAATAACTTCGATGATCACTGCAGCATCGTCGATGTTTATTTTCGAGTTTCCAATGGAGGAATTGCTGCCTGAATATTTTAAATTGGTATTTGTTGCAAAATTGAGTTCGATTTGGGATGTAAAGGAAAATTTTGGTTTGGATATTATTGATTTCAAAAGTAATTTTGAAATGTGGAGCAATTATTTAAAAGACTCTGGAATCTTATTTGAAATGTTTATAAAATTATAAATGGGTTGACAAGTAGTGAAATTTGAAATTTTCTAGAATAGAAAAATTTAACTTGAAGAAGAGTTGAAATTTTGAAGTAAGTAAGAAAACGAAATAAGTTAGAATGTAAGCCAATTAAAAGAAGTAAATTAAAAGATGTTAGCTAATGGAAAGTAAATAAGTTGGGAAACATATAGAAGTTAAAATTTGAATTAAATTGAAGCGTAACTAAATCACGGAAAATAAAGGTGAATTTTTAAGGAAAAAAATAAGAAGACTAAGTAAAGTTTCCATTGAAATAAAATTTTATTAAGTAGGAAATAAATTTGTGAATGAACAAATGAATTTACATATAACGACCCATAAATTTTTAACTATTAAAATTGTTAAATTGATAAAATTTTGGTGTGGATTAGAATTCCACACATGAATTAATAGAATATTTTCCGGAAATGTGAATTTTGTCAATATGGTCAAACTTTGACTTTTAAAATTTTAAAAGTTTAAAATTTTGAATTTTATCTTTTATTTTGAAACTAAATAAAATTCTAAGAATACTGCTTTCCGTTTCGTTGAAATCTGATTTATAATGTGAAAGTTATGCCATTTTAACTATTGTGTGTAATTTGCTGTATTTAACAAAAATTTTTACTTGAAATTATATAAATAATATTTTATTTGGTCATGGAATGTTCTAATTTATGTTTCCAAGGGTAAAATAACTTGTTTTGTATATATTTTGGTTTTAAAACATTTTTAAAAGTGTAACTGGCATTTTCCAGTGTCCATTGTATTTTGTTTAAAATTTCTAATTTCCAACTTTAATTAAATTAAGAAATTCTTTACTTGTTTTTATATTTTTCTTAAGAACTTATTTTATTCGCATTCTCACTTTATTTTTTTTTTCTCAAAGATTTATTTTAAACCATTTTTAAGAAGAGTTATAATTTCCCAAGTTAAGTGGATTATGTTTGCAATTTTCTTAAGCTAGTTTCAATAGATTACGCAATTTTCTTTATTTATCTTTCTGTTTTCCTAAAATACAATTATTTACTTTCTTTTTCACTTTATTTCAGTTTGTTTTATTTTATTCACTGATTTTTATTTGTTTTAAAGTGTGGTAGAAATTTTTCCAAAGCTAGTGGTTGTGTGTAAATTTTTAAGTCTTGTTTCAATTAATTCTGATCTTTGCTTTGTAAATTTGGGTAACATACAACATAAATATATATATATATATATATATATATATAATTAATTTCTGCGTTTCATTTTTTCTATATCCATCTTCTTATTTACTTATATGGTGTGTATAAACTTTATTTATTTAGTGAAGGTTTGTTTTGTGTATATACATCTATATTTATTGGATAAGTAACAAATCAATTAAGATATGTTTTAAATGTAGGCATACCTTTCTTAATTTATTTCTTGCATTTATATATTTCCCACCTTTTAATATTCTATCATATTTATTCATAAATTCATAGACGTGATTTCCTCCTTTTCAATCATGTACAAAGTTTTCAGACTCCCCTTTTCATTTGTTTAAGAAAAATATATACAACATTTTTTCCTACTTAAATTGTGTCTTTTTAAATTTATAATTAATTTATGCATTTCATTTTTTTATATTTCTATTTCCATCTTCTTATTTACTTGTATGGTGTGTATAAACTTTATTTATTTAGTGAAGGTTTCTTTTGTGTATATACATCTATATTTATTGGATAAGTAACAAATCAATTAAGATATGTTTTAAATTTAGGCATACGTTTCTTAATTTATTTCTTGCCTTTATATATTTCCCACCTTTTAATCTTCTACCATATCTATTCATAAATGCATAGACATGATTTTCTCCTTTTCAATCACGTACAAAGTTATCAAACTCCTCTTTTCATTTGTTTAAGATAAATATATATAAGATCTTTTCCCTACTTAAATTGTGCCTTTTCAAATTTCCTTGCCTTTTTATTTTCTAACTATTCCTAATCTTTAGCCATTCAAATCTTTCTAAACCTAGCCGCCTCTTATTATTCACGTGAAATAAAAAAAGGTTTTTCATTGTATCATTTGAGTGAGGAAGGAAAAAGTCTAGATCCATGGCTTCCTTCTCTCTTCTTTTTCCACTTTCTTTTTTCTTCTTCTCTTTTTCTTTTTGTTTTCTCCTTGCATAGCTCGGGCTCCACTGCCACAACATCACCTCCTCTTCACTATTAGACCATGGCCAAGCCCACTTGGTGGTTGAAAGCAAGGTTATGTTCTTTGATTCGTAATTGCATAGTTTAATCCATCTTTTGTTGTGTTGAATCTTATTCTTATGGTTTGTGTATTTGTTATATACAAGATATGGATCTTGACTCTCCATCTACTCAAAAGTTTGGAAGTGTCTTGTCGTGCTTTGCGGAGTTTCAATTGTGTATTTTGAATTTGATTCTAGTTTTTAAAGGGTGAGTTTTTATCACTCTAGACATATGTACTTATATTATTATGGAATAATGACAAGTGGATCTGTATAAATTGATATGTCATTCATACATGCCTGTGATATGTTATATGATGTTAAATGCCGTTTATATATTTTTTGCATCATCTAATATGTATTTATATGTTATACTATTAATTTAATATACTGTATCTCTCACTGCAAGTTCCCTATCACTATGGGCTGAAATGATAGGCTCAGATAATTTTTATTGCATTTATTTAATTGGGATTGCGAGTTTGAAATGATAGAACCCGGATTTTTCTTTTTAAATTACGGATTGAATTGATACATATGCGTATCACTTGACCTTGGTTAGAAAATTTTATACAGGCCCATGGATAAAAAATTTATAATAGTTTCCTAAAATTATTAAGTATTTTGAATTTATAAATATATGGAAATTTTAAAAAAAAATTGATTTAAAGATTTAGAATATAAAGAGATATTGGTTTTCTATAAGTTTAGATTTTATAAGTTGATGGTTTTTAATTGTAATGAAAAAAATCTTTATTTGGTTTTAAATTTGTAAGTTAAAGATTTGGAATATAATAAACAACTTAATAATGAAATTTGATTTAATATGGAATTTTAAATATAGCCTAGTAGTTGGAATGAATTTTATTCCATGAAGCGGATATGTTTGTATAAATAGGTTTACTGTGATTTTCTAAGTTAAGTTGTATAAGTTGATGTATAAAATGTAATTTATATATATGTCTTAACTTGATGATTGGAAATTGGTTTCCAAATGGAGATTATAAGTTAAGAAAATAAGGTATTTTAAATTGAAGAAACATGTAAAGTCATAATTAATGAGAGAAAAAATGTGAAGTTTTAATTAATGCAAGAAACGTGTAAAGTTTTAATTAATGAAAGAAAAGTGTACGTTTTTATTAATGAAAGAAACGTGTAAAGTCATAATTAATGAGAGAACATGTAAAGTGTAACATTCCTGAAAATTCATTAAGTTTAATTTGGCAATTAAATTTATTTTTGAAAATAAATTGTGAATTAATTAGAAAATTTTCTAGGGTAAATAAATAAATAATTTGATTATAAATAGAAATTTATATTAGGAATTTAAGGATAAGTGATTTATAAAATAAATATTGAATTTCAAAATAAAATGTATTAAAAAAATAAAAATAGAATTTAAAAGCTTGAGATTAATAAAATGATAGTAAAAGTTGTTTTCTAAATTTTTAATTATATTAAAATTTGGAAGTTGTAATAAAAAGAGAAAAATTAGTGTACTCATTTTCAAATGTTATTTTTAAGTTAAATTTTCATATATGAATAAAAGTGATTTATTGTTAATATGAAATCAAAGTATTTAAATCCATTCTTTTCTTTTTATAAAGTTGTACAAAAAATAAAAAAAATAAAAAAATGTATTTATTTAAATGGGAAGCACAATATAAAGTTATATTTGAGTGTTATTAACATGAAAATGTAAAATGCAAATTTATATACATGAAAGACTTAAGTGAATATGATATAAAATTTATTTAAAAATTCTTGTATCTTGGAAATTTTCAAATGATAAATATATAAGGGAGATAGAGTAAAGGAGTAAACATTTCTTTGGAATCTCATGATCATCTTTGTACAAATGGCATCCAATGTATTTAACTGAATAAAAAAAATAGAATTAAAAAATTGTAGAAAATCTTCACTTCCCCATATGAAATCATATAACTCTTCACAAATCTGAAAAGTATATAGTAGCAAAGATTTGAGTATCACAAGTTCGAACATCAAAAAAACAAATCAGAGAAAAAATAGAGAAATGGAAAACCCTGAAAACAAAAGATAAGCAAAACCAAAAAATCTACAAATCAACATCAAGCAGTGGATTTGCATTCTATATCTCAGGTAAATTTTATACCTTATAGTTTAATAAATTTATGCTTTTAAGATCAAGTTTTTAACATAAAACAAACTCAGAAAAAACTTGCAGATTTATGTAACACAGAGCTGCAGTTTTTTTTTAGCCAGGGGAAGTGCAGTTTTTCTCTGAAGATAAATAAAGGCAAGCAAATTTTCTTTTTAGATTTGAACTTAATATTGATCAGTATTTAAAAATAATTAAACAAATTTATTAACAAAGTTGTAGGAAGAATCAAGTTCAAAACAAATCTGATTTCTGTTTTTAAGTTGTAGAGAAAAAGGGGAAACTTCTCTGTCATTCAAAACTGTAAGTAAAAATCAAAATTGTTGTTATTGTTGAAGTAAGTAGATACAATAGGGAATAAGCAAAGTTCTTTTTACAACTTGCAGATAAAAGCTTCAAAAAAAAATTAAAGGAAGAAGAAAAATATACAGGCTCAAATTCATTCCTCTGTTCCTGTTCTCTGTCTTTCTTCATCAAACCCATTGTTATCCCAACTTTTGGCAAAGTTGAGATATCCAAAATTTACTGAAAGTCAATTATTACTATTCATGAATATCAACCAAGCATTGCAGGATAACCATGGATATCGATGAATTTTGTCCGAGTCCGGAACGGGCCACAATTGATAGGACACGACAAGAAAGATCATAGAAGTCTGCATTTCAAATTTCAAGTCAATCCGAGGTCGTATGCTCAAGTTATGATGGATTCAAGTTCAGAGGAATGGGCATAGCATCGGTTCGAACCCATTACCCTGACTAGTTCGAACCCATCATGTTCGAATCCATCAGCCAACGACTCCATCCCGCTTCAACACCATTGACTTCGACTCCATCACGATGCCCTCTCTTCGAATCCCTTCAGGTTATGGAGTTCGTATCCATGGAGTTTCCATTGCCTCGGATCCATGAGAAGTGCCCTCGCTTCGACTCCATCAAGTAAACCCCCAGATAGCGAATCCATCCACGACCTGACTTCGAATCCATGGACTGAGCCTTGCTTCGAATCCATCCAAGTCACCTCGCCCCATGCTATCTTCTAATCCAACGTGTTAAGACAACTTCGAATCGATCCAAGGTGACGCGTTTGGATCGATTCGAACAAACGACATTCCATCGATTCGAAGATGAACCTCGAATCCAACCACGAAGCCATCCAGCAAACTCGGCAGAGAACTCGGACTCGACTCGTTCAACTCGGCGAAAAGCTTGGATCGAACCGAAGAAGGCGCGCCACGTCACCCCTTGGATCGATTCGAAGTACTCGAGTCAAACAGATCGATTCGAACAAGACCATAGCATCGGTTCGAACCAAACAGAAAGCCGAACACGCCAGTTTCGAACCGATCATAACTTCCAATCCACTGATCCAAATCCCATGAAATTATTACAGGAGTTCATCTACATGTTGAAGAATGTCCACACCAAATTTCACCATGATTGGACGATTTCTTGATCGATTCGAACCTAGGGTCGAATCGATCCCAATATGGGCCCGGATCTCCAGGTTTCGGCCATGTGGGCCCCCTCACGTGCTGGAAGTGGTCTACCTGATTTCTAGGAGAAATATCAGCCTCCGACGCCTATAAATAGAGCCCCAAGTCATTCAGAAAAGGGACCGGATTCTCTTTGGCAAAAATCAAGACTCTGAAGCATCAAGACTCCGCCAAGGCTCTACTTTGCACTCAACAACCACCGTTGTACTTGAATTTCAGAACTACAATTCATTGTAATCCGCTGTAATCGATTGTAATCAGCGAAGAACATCAATAAAAGAAAAAACCTTTGAAGTGGACATAGGCCGGAGATAGCCAAACCACTATAAATCATGTGTTCTTGTTTACATTTATTATTTTGCTACTTAAGATCTGCGATTTGTGTTTGAATATTGTTGAGTTATATTCATACACCGGAGCTTTCATAATCATCGGGGTTTGTGACCAATTTTGGCGCAAACACCCATCAAGGTGAGCAACTCTTTAAATCAGAACCTTAGGTCTATAAGTTGATGTTGTGATGATTGTTTGGTGATGCTGTGCAAAAATTGTATACTGTTATTTGTTTGCATGATTGGATGTATGTATACACATACCTGTGACTGTTTTGTTGAAGTTCAAACTTAGGTTTCGCCTAGAAAAATTTAACTGCACTTCATGCAATCAATTTCAGATTTTGATTTACAAATAGAAAATGAAGGCAAGGCTGTAATGCTATTTTTAAAAATAAACTCATGTGTTTATATTAAGGAACTTTATGAAGAAAAAAATAAGAATTACAGTTAAGAGCAATTTAAAGGTTTTCAAGTCAAAAGCAAAAACCTGAAACAAAAGGTTCAAGTTCAACTTGACCAAGCTAACAACTTCAAATCAGGAAATTAAAGCAAAGCAAAGTCTAAAGAAATAAAATAAAGTCTGGGAAACAATGGGGTTTAAGCAATTGCATTTTAAAAATTTAAGCATCAAGTTTCAAGATCCTTTCCCAGTTTTTTTTTAAAAAAGCCTGATCTTTGGTTTCTGTCTTCAACACCAAGTGAGCAAACACACTTGCATCTGCCTCTATGTTTTGTTGTTGATGCTTGAACATATTGTGAAAATGTTGTTTGGTATTCTTGCATGTTACTTATATGTATACTGATATACATGACTGTGTGCTTCTACTTATAGGTAACAGTTTTAAAAAGGAAAAAAATTTGTTTTTAAAAAGAATTCTCACCTCTCGAAACCTTTTTAAGCTATGACTTCTAAAGAAGAAATAACAGTAACAATGTAATACTAATATTAAAAATGGTTTTAGATATTTATATAAAGTAATTATCTCTAAGAATAAAATTCACAGTAACAACAAAATTTATGTTCAAAATCAATACTCGTGATTCCAGACTTTGATTATCCAAACAGAATTGTATTATAAAATGATGATTTTTAACATTAATATCATAATTTTTAGTTTTGATTTGTAATAGGATTTGCAAGATGAACAGTTTTGGGTTTTGGGGAGTTTTCTGGTCATCTTTGGGATCTGGGGTGTCGTGGTTCGTTCTGAAGGTAGTAGGGTGATCAGTGAAATGGGGAAAATTGTCAGGTGGGTGATTAATCCGTTGAGGAATTTGCAGCAGTAGATTCTTGTTTGGAACCCTAGTTTCAACTAGGTCCAGTACTTCGATTCGTTCATCTTCCCTGGTTGATCAAGCGTTACAAATTTTTGGGGAACGATAGTTGGGTAGTTTACGAAAACGTGGTCGAAGTCGCTGATGCTAAGGTGGCCGGAGTTGAAGGAGCGTGACGTTAACAGGTTTGGTTGAGGAGGATTTCAGCTGTTCCAAGTTGAGCTCGTCATCTCGAATTCGACTTCGAGATTTGAGGTACGATCTGATGATCGTATTAGAGTGGTTGGACGATGAGTGGTAGGGGAAGATCATCGTTGATGATCTGAGGTAATCAACGGCACCGTGCATGTGCACGGTGCACAGTTGTTCGAGTGAAGATGAATTTGGTTTGTGCTCGTGTGAATTGATTTTTGACTTGGAGTGTTGTAGTGTTTTTCTCGGGGAAGTCTAACTTTGGCTCGAAGTAAATTAAGATCGCCTCGGGTTAAAATAATGTTACAGTTTTTGTTCAGAAATCTGTAGTGTTTTTTTTTTTAAATTTTAACTGAAGTAAAAAAAAATGAAATCAAGGTTTTAAACTAGGGTTTAAACCTAAGTTTGAATCTGACTTTAAGTAAGTTTGAACCTAGGTTTTGGAATGATTTAAATTTTTGAAATTTAGATTTGTTTTAACACCTTTAATTATTTAAAGTGAATCTGGCCTGAATTTTAAACCGAGAGTTTGAATTGTAAGTAAGGGTTAAATAAGTTTGAATTCAAGTTATAAAATCTGGAATGTGAGTTTGAACCTCAGTTTTTTTAAATAAAATTAAGTTTTTAAATTAAAAATGTTATAACTACTTTATAAATGGTTAAATGATGTGAAATTTAAAATGAAGATAAATGAAAGTAATTTAAATTTGAAATTTGAATCTATGCAGCCTGAAATAAAATTTTAAATTCGTATTCGAGTTTTAGAATAAACAGAAGTTTTAAATTTAAAGATAATTTAAACAACTTTGAATGTCATAGTGTATTTTTTAATTGAATTAAATTTAAAAATGAATTTGGTTTAGAATTCGTTCAAAACACCTTTATAAAATAAATATTCTTTAACTTGTAGAATAGAAAGGGTTTTGAAATATATTTTAAAATTTTGTTTAAGTTAAATTTGTATCCATTTTCAATCTTAAATTTAAAATGAAATTTAAGTTAAATTTGAAAGCAAATTATTTTTAAATGCTTTATTTAAGTAAGAGATGTTTTATCTTAAATAAATAGAATTTAATGTTTTGGATTCGTTAAATTATTAAGTTAATTTATCAAGTAATTAATAAATAATCAAATGAAAATAGTAATTACTTAGTAAAAGTAATTAAGAGAAGATAATTAAAGATTAAGGATTGATTAATCAAATATTTGAGGTTAATTACTTTAAAGTCAAATTAATTAGTTACTGTGGTTAATTAATTAAGATAATTGAATCAAGGAAAATAGATTAAGGTTAATTAACTTAAAATGATTAAGAAATCATTATTAATTAAGGAATAATTAATTTTTTGTAATTAATTAAGGAATAATGAATCTATTTATTAAGGACAATTAATTGTAACTAAGATTTAATTAATTACAATTAAAGGTTAATTAATTACGAAAATTAATTAAATAAATGATTAATAAATGTAGGTAGTTAAAAATTAATTAATTATAGTTAATGATAATTAATCATTGATTTAAAAGATTACTAATAGAAGTAATTATATGAATAATAAATTTATAACCACACGGTTTATTCATCTTAATTAAAGATGTTTGATTGTTATTGGATGTTCTGTGATGGATTGATATATTTGATATGTGATGTGATGCTATGTAATGTTTTGTGCTAAGCTGTTATATCTATGATGTATATATTGTTATGCAAACCCTTGACCCGTAGAACGACATTTGAATTTCGATGCGACAGGGAGTCGGATTCCATTTGGTTATCTGAAACCCACATCGAATTGTAATGATTGAATCTGTGCTGATTGATGATGTGGCACTCTTACTGTGTAAAACCCCTGGACCACACTTATACACACACGAATATGGATTGCACGTGGAAATGGGTTAAGTCACAGATTTGAAATTGTTTTAAAATTTGATTTTTGAATCCAAATTAGTTTTGGAATTGGAATTGAAGCTTTTGAAAATGAGTTTTCAAAAATAAAAGTTATTTTAAATAACCTGATTGAATCTTGGAATTTAAATGAATTGATATAAATTTGAATTCAATATTTGAAATTGAATCCTATAATTTGAGAACTAGGGTTTAAAAAGTTATTCAACTTACAAATGGGTTATATGGGTTTTAAACCATTTTAAAGGTGACGTTTTGGAATTTAAATTCAACTCAAGATTTCAACTTGTATAAATTAGATTTGCTTTCCAATAAGAAATGGACTTCCAAGTTGTGTTAAAAGGATTTTCAAGTCTAAAAGGAAAATTGTTTTTCCAAGTTATAGATAAATCTTTGGAAATGGGTTTGGAAGCTATAAATCTTTAATTTTAAAGATTTAATTTGGTTAATCCAAATTGAATGGGAATTGTTTTGAAATCTATGGATAGATCTTTGTGAAATTTGGTGAAACTTTGTGAAATTAATCTTTTTATTTAAAGATTTAAAATGGTAATTTGTTTAACCGTTTGGAAGAAAGTTTTGGATTTTATAAGTTGTGACTTAACTGAAATCCCATATCCATATGTTTTTAAATATTGCGCTCATTATTCGGTTTAGCCGGGAGAGGACCTTGTGTCATATAGCCCATTCCGAATAGTGATACGACGTTATGGATAGCATTTGAAGACCGGTGGTGAAGACCGGGTATTTGTGAGAACGATAGGATAACCTATCGATTGACTCTGCACTGAGTTGCTCCGGTATAGAGTTCTCCTTAGTGATGGGAAGTCCGATCGGGATTGTGTATACCCGTATTTGCAAGGGCTTCTTCGGAAGTGCCTTCGGTTCTGTTCGAACCCGGAACAGACTTGTATGGTTTTATGTCCGACATTACACTTTGAGATATTAAACTGATCTCTATCAAATACATTTCTGCTTGGTGGCGAAGAATTTATTCTTTTAGCTTAACACCCTTTTCTGAGACGTACGAGCTCAAAGGTTATGTAGTTGATATTTATCAGTGATATATTCCCAATTTGGTAATGTGGCATGCTGAGTGCTGCTGTGTGATGATCATTGGTTGATCATTCGTGATATGATCATTTGTTTGATCATTTATCTTTGTGATCATTGCTTTGGTCATCTGTTGACCCAAAGCATGGCTTTGTGCCAAAGCGTAGCTTTGTGGACGAGACTGCATCAGGACCTCACACCCCGGAAATGGTCGAAACAGGAAAGATGCGGCAAGGTTATGAGGGTCGCGCCCTTTAGGGTGTGTCATTCCCTTATGGTAAAGGGTGGTATCATGGTATGGAGCCCAGATACTTACCTATGTGGATACTGCAGATCTATTACTTTGTGATACTTTGTGGTTGTTGTTGCGAGCGCTCGGATAAAGGTCCCAAAGGACCGGGGGATGGCATATTCGTGTAGTAGTTACCTAGTTACAGAGGTAACCCGGCCTTATGTTGGCAGAGATCTAACCGTAACGTTAGTTTCTCGGGACGTCCCGCCAGAGGCGATCCCATGTGGCAGTAGGAAGTTCCTTAGCCTGACCATTTGTCGGAAATCCAATCAAAACAATACGCGCACTGTACGGTTTTAGTTGCATAACCTGCCATGGAATGTGGCGGTAACCTGCTATTGAACATGTTAGCTATAGTAGGCATACGACGAAATGTCGTATGCTGGCTAGGATTAATATTCTATTTTCGAAATGGTTTTTCTGCACTATGCACTAGTAATAATATCAAAGAAAACTTTCTCGTATTAAGCATATTTGACTATCATAAGGAGAAATCTCATCCAATTCTGCGTTTGCATTGTGTGTGTGGCGGGAGGACTTATGGTAGTTTCATTTTCCAAAAAGCATTGCGGATTTCAAATTTAAATTTCTTTTGTTCGTTTTAAAAGACCAAATGTTTTTGTTTGCTCATACCATTCCCATGACTGACCTGGAGTTTATTGTTCCTTCCCTAAACTCTGGGTGCCCACTATTTTCCCACACGGGCAGTCTAAAGTTGGGATTTTCAGATAATCTATAGTAGGTGTAGATTCGATAGCTTTCAGCCTTACATTTGGCAATCGCATTTGGATTGAGTTGCTTCTCTTCATCTTGATTTGGGAGTTCGAGCTATATTTGGATTGGTGCCTCGGAGACGGAGATTACCGATCTGGAGTTTTTTCTTGAAGACTATATTGGAGATATTGTTCCGCTGTTGGTGTTATCTTTTCTTTCCGCTGTTATTGTTTTGTATCATATCTCTGATGTATATTGATATCTATTATATCATCTGTTGTATCATATTGTATCAGATATTCTATCAAATGTTGTATATGATATATGTTATTCATTTTTTTCCGCTGTGTTATTTACTTAATGTGTTATAAGCTCCGGCACGACTCGAATTTCGACGTTGAATCTGCGGCATTCAAGTACAGTAGAGTACGGATGTCGATTTTCGAACGCTGGAATTTGGATCGTGACATTTTGGTATCAGAGATGAGGGTTAAAACCTTAGCTCAGGAGTATAACACATTAAGTAACTCATTAGAGATAGGGTGAAGTATACCCTAGAATGAGTATATCCCTAAGATATCCGTTCGAATGCCTCAGTAAATTCTCTTACTATCCGCTGATAGTAAGTATGAGTGCGAGAAGTGGACGAGATAAGGGACAGGGGAATACCACTACCAATGGTCAATACCCTGCAATAGCGGAAACAATTTTCTCTATCAATCTCCTTTGATTCGATTTCGAATTCTTTTGATTGCTTCGTAGCTGCTCCAGAAAGAAGTTTCGGTGTAATGGTGGCCTTACGACTCGTTGTAGAAAATTCTTACTTCGTATCTTCATCCGTTTCTTATCAGCTTTTCGCTCTAAACTCTAATGAATTTAAATTTGAAAATTTAAATTAAATAAATGGGAAATTTTTAAATTGAATAAATTGGTTAACTAATATGAAGCTAAATTTGAATTGTATTAATAAAAAAAATATCGGTTAAAAACCAAATTGAAATTCTATTGTAATTTCTTGTGTATATCAAGCCCGAAGAGGGACAAATCGGTATATACTTTGGGGTATTCCGACCTGAATTTGGAATCCATATCTAGCGTTTGAGAAATTGCAAAATATTGAATCTATTTATCTATCTATTCTCTAGGATCCGATATATCCTACGAACGATTAGTTATCCCTTCGAACTAATCAATGCCGTTGCATATTCGTAGACTGGTGCGCACGAGTATCTTGTGTAATATTGTATGAGTTCGTTCTCATATTGTCGATATTCTGATTTGGTAAACCGGATGCAGAATAAATATTTCGATCTGATCTGATCAATCATTTCTTTATCTATCATCTATTCTTTCTCGTCTTCCTTGCAATTTCGAGGACGAAATTCTTTTTAGAGGGGAAATTTGTAACATTCCTGAAAATTCATTAAGTTTAATTTGGCAATTAAATTTATTTTTGAAAATAAATTGTGAATAAATTAGAAAATTTTCTAGGGTAAATAAATAAATAATTTGATTATAAATAGAAATTTATATTAGGAATTTAAGGATAAGTGATTTATAAAATAAATATTGAATTTCAAAATAAAATGTATTAAAAAAATAAAAATAGAATTTAAAAGCTTGAGATTAATAAAATGATAGTAAAAGTTGTTTTCTAAATTTTTAATTATATTAAAATTTGGAAGTTGTAATAAAAAGAGAAAAATTAGTGTACTCATTTTCAAATGTTATTTTTAAGTTAAATTTTCATATATGAATAAAAGTGATTTATTGTTAATATGAAATCAAAGTATTTAAATCCATTCTTTTCTTTTTATAAAGTTGTACAAAAAATAAAAAAAAATAAAAAAATGCATTTATTTAAATGGGAAGCACAATATAAAGTTATAATTGAGTGTTATTAACATGAAAATGTAAAATGCAAATTTATAAACATGAAAGACTTAAGTGAATATGATATAAAATTTATTTAAAAATTCTTCTATCTTGGAAATTTGCAAATGATAAATATATAACGGAGATAGAGTAAAGGAGTAAACATTTCTTTGGAATCTCATGATCATCTTTGTACAAATGGCATCCAATGTATTTAACTGAATAAAAAAATAGAATTAAAAAATTGTAGAAAATCTTCACTTCCCCATATGAAATCATATAACTCTTCACAAATCTGAAAAGTATACAGTAGCAAAGATTTGAGTATCACAAGTTCGAACGTCAAAAAAACAAATCAGAGAAAAAAAAAGAGAAATGGAAAACCCTGAAAACAAAAGATAAGCAAAACCATAAAATCTACAAATCAACATCAAGCAGTGGATTTGCATTCTACATCTCAGGTAAATTTTATACCTTATAGTTTAATAAATTTATGCTTTTAAGATCAAGTTTTTAACATAAAACAAACTCAGAAAAAACTTGCAGATTTATGTAACACAGAGCTGCAATTTTTTTTTGCCAGAGGAAGTGCAGTTTTTCTCTGAAGATAAATAAAGGCAAGCAAATTTTCTTTTTACATTTGAACTTAATATTGATCAGTATTAAAAAAAAATTAAACAACTTTATTAACAAAGTTGTAGGAAGAATCAAGTTCAAAACAAATCCGATTTCTGTTTTTAAGTTGTAGAGAAAAAGGGGAAACTTCTCTGTCATTCAAAACTGTAAGTAAAAACCAAAATTGTTGTTATTGTTGAAGTAAGTAGATACAATAGGGAATAAGCAAAGTTCTTTTTACAACTTGCAGATAAAAGCTTCAAAAAAAAAATTAAAGGAAGCAGAAAAATATACATGCTCAAATTCATTCCTCTGTTCCTGTTCTCTGTCTTTCTTCATCAAACCCATCAAGGTGAGCCACTCTTTAAATCAGAACCTTAGGTCTATAAGTTGATGTTGTGATGATTGTTTGGTGATGCTGTGCAAAAATTGTATACTGTTATTTGTTTGCATGACTGGATGTATGTATACACATACCTATGACTGTTTTGTTGAAGTTCAAACTTAGGTTTCACCTAGAAAAATTGAACTGCACTTCATGCAATCAATTTCAGATTTTGATTTACAAATAGAAAATGAAGGCAAGGCTGTAATGCTATTTTTAAAAATAAACTCATGTGTTTATATTAAGGAACTTTATGAAAAAAAATAAGAATTACAGTTAAGAGCAATTTAAAGGTTTTCAGATCAAAAGCAAAAACCTAAAACAAAAGGTTCAAGTTCAACTTGACCAAGCTAACAACTTCAAATCAGGAAATTAAAGCAAAGAAAAGTCTAAAGAAATAAAATAAAGTCTGGGAAACAATGGGGTTTAAGCAATTGCATTTTAAAAATTTAAGCATCAAGTTTCAAGATCCTTTCCCAGTTTTTTTTAAAAAAAGCCTGATCTTTGGTTTCTGTCTTCAACACCAAGTGAGCAAACACACTTGTATCTGCCTCTATGTTTTGTTGTTGATGCTTGAACATATTGTGAAAATGTTGTTTGGTATTCTTGCATGTTACTTATATGTATAGTGATATACATGACGGTGTGCTTCTATTTATAGGTAACAGTTTTAAAAAGGAAAAAAATATGTTTTTACAAAGAATTCTCACCTCTCGAAACCTTTTTAAGCTATGACTTCTAAAGAAGAAATAACAGTAACAATGTAATACTAAGATTAAAAATGGTTTTAGATATTTATATAAAGTAATTATCTCTAAGAATAAAATTCAAAGTAACAACAAAATTTATGTTGAAAATCAATACTCGTGATTCCATACTTTGATTATCCAAACAGAATTGTATTATAAAATGATGATTTTTAACATTAATATCATAATTTTTAGTTTTGATTTGTAATAGGATTTGCAAGATGAACAGTTTTGGGTTTTGGGGAGTTTTCTGGTCATCTTTGGGATCTGGGGTGTCGTGGTTCGTTCAGAAGGTAGTAGGGTGATCAGTGAAATAGGGAAAATTGTCAAGAGGGTGATTAATCCGTTGAGGAATTTGCAGCAGTAGATTCGTGTTTGGAACCCTAGTTTCAACTAGGTCCAGTACTTCGATTCGTTCATCTGCCCTGGTTGATCGAGCGTTACAAATTTTTGGGGAACGATAGTTGGGTAGTTTACGAAAGCGTGGTCGAAGTCGCTGATGCTAAGGTGGCCGGAGTTGAAGGAGCGTGACGTTAACAGGTTTGGTTGAGGAGGATTTCAGTTGTTCCAGGTTGAGCTCGTCATCTCGAATTCGACTTCGAGATTTGAGGTACGATCTGTTGATCGTATTAGAGTGGTTGGACGATGAGTGGTAGGGGAAGATCATCATTGATGATCTGAGGTAATCAACGGCACCGTGCATGTGCACGGTGCACAGTTGTTCGAGTGAAGATGAATTTGGTTTGTGCTCGTGTGAATTGATTTTTGACTCGGAGTGTCGTAGTGTTTTTCTCGGGGAAGTCTAACTTTGGCTCGAAGTAAATTAAGATCGCCTCGGGTTAAAATAATGCTACAGTTTTTGTTCAAAAACCTGTAGTGTTTTTTTTTTAAATTTAAACTAAAGTAAAAAAAAATGAAATCAAGGTTTTAAACTAGGGTTTAAACCTAAGTTTGAATCTGACTTTAAGTAAGTTTGAACCTAGGTTTTGGAATGATTTAAATTTTTGAAATTTAGATTTGTTTTAACACCTTTAATTATTTAAAGTGAATCTAGCCTAAATTTTAAACCGAGAGTTTGAATTGTAAGTAAGGGTTAAATAAGTTTGAATTCAAGTTATAAAATCTGGAATGTGAGTTTGAACCTCATTTTTTTTTAAATAAAATTAAGTTTTTAAATTTAAATTGTTATAACTACTTTATAAATGATTAAATGATGTGAAATTTAAAATGAAGATAAATGAAAGTAATTTAAATTTGAAATTTGAATCTATGCAGCCTGAAATAAAATTTTAAATTTGTATTCGAGTTTTAGAATAAACAGAAGTTTTAAATTTAAAAATAATTTAAACAACTTTGAATGTCATAGTGTATTTTTTAATTGAATTAAATTTAGAAATGAATTTGGTTTAGAATTCTTTCAAAACTCCTTTATAATTAAATATTCTTTAACTTGTAGAATAGAAAGGGTTTTGAAATATATTTAAAATTTTGTTTAAGTTAAATTTGTATCCATTTTAAATCTTAAATTTAAAATGAAATTTAAGTTAAATTTGAAAGCAAATTATTTTTAAATGCTTTATTTAAGTAAGAGTTGTTTTATCTTAAATAAATAGAATTTAATGTTTTGGATTCATTAAATTATTAAGTTAATTTATCAAGTAATTAATAAATAATCAAATGAAAATAGTAATTACTTAGTAAAAGTAATTAAGAGAAGATAATTAAAGATTAAGGATTGATTAATCAAATATTTGAGGTTAATTACTTTAAAGTCAAATTAATTAGTTACTGTGGTTAATTAATTAAGATAATTGAATCAAGGAAAATAGATTAAGGTTAATTAAATTAAAATGATTAAGAAATCATTATTAATTAAGGAATAATTAATTTTTTGTAATTAATTAAGGAATAATGAATCTATTTATTAAGGACAATTAATTGTAACTAAGATTTAATTCATTACAATTAAAGGTTAATTAATTACGAAAATTAATTAAATAAATGATTAATAAATGTAGGTAGTTAAAGATTAATTAATTATAGTTAATGATAATTAATCATTGATTTAAAAGGTTACTAATAGAAGTAATTATATGAATAATAAATTTATAACCACACGGTTTATGCATCTTAATTAAAGATGTTTGATTGTTATTGGATGTTCTGTGATGGATTGATGTATTTGATATGTGATGTGATACTATGTAATGTTTTATGCTAAGCTGTTATATCTGTGATGTATATATTGTTATGCAAACCCTTGACCCGTAGAACGACATTTGAATTTCGATGCGACAGGGAGTCGGATTCCATTTGGTTATCCGAAACCCACATCGAATTGTAATGATTGAATCTGTGCTGATTGATGATGTGGCACTCTTATTGTGTAAAACCCCTGGACCACACTTATACACACACGAATATGGATTGCACGTGGAAATGGGTTAAGTCACAGATTTGAAATTGTTTTAAAATTTGATTTTTGAATCCAAATTAGTTTTGGAATTGGAATTGAAGCTTTTGAAAATGAGTTTTCAAAAATAAAAGTTATTTTAAATAACCTGATTGAATCTTGGAATTTAAATGAACTGATATAAATTTGAATTTAATATTTGAAATTGAATCCTATAATTTGAGAACTAGGGTTTAAAAAGTTATTCAACTTACAAATGGGTTATATGGGTTTTAAACCATTTTAAAGGTGACGTTTTGGAATTTAAATTCAACTCAAGATTTCAACTTGTATAAATTAGATTTTCTTTCCCATAAGAAATGGACTTCCAAGTTGTGTTAAAAGGATTTTCAAGTCTAAAAGGAAAATTGTTTTTCCAAGTTATAGATAAATCTTTGGAAATGGGTTTGAAAGCTATAAATCTTTAATTTTAAAGATTTAATTTGGTTAATCCAAATTGAATGGGAATTTTTTTGAAATCTATGGATAGATCTTTGTGAAATTTGGTGAAACTTTGTGAAATTAATCTTTTTATTTAAAGATTTAAAATGGTAATTTGTTTAACCGTTTGGAAGAAAGTTTTGGATTTTATAAGTTGTGACTTAACTAAAATCCCATATCCATATGTTTTTAAATATTGCGCTCATTATTCGGTTTAGCCGGGAGAGGACCTTGTGTCATATAGCCCATTCCGAATAGTGATACGACGTTATGGATAGCATTTGAAGACCGGTGGTGAAGACCGGGTATTTGTGAGAACGATAGGATAACCTATCGATTGACTCTGCACTGAGTTACTCCGGTATAGAGTTCTCCTTAGTGATGGGAAGTCCGATCGGGATTGTGGATACACGGATTTGCAAGGGCTTCTTCGGAAGTGCCTTCGGTTCTGTTCGAACCCGGAACAGACTTGTATGGTTGTATGTCCGACATTACACTTTGAGATATTAAACTGATCTCTATCAAATACATTTCTTCTTGGTGGCGGAGAATTTATTCTCTTAGCTTAACACCCTTCTCTGAGACGTACGAGCTCAGAGGTTATGTAGTTGATAATTATCAGTGATATATTCCCAATTTGGTCATGTGGCATGCTGAGTGCTGCTGTGTGATGATCATTGGTTGATCATTCGTGATATGATCATTTGTTTGATCATTTATCTTTGTGATCATTGCTTTGGTCATCTGTTGACCCAAAGCATGGCTTTGTGCCAAAGCGTAGCTTTGTGGACGAGACTGCATCAGGACCTCACACCCCGAAAATGGTCGAAACAGGAAAGATGCGGCAAAGTTATGAGGGTCGCGCCCTTTAGGGTGTGTCATTCCCTTCTGGTAAAGGGTGGTATCATAGTATGGAGCTGTTAACGCTCAAATTTAAACGCTAACACCCTGGTGTATAAGATGTGATTGTGAAAGCACCACCCGTTCGTACGGGAAACAGAAATAAGCAGAAAGTATGCAGAAAAACAGTAAGAGACACAGTATTTATAGTGGTTCGGCTTATAATCCAGCCTACGTCCACTTTAATCTTTTTATCACTAGTCTGATTACAATTCTTTACAAGATCTTTCAATTACAACACACTTCAAGTGATAGGATATGTGAAACAAGTAGCTCAAGCTTTGATGTTGACAATCATCTTCAAATCCATGGCGAATGTGGATGATTCCTTCATGGAGTTCCTTTAGAAGTTTGTTGGATCTAAAAAGCTTTGAAGTAGTCTGGAATTCGGCAGAGTAATGGCGCTTGAAGAGAATGAGCCCAAAAAGTCCTTTGCATGTTGGAGATGGTTTCATATTTATAGAGAGTTCTGGGCGGAAAAAGTGCTAAGTCCTAACTCGTGGCCGACTTAAGATAAGTCGTGTTCGACTTAAGGTAAGTCGTCCCCGGGTCACTGAGCCGAGTCTATGGCAGTTCCCCTTTTTTGAACCCATCCCTAAGTTCTAAGTCGTGTGCGAGTTATCTGGCTGCAATTGCTAATTTCCTTTCTTAAGTCGTATACGACTCTTTTTATGTCGTAAGTCGTAGTCGACTTAACTAATTGCAACTGGTTTAAAGCAAGTCTTAACTCGTAGACGAGGTAAGAGGTGTGTCTTTAGGTCGTATCCTCCTTAAGTCGTATAACTTCTTTAAGTCGTAAGGGTCTTAAGTCGTACAAACTGCAGTTATCATTAAGTCGTAGGCCATCAATTTCCTTAAGTCGTAAAGACCTTAAGTCGTTAGCTTTTCTTAACTCGTATGCCTGCTAACTCGTAGAAGATCTTAACTCGCAGAGGATTAACTCGTAGAGGCTTAACTCGTGGAGGATTAACTTGTGGAAGATCTTAACTCGTACACTTGCTAATTTGTAGATATGCTAACTCGTAAAGGCTTATCTCGCAAGTAGCTTAACTCGGGTACTCCTTAACTCGTAGGCTGCTTATCTCATAAGCTTGCTAACTCGTAGAGGTCTTTAAGTTGTAGGAAGTTGCTGACTCATGTATCCTTTAACTCGTACATGCCTTGAGTCGTACATGCCTTGAGTCGTACATGCCTTGAGTCGTACATGCCTTAACTCGTGGACCTGTTAACTTGTGAACGAGTTAGGGTTAACATTTGCCCCTCGAAGCACACGCTTAAATCGTAAGTCGTGTGCTTCGACTTATCATAACTCGGTCATGTCGTTTCAAATCCCAACCTTTCCAGATATAAAAGCCTGAGTCGTCCTTCTTCTCATCACTTAACCTTTTAAACTGCTTTCTGCCATTAACGCATCTTCAAGCTCTCCGAGGCGATTTCAACCCGATTCATCTCTGATTCTTTCTAGCATCAAACAATCGTAAGAGATCTTGCTTCAAACTTCGACCGTTAACCATTGTTACTTTATGTATTCAGTTCATCATCTTTGGTTTGCCCCATTCAAACCCTGCGAATTCTATTCGAATTGATTACCGATGAACTAAAATTCATCTGATTTGGCCTATGGTGATTCGCGCTTTGGGGCGATTCATAGTGTAACGGGTTAAGGTTGTCGCTGCTGAAGAAGCCAAGGATGAACAGGTTAAGAGGTTTGAAAGGGAGGCGAGTTGGTCGAATAGGTTGATTGAAAATAACAAGGGATCGTCTCATATATGACTCGGCTTCTTCCATGTGACTTAGCGATTTCCATGAGCCGTAGCCGGGTTAAGACTTGGAGGATTTCTAGTTGTTTTGGATCAGAGCCTTTCTCCTGTTCCCCGAGTTACGACTTAGGACTTAGAGGATAAGCAGCTTGATGTGTTTGATGGCTGAGGATAGGAACGACTCATCCCTTGAGTCGGTTGCGACTTAGTACTTGAGTCGGTTTTGACTTAGCACTTGAGTCCGATACGACTTAGCACTTGTGGTTTTTTTTTTTTTTTTTTTTTTTTTTTAGGATCTGCTTAAACCTTGAATTGTTGCAGTGATGTTGAACTGTTGAACTTTGATGCCTTCTTTTACAAATTATTTTGACTCGCAAGTTAACAACCTGTCCAATACAACATTTACAGAAAAACCGGGGCGAATATACTGCCATTGATCGCCCTCTTCGAATGACAGATTAGCTAATAACAGTCATTAAACTTAAACAGATTGAGTGAATGAAGTGCTCAACTTATTAACTTCAAGTAAAATACTAAAGCAATACTGAAATAGTCAATTAAAATTGACCAGCTCGCATTAATATTATACTTGAACTAAAGACTAACAAGTTCTGAAATTTTTGTAATCGATCAATCGTCGACTAGTCTTATTTCAGTTATATTTACTTGTTATTATTTTTTTTTTTATTAGTTTTTTGCACAACACTTCACACTTTTTTAGGAAACGTGCACCTTCATATTTGAATATCCAGTTGTTTGTGTAGAATGACTTCTCAGGAAGGTGATGCAACAGTTCGGACTGGAGAGGTAACTGTTCTTCCGGCTCCACTGGTTAATCCTCCCGAAAGAGCTCCTACTTCACTATCATACAAAGTTTTTCGCCAGTTGTGTGCTCAGTTTGGTATCGTTGAATCAGATGCCATTCTTCCCGAAAGAAATAACACTGCCGATATAGCTCCTTCTGGCTTTGTGACAATTAACCGGCAAATGTGCCTAAGTGGAGGCATTCCTCCTTTCAACGACTTTTTCCAACAACTTCTCCGTCAACTGGCCATTGCTCCATCCCAGCTACACCCCAATGGCTATGCCATTCTAATGGGGTTGTGTGTGCTTTTTAGGAGAACACTTGATCGACTTCCAAGCTTTGGTGAAGTTTGTTATCTATGCTCTTTTACTCGGACTAAGGATCATCCTTCCATTACTGTTGTGAGGAGCGCCCGAAACCGCAAACTGATTGTTGGCCTCCCTGATACTGCTCACGGGTTTTTAACCCAATTCTTCTATGTTCGTTGCCCTCCGGGGTTTTATGGTGTGTGGAGAGTTGGAAGTAAGGGCGTTCAGCTTTATTCCTGACACATGTTTTCCTTATAAAATCTTTTCATAGCCTGAGTAGTTAGATGTTAATTTCCCTTTTTACTTTTCAGCGCTTCCACCTCCTTCTAGAGACCCAGGCTATAAGCAAATTTTTGAAAGATTGAATGCTGTGCCAGTAGAAGAGAGGAGTATAAAGTTTTTGCTGAGAGATGACTTTTTACATCAATACGGGCTTCTTCACTCTTCTCGCTATACTCAGCCTCATGAAGCCCCGACTGAAGTTCCCGATTCCCCGACTGAAGCATCGGATGCCCCCGTTACAATCGAACAACCTTCATCAAAAGAGTCTAACATCGAAGCTTCATTGGTGAAATGTTCCACCCCTACCGACATTATGGGGTCATCTAGTAAGACGGCACTTGCCCCGATTGAGGAAGAAGAAGAACCTTCACAGCCTCTCGGGGGATTAGCTGATGTAGGAACTGAGAAAACAAGTCTCACCGAGCATGATGGTGACGATGTTTATGATGGGTTGAGCGACATAATAGTGACCTCACAGGAGCTTTTTAGAGATGACGTGTCTAAAACTATCTCTCCTATAATTGAGGCGACGTCCCTTCTTCGACTAACACCAACACAAACACCAACTCCTCATACCCAAGCTATCATCACCTCTACACCAATGAGTGGTTTGTAGCTTAATGCGCGTAGCTTGCACATCACACAACACTTAGGATTTTTTGGCATTTGTTCATATTTAACTTCTTTTCTCCGGAAGTTTCTAAGACTTGCTATTTTTGCCTTTTCAGATTCCTCTATGGGGCGCAGCGGCAGCGGTTCTTATTACAAGGACTTTCGACGCTATGGAGGGCGTGGCAGCTATGACTACAAGCAATACTATGCCGATCCCAGAGAAACCAATGAGCAGAGAGCTGCGCGAAAAGCTGAAGAGAGGAGACGGTATGAAGAACGTCATGAGGGAGCGGGCACGCGACATGAATCCTTCCCAAGGGATGATGACTCCCATAAACGTAAAACGCACGATGATAGGGGGAAGAGCCATATTGAGGATTCGAGAAAGCGGACCAAACTTGGCGAGGAGCACGTGCCCGTGACATCTGAGAGACCTGGTGCCTCAGTTTCTATTGACGTCCCTTCCAAATCTCCTGCTCTTGAAGGAAGTGCCATCCAAACACTTCTCAACAGGCCTTCGTACCATGTTGAAAGGGGCCCCCCGACTTTGCAGAGCCGATTCCCGAACTGGTGTTTGAGGGGGGTACGCTTCGACCTCGATTTGGTCCCCATCGACAAAGAAGCTATGTACAGAAATCTCGATGCTGTCAAGCTTGATATCGATAGAATGTCTGGATGGCAAAAGTTGGTTGATGAACTTCAAAGAGTTAATCGGGCTAACACCGAAGCAATGCTGACCATGGAAAATGACAAATCAGAATGGCAGAAGATTCTTGATCAACACAACGCTGAGATGAAGGAGATAGCCGAATACAACGAAAAACTCGAAGCTGAAGTAAAGCAGCTCAAAGATGATCTTGCCTCTTCTACTAATACTTACACCCAAAGAGAAGAGGTATTGCAAAAACAAGTGCGAGATGCGCACGCCAGCCAGAGGGACGCTGAAGCTAAAGCTGGGAGGTTGGAACAAGCTGTAGAGAACCACCGCACTGATGTCACCCAGCTGCAGAATAAACTGAGCGCCCGGGACATGGAGATTGAAGCGCTAAAAGCCCAACTTGCTCAGACCGAAAAAGATCGAGATGAGGCCATGGCTGGCAAAATTGCAGCCGAAGAAACTGCTCAGACCATGGAAAACGATATCAATTCGACTTTATTCGATTTTTATTTACATTGCGTCTTGGGACGCGGCAGCCTCTCTTTTCTTGGTCCTAAGTATGAAATCACCCTGGCCGAGGTGTGGGAAGCTGCTCTTAACATGTTTAAAGACGCCGGGTATGGCGATGAAGATTTTGAGGCGCGTTACCTGGATGAGGGAGCTCGCGCTGCTCTTGCGAAGGGGCGAGAACAACTTGCCAGGATGAGAACTGGAATGGCGGAAGAGGAACGTTCTGGAAAGGAATTAACGCTTACTTCCTCTGTCCAACCTCCAGTTTCTCCTGTGGTTGACATCACGGGTTCTAGCTCCTCTACTCCGCCTGCAACTAAGACAGTAACTGAAACTACAAGTGCACAAGGCGGGGATGAAGGTGGTGAAAGCAACGAAGCACAGCGATATGAAATCAGCCTCAGAGATCCAACTGCCCCAGGTAAACTTGACACCGGACCAGCCCAAGTGGTGAACTGCTCGTTCGCTCCTTGTGAACTTGACGATCTTCTTGATTATTTTTCAAATGTCAATGAATTCCCGACTTTTGATTATTCCTCAAATGTTAATGAATTCCCGACTTTTGATTATTCCTCAAATGTTAATGAATTCCCGACTTTTGACGAGCCATCATCCCCTCTCTTTTCGAAAGATACTGATATTTTAAGTTTTTTCTCCTTTGTAGAGAAAGCACCGAGTCAAACTCAAGCTTCTTCTCCCCCGGTGATCCTTCCTCCATCTCTTCAAGTGGCGCCTCCTTCTGCCTCGCAACCTGGGTCACAAGAAGAACAAATAGAAGCTCTCCTTGGCCTGGATGATCCCATTGCTTCGCAAGAGCAAAAAGATGAGGGACTTGAGGGAGGTGACATATCTCCGGAGCGGACTCCTTCTGACGATATAACTTTATCTAAACTTGTCACTCCAGGAAGTGAGTCTTCCTCAAAGAGGAGAAGGAAGCAAGGAGCATCAAGGAGGAGAGGGAAGATAATCACTGCCACTGAAGAGGAGCCAGAAGTTGGGCCAGTTGCGCCTACCTCTCCTTCCTCCCTTATACCCATTGGCCGACCTGAAAAGCTGGTCATTCGGTCGGGTAAAGGGTCCAAAGGCAGTAAAAAGAAGTGAAGACTTTAGCTTTTTGTCTTTTGTATGAACTGGCCGAGAGTTGTGCGGGTATCGGCCCCCGCTTTTATTTTGAGAACCTGTATCTGCATTATAGTTGAATAAAATGATTCTTCGTTTGTACAAACTTCTGTTTGAATTTGAGAATGCATTTACTATTTATATTTGCACAAGTTTGTTTATATAGTGTTGCAGCGGGCTTATGGTATGTTGCTTGAGTATTACTCTACTGATGCATCTATACTACTATACCATGTTGCCCCCATACCTTAAGCTTGCTGCAATATTTTATACTTCGAGGGGACTTGCACTCTTATTTGCTAAAGAATAATTATTTTATTCTTTAATGAAAATTTTCATAGAGTACAACTCCCTTCGTATAAGTTTTTACGCTTGGCCGTTCGAAGAAATCACTTTTTTCTTTTGCTTATGTGCATATTTCATCAAGTGAATTCCTCTATGTGGTAAAGCGGACCTCTGAAGGGTACTTTAACTTTTTTTTCTTTTTACGATCATTTCCCATAGTAGGCAAATTACTTTTCCTTTGAAAGTTAAAATACGCTTTTGATGAGGATTTTTTTTTATAGAAAGTTGTACCTCTGAGGAGGGATTTTTTCACGTTTCAACACTTGGAAGTTTTATTTCAATCTCGGTGAAACGTGCACCTCCAAAGAGTTATGCTTTAGAAATCCTTTTC
The DNA here is from genome assembly GCA_030765085.1 of Allium cepa. Classification (NCBI taxonomy): domain Eukaryota; kingdom Viridiplantae; phylum Streptophyta; class Magnoliopsida; order Asparagales; family Amaryllidaceae; genus Allium; species Allium cepa. The sequence goes on from CM060945.1 coordinate 502,782,627, forward strand.
ACGTTTCAACACTTGGAAGTTTTATTTCAATCTCGGTGAAACGTGGGTTTCCAAAGAGGTCTTTCTTCTTAATTGCGTTCCCGGGAGGGGGTTGTACCTCTGAGGAGGGATTTCTCACGTTCCAACACTTGGAAGTTTTATTTCAATCTTGGTGAAACGTGTACCCCCAAAGAGTTGTGCCTTTGAAGAAAGCCTTTTCACGTTTCAACACTTGGAAGTTTTATTTCAATCTCGGTGAAACGTGTGCTTTCAAGAAGGTCTTTGTTTTTGCATTTCAACTTTGGTGAAGTGAAATTCCGAAGAGCGGTTGCTACACTTCAACTCCTGGCGAAATGGGCCTCCGAAGAGGGCTTTTATTTTGTTTACATTTCAACTCTGGTGAAGTGAAATCCCGAAGAGCGGTTATAACACTTCAACTCCTGGTGAAATGGGCCTCCGAAGAGGGCTTTTATTTTGTTTACATTTCAACTCTGGTGAAGTGAAATCCCGAAGAGCGGTTATAACACTTCAACTCCTGGTGAAATGTGCCTCAGAGAGGGTTTTCATCGCCTGGAAGTTACTCTCTCATGGTTGGAGGGTCATGACTCCTCCAATCTTTTTTTTGTTGAGTAGAGAACTTTCTTTTTTGTGGCATATGACCCATTAGAGGTCTTTTATTATCCGAAGAGTTGCGCCTCCGAAGAGGACTTGTGGCGCTGATGGTAGCTTTGGTTGTTCCTCTGTTCACTTGCTTATGCCTTTTCAGCGATCCCTTTTTTTTTTTTTTTTTTTTTTCAAGTTTTCATCCCCTTTTTCTCACAAGTGGCTTGTTTAATCCAAGGAAGTGTACTTCATTGCCAGGCAAGTTCGTGAGAACGGGCACTAGCTTCCTAATTGGATGTTTGTTTGTTTAAACAATCTCAATTTATCAGCAAGGGCTCGTTCCTATCGAAATCATTAGCCGTTCAATTGAAGTATTTCCTATCTAGGATTTGAATTCGGGGTCTTTGTGACTTGAAATTTGTTTGTTGAATGATGGTGAGAATCGCTCGGTCTTATTATGCGCAAGTTTTATCTCCACTGTCTGCAAAAATTTAAATCGATATTTCAGCAATACATTTTGTGTATTTTTATATCGAAAACAAAGCAAACATATAATGATAATAAGGAACACAAGATTTATAGTGGTTCGGCCATGAAATTGGGCCTACATCCACTTTATATTCTTTCATTATTTACTTGCATCAGTTTCACAATTGCTTTCAATTACAGGAATCATACATTCATAATTCTTTTTACAATGTTTCAACAAAATTTTCAAGTGAAGTATGGACGCAAGTGATTGCTGTTCCATGCCCTTGGAATTTGATCTCCATCAACTGTGGTGAGCTTGAATGTGCCGTCAAGAAGTTTCTGACCTATTACATACGGTCCTTCCCAATTTGGCCCAAACACACCTGTCGTAGTCACAATTCTTTTTAGGACTAGATCTCCAATTTCAAAGCTGCGTTGACGAACTTTGGAATTGAAATGTCTGGCTATCCTTTGCTGATGAGCTGCAACTCTGAGGTTAGCTTCATCTCTTTTTTCATCAAGGAGATCCAGCGCTTCAAGTTGCAGCTTTTCATTTTCTGCTTGATTGAAATGGATTCTTCTGTGTGAAGGGACCTCTGTTTCAACCGGGATCATTGCTTCCGATCCGTATGCTAACGAAAAAGGAGTATGCCCAGTTGCAGTTTTGTGAGTAGTTCTGTATGCCCATAGTGCAAGTGGTAGTTTATCGACCCAACCACCTTTTGCTCTTTCGAGTTGCTTTTTGATGGTTGATTTGATGATCTTGTTCACTGCTTCCACTTGCCCGTTTGCCTGCGGATGAGCTACTGCCGAAAAGCTTTTCTGGATTTTGAATCGCTTGCAAAAATCCTGGAATTCCTCGCTTTCAAACTGAGTACCATTGTCTGTGATTATTTTCTGAGGCACACCGTATCTGCAAATGATATTCTTAGTCACAAAATTTATCATCTTTTTGGAGGTGATAGTTGCCAATGGTTCAGCTTCAGCCCATTTAGTGAAATAATCTACAGCAACAATGGCATATTTGATTCCAGATTTGGCGGTTGGTAAAGGTCCGATCAAATCTATTCCCCAAATCGCAAACGGCCACGGACTGGTCATTTGCGTGAGCTCAGTAGAAGGTGCTCTAGGAATTTTGGCAAATCTTTGACATCTGTCACATTTTCGAGAGTAATCTGCAGCATCTCGATTAATTTCTGGCCAAAAATATCCATATCGGAGAATTTTCTTTGCTAAAGTTTGACCACCTGAATGATCCCCACATTCTCCTCCATGTACCTCTGATAGGATTATTTTGGCTTCTTCTTTGGATACACATCGAAGTAGTGGCATTGAGAATCCTCGTCTGTATAATTGATCATCCTGGATTATATATCGAGAAGCTTTTCTCAGTAGCTTTTGTCGTTCTTTAGAGTTTTCTGGTAAAGAGCCATTGAGTAGATACTTTGTTATTGGAGTCATCCATGATTCTTGCTCTTGCGACATACTCATAACCCAATCGATATCCATTTCATCAATGCTTGGATTTGACAAAACTTCCACTGGAACTAACCCTAAGGATTGGGCTTCGCCAGAACTTGAGTATTTTGCGAGAGAATCTGCTTTCATGTTTTCTTCTCGAGGAATATGACTTATCGTGTAATGGTCGAATTCACATAAAAGTTCCCAAGCCTTTGACACATAAGCGGGCAGATTTCCTCCTTTCGTTTGAAACTCCTTCCTGACTTGGCATACTATAAGCTGCGAATCACTGAAGATCTGTAACGCTCGAATGTTTAGTTCTTTAGCAATTTTCAAACCAGCAATCAGAGCTTCATATTCTGCTTCATTGTTTGTTGAAGGAAATTCTAATCTTAGCGCATAGCATAATGACCGGCCTTCAGGAGTTTCAAGAACAATTCCAGCACCTGAACAGTAATCATTTCTTGCGCCATCTACAAATAACTTCCATTGGGTTGGGGAGTTCTCGATTGTTTCTTCCTCGCTGTTACCCTTGTCTGTAAATTCTGCAATAAAATCTGCCAAAGCTTGTCCGTTGATCGCTTTTCTAGGATGATAAGTGATGTCATATTGGCTCAATTCAATATTCCACTTTAAAAGGCGGCCCGAAGTCTCAGGGCGAAACAAGACTTGCTTTAAAGGTTGATCAGTGAGGACTTTGATAGGATGAGCCTGGAAATATTGCCTCAACTTTCTTGAGGCAATCAATAGACAATAGGCGAGTTTTTCCAACTTGGAGTAATTCATTTCTGCCCCAGTGAGTCTTTTGCTGATATAGTAAACTGGATGTTGAATCCTTTTGTCTTCCCGTACCAGCGCTGCACTTAAAGCATGAGATGAAACTGCCAAGTATATAAGAAGATCCTCGCCATCGCCGGGCCTAGAAAGTATCGGAGGCGTTTCCATATGTTGAATCAATTCTTCAAAAGCTTTCTGGCATTCGGGAGTCCAGTCAAAGTTTTTCTTTCCTTTCTTTAGAGCGTCGAAAAATGGAATGCATTTATCAGTAGCTTTGGATATGAACCGACTTAAGGCGGCAATTTTTCCATTGAGACTTTGCAATTCCCTCTTTGTTTTAGGAGCTTTGACTTCTTTTAAAGCAGTGATTTGAGCTGGACTAGCTTCAATGCCCCTAGCGCTCACGATGAAACCCAAGAACTTCCCAGATTCTACCCCGAAAGAACATTTTAAAGGGTTAAGCTTCATTCCGTATCTTCGGAGAATTGCGAACATTTCTGCTAAGTGTTCGATGTGATCCACTGCTTTCTTAGATTTTACTAGCATGTCATCAACGTAAACTTCCATAGTCTTTCCCAACTGCGGTTTGAACATAGCATTGACCAGTCTTTGGTATGTTGCCCCCGCATTCTTCAACCCAAAGGGCATAACTCTGTAACAGTAAAGACCGACATCGGTGATAAAGCTTGTGTCCTCCTGATCTGGTTCATGCATCATGATCTGATTATATCCGGAGTAGGCATCCATAAAAGACAACAATTCATGACCCGCTGTTCCATCTACCAGTTGATCGATCCTGGGTAATGGGAAGCTGTCTTTGGGACAGGCCTTGTTTAGATCTGAAAAGTCGATGCACACTCTCCATTTACCATTGGCCTTCTTAACCAGCACTGGATTTGAAACCCAATTTGGATAGGTAGATTCTCTGATGAAATTATTCTCCATGAGCCGGTCAACTTCCTCTTTCAATGCTGTCGACCTTTCTGGACCTTGGATTCTTCTTTTCTGCTTTACTGGCGTGAACTTTGGGTCAATATTCAGAGCATGTACCGCAACTTCTGGGGATATTCCGCACATATCGGCATGGGTCCAAGCGAAAACATCCAGGTTTGCTTTCAAAAAAGATATCAAGGCATTCTGAACTGACAAATTAAGTTGTGAACCCACATTCAGCATCTTGTTTGGGTCCTTCAGATCAACGGGCACCGGTATCGTTGTTTCTGCTGGTACCACCCTACTCTCCCCCGCACTGGCCTTTCTAGGATCCATCACTTTTCGTGCCCCGCTATGCTCGCCAGTGCAGGGTCCGACCTGTAGTTGCTATAGGGTTGGTGTTTTGATGCGGATTGGGGTTGCCGCATCTTTTCCCATTTCTCTTTTTCTTGACTCTCGCAGCTCTGTCCAATAACATTCTCGCGCAACATTTTGATCCCCTTTTATAACTCCTACTCCATTGTCAGTAGGAAATTTAATAGTGAGGCACCACGGGGCTAGGATAGCCTTGAATGCTGCGAGTGTTGGACGGCCAAGAAAAGCATTATAAGCAGAATATTCATTGACGATCACAAAAGTTTGTCTGCGGACCACTTTCCTTTCTCCTTCTCCAAGTTCAACAGGTAGATCAATGGTCCCAACTGGTTGCTTTGGCTCCCCAGTGAAGCCAACAATCTTCTGAGATGAGGCTTGCACATCCGCCATCGGGATTTTCATCTGGTCAAACGTTTTCTTGAAGAGGATGTTGCAAGATGCGCCGCAGTCAATAAGAACTCTTCTGACAATAGCCGGTCCAATACCGGCCGAGATGACTAACGGGTCCAAAGTAGGGGCCTCAATGCCCGTGGAATCTCTAGCCCTGAACACAATATCATCATTAAAAGTCCTTTGTTGTTTCAGGGGTGTAGAGTCCTCTAAAACAAAGACATTCTCTTCAGTTGGCACATGTTTCAGAGCTCGAGTGTACCTCTCCATTTCACCCCAGCTTCTGCCTGCTGGGTGGGGTCCTCCTGTGATGACATTAATAACTGGCCTTCCAGATTCATGTCCTGCGGCCTTCTCATTTGTCCTGGGCTGATGAGCAAGAGCTTGTTGCCCCTGACTTGACGAAGCAGGATCATTACCACTCTTCTTTACAAATTGCTGCAGCTTATTTTCTCTTAGCAATTCTTCGATTATATTTTTCAATTGACGGCAGTCGTCTGTGTCATGACCAGGCTGATTATGGAAGCGACAGAACTTCCCACTTTGCACAGCTTTTCTTCCGGTTCTGAGAACAGGAGGTTTGGGATACTCAAAAGAATCTTTTGTAGCCAGGTAGATGCGCTCTGGTGTCTCTAACAAAGGAGTATATTCTGATGGCTTGAAGGATCGAGGCTTCTTTGAATTGTGTTGTTTCCTTCCATCATTATTTTCTCTTTTCTGTCCCACAGATCCATTCTTACGTGGCGCAGCAGTGTTGTCTTCAGCTTTCTCTACTGTTGCCTTTGCCGGGACAGGACGGCTTTCCAAACGCATGAATTCATCCGCCTTTTTGTAGAACTTTTCCAGAGAATTTGGCTCCTTCATGTTCAGCCACTTTCCGAATTCACTTGACTTATCAATAGCTCTCATCAAATAGGTCAAGACCATGCGGGGTTCTGCATTATCCACCTCAGCTAACGCTATATTAAAGCGATTTAAAAAAGACTTGATAGTTTCCCCCGGATTCTGTTCCAAACCGGATAACGACATGATGTCTTTTGCCTTTGAAGCATATAGCCTAAATTGCTCTTTAAATTTCCTGGTTAGGTCTGAAAACTGATCGATGGACCGGACAGGCAGTTTTGTGAACCAAAGCAGAGCTACCCCTTCCAAATACACAGGAAAATAGCGGCATTTTATCTCGTCAGAAGCTCTGGCACCTGTCATGTGCCAATCATATTTGTACAGGAACTCATTTGGATCACTTGTCCCTTTGTAAGCTGGAATGGTCGGAGGGACGAACTTCCTTGGGAATTCAGCTTTTAGGATCTTTTCAGTAAACGGAGTCTTGCTCGGAGCGAAACCCCACTCTTTCTCATCTTCGACCCTTTGCATACTTTCTTTCATAATCTGTCGAACCATACCAGAAAGATATTCTTCGTCATTCCTATTTCTGGATCCTCCAGCCTCAGGCAATGTCCGTTCAAAGGGGCTAGCAGCCCTTTCGGGAATGTTTCTAGTTTCAGCATCATGGACATTACCGACAAAGTTCCTTTCATTATTCGCAGGTTGACGGTTTGCCCCGAGCAAATCGTTTAACCTATTCAGAATCAGAGCATTCTGAGCATTCTGAGCTTCCAATTGCGCGTTCTGGGCATTTATTTGCTGATTCAACCCAAAGATAGCAGCGTCCAATTCCGCTTTTGAAACTCCAACAGCTGGAGTGGCTTGATTTGGTGTTTGGGAAGCGGAGGTTCCCTCTTGAATGTTTGCAGATCTCACAGATTTACTTTTCCTTCCAGGAGCCATGATTTCGGATAGACTTCTGGTTCTTAAAGAAACTTTATCTACAAATCTTTCTGAAGCAATGATGATAGATGTCCTGAGTTCAACTCTCAGTGAAAGCACCAAAATGTTAACGCTCAAATTTAAACGCTAACACCCTGGTGTATAAGATGTGATTGTGAAAGCACCACCCGTTCGTACGGGAAACAGAAATAAGCAGAAAGTATGCAGAAAAACAGTAAGAGACACAGTATTTATAGTGGTTCGGCTTATAATCCAGCCTACGTCCACTTTAATCTTTTTATCACTAGTCTGATTACAATTCTTTACAAGATCTTTCAATTACAACACACTTCAAGTGATAGGATATGTGAAACAAGTAGCTCAAGCTTTGATGTTGACAATCATCTTCAAATCCATGGCGAATGTGGATGATTCCTTCATGGAGTTCCTTTAGAAGTTTGTTGGATCTAAAAAGCTTTGAAGTAGTCTGGAATTCGGCAGAGTAATGGCGCTTGAAGAGAATGAGCCCAAAAAGTCCTTTGCATGTTGGAGATGGTTTCATATTTATAGAGAGTTCTGGGCGGAAAAAGTGCTAAGTCCTAACTCGTGGCCGACTTAAGATAAGTCGTGTTCGACTTAAGGTAAGTCGTCCCCGGGTCACTGAGCCGAGTCTATGGCAGTTCCCCTTTTTTGAACCCATCCCTAAGTTCTAAGTCGTGTGCGAGTTATCTGGCTGCAATTGCTAATTTCCTTTCTTAAGTCGTATACGACTCTTTTTATGTCGTAAGTCGTAGTCGACTTAACTAATTGCAACTGGTTTAAAGCAAGTCTTAACTCGTAGACGAGTTAAGAGGTGTGTCTTTAGGTCGTATCCTCCTTAAGTCGTATAACTTCTTTAAGTCGTAAGGGTCTTAAGTCGTACAAACTGCAGTTATCATTAAGTCGTAGGCCATCAATTTCCTTAAGTCGTAAAGACCTTAAGTCGTTAGCTTTTCTTAACTCGTATGCCTGCTAACTCGTAGAAGATCTTAACTCGCAGAGGATTAACTCGTAGAGGCTTAACTCGTGGAGGATTAACTTGTGGAAGATCTTAACTCGTACACTTGCTAATTTGTAGATATGCTAACTCGTAAAGGCTTATCTCGCAAGTAGCTTAACTCGGGTACTCCTTAACTCGTAGGCTGCTTATCTCATAAGCTTGCTAACTCGTAGAGGTCTTTAAGTTGTAGGAAGTTGCTGACTCATGTATCCTTTAACTCGTACATGCCTTGAGTCGTACATGCCTTGAGTCGTACATGCCTTGAGTCGTACATGCCTTAACTCGTGGACCTGTTAACTTGTGAACGAGTTAGGGTTAACAGGAGCCCAGATACTTACCTATGTGGATACTGCAGATCTATTACTTTGTGATACTTTGTGGTTGTTGTTGCGAGCGCTCGGATAAAGGTCCAAAAGGACCGGGGGATGGCATATTCGTGTAGTAGTTACCTAGTTACAAAGGTAACCCGGCCTTGTGTTGGCAGAGATCTAACCGTAACGTTAGTTTCTCGGGACGTCCCGCCAGAGGCGATCCCATGTTGCAGTAGGAAGTTCCTTAGCCTGACCATTTGTTGGAAATCCAATCAAAACAATACGCGCACTGTACGGTTTTAGTTGCATAACCTGCCATGGAATGTGGCGGTAACCTGCTATTGAACATGGTAGCTATAGTAGGCATACGACGAAATGTCGTATGCTGGCTAGGATTAATATTCTATTTTCAAAATGGTTTTTCTGCTCTATGCACTAGTAATAATATCAAAGAAAACTTTCTCGTATTAAGCATATTTGACTATCATAAGGAAAAATCTCCTCCAATTCTGCGTTTGCATTGTGTGTGTGGCGGGAGGCCTTATGGTAGTTTCATTTTCCAAAAAGCATTGTGGATTTCAAATTTAAATTTCTTTTGTTCGTTTTAAAAGACCAAATGTTTTTGTTTGCTCATACCAGTCCCATGACTGACCTGGAGTTTATTGTTCCTTCCCTAAACTCTGGGTGCCCACTATTTTCCCACACGGGCAGTCTAGAGTTGGGATTTTCAGATAATCTATAGTAGGTGTAGATTTGATAGCTTTCAGCCTTAGGATTTGGCAATCGCATTTGGATTGAGTTGCTTCTCTTCATCTTGATTTGGGAGTTCGAGCTATATTTGGATTGGTGCCTAGGAGACAGAGATTACCGATCTGGAGTTTTTTCTTGAAGACTATATTGGAGATATTGTTCCGCTGCTGGTGTTATCTTTTCTTTCCGCTGCTATTGTTTTGTGTCATATTTCTGATGTATATTGATATCTATTATATCATCTGTTGTATCATATTGTATCAGATATTCTATCAAATGTTGTATATGATATATGTTATTCATTTTTTCCCGCTGTGTTATTTACTTAATGTGTTATAAGCTCTGGCATGACTCGAATTTCGACGTTGAATCTGTGGCATTCAAGTACAGTGGAGTACGGATGTCGATTTTCGAACGCTGGAATTTGGATCGTTACATAAAGTTTTAAATTAATGCAAGAAACATGTAAATTTTTAATAAATGAAAGATATGTGTAAGTTTTTAAATAAATGAAAGAAACGTGTAAAGTCCTAATTAATTAGAGAACATATGAAGTTTTAATTAATGCAAGAAACATGTAATGTTTTAATTAATGAAAGAAAAGTGTAAGTTTTAAGTAATGAAAGAAACATGTAAGTTTTTAATTAATGAAAGAAATGTGTAAAGTCCTAATTAATGAGAGAACATGTAAAGTTTTTAATTAATTCAAGAAACATGTGAAGTTTTACTTAATGCAAGAAACATGTAAAGTTTAAATTGTTGAAAGAAACATGTAAAGTTTTAATTAGTGTAATATTGATTAAAATGATAAATGCTCTTCATTGAAATAAAAATTTAAGTTAAAAACATACGTGTGACATGTAAAGTTTTAATTAATGTAATATTGGTTAAAATGATAAATGCTCTTTACTGTAATAGAAATATAAATTAAAATATACATTTGATAATGTAAGTTTTAATTAGTGTGATATTGATTAAATGATAAATGCTCTTTATTGGAATAGAAATATAAATTAAAATGTACATTTGATAATGTAAGTTCTAGTTAGTGTAATATTGATTAAAATGATAAATGCTCTTTATTGTAATAAAGGTAAGTTAAAATGTACATTTGACATATAAGTTTTAATTAATGTAATGGTGTATTTTAAATTGATTAAAATGATAAATGTTCCTTACCGTAATAATAAAATGTAAGTTGGTAATGTACATTTGATATGCAAGTTTTAATTAATGTAAATGGCATATCTTAAATGATTAAAATAATAAAGTTTCTTTATGGTAATAATAATGTAAGTTAATAAGGTACTTTTAACTTAACATAAGAATTTCAGCTTTAAATTAGATATTACGGTAACAAAGTTTATTTAACTATAAGGCTATGACAAAATTGACCATGTTAAATTTGTAAGCATATAAATACTTTGATTATATAAAATGTTAAAGTGGAAAGTATTACATTCCAAAAATGCTATGATTCCTTAAGGTAACATTTCCAAAATTCTATGATAATTTAATGGAATATTTCAAGTTTAATAAATTGAAAGAAATATTCAATGATTTGGAAATTTGGGTTCTATTTAAATGATATATTATTGAATTATTTTTGAAAATGGAAATGATATCATTATGATATGTTTTTGAAATGAGTATGATATTTTGGTTTTGAAAGTATATACTATTTTGAAAGAAATTATATGATTTTGAAATGAATATGCTAGTTTGGTTTTGAAAGTATAAATGATTTTGAAATAAATATCCATGGGTTATAATAATGTTTGTTTGTTAAAAAGACCGGGATCGGAAGTTATCATATTCTCTGCCAACTCCGAAAAGCACTTTAACAACCGTGTACGCTGTGGAGATTCCAGAATGAAGTAGGATGGTGGTGGCATTTCCTTTAAGTTAAATACGTGGACCCGACTCCCGTGAGTTGGCATAAGGTGGCTAAAACAAGAGCGATCGACGGGTTAATAAGGTAGCACCTTTGATCGGACACATCCCTTCGATATTATACTTTGACTTTTGGATTGATTCGGTGGCCACTTTTGATTTTTATTTTGGGGAGTGGCTCGAGGTGGACGATAGCTGCGCGCTACACGTTACCACCGACCCGGAAGAGTAATTGGTATATCTACCCTGGCATTGCCTAGTTGTACCGTGTCACCTACCCTATCGCGCCTTGTACGAGTTTGGTTTTCTCCCGTAGCCCGTGTGGTATCCTCTGGTGGCTTCCCGATCAGGAGGGACTATGATATTGGATGGACTACTAGGACTATTACGTGTTAAGGGGAATATTGGGTCACTCCTTAATGCTATTTAAAAGTAAGTTAATTTTACTATAGACATTATTATAATAGCGAAATATTACTACATAGTAAATAGTTTAACGGATCCTTAGATGATGGGCGGTCCCAAGCATCCTTTAAGTTACTTGTACCTTATATTACAGTTCACTTGAGTTAGCTTACACTGTATAAGTATGTATGTCCTGACTCGAGTGTTTATGTTTTTATTTTACGCTCGGGTCAGACTGAGTGATACAGCATTAGAGACTCACCTTCGAAGTTAGAGCTTTTCTTGAAGATCCAGCATCTATTTCACTTTCGGTTATCCATTTGATTCCAGTTTTCCAGTTGGTTCCAGTGATGTATTATTATTCATACTTGGTTATCATGTTGAGACCTCCATTGTATCTTGTTATCTCTGTTGTATCTTGTTTGACTCTGATGTATTTATATAGTAGCTTCATAAACTACTATTTCTTTACTTCCGCTGCATTTATTACTCTGTGTCTGTGATCTGCAATTTATTTGTTTACTGTTTATGCTGTGTTTTTCCAAATTTATTTTACAATTCGGTATTTTGAGCTATTCAAGTCCGACATGTGCGGATGCGAATGGTTGGAAATATCGGGTCGTTACATTTGGTATCAGAGCTTTGGCTCTAGGCAAAACCTAGCATATATGGTAAATTTATTTACAGAATCACTTTCATTCGAGTGTGAATCTCTTCCTTTTTGACCCAATCCCTTTTGAATTTTGGAACGTTCCCTGCGGTTCCAAAATCCATTCTTGTCCCTCATTATTCATCTTCCTTTGATTTTTAAGTATCCCATAACTCCACTTCGGATGATCTTTAATGAATTGGCGGTCTCTTCAACATTCCAATGACTTGTAAAGAGGTGAAACTCCTTTGTAATTAGCATTGATTAACCAGATATTCATATATATCCTCGGTTTAGACGTTAGTGCCTCTTGTTGTCTCGAATTCTATTTCTTAAGATCGAATGTAGAATTACCTCTGAATTGCACATTGATCTAATTCTTGAAGTCACGGTTGACACGGTTAAGGTTGCCCGCGATTTATGTAAGCTTGTCCATTCCTTATTTTGTCAATTTAATCATCTTATCTTTTGTTTCCAACTTATCTTCGAATCAGAATTCTCTTGATTTGAGTCAATGAAATTTGAATCCCTATTCTTGCTTTGTAAATCTATATTTAAAATGTTTTGTTTACTGTGTTGCTTGAGTTGTTGATGTTGATTTGGGTTTTCAATCGATTCGTCTTATCAACGCTATCGATAGGATTTCAAAAACACTTGAACAGAGCAAGCTGACACCATATTGATTTCAAAATTTAGTAAGTGATATATTTTGTACAATTATGTTATGTATGAGTTTGATTTTCTGAATTCTGATAATTAATTGAATAGGTTATTAAGAAATAACATTTGACTTTACATATATCTTGTAACCATTTGCTTTGTCTCCTATATAAATAACTAAACTATAAAACATAGTTATAAATTAATTTGGAAATTAAAATGAATCTAAATCAAGAACTTGAGAATTTAATTTCCGATGGTTTCAAACTTGGGTTTTAATGTTTTAAAAGATATATCATTTAAAGTGTTTTCCAAATAGGGATTATTTTCAAAGAATTTTTAATGTTTAAATCAGTGCTCTTCTCTTGTCGCTGGAATATAATTTCGGTGATGACTGCAACACCATCGACATTCATTTTTGAGTTTCGAAGTGAAGAGACCATTCTGTAGCTTTGCTACTATTTTTCTTTGAAAATTTAATTGATTTGAATTTCAAAAATATGACTTGCTTTATAATATATATATGGATATATGATTTAAATTTGATTCTATATATATTGTATATATATTTATTTGCCTCTAAGTGGTTTGAAGTTAATCGGAAATGTAGTACTTAAATTTACCTTAAAGAATGTTTTCAATTATAAAATGAACCAAAATTTTTGAATAAATATTTAAGTTGAAATAATTGAATTAGAAAACTTTATTTGTACAATATTCTATTGCATTTCCATTATAACTTACCGAAATTATTTAAAAGTTAATTATGTAATTGGATAATATACAATATAAAAGCATTTTTTCTAAATAAAATTTGAGTGTTTATAATAAATGTTATACACTTAAATTTTAGTTATAAAAGTGTTAATAAAGGTAAATAGAATAAAAATTTAATTGAATAATATACAATATAAAGTGATGTTAAAGGAGCTAAGAATAAATTTAAGCAGTTGTAAAAAGTGTAAACATATTTAACATAGATGATAAAAATATATTGAGAGAAATAAATTTAATTATAATTAGGAATAAAGAAGAAATTAATTTACTGAACACATTTTTGAGGATAACAAATGGTTTTCAAACATATGATTTTAGAAATTTTTATTTTAAGATAATTGGAAGATGAAGTAATGAAATTTGAAATATTTAAATTTAACTTAAGTGAAATTAAGTAGATGAAATCAATTATTAATTTAAAATTTAACTTGTATGGTTTAGATTAATGATTCTATTTTGAGTTTCAATTTAGTTTTCTATCAGGTTGTTTCTATTCCCCTACCATCTTCCTTTTCGAGGACGAAAAGTTTTGAGTGGGGGAGAGTGTGACGACCCATAAATTTTTAATAATTAAAATTGTTAAATTGATAAAATTTTGGTGTGGATTAGAATTCCACACATGAATTAATAGAATATTTTTCGGAAATGTGAATTTTGTCAATATGGTCAAACTTTGACTTTTAAAAATTTAAAAGTTTAAAATTTTGAATTTTATCTTTTATTTTGAAAATAAATAAAATTCTAAGAATACTGCTTTCCGTTTCGTTGAAATCTGATTTATAATGTGAAAGTTATGCCATTTTAACTGTTGTGTGTAATTTGCGGTATTTAACAAAATTGTTTGCTTGAAATTATATAAATAATATTTTATTTGGTCATGGAATGTTCTAATTTATGTTTCCAGGGGTAAAATAACTTGTTTTGTATATATTTTGGTTTTAAAACATTTTTAAAAGTGTAACTGGCATTTTCCAGTGTCCGTTGTATTTTGTTTAAAATTTCTAATTTCCAACTTTAATTAAATCAAGAAATTCTTTACTTGTTTTTATATTTTTCTTAAGAACATATTTTATTCGCATTCTCACTTTATTTTGTTTCTCAAAGATTTATTTTAAACCATTTTTAAGAAGAGTTATAATTTCCTAAGTTAAGTGGATTATGTTTGCAATTTTCTTAAGCTAGTTTCAATAAATTACGCAATTTTCTTTATTTATCTTTCTATTTTCCTAAAATATAATTATTTACTTTCTTTTTCACTTTATTTCAGTTTGTTTTATTTTATTCACTGATTTTTATTTGTTTTAAAGTGTGGTAGAAATTTTTCCAAAGCTAGTGGTTGTGTGTAAATTTTTAAGCCTTGTTTCAATTAATTTTGATCTTTGCTTTGTAAATTTGGGTAACATACAACATAAATATATATATATATATATATATATAATTAATTTCTGCTTTTCATTTTTTCAATATCCATCTTCTTATTTACTTGTATGGTGTGTATAAACTTTATTTATTTAGTGAAGGTTTCTTTTGTGTATATACATCTATATTTATTGGATAAGTAACAAATCAGTTAAGATATGTTTTAAATGTGGGCATACGTTTCTTAATTTATTTCTTGCCATTATATATTTCCCACCTTTTAATCTTCTACCATATCTATTCATAAATGCATAGACGTGATTTTCTCCTTTTCAATCACGTACAAAGTTATCAAACTCCTCTTTTCATTTGTTTAAGAAAAATGTATACAAGATTTTTTCCTACTTAAATTGTGCCTTTTTAAATTTATAATTAATTTATGCGCTTCATTTTTTATATTTCTATTTCCATCTTCTTATTTACTTGTATGGTGTGTATGAACTTTATTTATTTAGTGAAGGTTTCTTCTATGTATATGCATCTATATTTATTGGATAAGTAACAAATCAATTATGCTATGTTTTAAATGTAGGCATACATTTCTTAATTTATTTCCTGACTTTATATATTTCCCACCTTTTAATCTTCTACCATAGCTATTCATAAATGCATAGACATGATTTTCTCCTTTTCATTCACCTACAAAGTTATCAAACTCCTCTTTTCATTTGTTTAAGATAAATATATATAAGATCTTTTCCCTACTTAAATTGTGCCTTTTTAAATTTCCTTGCCTTTTTATTTTCTAACTATTCCTAATCTTTAGCCATTCAAATCTTTTTGAACCTAGCCGCCTCTTATCATTCACGTGAAATAAAAAAAAGTTTCTCATTGTATCATTTGAGTGAGGAAGGAAAAAGACTAGATCCATGGCTTCCTTCTCTCTTCTATTTCCACTTTCTTTTTTTCTTCTCTTTTTCTTTTTGTTTTCTCCTTGCATAGCTCGGCCTCCACCACCACAACATCACCTCCTCCTCACTATTAGACCATGGCCAAGCCTACTTGGTGGTTGAAAGCAAGGTTATGTTATTTGATTCGTAATTGCATAGTTTAATCCATCTTTTGTTGTGTTGAATCTTATTCTTATGGTTTATGTATTTGTTATATACAAGATATGGATCTTGACTCTCCATCTACTCAAAAGTTTGGACGTGCCTTGTCATGCTTTGCGGAGTTTCAATTGTGTATTGTGAATTTGATTCTAGCTTTTAAAAGGTGAGTTTTTATCACTCTAGACATATGTACTTATATTATTGTGGAATAATGACGAGTGGATCTGTGTAAATTGATATGTCATTCATACATGCCTGTGATATGTTATATGATGTTAAATGCCGTTTATATATTTGTTGCATCATTTAATATGTATTTATATGTTATACTATTCATTTTATATATTGTATCTCTCACTACAAGTTCCCTATCACTATGGGCTGAAATGATAGGCTCAAATAATTTTATTGCATTTATTTAATTGGGATTGCGGGTGTGAAATGATAGAAGCCGGATTTTTCTTTTTAAATTACGGATTGAATTGACACATATGCGTATCACTTGACCTAGGTTAAAAAAAATTATACCGGCCCATGGATAAAAAATTTATAATAGCTTCCTAAAATTATTAAGTATTTTGAATTTATAAATATATGGAAATTTAAACAAAAAATTGATTTAAAGATTTAGATTATAAAGAGATATTGGTTTTCTATAAGTTAAGATTTTATAAGTTGATTTTGGTTTTTGATTGTAATGAAAAAAAAAATCTTTATTTGGTTTTAAATTTGTAGTTTAAAGATTTGGAATATAATAAACAATTTAATAATGAAATTTGATTTAATGTGGAATTCTAAATCCAGCCTAGTAGTTGGAATGAATTTTATTTCATGAAGCGGATATGTTTGTATAAACAGGTTTACAGTGACTTTCTAAGTTAACTTGTATAAGTTAATGTATAAAATGTAATTTATATATATGACTTAACTTGATGATTGGAAATTGGTTTCCAAATAGAGATTATAAGTTAAGAAAATAGGTATTAAATTGAAGAAACGTGTAAAGTCATAATTAATGAGAGAAAATGTGAAGTTTTAATTAATGCAAGAAATATGTAAAGTTTTAATTAATGAAAGAAAAGTGTACGTTTTTTATTAATGAAAGAAACGTGTAAAGTCATAATTAATGAGAGAACATGTAAAGTTTTAATAAATGAAAGAAATGTGTAAGTTTTTAAATAAATGAAAGAAACGTGTAAATTCCTAATTAATGAGAGAACATGTGAAGTTTTAATTAATGCAAGAAACATGTAAAGTTTTAATTAATGCAAGAAAAGTGTAAGTTTTAATTAATGAAAGAAACGTGTAAGTTTTAAATTAATGAAAGAAATATGTAAAGTCCCAAAGTAACGACCCAACTCCCTAACTCCAGGAAGTCGCATCGTTAATAAGAAAGAAAGGGATAGAGAATAGAAAGAAAGAGAAGAAAGAAGAAACAACACATCAGAATCTAAACAGCGGAACGAATAAATTATATTAATAATAAAAAGTATTTACACAATATACAGTATCTATCAGAGATACACAGCATACACATCACATATACTAGACAGTTATAAACACCTGTCTAGTATTTACAACTCAATACAACATCACAATTAACTCAGAGATACAAAACACAGCGGACTAAATATCTACAACGCGGAAGCCTCCTGCTCCATTGCTCCTCCA
This sequence comes from Allium cepa, assembly GCA_030765085.1. Taxonomy (NCBI): domain Eukaryota; kingdom Viridiplantae; phylum Streptophyta; class Magnoliopsida; order Asparagales; family Amaryllidaceae; genus Allium; species Allium cepa. Next base: position 502,800,009 of record CM060945.1, read on the forward strand.
TTATTCGTCAAAGCTAATCCTGAATCCTAACCTGAATCCCTTGGCTACTCGTAAAAATTTGAGTACCCAAGAGTTTATGAAAAACAAAAATAAACTCCGGGTCAGACATGGGTCTGGTGTGAGTAACAGGTTAAAGTTGCTTAACTTTAAAAAACCTTTGAAAAGAAAGGTATCACGTAAGACTTCCCACACATAAACATGGAAAAGTTTTTACCTTACGCTAACCAAAACATTTGATAGGAAATCCGATGATATTATAATAGTGTCTAGGGTTTTCAAATAAATATGAAATAGCCGAAATTGTTACATGATTAAATTCCAGCTACTAGCCACAAAAGTGGGTAATACAATCAAAACCGTTGGCACTTATTGGATTTTGGATTCCATACAATGGCAGGGCTACTGGGGTACCGCCCGTCACAGTACGTGGCCTAGATCACCGTACCGAGGATTACTCCCTTCATCCCCTGCAACACAAGGCCGTACACATTCCTTACTGAACAGTTCCGAACAAGACAACCCCGGCAGTTGTCGCGATTCAACCGCCCCACACAGCCGAAATAAAAAGGGACCTCTAGACAGGGATCAATCTTGCTCTCAAGTGGGGGCTACCCACGAAGCCTTGCTGCATCTCCCCTGTTTTAGCCATTCCCGGTTGATGAGGCTTGAGGTTACGATTACCTTTATAGGACATCAAATCTTAGAATGCTCATCGTCCACCTAACGATGTGCTGGAAGCATTCAATCCATACAAGTTCGTTCCGGGTTCGAACGAAACCGAAGGCACTATCTCGTTGCACTCATTATTGGAATCACCCTCAGAGTCAACGACCATAGCCCTTGCACTCTGATTCACCATCTCGAATCTATAAGCACTATTCCGTCAAACTCATTACGGAATCACCACAGAGTTATACTGACGTATAGCCCTTACACCTCGAGTCTTCACTTGCTCCACTTAGATTCACGACCTAACGTTAACTGGAATCGATGTGGTTTTCGGATATCCAAATATGGAAACCCGATCCCGGTCTCATCGAAATCCAATGCGTGTCTTTTAGGTCCAAGTTGTTTTAAGTTTAAAACAATTCAATTTAAACTATCAATATACACACAGATAGATACTTCACATCATCATAACAGATAATCAACAATATTATCATAAACAGGTAATCATCACAAATTGATAATCTATATTATCATCATCAATAGATAACTCATACAATCACAATGCAACCAATGCATCCATATTACACAATACAAATCTCATATCTGAGATTCAAACCATTCAAGTCAAACCAAATCATCCATTCATAAGCAAAAGTCCATAATCACATCATCCATAATTAATTTAAAATGAATTAAATTAATTACTTCTATCTCTAATTAATTTAAAATGAATTAAATTAATTACCTATCTTTAATTAATTTAAAATGAATTAAATTAATTACTTCACCATTTAAAACTTGCTTACTTAACCCTTAATTGATTATCAATCAATTAAATAATTATCCTCAAATTAATCACTTTAATTAATCACCTTGATTAATTATCCCTTAATTACATTCAAGTAATTATCTTTAATTAATTTCACAAATTAATTATCCCTAACCACAATCAGTAATTAACCTTTAATTACTTCATTTATTAATTAATTACATTAATTAATTACTTCCTTAATCACTTGCCATTAGATTAATTAATCCTAATTAATTAATCCTTAATTACATCATTAATTAATTAATTAATGATCCTTAATCAAAATTGAATTAATTACTTCTAAATTAATTACATTCAGTCATTAATTATTTTGATTAATAATTCTTGATTAATCTCATCAGTAATTAATTACTCTTAATTAATTACATTACTTAATCATTTTTAAATGACTTAATCCATTAATGCTTAAATTAATTACAATTAAGTAATTAATTATTAATCACTTCATAAAGAAATTATCTTCACATTTATTTCACAAAGTAATTAATCCCACAGTACCATACTTCAATTAATTACTTCCAGTAATTTATTTATCTTAATTACTTCTCTAAGTAATTCTTTCTCAATGATTACTTATCAACTTACTTAATGATTTCTCTAAATTAATTAAAGTTAATTAATTAATTTAAACTAATCCAATTAATAAATTAATTACAAAGAGTAATTAATATCTTTAATTGTTTCCATAAAGTAATCAAAATTAATTAAGTTTCTAATTGATTATTTAAATTAATTAATCCAATTAATTATCAAAATTTAATTACATTAATTAATTAATAAATAATCACAAGTTAATGACCATCATTAACTTATTAACAAATTCTTAATTACCTTTCCTAAGTAATTAACTTAAATTAATTAACCTTAATTAATTTTAAACCTTTAATTAATTAAACAAATTAATTAATTAAATTATTTAAATTACCTTACTAATTTAATGAAATAAAAATCATTAAATCTTAAATTTACTTTTAAAACTAAAACATTTCTTATTCATGATTACTTTATTATTAATAAAGTAATTTAAAACAATTTAACTCAAAATTGTTTTCAAATCACATTTTAAATTTAAAATTTAAAATGAAACAAATTTAATTTAAACAAAGTTTAAAAACATTTTAAAATCTTTTTAAAACTATACTAAGGAATTCCTTATTTTAAAAAGAAGTTAAAAGAAATTTAAATCCATATTTCATTTTAAAAACAAAACATATTCAAATTAGCTTTAACATTCAAAGTTGTATTTAAACAATTTAAATTTTAGAAACTTCCTTTATTTCTAAACAATGATTCAAACCTGAATTTGAATCTAGATTTAAACTTAAATTAAATCTTTACTTTTATTTAAAACTTTACTTTAAACTGAAACCATTTAAACCCCTTTTTAAAAATGTTTAAACATTTGAATTTATAAAATTTAAATTACATTCTAAAAACTGGAATTCAAACTTAGTTTGAATCCATACTCAAGATTTAAGTTTTAAAGTTTATTTTAAAAGTTGATTCAGATTTTACTTTAAATTTTGTTTTAATAACATTCAGGTTTCTAAAGAAACCTGTAACCTCTCAATATACCCGAGTTTCCCCTTTCTACTTCGAGTAGAACCCACAAAATCTTCGAGCAAAACTTGAGTTAACTCGAGTATCGACCCGAGTCATAACAAACACAACAAAACCCAACATCACCTGACATCTCCTCTTCACCGTGCATATGCACGGTGGCTGTAGCCACCTCCGGCCACCACCCTGACCACAAGCACATCGGCGTTCAACTCTGAAACACTTCGCAACCATCAGAACCCATCAATTCACTCGAAATCAAATTCGAGTTTCCCCTCCCTCAATCCAAACCTGGCAGCAGCATATCGACTAAAACCCAAACCTGGAAAACTCCTCTCTCTCTCTCCTCCGACCATCGGAGACTTGGCACCGCCGTCCAACGCCTCTTCGACACCCTAGCAACCATCTTCCCAAAAATCTCAGCACCCGGTCACCTGAAACCCCCATACAAAAGAAATCACTGCAGTATCAAAATTTTAGGTTTACAGACTTCATCATCGTCCCATCTCCTCCACGAAGACTTATTCCTCTTCCTTGCATTTTTACCACGCTCCCTGATCATTCCACTACCACCTTCACGAACCCCGAACTCTAAAATCAACTAGATTACCAGAGTTTGCCTAATACTCAATTTTTGTTCAAATGATTACTGCAGCCTCAACTTTAAACTAATCAATATGATTTTAGTTCTAAAAATCATTATTTTGTTTAGGTTTTCAGTTTTCAATACTGCATTTAACATCTATAAGATTTGAATTTTCAAGTTTATTAATTATACCCTGATGTTTCAATATTTTACAGAGCAGATTACAAATTTTGGGTTTTTAATTGATAAGTTTTAAACTAAACTATAGCATCTTTAACAAAATTATTTTTGGATCTTAACAAAGTATTCAACTAGAGCAAAGGAATTTTCCTTTTTAATCTTTATTTAGAAACAGAACCTGGAACTAAAATCAAAAGAAGCACAGTCACATATATTCAAACTTATATATGCATGTATTCAGTAATATATTTAAAATCATAAGCACAGGCAAACAAATCAACATGCAGTCCAAATAACATACACAACATATTTATTTAAGCAACCAATTTATTTAAATTTTAAAAAGTGTTACTCACCTGAGTTTTGAAAACTGTTCTGTAAGCAGAGCACAAATCTCCTGAATTGTTTTAGACAAAACTTGAATTGCTTTGCTTTTAAACTTGCATGCATGCTTTTTGAGACATGGACTTGCTGTTGCTTGAATTATCTTACATGCAGACAACACTAGATTCCCAGATTCAAAAAAATGCAGAGGCCTTTAAATTTGCTGTTGCTTTGCACATAAATTTGCATGCAGGTTGAAGATATTTGAATGTTGCTGTTAAAACTTGCATTGCTTTTACTTCTTTGAATTTTCTGATGAAACTTGAGTTGCTAGCATGTAGATTTTTATTATGCTTTTGAAAATGGTTTTACAGAGGAAAGGAATTTCAGATGCAGGCTTTTAGAAGTGGATTTTGGTTGCTGAGGAAAATTTGTACAAAGGATAGCAGGCTAACATGCAGGCAGATGCTTTTGCATTGGAAATGGAATTACCAGATTTGATTTTTAGAGAAGGTTGCATTGTATATGAAAAATCTTGGTTTGAACATGATTTAAATTCTTGTTTTAGAGAGTTTTGGTTTCAGCTGAAACCTTTTCTTTGGAAATGAAGATTAGAAAAAATGGGAATGAAGAAAATATGTTTTTATACAAGTATGAATGATTTATTTAAAAAATATAAAAGAAAAATAAAAATAGAAGACACTTGTCAAATTAAGTAAATAAACTTTGCACACTTGTCTAACTAATTACTTAGAATATCAACACTTGTTTAATACATATATTACTTACAAATTTTTAATTTAAAGATAAATAAAAATCCTCTTTACTTTATTAAATATACATATAAGTAGTTTTACACAAATTAATGAATATGTATTTCTTTTTAATGAACTAAAACAATTTATAAACATGAAAACTTACTTACAAAATTTAAATATGGTTATTCATATATGTTTATTCATTTGAATTTCAAAATGAATTCAAATTCAAATGCTATTTATACATTTAAAATCCAATTTAAAACTAGTTTATATTAACATATTTATTAACTTTGAATCATTTATAAAAGAAATCATAAATTACATATCTTATTTATCTTAATTATATACATTAATGTTTAATGTTTAAATGGTATTTTAAATTTCAAACAATTCCAATTTTTAATTAAGCTATATTTAAAAAGAAATAAAGTAAACCTTTATTTATCTTATAAAAATACAATTATACAATCTAAAATAATTACTTTAAGTATTTGAAACCAATTAGTCATCTTATTAAATAAAAATAAAAATCTTCAAATTATCAGATGAATATTGGAATTTTAAAAACCATATTTTATTTTTTTCATTTAATTTCAAACCAAACTTATCCATTCACAATATATATATAAATATACATACATACATTATAGATAGGAAAACAATTTATTAGTTTTTAAAAGATAAGATTTACCAATTAAACATTTATTTAATTGGATTATTAAATCAAATAAATTTTTATTAAAATTTTATCAAATCAATTTAATTTTAAATACAGATTATTAAATTGATATTGCTAAAATTTCCGGGATATCACACCCAATTAATGAGAGGACATGTAAAGTTTTTAGTTAATGCAAGAAACATGTGAAGTTTTAATTAATGCAAGAAATATGTAAAGTTTAAATTATTGAAAGAAACATGTAAAGTTTTAATTAATGTAATATTGATTAAAAAGATAAATGCTCTTTATTGAAATAAAAATGTAAGTTAAAAACATACGTGTGACATGTAAAGTTTTAATTAATGTATTATTGGTTAAAATGATAAATGCTCTTTACTGTAATAGAAATATAAATTAAAATATACATTTCATAATGTAAGTTTTAATTAGTGTAATATTGATTAAATGATAAATGCTCTTTATTGTGATAGAAATATAAATTAAAATGTACATTTGATAATGTAAGTTTTATTTAGTGTAATATTGATTAAAATGATAAATGCTCTTTATTGTAATAAAGGTAAGTTAAAACATACAATTGACATATAAGTTTTAATTAATGTAGTGGTGTATTTTAAATTGATTAAAATGATAAATGTTCCTTACTGTGATAATAAAATGTAAGTTGATAATGTACATTTGATATGTAAGTTTTAATTAATGTAAATAGCATATCTTAAATGATTCAAATAATAAAGTTTCTTTATTGTAATAATAATGTAGGTTAATAAGACACTTATAAATTAACATAAGAATTTCAGCTTTAAATTAGATATTACGGTAACAAAGTTTATTTAACTATAAGGCTATGATAAATTGACCATGTTAAATTTGAAAGCATATAAATACTTTGATTATATAAAATGTTAAATTGGAAAGTATTACATTCCAAAAATTCTATGATTCCTTAAGGTAACATTTCCAAAATGCTATGATAATTTAAAGGAATATTTCAAGTTTAATAAATTGCAAGAAATATTCAATGATTTGGAAATTTGCATTCTATTTAAATGATATATTATTGAATTATTTTTGAAAATGAAATGATACTATTGGGATATGGTTTTGAAATGAGTATGATATTTTGGTTTTGAAAGTATATACTATTTTGAAGGAAATTATGTGATTTTGAAATGGATATGCTAGTTTGGTTTTGAAACTATAAATGATTTTGAAATAAATATCCATGGTTTATAATAACGTTTGGTTGTTAAAGAGACCTGGATCGGAAGTTGTCATACTCTCTACCAACTCCGAAAACCACTTTAACAACCGTGTACGCGGTGGAGATTCCAGAATGAAGTAGGATAGTGGTGGCGTTTCCTTTAAGGTAAATACGTGGACCTGACTCCCGTGAGTTGGCTTTAGGTGGCTAAAACAGGAGCGATCGACGGGTTAATAAGGTAGCACCTTTGATCGGACACATCCCTTCGATATTATACTTTGACTTTTGGATTGATTCGGTGGCCACTTTTGATTTTTATTTGGGGGTGTGGCTCGAGGTGGGCGGTAGTTGCGCGCTACGCGTTACCACCAACCCGGAAGCGTAATTGGTATACCTACCCTGGCATTGCCTAGTTGTGCCGTGTCACCTATCCTATCGTGCCTTATACGAGTTTGCTTTTCTCCCGTAGCCCGTGTGGTATCCTCTGGTGGCTTCCCGATCAGGAGGGACTATGATATTTGATGGATTACTGGGACTATTACGTGTTAAGGGGAATATTGGGTCACTCCTTAATGCTATTTAAAAGTAAGTTTATTTTATTATAGACATTATTATAATAGCAAAATATTACTACATAGTAAATAGTTTAACGGATTCTTAGAGGATGGGCGGTCCCAAGCATCCTTTAAGTTACCTGTACCTTATATTACAGTTCACTTGAGTTAGCTTACACTGTATAAGTATGTATGTCCTGACTCGAGTGTTTATGTTTTTATTTTACGCTCGGGTCAGACTGAGTGATACAGCATTAGAGACTCATCTTCGTAGTTGGAGCTTTCTTGAAGATCCAACTATCTATTTCACTTTCGGTTATCCAGTTGATTCCAGTTTTTCGGTTGGTTCCAGTGATGTATTATGATTCATACCCAGTTATCATGTTGAGACCTCCATTGTATCTTGTTATCTTTGTTGTATCTTGTTTGACACTGATGTATTTATATATTAGCTTCATGAACTACTATTTCTTTACTTCCGCTGCATTTATTACTCTGTGTCTGTGCTCTGTGATTTATTTTTTATGTTGTGTTTTGCCAAATTTATTTTACAATTCGGTATTTTGAGCAATTCAAGTCCGACATGTGCGGATGCGAATGGTTGAAAATATCGGGTCGTTGCATTACATTTGTAAATAAATTAATTGAAAATGAAAAATTGGAATGATATTTAATTTAAATTGGGCTAAGTAAAGTAAAGATAAAGAGTCGGTTCGAGGTGGACTAAAGGTAAAAAAGTTTTATAAGTAAATGAAAATTGAAATTTAAACAAAAAATAGTAAAGTAAAACTAACTAAAGAAATGATTAATTATATATGGTTTGAGATAAAATGAATAAAATTCAATATTCAGAGTTTGAAGATAAATTGAATTCAAGGACGGAATTGAAAATTTAAGTCAAATGGAAATTGATAAATGGATATAACTTCGGTAGTGAAGTAAAAAATAAATATTAAAGTATATAGAATATTTATAATAAACTTAAGGAAGTAAAATTGGTATTTGAGAAAAATATACTTAGTTATTTTGTGAATGAAGGTTTATTAAGGGTGAGTGAAAAGGGTGATTGTGAATAAGTGAATAGAAACCAAATAAATATGAAGAAAAAGAAAATTGTTATAGCTAATACTCAACTGAGATTAATAAGTAGGATGTACGTATATTATTTCTTCGCATAACAATTTGATCCAGACACGGGCATAGAATTTCGAGAAAGTTATATCGATCAGGGTTGGGATATTTCACTCGATTCTCGACGGCAAACCCTGAATATGGATTTTTGATTGATTCTGGAAATTCTTTATCACAGTAAATGGCTATGCAAGGAGAATGACGATTTCTGGTCAAGAAACCAGATCCGAGTCCGCACTTGGAAGTCAGGTGGATGATGGTAGTTTGAAAGTGGAATTGTGTGATCGAGTGAGCGATCGAATTTGATATGGCATAATGGATGATATTGGTACATCGTACGGACTTGAATGAAATAGATATTGAAACTTTGTAAGAAATGTATAAATTGATTTTGAATGTTGTAATTGGACATTATTGATAAGTAGGATATATAGGTGTTTATAAGCAAAAGGTAATTGGGATTTTTGAATTCAGAAGATAAATGAAAATTTCCTCGACAAAGGTATGTGTTTAAGTTCTGTATGAATTTTAATGGTTTTCTGATCCTATCACTTGGCTTTTTATTTTCTTCTGAAATTTTGGGGCCCGTAGAGGAATTTTGTAGTTGTACCAAGCTAGCCGCAAAAAGTAGACGGTGGCAAAAAAATTCAAAATTTTAGGGAGTTGGAAAAATTTTGAGAAAATTTTGATAACTTAAAATTTTAACTTGAATTAAAAATTGAAAAGGTTGAGTAAATAACATTGTTTGAAGCCTATGGATAAGACTGGAAAGTTAGTAAAGGTGATAATGTGTCCCTAAGTAAAAATATTGTTTTGGGTATTGTTAAACTGCTGGTCTTGGGATAAATAGTTAACGGATTATGGATCATTCCTCTAAACTAGTAATTTCGGGGACGAAATTCTTTTAAGGGGGGAGGAATGCGACGACACAGAATTTTGGTCGTTTGAAATTAGAATATTTAATTGATTTTAAATATTTAAAATTTAATTATTAACTTGAATTTCAAATGTCACTATCTATTGAGTGGTTTATCTATTAAATTAAAAAATGGAAAATTGGGTAGATTGTTGAATCTGAAATTCTAAGCCTGTTAAAAAAAATTGAAGGCTTGTAAAATTTGTATTGATAATACTGAAGATAGTAAAAGTGTTAAAAACTGAATCTAAAGGTGTTTGTTAAGTTTTAAAGGTATATCGTTTAAATCGATATTTAAAAATAGCCATCCGATGCACAGTCTCGGAATTCGGCGAAACCAGTTCCATTGGATCCGTAATAGTGTATTATTATCGAATTTCAATTTTCTTAGTGTTTGGAGTGATCATTTGGTCGTACGGTAGATAAATGCGCTAAAATCTATATTGAAAATTCAATATAGTAACTGAGTCCAAAAGGGTATCTTGTCCATACGATCGAATTTGAACTTGAAACCTTTTCCATTGTTTTCATAATAGGAGTATAACTTTATGAACGCCTAGCAGCATGCCTCGATAGGAGATCGAGATTGTGAATTTCGATAATCGAGATGATTTAAATTTGAATTTAGAATTTAAATAAAAATAATATTGTTACAAGCCCTTATATACACGTAATAAATTTTTAAGCACGTGTCCTTCCGATTTTAACATGCATCTCCTTCTTTCTATTCTAAATCACAACATAGCATTTTTAAGGTTAATCGAATCGATTCAAAAAAAATAAAAACCTTTTTCGTTCAAAAATCAAATAGCCAAGATTCGAAATCAAAATAAAAAAATAGAGAAATAGCGGTCCTCATTTTAAACTCGCGATTTATCCTTTCCTCTTCCATAAGCGAAACCGATTTTCCCTTTTTCACAATCAAGGTGACTTGGATAAGGCATGCACGCGTTTGAGATGTAGCGGCAGTGGTGGAGGGAAGGGGCATTGCGATGATGGCTTGAATCGAGGTTGCCTTGAGGTTTGCGATCGACATGGTGGTGCTCGCGAGATGGCAACGAAGGTGGGAAGGCGACACGCAGGCTGGTGACGAGTGAGGAGGTCGTGGGGTTTTGCGAACAGTAGAGAAGGTGAAGGGGCAGTCATGTGGTGATGGGTTGTTGGAATCATCGATTCTTGAGATGGAGTCACGGTGGGATGAAGTGACGAGACTGGAAGGGTTTTGGTCAGTGAGGCATTTTTTGTTGTTTTATTAATTTTTGTATATATTGATAGAATTTTAAATTACAAAAGGAATAGCTGCAGTTTTTGTATACATATATATTTTAATTTTAGTAATAAATATATAGGCTGGAAGTTAGCAATCTTATCATTTTATTTAACCAATATATATAAAGATTTCAAAATAATATACAGAAAGATTTTGCATTTATATATATATATATATATATATATATATATATATAGGTAATTAGAAAGAAAAATAGGAATGATTTTTTAAAACAGATTTGGAAATTTATCAAAAATTTGATTAATTGAAATTTATATAAATCATTTTATAAATGTATGAGATTTCATAGAAAAATAAATATATATATATATATTCATATTTTAATCTACTAATTATTTCGAAATAATGTAGTTAGGGTGTTTAATTTGTTTACCAAACTTATTTAAATTGTTTATTCACTAAAAATATCTATTAAAAAGGAAATTAGTTTAAAACTAAATTATTAGTTTAAAACCAAAGTGTTAGTTAAGTTGAATATGTAATTAATTTTTCGATCAATTCAAACATTAATAAGCCATGTGCATGATGTTTATACAAGGTCGAAAATCGAAGAAGACAAGTCGAGATAGAAATGGGTTGCAAACAAAACAAAGGTGAGTTAATCTCACTCATTTGGATTACCCTTTAAATTCAAATAGTTAAATTTAAATTATTGGTTAATTGCTTGCATTAATAATTATTATCAGTTTGGATGTGGTATTATATATAATAGTATATATATTGGAGTAATTGATTTCTTGTATTATATAGCGGAAGGGATCCTATGCGCCCTGCATAGTAGCGGATGACCCTATATACCATGATATCCTGCCTTGAAGTGGGATTGGTATTTTAAATTTTTGTGCACCTTTAATCGGACCCTGTAAACAGGAGCGATCGACGGGTTAATAAGGTAGCACCTTTGATCGGACACATCCCTTCGATATTATACTTTGACTTTTGGATTGATTCGGTGGCCACTTTTGATTTTTATTTGGGGGTGTGGCTCGAGGTGGGCAGTAGTTGCGCGCTACGCGTTACCACCGACCCGGAAGTGTAATTGGTATACCTACCCTGGCATTGCCTAGTTGTGCCGTGTCACCTACCCTATCGCGCCTTGTACGAGTTTGGTTTTCTCCCGTAGCCCGTGAGGTATCCTCTAGTGGCTTCCTGATCAGGAGGGACTATGATATTAGATGGACTACTGGGACTATTACGTGTTAAGGGGAATATTGGGTCAATCCTTAATGCTATTTAAAAGTAAGTTTATTTTATTATAGACATTATTATAATAGCAAAATATTACTACATAGTAAATAGTTTAACAGATCCTTAGAGGATGGGCGGTCCCAAGCATCCTTTAAGTTACTTGTACCTTATATTACAGTTCACTTTAGTTAGCTTACACTGTATAAGTATGTATGTCCTGACTTGAGTGTTTATGTTTTTATTTTACGCTCGGGTCAGACTGAGTGATACAGCATTAGAGACTCAACTTCGAAGTTGGAGCTTTCTTGAAGATCCAGCTATCGATTTCACTTTCGGTTATCCAGTTGATTCTAGTTTTTCGGTTGGTTCCAGTGATGTATTATGATTCATACCCGGTTATCATGTCGAGACCTCCATTATATCATGTTATCTCTGTTGTATCTTGTTTGACTCTGATGTATGTATATATTAGCTTCATGAACTACTATTTCTTTACTTCCGCTGCATTTATTACTCTGTGTCTGTAGTCTGTGATTTATTTGTTTACTGTTTATGCTCTGTTTTGCCAAATTTATTTTACAGTTCGGTATTTTGAGCAATTCAAGTCCGACATGTGCGGATGCGAATGGTTGAAAATATCGGGCCGTTGTATTACATTTGTAAATAAATGAATTGAAAATGAAAAATTGGAATGATATTTAATTTAAATTGGGTTAAGTAAAGTAAAGATAAATAGTCGGTTCGAGGTGGATTAAAAGTAAAAAAGGTTTATAAATAAATAAAAATTGAAATTTAAACAAAAAATAGTAAAGTGAAACTAACTAAAGAAATGATTAATTATATATGGTTTGAGATAAAATGAATAAAATTCAATATTCAGAGTTTGAAGATAAATTGAATTCAAGGACAGAATTGAAAATTTAAGTCAAATGGAAATTAATAAATGGATATAACTTCGGTAGTGAAGTAAAAAATAAATATTAAAGTATATAGAATATTTATAATAAACTTAAGGAAGTAAAATTGGTATTTGAGAAAAATATACTTAGTTAATTTGTGAATGAAGGTTTATTAAGGGTGAGTGAAAAGGGTGATTGTCAATAAGTGAATAGAAACCAAATAACTATGAAGAAAAATAAATTGTTATAGCTAATAATCAACTGAGATTAATACGTAGGACGTACGTATATTATTTCTTCGCATAACAATTTGATCTAGACCCGGGCATAGAATTTCGAGATAGTTATATCGATCAGGGTTCGGATTTTTCACTCGATTCTCGACGGCAAACCCTGAATATGGATTTTTGATTGATTCTGGAAATTCTTTATCATAGTAAATGGCTATGCAAGGAGAATGACGATTTCTGGTCAAGAAACCAGATCCGAGTCCGCACTAGAAAGTCAGGTGGATGATAGTAGTTTGAAAGTGGAATTGTGTGATCGAGTGAGTGATCGAATTTGATATGGCATAATTGATGATATTGGTACATCATACGGACTTGAATGAAATAGATATTGAAACTTCGTAAGAAATGTATAAATTGATTTTGAATGCTGTAATTGGACATTATTGCTAAGTAGGATATATAGGTGTTTATAAGCAAAAGGTAATTGGGATTTTTGATTTCAGCAGATAGATGAAAATTTCCTCGACAAAGGTATGTATTTAAGTTTCTGTATGAATTTTAATGGTTTTCTGATCTTATCACTTGGCCTTTTATTTTCTTTTGAAATTTGGGGGCCCATAGATGCATTTTGTAGTTGTACCAAGCTCGCCGCAAAAAGTAGACGGTGGCAAAAAATTTCAAAAATTTAGGGAGTTGGAAGAGAAAATTTTGATAACTTAAAATTTGAACTTGAATTAAAATTTGAAAAGGTTGAGTAAATAGCATTGTTTGAAGCCTATGGATAAGACTGGAAAGTTAGTAAAGGTGATAATGTGTCCCTTAGTAAAAATATTGTTTTGGGTATTGTTAAACTGTTGGTTTTGGGATAAATAGTTAACGGGTTATGGATCATTCCTCTTAACTAGTAATTTCGGGGACGAAACTCTTTTAAGGGGGGAGGAATGCGACGACACAGAATTTTGGTCGTTTGAAATTGGAATATTTAATTGATTTTAAATATTTAAAATTTAATTATTAACTTGAATTATAAATGTCACTATCTATTGAGTGGTTTATTTGTTAAATTAAAATATTGAAAATTGGGTAGATTGTTGAATCTGAAATTCTAAGCCTATTAAAAAAAATTTGAAGGCTTGTAAAATTTATATTGATAATACTGAAGATAGTAAAAGTGTTAAAAACTGAATCTAAAAGTGTTTGTTAAGTTTTAAATGTATATCATTTAAAACGATATTTAAAAAGAGCCATCCGAGGCACAGTCTCGGAATTCGACGCACCAGTTCCAATGGATTCGTAATAGTGTATTATTATCGAATTTCAATTTTCGTAGTGTTTGGAGTGATCGTTTGGCCGTACGGTAGATAAACGCGCTGAAATCTATATTGAAAATTCAATATAATAACTGAGTCCAAAAGGGTGTCTTGTCCATACGATCGAATTAGAACTCGAAACCTTTTCCATTGTTTTCGTAATAGGAGTATAACGTTATGAACGCCTAGCAGCATGCCTCGATAGGAGATCGAGATTGTGAATTGCGATAATCGAGACGAATTAAATTTGAATTTGGAATTTAAATATAAATAATATTGTTACAAGCGCTTATATACACGTAATAAATTTTTAAGCATGTGTCCTTCCGATTTTAACATGCATCTCCTTCTTTCTGTTCTAAATCACAACTGAGCATTTTTAAGGTAAATCGAATCCATTCAAAAAAATAAAACCCTTTTTCGTTCAAAAATCAAATAGCCAAGATTCGGAATCAAAATAAAAAAATAGAGAAATGGCGGTCCTCATTTTAAACTCGCGATTTATCCTTTCCTCTTCCATAAGCGAAACAGAATTTCCCTTTTTCACAATCAAGGTGACTTGGATATGGCATGCACGCGTTTGGGATGTAGCGGCAGTGGTGGAGGGAAGGGGCATTGCGATGATGGCTCGAATCAAGGTTGCCTTAAGGTTTGCGATCGACGTGGTGGTGCTCGCGAGATGGCAACGAAGGTGGGAAGGCGGCACGCAGGCTGGTGACGAGTGAGGAGGTCGTGGGGCTTTGCGAACAGTAGAGAAGGTGAAGGGGCAGTCGTGTGGTGAAGGGTTGTTGGCATCGTCTATTCTTGAGGTGGAGTCACGGTGGGATGAACTGACGAGACTGGAAGGGTTTTGGTCAGTGAGGTATTTTTTGTTGTTTTATTAATTTTTGTATATATTGATAGAATTTTAATTTACAAAAGGAATAGCTGCAGTTTTTGTATACATATATATTTTAATTTTAGTAATAATATATAGGCTGGAAGGTAGCAATCTTATCATTTTATTTAACCACTATATATAAAGATTTCAAAATAATATACAGAAAGATTTTGCAATTATATATATATATATATATAGGTAATTAGAAAGAAAAATAGGAATGATTTTTGAAGACAGATTTGGAAAATTTATCAAAAAATTGATTAATTGAAATTTATATAAATCATTTTATGAATGTATGAGATTTCATAGAAAAATAAATATATATTCATATTTTAATATACTAATTATTTCATAATAATGTAGTTAGGGTGTTTAATTTGTTTAACAAACTTATTTAAATTATTTATTCACTAAAAATATTTATTAAAAAGGAAATTAGTTTAAAACTAAATTATTAGTTTAAAACCAAAGTGTTAGTTAAGTTGAATATGTAATTAATTTTTCGATCAATTCAAATATTAATAAGCCACATGCATGATGTTTATACAAGGTCGAAAATCGACGAAGACAAGTCGAGATCGAAATGGGTTGCAAACAAAACAAAGGTGAGTTAATCTCACTCATTTGGATTACCCTTTAAATTCAAATAGTTAAATTCAAATTGTTGGTTAATTGCTTGCATTAATAATTATTATCAGGTTGGATGTGGTATTATATATAATAATATATATATTGGAGTGATTGATTTCTCGTATTATATAGCGAAAGGGATCCTATGCGCCCTGCATAGTAGGAGATGACCCTATATACCATGTTATCCTGCCTTGAAGTGGGATCGGTATTTTAAATTTTTGTGCTGTCATCTATGGATGCAGAAAAAACAGGTTGAATGGATCCAACTGGATTCCTCAAAATGATTGAATTTATTTTATATTCAGTAATGTGATTTATGTGATATTCTATGATGATTATATTGGTCATATTGGGAATTTAAATTATTGAATGCTATGGCTTGGTTGAATTTATATTGGTATTTTGAAAAAATGAAAGTAATATAAAGTTTGGATTTTTCAAGAAAATAAAAAGGGAAATTTTTAAGTAAAATAATTATAGTGAATTTGGGTAGATTAAATATTGAATTCGGAAAAGTATATAAGTTTGATTTTTAAAATTCTATTAAATAAATTCTGAGTATGGAAATGAAGATAGAGATTCTACATAAATAAAAATTAAAGAGTTTGGAGACGTAAATATCTTTATAAAATCTAAAGGATTTATTTTCAAATTTAATATTTAAATGCTTGGGAAGAAATTAAAAGGGTAGAATATTGAATGAGGTATGAAGTAGATATTTCTGTTTAAAATAAGATTTTAAATCAGAAATTAAAAATAAAATATGTAATTAATTTTTTTTAAAAATAAATTTGGGTAAGTAAAGGAATTTATTTAAAATGGAGTTAGTTTTGAAAATAATTTGAAAACTGATTAATTGTTCGAAACTGGAATTAAAGGAGAATGAGATTCTAGAATTTATAAACGAGGTTCGTAAATTAAGTGAAATATTTATTAGAGGATAATTTGCAAGTGTAAATTCAGGATGGTAATTTATAAGGAAAGGGTGATTTGCTTAAAAATAAATAGTGGTTTATTTTTAAAGGTGTGGAAAGGAAAGTGTATTTCCCTAGAAAGCCAAGTATATTTTCAAAGGAAGATTTTCCAAGTATAAGTTAGAGGTTTTAAAAAGCTTATGAAAGAACGTTCTAGAAAGGAATCATTATCTAATGGTTTTAATTTTTTTAAGTAAATATTTATTAAGTTAATTATATAAATAAATTATTTGAAAGGTTTGACTAATATTATGATTTTAAAGATAATTATTTATTATTTATACCTTATAGAATAATTTTTATTTTAAAATTAGTTTTTGGCTCAAGTTTTTATATGAGAAATTATTATAAGTTTCATAACTAGTATTTTAAATAAAGTGTTTTCAAGTAATTGTTATTTTAAATTTTTTAAAGTATACATTTTTTGGATAAGTGATTTAAATTAATTAATGAACCTAAGTAGTTAGGCTTGGTGATTTCTAGTGGAAACAAAAAAATTGGGTGGAATTTGTTCCGCAAGAGAAGAAGTGATTTGAAAACTATTTTTAAAAATTTGAAGTGTAAAAATTGCTTGCAAAGATATTTTAAAATAAATAATTAGAAAAATTATTTAAACCTGATGATTGTTTGTGGATGTTATTTGATAGTGAAATAATCGACTATCAATATTGGCCAATGGGTTGATCGTTTCGAAGAGATCAGGAATGGGATTAATTTCCCGAACCCCACTTCGATCCGGTTTGAACATTTTCATGAGGAAGATAAGAGCTTGGAGTCGAAGATGGAGCAGTGAAGTGCAAGGGCTAATCACTACTAATCCTGAGGGCGATTCCAAAATGGATGTAGTAGGAATAGTGTCTTGGGTTCCGTTCGAACCCAAGATGGACTTGTATGGATGAATGCTTTCAGAACATCATCAGGGGAATGGTGAGCATTCTATGTGAATATTTGCTAACAACATAACATATATCCTCGAGCTTATCAACCAGGAATGGCTAGAACAGGGGAGGTGGACGCAAGGCTAAGTGGCTAGCAACCAATTAGGGTAAGGTCATCCCTATCCAGAAGTCCCTTTTATTCAGCTGTGTAGGTGGTTGCTAATCCCAACGGCGGTTGATCTTATTCGGACTATCCAGTATGGGATAGCATCGGTCTTGTGATGTAGGGGATCGGGGTGGATCCTCGGTACGATGATCTAGACCACGTAATGTGACGGTGGTACCTCAGTAACCCTGCCATTGATGGAAACCCAATCTCTAATAAATGCCTTCGGACTTGTTTGTATACCTATTATGCTGGAATTTAATGAATGTAACAATTTTGGCTATTTGAATAAGTATTGTATATAGACACTATTATAATATCAGAGGATTTGATAAGAAATGTTTTGGTTATCGTAAGACAAAAACCCGACATGTTTTTTTGTTGCGTGGACTTATGAGATACCTTTGATTTTCAAAGGATTTTAGAAACTTTAATAATCCAATTGAGTGTGCTATCTCAAGCTGGTTCTCCAGAATGACTCGGGTATTGTTTTTTTTTTTGATGTTCGGGTCAGACCGAGTATTATAGATATAGATTCTGAATGGACGGCTGTGGATCTCAGGAGACGAGCTAGATGGCGAGACGTAGCACACGTGTTTGATATATATTCCGCTGTACAGAGTAAGCTGTATATTCAGCTTTGGGAGGACAAGTTATTATAACTGTCTTGAATTGTATTGTTGATTTTTGTTGTACTCTGATAATGTAATGTATAAACAATTACAAATTCTTTTGTAACAAAAATCTTTTTTATCTATTATATATTGTTCCGCTGCGATTGTGAGATTCTGATATTGTTTCCTATTTCTACCTCCTTCTTCTTTCCGTTACGGTTTGGTTTTCTAGCATCCGATTGTTCGGCATTTAATACAGTGGACGTATTGATGTCAATTTTCTGGCAACGAAAAATCAGGTCATGACATTTTAGGAGGGAGATTTGAGTTGTTTACCTATCATAAGTCATTAAAGTATTTATTCTCTCAAAAGGAAATGAATATGAGGCAGCAGAGATCCATATAGTCATAATTGAATGATGCCTCCATAGATGATCAGATTCATATTGTCATAATTGATTTAATACATACATAGTGGAGATAAATAACAAAAAGAACTGCAACTCCTGAATAGCTATCCGTAAGCCACTTGCTCATCCCGACGGCTTAATTCATCATCATACTAAAACCTAAAAGAACCTCAACCCTCAGCCTACTCAAATCAATTTTGAGCACCCGAGATTTTAAGGGGAAAACATAAACTTTGAGTTAGACATAAAGCCTGGTGTGAATAGTACCATACATCTTGGTTAAGTGATATTAAGTGAGACCACGTCGCTTAACAGAATGGGTTTCCCCTCACTAGTATCCCTTTAAAACATATCTTTAGCAAACCATTTATCCTATAACCAAAATTAGTCAAAACTACAAAGCATCATTATACAAACATATATATATCCGGTAACAAATTGACTAATTGTCTGAACAATATAGTTTTATTTGGCTTACTATTAACCTTTAGCTGACTTGGGCCTACTAGACAAAAACAAAATAATCTAACATTTGTTAGACATTCTTCTTTTCGATTATCTGTCCTTAACTATTTGTTAAATACTTTTCTTCTAGATGGTCTGTCCCTAACTTAACATCTCCCATGGTCATCTGATCCTAATGGTTTTGCGGGCTCACTAATAACCTAACTTAACATCTCCCAGGCCTGACATACTGCACTTTTGGATTAAATTAGCTAAGACCAATAGCTAATGTATAGAACACGACCATATACCAGTCTCGTCTGGTATTCTAATATCTAAGTCACTTACTTAGGAATACGCTACCATAATTTCCCTTGAAAACATTTTCATCTGAAATAGATTTAAAATCTTTTAAACAAAACTTAAACAAGGAAAACATTTATACTCTATGCTTTACACAAAATTACCTTGCCATGTTATATAGATACGTACACTTCATTCAAATCTTGGCTGATGAAAACCTTCGAACATTGGAAAGTATCCCTTTCGATCTTATTGACAGTACCCATTTTTAAACCATGTAAAACCCTTTCTTCTTTTTGGTCGAAAGGCCAAATCTTCCTTTCGAAACCATCAATATATACCTTTCGATCTTATGGGCAAAAGTGGTGAAACATGCTTTTTGCACGAATTTTTGATTTAAACCTATTTTAGGTAAATTTTAACTAACCTACTTGTTTATCCAACTATTATTGGTTGCTAATTTTTCTTTTTTTAAAAGTACTGCCAAAACTTCCGAATTAGTTAATTTAACTCCATTGCAAAAACCGCTTCTCCTTAATTAAATATATAAAACATTTAAGTCGCATAACTTAAATAATTTTATAAATTTATCAAAACATTTCAGAAAATTCTACAAAAATTTCAAAATGTTTTCTAACATATAAAAATTACAGACCCAAATTGTTTAAAATTTACCCGCAAATAATTTATAACCCATAAATCATTTTCTTTACTAGAAAATTAATATAAAATCTACATTAATTCAGAAAATTATGAAAGTTGAAACCCAACTCTAAAATAACATTTCTAAGATACATCTAAAATCGCAATGCATTTGGATGTCATTAAATTGGTTTTCACATCAAACATATTATAAAAATCAATATAGATATGCATAAATCGTCAATAATTATATATAAAAAAACTTCTCATCTAAAACATGGCTAAATCATGCAAGATAAATTCAAATTTCATCAAAAAGTAAAGCATATAGAAAAATGAGATGTAGTCATTATTTACTTCAGCTTTTTGATTAGGAAGTGATATTTGATCTTGATTGTGTTGATTTACTTCATCCTCTTGAAATTCGCAGCTTTATCTTCTCTTGAGATTAAAAATGGTGGCCGGCATAAGAATATTTCTATTTGAGAAAATGAAATAAATGTGTGTTTGGTTTTCTGAGGGATTAGGGTATAAGTTCTATCATTTTCCTATTTTACCCCTTACTTATATCCTAAAACTTATGTTCATTTTATTTCTTTTGTTCATTTTACATATAGGCACAGCTACCCTTTTAAATCAAATCACAATCCACTAATCAACACATTATTTTATTTAATTTAGCTAATTAAATATCCTAAATAATGTCACAAAAATAACATAGGTTGTTACAATCTCCCACCCTTAAAAAATTTCGTACATGAAATTACGATGAGGAACACATCAAAACAATCGAAGGTAAAACATAGCATCAAGTTGATCGGGATAAATGTTTTGAATCATGCTCTAAGTTTCCCAAGTACAGTCTCCAGCTTCGTCACTACACTGGACTTTCACTAACCATATTGTCTCGTTCCTCAAATTCTTCTCATCTCTCGCGACTATCAGGCTAGGCTTCCTAACTATAATCTTGTCTGGTTCCACTACTAAATTTCTAACAAAGTCGGTGCTATAGTAGTATCTGGATCGTTAACATACTTTCTCAGATAAGAAACTCGAAACATCATGGATTCCTGCCCAAGTAGTGGTAACTCTACTATGTGTGCGAGTTTCCCAATCCTTTCTAAAATGTGGAATGGTTCTACGAACCTCGGTGCTAATTTTCATGTCTTCTCGAGCCGGATAACACCTTTCATCTGCGATATTTTGATGGAAATATTGTCTCCAACAGAGAAATCTAAATCTTTTCGTCTTCATCTTCATAGTCTTCTGCCTAGACTGAGCTTTCTTCATTCTTGCCCTTATCAACTCAATCTTTTCTGGTGCTTCTTTTGCCAAATTAGGACAAAGTACCAATCTATCTCCGGTCTCTAACCAGCATGTAAGGGATTTGCAAGGTCTTCCATAAAAAGCCTCAAACAATGCCATCTCTATACTAGTCTGACAACTATTATTATATGAAAATTGGACGAGGTGTAGGTTGTCTTCCCATGATCCCCTGAAATCTAATACATAAGCTTGCGGCAAGTCTTCCAAGATGTTGTTAACCCTTTATGTTTGCCTATCTGTTTGTGGACAGTAAGCGGTGCTCATCTTGATCTTGGTTTCCAAACATTATTGTAGACTCTTCTAGAATTCGCTAGTGACTAAGGAACCTCTATCACTAACAATACTACTAGGAATTCATCGCAGTCTAATCACATTCTTATTAAACAACTTAGTTAATGAAAATGTCGGCCTTTTTGCCTTAACTGGAATGAAATGGGTGCTCTTGGCTAATCTGCCCACTATGACCCAAATGCTTTCATTCTCTCTATAAGATCTTGGAAAACTGCCTATGAAATCCACAGAAATAGAATCCCACTTCCATACTGGGATATCAAATGGCTGAAGCAATCCACTCGGCTTCTGATGCTGGCTTTTATTTACGGACAGTTCAAACACTGTTTCACCCATAAGCCAACATCTCTGTTCATGCCTTCCCAGAAGAAACTTCCCTTTATATCTTAATACATTTCGTTCCACTTGGATGGATAAAGAATTTCGAATGATGGTTTCCTTTAAAACTTCTTTTATTATGTCTCCTACATTTGGAACACATAATATACCCTTCTCAACCATCCATTTTGGTCAAGATTGAAACCCTTTAAGTCTTTGATGTTCGTTTCATCTTTTAATTTCCTGATCCTTTCAACTAGCACTGGATCCTCATCCTATTTAGAAGCGATCGTTTGAGTCAATAACGGTCAAACTTCCAAACGAGATAATATAGCAGATCCCCCACCAGACCCAACCTTGGATCTACTCTATACTCCGCTAGTTGTCAATGCTTCTAAGTCTTTCTATTCTGCTATCATGGCTAACACCACATTCTAATGCTTTCTACTAAGCGCATCAACAACCTTGTTGCCTTTCCATGGTGTATACTCTATTCCAAAATCATAAGCAGCTAAAAATTCCAACCACCACTTTTATCTCATGTTCGGCTCCTTTTGAGAGGACAAGTACTTTACGACTTATGGTCGGTTTAAAGTCCAAACCTTTCTCCCAAAAGATATTTTCTCAACACCTTCAATGCAAATATAACCACAGCTAATACCAAATCATTCGTTGAAAACTTAACCTCATGTGGTATAAGCTGTCTAGAAGCATAGGCAATCACTTTACCTCTCTATATTAGTATAGCATCCCATCAAGTACTACACGCATCGGTATAAACTTGATTCCCCTCGGGACCAACAATATAGGTGCATGGATTAATAGGTGCTTAAAGTTTTGAAATTCTTCCTCGCACTTATTGGTCCATATGAACTGTACGTCCTTTCATGTTAGTTAGTCATCGGCACTGCTATCCGCAAAAAATCCTTTATAAACCTCCGATAATACCCATCTTACCCAAGGAAACTCCTTATCTCAGTTATTGTTTCTGGTCTTTTCCAATTACTAACGGCTTCGATATTTTTTGGATCAATGACAATCCTTTCTCTGAAACCACATGACCAAGATAATTTAATTCTTTCTTGTAAAAATGGAAAAAAACATTGCCTTTAGCAGATGCTGCCTTAGCGCCTCAAGTATGGCCCTAAGATGAACTTCATGCTCATTCTCATCCTTAGAGTATATCAGGATATCATCTATAAAAACCAGCACGAATCTATCCAAGTGCTCTCTGAAGATCCGGTTCATCAAATCCACAAAGAATGTCGACGCATTAGTAAGTCCAAACGACATAACTAACCATTCGTATGACCCATACCTTATTCTAAACACCGTCAATGGTATACTATCTTCTGCCACTCTAAGCTGATGAAATACGATCGCCTGATCCAGCTGAGAGTATATCTTGGCCCCGCTCAAATTGTCGAACAAATTATCAATC
This sequence comes from Allium cepa, assembly GCA_030765085.1. NCBI lineage: Eukaryota > Viridiplantae > Streptophyta > Magnoliopsida > Asparagales > Amaryllidaceae > Allium > Allium cepa. The sequence continues at coordinate 502,823,649 of CM060945.1, forward strand.
CTAGGCAAGGAATATTAGTTTCTATCGTCTTATCAATCAACTTACGATAATTAATACATAGCCTTATTGATCCATCCGGCTTCTTAGCAAATACAGCGGCTGCTCCCCAGGGTAAACTACTTGGTCTGATAAAACTTTTTCCTTCCAAATCCACCAATTGAGCCTGTAACTCCCTCATCTATGTTGGCGTCATTTTGCTTGACGGCCTACTCACTGGTTCTTCTCCAGACACTAAATCTATCGGAAACTAAATAGCTCATTTCGGTTGTAATCCAACCACCGGCTCAAAAACATTCGCGAAGTATCTAACTTGAAAACGCATTTAACTCATCTTCCAACTCCATAACACCCAGTAAGGTATTCACCTCACAGCTAGGGTTTCTACAATATAAACTATCTGATCATTACAAATCGGGTGTCCAAGTGATATTTTCCCACCTGGGCAAAATATCCTACCATCCTATTTATTTAACCAATCTATGCCCAACATAATTCCGAACCGTACAAAATCAAATATGTGCAAACTGCAGACAAAGGTGTAACATAGCAAAATCAAACTCTAGTGGTTACATTTCATCCCAAGCGTCGCATACCCTCCTATTGGATTTGCAACTCTTAAGGAAGCAACTAAATATTTGGGTTCTAGGTTAAGTTTATCTACCCAAAGCTGAGATACAAAGGAATGCGATGCACCAGTATCAAGTAGACATACCAAAGATCTACAGCGTACCTCCCAAAATCGTTTTTCCTTTCTCCTGCATTATCGGCTTTGAAGTAGCAGGCTCTAATGCAAGCACCAGGCCTTTCTCTACTTTAGCTGGAGCTTTACATTGGTTCTTGTTGTGCCCAATTTGATCCTAGTTAAAACACCTAATTCCTTTCTTCCAAACAGCCTTCTTTCCCATGCCTGTCCGGCCTTTATTAGCGTAACGGCCTTTATGATCACACTTATAGCAAACCACCTTGGACTTTCCTTTCTTCGCCACTTCTCCTTTCTGAGCATTATTTTTGTGAAAAAAATTCTTTTGGCCGTGTCTAACCTAGACCACCTTTTTCTTCATCTTTTCCACACAAGCTAAATCTTCTAATGTCTCAACGATATTTCAACAACTACATCACATGGATCTCTTATGTGTTGTTAAATAGCCCTAGCCAACTTCGGCTTCAAACCTCTTATAGGCATTTTATTCCTTTTCATGTCAGCAGTGGCATACCCATACCGGGCTAACTCTTAGAATCTACTAGCATATTCCAGAACTGACATTTCTCCTTGTTCGAGCTCGGCAAACTTCCTGACCAAGACTGACTGCGCCATTACTGACATGAACCTTTCTTGAAACCTCCTTCTAAACTCTGCCCATGTCATAGTCTCTTCACCTACCCCAGCAGTTACATTGTTCTACCAAAACAGAGTAGCTCCTTGAAGCTGTTTTGAAGAAAGTCTCCTTTTCTGGTGATCATTGAGCTTTAGGTATGCACTCTTAGTGTAACAGCCAGTTTTCTAGCTCGATAGCATCCTCCGACCTAATAATCGGCTTTCTCCCAGGCCTAACATAGTCTTTGTTCAGGTTAGCATACTAATTAACTACTGGGGCTTCCTAAACCCCTCCCATAGCATTTCCTCCTACAACTCCAGTTACGATCTCAGTGTGCATCATGTTTATGAAAAATGGATGGAAGGCTCCTATGTCCACTTAGGGAAACCCAACACCTACATTTTCAGCCTAAGCCTGACCTTGACATCTTCCAGCATTTGGTCGAGTATTTTCATTTATGGTGGTTTTATCTCCTCTTAGGTTAACTCTGCCTCTTCTTCTGTCCATATCTAAATTCAAGCTTCATGAAATTTGAAAGAATATCCTAACAAAGATAGGAGTCTAGAGAAAAAGAATATACTTATATATATATATATATATATATATATATATATATATATAGCAAATACAAGTACGTTACTATAGCGTTATCTCATACCCCAATCTTAACTCTAATTCCTAAGGATTATGTTTCCAAAGATCATTTTTAGCTGAAGTGTTTCATAAACCTACGCTCTAATACCAAGTTGTAACATCCCCTATCCAGAGGTCTAAAGCTAAGTGTTATAGATGTTGCAGTCATTTATAGTATTTACTTTCGACGACTAAACACGATTATGTCAATGGTACCCACAATATTAGAAGCACTTGAATATGAAACAGATTACAGATTTCAAAACGAATTTTCTATTACATTTCAAAACTCATGTTCCATATTCATATTCCATAATCCAAATACATTTCCCACGCAATGATAAAATATATTTATTATGAAATATGCCAAGAGCGTCATATGAAGATGTTCCCTTGGATGATCAGATTCATATAATCATAATTGACTTAATACTTACATAGCGGAAATAAACAACAATAAAGAACTGCAACTCCTAAATAGCTATCCATAAGCCTCCTCCTCGTATCTGATAGCTTTATTCATCATCCTACTAAAACCTGAAAGAACCTCAACCCTCAGCCTACTCAAATCAATTTTGAGCACCGAAGAGTTTAAGGGGAAAATATAAACTTCGAGTAAGACATAAAGCCTGGTGTGAACAATACCATACGTTTCGTTAATTGAAAATTAAGTGAGACCATGCGAACGGGTTTCCCTTTACTAATATCCTTTGAAAACAAATCTTTAACAAACCTTTTATCCTATAAACAAAACTGGTCAAAACTATAAAGCATCATTATATAAACATATATATATCAGATAAAAATGGACTATCTGTTCAAACAATATAATTTTATTTGGCTTACAATTATCCTTCTGTTGAATCGGGCCTACCAAACAAATACAAAATAATTTAACCTCTGTTGGACATTCTTCTTCTGGACTATCTATCCTTAACTATCTATTAAATACTTTTCTTTTAGACGGTTTATCCCTATCTTAACATCTCCTAAGGTCACCCGATCTTAATGTTTTTGCAGGCACACCAATAACCTATCTGTATATAATCATATATTCCCTTCTATGTGTAATCATTTTTTTAGTCTCACCTGTGACAAAGCCCTACCCATTGGAATTTTGGACTAATTTAGCTGGGGCCAATAGATAATGTATATGGCGCGACTCTATACCAGTCCCATCTAGTATTCTAAATCTGAGTTTTTACATAGGGACACCCTCCCATAATTTTCCATGAAAACTATTTCATTTGAATTTGATTTAAAATCTTTTAAACCAAACTTAAACAAGGAAAACATTTATATATGCATTACACAAGATTACCTTTCCATGTTATATATATACACACTTTACTCAAATCTTTGTTGATGAATACCATTAAACATTCGAAAGTACCACTTACGATCTTATTGAAAGTACGACTTTCAAAATCATGTGAAACATGTTCTTTCTTTAGGCCAAAAGGCCAAATCTTCCTTTCAAAACCATCAATATAAACATTCAAAATCAATGAAATTTCTTTTCCTTCGAATGCTAAAAACCTTATACATCCCTCTCTAAATTCATTAAACATATCCTTTTGAAACCTTAGGTAAAAACTTTCCTTTAAACCATTCAAAACCCTTACAAAACCCCTTTCCTTTGAAACCATTCAAAATTGGGAGACCACCCCTTCGATACCATTCTTTTAAAGCCTTTCGAAAACATAATGGACCCACCTTCGAAACCTTTCTTTCAAACTTTCAAAGGCATTAAAACCTTAAACCCTTTGAATGCATTTGGGTTCGGTTTCAAAACATGTGGAAAACACCTTTCGAAATCATTCAACACTGAACTAGTCGAAAACTTTTGGCTTATTCTTTAAAAATCACTAAGGTTCACAGCGACAGAGTCAAAAACATTCCCTTTCGAAAGCTATAATTTATAGAGTGAATTGATGGCGTCAAAACCATCCCTTCGAAAGCATTGGAGAAGCGGCATGGTTTTTATAAAACAAAACAACCCCCTTCGAAAGCTCTATTTCGAAAGGTAGAAGGCGGCAGTAAAGGCTTCGACATAGAAGATATTATTTAAAAACAGGGGTGAACTATTTCGAAACCTATCCTTAAAACCATTGACTTAGTCGAAAGCAGAATTTGTCGAAAGAAATTTCCTATAACAAAGGGCACAACCACAAAACCTTTTTTTAAATCAATTGACCTAGTTGAAAGTCAACTAATTCGAAAGCTAATTGGTCGAAAGCAGGCAGGCACTCCCCTGATTTAAAACAAAAAGGCGCTTCGACCCTTTTGGAACCCCTTGGTTGCGACACTTACCTTCCGCCATCGTCCAATTCACTATGTACCAAGGAATTAATACTATGTGCTTTCCAAAGGATTTAGTGTATAAGTTCTATCATTTTCCTATTTTACCCTTTACTTATTTCCTAAACCTGTGTCCATTTTATTTCTTTTGGTCATTTTACATATAGGCACGGCTACCCTTGATTAAATCAAATCCCAATCCATTAATCAATACATTATTTTATTTAATTTAGCTAATTAAATATCCTAAATAATGTCATAAAAAACATTGGGTCTTACGAAACCCCTACCTTGGATTCCTGGTTCTAGTTTTATCACCTAAACCGCCTTGCTTTCGACAGAGTCGAAACCTCTGTCTTTGATTCTTGGATGAAATCCCAGTTGAAAAATAACTAAGACCTTCAAAAAGGCTAAAACCAACCAAGTAAACCTTATCTAGGATATTCCATCTATTTTGAAAGGTGGGCTTTCAAAGGAAATACCGATTCATCTCAACAGAATCAAAAGGTTAAATAAGGAAGAAACCAACCCTTTCGATTGAGTCGAAAAGGTCCAACTGAACAACTTCATATTTCTGCAACTTGATAAAAAGGAAATTAAAGAAGGATAAACTCCTTCCAGTCCTCTACATTTTCATAAAGGATAAACCTCATTCTAGAACACAACTTTAGGGTGTTGATAAGATTTCTTGTTAACAAAGCATTAAAAAATTACCTTCAAGTTCAATGGCATAAACAATGGCTTAACGATGTAATGGATTATCAAGCCATTGCCAAAGTCCATAGTCATCTAGAAAGTTGCTGCATCTATAGTACCATCAGCCAATGTTATTTCCATATCTCATGATAGAAAACAGAACAGAAACTCCATAGTTATAGTGAATTTGTTGAAAATTAACCTCTTGTTCTTTTTGAGGTAAACGGTTACGGAGTTCTTGCCTTCTTTACCTTCTCACATTGTGGTTTATCTCCTTTTCTCTTTGTCTTTTTCCATCCTTCTAAAGCCTACGATCTTACAGTTCGTTCTTTTGTCCTCTTAAATCTTCATAGTGTCTTTCCTATATTTTAACATACCACTTAGTTAGTGATTGGAGGAATGATGGATTCAACATGATGTTGTGGCATAAAGAACTTTCATATGAATATGATGGAGGCTGAGAAATATGGTTGTAATCCACCATTTTTTATACTACGTTGTAGTAATTAGATATGGGTGCAAAGTGATAAAGTAAGCAATATGTTATAAATAATGCCACAACACATAGAAACAACATAGCTACCATGTTTGATATGATAGGACACTGAGTCATTCTATCTACACTGAACCGATTGGCATGTCCACAGATAGACAATGTGGCTACAGTGTTTGGCATGATAGGATACTGAGTCATTTCTTTTACACCAAGCTGATTGGCATGCGTATAGATAGGCAACGTGGCTACAATGGTTAACATGACAGGATATTGAGTCATTCTATGTACACTAAACTAATTAGCATGTAGACAGATAGACAACATGGCTACAGTGTTTGACATCACAAGTCACTGAGTCATCCTATGTAACATTCCACTACTTGGAGGGTCAAAACTAACGGCTATGGGTGTTGCAACCATCCATGGTTATTAATCCTCGACGACCAAATACAGTGACGTTAGTTTCATTGATACACGGAAACACATGAATATGAAAAAAATTTAAAGCCTCAAACAAAGTCACATTCTTTTTTAAAAACATTTCCAATTCATTACATAATCCCACAATAGTCAACCGCGTTCAGAGAAAATATATTTACTACAACATACGCTAAGAGCGACATATGAAGATGCCTTCATTGATGATTATAGTACATACAGGCAATTTGAAAACTAAGTCATTACAAAAAATGCAGCAGAATCAAATAAAAGAGAACCTTAGATATCTATCTTGCCCCCCACACGTCTTCAGAAGCATTATTTGTCTAATGAGGGAAAACCTCAACTCTCAAACTACTCAAATTTAATTGAGTACTCGAGAGTTTAAGGAATAACATAAACTTCGAGTCTGACATAGAGTCTGGTATGAATAATAATCTACCATGACAAACCATTTAGATATCTAGTGAGACCACGCCACTTAGTAGAATGAGTTTTCCCTCCATTAGTATCTTGAAACCTTTTTAAAACCATATAATGTACTCCTGCATCCACAATGATGGAAATAATTCAAGACAACATAATATGATATGATATGATGATACAAAAAATAAATGAACCAATTCTGGATTATCCATCCACGTTCATTTTGAATATCTATCACAGTTATATTTTTAGGATTGCTATTAACCTAATAGTTTTCATGGGCTAACTAATAACTGGCAAATGATTAAGGACTCCCTGTCCAATCACAAACTTTTCATGGGATCACTATGAACCCATTAGTGACTCCAATATCTTTACTCTTATCCTAATTTTCATGGGTCCACTGGGAACCTATTGGTGACTCCAATATCCTGTCTTCTTACCCTAGTTTTCATGGGAAAACTAGGAAGCTATTGACATCTCTCAATATCCTAATCCAGATATAGATTTCATGGGGTAACTACAAACCTAGAATCATAGTTTTCATGGGCCAAATATAAACCTATCTTTCTGACATCTTCATTTATACAAAGTTATTATGGGCTTACTATGAACCTATTGGCCTCTGCCAATATCTTTCTTTATCATCTTAGCATCCTATATTATGGTCTTCCCGACCTCCTGGATGTAATTATACTCATTCAGGAGTTGAAATAAACAATATTCACTATGGGGTCAACCTGGCTGGTTATTCTGCCCTTCCTCAACATTCAATTATGCATCCATTACAATATGAATATACATATATGAAGAAGCATACACAATAATTTGGTTAATCTCTTTAACCCTTTAATAAAAGAAAACTTCTTCAAAAACTCCTTTTCAAAATAGTTTAAAATTTTATACCATGGTTTTCTTTCAAAAATGAGGTTGGGTTTTTCGCTTTGAAAACTAAAGCTGTCGAAACCATCAAAACCTTTCTTCAGACTTAACTGGATAACATCCTTCGAAAGCATATAAATCTCTTGTTAACGCTAAAAATGTACGCTAACACCCCGATTTAAGTTGTAGTATAGTGAAAGCACCACCTATTGGTACGGGAACTGAAAATAAGTAGAAAATAGTAGAGAAATAGTAAAGAGACAACAGTTTTTATATGGTTCGGCTTAAAGTCAAGCCTACGTCCACTTAATCTCTTTTATTGCTGATTTGATTACAACTTTTTCAATGATTCTTCAATTACAACACGATTAAGAGGAGTAGCTAGAACTTCGATGTAGAAAAGCTCTTTGAATTCATGTTGAATGAGTTAGATCTTTCTCAAAGTTCGTTGAGGCGTCTTCGTTGTTTGAAGTGTTGAAGGAGTTGAGAAAAAAGCAAAGTATTGGCATGCCAGAAATGATCCAAAGTCCTCTTCCAGGAGGATCTGGTGGGGTATTTATAGGGAAAATCTGGAGGTAGGTCGCAGGTCGCAGGTCGCATAGGAGTTACGTCGTAGGTTGCAGGCGACCTAATAGGGACGAGTTAGGGTTTATGCTTGATCAACTACTTTGGTTGGTAGGTCGTAGCGACCTATGGGAGTGGAAAGCGACTTAAATATATTGAGACATAAAATGAAGCGACCTAGGCTAGGCTTAGGAGTAGCAGCGACCTAATGCTGGTGCGACCTATAATCAAACGACATAAGAATATGCGGCTTGCTCTGGTGTAGTTATGGGCCTATTGGTTTGCTAAAACGTTTAGGTCGTTTAGATCGTTGAGACATTTAGGTCGCTTAGGCCGCCGAGATACTTAGGTCGCTGAGGCGCTGTAGTGATCATTCCACTGCTATGTTATGCCGTTGATATGCTTAAATCATTAGGTCGTTAAGTCGCTAAGCGTTGACCTGCTTGGATCGTTAAGTCGCTAGGTCGCTCTTCCCTTAGCTCGTTAGGTCGTTTCCCTTCATGAGTAATTGAGTCGCCATTCAGAAAGGGATTAACACTTGCCCCTCGAAGTATACACCTATGCTATAGGTCATGTGCTTTGATTCAACTTTGTTAGGTCGTGGGCGACTCAAGAAGCTCATTAACTCGTGCGCCTATTCGTCTTCTCCTCTTTCTCCTATATAAGCCATTAACTCTCTTTGCCCTCTTCTCTTTATTGCTTACAATTTTCCGCCATTGCCGTGCTTGAGATCAAGAACTTCAAAGAAAAATTCCCTTCCTTGTTGCTTCGATCATCATTCCCAACAAAAAACCTAGGTAAATCGATCATCTATCCACTGTTTCTACCATCGATTTCTCCATAACCAATTTCACATAGTTTTCGTTACCCTGTTGTAAGATTACCTCCTGATTCGCCCTCCGATCACCATTGAATCGTTGGTAATCATTTTAAAAATGAATTGGCCTAGGATTTCACATAGTTGTTTGGTGATTGTTTTGAATTTGTGGAGTTTAACGATGGTTTCTGGAGATTTGGAGGAGACGATGAGGCTTTAGGTGCTCGGAGGAGACGAAGGGAAGTTTGGTTAATGGGTTAGAGGATTTTAGGTTAAGCTGTGGTGCTTCTGGTGATGCAAGGGCGATAGACACGTGGCAAAGTGTGAGTGGAGAGCAGGCCTTAGGGTTTTTTTTGATGGGAGAAAGCTCAGCATTTTTGAATTTCTTTTAGAGCGATCTAATGAGTTGAGCGACCTAGGAGCCTTGCGGCTTAATGGAATCCGAACGACTTACGAACTAGTGACTTGACCTGCATAGCATACTTCTTTAGACGGGATAACCCTCTTAACGACCTATCATTGGGTTGCACAGCGATCTGAGCGACTTAACTTCTTGCGTCACAACCTTTAGGTCGCTGGTGTATTCGAACGAGCTAACACTTAAACAAATATGCTTTGTCTTGACTTAAAGCCTCATGCCATAACCCGCATCATAACTTTAACTCATAGAAGCATGAATAATAAACTCCATAACTCCCACGGAGCAACTTAAGGAAGCTTCGACCTACGCTAAGTCGTTTGAACTTGATCACTTGTAAAACTTGACAGCACTTAGTTGAATCTTCAAATTGATTTGCCAGGATAAACTGCTTGAACATGTTGCATTTTTCCACAGATTGAATTAACTTTTAAGCTAACAACCTGTCAAACACAACATTTACAGAAAAATAGGGCAAATATACTAACATTGAATGCCCACATCGAATGACAGATTAGTCATAAAGAATAATCAACTTAATGGAATTACACGAATGAAGTGTTGTTAATTAATAAGTTCAAGTGAAGTATTAAAGCAAAGCTGAATTAATCAACTAAAGCTGATCTACTTGCATCAATATTGTACTTGGACTTAAAATAACAAGCCCTGAAACTTTCTAATCGACAAATGCCAATTAGTTCAATTCCAGTTATATTTGCTTTTCTTTTTATTAGTTTGCACAACACTTCACACTTTTAGGAAACGTGTACCTTTATATTTGAATATCCAGTTCCTTGTGTAGAATAACTTCTCAACAAATGCAAGAAGAGATGGTCGAGCGAATCGAAGGGGTCTTTCCGATAGCTGATCCTTTAGAGAACCCTCCGGAAAGAGTCACGGCTTCATTGAGCCAACAGGCTTTCAACCAGTTATGTACTCAATTCGGCATTGCTGAAGCGGTTGCTCTGCTTCCAGGGGTGAATGACACTGCCGATAGGCCTCCTCTTGGCTTTTTTGCAATTAATCGTAAAATGTGCCTGAACGGAGCTATTCCCCCCTTCAATGATTTTCTTCAAATGCTCCTTATTCGATTAACTATCTCTCCTTTTCAGTTACACCCCAATGGCTACGCCATTTTGATGGGACTGTGCATACTGTTCAGGAGGACGTTCGACCGTCTTCCAAGCTTTGAAGAGATTTGATATTTGTGCACATTTGGGAAGACAAAGATCATCCTTCTATTACACTTTTGAGGGGCGCAAGAAACCGTAAATTGATTACTGATCTTCCTGAAAGAACCCACGGGTTTTTGAATCAGTTCTTCTTTGTTCGCTGCCCCCGGGATTCTACGGCATCTGGAGAATAGGAAGTAAGACTATTTATCTCCATTCACTTAATTTGTGAGCCTTTCGAAAGTCAAGTCGTTAAGTGCTAACTTCCTTCTCTACTTTTGCAGCAATTCCTCCTCCCTCAAGAGATTCTAGCCATAAAACGACTTTTGATAGATTGAGTGTTGTAGCTGCTGAAGAGAGAAGTATTAAACTCCTACTGAAGGATGAGTTTTTGCACCAATTCGGACTTTTGCACCCTTCTCGATCTATTCTGCCCCGTGATGCCCCTAGTTCTTAGGTAGAAGTGTCAAATGCCCCAGACTCAGTGAAGGAATCCACACCGAAGGAATCTATTGTTGAGGCTACATTAGTGAAATGATCAAGTTCCATTGATGATGCAGGATTATCTGGCAAATCTGAACTTCTCCCAATCATTGAAGAAGAGGAACTTCCTCAACGTTCTGGGAAGGCCACTGGAGAGACCGACGAGGGAGTTGGGAAAGAGAATTCTGTTGGGCACAATGGTGATGATGTCTTCAGGGGACTGAGTGACCTTATGGTGACTTCCCAAGAGCTTTCTAAAGATGACATCGTCACCTCTAAGCTTGTTTCTCCATCAATTGAAGCAACGTCTGCTTTGCGATCAACTCTATCAATCAAAGAATTGACTCCTAAGCCGAAGAGTGGTTTGTAGCTTGACGCGCGTAGTTGACACGCCATACACACTTAGGATTTTGGCAATTATGTGCACTTAACTTCTTTACTTCGAAGATTTTTAAACTTGTATCTTCTTCATTTCAGGTTCTCCAATGGGACGCAGTGGTTCGTACTACGACGACTTTTAACACTATGGGAGGCACGATTCTTACGACCCCAGGCATTATTTTCCTACATCCAGAGAAACCAATGAGGAAAGAGCTGGCAGAAAAGCTCGCGAGAGGCAGGCTTATGAGGAGCGGTATGGTAGAAGAGATGACCGCCATGACTCTCAGCAAAGGGATGATGACTCTCATAAAGAAAGTCTCACGACGACAAAGCGAAGAGTTATGAAACTGAAGAGTCCAACAAGCGGGCCAAGCCCAGCGAAAGAACTTCGGCTGAAATCTCTAATGTGCCCGCTACTTCTATTTCTTTGGACATCCCTTCTAGTTCCCCTGCCCTCAAAAGAGCTGAGATTCAAACAATCATCAATAGGCCTACGTATCAAGTTGGGAATGCTCCGCCTGCACTCCAAAGCCGGTTTCCAAATTGGTGTTTAAAAGGAGTACGCTTTGATTTGGACTTGGTCCCCATTGACAAACAGGTTATGCTAAGAAATCTTGATGCTGTTAGGCTTGACATTGAAAGAATGTCCGGGTGGAAAAAGCTAGTCGATGAGCTTCAAAGAGTGAACCGTTTAAATCTCGAAGCTGTGCTAACCATGGAAAGTGACAAATCTGAATGGCAAAAAGTGCTTGATCAGCACGACATGGAGATGAAGAACGTCACCGCACATAATGAGAAACTTGAGGCTGAAGTCAAGCAACTTAAAGATGACCTTGCTACCTCCTCCACTTCTTATACTCAAAAAGAAGAGTTGCTTCAAAAGCAAGTAAGAGATGCGCACGTTAGTCAAGGAGATGCTGAGGCTAGACTTGAGGCACAGCAGAAAATTGTGGAAAGCTACCGCACTGATGTTGCTCAGTTGCTGGAAAAGACTAGCTCCCAAGACATGGAGATTGAAATGTTAAAAGCTCGTCTTTCTAAAGTTAAAAAAGAGCGCGACGAAGCTATTGCTGGAAAAGAAGCAGCTGAACAGTCTCATGAGGAGACGAAGGCCAACGTCAGTTCTACTTTATTTGAGTTTTACATCACAGCGTCTTGGGGCATGGAAGTCTCTCATTTTTGGGCCCAAAGTATGAAATTACTCTAGCTGAAGTGTGGGAGGCGGTGGTTGAAATGCTTAAAGCTGCCGGCTACACTGAGGAGGGTCTTGAGGCTCAGTTTTTGGACGATGAAGGTCAAGCCGCCCTTGCCAGAGGGAAAGAACAACTCGCCAAAGAACGAGCCGAAGCAGCGGAAAGAGAGCATTTAGGGAAGGCACCTTTGACCGACCCGACTCATCCTTCGGCTTTGGTTGACGTCGATATTATGGGCTCTAGTTCTCATTCTCCGCCTCCTGCCAAAGTCGGGACCGGAATTACAACTGCCCACACTGATTCCCAAGAAGACATTAAAGCCCATGATTTTGAAATCGACATGATAAAGTCAACTCCTCCAGGTAACTTCAACACTGATCTAGCTCAAGTGGACTACTTGTTTGCTTCACATGTGTTTGATGAACTTCTTGATTATTACTTAAACCTTGACATGCCACTATCTCCTCTTTTTTTTGGGAAATACTGAATTTTAATTCTTCTTCTTCTGTAGTGAAAACAACAAGAACTACACAAGCTTCACCTCCTCCAGCTGTCTCTCCTTCATCTCTTCAAGTTACTCCTTCTCTTGCTTGTCAATTGGGGTCTCAAGAAGAATAGATAGAAGCTCTTCAAGGCTTGGATGACCCGACCACTTCACAAGAGCATAAAACTGAAGGGCATGAAGAGGGTGAGAGGACCCCAGAGGAATTCACTACCGACGATACAAAATTGATTGATCTTATTGCTCTGGGCAGCGAATCTTCTTCAAAGAAGAGGGGCAAGCGTGGAGTTTCGAAGAAAAGGAAGGAGACTTCTGCTGGTGATGAGAAAGAAGAAGATTACCCAATTACACCTCTTTCTCCTCTTTCCCCGACTCGTTCAAGTCGAAAGAAGCTAACCATTAGGCCGGGCGAGGGCTCCAAAGGCGGGGGGAAGAAGAAGTAACAGGTCCAAGCTTTATTCTTCTTGTTTTTCTTTTTTTCTTTTTGGTATCGACCGGAAGTTGTGCGGGTACCGGCCCTCGCTTTTTGAAACCTGCACATGTATATAGATTTTTGTAGTATAGAATAAAATGATTCATTTTACTTGTACAAACTTTTATCCGTATTTATAAATGCATTTATTCCTCATTTTTACACAAGTTTCTTTATTTTCTTTGTGTGATATTGCAGTGAGCTCGTGGTATGTTGCTTGAGCATTGCTTTTATTAGTGCAGCTATATTATATTGCCCCCATACCACGGCTTATTGCAAACTTTTCCATTTTGAGAAGACTTGTACTTCTACTTTAAAGAACAATTCTTCCACTTTGAGCAGACTTGTACTCTTACTTTGGAGAATAATTCTTCCATTTTCAGGAAATATTACTCTACTCTAGTAGAAGTCTTCTCTCTTTTTTTTCAGAAAGAGTTTTTACACTTCAACTTTCGGAGATGGTCACTTTTTGAGAAGTGAATTCACTTACGCGGTGAAGTGGGCTTCCAAAGAAGGCTTTGATTTGTTTGTGCCTCCGAAGAGGGCTTTTTGTTTGTGCCTCTGGAGAGGGCTTCTTGTTTTTTCCCTGAACGCGGGGAAGCGTTCCTCCGAAGAGGGCTTTTTGTTTTTTTCCTGTACACGGGGAAGCATGCCTCCGAAGAGGGCTTTTGCCTCCGAAGAGGGCTTTGGCACTCCAAGTCGGTGAAGTGTGCCTCCGAAGAGGGCTTTTGCCACCGAAGATTGCTTTTGGCACTCCCCCTTATGAGGAGATGTGGGCCTCCGAAGAGGGCTTTTGGCTCTTTCCCCTTATGAGGAGAAGAGGGCCTCCGAAGAGGGCTTTTTTTCTCTTCCCCCTTGTGAGGAGAAGAGGGCCTCCAAAGAGGGCTTTTGGCTCTTCCCCCTTGTGAGGAGAAGAGGGCCTCCGAAGAGGGCTTTGTTGTTCGCCTAGAAGGTTGCATCTCACAGTTAAGTGCATCCACGGAGCAGACGCAAGTTACCTAACTGGATGTTTATTTGCACAAACGATCGCAATTAACTAGAAAGGGCCTGGAAACTTCATTTTGGGAAGTTTCCCCTTCGGTGGTTCCACCATCCTTTTTGGTTGAGGCACAAGATTCCATTTTGGCGGTCTTTGTCTGCTTGCCCATATCTTTCCATCATCTGCCTCTCAGCGTTTCCTCGTTATCGTGTCCAAGCACATGTTCTTTTCCTTTGCAAGTTGTTTGCTTTTTTCCAGAGAAGTGCATTTCATTGTTAAGTGAATCCACGGGGCAGACACAAGCTACTTGACCGGATGTCCGTTTGCACAGATAATCGCAATAAGTTAGCAAGGGCCTGGAACCTTCACTTTGGGAAGGTGCCCCTCTGGTGGAATCACCAACTTTTTATGAGAAGCACTTTTGATGTAGGAATTAAATATGGAATTTTTGTAGCATGACATTTGTTTGTTGAGTGATTAGTAGGAATCGCCGAGCCTTGTGATGTGTTGAATAGGTAAGCTTTGCTTTGATGGCCTGCAATGTTAAATCGACATTTTAGCCATATATTTAAGATATTTGCATATCGAAATGAAACAGGCATTTTATAGAAGTAGAGAACACAAGATTTATGGTAAAATCAGTGTGAATCAATACAAGAACGATACATCCATAATCATTTTACAAATTTAAGCATTGCTTCTAAGTAAAATATGGATGCAAGTGATTGCTGTTCCAGGCTCTCGGATTTGGATCTCATCAGTACTTGGAGCTGATAAGACTTTCACAGGGACCAATCCCAATAATTGAGCTTTGCCAGAGCTTGAATACTTTGCGAGAGAATCTGCCTTCCTGTTCTTTTACCGGGATATATGGCTTGTTGTATAATGATCAAAATCATCAAGAAGCTCCCAGGCCTTTGACAAGTAAGCAAACAGATTTCCTCCTTTAGTCTGAAACTCTTTCTTGACTTGGCATAGAACAAGCCGGGACATATCTCAAGGCGTGAGCATATCTTTCCATCTCATCCCAACTTCTGCCCGCTAGATGAGGACCCCTTATGATAACTTTAATGATAGGCCTTTTAGATTCCTACGCTGCAGCCCTCTCATCAGAGCCAGATTGATAAGTATGAACTTGTTGCCCCTGAGTATATGAGGTTGGGTCGTTTCTATTTCTCTTCACATATTGTTGAAGTTTATTCTGTCTCAACAACTCCTCAATCAAACTCTTTAAATGGCGACATTCATTAGTGTCATGGCCGGGTAGATTGTGGAATCGATAGAATCTTCCATTATGCGCAACATTTTTCCCAAGCCTCAACTTAGGTGGTTTAGGGTATTCAACAACATCCTTGGTTGCGAAAAAGATATTCTCTGGAGTATCAGTTAAGAGAGTAAAATCTGAAGGTCTAAAGTAGCGAGTTTTCTTCGCATGTTTTTACTTTTTTGCACCGTCATTTTCCCTCTTCTAACCACCAGATTCCTTTTTGTTAGAAGCAAAGTTGTTATTCTCAACTTCGTTCACGACTACTTTTACCGGCACAGGAAGGCTCTCTAAGTGCATAAATTCATCGGCCTTCTTGCAGAATTTATCAAGCGAATTTGGCTCTTTCATCTTTAACCATTTCCCGAATTCACTAGATTTTTCGATTGCTCGCATCAAGTAAGTGAGAATCATCTAAGGCTCCGCATTGTCAATTTCAGCTAAGGCTATATTGAAGCGGTTTAAGAAAGATTTGAGAGGCTCTCCGGGGTTTTGTTCGAGGCTGGATAGTGACATTATGTCTTTGGCCTTCGAAGCATATAACCTGAACTGGTCTTTAAATTTCCGAGTTAGGTCGGAGAAATGATCCACAAAACGAACTGGCAACTTCGTGAACCAAAGCAGGGCCACTCCTTCCAAATACACCGAAAAGTAACTGCAGTTGATCTCATCCGATGCTCTGGCAACTGTCATATGCCAGTCATACTTGTATAAGAACTGGTTGGGATCGCTTGTCCCCCGATAAGCTGGAATAGTAGGGGGAACAAACTTCTTTGGAAATTCAGCCTTCAGGATCCTTTCAGTAAAAGGAGTCTTGCTTGGAGCAAACCCCAAGTCATTCTCATCATCTTTCCTTTGCATGCTTTCTTTCATAAATTGTTGAATCATTCTCAAGAGGCATTCCTCATCGTTTAGAGGCCCCGCGGGACAGACGTCGGCTACTTTTTCGGAAGTTTTCTTGGACAAACGTTCGCGAAGAGTTGGCTGCAGCCTTGAACCTCCAGCTTAGGGAGGTGCCCCTTCGGCGGTGCCAACTGCCCTTTGAGGAATACTCTTTCCTTGAGAATCATGAACATCTTCGGCAAAGGTATCTTCATTATTTTCTGGTTGTTGGTTAACTCCAAGCAAAGCATTTAACCTGTCCAACATCAAAGCGTTCTGGGCTTCCATTTGTTGATACAACCCAGAAACTTCTGCATCTAATTCGGCTCTTGTGATTCCAACACTAGGAGTCGCTTAATTTGATGCAGGAGAAGTAGCGGTGTTGTCATAAGCACTTCCAGATCTAGCAGATTTACCTTTCCTTCCAGGAGCCATGATCTCCGAAAGACTTCTGGTTTTCAGGGAGAGTCTTTCAACAAATCTTTGCGGAGCAATGATGAGAGCACCCTGAGTACAATTCTCAGTGAAAGCACCAAAAATGTTAACGCTAAAAATGTACGCTAACACCCCGGTGTAAGTTGTAGTATAGTGAAAGCACCACCCGTTGGTACGAAAACTGAAAATAGCAGAGAAATAGTAAAGAGACAACAGTTTTTATAGTGGTTCGGCTTAAAGTCAAGCCAACGTCCACTTAATCTCTTTTATTGCTTATTTGATTACAATTTTTTCAATGATTCTTCAATTACAACACGATTAAGACGAGTAGCTAGAACTTTGATGTAGAAAAGCTCATTTAATTCATGTTGAATGAGTTAGATCTTTCTCAAAGTTCGTTGAAGCGTCTTCGGTGTTTGAAGTGTTGAAGGAGTCGAGAAAACAACAAAGTATTGGCGTTCCACAAATGATCCAAAGTCCTCTTCTAGGTGGAGCAAGTGGAGTATTTATAGGGAAAATCTGGAGGTAGGTCGTAGGTTGGTCGCATAGGAGTTAGGTCATAGGTCGTAAGCAACCTAATAGGGACGAGTTAAGGTTTATGCTTAATCAACTGCTTTGGTTGGTAGGTCGTAGCGACCTATGGGAGTCGAAAGCGACTTAAATATATTGAGACATAAAATGGAGCGACCTAGGCTAGGCTTAGGACTAGCAGCTACCTAATGCTGGTGTGACCTGTAATCAAACGATATAATAATATGCGACTTGCTCTGGTGTAGTTGAGGGCCTATTAGTTCGCTAAAACGTTTAGGTCGTTTAGATCGTTGAGACATTTAGGTCTCTTAGGTCGTCAAGATACTTAGGTGGCTGAGGCGCTGTAGTGATCATTCCACTGCTATGTTATTTCATTGATCTGCTTTGATCGTTAGGTCGTTAAGTCGCCCTTGGATCGTCAAATCGCTAGGTCGCTCTTCCCTTAGCTCGTTAGGTCGTTGCTTTACATGAGTAATTGAGTCACCGTTCAGAAAGGGATTAACATCTCTTTTCAAAACATTAGGCCCCTGCCTTTCGAAACACTTTAAAACTTCTCTTTCGAAACATTTTGAACGTAATAAAGTATTACTTAATAACATTTAAGCTTCAAAACTATTGAAAGTACCCCTTTTGAAGCTATTGGAAGTATTTCATTTGAAATCATTGAAAGTACCCCTTTCAAAACCATTGAGTTTATAATCAGAAATATTATTTGGGTCAAAGTGAATATAATTGAAAATATCACTTTCGAAACTATCCTTTATCATATAAAAATATTAGGGAAAACTTGATGGCATCGGCATAATCCCTTTCAAAAGCTTTAAGTCATTTAACCAAAACATTGAAAGATAGTGTCGAAAACCCCCTTTCGAAGTTATTGCCTTCGAACCCTTGGACCCTTTCGAAAGCATTTAGGAAGTGGCTTAAAACAACTTAAAACAAGCATTATCTTTCGAAAGCATTTAGGAAGTGGCTTAAAACACCTTTAAAACAAGTGCTACCATTTGTAAGCATTGACGACTTCAGCACTCTCCAAAGGCAAAAGAACGATAGTAGAGCTTCAACTAGGTCGGTACCCCTTCTTTTGAAAGCATTAGTTTATAAGTAAAGGAACCCATTCGAAAGCTTGTTCTTTTAAACATTAGTTGATGCAACCCCTTTGAAAGCATTTAGAAAACCTCTTTTGAAAATATGTACTTCGACTCTTTCAAAGGCTTTAACTAAAAAAAGGCATGTGCTTTACTTTTAAAACAAACAAAAAGGTATCGACCCCATCGGAAGCTATGCTTTCGACAACATATCAACTGCCTTACTCCAATCCACTACGTACCATCTGAGTGACACCTTGTGTATTGGTTTTGGCTAATGGCATTTTGACTTGATTGATAGTGGAAGCTCTAAGTCGAAAGGTACTTCTAAAGTAAGCAGAACCAACTTTTATGGGTAAACCTGATTTAATACTAATTAAAGCAATCGCTTTCTAACTAACTTGCGACATGTAACCACAAGATTGGTTTCCATAACATTTCAAATTCTTTACTAAAATAACTGCCACTAATTTTAGGTCTAAACCATGGCTATGTTAGCTAATAAGCCCTTCCATTATGAAAATCCAATATTGCAAAGAAGTCTCTCTTTTAAAAAAAATTAGCAAAGCAAATCACTTTGGAAAAATCCCCAGAAATTCACATTAATTCTGTTATCTAACATATCAAAATTCCAGACACCAATTCTCAATATAATTATTGAAATAAATTTATAAACCCAATTAACTTTAATTTCCTTTGAAAATTCATAGTATTCTTTCCATAACTTGGAAAATTGTCAAAATTAAAACCAAACTCAAATCATGTTTTACATAACATAAAAAATTCATGGCATTTAAACATCAACATAAATTGGTTTTTCCCTAAAACCGCATATAATCTTATTTAAACATTCTTGTTTAAATCAAATAAAAATGTAATTCATGCATATCATCATCCAAATCATCATAAAAACGAATTTATCCATAAATCCGAACTGATTATAAAACAAAATAAAGATGGAATGAATTATTATTCACCTTGATTAAGATAAGGAGACTGGATTGAGATTACTTTCCTCTAAGCTTGAATCCCTAGCATTACTTTCATTTCTCTTCTCCTTGATTATGGTCGGCTTCTCTTCTTACATTTTTGTTTTCAAAATGACGAGAATGGGGATGAAATGGTAAGGAACAAAAATATAAAAGTTCAAGGGTTATGTGCGGCAAATTACCAATCTTCCCTTATGTATATTAATTAACCTAAAAACCAACCTTTAGCCCATTTAATTAGTTAATTGAGCACGGCCTTAATTATATTTATTCAAATCTCAATACTCTTATCTCTTAACATTTACGTTATTCTATTTAATTTATCTAATTAAATCTCCTGAATAATGTTGTCAAAAATTAAGGGTGGCACTACCTCCCTTCCTTAAAGAATTTGGTCCTTGAAATTCAATATGGACTATATATTAAACATAGCAATCATCTATAACGACTCCTAACAACCATAGTAGTCTACCTGACTAGGAATTATCTATATAAGTCTAATATAGACATACCCTCAAATTATCTCGTGTGGCTCCACTGAACTTCCACCAACTTGACTGTCTTTTTCCTTGATCTTTTCTCGTCTCTCGCTACAGCCTGAACTAGTTGCCTAACAAAAGTCAAATTATGCTCTACCACTAGATCTTTCAATCCTGTTGTATGAATAGTAGTCTCTAGATCATGCACATGCTTGCGAAGATGAGACACATGAAATACATTATGGACATCTTCCATACTGCTCGACAATCCTATTATGGATGCATGATTTCTAATCATCTCTATAATCTGTAATGAACCGACATATCTTGGTGCTAGTTTCCCTGAATTTGCGAACCATACCACACCTTTTATCGATGATATCTTAATGAAAACCTATCTCCAACTTAGAACTCTAGGTCTTTACGCATTATATCTGAGTCACTCTTCTATCTGGATTAAGCTTCTTTCATCCTTTCTTGGATCAACTAAATCTTCTTTGATGCCTCCCTAACCAAATCGGCACCTAAGACAAATCAGTCTCCAGTCTCTAACCAACATGCTGGTGATTTACATGGCTTCCTATACAAAGCTTCAAAAGGCACCATTCCTATTCTAGTTTGATAACTATTATTAGAGGAAAACTCAACCCAATATAGGAGATCCTCATAAGATCCACCAAAGTCCAACACATAAGCTCTTAACAAATCCTCGAGTACCTTATTGACTCTCTCTGTCTGCCCATCTGTTTGAGGGTGATATGCAGTACTCATCTGTGGATTAGTGCCTGATACATGCTTTAGACTCTTCCAGAATTCACAAGTAAACAAAGCATCTTTGTCACTGACAATGCTACTAGGAACTCTGCGTAGTCTAACTATGTTCTTCATGAACAACTTTGCTAAAACAGGTGTCGTCCTGGTTGACTTTACTGGAATGAATTAGGCACTCTTGATCAACCTATCCGCAATAACCTATATACTTTCATTTCTCCTATTCAACCTTAGCATCCCATCTATAAAATCTATGGATATCGAATCCCATTTCCATATTGGAATCTCTAGAGACTAAAGCAATCCACTCGGCTTTTGATGTTTGGCTTTCACTTGTTGACAGTTTGCATAGCGTCTAACCCATAGACCAACATCCATCTTCATACCTTCTCCATAGAAGCCCCTCTTCATATCTTGATGCATCTTGGTCCCTTTGGGATGAATTGTAAGCTTGGTCTGATGACATTCCCATGGAACTTCTTTCCTCAAGTTCTCAACATCTGAAACACATAATCGTCCCTTCTTTCTCAACCTCCTCTCTGATCAAGACAAAAATCGTTCAAATCATCAATCTCAATTCCAACCTCAAGCCTTCTGATCTTCTTGGCTAATAATGGATCCTTCTTCTTCTTAGAAGCAATTCTCTCAATCCAACGCTGGTCGAACTTTTAAACAGGACAACATGGCAATATTCTGAATTGAACTAGCAGACGATCCTAGCTGCACATCATAACTGGCCAAAGCTTCTAGATCCTTCCATGCTGCCAACATAGCCAACACCACATTATGGTGTCTTCGGCTAAGAGTATCCGCAACTTTATTACCATTTGGTTGTGTTTACTCTATACCAAAATCATAAGAAGCTAAAAACTACAGCTACCTTCGCTATCTCATATTCAACTTCTTTTGAGAGAATAGCTATCTTAAAGAATTATGATCAGTGTATAGCTCAAATCTCTCACATAAGTGACAATGCCTCCAAATCTTCAATGCGAAGATCACCGCAGCCAACTCCACATCATGAGTATGATTTCTCACTTTAGGCAGTCTAAGCTATCGTGAAGCATAGGCAATCACATTACCCTTCTACATCAACACAACTCTAAATCCAATTCCACATGCATCAGTATACATCACCAACCATTGGTTTCCGTTTGCAACTACTAATGTTTGTTCATTGGTGAACAAATGCTCTAACTTAAGGAATGTTTCCTCACATTTGTCGGACCTAACAAACTTTACCTCCTTCCTAGTTAGCTTAGTCAAAGTTACTGCCATCCACGAAAAATACTTAGTGGATCTTCGGTATTAGCCAGAAAGTCCAAGAAAACTTCTAATATCAGTCACCATCTCGGGTCTCTTCAAATTATTAACAGCTTCGATCTTATTTGAATCGATTGATAGATCCTTCTCTGAAATCAGGTTACCAAGAAATTTAACAACTTTCTTATAGAAATGACACTTGAAAAACTTTGCCATTATCTGATTCTGCCTCAGCGTCCCAAGCACAACTATAATATGATCTTCATGCTTCTCCCATCCTTAGAGTATACCAAATGTCATGCATAAACACCAACACGAACCTGTCCAAATGTTCTCAGAAGACTCGGTTCATCAAATCCACGAAGAAAGCAGATGCATTCGTCAACCCGAATGGCATTACTAACAACTCGAACGAACCATATCTAGTTCGAAATGTCATCAATTGAATACTGTCTTGTGCCACTCTTAACTGATGGAAACTCATCGCCAAATCAATTTGGGAAAACACTTTGGCTCCACTCAACTGATCAGATAGATCATCAATTCTCAGTGAAAGATACTTATTCTTTATCGTCCTCCCGTTTAGCTTACGATAGTCGATACACACCCTCAATGACCCATCTGGTTTCTTCACAAACACCGCGACTGCTCCCCAAGGCAAACTACTTGGTCTAATGAAATTCCATCCTTCTATATCCACTAGTCACGCCTTCAATTCCTTCATCTCACTAGGTGTTATCCTCCTATGTGGTCAACTTACAAATTTAGCTCCAAGCATAAGATCTATCCGAAAATCAACAGCTTGTTTCGATGGTGGTCCTGCGACTGGCTCAAAAACATCTGCAAACTCTCTTGCATATCATACCTGACTTTGCTCTTCCTCCACTTCCATTGCACTTAACAAAGCATGACACTTCGATAAGAATTCTCCACATAGAAAATAATTTGGTTATGACTATCAAGGTGTCTTGGTGATATCTCCCCATCCTAGCAAAATATCCTAGGCTCATACCTACTCAACCATTCCATACCCAAAATGATTCTTAAATCTAGGAAATAGAATACATGAGACGACATATAAACTTATGACCTAACAAATCAAGTTCTGTCTGGTCACATCTCATCCGTAGAGTTGCATACCCTCCTATTGGATTTGCAACCCTTAAGGAAGTAACATGGCATGTGTGTTATAAGCATAACCTATCAACAAAACACAGAGATATAAATGAATGTGATGTACCGACATCAAATAGTATCCTAACTAGTATACTGAATCAAAAACGTACCTTCGATCACAGTCTTCCTTTTATCAGCTGCAGTTGGCTTATCTAATGATCTAATGAAAAAACTTATACTTTTCCACCCTGATAGGCTCTGGATAATGGTTCTTATAATGCTTAGCTTGGTCACAGTTGAAGCACCTCACGTTCTTCTTATCTGCAGCCGTATTCCCCTTACTTGACCGCCACTCATTTGCATAATGACCCTTTTTTCACACTTGTAGCAAACTAAATCGGCTTTTGCCTTCTTGGTAGCATCTCCCTTTAGGGCTCCCTTCTTCTTAAAGAACTTTCTCTTCTTTCCCTAAGAATCATGGGTTTCAACTTGCTTCTCTTTAGCACAAACAGTAAGCATCTCTTCATAGCAAAATGCCATTCCACAACCACATTACAAGGATTATGGATATGTTTCAAGGTTTCTCTCGTAAGCTCGGGACTCAAACCATGAATTAACCTCTCAATCCTTCTGATGTCAGTGTCAACAATAGCCTACACATATCGAGAAAGCTTATTAAACCTAGTAGCTTACTCAATAACCGACATCTCTCCCTAAACTAGATCCATAAACTTCCCCATCAACGCTGACTTAGCATCTCAGATAAAACCTCTATTCAAATCTCCTTCTGAATTAATCCCATGTTAACTCTTCCTCCGAAACTCCGGCAGCAACACTGTTCCACTAATGAAGTGCTGACCCTTACAACTATCTAGAGGCCAACCTTCTTCTCTGCTCATCATCTAAACCTAGATCAACAAAGATACGCTCACAAAGCAAATGTCAATTCTCTATTCTATGGCATCCTCTGTTCCCAAAAACGGTTTCCCAATAAGACAAGTGCAGTCTCTGCTCAACTTATCATAGTTATTCTCAACTGGAGCCACATGATCAGCTCCTCCAACATTCCCTGCAACTCTAGTGGTAGCTCATACTTACATCGCATTAACGAAGAACTGATACATCGCCACCATATCTACTGGTGGATTTCCAACATACATATTGGATTTATCATTTTGGTTAGCATTAGCCTGTCGACCTTGGTTCCTCCTAGTATTAGGTCGAGCATTTCCATTGGTTATGGAGCTTCCTCCGTCGAGATTTTCTTTTCTGTTTCATGCTTCCATATCTTCTTTATCATAAATCTGCATACGAGACTTAGTAAGATACAAAGAATGGCCTGAGAGAGAGAGGAATATGCACTTATATATATATATATATATATATATATATATATATATATATATATATATCAAATACAAGTACGTTACCATTACATTATCCCAAACCCTGATCATATTTTTAGTTCATCGGATTTTTTTCAAAAGGTTTTAGGTTTAATTTGTTCTAAAGTTTCATAAACCTATGCTCTGATACCTACTTGTAACATTCCCCTGCTTGGAGGCCCAAAATTAATGGCTATTAATGCTGCAGTCATCTATAGTTATTAATCCTCGAAGACCAAATTCAGCGGTGTTAGTTTCATTGATGCACAGAAACACATGAATATGGAAAAAATTTAAAACTTCAAACAAGATCACATTCTATTTCAAAACATTTCCAATTCATTATGTAATCCCACAATCCAACAACATTTAGAGAAAATACATTTATTACAATGTATGCCAAGAGTGACATATGAAGATGCCTCTTGGATGATTAGAGTATATACAGGAAATTTGACAATTTTTCCATTGCAGACAACACAGCGGAATCAAATAAAAGAGAACTCTAGATATCTATCTTGCCTCCTGCACGTCTCCGAAATCTTTATTCATGTAATAAGGTATCTGAAAACCTTAACTCTCAAATTATTCAAAATCAATTGAGTACCTGAGAGTTTAAGAGGAAAACATAAACTTCGAGTCAGACATAAAGCCTAGTATGAATAATTATCTACCATCCCAAACCCTTTAGAAATCTAGTGTGACCACGCCTCTCAGTAGGAGGTTTTTTTCCCCCACTGGTATCTTAAAACTTTTAAAACCATATATTATGCTCCTACATTCACAATGATTAAAAGAATTCAAGACAACATAATATGATAAGATATGATGATATGCAAAAATAATGAATTAATTTTGGAATACCCATCCCAATTCATTCTGACTCTTTGTCACCGTTATAGTTTCTACGATTACTATTAACATAATAGTTTTCATGGGCTAACTAATAAATGGTAAATGTCGAAGGACTCCCTATCCAATTACATAGTTTTCATGGGATCACTGTGAACCTATTGGTAACGCCAATATCTTTATTCTTATTCTTGTTTTCATGGGTTGACTAGGAACCTATTGGTGACTCTAATTTCCTGTCTTCTTATCCTAGTTTTCATGGACTGACTAGGAACCTACTGACATCTGTCAACTTCTTAATTCGAATATAGGTTTCATTGGTTAACTACAAACCTATTGGACTGTGCCAGCAACAAATCATAGTTTTATGGGCTAACTATGATGCTATCTTTCTAACATCTTCATTGATACACACTTTTCATAGGCTTATCATGAGCCTATCGGCCCATGTCAATATCTTTCTTTAACATCTTAGCATCCTATATTCTGGTCTTCCTGAGTTGCAATTCTAATCATTCGAGAGTTAACTTAATTTATATTCGCTAAAGGGTCAACTTAACTGGTTATTCTACCTACCCTAAAATTCAGTTATGGATCCAATACAATGTGAATATATATATATATATATATATATATATATATATATATATATATATATATATATATATGAAGAAGCATACACAATAACTTTGTTAATCACTTTAACCTTTTAATCAAAGAAACCTTCTTGAAAAACTCCTTTTCAAAATAGTTTAAATTTATGATATGGCTTTCTTTCAAAAAAGAGATTGGGTTATTGCATTGAAAATAAAGGCTGTCGAAACCTTCAAAACCTTGCTATCAACTTCACTAGATAACCTCCTCCGAAAGCATATAAATCTCTTTCCAAAACATTATCCCTTGCCTTTTGAAACAATTTATAACTTCTCTTTTGAAACCTTTCGAATGTAACAAAGTTTTACTTGATAAAATTTAAAAGCATTGCTTCGAACTATTGAAAGTACCCCTTTCAAAACAATTGCAAGTATCCCTTTCGAAACCATTGAAAGTACCCCTTTCGTAACCATTGGAATTATACTTAAATATTATTTGGTTCAAAGTGAATATAAAAAAAGTATCTCTTCTAAAACCATCCTTCATCATATAAAAGTATTAGGGAAAACTTGAAAGGGTCAGCACCATCTCCTTCAAAAGCTTCATATCATTTAAACATAACATTGAAGGATAGCGTCGAAACCTCCTTTCGTAGCTATTGCTTTCGAACCTTGGACCCTTTCGAAAGCATTTAGGACGTGGCTTAAAACATCTTTAAAACATGCACTACCTTTCGAAAGCATTGATGACATCAACACTCTCGGAAGGCAAAAGAATGGCAATAGCGCTTCGACTCGGTCCGGACCCCTTCTTTCGAAAGCATTATTTTATAAGTAAAGGAACCCATTCGAATGCTTGTTATTTAAAACATAAGTTGATGGCAACCCCTTCGAAAGCATTTAGAAAACCTCTTTTGAAAATAATTGATTCAACTCCTTCAAAGGATTCAATTAAAACAAAGGCAAGCGCTTTACTTTTAGAACAAACAAAAATGTATCGACCTCATTGGAAACTATTCTTTCGACACCATGCCTTCCGCCTTTCTCCAATCCACTATGTACCAATTGATTGATACCTTATGTGTTGGTTTTGGCTCAGTGGTGTTTTTGACTTGATTGAAGGCGGAAGCTCTGAGTCGAAAGGTACTTCTAAAGAAGGCGGAACCAAATTTTCTGGGTAAACCTGATTTAATACTAATTAAAGCAATCACTTTCTAACTAACTTGCCACATGTAAACAAAAGATTGGTTGCCTTAACATTTCAAATTCTTTACTAAAATAACTACCGCTAATTTTAGATCTAAATCAAGGTTAAGTTAGCTAATAAGCCCTTCCATTACGCAAAACTCATATTGCAAAGAAGTCCCTCTTCTAATATAATTTACTTTTCATAGCAAATCAGTTAGGAAAAATCCCCAAAAATTTCAGAAATTCACTTTAATCATGTTATCTAACATACTAAAATTCCAGACTCAAATTCTCAATATAATTTGTGAAATATATTTATAAACATAATTAAGCATAATTTCCTTTGAAAATTCGTAGTAATCTTTCCATAAGTTGGAAAAATTATCAAATTTAAAATCCAACTCCAAAATCATGTTTTACACAACAAATATTTTTCCATGGCATTTAAACATCAACATATATCGATTTTTCCCTAAAAATACACATAGTCTTATTTAAACATTCTTATTTAAATCAAATAAATTGTAATTCATGCATATCATCATCCAAATCATCATAAAAACGAATTTACCCCTAAATTCGAAAAAATATGATTATAAAACAAAATAGAAATGGAATGAATAATTATTCACCTTGATTAAGATAAGGAGATTGGATTGAGATTAATTTCCCTTAAGCTTGAATCCCTAGCTAAACTTTGATTTTTCTTCTCCTTGATTATGGTCGGCTCCACTTCTTACATTTTTTTTCCAAAATGACATGAATCGAGATGAAATGTTAAGGAATGAGAATATATAAGGTTAAGGGTTATGTGTGGAAAATTCATAATATACCCTTATGTAAATTAATTATCCTAAAAACCATTCTTTAGCCTATTTAATTGGTTAATTGAGCACGACCTTAATTATGTTTATTCGAATCCCGACCCCCTTATCTCTTAACATTTACATTACTCTATTTTATTCATCTAATTAAATTTCCTGAATAATGTTATCAAAAATTAAGAGTGTTACATTTTACCTATAATAAATTAATTAGCGTACAGATAAATAGACAACATGACTACAGTGTTTGACATGGTTGGACGCTGAGTCATTCTATCTACACAAAACTAATTGGCATGCAGATTGGCTTACAACGTAGCTACAATGTTTAACATGACGAGACATTGAGTTATTCTCTCTATACTAAACTAATTAGCATTAGGAATGATAGATAACGTGGCTACAGTATTTGACATAATAGGACACTAAATCAAATACATGTCAAATATAAATACCCACACTAGTTTTTTTCATTCTCACTCATTCAAACCTTAGTACTTCATTTCTGCCCTCCAGCAAAATAATAATTTCGGCCTAACAACTTATATTCTCTGATGATGGCAATAATAGATGAGAATGGAAGATCATTTTCATCATGAAAACCCCAGTATCGATGTCTATGCTATAATCTGGCTAATCCATTCGGCAACATAGTGAATCAGTTATTGGTTGTTGTTACAAACTATAATCACTTTTGGTATATTGAAAGACTGATGGAAGACTATTTTAATCCAAATGGTACTTACATCGATGGCAATTTCATAAGATGATTTCAAATGCATCGACCTTTATTCCTTAGGATTCTATAATTAATTAAACAACATGATAAATATTTTTTCTTCGAACTAATGAATCTCGTACTCAAGGTTTGTTTGGTCACCAAAAACTGACCGTTGCATTGAAAATGCTTGCATATGCTCGACTAGTAGACTCTCTCAATGAATTTGCGCTTGGGGGAAAGCACGATTCTTGAAGCTTTGGATTGTGTTTTCGAAGCCATTGCTAACATATATAGTGATCAATACTTACGAAGTCTGAACAAAGCTGGCATAGCAAGATTAATAGAGTGCTTGGCAGGAGATGCATGGTAAGAGACGATGGTAATGAATGTTGTGTAATATAAACTGCATGCATAGGGATTGGAAGAACCATCTAGGTAATATGTCGGAGCTTATTAGTTAACTCCTGTAGGTCAACAATTGTTCTTGAAGCGGTGGCATCATATGACTTATGGATCAAGCATGCTTTTTACGGAATGGCGGGTTCTAACAATGACCTTAACGTAGTAAAACAAACTACTTTATGTGATAATTTAGCGAATGGTATAACAACTATGTGTTTCGTTACTTTAGGAGAAAAAAGTATGATAATAGTTATTACTTGGCGATGGTATATACCCTAAATGGAATACAATTTTTAAGACAATTCCTAATCCACTAAACAATAAATAAGAAAACTTTGTGGTAATGCAAGAAGAAAAGAGGAATGATTTTAAAATAACATTTGGTATTCTTCAATCTAGATTTATCATAGTCACCAATCCATGTAGACGATGACTATATAGTTAAAGCGCCACAAACGCCTTGCTAATTCTTCACTATAGTGTGTTGTGCCCTTTGACCGTTATATATTTTCTATTTAGCGTTATTAAACAGTAAATCTATTTAAAGCCTTGTTATTTTACGCTGTACCTGCTACATGACTGGTTTTTAGCACATTCATTAGTAATATTAATACAAAATTAACTTGACTTAATATTTTAAACCAAATCAGCAAAGTTACCATAAAGACCTAAGTTTAAGGCCTAAGTGCTCAACATAAGTTAGAAAACTCATTTTTGTAACAAAGTCGGGAATGCATAAACCATGATATTCTCCATTTTTTATATAAGGTAAAAAATAAATTCTTTTTCCTACACAAGCGATGTGAGAAGGATAATAAATTAATTATGGAAAGTGAATTTTATTTCTAGTAAAAAAATTTACATCTTTGTTTTTTCCATAATATCACCATTTTATCCCTGCTATAACTTTTACACCTTTGTCGCTATAAATATAATAAGCACTTTGACTACACAGGACTATGGTCACCGAATAACATGAAGAATATAATGTATATTTGTGTTATTCTACGCAATATGATTATGAAGGCAAGAGCAGCGTGAATAACGACTTTGATTACGAGGATGTTGAACAATAGCGAATATAAGGCATATGTGATGTTTGAAAGTGCTCTAGAGCACGAGTTTCATGTTATTATCCAAATTTCATTTCGTACTGTTCTACTCCACTATAGACTATAAAATAATCTATTAATTCATATTTGGAACTTTATATGGCAGTTCACAATAATTTATTACTATTGTTGTTATTGTTGTAGTTATATTTCATGTTGTTGATGTTGTGCACATGGTAGAAGATCGTTTTTGTGATAAGAGATTATTGTTGTTGTTTTGATTATTGTAATGTACTTCAATTGAATTTCATATCATTATGTACCATTATTTCACTTGTCACCCTTGAAAAGTGAAATATACTTAATTGGTTAAAAGACTTCAAAAAGTGCAAACATACTTGTTTAAGTCAAAACAGCACATCACCTTTCGAAGAATAAAAGATACAATAAAAAAACAAACATAACTACTGTCCCCACTTCATGCATACATCTTATCGTTTCTTTCCTCCTAGATTTTGTATACTCTTGTTGTTCGTCATTCATATTTTAATGTTTCCATAAACATTACTACGTCTTCTACTCTTCGTTTATTTCAATCAAGAAATCGTTTTAATTTCACATTTTTTTCTTCGTATTGAGAAGACCAAAACTCCGTCATACGACTATGCCTATCTTTAAATTTCAGTAAAAGTTTTTTTTATTTCGAATTCATTTGCAGTAGCAGTCTGCTTCTTTTTGACTAGTTTGGATCCTTGAGGAGTGACAAAATCATCAACGCTAGGAGTCAGATGCTCTTCCAACATCATATTATGGCTTCCTTGTGATTCAACGGGACTTTAAAGAGCATTTTCTAACTTTGACACTTTACTTCGAGATTTATTTGATTAGACTTTTTTTGAAATGGTGCGTAGATACAACATGTCACTAGAATAACATAACGCAAGTCACATTTCAATATATGTTCGAATCACGCTACGCAAGTTTCGAACTTGCGACCTCTTGCACCAAAGTCGAATCACTTAACCACTAAGACAATTGTGCTTGTCATTTGATTAGACTTCTTGAATATTTTTCTGGAGAGAATCATGATCGAGTAGCAGTAATAAATATGCATTGACTAATAAAAATAAGGTACTTTTTATTCTCAAGTCTCTTAACTTTTTTAGACAATTTATTTGCGTCCACCCTCTTTATAAAGTACAAAATATTTAGAGTGGTATAAAATGTGTAAAGAATGAAAATAAGTTAATCTTACCAAAATACCTTCACTTTTGATGCCACTAGGGTTCATTTGCTCTACCTTAAACATTTGAGAATCGAGTGTCTGTGTTCAATGATTAATTTTTCCATAATAACATATAATCGAAGAAAGCGGTCTTTTACAATCTATGTTCTTTCGATTATACCAATTTGGAATTTTACACCAAAAAGTATCACCACTTTGGTCGGCACTTCAGATCATGTCAGTGTAGAGTGCACACCAAATTGTAACATAAATCGTGGTTTCCACCAAAGTTTGACTAGCATAGTGAATGCTTTCCAACAGGAACTATAGTTCTTCGAAATTGAGTCCCTCAAAACTGAATTTTGTAGCGTCGCCGTTGAAGTCACAAACTACTTTACTTTTGTTGAAGAAAAGTTGGAGCAAATCATTTTTGCTATAGTAGTTTTTTGTTATGACAAGAGAAAAAAATGTGATCTATGGTATTTGTAGGGGGAATAAGAGAAAGAGCCATTGAAGTGACCATTAAAAATGGCCGTTATTTTGATGCTTGTTCAACAAACGCTCACTTTTAGACAATTGTTGAACAAGCTCTCATAAATATTATAGATATTTGACCCATTTATCTGAATTTCATAATCAAATACAAAATATGCACTTCGTTGCAGCGTGATTTAGGATTACATATTACATGTTGTAATTTGTAACTCGAGTTTCTCTAATAATTTCAATTCTCAACCTTTTCTCACCATTTTTTATTTACTGAACTCGGATAATATAATAAAAGAGCTTTGAGGCCTAAATGGCATAATCTAATTTTCACATTGTAGGCTCAATTATTGTAGTATAGACTGTATGCATTGGGAGTAAAAGAACCATCCAACCGCATTCGCTGGGGCTTTCCATAGATCAAAAATTATTCTTGAAGTATTGGCTTCTTATGACTTACGGATGTAGCATGCTTTTTTTGTAATGTCAGGTTCTAACAATGACCTTAACATAGTAAAATATTTTAATTTATTTAATGATTTAGTGCATGGTAGAATAACTCCGTGTTTCTTAATTTTAGGAGAAAACATGTATGATCACAGTTATTATCTTAGCAATGGTGCATACCTTAAATGGAATACCATTTTTAAGACAATTCCTAATCCATTAAATAGTAAATAAATAACCTTGTAGAAATGCAATACGAATAGAGGAAGGATGTTAAAATAACATTTGGTATTCTTCAATGAAGATTTGTCATAGTTAGCAATACATGTAAACCATGGCTATGCAGTTAAAGCACTACAAAAGTCTTGCTAAATCTTTGTTGTACCATGTAGTGATCTTTGGTTGCTACACATTTTCTATTTAACGCTATTAAATAGTATATTTGTTTAAAGCCCCGCTATTTTCTGCTACACTTGCTAAATCATTGGTTTTTAGCAACTTATTTAGAAAATATTAATACAAAAAGTTAATTTCACTTGTTGTATTTTTATCAAATCAACAAAGTTAGCATAAAGACCACATTTTGAAGCCTATAGCATAAGTTTGAAACCTATTTTAGTAACCAATCCAGTAGTGCAATAATGATGATATTCTTCATTTAATTATATAAAATAAAAATATATATTCTTTATCAACTGATGTGAGATGGAGAATAAATTAATTCTAGAGATCAAATGTTATTTCCAGTAAAGATTTATCCACCTCCATTATTTTCCGCTTTATCCTTACTATAACTTCTTCACCTCCATCCCAATAGATATGTTAAGTGCTTTGACTACACATGTAATGACCCTAATTTTGATTAACATTATTTAGGACATTTAAATAGTTAAATAAAATAAAATAATGTAAATGGTTAGGAAAATTGAGATTTGAATAGTAATGGGTATCCATGTCTAGTTTAACAATGAACTAAAAGGAATTAAAATGAAAGAAGTAAGGCTAATAGATAAGGGCAAAATAGGAATAATTATTATTCTCATATCCTAAACTCTCATACCTCTTTCATTTTGCACGTTCACAAACCAAAACAAAACAAAGAAGAGGTCGACCACCATTACAAGAAGTAAGAGGAAGATAAGGAAGAATCTAAAGAAGGAAGCTTAATCAAATTCATTCAAGATCAAATCTCAACTTCTTAACAACAAGCTAAAGGTGAATAACAGAGTACATCTCATATTCTATGATTTTCGGTTGCTAGATTTAGATCTAAATTTATTTTGCAAACTTTTTGCCATGTTTTGATTGTTTAAATGGATATATATATATATATGTATATATATATATGCATGTTGGTGATTTAGGCTATTTCATATATACTTTTATGATAAGAATTGACTTAGAAAACCCATTAGATGACATATAAATGACTGGCAATTTTGATATATGGTCAAAAATGATATTTTAGAGATGGGTTTCAAGTTTCATAATTTCCTATAATTAATGTGGATTTGTTATGAAGTTTGCACTGAAGACAATGGTTAAATTGGGTTTAAAATTCATTATGGCTATTATATTATTAGCTTTGGGTTCGAAATTTTTATATGTTGGAAAACATATTAAAAGTGATTTATTGGAATTTTCGAAGAATTTTTCTAAATGTTTTACGAAGTATATAAAATTATTTAAGGTATGTGACTTAAATATTTTATAAGTTCAAAATAGGAGAATGGGCAATTTTCTTAATCTTTTAAAATCTAAAACACTAAATTCGGTAGCATTTTTAGAAAAACCCGTGGTAAAGAAATTGGAAACCAATTGTATCATGACAAATAAGCAAGTTACCTAGAAAGAAAGTACTTTATAAAGTAAGAAAACGATTTTTGTAAGGATTTGCCGTTTTGCCGGTATTGGTAGCAAGCTTTCGACTACATACCCCTGCCTTCGACCAAGTCAAAACTAATAAGCATGGTATCATTGCCTTGGTAAGTAGTGGATTGGAGTTAGGCGAATGGTATAAGGTCGAAACGTGCATTTGAAGGGGTCGAGACCTTGCTTTGCTTTTAAAAGGAAATGTCACGTGCTTTGCTTTCCAAAGATTGTTTTCGAAAGGGTTTAATTATAGTTTTCAACAAAGGTTGCCGCTTTTTTTTTTTAAACTAGCCTTCGACAGGGTCAAAACACACATTGCCTCAATTCTAACTTTCGACATAGTTAAGGTCATTGCCTTTACACATGGATTCAAAGGAGTGCTTTTACTTTTAAAACAAGAGCCACTTTTCCATTTCTTTCGCTTTTAAAATAAGAGCCACTTCGAAGGGGTCGAAACCTTCCACTTTCCTTTACTTTGGATATTTGCTTTCGAAAGGGTATTTTGACTTAGCTTACCTAAGACCTTTTTTTTATTGAAAGATAAGCCTATAGGTTTCGAAATGAATGGTTTTAATGGTTTCAAAACAATGTTCCACAAGATTTTACTTGAACTCAATGCTTTCGAAAGGTCAATTTTGAGTAAAGAACTTTAATCTTTCGAAAGGTTTAAACGAAGGTTTCGAAGGGAAGGTTCCCCGATGGTTCGAAAGGTACTTAATGTATTTTTGATGGAAGGTTTTTAACTACTTTCGAAAGGCTAGATTAAAGAGTTTTGAAAAGAGGATATCTAAGGCTTATAATGGTTTTAAAGGGAAACCTTCAATGATTTCGAAAGGTTGTTATCAAGGTTTTGAAAGGTATGTTTTGGTCGTTCAGCTTAAGGTTATAAAGTAAAGTGGTTTACTTGTATCGAAAGAGGTACTTTCAGTGGTTTCGGAAGGGGTATTTTCAATGATTTTGAAGGGGTTGTTTAATGGTTTTAAACAAAGCTTTCGAATGGTTAGCCTTGGCTTCACGGCCTAAGAGTTCTTAAGTTGAAAAATCCTTTAACTTATTTTGGAGGGATAGGTAACCCTCGGTATATTTCATCAACATTGTTTTGGTTAAAATATACATATAACATGGAAAATAGCTTTGAGTAAAACACTTAGCATGTTTTCCTTGTTTAAGTCTGATTTAAAGGGATTAAATCAATTTGAAAGGTTTTAAAGAAAATTTTTAAAGGGTAGTTAACCCTAAGTAAATAACTTGGATATTTGAATACCAGATGAGATTGGTGTAGGGTCATGCCCTATAATTTAGCTATAGTACCTAGCTAATTTAGTCCAAAATGCCAATGTATGTGGCATAGTCACGGGTAAGACCTAAATGATGGTTATACACATAAATGAACATGTATAGAGAAGGAAAAAGATAGTGAGCCCAAAAAACCATTAGGATCAGGTGACCCTTAGAGAAGTAAGTTAAGGACAGACCACCCAACTCTTTGTCTAACAGGTATTCGATTTTTTGTTTATTTTACCTGATAGGCCCGAGTCTGCCAATGGTTATAGTTAGCCATGCAAAACAATATTGTTCAGACAGATGGTCCATTTATTACCTGTTTATAAGCATATAAGATGTTGCTATTATTTTTATAATATGTTTGATTAATCGATCTGATTGTAGGATTCTAATTTGCAAAAAGAAATGTTTTAAAGGGATATTAGTAAGGAAAACCCTGTTCCACTAAGTTGCGTGGTCTCATTTAATATCAATAAACTGATATGTAGTAATATTATTCACACCAGGCTTTATGCCTGGCTCGATGTTTATGCTTTCCTCTTAAACTCTCAAGTGCTCAAAATTAATTTGAGTAGATTGAGAGTTAAGGTTTTTCAGGTTTATTAGGTGGACGAACAAAGCTTCTGAACACATGCAGGAGGATGGATAAGTACTTAGGAGTTGTTAATTTTGTTTCTATTTCCGTTATGATGTATTAAGATAGTTTTGTCTATTTAGTACTCTGATTATCCAAGGGGGCATCTTCATATGTCCCTCTTGGTATATTTTGTAGTAATTATATTTGATCAAACCTGGGAATCAATTATATGATTATGTAAACTGAATATGAAATATTACTTTGTAATGTAATCAAAAAAGTTTTTTATTCTGTGACGATTTTAATTCATATTAATGTGCTTTTGATATTATAGTTACCATTAACATTACCATATTTTGTTGGTGGAAGTTTATATTATGGATGAATGCAGCATGTATAGCACTTAGCTTCGAGCCTCAAGATAGGGGGATGTTACAACTTGGTATTAGAGCATAGGTTTATGAAAAACTTTAAAATTAAAATGATTTTGAAAATATAATCCTAAGAATTAAAGAACGATTGGGGTATGGGATAAAACTATAGTAATATATTTGTATTTGCTATATATAAGTACTTGCTTTATCCCTATTCTCTCATCTCTATTAGGCTATTCTTCCACATCTTACAAAGGCTCGAATGTGGATATGGATGCTAGAAGTGGAAGAGTTAACATTGGTGGGGGAAGCACCATAACTAATGGAAATGTCAGACCAAATACCAGGAGAAATCAAGGTCAGGAACAAGCTGCAAATGTGGGTGCTGGAGTCCCACAAGTTGATATGGAAGCAATGTATCGGTTCTTCATAAACATGATGCAAGCGGGAGTTGCTGTTGGAATAGTTAGAGGAAGTGCTAGAGGAGGAAATCAAGAAGCTCCATTGATCAACAACTATGCTATTATGAGTAAAGATTATGCTAGCTTGGAGGAAAGATGTTTATTGGTACTTAAGACGCAATTGAATTGCAGAATTGGTTACTTCACTGTGAGATGATTTTTTCTTATTTGGGGCTTAATGAAGAGCAAAAAAGGAGACTCGCCTCCAGAAAAATACATGGGGAAGGACTGTATTGCTAGAACAGTGTGACTATTAGAGTCAATAAGTAGACCATAACTTGGGCCGAGTTCAGGAAAAGGTTTGAAGAAAGGTTTATGTCAAAGATTGCTAAGTCCACTCTGCTCAGGACGTTTGCTTAGTTGGAGCAGGTGGATATTACTGTACTTGAGTATGCAATAAGGTTTGAGGAGCTAGCATGATATGGCTATGCTACGGTTTATAATGTTATTAAGAGGAATTAAAAGTTCATTTGGGGGTTTAAGCCTGAGCTATCTAAGCCCAAGTTATCACACAATAGAGATCCATGTGATGTTTTTGTGGAGATGGCATAGCGGCATGATGCGATGCTTGCTTTTTTGTAAGGAAATAAGGAAAAGAAAGCTCAAGGAGAACAAAGTCAGAAAAGGAAGTTTTCCATAAGAAAGAAGCTTAGAAGTGTGGAGCTGCTAAGAAAGGAAAGGCAAAGATTGTTTGTTATAAGTGCGATAAGAAAGGGCATTATGCTCATGATTGCCAGACAGGAAAAGGAAAGAAAGCTTCTTAGAAGAAAGGAGTAAGTTGTTTCAACTATGATCAAATTGGATACTATAAGAACTAGTACAATGATCCAGCCAAGGATGGGAAAGGCAAAGTGTTTACATTGGAGCCAGCTCCCTCGAAACCAACAGTGCAGAAGAAAGCAAAAGCTGTGTTGGAAGGTATACCTTTGATTTATAGTGTAAGCATAATCTAAAACCCCTACACCTAGTGACTTCCTTAAGGGTTGCAAACCTGATAGGAGGTTATGTGAGTCTTGGGATAAGATGTGACCACCTAGAGTTTGAATTGGTAGGTCACATATTTGTTTGTAGTTTTCATGTATTTGATTTCGTAGGGCTTGGAATTATTTTAGGTATAGATTGGTTAAGTAAATAAAATTCTAGGATATTCTGCAGTGATAGCAAAATCTTACTTAGACACCCTGACTGTAGTAATCATATCATATAGTCTGTAAAAACCTTAATATTGAGTTAAATGCTTTGTTGGATGTTGTGGAGGTAGAAGATGAGTCGATTTAAGTTTTCGTTGGTAGAGAATGCGCAGATGTCTTCGAACTCGTAGTGGGATGGCCAAAAAAACAAGCTATTGAATTTTGAATAAATATAGTACCAGGAGTAGAACCAGTGAGTAGACCGTCAAGTAGAATGACACCTACCAAGATGAGGGATCTCAAGGTGCATTTGGTGGATTTGGAAGGAAAGAATTTATCAGACCAAGCATTTCACCTTGGGGAGC
This sequence comes from Allium cepa, assembly GCA_030765085.1. Classification (NCBI taxonomy): domain Eukaryota; kingdom Viridiplantae; phylum Streptophyta; class Magnoliopsida; order Asparagales; family Amaryllidaceae; genus Allium; species Allium cepa. The sequence goes on from CM060945.1 coordinate 502,861,874, forward strand.
ACCCGTAGTGTTTGCGAAAAGACCAGACATATCGTTAAGGTTATGTATCGATTGTCGCAAGTTGAATGACAAGATTATAAAGAATCTATATCCGTTGCCAAGAATTGATGATGTGTTCGACCAGTTGAGTGGAGTCAAAGTATTTTCCCAGTTGAATTTAGCAAAAGGATTCCATCAGCATAAAGTGGCAGAGGAAAGTAATCCATTGATGGAATTTAGGACAAGATATGGATCGTATAAATGGTTGGTAATGCCATTCGAACTAACTAATGCGCCAGCATTATTTGTAGATTTGATGAACCAAGTTTTTTGCAGGCACTTGGATAGGTTCGTGTTGGTTTTCATGGTTGACATTTTGACATACTCTAAGAACGAAAGAGAGCATGAAATTCATCTTAGAGTAGTGCTTGAGATGCTGAGGTAGCATTAGCTAAATGCAATGTTTTCAAAGTGTCGTTTCTGGAAGAAAGAAGCGAAGTTTCTTTGTCAGGTATCTCAGAGAAAGGGTTTTTAGTAGATCTGGCTAAGATTGATGCACTGAATAACTAGATGAGAACCGAGATAGTGACTAAGATAAAAAGGATTTCTTGGATTAGCTGGGTATTGCCGGAGATTCATTAAGGATTTTTCGCAGATAGCTACACCGATGACCAAGCTAATGCGAAGCTATGTGAAGTTCATTTGGGCCGATAACATCCTCGTCTTTGCTTTGATTTCCTCGTTGATGAAAAAGAGAAGCTACTTAAGGAAATTAGGACATCCCATACTAAGTTAATTTGCAGTCGTGATTGTCCCCCAGTTGGGAAGTGGGACTATAACAAATGTCCACCGGTTATAACTCTAGAGGGAGTCAATATTCCTTTTCATTCGACAGTTAACCTTTTCGCTATTTGTATCAAAAATGGACACAACACCTATCAGAAGTTTTTTGAAGAGATAAAAGTGAAAAATGTAAATCTAAAAGATTGATTATCTAACAAAAACTCTAAAATCGATAGGTAAACGCAAATACAAAAGTGATTTAGAGTGGTTCGGCATGTTGCCTACGTCCACGATGAAGTTTTTATGACTTTATTGACTCTCTTTCAATGATTACACTTGATTACAGCGAACAACAACGGATTACAACTGGAAATTCGAGTACAACAGCAAGATTAGGATGCAAAGCTCGATTCAGTAGAGTATGGGCGCTTCAGGATCAAAAGATCCCCTTTCTGTAGGCTCTAGGGCTCTATTTATAGGCGTAGGAGGCTAATATCTCGGGAGACTTCTTCTGACATGTGGGTGGGCCACACCACTGATTCCGAGAAGTTTTGACTCGATATGTGATCGATACGAACTCAATTCGTATCGATCAAGCTGATGTACAATGGAATCGAAACTTGGTGAAAACATTCTTTGGCTTGCACGTGATCTTCTATGAAAATTTCGTAGCATTTGTATCGGTGGATCTCAAGTTATGTTCGATACGAAATAGAGTGCTTCGGTTGGCTGTCCAGTTCAAATCCATGGTTTCGAATCGATTTGCTTCGAATAGATCGTGCACGTGATAACACGGTGATGTGGGGTGCGTTCCTCGCATCGATCCACCTTTCGCTCCGAGTTGACCAAGTCGTTCCCCTGAACTTCGCCTCATTTGTATCGATGACCGTTTAGTGCATCGAATCGATGGAGATACTTTAGTTCGTATCGATGGAGGTAGCCTTGTTCGCATCCATCGAGCCAGTCCTTGCTCATATCCATCAAGGTTCGAATCGATCAGGGTTACTGCAACTCGATGGATACGAGCAAGCAGTATCAAGATGGATCCAAATAAGTGACAATCCTGCTTGGCTCAATGGACGCGGATAGTGATTATTCAATGGATACGAAGTATAGCCATCTGATGGATACGAACTAATGAATTTCGATGGATACAAGTATGACTCTCTAGACGACGGATACGAAGTAGGTGATAGACGATTTACACGAAGTGAGGTCGTCTGGTGGGTATGAGACTGGTCGATGCGAAGCTCATGGATACGAAGATGTGGTCGTTCTGATCGATGCAAAGTTGATAGACTTGAACTAAGGTATACCGATGGATGCGAAGTGGTGTTGTCTGATCAATGCGAACGCCATCGATTCGAACTGGTGTTGACTGATGGATGCGAAAACAGGGATATCTCCTCCAACTTGCATCGATCATAACTAGAGTATATGGACTCAGATTGACCTGAAATTTGGAATGCTGGCTTTTGTGGCTTCGCTTGTCACGACTTGTCAATTGTAGCCAAATCCGGACTCGGACAAAATTCATCGATATCCATAGCGAACCAGTGCGTACTCGATATCCGGGATGAACGATCCCTGATTCCTAATCAGTCGCTTGATATCTTGGCATTGCCAAAAAGCGGGATAACATTTTTCCCCCGTAGTACATCTTATGGAAACATGACGTGCTTTGAAACTTTGAAAAGCTGCAGTCTTCACTCTGAGCAGTTATCGATTTTCCGTTGAAGGCTGTGATCTTGCATCGTTGTAACTGATTGTTGCATGATAGCTATTAGCTGCTAGTCACCCTAATTGTTATTAGATGGATATCCATTTCCTGTGAATGCTAAAAATCGAATACCGGTTCGACATATATGTATATATGTCAACCTGACTCTCGTTAACGTTGTACGTTCATGAGTCGTTGTCAGTTTTCTTGTGTCGAATTCCGCATCAATCCTCTCCTGAACCGATGTGAAACTCGATTTGTAGCAACATTTGACGGTTGATTTTGGATGCTCCTTTGTATCGATCCTCTCCTGAATCGATATAGAAGTTTGAAAGGTTGCCCTTGCATTGATGGACTTTGCAGTGATGGATGCGGCATTGATATTTCGCATCGATGTGCATGAGCTATGATGGATACGAAATTAGCGTTCGTATTGATGGTACTGATGGATTCGAACAAAATAGTTCGCAATGACGGACCGTTGATGGAGCTGTCAACTCGTCGATACGAATAAAGATTATGAATTGATGGAACTCAATTGCCTCCAGAGCTATCCTTATTGTGTACTTCGCATCGATGGATCTACTAACCATTTCGAATCGATAAGAGATTAGGCGGATGGATTCGAACTGGTCGTTCGACTCGATGTGAAGGTTGACCTGCAATGACCGATCGCATTTGACTGGGAGGCGAATAGTTTTTCCTTCACACTTCGGTCCATGTAAATACCAAGGCTCGGTCATTTCTCATTTTTTACTTCTTACTGTTGCCTTCCTTATTTCCTGCATTCGCATCGATCCACAAGCTTGAGAAAAGAGGAACTGCGCTTTGCCTTCGAATCGACTAAATACAATCTTTTAATTCTTTGAATTCCAATTTAATTTAAGTACTTAATCGATCACGAATAAATCCAAGCGATGAAATTCGAATCTTGGATCCATCCCACCCTTGCTGATTGCTGATTCCGGCAACGCTAAGGCCAAATCTGAGCCAAAGCTTGGTCGAGGGTGGCCATGGCGATGCTCAGATGGGATTGGAGAAGATAAGGAATCGAGCGACGCGAAGGAGCTTGTGGGAGGTTTGTTCGGCTTTGATTTCGTATCGATAAAAACTTAAAGGAACTTGATTTCGCTTCGTGGAATTCGTATCGATCCTCTACCTTCGACTTAACTTCGATTATTAGCTCATGGTTCTCGCGTTTATCATTTCGAATCGGTACTAACACAAGGTATAGTTGTGATGGACACGAATTCTACTCTAGACTGATTGATGCGAAGTCAATGCGGAGGGCGTGATTCGAATCGATACGAAGATGGCGTCTAGTGGTCGATACGAAGCCATCGCGAACTGATCGATATGAAACCATTAGGTTCGATCGATATGTAGATGGCGTCCATTGAACGATACAAAACCATTGGGTCCGATTGATACGAAGATGGCGTCCACAGATCGATACGAAACCATCGAGTATCGATTGATACGAATGAGACTTTAGGTGGCCAATCTGAACTTGAATTTTGGCGGATATGAACTTCAACCGATTATATGACTTCGATGAGCTTCATTCCTGCATATCTGATCTCGATTGATGAACTACATATTTGACCACCTTTCGACCTTCGTCGATGGAACTGTAACTCAACAAAATCTTAATAAACTGTAACTTGGATCGGTCCCTAAAGTCTGGATGGCACGGTTGTGACAGTCAGCGATGACGGTCACTCCAGTCTGAATTTCGGAGTCTCGTCGTTTGGGCATCTTTTCTAACTCTGCATACTTTTTTAAGCAAAATGTAGCATTGTACTACACAACACATTCATATACTTTAACTGGGCGACGCACGGGCTCACTATCGTCTAATGATGGTTTTCTATGAGTTAGTTAGCCATGGAAACTTCAAGCTCGCAGCCACCCGAAACTCAGACTTTAACTCCTCCAACCGTCGATATACCGGCCATTGAGGCCAAAGTCATTGATCCTGCCCCGGACATAGTACCTGGGGCATCTTTCATTTTTAACCCGGCAAATTTTGTTCCATCCAATGTATCTGAAGATACGTTAGGTAGAATACGCTTAAGACATGGTCTGTCGATGGATGATGTACTATTGTCGGGCCCTAACGATAGGCCGCACTGCCCTAAGGAAGGGTATACTGCATTCAACCGTCATGCATGCACGGCCGGGACACTCCCTCCGTTTAATCAGTATATCTGAGAAGGGTTGTCTTTCATTGGAATTGCTCCACCTCAGTTGCATCCAAACGGATACGCCTTGCTAAATAGCCTATTCGTCGGGTTTATGGAGCATCTCTATCGAGCACCACTCCCGACTGAGATCAGATATTTATTCAACTTCAAAAGTTGAACATATAGCCCATCCTTTACGTTCCTGGAGGCAGTAAGAAATTGCCAAATAGTTACGGGATCTTGGACTAGATTGAGCTACTTCAAGATAGAGTGGTTCTATGTCTGTGCCCTCCGGGATTTGCCAGTCGATGGCTAGTCAGATGTAAGTATTGCTACCTTCTCGGGTAGCTGACAAGATAGTCATGGATGAAGTCAAACTCATATCTCTTTTTCTTTACAGCGATAATCCAGTGACCTGAAGGTACTTATTACAAGGAGATAGTTCGGGTTCTTCAGGAAGTCCCAAGTGAAAAAAGACACATCGACTTAGTTCTGACAGATAGAAATTTGAGAATTCTCGAGTTAATTGAGCGGAAACAAAGTATAAGGCCTGAGGGGATGCTAAGGGCTAGCACGAAGAAACGGGTTAAGCGCAAGATGCCCAGAGTTATCATAACTGAGGAAATCGATTCTGAGAGAACTCATACTGATGACGAACCTCTAGCTAGGCTTTCGGATTCTGTCTTGGATTCTGAAGAGAAGATAAAAGACAAGGCGGCTGCTTTTAAATCTCCCAGATCCAAGAGATGGAATTATGTGGTCGTGTCTCGGGCCGCTTCCAGAGTTATAATCTCGGAGGCTTCTCCCTTGCGGGCGGAAAATCTCTTCAAAGGGCTCGTCGATCTCCCAATTCCAGACGATGTGTCCTTCCAAGATGATGCCGGATTGGACGAAATTCATCATGCCTTAGATTTAAGCGAGTCTCTTCCCACCGTGGTCGACACTTTCGGTTGGTCGGGGGTTTGCACATATATACACTTCACGACACTACATGATTTATGACCGTTGGCCATCCACTATTGGAAGATTATTAACTCCAGTCGTGTTTTACTTTGTAGATAAGATGGCTGGTCGCAACTCCATGCTTGGCAGTTTACGCAACACTCGCCGAACTTCATCATATTATGAGTCAAGGGATTACGAACAGGGATATTCTAGTCAAGAACGTTATGATAGAGATAGGGGTTATGTACGCCGATCTCGATCTCGCTCCCCCCCCCCCCCCCAGAGTTCCTGCACCGCCCCCAGTTCACATTTCACAGCCTCTCGAAACTTCACGGCACAAGCCGTCATCTCACACTTCAAGATCCGACTCTCATCGCCGAACTGATATAGTGGACCCCTCAACCATTGAATAGGCCATTACCTAGCCCACCGGGGATGGAGCAGTCAAGCTTGCTCAACTGAAAAATGATTTTCACGATATCTGCTTTGATGGCTACATCTTTCCCCCGTACTCGAAGAGAATTCCATCGTCAGCTGAACACACAGTGCATGATTATGTTGCAGATATATTATTTCAGTATAAGGAGTGGTCGAAGGCTGCGCAAAAAGCGTCGAAGGTGGCGTTTGAGCGGGCAGCTACCATCGAGATGTTGGAGAAAGAGCTTTCTCATAAAGACCGAATTATCCAAGTACTCAATAACGAGGCTGAGTCTTCTCGCAAATCTAAGATATAAGATCTTAAGAAGGCCGACGATGCCCACTTGGCCATGGATAGGATGAAACGGGAACACTACGCCACAGTGGAGGACATGGGCCACAGGAACACCATCGTTACTGCTCAGCGGGACGTAGCCCTCTGAAAGCTCAATGAGCTTATGTCTAATTTCTCTGAAATCATAAAGGAAAGGATGCTGTAGATGTTTCCACACAAGAAGCATGCGATCAAGCGATGGCGCTTCGGAGGGAGAGAGATGCGGCCCTGGAAAAAGTCTACGAGGTTGAGGCTGAAGTTGATGAAAAGGTTCGGCAGGCGGAAACCAGGCTTGAGGCGGACATAGAGGAGCTTCTCGTCACTTATAACGCCAATGTATTGAGACATAGGAATTTGGCTTGGCTTGATGATTACTCCACACATCTATACAACGCCTAGAATCTGCTGGTTGAAGAAGAGAAGGCAGTGCAGTCGGGTGGAGCTTTTGATGAATTTGCGCTGGAGAACCATATATTAAGCAAAGACGAAAAGAAGGTTCTTCATGACTCTATGATTTCTCATGCAAGATAGAGACTGGGCACCCAGCACCTAGAAATTAGCGAGGGCTCAGGCGTCGCACATCAAGTTACAAGTTCTGAGATGGTTACTTCATCTGGATCCGAGCCGGTCCCAGTGTTTGAGCCGCAGCCCGTCCCATCCTATGACCCGGAACAGCCACACTTATCTCCTATAAGGGAGCACTCTTCTGAAGCTTTTCAACCAACCATGAGTCAAGTTGAGGAAGGTACTCTACACAAATCTCGTGTGTGTCCGAAATGAAGTATTTGTATTGAAGTGTGTACTAACAACTTTTTCTTTTTCCCTATCCAGTGACTAAAGCTACATCAGCAACGCCTCCTGCGACCCAGGAATAACAACAAAGGCCGGAGGCCATCATCACCGAGGCGATCACTACGACCACGGCCGTTCCTATTGAAGTAGCACAGGGGAGCTCACTTTCTTTCGATGAGCAGACGATGAATGAGCTCCTAGGCCGTCAGAGTGACCCCTTTGCAGCTTACCATTTGTCCTTAGCGGATTTCTACTGGCTCTAGTGCTTCGACACAGACCACTGCTGCCCCCAGTAAAGCCCGTTCTATTCGTGAAGCTGAGATACTGGTTGAAATCATTGCGAAGATGGAGGCAGCAGTTCATGGCGGTAGTTCTGAGGGTGGATTGACGGCACCTGGCCCAACTCCACTTAGAATGATATCACCCAGGGGTACACTTGTTGATACTAGTGTGTCTGTTCTACCCCCGGTCGTAGATCCAGTTCCACCGACTCCTCCTACAGAGAGCATCCCTTTAGACTCAAGTTCGAAGGAGGAAATTGATATTATGCCTCCGTCTAGGGATTGCCTGTCTAAAGGGGAAAGCTAAAAACGAAGGATCGTTAGTGGTGCCGGCGGTTCCACGCCGAAGAAGAAGATGAGGAAGAAGAAGGAATAGATAGGCTCCTTAGGCATATTTTTTGGGTAGATAGGAGTTTACTTTTGCTTTTATAGTTCGCGTATAGACGCGGATTCGGCCCCCGCTAGAAGGCATTTTTTGGAAGAACTTGTACATCTTGCGCTTAAGTGTTGTAACATTCGAATCTTAGATCGGTATGCTTGTGGAGCATCATTTCTAGAGTTGAATTTGTTTTATACACCAAGTCAAAAAATCATGAACAGGAGCCGTGACTGGAGATTAAGTTGGACTTTCGATGTCGTATTGCTCTAGTCAGTGATTTACATCAAGCCCTGCCCCCAGTTTCGGGAACCAGTTGCAATAATCGGCTAGCAATCTCAATCTACCTCTATTTTTCGAGTTTAACATCGTCGAATTGATGCAGAAACAAGTGAAAGTTGAGCGGTTGAATCATGCTTGGTCACTTGTAATAATCACATCCACACTCCGGGGATCAGTACTTGTATTTCGATGGTCACTTGTTCCTATCAAAGTTATTAAGCACATGTCCACACTCTGGTGACTTAGATTAATTTTTCGAGTGGTCGTCTGCACCCAAGTTATATTTATACTCTGTCCACACTCTGGGGACTCAGGTTATTTGCAATCGATAATCGGGCCCGCACTCTGGGAATCTGAAAACTATCAATGTTTGAAATTAAGTTCGCACTCCGGGAACCTGGACTTAGTATTTTAAACTCCAATTTACATTCTGGGAATATGGAGTTAGCATTTATGTTCTGGTTCGCACTCTGGCAACCCAAAGTGATGTTTATACTCTAATTCGCGCTCTGGGAACTCAGAGTTAATGTTTATACTCCGGGAACCTAGAGTCGATGTTTATACTCCAATTCGCACTCTGGGAATTCGGAGTTAGCCAACGGATGGTCAGCCACATCAGTTTAGGCTTTTTAGGAGCTCATTGACACTCTAGGAATGATGGATTCATCGGTATCGTGAATGGTCGGTTCACATTCACCCAGAGTAGACAAGCGAGGTCGTTATAGGGACGGTTCCATCCTCCTCGAACTTGGTTAGGATACGGTCGAAGTCGTTAAGCAAACTGCTGTACCCTCTCCAAAACTGTATTTAGTTTTTTATGCTCCAACTCGCACTCTGGGAGTTAGGAGTTGCTTGGAGGATTGTCGTGTATCAATCCTTTTCGATTTTAGTGTAGTGACTTGCCCCCGAGCTCGGGTTTGACTTAGTGAGTGGTCGGCCATATCACAGTCACTCCCTATTTGAATAAATTCCGCCGCACGATGGAACTTAGCTCTTCGTGCATCGTGATGGCGTATGTCATATTCAATAAATCACAGCTCTGACTCGAAGTGATGGCATTTTATTGCTGAAATGAGAAAATATGATAAAGTCAGTTGCCTTATTACAAATTCACATTTCGAAATGCGGAAACAAATTGCAAATAAAAGAATGAATCAAATAAATAAAGCTTGTTATATGTAGTAGCGACGGAGGCTTTCACTATTCCAGGCTCTCGGCAAAGTAAGACCGTCAATGGTCGATAACTTGAACGTGCCATCTCCGAGTTTTTAGGTGATCACGTACGGTCCTTCCAAATTTGGCTTCATGTGTGAAGGAACGGGATAAACCCTTTTCAGAACGAGATCGCCAAGTTCAAAGGTCCATGGCCGAACCTTGGCATTGTACAATCGAGCGACTCGATTCCAATATGCGGCTACCCTCAAATCAGCCTCTTCTTGTTTCTCATCCAGCAAATCCAAAGATTCAGTAAGTAATATGGCATTCATCTTTCGGTCATAATAAGTCACACGATGAGAAGGTACTTCCAACTCGACTGGGATAACGGCTTCGGAGCAATAAGATAAGGAAAATGGAGCGTGTCCGGTCGTAGACTTGTGGGTTGTTCGGTAAGCCCATAAAGCCATAGGAAGTTCGTCAACCCGCTTGACCCGGCTTTTTCCAGTCATTTTTTCAGAACAGATTTGATAACCTTGTTAACTGCTTCAACTTGGCCATTCGCTTGAGGGTGAGCAACTACAGAGAATTTCTCGTGGATATGGAATCGTTGACAGAAATTCTTGAATAAAACAATATCGAACTGGGCTCCATTATCAGTGGCGATGGTATGCAGATCGGCAGATAATGTTGTGAACTCCGAAGTTGATTACTTTATTCTTCGTGATTGCTGCAAAGGGTTCAGCTTCAGCTCACTTGGTAAAACAATCAACCGCGACGATGGCATACTTCGCTCCACCTTTGGCTAGGGGTAGAGTTCCAATAATATCGATGCCCCATACTGCAAACGGCCACAGGATGATCATTTGGGTTATCTCGGTAGGTGGGGCTCTAGGAATTCGAGTGTGTTTCTGGCATTTATCGCACTTCTTGGAATAGTCTACTGCATCACGATTCACGGTGGGCCAGTAATACCCGTATCGGAGTACTTTCTTAGCGAGGGGCTGCCTTCCAGTGTGATCGCCACATTTTCCTTCGTGTACATCGTGTAACACTCGTTTAATCTCATCGTGTGCAATACATTGGCGGAGAGGAAAGGAATATCCTCTTTTATGCATGACACCATTATGGATGGTGAACCGCGAGGCTTTTCAAAGAATTTATCTTCTTTCACTTCTACGTTCAGGCAGTGTTCCATGCTCGATGCAATTCAGGTACGGAGTCACCCGTGATTCCCTTTCGGAAGTAGCCTCAAATACGGAGTCGGTCTCCATCGGGTCAATGCTTAGGGAGGATAAAGTTTTAACAGGAACGAGCCCCATCTACTACGCTTCGCCTGTACTTGCAAATTTTGCCAATGAATCCGCCTTCTGATTACTCTCACGAGGTATGTAGAAGATGGCATAATAATCAAACTGATCAAGCACTTCCTAGACTCGAGCTAGGTAAGCAGCTAGTCTTCAATCCTTGGCCTGATATTCACCTCGAACTGGCATACGACCAATTAAGAATAACAGTAAACTTCCACAGCAACAATTCTCAGATCATGGGCAGGCTTCAACCAGGCAAGCAGGGCTTCATATTCAGCTTCATTATTGGTCGTATGAAACTCAAATTTCAAAGCATGGCATATGGATCGGCCCTCTAGGGTTTCAAGTATTACTCCAGCACCTGAGCACCGATCGTTGGATGCACCATCGGTATGTAGCTTCCAGATGTATTTGGAAGACTTACTAGTTTCGAGCAAGTCCTCTGGAATGGTAAATTCAGCTATGAAATTTGCTAGGACTTGTCCTTGAATGGCTCTCCTAGGAGTATAAGTGATATCAAACTGACTCAGTTCGATATTCCACTTGAGTAACCTACAAGACGTCTCATGTCGTGTAAGGACCTGTTGTAACAGTTGATCGGTGTACACAGTAACAGGATGAGCTTGGAAATATAGACGGAGCTTCCTCGAGGCAATGACTAGGTAGTAGGCCAATTTCTCTAGCATTGGATAGTTTCTCTCAGCTCCGGTTAGCCGTTTGCTAACATAGTAAACCGGTTTCTGCACTCGGTCCTCCTCCCAAACTAAGGCAACACTGATTGCGTTCTTTGATACCGCCAAATAAAGATATAACTGCTCATGGTCGATGGGCTTCGACAAAATTGGTGGCGTGGAGAGATGTTGAACTAGTGCTTTGAATGCGTCTTCACATTTAGTAGTCCATTCAAAGTTCAGCATTCAGATCAGATCGAAGAAGGGGATGCATTTGTCGGTGAACTTTGAAATGAACCTGCTTAGGGCTGCTACCTTCCCGTTGAGACTCTAGACCTGCTTTACTGTTCTCGGAGTTTGTAAATTTCTGATTGCCCAGATCTTTTCGAGGTTTGCATCTATTCCTCGAGCGCTGACAATGAGCCTAAGGAACTTTCCATACGCGACTCCAAAATGACACTTTAGTGGATTAAGCTTCATCCTGTACTCTCGAAGAATGTTAAACATTGATTCCAGGTCTCTGACGTGATCAATGGAGAATCACGACTTCACCAGCATATCGTCTACATATACTTCCATGGCCTTTCCAATCTGGTTGGCGAACATCCGGTTGACTAGGCGTTTATACGTTGCTCTAGCATTCTTGAGCCCAAAAGGCATGACTCTATAGCAGTAGAGTCCCAGATCGGTCACGAAGCTGATGTGTTCTTGGTCAAGTAAATGCATGGGTATTTGGTTGTAACCGGAATAAGCTCCATGAAAGATAGCAATTCAAGTCCAGCCGTTGAATCAACAAGTTGGTCAATTCGAGGAAGTCGAAATCTGTCCTTTGGGCAAGCTTTGTTTAGGTTAGAATAATCAACACACGTCCTCCATTTTCCATTCGGCTTTCAAACAAGTACGGGGTTGGATACCCACTCCGGGTATAGAGCATCTCGATTGAACCCATTTGTTTTCAGCTTGTCGACTTCTTCCTTAAGGCCGACAGTTCTCTCTAGATCCATACCGTACCTTTTCTGTTTGACCGGGATACACCGCGGGTCAATATTATGAGTGTGGCTCGCGATGTCCGGCGAGGTTCCACACATATCATAGTGCGTCCTGGCGAATACGTCAAAATTCGCCTAGAGAAATTCTACTAATTCTGTCGTATCTGTTGCCCCAACCGAGACCCAATCTTTAACATCCTTGAATTATCATCATCATCGATCGAAACATCGATCGTCTGTTTGGCCTGGGAAGCTTGATTTTCTACAGATTCATCTCTCCTGTCAGTGTCTCTCGGATCAAGATCCCATAGGAATTGGTTTGGATGCCCAGGCCCAGGCCCAGGTACCAATTGTCAATTGTTAGCGAAACGAACGTAGAGAGATTCCTCTACGCCCTTTCCCTTCTCTCTTCGTTGCGCCTCGCGCTGCTCAGCAACATAACAGGCTCTCCCAACAGCCTGACCTCCTTGAATGACTGCGATCCCATGATCGGTGGGGAATTTCAGAGTTAGAAACCACGGGGCAACAGCTGCCCTGAATTCAGCAACGGCCGGTCGGCCCAAAAAAGCATTGTATGGGGAGTGAATGTCTAATACAACAAATTGCAACATCCGGACTCTCCGGTGCTCCCCATGTAACAACCCAGAATTTTGGTCGTTAGATTTTGAACATTTAATTCATTTTAAATGTTAATGTGGATTTTGAATTGATTTTTCCGAAATAAGAATTTTATTAAATCAATGGAATTTAGTTATAATTTTCAATATGGAGATTAAATTGAAATTTGAATAATAATAATTTAATATCATAATTTGGATAATTGGTGAATCATGGTGTAAATAAATATTAAAAAATGGTTTCTAAAATTTATTTTGAGTTTATTTGAATTTAAATAATGATGTTTGGCTTTTGGATGGAATTAAAAGTCGATAGGTTGAACTTGGGATTTTATATTAATTTAATAAGGGGATTTAATAATTTAATAATGCAAATAATCAGATTTTGGTTCGAAGTGAATTAGAATAGTTTCTAATGTAATTATAAATTCTATATGATTTATAATAGAGTTAATAAAATTGTAAAGGTGCAATTTTAGAAGATTTCGACAATTTTGAAAATCGCTCGATTTAATCGACGAATCAAATTAGCTTTCCGGGGCACAATCTCGGAATTCGACGAAACTAGTTCCATTGGATCCGTAATAGTTAGTTAGACTCTGGCAGCTCAAAATGCATAGAATCCATTTTAATCGATTTAATTTAAAATTGATCGTTTATTTCCGTAACTTGCACATATGACCAAATTAGCCTCCGAAACACATTCCATTGTGTTCGGAACATAGGTAAAACCATAAAAAGGCCTGTCGGCACTCGTTGTTTGGAGTTTGTTTGAAAAGTTGCTTTAAAGTGAATTAAATATTATTATAATTAGGTTATATGCATATATTCACGTTTTCAGCTTAACCCTAGCCTATTTTTCACCGGCTGCCACTCACATATTCTATGGCCGAGAATTTCCATTCTTCCCCTTTAAATTTCTTCAAATCTATTCTCTTTTATCAAAAATTATCAACTGGAGAATCTTAGGGGACTTCGAGATCTACGAAGTGAACGGGTGCGATGGGATATGGTGAAGTGGATCAGCGGTTATGGGAGCTCGAACGCGGCTCGATCGTGCGCGTTTTCTGCGTTGACCATGGCACCGAGCCCGAGGCATGTTGGGGGTACGTACTAGAAGCACCGGACCGTCTTGTAGTCGAGCAGAGGGGAAGCGGAATGGAACCCTAAACGGCAAGGATGGGTTCGAATTACCTGTAGACGAACGCGTTTGGGAAGAACAAGTTGGCGGCCTTGATTTCTTTCTCTGAACGAACGACCTGATGGTATCTTCTGTTTTTTTAATAAAGTGTGAAAACATTTATATTAAAAATATTTACAAACTTTAAACAACCCCAACTTTTGCATGCATATTTAGAATACAATGAATTTGGTAGCGTCAGAATTGCAGCGACGAGTAGCTCGCAGTGGATCAATTCTGGAATTTTTCGGAGCAAGTGAAAATTTAGATTAAATCGAACGCCGTTCGATTTAATTTAAATTTGAACGCTCGTCAAATGCCCAAGGTGAGTTTATCTCACTCCAATCTGGATACCAGTTGATTTAGATAGCTAATATTTAAATGTTTGATTGGTTGTTTGGCTGAATATGATAATTATTATCAGATTGAATTGATATTTATTGGTTGTACTAATATCTGTGGATGCAGGGAAACAAGTTGGAGGGATCCAACTGGATTCCTCACAAATAGTAATTTTATTTATATTCTACGATATATCTCATTGATAAATTTGTTTATCTATAAATCTATGTATATAGATAAGTGTTATGGGTTATACCGCTTATCGATGTTGATATGATTGATCTGTTATGGTTGCTGTTGTGCACTATTGTGTTAAACCCTTGGACTACACCATACACACACAAATATGGATTGCACGTGGAAATTGGTCAACTCACAATTTTTGAAATAATTTTTGAATTGAATTTTTTGAATCCAAATGGTTTTGGAAATAAATCAGATTTTCAGTGGATAAACTTTTGAAAAGGAATTTTGAAATAAAAAGTTATTTTTGAATAAATTAATTTGGTTTTGAAATTTGTTTTAAATTTGAATAAAAATTTGAAATTAAATTCTATGTTGTAAGCTTATGATTTCAAAAAGATTATATAGGCTTACATGAACTTGAACCATTTTATAAAGTGTTGTTTTGGGGATTTAAATTCACCCAAAGATTCTAACTTGTATAAATGAAATCGGATTTTTCCGAAATAAAAACTATTTGTTTTCGAACGATATAAGCTTTCATATAAGAAATGAATTTCCAATTGGTATTAAAGGAAGTTCAAGTTGAATTGGAAATGGTTTTCCAAGTTAGGAATGATTTGGAAATTATGGCCTAAAAAGATTATAGAAGTGATAATGGTGTTTATATGGGTTTTATCAATTTAAATAGTATGGTTTTGGAAATTTAAATTGAAATCCAAGTTTTATACTTGAATGGTTTAGCTTATGCAATTTGTAACCGGTCTCTCCCAAAAAGAAACTATTTGTTTCAAATAATAATAGCTTTCATAAAAAGAAAGGATTTCCAATTTGTGTCGAAAGATTTCAAGTTTGAAATGAAATTGTAAATAGTTTGGAAAACTATGAATTAACCTTTGAAGACTATTAAATCTTGTTTTGACATCTAAGAGGATTTTAAATGGTATATCTTCCATATACAAGATTTGAATTGGAAAGGGTTTGAAAGTTATGAATTAAACCTTAAACTGAAAGATTGGATGAGTTAATCCAATTTGAAAGGGAAATTGTTTTGAAAGCTATAAATTGAATCTTTGTGGAACTGGGTGAACTTTGTGGAATAAATCTTTTTGTTTAAAAGATTTAAAATGCTAATTTGTTCAAACCATTTGAGAGGAAAGTTTTGGATATTAAGCTGTGACTTAATTGAAATCCCAATATCCATAAGTTTTTAAATTTACTCTCATTGTTCGGTTTTGCCGGTAGAGGACTTTGTGTCATATAACCCATTCCGAATAATGACACATCGATATGGATAGCATTTGAAGACCGGTGGTGAAGACCGGGTATTTTCAAGAACGATAGGATAACCTATCGATTGTCTCTGCATCGAGTAGCTACGATATTGAGATTCCCTAAGTGATGGGAAGTCCGATCGGGATTGTGAATACCCGGATTTGCAAGGGCTTCTTCGGAAGTGCCTTCGGTTCTGTTCGAACCCAGAACAGACTTGAATGGTTGTATGTATGACACTACACTTTGAGATATAAAGAAGATTTCTTTCAAATACTTATCTGTTGGTGGCAGAGAATTTATTCTCTTAGCTTAACACCCTTCTCTGAGACGTACGAGCTCAGAGGTTATGTAGTTGAAGGTTATCAGCGATATACTCCCAATGTGGTAGTGTGGCCTGCTGAGTGCCGCTGTGTGTTGATGATCATTTGTTGATCAGTTGTGATCGAAGCATGGCTTTGTGAAAAGCGTAGCTTTGAGGACGTGATTTCGTCGAGCCTCACAACCCGGTAACGGTCGAAACAGGAATCGTGGCAGCAAGGTTATTTGGGGGTAGCTCCTCCTGAGGGTGTGACCATTTCCTTCTGGATATAAAAAGTGATATCATGGTATGGAGCCGAGATATTTACTTATGTTGATTTTTTATATAAAAAGTGGTATCATGGTATGGAGCCTAGATACTTTACTGCGTGGTTGTTGGATTGAGGGCCCTCGGATAAAGGTTGGTAACGATCGGGGGATGGCATGCTCGTGTTAGTTGTTACCTTGTTACAAAGGTAACTCGGCCTTGTGTAGCAGAGATCCGATTAGGATCCGGGGACGTCCCTCCAGAGGCGTTCCATTTTATTTGGGAAGTTCCTTTGCTCGACCATTTATTGGAAATCCAATCAAAAAAATACGAGCCCTTTACGATTACAATTGTAGAACCTGCCATTTAATATGGTAGTTATAGTAAACATACTATAATGGTACCTATGATGGCCAAGATTTATATTATATTTTTGAAAGGTTTTCTGCACTATGCACTAATAAAAATATCAAAAGAGTTTTCTCGTATTAAGCATTTTTTACTGTCATAGCTTATGGCAGTTTCATTTTCAAAAAGCATAGCAGATTTCTTTTCTTTTTATTTTCTTTGTGAAAATAATTGTTTCGAGATCTCACACCAGTCCCATGACTGATTTGGAGTTTATTATTTCCTTTCTAAACACTGGGTGCCCACAAATTTTCCACACGGGCAGCCTAGAGTCAGGTTAGCATTATTCGGGAGCAATAATCGGAAAAGAGATGCTGTGAAGATCAGGAGAAAGCTGGACGGCGAAGCGTATCACTAGTGTATGTAGTATTTCTTTCCGCTGTTTGTTGTTGTACACTCTAATAATGTAATGTGATGTAATGTAATAACTGATATAGTTCTTTGTTTTGAAAATATTCATTTATCTATTATATGTTGTTCCGCTGCGATATGTGAGATTCTGTTATGTCTCTGTTTCTTCTTCTATCTTCTTCTTCTTTAACCCTAACGGTTCGGTTTTCCGGCATTCGACTGTGTGGCATTCGATATGGATGTATTGATGTCGATTTTCGAGCGTCGACAAATTGAGTCATTACATGTGGTATCAGAGCATTTGGTTAAGCGACAACCTTAGCTCTGTTGGGTGTTACTCATTATAGATAGAGTCAATAGTACTCTAGAATGAGTTTGAGTGTAATAATAGATATGAGAGCGTATTTGTTCGTGAATATTAAAAAAAATTTACACTGTGTTGACTTATCGGTTGAGTGTTTATGAATTTTAGTCGGTACGGGAAGTACAACCATATCGATATAGGTTTCTAAACTCTTAAACAAGATAAACCGACATAGTATTGTTTTAAAGTGAGGTAAATGAAATAATTTTACCCGAAATTATATTTTGATATAAAAGGAATAATTTTTCTAAAAATATTATGTATATTTGGATGATTGGCTGCTGATATTATAATCAAATATAAGAACCTAAAGTTTGAAAAGGTTTATAACCAAATAAGATTCTATAAGTATGATTTATCCAAAAGAAGAATAATTAAGTTTGAACTAAACCAGGATTTAAATCCTGGGAATTTTGAAAAGGGTTTAAAATGAATTTAAAACAAAACGTTTGGGAACTTAAAACTCATGGGAATGTTGAAATGTTTTCCAAAGTGTTTGAAGGAAACAATAGGGTAATATTTGGGAAAATATTTTTATGGAAATTGTTTTGAAACGAATTTGTGGTAGTAAGGAAGCATTGAACTCAGTTCAGTCGCTGGGAAATAATCCTGATGATGATGGCCACATCATTAGAATTCATTTTCGAGTTTCTAAAGTGATGGATTGCTTACATAGTAATTGAGTTTGAGTTGATTATAATTCAAAATGGTGTTAAAAAAATCGGGAAATTGAATTATGGAAACGCTATTCAAATAACGTGAAAGTTAAGACAAATCAACAATTGAACCTATTAAGTGAAGTTGATATTAATAAGAAGAAAATGAAAATTTTAATCCTGGAATTAAAGTTTAACTTCAATAAATGGAAGTAAATAAAATATTTTTGAATTTAACTTAAGATAAGTTAAATAAATTGGACTTGGAATTAAACTGATTTAGGTTAAATTGAAACGTAAAATGAATTTGTAATTATGGGTCATCGCGTAATAGATTGCACCCATAAGCTATTAAGTGTTATATAGATAGTCTGGAATTGTGATTATAACATGAAAATAATTCAAAATGAGCAATATAAGCTTTTAAGTAAATAAGTTGGTGAACTAATAAATAGAAAATGGAATTATAATCACAAATGGGAAATAGTTGAATTGTATGGTGAATTCAAACTTGATCTTAAAGGAAATGTAACGTAAAATAAAGGGAATTGTGTTTAATTTGGATTGAATTGAAATCAAAATTTAGTTGTGTTATGTTAACGCTAAAATGTACGCTAACACCCCGGTGTGAGTTGAGTTATAGCGAAAGCACCACCCGTTGGTACGGGAAATAAAAGTAAGCAGAAAATAGCAGAAAATAGTAAAGAGACAATGATTTTTATAGTGATTTGGCTCAAAGTCAAGCCTACGTCCACTTAATCTTTTCTCTTATCGACTTGATTACAAGTTTCACAATAATTCTCCAATTACAACACAATTAAAACAAGAAGTTAGAACTTTGATGAAGACAAGCTCTTTGAATTCATGTTGAATGAACTTGATCTTCTCTTAAGGTTGCTTGAAGTTTCTTTGGTGTTTGAAGTGTTGTAGAAGTTGTGAAGCAGCAGAGTCTTGGCGTTCGAAAAAGGTCCCAAAGTCCCCTCTCAAAGTGGAGTAGGCGGGCTATTTATAGGGGAGTTTCGGAGTTAGGTCGTGTGGCGTAGGCCGTGGGCGACCTAAGGAGTTGCGGCCTAAGAATCATCCCGAGGTAGCTTAAGTCATTAGTGACTTAGTGGAGCCATCCTGGACGAGATATATGTCGTGAGTGACTTAGCATGTGTAGCACAAGTGTTATCTCGGCTTGCTTAGGTCATGAGCGACCTAATGGAAAAGGTAGTGCGCATGCGGCTTTACTCTGAAACTTGCTAACTTGTTAGGTCGCTTTTCTTTTAACTCGTTAGGTCATTGCTCGCTGATTCGCTAGGTCATTGAGTCGTACCATGTTGGACCGCTTTGTACTTTAAGTCGCTAGGTCGTTGAGTCATGCCATGTTGAACCGCTTTGTGCTTGAGGTCGCTAGCTCACTCCCTGCTGTATGTCGCTGGGTCATTTAGACACTAGGTCGTTGAGTCATGTAGGTTGCTAGGTCGTGAAAAAGAGTGGTATTAACACTTACCCCTCGAAGTTTACGCCTAAGGGTTAGGTCGTGTGCTTCGATACCTCTTAACTCGCGCCATCCTGAGTCGCTAGGTCGTGAGCGACTTATGAGAAAGCTAGGTCATTCGTGTCGGATCGTGTTCCATTGCCCCTGTATATAAGTCGCTTTGGTCGCTCTTTCTTCTCCACGCCTGCTCTAACAATTTAATCCGCCATTAAAGAATCTCCAAGCTCTCGAAGACGAATTCAAGCTAACCAGTCGTTGATCATCTTCACCACCACCTTACATAAGTAAATCCGATCATTATCCATCCACGGTCATCATTGAATCATGAATACCCCATTTTCAGACCCAAATCCAATTTCATGTGCTGCGTTTCACCACAAATCATGTTACAATTGATTTTGGTCGTCATTGGACATGTTGTTGTTGTAATTCATGAGAATACAGCAACGCATCGGGTCTGTGATGGATCTGAGGTGTTTTGAATCGGTTTTTGGATGATTTGGCGGTGGAGTGATGATGGATTTTATGGTGGAGATGCTAATGGGTTATCGGGTTACAATTTAACGGGTTAATTAGTTAGGCAAGTTGTTGATTGAAGAGGAGTTAGCGGGTTAAGGAGAGTTAGGAAGTGGCCGACTTAGGAGCCTCAAACGACCTAGGGCTTGGGCTCAGCAGTTTGAACAGGAATTGCACGACTTAACTTAGTGAATGACTCAATGACTTAACACCCAAACTCTGAACGACATAAAAGATGGCGACTTATATGACTTGCGACTTAACTTTGCGTGAACATAACATGACTTAAAGAAGAACGACTTAAAGAATCAACACGACCTAATTTTAACTCACAGCATAGCTTTAACTTGTAGGAATGTGACTGATGATTTGCTAGAAATTGACAGAACTTGATTGAATTTCCAACTTGAACTGCCAGAATGAACTTCTTGAACTTGTTGCACTCTTTTATAGATTGTATTAACTTTTAAGCTAACAACCTGTTAAATACAACATTTGCAGAAAACTAGGGCGAATATACTACCATTGACTGCCCACATCGAATGACAGATTAGTCGATAAAGAAATTACCAACTTAAGGAAATCGTGTGAACGAAATGCTGTGAATTAACAAGTTCAATTGAAGTATTAAAGCAAAGCTAAATTAATCAACGAAAGTTGATCTGTTTGCATCAACGTTGTACTTGAACTTAAAACAACAAGCCCTGAAACTTTATAATCGACAAACACCAACTAGTTTAATTCCAGTTATGTTTGCTTGTCATTTTATTAGTTTTGCACAACACTTCACACTTTTAGGAAACATGCACCTTAATATTTGAATATCTAGTTCCTTATGTAGAATGACTTCTCAACAAATGCAAGAAGTGATAGCAGAGCGGACCGATGAAGTTTTCCCAATAGCTGACCCTCTAGAAAATCCTCCGGAAAGAGTTTCAACTTCATTGAGTCAACGGGATTTCAGCCAACTATGTATTCAATTCGGCACTGCTGAAACAGATGCTCTGCTTCCTGGGGTACACGATACTACTGATAGGCCGCCTCCTGGCTTCATTGCAGTAAATCGCCAAATGTGTTTGAATGGAGCTATTCCTCCCTTCAACGATTTTCTCAGAACACTCCTCCTTCGACTTACTATCTCTCCATTCCATCTACATTCTAATGGCCATGCCATCTTGATGGGGTTGTGCGTACTAATCAGGAGAACGCTTAACCGCCTCCCAAGCATCGAGGAGATATGCTACTTGGGTTCATTCGAAAGGAACAAAGATCACCCTTCGACTACTCTTGTACGGAGTGCAAGATACCGTAAGTTGATTATGGATCTGCCCGAGAGCGCTCACGGGTTCTTAAACCTGTTCTTTTTTGTCCGTTGCCCTCTGGGATTCTACCGCATCTGGAGAGTAGGAAGTAAGGCTACCTATCTTTGTTCACTTCACTTCTAAGCCTTTCAAAATTCGAGTCAAGTGCTAACTTCATTCTTTGCTTTTGCAGCACTTCTTCCTCCCTTCAAAGATTCGAGTCACAAACTAACTTTCGAAAGATTGAGTGTCGTGGTTGTTGAGGAGAGAAGTATTAATTTCCTGCCGAAGGACGAATTTTTGCACCAATTCGGACTTTTGCATTCTTCTCAATCCACTCAATCCCGTGATGCCCCCAGTTCTCAAGTAGAAGCTTCAGATGCCCCAGCTTCCGTAAAGGAATTCACACCGGAGGAGCCTATTGTAGAGGCGTCATTAGTGAAGTGCTCTAGTTCCGTTGGCGGTGAGGGATTATCTGGCAAATCTAAACTTCCCCCAATTGTTGAAGAAGAAAAATTTCCTCAACATTCCGGGAAGGCTACTGGAGAAGCCGATGATGGAGTTGGGAAAGAAAGTTCTTCTACGAAGAGTGCAAAGCGTGCTGAAGAAGGCACTACTGATGTCACTCATTCCATTGGGCATGATGGTGATGATGTCTTTGAGGGACTGAGCAACCTTATGGTGACTTCCCAAGAGCTTTTTAATGATGACACCATCACCTCTAAGCTTACCTCTCCAACAATTGAAGCGACATCTGTTTTGCGGTCAATTCCATCACTCCAGGAGTTGACCCCTGCCGCAAAAGCTGACATCACTCCTAAGCCGAAGAGTGGTCTGTAGCCTGACGTGCGTAGTTCGCGCGCCACACACACTTAGGATTTTTGGTAATTATGTGCACTTAGCCTCTTTATTTCGAAGTTTTCTAAATTCTGTCTTTTCTTCAATTTCAGGTTCTCCCATAGGACGCAGCGGCTCATATTATGATGACTTTCAGCGCTATGTGAGGCGTGATTCCTATGACCCCAGGTGTTATCTTCCTGCCCCTAGGGAGACCGACGAGGAAAGAGAAGCTAGGAAAGCTCGCGAGAAGCAGGCTCATGAGGGGCGTTATGGAAGGAGAGACGACCGACATGATGATGACTCCCATAAGAGAAAATCCTATGACGATAAGGGGAAGAGTCATATAGCGAACATTCAAGCAAGCGATCCAAGCTACGCGAAAAGTCTTCATTTGAAGTTTCCAAAGTGCCCACTGCTCCTACCTCTATAGACATCCCCTCTAGCTCTCCTGCCCTTCAAAGAGCCGACATTAAAGCAATCATTAATAGGCCTCCTTATCAAGTTGAGAGACCTCCGCCGGCACTCCAAAGCTGATTTCCACATAGGTGTTTGAAAGGAGTACGCTTTGATCGGGACTTGGTTCCAATTGACAAGCAGACCATGCTGAGAAATCTTGATGCTGTCAAACACGATATTGAAAGGATGTCGGCTGGCAAAAATTAGTTGATGAGCTTCAGAGGGTAAACCGCTTAAATCTCGAGGCCATGCTGACCATGGAAAGTGATAAATCAGAGTGGCAAAAAGTTCTTGATCAGCATGATACGGAAATGAAGAACATCACTGCCTACAATGAGAAACTTGAGGCTGAAGTCAAGAAACTTAAAGATGATCTTGCCACCTCTTCCACTTCTTTTACTCAAAAGGAAGAGGTTCTTCAAAAGCAAGTTAGAGACGCCCATGCTGGTCAACGGGATGCTAAGGCTAAACTTGGGGCACGGCAGAATATCGTGGAAAATTACCGCAATGATGTTGCTCAGCTGCGGGAAAAGACTAACTCCCAAGATTTGGAGATTGAAATGCTAAAAGCTCAGCTTTCCAAGGTTGAAAAGGAGAGTGACGAGGCCATCGCTGGAAAGTAGCAGCTGAACAATCTCATGAGGCGACTGAGGCCAACATCAGCTCCACTCTATTTGAGTTTTATCTTCATAGCGTCTTTGGACGTGGCAGTCTTTCATTCTTGGGCCCGAAGTATGAGATTACCCTAGTTGAAGTGTGGGAGGCAGCGGTTGATATGCTTAGGGGGGCTGGCTACGTCGAGGAGGATCTTGAGGCTTATTATTTGGACGATGAGGGTCGTTCCGCCCTTGCCAGAGGGAAAGAACAACTTGCCAAGGAGCGAACCGAAGCGGCACAAGGAGAGCATCTAGGGAAGGCACCTTTGACCGACCCAACTTGTCCTTCGGTTAACATCGATATTATTGGCTCCAGTTCTCACTCTCCGCCTCCTGCCGGAGCCGAAACTGAAGCTACAACTGTCCATACCGAAGAGAAGGCCTGACGCAGCTTCTTCTAGGCTCGAACAGTTTAGATATCAAACTGTCGCAACCTATCCAGGATCTTCCTCACGAAATGATAATTTCGTGTCAATAAATTGATAGAACGATAAATGCTCAATTCCATTGATCGTGATGATGCCAGAATCTAGCTATCTCCAACCTGTTGATCTCATAAGATGCCGTGTTGAATGATCTACAATTCGATCGTTGATCACTTGTAAGTGATACCGAGAATTGGCTACAAATTCGTTGATTCGCTCACGAATAACCCGAAGATGGAAAGAAGAAGGAGACCACGCTCAACTTCAACAATGGTGGCCAAAGCTCACACACAAATTTATTTCAAAATCAATCCCACTTTACAAATGACAACACACCCCTATTTATAGGAAATTACAACACACATGCGGCTTAACATATGCGACTCACGACATACGACTTAACAGCAATTAAAACACACACATGCGACTCAACATCATACGACTCACGACCTAACACATACGACTTACAACATCACACGACTTAACAACAATACAAGTTACAACATCACACTTAACAACATACGAGTTACAACATCATACGTGACTCAACACATGCGACTCAAGCAGATAACATAGCTTCAGGAACGACTTAAGCGACATATGACTTAAGACTATAGCATAGCTTCATGCGACATAAGAAATCAGCCTTCATGCGACATAAGAACAATGCGGCCTAAATGAGCGACTTAAGAAATGAGGCATAACATAGCGACCTATAGAGATACGGCATAATGGAGCGACCTATAGAGATGCGGCATTAGTGAACGACCTATAGAGATGAGACTTGATTTCTTGAGCCGTTATCTTTTAAGGCATGCGACTTAAGATTGAGCGACTTAAGGTTGAGTGACTTAAGGTTGAGCGACTTAAGGCATGCGGCTTAACATGGTGCACTGCATCATCCTCCCCTGGTTGAAAAGAATTCGACCCCGAATTTACACTTTCCTCTTCTCCGACATACTTATTCTCATGATATGGAATCAAGTGTTTGAGGTTGAAAACGTCAGCAGTATGGATGTGATCCGGCAATTTTAACTGATAAGCATTCTCATTAATCCTTTTTACGATTTCCAAAGCACCAATCTTTCTAGCAGCTAGTATGTTGTAAGTATCAATAGGAAATCGATCCTTAGTCAATACGGCATATACAAAATCTCCTTCTTTGAACTCAACATTTCGTCGTTTAACATCTACGGATTGCTTATATTTCTCATTCGCCTTAAACAATCATTCATGCACAACCTTGTGGCACTCTTGCAATTCATTCACAAAATCACTAGCTCGTTTGATCAATCCTTTCTGTTGTGGTACTATCGATAAATCCAATGGACCCTTAGGGATTGTTGAGTAAACGATCTGGAAAGGACTGAACCCAGTGCTACGATTAACTGCATGGTTGTGTGCAAACTCAGCTTGACACGGCTTGGGATCCCAACTCTTCAAATTGTAATTCACGAGGCATCTCAATAGCTTACCTAGGGATTTATTCACAACTTCTGTCTATCCATCCATCTGTGGATGATAAGCACTACTAAATTTCAGCTTTGTCCCGACCATTCTCCATAGACTCATCCAAAAATGACTCAGAAAATGAGTGTCTCTATCTGATACAATAGATTCAGGCAACCCGTGAAGTCGATAGATCTCTCTGAAGTATAACTGTGCAACATTATCTGCATCTGCCATCTTCTTGCATGCGATAAAATGTACCCTTTTTGAAAACCGATCAACCACCACGTAGATAGAATCATTGCCACGTTGCGTCCTCGGCAAGCCCAATACGAAGTCCATACTAACATCCACCCATAGTTTAGTAGGTATAGGCAACGGCATATACAAACCTGCATTTGTTGCGGTCCCCTTTGAAACTTGACAAATATGGCACCTCTGATCGAACTTTTCAACTTCCTTCCTCATTGACGACCAAAAATAAGACTTTGAGATCAACTGCATAGTACGGTCGCAGCCCATATGTCCTTCTTCATGTCGTTCTCTGATAATTTTCATTCGTAGACTACAATATGGAATACACAACTGATTTCCTTTGAATAGAAACCCTTCAATCAGCATATATCCATTCATGCTTCCCTGCTTGACTTTGTATAGGATTTCGAAAAATATGATTCTGAAGTAAGAAATTCTGAAAGTGAGTCGAAAATCATCGCCTCTATTCGCATGGTTGTTAGTAAATTACTCCTCTGACTCAATGCATCGGCAACGCGATTGGTTACTTCAGACTTGTGCTTTATGACGAATGTAAATTGCTGCAAATAAGCTATCCACGATGCGAGCCTAGCCGAAATTTTATTCTGCCCTTGTAAATGTTTCAATGCTTCATGATCTGTATACAAAACAAATTCTTTATGGAACAAGTAATGTCTCCAATGCTTCATGGCCTGCACAATAGCATAAAACTCCATGTCATAAGTACTGTAACTCATTTTTGCTCCAGAAAGTTTTTCACTGAAATAGACAATTGGACGTCCCTTCGGACTCAACACTCCTCCGATTCCAACTTTGGATGCATCTGTATGTAACTCAAATAATAACTGAAAATATGGAAACACTAGAATCGGTGCTGAGGCTAAAAGTTCCTTGATTTGTTCAAAAGAGGATGCTGCCTCTTTCGTCCATGGAAACTGCTTTCCTTTCATACAATCAGTAATAGGAGCCATTACACTACTAAAGTGCTGTATAAATCTTCGATAAAATGAAGTTAACCCATGGAAACTTTTGATTTCTATTATAGTTTTGGGCTGTGGCCAATTTCTGATTGTGGCTACTTTACTCTGGTCCACTTGTATCCCTTCCTTAGACACGACATAACCCAGAAATAAAATGCTTGGCGTCATGAACACGCATTTCTACATTGCTGCATAGAATTATTCTTGATGAAGAATAGTTAACACCTTTTGCAAGTGTTGAATGTGCTCCTCTGTGCTAGCACTATATATCAAGATATCATCAAAGTAGACCACAACAAACTTCGCGATGTAATGTCCGAAAATTTGATTCATCGCCCTCATAAATGTGCTTGGTGCATTAGATAGACCAAAGGGCATGACCAGCCATTCATTTTAATCCTTCCGGAGTCTTGAATGTTGTCTTTCATTCATCAACTGGTCTTATGCGAATCTGAAGATAACCACTCTTAAGGTCGATCTTAGGAAAGATTACAGACCCATTGAGTTGATCCAACAGATCATCAAGTCTTGGCATAGGAAATCAATATCTGCTAGTTATTTTGTTGAGTGCCCTGCTGTCTATACACATTCTCCATGAACCATCTTTCTTCGGTACCAACAGAGCTGGTACAGCACTAGGACTGAGACTCTCTCGAACATTCCCTTGCTTAAGCAACTCCTCAACCTGTCTCCTCAACTCTTCATGCTCTTTTGGACTCGTACGACAACGTGGCCTATGCGGTAAAACAGCACCTGGCACTAGATCAATTTGATGTTGTATATCCCTCAGTGGCGGTAATCCTTTGGGAAATTCCGTAGGAAAGACATCTTGAAATTCATTTAACACCGGTCTAACCTCCACAGGAGTTTCAAGATCTTCACTTGTTTCATACCCAATCAACATAATAAATTCAGCACTATCTTTCACTTCTTTAACAAATTCCCTAGTAGATAATAGACTAGTTGATTCCACTTTCTTCTGTGACTTGCTTTCACTTTGTTCACGCTTCTTAGGAACTAAGGTAATTTGGGTCCCTTCGAACATGAAACTGTAGTTGTTGGTGCGACCATTATGTTGTACGGCTCTATCATATTGCCATGGTCTTTCCAATAGTAGATGACACACATCCATATCGACAACATCACACCATATATCATCTTTATACTTCTTCCTAATAGAAAATGTAACAAATGCTCGTCTTCCCACTTCCACTTCTCCACCTTTCTTCAGCCATGCCAGTTTATACGGTCTAGGATGTTTTTCAGTCTTCAACCCTAAGATCTAGACGGCTTCTTCAGAAATAATGTTATCACAGCTTCCCACATCGATAACAATTTGACAAACCTTTCCCAAGGTAGTACATGTAGATTGAAAGATATTGCTTCTCAGCCAACTAGAATCATTCTCATGCTTTGGCACTAAACAAGACCTCCTTATCATCAAGTTGCACCCTTCGTCTCCTAACACAACTTCTTCATCTTCATCAAACTTTGATGGTTGAGAATAATCAATTTCAGCTTCCACATCCTCATACTCACATTCCTCTGCAAATAATGCTATCTTCCTTGGCTTTGTACATTCATTACTTTTATGGCCAAAATCCTGACAATTATAGCACTTGATACTGTTAGTGACCTTTGCTTTAGCAGCTTCATTGACAATTGTTTTATTGACCGTCTTAGAAACATTAGCACTGCTACTAGCACCCTTATTTTGGTTGTTATAACCCGCAAACACACCAATTCCTCATCTCCCTTGTTTCTCCCAAGCTAGAGCTTTCTGATGTGCTTCAGCAACAGACATTGGATTAAACATACTAACCATGTCTTGAATTTGCATTTGTAACCCTCCAACATATCTAGCCGTTAGCTGTTCCTCGGTTTCCGTAATATCATTCCTTGCAATCAATCGATAGAATTCATCTGCATTGTCATTCACTATCTTCGTTCCTTGTCTCAAATTCTGCAAACGTTGATACATAAGAGATTGATAATTGTAAGGCAAGAAAGTCGCTTTCATCATCTTTCTCATCTTCTCCCAAGTGAAAACTTTTGATTTTCCCATTCTCTCCCGAGTTAGTTTAGTTTGTTGCAACCAAGCCATAGCTCTTCTGCTTAGTTTTGTAGCAACTAATTGGACTCTGCGATTCTCAGGCACCTCCTTGAATTTCAAAATTTCTTCAACACTCAACAACGAATCAATAAATTCTTCTCCTTGCATACCACCTTTGAATTCTGGAATTTCCATCCTCATACCCGATCCTATTTATGATCATTTTCTGCATCCAGATATTGATTTCGCAATTGGCCTCGATTTCGACAATAAATACTACCTCCATCACCATCTTCCTCAAAATCAGATGTATTTCGATATCGATCCTGACCATATACGTCCCTACGACCATGCATGTCCCTTCTACCCTGTCTTTCAGCATCACGATATGGTTCATTTTCAAACCCACGTTGAGTTCTTCCCTCTTTATTTCGGTATCCATGGTGGTCTCGCATCATTGAAACTGATGATTTTCTCCTATCTCGATAAGACTGGGGTGACATCCTCCTTTCTTCCGAAACCAATGGTGAAACCCTGTTTCCACCCTGGTTCGAAACTGGTGACGTTCTCCTTTGATTTCGAATCATGTCGTTCATCAATTTCTCCAATTTTCATCACCCTCGTTGAACTTTTCATTGATACGCTACTCCATCTGCTCAGCTTCCTGTCTTCTATACGAATCTTCAACATTATGAAAGCGATTAGCACGTCTTGGAGGCATAATCATCAAACAATCTCGTTTCCGTCGCTGATTTGGCTCTGATACCAATTGACGCATCATCTTTTAGGCTCGAACATTTAGATATCAAACTGTCGCAACCTATCCAGGATCTTCCTCACGAAATGATGATTTCGTGTCAATAAACTAATAGAACGATAAATGCTCAATTCCATTGATCGTGATGATGCCGGAATCTAGCTATCTCCAACCTATTGATCTTGCAAGATGCCGTGTTGAAAGATCTATAATTCGATCATTGATCACTCGTAAGTGATACCGAGAATTGGCTTCAAATTCGTTGATTCGCTCACGATTAACCTGAAGATGGAAAGAAGAAGGAGATCACACTCAACTTCAACAATGGTGGCCAAATCTCACACACAAATTTATTTCAAAATCAGTCCCACTTTACAAATGACAACACACCCCTATTTATAGGAAATTACAACACACACGCGGCTTAACATATGCGACTCATGGCATACGACTTAACAACAATTACAACACACACATGCGACTCAACATCATACGACTCATGACCTAACACATACGAATTACAACATCACATGACTTAACAACAATACAAGTTACAACATCACACGACTTAACAACATACAAGTTACAACATCACACGCGACTCAACACATGCGACTTAAGCAGATAGCATAGCTTCAGGAACGACTTAAGCGACATACGACTTAAGAAGATAGCATAGCTTCATGCGACATAAGAAATTATCCTTTATGTGACATAAGAACAATGCGGCCTAACTGAGCGACTTAAGAAATGAGGCATAATGGAGCGACCTATAGAGATGCGGCATAATGGAGCGACCTATAGAGATGCGGCATAAGTGAACGACCTATAGAGATGAGGCTTGATTTCTTGAGCCGTTATCTTATAGGGCATGCGACTTAAGATTGAGCGACTTAACGTTAAGCGACTTAAGGTTGAGCGACTTAAGGCATGCGGCTTAACGCGGTGCGCTGCATCAAGGCCTAAGAAGACACTGAAGCTCAAGATTTTGAAATTGACGTGATAACGCCAACCTCTCCAGGTAACTTCAATACTGTTCCAGCTCAAGTGGACTACTCGTTTGCTTCACATGAGCTTGATGAACTTCTCGCTTATTACTTAAACCCCGACGAGCCACTATCTCCTCTCTTTGCGAGAAATGCTGATGTTAACTTTTCTTCTTCTGTAGTGAAAATAACAAGCGTTGTACAGGTTTCGCCTCCTCCAGCCGTTGCCCCTCCATCTCTTCAAGTTACTCGTTCTCTTGCTTCTCAACTGGGTTCGCAAGAAGAACAAATAGAAGCTCTTCAAGGCATAGATGACCCGGCCGCTTCACAAGAGCAGAAAGCTGAAGAGCTTGAGGAGGGTGAAAGGACCCCGGAGGAATTTACTGCCGATGATACAAAGCTGATTGATCTTATCACTCTGGGCAGCGAATCTTCTTCAAAGAAGAGGGGAAAGCGTGGAATTTCAAAGAGAAGGAAGGGCACTTTTGCTGGTGCTGAGAAAGCGGAAGAGGACCCAATTGCACCTCTTTCTCCTTCTTCCCCGACTCGTTCAGGCCGACTCAAGAAGCTAACCATTAGGCCAGGTGAGGGCTCCAAAGGTGGCGGGAAGAAGAAGTGATGGGTCTGGATTTATCCTCCTTGTTTTTCTTTTTTGTGTTTTGCTTGTATTTAAAGATTTGTATTAACCGGAGATTGTGCGGGTACCGGCCCGCTTTTTGAAACCTGCACATGTATACAAATCTTTTATAGTATGGAATAAAATGATTCTTTATACTTGTACAAACTTTCGTCTGTATTTATAAATGCATTTATTCCTTTTTATCACACAAGTTTCTTTATTTTCCTTGTATGATATTGCAGTGAGCCCGTGGTATGTTGCTTGAGCATTGCTTTTATTAATGCAGCTATATTATATTGCCCCTATATCACGGCTCATTGCAATCTTCTCCATTTTGAGGAGACTTGTACGCCTACTTTGGAGAATAATTCTTCCATTTTGAGGAAATATTATTCTACTTTAGTAGAGTGTGCTTTGTATTGGAGAAGTTTTCTCTCTCTCTTTTTTTTGAAGAAGTTTTTACACTTCATCTTTTGAGATGGTCACTTTTATTTTTGAGAAGTGGATTCCTCTACGCGGGAAAGCGTGCCTCTGAAGAGGGCTTTGATTTGTTTGCCATAAATTTACTTTTCGCAGTTAAATGGATACACGGGGCAGATGCAAGCTATTGTTAGCAAGGGCCTGGTGCCTTCACTTCGGGAAGGTGCCCACTACGGTGGTTCCACCAACCTTTTTGGTGGAATGCATTTCATCTTTGGGCGTGTCTCGTTGAAGGGCTTTTTATTTTGCCTGAAAGTTTCTTCTCGCAGTTAAATGGATCCACGGGGCAGACGCAAGCTATTGTTAGCAAGGGCCTGGTGCCTTCACTTCGGGAAGGTGTCCACTTCGGTGGTTCCACCAACCTTTTTGGCGAATAGCATTTCATCTTTGGGCGCGCCTCGTTGGAGGGCTTTTTATTTTGTCTGAAAGTTACTTCTCGTAGTTAAATGGATCCACATGGCAGAAGCAAGCTATTGTTAGCAAGGGCCTAGTGCCTTCACTTTGGAAAGGTGCCCACATCAGTGGTTCCACCATCCTTTTTGGAGAAAAGCGTTTCATCTTTGGGCGTGCCTCGTTGGAGTGCTTTTTATTTTTCCTGAAAGTTACTTCTCGTAGTTAAATGGATCCACGGGGAAAATGCAAGCTATTGTTAGCAAGGGCCTGGTGACTTCACTTCGGGAAGGTGCCCACTTCGGTGGTTCCACCAACCTTTCTGGCGAAAATCATTTCATATTTGGGCGTGCCTCGTTGGAGGGCTTTTTTTGGCACTTCCCCCTTGGGAGGAGAAGTGGGCCTCCGAAGAGGGCTTTCTTTGGCACTTCCCCCTTGAGAGGAGAAGTGGGCCTCCAAAGAGGGCTTTTTTGTTTGGCTCGCCAGGAAGGTTGCATCTCACAGTTAAGTGGATCTACGGAGTAGACGTAAGCTACCTACCTGGATGTTTTTTTGCACAAACGATCACAACTAACTAGCAAGGGCATAGAACCTTCACTTCGGGAAGGTGCCCCTTTGGTGGTTCCACCAACCTTTTTGTTTGAGAAACAAGATTCCATTTTGGCTATTTTCATACCGCTTGCCCATGTCTTTTCACTATTTTCCCCTCAGTGATTCCTCGTTACCATTTCCAAGTACATGTTTCCTCCTTTTGCAAGTTGTTTTCTTTTCTTTTTTCCAGAGAAGTGTATTTCATTGTTAAGTGAATCCACGGGGAAGACGCAAGCTTCCTAACTGGATGTTCGTTTGCACAAAACGATCGCAATTAGTTAGCAAGGGCCTGGAACCTTCACTTCAGAAGGGTGCCCCTTTAGTGGAATCACCAACTCTTTGTGGAAAGCACTTCTTATGTACGAATTGAATCTGGAATTTTTATGGCTTGACATTTGCTTTTTGAGTGATTTGTAGGAATTGCTTGGCCTTGTGATGTGTTGAATAGGTAAACTTTGCTTTGATAGCCTGCATTATTAAATCGACATTTTAGTAATATGTTTAAGATACATGCACATCGAAATGATACAGGCATTTTATAGTAATAAAGAACACAGGATTTATAGTGGTTCGACCAAGAATTGGGCCTACATCCACTTTATAGTTCTTATTATTGATTTGCACTGATTTTACAATGGCTCATAATACAAGAATGATACATCCGTAATCATTTAACAAATTTAAGCATGGATTCTAAGTAAAATATGGACACAAGTGATTGTTGTTCCAGGCTCTCGGAATTAGATCTCCTTCAAAAGTTGGGAGCTTGAAAGTGCCATCAAGAAGTTTTTGGCCTACGACGTACGGCCCTTCCCAGTTTGGCCTAAACACTCTTGTTGTTGTCATGACCCTTTTCAAGATTAGATCCCCAATTTCAAAGCTGCGTTGGCGAACTTTGGAACTAAAGTGCCTGGCTATCCTTTACTGATGGGCTGCAACCCTGAGCTCGGCCTCTTTCCTTCTTTCATCAAGCAAGTCAAAGTGCTTCAAGTTGCAGCTTTTCATTTTCTGCTTAGTTGAAATGAATTCTCCTGTGTGAGGGGACCTCTATTTCCACTGGAATCATGGCTTCTGATCCATATGCTAATGAGAATGGAGTGTGCCTAGTCGTAGTCTTGTGGGTAGTTCTGTAATCCCATAGTGCTTGTGGCAGCTTATCGACCCAACCACCTTTTTCTTTTTCCAACTGTTTTTTGATGGTTGATTTGATATTTTTTTTCACTGCTTCCACTTGCCCGTTTGCCTGCGAATGAGCCACAGTTGAGAAGCTTTTTTGGATCTTGAATTGCCTACAAAAGTCCTGGAATTCTTCGCTTTTGAATTGGGTACCATTGTCAGTGATTATCTTCTGAGGCACACCAACCTGCAAATGATATTCTTAGTCACAAAGTTTATCATCTTTTTAGAAGTAATAGTAGCCAACGGTTCAGATTCAGTCCATTTAGTGAAATAATTAACAGCAACAATAGCATATTTGATTCTGGACTTGACAATCGGCAAAGGCCTAATGAGATCTATTCCCCAAATGGCGAATGGCTATGGACTGACCATCTGTGTTAGCTCAGTGGACGGTGCACTTGGGATTTTTTCAAATCTCTGGCATTTGTCACACTTTCGGTGGTAGCTAGCAGCGTCTCGACTAATATCTGGCCAAAAGTACCCATAGCGGAGAATTTTCTTTGCTAGAGTTTGACCACCTGAATGATTCCCATACTCTCCTCCGTGCACCTCAGCTAAAATTGTCTTAGCCTCTTCTTTGGTTACACATCGGAGCAATGGCATCGAGAATCCCCGGCTGTACAACCGGTCGTCTTGAATTACATGTCTTGAGGCTTTTCTTAACAACTTCTGGCGCTCTTTTGAGTTCTCTGGAAGGGAGCCGTTGAGTAGATATTCCTTGATCGGGGTCATCCACGACTCCTGCTCTTGAGATACAGCCATAATCCAGTCAATATCCATCTTATCAGTAATTGGAGCTGACAAGACTTCTACAGGGACCAACCCAATAATTGAGCTTCACCAAAGCTTGAATATTTTGCAAGAGAATCTGCCTTCATGTTCTCTTCCCGGGGTATATGGCTTATTGTATAATGATCAAAATCATCGAGAAGCTCCTAGGTCTTTGACAAGTAAGCAGGCAGATTTCCTCCTTTAGTTTGAATCTCTTTCTTGACTTAGCTAACAATAAGCTGGGAATCACTGAAGATCTGCAACACTTTGATGTTCATTTCTTTAGCAATCTTCAGGCCGGTAATAAGAGCTTTATATTTTGCTTCATTATTTTTCGAAGGAAATTTTAATCTCAACACATAGCACAATGATCGCCCTTCAGGGATTTCAAGCACAACCCCAGCTCCGGAACAATAGTCATTTCTTGCACCATCAACATATAATTTCCATCGGATCGGGATGTCATTAATCACCTCTTCCTCACTGTCACCTTTATCTATGTATTTTGCAATGAAGTCCGCTAAAGCTTGTCCATTGATTGCCCTTCGGGGATGGTAGGTGATATCATATTGGCTGAGTTCAATATTCCACTTCAAAAGACGACCCGAAGTTTCAAGGTGAAATAAGACTTGCTTTAGAGGTACATCAGTGAGGACTTTTATAAGATGAGCTTGGAAATATGGCCTCGACTTCCTGGATGCAATCAACAGACAATAGACGAGCTTTTCCATCTTTGAATAATTCATCTCTGCCCCAGTGAATCTCTTGCTGATGTAATAAACCGGGCGCTGAACTTTTGCGTCTTCCCGTACCAGTGTTGCACTGAGAGCATGAGATGAAACTACTAAATATATGAAAAGATCTTCACCATTGTTGGGCTTAGAAAGTATTGAGGCATTTCCATGTGAAGAGTCAGTTCATCAAAAGCTTTCTGACATTCAGGAGTCCATTCAAAGATTTTCTTTCCTTTCTTTAGAGCGTCAAAGAAGGGAATGCATTTATCGGTGGCCCTAGAAATAAACCGACTCAAAGCAGCGACTTTCCCGTTGAGGCTTTGCAATTCCTTCTTTCTCCTAGGGGCTTTGACTTCTCTTAAAGCAGTAATCTGAGCAGGATTGGCTTCAATGCCCCTAGCACTCACAATGAAACGCAAAAAATTTCCAGACTCTACCCCGAATGAGCATTTCAAAGGATTTACCTTCATCCCATACTTTCGGAGGACTGTGAACATTTCTGCCAAATGATCCATGTGGTCTACTGCCTTCTTTGATTTCACCAACATATACTTCCATAGTCTTGCCAATCTGGGGCTTGAACATGGCATTGACAAGTCTTTGATAAGTTGCCCCTGCGTTCTTCAGTCCGAAGTGCATGATTTTATAGTAGTAAAGACCAACATCAGTGATGAAGCTCGTGTCCTCCTGATCTGGCTCATGCATCATGATTTGGTTATATCCCGAGTAAGCATCCATAAAAGACAATAGTTCATGCCCAGCTGCTCCATCCACCAACTGATCAATTCTGTGTAATGGAAACAGTCCTTGGGGCATGCTTTGTTTAAGTCTGAAAAGTCGATGCATACTTTCCACTTTCCATTTGCTTTTTTAACCAACACCGGATTAGAAACCCAATTCGGATAAGTGGATTCTCTGATGAAGCCATTTTTCATGAGCCGATCTACTTCTTCTTTTAATGCTGCCGACCTTTCAGGACCCTGGGTTCTTCTTTTCTGCTTTACTGGTGTGAATTTTGGATCAATATTCAAAGCATTCACGGCGGTTTATGGAGATATTCCACACATGTCGGCATGACTCTAAGCGAATACATCCAGGTTTGCTTTCAAGAATGATATCAACATATTCTGAACTGTCACACCAAGTTGTGAACCCACATTCAGCACCTTGTTTGGATCTTTAAGGTCAACAGGTATTGGCACGGTCACTTCCACCGGAACCACTCTATTCTCCCCTGCACTGGTTTTTCTGGGATCAATCTCTTTTCGTGCACCACTATGCTCACCAATGCAGGGTCCACCCCGTAATTGCTATAAGGTGGGCTCTTTGATGCAGAGCGGAGCTGCCGCACCCTTACCCATTTCTCTTTTCTTTGCCTCCCGCAACTCTATGAGATGGCATTCTCGCCCGGCATTTTGATCCCCCTTCACGACACCATTATCGGTGGGGAATTTCATAGTCAGACACCATGGGGCGAGGATGGCCTTGAATGTAGCAAGAGTCGGCCGACCCAAGAAGGCATTGAAAGCAGAGAATTCACCAACAATAACAAAAGTTTGTTTTCGGACCATATTCTTTTCCCATTCTCTGAGATCTACAAATAAGTCGATAGTCCCAATTGGCTGTTTTGGTTCTCCAGTGAACCCAACAATTTTCTGTGAGGAAGCTTGGACATCAGCCATGGGAATTTTCATTTGATCAAATGTCTTTTTGAAGAGGACATTACAAGAGGCACCGCAGTCAACAAGCACCCTTCTTATAATGGCTGGTCCGATGCCCGCATATATCACCAAAGGATCCATGGTGGAAGCTTCAACACCAACAGAGTCTCTAGCTCGGAATATGATGTCATCGTTAAAAGTTCTCTGTTGTTTTAAAGGTGCAGCATCTTCAATGACAAAAACACTTTCTTCTGCTGGGGCATATCTCAAAGCGTGAGCATATCTCTCCATCTCACCCCTACTTCTGCCTGCTGGGTGAGAACCCCCTGTGATAACATTAATGACAGGCCTCTAAGATTCATGCGTTGTATCCCTCTCACCTGAGCCAGATTGATGAGCAGGAACTTGTTGACCCTGAGTAGATGAGGTCGGGTCACTTCTGTTTCTCTTCACATATTGTTGCAATTTATTCTGTCTCAACAGGTCTTCAATCAAATTCTTTAAATGGTGACATTCATTAGTGTCATGGCCAGGTTGATTGAGGAACCGACAGAATCTCCCATTATGCACGACATTTTTCCCAGGCTTCATCTCAGGTGGTTTGGGACATTTAATAGCATCCTTGGTTACGAAAAAGATATTTTCCGGAGTATCAGTTAAGATAGTAAAATCTGAAGGTCTAAAGCGGTGAGCTTTCTTCGCATCTTTCTGCTTTTTTCCCCGTCATTCTCCCTCTTCTGACCACCAGATTCCTTTTTGTTAGAAACAACAATGTTATTCTCAACTTCAGTTACGACTACTTCTGCCGGCATAGGAAGGCTTTCTAGGCGCATAAATTCATCGACCTTTTTGTAGAACTTCTCAAGTGAGTTTGGCCCTTTCATCTTTAGCCATTTTCCAAATTCACTTGATTATCAATAGCTCACATCAAGTAAGTCAGAATCATCCGAGGCTCTGCATTATCAACTTCAGCCAAGGCTATATTAAAGCGGTTCAAGAAAGATTTGATAGACTCTTCGGGGCTTTGTTCGAGGCTAGATAGCGACATTATGTCCTTGGCCTTTGAAGCATATAACCCGAACTGATCTTCGAACTTCCGAGTTAGGTCAGAGAACTGATCCACTGATCGAACTGGCATCTTCGTGAACCAAAGTAGGGCCACTCCCTCCAAGTACACAGGAAAGTATCTGCACTTGACCTCATCTGTTGCTCTGGCACTTGTCATATGCCAGTCATACTTGTATAAGAACTGGTTAGGATCGCTTGTCCACCGATAAGCCAGAATAGTGGGGGAAACAAACTTCTTTGGAAATTCATCCTTCAGAATTCTTTCAGTAAAAGGATTTTTGCTTGGAGCAAACCCCCAGTCATTTTCATCTTCCTCCTTTTGCATGCTCTCCTTCATAATTTGTCGAATCATTCCCAAGAGGTACTCCTCATCGTTTAGAGGCCCCGTGGGACAGACATCGGCTACTTTTTTGGAAGTTTGCCTGGACAAACGTTCACAAAGAGTTGGCTGCGGCCTTGAAACTCCAGCTTGGGGAGGTGCCCCTTCGTCGGTGCCAACTGCCCTTTGAGTAATAATTTTCCCTTGGGAATCATGAATTTCTTCGGCAAAGGTTTCTTCATTATTTTCTGATTGTTGGTTAACTCCAAGCAAATCATTCAACCTGTTCAACATCAAAGTGTTCTGGGCTTCCATTTGTTGATACAACCCAGACACTGCAGCATCCAATTTGACCCTTGTAATTCCAACACTAGGAGCCGCCTGATTTGACGCGGGAGAAGTGGCGGTATTGTCATAAGCATTTTCAGATCTATTAGATCTATTTCTTCCTGGAGCCATAATCTCGGATAGACTTCTGGTTCTTAGAGAGAGTCATTCAACAAATCTTTGTGGATCAATGATGAGAGCAACCTTTTGGTAAGCGGGAGGTCCTGAGTTCAATTCTCAGTGAAAGCACCAAAAATGTTAACGCTAAAATGTATGCTAACACCCCGGTGTGAGTTGAGTTATAGCGAAAGCACCATCCGTTGGTACGGGAACTAAAAGTAAGCAGAAAATAGCAGAAAATAGTAAAGAGACAATGATTTTTGTAGTGGTTCGGCTCAAAGTCAAGCCTACATCCACTTAATCTTTTGTCTTATCGACTTGATTACAAGTTTCACAATAATTCTCCAATTACAACACCATTAAA
This sequence comes from Allium cepa, assembly GCA_030765085.1. Classification (NCBI taxonomy): domain Eukaryota; kingdom Viridiplantae; phylum Streptophyta; class Magnoliopsida; order Asparagales; family Amaryllidaceae; genus Allium; species Allium cepa. The sequence continues at coordinate 502,900,815 of CM060945.1, forward strand.
GCAAGAAGTTAGAACTTTGATGAAGCAAAGCTCTTTGAATTCATGTTGAATGAACTTGATCTTCTCTTAAGATTCCTTGAAGTTTCTTTGGTGTTTGAAGTGTTGTAGAAGTTATGAAGCAGCAGAGTCTTGGCGTTCGAAAAATGTCCCAAAGTCCCCTCTCAAACTGGAGTAGGCGGGCTATTTATAGGGGAGTTTCGGAGTTAGGTCGTGTGGCGTAAGCCATAGGCAACCTAAGGAGTTGCGGCCTAAGAGTCATCCCGAGGTACCTTAAGTCGTTAGCGACTTAGTGGAGCCATCCTGGACGAGATATATGCCGTAAGTGACTTAGCATGTGTAGCACAAGTGTTATCTCGGCTTGCTTGGGTCGTGAGCGACCTAATGGAAAAGGCAGTGCTCATGTGGCTTTACTCTGAAACTTTCTAACTCGTTAGGTCGCTTTTCTTTTAACTCGTTGGGTCGTTGCTCGCTGAGTCGCTAGATCATTGAGTCGTGCCATGTTGGCCCGCTCTGTACTTTAGGTCGCTAGGTCGTTGAGTCGTGCCATGTTGAACCGCTTTGTGCTTTAGGTCGCTAGGTCACCCGCTGCTGTAGGTCGCTGGGTCGTTTAAACACTAGGTCGTAGAGTCGTGTAGGTTGCTAGGTCGTGAAAAAGAGTGGTATTAACATGTTATCAATAATATTGAATGAAATTCGATTCTTGTTTAAGTAGTAAATGAAGTGAAATGCATTTAAATTGGCTAAATAAAATTTGGTTGAACTTGAATTAAATGGAATTTAAATTAAGTAAGAATGATATTGAATGAATTGAACACTCACTCAACTAAATTCAAAAAAGAAATGTTTGGAAATGAATTTAACGTAAGCTAAATTAAATAAGGGGAGTAATGGGATAAATAAGATTTTTATAGCTTGTTAAGAGAATTGGAAAAGGGTAAATTGAAATCGCAATTGTGGTACAGAATAATTGGTAGGGTTATGTTATAAATAAATTCAGAAGTGAATTAAGAAGGTGAATAAATTTAAAAAGGATTGGGTAAGTAAACAAATTGAGTCAAAATTTGTAAATGAATTGGAATTTGATTGATGAAAATCAAATTAAAATAAAATAAAATTGATATAGATTGAAATGGAATAAATTTTAATGGTTACAAGCTTAAGTGATGGTTATTTGCTTGAATGACATGAAAATTTGCATAGAAATTCATCATTTTGTTGTAAACGGAATTGAATTCGTTTAAAGAAGCAAATGCAATTGGTTTTTAAACCAACCGGAATGGTTGAAACAGTATTAAGTGAATTTACATATAAATAAAAGTGGATCATTAAAGAAATGCAAATGAATCAAATTTAAAACAATAACAAAAAATTGATTGTGAATCAATTCGGAATTGAATTAAAGCAAATTGATGTAAATAGGCACAGGTTGGTCGTATTGAAGTAATTTCGAATTGGTTTGTTTGGAGTTAAAATGAATTGTATGCAAGTAAGTGAGTTGTCAATCGCTTAAATGGAATAGACTGGTTTGAGAATTTATTTAAAGCAATTGAAATAAATGTTGCAACCTTACATGGGTGCTTATGAAAGTATATAACATGCATTGTTTATAGAATTCATGTTTTAGCAATGTTAATAAATTATATATATTACATACTTACATGTTTTAATTGAGTAAGTACAGGTACGGGAGACAATCGATAGAGTAGGAGAGCGTATATGAATAATATATTAGCCGCTTGCTTTTAAAATGCTAATAAAAGGTACATCTACGCAATAAAAATAGGAAATATGAACTGTTTTTTGTTTTTCGGACCGTGTGGGTCGACGTATATATATTTATATCTATTGTGATATTGCAAAAGCTCCTTCGTACAAAGGAGACGCTACCAAAAATTTTCCAAAATTTTAGGAGTTAGAAAATTTTGAAATTTTTGGTTAACCTATAAAGTTGTTTTTGAAAGGATAATGAGAACAGAGCTTTTAGGTTAAAAATAAGCAAATGATTTTGGAATCGAGTGAAAAGTTTGACGATGTAAATGTGAGTCTGGGTAAGTAAATGAGTTTAGTGGCATCTTCTTACCTTAGCAAATTTCGGGACGAAATTCTTTTTAGGGGGAAGGATGTAACGACCCAGAATTTTGGTCGTTAGATTTTGAACATTTATTTCATTTTAAATGTTAAATGTGGATTTTAAATGGATTTTTTTGAAATAAAAATTTTGTTAAATCAATAGAATTTAGTTATAATTTTCAATCTGGAGATTAAATTGAAATTTGAATAATAATAATTTACTATTAGAATTTGGATAATTGATGAATCTGGGTGTAAATAAATATTAAAAAAATGGTTTCTAAAATTTATTTTGAGTTTATTCGAATTTAAATAATGATGTTGGGCTTTTGGAAGGAATTAAAAGTCGATAGGTTGAATTTGGGATTTTATATTAATTTAATAAGGGGATCTAATAATTTAATTATGCAAATAATCAGATTTTGGTTCGAAGTGAATCAGAATAGTTTCTAATGTAAATTATAAATTCTATATGATTTATAATAGAGTTAATAAAATTTTAAAGGTGCAATTTTAGATGATTTCGACAATTTTGAAAATCGCTCGATTTAATCGACGAGTCAAATTAGCCTTGCTGGGCATAGTCGTGGAATTCGACGAAACCAGTTCCATTGGATCCATAATAGTTAGTTATTATCGGATTTCAATTTTCATAGCAATTGGAGTTGTAGTTTGACCCTGGCAGCTCAAAACGCATAGAATCCATTTTAATCGATTTAATTTAAAATTGATCGTTTATTTCCCTAATTCACACATATGACCAAATTAGCCTTCGAAACACGTTCCATTGTGTTCGAAACGTAGGTAAAACCTTAAAAAGGCCTGTCGGCACGCGACGTTTGGAGTTTGTTTGAAAAGTTTCTTTAAAGTGAAATAAATATTACTATAATTAGGTTATACGTATATATTCACATTTTTAGCTTAACCCTAGCCTATTTTTCACCGGCCGCCACTCACATATTCTATGGCCGAGAATTTCCATTCTTTCCCTTCAATTTCCTTCAAATCTATTCGCTTTTATAAAAAATTATCAACTGGAGAATCGTAGAGGACTTCGAGATCGACAAAGTGAACGGGTGCGATGGGATATAGTGAAGTGGATCGGTGGTTAAGGGAGCTCGAACGTGGCTCGATCATGCATGTTTTCTGCATTGATGATGGCACCGAGCTCGATGCTATCTTGGCCATGGGTGGAGGCATGTTGGGGGTACGTACTGGAGGCACCGGATCGTCGTGTAGTCGAGCAAAGGCGAAGCGAAATGGAACCCTAAACGGCAAGGATGGGTTCGAATTACCTGTAGACGAACGCGTTTGGGAACGAACGGCCTGGTGGTAGCTTTTGTTTTTTTTAATAAAGTGTGAAAACATTTATATTAAAAATATTTACAAGCTTTAAACAACCCCAACTTTTGCATGCATATTCAGAATTCAACGAATTTGGTATCGCCGGAATCAAAGTGACGAGTAGCTCGTAGTGGAGCAATTCTGGAATTTTTCAGAGCAAGTAAAAAATTTGGTTAAATCAAATGCCGTTCGATTTAATTTAAATTTGAATGCTCGTCAAAAACCCAAGGTGAGTTTATCTCGCTCAAATCTGGATACCAGTTGATTTAAATAGCCAATATTTAAATGTTTGATTGCTTGTTTGGCTGAATATGATAATTATTATCAGATTGAATCGATATTTATTGGTTACTAATATCTGTGGATGCAGGGAAACAGGTTGGAGGGATCCAACTGGATTCCTCAAAAATAGTAATTTTATTTATATTCTGTGATATATCTCATTGATAAATTTGTTTATCTATGAATCTATGTATATGGATAAGCGTTATGGGTTATACCGCTTATCGATGTTGATATGATTGAATCTGTGATGGTTGATGTTGTGCACTATTGTGTTAAACCCCTTGACTACACCATACACACACAAATATGGATTGCACGTGGGAATTGGTTAAGTCACGGTTTTTGAAATAATTTTTGAATTGAATTTTTTGAATCCAAATGGTTTTGGAAATAAATCGGATTTTAAGTGGAAAAACTTTTGAAAAGGAATTTTGAAATAAAAAGTTATTTTTAAATAAATTAATTTGGTTTTGAAATTTGTTTTAAATTTGAATTAAAATTTGAAATTAAATTCTACGTTGTAAGCTTATGATTTCAAAAAGATTATATAGGCTTACATGAACTTGAGCCATTTTATAAAGTGTTGTTTTAGGGATTTAAATTCACCCAAAGATTCTAACTTGTATAAATGAAATCGGATTTTTTCAAAAAAAAACTATTTGTTTTCGAACGATATAAGCTTTCATATAAGAAATCAATTTCCAATTAGTATTAAAGGAAGTTCAAGTTGAATTGGAAATGGTTTTCCAAGTTAGGAATGATTTGGAAATTATGGCCTAAAAAGCTTATACAAGTGATAAAGGTGTTTATATGGGTTTTAACCATTTAAAAAGCATGGTTTTGGAAATTTAAATTTAAATCCAAGTTTTATACTTGAATGGTTTAACTTATGCAATTTGTAACCGGTCTCTCCTAAAACGAAACTATTTGTTTCAAATAATAATAACTTTCATAAAAAGAAAGGATTTCCAGTTTGTGTCGAAAGATTTCAAGTTTGAAATGAAATTGTAAATAGTTTGGAAAACTATGAATTAACCTTTGTGAAGACGAATAAGTCTTGTTTTGAAATCTAAGAGGATTTTAAATGGGATATCTTCCATATACAAGATTTGAATTGGAAAGGGTTTGAAAGTTATGAATTAAACCTTAAATTGAAAGATTGGATGAGTTAATCCAATTTGAAAGGGAAATTGTTTTGAAAGCTATAAATTGAATCTTTGTGGAACTGAGTGAACTTTGTGGAATAAATCTTTTTGTTTAAAAGATTTAAAATGGTAATTTGTTTAAACCATTTGAGAGGAAAGTTTTGGATATTAAGTTGTGACTTAATTTAAATCCTAATATCCATATGTTTTTAAATTTACGCTCATTATTCGGTTTAGCCGGGAGAGGACTTTGTGTCATATAACCTATTCCGAATAATGATACATCGATATGGATAGCATTTGAAGACCGGTGGTGAAGACCGAGTATTTTCGAGAACGATAGAATAACCTATCGATTGTCTCTGCATCGAGCAGCTGCGGTATAGAGATTCCCTATGTGATGGGAAGTCCGATCGGGATTGTGAATACCTGGATTTGCAAGGGCTTCTTTGGAAGTGCCTTCGGTTCTGTTCGAACCCAGAACAGACTTGTATGGTTGTATGCCTAACACTACACTTTAAGATATATAGAAGATTTATTTCAAATACATATATGTTGGTGGCGGAGAATATATTCTCTTAGCTTAACACCCTTCTCTGAGACGTACGAGCTCGGAGATTATGTAGTTGAAGGTTATCAGCGATATACCCCCAATGTGGTAGTGTGGCATGCTGAGTGCTGTTGTGTGTTGATGATCATTTTTTGATCAGTTGTGATCGAAGCATGGCTTTGTGAAAAGCGTAGCTTTGAGGACGTGACTTCGTCGAGCCTTACAACCCGGTAATGGTCGAAACAGGAATCGTGGCATCAAGGTTATTTGGGGGTAGCTCCTCCTAAGCGTGTGACTATTTCCTTCTGGATATAAAAAGTGACATCATGGTATGGAGCCCAGATATTTACTTATGTTGATTTATTTTTTGAAAAAAAGTGGTATCATGGTATGGATCCCAAATACTTTACTGTGTGGTTGTTGGATTGAGGGCCCTTGGATAAAGGTTGGTAACGACCGGGGGATGGCATGCTCCTGTCAGTTGTTACCTAGTTACAGAGGTAACCCGGCCTTGTGTAGCAGAGATCCGGTTAGGATCCGAGGACGTCCCTCAAGAGGCGTTCCATTTTATTTGGAAAGTTCCCTTGCCCGACCATTTGTTGGAAATCCAATCAAAACAATACGAGCCCTTTACGATTGCAATTATAGAACCTGCCATTTAATACGGCAGCTATAGTAAGCATACTATAATATTACCAATGCTGACTAAGATTTATATTATATTTTAGAAAGGTTTTCTACACTATGCACTAATAATAATATCAAAAGAGTTTTCTCGTATTAAGCATTTTTTACTGTCATAAGGAGAAATCTCCTCCAAGTTTGCGCTTGCATTGTGTGTGTGGTGGGAGGCCTTATGGCAGTTTCATTTTCAAAAAGCATAGCGGGTTTCTTTTCTTTTTATTTTCTTTGTGAAAATAATTGTTTTGAGATCTCACACCAGTCCCATGACTGACCTGGAGTTTATTGTTCCCTTTCTAAACTCTGGGTGGCCACAAATTTTCCATATGGGCAGCCTAGAGTCAGGTTAGCATTATTCGGGTGCAATAATTAGAAAAGAGATGCTGTGAAGATCAGGAGCAAGCTAGACGGCGAAGTGTATCACTAGTATATGTAATATTTCTTTTCGCTATTTGTTGTTGTACACTCTGATAATGTAATGTGATGTAATGTAATAACTGATATAGTTCTTTGTTTTAAAAATGTCCATTTATCTATTATATGTTGTTCCGTTGTGATATGTGAGATTCTGTTATTGTTTCTGTTTCTTCTTCTATCTTCTTCTTCTTTAACCCTAACGGATCGGTTTTCCGGCATTCGATACAGTGGATGTATTGATGTCAATTTTCGAGCGTGAAAAATTGAGTCATTACACCCCAACTTCTAGCTCCACTGGCAGCTCTACTACTCCAGTGGGTATATTGGCACTTCCATTGAAGCCGTGGTTCTAGATTGGCAAGGTTTTAAATCCTTGGCTTCCATTTTCATCAGATCGTACGCTCTTTAAAAAAAATATTTACAGAACTCCCATTGTCCAACAGGATCCCCTTCATCCAAGCAGGACCAACCTGGGCAGATATGACTAGTGGGTCGATAGTGGGGGGCTTCGACCTTATCAGCATCCCGGTTTCTGAATATGATGTCATCTGTCATTGTTCTCTGTTGTTTGGCCGGAGCCCGTTCATCAAAACTACTGCAACACTCGAAGTCGGCATGCCTGATAGTGCTGGCATACAACTCCGTTTCCCTCTAGCTTCGGTCTGTTAGATGGGGACCACCAATAATTATGTTTACGACTAAATTCCCACCCGTACAAGCGGGTTCCTCCTGTCTTTTCTGATTCTGAGCACAATTTTGGTTTAATGGGCCCGCACCTCCAGACTAGGGTGCCCGCACGAACTGATCTAACTTTCTCTCCCTGATCAATTTTTCAATGAGGTCTGTAAATGACGGCACTCATTTGTATTGTGACCGTAGCTTTCGTGAAACCTACAGAACTTTCATGTCTGAATTTGCCTCTCCGATGATGGTTTCGAAGCAGGTTTCTTATACTACATGGCATTGCAGGTTTGCAGATACACATTCTCTAGTGACGTATTCATGAGGTGTAATTGTCAAACATTGGTGCCCTACGTCGCGGGCCACGGTTCTGATCTTGTTTCTTACTCTAATTATCACTGTTTCTCGGCTAGGTTTGCTTGTTCTGTATATTCAGTTGAACTTTCCCAGAACTCTCACCGGACTGTTTTACTGCCACATTGCTTTGAGTCCCTTCACTATTGGGCCCCACGTTGTCTTGCTTCCTAGACTGTTTCACGTCCTTTCGCCTTAAGAATTGGGCGGCTTTGGAGTAGAAATGGTCCAACGACGCGGGAGGATTCCCAGCTAACCAATTTCCAAACTCGGAGTAAGGGTCAATTCCCTTAGTCAGTGCCATTAAGATCGAGTTGTCGTTGGGGTTACTAATCTCTGCACATGCTGCATGGAATCTCTCCAAGTAGCATCTAAGCGTTTCCCCGGGACCTTGAGTGACGCTGGACAAAATATTAACATCCTTAGGCCTAGCAACATGCATACGAAACCGCTCTATAAACTTTGTGGCCATTTGGTCAAAGCAAGAAATGGATTGGGGCGGCAATCGCATAAACCACATGGTGGAAATGCCCCTCAAAGAGATTGGAAAGCTACGACACTTTACTGCATCATCCGCTTTAGCAGCGTTCATCAGCCACTCATACTTCCAGTTGTGCTGACTTGGGTCTGAATTCCGTTCATAGACTGGTAGAGCGAGAATTTTGAACCGTCGAGGAGGTTCGGCATAGAGTATGTCATCCGTGAAGGGAGTGTGACTACGGGAGATTACCCAGTCGTCGTTAGAAAGACCCTGACTTTCGTGGATCATTTGCCATATCATAGCTAGGAGATCCGGCATCTGGACATTCTACGAGGGTTGAGCCAAGGTGTGGTCGGGCTCCATAGCGCGAGTTTGGACCAGGCACTATTGACGGTCCACATCTCGCCTCCTTGGGTCGTAGTCTTCAAGGACGTATGGTTCAGGAGTATGCCCATGCTGATGTTGGTTTAGATCAGGATGATTTTGGGCATCAACCCTTGGTTATGCAGCGGCGGTTGCGGTACGGTTATTCGTGGTGTAATGCGGAGCTATACCTCCCCTAGATGAGGGCCCAGTATTGAAGCTGGCCTAGGGGTCGACCCTCAATTGTCCAACAGTCAACGTAGGTTGATGTCCAGCAGCTTGCGCATAACTTCTGTCCAGTCGGGGATGGCTGGACCTATGGTTGTAACCAGACGAAGCCGAACTCTCGGTAGAGGAGTTAGAGGCATGATCCCTCCAGGATCTTCTATGCCTTTGGCGGTTCAATTGGTCAGTTAGCTCAGCATTTGAGCGCAGCTGTTCTGTTAGCTGTTGACGACTCTGTTTCAGTTCCTGGAGCAACAACTGTAATTCTTGCTTGGTAACTGGGCCCGAAGGATCTGAGGGTCCGGTAGCGTTTTGGTTGGTTGGAGGCAACTGCTTAGGATTTTTTCTATCCCAGCCTTCTTGATCAGCAACATTAGAGGTGGTCCTTGTGCTTACCATCTTGAAGGATGAACTCATTTCCTAGACTTTACGCAAATCTGAATAGGATGGAAGGAATCTGGATTAGAGATCTGGATCTTCCTCTTAAATTTATGCAATTCGGTATCGACGGTAGATCCAAAGAGCAGGAGAATACCTGCATTCAATTCTCAGTGAAAGCACCAAATTGTTTATACCAAAATGGGCACAACACCTATCGGAAGTTTTTTGAAGAGATAAGAGTGAAGAATGTAAATTTAAAAGATTGATTGTCTAACAAAAACTCCAAAATCCGATAAGTAAAAGCAAATACACAAACGATTTAGAGTGGTTCGGCATGTTCTCAGCGTCCACTATGATGTTTTTTATTCTCTTTCAACGATTACACTTGATTACAACAAACAACAGCGGACTACAATTGGAAATTTGAGTACAACAGCAAGATTAGGATGCAAAGCTCGATCCAGCAGAGTCTGGGCGTTTCAGAATCAGAAGATCCCCTTTCTGTAGGCTCTGGGGCTCTATTTATAGGCGTAGGAGGCTAATATCTTGTTAAAATCTCGAAAGACTTCTCTGGCACGTGGGTGGACACACGATCGATCTCGGGAAGTTTTCGACTTGATTTGTGATCGATACGAACACAATTCGTATCGATCAAGATGATGTCCAATGGAGTCGAAACTTAATGAGAACATTCTTTGGCTTGCATGTAATCTTCTGTGAAAATTTCATAGCATTTGGATCGGTGGATCTCGAGTTATGGTCGATACAAAATAGAGTGCTTCGGTTGGCTGTCCAGTTTGAATCCATGGTTTCGGATCGATTTGCTTCGAATCAATCGTGCACGTGATAACACGGTGATGTGGGGCGCATTTCTCGCATCGATCCACCTTTCTCTCCGAGTTGACTGAGTCGTTCCCCTGAACTTCGCCTATTTGTATCAATGACCATTGAGTGCATCAAATCAATGGAGATACTTTAGTTCGTATCGATGGAGGTAGCCTTGTTCGCATCCATCGAGCCAGTCCTTGATCGTATTCATCAAGGTTCATATCAATCAGGGTTACTGCAACTCGATGGATACGAACAAGCAGTATCGTGATGGATTCGAATAAGTGACAATGCTGCTTAGCTCAATGGACACGAATAGTGATTATTCAATGGATACGAAGTATGGCCATCTAATGGATACGAACTAATGAATTCCGATGGATACGAATATGACTCTCCAGCCGAAGGATAATAAGTAGGTGATAGACGATCAACACGAAGCGAGGTCGTCTGGTAGGTATGAGACTGATCGATGCGAAGCTCATGGATACGAATATGTGGCCGTTCTGATCGATACGAAGTCGATGGATTCGAACTAAGGTATACCGATGGATGCGAAGTGGTGTTGTCTGATCGATGTGAATGCCATCGATTCGAACTGGTGTTGACTGATGGATGTGAAAGCAGGGATATCTCCTCCAACTTGCATCGATCATAACTAGAGCATATGGACTTGGATTGACCTGAAATTTGAAATGCTCGCTTTTGTGGCTTCACTTGTCATGACTTGTCAATTGTAGTCTGATCCAGACTTAGACCAAATTCATTGATATCCATAGCGAACCAGTACATACTCGATATCCGAGACGAACGATCCCTGATTCCTAATCAGTCGCTTGATATCTCGGCCTTGCCAAAAGGCGGGATAACATCCGCTAATTCATTTAAAAAAGTTAGAAATGCAGATTCTCAACTTTAGGTATGAAACAATTGTCTATTGTATCTTTTAGTTTTGCTGTCATTTGAATTGTAATATTTTATCATAATGATAAAGAGACCTTTCATTCTGATGTTGACTCCATTTTGTTTCTTTTCCTACTTAAATAGGAGCTACAATTATCGGAGGCTCCTCGCTCATCTGATTCAGCGTCGTTCTTTACTAATCTTAGAGATAAGTTATTGATAGAATTTGAAACGAGCAAGCTCCTTGATGACGCCTTACTCGCACGCTTTCAAAGCAATATCGAAGCTTTATGATGGCAAAAAAGATACTTCAGAAAATTATTATTTGCAATCTTAAAGATCAAATTGCCAGCTTAGAGGTTGATATCAAAAGTAAAGATGAAATGGTTTATGCACTAAAGCGACAAGAAAAGTCGAACCCGTCGATCCACTTTAATCGGAAAATGTTGGAACACTTTTAACAAATAAATAATTTAGAGATGAAACTGAAGGATAGCCTAGCTCAATCGAATCGCTGGAATATATTATTGGGATAATATTCAGAGTATCAATTAACCGACTCCCCATGCTACTCCTTCTGTTACTAGACCTACAAGGTCTACTTCCCTCGCTGTTTAGAAATTCCCCACAATGACTGATTCCCCTCCTGGCTTAGACTAGAGGGTAGTGGGTGAATAGTGTAAGAAATTCAAGTTTAAAGTGGCAAAGTATTTTGTTGGATAGAAGAGGATTAAATATTCGCAACATATAAATAAGTATGCTGCCAGAATTCAGGAACATGAGTGTGGCAACTACTTCCTTCAGAAGCGCACTGCATGATTAGAAAAGGAAAAACCCTTAGAGGTGCGAACAGAGCTTTCAATTACGCTTAAAGACTAACATTGATGAAATTGACGACGTAGACAGGAAAAGGAAGAAAGAAAAGAAACTCAAAGAGGTCCTCCCCATCGGAATTCGTCACAAAATTGATCCTTTGAATGTTGAGAATCAGAGCAAGGCTACTCTAGATTTGTGATTGATTTGTGTTTAAGAAATGTATATACTTGACATGTATATTTGTTAATAGTTTTATAAGTCATGTAAATTATACAAATTTTGTAAATATCACCTGATTTGTGATTCTTTTCTGTAACGTCGTTCCTAAAGCGCTTGCTTGATAGCTCGTACTATAATATCTGCATTTATTGATTCTTTCATCCTTCTTTGCATTTTTGATGTTCCTAAAAAGTATGAAGCGAACAATATTTCCAATTGTTAGCTTGAAATTCATGTGCAAGTCTATACATATCATTTATGAAGATTAATAATCATATGTAAAGTACTTTATATTTGATCAAATGTCTAAATCCTATCGATAGTCATGATGACAAATAATTAAGAATTTTAAATTTAACTATTTTGCTAGAATGTCTGGAGTCTGTTGATAGGAAATCCTGCCCTGAAGTAGGGTTATAAATGTTTGGAGAGTCATTCTTTAGAGTTAGTTGTAGGATCGATTTCACCCTAGAGGGAGGTGAATAGGGTGATACTATTAAATATAAAAGTTAATTGCGGAAGCTTATAAAATCATTTTAACATGGATCATAGAATAATAGTAGCACAGATAATAACAGAATAATAAATGCAGAAATAGAACGACACAGAATTTACCCAGCTTCGGCAAAACCCTGCCTACATGTTATCCCCAAGGTTTCTACTAGAAATTAAGTAGTCACACGCTTACACACATAAACTTGCGACACCCGCTACTGACTAACCTAACTCTACACTCAAAACCCTGCCACAACTCAACCACTGAGTTGCGAATTCCCAAACTACACCATATAGTTTGTCCTCTAGTCACATGACTAGAAACTACAATGGTTCAAAAAGAAATTACAAATTAAAATCAATTAAAATTTAAAACAACCCTAATTTTAAGCTAATTCCTTATAATTTACAAACTCTAAAAAGAAAAGAAAGGGCCGACCCCTTTTTCCTCTTTTATATTATTTTGGCCTGTTCCTTTGTATTTGATAATGGCGGCTTGCATTTCTTGTTCGTTCCTCTTCCTTCAAAAATTAGGGCTTTCATGCAAAATCGAAGAAGCCGACTATGAATGATCGATTGAATAGATGGTTTAGCGTTTCTTTTCTGTCAATCGATGGTCTCAGTTAATTACTTCGACTGCTTCGAGTTTGATCGAGTTCGAGATGGCTTCGGTATGTAATTTATTCCTTTTTGCTTTTCTATTATGTTTGATTGAACTCGATAGCTATTGCCGATGATGATTATGGGTTTTTGTATGAGTTCGATCTCCTTTATTTGCATTCGTATATATTTGTTTGAATTTGTCAATTGATTTGCTTGACTGTTCAATGTTGCTTGGATGTTGATGATTTCTCTGACTTAATCAAATTCGTATAATTTGATACTTGCTTCTCACGGTATTGATTTTTGATTTGTTCGATTTCTTTTTTTCCACGACTTGATGATTATGCTGTGACGATTTTGGCTTTAACTTGTACTTGACCTTGCCAAGGCATTGATTTCATGATGACCCACGGCTTTGACTATGTTTATGCGATTCCATGACTGCTTGGTTATCATGGCACTGCTTGGTTTTCGTGAATTTCTGATGGCTTCGGCCTTGACTTGATACTTCATTGACCTGTATGCTTGATCGATGCCAGTACATCCCGACTTGGCTTGACTCTGACTTGTTCACTGATTTACTTCTTGTGTTCCACTTGCACTTGTATACAGTTGAGTGTCTGATTCGACCCAGATCATTTTGTTCATACATTTGTAGCTGAAGTGGCAGCCTTCGTGTTCTTGAGTCTGATCTGGTTAATTTTCTAAATGCTTGAGTTTGAGTTGTTTTTATGTGTACTCGAGTGTATACTATCTAGGCTGTTTGAATGCATTTGAATTGTATACTTGATGTAGTCATGTTCGTTGTTTCATTTGGTATGCTGTTGCTCTGAGCATTGCTTTGAGTTAGTGTACTCGAGTGTGATCTATGCAGTTTTTCCATGTTGTAGCTTGATTGCTTTGGTTCATGTGTCACTATATATCCATGCATGTTAATTTCATACATGTGTGATTGTGCATTCATGTTATCTAGACCTGTAGCATGCATTATCACTCTGGTTATTGTAGTTTGTTTATTCAAGTCATATATGTGTGTTCATGAATGTTTGCATCGACTTTTTTTGCTTGGTGGTCTTGTGGCACTGCTTACTGTCATGTTGAACTGAGTTTGATCATTGTTGTTATGCCTTGCTGTGTTGCCTTATCTTTGGTGCACATGCTTGCTTCCCCGACCTGAGTTGAATCCAGCTTGTAGCTCGGATTTGACCTTATGCTGAAATTGTGACATTGTTTTTATTGCACTTGAGTTGAATCTGGTATTTTAGGTTTGACTTGTGCTCATCTGTCCCTGTAAATTTATCAAGTGTATATATCGGTGTGCACGGCCTTGTGGCATATACAGTGATACACTGTGTATGTCACAAGTTGTTCGTGTATGATGGATTCAAAATTAAATGATGACGAACAACCCAAATAACTGAGGGAAATATTATTTTCAACATCTACATTTTATTTTACACTGCAAAAAATATTTCCTTTTCAATTTTACTGCGTCAATATTTATTTTTGCATATTGCTCAGATGATGGATTCAATTTGAAGTGAAGTTGAAGATAAAATACGAGTTTAGTGAATGGGTGATATGTGTGAGGTCAAATGTAAATGTGAATCGTGATGTAATCAAAATTGTACTGTAACTGAAATTGTATATATATATATATATATAGTGAGAGCTTGAACTTTGTACTATTCAAAGATTGTAATAAATATCTGTTTGAATAAAATTTCTGTTTGAATTCAAATTTCGTGTTATTTATTTTTATTCAGCAAATATTTATTTAATCTATGAAAAATAAAATAGTTCATTAACAAATACATTTACACGAATATATATGTATATGTATATGTATATGTATATGTATATTATCATCAAACAAAAGTCATATAATCACATATTCAACAATATCCCCCTTTTGATGATAATAAACATATATTTAAGATTTCGAATATGTTGAATGTATTTGATCATTGATATGCTCTAATTGCTCCCCCTATTTAAATGCTTCCTCTCTACACAAAGCTCCCCTACAAATATGCATACAATCAAATAATATGCAAATGAGCCTAGATGCAAATGGAAAATATTTGACCTTTGCTTGATTTTATTTGACAAAATCTTAACTTTTCTCTCCCCTTTTTGTTATCAGCAAAAGAGTACTAGTGTTAGAGAAAATAGAGATAAAGTGATCGATATTATTCCAACATTAAAACTCAATTGAATATAAATATTAAATTTCAATAAAAAATCAAACAAAAATCATAAATACTTTGTTAGGCGCATATTCCACTTTTAAAATGGTGGATGATGTCATCATACAAAACCATACAGTTGTGTCTATTTGTGGTATATTTATATCAGGAATTTGAATATGTACCAACCATGCATAACCACTAGGACTTTTAAATGAGATTAGTAGTATTTCAATTTTATTTTAAAAATGAATTCAAGTATCTTCTAACCACGCATAATCGTGAGGACTTTTAAATGGGATTAGAACCAACTTGTTTATTTTAAAAATCAATTTTGATATGCGTTACATACATGCATAACCAGAGGACTTTTAAATGAGCATGGAAGCACATAAAAAATTTCAAGTAATTCACCCATGCATAACCATAAGGACTTTTAAATGAGAGTGAATACTTTGGATTTTATTTTTATTATTTTTATTCATTTTTTTTATTAAAAAAATTGTAAAATGGAAAACGAATGATTTCTGTTTAATGTACCACATATTGACAAACTATTTTGAATTTTGATGAGCGATGTTTGTTAAAAATATGATAGAAATAGATATGATCATGGAATTTTTACCAACAAAAGTTTTTATAACTCTTGTTTAAATTTCTAAAGAAATTTACTAATTATACCATCTTGAGTCATAATATATGATAAATATCAACACTCATCACTTTTTCAATCACTATTTATCTTTTCGATAATTAATAGGGAGTCAGAACAGTCAAAATAGTCACTTAAAATCAAATTTAAAAATAATTATAAAATCAATTTTTCGAAATGACTGATCTGAAAATATGGTCAAAAATGATTTTCTCGAGGGGGTTATATGAGAAAATTTTCTGCTATTTGAAAATTATATGAATCGAAAAATATGTAGATATTTTCATAAAAAATGATGCAGTTACTAAATGTCTTCTACAAAAATCACGTTCAACTAGTGAGTTTTCTATCAACTTGATTACGAGTGTAATCTGCATCTGAATTTCTTTTTCTCTCCAAATTATCACTAATTGAATCTGATAGGCCAGACCATTAAGTGTGCACCAAAAAATTTCAAACTCAATTTTAATAGCATTTTAAATGACATTCGCTTGAATTTGAATTTAAGCCATATAAATAATCAGAAACCGTGAATATAGAGTTAGCCGTATTTAACCAAATGTATTATCATCCAACAAAACACTATTTTTAATCCAAACTAATATATATAAAGTAACTCAAAGAATCTATAGATTTTTATAGTGTTTTTGGCATAAGAATACAATTGGCCAACAATTTTGAATAAGTCAGAATAAAAATCATCATCATTTCATCATCACATAATTGGCTGATTTAACTTAGATTACGGTGCAGATTATCACATTTAATATATCGTTCAAATAAATATACCATTACCTGTTTTACCTTTACGATATTTTTCGTTGTGTTCCATTGTGATTCTGTCACCTTTGTACTAGGCTAAGGAACTTTGCTTTGAGGCTTTTTGTGTCCTTAGGACAGCCAAAATCCAAGTAACACTATTGTTGTTCCTTAGCCTACCACCATACCTACACGTTGAAAGATTTTTGTGACCTATTTGTTTTTATAGGTCCATGATTGTTAGTGGCGGAATATTTCTAATGTAATTTTTTGAAAACCCATAACTATTTATATACGTTCCTTTTGGCACCCAGATTTGTTTAACTTTGAGAGATTTTGTATTTGTGCCTTTTGGAACCCAAATTGGAATGGTTTTTACATGTTTGGGTCTATACCAACAATTATTGTGATTGTGTCCATATTTTACACAAATTGTGCACATCGAATTAACTTGATTAATATTACTTTCTATATTCTTAGATTGATTATATCCAAGTCCTTGTCTAACTGTATTAACACTTTGCTTCCCTATTAGCATATTCAACGATTTTTCACTTTTTGAAAATTTATCTAAAGTCGTTGACAATTGTTAGACTTGTGTTTTGAGAGATTCATTTTCGTTTAACAATTGTGCGCACTTTTTAATAGAATTTTCTCTCCTAGTATTTTCACTCTCTTTCAAAATCAAAATTTCATTTTCAAGTGATTTTATATTGATTCTGATTTTTTAATTCCTTCTTCGAATGTTGGACACTTATCACACTTAGGGATCTTACTTTGATAGGTTTAACTAATTGGTCAAGCTGTTCATTTAATTCTATCAAAGTGTCCTTTTGTGATTCAAGTTTAGCGTATTTTTCCCTAAGTCGTTCAAAACAGCCATTTACTTCGTGAAAATATATAAGCAATTCTGAATGAGTAAGTTTTGATACCTCGTTTGGCTCATCATCATCGCTATCAGTTATATCACATCGAAGGCAAAAATCAGCTTTCTCACTCTCACTGCTATCGCTTTTATTCCGCGTGGCTGCAAAACTTTTCCTTTTTGACTTCTTTTCTTTGTCTAGTTGAATTTGTGGTTAATTGGGCTTGATATCATCGGTTTTGTTGCAAATGATCCCATGTTCTTCTGAGTTGTCTAATGCTTTGATTATTCTGCTTTTTAATTTTTGATTTAGAGCTGGATTTCCGTATTTGCGGTTCCACCTTTTGAATTTTTCATTATTAACGCCAGCTCAGCTACTCCATCATCATCATCCTCATCACAACTGCTTCTTACAAATCCTGTTAAGCACATCTCTTTAACTAAGTCGGTTGTGGAGGATTTCTCATTGTTGTTGACTTTTGCACCATATATTGCATCGAAAGTATTCCAGATTTCTAGTGCATTTTCACAATGAGAGATGAAATTAAAATTATCTTGATTAATATGAGAATATAATAAATGCATAGCCATAGCATTAATCAAGATAATTTTCTTATCTGTTATATCACACCCATTTTCAATAATATCCCAACATTTAACATTAACAGATTTTAAATAAAATTCCATTTTCAATTTCCAATTCAAAAAATCTGTTCCATCGAAAATAGAAGGAATAACATTGGAATAACCCTCAACAAAAGTAGCCATTTTAAAAATTCAAAATTTTAAAACAAAAATTGGTTTCTGAAAAAAATCAAATTTTAAAACAAAAATGCCTTTTGTTCCTAGCTCTGATACTACTTGTAGGATCGATTTCACCCTAGAGGGGGGATGAATAGGGTGATGCTATTAATTATAAAAGTTAATTGCGGAAGCTTATAAAATAATTTTAACATGGATCACAGAATAATAGCAGCACAGATAATAACAGAATAATAAATGCAGAAATAGAACGACATAGAATTTAACCAGCTTCGGCAAAACCCTACCTACGTGTTGCCCCAAAGGTTTCTACTAGAAATTAAGTAGTCACACGCATACACATGTAAACTTGCGACACCCGCTACTGACTAACCTAACTCTACGCTCAAAACCCTGCCACAACTCAGCCACTGAGTTGCGAATTCTCAAACTACACTATGTAGTTTGTCCTCTAGTCACACGACTAGAAATTACAACGATTTAAAAAGAAATTAAAAATTAAAAAAATTAAAATTTAAAACAACCCTAATTTTAAACTAATGCCTTATAATTTACAAACTCTAAAAAAAAAGGGTCGGCCCCTTTTTCCTCTTTTATATTATTATGGCTTGTTCCTTTGTATTTGATAATGTCGGCTTGCGTTTCTTCTTCGTTCGACTTCCTTCAAAAATTAGGGCTTTCATGCAAAATCGAAGAAGCCGACTATGAATGATCGATTGAATAGATGGTTTAGCGTTTCTTTTGTGTCAATCGATGGTCTCGGTTAATTACTTTGACTGCTTCGAATTTGATCGAGTTCGAGATGGCTTCTGTATGTAATTTATTCCTTTTTGCTTTTCTGTTATGCTTGATTGAACTCGATGGCTATTGCCAATGATGATTGTGGGTTTTTATATGAGTTCGATCTCCTTTATTTGCATTCGTATATATTTGTTTGAATTTGTCAATTGATTCGCTCGGCTGTTCGATGTTGCTTGGATGTTGATGATTTCTCTGACTTAATCAAATTCGTATAATTTGTTACTTGCTTCTCACGGTATTGATTTTTGACTTGTTCGATTTCTTGTTTTCCATGGCTTGATGATTATGCTGTGACGATTTTGGCTTTAACCTGTACTTTACCTTGCCAAGGCGTTGATTTCGTGATGACCCACGGCTTCGACTATGTTTATGCGATTCCATGACTGCTTGGATATCACGGCACTGCTTGGTTTTCGTGAATTTCTGATGGCTTCGGCCTTGACTTGAAACTTCATTGACCTGTATCCTTGATCGATGACTGTTCATCCCGACTTGGCTTGACTCTGACTTGTTCATTGATATACTTCTTGTGTTCCACTTGCACCTGTGTACAGTTTAGTTTCTGATTCGACCCAGATCATTTTGTTCATACATTTGTAGCTGAAGTGGTAGCCTTCGTTTTCTTGAGTCAGATCTGGTTAATTTTTTTTTATGCTTGAGTTTGAGTTGTTTTTATGTGTACTCGAGTGTATACTGTCTAGACTGTTTGAATGCATTTGAATTGTATACTTGATGTAGTCTTGTTCATTGTTTCGTTTGGTATGCTGTTGCTCTGAGTATTGCTTTGAGTCAGTGTACTTGAGTGTGATCTGTGCATTTCTTCCATGTTGTAGCTTGATTTCTCTGGTTCATGTGTCAGTGTATATCCCTGCATGTTAATTTCATACATGTGTGATTGTGCGTTCATGTTATATAGACCTGTAGCATGCATTGTCACTCTGGTTATTGTAGTTTGTTTATTCAAGTCATATATGCGTGTTCATGAATGTTTGCATCGACTTGTTTTGCTTGGTGGCCTTATGGCACTGCTTACTGTCATGTTGAACTGAGTTTGATCATTGTTGTTGTGCCTTGCTGTGTTGCCTTATCTTTGGTGCACATGCTTGCTTCCCCGACCTGAGTTGAATCCAGCTTGCAGCTTGGATTTGACCTTATGCTGAAATATTGACATTATTTTTATTGCACTTGAGTTGAATCCGGTATTTTATGTTTGACCTGTGCTCACCTATCCCTGTAAATTTATCAATTGTATATATCAATGTGCACGGCCTTGTGGCATATACAGTGATACACTGTGTATGTCACAAGTTGTTCGCGTATGATGGATTCAAAATTAAATGATAACGAACAACCCAAATAACTAAGGCAAATATTATTTTCAACATCCACATTTTATTTTACACTGCAAAAAATATTTCCTTTTCAATTTTACTGCGTCAATATTTATTTTTGCAGATTGCTCAGATGCTGGATTCAATTTGAAGTGAAGTTGAAGATAAAATACGAGTTGAGTAAATGAGTGATATGTAGTGAGGTCAAATGTAAATGTGAATCGTGATGTAACCAAAATTGTACTGCAATTGAAATTGTATATATATATATTGAGAGCTTGAACTTTGTACTATTCAAAGATTGTAATAAATATCTGTTTGAATAAAATTTCTGTTTGAATTCAAATTTCGTGTTATTTATTTTTATTTATAAAATATTTGTTTAATCTATGAAAAATAAAATAGTACATTAACAAATACATTTACCCGAATATATATATATATATATATATATGTTTATTATCATCAAACAAAAATCATATAATCGCATATTCAACAATAGTTGATAAACAGCCAAATATAGAAGAGTTCAGAAATCATTATTTGAATATTTGTAATAGAAATCCCATGACCTATAGTCGAGTGATATTTGACAACTTAGAAGTCCAAAACTTAGATTCGGTATTAACGGAAACTCATAATAATCAATTTCTTAAGTAAAGTCTTTAACCTAGATTCGGGCATTAGCAGTGGACAACCAAAAATCCATGATAATATTTCGAGCGTAGATTGGGACATTTTTAAATAATAGTCTCAAAGCCCAGATTCGGGTTTAATAGAGAATGTAAGTGATTAATAAAGACCCGAAACTCATATTCGGGTATTAATAGATGAATTTTAGAAATGAGCATCCATAAACCCAGTTTCGGGTATTAATAAATGAAATTTAGAAATGGAAGCCTCGAGACCTAGATTCGGGTATTAATAGACGAAGTTCTTCTTTACTCTTTAGATTTTGTCTTCTTTGACATGCATAAACCTTTAGGCTTTGTATATAGTAACAATCCGATTGGCTGCTTCTCAAGCTTAGACGTCTTGGTCCATAATCTGATGTGCCTATTCTTAAGCTTAGACATCTTAATCCATTAGAGATATACCGCTTCTCAAGTTTGGACATCTTAGTCTATTACTTGAAGAGCCTCTTCTTGAGCCTAGACATCTTAGTCCATTATTTGATGAGCATTTTCATGGGCTTAAATATCTTAGTCAGTATTGTATGGTGCTCTTGGTTAGCTGATCTTAGAGGCTGGAATCAAGAACATACCAAACACTTCCCTCTAGGAGGCACCTTGCCCTGGCTATAACATGGCAGGGATAAGGGCTTGTTTGGTGCTTTAACCTGGCCATAGCATAGCGTAGATAAAGGCTTACTCTGTCCTCACTCCAAGAGGCGCCCTACCTTGATCATAGTGTGTTGCGAATAGGGGCTTGTTCAGTGCTTTTACCTGGCCATTGTATGGTGTGAATTAAGGCTTACTCCATCCTCCCTCTAGAAGGTGCTTTGACCTGGCCAGAGGCACGACCAAGGGCTTGTCCGGTGCTTTAACCTGGCCATAGTGTGGCGTGGTTAAAAGATTACATCGCCCTCCCTCCAGGAGGTGCTCTGCCCTGGCCAACTCGGCGTGGACAATAGCTTTCTACCATTTTAGGTAGACAACCATCTTACTTAGTATCCAAATGCAAGGATTATTTTAATCCCAACCATGTAGACCTTTCGTAGAAAGTAACTTTTCATTGATTTTTCTCATGTTCTCTTTACAAATTTAGTAGTTTTTACTTAACGGAAGAAACTGATTATCATCCCTTCTAGGGCACTACAATGATTGGTTTCATGTCTGTTCATCATGTGATAGTGATAGTAGGATCTAGATTTCATTCATGTTTTGGCTTCCTTTTCTATGATGGCTAATAGTTAAGCTCATCCTTGGTTAGCAAGTAGACATTCTCTATTGATGTTGTTAAGATGCATTTTTTAGAAAGTCTAGACTTGAAATTTAATTCTTGAGAAAGGCTTTTTGATTTTTTTGTTCCTTGGCCTTGTGGTTTCACACACTTCAATTAATTTTCTTTGTGACATCCTTTGTAGTTCTTGTTTTGGAAGTGTTCTTGTCATAGTTTATTTCCATTTGTGTGTAAAGGAATCATAGTCAGCCATTATCTCTTTTTCAAAGATTGTGCCTTTGGAATATTGTTGAATAGTTTTCCTCATTTAACTGGATACATTGTCACTTCCACTTCTCCTTTTTCCTAAAGCGAAAATAGGGGTGGAGCCAATATGAAAGGGGTTCAAGCTCTATTTCTCTAGATCATATGATTACGCTTTTTTCTTATTTTTAATTCGTAGAGCTTCTAATCTTCACCTTTGCTCTTCATATTAGTTGGAATTCTTAATGGTTCTTTGCGCGAATCCTGTCAAATGTAGTTTCGATGATCCTTACACCGATCTTTTGATTCTTGTATCCAAGAAGAAATTGGACCAAAGTAGATAAGTTCAGAACTGAGTTGGGTTATGTTAGAGGCAAATGGTGTTGTGAGTTCAACCAAGTTGGAGGTTCAAGCCCTCCTTCTATCCCTAAAATGTTAATAATAAATTGTCAGCGCCTTAAAAGTAGAGATAAAGAACAATTCCTTTTGGTATCCTTTAGATGACTTAAGGTGAATAGAATGTGTATATTCACTTTGGTCTCCTTTCATTCAGGTTGCTATAATGAAGACTTTTCAGATTAACCTTTTAATAAAGTTGAAATGGCTAGCTTTTACTTTACAGCCTTTCGACCTTATTGGGATGATTTTGATGTCCCTTCGAAAGCATTCCTTTCGAAGTAGTTATAAGACTCAATTGGATCGCTTTAAAAACCTCTGGATAAGGTATATCTTAGAGGGTTCCAACCCAGTCGAAGGCATAAGTCATTTAGTGGTTAAGGTTTTAATCTAGAATCTGTGATTGAAGTTTCCACCTTACCGAAAGCTGAATCCTTAGGCACCTTATGCTAATTTTGGGTTTCGAAGGTTTAAGTTGATTGAGTTTAGGTTTCAACCTTGTTGAAGGCAGTAACCTTAAATGTCTTGGCTTAGAATAAAATCAAAGGCCAAAGTGAGTTGATATGGGGTCTAACTTGGTCGAAGGTAAAAGATCTAGGAATGGTGGCCTAAAGTCAATAACTTGTGTTACTTGAGAATATATGGGTTTCGACCTAGTCAGAAGAGACCCTTCGATATAGTTGATACTTGTGACACAAGGTTAGACCAGATAAAAGCTCGAGAAACAATTATGTAATTAGAAAACTATAAAGTTCCCTTTCTCAACTCAAAGAGGACTTAATTACTCAAGATCCCTAATTCCATTTACAAATTATGGTTTTACAGCCTAGAGAAGTAAGAGAATACAAGTTTGGAATGACTGAGTTCGGATCCCTAAAACCAAACCCTTTGGATCGTATTTCTAGATGCAGGTTAGCACATTTCGACCCCAATGCTTTTGACCTGGTCGAAAGGTGGCTGTTGTGCCGACACTAGTATGCTTCCGCCTTTATTAAAAGAACTTTCATGATTTTCTCCTCTATGTCGCTTTGTAGAGCTTTCGACTCTATCGATAGGCTTTATATTGTGGTTTCGAAGATGCTGAGATTCTGATAGTTTCGATGACGTAAGTTGCTTCTAAACTTTTGTTTGTGACTTGATGAGGAACCTCCTTGGACAACAATGGCTTCGACTGGTTTGAAAGGCTTGGTTTAGCTTTCAAAAGGGTTGTTTAAGTCAATACACGATTTCGAGTGGTTTGAGTGAAGGTGAAACTTTGGTTTTGAAACGTTTGGCGCATATTTGAAGAGTCCTTCTTCATTGTCTTCGAAAGATATTGCTTCAACTCATTCGAAAGGTCTTCAATCATGTGGAATCATCTGCTTCGAAAGGTAGTCACTACAAGCGAAAGGATGCTTTTAACTCCTTCGACCCCTTCGAAAGGCAAAGAATCTTCTAGACCTTGATTGTAACATCCTTTTGACCCCTTCGAAAGGCATTAAAGCTTTTGGACTTTGTCTATCGCATCCCTTCGACTCCTTTGAAAGGTCTAGCGGGAGTCTATTCTTTTTGTTCTTCTTTGTCTTATGCTTAAATTGGTTTCCGCTAAGTCGAAAGGAATTTTAGATAGTAACATGGATTATAAGTCTCTAAGGTATTTATTCTCTCAGAAGGAGTTGAATATGAGACACCAGAGGTGGTTAGATTTTTTGGCTTCTTATGACTTTAGGATTGAGTACACCCTAGGAAAAGGCAACAAGGTTGTAGATGCACTTAGCAAAAAACATCAGAATGCAGTGTTGGCAATGATAGCCGAGTGGAAGGATTTAGAAGCATTGACGACATGTAGAGTACAATGGAGGTCTGAAGCTATATCTAGTAAGGAAACTGTTATTTTTTCATGCTTAGAAGATCGATCGACAATGATCAAAAAGATTCCTTCTAAGTAGAAAGAGGATCCAGTGTTAGACGAGAGGATTAGAAGGCTTGAGGATGGAACTAAGATCGATGATCTAAAGGATTTTAGTCTTGGCCAGAAGGGATGGTTGAGAAATAAGGAATGGTTGTGTGTTTCGAATGTTGAAGACTTAAGGAAATAAGTTCTTGGAAATGTCATCCATCCAAGTTTATGATTCATCCTGGAGGGACAAGATGTATCATGATATGAAGAGAAGTTTCTATTAGGAAGGTATGAAGAGAGACGTAGGCTTATATGTGAAACAGTGATTGAATTGTCAACAAGTAAAAGCCAAAAATCAAAAACCAAATAGGTTACTATAGCCTTTAGATGTTCCAGTATGGAAATGGGATTCGATCTCAATGGATTTTGTAGACGGGTTGCCAAGCTTAGATAGAGTAAATGAAAGTATATGTGTAATAATGGACAGGTTAACTAAGAGTGCCCATTTCATTCCAGTTAAGTCAACCAAGATTGCAACTGTTTTAGCTAAGTTTTTTATTAAGAATATAGTTAGACTACATGGAATTCCTAGTAGTATAGTAAGCGGTGGAGATTCCTTACTCATTAATGAGTTTTGGAAGAGTGTAGAGGAGAGTTTGGGTACCAAGCTCAAGATGAGTATCGCTTATCATCCACAAACTAATGGACAAACAAAAAGGATTAACAAAGACTTAGAAGATTTGTTAAGAGCTTGTGTGCTAGATTTTGGAGGACTATGGGAAGACCATCTACACTTAATCGAGTTTTTGTATAACAACACTTATTAGACTAGCATAGGTATAGCACCGTTTGATGCTTTATATGGAAGGCCATGCTAATCTCCAGTTTGTTGGTTAGAGACCAGTGATAGGTTGGTTCTTGGTCTAGATTTGGTTAGGTAAGCTATAGAAAAGATTGAGTTAATTAGAACTAGAATGAAAGAAGCTTAATCTAGGTAGAAGAGTTATGATGATAAGAGATGGAAAAACCTAGAGTTCTCAATTGGAAATCATGTTTTCATCAAGGTATCACCAATGAAAGGAGTAATTCAATTTGGGAAATCAAGAAAATTGCATAGAGGTTCTTTGGACCATTTTCTATTGTAGTAAGGATCGGGAAACTCGCATATAGAGTAGAGTTACCAAACTGTTTAGCAGGAGTCCATGATGTTTTTCATATTTCTCACGTAAGGAAGCGTATTCGAGATCCGGAGAATATTATAGAACCAACTGTGTTAGAGGACTTAGTAGTGAAAAAAAATTAGACTATAGTTAGAAAGCCAGTTCATATAGTCGCGAGAGATGAAAAGATGCTAAGGAGCAAGACAGTCTGATTAATCAGAGTTCAATGGAGTGACGACGAGAGAGGCTGTCCTTGGGAAACCGAGAGCAGGATTAGAGACACTTATCCTGACTTGTTTCGTGGTATGTTTTACCTTTATGATTGATCTAATGTGTACCTCATTGTAATCTCGAGGACGAGACTCTTTAAGGATGGGAATCTGTAACGACCTAAATTTTGACTAACATTATTTATGACATTTAATTAGTTAAATTAAATTAAATAATATAAGTGGTTAAGGGAATTGAGATTTGAATAGTAATGGGTGACTGTGCCTAGTTAAACAATTACCTAAAAGGAATTAAAATGAAATAAGTAAAGCTAATATATAAGGGCAAAATAGCAATAAGTAATATTCTTATACCCTAAACCTTTATAGCTCTTTCATTTTACACGTTCACAAACCAAAATTAAACGAAGGAGAGGTTGGCCACCATTAGAAGAACTAAGAGGAAGATAAGGAAGAATTTAAAGAAGGAAACTTAATCAAAATCATTCAAGATCAGATCTCAACTCCTTAAACAGCAAGCTAAAGATTAACAAGAGATTACATCTCATATTTTATGATTTCAGTTGCGAGATTGAAATATGAATTTATTTGTGAAAATGTTTTTCCATGTGTTGATTGTTTAAATGGATACTATGCTTGTTGGTGATTTAGGCTATTTTATATATATTTTTATGATATGAATTGAGTTAAAAAAACCTATTAGATGACATCCAAATGACTTGTGATTCTGGTATATAGTTAAAAATGATATTTTAGTGATGAAATTAAGTTTCATAATTTTATGAACTAATGTAGATTCACTATGAATTTTCTTGTGAAGAAAATGGTTAAATAGGGTTTACAATTTATTACGGCTATTATATACTAGCTTTTGGGTTAGAAATTTATAAATGTTGGAAAACATATTAAAAGGGATTTATTGGAATTTTTGAAGAATTTTCCCAAGTGTTTTATTAAGTATATAAAATTATTTAAGGTACGAAACTTAAATGTTTTATATGTTTAAAATAGGAGAAGGGGAAATTTGTTTAATGTTTTAAGATCTAAAATACTGAATTCGGCAGCACTTTTAGAAAAGATTTTGGAAAATAAATTGGCAACTAATTATATTATGAAAAATAAGCAAGTTAGTTTGGAAGAAATTACTTTATAAAGTAAAAAATTAGTTTTTGTAAGGATTTGCTATTTCGCCACTATCGACATCAAGCTTTCGACAACATACCCCCACCTTTGACCAAGTCAAAACCAATATACATGGTGCCAATGCCTTGGTAAGTGGTGGATTAGACTTAGGCGAAAGGTATAAGGTCGAAACGTGCTTTCAAAGGGGTCGAGACCTTGCTTTGCATTAAAAAGGCAATGTCGCATGTTATGCTTTCCAAAGTTTGGTTTCGAAAGGGTTTAAAGATACCTTTCGACAAAGATTGCCTCCTTTTGTTTTAAACTAGCCATCGACGGGGTCGGAACATACGTTGCCGCTCTACCTTTTGAACCAATTGAGGTCGTTGCCTTTAAACACAGTTTTCGAATGGGTGCTTTTGTCTTTTAAAAAAAGAGCGGCTTCTCAAATGATTTCGAAAAAGTTGGTGTCGAAAACTTCCACTTTCTTTTACTTAGGAAATTTTCTTCCGAAAGAGTGCTTTTAACTTAGTTTACTTAAGATCCTTTGTCTATTGAAAGATAAAACCATATGAATAGAATGGTTCTAATGGTTTTGAAACTTTGTTCCACAAATTTTTACTTGAACCCAATGCTTTCGAAAGGTTTATTTGAGCAAAGAACTTTAGTGCTGTCGAAATGTTTAAATGAAACTTTCGAATGGGGGTTCCCTAATAGTTTTGAAAGGTACTTAAAGTATTTTAAACAGAAGGTTTTCAATTGCTTTCGTAAGGCAAGTTTAAAGAGTTTTGAAAAGAGGATGTATAAGGCTTGTAAAGGTTTCGAAGGTTTACTATCAATGATTTCGAAAGGTTGCTATAAAGGTTTCGAAAGGTATGTATTCGCCTTTGGCCTAAGGTTATATAGTAAAGTAGTTTACTTGCATCAAAAGGGGTACATTCAATGGTTTCAAAAGGGATGCTTTCAAAAGGGTTGTTTGAAGTTTTTAAATAAAGGTTTCGAATGGTTTACCTTGGCTTTACAGCCTAAGAGTTTTTAAGTTAAAAACAGATTTAACTTACTTTGAAGGGATAGGTAACCCTCAATATATTTCATCCACATTGTTTTAGGCAGAGTATATATATAACATGACAAATACTTTGAGTAAAGCAATTAGTATGTTTTCCTTGTTTAAGTATGATTTAAAGTGAATAAATCAATTTGAATGGTTTTCAAGGAAAAATTTAAAGGGTAGTTAACCCTAATAAATGAATCAGATATTTGAATACCAAATGAGACTGGTGTAGGGTCGTGCTCTATACGTTATGTATAACCCCTAGCTAATTTAGTCAAAAATTCCAGTGTGTAGGGATTAGTCACGGGTTGGACTTAAATGAAGGTTACACATAGAAAGGAGTATATACAAAGAAAAAAAAGGTTATTGGTGAACCGAAAAAACCATTCGGATCAGGTGACCCTTGGAGAAGTAAGTTAAGGATAGACCATCTAGAAGTTTGTCCAATAGGTATTAGATTATTATTTTTATTTTGTCTGGTAGGCCCGCATCAGCCAATGGTTAGTAGTTAGCCAAACAAAACTATATTGTTCGGATAGATGTACCGTTTATTACATGTTTATAAGCATATATGATATTGCTATTATTATTATTATTATAATCAGTTTGATTGCAGAATTCTAATTTGCAAAAAGATATGTTTTAAAGGGATGTTAGTGCGGGAAACCCGTTCCACTAAGTGGCGTTGTCTTGCTTAATATTATTAAACCGAGATGTAATAATATTATTTACACCAAATTTTATGTTTGACTCAAAGTTTATGTTTTCTCCTCTTGAGTGCTCAAAATTAATTTGCGTATAGTGGGAGTTAAGGTCTTTCAAAGATTAGTAAGAGGACGAATAAGGCTTCCGAAGACTGGCGGGAGGCTTGGATAGCTATTTAGAAGTTGTTATTTTTATTTCTATTTCCGTTGTGATGTATTAAGATAGTTCTGTCTATTTACTACACCGATCATCCAAAGGGGCATCTCATATGTTGCTCTTGGCGTATTTTATAATAATTATATTTGATCAAAACCTAGGAATCGATTATGGGATTATGTAAATTGAATATGAAATATTGCTTTGAAATGTAATCAGAAAAGTTGTTCTAATATTTGATGATTTTATTTCATATTCATGTGCTTCTGATATTATGGACAACATTAACATACTGTATTTTGTCACGGAAGTTAATACTATGCATGGGTGCAGTATCTGTAGCACTTAGCTTCGGCCCTCAAGATAGGGGATGTTGCAACACAGGACCATGTCACCCAATAAAATGAAAAATAATAATGTACACGTGTGTCATTTTATAGAATATAATTATCGAATGCGAGAATGATGTGGAAGAAGACTTC
This sequence comes from Allium cepa, assembly GCA_030765085.1. Lineage (NCBI taxonomy): Eukaryota > Viridiplantae > Streptophyta > Magnoliopsida > Asparagales > Amaryllidaceae > Allium > Allium cepa. The sequence goes on from CM060945.1 coordinate 502,930,341, forward strand.
GTTTACAAGGATGTTGAAGAAATACCGGTTGTAAGGCATACGTTATGTTTGAAAGCGCTCTGGAACTCGAGTTTCATGTTACTATCCAAATGTCATTTCGAAGTGTTCCACTCCACCGTAGACTGTAAAATAATCTAGTAAATCATATGTTGAACTTTTGTGGCAGTCCGTGGTTATTTATTATAGTTGTTGTTGTTGATGTTGTATTTCATGTTGTCGCTGTTGTATATATGGTAAACCGTTTTTGTGATAGGGGATAATTATTATTGTTTTGATTATTTTAATGTACTTTAATTGAATTTCATATAATTATGTATCACTATTACATTTATTACTCCCGAAAAAGTGAAATATACTTAATTGGTTGAAATACTTCTGTAAGTACAAATATACATGATTCAATTCAAGTCATTACATCACCAACTGAAGAAAAAAAGATACAATATTTCTAAAAACACAAACACAACTACTGCCTCCCTTCATGCATACGTCTTATCATTTCTTTCCTCCTAGATTCTATATACTCTCGTTGCTCGTCATACATATTTCGATGTACCAATAAACATTACTACACTTTCTTCTCTCCATTTATTTCTAGCAAGAAATCGTTTCAATTTCACTTTTTTTCATCGCGTTGAGTGCACTAAAACTCCATCATACGATTATACCTATCTTCAAATTTTATTAAAAGTTTTTTATTTTGAAATGATTTGCACCAGCAATCTGCTTCTTTTTGACTACTTTGGATCCCTGAGGCATAACAAAATCATTTTCCTTAGGAGTCGGATGCTCTTCCAACACCATAATCTGGCTTCCTTGTGATTCCGCGAGACTTTGAGCTTTTTCCAACTCTCGACGTTTTACTTTGAGATCTATTTGATTGGACTTCTTGATTAGTTTTCTAAAGTGAAGATTTCTGTTTCACATGCGCAACCAGCAGTACAAACGTGCATGGATGATAAATATGAGGTGCTTTTTATTCTTAAGTCAATTAACTTGTTCAAACAATTTATTTGCATTCGTCCAATAAAAAAAGAATAAAATAGTTAGAGTGGTAAAAAATGTGTAAGCGTATGAAAATGGGTTAATCTTACCAAACGCATTTCACTTTCAGTGCCATTTACATTCATATGCTTAACCTTTAACATTTGAGAATCAAATTGTCTGCATTCGAGGATTAAATTTCCCATGATAACGTACGACCGAGGAAAGCAATTTTCTACGATCAAAGTTCTTTCGATTATACCAATTTGTAATTTTGCATAAAAAAGTACCACCGCTTTAATCGGCACCTTGGATCTGATCAGTTGAGAGTGCACACCAAAATAGCATAAAATATAGTCTTCCGTCGAGTCCAACTAGCAGCAGTGAACGCTTTCCAACCGGAACCGTAATGTCTTCAAAATTGAATCCCTCAAACTAAATTTCACGGCATCCCGTTGAATTCACAAAATATTTTCGTTGAAGAGAAGTTGAAGTAAAATAATTTTTGTATAGTAGTTTGTCGTTGTGAGAATAGAAAAAGAATGTGATGTATGTGGTACTTGTAGGGTGGAATAAAAGAAACAGCCATTGAAGTGACCGTTAAAAATAGTCGTTATTTGGACGCTTTCCAGCAAGCGCTAAATTTTTAGACGTCTGTTGAACAAGTGCTCGTATAGATTATACATATTGGAACCATTTATCTAAATTTGTTAACAATTGCAAAATATATACTTCGTTGAAGCGTGTTTTAAGGTTACATATTACATTTTGTAATTTGTGCCTGGAGATTGTAATTTAGGGTTACAGGCAGATGCTCTACCAATCTCAATTCTCAACTTTTTCACCAAATTTTTTCTTAGTTACCGAACTCTGGTAAATATACGAAAAGAGCTTTATGGCATAATCTCATTTTCACGTTTTAGGCTCAATGATTGTAGTAGAGCTTAGCTAGCCAGATATTTCAACTGTCTTATCGACGTGACATTGCATGTGTCAGGAGTATTGCATTCATCAGTGCCCACATTTTCATTTTCTTGACTTTATCTGCTATTATCCACCACAACTAATACTTTATTTGGCTTCTCCGTCCTGTGCATAGATTGCCCTATTTTTTTTATTTATTAACAAAAATAAGTTTCTTTTGCACGTGCATTAACTTGTATCATTTGCCTAATCACTTGATACAATAATAATAATTATTATGCACTTCAAATGCGCTCCATCACCTTCAAATACATACTCTCTTTCTAAGTTTATATCCAAAATTATGCCAAAATATTAAAAGTAAATTGCATTTATTTCGACTTGGTAAACATAGTCGTGCCATACTCCAATTTTTCAATGTGGTGGACACATCATAATTTGGAATGGCTAGAAACACAATCTTCCTCATTTCCCGTGTACAAGAGAAATAAGCAATCTGAAAACGATACGTCTCTAACACGTTATTCCTTATTATTTTTCATTCCGACGTTAAAAAAATATAAATCATAAATCTTAAAATTAACGAGTAAATAGTTAAACTTAAAAAACCTATAATATTTATGATTCGTAAAAACGTGTATTTTTAATAAAAATGAAAGTAAAGCAAATTAACATGTTTTTTGTGAAAAAAAATAAAATAATATGAATACCAATATGATATTTTTGATAAAATTAAAAAATGATGTAGATAACTAATATTGCGCCATAGGCGATCGCTAGCTGACTGATCAAATAGACCACTATTTATAGACGCATTGCTCAAGCACCCTATCTAGTGGATAGCAACCTTTTTAGACTCGCAAACCTATATAGTGACAAACCTTCATAGTAACAAATATTTACGAAAAAAGAAATCATTAATCGCTTTCAATGTCGATATTTCCTTTCATGTATCTATATTATTTTTGTTGTATCTTTAATTTCACTATGATGTACAAATTTCTTTTTTATTGTATTTATTTTTCAATCCCGCAATTTTTGTTTTATTTGCCTATTTAATATTGATTGCTAATTCAAACATACTTATAAAAATTTAAACAAATAAAAATAATAATAAATACAAACACTTGTTTCCCTTTTTTTGCTCCCTTTCGCGGTATAAAAATGCATTCACCTTTCATTGAACTTTCCTCTGTTGTGCCTTGTTTGAAGTATCGTCTTGCGTGCCACTGCCAGTTTGCAAACATGCATTCTAAGGAGCACAAAGAATCGCTACTCATTATGTTGTGGAAAGCTATCATGAATAAATGGTGCAACTTTCTTCTACAGAATAATGGGGTGGATCACATGGACTCTCAATTTTCATACTCTAATGTATGTCGAGCTAGCATTTTCAATCCTGGTTTTGTAAATTTTCATGTGCCTGAGTGGATCTCAATCATCTATAAATCAAAGCGTATCGGGTCCATCATGTTTAAATTAATTGTGGCAATGAAGAATGCATATACACTCATATACATACACACACATACACCTACGTATACATATATATAAGTATACATATACACACATGTACACATATGTATATGTATTTATATACATTTTATATACATAAATATATGTATGTACATACATATATGTATATATATACATGTATATATATATATATACACACATGTATGTTTATGTATATACATATGTCTTTATGTGTGTATATGTATATGTATGTTCATGTATGTGTGTATATGTTTGTCTCTATGTGTATGTATGTGTGTATACATATATCTTGACGCCAAAAACGAACCAACACCCAAATTAAATTGCAGAGAACTTGTTAGACCTAGATCTAGCATATAATAGCGAAAAATAAAAAAATAAAAACAACAAGACACAAGATTTTTATAGTGGTTAAACAACCTTTGGCTCATGCTCACTTTATTGTTTTATTGGTCGTTGATTAAAAAGAATTAAAGTCACTAGTACAAGGGTTTGATAGGTCCTACTGCTTAGAAATAACAACAGTAACTTTCTATGTGACAACTGAATGAGGAAGATAGGAGATAACGAAGAAGTAGAGTGAAGATCAACCAAGTTCCTTCTTTAATTGCAGTAGGGTTAGTATTAATAGAGAAACGGTGTATAGGTTTAGGAACCCGCTTGCGTTAAAGTCCAGAAGCAAGCGATCGTACAAGTGAGCACGGCCATATCCAAAATAAACTTCTTGATACCAAGTGGTTGTGCTTAGTGCAAACACTTCTCTTTCACTTGCATCGTTCTTCTATCTCCATTTGACATGTTTCGATCTTTTTTCCACAGATTTTGAGTTGATTTCAACGGTTTTTTCGATAAAACCTGTATCATCTTGCTTTCTTCTCATCAATCCAAAGAATTGCTCATCTAAAATTTGAGAAAAATACTCGACCATAGGAGGTTGGAGTTGAGTATGAAGTTTATGGAGCTTGTGGTGCCAAAGTAGGAGGAAAAACCTCCTAGCACCGAGAGGAAATCTCAATATGACTGGTTTCCTTAGCTTCGAAACTTATGGTTTTTCTCAAGAACCACTCTCTTATTCTTCTGATCTTATTCCCAAGTTCTTGAGTCATTTCGTCTTCGTTTTAACCTTCTACTTCCGGTTGAAATCTACTTGGTTAAAAATCAATTAAAACTTGTCCCCTAGGGTACGTTTTTGTTAAAAACAAAAGTGTGGTCTGGATCGAGACAAGTCATGAATTGGTATCTCTTTATTCTGGGTAGTTGTTCCGAAACTGCTTCAAAGCATTGCTTTTGTTTGATAGATATTCCTTTAACAACTTTACATGGCTAGAATTCCCTTCTTAGTGTATATGATCGAATCTATGCTTTAGAGATCGTTCCACACCTTAGATGAATATGATTTTTCTCCTCTCATGCTTTCTACAAGTTTTCTGCTAGCTCTTATCAAAGCATGGCTATTCTCACACCATCGTTTGAGTTCCAGTAGTGTCACGACCCGGCTTCCTACGCCCAGGAAGACGTATTGTTCTTAAAGAAAGAAAGGGGTGAGAAAATAGAAAAGATAGAGAAGAAAGAACAACATCAGAATCTCACAGCGGAACGAATAAATTATATTAATCACATAAGTATTTACATAATATACAACATCAATCAGAGTTATACAGATAATACATCACATACTAGACAGTTATAAACATCTGTCTAGTTATACAACTCAAAACACAATACAACACAGAGATACCAACACAGCGGAACACTGTATATAATCTACAACGTAGAAGCCACCTGCTCCATTGCTCCTCTAGAAATCGTCGAAGCCAACCCGAATCCCTTGGCTATTTGTAAAAATTTGAGTACCCGAGAGTTTAAGGAAAACAGAAAACAAACTCCGGGTCAGACATGGGTCTGGTGTGAGTAACAGGTTAAAGTTGCTTAATTTTCAAAAACCTTTGAAAAGAAAGGTATCACGTAAGACTTCCCACACATAAACATGGAAAAGTTTTTACCTTACGCTAACCAAAACATTTGATAGGAAATCCAGTGATATTATAATAGGTCTAGGATTTTCAAGTAAACAGAAAATAGCCGAAATTGTTACATTCATTAAATTTTAGCTACTAGCCACAAAAGTGGGTAATACAATCAAAACCGTTGGCACTTATTGGATTTTGCATTCCATACAATGGCAGGGCTACTGGGGTACCGCCCGTCACAGTACGTGGCCTAGATCAATGTACTGAGGAGTACGCCCGATCCCCTGCAATACAATGTCGGAACCATTCCTTATTGAACAGTCCCGAACAAGATAACCCTGCAGCTGGCTGCAGACCAACTGCCCACACAGCCGAATAAAAAGGGACATCTAGACAGGGATATATCTCGTCCTGCTTGGGCATGACCCACCTAATCTTGCTGCACCTCCCCTGTTTTAGCCATTCCCAGTTGATGAGGCTTGAGGCTACGATTACCTTTATAGAACATATCTCTTAAAATGCCCATCGTCCGCCTGACGATGTTCTGAAAGCATTCAATCCATACAAGTTCGTTCCGGGGTCGAACGAAACCGAAGGCATCATCTCGTTACACTCGTTTTGGAATCACCTCAGAGTTAACGACAATAATCCTTGCACTTTGAATCTTCATCTTCACTTTAGATTTACGACCTATCGTTAATTTAGATCGATGTGGTTTTCGGATGTCCAAATATGGAAACCCGATCTCGGTCTCATTGAAATCCAAAACGTATCTTTTAAGGCCAAGTTATTTTAGAGTTAAAACAATTCAATTCAATATTATCTATATACACACAGATAGATGATTCATATCTCATAATAGATAATTACATTATCATCATAAACAGATAATTAATATTATCATCCAAACAAATACTTAATATTTTCATACTTAAACACTACAACAGTTTATGGGTTTCATAGCGTTTGAAAAACGCTATAACAGGCTACCATAGCGTTTCAGAGAACGCCGTGGAACCACAAGCTATGGTAGGCCGGCAGCGTTACATAGCAGAAAGGAAAACGCTATAATAGCTATAGTGTTTTCGAGCACATTTTATAGCGTTACATCAAACCATGTTATGGCGTAACAATGTTTTTCGATAGCATTTCTTGTCATGCTTGTATAGCGTTTTTATTTTCTACTATAGCGTTTTTGATTCTATTATAGCTTTTTTGATGCATAAATCTTACATCTCATATAGAGTTGCGATAGTGTTTAATGAATCAATAGCGTTTTTCAAACGCTATTCTATATAATATTAATTTTCAGCATTTGTTTCAATTTTCTTTTTATTATATTATATTATATATATATATATATATGCACACAGATAGATATATGTATACACATTACACACACACACACACACACACACACACACACATATATATATATATATTAAATTGTGGATCCCAAAAATAAAAAATCGAGAAGATAACAACTATATGTAACAATGATAATATTGCAGTGAATTCTAATTTGGAAACACACAATCAAACCAGTGGAAAAGTTTCAAATAATTCTGCTAATATTTCAAATACTACAAGATATGGTCGCATGATAATAGCTCAAAATAGTCTAACAAATGAACACAAATACTGCAAGACATGGTCACATGATAATAGCTCAAAATAGTCTAATAAATGGACACAAATACTAAGTTATGGAGACGATGATATGGAAATGGCTGCTACAGAAGATTCTTGCAAGGATCTAAACATTGCTCCAGGTTGCTTCAGTGTTAACCAAGTTCCTGCATTAAATGACAAAGTAGACAATGACAGTTCCAGGTTGAATATACTAAATTTGTAGACAATAAATGACAAAGTAGACAATGACTTGTAGGCAATGGAGTAAATGACTTGGAGGCCTAATATAAAAATCTATCATTATTATTGTCTAACTTTGTTTGCATCATGAATATCATATTAATACATGTACTAACCCACCTAGCATTTATGAATTTGCAGATGAAATTGGACGTACAAATGGATGTTTATTATGTTTACGCTCCACCCTCCAAAAATCTTTCTAATGTGTCCCTTCAACATTAAGACGTCGAAGGCTAAACATCTCCAAAAGTAAGGAAGGGTTGGCTGATTCTGAAGTGATTGAAAACCAACACACTGCCCCCAACAGATCTTTTCTATGAGATTATTGACATAACTGTGAAACTTTGGCATTTGAAGTGGAAGGTATTAATTACCTTTGCCCCTTTTCTCATGGTGATGATGGCATTTGGGCATTTGTGAGTTGGAATGGTAGTATTGTTTTAGGTGTAAAAGTGGATCATGTTGCTCAGATGTTGTACTTCGCTCTAATCTGTGCAGTCGCACTTGGCCCTCTACATTTCAGCTTCGGGCAAGCCATAAAGCTTTTCAAATTATTTTGGAAAGACAAGATTTTTGCGTCTACAATGGTTTCAGTTGCCCTGTTAGTTGGATTCTTCTCTGTGTATCTATTCAGCATAAAACATAAGTATCTTATTGCAGATAACCGGCATTATACTTTTTATGTATGGTGGAGAGTCATCAAATCTCGTAAATATCTACTCATTCCAGTCTACATCTATTCCTGGATATCCATCATCAATATACTAGGTGAAGTGCAGAGAAAGATTTGGGTGTTCTTATTTATATGTGCGACATCCAATAAGTATCATTGCACGAATGACGACCATATAACAAATCATGTTTGCTTGCAAGCAAAGGATAAGATGTAAGAATAGTTTAACACTAAAAATAGAGTGATTTTCAGTGTTAATAAGATATATGCCTTTCAAATTAATATAGTGTAATATTTCAACAATTATGGAACACTAAAAGTAGAATAACATCTTAAATACATTTAAATTCAAAAGTAACGTGTTGAGTTCTCAATGTCACATACTCTGCTAACTATATCTCTTTTAAGTATACCTAAATCTCCAGCACAACATCAAGGAATATTTGCAAAATTTTCAACATTGGTGCATAAAATTTCAGCAGTACATGATTCCTTTAAAATTTGTAGGGAATTGCAGAAGCAAAAAAATTGAAAACTCTATCATTCTACAGATTCCTTTTATCCTATAACTTTATAAAAGTGCATCTTTAACTCAGTTTTTTTTCATGCTCGGATAAACTGAATCTTTTCAAATAGGGATAAAGAAAATTATTTGATATAAAGGTTAAAAGTATTAAATCCCTAATATTTTATGTTGCATTATTATTTAAATTGTAAGAAGGAGAAAATAGAAAGAAATAAGCATTAAAAATTTAAGTTCGTTTCATTAATTAAAAGTCTCTATGTCAAATTAATTGCACCTTTTATTTCATATATTACATCAAGGTAGTTGCAGCTTTGTTTCATAATTTTATCAAGGTATTTTTTCCTTTGTCTCATAATTTCACCCCTCTGACCTATTAAAGAAACATATTATACACAACTAAAATGATTTAAGCATAAACAAATGCAAATTGGCATTAAAAAAAGATATCATACACCAATATACTCAAAAAAGCATAAACATAAGTTCCATTTCTATATTCATCATATCCTGGTTCAACAGTTGGTACTCGGTGCCAGAGAAATAAAAATGTTATATATATTTTCAAGAAAGCAGTAGATGAAGGATAATAGGTAAACTTACCATAGTGGAAGAATTGCATGCCGTGTGGAAATCCTGGCACCGCCTTGCCTCAAACACTGTTTCAGGGATGATAAAATTTCAAATATCAATTACTTGTTGAAGAAAAATATATTACGGTTTTATATGCGACGGATAGATGGAATAATAGATAGACTACAATAATCAATCAAAGATATCGCCATGAAACAGCCGTTGACCAGTTACAACAACAAAGATACCTGCACTAGGATACCTGCACTGAAATAAAGCAGATCATTGGAACATACTAAATATACATCCAACCGTTATCTGTAAAACTCACACAGGGATACCTGCACCTCAATCTTTCGCCATTTCTTTAGAAAGTTGTTCTCTCTCCTCATCCTCTGTTAAGATTTGTAACATGTGTATTAATATCACATAACAATGATATTTTCCCTCATGGTGGGATATACACCATGTGTGCATGATTATTTAGTGTTGACAGATGGACTTGTCAATCAATTGATTCGGAAATCTATTCCAATAATCCAAATCCATATTGTAATTTATCATATAATCAATTATTGGATATCGCTATACTTTGCAGTTCCACCAAGTTATTTTAGACTAGGCTTGACCATTTGGTGAGAAGCGACGGGCTATGTAACTAGAGTTATTTGACAAAAACTAAGAGATCATTTGAACGTAGCAAGCCAATGATACTGGGATCACTACCTTAAGGAGCAAAGTGACCCTTCAGATGGACGTTTATAAGCGTTAAAATTTGTCTTTGAAACACAATTGGTTCCTATAATTGGACCAACCATACATCATCCAATCATGCCATAAAATTTACGCAGATGAAGTGTTGATTTGTAATTGAAAATTGCAAGTTCATTAATTTAAACCTGATTTGAATCTATGGTATATATGTATACAAATCAATAAAAAAAATGCAAGTGTCTTTAACCACAGATTCTAACTAAATCAATGAGAGTACTGGGATTTATATATATCCATTAATCTAGGGTCTGAACATCAAGCTGGCATGTTAGATAAGTTGCAGCATGTTCGTATCATGGACAACTTTATTGGTGGATTAATAGAGGAAATAAAATATGAAGTGATGGCAGCAAGACCTATGTTTTTTAAGGAACTACTACCTTAGCAAAAAATATGAAGAAAAGGCATGTGAATTAACAACATCATTCGTTATTAAATGTGGAATCACTCTTACAACATAGGATTTATGGGACTGCACAAATCAAAAGCATTCAAGATTTTTAACTAGAAACAACAATTTTTGAAATCGAACCCAAACCCGCTGAACTATTTTTTGGTTAATTTTGGTTAATATTTATGCTCAACAATAAAAAAACCATTATGTATTCCATATTTTATCATTGAAAGTTTCAGTATGCTAATGTGGAAACATTTGATATGACATTACCCAACAAAATTTTAGGGGAAAAACATCAGTGCATTCTAAAATGTCTTGAATATAAAGGATGCTTAACCATGACACATCAAATTTTAGGGGAAAAACTTGGTACTCAACAAAATTTATTGAATTTAAAATAAAGATAATTGGTGCTCAACATAGTTTATTCTTTGACCTTAACATAAAGACATAAAAACAAAAATTTAATTGATTACTACGGTGAACCATGGATACAATATTCTTCTGTATTTTTCTAGTACATGAACTTAACATTGTAGAATTACAATCCATCAACATTTCCATCAATCCATAACTCCAAATCTTAACTCCAAGTGACTTAAAATAAATTCATTAAAAGCCTTAATGCAAGTTGAAGTATTTAAAAGTACAATATATACCATCTAAATATTTATTTACCAACTAATTTCTTCAAAATATTATCTGTCTATACTATAACCTAATGATAATACATCAAAATATTTCATTTGTGCAAATGGAATATTCACAATCAATGTATAATGACTATAGAGTATAGTCAAGCTACACTGGACATATCGAATTTCAGAAAAGATGCAACAATATTAAGTAATAATTGAAAAAAAAAATCAAACATTGAAATTGATTATGTACCTTGAAATTGGAATCCTAAACTAATATATAATCAACCTACATAAACTTATTAAACCCATAAATCATCGAAAAGGACATACAAACGGATAAATAAATTCTTTGGATCATGAAATAGAATCGTTAATTATAATAAACAATAAAAATACAAACTACAAATATAATATCTCTCACATTTAAGTCCATAGGGACTGAAAATGAAATAGCAAAACATAATACAAATTCTAGTGCATGCAATTTGCAAACATGAGCATAAGAGATAATTATAAATATATCAATGTAGTATAAAACCACATCATGTTCAATAGAAATATAAAAATATTACCTTTGTGAACATATCCGCCATTTTAATGATCAAATTACAGCATGAGCGTCCAACATTTTAACCCTAAATATGAGTATCTGTGAGGTAAAGAAAATGACTAATTTTATGTTTCTAACGGATAACATCCACCAGCAGAAGTAGACAAAATGAAACTTACAGGGGAAAAAAGTACAAGAGAACAAACATGAAAAAAAATTACTATATACATGAAAAAGAAATAGCAAAGAATTTTACTTGGAGACATGGCATGCCTTATGCTATGAATTGACTGATTTAACTTGTATGGATTATTTCAACATAAATTTCTTTTTTTTTGTTTGTAGAGAAACATGCACAAACCGGATATATGATGTGATTCCTGACACTTTCCCATATGTTAGTCTACACTTAGTTGATGTATGTCTTGTTGTCACGAACGAAGTTCTAACTTGCAAAGTGTTTCTAATATATAATTAATTTTTTCTGGATTTAGAAATCACAAATTAGAAGTTTTCCATGAATTTAAACATAAACTATGATATCTTCTATGAATTTGTACGAAGTCTAAATTGATAATAGCATAATACCTTTTATCTTGATATACTTTGTGTTTGCTTCCTGATTTTTTATGAGTATATAATTTATTTACTTTTTAAGTCTTAGATTTGAGCTCACATGATTGTAAAGAAAATGAAATCATGAAAATGATGTCTGCTAAAAGTTCACTTAGTCAATGCTGCTTAATAAATAATATACTGAATGCACCATAATAATAAAAAATAGATTTTGACATTTCCTTAAAACAGATATTGAAGTTATTATTTATTTAAGTCCGCACTCAACTTCCACTTTCCCACAAAATTACAGATAAAATAAATTTTCATTGGCACATTGTATTTTAAGGAGATTGAGGGCTATGGACATATTGTATATTACCGATTAAGCATCAAATCAAACTTTATAAAAATTCTTTTTGATAGAATATAGCTTAACAAATATTACTAATCATTGGCATCATTGTATATTGATTTTGGAAATAGTCTTCTGATCCACTCAAATGCATATTAGTGATTTAAACCTGTAGCACATCATGTACTATACATTTATTCTTATCTTTCTATCTTACACGTTATTAATGCTTTTATGAAAAAAACAAAAAAATAGTTTTATACATTAATTGATAATATATAAACTATCAGTAATAAGTAAATGAGAAACTACAGGAGGCATACTTCCAAGTCCATGATTTCTGTTAATGCCGTCCGAACTATGTCCAGTAAATTGAATTAGTTAACTATAAATTTTAATAACCAAAGATTAGCTCATTAGAGCAGATAGAATCCCTGATTTCATGTTGAATTATTTAACTATAAATTTCGATAATCAAAGATTAGTTCTTCAGGGTTTGCATAGCAGCTGCAACAAACCATGCATTTCAGGAATTATAGATCCCTGAATGAATAATGTAAGAATATCACCCTATGAATATATACTTGCACATTTTTTTACCTGTAATTATATTTCCAGTACTCAATTTATCAACCTTTGGTCAACAAAGTATAGGTTACATATTACAAAAAAAAGAATAAGAATAAAAGATGAAAAAGGAACCTGGTGTGAGAAATGGAATAGAGAAACTCAGGCATTGTAGGACCAGCCCTACGCGGCGTACGACAGATGAGCTTCTCTGTCTTGTTAGTGATTTTCATTACAGTATACTGCATTCTCACTTAATTTCAATTGCAAACACCATGGCAACTTGAAAAAACAACAAAAATGAGAAATAAGAAGGGAGTTGGGCAGCATAGTAATATGTAGGATTTTATGTGGTCATCAGAATTCATTGCTTTCATGGTGCTCTTTATATTGCCACAGGTGTATAAAATGCAGAAATATTTGTGGAGATAAATAATAAGACGAAATTGATTTACTGTTTTACAGTCATTTTTTCTTTCCGAGATCTGTCTGTATAGTGGTTACATTGCTTATGAGAGTAGTTCATCTTGAAACAACACAGATATTGTGTTACCCCTTTTTTAGACCTTACACTCATTTAATATGAGTGGATAAATAATAGAAAATTTTCATCAAAACCTGCACATTTGCTATGGTACAATGTACATATGAACAAACTCTAGTGACATTCATCCATATGAGCAAGCAAAAAAAAAACAAAATACTTCGTAGAGGAGAGGGGCAAAAAAACAAGGAGAGAAGTAAATACCAAATTTTAGCCTGAATACTTATCAAAACTATATTATCATTCATCATTAAATACACCTCATCGACAAAAAATTATACAAATCTGAAATATGAATACCAAGAAAACTAAGGAGGAATTATATGGCAGGGATTTGGATCCTTTATTTATGTGTGTCTGCGTGTGTAGACACGCATGAAATAAGAAGGTAATAAATAAAATAAAATAAAATAAGATAAGACCAACCACTTTCAGAAAAAGTCTAAATATCACACTGTAAAGTCAGAATCCAACAACCAAATTCACAACACACAACATAAACAACACCACAAACACTAAAATAAACCATAAAGTTCTAGATATCGAATGATAGATTGACGCTGAGTGATGGAATTTCAAATTTCAAGATGCCAATTCCAGATTTGTTACTTTTTTATATCAACCCGGCAAGTATCTTCTATATCCTTGTAAAATGAAATCAAAGTAATGTTGCCAGAAAATTATTAAATAACGCTGAAACTAAGAATTGAGTTCTTGACAACTAAACTATACATTGATAAGTAACCACGCTGAAACATGTTAATTCGGAGTGGAGAATAATATTATGAAATTAGTGTTTTCGGTTAAATAATACGTTAATTCAGCTTAGCTAACTAATAAATTTTTAGTGAAAAACATATAACAAAGTTTGTAGTACCTCTCATGCCCGTTCAAGTTGGACAGATGCGGGATCGGCTGCTGATGATAGGGTAGATTCGGTGATTCACGATTTTGCGGGTTAGGGATTTCGTGATTCGATGTTGAGATTGGGGATTTCGTGATTCAATGTTGAGATTAGGGATTTCATGATTCTGCGATTAGGGATGTTGAGATTATGGATTAGGGATTTCTGTTGACTACTGGAGGCGATGAAGTGAAACAAGTAGGGCTGTTTTCTAAAGGGAAGGGCAACAAGCACTCATTTTTAGTTCCCGCACAAAATATTTTTATTAGCCGCCTTTTTTCTTGTATAGCATTGAGTACATGGAATATATTTCTCAAATAAAGAGAAAATGGGGAAACGCTATTTTTTATTGCTATGAAATATTCATTTTGTTGTAGTGAAACTAAGCATCCATATCATATAGTTATTACTCATCTCATATCTGAGATCACAATCAATCAATGAAATATCAATATCCTCATCCAAAAGCATGATTTATTATTCATAATTCATAATTAATTTAAAATGAATTAATTGATTACTTCTAACTTTAATTAATTTAAAATAAATTAAATTAATTACACATTCCATAAATCTTGCTCATGCACCATTGATTAATTATAAATCAAATTAATTAATCATTCTCTAATTTCAATAAGTAATTTAGTCTTTAATTAATTTCTCAAATGAATTATTCTAAATCATTCATAGCAACAAACATTTAATTACTTCCTTATTAATTATTCCTTAATTAACAATTCTTAATTACATCATTAATTATATTAATTAATGACCTCTAATTTATATTAAATTACTTTATTTAAATTAATTACATTAAGTGATTAATCTTTATTTAAACACCATTATTAATCACCCTTGATTAATAACAAACCAGTAATTAACTACCCTTAATTACATATTAACAAATTAATCATCCCATGATTAATTATTCCCATTAATTAATCCTTTGATTAATTACAAAAGGAATTACCCAAATTACTTCACTTACAAATCATCTTATATTAATTTCATCAAGTAATTATCATCTAATTACTTTCCTAAGTAATTATACTCCATTAATTACACTAAGTAATTACACATACCAAATCATCAAATGATTTCTTAAATTAATTAAAATTGATTAACTTAATTTAATCTTATCATCAGTTACTTATGTATCCCAATTAATCATCTTTGATTTAAATAACTCTTGCTACATTCCAGTAGTTTCCTTTAATTTATTTACAGAGATTAATCTTTGAATAAATCCATTAATTAATTACATTTATATAGATTTATTACAATTTAATTACCTTGTTGATTTATTATTCCCAAATTAATCGATTTCCTAATTACATCAATAATTAATGGTCTCTAATCATTTATTTTATTAATTAATTAAATTAAGAAAAACTTAATCTTCTAATCACATATATTGATCATCTCTGATTATTTCATACAATAATTAACTTCCCTTTATTAATTACTCTTAGATAAACAAACTTAATTAATCCCTCGATTATCTTCAAGTAATATATTCCAATTACTTCCATTATCCATCATCCAATAATTCCATCAATTACTTCACTAAGTAATTTACTTCCAAAATTATCATGTAATTAATCCAAATTAATTAAATTAAATTAATTAACTCAAATTAAATCAATTTACTCCATTAATAAGTAATTAATTTCTTAATTACTTTCCAAATAAATAATTACATTTAAACTATTACAATGATTATTATTAAATTAATTAATCTAATTAATTATTAAAAAATCAATCACATTAATTAATTATAGAATAATCTAGTTAATGATCTTCATTAACACTTATTTAATTATTTTTCTAAAATAATTAACTTATATTAATCATTATTAATTATAAGTTTGATTAACCATTAAAATTTAAATAAAAAATCTAATCTATGGTTCTTAATTACATACTAATTACTTAATTCATTTTTTAAACTTTAATTAATACATTTAAACTATAATTACTAATTTAATTAATATAAATTATCAATTATCTACTCTAATTTGTCTTAATGAATATAAATCTTGAATTTTCATTTCTTAAAGTAAAATTATTTTTATTATTTGTTAACGCTAAAATTTGAACGCTAACACCCCGGTGTATGAGTTGTAGTTGTGAAAGCACCACCCGATTACTCGGGAACGGATTACAAGCAGATAATAGCAGAAAAGCGGTAAACAACAACAATTTTATAGTGGTTCGGCTTAAGGGTATAGCCTACGTCCACTTTAAGTACTTTTATTAATAATCTCGTTACAAGCTGATACAATTCTTCCCAAGTACAATACACTTTGAATTACAAGAGACTTAGAACAAGTAGCCTAAACTCCGATGAAGATGAGAGTTTTCGAATCCATGTTGGATATATGTGATCTCTCCTTGAAGTTGTTTGTAGCGTTCTTAGTGTCTTGAGAGCTTCAAGTGTTAAGTTGGTTTGGAATGCAGCAGAGTATCGGCGCTTGAAGAGAGTGAGCCAAAAGTCCTTTGAATGTTGGAGGTGGCCTTGTATTTATAGGAGTTTTCAGCCTTAAGTCGTGAGTCGTACCCGGCTCATGCCTGACTCGTGGCCGAGTCAAATTAGGTCGTGGCCGACTCATAGAATCATCCCTTAACTCCTCCAATGCTTACTCCTCTACTGGATTTTATGACAAGTCTTGAGTCGTGTCCGAGTCAATCTCCCTTGGCATAGGCATTGTGGAAATGGGTTACGACTTAACGACTTTAAGTCATGGGCGAGTCATGGTGAGTCGTCTCATGTTAACTCAAGGCCGAACTATTGGCTTGGTCCAAAGAGATAAGTCGTTCTCGAGTCAATCTGAACATAACTCCTTTTATGATAGCATAAGTCGTATACGACTCATCATGGCCGTAGCTACTCAACGAGTTATCTCATTTCAGTATGGTTTTGAACTTGTCCCTGAAGCCTTAGGTCGTATCACCCTTTAAGTCGTAAACTTTCATGAGTCGTTAATGTCTTACCTTGCTGGCCTTTAAGTCGCCTTGGACTTTAGGTCGTTAACTCGTTGAGTCGGGGACTAGATGAGTCGCTGAGGTTGTTGAGCCGGGGTCTTGCTGAGTCGGCCCTTTCTTACGAACCGCTAATCCCTTGAGTCGTATATCCAATGAGTCGGTGAGGACCTTAAGTGGATGAGTCGGGACCAGATGTGTCGGTCCTAGATGAGTCGGATCTAGATAGATGAGTCGTTCTTCCCTCTACATGGATGAGTCGGTATTAGTTGAGTAAATGAGTCGGTCCAAGTTTCAGCGGGGTTAACATTTGCCCCTCGAAGCACGCGCCTAAGTCGTAGGTCGCGTGCTTCGACTTATCTTAACCCGCATGTGCCGACTCATGTCCTACTACCTTAGTACAAAAGGCATGAATCGTTACTTTCATTTTCTTCTTCTCATACCAATCTCCTAGATCGCTTCTGCCATTAACACTTCTTCGAGCTTCCCAAGACGATTTCAACTCAATCCACCTTCAATTTTTTCGGGCATCACACTACGTAAGCAATCCTGCTTTCCTTCCGATTGTCAATCATCATCGACTCTTGCGTTTAATTTTCCACTTCCAGTTCGTTCCTTCGAGCTTTACGAGTTTGGTTGGACTGATAACCGATGAATTTGGGTTTGCCTGATTTGTCTTGTGGCGATTCGTCATTCGAGGCGATTCTGTATCGTAATAGGATTAAAGTTGTTATTTTTGGAGATGCCATTGGGTTAACGGGTTATGGGTTAGGATTTGAAAATGGGACTTGGAGATCTTCTTGCTGCTTAAAACTAGAGTTTTTTTTTTTCTTTTCACCACGACTCACGATTCAGAGCGCTGCCGACTCAAAACACCAACGACCCAAAATTAAATCGACTCATCCTAGCTTGCCCCCCAATCCTTAGGTCGTGGACGAGCTAGCCAGAGAACCGATGATTTGTCTTGACCCGTAGGAAAAACTCTTGAGTTGTTGGCGAGTTAGCACTTAAGGCGCTGCCGAGTTAGCATTCGAGTTGTGTATAATTTAGCTCTTGAGTCGTTTACGACCTAGCACTTGAGTCGTTTACGACTTAGCACTTAAGTCGTCTACGACTTAGCACTTGCATTCCTAAACTCTGCTTGAACTTTGAACTGCTGCTTGAATTTCAAACTGTTGAACTCTGCTGCATTCTTTTACAGATTACTTTGACTTGTAGGTTAACAATCTGTTTAATATGATATTTACAGAAAATTGGGACGAATATACTGCCATCGACCGCCCACATCAAATGACAGATTGATTAATAACAGATAATTAACTTAAATAAATTGTGTGAACGAAGTGCTATCGATTTCAAGTAGAATATTAAAGCAACACTGAAATAGTCAATTGAAACTGACCAGCCTGCACTAATATTATGCTTGAACTTCAAATTAACAAGTTCTGAAATTACCGTAGTCGATCAATCGTCGACCAATTTAATTCCAGTTATATTTACTTGTTATTTTTATCAGTTTTGCACGACACTTCACACTTTTAGGAAACGTGCACCTTCATATTTGAATATCCAGTTGCTAGTGTAGAATGACATCTCAGGAAGAAGATGTAACAGTTCAGACGGGAGAGGCAACTGTTCTTCCGGCTCCACTAGTTAATCCTCCCGAAAGAGTCCCTACCACACTATCATACAAAGTTTTTCGCCAGTTGTGTGCTCAGTTTGGCATTGCTGAATCGGATGCCATTCTTCTTGAGAGAAGTAACACTGCTGACATAGCACCTTCTGGCTTTGTGACAGTTAACCGACAAATGTGCCTAAGTGGGGGCGTTCCTCCTTTCAATGACTTTTTCCAACAACTTCTTCGTCAATTGGCCATTGCTCCATCCCAGCTACACCCCAACGGCTATGCCATTCTAATGGGGTTGTGTGTGCTATTTAGGAGAACACTTGATCGACTTCCGAGCTTTGATGAAATTTGTTACTTATGCTCCTTTACCCGGACCAAAGATCATCCTTCTATTACTGTTGTGAGAAGCGCCCGAAACCGCAAATTAATTGTTGGCCTTCCTGACACTGCTCATGGGTTTCTAACCCAGTTCTTCTTCGTTCGTTGCCCCCCGGGGTTTTATGCTGTGTGGAGGGAAGGAAGTAAGATCATCCATCCTTACTTCGTTTGTTTTCTAACCTTTGTGAGACTGACCTGCTAAGTGTTAACTCTGCTTCTTTTTATTTTCAGCGCTGCCTCCTCCCTCTAGGAATCCTAGTCACAAGTCGACTTTTGAGAGGCTTAAAGCCGTGCCGGTTGAGGAGAGAGATATTCAATTTCTGTTGAAAGATGAATTTTTGCATCAGTACAGACTTTTGCATACTTCTCGTTCTACGCGTCCTCATGAAATTCCAGACTCCCCAGCTAGAGCGTTGGATGCCTCAGTTTCTACTAGCACATCCATATCAAAAGGACCTGCTCCTGAGGCTTCGCTAGTGAGGTGTTCCACTTCTGTTGATGCTGCGGGGCCATCTGACAAACTTGCCCCGGTTATCGAGGAAGAAGAGCCTCAGGGATCTTCCCATCATTCACAAGAATCTGGTGAAAAAGCTGAGAAATCCAGTCCTGTTAAGCAGAGCAGGGACGATACTTTCGAAGGACTGAGCGATCTCTTTGCTACTTCGCAAGAGATCTTTAAAGACGATCCTATCACTGCCGGGATTTCTTCTTCAGTAGTTGAAGCCACTTCTACTCTGCAACAGTCGCCGTCGACTCAAGAGTTGACGCTAACTATTACACCCACAACTACTCCCCAATTAAAGAGTGGTTCGTAGATTGATGCGCGTAGTTTGCACATCACACACACTTAGAATTCCTGGCACTTTTATGCTCTTTTTTTTTTAACATTTGAAAGATTCTCAAGTTTTGTTTCTTTTTTTTTTAATTTTAGGTTTTCCAATGAAGCGAGGCAGCTCGTACTATAATGACTTTCAGCGATACGAGAAACGCAGCCAGTATGGCTATCAATCCTATCCTCCTATTCATAGAGAGACTGATGAAGAAAGGGCTGCCCGGAAGGCTCGGGAAAGACGTGATTATGAAGAACGCTTTGGAAGACCAGATAGTCGACATGATTCCTCCCACAGAGAGAGTGACTCCCTTAAACGCAAATCTCATGATGATAGAGGGAAGAGTCACACAACTGATGACTCGAGCAAACGGGCCAAAATTATTGAGGAGCCAATGCCTGCACCTTCAGAGAAGATTACTGCTCCTACTTCTTCTCAATCTCCTGCCCCTTCCCCTACTGATATCCAAGCAATCATCAATAGGCCATCTTACCAAGTTGGACCAGGTCCAGCCACTCTTCAACGCTGATTTCCTAATTGGTGTTTAAAAGGAGTTCGCTTTGACCTTGATCTGGTTCCCATAGATAAAAGTGCTATGTTACGGAACCTTGATGCAGTCAGAACCGATATTGAGAGGATGTCATTTTGGCAGAAACTCGTTGATGAGCTCCAAAGGGTGAATAGGGCCAATCTCGAAGCTATGCTTACCATGGAGAACGACAAAACTGAATGGCAAAAGATCCTTAAACAGCATGATGCAGAAATGAGGAGTATTGCCGATTATAATGAGAAACTTGAGGCAGAAGTTGGGAAACTTAAAGAGGAGCTTGCTACTTCTTCCACTTCTTATTCTCAAAGGGAGAGTGTGCTTTTTCAACAGGTGCGGGATGCTCATGCCGCGCAAAGGGATGCTGAGGCCAAGGCTGATGGGTTGGAGCAGATTATAGAGGGCAACCGTACTGATATTATTCAGTTACGAGGACAAACTGGCCTTCAGGCTGCAGAGATTGAAAAATTGAAAGCCCAGTTATCCAAAGTCGAGAGAGAGCGGGATGAGGCTGTTGCGGGTAGAATTGCAGCTGAAGAGGCCCATGAAGCTACCAAAGCTGATATTGGCTCGACACTATTTGATTTCTACTTGCAGTGTATATTAGGGCATGGCAGTCTTGCATTCCTGGGCCCCAAGTATGAGATTACCCTGGCCGAAGTGTGGGAGGCCGCACTAGATATGTTTAAAGGGGCCGGATACACTGAAGAGGAGTTGGAGGTGCACTACTTAGACTTTGAGGCTCGTGCAGCCCTTGCCGAGGGAAGGAGCAACTTGCCAGATCACGAGTTGAAATAGTGGGGGAAGAGCATCAAGAAGAAGAAACAAATTTGACTGCTCCTGTCCCTCCTTCAACTTCGGCCGATGCGGGTATTATTGGCTCTAGCTCTTATGTACCGATCCCTGCTCAAACTGATACCGGGGCCAAAATTACTCAAGCCACAGATGAATCGCAAGAGAGTGCTGAAGCTCCGGACTATGAAATTGACGTAATAAAGACAACTTCTGCAGGTAATTCCACTGTAAATTTCGCTCAAGTGGATTGCTCATTTATTTCACATGGGTTTAATGAGCTCCTTGACTATTTTCTCAACCTTGATGAACCTTCATCTCCTCTCTTTACTGACTTTAACCTCTTTTCTTCTGTAGAGAAAGTATCAAGCACCGTTCAGATTTCTCCTCCTCCGGTTATCCCTCCTCCGTCTTCCCAGGTGGCTCCTCCTTCTGCTTCATAGCCCGGGTCGCAAGAGGAACAAATAGAGGCCCTTCATGGTTTAGACGATCCCATCGCTTCGCAAGAGCATAGAGACGAGGGACTTGAGGGAGGTGAGATATCTCCGGAGCGGACTCCTTCCGATGACATAACTTTGTCTAAACTTGTCACTCCAGGAAGTGAGTCTTCCTCAAAGAGGAGGAAAAAGCACGGAACGTCAAAGAGGAGGGGGAAGATAATCGCTGTTACTGAAGTGGAGCCAGAAGTTGGACCAGCTGCGCCTACCCCTCCTCCTTCTTCCCTTGTGCCAACTGACCGACCTGAAAAGCTAATCATCCGGCCGGGAAAAGGGTCCAAAGGTAGTAAAAAGAAGTGAAGATTTTAGCTTTTTGCCTTTTGTATGTACTGGTCGAGAATTGTGCGGGTACCGGCCCCCGCTTTTCTTTATTTTGAAACCTGTACCTGCATTTCAATTGAATAAAATGATCCTTTGTTTGTACATACTTCTGTTTGAATTTGAGAATGCATTTATTATTCATTTTTGCACAAGTTTATTTATATGATATTGCAGCGGGCTTATGGTATGTTGTTTGAGTATTACTTTACTGATGCAGCTATACTATTATACCATGTTGCCCCCATACCTTAAGCTTGCTGCAATACTTTATACTTCGAGGGGACTTGCACTTTTATTTGCTAAAGAATAATTATTTTATTCTTTAAAGAAAATTTTTGTAGAGTACAACTCCCTTCGTAGAAGTTTCTACGCTTTGTCGTTTGAAGAAATCACTTTTTTCTTTTGCTTATGTGCATATTTTACCAAGTGAATTCTTCTATGTGGTAAAGCGGACCTCTGAAGGGTACTTTAACTTCTTTTCTTTCCTCTTTTTTTTTTTAGATCATTTTCCAGAGTAGGTAAATTACTCTTCCTTTGAAAGTTAAAGTACGCTTTTGATGAGGATTTTTTTTATATACAAAGTTGTACCTCTGAGGAGGGATTTTTCACGTTTCAACACTTGGAAGTTTTATTTCAATCTCGGTGAAACGTGTACCTCCAAAGAGTTGTGCCTTTGAAGAAAGCCTTTTCACGTTTCAACACTTGGAAGTTTTATTTCAATCTTGGTGAAACGTGGGCTTCCGAAGAGGTCTTTCTTCTTGATTGTGCCTTCGAAGAGGTCTTTCCTTTGAATTGTGACCCTGGGAGGGGGATTGTACCTCTAAGGAGGGATTTTTCACGTTTCAACACTTGGAAGTTTTTTTTCAATCTTGGTGAAACGTGTACCTCCAAAGAGTTGTTCCTTCGAAGAAAGCCTTTTCACGTTTCAACACTTGGAAGTTTTATTTCAATCTCGATGAAACGTGGGCTTTCAGGAAGGTTTTTATTTTGTTTTTGCATTTCAACTTTGGTGAAGTGAAATTCCGAAGAGCGGTTGTTACACTTCAACTCCTGGCGAAATGTGCCTCCGAAGAGGGCTTTTATTTTGTTTACATTTCAACTCTGGTGAAGTGAAATTCCGAAGAGCGGTCATAACGCTTCAACTCCTGGTGAAATGGGCCTCCGAAGAGGGCTTTTATTTTGTTTGCATTTCAACTCTGGTGAAGTGAAATCCCGAAGAGCGGTCATAACACTTCAACTCCTGGTGAAATGTGCCTCAGAGAAGGTTTTCATCGCCTGGAAGTTACTCTCTCATGGTTGGAGGGTCATGACTCCTCCAATCTTTTTTGTTGAGTAGAGAACTTTCTTTTTTGTGGCGTATGACCCATTAGAGGTCTTTATCCTCCGAAGAGTTGTGTCTCCGAAGAGGACTTGTGCTGCCGATGATGGCTTTGGTTGTTCCTCTGTTCACTTGCTTATGCCTTTTCAATGATCCTCTGCCCCCCCCTTTTTTTCACAAGTAACTTGTTTAATCCAAGGAAGTGCGCTTCATTGTCAGGTAATTTCGTGAGAACGAGCACTAGCTTCTTAATTGGACGTTTGTTTGTTCAAACGATCTCAATTTATTAGCAAGGACCCATTTCTGTCGAAATCATAGGCCGTTCAATTGAAGTACTTCCTATCTAGGATTTGAATTCGGGGCTTTTGTGACTTGAAATTTGGCGAGAATCACTTGGTCTTTTTATGTGCAAGTTTCACTTCCATTGTCTGCAAAAATTTAAATCGACATTTCAGCAATACATTCTATGTACTTTTTATATCGAAAATAAAGCAAACATGTAATAATAATAAGGAACACAAGATTTATAGTGGTTCGGCCAGGAAATTGGGCCTACATCCACTTTATATTCTTTCATTATTTACTTGCATCAGTTTTACAATTGCTTTTAATTACAAGAATCATACATTCATAATTCTTTTTACAATATTTCAACAAAATTTTCAAGTAAAGTATGGGCGCAAATGGTTGCTGTTCCATGCCCTTGGAATTTGATCTCCTTCAACAGTGGTGAGTTTGAATGTGCCGTCAAGAAGCTTCTGACCTATTACATATGGTCCTTCCCAATTTGGCCCAAACACACCTGTCGCTGTCATAATTCTTTTCAGGACTAGGTCTCCAATCTCAAAGCTGCGTTGGCGAACTTTGGAATTGAAATGCCTGGCTATTCTTTGCTGATGAGCTGCAATTCTGAGATTAGCCTCATCTCTTTTTTCATCAAGGAGATCTAGTGCTTCAAGCTGTAGCTTTTCGTTTTCTGCTTGATTGAAATGGATTCTTCTGTGTGAAGGGACTTCTATTTCTACCGGAATCATTGCCTCTGACCCGTATGCCAATGAAAACGGGGTGTGCCCAGTCGTAGTTTTGTGAGTGGTTCTGTATGCCCATAGTGCCAGTGGTAGCTTATCGACCCAACCACCTTTTGCTCTTTCAAGTTGCTTCTTGATGGTTGACTTAATAATTTTGTTCACGGCTTCCACCTGCCCGTTTGCCTGCGGATGAGCTATTGCTGAGAAGCTTTTTCGGATTTTGAATCGCTTGCAAAAATCTTGGAATTCTTCACTTTCAAACTGAGTTCCATTGTCTGTAATTATTTTTTGAGGCACACCGTATCTGCAAATGATGTTTTTAGTCACAAAACTTATCATCTTCTTTGAGGTGATAGTGGCCAGTGGTTCAGCCTCTGCCCACTTAGTAAAATAATCTACAGCAACAATGGCATATTTAATTCCAGATTTGGTAGTTGGTAACGGTCCTACAAGGTCGATTCCCCATATCGCAAACGGCCATGGACTGACCATCTGTGTGAGTTCAGTGGAAGGAGCTCTAGGAATTTTGGCGAATCTTTGACATCTGTCACATTTTCGGGAATACTCTGCTGCATCTCGATTAATTTCTGGCCAAAAATATCCGTACCGGAGAATTTTCTTTGCTAATGTTTGGCCACCTGAATGATCGCCACATTCTCCTCCGTGTACCTCTGCTAAGATTGCTTTAGACTCTTCCCTGGATACACATCGAAGTAATGGCATTGAAAATCCCCGTCTGTATAACCGGCCATCCTGGATTACGTATCGAGAGGCTTTTCTCAGTAGCTTTTGTCGTTCTTTTGAGTTCCCTGGTAAGGATCCATTGAGCAGATATTCTATTATCGGAGTCATCCATGATTCTTGCTCTTGAGACATGCTCATGATCCAATCAATGTCCATCTCATCAATGCTAGGAGTCGACAGGACCTCCACTGGAGTTAGCCCCAGAAATTGAGCTTCGCCTGTGCTCGAATACTTCGCGAGAGAATCTTCTTTCATGTTTTCTTCTCGAGGAATGTGGCTTATCATGTAATGATCGAAATCACCCAGGAGTTCCCAAGCCTTTGACAAGTAGGTGGGCAGATTCCCCCCTTTTGCTTGGAATTCCTTTTTGACTTGGCATATAATAAGCTGAGAATCACTGAATATCTGTAGCGCTCGGATGTTTAATTCTTTAGCAATCCTTAAGCCAGCGATAAGGGCTTCGTATTCTGCTTCATTGTTTGTTGAAGGAAATTCCAATTTTAGTGCATAGCATAATGATCGACCTTCAGGAGTCTCAAGTACAACTCCGGCTCCAGAACAGTAGTCGTTTCTCGCACCATCGACATATAACTTCCACTGGATAGGGGAATTGTCGACCGTTTCTTCCTCACTGTTACCCTTATCTGTAAATTCTGCAATGAAATCCGATAAAGCTTGTCCATTGATTGCTTTCCGGGGATGATAAGTGATGTCATACTGACTGAGTTTAATATTCCACTTTAGAAGACGACCCGAAGTTTCAGGGCGAAACAGGACTTGCTTTAAAGGTTGATCAGTGAGGACTCTGATAGGATGAGCTTGAAAATATTGCCTCAATTTCCTAGACGCAATTAGTAAGCAATAGGCGAGTTTTTCCAACTTAGAGTAATTCATCTCTGCCCCAGTGAGTCTTTTGCTGATATAGTAAACTGGATGTTGAATCCTTTTGTCTTCCCGTATCAGCGCTGCACTTAAAGCGTGAGATGATACTGCCAAGTATATAAGAAGATCCTCGCCATCGCCAGGCCTAGAAAGTATTGGAGGCGTCTCCATATGGCGAATCAATTCATCAAAGGCTTTTTGGCATTCGGGAGTCCAATCGAAGTTTTTCTTTCCTTTCTTTAGGGCGTCAAAGAATGGGATGCATTTATCTGTGGCTTTGGAAATGAACCGACTCAAGGCGGCAACTTTTCCATTGAGACTTTGCAATTCCTTCTTTGTTCTAGGAGCTCTGACTTCTTTCAAGGCAGTAATTTGAGCTGGACTAGCCTCAATGCCCCTAGCGCTGACGATAAACCCTAAGAACTTTCCGGACTCGACCCCAAACGTGCATTTCAGAGGGTTAAGCTTCATTCTGTATTTCCGGAGGACTGCGAACATTTCTGCCAAGTGTTCAATGTGATCCGCTGCTTTCTTAGACTTTACTAACATGTCGTCGACGTAGACTTCCATAGTTTTGCCCAATTGCGGTTTGAACATAGCATTAACAAGTCTTTGGTAGGTTGCCCCTGCATTCTTCAATCCGAAGGGCATAACTCTGTAGCAGTAAAGACCAACATCGGTGATAAAGCTCGTGTCCTCCTGATCCGGTTCATGCATCATGATCTGGTTATATCCGGAGTAGGCATCCATGAAAGATAGCAATTCATGCCCCGCTGTTCCATCTACCAGTTGATCGATCCTGGGTAAAGGAAAGCAATCTTTGGGGCAGGCCTTGTTCAGATCTGAAAAATCGATGCACACTCTCCATTTTCCATTAGCTTTCTTAACCAGCACAGGATTTGAAACCCAATTCGGATATGTAGATTCTTTGATGAAGTTATTTTCCATGAGTCGATCAATTTCCTCTTTTAATGCTGCTGACCTTTCTGGACCTTGGGTTCTTCTTTTCTGTTTTACCGGTGTAAACTTTGGGTCAATATTCAGAGCGTGTACTGCAACTTCTGGAGATATTCCACACATATCAGCATGAGTCCAAGCGAAGACATCCAGATTTGCTTTCAGGAAAGATATCAAGATATTCTGAATTGACACATTAAGCTGTGAACCCACATTCAACACCTTATTCGGGTCCTTCGGGTCAACAGGTACCGGTACTGTTGTTTCAACCGGCACTACTCTATTCTCCCCTGCACTGGCTTTTCTGGGATCCATCTCTTTCCGTGCCCCGCTATGCTCGCCAGTGCAGGGTCCGCCCCGTAATTGCTACAAGGCTGGCTCTTTGATGCGGACCGGGGCGGCCGCATCCTTTCCCATTTCCCTTTTTCTTGACTCTCGCAACTCTGTCAAATAGCACTCTCGCGCAGCATTTTGATCCCCTTTTATAACTCCTACTCCATTGTCTGTAGGGAATTTAATAGTGAGGCACCATGGGGCTAGAATAGCTTTGAACGCTGCGAGCGTTGGACGGCCAAGGAAAGCATTATAAGCAGAAAATTCATCGACAATCACAAATGTTTGCTTGCGGACTACTTTCCTTTCTCCTTCCCGAAGTTCTACAAGCAGATCGATGGTTCCTATTGGTTGCTTTGGCTCCCCAGTGAAGCCAGCGATCTTCTGCGATGAGGCTTGTACATCGACCATCGGGATTTTCATTTGGTCGAATGTCTTCTTGAAGAGGATATTACATGATGCTCCGCAGTCAATGAGAACTCTTCTGACAATGGCCAGTCCGATACCAGCTGAGATGACCAAGGGATCTAGGGTAGGAGCTTCGATACCTGTGGAATCTCTGGCTCTGAAAATAATATCATCACTGAAAGTTTTCTGTTGTTTCAGGGGCGTAGTGTCTTCTAAAACAAAGACGTCTTCTTCGGCTGGAACATATTTCAAAGCCCTGGTATATCTCTCCATCTCACCCCAGCTCTTGCCAGCTGGGTGAGGTCCTCCTGTAATGACATTGATAATGGGCCTTCCAGATTCATGCCCCGTAGCTTTCTCACCTATCCTAGGCTGATGAACAGGAGTCTGTTGCCCCTGACTTGACGATGCAGGATTGCTGCTATTCTTTTTCACAAATTGCTGCAGCTTGTTTTCTCTTAGCAATTCTTCAATCAGATTTTTCAACTGGCGGCATTCATCGGTCTCATGACCGGGTTGATTATGGAAGCGGCAGAACTTCCCACTTTGTATAGCCTTTTTCCCGGTCCTCAAAGGGATAGGTTTAGGGAGGTCAACCGAATCTTTAATGGCAAGGTAGATACGCTCCGGCGTATCTGATAAAGGAGTATACTCTGATGGCTTGAAGGATCGGGGCTTCTTCAGATTACTCTGTTTCTTCCCATTGTTATTTTCCCTTTTTTGTCCTACAGATTCATTCTTGCGTGGAGCAATAGTGTTATCTTCAGCTTTTTCCGACACTGCCTTTACCGGTACAGGACGGCTTTCCAGGCGTATGAATTCATCTGCCTTTTTGTAGAACTTTTCGAGGGAGGTTGGCTCTTTCATGTTTAGCCATTTCCCAAATTCGCTCGACTTATCAATAGCCCTCATCAGATAAGTCAATATCATTCGCGGTTCAGCATTGTCCACCTCTGCCAGCGCTATATTAAAGCGGTTCAAGAAAGATCTGATAGATTCACCAGGGTTCTATTCTATACTTGACAATGACATGATGTCCTTGGCCTTTGAAGCATATAGCCTGAACTGTTCCTTGAACTTTCGGGTCAAGTCTGAAAACTGATCAACAGATCGGACTGGCAACTTGGTGAACCACAGTAGAGCCACACCTTCAAGGTATACAGGGAAATATCGGCACTTTATCTCGTCAGAGGCTCTGGCACCTGTCATGTGCCAATCATATTTATACAAGAATTCATTCGGATCACTTGTCCCTTTGTAAGCTGGGATAGTTGGAGGGACAAACTTCCTTGGAAATTCCGCCTTTAGGATTTTCTCAGTAAATGGAGTTTTACTTGGGGCGAAACCCCATTCTTTCTCATCTTCAACCCTTTGCATACTTTCTTTCATGATTTGCCGGACCATTCCAGAAAGATACTCCTCATCATGTCGAGTTCCAGATCCACCAACCTCAGGAAGCGTTTGCTCAAAGGGACTGGCAGCCCTTTCTGGAGCATTCCTTTCATTAGCATCATGAATGTTGCCAGCATAATTCCTTCCATTACCAGCCGGTTGATTGTTTGCCCCGAGCAAATCATTCAACTTATTCAGAATTAGAGCATTTTGGGCACTCTGAGCCTCTAATTGTGCATTCTGGGCGTTTATCTGCTGGTTCAGCCCTAATATTACAGCATCCAACTCCGCTTTCGTAACCCCAGCAGACGTAGTGGGTTGATTAGGTACAGGGGAAGCAGATGTTTCCTCTTGAATGTTCCCAGATCTGACAGATCTACTCTTCCTTCCAGGAGCCATAATCTCAGACAGACTTCTGGTTTTCAAGGAAATTCTCTCTACAAATCTCTGTGAAGCAATGATGATAATTTTTCCTGAGTTCAATTCTCAGTGAAAGCACCAAAAATGTTAACGCTAAAATTTGAACGCTAACACCCCGGTGTATGAGTTGTAGTTGTGAAAGCACCACCCGATTACTCGGGAACGGATTACAAGCAGATAATAGCAGAAAAGCGGTAAACAACAACAATTTTATAGTGGTTCGGCTTAAGGGTATAGCCTACGTCCAATTTAAGTACTTTTATTAATAATCTCGTTACAAGCTGATACAATTCTTCCCAAGTACAATACACTTTGAATTACAAGAGACTTAGAACAAGTAGCCTAAACTCCGATGAAGATGAGAGTTTTCGAATCCATGTTGGATATATGTGATCTCTCCTTGAAGTTGTTTGTAGCGTTCTTAGTGTCTTGAGAGCTTCAAGTGTTAAGTTGGTTCGGAATGCAGCAGAGTATCGGCGCTTGAAGAGAGTGAGCCAAAAGTCCTTTGAATGTTGGAGGTGGCCTTGTACTTATAGGAGTTTTCAGCCTTAAGTCGTGAGTCGTACCCGGCTCATGCCTGACTCGTGGCCGAGTCAAATTAGGTCGTGGCCGACTCATAGAATCATCCCTTCACTCCTCCAATGCTTACTCCTCTGCTGGATTTTATGACAAGTCTTGAGTCGTGTCCGAGTCAATCTCCCTTGGCATAGGCATTGTGGCAATGGGTTACGACTTAACGACTTTAAGTCGTGGGCGAGTCATGGTGAGTCGTCTCATGTTAACTCAAGGCCGAACTACTGGCTTGGTCCAAAGAGATAAGTCGTTCTCGAGTCAATCCGAACATAACTCCTTTTATGCTAGCATAAGTCGTATGCGACTCATCATGGCCATAGCTACTCAACGAGTTATCTCATTTCAGTATGGTTTTGAACTTGTCCCTGAAGCCTTAGGTCGTATCACCCTTTAAGTCGTAAACTTTCATGAGTCGTTAATGTCTTACCTTGCTGGCCTTTAAGTCGCCTTGGACTTTAGGTCGTTAACTCGTTGAGTCGGGGACTAGATGAGTCGCTGAGGTTGTTGAGCCGGGGTCTTGCTGAGTCGGCCCTTTCTTACGAACCGCTAATCCCTTGAGTCGTATATCCAATGAGTCGGTGAGGACCTTAAGTGGATGAGTCGGGACCAGATGTGTCGGTCCTAGATGAGTCGGATCTAGATAGATGAGTCGTTCTTCCCTCTACATGGATGAGTCGGTATTAGTTGAGTAAATGAGTCGGTCCAAGTTTCAGCGGGGTTAACATTATTGGTTAAATTTTCACTTTTAATATGTTTTAAAAACATCTATTTCAAATTTCTTTGAACTTCCATTTGTAAAATTTTAAGTTTAAAATGATCACTAATTGAACTTTAAATCAATTTATAAAACTAACTTATAAAAACCTTTAAATTACAAATTAAAGCAATTTCTTTGCCTAGTTTGCTTTGCAACAAGCTTGAAATGTGAAAGAACAGAGCCTAGTTTGCTTTGCAACAAGCTTGAAGAATATCAGGTTGAACTCCCCTTTGATTCTCTGGTTGAATCGAATCTTGATTGTTGTTTAAACTGAAGTTTTTGTTTGAGTTTGAAATGGTTTTACTTCAGATTCTTGGTTTTGGTTTTCGAATTAAAATGAGAAGATAGAGATATATAGCCAAGAATTGTAGACAGGGTACATTATTATGTTTCATACAACTGTGATAATACTTTGTACAATACAGCATATAAAACTTTGTTTGTACTGATTTAAACCAAAGATATTTTTAGGGTGGATGCTGATATGAAATGTATTGTGTGCTAGAAAGATTAACATTAATTGCTTTTGTTTTTTCAAGAATACATAATGTTGTCTTCCTTAGCAAGCCTTCACATATATTTATTTTTTTATCTTTTTATTTTTTCAGCCTACACACATTTGATTTTGTCTCTAGATTTTATTTGTTGCCTTTGTACAATCTGGTATACTTGTTTTGTTTAGTCAGTTTACAAACTTAAAGATTCTTTTGTTTACGTATACTTATCCTATGCAAGCCTTCATGCTTTGTTATATATGTTACTTGTTTGATATTGGAATGTATTCTTTTGTTCAATATTTTACTATGAAAATTAAATGAATGATATTTTGACATGTTGTTTTGAATTTATGTATGAGCTTACTTTATATTTTACAATCTGTCTTATTTTTATTTTATACTCTAACCTACATATTTATTAATTATTATAAAAAACAAAGAACACATCTATCAATTTGAAATGATTTATAAAAGAAACTATCTCTCTATTATAAATCATTTATTTTACTATATATACTAATGTATCATTTGACGAAATTGTATTTAAATCCTATAAATATTTTAAATCATATTTATCAAGCTATACTTAAAAAGAAAATAGAAAAAATCTTTTTGTTAATACATTTAAATTTTAACTTAAGCTAGAACAAGCCTTTAAACTATTTTAACATTTATCTTATGTATTTACAACCGCATATTTATTTATTTAATCGCTTTGAAAAACTTATATTAAATAAAACATAATACCCAATCCACTAAAATGTATATTAGAATTTGAAAACATGATTTATTAGTTAAGTTGTAAAACAAAGCCTCCCTATTTACAATGTATACAAATATATACATATATAAATAGAAATAATCAATTAATTTTTAACAGATAAAATTTACCAGTATCAATTCAGATCTTATTAACAAAGATATATCAAATCAATTTAATTTTTAATGCAGATTTATTAAATTGATGTTGCTCAAATTTTCCGGGTTGTCACAAGTAGTACAGTTCACTTCAAGAACGGTCTTATTGGATGGTTCCACCACAAAATCTTTGTCGTGTACTACATAGAATTCTTTGCTGCTGCATTCTCGGTGTTCTTACAAAATTAAACCTTCTGGCTACTTTGCCATTATCGACTTTCATCAATAACAGATAAGATCTGATGCATGGTTCCATCGTACGGTGCATTTTCTAGCATGAGCGAGATATCTACATTGAAAGGTACGTTCATCATATACAGGACACGAGACTCGCACTATATAAATTAAAACATTCCTTATCCCAATCAACGCTAGGAATCTGATTGGTAAACACACATCGACATCCTTTGGATTTTGATCGTTGGTCACGCGAGTTCGATAGTTGAAATAAAACATACCTGACCATGTTGAAAGCTATGCTTTCTTGTTTACAATGACTATTCGATCGCCGTGCCTTAAGTCCAATAAGGGTGTGTTTACTCCTCCTGAAGATGGATCCTTCATTATGCAAATTTTAGCTTATGCACTTCCTGCATCTAGGCGGATGATAATCGTGGACCTTTAGAGGATGGTTGTTCCAATCCAAGAGTTTCCACCTCCACTGAAAGAATATATTGACCTTTGACTTCTGGATGATCCTCCTAAAAAAATTCCAACCATCCTTTTGGGGATTCTTCAGAATATATGTCGCCGCATGGGATTCCCCAAGCTAAGTATAAGATCTTATCGCTTGGAAGTTTGGTAGTTATTTTTTTGCAAACTGGACGTGTTCATGCAAGATTAGCCCGTGCTATTTTTATAACTACTTGTGCGTATAATATAACTTTTGGTGCTGTAATCTTCCATATTACATATGCTTGTGCTAGCCCCTATGACATGTGCTTATTTACTGCAACTCTATGCATAGAAATAATATTCCTGCAATTGTTATGGCCATATTCCATTAGTCAGCCTTGTTAATCATTGCCAAGCAGTTTCGTTTGGTGAAATAGAAACATGATTGGACCAACTCTTTGGCTATTCCTATTTGAATAGGTCAAGTTTTTCATCGACCATTTTCCATGGCAAATAGTGCAAATTTCATATTTCTCCCTTTCGCTAGGGAGCGTCGATCGCATGACTCATCGCCCATTTATGCATTTCTATCATGAACTTAATCTTGTTCACAGAATTAGTTTTTCCAATTGTCAATCTCTAGGCAATAGTGGGTGTCGAGCATTGTGAAACAAATTATCCAATTGCCCATGTTGACTCGCGCTTCCAAATCTTGATCCAGAATTAATGGATTCCAATAACACCTATCTAGGATTCTTTACAACTATCCTCACTTATCCTCAGCCAAGCATGTCCCGTTGGCCGCTAATGGGGTCGTGGAAAACAAGTTCATATGCTAGTTCCTATCCCTAAGATTGATGGTTTAATTGGTTGATTTCGAGCATTCCTTCTCAACACTGCCATACTTCAGGCAACAGCCGACACTTGTAAGTTGGTGTTGAATTCTTCGAACGACCTTCGCATGGCCAGTCCTTTTTGAAGCTGCTATCTTTGGGCAGCAGAAAATTTCAAAAGGTCATGGTGGAGTTAGTTGACCGACTCCTTGATAATTATACATTATTGACGTTACTTATCTCCAGGCAACGAAAAATTCATATTCTTAGTGGAGTTTCATTCAACCAACTATTAATTTTGAGTAATCCAAGTTCCATGGTGCTCCCTATTGCTGTGGAGCAGCGGTTGGAATGTTTACTTTCCCGTCTACATAGCTTCGTTGTGTGCTTATACCAATTACGGGATTTTTCATTTCCAATGCCAGAGTCTGGGCATTTATGGGATAGAAATGTCATGGGGTAAATTATCTGATTGTTCCAGTCTATATGTGAACTTCATGTCCTTATCCTGGATTAGGAGAGCATAATAATATTTGTTTACAAGCCTTTATGGCCATCCTCGCTTATCTTTGATCGAGCATGTCCTTCTTGGTTGTTAGTACGGTCGCTGAAATCCATTCGGATACCGGTTTAAATCTCCAAAAGCTACCTATTTTCGGGCCACAACCAAATTCCCTGCGATCATGATCGAAAGAGCTAGCCGTGTAGTAGTCTCTATCTCCAGAAATCATCACATTAATGGTTTGATTCCAAGATTTTGTCTTGATGTTGCCTCTCTCTGAGCAAATGCAAATAACTGTAAGTCCGAAATGAATCATTTGATCGATCCTTCAGTTATTTACTAGCAAGCTAGCCCGACTTATCTGTTAGTCCGTGAGATGATGGTTTTGATGACAACAACGTTAGAATAGATTATAAAATATAAATACTAACATTATAGTGTAGATATATATGTATATGCAGGATTAACCATGCAGATACTAAGAATGAAGACTATACAGTATAGAGATTCATGATATCAAGATAAAATATCAAGATAGAAGACTCATGAGTATCGAGACTATCAAGAGTTCAAGATTTCAAGGATAAGTATTTTTTTGTTATTATTAGGAATTTTTGTCAAAACTCGTAGAAAAGCATTAGCATCTTAAAATCCAATTTATTCATAGAATGGAATCCACTTCGAGCCCGTTAAAGGGATTGAACCCTAAGTAGGATGGAACCTACGAAAAATCTAGTGGAATATTGTTTTGTATCCGCTAATTTTTATTCAAAATGATTTTTCAAAATTATATCATGTTTTCTAAATGTTTTCAAAACTTTCCTTTTAAAAGATTCAAAACCCTTGATCCTGATTTTAAATAATTTTAGCCTCAAAAACATCTTTATTTTCAAAGTCAAATTACTCCTGATTTTAAACTATCTTTTTAAATAATATATTTAACTTTTAAATATTTATACTTAGATTTAAATATAAATTATAGTTAAAATCTATATATATTATTCTTTATAATTACTTATGAATTTTAACTATAGTCAACTATATTTATAAAGTTTAAAATAGTTTTAATATAAGATAAAGGTTATTTTCAAAGAAAATAAAAAACACCAAAAAATCCTTTGGTATGTCGACATGCCTAGCATGACCATGTCGTCATGGTGACAGTTTGATTCAAAAATTCAAATTTCAAAAGAAGTGTCTATTCGCCATAACTCTTCATGAATGGTCATGGCTGTTGTTCTTCTATAAATAGGGGTCAGTTTCAACGAATTTTCAATTATAATTTTCTGGTTTTCACTCCTCTTCTTCTTCCTCATTTCTTAATACATATTCTTATCATTACTCTGCCGAAATCAACATTGAATCATACTTGATTACTTCTAGTTTGATTCTCTATCACTATCTCTACAAGATTCTCAGTGCTATTCAGAGTTATAGAATTCTTTGTAATCTATTAAGTGACAAAAGGTGTGATTGTAGCCTTAGAAATCAATCAAAAGGGAAAAGGTGTGATTGTAGCCTTGGTAAATCAATTGGGTAAACTTGTGGACCGGAAATCAAGTATCTCTACCCAGAGGATCGAAATTCTAGACGGTGTACCTCGTAGCCTTGAAACCGATGGTGTAATTGTACAATTGCTTTTGAAAGGAAATCCGTACTTGTGTTGCGGGACTGGATGTAGGGTAACTCCAAACCAGTATAAAATCCAGTGTGTTCTTTCCTTTACTGCTTTTATTTTATTTCTGCATCTGTGATTGTTTCTGTGATCATATCTGTGTCTGTATATTGCATACTTTTGTGTCTAAATTAACATAAATTAAAAAGATCTAGTAATTTTTTATTAACACTATTCACCCACCCTCTAGTGTTAATCTTAGCCTTAAGATCCATAATCCGCATTTCTCACAATTGGTATCAGAGCAAGGTTTTCAAAGTTTCATAATCTGATTTTTGAAAAGTTTTCAAAATGGCTACCAACACGGGTACTATTATTAACACTAGTATCCTTGTCACTAGTTCATTTGTAGAGGGTCAGTCTACTGTCAGACCATCACTTTTTAATGGCAGTAACTATGCATATTGGGCATGTAGGATGAAAATATATTTACAATCTATAGGATTAGACACTTGGAATATCACACAAACTGAATATTCTGAACCCATAATTGATTTTGCACGGTGGACTGCTGAGCAAAGGACTATTGCACAAAATAATTCTAAGGCAATGAATATTCTGTTTTGTTCACTAGATAGAAATGAATTCAATAGAGTGTCTGTTTGTAAGTTCGCATATGAAATCTGAAAAACTTTGCAAGTTACCCACGAAGGAACAAGAAAAGTTAAACAAACCAAAATTTCCATGCTCACAAATCAGTTTCAATTATTTAAAATGAATGCTAATGAGTCTATTTCATATATGTATAGTAGATTTCAGGATATTGTGCATTCTCTAATATCTTTGGGAAAGGAATTTTCTGAAGAAGATCAAGTCAGAAATTTTTTAAATTCTCTAACTCCAGAATGGGATCAAAAGACACTTGCGATCGAAGAGGCAAATGACATCAGTATTTTGAAGACAGAAGAATTAATTGGAAATCTAATGTCGTATGAAGTTCAAATGATCGGGAGAAGAGAAAGTAAAGCATCTGAAAAGAAATCAATGGTATTCAATGCATTGACCGATGGATCAGACTCAAACAGCGATAATGATGATGAGAAAGCATTTATGACCAGAAATTTTAGGAGATTCCTTAAATACATAAATGTAATAACCCTGAATTTTGAACAATTCAAAAGTGAAAATATTTAATTAATTTTAAATATTTGAATGATGGCTTAGTTTGAATTCCCAATATAACTATGAAATTGGCGATTAAATTTTAAAATTTGATCTATAAAAAGTTGAATAAAAATTTAAATTTGACTTTGGAGTTGAAATTGAATATTGAATTTGTATTTTAAATTCAAACTAATAACTTAGAAAAATAATTTGGATACAAGAATTATTATTTATGTAAATTTATAAATGGATGGTTATTTTTAAATAACATTTTTTATTTTCTTTAAAATAAAAAGGAATAAAATTTTAATTAACACAAAATAAATAAATAAATACACTTAGTTAAAATTTTAACAACAAAATTAAACAAAACAAAGTAAAGAGAATTTATACAAAACAAGTTGAATTTAAAAAATGAAATAATAATAATAATAATAATAATAATACTAATAGTAATAGTATAATATATATATAATATAATTAGTACACTGCCTTACTCTTATCAGCTGTAAACGCGCCTAAATTTATGCCGTAACCCACGCCAAAAACATGTCTCTCCCCTACTCTTTTATACTCGATCCCCTCTCTATTTTCATTCGTAACCCTAAATCTTAAACACACGAAAGAGAAAAAAATGGCGCCTCAGTTGTTTCGTTCGTCTTCCTTCAACAATTAGGGCTTTTCAAAATCAAAGGCGCCGGCTTCGATTTGCTTGATCGATCCTCTGGTTTTCGTTTATCTCTGCTTCGATCTGATCTTCGTGCTAAGGTGAGAATCTTTCCCTCACATCTAATTCGAGCTCCAAGATTATTTTGATTTTTATTCGTGTAATTTAGTTTTGGTGTTGATAATTTCTCTGATTTTGTTGATTTCGTTTGATTTGGTGATGTCTTGATACTCGCGGCTTTGTATCTCCTTGATCACCACAGTTTCGATTTTTGCTAGTTTGACTTTGTTCGAACGTACCTCCTGACTTGATTTTGTAGTTTTCTTCACTCACATGATAATGTTTGAAGATGTTTTAAGAAAAAAAATAATACAGGCTAAATTTGTGAAATTGTTCATTTGACTTCAACTTGAAATATTTTGATGTAATGATTTCTTGTTTCCTGGTTATCACGGCATCGTTGTATCTCGTGGACACCACGACTTCGATTTCTGTTGAACATGGCTTCAACTTGATTTTTGATATTACTGAATCTTCGAAACTTCTTTTCATCCTTGTAGCAGCTTGATGCTTGAATGTGTATTTTATTTTCTGATCATTGTATGGTCTATGTTGCATATCTTATTTGCATCGAATCGTGGTAGTAATTGAGCATTGTCTCAATTTTGTTTAAGAACTTTGAATTGTAAAATCTGTTGTTTGCATTACCTCATCCATGTTGGTTGTCACGACTCTGACTTGATACTCACTTGGATTTTTGCTGTTTCATGAATTGAAACCTGGGCCGTTATGCATTGAATTTGGTTAAGTTGTTGGGTTGTGGCTTTACCATTGACTATTGCACTGATATCACTTGATGTACAGTGCATTGTTGCTTATGTACACTTGTGTTAGTGGTTACCCTTGTTTTTTTTTTCTGGTTCGCCAGTTCTGTTATGTGCTGTCTGCACTTGTTTCTCCTCATCTTCAACAATGAAGTTTTGGGTCTTATTAGCTTGAGTTTTGTTGCACCTACTTACTTGATTAGTCTGTAGTTCCAAGTTGCCATCTCTGATTTTTGGTGGCGACTGCATTCTTGTTGCAGTTTGCTCTTGAGTCCAAGTAGTGGTCGCAGTTTCATTTGTATGAAAATTTTACACTTATTGAAGTGTGCAGTAATAAGTTGTTTGGGAACTTGTTTTTTTTGAGTTCCTTGAATATATGCAAAACAATTGCATTTCGACCTTGCCATGTTGCATAGGGTTTGGTGTTGCAGTTGTGTTGAGTCACTTACTTGACCTCTACAGCTTTGATTTCTGATAGTATTCACTGTTGTGATGATTTCACATGTTGTTGTGGCAAGGCAGTGCACGCAAGCGTGAACTGCAGCCACACGGTGTTAATTTTATTGATATACTATTTTGTTTTGATTTATGATCTTTTGCATATTTCATTACGGTAGTGGCGAGGCAGTGCACGCAAGCATGAACTGCAGCCACACAGAGTTAACATGTTGTTGTGGCGAGGCCGTACACGCATGCGTGTACTGCATCCCTACTAGACTTGATGTTTTAAATGATGTTTTTCTATTAATGGAAATTTATTTTGTTTATGTTGCCAGTTCAATATATTTTGAATCGCATTTTGATGATTTTGTAGTTAATTGCCGTTTTGGCAATTCTTTTATTTTCTAAATTTTCTTCATTAAAAATCCCTTCATCTATCTTCATTGATAATCTGAATCTACTGATTTGTTGTTTAACATTGTTAAGTGTTATATTTGCCGTTATCCGATTTCTTGTTAAAGGATCGGATAGGTGAATTTATATTTGACTGGCGTCTAATTGTTGTTTGATTATTATTGCCTCTATGCACTAATAACTGAGTTTGAATTAGACTGACCTTTGTATTATTTTCTTTTGAACGTAATACTCGGGTCAGACCCAGTATTTTACAGCTTGAAGATTTTCGGGCAGCGAAGTTAGAGAGAGAGTTGGGGAAACGCTTCACTTTAGCTTTTCGGGGTTTTATTT
Source organism: Allium cepa (assembly GCA_030765085.1). Classification (NCBI taxonomy): domain Eukaryota; kingdom Viridiplantae; phylum Streptophyta; class Magnoliopsida; order Asparagales; family Amaryllidaceae; genus Allium; species Allium cepa. The sequence continues at coordinate 502,970,256 of CM060945.1, forward strand.
TTGTACTTAAAAAATATTCCGCTGTATAAATTTAATTCATTGTATAAACTCTGATATATGTACAAAAATTCATTTATATGAAATATAATTATTCTGTGTTTCTGTGGCTGATTCTGTTTAAACTCTATAAACTGAATAACAATCCGTCATTTTGAACGTTTCGAGTTGGTTTAATTACCGACCGGGGGCGGTCAGAACGGTGAGTCGTTACAAAAGTGGTATCAGAGCTTTGGTTTATACAAAGCTCGGTTTATGATGTTTAATATGAATAGTTACTAGAATCACTTTAAAGAAAATGTTTTTCAAATATAAAGAAGTATAAGATTGTTTTCTTTTGAAAAATAAAAGGTATTTTGAAAATTCAAATCTTTTTCGGAAATTTCCCTCTCTAAATTTAGGATTGCGATAGTTTCTCTTCGGTAAGGTTTCCTTAGATTTAACTCCCGATCATTCGAAAACCCATTATCGAATTGCTTAGATTTATGAAAAATAAAATATAAGTTAAGTGAATTAATGAATTGGTTTAAATCCAATATTTTGAATATCCCCAAAGTAATAATTGTGAAATAAAATGATATGTCAATTTAGTATAGCCAAGGGGATCATTAAACTATAACTTGGGAATTTGATTCTAAATTCTTTTGAAAATTGATTTCAAATGTTTTGAAGAACGATTTAGTAAATAAATGAATTATAAGTATTTAACTTATAAATGGACTTTTGGGTATATAATTGAGTTATATAAATTGAATTGAATTAATAAAGGAGATTTATAAATCGAAGTTTTATAAATAGAAATGGAATTTGTAAAGATTGTTTATAAATTCGAAACCAATTGAATTTGATAAATGAAACATAGAAGTTATTAAAGGTGGTATATTCGTGATTTTGGACAGCGAATTATCCTTTAAGTTAAATATTGTGATAGTAAATGTTGGTTGGGAATTTTATCCACGATTTTGGACAGTGGATAATCCTTTAAATAAATGGGTAGAAACATTGAATTGAATAGATAAGTATATTCACGATTTTGGACAGTGAATAAAATATTAAAGGATATGTCTTGGGAAAATGATTGAATAATCCAACCTCTACTAATAAGGATTGCAAATATTGATAGGAAACTTCGAAAACATCTTGTTAATTATAGTGGCGAAAACCGAAGCACAAAAAGCAGCACGCCGTGAACAAAGAGCAATTGTCCGTAGAGAAGCAGAAGCGGCACGTGCGGAAATTGAAAGGAGATTCAGTGAAAGGCAAGCACCTGGTCCATATGATGAGGTTATTTGCTATCGATGTCATAAAAAGGGACATTATGCCGTTATGTGCCGAGAGAGGAGAAAGAAAAGGAATGTGGATGACCGGTTCGCTCGTCCTGAGATTGTGTGTTTTAAATGTCGGGAAAAAGGGCATTTTCTTAGTCATTGCCCTAAAGTGAAAAGGAAAAAGCGCGTACTCGATTTACCCATCGATAGATTGACAATTTGCTACCATTGTCGTCAGACTGGACATATAGCCAGAAACTGCACCGAAAGACATCATGGAAAGCAAGCTATAGCCCGACCAGCTAGAGCGAAAAGTGTAAAGGTGATAGATAAGGATGGAAACATCTCATATTTTTGCGGGAACTATAGGGATTGGGGACATGTAGATTTTGAATGTGTTAATTCTCCTTTAATACAACCTGAAATAGTGCAGTCCGAAGATGAAAGTTTGGCAAAGATGCGTACTACCTGACAGGAAGTCGATAGTCCTTAATAATTCTGAATCTTAAACCAATCAGTATATTTAAAGCAATCAATATATTTTTTAATACTATCTTTTGTAATCCGCAATCTTCTATGTACGTCTTTTAAAAGTATTAAGCTATGTATAATTTTGTACGGAAGGAAATATTTTAATGAAATAGCATCTTGGGAAGGAAGTTTATTTGTTGACTTAACTGTAGGAATCAAACTAATTTTGATGTAAAGCTTATATTACAAGTTTAAACTAATGCCTAAAATGGTTAATGTGGAAATAGAAAAGCAAATGCCAAATTCAAATAGAATTTAGATTTCAAATTTGAAGTTATCAACATGATAATCCATAATAGGTTTAATAGATTCAGTGATGAATTTGAATTTGAACATCAAAGAATTAAGTAAGTGAAAAACTTAATATTGAAAGGTTTGAAATCAGTTTAAAATTAATATTGTGAAAAGTTTGCGGAATTCAAACTATGAATTAAGTTGAAGTTGAAAAAGTTAATGGTTTTAAAGATGTTTTAAAATGCATTAAGTATCGAAACTATAGATTTCAACATTCATTGTTGAAATAGGCGTTTTCGAGAAAGAAGGAAATGGTGGACTATAACACTGTTGTTATAGTAAATGGTTTCCGAAAGGAAATGTTTTATATAGTATTGGAATTTATATATCTATCTTAAATTTGAATCCCTATACTAAAGATTTTGAGTTGTCGTTACAATGTTTTACGTAACATTCGTTTTGACTCAAATAAATGTGTTTAAAAAAACGCTTTCCTTAAAGAATGGAATATATACTTGATTATGATTTAAGTATATTGAATATTTTTCAAGTGTTGAAAATAAATGGATTTGTGAATTACTTATTATTAAATAAGTATGGAAATGTTTTCCAATATGAAATGAAAAGTTTGAAATTCTATCTTTTAAAGATAAATTGAAAAGTGAATATTTGAAATTTGTTTCAAAAGGTTAAGTGTGGAAAATTATATATATTTTGTAAAGATGTTTTTGGGAAATTTGAACGATTAGTTCAACTTTAATTTTTTTCAAAAAGATTGAATTATGAGTTAAATTGAGTTTAACTTCGACACCAAAAACAATATAAGTTGAGCTTTGAATTTCGGATAGTCGATTTGGATTGTATGTCTAACATGGTGAATTGATGACATAGTAATTGATCTCTATTAAATGTATATCTGTGGTGGCGGAGAATTTATTCTTTTAGCTTAACACCCTTCTCTGAGACGTATGAGCTTAGAGGTTATATATCGATAGACATCAATTATGTGTTGAGAATTGACGATGTAACGTGAAATCCAAATCGAATGTGAAGTCGATAATGAATTGGATTATGAATGTGAATTGGGTTTGAGATAACCTTAAATTTTCAAATCGATTTAGAGGAAAATTTTAAATGAGATGGAAAATTTTTGGAATCCTCTATCTGTTATGAATGTGAATTGGGTTTTCGAGACTTATATATGTGAATGTAATAATTCGAAAACCATCAGTTTGGAAAGTCATTATTATGAAAATCCTATGTAAGTTTACATAGGTATGATATGTACGAAATGTGAAATGAAGTACTATATGTATAGGACATATGTTTTCTAAACTGAGGATATGGAAATGTACCTTCCATTTATAATTTGTGAAGGTGATTGGAACTCGGTGTGAGTGTCCATTTGAAAATCGTAGCTACGTAGAATTTCCATTAGTGGAATGTCCATTGGGACTGGAATCCCCCACGATGGATCATCGTGTTGGGATCATGTGAATTGATGATGTATGCTGGCGTAATTCGTGGGGAGTGATGCCTACAGTTACAAGCGATTCTACTGGGATAGTAGCGCAACCGCCGCGTAAACTGTGGTCTAGAGGCCAAAGCGTAATTTGAGGGGCGAGATGCCTACGGTCACAAGCGTTTCTACTGGGATAGCAGCGAAACCACCGTGTGAACTGCGATCTATGGCAACAAGCATGGCGAAATTCAAGAGAGATGTGAAATCTACAGTTACAAGCGATTCTACTGTGACAGTAGCGTAACCGTCGGGTAAACTGTGATCCATGGGGGAACGTGCTTTCCATTTCCTTTTTTTTAAAAGAATTTTTAAAAGTATTTTCCCTGGGAGTTGAAGCAAGTATATTTAGTACTTGGAGATTTTTAGTCATGCGCCTGGCCAGCGTATGCCTAATGTCTGTGAGAACGACGATGGACTTGTTAAACTTCGAGTTAGCAAGTATTTTCAAAACTTTGATAGCAAATCAATAGTCTGAAATAAGAATTACATAATTCCAACCTAATTGAATTAAGGAAGAAGATCTTTATAAAAATCTTGAAAGTCCACGGCTTTGAAAAAAATAATATATATATATATATATATATATATATATATATATATATATATATATATATATATATAATATGCAAATCTTTAGCATGAAGAGTTTCAAGTTTAAATTTGAGTTTTGTAAGTCGAAAAATTTTAGGTAAAAGACTTTTGTGTCTTGATTATAAAAATCAATGAACAAAGCTAGCGAGATAAAATAAATGGAATGAATCCTATATTTATTTATTTTTAATAAGATTCGAACTTGGTAAAAAATGGTGTAGGGTATAAATATCGGTGAGATTTTAACAATCGTTTTTCCTAACTTATAATTTCGGGACGAAATTCTTTTAAGGAGGGAAGATTGTAACAACCCTGAATTTTGAACAATTTAAAAATGAAAATATTTAATTAATTTTAAATATTTGAATGATGGTTTAGTTTGAATTCCCAATATAACTATGAAATTGGTGATTAAATTATAAAATTTAATCTATAAAAAGTTGAATAAAAATTTAAATTTGACTTTGGAGTTGAAATTGAATATTGAATTTGTATTTTAAATTCAAACTAATAACTTAGAAAAATAATTTGGATACAAGAATTATTATTTATGTAAATTTATAAATGGATGGTTAGTTTTAAATAACATTTTTTATTTTCTTTAAAATAAAAAGGAATAAAATTTTAATCAACACAAAATAAATAAATAAATACACTTAGTTAAAATTTTAACAACAAAATTAAACAAAACAAAGTAAAGAGAATTTATACAAAACAAATTGAATTTAAAAAATGAAATAATAATAATAATAATAATAATAGTATAATATATATATATAATATAATTAGTACACTGCCTTACTCTTATCAGCTGTAAACGCGCCTAAATTTATGCCGTAACCCACGCCAAAATCATGTCTCTCCCCTACTCTTTTATACTCGATCACCTCTCTATTTTCATTCGTAACCCTAAATCTTAAACACACGAAAGAGAAAAAAATGGCAGCTCTGTTGTTTCGTTCGTCTTCCTTCAACAATTAGGGCTTTTCAAAAAGAAAGGCGCCGGCTTCGATTTGCTTGATCGATCCTCTGGTTTTCGTTCATCTGTACTTCGATCTGCTCTTCGTGCTAAGGTGAGTGAATCTTTCCCTCGCATCTAATTCGATCTCCAAGATTCTTTTGATTTTTATTCGTGTAATTTAGTTTTGGTGTTGATAATTTCTCCGATTTTGTTGATTTCGTTTGATTTGATGATGTCTTGATACTCGCGGCTTTGTATCTCCTTGATCACCATAGTTTCGATTTTTGCTAGTTTGACTTTGTTCGAACGTACCTCCTGACTTGATTTTGTAGTTTTCTTCACTCACATGATAATGTTTGAAGATGTTTTAAGAAAAAAATAATACAGGCTAAATTTGTGAAATTGTTCATTTGACTTCAACTTGAAATATTTTGATGTAATGATTTCTTGTTTCCTGGTTATCACGGCATCGTTGTATCTCGTGGCCACCACGACTTCGATTTCTGTTGAACATGGCTTCAACTTGATTTTTGATATTATTGAATCTTCAGAACTTCTTTTCATCCTTGTAGCAGCTTGATGCTTGAATGTGTATTTTATTTTCTGGTCATTGTATGGTCTATGTTGCATATCTTATTTGCAGTTACACTACAGTTGCTCGGATATATGTATACAAGTGCTCCCCTGATTCATTTATTTTACTTGAGCTTGAATCTTTTTGTCACCGCATTCATGTATAAGTCTGGTTTGAATCACTTCCAGGCATAAGCTTTCATCTCTGTTTTTTTTTCTTCTTCAAAAAAAAACTGTGAGTAACACTTTTAAATAACTTAAGTTTTTAAAATCTGTTGCATGCTAATATTTGGATGCTCAATATATTTGTGTGGATATTTGTATATATTCTTTTCTCTGGGCATTTGGGTGATGAAATTACTGCATATTGTATACCCTGTTAAAAATCTAAAGTTTCAAATTCAAACTGCTTTTCAAAAAAATCAAACAGTTGCAAGTAAAACTGCTCTGTCTTCACTTTAAGGTAATTAACTTCATATTGTAAACATAAATGTTAACTATCAGTTGCCTATAAATGAGTATGCTTTGAATGCTTGGTTAGTGATGATTCTTCTCTGTGTATATATACATAAGTACTGTTATGTACCTGCTTGACTGTGTTTGTTTAAAACTAAAATTTTGGTAAAAGTCTTTACCACTTGATCTGATCCCAGTTAGGAATTAAGGCTTAAACAAAAGTTGTTGTTAGTATAGATTTATGTTTCAAAAAGAAAAAAAAGGGGCTTAAGCAACAAATATATGATGCAAATGAATATCTTTGTTGATGTTGCTTTGCCTATCAGTATGTATATAGGGTTTGTGCCTTCCTGTTATTAGTTTCAAACCTCAGTTCCAGTTCAACCCCTATGTTTTTTTTTTGCCTTTTTTGAAACAATGAAACACTCCAAAAATCTGACACACGTGGAATTTGGATAAAGTTAATTAGTTTTGAATGCTTGAAAATGTGTTTGTATAATTGTTTTAAGTTCTGGAATACTTTTGCACATCACTTGTATTATTTGTAGTCCCACTGTATCTTGTGCTCGTGATGCAGTACATTTAATTAAATTTTGAGTTGCATCGAATCATGGTAGTAATTGAGCATTGTCTCAATTTTGTTTAAGAACTTTGAATTGTAAAATTTGTTGTTTGCATTACCTCATCCATGTAGGTTGTCACGACTCTGACTTGATACCCACTTGGATATTTGTTGTTTCATGAATTGAAGCCTGGGCCGTTATGCATTGAATTTGGTTAAGTTATTGGGCTGTGGCTTTACCATTGACTGTTGCACTGATATCACTTGATGTACAGTGCATTGTTGCTTATGTACACTTGTGTTAGTGGTTACCCTTGTTTTTTTTTTCTGGTTCGCCAGTTCTGTTATGTGCTGTCTGCACTTGTTTCTCCTCATCATCAACAATGAAGTTTTGGGTCTTGTTAGCTTGAGTTTTGTTGCACCTACTTACTTGATTAGTCTGTAGTTCCAAGTTGCCATCTCTGATCTTTGGTGGTGACTGCATTCTTCTTGCTGTTTTCCCTTGAGTCCAAGTAGTGGCCGCAGTTTCATTTGTATGAAAATTTTACACTTATTGAAGAGTGCAGTAATAAGTTGTTTGGGAACTTATTTTTTTTGAGTTCCTTGAGTATATGCAAAACAATTGCATTTCGACCTTGCCATGTTGCATAGGGTTTGGTGTTGCAGTTGTGTTGAGTAACTGACTTGACCTCTGCAGCTTTGATTTCTGATAGTATTCACTGTTGTGATGATTTCACATGTTGTTGTGGCAAGGCAGTGCACGCAAGCGTGAACTGCAGCCACACGGTGTTAATTTTATTGATATACTATTTTGTTTTGATTTATGATCTTTTGCATTTTTCATTACGGTAGTGGCGAGGCAGTGCACGCAAGCGTGAACTGCAGCCACACAGAGTTAACATGTTGTTGTGGCGAGGCCGTACACGCGTGCGTGTACTGCAGCCCTACTAGACTTGATGTTTTAAATGATGTTTTCTATTAATGGAAATTTATTTTGTTTATGTTGCCAGTTCAATATATTTTGAATCGCATTTTGATGATTTTGTAGTTAATTGCCGTTTTGGCAATTCTTTTATTTTCTAAATTTTCTTCATTAAAAATCCCTTCATCTATCTTCATTGATAATCTGAATCTACTGATTTGTTGTTTAACATTGTTAAGTGTTATATTTACCGTTATTCGATTTTTTGTTAAAGGATCGGATAGGTGAATTTATATTTGACTTCCGTCTAATTGTTGTTTGATTATTATTGCCTCTATGCACTAATAACTAAGTTTGAATTAGACTGACCTGTGTATTATTTTCTTTCGAACGTAATACTCGGGTCAGACCCAGTATTTTACAGCTTGAAGATTTTCAGGCAGCGACGTTAGAGAGAGAGTTGGGGAAACGCTTCACTTTAGCTTTTTGGGGTTTTATTTTTGTACTTAAAAAAATATTCCGCTGTATAAATTTAATTCATTGTATAAACTCTGATATATGTACAAAAATTCATTTATGTGAAATATAGTTATTCTGTGTTTCTGTGGCTGATTCTGTTTAAACTCTATAAACTGAATAACAATCCGTCATTTTGAATGTTTCAAGTTGGTTTAATTACCGACTGGGGGCGGTCAAAACGGCGGGTCGTTACAAGAAAGAAGAATAATCTCAAGAGAAACAACTATAAGAATTCTGAAAATCAGAATATAGTGCCAAATAATGACAAGTGTTACAACTGTGATAAACCAGGCCACTTCAAAAGAGATTGTCTGTATCCAGAAAGGCAGAATCCTCCTATGAACAATGAACCAGCAAAGAAATGGAAGCGTGCATTTACTGCTACTCTAGATAATTCAGACTCGTCCTCAAGTGATGATGATTAGAAGACGGATAATTCGAATTCGTGTTACACAGCTATTCACGACTCCGACGAATTCAGAGAAACGGACTCAGAAAAAGGTACACGTTTACAATACAATTGGTTGAAATTGCTTGCTTAAGATTAGTTGCTTGATTGTTTGATTGATTTTGAATTGGCGTGTTGTTTGAATTTTAAAATTTATTTTATACTTTATTATTATTATTATTATTTTTGTTATTTTTAATACTTTCTGAAATATATTATAAGTATAATAATATTTAAGAAATATATAATAGACATTAATAATAATAATATATATATTAGAGATCTTAGGAAAAATCAATTCATGAAAATTCAAAAGCACATGTCGACATGGTCCCTACCATGATGTCGACATGGCTACCTGAATTTGAATTTCAAAATTTGAATTCAAATGTTTGAATTTCCCTCCACCTTTTCACTTCATTCAATTCTCTGAAAAGATACTTTTTGACCAGAGAATATGTCCTTTAAGAATCTATTTATTCACTATCTTTTATCATATCTTTTCACTTTCATTTTCAAATTCAACCTCTCTCTTCATAACTTCAAGCTCACTACTCTCTACTCTAATGGCTTCTTCAAGCAACCCCTCAACCACGAGAATTTCCATAAAAATCAAAGAGCAATTATTCAATGATCTGGAGGCAATTAAAGCATACATCAATTATGCTAACTATGCCAAAGTCCATCCCGGAAAATTTGCTATTTTTCAAGATTTTTCTTCTTATGAAATTGATTCTCTTTTTGCAAACAATTGTGTTCTTAGTCTTATTAATGCTTCTCAAAATGATTTTGTTTGTTATCCTAAACTTGTCAAAATTTTCTATGCAAATTTAAATCGTGGATTTTATGTTGGAAACGTAGATGAAATTTGGAGTAATATCAAAGACACTCAAATTGTTTTGAATTGTGATCTTTTGGGTACCATTCTCAATTGCAAGAGTTCGGGAATGGATCTTTCTAATTTTAAAATCGATGAACATGATCGTGAGTAATTTCATCACATTTTCGAAAGAGATGATGATTTTGATTTTAAAATAGAAATTTTCGACCAAAAGCAAGAATTTTTAATCTTTTTTTGCAACATACTTTGACCCCAAGATCAGGAAATTTTAACAATCCTACTTCAAAAGTTTGCGAAGCTCTTTTTGCTAATTTTGAAAACTATGACATAAATTAGGTGCAAGTTATTTTGGATGAATTCGTCCTAAAAATCTTGAAACGGTTGAGAATACTTTATACCATAGAATTTATCTCACTCGGATTTTTAACTATTTTGGAGTGGATTTCAAAGGCGAAGAATTTGTTTCTAGAAAAGTTTTCAATCATTCCAACATTTCGCTTATGAAAATTCCATTTTTTTTTCAACCTTATGAGACACTTACCGAAAAGGAAGAGCGTTTGGCTCATGTGGAAATGGAAGAAGAGGAAGTTGAAGAAGAAGAAGAAGGGGATAAAATGGAAATTGAAGAAGAAGAAGAAGGTGAAACATCTCTGGAAAGCATTGAATATCCTTCCAATCCATCCAACAAAACCCTTCTCAAAAACCAAAAGATAATTGTGGAGAATCAACGAATTCTAAAACGATCCGTTAGTAAAAAGTTGGATAACATTTCTTCGAAGATGAACAAGTTCTTTTCAAAAGTCAGCAAGAAACTTGGACTATCTTCATCATCTTCATCCTCTACTAGTTTTATCTTTTCGTATCTTGTTGTATTTGTTTTAGTTTGCTTTATTTCGAATGTTCATGTAGTTTGTTGTGTGCTTAATCATTGGATTATCGTAGTATGCAATGAAATGAAATTTCCTGTTTGTAATCTACCTTATCTCATCGCTAGAATAAATGTTAGTACATTATATATAAATATATACACACAATTATTCACAAAATCAAATTAGTCATAACATTTCACTAACCCATGTCGACATCCTCTATGTGACCATGTCGACATGTACTGGTCAGAAATGGCAATTGATTTTGAATTTTAAATTTGAATAACTACCACATGTCTATTCAATTCAAACGAATTTCTACACCTATATATACCTGTTTCTTCCATAATTCTTCACTGAAATTTATTTCTTATCATCTATATCGTCCATTTCTTTCACAAATTCAACTATGGCTAATCCAATTCACAGTTTATCCGAAAATCTTGAAGAAACTCTTTATTCGTTCAAGAATATTCTCTCGTTTATTCTACGAAATCAGCATCATTTAGAATTAAGTCAAATGCAGACGATAAAGGAACAAGAAAGGCATTTCGATGCGATACGATGGATGACCTCCTCTCTGCACAAGGATAATAACGAAGCACATCCTCCTGTCTCTCTCACCAATGACAATGATAATTAGGATGCTATTAAGGCAGACCCGATCTTTGGAGAAGAAGGATGGGTGGAAGTTCCACGTAACGTTTGATTTTTTGTATTTACTTTGTTTGATTTGTTTGAATTGATTTGGTTTGAATGATACTTTGTGTGGATTGATTTCTTATTGATTTGAAGATTGGTGTGTAAAACATATATATATACATTGAAATGTATATAATCTTTAAATTAGTTATCATGCTTAGAAGTATAATTATTTCCTACTCTATATATTCCATTGTATAGTTTATCAATGCAGGTACCGAAGTCCACGAAGAGGAGTAAGTTTTTGTTGATGACAAAGGGGGAGAATATAAAATAGGGTAGTTAGGTATAGATTAAGGGGGAGTTGTTAGTTTTAGGGGGAGTTATTTGAATAGAAATAATATTTTATAAACAAAGGTTGTCATCATCAAAAAGAGGGAGATTGTTAGTCCATGAGATGATGGTTTTGATGACAACAACCTTAGAATAGATTATAAAATATAAATACTAACATTATAAGTTTAGATATATGTATATGCAGGATTTAACCATGTAGGTATTAAGAATGAAGACTGTACAGTATAGAGATTCAAGATATCAAGATAAAATATCAAGATAGAAGACTCATGAGTATCGAGACTATCAAGAGTTCAAGGATATATATTTTTTATTATTATTAGGAATTTTTGCTAAAACTGGTAGAAAAGCACTGGCATCTTAAAATCCAATTTATTCGTGAAATGGAATCCACTTCGAGCCCGTTAAAGGGATTGAACCCCAAGTAGGATGGAACCTACGAATATCTAATGGGACACTTTTTTGTATCCGCTAATTTTTATCCAAAATGATTTTTTAAAATTATATCCTGTTTTTCAAAATATTTTCGAAACTTTCCTTTTAAAAGATTCAAAACCCTCGATCCTGATTTTATATAATTTTAGCCTCAAAAACATCTTTATTTTCAAATTCAAATTACTCCTGATTTTAAACTATCTTTTTAAATAATATATTTAAATTTTAAATATTTATACTTAGATTTAAATATAAAATTATAGTTAAAATATATATATTATTCTTTATGATTACTTATGAATTTTAACTATAGTCAACTATATTTATAAAGTTTAAAATAGTTTTTATATAAGATAAAGGTTATTTTCAAAGAAAATCAAAAACACCAAGAAATCCTTTGGGATGTCGACATGCCTAGCATGACCATGTCGACATGGTGACAGTTTGATTCAAAAATTCAAATTTCAAAAGAAGTGTCTATTCGCCATAACTCTTCATGAATGGTCATGGCTGTTGTTCTTATATGAATAGGGGTCAGTTTCAACGAATTTTCAATTATAATTTTTTGGTTTTCACTCCTCTTCTTCTTCCTCATTTCTTGATACATATTCTTATCATTACTCTGCCGAAATCAACATTGAATCATACTTGATTACTTCTAGTTTGATTCTCTATAACTATCTCTACAAGATTCTCAGTGCTATTCAGAGTTATAGACTTCTTTGTAAGCTATTAAGTGAGAAAAGGTGTGACTGTAGCCTTGGAAATCAATCAAAAGGGAAAAGGTGTGATTGTAGCCTTGGTAAATCAATTGGGTAAACTTGTGGCCTAGAAATCATGTATCTCTACCCGGAGGATCGAAATTATGGAGGGTGTACCTCGTAGCCTTGAAACCGAGGGTGTAATTGTACAATTTCTTTTGAAAGAAAATCCGTACTTGTGTTGCGGGACTGGATGTAGGGTAACTTCGACCAGTATAAAATCCGGTGTGTTCTTTCCTTTACTGCTTTTATTTTATTTCTGCTTCTGTGATTGTTCTTGCGATCATATCTGTGTCTGTATATTGCATACTTCTGTGTCTAAATTAACATAAATTAAAAAGATTTAGTAATTCTTTATTAACACTATTCAACCCCTCTCTTGTGTTAATCTTAGCCTTAAGATCCGTAATCCGCATTTCTCACATTATCTAGTCAACCTTTTAGCATGTCGACGTTACTTATCTCCAAACAATGGAAAATTCCTATGAATCGGGATCGAATTATCTGATCAATCCCAAAAGGTTGGATCAAGTTATCCGACCGACCTAAAGCACCTGCTCTTTCTGGTGTTTCCCATCTTCGGGCAATGGCAGATCCTTAAAGGTTAGGGTCAAATTATATCATCAACCCCTTAGTTTGTCATTCTTCTCGATGTTGCATATCTTCGAGAATTGCTAGATTCTAGAGGTTCACAATGTTCCTTCCTAATACCAAGTTCTTCAAGGTCATGATTTGCTTTCTCAATGTCGCTGATCTTTAGACAGTTCCAGATTCCTAAAGATTAGAGTTCTCCTTACTCGAATTGCATATCTCTGGGCAATACCATATTCCTAAAGGATGGATGTTTTATCTTCCTAACACCAACAATCTTTGGGCAACATCTGATTCCCAAATATTGAGCTTTCCTTCTTACGATCACCTGTCTCGAGGAAACACCAGAACCTGAAGGATGAGGATGAATTATTCGATTAACTTAAGAGTAGGTGGACCTTCTAGATGCCGCTTATCTCTAGGAAATGCTGAAATAAGAAGCTTGAGGGTTGATTCAACTTGCCGGCTCAATAGTTTGAGTTTATTTTCCCATCGACCTAGCGGTTTGAACCTTCCTGATGTCACCTATCTTCGGGCAATGCTGGTTCTCAAAAGGTTGGGGTCAATTTCATAATTGAACTTGAGGTTTAAACCTTCCCAACATTGCCTATCTCTGTGCTACACTGGTTCTCTAAAGATTAAGGGTCGATTTTTTTATCGACCTAGCAGTTTAGACCTTCTTAACACCTCCTATCTTCGAACAATACCGGTCCTCAGAAGGTTGAGGGTTGATTTTCATCATCGATCTGGTGGTTTGGACCATCTTGATGTTTCCTATCCCTGAGCAACACTTGTTCTTAGAAGGTTGGAGATCAATTTCCCTATCGATGTAGACGTTTAAACCTTCCCGATGTCACCTATCTCCAGGCAGTGGTGGTTCTCAGAAGGTTGAGCATCGATTTTCCTATCAACCTAGTTATTTAAACCTTCATGATGTCGCATATCTCTGGGCAACACCAGTTGTCAAAAGGTTGAGGGTCAATTTTCATCATCGACCTAATGGTATGAACCTTTTTGACATTGCCAATCATGAAGCAATACATGTTACCAAAAGGTTGAGGGTCGATTTTCCCCGTTGACCTTGCGGTTTGTCCCTCTTGATGTCGCCTATCTTTGGGCAATGCCAATTCTCAAAAGGTTAAGGGTCAATTTTTCCCATAGATCTAGCAATTGGAGTCAATTTTGTATGTCAACCCCAGCAATTTTTGTCAATTTTTCCTACCTACCCACGTTTTAATCAAGTTTCCCCATCAACATGACGATTTAAGTCGATTTTCCCTATTAATTTGACGGTTTAAACCTTCATGACATTACCTATCTCTGGGCAATACTAGTTCTTAGAAGGTTGAGTGTCAATTTTCCCCATCGACCTGGCAGTTTAAGTTGATTTTCCCCATCGATCCGGTGGTTTGATTCGATTTTCCCCATCGACTTGGTAGTTTGATTTCACACTCCCTATCCACTATCCGAGGACTTAGGAGCATTTTCTTGACCGTGCCTCCAGTCTCATGGCATAGTTGTATTGCTTACAAAAACATGGTTCCATTAGTTCAAGAAGTTGACTTTATCATTGTGTAGAAGATGTGGCAAGTTCTGCCTATTTACAGTGCCCCTGGTATCCTTATGCGGCTTATTTGTAAAAACAAGTTGAGAAATTCTAATTGTAATAGCTCCATAGCAAGTCGATATTTCTAGCATGTAGGATCTGGATTCCATTAATGGTTAGTAGCTTGAAAGTTCCATCTCCAACTTTCTGATATTCTTCCCAGTTCGGACCAAGTGCTCCCGTACCCAAAGGGACTAATTTATGAATGAGATCTCCAACATCAAAGTTGTTGTTGTGAACCTTGGCTTCAAAGCGTCACGTTACCCTTTTTTGATGGACAACAACCCATAATTATGCTTCTTCCATTTTCTCATCAACTAACTCAAGGTACTCAAGCAAGATCTCCTCATTCACCTTTGGGACCAAAACCTTTTATGATGGAAGGGGACTTCTAGTTCAATCGGGATCATTGCTTTCGATCCATATGCCAAAGCGAATGGTGAGTGTCCAGTTAATGACTTATATGTTGTCTTATAAGCCCGCATTGCTAGTGTAAGTTAATCAAAGCAGTTGCCTTTAGCTCTAGTTAGTCGTTATCTCAAGGTGGATTTAATGATCTTGTTTATTTCTTCCACTTGCCCATTTGCCTGCGGATGTGCCATCACAGAGAATCTCTTCCTAATTACTTACCATCTAAAGAAATCTTTGAACTGACTCTATTAAATTGAGTTCCATTGTCCATGATAATTATATAGGGCACCCCATACCTCAACATAGTAGATCGCTTTAGACCCAGACTTGCCTCTTTTGCTTCACTGGTGTGATCTTTGGATCAATATTCATTATGTGACATACTACCTCTAGCGATATCATATACATATCTTAATGTGTCCAAGCAAATACATCCACATCTCCTCTGAGTTAAGGTCCAATCTTCAAGAACCAAGTAGGAACATCCATGTTGATTGGTCATTCACCATCAGCTCTGCAGATGTGGGTCACCCTTTCCCCGATTGCTTCTTAGGATCCATAGTCTTGTTAAATCGGCTGTGGTTCCTGAGCCAAGGTCTAGGCTTTAATTGCTATACTTGCGAGTCCTGAATGCAGAGAGTTCTCTCCACATTTTTGCCATCTTCACATCGTTTTTCTTCTCTGAGTTTGACGGTGTAACATTCTCTTTAGTTCGCTAGTCACCTTTCACCACTTCGACCCCGTTTTCCATAAGGAACTTTATTACTAAACACTAAGGCACCGGAGTTATTTCAAAGGAAGCCAGAGCTAGTCGGCCCAAGAAGGCGTTGTATGCTGAATACTCGTCCACAATAATGAGCTTAGGAATTTAAACTATCATGCGATTTCCTTCTCCTGGTTCCATAGGCAGATCATTCTGATCAGCTATTTCGCTTTACCTGTAAACCCTTGAATTTTTGTTTTACAAGTCATCACCTCTTTCGTGTTGATCTTTATTTGATCGAATGTTCTCTTGAACGGTATGTCCACCGAACACCTAGTATTTACCAACCCTCAACGTACTATAGCCGATCCAATTCTAACTGTTAGTACCACAAGGTCGAAGTTAATGCTTAGAATCCTTTAGGATCTCTATTTCTGAATATGACATCACTAATTATCATCCTCTACTACTTGGCCAAAGCTCCATCTTCTACCACAAAGAAACCTTCCATGGTACATGCTCTAGCAAGCTTGCGTACCATTCCATTTTCCTCTAGTTATTCTCCACTAGATAAGGTCCTCCAATTATGCCGTTGATCATCAATGATCCATCTTTTTGCTTAGGTCCTTCTCTGTCTAATCCAAGCTGATTCCCTTGGGTGGGCCGCTCTTGGGGCCTCGTCACTTGGCCTCTATCACATGGTTCTTAACATACTTCTGAAGCCTATTATTCCTTATCAGTTCTTCAATAAGGTTCTACATGTATTAGCACTCATTCATGTTGTGTCCCTGAGATTCATGGAAACGATAGACATTTTTGGAGTGTGTTTCCTTCTCATTTACCGTCCTCCTTAGCATTTTCTTATATTGTTCCTTGAGTAGCTAGGTATATATTGTCCAACAAATCATTCAGACATTATAGTCTTTCGGTTTCCTATTCCTCGAGTGTTTCCTATTTTCGCTACGCCAATCGCTAGGGCCTTGATTTCTTCTTTTGATTGCAAGAGTTTCCAACTTTAATTGTCACGTTGCTCTAAATAATATCCTTTGAATGTACATCATCATTCTTCCTTAAAGATAGACTCGCTTCTTCTAAGCGTAAATAGTAATTAGCCTCCCAATGGAACTCTTCCATAGTTGTAGATTCTTCATCGTCAACCATCTTCTAAAGTCCATGTATGGGTGGATGCCCCAAACCAAAACCACAAATATAAAATATTTATTTGGATTTCTTTCTGCATTAATAGCAACATTGAACTGGTTCAAAAAAATCTTTCAATGACTTCTTAGGTCCTTGAGATAAGCTTGACAAATACATCACATCCTCGGGTCACGTAGCATGTAGTCAAAATTGCTCCATAAATTTCTAAGCCAACTCATTAAAAGTCGACAGGGATCTTAGTGCAAGCCTTATAAACCACATCAATGCAGCTCTTTCCCAGAAAATTGAGAAGCATCTACAACATCCGTTGTTCTAGCTCCATGCATATACCACTCGTATTTGAGCAAGTATTGTGTGGAGTCAGTAATTCCGTTGTATGGTGGTATTGTGAAATTTCTAGGGTACTCTTCTACCATAATATTTTCGGTAAACGGAGTCCAACTGGGTGTGGAACCCTAATCTTCATTCTTTCTTCCTATTATTTCTTCCACCAACTATTTAACCATATCATCTATGTATTCTTCATTGGCAAGATAATTCGTAGGGAAACTACAAGGGACGCACCAAGTGTTTTGCTATGCAAACAGTTTTGGCTTGTCGATCGACGTATAGGTTCTCAGGTCTTTGGGTGTAACGACCTGGAATTTGAGGCAATATCGATTTAGTAGTCTGCAATAATAATTAAACTGGTTTGATAAATTTTCTTTATAATTTTAATTTAAAATTGGTGAAATTAATCTTATTAAGGATGATAAATATTTAATTTGGTAAGTATAATCAATATCTTTTAACAATTTAAAAATAGGTTAGAATTGTTTTTCAAAAGCTAATAAAATTTATTCTATTTATAATATATGTGTTTGATATATATTGTGAATATGAGATCTTTTGTTTCAAATTTAAGACGCATTTTCAAATTGTAATATATATGTATGTATATGTTATAATTTGAGTTGTTTTGAAATTGAATTTAAATCTATTATAAATTTGAATATGTATGAAATTATAATCTAAAGCTTTGTTTTGTTTTCTCTTAAAAGTTTGAATTTAAAATGATTATAAGTATATACATAAATGTTTTAAATTTTAAAAATACATATATCATGCATTTATTTGTTTTAAAAACATAAGCTATGTATAAAACCAATGTTTATAAAATATCTTTAACACTTGTATATTTATCTAAATTCAAAAGTTTATTAACATTAAAAATACAAATATTCATATTACTTATAAATACTATTTTTATAAGGTTTTAAAAGCAATTTTGCAAAGGTCTTTAACACATGTAAAGTAATTAAGTAAATTAAAAGACAAATGTAAGTAAATTAGGATATAAATAACAAGTGTTAATTTTTAAGAACAAGTGTCTTCATCTTATTTTATTTTTATATAAACATAACTTTCTTTCATTTTTTTTCCTTTGTTTATCTTTCTTTCAGATGTTTTAATGGAAAAACACCACTTTCTCAAGTATGAAATCAAAACCAAAAGTAAAACTTTCATTTTCCTTGTTCTTTTCCCTAAAGCTCAAACCATCTCAAAACCTGGAAAAAAAATCCATAAGCAGATTAATCTATAATTCCAATCTGCAATCAATCTTCAACTTCAAATCTGCTTTTCAATGTGATGATTCAACCGCAAATTAAAAATCTACAACATAAAATCAACCTACAAATCAGTTTCAACCTGTAACTTCAATAGGCAAATGAGATCTGCAGTTTTCATCTTTAAAGCATGCAGATGGATTTTACAACAACAATTTCAGCAAGTTTAAAACATAAAATTGAAGGCATGCAGAGGATTTCCAACTGCAAGCAAATCAAAGGCAATTTAAAACATCAATTTGAAGCATGCATGGATTTAATTTTCAAACAGCAAGCCTGGAAGGAATAACTAAAACTGCTCTGCAAAAATTCAGTGAGGTGAGTAAACTATTTTTAAAACAGTTTAATTTTATATTTCATCTTGATTTTATGATGATATCATGATGTTATCTGGAAAATTTTGTTTAAAATTTGATTTCATGTGGGATTGAAATATTTAAAGTGCCTGTAGTATGTAAAAATGGATACTGTATTTAAATAAAAACAGTCCAATTCTCTCAAAAATCTAAATAACTTGATTTATATCATGAATTGGACAGTGGTATGTTAATGAAAGCTGTTTGTAAACGTATAGTATATCATTTAAAAATAATTACAGGATTTTAAATTGAAGAGATTACTCAGAATTTTTAAATTACAGTAAAATACTGTTACACATGGAAAATAAATAATCTTGTTTGTTGATTTAGATTACATGAATGAATTAGTGATTGGAAATCATGATTTTTGATATATGTTTCATGATTTTTAGTTTGATAAATCATGAGAATCTTCGGTTTGATCGTTTTGGGAATTTTTGTGAACTGCCAATGATTTACACAATAATTTGATTCGATTCTTTGGTTGAAGCTTGCTTGAATGTTGTAGATTATGGGAAAAATACAAAATTATTTTTCTAAATAGTGGATTAAGGGAATTTGAGTGAACTAGGGTTTTTGTTGGTTCTTGCTTCGGCTTGATTACTGAGGCGTTCGCGATTTGGAGTCGTGACCGGAATCACTGACATTTGGGAATGACGAAGTTTAGGTCGAGATGAAGGTGTGGTAGGGTCGGCGAGATATAGCAACGTCGTGAGGATCGGCAAAGGGGAGGTTTGGTGGTCATTGTTTTTTTTGCAGTTCCAACTCGATACTCGAATTTCGATAGGCGAGTTTTATGATCGAGCTGGGTTCGTATTTGAGTTCGCACATGGATGTGGGATCGATGGGGATGGTCGCGATGATCAACGGCGGCAGGAGGCAGCGGGGCACGTACACGGTGCACAGGTTTGTGCACTGGAGAATTTCGAGTGGGGAAGACGAGGTTTCTTCGAGTATTTTTCGCGTTGTCATCTGCGTTGACTCGAAGTGGAGGTTGTTCGGTTTTACTTCGGGGCAAACTCGAGTGGGGAGGATGTTTGTCTCGAGTTGGGTTGGGAGGTGATTAGTAGTTAGACCTGTAATGATGTTGAGTGCAAATTCAACTTGTGTTTGAATAATGGAAGTAAACATTATAGTGTAGACAAGTTTACAAAAGAAAAACAAGTTAAAACATGTTGTTTTGAATTAAAATATAAATCAAACTTTTAAAAGTATTAACCAAAGTTATCTCAAAATTTACATTTGCTTAAAATGATTCCTTTGAGGTAATTAACTTTATGTAATTTTGAATTCTAATTTTAAAAAGAAATGTTTGAATTAGTATTAAATTAACGTTTAAGTTAAATTTTAAAATAATGATTTAAAAACGAAGTTTCGATTCATATTGAATATAAATAGGTTTGAAGTTAGATAATTCAAAGTATTTTAAATTTGAAATTGATTTCTAAGTTTCTTATTTTCAAAATAAGGTTATTGTTATGATTTTGGAAAACCAAATTGAATGATTTGTTTTAAGTTATTAAAATTTAATTAAATTCAAATAATTTATTTATGAAAAATAAATAAAGTTAAATTATTTGGATATGAATTTGAGAATACTTAATAATTTGTAAATAAGTAAAAGTTTAATTAAGATTAATGTTTTCTTAATTAATTTAGGATTTTAAAATATTAGATGTTAATTAATTAATTGTTTAATTAATTTTAAATAATTAGTTAATTGTTTATTTAAATTTAAATAATCACTTAATTATGAATTGATTAAGTATGAATTACTTAATGGAGTAATCAAAGACTAATGTTTATAATTAAGAATGGAAGTAATTAATTATGGAAGAAATTAGTAGAGATTACTCATGGGAGTAATTTAAGTTGAAGTGACTATTGGATAATCACCAAATGTTATTAATTAAGAATTAATTAATATAATTGTTTTTGAAGTTAATTAATTATGGAGTAATTAATTAATTAATGAATTAAGATTTATTTAATAATGGAATTAATTATTTGTTAAGTAATTAATTAAGAAAGTAATTACGATTTATTAAAGGAAGTAATTAGAGATAATTACTTATGTAAGTAATTAAGAGTTAATTACTTAATTATGTTGGTTAATAAATTAATGTGATTTAATTGATTAATGAATGAGATTAATTTAATATTAATTACCAAGTGTAATTAATTAAAATGTAATTAATTAATAAAGTAATTAATTAAGGATTTATTAATTAATTTAATGGAATAATAATTACTTAATGAAGTAATTAAAGATTAATTAAATGGATTAATTAATCAAGGATTAATATAATTAATTAAGAAGTTAATTAATTAAGATAAGTAATTACAAGTTGTTAATTACTGATTAAAGAGATGATTAATTATTAGTTAATTATTTAATTAATTAAAGGATTAATTAATTAATAAGGATTATGTAATAAATGAAATTAATTAAGGTTGATTAATAAAAGTAATTAATTAAGGTATGATTAATTAATTGTAATTAATTAAGGTTTAATGTAATTAATTATAGTTAATTAATTAATGAAGGATCATTAATTACTGTAATTAATGATAGTAATTAAAGGTTAATTACTGAATATGGTTAAGGATAATTACTTGAATGTAATTAAAGTAGAATTAATCAAGGAAGATTAATTAAAGAAGATCATTAGGAGATGATTAATGAATTTGATTTGTTATAAATCAATGAAGCAGGATTTAGGGTAAACCAAATGATTAAAGGATAGTAATTAATTTAATTAGTGGTTAATTAAATTGGTTAAGTGATAATCAATTCTGCTTTTGGATGATTGATATTGGGTGATTGGTTGATATTGGGTGATTGATTGATATTGGATGATTAATATTGGGTGATTGGTTGATACTGGATGATTTGGATGACTATGAGAAATGTGATATGGTGTTATGAGATGAATGTTGTCATGAATTATCTATTGTGATAATATGATTCATCTATTTGTTTATATATCATCCCGAATAAGTTAATTGTTAAACCCTTAAGTACAACTTGGACATTAAAATTGCATTTGGTTTCGGTGAGACCGGGATCGGGTTTCCATATTTGGATATCCGAAAACCACATCGATTCCAATTAAATGTTAGGTCGTTAATCCAAGTGGAGCAAGTGAAGACTCGAGGTGTAAGGGCTATACGTCAGTAGAACTCTGTGGGTGATTCCGTAATGAGTTTGACGGAATAGTACTTATAGATTCGAGATGGAGATTAGAGTGCAAAGGCTATGGCCGTTGACTCTGAGGGTGATTCCAAAATGAGTGCAACGAGATAGTGCCTTCGATTTCGTTCGAACCCGGAACGAACTTGTATGGATTGAATGCTTTCAGCACATCGTCAGGTGGACGATGAGCATTCTAAGATAGATGTGTTCTATAAAGGTAATCGCAGCCTCAAGCCTCATCAACCGAGAATGGCTAAAACATGGGAGGTGCAGCAAGGCTTCGTGGGTAGCTCCCACTGGAGAGCAAGATTTACTCCTGTCTAGAAGTCCCTTTTTATTCGGCTGTGTGGGGCGGTTGATCCGGACAACTGCCGGGGTTGTCTTGTTCGGGACTGTTCAGTAAGGAATGGTCCCGGCCTTGTGTTGCAGGGGAGTGGGAGTACTCCTCGGTACGGTGATCTAGGCCACGTACTGTGACGGGCGGTACCCCAGTAGCCCTGCCATTGATGGAAACCCATTTTCCCTATGAGACCCTACGGCTTTGATTGTATTACCCACTTTTGTAGCTAGTAGCTGGAATTTAATAATGTAACAATTTCGGCTATTTCTTATTTACTTGAAAACCTTAGACACTATTATAATATCACTGAATTTCCTATCAAATGTTTTGGTTAGCGTAAGGTAAAAACTTTTCCATGTTTATGTGTGGGAAGTCTTACGTGATACTTTTTCTTTCCAAAGGTTTTCTAAAGTTAAGCAATTTTAACCCGTTTACTCAAACTAGACCCCTGTCTGACCCGATGTTTATTTTCTGTTTTATTAAACTCTTGGGTACTCATATTATGTATGAGTAGTCAAGTGATTCAGGTTTGCTTGATGAATTTTGAAGGAGATATGGAGCAGGAGGCTTCGACGTGTAGATATATATTGATTCCGCTGTGTGTTTGGTATCTGTTTCTTCTGTTGTACATGAGTTGTATGAATTAGACAGATGTTTATAACTGTCTAATGTGTGTTGTAAGATGTGTACTCTGATGTATTATGATACTATGTATTAATTTATTTGATTAATTATATTTTATTCGTTCCGTTGTGGGTTCTTGGTGTTGTTGTGTTTCTTCTTTCTCTTTCTTTTCTTCTTCTATCCCTTTCTTTCTTCACTAGTGATGCGATTTCTTGGAGATAGGAAGTCGGGTCGCTATATTGGGAGAGCCACTCCTCCAATATTACATCGGCATGCGGTTGGTTCAACTATAACTGCTTATGCTCTGTCTCCATTAACATTAACATCCAACTCAAGACTGTCATCGTCAAGCTGCAAAACCTCTTCCTCATCAGAGACCACCATTGCATTAACTTGTTGTGCATCACCCACTCCCAAATTCCTCTCGGTACCAAGAGAAATCCTCTTGGTACTAGTTGGTTTTCTTGTGGGGGAACACTTTAGCTTCCTCTTACAAGTCCTCTAACAACTCTAGTGATTACTACCTTCTATTTTTGCTTTTCAACTCTTTTGTTTTGGCCAAAAACAAAGGAATTTTCTTATTCAATCATAGGTAAAGTTTCCCTTCTAGTTAATCTGGTTCCTGGCGGTTGCAAGTATTTCAAAGCATCCATCTTATCCATCAAATCTTTTTAGCTATCTACCATTTTCTAGTTCAACACCTATAGCATTTTATCAAGCTTTCCTCTAGTAACTACTTCCTATTGAGCAAAGTACATTGGAATCGTATGTTGATTATTAACTTCAATTTAGTAAGCTTCACTTCATCAGCTCTAGCCATAGCTCCTGAGGATCTATTATATCTCCTGGTGCCATGACATTTTGTTAGCAACCCTTCAAGTTATTTAAATAAGTTTTGTGGGTCTAACTTCTAGATCTTTCCAACCCAAAGTAGAGAGCTAATTCTAAGTATGAGTTCAATTCTCAATTAAAGCATCAAAACATTGACATAAAAAATGTATCAACATCCAAAGATAAGTTTTAGGGAACCAATGAGACCTAAGTCTAGAAAACGGTAGCAAAATAAAAGAAAACAAACAACAAGATATAAGATTTTTATAGTGCTTCGATAATCCATGGCTTACGTCCACTTTATAAATTTATTGATTATAGATTATGGAGAATTAAAGTTACTAGTAGAATGGTTCTGCATGTCATGTTACTTAGAACTAAGAATAGTAACTTCCTAGGTGTCAATTGAATGAGGAAGATAGGCGATGATGGAGAAGCAGAGTAAAGATCAGGCAAGATCCTTCTTTAGTTGTAGTAGAATTGGTATTTATAGAGAAACTAATATATAAGTTCAGAAGCTCGCTTGCATTAAAGTTCAAAAGCTAGCTCAAGGTTATACAAGTGAGCATGGGGGCACATGGCCAAAATAAACCTCTCGGTATATCGAGTGGTTTTGCTCTATGCTAACACTTTTCTTTCACTTGCATTGTTTTTTATCTCTTATTCGATATGTTTCAAGCTCTTTTCCATAGACTTTGAGTTGATTTCAACAGTTTTTATGATAACACTTGTATTATTTTTCTTTCTTTTCTTTGTTCCCATCAATCTTGAGAATTTCACATCT
Source organism: Allium cepa (assembly GCA_030765085.1). Lineage (NCBI taxonomy): Eukaryota > Viridiplantae > Streptophyta > Magnoliopsida > Asparagales > Amaryllidaceae > Allium > Allium cepa. Next base: position 502,994,958 of record CM060945.1, read on the forward strand.
AAACTCTGAAAAAAGCACTCGATCATAAGAGGTTGGAGTAGAGTACGAAGTGCATAAGGTTTGAAGCGCCAAACTAGGATAAAAAATCTCATGGTACCAAGAGGAAACCTCTCGATACTGATTGGTTTCCTTAGCTCGGAAATTAATGGTTTTCCTTTAGTACCACTCTCTTATTGTTTTGATCGTATCCCCCAGTTCTCGATTTATTTTATCTCTATCATGATCTTCTACTTCTGGTTGAATTCTGCTTGGTTAAAAACCCGGTTAACTATATGTATGTATATATGTATGTATGTACGTACGTATGTATGTATGTATGAGAGTGATGAATTTATTTACTTGGGTCATAATAGTAGACTGATTTAACATTTATTGATCATGTGACACCCAAAAAATTTGGCCAAAAATTCAGTAAGAAAATTAAATTAAAATAAAAAAAGGTGTTAACAATTAATTCACTAACACCCAAAAGTGTGTACAAAGTGGCGTATTCAAGGAATTTCCAAGAATGCCCCTTGTACTTGTAATGAATTACGAATTCGTTTGAATTCAAATTCAATAATTCAAAATAATAAAATAGTGAAAAAATGCTTGAATCGTCTTCTTTATTTGAATATGAATTTGTAACAAGAGAAGTAATAAGAGAGGGAAAGAAGTTAAAGGCCCCTTCCCACGAGGAGATACATCTAACATAGTGGTTGGAAGAAGGTTGGCTTGCTCAAGTTGGCGATGTAGGACTTTGAGTGCCATATAGCATGTAGCGAAGTATGAAGGATTTTAGAACTTTGTGAAGGAAATGCAACAATTCCTCTTGAATCAGCTTTTGTAAAGATCTCATTCCTCCTTCGTTTGCATGATCTTCATCATCGTCCATCGTGGTCGTTGTGTGAAGTCGGTAATCATGAAATATAGATTCGATTAATAGTTTCAGCATGTGGTCTTCTTATCATTTTCATAAAGTGTAACATCGATGTTGGGAAAAAGCAATGCCAGTGCACTATAGCTTCGATGGAGATCATCCTATTTGGTTTAAGGGATTTCACATTGATATTGTACTACTTCAATGAATATTCTTACTAATGGTTTAGGAATCTTTATTGCTAACGGAGATCGATCATTGTATAAGTGTAGTATTAATGTTAGCTTCGTCGATCTAAAACTATATTACTCTTTGAACGTCGACGACATTAATTGTCGGCGTTGCAAGGGTAGATGACGACGGAACTTGAAGTAGTGTATTGATATCATTTCTTTCTTGTATGGCTCAATATTGATTGGGCTTTACACAACATTATTCAATCTCGACGAGGACATCATGTTGAATAGTAGAATGTCGACGTAGTTGATGATCAACATAATCTTATTGATTTATCTTTGCAATTGAAGCTTTTAACCTCAACATGAACCCATAGTCTCAACATTGATTATTTGGCTTGTATCCTTCAGAAATTATTAGGATAACACAAGGAGTAAAAAGATTTTTTTTTACAAACATCTTATTTTTAGTACGAAACTTGCACCATTGCGTTCATAGCAATTTTCTAGATAATTTTAATACATAATACATCGTAATCGGAATTAATACGGAGAAACTACAACCGTTGTAAGGACTGAAAATAGAATAAGGAATTAAACATAAAAAACTTCTCAAACTTATAGGGCAACTGGTCGACTAAGAGGGTTTGATGCTCGACTGGTAGCTGTTGACCCAGGTTATTAAGCGGTCGACGGTGCCTGTGTATTATCGATCGATTTTTGTTCCGTTGTGATGTGTTTGAATGGTCGAGATGCATTGCTTTGGATCCAAGTTTTAGTGAGCATATGAGATGACTATAAATATTCTCTAACGAAGATCTAACAGGATAAATTAAACCCAACCTTTATAAATAATTTTCAAATCAAACCCTAATTCTCACATACTCTATACAGTAACAAACTCTGTGAAAATTTTATCTTTTCCCTCACTCTAAAAATTTCTTAAAACTCAAATAAAACAATCTATAAGAACACGATCCATGGAATCAAGGAAGCCTAACGGAGCCAGCAAATAAGGGAACAATTCTCAAGCAAATCGAAGAGGTAGAGCTTAGGCTTGAAGTGAGTGGTAATAACTTTGATAAGATGATCATTACAGTTAGATTTAGACTATTTAAATTGAATTAGAATGTTAAAAACCCAAATTGAATATGTAAAGCCTAACTTGAAATCTATAATCTTAACATAAGAATTGTAGTAAAATTTTAATTGGATGTAGATGTGTATTCCTCTTTTTACACTTGAATTTGCAAACCCTAAACCAACAAACCCTAAATTAAATTGCAAACTAATGATTAGATTGGTCATCTAGTAAGCATGGTTCACCAATAATTCTTAACGACATCGATTAACCAATAATTAACCATTAATAAAAAATCGACAAAGGGTCAGGAACAACGAATCTCTTTATGATAAACAGATCCATTCTGCAAGTTCGTTATTACGGGTAGTTCCTACAAAGGATCGGACTAATGACGTATACAATACTTGAATTATCGATGTAGATGCTACATAGTTGGTTCTTATCCTTCAAAGACTACGCACGCGGTCAGAGATTACATTCTCCTCCCACCGCTTGGGAGCTTACGGTTTCATGTTCTATTTCACTCCCCAATGGGGGTTCTTTTCACCTTTCCCTCACGGTACTACTTCGCTATCGGTCACCCAGGAGGGAACGAATGAAGGAAACCATAATTCTACTACGCAATCGATCGACCCTATTACCCTAACGTTCGACTAGTAGCGGTCGACCTCTAGCGGTGACCATAGTGGAACAGCGGTCGACCATTTGTTACAAAAATTGCAAATCTTGAACCTCGACCTAAAGCCCAAATTAATGAGAATAAAATTATATAATTTTAGTTAAAAATTATAAAAATGGAAATTGTTTATTTGAGCCTATTTTTGGCTATGTATATGTGCTAAGGATAGTAGGGAAGTCGGTTCCCTATCAAAGGATAGTAGGTCATCATATTATTAGGTAATAGTTAAATGCCCAATTGAAAATCGAGAGTCGACATGGCGATATATTCCAAAGATTGAGAGTTGGAAGTCGACTAAAGTGATGTATTTTGCAGAATAGGGGGAGTTCCATGGTGGATGTGCAGCACTGATGGAGATGGCAGTTGAGTGAGCCCTGTACTAACAGGTGATTCTATATGGACAGTCAGGCCCAACACAACATGATAAGAGGCTATAGCGTAGAAAAGGAGTCTGGTACTAACGCGAGTTCTTATATACATGATTCTAATGTGCTGCGATACAAATGGACTCTAGCACAATACAATAAGAGGCATTTAGCACTACGATTGAGAGATGGACACGAGTGCATATGATGAGTCATACAAAGAGTTTGCTTTTCGAGATTCTCCCTCTCCAGGCATTGTGGTGGTATAGCTATTTATGGGAGAGTGGTTCCCACAATCACCTATGGATGGGTTTTTCTTAATATGTGACTCTAGGGACCATGGCCGATGATTATTGTGAGGTGCAATTCATAGTTCGACCCTTTGTGTTATATAAGGACCCCTAGATATTGGACCTTAGGGATTCATGGACACTTATGCACATCTTTTGTCATTTAAAGTAGTACTACATCTATCTGCACATAATCACCACATATTAAACTTGTATCCATTCACCAAACTTCTTTTCTGACCCATTCTTTTTCCACCTTTTCCACACCACTGGATGACAAGATAGCAGGTGATTGGCCTAATCTTGATACTTGAAGAGTCGTGCTTATCTTTAGAAATTTCTTTTATCATATTAACTCTCCATGTATTAATCTATCATATCGATATATTTTTTTCCTTGTGTTAGACTTTGAAAGATATCTTTTTATGCACTCTTTATTGGACTACATGCTAGTCTTTCTAAGACCGTGATTTGGATATTTTCTAAGGCGGACATTTTTCTATGTTATATATGTTTTGTTCTTTACACCATGAGTTTTGGAAGTTTAGTATATCTCAGATTATGTCTGATTATCTTAGTTATTGGAATATTAAAGGTTAAAACACGATGATATGCATTTCTCGACACGATGTGTGGACAAAGCCACATTAAGCTTTGGATATATACGTGTTGGGACCTGTGAGTTACCACAGTTAGTATCAGAGCAAAAATTCAAAGTTTCTTAGTTATTAGTATTGTATTGAGAGAATGTACTTGAAAGTTTTTGAAGCAAAATATAGTTTTTGAAATGGATTTTCAAAATAGTCTCTAGAAGTTTTCAAAAATGGACATGTTAAAACCACATTTATAAGTATAAATGAAGGATTTTTTCAAAAAGATTTTCATAAATTTTCATATAGAAAAATCTTACTTATTCGTCCCTATGCTACTTCCTAATCGTGCCTATGTTATCTCTTTTCTCGTAATCATGTTTATGCTATCTGTGGAAGTTACTAATGAAATTTTTAACATTCACGGATAGAAGATGATTGATCCCATAGGTTCTAGCTCCAACGATGCAACCGAGATACCGGGCATGAACATCCATATATGGTTCTGCTGGTATCTTCAGGCTCAGGGGACAGGCTGAGCTTAATCTCGCTAAAGAGCTAGTGGAGAGAGCGGTAGGTGAGGTTCCTTCCCGTCCACCTACCACTCCAGATTTCGCTAAGCTGTATAAAGATTTTATAGTCTTGGGGTTAAACCATACGTGAGATGGCATCTTACATGGATTCAAGGTCATGGATACGTGCTTACGAGAGGATATATGGTTTGATGGGTTTGACTGATGTTGTGTGTAGGCAGTTAGCTACTAGAAGTTGTAGGGAGAGGCATTGAGCTGGTGGGAGGTTATTGAGATTGAGCCTGATGGAGGTGATATTTCATAGGATGAGTACCATAAGAGATTAGAGATGAAGTTCCTATCTAGGGCAGAGGAAGGCATTCAACTAGAGAAGTTTATCCATCTTAAGCAAAGGGGCATGACAGTTAAGGATTATTTGAATCATTTTAATGAGCTTGCAAGATTTGGTATGAAGTTGTGATTATCACAACATACAAGATGGCTCTTAAATTTTCTAAAGGACTGAACAAACCTCTTCAAAATTTAGTTGTGTACCACACACCGATGGGTGCAACATATGAAGGGTTAGTGGAGATAGCTTTACTCACTACCGTCTCCCAGAAGGAAGTGAAAGAGGAGACTTAGAGGGTTGATGGCACTAGAAGAATAAGAAGAAGGCAGGATTTGGACTAAGGGGGAAGATTCTAAAGTAGAACTAACATTGTAATAAGTGTGGCAAGCCATGCCACTTCGTGAAGCAGTGCATTATGGATTTATCAAAGGTGATGTGTTATAATTGCGATCAGTATGGGCATGTGTAGCAAGCTTGCACAATACCACCAAGAGATCCTACTTAGGCTTCTAGTTAAGTGGTTCAAGTGTATGCACTAGAGGCGGTCCTTAGCTAAAGCGCGCAGCTAGTAGTGGGCAAGGTTAAGATAGCGGTGATCGAAGGTGTGTTGACTTTTTCTAGTTTATCTATTTACACTTTATTTAACACCAGGGCTTCACGTTCTTTCATTTCTAGTAGATTTGCCGATGACTTACACTCACACACTAGTATGGTCACAGACCTTATAGTTGTGTAAAAACCCATAGGAGAATCGATCTATTTTTTTAAGGTACGTAGGGGTTTGAAGTTTCTCATTTTAAGGGTTGAGTTTGATTGCGATGCCTTTATATTATGATCTCTAGGTTTGGATTGGTATTAGGCATGGATTAGATAACTATGTATGGGATATTTTAGACTGTCATAGGAAGGTAATTAGATTGAGCATGTGTGGTGGACGTAGCTTAGAGGTTTATTTCAACACCCGAGGATCGATTATGCTAAGCTACTTGCATTCATTGGACCTATCACTTAACGAGCTTAGTATAGTGTATATAGCTATAGGTTTCCTAAATGTCTTTGTTTAGGTTATAGGTCTCCTGCCCTAGAGAGAAATTGAGTTTATAATCTACCTTGTTGAGAATGCTAGAAAGTTACCTTACCACTAAGGCATATAGCGCCAAACGAAAGACACACGTTAAAAAAGCAGGTTAATGGGTTGTTGGAGAAGAGTTTTATCAAAAGGAGTATTTTTAAGTTGGGAGCACCAGTCATCTTTGCAACTAAGGCGAATAGTTATCTTAGACTCTACGTCAATTATAGTAATCTAAATAAACTAACAAAGATGAATCATTATCCTTTGCCCGGCATAGACGATCTCTTTGATCAGTTAATTGGAGCTAGAGTATTCTCTCAGTTGGACTTGGCTACTAGATTCCATCAATTGCGTGTAGCCAAAGACAATATTCAAAAGATGGCATTCCATACACCCGATGGATTGCGTGAGTGGTTATTTATGCCCTTCGGACCGATAATTGCACTGTCTGCTTTATTGATTTAATGAGCCAAGTTTTCAAATGGTTTTTTAACATGTTCATCGTGGTATTTGCGTGTGATATCCTAATTTATTTAAGGAGCAAGGAGGAGCACGTGTTGCATTTGGAGGAGGTGCTCAGTACATTCCATGCACATAAGCCTAAGGCAAAGTTTTCGGAGTGCCATTTTGGAGATAGGAAATACGCTTTTTGGTACACATCGTCTCAGAAAGTGGATTAGCAGTTGGTCCTAGTAAGATAGCAACAGTTCAGGACTGGCATATACCCAAGAATGCTATGAAAGTGAGAAATTTTCTTGATTTGGTGGGCTAGTATCGAAAGTTCATTAAGGGATTCGCGAAGGTCTTTGCCCTACTAACCCATCTTACCAATAAGAACTTAGTTTTGTCATGGGATGTTATGTGCGAAGATGCTTTTATCAAGTTGAAGGAGGAATTGATTAATGTACCGATTTTGGTACTACTGGATGGGACCAAAACCATTAGCAGTCTATACATATGCATGTGGTATGGGGTGAGGCATGGCCTTGATGCAAGAGGGAAAAATGGTAACTTATGAGATTCGACTACTGAAGACCCGATAGAGAAACTACCATATCTATGAGCTGGCAGCTATTTTCTGCGCTTAAGTCATGGAGGCATTACCTTTTAGGATAATGGTTTAACCTATATAGGGATCATAAGTCCTTAAAGTATTTGTTATCCCAAAAGGACTTGAATTTGAGGTAGCAAAAGTGGATGGAGTTCTTAGCATCGTATGACTTTGATATATCTTATACCTCGAGCAAAGGTAATGTAGTTGTAAACTTTTTGAGTTGACATCATGCAGTACTGAGTCCCTTGTTTATGGAGTGGAGACATTTGGAGTATATTTCCACTATTGATTTCCAACCATCATTCGATATTACCCAACAATTACTAGCATCTTTAGATGCTCAGCCTACATTAATGCACTGTACCGGATCTAGGTTGAAGGAGGATAAGGTGCTAGTAGATACTTTTTGAGATGATTAGCAAAGAAGATTCATCGAGTCAATCGAGGCATTATTCCATTGAATCAAGAGGATGCTTACAGAGGGATGATAGGCTTTTTGTTCCTCGTGGTATGGATTTGGTAGATGAGGTGCTATTTAAGTCTCACCATTTTAGAATGACCATCAGCCCTAGCGGTGACAAGATGTATCATGACATAAAGAGATTTTTATATTGTCCTAGTACAACGAAGCAAGTGGCGAAGTATATAGCCAGATGTATGACTTGCCAGAGTGCAAAAGAGGAGCAAAAGAAGCCGGGAGGATTATTACAGCTATTGGAAATTACTCGATGGAAGTGGAAGAGTATCTCCATCAAATTTATAGATAGTTTACCAAGGAGCAAGAAAGGGAACAAGAGCATTTTGATCGTAGTCGATCGGTTGACTAAGTGCTCTCATTTCATACCAGTGAGGAGCACAAGGACAGGGGCGTAGTTAGAGGCTATTTGTGTGAGAGAGATTGTTAGGTTACATGGAGTTACTACTAGTATAGTTAACGATCGAGATCCGCTTTTCACTAGTGAGTTCTGAAGGAGCCTATAGGAGGCATTGGGGACTAAGTTAAGCTTGAGTACCGCATATCATCTGCAGAATGAAGAATGGACCAAGAGAGTGAATTGAGTTTTGGAGGATTTGCTATGGATGTTCATTATATACTTTGGAGGTTCTTGGTAGGATTACTTACTGTTAGTGGAGTTTAACCACAAAAACAGTTACCAAGGGAGCATTGGGATGGCATCATTTAAGGAATTGTATGGTAGACCCTGTAAATCACCATTATGTTGGTGGGATAGGACGGATAAATTTATTCTTAGGCCAGACATGGTGAGGGAGGCATCAAAGAAGATGGATCTAATTCATAGAAGAATAAAGACCACTCAAGATAAGTAGAAACCTTTTGCTGATAGAAGACATTCGTAGTTAGAGTTTCCATTAGAATACATGGTATTTACAAAGATTTCACCCCTTAGGCATGTTATGTGGCTTGGTAGAATGTGGAAGCTAGCACCGAGATTTATAGGACCCTTCCCAATAGTGGCAAGAGTAGAGAAGTTGGCATATATAGTAAATATTCAACAAAAGTTAGCAGAGGTACATGATGTTTTCTTTGTATTCACTTGCAAAAGTGCTTACACGATAATGCTACCATGGTCGGGTCGAGTCAGGTAGAGGAGATGTAGGTTGAGTGAGAGTCACTTGTTTATTATGCAACCATTCGTATATTAAAGCATAATATGAAGCGACTCTGCAACAAGAAGATTAGACTTATTAAATTCTAATAAGACAACCCAGTGGAGAGTACATGAGAGCCTGAGGAGAAGATCCATTCTATACATCCGCAACTCTTTTTTGGTTTTTCTTAAATTTTGATTCTTATAAGTATAGTTTACTTACGTGTAGGACTTAGGCGGTATTCCCTTTAGGTAGAGACCTTTGAATGGTAGGAATGATTGTAAACGTGTTAGTAGGACATGTTATGGATGATGGATGCTAATGGATGTATTGTTCGAATTGTACTATTTTACATGGTAGGATAGTATATCCTTTAGGTACAAACCCACACACCCATATTTAGTAGCATGTTATTTCTTGATATTTTTTATGCTAATGGATATTATGCATATGGATGTTGCATATGCTTTGAATGGTTGTGCATGCATATTGAACTGCAAGTATACTTATTTAGGATGTTGTATACATTTGGATGCATGCTGTGAATATTTGCATGACATGTGGTCGAATGAATTAGCAGACCGCCTGCTCTTTTGCATTAGAATGGGTTTACGCGCATTTCACATTGCATTTTTATCTACATATTGCATTAAAAAAATTATGAGGACAGTTATTGTCTTGGATGATGGATGAGTAAATGGTTGTAGCTATTGGTGGCTATGTGTATAAGTTACAGTTTCCATCCTTTAGGATTTCAGGATGAAATCCACCTAAGGTGGTGAATGTAACACCCAAAAAATTAAAGAGATATTTAATAAGAAAATTACATTAAAATAAAAAAGGACTAAAAATAAAATTTTCCATAACTTTCGAATTTGGCTATGAAACGTGTACCATTGTGTTCATAGTAATTTTCCAAACAATTTTTATTTATAACACTTCGTAATCGGAATTAATATGGAGAAGTTACAGCCGTTGGAAGGATTAGAAATAGAATAAGCAATTAAAAATAAAAACTTCACAAACTTATATGGCAACTGGTCATTATATAAGGGTCGATGGTCGACCAATAGCAGTCGACCTATGGTTAAGCGGTTTAACATGCCTGTGTATTATCGAGTGATTTCTAGTGCGTTGTAACATGTTTGAATGGTCGAGATGTGTTGTTTTGTATCTAAGTTTTGATGATCGTATAAGATGACTGTAAATATTCTCTAACCAAGATCTAATGGTCTAAACTAAACCTAACACCTATAAATACTAGCCAAATCAAACCCTAATTCTCACATACTCCATAAAGTAACAAAACTCTGTCAAAATTTTCCCACTTCTCTCACTCTAAAAAATTCTAAGAAATCGAATAAAAAAAACCAAGAAGAACATAAGACTTGGAATCAAGTCCGAGCAAGAGGAGATAGCGTACATAGAGATGATTCCTAGGAAAATTAGAGAGGAAGAGCTTAGGCTTGAGGTGAGTGGGAACATCCTTGATAAGATGATTGTTACAGTTAGATTTAGATTATTTTAATCGATTTAGGTGTTAGAAAACCAAATTGAATATGTAAAACTCTAACTTGAAATATATAATCATAGAATAAGAATACAAAATGTTAATTGCATATTGGTATATACACCTCTATTCACACTTGATTTTGCGAACCATAAATTAAATTGCAAATTGATAATCAGACTGGTCATCTAGTAATGAGGGTTCACCAATAACTACTAACGACATCGATTAACCAGTAATTAACCATTAATTAAAAATCAACAACGAACAAATGTGGAAAATCCTAATTTTACTATGTGATCTGTCGACCCTGGTACCTTAACGGTCGACCGATAGCAGTTGATCGTTCATAAAAAAATTGCAGATCTTGAACCTCGGCATAAGGCCCAAGTTGATAATAATAAAATTATATTATTTCAGTTAAAAATTATATAATGGGAAATTGTTTGTTGAGTCTATTTTGGGCTAAGCACATACTCTAGGGGTAGTAGGGAAGTCAGTTACCTATTGGAGGGTAGTAGGTCATCGCGGTACTGGGTAACAGTCAAATTCCCAATTGAGAGTCGAGAGTCGACTAGGGTGATGCATATTCCAAATTGAGAGTTGGAAGTTAACTAGGGCGATGTACTTCGCAGACCTTAGGGGGAGTTCCGTGGTGGACACGCAACAATGATGAAGATGCTAGTTGAGTAAGCCCGGTGCTAACGAGGGATTTTGTATGGACAGTCAGGCCTGATATAACACTATAAGATACTATAGAGTAGAAAAGGAGTCTGGTACTAATGGCAGTTCTTGTACGCACGGTTCTGATGCGACGTGGTACAATGGACGACGACACGGTATAATAATAGGTTTTAACATTATGATCGAAAGATTTGACGCGAGTGCATACGATAAGTCGTACAACAAGTTTTCATTTTAGGGTTCTTCCTCGCCAAGCATAGTGATGGTATAGGTATTTATGGTAGAGCAGTTCCTACAATCGCCTACATGCAATGTTTTCTTATTCGGTGACTTTTGTAATGTTAGCCGATCATTAGTGTGAGGTTAGATTCGTAGTTCGACCCTATCTATTAGATTAGAACCCTTAGGTATTGGACCTTAGGGATTCACGGACACTTATAGCATACCCTTTGTCTTTCAGAGTAGTACTATGTCTACCTACACATGATTATCGCATATTAAACTTGTACTCATTCACTAGACTTTTCGTCTGATCCATTCTTTTTCCATCTTCTCCCTACCACAAGTGGAAAGGGCAGTAGGTGATTGGCCCATTCTTGACACTTGGAGAGTCGTGCTATTCCCTGGATACTACTTTTAACATATCCAATATCCATGTATTATTCTATCATATGGGTACATTTTATTTCCTTGTGTTAGACTTTGAGAGTTATTTTTCTATGTGCTCTATATTGGAATTTTTATGAGACTACGATTTGGATATTTCTAAGGATGGACATTTTTATATATTATATATGTTTTGTTACTTCTGTTGTGATTTTTGAAATTTAGTATATCTTAGATTATATATGTTTATCTTAGTCTTTGAAACTTTAAAGGTTAAACTCCAACAATTCATATTTCTCGACACGGCGTGAGGTTGAAAGCTACAATAAGCTTTGGATAGGTGCATGTCTAGAGTGCAGGTTGTCATAGATCATCAATGATACTTTTTTCCATGTAATTAGGGTTCCTTTTTGTCTTTTGCTTCAATGTAAATATATTTTTCTCCTTCTTTTATGCATCATCTTCACTTTCCTTATATGTGATTATATGGTATAAACTAAATTCCTTTAATCTTCTCATTAATATGTTGAACTTTTTATTTCTCTAATCTCATCATCTTATTTCTAATTCTATTTTTCTTACAATTCCACTCATTATTACATGCATATATGTGTATTTGTGTGTGTCTACTCACACATATGTATATATTAAAAATGGGTTCCTTTATTGATTCTAAAGAAATATAGTATAATACACAGCACACACTACATAGTTCTCAACTGGTGTTGAGTCCTTTTCATATATTAATATATACAAAGATGCCAAAAATTAACACTAATAGTTATACATATCCTCATGCAATTTCTGTTTACAAATCTTTTGTACTTTCATCCCATGGTGTTATAGTTATAACCATTTTCTAAAAAAATGGTCACTTCTTCAACATAACAGCCCGTGTGGTTATGTTATTTTTTCCTTTTGTTGGTGAAGTAATCGCTTGTTCACGTGAAGAAACTGCATTCTTGCTAAAAACTTGCATGACTATTATCTTATCTACCTAGATTATTGCAGCCATTGTCTTCTTCACCAACACAAACGCTTGCTTCTAGGCAATTTCTTTCTCCTCCGCCACATCTGCCTTCACTCCATTTTCTATAACCATCACTAATGTTTCTTTACATATCTACTTCTAGATCTAAAGCCAATTTTGTGTTTTGTAAATGAGGGTTCATGGTTTCCATATCACATACTGGAATTCAATCTTGTCGAGTTGTCATCAGTCATTGATACCCCAAATATCTCAGATCCATTTCAGTATGCCTTGGTTTAAACATGACCAGTATTGAATTTCTTTTAACATCATACTAGATTGCTTTTTTAATCGAAAAATAGATTTAGTATTATGGACATCAAGCCGTTTTCCAGTGATAGCATATTGTAAATTCCGTTTGAACATCAAAATATCACTGTAGCCTTCTTTTGGTTATCAAATTCCTTCAAACAACCCACCAAGGCTGAAAACCTTCATCTCTTCCCATCGTACATCTTTCCATAGTGGATCTTTTCAGTGTGGAAGCTCATCCACTTTAAAACCCATCGCTTATGCATGTAATCTCTACAACCCTTGCAATCCCTTTTTTTTCAGATTTGAATTTCCATGTTGGTTTAATCCCTAACCATGAAGACGGGAGCAGTAGGAAGATGTTCGTGTGATTATTGTTTGGGATCGAAAATTAGAACATCTAGAGGCTATTACCTTGTTCTCATCAATCTGGTTGCCTACAAAAACTAAAAGAGTATGCCCTATCTTTTACCCATTTTTGTGGAGTTCTTCTCTATGAGAGAGTTCCTCTCTACAAGAGAGTTCAACATACATACATATATACATACGTACGTACGTACGTATGTACATACATATATATACATATATGAGAGTGAGGTATTTAGTTACATGGGTCATAATAGTAGATAGATTTAACATTTTTAGATCTTCGTTGATATTTTTTTTGCTTCAATGTAAATATTATTTTTATCTTCATCGATGCATCGTCTTGACTTTCCTTGTATGTGACTATATTGTATAAACTTACTTCCTCTAACCTTCTTGTTTATATGTAGCACTTTTTATTTCTTTAATCTCATCATTTATTTCTGACTCTATTTTTCTTATAATTATAATCATTACTCTTAACATTCTCTTTTCCTATACATTTGAATTATTTATTATTTATTTAATGAACAATGTTCTGTTTCAAACAATATAGTAATTCTAATCACTGTTCGCAAATTTTTTCGTCTAGTATCTCTGTATCTCTTATCATATAAAATGACACCAGCTTGTTTTCATTTTATCCAACCAAGATTAAGTTGATTGGTTATATCTATTTATATCTCTCTGTATTCCCGTATTATTGAATTTGTATTTTCAAAACTCTTCTATTAACCATTCGATCTTGAATTTTAATCATAATAGTTTCTTAGTTTCTTTATTAAAAGTGCATGAAATATACTTTTTTGCTACTACTAACATATTGTCATCCATGAACATCATGCACCATGGTATGTCATACTGAATTTCTTTATTATTTCGTCCGAGACTTGCACAAATATAAATGGACTCTAACTGGTTCTTAATGTTTGTACCTTTATTGAAAAACCTGCTAGCCTCTCCGCATGTAGTTCGTACCTTCTTTTCGGAATTTTCATGCATAACTTGAACTAGTTTTAATATGTTATTTATTTATTTTTTTAACCTTAACGCTCATCAAATTACGTCCCTCGAAACTAGGCATGCAAATGGTACAATTTTTGACTCAAACCCAACTAGAGCACTCATTCGTAGCATGAGTATGAGCTTATATTTGACTATTCATGCTCAAACTTTGGTTTGGTCCGATAATAGTAGGGCCTACCAAGGTTTCATCATCACCCATCTTGGTTTGATTCCAACTCAATCATTATTTTTTCATTGTATTGAAAGGATAATTGTACATATCGTTCGTGTTTCATTTTTCCTGTTCGCATGTAGAATCTTTTGTGTGTTTTTGTTTATGAACACGATTTCATTATTATTAAATTTGTTCCTGCATTTTGTTTATGTATCGTTTTTAAAATATTAGGGGTAAAAAGGTTGATTTTTGTTAACTCGCCTTTTTGGCAAGGCCATGGACAGACGGATTTAATTAAAATGATTGATTGGCTGTTGAGGATGGAAGAAGAAAGGTTTGAGTCCACTAGACGAATAGATGATGGAGCATGCTTGGAAGATGGATATTGGATTGGACGAAGTAGATCGACATAGGCTAGTAGCTCGGTGTAGTAGTACGGATTGGTTGAGAAGTGGAGAAGATGCATGGTTCGATCAAGGTGGGGTCACTAGGCCTCGATGTCATGGTTCGGTCTGGATTGGTTGTTCGGGCTCGATGTCATCTTACAGTCGAGATTAGTCGTTCGGTCAGGATGGTATAGGTCGTTCGGCATGAGCTACTCGGTCTTGGAGTTATGGGTCGTTCGGCATGGGCGGCTCGGTGTGATGCTATAGTTAGGAAGATGTGGCCCGGTGTGGTTGTGCGGTTCGGCAAGGAGTGGTTGTTCGCCCCGAGGATTTGGAAAATGCAGTTTGGTCTTAGTGTGGTTTGACATTGGACATCACTCGGCATTGGACATCGCTCGGCATCGGACATCGCTCGACATTATACATCGCTCGATGATGTGGTTCGATCAGAGTCACTCAACTTTGTGGTTCGACCTTGGTTCCCGTTCGGCATGTATGGGTCGGCTATACTCGTTCGTTTGAAGGGAGTCGGCGTATATATACTTCGAGTTCTAGCATGAAGTACTTCGGGTCGTCACCTAGGAAGGCTCGGGTCGACATGTAAAGAACTCGGGGTCGGTTATAATGATAACTCTAGTTCGGCCATGGCTTTGAAAGGCCAGGGTCAATCAGAAAGCCCACAACTCAGGTTTTGCCTATAAATACAGCATGTGGAGGTTCAGAAAAGGGATCTTCTTTCGGCTCTCTGGCTTTCTTTTTTCTAAGGTTAGGACTACTCTTCCATTTTGTAACTCTATTCGATTATTACAACAATAAAAAGGAAACTTCTAGAATGGACGTAGGCCAAAGTTAGCCGAACTACTATAAAATCTGTTGTTCTTTACAACTTTCATTTTAATTTTGACTATTCTTCGCATTATTACTCTCTACATACACCTTATATGTGATTTGGCGCTTTCACTTGGATTTGGATGTTAGTGACCAATTTTGACTTTAATATTTTGGTGCTTTCACTAAGAACGCAAGCACTCAGTAATTTTAAAGCAAGGAACTTGGATTCGAGGAGGCAATGGCTAGGCCATCAGCAAGGAAGTAAGTGACAGAAAGGAGCAATTAGGAGGGAAGTCAAGAAGCTTCCTCTAGAGCTGGAGCAGGTCGAGCATCCATCTACGTCACCAGAGATGAGATAGAAGCGATCATTAAAAGGCAAGAGAAGATGATGCAAAACCTCCTCAATCAATTTGGGCAAACAAGGAGAATCAGGGTTGTTGGAGTTCAGATCCACGAAGCTGGAACAAAAGGTTCCAATAGGCAATCAAACGAACCACCTAAATAGGGCACAACCCCTAATCAGCACATAACTGCTAATCTAGATGGATCTAGGCCAGAGGCCATAACACCTGGATATGATGGACCGATCCTTGGAGGAACTCAAGAGATACCACACAACGAGATGGTGGCAGGAATACGAGAGCGTGCGATGAAGAGTACGTATCGAAATTCTCTCGGGAACTCGGGTTGCAACCCTTGGCGGACAACACTGGATTGGCTGAGATTATTAGGCGAACTATGCACGGAGGTTTGACCAACAGAGATCTGGAAGGAGTAAACAGGAGTCCATTTACTCGTGAAATCAGAATTGCCCAGAACCCACCGGAGTTCAAGCTACCTACTCTAGAAGTATACAATGGCAAGGCTGATCTTACTGATCAATTGATGGGATACATAAGATATATGGAAATGCTGGTGGAATCAGAGGAAGTGATGACCCAATGTTTTCCACTGTACTTGATGGATATAGCTGCTATGTGGTTCAGACAGTTGGAAGAGGGATCTATCAGGACATGGACAGAATTGGTAGATAGGTTTCTGAAGCAGTTTCGAGTTCATATCAAAAGGCTGAAGAATGTAATGACGCTAACATCGGTAAAACAAAGGATAGAGCAATCGCTTAAAGCTTTCTTAACTCGGTTCAACACTGTAGTTGCTTCGATGGATCAGCCGGATCCATCGATGGTTTGATGGCAGTAGTGTCAGGAGGTAGAGAGAATTCGGATTTCAAAGTGTCATTGATACGGGACCCACCAATGGATCTCAGAGAATTCTTTCACGAAGCTAAAAGATTTCTTCGGCAGGAAGATGCATGTTTAGATATGAAATTAAAGGAGGTGAATGAGGCTGATAATGGAGGGCCATTCAGCGGAAGCTCGGATAAAAATAACGATAAAGGAAAAAGAAAATGGATGGCAATGGTAGCACTCTGAAGCGGCTGAGGGGGGAGTCAAAATTTTCTAATTACACAGATCTAAACGAGACTCTAGAAAGGATTTACTTGGATACTCGAGGGCACCTCCAGTATCAAAGACTTGCAAGGAGGTTTGAGTACGAATGGGCATCGGGAAAGCATTTCCTATTTTGTGAGCTAGATGGGCACAACACAAACGATTGTAGGCACTTGAAAGATATCGTAGAGGAGCATGTAACGAATGGTCACCTGCAGCAATACATAAGGAATTGAGCTGTAGCAGTGGAACAGAAGCGATCACCGCCAACCTCGAACGAAAGTGGTGCTGGATCTAGTGGGCGCCGGCTCGTTATCAACTGAATGGTTTGATGGTTCTGAATAAGTAATAGAACTCAGAGTATTGCGGCTAGGTCACTACACACGTATGGGATCGAGGACGGTCCCTAGGCGTGCTCTAAGATGACGAAAAACCGTACTGCTTAGTCTGTGAAATCCTGTTTCCTTTCTGTTTTTCTGCAAATTATGGTTTCTTCCTTAGTACTTTGGACATTTGACTCCCTTTGTTTTACAAACTTTCACGTTGATAACTGAATTTTATAATGGTTGGATTTGGATCAATATAATAAATGGTACAGGTCTCGCAATCATGGTCCCGACCGGAGAGACGGAGTTGTAATCGCAAGTTACGAGTCCCTTCGTCGAAGAGCGATGGAATGGACTCGAACACAATATAAAAAGTCCTTGATCGGAGAGTCAAGGCATGAGAATATAAGAGTCCTTGGCTATAGAGCCGAGGCCGGAGATTATAAAAAGTCCTTGGCCGGAGAGCCGAGGTTGGAGAATATAAAAGTCCTTGACCGGAGAGTCGAGGCCGGAGAATACAGAAGTCCTTGACCGGAGGTCCGATGTCGGAGAATATAAAAGTCATTGGCCGGAGAGCCGAGGCCGGAGAATATAAAAGTCCTTGACTGGATAGTCGAGACCGGAGAATATAGAAGTCCTTGGCCGAAGAGACGAGGTCGGAGAATATAAAACTCCTTAACCGGAGAGTCAAGGCTGGAGAATATAAAAAGTCCTTGGCTGGAGAGCCAAGGGCAGAGAACATAAAAAGTCCTTGGACAGAAAGCCAAGGCCAGAGAACATAAGAAGACCTTGGCCGGAGAGCCAAGGTCGAAAAATATAAGAAGTTCTTGACTGGAGAGTCAAGGCCAGAGAAAGCACAAGCCCTCGACAGGAGAGTCGAGGCTGGAACGGGATAACGAGACTTGGCGAGGTCTATGAATTCAAAGTTAAACCCGGAGAGGTCAGGGATTTGGATTTCGGCTTAGGATAGATGGACACCGTGAGGTCTGGATTTGGCAAGGGGGTCGGATCGGTCTTGAATTTGGATATCGACCCAGGAAGATAATAGATTTGGCTATTGGTTATGGATGGATTAAAACTTGATTGACGGGTTCGGACAGCAATGGAATTGGCAGAGGGTTTGGTCTTTGGATTCGAAATCAGATATCGAATATGAGGCTATCCAAAACACACCTTCCAATAGAAAAGTATGTTTTGGGGGCAAACGTTAACCCGCCTTTTTGGCAAGGCCATGGACAGGCGGATTTAACTAAAACGATTGATTGGCTGTTGAGGATGGAAGACGACAGGTTTGAGTCGACTGGATGGATAGATGATGTAGCACGCTTGGAAGATGGATATTGGATTGGACGGAGTGGATCGACATAGGCTAGTAGCTCGGTGTAATAGTATGGATTGGTTGAGAAGTGGAGAAGATGCGTAGTTCAGTCATGGTGGAGTCGCTCGGCCTCGATGTCATGGTGCGCTCAGGATTGGTCGTTCGGCCTCGATGTCATGGTTGGGTCGAGATTGGTCGTTCGATCTGGATGGTATAAGTCATTCGGCATGGGCGGCTCGGCCTAGGAGTTATGGGTCATTCGGCAAGGGAGGCTCGGTGTGATGGTACGGTTGGGAAGGTGTGGCCCGATGTGGTGGTGTGGTTCGACCAGGAGAGGTCGTTCGGCCCGAGCATTTGGAAAATGCAGTTCGGTCTTGGTGTGGTTCGTCATTGGACATCGCTCGGCATTGGACATCGCTCGGCGTTGTGGTTCGGTTAGAGTCACTCGGCGTTGTGGTTCGGCCTTCGTTGCCATTCGACATGTGTGGGTAGGCTTTATCGTTCGATTGAAGGGATTCGGCGTATATGTCTTTGAGTTCTAGCATGAACTACTTCGGGTCGTCACCTAGGAAGGCTCAGGTTAGTATGTATAGAACTCGAGGTTGGTTATAATGATAAATCTGGTTCGGTCATGGCCTTGATGGGCTCGGGTCACTCAGAAAGCCCAACAACTCAGGTTTTGCCTATGAATACAGCGTGTGGGGTTCAAAAAAGGGATCTTCTTTCGGCTCTCTGGCTTTTTATTTTCTAAGGCTAGGACTATTCTGTCATTTTGTAACCGTAATCGATTATTACAGCAATAAAAAAGAAACTTCTGGAATGAACGTAGATCGGAGTTAGCCGAACCGCTATAAAATCTGTTGTTCTTTACTACTTTCATTTTAATTTTGATTGTTCACATTATTACTCTCTACATACACCCTATCTATGATTTGTGACTGTGATTTGGTGCTTTCACTTGGATTTAGGTGTTAGTGACCAATTTTGGCTCTAACAATTTTTAACATCGTTAATTCGAATTGGGTACGGTTTTCCAAATGAGTTATGGATCAGACTTGAGTGATCGATTGAAATATCCAACGAACTTGAGTCAAGATTGAATTATGATTAGCTTCGAGCTACCTATTTCAAACCACATCAATTAACAAACCTACTCTGCACTCTATCATGAGACTGTTAAGATAGCAGTAAATTTCTCATTAATACACCATTACCAGTCAATTGACGACCATTTTGTAATAATGTGGTACATCAGTATAATCGGCATGGTAAAGGTAAATTTACCAGTTTTATGGTAGAACAACGATTACTTGTTCTCAAAACCAACGCTAATGGTAATTACCAGTCCTCTTATAATACACGAATATTCATGTAATATGTTGTACTATGGACATTTAGTAGACAATGATTAGATTTAGTTCAAGAATTTAGTTTAAACTATGCTCAATGAATTTCACTTATTTCTTATTGATGACTTCTGTTAAGTTACATAATGAAATATACGATGAAGCGTCACTATGCTATATAAGAATAAATGAAGTTTTTTATTTTTCTACAAGCGGTAATTTACCATTATCGGTGTAATAATTATCATTTTATCGGTATAAGAACAAATTGGTAATAGTAACAGTAAACAGCTTTAGTTTACTAATAAAAGCAATACGGCAATGTTATTTTCAAAATGGTGACGCAACCAAAATTAACAGCCACACTATATCATATATCGTCCCTAGTTCTATGAACACCATGTATAGTTTCTTGATACTTAAATTGATATGGGCAATCAAATGAGGTGAATTTAATCTACTTGTTAGGCTTACACAAACTAAACTGTTAAAACAATTAGGGTTTAGAAGAATCCGTAGGTTCATGTTCGCGACTATTCTCATACATACAAATTGCAGATATATAGTCAAAGCACAATTGGATTATTAATGGAGTTTGTTTCTCTTCCTCCATGTAGATGACAGTGTTATAGTCAAATAGTGAGTTTCTCTTCTTCTTCTTCTTCTCATTTTGCCACTTGATTTGCTTGTTAAATTAAAGTTAGTTTGATAGTCTATAGTATACTTGAATTGTTTTCGTTCGATTTAATTAACCCTTCGTTGTATAGTAATTTTATACGTAATTGTATAACACGTATCAGCTGAAATCGTGCACATATATTGTTTGTCAAATTGACCATTATGTACTTTTGATTTTAACAAAGCGATGTCCACATCATATATAAAACATCATGAGCGCACTAATTATATATCTCTAGCTTATTCAGTTAGACAACAATCTATTCATGATATATTCATTAATGGAGAGCACTTATGTATATATTATAGCTACATATTATAGTTGAATAACAATTAATTGAAGGTAGCGTAGTTTGAATTTATGATGTGCACTGTTTGATCTACTTCATTGATCTGTCCATTATCAAAGTGGCTCATTTAACATCCCAACCTTTCTTTTGCTGAATATATTTCATTAGTCTTCTTGATCATTTATTTCTTTTCCTGGTCTCATTACAATTTAATAATTCAGTACTTTTTGTGGGGAATAGATCGCCTCTTCTACTAGATTACCATAAAAGAGATTCACCCATTAGGTTTTGCCACTGAAACACAAATCCAATGATTTTGATTCAACATGGTTTTCTTTTTCCATATTTGATGCAATTATGTATCAGTTCAATCCAGATCATCGAATACCTCTATTGTAAAAGTCTTTTTCTCGGCGGCCACCTAGGCACCAGAAGAAGCTTCCTGCCTAGGTCCGCCTAGACTTGACTCACCCATCATCTAAGCATCTAAATATGTATCTAGGCACTTGTTGAGCCTTGATGCCTCATAAAAGCATATACATGCTATTTTCAAACAAGTTTGTCTCCTTAGACCACTTCTAAACCCATCGAAACCCCTAAGTTTTCACTCTGAAACAATTAATACTAAACAAAATGTTAAATTTTATCCAAAGTACATGAGTTTATAAAACAACATAGCTTTGATTAATTTCTGTCTAAACGATTAATCCGTAGTCCATGCTTACCGTCTATCGTACGTCTAATGAATTTCTCAACCTTGTTAAATATATCAAATCTAATAGTAGCAATTTTATCAAAAACGCGTAGCTTTAGTTATATGATTCCAAGTCAAACAAACACACACACCCCACGCACATTTATATATCTGCGTGCGTATGCATGTTTTTTTCTTGTTCTTACCCGCCTCATGATGATATGCCCAATTTTATTTGTCAAATGGAATGACTGTAACATAGTTAATAAAATATTTCAAATAGATGGTTATAATTAATGTTTTAATAGTTGATATTGATTTAACATTATGAACTTGTTAGAAATTTTGAAATGATTTCATATTTCATGGACATGCTGTTTATAGTGTAGATTGAACATCCCCTCAATTTCATTTGATTTTAAATAGCATAGCACACAAAAATGCACACATATAAAATGAAGAAAGTGAAAGAGGGGGTTAGTGAATCCTTTTCTCAAGGCAAGTATGTCCTTGGCCTACATATGCACATCGAATGTATTCGACTTGTTACTTTAATACGGTGAATTATAAGGGTAGATGAGGATGTACCCTATGAGATAGTGATATTCTCTAAATTATCAATCGAGAGAGGTATTTGGATTGAATCCTGTTGGCATTTATTAATTGATAATTTATAAGCAAAATTATATATGTAAATGGTGATAGAGTTTTTATACTTCATCACAATGTACATTGCGCAAGGTAAATGATTTTGAAGGTTGTGCATGTATAAAAAAATATTTCTTAGTTTTACTTGATAACTTATTTCTTAGTTTTACTTAATAGCAAAACATAACATTAGTAACATTTATTACATATTTTTGCATGGAACATAGAGGTAAAATTATTTGAAAAAACATTTTAAATTTGTCATTCACACTATTTTCCAGTATAGGATTGCTTTTTATTTAAAAGACAAACTTGTATTCATATTTAATATCTTGGTCACCAGCTTTGAAAATTAATCAAAAGGATGAAACAAAACCTTTATTTCTCTTGAAAACGTAATTCTCCAAAGTCACGTCATCCTTAACCTATCCCCTCGCCACCACCGTTGTACCTCTTATCGCCTCTTCCTTTGCAATTATTTTCCCCTAGAACCTTCGCACTTACCGCCAATACCTCTGAAGCAGCGGATATAACAGAAAATGGATGTGACGATGAAAAATAGGAATCGATGGATTAAAAATACCCAAAATACCCAAATCCGTTGATCTCGAGAGATACCGGATTCTAGCAATCTTCGACACGTTGATCGCGCACGATACCGTGATAGAAGATCTACAATTCTTCGAACGTTGATCAATCGCACTTGATTCCGTGAATTAGCTTCAACAATCGTTGATTCGAGCGCACTCGATTGCTGAAAGTGGAGAAAGGAGATAACACTCAACTTCCAATTTGAAAAGAGGCACAAAGCACTCAAAATTTATTCAAAATTCAACAACCTTTACAAATGACACACACTTCTATTTATAGGGAATTACAACTCAACACATGACTTAAGAAAAATTACATCACAAGCAAACGACTTAACAAGCTGTGCGACCTAAAAGAAACGACCTAATAAAATACAACAACCGACTTAAGAAAATATCAACAAACGACTTACAACATCACGCGACTCATACAACTTAACAACAACGACTTAACAACTTCTCGCGACCAAAGAAATCTTCAGCAACTCAGAGCGACTTAAGCTTCTTCGCGACCTAAGAAACAACGACCTACTGGAAGGTCGTTCGTGACATTAGCAACAGTTCGTTCGCGACCTAGGCATTCTGGAGCTTGGGACTTAGGTTGGAAGCGACCCAAAGAGGAGCGGCTTCGTTTGCGATCTACTGGGAATAAACGACTTAGGCTGGAGGCGACATAAGTATGTCGTTCGCGATTCAAGGAAGGGGCGATCTAAGGTCTTTGGCATAGGTCGTTCGCGACCTTCAGGTGCAGCTCGACTTAGGGTTAGGTCGAAGAATCTTACGGAATGACTTATGGTGGAGCGCGACTTAGGGATCTGGAGCTCGCGACCCAAACCGGAGCGACCTAGGGCTTCGCCTTCGCTGCGACATATGGTGGCGCGATTCAAGGTAAGCGCTGCATCATCCTCCCCGGGTTGAAAAGAATTCGTCCTCGAATTCACGTTCTCCTCTTCAAGCATCTCCCCATAATACGGAATTAAGTGTTTGACGTTGAAAACATCAGAATATGAACATTATCCGGCAATCTCAACTGATACGCATTTTCATTGATCTTCTTCAAGATTTCCACTGGACCAATTTTTCGAGCTTTCAACTTGTTGTAAGTTCCAACTGGAAAACGATCTTTCATCAAAACGGCGTAAACCAAATCACCTTCTCACACTCCTTCGCTTCTTATCTGCCATTTGTTTATACTTCTCATTTGATGCAAGTAATCGTTCTTGAACAACTTTGTGGCACCCTTGCAACTCATTCACCAAATCATTAGCTCGCTTAACAACCCCTTTCTGAAATGGAACTATCGATAAATCCAATGGTCCTTTCGGAATTGCTGAATATACAACTTGAAACGGACTGAATCCTGTACTACGATTAACAGCTTGATTATGTGCAAATTCCGCCTGACATAACTTCAAATCCCAACTCTTCGCAAGATATCTCAACAAATTTCCCAACGACTTGTTAACCACCTCCGTCTGCCCATCAGTTTGCGGATGGTAAGCGCTACTAAAATTCAGCTTCATTCCGACCATCTTCCACAAACTCAACCAAAAATGGCTTAGAAATCTAGTATCTCGATCAGAAACAATAGATTCAGGTAGCCCATGTAATCGGTACACCTCTTTAAAGAATAACTAAGCAACTCAGACGGCATCGGCTGTCTTCTTACAGGCTATGAAATGTGCCATCTTCGAAAACCTATCCACCACAACAAATATAGAATCACTCCCCCTTTGAGTTCTAGGCAAACCCAAAACGAAATCCATGCCGATATCAATCCATGGTCTGGTAGGCACAGGTAATGGCATATATAATCCCGCATTCGTAGCTGTTCCCTTCGAAACTTGACAGATATGGCATTTGTCCACAAATCTCTCAACTTTTTTTCTCATTGACGGCCAAAAATAAGATTGAGAAATCAACTGCAATGTACGATCTCTACCCACATGGCCTTCTTCATGTAACTCTTTGATGATCTTCATTCACAAACTTCCTTCTGGTATGCACAATCGATTTCCCTTGAATAGAAACCCATCTATCATCACATATTCATCCATCCTCCTCTCCTTGACTTCATCTACAAACTTTGCAAAGTAAGGATCATCAACAAATAATTCTGGTAACACATCAAACCCTGTCACTTTAATCTTCATTGTAGTCAAGAAATGATTCCTCCTTCTCAACGCATCTGCCACGCGATTCGTAATTCCCGACTTATGTTTCACAACAAATGTAAATTGCTGCAAATATGCAATCCACGACGCATGCCTAGCTGAAATTTTCTCCTGCCCTTACAAATGCTTTAACGCTTCATGATCAGTATATAAAACAAACTCCTTATGGAACAAATAATGTCTCCAGTGTTTCACGGCTTGCACAATAGCATAGAATTCTACATCATATGTACTATATCTCATCTTTGCTCCAGACAATTTCTCACTGAAATAAGCAACTGGTCTTCCATTCTGACTTAGTACTCCACCAATCCCAACCTTCGAAGCATCAGTGTGTAACTCGAACAATATCTGAAAATCCGGCAGTAACAGAATGGGTGCAGTCGTCAAAAGTGTCTTGATCTTCTCAAAAGCTAACTCTGCTTCCTCTGTCCAAACGAACTTCTTTCCTTTCATGCAATCGGTTACAGGTGTCATTACACTACTAAAATGTGGAATGAATCTTCAATAAAAAGATATCAACCCATGAAAGCTCCTCACTTCAGTAATTGTCTTGGGTTGTGGCCAACTCCTGACAGCTTCTACTTTGCTTTCATCCACTTGAATACCCTCCTTCGACAGAACATACCCCAGAAACAAAACACCGTGTGTCATGAACACGCACTTCTTTGTTGCAGCATAAAATTGCTCCTGTCGTAGAATCAACAGTATTTCTCGCAAATGCTGGATATGCTCTTCCATACTCCCACTATAGATCAAGATATCGTCAAAGTAAACTACTACGAACTTCCCAATAAATGGTCTGAAAATCTGGTTCATCACTCTCATAAAAGTAATAGGAGCATTTGGCAAGCCAAATGGCATAACCAGCCATTCGTATAGACCTTTTCTAGTTTTAAAAGCAGTCTTCCACTCATCACCCTGTCTAATACGAACCTGATGGTATCCACTCTTCAAGTCAATCTTTGAGAACACAACAGCCCCACTCAACTGATCAATCAAATCATCGAACCTTGGCATTGGAAACCTGTATCTCACAGTGATCTTGTTTAGAACCCGACTGTCCGTACACATCCGCCAAGTCCCATCCTTCTTCGGTACAAATAAGGCTGGCACTGCACAAGGACTCAAGCTCTACTGAACACGCCCTTGTTCTAACAACTCCTCCACCTGCCTTCTTAGTTCCTCATGCTCCTTAGGACTCATCCTGTAATGTGGCCTGTGAGGTAATGCCGCCCTTGACACAAGATCAATCTGATGCTGAATATCTCTCAACGGTGGTAATTCCTTTGGCAACTTTTCAGGAAACACATCTCTGAATTCTTCCAATATTGGCTTTACTTCCTTTGGAACTTCAACAGATTCAGTAACTTCATGTCCAATCAACAAGAACACCTCTGGACTCTCCTCTACTTCTCCAACAAACTCCTTCAAAGTCAACAAAGTCTTCAGCTCCTCAATCTCTTCTGACTTGCTCTCTCCTTGTTGTCTCTTCTTCGGAACTAAAATGATCTTAGTACCATCGAACATAAAGCTGTAGCTATTGGTTCGACCATCATGCTGCACTGCTCGATCATACTGCCATGGTCTTCCCAAAAGCAAGTGACAAACATCCATCTCCACCACATCACACCAGATCTCATCTTTATACTTCTTCCCAATCGAAAATGGAACATGAACTCGTCTATCCACCTTCACCTCTCCTCCTTTCCTTAACCACGGTAACTTGTAAGGATTTGGATGCTTCTCCGTCTTCAACTTCAACTTTCTCACAGCTTCGGTAGAAATGATATTGTCACAACTTCCGGCGTCAATCACAAATTTACACACCTTCCCCAGTATAGTGCATGTCGATTGAAAGATATTACTCCTCAACCAACTAGCCTCCTCTTCCTGCTTCGGTGTCAAACATGATCTCCTCAACATTAGATTACATCCTTCATCTCCCCACGCGATATCCTGTTCATCCTCCTTAACTGGACTAGAATAACCTTCATCAACATCCTCACCTTCCGCTTCAGCAATCATAGCTCGCTTCTTCGGTTTTGAACATTCATTTCTCTTGTGGCCAAATTCTTGACAATTAAAGCACTTGATACTATTGTTGACCTTGGTCTTTGCTACCTCATTGACAACCGGTTTAGTAACAGCCTTTATAACACTAATATTGCTACTAACTCCCTTCACTTGATTGTTGGAATTTGTAAACACACCACCTCCTCGTCTTCCCTGCTTCTCCCAAGCCAACGCTTTCTGGTGCGCTTCAGCCATATATCCAGGGTCAAACATATTTATCATGTCCTGGATCTGGATCCTCAACCCCCCTAACAAATCTAGTGGTCAACTGTTCTTCCGTGTCCATGATGTCATTTCGAGCAATCAGTTGATAAAACTCATTAGCATAATCATTAACAGTCTTTGTCCCCTGTCTCAGGTTCTGCAAACATTGGTACATTAGAGACTGATAATTGTAAGGTAAGAAAGTAGCTTTCATTAACTTCTTCATCTTCTCCCATGTAATAATCTTTGACTTCCCCATTCTCTCCCTTGTAAGTTTAGTCTGTTGCCACCACGCCATAGCTCTCGCTCTCAATCTTGTAGCGACCGACTTCACTTTACGATTTTCGGGAACTGCTTTGAAGTCAAAAATTTCTTCAACATTTGAAACCCAATCCAAAAACTCTTTCGCAACCATTCTAACTCTAAATTCTGGAATTTCCATTTTCATCCCCGACTCCCATCGACGATCATCTTCATATTCTCTAACTCGATTTCTCCCTTGTCCATGATTTCGACAAGATCTACTTTCATATTCACTGTCTTCTTCCAACTCTGACATATGTCAATATCGATCCCGTCCATCAACATTTCTACTTCCACGCACGTCTCTTTCCCCCGAAACGGATGGCTCTCTTCTTTCTCTATAAGACTGTGGCGATATTCTTCGTTCACCCGAAACCGACGGTGAAACCCTGTTTCCACCCCGATTTGACACTAGTGATGTTCTTTGTCGAGTTGGGTTCATATTCATCATGAGCCTCTCCAATCTATCAATTCCTTCATCAAACTTTTCATTGAATTTATCACTAATTCGTTGCTCCATTTGTTCAGCATCTTCTCTCCTATGCACATCTGCAATGTTTTGATGACGGTTAGCTCTTTTTGGCGGCATGATTGAACTTCAAACAAATCTTCAAAAATTCAAACTTCACTTCGGCGTGAAAAATCCCAACGAGCAAAATTCAAACACTTTCCGAACTTCGATCCAAAATGATATGGATCGAAACTCCCAACTTGTTGCAACTTCACGATGAACACGATGAACACCAAACTTCTCAACAATGCAAATCCGATCTCCCAACTTCAAATTCTCGAAACCCAATTCTCCAACTGATGCAAACTTCTTGCGATCTAGCTCTGATACTAAACTGAAGCAGCGGATATAACAGAAAATGGATTTGACGA
The DNA here is from genome assembly GCA_030765085.1 of Allium cepa. Taxonomy (NCBI): domain Eukaryota; kingdom Viridiplantae; phylum Streptophyta; class Magnoliopsida; order Asparagales; family Amaryllidaceae; genus Allium; species Allium cepa. Next base: position 503,023,427 of record CM060945.1, read on the forward strand.
TTAAAAATAGGAATCGATGGATTAAAAATACCCAAATTGCCAATATCCATTGATCTCAAGAGATACCGGATTCTAGCAATCTTCGACACGTTGATCGCGTACGATACCGTGAGAGAAGATCTACAATTCTTCGAACGTTTATCAAGCGCACTTGATTCCGTGAATTGGCTTCAACAATCGTTGATTCGAGCGCCCTCGAATGCCGAAAGTGGAGAAAGGAGATAACGCTCAACTTCCAATTTGAAAAGAGGCACAAAGCACTCAAAATTTATTCAAAATTCAACAACCTTTATAAATGACACACACTCCTATTTATAGGGAATTACAACTCAACACATGACTTAAGAAAAATTACATCACAAGCAAACGACTTAACAAGCCGTGCGACCTAAAAGAAACGACCTAATAAAATATAACAACCGACTTAAGAAAATATCAACAAACGACTTACACCATCACGCGACTCATACAACTTAGCAACAACGACTTAACAACTTCTCGCGACCAAAGAAATCTTCAGCAACTCAGAGCGACTTAAGCTTCTTCGCGACCTAAAAAACAGCGACCTACTGGAAGGTCGTTCGTGACATTAGCAACAGTTCGTTCGCGACCTAGGCATTCTGGAGCTTGCGACTTAGGTTGGAAGCGACCCAAAGAGGAGCGGCTTCGCTTGCGATCTACCGGGAATAAACGACTTAGGCCGGAGGCGACATGAGTATGTCGTTCACGATTCAAGGAAGGGGTGATCTAAGGTCTTTGGCATAGGTCATTCGCGACCTTCGGGTGCAGCTCGACTTAGGGTTAGGTCAAAGAATCTTACGGAACGACTTATGGTGGAGCGCGACTTAGGGATCTGGAGCTCGCGACCCAAACCGGAGCGCCCTAGGGCTTCGCCTTCGCTGCGACATATGGTGGCGCGATTCAAGGTAAGCGCTGCATCAACCTCTCTTACAGCCCCCCTGACACCCTTTCAACTGAATTATTGTAGATCCAAGCAAACGACATATAATGTCACCACCCGATCCACAATGACGCTAGCCATGACAAAATTTCTCAAATCCTCTTAGCCTATTTCTTTGCCATTAATCACTGACAATAAAAAATGTAACTACATGTATGAAATGATAACATATAGTACCACTGTAAGAAAACAATTAAAAATAACAGTAGATAAAAAAATGGTAGTATACATTAGCATTGTATAGAAATATATCAACAAAATAAAAGTTTTAAAAAATAACAGGTATAAAACGCTAATGTATGGTAGAATTATGGAAAAAAGTTTTTATGTATATATATGTACATACATACATATGTATGTACGTATCACTACTAGAACAACAATATATAGCAACGGTGGACTTTCAACGGCCGTCGACAGCAGATTCCGACGGCTAGCCATTTCGGTGGCTTTAATTGTAATTAAAATAACATTGTCGTTGATAGCCTTCGAAAACCGACACAATATTTACCATCGGCAGCCGTGATTTTTGCCGCTCCAGGTCGAGACCTGCTTTCGTTTTCTTCCTTTCCCCTAAATCACCAAAATCCCCCCTCCTTCATCTTCTCTCTGTGTCAGCCGGCACCCGCAGTCATCCGGAGCATCTCAACATCATCAATCATCACTCTCTACATCTCTAGGATCTCCTTTCGTCTTCAAATCAGGTTGTTTTCTTTAGCCTAATTGATTTTGATTTGGTTATTTAGGGTTTATTTGATAATATAGTTGTTTATAATATTGGATTGGTTGTTTATTTGCATTAACTAATTAGTAATTTGATTAGTTTATTTACATAAACCCTAAACCCTAACTAGTAATTTCCTAAATCCTAAACACTAATTAATAATTAGATTAGTGTATATTTGCATTTAAGCTAGCATTTGGTTAGTTAGGATTGATGTGGATGATTTTGTATATAGTTTGTAAAATTCCAAAAACAATAATTAAAATACATTAATCGTAGTTAAGCCCTTAATCGTTTATATAAAACAAGAATAATATATATATAGTAAAAATCGTATAATATATTATATATTTAATAAAACAGTAAAATGTAAATAAACAATTGTATAAATGCTAATATATGTATATAATTAACTAGTCGTGCATAATATCGATATGTAGTGCTAATATTGATAATCTATTAATAAAGTAGACGTGCATAATGTGTCTTATTTTTCATAAATCCCTTAGTGTTTTTGGACCCATTTTACAAGCATTGTATATGATCTGGATATTCGTTTTTATTACAAAACGGATACACATATTCATCTGTTATAATATTTGTCAGATTTATCTCTATATTGGACAAGTTACAAACACTATAAAGTAATTACATTTCGTAAATCATTTCATTTTAAACATTTACAAAATTTTGACGATACTTCCTTTTTGTTCCTTGTGTACACGCATTTATGTACGATACAGGGAACACGAGGGAAGTGTTGTCAAAATTTTGTGAAATCGTTTAAAATGAATTGATTTATGAAATATAATTACTACTGTGTTTGTAACGGAAAGTAGGATGGTCGACCATGTGACACCCCACCTTTATACTCATATTAGCCAAGAACACTACGGGGTAATGTCGTCGACTAGCATAAAGAATAAGACCGTTGAGGAGCGACCATCCATTTAATTGCTTTGTGCGAGTACCGATATGCTAGATAGAAGGTCATGCATTTCATTTAAAGAGGAAATCCGACATATCAAGTACAAACTCAAACCTACTACAGAGTGGCTATGTGGTCTTCGGAAACAAATATAAAATAAGCATAACATAAACTAGTCATAGATATTCATATCACTAAGGCGGAAACATATATGAATATAACACATAAAAGTTTTCATCAAAGTAGTGGTCATGTAAGATCCACTACATCACAAAAGAATAGGTACAAGTACAAGACGAAAAAATATGTATACATCAAGGAGTCTCTATCTCAAATGTATAAAACAATAACTACTAAGCCAAGTAGCTAGCCAAAAGTCAAAAGCTAGTCCCTGCTAAGAAGTCAAGTAGAAGTACATGTAACACAACGGTCTGACCCGAGTACTATTTAAGAGGAAAAATAATAAACGAATCATTCTAGCTATAAATATCATATAAGATAAGATAGGATATGAGATACAACAAAAATATACGATAACAATAATGCCATACTGTGACAAGTATATAATTGATAACAACAAAAATCTTACAATATCTCAAATCTCCTCAAATATCCAAAATGACTATCACATTCTTTAGCTTATTCAACAAACCTCAAATATTGACAAAACATATCAATGCCAATCGCTAAAATTGGTGATACACAAATTACAGAAATCAATAATTAGAAATCCAAAAAACACAAAGGGGAGGCCTATCACAAACGGGAGCATAAAAACTCACCAATATGTGCATCATAAACGAAACGCTATTTCATGGGTCGCTAACCCATAGAACCGGTGCAATGACGCAGTACAACTGTATGCCAGAGAAACCTGAAACTCAAATAACCCGGAACAACGTCGTAGTACGACGGTACGCCAGGTGAACCTTATACTCAAATATTCCGGAGAAACGACGTAGTACGACAGTACGCCAGATGAACCTGAAACTTAAATAATCCGGAACAAGGACGTAGTACAACGATGCACTAGATGAACCTGAAACTCAAATAATCTGGAACAATGACGTAGTATAACGATACGTTAGATGAAGCTGTTAAAAAGATTATGGGTCGCTACCCCACAAAAATTAAGCCGAAGCTTCATAGAATAAATGTAAATTACATCAAGCTAGTAAATAAATGAGTTTAGCTTCATGTCCGATAACCACTTGCTTAACTTAAATATTTATGAATAAATTATAGATTTCGACTTAAAACACAAAATGATCATCATTGATCAAAAAGAAGTGTAAATTACACTAAATTAGTGAATAAATGAGTTTAGCTTCATGTCCTATAACCATTGGCTTAACTTAAATATTTACGAACAGATTGTAGATTTCCACTCGAAAATTGTCATGATAGTTCAATCGAACAAGTCCAAGAATTAACCGATGGAGTAAACGCAAGCGTTTCATACCACTTGTTTTGCTAAGCCGTTTAATTAGATTTCTCATACGAATGAGGTAAAGTTTGTATACACTAATAGATCGAAAAACAGTTTTAAAAGTGAGCTTTGTATTAAAAGTAATTGTTGAAATCATGTTTGCAAAAGAGTTTGAGTATTTACTACAGTATAGAAGCCTTTGTATTTTAAAGTAACAAATCACAGAAATGACTGTAGAAACAATCTTTCACCAAAAATTCACAATCGACGAAGTGAATCAAAACTATAAAAATCGATATCAAATCCATGAAATGGATATTCCCAAAAGTCCAGAAAAGAAGCCATCAAAGTCGATAATAAACGACAATAACTAATCGGATCAACAAGAATTGATAAAAATTGAAAATCCATCCGAAAATGGGCGAAATGGTAAAAGGCAACATGACAAGACATCTGACCTGGCATGTCCAGACGTCTGACCTGGGGCTCTGCCACTTTCTTTTTCTTTTCCCCTCTATTTTTTCTTCACCGAAGGCATCCAGACGACTGGTATAGGCTAACTGGACGTCTGGTCGAGGATTCAGCCATTTTCCTTCTGTAGTCTTATATTCTTTTTCTCTAGGGACCATAACCAGACGTTTGGACTTGATCAACCAGACGTCTGGTCACTTGGATTGGGCAACAGTTTGCCTAGGATATTGATGGCCAAAGCAAGTCGGAAGCGATCGGACAAACAACGAAGACTGAGGATTTATGCCAAGCGGCAACCCAGCCTTATAAACTCTTCGATACACCCCAAATATCATGTCTAAACATCCAAAATAGGATTTTTAGAGATTTTGACTTCAAAACACCAAAATTGGAAAATCCACTAAATCAATTCAAATCAAAGCAAATGAACATGAAATAGATGTTAAGAACTCATACCTAACAACAATGAAAGCTATAGGCATCGATGTGAGTTCAAGAACTCGCCTTTAAACCCAAAAACAATGAATGAGATGCTTTAAAACAAGGCAAGACCAATCGCTCCTCCACTTAACTTCAAAAACCCTCAATTTATGATCAAATACAAATATTACCTAAGTTAGGTTATAGGAATTTCTGAAAATTGGAGAGAGACTGAGGTGGAGAAGAAGAGGATGCTTACCTAAGCTTCCTTTTGATTTTGGAGCATGAATCTTGAATTTCCTAGTAATCTAGGGTTTAGGAATTTTAATTTTCCTTTCTTTCCCCCATTTTCCTTTAGCTTGAGTGTTAGAAAATAATAGGATGAATGAAGAGGAGCTGAGGGGAGTTAGGGTATTAGATGAGTTTGTGGGCTGAAACCCAAATCTAAAACCCAATAGAAAAATAGCAAAATTCTACTCAACTCTAAATATATCGATGTTCATACTCGAAAAGGTCGCAAACGCCATTTTACACTCAATGGAAGTGGTCTCGAGTCCTAATTCGACTGTTTGCAAAAAGTAGCATTTCGGACTCGAATCCGACGAATGATGCTATATTTAAATAAAATATTTAAATATACAATCATAAAATATGCGGGTTGTTACAAACTTCACTCCTTAAAAAAAATTGCGTCCTCGCAATACGTAAGAAGAAAATAAAGAGTAATAACCATAAAAGCATATCAACGCAAAAGAAAATTTTGAAGTGAGAAGTTCACCTTAAAGAGTACGAGAGAGTAAGTCTGAATGTGTTCGCTCGATGAATTCTTTGGATTCCAAGAACAATCCTTAGGATTTGAGGACCATTGAACTTTTACAAGCAGGACATCTTTATTTCGAAGACATTTAACCTCCGTAGCAATGATATAGATATGTTGTTGTTTATAAGTCAAACTAGGTGAAACTTCAATTTCTTCAGTAACACCAGGCTCAAGAATAGAATCAAAATCTCTAAGGAATTTCCGTAGTTGAGAGATGTGGAAAATGTCATGAATAGCAGAAAATTGAGCCAGTAATAAAAGGCGATAAGCCATGGAACTAATACGTTCGGTGATGAAAAATGGACGAACATATCGAGATGCTAGTTTTCCCGATCGACTGAAATGCACAACACCCTTCATAGGTGAAATATGAATGAACACCAAATCTCCCACAGAAAATTCTAAACTCACTCTGCGGTTATCGGCATAGGATTTTTGTCTACTTTGAGCTTTTTTCATCTTGTAACAAATAAGGTCAATCTTTTCTGTGGAAGTACAAAGAAAATCTGGACCTAACCAGCTTCAAGCCAACAAGAAGGAGATCGGCATGGCCTTCCGTAGAGTGCCTCGAAAGGTGCTATACCAATACTATATTGGAAGCTATTATTATAAGAAAAATCAACAAGAGAAATATGATCTTCCCAACTTCCACCAAAATCAAGAACATATGCACGAAGAAGATCTTCAAAAGTTTGATTCACGAGCCCATTTTATCCATCGGACCGAGAATGATAAGCGGGGCTAAAATTAAGCTTCGTTCCCAAAGCTTCTTGAAGACACTTCTAAAATTCACTAGTAAATAATGGATAACGATCGCTAATAATAGAAGTAGGAACTCCGTGCAATTTAACAATTTCTCTAACATAGAGTTTGGCCAAAAGAGGTACGGTCCGGTTGGACCAAACGGGAATAAAATGAGTGGATTTTGTAAGTCTGTCTACTACCACCCATAGACTGTCATAACCCAAACGAGAATGTAAAAGACCGTTAATAAAGTCCATGGAAATTTGATCCTACTTCCAAACTGGAATGTCTAAAGGTTGCAATAACCCACCGAGCCTTCGATACTCGGCCTTTACGAGTTAGCAAGTCATGCAACACTTAATGAAGTTAGCAATATCAGATTTCCTTCCATCCCAATAATAAATTTGTTTCATGTCCGCATACATTTTACTACTTTCGGATGAATGGTAAATTTAGAACGATGAGAATCTTCTAAAATGTCTTTACGAAGATCACTAATATTTGACACGATAAGTCTACCAAACTTTTGAATACCTTCAAGGGCATCGATTTCAAAGTCTTTCAAACCATCCGTATTATTTTTATCCCTATAATTTTAGCTAAGATGAGTCAATTCGGGATCATGCTTTTGAGCTTCAAGAATGCGGTCTAAAAGAGATGGATGGGCCTCAAGGCTACATAAAACAAGAGATGAACACGAATCGTATTCACGATCTCAGATCTCACAAGTGGACAAAGTCTCAAGATCATTCCATTTGGATATCATCATGAAAACAACAGCTTGTTGCTTACGACTAAGGGTATCGGCAACACGATTTCCCTCTACGGGAGTATAAAGAATATCAAGATCATAAGATGCAAGGAATTCGAATCAACGCTGTTGACGCAAATTGAGTTTCTTTTGAGAGAACAAATACTTCAAATATTTATGATCGGTGTAGAGAACAAATTTCTCTCCAAAAATATAATGACGCCAAATTCTAAGTGCGACGCTCTAGATCATGAGTGACATATCTAGTCTTGACAGACTTTAATTGTCTAGAAGCATAAGCGGTAACATGTTCGCTTTTTGCATGAGAACGAAACCCAAACCAATACCACTAGCATCGGCACAAACTGTGAAGTCTTGGTACCCTTTAGGAATCACAAGATTAGAAGCATCGGAAAAGAGTTCTTTTAATTTTTGAAAAACAGCTTCTATGCTAAATCATTTATTTCATGATCTTCTTTCCCGAAATGCTTAGACATTCAAAATTATAATTAACTTTATGTAATCATCTTTTAAGAAAAATTTACTTAGTACAAGTCAATTTACTGTTTCTGACTGTGTCATCATAGCGTTTAGGAGATTTCTATCGATAACATTGATCAGACGCATCGATCAGAATTCTTAAAGTACTCGATGGGCAATACAACGAAAAATCATCTTTTATATGATAAACATGTCTCTTAAAAGTTATATCTTATTAGAAAGATTTGCAAATTTTTTTCATTTTCATCTGTAATAAGTAAATACAAGGATGGACTCATCGAGATATTCGTAGAATACTCGATTCATAAGATGGATGAAATAAGTTGGAGGGTTCGTCAAACCGAATGACATAACAGGCTATTCATCATATTCGTAACGAGTATGGAATGATGTCAAAGTAATGTTATCCTTTGCAATATGAAGCTAATGAAAACCGATAGCAAGGTCGAGCTGAGAAGACTTTTACACCACTCAATAGATCGCTTAGGTGGTAATCCTAAGACAAGCTCAAAGATACCGGGAAATTCACGAATTACTTTAATGAGGGAAATAACGTCTTTCTCATCATGTGGGTTTAAAGAATAAAATGATGCCACCAAATTGGAATCAAAATTATTAAAAAAAAAATAGAATTCTGCTTAACAGATTGAGAATGTCGAAGATGGATAGTCCTTGCGAGATATAGGATATGGGCTTCATAACGGTTAAGCCGATTCATTTCCAAAATCATTCCGAAACCTAAGTAGCACATAATCATGCAAATCAAATTAGAAAGCATGATCACATAAAAAAGTCTCGACATCTTTACAAAATAAACCGAGTGTTGCGGATTCACCAATCGAATTCGCAATTCTTAGTGAAGTCATCAAACCTACAATATTTAAAGAAAAAGTATCCACGAGTTCTTTTAATATAAGAAAATGAGATGCACCCATCTCAAAAGAATTCGAATAAAATAATCACGAAACAGAATAATGTCATCAAAGACAAAATGAGAAATACCTTGACCAAGAGAAGTGTTACTAGAACCTTGCACAACATTCAGTTTTCCCTCTTTTTTGCTTTGAAGTTTGGGACATGAAGATAAAAGATGACCCAATCTTTTGCAATAGCGACAAGTAAGGGGCTTCAGACACTTATTTGCATGGCGGTCCTTAGAACTACAATTGTAGCATTCTCCACGATTAGGGATTGGAGCCTTCGCTACCGATGTTGCTTTCTTTACTTTCTTGTTGGGATTAGGGCTTTTTAACTTAATATGCCTCTTCTTGTTGTTATTGAGGCCCTTCTTGGCACCTCCAACATCACTACCACTTCCATTATCGGCCTCTTCAAGTTGAAGAGTGATATCTACAAGCTGGTCGAAAGGCACTTCTAATTTCAAAGGTAAAATCTTTTTAGGGTTCTTATTCAGAGCACGGATAAACTTTTGATTCTTTACAAGATCCAAAAATTGTTGGGTAGACATGAATACACCATTCAGAGGAGAACCACTGGATTGACCAACGCTAGGACTTCCAGGTCTAACCATCTCTTCTTCTTTAAGAAAGAAAGAAAGAAGGGAAAAAGTTATTCTCAGAATGAATATCAAACAAACTTGATTGATAAAATAAGGCATAATAAAAGGAAATAAGATAGAACGAGTCCTAAGACTCGAATTAAATCCTAAGGCACGATTCCTAAGAGAGACTTAGGAGAATGATCCTTACTAGATTATTCTACATTGTTCCGAAGTTTAGCTTTGATAGCAAGCTGTGACGCCCCACCTTTATACTCACACTAGCCAAGGACACTACGGGGTAATTCCATCGAATAGCATGAAGAATAAGGATGTTAAGGAGCTATCATCCGTGTAATTGCTTTATGCGAGTACCGATATGCCAGATAGAAGGTTATACATTTCATTTAAAGAGGAAATCCAACATATCAAGTACAAACTCAAAGCTACTACACAGTTGCTATGTGGTCTTTGGAAACAAATATAAAATAAGCATAACATAAATCAATCACAAATATTCATATCACTAAGGAGGAAATAGATATGAATATAACACATAAAAGTGTACATCAAAGTAGTGGTCATGTAAGATCCACTACATCACAAAAGAATAGGTACAAGTGCTAGACGAAAAATATGTATACATCGAGGAGTATCTATCTCGAATGTATAAAACAAAAACTACTAAGTTCAAGTAGTTAGCCAAAAGTCAGAAGCTAGTCTCTGCTAAGAAGTCAAGTGGAAGTACCTGTAATACCACGATCTGGCCCGAGTATTATTTTAGAGAAAAAATAATTAACGGATCAGTCTAGCTATAAATATCATATGAGATGAGAAAGGATAAGAGATACAACAAAAACAAATGATAACAATAATGTCATAATGTGACAAGTATACAATTGATAACAACAAAAATATTACAATATCTTAAATCTCCTCAAATATCCAAAATGAATATCACATTCTTTAGCTTATTCACCAAACCTTAAATATTGACAAAACACATCAATGCCAATCGCAAAAATTGGTGAAACACAAGTTCCAGAAATCAATATTTAGAAATCCAAAAAACACAAAGGGGGAGGCCTATCACAAACGGAAGCATAAAAACTCACCAATGCATGCATCACAAATGGAACGTTATTCCATAAGTCGCTAACCCATAGAGCCGGTGCAACGACATAGTACAATGGTATGGCAGAGGAACCTAAAACTCGAATGATCCGGAACAACGACGTAGTACAATGGTACGCCAGATGAATCTGAAACTCAAGTAGTCCGGAACAATGACGTAGTACAACGGTACGCCAGATGAACCTGAAACTCAAATAATCCTGAACAATGACGTAGTACAATGGTACGCCAGATGAACCTGAAACTCAAATAATCCGAAACAACGACGTATTACAACGGCACGCCAGATGAACCTGTTAAAAAGATTATGGGTCGCTACCGTACAAAAATTGAGCCGAAGCTTCATAGAATAAGTGTAAATTACATCAAACTAGTAAATAAATGAGTTTAGCTTCATGTCCTATAATCACTGGCTTAACTTAAATATTTACGAACAAATTATAGATTTCCACTCAAAACACAAAATGATCATCGTTGATAAAAAAGAAGTGTAAATTACACTAAGCTAGTAAATAAACGAGTTTAGCTTTATGTCACATAACCACCGGCTTAACTTAAATATTTACGAACAGATTGTAGATTTCCACTCGAAAATTATCACGAGAGTTCAATTGAACAAGTCCAAGAATTAACCGACGCAGTAAACGCAAGCGTTTCATACCACTTGTTTTTCTAAGCCGTTTAATTAGATTTCATATACGAATGAGGTAAAGGTTTGTATATACTAATAGATCGGAAAACAGTTTTAAAAGCGAGCTTTGTATTAAAAGTAATTGTTGAAATCATGTTTGCAAAAGAGTTTGAGTATTTACTACTAGTATAGAAACCTTTGTATTTTAAAGTGACAAATCATAGAAATGACTGTAGAAACAATCTATTACCAAAGTTCACATTCGACGAAGTTAATCAAAACCATAAAAATCGATACCAAATCCATTAAATGGATATCCCTAAAAATCCAGAAAAGAGCCACCAAAGTGGATAATAAACGACAACCACTAATCGATCAACAAAAATCGATAAAAATTGAAAATCCACCCAAAATAGACGAAATGATAAAAATGCAACAGGACTAGACGTTTGACCTGGCATGTCCAGACGTCTGACCTGGCATGTCCAGACGTCTGACCTGGGGCTCTGCCAATTTCGTTTTCTTTTCCTTTTTTTCTTCACCTAAGGCATCTATGTGTCTGGCATAGGCTAACCAGAAGTCTGGTCGAGGACTCGGGCATTTTTCTTCTGCTGTCTTATATTTTTTTCTCCAGGACCATAACCGGACGTCTGGACTTGACCAACCAAACGTCTGGTCACCTGGACTGGGCAACATTTTGCCTAGGCGATTGATGGCCAAAACGATTCTGAAGCGATCGGACGAGTAACGAAGACTAGGAATTTATGCCAAGCAACAACCCACCCTTATAGGCTCATCGATACACCTCAAATATCATGTCCAAACATCCAAAATATGATTTTTAGAGATTTTGACTTCAAACAACAAAATTGAAAAATTCACCAAATCAATTCAAATCAAAGCAAATGAATATGAAATAGATGTTAGGAATTCATACCTAACAATAATTAAATCTATAGACGTAGATGTGATTTCAAGAACTCACCTTTAAACCCAAAAATAACGAATGAGATGCTTTAAAACAAGGCAAGACCAACCGCTCCTCTACTTGACTTCAAAAACCCTCAATCTATGATCAAATATAAATACTACCTAAGTTAGGTTATAGAAATTTCTAGAAATTGGAGAGAAATTGAGGTGGAGAAGAAGAAGAGGATGCTTACCTAAGCTTCTCTTTGATTTTGGAGCTTGAATCTTGAATTTCCTAGTAATCTAGGGTTTAAAATTTTTAATTTCCCTTTCTTTCCCCCATTTTCCTTTTGCTGGAGTGTGAAATAATAGAATGAATGAAGAGAAGTTGGAGGAGAGTTCGTGGGCTGAAACCCAAATACAAAGTCCAATAGAAAAATAGCGAAATTCTACTCACCTATAAACATATCGATGTTTATATTGAAGAATGTCTCAAATGCCATTTTGGACTCAATGGAAATGGACTCGAGGCCTAATTCGACTGTTCGCAAAAAGTAGCATTTCGGACTCTAATCCGACTCATTTATATAAAATATTTAAATATACAATCATAAAATATGCGGGTTGTTACAGACCATTAAAGCAAAAAAGTAACATAAAAGCAAAAAAATTAATATTATATTCATTTCAAGGCGCAAAACCAATTCAAAGCGCAAAAAGGCACAAAAGCAATTTCAATGAACAAAACGGTGGAAGAAGATGCCAAAAGCCGTAAATTAGTAAATTCAATAACATTATAAATAAATACTTTTTAATTAAAAATATATATTGTCAATCCATAAAATTAATTGATTAATACTAATTTTAATTTTTGTTATAGGTTTTAAAGTAGAAAAAATGTCAATTATTTTACTGACCGGAGCTGGATGTTTGAACGACGAAAGAATTGGAGGCTTAATAAGTGAACATTTTTGTAATGGGGTACGTGTGTTTATTGAATTCTCTTTAAGTAATAATGAAAACGACAAACCGTTGTCCATGTAGTAGGTGCAGACTGTTGAAGCATTTGATACCGGATATGGTTAGAGTTCATTTGCGCCAATACGGTTTCGTGTCGAATTATTTGGTGTGAGATCATCATGGAGAAATTGTAGCACCTAATCTAGAATAGTCGGAGGAGGAGGTTGGTGATGAAATTAGTATGATGAATCTTATAGAATATATGGTTGAAGATACAGCTGGATCAATGTTTCCGACCGTTGATGTTGATAATGACGATGTTAACATGGAAGAGAAACCAATTGTTGGAGCGAAAAAAAAACATGATTTATTGGATGCTGCTAAGAAACCCTTTATGGAATGGCTGTACAAGCAGCACTCAATTAATTTATAACTGCAAAGTACATTGCAATGAAATCAAAATATAACCTCACAGAAGCCAGATTTACAACTGTAGTACAAGCTGCAAAACAGCATATGCCACCCGATAACTTAATGTGCAAAAATCATTTTGAAGTGAAAATGTCTATCTTCATTTTGCCATATCAAAAAGTAGATACTTGATTAAATGGTTGTATGTTGTTTTGGAAAGAAGACATCAATTTTATGAATTGCAGATGTAACCAGGAAAGGTACAAACAAAAAAAAGAGGAAAATGAAGTTCCATACAAGCGTATGCATTACTTACCTATCACTCTTAAACTTCAATGGTTATATACATCATTCGTAACAGTGCATCATATGAGATGGCACAATATGAGAACACAGAAAGAAGGCACGTTAACACACCTAGTTGATGGAGAAGCATAAAAGCATTTTGACAAGAAATATCTCATTTTTTCAGCGGAGAGCCGTAACATTAGGCTTGGTTTATGTATGGATGGATTTTCACCATTTTTCCAGTTTGGTTCTAAATATTCATCTTGGCCTATAATCGTTACACCTTACAATTTATCTCCATGAATGTGTATGAAAACTCTATATATGTTTCTCACAATTGTCGTTCCTGACCCAGATGATCTAACACAGGGAATCGATGTTTACTTATAACCGTTAATTGAAAGTTGAAAACATTGTGGTACGAAAGAGTTGATGTTATCCCACTTTTTGGCAAAGCCGGGATACCAAAAGATCGATCGAAAATGGAGAACGGTTCGTATCAGAGATTGATCATACTTCGTTTCGCTATGGATATCGCTGAATTTTATCCGAGTCAAGATTGAGCTACAATTGAGAGGACACGACAAGAAAGATCATAGAAGTCAGCATCTCAAATTTCAAGTCAATCCGAGTTCATACGCTCGAGTTATGATCGATTCAATTTGAAGGGGAAGACCTAGGTTTCGAACCCATCACTGATCAATCGTTCGAACCGATCACCTTCGTATCGATCGACTTCGAAGCCATCAAAGCGCCTCGGGTTCGACTCCATCACCTTCGAATCCATCGGGTTCGTGTTGATGGACCTCGTATCCATGGAGAAGTCACAAAGCTCGTATCCATCAGAGGAACGCGAGTTCGAGTCCACCAAGCATAGTTGTTCGAACCCATCCATAAAGCCTTGTTCGAACCCATCATTGAAGCTTCGTTCGAATCCACTGGGTCAACAAGCCACGATGACGTGTCATCCATCGGTTCGAATGCGCTGAGGTACATGGAGTCGAAGCGGTCAACTCGGAGTGAAGACCGGATCGAAGCGAAGTGTACGCTCCACGTCAAACATGAAGACACGTGCCGCCATCGGTTCGAAACCATCGATTCGAAGGGATGGTTTCGAACCGAACAGCCACTCAAAGAAAGTAATCTCGAACCCATCATATCTCCCAATCTATTGATCCAAATGCTATGAAATTTTCACCGAAGCTTGCATACATGTTGAAGAATGTCCACACCAAATTTCACCTCGATTGGATGATTTTATGATCGATTCGAATGTAGTCCGAATCGATGCCAAAGTGGGCCCAAATTTCCTGAGACCGGGCGCGTGGGCCCCCTCACGTGCCAGAAGTGGTCTTCCGAGTTTTCAGCAAAATATCAGCATCCTACGCCTGTAAATAGAGCCCCAGAGCCAATAGAAAAAGGATCTTTTCGACTCTCAAGCGCCCAGACTCTGCCGGATCGAGATCTCCATCATCCTACACCATATACTTGCTATACTTGCTGTTGAATTCGAAATTCTGGTTGTAACTCACTGTTGATCGCTGTAACAACTTGTAATCATTGAAAGAGAATCAACAAAATACCAAAAAACTTCACAGTGGACGTAGGCAACACGCCGAACCACTATAAATCGCTTTTCTACGCACTTACTTTACAGTTGATTGGAGTTTTTGTTAGATAATATCTGTTTCGAATCTACACTCTTCACTATTATCTCTTCAACGACTCCCGAAGAGTGTTGTGACCAACTTTTGGTGCAAACACTTTGGTGCTTTCACCGAGAGCAAACCCAGTTTTTCTCCCGTTCGTTGGATCTACTTTCGATATCGGATTGAATAAATCTAAGAGAGAGATCCAGATCATTAAATCCAACTTCCTTCCCTTTTATTCAGATTTGCATAAAGTCTAGGAAAGGAATTCAACTCTCAAGATGGTTAGCACAAGAACCACCTCAAACGCCGTCAATCAAGAAGAACAGGATAGACAGAATCCTGTGCCCCCACCTCCATCTAATCAGGATGCTACTGGGCACTCTGAACCGTCCTGTCCGGTTACTCGACAAGAGTTGCAGTTGCTATTCCAAGAGCTGACCCAGAGTCGGCAACAACTAGAAGAACAGCTACACGCTAACGCTGAGCTAGTCAACAAGCTGGATCGCCAGAAACGAAAGAGATCCACAAGAGACCATGCTTCTCGCTCCTCCAACGAAAGTTCTTCATCTTTTGATTATCATAATCGGCCTCCACGACCCCAGCTAGATGGGAGTCGTATGCCACCCATTGGAAATCAACCGAAAATAGCCGTTGGACAACTGAGAGTCGGTCCATCAGCCAGTTTCCAAACCGGACCCTCCTCCCGAGGGGGTGCCGTTCCTCATCACATGGCAGAATACCGCACCACTAACGTTGCGGCTGAACTAGGAATTGACGCCCAAGATCAGTCGGACCTGGACCGTCACCAACACGGACGTACTCCTGAACCATACGTCCCGAAAGACTATGAGCCACGAAGGCAAGACTTGGACCGTCGACAATATCCGGTCCAACCTCGAAGAATGGAACGCGATCATACTCCGGTGCAGGCTGCACAAAACGCACAGATGCCGGATCTGTCAACTATGATACGTCAGATGATCCGTGAGAGTCAGGGATTCACAAACGACGATTGGGGAGTTTCCCGAAGTCACATTCCCTTTACGGACGATGTTCTTACTGCTGAACCCCCACGGTGATTCAGGATGCCAACTCTACCCATGTATGAAGGAAACTCCGACACCAACCAACATATTCTGAAATATGAATGGTCGATGACCACTGCCAGAGCCGACGATGCAGTGAAGTGTCGTAGTTTCCCCATATCCTTGGGGGCATCGCTACCATGTGGTTCACTCGATTGCCACCTCGATCCATCTCTTCATTCGATCAGTTAGCCACAAAATTCGTTGAGCAATTCCGCATGCACGTCGCAAGGCCAAAAGATGTCAACACTCTATCTAGTGTCATGCAAGCTCCCGGAGAGACACTCAGACACTACTTAGAGAGATTCCATACTGCATGTGCGGAGATTAGTAATCCAAACGATAACTCCATCCTTATGTCGTTGACTAAGGGGATCGACCCCGATTCTGAATTTGGCAATTGGCTAGCTGGAAAACCACCTGCATCATTGGACCGTTTCCACGCCAAGGTGTCTCAATTCCTGAGACGGGAAGATGCGAAACAGTCTAGAAAGCAAACTGATGCAGGACCGAGTACGGAAGGGATCCAAAGCAATGTTGCAATCAAACAGTCCGGCGAGAGCTCCGAAAAAGTTCAGTTGAACGTTAAAAACAAACAAGCTCGACGAAGAGAGAGCGTGAATCAAACTAAAAAACAAGATCAAAATCGTGGCCCGCAGTGCAAGAATTCAATGTTTGACAGTTACACTCCTATGAATACATCACTAGAGGACTTGTACTTACAAACCTGTGACACAATTCAATATCAAAAACCTGCACCAAGACCGTCGTCAGAGAGACAAATCCAGATGGAAAAGTTTTGCAGGTTCCATGAAAGCTACGGGCACAATACGAACGAGTGTCGTCACTTACAAGATCTCGTTGAAAAACTGATCAGAGAAAGGAAGCTGGAACAGTTTGTGCGGACACCGCAGCCCAAAGAAGCGGGCCTATCAAATCTAAACAATGAACCCAATCGACCGAAACAGGAGGACTCGACTTGTCCCCGTGGAAGATTGGTGATAAACGCCATCAGTGGCGGACCTACTTACTCAAGATCCCGGAACGACGAAGATCCTCGTCACTGTCATACATGACAGGCTCATTCAATCTATGAATACTTTGCAGTTTCTTTTACATTCTGAAATTTGAATTTGTAATAAGGCACTAACTTTGCCATATTTTCTTATTTTAGCAATAAAATACTATCTCTTCAGGCTAGAGCTATGGTTCACCGAATACGACATTCAACAATCATGACACACGAAGAGCTAAGTTCCATCAAACAATGGAATTTATTCAAATAGTGAGTGACCGTGATACGACCGGCCACTCACTAAGTGAAACCCCAGCTCGGGGGCAAGCCAACACATCAAAGGCTGAAATGGACCAACACACGACAGTCCTACCAACAACTCGTTCCCAGAGCGCGAACGGACTCCAACTTCCCAGAGTGTGAATTGGAGTATAAACATTCAACAATTCGTTCCCGGAGTGCGAACGGACTCTAACTTCCCAAAGTATGAATTGGAGTATAAACATTCAATAACTCGTTCCCAGAGCACGAACGGACTCCAACTTCCCAGAGTGTGAATTGGAGTATAAACATTCAACAATTTGTTCCCGAAGTGCGAACGGACTCCAACTTCTCAGAGCGTGAATTGGAGTATAAACATTCAATAACTCGTTCCCAGAGCGCGAACGGACTCCAACTTCCCAGAGTGTGAATTGGAGTATAAACATTCAACAATTCGTTCCCGGAGTGCGAACGGACTCCAACTTCCCAGAGTGTGAATTGGAGTATAAACATTCAATAACTCGTTCCCAGAGCGCGAACGGACTCCAACTTTCCAGAGTGTGAATTGGAGTATAAACATTCAATAATTCGTTCCCGGAGTGCGAACGGACTCCAACTTCCCAGAGTGTGAATTGGAGTATAAACATTCAACAAGTCGTTCCCGGAGTGCGAACGGACTCCAACTTCGCAGAGCATGAATTGGAGTATAAACGTCGAATCCATCGTTCCAGAGTGTGAATGGACTCCTAAAAAGCCCACATAGATGTGACTGACCATCCAGCGGCTAACTCTGACTTCCCAGGACGTGAATTGGAGTATAAATATGGATTACAGGTTCCCGGAGCGCGAACCGAGGCATCTGTGCGAACTCCAACTTCGCAAAACGTGAATGGAGTATATACATAAATTACAGGTTCCCGAAGCGCGAGCCCAAACGTACATGCTATCTCCAAATTCTCGGAGCGTGAATTGGGGCAAAAATACCAAGTCAAAGTTCCCGGAGTGTGAACTGAAGTATCAGTACTAACTCCAAGTTCTCAGAGTGTGAAGTGGAGTATAAACATCAATTCCAGGTTCCCGGACCGCGAACCGCATTACAAACATCGATAACTCTCAAATTCCTGGAAGTGCAAACCAAGTTATCGATCTCAAATTATCCTAAGTCCCCAGAATGCGGACGCGTGCTTAAGATTTGTAATAAGTGCGATCAACCACCAAAAATACAAGTGTTGTTCCCCAAAACTGGGGGGCAAAAAAGCTAAGTGTTAATCACTAACCAAAGTGATACAACGTCTAAAGTTCAATTATTCATCGATCACAACTTGCGACCAAGATTCTCAGACTTGGCAAATAAAACGAACTCTACTTGACGGTAAAAACACTACAAACACTTGAGCACAAAAGAAATGAGAATTGAAACAAAGAAATTAAATTTTATGTCAACTAACTAGAGACAAGGACTTACATGCAAATAAGTTCTTCCAAAAAAGAATTCCTACTTGCAGGGGCCGAACCTACATCTATACACGACCTATCTACCAAAAAATCTACTTAAACGGCCCATCTACTTCTTCTTTTTAGATCTCCTTATCAGCGGTTCGTCTTCGGACTCGCTGGAGATAGAGATCCTTCGTTTGGAGCGCTTCCTCTCCGATGGCTGCTCTTCGGCTGAGGGCATAATGTCAATTTCCTCCTCAGAGCTCGAATCCACGTGAAGGCTTTCCACCGGAGGAATAGGAGGGACTGGATCCGTAACGAAAGATGGGATAGTGCCACCCGATGACACTATCCCTACAGGTGCTGAGCTATGCGCCGCCGTGCCGCCGCCAATTCTACCACTCTGCCCCGCAGCCTTTATTTCGACGTTGATCTCGGCCAGAATTTCCTCATCACGAGTCGCTTGGGCCTGGCTGGGGGCATCCGCCGTCTGCATTGAAGAGCTAGAGGTTGGCGGGAGGTCACTAATGATGAACGGCAGGTCTGTGGAGAAGCCACCCTGCACACTGAGCAACTCACTCACCATTTGTTCATCAAGAGATAATCCGCTCCCCTGCGCCGCCTCAGTTGATACTGCAGTTACGACAGTAGTCTCAGTGGTGATGGCCTTACCCCCTTTACTTTATCCTTGGGTCGCGGCAATCGGTGCAATTCCAGTCACTAAGCAAAGATAAGAAGAAGTTATTAGTAACCACTTCAAAACAAATGCTCTAATGAAAACACACTTGAGATGTATTCAGAGTACCTTCCTCAGTATGGCTTGCGGACGGCTGAGCGGCCTCAGAAGTATGCTCCTGAATAGGAGATAGTCGCGGCTGTTCTGGGTCGTAAGCTGGAACGGATTGGGAATCGACCGCAGATACAGGCTCTAACGGAGGTGGAGCGGTGAATTCAAGAACGGTGGCGTGATGCTCAACACCTGATCCATCTCCAACCTCCAGAGACCGGCCACCAATCATCTCCTTCTCATGAGCAATAATAGCGTCATGGAGGATCTTCTTCTCATCGTCTGTCAGCAACCGGTTTTCGAGTTCGAATCGGTTGACCGATTCATCCGGATGCGCTTCCTCTTCTTCCTCAACCAATCGACCCCAAGCGCTGCGGAGGTGTATCGGGTAATCTTGGAGCCAGACCAAAGTTCCGTGTCTCAACACATTGGCATTGTAAGTGATGAGCAAATCTTCAATATCGGCCTCCAGCCTGGCCTCCGCTTGTTGAACTTTCTCCTCAACCTCCGTCTCGACCGCCTGGACCTTGGCTACTGCCGCATCCCGCTCAGTCCGAAGCACCACGGCTTGCTCACATGCCTCCTGGGCTGCGATGTTCGCGTCATCCCTATCCTTGGCTATTTCAGCAAATTTGGACTTCAGCTCGTTTAGCTCCTTCAGGGCTACGTCCCTCTCGGCAGTAACCATAGTGTTTCGATGGCCCATATCCTGTACCGTGGCATAATGTTCACGTTTCATCCTATCCATCGTTGCTTGGGCTTCGTCGGCTTTTTTGATAGCCTCCATTTCAGATTTCCAAGAGGATTCGGCCTCGGTGTTTAGCACCTTAATAATACGGCTTTTTTGAGCTAACTCAGCCTGCAATCTCTCAATGGTGACCCCCCGCTCAAAGGCCAATGCCGACGCTTTGTCCGCCGCTTTCGACCACGCTTCGTACTGAGCGTAAAAATCGTGTACGTAGTCATGTACTAACTACTCAGCTTCCTCCGGGATCTTCTTTAAATGTGAAAGAAAGATATAGTTGTCGAAACAGATGTTTGGAAAATCCTTCTTTAGCTGAGCAAGCCTGATTGCTCCTTCCCCTGAAATTTCCACGGAGGGCTGTTCTGTAACGGCACCAGTAATAGTTTCGCCCCTAGAATGGCGGGATCCATGCCTAGAAGATTGAGAGGCCGACATGTGGTGTGAAGATTCAAAGGGACGAGAGATATGAACATGAGGTTGTATGGGATCCCTGGAAGGAGGAGGAGTACGCGATCGAGACCGACGCTTATAGCCTCTATCTGTATCATATCTCTCCTGACTAGAATACCTATAGCGTCCCTGGTCGTAGTCTCTGTCCTCTTCTCGTCTGCGCGAATCATAATATGAAGACTTGCGGGCATGTCGGAGACTCCCTAACATTGAACCTCGCCTCGACATAGTATCTACAGAGCAAAATAAAACAGGATTAATCACCCTTCGATACATGTAGTTTATAGTCAAAGGTTACGCAGTGTTGTGAAATATGTATGAATGTGCAATCCCCCAACCAACCGGATGTGTCTGCCACACCAGTGGGAAAAGACTCGCTCAAAACTAAAGTTTTTGAAAGTTCTTCCAATCCGGCATCATGTTGTAGGGACACATCGTCCGGAATTGGAATATCGGCGAGCCCTTCATAAAGACTTTCAGTTCTCGAAGGAGACATCTCCGAAATTCTAACTCCGGGAGAGGATCGGGCCGTGACAACCGATTTCCATCTCCCCTTCTTAGTTGACGTGACGACGGCTGCCTTGCCTTCTCTTTGCTCTGCGACATCCTGAACCACGTCTGTAGGCTCCAACAACGGCTCGTCGTCAGTATGAGTTCTTTCAGAATCAGCCCCCTCGGCTATAATAACTTTGGGCTTCTTGTGCTTGACTCGTTTCTTCGAAACGGTCCTCAATGCCCCGTCGAACTTTATGCTATGCCCTCGTTCAATCAACCCGTAAGTCCGGAGATTCCTATCGGTCAAAAGCGACTCGATATCCCTATCTTCACTCGGGATTTCTCGAAGTACTCGCACCATCTCCTTAAAGTGTTCGCCCTCAAGTCGCTGAATCATCGCTGTAAAAAAAAAGAAAAAAGAAAAAAGAAAAAAAACATAAGTTTCACTTTGACTGCAATTTCCTTAATAATTACTTGATAACTCAGCTACACTCACGTCTGAATAACCATCGCCGGGCAAACCCCGAAGGACATCTGACATAGAACCATTCCGTCCTGTAATAACTCAATCTGGTGCAGGACCCAGTGACCACTTGGAAATTCCTCACTGCTTCCAGAAATGTGAAGGAAGGGTAATCACCTCGGGTCTTGAAATTAAATAGATATCTGATCTCGGTCGGGATCGGTGGCCTATGAAGGTACTCCATGAATACGATGAACAAGCTGTTCACGGAAGCATATCCGTTTGGGTGTAGTTGAGAAGGAGCGATCCTCAAAAAAGACAACACTTCCCTTATATACTCGTTGAATGGAGGAAGCGTCCCGGCCGCGCACGCGTGGTGATTGAATGCTGTATATCCTTCCGGCGGATTGTGTGGTCTATCATTCAGCCCCGGCAATAACACATCATCCAGTGACAGGCCGTGCCTCAAGCATATTCTCCCCAACATATCTTCAAAAATATTGGATTGAACGGAATCCGACGGATTGGCAATAAACGACGCATTGGGGAATTCGTCCGGGGCTGGACCGATGATCTCAGGTTCAATATCCGGAACCTCTAGTCTCGGAGTGACTGTGCTTTGAACCTCCTGCTGCCGCGAACTTGAAGGTTCCATGACTAGCTAACTCATGAGAAACCATCGTTAGACGACAAAGGACCCGTGCGTTCCCCTAGTGTAAAGTGTATGAATGTATGTTGTACAATGTCATGCATTACTTGAATAAGTGTCACAGAGTTAAAGGAAATATGCAAACGACAAAGCTACGGAGCCCAGTTATAATGACCGTCATCGCTGACCGTCATCACTAAACCGTTTGTATGATGGGATTTGACTTGGATAGAAGTTGTTATGGTTCCGTCGACGAGCTTCGAAAGGTGGTCAAGTATGCAGTGTGATTATCAAGTCCAAATATGCAAGGATGAAGCTCGTCGGAATTATGCTTAGAGAATGTCAAACTTTGGTATCCATCATAGAGGGTTCGAACCAATCACAGGGAACTCATTCGAACCCATCCTAACATCATTCGAATCGATGCAGAAAGGCGCACTTCGAATCGATGATCAGGTGTCAAGTTCGAATCGATCAATGAAGGATGACTTCGAATCGATCCTTGGTTAACTGGTTCGAACCGATAAGGAAACCCTCAACTTAACATCGACCACGTTCGAATCGATACCCTCCGTATCGATGTAAAGTTAAGAACTTCGAACCGATAGCTGATGGATTTGAATCCATCGATTCGAATAGGCCCATCAAGGGTAGTCAATCGGTGCGAACTGCGTCACCCCCATAAAGTCATTCCATGGATCGATGCGAAATCCAAGGAAAAATGAAGCCGCCATCATCGGTTCGAACTCGAATCCACGCATCGATTCGAAGCTTTCCCCAAACCAGATCTGGTTTTGCAATCACCAGAGTGGACAACCGATGAAGAAGAGATAGGTTCGAAATAACCTTGCCGTTTGGATTCGAGGCTTATTACCTAATTTAAGTGATGGATTCAAAGAATTAATGACTTGGATCTTGAATGGTTCGAATACGTAACACAGTGCCTTCTTCTATGAAGCTTCGAGACGATGCAGAATGCAGTAAACGCAAGGCAAGAGTAAAAAAGTAAAAAGTGAAAAAGTGGCAAGCCAACTGCTATTTATATGGAGCTTTGAGACCGACCGAGACGATTCCCCTTCCGGTAAACTTGACCGGTCGCAACCGGTCAAAGCGTGGATCGGTTCGAAATCTCTATTCGAAACCATTTGCCTAATGCCTTGTGGGTTTGAAGCTAACATCATATTTCATCGATACGAAGCACACGGCAAAACATCCAGTCGCATCGATGCGAAACAAACAGTGGGCACATTGATTCGAAAACCCTGTTCACATCAGCAAACCCACAACTCCATCCACAATTGACCGATACGAACAGAGATTTCGTATCCATCACAACCTATCGATACGAACGACTGTTTCGTACCCATCATTTCCTATCGATGCGAACTACGATTTCGCATCCATTCTTTCTCATCGGTACGAATGAACGTTTCATACTCGTCCAAACCATCGGTTCGAATGTCGGTCTCATACCCATCATAGTATAAGCGTACTCCATCCATACGAATGTTTATCTTGAATCCATCAGTGCTCATACCCATCGGTTCGAAATATTACATTCGCGCAATACAAATTCAATTCCTTCAACCTTCTATATCAGTTCAGGAGAGGATCAATACGAAGAGATTTTTCAAAACAATCATCAAGCGTTGTCTCAACTCAAATTTCCGAATCGGTTCAGGAGAGAGTCGATACGAAATTCAATAGCAAACAAAACCGACAACGACTCATGGACGCACGACGTTGACAAGGGTCAAACTAATATATGTGCATACATGTCGAACTAACATTTGATTTTAAACATTTACAGGGATCGAATACTCATCTTGTTACAAATGCAACAGCCAACGGCTAAAGCACTATTATACAGCAATCAATCATATCAACGCAAGGTTACAACAATACAGAGTGCGAGTCTCAATTAAAAAGAGAGCAATGATTGTTCAGAGAGAAATTGCAGCTATTCAAAACACGTCATGTTCCCACAAGACGTACTTTGGGGGGAAAATGTTATCCCGCTTTTTGGCAAAGCCGCGATACCAAAAGATCGATCGAAAACGGAGAACGGTTCGTATCAGAGATTGATCATACTTCGTTTCGCTATGGATATCGCTGAATTTTGTC
The DNA here is from genome assembly GCA_030765085.1 of Allium cepa. Lineage (NCBI taxonomy): Eukaryota > Viridiplantae > Streptophyta > Magnoliopsida > Asparagales > Amaryllidaceae > Allium > Allium cepa. The sequence continues at coordinate 503,048,170 of CM060945.1, forward strand.
CGAGTCCAGATTGAGCTACAATTGAGAGAACACGACAAGAAAGATCATAGAAGTCAGCATCTCAAATTTCAAGTTAATCCGAGTTCATACGCTCGAGTTATGATCAATTCAATTTGAAGGGAAAGATCTAGGTTTCGAACCCATCACTGATCAATCGTTCGAACCGACCACCTTCGTATCGATCGACTTCGAACCCATCAAAGCGCCTCGGGTTTGACTCCATCACCTTCGAATCCATCGGGTTCGTGTTGATGGACCTCGTATCCATGGAGAAGTCACAAAGCTCGTATCCATCAGAGGAACGCGAGTTCGAGTCCACCAAGCATCAGTTGTTCGAACCCATCCATAAAGCCTTTTTCGAACCCATCATTGAAGCTTCGTTCGAATCCACTGGGTCAACTAGCCACGATGACGTGTCATCCATCGGTTCGTATGCGCCGAGGTACATGGAGTCGAAGCGGTCAACTCGGAGTGAAGACCGGATCGAAGCGAAGTGTACGCTCCACGTCAAACATGAAGACACGTGCCGCCATCGGTTCGAAACCATCAATTCGAAGGGATGGTTTCGAGCCGAACAGCCACTCGAAGAAAGTAATCTCGAACCCATCATATCTCCTAATCTATTGATTCAAATGCTACGAAATTTTCACAGAAGCTTGCATACATGTTGAAGAATGTCCACACCAAATTTCACCTCGATTGGATGATTTTATGATCGATTCGAATATATCGAATCGATGCCAAAGTGGGCTCAAATTTCCTGAGACCGGGCGCGTGGGCCCCCTCACGTGCCAGAAGTGGTCTCCCGAGTTTTCAGCGAAATATCAACATCCTACGCCTATAAATAGAGCCCCAGAGCCAACAGAAAAAGGATCTTTTCGACTCTCAAGCGCCCAGACTCTGCCGGATCGAGATCTCCATCATCCTACACCATATACTTGCTATACTTGCTGTTGAATTCGAAATTCTGGTTGTAACTCACTGTTGATCGCTGTAACAACTTGTAATCATTGAAAGAGAATCAATAAAATACCAAAAAACTTCACAGTGGACGTAGGCAACACGCCGAACCACTATAAATCGCTTTTCTACGCACTTACTTTACTGTTGATTGGAGTTTTTGTTAGATAATATCTGTTTCGAATCTACACTCTTCACTATTATCTCTTCAACGACTCCCGAAGAGTGTTGTGACCAACTTTTGGTGCAAACAATTGAAACATACGACGTATAAAAAAATTCGAATGTTTGTTTTTTTGTTGTGGACCATTAGCGATTTTTCTGCATATGCAATGCTTTTGGGTTGGAGTATGGCCGATCGTTTAGCATGTCCTTATTGTTTGGAAAAAACACGAACATTTTCTTTATCAAATGGGAAGAAAATTTCATGCTTTGATTGTCATCGGTGTTTTCTCCATACTAATCCTCCTTTTAGAAGAGATAAAAAACTTCACAGCTAATAGACATGAGGCTTTCGATCACCAACAATTTGGTCAAGCGAAGATATATATGAAGTTGTAAGGGATTATTCAAAGATGCATAAAACCAAACAAATTGAAATTCAAGATATATCGACGATTCATAATTGGTGCAAATAAAGTATACTTTGAGAGTTGTCTTATTGGAAAAATCTCCTAATCCGTCATAACATAGACGTGATGCATAACGAGAAAAATGTATTTGATAATCTGTTTATTATAGTTTTGAATGTTAAGTGCAAGACTAAGGACGATTTGAAATCAAGACGTGATATAGAATAAATTTGTAATCATTCCGAGCTTCATATCATGCCAAATGACATTAAAAACCCAAAGAATGCTATGAGTTAGACAACAACCAAGTTGAAGTACTGTTAAAATGGGTGGAAGAAAGAAAGTCGTCGATTATGTCAAAAAACGACAGAAGTCGTGGAAGGTATTCCGATGGCTTTACCATCGGCTTTCGACGGCTGCAGACGGCTAATTGCCTTCGAAATAGCCTTGTAGTCTTGTAGAGTATATATGTATATGTGTGTGTATGTATGTGTGAGTGCGTGTGTATATACATATGTTTATATATATAGTTATATATATATGTATGTATGTATGTGTGTGTATATGTGTGTGTGTATACATGCATACTCATACATATAAATCTTTATTAACAGTTGGAATATGAGCACAATCTTTTTGTCCGACCGTGAACTACTCAAAATATCCGTTACTTATATATAATTTAGTTTTTACCTGTTATTCCACATACAAGTAACTAAAAGGGATCGGTAAAATCCTAATCAAATGCAGATGTTATTCCTTTTATTTTTAGCCTATTATTTCTAGGCTAAATGAAACTATTCAAACTGAGTTAAAACGGTAAAATTTCTTTACAAACTATCTCTCTGGCTTAAAAATAGGATCTAACAAATAAATATCATTTACAAATTCGTTGTTTGTTAATTAATAATATAATTAAAATTCAAATTAATAAGAAATTAAATGTTACAACTTAAAAATAAAAGTTTAAATTAACTACACATGATTTCAACGTAAAAACATGGCTAAATATTTTTATAGATTATTTACTCTTAAATATATCATATATAAATTGTAGAAGAACAATTCACGCGCGAAGCATATGCCATCATCACGCACAAAGTGCGTCCGTTAACGCTCATACGTATTAAAAATGCTTGATACAAAAATGCTACTTGAAAACAATGCAACAAATTTGTGTAAAAACGGAAATCAAAACTAAATAGTAGGAAAATGTATTATTAAATCATACAAAAATTTTTAATGAAAAATAAAATGGTACTACATTGTGGCATTATAAAATAAATTACTTTATATGATTTCAATGCACAAAATGATTATAAAAAAGCACTACAATAAAGAAATGTTACTACAAGGTATTATTGAAACATTAAATGTTGTACAAATTTTTAATTCGCATATATAACTAGTAGTAAAACATAAAATTATACAATAAAAATGCTTTATAAAATAAAATGTTGTAAATTACCTTTATAAATATCATAACAATGCAACTATGAGGTAGAACGAAAAGAAAAATTTATGTAAAATTGCTACTACAATATTATTTCATGAGCTAATATATATATTTACTTTACCTGAAAATGCTACTAATAATTATAATATGCTACTATAAAATAAAATTGTGAGTTGAGATATACATACTTCATCTAAGAACACTATTACAATAAATAAAATGCTACAACAAAATAGCATTATAAGTTGAGATACACATTAATTGAAAAATTAATTCATAAAATGATGCCATATAATAGCATTACAAAGTGTTTTGTACTAATCCAAATCAACAAGGCTCTTCACCTTTACTAATCAAATCTCATTGACACTCCAATCATCTTCATACACGACACCACTTTCATCTTCATGTCAATTTCCATCACCATCTCCTTCATCACTGTCAATCTCATCGCTTTCCGCTCCGTCACAGTCGACATCTATCTAATCAACCATCGCCAATGCCTATTACACCACCCTCGAGACCTACTGCACCATCATTGAAGGCTATCGCATCTCTCCTCCATCAACCAAGGTCTGTCACGTGAAAAATAAGAAACCCAAATTTATAGTATGATCTTCAGACGAATCATTTGGATGTTTGTTGTATTACTTATCATTAGGACAATTGTTTTTGTGTTTGTCACTCACATTGTTTTCCCCTTCATAGATTTATACTCGAAAATTTTTATGATCTCTATAACACAGAACAATTCGCGTATTAGTTATAGTACATACCCGCTTCATTATTTTTTCTCGAAACTTAAATAAAATTTATGATTAGGAACACGAAGAGAAAACTATTTCATTCATTGAAAATAAATTCATCGGTGCTGCATATTTAATGGTTAGGTTGGCAATGCATAGGTTAATCACCTAACTAATAATTAAGCACATTAATCAACCAATCCAAGATTTAATAAATAAACTTTAGTTTGCACTTCCATATAAGGCAGTGAATTTTGTACTCAAACTCTAACGCTCAACGTTGCTTGTATGCTACGGGTATTTCTTGTATAAACTCAGTGATGTATCCACGATATATCTATCGTTTTTAGTGTGATTAGAATGTTCTTCTCTAGTTTCATGTGAGTTGTAGTAGATGAATCTCATATGTTTCACTCATGTTTACAACATAGCAAGTGATCATTTAACACACACCCCCCCCCCCCCCCCCCAAACCCCCCGCCCCCCGCGTCCTGTGAACTTTTTTTTTTTTTTTTTTGCTTTTGATTTGTAATTAAAGAGATCGCAACTTTTGGTCCCAATAGTGATCAAACCATCAAGTACTAAATAAATATTTTTTATTTTATTTTTATTTCTTCTCTCTTTCTTATCATCACTGTCATACCATTATTAATTTGTACTATTTAAAAATATAACAATATATATACTCATCTTTGCCATCTATAACTAGTATCCTCTATTAATTTGAGAATATAGAAAATGTCTGCCCAACTTGTTGCACCAGAGCATGTTTGTTATGTCCACTGCAATTTCTGCAACACCATCCTTGCGGTATGCTTTTATCTAGTTAATATGACTTTATAGTTCTCTCAGATTGTACTAAAAATATACCTTGATGTTATGGTATTTTGGTTTTTGTTTATACGTTTGTCTATATTATTTACGATTGCATGGAAGATTTGATATATTTGCTAGATCTCTAACTTCATAATACTGTTCTTCTTTAAATTGGTTAGTTTTCCATCTTCAGACTGGTCAGCTAGGTTTCTGTCATGAATCCTATTTGTTTCTGTGGACTAAACCTCCTCTTTCTTCTTCTTCTTCTTCTTGTTTTTTTCCTTCTTCTGTCTACGGCTGAATTTTTACGTTGTGAAATATCGTTTCGAGAAATGATTTCATGGTGGCCTTTTATGATTACTTTGGTGTCTCGTAAGAATACTGTGATTTTTGGTATTACACGATCGATTCGTTGAATCTCAATTTGTTGAAGTTTCTGATTTCTTTTAGTTTTATTTTTTATGTTAAAGATAAGTTTCTAATTAATTATAAGCTTTTCCTACTAACTAGCCAGTTAATTTCTTCTTTATTCCATCAAACTATCTATTTGGTCTAATTTGATTTTCACATTTAGCATTAATTACATATGAATTATGTGCATCTTAGGAATAATTGTTTTTTCCTTCCTTTTTCTATTTTATAGCCTGCAGATAATTTAATAAAAAATATGAGTGTATTCAGATTTTTTTTTTTTTTTTTTTTTTTTTTTTTTTTACTTGTTCACCATTCCAACTTTCATCAACTAATTATATCCCTGCATACAAAATCACAAGATACATCAACTAATCATAATATAAAGGTATTTAATTAAGAACTAGATGACAAACTAAACCTCCCAGATTCAAGAAGTGTGAGACTTAAACTGAAATTATTGCTTATTTGTTATTTTGTTGGTGAATTCATTAATGTTTTTGTTGATGTGTGTATCCTATGCATAATTTCTTGTTTTCTTCTTAATTATTTAAAACTTGCATTATATTTCCTTCTGATTCTTATCTTGATGAAAATCAAAGTTAACATGTGAGAATTATATATTCATATGATATCAATATAGAGTTGTAAAATATGATTATTGATTAACTGTATATAATAAATTAAGTGAAATTTCAGGTTAATGTTCCGGGCAACAATATGATAAACATAGTGACAGTAAGGTGCGGGCATTGTGCTAATCTCCTCTCTGTAAATTTGGGTGCTTTACTGCAACCTCTTAATCCTCTTCATGATTTTCAGGTCTTTTTTATTCTTCCATTTCCTCCATTTTAATTTTCTACCTAGTTGTCTTCACTTCTTGATTTATATATCGTTTACCAGTATGAGATTTACTTAAACTAATACATAACATCCATTGCTGATTATAGCTGCCTATATTATAATCATGGTATATTATATGAGTACAAGAACACTGGTTTTTATACAACTTTTCATATGCAAAAAAAAAAGTTTTTAGATTAGTGCAACATCGAGCAATTCCCTAATATAAAATTGATTGTTCATCAATTAAAATAAATATATAAAATAAGCAACAAGTTAATCAGAAGTCTAGACTGGTGTGTTTGTGTGCGCACACACACAAATATATATATAATATGGGAAAGTCTATTTAGACATAAAATATAGACACAATTTGTGTCACAAAGAATCTCGCCATTGAATTGCCCCCTGAATTCCGTCTTTCCCATAAAGACAAAAAAATCCAATGGTCAGAATCTTTTATTTCACCATTTTGTGTTCATATAGCCGGCCCTAATATATATACACACACACACATACATATATCTGTGCGTGTATTGAAAATTGATTGGAGAAATTAATATTGCAGAGCCATGTACATGCAACATCACAAGAATTCCAAAAGGACCGCATAGGTTCTTCTTCAAAATGCACAAGGAAATTGGCATTCTTCTCACAAGATCAGCATGATCATACACAAATCTTACCAATCGAACGTAAGTAAGATTTTTACCATTTTATGTGTGATGTTATTTGTATGATATGTTTTTTGAAGGGAAAATAATAACTGATTTTAGGTTTCTGATCTAGAGCTTTACTCCATCACCTGTATGGACTTCACATCCAAATGTCTCACCACCATTATTAATGACTTAACACTAATTCTACCCATGTTTGAATAAATGCAAGTCTGCACAGTGCAATTATAATATATAATATTTATAATTGATACCCCAAGTTCATCTCAAATATATGTGAGCAATTGTAAATGAAGATACTAATGCGTCTTCACTTGTAACTGAAGTAACTTCTACATATAATTATAGCCACATTAATTACATTATCGTTTATTTAATAAAGATTGAAGGATGTAAAAATGACCATGGGTAATAGAGGTAAAATACTTGGTTGTGCAACCAAAGTTCAAACCGGATGTATATACCATAGCCAATTATAGAATAAATAAATGAATAGCAGGTAGTGGTATCCATGGTTAAGTCGAAATACTTTATGAATGTGTAAATTAATGAAAGCTTGAAATTACGAATTGCGTAGATGTCCTGTCAAATTTCACCATGGGTGACGCTAAGTATAAAATGCATGTATTTACACATATGTATAGATAGATATGTATGGTGTTTAACCTTTTTTTTCCACAAGGCAATTAGGGCCCCTTCATATTTTATAGAGTGCAAGCATACATAATTGCATATTTATAAAACACGCATTGAGAAATGGTTATGAAGTAATGTTATGTTCATACTTATTCTATGGTTATGAAAATAGTATTGAGAATGTGGTCTTGTACCTTCAGTTAATAAGTTGGTGTTTACTAATTTCTCAATTAATACTAGTTCTCTAGGAGAAAAGTTATATTGGAAATTAGGGTATCGTTATTTTCAAACTTATTCACTAAAAAAAAATAAGTTTCATGAAAACATAACTGAAATTATTTTCAGTAAAAAATTGCAGTTGGCATTCGAAATGTTTGTAGTTTTCATCTTTCTTTTCTATTTTTTTTTTTTTTTTTTTTTTTGCAAATATTTACACCAAAAACTACGAATATCTCTTTTTAGTGCAAATAATATTTATATTGTAAATATTTGCATTTTTTTCTGCATAGATTTTCTTGAAAATAATTCGGGGAGGATTTTGTGAAATGTTTTGTGGAAAGAGGCGGAAGTGTAATTTGAAACTTATTGAAGTGTGTTTGACAAACCAACCCAAGAAAATAATGCTATATTTACAAAGTTTGTTGATAAACAAGATAAATTTAGTTATAAAGCCCTTAATTTTGCATTAGTCGTCTTCTTTTTCTTCTTACTTAGCACTTTCTTGTGTTCTTTGTTTTCTTTTTTACAACTGTATTTGATTATATATTTTTGTGTTATATTAGCGTATATTTACCATTTTGTTACAATAAATAGACATAACATTTGTTATTTTTCAGCTCCTGAGAAGAGACAACGTGTACCTTCGGCTTATAACAGGTTTATCAAGTAAGTCATCAATACTATAATGTAACAAGTTATTATTATTGCAGTACCATGTACTCATACATGATTTGCATATTTGAAAATAACAACTAGGGAAGAGATTCAAAGAATTAAGGTGAACAATCCTGAAATTAGCCACAGGGAAGCATTCAGTGCAGCAGCTAAAAATGTATGTATATATTGTATATCTACATGTTGTTATACCCGTTTAACCCAGTGGCAAAGCCAAAATGTTTAAAAGTTACATCTTCCTTTCAATACGGGAATGCCAACAGTAAATATGCATGATATTGACTCACAATTTGATCAACTAATTTGATCATGTATGTATATAATGATAATAAATGAACAATGCTACAAAGTTACATCATTTTAAGGATTACCAACTAATTTTATCATGTAAGCCTGTAACATTGGTACAGAGATATGATAACAAATGAACAATGTTGCAAAATTATACCATTTTAAGGATTACAGAAACTGTGGAACCCATCATTTTTTTTTTTTCATTTTAAAAATGTATGTGTTAATTAAGCTAACTGGATTGACTGATGTTCTGTTTAATCAATATACAGTGGGCACATTTTCCGCATATTCGTTTTGGACTTGGTCTTGATCATGACAATAACAAGCAAAAGAAGATGGATGAAGTTGTCATAAATGAGAATCAAGGTGCGCAGAATGCTCAGAGTTTATTCTAATTTCATTCGGTGCCTGTCAAAAGCATAAATATGCAAATATATATGCTTGCATATGAAATGCTTTAAGTTATATACTTCTTATTTATCGAACTTGTTCAAGTATAAACAATCATGATCACTGGTATATTATTGATCATTGTAATTATCTATTTGTTACAAAATACCTATATTTATATATAATCTAAATTTAGATCGTAATAGGCATTTAAAAGCGATTGATGCTTTATTTTGAGTTTGTCTGGTACAATAGATCCATCTGCATATGCCTGTAGTAAATAGGTCTAAAGTGGTACATTCCAAATCTATTATCTGTGCATTATATACAGTCTTATGTACAGACTATTTATTTAATTATATTTCATATTATTTATTATACAATGTAGCGTCAAATCAATCAATACTGATATTGACACTACTACTACTGAGCAAATTAATGAAACATGCATGGCTGCTTTCAAAGCATGTACAAACTTGTATAATTTACGCAATAAGGTATTTATAATTCCTTTAAGTAGAAGACAAACTATGGAAACGTATGGAAAGCAGCTGCAGGTAAATTTCAATTGACACTTTAATGCTTTTGAACGGTCACATTTTCATATGTGTATGAGCTATATGATGAGTCACTTTCATTAAAGATACCTATATATCTTGATGTTGCAGTAATAGCAAACAAACTTTCAACTCCAGGCTATTCTGTGTTACCACTGTAGGTGTATTTTATGTTGCAGTAAAATAACACTTTTGTTTGATCAGTCAATGCATACTATTTCTCTTTGTTCTAGTAAAGCAAGCAAAACGAGGTATTGTGTGTGTCTAATATCAAAGACTGAACCGTGTTGGTGCAAGATCAATGTTTCTAGTAGTTTAACTGGTTAGACCTTATGAACCGCATTGATTGTTATTTTTTATTTTTCAGATTTCAATGTAAAATTATTTCATTTAATGTAAAATTTTAACAAGTTATAATCAATATATTGACTTTTAAGAATAATTATTTTTGAACATTTGATAATAAATTTAATTAAAAAAATTCTTAACAATTCTTTTGTGATAAAGTGTAAATTTCTTTTATAATAAAAAAGATTCATTTCAATAATGGTTCATAAAATGTGCACTAATAGTGTATTACATAGTCCAAAATTGATAATGAAGGTTATGGTATTATTTGTCAAATTAATTACATGAAAAAAGGCAGAGTAAAGCAATAGATTTTTTATTAAATTTATAAAGAACCATGTGTTTTAGATATGTTTGTTTAGTCCGCGGGTGCGGCGCAGTGGAAATGAGACTTGTGTTCTGGTAAAAAGACTCAGGTTCGATTCCTACTATACGTTTTCTTATCCTATATAAATTTATCCGGGGGTATGAGGGCTTGAATCAGCAGACGGTTTTACTACTCTCCTCAGAAGTTTACCAGTCCGTCGGGTTCTTCTGGGTTTTCATTGTTTAGATGTTTTTTTTTGGGTTTTGATGTTAAACCATTGGTTTGCGTACGTGCACGGTTATTTGATTTTGAAAACCATAGCCATTAAAAATCGAAGGTTAAGCGTGGTTGAACTGTGAGTCCTTGCTTAGGTCAAGACATTAAAACATTGATTATATTAACACTACTAAATACTATATTAACATTGCTAAAAAGTTACACTGGTAAAGTAATGATTTTTTGCAATTCATGACCATTGAAAACCATGCTTCGTAATTCACATTCCTACAAGATTTCTTATATATTTTTGTTTTGTCCGATAATTGTTTACTCACGTAGTATTTTAGGGTCAAATTTATGTGATATTTTCGCTCACTTTTTTGTTAAGAAAAAGGTTAGGCCTAAACCACTCGTATTGTAACATAAACAGCATCCTAATTTCAAATTTGTAAAATTAATATTCAAAATGACGCCAAAACTAACGTTCATTTTCTCCATGATCGTCAAACCGAATTTTTTGTATGCTTTGTAAGTGTCAAACATCAAAATTGCTATTTATATTACACGAAAATGCCGATGGTATTTGCCCTGCGAATATTTATAGTGTATTTGCATTGCTAATATTTTAATCAAAGGTTAACTTGTTTCTAGTTTAATATCAGAAAAATTGGACAAGCACCTTTGTTCAAGTGGTTAATTGATTCGGTTTTGGTACAGGATGTCACAAGTTCGAAACTTGATTGGTGGACGAATATTTATAGCTTGTGTTTTGAAATTAAATTTTATGTTCATTTTTTTGTAAAGTAAAGCCTTCTTCTTAGAATTGTGAGAAGGCCTCTTAAGGAACAAAATCCCGCACCTTGGTTTGGACCGTGAGATGGAAGTATCTAAGTTGGGGACATTATCTTAGATAAGTTTTCCAAATGATGTAAAAATAAAAGTTTTTTCTATGTTCCATAATAAAACTAATTTTTAATATTCAAAACGTAAAACGGAAAACCCTAAGTTTAGAACTAGACGGATTCTTATATTTTGAAAGAATACTAATAATGCAATTATATGCAACCCAAATGTTTACAGTAGCAAAACAATGAGTTGAAAAATAGAAGAGAAATGACATGGATCTGGAAAATAGTTTGGTGTTTCTGTGCAAAATATTCTAACCAAAAAAAGTTCATAAAAGTTGATGATGGCTCAGCAATAATCTTGAAGGGCATTTTTGTGGGACAGAGAATAGGAGTACCCTAAATAAGGCCATACTCATACATACTGTGTGAAGGTCGTTTGGTTGAGAAGAAAATCAAAAATAAAAATTTATGTTTCATGAGTTACATCTGTCTCAGTCGTATGTTTATTACTATAAAATATCGAATTTGTTGTCTTGCTAGAAATAAAATTAAAGTTTCAGGCATAGTTCTCACGACCAGACCGTTGGATTGATCGAGATGCTTCATGGTTTAAGACTTTGATTGTTCAGCCAGTCAAAACGTTGAAACCGCATATTTTATTTTCATAGAAAAATTTATACATTTAAATAATGCTATATACAAAAATATTGAACTAAAAATGCTAAGTGGACAAACTTTAGAGGGTTTTCAAGGTCTGCATGATAAGTTGTATACTGCACTAGTGCAACTGCAGTTGTGAACAGTAGCAGTGCACAACAATAAAAGTTTAATGAGACGATTTTGACGAAGATTGCAGTCATTTGAAGGAGTTTAAAGTGGACAAGAACGAAGTAACGGAGTTTGTGGTATAAACTTTGGTGCGATGGTGACCTTTTTCACTATAGATTTATTATTTTATTCATAAGAACGAGAAGGAGGGAGAATGGCACAATCAGAAAAATTAAAGCAAAAGAATCGTGGTTCAACGAGGTAAAATGGATGGTTGAAACACTGATTCGAAAGTCCGCCTTAGATTCATATATGACTGAAATATGATTGAGTTTCGGATCGAAATGGTCCACGGTTATTCAAGGTGAGGCCGTGATTGGGTCCGGACATGAAACCACTTTCATGTTGTCTGAAAATTCTTGTATAAACATGCTCATTTAGGAAGTATGATCTTATCATAGTTAGTTATATAAGTAATAGGTTAACTAACACAAGTAAGATCATAAACTGGGAAACACATGATTGAATAATGACCATACGAGTTGACATAAGTTTGGTGTGGCAGGAGCTGGTGTTTTGTTTTTGGTTGGTGCACAATCTGATATGTCACCTCAAAAGTTTACATGCAACGCATATATTCATATCATCATGTACGTAAAGTCTGTATTAAATTTTGGATGCATGCATGATTAGCATCGACACGCCAGTTTACAACTCCAACACAAACAGAAGCAGTTCAATCATTCAAGGCATATAATAATATATGGAGTTGCATTCATTATCATGAAAGTATAAGCTTAGTCAAATTGAGTTTTCTTAATCCTGTGTATGTACTTGACATGTAAATCGCAGTGTTGATTTTTGTTTTATTTTTGTAATGTTTGTTTCACAATAAGGAAAACGATCAGTATATGTTATAACATGGATGTGAATCTGTTTTCTTTTTACATTTTTGATTAATACTATTATTAATTTGTACATTTATGATGGACTTTTTATACTTGTATATTGCTATCAAAATCTAATACATTGAAATATAAATGTGCTGGCAAATTTCGGGCTTTGTGTGAAATTGTGATTTAGGGCTGTCGTCCTATAGATCCATACCCAGGACCAGCTCTTTGATTGGCTATGGTTCATAGAATATTGTCCATTGTGTTGTCCTAATCTGTTTTTTTTCTTCCTGATACATGATTAAAAGTTGGGCAATTACTGTTTAGAAAATGGCAGTTCAGTTGAAAAAATTGCACAGAACCTGTCATAGTGTACTCAGACGTGGCTTAGTTCAAAACATAGTCACAAGCCCTCTACATGACTACTGAAATTTTAGGGAAGACTTTTCTTTTTAACGACAAAAAGTGATGTAAGCAAAAATTTCATTATAATATCTTTAACACATGACCTCTAAAATAGCTGTTTAATGCATCATACCTAAAACTAGAGGTGAACGTTCGATCGGTTTGGTCGGTTTTGAGATAGAAAATGTCAAACTGAATTCACTACAAAAAATGAGTGCTGTTTTCCAACCCAGAATTCCCTACGCCATTCCTACGCTGCGTAGGCGCGGCCTAGGGAAAACGTGGAAACATAGGGAAGGGGTAGGGACGGCGGAGAGAATTCCCTACACATTTCCTACACGCACCAGGTTCTCCAACAATTGATCATGGCGTAGGGAATGTGTAGAGAATTGCCTACCCATTTCATACACCTTATTATTCTTCCTACGCATTTCCCTACGCCAAAGAAGTTGGAATTTCTCTACGCTTTACCTACGCCAGACAATTATTAAATTTTGTAGTTTAACTTGAAATTATATTATAAAAATAGATAGTTTAATTTTTCAGTAAATCGTATTAACTTTCGAAACTAAAATAAAATTATATGTATATATATATATATATATATATATATATATATATATATATTTATATATATATATATTAAATTTAAATTATAATAATTAACTTTTAGATGTTTAATTAACTAAAAAAGTATAATAATTAAATTTAATAAGTTGAAATACCAAATTAATAGTCCGAAATATGAAAATTATGATTCAAAAAAAGTAAGCAAGAAATTTACATTATATAAAAAAAAAATTCAGTTAAACTTAAAAATAAAACTGATTAAACTTTGCGGAAAATCTGCTTTTGTTAGAAATGTGACATTTTTTAATGAGTTATTGTTTTTCTATATTATTGTAAAAGTATTTTTTTTTTTCTTTTCATAATTGATTATACTTGGTTTAAATTTTAACTTGGTTAACATAAATTTACAAAATATAGGCATTGAGATATATCTGTTCAACTTTTGCATCCAAATCAACTATTTTTGTCTTTTTAACATATTAAACATTTAGTAATTTTTTATTTTACATGGCCTACAAAAGAATGAAATCGCGTAGGAAACGCATCAGCAACAGGCACTTAAACAATTACTTAAATAATATATTGTACTTTCCTTCCTCAGTACGACTAAACTACCAAAACCCTAAATCCCAAATCGTTTCCATCTCACCACGAGGAAAAAAAACCTTGAATCAAAAACACGAATCATTAGCAAAAAAAAAAAAAGCGCGTCCGACATTATAAAGAAGAGAAGAAAAAAAACCCTAGAATAGAATAGAAATCCGCGAGTGCGACATCAGGCTACCAACGTCGACAGTGAGCAATGACCACCAACGAATGACAATTGCAGTGCCGTGCAAAGAGTTGAAACAATTGTAGACTTTCTTTGATTTTGCTGGTAAGTTTTAATTTTTTGATTTTAGTTTATCTTCAATTCATTTACTGATTTACATTAGAATAAAACACTAGGTATAGAAATAGAATGCAGTTTTGTATGATATAAGTTTCAATTTGATATGCTTTACATCTTCAGTTTCTTTCACCTAATTGCTCATTTTAAATATCATAAACATTACTCTAGTTATTACCAGCACCGGCCCAGGGGCAAGTCCACCGAGCCCCCGGGATGGGGCAGCCCAAGAAAAATCTGTTTTACTTCAAAGTTACAGCTTAATAGCAATCTCCAGGTTGGCGACGCTTGAACCCAAAAAAACTAGTGTTTCAAAAATCAACGCCTTTTAAAATCATCGCTGCATACTCGGCTATTCCATCAGCCATCGTCGGCTCATCCTTGCCTCCTACGCGATATTTTCTACTGCTGATTTGAAGTCCTGCTACAGTCTCTTTATACTGCCATTGCTAATTAAATATGCGAATTTGTTCTTTACCCATGTCTATATTACGTTTTTCTTCAATTTACAATATATCGAGACTATGGACAATTGGATTGTAATATTTTCTGAGTGTGTGGTGCTCAAACTTGTTGTGTATCGATTCATTTCTTACTCACTAATGTGAACACTTTCTGTTTCATTATTTTTTATATGTTTTAACATTATTTTGTGGCTATATGCATGTTGTCAATATTATTTTCTTCTATTTTTTTGGAATCCATATTTTCTCAAAACTGTAGTATTTTACTACAAATCATAAAGTGTTTATAGTTCTTATATATACTTGGTTTCCATTCATATTCTACTGGTTGCATGAGTATACTGTCATTCTCATTTACCATTGCTACTTTATTTCGGAAATTGAATTCGTTATTAATTTCAATCTAACACTCTAGCAAAAGTTATTTTAATCATACCCTGCATAACGTGACCCATTTTTATTCGATTACCTCACACGAAGGCTATTCTACTTATGCCTTTTTCTGACCAAAATTCTAGCTTTAAACCTGGAAATCATACCTAGACTGGGATTGTTTGCAAGAATCCCTTGTTTAAATTTAGATCTAGAACCCTTTTTCTCATCATCATAAGTCTTCAATCATAAAAGTAGGGGCCTCCTTCCGTAATACGATCATAATATACTTTATTTTCAAATTTCACGATGTACAATCCATTGTCTTGTGTGCAGATTTGAAAGGCGCCCTCTGGTTCCCACACTCTTTCAATATACACTTTAAAGTATTGATAATATGGCTCGAGCCCACAATGTATATTACGATTGAACTATCCTATTACATCTTCACTAAATTTAATGCTGAATTTTTCATTCTCTCATGCCATCAATTTGTAGAATTAAAGCAAGGCAGAGATTGAAATTTGTTCATCTACTATCACTGCTTTTCATGATCTGATTGTTAGGTTATGATTTGTTGGTGTTGGGATGCATTTTAGGGATGATGCTCGAATTCTAGTTTGAGTTGAAGGATGGGAACTACGGCTGGTAGTATGAAACTAGAAACTTTTTTAAAACACAATGAAGAGAGTGATATTTGTGGAAAAGGTTATATTTTAAACTTACACAACTAAGAAGATCTTGTCATCGCAAATAACCAAATCAAGTAGCATCCTTGATTTCTTAAGATCTTACCATGATACGATTGGATTTCTAAATGTATGGGTTGCATACCGAATCATATTAATTATCCCGGTTACGGTGGCGGCGGCAGAAAGATGTTTCTCCTTTCACTAGCGCAAACTCTGTCCACCATAATTTAGTTTTATAGTATCTGGATGTACAATAATTATTATAAATTATAACCTCCTCTTTTTAACATAATATTAAGGCACTAAAAGCATGTTTTATATTTTATTAACGAATATTCTGTTTAAAATTTAAACCATTTTAACTTTTTATTCAAAGAAGTTAATTAAAAAAATTGTTCAGCATAGATTAATGTTTGGCCCCGTTTGACAGGTATCGTATATGATCGTTATATAGATGTTCGTTTTGTTGTGAAACGGACATCAATATTCATCTAATATAGTATTTTTCGAATTTGTCCATGTATTGGACAAGTTACAAACAAAACTAAGTTTTTACATTACATAAATCATTTTAATTCAAGTGGTGACAAAATTTCGAGACTTCCTCTTTTTTGTTCCCCGTGTACACCCATAGGCGTATGATATGGGGAATAAGGGGAAGTGCTGCCGAAATTTTGTTGTACCACTTGAGGCGAATTGATTTATGAAATGTAAAAATAAGGTTTTGTTTGTAATGGGAAGTAGGTTGACTGAGCCCATAAATAAACAGTTCTAATGGAAAGTTCGATTAAATAAACAATAGACAAATTTCTATTAGGGTTACGATAAGATATATTTAATTTGCATAAATGTAAGAATTTAAACATTTAGAAGAATTAGAATTTTTAAGTTAAACTAGCATACATCTAATATTGTATTTATATGTATACGAATTTGAAATTATATCTATCTAAATAAAATAATACAATAATTGGGTAGTAATTAAAATAATGAAATAACTATAGTTCTATATAGTAATAATATAAGTACTCATCTTATAATATAACATATCTTAATTATGCACTAGAAGATGGAACGTTTGAAAGTTCGTTGCGCTTGGATGTACAAAAATATTGGGCATAGAGGAAGAATTCCATTTCAATTTTTAAGAGGTTTAACCGAGTTCATGCTAGTAGCATCTTCCAATGGGACAAACATGACAGAAATCCGCTGTCCTTGTAAGAAATGCAAAGCCACAAAACATCATCCTTATGAAATTGTTCAAAGGCATTTGACTAAAAACGGTTTTATGGGCGATTACTATGTGTGGATACATCATGGTGAAGATGCGATGAACGTTATTAATATGTCGGTAGTTGTTGAGGATGATAACGTAAGTATTGACATTGATTTTGGTGAATCTACTAGTACAGAAAATAGAATGACTGAAATGGTTATTGATGCCGCTGGTCCGAGCATGCTGCCTAATTCATTTGATGTAGAGGAAGAACTAAATCCAAAAGCTAAAAAAAATTTTGACGTGTTAGAAGAATCTAAAAGACCGCTTTTTGATGGATGTCCTATGATAGAGTTGGCAGCAACTACTAGGTTAGTTGCTATAAAATCCACAAATAACGGTACCCAAAAATTAATGAATGACGTTCTTAGCTTAATTCGAGATGTGGTTCCATCCGGTTTGCAAACTAGATTGGCTGAAAATTGGTACCAATTAAAAAACCAAGTGTCCGCATTCGGGTTGCCGTATGAAAAGATAGATACATGTCGAAGTGGGTGTATGCTATATTGGAAAGAAGACATAGACCGTTCACAATGTAAATTTTGCAGCTTAGGAAGATATGAAAAGAAAAAAGTAACGGTAAAGGTGTGCCTTTTACTCGTTTACATTATCTTCCGATTATTCCTAGATTGCAAAGATTGTATTCGTCTTATGCCACTGTGGAGCACATGAGATGGCATAGTGAACGAGTTCGAGAGGAAGGGGTTTCATGTCATCCTGCAGATGGAGAAGCATGGAAACATTTCGATGACAAATATCCTGATTTTTCCAAGGAGTCACGAAATATTAGGCTCGGTTTATGCACTGATGGTTTCCAACCTTTTAGCCAGTATGGCAAAAAATACTCCACTTGGCCAGTTATTTTGACACCTTACAATTTGCCTCCTTGGATGTGTATGCAAAATCCATACATGTTCTTAACCCTAATTGTTCCTGGACCCAAAAATCCGAAAAACGGAATAGATGTTTATTTGCAACCTTTAATCGAGGACTTGAAGAAAATGTGGATAGAGGGTATTGACACGTACGACGTGTCAAAGAAGAAAATTTTCAAACTATTTGCTTGTTTGTTATGGACGATAAGCGATTTTCCCGCGTACGGGATGCTTTCGGGCCGGAGTACGGGAGGTAAATTATCTTGCCCCGTGTGCATGGATTCAACAAAAGCATTTACACTAAAGCATGGTGGTAAGCAGTGTTGGTGGGATTGCCACCGTCGATTTTTGCATACAAATGACACGTTTAGACAGGATAAGAAAAACTTTGAAAGAAATAAAACTGTAAATTTGCAACCACCAACATTTTTGAATGGAGAAGAAGTATTTGATATTGTAAAAGATTATGCAAAATTACACGAGACGGGAAACAAAGAGCCCAAAATTCCTGGCAAAGGGGATTATCACAATTGGTGCAAACAGAGTGTATTTTGAGAATTACCATATTGGAAAGATCTAAAACTTTGACACAATTTGGATGTGATGCATATTGAAAAAAATGTATTTGAGAATTTCTTTCATATAATTATGAATGCGAAAGGAAAAACCAAAAATGACTTGAGATCAAGAAAAGATAGCGAATACTATTGCAATCGTCCAGAGCTTAAGGTTAATCCTATTCGTCCAAACTTCAAAGTTCTTGCATGTTATGAGCTGGATAGGACTTGTTGTATAAAATTTGTAATATTCCGCTTTTCCGTACCCCTGAATTGACACTAATCTCCATCGATTAACTCAAGATGAACGGAAATACGAACCATTAGCAGAAGATGAGAGAAAAGATAGAACAGAACAGAAGGAAAACAACAACAGAACAACATCAGAATCTCACAATCGCAGCGGAACAACATATAATAAATAAATGAATAATCTTTAAACAAAGAACTATATCAGTTATTACATTACATCACATTACATTACATTATCAGAGTGAACAACAACAAACAATGTAGCGGAAAAAGAAATACTATATACTAGTAATACGCCAAGCCATCCATCTTGCCTCCAGCAACTCCTGAATTCCAAATATCCTGATAAACCTTAACTCTTGACTGCCCGTGTGGAAATTGGTGGGCACCCAGAGTTTAGGAAAGAAAACAATAAACTCCGATTCAGTCATGTGACTGGTGTGAGAACTCAAAACAGTTTATTTTATCTTCAAAACAAAATAGAGGAATATTTTTAAAGTCAATTTGCAATGCTTTTAAAAATGAGACTACCATAAGACCTCCCACCGCACACACAATGCAAATGCAGACTTGAAGGAGATTTCTCCTTATGATAGTCAAAGATGCTTACTACGCAAAATCAAATCACTTTTTGATATTATCATTAGTGCATAGTGTAGAAAACATTTCGAAAGTAGAGTATAAATCTTAGCCAGCATAGGTACCATTATACTATGCTTACTATAGCTACCATATTAGATGGCAGGTTCTACAACTAAAACCGTACAAGTCTCGTATTGTTTCTTTGGATTTCCAAAAAATGGTCAGACCAAGGAACTTCCCATTGCCACATAAGAATGCCTTTGGAAGGACGTCCCCGAGAACCAAACCGGATCTCTGCCAACACAAGGCCGGGTTACCCCTAACTGGGTAACTACTGACACGTGTATGCCATCCCCCGGTCCTTTAGGACCTTTATCCAAGCGCTCGTAACCAACATCACACAACGATAAATAAAGTGTTTCAACATGAGTAAGTATCTGGGCTCCATACCATGATACCACCCCTTTCCAGAAGGAAATGCACATACCCTAAGGGGCGCTACCCCCAATAACCTTGCCGCATCTTTTCTGTTTTGACCATTCCGGAGTGTGAGGTCCGACGAAGTCCCGTCCACAAAGCCATGCTTTGGTACAAAGCCATGCTTTGGGTCAACAAATGATCAAAGAAATGATCACAAAGATAAGTGATCAAACAAATGATCATATCACAAATGATCAAACAATGATCATTTCACAGCAACACTCAGCATGTCACATTACCAAATTGGGAATATATCGCTGATAACCTTCAACTACATAACCTCTGAGCTCGTACGTCTCGGAGAAGGGTGTTAAGCTAAAAGAATAAATTCTCCGCCACCAACAGAAATATATTTGAAAGAAATCAGCTTTATATCCCAATTTGTAATGTCAGACATACAATCCATACAAGTCTGTTCTGGGATCGAACAGAACCGAAGGCACTTACAAAGAAGTCCTTGCAATCCGGATATCCACAATCCTGATCGGATTCCCCATCACATATGGAGAACTCTATACCGGAGCAACTCGGTGCAGAGTCAATCGACGGGTCATCCTATCGCTCTTGCAAATATCCGGTTTTCAACACCTGTCTTCAAATACTATCCATAACGTCGAATCAAATATTCGAAATGGATTATACGACCCCAAGGTCCTTTTTCGGCTAACCCGAATAGTGAGCGCTTATTCAAAAATAAGCGTGACATTCAAATTCAAACAAATCACAACAAATAACCATTCAAAGGTAAATATTGATAGTCGGTTATTGAACTATCAATGGATATGCACAACATCACTAGATTCCAAATAATTTTTCAAATTATTTATTTCCCAAAAATATCTTTACAAGATATATAATTTCAAAACCTCATAAATAAATCAATATTTATTTTTAAACAAATTCCACTTTCTTTTATAAATTCCATAGTGAATTTATATTTCACAATATCTACTGATATACGATTTTCAATGGGTTTCAAATATTCATTTTCAATTTATCTTCAAAAAGATAAATTCTCAAAATATTCACTTTATATAGGAAAACATTTCCATACTTACTTATTAAGTAATTCACAATCTTTTTATTTTCTACACTTGGAAAATATTCAATATGCTTAAATCGAAATTAAGTATATGTTTCATTCTTTAAGGAAATCATTCTCTTAAACATATTTATTTGGGCCAAAACGAATGTTACGTAAAACATCGTTACGACAACCCAAAATCACTAGTATAGGGATTCGAAATTAAAATAGATATATAAATCCCAATACTATACAAAACATTTCCTTTCAGAAATCATTTACTATAACAACAGTGTTATAGTCCACCATTTCCTTCTATTTCTCGAAAACATCTTTTTCAAGAGTAAATATTGAAATCTATGGTTTCGAATCTTAACACATTTAAAACATCGTTAGATCGTTTTAATTCTATTTAAAATATCACATCCAAAACATTTTCATTAACATATTATTCACTATTCGAAAACGTGAATATACTTCGGCAACCAATTTCATCATTCTATTCATTCTATTTTAAAGGATTATTTACTGCCTAAAACGTGAATATAACTTCATTAATAAGTTACAACAATTTACTTATCAAAATAAGTCATTTGCGGATTTATAAAACAACGTTTATAAATTCCATTTCTATTTGTTTTATAACAACTTCCTTTTATAAATCTCCTTTATTAACCTATTCAATTTGTTACTCAATTATAAACCAAAAGTCCATAATTTAAGTTAAATACTTATAATTTATTTGTTTGCAAAAATCGTTCCTTTAACTTCCCAAATTATAAATCTTATAACTTATAAGATTCATTTTTTTACCCAAATCTATTCTTTTAATAACTTTACAAATTTCATAAACCTACTGTTTATAAAATTACATTTATAATTTCACCGTTTATAATTCTATAAATTTCATTCATTTATGAAATTCATTCACAATTCATTCTAATGCTTATAAAAACTCGTTTTATAATCCCAATATTTTAAATTTACAAATATCAGTTTTATAAACCTTTTATATAAATCAATTTATATTATTCTTTTAAAACGTCTTTAAACTCCTTTATAATTTCATCATTCTCTTTGATTTATAAAATAATCAAATTTCATAAATCCTATATTTAAACTTTTTACAATAAATTCAGAAATCCCAATTTAAACTATTTTATAAAATTATTAACCCCATATTTTTAAAAATCAACTTTTAACTATATTTCTCAAAAATCATAATTTTTATAACATTAAAATTATAACGTTTATTTATTTAAAATGAATCAATTCCAAAAATATTTTATAAACGTATACTTTCAAAAATCACTTTAAAAATCCTTTTAAAATTCCCAAATTGGCCAAATGATGCTACACACCAAATAGTCAATCACGACAACAACAACATCATATATCGATATGATAATCAACGAATATCAAAATATCCATAATCAAATAAATACTATTGAGGAATCCAGCTGGATCCCTCCAACCTGTTTTCTTGCATCCAAAGATGTTAGCACAATACCAATTCCGTTTCAGTACGAAATTATCGCGGTATATGGGATTTAAAATATTATCCGCTTAATAGACAGCGCAATAGGGTCTCATCCGCAATATAATGCGGGAAATCAACTCCAAGTACATAAATAATACCAATTTCACTGTACTGTGAAATATTCACGGTATATGTTTTTAATAAATAACCTCCGCTTACTAACGGCGCATAATGTCTATTTTAACAATCAATAGATAACAATCATCATTCAAACATACATTCAATAATTTTAAATCTAACTATTTAAAATTAAAATCGAAACAGGTTCGATTGAGTGAGAAGTTCTCACCTTGATTTCAATTTCGTTTTCAGCTTTTATTTCGAATAAAATTAAACGGACGTTTAATTTCACCCAAAATTCTCACTAACTCCATACGACTCCAATCCAATTCCGTAGCGTAGTGCTCGTCCGTACGATTCCAACGCAACTAGTTTCGCGCGTTTTCGACCTCCTATGAAAAAGGTACGAATTTTCAAAGTTACACGAATTTTATATAAACTAATTTTACAACATTATTTTAATTTTATACCCTAGCTAAATCTCTGCCATTTGATTTCACCCAACTTCATCCAGGCCATCCTTGCTTTCTTCCCTCTCTCATGCACGCGTTACCTACAGGTAATAGCCGAACCCATAGCAACTTCTAGGGTTTAATTTTTCGAGCTTCCACGAGCATTTCCACCACGATCAGATGCTTCCATCTTGAAGAGCATCTCGAACTCCACCTTCGGCTGCCATGGGGTGGAGCTCGGCCATCTCCCCACTCTCAAATTGTGTGCCGAACGCATGGCCTTTGAGCCCAAATTCCCGTTGATCAAAAGCTCCAAACACGATCATAGCCGTTGAATATAAGGATCTTGTCATGCTCTACAACTTTCATGTAGAAAGTTTCTCGAATTAAACGATGGATTTGAAGTTTTGAGGGAGAAAGATGAGTGATTTTCGGCCTTAGGTTCCATTAGTGGCGGCTCTGAAGAGATGAAACCCTAGCCTCTTTTTATTTTGCAAAATGAAAATTATAAGTCCTTATATAGAAAATTCCAACGACACTATTCATCCCGGATTTTCCGAACTCCAAACGAAGCGTGCCGGCTGGCGTTTCTAAGGTTTACCCCGCATTCCAAACATAATGGAACGTGTTTCGGGAGCTAATTCGATCATCGGTGCGAGTTATGGCAATTAACGTTCGATTTAAAATTAAATCGGTAAATCAAATTTCTAGGCGTTTTAGCTTGCACCGGACAAACAGTAAATCCGATTGACACGAAATTTGAAACCACACAATAATATCACATTACGGATCCGATGAAAATGTTTTTGTTGAAATCCGAGACTGTTTGAAAAATGACTATTTTAACTCGCCAAATTAATATTAAAACAATTTCGATGCGTTTCGAGCTTCCACGATCAAACGAAAACTCCGATTGCTACAAAAATTGAAATACGATAATAACAAACTATTACGGATCTAATGGAACTAGTTTCGTCCAATTCTGAGACTGTTCGAAAATTGACTAATTTCACTAGTCGATTAAATATTAAAATATTCAATTTTCACAAATTAACTCTTAATTCAATTTTAAAAGTTCTATAACATCATTCTAACTTCAATATGATAAAATAAAATTTTACAAATCATTTTCAATCATATTTAACCCAATTTTCAATTATTTCTGTATTTTCACATATTAAATTATCGGTTTAATTATCCAATTAAATCCAATTATTCGAAATAAAATTTATTCGACTAATAAATTTCACTTATTAATATTTAAAATTAATTAAATATTCAAATTTTAATTAATAAAAATTCTGGATGGTTACATACTTCCCCCCTTAAAAGAATTTCGTCCTCAAAATTAACAAGTAAGAAAAGTTACAGAACCTATTAACTTTCCCAAAATTAATAGTTAAACTTCTTACAATAACTTTACTAAGTTTTCAAATCATACTTAGTTATGTTTTCAAACCAAACTATCTTGTTTGACTTTCAATTCCAAATCAAAGTTATAGTTTTCAAAATTTTCCAATTTTTCTCAAAAATATTCTAACGCCTTAAATTTTCGGAAAAATTCGCCAAAGTCTCCTCTGCGCGGCTCGAACTGAAAAAATGACAGTATATATATCACAAATATACATCTCATCAAGTGATGAGGCATCCCGCAGGGAAAAAGTGTAAAAGTACGATATGTAATCCGAGATATGTACCTTATATTTTATTAGCGAGCATATACGGCTAATATAGCATGAAAGCGAGCTCCAAATGCGAAGCAAACGCGATCCGCACCTACTAAACACTCAACAAACAAATGAGAAACATGTATATAGACAATAGTATCGATATACAACATATAACAATATAATAACTATATATGCCAACATAGCAAATGCAGTAAAAGAAATAAATTCAACCATCAACCAACTATCATCCAAAACATACGTTCAATTTGATTAACATTCAATCCACTCATTCAATTACAAAAGTTGAATTTCATTACATAATTCAAGTTCACATTTATCACTTAACTCTATTAATTTACTTTGATACCAATATCAACTTCATTCAACATCACTTAAGTTATACTTCATTTTATAAACATCACTTGGTTTTACTTAACTTAAATTCCCACTTATAAATCAATTCAGATTCTAAACTCTAAAGTAAATTTTTATTTAACCTTTACCAAAGTCAAATTTCATCACTTATTCAAACTCATTTTTATTTACAACTCATATTCATAAATATATTCATATAGTTTCACTTCTTATATATATAAGTTTATTTCACAATTGCAAATCACTTTAATTATAATTCAATTCTTATAATTCTTTTGCTTATACAATTATTCTTTTATTTAGATGTTTTTATTTAACTTATTCAACAACCAAACAATCTACTTATATATATACTTTAATAATTCTGAAAAATTATTCCTTTATATATAAAAATATACTCAAGGTAAAATTATTCCATTTACCTAATTTAAAACAATACCGTGCCGGTTTATCTTGTTTAAGAGTTTAGAAACCCCTATCTACGATAGTTAGCAAGACTACATCGACCAGAATCTATAAACAATCAACCGATAAGTCAACACAATACAAAACAATTTTATATTCACTAACAATTACGCTCTCATAGTTATTATTACACTCAAACTCATTCTAGAGTACTACTGACTCTATCTCTAATGAGTAATACCCAACAGAGCCATGGTTGTCGCTTAACCATACGCTCTGATACCAAATGTAATATTCCGCTTTTCTGTACCCCTTGAATTGACACTAATCTCCATCGATTAACTCAAGATGAACAGAAATACGAACCATTAGCAGAAGATGAGAGAAAAGATAGAACAGAACAGAAAGAAAACAACAACAGAACAACATCAGAATCTCACAGTCGCAGCGGAACAACATATAATAAATAAATGAATAATCTTTAAACAAAGAACTATATCAGTTATTAAATTACATCACATTACATTACATTATCAGAGTGAACAACAACAAACAATGCAGCGGAAAAAGAAATACTATATACTAGTAATACGCCAAGCCATCCATCTTGCCTCCAGCAACTCCTGAATTCCAAATATCCTGATAAACCTTAACTCTTGACTGCCCGTGTGGAAATTGGTGGGCACCCAGAGTTTAGGAAAGAAAACAATAAACTCCGAGTCAGTCATGTGACTGGTGTGAGAACTCAAAGCAGTTTATTTTATCTTCAAAACAAAATAGAGGAATATTTTTAAAGTCAATTTGAAATGCTTTTAAAAATGAGACTACTATAAGACCTCCCACCACACACACAATGCAAACGCAGACTTGGAGGAGATTTCTCCTTATGATAGTCAAAGATGCTTACTATGCAAAATCAAATCATTTTTGATATTATCATTAGTGCATAGTGTAGAAAACATTTCGAAAGTAGAATATAAATCTTAGCCAGCATAGGTACCATTATATTATGCTTACTATAGCTACCATATTAGATGACAGTTTCTACAACTAAAACCGTACAAGTCTCGTATTGTTTCTTTGCATTTCCAACAAATGGTCAGGCCAAGGAACTTCCCATTGCCACATGAGAATGCCTCTGGAAGGACGTCCTCGAGAACCAAACCGGATCTCTGCCAACACAAGGCCAGGTTACCCCTAACTGGGTAACTACTGACACGTGTATGCCATCCCCCGGTCCTTTAGGACCTTTATCCAAGCGCTCGTAACCAACATCACACAATGATAAATAAAGTGTTTCAACATGAGTAAGTATCTGGGCTCCATACCAGGATACCACCCCTTTCTAGAAGGAAATGCACATACCCTAAGGGGCGCTACCTGTAACGACCCGCAGCTCTGACCGCCTCTAGTCGGTAATTAAACCAACTAGAAACGTTCAAATGACGGATTGTTATTTAGTTTATATCATTTAAACAGAATCAGTCACAGAATCACTGAAACAATAATATATTTTATAAATGAACTTTTCTTTTATATACAAATATCAGAGTTATACAATGAATTACATTTTATACAGCGGAACAAACATATATCTTTTTAAAGTACAAGAAAAATCTCTTGAAAAACTTTAGCGATGCGGTAATTCCCCTCTCTCTAACTTCGCTGCCCGAAAATCTTCAAGCTGAAAAAAAATACTCGGTCTGACCCGAGCGTTTTATGCAAAACACAAAAACACTCGAGTCAGGATTAATCTTAATTCAAGTAAATAAATTTGCAATGAACTAAATAAAATGGTAACAACCATAAAGCATGAACATGTGTGGACAATGGAAAACAAGCCCTCAGGTCAGAGACAACACTTAAGCCAAATGAAAACAAACTACTGAATCAAGTGTCCAACAGAAGTTCGAGGCAGTAGTGTTCATGAAATACAACTACAACTACAAAGGTTCAAGGCTGAGACAAACCCAATGCACCAATGCAACAGCATACAAGGTGCAGACAACTCAACTAGACAATGGAAACCAAATACAAGTTCAAGTGCTCAATGCAGACCACAAAATGCCACCAAGCAAACTAAAATAAGCAAAAAGAAGCAACAGCATGAACAGTGATATGCAGCAGTGTATATGAACACAACTATAGGTAAAAGGTCAAGTTATATGCATCAGAATGTTGACAGAAGAAGACTGCAATGCATGCTACAACAACAGAGACCACCGCTACTACACAACACACCAGCAATCAAGATGGTGGCAAATGTATACAAGTGATACACGAACCAGAACACAAATCCAGCTACAACACTGAGTTCGACAATGTCAAACGCAAACAAATGCAACAATCAACTCAACTGAATACATGGAAGTATGACAGTGAAACTCAAAACAGTGCACAAGTTAACAGGACTTTTTTTTTTCTCTTATATATATTTATACAAGCATATGCACTCGGTTCATTTTTTAAGCTTGTTGATGCTTAATTATTTCCAGAGGAGATATAACTCAGTTGGATGCAAACTAAGATATACACAAGTACAGACTAAATGCAAGACACAGTGCAAACTAAGGGGTAAGTGCAACTTGACTATCAAGACCACAAGTATACAACAACAAGCAGCAGTGTGCAACAGGAGCTTCAGAAAGATCAGTGCAACCCGAAGCTACCAAATGAAACAATGATTATGAAACCACAAGTCACAAAAGTTCAAGTGAAGTAAAATCAACACAGTGAAGATACCCATGAAACAAAGCAATGATCAAGTCAAGACAAATGAAACTGGGTTCAAAATTTTCTTAACATTAAAAGATTCAGATTTAAAATTTTGAAACTAATATTCAAGATTTAAAAAAAACAAATTTCAAATAACACAAGTTCAAGTGAATTTTTAACATTTAGCAAATGTTTTATTGTTATTTACCTTCCCAAGTGATACTCTGACTTTCCTTCATTAATTAAAAATTTCATATCTTAAATTAGGTTTGAACAAATCATTCTTGTTGAATCCCAAAATCTAAAGAAGTGCAGATGGGAAGATTTGAATTTTTTTTTTCTTTTTGATAACTTTAAATCCTGAACTGTAAACAGGGTATAACCAGGCTGTCAAACATGCATGCTTAAACCAGGTACCAAAATACAGAGGTTATGCTAAGATACACATGCAACACTCTTCATCACAGAAGTTCATATGCAACAACATTTATCTACTAATCTTTTTAATAATGTTTGATAATCTTACTTTTGAAAATATTGTCTGTTATTATGGATTTCCAGAAATAACAGGTTTTATTTATCAAAATTAAAATTTTACAAACTTAAATTTATGCTAATCAACACAAATTGTTTACATAAAAATCTCAAACTAAGATTCAAACATAAACAGAAGCAGGTCTGTAAATAATTAGCATTAATGTTCATTTGTTTTAGAGAATTGAATTTCTGAAAGCAAACATTGCCTGTGAAACAACAGAGAACAAAATATACATACTGACACACTTCCACACATATATTCATACCAATTCAATTACATAAAGACTGAACAGTTTTCATGCAACATCAATAACAATTCACAGATCAACTCATGGATTTAAGACAGTCACTAATCAAACTGCTTTTAGAAAATAAAATAAAAAATCATTGTTCCTCTATATTTTAAAATTTCCAGAAAGGTGTTTATTTTATTTTTTTATTTTTATTTTTTTTAAACTTAAAGATATTTTCAAATTTTGGTTTAAACATTAACCAACATATTTTGTTAAAGAATCAAAGTCTAACAAAAATCAAATCAAAAGAAAATGGGTTTTCTTTCTCTAATTTGTACTCTTCACATTTTCAAAGCAGAGATATATTTGGATATTTCATTCACATGCAAGTAGATTTCAAACAAATATACTTAGTTCAACAACATACAAACATATTTATCATCTGTTATCCCATTTTTTGGTCAAAACTAGGATATCCTCGTTGTGTGCGTTTCCACCACGACCAGGAGCAAAAAGAAGCATTCAGCATCTCATTCGGCATTCCCATCTCCCTGAGTTCATCCGGTAATGTCTCATTCGGCATTCTCTAGTAGGAAGGAACACTCGGCACTCACACATGAAGCTTCATTCGGCAGTACAAGCATGTGTCCATTCGGCGTAACCAGCCTCTGCAAGCATGTGTCCATTCGGCGTAACCAGCCACCTTCCCTTCAAGCTCACCACCGAACCAGCCCTTCCACCACTCCTAGCCGAACCGACTCCCAAGCCACAGCCGGACCACCATATGCCGAACCAACATCACTCCCTACTAATACCGGACCACCCCTTCCCACCGGACCGGCCTCTACTACCGAATGGAGCTCCGCCGAACCAGATGACTGCCAGTCCAGATTGCTTCAGCCCGGGCCCACCAGCAGCTATATGTATCCAAGACCCCTGCCCCCTACCTCACTCTATAAATAGAGGGGCAGGGGTACAACAATGGCAGAGAAGTTTGAGAGCTCAAACCTGGAAGGAACTTTCAAACAACTTTCATACACTTGTACTACAAGCTTTGTACTTGTAATCGGATTGGAAAAGGAGAATAACATATAAAGTGGACGTAGGCACACTTTGGCCGAACCACTATAAATCTGTGTGTCTTTTACAGTTTAGCCCCTACTTTTTACGTATTTGCATACACCACCTAAATCAATACGAACAACATAAAATCAACTAATTCATACGACTTGGAGTTGTTTGATCATCTTTTGTGCAAACATATTTGGGTTATTTGCTGAGATCTGTAATTTGTGTTTGAATATCGCTGAATTATATTCATACACTGGTGCTTTCACGACTTTGGGTGTTTGCGGCCATTTTTTACGCAAACATTTTGGTGCTTTCATTGAGAGGAACCAGCTCCCGCTACATCGGATAGAGGTTTAGATTTGGAAGACGATGACTAGGCAAAACAGTAGAAGGCTAAGGGCTGAGAGAAGCCAACAAGGAGGAAGTCAACAAGCATCCTCCGGAGGTGAGGAAGGACCGGCTTCGATCTACATAACCCGGGATGAAATGGAAGCCATAACAAATTCACTGCAAGAGAGGTTGCTGAAGAGTCAACAGGAAATGATGCAAACTTTCTTGGAGCAAATGAGAGCTGCAGGGATGCAGAATTTAGGAACAGCTACAACGGCTATGGATGCAGGACAAGAAGCTAGGGTTATGGAACCCAACGAAGGACAAGATACGGAGCCAGGTAGCAATCAACAAGGGCTTGGGGGCAGGCCCACAGGAGTTCAACAGGCTAGAACCAACGTTGCTGCTAACGAACCAACAGAACGGGAAAGGACATCAGGAAGGCACTGTCTCTTTCATGATTTGGATGGACACGACACCAACAGCTGCAGGCACTTAAAGGACATAATTGAGGAACATGTAAGGAATGGACAACTGCCGCAATATGTTGGACCTCGGAATGCAACGGCGAGGCAGGAGCAACCGCCGCCTACCTCAAGCTACGATGGTGGGAGGCCCAGGAATGATGGTCGGTTGATCGTCCCTTGACCAGGTTAACATAAAATAAGTAGCAAACTGTTGGCAAGCAACCAAGTCATTTACACATGTACGGGGACGGAGATAGCCCCTAGGCATGCTCTGAATGATAATGGGCTGCGATGCTATGGTTTGTGAAATTTATCTTTTGCTTTTGGATTGGACACTGCTTTTTTCTTTTTGGTTTTCGGTTTTGGAGCTTGGATTGAGCTCCCAGTTTTCCTTGCTTTTTGATTTGGATTTTCCTTTGGACAATTGTTTTCGGTTTTGGATGCTGGTTTGGATTTCTGGTTTTCTGGTTTTGGATTTGGATTTTGGATTTGGATTTTGGATTTGGATTTTGGATTGGATTTTTATCTGATTTTTGATAAACGGTCGTCGGGTATGGATTATGCCTGGCAAGGGGTGAGTCGCTTTGCCCGAACGTGGTAAATTGACTCATTCAGGTCGTCGAGTATGGACTATGCTCGGCAAGGGTCCGGAGTGATCAGGATTCGGCCTAGGACTTAGGCCCTATGTTATCAATCGTTATTTTCAGCTCGTCGAGTATGGACTATGCTCGGCAAGGGTCCGGAGAGACCAGGATTCGGCTTAGGACTTAAGCCATGGCATTATACAGCGCCCAGGGACACTGGGCCAAGGTCGTCAAGTGTGGACTACGCTTGGCAAGAACCCGGAGAGGTTAGCTCAACGCCCAGGGACACTGGGCCACGGTCGTCAAGTGTGGATTACGCTCGACAAGAACACGAGGAGGCTAGCTTAATATCCAGGGACACTGGACCAAGATCGTCAGGTGTGGATTGCGCTTGGCAAGAGCCCGGAGAGGTTATGAATTTGGATATCGACCCAGAGAGGTCCTGGATTCGGTTGTTGGCTATTGGATAAGGATGGTTTGGGACTCGGTTGTCGAGTTCGGATGGACATGGAATTGGCTCAAGCTTTGCTTATTGGATTCGGAACTATTCAAAACACGCCTTGTTATCACAAGGCATGTTTTGGGGGGCAAAGTGTTATCCCATTTTTTGGTCAAAACTAGGATATCCTCGTTGTGTGCGTTTCCACCACGACCAGGAGCAAAAAGAAGCATTCAGCATCTCATTCGGCATTCCCATCTCCCTGAGTTCATCCGGTAATGTCTCATTCGGCATTCTCTAGTAGGAAGGAACACTCGGCACTCACACATGAAGCTTCATTCGGCAGTACAAGCATGTGTCCATTCGGCGTAACCAGCCTCTGCAAGCATGTGTCCATTCGGCGTAACCAGCCACCTTCCCTTCAAGCTCACCACCGAACCAGCCCTTCCACCACTCCTAGCCGAACCGACTCCCAAGCCACAGCCGGACCACCATATGCCGAACCAACATCACTCCCTACTAATACCGGACCACCCCTTCCCACCGGACCGGCCTCTACTACCGAATGGAGCTCCGCCGAACCAGATGACTGCCAGTCCAGATTGCTTCAGCCCGGGCCCACCAGCAGCTATATGTATCCAAGACCCCTGCCCCCTACCTCACTCTATAAATAGAGGGGCAGGGGTACAACAATGGCAGAGAAGTTTGAGAGCTCAAACCTGGAAGGAACTTTCAAACAACTTTCATACACTTGTACTACAAGCTTTGTACTTGTAATCGGATTGGAAAAGGAGAATAACATATAAAGTGGACGTAGGCACACTTTGGCCGAACCACTATAAATCTGTGTGTCTTTTACAGTTTAGCCCCTACTTTTTACGTATTTGCATACACCACCTAAATCAATACGAACAACATAAAATCAACTAATTCATACGACTTGGAGTTGTTTGATCATCTTTTGTGCAAACATATTTGGGTTATTTGCTGAGATCTGTAATTTGTGTTTGAATATCGCTGAATTATATTCATACACTGGTGCTTTCACGACTTTGGGTGTTTGCGGCCATTTTTTACGCAAACATCATCGAGCTTCTAGTCATGCAACCAAAGTTTAGTTAAAACAAGTCAGAGTTTGCCCACCTATTTTTTCTAGCTGTTGATTTCTTATTTCCAGTAAACAAAAGTTTCTTTTTAACTTAACAAAATTTTAACCTATATTTTTTTTCTTTAGTTTGAAGGCTACAAACTGGATTGAGCTTATCTTTAAGCATACACACAAGTGTGCAGTGTATTTCAAATCAAAAATCCAGTTAAAACAACCATGCAACCAAAAATCACAATTGAACATACATTTATCAAAGCATACTTCGATATTAACTCGAACTTCCACCTAAATAACCAAGTTAAGAAGTTTACTCACAAGTATTCATTTTCTTTACTACATTTTCCTTAACCAGATTCAAAGATCCATCACATGCAGCAACAACAAACAAGCAAAGTTTTTGATATAGCATCTGTTCTTATCAATTTAAAAACAAATTACAAATAGCATCTGTTCTTATCAGTTTAAAAGCATATGTTCTTATTAATTTAAAAGCATCTGTTCTTATCAATTTAAAAGCATCTGTTCTTATCAGTTTAAATTCAAGCAATCGAGCAAATGATAGCAAATAACACCCAACAAACAAACATGCAGAGACTTATCTGTTCATATCAGTTTAGATTAAATTATCAAAGCAAATGATAACAATAACCCCCAAATCATAGCATGCAACCAAACATCCAATTCAAACAAATCTAAAAACTTGAATAAAAATTAATCGTGAGAAAAAAACTCAACTTGTCTTGAATCGAAACAGCCGAGGTGGGAATGAGCACAATCGAACGAAGATCGAAGCCCCAAATTGGATCGCAAGCCCTAATTTTTCAAAGCGGAACGAACGAGAAGAACGAAGCCGCCATTCTTTATTTCCTTTCGGTTGATTTTGGGTGAAGGGTTATGAACGAATGAGAACATAAAATAAAGAGGGTCGGGTGAAAGTAAAGGCAGTGGGATTTTTTCTTTAATTTATGTTTATCTTTTATATTTATTTATTTATTTATTTCATATTGATTAAAATTTTATTCCTTTTTATTTAAGCTAAAGAAAAATGTTATTAAAACTAACCATCCTTTATTAATTTAAATAAGCAACAATTCTTATATCCAAATTTATTTTGTTCTAAGTCGTTAGTTCGAATTTTAAATACAACTTCAATATTCAATTTCAACGCCAATGTCAAATTTAAATTTTTTATTCAACTTTTTATAGATTAAATTTTAGAATTTAATCGCCAAATCATAGAAATGTTTTATATAGCATTGGGAATTCAATCTAAATCATCATTCAAATATTTAATATTAATTAAATATTTTCAATTTAAAATGTTCAAAAATTCAGGATCGTTACAATCTCCCCTCCTTAAAAGAATTTCGTCCCGAAATTACAAGTAAGGAAAAATGATTGTTAAAATTTCACTAATATTTATACCCTACTCAATTTTATCAAGTTTGAAACTTATTAAAAATAAATAAATAAGTATAGGATTCATTCTATTGGTTTTGTCTCATTAGCTTTGTTAATTAACTCATCATTTTCTACAATCAAGACGCTAAAGTCTTTTACTAAAGTTTTCAACTTAAAAACTCAAAATTTTAAATTTGAAATTCTTCATTTAAGAAATTTACATAGTATAACTTTTCCAAAGCAGTGGACTTTCAAAACATTTCAAAAATCTTCTTCCTTAGTTCATTAGGTTGGAATTTATGTTACTTTAATTTCAGATTATTGATTTTCTATTTAAAGTTTGAAAATACTTGCTAACTCGAAATTTAACAAGTCTATTGTCGTTCTTAAAGACATTAGGCATACGCTGGCCAGGCGCAAGTCTAAAAATATCCAAGTACTAAATATACTTGCTTCAATTCCCAGTGAAAATACTTTTAAAAATTCTTTTAAAAAATGGATATGGAAAGCACATTCCCCCATGGATCACAGTTACCCGGCGGTTACGCTACTATCCCAGTAGAATCGCTTGTAACTGTAGATTTCTCATCTCTTGAATTTCGCCATGGTTGTTACCATAGATCGCGGTCCACATGGCGGTTACGCTACTATCCCAGTAGAATCGCTTGTGACCGTAGGCATCTCGCCCCTCGAATTTCGCTTTGGCTCCTAGATTGCAGTTTACACGGCGGTTGCGCCACTATCCCAGTGGAATCGCTTGTAACTGTAGGCATCACGCCCCTCAAAT
This sequence comes from Allium cepa, assembly GCA_030765085.1. Lineage (NCBI taxonomy): Eukaryota > Viridiplantae > Streptophyta > Magnoliopsida > Asparagales > Amaryllidaceae > Allium > Allium cepa. The sequence continues at coordinate 503,083,417 of CM060945.1, forward strand.
TACGCTAGTCACTCCAACTAATGGAAAACAAATGGCCAATCCAACTAATGGAAAACAAATGGCCAATCCAACTAATGGAAAACAAATGGTCAATCCAACTAATGGAAATCAAATGGTTAATCCAACTAATGGAAATCAAATGGTCAATCCAACTAATAGAATTCTACGTAGCTACGATTTTCAAATGGACACTCATCTCGAGTTCCAACAACCTACACAAAATTTAAATGGAAGGAACTTTTCCATATCCTCAATTTGGAAAACATAATATCATACATACATATATAATATTTCATTCCACAATTCGTACATATCATACTCATGTACTTACAAAAGTTTTCCCATAACAATTACCTTCCAAACTAATGGTTTTTGAATTTATCGTATTCTCATATATACGTTCTGAAAACCTCAATATCTCATACCCATAAAAAAATAGAGGATTCACAAATTTTCCATTTCATTATCCATTTAAAATTTTCCTCTAAGTCGATTTGGAAATTTAAGGTTATCTCAAACCTAATTCACATTCATAATCCAATTTATTATCGACTTCACACTCGATTTGGATTTCATGTTACATCGTCAATTCTCAACACATAATTGATGTCTATTGATATATAACATCTGAGCTCGTACGTCTCAGAGAAGGGTGTTAAGCTAAGAGAATAAATTCTCCGCCACCAACAGATATATATTTAATAGAGATCAACTGCTATGTCGTCAATTCACAATGTTAGACGTATAATCCAAATCGACCATTCAAAATTCAAAGTTGAACTAATTGTTCATATTTTCCAAAAATAATATTACAAGATATATTTTTCACGCTTCAACCATTTTAAAACAAATTTCAAATCATTTTTCACCTTTCAATCTTTGAAAACAAATTTCAAAGAAATTTCCTTAAACGGAAACATTTCCAAATATTTATCCATTTTAAACTTAAAATGGTTCACTTAAATCAATCAAATAAATCCTTACCGATTTATTTTAAACTTACGTTCTAAATCCGTAAATTTATTTCCACACTTCAAAAATAAATCAATATTTATTTTTAACAATTTTCCCTTTCTTTTATAAATTCCATAGTGAATTTACATTTCCAAAATATCTATGAATATACGATTTTCAAATCGATTTCACATATTCATTTTCAATTTATCTTTAAAAGATAAAATCTCAAAACATTCACTTCATATTGGAAAACATTTCCATACTTATTTAATAATAAGTAATTCACAAATCCATTTATTTTCAACACTTTGAAAATATTCAATATACTTAAATCACAATCAAGTATATATTTCATTCTTTAAGGACACCTGATTCAGTTGTTTGCTTCCATTTGCTCTGATACCACTTTTGCAACGACCCGCCGCTCTGACCGCCACTAGTCGCTAATTAAACCAACTAGAAACGTTCAAATGACGGATTGTTATTTAGTTTATAACATTTAAACAAAATCAGTCACAGAATCACTGAAACAATAATATATTTTATAAATGAACTTTTCTTTTATATAGAAATATCAGAGTTATACAATGAATTACATTTTATACAGCGGAACAAACATATATCTTTTTAAAGTACAAGAAAAATCTCTTGAAAAACTTTAGCGATGCGGTAATTCCCCTCTCTCTAACTTCGCTGCCCGAAAATCTTCAAGCTGAAAAAAAAATACTCAGTCTGACCCGAGCGTTTTATGCAAAACACAAAAACACTCGAGTCAGGATTAATCTTAATTCAATTAAATAAATTTGAAATGAACTAAATAAAATGGTAACAGCCATAAAGCATGAACATGTGTGGACAATGGAAAACAAGCCCTCAGGTCAGAGACAACACTCAAGCCAAATGAAAACAAACTACTGAATCAAGTGTCCAACAGAAGTTCGAGGTAGTAGTGTTCATGAAATACAACTACAACTACAAAGGTTCAAGGCTGACACAAACCCAATGCACCAATGCAACAGCATACAAGGTGCAGACAACTCAACTAGACAATGGAAACCAAATACAAGTTCAAGTGCTCAGTGCAGACCACAAAATGCCACCAAGCAAACTAAAATAAGCAAAAAGAAGCAACAACATGAACAGTGATATGCAGCAGTGTATATGAACACAACTACAGGTACAAGGTCAAGTTATATGCATCAGAATGTTGACAGAAGAAGACTGCAATGCATGCTACAACAACAGAGACCACAGCTACTACACAACACAGCAACAATCAAGATGGTGGCAAATGTATACAAGTGATACATGAACCAGAACACAAATCCAGTTACAACACTGAGTTCGACAATGTCAAACGCAAACAAATGCAACAATCAACTCAACTGAATACATGGAAGTATGACAATGAAACTCAAAACAGTGCACAAGTTAACAGGACTTTTTTTTTCTCTTATACATATTTATACAAGCATATGCACTCGGTTCATTTTTTAAGCTTGTTGATGCTTAATTATTTCCAGAGGAGATATAACTTAGTTGGATGCAAACTAAGATATACACAAGTACATACTAAATGCAAGACACAATGCAAACTAAGGGGTAAGTGCAACTTGACTATCAAGACCACAAGTATACAACAACAAGCAGCAGTGTGCACTAGGAGCTTCAGAAAGATCAGTGCAACCCGAAGCTACCAAATGAAACAATGATTATGAAACCACAAGTCACAAAAGTTCAAGTGAAGTAAAATCAACACAGTGAAGATACCTGTGAAACAAAGCAATGATCAAGTCAAGACAAATGAAACTGGGTTCAAAATTCTCTTAACATTAAAAGATTCAGATTTGAAATTTTGAAACTAATATTCAGGATTTAAAAAAAACAAATTTCAAATAACACAAGTTCAAGTGAATTTTTAACATTTAGCAAATGTTTTACTGTTATTTACCTTCCCAAGTGATACTCTAACTTTCCTTCATTAATTAAAAATTTCATATCTTAAATTAGGTTTGAACAAATCATTCTTGTTGAATCCCAAAATCTAAAGAAGTGCAGATGGGAAGATTTGAATTTTTTTCCTTTTTGATAACACTTTAAATCCTGAACTGTAAACAGGGTATAACCAGGCTGTCAAACATGCATGCTTAAACCAGGTACCAAAATACAAAGGTTATGCTAAGATACACATGCAACACTCTTCTTCACAGAAGTTCATATGCAACAACATTTATCTACTAATCTTTTTAATAATGTTTGATAATCTTACTTTTGAAAATATTGTCTGTTATTATGGATTTCCAGAAGTAACATGTTTAATTTATCAAAATTAAAATTTTACAAACTTAAATTTATGCTAATCAACACAAATTGTTTACATAAAAATCTCAAACTAAGATTCAAACATAAACAGAAGCAAGTCTGTAAATAATTAGCATTAATGTTCATTTGTTTTAGAGAATTGAATTTCTGAAAGCAAACGTTGCCTGTGAAACAACAGAGAACAAAATATACATACTGACACACTTCCACACATATATTCATACCAATTCAATTACATAAAGACTGAACAGTTTTCATGCAACATCAATAACAATTCACAGATCAACTCATGGATTTAAGACAGTCACTAATCAAACTGCTTTTAGAAAGAAAAAAAAATCATTGTTCCTCTATATTTTAAAATTTCCATAAATGTGTTTATTTTTCTTTTATTTTTTTTAAACTTAAAAATATTTTCAAATTTTGGTTTAAAAATTAACCAACATATTTTGTTAAAGAATCAAAGTCTAATAAAAATCAAATCAAAAGAAAATGGGTTTTCTTTCTCTAATTTGTACTCTGCACATTTTCAAAACAGAGATATATTTGGATATTTCATTCACATGCAAGTAGATTTCAAACAAATATACTTAGTTCAACAACATACAAACATATTTATCATCGAGCTTCTAGTCATGCAACCAAAGTTTAGTTAAAACAAGTCAGAGTTTGCCCACCTATTTTTTCTAGCTGTTGATTTCTTATTTCCAGTAAACAAAAATTTCTTTTTAACTTAACAAAATTTTAACCTATATTTTTTTCTTTAGTTTGAAGGCTACAAACTGGATTGAGCTTATCTTTAAGCATACACACAAGTGTGCAGTGTATTTCAAATCAAAAATCCAGTTAAACAACCATGCAACCAAAAATCACAATTGAACATACATTTATCAAAGCATACTTCGATATTAACTCGAACTTCCACCTAAATAACCAAGTTAAGAAGTTTACTCACAGGTATTCATTTTCTTTACTACATTTTCCTTAACCAGATTCAAAGATCCATCACATGCAGCAACAACAAACAAGCAAAGTTTTTGATATAGCATCTGTTCTTATCAATTTAAAAACAAATTACAAATAGCATCTGTTCTTATCAGTTTAAAAGCATCTGTTCTTATCAATTTAAAAGCATCTGTTCTTATCAATTTAAAAGCATCTGTGCTTATTAGTTTAAATTCAAGCAATCGAGCAAATGATTGCAAATAACACCCAACAAACAAACATGCAGAGACTTATCTGTTCATATCAGTTTAGATTAAATTATCAGAGCAAATGATAACAAATAACCCCCAAATCATAGCATGCAACCAAACACCCAATTCAAACAAATCTAAAAACTTGAATAAAAATTAATCGTGAGAAAAAAACTCACCTTGTCTCGAATCGAAACAGCCGAGGTGGGAATGAGCACAATCGAACGAAGATCGAAGCCCCAAATTGGATCGCAAGCCCTAATTTTTCAAAGCGGAACGAACGAGAAGAACGAAGCCGCCATTCTTTATTTCCTTTCAGTTGATTTTGGGTGAAGGGTTATGAACGAATGAGAACATAAAATAAAGAGGGTCGGGTGAAAGTAAAGGCAGTGGGATTTTTTCTTTAATTTATGTTTATCTTTTATATTTATTTATTTATTTCATATTGATTAAAATTTTATTCCTTTTTATTTAAGCTAAAGAAAAATGTTATTAAAACTAACCATCCTTTATTAATTTAAATAAGCAACAATTCTTATATCCAAATTTATTTTCTTCTAAGTCGTTAGTTTGAATTTTAAATACAATTTCGATATTCAATTTCAACGCCAGTGTCAAATTTAAATTTTTTATTCAAATTTTTATAGATTAAATTTTAGAATTTAATCGCCAAATCATAGAAATGTTTTATATAGCATTGGGAATTCAATCTAAATCATCATTCAAATATTTAAATTAATTAAAAGATTTCAATTTAAATTGTTCAAAAATTCAGGATCGTTACACTACCCCCAATAACCTTGCCGCATCTTTCCTGTTTTGACCATTCCAGGGTGTGAGGTCCGACGAAGTCTCGTCCACAAAGCCACGCTTTGGTACAAAGCCATGTTTTGGGTCAACAAATTATCAAAGAAATGATCACAAAGATAAGTGATCAAACAAATGATCGTATCACAAATGATCAAACAATGATCATTTCACAGCAACACTCAGCATGTCACATTACCAAATTGGGAATATATCGCTGATAACCTTCAACTACATAACCTCTGAGCTCGTACGTCTCGGAGAAGGTTGTTAAGCTAAAAGAATAAATTCTCCGCCACCAGCAGAAATATATTTGAAAGAAATCAGATTTATACCTCAATTTGTAATGTCAGACATACAATCCGTACAAGTCTGTTCCGGGATCGAACAGAACCGAAGGCACTTACAAATAAGTCCTTGCAATCCGGATATCCACAATCCTGATCGGATTCCCCATCACATATGGAGAACTCTATACCGGAGAAACTCGGTGTAGAGTCAATCGACAGGTCATCCTATCGCTCTTGCAAATATCCAGTTTTCAACACCGGTCTTCAAATGCTATCCATAACGTCGAATCACATATTCGAAATGGGTTATACGACCCCAAGGTCCTTTCCCGGCTAACCCGAATAGTGAGCGCTTATTTAAAAATAAGCGTGACATTCAAATTCAAACAAATCACAAAAAATACCCATTCAAAGGTAAATATTGATAGTCCGTTATTGAACTATCAATGGATATGCACAACATCACCAGATTCCAAATAATTTTTCAAATTATTTATTTCCCAAAAATATCTTTACAAGATATATAATTTCAATACCTCATAAATAAATCAATATTTATTTTTAAACAAATTCCACTTTCTTTTATAAATTCCATAGTGAATTTATATTTCACAATATCTACTGATATACGATTTTCAATAGGTTTCAAATATTCATTTTCAATTTATCTTCAAAAAGATAAATTCTCAAAATATTCACTTTATATTGGAAAACATTTCCATACTCACTTATTAAGTAATTCACAATCTTTTTATTTTCTACACTTGGAAAATATTCAATATGCTTAAATCGAAATTACGTATATATTTCATTCTTTAAGGAAATCATTCTCTTAAACATATTTATTTGGGCCAAAACGAATGTTACGTAAAACATCGTTACGACAACCCAAAATCACTAGTATAGAAATTCGAAATTAAAATAGATATATAAATCCCAATACTATACAAAACATTTCCTTTCGGAAATCTTACTATAACAACAATGTTATAGTCCACCATTTCCTTCTATTTCTCGAAAACATCTATTTCAACAATAAATGTTGAAATCTATGGTTTCGAATCTTAACACATTTAAAACATCGTTAGATCGTTTTAATTCTATTTAAAATATCACATCCAAAACATTTTCATTAACATATTATTCACTATTCGAAAACGTGAATATACTTCGGTAACCAATTTCATCATTTTATTCATTCTATTTTAAAGGATTATTCACTGCCTAAAACGTGAATATAACTTCATTAATAAGTTACAACAATTTACTTATCAAAATAAGTCATTTGCGGATTTATAAACAACGTTTATAAATTCCATTTCTATTTGTTTTATAACAACTTCCTTTTATAAATCTCCTTTATTAACCTATTCAATTTGTTACTCAATTATAAACCAAAAGTCCATAATTTAAGTTAAATACTTATAATTTATTTGTTTGCAAAAATCGTTCCTTTAACTTCCCAAATTATAAATCTTATAACTTATAAGATTCATTTTTTTACCCAAATCTATTCTTTTAATAACTTTACAAATTTCATAAACCTACTGTTTATAAAATTACATTTATAATTTCACCGTTTATAATTCTATAAATTTCATTCATTTATGAAATTCATTCACAATTCATTCTAATGCTTATAAAAACTCGTTTTATAATCCCAATATTTTAAATTTACAAATATCAGTTTTATAAACCTTTTATATAAATCAATTTATATTATTCTTTTAAAACGTCTTTAAACTCCTTTATAATTTCATCATTCTCTTTGATTTATAAAATAATCAAATTTCAAAAATCCTATATTTAAACTTTTTACAATAAATTCAGAAATCCCAATTTAAACTATTTTATAAAATTATTAACCCCATATTTTCAAAAATCAACTTTTAACTATATTTCTCAAAAATCATAATTTTTATAACATTAAAATTGTAACGTTTATTTATTTAAAATGAATCGATTCCAAAAATATTTTATAAACGTATACTTTCAAAAATCACTTTAAAAATCCTTTTAAAATTCCCAAATTGGCCCAATGATGCTACACACCAAATAGTCAATCACGACAACAACAACATCGTATATCGATATGATAATCAACGAATATCAAAATATCCATAATCAAATAAATACTGTTAAGGAATCCAGTTGGATCCTTCCAACCTGTTTTCCTGCATCCAAAGTTGTTAGCACAATACCAATTTCGTTCCAGTACGAAATTATCGCGGTATATGGGATTTAAAATATTATCCGCTTAATAGGCAGTGCAATAGGGTCTTATCCGCTATATAATGCGGGAAATCAACTCCAAGTACATAAATAATACCAATTTCACTGTACTGTGAAATATTCGTGGTATATGTTTTTAATAAATAACCTCCGCTTACTAACGGCGCAAAATGTCTATTTTAGCAATCAATAGATAACAATCATCATTCAAACATACATTTAAGAATTTTAAATCTAACTATTTAAAATTAAAATCGAAACCGATTCGATTGAGTGTGAAGTTCTCACCTTGATTTCAATTTCGTTTTCAGCTTTTATTTCGAATAAAATTAAACGGACGTTTAATTTCACCCAAAATTCTCACTAACTCCAAATGACTTCAATCCAATTCCATAGCGTAGTGCTCGTCCATACGATTCCAACGCAACTAGTTTCGCACGTTCTCGACCTCGTATGAAAAAGATACGAATTTTCAAAGTTACACGAATTTTATATAAACTAATTTTACAACATTATTTTAATTTTATACCCTAGCTAAATCTCTGTCGTTTGATTTCACCCAACTTCATCCAGGCCATCCTTGCTTTCTTCCCTCCCTCACGCACGCGTTACCTACAGGTAATAGCTGAACCCATAGCAACTTCTAGGGTTTAATTTTTCGAGCTTCCACGAGCATTTCCACCACCATCAGATGCTTCCATCTTGAAGAGCATCTCGAACTCCACCTTCGACTGCCAGGGGATGTAGCTCAGCCATCTCCCCACTCTCGAATTGTGTGCCGAACGCATGGCCTTTGAGCCCAAATTCCCGTTGAATAAAAGCTCCAAACACGATCATAGCCGTTGAATATAAGGATCTTGTCATGCTCTACAACTTTCATGTAGAAAGTTTCTTGAATTAAACGATGGATTTGAAGATTTTGAGGGAGAAAGATGAGTGATTTTTGGCTTTAGGTTCCATTAGTGGCGGCTCTGAAGAGATGAAACCCTAGCCTCTTTTTATTTTGCAAAATGAAAATTATAAGTCCTTATATAGAAAATTTCAACGACACTATTCATCCCGGATTATCCGAACTCCAAACGAAGCGTGCCGGTTGGCATTTCTAAGGTTTACCCCGCGTTCCGAACACAATGAAACGTGTTTTGGGAGCTAATTCGATAATCTGTGCGAGTTATGGCAATTAACGTTCGATTTAAAATTAAATCGGTAAATCAAATTTCTAGGCGTTTTAGCTTGTACCGGACAAACGGTAAATCCGATTGACACCAAATTTGAAACCATACAATAATATCACATTATGGATCCGATGAAACTAGTTTCGTCGAAATCCGAGACTGTTTGAAAAATGACTATTTTAACTCGCCAAATTAATATTAAAACAATTCCGATGCGTTTCGAGCTGCCACAATCAAACGAAAACTCCGATTGCTACGAAAATTGAAATCCGATAATAACAAACTATTACAGATCCAATGGAACTAGTTTCGTCCAATTCTGAGACTGTTCGAAAATTGACTAATTTCACTAGTCGATTAAATATTAAAATATTCAATTTTCACAAATTAACTCTTAATTCGATTTTAAAAGTTCTATAACATCATTCTAACTTCAATATGATAAAATAAAATTTTACAAATCATTTTCAATCATATTTAACCCAGTTTTCAATTATTTCTGTATTTTCACATATTAAATTATCGATTTAATTATCCAGTTAAATCCAATTATTCGAAATAAAATTTATTCGACTAATAAATTTCACTTATTAATATTTAAAATTAATTAAATATTCAAATTTTAATTAATAAAAATTCTGAGACGTTACGAAGTTACTAGAGTGGGTCGATTCTTTGAGCTTTCCTGATGGAATTGCTTCTAATATGAAACGATGCATTAATATGAAGGATCTTATACTGTCAGGTATGAAGAGTCATGATTTCCATGTATTTTTAGAGACTCTATTTCTGATAGTATTTAAGGAGCTTTTACCACAAAAGGTTTGGATGCTTATAACAGAGCTTAGTTTATTCTTTAAAGAGATAAGTTCGACAACTCTATCTAAAAGCCATTTGCAGAAGCTTGAAAGAGATATGCCCAAATTACTATGTAAATTGGAGAAAATATTTTCCCCTGGAGTTTTTAATTGCATGGAACATTTACCAGTACATTTACCAACTGAAGCGTTACTACGGGGACCAGTGCAGTATGGATGGATGTATCCTTTTGAGAGGTATGTAATAGTTATATTTATTTACGCAATGTTTAAATATAGAACATGTTATAGTTAATTTCACACATTTTCATATTAAGGTATCTGGGTCACCTAAAGAAAAAAGTGAAACAGAAAGCATGTGTTGAAGGTTCTATTTGTCAAGCATACATTATTGAAGAAGCATCCATATTTTTTAGTCATTATTTCGATGATCACGTTAATTTAAATTTCAATCGTGGTCATCGCAATGAAAATGATATTGTGGATGATTCAATCGATAACGTTCTCTCGGTATTCAAAAAACAAGGACGTCCATCTGGTAAATGGAAGAATGTTAAAGGCTTCGCTACAACAAAGGATTATAATCTAGCCAAGGCAACTGTGCTTCTTAATTGCAATGAATTAACTGATCTTATAAGGTACTATAATAATTTGATTATTCATTAACTAAATTATTGTCAATCTTTTCAAGCTACACACAATACTCCCTAGATATTAACATGTATATTTGATTTATACAGCAAGTTCGAAAGTGAATATCCCAATGTTGAACTATGTAAGGAATTCGAGGGATGGTTTAAACAATATGTAAGTATGATAAGTCATGTATTTTAACCTTGCGGTATTCATTATATATTAACTTGTGTGCTTGATTCAAATTGATAGGTTGATACGAACAACATCACCGACGTTTGTTATAGGAAACTTGCATTTGGTCCGTATAATATGTCCAATAATATTTATAAATGGATTTAAGTTTCACACCGAAGAATATGGAAAGAAAAAAACAACTGTTAATAGCGGAATTTGTATCAAAGGTGGGAACAACGATGATGACATAAAGGATTATTATGGTGTACTTGAGGAAATAATCGAGTTAACTTACTCGGTGGTGCCGGAGTTAAAAACATTTCTATTCAAATGTCGATGGTTTGATAGTAGGCCGAATATTGGAGTAAAACGCGTACATAAGGATTACCCTCTTATTGAAGTAAACCACAAAAAAAGTATTTAGGGTATGATCCATTTGTGTTGGCAGCACAAGCTACACAAGTTTATTTCACACCCTATCCTGCTATCGACAACAGTCGTTCAGACTGGTGGGCTGTTATTAAAACAAAACCGAGATGGTCATTTCACTCAAACATGGTCATAACCGACAATTTGGCATATCAAAATGATCCAGAACCTAATGAACTACTAGAGATTGTACAACAAGTAGAAGACATAGGATCTCTAATTAATGACGTTAATGATGGGGTCGAAGTAGATGAAGATGACGATGAGCAAATTGAAGTAGAAGAAGATGAGTGTGAGCTTGAAGATGACAGTGTAAATATTGAGAGTGATGAAGATAATGAAGATTGGTAGCATGTATATTTGATTATGATTGTTCGCATTTGTTTTTAGTTGCTCGATTGGTTTACATTCTATGTCATTTGATGTATGTTTTCAAACCTTGTCTTAAATAAAGTTCACAAATTTCATTTTGAAATGTTAGCTTATCTTATGTATATAGTTGCAAATGTTGTATTCATGTAATAGATATGAGTTCTCGTGGTGGTGGTCGTCGTAGTAGTGGTGGTCGTAGTAGTGGTGGTGGTCGTAGTGATAGTGGATGTGGTTTGGGTTTGATCGAACCAGCACCACCCTCTGTCGATCAACAACCCACCCCTTCAGATGGACGTGATCATGATCAAGGCACCCCTGAGCTATTTGGACATATGTCACAGACTGGCTTGACTTCCTCAGTCGGCACCATGTATATCTATTATGGGGAGAATGGCGGGTAAGTAAAATTTATGAACTTTCGAATTGTTGTATATTTAAATAATGCATTACAGACTTTAATATAATTTGTTCATTAACAGCTGGGAATTCGCAAATAGTGCCTCGACGTCTCGTACTATATCTGCTATGCTTAAGGCCCGTTTGACATCATTTTGGCCTAGTTTCAGTATGATTCCTGCTAATATTAAGGATCATTGGTTTTAAGAGTTTAAGGTGAAATAATTTTGAAATTCAGGATGTTGCAATATTTAGTCCATTCATGATTAAGTCTTTCAGTTTATTTATTCGATTCTCAAATTCTTGTGTAGGCATTGTACTCTTAGGATCCCGTCACTTCTTTTGCTAATGTCAAACGATTATGGGATCAAAAGTGTTCTTTGAAGTATAGGTGGATTATTGGATACATGAAAAGGTATAAAAAGAAGAATGCTTGTATAACAGATGAGGTATGGCAACAGTTTTTATCCTACTGGGAGAGGGAGGATGTGAAGGAGCTTTCTCAAAAGAACTCAATCGCTCGCAATAGCAATCCAAGGCCACATAGATGTGGTTCTAAATCAATGGCACAATGGATGAACGATATGGTAATTGTTTAAATTATTAACTAATAATAGTGTATAATTCAAATAAGCACATGATAAATTATTTTTATTTTTTAGGAGAAAGAACAAGGTCGAAAATCGACATACATGCAGGTGTACATTCGAACACATTTTGTTGAGAAACCGAACGGTTCTATAGATGGGGGATGGGTTGATGAGTACTCGGAACAGTTTGTTGTATGTAATCAACAAAAGTTTTGAATTATAATTTACAAATTCCTAATTATGTTAACATAACTTTTTATGTAAATTACAGGCCAAATACAATGAGCGAGTTGCTCAAATGACCGAGAGTCAGGGTAGGGAGCTCTCTCACGACGAGTTAAACCTTCTTTACATGCAGCTTATTGGAGAAGGTGAGACGTCCGCTTCATCAAGAAGCACACGAAGGCCTGGTACTGGCAATATTCCTGGGGTAATGACTCAAAAGTTGAATCTTTTCCAAAACTTCTTTGATGTGTTTGTTTCTAATATTCCAAAACTGCTTTGATGTGTGAAAACAGTTTTAATTAATTAAAATTTTGTTTTAATTCTGTTTTAATTAATTAGTGTGTGTGCACCGCATTTTTGATCGCATTATAGTAAACAGATAACATTTTTGATCACATTATAGTAAACAGATAACATAAGCACCAAAAAATAATATTGTAGTAAACAGATAACATTTTTGATCATAAAATAAATTTATAATTTCAGATTCAGTAAATTAAACGAGAAGGCCATTTCCATTCGCTCAAATAAATAGTAAAAGCTTAAAGTATTTATTTAAAATCAAACAAATGATCAAATTTGATTACAAAATTCAGTTTAAATAAAGTTAATTGTGTTTATGCTTACATGGTCAATGCAACAATTTTCGATATATCAACCATCAAAATCAAGAACAAATGATCAAAATGATAACAATAAGTATTACCATGGAGGGATTGGTTACTAGTTTGGTGATGGTTGTGAAGTGGTTGTATGATATTGGTTGTGGTTGAAGTGCTTGAGGGATTGGTTACTAGTTGTGGTTGAAGTGATTTTAGGGTACAGTATCTGGCAATTGATTACCATGGAGGTGGTGAGGATTGCGGTGAAGAGGAATAGTGGTGATTGATTGATTCGGTTGGGTCTATTTCTGGGTTATTGGATTTGGGACTTCGAGTGGATGGTATGATTTCCAATTTGATATGTGGCCGCAGGTGAAATTTAGAGTGAAGGAAATCAAGGCATGGGTGGTATTTTTTGATGGCTATTGTGATACATGGATTAGGAAGTTAGTTTGCGAACGGAAATGTTTAGATGTGTGGATTTGTAGGTGATGGAGGAGAGTGTGTGAATGTGTCAGGTAGGAGTTTGAATATTGTAGTGAAATGGGGAAGTGAAGGCAGTGACAGTTTAGATGTGGTAAGTAGATGCAGTAAGAAGATATGCACAAGTTGAGTTGATTTTGTTGATGGTAGCTTGATGATGGTGGTAGCTTGTTTTGAACATTTTAACAAGGAGCCATCAACAAATACCATCTTGATGATGTGTCAGGTAGGTTTTCTTGAAGGCTGGACTAATGGTGTAGAGATATGTTGATATGCATACATTAATATGAATAACAGGATATAATTTCTAGGATCAAAATCCCATCTTGTTACAGTAGCAGAGACATGGACATAATGAAAGTGGTTTAGGCATTCTTTTAGGTTCGGTTCTGTACTGCTTTGACACTGATTGCATGTACTGTAAAATTGAATTTTTGAAAGTTATATTTATCTGGACATATAAAAAAACAAGCTAATTTTATCATAAATTTGTTTGCATGTTCCTTTTCTAATGTAAAACGGCTACTGTTTCACTAACTCAAACGTTAAGTAGTATGTGGGATAAAGGCGTAGACAAAAAATACAAAGGCAATTCAATCATTGGGATTTCAAATGACTGTCATGTGCAAAACTTATGTATTAACCTTTTATCATTCTGCTGATTTAATTTGTTAGAATTTCAGATTATATAACTTAAAGTACAAGGATGTGCTATGAATGATTTTTTACATATGTACATATGTAGCTGCTTTGTGCATAATCTCAACTTTCTGTACAGTTCACATTTAACCTTTCACCTTTCACTGAGAAAAATGCATGATTTTACCGTCTTACCAGAAATATACCAATTTACTCCGAAGCTTGTAAATTCAGAGTTCATTGTAGGGTTATTTACTTATTTTTAATACAATCTATCATAAAGATAGAAAGCTAACTGAATCAATTGTGCAGTGTCATATTGCAATAACTATAAAATGATATACACAATCCTGAAGATCATTGAAGCTGTCGGATGTACTTCTTCAGTTTACAATCCCACAACTTATTCCTTAACATACTCGAAACTGACTGGTTAGACCATACATATTGAACCCACAATGCATATCTGTTGTTTTGGCAAGTGATGGTTTGCTCAGTTTTGTGTTAATATTATGTTGTGTTTGTGCCATCTGGATCACGTGTAAGATTATTTTATTTTTGTTGTACTAATTTGATTAAATAATTTATATGTAGATATATAGAGACAATACATACACTGCTAGGTTTGGAGTTTCAGATGACAGAAAGAAACTTGTAGAGGAAGTAGAAGAGCTAAGAAGTAAAAATCAAGAAATGGATGTTACAATTAACAAACTAAAAGGGGATTTATCTTCCATGCAGGAAGAGATGAATTCTGTGCAAGAGTTTATACGGGGACTGAGGCGGGAGCAAGGATCGGAGATATGACATACTTCGTGAGTTAGTCTTGTTTTGACTGTGGGTTTGATGTTCTATTTTTATAAGGTACATTGTATGATGTTTGAATTAGATAAAACAACTATGTTTGAGTTATGTAGCAACTTTATTTTATTGTTGGACATGATTTTTTTAAATACATTTGTAGCAATTTTATGGTAATTTGACAATGATATGCATTCTACATTAATGTTTTGTAATGATATATATATTGTTACGATTTTGCATGTGGTTATATATTATATTTAATGCTTTCTGTTGCTGATGTTCGGGTTTATTATATTTTATTATGATCTGTGGTAGATGAAGATAAATACAATAGAATCATATTGAATTTTGGTGTACGATGGCGTAGGGAAGGCGTATGGAACTCGTAAGGATAATCCGATTTCTGCACTTTAAAAGGAAGAAGGCTAGGCGTAGGGAAGACGTATGGAATTAGGCATAAGGAATGCGTATGGAAATAGGCGTAGGGAATGCGTAGGTAAGGCGTATTGAATGAGGCGTAGGGAAGGCGTATGGAACTCGAAAGGAACATACGATTTCTGCACTTCAAAAGGAAGAAGGCTAGGCGTAGGGAATGCGTATGGAAATAGGTGTAGGGAATGCGTATGGAATGCGGCGTAGGGAAGGTGCGTAGGGAAGGCTTATGGAAGGCGGCGTAGGGAAGGCGTATGGAATGCGGCGTAGGGAAGGCGTATGGAAGGAGGCGTAGGGAACCCGTAGGGATTTTTTTGCGACACATTGTTTTCCAACCTCTTCTTTGGCGTAGGGATGGCGTAGGTAAAAAAATTTCCCTACGCCGCGCCTACGCCAAACTGGCGTAGGGAATCCAAAATTCTTTTGTAGTGATTAAAACCGAAAAAATTCAAAAACGAACTGAACCGAATTAATTTCGGTTAATTTGGTCATTAATCGATTTAAGCGAACTAAAAAAGCAAGTAAGAGAATTTATTATATGTTATTATTTCAATGATTGATTTTGTCAATGGAAAACATATATTTATGTTTATATAAACTATTTTGAGTGTTTATTTTAAATTTATAACAAAAACTAACCTATTTTTAATAGATAAGGTTTGTTTTATTACTAAACCAATTGTAAATAGTATTACAATGGCATGAATTTGAATAATATAATAAAAGTTTTGTTAATTCAGTTAAACCAATAACCAAAATAAAATTATATTACAAACCGAATTTAAACCGATATAATTTCATAACCGAACCGACCGAAATGAACCGATTTGGTCGGTTAATTCGGTTCTAACCGAATATTGCTCACCCTACCTCTAGCCACTTGAGTTGGAGGTCTGGGACACGTAGGACTAATTACTAAAATGATAAAGATATAGTCCTTTTAATGTACCATTCATTAAAATGGCTATCACCACCTATAACACTCTGAAAAATTCAAATAATGAATTAAATTATGAGTAAATTGATAATTTTATATCAAAAGACAAAATAATAAGTTTTTGTAAACATTAGAATTAGACTATGGACTTATTCCATTGTGTTCGGAACCTCGTTAAGAGTCAGAAAATATACAAGACTAATCAAATTTGGCGAAAAGTGATAAAATCTATATAGATTTGAACCAATGGCATTTGGTAAATAATTAGTATGACTCAAACTTAGAAAAATCTGTTTTTTTAATCAACAAATAAATTGTTAAGGCCTAAGCTTATCATTAAAAACCCCTAGCCACAATTTACATTTGAGAAACCATATATCTAAACATCTCCTGATCTTCTCTCGAATTTTCTAAACCAAAACAAAAACAACTTAAATTAAAGAGAAAGAAGAAGAAGGGCAATAGATCTAAAAGGTAGAGATCTAGATAAGAGACTCATACAAAGGATATTCAAGGCTAAAGATAGATGAAAACCAAATCAATGAATGAGAATTTATTTGCTTCCTATCGAAATCTATGTTAATCCCTTTTCTGAATGGCGACCCAACTGCTTAAGAAAAGCTGGCAACTTAACGACCTTACATAACAACGGGTTAAGTACCCCAAAACCCCAAGCAACTTAACTGTTCACAGCTCCAAGCGACTTACGACCTATAACATCTGGCAAGCTAACATTGCAATGAGTTAACGACTCAACCTCCCAGTGGCTTTCAACGAGTTAAGCGACCTAAACAGATCAACAACATAGCGACTCAAACACGACAGTGGGTTGAATACTACAGCGACTCAATAAAGTAACGACCTAGCGACCTAGCGGGTTATGAGCCCATAGCTGCACCTAGATAAGCCACGTCTTCTTATGCCGTTTGTATATAGGTCGCTCCAACCCATATTAGGTCGCTGCTTCTCCCAAGTCTATCTTAAGTCGCTCCGCCTGATGCCCCAGCGTGTAGATTGCCTTCCATTCCCCATAGTCGTTGCGACCTACCAGCCAACGCAAATGGCCAAATACACCCACTATAAGCTGTAACCAATACTCATTAGGTCGCCCGCGACCTAACTCAACCCCTAAGCCGCCCACAGCCTACACAACACGACCTAACTCTGAAACTCCCTATAAATACCCCGCCTACTCCACATTGGGGGGGGATGATTTCTTGAACGCCAAGACTTTGTTGTTTTCACGACTTCTACAACACTTTAAATGCCAAAGACACTTCAAAGAACCTTGAGAAAAGATCAAGTACATTCAACATGAATTCAAAGAGCTTTTGTGTGTCAAAGTTCTAACTACTTGCCTTAATGGTGTTGTAATTGAAGAATTATTGTAAAACTTGTAATCAAATCAATAATAGAAGAGATTAAGTGGACGTAGGCTTGACTTTGAGCCGAACCACTATAAAAATTGTTGTCTCTTTACTATTTTCTGCTTGCTTTTATTTCCCGTACCAATGGGTGGTGCTTTCGCTATATCACAACTCACACTGGGGTGTTAGCGTACATTTTTAGCGTTAACATTTTTGGTGCTTTCACTGAGAATTGAACTCAGGGGTGCTTTCATCATTGCTTCACAAAGATTTTTTGAAAGACTCTCCCTAAGAGCCAGAAGTCTATCCGTAATTATGGCTCCTTGAAGAAAAAGTAGATCTACTAGATCTGGAGATGCTTATGACAACACCGCCACTTCCCCCGTGTCAAATCAAGCGGCTCCTAGTGTTGGAATAACAAGGGCGGAATTGGATGGTGTAGTGTCTGGGTTGTATCAACAAATGGAAGCCCAGAACACTTTGATGTTGAACAGGTTGAATGCTTTTCTTGGAGTTAACCAACAACCAGAAAATAATGAAGAAACCTTTGCTGAGGATGTTCATGATTCCCAAGGGAAAAGTATTCATCAGAGGGCAGATGGCACCGCCGAAGGGGCACCTCCCCAAGATGAAGGTTCAAGGCCGCAACCAACTCTTCGTGAACGTTTGTCCAGGCAAACTTCCGAAAAAGTAGCTGACGTCTGTCACGCAGGGCCTCTAAACGATGAGGAGTACCTCTAGGGAATGATTCGACAAATTATGAAGGAGAGCATGCAAAGGGAGGAAGATGAAAGTGACTGGGGGTTTACTCCAAGCAAGTCTCCTTTTACCGAAAGAATTCTGAAGGCTGAATTTCCGAAGAAGTTTGTTCCCCCCACTATTCCAGCTTATTGGGGGACAAGCGATCCTAACCAGTTCTTATACAAGTATGACTGGCATATGATAGGTGCTAGAGCAACAGACGAGATCAAGTGCAGATGCTTTCCTGTGTACTTGGAGGGAGTGGCCCTGCTTTGGTTCACGAAGCTGCCAGTTCGATCCGTGGATCAGTTCTCCGACCTAACTCGAAATTCAAAGATCAGTTCAGGTTACATGCTTCGAAGGCCAAGGACATAATGTCACTATCCAGCCTCGAACAAAGCCCCGGAGAGTCTATCAAATCTTTCTTAAACCGCTTTAATATAGCCTTGGCCGAAGTTGATAATGCAGATCCTCGGATGATTTTGACTTACTTTATGTGAGCTATTGACAAATCAAGTGAATTCGGAAAATGGCTAAAGATGAAAGAGCCAAATTCACTTGAGAAGTTCTACAAGAAGGCCGATGAATTTATGCTCTTAGAAAGCCTTCCTGTGCCAGCAAAAGTAGTCGTGACTGAAGTTGAGAATAACAATGTTGCTTCTAACAAAAAGGAATCTGGTGGCCGGAAGAGGGAGAGTAACGGTGGAAAAAAGAAGAAAGATGTGAAGAAAACTCGCCACTTTAAACCTTCAGATTTACTCCCTTAACTTATACTCCAGAAAATATCTTTTTCGCAACTAAAGATGCTATTGAATACCCCAAACCACCTGAGATGAAGCCTGGAAAAAAAGTTGTGCATAATGGGAGATTCTGTCGGTTTCACAATCAAACCGGCCATGGCACTAATGAATGTCACCATTTAAAGAATTTGATTGAAGAGCTATTGAGACAGAATAAACTACAACAATATGTGAAGAGAAACAGAAGTGACTCAACCTCATCTACTCAGGGGCAACAAGTTCCTGCTCATCAATCCGGCTCAGGTGAAAGGACTGCAGCGTAGGAATCTGAGAGGCCTGCCATTAATGTTATCACAGGGGGTCCTCACCCAGCGGGCAGAAGTTGGGGTGAGATGGAGAGACATGCTCACGCTTTGAGATATGCCCCGGTGGAAGAAAATGTTTTTGTCTTGGAAGATGCTGCACCTTTAAAACAGCAAAGAACTTTTAACGATGACATCATATTCCGGGCTAGAGACTCTGATGGTGTTGAGGCTCCCACCATGGATCCCTTGGTGATATCTACAGGCATCGGACCAACCATTGTAAGAAGGGTGCTTGTTGACTGCGGCACCTCTTGGAATGTCCTCTTCAGAAAGACATTTGATCAAATGAAAATTCCCATGGCTAATGTCCAAGCTTCCTCACAGAAAATTGTTGGGTTCACTGGAGAACCAAAACAGCCTATAAGGACTATTAACTTATTTGTAGAGCTTGGAGAAAGGGAAAAGAAGGTGATCCGAAAACAAACTTTTGTGATTGTTGATGAATTCTCCGCTTACAATGCCTTCTTGGGTCTACCGACTCTTGCCGCATTCAAGGCCATTCTCGCCCCACGGTGCCTGACTATGAAGTTCCCCACTGATAATGGCGTTGGTGTTGTGAAGGGGACAAAAATGCCGGGCGAGAATGCTATCTCATAGAGTTACGGGAGGCAAAGAAGAGAGAAATGGGTAAGGGTGCGGCAGCTCCGCTCCGCATCAAAGAGCCCATCTTGAAGCAATTATGGGGCGGACCCTGCATGGTGAGCATAGTGGTGCATGAAAAGAGATTGATGCCAGAAAAACCAGTGCAGGGGATAGTAGAGTGATGCCGGTGGAAGTGACGGTGCCAATACCTGTTGACCTGAATGATCCAAACAAGGTGCTGAATGTGGGTTCATAACTCGGTGTGACGAGTTGATATCATTCTTGAAAGCAAACCTGGATGTATTCGCTTGGATTCATGCCGACATGTGTGGAATATCTCCAGAAATCGCAATGCACGCTTTGAATATTGATCCAAAATTCACACCCATAAAGCAGAAAAGAAGAACCCAGGGTCCCGAAAGGTCGACAGCATTAAAAAAAAAGAAGTAGATCAGCTCATGGAAAATGGCTTCATCAGAGAATCCACTTATCCAAATTGGATTTCTAATCCAGTGTTGGTTAAAAAAGCAAATGGAAAGTGGAGAGTATGTATCGACTTTTCAGACTTGAACAAAGCATGCCCCAAGGACCGTTTCCCGTTACCCAGGATTGATCAGTTGGTAGATGGAACAGCCGGGCATGAATTATTGTCTTTTATGGATGCTTACTCAGGATATAATCAAATCATGATGCATTAGCCAGATCAGGAGGACACGAGCTTCATCACTGATGTTGGTCTTTACTGCTATAAAGTCATGCCCTTCGGACTAAAGAACGCGGGGGCAACTTATCAAAGACTTGTTAATGCCATGTTTAAACCCCCGTTGGCAGGACTATGGAAGTATATGTTGATGATATATTGGTGAAATCGAAGAAGGTAGTAGACCACATGGATCATTTGTCAGAAATGTTCGTGGTCCTCCGAAAGTATGAGATGAAGCTAAATCCTCCGAAATGTTCATTCGGGGTAGAGTCCGGAAAATTCTTGGATTTCATTGTGAGTGCCAGGGGCATCGAAGCTAATCCTGCTCAGATTACTGATTTAAGAGAAGTCAAAGCCCCTATGATAAAGAAGGAATTGCAAAGCCTCAATGGAAAAGTCGCTGCTTTGAGTCAGTTTATTTCTAGGGCCACTGATAAATGCATTCCCTTCTTTAACGCTCTGAAGAAAGGAAAGAAAAACTTTGAATGGACTCTTGAATGTCAGAAAGCTTTTGATGAACATCACATGGAAACACCTCCAGTACTTTCTAAGCCCAGCAATGGTGAAGATCTTTTCATATATTTAGCGGTTTCATCTCATGCTCTTAGTGCAGCATTGGTACGGGAAGACGCAAAAGTTCAGCGCCCGCTTTATTACATCAGCAAAAGATTCACCGGGGCAGAGATGAATTATTCAAAGTTGGAAAAGCTTGCCTATTGTCTGTTGATTGCATCCATAAAGTTGAGGCCATATTTCCAAGCTCATCCTATTAAAGTCCTCACTGATCAACCTCTAAAGCAAGTCCTATTTCGCCCTGAAACTTCGAGTCATCTTCTGAAGTGGAATATTGAACTCAGCCAATGCGATATCACCTACCATCCCCGAACAACAATCAATGGGCAAGATTTAGCAGATTTCATTGTAGAATACACAGATAAAGGTGACAGTGTGGACGAGGTGACTGATGACATCCCGATCCGATGGAAATTATATGTTGATGGTGCAAGAAATGACTATTGTTCCGGAGCTGGGGTTGTGCTTGAAAAAGGGTGGTCATTGTGCTATGCATTGAGATTAGAATTTCCTTCGACAAATAATGAAGCAGAATATGAAGCTCTTGTTGCCGGCTTGAAGATTGCTAAAGAACTAAACATCAAGGTATTGCAGATTTTCAGTGATTCCCAGCTTATTATATGCCAAGTCAAGAAAGAGTTTCAAACTAAAGGAGGAAATCTGCCTTCTTACTTGTCAAAGGCCTGGGAGCTTCTCGATGATTTTGATCATTATACAATAAGTCATATACCCCGGGAAGAGAACATGAAGGCGGATTCTCTAGTAAAATATTCAAGCTCTGGCGAAGCTCAATTGTTAGGATTGGTCCCTGTGGAAGTCTTGTCAACTCCAAGTACCGATGAGATGGATATTGACTGGATTATGGCCGTATCTCAAGAGCAGGAGTCGTGGATGACCCGGTCAAGGAATATCTACTCAACAGCTCCCTGCCAGAAAACTCAAAAGAGTGCCAGAAGTTGTTAAGAAAAGCCCCGACATATGTAATTCAAGACGGCCGGTTGTACAGACGAGGATTCTCGATGCCATTACTCCGATGTGTAACCAAGGAAGAGGCTGAGACAATTTTAGCTGAGGTGCACGGAGGAGAGTGTGGGGATCATTCAGGTGGCCAAACTCTAGCAAAGAAAATTCTTCGCTATGGGTATTTTTGGCTAGATATTAATCGAGACGCTGCTAGCTACTCCCGAAAGTGTGACAGATGCCAGAGATTTGCAAAAATCCTAAAAGCACCTTCCACCGAGCTAACACAGATGGTCAATCCATGGCCATTCGCCGTTTGGGGGATAGATCTCATTGGGCCTTTGCCGATTGCCAAGTCCAGAATCAAATACGCTATTGTTGATGTTGATTATTTCACTAAATGGGCTGAATCTGAACCATCGGCTACTATTACCTCTAAAAAGATGATAAACTTTGTGACTAAAAATATCATTTGCAGGTATGGTATGCCTCAGAAAATAATCACAGACAATGGTACCTAATTCGAAAGCGAAGAATTCCAGGCTTTTGCAGGCGATTCAAGATCCAAAAAAGCTTCTCAGTAGTGGCTCATCCATAGGCAAACGGGCAAGTGGAATCAGTGAACAAAATTATCAAATCAACCATCAAAAAACAGCTGGAAAAAGCAAAAGGTGGTTGGGTCGATAAGCTGCCACTAGCACTTTGGGCATACAGAACTACCCACAAGACTGCGACTGGGCACACTCCATTCTCATTAGCATATGGATCAGAAGCAATGATTCCAGTGGAAATAGAGGTCTCCTCACATAGGATAATTCGTTTCAACCAAGCTAAAAATGATAAGCTGCAACTTGAAGCACTTGACTTGCTTGATGAAAGAAGAAAAGAGGCTAAGCTCAGAGTTGCAACCCATCAGCAAAGGATAGCCAGGCACTTCAATTCTTAAGTTCACCAACGCAGCTTTGAAATTGGGGATCTAGTCTTGAAAAGGGTCATAACATCAATAGGAGTGTTTGGGCCAAACAGGGAAGGGCCATACGTCATGGGCAAAAAACTTCTTGATGGTACTTTCAAGCTCACAACTGTCGAAGGAGATCCAATTTCAAGAGTCTGGAACAACAATCACCTGCGTCCATATTTTACTTAGAAGCTATGCTTAAATTTGTAAAAATGATTGTGGATGTATCATTCTTATACTAAGCCATTGTAAAATCAGTGTGAATCAATAATAAGAACTATAAAGTGGATGTAGGCCCAGTTCTTGGCCGAACCACTATAAATCTTGTGTTCTCTACTACTATAAAATGCCTATCTCATTTCGATGTGCAAATATCTTAAATATATTGCTAAAATGTCGATTTAATATTGCAGGCTATCAAAGCAAAGCTTACCTATTCAACACATCACAAGGCCAAGCGATTCCTACAAATCATTGAACAAACAAATGTCAAGCTACAAAAAATCTAGATTCAATTCCTACATAAGAAGTGCTTCTCACAAACAGTTGGCGATTCCACCGAAGGGGCACCTTCCTAACGTGGAGGTTCCAGGCCCTTGCTAACTAATTGCGATCGTTTGTGCAAACAGACATCTGGTTAAGTAGCTTGCGCCTACCCCATGGATTCACTTAACAATGAAATACACTTCTCTGAAAAAAAACAACTTGCAAAAGAAAGGAACATGTACTTGGAAATGATAACGAGGAATCGCTGAGGGACAGGTGGTGAAAAGACATGGGCAAGCAGATAAAAAACAGCCAAAATGGAATCTTGTCTCTCAACAAAAAGGTTGGTGGGACCACCGAAGGGGCACCTTCCCAAAGTGAAGGTTCCAGGCCCTCGCTAGTTAATTGTGATCGTTTGAGCAAAAAAACATCAAGTTAGGTAGCTTGCGTCTGCTCCGTGGATCCACTTAACTGTGAGATGCAACCTTCCTTGCAAACGAAACAAAAAAGCCCTCTTCGGAGGCACACTTCTACTCTCAAGGGAAGATCAATTTCTCCATAATGAGAACATTCTTCCCCAAAAAATTTGAAGTGCCAAAAAAAAGCCCTCTTCGGAGGCACACTTCTACTCTCAAGGGAAGATCAATTTCTCCATAATGAGAACATTCTTCCCCAAAAAAGTTGAAGTGCCAAAAAAAAGCCCTCTTCAGAGGCACACTTCTACTCTCAAGGGAAGATCAATTTCTCCATAATGAGAACATTCTTCCCCAAAAAAGTTGAAGTGCCAAAAAAAGCCCTCTTCGGAGGCACACTTCTACTCTCAACGGAAGATCAATTTCTCCATAATGAGAACATTCTTCCCCAAAAAAATTGAAGTTCTAAAGAAAGCCTTCCAACGAGGCACGCCGATCAATGAAATGTTTTTTCAAACAAAAAGGTTGGTGGAACCACTGAAGGGGCACCTTCCCAAAATGAAGGCACCAGGCCCTTACTAACAAATTTTGATCGTCTGTACAAACAAAAATCCAATTAGGTAGCTTGCGTCCGCCTCGTGGATCCATTTAACTGCGACAAGTAACTTTCAGGCAAACAAAAAAGCCATCTTCGGAGGCACACTTTTATTCTCAAGGGAAGATCAATTTCTCCATGATGAGAACATTCTTCCCCAAAAAAGTTGAAGTGCCGAATAAATCCCTCTAACGTGGCACGCCCAAAAATGAAATGTTATCTCTTGAAAATGTTATCGGTGCAACCACCGAAGGGGCACCTTCTCAAAAAGAAGGTTCTAGGCCACACCTAACTGCTCGCGATCGTTTGTGCAAACAAATATCCGATAAAGCAGCTGACGCCAGTACCGTGGGCCCACTTAGCTATGAGATATAACTTTTTGGCAAACAAATCAAAGCCTTCTTTGGAGGCCCGCCTTACCGCGTAGGAGAATCCACTTCTCAAAAATAAAAGTGACCATTTTCGAAAGTTGAAGTGTAAAAACTTTTTCTAAAAAAAAAAAGAAAACTTCTCCAATACAGGGCACACTTTACTAGAGCAGAATAATATTTCCTCAAAATGGAAGAATTATTCTCCAGAGTAAGAGTACAAGTCTTCTCAAAATGCAGAAGATTGCAGTAAGTCGTGATATGGGGGCAATATAATATAGCTACATTAATAAAAGCAACGCTCAAGCAACATACTACGAGTTCACTGCAATATCATGCAAAGAAAATAAAGAAACTTGTGTGAAAATAAGGAATAAATGCATTTACAAATACAGACAAAAGATTGTACAAGTAAAAAGAAGTCATTCTTTTCCATACTATAAAAGATTTGTATACATGTGTAGGTTTCAAAAAGTGGGGGCCGGTACCCGCACAATCTATGGTCGATACAAGTCTTTAGATACAAGCAAAAAGCAAAAAAGCAGAACAAGAAGGATAAAACCAGACCCATTACTTCTTCTTCCCGCCGCCTTTGGAGCCCTCGCCTGGTCTAATGGTTAACTTCTTGAGTCGGCCTGAACGAGTCGGGGAAAAAGGAGAAAGAGGTGCAATTGGGTCCTCTTCCGCTTTCTCATCACTAGCAGAAGTGCCCTTCTTTTTCTTCGAAATTCCATGCTTTCCCCTCTTCTTTGAAGAAGATTCGCTACCCAGAGTGATTAGATCAATCAGCTTTGTATCATTGGTAGTAAATTTCTTCAGGGTCCTCTCACCCTCCTCAAGTTCTTCAGCTTTCTTCTCTTGTGAAGCGGCCGGGTCATCTAAGACTTGAAGAACTCCTATTTGTTCTTCGTGCGATCTCGGTTGAGAAGCAGAAGAAGGAGTAACTTGAAGAGGTGGAGGGTCAACTACTGGAGGATGCGAAGCCTGTACAACACTTGTTGTTTTCACTACAGAAGAAGAAAAGTTAAACATCAGTATTTCTCGCAAAGAGAGGAGATAGTGTTGCGTCGAGGCTTAAGTAATAAGCAAGAAGTTCATCAAGCTCATGTGAAGCAAACGAGTAGTCCACTTGAGCTGGATCAGTTTGAAGTTACCTGGAGAGATTGGCTTTATCACGTCAATTTCAAGATCTTGGGCTTCGGTGTCTTCTTGGGCCTCGTCTTTGGCATGAGCAGTTGTAGTTTCGGTTTCGGATTTGGCAGGAGGCGGAGAGTGGGAATTGGAGCCAATAATATCGATGTCAACCGAAGCTGAAGGATGAGTTGGGTCGGCCAAAGGTGCTTTCCCTAGATGCTCTCCTTCCGCCGCTTCGGCTCGTTCCTTGGCAAGTTGTTCTTTCCCTGTGGCAAGGGCGGCACTACCCTCATCATCCAAATAATAAGCCTCAAAATCCTCCTCAGCGTAGCCAGCGTCTCTAAGCATTTCGACTGCTTCCTCCCACACTTCAGCCAGGGTAACCTCATACTTTGGGCCCAAAAATGAAAGATTGCCACGCCCCAAGACGCTGAGAACATAAAACTTGAATAGAGTGGAGCTGAGTTGGCCTTAGTCGCCTCATGTGATTGTTCAGCTGCTGCTTTTCCAGCGATGGCCTCGTCACGCTCCTTTTTAGCCTTAGAAAGATGGGCCTTTAACATTGTAATCTCCAAATCTTGGGAGTTAGTCTTTTCCCGCAGCTGAGCAGCATCATTGCGATATATTTCCACGATTTTCTGCTCTGCCTCAAGTTTAGCCTCAACATCTCGTTGAGTAGCACGGGCGTCTCTTACTTGCTTTCGAAGAACCACTTCCTTTTGAGTATAAGAAGTGGAAGAGGTGGCAAGATCATCTTTAAGCTTCATGATTTCAGCCTCAAGTTTCTCGTTATAGGCGGTGATTTCAGCCTCAAGTTTCTCGAGATTTAAACGATTTTCTCTTTGAAGCTCCTCAACTAGTTTTTGCCAGCCGGACATTCTTTCAATATCAAGCTTCACAGTGTCAAGATTTCTCAACATGGCCTGCTTATCAATTGGAACCAAGTCCAGATCAAAACGTACTCCTTTCAAACACCAATGCAGAAATCGGCTTTGGATTGCAGACGGAGGCTTCTCAACTTGATAAGGAGGCCTATTAATGATTTCTTGAATTTCAGCTCTTTTAAGGGCAGGAGAGCTAGAAGGGATGTCTAGAAAGATAGAATCAGCGGGCACTTTAGAAATTTCAGATGTATACTTTTCACTAAGCTTGGCTCGCTTGCTTGAATCTTCAGCTACATGACTCTTCCCCTTATCGTCATGAGACTTTCTCTTATGGGAGTCATCATCCCTCGGGTAAGAGTCATGTCGGTCGTCTCTTCTTCCATAACGCCCCTCATAAGCCTGGCTTTCGCGAGCTTTCCTAGCTGTTCTTTCCTCACCAGTCTCCCTAGGGGCAGGAAGATAACGCCTGGGGTCATAAGAATCACGCCTCACATAGAGTTGGAAGTTATCGTAATATGAGCTGCTGCGTCCCATGGGAGAACTTGAAAGTGAAGAAGAAACAAAATTTAGAAATCCTCAAAATAAAGAAGCTAAGTGCGGATAATTGCCAAAAATCCTAAGTGTGTGTGTGGCGTGCGAACTACGCGCATCAAGCTACTAACCACTCTTCGGTTTAGGAGTGATGTTAGCTTTTGCAGCAGAAGTCAACTCTTGGGTTGATGGAATTGATCGCAAAACGGATGTCGCTTCAATTGCTCGAGAAACAAGCTTATAAGTGGTGGTGTCATCTTTAAAGAGCTTGTGGGAAGTCACCATAAGATCGCTCAGTCCTCCAAAGATGTCATCACCATCGTGCCCAACAGAATGCGTCATATCAGCAGTGCCCTCTTCAGCACGCTTTACACTCTTCGTAACGGAACTTTCTTTCTCAGCTCCCTCATCAGCTTCTCTAGTAGCCTTCCCAGAATGTTGAGGAAATTCCTCTTCTTCAACTACTGGGGGAAGTTTAGATTTGCCAGATAATCCCACATCGTCAACGGAATTAGAGCATTTCACTAATGAAGCCTCTACAATTGGTTCCTTCAGTGCGAATTCCTTTGCGGAGGCTGGGGCATCTGACGCTTCTACTTGAGAACTGGGGGCATCACAGTACTGGATGGATCGTGAAGAGTGCAAGAGTCCGAATTGGTGCAAAAATTCGTCCTTCAGTAGAAACTTAATACTTCTCTCATCGATAGCCACGACACTCAATCTTTCAAAAGTCGATTGTGACTAGAATCTGTAGAGGGAGGAGGAGGTGCTGCAAAAGTAAAGAATGAAGTTAGCACTTGACGACTCGAATTGTGAAAGGCTCAGAAATGAAGTGAATGGAGATAGGTAGTCTTACATCCTATTCTCCAGATACCGTAGAATCCCGGGGGGCAACAGACAAAGAAGAACTAGTTTAAAAACCTGCAAGCGCTCTCGGACAGATCCGTAATCAGCTTGCGGTTTCTTGCACTCCTTACAAGAGTAATGGAAGGGTGATCTTGTTCCTCCCGAATGAACACAAATAGCAGATCTCCTCGAATCTTGGGAGGCGGTTAAGCGTCCTCCTAAATAGTACGCACAACCCCATCAAAATGGCATAGCCATTAGGGTGCAACTGGAATGGAGAAATAGTTAGTCGAAGGAGGAGTGTTCTAGGAAAATCATTGAAGGGGGGAATAGCTCCATTCAGACACACTTGACTATTGACTGCAATGAAGCCAGGAGGCGGCCTATCGGCAGTGTCATTTAACCCAGAAAGAAGAGAATCCGCTTCAGCAATGCCGAATTGAATACATAGCTGGCTGATAGCCCGTGGTTCAATGTAGTTGAAACTCTTTCCGGTGGATTCTCCAAAGGGTCAGCCGTTGGGAAAACCTCATCAGCTCGCTCTACTATCTCTTCTTGCACTTGTTGAGAAGCCATTCTACACAAGCAACTGGATATTCAAATATGAAGGTGCACGTTTCCTAAAAGCGTGTGAAGTGTTGTGCAAAGCTACTGAAATAACAAGTAAATAAAGCAAACTTTGAAATAATACTGGTTGGCGCATGCCAATTCAGGAAGATTCAATGTTTGTTATTGGATCAAAATTGAGTGTAGTATCAATGCAGATAATATTCAGTAATAGGCAGTTATAACTGTATGAATTTTGCGTTGATGCTTCATTTAAGTCAGTTGATTCATAGCATTTCATTTTTATTTAGATTCATATTATTTTACTTAAGTAAAATATTATCTCTTTGACGTAATCCATCACTCGATGTGGGCAGTTGATGATGAGTATATTCGTCTTAGTTTTCTGCATTATAATAACAGGTTATTAACAACCAAATGTTGGTGCAATCTGTTTAGAGGCAGTTGAAAGTTCAAGCAAGCAGTTCAAGTTAAAGCCATGGAATGATAAGGCATGTACAAGGTATAAGGTCACGTGCTAAGGCTATAAGGCTTTAAGTCACGACGAGGCAAATGTGCTTAAGTCTTAGCTCGTCCAAGTACAAGAGCGACCTAGAGGTTATGCCATAAAAAGTTAACTTGCCCAAATTATGGTGCGACCCAAAGATTGGTTGTTAAGGGAGTTATCTCGTCTGGAGCAGTACACTATATATCCTAAGTCGCTTGAGTTCTTAAGTTATTCCAGTGAGCTCTAACGACCTAAGTTAAATCGCAGGATGACTATGTCGCTCAAAAAGTTATTCATGTGCCCTGTTCCAACGACTTAGCTTAAGTCGCAAGCTCTCTAAGCCATTCAGACTCCCTTAAGCCGCCAAAGTTCATAAGTCACTCAGGCTCCTTAAGTTTCCAGTCTCATATGTCACTCAGGCTCCCTAAGTCATCAAGACTCTTAGGTCGTTCAACTCTGTAAGTCGCTCTACATGATTAATTCGCCTCATGCCCTAGGTCGCCCTAAGGGTATCCCCGAAATACCGAGCTCTCTTCCACTAAAAACCTATGTCTTTCTCTCCACTCACACATTGCCATGTGTTCATCCCCATTACTTCACCAGAAACGCCACAACATAACCCGAAATCCGTTAAACCAAAACCTTCTCATCTCCTCCAAACTTCCAAAACCCATGAACAACTCCAAAAACTCCACATTCACCCAATAACTTCATGGAACCCTAAGTCGATTCATTTTTCTAGAATAACGCAATTACCAACATTCGACGATGATCTAAAGGTGAGTCGGGGTATAATCTTTCAACATGGTAACAAAAATAGTCTGAAATTGGTTGTGGGAGAATCAATGGTGAACACGATGGTCAGATAATCTGACTTACCTTGATTTGTTGTTGAAAATGATAATCGAAGATACGAGGAAGGGAATTTCACTTTAGCTCTTGAGCTTGAATGCAACAATGGCGGAAAGATGATAAACAGTAAAGTGAAGAGGATGAAACAGCTTAGCGGCCTATACAGAAGAAAAAAGGAAGGATGAATAGGCACGTGAGTTAGCAAGATCCTTGAGTCGCTCACGACTTTGCAAGGTTAAATCGAAGCACACGACCTATAACCTAGGCATGTACTTCGAGGGGCAAGTGTTAATCCCTTTTCTGAATGGCGACCCAACTGCTTAAGAAAAGCTGGCGACTTAACGACCTAAATAACCACGGGTTAACTACCCCAAAACCCCAAGCGACTTAACTGTTCACAGATCCAAGCGACTTATGGCCTACAGCATCTGGCGAGCTAACATTGCAATGAGTTAACGACTCAACCTCCCAGCGTCTTTCAATGAGTTAAGCGACCTAAACAGATCAACGGCATAGCGAATCAAACACGACAGTGGGTTGAATACTACAGCGACTCAATGAGGTAGCGACCTAGCGGGTTATGAGCCCACGCTGCACCTAAATAAGCCGCGTCTCCTTATGCCGTTTGTATATAGGTCGCTCCAACCTATATTAGGTCGTTGCTTCTCCCAAGTCTATCTTAAGTCGCTCCGCCTGATGCCCCAGCGTATAGATCGCCTTTCATTCCCTATAGGTCGTTGCGACCTACCAGCCAACTTAAATGGCCAAATACACCCACTATAAGCCGTAACCCATACCCAATAGGTCGCCCGCGACCTAACTCAACTCCTAAGCTGCCCACAGCCTACACCACACGACCTAACTCCGAAATCCCCTATAAATACCCCGCCTACTCCACATTGGGAGGGGGGATGATTTCTCGAACGCCAAGACTTTGCTGTTTTCACGACTTCTACAACACTTCAAATGCCAAAGACACTTCAAAGAACCTTGGAAAAAGATCAAGTTCATTCAACATGAATTCAAAGAGCTTTTCTGCATCAAAGTTCTAACTACTCGCCTTAATGGTGTTGTAATTGAAGAATTATTGTAAAACTTGTAATCAAATCAATAATAGAAGAGATTAAGTGGACGTAGGCTTGATTTTGAGCTGAACCACTATAAAAATTATTGTCTCTTTACTATTTTCTGCTTGCTTTTAATTCCCGTACCAATGGGTGGTGCTTTCGCTATATCACAACTCACATTGGGGTGTTAGCGTACATTTTTAGCGTTAACATATACGCTCTTATCTCGTTTCTATACCCTATTTTAGATTAAATTTTAAAAAAATAAGTTGAATTACAAAATCAAATTAACTATTGAGTTTGAGTTTATTCATTAACCACGAAAGTTGACATGATGTCCTTAATTGTAATCAGATCAATGGGAAAAGTTTGGAGTTGAATGATGCTCCACTTTTTAAGAATAAATCATAATTTATTAAGTTACATCTAAAAATCTAGAATGAATCACATGGATGTAAATTGAAATTGATACAAAATGAATTGGTTATTAATCGGATTGGTTATTGGTTATTTGGAGTTGAACTTACATTCTTATTGTTAATAACAATCAATTATCTTGTAAAAATACAATTTTGAACTAACGTCGACCACATACGTGTTTATATATATACATAGAAATATATAGGATAGCTATATAGTAATCAATATTTTAAAGAAAATGGATCGAACTATTGCTAGATACAAATTAATCAATAATATAGCTATGCTAATGAAATGAAAAAGAATGCTATGAAAATATGTTAGGCTTGGTAATAATTTAAATGAGTTAAACAAGTAATTTGAAGTCTAAAGTGAACCTAGGGTTTGGCGATATTGAAAAACCCATTAAAACAGTCAAAAATACAAATCTACAGTCGATCAAACCTTGGAATTAGTTGTCAGATGCCTGAAAATTTACAGTGAAAATTGGCAGTAATACGTTGAAATCTGACATGATTCAGACGTTTGGAATCAAAATTAGATGTCTAAATATGATGTCAGACGTTTGGTTACATGTTGTTGAAATTTTGTATAGCAAACCAAATGTTTAAATAGTTTGTCAGATGTCTGAATAGCTGATGTGGGCACAAATTGAACCTGGACCTATGATAGCTAATATGAATGATCAGAGGAATTTCATATTGTTTAAGAATGAGATGAAATAGAATGATGTTTATACATATATAATGTATGTATTGTAGTGAACTATTTATTGTATGGGAATGATATATCTGCGACGTGTTGAAGTGAGACATATAACAGTAATGATATGTCTAGAACATGTTGAAATGAGACACAGATCATTAATGGTGTGTTTGCAACATGTTGAAATGTGACACGTAGCAGGAATGGTATGTGCAATATATTGAAACTAGACACCTAGCAGGAATGATATGGATGCGAAACGTGTTGAAATAGTACATGTATCCGAATTAGGGCATACTAATATTTTATGCACAACAATTTGTATGGATGTTTAGATAGTGATTTAGTCACTAAAAATGATAAAATTGAAATGTCGGGATAAATAGACTAAAAAGAACAACAGTAAATTTATCTTTCAAACTAACACCGAAAGCGTAATCTATAAAGATGTTTTGCTAACATGTTAGTTTCTTGTATTTAGAGATATATGCTCACTCACTAAGCTTATATCTAACCCACTACTATATTCCTCCATTGTTTCATATAATAGGTTGACATGGTTAGCAGAAGCCGTACATGAAGTGGAGGCGACGGAGACCATTGGTAGAGAATACGTCTTGTTATCCATGATTTATCTAATTATCTAGTACTTGTGTCCAATTAAACTATGTAATCGGAAGCTTTGTTTTGGATTGAAAACTGTGATGACTTTTGGGATTTATGGACCACTTCAAATATTGTGCAATGTTCCTATTATGTTTTATTTCCTTTGGCCGTGAGTTCTGAAAGTGTAAATGAAAATAGACAGCTCCATGTGTTGTTATATTTTGTTTTACCCTAATAATCTGCCATTTAATATAAAGGGTCAAAGCATCGATTGGGACATAGGATCCAAAGGTTAGTGAATGGTAGGTTGTTACACTTAGTACCAGAACCAGGTTACCTGATTCCTATAGGTTAAGAATGTATTTGCATTTTTATTTACAAATGTTGAATTCAAAAATGGTACAATGCTCGAAAACCTGTTGAAATATAGAAATCTAGTAAAAATAACAAGAAAGTAAAGAACATACATGAATTTTTGTAGTGGTTCGGCAATCTCTTGCATATATCCACTTTATATTTTTATTGATCATGGGTTTGAGAGAGATTTATATCAAAAGTATAAGGAATTGACAGGTTCTTAATTCTAGAATTGCGACCAATGTATGCCTTGGTGGCTGTTATGAAGAGAATAGGAGATGATGATGAAGAAGCAGTGCCAAAAGTCGTTTCTTTGTTGGTACATGGTCTATATTTATACGGGAAACTACTCTGCAGATCTAGAAGCCTGCATAATATAAAGTCCAAATGTAAGCCCAAAGGTGTGGAAGGAAGCACGCCGACCTAAATCCAATAAAGGCCTCATGGTATTGTGAGGTTCCTCTCGATCACAAGAGGTTTTGTTGGTTGAAACCCCACTTTTTCCCCTTTTTTGTCTCCTACTTCTAACTTGATGCGTTCCACTCTTTTTCATGAAGGTCGAATTGCCTTTGACGTTTTCCTTGATACTACTTGTCTTATCTTTCTTTCTTTGCTTTCTTCTCATCAATTCTTAAAGCTGCTCATCTATTCTCTGAGAAAACACTTCATCATGATTGCTAAAGGTTATACATCAAGTATGAGGAGTTCGGGAGGTGCTAAGTCGAAAAATACCTCTTGATGCTGAGAGGTAACTCTCTGAACCAAGTGATCCCCTTAGCCCTATTTCGCTTTAAGTTTGACGAATGCCCTCCTTTTGTCTTTCTAAACTTGTCTCCAACCTCATGAGTCATTTCGTCCTCGTATTGACCTCCTAATTCTAATTGAAACCTGCTTTGGGTAAAAAGTTGGTTAACAATAAGTATAAATAATGAATTAAAAGTACATAGACAAGCACAAGTTTAAATTTTCGGTTATATCTAATATCTTCTTAAGTTGTTAGTAAACCACACTTACAAATAGCTATGATGGAAAACAACACCAGAGCGGGTATACGTAATGAAATCGCGTATGTTCCATGCGCGAGCGTTCTACTTTCGTTCTACGGTACCACATAGAGCATAAGCTAATGCTAACCCAAAAGGGGCTATGCTACAACAAAAAGGTGCTTTCATGCTAATTCACCTATTATGGACTTGGCCAAACTATGTAAAGATTATTTGTGTAGGGACCGAGTTTTTGTTCACACATTACCATGGTGGTGCATATGTGGGAGGATTTTTGCGATATTGGGTCAAGATAATGCTGTTAAAAAACATCTTACTTCTTGGAACATACAAGGAGAAGCTTTAAACTAGTAGGATACCATTGTAGCGGGGACCAGTAAAGTAAGGAATAGTTTTAGAGGATTTTTAAAGGCGTTCTGAGCTTATGTTTATGTCTATATCCAAGTAATAAATAATTTTAGAATATTTTTAAAGGCATTTTTTGCTTAAGTTTATGTCTATGTCCAAGCATGAAATACAACTGGAGAAGTTTACACATCTGCAACGAGGAGACATATCAGTGAAGAAGTATGCGAATCAATTTAATTTGGATTTCATTTGAAAATATGCACATAAGAAGCTTTTGATGTTCGCTACAAGGCCGAAGCAAGCTCTTTAAGATTTGGCCTTTAGCTATATTCTAATAGGTGCTACTTTTGGGAGTTTTGTGGAAATGAATTTAACAAATACCATTTCCAAAAAAGAAGCTAAGGGTGAACTAAATTAGGAAGGTGAAGGAGGAAGTCAACAAGAGAAGAGGAAAGAGTTGGGAGGAAAAGGAAACCAGGAGAATTTCAAGAAGCAAAAGATGACATGTTAGAAGTGCAATAAGAGAGGCCATATAGAAAAGTATTGTAGAATAGGCACACAAAAGATTAAGTACTACCACTACAACCAATTTGGACACAGGAAGCAATAATGCCCAATTTTAGGACAAACTAGATCGGTCTTGCAATCTTATTCACTAGAAGCAATCCAAAGATATAGCAGATTGGCAGTAGCAGCTGAAAAGGGAAGACATTCGTCGTGGAAGGTACAATCCTTATTTTTGATTTCCCTGTTTGTACTCCTTTTGATACTGAAGCTCGCATACCTTCATATCCAGTTGATTAGTAAATGAACTAAAATTAGAACCTCACATTGTGCATGACACTATTATATTGTTGAATCTGTTTGGGGACTGATCTATTTACCTATGAGTTTTCAAAACCTAAAATTAGCTATACGTGGTGTGTAATCCACTTTTTATTCATATGTACTTGGATTCTTAGGGTATGGATGATTTTGGCAATGTATATGATGCCATGTTACGGGTCATTGTTAGACTATGATAATAGGGTGGCTAGGTTGAGGAGTATTGGAGGTCGAGATTTAGATGCATACTATGAGCCCGATAGCTCTATGATGTTGGGTTACCTATATTCATTGGACCTATCACATGATGAGTTAACATTAATCCCTATAGTTCAGGAATTCCTAGACATTTTTGCAGAAGTTTTAGGTTTACCACCTCGAATGTAAATTGAATTTGTGACTGATCTCGAGAAGGATATAAGGCCTGTTTTTATATTAAGACATATGGATCTAAAAGAAAGAAAGGGGTTAGATAAGAAATTTTTAAGTTAGTACAAAAGTTCTTTACTTATAGGATTATTTCCGAGTGGGGTGCACTAGTACAGTTTGCCACTAAGGTGGATGGTTCATTGAGGTTCATACGCTGGACGGATTGGTTAGTCATGCCATTTGGACTGACCAATGCTCCGGCCTATTTTGTTGATTTGATGTGTGCACTATTTAGGGTGCAATTAAATAGGTTTGTGGTAGTCTTTGTAGATGATATACTTGTTTATTCGAAAAGCGAAGAAGAGAATAGAGAACATTTGAGTATTGTTCTTAATGTATTGAAGAGGCATTAATTAAAAGCAAATTCTCCAACTATCATTTTTGGAGAAAAGAAGTTCACTTTTTTGGCCATGTTTTTTCTAAGCATAGATTATTTATGGATCCAAGTAAAATACCAAAGGTGTTGACTAGTGCAGCTGTATTTTTGGAGTAAAGTAGCAATGGTGTTGACTAGAGAAGAGAAGCATGCATAAGGAAACTTGTCATTTCACTGTCCCCATCTTGCACCAATACTTGTCTTCTAAAGCTATCCATAAGAAGGATGGGGTTATAACAACGTTCTTGACTGGCAAACTACACACTTTATACATAATACTAATTTATGTCGATTTCTTCCATCATCTTGTCTTTTTTTACTTAGTTGTCTCAATTCCATGTATGTATAGGATAAGTCCTATCCACCGAAGTAAATTATAACCATATACATGTATACACACACACACACACACATATATATATATTGGTTATTAGGTCTTAACCTACTGTATATATATAAATATATATATTGGTTATTAGGTCTTAATCTACTAGGGAGCAGATGGGTACGATTCATGCACAGAGGTGAGAGTATTATAAATCCAATAAACCTAATATAACAGAAAATGGAATTAGAACGGTATATGTAGAATTATGCTTAGAAGTGTATAATTTTCCCATTCACCGGAACTTTAATTCTGACCCCCTCCTTATAACATCCCATGGGTTAGATAGATGACAGAGATTTTCCAACTTTGAGACACTTGCTTAGAAAGTGTTATTACGTTGGTGTGTATTTACTATTATATTTTAGTCAGTTCCGCTGTGAGATATTAATTTGAGCTCCAATATATTGTCTTTGCTTATTTGCTGGATACCAGATACCCAACTCAGGCTTCAATGGGCTTGGATTTTAGCATTTATGTGAAAAAATCTGGACCAATTGGAATTCAGGTTGTTACATCTGGTGTGTGTGCACGTCTGTGTGTGTGTGTAAGTACCATAACCTATTTTTGGACCAAGATACTATCCCCGCTAGTATCTGTAACCTATCATTTCGTTAGGATCCATCATTAAGGAAAATCATGTCCTCATCGTCGTGCATATCAAAGAACTCCTCGTAGCACCTAATAATGATGTCATATAGTTTAGCCATATTCAATCTCACCATAGGGATTTTCTCCTTGTTGGATTTCTATTATTGACTCGGCTCTTCAAACTACAGAGGACTCAGTTCCTTGGGCCGTTATGGACTCAATTCCATGGACTATAGAGCACTCAACTCCTTAAACTATTGTGGACTTGGCTCCAAGGAGTATCATGGAT
This sequence comes from Allium cepa, assembly GCA_030765085.1. Taxonomy (NCBI): domain Eukaryota; kingdom Viridiplantae; phylum Streptophyta; class Magnoliopsida; order Asparagales; family Amaryllidaceae; genus Allium; species Allium cepa. The sequence goes on from CM060945.1 coordinate 503,121,487, forward strand.
TCAGCTCTATAGACTATCCCATTCATTTTGAAAGACCTCTCTTAAGGGTCATCTGACCTTTCCCTTTTACAAACAAAATAACAGACAACTTTCATGGCGCATGACCCAAATATGACCTACACTAGTAGGAGGTGTACCCCATTTTGGTGTAATCCTCGTTATTCCCTCTTCCTGCTCAGGACTGATGAAGTTCACGACCTATATACGGCTCCTACTCCCTAATATGTTAGTAATACACTGATATAGCGATAATCTCTGCTCACCTTCCCATTTAAATTGGCATACACAATCAAGATGATACCCCTTCTAAAAGATTGAACCAAACCCTATGAGGGTGTTCTTTTCACCTATACACAAGCATATATAATTCCATCGGTTCTACAGTTGGATGTATCCCACATAAGCATAATGTATACACAATTTCTGGCAGCCCCTTGCGGTAGGAAGACTTCTGTTGTATAACACTATTGACCTCGCATTCCAACCCATTTTAACGACTAGTCATTCTTGTCAATTTAAGTTATTTACTAACTTTAATAATTCACACCCATCATAAATGCATAACTAAGGCTACGTATGTGTGTGTGTTTGTGTGTGTATTCATTCATTCATCCTTGTTTGATTATTACGCCTCGATTGTTCACTCTTAATAACAATTCTTTACTTCTTCATGTGTTTACATCCCATTGAATTTAAGTCATTAACCATTTTCATTTAAAAGATCTAAATACCTTTTCCTATTTACTTCCCTTTTCCCTATATTTAATTTTCTATCTTTGCTTACTTTTTTAACCTTTGTTTCCCTCCTTTTTAAAGGACTACCCATACCCTTTTATTTTAAATTATTACTTTCCTACTTTTCGTCATTTTTGTTTACTTTCTATCTTGCTTGTACTGCATGTATATCAATTGTTCTCTTAGACCGCTATTATTATCGCATTTGTAATTCTTCAGTAAATCCTTAAAGATTTCTACATTTTAATGCATTGGAATTATATATCTCCCAAATGGGAATGCTAACATTGTAAATTTATAAATCTTATCCAAAAGGAGAATCTGTGCTACATTTGGAATTATATGGAATTTTCTTTTGTATAGTTATTGAAATAGGCAGTATAGTATCTCTATTTTATACATCTTTTTCTAGCAGTATTTCTTGTTATTTCAAATGTTACATTTTTATTTATGAATCTAAACTTAATAACCTATAGAAATTCACATTGCAACACACTACATTCCAATGAATTAAAATAATACCTAAATCCCTATCATTTATTGTGATAACTTTTAATTTACATTTACTTTTGTACTCAATTAAATATATATATCTTGAACTATATATAATCTATTATATTCAGGGACTAGTATTATCCAATACTTTCCAAATTCACATACATGTGTTATCAATCATAGAATATGTAAGTAGGGTTTATAAGTTCGTTTCACATATATAATTAGGCATACAATTACAATTTTTATTTAGGCATACAAGAATAGATTTACAATGATATAAATCTAATATTGTTGAAAAATATATAATTTCTTATGCCTTTTTAGCTTTCCAAATCTCCAGATCTAATCTCTGTTATTCCAGTTTGACTTCCCTTGTTCTTCATATTTGAATAGATATACCACAAGAATACATATATCTATTAGAAATCTAGAACAAAGAAGATATTTGGATTTTTTACAGATTTTAGATCCGAATTTATAATTTACCTTGGCTTTGATGATTTGATTCGACCATATTCTTCTTCTCAGTCATCTTCTTCTATTCTCCATTTAATATACATATAAAATATAACTATATTTAAGAATTAAGAATCTTTTTGAAGAAGAGAAAATTGTAGGGCTCTGATGTCGCTAAGAAAATATGTGAAGAAAAATAAGGGGTTATGCCCATACTTATTGGGGTTCGAATCAATGCTAACCGTTAGATTATTTTATTTTAAATATGGGTCATTCAGCGATGACCAAATCCTACTATTTACAACTCGACCGATCGACTGCCACCCCTACCAATCAATCACTAGTATTCGATCGGCCCAAGTTAGAGGTTGACCGATCGTATGTAATTCCGATAATTAATTTGTGGCATTTAATTTGTTTTTTATTCCTTATTAAACTTATCGATACCATTTCTTTCCACCGTTAACTTACTTTACCTTAAGTAATGTTAATTATTAATTAAATACAACTGACAGTAAATGTCAGTTAATTTTTTATTACATTAATTGCATATATAATTATTTCGACTATAAAACCTCAAACGGTAATAACTTTTTATTTGAACTCTGGTCGAAAAACTTGATACATAAAAATTAATTAGAAAATCGCCATGGATCCAATGTTGCAAGTTTCTAGCCAAGTCCTGATATTTGTAAAAATTCTACCTTTTGAAGTTGCTATTTATTAATTAATTTTATAATCAATTATCCTAAAACTTATGGGGTGTTAATATGATAGGGATCCACTTTTCACCAGTGAGTTTTAGAGGAGCCATCATGATGCTTTAAGGACCAACTTGAGCCTTAACACTGCATATAAACTGCAAATGGATGAACAAACTGAGAGGGTGAATAAATTATTAGAAGATTTGTCAAGAGCTTGTATTTTGGATATTGGTGGAGTTTCGGAAGATCATTTATTACAAGTGGAGTTTACTTACAACAACAATTATCGGGCGAGCATAAGCATGGCACTGTTCGAACATTGTATATACGACCATGTAAATCCCCTTCTTGTTGATGGGAGGCGACTTATAGAGTTATACTTGGAACTGACATTATAAAAGACACTTTTGAAAAGATATAGTTGATGCGTAAGAGACTGAAGACTACTTATGATATATGGAAATCTTATGCTGATAGAAGGTGTAGATCTACCGTTTGCAATAGGTCACATGGTATTTATAAAGTTTTCGTCGCTTAAGCATGTTACGAGGTTTGGCAAATCCGAAATGCTGGTACCTAGATTTTTTGGACATTTTCCAATATTGGAAAGAGTAGGGAAGTTAACCTATAGAATCAAAATTCCAATAAATTTAGTAGGGTCCATGAAGTCTTTCAAGTATTACATCTACGAAGGTATTCATGATTTAATGATCATAGTAGAGCCGGTAGAACCAGAAAATGTGAAGGTGGAACTATGGCCTCTTATGCTTTGTGAACTTACATGTATAGTAAAGCATGGAGTAAGGAGGCTTACAAATAAAGAAATGAAATTTGTCTAGGTAAAATAGGAAACAAATCTAGCAGAGAGTACTTGGGAGCCATAGGAGAGAATCCGAGCTACCATCCAGAGCTCTTTACTTGTAAGTTTGCACTAATATAGTATGATTACTTATATATTTAGATTTTTCTTAGTATATTTCACAGGCAGGTGCGCATGATTCTAGGCATGGATGTAAACATGTCATTAAGATATGCTTTGTATGATGGTTGCTAATGGATGTATTTTAATTATTAGCATTGCACATATGGGGTGATATATTCATTTTAGCCTATGACGTACATTGCCTTGTTTAGTTTATTATAATAGTTTAGATGAATAATGTTTTTTTGCATTTATCATATGTCTCGAATGTTGCTTATCCATATATAATTGCAAGATTATACATAGGACATTGCATGAATTTTCGACACATGACATTAGCACTTGTATTTCAGGATGTCGACTAGTTCTGGAGATCAGCTACCTTTTACATTAAAAATATATTTCATATGCATTCCATACCTTTATGTACATATTGCATTAGAAAATTTTAAAATAAGAACAATGCGTGTAAGATGTTGATGGTTGAGTATATAGTTGTAGATATTGGTTCTTTTATGAGCAAGTTGCATTTTTCCATCATTGGTGATTTTGAGGATGAAACTTTTAAGAAGGAGAGAATGTAACAAACTAAAAAATTTGAATAACGACTTACATTAATAAAGTAGGTAGAATTATAATTTTACACAAAAGTACAAAATAATGAGTTTTCGTAAACATGGCACATTACCTATTCTATTGCATTCAGAACCTTGTTTAGAATTAGAAAACATATAAGACTTATCAAAATTAGGAAAAGATTCTAAAATATGTCTAAGACTTGAACTAATGGAATTTTGGTATATAATTAATGTGACTCGGACTTAAGAAAATCTGAATTTATATAAACAAGTTGTTAAGTCCCAAGCTTATTTTTAGAAGTAACAGAAACCTTAGACCTAAACACCTTCTCCTAATCTCCTCTTAAATTTTCTAAATAAGAACAAAAACAAATTAATTTAAAGAGAAAAAGGAAGAAGGGCAACAAATCAAAATAAGTTAAAGATATAGAGAAGAGACTCACAAGAAGGTTGAAGTCTAGAAAGAGATGAAAACTAAATCGATGAGTGGGAATGTGATGGCTGCCCTATTTTCGGTGCCCAATATATTTGTATAATGCATTATGGAGGTGCCCGGCCAATGAAGGTGGTAGCCAAGGGTGAAATAGGATAAAAATCCAAATACAGAAATTTTAGAACATCTCATAGCACTCTGATAAAATATATATAATAACATACATGTAAAACGTGCGAAATAGTGATATAATCAAATGAACCATAAATATGAACATCAGAGTGCATAAGGTTCACAACTATACAAAAATAAAAATAAAAAGTTAATACATCCTAGGTACCTAAAATAAATCTATACATATCTATCAAAATACAAGTACTGACATAACTCCATAATACCGCAGAACAGAATATAAGTGATAATAAGCCCCAAAGAATAGATATATTAAAGTGTAGCCTCCTGCTCGTACACCATACCGCTCTATGCGCAATCTAGACTTGTTATACCTTGTCTACTCATTTAAGAATACCCGAGATAATAAGAAGAAAAGTATATAACCTCGGATCAGACAACATTCTGGTGTGAGCGTTACATCATCTCAAAAAGTGTACAAACCGCATATAGTAATTAAGGCATAGGGTATGAAGAACCATACCAGACCTATCCTTGCATCTATTGAGTTAGCACATAATAGTCAATATATGCTAATATACTATCATAACCATATAAGTGTACTACAGTGGAAGTACAATGTCCAGTGTCTAAGTATATGGTAAAAAATATCTACATCATGTGACACCCTAGAGCGATAACAACCATGATAAACATAGCATCCATCAACCAATCCTCTCCATCACTCGGGTGCATTAGATATATGATAACTCATATGCCACAATTTCTAACTAGGGATCCAAATGTAATCCTGGCTACATTGACGCATGAATCCATGCCACTCTAAAAGGCTACGAACCAGACCCACAATCACAAAGCCCACGGTAATATTCTACTGCAAGATCTAGACACAATCACACATCCGGGTAGGGGTTCCATCATACTCCTTCTTTACGAGTACACTGGAAGCCTTCGAGTTATCAAAAATCCTCTACACATGTCTCCATAACGGAGCTTAATAGTTATTGCATCACAACTTTCTCAACAGTAGGACACAATCGCAATTCCCATTCGCAAGCACCCAGTGTTAAACTTGCCCCTATGAATCATCGTCACAACTCACATTGTTAAGTCATCATCTTCAATACATCTCTAAACACCTATCATAAGTCATTGATCATCATACAAAGTCCCGAAGATGCCATCATTATTGACGTTGAAGAAACACACCATTGCTTCACTAGTCCCTACATGAAGTCCATGGTCATCTGGAGATGTCCTAGAGTCATCCATCCTTGCTCCTTATCAACTCATCAAAGACCCCCAAAACTCTGCCCCGAGAAACATCCGTGCCATGTCCAAGGCCTATAGCCAAACCACATGCTTCACTTATGTTTGGCCCATCCTACGACCGACCCTAGATAAACTCCAAAAGCCAAAAAAAACCACCCACCGAGCGCACTTCTTTGTTCAGACCTGAGCAAACTACATAACATGTCAAACTGAGCCATGAAGCTTTCCACTGAACCGACTTTCATGATTGTCCATTGAACTGGACCCACCACTGAACGATTCCCACCGTTCGTGGTAGGACTACCACCCTGTCGAAACATTTTCCTTGTTCAATCCCCCATACCAACTCCACCACCAAGCTAACTTTGACCGCTAGAACTAAACCCACTTCCCACCGAGCAAGTTTCAATGTCCTGACCCGAAGCACCGAACCAATTTCCTATAGCATCTCTGAGTCTAAGTTTCACATTGATTTCGTCGCTATGCCCCATTCTTTGACCCTTGTGCATTTCGTATGCAATGGTACAACTTCTAAAAAATCCCGAGTCAATCCGTCGAAGTTTGGTTTTACAACTCCTAACTCTAATTTGCTTCGATGAGCATTTCAAACTTAAAAGTTGATACACAAACACAACACATAAACAACATTCAAACATCCTGACACGTATCATAGCATGCTAATTCAATCATGTAATACATCCATAATATAACCTATCACACATTAAAGTAACTATACTCCATGATAACATGATTAAAGCACTTCATACATTTTAAAATTCATTTTACCTCAGGTTTGACTTAGAAAACAGTTCCAAACAATTAATTTTATTTTAGCAATGTGTTTAAAACATGCCAAAACCTATAGATACATATATAGTAGGGTAAAGGATGAAAAATGACTCATCAAACGCCCAAAAAGTGAAGATTTGCAAGAAAATCCAAGAATCAATAGCAAAGAACCGATTTTCCCTCCTGAAAAATGTAAACTCTAACGAATCCCCTTACTAACATGTCCATAATTTATGATTAAGACTAGATATAGAGGAAAAAATGGAAGATCTTAGGTAGATAATGAGTTAATAGAGGCTTAGATCTATTTAGGACGAGGTAAAAGTGAGTTGTGGGTGATGTTATAACCTGAAATAGTCTCCAAACCCGAAATTGGTTATTGGGCTTTCCCCCAAACTCACTAAAAGCTGCTCCAAAAACTGATAATCTTGAAACGACTATATCTCCCAGTTAGAAAGTCCAAATTGCTATTATGATTACTTTATGGAAAGAGAAACCATCATATCTTTCTAGTAGAAGTGATCTTGGATGCTAAATCGGCTTCTATCAGAAGCTATAGCCATCACAAATTTTAAGGTGTAAAATTGTCTTGAAAAATTATAAATATAGAAAATGTCACCAATAGGAATTTCTCAAAGTTATAGAGTCATAAAACCTCATTTGAATATAAATAATATTTTAAAATACTTTGATATGTAAAATACGAATTGTTACACTCTCCCCACTTTGGAAATTTCGACTTTGAAATCCCCAAGATAGCAAGGTAAATCAAACATAGTTGTCCCGCATTGTAACATCCATGAGCAACCATATCAAACATGAATAATAACACAAAAGAAAAATTGATATCTACACCTACCCTAGCATGCAATACACTAAATTACACTATATGATATCAAAAGTGAAAGTAAATGCGATAAACAGGCGTCTAACCAAGTAAAGAGCTATGGATAAGCGCTCCTCGTGCTCTCCTAGGTATTTCATGTACAATCGCCTTCTCTCTCACTCAACTGAACCTTCACTAGCTCTATCGTCTTCCTCCTAAGATATTTTATATCACATCAGATGGTACAAATAGATCAACAAGGTCTCGATGCTTCTGGTTCAATTTCTATATCTTCAAGCTGATCCAATTTAACTATTATGCATGGGTCATGCACAAGCTTCCGTAAGTGAGATATGTGGAACACATTGTGCACGCCCTCCATCTTTTAAGGTAACTTGACCCTGTAAGCTAAGTTTCCAATCCTCTCAAGGATCGAAAAAGACTAATGAGTCTCAAAACTAACTTCCCCTTAGTACTGAATCAGACAACATTTTTTAGCAGAGAGATCTTGAAGAACATCATATCGCTAATGAAGACTCTAAGTCATATCTTCTACTATCAGCGTAGCTCTTCTATCTATTATGAGAAAATTTCATTTGCTGTCAAATGATCTTGATATTCTTTAAAGTCTTTGTTATCATATCTGGCCCAAGTATCAGTTTCTCGCTCGCTTCCCACCAACATGAAGGAGCACTGCATGGTTGGCCATATAACTCCTCAAATGGTGCTATACCGATGCTGGACTGATAACTATTGTTGTATACAAACTATAATAAGTGAAGACGATCATCCCACAAGCCATTGAAATTGAGAATGCAAGCCTACAAGAGATCCTCTAGAATACGATTCACCCTCTTGGCCTGCCCATCAGTTTATGGGTGATAAGCTATACTGAGATGCAGCTCCATCTTCAATGTCTTTTGTAGGCTCTTTCAAAACCGACAAGTGAATAAAGGGTCTCGGTTGCCGACAATTATCTTCATTAGACCATAAAATCATACAACCCACTTCATAAACAAGTAAGTAAATTTCGATGTCGTTCTACTTAACTTGACAGGTATAAATCTAGCGCTCTTGGTCAATCGATCGACCATGACCTAGATGCTATCATATCCTCCTTTGATCCTTGACAATCCATCAATGAAATCCATGGAAACTTGTTTCCATTTTCAATCGGGAACCTTGAGAGGTTGTAGTAAACCATTTGGCTTCTTTTGCTCTACCTTTACAAATTAGTAGTTCATCCACTTCGAGACGAACGCTCAAACTTTCTTCGTCATCCCCTTCCTAGAAAATGTCTACGTCATATCGCAATACATTTTATTGTCGCCAAGTTGTATGGTCAATTTCGAATGATGGCACTTTTGTATCACTTCATCCCTTAACCCATCGACATCAGGAACAAACAATCTACTGTTCTTATAGGGCCAACCATAATGGTCAAACCCATACCGCTTCATCTCCTCAGACACTACCCAATCCTCTATCTTTGCTATGATCTCGACTAGTCAAGCATCTTGCCTTTGACTATTACCAATCCGATCGATTAAGGCGTTTCTTATCATCATGCTAGTTAACACTTCCGGCTCAAGCTTAAATCGAGGTCTAAAATCATAACCATCAATAAACTCCGACTGCTTCCAATCTTGCAACATCACTCCCAAGATAGCATGTCTTTTACTCAACGGGTTAGTGACCGCATTTCCCTTACCATGTTTATAGGAAATGTCAAAGTCATAGGAGGCCAAGAACTCCAACCATCGCTGCTTGCGAAGGTTAAAATCCTTCTGAGAGAATGGATAATTCAACAACTTGCGGTCCGTATACAACTCGAACCTCTCCCCAAGAAAATAATGCCTCCGTATCTTTAAAGCGAATACCATCATTGCCAAATCCAAATCGTGTGTTGGATACATATAGCGCATGGTTTTAGCTATCGACTAGCGTGTAGCATCCTGTAATTTTCAACCATTTGCATCCGCACATGTCAGACTTGAATTTCTCAAAATATCAGATTGTTAATTTATATTGGAAAAACTCAGCATATAAAGTAAATAAATAAATCACAAACACAGAGTAATGTAACAATAAGCAGCGGAAAAAAAATAATAGTAGTTCATGAAGCTACTATATATATAACAGAGTTAAATAAGTTACAGCAGAAGTTTCAAATACAATAGTCAAATACAAGATCAGAATGCATCACCGGAGTCAACTGAATAACTTCAAGCTGAAAAGATGTAGATGGATCTCCAAACGAAGCTCCAACTCCAAAGGTGAGTCTCAAAAGCTGTATCACTCAGTCTGACCGGAGCGTAAAGCGAAACATAAAACACTCAAGTCAGGATTAACATTCTTATATCAATAAATCCAACTAAAGTGAAATATCAACTGAAATACAAGTAACGCAAAGGATGTTTGGGATAACCATCCTCTAAGGATCCGTTGAACTATCTACTATGTAGTAATATACACTATTATAATAATATCTGTAGTAAAGTAAACTATTAAAATAGTGTTAAGGCATTACCCATATCCCCCTTAACACATTTTGTATACTCCTATAGTCTATATAGTATCGTAATCTCCCTCGTACCAGGTGTCATCAGAGGGCACTCCATAGGTATGGTACAAAACAAACTTGTATAAGGCGTGCTAGGGTAGGTGACACGGAACAACTAGGCAATGCCAGGGTAGATATACCACTTACACTTCCGGGATAGTGGTAACACATAGCAGCCACTACCACCCACCTCGAGCCACACTCCAAAAAAATCAAAGGTGCCCACCAAATCAATCACAAAGTAATAGAATGGCATGCGAAGTAATGTGTCCGATCGGAGGAGCTACCTTACTTGGCCCGTTAATTGCTTATGTTTCAGCCACCTTATGCCATCTCACGGTAGTGGTGTCCACATATGTACCTCATATAGGATCGTCGCCACCATCCTACTTCACTTTGGAATCTCCACCTCGCACACATTTGTTAAAGTGGCTTTTGGTATTGGAAGAGAGTATGACAATCTCGGTCTCTTTAATAACAAATCGTTATTATAACACCGCGGTCATTTCAAAATAGTTTATACTTCAAAACCAAAATATCATTGCCATTTCAAAACCATATCATTTCCATTTCTAAACCAAATACGATATCATTTCTGTTTCAAATATATCCATTTCCAAAATCATAGCACTTTCAAAGTTATAACACTTTCAAAACCAAACACTTGAAATTATAACACTTTCAAAGCATAATACTTTGAAATTCATAACTTTGAAAACATAACTTCCACCATTTAAACAGTTTAGATATTAAAATAGCATATAAAACAAAATAGTTTATAAAGTAAAAATAGTTTATATAAAAGAGTTATAAGTTAAAATTGTTTATATTAAAATAGTTTACATTAAAAATAGTTTATATTAAAAATGATTTGTGTTAAATAGTTTATATTAAAATAATTTATTAAAGTACAATATTGAATAGTTTTAAATACAAGTTAAAAATACTTTACATAATAAAATAGTTTCCTCAAATTTCACAAATCGATTCCAAATCAACTCGAACTCCAAAATTTCAAATTTAATCAAATCTCAAATCATCAATTTCAATTTATTTTAGCTTCTCAACAAACCATTTCAAATTATACCGTTTTCAAATATAGATTTTTAGTCATAATATAAACCATTTCAATTTCAATATTTCAAAGCTTTAAATATTTAAACATTTCAAAACTAGATTTGAAATGTCATATGTATATATATATATATATATATGTATATATATATATATATATCAAATTCACTTTACTATTATTTATTTTGAAATATTTACTTAATCATTCAAAAAACATTTAAATAAAACTTCAAATTTCAAATGTAATTAAAACTAAATATACCATTTCAATTTATGTAAATTTGAAATATCCATTTAGGTCACTTTTAATCAAAAAATCAAGCTATAAAATTGTGATATCCCGGAAATTTTAGTAATATCAATTTAATAATCTGTATTTAAAATTAAATTGATTTGATAAAATTTTGTTAATAAAATTAACTTGATTTAATAATCCAATTGAATAAATGTTTAATTGGTGTTTTTATCTTTTTTTAAAAAAACTAATAAAATGTTTTCCTATTTATAATGTATATTTATATATATATTGTAAATAGATAAGTTTGATTTGTAGTTTAATTAACAAATAAAATCTTGTTTTAAATTCTAAAATCGTTTTGATAATTTGGAATTATGTATAGAAAATTTAAAATATCATTTATATATAAAACATCAATGCATTTAAATACAAGTTAAATAAGATAAGTAATTTATAATTTCTTTTATGCTTATTTAAATTGATAAATGAGTTATTTTCAAATAATAATAAATGTATAAATATAGATATGTTTTAAAAGACAATATTATTATTTTTAAATTTAATATGTTAGTATAAATTAGTTTTAAAATTGGACTTTAAGTGTATGAATAGAATTTGAACTTGAATTAATTTTGAATTCAAATAAATAAACATATATAAATCTTGTAAGTAAACTTTCATCTTTTATATAAATTGTTTTATTTCATTTTCTTTAAAAAGAAATGCATAAACATTTACATATGAAGATGATTTATATACATAAGTACTTAATAAATAAAGAAAAGGGTTTCATTTACTTTTAAAATAAATAAAAAAAACAAATAAAATAATTCTCAAACACATGTTATTATATTAAGTGGTATAATGATAAGTGTAGTTGAATTAAATAACTAATGTGACAAATGTTGTTTTCTTTTTACATGTGTCCGTTTATTTTTAATTTTTCTTTTAATTTATAAATAAATCATTTTTATCTTACATATGCATGTTTCTTCAAGCTCTATTCTTTTCCAATGTTCATTCTTTTTTCAAAGTTAAGAATAGAAGAAAAATCTCAGCTGAAAACTTATTCAAACATATCTGCAACTCTAACGCTTCCTCTAAAAACCAAAAATCTTGTTTAAATTCATTTATCTGTAACCCAGTTTGCAAAGCACAATCACCAATCTGTAATTCATTTTTCAACATCCTCCTCAATTATAAATCTGTAACCCAGTAACCGTTTCAAACATGAACTGTAAAATCCATTTCCAAAAAACTAGCCTGCAATCCACTATGTAAATCAACGACATGCAACTGCATTCTTTGAAAAACATGAGGTGTGAAGCAAACAGGTCCACTTCAAAATATTTTTCTTCAGTCTGTTCTGTATGCCTGCAACTGAAATCTGTAATGCAAAAGCAAAGCATAATGAAAAAGCCTGCATTTCCTTCTTCAACTAGTCCAAGCCATCACAGCATATAACTGCAAGATTTTCAAATTAAAAATTTAAATGCATCTAGCCTGCAACTCAACTTCAAAAACAATGTGCAACTTAGTTTATAATCAGGAAGTAAAAGCATCCAAGTTGAAGTCTTTAAACGCAAGGCACTCTGGTTTTAAAATCAAAACAAAAGTTTGCAAATTGTGCTCCATTTCATCTCTATTCCCAGGTGAGTAACACTTTTTAAAAATTTAAATATAATTTGGTTGTTTAAATAAGTATGTTTGTGTATGTTATCTGGATTGCATGTTGATTAGTGTGCCTGTGTATATGATTCTAAATGTATTACTGAATATATGCATATAAATGTTTGAATGTATGGGATGTATATCTGCTCTTTCCTGTACTTAACTTCAGAAGTAAAGAATTTAATAAAAATCTTTTTTTTCTCTTAAACAAATTCATGTTAGGATTTAGGATTCAAACGATATCTGATTGATTGATTATAAAGAAAGCTTTAAAATTTTATTTATGCTAAAACAAATTATAAAGTTGCTTTGGAAACAAGAAAAACAGGAAACTTTAAGTTTTTAGTAAAAACTCAAACACAGTAATTCTTATACTTAGGATTATAAATTGGATACTGATTCAAAAATAGGATTTTTAAGATCTAAATCTTAATTTTTAAAATTGAATTGAAGTGCATGTCGGGGTTGCACTGTTTTTGGGGTTTTTGGAAAATTTAGATGATATCGGGTTTTTGGAAGGTTGAGGTTGTTACTGGTGATGGTGGGATGATCGGTGGTGATGGGAAAAATAAGGGTGGAGGTGGAAGATCATCGGCATGACGGTGGTGGGTTATTTTGTTTTGTAAACATAATTCTAACTGGTCTGGGAATTTCGATCATCACGCAGTCAAGGGACGATCGAGTGCAACAATTTTTGGTGAGAGGGTAGCTCGGGTGTTGAAGAAGAGGTGGACGTGGTTCCAACGTCTCCGATGGTCGGCGTTGAGGAGACGAGCTGTTTTCAGGTTGGGGTGTTATTCCATACTATTGATGACAGGTTGTAACTCGAATTGATTTCGAGCAGATGATAGGTTTTGGAGGATCGCGACGTGGTTCAGGAAGGGTCGGCGACTTGTTCGTTGGTTGGGTAGTGGCCGGAATTGGCTAAAACCACCGTGCATATGCACGGTGAAGAATAGTGTCAGGGGAAGGTTGGGGACTGCAATATATTTTGACTCGGGCCATACTCGAGTAATTCGAGTTTTTACTCGATATTGATCAAGGTGTTACTCGAAGTCAAGTAGGGGAAACTTGGGTATATTTTGTTTGTTTTAGGTTTCAAAGAAACCTGTATATTATTCCAATTCAAAATTTTGTTTTAAAATCTGGAACAGGGTTTTAAAACAGAATTTAAACTTAAATTTAAATTATGGTTTTCAATCTGAGTATAAATCCAAGTTTTAAAATCTAATTTAAATTTTATTAATCAAAATGTTTAAACAATTTCAAAGAGTTTAAATATTTGAATTTAAGATAAACTTTAAAGCTTAAATTTTAAGTATGGATTCAAAACTAAGTTTGAATCCCAGTTTAAAATGTAATTTAAATTTTATAAATTAAAATGTTTAAACAATTTTAAAAAGGGGTTGAGATAGTTTAAGTTTAAAGTAAAGCTTAAAAATAAAAGTAAAGATTTAACTTAAGTTTAAATCTAGATTCAAATTCAGATTTGAATCATTATTTAGAAATAAGGGAAGTTTCTAAAATTTAAATTGTTTAAATACAACTTTGAATGTTAAATCTAATTTAAATATGATTTGTATTTGAAATGAAATTGGGTTTAAATTTCCTTTAAAATTCTTTATAAAATAAGAAATTATTTAGTAGAAATTTTAAAAAGGTTTTAAATTGTTTATAAAACTTTGTTAAGGTTAAGTTTGGTTTTCATTTTAAATTTTAAATTTTAAATTTTAAAATGTAATTTGAAATCAAATTTTAAGTTAAATTGTTTTAAAATTACTTTGTTAATGATAATGTAATCATTAATAAGAAAAGTTTTATTTTAAAGTAAATCAAAGAATTTAATGATTTTTGAGTCATTAAACTAATAAGGTAATTTAAATAAGATAATTTATTTATTTATTTAATTAATCAAAGATTTGAAATAAATTAATTAAGGTTAATTAAATTTGTAATTAATATTAATTAATTTAAATTAATTACTTAAGAAAGGTAATTAAAAGAATTAATGAAAAGTTAATGAAGGTCATTAACTTGGGATTATTTATTAATTAATGTAATTAATTTTGATAATTTATTGGATTAATTAATTCAGATAATCAATTATGGAACATGGTTAAGTATAATTACTTTATGGGGATAATTAAAGATATTAATTACTTATTGTAATTAATTTAATTATTAACTTTATTAGTTTAAATTAATTAACTAAGTTTAATTAATTTATAATAATCATTGGACGGGATGATAAGTAATCAATAAAGAATAATTACTTATAGAAGTAATTAAGCTAAGCAAATTACTGGAGGTAATTAATTAAAGTATAGAAGAGTTTTGGGAATTAATTACTTTGTGTAATTAATAATGAAGGTAATTGCTTTATGAAGTAATTAATAATTAATTACTTAGTGTAATTAATTTAAGCATTGATAGATTAAGTCAATGGAAAATAATTAAGTGATGTAATTAATTATGGGAATTAATCACTAATGAGATTAATCAGGGATGATTAATAAGTATAATTAATTATTAAATGTAGTTTATTTAGGAGTGATAAATGAGGTAATTAAGGTTGGTTAATTACTGAATATGATAAATCAAAAGTGATTTATAATTTTGGTTTAATTAAAGTTAATTACTTAATGTAATTAATTGAAACAAGTAATTAAATTTAATTAAGGTTCATTAATTAAGTATCATTAATGATGTAATTAAGGATTAATTAATTAAAATTAATTAATCAATGATAAGTGATTAATGAAGTAATTAATTAATGTAATTAATTAAGGATTAATGAAATTAATTATAATTAATTAATAAAGTAATTAAAGGTTAATTACTGATTTTGGTTAAGGATAAGAATAATTACTTGAATGTAATTAAAGATAATTAATCAAGGGTGATTAATTAAGGTAATTAATTTGAGGATGATTATTTAATTGATTTGTAATCAATTAATGGTTAAGTAAGCAAGTTTTAAATGGTGAAGTAATTAATTTAATTCATTTTAAATTAATTAAGATAAAGTAATTAATTTAATTCACTTTAAATTAATTAGAAATAGAAGTAATTAATTTAATTCATTTTAAATTAATTATAGATAGTAATTATAAATCCTTGCTTATGAATGGATGATACGGTTT
This sequence comes from Allium cepa, assembly GCA_030765085.1. NCBI lineage: Eukaryota > Viridiplantae > Streptophyta > Magnoliopsida > Asparagales > Amaryllidaceae > Allium > Allium cepa. The sequence continues at coordinate 503,137,521 of CM060945.1, forward strand.
AACTTGAATGGTTTGAATCTCAGACATGAGATAAATAGTATTGTGTGATATGGATGCATTGGTTGCATTATAATGATGATATGAGTTATCTATGGGTAATGATAATGTAGATTATCAAGTTATGATGATAATTTAGATTACCTGTTTATTATGATATTGTTGGTTATCTATTATGATGATGTGAATTATCTATTTATGTGTATATAGTTAATTAAATTGAATTTTTTTAAACTTAAAACAACTTGGACCTAAAAGACATGCTTTGGATTTCGATGAGACCGAGATCGGGTTTCCATATTTGGGATCCGAAAACCACATCGATTCCAATTAACGTTAGGTCGTGAATCTAAGAGGAGCAAGTGAAGACTCGAGGTGTAAGAACTATACGTCAGTATAACTCTGTGGGTGATTCCATAATGAGTTTGACGGAATAGTACTTATAGGTTCGAGATGGTGATTTAGAGTGCAAGGGTTATCATCGTTAACTCTGTGGGTGATTCCAAAACGAGTGTAACGAGATAATGCCTTCGGTTTCGTTCGAATCCGGAACGAACTTGTATGGATTGAATGCTTTCAGAACATCGTCAGGTGGACGATGAGCATTCTAAGAGATGTGTTCTCTAAAGGTAATCATAGACTCAAGCCTCATCAACCGGGAATGGCTAAAGCAGGGGAGGTGCAGCAAGGCTTCATGGGTAGCACCCACTGGAAAGCAAGATTGATCCCTGTCTAGAGGTCCCTTTTTATTCGGCTTAGTGGGTAGTTGGAATCGCGCGCCAACTGCAGGGTTGTCTTGTTCGGAACTGTTCAGTAAGGAATGGGTCCGGCTTTGTGTTGCAGGGGAGTTGGAGTACTCCTCGGTACGTTGATCTAGGCCGCGTACTGTAACGGGCGGTACCATGGTGGCCCTGCCATTGTATGGAATCCAAAATCCAATAAGTGCCAACGGTTTTGATTGTATTACCCACTTTTGTGGCTAGTAGCTGGAATTTAATAATGTAACAATTTCGGCTATTTCATATTTACTTCAAAACCCTAGACCCTATCATAATGTCACTGGATTTCCTATCAAATGTTTTGGTTAGCGTAAGGTAAAAACTTTTCCATGTTTATGTATGGGAAGTCTTACGTGATACCTTTCTTTTCAAAAGGTTTTTGAAAGTTAAGCAACTTTAACCTGTTACTCACACTAGACCCATGTCTGACCCGGAGTTTATTTTTTTTGTTTTTCATAAACTCTTGGGTACTCAAATTTTTATGAGTAGCCAAGGGAATCAGGTTACCTTTGACGAATATTGGAGGAGCAATGGAGTAGGAGGCTTCTGCGTTAGATATATAGTATTCCGTTGTGTGTCTTGTGTTGTTTCTGAGTTGTATTATGTTGTAAATACTAGACATGTGTTTATAACTGTCTAGTATGTGTTGTATTATCTGTGTACTCTGATAGTTATTGTAAACTATGTAATATATTATGTTATTAATATAATTTATTCGTTCCGCTGTTTAGATTCTGATGTGTTGTTTCTTCTTCTTCTTCTCTTTCTTTCTCTTTTCTATCCTCTTCTTTCTTATTAGCAATGCGACTTCCTGTTATTTTGGAAGTTGGGTCGTCACAAGTGGTATCAGAGCATTAGGTTGAGTGAATACCTAGGCTCTGTTGTGGTGTCTATCTTGAGAGAGCGTATTTGTAGTTTTGATATATATCTATATATATATATATATTTATTCTACCTACCCGTTGGATTACCTGTTCGGGTTTTTCCAATATAGGTTATAAAGGTAGATGAGGTAGTGGTGTGTGTAACACAATTTTTACTACCATTGGTTGGAGTTTAAATATTTGAGGTTGGAAGTATATCTGTCGAGACTGTAGACCTAATACCGTCTCGAGTGAGTTGTGCAAAGTGTAGAGATTTCTTCAATCTTTGAAGGAAACCCGTTAAGCTGCGGAGTCTATCTTTGAGGATGGATGAGTTGAGTTTGGATCTGTTGGTTGGCAGAAGTGTGTGATGGTATCTTGATACCTTAGGAAATAGTAACTGCGTGATGAGATGCAGTGAATATTGATGTCTCCGAAGATGTTTTCTTTGGAACAAGTTTTGGGAAGTGTGTCTGATTCGGTGATGTGGCTGAGTTCAGCTAGTTGTTTGAGTTTGGCTTTGAGGTCTGAGTTTCTCAAAGAGCTTTGATTAGGAAGTCTTTGGCTCTGGTGTCAGCAATGCAGCTTGGAGTGTTCTGTGTTGGTAAGAAGTTTTCTGGCTGAGTAGATTTTCTGAAAGTGGAGTTCAGAAGCAGCAGAGTGGACCCAATACTATATTGGATTGGCTAATTAAGAGTAAGCTGTTCTGATTGGTAAAGAGAGAACAGTTTTCTTTGGAATTGGTCTGTGTTGATCGCAAAAGAGACTTGCGATAGTTTGAGTGTTCTTTTGAGGTATTGAAGAATTTTTGGTTGTCTTCTGAGAAGTCGAAGATTTATCCGCATCTGGAGATCGAGTTTTCTTATCGTATGGATTCTAGGAGTGCTACTGGTGGATCAGCTAGTAGAAGGATGATTCCTTGAGATAGGGTTTGGTGAAGCAGCTTGGATTTTAGTGAACTTATGAGTTTTCTTGGATATGTTGAGCCAAATTTCCGGGAAGTGATGTCCAGTTTGTGCTCATATTCTTCATCAGCATTGCCTTCTATTCCAGTTCAGAGTTGTGTATTTGGTTTTGGATTGATCTTGAGGAGATCATTGGGTTGGAATGTTTTTGATTCTGTTTGTTTCTTGAAGCATCAGCAAGGGATTGAGCTGATCAGTTTGGAGATAGGCAGCCCAGGATCGTTAAAAAAAATTTTGGTTAAGAGACAAAGGAATTTGGATTCCAGAGTCGAAGATTTGTTTTGGATAAGTTTTCTCCGATCTAAGGAGCTATAAAGTTTTGGGTAAGTCTAGGAAGCTAGCTCCAAGGTGTTTTGGATCTCTTCTGTGTTTTGGTTAGATTGGTGTTTTGTTTTCAAGAGTTGAATTGCCAGTTGGATAATTGGATTCGGTGAGTTTCACGTATATCTGAGGGAGTACGTGTATGAGCTATCTTTAGTTGTGGAACCAACTGTTCAGGAAGGATTGGTTGTTGAATCAGACTCGTCTGTAGTCTGATATGCTGTCTAATTCTGTAGATCTAGATGAATAGAAGCTCTATAGCTTAATAGTATTGATGTTTGGAATCTATAGAGCGAGTATCCCGATATTTATACCGGGGAAAATCGTGAAAGTTTTATCCAGAGTTTTCTGGATAATTAGTTTTGATTGATTGGGTGAATTGATTGCTATGTGTGTTAGCATATCATTGGTTGTTTGCTTGTGTTTAAATTTAAATCTTTAATGAGATTATTAAATTAACTTTCCTTTTAAGTTTCGGGGACGAAATTCTTTTAAGGGGGAAGGAATGTGATATCCTGGAAATTTTAGCAATATCAATTTAATAATCTGTATTTAAAATTAAATTGATTTGATAAAATTTTGTTAATAAAATTAACTTGATTTAATAATCCAATTGAATAAATGTTTAATTGGTGAATTTTATCTTTTAAAAAAAACTAATAAAATGTTCTCCTATTTATAATGTATATTTATATATATATTGTAAATAGATAAGTTTGATTTGTAGTTTAATTAACAAATAAAATCTTGTTTTAAATTTTAAAAATCATTTTGATAATTTGGAATTATGTATAGAAAATTTAAAATATCATTTATATATAAAACATCAATGCATTTAAATACAAGTTAAATAAGATAAGTAATTTATAATTTATTTTATAATTATTTAAATTGATAAATGAGTTATTTTCAAATAATAATAAATGTATAAATATAGATATGTTTTAAAAGACAATATTATTATTTTTAAATTTAATATGTTAATATAAATTATTTTTAAAATTGGATTTTAAGTGTATGAAAAGAATTTGAACTTGAATTAATTTTGAATTCAAATAAATAAACATATATATATATCTTGTAAGTAAACTATCATCTTTTATATAAATTGTTTTATTTCATTTTCTTTGAAAAGAAATGCATAAACATTTACATATGAAGATGATTTATATACATAAGTACTTAATAAATAAAGAAAAGGGTTTCATTTACTTTTAAAATAAATAAATAAAAAACAAATAAAATAATTCTCAAACACATGTTATTATATTAAGTGGTATAATGACAAGTGTTGTTGAATTAAATAACTAATGTGACAAATGTTTTTTTCTTTTTACATGTGTCCATTTATTTTTAATTTTTCTTTTAATTTATAAATAAATCACTTTCTTATATAAGCATGTTTCTTCAAGCTCTATTCTTTTCCAATGTTCATTCTTTTTTCAAAGTTAAGAACAGAAGAAAAATCTCAGCTGAAAACTTATTCAAACATATCTGCAACTCTAACACTTCCTCTAAAAACCAGAAATCTTGTTTAAATCCATTTATCTGTAACCCAGTTTGCAAAGCACAATCACCAATCTGTAATTCACTTTTCAACATCCTCCTCAATTATAAATCTGTAACCCAGTAACCATTTCAAACATGCAAACTGTAAAATCCATTTCCAAAAAACTAGCCTGCAATCCACTACGTAAATCAAGGACATGCAACTGCCTTCTTTGAAAAACATGAGGTCTGAAGCAAACAAGTCCTCTTCAAAATCTTTTTCTTCAATCTGTTCTGTAGGCCTGCACCTGAAATCTGTAATGCAAAAGCAAAGCATAATGAAAAAGCCTGTATTTCCTTCTTCTTCAACTAGTCCAAGCCATCACAGCATATAACCGCAAGATTTTCAAATTAAAAATTTAAATGCATCTAGCCTGCAACTCAACTTCAAAAACAATGTGCAACTTAGTTTATAATCAAGAAGTAAAAGCATCCAAGTTGAAGTCTTTAAAAGAAAGGCACTCTGGTTTTAAAATCAAAACAAAAGTTTTCAAATTGTGCTCTGTTTCATCTCTATTCCCAAGTGAGTAACACTTTTTAAAAAATTTAAATATAAGTTGGTTGTTTAAATAAGTATGTTTGTTTATGTTATCTGGATTGCATGTTGCTTAGTGTGCCTGTGTATATGATTTTAAATGTATTGCTGAATATATGCATATAAATGTTTGAATGTATGAGATGTATATCTGCTCTTTCCCGTACTTAACTTCAGAAGTAAAGATTTTAATAAAAATCTATTTTTTCTCTTAAACAAATTCATGTTAGGATTTAGGATTCAAATGATATCTGATTGATTGATTATAAAGAAAGCTTTAAAATTTTATTTATGCCAAAACAAATTATAAAGTTGCTCTAGAAACAAGAACAACAAGAAACTTTAAGTTTTTAGTAAAAACGCAAACACAGTAATTCTTATACTTAGGATTATAAATTGAATACTGATTCAAAAGTAGGATTTTTAAGATCTAAATCTTAATTTTTAAAATTGAACCGAAGTGCATGTCGGGGTTGCACTGTTTTTGGGGTTTTTGGAAAATTTAGATGATCTCGGGTTTTTGGAAGGTTGAGGTTGTTACTGGTGATGGTGGGATGATCGGTGGTGATGGGAAAAATAGGGGTGGAGGTGTAAGATCATCGGCATGATGGCGGTGGGTTATTTTGTTTTGTAAACCTAATTCTAGTTGGTCTGGAAATTTCGATCATCACGTAGTCAAGGGACGATCGAGTGCAACATTTTTTGGTGAGAGGGTAGCTTGGGTGTTGAAGAAGAGGTGGACGTGGTTCCAACGTCTCCGATGGTCGGCATTGAGGAGACGAGCTGTTTTCAGGTTGGGGTGTTATTCCATACTGTTGATGACAGGTTGGTTTGGGGTAACTCGAATTGATTTCGAGCAGATGATAGGTTTTAGAGGATCGCGACGTGATTCAGGAAGGGTCGGCGACTTGTTCGTTGGTTGGGTAGTGGCCGGAGGTGGCTAGAACCATCGTGCATATGCACGGTGAAGAATAGTGTAAGGGGAAGGTTGGGGACTGCAGTATATTTTGACTCAGACCATACTCGAGTAATTCGAGTTTTTACTCGATGTTGATCAAGGTTTTACTCGAAGTCAAGTAGGGGAAACTTGGGCATATTTTGTTTGTTTCAGTTTTCAGAGAAACATGTATATTATTCCAATTCAAAAATTTGTTTTAAAATCTGGAACAGGGTTTTAAAACAGAATTTAAACTTAAATTTAAATTATGGTTTTGAAACTGAGTATGAATCCAAGTTTTAAAATCTAATTTAAATTTTACTAATCAAAATGTTTAAACAATTTTAAAGAGTTTAAATATTTGAATTTAAGATAAACTTTAAAGCTTAAATTTTAAGTATGGATTCAAAACTAAGTTTGAATCCCAGTTTAAAATGTAATTTAAATTTTATAAATCAAAATGTTTAAACAATTTTAAAAGGGGTTGAGATAGTTTAAGTTTAAAGTAAAGCTTAAAAATAAAAGTAAAGATTTAACTTAAGTTTAAATCTAGATTCAAATTCAGATTTGAATCATAATTTAGAAATAAGGGAAGTTCCTAAAATTTAAATTGTTTAAATACAACTTTGAATGTTAAAGCTAATTTAAATATGATTTGTATTTGAAATGAAATTGGGTTTAAATTTCCTTTAAAATTCTTTATAAAATAAGAAATTATTTAGTAGAAATTTTAAAAAGGTTTTAAATTGTTTATAAAACTTTGTTAAGGTTAAGTTTGGTTTTCATTTTAAAATTTAAATTTTAAAATATAATTTGAAATCAAATTTTAAGTTAAATTGTTTTAAAATTACTTTGTTAATGATAATGTAATCATTAATAAGAAAAGTTTTATTTTAAAGTAAATCAAAGAATTCAATGATTTTTGAGTCATTAAACTAATAAGGTAATTTAAATAAGATAATTTATTTATTTATTTATTTAATTAAAGATTTGAAATAAATTAATTATGGTTAATTAAATTTGTAATCAATATTAATTAATTTAAATTAATTACTTAAGAAAGGTAATTAAAAGAATTAATGAAAAGTTAATGAAGGTCATTAACATGGGATTATTTATTAATTAATTAATGTAATTAATTTTGATAATTTATTGGATTAATTAATTCAGATAATCAATTATGGAACTTAGTTAAGTATAATTACTTTATGGGGATAATTAAAGATATTAATTACTTATTGTAATTAATTTAATTATTAACTTGATTAGTTTAAATTAATTAATTAAGTTTAATTAATTTATAATAATCATTGGATGGGATGATAAGTAATCAATGAAGAATAATTACCTACAGAAGTAATTAAGTTAAGTAAATTACTAGAGGTAATTAATTAAAGTAGAGAAGAGTTTTGGGAATTAATTACTTTGCGTAATTAATAATGAAGGTAATTTCTTTATGAAGTAATTAATAATTAATTACTTAGTGTAATTAATTTAAGCATTGATAGATTAAGTCAATGGAAAATAATTAAGAGATGTAATTAATTATGGGAATTAATCACTAATGAGATTAATCAGGGATGATTAATAAGTATAATTAATTTTTTAAATGTAATTAATTTAGGAGTGATAAATGAGGTAATTAAGGTTGGTTAATTACTGAATATGATAAATCAAAAGTGATTTATAATTTTGGTTTAATTAAATTTAATTACTTAATGTAATTAATTTAAATAAGTAATTAAATTTAATTAAGGATCATTAATTTAATATAATTAATGATGTAATTAAGGATTAATAAATTAAAATTAATTAATCAATGATAAGTGATTAATGAAGTAATTAATTAATGTAATTAATTAAGGATTAATGTAATTAATTATAATTAATTAATTAATGAAGTAATTAAAGGTAAATTACTGATTTTGGTTAAGGATAAGGATAATTACTTGAATGTAATTAAAGATAATTAATCAAGGGTGATTAATTAAGGTAATTAATTTGAGGATGATTATTTAATTGATTTGTAATCAATTAATGGTTAAGTAAGCAAGTTTTAAATGGTGAAGTAATTAATTTAATCCATTTTAAATTAATTAAAGATAAAGTAATTAATTTAATTCACTTTAAATTAATTATAGATAGTAATTATAGATCCTTGCTTATGAATGGATGATATGGTTTAACTTGAATGGTTTGAATCTTAGACATGAGATAAATAGTATTGTGTGATATGGATGCATTGGTTGCATTATGATGATGATATGAGTTATCTATGGGTAATGATAATGTAGATTATCAAGTTATGATGATAATATAGATTACCTGTTTATTATGATATTGTTGGTTATCTATTATGATGATGTGAATTACTATTTATGTGTATATAGATAATTAAATTGAATTTTTTTAAACTTAAAACAACTTGGACCTAAAAGACACGCTTTGGATTTCGATGAGACCGAGATCAGGTTTCCATATTTGGGATCCGAAAACCACATCGATTCCAATTAACGTTAGGTCGTGAATCTAAGAGGGGCAAGTGAAGACTCGAGGTGTAAGAACTATACGTCAGTATAACTCTGTGGGTGATTCCATAATGAGTTTGACGGAATAGTACTTATAGGTTCGAGATGGTGATTTAGAGTGCAAGGGTTATCGTCGTTAACTCTGAGGGTGATTCCAAAACGAGTGTAACGAGATAATGCCTTCGGTTTCGTTCGAACCCGGAACGAACTTGTATGGATTGAACGCTTTCAGAACATCGTCAGGTGGACGATGAGCATTCTAAGAGATGTGTTCTCTAAAGGTAATCGTAGCCTCAAGCCTCATAAACCGGGAATGGCTAAAACAAAGGAGGTGCAGCAAGGCTTCGTGGGTAGCACCCACTGGAAAGCAAGATTGATCCCTGTCTAGTGGTCCCTTTTTATTCGGCTTAGTGGGCAGTTGGAATCGCGCGCCAACTGCGGGGTTGTCTTGTTCGGAACTGTTCAGTAAGGAATGGGTCCGGCCTTGTGTTGCAGGGGAGTGGGAGTACTCCTCGTTACGTTGATCTAGGCTACGTACTATGACGGGCGGTACCCCGGTAGCCCTGCCATTGTATGGAATCCAAAATCCAATAAGTGCCAACGGTTTTGATTGTATTACCCACTTTTGTGGCTAGTAGCTAGAATTTAATAATGTAACAATTTCAGCTATTTCATATTTACTTGAAAACCCTATTATAATATCACTGGATTTCCTATCCAATGTTTTGGTTAGCGTAAGGTAAAAACTTTTCCATGTTTATGTATGGGAAGTCTTACGTGATACCTTTCTTTTCAAAAGGTTTTTGAAAGTTAAGCAACTTTAACCTGTTACTCACACCAGACCCATGTCTGACCCGGAGTTTATTTTTTTGTTTTTCATAAACTCTTGGGTACTCAAATTTTTATGAGTAGCCAAGGGAATCAGGTTATCTTTGACGAATATTGGAGGAGCAATGGAGCAGGAGGCTTCTGCGTTAGATATATAGTATTCCGTTGTGTGTCCTGTGTTGTTTCTGAGTTGTATTGTGTTGTAAATACTAGACTGGTGTTTATAACTGTCTAGTATGTGTTGTATTATCTATGTACTCTGATAGTTATTGTAAACTATGTAATATATTATGTTATTAATATAATTTATTCGTTCCGCTGTTTAGATTCTGATGTGTTGTTTCTTCTTCTTCTTCTCTTTCTTTCTCTTTTCTATCCTCTTCTTTCTTATTAGCGATGCGACTTCCTGGTATTTGGAAGTTGGGTCGTCACAAAAATCGTATCTTTAAAATCCCAAATTTAATAAATTTCAAATCAAACTTATTTGAGTATAATTCTTAAATAAATTCAATTTCAAAACCTTGGAAATCATTTCAAAATATGTATATATATTGACCAACTGTGTCTATATATAATTTTCTATCCTATGGTCAAGTTATACGGATGTTTATCATTTCAATCCACAATTTAAATATATACGGGTATATATCATTTCAACTTGCAATCCTAAATTCATTTAAATGAAAATCGCTTGAGTCTATCATTTCAACCCATAACGATTTTCTCCTATTCTACAGATCATTCGGGTATGTATCATTTCAACCCATAGGGAATTCTATACTAAGAGGGAACTTGCAGAGTGATAGCAGGTATGATAGTAATACAACAAGCATATATCATCAGCATAAATAACATATAATGGTGTCTGATGTCAAATATGAACAGATACGGATAGCATCATATATATAGCAATGTAAATAACTAATAGCAGCATATTTCAAATGTCATTTCAATCGAAATCAAATTTAATAAATATAAGAATGTAAATCGTGAGTGATTGCTCATCTTTCGAGGCTAGAGAGAATGAGATGAGTTACAAAACCAAGCACGGGTCTCAAAACAAGGCAAGATTGAACTCGAATCAATGAATGAAACTGATATATAGGAATCGACGAAATCAAATTAGAACTAGATCGATGAAGATAAATAGTATACATAAACACATATATATAACTGTACATAATATATACATAATCATATTCTAAACGCACTTTAAATTATATATATATATATATATATGTATGTATATATACATATTTCAAAATCATTGGTTTAAATTAAACACATATACTAAACTCAGTATATATACACACACTCCATATTTAAAAATTAATACTTATATATTATATTCATTTCAACCTAACATATCCTATTTATATTAAAGTACCATACTTTTCTACAACATCCAAAAATTGAAATTCTTTATACATAAAATATGTATATATATTTACCTTGTAATGTAGTAAAATAAACGGAAATATGTAAAAGCAACAGGTAATAATATGTACAAATAAACAATTCATGTCAATCTGGCTAGGACAAAACGTCGAAACCAAGCAAAGCAAACCAGGATTTTCTGGAAAACAAAGTGTATATATTATTAATTTAATCATAAACCCTAATAGTTCAACACACACACACACATATATATATAAAACAACATCACTATATTATCAAATTTGCTTATATAGATATATCGTACAATATAAAGTACTGTTTCATAGTAACTACCAAGCCAAACTAAAGTAAAGTATATATATACAGGTTATATACCATATAAAAAACTAACATAATATTTTAAAGCCACAGGATCTGTATAATTTGTAGACAAGTAAATATAACTTACTTAATCTAATATTCATGTATATGTTTATCTCTAAAGTTTACAGATCCATAAATAAACCATTCTGAAAATATATGTATGCGTGTGTGTGTATATAACAACATGCTGACGCCTAAATATAAAATAAGATGATTTTTTTAAAACTTAAATAAACAAACCATATATATAATACTTAAAATAGTTGTACCAAACAATAAGTTTATATACAAACTTATGTCATAACTCCTTTATAAACTAACATATCTATATGATTTATAAAATGCAACCCTATACCTACACATATAGTACTGCCTTATATATATAGTAAACTCATAACTCATTGTGTCCTTTATACACACACACAGAGTACAAATATAATATACCTTCAGCATGCATAAGAGGAGACAGCTAGAGTGACAAAGACCCAAGGGACGGAGGCTGGAAAGCGATGAGCTCGGTTATTAGGGGAGGCAAGGTAGGTAACCATTGCGGCCAGTGAGCATGGCCAACTAAGGTCGAACTGGAGCAGCTCGAGATGGTTTGGCTACTTGCGAACGAAGTCAGAGGGTTGGCCGATAGGTGATCAGTTCTGGTGGTTCTTGGCTGTGGCTAGAAGGGAGGGGAGCATGGGGTTAGGTTCTTAGCGGAGCTTGGTGGAAAGAAGTGGTGGGATTTGCACTCGGGTATGGCGAGTCTGATAGGTGGAAGGCATGCTAGGTGATGAGTGGAGAAGAAAGGCATGCGAAAAACTTTTGAGCAGTATTTTGTATATATTTAACATGTAGTATATATACTGTAATTTCACTAGAGAAAGAGAAAAAAATAGAAGTGGACGGGAACAAACAGGGTTGGAGGCAGAGTTTTAATGAGTGAGGCTGTCAGTTGCTCAATAAAAAAGATCGGGAGAGAGAAATAAGGAAACGAATCATCATGAATTATATTCAAACTGGGAATATTGAAAGGCAACAGCTGAAGTCATAATAGCTGATGGCTCTTGGTTTACACTATGGAAATGAAAGGACATTGGTTTAATTCATAAATTGTTAAAACGACTGACTATTTGGTTTACTCAGTGGAATCATAAAGACACATGGAAATGAAACAATACCAAAGTTTAAACGGGTAACGATGCGACAATCGATACACTAATTTTTCCGTGCATCAAGCACTGAAACCCACAAATGAATATACTGGAGAGATGAGCATGACGAGACGATCAAAAAGATATACTGATATGAGTGGTACCATCCAATCAAAAATCGATGTCGGTACCAAAATGCGGCTAAAATGCCAGAAATAAGATAAATGGAGTAATAGCAGTCAAAATTTGATGTAACAAAATATGACGTCTCACTAGGAAAATGATTTACAAATTTATTGCATAAAAATATAAAGGTTTGGAAAACAATTTATTATCATTAATTTTAACTAATTTGAATTGAAATGGAATTTACACAAGAAAATCAGCAACCATATTTTTAGATGAAAATTTACCATTTGCTATGTTTAAATATACGTATTCCAAATATTAAAATTTCAATTCAAATTTTTATTACTTAAAATTTCAAAAAAATTCAATTAATTAAATTAATTAAACCACTAAAATTTACGGGTCGTTACATAGCGTATGCGACAACACTTCCACTTTGCATCAACACCGTACCAAGTCCAGTACCATAGGCATCTATACTATCAGCTCCTCTTTCCAGCTCAGAATGACTAACATTTGTGCGCTCATTAAGCTCTCATTAAGACTTACGGACGCATGCACATACCTCGCTTCTCAAACAAAAGTCTGATTCTTCTTCATCAAGTTGGTTAACAGCTTTGTCACCTTAGAAAAGTCATGGATAAAATATCTATAGTATCATGTCAGTCCAAGGAAACTTCTCACGTCTATAGTAGTCTTGGGTCAATCCTACTCCTACACTGCTGCCACCTACGTAGGATCTGCAGTAATACCCTAGTTAGATACAACGTGACCCAAAAATTGCATTTCCCTCCTCCAGAAGTGAAATTTCAAAATTTTTGCCTTCAAACAGTGCTTTCGTAACACCTCAAGCACAATCCTTAAATGCTCCTTGTGTTCTTCCTCTGTCCTCGAATAAACAAGGATATCATCCAAGAAAACAGGTACAAACTTATTTAGCTGATCCTTGAAAACATGGTTCATAGGATCAACAAGTATGCAGGCAAGTTGGTTAGCCCGAAAGGCATAACTAACCACTCATAGAATCTAGATGGCGTACGGGACGCTGTAATCAACACACTCTCCTTTGCCACTCTCAATTGATGAAACCCCATCGTAATGTCCAATTGAGAGAACTCCCTAGCACCATGGAGCTAATCAAATAAGTCATCAACATGCAGTTGTGGATAATTGTTCTTCCTCCTCACCTTATTCAGCTTACGGTAATCAACACACAACCATAAGGGACCATCTACCTTAGTGGCAAGTACTACAGGTGCGCCCCACTCAGATATGCTTGTATGAATGAACACTTGCCTCAATAGGTCATTCACTTGCACCTCCAAGAACTTTTGCTCTATGTGTTCCATACACACCAAATGCATAAACATAGATCTGGAATCCTTCACAAAATTTATACGGAACTCTATCTCCTTGTATGGCGGTAATTCGGTCACCTACTTGAATATGCCCAGATACTTGCTTGCTATTGATACATATGATAACTCATTGTGCGGGATCTCAGGGGAGTATAGAAAGCTAACCATCACCTCATCGTTAGGCAGACAGCCTACCTCCGGCCTACACCTATCATCCATCCTTATCATCACCAACGACCTCTCACTATCCACCACCACTCCATACTTCTGTATCCAGTCCATCCCAAAATAAAACCGAACCTCATAAAACCAAAATCAAAGCAATCATAAGAAAACAAACATCCATGACTTGATAAGGCAAGGTTTCGAAAAACCATGCAAGGGCTAGTAGAGCCTCCAATCGTGTTCTTCACAGTAAAGGGTCGGTCAATAATTTCGGGTCTCAATCCCAGTCTGTCTACCAAATCACTAGATATGAAGGAATGTGAAGCCCCCTTATTGAATAAAACACATACATGTGTATTAAAAATAGAAAGCATTCCCTGTATAACGATGCTCTTCCCCTTCTCCTTAGCCAGTGGAGCACTCGATAAAGCTTGAATAATGTTCAAAGCGTAAGCAGATAGAACTTGCTTATTCCTTGGTGGTTCTGGACAATCCGTCTTGATATGCCTCAGCTTGCTGCAGTCTTAGCGCTTCTTGTTCTCCGCCTTATAGTCTCTGACAAGATGGCCCTTCTCCCCACAATTATAGCAAGTAGGCTTTCACTTGACCTTCTTTAGATCACCCTTCTGAAACCACTTCTTGTTGTTATTGTTCCACTTCCTCTTGCCTCCCTTGCCAGCTAGTGGCTTTGGCTCATCCTTAGAAGAAAAAACTGACTTAGGCTTAGAATACAGATTCTCATGTCGAAGAGCCTTCTCCACCAACCTCTCGAAAGTGTCATCGATATGGCTCACAAGCTTCTCTCCAAGATAATCATCCAAACCCATGATAAACTTCTCATTCTTCTTAAGTAGAATATCGATAAAGGATAATCCGTACTTTGATAGTTTGTTGAACTCAGCAGCGTAGACATGTCCCTTGTCTTACTTTAGCAAACTTCTGTAAGACAATCGATTTTTGAGCGCCCGGTATATACTTCTCTTTATATCTTTCCTTGAACTGCTCCTAAGAAACCTGATCCTCATCAGTAGTAATCTAGTGTTCCACCACCCCAAAGCTCTTCCCTAGAGCTGCCTAAAGGCCAGCTTACTCTTTATCGCATTATCTAACTCCATGTCCTCGAAGATGCGTTAGCAGGTGTTTGAACCAAAAATAGCACAAACACCCAAATAAATAAGTATAGAAATAAAATTTGAGAAAATAAATCAGTAAGATATAGAACACACAAAATTTATATTAGTTCTACGTACTCCAACCTACATGTAGTTAATGGTTTTTTATTGATTATCTTGTTGATTACAAGCAGGAGTGCTTATGGATCAGTATAACTTCAATAGAGATTACAAGAAATTAGATCAAGGAAAGCAAGAGCCAAAAGATTCTAAAAAAATGAGCCCTAATCTCTATTTATAGAGGTAGGAAGCCTATAACCTTTCCCAGAAAATCCCCACCTTTTTTTCCATCCCTTAACATTTCTCCACTACAGTATGATGCCACCTCATCAACTTATATCGATCGATACGACTCCTAGGTCTTAGGTCGGTATGACTCTAAGGGATTGAGTCGGTGAAAATCCATATGATTGCCAATTTGGTCATCTTGAAATCTTTGCCTCGTCTTGTAGTTATCTTCATGATTCCATAGTTGTTTGCACTAATGTTAGCTTGTTTCGAAGTCCAAATGATGGAGTCATGGGAGAAAAGAGTTACCGATTCAATAGTTCGTGGAGATTGATAGAGAGTTGCATGGAATCGTCAAAACAACGCTTGGAATATGATGCTAGTATCAACTAGCATGGGTAGGCAAAACTTGAGATGGTTTGGGTGAGATTGGTTGGATTGGTACCGAATTATGGTGTTGGATTGGTACCGATCCAAAACTTGATGGATTTTTCATGTGTTGGACTTTTGTGGTAGACTCATCATTCTATTGTGACCTTGGTTGTACTAGAGTTTTGGGCTTTATGGTCATCTCTCCTGGCATCTTGCCTTGATATGTAATATATCGATTTTATCAAGATCCGAAGGTCGACATTCTTACGTCCACTGTATCAAATGCTGCATAATCAAATGTCGGAAAACCATATTGTTACGGTTAAAAGGAAGAGGTAGAAGAAAAAGATAGAAGAAATAAGAAAATAGAACATAAACAATATCAGAATCTCACATATTGCAGCGGAACAACATATAATAGATAAATGAATAATCTTTAAAACAAAGAACTATATCAGTTAATACATTACATTATCATCAGAGTTAACAACAACAATATACAACACAACTGGACAATGGACAGTTATACAACATGTCTTCACAAGATAATTTATAACGGAAAGATAATATCATATACAAGTAATACGTCTTGCCATCCAGCTCGCCACCTGAGCTCCAAAGCACTCCTGAATCCAGAATGACCTGATAACCTGACTCTAGACTGCCCGTGTGCAAAATTTATGGACACCCAGAGTTTAGGAAGAGAACAATAAACTCCATGTCAGTCATGGGACTGGCGTGAGAACTCAAAACAGCTATTTATCTTTTGAAACAACAACAACAAAGAAAGTGGAAAAATATCCGCAATGCTTTTGGAAAATGAAACTACCATAAGGCCTCCCCATACACACACAATGCAAACACAGAATTGGAGGAGATTTCTCCTTATGATAGTCAAAGATGCTTACTATGCAAAACAAGTCATTTTTGATATTATTATTAGTGCATAGTGATGAAAGCATTTCGAAAATAGAATATTAATCTTAGCCAGCATAGACATTTCGAACTATGCCTACTATAGCTACCATCTAAACTGTGGTGACCACCATAAGTAAATGGCAGCTTATACAACTAAAACCGTACTGGGTTCGTATTGGGAATTGGATTTCCAACAAATGGTCAGGCTAAGGAACTTCATACTGCCACGTGGGATCGCCTTTGGCGGGACGTCCCGAGAACTTAGCCAGCTCTCTACAAACACAAGGCCGGGTTACCTTTGTAACTAGGTAACTACTACACGAATATGCCACTCCCCGGTCCGTTGGGACCTTTATCCGAGGGCCCTCTATCACCAAGCAACAACCACATAGAAAATGAGATTGGAGCAACCACATAGGTTAAGCATCAGGGCTCCATACCTGGCACCACCCTTTTCCAAAAGGAAATGACATACCCTAAAGGGATCGACCCTCACAACCTTGCCGCATATTCCTGTTTTGACCATTTTGGAGGTGTGAGGTCTGACGAAGTCTCGTCCACAAAGCTACGCTTTTTCACAAAGCCACGCTTTGATCAACAAATGATCAATCAACAAATGATCAATAAATAATCATCACACAGCAACACTCAGCATGCCACATTACCAAATTGGGAGTATATCGCTGATAACCTTCAACTACAAAACCTCTGAGCTCGTACGTCTCAGAGAAGGGTGTTAAGCTAAGAGAGTAAATTCTCCGCCACCAACAGAGATGTATTTGAAAGAAATCTGCATTATATCTCAAAATGTAATGTCAGACATGTAACCATACAAGTCTGTTCCGGGTTCGAACAGAACCGAAGGCACTTCAAAAGAAGCCCTTGCAATCCGGGTATTCACAATCCCGATTGAATTTCCCATCACAAAGAAAATCTCCATACCATAGCTAACGGTGCAGAGACAATCGATAGGTCATCCTATCGTTTTCACAAATACCCGGTCTTCACCACCGGACTTCAATGCTATTCATTACGTCGTATCACTATTCGGAATGTGTAATCCGAATAACGAGCGCAATAATTTAAAAATAAGTGTAGCATTCAATTTCAACCAAGTGTCAATACTGATAGTCGGTTATTTAACTATCAACCCATATTCACAACATCACCCGATTTCAACTAATTTCCCAAATTATTTATTTTCCAAAATATCTTTACAAGGTATACTTTCCACACTTTAACCATTTGAAAACCAATTCCAAATCAATTTACACCCTTACAACTTTCATTTCAAAATGGTTCATTTAAACCAATTAAATAAATCCTTACCGATTTATTAAATTTACGTTCCAAATTCGTAAATTTATTTCCACACTTTTAAAAATAAATCAATGTTTATTTTTAAACAAATTTCCCTTTCTTTTATAAATTCCATAGTGAATTTACATTTCCAAAATATCTATGAATATACGATTTTCAAATCGATTTCTAATATTCATTTTCAATTTATCTGTAAAATATCAAATCTCAAAACATTCACTTTATATTGGAAAAACATTTCCATACTTATTTAATAATAAGTAATTCACAAATCCATTTATTTTCCACATTTGGAAAATATTCAATATACTTAAATCCAAATTAAGTATATATTTTATTCTTTAAGGAAAACTTCTCTTAAACACATTTGGGTCAAAACGAATGTTGCATAAAACATCGTTACGACCACCCAAAATCACTAGTATAGGGATCCGAAATTAAGATAGATATATAAATCCCAATACTATACAAAACATTTCCTTTCGAAAATCATTTACTATAACAACAGTGTTATTGTCCACCATTTCCTTCTATTTCTCGAAAATGACTATTTCAACAATAAATGCTGAAATCTAGGTTTCGATACTTAATACATTTTAAAACATCTTTAAATCGTTTTAATTCTATTTAAAATATCACTTTTCCAAAATATTTCTTTAATATATTATTCACCGTCCAAAATCGTGAATATACTTCATTTAACAAATTCAACATTTCTACATATTTTATTTAAAGGATTATCCACTGTCCAAAATCGTGGATATCTCTCCATTAATAAGCTATAATAATTAAACTTATCAAAATAAGTCGATTTCGAATTTATAAACAATGTTTATAAATTTCATTTATACTTTATAACAACTTCAACTTATAAGATCACTTTATTAACAAATTCTATCCATATTCCATTTACACTTTAAAATTCAATTTATAAGTTAATTATTTATAAATCTTCTACTTTAAAAAATCTATTCATTTTATAACTTCATAATTTATAAATCTATAGATTTCATCCACTTATGAAATCCATTTATACTTCATTTTAATACTTATAAAAACACGTTTTCCAATATTTTAATTTATAAATATCAATTTTATAAATCTTTTATATAAATCATTCATAATAATTCAAAAATCCTAATTTAAACCATTTTATAATTTAATCGACTACTTATTTCAAAAATCACATTTCGGTTATATTTCACAAAAATCATAATTTTTATAACATAATATTACAATGTTTATTCATTTAAAATGAATCAATTTCAAAAATTAATTTTATTATGAATTCTCAACTTAAAATTATCAAAAATCAGACTACATTCATTTTCGGCATCTAACGATACCAAAAACATATCCGGCTAAAATTTAGCCTTTAACAATTTCAATCACAAAGATAATCACGCAGATTATAAATAGATCAACACACAACATTGAAACCAATTCAATCATTTGAGCAATCCAGTTGGATCCCTCCAACCTGTTTTCCTGCATCCACAGATGTTAGCACAATACCAATTTCGCTTCAAGACGGAACATTGCGGTATATGTGATTTGTAAAATATTATCCGCTATTATGCGGCGCAATACGGTCTCATCCACGATATAATGTGGGAAAATCAACTCCAAATACATATATAATACCAATTCCATTCAAGTTGGAATTATCGCGGTATATATTTTTAATATTAACATCCGCTTAATATATGGCGTATAGGGTCTATCTCAATACAATAGATAATAATTATCATCCAATCATACAATCAAGCAATTTTAAATTTAACTACTTAAAATTTAAATCGAAACAATTCGATTGAGTGAGAAGTTCTCACCTTTGCTATTTATTTTGCAATCGATTTCCATCTTGACTCGATTTTCTTGACTTCAGACCTTGTATAAATATTTATACAGTTTATTAACATTTGAATTGATCAAGCAATGAATTACCACTTAGTTCACCAATAATTTAATTTAACTAAAAGTTTGGTTAACTTAATAATTTTAAATCTTACTCATAATTTCCTTTTTATAGACTTGATTTATTAACACTTTTAATTTGAACTAATTCATAGATCAATTTCCTATCAGATAAATTATCGTTAGTAACAAAAATAATTAACAGGTTAATTAACTAAATTAATTACCTAATATATTAATTTAAAATAACAAGTATATTTAAAATGCATATATTCTTATATATGTTAAAACCTGTTTTCCTGTAAAAGGAATTAAAAATCTATATTTATAATTTACTGTAAATTTGCTTTACCTTTACTGTAAATGATTTTTTTTCAAATTCAAATTAAATTGAAACGATTTGTAAATACCTTACTGTCAACTTTTTTTTTAATTGAAGAAAACTAAAAACTATACCTCATAGATTCGAGCAAGAGATCATCGCGACCACCAACGCACCAAAGCCACTCTCGTGACCTGCCAAAGTCGCCACCAAGAATGCTACAATACTCGACAACCTCGCTAACAAACGCAAACTCCACCCTATCGAACTCGAGTTCGCCACCCAACCGCCTGCGCACTCACGCGAATCCAACCACTCGAGAGCACTGGTCGCCGCGAAACCCTAGCATCCATCGCCGTCCCTACTTCACGCGCCTTCATCAATCGATGAGCCATGGTCCACCGGCGAATCACCATAGCTCGCGACCTCTTCGATGCCTCCCTTCTCTGTGCGATCGCAACCCTGGCTTTGCTGTCGAAGCATTCATAAGATCGCAATGAGAAAACCCTCCCTTGGACGCGAACGAATTCGAATCGAATTCGTGTTTTTTTCTTTTTCTGTGCGTTCGAATTCGAGCTACCATTTTCTTTTGATTATGGAATGAACGCGGCCATGGGTTTTGATTTGAATGAAATAAGAACGGAAGTGAAAGGGAATGGGCTCGCGATCGAATAAAAGCGGCCATTTTTTTCTTTGATTTTGAAAACTGAAGAGGGAGAGGGATGAATATTAAAGTATCGGCCATGCTTTGAGGTGACGGAGTATGTCGTGTCTACGAGTGAGGGACAACGATTTGAAATGAATGTGTTTGCATTACCTAGCTATAGTGTTTTGATGAGGAATGCAATTTACTGATGTTGACCAAATTTAAATATAAATTTAAATTGAATTCAATATAGATTTCAACGCGTTTATATGTCGTACGCTCACATGGAAACTCCAAACACTACCAAATTTGAAATCCGGTAATTATTCAATATTACGGACACAATGGAACTGGTTTCGTCGAATTCCGAGACTGTGCCTCGGAAGGCTATTTTTAAATATCGATTCAAACGATATGTTTTCAATACTGAACAAAGCAGCTTCAAATCAAATTCTAAAGCTTCTATTATCTTCAGTATTATCAATATGAATTTTACTAGCCTTTAAAATATTTTTAATCAGCTTAAAACTGAAGATTCATATTTTTATCCAACTTTTAATAGATTAAATTTTATAATTTAATCGCTAAATTCATAGTTATTGGGAATCCAAGCTAAACCATCATTCAAATATTTAAAATTAATTAAATATTTTCAATTCAAATTGTCCAAAATTTAGGGTCGTCACAGACTCCCCCCCTTAAAAGAATTTCGTCCTCGAAATTACAAGTTAGGAAAAATGGTCCTTAACTCGTTCGCTATATTTCCAAAACTAAACAGTGTTTTATCAACTTATCAAAGCAAATCCTTTTATTAAAGATCCATTGTCATTTCAACTAGGTTTCCAACTTTAATTATAAGTTCCAAACAACATTGTTTTCTTAACAATTTAAATTTAAATTTAAATTCAAATTTCAAACTTTCAAAATTTTCTCAAAATTTTTCTCACACTCTAAATTTTTGAAAAATTTCGCCAGCGTCTCCTTTGCGCGGCTAGCTCGGTACGACTACAAAATGGCACCACAGGCCCTCAAATCCCAAAAAAGAACAAAAAGCCAAGCGGCTGGACAAGAAAATCATCAAATTTCATACTGAAATTGAAAACATACCTTTTTGTCGAGCAATTCAATTTTATCTTTGAAATCGAAATCCCAATTCCATTTCTTTTAATATACCCGTATATCCTGATATCTATAATATCCAATTAAAATATTCAAATATCATTTTGTATATTTTATTACAAAATTTCGATACTTACTTCTTATATCATCTTTAGTTTACTATTGAAGTTTATATATTCATTTTCATTAAATCTTACATTTCCAATCTCATTTGAATTCAATTTACACTTTCAACTCTATTTGGATTTAGTTTACTTTCTGAATATTGAATTTTCATCAATCATCTTTCATTCACAACTGCACTATTTTAAATTAGTTCCAATAACTAATTCATTACCAATTTCAATTCATTTTATTCAAATTTGTTTTCAACATTCAGTTTCAATTCAAGTTTTATTCTTTTGCTCATTCCCATAATTTATTTTCAACTTAATAAACTTTTCTTTAAGTAATTATTTCACTTAGCCTCCTTAGACCTTTCTTCAAATTCACTTCATTTAATTGATTCACTTATACTTACTTTAATTTAACTCCATCCTTTAAATTGAATTTATTCTATCAAAATTCAAATTGTATAAGTTATCGACTCATTTATTATTCCCATAAATATTTTTAAAATAGGATTCCAGAGTCTTTTCAACCTTTCAAAACCATTTTTGAACCAATTCAAATTATCTTTTGAATTTTCTAAAACCAAACCCAAATTATTTTTTCCAAACACCTTCTATTTAAAATAATCTGGCAGCAATTCCTCTTTTGAAAACCCGAAAATGAACACCGATGATGTCGCGATCATCATCGGAATTATTTTCCAGCGACCGAAAAGAGTTTAGAGCTTTTATCCTTCCAAAACCTTTGAAAATTATTTTCAAACCAAAACCAAAAATGAACACTTCTCTGGAATTTTTTACTTCAAATTATAAATCACATTTACAATTCATATTTATAAATTCCATTTGTATGTGAATTTATTTCTTAACTTTGGAGTTACGATTTCAATTTCCTACTCAAATGATAATAATATTATCACTTCCTAACAATCGAGCAACCATATACTATAATAATTTACAAAGATTATTTCCTTTATCTCGAAAATAGTTTTGGGTAAAATTATTTCATTTACCCTATTTTAAAACAATATTGTGTCGGTTTATCTTGTTTAAGAGTTTAGAAACTCCTATCGACGACAGTTAGCTAGACTGCATCGACCAGAATCTATAAAAAATCAACCGATAAGTCAACACAATACAAAACAATTTTATATTCACTAACAAATACGCGCTCATATTTATTATTACTCTCAAACTCATTCTAGAGTACTACTGACTCTATCTCTAATGAGTAACACCCAACAGAGCCATGGTTGTCGCTTAACCATATGCTCTGATACCACATGTAAGATCTAGCCTTTTCACAGCAACTTCGAAATAAGTGGGCTGCTGAAGGGGATAGGAATTCCAAAAATTTTCATGCATCCCTGAAGGAAAAACACACAAAAATAAAATCACTTCCATCTTGGATGATACAGGTACCCTTCATACTTCCCCTGATTTGGTTGAAGATACCTTCCTGAACCACTTCTCTGCTCTTCTTGGAAATGATATTAACTTCTCTCCCGAGCTTGAACATCTATCTACTATTAATCTTCCACGTGTCAATAACGAGGAAGCCTTAAAGCTGGTTGATAGGGTCACAAATGAAGAAATTAAGAGCACTCTATTCGGTATGAACAACAACTCGTGTGGCGGGCCTGATGGCTTTAATGTGGTCTTTATCACAACTGGTTGGGACATAGTTGGTGAGGAATTCTGCAGAGCTGTCCACAATTTCTTTGACAAAGTAAAGCTTCTAAAATCTGTTAATGCAACGAACATTGTTTTAATCCCGAAATGTACACCGGCGGAAACTGTCTCATCATTTCGACCTATCTCCTGCTGCAACGTTGTATACAAATGCATTTCCAAGATTATTGCCTCAAGACTCGTTGTTGTTCTCGATAGTGTTATATCTACGAACCAGACCGCATTCCTTCCTAACAGAAATATTCAGGACAATATCATGCTTGCCCACGAATTATTGAATGGCTATAAACGTGCAAATGTAACCCCTAGTGCTATGTTGAAGCTTGACCTAACGAAGGCCTATGACACCGTGCAGTGGAATGCTATTGTGCGAATCATGGCTCTCATGGGCTTCCCAAAAGTCTTTGTAGCATGGATATATATGAATGCATATCAACACCATCTTTCTCCCTCCTCTTGAATGGGTCAAACACTGGGTATTTTCGTTCAGCTCAAGGAATAAGGCGGGGGACCCTCTTTCTTCCTATGTTTTTCTCTTGGTTATGAAGGTTTTAACTTGCCTTCTGAAGCCTTTGTTTGATAATAAGCAGATTCATTACCACACCAAGTGCAAAGGTCTTCATATCACTACACTTTTATTTGCTGATGACATCATGATCTTCACAAAACCAAATCAGCAATCTATTGTCAATATTATGGGAGCTCTTCATAAGTTCTATCAAATGACAGGGCTAAGAATAAATCATAGTAAATCGAGCATATTATTTGCGGGGATTAATCCTATGCAACAGCAATTCCTGACATCCACTGCCGGATTGCAGCCCATGGACCGAGACATGACTTATCTTGGACTGCCGTTGTGTACTTCTAGAGTGACCTATGCTGACTGTTTGCCCCTGTATCAAAAAATAACAGCTGTCATGGGAAACTGGGCGAATAGATTCTAAAGTCAGGCCGGGAGATTGGTCCTCGTCAAGTCAGTATGCATTTCTATGATAGTTTATTGGGCTAGAACCCTTATACTTCCAATCAAGCTAATGAAAATGGTGAGAAGTGCCATAATGAGATTCTTATGGTTCGGGTCCATTCATAGCAAAAATCCATTTCCTTGTTCTTTTTCTAATATAGAGAAGCCTAAGTCAAAAGGTGGTTTGGGATTGTGCAACATTGAAGTTTGGAACAAGGCGGCTTTTAGTGGTCACATTGACGCTCTGCTACAGAGGAAAAATAGCTTATGGGTAAAGTGGGTCCTTATGTATAATGTTGGAGCTAACAATTTTTGGCTAATGGTGTCTCCACAGTCTTGTAGTTGGATTTGGAGAAACATTTTGAAGTTGTGATCCACTTTTCTTCCCTATGTTCAGATTGAACTATCAGCTAGGAGTTTATGTAGTTTCTGAAATGAGCCTTGGATCAGTAAAGGAATCATTCTTAATCTGTTATTCACGTCTCAACAAAAATTTCAATCTTCTATTAGCCTGAATGCCTTAGCTACTGACCATATTGTTAACGGCCACCTTCACTTGCCTTTCTCCATCAACCAAACCGTCAGAGCAATATGGAGACGTTATGATGCCAATAACTTTGTTGCGCGTGAGCATGACACTGTCCTTTGGAATGGTAAGGAACATACAATCTCTCGAATATACAATGCAATGCTTAGCATGGATTCTGTGCCTCATTGCAAGTGGAGCAAGCCTATTTGGACAGCCTGCTCTCCAAATACTGACAACATGATGCTTTGGAAGGTGATCAATAAAGCACTGTTTACCAGAGATAGGTTAATTCGGATAGGTATGGATGTCCCTTCCTCGTGTGTTATGTGTCTCACTCATGATGAGAGTTTGCAGCATTTGTTTTTCGAGTGTGAGTATGTAATGCATCTTTGGAACAATATTATGAACAAACTGGATAGGTCGGTTGCTTTTTCTTTAGCGGCTGATCCTTGGGAATACAGTGAACAGGTAATTATGCAAAGGGATGAGGGCAGTTATACCTTATTGTTTTCACTTAAGAAGTTATTGAAGAAAATATGGGAAGAAAGAAATAGAAGAGTGTTCAGTGGGATCAACAGAAGACATGAGATTTTATGGATTACTCTCAAGAATGAAATACTGTTGGGGTTGAGAGGTAGTGTACATACATTCCTCAATCACCAAATTGAACCGTGGATCTGCTAGTCCGCCATTGTTTTTTTCTCTTTGCTCTCTTCCTTGTTGTCCTTGTATGTTCATTACTTCTTGTTTTTCTATCTTTGCAATCTCTTTTTATGTTTAATAAATCTGGTAGGGGACCAGTTTTAACCCCGCTTGCTCTGCAAAAAAAAAGATCTAGCCTTTTCAACCATCGACAGCGGCTAATAACTGCCGTGGCTACAACTGGTATCCCAAACTTGCTTTTACGGCCAGCCTTTCGACTGTCACGGCTTACGCCTAACCAATCCCTATTCACTAAGAGAGGACATGTAGGGGTAAGAGCCTCCCATTCGCCACCTAACCACGAAGCGAGAACCCCCTATCACGTTTCACTAAGATAAGCAAGACTGGTGTGAGAACTCAAAACAGTTATTTATCTTTTGAAACAACAACAACAAGGGAAGTGGAAAAATATCCGCAATGCTTTTGGAAAATGAAACTACCATAAGGCCTCCCCGCACACACACAATACAAACGCAGAATTGGAGGAGATTTCTCCTTATGATAGTCAAAGATGCTTACTATGCAAAACAAGTCATTTTTGATATTATTATTATTGCATAATGATGAAAGCATTTCGAAAATAGTAGCCAGCATAGACATTTCGAACTATGCCTACTATAGCTACCATCTAAACAGTGGTGACCGCCATAAGTAAATGGCAGGTTATACAACTAAAACCGTACTGGGTTCGTTTTGGAAATTGGATTTCCATCAAATGGTCAGGTTAAGGAACTTCCTACTGCCGCATGAGATCGCCTCTGGCGGGACGTCCCGAGAACTTAACCAGCTCTCTGCCAACACAAGGCTGGGTTACCTCTGTAACTAGGTAACTACTACACGAATATGCCACTCCCCGGTCCCTTGGGACCTTTATCTGAGGGCCCTCTATCACCAAGCAACAACCACACAGAAAATGAGATTGGAGCAACCACATAGGTTAAGCATCAGGGCTCCATACCTGACACCACTCTTTTCCAGAAGGAAATGACATACCCTAAAGGGAGCGACCCTCATAACCTTGCCGCATATTCCTGTTTTGACCATTTTCGGGGTGTGAGATCTTACGAAGTCTCGTCCACAAAGCTACGCTTTTTCACAAAGCCACGCTTTGATCAACAAATGATCAATAAATAATCATCACACAGCAACAATTAGCATGCCACATTACCAAATTGGGAGTATATCGCTGATAACCTTTAACTACAAAACCTCTGAGCTCGTACGTCTCAGAGAAGAGTGTTAAGCTAAGAGAATAAATTCTCCGCCACCAACAGAGATGTATTTAAAAGAAATCTGCTCTATATCTCAAAATGTAATGTCAGACTTGTAACCATACAAGTTTGTTCCGGGTTCAAACTGAACCGTAGGCACTTCAAAAGAAGCCCTTGCAATCCGGGTATTCACAATCCCGATCGAATTTCCCATCACAAAGAAAATCTCCGTACCATAGCTAACGGTGCAGAGACAATCGATAGGTCATCCTATCATTTTCACAAATACCCGGTCTTCACCACCGGACTTCAATGCTATCCATTACGTCGTATCACTGTTCGGAATGTGTAATCCGAATAATGAGCGCAATAATTTAAAAATAAGTGTAGCATTCAATTACAACCAAGGGTCAATACTGATAGTCGGTTATTTAACTATCAATCCATATTCACAACATCACCCGATTTCAACTAATTTCCCAAATTATTTATTTTCCAAAATATCTTTACAAGGTATACTTTCCACACTTTAACCATTTGAAAACCAATTCCAAATCAATTTACACCCTTACAACTTTCATTTCAAAATGGTTCATTTAAACCAATTAAATAAATCCTTACCGATTTATTAAATTTACGTTCCAAATTCGTAAATTTATTTCCACACTTTTAAAAATAAATCGATGTTTATTTTTAAACAAATTTCCCTTTCTTTTATAAATTCAATAGCGAATTTACGTTTCCAAAATATCTATGAATATACGATTTCCAAATCGATTTCGAATATTCATTTTCAATTTATCTTTAAAAGATAAAATCTCAAAACATTCACTTTATATTGGAAAAACATTTCCATACTTATTTCATAATAAGTAATTCACAAATCCATTTATTTTCAACATTTGGAAAATATTCAATACAATTAAATCCAAATTAAGTATATATTTTATTCTTTAAGGAAAACTTCTCTTAAACACATTTATTTGAGTCAAAACGAATGTTGCGTAAAACATCGTTACGACAATCCAAAATCACTAGTATAGGGATCCGAAAATTAAGATAGATATATAAATCCCAATACTATATAAAACATTTCCTTTCGGATATCATTTACTATAACAACAGTGTTATAGTCCACCATTTCCTTCTATTTCTCGAAAACATCTATTTCAACAATAAATGTTGAAATCTATGGTCTCGATACTTAATACATTTTAAAACATCTTTAAATCGTTTTAATTCTATTTAAAATATCACTTTCCCAAAATATTTCTTTAATATATTATTCACCGTCCAAAATCGTGAATATACTTCATTTAACAAATTCAACATTTCTACATATTTTATTTAAAGGATTATCCACTGTCCAAAATCGTGGATATCTCTCCTTTAATAAGCTACAATAATTTAACTTATCAAAATAAGTCGATTTCGGATTTATAAACAACGTTTATAAATTTCATTTATACTTTATAATAACTTCAACTTATAAGATCACTTTATTAACAAATTCTATCCATATTCCATTTACACTTCAAAATCCAATTTATAAGTTAATTATTTACAAATCTTCTATTTTACAAAATCTATTCATTTTATAACTTCACAATTTATAAATCTATAGATTTCATCCACTTATGAAATCCATTTATACTTCATTTTAATACTTATAAAAACTCATTTTATAATTCCAATATTTTAATTTATAAATATCAATTTTATAAATCTTTTATATAAATCATTCATAATAATTCAAATATCCCAATTTAAACCATTTTATAATTTAATCGACTACTTATTTCAAAAATCACATTTCGGTTATATTTCACAAAAATCATAATTTTTATAACATAAAAATTACAACGTTTATTCATTTAAAATGAATCAATTTAAAAAATTAATTCTATTATGAATTCTCAACTTAAATTATCAAAAAACAGACTTTATTTATTTTCGGCATCTAACGATACCAAAAACATATCCGGCTAAAATTTAGCCTTTAACGATTTCAATCACAAAGATAATCACGCAAGTTATAAATTGATCAATAAATAGATCAACACACAACATTGAAACCAATTCAATCATTTGAGGAATCTAGTTGGATCCCTCCAACCTGTTTTCCTTCATCCACAGATGTTAGCACAATACCAATTCCGCTTCAAGACGGAACATCGCGGTATATGGGATTTATAAAATATTATCCGCTATTATGCGGCGCAATAGGGTCTCATCCGCTATATAATGCGGGGAAATCAACTCCAATTACATATATAATACCAATTCCATTCAAGTTGGAATTATCGCGGTATATGTTTTTAATAAATAACATCCGCTTAATATACGCGTATAGGGTCTATTTGAATACAACAGATAATGATTATCACCCAATCACACAATCAAGCAATTTTAAATTTAACTGTTTAAAATTTAAATCGAAACAATTCAATTGAGTGAGAAGTTCTCACCTTTGCTATTTATTTTGCAATCCATTTCCATCTTGACTCGATTTTCTTGATTTCAGACCTTGTATAAATTTTTATACAGTTTATTAACATTTGAATTGATCGAGCAATGAACTACCACTTAGTTCACCAATAATTTAATTTAACTAAAAATTTGGTTAACTTAATAATTTTAAATCTTACTCATAATTTCCTTTTTATAGATTTAATTTATTAACACTTTTAATTTAAACTAATTCATAGATCAGTTTCCTATCAGATAAATTATCGTTAGTAACAAAAAAAAATAACAGGTTAATTAACTAAATTAATTACCTAATATATTAATTTAAAATAACAAGTATATTTAAAATGTATATATTCTTATATATGTTAAAACCTGTTTTCCTGTAAAAGGAATTAAAAATCTATATTTATAATTTACTGTAAATTTGCTTTGCCTTTGCTGTAAATGATTCTTTTTTTCTTTTTCTTGTTTTTTCTCAAATTCAAATTAAATTGAAACGATTTGTAAATACCTTACTGTCAACATTATTTTTAATTGAAGAAAACTAAAAACTATACCTCATAGACTTCGAGCAACAGATCATCGCGACCACCGACGCACCAAAGCCACTCTCGCGAACTGCCAAAGTCGCCACCACGAATGCTACAGTACTCGACAACCTTGCTGTCGAACGCAGACTCCACCCTATCCAACTCGAGTTCGTGACCCAACTGCCTGCGCACTCACGCGAACCACCCACTCGAGAGCACTGATTGCCGCGAAACCCTAGCATCCATCCCCGCCCCTACTTCACACGCCTTCATCAATCGACGAGCCATGGTCCACCGGCAAATCACCATAGCTTGCGACCCCTTCGACGCCGCCCTCCTCTGTGCCATCGCAACCCTGGCTTTGCTGTCGAATCATTCACGAGATCGAAATGAGAAAACCCTCCCTTAGACGCGAACGAATTCGAATCGAATTCATTAATCGAATTCGTGTTTTTTTCCTTTTTCTGTGCGTTCGAATTCGAGCCGCCATTTTCTTTTGATTATGGAATGAACGCGACCATGGGTTTTGATTTGAATGAAATAAGAATGGAAGTGAAAGGAGATGGGCTTACGATCGAATAAAAGCGGCCATTATTTTTTCTTCGATTTTGAAAATTGAAGAGGGAGAGGTATGAATATTAAAGTATCGGCCATGCTTTGAGGTGACGGGGTATGTCGTGTGTACGAGTGGGGGACAACGATTTGAAATGAAGGTGTTTTCATTAACTAGCTACAGTGTTTTGATGAGGAAGGCAAAGTACTGATGTTGATCAAATTTAAATATAAATTAAAATTGAATTCGATATAGATTTCAACGCGTTTATATGTCGTACGCTCACATGGCAACTCCAAACACTACCAAATTTGAAATCCGATAATTATTCAATATTACGAACCCAATGGAACTGGTTTCGTCGAATTCCGAGACTGTGCCACGGAAGGCTATTTTTAAAAATCGATTCAAACGTTATGATTTCAATACTGAACAAAGCAGCTTCAAATCAAATTCTGAAGCTTCTATTATCTTCAGTATTATCAATATGAACTTTACCAGCCTTTAAAATACTTTTAATCAGCTTAAAACTTAAGATTCAAATTTTTATCCGACTTTTAATAGATTAAATTTTATAATTTAATCGCTAAATTCATAGTTATATTGGGAATCCAAGCTAAACCATCATTCAAATATTTAAAATTAATTAAATATTTTCAATTTAAACTGTCCAAAATTTAGGGTCGTCACATGATAGCTTCAAAGTTTGACTTGTCGGATTCATTTGTATACTTTCTGATCAAACGACATGATAACACTTGCCCCTCAAAGCATGCCTTGCGAATGATGGTGAGCTTTTCCCAAGAACAAATGTTTATGCCAATGAGATGTTAGTATTCTAATCTCCTAGTTATCAGTCGATTAAGCCATTGTGAATCATCTTGTTACTTTATATTCTCTTGTCAATTAAGGTTCATTCGAGACTTGTAATAGTCTTAGACTCTAGGCTCCACCCAAGCGTTGTCTATACGTTATCACAATTCCGATTTCATCAGAGTTATTACATTACATATCAAAATCATTCCATGTTCATCTAGGATTTGTCAATTCTATTCAAGTCACAGCGCGTTTAAATCCATTTATCAAAATCAACCCTGGTTTCATCCTTAGGTTCGATCTTTTTGGATCATTTTACATCCATTGTAATGCACAATCTCTTTAGATTGTTTAATGTTTAAGTTAAAGGGATGATCTTTTCGAACCATTAATTAAATCTGTGATCATTTAGGGTCGATAGTTGTATGCATGATCTTCCCGAACGGTTCATTGAAGTTAAGGCCCTTTGAGGATGGTAATCAAATCCGGGGTCTAGATGGACCCTTAATAAAATCCATGGCCATTCAGGGACGATACTCAAATCCATGGCTGTTTGGGGCCGATAACCAAATCCATGGCATCTTCGAATTCTTGCTAAGCCCAATCTACTCGCTCTCTAGCGAGGGGCCTCTGTGATAAGCAAGCCATCCGTTCACTCTTCGGTGGATAGACTTATTTCTTACACTCCGGTCTCGTCTTTCCAAAATGGGGCTTAAGGCGATTAATACAGTAAAATTCCATCCGCTCACATTCCGGCGAGGGGACTTGCACCTTGCACTACGGACATGACTTTAAAGGGATTAATGTCAGTCATCATGTTCAAGTGGTTTATAAAATCCTAATCAACCCCATGGTGTCATCAATCTTCGTTGGTCTTTCCTAATTAGTTTTGGTCATCACTCATGGAGTCTGAGCCAGAGCATTCAGCAAATATCTAATCCTATCAAGGTCACCTTCAAACTTTAAACTCATAGCATGCCTAAGTACCATTCATGACACCGTACACATGTAAGCAGCCTGAGGTGATATTATAGCATTTACTGAGATTAAAAGGCGAGATAAATAATTCAAACCAGACCCCAAGCCATCCCAAACTTTGAGTTATCGTCCTATCGAGGTCTCTGATTCATAACTTCATCATGACCCCAGTTCCTATTGGAAAATTCAAGCACATGCTCCTCGACAACACATTTATGCTTTGATTCAAGTTTATACACTCCACATCTTCCCCAGGACACATATCATTCCTTCTTAGGTAGGACGACTTATGCTCCCAAGCATTTTTGGGTCGGTACCGACCCATATATTTGGCTCGGGGTTTGTCTTATGTCATTCTACTCCGCTTCCAGTTACCTATGCTCTGGCTTTTGGTCTTTGATTTTTATTTGCAGCAACTTTGGCTCTTCCCATCTATCCAATTCTCTTGAATAAATTCCCCATTATCTCTTCCTAGCGAGAGATCATACTATCCTGCAATACATTCATCATGGTTTCCATCTAATTCTTGGTTATGTAGATTCATTGGGGGTTAGCTCCTGAGTGTGCCTCTTGGCTGCCCCCTTGTCTATTTCCTATAACAAGTCCTCCTAGTTGATTTCCTTATCATTCTAAATCTTCTCAAATATTAAATCAGCGTGTTCAAGTGTTTCTTAGTGAAAGCACCAAAACGTTTGAACCAAAAATGGCATAAATAACCAAAGAAAATAATTAGAGAAGTAAAGTTAAGAAAATAAATGAAAAACAAGAAATAGAACACACAAGATTTATATTGGTTCGAGGTAATCTTGTTTTATGTCCACTTAATGGTTTTTTATTGATTATCTCGTTGATTACAGAGAGGAGTTCTTATGGATCGGTATAACTCCAATAGAGATTACAAGAAATTAGAGTAAGGGGAGTAAGAGCTAAAAGATCTTGAAAAATGAGCCTAGACCCTTAATTTATAGAGGTAGGAAGCTTAAAATCGTGCCAAGAAGATCTCCACCTCATTTTCCACGCCATAGATTATTTCTTTACCAAAGTAGGACACAAACTCATCAACTTGTACCGTTGGTATGGCTCCAAGGCTTGAATCAGTACGACTCAAATGGATTAGGTTGGTATGATTTCGTAAGCTTGCCAATCTGGCCATCTTAGACTCTTTTCTTTGGCTCTCTTGTGGTTAGCTTTGTGAATCCATAGTTGTTTGCATCAATGTTAGCTTGTTTCGGGGTCCAAATAACAAAGTCATAGAAGAATAGAGTTGATGATTCAAGAGTTTATGGAGAGCGATAGAGAGTTGCATGAAATCGTCAAAACAACACTTGGAGTAGGCTTTTAGTACCAAATAGGATAGGTAGGCAGAAGTTGAGATGGTTTTGGTGAGGCTGGATGGATCTGTAATGACCCATGGTGTTGGATCTTTACCCATTCAACACTTTTTGGATTTTCAGGTGTTGGACTTTTGTGGTGTACTCATGTTTGTGTTGTGTTCTTGGTTGTACTTGATTTTTCAGCTTTGTGGTTGTCCCTTCAAGCATCTTGGCTTGATAACTTCGAAATTTGACTCGTTGGATTCGACTGTGTACTACTTGGTCAAAAGGTAGGATAACAGTAACCGTCTAACAAATCCAGCACTTCAACGGTTGTTTCCATTCCAAGAAATTGTTTTCCACCCAAAGTAGATAAATCCTTGCTAAATTTGGTAAAGCAGCCCTCGACGCTTGCATTGGAGTACCACCACCAATAGACACAATAGGAGCAACTTGGGTTTTTTGAACCATGTTTCGCACCATCTCGGAGAACATGTTTTGCAAGTCAGGATTAGCAACCCCCTATTCTGCACCCTCCTCAACTCCAAGGATAGAGTTCCTTGCAGCATTCCTTCTTAGCCTACTCATTCTTATAATCTGTAATAAGAATGATCTGTCTCTCTAAAAGAAATAAGCGGTGTCCAAGAATACAATGCAACTTAAATGTTATTTATACTACTATATAGTATTGAATACCAAAGTATAACAAGTATGCACTCTCATATATCACTGGATCCATTCTAAAGCGATAGCTCCTTCCTTATCTCTAATAAATCCAAGTACCAACTTAGGTCGTATACACAACCAAAGCTCTGATACAAAATGTGATGCTGCCCTACACCTTTGGTACCCAATGTATCGGTATGATGCATTATGAAGGTACCCGACCGATGCAGGATGGTAGCAGAGGGTGAAAATGCAAATACAGAACCTGTAGAACATCTCATGGCTCACAAATAAAATATAGCATAACAATATAAATGTAAGACATGCAGGAAAATGATATAATCAAATGAACTATAAATAAGAACATCATAGTGCATTAGGTTTACATAATATGCAAAAACCGAAATAAAGAGTTTATACATTCCAAGTCTCCATGATAAACTCTATAACTGTCATTTATAACACAAGTACTGATATAGCTTATTGTACTACACATTGAAATATGTGATAATAAACTCTAAGTATAGATATATAAAAGCTTAGCCTCCTACTTGTATGGAGTACAGCTCCATGCGCTATCCAGACCTATTATCATTGATGTAACCATTTAAGAGTACTCGAGATACTCTGGTGTGAGCGATACAACATCTCAAAATACTACAAAAATCGTATATAATAAATATGAATATACGTTATGAGGAACCATAACTGGCATGTCCTTGCAACCAAAGAGTTAGCACATAATAGTCGATATATGCTAATCTACCATCAAAGCCTTATAAGTGTACTACAATTGAAATACATTGTCCATTGTCTTGGTATACGGTCGAAATATCTGAGTGATAAATGACCATGGCAAACATAGAATCCATGTTCCTCACCATCAATCTGTGCATTGATATACAATAACTCGTATGGCACAATCACAAACCAGGGACACGGTTGTAATCCTGGCTTCTTTGTTGCTTGAATCCTTGCAACTTCGGAAGATTAGAACTAGACCTACAATCGCAAATCCCAGGGTAATCTACTATTACAAGATCCAGACACAATCCCAAATCCAAGTGAACATCGCCACATACAATTTCTTTACAAGTAAATATAAAGCCTTCGAGTTATCAACGATCTTTTTGCACGCGTCTCCATAATGGAATTCAATCATTATTCCATTCTGGTTATCTCCACAATAGGATACCACTGCAAATCCCACTCGCAAGCTCTCATCGCTGAACTTGCCCTTATAGATCACCGCCACGATTCTTATTGTTAAGTCATTATCTTCGGAACGCCTCTAGACCCCCATCGTAAGTCATAGAGCTATCGTACAAAGGTACCGAAGTCATCATCATCTTCGACGCCAAAGCACCATGCCACTACTTCAATGGTCGCTACACGAAGTCCAAGGTCATCCTAAGTTGTACCAATGCAATCCATCCTTGTTCCCTGTCAACACATCAATGACCCCCATGCTTCCCTTCTGTCCAGTTCAAGCCCTATCCAGCCTACCACTAGCAATCCCAAGTACCCTTCCTTGCACGGTACTTGGGTGTAGCTCCACCGAACATAGAAGTCTGTTCGATATCGTATTGCACCGTCGAACATCAATTGATGTTAGGTCCTTCATCCTACTACTAAACAACAAATGCTGTATGGTCCCTTCAGTGCCGAACCATGGCATCACCGGACATGAAATCTTGTTCGATCTTTCCTTCTACTAAACCAAATACCCACCAGATAGGAACTCTTGTCCAACCTTCTTCCACTGCCGAACCGCGGCACCCGAGCCAATGTCCTACCATGCCCGAAGTTCAAGCCTAACCACTTAGTCACTAAGGAAGCCTCTTACCGAACAAACTCCTATAGTGACTTCAAGTTCCATTTTTATGTCGATTTCACCATTACGCTCTGTTCTTCAACCCATGTGCATTCCATATGCAACGACACGACCCGACAATACCAATCAATCCGTCAAAGCCTTATTTCATGGTTCCAAAATTTAAGTCGCTTCAATGAGTGTTTCAACCATACAAGCATTTACACAAACACCATACATGCAACAACCAACATTCAAACTTTCAACCATGCAAATATACAATAATTCATTTCAAATCATCCTATATTGTGTATCTAATATACCTTAACACACATCAAGGCAACCATGCATCAAATCAACATGATAACATTTTAAATTACTTTTACTTCATCTTTGACTTTAAAAAAGAGTTCCAAAACGTGATTTTGACTTTAAAAATGAGTTTAAAATATGCCAAAACCTATAGATGCACATATAATAATATAAGAGATGATAAATCACTCTCCAAACCTCAAAAAGTGGAGATTTGCATGTAAATCGAGGCAAATTCGAGAATCAACAGAAATGCTAGATCTTCCCTCCCAAAAAATGTAGATTTGAAGATCTCTAATCGTCTTGTTAATTTAACTCTAATCTATGATT
Organism: Allium cepa; assembly: GCA_030765085.1. Lineage (NCBI taxonomy): Eukaryota > Viridiplantae > Streptophyta > Magnoliopsida > Asparagales > Amaryllidaceae > Allium > Allium cepa. The sequence goes on from CM060945.1 coordinate 503,174,385, forward strand.
TACACTTGATTTGGATGAGAAAAAAGAAGGTTTTGGATAGAGGATGATTTAATAGAGGCTTAGATATATGAGAGAATGTGTAGAAATGATTTGGGGATGACGGTTCGGTCATATAAAGTCTCCAACCCAGAAATGGGTTAGTGAGCTTACCCTCATAATCACTAATTACCCACTAAGTTTCTCCAAAAACTGCCAATCTTCAAATAGCCATATCTCCTAGCTAGAAAGTCCAAATTGCTATTAATTCTCTACGAAAAGGAAAACTATCGTATCTTTTAATGAAAATAGTCTCGGATGCTAATTCGGCCGCTGTCAAAAGTTATAGTCGATAAAAATTTATAAATGTAAAATCGTCCAAAAAGACTAAAATTAGAAAATGTCACTAATAGGCATTTACTAAAGTTATAGAGTCATATGACCTCGTATGGATTTAAAAGTAATTGATATGCACGTAAATGTGCATATTTTTACCACCATATTTATTCTATTTAAATTAAATAAATGATCATATTGGGTATTTTAACTTGTTTTAACCGAAATTCATATTAATTCCAAATTTTCACATATTCATCTTTATATAAGGGCAAAATGGCCATTTGTGCACATATATTAATTTGAGAGAATTTAATTGGAAATTTCTATAATATTTTGTAGGAATTTAGCTTCTCATATTAGTGGGTTCATGAAGAAACATGCATGCACAAAATGGATACAAAGGAATGAAAATGGAAATAATTCAAAGTGGAGATCATAGAGGACCCCACCTATCCACTACCTTAATGTACAAATTAAAGGCTAATGCACATGCTAAAAGACATTTAAAGCTTCATGTACATTTAAGTGGGGGAATATTGAAGCTAATGATAACTTGCCCACCACACTTCCTCCAAGGGCATTTTGGGTACTCCCCTAAAATATGCATTAGGGTTTCTAACTTGTATAAATACCCCTTATGTTTCATGTAGCCCTCTTCTTCTTAGTTAGTTAGTTTTAGTTTAGAAAATAAATCAAAGCTCTCTTTCTTTCTATGGCTACTTTGCCATTTTATTTCGTGTAATTTTCTTTTCTTTTATGCAATGTTAATTCTCTTTTATTTACATGCTTCTTCTCTTCTTATGTAATAGTGTAGATCTTCCTTTATGCAATTAGATTAATTGTCTTTTCCATTAGCTTTCATTTTCCTTTCTTTTTGCTTTCATGTTGCTTTCTACATTTGTTGATTTGATAACAAATATGAGAGCTTAATCCCTACAATTTAGGGGTGATGAAGCTCTCTAGTATGTAGATGCAACATTTTGATGTTTATGCTCTCTTTTTGTGCTTTAATGGAAACACTTGAAGTGGTTTAATGATGTTGTTTAGCTTTGAATTTGATAGTCTATATTGTTCATAACAAATAGGTTATGCTTAAACAAACATAACACAAATTGCCTCTTCATCTAAATATGATTATGGCAAAGAAGTGAATGTTGAAATTGAAATTTGATAGCCTATATTTCTAAACAATAGTTAATAGGCGATGCTTAAAATAGATTTTTATCTCAACTTTGTTGTCATATTTCATGAGAGTTAAATGTGTATTAGTGGTTGTGTTATAGTTTGATGGTTTATATTGAGCTAATTAATAGCACAAATATATCATACTTATGATAAGAACATCAACTAATTCACTAATGACAAGAAAAGAGAGATCATAACTTCATTTTGTTGATTTATATGATCTAGAGAGTGGATTTATCTCTAAATTGTTCTTTTAACTCTCATATTTTTATCATTTTCTTTTGCTAGTTTTTGTTAATTTCTTACATTTCTAGTTATTTACTCTCGACTTGGGTATAATTTGATTGAATAGAATTTTAAAATCATCAATTCCCTGCGGACCGACCCGTATTCACCGCGTGCTACATTCGTACACCGTGCGCTTGCGGTTATTTTTTAATTTAAATTCGTTCGACGGTTTTCTAAACCGATAGAATTTCCGTTGACGAACAGTAATATTTTGCAATCCTTCGGTACGTAAAAATATGGGCCGTTTCATATATGGACAATGGATTATAGCTAATATATTTCCTATTTTGCCCATTAACAAAACGATTAATTGACTATTGCGCGTCTATGCAATCTTGCCTATTTTATCCATGGACATGTGACATGAACTTTTGAACAATTATTTAATCAAAAACCCATGGGCAACATGGAATCGTTTTGAATAACCTCATTTTGCACTTAATATTGGATGCTCAACTAATTCTTGATTTTGTGATGTTCTTATGACTTACCAAATGACATTGCCTTCGTATAATTAAGGGTATAAAACCAAGTTTTGGTTTACCTTGGCTCCATGGGCATTAAACCCAATTTTGGGTTAACAATTATCAAATTGGACAATCACTAAAGACATTTATTTTTTCATTAAAATATAACGTTTTAGCCTATTTTTTCCCCATAAATACCATATTAAAGTTATTAATCATTCTCACTAAACGTATTTATGACCCTATTTAATTCATGCAACTCCTTATTAATTGCACATCTATTACCTTCTAGTTTTGGAGTTACTACCTCTTTTCTACTTTAACTTCCTAGTCCTATGAATTACTGCGCCACTACTAATTGGTCGTCGTAATTAAACTAATATGAATATCGTCGTATATTACATTATATATATATATATATTTAATTGGTAAGAGGAGTTATGTATATATAACTCTAACTCATTAAATCCTATGCTTTAGGAATTTCAGAAAATACACTTACACATAAATTCTATAAAGAATAATTATTTCTATATTTTAACATATCAAAGCTATCCATCTCGAAAAGGATTACCGTTATAACTTTTCATAAAATACCCAAAAGAGATATTTTTGCTCTGGTTGAAATTACAACGAATTGTCTATTTTCCTTTGTTAAAATAGATAGTGCAAACTACAAAGGAGAACATCTATACTTTACACATGCTTTCCTTTTAGGTTATTCCGTGCTAGTTCAAATGACACACTTTTTATACATAGTTGTGGAGTTAGAAAATTTATGAATATTACATCGAAATTGATACAACTAAATTGTATCCACAACGCTTACAGTAAATTAAAACATATAAATTCACAATCCAAGTAAATTTAGGGCTATCAAAATTTATACTAATAATTTACAATCTAATTATCATAAATCTAGAATAAAGCCAGAAATTTAATTGTTTACAAGATTTCTTGTCAACACCACAAAATGATGCTAAGTAAGGTGAAAAATCCTTTGTACAAGTAGAGCAGAAAAGAAGGTGTAGACCCTTTCTATAGTTGCCTTTTGATTAGGCTTTATTTGTTTATATATCTCAAGAAGACCTTTCGACTGTGCCAAAAGTGTGGGTTTCAATGTTTGATAACCTTTTGATTCAGATAGGTATGTATGGTTTCTTTTTTAAATGCCTTCCTTTCGATCTGATTGGAACACCTTAGGTTAATATCTCTCAGATAGGTTTCGACCTTGTCGGAGGCCTAAAACTGTTGATTTTCTTGGGTTTTGGTTTCTGATAAGAAAGAGAGGTTTGGATCTCGTCGAAGGCTATGAGTGTTACCACTTTGGGTTTGAATCTGTAGATTCAAGATTTGGTGTTTAGAAGAGGGGCTTCGACCTTGTCGAGTGCTTCAACATAGGGAGAAGAGGACTCTGAACTGGTTATAGTGGTTGTTGGAACTTAAAGGGGTTTCGACTACATCGATATTAGCCCTTCGGCGGAGATAAAACCTGAAATGTAGAAGTGAATCCAGCAAAAGCTAAAATGAATTAGTAAAATAGTTTAAAGTAATTAAAACTTCTCTTTCTCCAACTCTAAAGATTTTATTTCTCTAAATTCCAAATTGATTTACAAACTAGGGTTACGGTGCTTTTTTAAGAAAATACCAATTTAGAATAAGAGGAATCAACCCCTCAAATGTGCCTCTTTGGATCTTATTTATATATGTAGCATGGCACCTTTCGACCTTGATTCTTTCGATTGGGTCGGAAGGTGGCTATTGAGAGACTTAAGCAAGCTGCCACCTTTGTCGAAAGGTATGACGAAGCTTCTCTTTTTTGAGTTTCCTTGAAAGTGCTTTCGACTCTGTTGTTAGCCTTCTCCTTTTTGTTTCGATGATGTTTGTTATGCTTGTGCTCTTGTTTCCGCTCTGATGCGGAACCATCCTTGACCATGTTGGTTTCGACCGATTCGAAAGGCTTCTTACAGCTTTCGAAGGGGTTGTTTTGGTCAATGCATAGCTTTTGCGTTGTTCAAACAAAGGCGAAAACTTTGGTATCGAAGGTTTGGCGCATATGGAAGTAGCTGTTTCCCTTGTCTTCGGAAGGGGTTACTTTGACTTAATCGAAAGGTCTTCATCTAGTCGAAGGTTGTAAATGAAGGCAGAAGAGTGCTTCCGAATCCTTCATCTTCTTCGAAAGGTTGAAACTCTTTGAATATTGATAGAAGGGACCTTCTGACACCTTCGAAAGGTTTTGAGGCTTATAAAATTTGATGGCAACATCCCTTCGACTCCTTTGAAAAGTTCGACTGCAGCTCTTCTCTCTAGTTCTCTATTCATATAGGTCTAGACTTGGTAAAAAGTTGAATTTTCAGAGCAACATTCCCCTTCTCCCCCTTCTCCATGAAAGGATGCTCTTGACTTTCCAAGTCATCTTTATCGAAATTTAGAAATTTACCACGTCTTGGCCTTCCCACGTAGATCTAGGCCATCCATTCAAATCTGATTTAATGGTTGATAACTTTGGGAGAATTTTCTTATATAATACGCTTTTCTTCTTCTTCTTCCTCTTTTTAGCTTTCTACAATTAAAATTCAATACGCAAGTTAGATATTTCCAAATATTCTCAAACTTACAATTTATTTTCAGAAATTCAAGCAATCACAAATCTTTTCGTAAGTTTAGATTTAACTTTATTTCTCTTATTTTAATCGAATTCCATCATTTCTAACTTCAAAACTAAAATTCGATCTCATGTTGTTCAGTTTTCAATTTTTTTAAGGTTGATTTGATTCGATTTACTGAAAAAAACTTTTCCAAACTCTTTTTCTGGGATTAATAAATTTTGTTTATTATCTTTTTGCGATTTTGAAAATGTTAGTGGATGATACTTAAACGCATCTTTTTATTGGGTTTGGATTTTTATTTCAAAATTTTCTATGTTTATCCATTGGCGGTAATCTGGTTTCTCAATTTGTTAATTATTTTCATGCTTTTTGAAATAGGGACATATGAGTTTCAGTTTGAATTCATTTTGTTAACTAATTTGATTTACTTGTTCGTTAAGAAAATTTTGAAACCTGGATTTGCAGGTTTGGTGGGTTAACAAAAAATGATTCCTTTACCTAAAATATTCGTGTAAATGTGGAAAATTTGCGCAACAAAATGACTTTATTACCCCTTCGAAAGAGATTGAGGTGGCAATATTATGTTTGCTTCCTTAGCCCCTTTCGATGGGGTCGAAAGGTGTTGTAATGTAAATTAGATCATCCTTATCGAAAGGTTATACTATTAAGTAGAGAGTAGGAGCTCCTTCGGTATAAAAGCTTTTCGACTTAGTAGAAATCCATGGTTTCGATTGCAATCCATTTTCCTTAGTTAATTTTTGAAATTACCAGATCCATCCAACCCCTTCGACGCCACCTTTACCTTCTAGGTCGAAACCACCTAGAGTTGTTTTTGTCCATCTTTGTCGAAACATCTTAAGTACATATGAGTTTAACTTAGAACATTTCAACCTCAATATGTAGGTTGGGTTTCGACAACATTAGTATTTTACTATGGAAACCTAATTTACCGGTTTCGACAATGTCGAAGGGTCTTGTTGGTTTACTTATAAAGTGTTTGTAGTATATATTTTTTTGTTTAATTTTCTTTGAGTTGATCCTAACTAATCTTTCCTTAGCAATTAGGTTCCTATAGAGCTTTCGAAGTTGTTGAGAGGTAATGTATAAACAAGTATTATGCTTTAACTTTTCGACCTTGTCGATAGCTCAAGGAACACTTTTATCTAGGCCTTCTACAATGTCGAGACATGTTTGTTAGGTAATGATGCTTTTTTCCTTTTGACTTTGTCGGAAGCCTAGTGTTATGGTTTTTTTGGTTTTTGACTTAATCTCTTTGAACAATCTTGAAGTTTCATATTTGTTTTCATGTTTAAGTTATCTAAGTAGGTTTCTATGTCAAATTATTGAAAACATTCCAAACTCATAAATAACAATTGATTTAACTAAAACGTTTCCACCTGGTAGAAACATGAGTTTCGAAGAAAGCTAAAGCCATTTCCAAACGTTCTTCCATTGCATTCCAAGATGAAGTTAATTCCATCCTCAATGATTTGGGCATCACTGGAATTGAAGCCATTCCCCCTCAGGAAACTTACACCATAGACAACCCTCCTGAAGGGTAATTTGCCTATACTACCATCCACATATGGCATGGCAGATTTTTACCATTCCTAGAGTTCTTATCTTCATATCTATCTCATGTTGGAATTTCCCCAATCCAGTTGTCTCCAAACGTTTACACTTATCTCCCGTCTCTATAGATGATGGCGCTGGAATCTAGTCTTCCTTATCTTAACGCTGAATTGCTAAACTTCTCAACTGGGTTGTTAATGTTGAGCCATCTGAACAACCAAATCCACAGAGCTAACCCCCAGAAGAAGTTAATATTAGATAGGGTCAACAAATTCAAAGACTGGGGGAACCAATTTTTCTTCGTCAAATGTTTTGCTAATATTCGCGGGACTTTTTCTTCTCCCCATAAGTCCTAGCTTATGTTGCCTTTCCCCTACTCAATGTTTTCTGTTAACTAATCTCTTGCTTTATTAGGTGTCCCTACCAAGGAGCTTAATGATGCCGATAAGAGAATAGTTGATTCTCTAATTGTGGCTTTAAGACAAATTGGGAGCAGACTGACGATTCTAACTCCCTCAAATTTAAGAAAGCCCTCTCTTCTGCCAGTGGATAAAAGATCTATGGAACTCCTTCCTCTGTCCCGCACACTTCATACGGTAAACACTTTCTCTCCAGTGTCTCCAATATGTGTGGATCATCCCGGTACGGTATTGGTCTTATATTTTCTTTTCCTTCTTGGTATTCTTTGAATTATTTTGATGACTTTTAATCTACTTTAATTTGTTTCAGCTTCTTCTCAAGTCACTGTATCTGCTAGCCATGCTGCCCCTCCTACACCAACTTCTGGAGGGACAACAATTATTGCCTCCTTTGCAATGTCCAAGCAAACTTTCAAAAGGAAGCTAATGGAATCCTCTGCATATGTGCCTTCGAAGAAAATTGCTAAAGTTATAGAAGTGGAGGAAGAGGAGGAATGATTATCTTCTGAAATAGTTCCGAAGAGCCTAGTTATCGAAGCCCCCAAAGACAAACTGAAGAAAACTCTGCCTTTTCCTGACCCTCTTTCATGCATCTCTATCTTTGATTCCCCAGCTGCACTTGAGTAGATGCAGTTGTCGTTACTGATGACTCCTTCCGTAAAACAAATTCCTCCGAAGCCATTGTCTTCTACTCCTCTATGTACAAATTTTGCAAACATGACTGAGCTCATTTTGCATTCTAAATCTTTTATTTCTTTTTGCCCGCCCTCTTTCACACCAGTTTTAGTAGGGCATTATCGATGTCTAATGGAACAACAACTTCTGGTAAATTTCTCTTTAACTATGCTTATCATCATTGGTTTTTTCTTAAATCACTGCCTTGTGGTATATTTTTCTTTCAGATTTCAAAGAGCTGGCTAGCTTTGGACGAACATGTTTCAAAGTCTTCCACTGAATCCTCCATGCTTCAAGAGGAAAATTTGATGCTTAAAACAAAGTGTTTTCACTTTCTCATGCTGAGGATGATGTCTCCATAGAATTAGAATGAGTAATTTCTTGAGTTGAGTCTAATATGGAGGTAGAAAGGTGTTTCCATTAACTTGTTGCCGACGAGAAGCTTTCTATTGAGCTCGCTTTGAAGGATTCACAAGACGAAAGGCTCGCCTTGTCACGAATCACGTCTCTTTGAAAGATATATTCATGAATACCAGAGCTTCACTTAAACTTGGCATCCGTACCCTTACTACTATTCAAGCAACAAGTGTCCCAGTTTGTAGATGTCACCTTAGGGAAAATGATGTTGAAGAACTATGAAGAATCCCTTATGCTTGCATACACTGACAACTACAAGAATTGCCCTGACTTTGGCTTTCCTTCACTTGATCCTACCCTAGCCGAAAGAGTGATGGGCAAAATAAATCAGATGAAGATGGGTATTCAACCCGAGGATGAGGAGGATATTAATTTAGCTGATTCTTTTGGTGTCCCCTCCTTCAAAATCAAATCAGACTCTAAGGAGGAGGGTGACCAGGATGACGCTGCCAAGGAAAAAGATGACGATGATGGCGGTGATGATGATAACGATGGTGATAATGATGATGATGACCTTGCTAGAGGCCAAGGTCTTGATGGTGACAAAAAGAGTCCATCTGGAGTTTCAGAAAAGGATGGTGTTGATCAAGCTAAACTTCTTGAAAAAGAGTCATTCCCTCAAATGGATGTTCCACTTGCATCCCCGGGCCTTCCACTGCTCCAGAAGGCGAGCCTGCTCTAGCCCAACATAGGATCCAAAAGAGAAAGAGCAGGCCTTTCGGGCTTCTATTCCAGTTTCCCAGGTATGGAATTCCCTGTTTAAATATCTTTCTCTTCGAAGATAATAATTAGTGTAAAATCATTCATTTTAAATAAGGAGGAAGTCTTAACTTCTCCATAGAACTAAACATGAAAGAAAACAAGCAAAAACTAACAAGTTATATAGGGAGTTAGATAGACAAATAAAGGAGCATAACATCCTCTCTAAAAAGTATCACAGTCTCGATCGGAGTGCCTTTGTTCTAGCATCTTTTAAAAATCAGAGGGCTTCCCCATTATTAAAGAGAGTGTGCCTCTGATACGATTCTATCGTAAGGAAGAATTAGGATTGCTTACTTTATTTTGGATGATGATCGAAGAAAGTGATATTTTAGTTAACTTTTTGTATAAAGCTTATTGTAGACATTCTGTTATAGACTTTTCATACTTAGGCGAATTCAGCGGGGGTTTACTTAAATGTTTCCATAAAAGATACTTGGATGAATTCACATCTAACCCGCATCCTAGAGCTTCCTGGAAATTACCGTGGTTCAGTTCGATTCCTAAAGATCTCCTCTCTGAAAAGCTTATGTGCTATAAAGATAAATTTGTTTCCGATTGTTTCTCCAAGTCTATTTTGTATGAACAAGATGAATAATTATAAATATATAACAATTAATTGATTTATGAATACATGTTTTAGCTCTGTTTTCTATGCTTAACTTCTCTGTACGGTACTATTAGAGAACGATAGTTTTTTAGCTTGAATCGTCCCTATAGACCACTTAAGCCAATATGTTAAATTGAGAAGGTTTTACTCTGAAAATGCATCGATTTTAAAGACTTTGAAATTAGCGAGATATTGCTTTCTTCGAGATTTACAAAAAATTGTACTTGGATTACCCTCACCTCTGTTTTGACTTCTTCGATGATGAGAAGGAGACATCCTTAAAGAGATCAGAACTTTTAACTCTAAATTAACTTGCAATCGCGATAGTCCCCAAGCTGGGAAATGGTACTATAGCAAATGCCCGTCGGTCATAACCCTTAAAGGAGTTACTATGACTTTTGATTTGATAGTTATGATTTCAGCCAACTCTCTAAATAAAGTTAGAAAAGTAGTTTCCCAGCATTAAATGCAATCAAGTTGTTTATTGTACCTTTTATTTTCGTTACTGTTTGAGTTGTAATCTGTTACTATAATAATAAAGATATATATTTTTTATTTTCTGGTTTTGGTTCTATTTATCGCTTTTGCTTAAATAAGATTTACAGTTATCCTCAACTTCTCTTCCTTATAATTTATCATCACGCGTTGATGCTATTAGTGAGAAGTTTTTAATGACGAGTGAAGGGATTGTGGTTAGTGATGTGGCCTTATTAGAACGCTTTGGCGGTAACGTCTAAGCTGTAAAATGGCACAAGAGGTATTTTCTTTAAAAAACCATCGCTAGCAGTTACAAAGATCACATTACCTACCTTGACGCTTAAATCAAGAATAAAGATGAGATGATCATCATGCTTAAACGACAAGTGAAGACAAATCCCACAATCGACATTGATCAAAAAATATCTGAACTTATTCAGTAAGTAAGTGACATGGAGTTCAAATTAAAAGATAGTCAGACACAGTGTACCTCTTTGGAATTCATCATGGGGGACAACACTTTGCGTATTGACTTGCCAGTCAGTTACTCTACTCCTACGGTTACTAATCCCACCAAGTCGAATCTTCTTACGGTCGAAAAATTTTGTACGACACTCAACCCTCCCTCGGGCTTAGACGAGAATGCCATGGGAAACTGGTGCAGGAGAGTCAAGTTTGAAATAGCTAAATATTTTAATAAGCAACAGAAGGTCAAATATTCTCAAATTATTAGTGATTACACCGCCAAGAATCAAAAGCGCAAGCGTGGTATTTATCTGTTTCAAAAGCGCGTTGCGGAATCAAAAAGGGATAACAAGAACATTAGGGCGTCAAATAGAGCCTTCAATCCACTTTGAAAACTAACATTGATGATATTGATGATGAAGACAAAATAAGGAAGAAAGAGAAAAAACTCAAGGAATTTCTCTATGCGTACGTTCACTATGTCGTGGACTCTTTAGTCATAGAGACTCTTAACAAGGCTGCTCAAGATTGTTAATTTATTTATATGTCTTGAATGAACTTGTTTTGAACATATATATATGTAAACAGTTTCATAGACTTGTAAATTATCTCATGACTTATGTAAATTATATAAATTTGGAAAGTAGCACCTGATTTGCAATCCTTTTCTATGATGTTATTTCTATGATGCATTTTGATCGCTCGTTAATTATTTTCGAATTTGCTGAATCTTTCATTTCTCTTTGATGTGCCGATTTCCCTGAAAAGTATAAAGCAAACAACATTTCTAATTGTTAACCTGAAATTGACATACTAGTCTGTATATTGTTTGCTTAAGTTAAAAAATCATCTCATTAATTGCATGAGGGATAATCTATATCAAACGTTTAAATCCCTTCTTTAATCGTAATGAGAAATGTTGGAGAATTTATTTTCAACCATTTGGCTGGAATATCTAAAATTTGCTGATACAAAATCCTTCCTTATCACAAGGCCATAATTATTGGAATGAAACCTTTAATACATATTTAATAAAGAACTAAATTCAAAAATCGCCATCTGAATTTCGGACATTAATGGGATTTGGTAAATTAGAAATCCAAAACTAACATTCGGAAAGTATTACAGTGATCTTCATGATAGTATTCCTTGAACCAGATTCGGACATTTGTGATAGAAAAAAGAATTTCCATTATTGAAATTCCACACCCAAATTAGGGTTCAAATTAGCAATTGGCTCGATACACAGATTAAGGTATATTAATATAATCAGTGGTTAACAAAGACCTGAAACCCTAATTCGAGTATTAATTGATGTCATATAGATATGAAGGACCCAAAACCGAGAATCGGGTATTAATGGATGAAATTCTGGTATAAGAAACCCGAAACACAGATTTGAGTATTTTACACGATGTTTTAGAAATGAATGTCCCAAAACCCAGATTCAGGTAATTATAAGTGGAGTCCCATTTTACTCCTTTGATGTGTGAACCCTTCAGGTCTTGTATAGAAGTAATTTGTCTAGTTGCCTCTTATGCTTAGACGTCTTAGTCCGTAATTTGAAATGCCTCTTTCTCATGCTTGATCATCTTAGTTCACGAGCTGATGTGTCTCTTCTCGTGCTTGGACGTGTCAATCCTTTATTCAATGTGCCTCCGCTTAGGCTTGGACATCTTAGTCCATTATTTGATGGGCCTCTTCTTAGGACGGGATATCTTAGTCCATTGTTGTCTGGTTCTATTGTTTAGCTCATCTCAGAGGCTGGAACCAAGGACTTACCTAACCACCCTCTAGGAGGCACCTTGCCCTGGCCCTTTTGCGATGTGTACAGGCTTTACCTTGGCCGTCTTAGGACATGGATAAAGGCTTACTCCGTCCTCCTTCCAGGAGGTGCCTTAACTTGGCCATAACGTGATACTGATAAGGGCTTGTTCAGTGCTTTAACCTGGCCATCTTATGGCTCGGCTAAAGGCATACTACGTCCTCCCTCCAGGAGGTGCCTTGATCTGACCAGAGGCATGGCCAAGGGATTGTTCGATGCTTTAATCTGGCCATCTTATGGCGCGGCGAAAGGCTTACCCGCCCTCCCTCTAGGAGGTACTCTACTCTGGCCATCTCGGCCCAGACATAAGTAGACTAACATCTTAGGTAGAATCAAATAGAAGGAGCATTTCACTCCCAACCATATAGATTTTCTCTTTATAGAAAGTTGAATTTTATTGACTTTATCTCAAATTATTTTTATAAACTCATGGATTTTTCCATGATGAAAGAAGTTTATGATCATCCCCTCCAAGGCTCTGCAATGGTTGGTTTCTTGACCATTCAACATATTATAGTGGCTGTAGGATCCTCCCAAATTCCTTTCATGTTTTGGCTTCTTTTTCAATGATGGCCAATAGTTGAGCTCATCCTTTGTGAGCAAGTAGACATTCTCAATTGATGTTGTTAAGTTGCACTCCTTTGGAAGTCTAGACTTGAAGTTTGATTCTTGCGGATGGCTTCTTGACTTTTTATTCGTTGTCCCTTTGTTCTCGTGCCCTTCAATTGATTTTCTTTTTGGCCCCTTTATACATATTATGTAGGGAGTGTTCTCTTTACAATTGATTGTTGCCATTTATTTGCAAAAGCATTGTAATAAGCAATTATTTCTCCCTTAAAGATTATTCCTTTTGAATAATGTTGAATGGTTCTTCTCATTGGATTAAAGACATTGTCACTTCCATTTGTCCTCTTTTCGAGTGCAAAGATAGGGGTCAGAACAACATGAAAAGGATTTAGAATCCATTTTTTTAAGATCATAAGATTTTGCCCTCTTCTTGTTTACAATTCTTAGGGCTTCAAGCCTTAGTCTTTGTTCTTTATCTTGATTGGAGTTCTTGATAATTGTTTGGGGGAACCTTGTCAAATGTGGTTTGGAGGATCCATGTTAAGATCTCTTAATTCTTGTAGTCATGATTCACCAATGGAGATAAACTTGTTGTGGAATGGACCTAACTAGGGTTAGAGAATAGCGATGTTGGAGTTTTATCCAAGTCATAGGTTCGGCCCATCCCTCTAGCGCCAAAAAATGTTAACAAGATTTCTTGTCAACACCTAAAAATGAGGCTAAGTAAAGTGAAAAATCCTTTTCACAAGTAGAGCAAGAAAGAAGGTGTAGATCCTTTTAGAATTGCCTTTCGATTAGACTTTATTTGTTGATATATCTCAAGTAGACCTTTTGACTAAGTCGAAAGGTTGGGTTTCCGTGTTTGATAACCTTTCGATTTAGATGGTCAGGTATGGTTTCTCTTTCAAAAGCCTTCCTTTTGATATGATTGGAACAGCATGGGCTAAGATCTCTCAGATAGGTTTTGACCTTGTCGGAGGCCTAAAGCTGTTGATTGGCTTGGGTTTTGGTTTCTGAGAAGAAAGGGAGGTTTCGATCTTGTCAAAGGCTACGGGTATTACCACTTTGGATTTAATCTATAATTTCAAGATTTGGTGTTTAGAAGAGGGGCTTCGACCTTGTCGAAAGCTTCAACTTAGAGAGAAGAGGACTTTGAAGTGGTTATAGTGGTTATTGAAACTTACATCGATAATAGCCCTTTAATGGAGGTAAAATTTGAAATGTAGAAGGAAATCCATCAAAAGCTAAAATGAATTAGTAAAATAGTATAAAGTAATTGAAACTTCCCTTTCTCCAACTCTAAAGACTTTACTTCTCTAAATTCCCAAATTGATTTACCAACTAGGGTTACAATGCTTTATTTAAGAAAATACCAGTTTAGAACGAGAGGAATCGGCCCCTCAAATGTGACCCCCTTAGGTCTTATTTATAGATGTTGTTGGGCACCTTTCGACCCTAATGCTTTCGACTGGGTCGGAAGGTGGATTTTGAGAGACTTAAGTAAGCTGCCCACTTTGTCGAAAGTTATGGCAGCGCTTCTCTTCTTTGAGTTGTCTTGAAAGTGCTTTCGACTCTATCGTTAGCCTTTTTCTTTTGGTTTCGATGATGCTAGTTATGCCTATGTTCTTGTTTCCAATCTGATGCGGAACCCTCCTCGACCATGTTGGTTTCGACCGATTCAGAAGGCTTATCATAGCTTCCAAAATTGTTATTCTGGTCAATGCTTTGCTTTCACGTAGTTCAAACAAAGGCGAAACCTTTGATGTCGAATGGTTTGGTGCATATGCAAGTAGTTGTTCCTCTTGTCTTCAAAAGGTGTTGCTTTGACTCAATTGAAAGGTATTCATCTAGTCGAAAGGTTGTAAATTAAGGCAGAAGGGAGCTTTTGACTCCTTCATCTTCTTCGAAAGTTTGAAACCCTCTGAACATTGATAGAAGGGACCTTCCGATACCTTCGAAAGGTTTTGAGGCTTCTAAACTTTGATGGCAGCATCCTTTCGACTCCTTTGAAAGGTTTGGCTGTTGCTCTTCTCTCTAGCTCTATATTCGAAGAGCTCATGACTTGGTCGAAAGGTGAATTTTTGGAGTAACATTTATCAAATTTCTACATAATAAAATTCAGGACCTGATTTCCAAATTTCCAAATTAGGGTGTAAATACTATTCCATTCCATTTCACTACCTCGTAGAATATATAGGTGAGATTTCAATTGAATACATTCTTCTAAGCCTACTACTCAGCATAACTTGCATAGGCACAACAGTTTAATAAAACTCAACAATTTAAATTTCAATGTTATATACAAATCATATGATTTCCCACTCATCTTTCTAACTTTTCAAATCTCCCAAGTCTAAATTCACCATTTTGATTTGATTCCTTTTCCTTTGCAATCGAAAGATATGTATAACAAGATATATAAATACCACTACAATTATGTATCTGAGAAGAGATTTAGTTTAAGTGGGTATAAATTTATAATTATAAAAATTACCTTTTTCAGTACCAGTCCACTTCTTCTCTTCTTTACTTTTACTTTATACCCTTCTTCGATTATATGTATGTATATAAAATATATTTTATAATTAATAGCAATAGGGGAGAAGGAAAAATGGTAAAGCTCCGCTACTTTGATAAAAAATATGAGAAGAAAAGTGAAAAGCTAGGTCAATATTTATAAGCGCTTGAATCACTCGTGTCCGCTAGATTTTAAATAGTAAAATCCAGGCTGTTAAGCTAAGGTTCAATTCCAGTCATAAGCAGAAGACGAGTTGACTTCTAGTGATCAACCGGCCTAAGGTAGTGGTCGACCAGTGTGGTCCATGTGATTATTATTATTTATTTCCTTCTGTTCCTTTTTAAATTTTTTTCATTTTGAAATCTTCAAACGCTAATAAATTCTTCATTTGAACTCTGATCATAAAACTTTAAATAAGAAAGTTGCTTATAAAATCGCTACAAATAAAATGGTGCAAGTTTCATGGCCAAATTTTAATGTTTACACAATTTCCATTTATGAGCTTTAATAATTATTTATTAAGAACCAATTTTACGGGGTGTCACATGAGGCTTATTGTAACGATCCTAAATTTTGAACAATTTAAAATTGAAAATATTTAATTAATTTTAAATATCTGAATGATAATTTAAATTGAATTCCCAATGCTATATAAAACATTTCTATGATTTGGCGATCAAATTTGAGAATTTAATCTATAAAAGAGTCGAATAAAAATTTAAATTGGACTTTGGAGTTGAGATTGAATATGGAATTTGTAATTGAAATTCAAACTAATGACTTAAGAAAATAATTTGGATACAAGAATTTTTATTTATGTAAATTAATAAATTGATGGTTAAAATTTTAATAACATTCTTTTCTTTAGCTTAAATAAAAAAAAATCAATACAAAATAAAATAAACAAATACACTTAGTAAAAAAATTTAACAACATAACTTAAACAAAAATTTACAAAACAAAGTAATGAAAATAATTAGACAAAACAAATTGGATTTAGATAAATAGAAAAAAAAAATAAGAGGAAAACTTGTTTATGGTTTGGGCTTTGAAATTTATACCGGCCCACGTTTGAATACTACTGCCTTTATCTTTAACCCGATCCCCTTCCATTTCACTTTACCCGTTCCCATTTTTTTTTAACCCTAAAACAAAAAAAAAAAAGAAGCACGAGAAAAAAAATATGGCGGCTTCGTTCTTCTCGACTCGTTCTGCTTTGGAAAATTTGGGGCTTTACTTCTCGCGATTCAAAAACTAGGGCTTGTAATCAAATTTGGGGCTATTTCGACTTTGTTATGGTGAGTTTTCTGCTCACGATTAATTTTTAATTCAGGTGTTTAAATTTGTTTGGATTGAATGTTGGTTGCATGCTATGATTTGGTGATTATTAGCTTTCAGTTGCTCGGTTAAATTTGAATTTTAAACTAATAAGAACAGATAACTCACTGCATGTTGGATTGTTGGTTGCTATTCGTTATCACTTGCTCTGATGTTGTGTTTTTGAACTGTTAAGATCAGATTCTACTCAATTTTTGATTTTAAACTAATAAGAATAAATGCTATTTGATATTTGTTTTAAATTGGTAAGAACAGACACTATTTAAATTTTAATTTAAACTGATAAAAACAAATGCTATGAATAACCTGATGAGAACAGGTGCTTCCAAATGTTTGATTTCAGATTGTTGTTTTGAAAATTTGTTTTTCTTAAAAACTGATTTGAACAGATGCTATAAATTTAAATTTTTTTTTACTGTTGAGAACAGATGCTATCATTTTAAGAATCTGATGAGAATAGAGGCTATTAAATCTTGACTTGCTTTGTGTTGCTGCATGTGTTGGATCTTGCTTTGTTAATGAATATTTATATGGAAACCTCTGAACCCAAACCTTCTTCTTTGTTTATCCGTGAATCAATCACTTAAGCCTATAATATGTTGTGATGTTTTGGTACCTGAAATTGTTTTTGTTAAGTGATAATGTGTTTGCATGTCAAGTTGCATCCATTCCACTTTGCATGTCTGTTGCACTTGGGTCTGGTCTCTGCTCTCCTGATTGTTCTACTCTTCATGTCATTATTGTTTGCATCCTGGTATGTGTTGCATTGCAGTTGATTCACTTCACTTGTGGTCTTCATATTTGACTCGAAACTTCTGTTTCAATTTGCATTATCTGATATGTTTCAGTTTCCATGTCAAGTTGTATCCATGCTGTTGCACTTTGGTCTGGTCATTGTTTTCCTGGGTGTTCAAGTCTTCATCTCCATTTTGTATGTACTGTTAGTACTTCATCCATGTTGTTCCTGTCTGCATTCCCATTTTTGCATGTGATTGAACTAAGTATACTTGTTTAAAATTTGTTTGCATGTGAATGAAATATCAAAATGTCTCTCTGTTTGAAAATGTGCACATATGAATAATATGTTAAAAAGGGGAAAAAGTAAATCCATTTATCTGATTATCTTTAGCATGGGATGCTCAAATGGAAGTAGGTTGTGATGGTGTAAAACAATTTATTAAAATGTTAGTAAGCATCAAGTAGCTTCTCTGTTTTAAACTGCTAGGTGAATGAACATTTTAATTATAACTTAAGTGGTTAGTTATATTTTGCTTGACAAATTTCTGATATAATTGATGCTTGCATGAGTATATATAAGTATATGATCTGTGTGTATGAATTAAATGACTTGTGCCTGTATTTACTTGGATTGCTCTTCTCTGTTTTAAACTACAGAGAGTAAGAATAGAAGAAGAATTCAAATCTTCTGATCAGTTCCTTGTTAGGATTTAAGGTTTGAACATGATATGCTTGTTTAAACATTAATTTAAGTTTAAAAAAAATCTTATTCAAGCAAAACAAATGTAGGAAATCCTCTGATTAAATCTTCTGTTTATAACTAATGATTTGAAAAGAATTCTTACTGGATTTTGTCTCCAGGATGAACTGCTGTTTGAAACAAAATTCATTTTTGCCTTGCACTCCATTTTCTTCTTTTGAAAACTGTTTTCCTGAGAGTGCATTACTACTTGAATTGATTTCCAGATTAACATTTTGCTTTGAACTGAGTTGAAAACTGAAGCTCTGTTTGATTTGTATATTTTTTTCTTTGCTTTGGAAATCACTGTATGCTTTTCCAGGTTCTTTTGTGTTGTTATTTCCAGAATACTCTATGTCTATAACTTCAGTTTCTCTAAAGTTTTGATTTAAACTCAAAACCACTTAATCTAGCCTCTGTTTAAAACTTAGGTTTCAAATGAAACTTGTTTGTTCCATCTGCACTTGAACTTGTGATACTTTTATACTGTCATGTTGTACTTGCTACTGTTGTATTACTTGTTTCACTTAAGTTTTGTAACTGAAGCTTACTGTGTTCATTTTGAACACCTTGTATTTCCAAAACTTTGATATGTTCAGTCTTCATATCCATTCCATTTTGCATGCCTGATGTATTCAGTCTTCATTTAAGTCTTCCCTGTGTTCATGCACTTTGGTTTGTGGCAGTTTGCATGTCCATTCACTTCTCTGTGCATGTTGCAGTCTGTAGTGATGTTGCATATGTATTTTGTAGCTTGCTCTCTACTTGTATTTATGGTTCTTTGCTGGTATGGTCTGCATATTGACTGTTGCAGTCCAACTTGTTGTTGGTCTTACTTAAAATTTTGTAGCCAGTTTCCTCAGATACATGTATACTCGTTCAAATTGACACCGTCACTTGTGTTGGTCACTGCCTATTACTGTACATATCCTCTGATACATGTTTGCA
This sequence comes from Allium cepa, assembly GCA_030765085.1. Taxonomy (NCBI): domain Eukaryota; kingdom Viridiplantae; phylum Streptophyta; class Magnoliopsida; order Asparagales; family Amaryllidaceae; genus Allium; species Allium cepa. The sequence continues at coordinate 503,193,316 of CM060945.1, forward strand.
TTCCATTTGAACTGTGTAGTGTTTTCCCTGTGCACACAGTTCCCAGTTCCCTCTGATACATGTATACTTGTTCAAATTGGCACTGTCCAGTCCATATTGTTGGCATTGAGTTGTGGCACTGATTGTGTAGTCTGCACTGAGCACTTGGGTTGTATTTGGGTTCTATTACCTCAGCCTTATGGTCTGCACTACTTGTGTAGCTGGGTTGTTGTGCATACATGTTGATTCTATGGTTGTTGATATGCCTTGTGCTTGTAGTTGTATTTGGGGCTGCTGAAATTGTTGTGCATTGCGGCCTGTACTTGTGCTCTCTGCCTTTGACCTGCTGTGTTGTTTCTGTTCTGGCTTGTTATTGTATCTTTGTGGTCTTTGTGATTGCACTTGCATACGTGTCGGCAAGGCAGTGCACATGTGTGTAAACATACGTGTGTACTACAGCCACACACGTTTGACAGAATTTAAAAAATTGAAATTGTTAATGTAAAGTCCATAATAGATTAGACCGATTCATTTGTTTCACCATCTCTGTAACCATTTATTTCAGTTCATTTCAAATTTATTTACTTGAATAAAGATTAATCCTGACTCGAGTGTTTTTGTGTTTTGCAATAACGCTCGGGTCAGACCGAGTATTTTTGCAGCTTAAAGATTTGCTCGCAGCGAAGTTAGAGAGAGGGGGATTTCAGCACCACTAAAGTTTTAGCTAAAATTTTTTCTCTTGTACTTAAATTTATAAATTGTTTCCGCTGTATAAAATGTAATGTATTGTAAACTCTGATATTTGTATATAAAAGAAAAGTTTGTTTATAAAATATGATTACTATTCTGTGATTCTGTAGCTGATTCTGTTTAAATGTTATAAACTAAATAACAATCCGTCATTTTGAACGTTTCTAGTTGGTTTAATTACCGACTAGAGGCGGTCAAGGCGGCGGGTCGTTACAAAGTGGTATCGGAGCTTTGGTTTACACAAAGCTTAGTTTATGGCGTTTAATATGAATAGTTACTAGAATCACTTTAAAGAAAGTGTTTTCAAATCTAAAGAAGTTTAAGATTGTTTTCTTTAAAATAAAAGGTATTTTGAAAATTAGAATTATTTTTGAAGATTCCCCTCTCTAAAGTTTGGTTTGCGATAGTTTATATTCGGTGAGGTCTCGTTAGACTTGAGTTTCGATCGTTCGGAAACTCATTATCAAATTGTTGAGATTTATGGAAACTGAAAATATGAGTTAATTGAATTAATGAATTGGTTTAAGTTGGTTTAAATCGAATATTGTGAATATCTCCAATGTAATAATTGGGAAATAAAATGATATGTCAATTTGATTATAATCAAATGGATTATTGAACTATAACTTGAGAATTTGATTCTGAATTCTTTTGAAATTGATTTCAAATGTTGTGAAGAACGATTTAGTAAATCAACGGGATATAAGTATTTAACTTATAATATGAACTTTTGGTATATAACTAAGTTATATAAATTGAATTGAATCAAATTAAGAAAGGAGATTATAAAACGAAGTTTTATAAATAGAAATGGAATTTCTAGAGATGTTTGTAAAATCCGCAAACGACTTATTTTGATAAGTAAATTGTTGTAACTTATTAAAGGAATTATATCTATGGTTTTTGAACGGTGAATAAAATATCAAAAGAGATATGAATCTAATGAAAATTCGAAATAGATTTAAATAGATTCAATGATGCATTTGAATTTGAACGGGCATGGAATTAAGTTGAGTGGAAAACTTAGTATTGGGAATTTGAAATCGGTTTAAAACCAATATTTTTGAAGTGTATGTGGAATTCAAACCATGAATTAAGTTGAAGTTGAAAACTTAAATGGGAATGTTTTTGGGAAGAAACATTATGTAAATGAAGATAATTCATTTTGAAATGTGTTAAGAATCGAAAGCATAGATTTCAACACTTGTTGTTGAAATAGACGTTTTCGAGTGGAAAAATGGAAATGGTAGATTATAACATTTGTTGTTATAGTAAATAATTTCAAAAGGGAAATGATTTTGTTTAGTATTGGGATTTACATATCTATTTTTAAATTTGAATCCTTATACTAGTGGTTTTGAGTCGTCGTAACGATGTTTTACGCAACATTCGTTTTGACTCAAATAAAATGTGTTTAAAAGAATGGTTTTTTTTTTTTTAAGAATGAATATATACTTGATTTTGGTTTGAAGTATATTGAATATTTTCAAAGTGTTGAAAATAAGTGGATTTGTAAATTGCTTATTATTGAATAAGTATGGGTATGTTTTCCTATATGAAATGAATGGTTTGAAATTTTATCTTTTAAAGATAAATTGAAAATGAATAGGTGAAATCGATTTGAAAATCGTATATTCATAGATAATTTGGAAATGTTTCCGTTTAAGGAAATCGCTTTGAAATTTGTTTTCAAAGATTAAAAGGTGAAGAAATGGTTTGAAATTTGTTTTCAAATGGTTAAGTGTGAAATTATATATCTTGTAAAGATATTATTTTTGGGAAATTTGAACAATTAGTTTAATTTGAAAATTTTCAAATGATTGAAATTTGAGCTAAATTGAGTTTAACTTTGTCACCCAAAACAAAGTAAGTTGAACTTTGAATTTTAAATGGATGATTTGGATTGTATGTCTAACGTCGTGAATTGACGACATATCAGTTGATTTCTATTAAATATATATCTGTTGGTGGCGGGGAATTTATTCTCTTAGCTTAACACCCTTCTCTGAGACGTACGAGCTCAGAGGTTATATATCGATAGACATCAATTATGTGTTGAGAATTGACGATGTAGCGTGAAATCCAAATCGAGTGTGTGAAGTCGATAATAAATTGGATTGTGAATGTGTATTAGGTTTGATATAACCTTAAAATTCCAAATCGACTTAGAGGAAAATTTTAAATGGATAATGAAATGGAAAATTGTGAATCCTCTATTTGTTATGGGTATGAAATGTTGTGGTTTTCATAACGTATATGTGTGAATACGATAAATTCGAAAACCAATTAGTTTGGAAAAGTAATTGTTGTGGAAAACTTATTTAAGTACATGGGTTGTACTAAGTGTGAAGTGAAATATTATATATGTATGTATAATATTATGTTTTCCAAAATTGAGGATATGGAAAGGTACCTTCCATTTATACTGTGTGACTGTGTGATGGTGATGGAACTCGAGATGAGTATCCATTTAAAAATCGTAGCTACGTAGTATTTCCATTAGTTGGATGACCATTTATATTTCCATTAGTTGGATGACCATTTATATTTCCATTAGTTGGATGACCTTTTATATTTCCATTAGTTGGAATGTCCTTTTGGACTGGTATAGTGTGCTAGCGTAATTCGAGGGGCGAGATGCCTATGGTTACAAGCGATTCCACTGGGATAGTGGCGTAACCGCCGAGTATACCGCGATCTAGTTACACTCGGGTGGTAGCGTAATTTGAGGGGCGTGATGCCTACAGTTACAAGCGATTCCACTGGGATAGTGGCGTAACCGCTGTGTAAACTGCAATCTACAAACCAAAGCGTAATTCGAGGGGCGAGATGCCTACGGTCACGAGCGATTCTACTGGGATAGTAGCGTAACCGCCGAGTGAACCGCGATCTTTGGCAACAACCATGGCGTAATTCAAGGGATGAGATATCCACAGTTACAAGCGACTCTACTGGGATAGTAGCGGAACCGCCGAGTAAACTGTGATCCATGGGGGAATGTGCTTTCCATATCCATTTTTAAAAGAATTTTTAAAAGTATTTTCACTGGGAATTGAAGCAAGTATATTTAGTACTTGGGGATTGTTAGACTTGCGCCTGGCCAGCGTATGCCTAATGTCTTTAAGAACGACAGTAGACTTGTTAAATTTCGAGTTAGCAAGTATTTTCGAACTTTAATAGAAAATCAATTATCTAGAATTAGAATTCGCATAATTCCAACCTAATGAATTAAGGAAGAGGATTTTTGAAGGGTTTTGAAAAATCCACAGCTTTGGAAAAGTTATAATATGTAAAATTTCTTAAATGTAGTGTTTCAAATTTAAAATTTGGGTTTTGTAAATTGAAAATTTTAGTAAAGATTTTTGTGTCTTGATTGTAGAAAATAATAGACAAAAGAGTTAATTAGCAAAGCTAGCGAGATAAAACAAATAGAATGAATCCTATATTCATTCATCTTTAATAAGTGTTGAACTTGATAAAATTGAGTAAAATATAAATATTAGTGAAATTTTAACAATCATTTTTCCTTACTTGTAATTTCGGGACGAAATTCTTTTAAGGAGGGGAGATTGTAACGATCCTAAATTTTGAACAATTTAAAATTGAAAATATTTAATTAATTTTAAATATCTGAATGATAATTTAAATTGAATTCCCAATGCTATATAAAACATTTCTATGATTTGGCGATCAAATTTGAGAATTTAATCTATAAAAGAGTCGAATAAAAATTTAAATTGGACTTTGGAGTTGAGATTGAATATGGAATTTGTAATTGAAATTCAAACTAATGACTTAAGAAAATAATTTGGATACAAGAATTTTTATTTATGTAAATTAATAAATTGATGGTTAAAATTTTAATAACATTCTTTTCTTTAGCTTAAATAAAAAAAAAATCAATACAAAATAAAATAAACAAATACACTTAGTAAAAAAATTTAACAACATAACTTAAACAAAAATTTACAAAACAAAGTAATGAAAATAATTAGACAAAACAAATTGGATTTAGATAAATAGAAAAAAAAAAAATAAGAGGAAAACTTGTTTATGGTTTGGGCTTTGAAATTTATACCGGCCCACGTTTGAATACTACTGCCTTTATCTTTAACCCGATCCCCTTCCATTTCACTTTACCCGTTCCCATTTTTTTTTAACCCTAAAACAAAAAAAAAAAAAGAAGCACGAGAAAAAAAATATGGCGGCTTCGTTCTTCTCGACTCGTTCTGCTTTGGAAAATTTGGGGCTTTACTTCTCGCGATTCAAAAACTAGGGCTTGTAATCAAATTTGGGGCTATTTCGACTTTGTTATGGTGAGTTTTCTGCTCACGATTAATTTTTAATTCAGGTGTTTAAATTTGTTTGGATTGAATGTTGGTTGCATGCTATGATTTGGTGATTATTAGCTTTCAGTTGCTCGGTTAAATTTGAATTTTAAACTAATAAGAACAGATAACTCACTGCATGTTGGATTGTTGGTTGCTATTCGTTATCACTTGCTCTGATGTTGTGTTTTTGAACTGTTAAGATCAGATTCTACTCAATTTTTGATTTTAAACTAATAAGAATAAATGCTATTTGATATTTGTTTTAAATTGGTAAGAACAGACACTATTTAAATTTTAATTTAAACTGATAAAAACAAATGCTATGAATAACCTGATGAGAACAGGTGCTTCCAAATGTTTGATTTCAGATTGTTGTTTTGAAAATTTGTTTTTCTTAAAAACTGATTTGAACAGATGCTATAAATTTAAATTTTTTTTTACTGTTGAGAACAGATGCTATCATTTTAAGAATCTGATGAGAATAGAGGCTATTAAATCTTGACTTGCTTTGTGTTGCTGCATGTGTTGGATCTTGCTTTGTTAATGAATATTTATATGGAAACCTCTGAACCCAAACCTTCTTCTTTGTTTATCCGTGAATCAATCACTTAAGCCTATAATATGTTGTGATGTTTTGGTACCTGAAATTGTTTTTGTTAAGTGATAATGTGTTTGCATGTCAAGTTGCATCCATTCCACTTTGCATGTCTGTTGCACTTGGGTCTGGTCTCTGCTCTCCTGATTGTTCTACTCTTCATGTCATTATTGTTTGCATCCTGGTATGTGTTGCATTGCAGTTGATTCACTTCACTTGTGGTCTTCATATTTGACTCGAAACTTCTGTTTCAATTTGCATTATCTGATATGTTTCAGTTTCCATGTCAAGTTGTATCCATGCTGTTGCACTTTGGTCTGGTCATTGTTTTCCTGGGTGTTCAAGTCTTCATCTCCATTTTGTATGTACTGTTAGTACTTCATCCATGTTGTTCCTGTCTGCATTCCCATTTTTGCATGTGATTGAACTAAGTATACTTGTTTAAAATTTGTTTGCATGTGAATGAAATATCAAAATGTCTCTCTGTTTGAAAATGTGCACATATGAATAATATGTTAAAAAGGGGAAAAAGTAAATCCATTTATCTGATTATCTTTAGCATGGGATGCTCAAATGGAAGTAGGTTGTGATGGTGTAAAACAATTTATTAAAATGTTAGTAAGCATCAAGTAGCTTCTCTGTTTTAAACTGCTAGGTGAATGAACATTTTAATTATAACTTAAGTGGTTAGTTATATTTTGCTTGACAAATTTCTGATATAATTGATGCTTGCATGAGTATATATAAGTATATGATCTGTGTGTATGAATTAAATGACTTGTGCCTGTATTTACTTGGATTGCTCTTCTCTGTTTTAAACTACAGAGAGTAAGAATAGAAGAAGAATTCAAATCTTCTGATCAGTTCCTTGTTAGGATTTAAGGTTTGAACATGATATGCTTGTTTAAACATTAATTTAAGTTTAAAAAAAATCTTATTCAAGCAAAACAAATGTAGGAAATCCTCTGATTAAATCTTCTGTTTATAACTAATGATTTGAAAAGAATTCTTACTGGATTTTGTCTCCAGGATGAACTGCTGTTTGAAACAAAATTCATTTTTGCCTTGCACTCCATTTTCTTCTTTTGAAAACTGTTTTCCTGAGAGTGCATTACTACTTGAATTGATTTCCAGATTAACATTTTGCTTTGAACTGAGTTGAAAACTGAAGCTCTGTTTGATTTGTATATTTTTTTCTTTGCTTTGGAAATCACTGTATGCTTTTCCAGGTTCTTTTGTGTTGTTATTTCCAGAATACTCTATGTCTATAACTTCAGTTTCTCTAAAGTTTTGATTTAAACTCAAAACCACTTAATCTAGCCTCTGTTTAAAACTTAGGTTTCAAATGAAACTTGTTTGTTCCATCTGCACTTGAACTTGTGATACTTTTATACTGTCATGTTGTACTTGCTACTGTTGTATTACTTGTTTCACTTAAGTTTTGTAACTGAAGCTTACTGTGTTCATTTTGAACACCTTGTATTTCCAAAACTTTGATATGTTCAGTCTTCATATCCATTCCATTTTGCATGCCTGATGTATTCAGTCTTCATTTAAGTCTTCCCTGTGTTCATGCACTTTGGTTTGTGGCAGTTTGCATGTCCATTCACTTCTCTGTGCATGTTGCAGTCTGTAGTGATGTTGCATATGTATTTTGTAGCTTGCTCTCTACTTGTATTTATGGTTCTTTGCTGGTATGGTCTGCATATTGACTGTTGCAGTCCAACTTGTTGTTGGTCTTACTTAAAATTTTGTAGCCAGTTTCCTCAGATACATGTATACTCGTTCAAATTGACACCGTCACTTGTGTTGGTCACTGCCTATTACTGTACATATCCTCTGATACATGTTTGCATTCCATTTGAACTGTGTAGTGTTTTCCCTGTGCACACAGTTCCCAGTTCCCTCTGATACATGTATACTTGTTCAAATTGGCACTGTCCAGTCCATATTGTTGGCATTGAGTTGTGGCACTGATTGTGTAGTCTGCACTGAGCACTTGGGTTGTATTTGGGTTCTATTACCTCAGCCTTGTGGTCTGCACTACTTGTGTAGCTGGGTTGTTGTGCATACATGTTGATTCTATGGTTGTTGATATGCCTTGTGCTTGTAGTTGTATTTGGGGCTGCTGAAATTGTTGTGCATTGCGGCCTGTACTTGTGCTCTCTGCCTTTGACCTGCTGTGTTGTTTCTGTTCTGGCTTGTTATTGTATCTTTGTGGTCTTTGTGATTGCACTTGCATACGTGTCGGCAAGGCAGTGCACATGTGTGTAAACATACGTGTGTACTACAGCCACACACGTTTGACAGAATTTAAAAAATTGAAATTGTTAATGTAAAGTCCATAATAGATTAGACCGATTCATTTGTTTCACCATCTCTGTAACCATTTATTTCAGTTCATTTCAAATTTATTTACTTGAATAAAGATTAATCCTGACTCGAGTGTTTTTGTGTTTTGCAATAACGCTCGGGTCAGACCGAGTATTTTTGCAGCTTAAAGATTTGCTCGCAGCGAAGTTAGAGAGAGGGGGATTTCAGCACCACTAAAGTTTTAGCTAAAATTTTTTCTCTTGTACTTAAATTTATAAATTGTTTCCGCTGTATAAAATGTAATGTATTGTAAACTCTGATATTTGTATATAAAAGAAAAGTTTGTTTATAAAATATGATTACTATTCTGTGATTCTGTAGCTGATTCTGTTTAAATGTTATAAACTAAATAACAATCCGTCATTTTGAACGTTTCTAGTTGGTTTAATTACCGACTAGAGGCGGTCAAGGCGGCGGGTCGTTACACTTATCTAGAGGCATACAAGCGACAAGACTAAATCAATTATTATGTCTGCCCTATACAAACCATATCTTCTCTAGTGGACAGTACTTTGAGTCCCTACACCGAGATGATCAACGTTTTGGATAAAAAGATCATAGGCGATCTTCATGGGATTCATGGAGATGAAGGAAATTGTTGTTATTGGAGTCACCGAGCACTCGTTTGGACCATCAATGCTATAGATGAAGCGACGCAATCCATATTGGTGAAGGACATCAAAAAGGAAAAATTTGACGATATTCCTCCTCCTCTCTCTTTTTCATTGCCTATGATACCAATTGTCATTCCCACCTCTGCCCCTATTTGGTGGTACTTTGATTAAGGCTCCTAAATCTCCAAAGAGTCACTATGACTTGGAAAATGACCCACATGGTTACTTTCCAAAGGTGGGAAATGGAATGGGATCAAGTAGAAGGAGACCAAGCAAATCTAGTACACACTCTTTTAGAGAAGGGTAGAAGGAGAAGAAGAGGAAAAAGAATGTTTAGCTGCAGTTTCTCTTTTTCTTTTTATTGCTATATGTTTAATTTCAAATTTAATGCATAGGATTATTTGTGCGGCTATAGCACCCACTTCTGTCTATAAAGCTTGGGAATAATTAATGCTTTTTTAATTTTCTTAAGAACTTATCATTTTATGCTAAACATGACTGCAGATCTAAGTAACATTATCATCCATCTTATTAGTGCACATGTGGATGATTTTCTCACTATTATTTAGCAAACTTAACAGCTCGCTTACTTTATATTCAGTTATGTTTTATTTGAATAGTGACAAGGTTGGATTTTTATCACTCTCTATCGCTGATGAGTAATATATCAGATATCTATCTCTAGACATCCATCCTTGATCTTGTCTAACACTAGGCATTGACTGTAAAAATCCACCCAAAGGATGGTTTGAATGTCCATCTCCAGCCGTTTACATTTAGCTTCGCCTAACTCTTGGCGTTGATGGTGTATGACCTATCTCTGATTCTGATAAGCAAGACGCTGGTCTCTGGGTATCACACAATGACCATGACCGTCTTTAGGAAATAGTTCGGTGCCTTGCCTAACTCCGAGAAAATGGCTTAGGGTATATTGTCTGATTTAATTTTATGTACTTATACTTCGACATCTAAATCATTTGTTGAATTTGTTAATTGGCATCTATCTCTAGATACCTAGAATGGTTATGTTCCTTACATCCGATCAAGGATTGCAGAATTCGGTAGGTACCTATCCTCGAGCACCTATATGCCTGCATTATGTAAATGAAGAATATTCAAATTTATAGTTTCATAGTGCTAAGTTAGGCAAATGAAAACATATAACCTTTCATCCACAAAGCCAATTCATTTTGTATTGATAAGAATGGTAGGCGTTTCCTTGTTACATCAAAGTCCAGTAAAATATTTATAAAGATTTTTCTAGTTAAATAGCATCGTATATGTTAACAAGATTTCTTGTCAACACCCCAAAGTTATTCCAAGAAGAGTAGATTGACTTGTTTGAATGAAGGATGTGATACACTCAAGAGTTGCCTTTAAATTTAGCTTCTCTTGTTGTCGATTCTTGAGTTAGACCTTTCGACATCGTCGAAAGTTTTAGTCCTTGGATTCAGTTACCTTTCGTCTCAACTGAACTTATCTGTGGTTTCTTATGATGGTTTATCATTCAATTTGGTTTGGATTCCATGAGTTAAGACCATTACAGGTAGGATTTATCCTTATCAAAGGCTAAGGTGGTTGCTTTCCTTGAATCTAATCAAGAAATCAAATTCCTTAGTAGATTGTTGTTGCTTTCAGCCCTGTCGATAGGTTTGATCACTTGTTTGGAGTAAGTTTCAACCTTTTCGAAAGGTATGGGAATGATCTATTTTGGATAAGCCTTACAAGTCCATGTATTATACTTGAAGAATATATTTCAACATTGTCGAAAGGTTAGATCGATTGGATTATAGCTTCGAAAGGTTTCTGGTATTGTTATAACATAAGTATTGTCGACCTTGTCGAAAGGTTTAGGCCTTAGAGTCAATCACTTAAGAAGGTTACATTGGATGTTTGAACCAGTTGTATTGTTAACCTTGTCGAAAGGTTCATAACGGAGAATTAATAGCTTCAAATGGTTACAGTAATTATTTGTACTAGAAGAGTTGTGACCTTGTCGGCAAGAATCTTTCGATAAGATTGAACTTGAAATTTAGAGTTAATCCAACAGAAGTTTAAGAAAACAGTAAAGTAATTAACTAATATTAGAGCTTCCCTCTTTATTCAAGAAAGGGCTTCATTTTATTAAATCCAAAAATTTGAAGCCAATTAGGGTTACAGTATTTTGATTAAGAGACACAAAACTAGAATGAGAAAGTTTGGATCCTAAAACATGACCCCTGGGTCTTATTTATAGATGCAAGCGAACCTCCTTCGACTCCATGCTCTCGACTGGATTAGAAGGTCTTCTTCATACATGCAGCTTTGAACCTTTTGACTTTGTCGAAAGGTTTTCCGTTCATATGCTATTGTAGACCTTTTGACATGGACGAAAGGTCTTCTTTTCTTTATGCCTTCATGAACCTTTCGACTTTGTCGAAGGGTTTGCCTACGATATATACTTTTGTGAACCCCTCAACCTTGTCGAAAGGTTACTTTTCATGTAATTGTTGTGAGCCCTTTGACCTTTTCGAAAGTTGCACTTCACTTGATTGTTTGTGAACTCTTTGACCTTATCTAAAGGTTTCTCTTCACGTGATTGTTGTGAATCCTTCAATCTTATCGGAAGATTGCTTACATTTGATTGTTTGTGAACCCTTTGACCTTGTCGAAAGGTATCTCTTCACTTGATTGTTTGTTGAGATATGTGCTTCCCTTCAAGGTTTTCGAAAGATTATTTTTCATTCTTTGCTGACTTATGAGCATTGCTTTCTTCATAAAACCTTTTGACATTGTCAAGAGGTATCCTGGATGTGTTTTAACCGGTTCGAAAGGCTTGCTATGCTTTCGGAAAGGTCACCATGGAGCTATTCGTATTTGCTTTGACTTCTTCATCTTCTTTGAAAGGTAGGGACTATCTGGATACGGAGAGATGGAACCTTTTAACACTTCGAAAGGTTTGAGGCTGTTAAACTCTAAAGACTGCATCCCTTCGACTCCTTCAAAAGGTTTGGGCTGTGCTTCTCTTTCCTTCATCTTTGTTGAAAGACCTTTTGACTTAGTTGAAAGGTTGGTTTTTGGTGTAACATTTGCCCCCCCCCCATTCGAAGGTGTGCTCTTAAATTTCCAAATCATCTTTGTCGAAAGCTAAAAACTTCCCGCCTCTTGGCTTTCCTACGTTGATCTAGGACGTCTATTTAAATCAAATTTAAGAGTTGAAAATTTGGGCAACTTTTCTTATATAGTATGTTTCTTATTTTTCTTCCTCCTTTACCTGCAAACAAAATTATCATGCAAAAGTAGAAGTATTCTCCGAAACTTCCTACATTTCAATTTAAAACAATAAGGTAATTTCTTAGATTCGATTCATAATCTTTAGATTAATCTATGCTCTTATCCATTTTCAATCAAATTTCCAGTTTTCCATATCCAAAAATTGAAATTCACTTTTTGTTTGGTTTGCTGAAATTGATTTTCCTAAATTGTCTTTTAAATTAACAGAACTTATCCTTGGCTTTTGATTTTGAGGTTGGTGGTGTTTGATAAAGGAGATTCCCTTATCGGGTTTAGCTTTTAATCCAAAGTCCTTAATTTTTGCCTTTTGTTTTAATCCTGGGTTTTTGAATTATTTACATTTTTTATACCTTTTTCGAAGTCGAATTAGATCGATTTCAAATGAAATCCATTTTGTTAATAGGTTTTATTTCATTGTTCTTGAAGAAAAATCTAAAAACTGGATTTACAATCGGCTTTAGGGTTAGTTAAACCCGATTGATAACTGATGTGCACGTAAATGTGCATATATTTACATCCATATTTTATTCATTTTTATTTAAATAAATGTCATATTTGGGCATTTTAACATGTTTAAAACAAAAATTCAATTATTTTCAAATCATCATATATTCATCTACATTTTGGAGTAAAATCGTCATTTTTGTGCATGTGTCAATTTGAGAATTTTTAGTCGGAAATTTTTACAATTTTTATAGGAAATTTTGATGCATGTGGAAGAGGGTTTCATGAAGAAATATGCATGCAAAAGCGAATACAAAGGAAGGATGATGGAAATAATTCAAGCTCATAATCATGGAGGACCCCACCCACTTACCTAAATCTACAATTAAAAACTAATGGACAACTAAGTGGAGGTTAAAGCTTTATGCAGTTTTAATAATGGATTAATTAGTGGCTAATGGTTACTTGGTGGGCACACTTCCAAAATGGCATTTTGGGAAGCACCCTAAAAATTGAATTAGGGTTTTATGCTTGTATAAATAGCCCTCTTATGTACATGTAAATATCTTCTACTCTATCTTATTTTACTTAGGAAATTAGCAAGTTGTAAACACAAATCGAAGTGAAATAAAAACGGCTTCCAAGCCTCTTTCTCTTCTCTTTTCTACTTGCTTTTATTTACTTTTATGTTGATGTTTATTTCTATGCTCTTTTTTATTTCATGTTTATAGCTTAGATTTACGTTCATGCAAGTAGTGTAGCTATGTCTTTTATGAAAGTAGCTAGTAGTTAATCTCTCTTTCTTCCTTTTCTTAGTTTCCATTTCCTTGTTTTTTAATATTGAAATTTACAAGTGTTGATTTGATAACATAAATGAGTGGCTAAACCCCTTCAATTTAGTGGTAATGAAGCTCTCTAAATTTATGTAATTTCAGCACTTTTATGATTTACGATCTGTTTTGTTTGTGCTTCATGAAAGTAAATTTTAATGTAAGTTTATAAAATGGGTTTGATAGCTTATGTTTCTTTTGCAAATGAGCTATTCTTATTTAACATAAACACAATTTACATCATCATTTTCTAATTAATTTTTGATTTAAAATGAAAGTAAAAACAAAATTTAATGATCCATCTTACTAATTACAATAGTAAATAGATCAAACTTAAAATAACTTTTTCTTTGGCTTCATTTTCATGAGAATTTATAAGTGGTATAATTGTTGTACTGTAATTTAATGGTTGAAGTTATGTTAATTAATAACATAAATAAACCATACTTATGAGAAATGCAACATTTTTTCACTTAATATCATAACTATGGTTCATAAATTATTTGTTTGTTGATTTACAAAAATATGAGAGTGGATTTGCATGCAAATTGTTCTCTAATCTAATAGTTTTTAAACTTCAATTTAATTCTAGCTTTAGCTTCATTTTTGTAGTTAACAATTTGTTCTCACTTTGGTCTAATTTGATTGAATTGATTTTCAAAATCTAAAAAAATTCCTTACGGATCGATCCGTGCTCGCCAGGTGCTAAAATTATACGCCGTGCACTTGTAGTTATTTTAATTTGAAATCAAAAACTTGTTGTCGGGGAATTGTTTTGATTTCAGATTTCTATTCTTTGAATTATTTTCATTTGATTTTTATGTGTTTTAAATTTTTTTTGTATGTGCATTTAAAAAAATTTGTATTGTTGTTTGATTTTTGTGTGCATTTGTGTGTGCGCTTGTTGTTCTAGTTTCCTTTTCCATTTGTATTTTCATTATTTAAAAAAAAGCATTCACTATTTCAAATAGAAAGAAAATTATTCCTTTGAATTTTCCGTTACATTTGAAAGTTTTTATTTTACAACTCTCATAAGAAAAAGGAATTTTTTTTACATTGTGCATTACCTATTCTCCTCTGTCCATACATTTGCATCATTCCCCTCCTCCTCTTTATGCATTTGCGCACATACACTTGCCACTGCATATACAAACATTTCCATCTTTACAAGTTCCACCACTGTCCCGCAATACTTCAAGAAATTCCTGCTTCTGTTACAAACGAGTGCTACTGCTACAACCTGCAAGTAAACTCCTCCACAACTTCCTCATCCTCGACAAATCACATATAGCTGTCATTCTCCCCTACATACTGTGATTTGAACTGACCACTTCTCCAAATACATCAACCACTTCAACCATTATATTTCTGCCTTCCATCTCCTAGCAGCCTTTTAACCACTTACCATTGCCTTCACATCATCTAAACATTGACTGCCAAAAACTACACTTCCTTTACTATCACTTACTACTATCAACTACACTCCCCTTACTATCACTTACTACCGAAAAATGTACTTTGACTTCATCTCAACAACCCAAGCCTTTCCATCACACACCATTTAGTTTAAACCACCACCATCGATTATCCAAACATCACTACTACAAGCATTCTTTTTTATAAGTCTAGTATACCAAAACAAAGAATAATCAATTATAAACTCGTCTCACAAGTTTATCAATCAGATTTCCACTACTCCAGAAGTCTGTATTTGCAAAATTAAGCAAAATGTCGTAATTAAATTACAACCACAATCTAACAACTATAATAATAATAACTATTGCGATAGATCGAACGTTATACTATTAAAAAAAGTACAACATAGAAATGAAAATGATATATATATAAATAAATATATATAAATCAATTATAAACCTAACCGGTTTGAAGAAGGAAATTCCGTCTGAGATTTGTCATAATAATTTCCTTAAGACTTTATTTAAAGTCTCCTAAGGTATAATAGACGTAATCTGCATGAGATTGTAATGAGTATGTCAACTCTGTGATATATTGTATAGAGCAGTAGAAAAGAAGAAGCAGAAGAAATTAGAATTGGAATTGGATTGAGAATATGATTAGGATTCTCTCCAATTTATAATTTCGTTCGCATCCCTTCAAACAGTCGCGTCTGCTTGACTGGTCGCACCCGTTGCTTTTTGAACCGCTACTGTTTGTTAACGGGTCGCACCCGCCTGCTCCTCGCATCCGTTAGCGTCACTCTGCCTCTGTTTGCCCATGCTTCTTTAGTCGGGTCGCACCCGCTCGCGTCTAACAGTTCGCACCCGCTTCCGTCTGTTCGCCAGAAACCCGCGCCTGCTTCAGAAGTCGCACCCCCTCAGCCAATCCACGTCCGCTTATGAACAGATTCGCACCTATTCGTATATCCTGCACATGTCAGAAAGCCCGGCCCAGTTTTTCAGTAAAAATTGGATCATATTAGACCCAAACCCCAGACCGAGCCCGGCCTGGCCTGGTACGGCTCAGTCAGACGGCAGCGGCATGCGCGTGCGTATGTTGTGGAGATGCATGATCTCCCTCCTCACAACGAAGCATACATTTGGGTGCCCTTAGGCCCCAAGCCCTTCATTGCAAAGCTATTACTATACTAGAATAGCTTTGCAATTTTGGCCACGTGGGACTTAAGTATATTTTTATTCAATAGCAATTCCAATAATCCCCCACATGAATGATAATATACACATCCCCCACACAAAGCGAAATATCACAGAGTACATATGGAATAATGCTTTATCGTGGATTAGTAGATATTCCACTATAAACTTTCCCTAGTTAAAACTTATCGGATATACTTGGCTAATCGGTGAATTATTTCATCTTGAACCGTCGGCCTTTATTGTATATCTAGACAATAAGATTTACGAAGCATTGATTCCCTTCTCATCCAATCTCTTGGTTGTGTTCATTTTGGTCTTGAACAATTTTTGGTTCTGCGAGTGTTTATAGAAAATATAACCATTTAATATTCTTATAGAGCAGACCTAGCTCACACTAACATAGGTGATCGCAACCATTAAGAGTATCCTACATATACCCCATTTGTTATTTCCAAGATATGGTCATCATTAAAACACATAGTTTTAATCATTAAATACTTCTGCATGCATGCATTTATATTGTGCACCATAGGAATGGAGTTGAACAATGTCCATGCAAATGCATTACATCTTGAGTTACTCAGAACTGGTTTGCCTATTGGTCCTAGTGCGTGGGATCTCTAGTCGCTAGGATAGGTTTCCGTATAAGATAACTCTTGGTGGTTTAGGCTTTTAAACCCATTCCCCTCGATGCGCAGTCAATTTTCTCTCTTGATAAACCTTTAGTAAATGGATCCGCTAAGTTATCATTTATTCTCACATAACCTATGGAAATAGTACCATTTGGGAGTAACTGCTTAACTGTGTTATGGCGTCGACGAATATGTCGTGACTTTCCATTATACACAAAGTTGTGTGCTTTACTTAGCGCAGCTTGGTTATCACATTGTATGCATATGGCCGGTACAGGTTTAGGCCAAAACGGAATATCATCTAAAAAGCGACGAAGCAATTCTGCTTCTTCGCCTGCTTTATCTAAAGCGATGAACTCCGATTCCATAGTGGATCGAGCTATGCATGTTTTTTTAGTAGATTTCCATGACACTGTTATCCCTGCTAAGGTAAAGATATAACCACTCATTGATTTTGATTCTTCTGAATCAGCAATCCAGTTTGCATCACTATATCTTCCTAAGACGGCAGGATATTTTCCATAATGTAAGGAATAATTTGTGGTGTTTTTTAAATATCAAAGCACTCTCATTAGTGCTTTCCAGTGTTCCTTTCCTAGATTGCTTGTATACCTGCTCAGTCGACTTACTGCATAAGCTATATCTGGTCTTGTGCAATTTATAAGATACATGAGACATCCTGTTACATGAGGGTATTCCAGTTGCATTACCTCTCATTAGTGTTTTGATGCAGTACTTCTGATGGATTAAAAGGTGTTCTTACTCCTTTAATTCCAAAATTTTGAAATTTTTCAATCACTTTGTCTACATAGTGTGACTGATATAATTCAATTCCATTAGGTGTTCTTATTATTTTGATTCCCAAAATAACGTCTGCAACTCCTAAATCTTTCATATCGAAATTGCTAATTAACATCTCTTTATGGTCTCTATTACCTGAGTATTTGGACCAAATATTAACGTATCATCAACACATAAACAAATCATCACATATAATTGTCCAATTTGTTTATAATAAACACACTTATCATATTCATTTATACGAAAACCATTTCTCATCATGACACTATCAAATTTTGCGTGCCATTGTTTTGGAGCTTGTTTTAGTCCGTATGATGATTTTACTAATGTATAGACTTTGTTTTCATTTCCTTTGGAAACAAAACCTTCAGGTTGCTCCATGTAGATCTCCTCATCGAGATCTCTATTTAAGAATGCGGTTTTACATCCATTTGATGAATTTCTATATTATAGATCGATGCAATTGCTATTTGCATTCTTATAGAGGTTATTTGTGTAACCGGCGCATATGTATCAAAGAACTCTACACCTTTTTTTTGACGATATCCTTTGGCTACTAATCTGGCTTTATACTTATCGATAGAGCCATCAGCTTTCATTTTCTTCTTGAAAATCCATTTATAGCTGTTAATCCCTTTTTTGAATGGCGACCCGACTGCTTAAGAAAAGCTGTCGACTTAACGACCTAACATAACAATGGGTTAACTGCCCTAAAACCCTAAGCGACTTAACTGTTCAGAGCTCCAAGCGACTTACGACCTATAGCATCTGGCGAGCTAACATTACAATGAGTTAATGACTCAACCTCCCAGCGTCTTTCAACGAGTTAAGCGACCTAAACAGATCAACGGCATAGTGACTCAAACACGACAGTGGGTTGAATACTACAGCGACACAATGAGGTAGCGACCTAGCGGGTTATGAGCCTACAGCTGCACCTAAATAAGTCGTGTCTCCTTATGCCGTTTGTATATAGGTCGCTCCAACCTATATTAGGTCGCTGCTTCTCCCAAGTCTATCTTAAGTCGCTCCACCTGATGCCTCGGCGTATAGATCGCCTTCCATTCCCCATAGGTCGCTGCGACCTACCAGCCAACGCAAATGGCCAAATACACCCACTATAAGCCGTAACCCGTACCTATTAGGTCGCCCGCGACATAACTCAACTCTTAAGCCGCCTTGTCCTACACCACACGACCTAACTCCTAAATTGCCTTATAAATACCCTGCCTACTCCACATTGGGGGGATGATTTCTCGTTGGCCAAGACTTTGCTGTTTTCACGACTTCTACAACACTTCAAATGCCAAAGAAACTTCAAAGAACCCTGGGAAAAGATCAAGTTCACTCAACACGAATTCAAAGAACTTTTCTGCATCAAAGTTCTAACTACTTGCCTGAATGGTGTTGTAATTGAAGAATTATTGTAAAATTTGTAATCAAATCAATAGTAGAAGAGATTAAGTGGACGTAGGCTTGACTTTGCGCCGAACCACTATAAAAATTGTTGTCTCTTTACTATTTTCTACTATTTTATGCTTTCTTTTAATTCCCGTATCCGAAATTATGGCTCCTGGAAGAAAAAGTAGATCTACTAGATCTGGAGATGATTATGAAAACATCGCCACTTCTCCCGCGTCAAATCAAGTGGCTCCTAGTGTTGGAATCACAAGGGCGGAATTGGATGCTGTAGTGTCTGGGTTATATCAACAAATGGAAGCCCAAAACACTTTGATGTTGAACAGGTGGAATGCTTTGCTTAGAGTTAACCAGCAACTAGAAAATAATGAAGAAACCTTTGCTGAGGATGTTCATGATTCCCAAGGGAAAAGTATTCCTTAGAGGGCAGCTGGCACCGCCGTAGGGGCACTTTCCCAAGCTGAAGGTTCAAGGCCGTAGCCAACTCCTTGTGAACGTTTGTCCAGGCAAACTTTCAAAAAAGTAGCCGACGTCTGTCCCACGGGGCCTCTAAACGATGAGGACACCTCTCGGGAATGATTCGACAAATTATGAAGGAGAGCATGCGAAGGGAGGAAGATGAAAGCGACTGTGGGTTTGCTCCAAGCAAGCCTCCTTTTACTGAAAGAATTCTAAAGGCTGAATTTCCGAAGAAGTTTGTTCCCCCCACTATTCCATCTTATCGGGGGGCAAGCGATCCTAACAAGTTCTTATACAAATATGACTGGCATATGACAGGTGCCAGAGCAGCAGACGAGATTAAGTGCAGACACTTTCCTGTGTACTTGGAGGGAGTGGCCCTGCTTTTGTTCAAGAAGCTGCCCGTTCGATCCGTGGATCTGTTCTCCGACCTCACTCGAAAATTCAAAGACCAGTTCAGGTTACATGCTTCCTGACCAGCCATTGTAAGAAGGGTGTTTGGTGACTGTGGCCCCTCTTGCAATGTCCTCTTTAGAAAGAAATTTGATCAGATGAAAATTCCCAGGGCTGATGTCCAAGCTTCCTCTCAGAAAATTGTTGGGTTCACTGGAGAACCAAAACAGCCTATAGGGACTATTGACTTATTCGTAGAGCTTGGAGAAGGGGGAAAGAAGGTGATCCGAAAACAAACTTTTGTGATTGTTGATGAATTCTCCACTTACAATGCCTTCTTGGGTCGATCGATTCTTGCCGCATTCAAGGCCATTCTCGCCCCATGGTGCCTGACTATGAAGTTCCCCCCTGATAATGGCATCGGTGTTGTGAAGGGGGACCAAAATGTCGGGCTAGAATGCTATCACATAGAGGTACGGGAGGCAAAGAAGGGAGAAATGGGTAAGGGTGCGGCAGTTCCGCTCCGCATCAAAGAGCCCACCTTGTAGCAATTACGGGGTGGACCCTGCACTGGTGAGCATAGTGGTGCACGAAAAAGAAATTGATCCTAGAAAAACCAGTGCATGGGAGACTGAAGAAGGAAATTCCGTCTGAGATTTGTCATAATAATTTCCTTAAGACTTTATTTAAAGTCTCCTAAGGTATAATAGACGTAATCTGCATGAGATTGTAATGAGTATGTCAACTTTGTGATATATTGTATAGAGCAGTAGAAAAGAAGAAGCAGAAGAAATTAGAATTGGAATTGGATTGAGAATATGATTAGGATTCTCTCCAATTTATAATTTCGTTCGCATCCCTTCAAACAGTCGCGTCTGCTTGACTGGTCGCACCCGTTGCTTTTTGAACCGTTACTGTTTGTTAACGGGTCGCACCCACCTGCTCCTCGCATCCGTTAGCGTCACTCTGCCTCTGTTTGCCCATGCTTCTTTAGCCGGGTCGCACCCGCTCACGTCTAGCAGTTCGCACCCGCTTCCGTCTGTTCGCCAGAAACCTGCGCCTGCTTCAGAAGTCGCACCCCCTCAGCTAATCCACGTCCGCTTATGAACAGATTCGCACCTATTCGTATAGCCTGCGCATGTCAGAAAGCCCGGCCCAGTTTTTCAGTAAAAAATGGATCATATTAGACCCAAACCCCAGACCGAGCCCGGCCTGGCCTAGTACAGCTCGGTCGGTCGGACGGCGGCAGCACGCGCGTGCGTATGTTGTGGAGATGCATGATCTCCCTCCTCACAACGAAGCATACATTTGGGTGCCCTTAGGCCCCAAGCCCTTCATTGCAAAGCTATTAATATACTAGAATAGCTTTGCAATTTTGGCCACGTGGGACTTAAGTATATTTTTATTCAATAGCAATTCCAATAATCCCCCACATGAATGATAATATACACATCCCCCACACAAAGCGAAATATCACAGAGTACATATGGAATAATGCTTTATCGTGGATTAGTAGATATTCCACTATAAACTTTCCCTAGTTAAAACTTATCGGATATACTTGGCTAATCGGTGAATTATTTCATCTTGAACCATCGGCCTTTATTGTATATCCAGACAATAAGCTTTACGAAGCATCGATTCCCTTCTCATCCAATCTCTTGGTTGTGTTCATTTTGGTCTTGAACAATTTTTGGTTCTGCGAGTGTTTATAGAAAATATAACCATTTAATATTCTTATAGAGCCGACCTAGCTCACACTAACATAGGTGATCGCAACCATTAAGAGTATCCTACATATACCCCATTTGTTATTTCCAAGATATGGTCATCATTAAAACACATAGTTTTAATCATTAAATACTTCTGCATGCATGAATTTATATTGTGCACCGTAGGAATGGAGTTGAACAATGTCCATGCAAATGCATTACATCTTGAGTTACTCAGAACTGATTTGCCTATTGATCCTAGTCCGTGGGATCTCTAGTCGCTAGGATATGTTTCCGTATAAGATAACTCTTGGTGTTTTAGGCTTTTAAACCCATTCCCTCGATGCGCAGTCAATTTTCTCTCTTGATAAACCTTTAGTAAATGGATCCGCTAAGTTATCATTTATTCTCACATAACCTATGGAAATAGTACCATTTAGGAGTAACTGCTTAACTGTGTTATGGCGTCGACGAATATGTCGTGACTTTCCATTATACACAAAGTTGTGTGCTCTACTTAGCGCAGCTTGGTTATCACATTGTATGCATATGGCTGGTACATGTTTAGGCCAAAACGGAATATCATCTAAAAAGTGACGAAGCAATTCTGCTTCTTCGCCTGCTTTATCTAAAGCGATGAACTCTGATTCCATAGTGGATCGAGCTATGCATATTTGTTTAGTAGATTTCCATGACACTGTTGTCCCGGCTAAGGTAAAGACATAACCACTCATTGATTTTGATTCTTCTGAATCAGCAATCCAGTTTGCATCACTATATCTTCCTAAGACGGTAGGATATTTTCCATAATGTAAGGAATAATTTGTGGTATTTTTTAAATATCAAAGCACTCTCATTAGTGCTTTCCAGTGTTCCTTTCCTAGATTGCTTGTATACCTGCTCAGTCGACTTACTGCATAAGCTATATCTGGTCTTTTGCAATTTATAAGATACATGAGACATCTGTTACATGAGGGTATTCCAGTTGCATTACCTCTCGTTAGTGTTTTGATGCAGTACTTCTGATGGATTAAAAGGTGTTCTTACTCGTTTAATTCCAAAATTTTGAAATTTTTCAATCACTTTGTCTACATAGTGTGACTGATATAATTCAATTCCTGTTACATGAGTGGCCCTGCTTTTGTTCAAGAAGCTGCCAGTTCGATCCGTGGATCTGTTCTCCGACCTCACTCGGAAATTCAAAGATCAGTTCAGGTTACATGCTTCCTGACCAGCCATTGTAAGAAGGGTGCTTACTGACTGTGGCGCCTCTTGCAATGTCCTCTTTAGAAAGAAATTTGATCAGATGAAAATTCCCTTGGCTGATGTCCAAGCTTCCTCTCCGAAAATTGTTGGGTTCACTGGAGAACCAAAACAGCCTATAGGGACTATTAACTTATTCGTAGAGCTTGGAGAAGGGGGAAAGAAGGTGATTCGAAAACAAACTTTTGTGATTGTTGATGAATTCTCCGCTTACAATGCCTTCTTGGGTCGACCGACTCTTGCCGCATTCAAGGCCATTCTCGCCCCATGGTGCCTGACTATGAAGTTCCCCACTGATAATGGCATCGGTGTTGTGAAGGGGGACCAAAATGTCGGGCTAGAATGCTATGTCATAGAGTTACGGGAGGCAAAGAAGAGAGAAATGGGTAAGGGTGCGGCAGTTCCGCTCCGCATCAAAGAGCCCACCTTGTAGCAATTACGGGGTGGACCCTGCACTGGTGAGCATAGTGGTGCACAAAAAAGAAATTGATCCTAGAAAAACCAGTGCAGGGGAGAGTAGAGCGGTGCCGGTGGAAGTGACGGTGCCAATACCTGTTGACCTGAATGATCCAAACAAGGTGCTGAATGTGGGTTCACAACTCGGTGTGACGGTTCAGAATATGTTGATATCATTCTTGAAAGCAAACCTGGATGTATTCTCTTGGAGTCATGCCGACATGTGTAGAATATCTCCAGAAATCGCAGTGCATGCTTTGAATATTGATCCAAAATTCACACCCGTAAAGTAGAAAAGTAGAACCCAGGGTCCTGAAAGGTCGACAGCATTAAAAGAAGAAGTAAATCGGCTCATGGAAAATGGCTTCATCAGAGAATCCACTTATCCAATTTTGGATTCTAATCCGGTGTTGGTTAAAAAAGCAAATGGAAAGTGGAGAGTATGCATCGACTTTTCAGACTTGAACAAAGCATGCCCCAAGGACTGTTTCTCATTACCCAGGATTGATCAGTTGGTGGATGGAACAGCCGGGCATGAATTATTGTCTTTTATGGATGCTTACTTAGGATACAATCAAATCATGATGCATGAGCCAGATCAGGAGGACACAAGCTTCATCACTGATGTTGGTCTTTACTTCTATAAAGCCATGCCCTTCGGACTAAAGAACGCGGGGGCAACTTATCAAAGACTTGTTAATGCCATGTTCAAACCCTAGATTGGCAAGGCTATGGAAGTATATGTTGATGATATGTTGGTGAAATTGAAGAAGGCAGTAGATCACATGGATCATTTGACAGAAATGTTCGCGGTCCTCCGAAAGTATGGGATGAAGCTAAATCCTCTGAAATGTTCATTCGGGGTAGAGTCCGGAAAATTCTTGGGTTTCATTATGAGTGATAGGGGCATCGAAGCTAATCCTGCTCAGATTACTACTTTAAGAGAAGTCAAAGCCCCTAAGACAAAGAAGGAATTTCAAAGCCTCAATGGGAAAGTAGCTGCTTTCAATCGGTTTATTTCCCGGACCACTGATAAATGCATTCCCTTCTTTGACGCTCTAAAGAAAGGAAAGAAAAACTTTGAATGGACTTCTGAATGTCAGAAAGCTTTTGATGAACTAATTCGTCACATGGAAACGCCTCCAGTACTTTCTAAGCCCAGCAATGGTGAAGATCTTTTCATATATTTAGCGGTTTCATCTCATGCTCTCCGTGCAACATTGGTACGGAAAGACGTAAAAGTTCAACGCCCGGTTTATTACATCAGCAAAATATTCACTGGGGTAGAGATGAATTATTCAAAGCTGGAAAAGCTCGCCTATTGTCTGTTGATTGCATCCAGAAAGTTGAGGCCCTATTTCCAATCTCATCCTATTAAAGTCCTCACTGATCAACCTCTAAAGCAAGTCCTATTCCGCCCTGAAACATCGGGTCGTCTTCTGAAGTGGAATATTGAACTCAGCCAATACGATATCACCTACGATCCCCGAAGGGCAATTAATGGACAAGCTTTAGCAGATTTCATTGCAGAATACACAGATAAAGGTGACAGTGAGGAAGAGGCGACTGATGACATCCTGATCCGATGGAAATTATATGTCGATGGTGCAAGAAATGTCTATTGTTCCGAAGCTGGGGTTGTGCTTGAAACCCCCGAAGGGCGGTCATTGTGCTATGCATTGAGATTAGAATTTCCTTCGACAAATAATGAAGAAGAATATGAAGCTCTTGTTGCTGGCTTGAAGATTGCTAAAGAACTGAACATCAAAGTATTGCAGATCTTCAATGATTCCCAGCTTATTGTATACCAAGTCAAGAAAGATTTTTAAACTAAAGGAGGAAATCTGCCTGCTTGCTTGTCAAAGGCCTGGGAGCTTCTCGATGATTTTGATCATTATACAATAAGCCATATACCAGGAAGAGAACATGAAGGCAGATTCTCTCGCAAAATATTCAAGCTCTGGCGAAGCTCAATTATTGGGATTGGTCCCTATGGAAGTCTTGTCAGCTCCAAGCACTGATGAGATGGATATTGACTGGATTATGGCTGTATCTCAAGAGCAGGAGTCGTGGATGACCCCGATCAAGGAATATCTACTCAACGGCTCCCTGCAAGAAAACTCAAAAGAGCGTTAGAAGCTGTTAAGAAAAGCCCCGAGATATGTAATTCAAGACGGCCGGTTGTGCAGACGAGGATTCTCGATGCCATTACTCTGATGTGTAACCAAGGAAGAGGCTAAGAAAATTTTAGCTGAGGTGCACGGAGGAGAGTGTGGGGATCATTCAGGAGGCCAAACTCTAGCAAAGAAAATTATCCTCTATGGGTATTTTTGGCCAGATATTAATCGAGACGCTGCTAGCTACTCCCGAAAGTGTGACTGATGCCAGAGATTTGCAAAAATCCCAAGAGCTCCTTCCACCGAGCTAACACAGATGGTCAGTCCATGGCCATTCGCCATTTGGGGGATAGATCTCATTGGGCCTTTGCCGATTGCCAAGTCCGGAATCAAATATGCTATTGTTGCTGTTGATTATTTCACTAAATAGGCTGAATCTGAACCATTGGCTACTATTACCTCTAATAAGATGATAAACTTTGTGACTAAAAATACTATTTGCAGGTATGGTGTGCCTTAGAAGATAATTACAGACAATGATACCCAATTCCAAAGCGAAGAATTTCAGGACTTTTGTAGGCGACTCAAGATCCAAAAAAGCTTCTCAGCAGTGGCTCATTAGCATATGGATCAGAAGCAATGATTCCAGTGGAAATAGAGGTCCCCTTACATAGGAGAATTCATTTCAACCAAGCTGAAAATGAAAAGCTGCAACTTGAAGCACTTGACTTGCTTGATGAAAGAAGGAAAGAGGTTAAGCTCAGAGTTGCAGCCCATCAGCAAAGGATAGCTAGGCACTTCAATTCTAAAGTTCGCCAACGCAGCTTTGAAATTGGGGATCTAGTCTTGAAAAGGGTCATGACAACAACAGGAGTGTTTGGGCCAAACTGGGAAGGGCCATACGTCATAGGCAAAAAACTTCTTGATGGCACTTTCAAGCTCACAACAGTCGAAGGAGATCCAATTTCGAGAGCCTGGAACAGCAATCACTTGCGTCCATATTTTACTTAGAAGCTATGCTTAAATTTGTAAAATGATTGTGGATGTATCATTCTTGTATTGTAAGCCATTCTAAAATTAGTGTGAATCAATAATAAGAACTATAAAGTGGATGTAGGCCAAGTTCTTGGCCGAACCACTATAAATCTTGTGTTCTCTACTACTATAAAATGCCTGTCTCATTTCGATGTGCAAATATCTTAAATATATTGCTAAAATGTCGATTTAATATTGCAGGCTATCAAAAGCAAAGCTTGCCTATTCAACACATCACAAGGCCAAGCGATTCCCACAAATCAGTCGACAAACAACTTGCAAAAGGAAGGAACATGTACTTGGAAATGATAACGAGGAATCGTTGAGGGACAGATGGTGAAAAGACATGGGCAAGCAGACAAAAAACAGCCAAAATGGAATCTTGTCTCTCAACAAAAAGGTTGGTGGGACCACCGAAGGGGCACCTTCCCAAAGTGAAGGTTCCAGGCCCTCGCTAGTTAATTGTGATCGTTTGTGCAAACAAACATCCAGCTAGGTAGCTTGTGTCTGCTCCGTGGATCCACTTAATTGTGAGATGCAACCTTCTTGGCAAACGAAACAAAAAACTATCAAGGGAAGATCAATTTCTCCATAATGAGAACATTCTTCCCCAAAAAAGTTGAAGTGCCAAAAAAAGCCCTCTTCAGAGGCACATTTCTACTCTCAAGGGAAGATCAAATTCTCCATAATGAGAACTGTTTGCACCAAAATTGGTCACAAACCCCGAATATCGTGAAAGCACCAGTGTATGAATACAAATCAATAATATTCAAACGCAAATCTCAGATCTCAGCAAATATTAAACAGTAATCCCAAAGTAAAGAACAGAGACACAAGTTTTATAGTGGTTCGGCTATCTCCGGCCTACGTCCACTCCAAATTTTTTTATCCTTTTATTGATTATCCTTGACGATTACAGATGATTACAGCAGTTACAATGTCCAAAACTTGAAATAAATAGCAGCAATGATGATATGGAATGATTCTGGCAGCGTCCAAGCGTCCTTTCTCTCTCTAGAATCTCCGACCCCTTTTCTGAATGACCAGGGGCTCTATTTATAAGCGTAGGAGGCTGATATTTCTCCTAAAATCCAGGAAGACCGCTTCAGGCATGTGAGGGGGCCCACTCGCCCGAAATCTGGAGGTCCGGGCCCACATCATGATCGATTCGATCCTCACTTCGAATCGATCAAGGAAATGTCCAATCAAGGTGAAATTTGGTGAGAACATTCTTCAACATGTGTGTAAGCTTCTGTGAAAATTTCATAGCATTTGGATCAACGGTTTGGAAGATATGATCGATTCAAATTCAAAGTTCCGTGTGCTCTGCCTGGTTCGAACCCATGCTTCGAACCCACCTCCTTCGAATCCATCTCCTTCGAATCCATTGCTTCGAATCCTCCTTCGAGTCCATTGCTTCGAATCCTTCTTCGAGTCCACTTCCTTCGAATCCATGCTCCGAACCCACCTCCTTTGATTCCATTGTTTCGAATCCACCTCCTCTTCGAATCCATGAAGTCGACTTCCTCTTCTTCGAATCCATGAAGTTGTCCCCCAATGTATACTTCTCGTGTTCCATCGATCTTCTTCGAATCGGTCCCAGGAGCATGCTTCGAATCGATCTCGTTTACGCCGATCGATTCGAACATACCGTAATCTGATCGATTCGAACTCTCCTTGACCTCATGGATTCAAAGCATTATGCTTTGTCGTGATTGATTCGAACCTATCCATTTTTTGGTCCATTGCCATTGGGCCGAAATCCATTTATCCTTCTTACCTGATCGATACGAAGTTCACCAGGCCGAAACCATACTGATCGATACGAAGCGTATCGATTCGAACCATCCCTGTGCCTTGCCTTCGATCGATACGAAGTAGCAGTGTCGAACCCAGGTCGATCGATACGAAGTGTATCGATTCGAAGTGAGTGCTACCCCTGATCGATTAGAACAGCATGCCTTTCCTACCTTGAATCGATCATAACTTCTCCATACGAACTCCGATTAACCTGAAATTTGAAACATAGCCTTTCCTAATCCTTATCATCATCTCCAACTAATTTCGTCCCGATCGGAGTTCAACCAAATTTTGATGATATCGATCGTAGCCTTGATTCCAACCGATCTCCAATCCTGATATCCATAATTCCTTGCCAATTTGTTGATATTCCGGTTTTGACCAAAAATGGGATAACACTTTGCCCCCCAAAACATGCCTTGTGATAACCAGGCATGTTTTGAATAGTCCTGAATCTAATATCTGAAGTCCATAGCCATATTGCCAGAGCATATCATCCTTGACTGTTCCAAGTTGATGTCCAATTCCAAATTCCATAACCGAAGCCTTAGCCAATTCCATATCCATTCGAACTCGCCAACCCAGTCCTAATCCATCCTTATCCAATAGCCAGTAACCAGATCTAGGACCTCTCCGGGTCGATATCCGAATCCATAACCTCGTCGGGTTCTTGCCAAGCGTAATCCATACCTGACGACCGTGGTCCAGTGTCCCTGGACGTTGAGCTAACCTCTCCGGGTTCCTGCCAAGCGCAATCCACACTTGACGACCTTGGTCCAGTGTCGCTGGACGCTGAGCTAGGCCATGGCTTAAGTCCTAAGCCGAATTCTGGTCTCTCCGGACCCTTGTTGAGCATAGTCCATACTCAACGACCTGAAATAACAATTAAAAATACAGGGCCTAAGTCCTAGGCCGAATCCTGGTCACTCCGGACCCTTGCCAAGCATAGTCCATACTCGGCGACCTGAATGAGTCAATTTACCACGTTCGGGCAAAGTGACTCACCCCTTGCCAGGCATAATCCATACCCGATGACCATTCATCAAAAACCAGATGAAAATCCAATCAGAATCCAATCCAACATCCAAACCCAAAAATCCAAATCCAAAACTAGAAAACCAAAAAACCAAACCAGCATCCAAAACCGAAAACAATCATCCAAAGAAAAATCAAAATCAAAAGAAAGCAAAACCAGGAGCTCGATCCAAACTCCAAAACCAAAATCCAAAAAGAAAAGCAGTGTCCAATCCAAAAGCAAAAGATAGATTTCACAAACCATAGCATTGCAGTTTATCATCATTCAGAGCATGCCTAAGGGCTATCTACGTCCCCGTACATGTGTAAATGACTTGGTTGCTTGCTAATAGCTCGCTACTTATTCATATTATCCTGGTCAATGGGTGATCAATCGACCATCGTCCCTGGGCCTCACATCATCACGGCGTGAGGTGGTCGGTGGTTGCTCCTGCTCCATCGTTGCGTTCCGTGTTCCGACGTATTGCCGTAACTGTCCATTCCTTACATGCTCCTCGATTATATCCTTCAAGTGCCTGCAGCTATTGGTGTCATGTCCGTCTAAGTCATGGAAGAAACAATGCCTCCCTGATGCCCTCTCTCGTTCAAAAGGCTCTCTCCTGGCTGGCCTCTGGTAGGGAAGGCGATTTCGAGTATCCATGTATATCCGCTCCAGCATCTCGTTCAATCCTGTGTATGTGGAAAACTTTGGATCCTTCCATCGCTTCCTAGCGTTTCTAGAATCATCATCCAATTTCCTTTTTCCTTTGTCTTTATCCGAACCACCGCTGGATACTGCTCCAACCTCGATTGCACTAACCTTTTTCAACTTTAAATCCGTACTTTCATCTTCTTGCCGAAGGAACCTTTCTGCCTCGTGAAAGAATTCGTCGAGATCTTGTGGGGGATCTCGTGTCAGAGATACCTTGAAATCCGAGTTCTCCCTGACTCCTGATACTGCTGCCATTAAAACCATCGATGGATCAGGCCGATCCACCGAAGCGACTGCCGCACTGAATCGAGTTAGAAAAGCTCTAAGCGATTCGTCCGTCCTTTGCTTTACCGATGTCAATGTCATTACGTTCTTCGGTCTCTTGACATGAACCCGAAACTTCCCCAAAAACCTTTCCACTGATTCCCTCCAAGTCTTGATAGATCCTTCTTCCAGCTGCCTAAACCACATCGCAGCTAAGTCCGTCAAATACAAAGGGAAGCATCGGGCCATCACTTCCTCCGATGCCCCCAGCACCTCCATGTGTCTGGTGTACCTCATCAAGTGATCTGTTGGATCTGCCTTTCCATCATATACCTCCACGCTCGGTAGCTTGAACTTAGGTGGATTCTGAGCCATCCTTATTTCCTGAGCGAACGGACTCCTATTCACTCTTTCCAAGTCTCTGTTGGTCAAACCACCTCGCACAGTTCTTCTGATGATTTCTACTAATCCGGTATTGTCTGTTGGGGGTTGCCCTCCATGCCCCCGGGGGAAATCCGGCACATATTCCTCGTGTGGTTCACTAGCAGCAACGTTAGCTCTAGCCTGTTGAACTCCTCCCAAAGGTCCTCCTGTGTTGGATCCTGTGGGCCTGGCCCCAGGCCCTTGTTGATTGCCTTCTGACTCCGTATCTCGTCCTCCATTGGGTTCCACAACCCTAGTCCCCTGTCCTGCATCCACAGCGGCTGTAGCTGTTCCTAAGTTTTGCATCCCTGCAGCTCTCATTTGCTCAAAGAAAGTTTACATCATTTCCTATTGGCTCTTCAATAATCTCTCTTGCAAAGAATTTGCCATAGCCTCCATTTCAACCCGAGTTATGTAGATTGAAGTCTGTCCTTCCCCAGCTCCGGAGGATGCTTGTTGACTTCCTTCCTGTTGGCTTCGCTCAGCCCTTTGCCTTCTACTGTTTTGCCTAGTCATTGTTTTCAAATCGAAACTCCGCGAACTTCTTCAAATCCAAACTCCAAATCCGATGTAGCGGGTGCTAGTCGTTCTCAGTGAAAGCACCAAAGTGTTTGCGCCAAAATTGGTCACAAACCCCGAATACCGTGAAAGCACCAGTGTATGAATACCAATCAATAATATTCAAACGCAAATCTCAGATCTCAGCAAATATTAAACAGTAATCCCAAAGTAAAGAACAGAGACACAAGTTTTATAGTGGTTCGGCTATCTCCGGCCTACGTCCACTCCAAAGTTTTTATCCTTTTATTGATTATCCTTGATGATTACAGATGATTACAGCAGTTACAATGTCCAAAACTTGAAATAAATAGCAGCAATGATGATACGGAATGATTCTGGCAGCGTCCAAGCGTCCTTTCTCTCTCTAGAATCTCCGACCCCTTTTCTGAATGACCAGGGGCTCTATTTATAAGCGTAGGAGGCTGATATTTCTCCTAAAATCCAGGAAGACCGCTTCAGGCATGTGAGGGGGCCCACTCGCCCGAAATCTGGAGGTCCGGGCCCACATCATGATCGATTCGATCCTCACTTCGAATCGATCAAGGAAATGTCCAATCAAGGTGAAATTTGGTGAGAACATTCTTCAACATGTGTGTAAGCTTCTGTGAAAATTTCATAGCATTTGGATCAACGGTTTGGAAGATATGATCGATTCAAATTCAAAATTCCGTGTGCTCTGCCTGGTTCGAACCCATGCTTCGAACCCATCTCCTTCGAATCCATCTCCTTCGAATCCATTGCTTCGAATCCTCCTTCGAGTCCATTGCTTCGAATCCTTCTTCGAGTCCACTTCCTTCGAATCCATGCTCCGAACCCACCTCCTTTGATTCCATTGTTTCGAATCGACCTCCTCTTCGAATCCATGAAGTCGACTTCCTCTTCTTCGAATCCATGAAGTCGTCCCCCAATGTATACTTCTCGTGTTCCATCGATCTTCTTCGAATCGGTCCCAGGAGCATGCTTCGAATCGATCTCGTTTACGCCGATCGATTCGAACATACCCTAAACTGATCGATTCGAACTCTCCTTGACCTCATGGATTCAAAGCATTATGCTTTGTCGTGATTGATTCGAACCTATCCATTTTTTGGTCCATTGCCATTGGGCCGAAATCCATTTATCCTTCTTACCTGATCGATACGAAGTTCACCAGGCCGAAACCATACTGATCGATACGAAGCGTATCGATTCGAACCATCCCTATGCCTTGCCTTCGATCGATACGAAGTAGCAGTGTCGAACCCAGGTCGATCGATATGAAGTGTATCGATTCGAAGTGAGTGCTACCCCTGATCGATTAGAACAGCATGCCTTTCCTACCTTGAATCGATCATAACTTCTCCATACGAACTCCGATTAACCTGAAATTTGAAACATAGCCTTTCCTAATCCTTATCATCATCTCCAACTAATTTCGTCCCAATCGAAGTTCAACCAAATTTTGATGATATCGATCGTAGCCTTGATTCCAACCGATCTCCAATCCTGATATCCATAATTCCTTGCCAATTTGTTGATATTCCGGTTTTGACCAAAAATAGGATAACAAGAACATTCTTCCCCAAAAAAGTTGAAGTGCCAAAAAAAAGCCCTCTTCGGAGGCACGCTTCTGCTCTCAAAGGAAGATCAATTTGTAGGATCTAGATTAACCCTAGAGGGGGGTGAATAGGGTTATAGCAAATTTTCTCGAGTTAAACACAAAAACAAACTGCAGAGAAATATGCTGAAAAGTAAATCACACACAAAATTTACCCAGCTTCGGAAACCCCTGCCTACTGCTGCATTCCCAGATTTCTATTAGTATTAAACAGTCTCTCGCTTACAAACACTCTAACAGACTCGCACACCCTGCTACCGCCTATAGAGTTTTGCAAACTCACACACCCTGCTCACTGAACTAATCCTAACTAGACAATCTGACACTACCTAAAACCTAAGTGGTGATTTAACAAGATTTGAACCTTAAATGAAAAATTAAAACAAACTTAAAAAAAGTTTAAAACTAAAACCCTATTTGAAATAAAATAAACTAAATCCCCTTTTAACAAACAAGACCGGCCCAATTCTTTTGCCCGTTCCTCTTTCTTTTGGCTTGTGAAGAAAATGGCGGCTCTGTTCAATCTGAATTAGGGCTTTGTTCCCTTGCAAAAATTAGGGCTTTCTTCAAATTCGATTCTCTGGTTTGTGTTGCTCTTGCTCGCGGCTTCTCTGATGATCAATTCTTTGGTTGCTTTTGCTTGCGCTCGTTCGCAGCTGCTCCTCTGATCGAGCTCGATAGATTGTGGTATGTAATCTTTTCCCTTTTGTTGCTGGTTTAATTGCTTGCTTGAACTCGATGCCGGTGATGAATTTGGGTGTTGGTATTTATATGAGTTCCAAGACACTTGAATTTGCTCGTATTCAATTACACTTTCCTAATTCTCGATTGCCTGATGCGCACGGCTTTGATTATGAAACGTTCGATTTTTTCTTGATTGATACGGTAAAACTTTCCTCTTTTACTTTTTGACTTTTTCAAAGATAGTATTTGAATTTTTTTTATACTGTGTTGATTTATGACTTAATTAAAATTCGACTTGCTTAACACCTTGATTGCCATGGCTTCGGCCATCTTTTTGTTCATCCCTGTGGCTTTCGACTTTACATTCTCTGATCTTTGTTACATTGTTTCTCGGCATTGACTTTTGTCCCATGACATTGTACTTGCTGTTCAAGGCCATTACATTCTTACTGCCATGTAACACTAGCCATTCTTATTGCATTATCACCTTTGACTGTTGACACTTTACACATGAATTTCCTTGTTGACTAGTTGGTCCCATTTTTGTTGTGTCATTTCTCTACCTACACTTAGTGTTACTCACCATGTTGCGTTGTTGTTCACCTCTCTTGTATCATTGGTGTTTCTGTGTTCATGCTTGTGTGCTAGTTGAAATTCTGATGCCTTTGCATCTCTGCCTCGAGCTCTTTCTTTACTTCTGATCTGATGCATTTATTGTTGGCATATTGGCTTGTTCGTTTTCATGAGTGATCTTGTGAACCATTTTGATCACTGGGCACTGCTTGAGTTATTTGTACATGTTGCTTCATTATTGATTTGTTCAATGGGGTCAATGGTCTGTACTCTCTGTTTTGATTTGCATTGTATCACTGTATGTAGCTCATTGAAGTGTTGCATTGTTGATGCTCTTTGAGTTGCAGTGTTTCACCATACTTTAGTTCGATTTTGATCTGGTATGTTTGTATGCTTGCCACGGACTTGTGTTCCCTGTTGCACATTCACCTGTTTACTCAAGACTATATATATGCATACATACATATGTATGTGTGTATGCATATATTCTTGGATTTGTACTAAGCTTGAGTTATTTGAATTGTTGTTTCTCTTTGTAGTTGCACTCTGGTTGTCACGCACTATGATATTTTGTAGCCTGGATTGGTGCACATTGTTTGCTATGACACTTGTTCTGGTTTGAGCTATTGTTGTTGCAGTATTCATTTGTGTTGTTGTCTGGACATTTGCCTGAGTCTTGATGTAGCTGGACTTGTTGTTGTATTCATGTACACTACTATCTTTGGTCATTGATGTTCTTGTTCAAAACTGCTATTACTTGAAACTGTTTTGTCAATGTCTATTGTTTTCATATCTTGTCTGGTTCATCTTGATGTTCTGTAGTCATTTATGCATTGATGCTATCCATTATTGATTTTTGAAATTTCACTTGAGTTGAATCTAGTTTCAAAACTCGGGTTTGACCTTGTGCTCATGTCGTGATTTTATTTATTTTGCATGTGAGTTGAACCCGGCTTTTCATTTGGGTTTGACCTGTGCTCACCTGTCCCTGTAGCATTATCAAGTGTATATCGATGTGCACGGCCTTGTGGCATGTACAGTGATAAACTGTGCATGTCACATTGTTCGTGTATGATGAATTCAAATGTAAATGATGACGAACAACCCAAATAAATGAGGCAAATAAAAAATCCATATTTTATTTTATATTGCAAAAATATTTCTTTTTCAATTTTACTGCGTTAGTGAACATTTTTGCAGACTGCTCAGATGCTGGATTCTAACTGGAATGAAGTTGAAGATAAACTACGAGTGAGAGTGATATGTAGTGAGGAATTCATGTAAATTGAATTGTGATGTAATTAGAATCAAAATTGTATATGTATAGTGAGAGCTTGAATTTGTACTATTCAAAATTGTATTAAATATTTGTTTGAATAAAATTTCTGTTTGAATTCAAATTCTGTGTAATTTATTTTATTCAACAAATATTTATTTAATCTATGAAAAATAAAATAGTACATTAACAAATACATTTAAATGAACATATATATATGTTTATTATCATCAAACAAAAATCATATAAGCGCAAAGCGCATATTCAACAATCTCCCCCTTTTGATGATAACAAACATGTATTTAAGATTTTGACTGTGTTAAATGTATTTGATCAATGATATACTCTAATTTCTCCCCCTATTTAAATGTTTCCTCTCTACATGATGCTCCCCCTACCTATATGCATACAAATAGAAATATATAAATGAGCCTAGATGCAAATGGAAAATTATTTGACCTTTGCTTGATTTTATTTGACAAAATCTTAACTTTTCTCTTCCCCTTTTCTTATCAGCAAAAGAATAATAGTGTTAGAGAAAATAGAGATAGAGTGATCGATATTAATCCAACATTAAACTCAAATTGAATATAAATATTAAACTTCAATAAAAATCAAACAAAAATCATAACTACCCTTGTTAGGCGCATATTCCACTTTTAGAATGATGGAAATGATGTTCTCATATAAAATCATACAGTTGTATCTACTTGTGGTACAATTATATCAAGAATTTGAATATCTACTAATCATGCATAACCGTTAGGACTTTTAAATGAGATTAGTAGTATTCCAATTTAATTTTAAAAATGAATTCAAGTATCTTCTAACCACGCATAACCGTGAGTACTTTTAAATGGGATTAGAATCAACTTGTCTATTTAATCAATTAATTTTGATATGCGTTCCATACATGCATAACCGTGAGGACTTTTAAATGAGCATGAAAGCACATAATCAAAAATCCAAGTAATTCACCCATGCATAACCGAGAGGACTTTTAAATGAGAGTGAGTACTTTGGATATTTATTTCTTTTTACAAAAAAATGTGAAATGAAAAACAAATGATCCCTGATTATAGTACCACATATCGACAAACTATATTTAAGATTTGATAAACAATGGTCGATAGAAATATGATAGATATAGAAATGGTCATGGAATCTTTACCCAACAAAAAATTTTATAACTCTTGTTTGAATTCCTAAAGAAATTTTCCAAATATACTGTCTTGAGTAATGTATGTTAAATATCAACATTTATCACCTTTTCAATCACTATTTATCTTTTTGATAATTAGTAGGGAGTCGGATTAGTCAAAATTTCTCATTTAAAATCAAATAAAAATGACTAATCTGAAAATATGGTCAAAAAATGATTTTCTTAAAGGGGTTATATGAGAGAAAAAAAATTCTGCTATTTGAAAATTATTTGTAATGAAAAATATGCAGATTTTTTCTCTGAAAAACGATGCAGTTACTAAATGTCTCAAAAATCACGTTCAACTAGTAATTTTTCTAACAACTAGATTACCAGTGTAATTTGCATCTGAATTTCTTTTTCACTCAAAAATTATCATCAATTGAATTTGATCGACCAAACCATGAAGTATGCATCAAAAATTTCAAACTCAATTTTAACAACAATTTAAATGACATTCTTTGAATTTGAATTGAAGCCGTGTAAATAATCAGAAGCTGTGAATATAGAGTTAGTCGTATTATAACCCAATGTATTATCATCCAACAAAACACTATGTTTTATCCAAACATATATGTATGAAGTAATTCAAAGAATAGTGTTCTTAGCATAAATATAATTGGCCAACTATGTTGAACAAGTCAGAATCAAAAAAAATCATCATCTCTACAACATCTCAAATATTGGCTGATTTCATTCAGAATACGGTGCAGATTATCACATTTAATATATCGATCAAATAAATATACCTTCAACTGTTTTACCTTTACGATAATTTTTCGTGGTTGCTCATTGTGATTCTGTCACCTTTGTACTAGGCTAAGGAACTTTGCTTTGTTGCCCGTTGTGTTTCTTGAATAGCCAAAATCCAGAGAACACTGTTGTTGTTCCTTAGCCTGCCACCATACCTACACGATGAAATATTTTTGTGACCTATTTGTTTTTATAGGTCCATGATTGTTAGTGGCTGAAGCATTGTGAATAAACAATCCCTTTGGAACCCAAACTTGTTTAGTCCTTTCATTCTTGTTCCAATAGACATGAAATTTGTTTGTAGAATTCTTAGGAGCCCAAACTTGTATAAATTTTGTGTTCTTGTTCCTATGACTACAATTTTCAACACGATGTCCAATTATTTCACATCTATCAAAGACACTCTTACCTTTGGCATTACCATCAACTTGTGTTTTCCCAAAGCCTAGTCCTTTTCTATTGTTAGCAAAAATTTGATTTCCCAATAACATGTTGAATGATTTTTCTCCACTTGAAAAGTTATTCAGAGATTTCTCAAGATATTGGACTTTGGTTTTTAGTGTTGTGTTTTCAGTGACAAGTGAGGTGCATCTAATTATAAAATCCTTTTTCCTAGTTTCAATGGTTTCCTTAAGGCTCAAGTTTTCTTTTTCAAGATTCTCAAAGCTATTCTTAAGTCTTGATAATTCTGAATCTAAAATTTTACATTTTTTATAGCCTAGGTTTTGAATATTTTCAAGTTCAGTTTCTAACCTAAAATTTTCATGAGCAAGTACTCTTCTATCAGATTTCAGTTTCTCAATTTTAGATTCAAGAGTATCAATTGTTTTAGTAAGATCAAGACACATTAAAACAAGTCCTTTATAAGAATAGTCACCTACCTCACTAGATTCCTCTGAGCTTGCTTCTGAATCTGATTTTGCCACAAGACACAAGTTAGCCCCCTCTGAGCTATTATTCGAAACTTCATCTCCTTCTTCATCATCCCAAGTCGCTGCAAATGCCTTCTTCTTCTTTTTCCTTCCTTTGTTGTTTTTGAGAAGTGGGCATTGTTGTTTGAAGTGGCCAGGCTTCTTGCAGTTAAGACACGCCAATTCATTATCGGAATTGTTTGAATCTTTTGACCTATTACCACTTATTTTCTTCTTGCGTGGCACGAATCTTGACAATTTTCTAAGATTATTGACAGCCATTGCAAGCACTTCAATTGGATCTTCTTCTTCGTCGCTCTCTTCTTTGCTCTTTAAGGCAATCATCTTCTTCTTTGATTCGGAGTTGTTGCGTTCCTCCTTTGCTTTTAGCTCAATCTCATATGTCATCAAGTTACCGATCAACTCTCCATGATTAATTTACTCAGTTCTTTCA
The DNA here is from genome assembly GCA_030765085.1 of Allium cepa. Lineage (NCBI taxonomy): Eukaryota > Viridiplantae > Streptophyta > Magnoliopsida > Asparagales > Amaryllidaceae > Allium > Allium cepa. Next base: position 503,231,630 of record CM060945.1, read on the forward strand.
ATTCTTGTATTACCGTGACTTTTGCCTCAAAGCTCATCGGTAAGACTCGTAGCACCTTCCTCACAAGCTCTACCTCAGTGAATACCTTCCCAAGCGCTCTAGCATTGTACACCAAAGTTGAAAAGCGTCCAAACATGTCCTTTATGCTCTCGCCTTTGTCCATCACAAAGTTCTCATATTCATTGCTGAATAGGGCTAGACGAGACTCCTTGACTTGATAAGTTCCTTCCTGTGTCACCTCCAAGGTATGCCAAATTTCCTGTGCAGTTTTACAATGAGAAATTCTATTAAATTCAGTCTTATCAAGAGCACAGATCAAAGCATTCATGGCTTTAGCATTTGTAGTTTTTAATTTCTTATCGTTAGCATCCCACCTATCCTTAGGTTTAGGAATCTCAGTATCACCAACAGTTATAGTGGGAGATTTATAGCCAGTTTCAATAATGTCCCAAACATCATAATCAACAGAACTAAGATAAATACCCATCCTAACTTTCCAATAAGCATAATCATTTCCATTAAACACGGGTGCCCTAGCAATAGATTGCCCCTCAGAAAAAGCATTATTTGATGGATTCATGACTCTAGAGTTAAAGAAAAATACCGTGCTCTGATACCACTTGTAGGATCTAGATTAACCCTAGAGGGGGGGTGAATAGGGTTATAGCAAATTTTCTCGAGTTAAACACAAAAACAAACTGCAGAGAAATAAATATGCTGAAAAGTAAATCACACACAAAATTTACCCAGCTTCGGAAACCCCTGCCTACTACTGCATTCCCAGATTTCTATTAGGATTAAACAGTCTCCCGCTTACAAACACTATAACAGACTCGCACACCCTGCTACCGCCTATAGAGTTTTGCAAACTCGCACACCCTGCTCACTGAACTAATCCTAACTAGACAATCTGACACTACCTAAAACCTAGGTGGTGATTTACCAAGATTTGAACCTTAAAAGAAAAATTAAAACAAACTTAAAAACAGTTTAAAACTAAAATACTACTTGAAATAAAATAAACTAAAGCCCCTTTTAACAAACAAGACCGGCCCAATTCTTTTGCCCGTTCCTCTTTCTTTTGGCTTGTGAAGAAAATGGCGGCTCTGTTCGATCTGAATTAGGACTTTTGCAAAAATTAGGGATTTCTTCAAATTCGATTCTCTGGTTTGTGTTGCTCTTGCTCGCGGCTTCTCTGATGATCAATTCTTTGGTTGCTTTTGCTTGCGCTCGTTCGCAGCTGCTCCATTGATCGAGTTCGATAGATTGGGGTATGTAATCTTTTCCCTTTCGTTGATGGTTTAATTGCTTGCTTGAACTCGATGCCGATGATGAATTTGGGTGTTGGTATTTATATGAGTTCCAAGACACTTGAATTTGTTCGTATTCATTTACACTTTCCATATTCTCGATTGCTTGATGCGCACGGCTTTGATTATGAAACGTTCGATTTTTTCTTGATTGATACGGCAAAAACTTTCCTCTTTTACTTTTTGACTGTTTCAAAGATACGTATTTGATTTTTTTATATTGTGTTGATTTCTGACTTAATTAAAATTCGACTTGCTTAACACCTTGACTGCCACGGCTTCAGCCCTCTTTGTGTTCATCCCTGTGGCTTTCGACTTTACATTCTCTGATCTTTGTTACATTGTTTCTCGGCATTGACTTTTGTTCCATGACATTGTACTTGCTGTTCATGGCCATTACATTCTTACTGCCATGTGACACTAGCCGTTCATTTTGCATTATCACCTCTGACTGTTGATACTTTACACATGAATTTCCTTGTTGACTAGTTGGTCCCATTTTTGCTATGTCATTTCTCTGCCTGCACTTAGTGTTACTCACCATGTTGCATTGTTGTTCACCTATCTTATATCATTGGTGTTTCTGTGTTCATGCTTGTGTGCTAGTTGAAATTCTGATGCCTTTGCGTCTCGGCCTCGAGCTCTGTCTTTACTTCTGATCTGATGCATTTATTGTTGGCATATTGGCTTGTTGGTTTTCATGAGTGATCTTGTGAACCGTTTTGATCACTGGGCACTGCTTGAGTTATTTGTACATGTTGCTTCATTATTGATTTGTTCAATGGGGTCAATGGTCTGTACTCTCTGTTTTGATTTGCATTGTATCACTGTATGTAGCTCATTGAAGTGTTGCATTGTTGATGCTCTTTGAGTTGCAGTGTTTCACCATACTTTAGTTCGATTTTGATCTGGAATGTTTGTATGCTTGCCACTGACTTGTGTTCCCTGTTGCACATTCACCTGTTTACTCAAGACTATATATGTGCATACATACATATGTATGTGTGTATGCATATATTCTTGGATTTGTACTAAGCTTGAGTTATTTGAATTGCTGTTGCTCTTTGTAGTTGCACTCTGGTTGTCATGCACTATGATATTTTGTAGCCTGGACTGGTGCACATTGTTTGCTGTGACACTTGTTCTGGTTTGAGCTTTTGTTGTTGCAGTATTCATTTGTGTTGTTGTCTGGACATTTGCCTGAGTCTTGATGTAGCTGGACTTGTTGTTGTATTCATGTACACTACTGTCTTTGGTCGTTGATGTTCTTGTTCAAAACTGCTGTTACTTGAAACTGTTTTGTCAATGTCTATTGTTGTCATATCTTATCTGGTTCATCTTGATGTTCTGTAGTCATTTATGCATTGATGCTATCCGTTGTTGATTTTTGAAATTTCACTTGAGTTGAATCCAGTTTCAAAACTCGGGTTTGACATTGTGCTCGTGTCGTGATTTTATTTATTTTGCACGTGAGTTGAACCCGGCTTTTCATTTGGGTTTGACCTGTGCTCACCTGTCCCTGTAGCATTATCAAGTGTATATCGATGTGCACGGCCTTGTGGCATGTTTAGTGATACACTGTGCATGTCACATTGTTCGTGTATGATGAATTCAAATGTAAATAATGACGAACAACCCAAATAACTGAGGCAAATAAAAAATCCATATTTTATTTTATATTGCAAAAATATTTCTTTTTCAATTTTACTGCGTTAGTGAACATTTTTGCAGACTGCTCAGATGCTGGATTCTAACTGGAATGAAGTTGAAGATAAACTATGAGTGTGAGTGATATGTAGTAAGGAATTCATGTAAATTGAATTGTGATGTAATTAGAATCAAAATTGTATATGTATAGTGAGAGCTTGAATTTGTACTATTCAAATTTGTAATAAATATTTGTTTGAATAAAATTTTGTTTGAATTCAAATTCTATGTAATTTATTTTATTCAACAAATATTTATTTAACCTATGAAAAATTAAATAGTACATTAAAAAATACATTTAAATGAACATATATATATGTTTATTATCATCAAACAAAAACCATATAAGCGCACAGCGCATATTCAACACAATTTCTCCATAATGAGAACATTCTTCCCCAAAAAAGTTGAACTGCCAAAAAAAAGCCCTCTTTGGAGGCGCACCTCTACTCTCAAGGGAAGATAAATTTCTCCATAACGAGAACATTCTTCCCCAAAAAAGTTGAAGTGCCAAAAGAAGCCCTCTTCGGAGGCACACTTCTAATCTTAAGAGAAGATCAATTTCTCCATAATGAGAACATTCTTCCCCAAAAAAGTTGAAGTGCTAAAGAAAGCCCTCAAATGAGGCACGCCGAAAAATGAAATGTTTTCTCAAACAAAAAGGTTGGTGGAACCACCGAAGGGGCACCTTCCCAAAATGAAGGCATCAGGCCCTTGCTAACAAATTGTGATCGTCCATACAAACGAACATCCAATTAGGTAGCTTGCGTCCGCCCCCTGGATCCATTTAACTGCGAGAAGTAACTTTCAGGCCAAAAAAAGCCCTCTTCGGAGGCACACTTCTACTCTCAAGGGAAGATCAATTTCTCCATAATGAGAACATTCTTCCCCAAAAATGTTGAAGTGCAAATAAAGCCCTCTAACGAGGCACGCCCAAAAATGAAATGTTATCTCTTAAGAAAAGTCATTGGTGGAACCACCGAAGGGGAACCTTCTCAAAAAGAAGGTTCTAGGCCACAGCTAACTGCTCGCGATCGTTTGTGCAAACAAATATCCGATAAAGCAGCTGACGCCAGTCCTGTGGGCCCACATAGAGATGAGATATAACTTTCTGGCAAACAAATCAAAGCCTTCCTTGGAGGCCCGCTTTACCACGTAGGGGAATCAACTTCTAAAAAGAAAAGTGACCATCTCCGAAAGTTGAAGTGTAAAAACTTTTTCTAAAAAAAAGAAAACTTCTCCAATACAAAGCACACTCTACTAGAGTAGAATAATATTTCCTCAAAATGGAAGAATTATTCTCCAGAGTAAGAGTACAAGTCTTCTCAAAATGGAGAAGATTGCAATAAGCCGTGGTATGAAGGCAATATAATATAGCTACATTAATAAAAGCAACGCTCAAGCAACATACCACGAGCTCACTGCAATATCATACAAAGAAAATAAAGAAACTTGCACGAAAATAAGTAGTAAATCCATTTACAAATACAAACAAAAGATTGTACAAGTCAAAAGAGTCATTCTATTCCATACTATAAAAGATTTGTATACATGTGCAGGTTTCAAAAAGCGGGGGCCGGTACCCGCACAATCTTCGGTCGATACAAGTCTTTAGATACAAGCAAAAAAGCAGAACAAGAAGGATAAAACCATACCCACTACTTCTTCCTCCCGCCGTCTTTGGATCCCTTGCCTGGCCTAATGGTTAACTTCTTGAGTCGGCATGAACGAGTCAGGAAAAAGGAGAAAGAGGTGCAATTGGGTCCTCTTCCGCTTTCTCATCTCCAGCAGAAGTGCCCTTCTTGTTCTTCGAAATTCCACACTTTTCCCTCTTCTTTGAAGAAGAATCGCTACCCAGAGTGATAAGATCAATCAGCTTTGTATCATCGGCAGTAAATTTCTCTGAGGTTCTCTCACCCTCCTCAAGTTCTTTAGCTTTCTGCTCTTGTGAAGCGGCCGGGTCATCTAAGCCTTGAAGAGCTCCTATTTGTACTTCTTGCGACCCCGGTTGAGAAGCAGAAGAAGGAGAACTTGAAGAGGTGGAGGTGCAACAGCTGGAGGAGGCAAAGCCTGTACAACACTTGTTCTTTTCACTACAGAAGAAGAAGAGTTAAACATCAGTATTTCTCGCAAAGAGAGGAGATAGTGGCACGTCGAGGTTTAAGTAATAAGCAAGAAGTTCATCGAGCTCATGTGAAGCAAACAAGTAGTCCACTTGAGCTGGATCAGTGTTGAAGTTACCTGGAGAGATTGGCTTTATCACATCAATTTCAAAATCTTGGGCTTCGGTGTCTTCTTGGGCCTCGTCTTCGGCATGAGCAGTTGTAGTTTCGGTTTCGGCTTTGGCAAGAGGCGGAGAGTGGGAACTGGAGCCAAAAATATCGATGTCAACCGAAGCCCAAGGACGAGTTGGGTCGGCAAAACGTTCCTTCCCTAGATGCTCTCCTTCCGCCGCTTCGGCTCGTTCCTTGACAAGTTGTTCTTTCCCTCTGGCAAGGGCGGCACGACCCTCATCATCCAAATAATATGCCTCAAAATCCTCCTCAGCGTAGCCAGTGTCTCTAAGCATTTCAACTGCTGCCTCCCACACTTCAGCAAGGGTAACCTCATACTTTAGGCCCAAAAATATAAGACTGCCACGCCCCAAGACACTAAGAACATAAAACTCGAATAGAGTGGAGCTGACGTTGGCCTTAGTCGCCTCATATGATTGTTCAGCTGCTGCTTTTCCAGCGATGGCCTCGTCACACTCCTTTTCAGCCTTAGAAAGCTGGTCCTTTAACATTGTAATCTCCAAATCTTGGGAGTTAGTCTTTTCCCGCAGCTGAGCAACATCATTGCGGTAGATTTCCACGATTTTCCACTCCGCCTCAAGTTTAGCCTCAGCATCTCGTTGAGTAGCGTGGGCATCTCTTACTTGCTTTTGAAGAACCTCTTCCTTTTGAGTATAAGAAGTGGAAGAGGTGGCAAGATCATCTTTAAGCTGCTTGATTTCATCCTCAAGTTTCTCGTTATAGGCGGTGATGCTCTTCATCTCCATATCATGCTGATCAAGAACTTTTTTCTACTCAAACTTATCGCTTTCCATAGTCAGCATAGCCTCGAGATTTAAACAATTTACGCTTTGAAGCTCCTCAACTAGTTTTTGCCAGCCGGACATTCTTTCAGTATCAAGCTTCACAATGTTGATATTTCTCAACATGGCCTGCTTATCAATTGGAACCAAGTCCAGATCAAAAAGTACTCCTTTCAAACACTAATGCGGAAATCGGGTTTGGAGTGCAGACGGAGGCTTCTCAACTTGATAAGGAGGCCTATTAATAATTGCTTGAATTTCAGCTCTTTTAAGGGCAGGAGAGCTAGAACGGGTGTCTAGAGAGATAGAAGCGGCGGGCACTTTAGAAATTTCATATGTAGACTTTTCGTTAAGCTTGGCTCGCTCGCTTGAATCTTCAGCTACATAACTCTTCCCCTTATCATCATGAGACTTTCTCTTATGGGAGTCATCATCCCTCTGGTAAGAGTCATGTCGGTCACCTCTTCTTCCATAATGCCCCTCATAAGCCTGCCTTTTGCGAGCTTTCCTAACTGCTCTTTCCTCATCAGTCTCCCTAGGAGCAGGAAGATAACGCCTGGGGTCATAAGAATCATGTCTCGCATAGCGTTGAAAGTCATCGTAATATGAGCTGCTGCGTCCCACGGGAAAAGCTGAAAGTGAAGAAGAAACAAAATTTAGAAATCTTCGAAATAAATAAGCTAAGTGCACATAATTTCCAAAAATCCTAAGTGTGTGTATGGCGTGCGGACTACGCGCGTCAAGCTACAAACCACTCTTCGGCTTAGGAGTGATGTCGGCTTTTGCAGCAGGAGTCAACTCTTAGGTTGGTGAATTGATCGCAAAATGGATGTCGCTTCGATTGCTGGAGAAGCAAGCTTAGAAGTGGTGGTGTCATCTTTAAAGAGCTCATGGGAAGTCACCATAAGATCGCTCAATCCTCCAAAGATATCATCACCATCGTGCCTAACAGAATGGGTCATATCAGCAGTGCCCTCTTCAGCACGCTTTACACTCTTCGTAACGGAACTTTCTTTCTCAACTCCCTCATCAGCTTCTCCAGTAGCCTTCCCAGAATGTTGAGGAAATTCCTCTTCTTCAATAACTGGGGGAAGTTTAGATTTGCCAGATAATCCCACACTGTCAACGGAATTGGAGTATTTCACTAATGAAGCCTCTACAATAGGTTCCTTCAGTACGAATTCTTTTGCGGAGGCTGGGGCATCTGACGCTCCTGTTTGAGAACTGGGGGCATCACAGGACTGAATGGACCGAGAAGAGTGCAAGAGTCCGAATTGGTGCAAAAATTCGTCCTTCAGTAGAAACTTAATACTTCTCTCATTGATAGTTACGACACTCAATCTTTCAAAAGTCGATTTGTGACTAGAATCTTTAGAGGGAGGAGGAAGTGCTGCAAAAGCAAAGAATGAAATTAGCACTTGACGACTCGAATTTTGAAAGGCTCAGAAATGAAGTGAACGGAGATAGGTAGCCTTACTTCCTACTCTTCAGATACCGTAGAATCCCGAGGGGCAACGGACAAAGAAGAACCGGTTTAAAAACCCGTGAGCGCTCTCGGGCAGATCCGTAATCAGCTTGCGGTTTCTTGCACTCCTTATAAGAATAATGGAAGGGTGATATTTGTTCCTCCCAGAAGAACACAAATAGCAGATCTCCTCGAAGCATGGGAGGCGGTTAAGCGTCCTCCTGAATAGTACGCACAATCTCATCAAAATGGCATAGCCATTAGGGTGCAACTGGAATGGAGAAATAGTTAGTCGAAGGAGGAGTATTCTAAGAAAATCATTGAAGGGGGGATTAGCTCCATTCAGACACACTTGACGATTGACTGCAATGAAGCCAGGAGGCGGCCTATCGGCAGTGTCATTTACCCCAGGAAGCAGAGCATCCGCTTCAGTAATGCCGAATTGAATACATAGCCTACTGAAAGCCCATTGGTTGAATGTAGTTGAATCTCATTCCGGAGGATTCTCCAAAGGGTCAGCCATTGGGAAAACCTCATTGGCCCGTCTACTATCTCTTCTTGCACTTGTTGAGAAGCCATTCTACATAAGGAACTGGATATTCAAATATGAGGGTGCACGTTTCCTAAAAGCGTGTGAAGTGTTGTGCAAAGCTACTGAAATAACAAGTAAATAGAGCAAAACTTGAAATAATACTGGTTTGCACATCAATTCAGGAAGATTCAAGGCTTGTTATTGGATCAAAATTAAGTGTAGTATCAATGCAGATAATATTCAGCAATAAGCAGTTATAACTGTATGAGTTTTGCGTTGATGCTTCATTTAAGTCAGCTGATTCACAGAATTTCATTTTTAATTAGATTCATATTATTTTACTTAAGTAAAATATTATCTCTTTGACCCAACCCGTCACTCGATGTGGGCAGTCGATGATGGGTATATTCGTCCTAGTTTTCTGCATTATAATAACATGTTATTAACAATCAAATGTTGGCGCAATCTGTTTAGAGGCAGTTAAAGTCCAAACAAGCAGTTCAAGTTAAAGGTCTGGTCACATTTTACGAATTAAGCAGTGCGATACTTTATCTTGTTCAACTTATGCTGTTCATATTGTCCAAAGCCTTGGAATGAAAAGGCATGTGCAAGGTAGAAGGTCACGGGTTAAGGCTATAAGGCTTTAAGTCACGACGAGGCAATTTTGCTTAAGTCTTAGCTCGTCCAAGTACAGGTGCGACCCAAAGGTTATGCCATAAAAAGTTAACTCGCCCAAATTATGGTGCGACCCAAAGATGGGTCGTTAAGGGAGTTATCGTCTGAAGCAGTATACTATGTATCCTAAGTCTCTTGAGTTCTTAAGTTATTCCATTGAGCTCTAAGGACCTAAATTAAAACGCAGGATGACTATGTCGCTCAAAAAGTTATTCATGTGCCTTGTTCCAACGACTTAGCTTAATTCGTAAGCTCTCTAAGCTGTTCAGACTCCCTTAAGTCGCCAAAGTTCATAAGTCGCTAAGGCTCCTTAAGTTTTCAGGTTCATATGTCGCTCAGGCTCCCTAAGTCATCAAGAGTCTTAGGTTGTTCAACTCTGTAAGTCGTTCTATATGATTAATTCACCTCATGCCCTAGGTCGCCCTAAGGGTATCCTAGAAATACCGAGCTCTCTTCCACTAAAAACCTAACTCCTGCTATCCACTCACACATTGCCACGTGTTCATCCCCTTTACTTCACCAGAAACGCCACAACATAACCCGAAATCCGGTAACCCAAAACCTCGTCGTCTCCTCCAAACTTCCAAAACCCATGATCAACTCCAAAAACTCCACATTCACCCAATAACTTTATGGAACCCTAAGTCGATTCATTTTCCGAGAATAACGCAATTAGCAACATTCGACGATGATCGAAAGGTGAGTCGGGGTATAATCTTTCAACATGGTAACAAAAATTGCATGAAATTGGTTATGGGAGAATCAATGGTGAACACGATGGTCATATGATCGGATTTACCTAGATTTGCTGTTGAAAATGATAATCGAAGATACGAGGAAGGGAATTTCGCTTTAGCTCTTGAGCTTGAATACAACAATGGCGGAAAGATGATAAACAGTAAAGTGAAGAGGGTGAAACGGCTTGGCGGCTTATATAGCAGAAAAAGGGGAAGATGAATAGGCGCGTGAGTTAGCAAGATCTTTGAGTCGCCCACGACTTAGCAAGGGTAAATCGAAGCACACGTCCTATAACCTGTGCATGTACTTCGAGGGGCAAGTGTTAATCCCTTTTCTGAATGGCGACCCAACTGCTTAAGAAGAGTTGGCGACTTAACGACCTAACATAACAACTGGTTAACTACCCCAAAACCCCAAGCGACTTAACTGTTCACAGCTCCAAGTGACTTACGACCTATAGCATTTGGCGAGCTAACATTACAATGAGTTAACGACTCAAACTCCCAGCGGCTTTCAACGAGTTAAGCCACCTAAACAGATCAACGGCATAGAGACTCAAAAATGACAGTGGATTGAATACTACAGCGACTCAATGAGGTAGCGACCTAGCGACCTAGCGGGTTATGAGCCCACAGCTGCACCTAAATAAGTCGCGTCTCCTTATGCTGTTTGTATATAGGTCGCTCCAACCTATATTAGGTCACTGCTTCTCCCAAGTCTATCTTAAGTTGCTCCATCTGATGCCTCAGCGAATAGATCGCCTTCCATTCCTCATAGGTCGTTGCGACCTACCAGCCAACGCAAATGGCCAAATACACCCACTATAAGCCGTAACCCGTACCCATTAGGTCGCCCGCGACCTAAACTCAACTCTTAAGCCGCTCACGGCCTACACTACACGACCTAACTTCGAAATTCCCTTATAAATACCCCGCCTACTCCACATTGTAGGCGGTGATTTCTCGAAGGCCAAGACTTTGCTGTTTTCACGACTTCTACGATACTTCAAACGCCAAAGACACTTCAAAGAACCTTGAGAAAAGATCAAGTTCACTCAAAATTAATTCAAAGAGCTTTTCTGCATCAAAGTTCTAACTACTTTCCTGAATGGTATTGTAATTGAAGAATTATTGTAAAACTTGTAATCAAATCAATAGTGGAAGAGATTAAGTGGACGTAGGCTTGACTTTGAGCCGAACCACTATAAAAAATTTGGTCTCTTTACTATTTTCTGTTATTTTCTACTTGCCTTTAATTCCCGTACCGCTTTCGCTATATCACGACTCACACTGGGGTGTTAGCGTACATTTTTAGCGTTAACACAATAGCCAATTGGTTTTATTACAGGTGGAATATCAACAATTTCCCAAGTTTTATTACTTAGAATTGAATCAATCTCACTTTGGATAGCTTCTTTCCAATATGAAGATTCAGAAGATGACATTGCTTCCTTATAGGTTTGAGGTTCGTGTTCTAACATATATGTGAAAAAATCCAAACCAAATGTCTTGGAAGTCCTAGCCCTTATGTTTCTTCTTGGTTCGACTTCCTCAATCTCTTGATGAGTTTCATCTTCATGTGAATTGCTTGATTCTTCTCTTGTCCTTTTAGGGACATTATTCCATTCATTCCTTTTGTGTGGAAATACGGCTTCAAAGAATGAGGCATCTCTAGATTCCATGATTGTACTTACATGAATATCAGCTATATCAGACTTGGATACCAAAGATCTGTTGGCACTAATATTTTGGGCTGGCCTTAAATTGGAGCAATCTACTGTTTTTGGTCCAAGTTTGACTTTCTTGGGAGGTGGAACTGGAACTTTTGACAAGCACTCCAAACTTTGAGGTATTTAAAACTTGGTTTGTGTCCTTTCCATAACTCATATGGAATTGTTCCTGCTTTATTGTGAGAGACTTTGTTTAATATGTGATTATACATATTTAAGGCTTCCCCCCACAAGTTTATCGTAGACCAGAGGTTAAAGCATGACATTAATCATGTCTTTTAACATTCTGTTCTTCCTCTCAGCTACACCATTTTGTTGTGGTGAATATGGAGCCGTTGTTTGATGAATTATACCATTTTCGGCATAGAACTATTCAAATGGTGATTCATATTCTTCACCTCGATCAGATCTCAATATCTTGATCTTTTTATTTAACTGATTTTTTACCTCAGCTTTGTACTTTATAAACGATGTAATTGCTTCATCCTTACTATTTAAAAGATATACATAGAAATATCGTGTATAGTCATCAATAAAAATGATAAAGTACATTTTCCCACCTCTTGTAGGTAATGATCTAAAATCACATGAATCTGTATGAACCAAACCTAGTAGTTCGGTGCTTCTATCAACAGATTGAAATGGTTTTTTAACCATTTTTGCTTCTACACATGTCTCACATTTGTAGTTCTTATCTGCTTGGAATTTCGGAATTAATCCCAAGTTTGATAATATTTTCATTTTTCGGAAATTTATGTGTCCCAATCTATCATGCCATAGTAAAATTTCGTGCTCAAGCAAGTAAGAAACTTCAATTATATTAATAGCACAATCAAAATACATAGTTTTATTGCCGATAATGGCTACATTTTCCTTAAATAGGCCATCACATAAATATCTCCTTCCAATATACATTCCAGCCTTGGACAGAACCACCTTGTCTGACTCGAACACCATTTTGAATCCTTTCTTTGATAGCCTGCACCAGAGATGAGATTCTTGCTTATGTCTGAAACGTGGAGCACGTCATTCAACTTGAAAGTTTTTCTAGAAGTAAACTTGAGGATTACTGTGCCACTGCCTTCGGTCATGGATACTACAGAATTACCCATATAGAGTTTTTCTTCGTGATCGAATTTCTGGTATGTAGAAAACATGGATTTTCCAGAGCAGACATGATGGGTAGCGCCTGTGTCTACCCACCATTGGTTAGGGTTCTGAACCAAATTGTATTTAGATACAACTGTCGAGAAGTTGGACTCGTCTACTTTCATGTTTTCTACTATATTTGCCTCTTTGTTGCGACCTTTTTTGAGCTGCAATCTCTAGCGGCATGTCCAACCTTTCCACAAAACCAACACTCGCCATTAAACTTTTTGGTTCGTTTGCTGTCTTTTGGTTTGTTGTCTGGAGCTTTCATTTTCTTCTAGAAATTCTTCTTTTTGTTTTTGGTCTTTGAACCTTCAGCCACAAATGCGTCCTCGCTTTGTTTTGTAACTCCACCGTTATCTGCCTCAATTTTCAGTCGGACTATGACATCCTGTAAAGAGATTTCCTTCTTCTTATGTTTTAGATAATTGCGGTAATCTCTCCATGACGGCGGCAGTTGTCCATGTTGGCTTCTACCAAAAATGATTCTCCAACCTTATGACCTTCTGCTTCGAGTTCATAATGATGATTTGCAGTTCATGCAGTTGAGCAGTCATCGGTTTAGAGTCAATCATCTTGTAGTCCATGAATTTTTCTACAATGAATTTCTTAAGACTGATATTATGTGTCTTATACTTCATGGAAAGTGCATTCCAGAGTGTCTTTGCTGCCTTTATAGGCTGATATACTTTGTATAGCACCTTATCGAGACAATTCAGAATATAGTTTTTGCACAGAAAATCGGAATGCTTCCACATATCAACATCTACTTACTTGCTTAGTGCAGTAATCGGTTCCTCCTCTTCGAGATACCATTGCAGACCGAGTGTGGTGAGATAAAATAACATCTGATTCTGCCATGTCAGAAAATCATCACCATCTCCTTTAAAAGGATCAGGTCTGTTGTGTGTTACCTTTGTTGATAATTAACCTTTTGCCATCTCGGTTTTAGCACAAAACGGGAAAGTCGTAAGATGTTATATGTCTAGTATACCAAAACAGAGAATAATCAATTATAAACTCGTTTCACAAGTTTATCAATCAGATTTTCACCACTCCAGAAGTCTGTATTTGCTAAATTAAGCAATATGTCGTAATTAAATTACAACCACAATCTAACAACTATAGTGATAATAACTATAGCGATAGATCAAACGTTATACTATTTAAAAAAATAGTACAACGTAGAAATGAAAATGATGTATATATACATACATACATATATATATATATATATCAATTATAAACCTAACCGGTTCGAAGAAGAAATTTCCGTTTGAGGCTTGTCATAACAATTTCCTTAAGACTTTATTTAAAGTCTCCCAAGATACAATAGACGTAATCTGCACGACATTGTAATTAGTAGTCAACTCTGTGATATATTGTATAGAGCAGTGAAAAGAAGAAGTAGAAGAAATTAGAATTGGAATTGGATTGAGAATGTGATCAGGATTCTCTCCTACTTACAATTTCGTCCGCATCCCTTCAAACAGTCACGTCCGCTTGACGAATCGCACCCGTTGCCTTTTTTACCGCTACTGTTCGTTAATAGGTCCCACCCGTTCGCGTCGCACTACTTCTGTTCGCCTGCGCTTCTCAGTAGGGTCGCTCTAACGGTTCACATCCGCTTCCCTCTGTCCGCCAGAAACTCACGTCTGCGAGTCCCCTTATGAACAGATTCACACTTGTTCGTATAGCCTGCACATGTCAGAAAGCCCGGCCCAGTTTTGCAGTAAAAATAGGATGATATTAAACCCAAAACCAAACCAAACCCGGCCCGGTCGGACGGCAGTGCCCGCGTGTGTGGTGGAGATGCATGATCTCCCTCCTTACAACGAAGCATACATTTGGGATCGGATCTGCTCTGTGTATTAGTCTTTGTTGATAATTCAACTGTTGCCATTTCGGTTTTAGCAAAAAACAGAAAAGTCTTAAGATGTTATACTTCTAGTATACCAAAACAGAGAATAATCAATTATAAACTCGTCTCACAAGTTTATCAATCAGATTTTCACTACTCCAGATGTTTGTATTTGCTAAATTAAGCAATATATCGTAATTAAATTACAACCACAATCTAACAACTATAGTAATAATAACTATAGTGATAGATCAAACGTTATATTATTAAAAAAAATAGTACAATGTAGAAATGAAAATTATATATATATATATATATATATATATATATATATATATATATATTATGAACCTAACCAGTTTGAAGAAGGAAATTCCATCTGAGACTTGTCGTAACAATTTGCTTAAGACTTTATTTAAAGTCTCCCAAGATACAACAGACGTAATATGCACGAGATTGTAATGATTATGTCAACTCTGTGATATATTGTATAGAGCAGTAGAAAACAAGAAGCAGAAGAAATTAGAATTGGAATTGGATTGAAAATGTGCTCAGGATTCTCTCCTATTTATAATTTCGTCCGCACTCCTTCAAACAGTCGCGTCCGCTTGACGGGTCCCATCCGTTGCCTTTAGAACCGCTACTGTTCATTAACGAGTCGCACCCGTTTGCGTCGCTGTGCTTCTGTTCGCCTGCGCTTCTTCAGTCGGGTCGCACCCACTTCCGTCTGTTTGCCAGAAACTCGCGCATGTGAGTCCGCTTATAAACAGATTCGCACCTATTCGTATAGCCAGCACATGTCAGAAAGCCCGACCCGGTTTTGCAGTAAAAATATGATCATATTAGACCCAAACCTGCTCCGATCAGACAGCGACGCGCGCGTGTGTTGTGGAGATACATGATCTCCCTCCTCACATCGAAGCATACATTTGGATGCCTCTAAGTCCCAGGCCCCAATCCATTCATTGCAAAGCTATTAATATACTAGAATAGTTTTGTAATTTTGACGATGTGAGACTTCTATATTTTTATTTAACAGGAATTCCAACATTCTTCACAACATCCATATACAAACCACCATTCTCCTTCCAGTTCATCATCACCCATCACCACCGCAATTCATTGACCATCCAAAATCCTCGTACTCCTGCAGTTCAACATACTACATCACCACATTGCAACACAATATAACATACAACTTACCCTGTCACTCCACTTCTCTTCATCCATCACTGTCTCACTGCTGTACGCATCAACCCAGCCACTCACAAGCATTCACAACTAAACTTCATCAGATAATCATCTGAACTTCACCTCCGTCACCACCCTCAAACACTGCCTTACCACATCATCCAACAACAAATATCCCACAGTACATACATTCACCAGTCAATGTACACTACAGCTATACAACATCACCTTTAAACCACTACTACATTACGTCATTAACTCCATTACTCAACACCGTCAAACAAGTTTTTGCGCTTCAGTTTTCACTGCTACTCACTGCAACAATTCAACAACTGCTGTAAACAAACCTAAACCATCCACTGTAGCATAATCATCGAACAGGTTTCCCCGTCCGAACTCACCTCACCCTAAACTCGAACAAAGTTCTTCAACCACGTCAACAATCACAAGAACCTAGTCTTCACCAAATCGACAATCATCGCAGTACAACATCAAACTTCATAATTCGAGCCACTCCACTCCACTCCAGAATCACCAAATCTACAATCACCACGAACGCGGCCTAACTCCGAAACCCCAATCGCCTTCATCCAAAACGTGAACAAATTTCGACAACACTTCATCCACCGCTGCCAAATCGCCTCGTGAAAATCCTCAACTCAAAACAAAAAATACTTCATCAAGCTGAAGTCGATTTCAGTTACCATTTCGTTTTGTGTTTCGATTTTGAGATTTGGAGTAGCATTGCGAACTGACGTTATTATTTCGCTAAATTGGAACCGGTGATAAATTCTCGTGTAAAGGAATAGTCTTGCGTTTTGCTTAGTTTTAGGTGGGTTGTGGGCTTGTTTAAAAAAAGGGAATGATAAATAGATTGTTGGATTTTGGGTTGTAAATTTTTTGTTTTCTTTTGTGGAAAAAAAAGAGAAAATTAAAGAAAAAAGTTTTGCACAATTTATGTGTTGAATTTGCTTGCCTTTTGTTGTGTTCATTTTTCCTTTTGTTCTTTCGTTTAAAAAAATCAAGTTTCAATTTCTTCTTATTTTGTTTTCATTTTGTTTTCGATTGTTTTGTTTTGTTCAGTTTTGAATTAATTTCTTCTTTGATATAAAAAAATATATTGTATATATCTTGTTTGACTCTTTTTCAGATTGCAAAAAGCATAAATTTAAAAGGAAGAATTACTTGCTTGCTTGCTTAAAAAAAAATCGCCGCTAAAATAATAAATTTCTAATAATTTGCACGCTTTGGTATCGTACTTTCATCTCTTGTTTTTAACTAGATTTGCATTGTTGGTTGCTTGTATTTGCATCCATATAAAAAAAAATCCAAAATCCAACAACAAACTCAATTTTAGTTGCATTGTAAATTCACGTTTAATTTTTTTTCTTTGCATTCATCTTTTCTTATTTTACTTTCTAAGGGCAATACCCCGATTCGCATAAGGTGAGAGATTTCATCACCCTTTCCTTAGCATATAAACGCATTTCATCGTAAAATTTGACTAATAATAAAGGTTGGACATTCGACTTAAAAGTGTCGCGAGCACATCTAGGGCTCAATTGCATCTTTGTAATTGTTTTCTTTGAACAATTTTATTTCTTGGTGCCTAGCCTATAACAGAGTAATAACCATTTATAAATTTACGGTGATTCATAAATATTATAATGGCTATTCCTCTGAAGGTACTTAAACCTTCAGATGCATTACTAAAGTAATTCGTGGTGCACAGACAACCACTGCCCGTTACTTGGCTGAGAAATATTTTGTTGATTTAAGACAAAGTGTGATTATACAATTTTAGGTTAGGAGCTGCTAAGGACAGAAAACTGTAATTAAGTCCTTTGCATTCATTTAGTTGCATTAGTTCATGCATATTTAAGAAAACAAAAACAAAATCCAAAATCCAAAATCCAAAAAAATTATAAATTTTTCTTAATATTTTTTTCAAAAAAATCCTTTTAAAAATATTCCTTCTAAAATTTTCAATCAAAAACAAAAATTCAAAAAAATATAAAATATTTTCAAAAACAATTTTTTTTTTGAAAATTCATAAAAAGAAACAAAAATCAAATTTCCATTTTCTAAAAATCCTTTTGGTAAATATTTGAAAATTTGAAAATTTAAAAACAAAAAACATTTAAAAGTTTAGAAGGCCAAAAAAATCAAACTTCTCTTTTGGAAAATAAATTTCACTTTGTAAATATTTTTCTTCTCTTAGAAAAAACAAAAAAAAAAACAAAAGAGAAACAAAAATAATTTTTCACTTCATTTTCCAAATCTAGTTTCATTCTCTAAACTCAATTCTAACTTCTTTCTCTTCTCGACTTTCACTTGTGCATGAATACATGGACTCGTGACACAACAACAAATCGTTGGACTCCCGACTCGACAACTAATCTTTTTAACTCAAACAGACGATCCTTCCGAAATGGCGAACGCCCATCGAACTTTTATGGATAGAATCTTTTCCAATGGAATTTCTATTCCATCTTGGATCACGTTACCCGCCCCTACGTGTAACCGTTTCAAAATTCACTCGAACCATATTGTCATGCTTTCAAATTTTAGTAAATTCGAACACGATAACCCCTTCATTTTCTAACTAAATTCGAACAAGTTTGCGCAACCATAAAACTCCAACAACTTTTCGATGATGGAATTAAACTTCGATTAATCCCATTTGCTCTTACGGATTACACTGAAAAATGGTTGTACAACTTACGGTCAAACTCAATTATAAGTGGGAAAAATTTGTAAAAGCTTCCTTAAAAAAGTTCTATCCCTTGGAAAAAAACGAGTAGAATCCGAAACGAAATTGCAAATTTTCATCAATTCAAGGGAGAACCATTTGAAAAATATTTTGAAAAATTCAAAGAGCTTTTGATAAAATGTCTATACCATAGCTTTGAAAAATGTATGATTTGCCAAATCTTATACGATGGACTCAAAAGCAGCTCACCAACCAAGCTCGAATTAATGTGCCAAGGTAACTTTCTTGCCCAACATTACGATGATGCTTGAAATCTCTTGAAAATCTCGTCGAAAAATCATCCTAATGGGAACGTTCGAACGAAAAATCAATTTACTCACGATCGAGTGCACACTTGATGGGATCTTCTTTTGCGTTAGAAGCTAAGATTGACACGACAATTAAACAAAAATTGATAACGTTTTCTCATCAAATCAAATGAACCAAGCTTCCCAACCGATGTATGATAAAATGCAATGATCCTAATCATATAGCCGATCACTGTCCAAATTCTGTCGAACAAATCATGCTTTCAATAAAGCCAAAAATGACCCATTCTCTCCAATGTACAACCCCGGTTAGATAAATCATCCAAATTTTGCTTGGAACAAAAAACAATCCCAACATGAATACGGTTCGTCCAAATTTTCGAGCATTCCCAAATAATGCTTTGAATCATCCCTTTCAGCCATATAATTTTCAACCAAATTTTGCGGGTCCGTCTCATAATCAACCGCAATAATCAAATTTTCAACCAACTTCTGCTCATCCTCTCCAAGACGATAAACATTTAAGTTCACTTGAGAAAACTCTTGAAACGTTGGCTAAAGCAACTACTCAAAGTCTTCAATCAAACAGCAATTTGCAAAAAAAAATTGACCTCATATATGCAAAAAACAAACCAATCAATTGCAAAACTCGAAATGCAAATGAGTCAATTAGCCACGTCTGTAAGTGAACGTGAACAATGAACATTCCCAAGCCAGCCCCTTCCAGATCCTAGAAATCAAAACACAAATTCAAATCAAGCCCATGTTGTTCAAGATAGTAGCGTCGCCTAGCTATCACAACTTTACATTCCGGTAAACAAATCGAGAATCCAGTCGTTAACTTAAACGATTTACTGAAACATCTCCCGAAACTTCTAAAGCAACGAGTGAGTCTGAAAAGAACGTGGAGCCGAACGTTGAATCGAATGGCAATCAAAATTCTTCTTCTACTCGAGTAGGCCCACCTATAGAGCTGTGCAGTTAAAGTGCTCGGCAGATTCGAAGCGGTAGAGGTGCAAAAAGTCATAGTGGGGATACAACGAGGATATAGCAGGATATAGCGCATGGCTCTAAAATTGCTTATAAAACTCGTACTTAATGTTTTTACAAATATATGAATGGTAATTAAATGAAAAATTATCATTCAGTTGAATTATAATTAATACATAAATAATTTTAAACAAAAAATATGTGCGAATATACTTTAGATAAACGTAAAACTATGATATAACATAATTGTATTTAGTAGAATATTAGAGTATTTTCATTTCTTAAAATATGTTAAAAATTAAATCAAATAAATTAGTTTCATAATTTTTATAATGTATAAACGCATTTTTTTAATTCATTTTATTAAAGAAGATATAGTGGAAATAGGAAAATATAGCGGGAATAATGGGATATAGCGGAAATAGCGGGGATTAAAGCGAAAAGGCTATATTTTGGGGCTATATGGAAAAATCGTAGCGGTAGAAATCCGCTATGAGATATAGCGGGGTTGTAGCGGAGTAATAGCGGGGCATTAACTACACAGCTACAAAGTATGATGTTCCATTTCCACATCGTCTTCGACCAAAGAAACACTCGGACCAAATGGAAATGATGATGGAAACTTTTAAACAAGAGAAAGTTAACATCCCGCTTCTTGACATCATTCAGCAAGTCCCCACATATGCGAAATTTGTTAAGGACTTGTGCACCCAAAAGAGACACACTCAAGTACCCAAAAAATTCTTCTTAGCCGCCAGTTTGAGTGAAGTCTTGTCCCAATCCATGCCCGTTAAATACAAAGATCCTGGCTGCCCTATGATTTCGTGTACAATTGGAGGTAAGATGATTAACAAATGTTTTATTGACTTAGGCCCCAATGTCAACTTGATTCCATACTCCGTGTACGAATAATTAGGCTTGGTGTGCTCAGGCCTATAAAAGTTATGCTTCAATTCGTTGTTCGTTCAATTAAGAAGCCCATGGGAAAAATCGAGGATGTGCTCATTCGGGTAGGGCAATTCATATTCCCCGTTGATTTTATCATTCTCGAAACACCACCCATGAAAAATCCCATGAGTCTATTTCCATTGATTTTAGGCCGACCATTCTTAGCCACCTCAAATGCCTTAATCACTTGTCATAACGGTTCGATGAAAATCTCTTTTGGAAACGTAACTTTAGACCTTAACATTTTCAATCTTGAAAGCCAATCGAACGAACCTCATGACCAAACATTGGAAGCTGGTGCCATTTATGAAAATCGAAAATAAGACAATTGATTTTAGCGATGAACGCGAGGCCGAGTACGAAAAATTGTTTCATGAAATTCCCAATGAGATTGAATACACTTTTCCTTTTGAATCGCTTCCAATTGAGTACAAATATCAACCCAATTCTTTAATCGAAAACCTCTCAAAGTTGGACCTCAAACCACTTCCCGATTACCTTAAGTACGCATACTTAGGTGATAACGATTGCCTGTCACAATTTCCGCAACTCTCTCTCTTGATCAAGAAACCTCGTTACTCTCTATTCTTTCGAAAAACAAAGAAGCAATTGGATGGTCGATTTTCGATATAAAGAGAATTAGTCCAGCTCTTGTTCAACATCGCATCCATTTAACCGACGATACCAAGCCTGTTAATGACGCGCAACGAAGGCTTAATCCAAAAATGAAAGATGCGGTGCATGATGAAATTCTTAAACTTCTCGATAACGGAATCATTTACCCAATCTCGAATAGTTAATTGTTTAGCCCAATTCACATTGTATCGAAAAAGTCTAGGCTAACCGTTGTCAAGAACGATTCAAATGAACTTATTCCAACCCGTACTGAAATGGGTTGGCGTGTTTGCAATGACTATCAAAAACTAAATGTTGCAACACGTAAAGATCACTTCCCTTTTCCTTTTATCGACCAAATGCTTGAACGGTTGGCCAGCCACCAATTCTACTGCATCCTTGACGGTTATTCCGCTATAACCAAATTCCAATCGTTCCCGAAGATCAAGAGAAATTGACATTCACATGTCCATTCAGTACTTTTGCTTATCGACGTATGCCATCCAGAATTTGTAACGCTCCTGCTACTTTCCAACGATGCATGGTTGGCATATTTTCCGACATGATTGAATGCTTTATTGAAGTTTTTATGGATAATTTCTCTGTCTTTGTCGATTCTTTTTTCCAATGTTTACAACATCTCGAGTTGGTTCTAAATCAATGTTAAAAAACCTTTGATTTTGAATTGGAAAAAATGTCACTTTATGGTCAAACAAGGCATAGTCCTTGGACACATGATCTCAAATAAAGGCATTGAGTTAGATAAAGAAAAAGTTGACGTAATTGCAAACCTACCCATTCCCAAATCTGTTAAGGACATTCGATCATTTCTCAGTCACGCTGGCTTTTACCGATGCTTTGTGAAAAACTTCAGCAAAATCGCTCGTCCTTTGACGACTCTCCTCAGAAAAGATGTTATTTTCAATTTTAATTCTGATTGTATCTCTTCTTTCGAATGTCTTAAGAAGGAACTCATTTCTGCTCTAATCATCTTGCACCCAATTTGGATCTTGCTTTTGAATAAATATGTGACGATTCTAACTTGCGGTTGGCGCTGTTATAGGACAATGCATCAACAAAATCCTTCATGTCATTTACAGTGACGCTCAACTCAACTACACAACAACTGAAAAAGCGCTTCTAGCTGTCGTTTTTGCGCTAAAAAAGTTAGACCATACTTGATAGGTTCACACATTACTGTGTACACAGGCCACTCTACGCTTTGATATTTCTTCGCTAAAAATGATGCTAAATCCCGTTTGATTCGCTGAATCCTTTTACTTCAAGAATTTGACCTTATAATCAAAGACAAAATAGGATCCGATAATATCATAGCCAATCATTTATCTCGTATTCCGAACATATCATCTTCTTTGCCAATCGATGAAAACTTCCCCGATGAACAACTTTTTTCAATTTCTGTCGATCCATGGAACGTTGATATAGTGAACTACTTAGTCACTAAGGAAACTCCATCATCTTGGTCTAAACATGATAAATACAAATTCGTCTCCCAAGTGAAATATTTTTATACGGACGATCCATACTTGTTCAAATATTTCTCCGACCAAATCATCCTAGGTAGCATTCCGGATAATGAGACCAGGAGTGTTCTTTTGTTTTTCCATAATCAAGCGTGTAGTGGACATTCCAATCCTCGAAGAGTTGCAGAAAAGGTGCTTCAGTGTGGTTTCATTGGCTTTCTCTTTTCAAAAACTCATTTGAATTTTGTATAACTAGCAATTGATGTCAAATGCTTGGACGAATTTCTCGATGAGATATGATGCCTCTAAACCACATTCTTATGATCGAAATCTTTGATTTTAGGGTATCGACTTTATGGGACCTTTTCCCAATTCTTTTGGAAACTTGTATATCATTCTCGCTGTTAGCACCAGAATTGGTCACTAACACCCTTAAGAGAGATTATGTAGAGAGATTAATGATGAAAGTAAATGTAAACGGTGAACAGAATGCTAAACTAAATGCAGAAAATAATAACACCGAATTATAGTGGTTCGGCGTAATTGCCTACGTCCACTTCCAGGTTAATCTTTATTGCTTTACTTATCAACTGGTTACAGATACAATCCATACATAAACTATTTGATTACAATTGTTAAGCAAAGAAGATAAGTCTTGAATGAGTCTTGAATGCGGCAGAGTCTTCCAGGTGTTCTAAAAAAAAGTCCCTTTCACTGTGCCCTGCCTCTCTATTTATAGACGAAGATGAGTTGGACTTCCCTGATGGGCCTGGTAGCTAGATATCTTGGCTCAAAGCGAGTGATTTCTGTGTGCCGAACCAATAATGCCGGTCGGCAAATTCCGAACACTTTCTTTATGCCGAACTAGGCGATGTGTCGAGTGAAGAGTGCAAGACGAACGTGAACCGATGCCGGTCGAGGGGAGATGCCGAACGAGGCTAGAATGCCGAACGGGTTTCATGCTGGTCGAGATTGGATGCCGGATGACTCTGCCATGCCGAATGAGGCTTTGTGCCGAACAAGGCTGGAATGCTGATTGAGGCTTGAATGCCGAACGACCATGCTAAATGCCGAACAGGGCATTGTGCCGAATAAGGCTGGAACGCCGATTGAGGCTGGAACGCCGAACGACCATGCTAAATGTCGAACGACCCTCAATGTTGAACGGGGTCTGAATGCCGAGCAGCGTGGAATGCAGAACGAGCTTGCTGTGTCGAACAGTGCTCAATGCCGAACAAGGTCTGGATGCCAAACGGTGTGTGATGCCAAACGACCAAGCTGTGTCGAACGAGCCCCAATGCCAAACGATGATAGATGTCGAACGGGCTAGTTGTGTCAAGCAAGAATTTCCCATAAAGTCTCTATCTACCTGGTCAAGCAACTGGGTAACACTTGCACCCCAAAGTATATCATGTCGATGAACATGATGCGCTTTGAATTACAAGTCCTCCGTGTTATGCTTCAAGCATTGGTGTTGTTCTCTCGAAAGTGTATTCTCCTGAATGCTGCTCGATATAGTGCATGCCGAGCGACATGCTAAAGCCGAACAACAAACGAATGCCGAATGGCATTGATGATGCCGAACGAGGGATGTGCTTTGACCGGTTCAACCGGTCATTATCCCTTTGACTTCCTTTCTTCCCCCTATAAAGGTTGGCGCTTCACTTCTCTCTCTTTTCTTTTTTACTTTTACCTCAACCCTGCAAGAACACGTAACTTACCTCCCTCAAACCTCGTTCACTTCTCCAATCTTCCCTTCCTATCCTAAATCCATCAAGTCCTACCAACAGTTCCTTCTCAAACTGAGTCTGAACGACTTTCAATCTTAAGCCCACTGACCCCCCAGCTCCCATCATTCTCTTTGGTAAGAATCTTTCGTTCAAACGTTCTTTCAAATTAGGAAGTATAGCACAAAGTTCGAATTCATGAATTCTCTATAGATTATAGAAAGTAGGAGGCGTGTGGAATGGATAGGAGAGAGGAAATGGAAACCGACTGTTTCCAGGTCGTAGGTTCCTATTGGTTTACCAATCGTTAGAGTTAGGATGTTGAAGTGGAACATGACCGTTGTTCGAGGTCGTTCAGTAATCAAAGGGCGAAGAAGTACCGAGCGCGGCCATTCGGCACTTGTATCTTGAGTGGAGGATGGTCAACCACGAGACGAGTGGATCGATAGACTCTATGCATGAGTGACGTCAGGGAGGTAGGAAGTAAGTGACTCAGTGTATCTGGCTCATACGCTTGATCCAAAGAATGCCGAGCAATGGAATCGGGCCGGATGGTATTTTGACCGAACTGGATTGAGGCCGGGCAACATTTAGGCCGAACAGCATTTAGGCCGAGCGACATTTAGGCCGAACGGCATTTCAGCCAAGCGGCATTTAGGCCGAGCGGCATTTAGGCCGAACGACATTTAGGCCGAGCGGGTTTCAGGCCAAGTGTTAGAAGTGTTGCTCGACCTTGACCTTCGATGAATGGATAACAACGGTCGAAATCATTCCAACTTGAACATAACCCTCGTCGAATTCACTTATTTCCCATGCCTAATCATATGAAAAAAAACAAGGACAAGGACTTAAGTAAAACGACATATCGAACTAATCGGGACTGATAACTCCCTAGGCCGAACTGGATTGAGGCCGAGCAACATTTAGGCCGAGCGACATTTAGGCCGAGCGGCATTTGGGTCGAACGACATTTAGGTCGAGCGGCATTTCGACCGAGCGGCATTTAGGCCGAACGACATTTAGGCCGAACGACATTTAGGCCGAGCGGCATTTAGGACGAGCGGCATTTAGGCCGAGCGGCATTTAGGACGAGCGGCATTTAGGCCGAGCGACATTTAGGCCGAGCGGCATTTAGGCCGAACGACATTTTGGCCGAGCAGCATTTAGGCCGAGCGGGTTTTAGGCTAGGTGTTTCAAGTGTCGCTCGCTTTGACCTTCGATGATTGCATAACAATGGTCGAAATCATTCCAACTTGAACATGACCCTCGTCGAATTCACTTATTTCCCATGCCTAATCATATGACAAAAAACAAGGACAAGGACTTAAGCAAACCGGCATATCGAACTAATCGGGACTGATAACTCCCCAGTTTCAACAATCGTAAGTCTGACTTTAAATCGATAATAACAGATAATAGCTTTCAACATATAGTGCCAATGTCCGAGTCCAAAATTGAAAACATCAAAAGACAGGCTTTCGGAGATGGTCAGCGATGACGGTCTTCGAAGATGACAATTCAAAGCT
Source organism: Allium cepa (assembly GCA_030765085.1). Classification (NCBI taxonomy): domain Eukaryota; kingdom Viridiplantae; phylum Streptophyta; class Magnoliopsida; order Asparagales; family Amaryllidaceae; genus Allium; species Allium cepa. Next base: position 503,257,374 of record CM060945.1, read on the forward strand.
CAACTTAATATCGTCAGCTCTGTGTCTTTTAATTTCTCAGCACTTATATTTGAATGATCTCACTAGTTCACACACCATGGGGGGAATATTTATGCTGTTAAGTCTAACATCGATTATTTTTCAAGTATAGTTCAAACAGGTACTCTGTTAGATTCAATCTTCATTAGAGATGTCTAGGAAATCTAGCTCTGCTACAATCTCAAATAGACCCGGGCCATCCTCTAGATAGGAAGTTGTAGATACTTCACATCCGTCAGCTACCACCGCTCAAGAATTTCGAACCCTGCGACTACATCTGTTGACTTGGCTCCCGATGCTTTGGAGGCAGCGATTTTTCTAGATGACCCAATCAATTCTCAGGCTTCAAAGATTAGCGAAAGTACACTCTGTTGGATCTGCTCTGTCCATGGAATCCCCTTTGACGATGTATTAGTTCCATCGGGGCATGATCATCCACACTCGCCCACAGTCGGATGCACAGCTTGCAACCAATTCATGTGCTGGGTTGGCAGCGTGCCACCGTTCAACTCATTCATTCGAGACGTGTTACAGTATATCAACATTGCCCCATCGCAACTGCATCCAAACAGCCACGCATTCGTCTACGGCACTTGCATCCTCTTCATGAGTGTCCTCTCTAGACTTCGGACTACGGACGATATCCGATACATATATTACATCAAGAGATGGAAGGATAGCCCATCTTTCGTGTTTCTTGAGCCATACAACAAATGTCAAATCCTAATCAAGGCATGGAGCAAGTTTGCCCTATATAAATAGGAATGGTTTTATATGCGATGTCCTCCCGGCTTTGCAAGGAGATGGGTGGAAGGAAGTAAGTCTTTTTCCTGGACCAATACTCATGATTGATCGAAGCTATACCTTTTCTAACTCTCTTCCATCTTTTCGGGTATTAATCCGCGTCCCGAGGACTCCGGATATTCTGAAGCTGTCGAAGCTATTCGAGCCATTCCCGCCGAAGACCGGGACATCAGAACTCTCATTTCAATTGAGTCATTTACAAAGTTTGGGTTGTTGGCGGAAGGTCGTCGGATAAGCCTCCCTAGGGTGTTACCACACCCAGCCCTACTTCTGGCAAAGGGAGAAAACAAGCTGAGTCTTCAGCGTGTAACGCCCCTGATACACTAGAAGAAGGGGAAATTAAGGAAACTAAAACGCTTGAGGCACAAGATGAGAACGTTAGTCCCACTAGGGATTTGATAATCGAAGTTCACGACATCGAGACGTCGTGTTCCCCTTCAAAGGGGAAGAAGAAATTAACATACAAGCTGAGGAAGAAAATAGTCGATGGAACTTCTAAAGTTACTCTTGTACCAGTGGAGAAAGAAGCTTCTTCACAGCATTTAGAAATTTCTCTAAAAGGCCTGTCGAACCTCTCCATACCTGATGATATACTCAACTACGACTTCGACGATCTAGAGGCCCTTAAGCTTCATTCGTCCGTGAGAGGCGATATAATCGTTCAAGCCCAAAACCAGGGAGAAAAAACTCCTAGTAGTAAAGAAACTGGTTCGTCCGAGGGAAACACTAGGACACACACAAACACATGCACTTCATCTCGCACTTAAATTTCCGTTATCACCCTATTCTTTGCTAACTCACCATTATTTAAACTTTGTGTAGGTGACATGGGGCGCACGCATGGACTTGACCGCCTTCGTGGGTCATCGATTTTCTACCAATCTGGCCGGGATTCGGGCTCCGACAACCGTCGAGATAGAGATGAATCCGGCGATCGAGATTACCATCGCCGAGAGTCATCATACCGAAGGAAAACTTTTAACCAGCCCTCATATCCTTGCGATCCTCCTTCTCAGCCGGAGCACAGCAAAGATAAATCTGGACATAAGGGGTCTCAGCCTGAGGCACATCGGGATCAACACACTGGTTCGTCAAGTACTAAGCAATCTCGAGATCCGCATAGAATGCCTACGGTCTCCAAGCAGACTCCTCTTACTCTGTAACTGATCCAATGGTCACTAAATGACTTGCTAAACTTAAAGCCTTGTTTTTGAAGATATGCTTTGATGGCTTAAAGTTTCTTCCGATGATCCACCATATTCCAAGGCGTGTCAAGCAAAGTGCCATCGCTTGTATCAATGATGTCTATGTACAGCAAGATGCGTTCGCGAAATTAGCCGGGAATGTTTCGAAATTTTCCATAGAGCGTCAGCATGAGATAGATCGCCTGAAGCTTGAGGCTATCCATGATAAAGATATTATTAAAGCTCAGGACAAAGAGCTTGCTTCTTATAAGTCTCAGCTTGATGCCTCCCGGAAGAGCGCTACAGATATTGCCGAGGCCATTACTCGTCTGGAGTCCACCCATAAAAAAGAAATCGACGAGGCGGTCCAACGCTGTGGGGCACTAGCTTTAGGGAAAGACTCAGTGCAGAAGGAGAGGGACGCCTTTGCTCTCCGAGTTAAGTAGCTGGAGGAGCAACTCCGCAAAGAAAAAGGGGAGAAGACCGCTGCCCAAGAAGAGTCGCATCAATATTGTGACGAGATCGTCGCCACCCGACTTCTAAAGGTGAAGCTTGATGATTAACTTTCTCAGGTTGAGAGGCTGAAGAATGAAGCCCGTGAGGACGGCAAGAAAATAGCGTCAGTGGAGGTCGACTCCCGCCTTGAGTCGGCTGAAGAAGCAGGTAGGGAGGAGGTCAAAAGCAAGTTCGACCCATAAATTGGAGAATTCAATGCCCGCGTCCTCATGCACCGAGACTTAACTTTTTTGGGTGAGGGCTAACTCAAATCTTTAGCAGAGGCATGGGAGACCTTAGTAGAAATCAGGAAGGTCGAACTTGGTGTCGAGGAGGTTGATGAAGGAGCTTTAATAGAAGAATTTCTTAAGGGAAACAAGCCTTCGGACCTGTCTGCGGCAGAAGCTCTTTATTGCAAAGGCTTCCCTTAACGAAAGGGAAAGAGGTTATTGTCGGTCCATCCGGGATCCAGTCTCAAGCTCATGCTCCCACTCAGCCGGCCGATCGGCCGATACTTGATCCCTTTGAGATGCACATCGGTTATGCCTCGGAGGACCTCGGACTTGGCGTTCACATTTTGTCTCCCATTCCAGAGGGTGAGGCCCCTCGGACGGCTGAGAGCCAGCCGAAACCTGGTAGATAACCCTTCCATTTAACATTCCAAAAGTCGTCGTTTTTCACTAGGGGCCATCATATTCTAATACTCATTTTTCATGATTCTATGCAGGCCGTTCTGATCCCTAACTCACTCAAAGGAGCGATGTCGCCAAAGAGGTGAAGGAAAAGACAAATGAGGCCACTCATCCAGGGGAGGTACCCGGTCCAGATGCTCAGGCGATCGGAGCGCTTAATGAGGATAAGTCCGAGACTTCCTCTCCCATCGATGGGAGTTATTAAATCGAAATTACAGGCGCCTTTGAACACACATCTAAACTGAGCATGAAGGAGCAGCTTAAGAAGGAGAAGAAAAAGACAGTCGAGATCAAATTCGAGCCTCAAGCTGTGGACTTGGGCGATCCTCTAAATAAGCCGTTGAAGGTCATCCTTCCTAGCGGGTCTAAGCCCATGGAAGTTCCCCATACTTCTTCAGTTATCGCTTCCCCATCAAACAAAATTATCAAGGTCAAACGTATGGGAGAGGAGTCGTCTGGAAAAAGGTGAAAGAAGTCGAAGAAGTAGTCGTCGCTTTCGTTCAACGAGAGTTAGTTTAGATTATGTAATTATTTTTATTTACTTTCGTAGTTCATGTAATTTAACTTTTGACTCCAAGCTTCGGAGGAGTTGTAGTAGAAACTTATTTTTGATGAATAAAACTTAGTTCTTTTGCCTTTCAGAAGACTTCCGCTGCTTGGTTTTCTGTATAATCATGGTCAAAACCCAAGCAATTGCGAGTTACATAAACTTCTCAATTCATCTTCAAATAAGTTGATAATTTTTTGGCATTGCACATCCTTTATTCCACGCTCTGGGTACTTAGAATATTTTCCAGTCCGCACACCAAGGGTTCGATGACTTCAAGTCATTTGTATTCAGTCCGCCCTTAGGGGACTTGGATATTTAAATAGTTTATTCTCCAGTCCACGCTTTGGAGACTAAGAGTATTCCAGTCCACACTCCGGGGACTTGGAGATTTTGAGTCGTTTATAATCTGGTCCGCACTTCGGGGACTCAGAGTACTCCAGTCCGCACTCCGAGGACTTGGAGATTTTGGGTCGCTTATACTCTGGTCCGCACTCTGGGGACTTAAGTACTCCAGTCCACACTACGGGGACTTGGAGATTTTAAGTCGTTTATACTCTAGTCCCCACTCTGGAGAGTCAGAGTACACTAGTCCGCACTCCTGGGACTTAGAGATTTTGAGTCATTTATACTCTGGTCTGCACTCTGGAGACTTGGAGTACTCCAGTCTACACTCCGGTGACTTGGAGATTTTCAGTTGTTTATACTCTGGTCCACACTCTGGGGACTCGGAGTACTCTAGTCCGCACTACGGGGACTTGGAGATTTTGAGTCGTTTATACTCTAGTCTGCACACTATCGACTCCGAGTACTCCAGTCCGCACTTTGGGGACTTGGAGATCTTGAGTCGTCTATATCCGGTCCGCACTCTGGGGACTCAGAGTACTCCAGTCCGCACTTCGGGGACTTAGAGATTTTGAGTCGTTTATACTCTGGTCCGCACTGTGGGGACTCTGAGTACTCCAGCCCGCACTCCAAGGACTTGGAGATCTTGAGTCATTTATATTCTGGTCTGCACTCTGGGGACTCAGAGTACTCCAGTCCGCACTCTGGTGACTTGGAGATTTTGAGTCGTTTATACTCTGGTCCGCACTCTGGGGACTCAGAGTACTCCAGTCCGCACTCCGTGGACTGGGAGATTTCGTGTCCTTTGTACACTGGTTTGCACTCTGGGGACTCTGAGTACTCCAGTCTGCACTCCGTGGACTGGGAGATTTTGAGTTGTTTATACCTTGGTTCGCACTCTGTGAACTCAGAGTATTCCAGTCCGCACTCCGGGGACTTGGAGATTTTGAGTCATTTATACCCTAGTCTGCACTCTGGGGACTCAAAGTACTACAGTCCACACTCCGAGGACTTGGAGGTTTGGAGTCGTTTATACCCTGGTCTACACTCTGGGGACTCAGAGTACTCCAGTCCGCACTTCTGGGACTTGGAGATTTTGAGTCCTTTATACTTGGGTCTACACTTTGGGAACTTAGAGCACTCCAGTCCGCACTCCGGGGACATGGAGACTTTGAGTCGTTTATACTCTGGTCCACACTTTGAGGACTCAGAGTACTCCAGTCCGCACTTCGGGGACTCGGAGATTTTGAGTCGTTTATACTCTAGTCCGCACTTTGGGGACTCAGAGTAATCCAGTCCGCACTTCGAGGACTTGGAGATTTTGAGTCGTTTATACTCTGGTCCGCACTCTGGGGACTATGTGTACTCCCATCCGCACTCCGGGGACTTGGAGATTTTAAGTCGTTTATACTCTAGTCTGCACTCTGGGGACTCAGAGTACTCCATTTCGCACTCCGGGGAATTGGATATTTTTAGTCGTTTATACTCTGGTCCGCACTTTGGAGACTTAGAGTAATCTAGTCCGCACTTCAGGGACTTGGAGATTTTGAGTGCTCGTGGGCGTTCGTACCTCAGACGGAATAATGTATCTCTTAGTTATTCGTCACAGTGTTATCATACACAGAAACATCGACAATTTATAGAGAAAATGGCTTCAAGCCTTTATAAATGCAAACAAGCTAAATTGTCTTATTACATGCCGTAAACTAGGAATAAAAACTTGCTGGAAATAAATGCAATTAAAATATGAAAGAAATGAACTAAGTGTAATAATGCCGCAAATCCTCGCTATTCCATGCTTGGGGGAGTGTCACACCATCAAAGGTTGCTAGCTTGAACGTTACTTCTCCAAGCTTTCGTTCAATGACGTATGGACCTTCCCATGCGGGGCTTATATGTGATGGAATCGGGAAAACTCGTTTCAAAATGAGATACCCACGCCAAAGATTCTTGGTCGGACTTTTTCATTATAATATCAAGCGACTCGGTGCCTGTATGCGGCCGCTCTCAAATTAGCTTCTTCACACTTTTCATAAATGAAGCCCAATGATTCTAGCAAAAGATCTTGATTTGACTCATGGTCATAATAAGTTACCTGATGTGATGGAACTTCAAGTTCTACGGGTATGACAGCTTACATGCCATATGCCAGTGCTAATGGAGTGTGGCCAGTCGTGGACTTATGGGTGGTTCTGTAAGCCCAAAGCGCTGTTGGAAGCTCATCCACCACTTGCCGCTAGCCTTCTCCAAACGTTTTTTAATATGGATTTGATTATTTTGTTTACGGCTTCCACTTGTCCATTAGCTTTCGGATGAGCAACCGCTGCAAACTTTTTCTCAATACGATATTTTTGGCAAAATTCCTTGAACTCCTTGCTTTCTAATCGAGTTCGTTGTTTGTAATGATCGCTCGTGGAAGGCCAAAACGGTATATAATATTTCGTACGACGAAATTAATGACCTTTTTGGTGGTGATAGTGGCCAAAGGCTCTACTCCTGCCCACTTGGTAAAGTAATCGACCGCAACTATCGCGCATTTTGCACCGCCTTTGGATAAGGGTAAGGAACCGACTATATCGATCCCTCACATTGCAAATAGCCAGGGCTAACCATTTATGTGAGTTCCGTCGACGGAGCTCTCGGGATTTTCGCATATTTCTGACATTTGTCACATCTTCTCACGTAGTCTGCGGCATCCCGATTTATAGTCGGCCAATAGTATCCATAGCGGAGGATTTTATTTGCTAACGTCTGCCCTCCAGTATGGTCACCACATTCACCTTCATGGACTTCCTTCAGGACTCGTTTTATCTCATCATGGGCAATGCACCGGAGTAAGTGGTCAAGAATCTCCTTCGATACATTACCCCATCTTGCATTACATAACGCTAAGCCTTATGAATAACTTGTCGTTTTTCGCTCCTTCTTTCGGGCATGACCCCATGTAATAAGTACTGCTTGAATGGGGTCATCCATGATTCCTTCTCGATTTCTGTTTCTTACATGAAATCTACCTCCGTCATATTTATGATCGGAACATGCAAGGTTTCAACAAAAAACAATCCCATCTGATGTGCATCGCCAGTGCTTGCAAATTTTGCCAATGAATCGGCTACTCCGTTTTGCTCACGCGGGACATGTGAAATATCATAATACTTGAGATTCGCTAGTAGCTCTTGAACCCAACCAAATACGGGGAAAGTTTCTGCCCCTTTGCTTGATAGTCTCCCTGCAATTGGTACATCACCAGTTGTGAGTCACAAAAGATTTTAACCGATCTTACTCCCAGCACTTTGATAAGTCTTAAGCTGGCAATCAATGCTTCATACTCGTCTTCGTTATTCGTTGCCGTGATTTCAAGCTTCAACGCGTAGCAAACCGATCGCTTCTCAGGAGTCATAAGAACTATGCCAGCCCCCGAACAACGGTTGTTAGATGCCCCATCGGTGCACATCTTCCATCGAACGGGAGGTATGACATTGTGGCCATTTGACTCGTCTGTCATGGTGAACTCAGCAATGAAATCTTCTAGCGCTTGCCCCTGTATGGCCCTTCGTGGCAGGTAGGTAATATCGAACTGACTTAACTCGATATTCCATTTTAACATCCTTTCAGAAGTTTTTGGTCATTGGAGTACCTATCGCAAGGGTTGATCGGTGTAAACACTGTTTGAGTGTGCCTGGAATGCGAAACTTGCGTGATGCAATCACCCAGCAATAAGCTAGTTTCTCAATCCTGGGATAATTTCTTTCTGCCCCCGTCAAACATTTACTGACATAATATACTGGCTTTTGAACTCGATCCTCTTCACGAACCAAAGCCGTACTGATAGCATGCTGGGATACTGCCAGGTATACATACAACATTTCATGGTCAACTATTTTTGATAGCACCGGGGGACTTTCTAGATGTCTAACCAGAGCTCAGAATGCTTCCTTGCAGTCAGATGTCCACTCGAAATTCCTCTTTCCTTTCTTTATCACATAAAAGAAAGGAATGCACTTATCCGTGGCTTTGGATATGAATGGACTCAGCGCGGCCACCTTTCCGTTCAAGCTTTGTAATTGCTTTATAGTTCTGGGCACTTGTATGTCCTGAATAGCCTGAATCTTTTCCGGGTTAGCTTCAATTCCACGTTCGTTCACAATGAAACCCAAGAACTTCCCTAATGCAATGCCAAAAGAATATTTTAAAGGGTTGATCTTCATCCCGTAATGCCTAAGTATATCAAACATCTCTGATAAGTCTCGGATGTGGTCGTTTGAGTGTCATGGCTTCACGAGCATGTCATCCATATAGACTTCCATTGTTCTACCAATCTGTTCTTTAAACATTCGATTCACCAGACGCTGATAAGTTGCTCCCGCATTTTTAATCCAAAAGGCATTACTACATAGCAATATAGCCGTACAACTATGACAAAACTGGTGTGTTGTTGGTATGGAATGTGCATCGGGATCTAATTGTATCCCGAATACGCATCCATAAATGAAAATAATTCATGTTCGACGATAGAGCCGACGAGCTGGTCGATTCTAGGTAAAGGAAAACTATCCTTCGGGCATGCTTTATTCAGATTAGAGTAATCGACACTTGTTCTCCACTTCCCATTCACTTTCCTTACCAGCACAGGGTTAGATACTCAGTTGGGGTAGAGGGCATCGCGGACGAACCCATTGGCTTTGAGGTTGTCCACCTCCTCTTTGAGAGTAGCGGACCTCTCCGGGTCCATGCCTCTCCTTTTCTGTTTTACATGAACGTATTTTGGGTCTATATTCAACATATCACTCGCGATAGTAGGAGAAATCTCGTACATATCAGAATGTGTCCAAGCGAAAACATCCAGATTCGCTCGGAGGAAATCAGTAAGATGCTCTGTCACTGAAGGGTTGAGTTTTGATCCAATCTTAAGAGCTCGTGATGGGTCATCCCGACTGACTGGAATGTCGATCGTCAGCTCAGCCGGTGCTGCATTCATTTCCCTGGGTTCCCCATCATCATCTCTCGGATCTATGTCTCTAAGGATCTGAGAATGTTGCCAGAGCCAGGGCTCGGTCACTACTTGTCAATCATCAGTATTTAGGATGCGGACGAAGTTGTTCGCAACCTTCCACTTTTCTCTCCGCTGAGCTTCTCTCAGCTCTGGCACATAACTTGTGCGACCGGTCGTATGATCGCCTGTACTATGCTGGCTCCTTTATCTGTCGGAAATTTTTATGTCAAACATCATGGGGCCAAAGTGGCCCTAAACTCCACCAGGGCCGGACGACCCAGAAATACATTGTATGGAGAGTCAACATCCATTACTATGAACGGTAGGACTTGCACTCTCCTACGCTCACCTACTCCCAGTTCAACTGGTAACTCAATATACCCCATCGCGTCGGTTGCTGCACCATTAAAGCCGTGGATACGGGCTTTGCATGGTTTTAAATCTTTTGTCTCCATCTTCATTTGGTCATAAGCCTTCCTGAAGATGATGTTGACAGAGCTTTCACAATCAATCAAATTCGTTTTGACATAAGCTGGCCCGATCATTGCAGATATGACCATCGGGTCGATAGTAGGAGCCTCCACCTTGTCTGCATCTTGAATCCTAAATACCATATCGTCTATCATCATGCGTTGTTGTTTTGCGGGGGTTCCATCTTCCACATTCGAACAACATTCATAATTCGCATGCCTCAAGGAGGTAGCATATCGTTCCATCTCCTGCCAATTCTTGTCTGCAGGATGAGGTCCTCCGACTATAGTGTTTATGATCAACCTTCCCACGGTCCAAGTAGGTTCCTTTGGGTGGCGTGGGGCCGGCCCACGTCCGTGGTATGACGTTCCTTGCCTACCCTCTGGTGGGTTCTTAACAAACTCCTGCAGCTTTTTCTGCCTGATTAACCTTTCTATGGCGCCATGGAGGTGTCTACATTCAGTATTGTGCTCGTAGGTCTCATGGAAGCGACCGTACTTCCCCGTCCGTTTCTGTTCCTCAGTGGACTCCTCTAGGCGCGGCTTTCTGTATTGAAAGGTGTTATAGGTAGATAGGTAAATGTTTCCAAGAGATGTATTCAGGGCGGTGTATTTGTTGTAGGTCGGAATCCTCGACTTCCATTTCCATGCCTCGTTTTCCTTTCCGGGATTTGCACATCCGGATCCTTTAGATTGCCCAGGCTTGTTCTGGACATTGACTTGAACTTTTCCCGAACTGTCGCTGGATTGCTTCACGGCGATGTTACTTTTCACAGTGTCCTGAACCGGCCTTGATGCCTCATCTCATCTCGTCTATCGAGCTTCCTCCCTTATTATGAACTTGTGAGCTTTGGAATAGGATCGCTCCAACGTTGTTGGGGGCTTTCCCACCAACCATTCTCCAAACTCCGAGTCTAGATCTACACCTCGCACCATCAAGATTACGTGGTCGTTAGGGTTGCTAACTTCAGTGGCGGCAACATGAAACCTCTGTAGGCATGCTTTCAAAGACTCTCCCGGAGCCTGGATCACGCTTGATAAGGACATCACGTCCTTCAGACAAGTAGCATGTATCCTGAATTGTTCAACAAATTTCATCGCCAACTCATCGAAGCTGGATATAGACTGCGGAGGAAGTCGAGTAAACCATATGGTGGTGATTCCGGACAAAGTGATTGGGAAGCACCTACACTTAGTCGCGTCATTCGCCCTTGCATAATCCATCATCCATTCGTAACTCATCACATGTTTCCTAGGGTCAGTCTTCCCTTCATAGGCTGGGATAGTCGGCATACTGAATTTCCTGGGATACTCAGCCTGTAGAATGGTATCTGTGAAGGGAGCGTGACTCCTGGACACTCCGCAATCTTTGTTGGTCAAGCCTTGGTTCTCTCTCATTAACCATGGTTGATAAATCAGAAGTTTGTACGGAGGATGGGAGGTTGGGTTCCATTCCACGGGACCGTATTGGTTGATGTCCAGCCTGTTGGAGGTCGGCCAAATGTGCGTCCCGAAGGCCAACTTGATTCGGGTCTTGGTAAGCCGAGCGTCCGGTCTCCTCACGTGCCTGATCCCTGACGGATCGATTAGTGGCACCAGCCTGTGCAGCTTTAGTCTTACGGCGTCTATGCCTAGGAGGTTCATCAGCTGAGGTTGAGCTATTGGAAAGAATAAGGAGCATGGCTACCTCCAGGATTCTGATGCTGTTGCTGGGAAAGCCGAGTCATGAGATTAGTGTTGGCTTGAATCTGCTCAGCAAGTTGCCTTCTACTTTCCCTGAGTTCTCTTATTAAGTCGTTGAACTCTGTTTGGGGAACGACTTCCGCTTGATTTTGTGTGGAGGGCCCTGCGCCTTGAATCGCTTGTTGGTTGCTAGGACCAACTTGTTGCACACTAGCAGTCTCATAGACGTTCGCATTCTAAGAGGCTGATCGGGTGCGTGGTCTTCCCATAGTAGAGTTGTCGGTTGGAACTCTGAATAGATTCAACGGGCATCTAATGAATAAGTTGGATCTCCTTCGAGGGATTTTTCAATCCAGTAGCTACAAAGTAGATCCTATCGACCTGAGAATTCGATTCTCAGTGAAAGCACCAAAATGTTAGCACCAGAATTAGTCACTAACACCCTTAAGAGAGATTATATAGAGAGATTAATGAAGAAAGTAAATGTAAACGGTGAACAGAATGCTAAACTAAATGCAGAAAATAATAACACCAGATTTATAGTGGTTCAGCGAAATTTCCTATGTCCACTTTGAGGTTAATCTTTATTGCTTTACTTAGCAACTGGTTACAGATACAATCCATACACCAACTATTTGATTACAATTGTTAAGCAAAGAAGATAAGTCTTGAATGAGTCTTGAATGCGGCAGAGTCTACCCGGTGTTCTCGAAAAAAGGTGTCTTCCACTGTGCCCCCGCCTCTCTATTTATAGATGAAGATGGGTTGGACTTCCCTGATGGGCCTAGTAGCTAGATATCTCGGCCCAAAGCGAGTGATTTCTGTGTGCCGAACCAGCAAATGCCAAATGCTTTCTTTATGCCGAACAAGGCGATGTGTCAAATGAAGAGTGCAAGCTGAACGTGAACCAATGCAGGTCAAGGGGAGATGCTAAATGACACTGGAATGCCAAACGGGTTTCATGCCGGTCGAGATTTGATGCCGGATGACTCTGCCATGCCGAACGGGGCTTTGTGCCGAACAAGGCTGGAATGTCGATTGAGGCTAGAATGCCCAACGACCATGCTAAATGCCAAACAAGGCTGCAATGTCGAAAGACCATGCTAAATGCCGAACGGCCCTCAATGCCGAACGGGGTCTTGATTCGGAGCAGTGTGGAATGCCGATCGAGCTTGCTGTGCCGAATGGTGCTCAATGCCGAACAAGGTCTGGATGCCAAATGGTGTAGGATGCCGAACGACCAAGCTGTGCCGAACAGCCCCCAATGCCGAATGATGATAGATGCCGAACGGGCTAGTTGTGCCAAGCAAGACTTCCCCATCAAGTCTCTGTCTACTGGTCAAGCCACTGGGTAACACTCGCTGTTGATTACGTCTCGAAATGGGTCAAAGCCATTCCTTGAAAACCAATGGCCATCGAATTGCTGTGAAATTTCTCAAAGAAAACATATTTTTTAGGTTCGGCACAACTCTCACAATAATCAGTGATAACTGAACCCATTTTTGCAATTGATCTTTTGAAACGTTAATGAAGAAATACTCGATAACCCACAAGTTATCCACTCCATGTCATCCTCAAAATTGTGGACAAGTTAAAGTTTCAAGTCATCAAATAAAACATATCTTGGAGAAAATTGTCAATAAAAAAAAAGAATGGTCTCAGAAATTGACCGACGAGCTTTTGGCTTACCATACTGCTTTTAAAACTAATCTTGGGATATCCCCATTTTGTTTAGTTTACGGTAAAGCTTGCCATTTACCCATTCAAATCGAACACAAAGCATTGTGGGCAATAAAAGACTTAAATTTGATCTTGAGAAAGCTGGCAAAAAGCGAAAAATACAACTCAACGAACTAGAAGAACTTAGGAATGACGCATATGGAAATGAGAAAATCCATAAAGAAAGAACTAAGGTTTTTCATTACAAGTCAACCTTGAGGAAAACGTTTTTTTCCTAACCAGAAAGTACTTTTATATGACTCAAGACTTCATTTATTCCCTGAGAAACTTAAGTCAAAATGGACTGGAACATTTGTGGCACGAATAGTTTTTCCACATCGTTCCGTAGAAATGGAAAACCGAGGGATGGTCGATTTTCAAATTCAACAGTCATCGTTTGAAACCTTTCTTGGAATTGCCAAGTAACCAAGAGGAGGAGCTCATGATTCTTCATGAGCCAAGCTACGTCTAGTAATAATGTTAACCCTCTTTTGTAAATATGTACATATTTTCTTCGTACACTCATTATCTCATGCATTAACTGTGAGGACACAGTCAAAATTAAGTGTGTGGGGTGCCTCATTTTCATGACATTCTTGAATTTTCATTTTCCTTTATCTAAAAAAAATCATAAATCAAAATTTCAAAATCCCAAAATCATTTTTTTAGCATTTTGATTTATTTTTGAAGAAACAATATAGGATAAGTATAAGTTTTGGTTAATAAATTGAAATTTTTGAAAATTTATTTATCTTAACAAAAATAAAAATGAAGTTTGATTAGAAATAACAATGGTTTAACTAGTATATAGGAAGGTTCATATGTATCAATTATGAAGTATATTCTAATTGAAAATCTTTGTTTAAAAAAGTTGTAAGTTTAAAGTAGAGGATATAACATTTTTATCTTCTAAGTTAAAGGGTGCTAAGATGATTTCGCAAAACACTCTCTTTTTCAAAAATAATAATGGTGAATTCGAGAAATCATTTTGAAAAATGATAATATAAGAAAAACACAAAAATATGTATAATTTTTTTATATATGTACATATATATTTTTTAACACCTAGAATCATGTGTTCACACTTGTGTGTTTACTCGCCATGCTCTGTACCCTTCTTACGTCAGCCCTAAAGGCAGTGCACAATCGGTATATCTGGCCTCAATTTACCTGAGTTAAGTGTATGTATACAAAAACTCTTTTTAATAACGCCTACAATCGATAAGTGTTCACACTTGTGTGTTCACTCGCCACGCTCTGTATTCCCCTCACACCATTTCTCAAGGTATGCATGGGTAATATATCTAGCCTCAGTTTACCTAAGTTAGGCATATTTAAACATTGTTGATGTCAATAAAATTTTCAAATAAGAGAGAGCAAGCAATTGAAATCTAAGCAATATTTTTACTTCTTTGATTTAACATGTTATAGAAAAGAAATGAAAATACAACTTTGACAAACTTTGATAATCAACTAAGGATCCATTTCACAATTACATTGAGTTATCAATCTAGCCAAATTACTATCTATCTGTTATGACAACTTAATTGTCGTTTTTGACAAGTAAAAGGACTTAGATTTCTTGATAATAACCAGAACTTATATTTAACTTATGAGTGTTGATTTGAAAGTGAATCCTTCATCTGTAAATACTCTCAAAACTTGCATTCATCCCATTGTAAATAAATCTTGCACTTTGTAAATATTTTCACTTTGCATTTGTATTTTGTGGGTAGTATCCGGTGAAGACCCTCATGAGACAACACTCGTCCTACTGGGGACACCAAAGGCTTAAAGGCTTGTTGCATACGCTCAATGCATTCGTGCTCCCTATGAAAAGGGATTTGACTTAATTTTCCTTTATTCGAGGATGAATAAAAAGATAAATGTGGGGGTATCTGATATGCACATAAATGTGCATATATTTACATCCGTATTTTATCCATTTTTATTTAAATAAATGTCATATATGGGCATTTTAACATGTTTAAAACCAAAATTCAATTATTTTCAGATCATCGTATATTCATCTTCATTCAAGAGTAAAATGGTCATTTTTGTGCATGTGTCAATTTTAGAATTTTTACTTGGAATTTTTTATGATTTTTATAGGAAATTTTGATGTATATGGAAGGGGGTTTCTTGAAAAAATATACATGCACAAGGGAATACAAAGGGGGGATGATGGAAATAATTCAAGCTGATGATCATGGAGGATCCCACCCACTTACCTGAATCTACAATTATAAGCTAATGGACAACTAAGTGGAGGTTAAAGGCTTCATGCACTTTTTATAATGGATTAATTAGTGGTTAATGGTTACTTGGTAGGCACACTTCCTAATGGGCATTTTGGGAAGCACCCTAAAAATTGAATTAGGGTTTTATGCATGTATAAATAGCCCTCTTGTGTACGTGTAAATATCTTCTACTCTCTTTTATTTTACTTAGGAAATTAGCAAGTTGTAAACACAAATCAAAGTGAAATAAAAATGTCTTCCAAGCCTCTTTCTCTTCTCTTTTCTACTTGCTTTTATTTACTTTATGTTGATGTTTATTTCTATGCACTCTTTTATTTCATGTTTATAGCTTAGATTTACATTCATGTAAGTAGTATAACTTTAATTTTTTTCATGTAAGTAGTATAACTTTAAATTTTTTTGTGCAAGTAGTTAGTAGTTAATCTCTCTTTCTTCCTTTACATAGTTTCCATCTCCTTGCTTTTTAATGTTGAAATTTACAAACGTTGATTTGATAACACAAATAAGTGGCTAAACCCCATCAATTTAGGGGTAATGAAGCTCTCTAACTTTATATAATTTCAACATTTTTATGATTTATGATCTCTTTTGTTTGTGCTTCATGAAAATAAATTTCGATGCAAATTTATACAAGTGGGTTTTATAGCTTATGTAGCTTTTGCAAATGAGCTATTCTTATTCAACATAAACACAATTTACATCATCATTTGTTAATTAATTTTGGATTTTGTAATGAAAGTAAAAACAAAATTTGATGATCTATCTTACTAATTACAATAGTAAATAGATCATACTTAAAATAGCTTTTGCTTTGGATTCATATTCATGAGAATTTTTAAGTGGTATAATTGTTGTATTATAGTTCGATGGTTTGAGTTATGTTAATTAATAATATAAATAAACCGTACTTATGATAAATGCAACAATTATTTCACTTAATATCATGACTAGAGATCATAAATTATTCGTTTGTTGATTTACAAAAATATGAGAGTGGATTTGCCTCTAAATTGTTCTCTAATTTAATAGTTTTTAAATCTCATTTTAATTCTAGTTTTAGCTTCATTTTTTCAGTTAACAATTTCCTCTTACTTTGGTCTAATTTAATTAAATTGATTTTTAAAATCTAAAACAATTCCCTACGGATCGACCCGTACTCGTCACGTACTAAAACTGTATGTCGTGCGCTTGCGGTTATTTTAATTTGAAATTTATCAACATTTTTTAATTCAACAGAAAATTTGCCGTTAAACAATAACCTGGAACCCTCTCGTGTACAGTAGTGTAGCACAAAGTGACCTTTGTACCCTTTGCTCCTTTTAATGGGGCCAAAAGTTGTTCTGATGTCAACTTTCCAATATTGTCGAAAGGCTAGGTGGTTAAATGGAGTAAATCTAACCCTTCGACAACTAGCTCTTGACAAGGTTAAAGAGTTTCAATCCTTTCGACTATTAGCTTTTGATAAGGTTGAGATTATTCAACCTTAGAGTTGATTTTCCCCTCTTTGTTGAAACGTTTAAAGCACACATGAGTTGAAACTGAAACCTTTTGACTTCAATGGGTAGGACATGTTTTGACAATTTGACCGGTCCTTCCGACAACATAAAAAATGTCAATATTTTCAACTCAGGAATTTTAAGGTTTAGGTTCCAAGCTTGTTGAAAGGTCTTGCCACCTCCCTTACGTTACACTTGAAGTGTATCCAGGCTTCCATAGAGCTTTCGACACTGTCAAAATGTGACGAATTGGTTAACATTTCATTTCTTTCTTTCAACTTGTCGATAACTTATGTAATTTATATTATTACATTTGTTCACTCTCTAGGCTTTCAATAATGTTGATGTATAATGGTTAATTTGATGCCATGTTCTTTTTGACGTTGTCAAGAGCTTGAATTACTGACCTTCCGACATTGTCGAAAGCTTGAGCTATAAACCTTTCGACATTGCCGAAAGCTTAAACTATAAAGTTTTTGGTCTTAAACATTTAGCACCATTTTTAAAACTTTATGTATGATTTTACACCAGATCTACTAAGTAAATTTACTTGTTTAGTTATTGTGTGCTTTCTAAACTCGTAAATAAACAAGTGATTTTAAGTAAAACATTTTCACCTAGCAGAATCATGAGCTCCCCAAAAATCCAAGCGATCGCTAAGCATTCTTCCATCGAAACTCAGAATGAAGTCGATGCTATTCTTAAAGACTTTGGTATCACCGGGATCGAAGTTATCCCTCCTCAACGAACCGATACCATTGACAATCGTCCTGAAGCGTATTTTTCTTACATGGCCTTCCATATATGGCATGGTGGATTTCTTCCTTTTTCCAAGTTCTTGACCTCATACATATCATATGTTGGTGTCGCTCAAATATAACTATCCCTAAATCTCTATACTCATCTACTTTGCTTGGAAATGTTGGCGTTGGGATCTTGACTTCCTTTGCTTAATGCTGAAGTTCTATACTCCTTAACCATGTTGGTAAGGTTATGTAATCTTAATAAGTAGATTTACAGAGTTCATGTATACAAGAAGCTGATAGCAGATAGTGTCAATAAGTTTAAGGACTGGGAGAATCAATTTTTCTTCGTCAAGTGCTGCGCTAATGTTCACAGAACTTTCGCCTCCCCTATAAGTCTAATTTAATGTTTTCTTTGCTATTCTCTGCATTTTCTGTTAACTAATCTCTGACTTTCTTCATGTGAATCTTCCAAGACACTTGGTGATGCTAATAAGAAAACCATTTATTCTTTAACCATAGCTTTTGAAAACTTGGAAGCAGGCTGGAGAAATTAACCTCTTCGAATCTAAGAAAACATTCTTTGTTGCTTCCTGGACAGAGGATCATAGGAACTCCTCCCATAATCATGCACACCTCTCGTGGCAAGCGCTTCCTTTCCTAAGGTGATGCCGAATATTTCGATTCAATGTCCCCTATTTGTGCCGACACTTTAGTTATACTATTAACGTAGTATTTTTCCTCTTTGTCCCTGGAATTCTTTGAATCACTTTGACGGATTTTATATCCACTTGAATTTTATTTAGCTCCCTCCAAGGCAATTGTATCTTCAAGTGGTGCTGCCCCTCCCCTATTATCTTTGGAAGTAACAACGATCTTGAAGGCTTTCGCTAAATTCACAAGTTCTCCTAAGAGAAGACTAACAGAGTCCTCTAAAGATGCTCCACCGGCAAAAGTTGCAAAAATTACTGATGTGGAGGAAGTGGAGCGCATATCCCCTAAGAAAGTTTCAAAGAGTGCCAATGTTGAAGTCTGTAAAGATAAAATAGAGAAAACTCCACCTACTCTGGCACCCTTTCCTCATATTACTATCTCTGATTCTCCAACTACACTCGCATAAATGTAGCTTGCTCTTCTGATGACTCCTTTAAAGTCACAAATTCCTCCGGAGTCGTCGTCTTCTGCTCCTCCATTGACTAATTTTGATGAACTTGTCGAGCTCATCCTAAATTTTGAATCTTTTACCTCTTCTTCTTCGTTGACATTCAATCTAGTGTTGGCAGAAAATTATCGCTCTTTGATGGAGCAACAACTTTTGGCAAGCTCTCACTTAACCGATCCCATCATCACTGGATTTTTCTGATCGCTAACTTGTGTTGCACTTCTTCTTATTATAGATTTCGAGGAATTGGATTGCTTTAAATGAACATGTTTCTAGGCTTTCTGTCGAATCCTCCAAGCTTTAGGAGGAAAATTCTGAACTAAGAAATCAACTATCTACTTTGACTACCACTCAAAATGACACATCCTCTGAGTTGAAGCGAATCAAGGCTTCCCTCACCAGGGCTGAAGCCGATCTTGCAGCGAAGAGGCAAGCTCACCAACTCTCCATTGATGAAAATTTGCTATTTGAGCTAGCTCTAAAAACTCGAAAGATGAGAAGGCTTGCTAGGTCGTCAAGAATTCTCTACTGGAATACAAATTCAAAAGGACCAGAGCATCGCTCAAACTAGCAGTCCTTACCCTCTTCAATGTCAAAAGGCAAGTCGCTAAGTTTGCTCAAGCAATCTTGGGGTCCATGATGTTGAAATATTATGAGGATGCCCTAATGTTTTCCTATGCTGACAGTCATGAGACATGTACTGACTTTGGCTTCCCCCCTCTCGACCAAGCTTTAACTGAAGTAGTTATAGGCAAAATCAACCAAATTTGGAAGGGTAGCAGACACAAAGGCGAGGAGGAGATAGTTGATGTATGGAAGATCTTTATTTTGATATAACTTCTTTTGACACGGAATCTGATTCTTAGGAGAAGGGTCAAACTCATGATGCGGAAGAGAAAAAGGATGATGACGATGACGAGGGCAGCGATGATGAAGATGATGGTGATGATGACGACGATGTTCCTACTGATGGCCATGGCCTTATTGGAGATAAAGGGGATCCCTCTGGTGCCACAGAAGGAGATGGTAGTGACCAAGATAAATTTTCTAAAAAGGAGCCATCCCCTTATATAGATATGCCTCCTTCATCCCCAGGACTATCTACACTTCCGTAGGAGGAAACTGCTCCCACCTATTCCGAGAATCTAGAAGAGAAAGAGTAGGCCCCCAGGCTCCCATTCAAGTTTCACAAGTATGGAATTCCTTATCTAAATATTTTACACTTCGAAGATAGTAATTAGTGCTAAATCATTTGTCTTAGATAAAGAAGTCTACTTTACCCTATAGAACCAAACATGATAGAAAACAGGCAGAAATTAACAAGTTATATTAGGAGTTAGACAAATTGACAAAGGAGCACAATATTTTGTCTGAGAAACATCACAATCTAGATAAGAGCACCTCCGTATTTGCATCTTTTAAATATTAGAGGGCCGCTCCTTTACTAAAGAGAGCGCGTCTTCGGTACGACACTCTCTTGAAGGAAAATAGAGAGTTAATAACATTATTCTCGATGCTGATCGAAGAGAGAGACATTTTAGTTAATTTTTATGTAAATCATATTGTAGGCACTCTATCATAATTTTTCGTACTTAGGCGAATTCAGTGGGGGTTTACTTAGATGCTTTCATAAAAGATACATAGATGAATTCGGATCTAACCTGCGTTCTGGAGCATGCTGGAATTTACCACGGGTAATATTGATTCTTCATGATCTTCCTCATGAAAAGTTTAAGTGTTATTAGGGTAAATTTGTTTCTAATTTTTTTCTCTAAATCCCTTTTGTATGAACCAAATAGATGATTGTAAATGTGTAGGAGCTAATTGATTTATAAATACATGTTTTGGTTCAGTTTCTTATGCTTAGTTTCTTTTTACTGTATTATTTCAAAATATCATTTCTTTAGGTCGAGTCATCCTTAGAGACCACTTAAATCAATATGTTAAATTGAGAAGGTTTACTCTAAAAATGCATCAATTTTAAAGACTTCAAAGTTAGTGAGATATTGATTCCTTCGAGATGTACAAAAAATACACTTGGAATACCCTCGCCTCTGTTTTGACTTCCTTGGCAATGAGAAGGAAACATTCCTTAAAGAGATCAGAACATTTCACTCTAAACTAATTTGTGGTCGTGATATTCCCTCGGTTGAGAAATGGGACTATTACAAATGCCCACCGGTCATTACCCTAGAATGAGTTTCTATGCCTTTTGATTCGATAGTTACGCTTTCAGCTAAATCTCTTGATAAAGTTAGAATAGTAGTTTCTAAACTATAAATGTAATCAAATTGCATGTTGTATCCTTTTACTTTGTTGCTACTTTAGGTGTAATTTGTTACTATAGTAATAAAGATATCTTGTATCTTTTTCTTGATTTTAATTTCACTCCTTTTATTTAAATAGTAGCTACGATTGTCTATAACTTCTCTTCCTTATAATTTATTGTCACGTGTTGATGCTTTTAAAGAGAAGTTGTTGCAAAGAAGTGGAGAGATTGTGCCTAGTGATGATATTTTACTAAAATATTTTGACGATAATATTGAGGCCATGAAATGGCACAAAAGATATGTTATTCAGAAAACTATCGTCAGTGGCCAAAAAACCACATTGCCTATCTTGAGGCTGATATTAAGAAGAAAGATGAGATGATTATTACGCTTAAACTTAAGTAAAGACTAATCCCATAGCTGATTTTGATCAGAAAACGTCCGAAGTTATTCAACAAATTAGTAATTTGGAATAAAAGTTAACGGATAGCCAGGCACAGTGTGCCTACTTAGTTTTCATTCTGAACGATAAGACTTCAAAGATTGATCATCTAATTCCTCAAGTAATCCGCCCCGTGGTCAAACCTACTAGGTCAAAGCTTCTTATGGCTTAGAACTTTCCTACTATGCTTAACCCTTCTCCAGGTAATGTAGTGAAGAATTGGTGTCGAAGGGTAAAGTTCAAAATACCCAAATATTTTGATAAGAAGAAGAAAGTGAAGTACTCTCAGACCAATAATGAATTCGCCACCAAGAACCAAAAGCTAGAGCGCGATAACTACTTGCTAATCAAGCTCATCGCAGAGTTGAAAAGAGAGAATGAAACAGTCAGGGCTGCAAACAGAGCTTTAAATCGTGCCTTGAAGACCAACATTGATGCAATTGATGACGAGAACAACATAAGAAGAAAGTAAAAGAAACTTAAGGAAGTTTTGTATGCTGCAATTCGTCATATTGTAGGTCCTTCAGTTGTGGAATCTCTTGATAAAGCGGCTCAAGGTTTGTAATTTATTTTGTAATCCTGTGAACCATTTCATGACTTATGTAAACCACATAAATTTTGTAAATATCACCTAATTCATAATCCTTTTCTGCAATGTTACTTCTGTAACATCCTTGAATTGATCACTCATTGATTTCATGACTTGCTGAAGCTTTAGCTATTCCTTATTGTTTTGATTTCCCTAAAAAGCATGTAGTAATCAATATTTCTAGCTGTTAGCTTGAAATCAACATATTTATCTATGTATGTCGTTTTCTTAGACTAAAAAATCGTTCTGTTAATTATACGACAAATAGCTTATACTAAATGTTAAAATCTCATCTTTGACCAAGATGAGAGATGAGCAAATGTAACTCCTTCCACTTGGTTAGAAAGTTGGAAATTTGCTTACATGAAATTCTGCCATGCGACAGAGATATAAATATTGAAACATAAACCTTATTTAATAAAGGTCCTGATTAAGAGATCGGTCTTTGAAATTCGGATGTGGTAACTCTCCAACCCATTTCTTGACATTGATAGAATTTAAAAGTTTAGAAACTCGAAGCCCCATTCGAAGACTTTTAATAATAATCTTTAACGTTCCTTGACCCGGATTCAAGCATTTGGGATGAATAGAAATTCAAAGATCTCATGCCCAAATTAGGGTTTAAATAAACAGCAGTCTTGATATCCAGATTCAGGTATAGTAGGTTAGTGATTGATAATGACCCGAAATCCAAATTTCGGTGTTTGGATGACGAAATTTTTATATGAAAGATTCAAAACCCATATTCGGGTTTTAATAGCTGGTGTTTGGAAATGAACATCCCGAAACCCAGATTCAAGAAATAGAAAGTTGAGTTCTGCTCTACTCCTTTGCTGTCGTTTTCTTTGAGTTGTATGAACCTCCAGGTTTTGAATGTATATAGAAATAATTTGATTTGCTGCCTCTTGAGCTAACACGTCTTAGTCAATGATCGAATATGCTTTTTCTGGAGTTTGAACATCTTAGTTCATGACTTGATGAGCCTTTTCCTAGGTTAAGACATCTTAGTCCTTTGCTGAATGTTTCATTTCACGGGCTTAGACAACTTAGTCTGCTGTTTGATGGGCCTCTTCTTGGGCCTAGACATCTTAGTCCATTTTTTATTGAGCCTATTCTTAGGCTTGGATATTTTAGTCCATTGTTGATTGAACTCACTTTGGGCTTGGACATCTTAGTCCATTATTGTCCGATGCTCTCGGTAGCTCATCTTAGAGGCTGGAATCTAGGACTTACCCAATCTCCCTCCAAGAGGCACCCAACCCTAGCCCTTCTATGGCGCAGATAGGGGCTTGTTCGATGCTTTACCCTTGCCATCTTATGGCATGGATAGAGGCTTACTCCATCCTCCCTCTAGGAGGTGCCTTAACCTGGCCACAGTGTGGCGCAGATAAGAGCTTGCTCGATGCTCTACCTTGGGCCATCTTATGGTGTGGATAGATGCTTACTTCGTCCTCCCTCCAAGAGGCGCCTTGACCTGAAGAAAGGCACGACCAAGAGCTTGTCCGGATATTTAACCTCATCATATCATGACGCAGTTAAAGGCTTACCCACACTCCCTCTAGGAGGTGCTCTACCCTAGCCATCACTGCACGGACAGAGGCTTTTCTACCATTTTAGATAGACTACCATCTTAGGCAGTATCCAAATGTGAGGAGCATTTCACTCCCAATCATGTAGACTTTCTCCTTTTAGAAATCAGATCTTTATTAATCCTTTCTCAAATTCTTTTTATAAATTCATTGATCTTTCCTTGTCTAAAGAATTGATGATCATCCCCTTTAGGGCTCTACAATGGTTAGTTTCATGGACATTCATTATATGATAATGACAGAAGGACCCTCCCAAGAACTTTCATGTTTTGATTTTTTCTTTTATGATTTCTAATAGTTAAGTTAATCCTTTGTAAGAAAGTAGACGTTTTCCATTGATTTTGTTAACTTGCATTCTTTTGAAAGTCTAGACTTGACTTGAATACTGAGGATGGCATTGTCACTTTTTATTTTTTGTCCTTATCATTGCATGCTCTTCAATTATTTTTCTTTTCACTACCCTTTGAATCACTTGGGTTGGAAGTGCTCTTGTTGTAGTTGGTTGACATTTGTGTGCAAAGGCATTATAATCATTCATTATCTCTTTCTCAGAGATCGTGCCTTCAGAATAATGTTGAATTATTCTTCTCATTTGATTAAAGATATTGTCACTTCCATTATTCTCTTTCCAAGTGCAAAGATAGGGGTAAGACCCACTTGAAAAAGGATTTAGACTCTATTTCTAAGGATCATAAGATTTTTATTTCTTTTTGTTTATAATCCTTAAGGCTTCGAACCTTAGTCCTTGCCCTTCATCTTGATTGGAGCTTTTGATGTTTACTTGGGAGAATCTTGTCAAATGTGGTTCAGAAGACCCTTGTTCAGTTTCTATAAATCTTCCGGCCATGATCATACTACAATGGGTGGACTTGATTTATGATTAATCCAATGGGGGTTAGAGAATAGTAGTGTAGGGGGTTAACCAAGTCGGAGGTTCGACCCCTCCTTCTAGCTTTAAAAATATTAACAAGATTTCTTGTCAACACCCTAAAGTTATTCCAGGAAGAGTGGATTGACTTGTTTGAATGAAGGATGTGATACCCTTAAGAGTTTCCTTCAAATTTAGCTTCTCTTGTTGTTAATTATTGAGTTAGATCTTTCAACATCGTTGAAAGTTTTACTCCTTGGATTCAGTAACCTTTCATCTAAGTTGAACTTCCTATGATGGTTTACCTTTCAACTAGGTTAGTTTTCTATGAGTTGAGACCACTATAGATAAGATTTATTCTTATCAAAGGTCAAGTTGGTTGCTTTCCTTGAATCTAAGCAAGAAATCGAATTCCTTAGTAGATATATTGTTTCTTTCGACCTTGTCGATAGGTTTGATCAGTTGTTTGGAGTAAGTTTCAACTTCGTCGAAAGGTGTGCGAATGATCTCTTTTGGATAACCCTTACAAGTCCAGGTATTTATACTTGAATAACAGATTTCAACCTTTTCGAAAGGTTAGACTGATTGGATTATAGCTTCGAAAGTTTTCTGGTATTGTTATAACATAAGTACTTTCGAACTTGTCGAAAGGTTTAAGCCTTAGAGTTAATCACTGCGGAAGGTTACATTGGATGTTTGAACCGGTTGTATTACTAACCTTCTCAAAAGGTTCAAACCGAAGAGTTAATAGCTTTAAAAGGTTGTAATAGTTATTTGTATTAGAAGAGTTGTCAATCTTGTCGGCAAGAACCTTTCGATGAGATTAAACCTGAAATTTAGAGTTAATCCAACAAAAGTTTAAGCAAATAGCACAATAATTAACTAAGCTTAGAACTTCCCTTATATCCAAGAAAAGGCTTCATTTTATTAAATCCCAAAATTAGCACCCAATTAGGGTTACAATATTTTGATTAAGAAGATACAAAATTAGAATGAGAAAGTTTGGATCCAAAAACATAACCACTTGGGTCTTATTTATTGATGCAAGCATGCCTCCCTTTCGACTTCATGCTCTCGACTGGGTCGAAAGATCTACTTTTTACATGCAACTATGAACCTTTGGGCTTTTTCGAAAAGTTTGCCATTCATATTCCATTTTGGACCTTTTGACATTGTCAAAGGGTGTGCTTTTCTTTATGCCTTCATGAACCTTTTGACTTTGTCGAAGGATTTGCCTACTATATACTGTTGTGACCCCTTCGACCACATGATTGTTGTGAACCCTTCGACCTTTTCAAAAAGATGCTCTTCACTTGATTGCCTGTGAACCATTTGACCTTTTCGGAGGGTTGCTTTACACGTGATTGTTGTGAACCCTTCGACTTTGTTAGAAGGTTGCTCTTAACATGATTGTTTGTTGATGAAAGAAATGTGCATTACGGATCTTAAGGCTAGGATTAAGATTAAAGGGGGGTGAATAGTGTTTATAAAGAATTACTTAATCTTTTTGAGTTTATGTTAATTTAGACACAGATGTATGCAATCTACAGATACAGGGATAATCACAGAAACAAACACAGATGCAGAAATAAAACAAAAGCAGTAGAAGAAAGAACACACCGATTTTATACTGGTTCGGAGTTACCCTACATCCAGTCCCGCAACACAAGTACGGATTTCCTTTCAAAAGCAATTGTACAATTACACCCTCGATTTCAAGGCACGAGGTACACCCTCTAGAATTTCAATCCTCTAGGTAGAGATACTTGATTTTTGGGCCACAAGTTTACCCAATTGATTTACCAAGGCTACAATCACACCTTTTCTCGCTTGATTGATTTTCAAGGCCACAATCACACATTTTCTCGCTTAATAGATTACAAAGAAGTCTATAACTCCGAATAGCACTGAGAACCTTATTGAGATAGTGATACAGAATCAAACTAGAAGTAATCGAGTATGATTCAATATTGATTTCGGCAGAGTAATGGTAAGAGTATGTATTAAGAAATGTGGAAGAAGAAGAGCAGTGAAAAACCAGAAAATCTGATATCAAATTCGTTGAAACTAACCCCTATTTATAGAAGAACAACATCCATGTCCATTCATGAAGAGTTATGGCGAATAGACACTTCTTTTGAAATTTAAAATTTGAACTCAACTGACACCATGATGACATGGTCACCATAGGCATATTGACATCCCAAAGCAATTTTTAATGATTTGATTTTCTTTGAAAATAACCTTTCTCTTATATTAAAACTATTTTAAATTTTTCTAATATACTTGACTATGGTTAATATTCACAAGTAAATATAGAGAATAATATATATATATATATATATATAATTTAACTATAATTTTATATTTAAAACTTAAGTATAAATATTTAAAAGTTAAGTATATTATTTTAAAAGATAGTTTAAAATCAGGAGTAATTTTGACTTTGAAGTTAAAGATAATTTTGAGGCTAAAATTATTTAAAATCAGGATAAAGGTTCTTGATGCTTTTAAAAGGAAGGTTTTGAAAACAAGATATAATTTTGAAAAATCATTTTGAATAAAAAGTTAGCGGATACAAAACAATGTTCCACTAGATTTTTCGTAGGATCCATCCTACTTAGGGTTCTATCCCTTTAACAGGCTTGAAGTGGATTCCATTCCATGAATAAATTGGATTTTAAGATGCCAGTGCTTTTCTATGAGCTTTAAGAAAATTTCTAATTAAAGAATAAATTACTTCAATTATTGAACTCTTGATATTCTTGAGACTCATGAGTCTTCAATCTTGATTTCTTGAATCTCTATACTGCACAGTCTTCATTCTTGATACCTGCATGGTTAAAACCTGCATACACATATATATCTAAACTTATAATGTTAGTATTTATATTTTATAATCTATTCTAAGGTTGTTACCATCAAATCCATCATCTCATGGACTAACAGTTGAGAGCCGTGCTTCCCTTCAATGTTTGTCGAAAGGTTGTTTTTCATTCGTGCTGACTTATAAGGATTGCTTTCTTTATAAAACCTTTCAACATTGTCGAAAGTATCCTGGATGTGCTTAAACCGTTTTGAAACGCTTGCTATGCTTTCAAAAAGGTTACCATGGAGCTGTTCACATTTTCTTTGACTTCTTCATCTTCTTCGAAAGGTAGGAACTCTCTTGATACTGAGATATGGAACCTTTTGACCCCTTCAAAAGGTTAGAGGATGTTAAACACTGAAGACTGCATCCCTTTGACTCCTTCGAAAGGTTTGGTCTGTGCTTCTCTTTCCTTTATATTTGTTGAAAGACCTTCGGACTTTGTCGATAGGTTGAATTTTAATGTAACAGTGTATGTTCGCTATTCTACACCCTGGAAGTGAAATTCCATCAACGGTCGCTAGCTTGAATGTTCCGTTATCAAGCTTTTGCTCAATAGCATATAGATCTTACTAGTTTGGGCCAATATTCACCGAACCAGGGAAGATTCTTCTATGAACAAGATAGCCGATCTTGAAGGTATGATTCCATACCTCCATATTATAATGTAAAGCTACCCGTTTCCTGTAAGTAGCAGTCCTCAAATCAGCTTGGTCGTGTTTCTCATCGACGTATCGAGGGACTTTAGCAAGATTTCCTCATTTTTTTGGACTGTAATGGATATTTCGATGAGGAGGCACTTCTAACTCGATCAGAATCATAGCCTCTGATCCATAGGCTAAAGCGAATGGCTTATGGCCAGTCATAGACTTGTAGGTTGTTCAATAAGTCCAAAATGCTAGAGGTAATTCACCAACCCACTTCCCTTTGGCCTTCATTAGTTGCTTTTTTAGGATAGATTTGATGATTTTATTCACTGCTTCTACCCGTCCTTTCGTCCACATGTATGCTATTACTACAAATCTTTTCCATACTCGATATTTGCTGGAGAAATTCTTGAACTCGACGTTGTCGAATTGGGTTCTATTATCGAAAATGATATTTTTTGGAATTCCAAAGCGACAGATAAAGTTTTTAACTGTGAAATTGATTACCTTCTTCGTGGTGACCGTGGCTAGCAGTCCCGCTTCAGCCCATTTCATAAAATAGTTAACTGCAATAATGGGATATTTCGCTCTATCTTTTGACATCGATGACACACCGATAATGTCGATCCCTTAATTTTTTCCCATGGGGCACTAGGAATCTTCACAAATCTTTGCATCCATCACACCTTCTGGTGTAATTAGCCGTATTCTGGTTGATGGTTGGCTAAAATATCCATAGCGAAGAATTTTCTTACAAATATCTGCAACTTGATGTGATCGCTATGGGCCCCTTCATGTACGTTTGCAATGTTCCATTTAGCTTCTTCATTGGCGACACATCATAACAGGGGCCGAGAAACCTTTCCTGTACAATACTCCCTCTCGGATAATAAATCGTAGGGTTTTGTAGAAGACTTTTCATCATTTGTTCCTTCCTTCTAAGAGAGTTCCTTTTAGCAAGCACTCCTTAATTGAAGTCATCTATGATTCCTTTTTAGCACCAGCCTCCATTATCCTATCGACATCCATCTTTATAATGCTTGGAGTATATAAGACCTCCATTAGAACTAAACCCATAAGTTGCACATCCCTTGTGCTAGCCAATTAGCTAGTGAATCAACCTTCGTGTTTTCCTCCTAGGACATATGCATTCTCATTTAATATTCGATGTTGTTGAGTAGTTCCAGAACCTTCGTCAGATATGGGGCTAGCCTCCCTCTCTTAGCCTGAAATTCCTTTTTCGCCCGGCGGATCACCAGTTGGGAGTCGCCATGTATATGCAGAGTTTTGACCCCAAACTCCTTTTCTACCTTGAGCCCCATGATTAGTGCTTCATATTCAGCTTCTTTGTTTATTAGGCGGAACTCAATCAATTTTTGGGGCGTAACAGGTGGATCGTCCTTTTGGGGTTACTAAAACCACAATTGCCTCTGAGCGACGCTTGTTGAATGCTCTGTCCATGTATAACTTTCACCGAGCACCTTGGTTCATGCTTTCTTCTCTTTCCTCGTTCTGGATAGTAATTTCAACATTGAAATCAGCTAATGCTTATCCTCGAATTGCTCTCCTAGGATGATAGGATATATCATACTATTTGCGCAAAAATTAATCGCCAACACCCAATTGCAAATGAAAGCACTATCTCACAGTCACATATAACAGATTGAATATATGAAGGGGATATAAATGTGAATAACAAAAAAAATAAGTAGTAAAAAGACGAAATTTATTGTGGTTTCACATTATAACCTACGTCCACTTTGAAGGGTTTGCTGTTAATGGTTATTCTCAACTGATTTACAACGATACGCCCAATAGCACTCAATTTACAATGGAGTCTTAATAGAGTAATATCATAGAAGAGCCAAAAAGACCTTTAGGAATAGGGGTGCTATTTATAGGTATAGGTGTGAGATTTCTTCCCCTAAACTCGAAATACTCCTTCTCATACGTGGGTGGGACCACTAGATCGATTTGGAATCGTTTGGGATTAATTATGATCAATCCCTACTCTCTTAGTATCGATCAAGGTTTTGTCCATTTGAGTTACGATCGATCAGGAACATTCTTGAGTGAATAGGAAAGTTTCTGTGAAAATTCAGAGGCAATTAGACATGTAGATTTTGAGTTATGATCGATCCACGATTGGATTTGTATGTTGGCTGAAGCATGCATATTGATCCATGCACATCGATCCGTGCGTATCGATGACGTGGCTCGAGAATCCTGAGGAGATACATTTTTATGCTTGTTTACCGCTTTCTTTGGGTCGACCCATTCCTTTCTATTCATTTGGCACTCTTCCCTTCATATCGATGCAACGTCCTCGCCTTCGTATCGATCAAATGATCATTGGTTCGTATCGATCGTTTGACTAATCGATATGAAATATACAGAAATATGATCGATACGAAGCAGGTAATTGGGAAGAAAACTCGGATGAATCCCTATATACTTCGTATCGATGCTTGGCTCCTTTCTTCGTATCGATCAATTGATTGATCGATACGAAACATGCTGGAATGGATTGATACGAAGTGGGTGAGTATGGAATGAGTCGATACGAAGCACATGGATATGAAGGGAACGGATTCGAAGTAGATGGATGTGGAGTGATGGATATGAACTGAATGAATACGAAGAAATGGATACGATCTTGTCATGGGTCATATGGATATTGAATGATCCATGATTCTGACCCAAAGTAAACCCTCCAGTGACTCGAAGTAAGTGCTAAAATGACCCGGAGTAGTTGCAGAGCTCTTGTAAATATGCTAATCCATCAAAGACCCGAAGCAAGACATTCTCTAACCCGAAATAACCTACATGAAATCCCGAAGCAGCCTTAAAATTGACTTTAGGTAAACATGAGGGTGGCCCGGAGCCAACCCCAAGCAACCCATTTTCTCCAAAATATGTACTCCAAGTATGTCGTGTTGTTTGTCCATAGACCATGCTATATCCTTGCCTCATAATCATGTTTTCCAACCTTGATTGATCGTCCATTCATTCATTCAAATCAGAACCAAGTCCATGACGATCCAGCTTCGATAACTGTGTAGTCGATTAGGTTGAATCTGTCTGTATATTGCCTTGCCAAAAGGCGGGTTAACTCATACCAACTTAGTTTGATGTTCCACTTCAACAACCTTCCTTAAGTTTTAGGTAGGTACAGTACCTACCTTATAGTTTGATCAGCTAGTACTTTGACTGGATGAGCTTCAAGTAGGGCTGGTATTCCCTTGATGCAATCAATAAGCAGTAAGCTAGTTTCTCTAATTTTTGATAGTTTCTTTCTGCTTCCATTAATGACTTACGAGACATAAAATAACGACCTTTGGATTCATTCCACTTCGCGTACTAGAGCATCACTTAAAGCATGAAAAGATACTGCCAAGTACATGAGTAAATCCTCTCCTTTTGAAAGGTTTTGATAAGATGGATGGTCTTTCCAAATGAACAACTAGGGTTTGAAAAGCATCCTTACACTCTTATGTCCAAGAAAAATTTCATTTTCCCACATTATGGACATTGATGAACGATATACACTAATCTGTTGCCATTGAGATAAATCGACTTAATGCAGGTACTTTACCATTCAGACTCTATACTTCTTTATTTTCTTTGGGGCTTAGACATTCCTTAGAGCCCTAATCTACTCTAGATTGGATACCATGCCATTCAAGTGTACTATAAAACCCAAGAACTTTCCCAACGTGACACCGAATGAGCATTTTAGTGGATTGAGCATCATTCCATATCTTTAAAACATGCCAAATATTTCTGATAGCTCTTCTATGCGGTTCATCAATCTTTACGACTTCACCAGCATATAGTCCACATAGACCTCATTTTGCACCCGATCTTATTTTTGAACATTAAATTTGCTAGATCTTTGGCAAGTTGCACCTGTGTTCTTCAAATCAAATGGCATATCAAAATAGAAATACAATCCTAATTTGGTTATGAAGCTGGTGTGTTCTTGTTCTGGGATGTACAGTTGGATTTGGTTATAGCCGGAATAAGCATCCATGAATGATAGTAGTTTGTGTTCGGATATGGAGTCCA
The DNA here is from genome assembly GCA_030765085.1 of Allium cepa. NCBI lineage: Eukaryota > Viridiplantae > Streptophyta > Magnoliopsida > Asparagales > Amaryllidaceae > Allium > Allium cepa. The sequence goes on from CM060945.1 coordinate 503,289,328, forward strand.
CCAGTTGGTTAATTTTGGTAGAGGGTAGTTGTCTTTTGGGCATGCCTTTTTCAAGTCTGAACAATGCATGTCCGCCATTTTCCATTGGGTTTCTTGACCAGGATAGGATTTGATACGCATTCCTGTTATAGAGCATCGTGGATAAAGACGTTGGGTTTTATCTTATCCACTTGTATCCATAGGTTTATGGATTTTTCTGCATTGATCGAGCCAAGGCTTAGGGGGTAGTTGTAATGCATCGACTGATCTGACATAGAGAGTCTTCTACATGTTCTTCCCTTTTTCACGCCACTTCCCTCAGCTCCGTGACATAGCATTCACACCCTACATTCTAGTCACCCTTGATGACTCCTACTTCATTTTTTCTAGGAAATTTCATTGTTAAGCACAATGGGGCTAGGGCTGCTGAGAAATCGATGAGGGTCGATCGACCTAAGAAAGCTTTATACACTGAAAAAGTGTCCATCACCATGAAGATCAAAACCCATGCCTTCTTGTGGTTACCTTCACCTAAAACCACTAGTAATTCCGCATAACCAATAGCCATTGTAGCCTCTCTGAAAAATCCTAGATTCCGAGACTTACACAGCTTTAGATCCTGACCGTCCAACATTATCTGATCATAAGATTTTTTGAATAAAATGTTTACAAAACTTCCACTCAACAAGCATGGTTACTGGCCCAATCATTGCATTCATCACCAAATGGTCGAGCATTGGTGCTTCAAACCCGTCTCTATTGTGGTTTCTAAATACAGCATCATTCATCATAATTTTTAGTTGCTTTGTTGAAGCTTTATTTTCGACGGCAGGGCAACTTTCCTTCACAACATGCGTTAAAGAACTCCTATACCTTTCCATCTTATTCCAGCTGTTCTAAACTGGATGAGGCCCACCTATTATCATGTTAATAATAAGTCTTTTCCCAAGTTGTTTTGGCTCAGCATCGTATGGCCTAGCTTGGTCCTATTAGAGTAACTGTCCTTGGGGTTTGCCTGCAATCCTGTGGGGCTTTTACATACAGTTGGAGTTTCTTTTATCATATTAGATATTCAACCACGTCTCATAAATATCTACATTCATTCGTATTATGGTCGTGCATCTCGTGAAAGCAACTGTACTTCCCAAACCTTTTCTCTCTATCAATTGACAACCTCGGAGCTTTTTTTTTATGACGTTCGGTACCTTGTGTCGCAAGTAGATATTTCTCAACCATGTCATTCAGCGGTGTATAATCTTAATGCTTTAGAATACCCTAGTTATTTCTCCTCTGGTCATTACCTTTGTTTCCTACATTAACATCAGCATTCCTGGAACTCTCGCCTGTTTGTTTCACAATGACTTTACTTTGAACCAACATAGTTGATTTTCCACCACAGCCTTCCCAACAATTATACATACCTCTTCCAAGCGCAAGTATCAAATCATAATTCTCTAAAATTATTCCATGGTCGACGGTGGGTTCATCTTTAATCATCTATTGAAATCCATATCAAGATGTATTCCTCTAATCAAAAGGCATTAAAATAATGTCCTCCTCGGCATTGCTCATTTCAGCCATAGCTATGTCAAACCTACTTAAAAATTCTTTTAGAGACTCTTGGAAATTTTGTAATAGGTTCGATAAAGACATTACATCTTTTGGGTGGGTCACATGCGGTCGGAACTGCTCCATAAATCTCCTAGTCATTTGGTCAAACGAGGACATGGACCTTAGCACAAAAGCCAAGAAAACCACATTGTAGCAACTCCTTCTAAAAATATCTTGAAATACAGCATATCATGGCATCCATTGACCTTGCTTTGTCCATATGCCATTCATACTTTAACAAATGTTATCTTGGGTCCATTGTTCCATTGTAGGATGACATGGTAGACATAATGAACCTTCTTGGACATTCCTCTTGCATAATTTCCACGACTAATGGGTTCCTACTAAGAGAAGAACCCCAATCATCGTTATTTTATGCTGGTTTTCACTCACCAACTTCATCACCATATCTTCCTAAAACATTGGTTATATTAGATCTATCAGTCAGCGATAATCATTGCCTTCCTCGAGTGTTTGAGTGTTTAAATAGTCTCGGTTGGTTCCACAATAGTTGGATTCTCCTGAATCTGGAAGAGCTGTTCGTCCAGTTAATTGATTTCTATGATTTCTACATGATGAATCAACAACAACAGTCTAAACTCCATTATTTTAGCCTACAAAATAAGGCTATCTCCACCACGACATCCTCAGGCAAGTCAGCAACATCTCCAACATTCAACATCTAAGGACTTGGGTCAGTACCGATCCGAGGGGATTGCTCGGTACCAAACTAAGTATCTCTGTTTTTAACTTTCCCCAATAATTTCTCAAGGTTCCAACTTCTTTACTTTTCAACTTCTATTTACTTTCTCTATGACTTTAACCAGATGAGGAGGAACTATCTTTTTCTGAATCAAAAGGCAATAATTGCCTTTTGTTCCTTCTACGACCCCAGGACAATTGGGTCCTCAAGTCCTGGTTCTCTTTTATCTATCTCATCATTGCATTTACGCTTTCAAGTAGCTTATCATTCGGTTCGTTCATCATTTTATCCATATCAACCTCTGTGATTGTATTTAAAGAGCTCTGGATTTCGGTAGTGTTGGGATGAGTGGTTTCTTCCATTTGTTGAGAGCTAGCATTCTCAAGGTCATTAGTAGGTCTGGATGTGGTTAACTTTTCCATACAATTTCTTAGAGCCATTACTATAGAAGATCCAATGATTGACTTTTGAAAATTTTAAATAATCGCTGATCTTAGAAACAAAATTTGAAGATCTACTTCGTGGAATAAAGCAATCCAAAAATTGAAGGAAGATCTAAACAACGGAAAATTCAAACTCTCTCGGTGAAAGTACCTAATGTTTAAGCCAAAAGTTGGCATAAACAACATAGAGATTTGTAGAAGAGATTTAAATGAAGAAATTAAATGAAAACGAGAAAGAACAACACATAACAATTTATAGTGGTTTGGCTCTACAACAATTTATAGTGGTTTGGCTAGTTAGTGGCCTACATCCACCTAATCTTAGCTAATGATTTTACAAAGTTTTTACAAAAGTGATTTTATAGATAAGTGGTCGATGGGTCGGAAATGATTCGTGAAATTATAATAGAAGAGAATTTTTTTAGAATGCGATAAAATTAAATGTTGAGATAGTGCCTATTGTGATATCCCGAAATTTCAAGGAATTTAAAATGTGATAATCTCTTAATTTAATTATTTAAAATTGATAAAATTGTTATTTTCAAATGTAAATAGCCAAACTATTAAAAATGTGATATTTTAAATTAGGATCATATATTGATTTTTAAAAAAGGATAATTATTTAGTTTGTGTATTGTATAAATAAAATTCTAAATTGATTTATTGTTTTCAAATTTAATAAGTGTGTTTAAATATATGTACATATGTATCTAATTGATTTTAAATAGAATAAATTATTGATAAATAATAACGAGTTAGTTTAAAATTGATATCTATATTTATTTGAATTAACTTTAAATTTGGATTTTAAACTGACTTTGAATTTGAATTTAAAAATGGAATTTAAAGGAGTACATATATCTTAAAATAATAATATAGTTTGGATTTAAATTATAGGGATAAAGTTTTTATTTAAAAATAAGAGCTTATTTTAAATAAGATTTGTCTCATATTATCTGTTTTTTAAATAGAAATTTGTTTATAGAAAGGTGGAAAAGTATTTATTTAATAGGAATAAATACAAAAGCCTTTTTGAATTATCATTTAAAAATGAGTTTACAATATTATACATGATTTTATTTAAAAGAATTGGTTTTTATTTTCTTTTCTTTTAAAAGTTTTATTTATTTAAAATTAGAAAAGCATTTCTTAATTTATAAATGTACTTGTTTATTAGGAATTTAATAAGAAAAAGCTTTTAAAATTCTTTTAAAGATAAATATTAATGAAAAAGACAAATGTAATTAAATTAAGAAGTTAAGTAACAAGTGTTAATATATTAGGGCCTCTTTTAACAAGTGTTAGCAAATAAAAATATGATAATGACAAATGGTGTAGTTTTGTACAAATGTCAATTTTTTTAAAATTTTGTTTTCTTTTATTTTTAATAAAATCATTCAGCCTTTATATAAATACATTTTTACTTCTCTTCATTCTTTTCCTATTCTTCAATTCAAGACTGAGAAAACTAAATCCACTCTCTAAAAACAAATCAGAAAGTAAATCACTTCCTCTTCTATCAAAATCTGTAATTTACTCCTCAAAAATAAGGCAAACCTGTAAATTCATTTCCAGAGTCAGACACAAGCCTGTCAACAAACTTCAAGGCTTGTAATCTCCTCTAAAACAAAAATCAAAAGTTCACTAACCTGTAATCAAAGAAGATGAGTTCATTTCTGAAACCAGAAATGAATTAAAGCATGCAACAAATTCTTCAAAACAGAGAAATGTCATTAATCTATAATCATTTTCTCAAAACCTAGAACCAAACAGGTTTTTAAAGTCCTGAGTCATCATCATCTTGTTCTAGTTACACAATCAAGCTTCAAAGCATTTCAGTCTTCATGTTTCTAGCAATTCAAGTTTCAGAAATCAAGTATTAAGATGCAGTTTTCAAGTTTTCAAAGTTTCAATCCAGTTTATAAAGCTCTACATTTTCCAAGTGAGTAAACTTTTTAACTAAAAGTTAAGTAGATAAATAAAGTTGATTTTGGAATTCAGTGGTGAAGATGCTCTACCTGTTTGTGTATATATATAAGTGTAGTACTTTTATTTATTTGATTGTGTTCAGGAGTGTGCATGTCTGTGTTATATTGTTCCCCTGTTTTTGTTACAGGATTATCAAGTTTAAACCAAATTTCATGCTGCTCTTACACCGATTTCATATAGCATTAGGTCTTCAAACATTAAATGTTGGTTTAAGTTAAAATTTAATATTAAAGACGAATTAAAGTAAAATGCTTACAATATTATCTGGGAATGATGAATACAGTGAGAATTCTTTTAAACATGCTAAAAGCAATCACTATAATTCATTAATTCAAGATGATAACTTGAATCTACTGTTAAAGTTAGAAATTTTAAAATTAATGTGATATTTTTTTGAACATTGTTATGGATGTAAATTTTGGAATTATCTGAAGGTGGGTTTCTGAGAAAATTCTGATGGCCACAAAGTTTATGGGGATCGGGACTTTGGGTAGAGGTAGGGGAAGCATCTGGTGGTACGGCAAAAATGAATGGATGGTTGTCTGATGGTCGTGGCGTCGGCGGCAAGATGGTTCAGGTTCTAAGCCTAGTTTAGGGTCAACCTGCGAATTTGAATCAGTACTTTACTTTTAGTGATTCAAGTTGCATAAGATTTTGGAAAGTGGAAGCGCGGTGGGTCGGCAAACCATGGCAGGAATCGTAGTAGTAATCGTGATCGAAATCGAGGGTTCAGAGGATTACCTGATGATGGGTTTGGGTTTCAGTTCATTCTGGGGTACTCGATTTTGAATCGAGGCATGAGATGATGCTTTGTTGATCGTAGGTGCTCGTAGGGATGTTCGGTGACTTGGCGATGGGGTCGTCGATGGTCGGAGGAAGCTTGGGCGCTGGTGTAGGTGCACGATGTTGATTCGCGTGTCTGGGAAGATGGTTAGTAGGACGACTCGAAGGAAGCTCTATGCTTTTGGGTTAATGTCTCGAGTTTAAACTCGAGTAGTTTTGGTATGGTAGCCTGTAGTTTTAATTGTTACAGGTTCTTAAAATTTAAAATTTAAACTAAACCTTTGAAACTTTTAAAAAAGAGATGATGTACTAGGTTTTTGTTTCAAGTACATGGGTTAAACCCGATGTTAACGCTAAAATTTGAACGCTAACACCCCGGTGTATGAGTTATAGTTGTGAAAGCAGCACCCGATAGCTCGGGAACAGATTACAAGCAGATAATAGCAGAAGAGCAGTAAACAACAACAATTTTATAGTGGTTCGGCTTAAGGGTATAGCCTACGTCCACTTTAAGTACTTTTATTAATGATCTCGTTACAAGCTGATACAATTCTTCCCAAGTACAATACACTTTGAATTACAAGAGACTTAGAACAAGTAGCCTAAACTTCGATGAAGATGAGAGTTTTCGAATCCATGTTGGATGTATGTGATCTCTTCTTGAAGTTGTTTGTAGCGTTCTTAGTGTCTTGAGAGCTTCAAGTGTTAGATTGGTTTGGAATGCAGCAGAGTATCGGCGCTTGAAGAGAGTGAGCCAAAAAGTCCCCTCCTAGTTCGAGTTAGGGCTGTATTTATAGGATTTTATCGGAGTTAGGTCGTAGGTCGTGACCGACCTAAGTAAGGTCGTAGGTCGCAGTCGACCTAAAAAGCACTGGCCTTCCTTCCATAAGAACATACGTGCTGATTTGTACAAGTCCAAGGTCGTAAACGACCTATCCCATAGCGGCATGGCATAGGCGGCTTCTTTATTCATGCAGATAGGTCAAGAGCGATTTATCCTAGGTCGTTAGCGACCTATCATAGGTCGTGAGAACTTTCCTGTAGTCATAGCTGGAGTTCTTAAGTCGTTGAATCTCTTAGGTCGTGACCTTCCTTAGGTCGAAGTACTCCGTTAGGTCGTTGGGCAGTATTTTTATCTCCAAGTGCTAGGTCGTCTTCGACCTAAAGTAGGTCGTAGGTGGGCAACGACCTAGGGGATGGGATCTGACTTATCTCAATTGTGCTCGGCTCTTTTCTCAGCGAGTTGATAGGTCGCGTACGACTTGTTTTAGGTCGTAAGTCGACTGAGATTTAGGTCGTTGAGACCACTTCATTCTCAGGTCGGTAGGCTATGGCTTTGTTTAGGTCGCATATGATTTAGGTCGTAAGTTTGGTGAGCCTGTAGGTCGCTAAATTCTATAGGTCGCTGTGTTACTGGAGAAGTTAGGTCGCTTCTGTAGTTAGGTCACGACCTTCCTTAGGTCGCTGCTGCCTTTAGGTCGAGACAATCTTTAGGTCGCAACACTTTAGGTCGCAGCTACCTTTAGGTCGCTGGGTTCCTCTAGGTTGTAACCCTCTTTAGGTCGCTAAGTCACGTGTGCGGTTAAGTCGCTGCATTTCCATTAGATCGCTCACAGAAAGGAGTTAACATTTGCCCCTCGAAGTATACGACTTAGCCATAGGTCGTGTGCTTCGACTTTCTTAACTCGCATTCTGAAGAATTGCTAGGTCGCAAACGACTTAAGGAGAAAATTAGGTCACGTAGTGTCGGTTCGCGTTCCACTGTCCTAGAATATAAATATCGTAGGTCGCTCCCTCCCCTCTTCATCTGCTTCAGCATCCATTCTGCCATTAACAAGCTTCTAAACTTCTCGAGGACGATTCTAATCAGCTCAATCTTTCAACTTTTCCATCACCAGATTGCGTAAGTGAGTTCTATCAACATTCGATCACATCCATCATCAAACCACGAATATTCCACTTGTCATTCTTAATGCATTGTCGTATGCTGCTTTTTCCCATAAGTCATGATTCGATTTTCCTCTTGATTGAGTTATCGTGGTGATTCTTGTGGATATAGCAGTATATCCGATGTATGGTGGATCTGAGGCAATTTGGATTGGATTTTTCGAGTGATCTGTGAGGATGTGGGAGGAAGATGGTAAACTACAGTGATTCAAATTAGCTGGTTTATAAATTTGGAAGAGATGAGGAAGGCTCTAATGGGTTAACGGGTTAATGGTAGTGATGATCTGGCAGCGTGTGAGTGGGGAATCGACCTTAGGGGTGTCTGTTTGAATGTGAACCATGCGACCTAATACTAATGATCTAACTCCCTCTTGAATGAGATAAAACTTAAAGCAGAGCGACCTCATAACGACCTAAAAAAGTAACGACTTAAGTTCCATGATGATTGAAATCTTAGGTCGCGGCTGACCTTACACTTAAACAAATCTGGACCATCTTACTCTGAACTAAAGTGCGACTTAAGAACTTGTTGACCTAGATTCCTGAATGACTGCAGAGGGACTTGACATGTCAACGACCTAATTCTTTTGCGGTATGGGCTCTAGGTCGCAGCCGAGCTAGGACTTGAACAATTTTGCATTGTTTTGAACCCCTTGAACTTGCACAATGCGACCTAATGAAGCCCCGACCTATGCTAGGTCGCTGGACGACCTATGACTTGTGAAATTCTGTGAAGACTTGGTTGAATTGTTTGACCTTGAATTCTGTTGCACTTTGTTGTAGATTATCTCTAATGCTAATTGACCTGTTAAACGCAATATTTACAAAAAAAAAACTGGGACGAGTATACTGCCATTGACTGCCCACATCGAATGACAGATTAGTTGATAAAGAGTAATCAACTTAAATGAACTGTGTGAATGAAATACTGTGAACTAATGAATTCAAATGAAGTGTTAAAGCAAAATTAAAATATCCAGTTAAAGTTGATTCGTTCGCATTAACACTACACTTGTGATCTATATTAACAAGTTCGGAAATCTCATAGTCGACTAATTGTCAACTAGTTTGATTTCAGTTATGTTTGCTTTCCTCTTTTTTTTTTCTTTTTTTTTTAGTTATGCACAACACTTCACACTTTTTAGGAAACGTGCACCTTCTCATCTGAACATCCAGTCGCTTATGTAGAATGATGTCTCAACAAGAAGAGATGATAGAACACGCTGAAGGGGTTTTCCCGATTGCTATTCCACTAGAGAATCCTCCAGAAAGAACTCCTACCCTTTTGAAACAGCGGGCGCTTAATCAATTATGCGTTCAATTTGGCATTGCCGAGGCAGAAGTTTTACTTCCTGGACCAAATGACTCTGCTGATAGACCACCTTACGGTTTTGTTGCCATTAATCGACAAATGTGCTTGAGTGGAGCAATTCCTCCTTTTAATGAATTTCTCCGGCAAATCCTCCTTCGACTGACGATCTCTCCTTTCCAGCTGCACCCCAATGGCTATGCTATTTTGATGGGATTGTGTGTTCTGTTCAGGAGGACTCTTGATCGTCTTCCGAGTTTTGAGGAAATCTGTTACTTGTGCACTTTTGCGAAGAACAAGGACCATCCCTCAATTGTACTTGTAAGAGGCGCGAGGAACCGCAAACTTATTTTGGATTTGCCGGAGAGTGCGCATGGTTTCCTGAATCAATACTTCTACATTCGTTGCTCCGCAGAATTTTACGCAGACTGGAGAGTAGGAAGTGAGATCTTTTTTCTCTTCTTTCTTTAATTTTATTCTAAGTTTTGCTTGGTTCGTATTGCTAGATGCCGATTCCATTCCTTATTTTTACAGCACTTCCTCCTCCTTCTAGAGATTCCAGCCATAAGTCAGTTTTTGAAAGGCTAAGCACTGTGGCTGCTGAAGAAAGAAGCGCAAAATTTCTGTTGACAGAAGAACTTCTTCATCAGTTTGAGCTTCTACATCCTTCTCGTTCCACTCAAATACATGAAGTTCCAACGGAGGTTCCTGATTCTCCGACAAACACTCTTGATGCCCCAGTCTCCATTAAAGAGCACTTGCAGGGAGGAACCTCTATAGAAACTTCACTAGTTAAGTGTTCAATTCCGAAAGATGTTGCGGGGCCATCTGACAAGTCTGTACTTGCCCCAGTTACTGGAGAGGAAGAACCCCCTCGATCTACTAGTGAAGGAGTTAAGAAAGCAAGCTCCAAAAAACAAGATGGCGATGATGTTTTTGAGGGGTTGAGCGATTTGATTGTGACATCTCAAGAACTTTTCAAAGATGATGTTTCTAAAACTGTCTCTTCTGTAATCGAGGCGACATCTTCTTTACAACAAATGTCAACTCCTCCTACTCAAGTTATCACTACCTCTATTCCACAGAGTGGTTTGTAACTCGATGCGCGTAGTTTACACGTTACACGACACTTTGGATTTCTCATCACTTCTATGCACTTATCTTCTTGTACTTTAAAGATTTCTAAAGCTTATTATTTTAATTCCAGATTCTCCCATGGGGCGCAGCGGCTCGTACTATGATGATTTCCAGCGCTACGGGAGGCGTAGCCAGTATGATTACATGCGTTACCTTCCTTCTTACAGAGAGTCGGATGAAGAGAGGGCCATCAGGAAAGCCGACGAGAGACGAGCATATGAAGAACGTCGCCGAAGGGAACAAGAAAGACATGATCTTCCCCACAGAGATGATGATACCCAAAAGAGAAAAGCTCATGATGAGAGAGGAAAGAGTCACATAGACGATTCTTCTAGCAAGCGGGCTAGACTTACTGAAGAAATAACTCCTTCAGCTTCTGAACATGTCCCTGCTCAATCTCCTGCTCCCGTTCGCTCCGACATTCAAGCAATCATCAACCGGCCCGCATACCAAGTCGGGCAAGGTCCTCCTACTCTTCAAAGTCGATTTCCTCAGTGGTGCCTGAGAGGGGTTCGATTTGATCTCGACTTGGTTCCTCTCGACAAACCGGCTATGCTGTGAAATCTTGATACTGTCAGGACCGATATCGAAAGAATGTCGAACTGGCAAAAACTCGTCGACGAACTTCAGAGGGTTAACCGAGCCAATCTCGAGGCCATGCTAACAATGGAGAATGATAAGGCTGAGTGGCAGAAGACTCTCGAACAGCATGACGCCGAAATGAGAAGTATTGCTTCCTACAATGAAAAGCTGGAAGCGGAAGTAGAAAAACTTAAGGAAGAATTAGCTACTTCATCTACTTTCCATTCTCAAAAGGAGAGCATGCTTCAGCAACAAGTACGAGATGCGCATGCCAGTCAAAGAGCAGTCGAAGATAAGCTTGCACACAAGGAAAAGGTCATGGAAGAATATCGTGCTGAAACTGTACAACTGCGAGAACAGACCGCCTCTCAAAGCTTGGAGATAGAGTTGTTAAAAACTCGACTTGCTATGGCCGAAAAGGAGCGCGACGAGGCTGTTGCTGGTAAACTTGCGGCCGAAGAGGCTCATCAAGCAACCAAAGCTGATATTAGCTCCACATTATTCGATTTTTATCTGCACAGCATTTTGGGACGTGGCAGCCTTGCCTTTCTAGGCCCCAAGTATGAAATCACACTGGCTGAAGTTTGGGAGGCAGCACTTGATATGCTCGGTGGTAAAGGTGCTGGATATGCTGAGTCAGCCCTTGAAGAGCATTATCTTGATGATGAAGCCCGCGCCGCTCTTGCCAAGGGAAAAGAGCAGCTTGCCAGAGCGCGGGCCGGGACGGCGGAAGAGGAGCGTTCTGAGAAAGAAGTACCGCCTACTACCTCTGAACGTCCTCTAGTTTCTCCCGAGGTGGACATTACAGGCTCTAGTGCTCATTCGCCGCCTCCTACAAGAACCGGGGTAATTACCCCTACTGATGAAGAGGCTTTGGAGGACATTGGGGCTCAGAATTATGAGATTGAACTGACGAAGCCAACATCTTCAGGTAATTTCGACATTGGTCCGATTCAGGTGGATTACCTGCTTATTCCTCAAAAATTTGATGAGCTTCTCGATTACCTCTTGAATCTCGATGAACCCATATCTCCCTTCTTTCGGGAAGATATTAACATTTTCAATTTTTCTTCTTCTGCAGTTGAAACAACAAGTGCCGTGCAGACTTCGCCTTCTCTGGTTATTCCTCCTCCATCTCTTCAGGTGACTCCTCCTTCTGCTTCACAACCTAGGTCACAAGAGGAGAAAATTGAGGCTCTTCATGGCTTGGATGACCCTATTGCTTCGCAGGAGCAAAAAGATGAGGGACTCGAAGGAGGCGAGATCTCTCCGGAGCGGACTCCTTCTGACGACGTAGTTTTGTCCGCTCTCGTTACTCCGGGGAGTGAGTCTTCTTCGAAGAGAAGAAAGAAGCATGGGACATCGAAGAGGAGGGGGAAGAAAATTATCACCACTGAAGAGGAACCGGAAATTGCACCAGTTGCACCTCCCTCCCCTTCTTCCCTTATGCCTTCAGACCAACCTGAAAGACCTGAAAAGCTAACCATTCGGCCGGGTAAAGGGTCTAAAGGCGGCAAGAAGAAATGAAGAGTTGAGCTTTTTGATTCCTTTTTTGTGTAATGGTCGGATGTTGTGCAGGCACCAGCCCCTGCTTTTTATTTTGAAACCTGTATCTGCAATATCTGCAATTGAATAAAATGATTCTTTATTTGTACAGACTTTTGTTTGAATTTGAGAATGCATTTATTATTCATTTTTGCACAAGTTTATTTATACGATGTTGCGGTGAGCTTGTGGTATGTTGTTTGAGCGTACTTTACCGACATAGTTATACCACTTTGTATGTAACTATACCATGTTGCCCCTATACCATGAGCTTACTGCAATATCGTATACTTTGAGGGGACTTGCACTCTCATTTTCTAAAGAATAATTACTTCATTCTCGAAGAGAATTTTCGTAGAGTGCAACTTCCTTCATATAAGTTTCTACTCTTTGTCCTTCGAAGAAATCACTTTTTCCTTTTGCGTATGTATACATTTTGCCAAGTGAATTCTTCTATGTGGTAAAGCGGACCTCTGAATGTACTTTAACTTTCTTCCCCCTTCTTTTTTTTAGAATAGGTAAATCGCTCTTCCTTTGAAAGTTAAAGTACGCTCTTGATGAGGATTTTTTTTTTTAATAAAAATTTGTGCCTCTGAGGAGAGATTTTTTCACGTTTCAACACTTGGAAGCTTTATTTCAATCTTGGTGAAACGTGTTCCTCCAAAGAGTTGTGTCTTTGAAGAAAGCCTTTTCACGTTTCAACACTTGGAAGTTTTATTTCAATCTCGGTGAAACGTGGGCTTCTGAAGAGGTCTTTCTTTTTAATTGTGTCCCCGGGAAGGGGTTGTACCTCTGAGGAGGGATTTCTCACGTTTCAACACTTGGAAGTTTTATTTCAATCTTGGTGAAACGTGTACCTCCAAAGAGTTGTGCCTTCGAGGAAATCCTTTTCACGTTTCGACACTTGGAAGTTTTATTTCAATCTCGGTGAAACATGGGCTTCCAGGAAGGTCTTTATCTTGTTTTGCATTTCAACTTTGGTGAAGTGAAATTCCGAAGAGCGGTTGTTACACTTCAACTCCTGGCGTAATGTGCCTCCGAAGAGGGCTTTTATTTTGTTTGCATTTCAACTTTGGTGAAGTGAAATCCCGAAGAGCGGTCATAACACTTCAACTCCTGGTGAAATGGGCCTCCGAAGAGGGCTTTATTTTGTTTGCATTTCAACTCTGGTGAAGTGAAATTCCGAAAAGCGGCTGTTACACTTCAACTCCTGGTGAAATGTGCCTCCGAGAGGGTTTTCATTGCCCAGAAGTTACTCTCTCATGGTTGGAGGGTCATGACTCCTCCAATCTTTTTTGTTGAGTAGAGAACTTTCTTTTTTGTGGCATATGACCCATTAGAGGTCTTTATCCTCCGAAGAGTTGTGCTTCTGAAGAGGACTTGTGCTGCCGATGATGGCTTTGATTGTTTCCTTGTCTTCTTGCTTATGCCCTTTTCAGCGATCCTCTTTTCTTTTTTCTTTTCAAGTTTTCATTCCCCTTTTCTTGCAAGTAGCTTGTTTAATCCAAGGAAGTGTACTTCATTGTCAGGCAAGTTCGTGAGAATGGGCACTAGCTTCCTAATTGCATGTTTGTTTGTTCAAACAATCTCAATTTATTAGCAAGGGCCCGTTTCTATCGAAATCATAGGCCGTTCAATTGAAGTATTTCCTATCTAGGATTTGAATTCGGGGCTTTTGTGACTTGAAATTTGTTTGTTGAATGATGGTGAGAATCGCTCGGTCTTATTATGTGCAAGTTTTATTTCCATTGTCTGCAAAAATTTAAATCGACATTTCAGCAATACATTTTATGTACTTTTATATCGAAAATAAAGCAAACATGTAATAATAATAAGGAACACAAGATTTATAGTGGTTCGGCCAGGAATTTGGGCCTACATCCACTTTATATTTTTTCATTATTCACTTGCATCAGTTTTACAATTGCTTTCAATTACAAGAATCATACATTCGCAACTCTTTTTACAATATTTCAACAAAATTTTCAAGTAAAATATGGACGCAAGTGATTGCTGTTCCATGCCCTTGGAATTTGATCTCCTTCAACAGTAGTGAGTTTGAATGTGCCGTCAAGAAGCTTCTGACCTATGACATATGGTCCTTCCCAATTTGGCCCAAACGCACATGTTGCTGTCATAATTCTCTTCAGGACTAGATCTCCAATCTCAAAGCTGCGTTGGCGAACTTTGGAATTGAAATGTATGGCTATCCTTTGCTGATGAGCTGCAATTCTGAGATTAGCTTCATCTCTTTTTTCATCAAGGAAGTCTAGCGCTTCAAGCTGTAGCCTTTCATTTTCTGCTTGATTGAAATGGATCCTTCTGTGTGAAGGAACCTCTGTTTCTACCGGGATCATTGCTTCCGATCCGTATGCTAATGAGAAAGGAGTGTGCCCAGTCGCAGTTTTGTGAGTAGTTCTGTACGCCCATAGTGCAAGTGGTAGCTTATCGACCCAACCACCTTTTGCTCTTTCAAGTTGCTTTTTGATGGTTGATTTGATGATCTTGTTTACTGCTTCCACTTGCCCGTTTGCCTGCGGATGAGCAACTGCTGAAAAGCTTTTCTGGATTTTGAATTGCTTGCAAAAATCTTGGAATTCCTCGCTTTCAAACTGAGTACCATTGTCTGTGATTATTTTCTGAGGCACACCATACCTGCAAATGATATTCTTGGTCACGAAACTTATCATCTTCTTAGAGGTGATAGTAGCCAATGGTTCAGCTTCAACCCATTTAGTAAAATAATCAACTGCAACAATAGCATATTTAATCCCTGATTTGGCAGTCGGTAGCGGCCCAATGAGATCCATTCCCCAAATTGCAAACGGCCATGGACTGACCATTTGTGTGAGTTCAGTTGAAGGCGCTGTAGGAATTTTGGCAAATCTTTGGCATCTGTCACACTTTCGGGAATAGCTTGCAGCATCATGATTAATTTCTGGCCAAAAATATCCGTATCGGAGAATTTTCTTTGCTAATGTTTGGCCACCTAAATGATCACCACATTCTCCTCCATGTACCTCAGCTAGGATTGTTTTGGACTCTTCCCTGGATACACATCGAAGCAATGGCATTGAGAATCCCCGTCTGTATAATCGGCCATCCTGAATTACATAGCGAGAGGCTTTCCTTAGTAGCTTCTGTCTCTCTCTCGAATTTTCTGGCAGAGAACCTCTGAGTAGGTAGTCCAGTATTGGGGTCATCCATGACTCTTGTTCTTGAGATACATTCATAATCCAGTCAATATCCATCTCGTCTATACTTGGTGCTGAAAGGACTTCTACGGGGACTAATCCCAATAGTTGAGCTTTACCAGAACTTGAATACTTTGCGAGGGAATCTGCCTTCATATTCTCTTCCCGAGGAATGTGGCTTATTGAATAATGATCGAGCTCACACAGAAGTTTCCAAGTCTTTGACAAGTAAGCGGGCAGGTTTCCCCCTTTCGTTTGAAATTCCTTCTTGACTTGGCATACAATAAGCTGAGAATCACTAAAGATCTGTAATGCTCGGATGTTTAGTTCTTTAGCGATTTTCAGTCCTGCGATAAGAGCTTCATATTCTACTTCATTGTTTGTTGAAGGAAATTCCAATCTTAGTGCATAGCATAATGACCGACCTTCAGGAGTTTCAAGTACCACCCCTGCTCCAGAACAGTAGTCATTTCTTGCGCCATCAACATATAACTTCCACTGGATTGGGGAATCATTGATCGCTTCTTCCTCACCATTACCTTTCTCTGTGAATTCTGCAATGAAATCAGCTAAAGCTTGTCCGTTGATTGCTTTTCGGGGGTGATAAGTGATGTCATATTGACTGAGTTCAATGTTCCACTTTAGAAGGCGACCCGAAGTTTCAGGGCGAAACAGGACTTGCTTTAGAGGTTGATCGGTGAGTACTCTGATAGGATGAGCTTGGAAATATTGCCTCAACTTCCTTGATGCAACTAGTAGACAATAGGCGAGTTTTTCCAACTTGGAGTAATTCAGCTCTGCCCCAGTGAGTCTTTTGCTGATATAGTAAACCGGATGTTGAATCCTTTTGTCTTCCCGAATCAACGCTGCACTTAGAGCATGAGATGATACTGCCAAGTATATAAGAAGATCCTCACCATTGCCTGGCCTAGAAAGTATTGGAGGCATTTCCATATGACGGATCAATTCATCAAAGGCTTTTTGGCATTCGGGAGTCCATTCAAAGTTCTTCTTTCCTTTCTTCAGAGCGTCAAAGAATGGGATGCATTTATCAGTAGCTTTGGAAATGAACCGACTCAGGGCGGTGACCTTTCCGTTCAGACTTTGCAATTCCTTCTTCGTTCTAGGAGCTTTAACTTCTTTTAAGGCAGTAATTTGAGCTGGACTAGCCTCAATGCCCCTAGCGCTGACGATAAACCCTAAGAACTTTCCGGACTCGACCCCAAACGTGCATTTCAGAGGGTTAAGCTTCATTCTGTATTTCCGGAGGACTGCGAACATTTCTGCTAAGTGTTCAATGTGATCCGCTGCTTTCTTAGACTTTACTAACATGTCGTCGACGTCGACGTAGACTTCCATAGTTTTGCCCAATTGCGGTTTGAACATAGCATTAACAAGTTTTTGGTAGGTTGCCCCTGCATTTTTCAATCCGAAGGGCATAACTCTGTAGCAATAAAGACCAACATCGGTGATAAAGCTCGTGTCCTCCTGATCCGGTTCATGCATCATGATCTGGTTATATCCGGAGTAGGCATCCATGAAAGATAACAATTCATGCCCCGCTGTTCCATCTACCAGTTGATCGATCCTGGGTAAAGGGAAGCAATCTTTGGGGCAGGCCTTGTTCAGATCTGAAAAATCGATGCACACTCTCCATTTTCCATTAGCTTTCTTAACCAGCACAGGATTTGAAACCCAATTCGGATATGTAGATTCTTTGATGAAGTTATTTTCCACGAGTCGATCAACTTCCTCTTTTAATGCTGCTGACCTTTCTGGACCTTGGGTTCTTCTTTTCTGTTTTACTGGTGTAAACTTTGGGTCAATATTCAGAGCATGTACTGCAACTTCTGGAGATATTCCACACATATCAGCATGAGTCCAAGCGAAGACATCCAGATTTGCTTTCAGGAAAGATATCAAGATATTCTGAATTGACACATTAAGCTGTGAACCCACATTCAACACCTTATTTGGGTCCTTCGGGTCAACAGGTACCGGTACTGTCGTTTCCACCGGTACTACTCTATTCTCCCCTGCACTGGCTTTTCTGGGATCCATCTCTTTCCGTGCCCCGCTATGCTCGCCAGTGCAGGGTCCGCCCCGTAATTGCTACAAGGCTGGCTCTTTGATGCGGACCGGGGCTGCCGCATCCTTTCCCATTTCCCTTTTTCTTGACTCTCGCAACTCTGTCAAATAGCACTCTCGTGCAGCATTTTGATCCCCTTTTATAACTCCTACTCCATTGTCTGTAGGGAATTTAATAGTGAGGCACCACGGGGCTAGGATAGCTTTGAACGCTGCGAGCGTTGGACGGCCAAGGAAAGCATTATAAGCAGAAAACTCATCGACAATCACAAATGTTTGCTTGCGGACTACTTTCCTTTCTCCTTCCCCAAGTTCTACAAGCAGATCGATGGTTCCTATTGGTTGCTTTGGCTCCCCAGTGAAGCCAGCGATCTTCTACGATGAGGCTTGTACATCGACCATAGGGATTTTCATTTGGTCGAATGTCTTCTTGAAGAGGATATTACATGATGCTCCGCAGTCAATGAGAACTCTTCTGACAATGGCCGGTCCGATACCAGCTGAGATGACCAAGGGATCTAGGGTAGGAGCTTCGATACCTGTGGAATCTCTGGCTCTGAAAATAATATCATCACTGAAAGTTTTCTGTTGTTTCAGGGGCGTAGTGTCTTCTAAAACAAAGACGCCTTCTTCGGCTGGAACATATTTCAAAGCCCTAGTATATCTCTCCATCTCACCCCAGCTCTTGCCAGCTGGGTGAGGTCCTCCTGTAATGACATTGATAATGGGCCTTCCAGATTCATGCCCCGTAGCTTTCTCACCTATCCTAGGCTGATGAACAGGAGCCTGTTGCCCCTGACTTGACGATGCAGGATTGTTGCTATTCTTTTTCACAAATTGCTGCAGCTTGTTTTCTCTTAGCAACTCTTCAATCAGATTTTTCAACTGGCGGCATTCATCGGTCTCATGACCGGGTTGATTATGGAAGCGGCAGAACTTCCCACTCTGTATAGCCTTTTTCCCGGTCCTCAAAGGGATAGGTTTAGGAAAATCAACATAATCTTTAGTGGCAAGGTAGATGTGCTCCGGCGTATGTGATAATGGAGTATACTCTGATGGCTTGAAGGATCGGGGCTTCTTCAGATTACCCTGTTTCTTCCCATTATTATTCTCCCTTTTTTGCCCCACCGATTCATTCTTGCGTGGAGCGACAGTGTTGTCTTCAACTTTCTCCAACACTGCCTTTACTGGTAAAGGACGGCTTTCCAGGCGTATGAATTCATCTGCCTTTTTGTAGAACTTTTCGAGGGAGGTTGGCTCCTTCATGTTTAGCCATTTCCCAAATTCGCTCGACTTATCAATAGCCCTCATCAGATAAGTCAATATCATTCGCGGTTCAGCATTGTCCACCTCAGCCAGCGCTATATTAAAGCGGTTCAAGAAAGATCTGATAGATTCACCAGGATTCTGTTCTATACACGACAACGACATGATGTCCTTGGCCTTTGAAGCATATAGTCTGAACTGCTCCTTGAATTTTCGGGTCAAGTCTGAAAACTGATCAATAGATCGGACTGGCAACTTGGTGAACCACAGTAGAGCCACACCCTCAAGGTATACGGGGAAATATCGGCACTTTATCTCGTCAGAGGCTCTGGCACCTATCATGTGCCAATCATATTTATACAAGAATTCATTCGGATCACTTGTCCCTTTGTAAGCTGGGATAGTTGGAGGGACAAACTTCCTCGGAAATTCCGCCTTTAAGATTTTCCCAGTAAATGGAGTTTTACTTGGGGCGAAACCCCATTCTTTCTCATCTTCAACCCTTTGCATACTTTCTTTCATGATTTGCCGGACCATTCCAGAAAGATACTCCTCATCATGTCGAGTTCCAGATCCACCAACCTCAGGAAGCGTTTGCTCAAAGGGACTGGCAGCCCTTTCAGGAGCATTCCTTTCATTAGCATCATGAATGTTGCCAGCATAATTCCTTCCATTACCAGCCGGTTGATTGTTTGCCCCGAGCAAATCATTCAACTTATTCAGAATTAGAGCATTTTGGGCACTCTGAGCCTCTAATTGTGCATTCTGGGCGTTTATCTGCTGGTTCAGCCCTAATATTACAACATCCAACTCCGCTTTCGTAACCCCAGCAGATGGAGTGGGTTGATTAGGTACAGGGGAAGCGGATGTTCCCTCTTGAACGTTCCCAGATCTGACAGATCTACTCTTCCTTCCAGGAGACATAATCTCAGACAGACTTCTGGTTTTCAAGGAAATTCTCTCTACAAATCTCTGTGAAGCAATGATGATAATTTTTCCTGAGTTCAACTCTCAATGAAAGCACCAAAAATGTTAACGCTAAAATTTGAACGCTAACACCCCGGTGTATGAGTTATAGTTGTGAAAGCACCACCCGATAGCTCGGGAACAGATTACAAGCAGATAATATCAGAAAAGCAGTAAACAACAACAATTTTATAGTGGTTCGGCTTAAGGGTATAGCCTACGTCCACTTTAAGTACTTTTATTAATGATCTCGTTACAAGCTGATACAATTCTTCCCAAGTACAATACACTTTGAATTACAAGAGACTTAGAACAAGTAGCCTAAACTTCGATGAAGATGAGAGTTTTCGAATCCATGTTGGATGTATGTGATCTCTTCTTGAAGTTGTTTGTAGCGTTTTTAGTGTCTTGAGAGCTTCAAGTGTTAGATTGGTTCGGAATGCAGCAGAGTATCGGCGCTTGAAGAGAGTGAGCCAAAAAGTCCCCTCCTAGTTCGAGTTAGGGCTGTATTTATAGGCTTTTATCGGAGTTAGGTCGTAGGTCGTGACCGACCTAAGTAAGGTCGTAGGTCGCAGTCGACCTAAAAAGCACTGGCCTTCCTTCCATAAGAACATACGTGCTGATTTGTACAAGTCCAAGGTCGTAAACGACCTATCCCATAGCGGCATGGCATAGGCGGCTTCTTTATTCATGCAGATAGGTCAAGAGCGACTTATCCTAGGTCGTTAGCGACCTATCATAGGTCGTGAGAACTTTCCTGTAGTCATAGCTGGAGTTCTTAAGTCGTTGAATCTCTTAGGTCGTGACCTTCCTTAGGTCGAAGTACTCCGTTAGGTCGTTGGGCAGTATTTTTATCTCCAAGTGCTAGGTCGTCTTCGACCTAAAGTAGGTCGTAGGTGGGCAACGACCTAGGGGATGGGATCTGACTTATCTCAATTGTGCTCGGCTCTTTTCTCAGCGAGTTGATAGGTCGCGTACGACTTGTTTTAGGTCGTAAGTCGGCTGAGATTTAGGTCGCTGAGACCACTTCATTCTCAGGTCGGTAGGCTATGGCTTTGTTTAGGTCGCATATGATTTAGGTCGTAAGTTTGGTGAGCCTGTAGGTCGCTAAATTCTATAGGTCGCTGTGTTACTAGAGAAGTTAGGTCGCTTCTGTAGTTAGGTCACGACCTTCCTTAGGTCGCTGCCGCCTTTAGGTCGAGACAATCTTTAGGTCGCAACACTTTAGGTCGCAGCTACCTTTAGGTCGCTGGGTTCCGCTAGGGTGTAACCCTCTTTAGGTCGCTAGGTCACGTGTGCGGTTAAGTCGCTGCATTTCCATTAGATCGCTCACAGAAGGGAGTTAACACCCGAAGTAAAATGTTTAACCAGTTTTTAAATTTAAAATAAAGTAAGTTTTAAATTTTAAATAATTAAGCTAAATAAATTTCTTGAAATTCTTTGAATTGAATGGTATGTATAAATATAATTGTATGATTTGTCTTAAATGTTTTAAGTTAAATCCTTAAAGTTATTTTCAAACTTAATTTGAAATATTAAAGGAAATTAATAAGGAAATGATTTATCAAAAACTCAATATAAGTTTGGTAATAAATGGAATAATTTAAGAGTGATTTATTAATTGAATTAGTTATTGATTAATGATTTATGAATTAACAATTAAAGCTTTCAAAGTGATTTATTAACTTGAAATTAAGGATTGTTAATTAATAAGAAGAAGTAAGTAATTAATGATTACTTTATATTTTAAAACTTAATTAATGATTTAATTAAGTAAAGTTAGTTGTTAAGATAAAAAGTTTCCAAATATAATTAAAGATAATGTTTTATCTTAAGGATAATTAAGTTTTTAATGAGTTATAATTAATTAAGTTATTTAAGAAAATTTAAGTTTAATTAGTTAATTAAATTAATTATTAAAAAGGGTTAATTAAGTAATTAATTAAGGATAATTATTAGTTTAATTAACTAATAATTATGATGGATTAATTAATGATTAGAGATTAATTAATTTGTAATTAGAAATTAATTAAGTAATTAAGGGTTAATTAAACTAGTAATTAAGAAATTCTTAATAAAGTTTTATTAAGTAATAATTAGTTTTTCTTGATTTATAATTAAGAGGTTATTAATCTATAATTCAAGTTAATTAAGAATTAATTAAGTATTATTAAAGGCTAATTAATTGTAATTAAGTATTGATTAATTGATAATTATGGATTAATTAATTTGTAATTAAGGTTGTTAATTAATAATTAAGTTTTATTAATTAACGATTAAGAGATAATTAATTAGTTAATTAAGGTTAATTAATTAATTATAAAAGTAATTAGGGATTGATTACTTTGTATTAAAGGATTGATTAATAATTAAGGTTTATTAATTAATGGTTGAAGGATAATTAATCTGTAACTAAGAATTAATTTGGTTAAAGAGTAATTAAGGGATAAATTACTTGGTTATGATTTATGAGGTGAAGGTGATTAAGTTAAGTTAATTAATTTGTTAATTAATTAAAGATAGTCACATGGTAATTGATTAAGTATGCTTACTTAATGAGATTTGATAAGAGTAATTACTTAAGGTAAGTAATTGATGAATAAATTACTGGAGGTAATTAAGATAAGGGAAATTACTTAATGGGAAGTAATTTAAAAGGATAATTACTTGATAAAGTAATTAAGGATTTATTACTTGATGTAATAAATCAAAGGATTTATAAATGTAATTAAAAGCAACTAAGAAGTAATTTATTACCGTTTATAATTATTAAAGTTGATTAATGAAAGCAATTAATTTAAGCATGATTAATTAATGTAATTAATTAAGGAATAATGTAATTAATCATAGTTAATTGATTAATGAATGTAATTAGTTAAGTATCATTAATTAATGTGATTAATGATAATAATTAAGGATTGATTAATTAAGATTAATTAATCCATAATAAGTTATTATAAGGTAATTAATTGTAATTAATTAAGGATTAATGTCATTAATTATAATTAATAGAGTAATTAAGGATTATTACTTAATGGGTTGAACATAATTAATTTATGTAATTAATTAAGGGTAAATTACTTAATGTAATTAAAGATAATTAATCAAGGGTGATTAATTAAGATGATGATTAATTAATTGGTTTAATTAATGAATAAGTAAGCAAGATTCATTGTGATGAAGGTAATTAATTTAATTTATTTTAAATTAATTAAGATATAAAGTAATTAATTTAATTCATTTTAAATTAATTTTAAATGGTGTGAATTATAGATCCTTGCTTATGTATGGATGGATGATATTGAATGCCTTGATTGTTTGATACCTCTGATGAGATATGTGTGATATAAGATTTGAGATGCTTTGGTTGAAGTATAATGATAATATGAATTATCTGTTGTGATGATAATATAGATTCTCTATTGTGATATTGTGAATTATCTATCTGTGTGTATATAGATAGTAGAATCGAATTGTTCAACCTTAAACAACTTGGACCTAAAAGATACGTTTCAGATTTCGATGAGACCGGGATCGGGTTTCCAGATTTGGATATCTAAAACCACATCGATCCAAATTAATGATAGGTCGTGAATCTCAAGTGAAGATGAAGATTCAGAGTGCAAGGGTTATTTTCGTTAACTCTGAGGGTGATTCCAAAATGAGTGTAACGAGATAATGCCTTCGGTTTCGTTAGAACCCGGAAAGAACTAGTATGGATAAAATGCTTCCAGAACATCGTCAGGTGGACAATGAGCATTCTAAGTGATGTGTTCTATAAAGGTTATCATAGCCTCAAGCCTCATCAACCGGGAATGGCTAAAACAGGGGAGGTGCAGCAAGGCTAAGTGGGTCATGCCCAAGTAGGATGAGATGAACCCCTGTCTAGAGTCCCTTTTATTTCGGCTGTGTGGGCGGTTGAATAGCTACAACCGTCGGGGTTGTATTATTCGGAACTATTCAGTAATTAATGGTTCCGGCCTTGTGTTGCAGGGGATTGGGAGTAATCCTCGGTACGGTGATCTAGGCCCCGTACTGTGACGGGCGGTACCCCAGTAGCCCTGCCATTGTATGGAATCCAAACTCCAATAAGCGCCCTCGGATTTGATTGTATTACCCACTTTTGTGGCTAGTAGCTGGAATTTAATAAATGTAATAGTTTCGGCTATTTCATATTTATTTGAAAACCCTAGACCCTATTATAATGACACCGGATTTCCTATCAAATATTTTAGTTAGCGTAAGGTAAAAACTTACCCATGTTTATGTATGGGGATTCTTACGTGATACCTTTTCTTTCAAAAGGTTTTCAAAGTTAAGCAACTTTAACTGTTTACTCACACCAGACCCATGTCTGACACGGAGTTTATTTCTGTTTTCCTAAACTCTTGGGTACTCAAATTTTTACGAGTAGCCAAGGGATTCAGGTTGGCCTTGACGAATTATGGAGGAGCAATGGAGCAGGAGGCTTCAGCATGTAGATATATAGTATTCCGTTGTGTGTTCTCTGAGTTTTTGTCTGTATTGTATATTGAGTTGTATAACTAGACAGGTGTTATAACTGTCTAGTATGTGTTATATAAGCTGTGTAACTCTGATGTTATGATACTACGTGAAATATTAGGTGATTAATATAATTTATTCGTTCCGCTGTGAGAATCTGATGTTGTTTAGTTCTTTCTTTTCTATCTTTTTTCTTTTCTATCCCTTTCTTTATTTTTAATGATGCGTCATTCTGCGGAGATAAAGGCGGGTCGTTACAGTTGGTATCAGAGCATAGGTTGAGCGAATACCTTGGCTTTGTAGTGGTGTCTTTCTTGAGAAAGCGTACTTGTAACTTTTATACATAACTATATATATATATATATATATATATATATATATATATATATTTCTACCTATCCGTTGGGTTACCTGTTCGGGTTTTCAAATATGAGTTATAAAGGTTGATAAAGTAGTGGTGTGTGTAACATGACTACCAATGGTTGGAGTTTGAATGTTTGAGGTTGGAAGTGTATCTGTCGAGATTGTAGACCTAATACCATCTCGAGTAAGCTTTGCAGCTTGGTGTAAGGATTTCATTGATTTCTGAAGGAAACCTGTTAAGGTTCGGAGTCTATCTTTGAAGTGAAAGTTTTGTCGCGCTCGTATGAGCGAATTTTTGAGAGTTGGGATCTGTCTGTTAGGCAGAAGCAAGTGATGGTTTCTTGGCAACCTCACGAAGTAGTAGCTGCATAATGAGACGCAGAGACTATGGATGTCTCCAAAGATGTTTTCTTTTGGCGCAGTTTAAGGAAGCGTGTCTGCTTCGGTATTGTAGCTGAGTTCAGCAGGCTGTTTGGGGCCCAAGTTTCTTGAAGAGATGTCTGCACATCTCAAGGTCCTGTTTGGGATTGGTTGATATGATTTTGATGATCAAAGAGCTTTGGATAAGAAATCTTTAGCATCTGTGTTAACGGTGCAGCTCTGAAGTGTTCTGTGTTCCAGCAGGAGGATCTTTTGGCTTAGCAGTTTCCTAGAGGTGGAAATCAGAAGCAGCAGAGAGACTCGTTTCTTCGATGGATTTGTTCTCGAGGATAAGCTGTTCTGATTCGTGAAAAGAGAACAGTATCTTGGGAATTTAGGTTGGGTTGATCGCAAAGATGACTTGCGATGGTTTGGGTGATTATCATGGGAAAATCTTTTGCTTGGGTTTGAGGCATCTCTAGAGGATGTAGGAGTTATGGAATTGTCAAAGATTTTTTGGATATCTTCAGGGAAGTTAGAGATTTGCCTGCATTGAGGATTGAGTTCCGTATTGACTTTCATGAAGCTTACTGGTAATTCAGTTGGGTAGAAGGATGTCTTCTAGGATGGGGTTTTGGTGAAGCAGCTCTGTATTTCCTGGGATTTTTGAATTTTCTCTTTATGGATTTGTTGAATCTTATTTCTGGGATATGTTGTCTAGTCTGAGCCTATGTTCATCAACGGCATTCTCATCTGTTCCAAATCAGAGTTGTGCAGAAGAAGCAAGGTGGTAACTATCCTAGTGTGGAAGCAACCGGAAGTTGCAGTGTTTTGGATTAGAGAGTTTCTATTGGAATTTTTCAGGATCTATGACAAGTTGGCGAGTAATCATGTTCTGCCTTTTCCAGATAGGAGAAGTAGGTTATAATCCTCTGATGATTGTGGAGTAGACTTTGTGTTCTTGGTTTGGGTAGATCTTGAGAGGATCATTTCGTTGAGTTGTTTTTGGTCCAGTTTGTTTGTAGAAGCATCAGCGAAGGTTGAGCTGATCAGGAAGGATCTGTAAACAGCTAGGATCGTAAGTAGAGTTTTGAGGTTAAGAGACGGAGAAATTTGGAATTCGAAGTTGGAGAGTTCATTGTTATTTCTCCGGCAAAGGGAGCAAAAAGATTTGGTAAGATTATGAGGTTAGCCCCGAGATATTTTGGGTTCTTCTGATTTTTATAAGGATTAGTGCTTTGGTCTGAAGAGTTGAATTGCCAATTTGGAAGACTGGAATTCAAAATATTTCTCGTGTCTCTGAGGGAGTACGTATTTGGTCCATCACTGGTTTTGGAACCAATAGTCCTGAAGGATTTAGTTGTTGATTAGTCTTGTCTGTGGTCTGATATCTTATGCAGATTATAGATATAGATGAGTAGGAGCTCAGTAGCTTAGTAGTATAGATAGTTTGGATTTAGTAGAGCGAGTATCCCTGTGTCTGTACCTGGGAAACTCGAGATAATTTTAGGAAGCTTATCCAGATCTGTGTCCAGATAGCTAGAGTTGTTTGATTAAATTATTTGTTTGGATGAAATTATTTGTTTGGTTATGTATAGCTAATATGTATGTTTGAATTGGTTAAAATAAAACTTTGGATTACCTTTTGTTTTAAATTTCGAGAACGAAATTATTTTAGGGGGGAAGGAATGTGATATCACAGAATTTCAAGGAATTTAAAATGTGATAATCTCTTAATTAAATTGTTCAAAATTGATAAAATTGTCATTTTCAAATATAAATAGCCAAACAATTAAAAATGTGATGTTTTAAATTATGATCATAGATTGATTTTTAAATAAGAATAATTATTTAGTTTGTGTATTGTATAAATAAATTCTAAATTGATTTATTGTTTTCAAATTTAATAAGTGTGTTTAAATATATATCTGTGTATCTAATTGATTTTAAATAGAATAAATTATTTATAAACAATAATGAGTTTATTTAAAATTGATATCTATATTTATTTGAATTGACTTTAAATTTGGATTTTGAACTGACTTTGAATTTGAATTTAAAAACGGAATTTAAAGGAATATATATATATTAAAATAATAATATAGTTTGGATTTAAATTATATGGATAAAGTTTTTATTTAAAAATAAGATTTTTATTTTAAATAAGATTTGTCTCATATTATCTTTTTTTTTAAAAAGAAATTTATTTATAGAAATGTGGAAAAGTATTTATTTAATAGGAGTAAATACAAAACCCTTTTTGAATTATCATTTAAAAATAAGTTTACAATATTATATATGATTTTATTTAAAATTGGAAAAGCATTTCTTAATTTATAAATGTATTTGTTTATTAGGAAGTTAATAAGAAAAATCTTTTAAAATTCTTTTAAACATAAATATTAATGAAAAAGACAAATGTAATTAAATTAAGAAGTTAAGTAACAAGTGTTAATATATTAGGGCCTCTTTTAACAAGTTTTAGCAAATAAAAATATGATAATGACAAATGGTGTAGATTAGTACAAATGTCATTTTTTTAATTTTTAATTTTTAATAAAATCATTCAGCCTTTATATAAAGACATTTTTTATTCTCTTCATTCTTTTCCTATTCTTCAATTCAAGACTGAGAAAACTAAATCCATTCTCTAAAAACAAACCAGAAAGTAAATCACTTCCTCTTCTATCAAAATCTGTAATTTATTCCTCAAAAACAAGGCAACCTGTAAATTCATTTCCAGAGTCAAACTCAAGACTGTCAACAAACTTCAAGGCTTGTAATCTCCTCTAAAATAAAAATCAAAAGTTCACTAACATGTAATCAAGAAGCCGAGTTCATTTCTGAAACCGGAAATGGATTAAAGCATGCAACAAATTCTTCAAAACAGAGAAATGTCATCAATCTGTAATCATTTTCTCAAAACCTGGAACCGAACAGGTTTTCAAAGTCCTGAGTCATCATCATCTTGTTCTAGTTACATAATCAAGCTTCAAAGCATTTCAGTCTTCATGTTTCTAAATTCAAGTTTCAAAAATCAAGTATTAAGATGCAGTTTTCAAAGTTTCAATCCAGTTTATAAAGCTCTGCATTTTCCAAGTGAGTAAACTTTTTAACTAAAAGTTAAGTAGATAAATAAAGTTGCTTTTGGGATTCAGTGGTGAAGATGCTCTACCTGTTTGTGTATATATATAAGTGTAGTACTTTTATTTATTTGATTGTGTTCAGGAGTGTGCATGTCTGTGTTATATTGTTCCCCTGTTTTTGTTACAGGATTATCAAGTTTAAACAAAATTTCATGCTGCTCTTACACTAATTTCATATAGGATTAGGTCTTCAAACATTAAATGTTGGTTTAAGTTAAAATTTAATATTAAAGTTGAATTTAAGAAAATTCTTACAGTATTATATGGGAATGATGAATACAGTGAGAATTCTTTTAAACATGCTTAAAGCAATCAATATATTTCATTAATTCAAGATGATAACCTGAATCTACTGCTAAAGTTAGAAATTTTAAAACTAATTTCAGATTTTTTTTTAACATTGTTATAGATGTAAATTTTAGGATTATCTGAAGGTGGGTTTTAAGAAAATTCTAATGGCCATAAAGTTTATAGGGATCGGGATTTTGGGTAGAGGTAGGGGAAGCATCTGGTGGTATGGTAAAAATGAATGGATGGTTGGCTGATGGTCGTAGCGTCGGCGGCAAGATGGTTCAGGTTCTAAACCTAGTTTTGGGTCAAGCTGCGAAATTGAATCACTGCTTTACTTCTAGTGATTCGGGTTGCATAAGATTCTGGAAAGTGAAAGCGCGGTGGGTCGACAAACCATGGCAGGATCGTAGTAGTAATCGTGATCGAAATCGAGGTTTCAAAGGATTTTCTGATGATGGGTTTGGGTCTCAGTTCATTTTGGGGTACTCAATTTTGAATTGAGGCATGAGAAAATGCTTTGTTGATCGTAGGTGCTCGTAGGATGTTCGGTGACTTGGCGATGGGGTCGTCGATGGTCGAAGGAGGCTCCGGTGCTGGTGCACGATGTTGATTCGCTTGTCTGGGAAGATGGTTAGTGGGACGACTCGAAGGAAGCTCTGTTCTTTTGGGTTAATGTCTCGAGTTTAAACTCGAGTAGTTTTGGTATGGTAGCCTGTAGTTTTAATTGTTACAGGTTCTTAAAATTTAAAATTTAAACTAAACCTTTGAAACTTTTAAAAAAGAGATGATGTACTAGGTTTTTGTTTCAAGTACATGGGTTAAACCCAAAGTGAAATGTTTAACCAGTTTTTAAATTTAAAATAAAGTAAATTTAAATTTTATACAAATAAGCTAAATAAATTTCTTGAAATTCATTTCTTTGAATTGAATGGTTTGTATAAATATAATTGTATGATTTGTTTTAAATGTTTTAAGTTAAATTCTTAAAGTTATTTTCCATCTTAATTTGAAATATAAAAGGAAATTAATAAGGAAATGATTTATCAAAAACTTAATATAAGTTTGATAATAAATGGAACAATTTAAGAGTGATTTATTAATTGAATTAGTTAATGATAATGATTTATGAATTAACAATTAAAGCTTTTAAAGTGATTTATTAACTTGAAATTAAGGATTGTTAATTAATAAGAAGAGATAAGTAATTAATGACTAGTTTATATTTTAAAACTTAACTAATGATTTAATTAAGTAAAGTTAGTTGTTAAGATAAAATGTTTTCAAAGATAATTAAAGATAATGTTTTATCTTAAGGATAATTAAGTTTTTAATGAGTTGTAATTAATTAAGTTAATTAAGAAAATTTAAGTTTAATTAATTAATTTAATTAATTATTAAAAAGGGTTAATTAAGTAATTAATTAAGGATAATTATTAATTAATTAACTAATATTTATGATGGATTAATTAATGATTAGAGATTAATTAATTTGTAATTAGAAATTAATTAAGTAATTAAAGGTTAATTAAACTAGTAATTAAGAAATACTTAAAAAGGTTTTATTAAGTAATAATTAGGTTTTCTTGATTTATAATTAAGAGGTTATCAATCTATAATTCAAGTTAATTAAGAATTAATTAACTATTATTAAAGGTTAATTAATTGTAATTAAAGATTGATTAATTGATAATTATGGATTAACTAATTTGTAATTAAGGTTGTTAATTAATAATTAAGTTTTATTAATTAATGATTAGGAGATAATTGATTAGTTAATTAAGGTTAATTAATCAATTATAAAAGTAATTAGGGATTGATTACTTTGTATTAAAGGATTGATTAATAATTAAGGTTTATTAATTAAAAGTTGAAGGATAATTAATCTATAATTAAGAATTAATTTGGTTAAAGAGTAATTAAGGGATAAATTACTTGGTTATGATTTATTAGGTGAAGGTGATTAAGCTAAGTTGATTAATTTGTTAATTAATTGAAGATAGTCACATGGTAATTGATTAAGTATGCTTACTTAATGAGATTTGATAAGAGTAATTACTTAAGGTAAGTAATTGATGAATAAATTACTGGAGGTAATTGAGATAAGGGAAATTACTTAATGGGAAGTAATTTAAAAGGATAATTACTTGATAAAGTAATTAAGGATTTATTACTTTGTGTAATAAATCAAAGGATTTATAAATGTAACTAAAAGCAATTAAGAAGTAATTTATTACTGTTTATAATTATTAAAGTTGATTAATGAAAGCAATTAATTTAAGCATAATTAATTAATGTAATTAATTAAGGAATAATGTAATTAATTGTAGTTAATTGATTAATGAAAGTAATTAATTAAGGATCATTAATTAATGTGATTAATGAGAATAATTAAGGATTGATTAATTAAGATTAATTAATCCACAATAAGTTATTATAAGATAATTATTTGTAATTAATTATGGATTAATGTCATTAATTATAATTAATAGAGTAATTAAGGATTATTACTTAATGGGTTGAAGATAATTAATTTGTGTAATTAATTAAGGGTGAATTACTTAATGTAATTAAAGATAATTAATCAAGGGTGATTAATTAGATGTTGATTAATTAATTTGTTTAATTAATCAATAAGTAAGCAAGATATATTGTGATGAAGGTAATTAATTTAATTTATTTTAAATTAATTAAGAGATAAAGTAATTAATTTAATTCATTTTAAATTAATTATAAATGGTGTGATTTATAGATCCTTTCTTATGTATGGATGGATGATATTGAATGCCTTGATTGTTTGATATCTCTGATGAGATATGTGTGATATATGATATGAGATGCTTTGGTTGAAGTATAATAATAATATGAATTATCTGTTGTGATGATAATGTAGATTCTCTATTGTGATATTGTGAATTATCTATCTGTGTCTATGTAGATAGTAGAATTAAATTGTTTAACCTTAAACAACTTGGACCTAAAAGATACGTTTTGGATTTCGATGAGACCGGGATCGGGTTTCTAGATTTGGATATACGAAACCACATCGATCCAAATTAACGATAGGTCGTTAATCTCAAGTGAAGATGAAGATTCAGAGTGCAAGGGTTATTGTCGTTAACTCCAAGGGTGATTCCAAAATGAGTGTAACGAGATAATGCCTTCATTTTCGTTCGAACCCGGAGCGAACCTGTATGGATTGAATGCTTCCAGAATATCGTCAGGTGGACGATGAGCATTCTAAGTGATGTGTTCTATAAAGGTTATCGTAGCCTCAAGCCTCATCAACCAGTAATGGCTAAAACTGGGGAGGTGCAGCAAGGCTAAGTGGGTCATGCCCAAGTAGGATGAGATGAACCCCTGTCTAGAGTCCCTTTTATTTCGGCTGTGTGGGCGGTTGAATAGCTACAACCGCTGGGGTTGTCTTATTCGGAACTGTTCAGTAACGAATGGTTTCGGCTTTGTGTTGCAGGGGATTGGGAGTAATCCTCGGTACGGTGATCTAGGCCCCGTACTGTGACGGGAGGTACCCTAGTAGCCCTTCCATTGTATGGAGTCCAAACTCCAATAAGCGCCCTCGGATTTGATTGTATTACCCACTTTTGTGGCTAATAGCTGGAATTTAATAAATGTAACAATTTCAGCTATGTCATATTTATTTGATAACCCTAGACCTTATTATAATATCACCGGATTTCCTATCAAATGTTTTGGTTAGTGTAAGATAAAAACTTATCCATGTTTATGCGTGGGGAGTCTTACGTGATACCTTTTCTTTCAAAAGGTTTTTAAAGTTAAGCAACTTTAATCGTTTACTCACACCAGACCCATGTCTGACCCAGAGTTTACTTATGTTTTCCTAAACTCTTGGGTACTCAAATTTTTACGAGTAGCCAAGGGATTCAGGTAGGCTTTGACGAATTATGGAGGAGCAATGGAGCAGGAGGCTTCAGCGTATAGATATATAGTATTCCGCTGTATGTTCTCTGAGTTGTTGTCTGTATTGTATATTGAGTTGTATAACCAGACAAGTGTTTATAACTATCTAGTATGTGTTGGATAAGCCGTGTAACTTTGATGTTATGATACTATGTAAAATATTATGTGATTGATATAATTTATTCGTTCCACTGTGAGAATCTGATGTTGTTTAGTTCTTTCTTTTCTATCTTTTCTCTTTTCTATCCCTTTCTTTCTTTTTAATGATGCATCATTCTACAGAGAGAAAGGCGGGTCGTTACACCTATTACCCACTATTTATAGAAGAAGACCAATAGATTTGTCTCTACCATATTTTCCATACATTCTCCACATCTTGAAGAAGGTTGCCTAAAGAGATTGTGTCCAAATTAGCAAATTTCATAAATCGCTCTTGACCAAAGCTCCTTGCATCGGTAGCGATCCATAGGGTTGGTTTGTTGAGCTTTATTTGACCTTTTTAAGTTACTTGAATCTATACCTCCCATTGTGCTTTGAACGTAGGCCAATGTGATGCTAATTGCATGCTCTCATGGGTTATTTTCTCTAGAGGTGAGCAATATTCGAATAGAACCAAATTAACAGACCAAACCGGCTTCTTTCGGCCGGTTCGATTTTGAAATTAAATCGATTTGAATTTGGTTTGTAAAATAATTTTTTTTTGGTTATCGATATAACCGAACTTTTATTGTATTATCCAATTTAGTGGTATTGTAATACTTTATATAACTAGTTTAGTGAGAAAATACATAGTTTGCCTACAAAAAATAGGTTAAATTTTAGTATAAACATAATAGATACTTAATAAAATCTCTCCATGCATAAATTTATATTTTCCTTTAAGTGAATCGATCATTTGAATAATAACATATCTTTCTATATCTGTTAAATTGGTTATCGACTGAATTAACCGAAATGAATTCGTTTAGTTCGGTTCGGTTTTGAATTTTTTCGATTCTAATTCGGCTTGACATTTCTTACCCCAAACCGATCGAATGCTCATCCGTAATTATCTCGATTTGGTGTCGATCCAGGGCACATAACCGAGTTGTCATGAAGTTTGGACTTTTCTATTGATATTTGAGTTGTGGATCATTCGCGATCCATCCCGAATTGCATATTTTGATCAACGAATGTCTAAGCTCTATATAGTGTGAGGTAAGTAGCAAATTTGAGCACTTCTATGGATCAATATCGTACCAAGTGCCTCAGGTCGGTATCGATCCAAGAACTTATCTTGGGTGTTGGTTTTTCTCTTTGGCATTTGAGGCACCTTGCCATTTAGGCTATTTTCAAAGGTGATTGGTAGATTCATGGTTAAATCTTCAGACTTCCAACTGGAATATAAATTCTGAAGTTATCATTCTAGAACTTTGTTCCATCGTCTTACTATTTGATCGATCTGAGTCATCCAAATATGGCTTGGACATAAAGCTAGATAAGACTCTTTAAAATGCAGATATTTTTATAAGAAAGATGACTTGTGTATAAATATATATCACTTAAACGCATTTTATGAAACAATAATTTTTTAGATTATTTGGAAAAATATTTTGATAGAAAATATTTTGATCAAAATTATTTAGAAAAGTATGTTGTGAAAAGTATTCCTATGGAAGGTGTCCTGATTTGAAATTATTTTGTTAAAATTTATTTTATTGAAGAATATCTTTGTGGGAACTCTTATTGGAAAAGAGGTAAATTCTTTTTCTAAAGAAAATTTTATAGTAAATACTATATGATTTGAGGGGTATTAATATGACATATATTTTATGGAAAATTACTTTGATAGAAAATATTTTAATTTACTTGGAAGGGTATCTAAAGAAAATATTATATTGAAGAAGATATTTGGAAATATTTTCATTTGAGAAATTCCTTATCAAGTGAAGTGTTCGAGGAACATTTTTAATTATGAAAAATGTTTTAGTCAAGAAATATTTTTGAGTTGGGAAAACTTTTTATTTGGAGTTAATTATGGTTGTATGTATTTTTAATGAAAGTATACTTTTGATAAACAGTGTTTTGGAAGGGAAACATTTTTGGGTAAAATGTTTTGGTTTGAAATAGTAATTTGGAAAATGTTTTCACAAGGAAAATTTTGGGAAAATATTTTTTTATGAGAGAATGAGTTATAAAATTCCTATATCTAAAATACTTTGGAAAAATATTTTGACAAAATGAGAATAATTTGATTCAAAAATAGATAGCTGGAGAAGTAAAATATATGATTTAAGAAACAAAGTTTAGCGGCAGCAGCTAAAAAGTATTTTATCGAAAAGATAATTTTCGGGAAATTTTTGTGGGAAAATATTTTGGGAACTATGAAACTGTACTTACTGCCATTGGGTGTGAGACGACTAGATGATGTGACTATTCGGTTTTCCCAACACCATTATGATGGTGTAACCATTATTCCAATTATGTGTGACTTTCTCGAATAAGTTGTAGGGATGGCTAGTCCAATTCCTTCCAAGGAGAGAGTTGAATTATCATGTTATGTTAGACCAATTCAATGAATATGGCTAAAGATATTTTTTTTCTTAAATTGTATTTTCCTACTTTGATCAAAATAATTACATTGTTCTTATTCTTATTAAATGACTAGTTATGCTAGGAAATTGTATTATTTTAGTTGAAAATGCTTGTTTGAATTGATTTCTATTGCATGCATTGTATTGTTGTTGTTTTCTTATTTAGCTATGACCTTGTTTTCTTTGTTTGTTTATTTTTATGGTTATCTTATTGTGCTTGTTTTCTTATATGCTATATGATATTTCTTTTTATGTATGATACTTGTATGATGGAGGTAATTATCTAACATTGACTTTTGGTGGGTAGTACATTGGAGAAACTGGTGGACTGTTGAGGAGCGTATTTAGTTTAGTTATAGTAGGATGGCATATTTTTCTAAGATGAGGAGGAATATTTATTCAGATTGACTAAGAGATTTGATGATGTTCCATGAGGATTAGTGATAATGACATGTGAGTTTTGGCGACTAAAGAATTAAAGTGTGCCACTATGGAATCAAAGCGATGGGTGGGAGGTTCATTAAATCTTTACTAAGATAAGGAGTTTTAATATATGCATGTTTTAAAATATATTTCTATATGAGTGATTACCAACATCCATAAGTTTACTCAAATTCAACAAGGACTTCTACTAAAATTTTGAATAAAATTATACAAATTAAGGTAAAATAGCGCTTTCTTTAAATTATTTTAAGCCGACTAAAAATGATAACATTTTGACTAAGAGAATTTTTTAATTTGAAGGTAACATGGAAGATTTGATTTATAATGGAAATATTTTGGTACAAATTTTTTTAGTTGAAGATGTATTGGAATTCTCATTGCTAGCGATGACAAGCTGGAAGATCCGTCTTTGTTATATTTAGTGAGTCATCCCTAACATCAAATAAAAAAGTCACTAAAAGCTGATTATAAAATTAAATTTTTAATGTTATCTGAAGTTTGAAACAAGATGAGTTCTGATGTGGATATACATGCCTAGAGATTTTTGAGGACCAAAGGCTTTGATGTATGCTAATAAAAAAGGTGTAGGTAGAGACACTCACCATGGACTGACTGAGAAGGTATGTCCTAAACCATCTAAGTGGGCCTAGATCATGGCTATCTTGTGGAAAGGATTTGAGCATTCATATAGCCGCAATGTTGAGTATTCATTGACCCTATAATGGTGGTTATTTGTGCCATAAATATCCAAAGTATTTAGTTCGACACCGTTTGAGTGAGTCAATACTGCCTGATTTTTGGATTGAGTTTTGGAATTGGGGATTGATGCAGCTACAACATTAGTGGATGACAATGTGGGCACATATATTATCTTGAGGATATAGCCATGAGTAGGCATATATATATATATATATATATATATGTATATATATATATATATATATATATAAAATTTAGAGCTGTGACCATGAGTAAGTGCGCATAAAATTTTGGAAGTTTTAGGTTCGAGATGATACATCAAATTTTTTTAGGGACAAGACCATGAGAAATTTCATTGACAATTCTAAGGATACATATATTATAGTGGATGTATAATCAGTACAGAGGTTGGCACATATGTGTTTTTGTGGTATATTAATTTGATGATAATGCCTTGTCATTTTGAGCATACGTGCTTTATTATGACGAGCTATACTGATTGTTGGTTTATATATTCGCTTGAGTATGAATGTATAGATCGCTCTAAATTAAATCTTGTTTAAGGACATTACGGTGGGATTATTAAGATACATAATATGACTGGTGAACATAATTCATCTTAATTGAAAATGTTTCACTCTTTGATGATGAAGTGTTATTTTTTATGCTATAGTTTGGTTGCATGGTTGCAGAAATATATCTATTATTATAGTAGTTATATGTAGAAAATTACATTCATTATTGTGAATGGATTTAGTAATGTCATAATTGATTGCATTATGCAGTTGTCGTATACTACTTTAGAAGTACTTAGTTCATGTTTAGTATACTTCCTCATATTTTTTAGCAAAACTAGCTGGTTTTAAGGAGGGTCATCCACTTATAAAAATAAAGTTTGAAACAGGTATTCGATACTTACGCCAGAACAGCTAAAGAAAGAGGAACATGATTTAGGAAAAAAGACCTAAATTACTACAACAAAAGACCAAAGAGACTGGTCCTTCTCCAACAAGGAGGAATCACTACCTTCATCCTCAGACTCCAGCCCAGTTACGTGAATAAAACAATAAAATAGAGCTGCCAGGTTTGGTGCACAATTTACCAAATGTTGCAGTAAAAATACTTGCTATCCCAAGTTTCATCCTCTTAGACAATCATGTTACTTTCACAATCTACATCGACGGTTACTAGAGAGATCCCTTACAATATGATACTCAAGTTATCTTTCCTCACCATCGCTTCTAACAAACATATGGTAACTATTCAATGAAGGTTTAAACCTCATTTCAGACTCTTCATGAACCTATGTTTCCTCACCCGAAATTCAAAAAGATAACATTTCTAGAAGGAAGAACTAGAACTGGTTCAACTAAATGACCTGCCTCAAGCTAAGTCGAAGACATATTGTAAGGCACAACTATAGTAGTATTGGCAACAATGTTAGACTGACTATCAGAGTGTCTAATCTTAGGTACCCACTTCCTGACAGGAGGCCTAGGGAGTGGTACCTTAGCACGAATTTGCAAGGGAACCTCAACTACAAAAGGATATGTTTCTTACTATGCCTACAGTATTCATCGATGTGGCTAAGGAGTGATATGTCAAGCAAATGTCAGGTTTCCAATTATAAGGTACATTAACGAAAACAACCTGCAATGATCCAAACCTGTACTTGGAAGGAAGAGGCTTATATAGAACAATTTCAATCAAAGCTTTAGCATATACTAACCTCCTACGTGCCATGGTATTTGCATTAAAACATTTTAGCTTGCATACCAGGGTAGCTAACCAGTCAAACCCAATCATGGGTTGCAACACGGAACAAACATGAGTGAAATGAGCCTATATGGGAATAGTAAAACCTATTCCCTAGCATTGTCAACAAATAGACTCCAAGTAGTTTTACTAAACGGTTTTCCATCGATGAAGTATGGATCCACTTCAAGTACACACCTACTAGAAAACTTGAAAAAACATAGAGTTATCAAAATGCACTTTAGACCCACTGCCAGTTTCCATACACATTGACAACGATCTCTTACCTCATACTAAATAGGGTTAGAATCCAGAAAGAAACCTCCTAATAGTCCAACCGATGATCAATACCTTCTTGCAACTCCTCAACAGGCGGCACCATCACACCGTTAACTTCAACAGTATCAAAAGATCTCGGTGAATAATTGCCTACATTTATTGGCAATAAATTGAACAAAGATGACCAATTATTAACATAAGAAGGAGGAATAGAATTTAGATCAACACTAGGAACATTAACTTGCAAATGAGGTCTATTTAGACTGCATAGAAGGGGAGGATGAGATTTCAAACAAGTATATGGAATTGAAGCAGGTTGTGATAGAATGGAATTTTTTGCAAACACCTTCCAAGCAAAACAAAAGAGGAGAAGCATCAGCCATAATACAGAGGGGTTACGGAAAGAACCATATGTATTGTGATTTGATGATTACAATCAAAAAACAATGCTACTAACGATCTTCATTAAGTACACTACTGATTTGTAAGCAGTCAATGAAGAGGCAAGAAATTAAAAGAACGTATCAGAGGATACTTTTCTTCTAAGGGTACCTGAGCTTTAGATGACCTATAATGGTGTTATGGAATGCATCACTACTAAAGATACACTCAACTAAAGACAGAAGAAGCTCAAACAAAAGTATGAAAGTGTCTGTCGACTGAATCCATTTTGAGTTGATCGAAGGGATTGATTGGAATTGGATCTAGTCAACTAGAATAGTCAACTTAATACACTATTCAAGTCTTTTGTTTTTATCTATGCTCTCTGGATTGTTATCTACAAAGAATAAATCAGCTGAACTCCATATCTAGTCGACTAAATGCACATTAAAAGGCTAGTTCCTAAAAAGGTGTCTTACCATCTCTTCATGCATATGGTTGTTTCTCTTTATTCCTAGATACTTATGAAAAGTTATGACCCTATTTTAGCATCTCTACAATGATTATAAATATCCTTGACCATCCCTAAATCGATATACAACTCTATGCTTCAAATTCCATGCCTAAAACACTCAAACCCAATAGCAATACCCTATTCTTCAAAAGATTCATGTGATTCAGGTAATATCGACTAGTGTGCTTCATCTTCATATCCCATATTCTAGTCGAATAAGCTCCTAGGCCTCTACATCTCCACTCAACATCGTGTATAGGATTCCTAGTACTAAAAAGAGACAATTTATATATAAAAGACACACTATGTCAGGAAGTGACTTTTTGTCACATAAGTTGTTAAAGTACCGCTCTTCAATTCGAGTAAAATTGTAAGCCTTTTCCTCTAAGCTAAGTGAGGTAGTTACTGTTAGTAGAAATTTCAAAGGGAAGCTTTGAGACTGGTAGTAGGATGAAAGGTCCAAACTAGTATAAAATTGACTTTATGATGTACTATACTATTTACGCTGCATTCGCATTTACAACTATTAGCCATCTTCGAACCTAAGCTATTAGCCATCTTCGAACCTAAGCATAGCGACTAACGGTTACCACCAACTACATCTGCATCAATCTCACAACCCAAACGAGACTCAATGTTTACCCAACAATCATCACCATTATTGACAGCAATAACATTCACTAAACCAGAAATAGGTAACTTAGATGTTTCGGAAGAGACTAAGTCGGATACCAATGCACTAAATGGATTTGACACCAGAAATTAGGGAGATGGAACAGCCGCAGTAGATTAAATCAAAGATAAGGAAGGGAAGTCAATAACAATAGCAGTGATGGTCATCAGAGTATCTCTTTGACAGATTGAAGAGGTGGAAGGGATGTTGTATTGAGATCTAGACTTCATCAAAGAAAGAGGCTTCGTTTAAGGTTTGATGGGAAGGGGAGACTTGTGATACTTAAGCCAACGCATGAAAGGAAGAAAAGAATGATGTGGGGAATGGAAGTGCAATGGAAGAAAGGGCTAAAACAGCTTTTCCATTAACTATAACTTTAGTGTGCCATATTTTTGGATATACATGTGATATATTATGATGCTTTGTAGGTTGGATTAAGAGTCACTTTTGGGGAATTGTGGGGGGACGGTTCTTTTAAGGGGTGAGAATTAAACGACCCACAAATTTGATACATTAATTATTAATTAAGTATAGCAGTTTGAATTAAATTAACGATAAAGACAATTTTGAGCTGAGTTATCTTTTAAGAATTTTGATATTTCAATACATTCAAAATGTTTGATAACTTTTTTTTGATATATAATTTATTGTTGTTTGACGTTGTCGGTTGAAATGGTTATTTTATTGGCCTAAAATTGCTTTATATCCAAAATTTTGCTATAAATGAGAGTCCTCCCTAGCCCAAGCCATAATCTGAGCATTCTGTATCACTTATTAATGGCGGATAACCCTTTCCAGTAAAAAAATGTTCCAAACCCAAAGCATATACTACCATCGAATTATATATTAAGTTGATCGTCTCGACGAGATGAAGTGATGTCAAATGCTCTTTTTTTTGAGATATTACACGAGCTGATCAAAATTCTTAGACAATTCACAAATATGTACAAATCTAGGTTAATTTGGGCATTTATGATTTTATGATGAGGCATGAATCGGTAATATTCGAGATGGGAAAGCGATCAACGGTGGTACCATGGCCATAACCTTCTATAACAAAGGAGACACATCCTCTCTTGATTGGTGTTTCAATTCAGTTAGTTCGACTCGTACATAACTGTGGTTGTAACATGATCGTGATGCTATGTGATTGTCCACAATCAAAGTATAGTCTAACTACTTGAGAACAACGATGCTCTCAAGTTCGAAGACCATTTTACATTTTTACATGAGATAATCTATTTTTTCTTAGTTTTTTTAACCTATAGAAGACCCGTTGAATCATTCTATTCTTTTTCTGAACAACCATAAACAATCTATGATTGTTCCAACCAACTATAACCATTGTTCCAAATAATCATTCTACGATTATTCCAAACAATCATTTTATGATTTTTCTAAAAAACCATAAGCAACTATAAAACAATGATGCAAAAGTGGAAGATAATGTGTCTGATCTCCTCCCTATGGGCCTCCTTGTCCTAGGCTACTTAGTCCAGCTTACTCTCTAAGTCAACAACTTTCTCCTCGAGCACATTTTTTTCTTTAAGTTCAATAATTTTTTTAACTTGGTTTCTAATATTTCTATCTCTAGCTTGAACCGAGGTACTATGGCATTAGCAGTGGCAAGCAGTAGTGTTGTAACCTATATTATAATAAGTGCTAAGTGAGGTGAGACAATAGAAGTCCCACTTCTCTTAATGTCGCTTAAGCGTTGCTCAGTTATTTAGCATACCCTATTTGTACTTGTATTAATTTACTATAAAGAGAATATATTAAGTGTATTCTATGTGTACAAGTGTACTATACGTATACGCACAAATTTATCACAAAGAACTAAAGTTTAACTTTGAAGTTAACTTATAAATTCATAGGTTTCAGAAGTTAGATTTAACTTTCGCTATTTATTAAAAGTGAGCATACTCGAGTTAGGTACAAACTACGCACATTTGTCAAATAAAATAATCATATCTTAATGTATAACATCCATCAATCCATATCATAGAAAATGAAAAAAAAAATTGTTAGGAATGTGGTTTTTTGCTATAATCCTGATTCATTTTGCTTTAAAAATAACATTTTTTTTCTTCTAATCTTTGATTAAGAATGGCTTAAATTTAAGCAAAGCGTGTATAAGGGCAAATTAAGCGCGCTTAAGCACTTATTGCTTGATCGTTTTTCTTTTCCTAAAGATGAAGCATTGTGCATACATTTGGCACTTAAGCTATGCTTAAGCGAAGCTTATGCGTGATTTTTATAACATGGATTAAACCATCAATGCGAGCTTATGTTGCTCGGCTCCTTTGGCTGGATCTCCATTCCTTATATAAGATTGTTCTGCCTTCGCACTAAGCACAATAATATTGTCTTTGACCCTTAAATTTTAGCTTTATATTCCTCTCTTTCTCTACCATAGTCCCATTCCTTAGCCTTCACATTTTTCTTAGTTTCTTCGAGCTCCTTAGCTAAATTATTTCTTATCCTCTTATGATCCGCTGCATTTTTATCTACGTCTTGGAGGAGAAGGCGGTTCTTTTTATTGATGTTGGCTAAGTTCTTAGCTAACTTCCTTCATGAATTGTAGTGGTCCACTAAAGTGTTGTAGATGTCTCGTATTATATTAATTTATTCGACAAGGACGTCATCCAAGATGTAATCGTGGAATATTCCAGTTAGATCTATGTTGAGTGCTTCAATTGAAGTTCTATTGGGCCATAATTGAAGGATCCATAGAAGTTGTAGTTGCACTAGCGAGAGTCTTTCCTAGGTCTTTGGAAATGTGCGGCAGAAGATGTTCCTGAAGGTGCATAAGAAGTATTATGGTGCTAATGGAAGCAGTATGAGATAGAAGGGGCTTGAGGTGGAAACTGGGATCGACTTGGCCTTAGGAGTGGGGATAATTGCAGTAGATGTGAGGAAGAAACTCATTGCCAAATCTCGAGAAGTAGGAAACTTGAGTAGTAAATCTGAGTGGAAATGCAACATTCCATGAAACATACCAGCTAACAAAAGCATTTATGTAGATTAGGATTTGGTTGTTTGTCTTCATTCAAAGCATGGTTTATGTTCACAGAAGCATATTTTAGGACAAGTTTTTGGTATTTGACACAAGTGACATTTGGATGGAAATAAACTATGAAATAATAAAGAAATGACATCTGGACATGAAGGCGATTAATTTTGAAGAGCTAAAGGAAGAAGGGTGCATTTTTGATTAAGTCCTTGGATCAATGTAAATCTACTAATGGATTGGTGTAGATCCATCAAAATGTCAATGTTACTCCAAATACACTCCTTTTGACTAAGTTGAAACCTCTTCAAGGCAAAGATCAAGGGAGAAGAATTCCAGTCCAACCTTTCGAAGCAGTCAAAGGGATGCTGCCATCAAAGTTTAACAGCTTCTAGACCTTTTGAAGGTGTTGGAAGGTCCCTCCTCACAATATACAGGGAGTTCTTACCTCTCAATGAAGGCGAGAAAGATGAAAGCTTCCTTCCGCTCTTGTTGGAAACGCTTCAACCGTATGAAAGGCTTTTGATTGAGTCGAAGCCACACCTTTCGAAGACGATGAAGGATAGCTCTTTGAATATATGCCAAACCATTCAAAACTAATGGTTTCGCCACCATTCAAACTGCTAGGAAACAAGTATTAGTAACACCTCGAAAGCCATAGTAAGCCTTTCGAATCGATCGAAACCAGCATAGTTCGAAAAGGGTTCTATATCAGATCGAAACAAGAACATAGTCTACTCAATACCATCAAAACCAATGATAATTAAATCTCTTGGAAACCAATGTAATCAACCTATCGACCCCGTCAAAGGCTCCAAACTACTTACACTAACAACAAGGACGCAAAGATCCATCCAAGACACCTTTTGACAATGTTGAAAGGTGCTGTGAAGAAAGCAATACTGAGAAATCAGCAAAGGCGAAAGAATGATAAAGGACCTTTTGAAAACATCGAAAGGAGGCATAGCTTTCAGTCAGGTCGAAAGGTTAAAAAAAATGAAGGAAGAAGAACAAGGTCACCTCTCGACAACAAAAGAAGGCATAGCTTTCGATCAGGTCGAAAGGCATATAACAGCAGTTAAAAGGCTAACCTTTCGACCAGATTGAAAGGTTCATAACAGCATGTAAAAGGAAGACCTTTCGACATTGCCGAAAGAAAGGGCATGAAAGGGGGAGCACCTGCATCTATAAATAAGACCCAAGGGGTCACATTTTCGAGATCCAATTTCTATGATTACAAACTTGTATTTTCCTTAACAAAGTATTATATCCCGAATTTGGAGATTGATGATTTGG
Source organism: Allium cepa (assembly GCA_030765085.1). Lineage (NCBI taxonomy): Eukaryota > Viridiplantae > Streptophyta > Magnoliopsida > Asparagales > Amaryllidaceae > Allium > Allium cepa. The sequence continues at coordinate 503,333,093 of CM060945.1, forward strand.
GAATTTAATGAAATAAAACATCCTTAGATGAAAAAAGGGAAGTTTTGAGCATTATTGATCACTTTACTATTTACTAATGCTTTTGCTGGATTAACTTCTATCTTTCAGGAGTAACCCTATCGAAAGGCTCCTATCAACAAAGTCTACATGTCTTTAGGCTCGAACAATTTCCATAACTTTTCGAAGCTATCAACTTTTTGATCTAAAGCTTTTGACAAGGTCGAAACCTATTCTCTAAACTCGAAAACATTGAATTACAGATTTAATCTAATGGAAGTTGTTCCCATTGCCTTCGACAAGGTCTAAACCTACTCCAAATCCCCTAGAGCATAAGATTTCCTGCCTAAACTCGAGGAAAGCTAACATTTCAAGCCTTTGACAAGGTCGAAACTTACTTCTAAGCTCCTTTCTCTGCTCAATAACCAAAACTTAAGCCAATCTATAGCTTTAAGCCTGTGACCAGGTCAAAACCCGTCTAAAGGACTTAACTTAGGGAATTTCAATCAAATCGAAAGGGAGGCTTTGAAGAAGATTTCATACAACTCATAGGATCAAAAGGTCACTTAACCCAAAAACTATACCATTCGACGTCGTCGAAATGCCTGATTTGAAGAAGATCAACAAATAAAGCCAAATTGAAAGGCAATTCCCAAGGGATTTACACTCAATATTTTTGCAAAAGATTATTCTTTCTTAGCATTATTTTGGGGAGTTGACAAGGAATCTTGTTAACATTTTTGGCACTAGAAGGAGGGCTTGAACCTCCGACTTGGATAAAACCGCAACATTGCTAATCTCTAACCCTACTAAAGTCAATTCCACTTCAAGTTTTTCTACATTGGTTAATCATGGCTACAAGAATTAAGAGATTTGAACAAGGGTCCTCTAAACCACGTTTGTCAAGGCTCCTCCAAATAATCATCAAGAACTCCAATCAAGATGAAGAACAAAGATTAAGGCTCGAAGCCTTAAGAATTATAAACAATAATAAAGCAGAATTTTATGATCCTGAGAAATGGAGGCTAAATCCTTTTCATGTTGGTCCTACCTCTATCTTTGCACTCGGGAGGAGGGGGAATGAAAGTGGCAACATCATTAATCAAATGAGAAGAACCATTCAACATTATTCAAAAGGCACACTTTGATTACAACGCCTTTGCAAATAAATGGCAATAACCAATTGTAAAGAGAACATTTCCTACACAAGATGTACAAAGAGTGCTAAAAAGAAAAGCAATTGAAGGGCATGAGAACACAAAGCCAAGGAATAAAAAGTCAAGTAGCCGTCCACAAGAATCAAGCTTCAAGTCTAGACTTCTAAAGGAGTGCAAATAAACAACATCATTTGAGAACGCTGCTTGCTTACAAAAGATGAGCTTAACTATTGGCCATCACAGAAAAAGAAGCCTAAACATGAAAGGAATTTGGAAGGATCCTACTACCACTATCATATGATGAATGCTCACGAAACCAAATATTGCAGAGCCCTAGAAGGGATGATTATAAACTTCTTTTTATAAGGAAAATACATGAGTTTAAAAAGAATTTGAGACAAAGTCAATAAAGAGCAACTTTTTATAAAGAGAAAATCTACATGGTTGGGAGTGAAATGCTCCTTATATTTGGATGTTGTCTAAGATAGTAGTCTACCTAAGATTGTAGAAAAGCCTTTGCCCACACCGAGATAGCCAAGGAAGAGTATTTGCTGGAGGGAGTGGAGGTAAGCCTTTAGTCAGCCATAAGAAGGCCAGGTTAAAGCAATGAACGAGCCATTGGCCACGCCATTGGTCAGGTCAAGGCACCTCCTAGAGTGAGGATGAAGTAAGCCTTTAGCCATGCCATAAGATAGTGATGTTAAGCGCCAAACATGCCCTTATCCATGTTATGCTATGGCCAGGTTAAGGCACTTCCTTGAGGGAGGATGGAGTAAGACTTTCTCCACACCATAAGATGGCTAGGGTAAAGCACCGAACAAGCCCCTGTTTGGGCCGCAAAAGGGCTAGGGCAGGGCACCTCCTAGAGGGAGGTCGAGTAAGTCCCTGGTACCATCCTTTAAGATGAGCTAACCAGGAGCACCGAACAACAATAGACTAAGATGTCCCGGCCCAAGAAGAGGCCCATCAAATAATGGACTAAGATGTCTAAGCCCGAAGAGAGGTATATTCAGCAATAGATTTAGATTCTAAGCCAGAGAAGAGGCTCATTAAATCATGAACTAAGATGTTCAAGCTCTGGAAAGAGGCATTTTAAATTACGGACTAAGAGGTCCAAGCTCGAGAGGCAACTAGACAAATTACTTCTATACAAGACCTGAAGGGTTCACAAATCAAAGGAGTAAAATGGGGCTCCGCTAAAAAAATACCCGAATCAGGGGTTTGGGACTTTCATTTCAAAACATCATCGATAATACTTGAATCTGGGTCTTGGGTCTCTCATACAGAAATCTCATCCATTAATACCCGAATATGGGTTTTCGGACATTCATATCTAAATGTCGACATAAATACTTGAATATGGGTTTCAAGTCTTTATCAATCGCTAACTTATTATATCAGAATCTGGGTATAAGACTGCTATTTATTTAAACCCTAATCTGGGTAAAAGATCTTTGGATTTCTATTCATTACAAATGCCCGAATCCGGGTTAAAGAATATTATCATAAAGATCGCAATTAAGAGTTTTCAAATGTGAACTTTGGGTTTATAACTTCCCAAATCCCATTAATGTTTAGGAATGGATGGGATAATTACTACTTTAAAATTTCAGACGTTGATTTTTATGATTTGATTCTTTATTAAATAAAGGTTATAGCCCAATATTATACCCCAGTGATAAGGCAGAATTTTCTGTCAGCAAATTTTCGACTTTCCAGCCAGGTGGAAGGAGTTAAATTCTTGATCATCCCTCATCATGGTTAACGATGAGATTATAACATTTTACTGTAAACTACTTTTCATACAATTAATAAGACGATTTGTTAATCTAAGCAAATGACATGCATAGACAAATATCTCGATTTCAAGCTAACGGTTAGAAATATTGTTTGCTACATGCTTTTCAGGTAGATTAGAATAACATGAATAACCAAAGATTTGGTGAGTCCAAAAAAAATCAATGAGTGAGCAATCCAGAGGCATTTCAAAAGTGACATTACAGAAAAGGTTTGCAAATCAGATGCTACTTTCCAAATCAGTTCATTTAGGTCAGACATGCAAATAAATTACAAATCTTGAGCAGCTTTTTTAAGGGTCTCGGTGATTGAAGGGTCTGCGACATGGCGAATGGCTGCACAAAGAACTTCCTCAAGTTTCTTCTCTTTCTTCCTCATTTTGTCTTCGTCATCAATGGCATCAATGTTAGTTTTCAAAGCACAATTGAAGGCCCTATTTGCTACCCTAAGGGTCTTAATATACCTTTCTAATTCCGCAACATGCTTTTGAAAGAGATAAATATCGTGCTCAAGCTTTTGATTCTTGGCGGCATAATCATTAATAGATTGAGAATATTTGATCTTCTTTTGCTCATCGAAATATTTGGCCATCTCAAACTTGATTCTCCTATACCAGTTGCCCATGGCATTCTCATCTAAGCCCTGAGGAGGGTTGAGCATAGTAGGGAATTTTTCAGCCACAAAGAGCTTCGACCTGGAGGGTTTAGTAACCTTAGATATAGAGTGAGAAACCAACAACTCAATACTTGAAGTCTTATCCCCCATGATGAATTCCAGAGAGGCACATTGTGCCAGACTATCTTTTAATTTCAACACCAAGTCACTTATTTGTTGAATAAGTTCAAACATATTTTGATCGAAGTCAATTGTGGGATTCATCTTCACTTGTCATTTAAGCATGGTGATCATCTCATCTTTATTCTTGATTTCAGCCCCAAGGAAGGCAATGTGATCTTTATGACTGCTAGTAATGGTTTTTGAAGGAAATATCGCTTGTGCCATTTTACAACTTCAACATTACCACTAAAGCATTCTAAGAAGACCACATCATTAACCATGATCCCTCTGCTCGCTATCAACAACTTCTCTCTAATGGCATCAATGCGTGACGATAAGTTATGAGGAAGAGAAGTTAAATATAATTGTAGCTAATATTTAACCAAAAGAGATAAAATGAAGTCAAAATAAAGCTAAGAAATCTCTTTATTATTATAGTAACAGATTACAGCTCAAACAATAACGAAATTAAAAGGGTAAAATAATCAACTTTATTACATTTAAAGTTGGGAAACTACTTTTCTAACTTTATCTAAAAAGTTAGCTAAAAGCATTACTATCGAATCAAAAGGCATAGTAACTCCTTCAGGAGTTATGACAGACGGGTATTCGCTACAGTCCCATTTTCCAACTGGAGGACTATCATGACCACAAATTAGTTTAGAGTGGAATATTCTAATCTCTTTAAGGAAAGTTTCCTTCTCGTTGCCAAGGAAGTCAAAATAGAGCCGAGGGTATTCTAAGTACAATTTTTGTAAATATTGACGAAAGCAATATCTCGATAATTTCAAAGTCTTCAAAATTATTGCACTTTCAGAGTAAAACCTTCTCAGTTTTACATATTGGCTTAAGTGGTCTCCAGGGACGAGTCGACCTAAAGAGATAACATTATATAACAGTACATTAAAAAAAACCTAAGCATAGAAAACGGAGATAAAACATATATTTATAAATCAACAAAATTTTACATGTTTATAATCGTTCATCTGGTTCATACAAAATAGATCTAGAGAAAAACTCAGAAACAAATTTATCTCTGTAGTAGTTAAGTTTTTCAGTAGGGAGGTTTCGAGGAATCAGCCTGACTCATGGTAAATTCCAAGAAGCTCCGAGATACGGGTCAAATTTGAATTCACCTAAATATCATTTATTGAAATGTCTGAGTAGACCCCTGCTCACTTCACCTAAGTACGAAAAATATATAATCGAATGTCTATAGTAGGCTTTATACAAAAAATTAGCTAAAATATCCCTTTCTTCAATCATCATCCAAAATAAAGTGAGCAACTCCCAATTCTCTTTTAAGAGAGCGTCGTATCAGATACGTGCTCTTTTATAACGGTTCAGCCCTTTGATTTTTAAAAGATGCTAGGACAGAGGCACTCTGGTCAAGACTGTGATACTTTTTAGAGAGGATGTTATGCTCCTTTATCGGTCTATCTCACTCCCTATATAACTTGTTAATTTCTGCTTGTTTCCTTTCAAGTTTTGTTTTATAGGGAAATTGAGACTACTTCCTTATCTAAAATGAACGATTTTACACTAATCATTACCTTTAAAGAAAAAAAAGTCTAAATAAGGAATTTCATACCTGAGAAATTCGAATGAAAGCCTGAGAGCATGCTCCTTTCCTTTTGGATCCTCAATGTGAATGGGAGCAATTTCCACTTCAGGAGGAATAGTGGGACCAAGGGATGTAGGTGGCATATCCTTCTGGGGAGATGCTTCTTTTCAAGAAATTCAGCTTGGTCGCCCCATCCTTTTAAGAAACTCCAGAAGTGCCTCCTTTTTATCCACTTAGGCCTTGGCCTCCTGTAGGGTCATCTTCACTTTCGTGATCATCGTTATCATTATCACTGTCTTTGCCACGACCATCATTCTCTTCGTCAATAGCATCATCCGTGTCAATTTCCTCCTCAGAGTCAGATTCGATTTTCAAAGGAGGGGACATCAAAAGAAAGGATTTCAGCTGCGTTTACTTCCTCCTCGCCCTAAGGATCAATACCCTGCTTCATCTGGTTGATTTTGCCCATAACTCTTCCGGCAAAGGCAGGGTCAAGTGAAGGAAAGAAGTTAGGGCAATTCTTGTAGTTGTCAGTATATGCGAGCATTATGGCATCTTCATAGTTCTTTAACATCGTTGGCCTATTGGTGGTGTCGACAAATTGAGATACTTGCTGCTTGAAAACAAATAGTGTATGAACAACGAGTTTAAGCGAAGTTTCGATCTTCTTGAATTTATCTTTTAAAGAGTTGTTTTTAGCAACCAGGCGAGCCTTTTGATCTTCCGTATCTTTTAGTGTAAGCTCCATGGTAATTTTTTCATCAATAGAGATTTGGTGGGCCTAATTCTCTACTTCAAAATCAGCCTCAGCCGGGCAAGAGAAACTTTTACTTTCTCCAACTCTTTGAAAGCATCGTTTTTGGCAACGGTCAAGGAAGATACTTGATTTTTAAGCTTGGAATTTTCCTCCTACAACTTAGACAATCGAGTTGTTTAAAGCTATCCAAGTCGTAGAAATATGGAGTGAGAAGTGTAACATAAGTTAGCGATTAGAGAAAATGAATGATGATATGATTAACTGGGTAAGAGCTTACTAAAAGTTGTTGCTCCATTAGAGAGCGTTAATTCCCCGCCAAGTCTGAAGTAAAAGAGGGCAGACTAGAAGAAGTGAAGGATTCAGAATGCAAGATGTGCTTGATTAGGTCTTCAAAATTTGCAAACGGAGGAGTAAAAGATGATGACTTCAAAGGAATTTATTTCATGGAAGGAGTGGTCAATAAAGCTAGTTGCATCCGATCAAGTGCAGGTAGGGAATTAGAAATAGAGATGCATGAAAAAGGGTCAAGAATTAGCGGAGTTTTCCCTGGTTTATCTTTGGGGGCTTCAACAGCGGGGCTCTTGGGAACATGATCAGAAGATAGGTGCTCCTCCTCTTCCACCACATTAAAGATTTTAATGACTTTCTTCAAGGAATAATCTTTAGGGGACTCCATTAGTTTTCTTTTAAAAGTTCTCTTAGATTTTGCAAAGGTTACCATGATTGATGTCACTCTAGAAGTTGATGAAGGAGGGGCAGCATCACTAGAAGACACTATGACTTGGGAAGAAGCTGGAACAAATTCAAGCAGATGTGAAGTCAGTCAAAATAATTCAAGGAATGCCAAGGACGAAAAAGAAAATACTAGATCAATAATGTACCAGAAGGGTCGGCACATATAGGTGACATTGGAGAGAAGTGCTCAACATCTCCATGGGAGAGAAAGAATTTGTCGCGTAAAGTGTGCAGGACAGAAGAAGGAATTCCTAAGATCCTCTATCCCATTGGCAGAAGAGAGTGGATTCTTAAATTTGAGAGAGCTAGAAGCATCAATCTGCTCTCAAATTGTCTTAAAGCCACAGTTAGAGAATCAAATGTCCTCTTATTGACATCGTTAAGCTTCTTGGAAGAGATGCCTGATAAAGCAAGAGATTAGTTAATAGAAAATGTAAATTAGGGGAAGACAAAACATGATCAGACTTACAGGGAGAGGCAAAATCCCGACGAATATTAGCAATGCATTTGACAAAGAAGAGCTAGTTCTCCCGATCCCTGAACTTGTTGATCCCATATTATATTAACTTCTTATAGGGGTTGACTCTGTATATTTGGTTGTTGAGATTGCTTAGCCTTTCCAACTTGGTTAGATAGTTTAACACTTTAGCGTTAAGAGAAGGGAGCCTAGATTCCAACGCCATCATCTCTAGAGACACTAGATAAGTGTACATTTGGAGATATTTGGATTGGGGAGATTCCAACCTGAGATAGATATGAATATAGGAACTCTGAGAAAGATAAGAATCCTCCATACCATATGTGCATGGTAGTATAAGCAAAAAAACCCTCCAGGAGGGTTGTCTATGGTGTAAGTTTCCTGAGGAGGGATGGCTTCAATTCCAGTGATACCAGAATCCCTAAGGATGGCATTGGCTTCATCTTGGGATGCAATGGAAGAACGCTTAGAAATGGCTTCGGTTTTCTTAAGAGAACTCATGATTCTGCCCAGTGAAAACATTTAATTAAAATCCTTGCTTATTTATGAATTTGGAATTCATTCAAGAATTAGATAAAGAAATCTACTTGGATAACTTAAACATGAAAACAAGACATAAAATTTCGAGATTGTGCAAATAGTTTAAGTCAGAAACCAATAACTTGAGCTTTCGACAATTTCGAAAGGACAATAGCATCAACTTTAAACAAGCATACCTCAACGTTGTGAAAAGCCTAAAAATGTGTTCCTTGAGGAGCCATCGATAGAGTCGAAAGGACAAGACATAGCATAAATCCAATCATCGCTTTTCAACAGAATGGAAAGCTCTATGGGAGCCTAGTTGCTAAGGAAAGATAGTTAGGACCACCTTTAAAAAAACATAAACAAAATATACAGTACAAGCATTACGTAAAGTTAAACAACAAGATCTTTGGATACTGTCAAAATCAATAACTTAAAATTCTTGAGTAAAATTTTTATGTTGTCGAAACCTAGCCTACCCGTTGAAGTCGAAAGGTTTTAAGTTAAACTCATATAAACTTTGGACGTTTCAACAAAGATGAACAGAGACTACTCTACGGGAGCTTTAACCTAGAGGTCAAAGAGTTCCAACCTTGTCGTTAGCTAACCGTTGAAGGGGTCAAAGGATTTCGACTAAGTTGAAAAACATTTTTCTATTGAAAGAGTGCCCACACTCTATCTAATAGCATAACCTTTCGACAAGGGTGACCTAATTGCTTTACAACACCTTTCGACCCCATCGAAAGGGGCTAAGGGAGAAATCCAATATTGCCACCCTAATCTCTTTTGAAGGGGTAGAAAGACATTTTGTAATGCAAATTTTTTTTCATCCATACACAAGAAACTATCGGGTAAGTGGATCAGGTTTAATTAACCCTCAAACCCAGTTGCAAATCCAGTTTTCCAAAAGAAAATTTTCTTGAAGAACAAGTAAATCAAATCTGTATATAAAATGAATTCTACCAGGAAACGAATTATCTCAATATGAAAAGTATTACAGTAATTATCGAGTAAGAAACCCGAATTTCCCAACAACAAACAGGAAATACAAATTTCAAAGTAAAATCCAAACCCGATAAGGGAGTGGATTTGAGTATCATCCACTGTCAATTTCAAAAATAAAAAGGGAAAATGAGGCTTTAAACAATTCTAAAACTAGGTTAGAAAAATCTTTTCAACAAATCAATTGCTACCCGCTTTCAAAAAATTAAGATTCAAACATTTCAAAAATCAATTTTCATTTTCGAAATCTGAAAGGATGAAATTCGATTAAAATCGACAAAACGAAGATAAATCTGAACTTATAGATTAAGTATGGTGGACGTTTTGATTTCTAAGAAGAGAATTGAAATTTGAGAATCAATGGAACTCTTTTACTCACGTTTAAAATTTTGATTGCAGGAAAAGTGAAAGAGAAGGAAGTATAATGCCATACTTTATAAGAAAAGTAGCCCAAGGATACTATCCGTTGGATCAAATTTGAATGGGCGGCCAAGATCTACGTGGAATGGCCAAGAGGAGGGAAGCTTCTAGGTTTCGAAAAAGATGACTTGGAAAGTCAATATCATACCTTCACAAGTGGGGGAGGGGACAAATGTTACTCCAGATACTCATCTTTTGTCCAAGTTGAAATCTCTTCAAGGCAAAGACGAAGGGAGAAGAATTCCGGTCCAACTTTTTGAAGGAGACGAAGGGATTCTACCATTAGAGTTTAACAACTTCAAGACCTTTCGAAGGTGTCCGAACGTCCCACCTCAAAATATATAGGGAGTTCTTACCTTTCGGAAAAGGTAAAGAATTCAAAAGCTTCCCTTCGCTCTCATTGGCAACGCGTCAACTCGATGAAAGGCTTTCGATCAAATCAAAGCCACACCTTTCGAAGATGATGAAGGATACCCGTTTGGATATATGCTAAAAAATTCAAAACCAATGGTTTTGCCACCATTCAACCTACTAGGAAGCAAGTATTGGCAACTCCTTCGAAAGCTATAGTAAGCCTTTCGAATCGGTTGAAAGAAGCATGGTCCCAAAACAGTTCTGGATCAGATCGAAAGAAGAACATGGGCTACTCAACAACATCGAAACCAATGACAACCGAGTCTCTTTAAAAATAATGTAATTAAGCTATCGACCATGTCAAAGGCTCCAAAATAATTCCACTAACAACAAGGAGGCAAAGATTCATCCAGGACACCTTTCGAGAATGTAAAAAGGTGCTGAGAAGAAGGCAATACTCAAAAATAAGCAAAGGAAAAAGAATGATAAAGGGCCTTTCGAAAACATCGAAAGGAGCAATGGCTTTCAGTCAGGTCGAATGTTTAAGAGCGAACGAAGGAAGAAGAACAATGACACCTCTTGACAACGAAAGGAGGCATAGCTTTCGATTAGGTTGAAAGGCATATAACAGTAGGAAAAAGGCGTACCTTTGGACCAGGTCGAAAGCTTCATAATAGCATATACAAGGAGGACCTTTCAGCATTGTCGAAAGCATAAGCACGAAAGAGGGGGCCGCCTGCATATTTAAATTAGAACCAAGGGGTCACATTTTGGGGATCCGATTTTTCTAATTCCAAACTTGTATTCCTTTAACAAAGTATTGTAACCCTAATTTGGAGATTGATGATTTGGGAATTTAATGAAATAAAATCTCTTTAGATGTAAAAGGGACGTTTTGAGAATTATTGATTACTTTACTGTTTAGCAAAGCTTTTGTTGGATTAACTTCTATATTTCACGAATAACCCCATTGAAAGGCCCCTATTGACAAAGTGGACATCTCTTCATGCTCTAACAATTTCCGTAACCTTTCGAAGCTATCAACTCTATGATATAAAGCTTTCGACAAGGTAAAAACCTGTTCTCTAAACACCAATACTTGGAATTACAGATTTAATCCAAAGAAGTTGTTCCTATTGCCTTTGACAAGGTCGAAACCTACTCCAAATCCCCTAAAGCATAAGATTTCCCACCTAAACTTGAGGAAAGCTAACACTAAAGCCTTCAACAAGGTCGAAACCTACCTCTAACCTCCCTTCTTTGCTCATTAACCAAAACTCAAGCCAATCAACAACTGTATGCCTTCAATCAGGTAAAAACCCATCTTAAGGATTTAACTTAGGGAATTTTAGTCAAATCGAAAAGGAGGCTTTCGAAGGAGATTTCATACAACTCAACAGGATCGAAAGGTCACTTAACCTCGAAACCATACCACTTGACGTCGCCGAAAGGCCTAATTTGAAGAATATCTATAAACGCAGCCAAATCAAAAGGCAATTCCCAAGGGATTCACACTTACTTTGGTGCAAAAGATTAATCATCTTTTTAGCATTATTTTAGGGTGTTGACAATAAACCTAATGAATAGCCAAATATGCCCCTAAAACTATTGTACTTGATAGAGTTAGTGGTATGCCCTAGAAGCAATTATAATTTGTTACACATATTTAGCTCGATAATCAATCATGTTCAAAATAAAAGGTGTTTTCACATGTACATGAATTTCTAAGTGCTACCTCCTATATGAATGTTTTCTTCTTTAAAAACTCCTTTTAAAATATGATGCACACATCCTACTTGCAATTTTTATATGAATGCAATCTTTACAAAACTAGAAACGTTTTTCATCCAATTTTTCTCACACTCCTACTGAATAAGGGAGTAGTTGAACGAATTTTACATCCAAATCCTACCAAACAACTTTTAAGATTCAATTTCAGAAAAATATAATTTTTCGAACTCGATTTCTTATGTTAGAAAGAAGGTAGAAAACGGAAAAACTCACATTTCCCGTTTTACTTTTTCGCACCTCTTTCTTCGTACTTGGAACTTATGCCGCTATTCTATAAAAATCTCTATTTTCTTTCCCAAACACTGTTCACATAAGAATTTTTTTTCTTTTCAAGTTTTTTTTCTTTTGACGTTTCTGTCGGATTTTTTAAATTTGTTGTTTTCCTTTTATTTAATCTTTTATCTGCTTTTACTTTTCTTTTAATACTTATCTCTTATGTCCTTATTCTCTTTTTGTGAACATCACAAAAACACAAAGAAAAAGCATCATACTAATCATTACTGTTTTACTACAATAGATACTAAATGTTTGCATAGGAGTACAATCCCATAACTAAAAGCGAAAACAAGTCCTACTACAAAGCAATACTTGATATGAACCTACAGTAGCTAAACACAGCTATCATCTAGGGCTAGGAGGCCTAGAACAATATCCACCCTGACACAAAAAGGTCCTACTCTAGGAATCCAAGTAACTCATATGCTCCTCCAGCCGCCTATTATTCATTACTAACTTATGCTGTATTATTCACGATGAATAAGATCTATTCATCTCTTCCATTCCATACTCAAAATGGAATAACCAAGTCTCATTTACTACAATGGATAAGGATTTCAGTTTATGCAGTCTCTATCTAAAAAGACAACTTGGGGAAAATTTCTCTTTCCTTAACTTCTTTTTTCCCCAACTAAGGTCTATCTATCCCAACCACCTGTATCTTACTATCTTACTAATATCACTTCACCATTCTTCTATAGTCTACACACATGAAGCAACATTCCTAGGTTCTCACTAGTGTCTTATACACTTTACATGAACTTTTATTATTACTACTAAAAGTAATCATTCTATCTCCTACACAGCCTTACACTTTTCTCATCACACCTAGGAAAGGATTCCCATCTACTCCATATTTAAAATTTTGGTTTGGTATTATTTATTTCAAAATTTAAAGCTTTTAAATTTTTGAAACATCAAATCCTAAAATTCTTGCCTTTAAAAGTGTTACTTTGAAGTTTCTATTAAATTCAAAGGTACTTGGTTACTTAACATTTTATCTTTCTAGACTTGCATCTTTACAGCATTTTAAAATTAAATTATTCCCCAAACCTGGTGGGAAAAAATTACAAATTCTAAGTTCAAAACTTATTCCTCTTTTCCTTTTAATGACCTTTACTGCTTTCCATAAAAAAAAATTGGATTTTTAAATTTAACTGTTTACGAAGTTTTGCTTTTCCAAAAAAAACTTATTTACTTTTTCACCAAACCGTTTTTCTTAAAACATGCCTTGCTTGTCCTCAAAACATTTTTTTCTTGACTTCCAAAAATATCCTCACATGCTTTAAAAAAATCTTCTTTTCGTAGATTTTCAAATTTATGAAAACTGTAGTAAATAAGAATAATTATTCTATTAAAAATCCCTTAACTTTCCTATTCTTCCAATTATCTAACCTTGGAAGAGTTTCTAACTTACTACAAATGAGGACTTTCTACAAAGGCAAGTAACCAATGCGCATAATCAATGGAAAATATGAAATTTCCGTTGCTTAGCTTTCCTACTTAGGCTCTCTATAATATCCCTCCTAACTAATACTATCTCCAATTATTACACTTCTTATTACACCTAATGGTTTTATACCTTAATGTATCAGAACTACTTTCTGTTATGAGAAACCATTAACACTAAAACCCTCTATGAATCCTTTAAAAGAGGATTTCATGTTTATATGAAATTGCAAGAAACTTATTTTATAATTTATCGAAATAGGCTACACAAAATATGGTGCTTTCCATTCCTTGTACATCTCTTTCACGTATTCCTTATAACTTGCACAAAACATCTTTATTTGTGATTTAGTTTCATAGAAAATTATATCCTTATTCATTTCATTCCAATAGATTAAAGTATGTATAATCTATATTCACTTACAATAGACATTTCTTACGAAATTTATCTATTCCTAATATTTAAATCACACTTTTTTCCAAAAATGTTTTAATATTTTCACAACTAGAAAACATTTCCATATACTTATTTAAACAATAAATGTACATACAAACCACTTTATTTCTACATTTAGAAATTATCTTCAAAACAAATTTTTATTTAGCTCAAAACAGATGTTGCATAAAACACCGTTACTACAACCTAAGAATACTAGTACATGTACTCTATTAAAATAAATATTAATAAATACCATATATTACGTAAAAACATTTCCTTTGGGAGTCGCCTACTATAACAATAGTGTCATAGTCTATGCTTCCTTTATTTTTCATGAAAACATCTATTACAACAATAGATGTTGTAACCTACGTTTTCAATACTTAACACACTCTAGGCTTTTATATTTAAAATCTTTGTTTACGTACAAAAAAACCAGTGAGCTACACATGCTCTATATCTTCAAAAAGAATTTCACTTTTAACAAAAATTAACATAGTTTAAAAACCAATTTAAATTTCATACCGGTTTTTTTCCAAATCCCGATATTTACTTCCTCAAACATATTAACAGTTATATTTTTCAACCTTTTCAATTCCAAAAGTTTCATTTTATTAGACTAGATATAAAGTGGTTTTTCTTCTTACTACACAAGGAATACCCTTCCTAAACCTTGAAAATCTCATTTCCTTACTAAAATCTTTTATTCATTCCAAAATAAAAATACTCTCCCTACTATTCCTAGGAACTTTCCCACTTCCTGTAACGTATGGATACCAATCTTCTCTTAAAACATTGCTTATTGTACACAATAAATCAGCAATAACATAGGGCACATCATCCTTGGGTCATCCCAAATCCAGCTAGCAAACTATGTACAAATATACTTCTAAAAGCTTTCTATATGTTAAAATCTATAATTGGGGACTATTTGGATTTTAGTATATAATATATTTATTTTTTATTCATAAATATAAACACATTCACTCATATTTCTAAATTTACTTAGGATCTACTAACCTCACTCTGATACCAAATGTAACAACCCGAGTTCCATTGGGTCAGGATTTTTCACAAAAATGCTAAAACCCAAATCCACTAAAGCCCGAGTTGGGTGCCTGCTATCCTACAAATAGGCAAAGATAAATATATCAGAGCTCGTATAAATATCTCACAGCAGAATTGACTAAAATATAATAGTAAGTAAATACTCACCAAGGTAATAACAATTTCTAAACAAGTGTCATAAAGCTGAAAAATCTCTCCATCTATCTAACCTGAAGGATGAAATGAGGAGGGGGTCAAAACTAAAGTTCTGGTGATTGGACAAATTATACACTTCAAAGCATAATTCTACATATACCGTTCTAATCCCATTTTCTATTATATTAGGTTTATTGGGTTTTTAATACTCTTGCCTCTGTGCTTGAATCGTACCAGTCTACTCCCAAGTAGATTAAGACCTAACAACCAATATATAAATATAAATATATTTATATATAGCTACATGCCCAAAGACCGCACCTATAGTACCTACCATATCCTCATCGAAAAGGACATCATCGTCTCGCTACTAGAGCGTACTATAACTACATCTATAAAGGACAGCTTCGTTTGGTCTACAATACCGATGTTCAGTCGTCTACTATGAAAACATGAAACTGCATCCGCACTAGCTTATGCTAGTGCTCGGACATCCACAATTTATCACCCAATGCGTGCATTGAGGGCTACACATAATCGTTCTGTCTACTCTCTAAGCTCCGCCAACAAGATCGACCTTGTACAGAACTCAGTCAGGGATTTTCTATATCTATAAAGGTCTGCTTTATTAGTTCTATAATACAGATATTCTAATTGGTCTTTCTCCTTTCTCATCATGGCTATGTCCCCACACATCCCCCCAACTAATCGAAAGACCTTTCAAGAGGTAAGTGGCTATGCCCTACTGCAAATAATCTAGACATCCAATTGGTTATGCCGCTCATCCAATGTCTCGATAGTGAAAGAATCATTGGATTATTGGTATAACTCTAGTCTTTTCGAATTTGCATGTGACTATCCATTTAGGTCTTGCCCACTATAACCTACTCGCAAACTAGAGTATGGTGTCTTACGAATATCCTACTCCATCACCAACCTTTTGACTGTCCACAAAGGTCCGCTTCATTAGGCCTGAAATGTAAAACCGGTCAAGGCATACTCTTTTGATGGAACACCTACAGACCTGCCTTCATGGGTGCAGCTTTGTAAGGCCTACCCCAAAGGGCCATCCTAGAGTATCCTCTTGTCCCGTTGAAGTCTAGTACTTCCTTCTAGCCCGAACTAACTAAGTTGGACATGCTCTTCTTGTACTAAAATTTACGACGAAATGCTTCGTCAGGCTCTTTATCTAGATTCTCTTTAGGGTTGCTCCAAACGCACCTTACCATTTTATTAGACCCTACATCTAATCTTTTACTATACGTTTAGTTTACTTTTCTTATTCTGTTGGCTACTTATTTACCCTAATCAGCATGCTCAGCCCTACCCATGTATGATACATCAGTCCTAGACATGAAAGGGAATGCTGCCGGTACGGGCCACTTCTATTATTTTTTCTTATTTACCTAATTCAAGATCTAAGTTTGATAAAATAAGCCTCTTCTATTTCTTTCTTTTTTTAATTATAACCTATGTGTTACAGTTATACTTGCAATTGTCATTTTTATATTCTTTTCTTTCTTTTATAACCTGCGTGTTATAAATTTAATTGTAAGTGTCTCTTTTCTATTCTAGTTTGATTTCTTTTTTATGATACTAAATTTTCTCTAGTTCTCATATATTATATGTCAATCTTAGCTTAGGACTACATCCAATTTTCACAAATTACTTATCATAATAACTTCTTTACTTTTTATTCTACTCTCTGCACAGTGAATGCACATCTAGTCATATTTTTTATTTATTTATAATCTTATCAAATATTTAACTTGATTATCCTTTTCTTTAATTTCTTTAACGCGTCACGTTGTTCTCCTTTATTTAAGGAAGTAGTTCTATTCTATTTGGTTGGTCAGAAAAACTGTACCAAAAATCCATATCTATATTTTAATAATAAATATTGCTATAAACAATAACTCTTAACTGCAAGATTTTCTTTTATCGTTTCTCAAATTATTGGGTAATGCAAAATACAGTAATGTATCTATTTTGCACTAATTCCATTTTTATTGCTTTTATTCCTGCAATCACCTTTATCATTGTTCTTACAATACTAAACTATGGAAATGTATTCCCTTTCCTAAACCAACTAACTAATCTTTCACTAACTTCCAAATCAAGTTATTTAGATTTTCTCCTTTTTAATTCATTTCTCCCGTTTTAACATAATCTGCTGTAAATTTCTCATTTTTAGGGTTATGCCTTTCTCCATGACTTTAAGCCTAATATTACATATATTTAATTAGATTCCTTTCTTTTTCCACATAAATAACATTTAAATATAAGTATGCTTACTTTATAAAATTTTGCAGTTTCAATATAATTAATTAGTAGAGCTAATTACAGAAATAAATGCTAAATTAAATATTTAATGGGAATCTCACGGTATTATATATCATAAACATAAAAGAGATATAATTTAAATTCACTCACCTGTCATCCTTAGCTTTACTCCATGGCCTTCCTGGATCCCCTTTAAAGGCGTCTAATATTTTTATTAAAAAGATATTCTCCCTAGAAATATTTTTTATTTAGGGTTCAGCCTCAGGCAACAAACCCAATTGGGTGAAAATATGACTATGAGAAAATAGTTAGGCCTAGGGTCCTATTTATAGTGTAGCATAGGGATCTTAGGCCATTGGATTTAGAAGATTGAATCTGAAGCATGTCACTGGGTCATTTAGAGCCATCATATATATCAACATATAGCTCCGATTGAATAAAATCAACCGAAGTCGTCACCAAAACAAACTTCTACTCCACAAAAGTGCGTGCTGACCCTTCATCATTGAGGGTCGAACCTATAGGTCGACCTGGGGAGGATGATGGTCGACCTATAAGGTCATTTCTATTTATTTTTTTCGTTTTTTTGATTTCTTATTCACTTGTATCTTCTTCATATTAACTCGGATTTCGGCAAGTTACATATGGAAATTGATAAGAAAATTATCACGAACATAATGGTATAAATTTCGAGGCCATATTCTGAAAATTCCAAAAATGCTTGTTTTCGTTATTTATAATTATTTGAAAATTTAATTATCTAAACATGCGGGGTGTTACATGAGCAATTAGTGCTCCAGAACAATCTTATAAAGGAAGATCCGCAAAAAAATTCCTTATTTCCGTCTGAAAATAGCTTGTTTTGGGCGTCTCCTAGAGGGTGGATAGAATTAGCCTTTGGTCCCGCTTGAAAACAGCCTTTAAAGCACCAACCAAACTTCAGTACTGCTTATAAGGCCCGACTGAAGGGCCCTCTAGAGGAAGGACAGAATAAGCCTTTGGCCTTACCTAAGACAGCCTGGCCAAAGCATTAAACCAACTTTTATTACCGTCTATAAGGCCGACTGGAGCGCCTTCTAGAGGAAGGTCGGTTAAGTCTTTGGTTCTACTTGAGGAAGTTATCCAAACGCATAGGATGAAAAGACCTAAACCATTACCTAAGATGGTGATAAGGGATTTGATCCAAATTCAAATTATCACCTAAGATGGGGCCAAAGAAATCAATCGAGCCAATTGCACTCTATCACAAAAAATGGATAAAAATAATTTCCTAGAGAAAGATCTATCAAAAATAAACCGTTATTGCTCTAAAGAAAAAACAATCTTCTGAAGGAAGGTCTGTCAAAATAAGTCATTTGAGCTCCAAAGAAAAAGTAACCTTATAGAAGAAGATCTTTCCAAATAAGCCATTTGTGCTACAAAGCAAAATCAAGCAATCTTCTAGAGGAAAATCGACCAAATATAAGCTATTATAAGTAAAGATAGAGCAATTTTCAAATGCCAGAAGGATTTTCTGGTCTTCTATTTTTATTATTGCCAAATGGATTTTCTGATCTTCTGTTACTGCCAGATGGACTTTTTGATCTGTTATTATTGCTTGACGGATTTTCTAGTTTCGTATTACTGCCAGATGAATTTTCTGGTCATCTACTCAAGGGACATTATTCTGCCAGATGGTTCTTTGGTCTTCCATTCATGATTTTGTAATGGACTATATCAAATTTGAAGAGTATCCATGCCTAAAAGTGGGTTGTCAATAGTATAACAATTTTAAAGACAAACCAGAGTTCGGATCAATGCTACATATGATATTATTGGAAAGCAAGTTATATATCTAATCTAGCAAACTCAAAAAGAAAAGTGCATATGTTACATTCAAAGTAACATTCATTCAAGTACAAATTTATTTATAATTGAATGTATTATACACAGATGTTACAAGAACAAAAGATTAGACAACAAGATAGTGTAATTAAAAGACTACAAGCTACGAGTCAAAGCTTTGAGCAAACTTCCTCAAATCTTTAGTGATCGAGGAAGAACCAGTAATGTAACGAATTGCCAAATTTAAAAGCTGCTTAAGCTTCCTCTCCTTCCATCTAATAGTAATCGTATCATCATTCGACGTAACTTGAATATTTGACGCATGATTGACATTTAATTTTCTCTCTTCAAAATATTGATCTTAACTTTCAATTTCTCGGTCTCTTGATCAAAACTTCTTCTTTCATACTCAATCTCTCAAACTTAGCTTCATAAGTGTTAAGAAGAGTAGAAACCTCATCCCTCCACCATTCATACAGAACTTGCATAATTCAAATCTAACTTTTTGACTCCATTTGGCAATTTCATTATGATTCAAGCCCGAAGAAGGGTTTACAAGGCAGTGAACTTTTCTTCACCAATCAAAGGATTTGGAGTAGGACGGTTGGAATTGCCTCCACTTACAATAAGTTTCAAAGATTTACAATTTAATTGACTTTTTAGTAACTCCACCTCAAGATTTGTTACCTTCTGTAACCGCATAATTTCCACGTCAGCTTCGACACTTTGAACAAAGGGTCTGCATTGGACAATTGTGTCTATCTTCCTTTTTAGTTCTTAGATTCTTCCTTCCCTTTCTTTAATTTATTTTCTAAATCAAATGTCATTTCTCTAAAACCTTTTACTGTTGACCTTAATTTATAGGATTAATCATGCCAGATTTGCACATTAGAGTTATTTGGAAATTGTAAGGCCAGAGTGCCTTGAGAAGAGCATTTCTTCTCGAATTCTACCTTAAGCCTATTTTTAATAAAATCAAGTCGGGCCAAGATATCTGAGCTGCTAGATGCAAGTGTAAAATTTTCTTTCTAACGTATAAACAGGAAAGAAAATAAACACACAAAAAGAAATATCCACATTAAACGATATAAGTTTACAACTTAAGAAAATTTCAAATCACATCACAACTCAATTTTGAACAGTCAATAAACTGTTTAAATTTTGAAACAGCTAATTTGGCTTTTCCAAATAACCCGACAGATAAAGTAAGGGTAGAATCAAAAGAAGCCTTAACTTCCTTTGGGGTATTAACCAAAGGAAATTTATGATAGTCCAATTTCCGGCCGGAGGGCTAGTATGACATAGCAATTTGGCATGATAAGTTTGAATTTTACTAAATAGTTGATCATTTTCATCACCAAGAAGTCAAAATGAAAGTGAGGAAATCACGTGTAAACTTCTTGTAGATCTCTAAGAAATAAATATTTTCTAAATGAGATGTTCTAAGAATTAAAGACTTCTCTTTAAAATCTTTCTTTAACTTGATAAATTTACGCAAGAGTTCCATATGTATAGGACTGCTTGAGGATTCCTTAATCTGTATAATATGTAAAAAGTAGACAAAGAATAAGGAATAAAAGTGATAAAATTTACAAGCTACTTGAATTATACAATATAATTATACAATTATTATGGTTTGTACAATATTGACTTCTTATAAAATTCAATGCTGCTTGTTATACTTAATCCTAATAGAAGGAAGAGAGTATGGAGAAAGTGCAATGTCCGCCATCTTGGGAAGGTTCCATCAATCCCCAGGTTAAGGATCAGACCCATATTTGTCCGAATATCTTTTATTAAGGTCCCTAATTAAGCCTTTGCTATTCTCGCCTATGTATGAAAAATCTACAAATTTGCCCCCAGAGTAAACCTTATAGAGAAACTCTACCAAATAATTTCTTTCATTGATTAGCATCCCAAAGAGAGCCATCAATTCTGCATTCTCTTTTATAACCTTGTCTCGATGAAGGCGAGCTCTTTTCAAGCGTGGGGTAACCTCATTTCCCTTAAAAAACTGTAACCGCATGGCATCATCAGTAAGCTGCTTATATTTGTCGAACAAGTCATTATATTCTTTAACTTGGTTTTCAAGTTCCTTATTCAATCGATGCCCATTATTAACACTCTTTTCATAAAGAGTCTCATAATAATACTTGTCCTTTTTCCTTGACCAAAAAAGTAAACTTATCAATTGGAGGCTAAGCAGATAATCTTAAACATTTAAATAATGACTTCCATACTTGAAAATAAGGACTTGAGAGGTGAAAGCTTGAGTCTTTCCTTTTTGATGGTGGATAGGAGGAGTGAAATCTTTTGAAGTAGTACTCTCTTTATGGTGTCTTGAGAATTAGGAAATTCAGTGAAGCCCACATCATGGGCAGACGAGTCTAAGTCAGGATCACCTGATGCATTTCCTCCGCCTTGTGGATTTGAAGGACCCTTTCCATCTCCACCACCACCATCATCATTGTGGCCTTTATTGTTATTATCATTGTTGTCATCATCATTATCCTCTCTCTCCTTGGAATCTGTCTCCACTTCGAGCAGAGGGTCATCAAAAGTTAATAACTTTTTAGCATCAATAATTGTATAGCAAGTCTAAGTCAGGACAGGATCTACAAAGTTAAAACTCAACCAAATAAAAGGAAATATGCACCGACAGGAGCCGTTTAAGATAATGAAAATATGAACCTTGGAATAAACTGAAGGCTGCAATGACCCAAAAGAAGTGATAAAAGGAGATTGGACAGACAATCGAACAAGATCATCAAAACTTACCATAGAATACTAAGCCTAGTTCCTTTGAAGGAAATGGATCTTTTGGAGAAGGAGATGGACCAATATTAGAAAATAAGCGGTTAAGAGCTTCTGGAGATGTAGGAAGAGAAATATTAAGGATGGATCCGGAGAGTGATCCACCTCATTTGATTCTTGAAATTTATGCCTAAGAGATTCAAGAATAACAATATCAGGGCTTAATTTAATATTCACATGTGCCTTCTCTTCGACAATAATAAACTATGCCATAAAGTGAATCAGACAACAGCGATCACACAACAAAAGGTAGATTCGTTGTTATCCCAATATTAACCACCGTTTCACACAACATATGGAAAAACCATCTATTGTTTTTCATAGCCCATGAAATCATTATTCTATTGAGACTTCATCCATGCCATTCAGACAACATTTATTTGTTATCAGTTTAAAGTTATGAAATTTTATTATTGGCTCCTTACAAAAATTTTGGTTTCCCTCTCACCGTTGCCTAGATTATTTCTTGGCCGCGTTCTATCAATTATTTCCCTATCTTTCTTTCTTTTTCAGAGAAAAAAAGGCGATCGTTCTCAAATCATTCCTTCCCTTCTTGTCTAAATCTAGGTTTCTCTCCTTATTATACCTATTTCATCCTTTGATTCTCTTCTAAATCCAAGGTTCCTAAATTAAAATCAATCCCGAATATAATCATCGAGGATCCCGAATCTCGGTTGTGGACCCTAATATCGACGACAAAATCCTACTCATTCAATGGTCAACTTGTTCGATGCTATACTATTTTGGTACGCATATCAATTTTGCCTCTTTGCATTTTTATATGAACTCAACCACTTTTAATGTCGATGATAATACGGATATATACAGGAATCGATTTCCTATATTTTTGAATTGAAACGGCCAAACCTGATTTTTAAATTTTATACCTCGGCTGTTGATTTCTAGTTGAATGGAATGCTTTCTGACTTGGTTTCTGGTTGATTGACGTTTGATATATTCAAATATACTTTGACTATGGTAGAAATTCTAATTTCGATTTTTAACAGTTCATTATGATGGATTTGTTGGTAACTTTCTACTCATTTTGACGGTTCATTATGATGGATTTGGTAGACTAGTTTTAATTAGATAATTCGATTGATATATTGTATGATTTCTTCCCCATTTGCTAGACTTTTTATTTTGCTCGTACTTGAATGATTATCAGCTGATGATGATAATAAGTCATTTATAGGAATTGATTTCCTATATTTTTGAATATATGCTTTGATTTTCTTTGGTTTCTGTTTTCTTTGATTGTGCTTCGATTTGGTTTGATGGTGCTTTGCTTTGATTTCTGTTTACTTTGATTTCTATTTGCTAATTCGATTGTGTTTTCATCTGTAATCGTGGTTACTCAAGGTTTATCAAGGTAGTGCTAGTGCAAACTTGTAACTAGTGCTTGATATAACATGAATTGATTTCTGTCTTTTGACGCATTGACTAAACTTTTGATCCTTATGTGTATGTATGCACATATATATATACATAAATATACATATACATATATATATGTATGTATGTATATGTATATATGTACATGCTCACTTTGAAGACATATACTTGTTGCCTATAACATTCTTGTTATCCCTTGATGCCTCTGTATATGTTCATTTGTTGAGCCGTCTTCTTTTGCCAACTGCACTTATTCATGTTTGCACATGTATGCATTAATGTGTTGGTGCTCGACTTTGTGTAAACATTTGGTATATTTAGTAATGAGAATCATATAATTGTCTATACAACTCCATGTTTGCTTGATTTGTTCAGTTTTGTTAAATTTTTGACAAGTCAATGCACTGGCTTAACAAGGCAGTGCACACTAGTGGTGCCTTGTTTATGCATTTTGACAGCTCAAATCTCTTGGTAGCACTTTAGGCTCAAATTTGAACTGCCTGGACTTATCATTATGTAATGTTGGTCCATGTTGCTTTTGCAATGTGATTTATGAGAGTAAAAAAATGTTATATATGAGAGTGTGGAGAAAAGTTGCATATATGAAAGTGATGGTGAAATTATATTGTATTTGAAAATTTAAGCATAGTGAAATTTGTATTATATTTGATAATGTAAGTTTAGTGAAAGTTGTATTGTATTTGAATTTGACTTGAATTAAAATATTTGTTTAAATAAAATTGTGATTCATTATTTCATTTTGCAAATATAACATAAGTGTAATTTATATGCATATCAGTCAATAAAATATTTGTTTAAATAAAATTATGATCCGTTATTTCATTTTACAAATATAACACAAGTGTAATTGATATGCATATCAGTCAATATTTCTGTGTTGACTAATAGAAAATTTTAGAAATGAAACTATAACATCATACAATGTACGGTTTTTTTTCTTTTGATGCGTTAGTGCATATCTGACGACGGTGCATATCTATGGTCTAATATGTAATGAGACGGCATGAAAATAGACGGCAGATAGGTATTCATTCAGAAAATAGAGCATATCTTTCATCTCGTTTTTTCTCATAGTGATAGGAGTATAATCATCCACCAGCTTATGCTTTTTACTCGAGGAAGGAGGTGGAATATTAGCCAAAGCATAGCCACCAACTTTTCTTTTAAGCGCCTTTGTTGCCTTATCAACAGAATCCTCAATAAGAGCAGGCTCTCTTAATTCAGTTAAGATGGGAGTATCCTTTTTGCCTTTTTTATTTTTGGAAGTAACAATAATAGCAAAAGATCCTAAGTCAAAGAAAGAAGTTTATAAGATAATAACATCAAGAATACCATATATTTATAATGCAAACTTACAGTTGGACTCAAGTTGATTTGGAGAGGAAGTGGAAAATGCATTACGGTTATTGATGACCAATGACCGTTTCCCCTGAGGATTTCCTTTCATTATCGGAGGTTCCTCAAGTACTATATGACTGTCTAGAATCAACAGTATCGTTTCCGTAAGAAGTGTGAATCTATCGCTCGTGCTCTTAGATGCCAAAGTCAAGGATTTGATGGTATCTCTACCAAAAGGCTTAATTGCTTGGGAGTCCGATCTAAAGGAAAACATCTGTTGTAAGAGAGAGAGTGACAAATATAACATAAGTAATAGGAAATGAAAACTTGCTTATATGAAAGAATGTTCCCCTAATCTTAATCTTGTTGATGGCATTGATGATTAAGCTTTTTGGAACGGGACGAATGTAATATAATGGATTATCCTACCGCTCACCCATCCTTGCGGGGCTAGCTATAATATAGAGGATTTTATCACTCAAGGAAGGAATTTTGGCCTCTTTAGCAAAAACTTCTAGGAAAGTCAAATAGGTGTACAAGTTCAGAGTTGGTTGGATTGGAGCAACATTTAGGTGCTCCAGGAACCGTAAGAGAAAGTCGAAAAAAAGGAAGATATCTTAAAAGCTATATGTGAATTGGTTTGAGGGGAAAAAACCCTTCTGGAGGGTTGTCTATCCTACCAGAAGGACCGGTAGGCCTGGCTTCTGTACATGTGATACCAAATTTCTTGAGATTGGAATCCACTTCTTCTTGAGATGTAATATATTACGGGAAAGGAAGATTATCCCCTTTCTTAATAGATGGAGAAGCTTTAGGATCCTTACTACTCTTTTTGATTCCTTCCTAGACTGCTATCTTTCATTCCATTTTCCTGCCAGGCGATATTATATCAAATCAGAAAAGATATTAAATGTTTTATGAAATTCAGGGTGCTCATTATATAAAATAGGCTATTATACGCTAAAAAGGGTAGCATGAATTATAATCCACTTAAGTTATGACATAAAAATGTTAAAGTCTAAAGTCTACTATAATATTTATAATAAGTCAATAATCATAGAGTAATCTATGTCGACATTCATGAAATGCTTTAGCCAAGTAAAAGTTTGTAAATAAATGTTGTAATCATGGAAATAAGATAAGTTCATGGTTATTTAGTTAAAAATCAGACAAAAAACTATCCTAAATGTATCACGGATCTCATGTGGAGCCAATAAATCAATATTAAATAGACAGAATGATATCGAATGTCGCCTTAAAAACGCTATAATACTATAATGTAATGTCACAATTATGCTCAATGCTATGATAAAAATAACCGGCATTAATAGATAATGTTGACGTAGTATATGAAAGTACTAAATGTATAATTAATCCTTAAACTTACCACAACAACTATACCATGAAATAATAATGTCATAAAGTTTGAACCAACGTGTTTAAAATGGTTACTGAAAAAGAGCAATAACATACAGTAAGGATATTGGTATGAAACAGTAACCTCATAATCAATACCGAATTTGTGCGACAATGCTTTTAGTTAATATCAAATTCATGTATGTCGTACCTATAGATAATGTCCAACAAAAAACTTCTCAAGACAATAACTCTTATCTTTCTAAATAGGTTGCTGCACTTTTTTTTGGTTACTAACAACATAAGGGTTTTATACTAAGTTTTCTAAACTTCGATATTGATTATTATTATAATAAATAAAGAGAAAAATAATTGATACCGAACATCAGAATGATATCGTAAAATATCAATCTTAAAGTAAAGGAGGACAAATTAATCAATATCGAACATCCTAGTAATGTCATAAAACATCACTATCGATATAGAGCAAGGTGATATTGGGTTTTGGATTTGATAGACTATCCGTTCCATTATAAAATTAGAAATGTTCAAGCCTCCAATTTAATGTTATCAAACTGTCAATAATCTAAAAATCATTCAAATCACATAGAAATTCATCGCTAATTCAAACTATAAGCACAATATGTCATTAATCTAAATGATAATATGAATATTAACATTAAATCATGCAATTAAATCCAAAGTGTTATTTTGCAATCGGTAAAACCCAAACAAAACTGTAATAATGATTTTGTTATAAAGCTTCTTAATTAAAGTTAATTAATGCAACTAGAATCAAAAATTGTACCTTAGTAAGGGTTCAAATGCCTAAGATTTGAAGTTTCGAATTTTTATGAATTTAAAACTATTTTCGCTTGAGTTTGAATGCAGGAAAAAAGAGCGGAAGAGGAAAAGGTTTGATCATTTATAGTGGAGAGGAAGAAGAGCAATCGCCATTGATTAATTTCAAATTGCAGTTGGATTTGCAAAAATTTCTAATGGGTGACAAGAAATATTTTCGAGATAATAAAATGTCAATGCTTCCTTTACGCTGGGGAGGGGCAATGTTACTACTATCATTGTTGAACCTCAAGGTATGTGACATGTTGACATAACCATGATCTCTATGACGACCCACCTTTTTGGACAGTTTAAACCGACGATCAAATACACATGCCGGTTCCAAACCGTTCAAAAGGGCAGATGGTTATTGGGGTAAATAAGAAAAGAAAAGAAAGAGAAATAAAGGAAATGAAACAACACAGAATTTCGCAGCGGAAGGATAAAATATAATAGTCAAATAAACAGTTCATGAAGTTGTTTACAATACTTTGATCATTATTTGTACAAACTTTATCAGAGTTATACATATACAACAGAACAAATAACATAATGCAGCAGACAACATGATGCAAAGATAATAAGAGTAATAGTATACCAAATCTTCGTCTTCGACCTCCAGAATAGATCTTCAATAAGCTGAAAAAAATCAGGTCTGACCCAATCGTAATGAAAAGACAAAACACTCGAGTCAGGACTAAAATATCCTCATGTAAGTTAAATCAATCGTAAATAAATACGAGTGTAACGGCATCAGAGATGTTTACGGGGTTTGACATCTCCTATCCAGTGTCAACGTGAGTGTAATAACTTAAGAGATATTACGGGATTTTCCATCTCTCAAGGATCCGTTAAACTATCTACTATGTAGTACAATACGCTATTATAATATGTCTACAGTAAAATAAAAGTATTAAAATAGCGTTAAGGCATTACCATGATTCCCCATAACATATTTTATAATGCCATAGTCTATACAGCACCGTAAACCCCACCGTAAACTAGTGGTTATCAGAGGGTACCCCATAGGTATAACACAAAACAAAACGTAGTGGTCGCGAATAGGATAATCAGTATGACAAGGTACATGAGGCGATACCAACTAGGCTACTAGTAGTTGCGTGATCCGGACTGATGTTGAGCATAGCCAGCAGCTACCTCAACACCGCGAAACAACACTCCCAAATCAAGGGGTGCACCTAAATCGTATCACAAAAGGTAATAGATATGGTATCGAAGAAGTGTGTCCGCTAGAGGTGGCGAACCTCAATGGCCCGACGCGGCTCCTGTTTTAATCATGTCAGGGGTCGTCCAATATCGTTCTCTTTCTTCAGTCAACGCGTTCACCAAGCCATCCACTTCATTCTGGATCAACACTCCACATATACTAGTTATTAAAGTGGTTTTCGGTATCGACAGAGAGTATGTCCATATCTGATCCCGGTCTCTTTAATAACTACGTATTATTAAACCGATGGCTCTTTTACATTTCAATCGATTCATAATTGATATCAAAATATCATATTTGTTTCAAAAATCAAATCCATTTCAAATATCATCATAGCTATTCAAAATGCAAGATTCCGTTTCAAAAATCATTTTTCGCCTCAATATCTCATTTGGATTTCAAGATCATTTCGAATTTCAATTTAGGTTGCAACTTCATTTAACCCAATTCGTATTTAACTTCAAGATTTAAACATAAACATTTCACCTTATTGGCCAGCTTGAAATTTTAGAAAATAGTTTTAAGTAATTTAAAAGTAGTTTTAAATAATTAAAATAGTTAAAGATACTTAAAATCTTTAAATGGATTTCAAATAGATAAATTAATTTAATATAGTTAATATAGGTTAAAATAGATGAAATATAATTAAAATAAGTTAACACGGTTTAAGATGGGTTAAAAATAATTTAATATAGTTAATATAGGTTAAAATAGTTTAATTATTTGAAGATGGTTTATATTGTAGAGTAGTTTGGAAAACAAAATGAAACAGCTTCAAAACCAAACCATTTCAATTATAACTTCCCAGTTCAAAACAATTTCAATTTCCATTCTACCGATTCAATTTCGATTTCAATTCAAATCAATGTCAATCTTGACTTCAAATTAATTCAATTCTACATTCACTTTCAATTAATTCAATTTCAATTTATGTTGATTTGGAGCTTGATTTTTCAAAATATCAATTTATAACACTTAACAAAAATTATCCTTCAATATTCAACTTTTGAATCCAAATTTCAAATATGAATCAATTCCAAGCTCAATTTAAAAATATCATTTTTATATCACTTTTACTTAGTAATACCCAAAGCTCGAAATAATGTTCAATCTTTAAAACAAATAAATTTTCGAAATTCGATCATATCCAAATTTCAAAGTCTCAACTTAATTTATTTAACAATTTCTTTTGACCAAAATTTATTTCAACATTCCAAACTCAATTTTTGCGATAAATTCGATTTCTATAAATTGATTTTATTTATATCTTTTAGATCAAAACATTTAAATAAAATTCAAATCAACGATTTCAAAAATTTATTAATTTAACCAATCCGGTGTCCGTATATAATTTTCTATCCTATGGCCAAGTGATTATTTATTTCAATTAAATGTCAGGGATGAATATATATCACTTAAACCAAATCACAGTGTCATATGTATGCATAACAGGAAATATATAAGCAAATAAACATCCAAACATATAAATATCAACCAATGACATCCATCAAAATACATCATCCAATAGACAATACAATTCACGGCAATTTCGTAGTTATCAATATCAGGTAATTTAATCACAATTCAATTTTAATTTCAATTTGACTGTCAATTTAATTTTCGATGGTGAATTCAAATGACAATCTATATGACAATTAAATTTTATCAAACAACGACAAATAAAATTCATATACTTGATAATATCAAATTTAACTACCATAAAGATATGCAGTACGTTGTGAGCGTTATAAAACACTCACCTTGATTTTCTTTGTCGCCGAACCGTTCCATTTTGGAACTAAAACCGAACAACATCCGATTTTAGCCCAAATTTTGACTGTCTCTAAATCCATCTAAACCAATTTCATTTAGAAGCTCTTTCCATCATGATCGTAATGCAAAGAGTTTTTGTCCACAACAGACTTCGCATGTAGAAGTTATAATTTTATAAGTTAATCTATTAAAATGAATAAAGTAAGTCATTAATTTATTTTAATACGAAACCTACCCATCTCTAACAGACCCGGCCCGAAACCCCACCATCATCTTCTTCCCCTATTTCGTCTAGCCTGCACACGAAAACAAGGAACCCATTCACGCGCGTGCACTTTCGAGTGATACGGAGCACGACTCGCCAAATTCACTTTCCGACGATGCATCGAATATCTCACGACAAACTCCACCTTCCTAGGTCCTAAAATCGCCGCCCAGACCTCCATAAATAAACGCGACCGTGACCTCCTCACCGTGCTACAGTGTTATATGCGATCACCTGCACTCCACCGCACCACTGCAAATTTCAGTCGAACGTACCACTCGATTCCCCGAGCTCAGAAACATCACCCAAGCTACCAATTATGCCTTCAACGATTCACAAAATGAAACCCTAGCTAGGTATGCCACTCAACATCCAATGTTGATATCTCCAAACCATAGACGCACCTTCCAATGAGCTTGCCAAAACGAAGAGAATGAAGAAATTTGAATTTAGGAACGGGTTTGAGGATTTTTAGATCAGTAATTTGTGAGATAAAAATTTTCAAAGCTCCCATTTTTATTTTTATTTTTCTGTTCTGTTTTCACTAGGATCGGCTGGCTCAAAAGGGAAGAAACGTGTTTGTATGGGTAAAGGTCAAAATCATAGGTGGCCGAGATGAAAGAATAGACAGCTGAAAAGAAAAGTTGACTTGACCATATATTAATTAATTTCGAAGTGTCTCGATTTTTGGTAACTCAAAATTTCGAACCCCTATCGAGGAGTGCTGTTAGGCGTTTGTAATGTTATGCCCATATTCTGGAAGCAATGGAAAATGTTTCGAGTCCTAATTAGATCGTATGTGCGAGTTACGAAAATAAACGATCAATTTTAAATTAAATCGATTAAATTAATTTCTAAGCGTTTTGAGCTGCCATGGTCAAACGACAACTCCGATTGCTATGAAAATTGATACCCGATAATAATAAACTATTACGGATCTAATGGAACTAGTTTCGTCGAATTCCAATTCTGTGCCCCGGATGGCTATTTTAACTCGTTGATTAAATCGACGAATTTTCAAAATTTACATAATGGCTAAAAATTTCAATTTTAAAATCTTATTAACTCTATTATAATCCAAATATAACTTACATTCACTTTGGAAACCAATTTGAATCATATTAAATCAAATTTCAGTTATTCACTCTATTTTCATATATTAAATTTCAATATTAAATTAATCATATCAAATTCGGAATTTCATTATTCAAACATTTGTAATATTAAATTTAAACAAATTTGATTATTCTTAAATCACTATCTTTTGAAATATTCAAAAACAAACTTATAAAATTTAACAAATTCAAATTATAGAACACCCATTTCCATAATCAGTTATTCAATTTCCGTTATTCAATTATTCAATAAATTCCAAATATTAAATTTAAACAATATAATTATTCAATATTTTACGGATTTCAATATTGGAATTTAAATAAATTTTCATTGTCAGTCGATTACTGTATTACATCAAATGAATTCCACATTATTATTTAACTTCAGTTAGAGATAATGCACTCAACTAATATATAAACTTTCATTTCAATTGCAATTGGTTCCCAAATTCAATTCGACTAACTAAATGAATAGGTAACTTAAATAATTATCACCGTTAACTTTTAATACGCTTATAAGTTTATTATTTACAAACAAGTGTCACAATTACCTATATAATACAAATTCATTCCATTACCTTGACTACATATTATTTCAATTGATTTGGTATTTCATTCAATTCATAAATAATTAACTTAGATAAAATTTGTTGCAATTCATTCTAGTTATTATTATCATAAATAAATTATAAATTTTTATTTCTTCCCACATTAAACCATGAAATCTTACTAAATTAAAATTTTAATTATCGAAATTTTACGGGTCATTACACTCTCCCCCACTCAAAACTTTTCGTCCCCGAAAAGGAAAAAGAAGGGAAAAAGGAAGTAAGTAAAGAATTCAACATTTGATATATTTTATTCAAAATTACCAACTTATAAAACAATGAAATTCCATTTATAAAGTCATTACTACACTTCCACTAAGCTACTATGATTAGCCTACGAAGTTTACGAGTTAGTTATCAAACTAGTTATAAAATTTTAAAACTTGAAAATTTTTCTAACACATGGATTTATGAAAAATTTCAGCAGAGTCTCCTTTGCGCGGCTCGATCGGTACAGCTACAAAACGCCTCTACGGACCCCAAACCAATAAAAGAAAATCAAAAGCCAAGTGGCTCATCAAAAATCACCAAATCCGATGACAAAATAAACATGTACCTTTTGTCGGGCAATCCAATTTTCTTGATTTTAAATACCTGCATCTCGTTTACCAATGATATCCAATTATACAATTTAAAAGAATCATTTTATATTTGGCATCTTCAATTTCCAATATTATCTTTAATTAAGTCTGTAAGCCGTACATATATCATCCATGAGCAATATCAAATCTAATCGCTTAATTCGATCACATAATTTCACTTCCAAACTAGTATCGTTCACACGAGTCTCTAGTGCGGACTCAGATTTGGTTCCTTGATTGGAAACTGCTACTCTCCTTGCATAGACATATACTATGATAGAGAATTCCGGAATCAAATCAAAAATCCCTATCCAGGGTTCGCCGTCGAGAATCGAGTGAAAAATCCTAACTTGGATCGATATAAATCATCTTGAAATTTTGTGCTCGAATTTGGATCAAATCGTTATGCGAACAAAATAATATACGTACAACTCACGTATTATCTTCCAACGGATTTCTATCCAATTTATCTATACTAAATTATTTTGTTGACTTTTATTATTATTTTATTTACAATTAATTTTTCACAATCCATTATTCAGTTAGTATATTCATTTCTTTACATAGCATATTCTTTAACATTATCTTTTCTTAAACATCATATCATAGAATTTACTTACTCAAGTTCATTTTAAACATTCTATATAATTTAATTAAATCCAATTTCATTTTCCAATCGATTCTTAGCTATACCAAATTCTTTTGTTTTCATTTACTTCAATTTCATAATTTTAGTTAATAACTAATTTATTTTTGGAACATTTTATTAACCAGTACTTTAGTTTATTAATCATCCTATAAAAGTCTAACCTCTCATAAATGGCTTTTATTAGTTTACAGTTATCTTAAAGGTTACAAATTCAATTTTTTTCTTACAATCCCTTTGCAATTTATATTTATTTTCTATAACCAATTTACAAAGATATAATACGATTCATTTATCTTCTTTCTTAAATTCACTTACTTGTTCCATTTATCCATTCATGATTTCATGTTATATTTAAGGATTTATAATTTTTTATCACAACCATATTTTCCATTTATATACATTTTAATTCCTTTTGAGTTTTCCTTACTTGTATACTTCAATTATTTTTAGGTTCTGTTTATTTGTACAATGTCTCATTACATATCCAAACCATCATTTCAACTTCTTAATATTTGGTAAGTCATGTTATATGTTATTAGTATGCAAATTTGGTATTATACAAATTTATAGAATTTTATTTTTACTTGATTAGAATGTTCACAAATTTGATTTATTTAAATCCTCTTTACCTTTCAACTTTAAAGGTACACTACAACTCTAAAGTTTTCCAAAAACATAAGCTTAGATATCTTAATCCTCTTATTTTATAAATTCTGGTTATTCATATTTCATTCAAATAATTTGAAAATTACTAATGCCCGGTTCTTTTCAAATCGTTTGAAATAAACATATACACTTATATCTTTAATATATCAAATCATACCTTTGGAGTTTAAACCAAAACCCATTTACCCAAAATAATTTCGAAGAAAAGCAAAGCTTCTTAGAAGTCTCGCCCACTTTGAGACGAAATGAACATCGATGATGCTGCGCAGTTATCACCGAAATTATTTTCCAGTGACAGAAGAGAGGAGTACTGAATTCATTCCTTCTTAAAAATCCTTTCAAAATATTTCCCATAAATATTTTCCAACCAATATCACAATATATTTTCTTCAAAGCTTTGAGAACCATTGTCAAAACCTCCGGGTCTTAAATTCAATATTTTCCAATTTAAATCTATTTTAATTTATAAGTCACCTTTATAAAATATTCTTATAAGATTTTCTTTCTTAAAACATTCCACAAGTTGTTTTATTACTGTTCATTTTGTAATTCACCTTATTTATTAAATTACAATATCCAATTAATGATAATAACCAATATATCATTTCTAACAACAAGGTAAGCTAGATAAGTCACAATAATTTCTAAATTTTTTCTTTATATTCAAAATATAATTAGAGCAAAGTTAATTCATTTAACCAATTTCAAAACAATACCATGTCGAATTATTCTGTTTAAGTGTTTAGAGATCCCTATCTATGACGTTAATTACTCGTATTAACCAGAATCCATAAGCCACTCAACAAATCAACCGACACAATATAAAACATTTTATATCACTAACAAATATGCTCTCTCATATGTATACACTCAGCGACTCATCATAGGGTATTACTACCCTATTTATAAAGAGTCAGACCCCACAAAGCTAAGGTTATCGCTATGCCAAAGCTCTGATACCAACTGTAACGACCCACCTTTTTGGACAGTTTAAACCGACGATCAAATACACATGTCGATTCCGAACCATTCAAAAGGGCAGATGGTTATTGGGGTAAATAAGAAAAGAAAAGAAAGAGAAATAAAGGAAATGGAACAACACAGAATCTCGCAGCGGAACGATAAAATATAATAGTCAAATAAACAGTTCATGAAGCTGTTTACAATACTTTGATCATTATTTATACAACCTTTGTCAGAGTTATACATATACAACAGAACAAATAAAATAATGCAGCAGACAACATGATGCAAAGATAATAAGAGTAATAGTATACCAAATCTTCGTCTTCGTCCTCCATAATAGATCTTTAATAAGCTGAAAAAACTCAGGTCTGACCCGTGCGTAATGAAAAGACAAAGCACTCGAGTCAGGAGTAAAATATCCTCATGTAAGTTAAATCAATCGTAGATAAATATGAGTGTAACGGCGTCAGAGATGTTGACGGGGTTCGACATCTCCTATCCAGTGTCAACGTGAGTGTAATAACTTAAGAGATGTTACAGGATTTTCCATCTCTCAAGGATCCGTTAAACTATCTACTATGTAGTACAATAGGCTATTATAATATGTCTACAGTAAAATAAAAGTATTAAAATAGCATTAAAGCGTTACCATTATTCCCCTTAACACATTTTATAACGCCATAGTCTATACAGCACCGTAAACCCCACCGTAAACTAGTGGTTATCAGAGGGTACCCCATAGGTATAACACAAAACAAAACGTAGTGGTCGCGAATAGGATAATCAATATGACAAGGCACATGAGGCGATACCAACTAGGATACTAGTAGTTGCGTGATCCGGACTGATGTTGAGCATAGCCAGCAGCTACCTCAACACCGCGAAACAACACTCCCAAATCAAGGGGTGCACCCAAATCGAATCACAAAAGGTAATAGATATGGTATCGAAGAAGTGTGTCCGCTAGAGGTGGCGAACCTCAATGGCCCGGCGCGGCTCCTGTTTTAGTCATGTCAGGGGTCGTCCAATATCGTTCTCTTTCTTCAGTCAACGCGTTCACCAAGCCATCCACTTCATTCTGGATCAACACTCCGCGTATACTAGTTATTAAAGTGGTTTTCGGTATCGACAGAGAGTATGTCCATATCCGATCCCGGTCTCTTTAATAATTACGTATTATTACACCGATGGCTCTTTTACATTTCAATCGATTCATAATTGATATCAAAATATCATATTCGTTTCAAAAATCAAATCCATTTCAAATATCATCATAGCTATTCAAAATGTAAGATTCCGTTTCAAAAATCATTTTTCGCCTCAATATCTCATTTGGATTTCAAGATCATTTCGAATTTCAATTTAGGTTGCAACTTCATTTAACCCAATTCGTATTTAAATTCAAGATATAAACATAAAATTTTCACCTTATTGACCAGCTTGAAATTTTGGAAAATAGTTTTAAGTAGTTTAAAAGTAGTTTTAAATAATTAAAATAGTTAAAGATACTTAAGATCTTTAAATGGATTTCAAATAGATAAATTAATTTAATATAGATAATATGGGTTAAAATAGATGAAATATAATTAAAATAAGTTAACATGGTTTAAGATGGGTTAAAAATAATTTAATATAGTTAATATAGGTTAAAATAGTTTAAGTATTTGAAGATGGTTTATATAACAAAGTAGTTTGGAAAACAAAATGAAACAGCTTCAAAACCAAACCATTTCAATTATAACTTCCCAATTCAAAACAATTTCAATTTCCATTCTACTGATTCAATTTCGATTTCAATTCAAATCAATGTCAACCTTGACTTCAAATTAATTCAATTCTACATTCACTTTCAATTAATTCAATTTCAATTTATGTCGATTTGGAGCTTGATTTTTCAAAATATCAATTTATAACACTTAACAAAATTATCCTTCAATATTAAACTTTTGAATCCAAGTATCAAATATGATTAAATTCCAAGCTCAATTTCAAAATATCATTTTTATATCACTTTTACTTAGTAATACTCAAAGCTCAAAATAATATTCAATCTTTAAAACAAATAAATTTTCGAAATTTAGTCATATCCAAATTTTAAATTTCAAAGTCTCTACTTAATTTATTTAACAATTTCTTTTAACCAAAATTTATTTCAACATTCCAAACTCAATTTTTGCAATAAATTCGATTTCTATAAATTGATTTTATTTATATCTTTTAGATCAAAACATTTAAATAAAATTCAAATCACCGATTTTAAAAATTTATTAATTTAACCAATTCGGTGTCCGTATATAATTTTCTATCCTATGGCCAAGTGATTATTTATTTCAACTAAATGTCAGGGATGAATATATATCACTTAAACCAAATCACAGTGTCATATGTATGCATAACAGGATATATATAAGCAAATAAACATCCAAACATTTAAATATCAACCAATGGCATCCATCGAAATACCTCATCCAATAGACAATACAACCCACGGCAATTTCGTAGTTATCAATATCAGGTAATTTAATCGCAATTCAATTTTAATTTCAATTTGACTGTCAATTTAATTTTCAACGGTGAATTCAAATGACAATCTATATGACAATTAAATTTTATCAAATAACGACAAATAAAATTCATATCACTTCATAATATCAAATTTAACTACCATAAAGATATTCAGTACGTTGTGAGCGTTATAAAACACTAACCTTGATTTTCTTTGTCGCCGAGCCGTTCCGTTTTGGAACTAAAACCGAACAACATCCGATTTTAGCCCAAATTTCGACTGTCTCTAAATCCTTCCGAACCAATTTCATTTAGAAGCTCTTTCCATCACGATCGTAATGCAAAGAGTTTTTGTCCAAAACATACTTCGCATGTAGAAGTTGTAGATTTTATAAGTTAATCTTTTAAAATGAATAAAGGAAGTCATTAATTTATTTTAATACAAAACCTACCCATCACTAACAGACCCGGCCAGAAAGCCCATCATCATCTTCTTCCCCTATTTCGTCTAGACTGCACACGAAAACAAGGAACCCATTCACGCGCGTGCACTTTCGAGTGATACGGAGCACGGCTCCCCAAATTCACTTTCCGATGATGCCATCGAAAATCTCACGACAAACTCCACCTTCCTAGGTCCTAAAATCACCGCCCAGACCTCCATAAACAAACGCCACCATGACCTCCTCACCGTGCTACAGTGTTGTATGCGATCATCTGCACTCCACCACACCATTGCAAATTTCGGTCGAACGTGCCACTCGATTCCCCGAGCTTAGAAACATCACCCAAGCCACCAATTATGCCTTCAACGATTCACAAAATGAAACCCTAGCTAGGTATGCCACTCAACATCCACTGTCGATATCTCCAAACCATAGATGCACCTTCCAATGAGCTTGCCAAAATGAAAAGAATGAAGAAATTTGAATTTAGGAACTGGTTTGAGGATTTTTAGATCATTAATTTATAAGATAAAAATTTTCAAAGCTCCCATTTTTATTTTATTTTTCTGTTTTGTTTTCACTAGGATCGGCTGGCTCATGAGGGAAGAAACATGTTTGAATGGGTAAAGGTCAAAATCATAGGTGGCCGAGATGAAAGAATAGACAGCTGAAAAGAAAAGTTGACTTGACCATATATTAATTAATTTCGAAGTGTCTCGATTTTTGGTATCTCCAAATTTCGATCCCCTACCGAGAAATACTGTTAGGCGTTTATAATGTTATGCCCCTATTGTGGAAGCAATGGAAAATGTTTCGAGTCCTCATTCGATCGTATGTGCGAGTTGCGGAAATAAACGATCAATTTTAAATTAAATCGATTAAATTAATTTCTAAGCGTTTTGAGCTGCCATGGTCAAACGACAACTCCGATTGCTATGAAAATTGATACCCGATAATAATAAACTATTACGGATCTAATGGAACTGGTTTCGTCGAATTCCGATACTATGCCCCGGATGGCTATTTTAACTCGTCGATTAAATCGACGACTTTTCAAAATTTACATAATGGCTAAAAATTCCAATTTTAAAATCTTATTAACTCTATTATAATCCAAATATAACTTACATTCACTTTGGGAACCAAGTTGAATCATATTAAATCAAATTTCAGTT
The DNA here is from genome assembly GCA_030765085.1 of Allium cepa. Taxonomy (NCBI): domain Eukaryota; kingdom Viridiplantae; phylum Streptophyta; class Magnoliopsida; order Asparagales; family Amaryllidaceae; genus Allium; species Allium cepa. The sequence goes on from CM060945.1 coordinate 503,371,659, forward strand.
ATTCACTCTATTTTCATATATTAAATTTCAATATCAAATTAATCATATCAAATTCGGAATTTTATTATTCAAGCATTTGAAATATTAAATTTAAACAAATTTGATTATTCTTAAATCACTATCTTTTGAAATATTCAAAAACAAACTTATAAAATTTAACAAATTCAAATTATAGAACACCCATTTCCATTAACCAGTTATTCAATTTCCGTTATTCAATTATTCAATAAATTCCGAATATTAAATTTAAACAATTTAATTGTTCAGTATTTGACGGATTTCAATATTGGAATTTAAATAAATTTTCATTGTCCATCGATTACTTTATTACATCAAATCAATTCCATATTATTATTTAACTTCAGTTAGAGATAATGCACTAAACTAATATATAAACTTTCATTTCAATTGCAATTGGTTCCCAAATTCAATTCGATTAACTAAATGAATAGGTAACTTAAATAATTATCACCGTTAACTTTTAATTACACTTATAAGTTTATTATTTACAAACAAGTGTCACAATTACCTATACAATACAAATTCATTCCATTACCGTTGACTACATATTATTTCAATTGATTTGGGATTTCATTCAATTCATAAATAATTAACTTAGATAAAATTTGTTGCAATTCGTTCTAGTTATTATTACCATAAATAAATTACAAATTTTTAATTCTTCCCACATTAAACCATGAAATCTTACTAAATTAAAATTTTAATTATCGAAATTTTACGGGTCGTTACAATCTCATGTCAATAAGTAATGTCAAGATTGTGGAGATAAGCAAATGCCAAAACATACAATGATGCCCTACATCAACAAAGGTTAATAGAAAATGCCGTAAGTCACTAATGAAGAAAAGGATATCAAATTCCACCAATGCTGCATACCATTAATAAAGCAAAAAAAATGATATCGGATGACTCTATGCCAAAAGCATCAATGTTATAAGGGCATGATATATCATTGATGTCGCATTCCATCAACGTAGCACATCCTCTATGAAACCAGAAGAATCAATGTCACTTTAGACAGATATCGCTTTTGTATAATGCCGCCTTACTCTTATGTCATCTTTCAAGTGATGTCGCATCTCATCAATACTGCTTCTATATTGGTACAGCCTCTTGTCAATGCCACTTCCTTCAGATATTGGTCCACCTTGTTGCCGCTCATCATTAGTAATGGCCCTTGTTAATACCGTTTGTTAACATTGTCGTCTATTATCAATGCCATCCATTATCAATATCGCGCTTTAATGATGTGCTGACCTAGAGAAGCATAAGAATGACATTTATGGAAGATCCTAGATGTTGGATGATGTTTTACTTCTTTACTGAGATTAGGCTGACTTGCGATTGTGGTTTTGGAAAGATTGGCGACGGAACATACACATTTTAACCAGACAATAGGAAATAGAATCTATAGTCGCAAAAAACTAGAGGAAAGTTCTCACAAGAGGATGTTCATCAATCACAACAAGATGAAAAACCATATTTTTATCGAAGAGGAGTCGAAGAAGTAAAGTCCATTCCTCAGCCCGACCCCAAGTAAGAGAATTTGATAAAATATTTTAGAAAATGCCTTGAAATGTTTGGACATGATTTTCAAAGGATTTTCCCCAATGGTCTATTTGGAAATGGTTGTTTTGAAAAGCAAGAAAGTTTTGGAATTTTTTATTTTAATAAGAAATATATAATAGTAAGTTTGGTTGCGCTGAATAATCTACAAAAAAAGAAGAAGCGTGATTTGAAATTCTTAAAAATATATGTAGCAATATAAAAAGCTAAAAGGTCTTGGTTTAAAAGGATTTTGGAGAAAAGGGGTTTATCATTTTCGAAAAGAAAAAAAAGCTTATGTTTAGCTCAATAATTTTTCCTTTTTATAAAATTAGAATATTTTAAAAATTCTCCCTTCAAGTGGTGGATAAAATAGAAATGACACTTAATTTAGTTAGGGTATGAAGTTAGGAAGTGTAGGAATGTCCGCCAGCAAAATCAGGAGGAATATCTGCGTATAAAATAACACAGAGAATAATGGCTAGAATGTTTTTGGGTTTTTGAAGCTTATTTATGGTAGAAGTAACATAAATTAGGAGTACATTGAAATAAAAGTGAAGAAGGTTCGAAGAGCTAGACGATATGCTAGGGCACCGTCACGTAGAGGATAAGAATTTTTCGGGACATTTCGGCTCATGTAGGATTGAAGAAGATGGCGTGAAATGATTATTTTAATTTATTAACCTGATCTGAATAGGGTCCAGGTTCAACATAGCCCAAAATTTTAGCAACCGGTCGATGTCTAGCTGGCGACCAGTAGTGATCGACTGATAGCGGTCGACCGGTCGGCTTGTTAACGGGTAAAATGCACAACTCGAACCTTGAACATGACATATAGCCGTATTTAGGTTACCCGCTCCTTTATATTTATCGTCCCCACTCCTCCTATTTACTCTCAAACCTCCTTACCTCCCTCCAACAAATGAGCGATGAGACATCCCCACCCCAGTAGTAAGCACCATTGCCCATTCCCCTATTTGAAGCACCGCCTCTCTTCTTCCTGCAGCAAATACCGAGCATTCCCAAGTGCCATAAACATGCATCTAATCTAGCCCATCCACCTCTCCATTACCAAACCCAACTTCCCCTCCCTAACCCCAACTCGGTCCATAGCACCACCTCGAACCGCCGGCACTTTCTTATGCCATCCGGGTTTCACCCCTTAGGAGATCGCTTCACTTGATCGGATGAACAAAAAATCTCTGCCTATATGGCCTTAGCGAACTTCACCTTTCTTTAGGGATGGACAGTGAAATTTATAGATTTTTCCACCTTTGGACTTGAGTTTTTTCATGACTGCGGAATTAGCACCGATCCTCCACCATTTCACTTTTAAGCAGGAACGCTACCCGCACTTCATGCGGCAATTTCCGCCCATTTGCAATACAGTTTTGATGAGAATATCAGTAATTTCAAGTTGGATGTAAAGGGAGTCGAGACGACATGTCGGACGATGATTTCAGTAAGATTTTAAATATAGCCACGGATGGAGCAGACTTGGAAGATGCTAAGATGAATAATCAGGAGATTAGCGGATCATTTCTTGAGATGTCGATGTATGGAGGCCAAACAACTAGCGGCCTACAGCCTGCCTCGTCATTCGCATCATTCAGGAGAACATTATTATAAAGGCGGGGTGGTTCTATCAGATTTATTTGTTTCTTCAAAAGACCACCTATGCCATCAGGGATGGCATATCAATATATTGGGCTTGTGCTATCATGAGCCACTATATGCAGCCTAGAGTTAGGATGCTATGAAGTAACATTCTTTATTGCCATCTCTTCGCTTTGTCTTCAAGTAATATAGAGCGATCCTCCATAGAGAGCCGATCTATAAGAAAGTCCCTACCTCTTTCGACAAAACGTCCCTTAATAGGATGGGATTCTTAAGGCACCCGTAGCAATCCCAACCAAAGAAGAGCAGCCGTTGCAAGGGTAGAGCAAGGGCAGGGTGCTGGAGGATATCATAGCCCTGAGCCAGTCGCGATCCGATAGGTCCAGTCCAAGCTCTTGGATATTCGAGCTAAGCAGCGGTGCCAAAGCAACAAGATTGGGTGTATTGCTGTTATGCTATTCCCATTCCGAGGTTACGGCAATGGCTCGAGCTCCCATAGGGAATCGGGATCATCCCATATTATGTAGTTAGTATTTTAGGTTTAGTACTATGGTTGTCATTTCCCTTTCAGCATTTGTTCTTTTCTTTAGGTTGCTTGGGTCGTAATCGTTAGTTGTCCTATGTATAAAAGATGCATACGATATATTATGAGATGTGTTCCTATTTATTCATTGTATTATTGTTTCGAAATATATAGACCACTTTTATTTATGCATTTGGAAGAAACGGTATAAATATGGTAATATTTATATGACACTTAACTAACGCAACGTAAGACTGGAAGTTTATAAAATAATAAATTTCAGCAAGCGAAGGAAAAGCTGGGTTATTGTGAAATCATGGCTCGTTATTCCTGTTCCTTAAAATCTAAAATTTATAAACAGGTTAGTACCTCACCATTTCAAAATAAAGCATTAGGTTTTAAGGTCTTAGATTGATTTTGAAATGCTAGGATCAAACATACGCATTAACTTATAAATAAATTCCGATTATGTTGAAATGTGGCTTGACTTATTAAAAATGGAAAAGGTGAATATTTTGAATATTTTCATTCAATTGATAAAAGAAAAAAAGTAGAGTTTAAATAATTTTTTGAAGTTTTAGTCCTAACGTTTTAGAAGAAAATGGTATTCCAATGTTTTTGGAAGTTTGACTTTTCAAATCATGTGCAAATTTGTTTGAAAAAGCGAAAAAGATTTTTGTGGGAATTTTTATTTTGAAATGCCACATACTAGGTGTAGAGAAGATGGATAGGTTAATAGATATGAATATAACGGTGTATTAAGGCTGACATTAGGGTAAGTGCAGATGATAACAAGGGAAAAGTTGTTTTAGCCTTGGAATTTCTATTTTCGTATCTTGTCAACGATGTACGAGAATTCGTTTTTGGATACAATTCCATTTTGGAACCTGAGCACAAGCCTCAATGTATGTACTGTATATGGAAAAATTTGTTGAAAATCCAAGGCAATGAGGAAATCTCCAATGTACAGTGGGATTGGTACACAATAGAGTGGTAAAAATGTAAAATTTTCCACCTAAACCAGCATAGGAGTGAACATTTAGGAAATAAAAATTCATCACATTATATTTTTGTTGGTAGGAATTGGATGCAAAGTTTCTTGAACCATGCTTCTATTCGTAGGAGTATGGAAATTATTATGTGAAAAATATTTTTAAAAGCCTACATACATATAGAACCGCCAGTATATATTGGTTGTTTGCATCATATTTTCGAAAATATTTTTAAAAGAATGGATTCTTATAGGAGGCACTGATTTAGAATCATTATGTACACATGTTTTGTATGTTGTGATATACTATGCATTTATACACGTTGGGCTGCAAAATTGGTTGCATGCTAATTGGTTGAATAGTTTAGGATGGTTGCACGCAATACCCATGATTTAATCATTAGAGTTATTTCAGGGATGAAATTCTTTAAAGGGGGGAGGAGGTAACACCCCTTAAAATTTAAATTAATAAATTAATAATTAATAAGGTTCCAAAAATGAAATTCGAGCAAACATCGAAATTTGGCCTACAAATTTGCACCATTGCATTCATGGCAATTTTTTGAGCAACTTTCATCTTCAGAGTTTCACAATCGGAGTTCAAGTGAAGAACCTATGGGAGTTTAATGCTTTTGAAATGAAAATAATTAAAAAATCAAATATAGTAATAAATGATACTAATATTCAGGACCCACCGATCGACCCCCATTATGGGCGGTCGACTGGTTAGAGCGTAACGGCTAGAATTTGAACCTTGGTCCACGGCTTGGATTTGGTTATATTAATCTATTGTATATGATTGAATAGAATGCCTATTAATACAGGCCTAACCCCTTATTTCTCTTCTCATATTTTCTGATCAAAAGCAGCAAAGCTCTGCCATTTTCTATTCTCCGCTATTCCTCCTAACTATAAAATAATTTGTATTTATACAAACTAGAGAAGGGCTGAAATTAAAACGAGAAAAGGAAAGAAGCGAATCGGCATCATGCAATAAAAAGGTAAATTTCAATATTATAAATTTATATTCCCCTTAAGCTCAAATCTTTTTCTTAGATATGTAATTCTAATAGTATGTATATACCTTATTATACATATTCTTTTGGATAAAAAGGAGATGGAGTTGAACCAAAGGTTCAGCTTCAAATTCGGAAGGATTAGAAAGCTTGATAGGTGAGTGGTAAATTATGTAATCTATTTATAAAATTGGAATTTATTTCGTTGGATTTTTATCTAATTATTATGCCTAAATAAAGATCAAAAGAGTTGTGGCCTTGAATTAAACACATAAGAATATTGTCTACATATTCTATAATTTAGGAAATTTAAACAGGAACATGCTTACACCCAGATTTGTATGTCAGTCCCTAAGTTCTTAGAATTGAACATTGATAAGGATGTCGAATCTATTCTAGATCTATAATTAGGTTGTAAAGTTGTTACCATAGTTTAGATTCACCCTAATTTCATTCAAATGTGAATTTCTATGTTTTAATTTGTTGGAAGTATTATCCGTGTAACCACCATAGATAATCTAATTTCTTAAATACATAGAAAGTGCAGTGTTTGAATTAACAAGAAATATATGCAAAAAGGGAAAGAGATGTGTAATGTATGGATATACTTTCCATAGTTTTACCTTGTCTATTTCAATAAAAAGAAAATAAGTAATTCTTTATAACTTCAAACAAGGCAAATCTCTAATTTTAGGCTAATTTATGGAAAGTTAAAATGGGAATCCTTTTTTAAAGGATAATTCTAATGGATTAAAATATGCAAAGGAATATTCTAGTAAGCGATTAATAACTGCAAACAAAAAAATACAAATATGTATGACTGTGCTAAATATTTAATAATAAAAACATAATCAATACAACGTAATCCACATCGATATTTGCGTTAGAAATAATTAGAATGTTGGAATAAATCACGTAATAAATAATAAGTGTAGAAAATGTAGATGCAAAAGATTGTAACTTCAAAATTAATAGGGCATGGAATGTGCAATAAGTAAGCGGTTATAAGAATTTAATAAGGATATAAATGGATTAATAGGACTGATTAAAGAAATTATTATGGTGATTATAGACAGATAAGGAAGCCTCAATAGGTAAAAATTAGAATTATTAAATTAATGTCTTTAGAAATTGTCCAGTTAAAGTAATAATCATTTATTACGTACACCTGACATTTATAAAAATAGCTAATAAACGCGTTAGGTAGTAATTAAATATTATAAGGTAGTATAATTGCCATTATGGTAAATTATATAGCCTTAACTTTACAATTGAAGATTAATGAGCTAATCCTAATGCTAAACTTAGGATGATCAATTTGATTTAGTCAGTTGAGATGTGAGATCAAAGTTACACAATAAAAGTTTGTCCTTCACTCAAAGGCTACCAGCAGTTGTGTACAATTACTATCGGTGTGAGACATCTCTAAACATAGGGCTCATAGGAAAGGGATATATATTGTGGATACGTAAGTGAAAATTTAATAAGGGTTCACCTTGGATTTGAAGTATTAAATGGCCAGTACCATTTGGGAAATGGTGTCTACATCATATGTAATAAGAGGTAGTAAGTGATTGAAAGGGGCATTTTCCCTGACTTACTTAGGTTAGTCAAATGGGGTGTTAGCTACGGAGTGTTGACGGGCTTTGCCAGTTGTTGGTACCAGTATTTTATAGTAGGTCTAGCATATAGGCTTTGACACCCAGTAATCTCGAACGAGTGGTAGCAAAGAGTGGCGTTATGCCCTAATGGATTTCACCTCATAGTATTGTAAAATCTGTATGGGAGTCGCACGGACCTCAAGGTAGATGTTAGTGGAGGTGGGCTAGTTAACTGATAGATGAGTTTTTGAGTTGCGTTAGTAGTGTAGTAATTAAATTATATATTATATTATAAAGTCGTATATAAGAGCCATCGGCATCTGTAGCTAGAGCCTCTCAAGTACTATTGAAGTTGTGGAGGGCCCGCTTGTAAGGAACGGGAAATTTTAACGATTTAAACAACGTAATTAACTAAAAAAATTATGAAAAATAAATGATAAAATTTTTGCAACGGAAAACTGAGAATTGGTATACATCTATATAAACATAGCAAATGTCATATTTTCATCAGAAAATATGTAAGTTTATTTTGTTGTGAAATTTTCGATTTTAAATCGGTTAAATTGATGAAAATTAAATATTTTTGAAAACCTGAATATTTTTATATAATAAAAAATGTTGAACATTTTCTGAATGGACGTCATCTTTTGCTTCGCCAAATTTGGACTGCTCTAGCTCCGTTTATATTATTATTGCCATTTTAGCAGCATTTTCGGCAGCGAAAAATCAAGTTTTAATAGGATGGTCATGTTGCTCATATCTATGTGTCATTCTGTTCGTCTTATCGTGCTGATCTCCGTTGTATATTAATTTGTATATTTCGGCCTCTGGTACACGGCAAAATCTGCAAAACGAATAACCATATCGGTACCCGTTTGAGCCTTTTCGGTTTCTATGGCCATTCATTATCCACCATGAGAAAAAAATTGTCACTTGCTATTAATATTCTCTGAAATTCAACCTATGACCTTCACTATTCCCATCGGTTGATATTTGTATTCTAGATTGTGATTCGTTTTCATTCTCTTCGCCTCTATGCGTAGTTTCTGTGTATCTCTTCTTAAAAAAAGTGAGAAATAATAATAAAGTATATATGAATTTGTATATTTGTTGATTTCACATTTTGAATCACCTGCTCATCTTTTTGCCTGAGAAACTCACGTTCTTTTCCCTCTACCATGTAAACATACCCTCCGCTTCGCCTTTTCCACCCTCAGCTCCTCCACCGCCGCCATATCTCCCTCCATCCAATCACAACTTGCCTTCCATCTCTCTCTCCACGTAACGTCGCACCCATTACAGCCCCTTATTCCACAAACGACATCCCACCCACAACCTACTTGTAGTCGAGCGTCTTCCTCCAACCGTGGCAGCCGAACCGCTCCTCTCCTTCCTCTTCCATCCTTCTCCATCTATCACCGACCGTTGCTCTGCCATCAATTCACCCATAGCTTCCCGGGCTTCCTTCACATTCACAACTCGGTCCTCGACCCACAACCCATCCGCCAATAGCCAAGCAACCACCTGCCTATACCAGCCTTTCACTGCCTTGCTTCTCCCACCTTCGTCCCCTACACTAAAGTGAATAGCTGCGATAGCTAAGTCCCTCACCCTTGTCGAACATCACCTCTGGATCCTACCTTCTACAGTACGAGCAGCCTGATGAACCCAAACAAAAGCAACTACCACCCAAGCTTGCTCTGCCCTCCAAAGTCTTCCAGCCACTCCCTGACAGTGCCAGCGACAACAGCTCCATCACTTCCTCCAGCAAGCAGCCACAGCCACGTCCATTCGAACAGCCTCCAACTTTCCCCATCGATAGCCACAACCAAGTGCCCCATCCACTGCTCTTTCACCTTATTCATTGCGGAGCCCAATAGCGTAAGCTTATGAGTTGTGAGGAAGTACGACATCAAAGGGATGGAACGTTGGTCATGTTGAATTCTTATCTTTTAGATGTTTCAGAAGAAAAAATATACATGTAAGGCGAAATATATATATATATATATAATATTTTGTTTTCCATCATGTTCAAGTTGCATTGCTTGTTTCGCCGTTGCTCGAAGATTACAGCATCAGCTTGAAGCTTTGTCGCTCATCCGTGTACGTATCCGTGCCACTTTCTTCACTATCATTTTTTTCTCTAGCCTAAGAAGGTGAGCAATCACTCATGATTAACATTCTTATATTTATTTAATTTATTTCACATGAAATGACAATTGAAATATGTTTTTAAATTTGAATTATTAGTTATTTAATTATTGAATATGATATATTATCATTTAAAATTGTTAATCTATGTTAATTGACATATGACACCATAACTTTTAGTATATATATTAAATTTGAAATGTTAATGATTATATATGCTTGTAACTGATATGTTATGCCATTTTATTCTATTGTTCTCACAGTGCAAGTGCCCTGTTAATTTTGGAATTCCCTATGGGTTGAAATGATACATACCCGAATGATCTTATAGATTAGGGGAAATCGTTATGGGTTGAAATGATAAACCCAAGTGATTTTACCGATTTTTGAAATTTTGGGATTGCGGGTTGAAATGATATATAACCGTAAATTATAATTATTGTGGATTGAAATGATAAATATCCATATCACTTGACCATAGGATAGAAAATATATACAAACACTATTGGCTTATTTTGGAAATGATTTTAAAAGTTTTAAAAGGAAATAAATGAGTTTTAATAAATATTGACTTTTAAATATAATATAAAGATTTTATTTCATTACTTGTGTAAAATTTAGATTCTTAAACTATATGTTTAGAAATTTTAAATTTATACGTTGAGTTTCGAAAAATGTAAATTTTAAGATTTTACTTATAATTTAATCATATTAAAAAATATAGTTTAATATAAAATAATATAGATTTAATGAAATCATATTTTCTTTAATAATATTTAATATGATAAAATTTAATTTAATATAATCTAATTGGATTATAAATATTGTATTTAAAAATTTTATTTAAATTTTTTTATTAATATTTTGAAAATAGACTTTGTAATAGCTTTAATAAAATAAAGATTGGGAAGATAAATTAAGTTAATTTGCAATTTAATTTGTTTGAGACCTGAATATATATAATAATTGACTGGAAAGTTATTGATTTCGAGACTTTGAAAGATATGACTTTGTAACTTGATAACTTGATTTTTGATTAAAGGTGATTAAACAAATATTTTCAAATTTAAATACAATTGAGTATTTGATATTGATTTAAATTTGTGATTTGAGATTTTATTTAAATACTTATGAAAGTGATTAGGTGAATATTTTAGAATTAAATATAATTGAAGTTAGATATTTAATTATTGATTTTATTTAAATATGTAATTTGAGATTTTATTTAAATGTTGTTAAAAATGATTAAGTGAATATTTTCAAATTTAAGTAAAATTTAAGTTGAATTTTAAGTATAAATGAAATTTATCGAGTTGAGTTGTTATAAATTGATTGAATATTTAAACTTTGAAACCTATTGAATTGGAAGTGGTTTAAATCTGTAGTTCAAACCTGGATTTGAAATCGATATAAATTAAAACAGTTTTAATAAGAATTTAAATTGAACCTTTAACGCTTTTAATTGAAATTGTTAAACTGAGATTGACTTAAATTGAATTTTGGAACTGAAGTTGATTTGTATTGATTGTGAAATTGGAAGAAACAATTCTAATTGAAACTATTTTCAATATAGACTCTTTTAATATATAAACTATTTTAATATATATAATATATACTAATTTTAATAATAAACTATTTTAATCTATAAAATAATTTAATATATAAACTATTTTTAATGTATAACTATACCAATATATAAACTACTTTCAATATTCAAACTGTTTATGTTGGAACTGTTATGATTTAGATTCAATGGATTTAAATGCGAATACTATTATATGATGGTTTAAACTATTCTGTGGTTATGATTTTGAAAATGAATATGATTTCGAAAGTGAGTATGATTTCGAAGGTGAATAATGGTTTCGAAAGTGATATGGTTTTTTTTTAAATGAATATGATATTTTGATATGAAGAATGAACGGTTTGAAATATAAAATGACGATGGTATGGAATGAGCGTTTGGTGGTTAAAGATATGGGGATCGGATATTGCGATACTCTCTACCAATACCGAAAACCACTTTAACAACTGCGTACGTGGTGCAGAATCCAGAACTAAGTAGAATGGTTTGTCGACGTCTATATAAGGTATGAACGTAGCCCTGGCTCCCTCGAGTCAGCTTGATGTGGCTAAAATAGGTGCTATACCGAGCCAAATGGGATTGCTCCCCCTATCGGGCATATTTCTTTGATGCCATATCTATTACTTTCTGATTTGATTTGGTGCACCTCTGATTTGAGAGTGTGTCTCGAGGTGGACGGTAGTAGCTGCTATGCGTTACCACCAGTCCTAGAGTGCAAATGGTAGAATCATACCCTGGCATTGCCTTATATGGCTTGTCACATGCCTTATCGTGCCCACTATGAGTTTGGTTTGTTCTATACATATGGAGTGCTCACTGAGTATCCTACCGGTTTGGTGGAGCTTACAGTATATATATAGACTACGATATATATATATATATACATAATGTGTTAAGGGGGATATGGGTAACGCCATAACGTTATTTTAATAGTTTACTTTACTTTAGACATTATCTATGTAACGTATTGTACTATGTATGTAGATAGTTTCACCAATCCTTGAAGGATGGTAAACCCAAATATCCTTTAAGTTATATTTAATTTCACTTGGACATTTCACTGAGTTGACTTACTTGCATAAGAATGTTAATCCTGACTCTAGTGTTTTGTATTTTGCTTTATGCTTGGGTCAGACTGAGTGTCACAGCATTTGAGACTCACATTTAGAGCTTGGAGCTTTGCTTGAAGATCCGTCTTATACCTATTCGGCTTTCTATTTTTCAGTTATTTCCAGTTTTATGTTCAGACTTTTCAGTTGCTTCTGTATTGAGACTTCTTGTATTTGAGAGTTATGTTGTATTTTGTTTCAGACTCTGTTGTTCTGTAGTAGCTTCATGAACTACTATTTAACTATTCCTCTACTTATTGTTATATTACTTGAAAGTGCAGATAAGAATAGTAATATGGAATAGTAACTAAGATATCTACTAGTGCATAATAAAAATAAATGTAAATAGTAAAGGAAATGACACCAAGGATTTTTATACTGGTTCAAGCTCTCGTTCTACGTCCAGTAAGAAACTCCTTTTGGAATTTAACTATCAACTCTCTGTTAACACGAAGGAGCAGGTATTACACTGCCTGAGTAACTGAATAAGAATTTTACCGCCTGAGAAATTGATTAGGACTTCCAATACAAATGGTAAAGTTGTTTCTAACTGAATATGCTCTTGAACAGTATTGATAAGTCAATAATGGTATAACATGTAATTCATGAAGATAGAAAGTTTATTAAATCGCTTAATGAGGTTGCTTGAATGAACAAGTGATTTGAATGAAATATTGATTGCGAATGGCAAGATAGCTTAGACAACAAGAATGAGAATTTAAATCATAAATTGGTCACTGAAAAAATGAAATGAAGGCTATATATAGAGTTAAAGTGCTGTAACTTATCGTGAAAAGAAGCAATCATAAGGTACGGAAACAACTCTTGAATCAAGGGTTTTTCTGTTTGATGAAGTGAAGTATCTTTTCAGAAATACAGCCATTATGCAATTTCAGTCGACTTAACAAAAGAATTCAAATATAAAAAATTTGAATCCGAGAGGAATCGGTACAAAAAAAACATGCAATTCAGTCGACTTAAATTGGTACTTCAATCGACTGAACATTCATATCAAATTGTACAAAATAGTGCATGTGCACAGATAGTCAGTCGACTGAATGACCTTGTTCGGTAGACTGAATTATGTTGATAAACGAAAAATGCCATAGTTTATTTGGTTAGAGTAATTGCCTTCTAAACTAGTGACATGAGTTCGAGCCTGCTCCTTTCATTTTTTTGTAAACTTGATTTTTCATTTAAGATATGATTTTTACCAATGACCCAAGTTCAAGTATTGCTTCATATATTATTATTGTTATATTTTATTATATTTTTTAAAATAAAACTTTTATTACATTTATAGAATGTTTTTCGAATGTGTATGTATATATGTGTACACCACTTTGAGAAGATTTAAACACCTGCAACTTTAGATATGACATTCTATGACTAATAATACTTTGTTTGTCACCTTTATCCTGTCCCTATCATGTATATCTCTTATTGTATCTCCATATACATACTTTCATCCTCTTTTATGCCATGTATCTTCATGTTGTACTTATTTGTTTGTCACTTTTTGATGCTCATGTACTTGCAAGTTAGCTTAGAGATTCTTTGATATAAAAGTATAGTTATTGTCACTAAAATCCAACAAAAGAGGTTATAACATTACTCTGTGTCTGTGATTTCTGTGATTGATTTATTTACTGTATATGCTAAGTTTGGCCAGATATAAATTAACAATTTGTTGTTTTGAGCAATTCAAGTCTGAAATGTGTGGATGATTGTCGATTAGATTGGTTCGAAAATAGCGGGTCATTATATCGCTTCAGAGCCTTAATGTAGTAAATGGTCGATGGGTCTGCCTCCTCCTTGTTGCAAAAGTATTAAATGGCCGAGTTTTAGGCAGTGAAATGTTAGAATGTACATATATGTACATATAGGTATATATATATTATACCTTGAAAGTGACTGTGTTATAGGATCGTGTAATATGAAATATATATTAATTAAACTTATAAACTAGTGCAGAAAAAGATAGTAGTAAAGTAAAAAATAACACCAAAGATTTCCATACAAGTTCGTACTTCCGTTCTACGTCCAGTCCCAGACACCTTTTGGATTTAAACTAGCATCCCTCACTTAACCCGGAGGAATATGTTTACACCGCCTAAGCAACCGAACAGGACCTGAGCAACTGAACAGGACTTGATTACAAAGTAGGTTGTCTTGACCTTATATGTTCTTTTAAAAACATAGATTTATCAATTTTAGTACACCCATCCTATAATATTTTCCTCAAGTAAGATGTGTGTAGTTGTGGGTGTACGAAGAATAGGAAGTTTCAGATTGCTTGAAAAATATAGAGTTATGTTTGTAGGTATTCCTATTTGAATTTAAGAGAGAAATAGATTCAGAGGATATAATTCAAGTAAAAGCAAGAAAGTAAGTGATTTAATCTTGGAAATTCGTGCATATATATAATAAATATAGAGTTGCATCTTCTGGTGAAAAGATTTCAACAAATAGCAGTGGCCGCAACACTCCACGAGGAAGAAAATCTTTCGGAATAGGAAAGTGTCTTTTCATAAAATATGACAGTTATGCATAGTTCAGTCGACTGCCTTAGTAGCTTCTGTCGACTGAATTGAAAAGTGTGCATGTTCATTTGAATGTGCATAGATTCAGTAGACTGACTCATGCACTCAGTTAACTGGTCTGTGTATTTTATAAAAAAAATTATGCACAGGTTCAGTCGAGTGAGTGCATGAGTTTGGCCAACCGAACTGAGTGTCTTCTGAAGTTCGGTTATGAAAGCATGTTAGAAGTTAATATAAAAAGCCATGAGAAACTATAGTATGTATGCGAGAAGTGAACAACTTGAGGAAAGATTTTAACATAGCTAAAGCTAGACTTATACTCTAAACAACATATGTATATATGAACCATACTCTGAATTGTTGAGTCCGATCTTCATAGTTTGTCGTAGATTCATGAATCTTCATGTTGGTTGAATTTCTTGTCATTAATCAAAACTTAAGATCCAACATTCTCCCTCCTTTTGACGATGACAACTCCATTTGTGATATGAATGAATCTCGACAATATTGCTCTGTGCTTCATTCTATGTCTCTCGATATGAATGAATCTCAACAATATTGCTTCGTTCTTCGTTGTTCTATATCTCTCCATAAATATATGCTAGCCTTATTTTTAGTTTCTCGTTCTGATTTTTGCTTTTATTCCTGTTGCAAAAACTGTTAGAACAATAGGTTTGTCCCCCTTTATTCATCGACAAAAAGGAGAGTTTGCAATCTAATAACATATATAATCTAAGAGTATAAGAACATATAAGTAAGATGGATTATCATACTAACAACAAAGAGTCACATACATTACATAGACAAATCATCACATACATCACATAGACAAATCAAATAAAATGCCTACCATTGTTTCAAAATAGTACCATACCATTTTTTTCTTTCAAAATATTGAAATACAAACTAAATAAGCAACTTACTCATTACCATTTCTGTCATCTTCGGAACATTCTTCTTCTTGATTTTATCCTTGTGCAACTAATCTAGCTTTATTCCTAGTTATATTTCTTTATTCATCTGCTTTATTTTTGAAGACCCTCTTAGTACCGATGACTGTTTGATGACTCGGTCTAGGAACTAATTACCAAACTTTGTTTCGTTTGAATTGGTTTAGCTCTTCTTGCATAGCCATAATCCAATAGTCATCGGTAGAGGCTTATTTGGCATTTTTAGTTCATTTTAGAAAGGAATGCTACATAGCCCATTTGATTTAGTTGATTTCTAGTTCTCACATGTGAACCAATTTCTTCGATGAGATTTTCTACTGGGTGATCTCGTAAAATTCTCGGAGGAGATCTTAATTCATTTTCATTTTGGATAATGTTTTCGTTTTTTTCTAAATTATGAACAATGTTTTCATCTTCTTCAAAATTATTTGATAACTATATTTGTGACCATCATAGTTATTATCTCATCATCCTCAAAAAAATTATCAAAATTAAAATTTTTATCGAAGGAAACATGAAGTGATTCTTCGATTGTTTTAGTTCTTTTATTAAAAATTAGATAAGCCTTACTTCATTTTGAATATCGTACGAAAATTCCTTCATCGAATTTTGGATTGAATTTTCCAAGCTGATCTTTTGTGTTTAAAATAAAACATTTTGAACCAAAATCCTTGTAATATGAAATATTTGGTTTTCTTTTATGAAACAGTATGGAGTATGTTTCATTAGTGGTCGGATGGAAACACGATTCAAAACATAATAGGGAGTTGCTATAGCTTCTGCCCAAAAATGTTTTGGCAGAGTGCTTCCGTTTAACAAAGTTCTTGCACATTCTTGTAAAATTCTATTTTTCCTTTCTACAACTCCATTTTGTTGTGGTGTTCAAGGAAAAGAAAGATTATGGTAAATTCCCTTCTTATTACAAAAATGTTCAAAAGCTTCATTTTCGAATTCACCTCCATGATCACTGTTAATATTTTTTATTTCCAGATTTTTGAGATTTTGAATTCTTTTTGCAAAGATTTTGAAATTTTCAAAAGTGTCACTTTTATTTTTTAGAAATATAGTCCAAGTATGTCTTGAAAAATCATCTACCATAGCAAACACATCTTTCTATAGTTTATGGATTGAACTTGAGTTGGACCAAAAAGATCTAAATGCAATAGTCAAGTAGTTGTATAGTAAAAATATTTTTCTTTGATTTAAAGGATGATTTTGATATTTTACCCAATTGACAAGCATCATAACTTTTGTTTACTTTAAATTCATTTTTATATAATTTGTTTATATCTTTGAAATTAATATGACAAAATCTTTTGTGCAGTAACCAAGGAGCATTTTCTTTGGCTATAAAACACATATTAATATTGTGATTTATATTCATATTTAATACATATATATTTTTATCTCTAAAACCTTCAAAAATAATATTTTTATTTTGATCATAAATGCTACACTTATTTTTTGAAAAAGATATATTGAATCCTTTGTCACATAGTTGGTTGATGCTAAGTAAATTGTGCTTTAAATTTTTAAGTAGTAAAACATTTGTAATAAGAGGTAAATTAGATATACCATTATTGCTCACGTTGCCTTTGCCGATGATATAACCTTTTGAATTGTCTCTATAAGTGACAGAACCCCCATCTGAGTAGGTAATGTTCGTTAGCATCTCCTTGTTTCATGTCATGTGTTTTGAGCAACCATTGTCCAATATCCATTTTCCTCTCTTTTTAAGTCGTACATACAAAATATAGAACTAGCATTGGTACCAACCTTTTTATTTGGGTCAAAAAAGGTTAGGTCTTAAGAAACCTAACCCGAAAGGATTCAGAATTCATTTTAAAAATAAAATTTATATTTTTGTGAACAGTTTCTATAAAAGATTTTATATATTTGTTTCTAATCAAAGAACTATTTGTTTTAGAAACCCAAATCTAAATTGATTTAGAATAATTTGCAACTTTTGAAATAGATTTTTCAATTGTATTATTATTCCTTTTAAAATTGTTATATAAAGAATCCTTTTTCTTCGGAATAACTTTAGAAGCTTGCTTGTACCCTAGTCCTCTTTTATATGAATCTGTTTGAGAGTTTTCAAAAAAATTAGACAGATCATTTCTACCTTTGTTAAAATTAGAGACATTTTAGTAATATCATCTAATTTTGTTTTAAGACTAGAAATATCAAATTTCAATATTTAATATTAGCTTTAATATTACAATTTTCAATTAAAAGAGCATCATTCTTTTCCTTTTGAGTTCCTATTTCTTGACGTAACATAGAGAGTTTAGATGTTGTATGAGAAGAAGATTCTTAAGCAGTTTCAAGTTCTTATTATAAAATTTGTTTCTCATCTCCTAACATATCTACCTAAATTTCAGTCCTATTTAATTTTTCAAGAGTTCTTTATACTTTCTTTCAATGTTTCTTAGTTTGTCAAGTAACTCAGAGTTTATTTCCCATAAATCATCAAAAGTTAGATCATTCACCTCGTAATTTTTGGCTATAATACAGACATTGGCTTGTTTAGAATCGTTGTCTGAGTCACTGTCTGATGGTGTAGATGATTCATAATCGTCCCAAGTGATAGAGAAAGCTTTATTTTTTAATTTGTCGTTCTTGTGCTTAAATTTGTCACTCTTTCGATCTGGACAGTCTTTCTTAATGTAACCTTTCTTGTGACATTCATAACATTCTAGAGCAGAAGATGATGGTTTGTTGTTGTTATTATTTTTGCTGGAGTTGTTCTTGTTGTTTTTGAATTTGTTGCTCTTTTTGAATTTCAATTTTTTTTTAGAATTTTTTAGCAATGAACGTCGTATCTTCCTCATCTGAATCAGATTCATCCTTTTCTGCTTGGAATGTTATATTCTTATTATTTTATGCATGTACTCGTTTAGCCTAGAGATTAACTTCATAAGACATTAGATTTCCTATCAACTCTTCTGGTTTAATGGTTGAAATGTCGTTAGCTTCTTCGATCGCTAAGACATTACGTTCCCACTCATCCATTAGAGATTTGAGGATTTTTGAAACCATATCGAAGTCTATATATTTTTCTTCAAATGCTAAAAGAGAATGATATATATCTTGGAATCTAGAGTACATTTCATTTATTGTTTCAACTTGCTTCATTTTGAAATTCTGGAACTGATTTTTGAGCATAGAAATATTACTCTGCTTTACTTTGTTAGTACCTTCATGTGTAATTTAAGAGTACGCCAAATTTCATAAGCTGTTTTACACATGCTTACTCTGTTAAATTCATTTTTATCTAATGCACATATAACATATTCATGGCTTTGGCATATGCAACGGCATCGAGTTTTTGTGTGTTATACCATTATGAATATTCTGTAGTAGGTATGGTATATTCAGTTTGAGTAATATTCCAAGTTTCTTAACTATTACCTTCCATATATATTCTCATTCTAGTAGTTCGATAGTTATAGTTTAATCCATTAAATAGTGGTGGTCATGCAGTAGATTGACCTTTAAAGAAACTTATTTTAGCTACTATGCTAGCGTTCTTTTCCATATTAAAATATCCGATAACTATGTTACGGTTATAAGGTAACCTCACTCTGATACCAAATGAAAGTGACTGTGTTATAGGATCATGTATATGGAATATATATTAACTAAACTTATAAACTAGTGCGAAAAAAGATAGTAGTAAAGTAAAAGATGACATCAAAGATTTTTATACTTGTTCGAACATCCCGTTCAACATATAGTCCCAGACTTCTTCTTGATTTAAACTAGCAACCCTCACTTAACTCAGAGGAATAGGTTTACATTGCCTCAGCAACCGAACTGGACTTCTATACCCTAAACAACCGAACATGACTTGACGGCCTAAGCAACCGAACAGGACATAATTACAATGTAGATTGTCTTGACCTTTTGTGTCCTTTTAATAACACGAATTTTTCAATTTTAGTAAACCCTTCCGGTCATATTTTCCCAAGGTAAGATGTGTGTAGTTGTGTGTATATGAACAATAGGAAGTTTCAGATTGCTTGAAAAATATAGAGTTATGTTTGTAAGCAATTGCTATTTGAATTTAAGAGAGAAATAGATTCAGAGAATATAATTCAAGCAAAAGCAAGAAAGTAAGTGATTTAATCTTGGAAATTCATGCATATATATAGTAGATAGAGAGTTGCATCTTCTGGTGAAAAGATTTCAACAAATAGCAATGGCTGCAACTCTCCACGAGGAAGAAAACCTTTCGGAACAGGGAAGTGTTTTTTCATAAAATATGACAGTTATACACAGTTCAGTCGACTGCCTTAGTAGCTTCAGTCGACTGAATTCAAAAACATGCATGCGCATCTGAATGTGCATAAATTCTGCAGACTAACTCATGCACTCAGTTGACTGGTCTATGTTTTTTTATAAAAAAAATTATGCATGGGTTCAGTCGACCGAGTGCATGTGTTCAGTCGACTAAACTGAATGTTTTTTGAAGTTAAGTTTTGAAAGCATGTTTAGAAGTTAATTTAAAAAGTCATGAAAAACTATAGTATATATGCGAGGAGTGAACAACTTGAAGAAAGATTTTAACATAGCTGAAGCTAGACTTAGACTCTAAACATCATATGTATATATGAACCATACTCTGAATTGTTGAGTCTGGTCTTCGTAGTTTTGTCGTAGATTGATGAACATTTATGACAGTTGAATTTCTTGTAATTAATCAAAAATTAAGATCCAACATACTTTGGAGAAGGTTAGGTTAGATATATCGTACATGAAAATAAGAATCAAATAGATTAGCCCTAAATAATGGGTAATGCATTTAAATGAAAACCAATCTATACAAGTTTATGATATGGATAAAGTATGCAATTTTCCAGTGAACAGAACATTGTACTAACCCTCCTCCTCATTACAGGCCGCATGATAGATTTAGAGGGACGGGTCATTAGAGCAAGAGGAGAATGATTGATGGAGAAGTCTTTTTATTCATGCTTGGTACTGACAAGGCAATAGGATCTCTAAGGAATATCGTTGATTTTGTGTCAATATTTATAAAGTTTTATATTTTCCATTCTGCCGTGTGTTTAAGTTGATAAATAATTTTTGATATACCAAAGCCAACGATCCACCCCCTAACGGATTTGGGTTTCATTTTAGCCGAAATTTGGGCCCCTTAAGGTGCTACCGATTAATTGGAGTTGTTAGCCCAATTTAAAGGCTAATACTTATGAACAAATTCGTAACTACAATCGATTAAGTACTTTTTAAGGAGTTTCCACTTATATGTTTATTGTATTCATATCAATAACTATACCATAAAATAATAATATATATTAGAAAACATAACAAAAGGCATACTTTATTTCGAACAAGATTCTTATACAAGCGCTAAGTTATATTAAAAAATTACATAATCGCCTTTACGGAACACCCCTAATTCTATCATACTAGCCATAAATTCCTTAAGTACCTATTCCAACAAATGGAACTGAACTCAGGGAAACATAGATGGTTAGAATTCTTGATAGTATATGAATTTGTGATAGAGTAACATCAGGAGAAGGAAATAAGGTGGCACATGCACTGAGTAGAAAGTGGTAAAATGCAATATTAGTCTTGATTATGGAATGGAATGCTTTGAAATTGTTAGCATCTTGTAGTGCGCATTTTAAGTCGAAGATTGGGTGCAGTAGTAGTCTAGGTAAGGTTGAAAGTCTGTAAGAACGATCAACTCTTATGGACAAAGTAGCCTTAAAACAAAAGGAGACCCTGTGATTACTAAAAGAAATGGATTATTAGGAATAAGTACTAATTCGAACAACTTGAGAAGAATCATGTAATGACCGCCTTTTCAACTCTTAAAAGTCAACACTAATACATCCACGGTATTCATATGACGAGCAACCAAGTGCCGAAAAGACAGATTGTTGGCGTGAAAGAAAAGAAAAGATATAATAGAGTCTCACATCGTGACGAGTAATATATATAATATACACATGATCATTACAAAAGAAAATTGTAATATACATACATCAACCAGAGTAAACTAACATATTTTCAGCCTGGATAGTTATAACAGTCTGTCTTTACCAACATTGATAAATACAACACAAGAAATTCAGCGGAAGTAAAGATAATGAATACATCCTAGAGGCATTTAAATCATCTTCTGAAGCTCCAAAGCATCTGTAACTAAATCTGAAAATATGCTTAGGTTGTCTCGAGCATTATAAGAAAATAATGCCCAGATCAGTCTGGTCAACCAGAGTGAGAAACAAAAATCGTAAATCTTATAAAATATTTTAAAAATAAAGGTTTCTCATAGACGTCACACATAAACACAGATGGGTTTTTACATCATGATAACCAAACTATTTTTATTAGAATTATATGATATTATAATAATGTCTAGGATTTAAAAAAAAATGTTGAATTATAGCCGAAATGATTACATTAATTACATTCGGTAGTATATTTAGTATAAATTAAGTCTGCAAAGGCACATATAGAAGAATGGATTCCATACAAAAACCAGGCTGTTGGGGTAACGCCTATCATAACACACCTCTAGAAAAATGCACTGAGGGCCTCACATGGATGCCCTTCCAACATGGGACCAGCCTACCCATTCTTGGATAGTAAAGAATATCACTTCACCCTGGTTATGGCCAACACTCATACTGAGGCGCTAGCATATATAAATCTATATATACATATATGTATGTATGTATGTATGTATGTATGTATGTATTGATTTAAGTCAGGTAATGACCAATCCCTAATGGTAGCGAACCACATAGACCTATTGCATGTCCCATGTTTTAGTCATTACCGAGTGTGTGGCTTAAGCTACGTTTTATCTTTTTACCAAAATTCACTTGTAATGCTAACACCGCCCTCCAAGCAACAATGCAATGCCAACATTCGTCTATACAAGTTATTCACGACATGAATAAACCGAGTGTATTACTACTGCATCCATTTCGAAATCACCCTCAGGGTTAATAGCAAGTAGCCCTTGCACTTAAAAGAACTCCTTCTTCGATTATCTTCAAGAGGTTTCCAATTCAAACGCTTATGCTGGTTTGAAGTGGTTTTCGAACAACTTACATTTATCTGATCCCGGTCTTCCTAAACCAACAATCAATTGTTTCAAAACTGGCCAACCATTTAGTAGTCGGTTATTTACCTATCAAATAAACAAACACCCAATCAAAGATCTAATTTCATATGGAAACCAAGCATGATTAAGCAGATAAGCAACCACTAAGCCTTTTTAATTAATTCTTTTATTAATTAAAACTCACTTTGTAAATACTTGTTGTTAACGAATAAATTCATTAACACCCAAAGTGAATAAAAGATGGGTTAATTAAAGAGTAGCCACTTCGAAGACAGTCAAAGTCATCGAAGTCATAGGCTGAGATGTGCATGACTCAATGTCCATTGCAATTCTTTGTTTAATCATCAAAGTTGAAATCATGTAAGATGCAGTATAAGGTCGAACTCAATGTGCAAGTTCAATATGTTTGTCCAAATATGCTATGTAAAATCAAGGTTGAAGTCAGTTTGTAGATAAGGCTGGATATGTGTTAGCAAATAAATTTTCTAACCCCAAAAGTATGTAGAAAGTAAAACAACTTCAAAGTGAGGCCTTGTAACATCCCCTATCTAGAGGCCCAAACCTAAGCGCTACAGATGTTGTAGTCATCTATAGTATTAGCTTTCGGCCGCTAAATATGGGTATATTAATGGTATCAATAATATCAGAAGCAATTGAATTTGAAACAAACACAAATTTCCAAAAATCCCAGATTAATTCATTACATTTCCATATAAAAATTTGTTCCATATTCACTTCACATAATCTAAAATGTTTTCCCATGCACAGATTAAATATAGTTATTACAAATTATGTCGAAAGCGGTATATGAAGATACCCCCTCGATTGATCGGAATTAAATGATCATATAAGACCTAATACATCATAACACAGCGGAAAATCATCTAAACATAAATAAAAGCAACAAATCCTTAATAGCTATCTGTTGCCTCCAGCATCCTTCAGTAACTTATTCGTCAGCTTTCTAAAAACCTAAAAAGATCCTTAACTCTCAAGCTACTCAAATTGATTTTGAGTACCCAAGATTTTAAGGGAAAACATAAACTTCGAGTCATACATAAAGCCTGTTATGAATAATACAATAAATCCCGGTTTAATTATGTTAAGTGTGACCATGCTACTTAGCGGAACGTGTTTCCTCTCGCTAACATCCTTTTTGAAATATATCTTTACAAATCCTTTCTTATAACCATACAGTATGCACCTGCATCCACAATGGTTAAATTCTACAAAATAAACATTATGTAAACCAACATAAATATCAGTAATAATGAACTATCTATTCAAACACAAATAACTTTAAACATTTGGCTTGTATGATGGTCTAAAATTGAACGTCATTCAAACACAAATGAACTATCTATTCCTATTGACGCTTATGCATTCTCGAATTATCTAAAATCGAACGTCATTCAATTTCATCTAAAAATTGCACTTGCCTCAAAAATTTACGAATCCAACTCTAGCGCATTGAAAACGCTCGTACGAGCATAACATAAAAGACCACCTCTCGATTAGACCTTGACGAAAAAGATATTCATTCTATATGTTTTGAGATATATTAAATTAATTTATCACTTCATTAACTTAATTACCCTTTTTCTAATTCTTCTTCCCCAAATAAGACCATGCACTGTGCATACCCTAATATGCACAAACCCATGGCTGCACCTTCCTTCCTAATCTCCCTCTTCGCTCAATGATTTGACGAACCGTCGACTCCACCACACCACTTCAAAACCTCTCCCTGATGGTCGCAAACCCATGAAGCTCAGCCCTAACACCCTAAATGCGATCTGTAGTGTCACTCACGACAAAGAAAATGTTGCTTTTGCAATGCTTCGTAAGAGTCCCTCTCGCCTATACCAAAATGTGCCCCTTCGAACCAATTTTTCAACTGTACTCTCCATTCGACCAACCATGGTCCCAATCTACGACCATATCCAACCCTAACCATGATAAGAAAGATCGACCTTAGCCAATTATCGTTGCACATGGCTTCAAGCCTATGGATTTGAAGCTTTCTCCATCCCGAGCATTAAGGACCCAACGCCATTCGATTTTGTTGAGTGAATCTCTAGGAAAAATAAAAAAAGGGAGGAGGCTTATTTTTCAATTATAAGCAAAGGAAAATGGAAAAAAAACATGCAAGAGGAAAAGTGAGTAGAGGGAGAATAAAGGGTTATTTAGTTTTAAATTTTCTAGCACTTCGCTACACAATATTACGTTCGCATATGAACCTTGTGTAACAGCCCGCAAATCTGTACCCCTTGAGTCAACACTATTCTTCAATAATCAACTCAAGTTGCGCAGAAGTACGAACCATTTGGGTTTAAGAAGAAGAGGTAGAAGAAGAGAAAACAAAATCAACATCAGAATCTAACCATCGCAGCGGAATAAAAATATAATAGATAATGAATAGTCTTTACTCAAAATCAAATATAACTGTTTACATACATTACATCATCAGAGTACACCAGTCACAGTTCACATCAATAACATACAATGGATACACAACAACTCAACAGCGGAATAATATATATATACAAGTACGAGAATACGTATCGTCATCCAGCTCGTCTCCTGAGCTCCACAGCATCATATCCTGTATCCTATAATACTCGGTCTGACCCGAGCATTACAGTTAAATAACACCCGAGTCAGTCTGGAATACCAGCGTGAGAAAATCACACCCAATTGATTATTAAAGTTTCAAAATTCTTTGAAAACAAAAGCATCTCGTAAGACCACGCCACAAATAAACATGTCGGGTTTTTACCTTACGATAGCTAAAACAATTTTTATAGAAATCCTCTGATATTATAATAGTGTCTATAGAAAGTAAATAGAATCTAGCTGAAATGCTTGCATCTCACGTTTCAGCAATAGTTGGGCACAATCAAAACCGTACGGGCGCGTAGGGAAAATGGATTCCAACTAATGGCTAGGCACTGGGGTACCACCTGCCACAGTACCTGGTCTAGATCAGCGTACCGAGGAGCCACCCTAACTCCCCTGCAACACAAGACCGGAACCATCCCTTACTGGACAGTCCCGAGCAAGATCACCCCGCGGTTGGGATCAGCAACCGCCCACACAGCCGAAAAAAAGGGACATCTAGACAGGGATGACCTCACCCTCCAGTGGGGGCTACCCACGAAGCCTTGCTGCATATCCCCTGATTTTCAGCCATTCCCATTTGATGAGGCTTGAGGCTAAGCGTTACCTTTATAGAACATATTTCTTAGAATGCCCATCGTCCACCTGACGATGTTTCGCAAGCATTCATCCATACAAGTCCGTCCCGGGTTCGAACGGAACCGAAGGCACTATTCCTACTACATCCATTTTGGAAATATCCTCAGGATTAGTAGCGATTAGCCCTTGCACTTCACTGCTCCATCTTCGAATCCAAAATCGTTTTCACGAAACGTACAAACCGGATCGAAGTGGTTTTCGAGAAATAAATCTCGATCCCGGTCTCTTCGAAACGATTAACGCATTTGTCCAATATTGATAGTCGGTTATTTAACTATCAATTAATATTCACAAACATCCATCCAACAATAAATAATTCGCTAAATTATTTATTATTCCCAAAAATACTTCATAAGATATATTTTCTATTTTCAACCCCTTTGAAAACAGTTTCCAACTATCTTCCTTTTCCAGAATAAACTTTCCCAAATTTTTTTTCTATTTCCTCTGAAATTTCCAAGTACAAAACTAGATTTAAAAAAAAAATTTGAAACACTTTACTTTGAAATATATACTATAAAACATTTAAGTTAAAACTACATCAATAATCTATTAAAAATACCATGCTATATGAATATTTGAAAATAAGGTTACTTAATAAATATAAAACTAGATTGATACCTTTAAAAACAGAATATTAAGTCATTCTTTAAATAATTATTGCTATAATAGACTAAGAGAAAATACTTACTTTAGAATTTAAATATTAGAAATAAGAAATTTTCCAACACTTGCTTTTAAACAATTTTTTTAATCTTTTAACTTTATTTAAATATTTACTTGAAAACGTACTTGGTTATCCAGGGAGAATTTCCAACTTCAATCACTTAAATCAATTTCCCAAATTGATTTTCAATTTATTCCCTTTTTAATTCAGAATCTATTAATTTAAGATTTCATTTCTTGATTATGACTTAAAATTACTTTAACTAAAAATTCAAATTTTTAGATTTCTCAATTACTTCTTTATTCTTTAAAATAAATTTAAACTTTAAATTTTAAAATAATTCTTTATTTCTTTAATTGATGTAACTTAAGTTTACAATTCATCAATTTCATTTTATTCAAAATTCCATTTCTCTTCATACTCGAAGTTATTTATTATTATTTTCATATTACTTCTATTTCTTTTCAATTCATTCTTAGTTTATTCAAACTTTCTAAAATTATTTCGCTTACAAATTTACTTCCTTTTAATTTCTTTTCAACAATCCAATTCATATAATTTGGTAATTCATTATACCCAAATATCCAATCAAACCATAACATTCAATATCCCAATATAACTCATCATAAGATATCAAATAATCACAACAGAGAATATTGAATAATTTAAATAAATGTGAGGGGTCCAGTTGGATCCCTCCAACCTGTTTCCCTGCATCCACCAATGTTAGCACAATATAATATGCCAATTCCAAAATATCATACTAAATCACATCACTCAATTCATCCATTCAAACAATTATTTAAATTTAATCATTTAAATTTAAATTTAACCGAGTGAGATTAACTCACCTTTGGCCTA
Organism: Allium cepa; assembly: GCA_030765085.1. Lineage (NCBI taxonomy): Eukaryota > Viridiplantae > Streptophyta > Magnoliopsida > Asparagales > Amaryllidaceae > Allium > Allium cepa. The sequence continues at coordinate 503,399,208 of CM060945.1, forward strand.
AGATTTGCAGTCTATTTCCCAACTGGCTTGCTTCCGTGATTTAAAACCTTGTATAACAGTTATACGATTCATTAATATTTTTAAATAATCAAACTAATTAATTACCATTTATTAATTTGGGTTAACTAATAATTTAATCTCAAACTAATTTTCCTATAACAAATATTTTGGTAACTTAAATTAATTAATCATCCTAAATATATTATTTTCTCTTTAATGATTAATTTTATAACCAAAATTTATTATCGAACTCTATCTGCCAAATTAATTTCGTTCCGGTAAAACAAAAATGATAAATATTATTACAAATCAAAATTAATTTTACTGTAAATCTCTTCTTTTTTTTCTGTACTGAGTACATACAAATATATACATATAAATTAATTTCAGTTAAAACAAAAATTTAAATTATACCTCAAGTGAACTCGAGCCATCTACTGTCAACCCCATTACCGACATCACGTCGTTCGAGAATCGCGACTGTTGTCTCCCAAATCTACGAACCCAGCTCAAAGACGCGATTCCAAAACCCTACCGACCATCGTGCTTTGCCGAGCCCGTCACACTGCGTCGCAGCCTCCAACTCAAGTGGTCAACTGCCTCATCGCCTCTTCCAGCGACCAAACCCCTCCAACCCAGACGAAGATGCGACTCGAATGCGACTCCTGGCCGAACAACGATAGCGACGACCCTCTGTCTGGCCTTCGACACCTCCGCCGCCCCAACGAGTGATTACCACCTCGATCGGTCGCGGCCTCACTTGTCCACGCGAGATTGAGTTCGCCCAGATCTCGTTCGATTTCGATTCGAACGAAATTCGATCTCCTCCTTATTTTATTTTTTTTTACCCGAGATTGATTTGGGAAGAAGGTTTTGGAAAAGTAGGTTTGTTCGGCCCTAAATTGAATTTAGTTTTCAATTGGAAGCATCGGCCATAAGTTTTAAATTTTTCTTGAGTTCGAATTCAACTGAGAAGTAGAAAGGGCGAAGAATAAACATCGATTAGGGAAATAGCTTTCTGCGTACGCTAGTTATAAAAATATCTCTAACTAACGTAGTACAAAATTTATTATATTATGGAATATTGAAAATATCTTGCGTTGAATAACGCGAAATCCCGAATCCCGAATCAGACCTGCCGACAGACGTTTATAAGATTCTACCCGCATTCCGAACACAATGGAACGTGTTTCGGAGGCTAATTTGGTCGTATGTGGAAGTTAGCTTTATAAATCGATTTAAAATATTAAATTATCGATTTTAATTTCGACGCGTTTCTCACCCGTACGAGCACACCGTAAATCCAAATACTATGAAAATTGAAAATCCGATAATAACTAACTATTACGGATCCAATGAAACTGGTTTCGTCGAATTCCAAGGCTGCGCCTCGGAAGGCTATTTTTATATTTAATTTAAACGATATATTTTTAAAACTGAACCAACCACTGTTAAATTCAATTTTACAACCTCTATTATCCTCTGTACTATCAATATAAACTTTACAAGCCTTCAAATTATTTTTAATCGGCTTAAAATTCCAGATTCAACATTTTACTCAACTTCTAATAATTAAATTCTATAATTTAATTATCAAACAAATAGCGATATTTGTAATTCCAGTTAAAATTATTATATTGAATATTTAAAATCAATTAAATATTTCAATTTTAAATGCTCAAAAATTCTGGGTCGTCACATTCCTCCCCCCTTAAAAGAATTTCGTCCCCGAAATTACTAACTAGGATGAATGGCCCAATACCCGTTTACTATTTCCCTAAAACCAAACAGTTCAACATTTATCCAACTATCTTTTATAAAAGACCCATTATCATTCTTATTAACTTCCCAAACCTTTCCCTAACTTGCAAATGATCCTATTTGCTCAACCATTCAAGTTTTAATCTTAAAACCAATTTTGAATTATCAAAATTTCCTCAAAATTTTCTAACTCCCTAAATTCCCTAAAAATTTCGCCAGCATTTCCTTTGCGCGGCTGACTCGGTACAACTACAAAATGGCTCTACGGCCTCCCAAATTCAAAAAGAAAACAAAAAGCCAAGTGGCTCAATCCCAATCAAATTCCATACCAAATTTTAATACGTACCTTTTGTCGGGCAATACAAATTTATCTCTTGAAATCAAATCCAATTTCCTTTTCCCTTTTTTAATACCTGCATACCTGCTTAGCGCTAATATCTATTCACAACATTCCAAAACATTTTATCCAGTCCTCATAAAATGCAAATATCTATTCATTCCGATATTGACTTAAATTACATTGGTAGTATCAATTTCCATTTAAGACTTTCCCCTTCCCTTTAAAGTTTAGTTTAAGCATCTTATATGCTCCTTATATTTATTTTCATCTTCTACTTTAGTTTATATCTATTTCTATTCAACTTGATTCTTTCATTTTCATACGAATTCAATTTATTTTCAACTCCAAATGTTAAATTATATTCTTCATTTATAGCTAATTCATGTCATTATTTTAATTAGTTCCATTCACTAACTTATTTCAATTTCTAGTTTGAAATTGTTTTGTCGTTAATAAATTTTTCAAAAATTTTCAAATTTTTTCTAACTCCCAAAATTTCTGAAATTTTTTGGCAGAGTCCCTTTTGTACGGAGGAGCTTTTGCAATATGACAAAAGAGATAAATATATATACATCGACCCACACGGTCGGAAAAACCAAAAACAGTTCATATTTCCTATTTTTATTGCGTAGGCGTACCTTATTTAGCATTTTTAAGCAAGCGGCTTAAAATTTTAGCAATTAGCATAACCCAATCCAGCCTCACGGCTTCCAGGTACCTGTACTTACTCAGTTTAAACTTGTAAGTGCCAAATATAAGAAGTTTAACACATTTCACTTACTTGCAATAGTAAAAACATATGAATTCTAAAAGAAACTCATTCCAAACATTTTTCTGTAAGCAATTTATATCGTTTCCATGCTAATTCAACTGTTTCAATTAATTTATAAACCATTTTTATGCAATTTGAAGGGTTTTCAATCCATTCGTATACAACTCCATTAATTTGAATGGTTTAGAAATCAATTGCTTACATTAATTTATTATTTAAGTAAACTGAACTCATATTTAATTCAATTGCTTTCAAAATCAATTTATTTTACTCCAATCAGTCCATAGAATTTTTAATTACCTCCATTTACATCAAATAACAATTTATTCTATGCAATTCGACGGGATTTATGTGAATAAATAAGTATTTATGCTTTATAACCAATTTAAATGGACTTCAACTCGATTTATACTTAATTCTATTTTATTTTCAAATTTATTCACAAACTATATATTCTCATCTCATTCGATATCAAATTTGAATACATTCACTTTGCATCTCATTTTATTATCCAACTAGTTCATTCAAAACCATTTACAATCTAGGTTCATCTTGATTGCCACTTAAATTCCCTTTTATTTTAATCCATTCACAATCATTTATTTAGCTCGACACGTTGCATTTAAATTTTATTTACATTTCATTCCATATTTGTTTATTCCAAACTATTTTATTTAGCTCAAAAACAATCCAAGCTATTTCATTTAATAAGCATTTCTCAACTTATTTAAACCAACACTTCATTTGATACTTATTTATTCCATCATTTATTTATTCAATATAATTAACTTATCCACTCAATCCATTACGAATTTTCCATTTCTTAAATATTATTACAACCCACCGAGTTTTATTTCAATCCATATTTATTTTTATTTTATTTTTACTTGATTCAAATTTAATCCAATATCATTAAACTTGGTTTAAGTTGAATTAAATTCAACTCTCTTCGATTTACTCAGCTTAAGTCAATTTATTCAAATTTATACTTAAGCTCATTTTCATTTCACAAATAAATATTTTTCTCTTTTATCCAACTTGATGCCATCTCAATTAAATCTCATTTTAAATCTACAATTTCCATTGGTTAGTTATTATAAAATTTAACTTTCCAGATTTAACTCATTCAATTTATTACAAGGCCATTTCCAATTATATTTTCACTTAGTTGGATTTTATTCTCAATACAAACCATTTTTATTTTAATCCAATTTCATTTTTATTTGATACATTTCTAATTTCATTATATTTAATTTGTTAACACTTCAAGTCTAATTTTAATTAATAACTCAAGTTCTGATTCTATTATTCACTTTTAATTTACTATCCAATTTATTAACTCACAATTCAATTTCATTTATTAATCTATTATCTAATTAGTTTTCCTCTATTTATAATCGAACACTTGAATTTTTATTCCAAATATCACTTCATTTTATTTCCAATTTAATAAGTCACAACCTATTGTTTTATACAATTCCATTCATCATAAGCTTGAATATATTCATCTTTTATTTTTAACTCAAACCTTCTATTTATTTATAACCCAAGCATATTTTTATTTCATGGATTAATAATTCTTTTACAAGTCATTCTGATTTATTTAACTTAACCTAATTCTTATCCAACTTATTTCCCAGTTATCTAGGTAAAAATTTAATTCCATTTAATAACTTAATTGAATTCTTATTCCAATTCAATTTTATTTTAACTCAGATTTATTTAACTCAATTCGATTTCAACTTAATTCGAATACAACTGGATATTATTTTAGCTTATTCAATTTATTTTAATCCAGTTAAATTTTATTCTCCAATCCAAGTTAATTTCATTTTTAACTTTTCTCTTTAAATTTAAATTTCAACATTCAAAGCTTATTTATCCTTCCTAATTTAAAAGAACATCCTAACTTATAAGCTTATAACCCATCTTATCAGGATTTTTAAAATATCGGCTTTTGGTTTCAAAACATTTTGAAATCTCCAACATCTCAAATCACACTTCTCAAAATTTAAATCAATCCTGGTTTTATTCCCAGCAAATTTCCTTAGAAATTTTCAAAAACAACTAGCTTTCTGAACAATTCAATTTGGTAGCAATCCGTCACTTAGGAATTCGAAAATGAATACTGATGATGCGGCCGTCATCATCAGGATTATTTTCCAATAATCCAAGTGATTTCAATGCCATATCACTTTCAAAACCCATTTAAAACAAATTTCCTTTCAGAAATAACCCCAAAACAATTATGTTATCATTTATCTTCAAAACATTTCGACAAATTCTTCAAAAATCTTCGGGATTTTAAATTTCCAAATCCTGCTTAAATCAATTTTACCCACAATTCATTTGCATTGTTTATGCTTATTCAAGTTCCCATTTAATTATATTCCAATTTATAATCTACATCTATAATTTATATTTATAAATTTCATTTTATAATTCATATTTATGAATTTTATAATTTTTAATGTATTTATTTCCTTAACTTTGGTTAAATTTTCCAATTCTAGTTAAATTTTTACATAACAATGATAATAATTTAATATTATCATTTCTAACATCCAAGCAACCATATATTAGCTAAAATAGTTTACAAAAACCTTTCTTTATATCAAAAGATAATTTAGGTAAAATTATTTCATTTACCCATATTTAAAACAATACCGTGTCGATTGTTCTATTCAAGTGTTTAGAAACCCTTTCAATACAGTTGTCCAGACTGTGCCGACGAAGGTTCATATGCCACTCAATAAACCAATCAACACGATATTAAAATAATTTATATTCACTAACAAATACGCGCTCATATTTATTTATACACTCAAACTCATTATAGAGTACTACGGACTCTATTTTAAATGAGTAATTTCCCAACAGAGCCAAGGTTATCTCCAACCTAAGCTCTGATACCAAGTGTAACAGCCCGCAAATCCGTACCCCTTGAGTCAACACTATTCTTCAATAATCAACTCAAGTTGCGCAGAAGTACAAACCATTTGGGTTTAAGAAGAAGAGGTAGAAGAAGAGAAAACAAAATCAACATCAGAATCTAACCATCGCAGCGGAATAAAAATATAATAGATAATGAATAGTCTTTACTCAAAATCAAATATAACTGTTTACATACATTACATCATCAGAGTACACCAGTCACAGTTCACATCAATAACATACAATGGATACACAACAACTCAACAGCGGAATAATATATATATACAAGTACGAGAATACGTATCGTCATCCAGCTCGTCTCCTGAGCTCCACAGCATCATATCCTGTATCCTATAATACTCGGTCTGACCCGAGCATTACAGTTAAATAACACCCGAGTCAGTCTGGAATACCAGCGTGAGAAAATCACACCCAATTGATTATTAAAGTTTCAAAATTCTTTGAAAACAAAAGCATCTCGTAAGACCACGCCACAAATAAACATGTCGGGTTTTTACCTTACGATAGCTAAAACAATTTTTATAGAAATCCTCTGATATTATAATAGTGTCTATAGAAAGTAAATAGAATCTAGCTGAAATGCTTGCATCTCACGTTTCAGCAATAGTTGGGCACAATCAAAACCGTACGGGCGCGTAGGGAAAATGGATTCCAACTAATGGCTAGGCACTGGGGTACCACCTGTCACAGTACCTGGTCTAGATCAGCGTACCGAGGAGCCACCCTAACTCCCCTGCAACACAAGACCGGAACCATCCCTTACTGGACAGTCCCGAGCAAGATCACCCCGCGGTTGGGATCAGCAACCGCCCACACAGCCGAAAAAAAGGGACATCTAGACAGGGATGACCTCACCCTCCAGTGGGGGCTACCCACGAAGCCTTGCTGCATATCCCCTGATTTTCAGCCATTCCCATTTGATGAAGCTTGAGGCTAAGCGTTACCTTTATAGAACATATTCCTTAGAATGCCCATCGTCCACCTGACGATGTTTCGCAAGCATTCATCCATACAAGTCCGTCCCGGGTTCGAACGGAACCGAAGGCACTATTCCTACTACATCCATTTTGGAAATATCCTCAGGATTAGTAGCGATTAGCCCTTGCACTTCACTGCTCCATCTTCGAATCCAAAATCGTTTTCACGAAACGTACAAACCGGATCGAAGTGGTTTTCGAGAAATAAATCTCGATCCCGGTCTCTTCGAAACGATTAACGCATTTGTCCAATATTGATAGTCGGTTATTTAACTATCAATTAATATTCACAAACATCCATCCAACAATAAATAATTCGCTAAATTATTTATTATTCCCAAAAATATCTTCATAAGATATATTTTCTATTTTCAACCCCTTTGAAAACAGTTTCCAACTATCTTCCTTTTCCAGAATAAACTTTCCCAAATTTTTTTTCTATTTCCTCTGAAATTTCCAAGTACAAAACTAGATTTAAAAAAAAAAAAAATTTGAAACACTTTACTTTGAAATATATACTATAAAACATTTAAGTTAAAACTACATCAATAATCTATTAAAAATACCATGCTATATGAATATTTGAAAATAAGGTTACTTAATAAATATAAAACTAGATTGATACCTTTAAAAACAGAATATTAAGTCATTCTTTAAATAATTATTGCTATAATAGATTAAGAGAAAATACTTACTTTAGAATTTAAATATTAGAAATAAGAAATTTTCCAACACTTGCTTTTAAACAATTTTTTTAATCTTTTAACTTTATTTAAATATTTACTTGAAAACGTACTTGGTTATCCAGGGAGAATTTCCAACTTCAATCACTTAAATCAATTTCCCAAATTGATTTTCAATTTATTCCCTTTTTAATTCAGAATCTATTAATTTAAGATTTCATTTCTTGATTATGACTTAAAATTACTTCAACTAAAAATTCAAATTTTTAGATTTCTCAATTACTTCTTTATTCTTTAAAATAAATTTAAACTTTAAATTTTAAAATAATTCTTTATTTCTTTAATTGATGTAACTTAAGTTTACAATTCATCAATTTCATTTTATTCAAAATTCCATTTCTCTTCATACTCGAAGTTATTTATTATTATTTTCATATTACTTCTATTTCTTTTCAATTCATTCTTAGTTTATTCAAACTTTCTAAAATTATTTCGCTTACAAATTTACTTCCTTTTAATTTCTTTTCAACAATCCAATTCATATAATTTGGTAATTCATTATACCCAAATATCCAATCAAACCATAACATTCAATATCCCAATATAACTCATCATAAGATATCAAATAATCACAACAGAGAATATTGAATAATTTAAATAAATGTGAGGGGTCCAGTTGGATCCCTCCAACCTGTTTCCCTGCATCCACCAATGTTAGCACAATATAATATGCCAATTCCAAAATATCATACTAAATCACATCACTCAATTCATCCATTCAAACAATTATTTAAATTTAATCATTTAAATTTAAATTTAACCGAGTGAGATTAACTCACCTTTGGCCTAAGATTTGCAGTCTATTTCCCAACTGGCTTGCTTCCGTGATTTAAAACCTTGTATAACAGTTATACGATTCATTAATATTTTTAAATAATCAAACTAATTAATTACCATTTATTAATTTGGGTTAACTAATAATTTAATCTCAAACTAATTTTCCTATAACAAATATTTTGGTAACTTAAATTAATTAATCATCCTAAATATATTATTTTCTCTTTAATGATTAATTTTATAACCAAAATTTATTATCGAACTCTATCTGCCAAATTAATTTCGTTCCGGTAAAACAAAAATGATAAATATTATTACAAATCAAAATTAATTTTACTGTAAATCTCTTCTTTTTTTTCTGTACTGAGTACATACAAATATATACATATAAATTAATTTCGATTAAAACAAAAATTTAAATTATACCTCAAGTGAACTCGAGCCATCTACTGTCAACCCCATTACCGACATCACGTCGTTCGAGAATTGCGACTGTTGGCTCCCAAATCTACGAACCCAGCTCAATGACGCGATTCCAAAACCCTACCGACCATCGTGCTTTACCGAGCCCGTCACACTGCGTCGCAGCCTCCATCTCAAGTGGTCAACTGCCTCATCGCCTCTTCCAGCGACCAAACCCCTCCAACCCAGACGAAGACGCGACTCGAATGCGACTCCTGGCCGAACAACGATAGCGACGACCCCCTGTCTGGTCTTCGACACCTCCGCCGCCCCAACGAGTGATTACCACCTCGATCGGTTGCGGCCTCACTTGTCCACGCGAGATTGAGTTCGCCCAGATCTCGTTCGATTTTGATTCGAACGAAATTCGATCTCCTCCTTATTTTTATTTTTTACACCCGAGATTGATTTGGGAAGAAGGTTTTGGAAAAGTAGGTTTGTTCGGCCTTAAATTGAATTTAGTTTTCAATTGGAAGCATCGGCCATAAGTTTTAAATTTTTCTTGAGTTCAAATTCAACTGAGAAGTAGAAAGGGCGAAGAATAAACATCGATTAGGGAAATAGCTTTCTGCGTACGCTAGTTATAAAAATATCTCTGACTAACGTAGTACAAAATTTATTATATTATAGAATATTGAAAATATCTTGCGTTGAATAACGCGAAATCCCGAATCCCGAATCAGACCTGTCGACAGACGTTTATAAGATTCTACCCGCATTCCGAACACAATGGAACGTGTTTCGGAGGCTAATTTGGTCGTATGTGGAAGTTATCTTTATAAATCGATTTAAAATATTAAATTATTGATTTTAATTTCGACGCGTTTCTCACCCGTACGAGCACACCGTAAATCCAAATACTATGAAAATTGAAAATCCGATAATAACTAACTATTACGGATCCAATGAAACTGGTTTCGTCGAATTCCAAGGCTGCGCCTCGGAAGGCTATTTTTAAATTTAATTTAAACGATATATTTTTAAAACTGAACCAACCACTGTTAAATTCAATTTTACAACCTCTATTATCCTCTGTACTATCAATATAAACTTTACAAGCCTTCAAATTATTTTTAATCGGCTTAAAATTCCAGATTCAACATTTTACTTAACTTCTAATAATTAAATTCTATTATTTAATTATCAAACAAATAGCGATATTTGTAATTCCAGTTAAAATTATTATATTGAATATTTAAAATCAATTAAATATTTCAATTTTAAATGCTCAAAAATTCTGGGTCGTCACACCTTGGATGATAGAAATAAAAATACGATCGTGCATAACAATGCGACATGATCACAAAACAAATATAAAGTACTCTAGTTACCTTATTCTGTGTAATTTCAAAAATATCAATGTTTGTTGCAAATTGTGTCAAACGATAATTTAAAAATTTTCCAAAATTTTTCCAAATTATAAATTATGGAAATATCCTACATATTCATTTAAAAATACATCATTAAAAATCAAGTCATTTGTAACAATTGATTTTCTTATTATTTATTAAATTTGAATCAAACTTGAATATTTAAATAAACTAAATATTCTCATTCAAAACTTGCAGGTCTTTACATTCTTCCTCCTTAAAAGAACTTCATCCTCGAAATTCTCAAAGGAAGATAATGCCTTCTAAAACTTAAGCTTTAAAATATTCTCACACTTAGTCTTACAAAATAATTAATGAAAATGAGTTATTAAGCTTTTAAAGTCCGACATGTTACAGAAAATTTCGGTGGCACCACCTTTGCGTAGCTAGGTTCGAAAAAATCACAACATCAATATAAGCCCATATCTAGGACCACCTATATCTAGGAACAACACAACAGCAATATGTACATATGATTTCCATTATAAAGTGTATATGACACACACAAAAGTTAAATAAAAACACGTACTAATTGTGAGCAATCAAACTCTACTCATGGAACAAAAAGCAGTAAGCTAGCATTTTCTTCCATATGCCTAAATATCACTTACATAACCCAAAAGAGAGTTAAACACAACAAATGAAACAATACAACAACTTATCCATCATATATATGAATCTAACATCCTAAACCATGTATAGCAATCCTCTGACATAAACATGCCATCAACCCTATAACCTGCATTTCTAAATGTAAGAAGTATACAGTTATATTAAAGAACGTACGATGTACATATGTCATCCGTGTGAAATATCAATTCCAATCACTTGCTCGATCATATAAACTTCTCTTTTGAACTAGTATCGCTCACTCGAGTCTACTAGTTTAAATGCCAATCAGGTTACTTGATTAGAAACCTCCATTTTCCTTACATAGTCATATACTATAATAGAAAACTTCAGAATCGTATCAAAATTTCATACCAAGTGTTCACCGTCAAAAATTGAGTGAAAAATTCTTGTTCAGATCGATGCAAATCACCTTAAAATCATGTGCTCGAATCTGGATCAAGAACGGTTATGCAAATAAAATGATCCACGCACAATTACATATTTATTCTATTTGTTTCTTTACTACATTAATATTTCATTTAATACTAATATCATTTGTGAACCATCTTGTTACCGCTTCAAAGAAATAACACAAAGAATTATCGATGTGAAAGCTAGGATGAGTGCCAAAGAATAGCGACATCATATGAAGTCCTTTAGCACCAATAAAGCATGATGCTTTGGGCCATCGACATCGTCTTTCATAAGGAAGAACAAGTATTTTGCTACGTTGCACCATTACTACTAACAAAACTATGCTACCACATTTTCACAACTTCTGGACATTGACGTCAAGACTCATGATTTTTGAAGCAATATTGAATGAAGCCTTGTCCTATCAATGTCAACTTTTCTAATGTCAACCGTACTTAATGCTGCTTGTAATATAGTATTTTCCATCCCAATATCCTCGCTCATTAAAATTTCCTTATAGAGAGAAATACAAGTTATAAATGTTGCCGAGGCTCGATACTACTATAACATCGACTCTTATGAACATGGTTGGAAGATACCATACATCTACACGCATAATGTTGATGATCATCATTGTCAATGTCCACAGGTGTTGTTATTATCGCATTTCATTGGCTATAATGTACTAACGTCGAGGATTATCAATATCGCCATTACACTAAAGCAAATTACGATGTCAAAACTCTGTTATATGCCCACGTCGCACTTAAATAGTGGGTAATTCCACCAACCATCAATCAATAATATTGTAGGGTATGAAGTCATCATCAATTACAATTATTGTCAGTGTTCGAGAATCATCAATACTAATAAGATTCATTAAACCCGCATCCAATGAACGTTGTCTTTCATCAATGCTACTATATCATGATTACAATGAGATTCAAACAACATAAAAGAAGCCACAAACGTCGAAGCCAAGCAATGTCAACACAAGAATGGCGGCCTTGATGCTCAACAACGCTGCTAATGTCGAAGCTGATGAAGTGTTAATCTTGATGTTCGATGACACTGATAATGTCGAAGCTAATAATTGCTGAAGCTTGCCACTTGCCAAACCCTATAACTATGGACCTAGGGGATTTGTGGAAGGGGCTGAATTATCTCATTTCTTACCTTTTCAACTTTGTAAACCCTCGGAATTTGTAGAGCCAATTGTACTATTCGAACCTTGTACACATAAGGATTCGAAAATTAAACAAGTGCATAACATAGCATATTGAATTGTTTCGAATTTGTGACCTAAATGTTCTATTGACTTCACATAGTGACTGTTTGAATTATTTGGACTTCTACTAGCATAGCATACTTAACTTTGGACATATACTTGCAAAGCATACTTGACATCGAACTGATACTTGTATAGCATGTTAAACTTCAGACATAAACCTTGGCAACGCATTTGATATTTAACTTCGACTCCAAACTTACCAAATCTTATAAGAATTCGACCATGACAACAACATCAAGGAACACTATTGAAACTCTCTTTGAATCGATGATTTCGACAAGCCTCAATAAGGCCTCTCATTGACTAGCTCTATTTCCTAATCACTTTAAGGTTAGCGAATTTATTCGTTGATATTTTGACACTGGAAGAATGGCTTGAACCTCCGACTTCATTAACTTCCCAAGTAGAACTTCCCTAACCTACATATTTAGGGCATAAAAAACTTTGCTAACCAAGCATATCCTATTCCAAGATAATCGACCTTAATCCTTCACATCATGCCATTTAATCGTGTTAAGATGTCTAAATAAAGGTTTTCTAAACCTCGATTTATTAGGTCCACCTATCAATTTACTAGTGATCTTCAACTTCATGAAGAATAAGTGTTGAGGTTGATAGTCTTACAAATTATAAATGAGAAAAATTAGGCGGCGCTTTATGAACCGGACAATTGGAGCATAATCAATTTCATATAAGCCCTACTGCAATTTTTTTCTTGGAAAGAGAGCCTGAAGAAGGATAATTTGTTCTTAAGATAAGGAAGGCCATCTAATTCCAAGCCAAGGGAACTATATTTGAGGAAGAGATAATAAGTGATTTTGACACGTTCTCTTATAAATGGCATAAGTTCATGAGTCATTCATTAACACAGAGTGAAATTTAAAGGACATCAAAGAGGAAAGTAATCATAGAAGATAAGATACCTTTAGCAAGCAGGAAAAGGGTTATGCATCAGCTAAGAGGGCTGGCCACTAAATCACAACTTCCAAAAGATTACATTCTCACTATTTCTCCTGAAAACATCAATTAATCCTTACTATGGATGAGCTTAACTATTGACCTTCGCAAAAGAGGAGACCTAAGTTCAAAAGAAATCATGGAAAGTCATACTGTCACAATCACCTTGCAAATGATCATGATACCAGTCAATATCGAAGCTTAGAAGGAATGATCATTAATTTTCTAAGGCAAGGAAAACTCAAACAATTTGTACAAATATGTTGAGTCAATCAACAAAGGTTTTTTGAATAAAATAAGTGTATCTATGCAGCCATTAAAGGCACATGTCCGCAAGAGGTCCCCGGCCATTAAAGGCCCTAAGCCTTCAATGTCGTCATCAAAGGCCTTACTGAAGCGCCTCCTAGAGTGAGGTTGGAATAGGACTTTAGTGCCTCCATCAAAGGCCTCATTAAAGCATCGGGAAAGCCTTCAACCACTACATACATGGCTTGTTTGAAGCACCTTCTAGAAGGAGGATGGAATAAGCTGCCATCATTAAAGGCCACACTAAAGCTCGAAATTAAGACTTCGGTGTCGTCATCAAAGGCCTTACTAAAAGCACCACCTAGAGGGAGGCCGTGTAAGTCTTTGGTTCCGCTCAAAATAGGTAACCAAATGTGTAATGGCTCTTAATTTTTAACAATTAAAAATAGTAAATTTAATAAGATTTTTGTAATTAAATGTTGGAAGAAATTAAAATTTAAGATTTATAACTGGAATAATACTAAAATGAATTGCAACAATGTTAATTAAAGCTAATTATTAACAATTTGAATGGAATTCCAGTTAACTGAAATAGTGTAAGGTTATACTTGGTTATAAAGTAAACATAGGAAAAAAAATGTAAATATTGAATTCATTAATGAAATAATATATTGTTAATGGAAATTAAATAAAATTAGTGTTATGAAAGAAATAGTAACATTTTTTGTAAGTAATAAACTTATAAATGTAATTAAAGGCTAATAGTGACAATTATTATATATATTACCTATTTATTTGGTCTATTAAATTTAACTGGAAATAAATGGCAATTAATTTCCTTAATTAGTGCAGTTAATGTAGGTTTAGTTGATAATGGTAAAAAGGTTGATTCTATACAATGTAACCAATGTAAATTTTTATCATAGTATGACCTTTGATTGGAAAAAAGGGACGGAATTCAGTTTACTCAAATTTATTGGAATTGGAAATTTGAATAAGTGAATTTATTATAATCAATGAAATAAAAGGTTACGTAAATGAAATATAAGATGAAATGGTAAAATATTGATGTAATGGAGGATATAACAATGTTGACTATGTATGTAAGGTAATAATTGATTTAGTAAGAGAATGAAACCGAGCTAAATAAATTACTTGAGACTTTAATTATAATTAATGTGTGAAATTGACCAAAATTCACTAAAACGGAAATATAGTAGTTAATACAAATAAAGAATGGAAATTGGAGTATATTAATGTAATGAAATGTAAAACAAAGGTTAGCTATGTTATTAGATCATAAGTTTGGACCATAAATAAATTCTAAAACAACAAACTACAATGAAGCAAGGAAGTGAAGGTTCTAACGCATATTAGATATAATTCAATAATAGGAATTGGAATAATAAATGTCAGTTTTAGTGATGAGTTAAATGAATAATGATTGATAGAGAAAAACATTTATTTAGTATGTATTTTAATGCTTGTTGGATACTGTAATTTTATAAACGTGTTTGCATGACCATAAATAAGGATTGCAATGTTCATGTATTTTTTTACTTGATTTCATCAATTAGGTTCTGTTTTGAAGTGGAAGATTAAAATTAATTGGAAATAAATTTTTTGAAATCTTTTAATTGAAAAAGGAAAAACAAACAAAGTGCAATTAATAAATTTAATGTAATAATTTTTTCATTTGGAATAAACATTATTTGAAAATATAAAAATGGATTTGTATAAATTGATCATTTTAGGATATAAGAATGTTTACTTTTATGAATTGCAAGTAACGAATAAGCATTTTAAGGAAAATAGAAGAATGTTTATGGAAAATACAGTGAACGTTTCCTTTTTGAATACAAAAATATAACGTTGTAAAAAGAGAGAATTGAATTTTTTAAACCAAAATTTTATGGTAGTTAAATAGCAGGCATCGGTTGCATGGAAGCGATTCTATTACTAACCTTGAAATTTCAAATAAATTAAGTACTTGAGTTCATAATTACATGTCGAGAAAAATGTTGTTTTTAAATTTGAATTTTTAAATCTTGGTTCATATTTTATTTTACGTAGCGGCGGTCCCCATTATGCAAATTGGTGTGTTCAAATTTAGTTATGTTGTGGTAATTAACTCTTTAATGAATGTCAAATTTTGTATGTTTGGGGTTAGTAAAATTAATTGAGCGAACAATTGTTTTGAAATTTGAATTCCAAAAGTTTGTTTGTAGAGTATAGCTTGTCCATTCATTCCCTTTCTAATTAATAATTGTCACACTTTTTTTCATTGTTTCCTCATTTGTTCCATTACTCATTTCCATTTACATTGTCTAAGGCCTTTTCATTTAATGAACATTGCATACTTTTCATATTTTTAATTCTTTCCTTCACGTCTTTTAATATCAACCATTTTTTTGGGTTGTTCACATTTTTACTTTATTTCAATTCATACCTTGTTTATATTTAGCTTTATTATCTTTTCACTAGTTTGAATCTTCATTCTTGTAGCTTCATTTCGGTTTTTTTTTAAATCTCATCTTTTGTAGCTTCATTTTTGGTCTCTCTTTACCTTCCTTCCTTTTTTTTCATGTTTCTTCTTCAAATCTCCTTTCTCTCCTTTTTAATAAAGCATTTTTTCCCTCTTTCTTCTTCTTCTTCAAATCTTCTTCTTTTTCGACAAGCACCATTGTCCAAGTGGTTAATTGATTCGGCTTTTGTGCAAGAGGTCACAAGTTTGAAACTTGCTTTCGAACGTTTATTGACATGGGATATGTTGTCCTAATAATTTGTTGTATATAAAGTACCATTCCAAAAAAAAATCTTCTTCTTTTTCAAAGCTTTCCTTTCTTTTTTTCAATTCTTCTTCTTCTTTAATATTTTTTCTTTTTCAAACCTTCTCTTCTTTCCATGTCTTTTTCTTTAAATCCAGATCTATATATTCTTCTCTCCAAGACTGTGATATCCCGGGAATTTGGGCAATATAAATTTAATAATCTATGTTATAAATTTAATTAGATTTGATAATTTTAATATCAAATTTGGAATTTGATTTAATAATCATGTTTTAATAAATATTTAAATTGAAAGATTTTATCTTTTTAAATAAATAAATTGTTTCCTGTTTATAATATATATATATATATATATTTGTATATATTGTAAGTTGATAAAGTTTGATTTTGAATTTAGTAAATGAATTAATTTTCTAACTCTAATTTATATTTGATAAATTGGAAATTTTATTTAAATTTGAAATTTAACTTTTCAACACAATTTAATAAATAATTTTATGGTTTATACTTATGGAAAAATCTTATTTGTTTAAACTTATGTTTTAATTAACTTAAGTATGAATTTGAATTAGAATAACATTAAAACTTTGTTTTATTTTATTTTATTTTATTTTATTTTAAATATTTCTTAAAATTTTATATAAGAGTTAAAATACAATTTCAAATAATCTTAATTTGTTTACAATCTCTTACATAAATCATTTTTAATATTGTTTAATTTGTTATTTTTAAATAAAAATTATAATACTTAAGTTCTTATGAACATAAATAGATTTGTAGTAATAGGATTTTTAATTTTTAATTTTTACAAGAGTTAAATATGCATTTATATATGTAACTTGATTATTAAAATTTGATTTGATAAATTAATTTTAAATTTGAATTTGATGTTTTGAAATTTAATAGAATAAATACTTCAATATTTTTGAATAAGCTATATTTTTAATTTTTTGTTTTCATTTCTTTTAATTAGAAAAGAAGAAGAAATAAAATTCATTTATATTACTTAAGAAATAAAATAAGAGTTAAAGGCTTAAAGATTTATAAACAATTTAGAATTAAAATTTAAATACTTAATTACATATGTAAGTTTATTACCATCTTAAATGACATGTGTAAACCATTAAAGTAAGCAAAGTGACAAATGTTGAAAATTAAAACAAGTGTCCTATTTAGATTTTCTTTTTCTTTTATTGTGATAAAATTAAAAATCTACTTATATTAATACATTCCTTCTCATATCATTTTTCTTTTTCAAGCTTAAGAAAATCTTCAGATCTAAAATCTGAAATCAACATTCATACTTAAGTTTAAATTCTTTGATCCTCTTCCACAAAACAAAAAATTTCGGTTCAAAAAAATTCTACAAAATTTGTAATTTCCCTCAGAAATCAATTCTGCAATTTAAAACCTGTAGCCTTCAAATACATTAACCTGGAAAGCAAAATTTCAACATCATCCAAAAGATCTGCAGTCCCCCTCTTTTTTGGTTTCGAAACTTCACAAACCTGCAGTCTTCCCTCTTTTCTGTTTTGAAACATTATCAAGATCTACATGCAATCTCATCAAGCTAAATCAAATTTGCATACATTTTTAAAGTCAGAGTTTTTCAAGCCTGTTCTTCTGTAAACATGTCAAAACACTTTTCCAAAATCCATAACCAAAGATACAAGTATAAGTGAAACTGGAAACTGTCTTCTGCATGCAAATTTAAGAACTTCAGTAAGCAACTCTGTTCCAAGAGCAAAAGTATTTCTGGATTGATAAGGCATTTTCATCATTAAGGTTTAAAGCAAAAGCAAGATGAAGTTTTAAAGCAAAAATTAAAAATAAAATCTGAAGCTCATGTGCTCTGCCCCTAAAACCCAGGTGAGTAACAATTTATATTTAATAAATTTAAGTATAAAATTAGTTGTTATTTACTCTGGAAACAAGAATATGTGTATGTTACTGAATGAAGGTTATGATGCATGTTATTGTGAATGCATGTTTTTGTACTTAAGTTCCAGACCCTTGATTTTCTCAAAATCCTATACTTTAGATCTAATCTATGTTAGGTCTATGACTTAAGAAAAATAGAGTTGTGTAACATAACTAAAGTTTAAGTTTTACCAAGTAGGAATACAAACCAGAAGTGTCACTGAAAAAAAAATGAAATAGTATGGCCTTTGGGAAAACACTGAACAACAGAGTAATTCTGTTATTAACAAGAACTTAATCCTTTAAATTCTTTGATTTAAGATTATCAATATGTTACCTGATCAAAAACTCGAATTTTAAAATTTAAATTAGAACTTTTAGCTTGTTTTTATTAAGAAATTCTGGTTTAACCAGAAATCATAACTTGGGTTGATTCTGTCGATCTAAGAAGATTTGGTGGCCAATGATGTTCCTGGTGATAGAATGGTGATAGGAGAATTGAGGAAAAATGGTAATTGAGGAATCAATGCAGTGGGGAAGTAGTAACTAGGGATTAATGTATATAACCCTAGTTTTACTACATTCAAGAGATTTGATAACTGTGATCAAATTAAGTGATCGAGTTCTCTCTAGTTCGAGTTGAAGATAGAAGGGGTATGGAGGAGGTTGTGACCGGAGGTAGAGATGTTCTGGTGGTCGGAGTATGGAGTTTTGGGGGATTTCCTGGTTCGACATTTTTCCAGTTGAGCTCGAATGTTCTAATTTGAATTTGGGTATGCTGCATCGGATTTGAGGGTCAGGATGGCACTAGGAGTTGACCTTTGACTTGCTCGTGAAGTCGCGAGGGGCCGGAGGCGTTGGCCATGGGTGTGCAAGTGTACGGTGGTAGTGGTGTATCAGTTAGCTATTTTGGGGGAAGAAGGAGCTCGTGTTGTATCGGGTAGTTTTGTGATGAGCTCGAAGCATTTGGATGAAGGTCTCGAAGCTGAGGGATTTTGGACTCGAAGAATTTTAGATAGGTCTCGGGTGTCTTAATTTTAGTTACAGGGTTGGGTAAACTGTCAATACAGGTTTTGTATAACCTGATTTTTATTTGGGTTTTAATTGATGTTAAGGTGAATGTGTTACTCGAGTTAGTTTAGCTCGGGTTAGTTTGTTGAAGTTTGAAAACTTGTCTTGCTTTCAAAATTTAAAACTAAATTCAAAACTAAATTTAAAAATGGAAACAAGAATCTAAAGTAAGTTTTAAATATAACTTAAATTATGGATTCAAGTTGGATTGAATCACAGGTTGGTAATGATGAGTATTTAAATTCAAATTTGCTTTAAAAATAATTTTTAAGGAGTTTATTGTTTAAAATGTTTTTAAAAAGAATTTGAATTTAATTTTGAAATTTAAATATAAAGTAATGTTTAAACAAAGTTTAAATTTGATTCAAATTTGGATTTAAATCTTTGTTTCAAAATGAATTTAAGTTTATAAATTTAAGTGTTTAAAACAAATTTGAATGATAATGTAAAAATATAAATGTTTTAAATTTAAAAAGAAATTTATTTTAACTTTTATAAAATTTCTTTTAAAATAAAAGTATTATTTAGCAATTAAAGGTTTTAGATTGATTTTTAAAACTTCTTAAAGTTAAATAATAATTTAATGTTTTGTATTTCATTTAATTTTAGGATAATTAAATGAACAATTAATTGATTTAAGGAAATTAATAAAATGGTAATTAAGGGTTAATCATAAAGGTTTAAGATTAATTACTTTTAGAGTAATTAACTTGTAATTAAGAATAATTAATTAAATAAGATTAGTTTTAGTTAATAACTAATTAATCAAGTAATAATAGGTTAATTAAGTTTTAATTAACACTTAATTATTTAATTAATCTGGAATTAATTAATGGGCTAATTAATGATTAATTAATTTGTAATTAATAGTGATTAAAATAAGTTAATTATTTTAGAAAATAATTAATGAGTTGTAAATAGTTAATGAAGGACATTAACAAAGGATTATTTAATAATTAATTAATGTGGTTAATTTTAATTATTAATTAGATTAATTAATTTAAAGATAATCAATTATGTAAGTTATTAAGTATAATTACTTATGGAAGTAATTAAGGAATTAATTACTTATTAATTGAGTTTAAATTTTATTAGTTTAAGTTAATTAATTCAGTTTAATTAATTTAAAATAATCATTTGATGATTTGTGAAGTATAATTACTTAATGTAATTGAATGAAGAGAAGTTGCTTAGGAAAGTAATTAATGAGTAATTACTATATGTAATTAATTGAAGGTGATTTGTTGATAAAAGTAATTTGAGTATAATTACTTTGTAAATTAATCAAAGGATTAATTAGAGATAATTAATTAATGAGTAATTAATTTATTTGGTGAAGTAATTAAGGGTAGGTAATTACTGAATGGAGTTAATCAAGGGTGATTAACAGTTATGATTTAAATAAAGATTAATTACTTAATGTAATTAATTTATTTTGAAAATGTAATTAAGATTGATTAATTAAGATTAGTTAATCAATAATAAGTGATTAAAGGTAATTAATTTATGTAATTAATTAAGGATTAATATAATTAATTATAGTTAATTATTAATGAAGAAATTAAAAGTTAATTACTGTATTTGGTTAAATATAATTAATTTGAGAAATTAATTAGTGTATAATTGCTTGAATGTAATTAAGGGTTAATTAATCAGGGATGATTAATTAAAATGAATCATTGGATAATGGTTAATTAATTGATTGATAAATTATCAATAGTAATATGAGAAAGTTGATATTGATGAAGTAATTAATTTAATGTACTTTAAATTAATTTGAATGATATAATTAATTTAATTCATTTTAAATTAATTATTTTGGTGTGATTATAAATCATTGCTTATATGGTTGGATGGTGTTGTTTGCTTTGGATGGTTAGAATCTCAGATATGAGATAGATAATGTTGAGTGATTTGGATGCATTGGTTGCATGGTGATGTTGATATCGATTATCTTTTTGAATAATGATAATATGGTTTATCTGATATGATGATAATATTGATTATCTGTTGTGAATCTGTGATTCATCTATCTGTGTATATAGATAATTGAATTGTTTTAAACCTTTAAAACAACTTGGCCTTAAAAGACACGCTTTGGGTTTCGATGAGACTGAGATCGGGTTTCCATATTTGGATATCCGAAAACCACATCGATCCAAATTTACGTTAGGTCGTGAATCTAAGTGGAGCAAGTGAAGACTCGAGGTGTAGGAACTATACGTCAGTATACTCTGTGGGTGATTCCGTAATGAGTTTGACGGGATAGTACTTATAGATTCGAGATGGTGATTTAGAGTGCAAGGGTTATCGTCGTTAACTCTGAGGGTGATTCCAAAACGAGTGTAACGAGATATTGCCTTCGATTTCGTTCGAACCCGGAACGAACTTGTATGGATTGAATGCTTTCAGAACATCGTCAGGTGGACGATGAGCATTCTAAGAGATGTGTCCTCTAAAGGTAATCGTAGCCTCAAGCCTCATCAACCGAGAATGGCTAAAACAGGGGAGGTGCAGCAAGGCTTCGTGGGTAGCACCCACTGGAGAGCAAGATTGATCCCTGTCTAGAGGTCCCTTTTTATTTCGGCTGTGTGGGCAGTTGGATGTACACCAACTGTGGGGTTATCTTGTTCGAAATTGTTCAGTAAGGAATGGGTCCGGCTTTGTGTTGCAGGGGAGTGGTAGTACTCCTCGGTACGTTGATCTAGGCCACGTACTGTGACGGGTGGTACCCCAGTAGCCCTGCCATTATATGGAATCCAAAATCCAATAAGTGTCGTACGTATTAGTTGTGCCCAACTATGTTGGAACGTGAGATGTAAGCATTCCAGCTATTTCTGTATTTTACTTGAAAACCCTATACACAATTATAATATCATCGGATTTCCTATCAAATGTTTTGGTTAGCGTAAGGTAAAAACTTTTCCATGTTTATGTGTGGGAAGTCTTACGTGATACCTTTCTTTCAAAAGGTTTTTCAAAATTAAGCAACTTTAACCTGTTACTTACACCAGACCCATGTCTGACCCGGAGTTTATTTTTGTTTTTCATAAACTCTTGGGTACTCAAATTTTTACGAGTAGCCAAGGGACTCAGGTTAGCTTTGACGAATATTGGAAGAGTAATGGAGCAGGAGGCTTCTGCGTTAGATATATAGTATTCCGCTGTGTGATCTGTGATTGTCTCTGAGTTGTATTATGTTGTAAATACTAGACAGGTGTTTATAACTGTCTAGTATGTGTTGTATATCTGTGTACTCTGATTGTGGTTGTAAACTATGTAATATTTTATGTTATTAATATAATTTATTCGTTCCGCTGTTGAGATTCTGATGTTGTGTTCTTCTTTCTTCTCTTTCTTTTCTCTTTTCTATCCCTTTCTTTCTTCATGATGATACGACTTTTATGGGGAGAAAAAGTCGGGTCGTCACAAAGACATTCTATATAAAAAAAAGTTTAAGATAGCAAGGAAACAAAAGAAAATGAGAAAGTAGTTGCAGATCCAAATCTGGCTAAAAAGGGAAAGCAAAAAGGTGAGTGATTCAACCTACTCACGCAATACTAAAAACTCCATTGCAAGTTAAATAAAATATATGATGTGATATATAATTTTTTTATTGGTGTTTGTTGATTTAAGTTGACATTTGAATTGATATTGAATCTAAATTGACATTTAATTTTATATTGGAAATTAATTGATAGTTAAACCCTGGTATTGATAACTATTATATGTTGAAATATATTGGTTGATTTGGATGTTGTTTGAAATAGATGATTATTGATTGATATGTTGGATGTATGGTTGTTTATTTATTTTAATATGTCCCTGTTATCACCTTCTATATTATTGACATCATTTAAGCGGTCCTTTAAATCATTTTAGAATTAGATAATTAAGACATTTAAATTATGGGTTGAAATGATATATACCCATACAATTTTTTGAATTTGGATTATTTATTGAAACTGAATTATTTAAAAAGTTTAAGTTTTTAATTTAAACTTCGGATTTATTTAAATAAAGTGGTTAAAATTGGTATTTCGAATTATTTGAAATCTCATAAATTACTGCGCTCGCGTTGTACACTTGATAAGAGATGAAAAATCACATAACATCTCTGAAGCGATTGCCCTCATTTTTTATTTGAGATTGAATTGACTTACATAGGAATTTTTAATTCTGAATCGAGTGTATTGTTTTCCATTATGCTCGGGTCAGTCTGAGCTTTTCAGTGTATTGAAGACTATTTCCTGGTGGACGAAGACAAAGATTTAGTATATTATTGTTATTTATTATTCCACTGCTTCCAGTGTTCCACAGCATTATTTTTTTTATTTTCCGATGTATGTACAACTCTGATTTGAATTGTAAAAGTTTAATCAAATGTCATTTGTAAAACAGCTTTATAAACTGTTTATTTGATTATTATATTTTGTCATTCCGCTGCGGATTCTGTTTTTGTTTTTTCCTTCTTTTCTATTATTTTCTTATTTACCCCATTAACAATCCTCCCTTTTGAATGGTTTGAATTAGACATGTGTGGTGTATTGCCGATTTCAAGCTTCCAAAAAGGTGGGTCATTACAGTTGGCATCAGAGCTTTGGTTTAGACGTACCTTAGCCTGTTGGGGTTAACTCGTTAGAGATAGGGTAGTAATACCCTAGAATGAGTTGTATGAGTGTATATATATACGACAGCACATATTTGTTAGTGTTATAAAAATGTTTTATATAAGTTTTGAAATAGAAGTATTTTTCCTAATATTATATGATTTATATAAAGGAATAGATTTTTATAACTGATATAGTTATTTGTAAAGTGTTTGATTTATTAAATGGTAATATTTAGTTATTATCATTTATTGTTGATTAGTTGAGTTTTTGTCAGTTTATAAGCATTGGCCAATTATTGTTAATTGAATTAATAGGCTAAACACTAGACTAATAATGGTGTATTAAAGAGAATAAAATGAATAATTTGGATATTTGTTTATGGAATTGAAATGTTTTGTTGTGAAACTTGTTGTTTGTTGATTGGTAGTTTCAACTATTGCAATAGAAAGGAATATTTGGATATTTTTGATAATCAAACCTTCTGAATTAATATATGAGTTGGAACTTGGAAATTTCGTTGAATCATGCAGTTGAATTTGATAACCTTAATTTGAAACCAAGTGAGACATGGTTTATTTTGTTATATGTATGTCTATTAAATGAATAATATTTTTGTATACATTCTTGGCATGTAATGTAACAATATACAAGTGTGAATTTTAAACCTTGAGATGTTTAAATTGAACTGTGATTAAGGAAATGTTGTAAATGAGATTAAATTGAAAAAATATGTTTATAAACTTAATTAACATTTATGAAATGTGTCATAAATAAATTGAAAGGTAAAGATGAAACTAAATGGGATACAAAATAGTAATTAAAAGTCATAAATTAATTGAAAGGTAAAGGTGAAACTAAATGGGATAAATAAATAGTAATTAAAAGTGAAATGATTTAAATAAATCCATGACTTATAAATTGTTATGAAATAAATGGATATGTAGTAAATGGATACAAATAAAGTTGTGATAACTTTAAACCCGAACAATGTCTTATAAAAATGAATTGAGCTTTTATAATTGGTTATAAACTTAAGAAAATTCCTTATGAAATGATTTGCAAATAAATATAGTATTAAATAAGAAATATTACATATGAAATGAATGTAATTTAAATTGAAGAGAAATATAAGCAACATTATGAGAATGAATATATTAATGTTTTATCTTAAATGGAGAAATTCTATGAAACAAATATTAAAGTATGAAGTGATATTTGTGTTAATCAATGAGAATAAAAAAAAATGAATTTGATTGAAATGTAATTATGATGAATCAAATTGGAATAAATACGTAAGTCGTGCATATTTTATTTTATTCGCATAATTAATTTGATCCGGAATTGAGTACATAAGTTCAAGGTAAGTACACCATTTTGTGTTAGCTTTTTTATTCGATTCTTGATGGTGAATATTTGATATGGATTATTGGTTTGATTCTATAATTCTCTATCATAGTTTATGGCTATGCAAGGAGAATGAGGGTTTCCAATGAAGAAACCGTATCGAAGTCCACATTAGGGAAGTTGAATGGACAATACTAGTTCGATAACGAACTTGTGTGATCGAGCAAGCGATTAAATATGCTTTTGTGAAATGATGACAGATGTACGTCTTATGTTCTAATGCTATTGATATGCTTTGACGTTGAAATTGAAAGTTGTTAGGTTGGATATCTTTGTAATTAAAATTTGAATTTTTTTTATATGCAAAACTATTATTGATTTAAAACCATTTTTAAAAAAACTATTTTCTTTTATTTTTCTTATACAAACTATTTATTCTATTTTATTTACAAAACTGTTTTACAAACTATCTTATTTACAAAAACTATCCTACAAACTATTTTTCAGACAATTTTATATACATACTAGCTTATTTACAAAAACTATTTTATATACAAACTATTTTGCAAACTATTTTATATACAAACTACTTTACAAACTATTTTATTTGCAAATTATATTAAAAAAACTATTTTATATACAAAACTATTTCATATATACAAAACCATTCTAAATTCAAAAACTTTTATGAGGCAAAGATGTTCAATCCCATGTGGCTTTTCATACAACGAAGTTAATTTTAAAAAAAATTGATTCTGTATAAGATGGACTTTATATAAGTACAAAAGATTTTGAAACTGTTGATTTTGGAAGGTATTCCATCTGAAGAGATAAATCTTTTATATAACGAAATTTATATAAGAATGATTTGATAGATTTGAGATTATTGATTTTGGAAAGTACTTTATCTGAAAATGAAATCTTATATATAATGGAATTTATATAAGTGTGATATTTGAAGCTATGATTTTGAAAGGGTAGTATATATGGTATGTTATATTTTGAAGTAAGAGGTACGGGGAAGTACCCTCCGTGAAGAAGTATAGTATGATATGCTTCGACCCAGATGGACTTGGGGAATCCAGGAGTTGGTTCGACCGATAAACCCTAATTGTAACGACCCGCCGCTCTGACCGCCTCTAGTCGGTAATTAAACCAACTCGAGACGTTCAAAATGACGGATTGTTGTTCAGTTTATAAAGTTTAAACAGAATCAGCCACAGAATCACAGAATAATCATAATATTATTCATAAATGAATTTTTCTTACATACATATATCAGAGTTTGTACAATGCATTAAATTTTTATACAACGGAATATATATCTTTTATTTTTGAGTACAAGAAAATTTCTTGAAAAGCTTTAGTGGAGTGCTTTCCCCTCTCTCTAACTTCACGGCCTGAAAATCTTCAAGCTGTAAAAGTACTCGGTCTGACCCGAGCGTTATTGCAAAACACAAAAACACTCGAGTCAGGATTAATCTTAATTCAAGTAATTAAATTTGCAATGAACTGAAATAAATGGTAACAAAGATGATGAATCACATGAATCAATTTAGATCTATTATGGATTTTCACATTAACAACTTCAATTTAATTATCATTATTATTATTTTCGAAATCTATCAATCCTGTGTGGCTGCAGTGCACACATATATTTGTACACATGTGCACTGCCTCGCCAACACGTGTGCACATGCCAACAAGAGCAAGTGTGCAAGTGCAAATCACAAAGACCACAAAGAAATGCTCAAGGCAAAACTACTGCCAACTTGAACAAAAACATGCAGCAACAAACATGCAGCAGCAAACATGCCACATCAAACATGCAAAACAGATCATGTACAAGGGCAGTGAACCCTGTAAAATTTCAGTGAAACAGGTAACACAAGCTATAAATAATACACAGCAGCACAGTGAAATGAACAAGAAACACAAGTACAGGCAGCAGTCTCAAGTGACACAGTGCAAACAGCACTGTCAACACAGGCAGCCAAGGCAGAGTATATGCAAATGAAGATCACAAATGCAAGTGCAGAATCAATTTGGCACCAAACTGAACCCAACACCATAGGAACAAGATGAGACAGCAATAAATGAGGTTGCAAAGTCAAATTTTTAACAAAATGGCAAAGGTCAAGCTATTGACCAAACACACAAATGCACACAGGCACTGTTACTACATAATGCCAGCAAAAAGGAGGTGAAAGCACAAAAATTATGCAATGAAATGTGAACATTGTCCATCATACATATGAATCAATTTCATATGTACAACCAACATCCAACAATGCAACAGTGAACAACACCAGTAAAAAGGGTCACAAAGAAATGGTTCCAAAATGAAATGAACCAGAGAAATGCAACTTCAAGACATGAATCCATAGTGAAACAGACCAAGTGACAACAATGCAGAGCTCCACCAGGCAAGATGATAACCATATATATACATACAAGAATGCATATATATATATATATACATACCAGAAATCAAGAAGACGATGTAACTTCAAATGAAAACATATGGGTCAGTGCAACATGTGCAACTCAGTGAATTAGAGGCAACAAAAAAAATCAGGCAACAGGAGCATATGGTGGTGCAGACTACAAATCTTGCTTGATTACTTAATCTTTCCCTTCAATTTTTTTCTGTTTATATTGTTACAGGCATATTCTTTTTAGAATTTATAACTTAAATTCATTTAAATGGGAAGATACAAATTTTCCTATTTAGTTTGAGTCTGCAATTTAAAACAGAGAGGAGCAAACAGTACTCAAATGCAAGTGCACAACTAGACCCAAGTCCAACAGACTCAAGAGGATGCAACAACATGTCAACAGAAATGGGCAGAAATCAAATTTGCAGAGAAACCCCAAATTCACATATTTTACTTCATTTAAAATCCTGATATTTTAAAAATCATAACATCCAACATCAATTCAGTCTATATAGATGAATCAGAGAATTGTGTTAATTGATTTCTAACATATTTTATAAAGTTTGTACTGTAACTACTATATCTTCCCAGTTACTACATACCTAAAACATGTTTAACTAAATTTTAGATTCTAGTTCAACTTAAACAAACTTAATTTGTTTGAGAATACTCAGGCATGAATCAACTACAAAGGATAGGCATATATGGACATGAAGACTGGAACAACTACAATGGTTTAAGGCTGAGACAATGGAAACCAAATACAAGTTCAAGTGCTCAGTGCAGGCCACAAAATGCATGCTAAGTCCAGCTACTCAAGTACACAGTCAACAGAAATGACCAAGTGCACAACAAATTTAGTGAAACCCAAAGCTAATCAGAGCCAACACAAAATGACAACAGCAGAAGTGATCAAAGCAAAGCACAAGTGTGCAGCATCAAGTAGGACATACGAGCACACAGCAAAGCATGGACAAAGTTCCAAGTAAGAAATCACTAACAAGCATCCTTTTCAACAGTTAAAAAAACAAATTCAGATAGTGTCTGTTCTTACCAGTTTAAAATTAAAATCAATGGCATCTGCTCTCATCAGTTTAAATTAAAATTTAAATAGCATCTGCTCTCATCAGTTTAAATTAAAATTTAAATAGCATCTTCTCTCATCAGTTTAAATTAAAATTTAAATAGCATCTGCTCTCATCAGTTAAAATTAAAATTTAAATAGCATCTGCTCTCATCAGTTTAAATTAAAATTTAAATAGCATCTGCTCTCATCAGTTAAAAACTAACATCTGTTCTTAACAGTTTTTAAAAAGAACAAATTTTATAGCATCTGTCCTCATCAGTTTAAATTAAAATTTAAATAACATCTATTCTTATTAATTTAAAATCAAAATATCAGAGCAAATGATAGCGAATAACAACCAACATGCAGTGACAAATCTGCTCATATCAGTTTAAATCCAAAAAAAAATCCGAGCAATTGATAACGAATAAGCCCCCAAAACATAGTATGCCACCAAACATCCAATTCAAACTAATTTAAACACTTGAATAAAAATCAATCGTGAGCAAAGAACTCACCTTTCACCGAAGCGAATTGGAACAACGCAAATCAATTATCAGAAACAAGCGCGAGCAAAGAGCAACATCAATCGGATTGAATCAAAGCCCCAATTGGAATTGAAGAGGTGAAGCCCTAATTGATAAACGACGAAGAGGAGGCCGCCATTTTTATTTCTTTCGTTTCTTTTTTTTTTCGTTTGATTTCTGAGTGATGGAGGAAAGGGGTTCGTGTATTATGCAGAGGAGAACGTGAATTTGGGCACAATTTAGGGCATAAACAAAGGCGTAGATTGAGGCGTGTTTGTAGCTGAACCAAGTATAAGGCAGTATACTTATTTATCTTTTTTTTTTTCTCCTTTATTTTATGTTATATTATTTTTACATTTTTATTTATTTATTTTTTCTCCTCTTTTTTTTTCAATTTAAATTCAATTAGTTTTGTTAATTGTTTTCTTTACTTTGTTTTTGTTTTGTTTAATTTTTGTTGTTAAAACTTTAACTAAGTGTAATTACATTATATTTTTTTTTCAAAGTTTATAAATATGTTCTTTGAATTTTTACTATGTATATTTATTTATTTCGTTATTGACAAAAATTTTAGTTAAAGAAAAATGTTATTTATAACTAAACATCGATTTATAAATTTACATAAATAATAATTCATAAATTCAAATTATTTTCCTAAGTCATTAGTTCAAATTTAAAATACAAATTTCAATATTCAATTTAAACTTCAAAGTCAAATTTAAATTTTATTCAACTTTAAACAGATTAAATTCTAATATTTAATCGCCAATTTATTCTGATAATTTGAAATTCACGTCAAATCATCATTTAAATATTTAAAATAAATTAAATATTTACAAATGAAATTGTTCAAAATTCAGGACCGTTACAATCTCCCCTACTTAAAAGAATTTCGTCCCGAAATTATAAGTTAGGAAAACGATTGCTAAAATCTCACCGACATTTATATCCTACACAATTTTTTACTAAGTTTCAAACTCGTCAATAAATATAGGATTCATTCCATTTATTTTATCTCACTAGTTTTGTTCATCAATTTTAATAATCAAGACACAAAAGTCTTTTACCAAATTTTTGACTTACAAAACTCGAATTTTTAAACTTGAAATCTTTCATGCTAAATATTTGCATAATATATCTTATCCAAAACTGTGGACTTTCAAGATACTTTTAAAAATCTTCTTCCTTAATTCATTAAGTTAGAATTATGTAATTCTAATTTTAGATTATTGATTTTCTATTCAAAGTTTTGAAAATACTTGATAACTCGAAGTTTAACAAGTTCATCGTCGTTCTTACAGACATTAGGCATACGCTGGCCAGGCGCAAGACTAAAAATCTCCAAGTACTAAACATACTTGCTTCAACTCCCAGTGAAAATACTTTTTAAAAATTATTTTAAAAATGGATATGGAAAGCACGTTCCCCCATGGATCACAGTTTACCCGGCGGTTACGCTACTATCTCAGTAGAATCACTTGTAATCTTAGATTTCTCATCACTCTTGAATTTCGCCATGGTTGTCGCCTTAGATCGCGGTCCACACGGCGGTTACGCTACTATCTCAGTAGAATCGCTCGTAGCCTTAGGCATCACGCCCCTCGAATTTCGCTTCGGTTTCCAGATCGCAGTTTACTCGGCGGTTGCGCCACTATCTCAGTGGGATCGCTTGTAACTGTAGGCATCACGCCCCTCGAATTACGCCAGCATCAATTCACATAATCCCCAACACGATGATCCATCGTGGGGGATATCATATCAGTCCCAATGGACATTCCACTAATGGAATTCTACGTAGCTACGATTTCCAATGGACACTCCACCGAGTTCCAATCACCTTCACACATAATAAATGGAAGGTACATTTCCATATCCTCAGTTTTTAGAAAACATATGCCATATACATATAGTACTTCATTTCACATTTCGTACTTATCATACCTATGTAAACTTACACAGGACTTTTCATAATAATGACTTTCCAAACTGATGGTTTTCGATTATATTCACATATATAAGTTACGAAAACTTAATTCACATTCACAACAAATAGAGGATTCCAAATTTTCCATCACGTTTAAAATTTTCCTCTAAATCGATTTGAAAATTTAAGGTTATCTCAAACCTAATTCACATTCATAATCCAATTCATTATCGACTTCACATTCGATTTGGATTTCACGTTACATCGTCAATTCTCAACACATAATTGATGTCTATCGATATATAACCTCTAAGCTCGTATGTCTCAGAGAAGGGTGTTAAGCTAAAAGAATAAATTCTCCGCCACCACAGATATATATTTAATAGAGATCAAATGCTATGTCATCAATTCACAATGTTAGACATACAATCCCAATCGACTATCCAAAATTCAAAGTTCAACTTATATTGTTTTTGGTGTCAAAGTTAAACTCAATTTTAACTCAAGATTCAATCTTTTTGAAAAATTTCCAAGTTGAACTAATTGTTCACATTTCTCAAAATAATATCTTTACAAGATATATAATTTTCACACTTAGCCATTTGAAACTAATTTCAAATACTCATTTTTTCAATTTATCTTCAAAAGATAATATTTCAAACCTTTCATTTCATATTGGAAAACATTTCCATACTTATTTAATAATAAGTAATTCACAAGTTCATTTATTTTCAACACGGAAAATATTCAATATACTTGAATCAAAATTAAGTATATATTTCACTTTTTAAGGAAATCATTCTTTTAAACACATTTATTTGAGTTAAAACGAATGTTGCGTAAAACATCGTTACGACAACTCAAAATCACTAGTATAGGGATTCGAATTTAAGATAGATATATAAATCCCAATACTATAAACAACATTTCCTTCCGGAAACCATTTACTATAACAACAGTGTTATAGTCCACCATTTCCTTATTTCTCGAAACGCCTATTTCAACAATTGAATGTTGAAATCTATGTATTCGATAGTTAATGCATTTTAAAACATCTTTAAAACTATTAACTTTTTCAACTTCAACTTAATTCATAGTTTGAATTCTTCATACTTTTCATAGTATTAGTTTTAAACCGATTTCAAACTTTTCAATATTAAGTTTTTTCACTTAATTCAATTTTCCGCACGTTTAAATTCAAATTCATCACTGAATTTATTAAACCTATAATGGATTATCCTGTTGACAACTTCAAATTTGAAATCTAAATTTCATTTGAACTTTACATTTGCTTTCTATTTCAAAAATAATCAACTAGTTCTTTAGTAAATTATTCATCGAATTGGTTCCTTTAGATCTATATTTCCATATTAACTATTTTAGGCAATAGTTTTAAACTTGAAATATAAACTTCACATCAAACTAGTTTGATTCATATAGTTAAATCAACAATTAAACTTCCTTCCATAATATCACTTCCCAAGATGCTATTTCATTAAAATATTTCCTCCGTACAAAATTTTACATAGCTTAATACTTTTAAAAGACGTACACAAGAGATTGTGGATTACAAAGGATAGTATTACAAAATATATCGATTGGTTTAAGATTCAGAATAATTAAGGACTAACGACTTCTTGTCCGATAGTATGCATCTTTGCCAAACTTTCATCTTCGGATGACACTATTTCATGTTGTGTTAAAGGAGAATTAACACATTCAAAATCCACATGTCCCCACTCCTTACAGTTATTGCAAAAATATGAGATGTTTCCCTCCTTATCAATCACCTTAGCACTTTTCGCTCTAGCTGGTCGGGCTATAGCTTGCTTTCCCTGTTGTCTTTCGGTGCAGTTTCTGGCTATATGTCCAGTCTGACGACAATGGTAGCAGATTGTCAATCTATCGACGGGTAAATTGAGTACGCACTTTTTCCTTTTCACTTTAGGGCAATGACTAAGAAAATGCCCTTTCTCCCGACATTTAAAACACACAATCTCAGGACGAGCGAACCGGTCATCCACATTCCTTTTCTTTCTCCTTACTCGGTACTTAATGGCATAATGTCCCTTTTTATGACATCGATAGCAAATAACCTCATCATATGGACCAGGTGCTTGCCTTTC
This sequence comes from Allium cepa, assembly GCA_030765085.1. NCBI lineage: Eukaryota > Viridiplantae > Streptophyta > Magnoliopsida > Asparagales > Amaryllidaceae > Allium > Allium cepa. Next base: position 503,432,703 of record CM060945.1, read on the forward strand.
ACTGAATCTCCTTTCAATTTCTGCACTTCTCGCTTCTGCTTCTCTACGAGCAATTGCTCTTCGTTCACGACGTGCTTCTTTTTGTGCTTCGGTTTTCGCCATTATAATAAACAAGGTGTTTTCGAAGTTTCCTATCAATATTTGCAATTCTTATTAGCAGATGTTGGATTATTCAATCATTTTACCTAAAACATATCTGTTTTAGTTAATAATATATTCACTGTCCAAAATCATGAATATACTTATCTATTCAATTCAGTGTTTCTACACTTTTTATTTAAAGGATTATCCACTGTCCAAAATCGTGGATAAAATTCCCAACCAACATTTACTATCACAATATTTAACTTAAAGGATAATTCGCTGTCCAAAATCACGAATATATCTCCTTTAATAACTTCTATTTTTTTCATTTATCAAATTCAATTGGTTTCGAACTTATAAACAATCTTTACAAATTCCATTTTTATTTATAACTTCGATTGACAATCTTTTTTGTTAATTCAATTCAATTCAATTTATATAACTCAGTTATATACCAAAAGTTCATATTATAAGTTAAATACTTATAATCCATTTATTCACTAAATCATTCTTTAAAACATTTGAAATTAATTTTCAAAAGAATTCAGAATCAAATTCTCAAGTTATAGTTTAATTATCCTCTTGGCTATAACTAAATTGAAATATCATTTTATTTCACAATTATTATTTTGTAGATATTCACAATATTTGATTCAAACCAATTTAAACCAATTTCATTAATTCACTTCACTTATATTTTATTTTTCACAAGTCTCAATAATTCGATAATGGATTTCGAATGAGAAACTATCGCAATCCTAAATTTAGAGAGGGGAATTTTCAAAATAATTCTAATTTTCAAAATACTTTTCATTTTAAAGAAAACAATTTCATACTTCTTTAAATTTGAAAAACATTTTTCTTTAAAGTGGTTCTAGTAACTATTCATATTAAACATCATAAACTGAGCTTTGAGTAAACCAAAGCTCTGATACCACTTTTGTAACGACCCGCCGCTCTGACCGCCTCTAGTCGGTAATTAAACCAACTCGAGACGTTCAAAATGACGGATTGTTGTTCAGTTTATAAAGTTTAAACAGAATCAGCCACAGAATCACAGAATAATCATAATATTATTCATAAATGAATTTTTCTTACATACATATATCAGAGTTTGTACAATGCATTAAATTTTTATACAGCGGAATATATATCTTTTATTTTTGAGTACAAGAAAATTTCTTGAAAAGCTTTAGTGGAGTGCTTTCCCCTCTCTCTCTAACTTCACGGCCTGAAAATCTTCAAGCTGTAAAAGTACTCGGTCTGACCCGAGCGTTTATTGCAAAACACAAAAACACTCGAGTCAGGATTAATCTTAATTCAAGTAATTAAATTTGCAATGAACTGAAATAAATGGTAACAGAGATGACGAATCACATGAATCAATTTAGATCTATTATGGATTTTCACATTAACAACTTCAATTTAATTATCATTATATTTTTTTTCGAAATCTATCAATCCTGTGTGGCTGCAGTGCACACATATATTTGTACACATGTGCACTGCCTCGCCAACACGTGTGCACATGCCAACAAGAGCAAGTGTGCAAGTGCAAATCACAAAGACCACAAAGAAATGCTCAAGGCAAAACTAGTGCCAACTTGAACAAAAACATGCAGCAACAAACATGCAGCAGCAAACATGCCACATCAAACATGCAAAACAGATCATGTACAAGGGCAGTGAACCCTGTAAAATTTCAGTGAAACAGGTAACACAAGCTACAAATAATACACAGCAGCACAGTGAAATGAACAAGAAACACAAGTACAGGCAGCAGTCTCAAGTGACACAGTGCAAACAGCACTGTCAACACAGGCAGCCAAGGCAGAGTATATGCAAATGAAGATCACAAATGCAAGTGCAGAATCAATTTGGCACCAAACTGAACCCAACACCATAGGAACAAGATGAGACAGCAATAAATGAGGTTGCAAAGTCAAATTTTTAACAAAATGGCAAAGGTCAAGCTACTGACCAAACACACAAATGCACACAGGCACTGTTACTACATAATGCCAGCAAAAAGGAGGTGAAAGCACAAAAATTATGCAATGAAATGTGAACATTGTCCATCATACATATGAATCAATTTCATATGTACAACCAACATCCAACAATGCAACAGTGAACAACACCAGTAAAAAGGGTCACAAAGAAATGGTTCCAAAATGAAATGAACCAGAGAAATGCAACTTCAAGACATGAATCCATAGTGAAACAGACCAAGTGACAACAATGCAGAGCTCCACCAGGCAAGATGATAACCATATATATACATACAAGAATGCATATATATATATGCATACCAGAAATCAAGAAGACGATGTAACTTCAAATGAAAACATATGGGTCAGTGCAACATGTGCAACTCAGTGAATTAGAGGCAACAAAAAAAATCAGGCAACATGAGCATATGGTGGTGCAGACCACAAATCTTGCTTGATTACTTAATCTTTTCCTTCAATTTTTTTCTGTTTATATTGTTACAGGCATATTCTTTTTAGAATTTATAACTTAAATTCATTTAAATGGGAAGATACAAATTTTCCTATTTAGTTTGAGTCTTTAATTTAAAACAGAGAGGAGCAAACAGTACTCAAATGCAAGTGCACAACTAGACCCAAGTCCAACAGACTCAAGAGGATGCAACAACATGTCAACAGAAATGGGCAGAAATCAAATTTGCAGAGAAACCCCAAATTCACATATTTTACTTCATTTAAAAACCTGATATTTTAAAAATCATAACATCAAACATCAATTCAGTCTATATAGATGAATCAGAGAATTGTGTTAATTGATTTCTAACATATTTTATAAAGTTTGTCCTGTAACTACTATATCTTCCCAGTTACTACATACCTAAAACATGTTTAACTAAATTTTAGATTCTAGTTCAACTTAAACAAACTTAATTTGTTTGAGAATACTCAGGCATGAATCAACTACAAAGGATAGGCATATGTGGACATGAAGACTGGAACAACTACAATGGTTTAAGGCTGAGACAATGGAAACCAAATACAAGTTCAAGTGCTCAGTGCAGGCCACAAAATGCATGCTAAGTCCGGCTACTCGAGTACACAGTCAACAGAAATGACCAAGTGCACAACAAATTTAGTGAAACCCAAAGCTAATCAGAGCCAACACAAAATGACAACAGCAGAAGTGATCAAAGCAAAGCACAAGTGTGCAGCATCAAGTAGGACATACGAGCACACAGCAAAGCATGGACAAAGTTCCAAGTAAGAAATCACTAACAAGCATCCTTTTCAACAGTTAAAAAAACAAATTCAGATAGTGTCTGTTCTTACCAGTTTAAAATTAAAATCAATGGCATCTGCTCTCATCGGTTTAAATTAAAATTTAAATAGCATCTGCTCTCATCAGTTTAAATTAAAATTTAAATAGCATCTGCTCTCATCAGTTAAAATTAAAATTTAAATAGCATCTGCTCTCATCAGTTTAAATTAAAATTTAAATAGCATCTGCTCTCATCAGTTAAAAACTAACATCTGTTCTTAACAGTTTTTAAAAAGAACAAATTTTATAGCATCTGTCCTCATCAGTTTAAATTAAAATTTAAATAACATATGTTCTTATTAATTTAAAATCAAAATATCAGAGCAAATGATAGCGAATAACAACCAACATGCAGTGACAAATCTGCTCATATCAGTTTAAATCCAAAAAAAATCCGAGCAATTGATAACGAATAACCCCCCAAAACATAGTATGCCACCAAACATCCAATTCAAACTAATTTAAACACTTGAATAAAAATCAATCGTGAGCAAAGAACTCACCTTTCACCGAAGCGAATTGGAACAACGCAAATCAATTATCAGAAACAAGCGCGAGCAAAGAGCAACATCAATCGGATTGAATCAAAGCCCCAATTGGAATTGAAGAGGTGAAGCCCTAATTGATAAACGACGAAGAGGAGGCCGCCATTTTTATTTCTTTCGTTTCTTTTTTTTTTCGTTTGATTTCTGAGTGATGGAGGAAAGGGGTTCGTGTATTATGCAGAGGAGAACGTGAATTTGGGCACAATTTAGGGCATAAACAAAGGCGTAGATTGAGGCGTGTTTGTAGCTGAACCAAGTATAAGGCAGTATACTTATTTATCTTTTTTTTTTCTCCTTTATTTTATGTTATATTATTTTTACCTTTTTATTTATTTATTTTTTCTCCTCTTTTTTTTTCAATTTAAATTCAATTAGTTTTGTTAATTGTTTTCTTTACTTTGTTTTTGTTTTGTTTAATTTTTGTTGTTAAAACTTTAACTAAGTGTAATTACATTATAATTTTTTTTCAAAGTTTATAAATATGTTCTTTGAATTTTTACTATGTATATTTATTTATTTCGTTATTGACAAAAATTTTAGTTAAAGAAAAATGTTATTTATAACTAAACATCGATTTATAAATTTACATAAATAATAATTCGTAAATTCAAATTATTTTCCTAAGTCATTAGCTCGAATTTAAAATACAAATTTCAATATTCAATTTAAACTTCAAAGTCAAATTTAAATTTTATTCAACTTTAAACAGATTAAATTCTAATATTTAATCGCCAATTTATTCTGATAATTTGAAATTCACGTCAAATCATCATTTAAATATTTAAAATAAATTAAATATTTACAAATGAAATTGTTCAAAATTCAGGACCGTTACACTAATGGACTTGGGTGAATTCAAAAATGGATTCGAACTGATATGGTTGTCCGGACTTAAACTCATGAGTTCCTCAATTTTTTTCAGGATAGATAGTTCTTTAGTTTACCCAATAGAGGTGCTTTCGATCTTGGGATCTGTTGTTTACGGATCTTCCGGGAAGGGAATGCATCCATTGCGTAAGTCATTGAATCAGCAGCGTACCACTATAAAAGGGGTCGATAGTCCCTTGTTTATGAACTGGCTACGATATTTTTCTAGAATCCGAAAGGTAGAAGGTTCTTTTGGAAAGTTTTGTGTCCTTTGCGTAAATATTGGATCGGCAGCAGGCCACTACTATCGTATTATCATCATTTGACATTAGATTTTGAGCGGTACTTCTCATACCTATTTTTTAAGTATTCTTCACTGGGTGTTGAAACAGGTCTACTAAATACTTGGAGAATTCTAGCCTTGCGCCTGATCAATGCATGGCCAGAGCCTACAAGAACGAGAATAAACCTGTTAAGACATCGAGTTATAAAAGTATTTTGATAAAGTATTATATAAAGGATATTTTGATCATTTTTGTCAATTCTAAATAATTTAAAATGTTTAAAATATTGTTTATTCATGTACAACATGATTTAATAGTAAATTATTAATGTTGTAAATATTTTATAAGTTATTAAAATAAAACATATTTAAAGTAAATGATTACTGATTTATTAATAATGTTTGAAAGGTGTCTTGAGATAAAACTAATAAATTTATAAATAATGGATTTAATGTTTTCAATAGTTTCTTTATAAATATAAGTAATGATGCAAATAATTAGTTTCAAATGGTTTACATATATTTATAAAGGTGTTATTTAAATATTTAAATGGTATTTATAAATGAAGCAAGAAATATTACAAATCAATTTTTGAAAAATATTGAAGTATTAAAGATAATTGATTTGCAAATAAAGCTTTCAAATGAATATTTCAAGTAAAATTTATATAAGTTTCTTTGAATGTATAAATTAAAGATATTATATAAATGGAAAATTTTTGATTTGCGAAGTTTATCTATAGTAATATAGTTGACAAATAAATTTGTATCTCTATTTTGGAAGTATAGATCGGAATATTAACTTAACTTTGAAGTACAAATAGTAAATTTATTGGTTTATTAACTGTTTGAATTTTTGTATTAAACCATATTAAATGTTTTCATGATTTGAATACTCATTTTAAAATAAGCGTGTAAAATTTAATTATGAAGATATGAAATTTTACACTTTGATTTAGAAATTTAATGTAAGATTTCAGTATACTATTAGTTTCATTTTAATAAACTTGAATTTATACTTATTTTAAAAATAATGAGTCTAATAAATTTTAGGATTTAAGGAAATTTATTTGAATGCTTATTATAATGTTTTAATATAAATTTCTAACATTGTTTTAGACTTTTGAAAAAAAATACATAACGCCATGAGGACATTTTAAATATATCTTATATTTTACTAAGTAAATGTGGTTTAATGTTTTAATTGAATTTTTAGATATATTGAAATATTTCTTTTCTCTTCAAAGACGAATACCAAAAACTTAAATTTTTATTCAATAACCTAATAAAGCAATAAACTTACGTAAGGCAAGAAGAAGCTTAAGTAATATTTGATTCATTAATGACTTAAATCCTTAATGGAAACCAAATTATGTAAGTGATTAACCTTTATATAAATAAATGAATGGAAAAGTAAGTAATGAGAAAAAAACTAGTAGAATAAACTAAGGTAAATTTAAATTAGAATTTAAATTATTGTAATGGAATAAATTTTTAACTATTTAATAATTAGAAATTCTAAAGTTGAAAGTAAGAATTAAATGCTAAGTTATAAACGAAATATATAAGGAATTTGAAATTTGTAACTTGTAAACAAAAAGGATATGAAAATAAGAAATGATAACTATTGAAGGTTCATTTACTAAAATGAAATAAGATAAACTTGTGTAATTTTCAATTATATTCTTAGAAATATATATATATATATATATATAACTTACCAGAATATTAAAAGTTGTAATGCTAAATAAAGATATGTAAGGGAATATTATACAAGAAAACTTAAATAATGAAAGTGTTCAATGAAATATACTTTTATAAATAAGAAATTTGATATGAAATAGTTATAAACCTGTATGAACTTAAGTAAATGTCTGAATTTATTGATAATTAAAGTAAATAATTAAATGAATACTTTATTAAATTTGATGATTGTAACATTGTAAATGGTTGATTACTTTAATTCCTTGTGAAGATTGTATGCTTGTTTGCAAAGATTATTGTTGCTTTGTATTGATTCATTTTGATTTTATGTGATGATGGTATGCTTTTGGTTGGAAGTGATTGTTGTTATGTTATGTTGACTATTTGTTATTAATTTAAAACAATTTAATCATTTCACTTCTATATAATTATTAACCTCTTTCGATTATATAAGTGGAATATAGGTTATGGAAGCAATTACTACTGCTTTTGATTTCATATAATAAACGTTACTTTCTCGACAAATAGGTACGTTTTTGGATTAGAGTTTTCTAGCAATATTATATTGTTTCCCCTGATATTGGGATACATTATTTTGAAAATATATGATATACTTTGTTATTTTCATATTATGATTTTTCCCGAGCCTCTCCGTACAAAGGAGAATCTACCAAAAAATTTCGTGAATTTTGGACTTAGAAATTTTTTGTGAAATGTTTTTCAAACTTTTGTTAATTTGAATATAAAAGGATTTAATTGTTCATAAATTAATATATTTTATTTAAACTATTTATTATGTAAATATATTGTTTACTAATTTAATATTTTGAATAAGATATATTGATTGCTTAATTCCTTTTCTCCCTTCTTTTTCTTTTCAGGGACGAAAAGTTTTGAGTGGAGGAGAATGTAACGACCCGTAATTTTCGACAATTAAAAAATAGTAAATTTAATAAGATTTTTGTAATTAAATGTTAGAAGAAATTAAAATTTAAGATTTATAACTGGAAAACACTAAAATGAATTGCAACAATGTTAATTAAACCTAATTATTAACAGTTTGAATGAAATTCCAATTAATTGAAATAGTGGAAGGTTATACTTGGTTATAAAGTAAACATAGGAAAAAGAATGTAAATATTGAATTCATTAATGAAATAATATATTGTTAATGGAAATTGAATAAAATTAGTATTATGAAAGAAATGGTAACATTCATTTGTAAGTAATAAACTTATAAATGCAATTAATGGCTAATGGTGAAAATTATTATATATATTACCTATTTATTTGGTCTACTATATTTAATTGGAAATAAATGGCAATTAATTCCCTTAAATATGCAGTTAATGTAGGTTTAATTGATAATGGTAAAAAGGTTGATTCTATACAATGTAACCAATGTAAATTTTTACAATAGTATGACCATTGATTTGAAAAAAGGGATGAAAATCAGTTTACTCAAATTTATGCAATTGGAAATTTTAATAAGTGAATTTATTGCAATCAATGATATAAAAGGTTTCGGAAATGAATGGTAAGATGAAATGGTAAAATATTGACGTAATGGAGGATATAACAATGTTGACTATGTATGTAAGGTAATATTTGATTTAATAAGAGAATGAAACCAATGTAAATAAATTAATTGAGACTTTAATTATAATTAATGTGTACAATTGACCAAAATTCAATAAAATGGAAATGTAGTAATACAAATAAAGGATGGAAATTGGAGTATATTAACGTAGTGAAATGTTAAAAAAATGTTAACTATGTCATTAGATCATAAGTTTGGACCATAACTAAAATTCTCAAACAACAAACTACAATAAAGAAATGAAGTGGAAGGTTCTAACGCATATTAGAATATAATTTAATAACAGGAATTGGAATAATAAATGTCAGTTTTAGTGATAAGTTAAATGAATATTGATTGATAGAGAAAAACATTTATTTAGTATGTAATTTAATGCTTGTTGGATACTGTAATTTTATAAACGTGTTTGCATGACTATAAATAAGGATTACAATGTTCACGTATTTATTTAATTGATTTCATCAATTAGGGTCTATTTTAAGGTGGAAGATTAAAATTAATTGGATAAAATACTTATTCAAATCTTTCAACTGAAAAAGGAAAAAGAAACAAAGTGCAATTAATAAATTTAATTTAAGAATGTTTTCATTTGGAATGTACACTATTTGGAAATATAAGAATGGATTTAATATTGTATAAGTTGATCATTTTAGAATATAAGAATGTTTACATTTATGAATTTCAAGTAATAAATATGAATTTTAAGGAAAATATAAGAATGTTTGAGGAAAATAAATTGAACGTTTCCATTTTGAATATAAGTATAACGTTGTAAAAAGAGGAAATTGAATTTTTTAAAACAACATTTTACGGTGGTTAAATAGCAGGCATAGGTTGCACGGAAATGATTTTATTACTAACCTTGAAATTTAAAATAAATTAAATACTTGAGTTCATAATTACGTATCGAGAAGAAAAAAAAGTTTAATCTTAATTTTGAAATCATGGTTCATGTTTTATTTTATGTAGCGGCGATCCCTATTATGTAAATTTTTGTATTCAAATTTAGTTATGTTGTCGTAATTAAATCTTCAATGAATGTCAAATTTTTATGTTTGGGGTTAACAAAATTAATTGAGCGAACAAACGTTTTGAAATTTGAATTCCAAAAGTTTTTTTATAGAGTATAGTTGGTCCATTCATTCCCTTTCTAATAATAATTGTCACACTTTTTTCGTTGTTTCCTCATTTGTTCCATTACTCATTTCCATACACATTGTCTAAAGCCTTTACATTTCATGAACGTTACCTACTTTTCATATTTTTAGTTCTTTCCTTCACCTCTTTTAATACCTACCATTTTTTTTGGGTTGTTTATATTTTTGCTTTATTTCAATTTTTACTTTGTTTGTATTTAGCTTTATTAGCTTTTCACTAGTTTCAATCTTTATTCTTGTAGCTTCATTTCATTTTTCTTAGATCTCATCTTCTATAGCTTCATTTTTTGTCTGCCTTCACCTACCTCCTTCCTTTTTTTCATGTTTCTTCTTCAAATCCCCTTTCTCTCCTTTTTTCCAAAGCTTTTTTTCTATTTCTTCTCTTATTCTTTAAATCTTCTTCTTTTCCAAAGCTTCCTCTTTTTCAGTTCTTCTTCTTCTTTAATTTTTTTTTTCTTTTTCCAAATATTCTCTTCTCTCCACGTCTTTTCTTCAAATCCAAAGTATATAATCTTCTCTCTAAAACTTTCTATAAAAAAGATTAAGATAGCAAGGACACAAAAAAAATGAGAAAGTTGTTGAAGATCCAAATCTGGCTAGAAAAGTGAAAGCAAAAAGGTGAGTGACTCAACCCATTCATGCAATACTAAAATTCCATTACAATTTAAATAAAATATATGATGTGATATGTAATTTTTTATTGCTGTTTGTTGATTAAGATGACATTTGAATTGATATTTGTCAGCGCCAAAATTGGTCACTAACACCGAAATCTAACTGAAAGCGCCAAACACCTATCACGGCTCACACCTAGAATATACGTAGAGGATATTAATATGAAAAACAACAAAAATTAAAAAGAAGGCAGTAAAAATAAAAGATTTATAGTGGTTCGGCTGACTCCGGCTTACGTCCACTCCAAAAATTTCCTCTTTATGGTTGTAATAATCGATTACAGTTACAATCCAAAGTTTAGTAATGGCAGAATAGCCTTGGCCTTAGAAAAGACAAGTGAATGAACCCCCGAGAAGATCCCCTTTCTAAAGCCCCACATGCTGTATTTATAGGAAATTCCGAGTTACTGGGCATCCTGAGTGGTCTGGGCCCACCAAGATGATAGCTGATCCAGACTCGACACTACAACTGATCATGAGTCCCGAATGTGATGACCTGACATTTCATAGGTGATGTCGTGAAGCATGCCTACGTGTAACTCAAAGTAAATAAAGGTGGGACTCGAAGTAGTAAGTACGCCGAGCCACACCATCCCACCGAGTCAAACTACCCTGGCCGAGCCACACATAACTAATCCAACGATGCCATTCCCTTTGAGGCCGAACCGTCAGTGCCAATCCACTCTAAAGCTGAACCATACCCGGCCGAGCCTTCATGATCGAGCGATATGCCTTCCTTCCTTTGCCGATCGATCCTTCGTTACCGATCCACCTAATACTCCAGCGAGCTACCGAGTGATGACCCGAAGTCACATGCCTTAGGACTCGAAGTTGCCGAGCGACAACCTAGGTCGAACCACCATCTAGTTATGTCGAACTACCTTTCATGACGAGCCACCTACACGGACGAGCCACTTACGCCGAAACATCTTGACCGATCGACCTACACAGCGAGCCACCTGGTCGAACCACCTTACCGAGCCATCCTGACCGAACCACAATGTCGAGCCACCTCCAAGTGTCGAAATACCATTAAAGCCAAGCCACCAGTGCCGATCCACTTATGCCGAGCCATCTAGAAGACTCGAAGAAATTATCTATACGACTCGGAGCTCGACTCCATACGATTCGAAGCAAATCCAAGGTGACTTGCGACTCATCAAAACGCAAGTTTCAACTATCCAATAACCTTCATCCATCGATTATGCCGAATCTCGGCAATTTAACCGTGTTTGCTATTCATGATTGATCATCCATCGATCCAGTCGATTAAATTCGTCATAAGCTAGCGTTGACAAATGAGAAGTCGATTAAGTTAAATCTGCATGTCCACGGCCTTGCTAAAAGGCTGGTTAACATGTGCCTCCACAAACATGCCTTGCGGTAGGAAGGTGTGTTTTGAATAGCTTCAAGTCCAATGTCTGAAGTCTATGTTTCGTTCATAACCATACTATTATATCCATGATTCAAGTTATTCTATCCAAGTGCCATTACCATATTCTTATCCAAATCTACGACTGTTCTGAGTCGATATCTGATTCTGAATCTAATGACCAAACCCTGAGCCAATTCCACAGCCATCCGAACCTGTCAACCGAGTTTTAATCCATCCATAACCAATGGCCAAATCTATGACCTTTCTGGGTCGATATCCAAATTCGAGACAGCTCTGGGCCCTTTGCCAAATCCAGGAACTCACCAGGTCCATCTATCCTAAGCCGAAATCTGAATCCAAGACCTCTCTGGGTTTAACTTTAAATCCGTTGACCTCGTCGGGTCGCGTTATCCTATTCCAGCCTCATCTCTCCGGTCAAGGGCTTGTATATTCTTCGGCCTCGGCTCTCTGACTGGGGACTTCCATATTTTCTGGCCTTGACTCTTCGACTGAAGTCTTTTTTGTATTCTCTGACATTGGCTCTCCATTCAAGGACTTTTATATTCTCCAGCCTTGGCTCTCCGGCCGAAGTCTTCTTATGTTCTCCGGCTCTGGCTCTCCGGTTGTGGACTTCTTATATTCTCCAGCCTCGACTCTCCGGCCAAGGACTTTTGTACTCTCCGGCCTTGACCCTCCGGCTGAGGACGCCTTATATTCTCCGGCCTCGACTCTCTGGCCAAGTAATTTTATATTCTCCCGCCTCGACTCTTCGGTCAAGAACTTTTATATTGTGTTTGAGTCCATTCCATCGCTCTTCGGCGAAGGGACTCGTAACTTGCGATCACTGCCCCGTCTCATCGGTCAGGACCATGATCGCGAGACTTGTATTATTTATTACATTGATCCAAATCCAATCATTATAGATTTCGGTTATCAAAGCAAAATTTCGTACAACAAAGGGAATTAAATGTCCAAAGTACCAAAGAAGAAACCAAAGTTTGTAGAAAAACAGAAAGAAAATTGGATTTCATAGACCCAAGCAGTATGGTTTTTCGTCGTCTTAGTGCATGTCTAGGGACCATCCTCGATCTCGTATGTGTGTAAGTGATATAGAAGTATTACTTTGAGTTCTATTAATTATTCAGAACCATAAATCCATTCATTTTATAACAAAGCGGCAGTGACTAGATCCGGTGCCACATTCGTTCGAGATAGGCGGCGGTCGCTCCCGTTCCACTGCTACAGCTCGATTCCTTATGTATTGTTACAGGTGACCATTCTTTACATGCTCCTCAATGATATCTTTCAAATGCCTACAATCTTTTGTGTTGTGCTTATCTAGCTCATGGAATACGCAATGCTTTCCTGACACCTGCTCATATTCCGAAGGTTCCCTCCTAGCCGGTTTTCGTTACTGGAGGTACCCCGAGTATCCAAGTAAATCCTTTCCATAGTTTCTGTCAAATCCACATAAGAGGAAAATTTTGATTCTCTCTGTTTCCTTTCGAGGGGTTATCGTTTTCACTCATTTTCCTTTTTCCCCTATCACCCATGCTTGATTCCTCACTGGGAAGACCTCCACCTCTAACAGCATAAGCTTCAGCCTCTCTTCCTTCTCTTTCGGTCTACGCGTCTTCCTGCCTTAGGAATCTCTCTGCTTCATGGTGGAACTCCCCAAGATCCGTTGGGGGTCCCTTTCCAACGATATCTTAAAATCCGAATTATCCGCAATCCCTAAAACAACTACCATCAAAACCATCGATGGATCGGGTCGATCCAATGAAGCTACTGCCGCATTGAATCGGTTTAAAATCCTTGAGTGACTCTCCCTTCCATTATTTCATCAATGTTAAGGTCAGTATGTTCTTTGGTCCGACTATATGGACCTGAAATTGCCTCATAAAACTTTCAATCGGCTCCATCCAAGTATCAGTAGAACACTCTCCAGCTGTCCGAACCACATAGCTGCAATATCCATCAAATACAAAGGGAAGCATAGAGCCATGACCTCATCCGATGCCCTAGTACCTCCATATTCCTCATTAATCTTGTCAGGTGAATGGCAGGATCCGTTCTCCCATCATACATCTCCAATGTTGGTAGATTAAAATCTGATGGATTCCTAGCTTTCCTGATAGTAGGAGTAAAGGGACTCCTATTCACATCCTCCAAGTCTTTATTTACCAGTCCACCTCTCACAGCTCGTCTGACCATCTCCGCTAATCTATCAGTGTCACCAAGCTATAATCCTTGTCTGCTGCCTCTTATATGTCCTCGATTTCACGAAGGAATCCTGGTACATACTTGTGACGACCCGAAATTTTTCAAGCAATTAAAATCGGAATATTTAATTGATTTTAAGTATTCAATAGAGCACTTTTAACTTGAATTACGAATATCGCAATTTATTTGATAATTTAATTATTGAATTAAATAATTTGAAGTTGGGAAAATGATTGAATCGAGAATTTTAACCCGATTAAAAATAATTAGAAGACTTATAAAATTTATATTTATAATATTGAGGATAATAGAAGTTTTAAAATTTAATTTAATAGTGGTTGGTTCAGTTTTGAAATTTTATAGTTTAAAATTGAATTGAAAAATAGCCTTACGAGGTACAGTCTCGGAATCCGACGAAACCAGTTCCATTGGATCTGTAATATTGTATTATTATCGGATTTCAATTTCTGTAGTGATTGGAGTTATTGGATGAGCGTACGATATATAAACGCATAGAAATTGATATTGAGACAAACTGAATCTGAATAAAATATAATTCCCTTTCTTTTATCCGACAATAAGTACAACCCGCTACCAGTATGTTCCCTTTGTACCCCTCTTTTCTTTTCTCTTCCCCTCTTCCCAAAAATGGCCGCTCGAACAAAAGAAAAAAAACTCGGAGAAAATAAATAGAACCCCAACTTCAAACGTTTCGAAATTGAATTGAATCACGACCCAAGGTGAGCATGTGTGCTCTGGTTGAGGGTTTGCATCAGATCGACTGTGGAGCGCGCGAATCATTTCGAAAGGGGGGCCGTGGATCCGAGGCATGTTCTCGTGGAGGAATGGGCCGCTGGGGATGTCGACCGTTCGTTTGAGAGAGGAGGTGGAGGTAGTTCAGTGTCGTGCGCGTGCTGGAGATGCGAGAACAGATGTGGGTTTTGGGTTGTTCGAGGTGACGTTCGAAGTGGGGAGACTCGTTTGCGTGAACGGGGTTGGCGGCACAGGTGATCGTCGCGTTTTAGGAAGGGTTGGAGTTTATTGTTGGTCGTGTACTCTTCGAGTTTTCCTGTGAGGTATCTTATGTTTTTTTATTTATTATTCGACTTAATAATATTTTACCCATACAGATTTAATATCTTAGGAAAATATATATATATATATATATATATATATATATACACACGATAGGTTCAAAAATATACATTTTACTACTGTTTAAAGTAAAAGAAAGAAAATTTAAAATCATATTTTATCTTACAGAGGTATTTACAGTTTGCTTATTTTGATTTAATAAATAAATTTATATTAAGTAAAGAAAATATTTATATATATACAAATTATGAGAAGCAGAAATATTAATATGTAGGATTTTAGATTTACATAATATATATAGATAAATGCACATGCAGGTTTCAATTTAAAAATATATGAAATTTTGGAGAAAATATATAGGAATTTTAAGTGTTGAAAAAGTTTTATGAAAACTAGACTTTTGAATCTATATAAATAAATTTTATAAGTGGATAGTTTCAAAGGAATGTGTATTTTAAAGGTAAATAAATACATACATATATATATATATATAGACTTGCTAGTTAATTTGAAATAATGTATTAAGATAAATTGTTTAATAAACTCATTTACTATTTTAGTTCCTAAGGGATTCTTGAAAGAAAATTACTAATTTAAATTAAGTAATTAGTTAATCAAATTAGAATTTAATTATCCGATTTATTCGAATAATAATAAACAATCTAATGTTTTTACATGGTCAAAATCGTGAAGAGAAAAACAAGATGATTTGGATTGGGTTACAAACAAAACAAAGGTGAGTTAATCTCACTCAGTTAATATAAATTTAAATTTAAATGATTGAATTTAAATAATTGTTTGAATGGTTGAAATTTATTGATGTGCTATAGTATGGTATATTCTGCAATTTGCATATTATTGTGCTAACATCTGTGGATGCGGGGAAAATAGGTTGGAGGGATCCAACTGGACCCCTCAACTTTTATTTAAATTATTTAATGTTCTATGTTCTGATTATTTGATATTCTATAATGAATTATGTGGAAGTATTGAATGCTATGGCGTGGTTGATATAATTGGGTATAATGAATTAACAAAAATATAAATTTGATTCTGGGAATGAAAATAAAAGAAGTGAAATTGCAAGTTAAATAATTATAGAATAAATTTAAGAATGACTTGGAAGAAGAAATAAAACGACTTTAAAATTCTAATAAATGAATCCTGAGAATGGAAAGGAAAATTTGAATAAACAAAAAGTTAATGAATTTTAAAATGCAGTATTATTAATTAAAAAGAACAAACATTTATTTAGAATTTAAGATTTGAATTATTGAAAGAGTAAAGAAGAAATTGAAAAAAATGATAATAAAGTCCATAACTACTGAATTTGGAAATGAACTGATAAGTAAAAGAACTTATTTCAAATAAAATAAATTGGAAATCAATTTGAGAAAATTAATTTAAGTGATAGAGATTGGAAATTTCTCTCTGAATAACCAAGTCCGTATTCAAAGTAAATTTTTAAATATAAATTAAAAGTTGTTTTAAGAAGTATGTTTTGAGAAATTTATTATTTCTAAATATTTAAATTCTAAAAGTAAGTATTTCCTTTAATCTATTATAGCAGTAATTATTTAAAGAGTGATTTAGTATCTTGTTTTTAAAAATAAAATTTTAGTTTTATATTTTATTAAGTAACCTTATTTTCAAATATTTATATAACGTGTATTTTTAACAAAATATTGAAGTAGTCTTATCTTAAATATTTTAGAGTAAATTTCAAAGTAAAGTGTTTTAAATTATTTTAAAAATCTAGTTTTGTGCTTGGTGCCTTCAGTGGAGATAGAAAATATTTGGGAAAGTTATTCTGAAAAGAATGATGATTTGAAAACTGTTTTCAAAAGGGTTTGAAAGTGAAATATATCTTGTGAAGATATTTTGAGGTTAATAAATAATTTGGGAAATTATTTATTGGTTGATGGTTGTTTGTGAATATTAATTGATAGTTAAATCACCGACTATCAATATTGGACAAATGCGTTGATCGTTTCGAAGAGACCGGGATCGAGATTTATGTCTCGAAAACCACTTCGATCTGTTTTGTACATTTCGTGAAAAACGATTTTGGATTCGAAGATGGAGCAGTGAAGTGCAAGGGCTAGTCGCTACTAATCCTGAGGATATTTCCAAAATGGATGTAATAGGAATAGTGCCTTTGGTTCCGTTCGAACACGGGACGGACTTGTATGGATGAATGCTTGCGAAACATCGTCAGGTGGACGATGGGCATTCTAAGGAATATATTCTAAAAAGGTAATGATTAGCCTCAAGCCTTATCAAATGGAAATGACTGAAAATCAGGGGTTATGTAGCAAGACTAGGTGGGTAGCACCCAAGCAGGGTGAGGTCATTCCAATCTTGATGTCCCTTTTTATTCCGGCTTAGTGGGTTGTTGCTGATCCCAACCGTGGGGTGATCTCACTCGGGATTATCCAGTAAGGGGTAGTCCCGGTCTTGTGTTGCAGGAGAGCGGGCGTACTCCTCGGTACGGTGATCCAGGCCCCGTACTGTGACAGGTGGTACCCTAGTGCCTAGTCATTAGTTGGAAATCCATTCTCCCTACGAGCCTTGTACGAGTTTTGTTTGTATTACCCACTCTGTGGCTAGTAGCTGGAATTTAATGAATGTAACAATTTCAGCTATTTTATAAGTATTTGTATATAGACCCTATTATAATATCAGAGGATTTCTATAAAAATTGTTTTAGCTATCGTAAGGTAAAAACCCGATATGTTTATTTGTGGCGTGGTCTTACGAGATGCTTTTGTTTTCAAAAGATTTTTGAAACGTTAATAATCAATTGAGTGTGATTTACTCATGCTGGTTTTCCAGACTAACTCGGGTGTTATTTAACTGTAATGCTCGGGTCAGACCGAGTATTATAGGATACAAGATATGATGCTGTGGAGCTCAGGAGACAGGCAGGATGACAATACGTACTTCCGTACTTGTTTATATATATATTCCGCCGTGTTGAGTGTTGTGTATCCATTTGTATGTTGTTATTGTTGAACCGCGATTGATGTACTCTGATGATGATGTAATATATAAACTGAGATATTTGATACTTGAGTAAGGATTATTTATTACCTATTATATTTTATTCCGCTGCGATGGTTAGATTCTATTGCTGATTTCTATTTTCTTCTTCTACCTCTTCTTCTTAACCCAAATGGTTCGTATTTCTGTACAGCTTGAGTTGATTTAGGTAGAATAGTGTTGACTTAAGGGGTACGGATTTGCGGGCTGTTACACTTGGTATCAGAGCTTAGGTTGGAGATAACTTTGGCTCTGGTGGGAATTACTCATTTAAAATAGAGTCTGTAGTACTCTATAATGAGTTTGAGCGTATTAATAAATATGAGCGCGTATTTGTTAGTGAATATAAATTGTTTTAATATTGTGTTGATTGGTTTATTGAGTGGCATATGAACCTTCATCGGCACAATCTCGACAACTGTATCGAAGGGGTTTCTAAACACTTGAATGGGGAAATCGACACGATATTGTTTTAAATATGGGTAAATGAAATAATTTAACCCAAAAACATATTTTGATATAAAGAATAGTTTTTGAAAACTACTTAGCTAATATATGGTTGCTTGGATGTTAGAAATGATGATATTAAAGTATTATCGTTGTTAAGTGAAAATTTAACAAGAAATTGAAATATAACTAAAGTTTAAGGAAATAAATTCATTAGAAAAATGGAATTTATAAATATGAATTACAAATGTAAATTATAAAATTGAAATATAATCAAATGAGAATTTGTATAAGCATAAACTGTACAAATGAAATATAGTTAAAACTTATTTAAGCAGGGTTTGAAAATTTAAATCCTGGAGATTTTGGAAGTGTTTGTCAAGGTGTTTTTAAAGATAAATGATGGCATTATTGTTTTGGAGATATTTCTGAAAGGAAATCTGTTTTAAATGAATTTTGAATGTGATATAGCATTGAAATCACTTGGAATATTGGAAAATAATTCTGATGTTGACGGCCGCATCATCAGTATTCATTTTCGAATTCCTAAGTGACGGATTGCTGCCAAAAACTGATTTGTTCAGAAAGCTAGTTGTTTTTGAAAATTTCAAAAGGAAATTTGTTGAAAATAAAAGCCAAGATTAGTTTAAAATTTTTGAGAAGTGTGATTTTGAAATGTTGGAGATTTCAAAATAATTTGAAACCAAAAGCCGGGTGTTTAAAATCCTTATGAGTTAGTTGTAAACTTATAAATTGGGATGGTTTCTAAATCAAGAAGGAAATACAAGTTTTGAATGTTGGAATTTAAATTTAAAGGGAAATGTTAAAAACGAAATTAACTTGGATTGGGAAATAAAATTTAACTGGATTGAAGTAATTGAGTAGGCTGAAAATAATATCCAGTTGTATTCGAATTAAGTTGAAATCGAATTGAGGTTAAATAAATCTGAGTAAAAATTAAATTGAATTGGAATAAGAATTCAATTGAATTAATGAATGGAATTAAATTCTTATTTGAACGAATGGGAACTAAATTGAATAAGGATTGGAATTGAAGTAAATAACTTAGAACAACTTATAGAAGAATCAGAATTAAATTGCATGGAATAAAAATATGCTTGGGATATAAATAAGCAAAAGGCTTGATTTAAAATAAAAGAACAATATATTCAAGCCTATGATGAATGGAATTGTGTAAATAATAAGTTGTGACTTATAAATTTTGAAAGTGGAATAGAAAATCAAAAATTAATATTTTGATGAATTGGAAAATGAAAAGAAAATCCAAACTTGAATTATAAAACTTAAGAAAATTAAATGAAGTGATATTTGAAATTAAAAATCAAGTATTGAACTATAAATAGGAGAGGACTAATTTTATAATATAGTTAATAAAATGTGTAAATGGGAATATAATGTTGTTTAATTGAAGCTGAATTGTGAAATTATGATGAAGTTTGGAAATAAAACTCAAGTTATAAATTGAATTCGACTTGAATTGTCAGTAAAGTAAATGTAACTGAATTGCGAGTTCATGAAATTTGGTGGTAAATTGAAATTGGATAGTGGATTCAGAACCTGAGTTATTAATTAAAATTTAACGTGAAGTGTTAACAAATTAAATATAATTGAAATGTATCGAATAAAAATGTAAATGGATAGAAATAGTAATGGTATGAATTGCAAATAAAATCCAAATAAGTGGAAATAAATTGGAAATGGCCTGGTAATAAATTGAATCAGCTGAATCAAAAAAGTTAAACTGTATAATAATTGATCAAATAAATTTGTAGTTTGAAATGGGATTGGATTAAAATAGAATAAAGTTAAATTGAAAAAAGAAATTTATTGCAAAATGAGATGAGCTTAAGTATAGAAAAAAAAAATTGAATAAATCAAGATAAGTTGACTTAAGGTGAATATAAGGGGGAGAGTTCAATTGAATTCAACTTAAAACCAAGTTTAATGATATTGAATTGAATTTGAATCAAGTAAAAATGAATTTGGATCGAAATAGAATTTGGTGGGTTGTAAATAATATTTAAGGAAATGAAAAATTCATAATGGATTGAGTGGATTAACTAATTATGTTGAATAAATAAATGGATAGAATAAATAAGAACCAAATGAAAGATGGAAGTAGAACTTATTATAAAAAGAAATGGAAATGAACTTAAGTTATTGACTTAAGTAAGTGTTGAATAAAATCCGAATTCAAAATGGAGTATGGTTTAAATGTGTTGAGAAAGAATTATTGAATGGGATAGCCTGGATTGTTTTCGAGCTAAATAAAATAGTTTGGAATAAACAAATATGGAATGAAATGCAAGTGAATGGATTCAAATCTGAAATGCAATGAAAATGAGAATATATGAATTGTGAATAAATTTTAAAAAGGGAATAGAATTAAGTATAAACTGAGTTGAAATCAATTTAAATTGGTGATAAAAACATAAATACTTATTTATTCACATAGATCTCGTCAAATTGCATAGAATAAATTGTCATTGGATGTAAATGGAAGCAATTAAGAGGCTATGAATTGATAGGAATAAAATAAATTGATTTTGAGATCAATTGAATTAAAAACGAGTTTGTTTTTTTCTTAAAAATAAACTAATGTAAGCTTGTGAGTTGTTAACCATTCGGATTAAGTGAAACGATGGGTGATTGGTTGTAAGCAATTAAATTTAATGTTGGAATATTTAAATTGCCTATGAAAAGTGTTTAATGTGCATTCCTTTTAGAATTCATATGTTTAACAATTGCAAATAAGTGAAATGTTGTTAAACTTTATATGTATGGCGCTTACATGTTTAAATTGAGTAAGTACACGTACCTGGAAGCCGTGTGGCTGGAATTGATTGCACTAACTGCTAAATAAATAAGCCACTTGCTTAAAATGCTAAATAAGGTACGCCTACGCAATAACTGTTTTTGGTTTTTCGACCGGGTGGGTCGATGTATATATATTTATATCCATTGTCAAATTGAAAAAGCTCTTCCGTACAAAGGAGACTCTGCCAAAAAAATTCGAAAATTTTGGGAGTTAGAAAATTTTGAAAAATTGTGTTAACGACTAACGAATTCAAATTGGAAACTAAAATAAATTAGTAAATGAATCTAATTAAAATAATAACATGAATTATTTATAAATGAAAAATAAAATTCAAATATTCAAAGTTAAAGATAAATTGAATTCATGTGGAAATGGAAGAATCAATTTGAATAGGAATGGATATAAACTAAAGTGGTAAGATGAAAATAAATATAAGAAACATATAAATGCTTATACTAGCTTAAGTAAGGAATGATGCATTTTCAATTGGAAATCGATATTTCAAATATAATTTAAGCTACTATTTGAATTAATAGATATTGATATTTGTAAGAAAGTAGATAAAATGTCTTTGAATATTGTGATTGGGTAATTGTCAAGTAGGATACGCAGGTAATATTAAGGGAAAGAGAACTGGATTTGATTTCAAAAGATAAATTTGGAATGCTCGACAAAAGGTATGTATTTAAGTTTCTATATGAAATTTGATTGGGTTTTTGGATCGAGTCACTTGGCTTTTTGTTTTCTTTTTGGATTTGGGAGGCCGTAGAGCCATTTTGTAGTTGTACCGAGCTAGCTACGCAAAGGAGACGCTGGCAAAAAAATTCGGAAATTTAGGGAGTTAGAAAATTTTTGAGAAAATTTTGATAATTCAAAATTTGGTTTAAATTGAAAGTTGAATGATTAAGCATGTAATGATATTTGAAAACTATGGAAGGTTTTGGGAAGTAAGTAAGAATAATAGTGGGTCTATAATAAAAGATATGTATGGCTAGTTAATTAAACTGTTTGGTTTTGGAAAAATAGTAACGGGTAATGGACCATTCTTCCTAATTAGTAATTTCGGGGACGAAATTCTTTTAAAGGGGGAGGAATGTGACGACCCGGAATTTTTCAAGAAATTAAAATCGGAATATTTAATTGATTTTAAGTATTCAATAGAGCAATTTTAACTTGAATTACGAATATCACAATTTATTTGATAATTTAATTATTGAATTAAATAATTTGAAGTTGGGAAAATTATTGAATCGAGAATTTTAATTCGATTAAAAATAATTAGAAGACTTATAAAATTTATATTGATAATATTGAGGATAATAGAAGTTTTAAAATTTAATTTAATAGTGGTTGGTTCACTTTTGAAAATTTATAGTTTAAAATTGAATTGAAAAATAGCCTTACGAGGCACAGTCTCGGAATCTGACGAAACCAGTCCCATTGGATCCGTAATATTGTATTATTATCGGATTTCAATTTCCATAGTGATTGAAGTTATTGGGTGAGCGTACGATATACAAATGCATAGAAATTGATATTGAGACAAATTGAATCTAAATAAAATATAATTTCCTTTCTTTTATCCGACAATAAGTACAACCCGCTACCAGTATGTTCCCTTCGTACCCCTCTTTTCTTTTCTCTTCACCTCTTCCCAAAAATGGCCGCTCGAACAAAAGAAAAAAAACTTGGAGAAAATAAATAGATCCCCAACTTCAAACGTTTCGAAATCGAATTGAATCACGACCCAAGGTGAGCTCGTGTGCTCTGGTTGAGGGTTTGCATCAGATCGACTGTGGAGCGCGCGAATCATTTCGAGGGGGGCCGTGGATCTGAGGCGTGTTCTCGTAGAGGAATGGGCCGCTGGGGATGTCGATCGTTCGTTTGAGAGAGGAGGTGGAGGTATTTCAGTGTCGTGCGCATGTTGGAGATGCGAGAACAGATGTGGGTTTTGGGTTGTTCGAGGTGATGTTCGAAGTGGGGAGACTCGTTTGTGTCAACGAGGTTGGCGGCACAGGTGGTCGTCGCGTTTGCAGGAAGGGTTGGAGTTTATTGTTGGTCACGTACTCTTCGAGTTTTGCTGTGAGGTATCTTCTATTTTTTTATTTATTATTCGACTTAATAATATTTACCCATATAGGTTTAATATCTTAGGAAAATATATGTACGTGATAGGTTCAAAAATATACATTTTACTACTGTTTAAAATAAAAGAAAGAAACTTTAAAATCATATTTTATCTTACAGAGGTATTTACAGTTTGCTTATTTAGATTTAATAAATAAATTTATATTAAGTAAAGAAAATATATATATATATATACATATTATGAGAAGCAGAAATATTAATAGGTAGGATTTTAGATTTACATAACATATATATAGATAAATGCACATGCAGGTTTCAATTTAAAAATATATGAAATTTTAGAGAAAATATATAGGAATTTTAAGTGTTGAAAAAGTTTTATGAAAACTAGATTTTTGAATCTATATAAATAAATTTTATAAGTGGATAGGTTTCAAAGGAATGTGTGTTTTAAAGGTAAATATATATATATATATATATATATATATATATATAGACTTGCTAGTTAATTTGAAATAATGTATTAAGATAAATTGTTTAATAAACTCACTTACTATTTTAGTTCCTAAGGGATTCTTGAAAGAAAATTACTAATTTAAATTAAGTAATTAGTTAATCAAATGAGAATTTAATTGTTCAATTTATTCGAATAATAATAAACAATCTAATGTTTTTATAAGGTTAAAATCGTGGAGAGAAAAACAAGCTTATTTGGATTCGGTTACAAACAAAACAAAGGTGAGTTAATCTCACTCAGTTAATATAAATTTAAATTTAAATGATCGAATTTAAAAAATTGTTTGAATGGTTGAAATTTATTGATGTGCTATAGTATGGTATATTCTAGAATTGGCATATTATTGTGCTAACATCTGTGGATGCAGGGAAAACAGGTTGGAGGGATCCAACTGGACCCCTCAACTTTTATTTAAATTATTTAATGTTCTCTATTCTGATTATTTGATATTCTATAATGAATTATGTGGAAGTATTGAATGCTATGGCCTGGTTGATATAATTGGGTATAATGAATTACCAAAAATATAAATTTGATTTTGGGAATGAAAAAAAAAGAAGTGAAATTGCAAGTAAAATAATTATAGAATAAATTTAAGAATGACTTGGAAAAAGAAATAAAGTGACTTTAAAATTCTAATAAATGAATCCTGAGAATGGAAAGGAAAATTTGAATAAACAGAAAGTTAATGAATTTTAAAATGCAGTATTATTAATTAAAAAGAACAAACATTTATTTAGAATTTAAGATTTGAATTATTGAAAGAGTAAAGAAGAAATTGAAAAAAAAAAATAAAGTCCATAAATACTGAATTTGGAAATGAACCGATAAGTAAAAGAACATATTTCAAATAAAATAAATTGGAAATCAATTTGAGAAAATTAATTTAAGTGATAGAGATTGGAAATTTCTCTCTGAATAACCGAGTACGTTTTCAAAGTAAATTTTTAAATATAAATTAAAAGTTTAAAGTTGTTTTAAGAAGTATGTTTTGAGAAATTTATTATTTCTAAATATTTAAATTCTAAAAGTAAGTATTTCCTTTAATCTATTATAGCGGTAATTATTTAAAGAGTGATTTAGTATCTTGTTTTTAAAATCAAATTTTAGTTTTATATTTTATTAAGTAACCTTATTTCCAAATATTTATATAGCATGTATTTTTAACAAATTATTGAAGTAGTCTTATCTTAAATATTTTAGAGTATATTTCATAGTAAAGTGTTTTAAATTATTTAAAAAATCTAGTTTTGTGCTTGGTGCCATTAGTGGAGATAGAAAATATTTGGGAAAGTTATTCTGAAAAGAATGATGACTTGAAAACTATTTTCAAAAGGGTTTGAAAGTGAAATATATCTTGTGAAGATATTTTGAGGTTAATAAATAATTTGGGAAATTATTTATTGGTTGATGATTGTTTGTGAATATTAATTGATAGTTAAATCACCGACTATCAATATTGGATAAATGCGTTGATCGTTTCGAAGAGGCCGGGATCGAGATTTATTTCTCGAAAACCACTTCAATTCGGTTTGTACGTTTCATGAAAAACGATTTTGGATTCGAAGATGGAGCAGTGAAGTGCAAGGGCTAGTCGCTACTAATCCTGAGGATATTTCCAAAATGGATGTAGTAGGAATAGTGCCTTCGGTTCCGTTCGAACCCGGGACGGACTTGTATGGATGAATGCTTGCGAAACATCGTCAAGTGGACGATGGGCATTCTAAGGAATATATTCTAAAAAGGTAACGCTTAGCCTCAAGCCTCATAAAATGGGAATGACTGAAAATCAGGGGTTATGCAGCAAGGCTAGGTGGGTAGCACCCAAGCAGGGTGAGGTCATTCCAGTCTAGATGTCCCTTTTTATTTCGTCTCAGTAGGCGATTGCTGATCCCAACCACGGGGTGTTCTCACTCGGGATTATCCAGTAAGGGGTAGTCCCAGCCTTGTGTTGCAGGAGAGCGGGCGTGCTCCTCGGTACGATGATCTAGGACCCATACTGTGACAGGTGGTACTCCAGTGCCTAGTCATTAGTTGGAAATCCATTCTCCCAACGAGCCTTGTACGAGTTTTGTTTGTATTACCCACTCTATGGCTAGTAGCTGGAATTTAATGAATGTAACAATTTCGGCTATTTTATAAGTATTTGTACATAGACCCTATTATAATATCAGAGGATTTCTATAAAAATTGTTTTAGCTATCGTAAGGAAAAAACCCGACATGTTTATTTGTGGCGTGGTCTTACGAGATGCTTTTGTTTCCAAAAGATTTTTTGAAACGTTAATAATCAATTGAGTGTGATTTACTCACGCTGGTTTTCCAGACTGACTCGGGTGTTATTTAACTGTAATGCTCGGGTCAGACAGAGTATTATAGGATACAGGATATGACGCTGTGGAGCTCAGGAGACGGGCAGGATGACGATACGTACTTCCGTACTTGTTTATATATATATATTCCGCTGTGTTGAGTGTTGTGTATCAATTTGTATGTTGTTATTGTTGAACCGCGATTGATGTACTCTGATGATGATGTAATATATAAACTGAGATATTTGATACTTGAGTAAAGATTATTTATTACCTATTATATTTAACTCCACTGCGATGGTTAGATTATGTTGCTGATTTCTATTTTCTTCTTCTACCTCTTCTTCTTAACCCAAATGGTTCATATTTCTGTACAACTTGAGTTGATTTAGGTAGAATAGTGTTGACTTAAGGGGTACGGATTTGCGGGCTGTTACAATACTCCTCATCACATACTCCAGCATTCCTGTTAAGGTCGGGATGCACGGCGTCATCTGGTATCCCTCCATGGATTGGTCCAGCATTTCTTGGTGGCGTGCCCCGAGTCTAGGTCCATCTAGATTGATAGTCGTTTGCTGATAGGGGACTGCCTCCTACTCAACCACTCCATCTGCTTGCTGGTTGAGTGCTTCTGCTCCAGCTCCATGGATCTGTGCTCCTGCAGTTCCTGCTTATCCAAATTGCCTGAGAAGAGTCTGCATCATTTCCTCTTGCCTTTTCAACATCGCTTCCATCTCATCTCTGGTGATGTAGGTGGATGCATGACCTACTCCAGTTCCAAAGGAAGCCTCTTGACTTCCCTCTTGTTTGCTCCTTTCTGTCACTTGCTTCCTTGTTGGTAGGCCTTGCCATAGCTTCCTAGAATTCAAGTTCCTAGCTCAAAAATTCCTGAGTGCTAGCGTTCTCAGTGAAAGCATCAAAATATTAGCACCAAAATTGGTCACTAACACTCAAATTCAAGCGAAAGCACCAAACATCAATCACAGCTCATAGATAGAATATATGCAGAGGATATTAATATGAAGAACAACAAAAATTAAAAATAAAGCAGGAAAAATAGAAGATTTATAGTGGTTCTGCTAACTTCCGCCTACGTCCACTCTAGAAATTTCCTTTTTATTGCTGTAATAATGGATTGCAGCTACAATCCAGAGTTTAACAATGGCAGAATAACCTTGGCCTTAGAAAAGAGAAAGTGAGAGAGCCCCTAAGATGATCACCTTTCTGAAGTCCCACATGTCGTATTTACAGGAAAACCTTGAGTTACTGGGCTTCCTGAGTGGTCTGAGCCCACTAAGACAATAGCCGATCCAGACTTGACACCACGATCGATTCTTTGCCTAGAATATGCCGACCTTACATTTCCTAGGCAATGCCTTGAAGCATGCTACCTGCGACTCGAAGTAAATAAAGCTGGGACTCGAAGAAGTAAGTATGTCAAGTTGATGTATGTATAACTCTGATTTGAATTGTAAAAATATAATCAAATGTCATTTGCAAAACAGCTTCATGAACTGTTTACTTGATTATTATAGTTTGTCATTCCGCTGTGAGATTCTATGTTTGTTTTTCCTTATTTTCTATTATTTTCTTATTTACCCCATTAACAGTACTCCCTTTTGAATTGTTTGAGTTAGACATGTGTGGTTTGTTGTCCATTTAAATCGTCCAAAAAGGTGGATCGTTACAAAATGCACCCGCAAGGTACGTAAATCATAATCTATAACGGTGACACGGGTTCCGATCTAAGTAAAGATCCTTACCTAAGATGGTGCCAAACAAAAATATAAAAATCAGAGCTAAGTTGTGCTCCCAATCTATCAAAATCTTAGCCAAGAATTGCTTCCTGTCAATCTATCTTTTAGAGGAAGGTCTATCGGATATGGGTTGTTAACATGATTTCTTGTCAATACCCTAAAGTTAAGTTAAGAAAGATGGATATCCTTTTAGAGAACAAAGGGGGTGATACCCTTAAGAATTGCCTTGAAACCTGTTTTTTTTTGAGTAATTCTTGGATCAGACCTTTCGACGTCGTCGAAAGGTTTAGCTTTTCAATTGAATAATCTTCTGACCTTGTTGAACTTGCTTGATGTCTCTTTCAAAGGTTTACCTTTCGATTAGGTCAAGATTCACTGAGTTAAATCCTTAAAAGGTAGGCTTCAATCTTGTCGAAGACTAAGGTGGTAGCTTTCCTTGGGTTTGAGCAGGAAATGATATACCCTGATGAATGTGAAGCAGGTTTTGACCTTGTTGAAATGTTAGGTCACTTATATGAAGTAAGTTTCGACCTGGTCGAAAGGTTTAGGCCACAAGCTGATTGGTTTTGGAAGGCTACAATGTATGTTGAGCCAATTGAGTTGTCGACCTTGTCGAGACGTTTAAGTCTTTGGGTAGATGGCCTCCAAAGGTTGTTGTAGATAATTAAATCCAAAGCAATTATCGACCTTTTCAAAAGTTTCAATCCATAGATTTGATAACTTCAAAAGGTTACCAAAGGTACTTGGACCAGATGTGTTGTCGACCTTGTCGACAAGAACCTTTTGATGAGATTAACCTGGAAAATTGAAGTTGTTCTAATAGAGATTTAGGTAAACAGTAAAGTAATCAACAAAACTCAAGACTTCCCTATTTAACCAAGAAAAACTTCATTTTATTAAATTCCCATATTACGAAATCGTGGTTACAGTGGTTTATTTAAGAAGTGTAAAAGATTGGAATGAGAGAAAAAGGATCCCTAAAAAATGACCCCTTCGGTCTTATTTATAGATGCAGGCGTCCCCTCTTTCGACTACATGCTCTCGACCGGGACGAAAGGTATCCCTTTTATATGCATCCGTGAACCTTTCAACTTTGTCGAAAGGTTTGCTCCTCATATTCCATTACGGACCTTTCGATATTGTTGAAAGGTCTGCTTTTCTTTATGCCTTCATGAACCTTTCGACTTTGTCGAAGGGTTTGCCTTCTATATTTTGTTGTGAACCCTTCGACCTTGTCAAAAGGTTACTCTTCACTTGATTGTTGTGAACCCTTCGTCCTTATCGAAAGGTCGTTCTTCACTTGAACGTTGTCGAGAGTTGTGCTTCCCTCCAATGTTGTCAAAAGGTTGTCTTTCATTCTTTGCTGACTTCTGAATGTTACTTTCTCTATAGAATCTTTTGATATTGCCTAAAGGTACCTTGGATGTGTCTTAATCAGTTCAAAGGGTTTGCTATGCTTTTGAAAAGGTCACCATATGGTTTCTAGTTCTTGCTTTGACTTCTTCATCTTCTTCGAAAGATAAGAACTCCCTGGATACTGTGAGATGGAACCTTTCGACTCCTTCGAAAGGTTTTAAAGCCGTTAAACTATGATGGCTGCATTCCTTCGACTCCTTCGGAAGGTTTGGTCTAATCTTCTCTTCCTCAGTCTCTGATAAAGGACCTTTCGACTCAATCAAAAGGTGGATTTTTTGGAGTAATATTTGTCCCTCCTCCATTTGAAGGGATGCTCTTGACATTCCAAGTCATCTATGTTAAAAGCTAAAATATTCTCGCCTCTTGGCCTTCCACCTTAGATCTAGGCCATTCGTTTAAATTTTATCCAACGATCAAGAATTTGGGTGACTTTTCTTATATAGTATGCTCCTTCTCTTTCTTCTTCTTTTACCTGCAATTAAAATTATCAAGAAATGGTAAAAATAATTTCCAAAGCTTTCTAAACATCATTCCTCAAAAATCAAGGTAATTACCAGATTCAAACAATAAGTATGGATTAATCTCTGCATTTCTAAGTTTTCATTTGAAATTACTCGTGCATTAGTCTAATCTTTAGTTTTCCTAGAATTGAAATTCAGTTTTGGTTTTTCTGAAAGATTTTCCTCTTAAATCAGTTTTTTTAATCAATAAAGCTAATTTCCCTTTCTGGATTTTGAAGTCGATAATGATTGTTATTTAAAATCTTTAGGTGTAGTTCTTATTTCAAGAAATTTCATTTTTACTTTTTGTCTTTAACCGGAGTTTTCAACTTGTTAATTATCTTTATGCTTCTCTTGAAATCGAATTGAAGCGATTTCAGTTTAAATCCATTTTTTAATAGGTTTGATTTATGTATTCTTTAAGAAAAATTTGGAAACTGGATCTATAATCGGGTTTGAGTAAACTACACCCGATTCAATTACCTAGAAACTTCTCGTATACAGTAGATAATTTGGCAGCATAAAAATAACCTCTTTCGAAAGAGGTTAAGATGGTAATATTGGATCTTCCTTCTTAGCACCTTTCGATGGGGTCGCAAGGTGTGGTGATGCTAACTTTACCAATGTCATCGAAAGGAAAGGTAATTAAGTGGGATGAATCTAACCCTTTGGAGCTCTCAACATGGTCGAAAATTTTCAAACCTTAGAGTTGTCCTTGCCCATCCTTGTCGAAACATTTAGAGCATTTATAAGTCAAACCTGAAACCTTTCGACTTCAATAGGTAGAATACATTTCGATAACATTGACCAGACCTCTCGACAATGCCAACAACACTAATCTTTTTAAATCAGGAATTTTAGGTTATTGGTTTCGATCATGTCGAAAGGTCTTGCCACTTGGCTTCTTGTTACACTTGAGTGTATCTAGGCTTCCATAGAGCTTTGGACATCATCGAAAGGTAATGAATGGGCTAACGTTTCGTCTCTATCTTTCGACTTTGTTGATAGCTCAAGGAATTCATGTTGTTATTTATTTACTTTATAGGCTTCCAATAATGTTAAAGTATGATGGTTTTGGTTGATGTCATCGTCCTACCGACATTTTCGAAAGCTTGAGTTCCCAACCTTTCAACATTGTTTAAAGCTTGAACTATTAACCTTTTGACATTATCGAAATCTTAAGCTGCTGACCTTTCGACAATGTCCAAAGCTTAAACTGTTAGGTTTATTGACTTAAACTGCTTGCACCATTTTAAAACTTTGTTTTCTTTCATACTTAAGTTACCTAAGTAGACTTATTTGGTTACTTCTTGAATGCCTTTTAAATTAATAAATAATCATGGGTTTTAATTAAAACGTTTTCACCTTGCAGAACCATGAGCTCTTCTAAAGTTGAAGCTATTGCCAAGCATTCTTCTATTGTATCTCAGAATGAAGTCAATGATATTCTTAAAGATTTTGGTATTACTGGGATCGAAGCTATCCCACCTCAACCAACTGATACCATTGACAGCCCTCCAAAAGGGTACTTTACTTAAACTGCTATCTACATATGGCATGGTGGATTTCTTCCTTTTCCCGATTTTTTGATCTCATACTTGTCTCATGTTGGAGTAGCTCCGACTCAACTATCCTCAAATGTCTATACTCATCTATTATCTTTGGAGATGTTGGCATTGGAATCTGGACTTCCTTCGCTCAACGCTAAAGTACTAAACTCCTTGACCAAGTTGACAAGGTTGAGGAATCATAACAAGAAGATTTACAAAGTCAATGTATATAAGAAGCTAATATCAGATAGTATCAACAAGTCCAAGGACTGGGAGAATCAATTCTTTTTTGTCAAGTGCTTCGCTGGGTTTCGTGGGACTTTTTCCTCTCCCCGTAAGTTTGCCTTAGTGTTGTCTTTGCTTTACTTTATTTTTCCATTAGCTAATCTCTTGCTTTTTAGGTGATTCTTCCAAGAAACTCAGTGATGTCGATAAAAAAACCTTCGACTCTCTAATCGCAACCTCAAAACAAATAGGAAGTTGGTTGATGCTCTTAACCCCTTCCACCTTAAGAAAAGATTCTTTATTACTACCTGGTTAGCGGGCCCTAGGAACTACTTCCATGATCATGCACACTTCTTGTGGCAAGCGCTTCCATTCGTTAGGCAATGCCGAACACTTCACTTCAATGTGCCGTATTAGCGCTGACCCTTTAAGTATATTAACGGTTTAGAATTTTCCTTTTTTTGTTCCTATCATTCTTTGAATTACTTTTACTGATTTTATGTCCGCTTGAACTTGTTCCAGTCTTTTCTAAAGCCATTGTATCTTCTAGCGGAGATGCTCCTCCTCCATCATCTTCTAAAGTCACATCAATTTGGGAGGCTTTTGCTAAATCCAAAATAACTTTCAAAAGAAAATTAACGGGGTCTTTTGAAGGCGCGCCTCTAACGAAAATGGCTAAAGTCATCAATTTGGTGGAAGAGGAGAGTGTATATCTCGTGAACAAGCTTTGAAGAGCCTTATCGTTGAAGCTTCCAAGGATAAAACGGAGCAAACTCCACATACTACCGAACCTTTTCCTCACATTACTATCTCTGACTCCCCAGCTGCCCTTACGCAAATGCAACTTGATCTATTGATGACTCCTTCTAAGATGCAAAATTCTCTGGAGTCGTCATCTTCTGCTCCTCCATCGACCAATTTTGATGAACTCGTTGATCCATCCTTCATTCAGAATCTTTTATTTCTTCTTCTTTGCCATCATTTAGTCCAGACTTGGTAGAAAATTATCGCTCTCTGATGGAGAAACAACTTTTGGTAAGCTCTTATGCGATTGATCTAATCGTCACTTGATTTCTCTAATTGCTAACTTGCGTTTCACCTCTTGTTACATATTTCCAGGAACTGGATAGCTCTCAATGGTCATGTTTTGAAGTTTTCAACTAAATCCTCTAGACTATAGAAGGAGAACTCTAAGCTACAAATTCAAGTATCTTCTTTAGATGCTGCTAAAACGAAACTTCTACAGAGTTAGAGCAAGTGAAAGCTTTCCACGCCCGGGTTTAGAGTGATTTAAAAGCAGAGAAGCAAGCTCACCAGCTAACTACTAATGGAAAATTTGCTATGAAGCTAACTTTGAAAGACTCGAAAGATGAAAAAGCTCACTTGGTTACCAAGAATACTTCCTTGAAAGACAAATTAAAAACGACCAGAGCCTCGCTCAAGCTGGCTGTTTGCACTCTCTCCGATGTCAAGAAGCAAGTCTCTCAGTTTGTTAAAGTCACCCTTGGGACCATTATGCTGAAAAATTACAAAGACGCCCTCATGCTCGCATACACGAATAACTACAAGAAATGTCCTGATTTCGGCTCCCCTTCTCTCGAACCAAGCCTTAGCTAAAAAAGTAATGGACAAAATCAATAAGATAAGGCAGGGTACCGAACCTGAGGGCAAGGAGGAGGTAGTTAATCCTGTTGAAGCTCTCTCTTTTCATGTCCTTTCCTTTGACATCGAATCTGATTCTGAGGAGGAGGGTGGTACTTATGATGCTAAAGAGGAAAAAGATGATGACGACGATGAGGGCAACAATAATGATGATGATGGTAATGATGATGATGATGATGATGGTTCTGTTGAAGTTCAACGCCCTAGTGGAGATAAAGGGGTCCTCTAGTGCCACAAAAGAAGATGGTGGTAATCAAGATAAATTCTGTGAGAAGGAGCCCTCTCCTCATAAAGATATGCCTCCTTTCTCCCCTAGACCATCTACTCTTTCGAAGGAGGAAACTGCTCTCACAAATTCTAAGAATCTAGAAGAGAAAGAGCAGGCCCTCCAGGCTTCAATTCCAATTTCTTACGTATGTAATTCCCTGTTTAAACATTTTCCTTTTCGAAAATAATAATTAGTGCAAAGCCATTCATTTTAGATAAGGAGAAAATCTCAGTTTCCCTATAAAATGAAATTTGAAAGGAAACAAACAGAAATAAACAAATTATATAGGGAGTTAGATAGATAGATAAAGGAGCACATCATCCTCTTTAAGAATTATAACAGTCTTGACCGGAATGATTCTGCCCTTGCATCCCTTAAAAATTAGAGAGCTGTCCATTATTAAAGAGAGCGCGTCTCCGCTACGACGCTCTCTTAAAGGAGAATCAGGAGTTGCTTAATTTATTTTGGATGATGATCGAAGAGAGGGGTATTTTAGTTAATTTCATGTATAAAGCTTACTGTAGACATTCAATTATAGATTTTTCGTACTTAGCTGAGTTCACCGGGGGTTTACTCAGATACTTCCATAAAAGATATTTAGATGAATTATGATCTAACCCACATCCCGGAGTTGTTGGAATTTACCGCGAGTCGGTCAAATTCCTCAAACCCATCCTACTGAAAAAGTTAAGTACTATAAAGATAAATTTGTTTCGAAGCTCTTCTCTAAATCAATTTTGCATGAACCGGTTGAATGATTGTAAATATGTAACAATTAATTGATTTATGAGTACATGTTCTGGTTCTGTTTTCTATGCTTAGTTTCTTTTTATTGTACTATTTCAGAATATCAGTTCTTTAGGTCAAGTCGTCCCAAGACAGAAGCCACTATGTAAACTAGAGGAGGTTTTACTCTAAAAATGCACCACTTTTAGAAGAGTTCGAAGTTAGCGAAATATTGCTTTCTTCGGGATGTATAGAAGTTATACTTGGAATTCCCTCGCCTCTGCTTTGACTTCCTCGGCGACGAGAAGGAAAAATTCCTTAAAGAGATCAAGACGTTTCATTCTAAATTAATTTGCGATCGCAATAGTCCCTTGGTTGCGAAGTGGGACTATAGTTAAGGTCCATCAGTTATAACACGTGAAGGAGTTATGCCATTTGATTCGACAGCTATGCTTTCAGCTAACTCTTTAGATAAAGTTAGAAAAACAATTTCTAAACTTTAAGTGTAATCAAATTACATGTATCTTTTAAAAAAAAAATTGTTTTAGTTGTAATCCTTTTCCATAATAATAAAGATACTTTTTATCTCTGTCTTGATTTTTATTTCAATTCTTTTTTTAAATAGGAGCTATGATTTTCTTCAACTTTCTTCCTTATAATATATCGACACATGTTGACTCTCTTAGAGAGAAGTTGTTGCAAAGAAGTGGAGGGATCGTTGCTCACGATGTAGTCTTATTAGAACGTTTTGGTGCTAACATTGAAGCTGGAAAATGGCATAAGGGATACTTTCTCCAAAAATCCATTGCCAGTGGTCACAAAGACCATATTGCCTATCTCAAGGATGATATTAAGAAGAAAAATGAAACGATCAACATGCTTAAACGACAAGTGAAGACAAATCCCACGATCGACTTTGATCAAAAGACATCTGAACTTATTTACCAAATAAGTGATCTAAAGTTGAAATTAAAAGACAGTCAAGCTCAGTGTTCCTCCTTGGAGTTCATTATGGGGGTTAAGACTTCAAAATCGACTTCCGGCTCCTTAAGCTACCCCTCCACCAGCCAAGCCTACTAGGTCAAAGGTTCTCGCAACCCAAAATTTTCCCACCATGCTCAACCCTCTCTTAGATTTAGATGATAATGTAGTGGGGAACTGCTGTCGACGGGTAAGAATTGAAATTGCCAAATATTTTGATGAGCAGCAGAAAGCAAAGTGTTCTCAGACTATTAATGAATACGCTTCCAAGAACTAGAAGTTAGAGCATGATAATTATTTGCTTGTCTAACTTGTCGCGGAGTTGGAAAGAGATAATAAAATAGTTAGGACGGCAAATAGAGCTTTTAGTCGCACCTTGAAGACCAACATTGATGTGATTGACAAAGAGAACAACATAAGAAGAAAGAATAAGAAGCTTACGGAAGTTGTTCGTGCTATAATTCAACACATTGTATGTCCTTCAATTGTAGAATCTCTTGATAAAGCCGCTCAAGATTTTTAGTTTTTTTGTAAATAATTTTGTAATCTTGCGAACAATTTCATGACTTACGTAAACCACATAGATTTTGTAAATATCACATGATTTGTAATCCTTATCTACAATATTATTTCTGTAACGTCTTTGAATTGCTCACTCGTTGATTTATGGACTTGCTGAATCTTTTGCTTTTCCTTATTATTTTGATTTCCCTGAAAAGCATGTAGCAAATAATATTTCTAATTGTTAGCTTGAAATCGACAAATTTGTCTATATATGTCATTTATGTAGATTAACAAACCATTCTTTCAATTGTATGAGAAATAACTTATACCAAAAGTTAAAATCTCATCTATAACCACGATGAGAGATGATTAGGAATGTAACTTCTTTCATTTGGCTAGAAAGTTTAAAATTTGCTGATAGAAAATTCCACTTTATAATAGGGGTATAAATATTAGAATGCAACTTTTATTTACTAAAGAACCTGATAAATCAACATTTGAAATTTTAAAGTTGTAACTCTTTGGCCCATTCCTTAACATTAGTGGGATTTAGAAAAGTTAGAAATCTGTAGTTCCCATTCGAAAACTCTTAACAGCGACTTTTATGATGATATTCTTTGGCCTAGATTCGGGCATTTGGAATCGATAGAAATCTAATGTTCTTGCACCCAGATTAGGGTTTACATAAGCAACAGTCTTGATACCCAGATTCGGGTTTAATAAGTTAATGATTGATAAAGACCCGAAGACCAGATTCCAGCGTTTGATTGTGGAATTCATATATGAAAGACCCGAAATTCTCATTCGGACCTGATGTTTAGAAATGGGAGTCCCGAAACCCAGATTCGGGTAATAATAAGCGGAGTTCTATCCTACTCCTTTGCTCCTGTCTTCTTTGACATATATGAACCCTTCAGGTTTTGAATAGAAATAATCTAATTGGCTGCCTCTTTGAGCTAGGACATCTTAGTCCATGACCAAATATGCTTTTCCTCAAGCTTGAACATCTTAGTTCATGATTTGATGAGCCTCTTTTTGGGCTTGGACATCTTAGTCCATTATTTGATGAGCCTCTTCTCGGGCTTGAACATCTTAGTCTATTATTTGATGAGCCTCTTCTAGGGCTTGGACATTTTAGTCCATTATTGTCCAGTGCTCTTAGTTAGCTCATCTTAGAGGCTGGAACCAAGGACTTACCAGACCTCCCTCCAAGAGGCACCCTACCTTGGCCCTTTTGCTGCGCGTATAGGGGCTTATTCGATGCTCTACCCTGGCCATCTTATGACATGGATAGAGGCCTACTCCGTCCTTCCTCCAGGAGGTGCATTAACCAAGCCATAACATGGCGTGGATAAGGGCTTGTTTGGTGCTCTACCATGGCCATCTTATGGCGAGGATAGAGGCTTACTCCATCCTCCCTCCAAGAGGTTCCTTGACCTGACCAAAGGCACAGTCAAAGGCTTGCCCGGTGCTTTAACCTGGCCATCTCATGATGCGGTTAAAGGCTTTCCCACCCTCCCTCCAGGAGGTGCTCTACCCCGTCCAGCTCGGCACGGACAGATGCTTTCCTACCATATTAGGTAGACTACTATCTTAGGCAGTATCCAAATATAAGGAGCATTTCACCCCCAACCATGTAGACGTTCTCTTTTTAGAAAGTTGATCTTTATTGATCTTTTCTCAAATCCTTTTTACAAATTCATTGGATCTTTTCTTATCTAAAGAAATTGATGATCATCCCCTCCAGGGCTCTGCAGTGGTTGGTTTCATGACCATTCATCATATGATAATGACAGAAGGACCCTTCTAAGTTCTTTTCATGTTTTGGCTTTTTTTGTGATAGCCAATAGTTAAGTTCATCCTTTGCAAGCTAGTAGACATTTTCCATTGATGTTCTTAAGTAGCATTCTTTTGGAAGTCTAGACTTGAAACTTGACTCTTGAGGATGACACGTTGGCTTTTTATTTTTCGACCTTATCATTTCATGCTCTTTAATTATTTTTCTTTTCATTAGCCTGTGAATCTCTTGGGTTGGAAGTGCTCTTGTTGAAGTTGGTTGTCATTTGTGTGCAAAGGCGTTGTAATCATTCATTATCTCTTTCTCAAAGATTGTGCCTTTGGAATAATGTTGGATTTTTTTTCTCATTTAATTAACGATATTATATTTTCCATTTGTTCTTTTTCCAAGTGCAAAGATAAATGTAGGACCCACATGAAAAAGTTTCTCAAGACCATACGATTCTTCTTTCTTTTTTTATAATCCTTAAGGCTTCGAGCCTTAGCCTTTTCTATTCATCTTGATTGAAGCTTTTGATGTTTACTTGGAAGAAGCTAGTCAAATGTGGTTCAGAAGACCCTTTTTCAGACCTTCTAAATTTTCTAGCCATGATAACCCAAAATGGACACACTTGATGTAAGATTAATCCAAGGGGGTTTAGAGAATAGTAGTGTTAGGGGGTTAACCAATAATGAGGTTCGAGCCCTCCTTCTAGTGACAAAATGTTGACACGATTTCTTGTCAATACCCCAAGTCAAGTCAAGAAAGATGGATATCCTTTTGGAGAACAAAGAGCATGATACCCTTAAGAATTGCCTTGAAAATTCTTGAATCAAACCTTTCGACGTCGTTGAAAGGTTTATCTTTTGAATTGAATAAACTTTCGACTTGTTGAGCTTGCTTGAAGTCTCTTTCAAAGGTTTACCTTTCGAATAGGTCAAGATTCACTGAGTTAAATCCTTAAAAGTAGGCTTCAATCTTGTCGAAGACTAAGGTGGTAGCTTTACTTTGGTTTGAGCAGGAAATGATATACCCTGGCAAATGTGAAGAAGGTTTTGACCTTGTCGAAATGTTAGGTCACTTATGTGGAGTAAGTTTCAACCTTGTCGAAAGGTTTAGCCATAGAGCTGATTGGTTTTGGAAGGTTACAATGTATATGGAGCCAATTGAGTTGTTGACCTTGTCGAGAGGTTTAGGCCTCTAGGTGGATGGCCTTGCAAGTTGCAGTGGATATTTAAATTGGAAGCATTATCGACCTTGTCAAAAGGTTTAATCTGTAGAGTTGATAACTTTAAAAGGTTACCCAAGATACTTGGACCAGATGTGCTGTCGACATTGTCGACAAGAACTTTTCAATGAGATTAACCTGGAAAACTGAAGTTAATCTAATAGAGATTTAAGCAAACAGTAAAGTAATCAATAAAATTCAAGACTTCCCTCTTTATCAAAGAAAAAATTCATTTTATTAAATTCCCAAATAAAAAAATTAGGATTACAATGGTTTTTTTAAGAAATGTACAAGATTAGAATGAGAGAAAAAGGATCCCCAAAACATGACCCCTTCGGTCTTATTTATAGATACAGGCGGCCCCTCTTTCGACTCCATCCTCTCGATTCAGATGGAAGGTCTCATTTTTATTTGCAGTTGTCAACCTTTCGACTTTGTGGAAAGGTTTGCTCCTTATATGCCATTATGGACTTTTCGACATTGTTGAAAGGTATACTTTTATTTATGCCTTCATGAACCTTTCAAATTTGTCGAACGGTGTGCCTTCTATATTTTGTTGTGAACCCTTCGATCTTGCCGGAAGGTTGCTTTTCACTTGATTGTATTGAACCATTCGACTTTGTTGGAAGATCGCTCTTCACTTGAATGTTGTTGAGAGCTGTGCTTCCCTCCAATGTTGTCGAAAGGTTGTCATTCATTCTTTGTTGACTATTGAGTGTTGCTTTCTTCATAGAACCTTTCGACATTATCGAAAGGTATCTTGGACGTGTCTTAACTGGTTTGAAAGGCTTGCGATGCTTTCGAAAAGGTCACCATAGGGTTTTTAGTTCTTGCTTTGACTTATTCATCTTCTTCGTAAGGTAAGAACTGCGTGGATACTATGAGATCGAACCTTTTGACTCCATAGAAATGTTTTTAAGCTGTTAAACTATGATAGCTACATCCCTTTGACTCCTTTGAAAAGTTTGGTCTGATTTTCTCTTCCTTAGTCTTTGTTGAAGGACCTTTTGACTCAGTCGAAAGGTGGATTTCTTTTATGTAACATAGGCTAAATATTCTCCCATTCAAATGTAGTGTCCAGTTAGCAAATGAAGATTTTTGGCCTCCAACCATTATTGGTATATGTAGATTTTTGGTCTTCTTTCAGATATGAATTTTCGGTCGTCTGCTATTATTGCCATACATGGAGTTTTGGTGTACTCTCAGATAAGGGTTTCTGGTCTTCTTTTATTATTACCAGATATGGATTTCCTGTCTTTTCTCAAATATAGATTTCTAGTCTACTATTATTATTACCAAATTATAGGCTTCTTTAAGCAAGCTACTAAATATATAATTCAATTCTCTAAGAAAGCGAATAGTTAATTTACATATCAAAAAGCTCAAATATGGAAAAGTAAAATACTAATCACCAAGAAATTTTAGATCAAAATTGGTATTCAATTTAAGATAATATACCCTACATTCAAGGTAACATTCATCAATATTAAATTTACTTATAATCTAATACATTATCTACAAAGTGGTAGGTGCAGAAGTTAAACAAAAAGAAAGAAAATCATCACTAAAGTTCAAGGTTTTATGCAATCTCCTCTAAATCCCTGGCAATCGCAGGGTCAACAACATAGCGAATAGTAGCATCCGATAGTTCTTTGAATTTATTTTTTCCTTCTCTAAAAATTATTTGCATCGCTATTTGAAGCAATCTAAATATTCAAAGTGCACTGGTGAGTCTTATTGGTTCCTCATAAAGTTTTCACTGCGATATTCAACTCTTCGATCTTTTGTTTGAAAGTATATCTCTCACGCTCGAGTTTTTAAACTTTGCTTTTGTATTCACTAATGCGCTGAGAAAATTTCTCATCGCATTTCCTACCAAAATGTTGTATGACCTCAAATTCGACATTTTCGCTCCATGTCAAGATTTTTTTTCATTGCTAAAGCCCATAGGAAGGTCTAGCAAAGTAGTGAATTCATGGCTCGTGAAGAACAAGATCTAGTAATTTTTACAGGAGTAGGGATAGGAAGACCAGCTTCGCCACCACTTGCAATGAGCTCCAATGATTGACAGTGAACTTGACTCTTTATTATGTTTACTTCAAGATCATTTATTCTTTAACATAGTTTAGTTATTCCATGTCAGCTTCGATTGAAGGACCGGACTCATGAATCAAGTTAGTTTTCTCTTTCAATGCTTGAAGTTCTTTCTCCTTTTCTTTAAAATGCTCCTCAATGCGAGAAGTCAGTTCCTTGTAAGTCCTAAATGCTGATTTCTATACGAAGTAGTTCCTTTGCCACTCTTGCGCTACAGAATTATTCAGAAATCGCGAAGTTGAGTCGTCTTGGGATGATCGTTTTTCCTCTACATGCGAGCAACCTGTCCTTGATCTCAATGATACGGAAAGCGTCTAAATAATCATATGTGCACATTAATTGAGTCTCTTATTAAGGATAATGGAGACAAGAATTAATATATGAAAAACAGGTTTTCTATAGATAATAGCAAAGTTCACAAATAATACAAAAATTAAGGTTACATCACAATACTATTTGAGATTGTGGTTTTGGCATTTTCAAATGACTCAGTAGACAATGTGAGTATAGAATGTAGGAGGCCTTAATCCCTTATGGGATATAAATAGGAGGGAACCGACATTAATCCCATTCCCCACCTGTAGGACTATAACGACCACATATTATTTTGGTGTGATTAGAGTGGATTCCACTGAGCAACTTATCCTTTTCTT
This sequence comes from Allium cepa, assembly GCA_030765085.1. Lineage (NCBI taxonomy): Eukaryota > Viridiplantae > Streptophyta > Magnoliopsida > Asparagales > Amaryllidaceae > Allium > Allium cepa. The sequence continues at coordinate 503,474,204 of CM060945.1, forward strand.
TACCTAGAAAGTCAAAGCAAAAACAAGGATAATGCATGTTGACTTCTTGTAAATATTAAGGAAGCAATGTCTTGCCAATTATGATGTTTTAAAAATCAAATATTTTTCCTTAAAGTCTTTTCTTAGCTTGACGAATTTACTCAAGAGATCACTAGAGACCGGACTACTTGAGAGGTCTATATTCTATACAATGCATTAAAATTATATAAGGATAAGAAAACCAAAACAATGAAAGTTATAAGTAAAATAAGAAACTTATCACTATTACATAATCATTCATGTTCATACAAAATTGATTTCTTACACATTTCAGAAATAAATAGCTTCATATTGTACTTGAGTTTTTTGGAGGGAAGAAGCTAGAAGAAAGTGGGATGACTGGCAGTCTGGGAAGGTTCCAATACATCCCAAGGTGGGGATTGGACCTATACTCGTCCATATATCTATGATGAAAGCGTCGGAGCAAACCTACATAGTTGTCACCTAAGTACGAAAAATCGATAAATTTACCCCTATAATAAGCTTTGTATAGAAACTCCACTGGGGTGTTTCTATCATCAATTAGCATCCAAAAGAAAGTCATAAGTTTGGAATTCTCCTTCATATGTATTTCCCGGTGATGACGGGCTTTCTTCATCTGAGGAGCAATTTCTCTTTCTTTATTCTTAACTTCAATGTGCTTTCAGCAAGTTTCTTATATTTTTTGGACAACTCATTACAATCTTTCGTTTGTTGTCCAATTCTCTATTTAATCAAACAATTTCTTCTTGGTTCTTTACAAGTATAGTTTCATAGAAATATTTTGATTTTCTTTTTAACTAAAACAATCAATGTGTTAACTAAAAATTATTTCATAACTTAATGCATTTGTATACAATGACTATACCTGAGAAAGCGGAACCGATGATGAGGAGATTTTCCTTTTGTTCTTAGGTCTTTATTCTTAAGAAGCGTTGCCTATCTTGGGAGAATCATTTCTTAGAAGATCAATAAGTTGGTATGCTTTAGCATCTAGGATAGTTGAGTCCAAATTGGCTTCACCGAATCTATCCTTGTCACTTGGAACTCTAGAAAATCCCACTCCATCACTTCATTACCTCCACCATCACCAATGAGCATCCTCCCCGAGCATTGAGCCTAACCTTCAGGGGATCTCCCAAGACCCTGTGCTAATACAAAAAGATAGAATATATATGGAGTTTAGCCGGAGTCAATAATCTAAGCTTATTCCCTATGCTTTATGCTGCTTTAGTTAAGGATAGCACGATTTCCTGATCTTTAATTTTAGCTGTAAGGAGCCGAATCTAGAAAGAAACATCCATTATTAAAAGATAATGATTGAGCATGGTATATAAAAAACAATAACTTTAACAACTTATTGGGAGTAGAGGATGTCCCTCAAATGTTATAAAAACATTTGGCGAAAAAGCATCGAGTCACTCATTCCCGTGCTTTGTTAACACCTTAGAGGTCATGCTTTCTGGGAAAGGACGAATGCGGTATAGTTGACGATACGGTTAGCCACCAACTTTAGCAGGGATTGCTATGCAATGGAGGATTTGAATGCTGAGGGAAGAGAGCCCTGCTTTCTGAGTAAAAACCTCTATGCAGGTTAGATATGTGTATGAGTTGGGTAGAATTTGAATGGAAGCAATGTTTAAGTGCTCCAGATATCTTTGAAGGAAACCTAGAAACCGAAGATAGCTAGTATGCCAAATATTTACTATGGTGATGGCAAACTATCCCTCAGGTGGATTGGTAATACAATCTAAATGACTTACAGGAATGGCTTCTATTCTAGTAATGCCAAATTGACCAAGAATATAATCCACTTCTTCTTGGGTCATTATATATGATGGATTTAAAAGATTGTCTGCTTTCTTGCCAACTGAGGTGAAGGTTTGGACCCTTTGATGGGCTTCTTAGTAGTCTTCATGCTTACTTCTTAGTAAATTTAAGTTTCAACCTTAATAAGAGAGGCCCATGAGATAACAAAATAAAAAGTGAGTAGGAATGGACATGTAACACTAATAAACTTATTTCAACCATGCTATGAACTAAAAATTTAAAATGCTAATACGCTTTGCAACTGTAATTAACAACAAAGTAATAAATGTTGTCGACAGTAATGAGTAACAACAATGTAGATTGTCGGCATGTTAACCGGTTAAATAGCTCATAATGTGTTAAGAAAGATAGGATGTAGATAATGATGTCTAATGAAGCTTAATTCATGACCTAAAAAGTACTCATGAAATAATAGTGATAAGAAAAAAGCTCGTCGACATTAAATTAAGGCTTTAGAATCAATGTCAAAAGCAAATGACATCGACTATGATTAAATGTTTTCGCCTTTAACTGATATATGTTTTCTCTTAACAATGGAAAGTTGTCATATCTTACCTTAATCACTAACACAATAAATATGGTAAGTTATCAAAATAGTTGCTTAACAAAGGGTATTATTGACATCATGAGACATGCTAGCCACAACAACGACTTTAACGAATAAAAGACTATTAATATCTTATTCTAATAACGACAACATTTATAATTCTATGTGGATCATCAACTTTAATAAGTAATGAAGAAAAGAATTAATGAACAAGAATTAGACAAAAAGTAATAGTGGTTACGAGACATTAATAAGCCGAAGTAAGGAGTTATAATGAAAACAAGTTTCACAAAGCATTAATGAACACCGCTACCATAACTAAAATTGAAGTAATGAAAATCGTCGACATCAAAGAATAACGACGACGAGAGATAACGTCTATCAATGAATGGCAAAAACATGAGTTGGTATGAATCAGTGATTGGCGACATTAACTGTGATTAAATAACTCTATAACTAATTGGTAGCACTATCTTTCGACGATAAAAAATTACCGCATCACATCCTGATCAATAATGGAATAATGAAGAGTCTTGTCGACGTCAAAGATCATGCCAATACTATAACATCAACGTTAGTTATAACCAAAATTATTGATGTCGCATCTAATCGATTTAAGTGTCCTTATTATGGTGACATTTGTAATGCTAGATAGATTACTCACAATACAAAGGCTTTGAGTCAAAAACCATATCTAATGAAATAACAAGGTAATATAACATTTTATCGATTTTGAGTATAATGACAACGTCCTTGAGTGTCAACGTCTACATCGTTGTAATAACAACGTGAATAAAATATTGAGTTTTAGGCCTAATATGTCGCTTTTGTTGGCGAGCAAACTTAGAACATACCTGCTTTCCTACCAACATTCATTGATATCAAGATCTATTTATGAGGCATAGAAACATTACGCCAATGAATTAACAGCTACAAGGTTAAACAACCTACTTTTAGTTTATCAATTGTATAATGAGCGACGACAGCAACACAAGTCTAAATAGTAACGGTTCTAGGTTTGATATACTACCCATTTCATCATAAAACAGAAAATGCCCAAATCCCCAAATGAACACCAATAAGAAACTAATCCAATATTATGAAAGGTTAATAATAATAATTCACATAAAAAATTGAGTTGTTAAGATTAGATAATGGAACTCGATTGCTGATTTCAAAAGTAATAACATCGAAGCAAAACACTAGTCACGATTTCACCATAAAATTTATGATAACTAATTTATGAGTTAATTGAACGAAAGCTGTACTTGGGGTGAAAAATTGGTATTAAAAAGCTTGGGCTTGCAGCTAATTTTGAGAATTTAATTGTTTTTTCAAGTTTTCGAAATCACAGATAAAAGAGGAAAGAAAGAGAAGCTTATGTATTTATAGGAAGAGAAAATGGGTTCCATTTGATTTAATTGAAATGTACGGATAGATAAGCACAAGAAGACAAAAGGCAAGAAAAAGGATGACGTCGAGAATATTGACTTGAAAAATCAATGGTTCCTTTACACTAGGGGGCCAAATGTTACATCTATCGATATTCAAAGAAATAACGTCGAGAGTCATTGATGTGAAACCTATTATGAGTAAAGCCAAAGAATAGCGACATCACATGAAATCCATTGGCCCAATAAAGCATGATGCTTTGGGACATCGACGTCCTCTTTCGTAAGGAAGAACTGGTCTTTTGCTACGTCGACCACCATCACTACAATGGAATACTATGCTACTACATTCCCATAACCCTTGTGCATTGACGTCGGGATTCATGATTTCCGAATCAATGTTGAATGAAGCCATATCCTATCGACGTTGCCAACGTCAACCATTCTTAATGTTGCTTGTGATCGGAGTTATTATGTACTGATGGTATTTTCCATCCCAACGTAATGCTACTCATCAAAATTTCCTTATAAAATGAAACACAAGTTATAAATGTTGCCGAGGTTCGATACTATTACATCGTTGACTCTTGTGGACATGCTTGAAGATATCATACATCTACATGCACGATGTTGATGATTTCCATTGTCAATGTCCATAGATGCTGTCGATGCCACACTTCATTGGCTGTTATGTACTGATGTCGAGGATTATCAATGTTGCCATTACACTAAAGCAAATTACTATGTTAAAACACTATTATGTGCCCACGTCGCTCTTAAATAGTGGTTAATGCCGCCAACCCTCAATCAAGAACATCACAGGTTATGCGGCCATCGTCATCGATAACAATTGTCAGTGTCGACAATCATCAATACTAATAAGATTCATTGAAGCTGGCTCCAACGAACGTTGTTTTTCATCGATGTTACTACATTATGATTACAATGAGAGTTGATCAACATAATAGAAGCCACCAACATCGAAGCCAAGCAATGTGAACACAAGAATACCAACCTTGATGCTAGCGTGAGAAACACGAATCATATGGATTATAAAATCATTCAAAAATAAAGGTATCTCGTAAGACTACGCCGTATATAAACATGAACAGTTTCTAACTTATGATAACCAAACCATCTTTGTTAGAAATCTTGTGATATTGTAATAATGTTTAAAGTTTAAATTAATATTGAATCATAGTGGGAATGGTTAAATTAATTACATTCAACGGCATATTTAAAGTACAACCAAGTCCGTAAAGGCACGTATCGAAGAATAGATTCCATATAATGATTAGGCTACTAGGGTTCCATTTGTTATAGTACACCTCTGGAAAAATTTACCAAGGGCCTTATATGGACCGCCTGCCAACACATGAACCATCCTAACCCTTCCTAGATAGTACCGATTAGGTTATCACCCTGGTTGTGGCCAACAATCATACCGAGTCACTAGCATACAGAAATCCATAAATATCAATGTAGATCGGCTGATGACCATACCTTAATGGTAGCGAATCACATAGCTTTGCAACATATCCCATGTTTTAGTTATTACAGGGTGTGAGGGTTGAGGCTACGTTTTACATTTTTAGCAAATCCCACTTGGAATGCTAACATTGCCTTCCAAGCAATAATGCAATGCCAACATTCATCCATACAAGTTGTTCAGGATATGAATAAACGAAGGCACTACTTCTACTACATCGGTTTTGGAATCACCTTCAAGGTCAGTAGCAAATAGACCTTGCACTTCAAAGAACTCCATCTTCGATTATCTTTAAGATGTTTCTAATTCGAATGATTATGCTATTTCGAAGTGGTTTTCGGGTAACTTATACTTATCTGATCCCAGTCTCTTCGAACCATCAATTGATAGTTTCAAAACTAGTCAAGATTTGACAATCGGTTAGTTAACTATCAAATAAACAAACAGTACAATCAAAGATTTAATTTCATATGGAAACCCAACATGGTTAAACACATAAGCAAACACTAAACTTTTTTAATTAATTCTCTCATTAGTTAAAAATCAATTTGCAAATACTTGTATTAAAATAATTTTACAAAGACATATTCACAAAACTTCTCTACTCTTTTTAGTACTTGGAAATTATTCATATTATTCACCCAACACTACATTTTCAATACTTAGAAAATGTATCCATATACTTATATCCATGATATAAGTATATTCGCAAATCTAAAAAAAATCATATTTTGAAAGCATGCTTGTAACAAACCGTAAAATTTTGATAATTAAAGTTGTTCATTTAATAAGATTTTGTAATTTAGAGTTGAAAGAAATAAAAATTTGTAATTTAAAAATCAAATAATAACTAGAATGAATTGTAACAATACTAGTGAAAGTTAAATTTTTAACAATTCCCATGGAATTCCAATTGATTGACATAATGTAAATGTTATAACTTGGTTATAAATTTAATATAAGAAAATGAATGTAAATAGAATTAATTATGGAGATAATATATATAATTAATGGTAATTGAATAAAATCGGTATTATGTAAGGAATTATAATATATGTTGTATTAATGTGTGCATTAATTTATAATGGGATATAAAAGGTAATTGATAATTTAAATGTTGACTTATTAATAAAATAATGCGTAATGAATGGAAACGAAATAATTTGTGTAACAAGAGTTTTTATAATAATTGTTTGTTTACAAATCCTATAAAAACTATAATGGTGACAATTGTTGTTGTTACCAATTTAATTAATCGATTGCAAATAAATGTCAATAAAATGTTACATTAATATGAGTTAAGACAATGACTGTAAATTGTGAATGTAATAAAACAAATAAAAATGTAGATTATATTCATTTTATAAAATAGCAAAATCAAGATAAATGAATCAATTTAGGATTTTAAATTTTACTTAATGTGTGGAATTGACAAAATTCAATATAGTTGAAATATGGTAATTAATACAAATAAAAGATGGAAAATTTGAGGATATTACTGTAATGAAATGTAAACCAAATGTTAGCTATGTTTATAGTATAATAATTGATTGAGTATAAAGATTTGAATCAAATAAAATCAATTTATTGGAATTAAACTTTAATTAATTGGATTAATTATAGTTGAATGTGAATTCTGCAATTATTAAAATAATCAACACTGAAATTAACATGTAAATTTACTTTAGTATTATATATGTCTAGGTAATCAAAATTGATAAAAATTGTTAATTATTAAATTGGAATTAAAAGGTGGTCTAATTAATTTAGTTATTTATTTAATAAATGTGAAAATAGCCGTTTTAGCAACTGTCTCAGATTTCAAAGAAACCAGTTTCACCGGATCTGTAGAAGTGAATTATTGTAAGATTTCAAGTTTTGTAACGATCGGACTTGTCGTTTGATCGTACGGGCTCGAAACGCCTAGAAATCAATTTAAAATCAATTGAAATCAATTTGAAATAAGCTGATTTTAACATATCTCCTTCATATGATGGAGTTAGGACTTGAAATCTATTCCATTGAGTGTTAAAGTATTAAAAACATCTATTTTGATATATAAAATGATCCATTTTTGTTCCGGAGATAGAACGGGCTTTTCAGGTCATTTATCGTTCAACTTGTAAATCAAATCTTGTCCATCCATTCTATTTTCATCTTTGTCTACAAATAGTCCGTTATAAACCCAAGCTCCTCCTTATTTTCAGTTTGTCTGTATGTACGATTCTCTTTGACTCCTTCTCAATGCTAGACAAACCAAATAAATTCCAAATTCAATTGCAGTTCAAAAGTTCAAACTCCTCAAATTATATCAAATTTTATATCATTTCGAAGCTCTCTATAAGCGAAAGTCAAACATGTGACTCGTTTTTCGATCTGGGTCTCTGTGTGGTCGAAACTGGATGAACTATTCTCGACCATTCGTTGATCGTCGATCAACTTCGACTGATCGTCGATTGGAGGGTACAGTTTTGTAGAGAGGACCGAGGGTAGTGCATCGGCGTAATTTGTTTGGCGAATCGACGGTTGGATCTGCACCAATAATTAGCTAGGGTTTTTAATCTAGCGACGGAGTGTCATGGGGATGTGTGACGAGGCCGTAGGAGCCTCTGGCGAGGCGCAGCAAGGCGGGCCTCTGACAAGTGCGCGACGAGCTCGTGTGGCAGCAGCGGTAGGAATGAGAGCATTGGCGCACTTATGAAGATGTCTAGGCATGAGTAGGGTTTCTAGATGGAGATGACATGCGTGACGCGGCGCTCGAGTATAGGTCCATGTTTTTTGTTTTGTTTTTCTTTTATTTTAATTTCATTTCAATTTCAATTGTTCTGATCACAATAACTTTCACATACAAGGTCCATTTCACGTGCGATTTCTTCTGCTAGGATCGTATTGGAATTTTGAACATTTTGACGCTGGTTTGGATGAATTCTGAGACTGCTTGAATTTTGGGCTTAAATTGGATTTAAATTCAATTTAAATTCAAAGGTTAGTGATTTGACTCACTCACAACTTATAAAATTTCTTATCTTTGTTAAATTAAATTAATGATATGATAGGAGATTTATTTATGGCAGTTGGTATATTTTAAATCATCATCTCTGTTAATTTGGATTTGCTTGAATTAAATCGTTATTTAATTTATTATTGAATATTGTGCAGTTAATGCGCTCGGTAGATTCAAAGCGGTGGAGGGGCAAAAAGTCATAGCGGGGATACAGCGAGGATATAGTGGGATATAGCGGATGACTCTAAAATAACATGTAAAACTCACACTTAATATTTTTACAAATATATAAATGGTAATTAAATGAAAAATTATCATTCAATTGAATTATAAATAATTTCAAATAAAAACATGTGCGAATATACTTTAAATAAACGAAAAACTGTTATATAACATAATTGAATTTCGTAGAATATTAGAGTATTTTTATTTCTGAAAATATATTAAAAATTAAATCAAATAAATTAGTTTCATAATTTTATAATGTATAAATGCAATTTTTCAATTCATTTTATTAAAAAAGATATAGCGGGAATAGCGAAAATAACGGGATATAGCGGAAATAGTGGGGATTACAGCGGAAAGGCTATATTTTGGGGCTATATGGAAAAATCGTAGCGGTAGAAATCCGCTATGAGATATAGCGGGGTTGTAGCGGGGTAATAGCGGAGAATTAACTACACAGATTGAATATAAATTGCCAGTTAAATACCTGTTATTGATTTTCAGTTCTATATTAATATTTATTGATTGATTTGGATGATGATTGTGATGGATATTTGACTGTTGATAGTTGATGAATGGATGTTGCATTTTATATCGTTTAAACTGCAAGTTCTGTATGGGTTGAAATGATACATACCCGAATGATCTATAGATTAGGGAAAAATCGTTATAGGTTTAAATGATAGAGTCGAGCGATTTTATTGATTTTATTATTTAATTCGGGATTGCTGTTTGAAATGATATATAACCGTAAAATATAAACATGTAGATTGAAATGATAAATATCTGTATCACTTGACCCTAGGGTAGAGAATTATATGCAGACATCGGATTGGTTGAATTAAATGATTTTTAAATCATTAATTTTCAAATTTAATTGAATGATATTTTTGAACTAAACTTGTGTTATATAAATTGAATCATTATTAAATATCAAGTTATGTTGAAATTTGAATTTGTTAAAGGAATTGTTAAGGAAATTAGATTTAAATTGTAAGTTGAATTTTGAAGTATAAACGGAATTAAATGGAATTGATTTATTGAAATTGTTTGAAATATAACTTTGAAATATAATGTAATGTTAGTGATTTAAATTTATATTTCAAACATGGTTTGGAAGCAATTTAATAATTTTATTGTGAGTTGAATTATGAAACTAGGTTTAGTGATTTGGAAATGTGAAAGGGTCCATAGATGTTTAAATAAAATGAATAGTTAAATTTAAACACATTCCAAATTCATATTTCAAAGAAATGAACTGTTTTAAGATATATTATTATAAAGATTCTAAAATTTAAGATTTTCAAAATATTAAACTATTTTAACCTATATTAACTATATTAAAACATTTTAACCTATTTTAAACCAATTAATTTATTTTAAAGCTAATTAACCCATCTTAACTCGTATTAAATCTAATTAACCTATTTTAAAGCTATTTAATCTATTTTAATCATATTTATTCTATTTTAAATCTATTCAACTATTTCAAAATCTATATTAACTATTCTAGAGTAATTTGACTGTAGCATCCCACCCTTTTGAACATTTTAAGCAGATACACGTTAGATTCAAAACATACAGAAGATAAGATTGTTATGAGGTAAATAAGAAAAAACAAAGAAAAGAAGAAGAAAATTCTCGCCGTGGAATGACAAAATATAATAATCAAATAACAGTTCATGATGCTGTAAATAAAACATTTGATTATACTTATACAATACAAAATCAGAGTTACGCATATCAGAGATAAATAAATAATGCAGCGGAATGGTATGAATGCAATGGAATAAATATAGTAGATAACAGTAGCACAATCTTCGTCTTCGTCATCCAGAAATAAGGTCTTCAAACACTGAAATGGTCAAGCTGATCCGAGCGAATTGAAAAGACAAAACACTTGAGTCAGAAATAAAAGATCTCATGTAAGTTAAATAAACGGAAATAAATATGAGTGGAATAGCATCAGAGATGTTTACAGGGTTTAACATCTCATATCCAGTGTCTAACGTGAGAGCAGTAACTTAAGATATGCTCGGGATTCACACCTCCTAAGGATCCATTAAACTATTTACTATATAGTACAATATGCTATTATAATAGTGCCTACAGTAAAGTAATGTAACGACCCAAAATTTTTAATAATTAAAATTTGAATATTTAATTAATTTTAAATATTAATAAGTGAATTTATAAGTCGAATAAATTTTATTTCGAATATTGGATTTAATTGAATAATTAAATCGATAATTTAATATGTGAAATTATGGAAATAATTGAAAATCGAGTTAAATATGATTGAAAATGATTTTTAAAATTTTATTTTATCATGTTGGAGTTAGAACGATATTTTAGAACTTTTAAAATCGAATTAAAAGTTAATTTGTGAAAATTGAATATTTTAATATTAAAATCGACTAGTGAAAATAGTCAATTTTTGAACAGCCTCAGAATTGAACGAAACTAGTTCCATTGGATCCGTAATAGTTAGTTATTACCGGATTTCAATTTTCGTGTTAATCGGAGTTATCGTTTGATCGTGGCAGCTCGAAACGCATCGAATTATTTTTAGTTTTAATTTAGCGAGTTAAAATAGCCATTTTTCAAAAAGTCTCGGATTTCGACGAAACCAGTTTCATCGGATCCTTAATGTGATATTATTGTAAGGTTTCAAATTTCGTGTCAATTGGATTTACCGTTTGTCCGGTACAAATTAAATCGCCTAGAAAATCGCTTAAATCGGTTTAATTTAAATTGAACGTTTATAGCCATAATTCGCACAGATGTCCGAATTAGCTTTCAAAACCTGTTCCATTGTGTCTGGAACGCGGGATAAACCCTAGGAACATCAGTTTCGGCGCGTAAATCGGAGTTTGGAAAATCGGAATGAATAGTGTTCGATTTTTTCCTACAAATAGCCCTTAACCCTTTAGAAATTAAAAAAAAAATTTACAAAACCCTAATATGCGCAGCTGACACCCCATCAACCAATGGCCAGAAAGCATTGTTAATCTTCCCCAATTTTCTCAAAATCCGTGAATCAATTCACGAAGTCATCAACTACAAAGAGGTAGAGCACATCGAGAGCTACGAGTTCAACGGTGGTGATGTGATTTGGAGAAACATAGAGGGAGTAGGGGGGCCGCGTTTGGCTGTAAATCGTGCGCGTGTGTCGACGTCAGGTCAAGGCCGAGCTTGGCCATACTTTGGGCGAGGGGGGAGTCGAGCACGTGCTTTCTGGTGGTGGGTGCCGATCAACGTGGAAGTGCTCGGTTTTGTCGTGGTAATTGAAGCAATGGCGGCGGCTAATGGGTAGGGTTTGTACGTGAATACTGGGAGATGGGGGAGAAGAAGGGTGCGGCTGTGATGGAATGGTCATGGATCTAACGGCCTATGTTTGATTTAGGTTAAAAGTTATACAAAAAAATGTTGTAATTATTTATATAAAATCGTGTACAAACTTCATAAATTCATAACTTTTTCATACGAGGTCGAAAACGCGCGAAACCAGTTGCGTTGGAATCGTATGGACGAGAACTACGCGATGAAATTGGATTGGAGTCGTTTGGAGTAAGTGAGAATTTTGGGTAAAATTAAACGCGCGTTTAATTTTATTCGAAATAAATCGCTAAAACGGAATTTAAAATCAAGGTGAGAACTTCTCACTCAATCGAATCAGTTTCGATTTTATTTTAAATAGTTAGATTTAAAATATTTGAATGCATGTTTGAATGATGATTGTTATCTATTGATTGTTAAAATAGACATTATGCGCCGTTAGTAAGCGGATGTTATTTATTAAAAACATATACCGTGAATATTTCATAAACAGTGAAATTGGTATTATATATAATAGCAATATATATATATTGGCATATGTATGTATTGGAGTTATTGATTTCCCGCATTTTTTGTTTAGCGGATGAGACCCTATTGCGCCGTCTATTAAGCAGATAATATTTAATAAAAACATATACCGCGATAATTTCGTACTGGAGCGAAATTGGTATTGTGCTAATGTTTTTGGATGCAGGAAAACAGGTTGGAGGGATCCAACTGGATTCCTCAACAGTATTTATTTGATTTCAGATATTTTGATATTTGATGGATTATCATATACGATATATGATATCGTTGTTGTCGTGATTGACTATTTGGTATGTAGCATCATTGGACCAAATTTTGAAACTTTAAAATGATTTTTAAAGTGATTTTTGAAAAGTATACGTTTTATAAAATAATTTTGGAATCGATCCATTTTAAATAAATAAACGTTATAATTTTTAAAGTTATAAAAATTATGATTTTTGAGAAATATAGTTAAAAAAACTAATTTTTGAGAATATGATGCTAATGATTTTATAAAATAGTTTAATCGGGATTTTAGAATTTATTGTGAAAAGTTTAAATATAGGATTTATAAAATTTAATTATTTTATGAATCAAAATGGTGAAATAATAAAGGAGATTAAAGACGTTTTAAAGAATAATATAAATTGATTTATATTAAGAGATTTATAAATGGATATTTATAAATTGAAATATTGACATTATAAAACGAGTTTTTATAAGTGTTTGAATGAAGTAAAAATGAATTTTGTAAACGAATGAAATTTATAGAATTATAAACGGTGAAGTTATAAATAGAATTTTATAAATAGTAGGTTTATAAAATTTATAAAGTTATTAAAAGAATGGTTTTGGATAAATAATCGAATCTTATAAGTTATAAGGTTTATAATTATGAAGTTCAAAGGAACGATTTTTCAAACAAATAAATTATAAGTAAAATTATAATATGAACCTTTAGTTTATAATTTGGGGAAGTTTAAAAGAACGATTTCGTAAATAATCGTTTTATAAGCATTTAACTTATAATGTGAACTTTTGATTTATAATTGAGTTATAAATCGAATAGGTTACTAAAGGAAATTTATAAAGGAAGTAGTTATAAAACAAATAGAAATAGAATTTATAAACGTTGTTTTATAAATTCGCAAACGACTTATTTTGATAAGTAAATTGTTATAACTTATTTATGGAGTTATATTCACGTTTTTGACTGTGAATAATCCTTTAAAATAAAATGAATAAAAGTATGAAATCTGTTAACGTAGTATATTCACGTTTTTGAATAGTGAATAATATGTTGAAGAAATTGTTTTGAATGTGATATTTTAAACAAAATTAAAACGATCTAACGATGTTTTAAATATGTTGAGATTCGAAACCATAGATTTCAACATTCATTGTTGAAATAGACGTTTTCAAGAAATAGAAGGAAATGATGGACTATAACACTATTGTTATAGTAAATGATTTCCGAAAGGAAATGTTTGTATAGTATTGGGATTTATATATCTATTTTTAATTTCGAATCCCTATACTAGTGATTTTGGGTTGTCGTAACGATGTTTTACGTAACATTCGTTTTGGCCCAAATAAATATGTTTAAGAGCATGATTTCCTTAAAAAATGAAATATATACTTAATTTCGATTTAAATATATTGAATATTTTCTAAGTGTTGAAAATAAATAAAATTTGTGAATTACTTATTTAATAAGTATGGGAATGTTTTCCAATATAAAGTAAATACTTTGAGAATTTATCTTTTTGAAGATAAATTGAAATGAATAATTGAAATCGTATATTTATAGATATTTTGGAATATAAATTCACTAAGGAATTTATAAAAGAAAGTGGAATTTGTATGAAAATAAATATTGATTTATTTTTGAGATATTGAATTATATATCTTGTAAAGATATTTTGGAAAATAAATAATTTGGAAAATTATTTGGAATCTGGTGACGTTGTGCATATCCATTGATAGTTCAATAACTGACTATCAATATTTCCCTTTGAATGGGTAATTGATGTGATTTGTTTGAATTTGAATGCCATACTTATTTTTGAATAAGCGCTCACTATTCGGGTTAACCGGGAAAGGACCATGGGGTCGTATAACCCATTCCGAATATGTGATACGTCGTTGTGAATTGTATTTGAAGATCGGTGTTGAAGACCCGGTATTTGCGAGAGCGATAGGATGACCTGTCGATTGTCTCTGCACTGAGTTGCAACGGTATAGAGACTCCCTAAGTGATGGGAAATCCGATCAGGATTGTGAATATCCGGATTGCAAGGACTTCTTTGTAAGTGCCTTCGGTTTTGTTCGAGCCCGGAACAGACTTGTATGGATTGTATGTCTGACATTACAAATTGAGATATAAAGCAGATTTCTTTCAAATATATTTCTGTTGGTGGCGGAGAATTTATTCTTTTAGCTTAACACCCTTCTCTGAGACGTACGAGCTCAGAGGTTATGTAGTTGAATGTTATCAGCGATATATTCCCAATTTGGTAATGTGACATGCTGAGTGTTGCTGTAAATGATCATTGTGTTGATTATTTGTGATAGGATCGTTTATTTGATCGTCTATCTTGGTGATCATTTCCATGATCATTTGTTGACCCAAAGCATGGCTTTTGTATAAAGTATGTTTTTGTGGACGTGACTTCGTCGAGCCTCACACCCCGTGAATGGTCAAAACAGGAAAGAAGCAGCAAGGTTATGAGGGGTAGCGCCCTTTAGGATGTTTGCATTTCCTTCTGGAAAAGGGTGGTATCATGGTATGGAGCCCAGATACTTACTCATGTTGAAAACACTTTATGATTGTGTGAATTGATTACGAGCGCTCGGTGAAAGGTCCCAAAGGACCGGGGGATGGCATATTCGGTCAGTTGTTACTCAGTTAGGGGTAACCCGGCCTTGTGTTGGTAGAGATCCGGTTTGGTTCTCGGGGATGTCCATCCAGAGGCATTCTCATGTGGCAATGGGAAGTTCCTTGGCCTGATCATTCGTTGGAAATCCAAAGAAACAATACGAGACTTGTACGGTTTTAGTTGTATAACCTGCTATGGAATGTGGCGGTAACCTGCTATTGAACATAGTTAGCTATAGTAGGCATACGATAATGGTCGTATGTTGGCTAAGATTTATATTCTACTTTCGAAATGAATTTTTCCTACACTATATAACTAGTAATAATATCAAATGTTCTTTTTAATACGTATCAAGCATCTTTGACTATCATAAGGAGAAATCTCCTCCGATTCTGCGTTTGCATTGTGTGTGTGTGCGGGAGGCCTTATGGTAGTCTTATTTTTAAAAGCATTGCGAATTGACTTTAAAAATATTCCTCTATTTTGATTTTAAAGATAAATAAACTGTTTTGAGTTCTCACACCAGTCACATGACTGACTTGGAGTTTATTGTTTTCCCTCCTAAACTCTGGGTGCCCACCAATTTCTACACGGGCAGTCAAGAGTAAGGTTTATCAGGATATTCTGGATATTCTGGAGTTGCTGGAGGCAAGCTGGATGGCATGGCGTATTACTAGTTATATAGTATTTCTTTTTCCGCTGCACTGTGTATTGTTTGTTGTTGTTGTACACTCTGATGATATGATGTAATGAAATGTGATGTAATGTAATAACTGATATAGTTCTTTGTTTAAAGATTATTCATTTATTATTATATGTTGTTCCGCTGCGAATTGTGAGATTTTGATATTGTTCAGTTGTTTTCTGTTCCGTTCTCCGTTCTATTTTCTTTTTCTTAAATTCCTCTCTATATTTTCTCTCTTCTTCTGTCTTTTTCTTCTTCTTAAAACCCTAAGTGTTCGGTTTTCCGTCGTTCGATTGCTCGGCAGTCGATAAAGTGAGTATCGATGTTGAATTTTCGAAAGACGAAGAATCGGGTCCTTACAATCTGGTATCAGAGCTTATGGTTAAGCGACAACCATGGTTCTGTTGGGTATTACTCATTAGAGATAGAGTCAGTAGTACTCTAGATTGAGTTTGAGTGTAATAATAGCTAGAGAGCGTATTTGTTAGTGAATATAAAATTGTTTTATAATGTGATGATTGGTTTATTGAGTGGTATATGAACTTTCGTCAGCGTGGTCCGCAAGACTATGCCGAAGGGGTTTCTAAACACTTGAATAGAACAATTCGGCACAATATTGATTTTAAAATTGGGTAAATAAAATAATTTTTGCCTTGAGTATATTTTATATATAAAAGAATAATTTTTCAGAATTATTAAAGTGTATATAAGTTGATTGTTTAGTTGTTTGAATAATCTAAATTGAAGAATAATTGTATAAGCAAAAGAATTATAAGAATTGGATTATAATTAATGTGATTTACAATTGTGAAATAAACTTATATATATAAAAAGTGAAACTATATGAAATTTGGGTTAAATATGAGTTGTAAATAAAAAATGAATTTAAAGTTAAATGAAAATTTACTTTAGAATTTGAAAGCTGAATTGAGTGATAAATGTGAACTTAGATTATGTAAATGAAGTTCAACTTTTGTAATTGAATTGAATTAATGGATTGAATGTAAATCAATTAAATGTGAATAAAGTTGATATGAAATAATGAATGTAAGGGTAATTCATTAGAATCTAATGTTATTGGAAAGTTGAATAATTGAATGAAAATCAATTTAATTAAACCAATTATAAGCAAAGGAATTTGGTTGTAATAAATAAACATTGGTTGTTATATGGTTGTTAGTGGATTATATATAATTCATTAAGAGTTAATGAAATTGAAAGCTAAAGTAATTGGAATCCAATTGGAAGTTAAGTGAATCTTAAATAGAATTGAATTTGATGTGGAAGTGAACCAACTTGAATATGAATTAGTGAATATAAACTAATTGAAAATGAATGTTAGTAAACATCCACTGTTAATGAATCAAATATGATTAAATTGAAAACTAGTTCATTGAATATTAATGAGAATATGAATGAATATTTATTGGTTATGTATGTTAATTGGATGATAGTTGGTTGATGTTTGCATTTGTTGTTTTGTTTCATTTGCTATGTTGACATATATAGTTATTATGTTGCTATATGATGTATATCGATACTATTATCTACATGCATGATTCTCATGTTGTTTGTTGAGTGATTAGTAGGTGCGGATCGCGTTGCTTCGCATTTGGAGCTCGCTTTCGCGCTATATTAGCCGTATATGCTCGCTAATAAAATATAAGGTACATATCTCGGATTACATACCGTACTTTTACAAAAATTTCCCTGCGGGATGCCTCATTACTTGATGAGATGTATATTTGTGATATATATACTGTCATTTTTTTTCGGATCGAGCCGCGCAAAGGAGACTATGGCGAATTTTTCCGAAAATTTAAGGCGTTAGAAAAAATTTGAGAAAATTGGAAAATTTTGAAAACTATAACTTTGATTTTGGAATTGAAAGTCAAACAATGGTAGTTGTTTTTGAAAAGATAACTAAGTATGATTTGAAAACTTGGTAAGTATTATAAGAAGTTTAACTATGGATTTTGGGAAAGTTAATAAATTCTATAACTTTTCTTACTTAATAATTTCGAGGACGAAATTCTTCTAAGGGGGGAAGATTGTAACGACCCAAAATTTTTATTAATTAAAATTTGAATATTTAATTAATTTTAAATATTAATAAGTGAATTTATAAGTCGAATAAATTTTATTTCGAATATTGGATTTAATTGAATAATTAAATCGATAATTTAATATGTGAAATTATGGAAATAATTGAAAATCGAGTTAAATATGATTGAAAATGATTTGTAAAATTTTATTTTATCATGTTGGAGTTAGAACAATATTTTAGAAATTTTAAAATCGAATTAAAAGTTAATTTGTGAAAATTGAATATTTTAATATTAAAATCGACTAGTGAAAATAGTCAATTTTTGAACAGTCTCAGAATTGAACGAAACCAGTTCCATTGGATCCGTAATAGTTAGTTATTACCGGATTTCAATTTTCGCGTCAATCGGAGTTATCCTTTGATCGTGGCAGCTCGAAACGCATCGAATTATTTTTAATTTTAATTTGGCGAGTTAAAATAGCCATTTTTCAAAAAGTCTCGGATTTCGACGAAACCAGTTTCATCGGATCCGTAATGTGATATTATTGTAAGGTTTCAAATTTCGTGTCAATTGGATTTACCGTTTGTCCAGTACAAATTAAAACGCCTAGAAAATCGCTTAAATCGGTTTAATTTAAATTGAACGTTTATAGCCATAACTCGCACAGATGTCCGAATTAGCTTTCAAAACATGTTCCATTGTGTCCGAAACACGGGATAAACCCTAGGAACGTCAGTTTCGGTGCGTAAATCGGAGTTTGGAAAATCGGAATGAATAGTATTCGATTTTTTCCTATAAATAGCCCTTAACCCTTTAGAAAAAAAAAAATTACAAAACCCTAATATGCGCAGCCGACACCCCATCAACCAATGGCCAGAAAGCATCGTTAATCTTCCCCAATTTTCTCAAAATCCGTGAACCAATTCACGAAGTCATCAACTACAAAGAGGTAGAGCACATCGAGAGCTATGAGTTCAACGGTGGTGATGTGATTTGGAGCAACATAGAGGGAGTAGGGGGGCCGCGTTTGGCTGTAAATCGTGCGCGTGTGTCAACGTCAGGTCAAGGCCGAGCTTGGCCATACTTTGGGCGAGGGGGGAGTCGAGCACGTGCTTTCTGGTGGTGGGTGCCGATCAACGTGGAAGTGCTCGGTTTTGTCGTGGTAATTGAAGCAATGGCGGCGGCTAATGGGTAGGGTTTGTACGTGAATACTGGGAGATGGGGGAGAAGAAGGGTGCGGCTGTGATGGAATGGTCATGGATCTAACGGCCTATGTTTGATTTAGGTTAAAAGTTATACAAAAAAATGTTGTAATTATTTATATAAAATCGTGTACAAACTTCATAAATTCATAACTTTTTCATACGAGGTCGAAAACGCGCGAAACCAGTTGCGTTGGAATCGTATGGACGAGCACTACGCGATGAAATTGGATTGGAGTCGTTTGGAGTTAGTGAGAATTTTGGGTAAAATTAAACGCGCGTTTAATTTTATTCGAAATAAATCGCTAAAACGGAATTTAAAATCAAGGTGAGAACTTCTCACTCAATCGAATCAGTTTCGATTTTATTTTAAATAGTTAGATTTAAAATATTTGAATGCATGTTTGAATGATGATTGTTATCTATTGATTGTTAAAATAGACATTATGCGCCGTTAGTAAGCGGATGTTATTTATTAAAAACATATACCGTGAATATTTCATAAACAGTGAAATTGGTATTATATATAATAGCAATATATATATATTGGCATATGTATGTATTGGAGTTATTGATTTCCCGCATTTTTTGTTTAGCGGATGAGACCCTATTGCGCCGTCTATTAAGCGGATAATATTTAATAAAAACATATACCGCGATAATTTCGTACTGGAGCGAAATTGGTATTGTGCTAATGTTTTTGGATGCAGGAAAACAGGTTGGAGGGCTCCAACTGGATTCCACAACAGTATTTATTTGATTTCAGATATTTTGATATTTGATGGATTATCATATACGATATATGATATCGTTGTTGTCGTGATTGACTATTTGGTATGTAGCATCATTGGACCAACTTTTGAAACTTTAAAATGATTTTTAAAGTGATATTTGAAAAGTATACGTTTTATAAAATAATTTTGGAATTGATCCATTTTAAATAAATAAACGTTATAATTTTTAAAGTTATAAAAATTATGATTTTTGAGAAATATAGTTAAAAAAACTGATTTTTGAGAATATGATGCTAATGATTTTATAAAATAGTTTAATCGGGATTTTAGAATTTATTGTGAAAAGTTTAAATATAGGATTTATAAAATTTAATTATTTTATGAATCAAAATGGTGAAATAATAAAGGATATTAAAGACGTTTTAAAGAATAATATAAATTGATTTATATTAAGAGATTTATAAATGGATATTTATAAATTGAAATATTGACATTATAAAACGAGTTTTTATAAGTGTTTGAATGAAGTAAAAATGAATTTTGTAAACGAATGAAATTTATAGAATTATAAACGGTGAAGTTATAAATAGAATTTTATAAACAGTAGGTTTATAAAATTTATAAAGTTATTAAAAGAATGGTTTTGGATAAATAATCGAATCTTATAAGTTATAAGGTTTATAATTATGAAGTTCAAAGGAACGATTTTTCAAACAAATAAATTATAAGTAAAATTATAATATGAACCTTTAGTTTATAATTTGGGGAAGTTTAAAAGAACGATTTCGTAAATAATCGTTTTATAAGCATTTAACTTATAATGTGAACTTTTGATTTATAATTGAGTTATAAATCGAATAGGTTACTAAAGGAAATTTATAAAGGAAGTAGTTATAAAACAAATAGAACTAGAATTTATAAACGTTGTTTTATAAATTCGCAAACGACTTATTTTGATAAGTAAATTGTTATAACTTATTTATGGAGTTATATTCACGTTTTTGACTGTGAATAATCCTTTAAAGTAAAATGAATAAAAGGATGAAATCTGTTAACGTAGTATATTCATGTTTTTGAATAGTGAATAATATGTTGAAGAAATTGTTTTGAATGTGATATTTTAAACAAAATTAAAACGATCTAACGATGTTTTAAATATGTTGAGATTCGAAACCATAGATTTCAACATTCATTGTTGAAATAGACGTTTTCGAGAAATAGAAGGAAATGATGGACTCTAACACTATTGTTATAGTAAATGATTTCCGAAAGGAAATGTTTGTATAGTATTGGGATTTATATATCTATTTTTAATTTCGAATCCCTATACTAGTGATTTTGGGTTGTCGTAACGATGTTTTACGTAACATTCGTTTTGGCCCAAATAAATATGTTTAAGAGCATCATTTCCTTAAAAAATGAAATATATACTTAATTTCGATTTAAGTATATTGAGTATTTTCTAAGTGTTGAAAATAAATAAAATTTGTGAATTACTTATTTAATAAGTATGGGAATGTTTTCCAATATAAAGTAAATACTTTGAGAATTTATCTTTTTGAAGATAAATTGAAATGAATAATTGAAATCGTATATTTATAGATATTTTGGAATATAAATTCACTAAGGAATTTATAAAAGAAAGTGGAATTTGTATGAAAATAAATATTGATTTATTTTTGAGATATTGAATTATATATCTTGTAAAGATATTTTGGAAAATAAATAATTTGGAAAATTATTTGGAATCTGGTGATGTTGTGCATATCCATTGATAGTTCAATAACCGACTATCAATATTTCCCTTTGAATGGGTAATTGATGTGATTTGTTTGAATTTGAATGCCATACTTATTTTTGAATAAGCGCTCACTGTTCGGGTTAACCAGGAAAGGACCATGGGGTCGTATAACCCATTCCGAATATGTGATACGTCGTTGTGAATTGCATTTGAAGATCGGTGTTGAAGACCCGGTATTTGCGAGAGCGATAGGATGACCTGTCGATTGTCTCTACACTGAGTTGCAACGGTATAGAGACTCCCTAAGTGATGGGAAATCCGATCAGGATTGTGAATATCCGGATTGCAAGGACTTCTTTGTAAGTGCCTTCGGTTTTGTTCGAGCCCGGAACAGACTTGTATGGATTGTATGTCTGACATTACAAATTGAGATATAAAGCAGATTTCTTTCAAATATATTTCTGTTGGTGGCGGAGAATTTATTCTTTTAGCTTAACATCCTTCTCTGAGACGTACGAGCTCAGAGGTTATGTAGTTGAATGTTATCAGCGATATATTCCCAATTTGGTAATGTGACATGCTGAGTGTTGTTGTAAATGATCATTGTGTTGATTATTTGTGATAGGATCGTTTATTTGATCGTCTATCTTGGTGATCATTTCTATGATCATTTGTTGACCCAAAGCATGGCTTTTGTATAAAGTATGTTTTTGTGGACGTGACTTCGTCGAGCCTCACACCCCGTGAATGGTCAAAACAGGAAAGAAGCAGCAAGGTTATGAGGGGTAGCGCCCTTTAGGATGTGTGCTTTTCCTTCTGGAAAAGGGTGGTATCATGGTATGGAGCCCAGATACTTACTCATGTTGAAAACACTTTATGATTGTGTGAATTGATTACGAGCGCTCGGTGAAAGGTCCTAAAGGACCGGGGGATGGCATATTCGGTCAGTTGTTACTCAGTTAGGGGTAACCCGGCCTTGTGTTGGTAGAGATCCGGTTTGGTTCTCGGGGATGTCCATCCAGAGGCATTCTCATGTGGCAATGGGAAGTTCCTTGGCCTGATCATTCGTTGGAAATCCAAAGAAACAATACGAGACTTGTACGGTTTTAGTTGTATAACCTGCTATGGAATGTGGCGGTAACCTGCTATTGAACATAGTTAGCTATAGTAGGCATACGATAATGGTCGTATGTTGGCTAAGATTTATATTCTACTTTCGAAATGAATTTTTCCTACACTATATAACTAGTAATAATATCAAATGTTCTTTTTAATACGTATCAAGCATCTTTGACTATCATAAGGAGAAATCTCCTCCGATTCTGCGTGTGCATTGTGTGTGTGTGCGGGAGGCCTTATGGTAGTCTCATTTTTAAAAGCATTGCGAATTGACTTTAAAAATATTCCTCTATTTTGATTTTAAAGATAAATAAACTGTTTTGAGTTCTCACACCAGTCACATGACTGACTTGGAGTTTATTGTTTTCCCTCCTAAACTCTGGGTGCCCCCCAATTTCTACACGGGCAGTCAAGAGTAAGGTTTATCAGGATATTCTGGATATTCTGGAGTTGCTGGAGGCAAGCTGGATGGCATGGCGTATTACTAGTTATATAGTATTTCTTTTTCCGCTGCACTGTGTATTGTTTGTTGTTGTTGTACACTCTGATGATATGATGTAATGAAATGTGATGTAATGTAATAACTGATATAGTTCTTTGTTTAAAGATTATTCATTTATTATTATATGTTGTTCCGCTGCGAATTGTGAGATTTTGATATTGTTTAGTTGTTTTCTGTTCCGTTCTCCGTTCTATTTTCTTTTTCTTAAATTCCTCTCTATATTTTCTCTCTTCTTCTGTCTTTTTCTTCTTCTTAAAACCCTAAGTGTTCGGTTTTCCGTCGTTCGATTGCTCGGCAGTCGATAAAGTGAGTATCGATGTTGAATTTTCGAAAGACGAAGAATCGGGTCCTTACAAGTAAAGTATTAAAATAGCGTTAAGGCATTACCCATATCCCCTTTAACACATTTTTATATATTCTCATAGTCTATACAGTACCATAATTCCTCCATAAACTAGAGGGCTATCAAAGGGCACTCCATAGGTATGGTACAAAAAAACTCATAGAAGGCGCGCTAGAGCATGTGAACACGGCACTCGAGGCAATGCCATAGTAGATATGCCATTTGTGTATTCGGACTAGTGGTAACGCATAGTAGCTACTACCGTCCACCTCGGAACACACTCCCAAATCAAAAATCTAAGGGTGGCCACCAAATCAATCACAAAATCAGAATATAATATCGAAGAAGTATGTCCGATAGGAGGAATGACCTCACTTCGCCCAGCGTGGCTCCTGATTTTAGTCACATCTAAGCTGACTCATGGGAGTCAGGGCTACGTCATACCTCATATAAAAATCGTTCTCCAAATCATCCTACTTTGTTTCTAGAATCTCCACCACGTACATAATCGTTAAAGTGGTTTTCAGTAGCAGAGAGTGTGACAATATCTATTCATGGTCTCTTCAACAACCAATCGCTTATTACACACTGGATGGTTCTTTTACATTTCGAAAGTCAATACACAATTGATATTAAAATATCATATTCTCAAACCATATCACTTTTAAATCATATTCACTTTCTAATCATATTCACTTTCAAATCATATCTACTTTCAGATCATGTTCACTTTGAAATCATATTCACTTTCAAATCATATTTACTTTCAAATCATAGTTCGGAATTATATTTACTTTCGAAAGTCATAATTTCTTCCAAAATCATATTTCCAAAATAGGTTAAATCCTTACTTCAAAATCATCATTTTCAATTTAATATAACATTTAAATCTCAAATTTGGTTATGACATCATTTAACCATATTCTCTTTTAAATGAATTGAATATAGACACTTCTGCTTTACTTAGTCTGGAAATTTAGAAAATACTTTAAATAATTATAAATAGTTAAAATAGTTATAAGTACTTGAAATACTCTAGAATAGTTTAGTTATAGATTAAAGATAATGTTAATTTGATTTAAGATAGTGGATGAATTTTGAAATAGATTAAATATAATTAAAATAGATTAAATGGCTTTAAAATAGATTAATTAGATTTAAAATAAGTTAAAATGAATTAATCTGTTTAAATTATATTTAAATGGTTTAAAATAGGTTAAAATGATTTAATATAGTTAATATAGGTTAAAATAGTTTAAAAAATCTTAATAATTAAAGTCTTAAAATGGTATGTTTCTAAAACAGTTTATACTAAAACATGAGTATGAAATTTATATCAATTTAAAACTATTTATTACATCTCAACACATTTTGACTATTTTAAAGATCCACACCAAATTTCATATTTAAAACTTCCAATTCTCAGTAAATTATTTCATTCCATATCTATTCCAACCCATATTCAAATATCACTTTAAATTATTCCAATTTCAATACATTTCAAAATTACATTTCCAACAACTCAAATAACTCAATTCTGACAAATTTCACTTATATTCCAAATTCGACTTTTAAAAAACAATTTAATTTCTTAAAACAATTACTTTAAACCAATTCACATTTTTAACATAAAACTTGATTTTTCAATAATTCAATTTATATAAATCAAAATTTATTTAAAAATATCATTCAATTACATTCAAAAATCGAGGATTTTAAAATCATTTAATTTAATCAATCCGTTGTCTGTATATAATTCTCTATCCTAGGGTCAAGTGATATGGATATTTATCATTTCAATCTGCAATTTGAAATGTTGCGGTTATATATCATTTCAAACTGCAATCCCGAATTAAATAATAAAATCCATAAAATCGCTCGAGTCTATCATTTCAACCCATAACGATTTTTCCCTAATCTGTAGATCATTCGGGTATGTATCATTTCAACCCTAGTGAACTTGCCGTTTATAACGGTATAAAATACAACATCCATTCATCCAGTATCAACAGTCACATATCCATCACAGTCATCATCCAAATCAATCAATAAATACCAATATAGAGCTGATAATCAATAACAAGTATTTAACTGGCAATTTATATTCAATAATAAATTAAATAACGATTTTATTCAAATAATTAAAATTAACTGAGATGGCGATCTAAACTACACCAAACAGCCATAAATAAATTCTAATAATATCGTAATTTTAATTTAACAAACATAAGAAATTTTAGAAGTTGTGATGGGTTAAAACACTCACCTTTGAATTTAAATCGAAATTAAAATTCAATTTAAACCCAAAATTTAAAAATCCTCAGAATTCGTCCAAACCCGCATCAAAATGTCCAGAATTTTGATGCGGTCCTAACAGAGAAAACTGCGCATGAATCGGACCTCGTACGTAAAAGTTAGTTAGAACAATTGAAATTTTTAATTTTAAATAAAACAAAACTACAACATCACCCCTACAATATCAAGCCACGTCATCACCCTCAAGCATGAAACTCCAAGGCAACCTATGCACGCACGAAACCTACGCAACCCCTCAATAGCAGTAACGCGTGCCACCCCGCCACCTGTGGCCTTGCGCGCCAATACCATCGAGACGCCGGTGTCCCCCTTCCACCGCAACCTCATAAGTGCAATCCACGATCACAGCAAACCTAGCCGCCGCCATCAATTTAGGAACCCAATCGAATTTCCAAGCCCAATCCAACCATCGAATCAACGAACCACCCACTTCGTTGAACTCCCTTGGTCTTCTCTACAAAACAGCATCATTGATTCGACGATGAGTCCAAGTTGATCGACAATCAAACGAACGGTCATGAATAGTTCACCCAGTTTTGGCCACAAAGAAACACAAATCATAAAACGAACAGCAGATTTGAATTGCGCTTGTCAAGAGCTTCAAATCGATATATAATTCGATATAGTTTGAAAGTTTTAACTTGAACTTGAATTTTGAATTGAATTTAATTTGAGGAGTTTGTTTGGTTTGTCTGTCATTAAGAAGGAGGAGCCACAGAGAATTGTACATATTGAAATGGGGAATGGGAAATAATTAGGGTTTATAACGAGGTATTTATGGGCAAATCAGAAAAATAGAATGAATGCATAAGATTGATTTACACGTTGAATGATAAATGACCCGAAAAGCCCGTTCTGCCTCCGGAATGAAAATGGGTCATCCCGTATATCAAAATGGATGATTTAGATAAATTTAAACTGAATGGAACAAGTTTCAAGTCCTAATTCCATCGTATGAAGAAGTTGTGCTAAAATCAACTTATTTCAAATTGATTTCAAATTATTTCAATTAAATTGATTTCTAGCCGTTTCGAGCCCGTATGATCAAACGACAAGTCCGATTGTTACAAAACTTGAAATCGTACAATAATTCAACGTTACGGATCCGATGAAAATGGTTTCATCGAAATTCGAGTCAGTGGCCAAAATGGCTATTTTCTCATTAAATAAATAAATTAATATTAAATATATTAAATCACTTTTCAAAGTTAATAAACCACAATTTCTATCATTTTGGCTTACCTAGTAATTTGTAATCCTCTATAACAAATTTCTATGTCAATTTAATGTTAATTATCTTATCAATTGCAGTGCTTAATTCGAACTGTAATTGATTCCAATTATTTATAATTAATTCCAATAAATTGATTTGATTCAATTACAATTTCAATTTTTATTAAATCCATTATTACTCTATAAACCTAGTTAACCTTTGTTTTACCTTTCATTACCTTAATATACACCAATTTCCATCATTAGTTTGTATTAATTATCATATTTCCATTTCATTGTATTTTTGTCAATTTTATACAAATTTAAAATCCCAATATATCAAATTGTCTTTGTTTCACTCTTTTATCTCCATTAATTTGCCTTGTAAACCAATTTAAAATTTTCTAAACATTGTATTACATTTCAAGTTAATGTAACATTTATTTACGTTTATTAAAATTTAATTTCCAATTTAAATTTTATAGACTTAATAAAATAGGTAACAAATAATTATTGTTACCCTTTTACTTTTAATCACACTTGTAAGGGTTTATTATTTACAATCAAATATTATAATTATTTACATAATATTGATTTTATTCAATCACCATTAATTATCTAATATTTCATTAAATCAATTCAATATTCACATTTGTTATCATATATTCCATTTATAGCCAAGTGTAACATTTTCATTATTTCATTTATTTACTTGACTTTCATTCAATTTGTTAATAATTAGCTTTAATTAACATTCTTACCCTTCATTTTAGTGTTCATTTAATTATTAAATTACAAAAAAATTATTTCTTTTAATATTAAATTACCAAAATCTCATTAATTTAACTGATTTAAATTATCGAAAATTATAGGTCGTTACACTAACTATTAAAAGTTTATTTATACTATTTATAACCATTTTGATTATTCATAACTATTTAAACCATTTCCTAAATTTCCAGACTAAGTAAGTAGAAGTGATTATACTCAATTTATTGGTTTAAAAAAGAACACGGTTAAATGGTGTTATAACCTAAGTTGGGATTTAAATGTTATAAATAATATTGAATATGATGATTTTGAAGTAAGGATTTAACCTAGTTTGTAAGTATGTTTTTTGAAAGAAATTATGATTTCGAAAATGAGATGGTTTAAAAAGGTGAATATGATTTCAAGGTGAATATGATTTCGAAAGTATGATGGTTTTGAGAATATGATATTTTGGTATAAATTGCGAATTGACTTTCGAAATGTAAAAGAACCATCCGGTGTGTAATAAGCGATTGGTTGTTAAAGAAAGCAGGATCGAATATTGTCATACTCTCTGCCAATACAGAAAACCACTTTAACAACTGTGTACATGGTGGAGACTCAGAAATGAAGTAGGATGGTTTGGTGAATGATTTCTGTATAAGGTATGTCGTGACCCTAACTCCCGTAAGTCAGCATAGATATGACTAAAACAGGAGCATTTGACAGGCCAAGTGAGGTCATTCCTCCGATTGGTCACATTCCTTCGATACTATATTCTGACTTTGTGATTTATTTAGTGGCCACCCTTGATTTTGATTTAAGACAGTGTTCTGAGGTGGGCGATAGTAGTTGTTATGCGTTACCACCAGCCTGGAAGTGTAATTGGTATATCTACCCTGGCATTGTCTAGTTTTGCCGTTTTCACACGCCCTAGCGCACCTTCTGCGAGTTTGTTTTGTACTATACCTATGGAGTGCCCTCTGACGACGTCCAGTGCGGGGGACATTACAGTACTGTACAGACTATGGGAATATATAAAATGTTTTAAAGGGAAAATGTGTAATGCCTTAATGTTATTTTAATAGTTTATCTTACATTAGACATTATTATAATTGCGTACATTACTACATAGTAGATAGTTTAACGGATCCTTAGCAGATGTAGATCCCGAACATCTCTTAAGTTACTGCACTCACGTAAGACACTGGATAGGAGATGTCAAACCACGTAAACATCTCTGACGTCGTTGATCTCATATTTTATAGTTGATTTAACTTACATAAGATCTTTAAGTTCTGACTCGAGTGTTTTGTCTTTTCAATTCGCTCGGGTCAGCCTGAGCATTTCATGATTTGAAGACCTTATTTTTGGAGGACGAAGACGAAGATTTGTGCTACTATTATTTACTATATTTTCAACTACATTCACTGTTCCGCTGCATTATTTATTTATCTCTGATATGTGTAACTCTGATTCTATGTTGTATAAATATAATCAAATGTTTTTGTAAACAGATTCATGAACTGTTATTTGATTATTATATTTTATCATTCCACTGCGAGATTCTGTTTTGTTTTTCTTTCTCTGTTTTTCTTATTCTCCCCAATAACAGTCTTCCCTTTTGAATATTTTGAATCTGACATGTGTGATTTATCGTCGATTTAAACTGTCCAGACGTTACAATGCTTAAATGGGCAAAAAACAAATGTCACTTAAAATATTGTTTACTATACACCTAAACTCATTTTCTGGTGTAAGTAAATAGATCATATGAAAATTGGACCATATATACTTGTCCCCCACTTTTCAATTTCAAACTTGTGCTATCCTTCGGCTAACAATGTAGTTGGACAAGTTACTCAATTATCCTTGTCTCGACATACATCCTTAATTCTCAAGATAGGGACGAATTTCCCTACATCGGAATTTGGTGTTAGGTATGAAAAGAATATTTTCCATACCACCATCAATTTTAAATTTCACATATAGAAATCAAATCTCATATCCTTTTATAAAATTCCTTTCTATAAATCTCTTTTATATTTACAAAACTCATTTTATAAGTCTTCTTTCCATTTGTAGAAGTTCTTTTATAAATCTCCTTATTCGTTTATAAAACTCATTTTACAAATCTCCTAATTTATTTATAAAAATTCTTTTATAAATTTCCAAACTTATGTCTCATATACTTATCACAAATCTCTTATTTCAAGATAGGACTAAATATTTTTCATAAAACGATCATTTCATATATCACTATAAATTCACAAATGTGATTTATTATTCCAGTTTATCAAAATGATATCATCTCCCTTCTATAAAAGTATTATTTATAAATTTATTCATTTATTTATTAAAAAAACTCTCTCTTTCCATATAACATTTTACATAAAGCGTTTCACAAATTTTTATTTCAAAATATTTCTATCTTCTTTTGAAACAGAACCACTTTGTTATAAATGACATAATTTTTTTCTTGATAATAAACATTCGTTATTACATTAAATTTTCTGTCAAATAAATACTTTACGAAATTCTTTTAGAATATTTTCGAAAAGGTTGGATTAAAATAGAGGAGCTGAAATATCATTTCTAAACAAAATACCATAAAGAATTTCAAAAGTCACATTTTAAAAACATTCTTCGAATTAAAACCAATTTCTAATAAGAAGAACAAACCATAGTATTTCAAATACTTTAATGAGGCCCAGAGCTACCATAGCACTCAACAAGTGCTTTCATAGATCTACTACTAAAAGATTTCAACTTTTCAACATTTCAAAGTCACATCCAATGGCCAAACTATCAAGCTTTTGTCATTCAACAATTTATATTGTTGGGCGAATTCTCACCCAGAAGATCTCGAGACCAAGATGCGTCAGTTTCGCCCGGGTTCGCAACCCTCTATTCCATTCGGTGGCCCAACCTAAAGTCCATTCGGCATTCCCAGTGCAAGGTCATTCGGCAATACAGGCAAAGGCTCATTCGGTAAAGCAAGGCAGGAATCCATTCGGCACAACACCCCCCATGTCCATTCGGTAACAGTTCCATCCGGTACACCGACAACCGGACGAAAGCCCCTCCAACAACCGAACCACCTACCACCGGTCCACTCCGTCACCGGTCCAGTCCATGCACCCATGACAAGTGGAGCATCGCCGAACCAGCTCCCCCTGCCGAACCAAGCATTCTACATCACCTACCGGATCAAGGCCTTCCCTAGGCACTACCGAACAAGGCTACCACCGGTCCAAACTCCAACATCTCCCTACCGAACGAGGCTACCACCGGTCCAACCTCACCACCGAATGAACCTCGCCAAACCAGACATCTGCCAGTCCAGATCGCTTCAGCCCGGGCCCACCAGCAGTTATATACTTCCAAGACCCCTGCCCCCTACCTCATTCTATAAATAGAGGGGCAGGGGTACAACAATGGCAGACAAGTTTGAGAGCTCAAGCAAGGAAGGAACTTTCAAACTACTTTCATACACTTGTATACAACGCATTGTACTTGTAACCTGAAAGAAAGAAGATAATAACATATAAAGTGGACGTAGGCACATTCTGGCCGAACCACTATAAATCTGTGTGTCTTTTACATTTCAGCCCCTACTTTTCTCATATTTACATACTCATCTAAAATCATTGAAAATTACATATAATCGACTAAATAACACGACTTGGAGGTGTTTGTCCATTTTTTGTGCAAACATTTTTGGTGCTTTCATTGAGAGGGGTGAACTCAGGCTTCATCTTCTCCCACTCAACCTCTTTCCTAACAACATCACTCGTTGCTTAGAAATCATGCCTTCCAAGCAGAGAAGGGATGTTAACAGAGGAAAGAACATCGCAACTAGCAGCCTTCCAGATCCAGCAATCACAGATCAGCCCACTTCAACAGCAGTACCAGATGAAAATCAGGAGAATCCAACTGATCCCGCAACGGAACAACCAATCACTAAGGCAGATCTGGACAGGGTTGTGGCTGAAGTAACTAACCGCTTCACATCCCAACAAGAAACTTTGGTGGACCAACTCATGTCACGCTTAAGGGATGCTGAGGAGTCCAACCGCAACACGGAATCATGGGGTGAATCCCAATCCGGAGGATCCCGGAGGCAACAAAGGTCTTCACTCTTCGAACAAGCTACCAACAGGAAAAACGATGATAGGGGCCGCGCCCGGACTCAGCCCAAATTCCGACTCGAGGAAGCCCTTGGAACCGAACCTAGCGGGGGAGGCACCAGGCGAGGGTCGGATGTAGCTGAGCCAGTCATGCCACCTAATCATAGAAACCCCGCTGAACGGAGCCGAGCTAGAACCCAGCCCGAAGTTGACCCCATGGATGTGCTCGAAACAGAACCCCACAGGGGAAGATCAAGGCAGGGGGCAACTGTAGCTGGTCCTAGCGTGCATCCAAGCAGCCAAAGACAACCACTGGATAATGCTAGAGGTGATAGACTGTACCATCCCTACAGGGCATCTGGACGAGATAGATCCCGCAGGGAAGAACCGAGCTCATTTTTGTCCGCTCCAAGTTCTGACGAACGAATGGCACGATTATTCAGAGAATGTGTCCAACGGGAGCAAAGGGACCGGGGAATAGGCGCTAGGGTCACCAGTCCCTTTACCCGAAATATCGAAACTGCCATCACTCCCCGGGAATGGAAAATGCCAACCATGGAACCTTACAAAGGAACTTCCGACCCCATCGTACACTTGCAGAGATACACCCAGCATATGCTCATGAGTGGAGCAACAGAAGGAGTATTATGTAAATGCTTTCCGCTATTCCTATCAGATCTAGCTACCTCCTGGTTCTGCCATCTACCCCAAGGATCCATCAGCTCATGGGAGATGTTAAAAGAAAGGTTTATTAGCCAGTTCCGCATCCATGTGGAACAACCCAAGGATGCTTATTCTCTATCCAATGTCAAACAGAAATCCGGAGAGACGCTGTAACAATATCTAACACGGTTCAACGCCGCAGCGGCAGCAGTTCAAGATGCCGATGAAAAACTCACTCTGATGGCCCTCTGTAGTGGTGTACATCCAGACACCAAGTTTGCCAGAAGATTAACTAAGGAAAAACCAGCTACCTTGCCTGATTTCTTCCATGAAGCTGGAAAGTATATGAGACTTGAAGACGCTGCTACTGAGAGGCAGTCAGGGCAACAAGGCAAGATAGTTCAGGACAAGGTTCCCACTGCAGCTAAGGACGCTCGAAGAAATGAATCTAGAGACAATGCTGGAGGCAGAAAGGTTGAGAAGCGCCAATATCGACCAGGGCCAAGATTTGACTCCTACACTCCTTTGAATGAAACAATCGGAAACATCTACCTAGCCACTCAGGGCGAACTCGGATACAAGCGCCCCCCGCACAAGAAAGAATCAGATAACGCACTCAAGTCCGGAAAGTTCTGTCGCTTCCACGAATCCCACGGACATGACACCAATGAATGCCACCATCTTCGGGACTTGATCGAAGAACACATTAGAAGAAGAAGACTGGAACGTTATGTGAAAGGTCAGAACAGGACTCCAACTCCTGCCAACGAGAACTCAAAGCAACCCCTCCCAGAAGTAGGCGGAGGGAATCGCAACAATCACAACACCAGTGGCTCTAGTCAAGAGAAGATAGTGGTCCTTACCATCTCAGGAGGACCACACATCGCCGACAGAAGTTGGGCAGAGATGGAAAGGTACGGCAAGTCGCTTAGAAATGCCGAAGGATATGTTAACTCCATTACGGAGGAACGCCACCCGAAACGAAAAGAAAACAATGACATTGTATTCAGTAGGCATGATTTGGAAGGAAGGCAGTACCCACATATGGATCCCATGGTCATCTCTGCCTGGTTTGGTCCAGCTAAAGTTTTTCGGATTCTAATAGACACGGGAAGCTCCGTTAATATCCTGTTCAAACATGCTTTCGACAAAATGAAGTTATCAATGAAGGATGTATCCCCCTGTGACAAACCACTGCACGGTTTCACTGGAGATGCAAAGATGCCTCTCGGGCAACTTGACCTCTTCGTCGAAATAGGAAGTCATCCCCGCTCCGTTGTGCGAAAACAAACGTTCGTACTAATAGAAAACCACTCGGCTTACAACGCTTTCTTGGGAAGACCAGCCTTGTCTGACTTTCAGATTGTATTAGCCCCCTGGTGCCTGAAAATGAAATTTCCAACAGACAACGGAGTAGGAGAAGTAGAAGGAGATCAAGATGCTGCCCGAGACTGCTACGTAACTGAACTTCGCAATAACCGCAGAAAGAATAAAGGAAAAGATGCAGAGACTACTCTCTGCATGAAAAGCTTGGAGGCATAGCAACTAAAGAAAGCCCCTCCTCTTCGATACACAAGCGATCCCTTCAATGAACTAGACCCCAGGGATAATGAGGAGGAGGCTACCGCCGAGCCTGCAGAGGCTATGGAATTCGTATCGGTAGATAAGCATGATTCAAATAGACTATTAAAAATCGGATCTCAGCTGAAAACGGAATTGAAGGATCAACTTATTGACTTTCTCCGCCACAACTTAGATGTATTTGCGTGGACCCATGCCGATATGACAGGAATCTCCCCAGACGTAGCATGCCACATGTTGAACATCGATCCCACCAAGGTACCAGTAAAGCAGAAAAAGAGGAGCATGGGGGCAGAGCGATCGGCAGCCCTTGATGAGGAAGTAAAAAATCTACTTGCTAATGGCTTCATACGGGAAGCCATCTACCCAGAATGGATCGCTAACCCAGTGCTAGTAAAAAAGGCCAATGGAAAGTGGCGAACATGTATTGACTTCTCCAATCTGAATGACGCTTGCCCGAAAGACTGCTTCCCACTTCCCCGAATTGACCAACTCGTGGACAGCACAACTGGGCACGAACTCCTATCTTTTATGGATGCATACTCCGGATATAACCAGATCCCCATGCACGCTCCCGATCAGGACCACACTAGCTTCATCACCGACCGCGGATTATATTGTTACAAAGTCATGCCTTTTGGACTCAAAAATGCTGGAGCTACCTATCAACGCCTCGTCAACAAAATGTTCGCAGAACTGATAGGACGTACTATGGAAGTATATGTGGATGACATGTTGGTGAAGTCCAGGAAAGCCAACGACCATGTAAGCCATCTGGACGATATGTTTCGGGTACTTCGCCGATATGGAATGAAGCTGAATCCTCTAAAGTGCTCCTTCGGAGTATCATCGGGAAAATTCTTAGGATTCATCGTCCACGCCAGAGGAATCGAAGCAAACCCTAAACAAATCCGAGCTTTAAAAGAAATAAGGATACCTTCCACTCGAAAAGAAATGCAGAGCCTAAACGGAAAGGTGGCCGCCCTAAGCAGATTCATTTCCAAGGCAACTGACAAGTGTGTCCCTTTCTTCGAAGCACTCAAGAAAGACAAAGGGAGGTTCGAGTGGACCGACGAATGCTTAAAAGCCTTCCTCAACCTCATCGAACACCTTCAGAGACCACCAGTACTCTCAACTCCAAATGAAGGTGAAGTGTTATACCTATACCTCGCTGTATCATCTCATGCTCTAAGCGCCGCCTTGGTAAGAGAAGAAGACCGCACACAACGCCCGGTTTACTTTGTAAGTAAGAGATTTACGGGGGCAGAGGCCAGATATCCTAAACTTGAGAAATTAGCATATTGTTTATTGATCGCGTCACGAAAACTGCGCCACTACTTCCAGTCTCACTCCATCAGGGTTCTAACCGATCAACCACTGAGACAAGTGCTCCATCGTCCTGACACTTCTGGGCGACTCCTCAAATGGTGCATCGAACTAAGTCAGTATGATATCACCTACCATCCTCGTACCGCTATCAAAGGACAAGCCATGGCTGATTTCATTGCCGAATTCACTATCAACGAAGGCGAGGAACAATCTGAAGTAGCAAAAAACATCAAGTGGAACCTCTTTGTAGACGGAGCATCGAACGAACAAGGCTCGGGGGGCAGGTATTGTGATCATCACCCCCAGGGGAAGAAAGTTGTACTATGCATTGAGATTGGAGTTCACGGCCACTAACAACGATGCTGAATATGAAGCAGTAATAGCGGGATTGGAACTGGCCCTAGAAATTGGAATCAATTCTTTATGTATTCATAGTGATTCTCAGCTTATCGTAAACCAGGTACTAGGAGAATTCCAGACTCGAGGAGAACGACTCACAGCATACCTAAAGAAAACCAAACTGCTGCTCGATCAATTGGACCATTATCTAATCAAACACATTCCTCGAGAAGAAAACCAAGAGGCAGATGAACTTGCAAAGCAAGCTAGTATGAAGGACAGCACCATTCCCGGAGCACCAGCAATCTCAAGGCAGCTAGCCCCAAGTTTCGAACAAGTAAATCTGATAACTGCAATCGAAGAAGGAACCTGGATGACTCCTATCCGGAAATATTTGCAAGATGGCA
Organism: Allium cepa; assembly: GCA_030765085.1. Lineage (NCBI taxonomy): Eukaryota > Viridiplantae > Streptophyta > Magnoliopsida > Asparagales > Amaryllidaceae > Allium > Allium cepa. The sequence goes on from CM060945.1 coordinate 503,510,537, forward strand.
TACTACCCGACAGGCGTGACGAAGCCAAGAAGATCTTGAGAAAAGCTCCCCACTACACAATACAAGAAGGCATCCTCTACCGGCGTGGCTTCTCTAGCCCCTTATTGAGATGCGTCGCAGGAAGGGAAGCCAAGGAGATATTAACAGACATCCATCAGGGGGGATGCGGAGATCACACTGGAGGACAGACTTTGGCAAGAAAGATACTCCGATATGGATATTACTGGCCCACACTAAACAAAGATGCCCTAGACTTCGTTAAGAAATGCGACAGATGTCAGAAGTTCGCCAAGATCCCTCGTCTGCCCACAAACGAAATTACTCAAATGACCAGCCCTTGGCCCTTTGCTGTATGGGGAATTGACTTAATTGGCGAACTGCCAACGGGCCGAGGCGGAGCCAAATATGCTATAGTGGCAGTCGATTATTTCACCAAATGGGTGGAAGCGGAACCTTTAAATAAAATATCTTCAGCAAAAATTATCAACTTCTTGATCAAAAACATTCTGTGCAGGTATGGAGTCCCCCTCAAGATCGTATCAGACAACGGACTCCAATTTGACAGCGAAGAATTTGCCGACTGGTGCCAAGAGCATGGAATTCATAAAAGCTTCTCATCAGTAGCTTACCCTCAGGCAAACGGACAAGTTGAAGCTGTCAACAAAATTCTCAAAACCCTAATCAAGAAGAAACTTGAAAAGTCAAAAGGCGCTTGGGTGGACGAACTTCCTACGGCACTATGGGCATACCGCACATCTTTCAGAACAGCAACGGGACATACTCCTTTCTCTTTGGCATATGGATCGGAGGCAATGCTCCCAGTTGAGACTATTGTGCCTTCTCACCGTAGGATCCACTACAACCCAGAAGAAAACGAAGAACTCCTCCTCATGTCTTTGGATCTGATTGAGGAAAGGAGGAATGATGCAGCACTCAAAGCAGCAGCTCACAGACAAAAAGTGGCAGCACTATACAATTCCAAAGTCAAGCATCGCAGCTTACAAGAAGGAGATCTTGTCCTCAGGCGAATCTTTCCGCGCCTCGGGGCGCTGGACCCCGTCTGGGACGGACCATATGTAATTCACAAAGATCTCCACAACGGAGCTTACATTTTGTCAACAGTGGACGGAGAGGTGTTCCAGAGGGCATGGAACATCCGACACCTCCGTCGATACTTTTCTTAACTTGTACTGCCCATATGAAGTGAATTAACAAAGAGAATCAGTGGACGTAGGCATTTTCATGCCGAACCACTTTAAAAAATCTTGTCTCTTTTTAACTTGTTCCTTTATGTCTTGGCTACTTGTTAAGTTTTATCCCTTTCTGTTGAACAAAATCCTATGGCACCTCCACTCAAGACGCACCGCGGCCTCATCTGGACTAGGCCTAACAGGTACGCTACGATTCTATGCACTCGCCAATGAGACTCTTTTGCTCCAGCATCCCTCTGCTGCGGGTTAACTCATTGCGCGCCTGCCCTCAAAGCCAACTGTAATGAGCCGATTATAAGTCATCATAAAGGCCGACTATAGCCGATGGCAGCTCATTACGGCGTTCGGCTCGCCGGTAACTGTGAACCTACTTTAAGCCCCAACATAAGGTGTGGCCAGCCAGGGGTAGTTCACGGCCAACGGCACCCACGCTAGCCGGCCACGGTAAATCGAATAATACCCACGATTACGGGCCATAATGGTTCGGGTAGTTACCGTGCGCGATCTCGGCTCCGATGTGTCTTAAGTGCGGCTGTGGTAAAAAAGAAAACTCCCCGCGGAGGCGTAAGATGGGTGACAAATGTCTCCAAGACCCACAGCTAGGGAAAGTGACTACAAAACCCGTTTGCCACGAACTTAAGCACAACGACGGCCTTCCGTGACTGGAAGTTTTACTTTTACTATATTTCCATTTCATTTAAATATTTTTCTCCTATCCTGTATAACAAACTCTAAAGTACAGGAAACCAGATAGGAAGCATTCACTCATGAGGCTCTAAGCCTGCGTGCTGGGTAGCAGGGCGCTCGGCTATACCCGTGAACAGTTACACAAGACACTCAAAGCTGACGCCTGCGAATAAAACATAAAGGGCGGTACTCTCTTCTCTTGTACATAAATGCGTAACTATAACTTATTCATACACTGACATTGCAAAACGTGAAATTATATTTCAAGCAAAAACTTAACATCAAACACAAGTGGAATCACAGGCATATACATAATTATACTTCTCACACAGCACATAAAGATAGCAACAACATTTAAACATGACAAAATCAGCTTATATTATAAGATCACACGAAGTTATTCTTTGCAAATAATTTTATTACAGTTGCATATCAAAGACTAACATGAACAGTGATAAAAAAGAAACAAAAAGATGGCAGATGCATCCACACTCCATCACCAACTCCCCCAGCCTACTTAGCCGCAGGATCGGAGCCCCCAGCATGTGGATCTGAAGTCCCACCTGTCCAGATCAGAAGAGGAACTCATTAAACGAACGATCAAGTTATGAAAACACGAAAAGAAAAGAAAGGGAAAAGAATAACTCACCAGCATCCGCCGCTTGATCCTCATCATCCAACTGCACGCCCGCTTCCTCTGCAGCGAGTAGCCGCATCCCCTCCTTCACCGCCGCTTGCTCCTCCTTTGAGAACTGAGCAGTGACCGCACTCAAGTTGAAAGCCTCTCCGCCTTCCTTACCCGCATTCACCCTGGCCTCCTCTAAAGCCTGGAGATACACCTTGGCCATGACCCGAGGGTAATCGTCCATCCAAGACAAGCCGCCCTCCTTCCAAGTGTGGAAGTACATATCCTGCAACATCTCATCCATCATCCCCTCGTTTTCCTCAAACTCCCTCACCCGGGCCTCGGAAGCTTGCAACTTGGTGATGGCGACGTCCCTCTCTGATTGGTATCTCAAGCAGTCAGCCTGGAGTGACCTCCTCATTTCCTCTTCCTTCAACTTGAGGGACCTCCTCATCTCCTCCATCTCCTCCTTCAACTCGGCCTGAGCCATCTCCGCAGCCTCGAGCCTCCCTGACAACTCCTCCACCCGCTCGAGATCCGCATTTCGAACCTCATCCACCGTTGCGATAGCTATGTTAATCCGTTCCCTGCAAGCGACCTCCATCTTCCGTAATTCCACCCTACTGGCCTTCTCCATGGTCTCTTTCAGACGCTTGGAGGCTTCCTCATGCTGGGAAATCTGGATGGCTTGGTCGGCGAGTTGCTTGGCCTGATCGGCAACCTTTAACCTCAACCGAATGTTAGCACTCCCGATCTCTTCCCCGGCCTTGACCAACTTAGCATGATGCTCCATTAACTTCTTGGTCTCTACGGCCACCCGGTCGATATTAGCCTTGGCCTCATCCCCCATGGTGACTACCCGTGTAGTAAGTAAATCAAGATCTAAAGATTTGGCCTCGTCCAGCACTCTTACCATGGGGTTGCGGGGAAGTAGGTGCTCGCCCGTGGTCTCATCGAAGGAAATGTCCCGAAAACTTGGGTCTAAATCAGGATGACCGGCAAAAGGGTCACGAGGCACGGGGCGAGGCACATCGGGACGCCTTATATGAATGACAGTAGAACTCTTGGAAGGAGGAGGAGGGGGGCAGGGCTCCGTGCTCTCCTCCGTAGTATCACGAGGAGGCTGAGTAGGGGGAGGCAGAGTAGGAAGCTGCGAAGCAGAAGAAGACTCAAATAAGGAACGGCTCCGCTTCCTTTTCTGAATGCCCTCTTCGATGACCCCAAGAAGAGGGCGGTACTTGACTACGTCCCCAGGGCGATCAGTAGAAGGTTTCGCAGAAGCTCTCCTCGACTTAAATTGTTCAAGACGGTGTCGAACATCCGACGTTTTAACTGCCGGGCCTGCCCCTGAAATAAAGGACAAGTGTTACGAACATACAATAATCCGCAATTCAAAAAATGTGCTAAGTTAAAAAGAAAGAAAAGTGAGGAGACACATCTATTATACAAACCCGGCGGAGGAGTGGGAAACTGCAATAAGTCCTGGATCTCATTCCAGGACGGAAGTGAACCGTAAAAAATTTCTAAGTCCCTATCGAAAATGGAATCGGCAGAAGACAAAAGTTCACCTTGCGTCGCCGGAGTCACCCTGGCTGAAGCCACAGCTTTGCCGGTTTCCTTTGCCTTCTCCGTTTCTTTCTCCTTTTCCTTCTCCGTTTCCGACTCTCCCTCCGACTCCCCGAAGGCCCGACGGAGAGCCTCATCCAGTTCGAGGTCTTGCTCAGAGGTTAGAGCGGCAACACCACTACCACCTTGACCGTCGCCATCTCCTCCACCCTCCGACCCTTCTCCAACTTCGCCTCCTTCCTCCTCTTCCACACCTTCCTCCTCCGGGACAGTCGGGCAAGTACTTGGAGAAGGGCCATCGGACTTCTTCAGTTTCTTCCCCCCAACCGCAGGACGCGCTGCGAAAGGCTCCCTCTTACCGCTCTTTACCGTAGCCCCCTCCTTAGCTTTAGCAGCCCTCTCCTCAGCCGTATCCCTTTGGTTAACCACGGACTGGCGCGGTAAGATCAAATTATACTCCAAAAGGGTTGCGTTCCTGATCAAGAAAGAGGCCGACCGGTCCCGTGCCGGAATAGCCTTTAGTTCAGCAGCCATTCGCACTAAGGAATCGTCCTCCACGACTGCAATACCACCTGTCGCTAGCCAGAAATAGAAGCATGTCAGAAAAAACACTACAGTCAAAACACATAAAAAATATAAATGAAATCAATCTTACAGCCGGAAGTGAAAAGGCGGAAAGAAACAGCATCGTCCTTGACGAAGAACCACTCCTTCTTGAACATGGTGAACTTGGAATACAAGTCCAGAACTGGTTTGAAGGGTACGGCCGCCTCCAGGCTAATGTACGGAGACCCCTTCTTATAGCCTCTCAGGTTGTACAAGTATCGGATTTCCCGGTTAGAAGGAGGACGCCCGTACCTCCTCTGGAAGATAACAAAAAGGCTCACCAGGATGGCATAAGAATTAGGCTGAAGCTGGAAGGGAGCCACCTTCAAATATGTGGTGAAGCTAATTATCCAAGCGTTGATAGGGGGGATAGCACCGCACATACAATGGTATCTGCTAAAAGCGAAGTAGCCCTCGGGAGGATTATATGGCATCACTCCATCTCCCGGCAGCAGCATAAGGGCCCTATCTATCCCAAAGGAACGGGATATGACGTCAAGTTGCTCCTCCTTTAGGGAGCTAGGAAAGCAATCCGGGGGAGAGATCAAAAGTTCCTGTGGACCATATCCGTCCACTAGAGACCTCGGAATAGGTCGGTGTTGCCCGGATCCTGGTTGGACTGGGGGCAAGGAAGAAGAAGGCTCTCCTGTGCCTCTAGACTTCTTTCTGTCTGATCGTGTTTCCGCTTTGCGAGACATTTTCTGCAGCACAAGAAAGACTTGAGATTAGAATAAGAAGTATAGAAACACAAACAAGCAAGTATATAAAGAAAGCGTATAAAAGCCTAAGATTTCGCTCAAGATTCAAATTTTCGAGTCTCATTCGGTATATGCCTCATTCGGAAATTCCATTCGGCATTAGGAGTTCATCCGGTATACGAATTCGTTCGGTGGTACAGTGCAAGTAAATTCATTCGGCCCTAATGACGAAAGCTCATTCAGCACCTATGTCCCATGTTCATTCGGCATTTGAGAACCAACGTGTGTATTCGGCATTCTGAGCCATTCGGTAATAAGAGGCATTCGGCAATAGAGTACGTACCTGATTCGGTAGAAATTTGGTTCGGCAGAAGATTTGGTTCGGCAGTACAGTTGATTCGGCTCTCTGATTCGGTAAGGAAAAACCAAGGGGGGTGTAGCCTCTATATATAGGCGAGCTCAGGACGGCCGAACCAGTTAGTTCGGTACCGGACCAACCAAAAGCCGGATGAGAACAGCCGGGCCAAACACAAAGCCGAATGAACTCTCTCTCTGCCAACAACAACCAGGAACTAGGGGCATACAGAGCGCCTCATGCAGATAAGTACCGAACTCCAGAACTAACTAATAAAATAAGATTATGATAACGGTGAATAAGTCGTAAAACTCTCACTAACATGGATCAATCGTTTACACGTGTATGCGACCACGAATGGTCCATAGGCACGCTCTGAATGGTTATTAACCCTATCGTCGTGGGAATTTACACTTTGACACGCCTTTTTAAGCCCATCGGTCATATGGATATTTGATAATTATTATGAAATGGCTAAGCTACTTACACATGTACGGGGTCGCGAACGATCCCTAGGCATGCTCTGAGCTGGCAATAAACCACCTTGGCAAACGACCCAGGGACCCACTCTAACATGAACCTGGCATCGACAATGCTAAGCCCCTTCGGGGCACGCTTGCTCGTCCCAAGCGACACGGTTCACTTCATCTCAAATATTCCGATCACGAACGGTCGTTATTTGAAATCACACTAAAACTGTAAATTCCTTTGCAGGACATCAACAGGATACGAACATCCAGCCCATGGCATTACAAAACACGCCTTCTTGCCGCAGGGAAACAAAGCGCGACACATGCAAGCACGTGCCCCACTTTGGGGGGCAAATGTTGGGCGAATTCTCACCCAGAAGATCTCGAGACCAAGATGCGTCAGTTTCGCCCGGGTTCGCAACCCTCTATTCCATTCGGTGGCCCAACCTAAAGTCCATTCGGCATTCCCAGTGCAAGGTCATTCGGCAATACAGGCAAAGGCTCATTCGGTAAAGCAAGGCAGGAATCCATTCGGCACAACACCCCCCATGTCCATTCGGTAACAGTTCCATCCGGTACACCGACAACCGGACGAAAGCCCCTCCAACAACCGAACCACCTACCACCGGTCCACTCCGTCACCGGTCCAGTCCATGCACCCATGACAAGTGGAGCATCGCCGAACCAGCTCCCCCTGCCGAACCAAGCATTCTACATCACCTACCGGATCAAGGCCTTCCCTAGGCACTACCGAACAAGGCTACCACCGGTCCAAACTCCAACATCTCCCTACCGAACGAGGCTACCACCGGTCCAACCTCACCACCGAATGAACCTCGCCAAACCAGACATCTGCCAGTCCAGATCGCTTCAGCCCGGGCCCACCAGCAGTTATATACTTCCAAGACCCCTGCCCCCTACCTCATTCTATAAATAGAGGGGCAGGGGTACAACAATGGCAGACAAGTTTGAGAGCTCAAGCAAGGAAGGAACTTTCAAACTACTTTCATACACTTGTATACAACGCATTGTACTTGTAACCTGAAAGAAAGAAGATAATAACATATAAAGTGGACGTAGGCACATTCTGGCCGAACCACTATAAATCTGTGTGTCTTTTACATTTCAGCCCCTACTTTTCTCATATTTACATACTCATCTAAAATCATTGAAAATTACATATAATCGATTAAATAACACGACTTGGAGGTGTTTGTCCATTTTTTGTGCAAACATATACAATAAGTATATAAATGAAATAAAAATCAACAGTGTCGAGGAATCCGGATCTCTCTACAAAAGTCCATGTATTCATTTCATCACTCATCTTCTTACCAATGCGGGCATTCAACCAAACCAAACAAATAAATAATTCAAGCACACAAATAATAATTTGTCAACGCATGTATCATATAGTGCTGATGATAGGGTTAGGGGTGTGCCCTAGGGGCATTATGTAATTTGTTACATATATCTGACTCGTTGACCAATCTTGTTCGAAAATAAAGGTATTTTCTTCCTATCATATACTTAATATAATGTGATTATATTAATTAATTAACTTACTTAAAAGTATATTTAATAGAAAAATCCATAAATGATATATTTTGTGATAGTAGTTACAAAGTGGTGTGACCGTGAGTAATTTATTACAATGAAACAAATATACCATTTTAAATTCCTAGTCAAGATGCATCGAGACTGGATATCGATGTATCCGTTGAGACTGGAGTATGTAACGCTCTCCAAATGTTAGGTAGTGTATTACCCATGACTGCTTGGGGCACCTAGGGGTTACGTACTAATAGTTATTGGATAACTATGGAATGACTCACTCGATAGTTTTATATTGGTTAATATAACTAAGGTTAAACAGAAAATATCGATGTGACTGATTTACATAGTTCTCTCGACTTAAGAATACTGCGGATCTTCAATATGAAAGCTCCGCTTTGATTATAGCCAAATCATGACATGGCGTCCATTGAGTGACTATAGGTGGGTCGAGTGGAAGTATTGGAGTGAAACACTATTCACGAGAGGATTCGTCTCCTCGGTTATATGCAGTTAGTATCACAGTCAACACAAGTCAACTCAAAGTCAAAGTCTCTGGCCAGAGCATTTCGGTTAATAATATTTGTTATTATTGAACCAAGGACTTTGTATTTGGACTATAAAGTTGAATGTGGATGAGGTTGGAATTTTGACCATTATAAAATTCCATAAGTCCAAAGTGATATAGTTTTGATGAAGAGAATTCGTGTAAACAAATGCCAGAACTAGGTAACGCTTCTTAAACTAAAATTGGTTTTTTACCGAAAATGAATAAGCAATAAATTTGGCCATAATGTCACACCATCTGCTAAGTGACGTGTGAACGTTAACATTAGAATAGTTCGATGATAATCGCTGACCAAATTTATACCCAAGAATTACACAGCCGAAATGATGAATTCCCTTAAGACCGAACGATTTAATTAGTTTAAAATTGTTATATATTAATTAGATTATTTAATATTTATGAAAAATTAATTATATGATTTGAATATGATTTGAGAAATAAATAATGTTATATATATGTAAAACAGCTATAAATATATCGATCGATGTACAATGTCGACAAGCGATTAAATTAGATTTAATTGCATAGTATTTTGGCTTTGGCTTAGATGGTTTTAAGGTGTACCATTAGGGCTGCAAAATTTCGGTTTTGGGAAGGCCTAGGGGTGGCTAAAAAATAAGAAATTAGCTTGGAGATAATGGGTTGAGATCAAGTGAGAATGGTTAAAAAGGTTTTCCTCGTTTCTCTCTAATACAACCCTATGTGTGTAAATATATGTATGTATGTATCTCTAAAAATAATGATAAACTTTTTTTGGCCGTTGTTACCTTCTACATTGATGATGAAAACATAGCTCTCAATCCACTTCAAAATTATCAAATATATTTTAAATTAAAATAATGTTATTCGATAGTTAGATGTCGATGATTCCGGACTTGCAATCTAACGAATCAAGAATAGTAAAAGTAAGGGAAGTCATTGCTTCAACGTGGATTCAAAGGCATCATTAAATTGGTAATTTTAATACATATTATAGTAATTAAATTACATTTGATGATCCTATAATTAGCAATTTCATATCTGTTTAAATATATTGCTACTATATGTTTAGTTAGGTGTTTGGTTATATGCACAATTTATTTATTATACTATTTGATTTTTGTATAGACAAATGTTGTTTGCTGTACAAAATCAATTTTTTCATTAATAATTATTGTATATATATATATATATTAATAAATTCATATATGTATATATATAGGTATGTATATATTTTTATTTATTAGTGTATATTTACCTCTCATAATAGCATATATGCATATATATCTTATATACATATACATATATATATATATGATTTAAATTTTTTAATAATCTTATTTGTATATAATATGAAATTAAAAATTCAAAAATTAATTGTCATACATATATTCATATTTTTAAATTAACATTTATTGAATTTTTTAATTGTTTATTATATATAAAATAATTATTAAATTAAAAGTTCAATTTTATATTTTAAAAAAATACTATATCATTTCAAAAACATATTAAAAAATTAGGAATTTTTTAATAAATTTTATCATTTTTAATAATTAATATTATTGCAAAAAACTATTTATGATTAATTAAAAATAATAATTTAATTGAAAAATTCTTAGAAAAATTTCGTAACCTTTCATTAATGATCCTAGAATTTCTTAAATTTTCAAATTTGAATTTTTTTACAATATATTATTTTATATTAAATAATTATTGCCGAAATCAATGTATTTGTTTTTAAAAATAATATTTCAACTTCGAAAAATCTCCATATTTTTCCTAAGCTCGATTTTATGATCCTAAATTTTCTAAAACTGTAAAATTTGAATTTTCATTAATATATTATTTTATGTTAATTATTTATGGATGAAAATATTATTTTATTCATAATATATACAAATTAGAATACTAAAATTATTATGTTTGCAAAACTAAGTTAATTTTGAATTATAAATAATTTTTAATAATTGTTGTCACTCTTTCTATATATATACAAATGTCTTATTTCATATATTATATATAATATATTTATACATAAATGTGTGTGTGTGTATTTTGTAACACATATACATGCGCATATTTGGACAACATACATGACATACAAAATGAGCTAATATGTCTATTGCGATGTAAATCCCAACATCTACATGTGGGCATATTATAACTTTCACGAATTATTATGTTACATATGCACTCTGACATATATGTATATGATACATTTACGTATAAACTAAATCAAATAAAGTTAATTTCAAATCTTAATGTATATGAATTAAATGAAATAAATGATTTTATTTAAATGAAATTTAGAAATGTTCTAATTTAGTTAGACTTCATATGCCCAATAAAAGATACAACAGGGTAAAAATTTTGAAATTCGCCTATAACTTCCACGGCGGCCTTGTCCAGTTCCAACAATGATATCAGAGCCCGATAGCTTACGCAGTCTAATTTAGTCATATTATGGCTAACTAATTAAGTTTTCCCACTTAGTACGGTGTCTAGAAAGGTAATGTCTAGGATTGAAATTGGTAATCAAGTACCATGTTCTACCTGGTTACCAGCCTAGCCCGAAAGGTAAAGTAAGCCTATTTTGGGCCTTGGGCTAATTTTCAAAAAAAAAATTGAAAATTAATGTTAAAGATTAAATTTAATAGCTAAATTTAAAATAAAACGTGTTTATTATAAAAATTATAATACTACATAAGTTTTCAAAATGTTTGAAAGGATAATGATATTTTCAAAATGTTTGAAAATGTTTATATAATAATTTCAAATTTTAAATCTATTAATAAGATTAATAAAATAAATTAATTAAATATGTTAATTAATTAATGTAATAATGCATGTATTATATATGTTGATATATGTTATGTTATTTTAAAATGTTTAAGATAACATAAGTATACATGTATGTATACAGGATAAATTTTGAAATTAATATCTTTTAATAAAACTGTTTAATTGAATAAATTAGTTAAAGGTTAATTAATTAAATAAAATACACATATATATGATATATGTGTGTTACACTATAAAGGTTATAGTATACACTATAAATGTTATAGTAGATATGTCCAATATAAAAGTTATATTGGGATACTAATTTAAAATTAATTAAAGAGTTAATTGATTAAAATTAATTAGATAAGATTTAATCAATGATATATTATACGTAAGACTATCATATAAGTAATATGAAACATAAAAGTTATATAACAATAAAACTTACATGATATGAAACTAAATGTGGTACATTAAAGAAACCTAAATAGACTTGAGAAATAAATACATATGTAAATATACATATACTGTGATTTTTGATGTGTTTGACACTTGAATCGCTGGTGTATTTCATAAGAAATATATTAATCTATAAGTCGATGTCATTCAATATGCATTAAAGATTATGAATCTTCAATACAATGTTGTCCTCTACCATATATACATATATATATATATATATATTAATAAATTACTTATATACTCCTTAGTTGTTGAGCAAACTCAAGCTAGGGATGTTATGCGTAGTATTATTAATATATTGAATAGCTGAGATAAGATAACTATATGTATTTTTTGAGCAAGCTCAACGTACATATACTATACATGGGCCACCACGATACGGTAGGTATGAGTGAATAATCTTTTTCGATTTGTCGACCAAACTCTAGGTCGAAATGAGATTAGAACAAAGCAAAATGGATTAGGAGTTGTATGTGATACAACCGATAAGGAGTTATGCATCGTTTGTGAGGCTATGATTTATTGAGCAAACTCAAGGTCAAGGATGCCAAAACAAACAAGTCATAACAACCACTGGTAAAGTTGTAAGAATTTTATGTTTCATCTTAGGGTTTGGAGAAACATAAAAGACTAGTGGAGCCTTATTAGAAAAATGAAATGGTAACATTTAACATTTCTAATATTGTAAGAACATATGCTATACAATGTTATAATTATCAACAATTATAAATTTGTGCATTTAATATGATTGATAAAACGTTTGTCAAGTAACATATATAAACAAACTGAATTGAAAGTTGAAAAATAGAAATATAATATATACTTACTAAAAAAATTAATTGCATGTTATATAATGTTTCTATACTCATGCAAGTGCCTAATTTCAACTACTTAATACATTTGTAAGTGGGTCACTTATATGTTTATTTGGTTTAGACCATGCGTTGCATTTTATGAGTTTTTGAACTCTAAATGCAATTCAAGATTATGGATATTTGATCCATGTACTTTCACATATAAATGTTATATGGTGAATAGTCATAGTTTGTGTGGTACAATATTTCGATGAATTTAGTTCATTCGAAGTAAGCCAATAAATAGTATTTTAAGATTATGTATTCAACTTTAATGATTTCAACATATAACACAATACCATAAACTATGAGATACATCTAAAAACTCGATCGTTGAAATGTCATCTTGTTCAGTTTACATAAAGTGCAATATATTTGATGTCTTAAATGTTAAGAATGATTGAATGCGGTTTTGTATAAACTTTGTTATGATATTGTAGTAACTTTTCTTTTGAATAGTTTAACCATTTGAAAAAAACGAATGTATAACAATAGACGTAATTTAAGGTAAAGTTGGAATGAAGAGAATGAATAGTTACCTCTGCTTCATAGAGAAACATTGGAAACAAGAATTGTAATAATAATTTATACTTAATATTGGAATACGAAATATGATTTTTATTCCGAAATGTATTTTCATGTAGAAAATTATTTTCTATAACATTTATTTCTTTGAGTTCAAGTTATTTGGTCAAAGAACTCTCCATTATAAACTAGTTGCAACATATGAAATAAGCAAACAATATTAACAATATTAAGTGAATGGTGGACCTCTAAATTTAGTATGCTATTATAGCAATGACGAAAATAGTGGGTGCATGCCATATAGCACCTAATGATTGCATCAAATTACGAAAATTATTATCATAAAATGTACCGAACATTATTAGTGAAATAATGTTTATTTTTGGTATTGACTGAAAATAGATATAACTACATTTCATATGAGTATTATGAATATTCATTATAAAATAAAACTATATTATAGAATTTATTTTAATAGTAAAAGTGATGCAACAAAAATACGTATGTGCCTAATATTATTTATAGTTATTTTGGAATTATAGATAAAGCCGTAGTTTTGAGAAATAATTTTACTATATGATTATGAATCATATGACATGTTAACTATATCTCAAACAATTAATGGCTATGCATCCATTAAGTGGGAGCATCGTAAGAGTTGACGAACTCTTTGAATTAATACATATTGATGTATGCAATCACAAGTCTGTTAATACCAAAAGGTTCCACATACTTTGTTATATTCATCGATGATTTATTACGAACATGAACATGTGTATTAGATACACATGTGGTAAGTTTATGATAAAATCATACAATATAAAAGAAAATTAAATAAAATAACATGCAATAGAATAAAATGATTTGATTTGGTCGAATAGGTGAGTATATTGAAAAAGTTCCAAATGTACCTAAAAATGAATATAGATTCAATCTCATAAGTCACTCCTCCATATGGTACATAATAATGCATCAATAAGGAGTAATCAGACATTGTCGGACAATTTATGATTAATTGTGATTGAAGTTGAATTAGTTTTTTCCTATAAGGTCGTGTACTTAAGAGTGGTACACAATGTTGATATTATTTCATCTAAACAATAGTTTACAAAATCATACAAGATAAGGATTTGTAAGAAATCCTAACATATCCTAGGCCAAGGAGTTGGCAGGTTGCGCGAGTCGAAAGATTGCACATAATAATCGTTCATGAAGGATCTTGTACGAATCTCCAAAGGTTTTTTGAAAAGGTCTATCATCAAATGACATATTTATGTTTTAAACATAATTTTTGTAAACTAAAATCAGTTTTATTAATAAAAAGTTCATAAAGCGTTTAGGAATCCCTATTCTATTTGCACTAAGAAACAATTGTTATTTCGAGATATATCAACTTCATTATGAAGCAATTTCTTTAAGAAATTTTTGGTAGTTAAATGGAATTGGATCCGATCCAAAGATAGAACTAATTATATGAGATGAAGTGAAATTAACTAACCTAAATGAACACATAACATTAGAATGTCTAACAAGTATTCTCGTACATCGAAGAAAAAACTATGTGTTTCTTATTAATGTCAAAAATATACATTGCCTTCGGTTGTTCAATTAAACCATTAAGATTGTTGACTCTATATGGATTGATGTACAAATCTAAAAGAATTCCAAGTACGCTATCGAAATATGATTTTGGCAGTCATAACCAAAGAGATGTGATCCATCGGCCGAGATTGTGTCTTTATTGGAAAGACTGATGTGGTTGGAATTAAATGAGCAACGTTGATAAGAATAATATCGCAAATTTCAATTGTTGAAATTAGCATAATAGATTCGGTATTCAACATGCTCAAGTTAATTTAGATTTACTCACAAAATTATCGCTCGAATAGACTTAGTGTTTAGCACTTATGTATTGAGATAGAAAATTCTGAATAATGATTCAGAGCAAGCCGTTTACACATATTAACCAAAAATGCCTCAAAGACAGTGAGAGCAATATTGAGTTAGTGAGTATTTGATATGATTCAAGAAATGATACGAATGTATCATTTTATAAGCATCAAGATGGAATAAGTATTTTGATAGAAATATCAAATAGTTTGAGTTCATCAAAGCGCAGAGGAAGCGTGCGTTCATAAGAAAGAACGTTAAAAGGTACATTGATATTTCTAAAGTATAAGTAAACAACATGTTGTTGATTTTAACAATAAGCTTGTATTAAAATCAAATTTAGTTATTTTAATACTCAATTTTGGTTTGTAAATGATGTCTTTTATGGTGAGTATAAAAGATATAGGGATTGTCTCAAAACGATATACAAGAGCACCCTATTAAAAAGAGAATGTATAAGTTGGATTCCTTATGCATTAGCAATAGGAATTATCATACAGATAATGTTGTGTATAATATTGTGTTTTGTTTATGTATTTGACACATGGAGCAAATATAAAATTCAAATTGATATCACTAAATGGTTGTTTGAGGTGTTCTTATGTATTTATGAAATAATAGAGAATTGTTTATAAAACAACGAATTCGTTACGACGGAACGTTTGGACACAAACTTTTATAAGTGATATTGAGTATAACTTGTCAATGATAAGATTCAAGTTAAAATCTTTAATTTTTAAATGTTCCAAAATAAAAGTGATTGTGGTCGATTGAACGAAATGTTGAGAACATTAACTTAAATAGCGCTACAATAAATATAAATGCACAAATTTATGATTGAGCCAAAGGTGATTCCAAATGTTAGGAATCCCATAATATTGTGATAAGATAACAATGTCATGAAATTGGTCATGATAGAATTTAAAGCTCACTAGAAGTCGAAAGACATATGTCGAATCGTTCTTCATGATAAATGCGGTTTATCAATGTCAGAGAGAGTTAATCGACAAAGTAAATAATTAGAACATAATAGCATACTCATTCACTAAGGGACTGACTTAATTAGTTTTAAGAAAACTGATTGGAAAAGTTGGAATTAGATTCCATAATTGACCTCAAGTGCAAGTGGGAGATTCATAGAATTAGAGGTATGCCCCAGGGGCAATTATGTAATTTGTTACATATATCTAACTCGTTGACCAACCTTATTCGAAATAAATGGTATTTTATTCCTATTATATACTTGATATAATATGATTATACTGATTAATTAACTTAATTAAAAGTATATTTAATAGAAAAATCCATAAATGGTATATTTTGTGATAATAGTTACAAAGTGCTGTAATCATGAGTAATTTATCATAATGAAACAAATATATCATTTTAAATGTTCCTAGTCAAGATGCATTGAGACTGGATATCGATGTATCCGTTGAGACTGGAGTACGTAAAGCTCTCCAAATGTTGGGCAGTGTATTACTCATGACTGCTGGGGCACCAAGGGGTTATGTGTTAATAGTTATTGAATAACTATGAAATGACTCACTCGATAGTTTTCTGTTGGTTAATATAACTAAGGTCAAACGAAAAATATCGATGTGACTGATTTACATAGTTCTCTCGACTTAAGAATACTGTGGAACTTCAATATGAAAGCTCCGCTTTGATTATAGCCAAATCATGACATGGCATCCATCGAATGACTATAGTTGGGCTGAGTGGAAGTATTGAAAGTGAAGCACTATTAAAGAGAGGATTCTCTCCTCAGTTATATGCGGTTAGTATCACGGTCCATTCAAATCAACTAAAGTCAAAGTCTCTGGCCAGATAATTTCGGTTATTAATAATTGATATTATTGAACTAAGGACTTTCTATTTGGACTACAAAATTGAATGTGGATGAGGTTGGAATTTTGACCATTACCAAATTGCATAAGTCCAAAGTGATATAGTTTTGATGAAGAGAATTGGTGTAAACAAATGTCACAACTGGGTAACGCTTATTAAACTAAAATTGGATTTTTATCGAAAATAAGTAAGCGATAAATTTGGCCATAATGTCAGATCACCTTCTAAGTGCAGTGTGAACATTAACATTAGAATGGTTCGATGTTAATCGTTGATCAAATTTATACCCAAGAGTTACATAGCCGAAATGATGAATTCCCTTACGACCGAACGATTTAATTAGTTTAAACTGTTATAAATTAATTAAATTAATTAATATTTATGAAATATTCATTATAAAATTTGAATATGATTTGATAAATAAATAATGTTACATACATTTGTAGTAGTTATAAATATTTCGATCGATATACAATATCGACAAGCGATTAAATTAGATTTAATTGCATAGTTTTTGGCTTGGGCTTAGATGGGTTTAAGGCCCATCATTAGGGCTGCAAAATTTCGGTTTTGGGAAGGTCTAGGGTGGCTAAAGATTAGGGCTTGGCTTGAAGATAATGGGTTGAGATCAAGTGAGAATGGGTAAAAATGCTTTCCTCCTTTCTCTCTAATACAACCGTGTGTGTGTGTGTGTGTCTCTAAAATTAATGATAACTTTTTTTGGCTGTCATTACCTTCTACATTGCTGGTTAAAACATAGCTCTCAATCCACTTCAAAATTCTCAAATATATTTCAAATAAAAATAATAGTATTCGATAGTTAGAGGTCGGTGATTCCGGACTTACAATCTGACGAATCAAGAATAGTAAAAGAAAGGGAAGTCATTGCTTCAACGTGGATTCAATGGCATCATTAAATTGGTAATTTTAATTCATATTACGGTAATTAAATTATATTCTATTGTCCTATAATGAGCAATTTTAAATCTATTTAAATATATTGCTACTATATGTTTAGGGCAACTCTAGTGGATTACGGGCTGAATATTCAGCGGCCTGAATATTCAGCCCGTAATGGGTGAGGGAAGCTCAATGGCCAGGCGCCCATTTAATGGGCGCCTGACCTTCAGGCGCCCATTTTATGGGCACCTGAATTTAGGCGCCCATAAAATGGCACCGCCTCCCCTCCTCTCCCCCTCACTTTTCCCCCTTTTCCTTTTCGTTTTCCGTTTTTTTTTAAATTAGAAAATATAACCAAAATGCGGCCGCGTCCAACCAAAATCGCCCGAAGAACGGTTCAGAGACATCTAGAGGAGCAAACTGGACCGTTACACGTTCTGCCACCGCCTGGAGTTTCACCAGACGATCTACGTGTTCTACATGAGCTGCCAGATAGTTATCGGCATAGAGCCGAAACCGCTTTGACGACGATACAGGTATTAATCAAACCTTACTATAACTTGCTATTTTAATATGTACATTACATACTCATATTAAATAACCCTTACGCTATCAAAAATTGTTGTTTCATTAACTATCTATAGGACCATTACATTCACTGTTGGGGTAGTTGGGCTAAGTGCATTACCCAGTTTTATGACTATCTTCCCGGTCCTATTATTGAGAGGCTACAGGCAAGCCCTTTTGGTCTATTTTTGTCGATTAGGCCTGTTCAGTCCTTTGATCGACCTCTCATCCAGGCATTAGCTGAGAGGTGGTGGTCCATATGAGAAGAATTGCCTGGGCTAGAATTGTAAGTAGATCTACTTGCTTTTTTCTTCCCCTTTGACTTCGTCTGCACATCTCTTAAGCCTTTTGCGATGTTTGAGTTCCATTTTTGTTGACTAACAAGCAAGTCATAGCAGTTTGCAAACTGATAATAGTGGGGTTTCTTTGTACCATTTTCTCTTGGAAATAATTTTAAGAATTGATCGTTCGCCATTCTCTTCTACACAAACAGAAACACAAAATCAAATATTAACAAAGTGATTAGAAATGAATGTAAATTAAAATGTGATTTTACAAAACGCTACCAATTCAGCTTCGCCACCCATTCCACTTGGATTTGCTGTTCTTATTTTGTGGATCTGCGACTCGTAGAATTGTGTTTGTCGATTAATCTTCCCAAAACGACCCGTGATTGCAGACATTGACCTCGTCTTTTCAACATGTTTTTTATTGTATGCACTCATGACTTTTGCCCAAAACGCCTCTCCGCTTTGGTCGTTCCCCTTTACCGAGTCGTTAGAAAAATGACAATAAATATAACACAAATCCTTATCTTCATCGTCAGACCATGGAGCAGAAGAATGGAACGATAGAGGGGGCGGTTTGGGGAATCGCATTTTGAAAGGGTTGACAATCTAAATCTCAGCTATCCATATTCATCGCTTCAGTATATGATTGAAATGGATGAGACATACTTTCAATATTAAGGAATTGAGAATAGAATTGTAATAGAAGAAGAGATGTGTGTATTACAATCTGGATAACAGGCTGATATATGTAGTGAAATCGTAAATATGACCGTTTATAGCCGTTGTATTTTGAAATATGACCGTTTATACCCGTTGTAATTTGAAATATGACCGTTTATAGCCGTTGGTGTCAAAATATGGTTGTTTGTAGCCGTTGGGAGTCAAAGGTGGGGCCCAGGTATGGGTGTGGAAAGGGGGAGGGCTTGGACCCCTATTTAATGGGCGCCCAAGCCCTGGCGCCCATTTTATGGGCGCTAGAGCTCTGGCGCCCATAAAATGGGCGCAAGGGCTTGGGCGCCCATTAAATGGGCGCCTAAGCCCAGTTCAGGATCCTGAACCGGATCCTGAACGTTAAGCTTAATATTCAAGCTTAATTCGACGACTGGAGATTTTTTTCTTATGGATTCAGCGTGTAATGCTACCACTGGAGTTGCCCTTAGTTAGGTGAGATTTTTGTAAGTAGATATGGCTGTCACAGATCAGTTTGGTTACACGTGCATAATTTGTTTATTATACTATATGACAAATGTTATTTACTGTAAAAAATCAATTTTTTTCATTAATAATTGTTTTATGTATATTTATTAATAAATTCATATATATATATATATATATATATATTAGTATATATTTCTCTTTCATAATGGCATATTTGCATATATAAGATATATATATATATATATATATATAATTTAAAAAATTTAATTTAGTACACTTATTTATATATAATATGAATTTAAAAATTCAAAAATTAATTATCATACATATATTCATATTTTTAAATTAACATTTATTTAATTTTTGAATTGTTTATTATATATAAAATAATTATTACATTAGAAATTCAATTTTATATTTTAAAAAAATATTATAACATTTCAGAAACATATAGAAAAAATTTAGGCATTTTATAATAAATTTTATTATTTTTAATAGTTAATATTATTTTGGAAAAAATTGTTTATGATTTATTAGAAGTAATAATTTAATTAAAAGTTTCTTTAAAAAAATTCGTAACCTTTCATTCGTGGTCCTAGAATTTCTGAAATTTTGAATTTTGAATTTTTAATAATATATTGTTTTATACTAAATAATTATTTTTGAAATCAATGTATTTGCTTTTTGAAAATAATCTTTCAACTTTGAAAAATCTCGAAATATTTCCTATGCTTTGTTTTATGATCCTAGATATTCGAAAATTGTAAAATTTGAATTTTCATCAATAGTTTACTTTATGTTAATTATTTATGGATGAAAACATTATTTTATTCATAATATATATAAATCAAAATGCTAAAATTATTATATTTGCAAACTAAGTTAATTTTGAATTATAAATAATTTTTAGTAATTGTTCTCTTTCTATATGTATTTATCCGTATATAGATGTTTTATGTTCATATATTATATATAATATATTCATACATACATGTGTGTGTACTGTAACACATATACATGCATATATTTGGACAACATACATGACATACAAAATGTGCTAATATGTCTGTTGCGATGTAAATCCCAACATGTACATACTGGCATATTATACCTTTCACAGATTATTATGTTACACATGCACTCACCACATGTATGTAATGATACATTTATGTATAAATTCAATCAAATAAAATTATTTTCATATCTTAGTATATTTGAGTTAAATAAAATAAATGATTTTATTTAAATAAAATTTAGAAATGTTCTAATTTAGTTAGACTTCGACCCAAAAGATCCAATAGGGAAGAAATTTTGAAATTCATCCACAACTTCCACTACAAGCTAGTCCAATTCCAACAGTTCATCCAAAAGTGAGTTAACTCACCAAAATTCCAGTTGAAGCTTACGCGTTCCCAAAAAGTTTAAAATCGAACGCCATTCGATTTTAGTTAAAAAATGCACTTGTTCCAAACATGACAATACCAACTTCAATTTGTAGATGACGCTTTTAAGAGCGCAACGCAAAATACCGTTTCTCGGTTAGACCTCGTATGGAGAAGATAGTCATTTTATAAGGTTTGAGATAAAGTAAATTAATTAATTACTTCAATAACTTAATTACCCTTTTTAAAGTCTTCTTCCTCAAACAAGGCCATGCGCGGTGCATAAACTAATGCGCACAAACCCATGCCTTGTCACACCTCTTCTCCCGATCTCCCTCCTCACTCAATGTTTCGACGAACCGTCTGCTCCACCTCACTCACTTCGAAATCTTTCTACAACGGTCACCAACCCACGAAGCTCGGCCCCATCACCTTGAATGCGATCTGTAGGGTCACTCGCGACCAACCAAATGTCGCATTTTGCCGTGCTTTATTGGAGTCCCGCTCGCTTATCCAAAACGTGCCCCTTTGAACTAATTTTGCAACTCCGTCCGACCAACCGTGGCCCTAATCTCCAACACTAGGCATGGCAAGCAGCGTCGACCTTAGCTAGTCATTGCCGCATACAACTTTGAGCCTATGGATTTGAAGCACTCTCCATCCCGAGTACAAAGGATCTAGTGCCATTCGATTCGCTATCTCCGAGACAAATTAAAAATAGGGGACGGCTCATTTTTCACTTAAGGCAAAGGAAAATAGGAGAGAAGTAAATTGGTTATTTAATTTTAAATTTTCCGGCATTCGCTACGCAATATTACGTTCGCGACGAACCGCGAACAATAGAAACAAAAATACGATCGCACACAACAGTACTACACGATCACAAAACAATAATAAAATACACAGGTTATCTTATTCAGTGTAATTTCAAAATAACAACGTTTACCGTAAAATACGTCAAACAATAATTTAAATATTTTCCGAATTAAAAATTATGGAAAAATCGTACCAATTCATTTTAAAATACGTCACTAAAAATCATTTCATTTTATTAACAAAATTTTCTATTATTTATTAATTTGAATCAAACTTGAATATTTAAATAAATCAAATATTTTCATTCGAAACATTAAAAACTACGGGTCGTTACAATTCGAGTTGGACTTCAAAAGTTAACTACCGAGAACAAGGTGAAGGAAAAAAGAGGTAGATGAAGGTCTGTGATCAAAAATTACCATCCATCTCACGGCGTGAAAATGTATAAGGAATCATATTCTTTTGTAGAGACGATGCTTATGATATGTAGATCACATCCATAAAGCTTTATCAAATTTTGAAGAATGTAAATACATGAAATACAACTAGTCACAAATCTAAAATGCGAAAAAGCTGGAATGTGGATTCATTCTCATATATATCTCTACTATTAATAATGAAAATCAATTAGTGGGATTTTCACCGTGTTTTTTTTTTTTTTTGAAATTCCAAAAATATCATAAATAATATCTCTTCATCACCGTTCATCAACAAAATCTCACCATCGTTTTGTGTCCTCCACCATCTATCTTTTCCCGACCATCTATTAGCAGAATTTCAATGTCAATTTACATCTGATACCACCAACAAGACTACTTGAAATAAATAAGTTGTGTGTCATATTTTTGCATTTATAGTACACATTCCTCACTAAATTTAATATTACATAAAAAGTAAAGAGGAATTAATTTAAAGGACAAAGATTTATATATTTTTTGCCTCAATGACACGACCTCAATATTTTTAACACAAGGACAAACATTTTTCAAAATTATTCATAAGGACAACAAAACTGCTACCGAGTTAAAATACCTAAAAACTGCTACTGATAACTACAAATGATACCTGAAAACTGCATCAATAACTAAAAACTGATACCTACTGAAAGTTGTCTTTCAGGATAAAATATTGAAGGTCTGTTCTTGAATCTAAAAGGCTGTGAAATTTTATCCTTGACAATAATTTTCTGAAAAGTAAATACATTTAATTATTTGATGCATACACCTGTGGTTTATAATAGTAACTGAGGGATAAAGGGAGAACGATGAACCCAATGGTGGGGGATGGTTTAGTCCACCGACTAGAGGATGTATTGTAATCTCTGTCTGGCTGAGTTGGCTAACTTTTCTATGGGTGAGCGACGAAGAATTGACGTATGAGTGCGCAAACCTGCAAAGCGAACACGAGTAGAAAAGCAATACAAATATAAATAAAATAAATAAACTGATATGGATGAACCAACAAAAGAGTTGGTGGATTAACTTGTCCAAATCAAAATATTCATCAACTAACAAAACTTGCGGATATAAACAAAAGTGTCCTATGAAGGATTAGACAATATAAGATTGAGATTGCTTACATGAAACAAAATCATTCAAAATATAAATGCAAAACTGTATATTACTTAATCAACAACCTAAGTATTAATGTCTCAAAACACAATACATACAAAGATAATAAAAACTACTAAGATATAATACAAAGGGTTAGAATTAACCACAATATCTTTTGTTTATGTAACCTCGCATATTGTACAAAAGGAGGAGAGGGGGGGAGAGGTTAGACACAAGGGAGAAATTGCAAAAATATTCAGTCTTAAGGATAGCGAAATTATTTTTTTAGTCTGAATGACACTTTACAGTGCAAATCACAGAATTATAGTTGCAACGATCATTTTCTGTTTACACTATAAAGTGTCATTCAGATTAAAAACCAAACTTGTTGTTCTTGAGACTAGGTTTTTTTTTTTTTTTTTTGCAACTTTTTCTCTGTTGGTTTTTTATTTATCTGTACTTAAAAAATATACAATGATTAATGAACCATGCCATCTTTTGTAACTTTTATTGCATATAAAGGAAAAAAATCAAAGGATAACCACATCTTTGTCAAAACTTATGAATTGATAACTCCATAGTCATAACACCCTTTGTATCATTTTGGGAGATGCATGAATGCAGTTGTTAAAGATAATTATTCAATTCTGGTTTATTGATAGCTGCAATTGGACCAGAGAACCCATCCTGGAATGCATATGTCATCTGGAGTATAATAAACTTAAATGCTGAATGGGTTAACCATGAGTTTTATCTTGACAACACCTTGAAACAGTGACACTAATTCCAAAGATGCAGATTCAACATAGAAAACTCTTCCTTTCAAATATAACTTAGGTTATGCATAACCAATGCATGTAGGAATCAAGATGATATAAGAACCCATATCTGAATAGGAATCTCTACTCATAAACAAGGCACTGTATTTAATTTGCCCAAGTGATAACTCAATGCTTCTAACACTTGATGTACTTCATCTATATTTCTGTGTACCTCTTCTCCTGCTGTAAACTCATGAACATACCCACAAATTTCTATAGAGCTACAACCTGGTTTCTTAACAACTCCTTTGTCTCTCATACTCTTTCTCACAAATCTAGCATCTTCATATCTTCCATGTTTTTCATATATATTTGATAGAAGAACATACGCCCCACTATGTCTTTGCAAAATCATTATTTCTTCAGCTGCAACTTCTGCAAATTTAATATCTCCATGATTTTGACATGCACTTAATAATGCTCTCCATGCAACTGCTTTTTCGGTTACACTGCTTGATTTTGGCATTTTTTCAATTATCTTCATGGCCCCTTCAAAATGCCTAGACCTACCAAGAAAATCAACTATGCAGATATAATGCTCTATGCATGGCTCAATATTGTATGTGCTTTTCATGCTATCGAATACTGTTAAGCCTTCTTTTATCAAGCCACTGTGACTACATGCACTTAACATGGCCAGAAATGTAGTTTCATCTGGTTTAAATCCTTCAACTTGCATCTTACTAAACAGTTTGAGAGCATCTTTTCCATTTGCATGCATTGCAACTCCTAGAAGCATAACGTTCCAACATATGGTATCTTTTTTGCTAATTCTATGAAATAGTTGTTGAGCTATATTCAAGCTGCCACATTTCATGTACATGTCTATAAGCGCTGTACCTAATCGAACGCTTAAGTTAACACCTTTTTGATTTAGGTAATGGTGAATCCATGTACCAATATCTATTGCTCCAAGTTGTGCACATGCACATAAAACGCTTACAAAAACACCTTCATCGGGTTTGATTCCTTCAATTTGCATTAATCTGAACATCAATAAACACTCCTTAAAGCAATTATTTTGTAAATACCCGTAAATCATTGAACCCCATATTCCCCTATCTTTCACTAACGCTTCATCAAAAACTGATCTTGCCAATTCTATTTCACCCATTTTTGCATACCCAGAAATCATTATAGTCCATAATGCATCAGTTTTTGAGGGAACCTCATTAAAAACTTTTCTTGCTGCAATTGCTTCTTCCAAAGTCATGTACATTAAAATCAATGTGTTGTTGACGAAAATATCAGATGCAAGTCCTAGTTTTAAGACATGGCTGTGTATTAATTTTCCAATTTTTATATCTTTAAGGTTAGCACAAGCTTTTAATAAATACGGTAAAGTGTAGTTATCAGGGCAGAAGCCATTTTGTAGCATTCGACCATATATATTGATTGTTTTGGTGTGTTCTCCTCTTAGTAGCAAAGATTTCATCAAGGTATTCCAAATGCAAAGGGAGGGGTTTTCGATAGTTTCAAAAAGAAATTGGGCATGGCTTAGGCTTCCATGTATAGGGTCGGAGCAGAAAGCCATTATCCGACTCAGGGTAAATTTGTCGTTGCATAAGCCTCCAGTGATGGTCCGTGCATGTATCTGTATCAGTTGTTCCATGGACTTGCATTTTTCCAGGATTTGAAGGATTTTTCTGCAGACTGACATGTGGACACAAGAAAGCCATAAAGGTCTATGGTAATCTCTGCATGAATATACCAGCATTGATAAATCGCATCAGTACATACCAAAGTCTGCATCTCATTGTTCCTAAGTGTCATGTTTACGAGTACCTACACTGATTATATTCTATTATATAACGCATACTGAAAAAAGATATTTGGGCAAGACGATTTGTCTTTGAAAGAAATTGAATATCATTGATTGTTAATGTTAAATGGATACTCTTGTATGTGTCTAACGATTAAAAGATGATAAGTTGAAATCAAATTTTACTCCAAAGAAATATGATACACTGATCAAGATGGTTTACCAAACTAAGCCATACTAACTGAAGTTAGTTTCATATAAATATATCTAGATATGTCTATTCGGATAATTGCTTACTTCAGTTATTTGGCATCAAGGTAAAGATTAGTTCAGTGAGCATCATTATCAACTACTCGCTCTTTCAGTATGGTATTTTTGTTTATTTATTTATTTTCATTTTAGGTGAGGTTTACATAATTCTAGACAGGCTTGGCTTTAACTGCACATGAGAATTAACGAGTCGTGATTTGCCATCTAAAAATTCAAATTAAAATAGTTAGCTATGCCAGATTTAGCCAAAATACTGAAATATTCATCAAACGACCTCTGAAGCAAAGTGACAAACAGTTTGCATACCAGAAGTAAAGAAAGAACAAATCAATCCACAAAAAGTCGTTCATAGCAAAAGCAAAGACCTCTTTTGTAAAGTAATAAAAATCAAGATATTTAATTAAACAGATTGATGGAACTCGATAACTGTATCAAATCAAGTATCATAAGGTAAGTAAATTGAATAATGTAAAATGAAGTAAAATTCTCACCAAGCTGGGCAAGAGATGATTCGGCGGGAGATATTCCACGGTTCAGGGCTCTTCATCTCCAGTAAAATTTCAAACGCTGTACGATTGTTTGCTAGCTAGAAGAATTAATGGTGCTAAGAGGGAAAGAAGTTTGTCAAATTTTCAAAGCCCGAAAATTAAAACCAAAATCTTTAGCAACTCAGTTCAACCCTGAACTGAACCTAACACCCTAGATTTGCCCAACCATAGGACGTCCATTTGGCGCTCTGCTTTTTGGATGTAGATTTTTTGAAAGCCCAAAGCTGGGAGTCCATTTCTTGGGCACTCTCGGCCCCAGCGAATGGGCATCCTAGAGCTCTCATATATATGTGTGAGAATCTTCCACTATGCATTCTGTTCACATCATAGCTAGATTAACAAGTCAATCTTTCTACGTATTTTTTTACATATTATGTCAGTACAGTCTTTTGATCGGCCTCTTATTTAGGCCTTAGTCGAAAGGTGATGGTTTACCGCCTATATATTTCACTTTTTGGACTTCGAATTGAGGATCGCTCCCAAGTTATACACCGTCTTTTACCGAGGCTTAATCCAAACCGTATCGAGAGTGGTGCTTTTTGACCGACTTATTTACAAGCATACATGACAAGGTAGGAAGATAGATTAGACATGGCGGATGCATTTCTGCTTTCCTCTTATATCTATTTGGTTTGACATTCTTCTCGAAATAAAAGTGCACGGTTCATCTAGGTTATCTTGTTGAAATAACCAACCTAGAGCAGTTACACAGTGGATTTGGGGAGTGCGATAATTTCATGTTTTAATATTGTGTTGTATGTCTATTTTGTTTCTTGGGTTGAGCAGATGTTCAACATTTGGTATCTCTTTCAGCTATGGTATTATGAATATACATCGAATGTAACAACCCGACATTAAGTAGTAATTAATTAAAATTAATAAAAATGACATAACTAATTGACTTAGAACTTAGAGATTTAAAATAGAATTTGGTGATTTATTTGATAAACTGGTTTGGAAATCAATTAGTAAAAAGGATTTAAATTGTGAGAATATTATTCCATAAAAGTGATGCAATTATATTATTTTGAGAACAAATTTTTGTTTAAGAATTGAGAAATAAATTAATTTGGGAATGTTTAATATAGTGTATAAAATGAGTGATGTTTGTGTTTGAATTAAAATGAGTAGAAGTATGGAAAAATGAATTCTAGAAATTGTATTGTAGAGAGCAAATAATTGAATATTATGAATATAGAAAAATTAGAATTTTAACGTAACTTGTTTGAAACAGAAAATATTTTTATAAAGAAGAAAGGAGAAACACACACATATGCACACACTCTTACCATTTTGTATTATTATCATGGTCCAAGCTCAACTATCCCAAGCCCAAACCTAAATCGGTGTATCCTAATATTTCTAAGCCTAGAGCTTTCTTTCTCCGATCTCTTCTTCTCCATTTATAAGTACACTATTTACGACTACATTATCTAACTTTGCAAAATTGGATTCATACCAAACTCTTATCACTACAATAATTAATAATAAATCAAATAAATTATGTAAAATCTCCAAATTTGAGTATGTGATTGTCGGCATTGTCGTGCATCCATGCCATGAATTTCAGTTGCCGCGGTGTTAGTTTGTTGGGTGCGTGCGTGCATGGAAGGAGGAGAAGGAACTCAACATTTACAGGTGAGTTTATACACTCACACACCTATGTCTTCATCTATAATTCATTGCATTAACATTGTTTAGTTAATGGGGGAGTTGAGTTCATGTGCATGCTAAAATAATCAGTGGGATTAATGACATATGAGAGTTCGAAGAGGGGCAGGAGGAGCCGACCTAAAGCTTTTTCGCTCTAGGTGGTACACAAATCTGTCCACCGGTCAAGACTGATCGGTGAACTGGTGGTGGTTCTGGGTTGCATAAGCAACCCAGGTGCATGTGTGTGTGTGTGTGATGAATTATGTGGGTGTACTCGTGTGTGTGTATGCAATGCATTTGGACCTGATCTTATTATTGTGTATTTTTCAATTGAGTTGATCGTTGGAGTGATACTATTTCTATTTTGCCATATGCATTTGTCTTTGAATTTGCTGCTTAATTTTTCTATGTAGGTTGCATTAGTATGTGCTGACTTTGTTTTGTTGATAACACTTACGCTGCAGTGCATGAACAACATCATGTTGTTTCTATTTATACGTATAAATAGTTGTTCCATTTTGTGTGTAAGTCTTTTTCATGTCACGATGACCTTATAAGCTTTAACAACTTGTTAAGATAGATTGTGGTTGCTCCATTATTATTATTTTCTGCTTTGAGAAAGATGTCAATCTACAAGTTTTGATAAAGCATATATTTTAGTATGAATAAATTTAATTAATTAGAAAGTATTGTATTTCTTTATAATAGTGTTTAATTATAATAAAATATGAAATATTTGTAGTAATTAGTTTTTTAAATTATTTTGTGTATTAAAATGTAAAAATTGGGTTTCAATGTAATTATGAAAGTAATTATTGATTAATTATATAAAAGAATAAGAAATTATTTATTTATTGAAAATATAAGATTACTATTTACTTTACTTTTTGTTAATTCATATATTTATTCATTATTTACTTATAGATACTTATTTTACTTATATGATAAAATCATATAAATTATTTTGTCAAGAATCGCTTTATTATTTATAGTTATATTTAATTCGAGTAATCTATTTTATTGTTTTCCTAACTAATCTTTAAGGTACAATGATTTGGAATATATGATTCTTGTATATGAAGTATTTAGTACTATGACTATACTGGGATATGTATTTATTATCTATATCTTAATATTTATTTTGTTATATGAAATAATATGTTGTGAATGATTTAATCTTAAATATTGATTTATTTATTTTATATTTATTTGAATAATTTAATTTATATTTCTTTTTTTGTACATTCTTTCCTTGTATATTTAATTGGTCTATATGAATGATTCATGGTTGAGATGAGCTTGATTGATGATTATGATATGGTAATGACATCCTTTTGGCTTAATTTATTAATATTTATTATATGTATGAGAAATTAGAATCACGGTTTAGTGATACTGTCTAGTACTGGACTTTGAGTAATACTTTTCTGGTTATTCTTTGAACTCGTTATCTAGAATAAAGAAAGGGAGTGTGATGTATGAGCTCTGTATAAATGAACTAGTAACAAGCGATGGTATGAGACGTCATTGTGTTATTTATTCAGTTATCCTTTGCCCATGGATGACGCTAAATATGGGGATATGAAGTGTAATATTCGCTGCGGTGAATATATTATAGTCATGTGTTGACTTATATGAAGTCGTGTGTTGACAATATATAAAGTCATGTGTCGGTATATGTACTTAGCTGTATGCCAGCATATGTATAGTACCGCGTGTCGGTATGTGTATATATATGTATGTCGGCTATTATATATTTACAGTATTTTTCTATCACTTTCCAACATCCTTTATGTTTCGGGAGTGGATCAAATTAGCCAGTATCCAACCTGGCGACCTGATCGTGGTAGTCGCGCCCTAGATCTATGACACCTCAGTGCGTGAGTCTGCATCGTTCTAGCCATGTGTCGGCAATGCTCTAGTCGTGCATTGATAATATTTATAACTATGTGTCGGCAATGTACAAAGTCGTGTGTCGATGATGTTTATCCCCTTGTTTCACATAGGTTGTAGTCTGTTATCATTTAAGGGGTGCGTGTAGGGTCATGACCAATATAGAGCATGGTCCTACAGCGTGTTTATGACATGCGGCGGATAAGAGTAATGATGTTTGTCAAGGTAACCAAGACTGTGGGAGTCTTGTTGGTAAGGCGTGTGTCATGTTCGCTAATTACGTGTGCAGTCTCGTAGAGCACGTGTGTCTATCGGTCTCCCATCTGATTCTGGTGTAACTGATATTGACAAGTATTTATTCTCCTACCAGTGATGATAAATTGTGATTATACTAGAAACTATGTCCTATGTATGATCAATCCTCGTATCCTTCTTTGGCATGTGTCGCCTATTATTCTTCTTTGGCATGTTTCACCAACTATTATTTATTTTCATGTGTTGCTTTTATATCTCATTGGCGTGTGTTCCTAATTATTATTCACTGGCATGTGTTTCCAATTGTCTATCCTAGACGTGTGTCGTCGACAATACATTATTGTCGCCAACTATATTTTCATAGGTATGTGTCGTCGATTACATCTCCCTTTGGCATGTGTCGCCATTACTATGTTCTGATTCCAGATTTCTACTTATATTGATATTATGAAGGTTTTTAGGATTTGAATGTTGATTTCTGGATAATGTGATTCACTCATTTGTGTTGATTTTATGATTTCTATTTTGGTGTGTTTTTATATGAGGGATCACATCTTTCAATATTTATGTTGATTTGTTTCATATAAGTTTGAGATATTTGGATGATGTGATGACGTGATGATTATTTATGGCATTATACACACTTATTCTATTTATATGCATGCTTTGGCATATCATTTGATGCTTTGATTATATTAAAGATTTTTATATTGTCATTCCATGTTGCATTGATTTACCATTATTATAGCTACTTAATTGGACATAGTCTGACGCATGTATTATTTTATAATGCTTAGGTCAGTTCGATACATATCAGAAACAGGGAGGATATGACCAGCATTTGTTTTATTGGGCTCAGTGGAGGACTATATTTGGATAATTATTTAATACTTGTTTGACATTGAATCATTGTATACATGTATATGATATTGAGTTGTATATTGTTAGCTTATTGTGACATAGACATCATTCGAAATATTTTGTTTCTATACAAACCATTGTGTTATATATTATATGTTATCACTATGACTGACTTTTGAAATATGCAATGTACGTGCTAATATAGTACAAACGGATCGTGTAATATGGAATATAATATAAATGCGGAAATAGATGATAATAGCAAAGTAAATAAAATAGAAAAATCACACCAGAGATTTTTATACTGGTTCGGAGCACCGTCCTACGTCCAGTCCCAGACTTCTATCTGAATTTTCACTACTAACTACCTCGCTTCACCCGGAGGAACAGGTTTACAACACCCGAGCAGACGAACGGGATTTCACGCCTCTAATATACTGAGGACTTCAATGCTTGCCTCTTACAACACCGAGGACTTCAACACTTGCCTCTTACAACATGAGGACTTCAACAGATGAATATAATTGTTTGGTGACGGTATGTGTTCTTGCTAACACTACTTTGTCAATTGTAGTACAAACTTCCTATAATCTTATCCTCAAATAGAATATTTGTATATATGAAGATTTGGAAGTGGATACCATGTTGAATCTAAAGAATGTTAAATAAATTTCAGGATTCAAAACGATATATGATAGAATATGAGCAATTTGAAAGCTTGAGAGTACAAGATAGAGATCAATAGAATAGGGATTAGAATAATAGAAAATTAGTTCATTGGAATAATGATTTCATGATGTTTATATAAGAAATAAACAGTTGTAACCCTTTGTGAAAAGGTAAAAGCAAAGGTCATGATCATTGGTGAAGAGAAAGAGAAGCAACCGTTGAAGAAGAAGGAAGTGTCTATACGAAGGGTTGCTTTCTGTTTGAAAACGGTCGACAGGTCAAAAAGGACCAGTAGACAAGAATTTGAATATATATATATACACGTTATGGTCACTTGTGCACGTTATATGTGCATTCTGGGCATAAACGGTCGACCGTCATATTTTAACCGGTCGACTGGTTTAGCCCAGTTTGCACAGTTAATGTGCATTCATTCATATATATACATATATAAGAAAATTGAAGTTATACGATTATGTGAGGATAGATTTTAACATAAATAATATTACTAACATACCAAATAATCAACCTCTAACATATGGAGCTCTTTGTGTCCGAAATAACTTCTTTTTGTCGATCACGACTTATCCTTTTATCAGAAATCAAAACTCTATAAAAATCTTGACTCAACAACTTTGTGTTCTCTGCTTTATATTCTATATTGTGTATTATTTTATCCTGGAGGCACAAGTGTATATTATTTTGTATTTATACTATGTTCTAATATATTAGTTGCTAATTTGATATTTTAATATGCACCGGTGTTAGTCCATGGAAATATTCATACGTGTACCTCATATATAACCTCATTCTCCATATTATCTGACATTATTACCATATAATACTCTTAGATAATATGGGTTAGAGGTAGGGTGTTGCAATTGGTATCATAGCAGGTTTAGGATAATTATCGTATATAAGGGACACGAGTCGAGACCTTAGATGAGTCATAGAAATCCCCAACCCTTGGTGAGTTGGATAATTTTCTATGATAAGAAATAGTATTTTATTTAAATAGGATGATTACTGGGGTAGTCATTTAGGGACGTAAATATACATAAACTTAAATATGTAATTGATTTATTTTCTTTTAAGCATGAAATATACATTAGTTAGTGTAGCAATGATGAAAGAAGTTAGTCCAACCAGTAGTATTTGTGTTATATGATTTTAGATGGTTTTGCATGGCTTGCGGTACTTGGTTTGATGTTGTAATCATGTTTTGATTTATTTTTGTTAGAATGTGCAGCGGAATTATTTGTTTCTACTGAGTACATTTATTTATTCTGTTTTGTTTATTTGATAATTTGTGAACGTAATACTTATAGATGATTTTAGGAATGAAAACTGTATTAACTTTTCCATTTAGTATGTTAAGAATTTTGGTCGACGCAAATGCACATATATCCGGTAGAAATTCTTAAACACTTAAACGAGGCATTTGGTCACAATGATTTTAAAGGAAATAGGTAATTTTATGGGAGATTAATATATTTTGGAATAGAAATGAATGTCTTAAATGGGAAATTTAGCAAAGTAAATTAATTTGGCAATGTGATATTTGAGATTTATATTTGTAAAGGATTCAGAAACCTAAGTTTATATTTCTTATTTTGGTAAATGGTTTGTGAAAGATATCTTATATGATAGTATGTATTTGTCATGATAATTGCAGCCATTAGATATTAATGAACAGTTATGATTACTAGTGAGACAGTATTGATTATGTCACCAATATTGAACCAATTGATATTAACAATCGCTACAATACATGGCGAAGCAATATAAATATATTTTATAGTATTTGAGAATTTGTGAATATAAATATATATTTGATATGTTTTTATAGATATGATGTGTAAAAGTAACAAAGTTTTGGTATTTCAGGACGTGAATGTATATATGTGTGTGTGTATAATTTGAAAATTTAATTATTAATGCAAGGAAAATAATTGTTTGATTTTGAAAAGTTGAAAGATTATGGGTTTATTATTCTACTTTTGATAGATGGAAATTTTCTGACAATCGAAAATTTTGGAGAGCATAATAGATTTTAAAGTGAAATCAACTATTCATCCAGCTCTCACTTTGGTATTAGATATATAACTATTTTAGAATGTTACTGTTTGGGAATAAATTTGGAACTTCCCTCCATATATCTTATAAAAAGAGAGTTATATTTTTTTTTAAATTTATAAAAGAATTTGAAAACTAGTATTTGAAACCAACTTTATTTATAATAACATGTCAAAATTTAAATAACATAATGAAGTGCATTGTATTAAACAGAAAATGAGATTTTAATAAAAATAATTTGATGAAATTTTGGCTTTTATTAAAATATTTTGAAGTTTATTTGATAAAGGAATTTGAATTAAAATTGAGTTTGAATTAGAAAAAAATGAATTTCAGGAAAAATATATGAAATGTATATGATATTTGAAAAAAAAAACTTATTTGAATAATGGATTTTAAGATTATACAAAGCATTTTTCCTTTGAATAAATGTTTTGGTATTTAAAAATAAAGTGAAAATAATGTAATTGAATTAGTATAATTAATTTGTCATAGATATCCCTATAGGAAATTGCGAAGATGCAATTTTGTTAAAGGGGAAAGTCTGTAGTAACCCGACTTTTAAGTTGTAATTAATTAAAGCTAATAATAGAGATTTAGTTAATTGAATTAGAACTTAGAGATTTAACATTGAATTTTATGATTTATTTGATAAACTGGTTTAGAAATCATTTAGTAAAAAGGATTTAAATTATGAAAATATTATTTCATAAAAGTGATAGAATTATATTATTTTCAGCAAAATGTTTGTTTAAGAATTGAGAAATAAATTAATTTTGGAATTTTTTAATATTGGGTTTAAAATGAGTTGTTTATGTTTGAATTTAAATGAGCTGAAGTATAAGGAAATAAATTCTAGAAATGGTATTGCAGAGTGTAAATAATTGAATATTATGAATATAAAATTTTTGTTTGAATTTTATGGTAATTTTTTTTGAATGGAAAATAGTTTTGTAAAGATGAAAAGAGAAACAAATTTACGTACATACCTATTTGTATTATTATCATGGTCCAAGCCCAACTATCCCCAAGCCCAAACCCATATTAGTGTATCCTGATATTTCTAAGCATAGAGCTTTCTTTCTTCAGACTCTTCTTCTCAGTTTATAAATATTCTATTTACGACTACGTTATCTAACTTTAGAAAATTGGATTTATCCTGAACACTCGTCACTTTAATAATCAGTAGTAAATCAAATAAATTACGTAAAACATCTAAATTTGAGTATGTGATTGCTGGCATTATTGTGCATCTATGATGTGAATTTTGATTACTCCAGTTCTAGTTTGTCGAGTGCATGATTGCGTGGAAGGAGGAGAAGGAATCCAACATTTACAGGTGAGTCCATACACTCACACACCTATGTATTCATCTATAATTCATTGCATTAGCATTGTTTGGTTGATTGAGAGTTGAATTCATGTGCATGCTAAAACAATCCATGGGATTAACAACAACATAGGAGTTCAAGGAGGTATGAGGAGCTGACGTGGAGCTTATTCGCTCCGAGTGGTGCACAATTGGTCTGTTGGTCAAGACTGACCGTCGAACCGATGGCGGTGGTCCTAGGTTGTGTCAGCAACCCAGGAGCGTGTTATGTACTCATTTACGTATATGTAGTGCATTTGGACCTGATTTTATTTCTATGTATTTTTCAGTTGAGTTGATCCTTACATTGATACTATTTTTATTTTGCTTTATGCAATTGTGTTTGAATTTGCTACTTCATTTTTCCATGCTAGTATGCTGACTTTGTTTTATTTATTAAACTTGCGCTGCAATGCACAAATAGCACCATCTTGTTTCTGTTTCTATATACGAATAGCTATTCCATTTTGTGTGTAAGTCTTTTCCATGTTCTGAAGACCTTGTATGCTTTACCAACTTGTTAACATAGATTGCGATTACTCCATTCTTTTGTGTAATTTTGCTATTTTGAAAAAGCTGTCTATCTATAAGTTTTGTAAAGCATATATTTTAGTATGAATAAATTTAATTAATTAGAAATTTTTTATATTTACTATGATAATATTTAATTGTAGTAAATTATGAAATAAATTATATTTGTAGAATTTAGTTTTATATAATTATTTTGTGTACTAAGAATGTAATAATTGAGTTTCAAATGTTACCAGTGAAAGTAATTATTGATTAGTTATGTAAAAGATTGATAAATTATTTATTTACTGAAAATATAAAATTACTGTATAGTTTACTTTTTGTTAATACACACACACACACACACACACACACATATATATATATTATTCTTTATTTATTTATAGATATTTATTTTCATTTATGTGATAAAATTTTATAAATGATTTTGTTAAGAATTGCTTTAGTTATCTATAATTGTAATTAATTTAGATAATCTATTTTATTGTTTTCCGGACTAGTCTTTAAGGTACATTTATTTGGGATATATGAAATAATTTTTTATATGAAGTGTTTAGTACTATGACTACTCTAGAATATATATTTATTATCCATTACTTAATATTTATTTTGTTATATGAAATAATATGCTATGAATGATTTAATCTTAAATAATGGTTTATTTATTTTATATTTATTAGAATAATTTTTAATTTTTCTTTTTTATACATCTTTCCTCATATATTGAGTTGGTCTATATGAATGACTCGTCGTTGAGATGGGTTTGACTGATGATTATAATATAATACAGTGATGACATCCTTTTGGTTTGATTTATTGATATTTATTCTATGTAATTAGAAATTAGAATAAATGGTTTAATGTCATCTGGTATAGGACTTTTGTAACACTTTTCTGGTTATTCTTTGGACTCGTTATATCGAATAAAGAAAAGCAAGTGATGATGTATGAGCTATGCATAAATGAACTAGTAACACGCAGTGGTATGGAACACCACCGTGTTATTTATTAGGTTACCCTTTGCCCGTGGATGACACTCAATATGGGGATATGAAAAGTGGTATTTGTTGTAATGAATATATTATAGTCATATGTTGACTTATATGGAGTCATGTGTCGAAATATATAAAGCTATGTGTCAGTATATGTATTTAGCTGTATGTTAGCATATGTATAGTAACGTGTATCGGTATGTATATATAGTTGTATTTCGACTATTATATATTTATAGTACTTGTTTATCATTGTCCAACTCTCTTTATGTTTCGAGAGTGAGCTAGATTGGCCAATATAAACCCTGGCGGTCTGATCATGGTGGTCGCACCTTGGATCTATGACATCTCAGCGTCATGAGTTGGCATCGTTCTAGCCGCATGTCGACAATATTCAAGTCATGCGTCGATGTATTGTCAATATATAGAGCCATGTGTCAACGATGTTTAGCCCTTGTGTCATCAAGGCCAGCAGTTGTTACCATTTAAAGGGCACATTTAGGGTCATGGCCAATGTAGAGCCTGGTCTTGTTGTTTGTTTATGACATGTGGTGAATAAGAGTCATGATGTCCATCAAGGTAACCAAGATTGTAGGATCCTTGTTGGTTGGACACGTGTATCGTGTTCGCCAATTATGTGTGTAGTCTCCTGGAGTAGGTGTGTCCATCAGTCTCTTATCATGTTCTGGTGTGATTTGATATAGGCAAGTACCTATTCTCATACTAAAGATGATAAATTATGATAATACCAGAGACTATGTCCTTCGTATGATCAATCCATGTATCCTTTTTTGGCATTTATCACATATTCTTCTTCTTTGGTGTGTGTCTCCAACTATTATTTATTTTCATGTGTTTCTTTTATATCTTATTGGCATGTGTCGCCAACTACTATTCTTTGGCACATGTTTCCAAACATCTATCCTAGACATGTGTCATCGATCATGCATTATTGGCGCTAACTATATTTTTATAGACATGTGCCACCAATTACATCTCCCTATGGTGTGCGTCGCCATTACTACATTTTGATTCTAGATGTCTACTTATATTGATATTATGGATGTTTTCGGGATTTGAATGTTGATTTCTAGACATGTGTCAATTGCTTTGTGCCGATACTATGTATGTATATATTAGTTATTAATTTTATGCTTTAATACGTACCAATGTTACTCTAAAGAAATATTCATGTGTGTACCCCATATAGCCACATTCTTCATATTATCTGATGGTAGTACCCATAATTCTCCTAGATAGTATAGGAATAGAGGTGGGTGTTACATTGAACATGCACCCTCAACTTCAGATGATAACAACTCAGTCTTCTGAGTCATACTTCCCTAGGATTAGAAGATGAGAGACCATAAATACGTCTATCAAGCTCCTCAGGGTAAGAAACAATTTTCATGAGTCGCATCACTAGTTGAGCTAGGAGTAACCTTTTGAGTCAACCGGTATCCTACCGGATAGCGTTGGAGGAGGCCAGTCTGTTTCCTTAAGATCATCCATTGAGGATCTCATTCCCCATTTTTAGTATGTTCGACTATATTCATTCAAGTGTATTAATTAGGAGAGAGATGTTGATACCTGACCACTGGGGAGTTTTGTGTTCCGTTATATTCGTTATTATGTGATAGCATGTTTAGGTTATCGAGGTCTGTTGTGATATAGTATATACAGGCTCTATGAAATGATAGATGGTTAGATAATCTGACCTTCTTCTCACCTGAAGGTGATTATGATGCCTACTAGGCTAGAGTTTCTCCTTATCGTTAATTAGTTCTAGATTATACATGTTGGGTTAACTTTGATCATATCGCTCCTTAGATGTATGTTGGCAGAGTACAGATATCCAAGTTGGGTTTGATCCTACGCCCTTACAGTTCTTTATCCTTCGTTTAACTCAAGATTGATTGTAGATTTAGAG
Organism: Allium cepa; assembly: GCA_030765085.1. Lineage (NCBI taxonomy): Eukaryota > Viridiplantae > Streptophyta > Magnoliopsida > Asparagales > Amaryllidaceae > Allium > Allium cepa. Next base: position 503,549,521 of record CM060945.1, read on the forward strand.
CATACACATCACATGTACATTGCTCGATCTTCCATTAGATTCCATTCGACAATCATATTGTTTGACCTTCAACCGGGTTATACCCCTAGTATGAGGTATATTATTCATTATTATGTTATTCACTATTAAAGTATGGATATTATCTAATATCTTAATCATTCATAATTATAGTATGTAGCTAGATTAGACAACGTAGACGAGGGTGGACTACGTTTTAGCGCATGATACTTCATCATAGTTGGGTAGCGCACTGTAACAAATTCTCCTGCTCGAACCTCGAATGTTGACGCTAATACATCCATGGTATTCTTGTGTCAAGCATCTAAGTTCCAAAAGGAAGAATTGTTAGAGTGAATAAAAAGAAATAGAAAAAGGAAGAAGAGAACACAATATCAAAATCTCACAGTGGTACGATAATATATAATATCAAAGAACAGTACAAAGGGTTACTCTGATATAAAAATTTCGAAGTTACAATACCTAGGTACTATCATCCGCCTGGGCGGTTATAACAACCCGTCCTCACAAATGCTGATATGTACAATATAGTAATTTAGCAGAAATAAGAATATTATGGTAGGTGAAACATCCAGCTCATCTCCTAGAACTTTAATAAACATCAACGAAAAACCTGCCTTTCTCAAACTACTCAAAAGAGCACACAAGGAATTTGGGGAAAACAAAGACGAAGAGTCAGACATAAGTCTGGTATGAGAAACTCAAGATTTACATGTCCAACATATAACGGTACTTTTAAGACCGCATGGAATGTTATAATGATTATCCCCTCAAAAGAACCATCATCTAATAGGTACATAAGATAATATAATAGATAATGTCTAGGGTATAGAATATAAATATTATAACAAAGTTGGAACAATTACATTGGTTATATTCAACAACATATTATAACTACAATCAAAATTCGATAAGAAACATTTACATATTGGATTTTCCATGGAGATCCCTACTGTCAAGATGAAATCCGATCTCCATGCACAAGGATCAAAATTTATCTTACGAGCGTCGTATTTCTTTAGATAAAATATTTCATAAGGAAAACACAAATTCCTATGCCCAAACGTAAACATGAAACATGTGGTATAAAATACCATCAACTCTCGCATCTAACATCGATAAGCATACTCTAAATTTGGAGTTGACAATATCCTATCGTGGATTAGCAAAACCCCAGATTGTGCAGCATACTCTGTCTTTATCTATTTTCGAAGTCGAGGCCACGTTCAACATCTTTCATATGAGTCCTCATCATTCCAATAGAACATGAATCCTCAATTTGGATTCTCGCATCTAAAACAGATCTCGAATCCACACTTGGATTCCTCTATCTCAACATATGTCAGAATCACACATGGATTCCCAAATCCTCAATAGGTCACAAACAACAACATGTGTTCGAGCATCCTAAAAAGATCTCGAATCTCGACATAGATCCCCTCATCTCATATAGACCTAGCTCCAAGAGATAGAACACGTATCTCAGCCTTGAAGTGGTTTTTGGTAAGTACAACACTTACCGATCCTGGTTTTTCCCAAAATCCAATGAACTTAGTCATTCAATGGTAATAAGAGCGATCATATATGGAAACCAAGTCTCATATACTTATCACATTTTTAATTTTTTCATCTTACACTATCCCTCGATCCAGAGTGAAGCTGTTAAGTTATAGCTCTATTGTTAATATCCCTACACGACATCAGTCTTAATTCCTATAGATAGACAAGCCTACTTCATCGGCTTTCAGTGCTAAGTATATGAATAAATGTTTTTTTATAAATGAGTAAACATACAAAGCATAATCAAGTCATACAAAGCACGATCAAGTCACATAAGTGACTTCAAATCCCTTTTTTGATTAATGAATATTTTATTAATTAAAACCTCTTTTATTAGTAAAACTTATTTTATCTATAAAACATCGTTTATCAATTTCTATGGTTTATTTTTACTCTTTTCAATACTTCAAAAAGTATTAATATACTTATCTCAAATGGTACAAGTATATTCACAAAGTATTAAAAAGATTTCTGAATTTAAACCTTTAACTTTTCTATACTTCAAAAAGTATTTATATACTTATCTCAAGTGATGTAACTATATTCACCATCATTAACAAAATGAAAGCTTTTCTTTTTCTATCTTTTTCCAAAAGAATCTTTACTGATAATTTCCTTCAAAAATATCCATTTTAAGGAACTAGGTACTTTCCTAAATCTATTTAAAAGGTTTAAGGCTAATGTTATTTAAAATTGTCACTATAAAACCAAAACAATTTCATAATTAAATTGATCTATGAAACATTCTTTTAAAGATCTATTTACCTTTATAAGTATAATCAAAGAGCTAAAGACGAATGTAATTAATACATTGTCACAACAAACCCAAAACCATTTCCATGTTTACATCTTTAAAATATTATTTTAAAGATCCAAGGCAATATTTGGTTTAGTTCGATAGTCGACTAATCGATTGTCCAGTCATTATACAAAATCAATGTGTGCATACTTAACTCGTTCTCGACATTTAAACTTAACTATTCCTCATAAGAAAGTGAAGCCAAGTAAGTTAGAACATTGGTTGCATCAAAGCTTTGACTAGAAACTTCATTCTTGAATCTCGCAAATATGACAAGCATACTCGTCAGCTTTTAGTTTTAAGTACAAAATTAGTGATTTCCATAAATGAGTTAGATAACAACATGATTAACCTGTTTTCGAAATTCTTGACTTAACCATTCCTCGTTCAATAGAGAAGCATGGTAGGTTAGAGCTTCATTGCTCCATCCCTACTCGACATCAATGTTAACTCTTAGAAATAGATAAGCCAATTTGTCAACTTTTAGCGTTAAACAAAGTTATTTAACTTTTAAACAAGTAAGTAAACAATAAGACTAACACATTTTCGACACTTCAACTTAACAGTTCCTCGTTAAAGAGGAAAGCCTGGTAAGTTAGAGCTCTATTCCTCCATCCCTACTCGACATCAAACTTAACTCCTCGTCGACTTTTAGTGTTAAACCTCTTCTTTACTTTTTCGAAATTTGTATATAATTGTTAAAAATATAACTTCAAACCAACTTTAGCATACTTCAAAACATGTTTTCAAAGAAGTTTAAAAAGATTATAGAAAAATACCAATTTAAATATCATTTTTGAACACTTAAAACCATAAGCGACTTACTGCAGCATTTATGAATGTTGTTAAAAGTCCTTGCTAAACAACATTGAAAAGCACGATCTTTGTGACAAGTTTAAACCACTTTAAAAAATGATTCAAGACTTGAACTTTTTATCGTAAGTGATAACATTAGGGCACTTATAAAATATGGAAAGAAAACCCTAAGAATATCTTTTTCATTTATTTATAAAAATTCACAAAAACAAGGGATTCGGAAGTGCATTTATAACGACCATTCTCGCATCAACCACTTTCAAACTTACTTCAGTTTAACACACAAGTTAAATAGCAATTTAAATATCAAGGCAAGACCACACCATATGTTATGAGGGTAATGGAAGTCGTATTATATAATATAAATTTATCATTTGCTTCCAAAAGCAAGAAGGCCAAAAGTTTATATACTTAGTTAATGTCACTTTAACTATTGTACTTTGCACACAACATATATGCACAGTATATACTTAAGGGATAGTGAAATAATCTCTTTGATCCATGCTAACTCAAGCACATATCCACAGAAAACAAAGAACCACCTCCTTCTATCACCAAAATCCTAAAGACTTAATCTTTATCACTTTCAACCAAAGCAACCACTTCCCCTTCCTCCTACATACTCACGGCACTTCCTCATAACCCCATCCTCCTCTTAACTTCTCCTACTTCTTAGTTCCTAATCATGCCTCCCAAAATGACTTTGGCCCAAAGTCAAAGTTTAAAAGTGATTAGAGATGATTTGATTAAGACTTGAAAAGGTTAGAGACTAATTAGTGGATTAGTGCTTAAGCACTTCCACAATTTTTAATTCTCATACTTCATCTCAAGCTCAAGTGAATTAGTGAGTTATGAAGTGAACCCCTCTCTTCTATTTATAGGCTTGGAAATGAGATGTTGAATGACCATAAACCCCTCACAAAGGACCTAGCATTAATTACAAACGTCACTTCTCCTTTATCATTTACTTAACTTTTAAGACTTTCCATTTATGCACATTTTCATGATTCTTTGATAACATCAGCCATGACATCATCTATAAAGTTTATTTCAATAAATGGTAAAATGTTTGTACTTCATTTTATAAGTTTCCTAGGTAAATAAGCGTATATTAAAAAAAATTGAACAACTTCTAACGGTTAAAAAGTCGTTTGTCGATAAACGATTTTTGGTTACATTATCGATATTTTTCAAAGTATTTATTTTTGTAAACATTTTTCCAAAATAAGTTTACCATCATTACTCATGGTTTAAAAGGGAGGGGGGGGGGGGGTAAAAAGCTAATTAAATCATTTTAATAACATTAAACCCATGATTCAAATATTTAAATAGTTCATTTATTTAAATACGATGTGTCTAAAATTCTGGATCATTACATTCCTCCCACTTAGAATATTTCATCTCGAAATTCTTACATGAGTAATAAAAGAAATAATCACATAGCAGTACTTAACGGTATTCAAAATCACTAAAGAAAAAACTCATAATTTGCTTAAGTTCTAAAATCCTCCTATCATGCAAGGATGATAAACAACCTACTAAGCGTTTCGTACACTCAACAGCCTCAGGTAATTATTTATTAGCCAATTCATGCTACCTCATAACAAATCAAAGATTCATCACCTAAACTCTCGATAAGCCAACTACACATAGTATGCATGTATTAAAACCTATACGGTGCACGTGGACTTTTCATGCGCAATATTAAATCCGAGCACTTGCTCGATGACATTAATTTCACTTCCCAAATAGTATAGTTCACTTGACCTATCTAGTGCGGACTTCGATCAGGTTCATAGACTAGAAACCTCCGTTCTCCTTACATAGTCATATACTATGATAGAAAACTTTAGGATTATATCAAGAATTCATATCAAGTTTTCATCATTAAGAATCTGGTGAAAAACCCTTATTCTGACCGGTGTAAATGACCTTGAAATCATCTACTCAAACTGGATCAAGAACAGTCATGCGAATAAAACAATCTACATACAAATTACGTATTTATCCTATTGGTTTCTTAACTACACCAATATCTTTTATCACATTCTTTTATATAAATAGTATATCATTCAGTACTAAAATCATTTATGAAACATTTCATAAAACATAACTTTAGTTTTCAACATTTTATAACCTAAGTTCATACACATATAATACTCCTTGACATCCTAAGAGTAAATACAAAACATTAAATTCATTTTACTTAACAAGGAGGTTCAGTAAATTCAGAACTTATTTTAACTTACTAACTTCTCAAATTCAAGTGTTATATAAATTCATCTTTATATTTTCATAAAATACTTAGTTTAAAATTCTACAACAATTCGGAAGTTTTTAATTGTCCAAAATTGTTGAAATTCCCATTTCGTCTTAACAAATGAAATCTCCCAAAAAAACATATCATAACATGTGCATATACAAGACAATCTTTATTCATAGGCTATATGTGTCCATAAAATATCTTAATAAATTTCAATAATTTATTAAACACACTTTACCTAGAAAGGGAAAACATGAAAAGGCCCAAAATTGTATAATCACACTTTGTCTTAAATCGACATAATAGTTCTCAGCCAGGTAATAGACGGATTTATCGGTGCACCACGAATCACCACAACAATACAACCGAAGGTTTAAGCACCTTCAGAGAAACAACCACAAAAATATTTATGAATCACCGTAATATTTATAATGGTTATTGCTCTGCCGTAGTTTAGACACTAAGAAATTAAATTCTCGAAAGAGAACAATTTGTCAATATACAATTAAGTGTTATCAATGTCTAATCGTTATTATTAATCAAAATTCTAAGATGGAATGCAAAATAGAAATTAAGCGTGTATTAAAAATGCAACTACGATGAAATTTGTTTTTTTTTTTTAAATTTTTTTTGGTTAAAATGCAAGCAAACAATAATGCAAGGAAAATAAAAACAATATATAGGGGTTAAAAGCAGCAATTTTTTTTATATAAACAAACTAGTAGTTATTTTTTTGCCAAGCTAAGCAAAGCAAGAACGTTACTCTTCCTCATCTGCTTCTGCAGCCTGAAATAAAAACATGATATACACACACACACACACATATATATACATACATACACACAGTTATTATTTTTTTAGGCAAACACCAAAAGCAAAAGAAATTTAAAAAAATAAAATAAAAACATAACCAAAAAATTTTAACAAAAGAAAACTTAACCGAATTTTTTTTATTGTTTTTATAAAGAGAAGAAAGCTATTTAAAAAAACAAAACAAAAATTTTTTAAGAAAAAAAACTAAAAGATAGACAAACTCTTTATGTTTACAAAAGGATGGACTTAATACGATTTAAACAAAGAAAATTAAACAAACAAAAACTAATTAAAAGAAAATTTTTAGTCAGGCCTTAAAACTTGTAACCCGGCCCCGTAAAACGAACAAAACAAAATGGATTGCCAGTTTCTCAATTGAATACCATGACATATGCATAGAACAAAATCGAAAGCTCAATTTCCCACAATTCTCAAATCAAATTTACTTTCGCCAATCAAGAACTAAATTTAAGAATTGCAATTGCGGTGAGGTTCAGGTGGAGGTGATTGGGGGATAGGCGAGGATGTCAGGCGAGAAGTGAAGGGTAACAGCAGTGATTTCTCAAGTTCGGCTTTGGATTGGGTTCGAAGTGTGAATCCCTATAGGCGACTGGAGAGGAGATTGGGGCAATTTTGTTTGGAGGCAAGAGGAAGTTGGCAATTTGGAGTCGCATGAGTTGTTCTTGGAGATTGGGGAACTATGCGGATGCAGTCGAAATATGATGTGGCATAGTTGAACCATGAGTCGGTTATTCGTGCATGATATATGTGACTAATTCTGTGTTTGAGGAGATGATGGTTTCTTAAGGCAGTAGAACACAGCTGTGGTATGATGACGACTGGTATGGTGATTTATGCGATGAAGTATGGCTTTCAATGGTATGCCATGTCGTGAGTGGTTGGATTTGAGAGGTGGTTTCAGGTGAAACGCAGGTGGACGAGTGAGTAGAATTGTAGGACAAGTGTGTAGTTGAATGTGGTCAGAGGGCAGTGACAGTTGTGGCTATGAAGTCGTGTTATAGAGGTGATTAGGCTGGAGCTGTTCGAGTTGTATGGTGATGAAGGTGATGGGTAAGACTGTTTGTTAGGTGTGAGTGGCTGGGTAGATGCTCTGTGGAAATATGAGTTGTTGGTGCACGTAGTTGCAGTCGACTAGTGGTGAAGCAAGTCTGTGAAAAGTTTGTTGAATTGTATGTAATGTGACTGGAAGGAGATATTGGGATGAGGGAGTGTTGTTCAGTCGATGTTGTATGAGCAATGTTCTGATTTTGGCAATGATAGAGGGGTTGTATGTTTGTATGTAAGTTGCAGTGATTGCGGTTGAAAGAAGTAGGCAAGAGACTGTTACAAAGGATGGTGGAGTCTTGATAGTTTGGAAGGGGATGAAGTATTGTAGCAGTGAAGTCTTGTTAGGCAATGGGGTGGTGATGTATTGGCAGTGGAGGATGCTGAAGTATGATGCATGAATTTGTGATGTTTTTGTGGCAAGAAAGTTATCTGGAGAGGGTAGGCAGACTGATAGTGGAAGTCTACAGGCAGCAAGCAGTGGTTCAGGTGGTCGACAAACTTGTTCGACAGCAGTATGGCATAGGGTTAGGAGGTGATGGAGTGGTGACAAGTGTGTTTGATGGATGTGCACTGTGAAACAGTTAAGTGCACAGTGAACAGAGAGGAACTACACAATGAACATTGAACAGAGAGTGTGTTTGATGGAGGCAATGCAATGTTTTTTCTTCTTCTTTTTGTGTCAATTGTGATTGCAATGTAAATTTCAAAATGAAATGAAAATTGTAAATAAAATAAAAATAAAATATTTTTGTTTTTGTTTTGAAATTGCGAATGTTTTTTTATAAGTAGAACTGCAAATGAAAGTGCAAATAAATTAACAAGCATGCAAACAAAATTGAAAATAAAAATCAGACAAGCACACACAATTTATTTTTTCAATGCAAACACATACAAATTGAAATGCACAAAAATCTAACAAAAATATTCCGAATAATAGAAATTAAAATCGAATCAACTCCTGGGCAACGGCGTCAAAGATTTGTTAACGACGGTTTTTCTATCAGATTAGAAAATCATCAAAAAATATAAAATAAAAATAAGCGCAAGCACACGGCATACAATTTGTTAGTACGTGGCAAGTACGGGTCAATCCATACGGAATTTTTAGATTTCAAATTTCTATTCAATCAAATTAACCAAAGTCGAGAGTGAATTAAACTAGAAAATGATAAAATTAACAAAAAGAAAGTGATAAAAATATGAGAGTAGAAGACAATTTAGAGATAATTTCCATTCTCTAGATCACATAGTTCAACATAACATGAAATTATGATCTTTTTTTTTTAGTCATTAGTGAATGTAAATGATGTGTTTATTATAAGTATGACATATTTATGCTATTAATAGCCCAACACAAGCCATTCAACTATAAACAACATTTAAATCACTTTTAACTCTCATGAAAAATGACAACAAGTTGAAAATGAAATCTACTTTAAGTATGACATATTAACTATTATTTAAAATATAAACCATCAAATTTTAATTTCAACGTTCACTTCTTTGCCATAATCGTATTTAGATGAAGAAGAAATTTATGTTTTGTTTGTTTAAGTATAGCCTATTTATTATGAACAACATAAGCTATCAAATTCAAAGCTAAGCAATAACATTAAACCACATCCAATATTTCCATTTAGCACAAAAAGAGAGAGCAATAATTATCAAAATAATGAAGTCATATAATTAGAGAGCTTCATTACCCCTAAATTGAAGGGATTTAGCCTCTCATATTTGTTATCAAATCAACAAATATAGCTTGCAACATGGAACAAAAAGAAGAGGAAAAAGGGCTAAATGAAAGAAAAACCAATCTACTTGCATGAAATGTAAACTAAGCTACTAACAAAATAAGAAAGAGAGCACGTAAATGTAAAAGAACATTAACTAACATTGCATAAAAAGAAAAGTTACATGAAATAAAAAATGGCTAAGTAGCCATTAAAAAGAAAAGAGAAGAGCTTTGTTTGTTTTTATTCCTAAACTAAGGAGGCTAAGAAGAAGGGAGCCTAAGAGAGCGGAGAGTTTACATGACGCACAAGGGGTCTTTATACAAGAATGAAACTCTAATCCACTTTTTTGGGAATGCCTAAAATATCCTCTTAGGAAGTGTGGAGGCCAAGTAATCATTAGTATCAAATAATCAATATTTAAATGTGCATGAAGTTTTAAACTCTATTAACATGTACATTAGTCTCTAATTTTACATTAAGATTGATGGTAGGTGCGGTCATTCATGATCCATGAAATGAATTATTTCCATCTCCATTCTTTTGTATTCACTTTATTGCATGAATATATCTTCATGAAACCACTTATATATGAAGCCAATTCCTACAAAATAATATAAAAAATTTCAATTAAATTTTCTCAAATTAATATATGCATAAAATGACCATTTTTCCTTTGGATAAAGATGAATATGCGACGACTTCAAATAATTTGGATTTTGGTTTAAATATGTTAAAAAACCCAATATGATCGTTTACTTAATTTAAATAGATTAAATATGATGGTAAAAAATATGCATATTTACGTGCACATCACCTTTGGTCCCGCTATTAAGCATGACCAAAACACCCTTTTAGGGGGATGGATGAATAGCCTTTGGTCTCGCCTTTGGGCCCGGCCAGGGCAACCATCCAAAGAGTGATGGTCAATTAAGCCTTTGGTCTCGTTGTTGGGCATGGAGAAGCACCCCTCAAATTAAGATGGTCAAAAGCTTTCGATGCCACCTTCAGGCCTAGCTGGAACAACCATCCAAAGAGTTATGATCAATTAAGCCTTTGCTCCTGCCGTAAGGCCTGGCCAAAGAACCCATCCAAAGGAGTTGGTTGAAAAGCCTACAGTCCTACATTCAGGCTTAGCTAGAGAAACCATTAGAGAGTGATGGCCCATTAAGCTTTTGGTCACGCCATTAGGCTAAGCTAAAGTACCTATCCTAGGGAGATGGTCGAAAAGCCATCGGTCTCAGCTTCGAGCTTGGCTGGAGAACCATCCAAAGAATGATGGTCTATTACGCCTTTGGTCTGGCCATTGGGCCTAGTCGGAGAACCCGTCAAAGAAAGATGATCAAAAATCCTTTGGTCCTACTATTGGGCCTGGCTAAAGATACATTCAAGAAAAGTGAACAGTAAGCATAATTACGTAGCGAATCTCTACGTGTCGATTAAAGAATTCAAAACTCACCCACTCATAGTCAGTCTAGAGCAATCACAAGTAAAAGACCATGATAATAAATTACAATAAAATAGAAAAACACTGAAGTCAGGTGCACAAAAAGGAAAGCTTATTCTACTTATCAACATACTTATATTATACAATTTCATACAAAATGACATGTACAGTATAACTCATAAAATACACAACACAACTATTTTAACGGTGAATCTTTTTTATAACAAGTACATTTCTCAATGTCATTGATTGTCATGGAGGATGAGGAATCGGGTAATGTTGATAGACAAGTTCCTATCCCTTTCCCTTTACATCTACAGTGTAGGAATTTTGTTCACTAGTTGAGCCTGCTTCTTTATACAAAATTGTATGCCCTTCAATACCTTTCAGTGCTTTGGAGCATCCATATTTGAAAAAATGGCGAAATCATTGACAGCTAGAAATGATGGCTTTCCTTAATCTTCTATCTCTCTCTTCGCCTAAAAATGTGAAATTGATCTTTAAGTTGAAAGCAATATAACCTCGATCAAGTAATCAACAAGAGAATCATGCTGGAAAGCCCTGATAGAATAAAATCACATTCACACTAGTTGGTCTCTTGATTTCTTTACCTCATTCATAAGAATTTCAAGTGTAGAAGGAGGATCAACGATGTGCTGTAAAGCAACTCGAAGGTACTTCTTTAGCTTCTTTTTTTTTATTGCAAATGATGTTTAGAGAATTGATAGAGTCAATTTGAAATGACAAAACCTTATTATAAGTGTTATTTGCAATCTTAAACTAAGAAGAATTTCTCTCAGTAATGTTACCTTCAAAAACCTTAGTCTTCACCATTAGCTTTTTCATTTGTTGCTCTAGTGATTCATTCTCTAGTCTTCGTTTGGAAAGCGTCTCAGCAAATTTCTCATTCCACTTATCTTTGACTTTTCGAATGCACTCTATTTTGAAGGCTTCATTCGATCTTGCAAGCTCTCATGATTTATCTATTTAGGGAGAGTCGGTTGCACCACGACCATGAGTTGATCGCTCTCGAGATGAATAGAAAGACGTAATGATTTACTTTATGAAGAATCAACTAGAGTAGGGGTAGGTAACCCTTCTGCGCTTTCATTTCATATCTACTTGTAAGATTGGCATTTGTTCTTATACTTTAATGCTTCAATTTCTAAGTTAAAGATGAGCTGATTTAGTTGAGTAATCTTTGTATTGGATTCTAACTGCTGTTTGGAATCAGTAAATGAGCCGATCTTCTTAGTCAGTTTGGCCATTTCAGCATCTTTCTGCTAAAGTTTCTTCTCAAACTCTTTTACTATTTCCTAAGCTGATTTCAGAATAGATCTCTCCTTCAGTTACTTCACGTACCACTTGTTTGCTTCATTATTGCCTATGGTTGAAGAACCGAATATGGAAAGAGACGATCATTGTTTTAGTGTTGACAATAATTTAGTGTGAATATTCTTAATGTATTGGTGAAAATCAAGGGTTTCATTTAATAAGGGCATTTATTCATCCTATTCTAGGAAATAATAAATATCAAAATTTCAATAAAAAAGAATGAAAACGAAGAAAATTAAGTTTCATTAAAAGGAAATAAATTTCTCCTAAGAGATATTACACCCATAGAAAACAAAAATAATAGAAGTTACAACTCAATTATTTTTTAGAATTAGAAAGAACACGAATCTTCTGAAAAGAGGAAGGCAATATAGAAAAGGTTGGACTAAAAGGAGCATCAGCACCAAGGGGATTATTGATAGGAGGATCGGTAGTCCATTTTTTAGGAGAGGCTAAGTCGACTACATAAAAACTTAGCATAGTTAGTCCAGATTTCATGAAGAAATTGATCCTTATGGCTATCTAAGAAATTAAAATCCAGGTTTGAAAATTGGGTATACAACAGATGAAAGTCGTGGACAAAGAAGTATTTCGATAAGCGCGACTTGTTTATTATGGAGAAATTTCCTTTAAAAGTCCTTTTAAGTTGACCAGTTTACTTAGGTTCTCTCTTGACATATGGGTGATAAATAAACATGAATAAGTTTAGTAGTCCGCACATTGGTGATAAGTATATTAAAATATATAGTCCATAAAGTCATTACAAATGCAGTTCAAAAACAAAAGGTGTTAACCATAAAATATTCAAAAGAATGAAGATATGAAAGAAGGATCACATGAGCATAAGGAGAGATCAGAAAACATCAAGATGTTCTGGTTGATTGTACCTTCTGACAAGGAGCTTTCAACGAAGTCCAAGGCTATCTTTCAAGATCCACAAGTAGAATGGTACTTCAAAAATCCACCTTTCGACTAGGTCGAGAGAACTTTCAACAAAGGCAAAGGAGAGGAAACAAATTAAACCTTTCAAAGGAATTGCGATGATGCAGCCATCAGGATTTAATAGCTTCAAACCTTTCAAAGTAGTCAAAAATTTCGTTCAGGGAGTTCTTACCTTTCAAAGAAGATGGAGAAATCAAAGTAAGCAGGTGTAACCCCATAATGAGCTTTTCGAAAGCATAGCAAGCCTTTCGAACTAGTTGGAGTACATATAGAATACTTTATGACTAAGTCGAAAGGTTATTATGAAGAAAGAAATGCTCAAGAGTCAGCAAAGAATGGTAGACAACCATTCTAAAAAAAATGAAGGAAAACACAGTGCTTGACAAAAATCAGGTAAGAAGCAACCTTCCGACAGGATCAAAAGATTCAAAACAAACACGCGATGTGCAACCTTCCGACAAGGTTGAAAGATTCACAGAAATTAGGAGAAGAGCTACCTTCCGACAAGGTCGAAGGGAACACAACAGTAGGATCAAGGAAAGCCTTTCGACAACATCGAAAGGTTCACGAAAGCTTTAGAAAGGCAACCTTCCGACAGAGTCGAAAGGCTCATGAAGACGTCAGAAAAACAACCTTTCATCAAAGCCGAAAGGTTTATGAAGGCATCGGAAAGACAAACCTTCCAATAGCGTCGAAAGGTTCATTATGGCATGTAAGGGGCAAAACTTTCCATAAAGACGAATGGTTTGTAGTTGCATATAAAAGGGAAACCTTCCGTCCCAGCCGCAAGCATGGATTCGAAAGGGAGGCCACCTGCGCCTATAAATAGGGCCCAAGGGTGTCATGTTTTGGGATCCTAATTTTTCTCTCATCCTAAATTTGTAACTTCTTGATGAAAGGATTGAAACCCTAACTGAGTATGCTTTGGGGAAATTTAATAAAGTGAAGCTTTTTTCTTGAATAAAAAGGGAAGTACTTAGCTTTGTTGATTACTTTACTACTTGTATAAATCTTTGTTGGGTTAACCCATATTTGCAGGTTCAACCTCATCAGAAGGTTCTTGTCGACAAGGTTGACAACACTCTTGAACAATTAATAACCGCAACCTTTCGAAGTCATAAGCCGTTCAACCTAAACCTTTTAAAAAGGTCGACAACCTATTTAGATTAACATTCACTGAAACCTTCAGCAACTGTTAACTCGGTTGTTTTAATCTTTGAACAAGATTGGAATCTACTCAATATAAGTGATCAAACCTTTCGTCCAGGTCCAAAGCTACTACCTTCTCACTAAAGTAATTGATTTCCTGCCCAAATTCAAGGAAGCTCGTCTCCCTAACCTTTCGATAAGATTAAATCCTACCTTTTGAGGACTCAATTCAGGAAAACCTAATCTAATCAAAAGAAAATCCTTTATGGAAGACTTCAAGCAAGCTCAATGAAGCCTGAAGGTCACTTAGCCCAAGCTCTAACCTTCCGGCATCAACGGAAGGTCTGATTCACAAGATACTTATGAGTGAGGATACAAAATAAATCCTTAAGGGATTCACACCCTCTGAACTTACCACACTTCTTGGAATAACTTTGGGGTGTTGATAAGAAATCTTATTAACAATTTTGCACTAGAAGGAGCGCTCGAACCTCCGCTCTTGTTAAATTTTCATAATAGATTGATAGGGTTCTTCATTCAAAAGAAGAAGATGGAAAGAACAAAGAATAACAACAACAAAAATTGCAGTACAAGCAGCTTTGGAAAATGATATAATCTCAAACTTCAACTTAGAAAATACAGAGACTGGACAACCTTCGACTCTGATAAACAACGAGATTAGAGTTCAAAATTTACAACAATGAATGATAGCAATATGAGAATTGCTTGGAAGGGTTCCATCTTAAGAATCCTTAAGGGCTGTGGAAGGAGAAGATGAAACCACCATCTCCCAATGAAGACCAACATTAGATCAAGAAAGTCAGGCTAAGAGAACCATTGAGCAATCAAACAGTTTAGTCATAGAAGACAGTGGTGGTCACCATAACAACATTCACAACCAAATCACAGAGGATACAGTAAAAATATACTCAATGAATTAAGGAAACATGTTATCCTGCAAAAGGCTCATTTGTCAAAAGAAAAGATTGTGGTTAGCATTCTCCCTCATATGCAAATTGCTCCACCAAAGTATAATGGAACTACTGATACAGATGATCACTTTTCAACTTTTGAAAATCTTATGAACATATATAATGCTCCCGGGCCAGTTCGATGCAAACTTTTCCCGATAACTTTTCAAGGGGTTGCCCTCAAATGGCATATGAGTCATGAAGAGAAGACCATCTGTTCTTGGACCAATTTTCTCATGACTTCTTGACATAATTTTATGTGTTCAAGGATCCAACTATGAGTTTTAGCCTATTAGCAACAATCAAACAAAAACAGGGAGAACCATTAGTCGGATATTTAAAGAGATTAAAGAAGCATTAAAAGCAGAAATTGCGACCAATAGAGACAAGTTGATAGCAATTTGGTCAGGGCTAATCGAACATACCCCTTCTTGTGCAGACCTTTATATTAACAGATGCAAAGATCTATGATACCCTTATTTTTGTGTAGACAAATTTATCCGATTATATGAAATGAGCCATGACAAGAAAAGATTGCGACAAGGCATCGAATAAGAAAGATTTGACTCCAATCGCTTTAAGCACAAGTCAAAAGGTGGTGGAAGGGTTTGGAAAGGAATTCCAGATGCCAACCTTGTAGCCTTAAATCAACCCCTTTCTCACATACTTACCGCTACAAAAGATAACGGAAATATTTGAACTACTCATAAAATGCGACAAAAGTAGCCGGAATCTAAAATAGGAAGAAGTTACTGCGAGTATCACAAAACAAATGGACATGAAACTGATGAATGTCATGTCCTAGCAGGGAAAATTCAAAGCATGATCAATTTAGGTTTCTTACAAGAGTTTGTCAAAGAAACCTAAAAGACTTCTTATTCAAATTGAGAGAAAAGCGACTCAACAACTTCCTAATGTAGATCTCTATCAAATCATGAGGACTTGTGGCATTAGTTCAACTGTGAACTTTTTCTCTCTCTTTTCATATCTTTTCAACTCAATTTCTATTTTCTTTCATACTCATATTTGTCTTGTGCATTGGCCGTGTATTGATTCAAAATTGAGTACTATTACAAGCAAAAACAAAATCAATCCATGATGTTCAATGTACTCTTAGAGCGTAGAAAATTTCTAGGTACTTGAGAATGGCGGCTCAAATGCCTGATACAGAACTACTACTAGTGTCGGAACTAATGCAGTACAAAAATTTGTCCTCATGAGACCTCGGATTATTATCAGTCCTTCCACAATTTCGAAGAAAGAGCTTACAAATAAATCATCTGGTTGTAAAGCAATACTTACTAAGGTATGAAAATCTTTCTAAAGGAGAAAGCAATATACTCTGATTCTATCTTTGATCAATTACTTTGGTAAGAAAAGTTTTTCAAACATGTCTTCAAAAACAAACTATTTTCGATTATCCTACAACCAGGAGAAAAATAAATATCGATACATTCCAAGTATTGATTTACGTAGTCTTTCAAAGGTACTATATGGCATTTGTAAATGCACAAAAAGGATTCCAACTAAGGAATCTCAATGTTTCAAAGTTTTCTAGAAACTATAGGCAAAGAAGCCTATTCATACTATTCCAAGAAAAGTTTTAAAACTATCAAAAGTTTATTGACAAAGACTCGAAATAGAGAGTCTTGTTCTTGACTAAAAGACTATTGGTTCATGAATCACGACCTTCTAATCTCCTATTTGAAATCAGTGTCTCTACAATGATAAGGACTTTTACAACTCTTACAGAGGGTGGCATTAAGAGAAGATAATCATACACCCAAGCTCCTTTTTTAGCAAATTGTCCCCCAATATATTAGAAAGGTCCATGTAAAGTAATTTCATCTTTTAAAAAGATTTTAATTGAAAAAATTATTTTTCATATACAAAGTTTAACCGACGACCACAGGCACCTCCTAAAGGGAGGGTAAAACCTCTAAAAAAGACCTTACCAAAGGCACCTCCTAGAGGGAGGGTAAAACCTCTAAAAAAGACCTTACCAAAGGCACCTCCTAGAGGGAGGGTAAAACCTCTAAAAAAAAGAACTTACTAAGGGCACCTCATAGAGGAAGGGTTAAAACCTATAATCGAAAGCCCATAATGTCCACATCACCTGTTAGGGGAGGGTCAGGATAAGCATCTACAAATCAAAAACACCTAATTTCCAAAACTACCTCTTAGGGGATGTGTTAGGGCAGCACCCATGAACGTCCTTTTGGAGGAAGGTCAGCTAAGTATATATCCCGTTAAGACAAAGGAAGCCCAAAGAATGGCTCACCAAAGAATGGACTAAAATGTCCAAGTCCAATAAGTGGCTCATCAAAGAATGGACTAGGATGTTCAAGCCCAATGGAGGCTCCAAATAGAAGAATGAGGATAGAGGTATCCACAACTCAATACCATGGGTTAAAACTCAAAAGGATAAAAGGTTTACAGAAAGAAATCTATCCATCAACCGGGACATGGGATAAAGTTAAAATCCTAAAGAAGGATACGTAAGAGACAATAGGATAAAGATGTCCAACACTACAGTTGAAATAGATAAAGGATCTAGAATTGTATTCAAAGGAAATAAGATATGATTTAGTGGACCCTAGAACATCTATTGCTCAAGAAATAGTTACCATGTCAAAAGACTAAGAAATCTACGTCCTCATAGATGATAGGGAACAAGAAAAAGGGATAAAGGAAATCCCCAGCATGGAATCAAAGACCAATATATATATATATATATATATATATATATATATATATATATATATATGAAAGCCAAAAGAATGGAATAGACAGTTGAGTATTTCAAATGGTAGAAGAAATTACACCAAGGGACAAAATAAGTAGACCACTACAGAATCCATGAAAGCAGAGTAATCCCTTTGAACAAAGAAACTCTACCAGTATATAAGGAATCGATACTCCAATACATCAAAAACTTTACTAACCCGTAGGTTTAGAGTTTATTATCTGAATTTACTATGACCAGATAAATCTTTGATTTCAATATTAGATTGATTTCTAGCAATCTATTTTTCAGATGAGATCTTGGCAAAAATTTTGATTAAATTCTTGGTTTCGTGGACTTTTGATTTTTTCTTGAAATTCCATTTTTGGATTTGAATTCATGATGATTTTTCGATTTCATTAGAAAATTTCTATAAAGATTTCATGGTTGGATTCCTAGTTTCAAGGTATCGCAATTTATTCATTAACTTTTGAAATGGTCTATAAATTTGACATGTATGGATTTTCATGATGATTTCCCGTCGTTTGTTTATTGATTTCCTAAATTCTCAACTCATATATGGAGTTCTTATGATAATTTATGCGATGATTTGCTGATTTTGTGGTCCAGATTTCTTCATTAAATCACTGTGATGATTTCTTATTGAATTATTAGTTTAATGAATTTCTCCGCTGATTTCTTTGATGATTGGTGAATTTTACATGTTACATTTTCCATTGAATTTTCATGACGATTTCCTGTTGATCACTTGTTTCATGAGTTTGTGATTTCTGGCTCCCTTAATTGATTTTCCATGATAATTTCTGAATTGTCCATTGATCTTCTGATTTTGAATAAGAATGGACGGGTTTTAGATCATCAGTTTTTAATTCCCTGGTTTAATGGTATTTAAGTTGGAATTTAAGCTTCCTTGTTGATTTTTGTGATGATTGATGAAATTCATATTTCTAATTTTCCTATTGGATTTTTTAGACGATTATTATTGGTGTTTTCAATTGATGGACTCCGAAATTACTTGATGATTTTCATGATGATTTATAAATTTCCGATTTCTTAATTGGATGTTTGATAATCCATTCCAAGATTTCTATTTAATGAATTTCGAGATTTCCCTATGAATCTTTATGGTGATTTATGAATTTTGCTTTCTCAGTGGATTTGAAATAATTTCTTATTGGATTTTTGATACAGTGAGTTTCGAATTTCCTTGCCGGTCTTCATAATAATTCACGAGTTTGGTTCTCTACACCTCCATGGTAGAATTTGGATGGTTTTGTGCCTGTTTTCTGATTTTTTAAGACTCACGTTTTCCATTGGATTTTGACAAGAATTTATGATTTTCCTATTCCCGACTTTCTTATTTGATTTTCAGGTTTTGATGATTACTATTTGAATTTCTAATCGAATGAATTCTGGAATTTCCTTAGGGGTCTCCCAAATGACTTAAGGATTTTCTATGCTAGATTTTCTTAGTGGATTTTAACTATCTTTTTCAATTGACCAATTTCTTAGACTTAAAGTTTCCTTGTGGTTTTGATGATAATTAATGAATTTCGCACCTTTGATTTCCTTATGGGATATTAACTGAATTTCTAGGTTTATAAATTCGATACTCTGCTATTGAATCTTATGGTAATCTGTGAAATTTTCCATTAAATTTTAATTCTAATTTCAATATGAGATCTTCATGACAACAAAAGGAATCATTAGAAAACTATTTTCTACTCTTTCACTAAATGATAATTACTAGTCGATGGTTTAAGGTTGAAAATAAAGGAGACTTAAAGGAACAAGGAAAAATTCCTAATAGCGTGAAATTGATTTCCATAAGTTGAAAAGGTCTAACTCAAGAGAGAAAGATCAAGAGTATGTACAAAGCATTCTCCAAAGGTTAATTTATTTGAACTGATATCTCCAAATCAGGTAATATTATTCCATGATCTTAAAGAAGTTTAATTATGGTCATTATAGAGCAACTTATCTAAAAAATTACCTTAATGACATCTTGAATATCGACTTAATAAATTTAAGATTGCTCATTAAGGACTCATAACAAAGTTACAAACTTAATAGGAGTTATTATCTATTTCACAAGAAGTAGAAAAGGGAATCCATTGAAGTTCTGTCCTAAAGAACAAAAGCTTCTTTCATACAAGGGGGACTAAATGTTAACCATAAAATATTCGTAAGAATGAAGGTATGAAAGAAGGGTAACATGAGAATAAGGAGAGATCAAAACACATCAAGATGTTCTGGTTGACTGCACCTTCCGACAAGGATTTTTCGGAAAAATCCAAGGCTATCTTTCAAAGTCCATAGGCAGAATGATGTTTCAAAAATCCACCTTTTGACTAGGTTTATAGAACTTTCTGTAACCCTGCTATTTGGACAATGCCGGGATATCAACAAAATTGGCTAAAAAGGATGGATATCAGGATTGGAGATCGATTAGTATCAAGGTTATGATCGGTACCGTCAAAATTGGACCAGGCTCCAATCAAGGTGGGATCAATAATGAATGATAAAAAAGGCTAGATGTGGCTACACTTCAAATTTTAGGCCAATCAGGGTTTGTATGCTCGAGTTATAGATGGATCAATATTGGAGAGGATTGATTTCATATCGATACTTTCGTATCGATCAAAATGGACATGGACTTTGGATCAATGATTTCACACTGATACTTTCGTATTGATATAGATGGATATGACTCTGGATAACACTCACTTTCTTTTGTACATTTGTTTCGATACCGAAGTAGTTTGTATCAATATGCACGTATCGAATGGATGGCGAAGTAAGTCAGTGCACCTCGTATTGATCAAGGCTAGGATCGATATGAAGAGCGAGGCAATGATTATAGGGAAAAGCATTTCGTATCGATTAGTTATTGATTGATACGAAGGACACATTCAGCGATATGAAGAAGGGAGCTGTTGATCGATACGAAGAAGGAAGCGGTTGATAGATGCAAAGAAGGCAACAGGTGCTCACAAATGGATGCAAAAGGTACGGATATGAAGGCAATTGCATTAAGGATTATGCTTCATATCGATCAATATGAAAGGAGTCGGTCAAGAGGAGGAGCGCATTGCATGGACCAAAGCATGAAACTCGAATGGATACGAAGGCTACGCTATTGACATGGGGACTGATTGATACGAAGTGATGGTGGAAAATCGATGGATACGAAATCCATGGATATGAATCCTTCAGCCTACTCACAAAAACAAACTTGGATCAATTATAACTCTTATTCTACAAGTCCAAATGCTACGAAATTTTCACAGCGGCTTTCTTATTCACTCAGCAATGTGCATGATCGATCTCAGCTTCATTGGGCCATTTTTGGATCGATGCAAATTGTACTTGGATCGATTGAGATCGATCCCAAACAACTCCAGATCGATCTGGTGGGCCACCTACGCATGAGAAGAGGTACTCTAGGTTTTGGTGCAGATATTTTCAGATCTGCACCTATAATTAGCAGCTCTATGGCAACTAAAAAGGGAACTTCTTCTTCTGCTTTACTAAGTGAAATTTGACCATTTTGTTTATTGATTTCCGAGGCTTGTAATTGTAATCTCAATATAAGAGGAATAAAAGGACTAATTCAAAGTGGATGTGGGCCGAAGATGGTCGAACTACTATAAACCTTGTGTTCTTTGCTATCTTGCTCATTTAATTTGGCTATTTTCTTCATTTTTATTCTCTACATTATCTGGATCTAAGATCTGTGCTTGGATATTGAGGATTTGTGTGTAAAGACTAGTTCTTTCACTACTTCTGGGGTTTGTGGCCAATTTTGGCACAAATGCTTTGGTGCTTTCACTAAGAGGGGACTAGCACCCGCTATATCGGAATTGGATTATTAAATTTGGATAGCTAAAGGATTGGATTTTGGGAAGCAATGGCTTAGAAATCAACAAGGAGACAGGGAACGGAAAGGAGTCAGCACGAAGGAAGTCAGGAAGCCTCTTCAAGAGCTAATCACACCGTATTTTTCATCACCAGAGATGAGATAAAGGTGATAATGGATGCTATGCAGGATGGGATGTTGAAAAGTTAGAAGGAGATGATGTAGAACCTACTCCGACATGTTGGACAAGCTAGAGTGCAAAATCAAGAGAACGTAACTGCAGGAAATGCTAGAAACAAGGATCATGAAGCTGGAGCAGCAGGAGCGGAGACAGTTCGAAATCAGCATCAGGAGCATGGAGCAACCAGGATTCATGATAGAGTGGGACCATCAGGAATAGCCCCTGAGCTAGGGGGCATGCCCCCAAATCATGTTGGCTCAATTCCAGGAAGGGTACCATGCGACGCTGTGTAGTTTGCCGTTGACCGGGATATGGATGCTCGTCCAAAAGGATAGGATTCAGGATTCACTCACAGACTCAAAGGCATGTTGGAGATCGCAGATAGAGGTTACCACTTGATGACAATGGCAGGTTAGCGAACATGATTAGACGGGCTATGAGGGGAGGATTGGTGAATAGAATTTGGAGGATAAGAACAGGAATCCCTTCACTCCTGTGATCAGGCAAGATAGGATTTCAAATAACAACGTTGGAGATGTACAATGGGAGAATGGATCCCACTGTTCAATTGACGAGGTACATGAGGCACATGGAAGTACTAGGGGAATCGAAAGAAGTCATGGCATGGTGCTTCCCTTTGTATTTGACGGATATAGTAGCATTATGGTTCAGACAGCTGGAAAGTGGCTCTATTGGCACATGGATGGAGTTGACTGAGAGATTTATGAGGCATTTTCGGGTCCACATCGTGAGACCCAAGTATGTGATGACTTTAACATCGATGAAAAAGTGGAAGGGAGAGTCACTTAGGGATTTCTTAACCAGCCTCAATATGGAAGTAGCTTCAGTGGATCGACCCAATATGTCGATGGTTTTGATGGTAGCAGTCTCAGGAATTGCGGATGGTTCAGATTTTAAGATATTATTGGAACGGGTTTCGTCGATGGAACTTGAGAGTTTTATCATGAAGCAGAAAGGTTTTCACAACGGGAAGATGCGAAGGCTGAAAGAGAAGGAAAAGAGGCTAAAGTTTGTGTGGTAAAAGGTGGAGGTCCGCCAAGGGGGGATTCAAACAAGGACGATAGAGGCAAAAGAGAAATGAACGACAATGGTAGCACATCAAAAAGGAAACAGAGGGAATTTAAGTTCTCTTATTACACGGATTTAACTGAACCTCTAGAAAGGATTTACTTGGATACTCGAGGGCGCCTCAAGTATCAAAGGATGACAAAACGGGAACCCTCTGAATATGAACAGGCATCGGGAAAGCATTGCTTATTCCATGACCTAGATAGACACAACATGAATGACTGCAGGTATTTGAAGAACATTGTTGACAAAAATGTAAGGAATGGTCATCCACAACAGTACGTAAGGAATCGAGCTGTGGCAGTGGGATAAAAGCAGTCACCGCCCACCTCAGATGAAGATGGCACTAGATCTAGGCATCGTCAGCTAATTATCAGCTAAATGGATTTATGGCTTTGAATAAGTAATAAACCCTGAAATGATGATGCTAAGTCACTTACACATGAACGGGATCGAGGACGATCCCTAGGAATGCTCTGAGATGATAATAAACCGTGATGCTTGGATTTATGAAATCTTATTTTCTTTCTGTTTTCTGTAGACTCTGCTTTCTCTCTTGGTACAATGGACATTTGATTTTCTTGGTTGTACGGACTTTTATTTTGTCAATTGGACTTTAAAATTGATTGGATTTGGATTAATGTAATAAATAATACATGTCATGCGATTACGGTCCCGAACGGAGAAGTAGGGTAGTAATCGCAAGTTATCAGTCCTTTCGGCAGAGAGTGATGGAATGGACTTGAATGCAATAGGAAAGTCCTCGATCCAAGAGTCAAGGCCGGAGAGTACAAAAGTCCTCAACCAGAGAGTCAAGGCCGGAGAATACAAAAGTCCTCGACCGAAGGGTCGAGGCCCGAGTATATAAAAGTCCTTGACCGGAGAGTCAAAGTCGGAGAATGCAAAGGTCCTCGACCAGAGAGTCGAGACCAGAGAATACAAAAGCCCATAACCGAAGAGTCAAGGCCGGAGAATACAAAGTCCTCGATCGGGGAGTCAAGGCCGGAGAATGCAAAAGTCCTCGACCGGAGAGTCGAGGCCGGAGAATATAAAAGCCACCAACAGGAAAGCCGAGGTTGGTGCAGGATAAAATGACCCGCTAAGGTCTACGCATTTGGATTTGGACCCAGAGAGGTCCCGACTTTGGATTTGGATCCGACGAGGTCCCGGACTTGGATAAAGTAACCCATAGGGGTCATGGATTTGGTTATTAGATTCTGGATATGAATGGATATAAACTCGGTTGATGGGTTCGATTGGATTTGGAATTAGCTAAGGATTTGGTTACTGGATTCGAAATCGAATATCGACTTGGAGCGGTCATGGATTCAGACAAGGATATTGCTATGGCACTTGGATAGAATGGCTTGGTAATTGATTGGGTTATGGATCAGATGATATGGCTATGGATGAAATATGGACTTTGGATGTTGGATTTAAAGCTACTCAACACGCCTTTCTATTGCAGGACATGTTTCGGAGGGTAAATGTTACCCCACCTTTTGGACAAGGCTGGGATATCAACAAAATTGGCTAAAAAGGATGGATATCAGGATTGGAGATCGTTTGGAAACAAGGCTATGATCTATAGCATCAAAATTGGGCCAGGCTCCAATCAAAGCGGGATCGATAGGGAATGATAACCAAGGCTAGGTGAGGCTATACTTCAAATTTCAAGTCAATTAGGGTTCGTATGCTCGAGTCATGAATGGATCAATATTGCAGAGAAATGATTTTGTATCAATACTTTCGTATCGATCAAAATTGACATGGACTTTGGATCGATGCTTTCATATCGATTTTGTATTGATCAAAATGGACATTGACTTTGGATCAATGCTTTCACATCGATGCTTTCATATTGATATAGATGGATATGACTATGGATAACACGCACTCTCTTTTGTACATTTTCTTTGGACCGATGTAGTTCATATCGATATGCATGTATCAAATTGATGGCGAAATAAGTCATTGCACTTCGTGTCGATCAAGGTTGGGATCGATATGAAGAGTGTGGCAATGCTTATAGGGAAAATCATTTTGTATTGATCACTCTTTGATTGATACGAATGACACATTCAGGGATCGATACGAAGAAGGGAGCGGTTGATCGATACAAAGAAGGGAGCGACTGATGGATACGAAGAAGGGAGCGACTGATGGTTGCAAAAGGTATGGATACGAAGGAAACTGCACTAAGGACTATGCTTCGTATCGATCATGTTCTTATCGATCGATACGAAAGGAGTCGGTCAAGGGGAGGAGCACATTATATGGATCGAATTATGGAACTTGGATGGATACGAATGCTACGACTATGGATATGGAGATTAATGAATACGAAGTGAAGGAGGCAAACTGATGGTTATGAAACCTTCAGCCTACTCATAAAAACAAACTTGGATCGATCTTAACTCTTATTCTAAAAGTCCAAATGCTATGTAATTTTCACAGATGCTTTCTTATTCACTCAGGAACATCCATGATCGATCTCAGCTTCATTGGGCCAATTTTTGATCTATACGAATTGTACATGGATCAATCTGGATCGATCCCAAATGACCCCAGATCGATCTAATGGGTCCATCTACGCATGAGAAGAGGTTTTCTAGGTTATGGGGCAGAAAATTTCAGATCTGCACCTATTAAATAGCAGCTCTACGACAACTAAAAAGGGATCTTCTTCTTCTTCTTTTGCTTTATTAGGCGAAACTCTACCATTTTGTTTACTAATTTCCAAGGTTGTAATTGTAATCTCATTACAAAAGGAATAAAAGGACTAATTCAAAGTGGAAGTAGGCTGGAGATAGCCGAACCACTATAAACCTTGTGTTCTTTGCTTTCTTACTCATTTTAAATTGGCTATTTTCTTCATTTCTATTATCTACTTTATCTGGATCTGAGATTTGTGCTTGGATATTGAGGATTTGTGTGTAAACACTGGTGCATTCACTACTTCTGGAGTTTTTGACCAATTCGGGTGCAAACACATTCAATAAAGGCAAAGGAGAAGAAACTCGAATTAATCCTTTCGAAGGAATTGAAAGGATGCAGCCATCAGGATTTATTAGCTTCAAACATTTCAAAGTAGTCGAAAAGTTCCTTTCAGGGGGTTCTTACCTTTTGAAAAAGTTAGAGAAATTAAAGCAGGCAGGTGCAACCCCGTAATGACCTTTTCGAAAGCATAGCAAGCCTTTCAAACCGATTGGAGCACATTTTGAATACCTTTTGACTAAGTCAAAAGGTTTTTATAAAGAAAGCAATGCTCAAGAGTCAGCAAAGAATGGTAGACAACCATTCGAATAATTGAAGGGAAACACAGTGCTTGACAACATCAGGTGAGAAGCAACCTTTCAACAGGATCAAAGGATTTAAAACAAACACGCGAAGATTAACCTTCCAACAAAATTGAAAGATTCATAGAAATTGGGAGAAGACTACCTTCCGATGAGGTCGAAGGGAACACAAAAGTAGGAACAAGGAAAGCCTTTTGGCAACATCGAAAGATTCATGAAAGCTCCAGAAAAGCAACATTCCGACAGAGTTGAAAAGTTCATGAAGACATCAGATGTTAACGCTAAAAATGTACGCTAACACCCCAGTATGAGTTATGATATAGCAAAAGCACCACCCGTTGGTACGGGAACTAAAAGGAAGCAGAAAATAGGAAAGAGACAACAATTTTTACAGTGGTTCGGCTCAAAGTCAAGCCTACGTCCACTTAATCTCTTCTATTATCGACTTGGTTACAAGTTTCACAATAATTCTTCAATTACAACACCATTAAGACAAGTAGTTAGAACTTTGATGCCGAAAAGCTTTCTAAATTCATGTTGAATGAACTTGATCTTTTCCCAAAGTTTGTTTGAAGTGTCTTCAGCGTTTGAAGTGTTGTAGAAGTCATGGAAACAGCAAAGTGTCCCAAAAAAGTCCTCCCGAAATCCCCTTTCAATGTGGAGTAGGCGGGGTATTTATAGGGGAGTTTCGGAGTTAAGTCGTGTGGTGTCATAGGTCGTGAGCGACCTAGGGAGTTGCGACCTAAGGGCGATCCCGAGGTAGCATAAGTCGCTAGCGACTTAATGGAGCCATCCTGGACGAGATATATGCTATGAACGACTTAGCATGTGTAGCACAGGAGTTATCTCGGCTTGCTTAGGTAGTAAGCGACCTAATGGAAGAGGCAGTGCGCATGCGGCTTAACCCTGAAGCTTGCTAGGTTGTTAGGTCGCTCTTTGCTTAACTCGTTAGGTTGTTGCCTTCATTGAGTTGCTAGGTCGTTAGAGCTCCTTAAGTCGTTGAGTCGTTCCATGTTGAGCCGCTCTGTGCTTTAGGTCGTTAGGTCGTTTATGCCTTGGATAGTTAAGTCGCTTATTCTCTTAGGTCGTTGAGTCGAATAAGTCGCTAAGTCGTGAATAAGAGAGGTGTTAACACTTGCCCCTCGAAGTATACGCTTAAGGGTAAGGTCGTATGCTTCGATGCCTCTTAACTCGTGCCATCCTGAGTCGCTAAGTTGTGAGCGACTTATGAGAGAGCTAGGTCGTTCGCGCTGATTCGAGTTCCGTTGACCCTGTATATAAGTAGCTTAGGTTGCTCCTTCCTCTCTTCACCTTCTCTAACACTCTAATCTGCCATTAAATAATTTCCGAGCTCTCGAAGACGAATTCAAACCAACCAGTCGTTGATCATCTTCACCATCACACTACGTAAGTGAATCCGATCATTATCCAACCACGACCATCACCGTATCGTGAATCCCCCATTTTCCGACCCTAACCCGATTTCATGTGTCGCATTTCATCCCGAGTCATGTTACGATCGATCTTTGATCGTTATTGGACATGTTGTCATTGTAATTCATGAGAACACAACAGTGCATCAGATCTATGATGGATCTGAGGTGATCTGAATCGGTCTTGGGTGATTTGGCGGTGGAGAGATGATGGATTTTATTGTGGAGATGCTAACGGGTTATCGGGTTAGGCAAGTTGTTGAATGAAGAGGAGTTAGCGGGTTAAGGAGAGCTAGGAAGTGCCCGGCTTAGGAGCTTTGAGCGACCTAGGGCTTACCAGTTTGGACATGAATTGCACGACTCAACTTAGTGAACGACTTAAAGAATCAACACGAACTAATTTTAACCCGCATCATAGCTTTAACTCGTAGGAACATGACATATGAATAGCCAGAATTTGACAGAACTTGATTGAATTTCCAACTTGAACTGCCAGAATGAACTGCTTGAACTTGTTGCACTCTTTCACAGATTGTATTAACCTTTAATCTAACAACCTGTTAAATACAACATTTGCAGAAAAATAGGGCGAATATACTGCCATTGACTGCCCACATCGAATGACAGATTAGCCGATAAAGAATAATCAACTTAAGGGAATTGTGTGAACGAAATGCTGTGAATTAACCAGTTCCATTGAAGTAAGTTAATCAACTAAAGTTGATCTGTTTGCATCAATACTGTACTTGGACTTAAAATAACAAGCCCTGAAACTTTATAATCGACAAACGCCAACTAGTTTAATTCCAGTTATATTTGCTTGTCATTTTATTAGTTTTGCACCACACTTCACACTTTAAGGAAACGCGCACCTTCATATTTGAATGTCCAGTTCCTTGTGTAGAATGGCTTCTCAACAAGTGCAAGAAAAGATAGTAGAGCGGGCCGATGAGGTTTTCCCAATAGCCGACCCTTTGGAGAATCCTCCGGAAAGAGTTTCTACTACATTGAATCAACGGGCTTTCAGCCAGTTATGTATTCAATTCGACATTGCTGAAGCGGATGCTCTGCTTCCTGGGGTAAATGACACTGCCGATAGGCCGCCTCCTGGCTTCATTGCAGCCAATCATCAAATGTGTCTGAATGGAGCTATTCCCCCCCTTCAACGATTTTATTAAAACACTACTCCTTCGACTAACTATTTCTCCATTTCAGTTGCACCCTAATGGCTATGCCATTTTGATGGGGTTGTGCGTACTATTTAGGAGGATGCTTAACCGCCTCCCAAGCTTCGAGGAGATCTGCTATTTGTATTCATTCGGAAGGAACAAAGATCACCCTTCCGTTACTCTTGTAAGGAGTGCAAGAAACCATAAGCTGATTACAGATCTGCCCGAGAGCGCTCACGGGTTTTTATACCAGTTCTTCTTTGTCCGTTGCCCTCCGGGATTCTACGGTATCTGGAGAGTAGGAAGTGAGACTACCTATCTCCATTCACTTCATTTCTAAGCCTTTCGAAATTCAAGTCGTCAAGTGCTAACTTCATTCTTTACTTTTGCACCACTTCCTCCTCCCTCTAAAGATTCTAGTCACAAATCAACTTTCGAAAGATTGAGTGTCGTAGCTATCGATGAGAGGAGTATTAAGTTTCTACCGAAGGACGAATTTTTGCACCAATTCAGACTCTTGCACTCTTCTCGATCCATTCAATACCATGATGCTCCAAGTTCTCAAGCAGAAGCGTCAGATGCCCCAGCCTCCGTAAAGGAATTCGCACTGAAGGAACCTATTGTAGAGGCTTCATTAGTGAAATGCTCCAGTTCCGTTGATGGTGTGGGATCATCTGGCAAATCTAAACTTCCCCCAGTTATCGAAGAAGAGGAATTTCCTCAACATTACGGGAAGGCCACAGGAGAAGCTGATGAGGGAGCTGAGAAAGAGAGTTCTGCTATAAAGAGTGTAAAGCGTGCTGAAGAGAGCACTGCGGATGTGACCCATTCAGTTGGGCACGATGGTGATGATATCTTTGGAGGATTGAGCGACCTTATGGTGACTTCCCACGAGCTCTTTAAAGACGACACCACCACTTCTATGCTTGTTTCTCCAGCAATTGAGGCAACATCCGTTTTGCGATCAATTCCATCAAAGAGTGGTTTGTAGCTTTACGCGCGTAGTTCGCACGCCACACACACTTAGGATTTTTGGCAATTATGTGCACTTATCCTCTTTATTTTGAAGATTTCTAAATTTTGTCTCTTCTTTGCTTTCAGGTTCTCCCACGGGACGCAGCAGCTCATATTACGATGACTTTCAGCGCTATGCGAGGCATGATTCTTATGACCCCAGGCGCTATCTTCCTGCCCCTAGGGAGACTGATGAGGAAAGAGAAGCTAGGAAAGCTCGTGAGAGGCAGACTTATGAGGGGCATTATGGAAGGAGAGACGACCGACATGACTCTTACCAGAGGGATGATGACTCCCATAAGAGAAAGTCTCATGACGATAAGGGGAAGAGTCATGTAGCCGAAGATTCAAGCAAGCGAGCCAAGCTTAGCGAAAAGTCTTCATCTGAAGTTTCTAAAGTGCCCGCTGCTCCCACCTCTCTGGACATCTTTTCTAGCTCTCCTGCCCTTAAAAGAGCTGAAACTCAAGCAATCATTAATAGGCCTCCCTATCAAGTTGAGAAGTCTCCGCTTGCACTCCAAAGCCGATTTCCGCATTGGTGTTTGAATGGAGTACGTTTTGATCTGGACTTGGTTCCAATTGATAAATAAGCCTTGCTGAGAAATCTCGACCCTGTCAAGCTTGATATTGAAAGAATGTCCGGCTGGCAAAAACTAGTTGATGAGCTTCAAAGAATAAATCGCTTAAATCTCGAGGCTATGCTGACCATGGAAAGCGATAAGTCTGAGTGGCAGAAAGTTCTTAATCAGCATGATACAGAGATGAAGAGCATCACCACTTATAACGAGAAACTTGAGGCTGAAGTCAAGAAGCTTAAAGATGATCTTGCCACCTCTTCCACTTCTTATACTCAAAAGGAAGAGGTTCTTCAAAAGCAAGTAAGGGACGCCCATGCTGCTCAACGAGATACTAAGGCTAAACTTGAGGCACAGCAGAAAATCGTGGAAATCTACCGCAATGATGTTGCTCAGCTGCGGGAAAAGACTAACTCTCAAGATTTGGAGATTGCAATGTTAAAGGCCCAGCTTTCTAAGGCTGAAAAGGAGCGCGACGAGGCCATCGCTGGAAAA
Organism: Allium cepa; assembly: GCA_030765085.1. Classification (NCBI taxonomy): domain Eukaryota; kingdom Viridiplantae; phylum Streptophyta; class Magnoliopsida; order Asparagales; family Amaryllidaceae; genus Allium; species Allium cepa. The sequence goes on from CM060945.1 coordinate 503,580,292, forward strand.
GCAGCAGCTGAACAATCACATGAGGCGACTAAGTCCAACATCAGCTCCACTCAATTCGAGTTTTATGTTCACAGCGTCTTGGGGCGTGGCAGTCTTTCATTTTTGGGCCCAAAGTATGAGGTTACCCTGGCTGAAGTGTGGGAGGCGGCAGTTGAAATGTTTAGAGACGCTGGCTACGCTGAGGAGGATTTTGAGGCTTATTATTTGGATGATGAGGGTCGTGTCGCCCTTGGCAGAGGGAAAGAACAACTTGCCAAGGAACGAGCCGAAGCGGCGGAAGGAGAGCATCTAGGGAAGGCACCTTTGGCCGACCCAACTCGTCCTTCGGCTTCGGTTGACATCGATATTATTGGCTCCAGTTCCTACTCTCCGCCTCCTGCCAAAGCCGAAACTGAAACTACAACTGCTCATGCCGAAGACAAGGCCCAAGAAGACACTGAAGCCCAAGATTTTGAAATTGACGTGATAAAGCCAACCTCTCCAGGTAACTTCAGTACTGATCCAGCTCAAGTGGACTACTCGTTTGCTTCACATGAGCTCGATGAACTTCTGGCTTATTACATAAGCCTCGACGTACCACTATCTCCTCTCTTTGCGAGAAATACCGATGTTAACTTTTCTTCTTCTGTAGTGAAAATAACAAGTGTTGTACACCTCCTCCAGCTGTTGCCCCTCCACTTCTTCAAGTTATTCCTTCTTCTGCTTCTTAACCGGGGTCGCAAGAAGAACAAATATGAGCTCTTCACGGCTTAGATGACCCGGCCGCTTCACAAGAGTAGAAAGCCGAAGAACTTGAGGAGGGTGAGAGGACCCCGAAGAAATTTACTGCCGATGGTACAAAGCTGATTGATCTTATCACTTCGGGCAGCGAATCTTCTTCAAAGAAGAGGGGAAAGCGTGGAATTTCAAAGAAGAAGAAAGGCACTTCTGCTGGCGATGAGAAAGCGGAAGAGGACCCAATTACACCTCTTTCTCCTTCTTTCCCGACTCGTTCAGGCCGTCTCAAGAAGTTAACCATTAGGCCAGGCGAGGGCTCCAAAGGCGGCGTGAAGAAGAAGTAATGGGCCTGGTTTTATCCTTTTTGTTCTGCTTTTTTGCTTTTCGCTTGTATTTTAAGACTTGTATTGACCGGAGATTGTGCGGGTACCGGCCCCCACTTTTTGAAACCTGCGCATGTACACAAATCTTTTATAATATGGAATAGAATGATTTTTTTTACTTGTACAATCTTTTGTCTGTATTTGTAAATGCATTTATTCCTTATTTTCACACAAGTTTCTTTATTTTCTTTGTGTGATATTGCAGTGAGCTCGTGGTATGTTGCTTGAGCGTTGCTTTTATTAATGCAGCTATATTATATTGCCCCCATATCACGGCTCATTGCATTCTTCTCCATTTTGAGAAGACTCGTACTCTTACTTTGGAGAATAATTCTTCCATTTTGGGGAAATATTATTCTGCTTTAGTAGAGTGTGCCTCGTATTGGAGAAGTTTTCTCTTTTTTTAGAAAAAGTTTTTACACTTCAACTTTCGTAGATGGTCACTTTTATTTTTGAGAAGTGGATTCCCCCACGCGGTGAAGCAGACCTTCGAAGACGGCTTTGATTTGTTTGCCAGAAAGTTATATCTCATCGTTAAGTGGGCCCACGGGACTGGCGTCAGCTGCTTTATCGGATATTTTTTTGTGCAAATGATCGCGAGCAGTTAGCTGCGGCCTAGAACCTTTTTTCTTGAGAAGGTGCCCCTTTGGTGGTTCCATTAACGACTTTTTCAAGAGATACATTTCATACTTGGGCATTCCTCGTTAAAGGGCTTTTTTGTTTGCCTGAAAGTTACTTCTCACAGTTAAATGGATCCACGGGGCAGACGCAAGCTACCTAATTGGATGTCCGTTTGCACGGACGATCACAATTTGTTAGCAAGGGCTTGGTGCCTTCACTTTGGGAAGATGCCCCTTTGGTGGTTCCACCAACCTTTTTGTTTGAGAAAAGCATTTCATTTTTCGGCGTGCCTTGTCAGAGGGCTTTATTTGGCACTTCTCCCTTGAGAGTAGAAGTGTGCCTCCGAAGAGGACTTTTTTGTTTGTGCCTTCGTAGAGGGCTTTTTTGTTTGTGCCTCCGAAGAGGGCTTTTTTGTTTGTGCCTCCGAAGAGGGATTTTTTGTTTGTCTGAAAGTTACTTCTCACAGTTAAATGGATACATGGGGCAGACGCAAGCTACCTAATTGGATGTTCATTTGTACGGACGATCACAATTTGTTAGCAAGGTCCTGGTGCCTTCACTTTGGTAAGGTGTCCTTTTGGTGGCACCACCAACCTTTTTGTTGGGAAAAGCATTTTATTTTTGGGCGTGCCTCGTTAGATAGCTTTATTTGGCACTTCAACTTTTTTAGGGAAGAATGTTCTCATTATGGAGAAATTGATCTTCCCTCGAGAGTAGAAGTGTGCCTCCGAAGAGGGATTTTTGTTTTGTTTGCCAGGAAGGTTGCATCTCACAGTTAAGTGGGTCAACGGAGCAGACGCAAGCTGCCTAACTAGATGTCTATTTGCACAAACAATCACAATTAACTAGTAAGAGCCTGGTGCCTTCACTTTGAGAAGGTGCCCCTTTGGTGGTCCCACCAACCTTTTTGGTTGAGAGACAAGATTCCATTTTGGATGTTTTCTATCTGCTTGCCCATGTCTTTTCACCATCTGCCCTCAGCGATTCCTCGTTATCATTTCCAAGTACATATTCCTTTCTTTTGCAAGTTATTTGCTTTTTTCCCTTTTTTTCCAGAGAAGTGTATCTCATTGTTAAGTGAATCCACGGGGCAGACGCAAGCTACCTAACTGGATGTTTGTTTGCACAAACGATCTCAATTAACTAGCAAGGGCTTGGAACCTTCACTTTGGGAAGGTGCCCCTTCGGTGGAATCACCAACTGTTTGTGAGAAGCACTTCTTATGTAGGAATTGAATTTGGAATTTTTGTGGCTTGACATTTGTTTGCTGAGTGATTTGTAGGAATCGGTTGGCCTTGTGATGTGTTGAATAGGTAAGCTTTGCTTTGATAGCCTGCAATATTAAATCGACATTTTAGCAATATATTTAAGATATTTTCACATGAAATGAGACAGGCATTTTATAGTAGTAGAGAACACAAGATTTATAGTAAAATCAGTGTGAATCAATACAAGAACACAGTCATTTTACAAATTTAAGCATAGCTTCTAAGTAAAATATGGACGCAAGTGATTGCTGTTCTAAGCTCTCGAAATTGGATCTCCTTCGACAATTGTGAGCTTGAAAGTGCCATCAAGAAGTTTTTTGCCTATGACGTATGGTCCTTTCCAGTTTGGCCCAAACACTCCTGTTGCTGTCATGACCCTTTTCAAGACTAGATCTCCAATTTCAAAGCTGCGTTGGCGAACTTTACAATTGAAGTGCCTGGCTATCCTTTGCTGATGGGCTGCAACTCTGAGCACAACCTCTTTCCTTCTTTCATCAAGCAAGTCAAGTGCTTCAAGTTGTATCTTTTCATTTTCAGCTTGGTTGAAATGAATTCTCCTATGTGAGGGGACCTCTATTTCCACTGGAATCATTGCTTCTGATCCATATGCTAATGAGAATGGAGTGTTCCCAGTCGCAGTCTTGTGGGTAGTTCTGTATGCCCAAAGTGCTAGTGGCAGCTTATCGACCCAACCACCTTTTACTTTTTCCAGCTGTTTTTTGATGGTTGATTTGATAATTTTGTTCACTGCTTCTACTTGCCCGTTTGCCTGCGGATGAGCCACTGTTGAGAAGCTTTTTTGGATCTTGAATCGCCTGCAAAAGTCCCGGAATTCTTCGCTTTTGAATTGGGTACCATTGTCTGTGATTATCTTCTAAGGCACACCATACCTGCAAATTATATTCTTAGTCACAAAGTTTATCATTTTTTTAGAGGTAATAGTAGCCAATGGTTCAGATTCAGCCCATTTAGTGAAATAATCAACAGCAACAAAAACATATTTGATTCCGGACTTGGCAATTGGCAAAGGTCCAATGAGATCTATCCCCCAAACGGCGAATGGCCATGGACTGACCATCTGTGTTAGCTCGGTGGAAGGTGCACTTGGGATTTTTGCAATTCTCTGGCATCTGTCACACTTTCAGGAGTAGCTAGCAGCGTCTCGATTAATGTCTGGCCAAAAATACCTATAGCGAAGAATTTTTTTTGCTAGAGTTTGGCCACCTGAATGATCCCCACATTCTCCTCCGTGCACCTCAGCTAAAATTGTCTTAGCCTCTTCCTTGGTTACACATCGGAGTAATGGCATCGAGAATCCTCGTCTGTATAACCGGCTGTCTTGAATTACATATCTCGGGGATTTTCTTAACAGCTTCTGGTGCTCTTTTGAGTTTTCTGGCAGAGAGCCGTTGAGTAGATATTCCTTGATCGGGATCATCCACGACTCCTGCTCTTGAGATACATCCATAATCCAATCAACATCCATCTCATCAGTACTTGGAGCTGACAAGACTTCCACAGGGACCAATTCCAATAATTGAGCTTCGCCAGAGCTTGAATATTTTACCATACTGCCTTCATGTTCTCTTCCCGGGGTATATGGCTTATTGTATAATGATCGAAATCATCAAGAAGCTCCCAGGCCTTTGACAAGTAAGCAGGCAGATTTCCTCCTTTAGTTTGAAACTCTTTCTTGACTTGGCATACAATAAGCTAGGAATCACTGAAGATCTGCAAAAATTTGATGTTCAGTTCTTTAGCAATCTTCAAGCCGACAATAAGAGCTTCATATTCTGCTTCATTATTTGTCAAAGGAAATTCTAATCTCAAAGCATAGCACAATGACCGCCCTTCAGGGGTTTCAAGCACAACCCCAGCTCCGGAACAATAGTCATCTCTTGCACCATCAACATATAATTTCCATCGGATTGGGATGTCATCAGTCACCTCTTCCTCACCATCACCTTTATCTGTGTATTCTACAATGAAGTCCGCTAAAGCTTGTCCATTGATTGCTCTTCAGGGATGGTAGGTGATATCGTATTGACTGAGTTCAATATTCCACTTCAGAAGACGACCCAAAGTTTCAGGGTGAAATAAGACTTGCTTTAGAGGTTGATCAGTGAGGACTTTAATAGGATGAGCTTGAAAATATGGTCTCAACTTTCTGGACGCAACCAACAGACAATAGGCGAGCTTTTCCAGCTTTGAATAATTCATCTCTGCCTCAGTGAATCTTTTGCTGATGTAATAAAACAGGCGCTGAACTTTTGCGTCTTCCCATACCAATGCTGCACCGAGAGCATGAGATGAAACTGCTAAATATATGAAAAGATCTTCACCATTTCTGGGCTTAGAAAGTACTGGAGGCGTTTCCATGTGACGAATCAGTTCATCAAAAGCTTTCTGACATTCAGGAGTCCATTCAAAGTTTTTCTTTTCTTTCTTCAGAGCGTCAAAGAAGGGAATGCATTTATCAGTGGCCCTGGAAATAAACCGACTCAAAGCAGCGACTTTCCCGTTGAGGCTTTGCAATTCCTTCTTTGTCCTAGGGGCTTTGACTTCTCTTAAAGCAGTAATCTAAGCAGGATTAGCTTCGATGCACCTAGCACTCACAATGAAACCCAAGAATTTTCCGGAATCTACCTCGAACGAACATTTCAGAGGATTTAGCTTCATCCCATACTTTTGGAGGACCGCGAACATTTCTGCCAAATGATCCATGTGGTATACTGCCTTCTTCAATTTCACCAACATATCATCAACGTATACTTCCATAGTCTTGTCAATCTGCGGTTTGAACATGGCATTAACAAGTCTTTGATAAGTTGCCCCCGCGTTCTTTAGTTCGAAGGGCATGACTTTATAGCATTAAAGACCAACATCAGTGATGAAGCTCGTGTCCTCCTGATCTGGCTCATGCATCATGATTTGCTTATATCCTGAGTAAGCATCCATAAAAGACAATTATTCATGCCCGGCTGTTCCATCCACCAACTGATCAATCTCGGGTAACGGGAAATAGTCCTTGGGGCATGCTTTGTTCAAGTCTGAAAAGTCGATGCATACTCTCCACTTCCCATTTGCTTTTTTAACCAACACCGGATTGGAAACCCAATTCGGATAAGTGGATTCTCTGATGAAGCCATTTTCCATGAGCCGATCTACTTCTTCTTTTAATGCATCGACCTTTCAGGACCCTAGGTTCTTCTTTTCTGCTTTACAGGCGTAAATTTTGGATTAATATTCAAAGTATGCACTGCGATTTCTAGAGATATTCCACACATGTCGGCATGACTCCAAGCGAATACATCTAGGTTTGCTTTCAAGAATGATATCAACATATTTTGAACCGTTATACCGAGTTGTGAACCCACATTCAGCACCTTGTTTGGATCATTCAGGTCAACAGGTATTAGTACCGTCACTTCCACCGGCACCACTCTACTCTCCCCTGCATTGGTTTTTCTAGGATCAATCTCTTTTCGTGCACCACTATGCTCACTAGTGCAGGGTCCACCCCGTAATTGCTATAAGGTGGGCTCTTTGATGCGGAGCGGAGCTGCCGCACCCTTACTCATTTCTCTCTTCTTTGCCTCTCGCAACTCTATGAGATAGCATTCTCGCCCGGCATTTTGGTCCCCCTTCACAACACCGACGCTATTATCAGTGGGGAACTTCATAGTCAAGCACCATGGGGTGAGAATGGCCTTGAATGCGGCAAGAGCCAGTCGACCCAAGAAGGCATTGTAAGCGGAGAATTCATCAACAATCACAAAAGTTTATTTTCGTATCACCTTCTTTTCCCCTTCTCCAAGCTCTACAAATAAGTCAATAGTCCCTATAGGCTGTTTGGGTTCTCCAGTGAACCCAACAATTTTCTGTGAGGAATCTTGGACATCAGCCATGGGAATTTTCATCTGATCAAATGTCTTTCTGAAGAGGACATTGCAAGAGGCGCCACAATCAACAAGCACCCTTCTCACAATGGCTGGTCCGATGCCTGCAGATATCACCAAAGGATCCATGGTGGGAGCCTCAACACCAACAGAGTCTCTAGCCCGGAATATGATGTCATCGTTTAAAGTTCTTTGCTGTTTTAAAGGCGCGACATCTTCCAAGACAAAAACATTTTCTTCCGCCGGGGCATATCTCAAAGCGTGACCATATCTCTCCATCTCACCCTAACTTCTGCCCGCTGGGTGAGGACCCCCTGTGATAACATTAATGACGGGCCTTTCAGATTCCCGCGCTGCAGTCCTCTCTCCTGAGCCGGATTGATGAGCAGGAACTTGTTGCCCCTGAGTAGATGAGGTTGGGTCATTTCTGTTTCTCTTCACATATTGTTGTAGTTTATTCTGTCTCAACAGCTCTTCAATCAAATTCTTTAAATGGCGACATTCATTAGTGTCATGGCCAAGTTGATTGTGGAACCGACATAATTTCCTACTATGCACAACATTTCTCCCAGGCTTCATCTCAGGTGGTTTGGGGTATTCAACAGCATCCTTGGTTGCGAGAAAGATATTTTCTGGAGTATCAGTTAAGGGAGTAAAATCTGAAGGTTTAAAGCGACGAGTTTTCTTCGCATCTTTCTGCTTTTTCCACCGTCATTCTCCCTCTTCTGGCCACCAGATTCCTTTCTGTTAGAAGCAACATTGTTATTCTCAACTTCAGTCACAACTACTTTTGCTGGCATAGGAAGGCTTTCTAAGCGCATAAATTCATCGGCCTTCTTGTAGAACTTCTCAGGTGAATTTGGCTCTTTCATTTTTTAGTGATTTTTCGAATTCACTTGATTTGTCAATAGCACACATCAAGTAAGTCAGAATCATCCGAGGCTCTGCATTATCAACTTCGACCAAGACTATATTAAAGCGGTTTAAGAAAGATTTGATAGACTCTCCAGGGAATTGTTCGAGGCAGGATAGTGACGTTATGTCCTTGGCCTTCGAAGCATATAACCTGAACTGATATTTGAATTTCCGAGTTAGGTCGGAGAACTGATCCACGGATCGAACTGGCAGCTTCATGAACCAAAGCAGGGCCACTCCCTCCAAGTACATAAGAAAGTATCTGCACTTGATCTCATCTGTTGCTCTGGCACCTGTCATATGCCAGTCATACTTGTATAAGAACTGGTTAGGATCGCTTGTCCCCCAATAAGCTGGAATAGTGGGGGGAACAAACTTCTTTGGAAATTCAGCCTTCGGAATTCTTTCAATAAAAGGAGTCTTGCTTGGAGCAAACCCCACTTTCATCTTCCTCCCTTTGCATGCTTTCCTTCATAATTTGTCGAATCATTCCCGAGAGGTACTCCTCATCGTTTAGAGGCTCCGTGGGACATACGTCAGCTACTGTTTCGGAAGTTTGCCTGGACAAACGTTCACGAAGAGTTGGCTGCGGCCTTGAACTTTCAGCTTAGGGAGGTGCCCCTTCGGCGGTGCCAGCTGCCCTTTGAGGAATACTTTTCCCTTGGGAATCATGAACATCCTCAGCAAAGGTTTCTTCATTATTTTCTGGTTGCTGATTAACTCCAAGCAAAACATTCAACCTGTTTAACATCAAAGTGTTCTACGCTTCCATTTGTTGATACAACCCAGACATTACAGCGTCCAATTCCGCCCTTGTGATTCCAACACCAGGAGCCGCTTGATTTGACGCGGAAGAAGTGGCGGTGTTGTCATAAGCATTTCCAGATCTAGTAGATCTACTTTTTCTTCCAGGAGCCATAATTTCGGATAGATATCTGGTTCTTAGGGAGAGTCTTTCAACAAATCTTTGTGAAGCAATGATGAGAGTACCCCTGAGTTCAATTCTCAGTGAAAACATCAAAGATGTTAACGCTAAAAATGTACGCTAACACCCCAGTGTGAGTTGTGATATAGCGAAAGCACCACCCGTTGGTACGGGAACTAAAAGGAAGTAGAAAATAGCAGAAAATAGTAAAGTGGCAACAATTTTTATAGTGGTTCGGCTCAAAGTCAAGCCTATGTCCACTTAATATCTTCTATTATCGACTTGGTTACAAGTTTCACAATAATTCTTCAATTACAACACAACTAAGGCAAGTAGTAAGAACTTTGATGCAGAAAAGCTTTTTGAATTCATGTTGAATGAACTTGATCTTTTCCCAAAGGTTCTTTGAAGTGTTTTCGGCATTTGAAGTGTTGTAGAAGTCGTGGAAACATCAAAGTCTTGGCATCCCAGAAAAGTCCTCTCGAAATCCCCCTTCAATGTGGAGTAGGCGGGGTATTTATTGGGGAGTTTTGGAGTTAGGTCGTGTGGTGTCATAGGTCATGAGCGACCTAGGGAGTTGCGACCTAAGGGCAATCCCGAGGTAGCATAAGTCGTTAGCGACTTAATGGAGCCATCCTGGACGAGATATATGCTATGAGCGACTTAGCATGTGTAGCACAGGAGTTATCTCGGCTTGCTTAGGTCGTAAGAGACCTAATGGAAGAGGCAGTGTGCATGCGGCTTAACCCTGAAGCTTGCTAGCTTGTTAGGTCGCTCTTTCCTTAACTCGTTAGGTCGTTGCCTTCATTGAGTTGCTAGGTCGCTAGGTCGCTGGAGCTCATTAAGTCGTTGAGTCGTGCCATGTTGAGTCGCTCTGTGCTTTAGGTCGTTAGGTTGTTTACGCCTTGGATAGTTAAGTCGCTTATTCTCTTAGGTCGTTGAGTCGAATAAGTCGCTAAATCGTGAATAAGAGAGTTGTTAACATCAGAAAAACAACCTTTTGTCAAAGTCGAATGGTTCATGAAGGCTTCAGAAAGACGAACCTTCCAACAGCGTTGAAAGGTTCATTATGGCATGTAAGGGACAAACCTTTCCACAAAGATGAATGGTTTGTAGTTGCATATAAAAGGGAAAACTTCCGTCCCAGTCGAGAGAGTGGAGTCGAAAGGGGGGCCTGCCTATGTCTATAAATCGGGCCCAAGGGGCCATGTTTTGGGACCTGAATTTTTCTCTCATTCTAACTTTGTAACTTCTTTATGAAAAGATTGAAACCCTAGTTGAGTATGATTTAGGGAAATTTAATAAAGTAATTTTTTTATTGAATAAAAAGGGAAGTAATTAGCTTTGTTAATTACTTTACAGCTTGTATAAATCTTTGTTGGGTTAACCCGTATTTGCAGGTTCATCCTCATCGAAAGGTTCTTGTCGACAAGGTCGACAACACTCTTGAATAATCAACAACTGTATTCTTTCAAAGTCGTAAACCGGTCAACCTAAATCTTCCGATAAGGTCAACAACCTATTTGAATTAACATTCACTGAAACTTTCAAAAACAGTTGACTCAACTGTCTAAACCTCTAAGCATGGTTGGAATCTACTCAATATAAGTGATCAAACCTTTTGTCCAAGTCGAAAGCTACTACGTTCTCACTAATGTAATTGATTTCCTGCCCTAATTCAAGGAAGCCTGTCTCCCCAACCTTTCGATAAGATTGAACTCTACCTTCTGATGACTCAATTCAGGAAAACCTAATCTAATCAAAAGAAAAGCCTTTGTGGAAGACTTCAAGCGAGCTTAATGAAGCCGAATGGTCACTTAGTCCAAGCTCTAAACCTTTCGATATCAACAGAAGGTCTGATTCGCAAGATACTTGCGAGTGAGGATACAAAAGCAATCTTTAAGGGAATCACACCCTCTGAACTTACCATACTTCTTGGAATAACTTTGGGGTGTTGACAAGAAATCTTGTTAAGAAAAGGTAAGTAGAATACAACATCGCAGAGGCTCATAAAGAATAGATTCCATACAGTACTCGGTAATAAATTTATCCTTGTTAACTTTAACTTTATTTGGAGGAAGAGAATCTACAGTCAAAGGCGCGGCAAGAACCTGGCCAAATTCCAACATTTTTCAGGAAAACGGTCAGATCTGTGTAAATCCAAATACCTCTTGGAGGTGTCTAATCAGTCATCGAAAACCCTCACCTAAAAAAGAAAAGAAATCATAGGAAATTCAGCATACACAAGATATAAGTACCCCATAAGTTTGGCCTTGTCCTTAATTAGAATGCAAAAGAGTATGGTCATTTTATCATTTACCATATGAAAATTATCTTAGTGAAAGCATGATCTTCGAAGAAGAGGTGCAACCCTTTTATTCTTGAAATACTTGAGATTTTGGAGGCATTTTAATATCCTCATATTTTTGTCATTTGATTCATTCAATTCCTTACATAATCTTTCTCCTTCCTAGTTAAGCCGTAAATTTTCGTTTTTATCTAAAATAATCTCTATATAATTTCTATTCATTTTTGAATGTTGGAAGTTAATTCATGTTAACAATCATGGATTATAATGTTGAAACTAAGTAGTAAACTAAGCAAGAAATTAAATGTAGAGGTGTAACTGTGGCACTAGGTCTAAAGGAAATAATAAAAGGAGCATTGGAAGGAGTTCATCCTCAAGAGAAGATTGTGTTTCAACAGTAATTTGGCCTATCTCACTAGACTTGAAGGGTGTTGATTTAGAAGAGGAAGTTCTAGAAGGAGGGATTTTACGGCATCTTTAGTAGCTTCAAAGGAGAAAGGTACGGTGTATGAGCAAAACCATCATGGGCTCAATTCCCACCCTGAGCTCACAATTACTGATGGGTATACATAAATATACAGTGATATATGAGAATACTGTGGAAAATGAACATCCAACTCATCCACATGAGATACATGTCCCACCAACGACAACTTGGAAAACCTCAATCTGAACCTAGCATTATAATAAAATAACATTCGAATTAGTATAGAAAACCAGCATGAGAAAAGTCAAGAAATACGATGAACATATAATAATCTGTAAGACCATGCTGCTAAACAAGGAATGGATTTTACCTCACAGGAACAACATCCGTACATGAAAGAGTGGAAACAAGTCAGAATAAAAATCCAAACAAGGAAGGATTAACATAGGCAAGATCAAAATACAAACTTAAAGAATGGACATAACTAGTTAAAATCGAGATAAGTACCAAGCACTTCTCGATGTAATTAAAAAAACAATACAAACATTTGAATAAAATAAGGAAAAGGAATTTTCCAACTATGACTAGGAGGATGCCCCTGCTTTTTCGAAAGTATACCTTAGTAAATATACTTGAGAAATATGATGGCCCTCAAAATCCTCCAAAATTTGAACTCAACATGCTTACCGAGAATTCGAGTATTTCACATCTTTATGCGCAAACAGCCGAAACCAATCTTGAGTGTATGTGACAATACCCTAATACGAGCAACCCCACATTGCTTGGCCCACATTGCTCTTTATTTAATCATTTCTGATAAAAGATAACAATGCTGCAAACAACTAACAAATTGTCTTTGATTGATGAAACACAAAGAAGTTAGCAAGATCAATAGTATTGAGAATGAAAAATGATTGTATATGTAAATTTAACCTCATACACTTATCACAAGTCATTGATCTCAAACTACTACCACCTTGGGGAAAACAATTAAGCCGAAAAAGTTAAGGTAGTGTTGCTTCCTACCTTGACTCAACATATATACTTAACTTTAAGAATAGAAAGAGTTCCCTCAATGATTTGTTATAAGTGTAGGAATAAATATTTTCTATAAACTAATCAAACTTTAAAACATATGATTCACACTTGTACTTGATTTTTGCGTCACAAATATTTATATAACACTTTAAAGCACTCTTTCTAATATTCTTTTAAAGGGCTCATTATATTACTGAATGTATTAAAAAGAAGGGTCAAAAAAATATCTTTAAAACATTGTTTACTATAAATCTAAAATCAATCACACTTAGCTTTATTTTTAAAACATTCTTTCTAAAAATCTTTTCATTTATAAAAACATCATTCATAAGTCAACTTATTATCATCTTCAAAACAAAACTCCTCCAAACATTTAAAAATAATGTTATTTATTAAGTCAGGTAACAAGTTTTCTTAGTAACAAAAGTGTTGTAAACCACAAATTCTTTTCTACTTTCCGAAATCGTTTATCATCACAAAAAAGGTTATAATTGATGGCTTCTTTCTTAATTCTTGGAAAACATTTACTGTAACATCATCGTTGTAATCCATGTCTCCTTTTACTTTAAATAAACTCAAAAATACTTGAAATATGGCCTTTAAGACATCAATTTCAAATATACTTGAAAAGAAAATCTCAAGTTTAATTTATATTAAAACTCAAAACCATTTCTTTCCTTGTTTTGGAATAAAACTTCTTCTATAATTTATATCAAATCATTTAAAATATATATGAAATTCAAACCACTTTTAAAAATTTAAATATATTTTAAAAATGTGGACACAAAAGAATTGAAGAAGAAAAATTAAGTTTAAAACCATTTTATACAAATTGGAAATAATGTCGCAAAACTGCAGCTAAAAGAGTTTGGAAAATTCCTTTAAATCGGTTCTTTCCAAAATGGAATTTTCTTCACATTTTTACAAAGTACGAATGCTATATTTTATCTTTAGAACAACATAATTTTAGCTAGTAGGCATTCACAAAAATTTAAAGACTTTTGAAGGCAACAAGATTTAGTTGAAAATTATTTTTAAAATGGACTTTCGAATAACAAAATCGTGACCAAATTTTTTTTAATTTTTAAACATTTTGGAGTCAAATGTTATAACCTTTTCCATGCCATCAAAAATAGGTTCAAACAATATTATGAAAACGAAAAGTCATGACCAAATATTTAGTGATGGAAACACAAGCTTAAGAATTAAAAAGGTGGATTTGAAAGAGCAATAGCGCGATTTCAAAGTGCGGAAGTGTGACTATTACACTATTCAATATTTTTGCTGTTTTAATAGCTCAACCAACAACAAAACGTTTATATAAGCAAGATGCACATAAATGTAAATTAATGGTGAGAAACCACTATGGGTCTACAAAAGTCGCTTGCAAAATAATGGTTAATTAAGCCATCCGTTTTCAAGTGGGAATTCAACCAATCCAAACAAAGAAATCATTCAAGCATGCAAACAATAATTAATATCAGCCATGTATCATGTAGTGTTCCTTCAAAGGCGAGTTAACTCACCAAAGTTTATATGATGCTTATGCGTTCTGGTTCGATCTAGAATTGAATAGTATTCAATTTTAGCTCGAAATTCCACTTTGTCCAAACTTAACGAAATCAGTTCTAGTGCGTAAATCATGCTCCTACGAGTGCAACACAAAAGACCATGTCTCGATTTGACCTGGTATGGAGAAGATATTCATTTTATAAGATATTTAGATTAAATAATTAATTAATTTCACTAATTATTTATCAAATTAACTACACTAGCACTAATCCTCCTCCTTCCCCAAGTTAACATGCATGCTCATGTACAGGAAGCTAAACTATCCATCACCGGCAACCATCTCTCATCCCTCTCTCGTTCATCTCTCAATGAATTGACACCACACTACCTCCAATGATGTAACCCTCGATCTCAAGCTCAGTCCTCACTTACTCCTCGCCACTTGGAAGTCGAGTCCTCTCTACCCAGACTGTCATGTTTTGCTATGGTGAGACGGAGTAGGCGAAAATTGGTAGGGAGATGTCCTCAACAAGAGTAACGTGATGGTATCCTTCATTCCACCCATCGATGCCTAAATCATCGCCAATCCTTAACCCTAGCACATGCCTACTCACATCGGACACGACTAGGCATAAATGCACCCAACAAAATGCATATGGATTTGAAGCTCCCACTCATATGATCACAATGGATTCGGTTTCATATTTATTTCATTGAGTGAATCATTTGATTTTGATTTTAGAAAGAGAAGGCTAGGGTTTGTTGTTCGCTTGTAAAAGAAAATGAAAGAGGGAAATTAGGAAAAGTGGAAAATGAAACGGAGAATGGTGTTGTGTGTGGAGGGGCGTGTTTATTTTAAAATTTTCAACACTTCGTTACATAGTATCTCATTCGTGTATGAACCACGAATGATGAAAATAAAAACATGATCGCGCACAACAATGCGACATAATGCCAAAAAAAATAATATGCACCGGTTATCTTATTTTGCGAAATTTCAAAAATACCAACGTTTACCAAAAATGTCAAATGGTAGTTTAAATATTTACCAAATTAAAAATTATGGAAAAAATCCTACACATTCATTTAAAAGTACATCATTAAAAATCAAGTCATTTTATTAACAACTGATTTTCTTTTTATTTTTTGAGATATTTATTATTGTAAATAATTTACAAAACGATTTCGCAACTATTACTTATTAGTTAAAAGGAGTTAAATAAGGCTATTAAATCCATCATATTTAGATTTAATTCAAAATTCAATTATTTAAATACTTCCAATACTTGAATATAAGTTACCTATTTTCTAGGATGATACAATGATGCAAACAACTTATATATACAAGTAGTTCCGTATGTTTCAAAAATCCATTTCACACAACCATTCCCTACATCTACGAATAGAAGCAAGGTTCAACCAATTTTGCATTCAATTCCTACCATCCAAAAATCTAATCCGTCGAATTTGCACTTTTTAAATGTTCACCCTTATGCTGGAAAGGAATTTGGATGGAGAATTTTACATTCCTACCACCATATTGGCTACCAATCCCGCTGTACATTGGAAATTTCTTCGTTGCCCTAGATTTTATTTAAGAAGTTTCATGTACAACAAACATAAGGAGGCTTGTTTTCAGGCTCTAAAAAGGAATCGTATCCAAAAATGGATCCCTTGCGTCGTTGACAAGTTATTGAAATAGAAATCCAAGGCTAAAACAATTTTTCCTTGTTATCATCCACACTTTCCTAACATCAGCCTTTGCACCGCTGAATTCGTATCTACTAACCCATCGCTCTTCCATATGCCTAGTATGCGGCCTTTAAAATTGAAAATTCCTAAAAATATATTTTCCACTTTATCAATCAAATCTTCACATTGTTGAAAAGTCAACTTCCAAGCACATTTAAACACCATTTTCTTTTAAAATGTTTGGACAAAAAAATTTAATAATTATTTGAACACAATTTTCCAAATATTCACCTTTTATATTTTTAATAACTAGGTGAAATTTCAATATGGTCAAAATTTAGTTATGATAGAGTTAGGGGTATGTCCTAGGGGCAATTATATAAACTATTACATACATCAACTCGTTGCCAATCTTGGTTGAACTAAAAGGTGTTTTTTTTTCTATTATGTACTTGAAAAAATATGTTATACTACTTAATTAATTTAATTAGAAGTATATTTAAATCATTTTTAGCTCCAAGCAAATGGCAGAACCACATCTCGATTTTTTTATTTTCGAATTCTTTTGGTGATTCATCTTACTATAGTAATCAATATGTATATTCATTCTGGTTTGAGTGGAGAGAAACCCAAAGCTCATTTCGAGATACTCTGTTGAAAAATAGTTTTCATTCCAAGAATAATAATGGCATTCCAATTCATCACATCGGAGGTTATTTAGAAAAATTGCTTAACATTAAATCAGAGAGGTAATGTTTTAGATGAGGATTGGCTAATTATATCGCAAAAAACTATAGAAATTCGTTGGTTTGTTTTAAGTGCAGTAAAGTTGGGCATAAGGGTTTTCAGTATATATATTCTTCTACTTCATCTTCATCTTTAACAAAACCCTTAAATAAAATTTCTTCAAACCCTCAATCGAACCACATGGAAGCACACGATGAAGTTTTCTTTCCAAAGCTGACTTGAGTGAGGAATTAAAGTACTACGATTTCTAGCCTCAATTTCAATTATCAAAAGTGCGTTTTCTATCAATCAGATTGAACAAGCTTTAAAGAGGAAGTTTGATTTTATGAGACCGTGGTTTTGGGATGTAAAGAAACTCAATGAGTATTTTATCATCAAATTCTGGAGAAGAATAATGGGTAGCGACACAACCGCTACTGTTGTTGAAGATTAGGGTATCTTGCATGTTCGAAAATGGAGCTTATTATTAGGTAGTACAGTGTCGACGTCGAAGGAGAGAACTTGGATTTCTCTGAAAAGGATTCCATTGGTCTATCGAGATGTTAGCCCTCTAAAAATATTATTGATGAAATACGGTTCTATTGTAAGAATGCAAAGAAATTATGAATCTACATCAGACATTTCGGTTCTTAAGGTGCTGATTGATATAAATCCTAACTGCGAGCTTCCATCTATGATCAAATGTCATATCGATGATGTCTATTTCAAGTTCAAAGTTAGTAACTCTTGGACAATCCAGATGAGGATATGAGTTTCAATGATTTTAAGAATATCCCTTTTTTTGAAGGTATGAATGGTAGACTCAAAGTCTGGAAATATAAAGGTATTATTACTTTAGATAAATTTAAAGCTATTGAAGTCACGTCTGACCCAGGGGATGCTGGAAGGAGGGATGGTGAAGAAGATAAGGTTGCAAGCAAGAGAAGAGCTGATAGAGATATTCCACTAGATGATTCTGATAATTTAGGTGAAGAGTAGGGGAATAGGTTGGATGAAGACAAGAGAAAGGCTATCAAGAGGGGCAAGAGAGCTGCACTTGTAAGTGGTGGGATTTCTTTACTTCGCAGAAGTGCCTGGGGGCTTAGGGAGGAGATGACAACTCAGCAACTTGAAGGTAGCATCTTTATCCTTTCTTTTATTGATTCCTTTCTTCTGAGCAAATTTATAGCACTATTAAATATGCGGGTATTAATTTGGATAATAGTGAGAAAGATATTGTAAATTTTAAGAAGGAGTTGGAGAGGGTTAATGCTGTAAAATGATAATTGTTTCTTGGAATGTTAGAGGGTTAGGCATTCCTAAGAAATGCCAAAGGGTGAAGAACAATTTGAGCTACATCAGACCAGATATTGTTCTTTTGCATAAAACTAAGATTGAGTGTCCTTCTAATTTCAATATTAAGTCATCGGGTAATACTTTTGTTGATAATTTGATTTTCTTAGAAGCTTGTCGAAGTGTTGGAGGAATGTTCATAGAATGGAATAGTGGTTTATGGGAGATGATGCAGGAGATTAAACATAAATATATGCTTAAGAGAGAGTGTAGAAAAGAGATGTGGAGAGGAGGATGTGTAATCAAAAGTATGATGGCTGGTCCTTGGATTATTGGGGGGATCTTAACACTATGAGATTTGTTAGTGAGAGAAGTAATAGAGAGAGATAATTTGAACGATATGAACGATTTCGGTGATTTTGTATGTAATTGTAATTTGATTGACTTTCCTCTTAACAATAGAATTTATACTTGGAGTAATAAGAGGGAGTTACCAACTTTGGTGAAATTGGATAGGTTTTTATTAACCTAGAATTTGAGGATTTACATTCTTTATCATTTCAGAAGGGATCAACTGGTATTATTTTAGATCATTGTCCCATTTTATTTGATTCGGGAGATAAAGTGAAATGCAAATATCTTTTTAAGTTTGAGAAAATGGGATGTTTGGAAGATGGTTTCTAGGAAATGATAAAATGTAAGTGGAAGTCTTTTTTCAGTAATAAGGTTTGCAGGCTCTGTTATTGTTGGTAAACTAAAATTTCTTAGAAAATATTTGAGTAAATGGAATAAGGAAGTATTTAGCAATATTAATTTGAAAAAGGAATTTCTTGAAAGTGAGATTTTAGAATTAAATTTAATGTAGGAGGTGAGATGTTTAAATGTTGAAGAAAAAGGTAGATTACCATTCAAGGAGAAAAAACTTTTAAAATTGATGGATCGGGAGGAAATTTTTGGAGGTAAAGGGCTCGTGCACAATGGTTGAAGGAAGGGGATAAAAACACTAGTTATTTTCAAAGGATGACTAATGGTAGAAGGAGGTCTAATAGGATTTGTAGTGTGGTATATGAGGGTAAAGAGATTATAGAGCAGGAAGAATTAAATGTGGCTTTAACAAATTATTATAATCGACTCTAGATTGTTGTTTGGAGGAAAGAGTTAATGCTGATTGGGAAGTGTTATATCCTAACTTATTGGATTTATCTGACTTGGATGTTCCTTTTTTAGTTGAAGAAGTGGAGGTAGCTCTGAATGATATGCCTGGAGATAAGGCACCATGTCCAAATGTTTCTTTTTAAAAAAATACTGGAGATGGATTAAAGTTGATGTTATGAATTTTTTTAATGAATTTTATGTAGGAAAGTTGATTTTGAAGAAATTAAATTGTGCTAATATTATTCTCATGCTTATGAAAGAAGGTGTGTTGGGTTTAGCGAATTATAAGGCAATTAGTCTTCTGAACAGCACCTATAAGCTTATTACGAAAGTATTAGCTAATAGGCTTAAGGCTAAAATGGAATCTTCAATAGATAAAGCTCAAACAACATTTATACAAGGGAGGTTTTCTTGATGGGGGTAGTTACGGTGCAAGAAGTAATTTCTTATTGTGATAAGAACAAGGTGCCTTATGCTATTTTAAAACTGGATTTTGCGAAGGAAATTGACATAGTTGATTGGAATTTTTTGTTGGATGTTTTGGTTGCTAGGGTCCTAGTAGCAAGTGGCTTTGTTGGATTAAGGACTTGTTATGGTCTAGCAGCTCCTGTATTTGTGTTAATGATGTACCTGGAAAAGTTATTGCCTCTAAAAGGGGTTTGAGGCAAGGAGATCCACTTTTTCCTCTTTTATTTAGTATTGCGGCTGATGTTTTTACACAAATCTTGAGAGTGCCTGCTGTTAATGGTGTGATTAAGAGTCTTGGGGCTGAAGTTCTTTTAGAAGGTTTTACTTCTTTACAGTAGGCTGATGATACGATTTTGTTCAGTTCTACGGATTATAATTATATTGCAACTCTTAAAATACTCTTATACTCTTTTGAAAAGTTGTCGGGGTTAAAGATTAACTTTCATAAGTGTTCAGTTATTACTTTGAGTAGTAGCATAGGTGATGACATTGAAATAACTAATATGTTGAATTGTAAAGTGGGTAGTTTTCCCCTTTCATATTTGGGTATTATAATTAAGCTTGGTAAATTGCACAAAGAGGATTAGCAGTCTTTAGTTGAGAAATTTGATGTTAAACTTGCTTGATGGAAAAGTTCTTCCTTCTAAAGCACGTAGATTGGTATTATATAATTCTGTTCTTTCAACACTTCCTCTGTATTGGTTAACTTTCCATAGATGTCCAAATGGGTTTTGAATAGAATTAATAGTATCAGAAGAAAATTATTTTGGCATGGTGGTAGAAATGGTTGCTCATTGAGGTGTTCAATTTCATGGGATCAAGTTTGTAAGTTGATTGAACAAGGAGGTTTGGGTGTGTTGAATATTGCTGAAACGAATAATGCACCGTTAAGTAGATGGACTTTGGGTTTGATCAATAATAAAGATGTCACATGGAGAAAACAGGTCTTGAAGTTATATTTTAATAATTGTTTACATTGGAGTCTAGAGGTTAAAGACTGTTTAGTTTTTTAGAGGAATATTTGGATGTTGGCTCCTTTATTCAAATTGTGTCTACAATGTGAATTGAAAAGTGGTAGAAATATTTTGTTTTGGCATGACTATTGGGTTTTACCTATATCTCTTGCCAATGAGTTTGCTAATTTACATATGTTGTCTTTTGAGAAGCTTAAAACTATGCATGAAGTATTTAGAGGCATAGTAACTGATTTTAAGTGGAATTTATCTTATGCAATATTTTTGGAAGGAAGAGTGTTATTTCAATTTATCAAGTTGATGGAAGTGTTAGAAGGTGTGGTGGTTAATGGTAATGATAATGATAACTTTTTTATGGGCTAGAGATAAGAAGAGTTTTACTGTTATTTCTTTTTATTATTTCATGACTTTTATGGGTAGAAAGATGGTTGGTTTCAAATAAATGTAGGCTATCTGGGTGCCTTCAAAATTGAAGATCCATATGCAGATTTTAATGCATAGTAAACTAAAAACTATTTCCTTGCTAAGGAAGAAGAATATGTGTTTTTCTGATGAATGCTACTTATGTAATATGGAAGAAGAAGACTATAAGCATCCTTTTGTAGATTGTGACTTCAGCTTTTATGTTTCGACGAAATGTCTGATTAATTTGGATTAAAAGATTGAGTGGGGGCTGCTAATTGAAGATCAATTTGAATATTGGAACTACAAAAGATTTCTACTGGGGGATAATATGAGAAGAAATTAATTTAAGCTACTTAATTTAGTATTTTGCAGGGTTATTTGAAATGTGAGAAGCGGAAGATGTTTTCTTAATCAACATAGATCTTCTAATTTTGTTCTATTTGATATTGTAACGTTTGTACACTTGTGGGTAGGTAATGAAAATTTTTATTTGGTTGATGCTATTGATTCTGTAGCAGCCAGCGTCAAGGAGCGCAAGGCCTAATGGACTGTTGCTAGGGAGTTTACCTGTACACATTTTGCTGCATGGTTTTTGATGGACTGATGCTATGGGACCTGCTACTTTTTGATGGACTGCTGCTATGGGCTACTTGTTTGGTTATGACGTATATTTTTGTTGTTGTGTACAGGTTGTTATTGTTGTAAGGTGGTTGTTTTGTAATGTGGGAGTTATAAGTATTTGTGTTGTATTGTTGTATTCAGTTCTTATTTTTGTTGTGTTGTGGCAGTTGTGTTCAGTTCTTATTAGTGGTGCTTATTCTTATTTGTGTTGTACAGTTGTCTGTTGTGTTATGTTGATTTTGTTGGTGTTTTGTGATGTGTATGTAATGGTTTTATGTCTTGTGATGCAGTATTGTGGGTGTAAGGAGGTGTTTGTGGCTATATTATAGTGTTGCAGTGATGTGTTATGTTTTAAAACATTCGTTGTTTATACATACGGCATGGTAAACATGAGTAATTTATCACAATGAAAATAAATATACCATTTTAAAAATTCCAAGTCAAGGTGTATCAAGACAGGATATTGATACATCCTTTGAGACTAGAGTACGTAATGCTTTTCAAATTTTAGGCAGTATATTACTTATGACTGCTGAGGGAACAAGGGCCTACTACTGATAATTATTGGATAACTACGGAATAACTCACTCGATAGTTTTTTCTTGGTTAATATAACTTAAGTCAAATAGAGAATATTCGATGTGACAAATCTACATAGTTTTCTCGACTTGAGAATACTATTGATCTTCAATGTGGAAGCTCCGTTTTGATTATAGTTAAGTCATGGCACAAAGTCCATCGAACGATATAGTTGGGTTAAGCGGAAGCATTGCAAGTGAAATAGTATTTAAGAGAGGATTCGCCTCCTCGATTATATGAGGTCAATATCATGGTCCACTAAAGTCGACCCAAAGTCAAAGTCTCAGCCAAAACACTTTGGATAATTTTTTATTATTGAACCAAAGACTTTGTGTTTGGACTTTAAAGTTGAATATGGGCAATATTGGAATTTTGACCATCACCAAATTCCATAAGTCCAAATGTGATACAGTTTTGATAAAGAGAATTGATGTCATTAATTGTAACTATCGGGTTACGCCTATAATAAGTAAAATTTGATTTTAGTAGAAGATGTGCAAGATATAAATTTAGCAAAAATTTCACACCACTTGCAAAGGTGACATGTGAACTTTAATATTTGAATTGTTTGATGTTAATTGCTGACTGAATTTACACATTTAAGTTGCACAACCATCATGATGAATTCTCTGAAAAACCATATGATTTAATTAATTTACAAAATGTTGTAAATTAAGTAAATTAATTAATATTTGAAAAATATTAATTAATATTTAATTTATTTGATGTTTGGAAGTTGTTTGTAATTATTTGAATACACTTATATAAGTTATATTTGCAAGCATTGATTTATGATATTGGTGTAATTTAAATAAAAGATAATTGTATGAAATGATTTATGAAAATTGTATGTCATTTGATGACATAATCTGTGGAAACTTTTTGTAATTTGATGGCATGCAATATTAGCCATATCATCTGAAAAGAAAGGAGTGGAGAGATAATCAAGGAAATTAATTAAGGAAGTTTTGGTTAAGGAATGAGAAAGGTTTCTTTCTTTCAAATAAAACATATTTTCTAATTCATTCAGTACATACAACTATTTCTTTCTCATTCATTCTTCTTCTTTCTCTCCTCCTAACTTTTCATGGTAGAAAAAAAAAATCAATTTTCCAAAAATCTTTCTACTCCAAATAAAAACATCAAATAAAATAAAATAAAAGTGGTTCATCCATCTCTTGCAAGGATATGATGTGGACCATGGAGTTCCGAGAAGATATCATTATTCAAGGTGTGATTTTTAGGCAACATCCTAAGGTGATTCTTTGAATCATTTATTTACATGTTTTATACATCACATGTTTGTATAGAATGGTTCCATATGTGCTTAATTGATTAATTTATAACATGGGATTCAAAACCCTTTTATTTCAATTGAAAGCATGTCGATTATTTGATTCTACTCAGATCTGCACATGTATTTTTCAAATTTGAATCTCATTACCATAAATTTTTATATGCCTTAGTCGTCTAATTCTTTTCCTATTTTAGAAAATACTGTTTGAACAATATTTTATTTTGAATTTTTTTTGATTAATTGATTTGATTATATGTTACATATTTGGAAATTGAATATACAATTATAATTTAACTTGGAACAACTTTGGAGATTTAAATCTGTTTCATGTATTTGTTGTTTTGAATATAATTTTGGTTGTTTTTGATTTGTTTAAAAGTTGTTTCAACTAGAAAGGAGAAGACATAAATGCACTTTTGTGCAAAACATTATAGTCTTTTGAATCCCTCTTAATGTAAAGAAGATTCAAATTTATTACTTTAATTTTAAAACATGCAATAGGTACAAAGATTATATATGTATATACATAAGTTATTTTAAAATATAGTTTGTACTTATTCATATATGCATACATGTATGTGTTTGAGTGTTCAAATTATTTTAAAATAGCATTAAAGATAAGTTAATGAAATAAGATAACTTCTCCACCTTTTACTCTCCTTGCTAATTGCTCTCTTTAACTTAATTGATTATCTTTTATATATATGTAACTTTTGATTAGGTAAAATAACTTTCAAACATATATGCAAAAGTAAATATAAATGTCGATTTGTTTTAAAAAGGGTTAGACAACAAAGGCATATTTATAAAGGCAATCACTGGCTATGCACAATTCCTATATGCTGCACATGCACAATATTCACTATAAATATATTTAGACACACTTACATTTCATGCCATAGTTAAATAAATCATTAATGTCATTTGATTAATCAATAGGTCAATTTAACTAAGTGGAAAGAAATGAACAATTTTTCTCTCTCTAACTAAAATCTTATGCCCCATCATTAGTTGAATAAGCTAAGGGAAGGAGACGAAAAGTTTTCTTTTCTAAAATGCATTTAATAAGTACAATGACATAAAAATATGTATATAAGAGTATATTTGATATGCTCTAATTTATATACGCCACTTATATACTGCGCTTGCACTTCAAACAAATGAATGTATTAGACACATTCATTGTAATACATACAAGCTGAAATCAAATTTAAAATTCCCATTTTACCAAATTAAATAAAAATATTAATTTTATTTAAGAGAAAATTTAGATAAGATCTAAATGTATTTAGACTTCATAAACCCTCCTTAGTTGTTGAGCAGACTTAAGCTAGAGATGTTATATGTACTATTATTAATATATTGAATAGATGAGGTATGATACTATATGTATTTATTAAGCAGACTCAAGGTTCATATACTATACTTCGGCCATCGCGATATGGTACGTGAAAGTAAATAGTTTCATTTCAATTTGTTAAGAAGACTCCAAGTCAAAACAGAATTTAGACAAACTACCAAAGGATTAGGAATTGTATACGATACAATTGATAAGGAGTTATCCTTCATTTGTGAGGCTATTATTAGTAGACTCAAGGTCAGAATCTCAAGACAAATGGGTCCTAAAACCCACTAGTGAAGTAGAAAAACTTCTTTGTTTCGCCTTAGGGTTTGGCGAAACATAAAGATTAGTGGGAGCCTTATTATAAAAATGAAATGCTAACATTTAACCTTTCTATTATTTTATGAACATATGCTAAATAATGTTATAAATATCTACGATGATAAAATAGTGCATTTAATATGATTGATTGAACGTTTATAAATAAATATATACAAATGAACTGAATTAAAAATTGACAAATAGAAATATAACATATACTCACTATTAAATACCTATTGCATGTTAATGTTTTCTATACCCATGCAAGTGCCTAATTTTACAAATACTTAATACATCGTAATATGGTCACTTACGTTTTGTTTGGTTGAGACCATGTATTGCATTACATGAGCTTTGAACTCTATAAGCAATGCAAGGCTATGGATATTTGAGCATATAAATTTTTATTCGCAAAGCCAGCCGACTTTATAGTGGGTCGTGCCACTACATATAAATGAAGAAAAAGTGTTCTTTACATGCACAGAAATAACCACATATGGTTTTATAATGGCTATTCCACTCAGAGTACAGAACATGTGAAAAGCAGAAGTGCATCTACAGCTGTAGAAGTGACCTAAGGAAACGCTGGTTCCTACTCCCAAGAGGAGGAAGATTATTACCAAAAGTATCACTACCAACAGGCCCTAACACATGCAAAAAATTTGCAAACTGAGAAGCAATATCGAAAACAAAATCTCGGTGTTCCTTACAGTATATATATCTCCTATCCCAGCTGTCATCAAGGAGAATAGATCTATTTCGCTTACCTTAATCTCCATCCACCGTAAGAATAAGTCCACCACCTTCTATAGAGTAATGTAAATGCCTAGATTCACCGTCATCATCACTAACAGAATTATAGGAATCATGTCTAGCTGGGTCATATCTCATGTCGGACTGTACATGGATCCCTGCCATCTCAGTAGGATTCCATACAGTATTAAAATCTAAGGTAGGAGGAGGGACAGTAGAGTCCATAGCAGCATCAGAGAGGGGAGGAATGATTCAATATGTTGTACTATAAGCATATACTATCACATATAAATCTTATATGGTAAACCATCATAGTTCATAATGTACGATACTACGATGAATATAGTTCATTTGAAATAAT
The DNA here is from genome assembly GCA_030765085.1 of Allium cepa. Taxonomy (NCBI): domain Eukaryota; kingdom Viridiplantae; phylum Streptophyta; class Magnoliopsida; order Asparagales; family Amaryllidaceae; genus Allium; species Allium cepa. Next base: position 503,606,292 of record CM060945.1, read on the forward strand.
CCAATATACGGTACTATGAGATCGTATTCAATTTGTTTGATTACAAAAGGATCGTACTGCGTTATCTATAAGATTAGACCAATACCACAAGATGGATCTAAGAACTCGTCTCTGAAATGTCAGTTTAATCAGTTTATGCAAGGTGCAACAAATTTGGTGTTGTTTGCACGAAAAATAGGCAAACATGTAACATCCCCCTACTTGGAGACCCAAAACTAATGGCTACAGATGTTGCAATCATCCGTAGTTATTGATTTCGATGACCAAATACGGCGATGCTAGAATCATTGATACATAGATCGCAAGAATATGGAAAACAAAATTAACAATTTAACAAGAAATATTCACATTCTATTTAAAACATTTGATGTTCACAACATAATCCTAAAAACTTTAACCACGTTCAACAAAATATAATTATTACACATACGCCAAGAGCGACATACTAAGATTCCCCCTTGATTGAACAAAGTATATAGTAAGGCTAATAATTTTGCCTTTACATCCAAATACACAACGTAAAAGGAAAACTCCAAATAGCTAACTGCCTCCTTCATGATTTTGGAATCTTTAAGGATTTTGAAATCTTTATTCATCTAAGAAGCGATCCTGAAAACCTTAACTCTCAAACTACTCAAAATCAATTGAGTACCCGAGAGTTTAAGGGGAAAACAAAAACTTGAGTTAGACATAAAGCTTGGTATGAATAATAATCTACCATCTCAATCCTTCTAAATATCTAGTGAGACATGCTCTTAGCGGAACCGGTTTTCCCCTCACTAGTATCCCAAAACCTTTATAAAACCTTATATTGTGCTCCTGCATCCATAATGGTTAAAAACATATATTTAAAAATATTATGATAATGTGCATATATAAAAACACTTAGGATTATCCATCCCAGTTTAATTTAACACCTTGTCATAAATCATAGTTACATGATCATTGATAACCTATTAGTTTTCATGGGTTTACTAATAACCTTCTCCATTACACATGAATATCCTGTCCTATTTCATAGTTTTCATGGAATCACTGAACACCTCTAGGTTCCTACCAATTAACTTAATTAATTTATGGGTCCTCATGAACCTATTAGTTATTCCAATAACTAATCCCCTTATCCTAATTTCTATGGGTTGACTAGGAACCTATGGACTTATCCAGAACTCACTTCTCAACCTAGTTTTCATGGGTTGACTAGGAAACTACTAATGCTTCCATTGACTTCTTTCTTATCCTAGTTTTCATGGGTTTACTAGGAACCTATCGACTGATGTCAATTCCTAATTAGGATGTAGTTTCCATGGGTCTACTACAAACCAATTAAACCCTGCCAACCTACCTAATACAAAGTTTTCATGGGTTTACTATGAACTTGTTAGTTACCTCCAATAACTATATAATCATGGTTTTCAAGGGTTTAGTATGAACCTATCTTCCGGACAACTTCTAGGTTTAGGCATCCTATATGTTGGTCCCCTGACTTCTTGGATGCAATTCTACTCATTCAGGAGTTTAATCAAATTATATTCACTACTGGATTAACCTAGCTGGTTCTTTTACCCCTTTATCCCCAAGATACAGTTATAGGTTCTTTAACATGTGAATGTACTCATATTTAAGGAACAAACCTAATGATTTAACAATACCACTCCTGTGGATTTTAGGTTCTTGAAATACATTTCATATAAAATACAGTTAATCTCTTTAACTTATATTTTTATCAAGGCCATACCGCTTCAAATTTATATACTTAAAGTCATTTCAAAACTCCATTATTTGAGCCATTAGGTTTTCCTTTAAAAATTAGAGTTTGGATTTTTTTTAACCTTTTGATTCCATTGAAACCTTGCTTACGAGCTCATACGATGACCTCCTTCGAAAGCATAAAAATCTATTTTTAAAACGATAGGCTCCTGTCTTTCGAATACTTTAAAACATCTCTTTCGAAACCTTTTGACGATATTAAAATATTATCATATAAGTATAGAAGCATAGGTTTGAAAACATTTTGAAGTACCCTTTTGGAACCAATGAAGGTTACCCTTCGAAACTATTAAAAGTCTCCCTTTCGAAAACATTGGGTTTATAATTAAAACATCATTTTAGGTCAAAGTGAACATAAGCAAAAGCATCTCTTTCGAAACCATTCTTTAATTCAAAAAGTATTGGGGAAGCTTGATGGCGTTGAAACCATCCTTTCGAAAGCATTGAAACATCTGGGTAAAAGAAGAGAAAGTTGACTTCGAAACGCCTTTCGAAACCCATTGCCTTTGAAACCCCTAACCCCTTTCAAAAGCATTAAGAAGTGGCTTGTATTTATAATAACAACTGAATTTTCGACAATATTGATGTCTTCAATACCATCGATAGGTCATCAATTTTAAGAAGGGTTTCAACTTGGTCGAAACTACCCCTTCTGAAAGCTTTAAACAAAATCTAAGCAACTCCTCTAGAAACCAATTCTTCTAAAACATAAGAGGCAGCCTCTTTCGAAACCATAGGTTTTGACTACTTTGAAATCCATTTATAAACATGCAAGTGCTTTTCTTTTAAAAAAAATAAAACAAAGGAAAAACCCCTTCGAAAGCTACTTTTCGACACCCTACCTTCTGCCTTTCTCCAATCCACTACGTACTATTTAAATGATACCATGTGTATTGGTTTGCTGGTTTTGACCTACAAGGTTTTAACTAGGATGGAGGACGAAGATCTTGGTTGAAGGTTCTAAGGAAGGCGGAACCCCTTTTTTTGAGCAAAAAGGATGTTTTTACCAAATAAAGTAAACCTTTTGTAAATAAATTCCCCACTTGTAAATATATGATTGGTTACATTAAACTTTCAAGTTATTTTACTAAAATTTGCCGCATTTTCTCAGATCTAAAAACATGCTAACTTTTAACAATTAAGCCCTTCCTATTAACAAACGATTAAACCATTTAGGTCCTCCTTTCAAAATAATTTAATTTCCATACTAAATCACTTAGTAAAAATCCCAAAAAATTCCAGAATTCACTTTAATCATTTTATCTAGCATATCAAAATTTCAGACCCAAATTCTTCATATATTTTTCAAAATAAATCTATAAACTTAAACAACCATATTTTCTTTTGAAAATTCATATTTAATTCTCTACGGCTTAGAAAAATTATAAAATTGAAGCCCAACTCCAAAATCATGTATTCCATAACGTATACTTTTTTTCCATGGCATTTAAAAATCTTTTAATTTCGATTTTACCCTAAAACCGTGCATATCTCCATTTAAACCAATTTATTTAAACCACACAAATCATAAATCCAGCATATCAACATTCCACAAATCATAAAAATGAATTTTTCCCTTAAATCCAAAACCATATGAATATAAAACAAAATAGAGATGTGGTGATTATTATTCATTTTAGATTGGTAAGGAAGTTGATGATTTATTGAGATTGATTTCTTCTAGCTAGATCCTAAGCTTTAGATTGATTTTCTCTTCTTTTCTATCTTCTTACTGGTCGGCTCTCTTCTTTCTTACGGTTAAAATTTTACTTGTGATAAAGTGGACGCGTATGGCCTAGAGAGGGTGGTACAAGTGTGGAGAAAGTGGGTGGCAATTATCCTAATAACATTATATTTATATTAGCTAACACTTAACCATTTATATGTTCATTTGATTTAAATAAAGCACGACTACTTAGTTTATTAATCAACCTCAATCTCCTTATCCAGATTATTCTGTTTAATTTATTCTAATTAAATCTCTTGAATAATTTCAATAAAATTAGGAGTGATACAAGCTCCCCTCCTTAAATAATTTCACCCTCGAAATTCACTAAGGACTAAATAGCAAACGTAGAAATCATCTGTAATAGCTGCTAACATCCATACTAGCCTACCCGACTAGCTATTAATCTATATAAATCTAATATAGACATAATATCAAAGCATATCAGGATTAGCCTCTCGAATCCTATTCTCTGTCTTCCAAGTACAGTCCTTTTCATTGTCGCTCCACTGAACTTTCACCAACTTGACTGCCTTGGTCCTTAATTTTTTTTCATCTCCCACTACAACCCGAACTGCTTGTCTAATAAAAGTCAAATCGGGCTCTACTACCAAGTCCTCCAACTCTGTTTCAGGAATAGCAGCCTCTAGATCATGTATATACTTTTGAAGATGAGACACATGGAATACATTATGGATACCTGCCAATCTACTCAAAAATTCTACTCTGTACGCGAGCTTTCCAATCCTTTCTATAATATAGAATAATCCAACATATCTTGGGGCCAACTTTCTCGATTCTCTAAAATGTACCACATCCTTCATCAGTGATACTTTAATGAATCCCTATCTCGTACTGAGAACTCTAGGTTTTTATGCCTCTTATCCACGTAATTCTTCTACATGGATTGAGATTCCTTCATCCATCCATGGATTAACTCAATCTTTTCTGACGCCTCTCTAACCAAATCCGGACCTAAGACCAATCTGTCTCTAGTCTCTAACCAACATGCTGGCAATTTGATGGCCTTTCTTACAAAGCTTTAAAAGGCGCCATTCCTATACTAGTCTAATAACTATTATTATAGGAAAACTTAATCAAAATTAGGTTATCTTCCCAAGATCCACCAAAAGTCCAATACACAAGCTCTTAATAAATCCTCGAGTACCTTATTGACTCTCTTTGTCTGCCGATCCGTCTATAGGTGATCAGCTGTACTCATCTTGAGATGAGCTTGGTACCTAATACCTCTGGGAGACTCCTCCAAAATTTACTAGTAAATAAAGCATCTCTGTCACTAACTATGCCACCGAGAATTCCATGAAGTCTAACTATGTTCTTCATGAACACTTAGCTAAAAATGGTGCTGTCCTGATCGACTTTACTGGAATGAAATGGGCACAATTGGTCAACCTATCCATAACAACCCATATGCTTTCATTTTCTCTCCTTGACCTTTTCAACCCATACATAAAATACATGGATATCGAATCCCATTTCCACATTGGAATTTCTAGAGGCCGAAGTAATCCACTCGTCATCTAATGTTCGGCCTTCACTTGTTGACAATTCACACACTGCCTAACCCACAAGCCAACATCCTTCGTCATGCCTTCCCAATAGAAGCTCCTTTTCATATCTTGATACATCTTGGTCCCTGCAGGATGAATCGTAAACTTTGATCAATGACACTCTTCTAGAACTTATCTCCTTTAGTTCTCTACATCCAGAATGCATAATCGTCCCTTCTTTCTTAACCATCCTCTTTGGTCAAGACTAAAATCCTTTAGGTTATCAACATTCGATATTACCTCAAGCCTTCCAATCCTTTCCTCCAAAACTAGATCTTCTCTCTGCTTAGAAGATAACTTCTAAACAAGACAACATGGTAGTACCCTTACTGGAACTAGTAGTAGATCTCAAGTACACACCACAACTAGCCATGGCTTCTAGATCCTTCCATTCTGCCAACATCGCTAGCACCATATTCTAATGTTTTCTACTGAGTGCATCTGCAACCTTATTTCCTTTCCTAGGATTGTACTTGATACCGAAATCATAAGTTGCCAAAAATTATAGCCACCACTATAACCTCATATTCAACTCCTTCTAAGAGAATAAGTATCTTAAAGACTTATGATCATTATACAACTCAAATCTCTCTTCGAAGAGATATTGCCTCTAAATCTTCAAGGCAAAGATTGCTGCAACCAACTCCAAGTCATGAGTAGGATATCCTACTTCGTGTGGTCTAAGCTGCCTAGATGTGTAATCAATAACTTTGCCTCTCTACATCGATAATGCTCCTGATCATGTTCCATTAGTGTATACTACCAGCCCTTGGTTACCATCCGAAACTACTAACACTATCGCATTGGTCAACAAGTGCTTTAACTTAAGGAACTCTTCCTCATATTTATCGGACCAAACAGACTTTATAGCTTTGATGGTCAACTTAGTCAAAGGTGCTACTAACCATAAGAAATCCTTAATGAATTCTAGTAATAGCCAGCAAGTCCAAGAAAACTTATGATCTCGGTTATCATCTCTAGTCTCTTCCAATTATTTACAACTTTGATCTTAACTGGATCAACTGACAATCCTTCCTCTGAAAGCACATAACCAAGAAACTTAGCCTTTTTCTTCTAAACATTTACACTTGGAAAACTTCGCCTTTAGCTGATTCTGCCTCAAACGTCTCCAGCACCACTCTAAGATGAATCTCATGGTCTATTTCATCTTTCGAGTACACTAGAATGTCATCCATGAATACCAACACGAACATATCCAAGTGCTCTTTGAGAACCCGGTTCATCAAATCTACAAAGAAAGCAGGTGCATTCGTCAATCCAAATGGCATCACTAACCACTCATATAAACCATACCAAGTCTAAAATGCGGTCAAAGAAATACTATCATCCGCCACTCTCAACTGATGGAACCCCATTGCCAAATCTTATTGGGAGAACACTCTGGCTCCACTCAACTGATCAAACAGATCATCTATCCTCGGTAAAGGGTATATATTCTTGATCGTCCTTTCGTTCAACTAACGATAGTCAATGCAGATCTTTAACGATCCATCTAGATTCTTCACGAAAACCGCGTCCACGCCCCAAGGCAAACTGCTTGGTCTAATGAAATTCCTTCCCTCAGGATCCACTAGCTGCACCTTCAATTTCTTCATCTCTGTCGGTGTCATTCTGCTAGGTGGTTTACTAAAGGTTTAGATTTCGATATAATATCTATCCGAAACTCAATAGGTTATTTCGATGGTAGGCCTATAACCGGCTCAAAAACATCTGCAAATTCCCTTGCCAGCTAAACCTGACTTAACTCTTCGCCAACCTCCATGGCACTTAGCAAAGTGCAAACACTTTTACTAGAATTCTACACTAAGAAGATGATTCAGTTATGACTATCTTGGTGTCTCAATGATATTTCCCTATCCTGGAAAAATATCCTAGCCTCATACTTACCCAACCAATCCATACCTAATGATCCCGAAATCTACGAAATCAAAAAATATAAACTGCATGCATACTTATGACCTAACAAATCAAGTTCTAACTAGCCACATCTCATCCCTAGAGTTGCACACCCTCCTATTGGATTTGCAACCCTTAAGAAAGTAACAAGGTATGTGGGTTCTATACATAACCTATCAACCAAATACCATGATATAAATGAATGTGATGTATAGATATCAAACAGTATCCTAACTGGTATACTCTGAACCAAAAGCGTACCTTCCATCACAGTTTTCCCTTTCTTTGCTGCACTAGGTCTAGAAAAAGATGTAGTCCAATAGCAAAAACCTTTCCACTTTCTACCATAACTGGCCCTAGACATTGGTTTTTATAATGCCCAACTTGATCGTAGTTGAACCATTTCACGTTCTTCTTCTCTGCGGGCTTCTTTCCCTTACCCGTCCAACACTCATTAGCATAATGGATCTTCTTATCACACTTATAGCATACCAAATCAACCTTTGCCTTCTTAGCAGCCTCCGTTTTCTAGGCTCCCTTCTTCTTAAAGAATTTCCTTTTCTATCCCTTAGGACCCTGGGATTCAACCGACTTCTCCTTAACAGACACAACAAGCATCTCCTCATGGTGAATGGTCTTCTCCACCACCACATTACAAGGCTCTCTGACATGATTCATGATCATTCTACCTAGCTCTGGCCTTAATCCTCGAATGAATCTCTCATTTTTTCTTGTATTAGTGTCAACCAAAGCATAACCATATTAGCTTATCAAATTTAGCAGCATACTCTATCAGTGACATATCTCCTTGAACCAGATCCATGAACTTCCTTATCAATGCCGATTTGGCAACCTTAGACAAGAATCTTTGCTCAAACCATCTCCTAAAATCAGCCCATGTTAGCTCTTCCTCCGGAAGTCTGGCTGTTACACTATTTCACCAGTGAAGCGCTAACCCTTGCAATTGTCTCGAGGATAGCCATCTCTTTTCTCCATCATCCAAGCCTAAATCAGTAATGATCCTCTCATAGTTCAAAAGTTAATTCTCAAGTTCAACAGCATCTTCTATTCCCATGGACGGCTTTCCATCCAAACTGGTGCAGTCTCTGCTCAGCCTAGCATAGTAATATCCAATTGGAACTACAGGATTAACTCCACCAACATTTCCAGTAGCTCCTGCAAGTAAAAGATTAGCCAACAACCGATACACCATCCCTGTATCTATTGGTGGATTTCCAGCAACTACATTGGCTTCAGCATTTGGATTAGCATTAGCCGTCGGCCTTGGTTTCTTCGGGTATTAGGTCAAGCATTTCATCTGGTTGTGGTTCTTCCTCCACCAAGATTTCTTCTTTAGTTTCCTGCTTCCAAACCATCTTTCTCATAAATCTTCATATGACCTTAGTAAGATACAAAAGAATGGTCTAAGAGAGAAGGGAACACGTACCTAGATATACGCGCACACATCAAATACAAGTACGTTACGATAGCGTTAATCCAAACCCCGATCATATTTTCAGATTCACTGAATTATGTTACAAAAAGCTTTTAGGTTTTACTTTTCTTTTAAATTTCATAAACCTATGCTCTGATACCAACTTGTAACATCCCCCTGCATGGAGGCCCAAAACTAACGACTACGGATGCTGCAGTCAACCGTAGTTATTGATGTTCGACGCCAAATACAACGGTGCTAGATTCAATGGTACACAGATCACAAGAATATGGAAACAAATAGAAATTTAAAAACACATATCCACATTCCATTAAAAAAATTGATGCTCATTACAGAATCCCGAAAACATTAACCACATTCAGCATAATATATTTATTACACATACACCAAGAGTGACATATGAAGATGCCCTCTTGATTGATCAGAGTATATAGTGAGGCTAATAATTCTGCCTTTACGTCCAAATACGCTGTGGAAAATGAAAACTCTAAATAACTAACTGCCTCCTACATGATTCTAGATTCTTTATTCATCTAAGAAGAGAACCTAAAAACCTTAAATCTCAAACTACTCAAAATCAATTGAGTACCTGAGAGTTTAAGGAGAAAACAAAAAATTCAAGTCAGACATAAAGTTGGTATGAATAACAATCTAACATCTTAATCCTTTTAGATATCCAGTGAAACCATGCTGCTTAGTGGAACGGGATTTCCCTTTACCAGTACCCTAAAACCTTTATAAAAGCATATACTGTGCTCCTGCGTCCACAATGGTTAAAAACATACCTTTCAAAATATTATGATGATATGCATATATAAAAACATATAGGATTTCCCATCCCAATTTAAGTTGACATCGTGTCATAAATCATATTTTTTGGGTCACTATTAACCCATATTTTTCATGGGTTTACTAATAACCTTTTCCATTACACATGAACATCTTGTCCTAATTCATAGTTTACATAGGATTACTAAGAACCTATAGGCTCCTGCCAATTAACTTAATTAACTCAAGGGTCCCCCTGAACCTATTAGCTATTCCAATAACTAATCCCCTTATCCTAGTTTCCATGGGTTGACGAGGAACCTATGGACTTATCCAGTAACTCATTTCTCATCCTACTTTTCGTGGGCTGACTAAGAACCTACTGATGCTTCCATTAACTTCTTTCTTATCCAAGTTTTCATGGGTTTACTAGGAACCTATTGACTGATGTCAATTCCTAGTCTAGATATAATTTCCATGGGTTCACTACAAACCAATTATCCCCTGCCAACCTACTTAATACATAGTTTTCATGGGTTTACTATGAACCTGTTGGTTACCTCCAATAACTACATAATTATAGTTTTCTTGAGTTTACTATGAACCTATCTCCTTGACAACTTCAAGGTTTATGCATCCTATATTTTGGTCTTCCTAACTCCCTGGATGTAATTCTACTCATTCAGGAGTTTAATCAAATTATATTAACTACTGGGTCAACCTAACTGGTTCTTTTACCACTTTATCCATAAGATATAGTTATGGGTTCTTTATCGTGTGAACATACTCCTATTTTAGAGGCAAACCTAATAATTTAACAATACAACTCATATGGGTTTTAAGTTCTTGAAATACATTTCATACAGAATATAGTTAATCCTTTTAACTTATATTTTTATCTAGGCCATACCTCTTCAAATTCATGTACTTAAAGTCGTTTCAAAACTCCTTTATTTGAGCCATGGGTTTTTCCATTAAAATATTGAATTTGGGATTTTAAAACCTTTCGACTTCTTTGAAACCTTGTTTTCGACCTCATAGGATGACCTACTTCGAAATCATAAAAATTTATCTTTAAAACAATAGGCTCCTGCCTTTCGAATACTTTTAAACATCCCTTTCGAAACCTTTCGACCGTGTTAAAGTATTATCATTTAAGTATAGGAGAATAGCTTCGAAACCATTTGAAAGCACCCTTTTGGAACCAACGAAGGTTACCCTTCGAAACTACCGAAAGTCCCTCTTTCGAAAACATTATGTTTATACTTAAAACATTATTTTGGGTCAAAGTGAACATAAGCGAAAGCGTCCCTTTCAAAACTTTGCTTCAATTCTAAACTTATTAGGGAAGCTTGATTGTGCCGAAACCATCCTTTCGAAAGCATTGAAACATCTAGGCAAAACAAGCGAAGGTTGGCTTCAAAACCCCTTTCGAAAACCATTGCCATCGAAACCTCTAACCCCTTTCGAAAGAAAAAGGAAGTAGTTTGTATTTATAAAAAGAACAGAACCTTTCAACAAAATTTATGTCTTTAATACCATCGGACGGTCATCAATACTAAGAAGGGTTTCGACTTAGTCGAAACTACCCCTTCCGAAAGCTTTAAACAAAATCTAAGTAACTCCTTTGGAAGCTACTTCTTTTAAAACATAGGCGGCGACCCTCTTTCGAAAGCCTCTTTGAAATACCCTTTCAAAAACATAGGTTTAGACTACTGTGAAACCTATTTATAAATAGTCAAGCGCTTTTCTTTTAAAATAGGCAAGCGCTTTTCTTTTAAAACAAAATAAAACAAAGGAACCAAACCCTTCAAAAGCTACCTTACGACACCCTACCTTCAGCCTTTCTCCAATCCACTACGTACAATTTAAATGATACAATGTGTATTAGTTTACCGATTTCGATCTAGAAGGTTTCGACTAGGTTGGAGGCATAACCCTTTTTTCGAGCAAAAAGGTTATTTTTACCAAATAAAGTAAACTTTTTGTAGCTAACTTGCCCAGTTGTAAACACATGATTGGTTACATTAAACTTTCAAATTATTTTAGTAAAATTTTCCACATTTTCTTAGATCTAAAAACATGCTTAATTTTAACAATTAAGCCCTTCCTATTAATAAAGCAATTAAACCATTTAGGTCCTCCTTTCAAAATAATTTAATTTCCAAACAAAATCACTTAGTAAAAATCCCTAAAAATTCTAAATATTCACTTTAATCATGGTATCTAACATATCAAAATTACAAACCCAAATTCTTAATATATATTTCCAAAATAAATCTACTAACCTAGATAACCATATTTTCCTTTGAAAATTCGTAATTAATTTTCCACAGCTTGGAAAAATTATAAAAATTGAAACCCAACTCCAAAAACATGTTTTTCATAAAATATCATTTTTTTTTCATGGCATCTAAAAATCATTTAGCTTTGGTTTTACCCTAAAACCATGCATATGACCATTTAAGCCAACTTGTTTAAACCATGTAAATCATAATCCAAGCATATCAACATTCCACAAATTATAGAAATGAATTTATCCCTTAAATCCGAAACCATATGATTATAAACCAAAATAGCGATGTAGTGATTATTATTCACCTTAGATTGAATAAGGGAATTGAAGATTGATTGAGATTGATTTCTTCTAGCTTGATCCTAAGCTTTAGATTGATTTTCGCTTCTTTGCTATCTTCTTAATGGCCGAATCTCTTCTTTCTTACGGTTAAAATCTTACTTGTGATAAAATGAACGTCTATGGCCTAAAGAGAATGGTATAAGGGTGAAGAATATGGGCAGCAATTACCCTAATACCCTTATATTTATTTGAGCTAACATTTAACCATTTATTAGTTCATTTGATTTAAATAGGCACGACCACTTAGCTTATTAATCAACCTCAATCTCACATTATTCTATTTAATTTATTCTAATTAGATCTCCCAAATAATGTCAATAAAAACTAAGGGTGTTACAGAACACCTCCAATCAATTAGTAGTATAATTGTGAATACAGGGTGTATAACACAGCTGTTATATTTATATTATGATTTATTTTCAAAGAGCGGATCATACATAGCTTATTAATAAAGTAACTTGTAATAAAATAAAGGACCTAAAGATTTTTAATGATTCGGTCAAAATATGCCTATATCCGTTATCCATTTTCATTATTCTTCTTATAGTTCTTTAATACAATGCTTGAGATTCAAAATAAAGTAACTTATAGCTCAAAATAAAGTAAGGTATAGCCTGGGATTCTATTTGGTTATTCCTGTTCGGCTGTTCCAGCCTACCAACTCTTGTTCAGCTATTCCTATTAGCCTATCCTTGTCGGGTGTTTCTGTTAGGTCATTACTATTTTTGACATTGCTACACTTCTCCTACTAGCTGATCTTGCCAGGCCGATCCTACCAGCCGATCCTGCTATGCTGCTCTTGGTAGTTGATCATGCTAGGCTACTCCTTTTATGCAGCTCCTACTTGTTGTTCCTACTAGGCTGCAACGGGTCCTGCTAGGTTGCTACCGCTAGCTGATCCTATTAGGTTTCTTCTGATCCAGTTAGGCTACACCAGCTAGCTGGTCTTGCTAGGCTACTAGGCTGTTCTTACTCATTGGTCTTGCAACGCTGAGCCTGTTGGGCTGATCCTAGCTTCCCCTATCTTGTTTGCTATTACTGTTATAAACTTTTCTCTCCAGAATTGTCCTGTATTGCTATTGGATGCTTTGGTATTTATAGGATTGAAGAGGAGGTGTGACTAATTAGGATATTTTCTTATATATCTTGTCCAGAGGGGCTATTCTTGAACATTCCATCTATAGTTATTTTCTTCCTAATATATGTCGATTTCCATCTTTGTTTGCACTATTGGACCCAGTTGAGAATTCGGCTCGAGGGATGTTGGTCTAGCTTAGATGGATGTGGATGGGTTATTGTCTAAGTTCATTTATTTCTATTATTTGGCTCAACCCCTCTTGTTCTGTGGGGGGGGGGGAGTTTAGATGTTTAGTTGGACCAGCTTTGCATCTCCATATTCAAGCCAAGGTGGTGTGGGTATGAGTAGATGAAGAACATGCCAGAACATGCCAAAGAAACCTAGTCGACACCCTTGGGTAACGGTATAAGAATCCTTGTCGATACCCATGGGGTATCGACCAAAGAGTCATGGTCGGTAGCCCTGGGGTAGGGTACCGACCGAAGAATCCTAGTCGGTACCCATGGGCATTGGCCATGGAATCTTTGTTGGTATCTAGGGGCACCAAGCACAACAGAAGATGGTGGAGATCTCCAAACTTCGTTGTCTTGTCCCTTTTCCTTCCTTATGTTGGATATGGTTAGGCACCGAGTAGTTAGGTTCCTATTGGACTGTTCCTCATGTTCTATAAAAATAATATGATTGCCAAGGTTCAGATCCAGGTATGTTGGCTAAAAGGCACAAGTGTTTACCACTCTACTACACATGCTTTTATGTCATAATTGCTTCATTTCATGTCACAATTGAATGAAAATTGGATCAATAGCTTCGTGTCATTGAGTGGAGTATTCCAATGCCTCTGAATGTTCCCTTTTCATGAATTCGATAGTAGCTCTCCAAGGTGGAGGCCGAGTTAGTTAAGTGATGGAAATTTGTTAAGATGTTCTCATCTTCCGATCCGTAGCTCGGCTTGAAATGTGGTTTCAACCTATGCGCATGTACCGACCTTAGGAACATTTTTCAAGTGCTTTGACCATATTTTCTGAATATGCCAAATTATCCCCTAGAGCCTTGCCTTTGTTATTACCTAATGGCTCTTTTATTATACACCTTCCGACCATTTCTATGCTACTTAATGTCTTTTCGAATTCACTATGTTATAGGAGAAAATGATCACAATAATTGCCCTCCAAAGCATACTTTCATAGAATACAAAGTGTGTTTTGTTTCATCTAGACTCTTCTTTCTTTTGCATGAGATGATTCTCTCGAACCTCAAATACTTATATCCTTATTGCCATACTTTTGGTAAGTTTTCCATTGCTAATATGTTGGAGAACCTGTTCACTTAGGGAAAGCTTGCTGATTTTTCCAAGACATCCTTTATCCGTGTGAAGTTCGTAGTCCATTTTTTCTTGGTAGTATAATCATCTAGCATGATTTCCCACTAATTCTCTCTCTATTATGTATGCTTTTGCTCCCTCTGGTTCAACCTTCTTATCCCCATGTCTTAAGGGTCGTATGTTGTCTTATGTATGTTCTAAGAATGTCAAGGTGCCCTAGGGAAAAGGAATATATAATGGTTCCATGTCATGTGGAATTGGCGATATGTATTTTATTGCATTAATTTTAATTTGGCCAATTAAGACCGGTGGTTGCGATATTGCCCTTTCATGATTGTTAAGTTATTCAGCTAGTGATTCCTTCATCACCACTATGCATACTTGTATAGGACAATCGCTAAAATGTTTGGCAAGGTGAGTGATTCCTTCTGAAGTTTTGAACATGGGTTGCTCATGCGCTTATGCTACGAAGCTAATTTTCTTTTAATATTTATGCATTGTTGTTTTTTATATTTATTCATGTCCATATTCTCCTTTTTCCATCTAGTGATCATGATATATTGGTTCCATAAATTTGCTTGATTTTCCTGTTCCATTAGCAAATTTCTTGCCACTGTCGTGCATACTTATTTGGGAGTAGCCACTATCACGTTCGTTAGGGTAATCAGTTTCTACGACCGATGCTTCCCTTGGTCCATACTTTACACTTTATGTATGAACACTTACACAAGAGCATATGTATCTTATAAAAATTATGAATGAAATTATCATACCTGATCAGGATTAGTTGTTGCATTGTATTTGTATAGTATCCTTGCTTAGCTATTAGACTTTCTATAACCTTTTATTGCTTCCTAATGTACTTGTACATGGCCTATCACTTGGTGGAGTGTCTTTGTAATCTGGTCCCACGTGTCCTTGTTTGTTTTCATGCACTTTCATCATTCTTGTTTGCTTATTATCACATACATATCTCCTGCGTACTTGGAACAAGTTTCCCCTGATGTTGGTCTATTGACAGTGTTCATGGGAAATTACGGTATTAATTGGTTGCATTGGGCCATACAACTGATAGTCACGTTTTACTATGAGCAAGCTCAGTTATTCGTTGTTGATAGAAATCCAAAATCGAATATCGGGCATGAACCAACTAGGCGACTGCTATGTCCTGACAGTCGATAAGTCTGGTTCTCCATAGTCATTCTCAAAGCTAATAGCCAATCATCAACTGTGGACACTTGGATAGGGATCACACAGATCCACCACTGTCGGCTAAGAAGGTTGAGCCGATCGTCAGTTGTGGACACCCAAATAGGGATCACTCTAGTCCACCACTACCGACTAAGAAGGTTGAGCCAATCAACAATGGTGAACATCCATTTGGCGGTCATGTCCTGACCATGGGCTAATCATGCTCATTATTGTTGGCAAAGAAGTTTGGGCCGATCGTCAACGGTGAGCTCCCACTTGGCAATCAAGTCCTGATCATAGGGTGATCAGGCTCATCGTTGCGAGTAAACAAGTTTTGACCAATTGTCAATGGCGAGCACCACTTGGCAGTCATGTCTTGACCTTGGGCTGATCGGACTCTCCATTGCTGGCACAAAAGTTTGGGTCGATCTTCAATGGTAAGCACCCACTTGGCAGTCATGTCCTGACCATGGATTGATCGAGTTCGTCATTGTCGGCAAAGAAGTTTTGGTCGATCGTCAACGACAAACACCAACTTGGTGGTCATGTACTGACCATGGGCAAATCGGGCTCATCATTACCGGCAATGAAGTTTAGAGCGATTATCAACAACAAGCACCCACTTGGCGGTCATGTCCTGACCATGGGCTAATTAGGCTTGTCATTGTCGACAGAGAAGTTTAAGCTGATCATCAACGGCTTGCACCCACTTGGCGGCCATATCCTGACCATGGGCTAATCAGGCTTTCCATTGCTGGCCAAAGGTTTGTCCAAGCTTTCCATGATGAGCCAGAGTTGAGAGCCCTCAGTATGCAGCGGTCTTTCCTATATAGTGGGATGGTTGTTCTTATGATTGTTTGATAGCACTGATGATCTGTCATGGTTTCTCGCACCCTATCAATGTGGTTTGGTAAGACTATAACAATTGACAATGCATATATTCATATTTCATGCGGTTGCAATAGTCAGTGCACGAAAATGAAACAGAGGTATTAAGCACTCCATGTTTTTCTAGATATTTCTCCATCCATGGCAATGAAAATGTTGGCTCCATTCCATGTATCCATGCTGATAAAACATGATTTTTCTCAGATCAGGCAAGGTGCCCCCAAGCCAAGGGGAAATTTGCTCCAGGAGTAGGTTTCCTCCCTGGAGTGGGCCGTGCTCTATCCTAAAGTTGTATTGTTACACCACTTTATATCATAGCACGGTAGTTTTTCAAAGCATCCTCAACCCGCTTCTCCTCGATCATAACTAGGGACATATTTAGTAATTGCTCATTCTCCTCTGAGTTACAATGGATTCTCCTATAGGATGAGACTATAGTTACGATATGAATAATGTCTAATAAATCATAGGCCAATGAAAAAAAGTATAACCCATTGTAGTTCCTTGAGAAGTGCAATACGCATGAAGTCCAATGGAAACTCATCCATTCGAGCTCCCTTATAATTTTCCGAATGCTCCTTTATGTGAGTTTTAAGAATCTTGTTGACCTCTTGAACCTACCCATTAGCTTATAGGTGTTGCACTATAGGAAATCTTATCCTGAATCCTTTTTCCTAATAGAAGTTTGTGAATCCTGACTATCAAAATCATCTATTGCCCGAGATCATTTGGGGCCGAATCTTTACTCGATAAAGTAATCTGCAACAACTATTGCATATTTAGCTCCGTCTATAACTATTAGAAGTTCTTTATCAAGATCATTGCCCGTGAGATATCCTTTTCTAGGATTTTCCCCCTAGTATGGTCTCATCTACCACTGGATGTGCATTATCCAATATTTCCTTAGCGTTACTTGCAGCCATATGCCTTTGCAACGGGCTAATGAAAACTCTTTGGCATAGGTTGTCATCCTGAATGGTGTACCAGTTTCCTTGTGCATCACTTTCCTTATTTCATTTCGTTTAAGGGTGAAGTTTTTATAGGGACCAATTCAAAAGTGATCCATTTTCTGAGTTAGCCAATCATTCTCAAACCGTCAACATCTCGATTTTCCTCCCATGGGATGTGCTTAACCACATAACATTCTTGCTCATTAGTAAAGCCTTTGCCCTTTTTATTTTTACGTAGGATGCCAACCATTCTCCGTTGATTTAGAACTCTCAAAATGCTTTATTCGTTGTCATTTATAGGTCGCTATGGAAACATGGTGTCCAGATTCCCAATTCTTTTTCTATTTCCAATTCTTTTATTGGTATATCCTACTCTACCATTCAGTCTAGCTTACAAGGTAAAGTCCATCCGACCGATAGGTGTCAAGAATAATCGTTCTTGCCAAGCCTTTAGTTATTTTCTCACTTCCGCAAATGTTGGATAGTCATGTGGTATGGTGTTATTTATGCCTTGGATATTTTTATTAAATATCATTTAAACTTTATTTGTTAAATTAGTCATACCTTTGCATTATTGTCTCCTCAATTTTTGGGTATGTTCAGTCTTTGTCATATCATGCTTCATATTCATATGAAGTTGATTTTGTCTCGGGGAACTTTGAAAAGATTATGCTCATCCAGCTCTAGAGATATTTGGTCCCACCTATGGAATAGATTGGAATTACGCTCCACTATCTCTAGAGGAGTTGAAACTAGTCGCCTATTGTCTTTGTTGGAGTTGAAACATGCCTCCATAGCTTCGAAGTTTATGATCCACTGTCTGATTACTCCAATATTCACAATTTTCGTCCACATCCATCTTTAGATATCTAATAGGAGGACATGCTCTATTAACCATGTGGAAACCAATATCGTGCCTCCGAGTGGGCTTTATACTCTTCCTTGACAGGGACTCATTTCCATCGAGGGACCGTAGTTTGGATTTTATGGAATTCTCGATGGAATTACCCTAGTGTTTCAACTTAGAGCACACCTAAGGGGTCTATGTATGTCTACTGGCCTCATGGACACAAATCTTATGGAATGTGTGATATTTGCTATTTCTAATCTTTATGGCTGTTGACTCTCTAATCCTTGATTCATTGCAATCCATGGCTTCTCCAATAGCAGGATAGATTCTTTCTAGAGTTTCCATAAGTAGTGAAAACATAAATGTGCCCTATCTTCTGAAATGTTTCCTTCCTAAGGCTTTTTTCCTTCAAGCTAATTGACATTTATCCATCTTTTTTCTTGATATCTAAGTGTTAATGGATTAGTGCTTCAAATAACTACACCAAATAGACTATAGGCATGACATGAGTATGTTACCCTCTCCCTTCGTAACTCGAACTATTTCCATATGCTAAATGTAGTGCCTCAAATGTGTTCGAGGGTTAGTTATTTCGACGTATTGTTCCATTGACCAGTGCCTTAAAATTTGGGGGTTGACTGCATATCTGATGTTCAGAGTGAATTGACTATGGTTCATCTTGTCAAGCTCTAGTCTCCTACTCCTCTCTCCTAACAATAGACTTGTTAGCAAAATGACTCGCACACACTACTAGAATGCTTTCTTGATTTGATTGGTAGGCCACATCGTGCACCATATACAAAGGATCAACCACCTGTGTACCAGTAAGTTTGAACTTCGACGGTCCCTTATCGACAACTAAGTGTGTGGTTCCAACATCAACACTGACTTCTAGAGAGACATCCTCCCTTGGTCCGGCATAGGCGATACCGCTGGTCTAGTATTGATTAGTTATACATCGATCTAATATGGTTCAAGCCCTAGCTGGTTCGATTTTTGGAATTCCGAATTTTAATGGCCCCTTCCTGCCTTACTTGCTCCCCTACATACGTTTTTATGGGTTGCGAACAGAACTCCAAAATTGGTCTGTCTATACACACATTGGTGCTGCTGGCTCCATGAGTCCATGGAATGCTCTTTCATCTTCGAATATTAGCTAGGAAAGGAGCTAACATATCTTCCATCATCATTTGCAATCACTGCTAGACTCTTCTCTAGTAGCTATACTGGGCTGCCTTCCTGGTGTAGCGCATTCAAACTTCAGGCACTTTTCTCGCTCCTAGGTTTTGAAATCTCCAGGGTCCTTGGTAGTCCTATCTCTAAGGAGAAGGTAATGCAAAGCAAAGCTCCTGTTCCTCACTCCACTTGTTTATGTTTGAAAAAATTATCTAGTGACTCACGTCATCCTATCCTTTGGTTTGGATGAATATCAATGATAGATTAAGCTTTCCATTCGGAGGAGGTGATTTCTTTCATCTATCTTATGATGACTTGATCTTTAATAGGGCACGGTTATGGCACTTAGATTGGTCTCAATGATCATTTTATCCTTCATTGACTACAATTCAATGAGGAAGTGAGAAGTGTTTGCTGCAATTACCCTCGATTTGGCATCATCTATCCGGTTCAACATCAAACCGCTTCCCGATCTGGCTTTCGGCTGAACTTTTGCTTGTTTCATCCCTCCAGCATCCCTTCCAGCTCTTAGTCTTCTTAATCGAATTATTTGTCAAAGTGCAACCTCTTTTGTCTTCTAGATCCCCATTACTAGGACTACCCATGTGTTCAAGTGTTACGATCAATAGCTTATGCCTCCCTAAGCGTGTCATAAGTTGGTCCACCATTGCTAGATGTTGGGCAGTGATACATTCATTTAGCTTGGCCATAACTCCATCTAGGTTGCCTTTTGGTAACTAAGTCTACTAGCACTGAAGTGATTTTTGAACGATCGTCCTTATAGGTGGTTGTTAAATTGGGTGCATGGGCGTTCCCTACATTCCCGTTGGTAGCACCAACCTTATTATTTGATTTCAAAGGCATGCCTGAGTCCAGCTCCTCTTAATGAAAGCACCAAAAATACTTGCATGAAAAATAGGAAAACACCTCCAATCAATTAGTTATAGAGCTTTAAATATGAGATGTATAATACAGCTGTTATATTTGTATGATGGTTGGTTTTCAAAGAGCAGATCACACATAGATTATGCAGAAAGTAATTTGCAATAAAGTGAAGATAACAAATTTTATAGTGGTTTGGCCAAAATATGCCTACATCCACTGTCAGTTTTCATTATTCTTCTTATAGATCTTTAACACAATGCCTAAGATACAAAATACAGTGAACTATAGCTCAAAATAAATTAAGATATAACCCAAGGGATTATGTTAGGTAATTCCCATCTAACTGTTTCAGCCTAAGTATTCATGTTCGATTGTTCCTGTTAGCCTATCCTTATTCAGCTACCTTTATTTGGTAGTTCTTATTAGCTGATCATGTTAGGCTGTTACTCGTAGTTGATCCAGCTAGGTTGCTTCTGCTAGCATATACTGCTAGGCTGTTTTTGCTAGCTGATCCTACTAGGTTGTTCCTACTAATTGATCATTCTAGGCTGCTCTTACTAGTTGATCCAACTAGAATGCTTTTGCTAGCTGATCCTACTAGGTTGCTCATGCTAGTTTATTCCTTCTATTTGATCTTGCTAGGTTTCTCCTGCAAGCTGATCCTACTAGGCTACTCCTATTAGCTGATCCTGCTAGGCTATTCCTACTAGTTGATCCTACAAGGCTACTCCTGCTAGCTGATCCTGCTAGATTGTTCTTGCTAGCTGATCCTACTAGATCGATCATATTGGGCTGATCCTTTCTTTTCCTACCTTGTCTATCATTACTTTTGTAAGCTTTGCTCTTCAGAGTTGTTATTCGACTAATTAGGATGTTTCCTTGTATATCTTTCCCACAAGGAATATTCTTGAATATTCCAAATGCAGCTATTTGTTTCCTTATGTATGCTGATTTCCTTCCTTATCTGCACTGCTAGGCCCGGTTGAGAACTCAGAATGGGGGGTGTTGGTCCAGCTTAGATGGATGTTGATGGGTTATTGTCTGAGTTCATCCATTTCAATTATTTGGCTCGGGCCCTCTTGGTTTGGGGGTTTAGATGTGTGGTTAGACTAGCTTTTCATCTTCCTGATCAAGCCAAGGTGGCGTGGGTCTGAGTGGATAAAGAACCGGCCAAAGAAACTTGGTTGGTACCCTTGGGTTGCCCAAGAATCCTAGTCGGTACCCTAGAATCCTGGTCGGTGCCCCTTGGGGTACCGACCCAAGAATCTTGGTCGGCACCCATAGGTATCGGTTAAGGAATCCTAGTTGGTATCCAAGGGCATCGAGCATAGGAGAAGATGGTGGAGATCTATTTACTTCCTTATCTTATCTATTTTCCTTCCTTAATTTGGATATAGTTAGGCACCCAGCAGTTAGATTCCCTTTCAGACCATTCCTTATGTTCCATAAAAATAACATAGTTAATAAGATTCAAACCCAAGTAGGTTGTTGAAAGGAACAAGTCGTTACCACTGTACTATAAATGTTTTAATGCCATAACTCCTTCATTTCAAGTCAGAATTGTATGAAAATTGGACCAGTAGCTTCATGTCATTAAGTAGAGTATTCCAATTCCTATAAATGTTTCATTTTCCTAAATTAGGTAGTAGCTCTCTAACGTGGGACCTGAGTTAGTTAGATGATGGATAAATTTTAAGATGATCGCACCTTCTGATCCATAACTTAAATTGAGACGCGGTTTCGACCTATGTGCATTTCCCGACCTTAGGAACATTTTTGAAGTGCTTTCACCATATTTTCTGACTATACCAAATTTGCTTCTAGAATCTTGCCTTACCTTTCTGATTACCTGATGGACCTTTTCTTATGCACCTTCCAGCCGTTTCTATAATCTTAACGTCTTTTCAAATTCACTATGCTATGGGCGAAAATTCCCACAATAGATGTCCTTAAATATTAAGGATAATCAAATGCGCTATTGTAAAGAGTTTGTTATTGTATTATAGTAAGGGTTTTCTTTTGAATGGTTTGACCATTTAGAAAGGAAAATGAATGTATAAAAATAAATGCAGTTTAAAGTATAGTTGGGATGAAGAGAATGAATGGTCACATCTGCTTCAAATAGAAACATCGAAAACGAGAATTGTAAAATAACAATTGATAATTATTATTGGAATAAGAAATATGATTTCTATTCTATAATGTATTTTTGAACAGGAAATTTTTCCTATGAGATTTATTTATTCGAGTTCAATAAATTTTATCAAAGAACTCTCCACTGTTAACTAGTTGTAGTATGTGAAATAAATAGTCTACATTAAGTGAACGATGGATCTTTGAATTCAGTACACTATTATAGCAATGTTAGAGATAGCAAGAGAATGCCATATACACTTATTGACTGCTTCAAGTTACGAAAATTATTTTTGTAGAACATAGCAAACATTTTTTTTGAAATAATGATTATTTTCTGTCGACTAAAAAGTAGACAAAGTTATATTTCAATTTGAATACTATGTATATTCCTCATGAAATAAGAATATAATGTGGTATTTGTTTTTATAACAAGACGATGTATTGGAATATAATAAAGTATCTAAAATTAGTTACAATTATTTTGGAAATAAAGACTAAGCCTTGTTTTAAGAAATAATTTTATTTTATGATTATGAATCATACAATGCTGGCTAATTATATCTCAAACAATTAAGAGCTATGCACCCATTTAGTAGGAGCATCATAACAGTTGATGAACTCTTCAAATTGATACAAATTGATGTGTGCAATCGTAAGTCTATTAATACCAAATTGGTTCCACGTACTTGGTTATATTCATTGGTAATTTATCACCGACATAGACATGTGTATTTGATACACATGTGGTATGTCTATGATAAGATCATCGAGTATAAAAGGAAATTAAATATAATAACACATAATAAAATAAAATGATATGTGAGTATATTGCAAAGAGTTACAAATGTACATAAAGTGAATAAAGATTCAATATACCATTGGTCACTCCCCCTCATAAGACATAATGATGTATCGATATGGAGTAATCAAACTTATTTGTGCAATGCACAATCAATTATAAGTGAAGTTGGGTTAATTTCTTTCTATAAGGTTGTCTACTTGAGAGTAGTACACAAGGTTAATAATTATTTCTTCTAAATAATAGTTTACAAAATCATACAAGATAAGGGTTATAAGAAACCCCAACATATCCTAGGCCAAGGAGTTGGCAGGTTGTGCGAGTTGATAATTTGTATGTAATAATTGTTCATGGGGGATCTTGTATGAAGTCCCTCAAAATGAGTTTGGGAAAGGTTTTCATTGGATGACATATTTATGTTTTTAACATAATTTTTGTAAACAAAAACCAAAGCAGTTCTATGTATATGGAAATTCGTAAATTGTTTGTGGATACCTAATCCATTACGTTGAGAAATGATTGTTGTTTCAAGAACTATCAACTTTGTAATGAAGGAATTTCTGTAAGAAATTATTGGTATAAAATTGATTTGGATATGATCCAAGGATAAAGCTGATTGCAAGGAATAAAATGAAATTAACTAAACCTAAATGAACATAGCACATTAGAATGTCTAATAAGTATTCTCGTACATTGAAGAGAAACTATGAGTTTGTATCAATGCCGAGAATAGATAATCCTTGTAGTTAATTAGACAATTAAGAGTATTGACTCTAGGATACGCTATGATGCACAAATCGAAAATAGATTCCAAGTACGTTATCGAAATATTATTTTGAAAGTTGTACCCAAAGAGATATGATACGTTAACCGCAAACATGTTTTTAAAGGAAAGGCAAAAGTAGTTGGAATAATAGTGAGCCATATTGACAAGAATAATACCACACATCTCAATTATTGAAGTTAATTCAACAGAATCACTATTCGATATGCTCAAGTATGTTTAGATTTTACTTCCAAAATTATTGCATGGTATGACTTTATATTTTGGTACATATGCGCTGAAACAAAAATTTCTAAATAATGATTTAGAGTAAGTTGTTTGCACATGATAACCTAACTATCTCAAAGTCAATGGGAGCGATACTGAGTTTGTGAGTTTTGGATATAATCCAAGAACAGGTAAAATAGTGTCATTTGACAAGCACTAAAATTAAATTAATGTTTTGATAAGAATATCAATAGTTTGATTATCGATCAAAATGAAGAGAAGCGTGTGTTCATAAGAAAGAGCTTTAAAAGGTATATTAATATTTCTAAATTATGAATAAACAAAACGTTGCTGATTTCTTAACGACGTACTTATGTTAAAATTAGCTTTAGTTGCTTTGATACTCGATGTTGGATTTGTAAATGATTTCTTTTATAGTAAGTGTAAAAGTTATTGGGAATGTCCCAAACACATGTGAGGACACCTTCTTAAAATGTTTAATAAGGAACATGTGAGAAGGTTCCTTATGTATTAGCATTAGGAATTATCATATATGTTATGTTATCAGTGATATCGTGATTTATTTATTTATTTGACACATGAGGAAAATATTAAATCCAAATTGATTTCACTAAATAGTTGTTTGAAATATTCCCATGTACTTATGAAATACTAGAGAATTGTTTACAGAAACAACAAACTCCTTATGAAGGAGTGCTCAGACTCAAACATCATAAGTGATATTGATTATAATATGTCAATAATAAATTCATGTTAAGAATATTTAAGTTGGAAATGTTCCATATGAAAGAATGTGGCCGATTCAATGAATAAGGCTAAGCACATCCTCTTGAATAATGCCGTAATAAAAGTAATGTATATCGATATAAGTGCACAAATTTACAAATGAGCTAAGGGTGATTCCAAATATTGAGAATCCCATAACACTACTATGTGGTAACAACGTCGTGATATAGTTTGTGACAGAACTTATAGCTCACTAGAAGTCGAGAGACATACTTTGAATTATTCCACATGATAAAATAGTTTACCACCGTTGTAGAGAGTTGATTGACAAAGTAAATAATTGAAACTAATAGCATACCCATTCATCAAGGGACAGACCCAGTTGGTTTTGAGGAAACAGAATGTAGAAGTTGGAATAATATTCCATAATTAACCCCAAGTGTGAGTGAGAGATTGATAGAGTTAGGGATATGCCCTAGAGGAAATCATGTAAATTGTAACATATATCTAACTCGTCAACCAATCTTGATTGAACTGAAAGGTGTTTTATTTCTATTATATACTTCATATATTGTATTATATTAATTAATTTAATTAAAAGCGTATTTAATAGAAAATCCATAAAAGGTGTGTTTTGTGATAGTTATTTCAAAATGTTATAACCATGAGTAATTTATCACAATGAAATAAATATACCATTTTAAATATTCCTAGTCAAGATGTATCAAGACTAGATATCGATACATCCATTGAGACTAGAGTACGTAATGCTCTTTAAATGTTGAGTAGTGTATTACTTATGCCTAATAGGGGAACCAAAAGCCTAAGTACTGATAATTATCGGATAACTATGGAATGACTCACTCGATAGTTTTCTGTTGATTAATATAATTAAGATCGAGTAGAGAATATCGATGTAACTAATTTACACAGTTCTCTCGGCTTGAGAATACTGTTGATCTTCAATGTGGAAGCTCCGCTTTTATTATGGTAGAATGATGGCACGAAGTCCATTGAACGACTATATTTGGGTCGACTGGAAGCATTGGAAGTGAAACACCATTCAAGAGAGGATTCACCTCTTCGATAATACGATGTTAGTATCACGCTCAACTGAAGCTGACTCAAAGTTAAAGTCTTTTGCCAGAGCATTTCGATTAATAATAATTGTTTGGACTATAAATTTTAATGTGGACCATATTGGAATTTTGACCACCAAATTCCATAAGTCTTAATGTGATATAGTTTTAACTAAGAGAATTGGTGTAAATAATTGTCACTACAAGGTACTTCTTATAATAAATAAAATTGGATTTTATAAAAGGTGTTTTAGCGGTAAATTCAACCAAAATTGCACACCACTAGCTAAGATAATGTGTGAATGTTAATATTTGAATTGTTCGATGTTAATCGGTGACTAAATTTACACCTCTGAGTCGCACAACCGTGATGATGAATTCTCCGAAAAACCATACAATTTAATTAATTTATAAAATGTAGTAAATTGATTACAGTTGTTATTTAATTTATTTATGTTTGGTAGTTGTTTGTAATTATTTGAATGCATTTATAGAAGTTATATTTGCTTGCAATGATATATGATACCAATGAAATATAAATAAAAGATAATTACATGTAATGATTTGAAATTTTACATCGTTTGATGGCATGTAATTTTAGCCATATCATGTGGAAAGAAAGGAGTGGAGAGACAGACAATCAACGGAATTAAGTAGGGAAATTTTATTTAAAGAATGGGAAAGGTTTCATTCTGTTAAATAAAACATATTCTCTAATTTATTTTGCACGTACAACTCATGCTTTCTCATTCATTCTTTTTCTTCCTCTCCTCCTAACTTATCATGGCAAAATACAAAACAAAAATCAAAATATCGAAATCTTTCAACTCCAAATAAAAACATCAAATAAAATAAAACAAAACTGATTCGTCCATCTCTTCCAAGGATAGGATGTGGATCTTGAAGATTCAAGGAGATATCATCATTCAATTTTTTTATAGGAAACATCCTAAGATGATTATTTGATTTATTTAATTTTAAGTTTTATACTTCATATGCTTGTATATGAATGGTTCACTATGTGCTTAATTGATTAATTTCAAAACATGTGATCCAAAACCCTTTTATCTCAATTAAAAGAATGTCTATTATTTAATTCTACTCAGATCTAAACATGTATATCATCCCTTATCAATGTATCTTAATTATTATAGATATTGTTAGGTCCATTACCCCTTTTGCTCTTTTGTTCTTATTGTATGTTTAGTTCAGATTTGGATCTTATTACCATAAATTTGAATTTGCCTTGATTGTCTAATTCTTTGAAAAGTGTTTTGATTAATTAATTTAATTCATGTTACATATTTGGAAATTGAATATACTATTACAAATTATTTTGGAACAACTTTTGTTGACAAGAAATCTAGTCAACACCTCAAAGAAAAGTTTAAAAAGTAAACAATCCCTTTGGAACCCCTTCTGAGTGAGTTGAAAGGGTCTTTATATCTTTAAAGGGGAACCCTTTTGAAGGCATAGGTTATACATGTCATGGAGAAGGTACCTTCGAAAGGAATTATATGTTTTGAAGTATACAAGCACCTTTTGAAGGAGTCCTATCAATGGATATGACCTTAATGATTTCATAGTGAATCCCTTCGAAATCCATTTTGAATGAGTCGAGAGGGTCTTTATACTTTCGGAGGGACTTAGAACACAACATACTTAACAAACAAGAAGTAAACTCAATATTATATGGAATCTTATCTTGGATAAATGATGCAAGCCCAATTGACTTGACAATATTGGGTTATCATCATCACGTCAATTTAGTATTACATGGGCTTTACCGTGATGATAATATTCTTTGAAATCAAAATGTCCAAGCAAACTCATAGCATTGCATATGCCAAATAAGGGTTAGGAAGATAAGTGAGTACTAAGTGCAATTGTTCATTAAACAAGCTAGTGGCTAAAATTATCTTCCTCGTATTCGAAATTGATATTAGATCCATGCATTCACTCATTTTTATTTCTCAAAATTTGGTTACAACAAAGAGAATTTTCCCCAAATTTATCTAGCGTTACAAGAATTTGGTTTAGCTAAGAAGTGAGAAGGGATTCAAGAATCCAAAACTCCTCTCAAACTTGGACCTTAGAGTCGTATTTATATATGCAAGTCTGACCCTTCCGCCTTCGTCCTTTTAAAGCTGTCGTAAGGTCTCCTTTCTCACCTTTCGCAGCTATCCTTTCGCCTTCATTTCTCCCATCTTCGTCGAAAGTATGCTAGTGGGAAATATTGACTCACTGTTTACCAATATTTCTTTCGGGTACTTCTAAAGCCTTTGAAATCATGGAAAGGTACACTTCCATTAGCGGTGAACGAGTCATGATTCATCATTATGCTGTTTGCATGTAAGCGGAAGCATTTTTAACTTTCTTTATCTCCTTCAAAACCTCTCCGTTGTCGTCAAGATCTATATGGAAGGTTATTTATGATGGAGGAAGCTTCTTGGTGGTCAAATGATAGTTGTGAAAGGTGGTCAAAAATATCTCCCTAGTTAATGTGAAAGCTCATCCTTTTTTGTTCGTGGAGGCAATATTGATTACATGCGAAACCTCTCTAATACTTGTGGAAGGATTCAACCATTTCAAAAGGCTTTCGATAGGGTTGTTTTAGTAGAATCTTCTCCAGACGTTTCGAAAGGTCGAATATAGGTGCGAAAGCTCATTATTTAATACCTTCGAAAGGCATTCTTAACAAATTCGAAACTTATTTATGCATGTAGACCCAACTGTTTCGAAAGGATCAACTAAGTTGAAAGGGTACCTTTGCCCCCCTTCGATTCTATCGTAAGCCCTTATTTCACTTAATACTTATAGGAGCATCAAGTGTTTGCGACGTTAATCCAACCTCTTCGAAACCTACTCTAGTGTCTTCAAAACGCAACTTTTGGACCATGGCGAAACCATTTTCAATTCTTGCAAAGCTCCTGTAACACTTTCATAGGCCTTCTTCATTCTTAAATGAGCTTTATAGTCAACATTTTGCCCCCTTCCACGTTGTATGAAAGAAGCTTTTGTTCTTTATGACAAAAATCTAATAATTTTTCTTTCATACTATTTCATCTTTAATTACCTTATTTTCTTGCAAAGTACGAAATAGACAACATTCCTTATTGTTAGTTCAAAATTCATGTAACATAACATTTATTATTCATAATATTGTTGGAGATAATATTAGAATTGCTAATAACAGAATCCCAAATCTATAAATAATGGAAATCAATAAACTATCATCTGGAGTTAATAAGTGATGAGATATCAACAGTTGAGAATGATTAAAGATAAAAGGTTCTTGTTTGGTAATAATAATAGAAGTCCCAACTTCCAACTTTGGTAATAATGAGAGAAATTCAAATATTGAACTCTTGTAATATTAATAGAAGACCAAGCATCTAATTACAGAATTAATAACAGAGGACCGAAAATTTATATCTAGCATTAATAACAGAAGTTCAAAAATCTTCTTCTGTTATAATTGAATGAAAACCAGTAACATTTGTCTGCTAAAAAAAGGCTAGAAATTATCATCTGGAAATAAGTCGTAGAATACCAGGAATCCTCATTTAGGAATTAACAATAGAAGTTTGGAGATCCTCATCTGGAAATAATATAATTCCTGAAACCCAGATTCAGGTGTTGATTAATGTTGTTCGAAAGTTAATAGTAGAAGACTAGAGACCTTGATTTGGGTATTAGTATGACAAATCAAGAAATCCATAGCAGATTAGAAGTCCATAATAGAAGTCTCCATAACAACGGTTCTGGAATCCAGTTTCAAGCATTAATGAGTGAAGTCTAAAATTAATAGTAGAAGACCCGAGACCCAAATTTGAATATTAATAAGTGAAGACCAGAAATTAATAGTGAAAGACCTAAAACCAGATTCTGGCATTAATTATTGAAGTTTGGAAATCATCCTTTGGAATTTCGCTAACAGTTGTAAATTCTTATCTGAACGTCCTGTTCTGCACCACTTTTTGGGCTTCAATCGTTCAAATTTTTTTCTTCGAGTTACCTCTTCTGGTTCTCGATTCTTTTGACATGTGCCCCCTTTTAGCTTTGTACGTTGTTATTGTTTGGTGCCCCACTTCTCGGGCTTGGACTTCTTAGCCTGTTGTTGAAGCAGGACCCAAGGACTTACCTAACCTCCCTCTAGGAGGTACTCCAATCAGGCCATAGAGGCAAAACTAAAGGCTTGTTCGGTGCCTTGACTAGGCCATAACATGGCAAGATCAAGGGTTTACCCCGTCCTCCCTTTAGGAGGTGCTCCAGCCAGGCCTTATAGGCGGACTGAAGGCTAGTCGGGGCCTTGACTTGGCCATAGCATGGCGCTTTCAAGGGCTTACTCCATCCCCCCTCCAAAGGGCGCCTTGATCTGGCTATAGCATGATGTGATCAAGGGCTTATAGATACTTTACCCTGGCCATAGCATGGTGCAGATAAAAGATTACTATTTCCTTCCTCCAGGAGGTTCTTTGACCTGGCCATCTCGACGCAGACAAAGTCTTATGACCATTTAAGGTAATTTCCAAGTTTAAGGAGGATTTTACTCCTAACCATGTAGACTTTTCTTAGGAAAGAGGTGCTTTATCCATTCATTATGGGAAAATGCGGTCACAATCCACATTCCACATTCTAGGGACCATATTGCCATCTGGTCGACACAATTCGTAAGCTCTGGGAGGAATTACTTTGCACACGATTAGAGGACCCTCCCAATTTGGTCCTAGTAGTCCATCCATGGGATTTCTTATGTTTGTCATCGCTCTTCGGAGCATTAAATCTCCCTCCTTAAATGATCTTGTATGTACTTTTGAGTTTTAGTATATTGAGATTCTTCTTTAATATTCTACAGTCCGAATAGCTACTTCATCTCTTAGATCATGTATTAAATCCAATGACTCTTTCTTTAACTCTTGGTTTGGATCAAATGCGCATGCGATTCGTCAATGTGAGGGTACGTGACGCCCCACCTCTATACTCATGCTAGCCAAGGACACTACGGAGTAATGCCGTCAACTAGCATGGAGAATAAGGCTGTTGAGGTGCAACCATCCATTTAATTGCTTTGTGCGAGCACCGGTATGGCAGATAGTACAACATGCATTTCATTTCAAGAGGAAATCCGACAAGCCTATATAAACACAAGGCTACTACACAGTGGCTATATGATCTTCGAAAAATAATATAGAAATAAGCATAACACAAATCAGTCACATAAGTTCATATCTCAAAGGTGGAAACAGATATGAATATAACACTATGAAGTGTTTATCAGAGTAGTGGTCAAACAAGATCCACAATATAACAAAAGAATAGATACAAGTGTTAGACAAAAGAATATGTATACATCAAGGAGTCCCTATCTCGAATGTATACCAACAAAAACTACAAATCTAATGTAGTTAGCCAAAAGTCGGATAATACTCCCAGAAGAGGAGTCAAGCAGAAGCACCTGTAACATCTCGGTCTGACCCGAGTATTATTTAATAAGAAAATAATAAACGGATCAGTCTAGCTATAAATATCAGGTAAATATGAGATAGAATATGAGATATAACAAAAACGTATGATAACAATAATGTCATACTATGAGAAGTATACATTAGAAAATCTACTAAAATCGTACAATATCTCAATAGTCTCATAACATCAAAAAGAATGTCATTCTTTATTTTATTCACCAAACCACAAATATTGACATCATATTGCTGCCAATCAAAAAAGCTAGTGAAACACAAATTCTAGAAATCGTCAATTAGAAATCCATAAATCGCAAAAAGGGGCAGACCCATCACAAAACGGGAGCATGAAAACTCACCAACAGTGTATCACAAATGGGATGCTATCCCATGGTAGCTAACTATGGAGCCGGTGCAATGACGTAATACAATAACGGTACGCCCGAGGAACCAGAAACTCGAATAATTCGGAACAACGAGGTAGTACAACGGTACGCACGATGATCCTGATAAGCTGGTGCAACAACGTAGTACAAAGGTACGTCCAATGGACCGAGCTCAAAAAAAGAGCATGGGTCGCTAGCCCACAAAAATTGAATCGAAACTCCAAATAATACATAGGTCGTCAGCCTATAAAAGAAATGAGACGAAACTCAATAAAACGAGGTCTTTCCCCTACGTGGACAAAGAAACATAGCATATAGCTAGTCTAAATCACATAAAATGATCATCAATGATCATCGAGAAGTGTCAATTACACTAAGCTAGTAAATAGATGAGTTTAGCTTCATGCCCCATAACCACTTGCTTAACTTAAGCATTTACGAACAAATTTAATTCTCCACTCGAAAGTTGTCACAAGAGGTTCAATTGAACAAGTCCAAGAATTAACAGACGAGGTAAACGCAAGCGTTTCATACCACTTGTTTTACTAAGCCGTTTAATTAGATTTCTCATACGAGTGAGGTAAAGGTCTGTATATGCTAGTAGATTGGAAAACGGTTTAAGAAACGAGATTTGCAATAAAATAGTGATGAAATCGTTTTGATAAAAGAGTTTTGATATTTACTACTAGTATTGAAACCTTTATATTTTTAAAGTGACAAATCACAAAAATGATTGTAGAAAAATCAATCACCAAAATTCACATTCGAAGACGTGAATAAAATCCAAAGAAATCGACACCGAATCCATCAAAATGGATATTCCTAAAAATCCCGAAGAAAATGTCATCAAAGTCGATGATAGATGATAACAACAAAAGGGAAGCAAGACGAATCGATTAAATTTGGAAACTCAAGCTAAATAGGCAAAACAGGCAAAAACAAGCAGATTCAGACATCTGAAATGTATGATTCAGACGTCTGAATCTGAAAAATAAAATATTTTCCATAACATAATTCAGACGTCTGAACCCTATATTTCAAACATCTGAAATAGGCATTTTTAGATTATTTCCTTTCTGGTTCAATTCGAACCAAATCAGACGTCTAGAATCCTTGGTTCAGACGTCTAAAAATGGGGGATAAAAATTCCTAGTATAATATTCAGTCGTCTGAATCCTACATTTCAGACGTCTGAAACTGAAGTTCAGGGAATTCCCTGAACCTAGGCCAATAATGGCCAAAACGATTATCGAAAGTGATCGGACGAGCAACAACGACTAAGGATTTATGCCAAGCGACAACCCAGCCTTAAAGGCTCTTCGATACACCTCGAATATCAATGTCCAAATATCCAGAAAAGGATTTCATAAAATTAGACCAAAACACCAAAAATTGGAATTTACACCAAATCAATCCAAATCAAAATCAAATGCACATGAATTAGTGTTAGGAATTCATACCTAACAATCAAAGATAATTATAGACTAAGATGTGAGATAAAAATCTCACCTTTAAACCCAAAACAAATGAAGAAGAAGCTATAGAGCAATGGCAAGGACAATCACTCTTCAATTCCAACCCAACAAGCTTTAACCTAAGTTTTGAAGAGAAACATTTCCTAAGTTAGGTTTAGGAATTTATGAGATTGAAAAGAGAACGAGCTGGAGAAGATGAAGAAAAGGCTTACCAAAGCTTCTTCTTTGAATTTGGAGTTAAAGCTTGGATTTTGCAAATGGAACTAGGCTTAGGATTTCCTACTTCTTTTTCGCTTCCACCATTTTTATCTAGAGCTCGAGAGTGTTAGGAAATGAAGTGAATGAAGATAAGTGGGGGTGGAGCTAGGGCTTGTGTTAGGATATGGGGCTGAAACCCAAACCAAAGGCCAAAGTGATAAAGTAGAAAAATTCTACTAACTCTAAACATATCAATGTTTATACTTAAAAAGGTCGCAAACGTCATTTTAAACTCAATGGGGGTGGTCTCGAGTCCTAATTCAACCGTTTGCAAAAAGTAGCTTTTCAGACGATAATCCGACAAATGATGAAATATTTAAATAAAATATTTAAATATTCAATCGTAAAATATGTGGGTTATTACAGACTCCCCTCCTTAAAGAAATTGCGTCCCCGCAATCTTAAGAAATAAATGAACAAAAAGTAACAACCATAAAAGAATATCAACACAAAAGAAGAAATTTGGAATAAGAAGTTCACCACAAAGAGCACGAGAAAGTAAGTCCGGATGTGTTCGCTCGATGAATTCTCTAGATTCCCAAGAACAATCCTAAGGATTTGAGGACCATTGAACCTTCACAAGAGGGACATCTTTATTTCGAAGGTGTTTAACCTCCGATTCAATAATACGAATAGGATGTTGCTCATAAGTCAAATTAGGCGTAACTTCAATTTCTTCCACAACACCGGGCTCAAGAATAGAATCGGAATCTCGAAGGCATTTCCGCAATAGAGAAACGTGAAACATGTCATGAATAGCAGAAAACTAAGCCGGTAATAAAAGGCGATAATCCACGGAACCAATATGTTCGGTGATGGGAAAAGGACCAATATATCTAGGTGCTAATTTTCCTAATCGATTGAAACGCACAACACCCTTCATAGGTGAAACACGAATAAACAAAAAATCTCCCACAGAAAAGTCTAATTTCCTTCTTCGGTTATCGGCATAGGATTTTTGCCTACTTTGAGCTACTTTCATCCTATGACGAATAAGGTCAATCTTTTCTGTGGAATCACAAATATAATTTGGACCTAAAACTAGCTTCTCATCGGCCTCAACCAACAAGAAGGAGATCGGCATGGCCTTCCATAGTGTGCCTCAAAGGGTGCCATACCAATACAAGATTAGAACTATTATTATAGGAAAACTCAACAAGAGAAATACGATCTTCCCAACTTCGACCAAAATCAAGAACACATGCACGAAGAAGATTTTCAAAAGTTTGATTCACAAGCTCGGTTTGTCCATCGGACCGAGGATGATGAGCGGTGCTAAAATTAAGCTTCGTTCCCAAAGCTTTTTGAAGACTCTTCCAAAATCCACTAGTAAACAATGGATCACAATCGCTGGTATGGTCCGATTGGACCGAACGGGAATAAAATGGGCGGATTTTTAAGTCTATCAACTATCACCCATTTGCTATCATGACCCGAATGAGAACGGGGAAGGCCGTCAATAAAATCCATGGAAATTTGATCCTACTTCCATATTGGAATTTCTAAAGGTTGCAATAACCCACCGGGCCTTTAATGCTCAGCCTTGACAAGTTGGCAAGTCATGCAACGCTTAATAAAGTTAGCAATGTCAGATTTCATTCCATCCCAATAATAAAGTCGCTTCATATCCGTGTATATTTTACTACTACCGGGATGAATGGTAAATTTAGAACGATGGGAATCTTCTAAAATATCTTTACGAAGATCCCCAATATTTGGCACGATAAGTCTACCAAATTTTCG
This sequence comes from Allium cepa, assembly GCA_030765085.1. Classification (NCBI taxonomy): domain Eukaryota; kingdom Viridiplantae; phylum Streptophyta; class Magnoliopsida; order Asparagales; family Amaryllidaceae; genus Allium; species Allium cepa. The sequence continues at coordinate 503,641,556 of CM060945.1, forward strand.
AATACCGCTACGAGCATCATTATCAAAGTCTTTGAAACCTTCAATATTAATCTTATCCCTACAACTTTGGCTAAGAAGAACCAATTCGAGATCTAGCTTTTGGGCTTCAAGAATGCGGTCTAAAATAGAAGGATGAGCCTTAAGGATACATAAAACAAGAGATGAACATAAATAGGATACACGACCTCGAATCTCACAAGTGGATAAATTTTCGAGATCATTCCATTCAGATATCATCATGGAAACAACCGCTTATTGCTTTCGGCTAAGGGCGTCGGCAACACGATTTCCCTTTCCGGGAGTATAAAGAATATCAAGATAATAAGATGCAAGGACTTCGAGCCAACGTTGTTGACGCAAATCAAGTTCCTTTTGAGAAAATAAATACTTCAATATTTATGATCGGTGTAGAGAACAAATTTCTTTTCCAAAGATAGTGACGCCAAATTTGAAGGGCGAAAACAATAGCCGCGAGCTCTAAATCATGAGTGGCATATCTATTCTTGGTAGGCTTCAATTTCCTAGAAGCATAAGCAAAAACACATTCACTTTGCATAAGAACAGCTCCCAAACCAACACGACTAGCATCGGTATAAACAATAAAATCTTGGTTTCCCTCGGGAATCACAAGAATAAGAGCATCGAAAAGGATAATTTCTGAAAAGAAGCTTCACATTTGTCCGACCAAATGTATTTAACTCCTTTCTTTTTCAAACTAGTAAGAGGCACGACAATTTTAGAAAAGTCCTTTATGAACAGGCGGTAATAACCCGCGAATCCAAGAAAGATACGAATTTCCGTCACACTCTCCAGTCTCTTCCAATTTTGTATCGCTTCAATCTTTGAGGGATCCCGAAAAGTCCGGATTCGGAAATAATATGACCAAGAAATATCACACAAGATTGTCAAAAGTGGCACTTATAAAATTTTGCTTTCAAGTCATTACTCCTAAGAGTTTCCAACACAATCCGAAGATGCTTTTCATGCTCCTCCTCGGTTGTAGAATACACAAGAATATCATCTATAAAGATGAGAACAAATCGATCGAGAAAGTCTTTGAAAACTTGATTCATAAGGTCAACGAAATAAGCCGGAGCATTCGATAACCCAAATAGCATAACAAGCCATTCATAAGATCCATAACGAGTACGGAATAATGTCAAAGGAATGCTATCCTCTGAAATATGAAGCTGATGAAAACCGGTTGCTAAGTCTAATTGTGAAAAGACTCTAGCACCACTAAGTTGGTCGAGTAAATCATGAATCCGAGGTAAAGGATATTTATTCTTGATAGTAAGATTATTAAGCTTGCGGTAGTCAACGCAAAGCCTAAGTGTACCATCAGATTTCTTCACAAAAATAGCAGAAGCTCCCCAAGGATAGGAACTAGAACGAGTAAATTGCTTCGTCTCCAATTTGGATAATTTTTTGCGCATCTCCTCATTTGCTTTATTGGACATACGATATGGAGGACGAGTGATAGGTAGAGCTCCAGGGATTAGATTAATTCTGAACCCAATTGCTCGCTTAGGTGGTAATCCTAAAACGGGCTCAAATATGTCGAAAAATTCACGGACAACGTGAATAAGAGAAATGACATCTTCCTCATCATCATTATCGTCATCATGAGGATTTAAAGAATATAAAGATGATGCCAAGTTGGAATCCAAGTCTTTAAGAACAATAGAAATCTGCTTAACAGATTGAGGATGTCGAAGATGAATAGTCCGCTCAGGACATAGGATATGAGCTTCATAACCGTTAAGCCAATTCATTACCAAAATTATTCCGAAGCCTAAATAGCGCATGACATGCAAATCGGCTCGGAAATAAAAATCACACAAAATAATCTCGACATCATTACAAAGAAAACTGAGTGTTGCGGATCCACAAACTGGATTCGCAATTCTTAAAGAAGTCATTAAAGCAATAACACTCAAAGAAAAGGTATCAACAAGCTCTTCTGATATAAAAGAATGGGACGCACCCGTATCAAAAAGAACTCATATAGGTAGATCACGAAACATAATAATTCCATCAAGGATAGAATGAGAAATACCTTGACCACGATAAGTGTTACTAGGGGCTTGCACAACATTTAGCTTTCCCTCTTTCTTGCCTTGAAGTTTGGGACATGAAGATAGAAGATGACCCGAACCTTTGCAATAACGAAAAAAGAGAGGTTTCAGACATCTATTAGCATAATGATTCTTAGAACAACAATTGTAGCATTACCCACTACAAGGGGTAGGGGTCCTTGCTACTGAAGCTACTTGCTTCCCTTTATTGTTAGGATTTGGGCCTTTGAATTTAATAGGTCTTTTCTTGTTGTTGTTGAAGTTTGGTTTGGCACCCACAAATTCAACATCACTTTCCTTATCTTCCTCTTCAAGTCGAAGAGCGATACCAATAAGTTAGTCAAAAGAAACTTCCAATTTCAGAAGTAATGGCTTCTGGAGATTTTTATTCAAGCCATAGACAAATCTCTGAATCTTCTTCAATGGGGTATTAATGTACTCAACCTCGTATTTAGAAAGAGATTTGAAAGATGTGACATATTCCGTCACAGAAGATTCACCTTGAACAAGGTCAATAAAATGACGGGCCAAAGTCACCTTTTCAGCTTCTGGCACAAACTTTGATTCGAATCTTCCTCGGAATTGCTCCTAAGTAAGATCTGCTTCAATAATTTCATAAATAAGAAGCTTATACCAGTCTAATGCTCTTTCTTGGAGCATACTAGAGGCCACCTGGACACGGTGAAGATCGATAAGGTTCATGCGAGAAAAGGTTCGATCACATGTTCTTAGCCAAGCCTGGACTTCAATAATGCTTTCAGAACCTTTGAATGGCTTCCCACCCAAGTTGGTATAATCGTTGCAATAACGTGCCAATCCAAACTTAGGGTGAATAGGCTCCAAAATAGAACCGGTTGCTTGAGCATTCTTTACAAGATCAAGAAGCTGTTGGGCAGACATAAAAACTCCATCTTAGGGAGTAGCACTAGATTGTCCGGCACTGGGACGATTTGATCTAACCATTTCCCCTCTTTAAGAAAGAAAGAAGAAGAAAAGTTATTCTCAAAATAATTATCAAACAATCATGATTGATAAAACAAGGAATCATAAAGGAAAATAGGATAGAACGGTACAAAGACACGAATCAAATCCTAAGGCATGACCCCTAAGAAAGAGGACAATGATCCTTGCTAGATTATTCTACACTGTTCCGAAAAACGGCTCTGATACCAAGCTGTGACGCCCCACCTCTATACCCATGCTATCCAAGGACACTACGGAGTAATGCCGTCAACTAGCATGGAGAATAAGGCTGTTGAGGAGCGACCATCCACGTAATTGCTTTGTGCGAGCACCGGTATGGTAGATAGTACAACATGCATTTCATTTCAAGTGGAAATCCAACATGTCGATATAAACACAAAGCTACTACACAGTGGCTATATGATCTTCGAAAACAAATATAGGAATAAGCATAACACAAATCAGCCATAGAAGTTCATATTTCAAAGGCAGAACAGATATGAATATAACACTAAGAAGTGTTTATCAGAGTAGTGGTCAAACAAGATCCACAATATAACAAAAGAATAAATACAAGTGCTAGACAAAAGAATTTGTATACATCAAGGAGTCTCTATCTCGAATGTATACCAACAAAAACTACAAATCTAATGTAGTTAGCCAAAAGTCAGATAATACTCCCAAATAAGGAGTCAAGCAGAAGCACCTGTAACATCTCGGTCTGACCCAAGTATTATTTAATAAGAAAATAATAAACGGATCAGTCTAGCTAGAAATATCAGGTAAATTTGAGATAGAATATGAGATATAACAAAAACGTATGATAATAATAATGTGATACTATGAAAAGTACACATTAGAAAATCTACCAAAATCATACAATATCTCAAGAGTCTCATAACATCAGAAAGAATGACATATTCTTTATTTTATTCACCAAACCACAAATATTGACATCATATCGCTGCCAATCATAAAATCTGGTGAAACACAAATTCTAGAAATTGTCAATTAGAAATCCATAAATCGCAAAAAGGGGGAGGCCTATCACAAAACGGAAGCATGAAAACTCACCAACACGTGTATCACAAACGGGACGCTATCCCATGGTCACTAACCATAGAGCCGGTGCAACGACGTAGTACAATAACGGTACGCCCGAGGAACCTGAAACTCGAATAATTCGGAACAACGACGTAGTACAACAGTTCGCCCGATGGTCCTGATAAGATGGTGCAACAACGTAGTACAAAGGTACGTCCGATGGACCGAACTCCATAAAAGAACATGGGTCGCTAGCCCACAAAAATTAAGCCGAAACTCCAAATAATACATAGGTCATCAGCCTATAAAAGAAATGAGACGAAACTCAATAAAACGAGGTACCGTCCCCTACGTGGACAAAGAAACATATCATATAGCTAGTCTAAATCACATAATATGATCATCAATGATCATCGAGAAGTGTCAATTACACTAAGCTAGTAAATAGATGAGTTTAGCTTTATGTCCCATAACCACTTGGTTAACTTAAGTATTTACGAACAAATTTTAAATCTCCACTCGAAAGTTGTCACAAGGGGTTCAATCGAACAAGTCCAAGAAGTAACCGACGAGGTAAACGCAAGCGTTTCATACCACTTGTTTTACTAAACCGTTTAATTAGATTTCTCATACAAGTGAGGTAAAGGTTTGTATATGCTAGTAGACTGGAAAATGGTTTAAGAAACAAGCTTTGTAATAAAATAGTGTTGAAATCGTTTGATAAAAGAGTTTTTATATTTACTACTAGTATTGAAACCTTTATATTTTTAAAGTGACAAATCACAAAAATGATTGTAGAAACAATCAATCACCAAAATTCACATTCGAAGACGTGAATAAAATCCAAAGAAATCAATACCGAATCCATCAAAATGGATTTTCCTAAAAATCCTGAAGAAAATGTCATCAAAGTCGATAATAGGTGATAACAACAAAAGGGAAACAACACGAATCGATTAAATTTGAAAACTCAAGCTAAATAGGCAAAACAGGCAAAAACAAGCAGATTCAGACGTCTGAAATGTATGATTCAGACGTTTGAATCTGGAAAATAAAATATTTTCCAGAACATAATTCAAACGTCTGAACCCTATATTTCAGACGTCTGAAATAGGCATTTTTAGCCTATTTCCTTTCTGCTTCAATTCGAACCAATTCAGACGTTTGGAACCCTTGGTTCAGACGTCTGAATACTGGGGGATAAAAATTCCCAGTATAATATTCAAATGCCTAAATCCTACGTTTCAGACGTCTGAAACTGAAGTTCAGGGCATTCCCTGAACCTAGGCCAATAATGGCCAAAACGATTATCGAAAGCGATTGGATGAGCAACAACGACTAAGGATTTATGCCAAGCGACAACCCAGCCTTAAAGGCTCTTCGATACGCCTCGAATATCAATGTCCAAATATCCATAATAGGATTTCATAAAATTAGAGCAAAAAACCAAAAATTGGAATTTACACCAAATCAATCCAAATCAAAATCAAATGCACATGAATAAGTGTTAGGAATTCATACCTAATAATCAAAGATAGTTATAGACTAAGATGTGAGATAAAAATCTCACCTTTAAACCAAAAACAAATGAAGAAGAAGCTATAGAGCAATGGCAAGGACAATCACTCTTCAATTCCAATCCAACAAGCCTGAATCTAAGATTAAAAGAGAAACATTTCCTAAGTTAGGTTTAGGAATTTCTGAGATTGAAAAGAGAACGAGTTGGAGAAGATGAAGAGAAGGCTTGCCAAAGCTTCATCTTTGAATTTGGAGTTAAAGCTTGGATTTTACAAATGGAACTAGGCTTAGTATTTCCTAATTCTTTTTCTCTTCCACCATTTTTATCTCAAGCTGGAGAGTGTTAGGAAAATGAAGTGAATGAAGATAAATGGGGGTGGAGCTAGGGCTTGTGTTAGGATATAGGGCTGAAACCCAAACCAAAGCCCAAAGTGATAAAGTAGCAAAATTCTACTATCTCTAAACATATCAATGTTTATACTCAAAAAGGTCGCAAATGTCATTTTGAACTCAATGGGGGTGGTCTCGAGTCCTAATTCGACCGTTTGCAAAAAGTAGCTTTTCGGACAATAATCCGACTAACGATGAAATATTTAAATAAAATATTTAAATATTCAATCGTAAAATATGCGGATTGTTACAGGGTACCTTTATTTTGACTGTTAACATTGCTTCACACTCATATATCAGAGAGTAAAGAGTATGACCTGTTGCAGTTTTAAAGGATGTATGATAGGCCTAGAGTACAAGTGGCAATTCTTCTATCCAATTTCCTTTGGCTTTATTCTATCTTTTTTTTAGATAGTCTCAATAGTCTTGTTTGCCCCTTCAACGACTCCATTAGCCTTTGTATGTGCCATGGAATGAAATCTTCTAATAATTCTGTTCTTTTGGCAAAATCGAGAAAAATTTCACTTTCAAATTGCATTGTGTTTTCAGATATAATCTTGTAAGGGATTCAGAATCTAGTAATGATGTCTTTAATAATGAATCAAAGTAGTTTCCCATAAGTGATTTTAGGGAGTGGCTCTTCTTCTATCCACTCAGTAAAGTAATTAATGGCCACTACAACATATTTTGTTCCTCCTTTAGAAATCGGTAGCACCAAATCAATTCTCCATATATCAAAGGGCCATGGGCTTGAGATCGAGGTTAATTAGCGTGGTGGTAAATCGGGAATTTTTAAGTATTTCTGGCACCTCACATTCCTTTACATACTCTATAACTTGACCTTTCATTTAAGGCCAATAGAAACCTTGTCTTATTATTTTCTTAGCCAACTTTATCCCATTGGAACGGTCTCTGCAAAATCCTTTATGCGCTTCTCTTAATAATTTCATCCCATCTTCCAAACTCACACATCTTAAGTAAGAAAGGGCATGTCCTTTCTTATAAAGAATTCCATCCATCATTGTGAAGGTTGGAGCCTGTTGTCTGATTCTCCTGGCTTCTATTTTGTCAGACAGTATTATTTCATTGGTAAGATATTCCACAATAAGTATCATCGAAGTGTTACTGTAACAATTATCTATCGTTGGATGATTGGGCTCCTCATATGGAATTTCTTCATTAATTTCTCTTTCTTCTCTTTCTTGTGTCATGGCTTGGGATTTAGTTAAAACCAATAGTTCCTTCCATGGTTCGGGCATTTTCTCTTCGAAGCTAGGATTTGTTTGATACCCTATCGGTACGATACGAGTTTTTGGAGCTCCTCTCAAGCTAGCCAATTTTGCTAATGAATACACTCGAGAGTTATCTTCCCTTGTGACGTGTATAGAAAAGTCTTGAAATAAGGCAAGCATTTTTAGCACCTTCCTAAACTATAGGCTTAGTTTGGCATCTTTAGTCAAATATACCTGATTTTTGCGATTCACCATTAGTTGAGAGTCACAAAAGATTTGAATTCGTGGGATTTAATTTGCAAGGCCCAAGTTAATCCTAACACCATTGATTTGTGCTCAACTACGTCATTTGCTATGGCAAACCCTAGCCTTATTGCATAGTGTAATCAATGCTCATCGGGTGTGACTATGACATACCCTGCTCCGGCTCCCTGCTCCCTGCTCATTTGATCCCGCGTCCACAAATAGTTGCCATATGGGTTTTTGATCTCTCTCTTTCTCTGACTATTCCATAACAAAGTTTGTAATGATAACATCTACTAACGATTGCCCTTCAATTGCTATTCATGGCTGAAATTCAATATCATATTGGCTATGTTCAATTCCCTATTTTACTAGCCTCCCTGAAGTCTCAGGTTTATTGAAAGCTTATTTGAGTGAAAAGTTAGTCAATATTCTGATTGGATGCGCTTGAAAGTACTCTCTGATTTTCCGTGCTGTCAATATCAAATAGTAAGCTAACATTTCTATGACTGGATATTGAACTTCAGCATCCTTCAACTGTCTGCTTACATAATAAATGGGAAGTTGTGTTTCATTTTCCTCTTCAGTCAACACCAAACTAACTGCATGTTTTGAAACTGCCATACACAAATATAGGCTTTCTCCATCCTCAGGGCTGGATTATATTGGTGGCCGTTCTAAATGATTTTTTAATTCTTGGAAGGCTTTCTTACAATCTTCTCCCCGTTCAAACTTCTTTCTTTTCTTACCACGTTGAAGAAGGGGATGCATTTGTCAGTTGCCTTGGAGATGAATCTGCTTAGCACTGCAATTCTACCATTCAAAATCATTACATCTTTGTTGGTTTTGGGCTCTGCCATGTTTTTCATAGCTTGGATCTGGTCGGGACTAGCTTCGATTCCATGTGCGCTAACGATGTAACCTAAGAATTTCCCGGAACAAATACTGAAAAAACATTTACGAGGATTCAGTCTCATTTGATACCTTTGTAATACTTCAAACATTTCTTTGAGATCCTTAAGGTGATTCTCAACTTCATGAGACTTTACTAGCATGTCATCCACATAAACTTCCATATTTCATCCAATCTGTTCCTTGAACATTCTTTTGACCAATCTCTAATAAGTAATTCCTTCATTCTTCAACCCCAAAGGCATTGCTTTATAATAGAAAGTTGTCCATTCGGTAATGAAGCTTGTATGCTCTTAGTCTATTTTGAACATGGGTATTTGATTATACCTCGAACAAGCATCCATTTGAGATCATAGCTTATGATCGCTAGTTGCATCAACTAACTGATCTATTCTGGGTAATGGATAGCAGTCTTTTGGGCATGCTTTGTTCAGATCAGTGTAATCGACACATGCTCTCCATTTTCCATTTTACTTTTTTACCAAAACTGGGTTTGTTAGCCATTTTGGGTAAAGAAAATATCGAATGAACCTATTTTCAAGCTCTCTTAACTTCTTCTTTCAAGGTGTCAGATGGAACCTTATCGAATTGCCTCTTCTTTTGCCGAGTGGGGGTCATATTTGGATCAATATTAGTGCATGGCACATAATCGATGGATCCATCCTGATCATATCCGGATGATTCCATGCAAATATATCTTTGTTAGCTTTAAGAAATTGAATTAAGTTTGCTTTCAAGTTTTCCTTCAATACCTTTCCGGCTCTAACTACCTTGGCCAAATCAGTTGAATCTATACATATCTCTTCAAGATCCTCTATAGGCTTTATCCTCTCCATTTCTCCTTGGCAGTCAAATTCTGTAATGATCTCGCTTTCTTCTATAAGTTAGCATCGTTCCTTTTCCACTTGCTCCCGGGCGATATGTACCATCCAAATATATGTTTATTTAATTTATTAGATCTTATTTTTGCTTCAGATGTTGTATGTAAAAATCTATCATCTAAAGACTAAAAAATTATAGAGGAATGATAATAAGAAAAGTAATCCCTTTTGTATTGATCAAGAGTTGCAAAATATATTTCGTGGGAGCTAAATTGTTCTTCCTGAATAGTACCCTAACCTCTTTCAGTCAAGAATTTTACCATCAGATATTTGGTGAGACAAAAGCATCCACCTCATCCAGTGCAAGGCGGCCAAAGAATGAATTGTAATGGGAAGGCTTATTCATGATCACAAAGGGTTTTTAAAAAATTCTACACCATGGTGGTATTCCCATCTGTACTGGCAATTTCACTTGCCCTACCGGACTTTGTTATTGTACCCAAAATAGGTTCAAGAAAAAGCTCTAGCTTATCTTTAGGAATACCCATTTGATCAAAGGCATGCTTAAAGATGACATTGACTGCACTTCTAGTGTCTACCAGAATCTTGGACATGATGGAAAGCCCAATATGAGCTATGATCATAAAAAGGTCACTATAGGGATGATGAATTCCTTTTTTGAGCTCTTGTAGAGTGACGACAAGATTCGACATCTGTATATTAAGCCATGGATTTTTAAACTAAAATTCTTCCTTGACAGAGAATACTCTTCTCTAGCTTCTATGATATATCTTTTTTTGTCTCCTTTACTAATTCCCACTGGATGTGGTCCCTTATGAATCGCAACAATCCTATTCATGAGTGGACTCGGGTTTAATAAATCTTCGTCTTCTAAAATATGTATAACATTATTTAGAAAATTTTGCGGTCCATCATTTGTCCAGGGTGCTTTTCTGTTTATCCTGGATGAATTCTTTCAGGTGTCCTTCAGATTAGCTTTTGAATAATTCTAGCTACCGCTCGGCACTCATCAGTTTTTTGGCCATTTGCTTTGTGATAAGCACAAAAATTATCCCTTTCTTTGCTTAGGGTAGTTTCTGGCCTTGAATGAAGTAGGGAAGCTAACGTTTTCTTGTTGTAGCACAGATATAAGACATGGCTTGTTCAATGTGATTAAATTAGTATTAGAATCCTCCCACCTCGGCCTTTTGTGTCCTCAATCAAATCCAAATCTTCCACTCTCCTTCTTAGGGTTAGCTTTCTTCTTGGAATAGTATAAGTCATCCATTTGAATGACTTTATCAGCTTGGAAGTGAAAGTCTTATAAATCTTTACATCCATGAACGAAGAGCTCTTTCCAAAACGGTGTATTTTCTGTTAGCCCTTAATGCACTACAAACAGCTTATCCATATCATTCATGTCTTTGGCCTTCAGTGCCTCTGTATTGAACCTTCCGAGGTAGTCACCCAGCTGTTCTCCCTGCCTTTGTTAGATGTTTGCTAAAATAGTATAATCACCTATGGAATCTTTGCATACGTAGAATTGAGTGGAGAATTCATAGGAAAATTGTTTCCATGAGTAAATAGTCTTCTATCGATACTGGCGCTATCATTTTGTGGTAGCTACTCAAAGGGTTATTGGGAATAACCTGCACCGCACTTCCCCAAAAGCATTATATAGATTAATTTGGCTGTCAAAAGCTATTAAGTGGTCACGGGGTTCGGTAATTCCATGACATTTCATGGTTAGAATCTTGACATGAGATGGCATAAAAAAGATTGTAATTTATGTAAATTATTATATCTTCTTCTTTTTCCACTTCTCAATTCTAATTCATATTTGGGTTGAAATTCGAAACAAACAAATTATTGTTCACGTTTCATGGCATAAATAAGATTGGTTTAATTAAATTGAATTATTAATGTTATTCAATTTCTAATGGTAGAACAGTTAGTTGAATAAATTCAGAATATGTTACTTAAATAAAATTATGATTTTGATTAATATAATCACATAATTTTGAATATGGTTTTGGAACAAAATTGAAAAGTCTAACTGGCATTATTGTTTGTTTCATATGTGGCCTAAAATTGTAAAAGTGGAATTTTGTATAATTAAATGGTCTTTGATTATTGGATAAAAAAATTGTACAGATTAAATCTCTTAAAGGAGAACGTAAATTAGGGTAGAAAAAAATGTAAACTAAATGGAACCTAAAGGCTAGCATAAATCTGTAACAAAATGGAAATTTTTTACAAACAAACCATATTGACTTAACGGACGTGAAATTGAAACACCATTTATGTAAGAAAAAGGGAAATTGTGAAATAACCAAATCGAATGTAAAATTGCGTAAAGTAGACTAATGGAAATAAACAGTATGTAAACTGTAACGGTAAAATTAATTAACCAGGAAGCGATTTGATAGGCAGACCTTGTAAAGGTCTGGATAGGTGTTTCATGCAGTTAAGACCAAATTATAGTTTTGGCTGTACATACTAGGAGTGGGCAAGTAGGTTCGCAAGGATGGTTGTTACCTTTCATAGGTTGCTAGTATGTAGGATATATAACATCCACAATCGTAGGCTTCTCCAGATAGATTGATGCAGATGAAATAGGATAAGTATGCTCCGATGTAGGCTTCTTTAGGCAGATCGTTGGAAGATTTTACGCAGCCAACCCAGCCGCGGGCGCTCTTTCGTAGGACCGATACTTTGGATAGGGGCAAGTCCACATTGGTGACCAAGGAGACAGATGGATAGGAGTCCAGTTTGGTGGAGCCTGAGCCCAACATCGGGGTCCTATAAGGTTGTTTAAGTCAGCGCCGGTCAGATGAAGAGGCATTTAGTCACACTCTGGGATATCCAAGGAAGACCTAAAATTAAACTGTTTTGTTCTTTTTTCTACATTTTATTTCTCATTCACCAGACTTTGTGTCAGACCCATTCCTATTTTTTTTATTTTCCCCAAATCATAGGAGGGTAGGTCTAGGTTGCAGTTCTTTGCAGCTTGGAGGGTCATTGGAGCAGTTGTTATCTTCAGCATTTGTTTCTTTTTTTATGTACTTTTTATCTCTTTTCCTTACTTTACATGTTCATCGACGGAAATTCTATGAAGTTAGAAAACCGTCGAAAAATTTCAAATTAAAAATAACCGCAAGTGCACAGTGTACGAATGTAGCACGTGGCGAATACGGGTCGATCCGTAGGGAATTGATGATTTTAAAATTCTGCTCAATCAAATTAACCAAAGTTGAAAGAGTGATTAACTTAAAAAAGGAGAAAAATGACAAAAGAAAATAGATAAAAATATGAGTGTTAAGACAATTTAGAGGCAACTTCCACTCTCTAGTCACATAAATCAACAAAAAGAAGTTATGATCTCTCTTTTCTTTGTCATTAGTTAGCTTAATTGATGTGCTTATCATAAGTATGGCCTATTTGTGCTATTAATTAGCTCAACATAAGTCATCATACTATAGCACACCCCTTAAACCATTTACTAACTCACATGAAAATGATAACAAAGTTGAAAGCAAAATCCATTTTAAGTATGGCCTATTAACTATTAATTAGAAATATAGACCATCAAATTTAATCTCAACATTCATTTCATTACCATCATCATATGTGAATGAAGAGGTAATTTGTGTTAGTGATTGTTTAAGTATAGCCTATTTGGTGTCAACAATATAGGCTATCAAATTTAAAGCAAAAACAACAAGTTAACCACTTCATACATTCTCATTAAAGCAAAAAAAAGAGTATAAAACATTTAAATGTTGAAGCTACATGATTAGAGGCTTCATTACCGCTAAATTGAAGGGATTAGCCTCTTATTTGTATTATCATATCAACACAAGTAGCATGCAACATGAAAGCAAAAAGAAAGAAAAATGAAAGCTAATGGAAAAGAGATCTATTCTATTTGCATAAAAGAAAAATAGATCTACACTACAACAAAAAGGAAATAAACAAAGAAAGGAAAAGATCATGTATTAAATTGCATAAAAAAAAGAAAAGAAATTACATGAGAATAAAAATGGCTAAGTAGCCATGAAAAAAGAAAGAGAAGAGCTTTGTTTATTTTGAGCCTACAACTAATGAAGAGGAAGAGTGTTACTACATGAAACATAAGGGGTTATTTATACAAGTGCTAAACCCTAATTCATATTTTTTAAGAATGCCCAAGATGCCCTAGTAGGAAGTGTGGTGGCCAAATTATCATTAGCTTCAATAATCCCCCACTTAAATGCACATGAAGCTTTTATGGCCTTTAGCATGTGCCTTAGCTCCTAATTGAAAATCAAGGTAAGTAGGTGGGGTCCTCCATGTTCTTCACTTTGAATTATTTCCATCTTCATTCTTTTGTTTCTTCTTTGTGCATGCATATTCCTTCATGAACACACTTGTAATTGAGTTTAATTTCCTACAAAATAATATAGAAACTTCCAATTAAATTTTCTCAATTAATATATGCACAAAAATGACCATTTTGCCCATGGATGAAGATGAATATGTGACAATTTCAAATAATATGAATTTTGGTTTAAACAAGTTAAAATACCCAATATGATCATTTATTCAATTTAAATAGATTAAATATGGTGGTAAAATTATGCAAATTTACGTGCACATCATTACACTATATATCGGGACCTATATTGTGAACTTTGTTATCATTTATGTTTTGGTGGAGACTACTTGGTACTTTTGGTTTCTAAAATAAGTTTGGGATAATTTTGTTTTTAGTGAAGCTGTTTTGCTATTAATTTATAATTAATGAAAGTTTTCTTCCACTGTAATATTTTAATCATTTTATGCTGTTGTCTTAGTCTCTGTGCTATGTTATGGATTTTTATTTCACCCGACCACCAATGCTTCCAATTATGTTCGATTTTCGGGGTGCCTAGAGGTGTGGGATGTCACATTTGGTATCGGAGCTAAGGTTTTGGTAATTCTAAAAATATTTTAAAATATAAAGGCTAAAAGGTATTTCAAATAATACTTTTCAAAGTATATGTATATATTTTGGAAAGAAAAGAAATTTTATAAATGGATCCCTCATATCTCTTCCTCCCTATCCATTGAACTATTTGTAGAGTACCTAATCCTATCTTTTTAATATCCATAGATAGAAATGTTAGAACCGCAAGGTATCCCCAAAGTTCCAGGCCTTAATATGCCTGCTTGGTTCAGACATTATTTGCAGGCTGCTGCACGAGAAGAGCCACCAGCTAGGGATGCTGCTCCGACGGAAGGGGCTCAAGCCTGTCCACCAGGCATTCTCGATTTTCCCAAGTTATGCAAGGACCACACCATCTTAGGAGGCGAGCCGTTTCTTGGCACTGAGTCATATACTGAGGCGAGAGCTTGGATTCGTTGTTGTGAGCGGATATTTGGACTTATAGGATTAGAGGACTTGACTCGAAGGCAGTTAGCTTCATGGTAGTTACAGGGAGAGGCTCTTTGTTAATGGGAGATTGTGGAGGCTGAGGCTGATAATTTGACTTGGGCGGATTTTCATACTAGGTTCGAGAGGAAATTCTTGTTGCAGGCGGAAGAGTGAGTGCAGCTAGAGAAATTTACACAGCTCAAGCAAGGGGATATAACAGATAAGGAATATGTTAATCAACTCAATGAGCTTGCCAGATTTGGACTAGACCACATCAATATTCCTTACAAGAAGGTGCTAAAGTTCGCTAAGGGTTTGAGTCAGCCATTGAAGAGTTTGACGGTGAGCCACATCGATGAGAGCCACTTTTAAGTGATTGGTAGAGATGGATTTGCTTGTTGATACTGAGAATAAAGGACATGTGGCGCAGAAGGGTGGTGGAAAGAAGTAGTGGAAAGGAAAGAGGAGAGGAGGAGGGTCGGGTGGAAAAAGGAAAGTTCCAAGGAATGACTGGAAGTGCAATACTTGTGGGAAACTAGGTCTCATTGCTAAGGATTGTAGAGAAGCGGGAGAGCGACCCAGACTG
Source organism: Allium cepa (assembly GCA_030765085.1). NCBI lineage: Eukaryota > Viridiplantae > Streptophyta > Magnoliopsida > Asparagales > Amaryllidaceae > Allium > Allium cepa. The sequence goes on from CM060945.1 coordinate 503,656,738, forward strand.
AGGTGTTATCTTTGCAATCAAGTGGGGCATATGAAAAAGGATTGTCCATCGAAGCCCAAGGACAGTTCACAGACACCTTCATAGCCTGCTCAGGCTTATGCTTTAGAGGTATCTCCTTTCTCTAGTACCCATCCGGTTCTGGACAAGGGTAAGAAGGTGATCATTGAAGGTGTGTTATTTATCTTCGATTTTCCTATTCATACCCTATTTAATTTTGGAGCTTCCCACTCTTTTATATCATGTACTCTTATAGAGGGTCTTGGTCTCGAAGCTTGCTTAGTGACCGACCCAGTAGTAGTATCAAACCCATAGAAGGATCGGCCTATTTATCCATGTTAGGTTGGGATTTGAATTTTTTTATTTTAAGGGTTGAGTTTGACTGTAGTGCCTTTGTATTAGGCTTTTCCGAGTTTGAGTTGATTCTTGGTTTAGATTGGCTGTCCATGTATGGTGCTATTCTTGATTGTAATAAGAAGGTAGTGAGGTTAGACACTTGTAGTGGATGCACCTTGGAGACATCTTGTGACCCTAGAGGATTAGTCATGTTGAGAAACCTTTATTCTCTTGACTTATCACCCGATAGTTTGAGTTCGGTACCCGTTGTTAGAGACTTTCCAAATATGTTCGAGGAGGTTTTTGCCTTCCACCTCGAAGAGAGATTGAGTTCAAGATTTACCTTGTCGATAATGCCAAACAGATTGCTTTACCAGTAAGGCATATGGCTCTTAAGGAATGTCATGATTTGAGCAAGCATAGCGGAGAGCTGTTGGTGAAGGGCTTCATTTGTAGGAACATTTCTGAGTGGGGCACACCAATCGTCTTTGCATTAAGGCGAATGGCTCTCTCAGGCTTTGCATGAATTATAGGGAGCTTACTACGCCGACGAAGAACAACTGTTATCCTCTTTCCTGTATAGACGATCTCTTCGACTGGATAGTAGGAGCCAAGGTATTTTCGCAGCTTGATTTGGCCATGGGATTTCATCAGTTGCGTGTGGCCGAAGATAGCATCGAGAAGACTGCGTTTAGGACTTTGGATGGTTTATTTGAGTGGTTAGTCATGCCATTTGGCTAACCAATGCTCCGACATATTTTGTGGACCTGATAAGTCGAGTATTTTGTGAATCGTTGAACAAGTTTGTGGTGGTGTTCGTCGACGACATTTTGGTTTATTTGCAAAGCAAGAAGGTGCATACTGGTCACTTAGAAGGAATGCTTAGGACCCTACGTGCACATAAGTTGAAGGCGAAGTTCTCCAAGTTCCACTTTTGGAGGGACGAGGTTCACTTTTTAAGATACATCGTTTCGGAGGATGGAAATGCAGTAGATCCGGCGAAAGTGGCAGTACCACAGGATTGGAAGACCCCTAAGAATTCCATGGACATAAGAAGTTTCCTTGATCCTGTCACCTATGGGCTACTATAGGAAGTTCATTAAGGACTTCACTAAGATATCAGCTCCACTTACCCACTTCACCAAGAAGAACTCAGCTTTTGTTTGGGATGCCAAGTGTGAGGATGCCTTTAGTCGATTAAAGGAAGATTTGACTACCGCATACATATTGGTATTAACGGATGGAACCAAGCATTTCTTTGTTTATATGGATGCTTGTGGTATGGGGATAGCGGTAGTACTAATGCAAGAGGGTAAGGTAGTGTGCTTTGCGAGTAGACAGTTGAAAATGCATAAGAAGAACTACTCGACGCATGATCTTGAGTTGGCAGCTACAGTTTTTGCACCTAAGTTTTGGAGGCACTATCTCATAGGAGAAAGATTTGAGCATTTCATGGATCATAAGTCTTTGAAGTATCTGTTCTCTCAGAAAGACTTAAATTTGAGACAATAAAGATAGATGTAGTTTTTAGCCTTTTATTACTTTGAGATTTCCTATACCCCTGGCAAGGGTGATGTAGTGGCAGATGCGATGAGTAGACACAAAGTGGTTTAAGTCCTCTATTTTTAAATGGAAGCATTTGGAGTACATTTCTACCTTTAATTTTAGACCTCCATCGGATTTAGCTCTGGGATTGTTAGCAGCCCTCGACATCCAACCTACTTTGATAGAGAAGATTGGAGCAAGGCAAGGTGAGGATGAAGAGTTAAAGGACATTTCAGATAAGCTTGGTAGAGGAGAGTCACCACCACATCTTAAGGGCTATACCATGGACACTAAGGGATGGCTTAGAGGGGATGGTAGACTTTGTGTTCCCCATAGTGAGTATTTAGTAGATGTGGTGTTGGCCAAGTCACATCATTCTAGGATGACTGTGCACCCCGGTAGTGATAAGATGTACCGGGATATGAAGAGGGTATTCTATTGGCCTAGAATGAAGAAGGGGGTGGTGAAGTATGTATCAAAGTGCATCACTTGCCAAAGGGTAAAGGCGGAACAGAAGAAGCCCAGAGGACTGTTGCAGCCATTGGATATTCCATTATGGAAATGGGAGAGCGTTCCTATGGACTTCATGGATGGATTACTAAGGTCATGGAGAGGAAACACGAGCATTTGGGTCGTTGTGGATAGACTAACAAAGAGCTCTCATTTTACATCCATTAAGTGTAATAAGACGGTAGCTTCTTTGGCATCTCTTTATGTAAGGGAGATAGTTAGGCTTCGTGGAGTTTCCGTGAGCATAGTGAGCAACAGAGATCCATTATTCACCAGTAAATTTTGGAGGAGTCTTCAGCAAGCCTTGGGAATGGAATTGAATTTGAGCACGGTATATCATCTCGAACAGATGGACAGACTGAAAGGGTAAATGTGGTTTTGGAAGATTAGCTCACATTGTGCATCATTGACTTCGGAGGTACTTGGGAAGACCACCTACCTTTGGTGGAGTTCGTGTATAATAATAGTTATCAAGCAAGCATTGGATGGCACCGTTCGAGTCTCTCTATGGAAGACCATGTAGATCACCAGCCTATTGGTGGGATACCACCAATACGATCTTGCTTGGACCAAACTTGGTGAGGAAAACTTATGAGAAGGTGGATTTGATTCGCAAGAGGTTGAAGACTGCACAAGATAGACAAAAGTCATATGTCGACAAAAGACATTCAAAGTTGGAGTTTAAGGTTGGAGATATGATTTTTTTCAAGGTTTCTCCTTTGAAAAATGTTATGAGATTTGGCTCAGTGGGTAAGTTGGCATCGAGATTTGTAGAACCCTTCCTATTACCGCACGATTGGAAAAGTGGCATACAGAGTTGATCTTCCAGATAAGTTGGTAGGAATTCACGATGTCCTTCATGTTTTACATCTGAGGAAGTGTCTACATGATTCTGCAGTAGTAGCAGAACCCGATCAGCGAAGGGAAGTGGAGGTAGAGCGTGAATTACTTGTGCGTCATACACCCACCCGTATATTGGAACACGACATCAAGAGATTACGCAAATAAGGAAGTTCATCTAGTGAAGGTTCAATGAGGAGATGACCCCAAGGAGTGCACATGGGAATCTGAGGAGAGAATTCGAACTTCTCCTCCTTTTTTATTTGAAGGTACACTTCAAATATCCTATCTTTGATCATTCCTTAGTTAGGGTCTTTTCGATAATCTTTAGGTGAAACCTATGGATGGTAACTTGGTTTTAAACATGTCATTAGTTCATGTTATGTTTGATGGATGAAAATGATTGCAAGTGGATGCCAATATTTGCAAATGGATGCATTACATGCACTAGATGGATATTTATTGGGATAATCGGCCAATTAGGTACACAGATCTACATATGTGTGTATGTTATCTATTGCATTTGCACATGGTTATGTGTGTGTATATATATATATATATATGTGTGTGTGTGTGTGTATAGATGGATGTTGCACTTGGGTGAATGATTGAAACATAAATATAGAATTATCAATTACACTAAGGTAATTTCATACATTTGGTTGCATGGCATAAGCATGCTTGCATTACAGGAGGCCAACTGAATCCGTAGAGCGACTACCTTTTCACATTAGGTAAGTTCATATGCATTTCACTTTGCATAAATTATAAATTGCATTAGTTAAAAATATAGACAATGGTAGAAATGGATGATGGTTGAGTAGATGGATTTAGTTCTTAGATGTTGGTTGTTAATTACGTTCTTCCGTCTTTGGAGATTCCGGAGACGAAATCCTTTAAGGGGAGAGAATGTAGCACCAAGATATTTTATGGGAAATATAATTAAAAAGAAATTAAAAGCGCATTTGGTGCAGTGGTAAAGGTGCTTGTTGACTTCCTTAGTGACCAAGGATCAAGTCCCATTATCGCCCAAAATCTGAAGCGATGTTTTTTTTGGCTGGTTCGTTTCCAGCGATTTTCTTAATTATTTTGGCATTGTTTCTGACATATGCGGCTTCCCATTCGCTCCCGTGATGTAATAGGATGAGACAGCTAAATTTTATTGGTTGAGCGATGTGTATGGGCTAGAATGGATAATCATTAAGTGTATGAAAGAACCGGATTTAATCTAAAATAATCAAATGGATTGTATTCACTCAAACAATCTATAAATAAACCATCTAACCTAAATCTAATCTCTTATCCAGCCGTTGCCATAATTCAACAGTAAAATTAGTGTGCATTATTCTTCCTCCTTTTCTCTACTAGATAAACAAATCTCTACCAAATTAAGTTATCCATATATATTCAAGTAATTTAGGGAGTTTAAAAGAATCAAAGGAAGAAAGATTAAAGCAAAGCTTTTCCAAATTAATACAAGCTCAAGTGCTAGGCGAGTGGGAAAAATATGAAATAGAAAAATAAAATAGTTTAATTTTAGTTCTTTTCTGGCATGTTAATATGAATTAATTTATATTATTAATTGAGATTAGATGTAAATCATTGCAACTTCTTCTTCTTCCACTTCTCAAATCTAATTCATGTTTGGTTTAAAATATGGGACATATAAATTATCTTTTCACATTTAATGTCATAAGTAAGATTGAAATTTATGTAAATTATTGTATCTTCTTCGTCTTCCACTTCTCAGTTCTAATTTATGTTCAAGTTGAAATTTGAAACAAACAAATTGTTATTCATGTTTCATGGCGTAAATAAGATTGGTTTAATTAAATTGAACTAGAACTGTTATTCAATTCCAATGGTAGAATAGGTTGGTTGAATAAATTCAGAATATGTTACTTGAATAAAATTATGGCTTTGATTGATATAATTACATAATTTTTAATATGGTTTTGGAACAAAATTAGAAAGTCTAATTGGCATAATTGATTGTTTCATATGTGGCCTAAAATGTACAAGTGGAATTTTGTGTGATTAAATGGTTTGTGGCTATTGGATAAATTTTTTGTATAGATTAGATCTCTAAAAGTAGAACATAAATTAGAGTCGAAAAATGTAAATTAAATGGACCCTAAAAGCTGGTGTAAATCTGTAACAAAATAGCATAAAAATTATAGACAAACCATACAGACCGTGAACTTGAAACACCATTTATGTAAGAAAAAGTGAATTGTGAAATAACTAAATCGAAAGTAAAAATGGCCTATAATAGATTAATGGAAATAAACAGTATGTAAACTGTAACGGTTAAATTAATTAATCAGGAAGCGATTTGCTAGGCAGACCTTGTAAAGGTCTGAATAGGTGTTTCATGCAATTAAGGCCAATATATATTTTTGGCTGTACAAATTAGGAGCGAGCAAGGAGGTTCACAAGGATGTTTTTTTACCTTTCATAGGTTGCTACTACATAGGATAGATAACATCTGCAATCATAGGCTTCTTCGGATAGATGGACGTGGACAGGACATGACAAGTGTGCTCCGACGTAGGCTTCTTTAGGCAGATCGTTGGAGGATTTTGTATAGCCGACCCAGCTATCGGCGCTCTTTCGAAGGACCGAGACTTTGGATAGGGACAAGTCTACATTGGTGGGCGAGGAGACAGGAGGGTAGGAGTCCAGTTTGGCGGAGTCTAAGTGCAACTTCAAGGTCCTACGAGGATGTTTGAGTCGGCGCCGGTCAGACGTAATAGGGTTTGAGTCACAATGCATTGGTGAAGAGCTTGACTTTCATGCTATAGCATGTGGATAGGTAAAGACAACCGATCCAGTAGGTCGATTGACATTTAGTATTACTAGATTGGTTGACTTCACTAGAGTGACCATGGACTTTGGCTTCCTAGGAATTGTATCTAAGAAAGATTCACTGCATTATATTATTCACACTCTGCGATATTGAGGAAGATATGGAATTAAACTGTTTTATTCTTTCTGCTTCATTTTATTTCTCATTCACCAGACTTTACGTCTGACACGTTCCTATTTTTCCTATTTTCCCCAAATCATAGGAGGGCAGGTCTAGCTTGCAGTTCTTTGCAGCTTGGAGGGTCACTGGAGCAGTTGTTATCTTCAGCATTTGTTTCTTTTGTTTCATGCACTTCGTTTCTCTTTTTCTTAATTTACTCTATATATGGGGACCTATATTGTGAACTTTGTTATGTTTATGTTTTGGTGGAGACTACTTGGTACTTTAGGTTTCAGAAAAAAATTTGGGATAATGTTGTTTTTAATGAAGCTATTTTGCTATTAATTTATAATTAGCGAAAGTTTTCTTTTGCTAAATATTTTAATCATTTTATGTTGTTTCCTTAGTCTTTGGGCAATATTATGGATTTTTATTTCACCCAACCAATCGTGCTTCTATTCACGTCCGATTGTTGAGGTGCCTAGAGGTGCAGGTTGTCACAACATCTTTCAAATAAGCTTACCGTCATGATAGATTTTCCATTTTGGGTTGTACTCCTTTAAAGTTGAGCTTCCAGATGGCTCCAGAGATTTATCTTGTATTCTACCTTGATGATCAACTTTAATGGCATGACGTCTTTCTTCTTTAACAATGTTAAGTCGACCTTGCTCTTACCTTCGAACGTATGGGCTTTCAAGTTTCTCCTTAGAGAGACCATCTCATATCCTATTATAGGTTTAGCAGTTTTAGAAAATTTCTGAAATCGGGCTACTTTCAAGAGTTCTTGCATTTGTAGTAGCTATTACTCTAAATGCCTTATCCTAACTGCATTATCATCTAGTTGTGCTGGAGTTGATGGTTACTGTAACGACCCCAAATTTAGTCATTTGATATTCGAATATTTAATTGATTTTAAATATTCAAAAGTAAATTTTATAAGTTGAATAACTTATATTTTGAATATCTTGATTTAACTGGATAATTAAATTGTTGATTTAATATTTGAAATTGCAGAAATAATTGGAATATGTATTTAATGTGAATGAAAATGATTTATAAAGTTTAATTAAATTCTATTTGAATTAGAACGATGTTGGTAAACATTTAAAATTGAACTAAAAGATAATTTGTAGAAACTGAATATTTTAATATTAATTACAGTGTAAAAATAGCCATTTTCAAACATTCTCAGATTTCGACGAATTTCAAATTTCGTGTCTATCGGATTTACGGTTTAGTCGTGGAAAGCTAAAACGCGTAGAAACTTATTTAAGTGAATTTTTAATTTAAATAATTCTATTCAAAAAACTATCTTCCAGATATGATCGAATTGGCTCCTAATACATATTTCATTGTGTTTGGAATAGAGATAAAACATTATAAACGCTAGGCAGCACGCTTCATTTGAAGTTCAAAAAAATTCAAATGAATAGTGCGCGAGAATTTTCTATATGAGGCCAAACTTTTTTATAATTTTCACAAAACCTAACTAGGGTTTCAAGCTAGCAGCCATTAGCATTTGATGGCTGAAAATGACTCTCCTGTTTCTCTCAATCTCTCTCAATCCATGAACAATTAACAAAAACTCTCAACTACAAAAACGTAGGGCACATCGAGATCTTCAAATCTATATGATGATGAACGAGTTTCGTGGATTAGATCGACGACAAAGAGGCCTTTTACGTGGCAGTTCGCACATGCTTTTCTAAAGGAACATGCAACCGAGTTCGACCATTCTCCTGTAGTTGGTAGAGCTCACGAAGGTCTTCGTGGTGGCAAGCCTTGATCAACGTCTCGGCATTCGAGGAGGTCGCGATATTCGTCGATAGATTGGCGACATTGGGTTTTATTCACGTTTGAATAAGTGATGGGAAGAAGAAAGCATCGCACGACCAGATTTCATCAAGCAGAAAACATGCGGATGACGTTAAATCTAGGTTAAAATTTTAAATAAAAGTTGTATATAATTTATATATTAATTCGTACAATCTTCGGAACGCCATAACTTCTTCATGCGAGGCCCGTTTTTGACGAAACAAGTTGCTTTGGTCCATATTGATGAGCATTACATTTTAGAGCTGGTTTGGAGTTGATTGGAGCTAGTGAAAATTTTAAGTAAAATTAAACGCTCGTTGTACATATTGATTTTATATAAGTGGAACCAAAGTGAGTGCAACTCACTCTTTCCGAGTCACTGATATTTTTATATAAGTGAGAATAAATGTATTTTATGATGATTGATGATGGTTTGGATGATATATGATGTATCATCTACATATTGGTTGGTATTTGGATATATTCCTATTTATTGTAGAAGACGAGAACCTATATTTTCTCGTACATGAGCGGATGACCCTTTGTACGTGCAACTACCTCGAATCGGACATTATACACATATTCAAATATGTATATTTTTTGCAGGTGACAGGTTGGAGGGATCCAACTAGATTCCTTACCACAATTGATTTATTTACAGATATTGATATCTATGCAGTTAAAGCGCTCGACAGATTCAAAGCGGTGGAGGTGCAAAAAGTCATAACGGGGATACAACGAGGATATAGCGGGATAAGCAGATAGCTCTAAAATAGCATATAAAACTCGTACTTAATGTTTTTTACAAATATATAAATGGTAATTAAAAGAAAAATTATCACTCAATTGAATTATAATCAATACATAAATGATTTTAAACAAAAAAAATGTGCGAATATACTTTAAATAAATGTACAACTGTTATATAACATAATTGAATTTAGTAGAATATTAGAGTATTTTCATTTCTGAAAATATATTAAAAATTAAATCAAATAAATTAGTTTCATAATTTTTATAATGTATAAATGCAATTTTTTAATTCACTTTATTAAAGAAGATACAGCGGAAATAGCAAAATATAGCGGGAATAGCGGGATATAGCGGAAATTGCAGGGATTAAAGCGGAAATGCTATATTTTGGGGCTATATGGAAAAATCGTGGTGGTAGAAATCCGCTATGAGATATTGTGGGGTTATAGCGGGGTAATAGCGGGGCATTAACTACACAGATTGATATATATGCTATTATCATATGATATATGATGATTTGGATATCGTGACTGATGTATTACTGCTATGGCAGCATTGGGCCTATTTTTGGAATTTTAGAAATGTTAAAGTGATGATTTCAAATTAAAAAGGATTTTCAAGTGATTTTGAAAATATACGTTTTGTTGAATTTTGAATTGTTAAGGAAATGAATTTATTTTAAATAAATAGAAGCTATAATTTTTATGTTATAAAAATTATGATTTTTGTGAAATATAATTAGAATGTGATATTTGAAATATGGAGTTAACTACTTTGTAAATAATTTAAATTAAGATTTTTGAATTATTATAAATGGATTACATATAAGATTTATAAAAGTGAATTTTTATAAATCAAAATAATGGAATTATTAACGAGTTTTGTAAGTATTAAAATGAAGTTATAAATGGGTTTTATAAATAAATAATATTTCCATATTTATGAATTAATTATGTTATAAAAAGAATTATTTTATAAATAAATGAATTATAAGTAATTAACTTATAATTTGGATATTGGTATATAAATGAGATAAATGGAATTTATTAATAAAGGAATTTCGTATATGGAAGTTTTTATAAAATATTTATGGAACTTATAAACATTGTTTTATAAATGTGAAATCAATTTAAATTAATAAACTAGATATGAAAGTTTATTGAAGGAGATATATCCACGATTTTGAAACGTGGATAATCCTTCAATAAATATGTAGAAGTAATGAATTTGGTAAAGGAGATATAATCAAGATTTTGGACAGTGAATTATCCTTTAAATTGAAATGTGCAACAATAATGAATTTGGCTAGGTATTATATTCATGATTTTGGACAGTGAATAATTTATTAAATAAAATGGATATGTTTTAGAAAGTGATCTTTGGAAGTAAATAAATGTTTTGGGAAGTGATATTTTAAATAGAGTTAAATGATTTTCGAAAGAAGATGTTTTGTATAGTGTATGGGATTTATATATCTATCTAATTTTCGAATCCCTATACTAGTGATTTTGGTTTGTCATAACGATGTTTTACACAACATTCATTTTGACCCAAATAAGTATGTTTAAGAGAATGTATTCCTTAAGAAATGAAGTATATACTTAATCTTGATTTAAGTATACGTAATATTTTATAAGTGTTGAAAAAAGAGAATTATGAATTACTTATTATTAAATAAGCATATGGAGATGTTTTCCAATATTGAAATATTGAAAAGTTTTAAGAATATATCATTTTAAAGATAATTTGAAGGAATATTTGGCAAGTGATTTAATTAATAAAAGATTAATTAAAAGGGCCAAGTGTTTCCTTATGGTGCTAAAAATTCATTTGTTTGCTTTGATAGTTAAATAACCGACTATCAAAATTTGGCCATTTTAGTTCCTCGACTTGATGTGGAAACTATTTAGTTGTACATTTAGTACGTAGCCATCTGTGTAGGCATGACTATCATTTTGGAAGTGCGCTATGGATCGTGTAATATGGATATATGATATTACAGAGTATAATGATGATAATGATACTTTAAATAGTGCAAAATAAAAAGCAGTATAGTAAAATGACACCAGAGATTTTTATACTGGTTCGGAGCACTGTCCTATTTCCAGTCCTAGACTCCTTCTGGAATTTCACTAAAACAACGACCCTCATTTAACCCGGAGGAACTGGTCTATACAACCCCTGAGCAGCCGAATAGGGACCTGAGCAACAGAACATGATTTTGCCTCAACAGCCAAAGAGGACTTCACTTGTCTAAGCAGCAGAATAGGACTTCAACTAATACAGAAAATAGTTTGACTAATGTGTGTTCTGATAACACAGATTTGTCACTTATAGTATACCCTTCCTATAATCTTCTCCTCGATTATAAATGTTTATATTTGAATTATACGAAGAATAGAAAGGTATAAAATGCTTTTATGCAGAATACTTGGAAGTATGATTGCAAATAGATTTTAGAAAGTTAGATCAGAGAATAAGAGAAATCGATTGTGATTAAGTGATTTGAAATGAAGTTGGAGTTTGTATTCATAAGAGTTAGAAAACTACGACTGTTGGTGAAGAGTTTCAATCGAAGTGTTGCATTCGAATCTTTTCGTTAAAGATTCACCACTCTTCACAAAAGTCGTATCCTTTCAAAAATATGGTTGTTATAGAAATTCAGTCAACTGGTCTTTAGGGTCAGTCGACTGAATATTCGAACTAATTTAAATATTTAAATTCATATATTCGTGCACTATGCGTGTTGCACTTTTCTCCAGTGTCAGTCGACTGGAAATTTTAGGTCTGTCGACTGACCTGGTGTATTTTGTGCAATATGCACAGTTTGCGCACACACACACACATATAAATTTCAATCTTTTGTAAATTAATTATATGCTTATATATGTGTATAAAAAATTTGTAAATAGAGTGATAAAAATATATAAGCTAATATATACGTAACCGAGGAGAGATTTTAATAATGTTGATCTAAGACTCAAAAAATCAAATAATAATAAAATTGACGCACCGATTTTGAAGTCTTGTCTCCTTGTAGTGTATATTCTCTTTTGTCTTAGCAGTCATCAAATCTGTATGTTGTAGATGATAGCTTTGGGTCATGAATCAAAACCAAGTCTCAACATTCTCCCCCTTTTTGATTGATGACAAACCGTAAATAGATATAGATTTCGACTGTATATAAAATAACATAAATACTTATCCCCTCGAATCTTTGACGCTCTATATCCTGCATTTTTATTAGTAACAACAATATTTTTGAATATTTTCTCCCCCTTTGTCATCGGCAAAAAAGAATAAGTAATATGATATTATAAGGTGAAAGATAATATGAAATAAAACCAAGAACAATCATACACATTTAATATCCATAGACAAATAAACTAAAATGTTTGAAAAAATAAATAGACTACTCCATCGAAACAATAAACTAGAATGGCCATTTAAGTACAAACCATATTAATTAAAACAAATGTCTTGAATTAAAAGAAAAATAAATATCTTATACCATCGAACCCTTACCCTTACCACCATCTCCTTCATTACCATCATCATCACTACTAGCTTGATCGTCCTCAGAAGAAGAAGAAGACCATGTAAATACGGGTTGCTTTCCCGGATCGCCTATAGTAGAAGTAGATGTATCGGAAGAGCACGATATAGCTTGCCACAATTTTGTAAAAAATCCTTTGACTTTATCGAGCTTCTTATCAACTTTGAGGATGTTTGATTGAAGGATTTGTTGATTACGGCACATGATATTGATGGCCGCACATGGTTCAAGACCTTCATCTGGAATTGTAATTTCTTCTTGTTGATATCGAGTTGATGTCTGACGAGATGGTCGGTGAGAAGACTCGCCTTGCTGTGGTTGAACTTGAGTTGTTTGGCTCTGTGTCCATTACTCAAAAGATATTATAGGAGTGGTCGGGCAACTGGTAATTTCATTAAAGCTAAGGTCCGAGCGTTTAAACACCTAATAGTAGAAACCGGTGAATCCAGTTTCGGAACTTCACATGCTTTGAGAAGACGCATAATATATTCATTGTGATAAATTATATTCATTTTTCTTGGTTAAAGCTTAAAAACTCGTCAATTATTAAACGAAGCCAATTTATTTTGATGTTTACAAAAATTGTATACAAGGCTCGAAAATTATGTTCATAGACGAGTTCATAACTCCTGGTTCTAGGAGTTAAAGTTTTCATTAAGATGCGATGAATTATTCGTGCCTTTGGTCGTAAAGACATTGATTTTAACTGACGCATATCGTATTCAAGAAATAAATGGATTACACGATCTCGAACAACCAAATCAACATCAATAGTAGATAACTCAACTCCATCATTTTCTGTTTTTAGTATATCAGCCATACGATCTAGAGAAAAGAAGAGGGGCTTACCGCATACGAGACTCCATATGCAATCTTCCTGATTTGGCACATCTTGATGACCTAAGTTGAGATTAGCGCAGAACAACTTAACCATAATTTGGTTAATTTTGTGTTTATTGTCGTCGATATCAATTAACAACTCTAAATTGCTACGGCGGGCCAATTCTTGAATATGATAAGGTGAAAAATCAGGGAATTTGATGAAGGAACCTTCAAATATTCTCGAATCTTGCATCCGTCTCCATCATTTCATTGCGGTGTCGTCAAATAGCCACCGTTGAATTTGTTCATTAGAAGGAGGTTGAGTCGAGGAAGAGGCTTGACCTTTATGTTTTGGTGCCATTTAATTTTGATTTTGAAGAGGAAATTTGATTTTTGGGGAGCATAGGTTTTTGAAGATTTTGGGAAAAAAACTAAATTATGAAGGAGGAGAGAAGGTAAAGTGATAAATAAAGGGGTAAAAGGGTAGGTGAAAAGGTAAAAAGCCTTTCAGATCTATGGCTCAGTCGACTGGTGCAGGCCTTCAGTCGACTGAAGCTGAAGGTTGTGAACTTTCGACCTTCTGGTCCAGTCGACTGAGGCCCTGCAACAGTCGACTGGCCATGTTCATTTTTTGTGAATGTTACAGTGTCAGTCGACTGGTGCAGGGGGTCGGTCGACTGATGCTGAAGGTTGATTATATTCAACCTTCTGGACTACTCGACTGAGGCCCTACAACAGTCGACTGGCCGTGCTTATACTGTAAAAGTTTTGCAGTGTCAGTCGATTGTTTTTCATACCTAGTCGATTGGCCTGTAGCTTTTTGCACATTGAATTATTTATATGATATGAAATGTTTGTATTTTATTTATTCTACAAAACTAACTTTATTTTGCAGTCAGATGTGAATATTTTTTTATATCTAAGTTGTTGTGTATTGCACGGGAAGTAGTTTTATTTTAGATATATAAACGTACACATAGATAGAAAATTTATTAAACATAAAATGAAAAATTATTAAACACTATGATTATTTCTTAGGACTCGGTATCTTGAATTCTTTCAGTTGTTTACGACGAACATTGGAAGCTTCGTTGCGATCCCATGAATTTGGTGAGTACGGTGGTCGCGGAGGAGACGAAGTCGAAGGACGTCGGATAGGCGAAATGGCATTTTCGTCTATCGGGTGAGACGAAGCCCTGTAGAATTTCATTGCTATGTGCTCATTTATACCTATACGTCTGGAGTTAATTTTCTGTTCAAAATACATCTCCTGCTAAAGCATTAGAGACTCCTATTGATAATTGTGGAGATCGTCGATCTTTTATTTTGTGTTTGGTGAAATTTCAACGGTCTTTTTTCCTTTTTTCTTGTCTGGCATGTATCCGGCGTGGTAAACCGATGATGGTGAACCTTTGTGGTCTGGTGTTTTTAGGGAGTTTGGGTGTGGCAAGGATTTCGATAGAGTCGGTAGAAGAGGAAGTTGACATTATCTTAAAAACTGATGTTAATGATTTTTTATTTCAGAGAATTGAATGTAGTATTGTTTTTGAGCGCATAGGAATGGGAGAATGCACTTATTTATAGTTTTATTTTTAGAGAAAATAAGATATAATTAGTGGATTATATTAATTCCAGCCTAAAAGAATGTAGAGACACAGGTATTCTGATGGCTGAGCTAAGCTGTTTAGATATAATATAAAATTAATAATGTAAATTATAAAACTAATTGTGACATATAAAGTAGTATAAAATATATGTAACTATATAATAAAACGGCCATAAGAGACTAGAAAAGGAAACATTAATAGCTCAAGTGGTAAAGACCTCTGGACTATTCACAACATGTCAAGAGTTCGAGTCTCATCATGGTTAAAATTTTGAATTTTTCGAAATTTTTTATTTTTGACTTTTTAGTTTAGAAAATTTTATATTTTTATTTATATATCATTGCTTGAGATTATCCCGAGCTCACGTCGCAATTTTATAAACGTATTCTCTAATAGTGGTTTAGTAAAAATATCAGCCAACTGATTTTTTGATGGTATGTAGTCTTGGTTTATTATATCTTTTTCTATATTATCACGTAAAAAGTGATGTCTAATATCTATATGTTTAGTTCTCGAGTGATTTGCTGGATTTTTAGATAAATATATTGCACTAGAATTGTCGCGGTAAATTGTTCATCTTGATAAGTTGATTCCAAAATCTTTAAGTGTCTGTTGCATATAAATTACTTATGCGCAAGCTAGTGCTGCAGAAATATATTCTTCTTCACAAGTTGATAGAGAGACACAGTTTTGTTTCTTACTAAACCAAGATATTAACGATTTACCAATGCAATGACACATACCACTTGTACTTTTTCTATCTGTTCGTGATCCTCCGAAATCAGCATCACTGTATGATACTAATTCGAATGAACACTCTTTTAGATAGAAAAGTCTAAAATTGTAGTTTTACTAAGATAACGTAGTATTCGTTTTACAGCACGTAGATGTGATTCTTTCGGGTCTGCCTGAACTCGTGCACATAAGCATACACTCATCATAATATGTGGTCTACTTGCTGTTCAATAGAATAGTGATCTTATCATACTACGATTTAATTTCTGGTCTACACTTTTGCCATTTTCATCTTTATCAAAATGTGTTGTTGTACTCATAGGAGTTGGTTTGGCAGAAGTGTTTTCCATTCCAAAACATTTAATAAGATTATTACAATATTTTTCTTGATTAATAAATATTCCATTTGAAACTTGTTCAATTTGTTATCCTAGAAAATATGATATTTCTCCCATATGAGACATTTCAAATTCTTTAGTCATTATTTCAGAAAATTCTTTACATAATTCATTATTAGTTGAGCCAAATATAATGTCATTGACATATATTTGAACTATTAATATATCATTTTTAGAGCATTTTATAAATAATGTTTGATCTACTTTTCCTATTTCGAATCCAGAATTAATTAAATAGTTTTTAGGACGTTCATACCAAGCACATGGTGCTTGCTTTAATCCATATAAAGCATTCTTAAGTTTATATACATGATCTGGATATTTTTCATGAAAAAATAAAGGAGGTTGTTCAACATAAACATTTTCTTTTGGTATAACCATTTAAAAAAGCACTTTTAACATCCATTTGATAAAGTTTAAAATTATTAAAACAAGCATACGCCAATAATATCGGTATTGCTTCTAGTCTAGCAACTGGAGCAAACGTTTCTTCATAGTCTATTCCTTCTTTCTGGTTATATCCTTATGCTACTAGTCTTGCTTTATTTCTAGTTATATTTCCTAATTTGTTTGCTTTATTTTTATTAACCCATTTAGTTCCTATAACCGTCTGATCGGTCGGTCTGGGTACTCATTTCCAAACTTCATTTCGTTCAAATTGATTTAATTCTTCTTGCATAGCAATAAACCAATTTTCATCGGATGATGCTTCTTTAGTATTTTTAGGTTCTATAGTAGAGATGAAAGCTACATTACTCATTAAATTTAATTGACTTCTAGTTTGAACATTTAAATTTGTTTCTCCAATTATATTTTCTGTAGGATGATTTCGTAAAACTCTTCGAGGAGATCTCATTGTATTAGTAGTATTTCTATTTTCTAGATTATAAACAATGTTTTCATCTTCTCCAGATAAAATGATATCATCGTCGTCTGTCGTATTGTTTATTATTGTTTTTGCTTTATTAAGTAAACCATTGTCATTAAATGTAGCATAAACAGTTTTAGCATTTTCATCAAAAGATACATGAAGTGATTCTTCGATAGTATATTTTCGTTTATTAAAAATTCGATAAGCTTTACTTCGATTCGAATATCCAAGAAATATTCCTTTCACATTTTGAATCGAATTTGCCAAGCTGATCTTTTGTATTTAGTATAAAGCATTTTAATCCAAATATTTTAAAATAAGATAGGTTTGATTTTCTACCATTAAATAGTTCGTAAGGTGTATTTTTGGTGAGAGGTCTGATAGAAACACAATTCAGAACATAACACGCAGTTGCAACAGATTCTGCCTAAAATTGTTTTGGTAACGTGCTTTCATTTAGTAATGTTCTTGCACATTCTTATAGAGTTCGATTCTTTCATTCTACAACTCCATTTTGTTATGGAGTTCTAGGAAATGAAAAATTATGAAATATTCCTTTCTTTTTACAATAGTTATCAAATTGTTAATTTTCAAATTCACCTCCATGATCACTTCTAATATTTTTATTTTTAATACTTTTTAAATTTTGAATTGGTTTAACAAAAATTTTGAAATTTTCAAAGGTATCACTTTTATTTTTCATAAAAATAGTCCATGTATATCTAGAAAAATCATCAACTATTACAAGTACGTACTTATTATGATTTATGGATTGAATTTGGGTAGGACCAAATAAATCCATATGAAGTAACTCGAGTGGTTGTAACGTCGAGATAACTTTCTTTGATTTGAACGAGGATTTAGTTAGTTTTCCTAATTGACATGAGTCACATATATCATTTACTTTAAAATTCATATTTGGTAATCCTTTTACAAGATTGTTTTTAGAAATTTTGTTTATATTTTTGAAATTGATATGACAGAATCGTTTATGCCATATCCATGGATCATTTTCTTTAGCTATTAAACATAATCCGAGTTATGTTTAACTTTCATATTTAAAATGTTAATATTTTTATCTCTATTTCCTTCGAAAATAAGATTTTGATTCTGATCAAGAATACTACACTTATTTTCAGAAAATGTTATTTTAAAACCTTTATAGCATAACTGACTTATACTTAATAAATTATGTTTTAAATTCTTAACTAATAAAACATTTGTAATAAGAGCTAAATTAGATGTACAGTAATTGCTCACATCGCCTTTGCCGATGATATATCCCTTGGAATTTTCTCCAAAAGTGACAGAACCTCTATCCGAGTATGTAATATTTATCAACATGTCCTCATCTCCTGTCATATGTTTTGAGCAACCACTGTCGAGTATCCATTTTCCTCTTTGCTTGAGTGGGACCTACAAAAAATATGAGATATCGTTGTTACCCACCTTTTTAATAGGGTCCCAAGAGTTAGGCCTTGGGAAACCAAACCCAAGAGGGTTTAGTATCCCTTTTATAAATATAATTTTTATTATTATGAGCATCTTCTATGAATGAACTAATATGCTTCTTTTTTATTAGTTTGTTATTGGCTTTAGGTATCCATATACTTATAGTAGTAGAAACTAATCTATTTAAAGACGAGGGTGTTTTATCAGATTTAACTTTGTTCAAATGACTAGATTGTGACTTTTTAACTTTCTTCTTATATCCTAAACCATGTTTATTACTAACAGATTGTGAATTCTCAATAATTCTAGAAAATATTTCTCTACCTTTATTAAAATTTGATACATTTTTAGTGATTCCATCTAGTTTAGTCTTTAGAGTTGAATTTTCTAGTTCTACCATTTTAATATTATTTTTTAAAACATGATTCTCAGAAACAAGACCATCATTCTTTTCTTTTTGAGTTTCAATTTCTTGACTCAATAATATAAGTTAAGAATTAACATTAGAGAGAGATTCTTGAGTTTTCTCAAGTTCTTCTTCCAATATTTTCTTCTCATTTTTAAGCATATCTCTTTCGAATTCTGCCTTTTTCTAATTTTCAATAATGTCTTTATATTTTCTTTTAAGGCGTTTCAAAGTATCTAATAATTAAGAGTTTATTTCTATCATATCATCAAAAGTAAAATCACAAACTGCATTAGCTTTAGCTATAAAACATATGTTAGCTTGTTCATTATCGCTGTCACTTTCAGTTCCCGAAGAAGATGATGAGGAATCTGAATCATCCCATGTGACTAAAAAAGCTTTTCTTTTGAATTTGTCCTTCCTTTTATTTCAATGTTCTTTCTTTTGATTTGGACAGTCTTTCTGCATGTGCCCTTTTTTGTGATAGTTAAAACATTCCATAACTGATAAAGACGATGATTTATTGCCGGTTGAGCTTCTCTTGTTATTATTTCTGTTTCCTTTTATATATTTCTTGAAGTTCTTTGCAATAAAAGCTAGGTCGTCTTTGTATGAGTCTGATTCTTCTTGTTCAGCATGAAATGCTATATTCTTTTTATTTTGAGTCTGAACTCTTTTTGCTTGCAAATTTACTTCGTAAGACATTAGATTTCCTATTGATTCTTCTGGAGTTATTTTGGAAATATCGTTCGCTTCATCAATAGGGAGAACTTTTCTTTCCCATTCATCCGTTAATGAATTAAGAATTTTGGATACGATATCAAAATTTGAATATTTTTCTCCTAGTCTTACTAATGAATGATAGATATCCTGAAATCTTCAGTATAAGTCATTTATGGATCCATTTTCTTTCATTCTAAAGTTTTGAAACTGACTCTTGAGCATGGATATTTTGCTTTATTTAACCTTGTTGGTTCCTTCATGTGTGACTTTGATTGTACGCCATATTTCATAAGCAGTATTTCACATGCTAACACAGTTAAACTCATTTTTATCTAAGGCACAAAACAACATATTCATGGCTTTTGCATTAGCTGTGGCATCTAATTTCTGTGTATTTGACCAAGTGGAATATTCTTCAGTAGGAATAGTATATTCTGTTTGAGTTATATTCCATGGTTCAAAACTATATGCTTTCATATATACTCTCATTCGTGTGGACCAATAGTTATAATTCATGCCATTAAATAGTGGTGGACGTGCAGTAAATTGTCCTTCAACAAAGCTAGTGTTAATGCTAGTGCTGGTGTTAGTGTCCATATTAATAGATTATTAGATAACTATGTTACGGTTATATGATGACCTCGCTTTGGTACCATATTGAAGTGCGCTATGGATCGTATAATATGGATATATGATAATACAAAGTATAATGATGATAATAATACTGTACATACTGCGGAATAAAAAGCAGTATAGTAAAATGACACCAGAGATTTTTATACTGGTTTGGAACACCGTCCTACTTCTAGTCCTAGACTCCTTCTGGAATTTCACTAAAATAACAAACCTCACTTAATCCGGAGGAACAAGTTTATACAACTCATGAGCAGCTAAACAGGGACCTGAGCAGCATAAAAGGATTTCGTCTCAATAGCCGTAGAGGACTTCATTGCCTAAGCAGCAGAACAGGACTTCAACTAATGCATAAAATAGTATGACTAATGTGAGTTCTGATAACACGAATTTGTCACTTGTAGTACACCCTTTGTAACATCCCGCCTTTTTGCACACTTTAAACCGACACACGTGCCAATTCAAAGCATACGCAAGGGCGGATTGTTATGGGGTAAATAAGAAAACAGAGGAGAAATAAAACAAAACAGAATCTCACAGCGGAAGGATAAAATATAATAATCAAATATACAGTTCATGAAACTGTTTTACAAAATAATTTGTTTTTCTTGTGCAATAAATATCAGAGTTACACATACCAATACAACAATGCAGCGGAATTAAATGGTGTAGTGCACTAGTATAAATAATAATAATACAAATCTTCGTCTTCGTCCTCCAAAGCTAAATCTTCAAATCCTGAAACGCTCGGACTGACCCGAGCGAATTTGAAAAGACAAAAACACTCGAGTCAGACTAGAAAATCTTATGTGAGTTAAATAAACAGAAATAAATATGAGTACAGTAACTCAAGAGATGTTCGGGATTTACATCTCCTAAGGATCCGTTAAACTATTTACTATGTAGTATATTGCGCTATTATAATAGTGTCTATTTATAAAATAAACTTACTTTTAAATAGCGTTAAGGCTTTACATTTTCCACCTTAACACGTAATAGTCCCAGTAGTCCGTCCAATATCATAGCCCCTCCTGATCGGGAAGCCACTAGAGGATACCACACGGGCTACGGGAGAAAACCAAACTCGTACAAGGCGCGATATGGTAGGTGACACGGCACAACTAGGCAATGCCAGGGTAGATATACCAATTGCTATCCAGGCTGGTGGAAACGCGTAGCCGCAGTTACCGCCCACCTCGGACTAACTCCCCAAAATCAAAATATAGAAGTGGCCACTGAATCAAATCCAAGTCAAAGTATAATATCGAAGAGGAGCGTCCGATCAGAGGAATGACCTCATTGGCCTGAGAATCGCTCCTGTTTTAGCCACCTTATGCCAACTCACGGGAGTTGGGTCCACGTATTTACCTTACAGGAAACGTCGCCACCACCTACTTCATTCTGGAATCTCCACCGCGTACACGGTTAGTCAAAGTGGTTTTCGGTATCGACAGAGAGTATGTCCATATCCGATCCCGGTCTCTTTGCCAACCAATCGTTATTATAACACCGCGGTCATTTAAAAATAGTTTATACTTTTAAAACCAGAATATAATCCATTTCAAACCGTAATATTACGATATCATTTCTTCTTTTAAAACCCAAAACAATATGATATCGTTTATCCCAAATAAAATTATTTCTTTCCAAAAATTATGTCACTTTTTATTATTTAATATCCCATGTAACCAATATTCTGTTTGTAACTTTCAACATAATTCTTCGAAAATCCATAGCATTTTAAAACCATTATTCTCAAAACTAAATGGTTTGGATATTCAACGGTATGCGAATAAAAAAAAAAAGTTTAACTTTACTGTTGCTTTATAAAGAAATAAATTACATGGCTTTCCAAATATTTCTTCTTTTAAAGTTAAACCAAAATCCAAAATATTACTTCAAGTCGCAAAACCATTTCAATTTTATATATATTTATATCCATTTTTGAGCATTAATATTTCAACTAAAGTTGGATTTTTATCCTTTCAAAATCAATATTCTATTAATTAATCTTGACCATTCACATAAAATCCATAATTAATAAGACTTCAATTTCTAGTAAAATATATATATATATATTTCCAAATTCAATTTTTACTAGAATATTCATTTCTATTTAATTTTGGGAAAATCCAATTACAAATATCATATCTTAAAATTTCCACTTAACATTAAAACATAGGATATAAGTTATAAATCTCCATTTTCTAAATTTTCTTCCATTTTTAAATAAAGGAGTTTGTGCACCTTTTAATTTCAAAATTCTTAACTTTACATGTATATGAATACGGAAGAAAATATTTATACAGTATAAAATTTTAGATTATTATAAACCGTATTCCATCCAAACCATAGTAATCACATTTAAAATAGTTATATATATACCGCGGTGCCTGTATATAATTTTCTATCCTATGGTCAAGTGATACGGATATTTATCATTTCAATCCGCAATTTAAAAATAAACTGCGGTTGTATATCATTTCAAACCGCAATCCCGAAAGGAATGAAATATGCATGATAATTTGAAATTTAATGATATGCAATAAACATTCATTCATCAACACATCCATCATCCAATCACAACCATCAACCAATATCAATCAATAACAATATATGTTTGGTAATATACAACAGGTAATAATTGGCAATTTTATTTCAAATTATATTTATCAACTATTAATCTAACAATTTATATTCAGTGATAATTGACATAACTGTTAACTAATAGTTCATATGCAAACAATAATTCTAACAGCCAATTAACACGTAATAAATCAATTAAATTAACAGTTAAATTCAATAAAATGCAATTCAACAGATATAAATGAAATAACATGCCAAAAGCTCATAAATAAATTTCTATTCATTTCTAAAATTTATTTAACAAACATAAAAGCTTCTAGTAATTGTGAGTGGGTCAAAACACTCACCTTTTGAATTTAAATCGAATTCAAACCCGATTTAAACCCAAAAATTCGCCCGTCTCAGAATTCGTCCAAACCAGCGTCATCGAGTCCGGAATTTAATTACGATCCTAACAAAAAAAAATCTCGCGTCAAACGGAGTTCGTATGAGAACGTTATGTCGAAAATTGCGAATGAAAACATAAAATATAAAATACAAAAATGGAACACAATTACACAAAATTTGATAGCCACGTCATCCTCACCCATTTCTTCCCAGAACGCGCCCAAGACCAAAACACGCGCCATTAAATCTGAAAACCAAGTCGAGTTTTTGCCGTCAATCCAACCGTCGATTCGCGAAACAAATCATATGGATGCGATCACCTTCGTTCCCTCGTCAAAACCCAGAAACCGTTTTCCGATCCGACGAAGTTTTGCGCGACGATGATGAACGGTTTTGGGGCTGTTTGAATTTATTCTGGATGAATGACAGCTCCAATTGAAAAACGAATTTCACCAGTATTTTACGCGTATCGAATACTTCAACATATATTTTTTCTGGAATTTTCTGAAATTTTTGAGTTTTGACTTTTGATTTTGAACTGTGGATAGATCTGGAATTGGATCTGAGATGTATGCATTTGGGGAAGAGAAAAGAGTGAAGAAATGAACGTACAGCAAATGAAAAAGAAAGGAGCTAGGGTTTATAGATGTATATTTATAGATAGGCTAGAGGTAGGGTAGCTAGACTGGATACGCGAACGTGCGTGACAAACCATGGTCCAAAAAGCCCGCTATGCCTCCGGAGTCGGATTTGTTAAAACTATATATCCAAATAGGTGTTTTAAAATATTCTGAACGCAATGGAAAAAGTTTCGCGACCAAATTCGATCGTATGAAGAAGTTATGCCAAAAAAAACAAAAATTTCACATTGATTTCAAAATGCGTAAATTTCAAGGCGTTTCGAGTCCGTACGATCAAACGACAAGTCCGATCGCTACGAAACTTGAAACATTATTATAATTCACCGTTACGGATCCGATGAAACTGGTTTCGTCGAAATCCGAGTCCGTGCCCAAAATGGCTATTTTTATATTAATTAAATAAATAGGCAAATAAATTAATTGAATTCAATCTTTAAAATTTTTGACTTTAAAATTGAAAATTTGATCATTTTTATAATTTCACTTTAGTTACAACAAATTAAACAAACCCAGATATCAATGTCAAGTAAATAAATTTATAAATTTCAGTGTTTGAATTCAATTACGGTAAATTCAGATATTGTAAATTCCAAGAATTTACTTAAATTTAACTTTGACTATGACCTTATAGTTTACTGCGTATTATTACGTCAATTAATATAACTTTACGTTTATTTCAAATCTACCAATTATAACCAAATAAAACCTTTCAATTGTTTTTCATGAATAGGTATTTCAATGAATTAGTTAGTATTCGACTAGCATAATATTTAATTCTAACCACTGCAATAATTAAGCTTTATTTTAAATTGGATTTAGATGGAAGGATTTGTTTGCCTTTTCTTAACTACTATATTCAAAAATTCTGCCTTTCTTTGTATTGCTACTATTTCCATTTATATTGAAATTGTAAAACATATATAAAAAAATTAGAATCTCAAATAAGCTCTTATTACTCACAATTACTATATTAATTTGGATTGCACAACATCTTATTCATCACTTGCTTAAACCTAAATTCCAATTTCATTCATAAATGCTAAAATAAATCAATTATTACATAATTTCTTTTATTAATATTCATGCTATTCATGCTATTCATGTTATTCATGTTAAATTCAATTCCTTTGTTCCATTCAACATCAGCAATTATCTATTAAATGTCCCAAAATTTCTATTAAATAAATCTAACGAATCTTTATTATAAATTAGATGAATTTAATATTGCATTCAAACTATTGCGTTACAATTTCCGTTTCACTTTAAAGTAACTAAATTTGCCCATTATAATACTTATTTCAATTCAAAAAAAAAAAAAAAAATCATTTTATTAACATCAAAAATTTACCATTTCATCTTACCATTTATTTACGTATCCTTTTATTGCACTGATTGAAATAAATTTACTTATTAAATTTTTAAGTTCGTTACCTATCCATCTTGATTTTAATTCCATCTATAAAGCAAATTCAGTTAGCCTTAACGTTACTACACTAAATCTACAATCAGTTTCAATTTATATAGAATTATATCTTAATACTTACCATTTATTTATAAATTAGGTTACCTTCCAATAAATCTGATTCCTAAGCATTTGATTGGATTGCCATCTTTACTATGTCTATTATTAATTAGCTTCAAATTCTACAATTTTACTTCTTAAATACACCCTTTGCTATATTATAAGTAAAATTTACATTGGTTACATAAATGTATCATTTATTTACATTTATTACAAACTTATTTCCAGTTCCAACTAACAATCTAAATAAATGAATAGGCAACCTACCATAAACACTACCGTTACCTTTTTGTCACATACAAAATCCTTTATTACAAAAATCAATTTCTGCATATATTTTCATACTACAAATTCAATTTACTTATGTTCAAATTATAACCAAACCTGACCTTTAAATTATTTTGTATAAAATTGGGATTTCATTAAGTTTCTTAATTATTACCCTTAGTTGGCATTTATCATCTTGTATTCTCGTTATCATTTCATAGATATGATTCCCAATTCCTTATTATTGACTTAAAATGGCATTACTTACATTGCATTAAACGTTGTTACTTAAATCTCTACCCAATAGTAATTAATACTCTAAATAAATATGCTTACTCCTTTCGTTATTTATTCATTATCACAAGAAACGTTTAATCATTTGTAATTTCAAATTACCTACATTGATTGTATATATTTTCCATTATTATCATTTATTAGAATTCTATTCAACTTTCCATCTTATGCATGTAGTTAACCTTTCTATTGATTTTTCCTTCAAAAATTTTCAGTTATTTCTTATTTAATCGCTATAAATTAAATGCATTGGTAACGAACAATAGTTGTTACCATTATACAATTTATAACATTTGAAATTTATTCTCTACAACAATTATTACCTATCAATATTATTTCGCCCATACATACAAACTTGCAATTTTTCTTATTATCATATTCCATTTACTGTTAACAATGTTTATTACATTATATTAGTTTAATAATTTCCTCAAATTCCTCATATTCAACTCATATACTGGTAAAATTCTTTTCTCTACTTAAAATCATTTGAATTAACTTCGAATTACTATAAGTAGGTTTTTAATTTATTTTTCTTCTAAATTTAATTACAACTTAATTTAACCAAATTAAATCCATGAAATCTACGGGTCGCTACACTCTCCCCCACTCAAAACTTTTCGTCCCCGAAAAGGAAAAGGAAGGGAGAAAGAAGAATAAAACAGTATATCTAGTTTCAAATATTAACTTATAACAATAATTTACTAAATTAATTTCCTTTAATGAATTACACTTGTTTTATAATAATTATGTCTTTTAATACTTAAATTATTAAAGTTGGAAAAATATCTGTAACAAAATTCTAAGTCCAAATTTACGAAAATTTTTGGCAGAGTCTCCTTTGTACGGAGGGACTCTGGAGAAAATATAATATCCAAATATACAAATATATTACATATATCCAAAATAAAATATCCCACACGGGAAAATATATAAATAGCGCTTTAATAGTAATCCGAAAACGTACCTATTTGTCGGGCAATACGCTTATTATTTTGGAACCAAAAGCAGTAGCAGTTGCTTCCAACCCCTGTATTCACTTATATAATCTAAAAGTTAAATATCTATATTACAGTGAAATGTTTGGGTAGATTCAATCATTCATATCCAAATCAAATGCAACAACCATACATTTTAACAAACAGCACACACCACAAACAACAATCATTCAATCAATAACCAATAGTTGTTCGGTTCAAATTCTGAAATTTTACGGAGTGAGAAATAACTATCAAGTGCATCCGTTACTCAACAGTCTTAGATGGAACAAAGATAGATTATTTCTCCATCCCACAACTTCAAAATTCCTTACCCAACAACCATACATCAACCAAACAATTCAAATCAACACCACAATAGCTTATTATACATTTATTTCATGCTTCAGTGGTTTTATTTTCTTTCTTTCATTTATGGAGGGATTTCTTTGTTTCTTACAATTTTCATTTTCCATTTGTTACAAAATTCATTATATTGTATTCCAATTTATTGACTAAAGTATATATCATCTATTTATACTACTTACCTTTACTTATATAGTAAAATTTTCAATTTATCTTAAGCTTATACAATTAATTCTCATTAACAATAGCGAATTAATAGAATACCTTTTCCCTCAAGCTTCACTTGTAAGATTTTCCTTAAATTCTTAATCTGCTAACATTCATTCTTATAAGTGGAAGTTTTTATTTATTCATCAACTATTAATTGTAGTCATTTCAAATTTTTCTACTTTCCATTATATTGGAATAGGGAAGATTAAAACATACTTAAGTCAATAATCATACAATCAATCCTTATTTAGAATATCATTTTATATACTTAAGTTCATATCACCTATTAATAATACTTAACTTTATTTTTAGTAAAATTTCAATCATAACTTAAGTTTATACCATTTAATTCTTATTATAGCAGTAATTTATTGAATACTTCATTTTTCCTAAATTCCTACTTGTAAAATATTCAATTCCAGTTTCTTATTTAACACTTCAACTTTTATATTTGGGTAAGTTATTTATGTTAAGGAAATTGCAATTGAACTTATACAAGTTTAATCTCCATTCTTTTAATTAAATTTAATGTTTATTCATATTACCCTTTGTCTCATATGTATGCAAATTCCTTTTTATAGCTTTGCAGTTATTCTCTTATTTCAATTAGAGGTTTCAATTCATTTATTACTTTACTTTTATTTCACTAACAAATTTTAAACAATTAATTAACGGAAAAATTTAGAATTAAATACCGGGTTAAATTTCAATTTGTTTCAAAATAATAGGTAAATAAGTTCTTACATCTCAATATCTCTAATTATAGTTAGAGCAATAAAAGAAAAAAAATTTTTTAGAAAATTTCAAAATAAATCTGCAGTAGAATTTACTGCAGTGGCCTTTCCCCTTCGAACTCGAAAAATGAAAGTCGATGATGCGGCCGTCATCACCGAATTTATTTTCCAGCGACAGAGAGGAAAGTACAGAATTTAATTCTTTTTCCAAAATCTTCTTTAAAACAATTCTTCCAATTTATACGAAATATTTATATAAGAAAATACTTATAAACCGAACCATTATTTTTCATAAACTCTTTGAAAGCAGATTTGGAAAAATCAAGTTCTAAAATCTCCAATTTGATTTATCAAAATTTCAACTTAGCTTCCGTTATTATAGATATTTTTATTTTCTAACCCCCAATCTATAGCAACCAAATATATATATATCTTTATAAAAATATTTTTATATATAGAAAATATAATAGGCAAAATTATTTCATTCACCTATATTAAAAACAAATATTATGTCGGTCTGTCCTATTAAGTGTTTAGAAATCCCTATTGATGACATAGCGTCCCATGCATCAACCAGAATTTATAAATACAAAGCGGAACAGATTAACACAATATAAAAATCTTTTTATAACACTAACAAGTACGCTCTCTCATATATATACGCTCAGTGACTCCCATAGGATATTACTACCCTATTAACAAAGAGTCAAACCCCACAAAGCCAAGGTTTATCGCTAAACCAAAGCTCTGATACCAACTGTAACATCCCGCCTTTTTGCACACTTTAAACCGACACACGTGCCAATTCAAAGCATACGCAAGGGCGGATTGTTATGGGGTAAATAAGAAAACAGAGGAGAAATAAAACAAAACAGAATCTCACAGCGGAAGGATAAAATATAATAATCAAATATACAGTTCATGAAACTGTTTTACAAAATAATTTGTTTTTCTTGTGCAATAAATATCAGAGTTACACATACCAATACAACAATGCAGCGGAATTAAATGGTGTAGTGCACTAGTATAAATAATAATAATACAAATCTTCGTCTTCGTCCTCCAAAGCTAAATCTTCAAATCCTGAAACGCTCGGACTGACCCGAGCGAATTTGAAAAGACAAAAACACTCGAGTCAGACTAGAAAATCTTATGTGAGTTAAATAAACAGAAATAAATATGAGTACAGTAACTCAAGAGATGTTCGGGATTTACATCTCCTAAGGATCCGTTAAACTATTTACTATGTAGTATATTGCGCTATTATAATAGTGTCTATTTATAAAATAAACTTACTTTTAAATAGCGTTAAGGCTTTACATTTTCCACCTTAACACGTAATAGTCCCAGTAGTCCGTCCAATATCATAGCCCCTCCTGATCGGGAAGCCACTAGAGGATACCACACGGGCTACGGGAGAAAACCAAACTCGTACAAGGCGCGATATGGTAGGTGACACGGCACAACTAGGCAATGCCAGGGTAGATATACCAATTGCTATCCAGGCTGGTGGAAACGCGTAGCCGCAGTTACCGCCCACCTCGGACTAACTCCCCAAAATCAAAATATAGAAGTGGCCACTGAATCAAATCCAAGTCAAAGTATAATATCGAAGAGGAGCGTCCGATCAGAGGAATGACCTCATTGGCCTGAGAATCGCTCCTGTTTTAGCCACCTTATGCCAACTCACGGGAGTTGGGTCCACGTATTTACCTTACAGGAAACGTCGCCACCACCTACTTCATTCTGGAATCTCCACCGCGTACACGGTTAGTCAAAGTGGTTTTCGGTATCGACAGAGAGTATGTCCATATCCGATCCCGGTCTCTTTGCCAACCAATCGTTATTATAACACCGCGGTCATTTAAAAATAGTTTATACTTTTAAAACCAGAATATAATCCATTTCAAACCGTAATATTACGATATCATTTCTTCTTTTAAAACCCAAAACAATATGATATCGTTTATCCCAAATAAAATTATTTCTTTCCAAAAATTATGTCACTTTTTATTATTTAATATCCCATGTAACCAATATTCTGTTTGTAACTTTCAACATAATTCTTCGAAAATCCATAGCATTTTAAAACCATTATTCTCAAAACTAAATGGTTTGGATATTCAACGGTATGCGAATAAAAAAAAAAGTTTAACTTTACTGTTGCTTTATAAAGAAATAAATTACATGGCTTTCCAAATATTTCTTCTTTTAAAGTTAAACCAAAATCCAAAATATTACTTCAAGTCGCAAAACCATTTCAATTTTATATATATTTATATCCATTTTT
Organism: Allium cepa; assembly: GCA_030765085.1. Classification (NCBI taxonomy): domain Eukaryota; kingdom Viridiplantae; phylum Streptophyta; class Magnoliopsida; order Asparagales; family Amaryllidaceae; genus Allium; species Allium cepa. Next base: position 503,686,979 of record CM060945.1, read on the forward strand.
GAGCATTAATATTTCAACTAAAGTTGGATTTTTATCCTTTCAAAATCAATATTCTATTAATTAATCTTGACCATTCACATAAAATCCATAATTAATAAGACTTCAATTTCTAGTAATATATATATATATATTTCCAAATTCAATTTTTACTAGAATATTCATTTCTATTTAATTTTGGGAAAATCCAATTACAAATATCATATCTTAAAATTTCCACTTAACATTAAAACATAGGATATAAGTTATAAATCTCCATTTTCTAAATTTTCTTCCATTTTTAAATAAAGGAGTTTGTGCACCTTTTAATTTCAAAATTCTTAACTTTACATGTATATGAATACGGAAGAAAATATTTATACAGTATAAAATTTTAGATTATTATAAACCGTATTCCATCCAAACCATAGTAATCACATTTAAAATAGTTATATATATACCGCGGTGCCTGTATATAATTTTCTATCCTATGGTCAAGTGATACGGATATTTATCATTTCAATCCGCAATTTAAAAATAAACTGCGGTTGTATATCATTTCAAACCGCAATCCCGAAAGGAATGAAATATGCATGATAATTTGAAATTTAATGATATGCAATAAACATTCATTCATCAACACATCCATCATCCAATCACAACCATCAACCAATATCAATCAATAACAATATATGTTTGGTAATATACAACAGGTAATAATTGGCAATTTTATTTCAAATTATATTTATCAACTATTAATCTAACAATTTATATTCAGTGATAATTGACATAACTGTTAACTAATAGTTCATATGCAAACAATAATTCTAACAGCCAATTAACACGTAATAAATCAATTAAATTAACAGTTAAATTCAATAAAATGCAATTCAACAGATATAAATGAAATAACATGCCAAAAGCTCATAAATAAATTTCTATTCATTTCTAAAATTTATTTAACAAACATAAAAGCTTCTAGTAATTGTGAGTGGGTCAAAACACTCACCTTTTGAATTTAAATCGAATTCAAACCCGATTTAAACCCAAAAATTCGCCCGTCTCAGAATTCGTCCAAACCAGCGTCATCGAGTCCGGAATTTAATTACGATCCTAACAAAAAAAAATCTCGCGTCAAACGGAGTTCGTATGAGAACGTTATGTCGAAAATTGCGAATGAAAACATAAAATATAAAATACAAAAATGGAACACAATTACACAAAATTTGATAGCCACGTCATCCTCACCCATTTCTTCCCAGAACGCGCCCAAGACCAAAACACGCGCCATTAAATCTGAAAACCAAGTCGAGTTTTTGCCGTCAATCCAACCGTCGATTCGCGAAACAAATCATATGGATGCGATCACCTTCGTTCCCTCGTCAAAACCCAGAAACCGTTTTCCGATCCGACGAAGTTTTGCGCGACGATGATGAACGGTTTTGGGGCTGTTTGAATTTATTCTGGATGAATGACAGCTCCAATTGAAAAACGAATTTCACCAGTATTTTACACGTATCGAATACTTCAACATATATTTTTTCTGGAATTTTCTGAAATTTTTGAGTTTTGACTTTTGATTTTGAACTGTGGATAGATCTGGAATTGGATCTGAGATGTATGCATTTGGGGAAGAGAAAAGAGTGAAGAAATGAACGTACAGCAAATGAAAAAGAAAGGAGCTAGGGTTTATAGATGTATATTTATAGATAGGCTAGAGGTAGGGTAGCTAGACTGGATACGCGAACGTGCGTGACAAACCATGGTCCAAAAAGCCCGCTATGCCTCCGGAGTCGGATTTGTTAAAACTATATATCCAAATAGGTGTTTTAAAATATTCTGAACGCAATGGAAAAAGTTTCGCGACCAAATTCGATCGTATGAAGAAGTTATGCCAAAAAAAACAAAAATTTCACATTGATTTCAAAATGCGTAAATTTCAAGGCGTTTCGAGTCCGTACGATCAAACGACAAGTCCGATCGCTACGAAACTTGAAACATTATTATAATTCACCGTTACGGATCCGATGAAACTGGTTTCGTCGAAATCCGAGTCCGTGCCCAAAATGGCTATTTTTATATTAATTAAATAAATAGGCAAATAAATTAATTGAATTCAATCTTTAAAATTTTTGACTTTAAAATTGAAAATTTGATCATTTTTATAATTTCACTTTAGTTACAACAAATTAAACAAACCCAGATATCAATGTCAAGTAAATAAATTTATAAATTTCAGTGTTTGAATTCAATTACGGTAAATTCAGATATTGTAAATTCCAAGAATTTACTTAAATTTAACTTTGACTATGACCTTATAGTTTACTGCGTATTATTACGTCAATTAATATAACTTTACGTTTATTTCAAATCTACCAATTATAACCAAATAAAACCTTTCAATTGTTTTTCATGAATAGGTATTTCAATGAATTAGTTAGTATTCGACTAGCATAATATTTAATTCTAACCACTGCAATAATTAAGCTTTATTTTAAATTGGATTTAGATGGAAGGATTTGTTTGCCTTTTCTTAACTACTATATTCAAAAATTCTGCCTTTCTTTGTATTGCTACTATTTCCATTTATATTGAAATTGTAAAAATATATAAAAAAATTAGAATCTCAAATAAGCTCTTATTACTCACAATTACTATATTAATTTGGATTGCACAACATCTTATTCATCACTTGCTTAAACCTAAATTCCTATTTCATTCATAAATGCTAAAATAAATCAATTATTACATAATTTCTTTTATTAATATTCATGCTATTCATGCTATTCATGCTATTCATGTTAAATTCAATTCCTTTGTTCCATTCAACATCAGCAATTATCTATTAAATGTCCCAAAATTTCTATTAAATAAATCTAACGAATCTTTATTATAAATTAGATGAATTTAATATTGCATTCAAACTATTGCGTTACAATTTCCGTTTCACTTTAAAGTAACTAAATTTGCCCATTATAATACTTATTTCAATTCAAAAAAAAAAAAAAAATCATTTTATTAACATCAAAAATTTACCATTTCATCTTACCATTTATTTACGTATCCTTTTATTGCACTGATTGAAATAAATTTACTTATTAAATTTTTAAGTTCGTTACCTATCCATCTTGATTTTAATTCCATCTATAAAGCAAATTCAGTTAGCCTTAACGTTACTACACTAAATCTACAATCAGTTTCAATTTATATAGAATTATATCTTAATACTTACCATTTATTTATAAATTAGGTTACCTTCCAATAAATCTGATTCCTAAGCATTTGATTGGATTGCCATCTTTACTATGTCTATTATTAATTAGCTTCAAATTCTACAATTTTACTTCTTAAATACACCCTTTGCTATATTATAAGTAAAATTTACATTGGTTACATAAATGTATCATTTATTTACATTTATTACAAACTTATTTCCAGTTCCAACTAACAATCTAAATAAATGAATAGGCAACCTACCATAAACACTACCGTTACCTTTTTGTCACATACAAAATCCTTTATTACAAAAATCAATTTCTGCATATATTTTCATACTACAAATTCAATTTACTTATGTTCAAATTATAACCAAACCTGACCTTTAAATTATTTTGTATAAAATTGGGATTTCATTAAGTTTCTTAATTATTACCCTTAGTTGGCATTTATCATCTTGTATTCTCGTTATCATTTCATAGATATGATTCCCAATTCCTTATTATTGACTTAAAATGGCATTACTTACATTGCATTAAACGTTGTTACTTAAATCTCTACCCAATAGTAATTAATACTCTAAATAAATATGCTTACTCCTTTCGTTATTTATTCATTATCACAAGAAACGTTTAATCATTTGTAATTTCAAATTACCTACATTGATTGTATATATTTTCCATTATTATCATTTATTAGAATTCTATTCAACTTTCCATCTTATGCATGTAGTTAACCTTTCTATTGATTTTTCCTTCAAAAATTTTCAGTTATTTCTTATTTAATCGCTATAAATTAAATGCATTGGTAACGAACAATAGTTGTTACCATTATACAATTTATAACATTTGAAATTTATTCTCTACAACAATTATTACCTATCAATATTATTTCGCCCATACATACAAACTTGCAATTTTTCTTATTATCATATTCCATTTACTGTTAACAATGTTTATTACATTATATTAGTTTAATAATTTCCTCAAATTCCTCATATTCAACTCATATACTGGTAAAATTCTTTTCTCTACTTAAAATCATTTGAATTAACTTCGAATTACTATAAGTAGGTTTTTAATTTATTTTTCTTCTAAATTTAATTACAACTTAATTTAACCAAATTAAATCCATGAAATCTACGGGTCGCTACACCCTTCCTATAATCTTCTCCTCGAGTATAAATGTTTATATTTGAAGTATATGAAGAATAGAAAGGTATAAATTGCTTTCATGCTGAGTAATTGAAAGTATGTTTGCAAATAGATTTCAGAAAGTTAGATCAGAGAATAAGAGAAATCGATGTGATTAAGTGATTTGAAATGAAGTTGGAGTTTCTATTTATAAGAGTTAGAAAGCTACGACTGTTGGTAAAGAGTTTCAGTCGAAGTGTTGCATCCAAATCTTTCCGTTAAAGGTTCGCAACTCTTCACAAAAGTCGTGTCCTTTCAAAAATATGGCCGACTGGACTTTAGGGTCAGTCGACTAAATTGTTATCCCACTTTTTGGCCAAAACTGGAATATCAACAAATTGGCAAGGAACGATGGATATCGGGATTGGAGATCGATTGGAAACAAGGCTACAATCGATGACGTCAAAATTTGGTTGAGCTCCGATCGAGACGAAATTGATTGGAGATGATGATAAGGACTAGGAAAGACTATGTTTCAAATTTCAGGTTAATTGGAGTTCGTATGAAGGAGATATGATCGATGCAAGGTAGGAAGGACATACTGTTCGAACCCATCGGCACGCAAGGATGGTTCGAATTGATCAGGGGTTGCGTCCGTATCGATACCATTCATATCGATGCCATTTCGAATCGATGCCATTCGTATCGATTGGTATGGGTTCGGCTCAGAGAGGTTCGCATCGGTTAGGTGTTGGTTGGGCTTGATAGCGTTCGTATCGGTCAAAGTCAAAGCAGGGTGAAGGAATTCGAATCGATACACTTCGTATCGATTGGCAAGGACGAGACTCGGTTATTTCGTATCAGAAGGTTAGGTGGACTTCGACTCGATGACAACATAAGTCTCCTTCGTATCCATAAGGTTTACAGGGGTTGGTTCGTATCGATGGTGGTTCGAATCGAAACAGTTCGTATCGATCATGAGGAAATGTAGGAGTTTGTTTCGAATCGATGCGCTTCGCGTCATTATAGAGTAATGGGATGGATGCGCAGAAGTCCTTCGTATCGATCAGCGTTGGATCGATACAAAAAGGAAGTAGCAGTTTTGGGATTCTGGATTCGTGCCTATCGATACGAAGAGATGGATGCGAATTGAGGTGCAAAACATAGATACGAGCGCGTCTTCAGGAAAGAAGCGTTCAACACGGTGACAAAGGTGGATCAACCCAGGGATCTCGCGACATGTCATCGATGCGCACGCGCTTTGGATGGAGTTGAACGAGATGGATTCGAAGCAATGGATTCGAAGACGACAAGCCAGCGGACAACCCAAACTCGAGTCGTTCATAACTCAAGATCCACTGATCCAAATGCATTGAAATTTTCATAGGAGCTTACATACATGTTGAAGAATGTCCACACCAAATTTCACCTCGACTGGGTGATTTTCTGATCGATTCGAATGTAGTTCGAATCGATCCCAAAGTGGGCCCAAATTTCCTGAGGCCGGGCATGTGGGCCCCCTCACGTGCCAGAAGTGGTCTCTCGGATTTTCGGCGAAATATCAGCATCCCACGCCAATAAATAGAGCCCCTGGTCACTCAGAAAGGGGGATCTCGCTTGGATCTTTGGCCTTTCAACCTCCAGACTCTACCAGATTCATTTCTACGCTTCAATACTACTGTTGTACTGGGAATTCTTCATATTTACTGCTGTAATCACCTGTAATCATAAAAGGATAATCAATAAAAGGATAAAACTTTGGAGTGGACGTAGGCCGGAGATAGCCGAACCATTGTAAAACTAGTGCCTTTGTTCATTATTTCTGAATTGCTGTTTGATATTTGCTGAGATCTGATATTTTTTCTTGAATATCATTGATTTGTGTTCATACACTAGTGCTTTCACGGTATTTGGGGTTTGTGACCAATTTTTGCGCAAACACTTTGGTGCTTTCACTGAGAAGGACTAGCACCCGCTACATCGGATTTAAAGTTCAGTTTTGAAAAGTTCAAAAAGTTTGGACTTGAGGACAATGACAAGGCAAAATAGTAGAAGGCAAAGGGCTGAGAGAAGCCAACAGAAGGGAAATCAACAAGCATCCTCCGGAGCTGGGGAAGGACAGGTTTCGATCTACATAACCCGGGATGAAATGGAAGCTATGGCAAATTCTTTGCAAGAGATATTGTTGAAGAGCCAACAGGAAATGATGCAGACTTTCTTTGAGCAAATGAGAGCTGCAAGGATGCAGAACTTAGGAACAGCTACAGCCACAATGGATTAGGACAAGGAAGTAGGGTTGTGGAACCCAATGGAGGACGGGATGCGGAGCCAGAAGGCAATCAACAAGGGCTTGGGGGCAGGCCCGCAGGATCCAACACAGGAGGACCTTTGGAAGGAATTCAACAGGCCGGGGCTAACATTGCTGCTAGTGAGCTACACGAAGAACATGTGTCGGATTTCCCTCGGGGGCATGGGGGGCAACCCCTAACAGACAATACTGGATTAGTGGAGATCATTAGAAAAACTGTGCGAGGTGGTTTGACTAACAGAGACTTGGAAGGAGTGAACAGGAGTCCGTTCGCTCGGGAAATAAGGATGGCTCAGAACCCACCTAAGTTCAAGCTACCTAGCGTTGATGTGTATGATGGTAAGGCAGACCCAACTGATCACCTGATGAGGTACACCAGGCACATGGAGGTGCTGGGGGCATCGCAGGAAATAATGGCACGATGCTTTACTTTGTATTTGACGGACTTAGCTGCAATGTGGTTTAGGCAGCTGGGTGAAGGATCTATCAGGACTTAGGGAGAATTGGTGGAAAAGTTTTTGGGATAGTTTCGGGTTCACGTCAAGAGGCCGAAGAATGTGATGACATTAACATCGGTAAAGCAAAGGATGGATGAATCGCTTAGAGCTTTTCTAACTCGATTCAGTGCGGCGGTAGCTTCGGTGGATCGGCCTGATCCATCAATGGTTTTAATGGCGGCAGCATCAGGAGTCAGGGAGGATTCGGATTTCAAGGTATCTCTGATACGAGATCCCCTACAGGATCTCGAGGAATTCTTTCACGAGGCAGAGAGGTTCCTTCGGCAAGAAGATGCGAGTATGGATTTAAAGGTGAAAAAGTTTAATGCAATTGAGGGTGGAGGACCATCCAGCAAAGGTTTGGATAAAGACAAAGGGAAAAGGAAGTTGGACGATGATTCCGGAAACACTAGGAAGCGATGGAAGGATCCAAAGTTTTCCACATACACAGGATTGAACGAGACGCTGGAGCGGATATACCTGGATACTCGAAATCGCCTTCCCTACCGGAGGCCGGCTAGGAGAGAACCATCAGAACAGGAGAGGACATCAGGAAGGCACTGCCTCTTCCATGATTTAGATGGACATGACACCAACAGCTGCAGGCACTTAAAGGTTATAATCGAGGAGCATGTAAGGAATGGACAATTACGGCAATATCTCGGAACTCGGAATGCAACGATGGAGCAGGAGCAACCACCGACTACCTCACACCGTGATGATGTGAGGCCCAGGGATGACGGTCGATTGATTATCCATTGACCTGGATAATATGAAATAAGTAACAAACCATTAGCGAGCAACCAAGTCATTTACACATGTATGGGGACGGAGATAGCCCCTAGGCATGCTCTAAGTGATGATAAACTACGATGCTATGGTTTGTGAAATTTATCTTTTGCTTTTGGGTTGAACACTGCTTTTCTTTTTGGATTTGGTTTTAGAGTTTGGGTTGAGCTCCTGGTTTTGCTTGCTTTTTTGATTTGGATTTTCCTTAGGATGATTGTTTTCGGTTTTGGATTTGGATTTTGAATTTGGATTGGATTTTGATTGGATTTTTATCTGGCTTTTGATAAACGATCGTCGGGTATGGATTATGCCTGGAAAGGGGTGAGTCACTTTTCCCGAACGTGGTAAATTGACTCATTCAGGTCGTCGGGTATGGACTATGCTCGGCAAGGGTCCGGAGTGACCAGGATTCGGCCTAGGACTTAGGCCCTGTATTATCAATTGTTATTTTCAGGTCATTGAGTATGGACTATGCTCAACAAGGGTCCGGAGAGACCAGGATTCGGCTTAGGACTTAAGCCAAGGCTTTGTACAACGTCCAGGGACACTGGACCACGGTCGTCAGGTGTGGATTACGCTTGGCAAGAGCCCGGAGTGGTTATGGATTCGGATATCGACCCGGAGAGGTCCTGCATTCGGTTATTGGCTATTGGACAAGGATGGATTTGGACTCGATTGTCGAGTTCGGATGGATATGGAATTGGCTAAGGCTCTGGCTATTGGATTTGGGATTGGGCATCGACTCGAAGCAGTCAAGGATGACATACTCTGGCGATATGGCTATGGGCTTTGGATATTGGAATCGGAACTATTCAAAACACGCCTTCTTATCACAAGGCATGTTTTGGGGGGCAAAGTGTTATCCCACTTTTTGGCTAAAACTGGAATATCAACAAATTGGCAAGGAACGATGGATATCGGGATTGGAGATCGATTGGAAATAAGGCTACAATCGATGACGTCAAAATTTGGTTGAGCTTCGATCGGGACGAAATTGATTGGAGATGATGATAAGGACTAGGAAATACTATGTTTCAAATTTCAGGTTAATCGGAGTTCGTATGAAGGAGATATGATCGATGCAAGGTAGGAAGGACATACTGTTCGAACTCATCGGCACGCAAGGATGGTTCGAATCGATCAGGGGTTGCGTTCGTATCGATACCGTTCGTATCAATGCCATTTCGAATCGATGCCGTTCGTATCGATTGGTATGGGTTTAGGTCAGGGAGGTTCACATCGGTTAGGTGTTGGTTGGACTTGATAGCGTTCGTATCGGTCAAAGGCAAAGCAGGGTGAAGGACTTCGAATCGATACACTTCGTTCGATTGGCAAGGACGAGACTCGGTTATTTCGTATCAGAAGGTTAGGTGGACTTCGACTCGATGACAACATAGGTCTCCTTCGTATCCATAAGGTGTACAGGGGTTGGTTCATATCGATGGTGGTTCGAATCGATACAGTTCGTATCGATCAAGAGGAAATGTAGGAGTTTGTTCCGAATCGATGCACTTCACGTCGTTATAAAGTAATGGGATGGATGCGCATAAGTCCTTCGTATTGATCAGCGTTGGATCGATACAAAAAGGAAGTAGCAGTTTTGGGATTCTGGATTCGTGCCTATCGATACGAAGAGATGGATGCGAACTGAGGTGCAAAACATAGATACGAGCGCGTCTTCAGGAAAGAAGCGTTCAACACGGCGACAAAGGTGGATCAACCCAGGGATCTCGCGACACGTCATCGATGCGCACGCGCTTTGGATGGAGTCGAACAAGATGGATTCGAAGCAATGGATTCGAAGACGACAAGCCAGCGGACAACCCAAACTCGAATCGATCATAACTCAGGATCCACTGATCCAAATGCAATGAAATTTTCATAGGAGCTTACATACATGTTGAAGAATGTCCACGCCTAATTTCACCTCGATTGGGTGATTTTCTGATCGATTCGAATGGAGTTCGAATCGATCCCAAAGTGGGCCTAAATTTCCTGAGGCCGGGCATGTGGGTCCCCCTACGTGCCAGAAGTGGTCTCCCGGATTTTTGGCGAAATATCAGCATCCCACGCCTATAAATAGAGCTCTTGGTCACTCAGAAAGGGGATCTTGCTCGGATCTTTGGCCTTTCAACCTCCAGACTCTTCCAGATTCATTTCTACGCTTCAATACTGCTGTTGTACTGGGAATTCTTTATATTTACTGCTGTAATCACCTGTAATCATAAAAGGATAATCAATAAAAGGATAAAAATTTGGAGTGTACGTAGGCCGGAGATAGCCGAACCACTGTAAAACTAGTGTCTTTGTTCATTATTTCTGAATTATTGTTTGATATTTGCTGAGATCTGATATTTTTGCTTGAATATCATTGGTTTGTGTTCATACACTGGTGCTTTCATGGTATTTGGGGTTTTTGACCAATTTTGGCGCAAACATAAATATTAAAACTAATTTAAATATTTAAATTCATATATTCGTGCAGTGCGCATGTTGCACTTTTTCTACAGTCAGTCGACTGGAAATTTTTGGTCAGTCGACTGACCTGGTGTATTTTGTGCAATATGCGTAGTTTGCATATATATATATATATATATATATATATATATAACTTTAGATCTTTTGTGAATTAATTATATGCTTATATATGTGTATATAAAATTTGTAAATAAAGTGATAAAAATAAATAAGCTAATGTATGCTTAACTGAGGGGAGATTTTAACAATGTTAACCTATGACTCAAAAAATCAAATAATAATAAAATTGATGCACCGGTTTTGAAATCTGGTTTCCTTGTAGTATATATTCTTTTTTTGTCGTAGTAGTCGTCAAATATGTATGTTGTAGATGATATCTTTGTGTCATGGATCAAACCCAAGTCTCAACACGTTTGTGTTGAAGAAGTTGATTCATGTAGCGTGGAGTATTACTCCATTCTATCGAGCTTCCTTCTTGGCCGAAGGATAGCAAGTTGAAAGTTGAAGATGTGATAAGCTATGAGACTTAGTTTCTGTGTAAGGTTGAGAAACGCTTTTGCATTGTCTGTACGAAGAGACCAGGACCGGTTTATCCGAAAACCACTTCGGACCAACATTTAAGCGACGATTGTGCAGATTGGTTGTGATGATATTGATATTCAGGATTTTCATAGTGGAGGACTGCCTGTTGATCGTTTGGGGTTAAAATCCCAATATACATCCAGTAGCAGTAGTCTCCTCGTTATGAAATATCCAATGCAAGGACTATTCGCTGCCAATCCTAGCGATTTCCCGACCGAATATGGTAGGAAAGTACCTTCGGTTTGTCCTGTTCCTGGACAACTTATATGGATGTTTGTCTGAACTTGCATTTCTAAAGATTACGTACATTGGTTTTTACAAATATACATCAATGGTGGCGGAGAAGGCAACTTCTCTTAGCTTAACACCTTCCTTGAGACATATGAGCTTAAGGGTTGTATTTTTGTGGAAGGACATTAGTAGTCAACGGAAATGGCCGTATGGCATTCAAAGTGATGTAATTTGTTATATGTGAAAGGTAATCGTTACCTCAGGCCTCATCAACCGAAAATCACCGAAACAGGGTTAGATGTAGTAGGGCTAAGTGGGTCGCTCCCACTAGGATATGATCATCCTCTTCTAGATATATCTTTACACGCTATGATGTCATGTACCTGATTATTGTGGTTTGTATGCTATGAGGGCCCTCGAAAAAGGTCGATAACGACCGGAGGATGACATATTCGCTACTATCTAGTTATAGAGGTAGGCCGGTCTTGTGTTGGTAGAGGGTAGATGTTCTATGCCTCGGGACATCCATCTAGAGGTGTACCTAGTCCCTTCACCTGGTCATTTGTATGGAAACCCAAAGTCCACTCCGTGCCTGCCATTATGATTGTATTACCCATTTTGGGCTATACGCTGGAATTTGATCAATGTAACAATTTTGGGCTATGATTAATATTATTTGTGCAATACAATATTATGATATAAGAGGATTTGATATGAAGTGTTTAGCTATCATAAGGTAAAAGCAAGTCCGTGTTTACGTCTGGGCATGTCTTACGAGATACTTTTGTTTTGATAAAGGAAAAGTTTGGTAATTTAATAAATTCAGTTGAGTGTGTTTCCCACGCTGGTTTACCAGACTGATCTGGGCGTTCTTCCCTTTCAATGCTTGGGTCAAACCGAGTATATTCATAGGTTCAGATTTGCTGCTTTTAAAGCTTCAGCTACAGAGCTGTAGATCTCCATTTTCGTATACACATATCTGTTTTGATTATCCACTCTGCTTAGTTGTTGTATATTATCGGCAATTGTGAGGACATGTTATTATAACTGTTCAGGATGATAACTAGTGATTGATTGTTTGAACTCTTATTTATCTATGTATATACAGTTTTTATTTTGTAAAGATCATTGGTACGATATTATATGTTTTCCGCTGCGATGTGAGATTATTTATTATTCAGTTCGGTTCTATCTTCTCTCTTTCTTATCTTCTTCTCTCTTCTTTTCTTTCTCTTGACTTTCCGTCCATCTATACTTTTTGGGTCAGACATGTATGGTTTATTGTCGATTCAAAGAGTATGGATTTGCAGGTCGTCACATTTGGTATCGGAGCTTAGATTTTGTATATTCCTAAGCTTTGATGTGTACTCAGTATAGATAGGGACAGTAGCACATAGATTGAGTTTGAGTGTATTATATATATGAGCGCGTATTTGTTAGTGAATATAAAATGTTTTATATTGTGTTTACTTATCCGTTGAGCTGTTTGTGAATTCTGGTCGGTATGTGGGATGCCATGTTATCGGTAGGGATTCCTAAACATTTAAAGGAGTGTAACGACCCGTAATTTTTGATAATTTAAATTTGTAAATTTAATAAGATTTTGGTAATTTAATATTGAAAGAAATAAAAATTTGGAATTTATTAATGCAATAATAAATCGAATGAAATGTAACAATGTTAATTTGAGTAAATCATTAACAACTTTAATGAAATTCCAATCAATGGAAGTAATGTAAATGTTATAACTTGGTTGTAAGTATAACATAAGGGAACAAATGTAAATGTTGAATTAATGTATGAAATAGTATAATAATATGGTAATTGAATAAAATCAGCATTATACAAGCAATTATGCTATTTGTTTGTAATAATAAACTTATCAAGGTGATTTAATTAAGGGAAAAAAGTAACAACTATAAATTATCATCTATTTATTTTATCTGCCAAATTTAATTATTAATCAATTACAATAAATATAATTAATTATTACGTTAATGTAAATTAAGGTGACAATTGAAAATAATGTTAATTTCATTCATAACATCACAGTTGGTTGAATAAAAGAATTCAAATCAAGGTTGATCAATTTTATTGGAATATAATTAAAATAATTGGGGTTATTGCAGTTAAATGAAATTAAAAATTACGTTAATGGAAATTAAGATGAAATTAGAGAATATTTATGTAATAGGATATAAACCAATGTTAATTATACCCATAAGATGATAGTTGATTGAGCAACAAGATTGAAAGTCAAACAAATGGATTTATTGAAATTTAAGTTTATAATTACTAAATTTATTGGAAATTGAAATTTAACACTATAAATTAGAGAAATATTCGACATTGAATTGATATAGAAATTCATTATAAAGGATTACAAAATTATTAAATAATCTAAGGTGATAGAAATTATTAGCTATTAAATTTGAATTAAAAAGTGATTTAAATAATTTAATATTTACTTATTTAATTAACATGAAAATAACCGCTTTTTCCACTGATCCAGATTTCGACGAAACTTGTTTCATCGGATCCGTAACGGTGAATTATTGTAAGGTTCCAAGTTTCGTAGTGATCAGACTTGTCGTTTTATTATACGGGCACAGAACACCTAAAAAGTTAATTTAATTGAAATCAATTTGAAATAAGCTGATTTTAACATATTTCATATTTTGGAATTAGGGCTTGAAACCTGTTCCATTGAGTTTATAAATATTGAAAACATCTATTTTGATATATGGGGTGATCCATTTTCGTTTCGAGAACGAAACGGGCTTTTTGGGTCATTTATCGTTCAACTTTTGAATCAATCTTGTCCATTCAAATTTATTTCGGATCTGCCTATAAATAACCTGTTATAAACCTTAGTAGTCTTTCTATTTCTTATTTCCATACGTACAATTCTTTGTGGCTCCTCCTCTCCAATGGCAGAAATAAACTCCAATCCCAGACCCTCAAATTCAATTTCAGAACCAAATTCGAAATTCAAACTCCTCAAATTATATCATATTATATATCAATTCGAAGCTCTCGACGAGCGCAAGTCAATTCTATGATTCGTTTTTCGATTAGAGTTGTAGATTGGCAGGAAACCACCAATTCATTTTTGACCGTCTATTGTGGGGTTTATCCTTTAACGGCAGATCTTTGATGTGGTGATGATCATAGGCTGCTGAGCATAGAGCACGACGTATAGAGTCAATCCATACGGTTCATTCATCTCGAAGTGCAGTGGATTCGCAAGAGTAGATGGCTTTAGGGGGATGGCGACGGATGAATGTGGTCGCGTTATGGGGCGGCATGCATAGGGGAGAGGAGGCGGAGCTTGGGAAAACTAGTGGCGTACGCCGATCAAGGTGGAAGGCAGTGAGATGGCAGCGTTCTATGCTCGATTATCGGTGGATTGCGTATAAGATGTGCGACTAGGGTTTCCGTGCATGAGGAATGAGATGACATGGACGAGGTAACCTTTTTTTTAATTTGAAATTTCAAATCTTCTAATATTTATCACTTTTACATACGAGGTCCAATTCACGCGCAGTTTATTTCGTTAGGATCGTATCGAAATTCCGGACATTTTAGTGCTGGTTTGGACAAATTCTGAGACTGTTTAAATTTGGGCTCTAAATTGGATTTTTATTCGATTAAAATCAAAGGTGAGTGATTTGACCTACTCACAACTTCTAAAATTTCTTATGTTTGTTAAATTAAATTTGTGATGTGATTAGGAATTTATTTATTACCATTTGGTATATTTAAATTGTTATTCTTGTTCATTTGAATTATTTTGAATTAAATTGTTATTCAATTTATTTTTGAATTTAAATTTTGCCAGTTAATTACCTGTGAATAATAATCAGTTATTTGTTGTAATTTTAATTGATTGAATTGAATGATAATTATGATGGATATTTGATTGTAGACATTGGTTGATTGGATGTTATGTTTGATTTATATAGTGTTATCACTCTGTAAGTTCCCTTGGTTATTATTAGAAAATCGTTATGGGTAGAAATGATATATACCCGAATGATTTATAGATTCGGAAAAAATCGTTATGGGTTGAAATGATAGATTCGAGCGATTTTATGGATTTTAATATTAATTCGGGATTGAGGTTTGAAATGATATATAACCGTAAAATTTTAAATTGCGGATTGAAATGATAAATATCTGTATCACTTGACCATAGGGTAGAGAATAATATATGGACACCGGATTGGTTAAATTAAATGATTTTAAATCCTTAATTTTCTTGAATCCAGTTAAATGATATTTTGAAATAAAAATTTGATTTGTATAAAATTGAATTATTATCTATATTCAAGTTTTTTGTTGAAAATTGGGATTGGTTTAAAGGAATTGTTTAAAGAAATCAAATTGAAGTTTTAAAGTTGAATTTGAAGTATACGTGAAGTTGTCAGAATTGGATTATTAAAAATTGTTCCAAAAATAACTTTGAAATATATTGAAATTGGAGTAATTTAAATTGATATTTCAAATATGGATTTGGAAGCCGATATAGAATTAAATATTTTATCGAGAATCGAACTGAAAGATTTGGAGTTGGGTTTTGGAAATTGAATATAGGCCAAATGTGTTGAAAGGATATGAGTAGTTTAAATTGATATTAAATTCAAATTCATATTTTTAATATAAACCGTTTTAAAAATATATTATTGTAAAGATTCTAAATTTTAATTTTTTCAAATTATTAAAGTATGTCAAGCTATATTAACAATATCAAATCAATTTAACCTATTTAAACCATTTAATTTATTTTAAACTAATTAACCCATTTTAACTTATTTTAAATCTAATTAATCTATTTTAAAAGCTATTTAATCTATTCTAATTATATTTAATCTATTTTAAATCTATTTCACTATCTTAAATCAATTTAACAATATTTTTAGTCTATAATTAAACCATTTTAGGGTATTTAACTATTTATAGCTATTTCAACTATATATAACCATTTAAACTATTTTCTAAATTTTCAGACTAAGTAGAGGGAAAGTGTTTATATTCAAATTAATTGGATTTAAAGAAAGTGCGGCTAAAAGATGTTATAACCTAGATTGGGGTTTAAATGACATATTTGATTAAATATGTTGATTTTGAAACGAGAGTTTAATCTATTTTGAAATTGATTTTGGGTAGTCGTATGATTTCGAAAACGATATGATTTCAAAGGTGAATATGATTTCAAAAGTAAATATAATTTCGAAGGTGATATGGTTTGGATGGATTATGATATTTTATTATCAGTTATGAGATGGTTTTCAAAATTTAAAAGAACCATCCGGTGTGTAATAAGCGATTGGTTGTTAAAGAGACTAGAATCAGATATTGTCATACTCTCTGCCAATTCCAAAAACCACTTTAACAACTGTGTACATGGTGGAGATTCCAGAAATGAAGTAGGATGGTTTGGTGGACGATTTCTGTATAAGGTATGACGTGACCTTGACTCCCGTGAGTCAGCATAGATGTGACTACAACAGGAGTTATACCTGGGCCAAGTGAGGTCATTCCTCCGATCGGACATGCTTCTTCGATACCATATTATGACATTTGTGATGATTTGCTGGCCACCCCTTGATTTGATTTGGGTGTGTTCCGAGATGGGCGGTAGTAGTTGCTATGCGTTACCACCAGCTCGGTTCTGCAATTGGTAAATCTACCCTGGCATTGCCTCGAGTGCCATGTTCACATGCCGTAGAGTGCCTTCTATAAGTATGTTTTGTACCACACCTATGTGATGTCCTCTGGGTAAACCATCGGTTTGGTGGAGCATACGATATTGTATAGACTACGGGAATACATAAAATGAGTTAAGGGTGATATGGGTAACGCCTTAACGCTATTTTGATACTTTTTACTTTACTGTAAACACTATTATAATAGCGTATTGTATTACATAGTAGATAGTTTAACGGATCCTTGGGAGATGGTAATCCCAAACATCTCTTAAGTTATTGCACTCACGTTAGACACTGGATATGAGATGTCAAACCCCATAAACATCTCTGACGCCGTTCCACTTATATTTATTTACCGCTGATTTAACTTGCATTAGATCTTTTAGTTCTGACTCGAGCATTTCAGGCTTGAAGACCTTATTTCTGAAGGATGAAGACGAACATTTGTATTATTATTTATTTATTTATTCCACTGCATTTATTTAGTTACTCCTCTATATATGTCTTTGATGTTTGTATTGTAAACAATAATTAAATGTATTTATAAAACAGCTTCATGAACTGTTATTTGATCATTATATTTTGTCATTCCACTGCGAGATTCTGTATTTATTTTATTTCTTTCTCTTTTCTTTTCACCTTGTAACAACCTGCCCTTTTAAATGGTCTAAGTCTGACACATGTGTCTGCTTAAAACGTCCGAAAAAGCAAGTCGTTACAACGAGGCAAGTCAACATAGTATTATTTTAAATTGGATAAATGAAATAATTTTACCTCTATTATATTTTATATCTATAAAGGAAACAATTTTTCAAAATTATTATAGTGTATATAAATTGATTGTTTGGTTGTTTGAAAATGTAAATATATATAAGTTAAATAAAGCCGTTTGAGTAATCTAAATAAAAACAACTTTCATAAAAGAATAAATTATATAAGCAAAGGAATTATAAAGTATGGAATAATAATTAATATGATTTACATTTGTGAAATAATGTTATGTCTAAGAAGTAAAATAATATGAATATATCTATAAATATGAGTTATAAAAATGAATTTAAAACTATGAATTTGGAATGGATACTATACAAGTAAAAGATATATAAATGTGATTTGTAAATGAATAAAGGATTTTTTTAAAAGAACATAAAGTACTGAATTCAATACTGTGACTGGGAAATAATAAGGGTGATAACCGCAACATCACCAATATCATTTTCGAGTTTTTGTGTGATAGATTTGCTACCAATTAGTAAATTGAAATTTGAAGTTTTGTTTTGATAAAAAAATTTGATTTAAAATCCAAGTTAAGATTGATGAATATGAGTAAAAAGAGTTTTGGACTTATAATATGAAATAAAAAGTTTAACTTTGGTAAATTTGAAAGAAAATTGAGTTAGCATAATAAATATATGATTTGAAATTTAATTAAAGGAAAGTTAAATAAATTAAATTGGATTTGAACTGGATTAGATAAATTATTGAAATGGAAATTAAAATTAAGAGGTAAGTGATTATCTAATATGAATTTGGAAGTTTGAATAAGTAAGTTATATAATTTATAAAATAGGAAAACGTAAGTAAAACCAAATATTAAAAGGGTTAAATAATTTTGAAGCAAAAAAAACCTAAATTTAAATAAGGATATGAAATTTGACTTAAGTAAAAGTTAAATAAAATAGAATTTGAATTAAATTAGAAATGAATTAAGTTGTATAGTGGAAATGAATGTAAGTAAGAATGAAGTGAAATGTAACTTAAGTAATGTTGAATGAAGTTGAATTATTGAAATTGAAAGATAAATTAATTGAATCGAAATTGGAAATGAAGCAAATCTAAATAGAATTGAATTTGATTTAATTTGAAATCAAACCAACTTGAATGTAAATAAGTGAATGTAAACTAATTGAATATGAATACATAAACGTTAGTAAAATCCAATGTAAATGAATCAAATGCAACTTAAATAAAAACCAATTCAATGAATATTAACAAGAAATAAACTTATATTGATTTGGTTATGGATTGATTGGATAGATATTGGTTTGTTTGATGTTAGTTGGATGATAGTTGTTTGATGGTTGGATTTTTGTTTTTGACTGCATTTGCTATTTTGGCATATATAGTTGTTGTATTGGTATATGTTGTATATTGATATTACTTTTATACATACATGTTTCTCATTTGGTTGTTTAGTGTCTAGTAGGTGCGGATGGCTTGCTTTGCATTTGGAGCTCTCTTTCGTGCTATATTAGCCCTATGTGCTTGATAATAATATATAAGGTACATATCTCAGATTACATGTCGTACTTTTATATATATTTTCCTACGGAATGCCTCATCCTTGAAGACGAGATGTATATTTGTGATATATATATATATATATATATATATATATATATTGTGATCCTACTACGATCGAACCGCACAAAGGGGACGTTGGCGAAATTTCTGAAAAATAAAGGCGTTGGAAATTTTTTGAGAAAATTGCAAAAAAAAAATTGATTTTGAGTTATAGTTTGAAATTATATTAGTTAGTTTTGAAAAAATAACTCAATGGATTTGAAAACTTAGAGAATCTTTTGTAATAAGTTTAACATATGGGTTTTAAAAAGGTTAAAATGTTTAAATAAATTTGATATCTAATTGGAACGGATTGTTTTGAAAAGTTAATGGATTTTGAGACTTTTTCTTACTTGGTAATTTCGAGGACGAAACTTTTTTAATTACGGAAGAATGTAACGACCTAGAATTTTAGTCATTTGAAATTCATATATTTAATTGATTTTAAATATTCAAAAGTAAATTTTATAAGTTGAATAACTTATATTTCGAATATCTTAAATTAATTGGATAATTAAATTGTTGTTATTTGAAATTGTAGAAATAATTGGAATTTGTATTTAATGTGATAAAAAAATGATTTATAAGGTTGAATTAAATTCTATTTGAATTAGAACGATGTTGGTATACTTTTGAAATTGAATTAAGAGTTAATTTGTAGAAATGGAATATTTAATTAACGCGTAATAATAGCCATTTTACAAACAGTCTTGGATTTTGACGAAATAGTTCAATTGGATCCGTAATGTTGTATTATTGTAAGATTTCAAATTTCATGCCAATCGGTTTTACGGTTTAGTAGTGGCAAGCTAAAACGCATAGAAATTTGTTTAAGTGAATTTTTAATTTAACTAATTCGATTCGAAAACTTATCTTCCAAATATGATCGAATTGGCTCCCGATATATATTCCATTATGTCTTAAATAGGAGTAAAACATTATAAACGCCAAGGGGAATGCTTCAATTGGAGTTCAGAAAAAATTCGAATGAATAATGCGTGAGAATTTTCTAGTAAGGCCAAACTATTTTTACAATTTTCACAAATCCTAATTAGGGTTTCAAGACAGCCACCATTAGCATTTGATGGTCGAAAATCACTCTCCTTTTTCCCTCAATCTCTCTCAATCCAGGAACAATTAACAAAAACTCTCAACTACAGAAACGTGGGGAAAATGATGATTGAGTTTAGTGGAGTGGATCGACGGCAAAAGGGCCTTGAACGTGGCACATTGCACATGTTTTTCTGGAGGAGGATGCAACTGAGTTTGACCATTCTCCTACCATTGGTAGAGCTCGCGAAGGTCTTCGTGATGGGAGGGCCTGATCAACGTCTTGGCGTTCGAGGAGGTCACGATATTCGTCGATAGATCGACGGCAATAGGTTTTATTCACGTTCGAATAAGCGATGGGAAGAAGAAAGCATTGCGCGGCCAGATTTCATCAAACAGAAAACGTGTGGCCAAGATTAAAGCTAGGTTAAAATTTTAAATAAAAGTTGTAAATAATATATATATTTCTAAACGCCACAGCTTCTTCATATGAGGTCCATTTTTAATGAAACACGTTGCATTGGATCCATATTGAGCTGGTTTGGAGTTGATTGGAGCTAGTGTAATTTTGGGTAAAATTAAATGCTCGTTTAATTTTATTCGAAATAAAACACTTCTAGTGCTAGTGGAACCAAAGTGAGTGCAACTCACTCTTTCTAACTCACTGATATTTTTATATAAGTGAGAATAAATTTATTTTATAATGATTGATATTGTTTGGATGATATATGATGTATTATCTATATATTGATTGATATTTGGATATATTCTTTCCGATTGGAGCAGATGAGACCTGTTAAAGCTAAAATTGAATGCTAACACCCCAGTGTAAGTAGAGATAAAGTGAAAGCACCACCCGTCAATACGGGAATTAGAAGTAAGTAGAATAGTCACAGAAAAAACAGTAAAGAGACAACAGTTTTCTAGTGGTTCGGCTTCAAGTTAAGCATACGTCCACTTCAAACTCCTTTATTGCTGATTTGGTTACAACTTATACAACAATCTTCGATTACATCACCACTTATACAAATAACTAGAACTCCGATGTAGGAGAATTCTTCAAATTCATGTTGAATGTATTAGATCTCTTCTTGAAGTTCGTTGAAGTGTCTTTCGTGTTTGAACTGTCAAATGAGTCGAAAAATCAGCAGAGTATAGGTGTTCGAGAAATGAGCCCAAAAGTCCCCTCATAGTTGGAGCAGGTGTAGTATTTATAGGGAAAATCTGGGCTAAGTCGTAGGTCGCGAACGACCTAAGGGTAGGTCGTAGGTCACGAGCGACCTAAGGGATACGAGCTACGGCTCATCTTGGTTGCACTTGGTCTTATCTGAGTGGGTTAGTAGGTCGTGGGCGATCTAGGGGAGAGTGGTAAGTGACTCAATCATGCGGAGGTACCTAGTGGAGCAACCTAGGCTAGTTGTGGGAGTAGTAGCGACTTAGTACATGCTCGACCTATAACTGAGCGATATAACAATGGGAAGTTCGTAGCTCGTTAAGGCGCTAACTCGTTAGGTGGTTAGGTCGCTAACCCGTTAGGTTCTCTTGAATCTTTAGCTCGTTAAGTCGTTAAACCTCTCTATTGTGATATGTTGTTGCCCTGTGCTGATAGTTAGGTCGGTAGGTTGTGATAATTTAGGTCGCTAGGTCGTGATAACTTTAGGTCGCTATGTCGTTGTAGAACTTCATCCCTGTTAGCTTGTTCACACTTTAATTCCTCCGGTCGCTTATTTCCTTAGGTCGTTGAGTCATGAAATAGAGGAGTTAACATTTGCCCCTCGAAGTACAGCCTATGTCGTAGGTCATGTGCTTCGACGTAATTCCGCTAGGTCGTGAGCGACCCAAGAGATTTGGTAACTCGCATGCCCATTCGTCTTCTTTTCCTTGCCCTATATAAGTTGTTAGCTCGTTTCTTTCTCCTTAACTGCTGTGACAACCTGATCTGCCATTAACAAACCTTCGAGCTCTCAAAGGCGAATCCAAGCTAACCAGTCGTCGATTCATCTCTACTATCATATTACGTAAGTGAATACGATCTTTATCCAACCATGATCACCGCCGAATTGTGAAACCCTATCTTCTGACTCTCGTCCAAATCCATGCGTCACGTTTCACTTCGAGATAGGTTGCGATCGATTTTCGATTGCCGTTGGTTACGTTGTCATCGTGATTCACGAGAGCATAGCAGTGCGTTGGATCTATGATGGATCTGAGATGATTTGAATCAATTTTGGGTGATTTGGTGGTATGGAGAGATAATAGATTTCACTAAGAGGATAATGGATTTCATTGTGTAGGTGATAATGGGTTATCGGATCACGAGTTGACGAGATAGCGAGCTATTGAGTGGAGAGGAGTTAGCGAGTTAAGGAAAGTAGGGCATAGCGGTTTTAATAGGAGATAGCTCGAGATTGCTGAGTTACATCAGAAGCGACCTAGTGAATCTGAGCGACATAACACCTTTTACGACTTAACAGATTTGGCCGACCTAACAAACCGACTGACTTAAGAATCCTTGCGACCTAAGGGAAGCTGAACGACCTTCAAATTCGCGACCTAGCTTCTTGCAGCATCACCTTTTGCGACTTAACTTTTAGGTCGCGTGTGCATTCAAGCGACCTAGGACTTAGCCCGTTTTGCACTACCTAGCCTAGAGCAATGTGACTTAAAAATTTCAACTTATGTTAAGTCGTTGGATTTGGTCTGGACGATTTAAATAGTCCCCGAGCTTGCTTGATTCGTTCCTGCGACTTAAGGACTTGAACAATTGCAAAAATTTGATAGAACTTGATTAAATTTCCAACTTGAACAGCTAGAATGAACTGCTTGAACTCGTTGTACTCCTTTACAGATTATATTATCTTTAATGCTTACAACCTATTAAATACAACATTTGCAGAAAACTAGGGCGAATATACTGCCACTGATTGCCCACATCGAATGACAGATTAGTTGATAAAGAATAATCAACTTAAAGAGATTATACGAGTGAAGTGCTATGAATCAATAAATTCAAATGAAGTATTAATGCAAAACAAAATTAATCAACTAAAGCTGATCTGTTTGCATCAACACTGCACTTGTACTCGGACCTAAAATAACAAGCCCTGAAACTTTATAATCGACAAATGCTTATTTAATTTCAGTCACATCTGCTTGTCATTTTATTAGTTTTGCACAACACTTCACACATTTAGGAAACGTGCACCTTCATATTTGAATATCCAGTTCCTTGTGTAGAATGACTTTTCAAGAAGAGATAGTAGAGCAAGCTGGAGAGGTCTTCCCAATAGCTAACCCCTTGGATGATCCCCCGGAAAGAACTCCGACTACTCTGAATCAACGGGTGTTCAATCAACTTGTATCCAATTTGGTATTGCTGAGGCTGATGCTTTGCTTCTGGGGTAAACGATACTGCTGATAGGCCACCTCTTGGTTTCATCGCAGTTAATCATCAAATGTGCTCGAGTGGAGCTATTCCTCCTTTTAGTGAGTTTCTTCGATAGCTTCTTCTCCGGTTGACTATCTCTCCCTTCCAGTTGCACCCCAATGGATACGCAATCTTGATGGGACTATGTGTACTGTTCAGGAGTACACTCGACCGTCTTCCAAGCTTTGAAGAAATTTGTTACTTATGCACATTCGCGGAGAACAAAGATCACCCTTCTATAATACTTGTGAGAAGCGCAAGGAAACGGAAATTGATCACCGATCTTCCCGCGCCCATGTGTTTCTGAATTAATTTTTCTTCTTCCGTTGCCCCCCAGGATTTTACAGCATTTGGAGAATAGGAAGTAAGCTTGCCTTTCTCCGTCCTTTCCGTTTCTGAACTTTCCAAAATCTGAATTGTTAAATGCTAACTTCATCTTTACTTTTACAGCACTTCCTCCTCCTTCTAAAGATTCAAGCCATAAGCCGACTTTTGAAAGACTAAGCGCTGTGGCGGTTGAGGAGAGAAGCATTAAATTTTTGCTGAAGGATGAATTTTTGCATCAATTCGGATTTTTGTATTCTTCCTGATCTACCCAGCTTCATGATGCCTCTGTTCACAAGCAGAGACTCCAGATGCCCCAGTTTCCGCCGGAGAACTTACACCAAAGGAACCTACTGCCGAGGGTTCATTAGTGAAATGTTCCGCTTCCGTTGATGTTGCGGGGTCATCCGGCAAATTTTCACTTCCCCCGGTTATCGAAGAAGAGGAAGCTTCTCAACATTCCGAGAAGGCTGCTGATGCAGGAGCTGAGAGAAAGAGTCCTGCTAGGCATGACGGTGACGATACTTTTGAGGTACTGAGCGACTTGATGGTTACTTCACATGAACTCTTCAAGGATGATTCCACCACTTCTAAACTTGCTTCTCCAGCAGTTGAAGTAACATCAACTTTGCAAACAACTCCATCAACCCAAAAAATAACTCTTAAGCCGAAGAGTGGTTTGTAGTTTAACGCGCGTAGTTCACACGCCACACACACTTAGGATTTTAACAGCTTTGTGCACTTAACTTCTTTACTTTGAAGATTTCTGAACTCGTCTCTTCTTTATTTTCAAGTTTTTCAATGGGACGTAGCGGCTCTTACTATGATGATTTTCAGCGTTATGGAAGACGCGACTCTTATGATCCAAAGCGGTATCTTCCTGCCCCTAGAGAGACCGACGAAGAAAGAGCCGCAAGAAAAGCTCACTAGAGGCGGGCTTATGAAGAGTGCTATGGGAGAAGGGATGAGCGACATGATTCTTCCCAGAGAGGTGATGATTCCCACAAAAGAAAATTTCATGATGACAAGGGGCAAAGTCACGTCACTGAAGATCCAAGTAAACAGGCCAAGCTTAGCGAAAGGCCAGAGTCTGCAATTTTTGAAAAGCCTGCTGCTCCCGTCTCTTTGGAAATCCCTTCCAGCTCTCCTGCCCTTCAAAGAGATGATATTCAAACAATCATCAGTAGGCCCCCCTATCAAGTTGGACAGGGTCCGGCTACTCTTCAAAACCGGTTTCCGCACTGGTGCTTAAAAGGAGTGCATTTTGATCTTGATTTGGTCCCAATCGACAAGCAAGCTATGTTGCGAAATCTTGATGCCGTCAAACTCGATATTGAGAGAATGTCTGGTTGGAAAAAACTTGTTGACGAGCTTCGAAGAGTAAACCGCGTAAATCTTGAAGCCATGCTGACTATGGAAAATGACAAATCCGAGTGGCAGAAAACTCTCGACCAGCATGATGCAGAGATGAAGAGCATCGCTGCTTACAATGAGAAGCTTGAAGAAGAAATTGAGAAACTCAAAGAAGAGCTTGCCACTTCTTCCACTTCTTATTCTCAAAAAGAAGAAGTGCTTCAAAACAGGTGAGAGATGCTCATGCCGGACAAAGAGACGCTGAAACTAAATTCGAAGCACAACTGCAAGTTGTATAAAGCTACCGAACTGACGTTGCTCGGTTGCGGGAAAAAACCAGCTCCTAGAACTTGGAAATTGAAATGCTAAAAGCTCGACTTTCTGAAGTTGAAAAAGAGCGTGATGAAGCTATTGCTGGCAAAGCAGCAGCCGAAGAATCTCACGAAGCGACCAAGTCCAGTATCAGCTCTACCTTATTCGAGTTTTACATACATAGTGTTTTGGGGCGCGGTAGCCTTTCGTTTTTGGGTCCGAAGTATGAAATCACTTTGGCCGAAGTGTGGGAGGCCGCAATTGTTATGCTTGGAGGTGCGGGCTATGCTGAAGCAGATCTGGAGGCACATTATCTGGATGATGATGCACGTGCCGCCCCTGCCAAGGGAAAGGAGCAACTTGCTAAACAATGAGCCGGAACGGCGGAAGGAGAACCTTTAGGGATGGCACATTCGACCGACCCGACTCTTCCTTCGGTTTCGACCGACGTTGATATCATTGGCTCCAGTTCCCATTCCTCGCCTTCTGCCAAAGAGGACATTGAAATTGCAACTGCTCATACTGGAGATGAAGCTTAAGAAAGTGGTGAAGCACAAGGCTTTGAAGTTGACGTTATAAAGACAACTTCTCCAGGTAACTTCAACGTTAATTTAACTCAAGTGGACTGCTTGTTCACTTCACATGAACTTGACGAACTTTTTGATTATTACTTAAGTCTTAACGCGCCACTATCTCCTCTCTTTGTGGGGAATACTGACTTTAACTTCCCTTCTTCTGTAGTGAAAACGCCAAGTGCCACGCAGACTTCTCCTCTTCCAACTGTTCCACCTCCGTCTCTTCAAATTACTCCTCCTTCTGCTTCTCAACTGGGGTCGTACGAAGAATTGACAGAAGCTCTTCAAGGCTTGGACGACCCGGCTGCTTCGCAAGAGCAGAAGGCTGAGGAACTTGAAGAAGGTGAAAAGACTCCGGAGCCGTTTCATGATGACACAAAACTGTCTGCACTTATCACTCCGGGCAGCGAGTCTTCTTCAAGGAAGAAGGGGAAGCATGCAAATTCAAAGAGGAGAAGGAAAAGTGCTTCTGCTGGTGAAGAGAAGATGGAAGTAGACCCAGCTGTAACTCTATCTCCTTCTTCCCTGACTCGACCAGGCCGACTCCCAAAGTTAACCATTAGGCCAGGCGAGGTCTCTAAAGGTGGCGGGAAGAAGAAATAATGAGCCTCGCTCTACTCTTCTTGTTTTGCTTTTTGCTTGTACATAAAGGCTTGTACTGACCAGAATTTGTGCGGACACCGGTCCCCGCTTTTTTGAAACCTGCATATGTATAAAAATTTTGTAATATGGAATGAAATGATCCTTTTTACTTGTACAATCTTTGACTGTATTTATGAATGCATTCATTCCTTATTTTCACACAAGTTTCTTCACTGTGATATTGCAATAAGTTTGTGGTATGTTGTTTGAGCATTGCTTTTATTAATATAGCTATGTTGTATTGTATTGCCCCCATACCACGGCTTATTGCAATTTCTTTCATTTGATAAAGCTCTAGAGAACAGTTCTTCTGAGAAGACTTGTACTCTTTAAGTCGGAGGACAATTCTTCTGTTTCAAGAAGATTTGCACTCTTAAGTTGGAGAGCACTTCTTCCAATTTATGAAGGCTTGCACTCTTTTTTTAGAGAATAATTTTTCCTTTTTGAGGAAATATTACCCTGCTTTAGTAGAGTGTGCCTTGTATTGGAGAAGTCTTCTCTCTCTTTTGTTTGAAAAAGTTTTTACACTTCACTTTCGGAGATAGTCACTTTTTTTTGACAAGTGGATTCTCCTACGCGGTGAAATGAGTTTCCAAAGATGGTTTTGAATTGGCATTACAACTTCTGGGGAAGAATATTTCCAGGATGGGGAAATTGATCTTCCCTTGAGAGTTGCAGTGTGCCTCCGAAGAGGGCTTTCTTCTCTTTCTTTTTTATTTATTCTTGTTGTGCCCCGTTGGAGGGATTTTTTGCTTCATTCGCTTGAAAGTGCTTTTCTTGGGACGTGCCTCCGAAGAGGTCTTGTGCCTCCGAAGAGGTCTTTTGCCTCCAAAGAGGTCTTTATCCTCCGAAGAGTTGTGCCTCCGAAGAGGGCTTGTGCCTCCGAAGAGGTCTTTTGCCTCCGAAGGGGTCATGTGCCTCCGAAGAGGTCTTGTGGTGCCTCAGGAGAGGGCTTCTGCTCCCGAAGAGGGCAGGTGTGTGCCTTTGGTGAAGGCGAGTGCCTCCGAAGAGGGCTTATGGTGCCTCGGGAGAGAGCTTCTGCCTTCGAAGAGGGCAGGTGTGTGCCTTTGGTGAAGGCGAGTGCCTCCGAAGAGGGCTTTATTTGATTGCCTGGAAGTTACTCTCTCATGGTTGAATGGAATCATGGGGCAGATGCAAGTTACTTAATTGAATGTCTGTTTGCACAAACGATCGCAACTAATTAACAAGGGCCCTCGATGATTCCACCAATCTTTTTTGGTTGAGTAGAGAACTTTCTTTTTTCGGCGTGCCTCGTTAGAGGGATTTAACCTCCGAAGAGTTGTGCCTTCGAAGAGGGCTTGTGCCTCTGAAGAGGTCTTTTGCCTCCGAAGAGGTCTTTATCCTCCGAAGAGTTGTGCCTCCGAAGAGGGCTTGTGCCTCCGAAGAGGTCTTTTGCCTCCGAAGAGGTCTTTAGGGTGGTTGGCTTGCCATGAAGGTTGCGTCTCATGGTTAAGTGGATCCACGGGGCAGACGCAGGCTATCCAACCGGATGTTCGTTTGCACAAACAATCGTAATTAGCTAGCAAGGGCCTGGTGCCTTCGTTTTGGGAAGGTGCTTCTCCGGTGGTTCCACCAACCTTTTTGTTGAGAGGCAGGACTCCTTTTTGGCTGTTTATTTTCTGCTCACCCTTGTCTATTTGTCATTTGCTCATCAGCGATTCCCTGTTATCATTTCCAAGCACATCTTTCTTTCTCTTGCAAGTAGTTTATTCTTATCCAAAGAAGTATACTTCATTGTTAAGCGAGTCCGACGGAATCACTAACTGTTTGCATGAAGCGCTCCTTATATAGGATTTGGAATCTGGAATTTTTGTGGCTTGATATTTGTTTATTGAATGATTTCAGGGATCGCTTGGCCTTATGATAGGTTAGCTTTGTCTTAAGTGCCTGCAATGTTAAATTGACATTTTAGAAATACATTTAAAGTATTTACACATCGAGACAAAACAGGCATTTCATAAATAGTAGAGAACACAAGATTTATAGTGGTTCGGCCAATAACTGGGCCTACATCCACTTTATAGTTCTTATTATTCATTTGCATTTTGTTTTACAATAGCTTGCAATACAAGAATCGTTCATCCATAATCATTTTACAAATTTAAGCAAAGCTTTTAAGTAAAATATGGACGTAAGTGATTGCTATTCCAAGCTCTTGGAATTGATCTCCTTCGACAGTTGTCAGTTTGAAAGTGCCGTCAAGAAGTTTTTTGCCTATGACATATGGCCCTTCCCAGTTTGGCGTGAACACTCCTGTTGCTGTCATGATCCTTTTTAAGACTAAGTCTCCAATCTCAAAGCTGCGTTGGCGAACTTTGGAATTGAAGTGCCTGGCGATTCTTTGCTGATGAGCTGCAATTCTGAGCTAAGCCTCTTCCCTTCTTTCATCAAGGAAGTTTAGTGCTTCAAGTTGCAACTCCTCATTTGCAGCTTGGTTGAAATGAATTCTTCTATGTGAAGGGACTTCTATTTCCACTGGAATCATTGCTTCAGATCCATATGCTAATGAGAATGGAGTGTGCCCAGTCGCAGTTTTGTAGGTAGGTCTGTATGCCCATAGTGCTAGTTGCAGCTTATCGACCCAACCACCTTTTGCTTTTTCCAGCTGTTTTTTGATGGTTGATTTGATAATTTTGTTTACTGCTTCCACTTGCCCGTTTGCCTGTGGATGAGCCACTGCTGAAAAGCTTTTTTGGATCTTGAATCGATTGCAAAAATCTTAGAACTTTTCACTTTCGAATTGGGTTCCATTGCCTGTGATTATCTTTTGAGGCACACCATACCTGCAAATAATATTCTTAGTCACAAAGTTTATCATCTTTTTAGAGGAAATAGTAGCTAATGGTTCAGATTTAGCCCATTTAGTGAAATAATCAACAACAACAATGGCATATCTGATTCCAAACTTGGCGGTTGGCAAAGGCCCGATGAGATCTATTCCCCAAATAGCAAATGGCCATGGACTAACCATCTGCGTTATCTCGGTGGAAGGTGCTCTTGGGATTTTTGCAAATATCTGGCATCGGTCACATTTTCGGGCGCAGCTAGCAGCATCACGATTATTGTCTGGCCAAAAATACCCATAATGGAGAATTTTCTTTGCTAGAGTTTGACCACCCGAATGATCCCCACACTCTCCTCCGTGTACTTCAGCTAGAATTGTCTTAGCCTCTTCCTTGGTTACAAATTGGAGTAATGGCATTGAGAATCCCCGTCTGTATAACCGACCGTCTTGCATTACGTATCTTGAGGCTTTCTTTAGCAGCTTTTGATGCTCCTTTGAATTTTCTAGAAGGGAGCCGTTAAGCAGATATTCCTTGATTGGGGTCATTCGCGACTCCTGCTCTTGAGAAACAGTCATAATCCAATCAATCTCCATTTCATCAATACATGGGGCTGACAAGACTTCTACAGGAACCAATCCCAGTAATTGAGCTTCGCCAGTGCTTGCGTACTTTGCGAGAGAATCTGCCTTCATGTTCTCTTCCCGGGGTATATGACTTATCATATAATGGTCAAGATCATCGAGAAGTTCCCAGGCCCTTGACAAGTAAGCATGCAGATTTCCTCCTTTAGTTTGAAACTCTTTCTTGACTTGGCATACAATAAGCTGTGAATCACTGAAGATCTGCAACACTTTGACATTCAGTTCTTTAGCAATCTTCAAGCCGGCAATAAGAGCTTCATATTCTGCTTCATTATTTGTTGAAGGAAATATTAATCACAATGCGTAGCACAATGATCGCCCTTCGGGGGTTTCAAGCACAACCCCATCTCCAGAACAATAGTCCTTTCTTGCGCCATCAACATATAGTTTCCATCGGGCCGGGATGTCATTAGTAACTTCTTCCTCGCCGTCACCTTTATCTGTGTATTCTGCAACGAAATCTACTAAATGTCACGACCCGACTTTCTACTCCCAGAAAATCGCATCATGAATTAAGAAAGAAAGGGATAGAGGAAGAAAAGAAAGAAGGGAAAGAAGAAACAACACTAAAATCTCAACAGCGGAACGAATAAATTATATTAATAACATAAGTATTTACATAATATACAATACCAATCAGAGATACACAACATACACATCACATATACTAGATAGTTATAAACACCCGTCTAGTATTTACAACTCAATACAATCACAACACAGAGAAAACACAGCGGAAAACTATATCTAACACGGAAGCCTCCTGCTCCATTGCTCCTCTATTATTCGTCAAAGCTAACCTGAATCCTAACCTGAATTCCCATGGGTACTCGTAAAAATTTGAGTACCCAAGAGTTTATGAAAAACAAGAATAAACTCCGGGTCAGACATGGGTTTGGTGTGAGTAACAGGTTAAGGTTGCTTAACTTTTAAAAACCTTTGAAAAGAAAGGTATCACGTAAGACTTCCCACACATAAACATGGAAAAAAATTTACCTTACGCTAACCAAAACATTTGATAGGAAATCCGATGATATTATAATAGTGTCTAGGGTTTTCAAGTAAATAAGAAACAGCCGAAATTGTTACATTCATTAAATTCCAGCTACTAGCCACAAAAGTGGGTAATACAATCAAAACCGTTGGCATTTATTGGATTTTGGATTCCATACAATGGCAGGGCTACTGGGGTACCGCCCGTCACAGTACGTGGCCTAGATCACTGTACCGAGGAGTACTCCCACTCCCCTGCAGCACAAGGCCGGACCCATTCCTCACTGAACGGTTCCGGACAAGACAACCCCGACAGTTGTTGCAATCAACTGCCCCACATAGTCGAATATAAAGGGACTTCTAGACATGGATCAATCTCGCTCTCCAGTGGGAGATACCCACGAAGCCTTGCTGCACCTCCCCTGTTTTAGCCATTCCCGGTTGATGAGGCTTGAGGCTACGATTACCTTTATAGGACATAACACTTAGAATGCTCATCGTCCACCTGACGATGTTCTGAAAGCATTCAATCCATACAAGTTCGTTCCGGGTTTGAACGAAACCGAAGGCATTATCTCGTTACACTCATTTTGGAATCACCCTCAGAGTTAACGACAATAACCCTTGCACTCTAATCCACCATCTCGAATCTACAAGCACTATTCCGTCAACTCATTACGAAATCACCCACAGAGTTATACTGACGTATAGCCCTTACACCTCGAGTCTTCACAAAGCTCCATTTGGCTTACGACCTAACGTTATTTGGAATCGATGTGGTTTTCGGATATCCAAATATGGAAACCCGATCCCGGTCTCATCGAAATACAAAGCGTGTCTTTTAGGTCCAAGTTGTTTTAAAGTTTAAAACAATTCGATTCAATATTATCTATATACACACATATAGATGATTTACAACATCATAATAGATAATCAATATTATCATAACATCAGATAATCTACATTATCAACTCAAACAGATAAATCATATCATCAACTCAATACAACCATAGCATCCAAATCACACAACAACATTTATCTTATAACTGAGATCTTAACCATTCAAGGTAATAAATATCAATCATCATTCAAAAACAATGACTTATTAAATCACCATCCTATAATTAATTTAAAATAAATTAAATTAATTACTTCTTCCTTAAATTAATTTAAAACAAATTAAATTAATTACTTATCCATATAAATCTTGCTTACATATCAATTAATTACTCTTAACCAATTACCCTAATTAATCATCTTGATTAATTATTCTTTAATTACATTCAACAAATAAATCTCTAATTAATTTCACAAATTAATTAATCCAAACCAATCCCTGTAATTAACCTGTAATTACTTCATCAATTAATTAATCATAATTAAGTACATTAATCCTTAATTAATTACATTAATTAATTATTTATTGATTAATTGATCTTAATTAATCAATCCTTAATTATATCATTAATTATTTAAATTAATGATCTCAAATTATTTTAAATAACTCTATTAAATTAATTATCAATTATCTCCATTGGTTAATCATACTTGATTAATCACATTAAGTAATTAACTTAAATTAATTACATCTCTTAACCATTCTCAAATAGCTTAATTATCAAAACGTAAATTAATTACATTAAGTAATTAATTATTAATTACTTACTTAAGTAATTATACAACATACTAATTACATATTAATTACACAAGTAATTAATTCCAAAACTCCTCCATTAAATTACATCCAGTAATTTATTTTCTTCACTGAGTAATTTTCCATTTGTAATTACTTCTCAAATCAAATCAATGATTAATTTAAATTAACTAAACTTAATTAGTTAACTTAATTAATCAAAATAAACTTAATTAATTACAATTAGTAATTAATTTTTTAATTACTTTCATTAAGTAATTTACTTAAACAATTCAAAGGATTATCTTAAATTAATTAATCCAATTAATTATTAAAAATAATTACATTAATTAATTATAAAAATAATATTAAGTTAATGATCTTCATTAACCAATAACAAATCCTTAATTACCTTAAGTAATTAACTGAATTAATCAATATTAATTACAAATTTAATTATCTATAGATTCATTAATTAATTTCTAATTATCAAACGAATCAATTGATAATCAAAACTTAATTAATTATTAATTACTTGATTAATATAATTCAAATCATTAATCAAATTAAATCAAATTAATCACACTTAAATCATGTTTAATTAACTTACTTAAACTTTTAATTAATTAAATAAATCCTTAATTATTTAATTATTCTAATTATTAATTGATTAAACTAATTAATTAAAATTCTAATTACCTTGATTAACTAATAAATCATTAAGTTCAAAACAACTTAATGATAATCATTAATTCCATAAATGATTTAATTATCATTATCAAAGAAATTTAAAAACAACTTGCTTTTAAATTTCCTAAATTCCATTTTAAATTAAAATTGAAATGAAATTAAATTTTAAACTTAACAAGATTTAAAGTATTAAAAAATCTTCAGTTTTTTTTTCACATTCACTTAACTCTTAAAGTAATCTTAGGCTAATAGTTTACCTAAGCCTATATTCAATTTAAATAAAATTACCTTAAATATTTCAGATGATATTGAAACATATAATTTCAAATCCTATTTTTATTACAACCCAAAATTTTAAACCATGTTTCAGATTTAAATACACATATTAAAATTTAAAACTCTGTTTTAAATCTTCATTTCAGATTTTATAAAATACTCAAACTAAATAAATCATTTGAATTTTTCAACCTATTTTCATTTGAAACTTTCAGATTCAAATTTAAATTTGAATCCAGGATTATAAATTCAGAT
This sequence comes from Allium cepa, assembly GCA_030765085.1. NCBI lineage: Eukaryota > Viridiplantae > Streptophyta > Magnoliopsida > Asparagales > Amaryllidaceae > Allium > Allium cepa. The sequence goes on from CM060945.1 coordinate 503,721,221, forward strand.
TTAACATAGAATTTAAAACTTGTTTTAAAAAAAACTTACTTTCATATTTAAAATCACTCAATGTCAAAACTGTGTAGGTTTTCAAAAAAATTAAATATTTTATTTCTGCAAATCCTGATTATTTCAAAACCTGAAATTCAAAATCTATTTGAATTCGTGGTTTAATCTTGCTTTAGTTTAGATTTAAACTTGCCTTACTTTTTTTTAGTTTTAAAAATTCAAAACCTGAAATAATTCAGGTTACAGAAACAAGGCTCTGCAACCAAACTACCCGAGTCAAATGCCACTTCACTTCGAGTTCTATGGTTTGTTGCTTCGAGTCGCATCTTAAATGACTCGAGTCTTCCCCTATAACTTACAGGAACCAAAACCCTTCTCAAAAAAAAAAAACTCTATGCACATGCACATAACCATGGCCAACTCTCCGATCATCATTGATGATCATCCAATCCACCAACCTCCCTTGAGTCTAACTGAACACTTAAGCATCATAGAATCCCATTTCCCAAATTCAAGCAGAGCAGTCCTCCATACTTCTAAAACCTGAAACACACTCCACCCCAAACTTCTCAAACCTGTCAACAACAATTTCTCCTCCCTCCGGCCACCATTCAGGCTGAAACTCCGGCTACTATCTCCTCTTAAACCCAGCAACAAATCCCCAGAGTTGCAAAACACTCGATCAATCCTAGTGGCTATATGATCGAATTCTTACTTGTGTTAAAAAACTTAGGGTTACGGTAAAACCCATCCCTTAGCTAATTCAAAATTTAATTCACCAATTTGTAATTTTTTTTCTAGATTGCCTGATCCTTCTTCTTCCTTCATAAGAAATTTCAAATCCCCAAATGTCCAACATCAACAGAATTCATCAAGGCTATACTTTCCAAATGGAAGTGAACTGTCCCTGAAATCTTAAACCATAAATTGTTTTTTTTTTTCTGAATTAAAAAACATATTTTTAATAACATTATCATGTCACAATCTAAATTCAATAAACTAAGGAATTTATGTTTAAACAATTTCAAGTTTACTGAACACTTTGGATTTCAAAGAAAGTTTGGGTTTTAATTTACCTTATTAAATTTTTATGCTTCAGATTTATGTTTGACAACCCAGTATGTTTGTCACTTAAAACATAAACATAACATGATCCAGAGATAGGGTAAAAATATACAAAACTGATTCTTAAGCTAGAAACAGAGGATCATAAATGGACATGCACACATTTTACCCCAATATCTACAGATTATTCTTAGATATCTATATATACAGAATCTTACTGATCATTCACAGAAACAAATCATGCAACCATATTAACTTAAATTATTAAATCAAAAATGTTACTCACCTAATTTCCTGAGCAGAGCATCCATGTTTATTGAGAAATTTGAACTTGAATTGCTTTGGACTGAAAACTTTATGTTTCTTCTAATTATCTACTTCATGCATGCAGGTTTTAAACTACAGGTTGCTCAAATTTGCAGAGATGCAAGTGCAGGCCTTGATTTTGCAGGAATGAATAGCAATGCAAACTTGATTATGCAGTAACTTCCAGGTTGAAAAGAAATGCAGTATTTTTGAATTGCAGAGATTTAGTCTTTACAGGTTAGAGGAGCTACAGGTTTTACTTGCAAATGCAGGTTTTTGATTTGAGAAAATTAATTTCAGTTTTGAATGAGGAGTGATTTAGATTTTAAATTTACTTTTTGAAATGAATTTGCAGATATGTTTTTGAGAGGTTTCAGATTTTTTTGAATGAAGTGTTTTCTTAGATTTAGAAAAGAGTATGAATGAAAGAATAGTAAAAATGGTTAAGGCTGAAAATGTTTTAATTAAGACAAAGAGAAGTAGATGACACTTGTCATGTTGTTGCATTTGTAAGTAAACACTTGTATTTTAGATTACTAATTTGATAACATTTGTTTTAAATTAAATTTAGTTACATATTTAAGCGTGTATAAAGGGTTTTCTTAATTTATTTTATGTTTATGTAAATATAAATGAATTTCTTATTAAAAGTAAATGTAAATAAAACAATTAATAAATTAAAACTTATACAAATGTTTTAGAGAATCAATTAATTTGGGTTTCAAAATAAAATTTCAAATCAATTAAACTTTTGAAATTAAAATTGAAATCTATTTATTCAATTTAAAAAAATGAAGACTTTATTTCCTTATTTTAATTCGTCTTTATATTCATGAAAAATAGAACATTTATTTATATGGCTTAAAATAAGAATTAAATTTTTTTTATATGATTTATAAAGAAATTATAAATCACTTTTATTATTTAAATGAATTTAAATCATATGTTATCTTATATTTAAACTTATAAAATATTCTCAATTTATATTTAATCAAATAATGTTTTAAAAAGAAATAAAATCAATTTTTACTTAAATTTAAAAATTAAGCTAAGACAAATTTTAAACAATTTCATTTATTATCAAACCATATATTTATTAATTTAAATAGATTTTTAAAAGCTTAGTATTAATTAAAACATAATTTCCTAATAACTCAATATTTATTATAATTTAGAAACAAAACTTCATTTGTTTATTTTCATGTAAGTTAAATTCCAAACAAAGATAAACTATAATATATATACGAATATATATACATTATAATTTAAACATTTATTTTAGCATTTAAAAGATAAAATCACAAATTAAATATTTATTTAAATCTAAATATTAAACCAAAACATATTTTATTAATCAATATGGTCAATATCAATTTAATTTTATATAAAGATTATTAAATTGATATTGTCTAAAATTCCGGGATATCACATTCCTTCCCCCTTAAAAGAATTTCGTCCCCGAAATTTAAAACAAAGGTAATTTAATAACCCATTTAAGATTTTAAATTTTAAAACCAAGCATATATCAAACATATGCTAACATCCATAGCAATCAATTCATCAAATCAAACAAAATTAACTATCCATACAAAATTCTGGATAGAATTTCCTCGAGTTTCCCAAGTAAACACCGGGTTACTCACTCTATAAAACCCAAACAATCAACACTACTAAGCTACAGAACTCCTACTCATCTATATCTATAACTGAACAAGACATCAGACTACAGACGAGTCTGACTCAACAACCAAAATCTCTCAGAACAGCTGATTCCGAAACCAGAAATAGATATACACGTACTCCCTCAGAGATACGTGAAACACAACGAATTCCAGTTGCCCAAACTGGCAGTTCAATCCAGAAAATCAAACACTTATCCAAAACAGAACACAGAAGAAATCCAAAACGTCTCGGAGCTAGCTTATCCATCCTTACCCAAAATTTGTAGCTCCTAAAACTGAGAAACTTATCCAAAACCAGATATTCGACTGCCTGTCTCTTACCTGATCAGCTCAATCCTTGCTGATGTCTCAAGAAACAATCTAGACCAACCTCATCAGAATGATCCTCCACGATCAATCAAGATCAAGAGCAAACTCCACCCACAACCACCAGAAGGAAACAAACTTCTCCTATCCGGAAAAGTAAAGCAGATGCACTTCCAAACTGCTTCCGCTGCACAACTCTGATCTGGAGCAGAAAAGAATACTGATGAAGAACACAAGCACAACTGAACAGCAAAACGAAGAAAATCTCAGATAACCAAGAGAAAACTCAGAAGTTCCTCAAAACCTGAGTTGCTTCAATAAACTCCATCTCAAGGAACCAACCTTCAACTAGTTGAACTACCGGAACCATTGCATCTCTAGATGAAGACAAACTCTGGCTTCTTTGAAAACATTCAGAAAAATATCCAACAATCCAAGAGAACACTCAACTATCACAAGTCACTTTTGCGATCAACTCAAACTTAAATCCAAAGAAAACTGTTCTCTCTTTACCAATCAGAACAGCTTATGTTGGTCTTGCCAATCCATCCAAGAAATGGATTCTACTCTACTGCTTCTGAACTCCATCTCCAGAAAACTTGCTAAGCCAGAAAACTCTGCCGACTCACTGAATACTCCGAGCTGCATTGCTGACACCAATACCAAAGAATTTCCAATTCAAAGCTTTTCGAGAAACTCGGACTTCAAACCAAACAGAAACATCCTGCTGAACCCAGCCACAACACCAAAGCAAACTCACTTCCTTAAACTTGTTCCAAAGAAATCATCTTAGGAAACATCCATAGTCACAGCATCCCATCACGCAGCTACTATCCCTTGAGATATTAAGATATCATCACTCACTTCTGTTAAGCTAACAGATCCAAACTCTACTCATCCAACTTCAAAGATGAAATCCGAACCTTAACAGGTTACCTTCAGAGATCAATGAAGTCCTTATACCACTGCAAAGCTCATTCGAGACGGTATTGGGTCTACAGTCTCGACAAATACACTTCCAACCAAACATACAAACTCCAATCAATCGGTAGTTGTGTTACACACAACACTACCTCAATCTACCTTTATAACTCATATTGGAAAACCCGAATAGGTAACCTAACAGATAGGTAGACATAAATATATATATAAATATATTAAAAATTACAAATACGCTCTCTCAGGATAGACACCACTACAGAGCCTAGGTATTCACTCAACTTAATGCTCTGATACCAGCTGTCATGACCCGACTTTCTACTCCTAGAAAATCGCATCATGAATTAAGAAAGAAAGGGATAGAGGAAGAAAAGAAAGAAGGGAAAGAAGAAACAACACTAAAATCTCAACAGCGGAACGAATAAATTATATTAATTACATAAGTATTTACATAATATACAATACCAATCAGAGATACACAACATACACATCACATATACTAGACAGCTATAAACACCTGTCTAGTATTTACAACTCAGTACAATCACAACACAGAGAAAACACAGGGGAAAACTATATCTAACGCGGAAGCCTCCTGCTCCATTGCTCCTCCATTATTCGTCAAAGCTAACCTGAATCCTAACCTGAATTCCCTTGGCTACTCGTAAAAATTTGAGTACCCAAGAGTTTATGAAAAACAAAAATAAACTCCGGGTCAGACATGGGTCTGGTGTGAGTAACAGGTTAAGGTTGCTTAACTTTTAAAAACCTTTGAAAAGAAAGGTTTCACGTAAGACTTCCCACACATAAACATGGAAAAGTTTTTACCTTACGCTAACCAAAATATTTTATAGGAAATCCGATGATATTATAATAGTGGCTAGGGTTTTCAAGTAAATAAGAAATAGCCGAAATTGTTACATTCATTAAATTCCAGCTACTAGCCACAAAAGTGGGTAATACAATCAAAACCGTTGGCACTTATTGGATTTTGGATTCCAAACAATGGCAGGGCTACTGGGGTACCGCCCGTCACAGTACGTGGCCTAGATCACTGTACCGAGGAGTACTCCCACTCCCCTGCAACACAGGGCCGGACCCATTCCTCACTGAACAGTTCCGAACAAGACAACCCCGGCAGTTGTTGCAATCAACTGCCCCACACAGCCGAATATAAAGGGACTTCTAGACAGGGATCAATCTCGCTCTCCAGTGGGAGCTACCCACGAAGCCTTGCTGCACCTCCCCTGTTTTAGCCATTCCCGGTTGATGAGGCTTGAGGCTACGATTACCTTTGTAGGACATAACACTTAGAATTCTCATCGTCCACCTGACGATGTTCTGAAAGCATTCAATCCATACAAGTTCGTTCCGGGTTTGAACGAAACCGAAGGCATTATCTCGTTACACTCATTTTGGAATCACCCTCAGAGTTAACGACAATAACCCTTGCACTCTAATCCACCATCTCGAATCTATAAGCACTATTCCGTCAACTCATTACGGAATCACCCACAGAGTTATACTGACGTATAGCCCTTACACCTCGAGTCTTCACAAAGCTCCATTTGGTTTACGACCTAACGTTATTTGGAATCGATGTGGTTTTCGGATATCCAAATATGGAAACCCGATCCCGGTCTCATCGAAATCCAAAGCGTGTCTTTTAGGTCCAAGTTGTTTTAAAGTTTAAAACAATTCAATTCAATATTATCTATAGACACACATATAGATGATTTACAACATCATAATAGATAATCAATATTATCATAACATCAGATAATCTACATTATCAACTCAAACAGATAAATCATATCATCAACTCAATACAACCATAGCATCCAAATCACACAACAACATTTATCTCATAACTAAGATCTCAACCATTCAGGGTAATAAATATCAATCATCATTCAAAAACAATGACTTATTAAATCACCATCCTATAATTAATTTAAAATAAATTAAATTAATTACTTCTTCCTTAAATTAATTTAAAATAAATTAAATTAATTACTTATCCATGTAAATCTTGCTTACATATCAATTAATTACTCTTAACAAATTACCCAAATTAATCATCTTGATTAATTATTCTTTAATTACATTCAACAAATAAATCTCTAATTAATTTCACAAATTAATTAATCCAAACCAATCCCTGTAATTAACCTGTAATTACTTCATCAATTAATTAATCATAATTAATTACATTAATCCTTAATTAATTACATTAATTAATTCTTTATTGATTAATTGATCTTAATTAATCAATCCTTAATTATATCATTAATTATTTAAATTAATGATCTCAAATTATTTTAAATAACTCTATTAAATTAATTATCAATTATCTCCATTGGTTAATCATACTTGATTAATCATATTAAGTAATTAACTTAAATTAATTACATCTCTTAACCATTCTCAAATAGCTTAATTATCAAAACGTAAATTAATTATTAATTACTTACTTAAGTAATTATACAACATACTAATTACATATTAATTACACAAGTAATTAATTCCAAAACTCCTCCATTAAATTACATCCAGTAATTTATTTTCTTCACCGAGTAATTTTCCATTTGTAATTACTTCTCAAATCAAATCAATGATTAATTTAAATTAATTAAACTTAATTAATCAAAATAAACTTAATTAATTACAATTAGTAATTAATTTCTTAATTACTTTCATTAAGTAATTTACTTAAACAATTCAAAGGATTATCTTAAATTTATTAATCCAATTAATTATTAAAATTAATTACATTAATTAATTATAAAAATAATATTAAGTTAATGGTCTTCATTAACCAATAACAAATCCTTAATTACCTTAAGTAATTAACTGAATTAATCAATATTAATTACAAATTTAATTATCTATAGATTCATTTATTAATTTCGAATAATCAAATGAATCAATTGATAATCAAAACTTAATTAATTATTAATTACTTGATTAATATAATTCAAATCATTAATCAAATTAAATCAAATTAGTCACACTTAAATCAAGTTTAATTAACTTACTTAAACTTTTAATTAATTAAATAAATCCTTAATTATTTAATTATTCTAACTAATTAATTAAAATTCTAATTACCTTGATTAATTTATAAATCATTAAGTTCAAAACAACTTAATGATAATCATTAATTCCATAAATGATTTAATTATCATTATCAAAGAAATTTAAAAACAACTTGCTTTTAAATTTCCTAAATTCCATTTTAAATTAAAATTGAAATGAAATGAAATTTTAAACTTAACAAGATTTAAAGTATTAAAAACTCTTCAGTTTTTTTTCCACATTCACTTAACTCTTAAAGTAATCTTAGGCTAATAGTTTACCTAAGCCTATATTCAATTTAAATAAAATTACCTTAAATATTTCAAATGATATTGAAACATTTAATTTCAAATCCTATTTTTATTAGAACCCAAAATTTTAAACCATGTTTCAGATTTAAATACACATATTAAAATTTAAAACTCTATTCTAAATCTTCATTTCAGATTTCATAAAATACTCAAACTAAATACATCATTTGAATTTTTCAACCTATTTTCTTTTGAAACTTTCAGATTCAAATTTAAATTTGAATCCAGGATTCTAAATTCAGATTTAACATAGAATTTAAAACTTGTTTTAAAAATAACTTACTTTCAGATTTAAAATCACTCAATGTCAAAACTGTGCAGGTTTTCAAAAAAATTAAATATTTTATTTCTGCAAATCCTGATTATTTCAAAACCTGAAATTCAAAATCTATTTGAATTCATGGTTTAATCTTGCTTTAGTTTAGATTTAAACTTGCCTTACTTTTTTTTAGTTTTAAAAATTCAAAACCTGAAATAATTCAGGTTACAGAAACAAGGCTCTGCAACCAACTACCTGAGTCAAATGCCACTTCACTTCGAGTTCTATGGTTTGTTGCTTCGAGTCACATCTTAAATGACTCGAGTCTTCCCCTATAACTTACAGAAACCAAAACCCTTCTCAAAAAAAAAAACTCTATGCACATGCACATAACCATGGCCAACTCTCCGATCATCAGTGATGATCATCCAATCCACCAACCTCCCTTGAGTCCACCTGAACACTTAAGCATCATAGAATCCCATTTCCCAAATTCAAGCAGAGCAGTCCTCCATACTTCTAAAACCTGAAACACACTCCACCCCAAACTTCTCAAACCTGTCAACAACAATTTCTCCTCCCTCCGGCCACCATTCAGGCTGAAACTCCGGCTACTATCTCCTCTTAAACCCAGCAACAAATCCCCAGAGTTGCAAAACACTCGATCAATCCTAGTGGCTATACGATCGAATTCTTACTTGTGTTAAAAAACTTAGGGTTACGGTAAAAACCCATCCCTTAGCTAATTCAAAAATTAATTCACCAATTAGTAATTTTTTTTCTAGATTGCCTGATCCTTCTTCTTCCTTCATAAGAAAATTTCAAATCCCCAAATGTCCAACATCAACAGAATTCATCAAGGCTATACTTTCCAAATGGAAGTGAACTGTCCCTGAAATCTTAAACAATAAATTGTTTTTTTTTTCTGAGTTAAAAATCATGTTTTTAATAACATTATCATGTCACAATCTAAATTCAATAAACTAAGGAATTTATGTTTAAACAATTTCAAGTTTACTGAACACTTTGGATTTCAAAGAAAGTTTGGGTTTTAATTTACCTTATTAAATTTTTATGCTTCAGATTTATGTTTGACAACCCAGTATGTTTGTCACTTAAAACATAAATATAACATGATCCAAAGATAGGGTAAAAATATACAAAACTGATTCTTAAGCTAGAAACAGAGGATCATAAATGGACATGCACACATTTTACCCCAATATCTACAGATTATTCTTAGATATCTATATATACAGAATCTTACTGATCATTCACAGAAACAAATCATGCAACCATATTAACTTAAATTATTAAATCAAAAATGTTACTCACCTAATTTCCTGAGCAGAGCATCCATGTTTATTGAGAAATTTGAACTTGAATTGCTTTGGACTGAAAACTTTATGTTTCTTCTAATTATCTACTTCATGCATGCAGGTTTTAAACTACAGGTTGCTCAAATTTGCAGAGATGCAAGTGCAGGCCTTGATTTTGCAGGAATGAATAGCAATGCAAACTTGATTATGCAGTAACTTCCAGGTTGAAAAGAAATGCAGTATTTTTGAATTGCAGAGATTTAGTCTTTACAGGTTAGAGGAGCTACAGGTTTTACTTGCAAATGCAGGTTTTTGATTTGAGAAAATTAATCTCAGTTTTGAATGAGGAGTGATTTAGATTTTAAATTTACTTTTTGAAATGAATTTGCAGATATGTTTTTGAGAGGTTTCAGATTTTTTTGAATGATGTGTTTTCTTAGATTTAGAAAAGAGTATGAATGAAAGAATAGTAAAAATGGTTAAGGCTGAAAATGTTTTAATTAAGATAAAGAGAAGCAGATGACACTTGTCATGTTGTTGCATTTGTAAGCAAACACTTGTATTTTAGATTACTAATTTGATAACATTTGTTTTAAATTAAATTTAGTTATATATTTAAGTGTGTATAAAGGGTTTTCTTAATTTATTTTATGTTTATGTAAATATAAATGAATTTCTTATTAAAAGTAAATGTAAATAAAACAATTAATAAATTAAAACTTATACAAATGTTTTAAAGAATCAATTAATTTGGGTTTCAAAATAAAATTTCAAATCAATTAAACTTTTGAAATTAAAATTAAAATCTATTTATTCAATTTAAAAAAATGAAGACTTTATTTCCTTGTTTGCGCCAAAATTGGTCACAAACACCCAATACCGTGAATGCACTCAACACAAATCAGCAACAATCAATATAGAATTCAAATCTAAGCAACAACAATCACAATAACTCGCAGATAACAATCACAAACACAAGATTTATAGTGGTTCGGCGCTCGTGCCTACGTCCACTTTGAAGGTTTTATCTTTATTGATTCACTTGATTATTTTCAATTGGTTACAGCAGATTACTGCAAGTTGTAGCTTTGATACTTGATTACAATGATGTTGGAAAGACTTAGAATTGAATCTGGAAGAGTCTGGGCTTGCTTTCTCTCTCCTGAATCTCCGACCTCTTTTCTTAATGACCAGGGGCTCTATTTATAAGCGTAGGAGGCTGATATTTCTCCTAAAATCCGGGAAGACCGCTTCAGGCACGTGAGGGGGCCCACTCGCCCGAAATCTGGAGGTCCGGGCCCACATCAGGATCGATTCGACCTTCACTTCGAATCGATCAAGGAAATGTCCAATCAAGGTGAAATTTGATGAGAACATTCTTCAACATGTATGTAAGCTTCTGTGAAAATTTCATAGCATTTGGATCAACGGTTTGGAAGTTATGATCGATTCAAGATGGGGTTCTCCGGCACGCTGTTTGCTTTGAATCGATCCTATGGGTTCGTTCGAATCCATATGGTTCGAATCCATATGGTTCGAACCCATAGGTTCGAATCGATCCTTTTGCATGTGGAGGCGGCGACGAGGCGCTCACTGTGTGAATTAGATGGTTTCGAGGGTTGGATTCGAACGTATGCTTCGAATCGTTGCAGCCAGTGTTCATTCGAATCGATCAGAATAGGCTGGTGTGAATCGATTCGAAGTTGCCTCTGTTTGGGGATTCGAAGATGAGTTTTGGGATGGAGCCGGGGTTTCTTCGCTTGCATGGATTCGAGGAGACCCTTGGTTGATGGACTTCGAGGGAATGGATTCGAGGCTAGGTGGCCTGAATGGATTCGAAGGTAGGCCATTGTGGTGGATTCGAAGGAGATGGAGTCGAAGCTGATGGAGTCGAAGGAGATGGATGCGAGGCAAGCACTAGCTAATGGGCTCGGACTAGGGTGTACGTGGGTGGATTCGAACCATTGCTAGGATGATGGGTTCGAACTTCGTGGTTTCGAACTAGTGAAGGGGTGATGGATTCGAACTGAGCAGAATCCATCTCTCTCAACTTGAATCCCTCATAACTTGAGCATACGACCTCGGATTGACCTGAAATTTGAGATGTTGGCTTCTATGGCTTTGCTCATCATGCCTTGTCGATTCTGGCCCAATCCGCACTTGGAAAAAATTCATCGATATCCATAGCAGAGTGAAGCACGACTAATTTCTGAGACGAACTGTCTTTTGTTTTTGACCGATCTTTTGGTATCACGGCTTGGCCCAAAAAGCGGGATAACATTCCTTATTTTAATTCTTCTTTATATTCATGAAAAATAGAACATTTATTTATATGGCTTAAAATAAGAATTAACAATTTTTTATATGATTTATAAAGAAATTCTAAATCACTTTTATTATTTAAATGAATTTAAATCATATGTTATCTTATATTTAAACTTATAAAATATTCTCAATTTATATTTAATCAAATAATATTTTAAAAAGAAATAAAATCAATTTTTACTTAAATTTAAAAATTAAACTAAGAAAAATTTTAAACAATTTCATTTATTATCAAACCATATAGTTATTAATTTACATAGATTTTTAAAAGCTTAGTATTAATTAAAAAATAATTTCCTAATTACTCAATATTTATTAGAATTTAAAAACAAAACTTCATTTATTTATTTTCATGTAAGTTAAATTCCAAACAAAGATAAACTATAATATATATACAAATATATATATACATTATAATTTAAACATTTATTTTAGCATTTAAAAGATAAAATCACAAATTAAATATTTATTTAAATCTGATTATTAAACCAAAACATATTTTATTAATCAATATGTTCAATATCAATTTAATTTTATATAAAGATTATTAAATTGATATTGTCTAAAATTCTGGGATATCACACTAAAGCTTGTCCATTGATTGCTCTTCGGGGATGGTAAGTGATATCATATTGGCCGAGTTCAATATTCCACTTCAGAAGACGACCCGAAGTCTCAGGGTGAAATAGGACTTGCTTTAGAGGCTGGTCAGCGAGGACTTTGATAGGATGAGCTTGAAAATATGGCCTCAACTTTCTGGAAGCTATCAGTAGGCAATAGGCGAGCTTATGTAGCTTTGAATAATTCATCTCTGCCCCAGTAAATCTCTTGCTGATGTAGTAGACCAGACGCTGAATTCTTGCATCTTCCTGTACAAATGCTGCACTGAGAGCATGAGACGAAATCGTTAAATATATGAAAAGATCTTCACCGCTGCTAGGCTTAGAAAGTATTGGAGGCGCTTCCATATGACGAATTAGTTCATCGAAAGCTTTCTGACATTCCGGAGTCCATTCAAAAAAATTCCTTCCTTTCTTTAGAGCATCAAAGAATGTAATGCATTTATCCGTGGCCTTGGAAATAACCGACTCAAAGCAGCAACTTTTCCATTGAGGCTCTGCATTTCCTTCTTTGTCCTAAGGGCTTTGACTCCCCTCAGAGCAGTGATTTGAGCAGGATTAGCTTCAATGCCCCTAGCACTCACAATGAAACCCAAGAATTTCCCGGACTCTACCCCGAATGAACATTTCAAAGGATTAAGCTTCATTCCATACTTTCGGAGGACTGCGAACATTTCTGCCAAGTGATCCATATGGTCCACTGCTATCTTTGACTTTACCAACATATCATCAACATAAACTTCCATAGTTTTGCCAATCTGTGGCTTGAGTATAGCATTAACAAGTCTTTGGTAAGTTGCCCCTGCATTCTTCAGTCCAAAGGGCATGACTTTGTAGCAGTAAAGACCGACATCGGTGATGAAGCTCGTGCCCTCCTGATCTGGCTCATGCATCATGATTTGGTTATATCCGAAGTAAGCATCCATGAAAGACAACAATTCATGCCCAGCTGTTCCATCCACCAACTGATCAATCCTGGGCAACGGGAAGCAGTCTTTGGTGCAGGCTTTGTTTAAATCTGAAAAATCGATGCACACTCTACGCTTTCCATTTGCTTTTTTAACCAGCACAGGATTAGAAACCCAATTTGGATAAGTGGACTCTCTGATGAAACCATTCTCCATGAGCCGATCTACTTCTTCTTTCAATGCTGCTGACCTTTCTGGACCTTGGGTTCTTCTTTTCTGCTTTACAGGTGTAAATTTCGGATCAATATTCAAAGTGTGTACCGCGATTTCTGGAGATATTCCACACATATTGGCATGACTCCAAGCGAATACATCCAGATTTGCTTTCAGAAATGATGTCAATATGTTCTGAAACTTCACACTAAGTTGCGAACCCACACTTAGCACCTTGTTTGGTTCTTTCGGATCAACAGGTACTGGCACCGTTACTTCCACTAGTACCACTCTATTCTCCCCTATATTGGCTTTTCTAGGATCCGTTTCTTTTCATGCTCCACTATGCTCGCCAGTGCAGGGTCCACCCTGTAATTGCTACAAGGTTGGTTCCTTGATGCGGAGTGGAGCTACCGCATCCTTTCCCATCTCTCTCTTTTTTGCTTCCCGCAACTCTATCAGATAACATTCTCGCCCAGCATTCTGATCTCCTTTAGTAAAACCAATGCCATTATCCGTGGGGAACTTCATAGTGAGGCACCACGGAGTGAGAATTGCCTTGAATGCTGCAAGAGTTGGCCGGCCTAGGAAGGCGTTGTAAGCAGAAAATCCATCAACAATCACAAAAGTCTGCTTTCGAACCACCTTTTTCTTCCCCTCTCCAAGTTCAACGAATAAGTCAATAGTTCCAATTGGCTGCTTTGGTTCCCCAGTGAACCCAGCAATCTTCTGCGATGAAGTCAGAACATCAGCCATAGGAATCTTCATTTGATCGAATGTCTTTTTTAAGAGGATATTGCAAGAGGTGCCGCAATCAACAAGCACCCTTCTTACAATAGCAGGCCCGATGCCCGCAGAGATGACCAAGGGATCCATGGTAGGAGCCTCAACACCCATAGAGTCCCTGACCATGAACAAAATATCATCATTAAAAGTTCTTTGCTGCTTCAAAGGTGCAGCGTCTTCCAACACAAAAACATTCTCTTCTGCTGGGGTGTACTTCAAAGCACGAGCATATCTTTCCATCTCGTCCCAGCTTCTGCCTGCCGGGTGAGGACCTCCCGTGATTACATTTATAACAGGCCTTTTTGATTCATGTGCAGTAGTCCTCTCACCCGAGCCAGATGGATGAGCAGGAAGTTGCTGGCCCTCAGTAGATGAAGCTGGTTGTTCCTATTTCTCTTAACATATTGCTGTAGCTTGTTCTCTCTCAGCAGCTCTTCAATCAAACTTTTCAAATGACGACATTCGTTAGTATCATGACTGGGTTGATTATGAAACCGACAAAATCTCCCGCTTTGAACAGCCTTTTTGCCAAGCTTTATCATAGGTGGTTTAGGATATTCCACGGTATCTTTGGTAGCGAAAAAGATATTCTCCGGAGTATCATTTAAAGGAGTGAAATCCGAAGGCCTTGAGAAGCGAGGTTTCTTCATATCCTTCTGCTTCTTGCCATTGTTATTCTCCCTCTTCTGATTTTCGGATTCCTTTTTGGTAGAAGCAGCGGCGTTATTCTTAACCTCTGTCAATGCCACTTTCACCGGCGCAGGAAGGCTTTCCAAGCGCATGAATTCGTCAGCTTTCTTGTAGAATTTCTCAAGCGAGTTTTCTTCCTTCATCTTCAACCATTTCCCAAACTCACTCGATTTGTTGATAACCCTCATTAAGTTGGTCAAGACCATTCGTGGCTCTGTATTGTCCACTTCAGCCAAGGCTATGTTGAAGCGGTTTAAGAAAGATCTAATAGAATCTCTGGGATTCTGTTCCAGGCTGGACAATGACATAATATCCTTCGCGTTTGAAGCATACAACCTGAATTGTTCTTTAAACTTCCGAGTTAAATCGGGGAACTGGTCCACAGATCGGACCGGTAGCTTTCTAAACCAGAGTAGAGCCACTCCTTCCAAGTATACCGGAAAGTACCGGCATTTGATCTCATCCGATGCTCTAGCACTAGTCATGTGCCAGTCATACTTATATAGGAATTGGTTAGAGTCGCTTGTTCCCTTATAAGCCGGGATGATAGGGGGAACAAACTTCCTTGGGAATTCCGCCTTCAGAATCCTTTCGATGAATGGAGTTTTGCTTGGAGCGAACCCCCATTCCTTTTCATCTTCTTCCCCTTGCAGACTTTCTTTCATAATTTGTCGAACCATTCCTGAGAGATATTCCTCGTCATTCAGAGGCTCTGTGGGGCAGACTTCATCAATTTTCATGGAAGTTTGTCTGGACAAACGTTCGTGGAGAGTTGGCTGTGGCATTGATCCTCCAGCTTGGGGAGGTGGCTCTTCAGCGGGGCTAGTTGTCTTTTGAGGAATATTCCTCTCTTCGGGATTATGAACATCTTCAGCAAAGTTTTCTTCATTATTCACTGGTTGACGGTTTGCTCCCAGCAAAGCATTCAACCTATCAAGCATTAAAGCGTTCTGGGCTTCCATCTGCTGATATAACCTAGACACTGTAACATCCAACTCTTCCCGTGTAATTCCAGCACTTGGAACTGCTTGACTTGACGAAGGAGAAGTGGCAGTATTTTCGTGGACATCACCGGGTCTACTAGATCTGCGCTTTCTTCCAGGAGACATAATCTCTGATAGACTTCTGGTTTTGAGAGAGATTCTTTCAACAAACTTTTGCGAATCAATGATGAAAACACCCTGAGTTCAATTCTCAGTGAAAGCACCAAAAATGTTAACGCTAAAATTGAACGCTAACACCCCGGTGTAAGTAGAGATAAAGTGAAAGCACCACCCGTCAATACAGGAATTAGAAGTAAGTAGAAAAGTCGCATAAAAAATAGTAAAGAGACAACAGTTTTATAGTGGATCGGCTTCAAGTTAAGCCTACGTCCACTTCAATCTCCTTTATTGCTGATTTGGTTACAACTTATACAACAATCTTCGATTACAACACCACTTAGACAAATAACTAGAACTCCGATGTAGGACAATTCTTCAAATTCATGTTGAATGTATTAGATCTCTTCTTGAAGTTCGTTGAAATGTCTTTCGTGTTTGAAGTGTCAAATGAGTCGAGAAATCAGCAGAGTATAGGTGTTCCAGAAATGAGCCCAAAAGTCCCCTTGCAGTTAGAGCAGGTGCAGTATTTATAGAGAAAATCTGGGCTAAGTCGCAGGTCGCGAACGACCTAAGGGTAGGTCGTAGGTCGAAGAGCGACCTAAGGGATACGAGCTATGGCTCATCTTGGTTGCACTTTGTCTTATCTGAGCGGGTTAGTAGGTCGTGGGCGACCTAGGGGAGAGTGGTAAGCGACTCAGTCATGCGGAGGTACCTAGTGGACCGACCTAGGCTAGTTGTGGGAGTAGTAGCGACTTAGTACCTGCTCGACCCATAACTAAGCGATATAACAATGGGAAGTTTGTAGCTCGTTAAGGCGCTAACTCGTTAGCTCGTTAGGTCGCTCACCCGTTAGGTTCTCTTGAATCTTTACCTCGTTAAGTCGTTAAGCCTCTCTATTGTGATATGTTGTTGCCCTGTGCTGATAGTTAGGTCACTAGGTTGTGATAACTTTAAGGTCGCTAGATCGTGATAACTTTAGGTTGCTAGGTCGTTGTAGAACTTCGTCCCTGTTAGCTTGTTCACACTTTAATTCCTTCGGTCGCTTATTTCCTTAGGTCATTGAGTCATGAAATAGAGGAGTTAACAAGACCCAATACGTTCCTGTGTATGGCAGATGACCCTTTGTACGCACGTCTGCCTCGAAGCGGACATTGTACATATATTCTAATATGTATATTTGTTGCAGGTGACAGGTTGGAGGGATCCAACTGGATTGCTCACCACTATTGATTTATTTACAGATATTGATATACATGCTGTTATCATATGATATATAATGATTTGGATGCCGTGCTTGATGTATTTAGTGCTGTTGCAGCATTGGGCCTATTTCTAGAATTTTAAAAATGTTAAAGTGATGATTTCAAATTAAAAAGGATTTTCAAGTGATTTTGAAAATATACATTTTGTTGAATTTTGAATTGTTAAGGAAATGAATTTATTTTAATAAATAGAAGCTCTAATTTTTATGTTATAAAAATTATGATTTTTGTGAAATATAATTAGAATGTGATTTTTGAAATATGGAGTTAACTATGTTGTAAATAGTTTAAATTAAGATTTTTGAATTATTATAAATGGATTATATATAAGATTTACAAAAGTGAATTTTTATAAATCAAAATGATGGAATTATTAACGAGTTTTGTAAGTGTTAAAATGAAGTTGTAAATGAGTTTTATAAATAAATAAGATTTCCAGATTTATGAATTGATGATGTTATAAAAAGAATGATTTTGTAAATAAATGAATTAAAAGTAATTAACTTATAATTTGGATTTTGGCGTATAAATGAGATAAATGGAATTTGTTAGTAAAGGAATTTTGTATATGGAAGTTTTTATAAAATATATATGGAATTCATAAACATTGTTTTATAAATGTGAAATCAATTTAAATTAATAAACTAGATATGAAAGTTTATTAAATGAGATATATCCACAATTTTGAACAGTGGATAATCCTTTAATAAGTAATGAATTTGGTAAAGGAGATATATTTACAATTTTGGACAGTGAATTATCCTTTAAATCGAAATGTGCAATAATAATGAATTTGGTTAGGTATTATATTCATGATTTTGGACAATGAATAATTTTAAATATAATGGATATGTTTTGGAAAGTGATCTTTTACAATAAATAAATGTTTTGGGAACTGATATTTTAAATAGAGTTAAATGATTTTCAAAAGAAGATGTTTTATATAGTATATGGGATATATATATATATATATATATATATATATATATATATATATATTTTGAATCCCTATGCTAGTGATTCTGGGCTGTCGTAACGATGTTTTACGCAACATTCGTTTTGACTCAAACAAATACATTTAAGAGAATGTTTTCCTTAAAGAATAAAGTATACACCTAATCGTGATTTAATTATATGTAATATTTTCTATGTGTTGCAAAAAGAGAAATGTGAATTACTTATTATTAAATAAGTATATGGAAATGTTTTCCAATATTTAAGTGTTTCAAGAGTATATCTTTTTAAAGATAATTTGAAGAAATATTTGGCAAGTGATTTAATTAATAAAAGATTAATTAATTAAAAGGGCCTAGTGTTTGCTATGGTGCTAAATATTTGTTTGTTTGTTTTGACAGTTAAATAACCGACTATCAAAATTTGGCCATTTTAGTTCCTCGACTTGATGTGGGAACTATTTAGTCGTACACTTAGTACGTAGCCATCTATATAGGATTGATTATAGTTTGTGTTGAGGATGTTGATTAATGTAATGCAGAGTATTACTCCAATCTATCGAGCTTCCTTCTTGGCCGAACAATAGTTAGTTGAAAGTTGGAGACGTGATAAGTCTATGTGACGTAGATTCTGTGTGAGGTTGAGAAACGCTTTTGCATTGTTGGTGTGAAGAGAGCGGGATCGGTTTGTCCGAAAACCACGGACCGACATTTATGCGACAATTGTGCCGGTTGGTTCTGATGATATTGATATTCAGGATTTTCATAGTGGAGGACCGCTTGTTGATCTTTTGGGGTTAAAATCCCAATATACATCTAGTAGCGGTAGTCACTTCGTTATGAAATATCCAATGCAAAGACTATTCGCTACTAATCCTAGGAATTTCCCGACGGATTGTGGTAGGAAAGTACCTTCGATTTGTCCTATTCCTAGACAACTTGTATGGATGTTTGTCTAACATTGCATTTCTAAAGACTACGTACATTTGTTTTTACAAATGTACATCAGTGGTGGCGAAGAAGGCAACTTCTCTTAGCTTAACACCCTCCTTGAGAAGTATGAGCTTAAGGGTTGTATTTTTGTGGAACGCAATCAGTAGTTAATGGAAATGGCTGTATGGCATTCAAAGTGATGTGATATGTGATATGCGAAAGGTAATCGTTACCTTAGGCCTCATCAACCGGAAATGACTGAAATAGGGTTAGATGCAGCATGGCTAAGTGGGTCGCTCCCATTAGGATATGATCATCCTTTTCTAGATATATCTTTACACGCTATGACATTGTGTGTCTAATTAATGTGGTTTGTATGCTATGAGGGCCCTCGAAAAAGGTCGGTAACGACCGGAGGATGACATATTCTGTACTATCTAGTTATAGAGGTAGGTCGGTCTTGTGTTGGTAGAGGGCAGATGTTCTATGCCTCGGGACATCCATCTAGAGGTGTACCATTGAAAGGTAATCCCTTCACTTGGTCATTTGTATGGAAACCCAAACTCCACTACGTGCCTGCCATTATGATTGTATTACCCATTTTGGGCTATATGCTGGAATTCAATCAATGTAACAATTTCGGCTATGATTAATATTATTTGTGCAATAGACACTATTATAATATAAGAAAATTTGATATGAAGTGTTTTAGTAATCGTAAGGTAAAAACATGTCCGTTTTTATGTGTAGGTGTGTCTTACGAGATACTTTTGTTTTGATAAAGGAAAAGTTTGGAAATTTAATAAATTCAGTTGAGTGTGTTCCTCACGCTGGAATCCCTTTTGAGTGAGTCGAAAGGGTCTTTATACCTTTGGAGTAAGGAAATAAAGCCTTTGAAATCCCTTTTGAGTGAGTCGAAAGGATCTGTATACCTTTAAAGCGAAACCCTTTCGAAGGCATAGATTCTACTATCATGGAGAAGGTTCCATCGAAAGGAATTGTATGTTTCAAACTATTTAAGAACCTTTCGAAGGTGTCCTCTCAAAGGATATGACTTTAATGATCTCTTAATGAATCCTTTCGAAAACCCTTTTAGATGAGTCGAGAAGGTCTTTATATCTACGAAAGGACTCGGAACCCAACATGCATAATAAAGAAGACGTAAACTCAATTATCTATGGATACTTATCTTGGATAAATAATGCAAGTGCAATTGACATGACAATATTGGATTATCATCACCACGTCAATTTAGTATTACATGGGCTTTAAACATGACGATGATATGCTTTGAAATCAAAATATCCAAGTAAACTCCATAGCATTGTATATGCCAAATAAAGGTTAGGGAAATAAGTGAGTATCATGTGCAATTAGTCATTAGACAAGCTAATGGTCGAAATGATCTTCCTCATGTTTGAAATTGATATTAGATCCATACATCCTCTCATTTTTGTTTCTAAAAATTGGATTACAAGTAAGGGAATTTCCCCAAATTTATCTAGGGTTACAAGAATTTTGTTTTGCTAAGAAGTGAGAAGGAAATTAAGGAATCCAAAAACTCCTCTCAAACTTGGACACCTAGGGTCGTATTTATAGATGCAGGTTTGATTCTTTTGCTTTCGTCCTATCGAAGCTATTAAGAGATCTCCTTTCTCACCTTTTACATCCATCCTTTCACCTTTATTTTCCCGTCTTTGTCGAAAGTGTGCTAGTGGAAAAATTGATCCGTTGTTTACCAATATTGCTTTTGGGTACTTCTAGAACCTTCCGACATCATCGAAAGGTACATTTCCATTAGCGGCGAACGAGTCATGATTCATCATTATGCTATTTAAATGTAAGTGGAAGCAATTTTAACTTCTTCATCTCCTTCGAAACCTCTCCATTTTCGTCAAGACCTATGCAAAAGTTATTTTTGATGGAGGAAGCTTCTTGTTGGTCAAATGAAGTTGCAGAAGTTGGCTTTCGAAAGCATCAACCTGGTTAATGTGAAAGCTCATCCTTTATTGTTCATGGAGACAATAGGTTACGTGCGAAACCTCTCTAATACTTATGGAAGGATTCAACCATTTCGAAAGGCTAGTCTTTGCTTTTGAAAGGGCTTCTCCAACAGTTTCCAAAGGTCTAATATAGGTTCGAAAGCTCATTATTTGATACCTTTGAAAGGCATTCTTAACATATTCAAAACTTCTTTATGCATGTGGACCCAACTATTTCGAAAGCATCAACTGATTCGAAAGGGTAGCTTTGCCCCTCTTTCAGCTCCTTTGTTATCCCTCATTTCACTTAGTACTTGCAGGAGCATCAAATGCTTGTGGCATTAATCCAACCTCTTTGAAAGCTACTACAATGCCTTTTAAAGGCTGCTTTTGAACCATGGAAAAACCATTCTTTTCAATTCTTGCAAGCTTCTATAACACTTTCATAGGCCTTCTTTCATACCTTCATTCTTAAATGAGCTTTATGGTTAACAACTATGGAGACTGAATACCTATTTCACATATTTGTTGTTTTGAATATAATTTGTGTTATTGTTGATTTTGTTTAAAAGTTGTTTAACCTAAAAAGGAGAAAGACTTTAGTGGACTTTCGTGCAAAATATTATAATCTTTTGAATCCCTCCTAATGTAAAGATGATTCAAATTTATGACATTAATTTTAAAACATGCAATAGATTACAAATATTACTTACGTATATACAAAAGTTATTTCAATCTAAAACATAGATTGCAGTTATTCATATATGCATACATATATATGTTTAATTATTCAAATTATTTTGAAATAGCATTAAAGATAAGTTAATGAAAAGATATAATTTATCCACCTTTTCCTCTCCTTGCTAATTGCTTTCTTTAACTTAATTGATTGTCTTTTAGATATACGTAAACTTTTGATTGGGTAGAAACTTTCTAACATATATGCATAGGTAAATATAAATGTTGTTTTGTTTAAAAAATGGGTTAGACAACATGGGCATACTTATATAGGCAATCAGTGACTATGCACACTTCCTATATGTTGCACTTGCACAATATTCACTGTAAATATATTTGGATATACATACATTTCCTACTATAGTTAAATTGATCATTAATGTCATTTGATTAATCAATCAATCAATTTAACTTAATAGAAAGAAATGAACAGGTTTTCTCTCTCTAATTAAAATTGTATGCCCTTCATTGGTTAAATAAGCTAAGGGAAGGAATTGGAAAGTTTACTTCTCGAAACTCAATTTAATAAGTAATAGTCAAATATGTATATACAGTATATTTGATATGTTCTAATTTATATACACCAGCTATGTACTGCACTTACACTTCACACAAATAAATGTGTTCTATACATTTATCGCCATACCTATAAATTGAAATTAAATTTGAGATTCCTTTTTACCAAATTAAAGAAAAATATTGATTTTGTTTAAAAGAAATTTTAGATAATACCTAAATGTATTTAGATTTCATAGGCCATTTGTTAACGCTAAAATGTGAACGCTAACACCCCGGTGTGTGAAGTGTAGTTGTGAAAGCACCACCCGATAGATCGGGAAAGAATTACAAGCAAGTAATAGCAGAAAAGCAGTAAACAACAACAATTTTATAGTGGTTCGGCTTAAGGGTATAGCCTACGTCCACTCTAAGCACTTTTATTAATAATCCCGTTACAACCTGATACAATTCCTCTCAAGTACAATATACTTCAAGTTACAAGTGATTTGGAACAAGTCTTAAGCTTCAATGTCGATTAAAGTCCTTAAATTCATGTTGAAGATGTGTGGTTTCTTCGTGAATTTCTTTGATGTATTCCTCTAATCTTGAAAGCTCTAAGTGTTGATGAGGTTCTCAATGCAGCAAGGTAACGGTGTATGAAGAGAATGTGCCCCCCCAAAAGTCCCTTGAATGTTGGAGGTGGTTGCCTATTTATAGAGAGTTCTGATTCTGAAATTTTTGCCAAGTCCTAAACCGTGGCCGACTCAAGTTAAGCCGCAGCCGACTTAAGGTGAGTCGTGACCGGTCTAAGGTCGCCTCCGAGTCAACACCACCTCTTCTCAGTAACATGGCATCGGGCTTATATTAGGTCGTGGACGAGTTAACTTGGTAGGTCGCAAGTCACGGTCCAAATGATAAGTCCTGGATCGTGAACGAGATAACTGGGGAGCTGGATCGGTTGTGACTTGGGTCGGCAACTATTCTAGGTCGCCAGCTTGGTGGGGCATTAGATCGGTAACTCGGTCAAGTCACTGAGTCGGTATCTTCTGAGTCTTAGGCCAGTACCCACGTTAGGTTGGCAACTGTTTTAGCCTTAACTCGGTATTTCTCAAGTCGGTATGCCTCTCAATCCTACTAGGTCGGTAACCCTTTGAATCTTAAGTCGGTCTCCCTTGAGTCGCTGTCCCTTCTGAGTCATTAAGTCGGTAACCATTGAGTTGCCATTCATTTTAGGTCGGCAATGAGCTAAGGCTGTTGGGTCGGTATTTATGTTGAGTCGGTAGCCTCGTTGAAGTGTTAAGTCGGCATAACCCTTAGACCTTAGGTCGGCACCCCCTGTTAAGCCTTAGGTCGGCACCCCCGTTGAGCTCTTAAGTCGGCATGCTTCTAACTGTTAGGTCGGAACCTCTTGATGCACTAGATCGGTGAGTCATGGTCAAGGCGGGGTTAACATTTGCCCCTCGAAGTATACGCCTAAATGTCAGGTCGTGTGCTTCGATAGCCCTTAACCCGTCCCCTCTTAGGTCGGTAGGTCGTATGCGACCTAACAGTTAGACCGTGTGTGTTGCTCCAAACTTTCCACTGCAGGGTATAAGTTAACTTTCTTCCTCTTTCTTCGTCACTTACTCTCTTGCCTGATTCCGCCATTAAAGTATTCTCAAATTCCTAGAAGCAATTTCCTTCCAACTAATCACCGATAATCTCTACCATCCATTGCGTAAGTGATTCTATTTCTCTTTTGATCGTAGATTACTTGTCGATTCATGAATCCTGTCGCTCAAACATGAATCGCCTCTTTGTGTGATGCTCCATCAAGAATACCATCGTTTTCGTAATTGGTGAAGTTTAGGTTGCTCGGTTCGATTTCGACTGATCGATGGGACGATGAAGATGGTTTACTGATTTAGGCTAGCTGATTTTGATTCGTGCTAGGATTGCAAGGCGCTGACTTTGCAGAGGTTTCGAATTGATGTCTTGGATGATCCGAATGCATGAAATAGGATAAATGAAGTGAGAATTTTTTGGTTGAGGGTGTAGCTAACGGGTTAACAGGTTGAGCGGGGCGAGGCATTGATTCAGATATGACCTGGTGATTTTAGGGGGCTTGGCTTTTGGCTGACCCAATCCTTAAATCGTGGCCATGCTAGCACTTGAGGGAGATCTACCGACTTAACCTTCTGCCGATCTAAGCCTTAAAACTGTGGCCGAGTTAATCCTTGGGGAAATCTGCCGATTTAACCTTCTACCGATTTAACCTTGAACCGCAGCCAAGTTAATCCCTAAGTCGTGGCCGAGTTAAACCCTTAAACCGTGACCGAGTTGGCTCTTAAACCGCTGCCGAGTTAACACTTAAGCTTTGGGCATGCTGACTTTTTGAGAGCATAGATCCACTTTGAGTTTCTAACTTGAACTGCCAAACTAAGTTGCCTAAATTTTGAACTGCCCCAACTTTAAATTTGCTTGAATCTCATTGTATTATTTCACAGATCGCATTAACTTATAAGCTGCTAACCTGCTGAAAATAACAAACAAAGAAAACCGAGGCGAAAATACTGCCATTGACTGCCCATGTCAGATGACGGATTAGTCAAGACAAGACAAGCAACTTAATTATATTGCATGAAATGTTTGTGAATCAATCAATTAAAGTTAAACATTAATGCAAAGTATCAATAATCTGAACTGATTTATCTGCATCAACATCTTACTTGCATATTTAGGCTTAAAACAATAGTCCCTGAATTTCATAACTAACAAATGCTTGCTAGTTTTCATTCCAGTTATATTTGTTCACTGCTTGATTGATTTTACACAACACTTCACACACTTTAGGAAACGTGCACCTTCATGTTTGAATACCCAGTTGTTTATGTAGAATGACTTCCCACCGAGAAGAAGAAGTGGTAACTCAAGAGGAAGAAACTTTTCCGATAGCTGTTCCCATAGAGAATCCTCCGGAGAGAACCTCGACTATTCTAACTTCGAGAGCGTTTATCCAGCTGCGCACTCAATTTGGCTTTGCTGAAAGTGATGTTCTTCTCCCTGGGCCAAGTGATACTGCTGACAATCCTCCCTATGGTTTTGTTGCAGTCAATCGCCAAATGTGCTTAAGTGGGGCGATTCCTCCTTTTAACGACTTCCTTCGAACTCTTCTCCTTCGGTTGACAATCTCTCCGTTTCAACTTCATCCCAATGGCTATGCCATCTTGACGGGGTTATGTGTTTTGTTTAGAAGAACTCTTGATCGCCTACCGAGTTTTGAAGAAATTCGTTATCTGTGCTCGTTTGCAAAGAGTAAAGATCATCCTTCCCTTATTATTGTGAGAAGTGCCAGAAACCGCAAGCTCATTTCCGATCTTACTGAAAGTGTTCATGGATTTTTGAACCAGTTTTTCTTTGCCCGCTGTCCCCCAGGGTTTTATGCCATCTGGAGAGTAGGAAGTAAGATTAGTGTTTCTATTTTTTCCGTTTTGAAACTTTTTCGAGATCCGAACTTTCAGTTGCTAATTTCATTCTTTGTTCCTTTCAGCACTTCCTCTCCCTTCTAGATACCCAATTCATAAGCAAGTTTTTGAGAGGTTGAGTGCCGTGGCCACAGAAGAGAGGAGCATAAAATTTCTGTTGAGGGATGAATTTTTACATCAACATGGGCTTCTACACACTTCTCGCTCTATGCATGCTCATGAAGTTCCAACGGAAGTCCCCGATTCTCCGATAAAGACTCCTGAATCTTCGCTGGTGAAGTGCTCCACTTCTGTTGATGTTGCGGGGCCATCTGGTAAACTTGCCCCGGTTATCGAGGAAGAAGAGCCTCAGGGATCCTCTCACCATTCACAAGAATCTGGTGAAAAGGCTAAGAAATCCAGTCCTATCAAGCAAAGCAGGGACGATACCTTCGAAGGATTGAGTGACCTCTTCGCTACTTCACAAGAGATCTTCAAAGATGACCCTACTACTGCCGGGATTTCTTCTTCAGTAGTTGAAGCTACTTCTATTTTGCAACAGTCGTCGTCGACTCAAGAGTTGACGTTAACTATTACACCCACAACCACTCCCCAAATAAAGAGTGGTTCGTAGATTAATGCGCGTAGTTTGCACAACACACACACTTAGAATTTCTCATCACTTCTATGCACTTATCTTCTTGTACTTTAAAGATTTCTAAAGCTTATTATTTTAATTCCAGATTCTCCTATGGGGCGCAGCGGCTCGTACTATGACGATTTCCAACGCTACGGGAGGCGTAGCCAGTATGATTACAGGCGTTACCTTCCTTCTTACAGAGAGTCGGATGAAGAGAGGGCTGCCCGAAAGGCTCATGAAAGGAGGACTGAAGAAGAACGTCGTGAAAGAAGGGAGAGAGAAGAGCGCCATGATTCTTGGCAAAAAGGCGATGACTCCCACAAGAGAAAATCTCATGACGATCGAGGAAAAGGTCACATGGGTGAAGACTTAAGCAAACGAGCACGTCACAGTGAAAAGCAGGCCTCTACTACTCCTGAGAAAGTTACTACTCCTGCCTCGCTCGACATTCCTTCTAACTCTCCCGCTCTTGGGAAATCAGATATTCAAACGATAATTAGCAGGCCCAAATTTCAAGTTGGACCGGGTCCTGCCACTCTGCAGAGCCGGTTCCCTCAATGGTGCCTTAAGGGAGTGAGGTTCGACCTAGACTTGGTCCCCATCGACAAGTCTGCCATGTTGCGCAATCTTGATGCCGTCAAGCTCGATATTGAGAGGATGTCGAACTGGCAAAAACTTGTTGACGAGCTTCAAAGGGTTAACCGTGCCAACATAGAGGCCATGCTTACTATGGAAAATGATAAGGCCGAATGGCAAAAGGTCGTTGAGCAACACGACACCGAAATGAGGAGCATTGCTTCTTACAATGAGGAGCTTGAAGCAAAAGTCGAGGAATTGAAACATGAGCTTGCTGCTTCCTCTACTTCCTATTCTCAAAAAGAAGAAGTGCTCCTGAAACAAGTGAGAGACGCTCACGCTAGCCAAAGGAATGCCGAAGACAGGCTCGAAGTACAAAAAAGAATCAGTGAAGGCTATGCTACTGATATTGCTGAGCTCCGAAAGAAAAACAACTCCCAGGAGGCGGAGATACAAATGCTTAAGCTTCAGCTTGCCAAGACTGAAAGGGAGCGTGATGAGGCTGTCGCCGGCAGAATCGCAGCTGAAGAATCTCATGAGGCGACCAAAAGCAGCATCAGCTCAACATTATTCGACTTCTACTTGCACAGCGTCTTGGGGCGTGGAAGCCTTGCCTTTCTAGGCCCCAAGTATGAAATCACACTGGCTGAAGTTTGGGAGGCAGCACTTGATATGCTCGGTGGTAAAGGTGCTGGATATGCTGAGTCAGCCCTTGAAGAGCATTATCTTGATGACGAAGCCCGTGCCGCTCTTGCCAAGGGTAAGGAGCAGCTTGCCAGAGCGCAGGCCGGGATGGCGGAAGAGGAGCGTTCTGAAAAAGAAGTACCGCCTACCATCTCTGAACGTCCTCTAGTTTCTCCCGAGGTGGACATTACAGGCCCTAGTGCTCATTTGCCGCCTCCTACAAGAACTGGGGTAATCACCCCTACTGATGAAGAGGCTTTGGAGGACATTGGGGCTCAGAATTATGAGATTGAACTGACGAAGCCAACATCTTCAGGTAATTTCGACATTGGTCCGATTCAGGTGGATTGCCTGCTTATTCCTCAAAAATTTGATGAGCTTCTCGATTACCTCTTGAATCTCAATGAACCCATATCTCCCCTCTTTCGGGAAGACACTAACATTTTCAATTTTTCTTCTTCTGCAGTTGAAACAACAAGTGCCGTGCAGACTTCGCCTTCTCTGGTTATTCCTCCTCCATCTCTTCAGGTGACTCCTCCTTCTGCTTCACAACCTGGGTCACAAGAGGAGAAAATTGAGGCTCTTCATGGTTTGGATGACCCTGTTGCCTCGCAGGAGCAAAAAGATGAGGGACTCGAAGGAGGCGAGATCTCTCCGGAGCGGACTCCTTCTGACGACGTAGTTTTGTCCGCTCTCGTTACTCCGGGGAGTGAGTCTTCTTCGCAGAGAAGAAAGAAGCATGGGACATCGAAGAGGAGGGGGAAGAAAATTATCACCACTGAAGAGGAACCGGAAATTGCGCCAGTTGCACCTCCCTCCCCTTCTTCCCTTATGCCTTCAGACCAACCTGAAAGACCCGAAAAGCTAACCACTCGGCCGGGTAAAGGGTCTAAAGGCGGCAAGAAGAAATGAAGAGTTGAGCTTTTTGATTCCTTTTTTGTGTAATGGTCGGATGTTGTGCAGGCACCGGCCCCTGCTTTTTTATTTTGAAACCTGTATCTGCAATATCTGCAATTGAATAAAGTGATTCTTTATTTGTACAGACTTTTGTTTGAATTTGAGAATGCATTTATTATTCATTTTTGCATAAGTTCTTTTTTTTTGCACAAGTTTTATTTATACGATGTTGCGGTGAGCTTGTGGTATGTTGTTTGAGCGTACTTTACCGACATAGTTATACCGCTTTGTATGTAACTATACCATGTTGCCCCTATACCATGAGCTTACTGCAATATCGTATACTTTAAGGGGACTTGCACTCTCGTTTTCTAAAGAATAGTTACTTCATTCTCGAGAAGAATTTTCGTAGAGTGCAACTTCCTTCATATAAGTTTCTACGCTTTGTCCTTCGAAGAAATCACTTTCTCCTTTTGCGTATGTATATATTTTGCCAAGTGAATTCTTCTATGTGGCAAAGCGGACCTCTGAATGTACTTTAACCCCCTTTTTTTTTGAGGAAGATCATTCTCCATAATAGGTAAATTACTCTTCCTTTGGAAGTTAAAGTATGCTCTTGATGAGGATTTTTTTTTATATATATAGAAAGTTGTACCTCTGAGGAGGGATTTTTCACGTTTCAACACTTGGAAGTTTTATTTCAATCTTGGTGAAACGTGTACCTCCAAAGAGTTATGCCTTAGAAATCCTTTTCACGTTTCAACACTTGGAAGTTTTATTTCAATCTCGGTGAAACGTAGGTTTCCGAAGAGGTCTTTCTTCTTAATTGCGCCTCCGAAGAGGTCTTTATTTTGTTTGCATTTCAACTCTGGTGAAGTGAAATTCCGAAGAGCGGCTGTTACACTTCAACTCCTGGTGAAATGTGCCTCCGAAGAGGTCTTTCTTTTGTTTGCATTTCAACTCTGGTGAAGTGAAATTCCGAAGAGTGGCTGTTACACTTCAACTCCTGGTGAAATGTGCCTCCGAAGAGGTCTTTCTTTTGTTTGCATTTCAACTCTGGTGAAGTGAAATTCCGAAGAGCGGCTGTTACACTTCAACTCCTGGTGAAATGTGCCTCAAAGAGGGTTTTCATTGCCTGGAAGTTACTCTCTCATGGTTGGAGGGTCATGACTCCTCCAATCTTTTTTGTTGAGTAGAGAACTTTCTTTTTTGTGGCATATGACCCATTAGAGGTCTTTATCCTTCGAAGAGTTGTGCCTCCGAAGAGGACTTGTGCCGCCAATGATGGTTTTTGGTTGTATTCTTGTCTTCTTGCTTATGCCTTTTCAGTGATCCTCTTTTTTCCTTTTCAAGTTTTCATTCCCCTTTTCTCGCAAGTAGCTTGTTTAATCCAAGGAAGTGTACTTCATTGACAGGCAAGTTCGTGAGAACGGGCGCTAGCTTCCTAATTGGATGTTTGTTCGTTCAAACAATCTCAATTTATTAGCAAGGGCTCGTTTCTATCGAAATCATAAGTCGTTCAATTGAAGTATTTCCTATCTAGGATTTGAATTCGGGGCCTTTATGACTTGAAATTTGTTTGTTGAATGATGGTGAGAATCACTCGGTCTTATTATGAGCAAGTTTTATTTCCATTGTCTGCAAAAATTTAAATCGACATTTCAGCAATACATTTTATGTACTTTTATATCGAGAATAAAGCAAACATGTAATAATAATAAGGAACACAAGATTTATAGTGGTTCGGCCAGGAATTTGGGCCTACATCCACTTTATATTCATTCATTATTCACTTGCATTAGTTTTACAATTGCTCTCAATTACAAGAATCATACATCCACAACTCTTTTACATTATTTCAACAAAATTTTCAAGTAAAATATGGACGCAAGTGATTGCTGTTCCATGCCCTTGGAATTTGAACTCCTTCAACAGTGGTGAGTTTGAATGTGCCGTCAAGAAGTTTCTGACCTATCACATATGGTCCTTCCCAATTGGGCCCAAACACACCTGTCGCGGTCATAATTCTTTTCAGGACTAGATCTCCAATTTCAAAGCTGCGTTGACGAACTTTGGAATTGAAATGTCTGGCTATCCTTTGCTGATGAGCTGCAACTCTGAGATTAGCTTCGTCTCTTTTTTCATCAAGGAGATCCAACGCTTCAAGTTGTAGCTTTTCATTTTCTGCTCGATTGAAATGGATTCTTCTGTGTGAAGGGACCTCTGTTTCAACCGGGATCATTGCTTCCGATCCGTATGCTAACGAAAAAGGAGTATGCCCAGTTGCAGTTTTGTGAGTAGTTCTGTATGCCCATAGTGCAAGTGGTAGTTTATCGACCCAACCACCTTTTGCTCTTTCGAGTTGCTTTTTGATGGTTGATTTGATGATCTTGTTCACTGCTTCCACTTGCCCGTTTGCCTGCGGATGAGCTACTGCCGAAAAGCTTTTCTGGATTTTGAATCGTTTGCAAAAATCCTGGAATTCCTCGCTTTCAAACTGAGTACCATTGTCTGTGATTATTTTCTGAGGCACACCGTATCTGCAAATGATATTCTTGGTCACAAAGCTTATCATTTTCTTAGAAGTGATAGTAGCCAATGGTTCAGCTTCAGCCCATTTAGTAAAGTAATCAACTGCAACAATAGCATATTTAATCCCTGATTTGGCAGTTGGTAGCGGCCCAATGAGATCCATTCCCCAAATCGCAAACGGCCATGGACTGACCATCTGTGTGAGTTCGGTAGAAGGTGCTCTAGGAATTTTGGCAAATCTTTGGCATCTGTCACATTTTCGGGAGTAATCTGCAGCATCTCGATTAATTTCTGGCCAAAAATATCCGTATCGGAGAATTTTCTTTGCTAATGTTTGACCACCTGAATGATAACCACATTCTCCTCCATGCACCTCAGCTAGGATTGTTTTGGACTCTTCCCGGGATACACATCGAAGCAATGGCATTGAGAATCCCCGTCTGTACAATCGGCCATCCTGAATTACATAGCGAGAGGCTTTCCTTAGTAGCTTTCGTCTTTCTATCGAATTTTCTGGCAGAGAACCTCTGAGTAGGTAGTCCAGTATTGGAGTCATCCATGACTCTTGTTCTTGAGATACATTCATAATCCAGTCAATATCCATCTCGTCTATACTTGGTGCTGAAAGGACTTCGACAGGGACCAATCCCAATAGTTGAGCTTCACCAGAACTTGAATACTTTGCGAGGGAATCTGCCTTCATATTCTCTTCCCGAGGAATGTGGCTTATTGAATAGTGATCGAGTTCACATAGGAGTTCCCAAGCCGTTGACAAGTAGGAAGGCAAGTTTCCACCTTTTGTTTGAAATTCCTTCTTGACTTGGCATACAATAAGCTGAGAATCACTGAAGATCTGTAATGCTCGAATGTTTAGCTCTTTAGCGATTTTCAGACCTGCAATAAGAGCTTCATATTCTGCTTCATTGTTTGTTGAAGGAAATTCCAATCTTAGTGCATAACATAATGATCGACCTTCAGGAGTTTCAAGTACCACTCCGGCTCCAGAACAGTAGTCATTTCTTGCGCCATCAACATACATCTTCCACTGGATTGGGGAATCATTGATCGTTTCATCCTCACCATTATCCTTCTCTGTGAATTCTGCAATGAAATCAGCTAAAGCTTGTCCGTTGATTGCTTTTCGGGGATGATAAGTGATGTCATATTGACTGAGTTCAATGTTCCATTTTAGAAGGCGACCCGAAGTTTCAGGGCGAAATAGGACTTGCTTTAGAGGTTGATCAGTGAGTACTTTGATAGGATGAGCTTGGAAATATTGCCTCAGTTTCCTTGATGCAACTAGTAGGCAATAGGCGAGTTTTTCCAACTTGGAGTAATTCAGCTCTGCCCCAGTGAGTCTTTTGCTGATATAGTAAACCGGATGTTGAATCCTTTTGTCTTCCCGTATCAGCGCTGCACTTAGAGCATGAGATGATACTGCCAAGTATATAAGAAGATCCTCACCATTGCCTGGCCTAGAAAGTATTGGAGGCGTTTCCATATGACGGATCAACTCATCGAAGGCTTTTTGGCATTCGGAAGTCCATTCAAAATTCTTCTTTCCTTTCTTCAGGGCGTCAAAGAATGGGATGCATTTATCAGTGGCTTTGGAAATGAACCGACTCAGGGCGGCGACCTTTCCGTTGAGACTCTGCAATTCCTTTTTCGTTCTAGGAGCTTTAACTTCTTTCAAGGCAGTAATTTGAGCTGGACTAGCCTCAATGCCCCTAGCACTAACAATGAAACCTAAGAACTTTCCGGACTCGACCCCAAATGTACATTTCAGAGGGTTAAGTTTCATTCTGTATTCCCGAAGGACTGCGAACATTTCTGCTAAGTGTTCAATGTGATCTGCTGCCTTCCTGGACTTCACTAACATGTCGTCGACGTAGACTTCCATAGTTTTGCCCAATTGCGGTTTGAACATAGCATTAACAAGTCTTTGGTAAGTTGCCCCTGCATTTTTCAATCCGAAGGGCATAACTCTGTAGCAATAAAGTCCAACATCTGTGATAAAGCTTGTATCCTCCTGATCCGGCTCGTGCATCATGATTTGGTTATAACCGGAGTAGGCATCCATGAAAGATAACAATTCATGTCCCGCAGTT
This sequence comes from Allium cepa, assembly GCA_030765085.1. Classification (NCBI taxonomy): domain Eukaryota; kingdom Viridiplantae; phylum Streptophyta; class Magnoliopsida; order Asparagales; family Amaryllidaceae; genus Allium; species Allium cepa. The sequence goes on from CM060945.1 coordinate 503,754,377, forward strand.
CCGTCTACCAGTTGATCGATCCTGGGTAACGGGAAGCAATCTTTGGGGCAGGCCTTGTTTAGATCAGAAAAATCGATACACACTCTCCATTTTCCATTAGCTTTCTTGACCAGCACAGGATTTGAAACCCAATTCGGGTATGTAGATTCTTTGATGAAGTTATTTTCCATGAGTCGATCAACTTCTTCTTTTAATGCTGCTGACCTTTCTGGACCTTGGGTTCTTCTTTTCTGTTTAACTGGCGTAAACTTTGGGTCAATATTCAGAGCGTGTACTGCAACTTCTGGAGATATTCCACACATATCGGCATGAGTCCAAGCAAAGACATCCAGATTTGCTTTCAGGAAAGATATCAAGATATTCTGAATTGACACATTAAGCTGTGAACCCACATTCAACACCTTATTTGGGTCCTTCGGGTCAACAGGTACCGGAACTGTCGTTTCCACCGGTACCACTCTATTCTCCCCTGCACTGGCTTTTCTGGGATCCATTTCTTTCCGTGCCCCGCTGTGCTCTCCGGTGCAGGGTCCGCCCCGTAATTGCTACAAGGCTGGTTCCTTGATGCGGACTGGGGTTGCCGCATCCTTTCCCATTTCTCTTTTTCTTGACTCTCGCAGCTCTGTCAAATAGCATTCTCGCGCAGCATTTTGATCCCCTTTTATAACTCCTACTCCATTGTCAGTAGGGAATTTAATAGTGAGGCACCACGGGGCTAGGATAGCTTTGAATGCTGCGAGTGTTGGACGGCCAAGAAAAGCATTATAAGCAGAAAACTCATCGACAATCACAAATGTTTGCTTGCGGACCACTTTCCTTTCTGCTTCCCCAAGTTCTACAAGCAGATCGATGGTCCCAATTGGTTGCTTTGGCTCCCCAGTGAAGCCAGCGATCTTCTGTGATGAGGCTTGTACATCGATCATAGGGATTTTCATCTGGTCAAATGTCTTCTTGAAGAGGATATTACATGATGCTCCGCAGTCGATGAGGACTCTTCTGACAATGGCCGGTCCAATACCAGCCGAGATGACCAAGGGATCTAGGGTAGGAGCTTCTATACCTGTGGAATCTCTGGCTCTGAAAACAATATCATCGCTGAAAGTTTTCTGTTGTTTTAGGGGCGTAGTGTCTTCTAAAACAAAGACGTCCTCTTCGGCTGGAGCATATTTCAAAGCCCTGGAATATCTCTCCATCTCACCCCAGCTCTTGCCAGCTGGGTGAGGCCCTCCTGTAATGACATTGATAACGGGCCTTCCAGATTCATGTCCCGTAGCTTTCTCACCTATCCTAGGCTGATGAACAGGAACCTGTTGCCCCTGACTTGACGATGCAGGATTGTTGCTATTCTTCTTCACAAATTGCTGCAGTTTGTTTTCTCTTAGCAACTCTTCAATCAGATTTTTCAACTGGCGGCATTCATCAGTCTCATGACCGGGTTGATTGTGGAAGCGGCAGAATTTCCCACTCTGTATGGCTTTTTTCCCGGTTCTCAAAGGGATAGGTTTAGGGAAATCGACGGAATCTTTAGTGGCAAGGTAGATGTGCTCCGGTGTATGTGATAATGGAGTATATTCTGATGGCTTGAAGGATCGGGGCTTCTTCAGATTACCCTGTTTCTTCCCATTATTATTCTCCCTTTTTTGCCCCACCGATTCATTCTTGCGTGGAGCGACAGTGTTGTCTTCTGCTTTCTCCAACACTGTCTTTACTGGTAAAGGACGGCTTTCCAAGCGAATGAATTCATCTGCTTTTTTGTAGAACTTTTCGAGAGAGGTTGGCTCCTTCATATTTAACCATTTCCCAAATTCGCTTGACTTATCAATAGCCCTCATCAGATAAGTCAATATCATTCGTGGTTCAGCATTGTCCACCTCAGCCAGCGCTATATTAAAGCGGTTCAAGAAGGATCTGATAGACTCACCAGGATTCTGCTCTAAACTCGACAGTGACATAATGTCCTTGGCCTTCGAAGCATATAGTCTAAACTGCTCCTTGAATTTTCTGGTCAAGTCTGAAAACTGATCGATAGATCGGACTGGCAACTTGGTGAACCATAGTAGAGCCACACCTTCCAGGTATACGGGGAAATATCGACACTTTATTTCGTCAGAGGCTCTGGCACCTGTCATGTGCCAATCATATTTATACAAGAACTCATTCGGATCACTTGTCCCTTTGTAAGCTGGAATAGTCGGAGGGACAAACTTCCTTGGAAATTCCGCCTTCAAGATTTTTTCAGTAAACGGAGTTTTACTTGGGGCGAAACCCTCCTTCTCATCTTCAACCCTTTGCATACTTTCTTTCATGATCTGCCGGACCATTCCGGAAAGATATTCCTCATCATGCCGAGTTCTAGATCCACCAGCCTCAGGAACTGCCTGCTCAAAGGGACTAGTAGCCCTTTCAGGAGCATTCCTTTCGTTAACATCATGAATGTTGCCAGCATAGTTCCTTTCATTACCAGCTGGTTGATTGTTTGCCCCAAGTAAATCGTTCAACTTATTCAAAATCAGAGCATTCTGGGCACTTTGAGCCTCTAATTGTGCATTTTGGGCGTTTATCTGCTGGTTTAGCCCTAGAATCACAGCATCCAACTCCGCTTTCGTAACTCCAACGGACGGAGTGGGTTGATTAGGTACAGGGGAAGCGGAGGTTCCCTCTTGAATGTTTCCAGATCTGACAGATCTACTTTTCCTTCCAGGAGCCATAATCTCAGATAGACTTCTGGTTTTTAAGGAAATTCTTTCTTCAAATCTCTGTGAAGCAATGATGACAGTTTTCCTGAGTTCAATTCTCAGTGAAAGCACCAAAAATGTTAACGCTAAAATGTGAACGCTAACACCCCGGTGTGTGAAGTGTAGTTGTGAAAGCACCACCCGATAGATCGGGAAAGAATTACAAGCAAGTAATAGCAGAAAAGCAATAAACAACAACAATTTTATAGTGGTTCGGCTTAAGGGTATAGCCTACGTCCACTCTAAGCACTTTTATTAGTAATCCCGTTACAAGCTGATACAATTCCTCTCAAGTACAATATACTTCAAGTTACAAGTGATTTGGAACAAGTCTTAAGCTTCAATGTCGATTAAAGTCCTTAAATTCATGTTGAAGATGTGTGGTTTCTTCGTGAATTTCTTTGATGTATTCCTCTAATCTTGAAAGCTCTAAGTGTTGATGAGGTTCTCAATGCAGCAAGGTAACGGTGTATGAAGAGAATGTGCCCCCCCAAAAGTCCCTTGAATGTTGGAGGTGGTTGCCTATTTATAGAGAGTTCTGATTCTGAAATTTTTGCCAAGTCCTAAACCGTGGCCGACTCAAGTTAAGCCGCAGCCGACTTAAGGTGAGTCGTGACCGGTCTAAGGTCGCCTCCGAGTCAACACCACCTCTTCTCAGTAACATGGCATCGGGCTTATATTAGGTCGTGGACGAGTTAACTTGGTAGGTCGCAAGTCACGGTCCAAATGATAAGTCCTGGATCATGAACGAGATAACTGGGGAGCTGGATCGGTTGTGACTTGGGTCGGCAACTATTCTAGGTCGCCAGCTTGGTGGGGCATTAGATCGGTAACTCGGTCAAGTCACTGAGTCGGTATCTTCTGAGTCTTAGGCCAGTACCCACGTTAGGTTGGCAACTGTTTTAGCCTTAACTCGGTATTTCTCAAGTCGGTATGCCTCTCAATCCTACTAGGTCGGTAACCCTTTGAATCTTAAGTCGGTCTCCCTTGAGTCGCTGTCCCTTCTGAGTCATTAAGTCGGTAACCATTGAGTTGCCATTCATTTTAGGTCGGCAATGAGCTAAGGCTGTTGGGTCGGTATTTATGTTGAGTCGGTAGCCTCGTTGAAGTGTTAAGTCGGCATAACCCTTAGGCCTTAGGTCGGCACCCCCTGTTAAGCCTTAGGTCGGCACCCCCGTTGAGCTCTTAAGTCGGCATGCTTCTAACTGTTAGGTCGGAACCTCTTGATGCACTAGATCGGTGAGTCATGGTCAAGGCGGGGTTAACACCATTAATAATCAAAATAGGTTTAAAAAAATGAAATTCATCTATTTCTTCCGCTACGGGCTGGCCCAGTTCTAACAAGTTATGAGTTAATGTATATATTTGATCCTAGCGGGTCATAATAAATCCTAGACCTCAAAACCTATTCTTTTATTTAAAAGGAAGATATAGTAATCTATTTATAAATTTGAGATTTTAAGGAACATGAATAATGACTAGTAATTTGGCAACAGCCTTAGCCTATCCTTTTCTTGCTAAAAATTATTATTTTATACACTTTCACTCTTACATTACATTTACCATTAGTTATGTGTCTTTATGAGATTTTCAGATTTACAATGTTTCTTCCCAATACACATATAAGAGCAGCCTACATATCCATAAAAATATGTACGGTGAGTAAATAGGTGCACGTCTAATAGTATATCGTATGCATCTTTTATACAAAGAGATAAATAATGGTTACAAACCAAACAACCTAAAGATATGAACAAATACGGTAGGGAAATGACAATGATAATACTACTAAACCTAAAATACTAACTACATATTATGGGATATTCTCGATCCTCTGTGGAGCTCATCCCATTTCCACGACCCCGTAATAGGCATAGCATGGTTGCTATACACTAATCTCATGGGTTTATCACCGCTGTTCAGCTCAAATCTCTCGGAGCTTGTCCTAAATCTATTGGTTAGTGACTAGCATAGAGCTCTAGTGTCCTCTGGTACCCTGTCTTTATTATGCCTCCTTCTATAGCTGCTCTTTTGCTATTGGTGCTACTATCTCAACTGGTGGCTCATAGATCCCTATCTTCTTGAGGGAGACTCTATCGAATGGGGTAGGGACCTTCTTCTGGACTTGCACTCCATGGAGGTTCACTCTGTATTTCCTAAAGACACAAGTGAAGAAGTGGTAATATGGATTGTAGCTTCATGGAGTCCCGACTATAGGACTTACATAGTGGCTTATGGTAGCATGAGCTTAGTTGATAAATACACTGCTCATGATGGCATAGGTGACCTTCTGCACAAGTAGATAAATCTGATCGAAGCTCCCATCAAAAATAATAATGTTCTACTGAATAATTTGGACAAAAAGGCTAGTTGTTAGTTGTAAATTTTCTAACCTCTAAACAACGACATCTTTAGAAAAGATCTATTGTAGAATCTCTTGATCAATCATTTCAACATCTTTTAAGTCCGCACCTTCCACAATCATCCCTAAAATCTCCATAAAATCATCATCAGACATATCGATCTCGACTCCCTTCACTTTTGACTGGAGATTACTGATATCCACATCAGAATTGTACTACAAATGGGCATCAAATAGCCGCATGCAACATGGATGCATTCCCTTTCAAAAGTGTCATGGTAGAAGATAGGTGCTAAACCTGCAACTATGAAAAAATCCTCAAGTTCAAAGGCGATGAAACCTCATAATTTCATAGGCCATCCATGAAGAAAGGTGAATTTTGTTGAGGCCATGTAGTTGGAGATTTTCTAGTCGCTCCGATCGAGCCAAGCGATCATTTAAGGGGTAAGACTTGGATGGCATGAGGGAGTGCCGGAGGTTCGAGGTGGTGCCATGGACTGAGTTAGATTTGGGTAGGGGAAGTTGGGTTCAGATTTGGAGAGGTTGAGGGGCAAGATCTGTTGTACACACTTGGCACTTAGGGGAAGCACGGCGACAACTGCAGGCGGAGGAGGGAATGATGCGGACAGTGGAAAAGGGGGAAATAGGGGCATCACTTGCTGTGGAAGGGAAGAGGCAGCAGCATCGCACTTTGGTTAGTGGAAGGTGAGGGGGCTCGAGCTTTGATAAGAGGAGGGAGACGATAAAAATGCAGGAGCAGGTAACTTGGATGAGTCTATATGCCACGTTCGAGCTTCATGTTGTGCATTCTACCACTTGCGGTCGACCGGTTATCGAATTTCAGACGTAGCTTGAACCTAGACCCTATTCGGATCGTGTAATATCCCGGAATTTCCAGGAATTTAAAATGTGATAATATCTTAATTTAAATGATTTGAACTGATAAAATAGTTACTTTCAAAAATAAATAACCAAGTAATAATAATATAATGTCTTAATTATGGTTATAAATTAGTTTTTAAAATAATAATTATTTTTTTGTGTAGATAAATTCTAAATTAACTTATTGTTTTCATAATTGATAAGTGTGTTTAAATATATTTATATCTGTGTGTTTTAAAAATATTTTTAATAGGATAAATTATTTATAAATAATAATGAGCTTATTTAAAATAGATATTATACTTATTTAAATTGATTTTAGAGTTGGAATTATTTTTTTAAATTTGACTTTGAATTGAATATAAATTAGAATTCAAGGAACATACGTACATCTTAAAATAAAATAATATATAGTTTGGTTTTAGAATATATAGATAATTTTTTAATTAAAAATAAGATTTGTTTTATATTTTTCTTTTTATAGAAATTTATTGATAGAAATTTGGAATTTTATTTATTTAATAAGAATATGTACAGGACTTTTGAAATAACATTTTAAAATGAGTTTGCAATATTTTATAATTTTATTTAAATTATATTTGGTTTCATTTCTTTTAAAGATTGTACTTATATAAATTTAGCAAACATTTATAAATGTATAAATGTATTTTTTTAATTAGGACTTTAATTAGAAAAGTATTTTTAAATTAAGAAAACATATTAGTAATTAGGAAATTAATTTAAAAGGCTTTTAAATTTCTTTTAGAATAAAATTAAATAAAAATTGACAAGTGTTTAGTTCTAAAACACTTTGTTAACAAGCGTTACAACATTTATGAAAATTTAAGACAAGTGTCCTTGTTTTTTTAATTTTCTTTTTAATTTAATAAATCTGAAAACTTGCCTATTTAAACACCATCTTCCTCCATCTTCTTTTTCTTTAAAATTTTTGTTCATTCTTAAAAAAGAAACTAGAACCATCAATGCAACTTTTACTCTTCAAAATCATAAAACACTCAAAACCAAATTCTGAAATCCTTAAATAATTACACAAATGGAAATCTGAAATCTCCTCTAACCAATCTGCAAATTTGTTTATCTGTAAAACTTTTTCTAAAAGCCTGCATCTACTCCTCAAATTCAAGCACCATCCTGAAAATAAATTTGTAACCCTGTAACCCAATACCAAGATCTGAAATCATGCAAAGATTCAAAACAACTTTCAATCCAGATCTGAATTTCTCATGTCTGTATCATCTTTCAATGCATGCAAGTGTGGACTTGGTTCAAGGGTTTTTCTATTTCAAAGGGGCTTCATCATCAAGTTCAAAGTATTTTGCAAGTACTCCAGTTTTTAAAAGCATCAAGTTCAAATTTATTTTGCAAGCTTTCAAAATGCAAAATATGGAAAGCAAATTCAGTGAAAAGGCTTCCTGTTCTTTTTTTCAAACCTCTGCACTTCTTTTAAATAGAGGTGAGTAAACACCAACTTTTAAATCCTAAGTGATATCTGATCTGTTGCTTGTTAAATTTTCTCCAATAATTAATGCATGTGTGTTTATATATGAATGTAGCATGAATGTATTCTTTGGGTGCATGTCAGGTTAAATTCAGGTCTTCGCTGTTTCCATATTACAGAGTTTCGAATTAGTTCAAATTTTCAATTGTCCCATCTTCTTATAACTGAAGTGACTTAGTTGCAAAACAATAAATGTTTGTTTAGTCATAATTTAAAACATAAAAATGAATTTGAGCTAAATAGTTGAAATTTATCTTTAAAAAAAAGACAGTGGAAGTCTTTATATCTTGAAAAATTAAACTTTGAAATCTGCCGTTCCAGAACTACAATTTGAATTCATTTAGGTAGTTAGGATTTTTAGGACAAGAATCACAATTTTTAAAATTGAATTGAGTGTGGAAATGGGGGTTTTCTGGAATTTGAGTTTATGTCAAATTCTGCTGATCTATGTTTTCGGGGTGTTCGAAATTTTTGATGGAGATAGAAGCATGTTTGGGTAGTGTGGTAAAAATGGTGGCAGCGTTGGAAGATTGCCGCGGGCGTCGGCGGTGAGGATATTTGGGTTTTATCCCTAAATTCTATAGGCCTGGGAATAAGGGTCATTGCCACTTATCAGGGTGATCGAGATCAATGGGTCTTCAGTGGTGGCTTCGTGGACGATCGGTGATGAAGTAGCTGGAGTTTCGTGTCATCTGACGGTCGGAGGTGTGAAATTAAGACGAATTTGGTCATGGTGTATGGAACTAGTTTTCAACTGGTAGTTCGATTTTGATCTAAAGCTATTGCTAGTGTTTGAACGATCTGAGTTTGTTGTAATAGCGATGGATGACGTGCAGGAAGGTTCATCTGTGATCGGAGCTGTCTCCGGTGATGTGCATGTGCACAGGGAGGAGGAATTGTATCAGTTGATTGGGTTTGATGTTAGTCTCGAGGAGATGCTCAGGTGGAATTGAGTTGTGCTTGGAGTGGATCTCGAGTTACCTCATGTAGCTGTTATTGTATAGCCTGTTAACAGTTTAAAGTTGCAGGTTTTAAAATTTGAAATTTAAATTAAGCTTTTGAAATTTAAGAAAAGAATTAAACTTAAAGGATTCGAGTGGTTCTCTGATTCAAACTGAAGCAGTTTGATTTAAAAGAAATCTTCAAAAGTTTCCTTTTAGTTTTATAAAACAAGTTTTAAATTTAATAAAAGGAAGTTTTAAACTTTTGCAATGAAATTTGTTTTTTTTGAATTCTATCCTTTCTAAAAAATGATTTCTTAAACATTTTGATTAAGAAGTGTGAAGTTTGTTAAATTTAAATTTTGTTAAGAAAATTAAAGTAATTTTAAATTTAAGTTAAGAAATGGAATTTTTAAAGGTTTATATAAAGGTAAGTTTTTAAATTAAAATTTGAATCTAGTTTTTTTTTTAAAACTATCAACTGATAAATGTTTAAAAAGTTATGTTATGATAATTTCAATTTATCAAATTAAAATGATATTTTGTTTTGAAACTTAATAAATGATTTAATTAAGTAAGTTATGTATATAGATGAAATGGTTTTAATTTTTCAATGGTAATTATGATATAAATAAGATAATATTTTATCTTAAGATAATTTAAATATTTTTATCTTGAAATTAATTAAGGAAAATTTAAGTTTAATTAATTAATTTAATTAATGATGATTAAGAATTAATTAAGGAATTAATTAAGAGAAATTAATTAATTTAATTTGTTTATTTAAAATAATTAAAAATTAAAAGCTAATTAATTTGAGGTTAATTAATTAAGTAATTAAGGTGATCAATTTGTAATTAGAGATTAATTAACTTGTAATTGAAAAGGGTACTTAATTTGTAATTAAGTTTTATTAATTAATAATTAAGCTTTATTAATTAATAATTGAGAAATAATTAATTAATAATTCAAGTTAATTAAGGATGAATTAACTATTATTAAAGGGTAATTAATTTTAATTAAGAATTGATTGATTATAATTATGAATTAATTAATTTGTAAATTAAGATATTTAATTAATAATTAAGTTTTTAATTAATGATTAAGAGATAATTAATTAGTTAATTAAGATTAATTCATTAATTATAAAAGTAATTAGTGATTGATTACTTTTTATTAAAGGATTGATTAATAATTAAGGTTTATATTTAATAGTTGATTGATAATTAATTTGTTAATTGAAGATTAATTTGGTTAAAGAGTAATTAAGGAATGAATTACTCGATTATAATTGATGAGATAAGTGTGATCAAGTAAGTTAATTAATTGGTTAATTATTTAAGGATAGTCACTTGATAAATGATTAAGTATGATTACTTAATAAGTGTTGATAAGAGTAATTACTTAAGATAAGTAATCGATGAATAAATTACGGGGGTAATTGAGATAAGTGAAAGTACATATTGGGAAGTAATTTTAAATGGATAATTACTTGTTAAAGTAATTAAGGGTTTAATACTTGGTGTAATAAATCAAAGAATTTATAAAGTAATTAAAAGTAATTAAGAATAATTAATTACTGTTTATATTTATTTAAGTTGATTAATTGAAAACAATAAATTTAAGCATGATTATTTGATGTAATTAATTAAAGAAATAATGTAATTAATTATAGTTAATTAACTAATGGAAGTAATTAATTAAGGTTCATTAATTGATATGATTAATGAGAATAATTGAGAATTAATTACTTGATTAAGAGTTAATTAATCAAGGTTGATAAATTAAGATGATGATTAATTAATTGATTTAATCAATGAATAAGTAAGCAAGATTTATTATGATGAAGGTAATTAATTTAATTAATTTTAAATTAATTAAGAGATGAAGTAATTAATTAATTTACTTTAAATTAATTAGAGGTAGAGATAGTTAATTTAATTCATTTTAAATTGATTATGTTGTGATTAAGTAATCATTCCTTATGTATGAATGGATGACATTGATTGTCTTGAATGGATGTAATCTCAGAAATGAGATAAGTAATGCTGTGTGGTATGAATGCTTGGTTGCATTATGATGGTAATATAGATTATCTATTGTGATAATGATGTGGATTATCTATTTTGTTATGGATCATCTTTTTATTTTGATAATGTGATTATCAATTGTGACTTGTGAATTATCTATTCTGTGTGTATATAGATGGTTGAATTGAATTGTTTAACCTTAAACAACTTGGACCTAAAAGATACGTTTTGGATTTCGATGAGACCGGGATCAGGTTTCCATATTTGGATATCCGAAAACCACATCGATCCAAATTAACGATAGGTCGTGAATCTCAAGTGAAGATGAATATTCAGAGTGCAAGGGTTATGTCGTTAACTCTGAGGGTGATTCCAAAATGAGTGTAACGAGATAATGCCTTCGGTTTCGTTCGAACGCGGAACGAACTTCTATGGATTGAATGCTTTCAGAACATCGTTAGGTGGACAATGAGCATTCTAAGTGATGTGTTCACTAAAGGTAATCGTAGCCTCAAGCCTCATCAACCGGGAATCGCTAAAACAGGGGAGGTGCAGCAAGGCTTCATGGGTAGCCCCCACTTGAGAGTATGATTTACCAATGTCTAGAGGTCACTTTATTTCGGCTGTGTGGGCGGTTGAATAGCTTCATCCGCCGGGGTTGTCTTATTCGGAACTGTTCAGTAAGGAATGGTTCCGGCCTTGTTTTGCAGGGGAGTTAGGGTGGCTCCTCGGTACGGCGATCTAGGCTACGTACTGTGACGGGCGGTACCCCAGTAGCCCTGCCATTGTATGGAATCCAAAATCCAATAAGTGCCATCGGATTTGATTGTATTACCCACTTTTGTGGCTAGTTGCTGGAATTTAATAAATGTAACAATTTCGACTATTTCTTATTTATTTGAAAACCCTAGACTATTATAATATCACTGGATTTCCTATCAAATGTTTGGTTAGCGTAAGGTAAAAGCTTTTTCCATGTTTATGTGTGGGAAGTCTTACGTGATACCTTTTCTTTTAAAAGGTTTTTAAAATTGAGCAGCTTTAACTGTTTACTCACACCAGACCCATGTCTGACCTGGAGTTTATTCTGTTTTTCTTAAACCCTTGGATACTCAATTTTTTACGAGTAGCCAGGGGAATTCAGGTTGGCTTTGACGAATTATGGAGGAGCAATGGAGCAGGAGGCTTCTGCGTATAGCTATATAGTATTCCGCTGTGTGTTCTTTGAGTTGTTGTCTTTGTGTTGTATTGAGTTGTATAACTAGACAGGTGTTTATAACAGTCCAGTATGTGTTGTTTTAGCTGTGTATCTCTGATGTATATGATAGTATGTAATGTATTATGTGATTAATATAATTTATTCGTTCCGCTGTTTAGATTCTGATATTGTTCCTTTCTTTTTCTCTGTCTTTTCCCTTTTCTATCCCTTTCTTTCTTAAAAATGATGCGATTTTCTATGATAAGAAAGTCGGGTCGTTTGAGTTGGTATCAGAGCGTTAGGTTGAGCGAATACTTAGGCTCTATAGTGGTGTCTTTCTTGAGAGAGCGTACTTGTAATTTTTATATATAACTATATATATATATATATATATATATATATATATATATATATATATACCTATCCATTGGGTTACCTGTTCGGGTTTTCCAATATAAGTTATAAAGGTAGATGAGGTAGTGGTGTGTGTAACACGACTACCATTGGTTGGTGTTTGAATGTTTGAGATTGGAAGTGTATTTGTCGAGACTGTAGACCTAATACCATCTCGAGTAGTCTTTGCAGTTTGGTGTAAGGATTTCATCGATCTCTGAAGGAAACCTGTTAAGGTTCGGAGTTCATCTTCGAAATGTAAGTTTGATTGCGTCGTATGAGCGGATTTTTGAGAATTTGGATCTGTCGGTTAGACAGAAGTAAGTGATGGTATTTTGATACCTCAGGAAGTAGTAGCTACGTGATGAGATGCAGTGACTATGGATGTCTTCGAAGATGTTTTCTTTCGGAGCAAGTTTAAGGAAGTGTATATGCTTCAGTGTTGTAGCTGAGTTCTGCAGGATGTATGTGTTTAGTTGGAGGTCCAAGTTTCTTAAAGAACTCTGGATAAGAAGTCTTTGGCATCTGTGTTAGCGGTGCAGCTCGGGAGTGTTCTGTATTTCAGCAGGAAGATCTTTTTGGCTTAGCATTTCCTTGAGGTGGAATACAGAAGCAGCAGTAAGGATCTGTTTCTTTGATGGATTAGTTGGTCGAGGATAAACTGTTTTGATTAGTGGAAAGAGAACAGTATCTTTAGAAATTTAGGTTTGGGTGATCGCAAAAGTGACTTGCGATGGTTTGGTGATTATCTTAGATAATCTTTTGCTTGGGTTTGTGGCATTTCTAGAGGATGTAGAAGTTAAGGAGTTGTTGAAGATTTTCATGATATATCTTCAGGAAAGTTAGAGATTTGCCCACATTGGAGATTGAGTTCTGAATCGACTTGATGTCAGGAGTGATACCGGTGATTCAGCTGGGTAGAAGGTTGTCTCCTAGGTTGATTGTTTGGTGAAGCAGCTCTGTATTTCTTGGAATTTCTGTTGAACCTTATTTCCGAGATGTGATGTTTAGTCTGTGCCTGTGTTCATTCGACGAAATTTTCATCTGCTCCAAATCAGAGTTGTGCAGCGGAAGCAAGGTGGTTGTTGTTCTTGAGTAGAAGTAACTAGAAGTTGTAGTGTTTGGATTAGAGAGTTTCTACTGAATTTATTTTTCAGAATCTGAGGCAAGTTGGTAAGTGATTCTGTTCTGTCTTTTCCGGATGGGAGAAGTTGTTTTCTACTGTTGATAGTAAAGTTTGGTTTTGATTTTTGGATTGATCTTGTGAGGATAAGTTTGTTGACTTGTTTGATCCAGTTTGTTTGTAGAAGCATCAACGAAGGTTGAGCTAATAAGGAAGGATCTGTAGGCACTCCGGATCATTCGGGAAGTTTTTAAGGTTAAGTAACGGAAGAAATTGGAATTCGAAGTTGGAGGCTTCGATATTGTTGAGGTTTTCTATGTAAAGGATCAATGAGATTTTGAGGTGAGCTTCGAGGTATATTGGATTCTTCTGAGTTTTTTTTAAGGATAAGTGCTTTGGTCTGAAGAGTTGAATTGCCAGTTTGGAAGACTGGAATTCAAAATATTTCACGTGTCTCTGAGGGAATACGTGTTTTGGTCCATCATTGGTTTTGAAACCAGTAGTTCAGAAGGATTTAGTTGTTGATCAGTCTTGTCTGTGGTTAGATATCTTGTGTAGATTATAGATCTTTAGAGTAGGAGCTCGGTAGCTTAATAGTATAGCTAGTTTAGATTTAGTATAGCGAGTATCCATGTGTCTCTACCTGGGAAACTCAAGATAATTTTAGGGAATTTATCTGGATCTGTGTCTGGATAGCTAGTGTTATTTATTTGATTGAATTGGTTGTTTGGATGAAATTGTTTGTTTGATCGATAGTGTATGGCTGTTATGAATGTTTGAATTGGTTAAAATAAAATAAAACTTTGGATTATCTTTGTTTTAAATTTTGAGGACGAAATTCTTTTAAGGGGGAGGAATATAATATCTCGAAATTTCCAGGAATTTAAAATGTGATAATCTCTTAATTTAAATGATTTGAACTGATAAAATTGTTACTTTCAAAAATAAATAACCAAGTAATAATAATATAATGTCTTAGTTATGGTTATAAATTAGTTTTTAAAATAATAATTATTTGTTTGTGTAAATAAATTCTAAATTAACTTATTGTTTTCATAATTGATAAGTGTGTTTAAATATATTTATATCTGTGTGTTTTAAATTGATTTTTAATAGGATAAATTATTTATAAATAATAATGAGCTTATTTAAAAATAGATATTATACTAATTTAAATTGATTTTAGAGTTGGAATTATTTTTTTAAAATTTGACTTTGAATTGAATATAAATTAGAATTCAAGGACATACGTACATCTTAAAATAAAATAGTATATAGTTTGGTTTTAGAATATATAGATAATGTTTTTAATTAAAAATAAGATTTGTTTTATATTTTTCTTTTTATAGAAATTTATTGATAGAAATTTGGAATTTTATTTATTTAATAAGAATATGTACAGGACTTTTGAAATAACATTTTAAAATGAGTTTGCAATATTTTATAATTTTATTTAAATTATATTTGGTTTCATTTCTTTTAAAGATTGTACTTATATCAATTTAGCAAACATTTATAAATGTATAAATGTATTTTTTTAATTAGGACTTTAATTAGAAAAGTATTTTTAAATTAAGAAAACATATTAGTAATTAGGAAATTAATTTAAAAGGCTTTTAAATTTCTTTTAGAATAAAATTAAATAAAAATTGACAAGTATTTAGTTCTAAAACACTTTGTTAACAAGCGTTACAACATTTATGAAAATTTAAGACAAGTGTCCTTGTTTTTTTTAAATTTCTTTTTAATTTAATAAATCTGAAAACTTGCCTATTTAAACACCATCTTCCTCCATCTTCTTTTTCTTTAAATTTTTTGTTCATTCCTAAAAAAGAAACTAGGATCATCAATGAAACTTTTACTCTTCAGAATCATAAAACACTCAAAACCAAATTCTGAAATCCTCAAACAATTGCTCAAATGAAAATCTGAAATCTCATCTAATCAATGTGCACATTTGTTTACCTTTAAAACTTTTTCCAAAAGCCTGCATCTACTCCTCAAATTCAAGCACCATCCTGAAAATAAATTTGTAACCCTGTAACTCAATACCATGATCTGAAATCATGCAAAGATTCGAAACAACTTTCAATCCAGATCTGAATTTCTCATGTCTGTATCACCTTTCACATGCATGCAAGTGTGAATCTGGTTCAAGGGTTTTTCTGTTTCAAAGGGGCTTCATCATCAAGTTCAAAGTATTTTGCAAGTACTCCAGTTTTTAAAAGCATCAAGTTCAAATTTATTTTGCAAGCTTTCAAAATGCAAAATATGGAAAGCAAATTCAGTGAAAAGGCTTCCTGTTCTTTTTTTCAAACCTCTGCACTTCTTTTAAATAGAGGTGAGTAAACACCAACTTTTAAATCCTAAGTGATATCTGATCTCTTTCTTGTTAAATTTTCTCCAGTAATTAATGCCTATGTGTTTATATATGAATGTAGCATGAATGTATTCTTTGGGTGCATGTCAGGTTAAATTCAGGTCTTCTCTGTTTCCATATTACAGAGTTTCAAATTAGTTCAAATTTTCAATTGTCTCATCTTCTGATAACTGAAGTGACTTAGTTGCAAAACAATAAATGTTTTCTTAGTCGTAATTTAAAACATAAAAATGAATTTGAGCTAAACAGTTGAAATTTATCTAAAAAAAGAAGAAGACAGTGGAAGTCTTTATATCTTGAAAAATTAAACTTTGAAATCTGTTGTTCCAGAACTATAATTTGAATTCATTTAGGAAGTTAGGATTTTTAGGACAAGAATCACAATTTTTAAAATTCAATTGAGTGTGGAAATAGGGTTTTCTGGAATTTGAGTTTATGTCAAATTCTGATGATCTATGTTTTAGAGGTGTTCGAAATTTTTGATGGAGCTAGAAGCATGATTGGGTAGTGTGGTAAAAATGGTGGCAGCACTGGAAGATTGTCGTGGCGTCGGCGGTGAGGATATTTGGGTTTTAACCCTATATTCTGTAGGCCTGTGAATAAGGGTCATTGCCACTTATCAGGGTGATCGAGGTCAATGGGTCTTCGATGGTGGCTTCATGGACGATCGCTGATGAAGTAGCCGGAGTTTCATGTCATCTGACGGTCGTAGGCGCGAAATTGAGACGAATTTGGTCATGGTGTATGGAACTAGTTTTCAACTGGTAGTTCGATTTTGATCTGAAGCTATTGCTAGTGTTTGAATGATCTGAGTTTGTTGTAATGGCGATGGATGACGTGCAGGAAGGTTCATTTGTGATCGGAGCTGTCTCCGGTGATGTGCATGTGCACAGGGAGGAGGAAGTGTATCTGTTGATTGGGTTTGATGTTAGTCTCGAGGAGATGCTCGGGTGAATTGAGTTGTGCTCGAAGTGGATCTCGAGTTACCTCATGTAGCTTGTCTTGTATAGCCTGTTAACAGTTTAGAGTTACAGGTTTTAAAATTTGAAATTTAAATTAAGCTTTTAAATTTAAGAAAAGAATTGAACTTAAAGGGTTCGAGTGGTTCTCAGATTCAAACTGAAGCAGTTTGATTTAAAAGAAATCTTCAAAAGTTTCTTTTTAGTTTTATAAAACAAGTTTTAAATTTAATAAAAGGAAGTTTTAAACTTTTGCAATGAAATTTGTTTTTTTTGAATTCTATCCTTTCTAAAAAAATGATTTCTTAAACACTTTGATTAAGAAGTGTGAAGTTTGTTAAATTTAAATTTTGTTAAGAAAATTAAAGTAATTTTAAATTTAAGTTAAAAAATGGAATTTTTAAAGGTTTATATAAAGGTAAGATTTTAAATTAAAATTTGAATCTAGTTTTTTTTTAAAACTATCAACTGATAAATGTTTAGAAAGTTATGTTATGATAACTTTAATTTATCAAATTAAAATGATATTTTGTTTTGAATCTTAATAAATGATTTAGTTAAGTAAGTTATGTATAAAGATAAAATGGTTTTAAATTTTCATGGTAATTAAGATATAAATAAGATAATATTTTATCTTAAGATAATTTAAATATTTTTATCTTGAAATTAATTAAGTTAATTAAGGAAAATTTAAGTTTAATTAATTAATTTAATTAGTGATGATTAAGAATTAATTAAGAGAAATTAATAAATTTAATTTATTTATTCAAAATAATTAAAAATTAAAAGTTAATTAATTTGAGGTTAATTAATTAAGTACGTAAGTTTGATTAATTTGTAATTAGAGATTAATTAACTTATAATTGAAAAGGGTACTTAATCTGTAATTAAGTTTTATTAATTTATAATTAAGCTTTATTAATTAATAATTGAGAAATAATTAATTAATAATTCAAGTTAATTAAGGATTAATTAACTATTATTAAAGGGTAATTAATTTTAATTAAGAATTGATTGATTATAATTATGAATTAATTAATTTGTAAATTAAGATTGTTAATTAATAAGTAAGTTTGTTAATTAATGATTAAGAGATAATTAATTGGTTAATTAAAATTAATTAATTAATTATAAAAGTAATTAGTGATTGATTACTTTGTATTAAAGGGTTGATTAACAATTAAGGTTTATTAATTAATAGTTGATTGATAATTAATCTATTAATTGAAGATTAATTTGGTTAAAGAGTAATTAAGGAATGAATTACTCGATTATAATTGATGAGATAAGTGTGATCAAGTAAGTTAATTAATTTGTTAATTAATTAAGGATAGTCACTTGATAAATGATTAAGTATGATTACTTAATAAGTTTTGATAAGAGTAATTACTTAAGATAAGTATTGATGAATATATTACAGGGGGTTATCGAGATAAGTGAAAGTACATATTGGGAAGTAATGTTAAATGGATAATTACTTGTTAAAGTAATTAAGGGTTTATTACTTGGTGTAATAAATCAAAGAATTTATAAAGTAATTAAAAGTAATTAAGAATGATTAATTACTGTTTATATTTATTTAAGTTGATTAATTGAAAACAATTAATTTAAGCATAATTAATTATTGTAATTAATTAAAGAAATAATGTAATTAATTACAGTTAATTAATTAATGGAAGTAATTAATTAAGGTTCATTAATTGATATGATTAATGAGAATAATTAAGGATTAATTACTTGATTAAGAGTTAATTAATCAAGGTTGATAAATTAAGATGATGACTAATTAATTGACTTATCAATGAATAAGTAAGCTAGATTTATTGTGATGAAGGTAATTAATTTAATTAATTTTAAATTAATTAAGAGATGAAGTAATTAATTTAATTTACTTTAAATTAATTAGAGGTAGAGATAGTTAATTTAATTTATTTTAAATTGATTATGTTGTGATTAAGTAAATCATTGCTTATCTATGAATGGATGACATTGATTGTCTTGAATGGATGTAATCTCAGAAATGAGATAAGTAATGTTGTGTGGTATGAATGCTTGGTTGCATTGTGATGGTAATATAGATTATCTATTGTGATAATGATGTGGATTACCTATTTTGTTATGGATCATCTATTTATTTTGATAATGTGATTATCAATTGTGACTTGTGAATTATCTATTCTGTGTGTATATAGATAGTTGAATTGAATTATTTAACCTTAAACAACTTGGACCTAAAAGATACGTTTTGGATTTCGATGAGACCGAGATCGGGTTTCCATTTTTGGATATCCGAAAACCATATCGATCCAAATTAACGATAGGTCGTGAATCTCAAGTGAAGATGAAGATTCAGAGTGCAAGGGTTATTGTCGTTAACTCTGAGGATGATTCCAAAATAAGTATAACGAGATAATGCCTTCGGTTTCGTTCGAACCCGGAACGAACTTGTATGGATTGAATGCTTTCAGAACATCGTCAGGTGGACGATGAGCATTCTAAGTGATGTGTTCACTAAAGGTAATCATAGCCTTAAGCCTCATCAACCGGGAATGGCCAAAACAGGGGAGGTGAAGCAAGGCTTCGTGGGTATCCCCCACTTGAGAGTAAGATTTACCCCTGTCTAGAGGTCCCTTTATTTCGGCTGTGTAGGCGGTTGAATAGCTACATCCGCCGGGGTTGTCTTTTTCGGAACTGTTCAATAAGGAATGGTTCCGGCCTTGTGTTGCAAGGGAGTTAGGGTGGCTCCCCGGTACGGTGACCTAGGCCACATACTGTGATGGACGGTACCCCAGTAGCCCTGCCATTGTATGGAATCCAAAATCCAATAAGTTCCATCGGATTTGGTTGTATTACCCACTTTTGTGGCTAGTAGCTGGAATTTAATAAATGTAACAATTTCGGCTATTTCTTATTTATTTGAAAACCCTAGACCTATTATAATATCACTGGATTTCCTATCAAATGTTTGGTTAGCGTAAGGTAAAAACTTTTCCTTGTTTATGTGTGGGAAGTCTTACGTGATGCCTTTTCTTTTAAAGGTTTTTAAAATTAAGCAGCTTTAACCGTTTATTCACACCAGACCCATGTCTGACCCTGAGTTTATTCTGTTTTTCTTAACTCTTGGGTACTCAAATTTTTACGAGTAGCCAGGGGAATTCAGGTTGGCTTTGACGAATTCTGGAGGAGCAATGGAGCAGGAGGCTTCTGCGTATAGCTATATAGTATTCCGTTGTGTGTTCTCTGAGTTGTTGTCTTTGTGTTGTATTGATTTGTATAAGTAGACATGTATTACAACTGTCCAATATGTGTTGTTTTAGATGTGTATCTCTGATGTATCCGATACTATGTAATGTATTATGTGATTATTATAATTTATTCGTTCCGCTGTTTAGATTCTGATATTGTTCCTTTCTTCTTCTTTGTCTTTTCTTTTTTCTATCCCTTTCTTTCTTAAAAATGATACAATTTTCTGTGATAAGAAAGTCGGGTCGTTTCAGATTGGGTCAACTAATAATAGTAGAAATAATAAACATTTTGGGTCATCTTATTGGATCCAACATGATTTGAACCATCTCCAAAATACTTTCCCAAGCTTACTACCTAGCCCTTTAAACCTTTTTCTTCTTTTGTTTCATAATACTCCTAACTTATACTACTTCGGCCATCAACAACTTCAAAAACCCAAAAATATTACAACTATTATTCTCTTTAATATATTTTATAAGAATATTCCTCGTATTTTTACTTGTAGCGCTTCTACATTTCCTTATATATAGTCCAACTAAAGTAAGTGTCATTTCTATTTTATCCACCCTTTAAAGAGGGAATTTTAAAAACTTATAATTTTTTTATACAATTAGGAAAAATCATCGTGCTAAACATACACTCTTTTTTCTATTTGTTTCGAAAACGAAAATCCCCTTTTTTCCAAAAACCTTTTAAACCAAGATCAAACTTTTATTGCTATGCATACATACATATATATATTAAGAATTTCAAAACTTTCCTACTTTTCAAAATAACATTTTCCAAATAGACCCTTTTGGAAAAATCCTTCTTAGAAACCCATCCAAATATTTAAAGGCATTTTCATAATATTTTATCACACTCTCTCACATGGGATCGGACTCAGAAATGGACTTTACTTCTTCTACTCCTCCTCATTAAAAATCTATTTTGTTATCTTGAGTTGATTGATGAACATTTTCTTATGAGAAATTGCCAATAGATGTTTATGACATATGGATTCTTATTTCCCACTTGTTTGGAAAAAATATGCATCTTTAATTGCCAATCCATCGAAATCCACAATCATAAAGTAGCCCAATCTCAAAGAAGTCAAACACCATCCAACCTTTGGGATCTTCGATAAGTCATACTCATGCTCTTCTTGGTTAACACCTTACGTATAGCCAACGCTTTGTAAGGTGATCAAGGTAGGATGCGTAATGTTTAACTCTATTAAAAAAATTCCTAATCATAGTCAACTCGCTAATCCTTTTGGAATGTGGTCACGACTACTCTATAGTCAAAATTTATAGATTTTGGCGTATGAGATTAATATTGGAAGAAAATACAAATACATTCCCCTATAATATCCTAATCCCTATGTGTAACACCTGGATCTTTTATAACATTATTTAGGAGATTTAATAATATAAACTAAATAAAATACTGTGCTGATAGATTGAGATATGATTTAATTTAGGTAAACGTGCCTTTTAACTAATAAATTAAAAGAAGAGTTTAAAATGAATTAGAGGAGGGGTATTATGGAAAAGAATTCATTCCTATATTGTCTTTCTCAGACCATGTATTTCAAAACATACGTTCATTCCCTTTTTCAAAAATTCAAAAGCTTGGCCAACCACCATTAACGAAGGAAGAAGAAGAGGAAACAAAAGAAAAGCTTAAGGAAAGCAAATTCAAATCAAACTCATTCAAATCTCATGCTCCTTAATCGTTAAAGCAAAAGGTGAATAATGTTTATGTCTCTAACTTTTATGGTTTTGGATTTAAGGTTAAACCCGAGTTATTTTGCAAAGATTTGCCATGTCTTGAATGGTAGAGTGATTATATACACATGTTGTTATGCATATTCATATAGATTTTATGACATGTTTTAAGATGAAAACCCTATAAAATGACCTTCGTTAGCCTTGTGAATTTTTATGATGATCTTTAAAGTTATTGTAGGCATGGGTTTCGATTTTCAAATTTATCTGAATTTTGTGGAATTGTTATCAATTTTCTAAGGAAGTGTTTGTCGGTGGAAATTCTATCGGTTTAGAAAACCGTCAAACGAATTTATAACAAAAATAACCGTTAGCGCATAGCATACAAATGTTAGTACGTGGCGAGTACGGGTCGATACGTAGGGAATTGAAAATGTAAGAAAATGACAAAAATAAAATGATAAAAATATGAGAGTAGAAAGACAATTTAGATATAAATTCACTCTCTAGATCACATAGGTCAACAAAAATGAAATTATGATCTCTCTTTTTTGGTCATTAGTGAATTTAAATGATTGTTTATCATAAGTATGGCTTATTTGTGCTATTAATTAGCCCAACATAAGCCATCAAACTATAACACACCCCTTAAACAACTTACTAACTCTCATGAAAATGACAATAAAGTTGAAAATGAAATCTATTTTAAGTATGGCCTATTAATTATTAATTAGAAATATAGACCATCAAATTTTAATTTCAACATTCACTTCACTGCCATCATCATATGTAGATGAAGAGGTAATTATCGTTTGTGATTGCTTAAGCATAGCCTATTTGGTGTCAACAATATAGGCTATTAAATTCAAAGCAAAAACAACAAGTTATACCAGTTCAAGCATTGTCATTAAGCAAAAAAAACAATAATTATCAAAATATTGAAGCTGCATAATTAGAGAGCTTCATTACCCCTAAATTGAAGGGGTTTAGCCTCTTATATGTGTTATCATATCAATACTTGTAGTATGCAACATGAAACTAAAAGAAAGAAGGAAAACGGAAGCTAATGGAAAAGTGAACTATTCTCTTGCATAAAATAAAATCTATTCTACTTGTATAAATAAGTAAATCTACACTACTAACATGAAAGGAAATAAACAAGAAGAGAAAAGTGCATGTATTAAATTACATAAAAAAGAAATTACATGAAACAAGAAATAGCTAAGTAGCCAAGAAAAGAAAGAGAGCTCTCGTTTTATTTTTGATCCTAAACTAAACTAAGAGAAGTGAGCCTAAAAGAAGAAGAGAGGTTACATGAAGCATAAGGGGTATTTATACATGAATGAAACCCTAATCCACTTTTTTGAGAAATGCCCAAAATACCCTTTTAGGAATGTGGAGGCCAAGTAATCTTTAGCATCAAATAATCATCATGGTAAGTATGCATGAAGATTTAAACTCTATTAGCATATGCATTAGCCTCTAGTTTGTACATTAAGATAGGTGGGTAGGTGGGATCCTCCATGATCATGTCTTAGAATTATTTCCATCTTCAATCCTTTATATCTTCTTTGAGCATGCATATATCTTCATGAAACCACTTGTATATGAAGCCAAATTCCTACGAAATAATATAGAAATTTCCAATTAAATTTTATTAAATTAATATATGCAAAAAATGACTATTTTTCCCTTATATGAAGATAAATATATGATGATTTGGAAATAATTTGAATTTTGGTTTAAACATGTTAAAATATCCGATATGATCATTTATTTAATTTAATTAGTTTAAATATGGTGGTAAAAATATGCATATTTACGTGCACATAAAATACCCCACACTTAACTCTTTGTTCGCCCTCGAATAAAATAAAGAAACTAAGATAAATCCGTTTTCGTAGGGAGCACGGTTGCATTGAGCGCACGCAATAAGCCATTAAACCTCTGGGTGTCCCTAGTAGGACGAGTGTTGTCTCGTGAGGGTTTTTAGCATATACTACCCACAAAATCCGAATTAAAATACTTACAAAATGCAAGACTTATTTACAAAAATATGGATGAAAGTTTTTGAAAACATTTATAAATGAAGAATTTACTTTTAAATCAACATGAATAAGCTAAATATAGGTGGTCATTATCTTGAAAATTTAAGTCATTTACTCACTAAAATTTTCAACAAAAATCAAGTTATCATAGCAAATAGATTATAGTTTAACTCATTGTTTCGATTGATAACATAGTGTAACTATGAAATAGATCCTTGTTGATTATCAAAGTTTTTCAAAGGGGTATTTTCATTTCTTTTCAATAACAAGTACAATCAAATAAGTGAAAATAGTATTAGGATTTCAATTGCTCACTCTTTTTTTATTGATATTAACGATATTTACATATGCCTAACTTAGAAAACCGAGGCAAGATATATTACCCATGCACTGCCTTGTGGACATATGTAAAGGGAATACAGAGTATGGCAAGCGAGAACACGAGTGTGAACACCTATTGACTGTAGGCGTTATTAATAATAGAATTTTTTTTATATGCATACACCTAACTCAGATAAACTGAGGCGAGATATACCGATCATGCACTGCCTTTCGAGCTAACATGAGAAGGGTACAGAGCATGGCGAGTGAATGCACAAGTGTGAATACATGACTCTAGGTGTTAATAAAAAATACATACATATATACAAATATTTTTTTTTGTAAAGAGAGTTTTGCAAAATCATCTTGGCACCATTTAACTTAGAAGATAAAAAATGTTATATCCTTTTATATGAATTCACCACTTTCTAAAGAAAAGATCTTCAATTAGGATATTTCATAACTTACACGTAAGAACCTTCCTATATACTGGTTAAACAATCGTTATTTGTAATCAAACTATATTTTTATTTTTGTTGAGACAAATAAATTTTCAAAAATTCCAATTTAATAAACCAAAACCATATATTTATCCAATAGTGTTTCTTTAAAAATAAATCAAATGCTAAAAGAAAATTTGTTTTTGGATTTTCTTTTTTAAATATTTTTTTGAATTTTGGAAAGAAGATGCAAAAATAAACAACGAAAATGCCTAAAATACACTTTTATGAACGTGGAGGCCAAGTAATCTTTAGCATCAAATAATCATCATGTAAGTACGCATGTAGATTTAAACTCTATTAGCATGTGCATTAGCCTCTAGTTTGTACATTAAGGAAGGTGGGTAGGTGGGGTCCTCCATGATCATGTCTTAGAATTATTTCCATCTTCATTCATTTATATCTTCTTTGTGCGTGCATATATCTTCATGAAACCACTTGTATATGAAGCCAAATTCCTACAAAATAATATAGAAATTTCCAATTAAATTTTATTAAATTAATTATGCACAAAAATGACTATTTTACCCTTATATAAAGATAAATATATGACGATTTGAAAATAATTTGAACTTTGGTTTAAACGTGTTAAAATATCCGATATGATCATTTATTTAATTTAACTAGTTTAAATATAGTGGTAAAAATATGCATATTTACGTGCACATCAAATACCCGTACACTTAACTTTTTATTCGCCCTCGAATAAAAGAAAGAAACTAAGATAAATCCGTTTTCATAGGAAGCATGGTTGCATTGAGCGCATGCAATAAGCCGTTAACCTCTGGGCACCCCAGTACGACGAGTGTTGTCTCGTAAGGGTTGTTAGCATATACTACCCACAAAATCCGAATGAAAATACTTACAAAATGCAAGACTTATTTACAAAAATATGGATGCAAGTTTTTGAAAACATTTATAAATGAAGAATTTACTTTTAAATCAACATGAATAAGCTAAATATAGGTGGTTATTATCTTGAAAATTTAAGACATTTACTCATCAAAATTTTCAACAAAAATCAAGTTATCATAGCAAATAGATTATAGTTTAACTCATTTTTTTGATTGATAACATAGTGTAACTACGAAATAGATCCTTGTTGATTATCAAAGTTTTTCAAAGTTTTTCAAAGGGGTATTTTCATTTCTTTTCAATAACAAGTCCAGTTAAATAAGTGAAAATAGTATTAGGATTTCAATTGCTTATTCTCTTTTTTTTAAAAATTTTTTTATTGATTTTAACAATATTTACATATGCCTAACTTAGAAACTGAGGCAAGATATATTACCTATGCATTGCCTTGCAGACATATGTGAAAGGAATACAGAGTGTGTCGAGCGAGAACATGAGTGTGAACACCTATTAACTGTAGGCGTTATTAATAAAAGAATTTTTTTTATATGCATACACCAAACTCAGATAAACTGAGGCGAGATATACCGATCATGCATGCACTGCCTTTCAGGCTTACATGAGAAGGGTAAAGAGCATGGCGAGTGAACACATGAATCTAGGAGTTAATAAAACATGCATATACATATATATACATACATATATACAAATATTTTTTTTCTTTTTTTTGTAAAGAGAGTTTTGCAAAATCATCTTGGCACCATTTAACTTAGAAGATAAAAAAAATGTTCTATCCTTTTATTTGAATTCACCGCTTTCTAAAGCAAAGATCGTCAATTAGGATATTTCATAACTTACACGTATGAACCTTCCTATATACTAGTTAAACCATCTTTTTTTGTAATCAAACTATATTTTTATTTTTGTTGAGATAAATAAATTTTCAAAAATTCCAATTTAATAAACCAAAACCATATATTTATCCAATAGTGTTTCTTTAAAAATAAATCAAATGCTAAAAGAAAATTTGTTTTTGGAGTTTCTTTTTTTAATTTTTTTTTGAATTTTGGAAAGAAGATGCAAAAATAAACAAAGAAAATTTTAAAAAAATGAAGATGAGCTCCCCCACACTTGATTTCGACTATGTCCCCACAGTCAAACCAAGTGAAAGGAACGTTTATTATTATTTACATGAAAACGAAATGCATTTACATGGTATCAAAAGTATATCATTAAAAAGTAAATGAAATGATCTTCCATAGGCCGATTCATTTATCTCGTCAAGTAAGCGAGACACAGCTTAAGCTCGAAAAACCTAACAGTAAAAGATTTCAAACTTAAATGTTGATTTGGAAAAACAAATGTTGTTTTATTAAAAAATTTATGAGTCGTTTTATTTTCGATAATTTTCGGGGTTGATACAGGTTGAAATTCAAGTTTATTTTCACCGAATTGAAATCCAAGCTCTTCTTTAAAAAATTCTTCAGAATTATGGATTTCAAGATCAAAATGGTGGTTTACATCTTCCCCATCAGAATTTAACAACTCTTTGCCGAAAAGTCCAAAAAATTCGTGTTCGTTAAATTCGTCTTCCATTGTTGGATTGTCGATAACTTCATTATATATATCGATTTCAAAATCCAAAGTTATTGTATTCAAATTTTTGAAATCGGAGAAAGGAAGATTGAATTTTTAATCGAGCTTCATACCCTCAAAAGAATAGAAATCCAACTCAAGTACCGTGTTTTCAACAACTTCACTATGATCACCATTTTCAATTTCAAAAGTTGTTGTTTCAAAATCGTTGATTTGGTTAAAAGATGGATTATCGTTTGACTCGTCACGCCTGGATTTGATTTTGTTATTCACACAATTTTTTGCATGTTTCTATCAACAATTTCGTGTGGTCATTGTAAATTTCATTCCTTTGTTCAACAAAATCCAATTTATAATTATTAACTTAAGGATTTTCGATTTGGACTTGTTGAGAACAAGAATTGTCAATTTTGGTAAACGATGGATTGTCATTTGATTTTTCACACGTTGTGATTTGATTTTGTTTCTCACGAAATTTTTTGTAGGTTTCATGCAACATATCCTCGTAATATTTTTCCATTAGCTCAACTAAATAAAATTCATGATTATTAAACTGGGAGTTTTCAATTTGAATTTGTTGAGAACAAAAATTTTCACTCGCATCGTAGTTGGGATTATTCTCATTGCCAAAATTATTTGAAAAGTTGTTCACATTTTCATTTTGATTTTGAAATTCACTTTGGAGTTCAAAATTGAATTGGCATGGGTTATTCTCGAAATCGTTTGAATTTGAAGTGAATTCGAATCAGGATTATTTTGAAAACATTGACTTGTGTTATAGAACAAATCGTTCATCCTTTGATATAGTGTAACGAGTCCAAGTAAAGACGAAATGCAATTTTCAAGAGTTAAGTTTTGTTCATCATTTCGATAATTTTATTGTTCAAAATTCGAATCATTTACACAATAGTTGTTGTTGAAATATCCATAAGAATTTGGTGTGAAATTATATTGATTATATTGACTTTCACAACTTTTGTAAAATTCTGGCGAGTAAGAAAAGGTAAACTCGGACATTTTCAAGAATTTTTTTTGGATTTTTATAAAGGAAAAATATTTAAAAATAGAATTTGTTTCTCAAAAGGAAAACTGATTTTGTTTTTTTTTTGTTTTTTAGTTTTTTTGTTTTTGAAAAGATTTAATATAATTTTTTTGTGAATTTTTGCTTTTCTTAAAAAATCAACTCAATTTTTATTTTCGGATTTTCGTTTTTGGTAAAAAACTTCAAAGGATTTAAAAAAACTAAGTTTAGAAATATTTACATTTTTTTAGTTTTTATTTTAATTTTTTTTAAATACGCATGAACTAATGAATCTAAATGAATACAATAGTTCAATTACAATTTATTTATCCTAAATAGCTTAACCCAAAATTGTATAATCGCACATTGTCTTAAATCGATTAGATACGTCTCAACTAGGTAGCGTGCAAGATTTATCAGTGCACCATGAATCACTGTAGCAATACTACCAATGGTTTAAGTACCTTTAGAGAAACAATTCATTATAATGTTCACAAATCACTATAATTTTTATAACTGATTATTGCTCTGCCATAGCCTGAACACGAAGAAATTAAATTGTCGAAAGCGGACAAATTATTAATATACAATTATGTATTATTGATGTCTAACCGTTATTGTTAATCAAAATCGATGATGAAATGCGAAAATTAAACGTGAATTAACGATGCAAATATGAATAAAATTGTTTTTGTTTTTGAATTTTTTTAAATGCAAGCATCCAAAAATGCAAATCAAAATGAACACAACAGATATGAGTTAAAAGTAACAAAATCTATTTATAAGCAAGCAAGCAATTTATTTTTGGCAGCAGAGCGAAGCAAGCAATTCTTCCTTTGAATTTCTGCTTTTGCAACCTGAAAAGAAATTAAACACAACTTATACACAGTTTTTTTATATCAAAGGAGTAATGAAAAGAAACCAAACAAAATAAAATATATATTTTTTTTAGAAAATAACATCAAAAGAAATAAAATAAATAAAGTTAGAGACCAAAAATTTGTTGTTTGTTTTCTTCTGTTTTTTGTATATTTTTCAATAAAAAAAAGAAGCTTAAAAATGATATATGAATAATTGAATAAAAAACACTTTGCTTGCACTTTTTTTTTAAAACTGCTCAAACAAAGCCCGACCCAAACTAAATAACATCAAAGAAGTAATAAAATCGAAACTACACCGTTCGTTTCTATACACAAGAAGAAATAAAAATGAAAACCTGTACGAAGGCTTGTTATTTAGTGAAAACGAAATCAAAGAGAGAAAAAATTAAAAGGGAATAAAGTTCGAAGATAAAATCGAAAAGTGCGTGCCTGGTAATTTTTTTTGTTCTTGATGACAGGGTACCGGCGTCGTTGTTTGAAGAGGAAACGATAATTTGCGGTGATTTAGGAATTTTAGGTAGATGAATTGGGGAAGGATATTAAGTTGTGGAGTTGTCATTTGATGGGTGGTGTTGGGTTTTCGGTTTTTATTCAGGGGAAGTTGCTTGATGTCGAGGCGACGCGAAGTCGCGATCGTTCGATTGATGGTTGCAGATGTAACGACCCAGAATTCTGGTCGTTAAATTTTGAACATTTACTTCATTTTAAATATTGAGTGTGGAATATAATGATTTTAAATTAAAACATTTTGGTTAAATCAATGAGATTAGTTGTAATCTCAAATATGGCTATTCAATTGGATTTGGATAATAATAATTTAATATCTAAAATTGTGTAATTTGTGAATCTTGGTATATATAGATTTGGGAATGGTTTCTTAAATTTTTTTAAAGTCTAGTTGGATTTGAAGTTTAATATTGGACTTTGGATGGAATCCAAAGTTGATAAGTTAAAATTGGAATATTTATATTAATTTAATAATGGAATTTAATACATAGCGATAATGCAAATAATCATATTTTCATTTAAAACAATTAGAATAATTTCTAATGTGAATATAAATTATGTATGATTTATAATTAAGCTAATATAGTTTTAAAGGTGAAATTTTAAATGATTTCGACGATTTCGAAAATCTTTCGATTTAATCGACAAGTTAAAAAAGCCCTCCAGGGCATAGTCTCAGAATTCGACGAAACTAATTCCATTGGATCTGTAATAGTTAATTATTGTCGAATTTCAAATTTCGTGGAGTTCGGAGTTACCGTTTGTTCGTACGTAAGAAATGCGTTCAAATTAAAATCGATTATTTAATATTTTAAATCGATTCAAAAAGCCATCTTCCACATATGATTGAATTAGCCTCTGAAATACGTTCCATTGTGTTTGAAATATGGGTAAAACATTATAAACGCCAGGCGGTATGTATTGTTTGGAGTTTGTTCGAATAAGTAGTTAAATTTGAGAATAATAATAAGATAATATATACAAATTATTATGTATATGGGAGAACAGAAACCCTAGGTCTTCTAGCCGCTACCTATATTTTTAATGGCTGTGAATTCATCCTCGTCTTCTCCAATTTTTGATCGATCTATGCAATATTATCTTAAATGTTCAACAAGAAAGACGTAGAGCTTTGCAAGCTCTACATTTTGAATGGTGGAGATTGTTTTTCGCGTTGTGTGGAGGGAGATATCGAGCCGTGTTCATGAAGAGTTTATGCATGTTTATCTGGGAAAGTAGATAACCGAGCCTAGCCGGCCTCTGCAGAAAGGAGGTGGCGAAATGGGCTCTCGTTTGGTGCGATCTGATCTTCGACAAACTCGTCGAAGAAGGAGGGGCGGTTGGTCAAAGCAGGTGATGGATGGGTTCGTCTTGTTCTGCTAGGAAGCGTGCGGGGGGACGAAGGTTTGTGCGGGGATGATTTGTGTTTGGAAATCAACGGTAGATTTTGGTATAATAAAATAATAATAGAAAGAAATTGTTTTAAACTATAGTTCAAACTATAAAAATTCATATCTGATGCATCCGTTGTCAGATTTCGACAAAAATGGTAGCGTCGGAATCACAGCGATGCGGTCTACGCTGCATGCAGATCTGAGGACGAATAGAGCTCATGAAAAATTTAGACTAACTCGAAGGCGGTTGATTTAATTTAAAAAGGAACACTCAGCATTTTAAACTCAAGGTGAGTTAATCTCGCTTACGTATAGGATTCCAGTTAATTTAAATGGTTAGAGTCTAAATTATTGATTGATTGTTTGAATGTGATATTATATATATATATATATATATATATTGGAGCGATTGATTTCCTGCATTATATAGCGGATGAGACCCAATGCGCCGCATAATAGCGGATGATATGAATATAACCCATATACCGCGATATTCCACCTCAAAGTGGAATTGGTATTTTGTATTATGCTAACATCTATGGATGCAGGGAAACGGGTCGGAGGGATCCAGCTGGATTCCTCAAAATTTTGAATTTATTATATAATCAGCATTGTGAATTACATGATAATCTGTGATGATTTTATTAATTATATTTGGAAATGAATTATTGAATGCAATGGCTTGGTTGAATATATACATATGGGTATCTGTGAGAATGAAAAATATAAGTTTAGATTTTCAAAGGAAATAAAATGGGAGTTTTGAAATAGAAATTGAATTGGATGTTTCATATTTAAATAAGGATTTTAAATCGTAATAAATGGTGAAATTTGGTTTAATGGATTTTGTAATTGATTTTGGATAAATCACGAGATAAATTTTAAAGGGAATTTAACTCAGGAAATCGGTTGGAATTAATTTAGTATTTTGGAAACTGTGATTTAAAGGGAAATGAGGAATGGAAATTTATGAGGGTTTATAAATAAAGTGGAATATAATATTAGCGGATAAATTTGGAAGTATAAATTCCAGTGGGAATTTATAAGGAAAGTAGTAATTCACTTTCAAAAATAAAAATGTGATTTTATTTTTTAAAAATAGGAAAATATATTTCCTAGAAAACTAAGTATATTTAAAGAAAAGATTTCAAAGTATAAATTAGAAGTTTAAAACAGTTTTGAATGATTTTAGAAATTTATTATTTTAATTATCTTTAAGTGAAAAGTAAATATTTACTTAAGTTAATTATGGTAGTTAATTATATTTAAAGGAGAGTTTTAACATAAATATTTGATAAAACAACTTTATTTTAAAGAGAAATTTTGGTTTAAGCCTAATTGGGAATTTAATTGGGAATTCTTATAGAATTTCTTAAGTGATATTTTTATTTAAGAAATTTTAGTAGCCTTATTTTAAATAATTTAAGTATATATTTTCGAAAGTGATTATAAGGAGATGGAAATGGGTTTTAAAAATAAAAGTGATTTTATTTTTAAAGTATTGAAAGAATTTATGGGATTGGGACATAAATTAAATCGGGATATATCTAGCAGGATTTATAAAAGGATTGTATGGGTTATACTGAAATGGAAGTGTATTTCCTAGAAAGCCAAGTATGTTTTCAAAGTAGCTTTTAAGTATAAATAAAAGTTTTCAAGTTGTTTAAAAGAATGCTTTTAAGAAATTATTATTTAAGTTGTTAAAGTTTTAAAGGTAAATATTTATTAAATTAGTTATAGTGGTAATTATTTTAGAAGGTTAATTGATATTATGTTTTAAAAGGATAATTATTTATATTTATAATTTATAAAATAGTTTATTTTAAAGATAGTTGGTTAAAGTTTTATTTGAAAACTTGTATAGAATTTTGTAACTCTTATTTTAAATTTAGTTTGGCTTAACTTTTATTCTACAAAAATTTGTTCTATATTTTATAAGGTAGTTTTTTTTAAATATTTTAATGTATATATTTTGAATATGGTGTTTAAGTAGTTTTTAATTTAAATGCTTTTAAAAGTATAATTTAGAATAAAGTGATTTAAATTATTTTAAAATCTAAGCATTTGGACTTGGTTGTTTTCCAGTGGAAATAAACAATATTTGGGGAAATTTATTCCGTAAGAGAAAAATGCTTTGAAACTATTTCAAAAGGGTTGAAGTATGGAAAATAGCTTGTGAAGTTATTTGAAATAAATAATTTAGGAGAAATTATTTGGCTTAATGATTGTTTGTGAATGTTATTTGATAGTTAAATAACCGACTATCAATATTGGCCAATGCGCTGATTGTTTCGAATAGACCAGAATCGGGATTTATTTCTCGAAAACAGCTTTGGTCCGGTTTGAACATTTTTGTGAGGAAGACAAGAGCTAGGAGTCGAAGATGGAGCAGTGAAGTGCAAGGGCTAATCGCTACTAATTTTGAGGGTGATTCCGAAATGGATGTAGTAGGAGTAGTGCCTTCGGTTCCGTTCGAACCCGGAACGGACTTGTATGGACGAATGCTTTCAGAAAATCAATAGGAGGACGATGAGCATTCTAGGTGATTGTGTACTGAAAGGTAACGCATAGCCTCGAGCCTCATCAACCGAGAATGGCTAAAACAGGGGAGGTGCAAACAAGGCTATGTGGCTAGCAACCAATTAGGGTAAGGTCACCCTTATCTGGATGTCCCTTTATATATTCGACGGTGTGGCGGTTGCTGATCCCAACCACGGGGTGAACTTACTCGGACTATCCAGTAAGGGGTAGATCCTGTCTTGTGATGCAAGGATCGGAAGGGATCCTCGGTACGGTGATCTAGACCACGTACTGTGACGGACGGTACCCCAGTAGCCCAGCCATTGATGAAAATTCATTTTCCCTACGTGCCTTTATGGTTTTGTTTGTAGAACCTATTTTGTGGCTAGTAGCTGGAATCTAATGAATGTAACAATTTCGTCTATTTGAATAAGTATTTATACATAGACACTACTATAATATCAGAGGATTTTATAAGAAATGTTTAGGTTATCGTAAGGTAAAAACCCGGCATGTTTATTTGTGGCGTGGTCTTACGAGATGTCTTTGATTTCAAATGATTTTGAAAACTTTGATAATCCAATTGAGTGTGTTTTCTCATGCTGGTTTTCCAGACTGACTCGGGTGTTATTTCACTATAATGCTCGGGTCAGACCGAGATTTATATATACAGGAAAGGATGTTGTAAAGCACCGGAGACGAGCTGGATGGCGAGACGTAGCATACGTACTTGATTATATAATTCCGCTGTGTTGTAAGTTGTATTGTCAACTTGGTGAGGAAAAATTAATATAACTGTCCAGTTGTGTGTTATAGATGTTGTTCAACTCTGATGTTGTATTCTGATGATATATGTACAAAACAGATATAGTTTCTTTTGTGTAAAGATCAGTTATTATCTAGTATATTTTATTTTGCTGCGATGGCAAGATTCTGATACTATTTCTATTTCTTCTTCTACCTCCTTCTTCTTTGACTCTAATGGGTTGGTTTTCCGGCATCCGATTGCTCGGCATTTGATATAATAGGCGACGTATTGATGTCGATTTTCGGGCATTGAAAAATCGGATCGTTACACTTGGTATCAGAGCTTAGGTTGGCGATAATCTTGGCTCTAGTGGGGATTACTCATTAATGATAGAGTCAATAGTACTCTAGAATGAGTCGAGTGTACTAATAGTAATGAGCGTGCATTGTTAGTGAATATAAAATTATTTTATGCTGTGTTGATTTACAGTGTTTATAAATTTTGGTCGGTACGGGAAGTACAACCGTACCGATAGGGATTTCTAAACTCTTAAACAAGATAAATCGACATAGTATTGTTTTTTAAAGTAGGTAAATGAAATAATTTTATCCAAAATTATATTCTGATATAAAAGAAATAATTTTCTAAAAGTATTATACATAATATATTTGGATCTTTGGTTGTTAATATTATAATCAAATAAGAATCTAAAATTTGAAATGGTTTATAACTAAATAGAATTATCTAAGTATGATTTATATAAAAAGGAGAATAACTAAAATTTAATCTAAAGCAGAATTTAAATTTCAGAAATTTTGAAGGGTGTTTTAAATGAATTTAAACAAAGAGTTTGGGAATTTAAAATCTTAGGAATGTTCGAAATGTTTCCAAAGTATTTGAAGGAAATAATAAGAGTATTATTTTGGGAAATATTTTTGAATGGAAATTGTTTTGAAAGGAATTTATGGAAGTAAGGAAGCACTGAACTCACTTCAGTCACTAGAAAATAATCCTGATGATGATGGCCACATCATTAGTATTCAATTTCGAGTTTCTAAAGTGATGGATTGCTTCCATGGTGGTTGGTTATGATATTGTTTGAACTTGTTGGGTACACAAGTTGTTTTAGAAATTTCAAAAGGAAAATTGTTTTGGAAATCCGAAAGTTTAATTAACATATCCAGTGTGTGTTGTTTATGATTTCAAAATGATTTTGAAATAAAAACCGGGCAATTGAATTCTAGGAATTCTATTTAAATAATGTGAAAAGTCAAGATGAATCAATTATTGAACTTATAAGTGAAACTGATATAAATAGTAAAGCAAATTGAAAATTTTAACCCTGGGATTAAATTTAAACTTGAGTAAATGGAAGTGAATAAGATATATTAGAATTTAAATCAGGATAAGTTAAATAAAATTTAAATTGGATTGAATTAAATTTGATATAAAGTTGAAATGTAAAATGGTTATATAATTGTGTAATGAAAATTTATACCCTTAAGCTATTAAGATTTATATATATATATATATATATATATATATAAATTTAGAATTATGATTATAAGATGAAAATGACTCAAATGATTACTGATTATTACAAAGAAATTTTTGGCACCAAAATCAAGCATAGAGTTAGTGCTAGATGGAATGATCTTTACCCATCCACCTCTAACATTAATCTTTCTGATTTAGATGCTCCTTTTTCTGAAGAGGAAATTCGAAAAGCCATCTTTGATTTACCAGGAGACAAATCTCCGTGCCCGGATGGATTTCCTATTTTCTTTTATTAATCTTTTTGGGAGGTTTTAAAACTAGACTTAATTTGTATGTTCAATGAATTTTATAATGGTAATCTCCAATTAGGTCGTTTTAATTTTGCTAATGTTATTTTATTACATAAAAAAGTGGGTGCTAATACTTTAAAAGATTTTAGGCCCATCTCTTTGATGAACTGCTCTGTTAAAATTATTTCTGAAGTTTTAGCTAATAGACTTAGTTTAAAAATGAATGATCTCATTGACTGTTCGCAATCAGCTTTCATTAAAGGAAGGAATATTACTGATGGTGTAGCAGTTGTTCAAGAATATATTAATTTTTGTTGTAAAAATAATATAACATGTGCTATTTTAAAATTATATTTTGCTAAAGCTTTTGACTCGGTTGATTGGGATTTTCTTATAGAGATATTCCTTGCCAGAGGCTTTAGTAATAGATGGATTAATTGATTATTAACTTGCTTAAAACGGGTAACTCTAGTATTATGGTTAATGGTGTTTTAGGTAATAAGATTCGATCTAAGAGAGGATTAAGGCAAGGGGATCCTTTATCTCCCCTTTTGTTCAATTTAGCGGCTGATGTCTTTTCTAAGATTATTAAAAATGCTGTTAGCAATAACCTTTTGGGTGTTATTGGTAATGATATTTCTAATTTTGGCCAATCTGTCCTTCAATTTGCTGATGATACTTTGCTTTTTTCCTCTCATCTCCCTAGCCACATTATTGCTCTCAAGTTTATTCTTTATAGTTTTGAACTATTATCGGGTTTAAAATTAACTTTGACAAAAGTTCCGTTTTAATTTTAAATAATTTTGATAATGTAGAAAATTTAGTTGCTAATACTTTAAATTGCAAAACTATGAGTTTTCCATTTGACTATCTTGGTTTTGTAATCAGACCTTTGAAACTTAAACATGATGATTGGTTAATTATTATTGATAAGATTAAAAATAGGATTACTAATTGGAATGTGAGATTTTTATCTAGAGCTGGCAGACTGATTTTGATTAATTCTGTCTTATCATCTCTTCCTATCTATTGGATGTCTATGCACCTTTTTCCTGATTGG
The DNA here is from genome assembly GCA_030765085.1 of Allium cepa. Taxonomy (NCBI): domain Eukaryota; kingdom Viridiplantae; phylum Streptophyta; class Magnoliopsida; order Asparagales; family Amaryllidaceae; genus Allium; species Allium cepa. The sequence goes on from CM060945.1 coordinate 503,791,092, forward strand.
GTGATAGATAAAATAGATAAAATTAGAAGGGATTTTCTTTGGAGTGGTGATAACCCTAACAATAGTATTAAATGTTTAGTTAATTGGGATACTGTCTGTAAATCTAAAAAAGAGGGTGGTTTAGGAGTCATTAATTTACATAATATGAACCTGTCTCTTCTTGGTAAATGGTTATGGAAATTCAGGGATATTAGTGATAATGTCATTTGGAAGGAGATTATTTCTAAATTTTATTACAATGGTAGTTATAATCTCTATCAAATTACTCCTTCTAGTTTTAGTAATCTATCTTGTCTTTGGAAATCTATCTTAAAATGTAGTAATATCTTTAACTTAGGTTTAAATATTATTGTTCATTCTGGTAATAATACATCTTTTAGGCATGACAGTTGGATTTCCTCTACTCCTCTTAAGAATGAGTTTACAGACTTATATGATATTTGTAACTTTAAAATTGCATTAATTTCCGAGGTTTTCAACTCTGAAAGTGATCCTCCTTGGATTTTCAATTTTAATTATATTTTAGTAGGCCCTACTCTTAGACATCTTTTCTTGCTTTATGCTAAACTTAATCTTTATAACATTGACAATGATAATGACTTTATTAGTTGGGAATGGGATAAGCGTAAGAAATATTCTTCTAATTCCTTTTACAAATTTATCAACTTTTCGGGGGTTTCTGTCAATTGTTTTAAATTTATTTGGAAGTCTAATGCTCCTCCAAAGTCAAAGATCCATATGTGGCTCATCATTCATGGTAAGTTAAACACTATTGAATTTTTAAAAAAGAAAAATATTAGTATTGATAATAAATGTTTCTTTTGCAACACATTTTTTGAAGATATTAATCATATTTATTACGAATGCTTGGATACTCATTTTATTCTTATTAAGATCCTTAATATTTTTGAGTTTCATATTAACTCTAGAGTTTCTGATTGTTTATTCTATTGGAACTCTTTTAGATTTATCTTCAATAAGGATTTTAGATATTTGCTTGATACTTTATTCACTATTTCTTGTTGGTACATTTGGTTTGAAAGAAATCAAAGAATTTTTAATAATAATTATCAACTAATAAATTGATAATTTTAATCTCAAATTTCTGCTTAAAGTGGATTTCTAATCCTAATTATAAATTAGCCAAAAATAATTGCTTCAAGGATTATCTTAATATGGTTAGAAATAATATTAACATATTTGATCTTAACTTCAATTATATTGTTTCTAATAATTCTTTTATTAATCCCTACTCTGATTTTAATAATGTTCACTTGATAAATCATAATTCTCTTTCTATTTTAGGCTCCTAAATTGTTTCTTGTTTGTTTTTGTTTCTAGGTTATCCTTGCTTTAGTTTTCTCTTTGGTTTTTATTCTCACATATATGTATATAAATTCTATTTATATACATATATGTGTTTCATTCTAACTAGTTTTCCTAGTTTTGTTCCAGGTATGGTTTAGGTTGGTTGTTGGTTTTTCTCTTATCTGGTTTGCTGGATAGCTTTTAGCTTTTTTAGGTTTTCTAGATAGCTCTTCTCAGGGATTCGGATTACTTCTGTCTTTTCTCTTCCGCTACTCCAGATCTTTAGTGTGGAGCCCTTCATTTTGGTTCTTTTATTGGAGTTCTTCTCTTTGGACTTTTTTTTCTTGAGAGTCTGGTTTTTTAGATACGTCTAACACCTTAGTATTGGGCGTGGCCTTGCCGGAGCTCGATATTATGGTGTAATGGGCAGTGGCTTTGCCGGAGCTCATTTGAGGGGTATCTTCTTCTTTATTTTTCTTGTTTTTATTCTAGCCACCTGTCAGGCATGTTGGCAGCTCCATCTTTTTGTTATATATATAGTATTCCATGTGTGCTCTCCTCTCTCGTTAGAGGATCACACATTTTTATCAAAAAAAAGCTTTTAAGTAAATAAGTAATGTCAATTTATGAATGGAAAATGGTTGAATGATATGGTAAAAAGAATGGAAAATTCAAAATTTAATTCTAAATGAAAGGAAATTTAATTAAGTTGAAATGACATTGAATGAATAAAATTCTTACCCAAGTAAATTCAAAGAATAATTTTAAAATGAATCTAGAATAAGCTAAATGAAATGAAATTCAACATATATTGTAAATGAATTAATTATGATTTGAATGAAATAAAGTTGGATTAAAATAGAAATGGTTTGAGCTGCAAATAAATCTAGTTTGGTATAGCATAATTGAAAATGGTCATATTATTAATAATATAAATTCAAAAATGAATTGGGAAAGTGAATTAAAATTTAAAATGGAAATAAAATTGATGTAGAAGAAAGGGAGATATTATGGAGTTTAGATAACTTAAGAAAATTTGAAATGATTGTTGTCGAGCTTATGAAATGGTCTTGAATAAACTTGTGTGGATAATGCAATTGAAATGTAAGAGTAGGGATCCAATTTAATACTTGTAATAAAGTAAGAATGTTTGGGTTGCGAATAATTCCAAATGGAATGAAATTATTATAAATTTAAGTTGGAAACAATTTAAAGTGACTATAAGTTTAAGAAATTGTTATTTGCTTAAATAACAACAAACTTGCATAGAAATTAGTCTTTTGTCGTAAACGAAGTAAATGAATCAAAAGAAGTGAATAAAATTGGTTTTTGAACCAATTGGAATGAACTGAAATTTAATAAAGTGGATTACACATAAATGAAAGTGAATCATAAATACATGCAAATAAATATATTTGGAATGTGGAAAAAAGGTGAAATTGTACAAGTAAGGCATATAGAACAATTTGATATGAGATTAGTTGGTACAAATAAGAATTGAATGTAGTAAGCTTAGTTATATATCATGTCGAGTGGAGTAAAATGAAATATGGACGTATGTAGGAAATTAAAATAGTGTTGAACCTTTTAATTGTTGAATATGTAATTGACATTTGGGATGTGAAGTTTTTATCTTACCTAGTTGAGTAGTGAAACGTTGTTAAAAATTTCATAATTTTGGAAACTTATGTGCTTGTTGAGTAAGTACAGGTATGGGAGGCAATCGGTTAGAGTTTGAAGTGCGTAAATGCATAATATATTAGCCGCTCGCTTATATAACGCTAGTGTGAGGTACGCCTACGCAATAAAGTTAAGAAATGATGATATATTGTTATATATATTTTGTTTTCTGACCGTGTGGGTCGATATATATAAATTTATCATATTTGTGATATTGTAAAACGCTCTTCATACAAAGGAGACGCTGTCAAAAAATTTTGAAAATTTTTGGGAGTTAGAAATTTTTTGAAAGTTTTGCAAATTTGGTTAACTAGAAAATCTGATTTTTAGAACGGTGTTAGAAATCAAAGATTTTTAGTTAGAAATGTAGGCTAATGGTTTTGGATTTAACTAGTAGGTTTTGGAGAAGTGAATATAAGTTTTAATTTAGTGGGTTTTGGATAAGTTAAGGGGTTTTAGAGCATTTTCCTACGTTGGCAAATTTCGGGGCCGAAATTTATATAAGGGAGGGCGAATGTAACGACCTGGAATTCTGGTCGTTAGATTTTGAACATTAATTCATTTTAAAAATTGAGTGTGGAATATAATGATTTTAAGTTAGAAGATTTAGGTTAAATCAATGAGATTAGTTGTAATTCCAAATATAGCAATTTAATTTGATTTGGATAATAATAAATTAATATTTGAAACTGGGTAATTCGTGAATCTGGGTATATATAGATTTGGGAATGGTTTCTAAAATTTGTTTAAAGTCTAGTTGGATTTTAATTTCAATATTAGACTTCGATAAGTTAAAATTGGAACACTAATATTAATTTAATAATGGAATTTAATATATAGTGATAGCGCAAATAAGCAGATTTTGATTTAAAACAAATTGGAATAATTTCTAATGTGAATATAAATTCTATATGATTTATAATTAAGCTAATATAGTTTTAAAGGTGAAATTTTAAATGATTTCGAAGATTTTGAAAATATTTTTTATTTTAATCGACAAGTTAAAATAGCCTTCCGGGGCACAGTCTCAGAATTTGACGAAACTAGTTCCATTGGATCCGTAATAATTAATTATTATTAGATTTCAAATTTCGTAGTGTTTGGAATTACAGTTTGTTCGCACGGGTGAGAAACGCGTTGAAATTAAAATCGATTATTTAATATTTTAAATCAATTCAAAAAGCTGTCTTCCACATATGATTGAATTAGCCTCCGAAACAGATTCCATTGTGTTCGGAATGCGGGTAAAACATTACAAACGTTAGGCAGCATGTGTTGTTTAGAGTTCATTCGAACAGGCAGTTAAATTTGAGAATAATAATAAAGTAATATATATAAATTATTATATATATGGGCGAGCAGGAACCCTAGATCTTCTAGCCGCCACCTATATTTTTAATGGCCATGAATTCATCCTCCTCTTCTTCAATTTCTGATCGATCTATGCAATATTATCTTAAATGTTCAACATGAAAGACGTAGAGCTTTGCAAGCTCTACATTTTGAACAACGGAGATTGCTTTTCGCGTTGTGTGGAGGGAGATATCGAGCCGTGTTCGTCAGGAGTTCATGCATGTTTTTCTGGAAAAGTAGATGACCGAGCCTAGCCGGCCTTTGGCCGAAGGAAGGTGGCGAAATGGGCTCTCGTTTGGCACGAACTGATCTTCGATAAACTCATCGAAGAAGGAGGGGCGGTTGGTCAAAGCAAGTGATGGATGGGTTCGTTTTGTTCTGCTAGGAAGCGTGAGGGTGGACGAAGGTTTGTGCAGCGACGATTCGTGTTTGGAAATCAACGGTAGATTTTGGAATAATAAAATAATAATAGAAAGAAATTGTTTTAAATTATAGTTCAAACTATAAAAATTCATATCTGATGCATCCAATGCCAGATTTCGACAAAACTGGTGGCGCCTGAATCGCAGCAACGCGGTCTATGCTGCGTTGCAGAACTGAGGACGATAAAGCTCATGAAAATTTTAGATTAAATCGAAGGTGGTCGATTTAATTTAAAATGGGAATGCTCAACATTTTAAACTCAAGGTGAGTTAATCTCACTTACATCTGAGATTCCAATTAATTTAAATAGTTAGAATTTAAATTATTGATTGATTGTTTAAATATTATATATATATATATATATATATATATATATATATTGGAGTGATTGATTTCCCACATTATATAGCGGATGAGACACTATGCGCCGCATAATAGCGGATGATATGAATATAACACCATATACCGCGATATTCCACCTCAAAGTGGAATTGGTATTTTATATTGTGCTGACATCTGTGGATGCACGGAAACAGGTTAGAGGGATCCAGCTGGATTCCTCAAAACATTCAATTTATTATATAATCAGCATTGTGAATTACGTGATAATCTGTGATGATTTTATTGATTATATTTGGAAATGAATCAGTGAATGCTATGGCTTGGTTGAATATATATATATATATATATATATATATATATATGGGTATCTGTGAGAATGAAAAATATATATTTAAATTTTTAAAGGAAATGAAATTGGAGTTTTGAAACTGAAATTGAATTGGATGTTTCACATTTAAATAAGGATTTTAAAACGTAATAAATGGTGAAATTTGGTTTAATGGATTTTGTAATTGATTTTGTATAAATCAGGGGATAAATTTTAAAGGGAATATAACTCGGGAAATCGGTTTGGAATTGATTTAGTATTTTGGAAACTGTGATTTAAAGGGAAATGAGGAATGGAAATTTATGAAATGGGTTTATAAATGAAGTGGAATATTTATCAGTGGATAAATTTGAAAGTATAAATTCCGGTGGGAATTTATAAGGAAAGTAGTGATTCCCTTTCAAAAATAAAAAGGTGATTTTATTTTTTAAAATAGGAAAATATATTTCCTAGAAAACTAAGTATACGTAAAGAAAAGGTTTCAAAGTATAAATTAGAAGTTTAAAATGATTTTGAATGATTTTACAAATTTATTATTTTAATTATCTTTAAGTGAAAAGTTAATATTTACTTAAGTTAATTATGGTAGTTAATTATATTTAAAGGAGAGTTTTAACATAAATATTTGATAAAACAACTTTATTTTAAAGAGAAATTTTGGTTTAAGTTTACTTGGGAACTCTTATAGAATTTCTTAAGTATTACTTTTATTTAAGAAATTTTGGTAGCCTTATTTTAAATAATTTAAGTATATATTTTTGAAAGTGATTATAAGGAGATGGAGATGGATTTTAAAAATAAAAGTGATTTTATATTTAAAGTATTGAAAGAATTTACGGGATTGGGACGTAAATTAAATTGGGATAAATCGAGCAGGATTTACAAAAGGATTGTATGGGTTGTACTGAAATGGAAGTGTATTTCCTGGAAAGCCAAATCTGTTTTCAAAGTAGCTTTTAAGTATAAATAAAAGTTTTCAAGTTGTTTAAAAGAATGTTTTTAAGAAACTATTATTTAAATTGTTAAAGTTTTAAAGGTAAATATTGTTACATTAGTTATAGTGGTAATTATTTTAAAAGGTTAATTGATATTATGTTTAAAAAGATAATTATTAATATTTATATTTTATAAAATAGTTTATTTTAAAGATAGTTGGTTAAAGTTTTATTTGAAAACTTGTATAGAATTTCGTAACTCTTATTTTAAATTTAGTTTGGCTTAACATTTATTTTAAAAAAATTATATTTTATAAGGTAATTTTATTTTAAATATTTTTAATGTATATATTTTTGAATATGGTGTTTAAGTAGTTTTTAATTTAAATGCTTTTAAAAGTATAATTTAGAATAATGTGAGAATAAAGTGATTTAAATTATTTTAAAATCTAAGCAATTGGACTTGGTTGTTTTCCAGTGGAAATAAACAATATTTAGGGAAATTTATTCCATAAGAGAAAGGTGATTTGAAACTATTTCAAAAGGGTTGAAGTATGGAAAATAGCTTGCGAAGTTATTTGAAATAAATGATTTGGGAGAAATTATTTGGCTTGATGATTGTTTGTGAATGTTACTTGATAGTTACACAACCGACTATCAATATTGGCTAATGCGATGATCGTTTCGAAGAGACCAGGATTCGAATTTATTTCCCGAAAACCACTTCGATCCGGTTTGAATTTTTTCATCAGGAAGACAAGAGTTGGGAGCCGAAGATGGAGCAGTGAAGTGCAAGGGCTAATTGCTACTAATCCTAAGGGTGATTTCGAAATGGTGTAGGAGTAGTGCCTTTGGTTCCGCTCGAACCTGAAACGTACTTGTATGGACGAATGCTTTCATAACATCGTCAGGAAAACGATGAGCATTCTAAGTGATTGTGTGCTAAAAAGGTAACACATACCCTCGAGCCTCATTAACCGGGAATGGCTAAAACAGAGGAGGTGCACACAAGGCTAAGTGGCTAGCAACCAATTAGGGTAAGGTCACCCCTGTCTAGATGCCCCTTTATATATTTGGTGGTGTGGCGGTTGATGATCACAACTACGGGTGAACTTATTCGGACAATCGAATAAGGGGTGGCGCCGGTCTTATGATGCAGGGGATCGAGAAGGATCCTCGGTACGTTGATCTAGATCACGTACTGTGGCGGGCGGTCCCCTAGTAGCCCTGCCATTGATGGAAATCCATTTTCCCAACATGCCTTTACGGTTTTGTTTGTAGAACCCACTTTGTGTCTACTAGCTGGAATTTAATGAATGTAACAATTTCGACTATTTGAATAAGTATTTGTATATAGACAATACTATAATATCAAAGGATTTTATAAGAAATGTTTTGGTCGTCGTAAGGTAAAAAGCCGGCATGTTTATTTATGGCGTGGTCTTAAGAGATACCTTTGATTTCAAATGATTTTGAAAAACATTAATAATCCAATTGAGTTTTTCTCACGCTGGTTTTCCAGACAGACTCGTTTGTTTCACTATAATGCTCGGGTCAGACCGAGCATTAAGATATAGGGAAGGATGCTATAAAGCACAGGAGACGAGCTGGATGGCGAGACATATCATACGTACTTGATTATATAATTATGCTGTGTTGTAAGTTGTATTGTCAGTTTGGCGAGGACAAGTTAATATAACTGTCCAGTTGTGTGTTATAGATGTTGTTGAACTCTGATGTTGTATTATGATGATATATGTATAAAACAGATATAGTTTCTTTTGTGTAAAGATTAGTTATTATCTAGTATATTTTATTTCAATGTGATGGTAAGATTCTGATACTGTTTCTATTTCTTCTTCTACCTCCTTCTTCTTTAAGCCTAATGGGTCGGTTTTCCGGCATCCGATTGCTCGGCATTTGATACAGTGGACGTATCGATGTCGATTTTCGAGCATCGAAAAATCAGGTCGTTACAGCAGAGGTAGTTTGAAAGCGTTTTTTTGAATCGTTGGTGCTAGTTGGTGTATGAATGACTGTCTTGTATTGTGGAAGAGGATATGTGTAGATATGGTGGGTAGGTTGTATTGTGATGGCGTAATGTGATGGTGGAGTTGCAGCAAGTGGTAGGTGCACTAGAGTGAATGGTAGTGGAAGAGGATGGTGGTTCAATGTAAATGTCAGTTTGGTTTGATGCAGTCAAGTAAGGAATAGCAGTGAGTTGTATACAGGAGTGGTTGATGTATGCGATGCTCTGGTGATTGCTTTGAAGGGTTATGCTTGAGTGTGTATGTTAAGTGAAGTGACAACAAGACATGAAGTGGGTTAGTGTTGCAGTGATTGAGTTGTGAGATGAGTGTTTATGGTTCGATGGCCACTTGCAGAATTGGTATTGGTTCAGGTGATTTGTGCAAAGGAGGTTTGAGAGGCAGGTTGAAAGGCAGCAAAGAGGTCAGTGATGATGTGTGATGCACAGAGATGTGCAGTGGTAGAGATGAAGTAAGGCAGTGGTTCTAGTGGTGGAATGGGGATGATAGCAGTTGAATGTTGAGGTAGAGGAAGGGTACGTGCAGGGAGATGAATGTGCACAAGCACAGTTTTGAGCTGCAACTCTTTATGTCAATTGATGCATAGTTTTGTGATGTTTAGGAAGCGGTTTCTGGTTGTATAGACAAGGTGAATGAAGTTTACGGGTACTTGAATGAAGTGGAGGAGTTGTAGAGGAAGCAGAAAGTGTGGAAATGGTGGTATGTGTGTGAGTATGATGAATGAATGGTTTGAGCTGTTGGGGTATGTGGAAGTAGTGGCAGTGATTGAGTTGATATATGTTGAAGTAAATTGATGAATGTGATGGTTTTGTTCTATCAAGTATGAAGTGTTAAATGCACAGCAATGAGGTGTTAAAGGCTGGTACTCTGGTGGTAGAATGGGGTTGTTGTTGTCAAGTGGTTGTAGTAGGTGCTGAGCTTGTCATAGCAGGGTTGGTAGCAATTAGGTGGTGATATGAAGTTGAAGGAGTTGTATGTTGTTAGTTTTTAAGAAGGGAGGTTTGGCGAATGACTATGGTAAGGAGATATGGTATGGCAGAAAGTGTTGATGTTTGAATAAAAGTAGATATTGGTGGTTGGTTATTCAATTGGATTTGACTATCGAGGGGGAGTATGGCACCGTGCACTGGGTGGATGAAATGTTAGGAATTTTTGAGTGGTAATGGCAGTATGACTAGAGACAGATGAAAGCATAGTAGCGATGAGTAAATTGAGAAGTTATGGGAATGTTTGGATGTAGAGTAGTAGGAAGTTCTGAAGGTAGGAGGGTGGTTGTCGAAATGAGTGCCTTGAACTACTATTGGCAATTGGTTAGTGTGCAGTTTTGTAGTAGAGAAGCAAGCACAATGAAGAGTGTTTTGAATGGTGAAAGATTATGCTATGTTGTTAAAGTAATAGTGGAGAGCAAAATAGTGGATAAAAGGAGGCTTGAAATAGTGAAGAGTAACTTCAACGCAAATGCAAATATAGTGCAATGTAATCAAAATAAAAGGAAAGAAAAATGCAAATGAAAGAGGCAATCTGAAATGAAAATGTATTTTTTTTGTGAATTGCGTATGTTAAAAAAAATAGGCAAATGCAAATGATATTGGAAAAGCAAGCACACAAACAAATGCAATCGTAAATCACACAAACGCACACAATTTTTTTAAATGCGAATAAACACACCAAATAACACACACACAAAAAATCAAACAAAAATAATCCGAAGTATAAAATCAAAATCAAAGCAATTCCCCGGCAACGACACCAAAAACTTGTTCGTCGACGGAAATTCTACTGGTTTAAAAACTGTTGAACGAATTTATAATAAAAATTACTGCAAGCGCACGGCGTACAATTGTTAGTACGTGGCGAGTAAGGGTCGATCCATAGGAAATTGTTAGATTTTAAAATTCTATTTAATCAAATTATACCAAAGTTAAAAGTGATTAGCAAGAAAATGTAAGAAAAATGACAAAAATAAAGTGATAAAAATATGAGAGTAGAAAGACAATTTAGAGATAAATTCATTCTCTAGATCACATAGTTCAACAAAATGAAATTATGATCTCTCTTTTTTGGTCATTGGTGAATTTAAATAATGTGTTTATCATAAGTACGGCTTATTTGTGCTATTAGTTAGCTCAACATAAACCATCAATCTATAACACACCCCTTAAACCACTTACTAACTCTTATGAAAATGACGACAAAGTTGAAATGAAATTTACTTTAAATATGGTCTATTAACTAATAATTATAAATATAGACCATCAAATTTTAATTTCAACATTCACTTCATTATCATCATCATATGTGGATGAAGAGGTAATTATTGTTTGCGATTGTTTAAGCAAAGCCTATTTGGTGTCAACAATATAGGCTATCAAATTCAAAGCAAAAACAACGACTTAAACCACTTCAAGAATTGTCATTAAGCATAAAAATAGAGCAATAATTATCAAAATGTTGTAGCTACATAATTAGAGAGCTTCATTACCCCTAAATTGAAGAGGATTAGCCTCTCATGTGTTTTATCATATCAACACTTAACACTTGTAGCATGCAACATGAAACTAAAAAAGAAGAAGGAAAATTAAAGCTAATGGAAAAGTGAACTATTCTACTTGGATAATATAAAATCTACTCTACTTGCATAAATAAGTAAATCTACACCACTAACATGAAAGAAAATAAATGAATAGAGAAAAGAGCATGTATGAAATTGCATAAAAAAAATTATATGAAATAAGAAATGGCTAAGTGATGTGGAATAAGGGGTATTTATACATGTATGAAACCCTAATACATTTTTTTGGGGGACAAAATGCCCTCTTAGGAATGTGGAGGCCAAGCATTAAATAATCATCATTTAAGTATGCATGAAGCATAACTCTATTAGCATGTGCATTAGCCTCCAATTTGTACATTAAGATAGGTGAATGGGTGGGGTCCTCCATCATCATGTCTTTGAATTATTTCCATCTTCATTCCTTTGCATCTTCTTTGTGCATGCATATATCTTCATTAAACCACTTGTATATGAAGCCAAATTCCTACAAAATAATATAGAAATTTCCAATTAAATCTTCTCAAATTACGCACGAAAATGACCATTTTGCCCCTATATGAAGATAAATATACGACGATTTGAAAATAATTTGAATTATGGTTTAAACATGTTAAAATACCCAATATAATCATTTATTTAATTTAATTAGATTAAATAGGTGGTAAAAATATACACATTTACATGCACATCAGGATGCAAAGGTTAGTTTGGATTATAAAATTATTTAAGAGGGAAATAATTATAGAGATGATTTGAAAATTTATCCGTTGAAGGGAACATATTATTTGATTTTCTATAATTTTTCTATAATTTTTGAAAGTATTTTAATATTTATAAAAAATTTAAGGTATGTGACTCAAATATTTTATATAATTATAACGGAGAAAAGGGCTTTTTCAATTATTCAAATTTCCAAATAAGGTATGACGGCAACATTTTTGAATATAAAATTCCAGCAACCAATTAGATTTAGGCAAACAAGGCAGGTTGGGTACAAAAGAACTGTTTTAAAATACAAATAAATTATCTTTCTTCTATTTAACCCATTTGATAGAGCTTCTGCCTTCATTCCAGACCTTCCGACAAGGTCGAAAGGTATCAAACCTTTCAGTTAGGTCAAATACCAACGCACATAGTACTAGTCAACTGGTACATAGTGAATTGGATGGAGTCGAAAGGTTTAGGGATGGAAGGTTATAGCTTTCGAAAGAGTAGAAGTTTTTTTTGGTTTAAAGAAAATACATTTACTAGCTTTCGAAAAAGAGCTTTAGAAATTATCAAAAGGTCTAAAAGAAAAGGCTTTCGATTGGTTTGCTTTTTTATTTTAAATAAAACATTCTGACAAGGTTGAAAGGTAAAGCTTTCGACAAAGCCGAAAGCATAGTTGCCACTTCCTAACCTTTTGACACAAATGGAGTCAAATGTTATCCTTTGTTTTCTAAAACTTACCGCCTCTCTCCATTGATTTTGAAGGGTTGGTTCCAACACTTCATTGTTTTTGAATGTTTCAAAAGGTTTTATAAAGGTTTGAAAGCAATTGCTTTCCACTCCAATGTTTTTCCGATCCTTCTGCATAATCGAAATATCTTAATTTGAAACATTTTATAGGTTTCGAAATAGTTAACTACGATTAGATTTGAAAGGTTTTTCCCCAGTTTTAAATTGAACCCAGTGTCTTCGAATGATTTTGAGTTTCATTGCTTTCGAAAGGTTTATTATATAGGGGAGGTACCCCAGGCTTTCGATAAAATCGAAAGGTGAAACCTTTTGACTAGGTCCAAAGTAGACCTTTCGACAAGGTCGCAAGGTATGGTTTTGCAATGTTTCTAAATGGTTAAGGTAAATGATTGAGAAGGCGGATGTCATATGTTTTAAAGCTTATAAAAGGTAGGCTTTTAAAAGGTTTAGAAGGAGTTGCCTTCAATGATTTTGAAAGTTTTAGTAAAGGGTATGAAGGGGGTGCCTTCAAACTTCCGAAGGGTTTTATTAATGGTTTAAAAGGAGTCACCTTCTATATTTTCAAAAGGTTGTTTAAAGGTTTTTAACAAAGGTTTCGAATATAAGAACTAGGCAGATAGCTTAAGTGCTTTAAGTTACAAAGGACTTTAACTTATTTGAAAGGATAGACAAACCTTATTGAACATCATCAACATTATTTTGAGTAATGTATATATAACATGGAGAAAATAACTTATAGTAAAGCTAAAGAGATATTTTCCTTGTATATATATGAATTGATTGATTGAATCATTTTGAAAAGGTTTCAAGGAAAATTTAAAGAGCGGTTATCTCGAATATTTTGAAGGGTAGTTAACTTAAAAGAAAATTCGGGTAGTCAAAATATTTAAATTAAAACAGTTAGTCCATTTTGAAGGCAGTCAGCCTAGAGGATAGTTAATCCAGAAAGCTAAGTCAGCTCTGATATGAACATATAGTTCATTTATTAGCATAACGGATCATGCTATTTTTAAGGATAGTTAGTCCACCCTTTTTACCCGTTTTGGGAAAATATCCCATTATCTAGCATAAAAGATATTGCTATTTTGGTATAGCCAGCTTTAGGATAAATAGTTGTAACATCCCCTATCGAGAAGCCTAAAACTAAGCGCTACAGATGCTGCAGTCAACTATGGTGTTAGCTCCCGGCAACTAAATGAAAGTCTATGTGAGTGGATCGTGTAGAATATATATGCAAGTATAAGCAACTAACTATATGATATATCTAATATAAATTGATAGACGATAATAGCAAAGTAAATGAAAATAATCACACCAGGATTTTATACTGGTTCGGACCTCCCGTCCTACGTCCAGTCCCGAAGCTCCTCTTCGGAGTTTCCTTTCAACTAACCCTCACTTGACCTAGAGGAATAGGTTTACAATAGTAGAGTTTCTTTGCAAGAATGTGTTCTATAACACGGATGTTGACTATTAAGTACAAATGCTTCCAATATATTTATCTATCTAGAGAATATTGAATGAGGAGTTCTGAATATATGCAAGTGTTAAATACAGGTATTTGATTGCTAGAGATCAGATATAAATCAGAGTATAAGAGTTAAGAGCGTAAGAGAGTAAGGTTAGATCTTCTCTTGAATTCCCAATTCTATTTATAGTGGTAGAGAGATCCTTTGTGTAGTTGCATCTGTTAGTAAGTGCTCTAAGGTCGCTTCTCATGGTGATGAAGAGTTGCAGTGAAGAGGAGTGAACGTGTCTTTTCAAATGTGATAGTTGGTCTTTGAATTTACACAGCCGAATTCAAAATTAGACGTCTGGAAAATGTTTCAGACGTCTGGCCCTCATATATTTTTGTATATGGTTGCATTTCAGACGTCTGAGTTCATTAACCAGACGTCTGATTCTATCTGAATTTCGAATAAGAGTAATCAATCAGACGTCTGGCTAGTGCACCCAGACATCTGGATTTGTGCATGTTTCTTTTTCTGTGCCTGTGTCATTCCTCTTCCAATTCTATCGACTCTTAGCCTCTTGATATTTCTTTTGAGTCTTGTTCTTGTCTCTTTACTTTATCAATTACCTGTATATATATATATATATATATATGCATATTCGATTTCCATTTTATAGTTGTTATCATCGAAACCATAGAATTGATTTCCTACCATTCTCCCCCTTTATGATGATGACAACTATTCAATGTACTTAGATTATAAATCTTCCCCTGAATATGTGCTTATTTTTAATGTTTTATGATAATACTTATATCTCTCCCCCTTTGGCATTATCAAAAAGTAATAAAATTGAAGCCAATCGTCAACAAAAAGAACGTTTCATTAATAACTTGAAGTGAGATTACACATAGATTTGTACAAAAATTGATATTCAAAAAAACCTTAAATCTATGATTCCCAGAATCTATGGTTCCTTTGGAGAAGCTTTATTTTGATCATTTTCCTTTGGTTCTTCTTTTTCAGAAGTGCTTGTCTTTGTAGGAGATGTCGATGCTTCCTTGAGAGTTTCATCCTCAAAGAGTTTGGAATGTTTTGTGGGAGGAGAAGGTACTGGGGTTGGCCAATCTTCAGAAGGTGGTGTTGGACCGTGAACCCGTTGCAGTACTTCTTTAAGAACCGGCAAGACAGTAGAAAGGGATTCCTCAATGGTGGCTAGGCGTGTAACAAATGATGTTTCGAAGATGTCAATTCGCTTAGCCAAAAGTTTTTGATTTTGAGATAGAATTTGTTGGTTTCGAAGAGTGAGATCTCGAACACTTTCGTTTGGATTTGTATCCGTTCGAGTCTCCATAATTTCATCTTGTCCTGGATAATCAAATGGTGCGGGAGGAGGTGGAGTGGCTTCTCGATGTTGTTCCTCCTCTTGGGATGGATCAATGTGTGGTTGAGGAGGAGGCTCAATTCTTCTAGATTGACGATTGTGCGTCTAATCTTCGAAGGATGTGAAATCTGGAGGGAATTCGGGTAGGTTTATCAGGGAGAAGAATTTGGTGGAAGCATATTTGGGCGAGATTTCTTCGAATGTCAATAAGTAGGATGGAATGTTATGTGCACGAAGAAGTCTCATAATATAAGTTGGATAAATAATTGATGGCCTTGATCAAGTCCAAAAATGCTTTAGCTCGTCGATGATGAATTTGGCCCAATTTACTCTTGCTCCACTAAATAGAGCATATAGGGATTTGTGCTCTAATTCGGTGATTTGCTCGTGACTTCCCATTCGTGGAACCATTGTGTTAATTATCATTCGAGTTAGGAGTCGAGCTTTTGGACGTAGAAATTTGGAAGCAAATTTTGGCATTTCTTCCTCCCAAATTTGATGAGTTATATTGTTTCGTGGCTTGAAGCGCATATTCGGAATGTTGTATAAATCTTCCCCTGTATCAGAGCATCCAAGGGTTCGACCTATTATGCCTGGAGTTAATCTAATCGTGTTCCCATACACGCTAGACCAGAGCTAGTTATCCTCATTTTCAGTATTCCACACTGAAGTACCGTCTAGATTTGCATAGAATAAAAAATGGCTAATTGGTCTATTTGGACATCATTAGAAGTAAAAGAAATTAGGGTTTCTAAGCCGGCATTTTCACATAGCCCATCTAAATCATACATAGGGAACTTAAGGAGATTATAGAATGGACCTATGTGGAGTTTTTTCTTTTGAATATCTTCATACCTTTTGATGGAATGTGGTACTCTGTTCATCCACCTTTCGATTTGATCATCGGAGCACACCTGAGGATTTGAAGATGAGGTAGGTTGATCCTGTTTTCATTTTGATATTTTGGGATATTTTGTTCTAGGAGGCATTGTGATTCAGTCTTCGCGTAAAAGATGAATAGTTGGAAAACAATCGCTAATGGTGAAATGTCAGATGAAAATTTTGAGATGAAATTGAAAAAAATGACGTTATCTGGGTAAATATTTAGAGTCGATTGGATTTCAGACGTCTGGATTGGAAATCAGACCGCTGGTTTGCCCTAAATTGACTACAGTGGAAAAATTCAGACGTCTGGTTTTTTATGTAGACGTCTGATTTAATCGAATTTGTAAAATTTGGTGAGGCAGAGAGTTTTATCAGACATCTGGGTATGAAAACCAGACGTCTGGTTTGGTTTATTTTTGAAATTATTTCGATGCAGAGAAATAAGTCAGACGTCTGGATCTTATTTCATACGTCTGAAATGCTTTGATATTTATTTGGAGACGACAAAGCAAAATTTCAAACGTCTGGGGGGTATATCAGACGTCAAACATATGCACAGCGCTTTATTTTTAGACGTATATCATTGTGTCAAACGTCTGCACTCAAACGTCTGAAATAAGCAGTGTGGCTAAAAATAGCATAAAATTGATGGTTTTTGCTTATTTCTCGAGCTTTTATAACAAGTAATATTTTATTGTGAAATAAAATAAGCATAGACACATATAATAAGAAATATAAATTATTTAGAAGGTGATGGAGTTTTGTTATTTCCTGACTTGTCATCCGTCCATGGTTTAAGTGCAGACCATATATTTCCACGTTCATGGGTTCTCGGAGAGCCAGAATATCATCTTGGTGAAGTGTCCAAAGGAGTACGATATGAAGAGGAGGGATCCAAAGAACTACATGGTTTCGGTAGTGGTTCATGGATATCTTTCTTCCGTGATGTACAAAACTTCATCGCTACTTGCTCCAAAAAGCTTAGGCAACGTGCCGTAACTTTTTGTTTGAAATATAGTTCTCGTTGAAGATTTATCTGTTGTTTCTGATAATGATGAATTTCATCAATTTTCTCCTTAGTATTAGGAGAGACAAACAGATATCATTTGGTTTTCTTGTTGTGTGGAGTAAAACCCGTATTATACGCGGACCACCTATTCGTTGGCTCCTGCTTTGGTGTGGGTGTAGGAAGCCGTTGTGGCGTGTCAACCGAGCTGTCCGTCGATGGTGTTGAGCTGGAGATGGATATATAAGAGTCCCCAGAAGACATGGATATATTTATTTTTTATTTTTTTATTTCTTTTATTTAAAAAAAATATAAATTGTTCGTATATTGTTTTTGTGTAACTATGTATATATAAGCTGAAAATATTACTCATAAACAAACTAACTGTCTAAAAATTTAAAGGTTTAGAAATTAATAAGTATAATTTGTGGTAATAAAGTAGATGACTAAACTTAGCCTTAAATGAAGTATTAATTTTTAAGGAAGAAGGTCATGAAGTGAGAAAATACCTAAACTTCGTCGAAGTCTAATTAAAGTTTGTTCATTTAATGGTTTTGTAAAGATGTCGGCTACTTGATTTTCGGTATTTACGTATTCTAATAAAATAGTTACTTTTTCAACATTGTCTCGTAGAAAATGATGTCGTATATCTATATGCTTGGCTCGTGAGTGATTAACAGGGTTTTTTGATAAATTTATAGCACTTGTGTTATCACAATATATTGGAGATCTATTGATAATTTTACCAAAATCCGTTAGAGTTTGTTGCATGCATATCACTTGTGCACATGCTAGAGCTGCGGAGATGTATTCGGCTTCGCAAGTAGATAAAGAAACACAATTTTTCTTTTTGCTAAACCATGAAACTAAAGATTGTCCTATAAAGTGACAAGTTCCACTACTACTCTTACGATCTGTTCTACATCCACCGAAATCTGCATCGCTATATGAAACAAGTTCAAACGATGATCCTTTAGGGTAAAACAAACCATAATCTCTAATACTAGATAGATAACATAAAATACGCTTAACAGATCTTAGATGAGATTCTTTTGGTTTTGCTTGAAATCGAGCACAAAGACATACACTCATCATAATATCAGGTCGACTAGCCGTTAAATAAAGTAAAGAACCAATCATGTTACGATATAACTTTTCATCAAAATCTTTTCTGTTTTCATCTTTTTCTAAGTGAACAGTGGTACTCATTGGTGTTGGTTTGCTTGAGGTTTTATCCATTTCAAAGCGACGTAATAAATCGTTACAATAATTTTCTTGGTGAATAAAAATTCCATTTTCAAGCTGTTTTATTTGTAATCCTAAGAAGAAATTTAATTCTCCCATGTGTGACATTTCAAATTCATTTTTCGTAATATTTGGAAATTGATTACATAGTTCGTTAGTTGAACCAAAAATGATATCATCAACATAGATTTGCATAACTAAAATATCATTATTTTCGCTTTTGATAAACTAAGTTGTATCTATTTTTCCTATTTGAAAACCCAATGAAATTAAATGATTTTAAAGAGATTCACCATGCTCATGGAGCTTGTTTTAATCCATATAATTCTTAAACCGATGAAATTAAATGATTTTTAAGACGTTCGTACCATGCTCGTAGAGCTTGTTTTAATCCATATAATGCTTTATGTAACTTAAAAACATGATCGGGATATTTTTCATGAATAAATAATGGGGGTTGTTCTATATATACATTTTCTTTGATAAAACCATTTAGAAAGGCACTTATGACATCCATTTGAAATAGTTTAAAATTGTTATAAGTTGCAAAGGCTAGTAATGTACGAATGGCTTCTAATCTTGCTACTGGAGCAAAGGTTTCATCGTAATCGATAGCTTCTTCTTGATTATATCCTTGAGCAACTAAATATGCTTTATTTCTAACAATATTTCCATTCTCGTTTGCTTTTTTTTAAAATACCCATTTTGTTCCTATAACTGAATGTTCTTCAGGTCTTGGTACTAATTCCCACACGTTATTACGTTCAAATTGATTTAATTCTTCTTGCATAGCTATTATCCAAAATTGTCATTTGAAGCTTCTTTATAATATTCTGGTTCAAAATTGGACACAAATGCTATATGGCTTAATTGATTGAGTTGATTTCTAGTTACTCTAGAATTAAGATCTCCAATGATATTATCTTTTGGATGATTCTTAAGAATTCTAGGAGATGATGTCAACGTGTCATTTTGCATATTTGTTTCATCACTAATGGAATTTTTTGAATTTGTTAGTGGGATAATTTCTTCTTCATCATTAGTATTACGGTTAAAAAGACCTTTTCGTCGAAAGAAACATACAAACTTTCTTCAATGGTATTATTTCGTTTATTAAAGATTCCATATGCTTTGCTATGATCCGAATATCCAACAAAAACACCTTCATCGGCCTTCGGATCAAATTTTCCTAAGTTATCTTTTGTATTTAGTATAAAACATTTTGAACCGAAAGTTTTAAAGTATGATACTTTAGGTTTTCTACCAAAAAATATTTCAAAACAAGTTTGTTTTATCATAGGACGTATGGTTACTCGATTTAATACATAACAAGCTGTGGCAATAGCTTCAGCCCGAAAGTGTTTTAGTAGGCCATTACTATTTAGTAATGTTCATGTAGATTCTTGTAATGCATGATTTTTCCTTTCCACAACACCATTATGTTGAGGTGTGCGAGGAAAAGAAAAATTATGAGTCATTCCTTTCTTATTACAAAAATTGGTAAAAAAGATCGTTTTCGAATTCTCCTCCGTGATCACTTCGTATATTCTTAATTTTTAAGTTCATTTGTGCTTTAATCCTTTTAGCAAATATCTTAAACATACCAAAAGTGTCACTTTTATGTTTTAAAAACAAAGTCCATGTATATCTTGAGAAATCATCAACTATGACGAAAACATATTTGTTGTGATTTATAGATCGTATTTGTGTTGGTCCAAATTGTAGGATCGATTTCACCGTAAAGGGAGGTGAATAAGGCGATGCTATTAATTATAAAAATTAATTGCGGAAGCTTATAAAATTATTTCAACACAGATTACAGAATAATAGCAGCACAGATAATAGTAGAATAATAAATGCAAAAATAGAACGACACAGAATTTACCCAGCTTCGGCAAAACCCTGCCTACGTGCTGCCCCCAATGTTTCTACTAGAAATCAAGTAGTCATACACTTACACACGTAAACTCGCAACACTTGCTACTGACTAACTAACTCTATGCTCAAAACCCTGCCACAACTCATCCACTGAGTTGCGAATTCTCAAACTACGCGACGTAGTTTGTGCCCTAGTCACACGACTAGTGATTTCAACGGTTTAAAAAGAAATTACAAATTAAAAAAAAATTAAAAACAAATTAAACAATAAATCCATAATTTAAATATACTGAAGTCCAAACTCCTTCTTTAATTTTCCGGCCCAAAATGAACACGCTCTCTTTTATTTTATGACTTCGGCCCGTTCCTAATTGATAATGGCGGCTTTCTTCTTCGTTCCTCCTGATTAAAAATTAGGGCTTTACTGCCGATAATAGATGCTTGATTGAATGAAGATTTAGGTCCTTGCTTTGTTGATCGCCTATCTCTTTGAGTTGCTTACGGAAGCTTCTATTTGATCGAGTTCGATGTTTTGCTTCAGTATGTAATTTATCATTTTTGTGCTTTAATGGTTTTTGTACTTGAACTCGATGATCAATTGCCGATGATGATTGTGGGTTTTATATGAGTTCGATCTCCTTTATTTGCGTTCATATATACTTGTTTGAATTTGTCAATTGATTTGCTCGGCCGTTCGATTTTGTTTTGATGTTGATGATTTCTCTGACTTTATCAAATTCGTATAATTTGATACTTAACACTCACGGTTTTGATTTATGACTCGGTCAATTTTCTTGGCCATCACGATTTCGACTTGTTCATCATATTCTTTGATTACGGCTTTGACATTACTGTGACCTTGTTGATTTATTTCATTTCTGTAACATGTTGGAATTTGACCCTATTGTGATTTTTGTGTACTGCAATTTGCACTTTACCACGGCATTTTTTATAATATAATTTCGATACTTTAGAGTCAAAGTTTTCAGTTACATTTGCTTCTACACTTTGTCTTGTTCTTTGTTGTAAAGTTGAATCACCGTCATTTGTTGATTTCGGCCACTTAACTTGGTTGCTTCATCATGTATACACTTGGTAATCATGTTGTATTATTGACATGAGCTTGGCATTGTCACTTGTAGTAGGTGTTGCGGTTTTAACTTGTATTCTTCAGGGGGTACTCGAGTCTGCTTCATATATGTATGATTGCATCTGAATTGTATACTTGATGCAGTCTTCATGCACTTGATTTCTTTGTAGTCTCTGGTATCATTCTTCGAGACAGTTTTCATTTCACTCTGTCTTGATTTGATGTTGAAGTCACTCTGGCTGATCGTCCTGTAGCATATCTCTGTTTCATTTTTGTTTTTGTTCAAAGCATTATATTTTATTTGTTGCACTTGCTCGATCCATTTCAATGTTGCCGGCCTTCAATGCATGTATATATATAATGACCATTTCAATTCACTGGTCTTGCATTTGAGTTGAGTCATGGTAGCAGTGACTTGACCTTTGCGTTTTGTTTGTGGTTTGGTTCCCTATGCTTCTCTACTAACCTTGCTCTTTGTTGTTGTGTTGCCATATCTCTGGTGCACTTGGTCATTCAAGCCTGATCTACTAGTTGTTGTGCATGATTGCAACTTTGAATTAGGTTATATGGTACTGTCCAGTTGAGCTTGTTTCGTTGCAACTGCGCTTGTGCACTTGTGTTTGATGTGCCTTGCTGTTGCAGTTCCAGCTGGTTCATTTTGATTTGAGTTGCATCTCCATTTGTTGTACTCGAGCAATTTTATTGCATTCAGTACTGAATTTTATTCACTCGTGTACATATTGCATATTCACTTGGTTGGATCTTTACTTTGTTTTGCACTTGAAGTCTGAGTATATTCCACACTCTGGCCTTCATGTATACTTGCTGTGCATTGAGGTTGCTCCCGACCATTTTATTGCATTTGGAATTGGTTTTCGAATCACACCTGAGTTGAATCCAGCTTGTAGCTCGGATTTGACCTTGTGCTGAAAATTATGCCATTATTTTATTGCACTTGAGGTGAATCCGGTATTTTGGTTTTGACTTGTGCTCACCTGTCCCTGTAAATTTATCAAGTGTATATATCGGTGTGCACGGCCTTGCGGCATATACAGTGATACACTGTGTATGTCACAAGCTGTTCGTGTATGATGAATTGAAAATTAAATGATGATGAACAACCCAAATAACCGAGGCAAATATTATTTTCAAAATCTACATTTTGTTTTATACTGCAAAAATATTTCTATTTCTATTTTACTGCGTCAATATTTATTTTTGCAGATTGCTCAAATGCTGGATTCAATCTGGAATGAAGTTGAAGATAAAATATGAGTTGAGTGAAGGAGTGATATGTAGTGAGGTCAGATGTAAATTAGAAATTGTGATGTAATCAAGGTTGTACTATAATTGAAATTGAATATATAGTGAGAGCTTGAACTTTGTACTATTTAAAGATTGTAACAAAAAAAATTTGAATAAAAATTCTGTTTGAATTCAAATTCTGTGTTATTTATTTTTGTTCAGCAAATATTTATTTAATCTATGAAGAATAAAATAGTACATTAACAAATAAATTTACACGAATATATATATATATATATGTTTATTACCATCAAAAAAATCATATAATCACATATTCAACAATCTCCCTCTTTTGATGGTAACAAACATATATTTAAGATTTTGAATATGTTAAATGTATTTGATCATTGATATACTCTAATTGCTCCCCTATTTAAATGCTTCCTCTCTACACAAAGCACCCCCTACATATATGCATACAATTAAAAATATGAAAATGAGCCTAGGCGCAAATAGAAAATATTTGACCTTTACTTGATTTTATTTGACAAAATCTTAACTTTTCTCTCCCCCTTTTGTTATCAAAAAAAGAGTAATAGTGTTAGAGAAAATAGAGATAAAGTGATCGATATTAATCCAACATTAAAAACTCAAATGGATATAAATATTAAATTTCAATAAAAAATCAAACAAAAATCATAAATACTTTATTAGGTGCATATTCCACTTTTAGAATGATGGGAATGACGTCGTCATATAAAACACATATAGTTGTGTCTATTTGTGGTATATTTATATCAGGAATTTGAATATCTACTAACCATACATAACCGTTAGGACTTTTAAATGAGATTAGTAGTATTCAAATTTTATTTTAAAAAAAATGAATTAAAGTATCTTCTAACCACGCATAACCGTAAGGACTTTTAAATGGGATTAGAATCAACTTGTTTATTTTAAAAATCAATTTTGATATGTGTACCATACATGCATAACCGTGAGGACTTTTAAATGAGCATGGAAGCACATAACAAATTCCAAGTAATTCACCCGTGCATAACCGTGAGGACTTTTAAATGAGAGCGAATACTTTGGATTTATTTTTTATTATTTTTTTATTATTATTTTTAAAAGAAATATAAAATGTAAAAACGAACGATTCCTGTTTAAAGTACCACATATCGACAAACTATATAGAATTTTGATGAGTGATGGTCGTTAGAAATATGATAGAAATAGAGATGCTCATGGAATTTTTACCAACAAAAAGTGTTATAACTCATGATTAAATTTCTAAATAAATTTACGAATTATACCATCTCGAGTTATAATGTATGATTAATATTAACACTCATCACTTTTCAATCACTATTCATCTTTTCAATAATTATTAGGGAGTCAGATTAGTCAATGTAATCATTTAAAATCAAATTCAAAAATAATTATAAGATCAATTTTTTTAAAAATGACCAATCTGAAAACAAGGTCAAAAATGATTTTCTAGAAGGGGTTATATGAGAAATATTTATGCTATTTGAAAAATTTTTGAAATGAAAAATATGCAGATATTTTCTTTGAAAAATGATGCAGTTACTAAATGTCTCAACAAAAATCACGTTCAATGAGTAAGTTTTCTATCAACTAGATTACCAATGTAATCTGCATCTGAATTTCTCTTTCACTCAAAATTGTTACTAAAATTGAATTTGATAGACCAGACCATGAAGTGTGTACCAAAAATTTCAAACTCATTTTTAACATCATTTTAAATGACATTTTCTTGAATTTGAATTGAAGCCGTGTAAATAATCAAAAACCGTGAATATAGAGATAGCCGTATTATAAGCAAATGTACTATCATCCAACAAAACACTATTTTTAATCCAAACTAATATATACGAAGTAATTCAAAGAATCAAGAGATTTATATAGTGTTTTTGGTATAAGAATATAATTGGCCAACAATATTATATGAGTCAGAATCAAAATCATCAATTTTTTATCATCTCATTATTGGCTGATTTTACTTTGATTATGGTGCAGATTATCACATTTAATATATCGTTCAAATAAATATACCATTACCTGTTTTACCTTTACGATATTTTTCGTTGTTGTCCATTGTGATTCTGTCACCTTTATACTAGGCTAAGGAACTTTGTTTTGTCGCTCGGTGTGTCCTTGGAACAGCCAGAATCCAAGTAACACTATTGTTGTTCCTTAGCCTGCCACCACACCTACACGATGAAAGATTTTTGTGACCTGTTTGTTTTTATAGGTCCATGATTGTTAATGGCAGAATATTTTGAAAAATAATTTTGTGGAGACCCAAAACTATTTATATATATTCCTTTCGGCACCTAAATTCGTTTAACTTTGAGAGATTTTATAATTGTGCCTTTTGGAACCCAAATTGGTATAGTTTTCATGTGTTTGGGTCTATACCAACAACTATTTTGATTGTGTCCAAATTTTCTACAAATTGTGCACATTGAATTTTCTTGATTAATCTCATTTCTAACATTTTTAGATTGATTATATCCAAGTCCTTGTCTAACTGTATCAACAGTTTGCTTTCCTAATAGCATATTCAATGATTTTTCACTTTTTGAAAATTTATCTAAAGTCGTTGACAATTGTTGGACTTGTGTTTTGAGAGATTCATTTTCGTTTAATAATTGTATGCACTTTTTAATAGAATTCTCTCTCCTAGTATTTTCACTTTCTTTTAAAATCAGAATTTCATTTTCAAGTGATTTTATATTAATTTCTGATTTTTTTAATTTCTTCTTCGAACGTTGGACACTTATCACACTTAGGGATCCTACTTTGATAGTTTTTAACTAATTGGTCAAGTTGTTCATTTAATTCTATCAAAGTGTCTTTTTGTGATTCAAGTTTAGCATATTTCTCCCTAAGTAGTTCAAAACAGCCATTTACTTCGTGGAAATATATAAGTAATTCTGAGTGAGTGAGTTTTGATACCACGCTTGGCTCGTCATCGTCGCTATCAGTTATATTTCCTTAAAAGCACATATCTGCTTTCTCACTTTCACTGTAGCGCTTTGCTTATCTTCATCACTTGTATTCCATGTGGTTGCAAAACATCTCCTTTTTAATTTCTTTTCAGAGTTGCGTCGATTTTGAGGACAATTGGGCTTTATGTGTCATGGTTGGTTGCGCTTATGACAGATGATCTTCTGTTCTTTTGAGTAGTCTAGTGCTTTGCCTATTCTGCTTTTCAATTTTTGAATTCGAGCTAGATTTCCGTATTTGTAATTCCACCTTTTGAATTTCCTTATTAACAGCTCCAATTCTGCTGCTCCATCATCATCATCATCATTATCATCATCACTTTTGGTTGTCCCTTTGAAAGCTATTGATTTCTTTCTAGTATCTCCTCCTTTACGCTCTTTCTTGAATTTCCTTTCTAGCTCATAAGTGGTGAGATTTCCGATGAGTTCTTCAACTTTCATTTGTTTTAAATCTTTTGATTCTTGAATGGCAGTCACTTTTTCTTCAAATCTTTGTGGAAGGATTCTGAGGATTTTTCGGACTATTTCCAATTCCGTGTATGATTTTCCGAGAGCATTTGATTTGTATATGATACTAGAAAGTCGTCCATACATCTCTTTGATATTTTCTTCCTTCACCATTGTGAAGTTCTCGTATTCGCTGCTTAGCATGGCAAGGCGAGATTCTTTGACTTGAGATGTCCCTTCGTGAGTCACTTCTAGTGTGTGTCATATTTCCTATGCAGTTAGACAATGTGAGACAAGATTAAATTCAAATTGATCTAATGAATAGATAATAGAATTCATAGCTTTAGCATTATAATTTTGTAATTTATCTTCTAGTTCTGTCCATTGATCCTTTGGTTTCTCTATTTCCTGATCATCTACTATTATAGTTGGTGTTCTATAATATGTCTCAACAATATTCCAAGCGTCAATGGTTTTCAGAAAAATTTCCATCCTATTTTTTCAGTAAGCATATTCACCATTGAACATTGGTGGTCTAACTATGGATTAACCCTCAGCAAAAGCAGTATTAAAAGAAGCCATTTTAAAAATTCAAATTTTTAAAACAAAAAATTGGTTTTTGTAAAATCAAATTTTTAAAACAAAAATGTCTTTTGAACCTCGCTCTGATACCACTTGTAGGATCGATTTCACCCTAGAGGGGGGTGAATAGGGTGATGCTATTAATTATAAAAATTAATTACGGAAGCTTATAAAATTATTTCAACATAGATCACAGAATAATAGCAGCAAAGATAATAGTAGAATAATAAATACAGAAATAGAACGAAACAGATTTTACCCAGCTTCGACAAAACCCTGCCAACGTGCTGCACCCAAGGTTTCTACTAGAAATTAAGCAGTCACACGCTTACATACGTAACCTCGCGACACCCGCTACTGACTAGCCTAACTCTATGCTCAAAACCCTGCCCCAACTCGGCCACTGAGTTGCGAATTCTCAAACTACGCCACATAGTTTGTGCCCTAGTCACATGACTAGTGATTTCAACGGTTTAAAATGAAATTAAAAATTAAAAACAATTTAAAAACAAATTAAAAAATCCCTAATTTAAATATACTAAAGTCGAAACTCCTTCTTTAATTTGCCGGCCCAAAATGAACACGCTCTCTTTTATTTTATGACTTCGGCCTGTTCCTTTTTGATAATGGCGGCTTTCTTCTTCGTTCCTCCTGATTAAAAATTAGGGCTTTGCTGCCGATAATAGATGCTTGATTGAATGACGATTTAGGTCCTTGCTTTGTTGATCGAAACTATCTCTTTGAGCTGCTTACGAAAGCCTCTATTTGATCGAGTTCGATGTTTTGCTTCGGTATGTAATTTATCCTTTTTGTGCTTTAATGATTTTTGTACTTGAACTCGATGATCAATTGCCGATGATGATTGTGGGTTTTTTATGAGTTCGATCTCCTTTATTTGCGTTCGTATATATTTGTTTAAATTTGTCGATTGATTTGCTCGGCCGTTCAATTTCGTTTGGATGTTGATGATTTATCTGACTTTATCAAATTCGTAAAATTTGATACTTGACACTCATGGTTTTGATTTATGACTCGGTCAATTTTCTTGGCCACCACGATTTCGACTTATTCATCATATTCTTTGATTACGGTTTTGACATTGCTGTGACCTTGTTGATTTATTTCATTTCTGTAACATTTTGGAACTTGACCCTATTGTGATTTTTGTGTCACTGCAATTTGCACTTTACCACGGCATTTTTTATACTATAATTTCAATACTGTAGAGTCAAAGTTTTCAGTTACGTTTTCTTCTGCACTTTATCTTGTTCTTTGTTGTAAAGTCGAATCACTGTCATTTGTTGATTTCAGCCACTTAACTTAGTTGCTTCATCATGTATACACTTGATAATCATGTTGTATTATTGACATGAGCCTGGCATTGTTACTTGTAGTAGGTGTTGCAGTTTTAACTTGTATTATTCAGGGTGTACTCGAGTTTGCTTCGTATATTTATGATTGCATCTGAATTGTATACTTGATGCTGTCTTCATGCACTTGATTTCTTTGTAGTCACTGGTATCATTCTTCGAGACAGTTTTCATTTCACTCTGTCTTGATTTGATGTTGAAGTCACTCTGGTTGATCATCCTGTAGCATATCACTGTTTCATTTTTGTTTTTGTTCAAAGCATTATATTTTATTTGTTGCACTTGCTCGATCCATTTCAATGTTGTCGGCCTTCAATGGATGTAAATATATAATGAACATTTCAATTCACTGCTCTTGCATTTGAGTTGAATCATGGTAGCAGTGACTTGACCTTTGCATTTTGTTTGTGGTTTGGTGCCCTTTGCTTCTCTACTGAGCCTTGCCCTTTGTTGCTGTTGCCATATCTCTGGTGCACTTGGTCATTCAAGCCTGCAATACTAGTTGTTGTGCATGATTGCATCTTTGAATCAGGTTAGATGGTATTGTCCAGTTGAGCTTGTTTTGCGGCAACTTCCCTTGTGCACTTGTGTTTGTTGTGCCTTGCTGTTGCAGTTCCATCTGGTTCATTTTGATTTGAGTTGCATCTCCATTTGTTGTACTCGTGTTATTTGATTGCATTGAGTACTGAATTTCATTCACTCGTGTACATATTGCATATTCACTTGGTTGGAGCTTTACTTTGTTTTGCACTTGAAGTCTGAGTATATTCCACACTCTGGCCTTCATGTATACTTGTTGTGCATTGAGGTTGCTCCCGACCATTTTATTGTATTTGGAATTGGTTTTCGAATTACACCTGAGTTGAATCCAGCTTGTAGCTCGGATTTGACCTTGTGTTTATAATTGTGCCATTATTTTATTGCACTTGAGTTGAATCCGGTATTTTGGGTTTGACCTGTGCTCACCTGTCCCTGTAAATTTATCAAGTGTATATATCGGTGTGCACGGCCTTGCGGCATATACAGTGATACACTGTGTATGTCACAAGCTATTCATGTATGATGAATTGAAAATTAAATGACGACGAACAACCCAAATAACTGAGGCAAATATTATTTTCAAAATCTACATTTTGTTTTATACTGCAAAATTATTTCCTTTTCTATTTTACTGAGTCAATATTTATTTTTACAGATTGCTGAAATGCTGGATTCAATTTGGAATGAAGTAGAAGATAAAATACGAGTTGAGTGAATGAGTGATATGTAGTGAGGTCAGATGTAAATTAGAAATTGTGATGTAATCAAGGTTGTACTATAATTGAAATTTAATATGTAGTGAGAACTTGAACTT
Source organism: Allium cepa (assembly GCA_030765085.1). NCBI lineage: Eukaryota > Viridiplantae > Streptophyta > Magnoliopsida > Asparagales > Amaryllidaceae > Allium > Allium cepa. The sequence continues at coordinate 503,820,493 of CM060945.1, forward strand.
TGTTCTATTCAAAGATTGTAATAAATATTTTTTCGAATAAAAGTTCCGTTTGAATTCAAATTCTGTGTTATTTATTTTTATTCGGCAAATATTTATTTAATCTATGAAAAATAAAATAGTACATTAACAAATACATTTACAGGAATATATATATGTTTATTATCATCAAACAAAAATCATATAATCGCATATTCAACACAAATAAATCTAAATCTAATAATTATAATGGATGTTTTGTAGAAATATTATTTTTAGATTTAAAAGAGCTTTTCTTTAGTTTTCCAATTTGGCAATCATCACATAAATTTTCTACTTTGTAATTTATTTTAGGTAAACCTCTAACTTGTTCATATTTTGCCAATTTATTAATATTCTTAAAATTGATATGACAAAATCGTTTATGCCACAGCCATGGATCATCATGTTTGGATGTTAAACATAAATTTGAATTTTTATTTATATTCATGTTAATACGTAAATATTTTTGTTTCTAAAACCTTCAAAAATAAGTTGTTTGTTATTATCTAAAATATTACATTTATCCTTTTCAAAACTTATTTGAAAGCTTTTATCACATAATTGACTAATAGTTAGTAAGTTGTGTTTTAGATTTTCTATTAATAAAACATTTGTAATAATAGGAGAGTTAGATATACCAAAATTGATGACTTCTCCAATGCCCACGACATACCTTTTGAATTATCTCCAAAGGTTACCATTCCACCATCAATATATGTTATATTTGATAACATTTTTGAATTCTAGCCATATGCTTGGAGCAACCGCTATCTAGTATCCATTTCTCCTTATTTTTTATTTTGGGTACCTGCAAAATAAAAGATGTTTTAATTTGTACCTATATATTTTGTTAGGGTCCTAATTGTTAGAAGAAGGTAGCCACGCCCAAGATGGTTTGGTACCTTTATAAATATAATTTTTATTATAAACTACATTTCTAAGTAATTATTAATAAACTTTTGTCTAATCAAATTATTATTTGTTTAATGAATCCAAATCTTCATATTTTTGGCATTCAATTTAGACTTATGTAAATTTTTAGTTTTTATATTACTAGTATTTTTAGCATCATTTCCTTTTTGTTTAGATGAATTTTTAAATCCTAATCCATTTCTATTGCCTGATGGTTTTGAAGTTTTGAGAAAATTTTCCAAATCTTGTTTTTCTTTATTAAATTTTGACACATTATTTGTAATTTTATCTAATTTTTCTTTTACTTCTATATTTTCAATTCTCAATAATTCAATACTATTTTTAAAGTCAACGTTTTCTTTCAACAAATTGTCCTGCACTATTTTAGTGTTTTCAAAATCAATAGTAATAGCTTCACTTTCTATCAAATTATTTTTGATTTTTTCTTAAGATAATTCAAGTTCTTCTTCTAGAATAATTTTTCATCTTTTAACATTCCTACTTCAAGTTCTAATCTATTTATTTTGACTAAATATTCTTTTTTTAATTTTTTAATTTGTCTAAATTTATCATCTAATTTCATGCTAAGTTCAGGACATACCTCTTTGATTTGTGCCATAAAACATACATTAGCTTGTTCTCCGTCACTATCGCTATCACTTTCAGACGATGATGAATCTGAGTCATCCCGTGTTACTTCGAAAGCCTTTTTCTTTTTGAATTTTTCAAATTTGTTCTTCTATTTATCATTGTTGAGTTTTGGGCAATCCTTCTTTATATGTCTGTATTGATCACATTCATAACACTTGATTTGAGATAGGTTTGTTGTGTTGGTCTTCCCTTCTTTTTGGAATTTGATCATCTTTCTAAATTTATTGAACCTGTTATAATTCTTGGCAATGAAGACTATTTCTTCTTCATCTAAATCAGAGTCATCATTCTTTGTTGCTGGGAATGCTATGTTCTTTTTCTTCGAATTTAGTTCTTTTCGTGCCTGCAAATTAGCTTCATAGGACATTAAATTTCCTATCAACTCTTCAACTTTGAGAGTGGAGAGACCATTAGCTTCTTCAATAGCTAATACCTTCCTTTCCTAATCTAATGTTAAAGAGTCGAGTATTCAAGAAACTAAATCAAAATCAGTAAATTTGACTCCTAATGCCATAAGATCATGTTAGATAGTTTGAAATCTGGAATACATGTCAAGAATAGTTTCATTTTGCTTCGTTTTGAATGACGAAAATTGGTTTTGCAAAATTGAAATCTTAGTTTGTTTGACCTTTGTTGTACCTTCGTGTGTAATTTGTAAGGTACGCCAAATGTCAAACGTAGTGGTGCATAACATGACACGTGAAAATTCATTTTTGTCTAGAGAGCAAAATAAAACATTCATAGCTTTAGCATTGCTTGAAGCTAAGGACTTTTGTGCATTGGTCCATGTGTTCATAGCAGTAGGAGGTGCTTCATATTTATCTTGTATGGATGACCAATTTTCTAGACCATTAGCTTCTATAAAAATTCTCATACATGTTGACCAATATGCATAGTTAGATCCATTAAAAAGTGGGGGTCGTGCTGTGGATTGTCCTTCTTGAAAGATACTTGCCATATTAAAGTGATTCAAAAACATGTTACTGTTCTTTGATCAAGACCTTTCTCTGATACTAATTGAAAGTCTATATGAGTGGATCGTGCAGAATATATATGCAAGTATAAGCAACTAACTATATGATATATCTATTATAAGTTGATAGACGATAATAGCAAAGTAAATGAAAATAATCACACTAGGATTTGATACTCGTTCGGACCTCCCGTCCTACGTCCAGTCCCGAAGCTCCTCTTCGGAATTTCCATTCAACTAACCCTCACTTGACCTGGAGGAACAGGTTTACAAAAGCAGAGTTCCTTTGTCAGGAATGTGTTCTATAACACGGATGTTGACTATTAAGTATAAATGCTTCCAATATATATATATATATATATATTGAATGAGGAGTTTTGAATTTATGGAAGTGTTAAATACGGGTATTTGATTGCTAGATATCAGATATAAATCAGAGTATAAGAGTTAAGAGCGTAAGACGGTAAGGTTAGATCTTCTCTTGAATTCCCGATTCTATTTATAGTGGTAGAGAGATCCTTTGTGTAGTTGCATCTGTTAGTAAGTGCTCTAAGGTCGCTTCTCATGGTGATGAAGAGTTGAAGTGAAGAGGAGCGAAGTGTCGTTTCAAATGTGACAGTTGGTCTTTGAATTTACACAACCGAGTCCAAAATCAAACATCTGGAAAGTGTTTCAGACATCTGGCCTTCATATATTTTTTGCATATGGTTGCATTTCAGATGTCTGAGTTCATTAACCAAACATATGATTGTTTCTGAATTTCGAACCAGAGCAATCAATCAGACGTCTGGCTAGTGCACCCAGACGTCTGGATTTGTGCATGCTTCATTTTCTATGCCTGTGTCATTCCTCTTCCAATTCTATCGACTTGTAGCCTCTTGATATTTCTTTTATGTCTTGCTCTTGTCTCTTTACATTATCAATTACCTGTAAATATAAATATATATGCATATTCGATTTCCATTGTATAGTTGTTATCATCGAAACCATAGAATTGATTTCCTAACACTAAATACAATGTTAATGGTATCAATAATATGAGAAGCACTTGAATATGATACAGACACAGATTTCAAAAACCACAAATTAATTCTTTACATTTTCAATCAAAATTATTCCACATTCATGTAACATAACCCAAATTGTTTTCCTAGGCACAAATTAAGTATAATTATTATAAATTATGCCGAGAGCGGTATATGAAAATACCCCCTCTGTTGATCAGATTCATATGGTTATATTAGACCTAATACACAATAACACAGCGGAAATCCATCATATTGCAGTAAAAGCAGCAAATCCTAAGTATCTATCCATTGACTCATGCATTCCTTCGGTAGCTTATTCATCAAACAACCAACTAAACTATAAAAGAACCTTAATCCCCCGGCCTACTCAAATCAGTTTTGAGCAACCGAGAGTTTAAGGGGAAAATATAAACTTTGAGTCAGATATAAAGCCTGGTATGAATAATACTATACATCCCAGTTTAATTGTGTTAAGCGAGACCACTTCGCTTAGCGGAATGGGTTTCCCTCACTAACATTTTTCTAAACATATCTTTGCAAAATCATTCATAAAACCATATACTATGTTCTTGCATTCATTATGGCTTGATACTCTAAAGTAAACATTATGTAAACTTGCATAATTATCAGGTAACAATGAAATATCGGTTCAAACATACAAGTTTTTTTGGATAACTTTTAACCTTTGGCTAACTCGGGCCTGCCAGACAATATAATCAGAATTAACCTAACATCTGTTAGATATTCATTTTTTGGATTATCTATCCTTAACTATCTACTAAGCCTTTCTATCTGGATGGTTTGTCTTTAACTATCTATTAAATACTTTACTTCTGGATGGTCTATCCCAAACTTAATCATCTCCCAGGTCTTCCTGATCCTAATGGTTTTTTGGACTCACCAATAACCAATCTGTCAACAAACATATATTTTTTCTATGTGTAAATATAATTTTAGTCTACCTATGACAAAGCCCTACATGCTGGAATTTTAGACAACAATTAGCTGGGGCTACTAGCTAATGTATGGGGTACGACCCATACTAGTCCCATCTATTTTTCTAATATATGAGTCATTTATACTTAAGGATCTCCTCCCATAATTTTCCTTGAAAACACTTTCAAAATGATTTAAACCTTTAAATCAAATTTAAACAAAGAAAATAATATAATCTTTATAATTTACTCAAATCATATCACCATGTTATATATATATCCTTTACTCCAGATTTAGTTGATGAAAATATTTAATCATTTGAAAGAACCTCTTTCTAAACCTTTGAGATCATCTCTTTCAAAGCCGAAGATCAAACCTTTTGAAACTAAACTTTTTGAAACCATTAAAATAAACCTTTCAAAATCAATAAAGCTTTGGACATCCTTCTTTAAGTTACTTTAAAACACCGCCTTAGAAAACTTCGAAAAACCTTTTATTTAAACCCTTCGAAGTCATTCAACTAAAACCTTTCGAAACCATTCAATAAACAAACCCTTCGAAGGCACTAAACTTTTAAAATGTAAACCCTCCAAAGGCAAACTGGGTTTAATTAAAAATAATCTAGAAACTTTTTCTAAAATCTTTCGATTCCATTGGGAACAAACTTTCGAAAGCTTTGGGTTATACTTTATAAAACAAGGGTAAACCACCTAAGTTAAAAGCTTTCTTTCGAAAGCATCGGAGAAACGGCTAGTTTTAAAAATAAGTAAACCTTTTTGCCTAGTTCGGAAGGTTCAAAACAAAACATTTATAAAAGCAGTAGAAACCCTTTGGCTATGTCAGAAGATTTCAAAATGAGGTAATAGTGGAAGCAGCAATCATCTATGTACTATGTCGGAAGGTATAAGATCTTTCTTTTAAATAAATTATCCAGGCCGAAAGTAACCTAGTCGAAAGCTCAAATTCGAAAGCAAAGCAGGCGAAAGTTTTTCATTTATAAAAGTTATATTCCAACCTTTTAGGCCATCAACCCTTCGACCTTAAACCTTTCGGCTTTATTCAATTCGTTACATGCCAAATATTTGATACCCTATGCATTGACCTTTGACCTTGTCGAACGCTATCCCTTCAACTATGACGAAAGGTCTAGGGTGGAAGATATACTACCGTATAGGCTTAAACATGGAAAAAGTGTGATTTTTGTTTCCATACTTAAAAAAGAAACCTTTCAACCAACCTGTCTTTATTTATCAAATTTTCATTGATTAACAAATACTTTTAAAAATATGTTGTAGCTAATTTAATTAAATAATCATTTTATTATACAAAAATCCACTTCTCCTTTATTAAATATATAAAACATTTAAGTCTTATACCTTAAATAATGTTATATATTAATCAAATGACATAGGAAAAATCTAGAAAAATCCCAGGAAATCTATTTTAATATATTACCCAACATATTAAAGTTTCAAACTTAAACATTTATTATTTTAGCCGAAAATGATTTATAGCTCAATAAACAATTCCCTTCATTCAAAAATTAATGTAAAATCCATATTAAATCAAAAATTTATGAAAATCAAAACCCATCTCTAGAATATTATTCCAGACCTATATTTATATTTCATAGGTATTCGAATGTCATTAAATAGGGTTTTCATACCAAACATATCATAAAATACGGATGAACATGCATAATTTCACCAACCATATATGTGTCTTTTAACATCGAACATGGAATAATTATATATCAACAAAATAATTTGGATCTAATCACAGAACCGAAAATCAGAAGAATTAGGGATGTGGTATTTATTCACCTTAGCTTTGAGATTTTAGATGAGACTTTTGATTGTTGAATTAGTTGATTACTTCTCTTCTCTTGAATCCAAGCATAAATTATTCTCTTGATAATTGGAAATGGTGACCGGCCTCAACAATTTAGTTTTAGTTAAATGAGAGTGAATGAACGTGGGTCACTCTTCTCCTATGGGTTCAGGGTATAAGATTTTACTATTTCTATATTGCCCTTCTCATATCCTGACACACCACCTAACATGGCACGACTACCTTTATCTAATTAAATCTCAACCTATTAATCCATACATTACTTTACTAATTAAATATCAAAAAATAAGGTTATAAAAATATGGTGCGTTACAGACTTCCCACCTTAAAGATTTTTGTCCTCGAAATAACGATAAGGTACACAACAAAACAATCAGAGGTAAAACATACCATCAAACAAATCAGGGTAAGAGTCTCTAATCCTGCTTTCCACTTCCTAAATACAGTCTCTGGCATCCTCGCTCCACTAAATCTTTACAAACTTGGCTATCTTGTTCCTTAATTACTTCTCATCTCTAGCCACAATCTGAATCGGCTTTCTAACTACAGTCAAATCTAGTTTTACTACTAAGATCTTCTAACATTGTAGGTTCTATGGTAGTCTTCGGGTCTCTAACAATTTCCTAAGATGAGAAACATGGAAACATCATGGACTCCAACTAAGCTACTCGGTTTCCAATCCTCTCAATAATGCGAAAAGGACCAATGAATCTAGGTGCTAACTTTCCTGACTTCCCAAATCCAATTACAACCTTCATCGTTGAAACCTTAGTAAACACATATTCTACGATAGAAAATTTCAAATCCTTCCTTCTTTTGTCTACATAACTTTTCTGCCTAGACTGGGCTTCTTTTATTCTTGTTTGAATTATCCAAATATTCTTCGCAGCTTCCTTCGCCATATCCGGACTAAGAACCAATCTATCCTCGGTCTCTAACCAACATACGGAAGTCTTTCATGGTCTTCCATACAACGGCTCAAACGGGGCCATCTCAATACTAGTCTGATAATTGTTGTTATACGAGAACTCGATTACATGAATGTGGTCCTCCCATGATCCCTCGAAATCCAATATACGAGCTCTTAACAAATCTTCCAAGATTTTGTTAACTTTTTTCGTTTTCCCATTAGTCTGTGGATGGTAAGTGGTACTTATGTTGAGCATGGTTCCTAATGCTTCATGTAGACTTTTCCAGAACTCATTAGTAAATAAAGAATCTCTGTCACTAACAATACTAATAGGAATCCCGTGTAGCCTAACTAAATCCTTCATAAATATCTTCGCCAAACTAGGTGTCGTCCTAGTTGACTCGACCAGAATAAAATAGGCACTCTTAGTCGTCTATCCACTATTACCTGTATGCTTTCATTTCCTCTATTAGATCATGGCAATCAACCAATAAAATCCATAGAGATCGAATCCCATTCCACAACGAAACTTCTAATGGTTGAAGCAACCTACTTGGCTTCTGGTGTTCAGCTTTTGCATGTTAGCAATTCATGCACTGCTTAACACACAATCCAATGTCCCTTCTGATAACTTCCCAAAAGAAACTTCTCTTCATGTCTTGATACATTTTCATTTCTCCTAGATGGATAGTAAACTTAAAATGATGGCACTCATCCAAAACCTCCTTCCTCATATCTCCTACATTCAGAACACATAACCTTCCTTTCTTTCTTAACCACCTATTTTGGTTAACATTGAAACCCTTCAATTCATCGCTCTCCATTCCTTCCCTTAATCTTCTGATCTGTTCAGCCAAAACTGGATCCTCCTCTTGCTTAGAAGCTATCTTATCGATCATTACCAATAGAACTTTTAGACAAGACAACACGGTAATTCCTACACGTGAACCTACCTAGGATCTAAACTGCACTATACAAGATGATAATATTGTCACATCTTTCCACTTGGCAATCATGGCCAACACCGTATTCTATTGTTTTCGACTGAGTGCATCCGCTAACTTTTTTTCCTTTTCTGGGTGTGTGTTCAATTAGAGAACCATAAGCAACAATAAACTCCAACCATTTATGCTATCTCATATTCAGCTCCTTCTGAGAGAACAAGTATTTCAACGACTTATGGTCGGTATAAAGCTCAAATCGCTCTCCTAAAAGATAATGCCTGTAACGACCCAAAATTTGATCACTCTAAAATATACTATTTAAAGTGATTTTAAATATAAAATATGTAAGGTTATATAATTCAAATGATATTAGATAGGATTTGGAAAGAGAAGTAAACACAAAAATAGTAAAATTTGCCTATAATGACAAGAGTGACAAAATGCCGATTTCAAAAAAATAAGTTTTAATGCTTAAATAAATTATTTTGATTTATTTATGAGTGTTTATATTTTTAAATAGAATTATACAAATTTATTTTTAAATTAGGTTTACATAAATAAATATTTTAATTAAAATGTCAAAATGTGAACGTAAAACATTTTGTCGAAAAAACGACGTTCTGTTGATTAAAAGTTGTCGCATCATCGTCGCACTTTTATTATCTTATATTGGAACATATATTCAAATAGTATAAGTATAAATTTATTCACTAGTCAAGTTTACTTTTACTAAACGTACTACGAAAATTCTAGAACATAATTAAGAAAAAAGTAGCATAAAAAGACAAAATGTCATTTCAAAGCATAAAGTAAACATCAAGTCAAAGAAATATAATTATTACTTTCTTTATTTAATATCTAAATGAAAATGACATAAAGTAATGATTTGAAATGTGATGTTAAGTGTTGCAAAAAAAAGGTTACTTAAGAAGTAAGTAAGATTATTTTGGTGATTTGGTAAAGGGATATTTTGGTAACTTATCACTTCATTTTTTCTAGAAATACCAACCACTTTTTCACACTATTTCTACCTTCTTCTTCTTCTTCTTCTTCTTCCTTGAAGCTCTCTTTAATAGCTTCTTCGTCTCTTCCATTTCCTTACTAACTTTTTCAAAATCATTTCAAATCAACTCCAGATACCACCAAACTTTGCTAAAAAACCTTAGGATACCATTAAAACATGGTCTGTCATCTAAGAAGTGAAGAAATGAAGGAGGAAGAGGATGATCAAGGCAAGGCCGAACCTATGGGAAGGAGGAAAGCAAGTCACGAAGCTCCGGAGCAAGAAAAAGAGAAGGAAGTGCTGCTAATTTCATTCCAAGAAGCTAGGAGCAAATTCAAGGTGTTGCGGAAGCTCCACGGAATTTTTTGAAGTTTGTTAAAGTTGAAAACAATAGTGAAATGTTGTTTGAAAAAGAATGTTGGTATGAAGTGAACAATATGGTTAAAAGATGAGTACTCATATTTTCTAATGAATCCATAACTTATTTTAAGTATAATGATTTGAAACTTTAAATATGTTGAATGATTAAATGTTTGATAACTTGGTTGCAAATTGGTTGATTATGTGATTGTTTATTTGGTTGATAACTTGTTTGATAAATGACAAGAGAAATGATTAGTAATTAACCGTAGTTAATTAAATGAGAATTAAATCCATATAAATATGTGTATGGAAGTTATTTAGCCTCTTAATGATTTTAAATGAGTCAAAATAGTTTAAATATGGTTTAAAACAAATTTGAAGTGTTTCGGACAAGTTTCGAAGCAATTTACAAAATTGGTCAAAATCGAGTTTGTCGCATAGCGGCAGTTCGTAAATTTCGATCCATAACTTCAAGTTGACATAGACAATGATTTATAAGCCGGATTTCTTTGAAATAAAAATTCTTTGGTTCACAACAATAATAGTTTTCCAACGAAGAAAGAAAATCAAGATTTCACTACGTAGATTTTGAAATATCTCCAAAACAATTTTTTAAAACCATCGCGGTTTTGCAGTTCGGAATCCAGTAAGGGATTTATTTATAAATGATATTTTTAAATGATTAAAAATATGAAATAAATTTGACAAATCTATTAAAATGGTTTAAAAGTGATTTGGAATAGAAAATATGAATTTTCAAATATTAAAAAGTTGGTTAAATCAAATAAGCTTATAAAGCACTTTCCGCAGCACACTTCTGCTACCAATGCTACGACTTTTTAAAAGAAGATTTAAAGCTAACGGTTTTTCCTAGAATCATTTGTGAATGTTTTTAAAAGACTAATTAAATGTTTTAAATGATGATTTAAATGTTTAATAAATCATTTCTAAAATGAAGATTAACAACTGGGTATGCGAAAACGACTAGTACATTTGTCCCGCCTGTTAGATCTGGGAAGATAAAAAAAGGTGTTTAACTAAGGATAGGGATGGAGGTACCAGTGCCCTGAACTTACCTGGCTTATTTTTCTCTTTTTTGGCGAGGGGTGGAATAGATCGAAAGGAAAGCCCGGTTGCTCTAAAAGATCATATTTAAGTTTTTCAGGATAAGAGAAAATAAATAAATTCTTTGAATGTTAACAAACCACTTCATCTTTTATCGATAATTAGTATGAAGAAACCGGGATCGGATTTGGGTGATTCCTATCCGAGGAACCGGGATTGGATTTGGGTGATTCCTATCCGAAAATCACTTCAAAATAATTTTCTAAACCCCATATGAACATAACGTATTTTTATCGATGATTGGTACGAAGGAACCGGGATCGGATTTAGGTGATTCTTATCTGAAAAACCGAGATCAGATTTGTGTGGTTCATATCCGAAAACACCTTCAAACTAATTTTTGAAATAAAACGGTTTAAAGACAAAGATCACTGATGACAAAGATCTTCATAATGTGGAATTACTTATCACTAGTCCCTAGAGGTGAAATTTAACATATTTAAAGTGGCAGCAGTGCTCTGTTATGAAAATCTTCGATTTGCAAGAATATGATTTGAAGTTAAGAAAGAAATATTAGACTAAGGGTTAATAAATGATTTAAGAACATTTTCCATAAGTTAAAAGTTATAACTTGAATATAAGAAATCTTTGATTACGATTTAATGAATGATTTGGAACGGTTTTCCTAAGTAAAAGAGAAAACGATTTGGAGTTATTCCAGGATTGAAGAAAATTTCAAATAAATCAAACGATTTGATAAATGAGGCTTAATGATTCCATATACATTTGAGAAGAAAATGGAATAAATTAAAAAGAATATATCTAATAAAGATATTTGAATTAAATAAAAGATGAAGTATTTGATTGATGATTGATATCCACTTACGAACTTAACATCTTTTAAGTGACAATTGGCTTCTGTGACGCCCCACCTCTATGCTCACAATAACAAAGGTTATTATAAGGAATAACGTCTGCTATTGTGAAGAATAAGGCTTTTTAGAAGCGACCATCCGTAAGTTATGCCTTAGACGAGTATTGATTACATCGATAGGAGTTGTGTAAATTACACCCAAAGATATAAATTCAATCCAAATCTAAAACGAAACTACGGTGGCTAAAGAAAAATTCAGAAGACTCATAATAACGACAGCACAGATAGTATAATCACATCAGAATAGAAATATCAGATATATAGCAGAAGAAAGTTTGGGTACATGCTACAACAATCGATAGTTCACATAAACCAAATGTACATTTACATGTCATAAACATACATGAGACGAGAGTCAATGCACCAAAAAGAAACACCTCGAAGTCTAGACGAAAGGTGAAGTGAAATCCCAAAAGCTGAAGCAGCAACTGAATCAGAGATAGCAATTATCCTGAAATAACTTGGTCTGACCCAAGTATTATTTAAAAGAAAATAATAAATGGAACAGTCTAATTTAAACTTCCAAAATAAGTGTATGATAAACAACATTTAAGCAAATAATCATAATCTCGAATGAGACTATTCAACATAAAAAATCAACATAGTTCAAATAAGGAAATCTCAATTTAAACACCATCAAAATCAATAATCTCGAATGAGACTATTCAACATAAATAATCACCATAATTTAAATGAAGAAATCTCAATTTAAACTCCATCAAAATCAATAATATCGAATGAGACTATTCAACATAAATTATCACCATAGTTTAAATGAAGAAATCTCAAGTTAAACTCCATCAAAATCAATAATCTCGAATGAGACTATTCAACATAAATTATCACCATAGTTTAAATGAAGAAATCTCAATTTAAACTCCATCAAAATCAGCTTTTAAATTCCCAATTGAATTCAAAACAGCAATATTTAGAATCTAGAAATCAAAATAAGATAACTAGAAAATCAACATAAAAGATGGATCGATCCCAGCAGATGGCAAGTTTTAGCTACGCCGCACGTGCATCTCATATGGCCGAAGTGTAACGACCCGCCTTTTTTGACAGTTTAAACCGACGATCAAATACACATGTCGATTCCAAACCATTAATAAAGGCAGATGGTTATTGGGGTAAATAAGAAAAGAAAAGAAGGAGAGATAAAGGAAATGAAACAACACAGAATCTCGCAGCAGAACGATAAAATATAATAGTCAAATAAACAGTTCATGAAGTTGTTTACTATACTTTGACAATTATTTATACAACATTTATCAGAGTTATACATATACAACAGAACAAATAAAATAATGCAGCAGATAGCATGATGCATGGGTAATAATAGTAATAGTATACCAAATCTTCGTCTTCATCCTCCAGAATAGATCTTCAAAATCTTAAAAAACTCAGGACTGACCCGAGCGTAATGGAAAGACAAAACACTCGAGTCAGGACTAAATACCCTTATGAAAGTTAAATCAATCGTAAGTAAATATGAGTGCAACGGCGTCGGAGATGTTTACGGGGTTTGACATCTCCTATCCAGTGTCAACGTGCGTGCAATAACTCAAGAGATGTTACGGGACTTTCCATCTCTCAAGGATCCGTGAAACTATCTACTATGTAGTAATATACGCTAAGTAGATAATTCCTATCAGTAATATAAAGTATCAAAATAGCGTTAAGGCGTTACCATAATCCCCCTTAACACATTTTATATTCCCAAAAGCATATACAAAACCGTAGTTTCCCCAAAACCGGAAGTCACCAGAGGGCAATCCATATACTCAAGGTACAAATCAAAACGTAGTGGTCGCGAATAGGATAATCAGTATGACAAGGTACATGACGCGATACCAACTAGGATACTAGTAGTTGCGTGATCCGGACTGATGTTGGGCATAGCCAGCAGCTACCCCAACACCGCGAAACAACACTCCGAAATCAAGGGGTGCACCCAAATCGAATCACAAATGTAATAGAAATGGTATCGAAGAAGTGTGTCCGCTAGAGGTGGCGAACCTCAATGGCCCGGCGCGGCTCCTGTTTTAGTCATGTCAGGGGTCATCCAATATCGTTCTCTTTCTTCAATCAACGCGTTCACCAAACCATCCACTTCATTCTGGATCAACACTCCGCGTATAATAGTTGTTAAAGTGGTTTTCGGTATCGACAGAGAGTATGTCCATATCTGATCCCGGTCTCTTTAATAACTACGTATTATTACACCGTTGGCTCTTTTACAATTCAAATCGATTCATAATTGATATCAAAATATCATATTCGTTTCAAAAATCAAATCCATTTCAAATATCACCGTATCTATCAAAATGTCAGATTCCATTTCAAAAATAAATTTTCGCATCAATATCTCATTTCGATTTCAAAATCATTTCGAACTTTTAATTTTGGTTGCAACTTCATTTAATCCAATTCGCATTCAAATTCAAGATTTACACATAAACATTTCACCTTATTAACCAGTTTGGAATTTTAAAAAATAATTTTAAGTAGTTTAAAAGTAGTTTTAAATAATTAAAATAGTTAAAATACTTTAAAATCTTAAAATGGATTTGAAATAGATAAATTTAGTTTAAAATAATTTAAATTGGGTTAAGTGGATTTAAAATAGATTAAAATAGTTTAAGTATTCAAAATGGTTTATATAACCGAGTAATTTGGAAAACAAAATAAAACAGCTTCAAAATCAATCCATTCAATTATAACTTCCCAATTCAAATCAATTCCAATTTCCATTCTACCTATTCAATTTCGATTCCGATTCAATCAGCGTCAACTTTGACTTCAAACTTATTCAATTTTATATTCACTTTCAATTAATTCAATTTCAATTTTATATTCACTTTCAATTAATTCCATTTCAATTTATATCGATTTGGAGCTTGATTTTTCAAAAATATCCATTTATAACACTTAACAAAATTTTCCATCAATATTTAAGTTTAAATCCAAATTTCAAATATGATCCAATTCCAAGCTCGATTTCAAAATATCATTTTTATATCACTTTTACTTAGTAATATTCAAAGCTCAAACTAAGTTAAATCTTTAAACAAATCAATTTTCGACATTCAATCATATCCAATTTCAAATTTTAAAGTCTCTACTTAATTATTTAACAAAATTCCTTTATCCAAAATTTATTTCAACATTCCAAACTCAATTTTTCGATGAATTCAATTTCTATAAATCGATTTCTATTTATAACCTTTAAATCAAAACATTTAAATAAATTTCAAATCGACCATTTCAAAAATTATTAATTTAGCCAATTCGGTGTCCGTATATAATTTTCTATCCTATGGCCAAGTAGTTATTTATTTCAATTGAATGTCAGGGATGAACATATATTACTTAAATTTAATCACATTATCGTATGTATGCATAACAGGATCTATATAAGCAAATAAACATCCAAACACTAAATTATCAACCAATAGCATTCATCAAAATACATCATCCAATAAACAACACATTTCATGGCAATTTCATAGTTATCGATGTCAGGTAATTAAATCGCAATTCAACTTCAATTTCAATTTAACTGTCAATTTAATTTTTCAACGGTTATTCAAACGACAATCTATATGACAATTAAATTCTATCAAACAACGACAAATAAATTTCATAACACTTCATAATGTCAAATTTAACTAGCATAAAGATATTTAGTACGTTGTGAGCGTTATAAAACACTCACCTTGATTTCAATGCAGTTCCGACGTTTTATTTCGAATAAAATTAAACGAGCGTTTAATTTTACCCGAAATTTTCTTTAGATCCAAACGACTCCAATCCAATTTCATAGCGTAGTTCTCAACAATACGATCGCAACGCAAAAAGTTTCGTTCCAATCGGACCTCGTATGAACAAGTTATGATATTTAGAAGTTAATACGAATTTAAATACAAATTAAATTCAACTTTTTTTTTCAACTCACACCTGCCGTAGATCTCCATCTCCCATCCTTCAGGCCGCACACGCACGCAAACAATATCTTCCCAGGTGATTCACGCGTTCAAGGAACCCATGTCGTGCTATTTAGGGTTGAATGCCGCAACCACCACGCTACACTAAACTCCATCATACCACTGCCAAAACGAAGCCCTCCTCGCGAGCCACCACCGGCCTAAGTGCAGTCGAGCTCGGCCTTGAATCGGCCTCGAAAAACGTGCAGAGATGTGCGGCCTTCCAGCTGCATTTTCCGTTGATCCACCTCTTTGTTTTCGATCGTGACCGTTGAACTGATAGTACTCGCTGCCCTCTACGAATTTGTAGTTAAACGTTTTTGATAATTCTTAACGGATTTGGAGAAAATTGAAGGGGAAGCATACGAATTTCTGGCCAATGAATAGCTTAGGGCCGGCGGCTAGGGTTAGAGGGAGAGGGTTTGCAATTTTGTGAAAATGGGTGGCCTCTTATAGAATTTTAACGAACACTATTCATTCCCAATTTTTCGAACTCCAAATCTCGCGTAGTGACAGGCATTTCTAGCGTTTACCCTACATTTCGGACACAATGCAATAGGTTTAGAAATCCAATTCGATCGTTTGCGTGAGTTACGGAAATAAACGATCGATTTTAAATTAAATCGATTAAACGATTTTCTAGGCGTTTTGGCTTGCACCGGACAAACGATAAATCAGATTGACTTGGAATTTGAAATCTTACAATAATATCACATTACGGATCCGATGAAACTGCTTTCGTCGAAATCCGAGATCGTTTGAAAAATGACTATTTTAACTCGCCAAATTAATATTAAAACAATTTCAACGCGTTTCGAGCTGCCACGGTCAAACGACAACTCCGATTGCTACGAAAATTGAAATCCGATAATAACTAACTATTACGGATCCAATGGAACTAGTTTAGTCCAATTCTGAGACTGTTCGAAAATTGGCTATTTTTCAATCGAAAATTAAATATTAAAATATTTAATTTTCACAAATAAATTTTAAATTCAGTTTTAAAAGTTCTATAACATCACTATAACTCCAATATGATAAAATTAAATTTTACAAATCATTTTTTTCCATATTAAACCCGTGATTTAATTATCCAATAAATTCCAATTTTAAAATCTTATCAACTCCATTATAATTCCGATATAACTTGCATTCACTTTGAAAACCAATTTGAATCATATTAAATCAAATTTCAATTATTCACTCTATTTTCATATATTAAGTTTCAATATCAAATTAATCATACCAAATTCGGAATTTAATTATTCAACCATTTGTAATATTAAATTTAGTTAAATTTGATTATTCTTAAATCACTATCTTTGGAAATATGCAAAACGAACCGATAAAATGTAACTTTTGAAATGAATTAAAATTATGGAACAACTATTTCCATTATACGGTTATTCAATTCCCATTATTAAATATTTCAATAAATTCCAAATATCAAATTTAAACAATTTCGCTTATCCAATAATTCATTATCTTTTGAAATATTGAAATTGAACTTATAAGATTCAACTTTTAAACCAATTTACAATTTAGAATACTATTTCCATTTTTTTTTAACCGTTATTCAATTGTTCAATAAGTTTTAAATATTTAATTTAAACAAAAAAATTTCCTAACACTAAATCACGAAATCTTATTAAATTAGCTATTTTAATTATCGAAAATTTACGGGTCGTTACACGAAGCCTACCAAGTACTATAATTTTTGGCTCCCAACAAATGACTCAAAGGTCCAACATATGACCGAAGGTCCAACAGTTGACCCGAAGGTCTAGTACTGGTCACTGACCCGAAGGTCCATCATATGACCCGAAGGTCCAGCAGAGTGGATCGAAAGCCAAATAAAATCATCAAAATCATCAAACAGCAATTATTTCAATTAACGAGTCCGGAATTAACCAAAACAGTAAAAGTGTGGTTCCATACTTTGCACTTTTGCTAAATCATTTAAATCTCTTCATCGTTTCCTTGAGAGTGCAAAATTGTGTATTTTATATAAATAACAATTTACGTCCTCAAATGGAGTTAAGCGAATTAGTAAAAGTAAGGGTTCATAGTCCTCAATTTTGCTGAAGCGTTTAAATCGCTTCCTCATTCTTTTGAAAATACAAACTGTAAAAATTTTTGAAATTTTTTTATTTATTTTAAAACGATTTGAAAACACGTGATTAAAAGAGCAACATCTGTAGCAATTTCGATGAGGAAACTGTGCTTCACAAAACACCGTAAAAATGGATACCAAATCAGCATTGCGGGATCACCGCTGAAAATTCACTTTGAAATTGAAGATTACTGAAGTCAAAACAACAGAAATTTTTATACGCCAAAATCTGATCAAAACAATACGCTTCAAAAATATCTCACCGGAGTAAAAATTCTGTTATAAAAATAACGACGCAAACATACGTTTTAAAACATAACACCGGTTCAACTAAAATTTAACAGTAGATTGAACTACTATATATTCATCAAAATATTGCACAATCTGGACAATATATTTCAGGCACGCACATATGAAATAAAATATAAAACAACCTTGATCTATTACTTTACAGATGCATGCACGCATGTCTAATAGGCAATACAACAATTTTGTGACGCACCAAAACGTGCGTACACATTGAAACACATTTATTTTTCTTTGTGAAATACACTATACACGCATGACCAAAAATTTAAAACATATTTGCAGAAAATAATTTGCCTGGACCATATACCACATGCTTACACATTCTATAAACTGGAAACTAGGTTGGTCTGGACACGTTGCATGCAACATACCAGTTTCATGCATATACTTACTTCGACCTGGGCTAAAAATTTCTCTTTCACGCAACACCACATAACAACATACGCATGCAACTTTAATTGAACAGTGTCTGAGTACTCGACTTAACTCATATGCAAAGGAATGTATGCTCACTTAAAATTTACAAATTAAAGAAAAAGAAAGATGTCAGGGCCATGCTTTTATGCGTGCTACAAATTGCACTAAAATATGCATGCACATATTAATAAAAACAATTACTGGGCTCGAATTTGTAAAGTTGCAATTACTTTTGCCTTGAGTGACCTGCGTCTTAACATTGAGTGCGTGAAAAAAAAAATTCGTATATCATACAACTAGCTTACATATATTATTTATTTGACCCATTTTTCCTATATAATCAGTTAGCACACTAAAAATTGTATAACACTATAACCTGAGCACCCTATAATATATGTAGACACACCAACATATAAAAATGAAATGCCTGGAACTTTAATTCACGCATGTATGGAATTTATATATGCATAAACAAAGAATGACAATTTTGAACAAAATATGTTAATGTCGAGGTTGAACAACATAAGTTGAACAATATACACAATATACACGTTATACACGCATGCAAACTAAGTGCTGTCAAAGTTTGCTAAAGTCAGGTGATAAAAAAAAGCCAAATTGAAGCAGAAAGCAAAATCTCTAGGCACAAAATAAAAATTAGAAATGTGAGTGGTTTCACTCACCACTAGTTTGTATCCAAAAGGTTAGCACTGAGATCTGCATGGAGCTAATTTTTGGAGCAGGCATTAAAAGATTTTGTAGTTCCTTTGAAAGCAACAGAAGATTGATGCTGCTACAGAATGAACAAAAGAAAGGAGGCAGCTTACTTTTCTTCTCTTTCATTTTGCACAAGTCAAAGAAAATTGAATGTGTGGGCTTTCATTTTTTTTTACAAATGCATTTAATATGAACGTGCACAAGTGGAAGGTAGTACACAGCCTATGCTAAGAATGATGGCCATACTACTAAGTTCCCGACTTGCTTATATAATTTAATGTGACAGCACACTCAACTTTTGTTTTTAATAAAAATGAGGCAGCACTTGCTTTTGAATGGGCCATTACACATATTTGTTTTCACACTCATTTTACTTTTTTTTGAATATAAAGTGTTTCAACTTTGCTTTACAACTGGATCCATTTATTTTCTCACATGAAGGCAAATGAGAAGAGTGTAACACAACTTTGTATATTTGTTTCCATTGTGCTATCACAAAAGTATGCAATTGACTTTGAAATCATTTTTGCATTTCAAATTTATTTTTCAAATTTCAATTTTAATTTCTATTTAAAATATTTATTTCGACAGTAATTCAAAAACCACGGTCGTTACAGATTTTTAAAATATTTATTTCGACAGTAATTTAAAAATCAAGGGCGTTACAGACTCCCCCTTATAAAAATTGCGTCCCTGCAATTTTCATACTAGAAGCAATCAATAACACAAATAATTCATCACAATAAAGATTTGGAAAGATAAGATGAATTAAGAATGCTCACCCCTATCCGAAGAGGAGAGAAAACCGGGATAAGAACGCTAGAAGAATTCTTTGATTTCCCAAGTGCAATCTATGGGGTTTGCGGACCATTGAATTTTTCACAAGCGGGACTTCTTTATTCCGAAGGCATTTAACCTCCGAAAGCTAGCACACGAATATGATTTTGCACCATAGACAAGATGGGTGAGATCTCAAAATCTTACAACATATGAGGATCAATAATAGAATCTGAATCTTGAAGGCATCGACGAAGCTGGGATACATGAAATACGTCAGGAATTCCTGAAAACTGAATAGGTAGCGATACACGATAAGCAACAGGGCCAATGCGTTTCGTAATAGGAAACGGTCCAATATTTCGAGGAGCCAATTTCTTGGAGCTACTGAAACGCACCACACCCTTCATCGGGGAAACATGAATGAATACGCGATCGCCAACAAAAAATTCCAAAAGCTTCCTACGATGATCGGCATAAGATTTCTGCCTAGTCTGAGCCTCATACATTCTCTGCCTAATAATATCGATCTTCTCAGAAGATTCACGAATAAAATCAGGGCCGAGAATTAACTTTTCCCCGGATCCCAACCAACAAGATGGTGATCGACACGGCCTTTCATAAAGGGCTTCGAAAGGAGCCATATCGATACTGGATTGAAAATTGTTGTTATAAGTGGATTCAACAAGAGATAATTGGTCTTCCTAACTACCACCAAAGTCAATAAGCGGTCTGATTGGACTTGATAGGAATAAAATGGCTGATTGGTCAATCGGTCAACAATCACCCAAACACTGGCATGGCCCGACCTCGAACGAGGTAGACCATCAATGAAGTCCCAAGAAATCTGATCTATTTCCATAATGGAATCTTAAAAGGCTGCAAAAGACCATTGCGACGGTGGTGTTTTGCTTTAATAAGTTGAAAAGTCATGCAACGACTCAGATAACTTGCAACATCATGCTTCATACCTACCTAAAAGTATAAGCCTTTCATATTGGCATACATCTTACTACTATCCGGATGGATAGTATACTTAGAACGATGACAGTCCTCAAGAATGTCATTTCTAAGATTAGGAACATTAGGCATGACCAACCCTCCCTACTTCTGAATACAACCATGAATATCAATATCAAAATCCTTTAGATTATCACTTCGAGATTCCGATTTACAACTCTGAATAAGATAAGAGAGATTTGGATCTTGTTCCTGGGCATCGGCAACACGATCCAACAAACTAGGACGAGGTTCCATGCTAAATAAAGGCACGAGAGAATCAGAAACTGAAGGACGATCTCTAATATCACAATGAGATAAAGCTTCCAACATATTCCACTCCGCTAGCGTCATAAAAACAACAACTTGCTGCTTGCGACTGGGCGCATCAGCAACTCGATTACCCTTAAAAGGGTTATACTGAATATCGAAATCATAGGAAGTAAGAAATTCTAGCCAACGTTGTGGTCTCGTTCTAAGTTCCTTCTGAGTGAATAGATACTTCAGAGATTTGTGATCAGTGAAGAGAATAAAACGCTCGCCCAATAAATAATGTCGCCAAATCTTTAGAGCAAAGACTATGGCGGCTAACTCCAAATCATGGGTAGCATAACGAATCTCGTTAGGCTTTATTTGTCTAGAAGCATATGCAACTATTCTATCTTTATGAAATCATTTCTAGAAAAAATTACTTTTTTTAAGGTCAATTTATTGTGTCAAATTGTCTCATCAAAGCGTTTAGGAGATTCCTATCGATAACGTAGATCAAGCGCATCGACCAGAATTCTTAAAGCACTCAATGGGCAATACAATCACAAAATCATCTTCTATATGATAAACACAAATCCAATTATACTTGTAAATAATTCTTATGAAAAAGATTTTCAAAATATTAAATTGCTGTTTTCATTCAAAATCAATAAATATACAAATAGAGTCGTCGAGATATTCGTAGAATACTCAATTCATAAAATGGATGAAATAAGCTGGGAAAACTGAATGACATAATAATCGTAAGAATCATAACGAGTGCGGAATGCGGTAAGTGGAATGCTAACTTCCGCAACTCGTAGCCAAATGAAAACCGGTGGTGAGGTCGAGTTGGGAGAACAGCTTAGCGCCACTTAACTGATCGAACACGTCGTCTATCCTAGGTAATGGATACCTATTTTTGATAGTGAGCTCGTTGAGCTTGCGATAACCAATGCAAAGCCTAAGAGTATCATATGGCTTCTTAACGAAGACAACGGCGGTTCCCCAAGGAGAAGAGCTAGAACGAATAAATTGCTTGGCATCCAACTCAGATAATTGTTGCTTGAGTTCCTCATTTTCCTTAGCAGACATCCTCGTGGAAGGATGACTGACAGGATGAGCACTAGAGATAAGATCAATACAGAACTTAATTGCCCTGTTCGGCGGCAAACATGAAATAGGCTTGAAGACATCATAAAAATCACAAACAACCGGAATATTAGCTATGACATCCTCCGATTCGAAGGAAGAAATGAGAGAATTCTAAGTATGGCCCATGCTTCGAAATATTATAGATAACTGCTCGACAGCATCTAGATGCTTGAGATATTAGGTTCTTTCGGGACATAGGATTTGAACTTCATAACGGACGAGTCAATCCATACCCAAAATCATATCAAAACCAAGATGATCCATAACATGCAGATTTGCACGAAAGGAAAAACCACGAAGAATAATCTCAACATCAACACACAACAAACCAAGAGCAGCGGATCCACAAATAGGATTCACAATCCTCAAAGAGTCGCAAAGAGTAACAACATCCAAAGGAATAACAACAACAAGCTCCTTTGACATGAATGAATGAATGTACTGCACCCGTATCGAAAAGAACTCTAATAGAACGGCCATGAAATAAAATAAAACCTTCCAAAAGAGAAGCAGTAATACCTTTGGGCTTAAAAGAATCATCAGAAGCTTAAGCAACATTAAGCTTCCCAGATTTGAAACCCTTAGGAGCAGTAAGAAAATCAGCAACAAAGGGCTTTCTTTGTTTTACCTCAAGGAAACTACGAACAAGATTGATAACGAATTCAACAAATGGAATAATACGGGGATATGAAATTTACCCCTAGACATACTCCAATATGTCAAAGAGGATAAAGATTTAAGAACAACGAAGGATTAGATTCGAAAGGAACGAATAAAACCCTCGAATAGTTGTAACACATGTTCCAATCTGCTTCTGCTCCGTGTTTATTATAACTTGTTCTGAATCTCAGCTCTGATACCAAGCTGTGATGCCCCACCTCTATGCTCACAATAACAAAGGTTATTATAAGGAATAACGTCTGCTATTGCGAAGAATAAGGCTTGTTAGAAGCGACCATCCTTAAGTTATGCCTCAGACGAGTATTGATTACATCGATAGGAGTTGTGTAAATTACTCCCAAAGATATAAATTCAATCCAAATCTAAAACGAAACTATGGTGGCTAAAGAAAAATTCAGAACACTCGTAATAACGACAACACAAATAGTATAATCACATCAGAATAAAAGTATCAGATATATAGCGTAAGACAAGTTGGGATACATGCTACAACAGTCAATAGTTCACATAAATCAAATGTACATTTACATGTCATAAACATACATGAGACGAGAGCCAATGCACCAAAAAGAAACACCTCGAAGTCTAGACGAAAGGTGAAGTGAAATCCAAAAAGCTGAAGCAGCAACTGAATCAGAGATAGCGATTATCCTGAAATAACTCGGCCTGACCCTAGTATTATTTAAAAGAAAATAGTAAATGAATCAGTCTAATTTAAACTTCAAAAATAAGTGTATGATAAACAAAACTTAAGCAAATAATCATAATCTCGAATGAGATTATACCACATAAAAAATCAACATAGTTCAAATAAGGAAATCTAAATTTAAACACCATCAAAATCAATAATCTCAAATGAGACTATTCAACATAAATAATCACCATAGTTTAAATGAAGAAATCTCAATTTAAACTCCATCAAAATCAATAATCTCGAATGAGACTATTCAACATAAATTATCACCATAGTTTAAATGAAGAAATCTCAATTTAAACTCCATCAAAATCAATAACCTCGGACAAGACTATTCAACATAAATTATCACCATAGTTTCAATGAAGAAATCTCAATTTAAACTCCATCAAAATCAATAATCTCGAATGAGACTATTCAATATAAATTATCACCATAGTTTAAATGAAGAAATCTCAATTTAAACTCCATCAAAATCAGCTTTTAAATTCCCAATTGAATTCAAAACAGCAATACGTAAAATCTAGAAATCAAAATAAGATAACTAGAAAATCAATATAAAAGATGGATCGATCCCAGCAGATGGCGAGTTTTACACGTGCATCTCATATGCCCAAAGCCTACCAAGTACTATAATTTTTGGCGCCCAACAAATGACCCAAATGTCCAACATATGACCCGAAAGTCCAACATATGACCCAAAGGTCTAGTACTGGTAATTGACCCAAAGGTCCATCATATGACCAAAAGGTCCAGCAGAGTGGCTCGAAAGCCAAATAAAATCATCAAAATCATCAAAAAACAATTATTTCAATTAACGAGTCCGGAATTAACCGAAACAGTAAAAGTGTGGTTCCATACTCTGCACTTTTGCTAAATCATTTAAATCTCTTCATCGTTTCCTTGAAAGTGCAAATTTTTTTATTTTATATAAATAACAATTTACGTCCTCAAACGGACAAGTCCGGAATTAAGCGAATCAGTAAAAGTAAGGGTTCATAGTCCTCAATTTTGCTGAAGTGTTTCAATCGCTTCCTCATTCTTTTGAAAACGAAACCTGTAAAAAATTTTGGAAATTTTATTTATTTATTTTAAAACCATTTGAAAACACGTGATTAAAACAGCAACATCTATAGCAATTTCGACGAGGAAACTACGCTTCACAAAACACCGTAAAAATGGATACCAAATCAGCATTGCTGGATAACCGCTGAAAATTTACTTTAAAATTGACGGTTACTGAAGTTAAAACAACAGAAATTTTTATACGTCAAAATCTCATCAAAACAATACGCTTCAAAAATATCTCACCGGAGTAAAAATTCGGTTATAAAAATAACGGCGCGAAGATACGTTTTAAAACGTAACACCGGTTCAACAAAAATTTAACGGTAGATTGAAATACTATATATTCATCAAAATATTGCACAATCTGGACAATATATTTCAGGCACACACATATGAAATAAAATATAAAACAACCTTGATCTATTACTTTGGAGATGCATGCACGCATGGCTAATAGGCAATATGACAATTTTGTGACGCACCAAAACGTGCGTACACACTGAAACACATTTATTTTTCTTTGTGAAATACACTACGCACACGTGACCAAAAATTTAAAACATATTTGTACAAAATAATTTGCCTGGACCATATACCACATGCTTACACATTCTATAAACTGGAAACTAGGTTGGTCTGGACATGTTGCATGCAACATACCAGTTTCATGCATATACTTACTTCGACCTGGGCAACGAAAATTTCTCTTTCACGCAACACCACATAACAACATATGCACCCAACTTTAATTAAACAATATCCGAGGACTCAACTTAACTCATATGCAAAGGAATGTATGCTCACTTAAAATTTACAAATTAAAGAAAAAGAAAGATGTCAGGGCCATGCTTTTATGCTTGCTACAAATTGGACTAAAATATGCATGCATATATTAATAAAAACAATTGTAAAAAAGAGAGCTGGGTTCGAATTTGTGAAGTTGCAATTACTTTTGCCTTGAGTGACCTGCGTCTTAACATTGAGTGCATGCAAAAAAAAATATTTTCGTATATCATACAACTAGCTTACATATATTATTTATTTGACCCATTTTTCCTATATAACCAGTTAGCACGCTAAAAATTATACAACACTATAACCTAAGTACTCTATAATATATGCAGACACACCAACGTATAAAAATGAAATGCTTGGAACTTTAATTCACGCGCGTATGGAATTTATAAATGCATAAACAAAGAATGACAATTTTGAACAAAATATGTTAATGTCAAGGTTGAACAATATACACAATATAAAACGTTATACACGCACGCAAATTAAGTGCTATCAAAGTTTGCCAAAGCCAGGTGATAAAAAAAGCCAAGTTGAAGCAGAAAGCAAAATCTCTAGGCACAAAATAAAAATTAGAAATGTGAGTGGTTTCACTCACCTCTAGTTTGTATCCAAAAGGTTAGCACTGAGATCTATATGGAGCTAATTTTTGGAGCAGCCATTAAAAGCTTTTGTAGTGCTTTTGAAAGCAACAAAAGAATGATGCTGCTACAGAATGAACAAAAGAAAGGAGGCAGCTTACTTTTCTTCTCTTTCATTTTGCACAAGTCAAAGAAAAATAAATGTGCTGGCTTTCATTTTATTTTACAAATGCATTTAATATGAACGTGCACTAGTGGAAGGTAGTACACAGCCTGTGCTAAGAATGATGGCCATACTACTAAGTTCCCAACTTGCTTTATATGATTTAATGTGATAGCACAGTCAACTTTTGTTTTTAATAAAAATGAGGTAGCACTCGCTTTTGAATGGACTATTACACATATTTGTGTTCACACTCATTTTACTTTTTTTTTGAATATAAATTGTTTCAACTTTGCTTTACGACTTGATCCATTTATTTTCTCACCTGAAGGAAAATGAGAAGAGTGTAACACAACTTTGTATATTTGTTTCCATTGTGCTATCATAAAAGTATGTGAATGACTTTGAAATCAATTTTGCATTGCAAATTTATTTTTCAAATTTCAATTCAAATTTCTATTTAAAATATTTATTTCGACAGTAATTCAAAAATCACAGTTGTTACAGATTTTTAAAATATTTATTTCGACAGTAATTCAAAAATCACGGTCGTTATAGATTTTTAAAATATTTATTTCGACAGTAATTTAAAAATCACGGTCGTTACAACTTCGAAGAAACCAAAGTTGAATTTGGATGATTCCTATCCGAAAACCACTACGAACCAAAGTATACGTTTGAAAGTGAAGACATGTTGAAATGATGATTATTGAAGACCTTGGATCTTCATAGCATGAGGAGTGCTTGTTGAACATGCTCTGGGTCGCTCCCATTATAGACTTATTTATAGTAGTGGTCTCCCTGTTGTGGAGATTTTTAAGATTACAAGGACCCACTCGCTACTAGTGGTAATAGGAGAGTGCATTCGGTTTCGTTCAGTCCTAGAACGAAGTTGTATGGATGAATGTCCGACATTGCATTTCTGAGACACAACGTTTGACTTTTACAAATGTACATCTGCTTGGTGGTAGAGAAGGCAACTTCTCTTAGCTTAACACTCTTCTCTGAGACATACGAGCTCAGAGGTTGTATGCATGTGGGAGTCAAATAGTGATCAAAGGAATGGTAGTGTGTCATTCAAAGTGCAACCTGTTATGACCAAAGCGTGGTTTTGCATGAAAAATGTGGCTTTAAAAAATTGATCGTAGCTTCGTGAGCCTCACACTTCGGTTATGATGTGATACTGTGTGGTCTAACAGAAGCAAATTCGGAATACGTGAGTATGTATGGTGGTGTCAAATACGTTTGGCCCTTCAGGGGCACATCCCTTAAGGCATTTATTGCCCCATGTGTATAAAGTGGTTAGCTTGAGAAAAGCAGGAACTACCGGCTATCATTTATAGTGTAGAAAGTATAGTTCCAAGTGACTGATTTGAGAAAAGCGATTAACACACTGTGGAAACTATGTTTGTTATGCATGGATCAGAGAAAAGGCCACTAGTGCCCTATCATGTTGGAAATTCAACCCTAATACGAGATTTATGGTTTTGATTATATTCCTAAAATATTTGTAATGACTTGCAAACATTTCAGCCACCTCTTTTGGTATCATATATTCCATTGATCCAGTCCAGATATATTACCTTAGACTTAGTCTAGATATTGATACCTTATTTGAATAAGTTTATTTGAAAAGTGTTTTCAAAAGAATGTCATTAAAAATAATATCAAGTGAATTTTGGTATAAAAGTGTTTTGGTTGTAATAAGCTAAAAACTCATCCATGTTTATGTGTGGGCATGGTCTTATGAGATACCCTTCTTTTCAAAGATTTTGATAACATCATCATGATCTATACATTTTAAATTTCGAATATCTCATGGTAGTTTATCAAGCCTGATTCGGATATTTTTAATACTCAGCTCAGATCCGAGTAGTTTCAGGTTGAGTTGAAGACAATTGGAGTTTCCAGAGGAGAGCTAGAGATCTTCCACATCGTATGGATGTATTATATTATCTTCTACATCTATTGCATTTGTTTTTGTTTGTTGTTTGTCAACATTCGTAAGGGAAAGTGTTATAACTGTCTAGGCTGAATCTAGGTTAGACTCTAATATTGTATTTTAAAATTTTCGGCTGTAAAGATTATTATAGAAATACTATATGTTATTCCATTCATGTGAGATTCTGTTCTATCTTTATTTTCTTTCTACCCTTAATGATCCGCTTATTCGTGCAATTTGAGTTGGATGTGTGATTTATTGTCGATTCAAAGGGTATGGAAAAAGAGCCATTACATTTGGTATTAGAGCTGAAGGTTGAGCGAGAATCTTGGTTTTGGTGGGGTAAAGACTCTTCAACTAGTAATACCCTAGGATGAGTAACTCATGAGAGATAGGGTTAGTAAAACCCTAGAATGAGTTTGAGTGTATTATATATGAGTGCGTGTTTGTTAGTGACTAATAAATTGTTTTGTGTTGATTTATCGGTTGAGTGGTTTATAAATTCTGGTCGGTACGAGAAGTACAACTATATCGATTGGTATTTCTAACAAGGCATATCGAGACACTAATTCTGGAAAATTGGTAAATGAAATAATTTACCTAGGATTATATTTTTAATATAAAGTATATATTTTGAAAAATTGTATAGTTAGAAATCGGGATTAGTAAAATTTAAATATAAATCTCTTATAATTAGAATTTCACAGTTTAACTAAAAGATGTTTCATAAAGATAATAGATAAGGAAGAAATTTGATAAGTAATTAAGATCTTCAATAATTATTCCAAAATAATAAATTAAGAAATGATAATGTTAAGTTACTATCATAAATTGGTCAATTGTTTGATTTAAAAGTTTAAGTACAAATACCTGGTGAATTAAGTTTCATGATTTGACTATAAGGTGTTTGATAATAAGATTGTTTAAGGAATGAACATATAAGATTAAAATGTAATAGGAAATGATTGTGTAAAAAGATATATACATATATATATAAAAGGAACGAGAATATAAATTCGAGTAAACGAATTGTGGTAATTTAAATGAAGTTAATTAATATAAGATAAAATGAATATATAAGATAGGTTTTATAAAGTAATCTCTAAAGGATTTTGAAAATGGCAATATTTCAAATAAAAAGCAGTATTTTATGATTACTAATTCGATTGGCTCGAAAATAAACTAAAAATGGGCAAGTGATGTGTTTGGATGGTAAGCACTTCTCTTAAGTATTACCTTTCTTGTTAAGAAGATATATGATACTAGTGGTAATACCCAGTTCCTTGGATTGTTTTGGAGTTGATCGATCTATATAATTTTCTTAAGTTAAAGAGATAATGTGAATCATTAAGTGATAAATTGATTAGTAGTCTTTATACAAATGTTTAAACTAAAGATAAATTGGAATCGCTAATTGATAAGATAAAGCGGAATTTCCGACGATTTTGGAAAGTCAAAAATTTCTGAATCATACCTAAGTCAAAGCTAAGAAATTTGTGAAAATTTTCGGTAAAAGGACTATGAAATACTTTGAGTAAATAAAATAAGATAAGGATAACTTATGAATCTGATTTATAACGAAAAGAAAAGGATTTAAGAGTTAGGAGTTTAAGGATTTAAATACGGGTGGTTTTAAAATTTGTTTTTATTTCAAAGCTAGAAATTTGATAATAACATTAAATAAGAAATAAGTTTTATAACTTACGAATTTGAGATAACAGTAAATTACAACAAATTCTAAATTTTTAGACAGACGGATTCAAGTAAAACTAATTTGAAATTTGGGGTCGGTCTATACTCTTAGTATGTAAAGGTATATTATACAAATATATATTTAAGTCATGAACTATTAAGTAAAATAACGACTTCTCAAAAACGTAATTATAACCTAGAAAATGTTTTATTAATGAATTCCAGCATTAATTAAGGATATGAACTTAAGTCTTTTAAATATTATTGATTTGCATAAGTTATAAGATGTAATAAACTTAAGTGATAGTTTTACGAAATAATTCGTAGATAATATTAGTGTTAAAGGAAACATGCTGAGTTAAAAGATTGCGGGAAAACTTTTTTAAAAAATAAATAATCTCTTGAGTAAAAAATGGTTTCTTTAGAATATTTTCCTTTAATAAAAATACTTGGAAATAAATAATTAAAAGGATTATATAAAGAATCACATTTATAAAATATTTGAACTTAGGATAAAAGTTTACGAAAATATTGAGGGTTAATAAATAAATATGTTATATGTAGATTATTTCATCGCACAAATTTTGATCTAATATCCGAGTATGGAACTTCAAGGTGTTTACACTGGTTTGAAAAAGGATTTATCACTCGACTCTTGACGACGAACATTGATGAGGATTTTTGGTTGGGTACTTGATTTTTCTATCATAATTAAGCACTATGCGAGGAAAGCAAAGGCTTCAAGACAAAGAGCCTGATTAAAGTCTACACTAGAGGATCGAGGGATCAATACTAGTTCGGAAATGAAGTTGTGTATTCTAATAGGAGATCGAATAATATATTTCATACGGGTGATCTATGTATGTTATATAGAATTAAGTTTGAAGATGAATGTTTTGGACAAACTTTTGTTTTGGGTAATTTCGAGGACGAAATTCTTTTAAGTAGGGGAGAATGTAACGACCCAGAATTTGATCACGTTAAAATATACCATTTAAAGTGATTTTAAATATAAAATATGTAAGGTTTTATGATTCAAATGATATTAGATAGGATTTGGAAAGAGAAGTATATACTATTTATGGTTAAATAAATTATTTTAATTTATTTATGAATGTTTATATTTTTAAATAGAATTATACAAATTTATTTTTAAATTTGGTTTACATAAATAAATAGTTTAATTAAAATGTCAAAATATGACCGTAAAATATTTTGTCGAAAAAGACGTTTTATCAATTAAAACTTGTCACAACGTCGTCGCACCATTATTTTCTTATGTAGAAACATATATTCAAATAGTATAACTATTAATTAATTCACTAATCAAGTTTACTTTTACTAAACATACTTAGAAAATTCTAAGATATAATGAAGAAAAAGAAAGCACAAAACGACAAAAATGTCATTTCAAAGCATAAAGTAAACATCAAATCAAAGAAACATAATTATTACTTTTTTACTTAATGTCTATGTGAAAATGACATAAAGTAATGATTTGAAATGTGATGTTATGTGTTGAAAAAAAATAAGGTTACTTAAGAAGTTGGGTTATTTTGGTAATTTGGTAAAGGTATATTTTGGTAACTTTCCACTTCATTTTTTCTATAAATACCAACCACTTTCTCACTTTTTTAACACTATTTCTACCATCTTCTTCTTCCTCCTTGAAGCTCTCTTTAATGGCTTCTTCTTCTCTTCCATTTCCTTGCTAACTTTTTCAAAGTCATATCAAATCAACTCCAAACACCGTTAAACTTTGCCAAAAACCTTAGGATACCATTAAAACATGGTTTAGCATCAAAGAAGTGAAGAAATGATGGAGGAAGGGGATGATCAAGGCAAGGCCGAAACTTTGGGAAGGAGAAAGCAAGTCGTAATGCTCCGGAGCAAGAAAAAGAGAAGGAAGTGCCGCCGATTTCATTTCAAGGAGCTAGGGGAAAATTCAAGATGTTGCGGAAGCTCCGTGGAATTTTTCGAAGTCAGTTAAAGTTGAAAACAATAGTGAAGTGTTGTTTGAAAAATAATGTTGGTAGGAAGTGAATAATTTGGTTAAAAGGTGAGTACTCATATTTGCTAATTAATCCATAACTTATTTCAAGTATAATGATTTGAAAGTTTAAATACATTGAACGATTAAATGTGTGATAACTTGATTGTAAATTGGTTGATTATGTGATTGTTTATTTGGTTTATAACTTGTTTGATAAATGATAAGAAAAATGATTCGTAATTAACCATAGTTAATTAAATGAGAATTAAATCCATACAAATATGTATATGGAATTTATTTAGCCTCTTAATGATTTTAAATGAGTTAAATAGTTTAATAGGGTTTAAAACAAATCTGAAGAGTTTCGGACAAGTTCCAAAGCAATTCACAAAATTGGTCAAAATCGAGCTCGTCGCGTAGCGACAGTTCATAAATTTCGACCTGTAACTTCAAATTGACGTAGAGAATAATTTACAAGTCGGATTTCTTAAAAATAAAAATTCTTTAGTTCAAAACGATAATTTCTTTCCAACGAAGAAAGAAAATCAAGATTTCATTAGGTAGATTTTGAAATATCTTTAAAATAATTTTCTAAAAACATCGCGGTTTTGCAGTACGGAATCCAAAAGGGGATTTATTTATAAATGATATTTTTAAATAATTAAAAGTATGAAATAAATATGATAAATCCATTAAAATGGTTTCATGGAGATTTGGAATGAAAAATATGAATTTTCAAATATTAAAAAGTTGTTAAATCAAATAAGCTTGTAAAGCACTTTACACGGCACTTTTCTGCTGTCGTTGCTACGACTTTTTAAAAGAAGACTTAAACTTAACGGTTTTTCCTAGAATCAATTATGAATGTTCTTAAAAGAATAATTAAGTGTTTTAAATGATGATTTAGAATTTTAATAAATCATTTCTAAAATGAAGATTAACAAATGGGTACGCGGAAATAACTAGTATATTTGTCCCGCCTGTAAGATCTAGGAAGATAAAACAAGGTGTTTAACTAAGGTTAGGGATGGATAAACCAGTGCCCTAAACTTAGCTGGGCTATGTTTTTTTTCTTTTTAGGAGAGGTGTGGAATAGATCGAAAGGAAAGCCCAGATGCTATAAAAGATCATATTTAAGTTTTCCAAGATAAGAGAAAATAAATAAATTCTTTGAATGTTAACTAACCACTTAACATCTTTTATCGATGATTAGTACGAAGGAACTGGGATCGGATTTGGATGATTCCTTTCCGAAGGACCGGGATCGAATTTTTTTTACTCCTATCCGAAAATCACTTCAAACTAATTTCCGAAACCCCATATGAACATAACATCTTTTTATCGATGATTGGTACGTAGGAACCGAGATCGGATTTGGGTGATTCCTATCTAAAAAACCGAGATTGGATCTGTGCGATTCCTATTCGATAATCCCTTCAAACTAATTTTCGAAATAAAACGTTTTGATGATAAAGATCATTGATGAAAAAGATCTTCTCGATGTTGGATTACTTGTCACTAGTCCCTAGAGGTGAAATTTACCAGAATTAAAGTGGCAGTAGTGCTTCATTATGAAAATCTTCGATTTGCAAGAATATGATTTGAAATTAAGAAAGAACTCTTTGATTAAGGTGTAACGAATGATTTGTAAGGTATAACGAATGATTTGGGAACATTTTCCCTAAGTTAAAAGTTATGACATGAATATAAGAAATCTTTGGTTAAGATTTAATGAGTGACTTGGAACGATTTTCCTAAGTAAGAGAAAATGATTTGGAATTACTCCATGATTTAAGAAAGGTTTAAGTCAATCAAATTATTTGACAAATGAGGCTCAATGATTCCATATACATTTGAGAAGAAAATGGAATAAATTGAAAAGAATATATCTAAGAAATATTTGATTTAAATATAAGATGAAATAATTGATTGATGATAGATATCCACTTCTGAACTTAACATCTTTTAAAGCGACGATTGGCTTCGAAGGAACCAGAGTCGAATTTGGATGATTCCTATCTGAAAACCACTTCGAACCAATGTATATGTTCGAAAGTGAAGATATGTTGAAGATGATGATTATTGAAGACCTTGGATCTTCATAGCGTGAGGGCTGCTTGTTGAACATGCTCTAGGTCGCTCCTATTATAGAGTTACTTACAGCAGTGGTCACCCCGTTGTGGAGATTTTTCGGATTGTAAGGACTACTCGCTACTAGTGGTAATAGGAGAGTGCCTTCGGTTTCGTTCAATCCCAAAACGAACTTGTATGGTCGAATGTCCAACATTGTATTTCTGAGACACAACGTTTGACTTTTACAAATGTACATCTGCTTAGAAGCAGAAAAGGCAATTTCTCTTAGCTTAACACCCTTCTCTGCGACATACGAGCTCAGAGGTTGTATGCTTGTGGGAGTCAAATAATGATCAAAGGAATGGTAGTGTGGCATCCAAAGTGGAACTTCTTATTATCAAAATGTGGTTTTGTATGAAAAAAGTGGCTTTGAAGAAATTGATCGTAGCTTCGCGAGCCTCACACCTCGGTTATGATGGGATACTATGTGGTCTGACATACGAAAATTCAGAATAATTGAGTATGTATGGTGGAGTCAAATACATTTGGCCCTTTGGGGGATACGACCTTCAACGCATTTATTGCCCCATGTGGATAAAGTGGTTAGCTAGAGAAAAGCAAGCAACTATCGGTTATCAGTTGTAGTGTAGCAAGTATAGTTCCAAGTGACTAATTTGAGAAAAGCAATCAAGGCACCTTGGAACCTATGTCTGTTGTGCATCGATCGGAGAAAAGGCCACTAGTGCCCTATCATTGTGGAAATCCAACCCTAATGCGAGATATACGGCTTTGATCGTATTACCAAAATAGCTGTAATGACTTGTTTCATCTACCCCTTTTGGTATCATATTTTCTGTTCGGTATATTCCGTTGACCCAGTCCGGATATATTACCTTAGATTTAGTCCATATATTGATACCTTATTTGAATAAGTTTATTTGAAAAGTGTTTTCAAAAGAATGTCATTAAAAATAATATCAAGTGAATTTTGATATAGAAGTGTTTTGGTTATCATAAGATAAAAACCCATCCGTGTTTATGTGTGGACGTGGTCTTATGAGATACCCTTCTTTTCAAAGGTTTGATAACATGTCATGAACTATACATTAAATTTCAAGTATCTCACGCTGGTTTATCAAGCCTGATCCGGGTATTTTTAATACTCGGGTCAGATCCGAGTAGTTTCAGGTTGAGTTGAAGGCGGTTGGAGTTTCCAAAGGAGAGCTAGAGATCTTCCTCATCGTATGGATGTATTCTATTATCTACTACATCTATTGCATTTGTTTTTGTTTTTTTTTGTTAGCATTTGTAAAGGGAGGTGTTATAACTGTCCAAGCTGAATCTAGGTTAGACTCTATTATTGTATTTTAAAATTTTCCGCTGTAAAGATTATTATTTAAACACTATATGTTATTCCATCCATGTGAGATTCTGTTCTGTCTTTATTTTCTTTCTACCCTTAATGAACCGCTTATTCGTCCAATTTGAGTTGGACATGTGTGGTTTATTGTCGATTCAAAGGGTACGTAAAAACAGGTCATTACAATGCTTCTACAACTTTAAAGCAAATATAATGGTAGCTAATTCCAAGTCAAGCGTGGGATACCTTACTTCAGTGGTCTAAGCTGTCTAGAAGTGTAAGCAACCACTTTACCTCTCTACATCAACACAGCTCCCAATCCAGTTCTATACGCATCAGTATAAACAAACAAATCTTGATACCCCTCTGGAATAACCAACATTGGTGCATGATTCAATAAGTGGTTCAAGCTTTGGAGCGCTTTCGCACATTTATCAGTCCATACAAACTTCACATCTTTTCGTGTAAACTTAGTCATCAGTGCAGCCATCCACAAAAAAAATCCTTTATGAACCTCCGGTAATATCTAGCCAATCCAAGAAACTCTTTATCTTGGTCACTGTCTCACGTCCCTTCCAATTATTTGCCGCTGCAATCTTAGTCGGATCTACGGAAACCCTTTCTCTAAGACGACCTGACCAAGGAACTTCACTTCCTTCTTCCAAAAATGACACGTCGAAAAGATAGCCTTCAACTAATGCTCCCTCGAGGTCTCAAGAATGACTCTAAGATGAACTTCGTGTTCCATCTCATCCTTAGAGTATATCAAAATATCATCTATGAAGACCAACCCAAATCTACCCAAGTGCGCTTGGTAAAGTCTATTTGTGATACCCACAAAGAATGTCGGTGCATTAGTCAGTCTGAACGGCATAACTAACCATTCGTACGATCCATGCCTTATTCTAAACGCCATCAAAGGAATGTTATCCACTGCCACTCTAAGCTGATGAAATATTATTGCCAAATCTAGCTGAGAGAATACCTTAGCTCCACTTAACTGACCAAACAAATCGTTAATTCTCGGTAATGGATATCCGTTCTTTAACGTCTTCTCATTCAACTTACACTAATCGATATACAGCCTCAGCTATCTGTCCGGGTTCATAGCATATACAGTGGTAGCCCCTCGTGGTGAACTATTGATCTAATAATACTCTTGCTTTCCAAATTTACCAACTGCACCTTCAACTCTTTCATTTCTGTAGGTGTCATCCTGCTTGGTGACCTAGACACTGGTTCAGCTCCAGGCACGAAATCAATTCAAAACTCAATAGCTCGTTACGGTGGTAGTCCAACAACTAGCTCAAATCCATTGGAGAATTCTCTGACTACGAAGATTCGATGTAAATCATCCTCCATCTGCATAATACCCAATAAAGCATTCACTTTGCTGCTAGGGTTTTCTATGGTATAAACTATCCGATCACAACAATCTGGTTGACTAAGTGATATTTTTCTATTGTGGCAAAATATCCTAGCATCATATTTACTTAACTAATCAATCCTAAGGATAATTCCAAAGCCTAAAAAATCAAAAACATGCAAACAACAATCAAAGGTATGGCCTAGCAAATCAAATTCTAAATGGTCATATCTTATCCCAAGTGTTGCAGAACCTCGTATTGAATTAACAACCATTAAGCATGTAACTAAGTAAGGGGGTTCTAGGTTTAGCCTATCTGCCAGGCATCGAGAAATAAAAGAATGAGATGCTCCAGTATCAAATAGAATGCTAACAGCCATACCATGGATTTGCAACGAGCCTCCCAAAATAGCCTTTCTTTTTCCTGCACTCCTGGCCTTGCGGTTGTGGGCCCCAAAGCATAAACTCGCCCCCTTCCTTCCTTTGGAGACTTCGGGCACTTATTCTTGTAATGACCCACCTAATGACAATTAAAGCATCTTACACCCTTCTTTCCTCCAGCCTCCTTTTCTTTTCCCTTACTGGCTCAACACCTGTTGGCATAGTGTCCCTTCTTGTTGCAGTTGTAGCAAACCACTTCAGCCTTACCTTTCTTTTGTGCTCCATCTTTCTAAGCAGCCTTTTTCTGGAAAAATTTCTTTTTCTGAGCTTGTCCCATATGGACCCCCTTCACCTTCTTCCTTAAGCAAGCCAATGCCTCTTCCTGTCTTAATGCCATTTCAACAACCACATCACTAGGGTCTCTCAAGTGCGGCAAAATAGCACTTATCAGTTCTAGATTCAATCCACTGACATACTTTTCGTTCCTACTGATCACGGTATCTACTAAGGCATACTCGTATCGGGCCAATTCCTCAAACTTCCTTGTGTACTCCAACATGGTCATATCTCCCTACTCCAATTCTACAAACTTCCTTACCAATGCAGCCTGCCAGCCAATCTCCGCGTCTGTGCATCATTCAATCCTAGATCAAGAAAAATTCTTTCACAATGCGGTAGCCAGTTTTCCACTTCAATCACATCTTCTGTACAATAAATGGCTTCCCTCCAAGACTGATGTAATCCCTACTCAAGTTGGCATACTTATTGACGGTAGGAACTTCTTGAGCTCCTCCTCCAGCAGAGTTACCTCCAACAGCACCAGCTGCTACTCCAGCTTGCACCATATTTACAAAGAACTGAAACATCGCTCCCATGTCCACTTGGGGAACTCCTGCACTAGCAGTTTTAGCTTATGCCTGATCGGGATTTCTCCTATTGTTTGGTCGGGCATTTCCGTTGGTGGTGCTACTATCTCCTCCAGTATTCGCTCTGCTTCTTGTCCCCTCCATATTTGTAATCAAACCTTGTGAGATACAGTTGAATAACCTAACTAAGATAGAATTCTATAGATATAGTGTATACTTGTGTGTGTGTCTATATGTATATATATATATATATGTATATGTATATATAACAATACAAATACATTACTATAGAATTATCCCATACCCTGATCCTAACTCTAATTTCTATAGATTATGTTTTCAAAAATCATTTTATATTTTATAAACCATGCTCTAATACTAGCTGTAACATTCCCTATCCAGAGGCCAAAAACTAAGCGCTATAGATGTTGAAGTCATCTATGGTATTAGCTTTCGGCAACTAAATACGGCTATGTTAAAGGTATCAACAGTATCAGAAGAATTTGATTGTTAAACAAACACAGATTTCGAAAACCACAAATTTGTTCATTATATTTCCAAATCGAAATTGTTCCACAGTCACGCCACATAGCCCAAATCGTTTTTCCAGGCACGGATTAAGTATAATTATTACAAATTACGCCGAATGCGGTATATAAAGATACCCCTCGGTTGATTAGAGTTGTATGGCCATATTAGACCTAATACGCAATAACACAATGGAAATCCATCATATCATAGTAAAAGCAAAAAATCCTAAGTATCCATCCATTGCCTTATGCATTCCTATGGTCGCTTATTCATCAAAAATCCTATTAAACCTGAAAAGAAACTTAATCCCTCAGCCTACTCAAATTAATTTTGAGCACCCAAGAGTTCAAGGGGAAAACATAAACTTCAAATCAGACATAAAGCCTGGTATGAATAATACTATACATCTTGGTTTAACAATGTTAAGTGAGACCACGCCGCTTAAAGGAATGGGTTTCCCCTCACTAACATTTTCTAAAGCAAATCTTTGCAAAACCTTTCGTAAAACCATATACTATGCTCCTGCATTCATAATGGTTAGATACTATACAGTAAACATTATATAAACATACATAAATATCAAGTAACAATGAACAATCTATCCAAAAATATAAGTTTTGTTTGGATAACTTTTATCCTTTGGCCGAATTGGGCCTATCAGACAATATAATCAAAATTAACCCAACATCTGTTAGATATTCATTTTCTGGATTATTTATCCTTTACTATCTATTAAACCTTCCCTACTTGGATGGTTTGTCTTTAACTATATATTAAATACTTTACTTCCGGCCGGTCTATCCCAAATGTAATTATCTCACAGGTCTTCCTGATCCTAATGGTTTTTCAAGCTTACCAACAACCTATCTGTATACAAACATATTTCCTT
This sequence comes from Allium cepa, assembly GCA_030765085.1. NCBI lineage: Eukaryota > Viridiplantae > Streptophyta > Magnoliopsida > Asparagales > Amaryllidaceae > Allium > Allium cepa. The sequence continues at coordinate 503,859,878 of CM060945.1, forward strand.
ATGTGTGTAAATATAATTTTAGTCTACCTGTGACAAAGCCCTACACATTGGTGGACAACAATTAACTAGGGCTACTAGCTAATGTATAGGGCGCGACCTCATACTAGTCTCATATGTTTTCTAATATCTGAGTCATTTATACTTAAGGATTGCCTCCCATAATTTTCCTTGAAAACACTTTCAAAATGATTTAAACCTTTAAGTCAAATTTAAACAAGGAAAAGAATTTAATCTTTATACTTTACTTAAATCATATTACCATGTTAGATATATATATCTATATCCTTTACTCCAAAAATTTTGATGAAAACATTTAATCATTTGAAAGAACCTATTTCTAAACCTTTGAAATCATCTCATTCAAAACCAAAGAATAAACCTTTCGAAACTAAACCTTTCGAAACCACTAAAATAAACCGTTCAAAATCAATAATGCTTTGGACATCCTTCTTTAAGTTACTTTAAAACATTGCCTTAGAAAACTTTGGAGAACCTTCCATTTAAACCTTTTGAAGTCATTCAACTTAAACCTTTCAAAACCATTCAATAAACAAACACTTTGAAGGCACTAAACCTTTTAAAACATGAACCCTCCGAAGGCATATTGGGCTCAATTCAAAATAATCCAAAAACTTTCTTTTAAAACCTTTCGACTTCATTGGAAACAACCTTTTGAAAGCTTTGGATTATACTTTATAAAACAAGGGTAAATCACCTAAGTCAAAAGCTTCTATTCAATAGCATTGGAGAAACGACTAGTTTTAAAAATAGGTAAACATTTTGACTGGGTCGGAAGGTTTAAGAAAAACATTTATAAAAGCAGTAGAAACCCTCCGACTATGTCAGAAGGTTTCAAAACAAGGTAATAGTGGAAGTAGCAATAACCTATCGACTATGTCGGAAGGTTTAAAATCTTTCTTTTAAATAATTAGACCCGGTTGAAAGTAACCAAGTCGAAAGCTCAAATTCGAAAGCAAAGCAGGCGAAAGCTTTTCATTAATAAAACAATTATATTCCAACCATTTAGGCCATCAACCCTTCGACCATAAACCTTTCGGATTTATTCAATTCATTACATACCATATATTTGTTACCTTATGTGTTGAACTTTGATTTTGTCGAAAGCTATCCCTTTGACTATGACAAAAGGTCTGGGGTGGAAGATATACTACCATGTAGGTCGAAACATGGAAAAAGTGTGATTATTGTTTTCAAACTTAAAGAAGAAACTTTTCTACCAACTTGCCTTTGTTTTTCAATTTTCCATTGGCTAATAAATACTTTTCAGAAATAAACTATCACTATTACTAAAATTTAGATAATCATTTTATTTTACAAAATGCACTTTTCCTTTATTAAATATATGGAACATTCAAGTCCTATACATTAAATTATTTTACATATTCATCAAATGAGTTAGGAAAAATCTACAAAAATCCCAAAAAATCTATTTTAATATATTACCTAACATATTAAAATCTCAAACCCAAACAATTATTATTTTAGCAGAAAATGATTTAAAGCCCAATAAGTAATTCTTCATTAGAAGTTAATTTAAAATCCATATTGAATCAGCAAATTATGAAAATCAAAACCCATCTCCAAAATATTATTCCAGACATATCTTTAAATTTCAAAGGTATTCGGATGTCATTAAATAGGGATTTCATACCAAACATATACTAAAACATGAATGAACATGTATAATTTCACCAACCATGTATATCTTTTAACATAAAACATGGCATAATTATATATCAGAAAAAATTTCAAATCTAATCACAAAACCAAAAACCAAAAGAATTAGGGATGTAGTTATTATTCACCTTAGCTTTGAAGTTTTAGATGAGACTTTTGATTGTTGAATTAGTTAATTACTTCTCTTCTCTTGTATCCTAGCTTAAATTCTTATCTTGAGAATTGGAAATGGTGGTCGGCCTCAACAAATTAGTTTTAGTGAAATGAGAGTAAGTGAACATGAGTTACTCCTCTCCTAAGGGTTTAGGGTATAGGATTTTACTATTTTTCATATTACCCTTCTCATATCCTAACACATCATCTAGTGTCATTTAATTTTAGTTAACCCATCTAGCATGGCACGGCTACCTTTATCTAATTAAATCTCAACCTATTAATACTCACATTCCTATAATTTAATTTGACTAATTAAATATCAAAAAAGAAGGTTATAAAAATATAGAGTGTTACAATAGTCCAGAAAAGAGCGGTTAGCTCAAAATTTAGAACAAATAGTCAGTAAAGAACAAATAGTTCAGATTTTAGATAGATAGTCTATTTTATTTCCTGTTTTAGCATAATGGATATTGCTATATTATTAGAATATGTTGATTAACCAGTTGGTTGAAAGAAAGGATTTGCAAAATATGTGTTTTGAAAAGAGATATTAGTGAGAGGAAACCCGTTCCGCTAAGTGGCATGGTCTTACTAGTTATCGGTAAAAACTGAGATGTAATAGATATTGTTCATAACAGGCTTTATTTCTGACTTGAAGTTTTGTTCCCCATTAAACTCTCGGGTTCTCAAAATTTGATTGAGTAGGCAGAGGGTCTAGGTTTTCAGGTTTTAGCAGATTTTGGCGAATAAAGCATCCGAAGATGAGTAGGGGACTAACGGATAGCTAATTTAGGAATTCTGTTTTAAAATTGTTTCTGTTGTGTATAAAAAAAAATATGTCTATATTACTTTGATCATCCAACGGGGCATCTTCATATGTCGCTCTTAGCTTATTGTTGTAAATTATATTTGATCAATGCCTAGGATTACGTTTTGGATTTTTGTAATTTGGATATGATTAATTTGAAATATAATCACCGAAATTGTTGCTTTTGGAAATCTGTGATTTTATTCATATTCAAGTGCTTTTGATATTATGGATGCCGTTAACACTGCGTATTTCGTCACAAAAGTTAATACTGTGGATGACTGTAGCATCCATAGCGCTTAGCTTTTAGCATCCAGATACGGGATGTGACAGCTTGGTATCAGAGCATAGGTTTATGAAAAATTTAACTAAAAATTGTTTTTGAAAACAAAAATCCAAGAAAATTGGAGTAAGATTTGGGGTTGGGTTAATGCCACGGTAACGTACTTGCAAATGCTATATATAAGTATGCGCTTTATCTCCATTCATTTATCTTTGATTAGTTTATCTTTCTGTATCTCATGAGGTTTGAATACAGATATGGATGGTAGAAGAAGCAGAGTTAACCAAGGAGGGGGAAGCACCGAAAGGAACGCCGGACCTAATGTAGGGAGAGGCTAAGGTCAGGCGGAGAATGTTGATGTAGAAGTTCCGCAGGTCAGAATGGAAGCCATGCATCAGTTTTTCAGGGATATGATGCAGGCAGCAGTTGCACAGAAAATGCTGCAGGAGCAGGGGTTATAGAAGTTCAAGTAGTTAATCATTTCACTAAGATGACCAGTGATTATGCGAAGCTAAGAGGCAAGCCCTTTATGGGAACGGAGGATGCCATTGAAGTAGAGAATTGGTTGTGGCACTACGAAATGATTTTTGCAGATTTAGGTCTCAATGACGAGAACAAGAGTGGTTAGCATCCAGGTAGCTTCAGGGAACCACATTGTTCTCGTGGAATAGTGTAACAGCGACAATTAATGAGGAGACAGTAGCCTAGGAGGATTTCTAGAGGAGATTTCAGGAGAGTTTTATCTCAATAATGGCATAATTCGCTTTGATTAGGCAGTTTGTTGAGCTGGTACAAGCCGAGATGTCTGTTGCTGAGTATGCCAGGAAGTTTGAAGTGTTCGCTCGGCATGGGTATGCTTCTGTAGATACCATGTTGAAATAGAATGAGATGTTTATCGGAGGATTGAAGCCAGAATTGGCTAGTGCTACTTTGTCTCATCATAGATATCCTTCTGATATTGTTATAGAGCTGGCTTTGAGGCGGGAAGAAGTCCCTAAGTCTTTGGAGAAGAGCGAGGAAAAAGTGGCCCAGGTCAGGCAAAGCCAAAAGCGGAAATTCTTTGCCGAGAAAGGTGCTCAAAAGGGTGGAGCAGCCAAGAAAGCAAAGTTAGAACTTTTCTACTATTAATGCGATAAGAAAGGGCACTTTGATAATAACCTTCGCTCACGGAAAGCGAAAGATGTGGCTAAGGAAGAGAATGTCAGGTATTTTAACTTTGACCAGATAGGTCATTATAAGAACCAGTGCAAGGAGCCGATTAGAGATGGTAAAGGCAACATGTATGCATTGGAGCCAGCCGCTCCCAAGCCAACAGCCCAAGAGAAGGGAAAGTTAGTTCTTGGGGGAACGCTTCAGATTCATGGTATGTTTGTTAGTGTTTTATTTGATACTGGTGCATCGCATTCTTTTATATCTATATGTTTGATAGATAAGCTTAACCTTCAATCCATATATTTAGTTACTTCCTTACAATTTGTGAATCCAATAGGAGGGTATGCAACTCTAGGGCTGAGATGTGACTATTTTGAGTTTGACCTATTAAGTCATACTTTTGAGTGCAATTTGCATGTGTTTGATTTTGTGGGGTTTAGGATCATACCAGGTATGGATTGTTTAAGTGAGTACGATGCTAAGATATTTTTCCAAGGCAGGAATATATTTCTTAGTTACCCGGATTGTAGTGATCGAATTGTTTTCACCATAGGATGTTCTAGTGGTGCTGTGTTTGCTTTGTTTGGTGCGTTGGATTTAGATGATGAGATGAGCTGAGCTTTAATGGTTGGAGAATTCGCAAAGTTTGAGCCTGTAGTTGGATTACCGCCGAAACAAGGCATTAAGTTTTGGATAAATTTTGTTCTGGGAGCAAAACCAGTGAGTAGACTGCTAAGAAGGATGACCTCTTCGGAGATGAGAGAGTTGAAGGTGCAGCTGATGGATTTAGAGAACAATAGTTTTGATCGGCTGAGCAGTTCATCCTGGGGTGTAACGATAGTGTTTTTGAAGAAGCCGGATGGATCGTTAAGGCTATGTATCGATTATTGTAAGTTGAATGAGAGGACAATAAAGAATCGATATGCATTGTCTAAGATTGGTGACTTCTTCAACTAGAGTAGAGGTATTTTCTTAATTGGATTTAGCAATAGATTTCCATCAGCTCAGATTAGCAAAGGATAGTATACCTTTGACAGCATTTAGGTCCAGAAATGGATTTTATGAATGGTTATTATGCCGTTCGGACTGACCAATGCCCCAACTTTCTTTATAGATTACATGAACTTGATTTTCCGAGAGAACTTGGATAGGTTCGTGCTAGTTTTCATAGATGGTATCCTGATTTACTCTAAGGATAAAAAAGAGCATGAAGTTCATCTTAAAGTGGTGCTTGAGACGCTGAGACAGCATCGAATGAAAGTGAAGCTGTCGAAATGTCACTTCTGGAAGAAGGAGGTGAATTTTCTTGGTTATGTCATCTCAGAGGAAGGGTTATCAGTAGATCTGACTAAGATCGAGGCAGTGAGTAGTTGGAAGAGACCAGAGACAGTAACCGAGATTAAGAGTTTCCTTGGGTAGGCTGGTTATTGCTAGAGATTTATTAAGGATTTCTCGTGAATAGCAGCACTGATGACCAGGCTTCCAAGGAAGGATGTGAATTACATGTGGACCGATAAGCATAAAGAAGCATTCCAGAGTTTGAAACACTTATTGACCCATGCACCTGTGTTGGTAGTTCTATAGAGGAATTAGGACTTGGTAGTTTATACCAACCCGTGTGGAATAGGATTAGGAGCTGAGTTGATATAGAGATGTAAAGTGATTGCCTATGCTTCTAGATAGCTTAGACCGCATAAGGTCAGATATCTAATGCATGATTTAGAGTTGGCTACTGTGATTTTTGCTTTGAAGGTGTGGCGACATTACCTTTTGGGAGAAAGGTTTGAGCTGTTTACAGATCATAAGTCGTTGAAGTATTTGTTCTCTTAGAAGGAGCTGAACATGAGACAGCAGAGATGATTAGAGTTTATAGCCATTTATGATTTTAGGATTGAGTAAAGACCAGGGAAAGGCAGTAGGGTAGCAGATGCACTTAGCAGGAAATATCAGAATGCAGTGTTGGCAATGAGGCTGAGTGGAAAAATTTGAAGCATTAGCAGATTGCAGAGTGCAATGGAGGTCCAAGGTAGGGTCTAGTGGTAATACAGTTGTATTGTCTTGTTTGGATGTTCGACCGGTTTTGCTCGAAAATATTGCTTTTAAGTAGATAGAGGATCCAGTGTTAGCTGAACGGATCAGTAAGCTAAAGGAAGGAACCGACAGCGATGACTTGAAAGATTTCGGTGTTGACCAAAATGAGTGGTTCATAAAGAAAGGAAGATTATGTGTTCCGAGTGTAGGAAACATAAGAAAGGAAGTATTAGATGAATGCCGACGTTCGAAATTCACTGTACATCCCGGAGGTACCAAGATGTATTGTAAGGACCCGATTCTTCGACTTCTGAAAACCGACATCAATACGTTCATTGTATCACCGCCGAGCACTCGAATGCCGGAAAACCGAACACTTAGGGTTTTTAGAAAAAAAGAAAGAGGTAGAAGAAGAAAGAAAAGGTAGAACAGAACAGAAAGAAAACAACAGAACAATATCAGAATCTCACAATCGCAGCGGAACAACATATAATAAATAAATGAATAATCTTTAAACAAAGAACTATATCAGTTATTACTTTACATTACATTTCATTACATCATCAGAGTGTACAACTATAAACAACAAATAGCGGAAAAGAAATATTATATACTAGTGAATACGCCATGCCATCCATCTTGCCTCCAGCAACTCCTGAATTCCAGAATATCCTGATAAACCTGACTCTTGACTGCCCGTGTGGAAATTGGTGGGCACCCAGAGTTTAGGAAGGAAAACAATAAACTCCGAGTCAGTCATGTGACTGGTGTGAGAACTCAAAACAGTTTATTTATCTTTAAAAAACAAAATAGAGGATAATTTTTAAAATAGATTCGCAATGCTTTTAAAAATGAGACTACCATAAGACCTCCCACCACACACACAATGCAAACGCAGACTTGGAGGAGATTTCTTCTTATGTTAGTCAAAGATGCTTACTACGTAAAATCAAATCATTTTTGATATTATTATTAGTGCATAGTGTAGAAAACATTTCGAAAGTAGAATATAAATCTTAGCCAGCATAGGTACCATTATATTATGCCTGCTATAGCTACCTCCTGAGGAAGCAGGTTCTACAACTAAAACCGTACAAGGCTCGTATTGTTTCTTTGGATTTCCAACAAATGGTCAAGCCAAGGAACTTCCCATTGCTATATGGAAACGCCTCTGAAATGTCGCCCCGAGAACCAAACCAGATCTCTGCCAACACAAGGCCGGGTTACCCCTAACTGGGTAACTACTGACACGAAGATGTCATCCCCCGATCGTAACCGATCTACATCCAAGGATCCTCGATTTTCAACAACCACAAAGAAATAAGTTTACAGCAACAAGATAGGTTAAATATCTGGGCTCCATACCATGATACCACCTCTATCCAGAAGGAATGACATACACTAAAGGGCGCTACCCCTAATAACCTTGCTGCATCCTTCCTGTTTTGACCACTTCCAGGGTGTGAGGTCCGATGAAGTCTCGTCCACAAAGTCACGCTTTGGTACAAAAGCTGTGCTTTGGGTCAACAAATGATCAAAGTAACGATCATAAAGATAAATGATCAAACAAATGATCATATCACAAGTGATCAAACAATGATCATTTCACAACAACACTCAGCATGTCACATTACCAAATTGGGAATATATCGCTGATAACCATCAACTACATAACCTCTGAGCTCGTACGTCTCAGAGAAGGGTGTTAAGCTAAAAGAATAAATTCTCCGCCACCAACAGAAATATATTTGAAAGAAAACAGCTTTATATCTCAATTTTTAATGTCAGACATACAACCAATACAAGTCTATTCCGGGATCGAACAGAACTGAAGGCACTTACAAAGAAGTCCTTGCAATCCGGATATTCACTAATCACGTCCGGACTTCCCATCACATATGGAATTTCTATACCGAGGCCATTCGGTGCAGAAACATTCGACGGTAATCCTTCCGTTTTCAAAAATATTCGGTCTTCAACACTGGTCTTCAAATGCAATTCATAACGACGTATCACACATTCGGAATGGGTTATACAACCTCAAGGTCTTTCCCGGCTAACCCGAATAGTGAGCGCTTATACAAAAATAAGTGTGGCATTCAAATTCAAACAAATCACAACAAATACCTATTCAAAAGTAAATATTGATTGTCGGTTATTGAACTATCAATGGATATGCACAACATCACCAGATTCCAAATAATTTTCCAAATTATTTATTTTCCAAAAATATCTTTACAAGATGTATATTTTATTTTCCACACTACAACCATTTGAAAACAATTTTCAAATCACTTTTCATCTTTACCACTTTTGAAAAACAAATTTCAATCATTTTCCTTACGCAGAAATACTTTCATTTCAACATGGTTCTTTTAAACCCATTAGATAAATCCTTAATTATTTACCTTATATTTACGTTCAAAATCCATAAATTAATTCCCACACTTCAAAAATAAATCAACGATTATTTTTAAACAAATTCCCTTTCTTTTATAAATTCCATAGTGAATTTATATTTCAAAATATCTATGAATACACAATTTCAATTATTCATTTTCAATTTATCTTCAAAAAGATAAATTCTCAAAAACGTTTCATTTCACATTGGAAAAACATTTCCATACTTATTTAATAAGTAATTCACAAATCCATTTATTTTCAACACTTGGAAAATATTCAATATACTTAAATCGAAATTAAGTATATATTTCATTCTTTAAGGAAATCATTCTTTTAAACATATTTATTTGGGCCAAAACGAATGTTGCGTAAAACATCTTTACGACAACCCAAAATCACTAGTATAGGGATTCGAAATTTAAAACAGATATCTAAATCCCAATACTATACAAAACATTTCCTTTCGGAAATCATTTACTATAACAACAGTGTTATAGTCCACCATTTCCTTCTATTTCTTGAAAACGTCTATTTCAACAATGAATGTTGAAATATATGGTTTCGAATCTTAACACATTTTTAAAAACATCGTTAGATCATTTTAATTCTATTTAAAACATCACATCTACAACATTTTCTTTACCATATTATTCACTATTCAAAAACGTGAATATACTTCGTTAACCAATTTCATCATTTCTATACATTTTATTTTAAAGGATTATTCACTGTCTAAAACGTGAATATAACTCCATTAATAATTATAACAAATTACTTATCAAAATAAGTCGTTTTGCGGATTTATAAAACAATGTTTATAAACTCCATTTCTATTTATTTTATAACAACTTCCTTTTATAAATCTCCTTTATTAATCTATTTCAATTTATAACTCAATTATATACTAAAGGTTCATATTATAAGTTAAATGCTTATAATTTATTTGTTTACAAAGTCGTTCTTTTAAACTTCCCAAATTATAAATCTTATAACTTATAAGATTCATTTATTTACCCAAATTTATTCTTTTAATAACTTTACAAATTTTATAAACTACTGCTTATAAAATTTCATTTATAACTTCTCCGTTTATAATTCTATAAATTTCATTCATTTATGAAATTCATTTACAATTCATTCTAACACTTATAAAAACTCGTTTTATAATTCAAATATTTAATTTATAAATATCAATTTATAAATCCTTTATATAAATCAATTTATATTATTATTTTAAAATGTCTTCAAACTCCTTTATAATTTCATCATTTTCTTTGATTTATAAAATAATCAAATTTCATAAGTCCTATATTTGAACTTCTTATAATAAATTCAAAAATCCCAATTGAAACTATTTTATAAAATCATTAACCCCATATTTTCAAAAATTAACTTTTAACTATATTTCTCAAAAATCATAATTTTTATAACATTAAAATTATAACGTTTATTTATTTAAAATGAATCAATTTCAAAAATATTTTATAAACATCTACTTTCAAAAATCAATTTTAAAATCCTTTTAAAATTCCAAAATTGGCCCAATGATGCTACACACCAAATAGTCAATCACGACTATAACGACATCATATATCGATATGATAATCAATGAATATCAAAATATCCATAATCAAATAAATACTGTTGAGAAATCCAGTTAGATCCCTCCAACCTGTTTTCCTGCATCCAAAGATGTTATCACAATACCAGTCCCGTTCCAGTACGGAATTATCGCGTTATATAGGATTTAAAATATTATCCGCTTAATAGACGGCGCAATAGGGTCTCATCCGCTATATAATGCGGGAAATCAACTCCAAGTACATAAATAATACCAATTTCACTTACTGTGAAATATACGCGGTATATGTTTTTAATAAATAACCTCCGTTTACTAACGGCGCATAATATCTATTTTAACAATCAATAGATAATAATTTATCATCCAGGCATACAATCATCAATTTTAAATCTAACTATTTAAAATAAAATCGAAAATGATTCGATTGAGTGAGAAGTTCTCACCTTGATTTCAATTTCGTTTTCAGCTTTTATTTCGAATAACTACAAACAACTCCAATACAATTTCATAGCGTAGTGCTCGTCGATACGAACCCAACGCAACTAGTTTCATGCATTTTCAACCTCGTATGAAAAAGATATGAATTTTTAAAGTTTACACGAATTTTTAATATAAATTTACAACATAATTCTATTTTCTTAAACCTAAATCAATATCTGGCCGTTGATTCCATCCTCTGCAACATCGCGGCCATCTGCCTTTTCTTTCCCCATCTCCCAGTAACAAACACGCACAGCCGAACCCATAGCCGCCCCTATTTCATGAATTTTTTCACCATCTACGTCGCTCGAAACTCCATCACTCCACCACCACTTCGAAGCTCTCGCTAAGAGCTACCTTCGGCATGAACCCCTTGGAGCTCGGCTGCACGTGTATCGAGAAAAACATGATGAAACGCGCGCCCTTCCCTGGCCGATTACGACGAATCCGAGCCACTTCAACACAAATCCACCGTTGGATGTGAAGTACTTGGCGAGCTCTTCAATTTATTAGTTGGAAGTTTCGGCTAAATATTTACGGATTGGAAGATAATTGGAGGGGAAGATGATTTATTTTCGGCCATTGACTTCATGGCCGGCGGCTCTGAATGGAAGCCCTAGGGTTTGAGAATTTTTTTTTGCAAAAGTGAAATATAAGGGGCTTATATAGAAAATTTCGCAAACACTATTAATCCCGGAATTTCCAAACTCCAAACGAAGCGCGCCGGTTGAAGTTCCTAAGGTTTACCCCACGTTCCGAACACAATGGAACGTGTTTCGGGAGCTAATTCGATCATCTGTGCGATTTATGGCAATAAACGTTCGATTTTAAATTAAATCGGTAAATCAAATTTCTAGGCGTTTAGCTTGCACCGGACAAACGGTAAATCCGATTGACTTGAAATTTGAAACCATACAATAATATCACATTATGGATCCGATGAAACTAGTTTCGTCGAAATCCGAGACTGTTTGAAAAATGGCTATTTTAACTTGCCAAATTAATATTAAAACAATTTCGATGCGTTTCGAGCTGCCGGTCAAACGAAAACTCCGATTGACACGAAAATTGAAATCCGATAATAACAAACTATTACGGATCTAATGGAACTAGTTTCATCCAATTCTGAGACTGTTCGAAAATTGACTAATTTCACTAGTCGATTTAAATATTAAAATATTCAACTTTCACAAATTAACTTCTAATTCGATTTTAAAAGTTCATAAACATCTTTCTAACTTCAATATGATAAAATAAAATTTTACAAATCAATTTCAATCATATTTAACCAAAATTTCAATTATTTCTGTATTTTAACATATTAAATCATCGATTTAATTATTCAATTAAATCCAATTATTCGAAATAAAATTTATTCGACTTATAAATTTCACTTATTAATATTTAAAATTAATTAAATATTCAGATTTTAATTAATACAAATTCTGGGTCGTTACAAACTTCCCCCTTAAAAGAATTTCGTCCTCGAAATTACCAAGTAAGAAAAATTACAGAATCTATTAACTTTCCTAAAATCCATAGTTAAACTTCTTACAATAACTTTACTAAGTTTTCAAATCATACATAGTTATCTTTTCAAAAACAACTACTATTGTTTAACTTTCAACTCCAAATCAAAGTTATAGTTTTCAAAAATTTCCAATTTTTCTCAAATTTTTCTAACGCCTTAAATTTTCAGAAAAATTCGCCATAGTCTCCTTTGCGCAGCTCGATCCGAAAAAAATGACAGTATATATATCACAAATATACATCTCATCAAGTGATGAGGCATCCCGCAGGGAAAAAAGTGTAAAAGTACGATATTTAATCCGAGATATGTACCTTATATTTTATTAGCGAGCATATATGGCTAATATAGCGCGAAAGCGAGCTCCAAATGCGAAGCAAACGCGATCCGCACCTACTACACACTCAACAAACAAATGAGAAACATGTATATAGACAATAGCATCGATGTACAACATATAGCAACATAATAACTATACATGCCAACATAGAAAATGCAGTAAAAGCAATATATTCAACCATCAACCAACTATCATCCAACTCGCATTCAACTAACATTCATTTTCAATTAGTTTATATTCACTAATTCATATTCAAGTTGGTTCACTTCCAAATCAAATTCAATTTTATTTAAGATTCACTTAACTTCCAATTGAGTTCAATTACTTTAGCTTTCAATTTCATTAACTCAATTGCATATGGGTTTTTTTATACAATTCACTAACAATCATATATCAACCAATGTATATTAATTACAACCAAATTCCTTTGCTTATACTCATTCAATTTGGTTTAACACCTTCACTTTCAATTGGTTTAATTAAATTGATTTTCATTCAATTATTCAACTTCCAATAACATTAGATTTTAATGAATTAACACTTACATTCATTATTTCATATCAACTATTTACATTTAATTGATTATATATTCAATTCATTCAATTCAATTTCTAATTCATTTAACCACAAAAGTTGAATTTCATTTATATAACTCAAGTTCACATCCATCACTTAACTTTATTAATTTACTTTGATACCAAAATCAACTTCATTCAACATCTCTTAAGTTATATTTCATTTCAACATTATTTGGCTTTACTTAACTTAAATTCCAACTTATAAATCAAATTCAGATTCCCAATTCTAAAGTACATTTAACTTTAAATTCATAAATATATTCATATAGTTTCACTTCTTATATATATATAAGGTTATTTCACAATTGTAAATTATATTAATTATAATTCAATTCTTATAATTTATTTTACTTATACAATTATTCTTTTGTTTGTGCAATAACTCCTTAATTTAGATTATTCAAACATCTTTTAATTAACTTATATATATATTCTTACATTTTCAACAACAAAACTATCAACTTATATATACTTTAATAATTCTGAAAAAATTATTCCTTTATATATAAAATATACTCAAGGTAAAAAAAAATTCATTTACCCAATTTAAAACAATATCGTGTCAAATTGTTCTGTACAAGTGTTTAGAGATCCCTATCAACAACATTAATTACTCGTATTAACCAGAATCCGTATACCACTCAACAAACCAATCATCACAATATAAAATAATTTCATATTCACTAACAAATACACATTCATAGCTATTATTACACTCAAACTCATTCTAGAGTACTACTGACTCTATCTCTATTAAGTACTACCCAACAGAGCCATGGTTATCGCTTAAACATATGCTCTGATACCACATTGTAAGGACCCGATTCTTCGACTTTTGAAAACCGACATCAATACGTTCATTGTATCACCGCCGAGCACTCGAATGCCGAAAAACCAAACACTTAGGGTTTTTAGAAAAAAAGAAAGAGGTAGAAGAAGAAAGAAAAGGTAGAACAGAACAGAAAGAAAACAACAGAACAATATCAGAATCTCACAATCGCAGCGGAACAACATATAATAAATAAATGAATAATCTTTAAACAAAGAACTATATCGGTTATTACTTTACATTACATTTCATTACATCATCAGAGTGTACAACTATAAACAACAAATAGCGGAAAAGAAATACTATATACTAGTGAATACGCCATGCCATTCATCTTGCCTCCAGCAACTCCTGAATTCCAGAATATCCTGATAAACCTGACTCTTGACTGCCCGTGTGGAAATTGGTGGGCACTCAAAGTTTAGGAAGGCAAACAATAAACTCCGAGTCAATCATGTGACTGGTGTGAGAACTCAAAACAGTTTATTTATCTTTAAAAAACAAAATAGAGGATTATTTTTGAAATAGATTCGCAATGCTTTTAAAAATGAGACTACCATAAGACCTCCCACCACACACACAATGCAAACGCAGACTTGGAGGAGATTTCTTCTTATGTTAGTCAAAGATGCTTACTACGTAAAATCAAATCATTTTTGATATTATTATTAGTGCGTAGTGTAGAAAACATTTCGAAAGTAGAATATAAATCTTAGCCAGCATAGGTACCATTATATTATGCCTGCTATAGCTACCTTCTGAGGAAGCAGGCTCTACAACTAAAACCGTACAAGGCTCGTATTATTTCTTTGGATTTCCAACAAATGGTCAGGCCAAGGAACTTCCCATTGCCACATGAAAACGCCTCTGGAATGACGTCCCGAGAACCAAACCGGATCTCTGCCAACACAAGGCCGGTTACCCCCAACTGGGTAACTACTGACACGAATATGTCATCCCCCGATCGTAACCGATCTACATCCGAGGATCCTCGATTTCCAACAACCACAAAGTAATAAGTTTGCAGCAACAACATAGGTTAAATATTTGGGCTCCATACCATGATACCACCTCTATCCAGAAGGAAAGACATACACTAAAGGGCGCTACCCCTAATAACCTTGCTGCATCCTTCCTGTTTTGACCATTTCCAGGGTGTGAGGTCCGACGAAGTCTCGTCCACAAAGCCACGCTTTGGTACAAAAGCTGTGCTTTGGGTCAACAAATGATCAAAGTAATGATCATAAAGATAAATGATCAAACAAATGATCATATCACAAATGATCAAACAATGATCATTTCACAACAACACTCAGCATGTCACATTACCAAATTGGGAATATATCGCTGATAACCATCAACTACATAACCTTTGAGCTCGTACGTCTCAGAGAAGGGTGTTAAGCTAAAAGAATAAATTCTCTGCCACCAACAGAAATATATTTGAAAGAAATCAGCTTTATATCTCAATTTGTAATGTCAGACATACAATCAATACAAGTCTTTTCCGGGATCGAACAGAACCGAAGGCACTTACAAAGAAGTCCTTGCAATCTGGATATTCACTAATCACGTCCGGACTTCCCATCACATATGGAATTTCTATACCGGGGCCATTCGGCGCAAAAACATTCGACGGTAATCCTTCCGTTTTCAAAAATATATGGTCTTCAACATCGATCTTCAAATGCAATTTATAACGACGTATCACATATTCGGAATGGGATATACCACCCCAAGGTCCTTTCCCGGCTAACCCGAATAGTGAGCGCTTATTCAACAATAAGTGTGGCATTCAAATTCAAACAAATCACAACAAATACCCATTCAAAGGTAAATATTGATAGTCGGTTATTGAACTATCAATGGATATGCACAACATCACCAGATTCCAAATAATTTTCCAAATTATTTATTTTCCAAAAATATCTTTACAAGATATATATTTTATTTTCCACACTTCAACCATTTGAAAACAATTTTCAAATCACTTTTCATCTTTACCACTTTTGAAAAACAAATTTCAATCATTTTCCTTACGCGGAAATACTTTCATTTCTACATGGTTCTTTTAAACCCATTAGATAAATCCTTAACGATTTACTTTATATTTACGTTCAAAATCCGTAAATTAATTTCCACACTTCAAAAATAAATCAACGATTATTTTTAAACAAATTCCCTTTCTTTTATAAATTCCATAGTGAATTTATATTTCAAAATATCTATGAATACACAATTTCAATTATTCATTTTATATTTATCTTCAAAAAGATAAATTCTCAAAAACGTTTCATTTCACATTGGAAAAACATTTCCATACTTATTTAATAAGTAATTCACAAATCCATTTATTTTCAACACTTGCAAAATATTCAATATACTTAAATCGAAATTAAGTATATATTTCATTCTCTAAGGAAATCATTCTTTTAAACATATTTATTTGGGCCAAAACGAATGTTGCGTAAAACATCATTACGACAACCCAAAATCACTAGTATAGGGATTCGAAATTTAAAATAGATATATAAATCCCAATATTATACAAAACATTTCCTTTTGGAAATCATGTACTATAACAACAGTGTTATAGTCCACCATTTCCTTCTATTTCTTGAAAACGTCTATTTCAACAATGAATGTTGAAATCTATGGTTTCGAATCTTAACACATTTTTAAAAACATCGCTAGATCGTTTTAATTCTATTTAAAACATCACATCCAAAACATTTTCTTTACCATATTATTCACTATTCAAAAACGTGAATATACTTCGTTAACCAATTTCATCATTTCTATACATTTTATTTTAAAGGATTATTCACTGTCTAAAACGTGAATATAACTCCATTAATAAGTTATAACAATTTACTTATCAAAATAAGTCGTTTTGCGGATTTATAAAACAATGTTTATAAATTCCATTTCTATTTATTTTATAACAACTTCCTTTTATAAATCTCATTTATTAACCTATTTCAATTTATAACTCAACTATATACTAAAGGTTCATATTATAAGTTAAATGCTTATAATTTATTTGTTTACAAAGTCGTTCTTTTAAACTTCCCAGATTATAAATCTTATAACTTATAAGATTCATTTATTTACCCAAATTTATTCTTTTAATAACTTTACAAATTTTATAAACCTACTGCTTATAAAATTTCATTTATAACTTCTCCGTTTATAATTCTATAAATTTCATTCAAATATGAAATTCATTTACAATTCATTCTAACACTTATAAAAACTCGTTTTATAATTTAAATATTTTAATTTATAAATATCAATTTATAAATCCTTTATATAAATCAATTTATATTATTATTTTAAAACGTCTTCAAACTCCTTTATAATTTCATCATTTTCTTTGATTTATAAAATAATCAAATTTCATAAGTCCTATATTTGAACTTCTTAGAATAAATTCAAAAATCCCAATTGAAACTATTTTATAAAATCGTTAACCCCATATTTTCAAAAATCAACTTTTAACTATATTTCTCAAAAATCATCATTTTTATAACATTAAAATTATAACGTTTATTTATTTAAAAAGAATCAATTTCAAAAATATTTTATAAACGTCTACTTTCAAAAATCAATTTTAAAATCCTTTTAAAATTCCAAAATTGGCCCAATGATGCTACACACCAAATAGTCAATCACGACTATAACGACATCATATATCGATATGTTAATCAACGAATATCAAAATATCCATAATCAAATAAATACTGTTGAGGAATCCAGTTGGATCCCTCCAACCTGTTTTCCTGCATCCAAAGATGTTAGCACAATACCAATTCCGTTCCAGTACGAAATTATCGTGGTATATAGGATTTAAAATATTATCTTCTTAATAGACGGCGCAATAGGGCCTCATCCGCTATATAATGCGGGAAATCAACTCCAAGTACATAAATAATACCAATTTCACTATACTATGAAACATTCGCGGTATATGTTTTTAATAAATAACCACTGTTTATTAACGACGCATAATGTCTATTTTAACAATCAATAGATGTAACGACCCGATATTTTTAACCATTCGCATCCATTATAAGTGTATAGGTAGACACTCAAGCCGGAATTGAATTGCTCAAAATACCGCGTTGTAAATAAAAATATGGCAAATCTCAGAATATACAGTAAATAAAAATCATAGATCACAGACACAGAGTAATAATAATGCAGCGGAAGTAAAAGAGATAGTAGTTCATGAAGCTACTATATAAATATATCAGAGTTACATAAGATACAACAGAAGAAATAAAGTACAACAGAAGTTTCAATATGATAACCAAGTACAAGATGAATAGAACAACCGAACTGAAATAGATAAGACTACATAAGCAGATAATCTCCAGCGATTCAAATCTCCAGAAGTGGAATCCAAATCTGTGAATAACTCAGGCTGACCCGAGCGTAAATAAAAATACAAACACTCGAGTCAGGACATACATACTTATACAATGTAAACCAACTCAAGTGAACTATAGTAAAAGTACAGGTAACTTAGAAGATGCTTGGGACCGCCCATCCTCTAAGGATCCGTTAAACTATTTACTACGTAGTAACATACGCTATATACAGTAGTGTGTAATCATTAAAGTATAATCATATAGAAAATAGCGTTAAAGGGATGGTGAACCTTAACGCGGTCGGATCTTTAAAACCAAAATCGTAGTGGGCTCGCTATAAGGAGATGACACGGCATGCGAGGCAATGCCAGGGTGGATACACCATTTGCACTCCCGGACCGGTGGTGACGGCAAGCCAGCAGCTTCCGCCCACCTCGAACAATACCCCCGAATCAAAGTGGCACCACATATCGAATCACAAAAGTAATAGAATGGTTTCCGATGGAGCATGCTCGATGAAAGGGTGCGACCCTTTGTGTAGCCCGGTATATCTCCTGTTTTAGTCATTTATGCCAACTCACGGGAGTTGGGTCCACGTAATATACCTCGAGAACGTCGCCACCATCCTACTTCATTCTGGAATCTCCACCGCGTACACAGTTGTTAAAGTGGTTTTCCGTATTGACCGGCTATACGACAATATCCGATCCCGGTCTCTTTAACAACCAATCGTTATTATAACCCGTAGTTATAACTTTAAAACAATATTTTTACTTCAAAAATAAAATGTCATTTCAACCCAAACCTTTATCAAAATAAAGATTAAATCATTTCCAAACCATTTCAATATATCATCATACCATATCTTTCAATTCAAATATTTATCAAAATAAATATCAAGTCATTTCTAACCATTTCAATATTTTAAATTATCATATCCTTTAAAAACTTCCTTTCAAATCATTTTAATACATCAAAATATCATAACCTTTCAAAGCTTAAGTTTTCAAATCATTTAATATCAAAATATCATATTTTTCAAAACTTCCTTTCAAATCATTTTAATATATCAAAATATCATATCTTTCAGTACCACATTTCAAATCATTTTAATATATCAAAATATCATATCTTTTCGAAACCACATTTCAAATCAATATTCATTTTATTCAATTTAAAATACCATTTCAATTCATATTTCAAAATAGTTTATATTCCAAAAAAAATCATTTTTAATCATTAAAATGAAGTTATTATGTCCAATAATTAAATTATTAAATTTCCAAAATTTTCAACTTCCAAAGTTCATTTATTCACTTAAGTTTATCAAAACAGTGAAAATTCACTTTTCGTGGCATTTAGAAAACGCTACGGAAAGATACATTCAAAACAGTTCAATTTAACAAAAGACAACATTTTAAAATGTTGTAATAGGGTTTACTTAAATTTCAAATAAACTTATTTAAATTCAAAAATTATAGCACTTACAAAAATTGTTATAGTAGGTTTTAATTCAATTTAGCTTTTTAGTTCATTATCATCAACTACAGCATTTACAAATGCTGTAATATCATTTACATTGTAATTAATAGCATTTCAAAAATGCAGTCAATTAACTTCAAATATTCAATATAATTTCTCAACCAGTTATATTTTTTTATTTAAAACATTTTTAACTCATAAAATCATGCATTTTCACATTTATAAACATCATTTAATTTTCCTCAAGTTCATGATTTTATAAAGTTAAATTTCCATTCAAAAATCAAGATTTAATAATAATTTACTTATTAAATTGCAATGTTCAATTTTAAATTCCTTGGATTAAATTTCAACTTAACACTTAAGTTCAAATTCTCAAATATAACTTAGTTTTATTTTTATTTTCTTAACTAAAAGTTCACTTTTAAGTCAATTTTATAAATTTCCAGTTTTAGTTATATTTCAAAATTTCAACTTAAACATTCATTCATTTCACATTCAACTTTATCAAAAATCATTAATATGATATAAAATCACTTTAAATTAATTTAAATTCAAAATATCATAAATTTATCATATTTTCAAAGTTAATTTAAATTCCATTAAAAATTAAATCAAAATTTCCAAAATAACTTACATTCATATTTTCTAACTTTTCCACAATTTATTTAACTTATAGATTTCCAGAAAATAAATAATACTTTACAAAAGTTATATTTTTATTAAATTTCAAATCAAATATTATAATAATTAAATTTCTAAGTTATTTTAAAAAATTTAGAAAAACATATTTTAACTACGGGCCTGTATATAATTTTCTACGCTAGGTAAAGTGATACGGGTAATATATCATTTCAACCCATAATTTACAAAGAAAATCTGAGTTTTATCATTTCAAATCCGCAATCCCAAGTTAAAATAAATTAAATAAAAATCGTTCAAGCCTATAATTTTAGCCCATAACGATTTTTCCCTATTCTAAAGTCCGTTCGGGTATGTATCATTTCAACCCATAGTGATTCTAATTTACAGGGAACTTGCAGTGTGATAAACTGATAAAATATACAGAATAGCATGAAATAACAGTAACATATGATATAACAGGTGTTTAAGCATGGGTGAACATCATATGATAATAATATAAGCATATATAACATGATAATATAGTTCTACAGATTCACAGGGTGTCAATTCACATTTGTATAAGTATAAACATCTGGTGAGAAATACTCACATGTCACAAGCTGGAGAACGACACCAAAGCACACGATACAGACGCAACGAAGGCATGACAACACTATCATGATTTGAGAGTGGAGAGACAAATATAATTGCCTTGTATACATATAAACAAAACAATTCAAAATACATAATTTTTTCAAAGCCAAATTACACTAAACGACACTAGGAATCAAAGCCCAAACAAAGACAAATGCTTTGCACTTGTTCTCAACTTCACATACTTCAGTTATGAACTGAAATAAAATAGCCAAGGCATGTATAAAGGTCTGGTTTGGGTCCATAGTTGTGACAGCCCGCAAATCCGTACCCCTTGAATCAACACTATTCTATACAAATTGACTCAAGTGGAACAGAAATACGAACCGTTAAGGTTAAAGAAGAAGAGATAGAAGAAGAAGAAACTAAACAATATCAGAATCTCACAGTCGCAGCGGAATAAAATATAATAGTAAATATAGAACTTTACACAAAATGAAAACTATCACTGTTTTATACATCATACCATCAGAGTATCTCATAAACAATATCCATCAGTCAGACAATCATACAATCATAGCAGCGGATATAGATATACAAATACGAATAATACGTCTCGGACTCCAGCTCCTTTCCTGCTCCATAACATCCTGTCCTGAATATATAATACTCGGTCTGACCCGAGCGTTATAACGAAATAACACCCGAGTCAGTCTGGAATACCCACTGATAATAATGCATCCAATTTATTATTAAAGTTCAAAAATCCTTTGAAAACAAAAGCATCTCGTAAGACCACGCCACAAATAAACATGTCGGGTTTTTACCTTACGATAGCTAAAACACTTTCTATCAAATCCTCTGATATTACAATAGTGTCTATTTACAAATACTTATAAAATAGCCGAAATTGTTACATCTATTAAATTCCAGCTACTAGCCACCGAAGTGGATAATACAAACAAAACTCGTACAAGTCTCGTAGGGAAAATGGATTTCCAACAATGACAAGGCACTGGGGTACCACCTGTCACAGTACGGGGCCTAGATCACCGTACCGAGGATTACTCCCTTCATCCCATGCAACACAAGGCCGGAACCATTCCTTACTGAGCAGTCCCGAACAAGATAAACCCCGTGGTTGGCGCGACCAACCACCCACTAAGCCGAAATATATAAGGGACATCTAGACAGGGGAAATATCTTGTCCTGCTTGGGCATAACCCACCTAACCTTGCTGCATATTCCCTGATTTTCAGTCATTCCCGGTTGATGAGGCTTGAGGCTAAGCGTTACCTTTAGAACGTTTTCACTTAGAATGCCCATCGTCCACCTGACGATGTTTCGCAAGCATTCATCCATACAAGTCCGTCCCGGGTTCGAACGGAACCGAAGGCACTACTCCTACTACATCCATTTGGAAATATCCTCAGGATTAGTAGCGACTAGCCCTTGCACTTCACTGCTCCATTTTCGACTCCGAACACGTTTTTCGCACGAAACGTACAAATTGAACCGAAGTGGTTCTCGAGAAATAAATCTCGATCCCGGTCTCTTCGAAACGATCAACGCAGTTGTCCAATATTGATAGTCGGTGATTTAACTATCAATATATATATTCATAAACATCCATAAGCATCCATCACACAATAAATAATTCCCATATTATTTATTCGCCTCAGATATCTTTACAAGATATATTTCCAAAGTTTCAAAACTCATTTGAAAACAATTTCCCAAAACTCTCCCTTTACAAGGTAAATCCTTTACCATATATCTCTATTGGAAATAACCAAGTTCAAAACAACTTAGTTTGAAATCTGTTAAAAACATTTTATATTGAAATATACTTTAAAATACGCAAATTCACTTATAGTTACTTACTCAAGATATAATTTCAAAATATGTACAGTAAAACCATTTATTAAGATATAAACTTTGATTTTTAAATAAGGTTTTTAGATAAACTAAAATTTAAAAGTAGTGTTTTTAATAAGATAAATACTCATTTCAAATGACTTAAGTCCAAAACTAGTCTTTTAAACAAATACATCTATAAAGATAATTATTAAGGTATTTATAAAATTTACTATTGCTAATTATTAATAATTATTTTTAAAATAATAATTTCCAAACACACTTTTAAACAAGTTTGAATTTTTAAAATTTTCTTTTTATAAAATCAGTTTAAACTCGAACTTGGTTATCCCCAAGAATCTCATTTCCACTTAAACATCACAGAAATCCTTCTCACGATTTCTGTCGATTTATTTCAATTTAGTTTTATGGTTTAATAACATAAATTTACATTCACATTAATCAATTTATAACATTTCTCTTTGTTTATCATTCCAGATTTTACAAATTCTCAATTTCCATTCTAAATAAATTTCAAATTTTAATTCTTTAAAATTCATTATTTAACAATATCTTTTATTTCTCTAGAATTCAATTCCTCCATTTATAATTAATTATGGATTTATAATTTACTCAGCAATATTCTAATACAAATTTCATTCCAGTTTTCCACCCAAACAGATTCTAATTTTTATATTCCTTTAAATTCCTTGTTTATAAATTTTCTTAAATTCTTTTGAAAATCCAATGTAATTTCTTAAAAATTAAAAACTCCAAATTTCTTTATAATTTAACATCCTGGCTTATAGTTTGTCCACAATTTCACAATACAATTTAATCCCAAATTTATCAATCACAATACATAACAGGCATCATCATCAACTATAAAAATATTACTACGTTGTGAGGAATCCAATTGGATCCCTCCAACCTGTTTTCCCTGCATCCACAAATATTAGTACATCACATATATATAAATATCAATCCAGACTGATAATAACAATAATATGCAACCAATCACACAGATATTTAAATATTTATTATTTAAATCAGCCTATATCCAGATGTGAGTGAGAATAACTCACCTTGAGTTTCGGCGAGCGTTCGAAATTTAAATTAAACCGGACAGTGTCCGATTTAACCCAAATTCCTATTTGCCCGGAATGACTCCGGATCTACACCATCGCGTAGAGTACTTTCCTGAGATTCTGGCACCGCGAATTTCATTGAAATCCGACACCGTATGAATGAGTTATCAAATTTTAAAGTTTGAATTTGAATTTTAAACAATTTCCTTTATTCAATTACCAAACAAAATCAAGCCGCTCATCAAAACTTTCCCAAATGCGCAGGCAAAGCTTCCCGCTCGTCTCCTCTCTCACGAGGCCAGGCATCAGTAAGCACGAACCCATCAACGAAAATTAGGGCTCCAAATCGCTGCTACCACGACGCTATCGAGCTCGATCGGAGCTCGCCACCACGAAGCCCACTGTGACGCACACCCAAAGCCATAAGCACGTTGAACTCGGTGCCAAGCTCGAAGCAAAAAACGAGCACCATCTCGAGGCGAACGCGGCACGAAACCTCCCTCGACGATACGTTAAAATCGATCTCCACCGTTCAACTAGAAGAGCTTGGCGAGCTCGTCATCTTCGTAGTTGAACGTATTTCCTAAAACCCAACGGATTGCTTGATAATTTGAGGCGAATGACAACAATTCTCGGCCATTAGAATAAAACTGCGGCGGCCTGAGATATAAACTAGGGTTTTGCTAATATAAGAGTATATATAATATTATTTTAATATTATTTAATTTATAAAATTAGCAATTTAACCCTATATGCAAACGAACTCCAAACTCCGCGTTCCGACAGGCGTTCCTAGGGTTTTCCCACGTTCCGGACGCAATGGAACAGGTTTCGTAAGCTAATTCGATCGTAGATGCGGGTTACGGAATTTAAACGATCAATTTAAAATTAAACCGATTAAAACAATTTCGATGCGTTTCGAGCTGCTGGGGTTAAACGACAACTCCGATTGCTACGAAAATTGAAATCCGATAATAACTAACTATTATGGATCCAATGAAACTGGTTTCGTCGAATTCCGAGACTGTGCCCCGGAAGGCTATTTTAACTCGTCTATTAAATCAAGCGATTTTCAAAATTGTCGAAAACGCTTAGAAATTTACTTTTAAAATTTTTATTAACTTTACAATACATCATATATCATTTAAAAAAACACATTAACAATCATTTTGACTCATTTCGAATCAAAATCCGATTAATTGCATTTTTATATTATTAAATCCTATTATTAAATTAATATAAAATCCCAAATTCAATCTATTAACTTTTAATTTCTTCCAATGGTCCAATATTGAAACTCAAACCCAATAGACCCGAAAGAAACTTTAGAATCAAATTTTATCCCCATTTACTCTCAGAATTACTTATTTACCCCAATTCTAATATTCATTCATTATTATTCAAATTTTCAATTAAATTATCATATATAAAATCTTAATCAAGTTTATTAATGTAACCAAATCTTTTATATCATAATTCGAATTTATAATCCATATTAACATTTAAAATTAATTAAATGTTCAAATTTAGCGACCCAAAATTCTGGGTCATTACATTCCTCCCCCCTTATAAAAATTTCGTCCCCCAAATTTGCTAGGGTAGAAAATACTCTCCAACCCTTTTACTTACACAATTTGCTTAGTTAAAAGCTTATATACACTTCCCAAAATCCTTTAGCTCAATCCCCAAACTCATTTGCTTTCCTTATTCTAAAGCTTTAATTTTAACTTATAACTTTCCAAGTTAATTATAAATTTTCAAAATTCTCAAAAAATTTCGAACTCCCAAAATTTCCGAAAATTTTTGGCAGATTCTCCCCTGTACGGAGGAGCTTTCGCGATATCGCGATACAAAGAAATATATATACATCGACCCACACGGTCGGAAACCAAAATATATCACAATATATATATCATTTCCCAATTTTATTAGCGTAGGCGTACCTTTTTAGCAAATTTTTAAAAGCAAGAGGCTAATATAACGCATATACGCGCTCCAACTCTCTCGAACGCCTCCCGCACCTGTACTAAACTCAAACAAACTCATCAGTTTCAAGATATGAGCATTTTAATAACATTTCCAATGCAAATGCAAGCCAAACATGTCCATTTCATAATCCAATCAACAATTTGCATAATTCCATAGGTAAACTATATTTTATAACATGCACAAGTCCCTTTTCTAATGCCAATTCTAATTTATTTCACGTAAAGGGATTACATACAAGTTCGGCCATTCCAATTCATAATTACTACTACAAATTCATATTCACATCAATATAATGAATATATGCATTTAATTCATTTACCTTACCTTTATACTCAAATCTATTTTTTAAGATTTTAGCTCATTCTACTTTCATCCAAACCACTTCATCTTATTTCACTCGAATGATTTACATTCAAGTTCATTATATACCATTTATATTTATTTCAACCAATTCATTTCTATTTCAATAATATGAATATATGCTTTTAATTCATTTACTTTTCTTTTTAATTTACATGCATCTACATACGAAATCACCAACTAGATTCCAATTCAGTTCACTTTATTTAAGACTCAATTTCAAATGCTTCTTCAAGCAAATAATCACCACGTAAGCTTAGAACCATTTACAATTCATTCTAGTTTAATTTATATTAATTTTACTCTATTCTGAAACATCCATTTCAACTTTTAAATCACATTCTTATTCACACTTTCAAATTTATTATTTATCTTAAGTTTGTTTTTATCATTTATTATTCTTCTAATTATTATTTTAAAACCAAGTCTTGAATTTCATATTTCAAATCCATTATTCAACTTAAGTTTCCTTTTATTATTCCATCCTAGATTTATTTACAACCCAGACATCCTTACTTAATCAATATAATTAATTAGTACCATTCCACTTGCAATTCAACTTTATTTCCCAAACAAATCTTATTCAAGACAACATTAAAAAGCTTAATCACAATTATTATTCAATTTGCTTAAATTCTTTTACAATATTTCCATTATCTTCTTATAAATCAAATTTTATTTTCATTTGATTCTCATCCAAATCAATTCTAATTCGTTTACAAATTTTAATGCACTTTGCTTATTTATTCAATCCATTTTAGATTTATTTTATTAGCAAAGAACCCACTTCAAATTATTTCCTTCCGTTGAATTTATTTACAATTCAACTATCCCAATATAAGCTAAGTCCATTTTCATCTACACAATAAATATTTGTTACCACAAATTTAAATCACATGCCACACAATTGGATTTTTATTTACTTTCCAAATTTTGATCAATTATCAAAATTCTATTCATTTCAATACAATTCCCATTTAATTGTAATTCAACTTAGCCATTAACCTAATCCATATTAGGTTTTAACACACTTTCCCAATTCACTCTGAATTCATTTATGATATCACCATTTTCCCATTATTCCATTTAACAATTTAAATTCCTACCTTTCCTTATACTTCTTTAAATAGAATTTAAATTTCTTTCAATATTATTTGTTACACGATTGAAATTCAATTTCAATTTCATTATCACAACAAATTTCCCATTTTCCCACACATAAGTTCAAGACTTATTTGCTAACTTAAGAACATCCACATTTATGTTCCCACTTTACATTTCATTTATGGAGAAATTTTGAATTTTCCACACCATTTAACTCTCTCCATTAACAAATTACAAGTTCACTTCTATTCAAGAGTTTAAATTTGTTATTTAAGTTCATTTCCATTTTATCATCACAAGTTTAAATTTTAGCACTTAATAACTTAAGAATATAAATTTCTTTATGCAATTATAAGCAATTCACATTTCACCTTTATATCCAATTCAACTTAATTCCAATTCATTTAGATTTAATTAAATTTCAATTTCTCAATTTAAATTCTCCATATAGAAGTTCAAAACTTATTTACCAACTGAAGTTCATTCACTTCCTTTATACCTCACTTTACCTTATCTCAATTCACATTTCATTTGAGATTAAGTCTTAAATTCACCATACCATTCCACTACCTCCCAATTGTGATTATAATCTCACTTTCAATTTATAAGTTCTCCAACTTATTTATTTAATTTATCCAAGTTATATTCAAATCTTCTACTCACTTCAACATATTTTATTCACTTCCAATTACTCAAATTAAATTTTAATTCCAAGACTAAAATTTGCATTTCTTACTTCTTATTAATATTAATTTCACTTAATAAGTTCAATAGTTAATTCATTTCAACTTTACACATTATTTAATTAGAATTTTTCCCAGAATTCATTTTACCCGGTTTTCATTTCAAAATCATTTTGAAACAAAAATCAACACATTCCTATTTGATATTCAAATCAAATTTTCAGATCTCTAAACAACTTAATTGTATCAAAACAATTTCTCCATTTTGAATTTTTCCAAACAACTGTTATACCCAACAAATCCAAACCATACCATAATCAAGTACTAGGGAAGCAATCCATCACTTTAGAAACTCGAAAATGAATTCTAATGATGTGGCCAGCATCATCAGGATTATTTTCCAGCGACTGAAGTGAGTTCAATGCTTCTTACTTCTCTAAATTCATTTCAAAACAGTTTCCATTTAAAAATATTTCCCAAACCAATATTCCAATATTGCCTTCAAACACCTTCAAATCTAAACAAACATTTCAAACTTCCCAAGAATTTAAATTTCCAAACCTTTATTCCATTACATTTAAAATTCTTTCCAAAACTTCCGGGATTTAAATTCTGGTTTAATCCAAATTTAGTTATTCTTCCTTTTATATAATTTATATTTGTAGAATTTTATTTTCACTATTACTATTTCAAATCTCCAGATTAAATTTTAGATTCTTATTTGATTTAAACATTAACAACCAATCATCCAAATATATATATAATAATAATTTCAGAAAATTATTTCTTTTATACCAAAATATAATTTGGGCAAAACTATTTCATTTACCCCCTTTAAAAACAATTCTATGTCAGTTTATCTTGTTTAAGAGTTTAGAAACCCCTATCGATACGGTTCTACTTCCCTTACCGACCAGAATTCATAAACACTCAACCGATAAGTCAACACAGTATAAAAACAATTTTATATTCACTAACAAGTACGCTCTCATATCTTTTAATACGCTCAACCCATTATAGAGGACTATTGACTCTGTTTAATGAGTAATTTCCCCACCAAAGCCTAGGTTGTCGCCAACCTAAGCTCCGATACCAAGTGTGACAGCCCGCAAATCCGTACCCCTTGAATCAACACTATTCTATACAAATTGACTCAAGTGGAACAGAAATACGAACCGTTAAGGTTAAAGAAGAAGAGATAGAAGAAGAAGAAACTAAACAATATCAGAATCTCAGAGTCGCAGTGGAATAAAATATAATAATAAATATAGAACTTTACACAAAATGAAAACTATCACTGTTTTATACATCATACCATCAGAGTATCTTATACAACAATATCCATCAGTCAGACAATCATACAATCATAGCAGCGGATATAGATATACAAATACGAATAATACGTCTCGGACTCCAGCTCCTTTCCTGCTCCATAGCATCCTGTCCTGAATATATAATACTCGGTCTGACCTGAGCATTATAACGAAATAACACCCGAGTCAGTCTGGAATACCCGCTGATAATAATGCATCCAATTTATTATTAAAGTTCAAAAATCCTTTGAAAACAAAAGCATCTCGTAAGACCACGCCACAAATAAACATGTCGGGTTTTTACCTTACGATAGCTAAAACACTTTCTATCAAATCCTCTGATATTATAATAGTATCTATTTACAAATACATATAAAATAGCCGAAATTGTTACATCTATTAAATTGCAGCTACTAGCCACCGAAGTGGGTAATACAAACAAAACTCGTACAAGTCTCGTAGGGAAAATGGATTTCCAACAATGACTAGGCACTGGGGTACCACCTGTCACAGTACGGGGCCTAGATCACCATACCGAGGATTACTCCCTTCATCCCCTGCAACACAAGGCCGGAACCATTCCTTACTGAACAGTCCCAAACAAGATAAACCCCGTGGTTGGCGCGACCAACCACCCACTAAGCCGAAATATATAAGGGACATCTAGACAGGGGAAATATCTTGTCCTGCTTGGGCATGACCCACCTAACCTTGCTGCATATCCCCTGATTTTCAGTCATTCCCGGTTGATGAGGCTTGAGGCTAAGCGTTACCTTTAGAACGTTTTCACTTAGAATGCCCATCGTCCACCTGACGATGTTTCGCAAGCATTCATCCATACAAGTCCGTCCCGGGTTCGAACGGAACCGAAGGCACTACTCCTACTACATCCATTTGGAAATATCCTCAGGATTAGTAGCGACTAGCCCTTGCACTTCACTGCTCCATCTTTGACTCCGAACACGTTTTTCGCACGAAACGTATAAATCGAATCGAAGTGGTTCTCGAGAAATAAATCTCGATCCCGGTCTCTTCGAAACGATCAACGCAGTTGTCCAATATTGATAGTCGGTGATTTAACTATCAATTTATATTCATAAACATCCATAGGCATCCATCACATAATAAATAATTCCCATATTATTTATTTGCCTCAAATATCTTTACAAGATATATTTCCACGGTTTCAAAACTCATTTGAAAACAATTTCCCAAAACTCTTCCTTTACAAGGTAAATCCTTTACCATATATCTCTATTGGAAATAACCAAGTTCAAAACAACTTAGTTTGAAAACAGTTAAAAACATTTTATATCGAAATATACTTTAAAATACGTAAATTCACTTTTACTTACTTACTCAAGGTATAATTTTAAAATATGTACAGTAAAACCATTTACTAAGATATAAACTTTGATTTTTAAATATGTTTTTTAAATAAACTAAAATTTAAAAGTAGTGTTTTTAATAAGATAAATACTCATTTCAAATGACTTAAGTCCAAAACTAGTCTTTTAAACAAATACATCTGTAAAGATAATTATTAAGGTATTTATAAAATTTACTATTTCTAATTATTAATAATTATTTTAAAATAATAATTTCCAAACACACTTTTAAACAAGTTTGAATTTTTAAAATTTTCCTTTTATAAAATCAGTTTAAACTCGAACTTGGTTATCTCCAGGAATCTCATTTCCACTTAAACATCACAGAAATCCTTCTCACGATTTCTGTCGATTTATTTCAATTTAGATTTATGGTTTAATAACATAAATTTACTTTCACATTTATCAATTTATAACATTTCTCTTTGTTTATCATTCCAGATTTTACAAATTCTCAATTTTCATTCTAAATAAATTTCAAATTTTAATTCTTTAAAATTCATTATTTAACAATATCTTTTATTTCTCTAGAATTCAGTTCCTCCATTTATAATTAATTATGGATTTATAATTTACTCAGCAATATTCCAATACAAATTTCATTACAGTTTTCCACCCAAACAGATTCTAATTTTTATATTCCTTTAAATTCCTTGTTTATAAATTTTCTTAAATTCTTTTGAAAATCCAATGTAATTTCTTAAAAAGTAAAAACTCCAAATTTCTTTATAATTTAACATCCTGGCTTATAGTTTGTCCCACAATTTCACAATACAATTTAATCCCAAATTTATCAATCACAATATATAACAAGCATCATCATCAACTATAAAAATATTACTACATTGTGAGGAATCCAGTTGGATCCCTCCAACCTATTTTCCCTGCATCTGCAAATATTAGTACATCACATATATATAAATATCAATCCAGACTGATAATAACAATAATATGCAACCAAACACACAGATATTTAAATATTTATTATTTAAATCAGCCTATATCCATATGTGAGTGAGAATAACTCACCTTGAGTTTCGGCGAGCGTTCGAAATTTAAATTAAACCGGACAGTGTCCGATTTAACCCAAATTCCTATTTGCCTGGAATGACTCCGGATCTACACCATCGCGTAGAGTACTTTCCTGCGATTCCGGCACCGTGAATTTCACTGAAATCCGACACCGTATGAATGAGTTATCAAATTTTAAAGTTTGAATTTGAATTTTAAACAATTTCCTTTATTCAATTACCAAACAAAATCAAGCCGCTCATCAAAACTTTCCCAAATGCGCACGCAAAGCTTCCTGCTCGTCTCCTCTCTCACGAGGCCAGGCATCAGTAAGCACGAACCCATCAACGAAAATTAGGGCTCCAAATCGCTGCTACCCCGATGCTATCGAGCTCGATCGGAGCTTGCCACCACGAAGCCCACTGTGACGCACACCCAAAGCCATAAGCACGTTGAACTCGGTGCCAAGCTTGAAGCGAAAAACGAGCACCATCTCGAGGCGAACGCGGCACGAAACCTCCCTCGACGATACGTTAAAATCGATCTCCACCGTTCAACTAGAAGAGCTTGGCGAGCTCGTCATCTTCGTAGTTGAACGAATTTCCTAAAACCCAACGGATTACTTGATAATTTGAGGCAAATGACAACAATTCTCGGCCATTAGAATAAAACTGCGGCGGCCTGAGATATAAACTAGGGTTTTGCTAATATAAGAGTATATATAATATTATTTTAATATTATTTAATTTAAAAAATTAGCAATTTAACCCTATATGCAAACGAACTCCAAACTCCGCGTTCCGACAGGCGTTCCTAGGGTTTTCCCGCGTTCCGGACGCAATGGAACAGGTTTCGTAAGCTTATTCGGTCGTAGATTCGAGTTACGGAATTTAAACGATCAATTTAAAATTAAACCGATTAAAACAATTTCGATGCGTTTCGAGCTGCCGGGGTTAAACGACAACTCCGATTGCTACGAAAATTGAAATCCGATAATAACTAACTATTATGGATCCAATGAAACTGGTTTCATCGAATTCCGAGACTGTACCCCGGAAGGCTATTTTAACTCGTCTATTAAATCAAGCGATTTTCAAAATTGTCGAAAAGGCTTAGAAATTTACTTTTAAAATTTTTATTAACTTTACAATACATCATATATCATTTAAAAAAACACATTAACAATCATTTTGACTCATTTCGAATCAAAATCCGATTAATTGCATTTTTATATTATTAAATCCTATTATTAGATTAATATAAAATCCCAAATTCAATCTATTAACTTTTAGTTTCTTCCAATGGTCCAATATTAACACTCAAACCCAATTAGACCCGAAAGAAACTTTAGAATCAAATTTTATCCCCATTTACTCTCAGAATTACTTATTTACCCCAATTCTAATATTCATTCATTATTATTCAAATTTTCAATTAAATTATCATATATAAAATCTTAATCAAGTTTATTAATGTAACCAAATCTTTTATATCATGATTCGAATTTATAATCCATATTAACATTTAAAATGAATTAAATGTTCAAATTTAGCGACCCAAAATTCCGGGTCGTTACAATAGTGGTCAGCCTATCATGGTTTAAAAGTGTGGAGATTTATAGGTGCAACAGGTCAACACTATAAGGCAATTTCAAGGCAAATTCAACAACTCTATGCTACAATTTGGTTCGGCCATAGGCTCTAGGGTCATGGTCAGAGACTCAGGTGGTGATGGCTGATGTGGCAGATGGTAGAGGTCAGGTCAGAGGTGGTGGTGGTGGTGGAAGTGGCGGCAAAAGGTGGATGAAGGTGATGGTACCAAAACTAGGTCAGCTTGAGTGCATAGGTGATGGATTTGTGGATTTTGGTGGTGGTGTTTGCCTTGGGGTTTCTTGGCCTGCCATGGTGGTGATCTAGGGTGGATGATGATCAGAGAATAAAGTGGTGGAGGTTGGCCTAGATCTGGTTGAGGAGGAGTGGAGCCATGAAGTTGAGAACAAGTTGCAAAATCACATAGAAAAACTAGAAAACAAGAGAAGAGAAGAAGATTTTACCAAATTTTTGCAAGATGGAGGCCATGATTTTTTTTTAGGGTTGAGAAGCTTTGAAAATAAGTGAAAAATATGAGAGACTGCAGCTAAAAAGAATAGAGAAAGGTACGGCCAACATAAATTGTGTATTGATTGAAAAAGAAACGGTAAAAGAAACGGTGAAACGACTTTACGTTTCTTAGCTTTTAAAACCTTCCATACTTCCTTTTCTTTTAAATCAAGTAATACAAAATAAACTTCATCAAGTACGTCAAAAAACCAAAAAAAAGTGTAATAAAATAAAAATATATAATTAAATTTAAAGAAAATATAAAAAGAATTAAGGAAATTGCTTTAAAATTGAAAACAGGGTTCAAAAATTACAATTAAAACATCACTGGCTTTGGAAAAATATCTACTTCATTTTAAAAATATTCTAAAGAAAAATTTTGAAATAAAATAATTTATTTATCATTTCTAAAATAAAATAAATAATTAAATTGGCGAAAAATAGAAAAGAACTAAAGAAAATGTTTAAAAATTGAAAACAGGGCATGGAAATTACAAGAAAAATACTACTAGCTCTAGAAAAATTCCTACCTCACTTCAAAAAAATTAAAAGACAAAAACATACATAAAATAAAAAATCAATGCATATTACAATAAAAATATGACAAAGAAAAATAAAATTTATACTATTTAAAATAATAAAATTGCAGAATAAACAAATTGCACTCAATATTGAAATATACATAACTTTCACAATTTAAATCCGTTTCCAACGAAACAAAAAGCAGTGTTCTTAAAATTTTATGTACTTTCATAATAAAAGATAAAATTTAAATTTTCAAACTTTTAAATTAAAAGTCAAAGTTTGACTATTTTGACCAAAAATTCACTTTTTGGAAAATATTCTTTTTAGTCATGCTTTGGAATGATAATTCATACCAAAACTAAAGTTTATCATTCAAAATAAATAAAATAAGTTTTTAAATCAAAAATTCAATTAAAAATTTAAAATATACAAAAAAATAAATCACAAAATACAGGGTTGTTACACTCTCCCCCACTCAAAACTTTTCGTCCCCGAAAAGGAATGAGGTACGGGAAAGCACAGAAAAAGATAGAGTGAAACAAGATTAGGACAAGATGACAAGGAGATTGAAATTTTAAATGATGGCTAGTGTTATAGGTAAGTTTTACAAGGTGGAGATGATCTTT
This sequence comes from Allium cepa, assembly GCA_030765085.1. Taxonomy (NCBI): domain Eukaryota; kingdom Viridiplantae; phylum Streptophyta; class Magnoliopsida; order Asparagales; family Amaryllidaceae; genus Allium; species Allium cepa. The sequence goes on from CM060945.1 coordinate 503,894,862, forward strand.
CCAAGATTCTCCAAAATTAAGAACACAAGCACGAAAAGGTGGATTCAAAATGATTATCAAAGATCTATCAAAGATTATAGAAAGATGCATATACCAATCTATAGCAAGATAAGGATGATAAGGACAACCAAAAGATAGTTTAGAAAACAAAATAAGGAAATGAATTTGAAAGCTCGGAAATTTCAACTTAAATAGAGAATAAATCTGTACACAAGTTAAATAAATCTTAACTATCTCAAATTCCATTATCTTATTATCAAATCATCTTAAATTAACAATTTTTAAAACCAAAGGGTTTGAAAAATAATCATTTATTATACTCATAATGTACTTAATACATTTAATTTTTCTTTATTCCTAATTAAAATTAAATTTATTCCTTTCAATATATTTATTACTTATGTTAAATATACTTACACTTATTATAACTGCTTTGTTTTATTCTTAGTTCCTTTAATATATTTTTTTATTATAAGTTATTCAATTACCCTTTATTATATTTACCTCTATTGATCATTTTATAATTAAAATTTAAGTGTATAACATTTATTATAACCACTCAAATTTTATTAAAAAAAAATCTTTTTATATTGTAATTATCCAATTACATTGTTAACTTCTGAAATTAAGGTAAGTTATATTGGAATGCAATTGAGTATTATACAAATAAAACTTTCCAATTCAATCATTTCAAGCTTAAATCATTTATTCAAAAATTTTGATTTTCTTTTTATAATTGAAATTATTCTTTAAAAATAAAATTTAAGAATTAAATTTCCGATTTCTTTAAACCATTTTGAGATAACTAAATGTATGTACATAGTTTATCGAATCAAATTTAAATCATATGTCTATATATATTATAAATCAAGTCATATTTTATAAATTCAATTCAAATCAATTTGATTTTCAAAACAAAGCTGTAGCAAGATTACAGAGCAGTCTCTTCACTTCGAAACTCGAAAATGAATGTCGATGATGCTGCAGTCATCACCGAAGTTATTTTCCAGCGACAAAGAGAAGAGCACTAATTTTTAAACTTTAAAAATCCTTTGGAAACATATTCTTATTCGAAAATACTTTAAATAATATGACCTTTTAAAACTTAAACACAAGGTTTGAAACCATCGGAAATTAAATTCTCAAATTTCTTGTTCAAAATTCATTTCAGTTCCCAAATCAATTTATAAACATCTATCTATAAATTCATTTATAGAACAATAAATGATAAATTAAGTATTATCATTTCAAATAATCAATTTTAAATCAATTTATTAAGTTCCATAAATTTACTTATATATCAAAATTTTATTTCACTAACCAAATTTTAAAATAATATTGTGGCAGTTTGTTCTGTCAAAGTGCTTTAGAAATCCTATCGATAGCGTTGATCAGACGAATCGATCGGAAACCCAAATCAACATCAACAACTCAAACAACACAATATATAAAACAAAACATAGATATACAAGTACAATTCAAAATGTTTGGAAGAATAGATTGGAAACAAAAGACAAGATGATTTAATAACAGAGTAGGGAGGTGGGTAAGCTTAAATAAATCGCAGGCAACCTTAACCGGGTCAACCGTGACTTAAATAATAAGATCGATGTGGATTTTCTCTAAGGGTAAATCTACATTGATCTCAAGAGTTAGAGTTTGGAATAACAAAAGATATTAGCATCTAAACCAAGGATAGATATAAATCTCTGGTGAATCGATGCTAATTGTAAAGGAATTTCACCCTTTTACAATTCAATTTTTGAGATTGGCGGGACTACCAACTCACTAAAAAGATCATTCGAAGCGGAGTTATGGAATACTCCAGGGTCAAAAGAAGATGAATATTGAGGGATACGAATGGATCTTGGAACCGTAGGGAATGTTCCAAAATTCAAAGGAATCGAGTCAAAAGGAAGAGATTCAAACTCGAATGAAAGTGGTTCTACAAATACATTCACTCCATATGCTGAGTTTTGCCTAGAGCTACCAAAGCTCTGATACCAACTATAACGACCCGATATTTTTAACCATTCGCATCCATTATAAGTGTATAGGTAGACACTCATGCCGGAATTGAATTGCTCAAAATACCGCGTTGTAAATAAAAATTTGGCAAATCTCAGAATATACAGTAAATAAAAATCACAGATCACAGACACAGAGTAATAATAATGCAGCGGAAGTAAAAGAGATAGTAGGTCATGAAGCTACTATATAAATATATCAGAGTTATATAAGATACAACAGAAGAAATAAAGTACAACAGAAGTTTCAATATGATAACCAAGTACAAGATGAATAGAACAACCGAACTGAAATAGATAAGACTACATAAGCAGATAATCTCCAGCGATTCAAATCTCCAGAAGTGGAATCCAAATCTGTGAATAACTCAGGCTAACCCGAGCGTAAATAAAAACACAAACACTCGAGTCAGGACATACATACTTATACAATGTAAACCAACTCAAGTGAACTGTAGTAAAAGTACACGTAACTTAGAAGATGCTTGGGACCGCCCATCCTCTAAGCATCCGTTAAACTATTTACTATGTAGTAATATACGCTATATACAGTAGTGTCTAATCAGTAAAGTATAATCATATAGAAAATAGCGTTAAGGGGATGGTGAACCTTAACGCGATCGGATCTTTAAAACCAAAATCATAGTGGGCTCACTATAAGGAGATGACACGGCACGCGAGGCAATGCCAGGGTGGATACACCGCTTGCACTCCCGGACCGGTGGTGACGGCAAGCCAGCAGCTTCCGCCCACCTCGAACAATACCCGGGAATCAAAGTGGCGCCACATATCGAATCACAAAAGTAATAGAATGGTTTTCGATGGAGCATGCTCGATGAAAGGGTGCGACCCTTTGTGTAGCCTGGTATTGCTCCTGTTTTAGTCATTTATGCCAACTCACGGGAGTTGGGTCCACATAATATACCTCGGGAACGTCGCCACCATCCTACTTCATTCTGGAATCTCCACCGCGTACACAGTTGTTAAAGTTGTTTCCGGTATTGGCCGGCTATAAGACAATATCCGATCCCGGTCTCTTTAACAACCAATCGTTATTATAACCTGTAGTTATAACTTTAAAACAATATGTTTTACTTCAGAAATAAAATGTCATTTCAACCCAAACCTTTATCAAAATAAAGATTAAATCATTTCCAAACCATTTCAATATATCATCATACCATATCTTTCAATTCAAATATTTATCAAAATAAATATCAAGTCATTTCTAACCATTTCAATATTTTAAATTATCATATCCTTTAACAACTTCCTTTCAAATCATTTTAATACATCAAAATATCATAACCTTTCAAAGCTTCAGTTTTTCAAATCATTTAATATCAAAATATCATATCTTTCAAAACGTCATTTCAAATCATTTTAATATATCAAAATATCATATCTTTTCGAAACCACATTTCAAATCATTATTCATTTTATTCAATTTAAAATACCATTTCAAAACAGTTTATATTCCAAAAAAAATCATTTTTAATCATTAAAATGAATTTATTATGTCCAATAATTAAATTGTTAAATTTCCAAAATTTTCAACTTTCAAAGTTCATTTATTCACTTAAGTTTATCAAAACAGTGAAAATTCACTTTTCGTGGCATTTAGAAAACGCTACGGAAAGATACATTCAAAACAGTTCAATTTAACAAAAGACAACATTTTAAAATGTTGTAATAGGGTTTACTTAAATTTCAAATAAACTTAGTTAAATTCAAAAATTATAGCACTTACAAAAATTGCTATAGTAGCTTTTAATGCAATTCAGCTTTTTAGTTCATTATCATTAACTACAGCATTTACAAATGCTGTAATATCATTTACATTGTAATTAATAGCATTTCAAAAATGCAGTCAATTAACTTCGAATATTCAATATAATTTCTCAACCAATTATACTTTTTTATTTAAAACATTTTTAACTCAAAAATCATACATTTTCACATTTATAAACATCATTTAATTTTCCTCAAGTTCATGATTTTATAAAGCTAAATTTCCATTCAAAAATCAAGATTTAATAATAATTCACTTATTAAATTGCAATGTTCAATTTTTAATTACTTGAAATAAATTTAAACTTAACACTTAAGTTCAAATTCTCAAATATAACTTAGTTTTATTTTTATTTTCTTAACTAAAAGTTCACTTTTAGGTCAATTTCATAAATTTCCAGTTTTAGTTATATTTCAAAATTTCAACTTAAATATTCATTCATTTCACATTCAACTTTATCAAAAATCATTAATATGATATAAAATCACTTTAAATTAATTTAAATTCAAAATATCATAAATTTATCATATTTTCAAAGTTAATTTAAATTCCATTAAAAATTAAATCAAAATTTCCAAAATAACTTACATTCATATTTTCTAACTTTTCCATAATTTATTTAACTTATAGATTTCCCGAAAATAAATAATACTTTACAAAAGTTATATTTTTATTAAATTTCAAATCAAATATTATAATAATTAAATTTCTAATTTATGTTAAAAAATTTAGAAAAACATATTTTAACTACGGGCCTGTATATAATTTTCTACGCTAGGTAAAGTGATACGGGTAATATATCATTTCAACCCGTAATTTACAAAGAAAATCCGGGTTTTATCATTTCAAACCCGCAATCCCAAGTTAAAATAAATTAAATAAAAACCATTCAAGCCTATCATTTTAGCCCATAATGATTTTTCCCTATTCTAAAGTCCGTTCGGGTATGTATCATTTCAACTCATAGTGATTCTAATTTACAGGGAACTTGCAGTGTGATAAACTGATAAAATATACAGAATGGAATGAAATAACAGTAACATATGGTATAACAGGTGTTTAAGCATGGGTGAACATCATATGATAATAATATAAGCATATATAACATGATAATATAGTTCTACAGATTCACAGGGTGTCAATTCACATTTGTATAAGTATAAACATCTGGTGAGAAATACTCACATGTCACAAGCTGGAGAACGACACCAAAGCCCACGATACAGAAACAACGAAGGCACGACAACACTACCATGATTTGAGAGTGGAGAGACAAATATAATTGCCTTGTATACATATAAACAAAACAATTCAAAATACATAATTTTTTCAAAGCCAAATTACACTAAACGACACTAGGAATCAAAGCCCAAACAAAGACAAATGTTTTGCACTTGTTCTCAACTTCACATACTTCAGTTATGAACTGAAATAGAACAGCCAAGGCATGTATAAAGGTCTGGTTTGGGTCCATAGTGGTAAGCCTATCATGGTTTAAAAGTGTGGAGATTTATAGGTGCAACAGGCCAACACTACAAGGCAATTTCAAGGCAAATTCAACAACTCTATGCTACAATTTGGTTCGGCCATAGGCTCTAAGGTCATGGTCAGAGACTCAGGTGGTGATGGCTGATATTGCAGAGGGTGGAGGTCAGGTCAGAGGTGGTGGAAGTGGCGGCAAAAGGTGGATGAAGGTGATGGTACCAAAACTAGGTCAGCTTGAGTGCATAGGTGATGGATTTGTGGATTTTGGTGGTTGTGTTTGCCATGGGGTTGCTTGGCCTGCCATGGTGGTGATCTAGGGTGGGTGATGTTCAGAGAATAAAGTGGTGGAGGTTGGCCTAGACCTGTTTGAGGAGGAGTGGAGCCATGAAGTTGAGAACAAGTTGCAAAATCACATAGAAAAACTAGAAAACAAGAGAAGAGAAGAAGATTTTACCAAATTTTTGCAAGATGGAGGCCATGATTTTTTTTTTAGGGTTGAGAAGCTTTGAAAATAAGTGAAAAAGATGAGAGACTGCAGCTGAAAAGAATAGAGAAAGGTACGGCCAAAATAAATTGTGTATTGATTGAAAAAGAAACGGTAAAAGAAACGGTGAAACGACTTTACGTTTTTTAGCTTTTAAAACCTTCCATACTTCCTTTTCTTTTAAATCAAGTAATACAAAATAAACTTCAGCAAGTACATCTAAAAACCGAAAAAAAGTGTAATAAAATAAAAATATATAATTAAATTTAAAGAAAATATAAAAAGAATTAAGGAAATTGCTTAAAATTTGAAAACAGGGTTCAAAAATTACAATTAAAACATCACTGACTTTGGAAAAATATCTACTTCATTTTAAAAATATTCTAAAGCAAAATTTTGAAATAAAATAATTTATTTAACATTTCTAAAATAAAATAAATAATTAAATTGGAGAAAAATAGAAAAGAACTAAAGAAAATGTTTAAAAATTGAAAACAGGGCATGGAAACTACAAGAAAAAATACTACTAGCTCTAGAAAAATTCCTACCTCACTTCAAAAATATTAAAAGACAAAAACATACATAAAATAACAAATCAATACGTATTACAATAAAAATATGACAAAGAAAAATAAAATTTACACTATTTAAAATAATAAAATTGCAGAATAAACAAATTGCACTCAATATTGAAATATACATAACTTTCACCATTTAAATCCGTTTCCAACGAAACAAAAAGCAATGTTCTTAAAATTTTATGTACTTTCATAATAAAAGATAAAATTTAAATTTTCAAACTTTTAAATTAAAAGTCAAAGTTTGACTATTTTGACCAAAAATTCACTTTTTGGAAAATATTCTTTTTAGTCATGCTTTGGAATGATAATTCATATCAAAACTAAAGTTTATCATTCAAAATAAATAAAATAAATTTTTAAATCAAAAATTCAATTAAAAAAATTAAAATATACAAAAAAAAATAAATCACAAAGTACAGGGTTGTTACAATAGATAACAATTTATCATCCAGGCATACAATCATCAATTTTAAATCTAACTATTTAAAATAAAATCGAAACCGATTCGATTGAGTGAGAAGTTCTCACCTTGATTTCAATTTCGTTTTCAGCTTTTATTTCGAATAAAATTAAACAGATGTTTAATTTTACCCGAAATTTTCGCTAGCTCCAAACGACTCTAATCCAATTCCATAGCGTAGTGCTCCTCGATACGAACCCAACGCAACTGGTTTCATGCGTTTTCGACCTTGTATGAAAAAGATATGAATTTTTAAAGTTTACACGAATTTTTAATATAAATTTACAACATAATTCTATTTTCTTAAACCTAAATCAATATCTGGCCATTGATTCCATCCTCTGCAACATCGTGGTTGTCCGCCTTTTCTTCCCCCATCTCCCAGTAACAAACGCGCACAGCCGAACCCATAGCCGCCCCTATTTCATGAATTTTCGCACCATCTACGTCGCTCGAAACTCCATCACTCCACCACCACTTTGAAGCTCTCGCCAAGAGCTACCTTCGGCATGAACCCCTTGGAGCTCGGCTGCACGTGTATCGAGAAAAACATGATGAAACGCGTGCCCTTCCCTGGCCGATTACGATGAATCCGAGCCACTTCAACGCAAATCCACCGTTGGATGTGAAGTACTTGGCGACCTCTTCAATTTATTAGTTGGAAGTTTCGGCTAAATATTTACGGATTGGAAGATAATTGGAGGGGAAGGTGATTTATTTTCGTCCATTAACTTCATAGCCGGCGGCTCTGAATGGAAGCCTTGGGGTTTGAGAATTTTTTTGCAAAAGTGAATTATAAGGGGTTATATAGAAAATTTCGCAAACACTATTCATCCCGGAATTTCCAAACTCCAAATGAGGCATGCCGGTTTGCGTTTCTAAGGTTTACCCCACGTTCCGAACATAATGGAACATGTTTCGGGAGCTAATTCGATCATCTGTGCGAGTTATGGCAATAAACGTTCGATTTTAAATTAAATCGGTAAATCAAATTTCTAGACGTTTTAGCTTGCACCGGACAAACGGTAAATCCGATTGACTTGAAATTTGAAATCATATAATAATATCATATTACGGATCCGATGAAACTGGTTTCATCGAAATCCGAGACTGTTTGAAAAATGGCTATTTTAACTTGCTAAATTAATATTAAAACAATTTCGATTCGTTTCGAGCTGCCACGGTCAAACGAAAACTCCGATTGACACGAAAATTGAAATCCGATAATAAAAAACTATTACGGATCCAATGGAACTAGTTTCATCCAATTCTGAGACTGTTCGAAAATTGACTAATTTCACTAGTCGATTTAAATATTAAAATATTCAATTTTCACAAATTAACTTCTAATTCGATTTTAAAAGTTCACAAACATCTTTCTAACTTCAATATGATAAAATAAAATTTACAAATCAATTTCAATCATATTTAACCAAAATTTCAATTATTTCTGTATTTTAACATATTAAATTATCGATTTAATTATTCAATTAAATCCAATTATTCGAAATAAAATTTATTCGACTTATAAATTTCACTTATTAATATTTAAAATTAATTAAGTATTCAAATTTTAATTAATAGAGATTCTGGGTCATTACATGTATCAGGATATGAAGATAAGTTTCTTTTGGGAAGGAATAAGTGGGATATTGGTTTGTGTGTAAGGCAGTGCTTGAATTGCCAACAGGCAAAAGTCGAACACTAGAAACCAAGTGGTTTGCCTCAGCCGGTTGATATTCGAATGTGGAAGTAGGATTCTATTTCTATGGTCTTCATAGATGGGCTGCCAAGGTCGAATAGAGGAAATGAAAGTATATGAGTCATAGTGGACTAACTGATCAAGAGTGCCCATTTCATTCAAGTTAAGTCAACCAGGATGGCATCTGTTTTAGCAAGGTTGTTCATGACGAATGTGGTTAGACTACATGGAGTTCCTAGCTGCATAGTTAGTGATAGAGACTTCTTGTTCACTGGAGAGTTTTGGAAGAGTCTACAGGAAGCTATGGGAACCAAGCTTATGATGAGTACCGCTTACCATCTACAGATAGATGGGCAAACGGAAAGAGTTAACAAGATTTGGATGATCTGTTGAGAGCTTGTGTTCTTGACTTTGTAGAATCATGGGAGGACCACCTACATCTAATCTAGTTTTTGTATAACAACAGTTATCAAACTAGTATTGGGATGACACCATTTGAAGCCTTGTATGAAAGGGCATGTAAATCTCCTATTTGTTAGTTGGAGACCGAGGATAAGTTGATTCTTGGTCTAGATTTGATTAGAGAACTTGCATAAAAGATTGAGGTCATTCTAGATAGGATGAAAGAGGATCGGCCTAGGTAGAAAACTTATGTAGATAAGAGATGAAAAGATTTGGAGTTCTCGGTTGGGTACAAGGTTTTCGTCAAAGTAAAACCGATGAAGGGTGTGCTTAGATTTGGGAAGTCGGAGAAGTTATCTCCTAGGTTCATATGATCTTTTCCTATTCTTGAGATGATCGAGAAGCTCGCGTATAGACTTGAGTTGCCGAGCAATTTGACAGATGTCCATTATGTTTTTCATATTTCTCATCTCAGAAAGTGTGTTAGAGACCCGGTGACTACTATTACAACGACAGTGCAAGATGATATAGTGGTAGAGATAGACTTGACCATAGTGAAGAAGCCAGTTCGCATTGTTGCGAGCGATGAGAAGAGAATTAGAACCAAGATGATTAGACTAGTCAAAGTCCAGAGGAGGGACAATGACAGAGAATGTACATGAGAGGTTAAGAATAGGATTAGAGATACTTATCCTGGCTTGTTTGATGGTATGTTTTACCTTCTTGTTTGTTTTGAGCCTTATTGTAATTTTGAGGACAAAATTCTTTTAAGGAAGGGAGTCTCTAACACCCCAGATTTTTGATAACATTATTTAAAAGATTTAGTTAGATAAACTAAATAAAATAATATATTGATAAAGGGATTGAGATTTGATTTAATTAACTTAGTCGTACCTTTTAACAATAAATTAAAAGAAGGGTTTAAAATGAATTAGAGGAAGCGTATTATAGGATAGAGGCCATTCCTATATTGTCTTCATTAGGCCGTGTATTTTAAAACAAACGTTCATTCTCTTTTTCAAAAATTTAAAAGCTTGGCTGGCCACCATTAACAAAGGAAGAAGGAGAGGAAATAAAGAGAGGTTTAAGGAAAGAAAATTCAAATCAAACTCATTCATATCTTAAACTCCTTAATCGTTAAAGCAAAAGGTGAATAATGTTTACATTTCTAAAACTTCTATGGTTTTGGCTTTATGATTGAACTGGAATAATTTTGTAAAGATTTTCCATATGTTGAATGAAAAAGTGATTATATATACATGTTGATGATTTATGTGTGTTCTTATAGATTTTATCATATGGTTTAAGATGAAAACCCTATAAAATGACATCTGTTAGCCTTGCGAATTTTATGATGATCTATAGAGTTATTTTAGAGATGGGTTTCGATTTTCAGAATTTACGAACTTTTGTGGAATTGTTATGAATTTTTAAGGAAGAAATTGTTAGTTTGGAAAATAAAATTATTTATGGGGAAAATAATTATAGTTTTGATTCAAAAAATTTATATGTTGAATAGAACATATTATTCGATTTTTTGGAATTTTGCTAGAAATTCTGAAGGTGTGTTAACAGTTATAAAAATTTATTTAAGGTATGGGACTTAAATGTTTTATATAATTATAAAGGATAAAGAGGATTTTTAAAAATTAATCAAATTTCCAAATAAGGAATGCCGACATCATTTTTGAATATATAATTCTGGCAACCAATCAGATTTAGACAAACAAGGCAGGTTAGGTACAAAAAACTGTTTTAAAGTACAAATAAATAGTCTTTCTTCTATTTAAACCCTTTCAGCAAACCTTCTGCCTTCATTCCAGACCTTCCAAACCTTTCAGCTAGGTCAAATACCAATGCATATGGTGTCAGGCAACTGGTACTTAGTGAATTGGTTGGAGTCGAAAGGTTTTGGGGATGAAAGATTATAGCTGTCGAAAGATATGAAGTTTTGTTTTGGTTTAAAGAAAATATGTCTACTAGCTTTCGACAAAGAGCATTTGAAATTGTCAAAAGGTTTAAAAGAAAAAGATTTTGATTGGTCTGCTTTCTTATTTTAAATGAAACCTTTCGACAAGTTCGAACGGTATGGCTTTTGGCAAGGCCGAAATCATAGTTGCCGCTTCCTAACCTTTCGACACAGATGGAGTCAAAGGTTATGTTTTGTTTTCTTAAACCTATCACCTCTCTCCATTGATTTCTGGGTTGGTTCCTACACCAACACTTCATTGTTTCAAAATTATTTCAAAAGGTTTTATAAAGGTTTCAAAGCAATTGCTTTCGACTACAATGTTTTTCCGATCCTTTTACATAATCAAAATATTTTAAGTCGAAACGTTTTAAAGGTTTAAAAGTAGTTAACTCTGATTGGTTTCGAAAGGTTTTCCACCTGTTTTTAATTGAGCCCAATGTCTTCAAAAGGTTTCTAGTTTCATTGCTTTTGAAAGGTTTATTATATAGGGGAGGTACCCTAGGCTTTCGATAAAATCGAAAGGTGAAACCTTTTGACTAGGTCCAAAAGAAACCTTTCGACAAGGTCGAAGGTATTGTTTTGCAATGTTTCCGAAAGGCTAAGGTTTAAAGCATTTAGAACGAGGATGTCATATGTTTTAAAGCTTATAAAAGGAAGGCTTTTAAATGATTTAGAAGGAGCTACCTTCAGTGATTTCGAAAGGTTTATTAAAGGATACGAAGGAGTTACCTTCAATACTTTCGAAGGGTTTTATTAATGGTTTAGAAGGAGTTACCTTCTACGTTTTCAAAAGGTTGTTTAAAGGTTTTAAACAAAGGTTTCGAAAGTAAGAATTAGGCAGACAGCCTAAGTGTTTTAAGTTATAAAGGACATTAATTTATTTTAAAGGATAGACAATCCTTATAGAATATTGTCAACATTATTTTGAGTAAAGTATATATAACATGGCAAAAATAGCTTAGAGTAAAGCTAAAGATATATTTTCCTTTTCAATATATAATTTGACGATTTAAATCATCTTGAAAAGGATTCAAGGAAAATTTAAAGAGCATTTAGCTCAGATATTTTGTAGAGCGGTTTACTCAGATATTTTGAAGGATGTTTAAATAATTGATTTAAATATCGATCATTAAGGAATTGAAGACCTAAAAATATGATTTTTTTTGTATATGATTGCATAGGGACTCGAGACAATTTCCATTGATTTCAAATCAACGTTGCAAACTAAAACGAGTATAAGCATCGCTATATTTAGAGATTGGACAATCTAATGGCCGAAAAGATCTTGAAGTGTGTGAAATTATCACCCGGGAGCACAACCTCAGATAATGACAAAATTTTTACCATTAGGACTGAAAAAATGAGGTCATGTAGACGAGTTTCATCGCGATTGAACGCATTGTGTGATCGTATGAGCTCGAAACATACAACGGTTTATTTTAGAAATCAAATAAATAACAAATAATATCATTTAAAAAAAACTCTCATCCAAACCCTCTTTTCCCTCTTTACTCGTTACTGTTTCATTGCCTAAAAGCAGATAATGGCTGCCACTCACTCGAGCATGTTTAAAATCAAAATCCAGAGATTCGCTCTATGAAAAATTGCGAAACCGGATTTATTCAGTTCATGGTAAGGAGAGCTTCGCATCCACATGAAGATTGAAGCATGCGGCATTGGCTGGAGAGTTTGGTCTGGAGTAGCCATAGGCTAGGTTTGATATTGGCTAGGTTTGGGGATGCGTGAGGCAAAATAGAGCACAATGTTGGATTTCTGTCGACAAGGTTAAGTTTTCCCCAAAGTTTTGGAGTTCCCTGGTACACTAGAATAAATCACGATACTCTGAAGTTGCACACACATCACCGGGTCATGTTTTCATATGGTCAACCAAGCTCGATTTCGCAATGTCCATTGTGGAGAGATTAAATAGTGGAGCGCTTAGGTGAAATTTATTTTTCGATACGTTGAATAAAGAAGGAGATAGATGGAAAGGAATGTGTTGAAAAAGTGAGTTTTTGTACGCATGCGCAGGTCTTGTGCATGTATGGAAAAGAATTGGGAAGATGGATTATGAAAATGATTATGGTGATTGTTGATTAATTAAGTAAATTATTTACTTAATGGCAAATCTTATAAACCTATATCCTTTGCATACGAGGTCCGTTTTAGACGTGGTTCATGCATTGAGTTTGTGATGGAGATTTTTACGATTTGACAATGGACTGGATGGCTTTTGTTGAGGTAAGTGATATTATCTCTTTCGTACTATGATTATTTGTATAGTATCAAAACAATATTTTGAGATGATTTCTAACTTTAAAATGTGATTTTTACTACATCTTATTTTATAAAAGAATTTAAAAGTGTTTAAAATTGTTCTAAATCAATTATCACATTTTTCCTATAATCGCACTATTTTAATGATATTGCTAAGCATACGCCATTTTTGATATTAATCCTACATTGTTTGCTTGGATGTATTGTATGTGTGTTATTATAGATGTTTGTAGGCCACTGCAGATGTTTGTATGCTTTTGGTTGCATGTATGCTATTTGCATAATTTGGTTGAAAATATCGTTTATAGGCGATATTGTATTTGAAAATATCACATAGGATAGGATTTTGTGCATAGAGTTTGTACATACCGATTGATCAGAAAATGTAAGATGGACTTGGGTATGTGTTTTGGGTTTCGGTACATAGCCATTTTTGGCTAAGTATAGGACCAAAGCATTGACTACTCTGTAGAGGTCGATATCTACCACAATTGATAACGGCCGATTTGGACAATTTTGACGTAGATGATGGAGAGACTACGAGAAGCACCATATGATGGTTTTTTCAATGTTTGATTTCAATGTTATGGATCTTTGACGAGTGGTTTTAGCAGTGAAACAAGGATGTGATGCTTTGATTTGATGAACTTAGGATTTGGCGATGATGACTCATGATGGGAAGTGATGGCTTCGAGGATGGATAGACGTATGTTGAGATGTAGAGTAGTAGACTATGAGTCGTATCAAGGGGACTGTCAAAGGATGGTTATGTGACATATAACTAGATTCTCTGACTAATGATAGTGTCAAGAGTAGTTCCTAACCTTAGTGACTTCATGACGGGAGTTGTATGGAAGGTTCGGGATGAGCTCTACTATTGATAACAAGTACAAAGAGATTGTTGATACTCCAGATGATGAGGTACACTCTTGAGATAAGGGTACATGAGATGATTAGAGTCCATCAACATTAGGACCTAATCTGCCAGGACCACAGAGTCCCTTGATGTTAGGACCTTTGTAGGGTTATACAATATAGTCTGTTGACTTAAGGAGAGAGTGATGATATGATAGAGTTCGTTGATGTTAAAACCTATCTATACCCTGATGGATCGAGTGGCCAAGGACATTGAGTTGGCCTTGATTATGAGATAGAGTACATAAGCATCATATATATCCAGTGCACTGAGTGAGTGATGTGAGGATGGATGATGAATGCTACATTTTATTTAGTTATTTATCACTCTGTGGATGTCACATGATGTGGTTATCTTTAATGTAGATACCCGGACACCCTTAGTACTTTGATGTACAGTGCACCCATGATGATTATGATATAGAATAGCATATATCCTATGTTATATGCAAACTCTTTGGATGTAGGGATAGGTCAAGTATGATTACCCATATCCTCCGATCCATATGCTATATCGAATTTTATAGTATTTTGACATTGTTTATCATCATACCAGACTGTTGTCTTACTCGAGGTTTTAAGCTTTGCTTCCTATTACCTTGGGTACTCTAAAATGAGTAAATTAGATAACAGGTGTAAACGGCACATGAATTTAGCGAATGGACTAGCAGGAAGCGACACTCTTGCATATTTATACTTTGGGCTTATTATTGCATATTTCACTATGTCACGCTGTGGAGCCTTGACAGTATTTGACTTACATTATTAGAGATTGTCTATTAGTTGATTTTATTTATCAATTACATAAACTCTATTACTATTTTGTATAACTATATGAGACTTTGCACTCTGATCATGTAGTTCATGTATTTATTACTATATCACATGTTTTATATCTTCAATGACTATTATGCTTGCTCGATGGGCTGTGAGATATACTGCAGGTCTGTGATTTTATGATTTTTCTTTCTCTTTTCTTTCTCCCATCTTCTCTGTTATTTCTCTTCTCTACTTCTATTTCTTTCCTTAACAATTATCCTACATCGGTCGGATGCCCCATTGCTTATATGAGCGTCGAAGGTGTAGGGCGGCCTCATGTTGGTATTTGATCTTAGGTTAGTAATCAACTTGAGTTGATATCATGATCAAGTAAATATAGGGTAGGGGTTATCGCCTTAGACTAGATCTAGAGTATACTTATGCATGAGAGAGTGTATATTTGTTATATAACAAAATTATATAGTAGTATATATAGTACATCGGTTGTATTACATACACAAGTAACATTGATATGGTTTTTCTTTATGAGATATTGATCATTCTTATTATATATTAGGAGTGATCTAGCATACAATAAATGATTCTACTGACTCCATCTTTAGAGTTGAGGAGTGGGTAGGATCAGAAGGCCACTAACCTCGGTTTATAGAATATGTCCGCGAAGATGGTGCAAAACATTATCTAGAATGCCTAAGTTGATCCAAATGATTATAGTTCTCAAGTGAAAACTCCTAGAGTCGACCTTATGGAGTTGTATAAAGACTACATGAGTCAATACGGCTAACCATTCCTTGGAATGAAGTCGACTATTGAGGTGCAAGAAAAGATGGATATTTGCAAAAGGATCTTCGATGACTTAAAGTTAGATGACACAATGAGGTAGAAGTTGGCCTTTGATAACTTTAGGGACGAAATTGTACTGGTGGAAGGCCTTATAGCTTCAATTCCTGGGCATTATTTTACTTGGGATCAGTTCATAGTTCACATCCGAGAGAAATTTATATTGACTTTTCAAAAGTCGATGTTGTTTAGGAAGTCTGCCAATTTGATGTAAGGAAATATGGCTGTGTCGGAGTATGTGGTCGAATTCGATGTTCTATCAAAGTATGGTCTATTTTCCACTGATACATAATTAGAAGAAATGAAGAATTTGTCACTGGGATGAGTGATCATCTTAGGAAGTGATTAATTAGTCATATTAACAAGAGCTTAGAGAAGTTGATCGAAAAGGCTTTACGACTTAAAGCCTATACCCAATGTAGAAGGACTGCTTGAACCGGTTAAGCAAGGGGTGATAATGGAAGCATATACATTGAATGGTGGTTCGATTTCATTGAGTGTTGCATCGACAAAAGATAAGGGAAAGGGCATTACTATCTAGGGTATGCTTTCCATTTATGGTGTTCCATATGTGTTTTATTCGATGTCAAGGTTTCACATTCATTGATTTCTAGTGATTTGATAGATAGATTATGATTAAGGCCTGAGATAGTTAACTGGCCTTCAAATTATGGCGAATCTTATTAGGGGCCAACCTATACGTAGTTTTTTTAGACTTAGCTTTATTAATTCAAGGGTGTTTGTTTTTTTGTTATTAATTTGTTTTTATTTTAGTTGGGTTTGTTATTATATTCTAGGAATGGACTGGCTAAAGGGGTACATAATAGTGTTGGATTGTGAGAGGCCGTTGGTAACGATGGCGACTGATGATGAGTGGAAGGTAGTGTTAGGTTGCGCACCTGCTGATGAGGTGATGGTTAGCTTTCTATATTTACTCGATATCCCACACGATGAGTTTTCATCTTTTGCCATAGCTAGAGAGTACCTGAACACATTCGATGAGTGACCGGTTTACCACCATAGAGAGATTGAGTTTTGTAATGATCTGGTCAGAGGTGTTAGACTAATAGCTATGTCTTTAAGGCAAATGATGCTTTCTCATGTTTATATTATGGACTTATTACTACATATTCCACTGCATGACATTGTGGAGCCTTGATAATGTTTGACTTACTATTATTAGATATAGTTATCAGTTAAGTTTACTTATCAGTTGTATAAATTATATTGCTGTTTTTTATTATTGTGTAAGCTTTTGTACTCAGATTAAGTAGTTCATTTAGTTATTACTATCGCATGTGTTTTATATCTATGTGACTATTATATTTTACTTGATGCACTATGAGATATACGATAGGTACTATGATTTTTTGATGTTTTATTTCTCTTTTTTCTCTCTTTTTCTCTTCTATTTCTCTTCTTTACTTCTATTTCTTTTCCTTGACAATCGTCCTATATCAGTCAGATGCTCCTACAGCGCGCTATTCAATTATATGAGCATCGGAGGTGTAAGATGGTCATTACATATACCTTTTGACATTTCACTACCCACACTTAATACTTCTTAAATATGAAATGGGCCCTTCGCATCGTCAATGCTAGTCAATTGGTTCTGGCTATATAGATTGACAACTCTTATATATGGCTTTGCAATATATAATTTAATTGTTATACTACTACAACAACATAAAGACTCGTCTAGAGGTAAACTAGCCCACCACAACTAAACTAATTTTTCACCTAGCCATCTATCATGAGGTTTACTCGTATCCCATACGGATTTTAAACCAGTAGGAAGCAAAATTCGTCAAGGCATAATTCAAGTCTTTTACTACCACTCGCTTGGGAACGTTGGGCATTAAAGCCTATATGCCAGACCTACAACTAAATACCAGTACCAACTACTGGCATAGCCCATCAACCTTCCATGGCTGACATTCCATTTAGACTAACCTAAGTAAGTCAAGGAAAATGCTTATTTTAGTTACTTACTACCTCTAATGGATAGGAAGCAGACTCCATTTCCCAAATGGTATAGGGCCATTTAATACTTCAAATCTGAGGTGAACTCTTGGTATATTTTCCCTTATCTATACGCAATGAATATCCCTTTCCTACAGGTCCTATGATTAGAGATGTCATGCATCAATAGTGAGTGTACACAACCACGGGTAGCCTCTGGATAAAGGACATACTTCTATTGTGTAACTCTGCTGACCTCGCATTCCAAACTATTAAATCAAATTATTCATTCAAAGTTCAAGTATTGGGCTAAGCCCACTAATCTTTATTTGTACAGTTAAGGCTTTATAATTTACCATAATGACAATTATACCGCCTCATAGTATTTAATTACTACTAACATGTTTATTTACTATTTCTATAAATGTTACTTTGTCCATAATAAATGATCATTATCTAACCAGAAAATTTTTAAAGACATTTATTTATTCATTCTGATTTTACCTATTGCACCTTCCTTATCTGTGCATAATTACTCTATTAATATTTTTAATCAGTCTCATTAATCCATTTGTATCCTTTATTAAATTCTTGTAAACCCCTATCTATCGCATATTTATTGCCTTATTAATTTGGATTTGCAATCTTTTCCATCAAAGTTTCCTATTCATATTATTTATTATGTGATTTATTCAAACGTTCTAATATGTCTAATATAAATATTAATGGGTGTTAAGCTGTATTAATAATGTTTTTATTTTTAAATGTTTAGTGCAGCTACATGTATTTATATATATTCATCACTATATTTGTTTTCTAATTATTTTCGTTCTGTAAACTTTAAACGTCTATAAATTCTTTGTTTGAACTCAGATCGCAAAACTCCAAATATGAAAGTTCCTTAAAAAATTGCCACGAACACATGGTGCAAGTTTCATGTCCAGATTATGGCATTTGCTAAAATTGAATTTTGGAGGCTTATTAATTATTAATTTATCAACATAAATTTTATGGGGTATTGCAGTCCTTCTCTTTCCTACTTAAGAAGTATTAAATAGTTAGGGTTATCATTTAAGCACTGTAGTGGGAAATCTCGAGAAGGGTTTGATT
The DNA here is from genome assembly GCA_030765085.1 of Allium cepa. NCBI lineage: Eukaryota > Viridiplantae > Streptophyta > Magnoliopsida > Asparagales > Amaryllidaceae > Allium > Allium cepa. Next base: position 503,913,651 of record CM060945.1, read on the forward strand.
TAGATTTGAGGTTTTAAGTGGCTATTGTAGGGTCCGCCTCTTTGATAAAGAAGTATTACGCGGCCTAATGAAATTTCATGCGACGTCAGCTAGAGATTACTAAAAAGAGGTCTACCTTGGGTTAGGTAATTGATGGGGATCTACCTAAAATATAGGTATTAAATGGTCTTAGTCTGCTAAATTCCCATTGAAAAGTTATTAATGGACTTGGATACTTTCTCTCACATTGTTAGGACATGATTAATGGTAGTTGTGTGGGACTGGAAAGGGCCTTTATCCTATAATTGGTGGTAAATTATGGATTTGGATTGAGAGAGTGTAAGTTATATTATTGGGCTAGAAAGGCTTTTGGGATTATAGTAGTAGGTATTCTCTTCAGGATATAATTAGAATGTGAAGACAGATTACTTATCTAAATAATTTATCCCAAATACTATTAGGTATGATTTGAGATTTTCATTCATCGGACTTTTTCATTCTGATCCCCTCCTCATTACAACACGCGGGTTAGATGAGAAGATGATGATTTTGTGGATGGAGGCAGAGGTGAGGATTTAAAGCAATTACCTATCTACTTATATTGTCATATATTTTGACATAACCGTCTTTGACGTGATGTTGTTGTATTTTGAGATATTGTGTTTCGGATGTTAGGATGTTATGTTTTGTTGTGAGATTTGAATTTTTATAAAATAGGTACTATTTTTGTGACGACCCGGAATTTTCGAGCATTTAAAATTGGAATATTTAATTGATTTTAAATATTCAATAGAGTAATTTTAACTTGAATTACGAATATCCCTATTTATTTGATAATTAAATTACTGAATTAAATAAGTGAAGTTGGGTAAAATGTTGAATCTGGAATTTTAAGCTTGTTAAAAATAATTTGAAGGCTTATAAAATTTGTATCGATAATATGGAAAATAGTAAAAGTGTTAAAATTGAATTTGGAAGTGTTTTGTTCAGTTTTGAAATTTATATAGTTTAAATTGAATTTAAAAATAGCCTTCCGAGGCACAGTCTCGGAATTAGACGAAACCAGTTCCATTGGGTCCGTAATATTGAATTATTATCGGATTTCAAATTTCGTATTAATCGGAGTTAGTATGTGAGTGTACGATATATAAACGCGCTGAAAATTTAGTTGATAATAATCTAAATTAATTTAATTTAATTAATCAAGCTTCTTGTATACGCCATCTTCCTGTCATTTAATCACATACTTTCCCAATTTTGAGCCGTTCAATCAACAATCAAAGTGCTCGAACTAAATAATAATAATTATTATAATAATAAATAAAAGAAGAAGCGTCAAGAGGAAGCTTTCAGCCGCGTAAAAATATAATAGAGCCGACAAAGCATGATAAGGCCGAACTACGTTTTCTTCTTTCCCCAAACCTCACCGTGATAAAAAAAAATAACTCCAGCAAATCGAATATCATCTTCGTTCCGATCAATTAAGTGATGGTGGCGATGCACTCTCGGGGAAGCTCGAGCAAGCTTGTAGAGTGCGACATCGTGTACTGGTGATCGATATTTAGGGAAGCAACTAGGGTTTCACTTTGAGCTTGATTTTGGGGTTAGAGGTTATGCGAGTTTGGGTTTAAGTTCAGAGCGTTGAAGTGCAGCATCATGCTAAGATTAGGAATGCTCGATGGTGATTTAGGGAGAGGGGAAGGCCGAGGTAATCGCGAGGCACGTGAAGACGCTAGGGTCGTGTTGAGTTTGCGATGCGAGGAGCGACAGCTGCAGTGGTTGAAGCAGTTTGGGATCGTGATAGTACAGGCCAGAGGGGAACTCGCGATGACTGGTGGTAGGACGTGGTTTGAGTTCCCATATTTGCTGTAGCGTGGGGTTTCAAAGGATCGTATACTGTGCGTGGTAGGTAGTGAGGTGATGGTGCTTCGATTCCCTCGAGTTTAGGATTTGTATTACAAGGTATAAATTATGATTCCAATTTACATATATTTAATTTGTGGAAAAAAAATATAAATATATTTAACAGTATTGGATTTAGCACTGAGATAAGCCGTGATATAAATTTGTTTTTTCAATTGAAATATATGTAAATAAGCAAACATGAAGAATATATATATATGTGAGATTTTGAAAATAGGAATTTCAAATGTTAAAAGGTTTTTTTTTAAAAATTCAGGTTTTTGAAATCTATGGTTCATTGCTATAAGTATAAGTGGTTTCAAATATATATGTATAGATCGGTTATAAATTTTTAACAGTAAAGTAAAATTTATGATTTTACTTACCTAATAGTTTTAAATTTAAAATGAGAATATTATTGGTAGTTGATGATCGTGGCAAACGTTAATTTAAATTTTTATTGATTGGGAAATTTATTGTTTGATTAATTCAAATATAATAAACTATATAATTATTTATTCAAGGTCAAAAGTATGGAAACGAATCGAGATAGAGAAGAATTGAACACAATTAAAGCAAAGGTGAGTTAATCTCACTCGGTTTAAATTTAAATGATAAAATTTAAATAATTGTTTGGATGGTTGAATTGATCGATGTGATATAGTATGATATTTTGTAATTGGTGTACTATATTGTGCTAACGTCTGTGGATGCAGGGAAAACAGGTTGGAGGGATCCAACTGGATCCCTCAACATTTATTTAAATTATTTAATATTCTCTGTTGTGAATATTGATATTCTATAATGAGTTATATTGGAATATTGAATGTTATGGTTGATCGGATATATTTGGGTATAATGAATTACCAAAATTATATAGATTGGATTTTGGAAAGAAAATAAAAGAAATGAATTTGTAAGTAAAGTAATTACAAGAAATTTGAATAAATTAAGAATGAGTTGAAAGGAAATAGAAGTAATATGAAACTAATAATAAATAACTTCGAGTATGAAAGAAAAGAGTTTAAATAAACAGTAATTAATGAATTGTAAAATTATGTGGTATTAATTTAAAGGAATAAAGAATTATTTTAAACGTAAGTTTTAAATTTATATAAAAGGATAAGGAAGTAAATGAGAAATCTAAAAATTTGAAATTTTAGTTAAAGTATTTTAAATCATAATTATGAAATGAAACCTAAAATTAATAGATTTTGAATTAAAGGGAGTAAATGGGAAATCAATTTGGAAATTGATTCAAGTGTTTGAAATTGAAAATTTTGAGGAAGAATGTGAAGAGGGGTATATTTCTCTAGATAGCCAAGAACGTTCAAAGTAAACTTTAGATATAAGTTAAAGGTTTAATGTTGTTTTAAAAAGCATGTTTTAGAAAATTTATTATCTTAAATTCTTAAGTAAATATTTTTCAAATCTATTACCGTAATAAATATTTATAAATAGTGACTTAGTATTTATTTGAAAAGTGAAAGCCTAGTTTTATATTATATAAAGTAACCTTATTTTCAATGATTATATAGTATGTATTTTAGTAAATTATTGAAGTAGTCTTAATTTAAATATTTTAAAGTAAATCCCAAAGCAAGTGTTTTGGTTAATCTATTATTGTAATAAGTATTTAAAGGGCGATTTGGTATTTTGTGTAAAGAAGAAAATCTAGTTATATTTATAAAGTAAACTTATTGTAATTATTTCTAAGGTATTATTATAAATTGAGTATTAAAGTAAATCTTCCTAAATTAAAAGTTAAAAATATTCTATAATAAAATGTTTTAAATTATTTTAAAAATCTAGAGTTTTGTGCTTGGTGATCCCAGTGGAAATAGAAATGCTTGGAATTTTTTCTGAGAAAGGCAGATAGTTTTGAAACTGTTTTCAATGGAATTTGAAGTGTGAAAATATATCTTGTAAAGATATTTTCGAGATAAATAAATAATTTGGAAGATTATTTGTTTGATGGATGTTTGTGAATAGAAATTGATATTTAAATAACCGACTATCAATATTGGACAATGCATTGATCGTTTCGAAGAGATCGGGATCGAGATTTATTTCTCGAAAACCACTTCGATCCGGTTTGTACGTTTCGTGAAAAACGATTTTGGATTCGAAGATGGAGCAGTGAAGTGCAAGGGCTAGTCGCTACTAATCCTGAGGATATTTTCAAAATGGATGTAGTAGGAATAGTGCCTTCGGTTCCGTTCGAATCCGGGACGGACTTGTATGGATGAATGCTTGCGAAACATCGTCAGGTGGACGATGGGCATTCTAAGGGATATGTTCGTAAAAGGTAACGCTTAGCCTCAAGCCTCATCAAATGGGAATGGCTGAAAATCAGGGGTTATGCAGCAAGGCTTCGTGGGTAGCCCCCACTGGAGGGTGAGGTCATCCCTGTCTAGATGTCCCTTTTATTTCGGCATAGTGGGCGGTTGCTGATCCCAACCGTGGGGTGATCTTGCTCAGGACTGTCCAGTAAGGGATGGTTCCAGTCTTGTGTTGCAGGGGAGTTAGGGTGGCTCCTTGGTACGCTGATCTAGACCAGGTACTATGACAGGTGGTACCCCAGTGCCTAGCCATTAGTTGGAATCCATTTTCCATACGCACCCGTACGGTTTTGATTGTGCCCAACTATTGCTGAAACGTGAGATGCAAGCATTTCAGCTAGATTCTATTTTACTTTCTATAGATACTATTATAATATTAGAGGACTTTAATAAAAAAAATGTTTTAGCTATCATAAGGTAAAAACCCGACATGTTTATTTGTGGCGTGGTCATACGAGATGCTTTTATTTTCAAAAGGATTTTTTAAACTTTAATAATCAATTGGGTGTGATTTTCTCACGCTGGTATTCCAGACTGACTCGGGTGTTATTTAACCGTAATGCTCGGGTCAGACAGAGTATTATAGGATACAGGAGATGTTGTGGAGCTCAGGAGACGAGCTGGATGACGATACGTATATTCATACTTGTTTTATATCTATATTCCACTGTTTGAGTTGTTGAGTATCCATTGTATGATATTGATGTTGACTTGTGATTGATGTACTCTGATGATGTAATATATAAACAGATATATTTGATTTGAGTAAAGATCATTGATTATCTATTATATTTTATTCCGCTGCGATGGTTAGACTCTGATGTTGTTTTCTATTTTCTTCCTCTGCCTCTTCTTCTTTAGCCCAAATGGTTCGTATTTATGTGCAACTTGAGTTGATTGTTGTAGAATAGTGTTGACTCAAGGGGTACGGATTTGCGGGCTATTACAGTTGGTATCAGAGCCAGGTTGGTGATAACCTTGGCTCTGGTGGGAATTACTCATTTAAAATAGAGTCTACGTACTCTATAATGAGTTTGAGCATATTAATAAATATGAGCGCGTATTTGTTAGTGAATATAAATTATTTTAATACTTTGTTGATTGGTTTATTTAGTGGCATATGAACCTTCGTCGGCACAGTCTGGACAACTGTATCGAAGGGGTTTCTAAACACTTGAATAGAACAATTGACACTGTAGTTTTAAAGGTGGTGAATGAAATAAATTTACCCCAAAAACATATTTTGATATAAAGAATAGTTTTTGAAAACTGTTTAGTTAATATATGGTTGCTTGGATGTTAGAAATGATGATATTAAATTATTATCATCGGTGTGTAAAAAAAAATTAACTAGAAATTGAAATGTAACCAAAGGTTAAGGAAATAAATTCATTATAAAATGAAATTTATAAATATGAATTATAAATATAAATTATAAATCGAAATACAATCAAATGAGAATTTGTATAAGCATAAAGTGTGCAAATGAATTATAGTTAAATTTATTTAAGCAGGCTTTGGAAATTTAAAATCCCGGAGACTTTGGAAGTGTTTGTCGAAGTGGTTTTAAAAGATAAATAATAGCCTTATTGTTTGGGGGTATTTATGAAAGGAAATTTATTTTAAATGGACTTTAAAAGTGATATAGCATTGAAATCACTTGGATTATGGGAAAATAATTCTGATGATGACGGCCGCATCATCAGTATTTATTTTCGAATTTCTGAGTGACGGATTGTTGCCAAAAATTTATTTGTTCAGAAAAGCTAGCTGTTTTGAAAGTTTCAAAGGAAATTTGTTGGGAATAAAACCAGGATTGGTTTAAAAATTTTGAGAAATATGATTTGAGATGTTGGAGATGTCTAAATAATTTGAAACCAAAAGTCGGGTGTTTAAAAATCTTGATGAGATAGTTGTAAACTTATAAATTCGGATGATTTTTAAATCAGGAAGGAAATATAAGTTTTGAATGTTGGAACTTAAATTTAAAGTGAAAGGTTAAAAATGGAATTAATCGGGATTGGGGAATAAAAATTTGACTGGATTGAAATTAATTGAATAAGTTGGAAATAATATCCAGTTGAATTCAAATTAAGCTGAAATCGAATTGAGTTAAATAAAACTGAGTTAAAATAAAATTGAATTGGAATAAGAATTCAGTTGAATATTAAATGGAATTAGATTCTTACCTGAATAAATGGAAAATAAGTTGGATAAGGATTGAATTGAAAAAAAAAATCAGAATAACTTAGAAGAGAATTAAAAATCCATAGAAAACCCAAAATAAATATTGTTGGATGGATTGAAAAATAAAATAAAAATCCAAACTTGAATTATAAAATAAATTTGAACTCCAGAAAATTTAAATGAAGAGATGTTGAGATTAAAATCAAGTTCTGAATTATAAGTTGGGGAAAGACTATTTAGATAATAATTAGATAATGAAATATGTAATGAGAACCCAATGCAGTTAAATGTAACTGAATTGTGAGATAATAATGAAGTTTGGAAAATAAACTCAAGTTATAAATTGAATTCGACTTGAGTTGTCAATAAGTAAATGTAACTGAATTGTGAGATCATGAAATTTGGTGGTAAATTGAAAATGGATAGTGGATTCAGAACTTGAGTTATTAATTAGAATTTAATGTGAGGAGTTAACAAATTAAGTATAATTGAAATGTATCGAATAAAAAAAATGTAAATGGATTAAAATAGTATTGGTATGAATTGCAAATAAAATCCAAATAAGTGAAGATAAATTGGGAAATGGCCATGTAATAAATTGGATGAACTGAATCAGGAAAGTTAAATTTTATAATCAAATGAAATTATAAATTTTAAAATGAGATTAAACTGAAATAGAATTAAGTTGAATGGAAGAGAAAGATTTACTTGAAACGAAATGAGCTTAAGTATAAAATTGGAGTGAATAAACTTAAGCTAAAAGATGAAAAGGAGTTGAATTGAATTCAACTTAAAATTAAGTTTAATAATAGTGGATTGGATTTAAATCAAGTAAAAATGGATTTTGATTGAAATAAAATTCGGTGAGTTGCCGATAATATTTAATGGAATGAAATTCTAGAATAAATGATTGTAAACCATTGAAAATTATTAAGGAATTGAAATAACTTGAGACAATAAGAAAATAGAATGTTTCAATTTTAATGGAATGGATTTAAACGAATGTGCATAAGAAATGAAGTATAAATGAGTGGACTGTGAATAAAATTTAATAGGTAATGAAGATGAACCTAAGTTGTTAATGGTTTTGAATAAACTAGTTTGGTTAATAAAATGACATGCAAGTGAATGGATTCAAACCTGAAATGCAATGAAAATGAGAATATATGGATTGTGAATAAATTGAAAATGACATAGAATTAAGTATAAATTGAGTTGAAATCAATTTAAATTGGTTATAAACATAAATACTTATTTATTCACATAAATCTCGTCGAATTGCATGGAATAAATTATCGTTGGATGTAAATGGAAGTTATTAAAATGCCATGGATGGATGGAAGTAAAATGAATTGATTTTGAGATCAATTGAATTAAATATGAGTTCAGATTGCTTAATAATAAATTGAATGTAAGTTTGTGAGTTGTTAACCATTCGGATTAAGTGGAACGATATATGAATTGGTTGTCAACAATTAAGAATTATGTTGGAACATTGGAAATGAAACAGAATAAAGTATAAATTGAATTGATATTAATTTTAAGTAGTTATAAAATAGAATGGATATTCTATTAAGTGAACATAATTGAATTTGCATAAAAATGGTCGTCATTGACGCAAATGAGATTGTATAAAAATCTATGAGTTAATATAAGCAATGAAATTGATTTTTGAATCAATTGAGATAAATATGTGTTCGTTTGGATTAAAATGAATAGAATGTAAGAAATGAAGTGTAAACCATTTAAATAGAATGAAATTGATGGGTGATTTAGTTGTAAACAACTAAATTTGTATCGGAACTTTATTACTTTGCTTTTGGAAGTGTTTAGTATATATTGTTTATATTATACATGTGTTTAACTACTGAAATTAAGTGAAATGCTATAAACTTTGTATATTTGTCACTTACATGTTTAAATTGAGTAAGTACAGGTACCTGGAAGTCGTGTGGCTGGATTTGATTGCGTTAACTACTAAATAAATAAGCTGCTTGCTTAAAAATGCCAAATAAGGTACGCCTACGCAATAAAAATAGGAAATATGAACTGTTTTTAGTTTTTCCGACCGGGTGGGTCGATGTATATATATTTATCTCTTTTGTCAAATTGCAAAAGCTCCTCCGTACAAAGGGGACTCTGCCAAAAAAATTAAGAAACTTTGGGAGTTAGAAAATTTTTGAAAATTTTGGAAAATTGTGTTAGCGACTATCGAATCCAAATTGGAAACTAAAATAAATTAGTAAAGGAAACAAATTTGAAGTAATGATATGAATTAGTTATTGATGAAAAATAAAATTTAAATATTCAGAGTTAAAGATAAATTGAATTCATATGGAAATGAAAGAATCGATTTGAATGGAAATGGATATAAATTAAAGTGGTAAAGTGAAAATAAATGTAAGAAACATATAAAATGCTTATTTTAACTTATGTAAGGAATGGTGAATTTATTAATTGGAAATTGATAATATAAATATATTCCAAGTTAATATTTGGATGAATAGATATTGGCATTTTGTGAAAAAGTCGATAAAATGTTTTGGGATATTGTGATTGGATATTAGTGCTAAGCAGGATATGCAGGTAATCTGAATGGAAAAGAGAATTGGTTTTTGATTTCAAGAAGATAAATTTGAAATGCTCGACAAAAAGGTATGTAAATTTGGTGTGAAATTTGATTGGGATTTGGATTGAGCCACTTGGATTTTTGTTTTATTTTTGGATTTGGGAGGCCGTAGAGCCATTTTGTAGTTGTACCGAGCTAGTCGCGTAAAGGAGACGCTGGCGAAATTTTTCGGGAATTTAGGGAGTTAGAAAATTTTTAAGAAAATTTTGATAATTCAAAATTTAGTTTTGAATTATAATTTGAATGATTGTATAAATAGAGTTGTTTGGAAAATATGGAAAGGTTTGAGAAGTTAATAAGAATAATAATGGACCTTTTATAAGAAGATAGTTGGTAAGATGTTGAATTGTTAGAAACCGTTTGGTTTCAAGGTAAAAGTAAACGGGTATTGGACCATTCTTCCTAATTAGTAATTTCGGAGACGAAATTCTTTTAAGGGGGGAGGAATGTGACGACTCGGAATTTTCGAGCATTTAAAATTGGAATATTTAATTGATTTTAAATATTCAATAGAGTAATTTTAACTTGAATTACGAATATCCCTATTTATTTGATAATTAAATTATTGAATTAAATAAGTGAAGTTGGGTAAAATGTTGAATCTGGAATTTTAAGCTTGTTAAAAATAATTTGAAGGCTTATAAAATTTATATCGATAATATGGAAAATAGTAAAAGTGTTAAAATTGAATTTGGAAGTGTTTTGTTCAGTTTTGAAATTTATATAGTTTAAATTGAATTTAAAAACAGCCTTCCGAGGCATAGTCTCGGAATTAGACGAAACCAGTTCCATTGGGTCCATAATATTGAATTATTATCGGATTTCAAATTTCGTATTAATCGGAGTTAGTATGTGACTGTACGATATACAAACGTGTTGAGAATTTAGTTGATAATAATCTAATTTAATTAATCAAGCTTCTTGTATACGTCATCTTCCTGTCATTTAATCACATACTTTCCCAATTCTGACCCGTTCAATCAACAATCAAGGTGCTCGAACTAAATAATAATTATTATTATAATAATAAATAAAAGAAGAAGCTTCAAGAGGAAGCTTTCAGCCGCGTAAAAATATAATAAAGCCGACAAAGCACGATAAGGCCGAACTTCGTTTTCTTCTTTCCCCAAACCTCACCGTGATAAAAAAAATATAATAACTCCAGCAAATCGAATATCATCTTCGTTCCGATTAATTAAGGGATGGTGGCGATGCACTCTCGGGGAAGCTCGAGCAAGCTTGTAGAGTGCGACATCGTGTACTGGTAATCGATATTTAGGGCAGCAACTAGGGTTTTGCTTTGAGCTTGATTTTGGGGTTAAGAGGTTATGCGAGTTTGGGTTTAAGTTCAGAGCATTGAAGTGCAGCTCCATGCTAAGATTAGGAATGCTCGATGGTGATTTAGGGAGAGGGGAAGGCCGAGGTAATCGCGAGGCACGTGAAGACGCTAGGGTCGTGTTGAGTTTGCGATGCGAGGAGCGACAGCTGCAGTGGTTGAAGCAGTTTGGGATCGTGACAGTACAGGCCAGAGGGGAACTCGCAATGACTGGTGGTAGGACGTGGTTTGAGTTCCCGGATTTGCTGTAGTGTGGGGTTTCAAAGGATCGTATACTGTGCGTGGTAGGTAGTGAGGTGATTATGCTTCGATTCCCTCGGGTTTAGGATTTGTATTGCAAGGTATAAATTCTGATTCCAATTTACATATATATTTAATTTGTGGAAAAAAATATAAATATATTTAACTGTATTGGATTTAGTAGTGAGATAAGCCGTGATATAAATTTGTTTTTTCAATTGAAATATATGTATATAAATAAACATGAAGAATATATATATATGAGATTTTGAAAATAGGAATTTTAAATGTTAAAAGGTTTTTTTAGAAAAATTCAGGTTTTTGAAATCTATGGTTCATTTCTATAAGTATAAGTGGTTTCAAATATATATGTATAGATCGGTTATAAATTTTTAATAGTAAAGTAAAATTTATGATTTTACTTACCTAATAGTTTTAAATTTAAAATGAGAATATTATTGGTAGTTGATGATCGTGGCAAATGTTAATTTAAATTTTTATTGATTGCGAAATTTGTTGTTCGATTAATTCAAATATTAATAAACTATATAATTATTTATTCAAGGTCAAAAGTATGGAAACGAATCGAGATTGAGAAGAATTGAACACAATTAAAGAAAAGGTGAGTTAATCTCACGCAGTTTAAATTTAAATTTAAATGATAAAATTTAAATAATTGTTTGGATGGTTGAATTGATCGATGTGATATAGTATGATATTTTGTAATTGGTGTACTATATTGTGCTAACGTCTGTGGATGCAGGGAAAACAGGTTGGAGTGATCCAACTGGATCCCTCAAAATTTATTTACATTATTTAATATTCTCTGTTGTGAATATTGATATTCTATAATGAGTTATATTGGAATATTGAATGTTATGGTTGATCAGATATATTTGGGTATAATGAATTACCAAAATTATATAGATTGGATTTTGGAAAGAAAATAAAAGAATGAATTTGTAAGTAAAGTAATTATAGGAAATTTGAATAAATTAAGAATGAGTTGAAAGGAAATAGAAGTAATATGAAAATAATAATAAATAACTTCGAGTATGAAAGAAAAGAGTTTAAATAAACAGTAATTAATGAATTGTAAAATTATGTGGTATTAATTTAAAGGAATAAAGAATTATTTTAAACTTAAGTTTTAAATTTATATAAAAGGATAAGGAAGTAATTGAGAAATCTAAAAATTTGAAATTTTAGTTAAAATATTTTAAATCATAATTGAGAAATGAAATCTGAAATTAATAGATTTTGAATTAAAGGGAGTAAATGGGAAATCAATTTGGAAATTGATTCAAGTGTTTGAAATTGAAAATTTTAAGGCAGAATGTGAAGAGGGGTATATTTCTCTGGATAGCCAAGAACGTTCAAAGTAAACTTTAGATATAAGTTAAAGGTTTAATGTTGTTTTAAAAAGCATGTTTTAGAAAATTTATTATCTTAAATTCTTAAGTAAATATTTTTCAAATCTATTACCATAATAAATATTTATAAATAGTGACTTAGTATTTATTTGAAAAGTGAAAGCCTAGTTTTATATTACATAAAGTAACCTTATTTTCAATGATTATATAGTATGTATTTTAGTAAATTATTGAAGTACTCTTAATTTAAATATTTTAAAGTAAATCCCAAAGCAAGTGCTTTGGTTAATCTATTATTGTAATAAGTATTTAAAGGACGATTTGGTATTTTGTGTAAAGAAGAAAATCTAGTTAAATTTATAAAGTAAACTTATTGTAATTATTTCTAAGGTATTATTATAAATTGAGTATTAAAGTAAATCTTCCTAAATTAAAAGTTAAAAATAATCTATAATAAAATGTTTTAAATTATTTTAAAAATCTAGAGTTTTGTGCTTGGTGATCCTAGTGGAAATAGAAATACTTGGAATTTATTCTGTGAAAGGCGGATAATTTTGAAAATGTTTTCAAAGGAATTTGAAGTGTGAAAATATATCTTGTAAAGATATTGTAACAACCCACATATTTATCGATTTTATATTTAAATATTTTATTTAAATATTTTGTCGTTAATCGGATATTGGTTCGAAAAGCTACTTTTTGCAAACAGTCAAATTAGGACTCGAGACCACTTTCATTGAGTTCGAAATGCTGTTTACAATTTTTTTAAGTATAAACATTGATATGATTGGAGATAGTAGAATTTCACTACTTTTTCACTTGAGACTTTGGGTTGGGCTTTTGGCCTATTAGACCCAACCTTCACCCCTCCTCTTCATAACTTCATTTCTATTTTCCTAAGTCTTCAAGCTTCTTCAAAAATGGTGGAGGGAATGGGAAATTAAAATTACAAAACTCAAATTCAATTGCAATCCATCTTTCTACTCCAAATTCAAGAAGAAGACATTGGATTCAAGCTTCTTGTGCTTAGATAGAAGATGGATTGATTCTTGCTTGCTTAAAACTACATTTTTTCATTGAATTTGTGCAAAGGTGAGATTTTTATCTCACAATTCTAGCCTATAACTATATGGGACTGTTGGGAATGATTCCCTATCATTTTTTCATGCATATTAGCATTTGGTTTGGATTGCATTGGCGAAAAACTCCAATTTTTAGCGTTTTGGTGAATTTTCTGCACTTAGGTCGTTCTGGCCATTTTCGTGTGTTTGGAGTTAAGTCGCTCGCGACCTAACCCTTAGGTCGTTCGCGTGTTATCGCGCTAGGTCGCACTGCCTTCAATTTTCACTTCGGAGTTAGGTCGTTTCACGTTAGGTCGTATAGGGTTTAGGTCGTAGGTCGTTTCTGACCTTAAATCCCCTCTACAGCGTTAGGCCGCTCAGCCTTTCCTTGTTAGGTCGTCACCACTTAGGTCGCGACAAATGTTAGTACGTTAGGGCCTTAGCTCGCATTTGATCTTAGGTCGTAGGTCGCTAGCTTGTAGCTCGTATTTGAGCTTAGGTCGTAGGTCGCATAACCCTTAATTCGTTCGACCTGATGCCTCTCTTAGGTCGTGCATCCCCTTAGGTCGCTAGGTCTTAGGTCGCGCATCGCCTTAAGTCGCTCGACCTGCTCTCACCTTATTCGCGCCATCTTTTAGTTCGCGTACCATACTTTAGGCTGTAGTCCCTTAGGTCGCTTGCACCTTAGGTCGGCCTCGTTAGCTCGCAGATCCTCTAGGTCGCGTGGCTTTTAGACCGTTAGGTCGTGAGCGTTAGGTCGTTAGACCTTACCTTCCTTAGCTCGCATGACCTTATAAACCGATAGGTCGCATGACATTATAACCCTATAGGTCGTTGGACCTTTGACTCGTAGGTCGTTGGACCTTATCCCAATAGGTCGCTTGACCCCTTAGACCCCTTGGTCGCAACCATTAGGTCGCTCGACCCTATTCCTCTTAGGTCGTTAGACCTCATTTTGTCTTCACTAGGTCGTACCGTTTTGGACGGGGCGCTGCCCCGCACCACGCCGGGGGCGCTGCCCCCTGGACCCCCGCGACCTGACCAGGTAGGTCGAACCCCGTAAGCGGTGGCGTTGCCCCCGCACCCCCACCTTGGGGGGTTGCCACCCCCCTGGACCCCCCATCCGTAGGGGGTCTTATCTGAAAAACATTGAGCTGATTTCCTTGGATTTTATTCACATCTCCGTATGCGATTTTTGTGACTGATTGTTTCTACAATTGCTTCTGTGTTTTGTCACTTTATAATACAAAGGTTTCAATACTAGTAGTAAATATCAAAACTCTTTTAACAAACAATTTTAACTCTATTTTTAATAACAAAGCTCTTTTCTTAAACCATTTTCCAATCTATTAGTATATACAAACCTTTACCTCACTCGGATGAGAAATCTAATGAAACGACTTCGTAAAACAAGTGGTATGAAACGCTTGCGTTCACTTCGTCGGTTAATTCTTGGACTTGTTCGATTGAACCTCTTGTGACAATTTTATTAGTGAAGATTTACAGTTTGTTCGTAAATATTTAAGTTAAGCAAGTGGTTATGGGACATGAAGCTAAACTTCTATATTTACTAGCTTAGTGTAATTGACACTTCTCGTTGATCATGACGATCATTCTGATGATTTAGACTAGCAATTGTGCGATGTCTCTTGTTGCGAGGTTAGACTAGACACCACTTGTGTGATTCCACTCACACATACCTTTTTGCTTTTTGGTTAGTATGGACCTTAATCTGTGTGATTCCATTCACACATGTGGGGTAGCTCCCCTTGGTCTTCGGACCGTCATGTGATAGGCCTCTTTCTCTTTTCTATGATTTCTGGACTTCTTGCATTGATTTCTAGAATTTATGTCATTGACTTGTTATGAGTACAAGTTTGGGGTATGATGCCCTTTCCGAATCTTTGAGAAGATTCTTGTGATATTGATTATCTCTTATTGATTGATCTTCTGTTGATCATTATTTACATACTTATAGTGGTATGCCATTATGGATATTTATGTTTATGCCATATCTTTTATGTTATATCATGTCATCTGATATTTATAGCTAGACTGACCCGTTTATTATTTTCTTAAATAATACTCGGGTCAGACCGAGATGTTACAGGTGCTTCTGCTTGACTTCTTCCCAGGGATTCATCACTCTGACTTTTGGCTAACTATTTAGATTAGCAGTTTTTGTTGTATACACTTGAGATATAGACTCATAGTTGTATTCTTTTGTATAGCACGTGTTGCTATTCTTTTGTATTATCGTGGATCTTACAGACCACTACTCTGATGTACACTTTCATGTGTTAGTTTTATATCCATATCTTCTTCCGCCTTTGTGATATGGATATATGTGACTGATTTGTGTTATGATTATTTCTATGTTTGTTTCCGAAGAT
This sequence comes from Allium cepa, assembly GCA_030765085.1. Lineage (NCBI taxonomy): Eukaryota > Viridiplantae > Streptophyta > Magnoliopsida > Asparagales > Amaryllidaceae > Allium > Allium cepa. Next base: position 503,929,093 of record CM060945.1, read on the forward strand.
TATTTATAGCCACCGTGTAATAAGCAATTACATGGATGGTCACTCCTCAACAGCCTTATTCTCCGTGCTAGTTGACAGCACTACTCCGGAGTGTTCTTGGCTAGCGTGGGTATAGAGGTGGGGCGTCACAGATATTTTCGAGATAAATAAATAATTTGGAAGATTATTTGTTTGATGGATGTTTGTGAATAGAAATTGATAGTTAAATAACCGACTATCAATATTGGACAATGCGTTGACCGTTTCGAAGAGATCGGGATCGAGATTTATTTCTCGAAAACCACTTCGATCTGGTTTGTACGTTTCGTGAAATACGATTTTGGATTCGAAGATGGAGCAGTGAAGTGCAAGGGCTAGTCGCTACTAATCCTGAGGATATTTTCAAAATGGATGTAGTAGGAATAGTGCCTTCGGTTCCGTTCGAACCCGGGACGGACTTGTATGGATGAATGCTTGCGAAACATCGTCAGGTGGACGATGGGCATTCTAAGGGATATGTTCTTAAAAGGTAACGCTTAGCCTCAAGCCTCATCAAATGGGAATGGCTGAAAATCAGGGGTTATGCAGCAAGGCTTCATGATAGCCCCCACTGGAGGGTGAGGTCATCCTGTCTAGATGTCCTTTTTATTTCGGCTTAGTGGGCGGTTGCTGATCCCAACCGCGGGGTGATCTTGCTCGGGACTGTCCAGTAAGGGATGGTTCCAGTCTTGTGTTGCAGGGGAGTTAGGGTGGCTCCTCGGTACACTAATCTAGACCAGGTACTGTGACAGGTGGTACCCCAGTGCCTAGCCATTAGTTGGAATCCATTCTCCATACGCGCCCGTACGGTTTTGATTGTGCCTAACTATTGCTGAAACGTGAGATGCAAACATTTCAGATAGATTCTATTTTACTTTCTATAGACACTATTATAATATCAGAGGACTTTAATAAAAAAAAATGTTTTAGCTATCGTAAGGTAAAAACCCGACATGTTTATTTGTGGCGTGGTCTTACGAGATGCTTTTTTTTCAAAAGGATTTTTGAAACTTTAATAATCAATTGGGTGTGATTTTCTCACGCTGGTATTCCAGACTAACTCGGGTGTTATTTAACCGTAATGCTCGGGTCAGACCGAGTATTATAGGATACAGGAGATGCTGTGGAGCTCAGAAGACGAGCTGGATGACGATACGTATATTCGTACTTGTTTTATATATATATTCTGCTGTTTGAGTTGTTGAGTATCCATTGTATGATATTGATGTTGACTTGTGATTGATGTACTCTGATGATGTAATATATAAACAGATATATTTGATTTGAGTAAAGATCATTGATTATCTATTATATTTTATTCCACTGCGATGGTTAGACGCTGATGTTGTTTTCTATTTTCTTCCTCTACCTCTTCTTCTTTAACCCAAATGGTTCGTATTTCTGTGCAACTTGAGTTGATTGTTGTAGAATAGTGTTGACTCAAGGGGTACGGATTTGCGGGCTGTTACAATTTCTATATTATAATTTATCCTTTCTGCTATAAGACTCTAAAAGTATAGATAGATAGCTCTGTCTATTATTTATTGTATCAATTTTTCCAACCAACAACTAGCTTTGGAATGGGATAAATTTGATGGGCTTTTATTAGTCTAAAAATTATTCTCGTTTCGAGGCTGGCTATTACACTTAGTATCAGAGCTTAGGTTGCCTGATCAAAGGGATATAGGTAAGTATAAAATGGCATACATGTTATTTTTGAAAGTATTTTTCAAAACCCTACTATATTATATATACACACGCTTAGTTGAACATATGCAAAACACTAGGCAAATCTTTCATATCAGCAAATAATGTTATATTAGGAAGTTGTAACTAAAAGCTTAAACCTACAAATGATTGATAATGACTGAAAACCATTCCTTTGAGGCTGGGAACCCCTCTACCCAAGAGATACCCACTATCCGAGGGATGCCTGAAAGATTCAACTAATACCTTAGGTATGTAGGGAAAATTCTCATTCCTCAACAAGCTTCACAAACGGTGCCCATTACTTCGCATGAGGAAGAGACATCCCACTCTATAGACTTTCCTAAGACATGTAAAGACTTTTAGAATATGGAGGAAAGGTGTATACGAGAGTTTAAGGTTTTATATAGATGAAGGGCTGGATTAGCAATTGTGAGAGAATATTTCAGCAGCTTGGATGGGAAGACCATAATAAGAGGAGGACGGCAGCATAACATCTTAAGGGAGAAGAGTTAGATGGGTGGATGATAGTAGTTGAGCAGAATGTTGAGGAAGTAATCACTTGGGCTAACTTCAAAACTCGCTTTGAGTTTCAATTCAAGTCTGGAGTAGAAGTTAATATGCAGTTGGAGAAGATTATATATCTTAGGCAGAGAGATCCCATATTGAAGGAGTACACCTGTAAGTTCACGGAGCTAGCTAAGTTCAGGATGATTTTAATTGACACCTCATGAAGAAAGCCATGATGTTTGTTAAAGGCCTATATTCCCCATTTAGGGAGCTACTATTGACCTAAATACCTATGGGTGCCACTTAAGAGATGTTAGTTGAGGTGGCTTTGCTGCAGACTGTTGGCTCGTAGGAAAAGGAGTAGGTGGGACTAGCGAAAAATTAAGAAGGAGAAAAGAGTGGGGAATTTTGAGAAAACAAGAAGGCAAAGGGGTAATTCAAGGAAGAAGGTTAACAGGCCATAGATGTCACAAGAAGGATAGGTTGTAGGTGAGCGTTTTGAGAGACGACTTTAAAGTAAAATGCTACCACTGCCATAAGGAGGATCCAAAGCTAGCAAAGGAAGGAAAGAGTGGGCAATCTTAAGTCATTGTGGTTGTACTAATCTTGAGTAGATCTCCCCATGGGGATCAAGGAAAAGCTACAATGAAAGGTACAACTACTATTTCTAGGAATAAAATTCATACCCCTATTTGACTCAAAGCATCACATTTGTTCATAGCTAGAAATGTAGTTAACTCATTGAGTCCAAATACCCAAGTTATCACTGACCCAATAGTCGCATCAAATCGTTTTAGTCGGTCGACACACCTTTCTTTAATTTACAAAGACCTAGTTATGGATATATGTAATGTCGATTTTACATGTAATGTGTATATTCTTTGTTTTGGGGGATATGGACTTATCCTATGGACGGATTTGTTATCTTACTACTGGGTTGTCTTAGATTGATATAAGAGGATTGTATGGTTAAGGAGTTATAAGGAGAGAGATATAAATGTTTATTGTACATCCCAAAACTCAGTCAAGTTAAGCTACTTATATTCACTGAGCTTGTTATAAGATGAGCTCTTACTGTACCTGTAGTTCGATAATTTCTTGATGTCTTTGAAGAAGTCTCGGTTCTCCTTCCTTGAAAGTAGATCGAGTTTAGGATCGATTCAGAGAGGGACGCTAGACCTTTTGCTCCGCCACAAAGATACATGGTCCCCTAAGAAAGGCGAGAGTTGAATAAGCAAACTTCAGAGCTACTACGAAAGGGATTTATTCGTTACGGTACTTCTTTATAGGGAGCACTTATTTTCTTTACCACCAAAGAAGATGGCCCTTTAAGGCTATACATTGACTATAGAGAATTTGATAAGTTGACCAAGAAAATAGGTAACCCTTACCTAGAATGGATGATTTGTTTGACCAACGTGCTGGAGCCAAAACTTATCCTAACTGGACTTAGCGATTGGATTTCATCAATTAAGCATAATTGAGGACAACAAGCATAAGACCACATTTTGCACTACAGATGGACTACATCAATAGGATGTGATGCACTTTGCATTAGAATGTCACTGCATACTCTATAGATTTGATGAGTAGAGTCTTTAGAGGATCGCTGAATAAATTCGTTATAATGTTTACAGATGATATTCTATTATACTCTAAAATTGAGGATGAGCATGAAAAATCACTTAAGGAAGGTACTAGGGACTATACGAAGGCACCAACTTAAAGCCAAATTCTTATAATGTCACTTTGAAAGAAGGAGGTAAGATTTCTTGGACATATTGTTTATGAGAAGGGATTGTCTATAGACCCCACAAAGGTGGAAGCTATTTAATATTGGAAGATTCTGAAGAATACCAAATAGATTAGGAGTTTTCTTAGGTTGGTAGGTTATTATAGGAAATTCATAAAGGATTTTGCAAAGATAGCAGTTCCACTAAATCGCTTAATCAAGAAGAGTCTAGTTTTTTCATGAGATGAGAATTGCATGGAATCATTCGAGAGGATGAAGGAGCTATTAACTAGCATTCCAGTACTGATTATTCCTGATAGGAAGAAGCCTTTCACCATTTATATTAATTATTTGAAAACATAAATGGAGCTCTGTCTGTCTCTTTCTTCTATATGATTTAGAAATTCTTAGAATTTTTAGGTAAGGGAATTTAGACATTTAATATTTAATTTCTAATTCTATTCTTCTCCATTCCCTAGAATTATGAATCTAGTTCATACATAAATTCGATACTGGATAGTACAAAGGAAAGAGGTCTGAAAAGAGATTTGAAGCAAGCATAATCATATCCAAAGGAGAAAGCTAGGAATCATCTATGAGTGGGAATGTTAAGTTTTTCTCATTTTAGTATTTATATAGTTGAATTTGGATTCGTTTTATGCCTTATGGAATATTACTCACGAAAACATTAAATTAAAATTAAAACCCTAAAATTACCTTAAAGCGAAATGTCAATTCTTGTTGGAATCTCAATTGTTTTATATTAAAATGGTAGAGTTTGTTTGGATATTGCAAATTGGGTATTTTGTACTCTATTTCTCTTCCGTTCTTCTTTATTAATGCATTAAAATATTCAAAAAGTAAATCTAGTTTGGAAATGGAGTGTAAGGTATGAATTCCCTCATTCGTAGTTTGCACTACCTATTTTCGATTTAAATATGAATTCCTTTTCACATCAGATTCGTTTATATAAAGGTTAACTAGAGTATTAAAGATTTAAACTATAAATGTTATTCCTTAAATTAGAAGCATTAATTCTACTATTTTAGTATAGGATAAGTATTGTATAAGAGTTTATTTTATTTTATTCAAGTCTATTGGTGTGCTAAGGATATTAGCTATTTCGTAAGTAATTTTTTGGAGCTAGATAGATGTTTGACATTTAAACAATTAGTATAGGACGGAAAAACTTTGCACTCTTAGGAATATTTAGTTGTGTGTGTGTGTGTTAATGTATAAACAATGTATAATTAATAACGTATTTATCGCGTATATAAATATGCTAGTAAATTAGTATTAAGCCTCCATAGGAAGGAAGATAAGGGTGAAATAAGGAGTTTTTCTTATATAGCCTTAATGGGAAATGCGATGAGATAAATATGATAGTATGTTAGGAAAGTGGAAATTATGATTAAGTTATAAGGATGCGGGATCAGTTAAAAGCACAGAGAAGTTTGCCCAACTAATCTGACTACTAGCAGTGTGACTTTGGAACTAATGTGAGATATCACTTGTAATAAGTACCGACAAAGAGCACGAGGTTAGTAACATTTCTATAGGGTGAGTCTACCCAGATAATCTAGATATTAGTGCCAACGAATAGTCAGACTAAAACAAGACGTCATATTTTAGGTAATGGGTCCTAATACATAGGACCTGCTTCGGGATTGGAGGTATTAAGTGGCTGTTGTAGGGTGTGCCTCTTTCCTACTTAAGAAGCAGTAAATGTTTGGGTTATTCTTTAGCCACGGTGGTGGGAAATCTCAGGAAGGGTCCACTTCAAAGCTAAGGTATTAAGTGGCTACTGTAGGTTTCGTCTCTCCTAAACAGAAGTATTCGGTGGCTAGTGTAGTTTCCATGCAATGTCAGCTATAGAGTACCAGATAGGGGTACCCCTTGGGTTAGGTATAAAATGATGGGGGTCTACCTAAAATATAAGTGTTAAATGGTCAGAGTCTACCAAATTCCCATTGAAAATGTGTTAAATGGCTTAGGTAGCATTGTTAGGACATGATTGACGGCGGTTGCATGAGATTGGGAAGGGCCTTTGGCCTACAGTTGATGGTAAGTTATGGAGTTGGATTAAGAGGGTGTAAGTTGTAGTATTGGACAGGAAATATTTTGTATTCTTGTCAGGATAAAGTTAGAATTCGAAAACATATTACTTATCTAAATAATACCAGCAAAAAAATACTATTATGGTAAGATTTGAGATTTTCATTCACTAGACTTTGTTGTTCTAACCTCTCCTCGTTATGACACACAAGTTAGGTGAGGCAATGATAATTTAGAAGGTGCAGGTAGAGGCGAGAACTTATAGCAGTTATCTATCTACAATATTTCTATATATTTTGATGTACCAATCTCAGACATGATGTTCTTGTATTTTGAGATATTGTATTTCGTATATTGGGATGTTACTTTTTGTTATAAGACTTGAAGTTTTATAAAATGGGTACTATTTCTGATATTATATTTTATTATTTCCGCCGTGAGATTCTGAAAGTATTGATAAATAGCTCTGTGTATTGTTATTGCGTTAACTTTTCTAACCGACGACCAGCTTTTGAATGGGACTATGGTTTGATAGGCTTTTCATGGATTGAAAATTAGTCGGGTTTCGAGGTGGGTTATTACATCAAGAATGGATCCTAATAAGATACTAAACCTCCATTTGTATTCTACCCAGACTAGTTAAATAAGGTGATGGCTTTGTCAGCATATCAGTCAATGTTATCCTCATAGATGGTGAATAAGACCACTTTTGCTCATTGTCCTTTCCATCAAAGAAGAAGGTCATTCAAGGAGGAGACCTTAGATTTCATGGCACGGAGAGATGATTTGAGATTTCTAGTAGTTGGGTTCTTTTTATCCATATCCCTGTCTAAGTCAGGAATTTATTGTCGAAGACATCGTAAGAGTGGATTTCTCTTATTGAACATAAGAAAGTTCGTCCTCCAAAATTTCACTCTCTCCTCTAACTCATGATGTTTCTTTAATTTTTCCTCCAATAATTTTGCCTTCTCTTTCAATTTCTAATACCTTTCCTTTTCTATCTCCAGCAAGATTAAGATCATCTTGTTCTCAAAAGAAAGCAACTTGTCGGTAGGATGAAGGTTACAGTTGAGTCTTGAGGGAAGACACTTTCTCAGATAATAAGGAATTCAATTCTCATGACCAGGATGCATCTTGAGAATAAAGTTCCCATGGCCATTGAAAGTCAAAACAAATGATGACTAATCTAAAAAGAATGATTAATTAGAAGTCATAAACTAAAGAACGATTAATCTCAACATTTATACCACAATAAACAAGTAAACTTTACTTGAACGAGAAGATGTAAGCGATTTTCCAAAGACTCTGAGGAAAAAGGTGTATTATCAAAAGATCTGAGGGAAGAAAACCCTAAAAAATGATGATAAACAAGTTCATAAAGTCAATATGACAAGGAGATGCCGATTAAAGGAGAAATGGAGGAGCATCCTCAAGCGGAATGTCAAATCTTAGCGTTCGGTGCAAAGTGGACATTGACTCCTTAAGAGAAGGATTAAAAACATTAGTGGCAGAATCTTGTACTAGGAGAGTGGACACAATGGCAAAGGCATTAGAGCAAGGAGTTAGAAGTGGAGGTGCAATAAGTCCATCCCCTTTGGGCCTTTTAGAAGTTACCTCAAATAGATCAAGCGCAACCTTGGAACATTTTCTTTCTAAATCTTCCCTAGCCTTTGCTATAACATCCTAAGCAGGAGAAACGACAAACATTAAAGTATCTTCTAAAGCCATTGCCCATGTCTCCTTGGATGAAACATGCAATTCGAAAGCACCCTTATTAGGCTATAAGGCATTTATACTCACAAGGTGCATGTAGGAGGGACCTATTTACAAAAAGGAAAAACATTTAAGAAATGAATTTCGCTACACAAAAATAAAATAAGATTAAGAAACAAAACCTGGAGAGTATCCTCGATTTTCGATCGTTAAACGTTGTAGTGAAGAATTTACAAAAAACAGGTCCAGCTTATTGACAACAGGGGCTAATGGATTATTTCTTTTCTTTTTCATTATAGAGGGTTCACCCTAAATCCAGTTGATTACTAGAATCAGAGAGTACTTCTTTAGTTTCTCTTTAGTAAGAACCTCTATCGGCTCCTTCAAAATGCTATAGCATCTCCAAAGCTAGAGATCTTGGTTGAAGCCCGATGGTCGATGTTCTTTGATTTAGCAGCTAGAATTTATCATATAAAGAAAAAGCATGAGTTGATAAAAATTAACACAAGCATTAAGAAAATAAAAACAAGTCTAGCAAAAATGCATATCGAGAATCAAGAATTTTTCAGTAATGCGTGGAGAATAACGTCTTACAAAATAAAAGTGGTGACTCCGATCTAGGGGCTTGTTAACAAAGTCTATCACTACCCTACCGTTGATAGAGCTGAAGTATTAGAATGTATCCTCACACTGATTCTTCATTTTTTGCAGAGTAACTAAGAGGCCAAGGATATAAGAAGTCAACTCTTCCAACTTAAGCTCTTTAAACAGAATAAATAAGTAATTAATGTAATTGTAGGAGTTAGGATTTCGATGAGTAGGAGCAATCTTCAGGATGGCCAGGACCTTATGGTTAATGGGGTTGAAGGGTAGGTAACATGGGTGATAGATATGAAGAGGAGTAAAGGCAAAAAAACCCTTTAAGGGGAGTGTTAATTTGATCATCCAAGCCCGAAACCCACGTTTCAATCCCTGAAATGCCGAAAAGGCAAAGAACATAGTAGATGTCTTCTTTCTTTATAAAGTGGGACTGATGAGATGTATGGACCTTTTCTTCAGAAGAACCCATAAGCTAGGGGGAATTACGAGATTTTGATACTCCCTTGGAAATCACTTTCTTGCTCCAACTGTAAAGTCTATAATAGAATGAATTAATTAATTTAATAAAATTACAATAGAAAACGAAAGAAACTTGCCTAAGTTAAAAATAAAGAATAAAACAACTACTAAACAAACATATTTGCAATAAACAAGAGACCACATATGCATGTATCAAGGAAATTTCCATATGATAGGGAATATAAGTCCATGGATTGTTATATGAATTTCCTTATGAATTATATACATATATTTATATATGTGCATGTGTATATCTATCTGTGCGTATGGATGTACATTTGTCAACAACAAAACTGACCAAATTTAAAAAAATAAGTACTATAAAATTCTTGTTACTATGGGATAGGGTAAATACTGTAATACTTTAACTGACTAATTCCCTTTTTATAGTAATCGTTCCTATCCCATTTATGCGATTATTATGTGAAATACATAAATATGACTAAAGTTAATTAAAATGGCCAATACACACATAAAATATAAGCAATCGAGCCCTAGGATAGAAACCACCACAAAGAAAGTCAATAAAAAAGTAATGACCAATCACATTTTATAAGTTGTCATGTAGTATTTTAAGGAAGCATTAATTATCTAATGGTTAGTTGTTGCATATAAAGCCTTCGTATGAAAAACTTTAAAGATAAATCCAAAAACATAGCTCTCGTAGGTAAAGTTTAAAGTAAAAAAATTTCACATTAAACCTAAAAGTTGTTGTCATTAAATGAATTAAAGACTAGCTCTTTGGGTGTTAAATCTAAAAGGATCAGTTTTTATGCGAAAAGAAAAGAGGGCTCATGAGAGTCAAATTCAAAACATAACCATCGTGAGAAAAAATTCTCGAATATAAAACTCTTCGCGATGCATTCGAATACAGTCATCGTAAGACATGACCCTCAAGTATAAAAATGTTCCTGATGAGTTTTAAATGTAGTCATCATGAGACATAGTCCTCAGGTACAAAACTCTTCCCAACGAGTTTAAGCATAGTTGTCATGAAACATGGTTCTCGTGAACAGAACTGTTTGTAATAATGTTTAAACATAATCATCGTGGATAAAATATGAAACTAAGGCCTTGGTATAAATTGTACATGACGACTTAGCCTTCGACTGCTCCTCGAATAGAAACCGATCACACAGCGATGATTCAGATTCGTTGGATATAGGTATAGAAACTCTAAAAATCGAAACCAGTAAACAAAAAAATGGCGGGTTAAGTAACAAAATTTAGATCAAAGTAGCCATTATAGAGAAACACGTGAAGAAATCATTAAAAATCAAGATGACCAACTAAAACTAATCGAGTTCTTGTAAAAATTAGGATTAATCAAAGCAAATTAAAAACTGCAGTAGCAAAAAAATGAATAAAGAAATCGATAACAAAATTATTTACTAGATGAAAATCGAAAAGGGTAAGATCTGATTTTAGGAAATATAATGAAAATTACTAAATTTTGATAGTAGCAGGGAAGAAAAGAAAGAGAAGAAAAATTGCTAATCGCAGGAAGAAAGGAAAAGTGAGATAACTCAAAGGAAAATAGGGATTAATGGTTAAGATGAGCATATTTTGTATATGAATTGATTAGTTATACTAAGTATAAGGATAAAACTATAATAAAGGGGGCAAGTGTTACACCCCAAATATGCTAGTTTTTGCATTTTAGCAAGGTGGGAAGCCTTCATAAGTTAAAGCTAAGCTATTGCAAAGAATAAACCCATCACGTTATGCTCTCAAATATTAAAGCAAAGACATCGAGAAGAGAAAAATAAAGCCACCATGTGTGTTCTTAAGTGTTAAACCAATTCCATTGACGAGAGTTCCACAAGACCATCATGTTATATTCTCAAGTATTAAAACCATCATATCACGAATATTTTCACAAGGCCATCATGTGCTACTCTCAAGTATTAAAGCCAAGTTATCATAAAGAGTTCCACAAGACCATCATGTGCTATTCTCAAGTATTAAAACCAATCTACAGAGACAAGGTCATCATATGATGTCCTCGAGTGTTGGAGTCAATCCATCGTGAAGAATTCCATACGACTATCGTAAAGAGTCCTACATAGGCTACCGTGATGAGTTTGTAGAACAATTTGCAGAAGCTTCTATGCAATTACTTTGAAATCGAAGGATATATAGTCATCATGATAATTCTTAAAGCAATCACTGGATAGAGGAAAAGAGCCATCGTAAGGAATTCCAAAAGGCTATCATAGTTTGTCATGCATGCTTTGAAGTGATAAACTCATGCTATCACAATGAATTAGAACTATCGCTTTGTCTTTTTGAAACAATCAATGGAGATCCATCTTGGAACATTTTTGAGCTATCGCATGCATCGTGAACCAAAGTCTAAGAAAAATATATAAGTATGCAATATGTAACTCTGACCAAATGCCATATGGACCAATCGTGACCATCTATTGGAATGTCATGTGTTAGGAATCTAATGACCCAAATTCTCTATAAATATAGGGGTACCCTCCCCAAAAAAATGGAAAAAATTCTCAGGTCCTCCTTCTCCTTCATTTTCATCCTTTCCTCTAACTTTATAAAATGAGCTTTGATTTAAGGTTTCGTGGCCATTAGGGAAAACTATAATAGATAATTTTGCAATAATGGTGCAAATTTCGTACTTACTCCCTTGGATATGTTAGGATATTGTTATGTCTTCTACTATGATAATGACCTTGGTTTACTCTCACTTACCTTGAATACTTGTTTAGCCTAACTTTTACCCTAATACGTATCATTTTCCTCTTTACCATCTCATATTCTGAATTCAATTTTGAAATATTCCAATGCATGTCTCTTTGTTGCCCTTCTTATATGGTAAGTGATATCATACTAGCTCAATTCAATATTCCGCTTCAGTAACCATATCGAATTCGTTGATCGAAATAATACCTACTACAAAGGTTGATCTGTTTGGACCTTAGTTAGATGAGCCTAAAAATATGGTTGTAGTTTTCTCAACGCAATCAACAAGAAATAAGAAAGTTTTTCCAATTTTGGATAATTCTTTTCGAGCTAGTGAACTACTTGCTAATGTAGTAGACTGGCCTTTGGATACATGCCTCTTCACATACCAATGTTATGCTTAGTGTATGAGCTGACAATGTTAAGTAAATGAACAAATCCTCTTTTTCCAGCAATTTGGATAGAACCAGTGATGTTTCCATATACCTTAGCAATCCCTTAAAAGCATTGCGGCATTCATTCATCCATCCAAAATTCTTTTTTCCCTTCTTTAGGGCATTAAAGGACGGTATACGCTTGTCCATTGCTATTAAGATAAAGTGACTTAATGCAGCAACCTTTCCATTTAGGCTTTGCAACTCCTTTGTAATTGGGGTAGTTACGTTTCTCAAGGCGTTAATCTTCTCTAGATTAGCCTTAATGCCCCTTGAATTCATGATAAACCGTAAAAAATTTCCCCGAAGCAACTCTAAAAGATCATCATAACGAATTTAACTTCATTTCGTACTTTCATAGTATTTCCAATATTTCTGAAAGGTCATCCATATGATTCCTCGTTAGCCATGACTTCATGAGTATGTCATCCATATACAACTCCATCTTCCGTCCATTCTGATTACTAAACATCTAATTCACCAATCTCTGGTAAGTAGCACTTGTGTACTTTAGAGCGAATGACATCACTTGGTAAAAGTGAAATCGTACATTCATTATCAAGCTTGTGTGCTCCTTATCCAGAAGTTGAATTAATATGTTCTTACAACTAGAATAAGCATCCATAAAAGAGAGTAACTCATATCCTGTGGTCCCATCTACTATCTAGTCAAACTAAGGTAAAGGGAAGCTATCCTTTGGGCATGCTTTATTCAGGTCTAAATAACAAATAAATGTATGAAACTTTCCACTTGCTTTCTTGACCAATACGGGATTCGATACCCATTCAAGGTACAAAGCGTTGTGAATAAAACCATTTTCTTTTAGCTTATCTACTTTCTCCTTCAATGCAGGGGATCACTCTAGACCTAGATTACTTCTCTTCGATTTCAGAAATGGAAACTATGGGTCCACATTTAGTGCATGGCATGTTATCTCCATCGCTATCACACACATATCTGAATGCATCCAGGAAAACACGTCCAAGTTTGCTTGTATAAAACTAACCAACTCCTTCCTTGATCCTATGCTAAGTTGAGATCTGATCTTAAGAGCCCAAGTTAGGTCATCCATATCAATCGAAACATTGATCGTCGGCTCAGCTGGCATTGCCTGCACTTCCTCTGATTTCTTCCCAAGATCCACAGACTTATGGAACCTACTATGGTTTCCCAGCTAGGGCTTAGGATTTAATTTCTATGCTTCTAAGTATTTAATGCAGAGAACTCTCTCCATATTATTTCCCTTCTCTGCACGCTTTGCTTCCCTTAGTTCGGCAACAGAACATTCCCGACCAACGCCCTGATCTCCTCATATCGATCCAACCCCATTCTCCAAAAGGAACTTCATTATCACGCATTGAGATGCTAGTGTTATTCCAAAATCAGAAAATGTCGGATGGCACAAAAAGGCTTTATTTGTCTAACATTGATCCACCATTACAAATTTTTGAACCGATATTATTTTAGGTCTCCATCTCCTAATTACACAGACAAATCAATTGTCCTAATAGGTTGTTTCACCTCACATTTGAATCATTGAATCCTAGATTTACAAGGCTTAACATCCTTCATTCCTTTTAAATAAAATATTTAATAAACTTCCACTATCCACTGAGACCAGGTGTACCGTAGTTGGGCCAACAACAGCTGTAATCACCATAGGATTGAAGGTTGGTGCATCTACTCCATTAGAATCCTTATTATAAAACACAATATCATCCTTCATCATCCTCTGCTGCTTAGATGGAGTTCCATCCTCAATAGTGAAGCAGCTCTGCAATGGTATATGCCTTAACAAACTTGTGTACCATTCCATTTCATTCCAGCTTTTCATAGTTGGATGAGTAGTATTTATAACTATTCTTCCATTTGTCTTCTTGGGCCCCTCTCCACTAGGTAAATTCCACTGGGCATTTGGTTCTTAGGTCTAATAATTTTTCTGCCATCCTGTGGCTCTCTCGCATACTATTGTGTTTTTTTCTTTTTTATTTACTCCTTAATAGGATCTCTTAAATGTCAGCACTCGTTCATGTTGTGCTTATGAGTCAACCGATAGAAATTTCCTAAGAACCTCTCTTCCTCGGTCGCCTCCCTTCCAGGTGGCTTTTTATACCTTTCCGTACCTTTAGCAGCAAGGTATATATTTTCAAATGTATCGTTCATAGGCATATATTCATTAGGCCTAATATTTCTTAGATGCATTTTGTGTCACTCCGCTTACCTCCGACGCCCAGATTTGTCTTCCTTTAATTACCAAAATTTTCAACTTTCATTTCCATATTATTGGAACTCTCTTCGATCTTTTTAATCACAACATTCCTCTGAATCACTTCTTTTGATTGTCTACCATCCATCTTTCCAAGAGCCTGAGTTTCTTCTTTCGAACGTAAGAATTGATTAGCTTTCTTTTAGAACTCCTCTATAGTCACCAACCAGTTGTTTCATCCCCAACCATTTCCCCATACCCATGTTCGAATGTATGCACTTGACCAACGCCATCAATACTATACTCTCATTTGGGTTATTAACTTCTGTAACTTCAATATTGAACCTATTTAAGAACCCATTCAGTGACTCTTAAGGTTCTCGAGAAATGCTCGACAAGGACATTATGTCCTTAGGCCAAACGGTGTGGAGACTGAACTGCTCTAGAAATTTCTTTGATGATTCCTCAAAGGTCGATATGGACTTTGCCGGAAGTCGAGTAAACCATATTGATGCAATTCCATCTAGTAAAACAGGGAAACATCTGCATCAAACCACATATGTTGCCCTAGCACCATCCATATGACATCCACACTAAACCAATGCGGGCGGGATTGGTAGTCCCATATACGATGACATCATTGGCATCATAAACTTTCTGGAATACCCCTTCCTTGGAATATTGTCCATGAATGGAGTTTTAATAGGCGCAAAATCCTAATCCTCATTTTTTTCTCATCGACCGCTTGATCATATCCGCTATATATTCCTCACTAGCCTATTACTCTGAAGGACGATCATCAAGAGCTGCGTTGAGTGTTTGACTCTGCAAACATCTTGGTCTTCTTGTTAACATCTTGGTTCTCCAATCTCTATAAAAACCACTCCTTTATCTATTCTTCGATGTCTGATTAGCTTCGTTGTAGTTGTTTTAACACCAGCATCATAAACCTTAACATCCAAAACATCATCAGTGGTATGTTGCAGATCATCTTCAAAGTTTGACAAGTTGTCAATCTCGACCTCCTGCCCCTCCAAGGGCCTCAAATTTAGGTTGATGCCAAATTGATTCGAGTCGGTACTAATTTGAATTTCCTTAACAGGGACTCTTCTAGATCCTCCATCACTTCTCCCTATTGCTCTAGTAGCCGGTTCTTTCTATTTTTGTTTTCATCTCTTATGTTCTGACGAGAAGTGGATGAGTTCTCCTCTTCAAGTCCAGCAGGTAATGTCTCCCTCCTGCTCCTCCTGGACCTCTATGATTGTTGGGTCAGCAAGGTTATGCTAGCATCCATTTTATTCAATAGATCCTTTTGACTATCTACTACCATGTTATTCAACTCCGCTATCATCTTATCAAACTTCACCCTTGTGACCATCTTCTGAGGAGTGAATAATCCTGGCGATGTTGTTGCTGGTTGGTTAGTAACTTCGGTATGGTGAGAAGCTCCTTAATATGCACCAGCTACTGCTACTGATCTACCAAGATTCTTTAATGGTGCCATTGACCCTAGTATGAAATTCCTTCAAATTCCTTGATGGAAACCTTTTGGATCAAACCTTTGGACTCTCCAATCCATAATAGAGAGCAAGATCTATGTCTGAGAAATGCTGTCATGGTGAAAGCACCAAAATGTTGAGCTAGAAAATGGCATAACACACAAAAATCAACAAAAAATTAATAGATCTAGTAAATAAATGTAAGAACACAAATAAATTTTATAGTAGTTCGAAAAATCTAAGGCCAACGTCCACTTAATCTTATTGCTTATGAATTTTAGTTACGCGTAGCCTAGAATTAAAAAATACAGCTTCATTAATGACTTGGGTTAAGTAAAGAGAAGATGAAGAAAGCAAGTGCCTCTTAAAGTCCTTATCCAAATGCTCGAAGCCATGTATTTATAGGGAAATTGTGTAAGAGAATCGCCAGATCTTGATATACCAATTCTAACTTTTGCTCCAAGGATATAAAAGAGGAAGACAGAGTCCCCAGAGCCAAAAGTTCAAACTAGTACTGATCAAAAGTGATCGATACTGATCTCTTTACTTGATGGTAAGGCATCTCATATTCCTTCATTTGGTCTTCTATCTTTAATTTATTGCACTAGAAATCATATTGCTTTCATGTGGTTCTAATAGCTTTAGTACTTACTTTCTTTCCTTCAACACTTCCTGGGAGTTGTTCACATACCCTTCGATAAATGTGCCCCATGATAATCACAGAAGCCAATAATCCATGAGTCATAGCTTCAACATCCATAATGAAGCATGAAAACAACTTAGTACTGACGTAAAAGAGGTCGGCACTGGCCAAAAAGAGGTCGATACTGATCTCTTCCCTAAGCTAATTCATACTATATCTTCTTCGAGTCCATTCCATAGCCCTTCACAGCATGTTTCCAAGTTCTCAAATCATTTTGTCTTCATCCTCACGTCTAGATTTGTTTGAAAGCCGCTTGGTTATAAAGCTGGATAACATGGCAATAATTGTTTGTCAGATGCTAAATCCTGATTGGACTTGAATTTTCATCAAATTATGTTTAAAGGATGGTTTTATAAAGATTTAATCATTTATATTTTTTCCCCAAAAGTAGAATGTGTCTCCTTGTCGGTCCATGTCACTATCCCTCTATCAAGAAGAAAGCATTCTAAATCGTTTGATATTCACCTAGCAAGTCCAACAATTAGTGGCCATAACCTAAATGAATGTCACATGTCCAACACATTTTAACGGTCCAATGGAAAGATCCAAAAAATATTAGATCAAAGACACGTACCAAGAATCCAACGATGATCGACTACGATAAATAGAGCCCTATGCCCATATAAAAAGGGGATTTTTTTTCTTTTCATTTTATTCCTTTCCTTTCATTTCCAATCTCAAAAAAATTATAAGAGCTTGTGGTCCATTTTAATAGTGAATAAGAGCAAGTCAACTTTTATAATTAAAAATATACCCATCAAAATAATATTTGTAAAGTAGATGTAAAATGTTACATTCTCGAATTTTGAATAAGTTAATTTGACAATTAATTTAATTTTTGGAATCAAATTGGGAATAAATGTGAATTTTTCCAAATTTAATCAGATATTTGTATATAAAATTTATTTTAAATTGAATTGTGAGATTGAAAATTCAGAAATAAATATTTTGAATAATATATTAATTATAAATCTAATTGTGAATTAAATTGAGAATTTCCTAAACAAATAAAAATATTTTTGCATTGTAAATAGAAATTTTAATTTGGAAATTTAATAATTATATTGGAAATAAAATTTATTTTCTAATTTTAATATGTGTATATGAATATATGATTATTTATTAAGTGTAAAAAATAGATAAAAGGATTTTAAAAACACTTTCTTTCATATTTGAAAACAAATATATAAAAGTATGAATAAGAAAACATGAAAAACATAATATTGTTTATAATTCAACAAGTGTTAAAAATAATAAGACAAGTGTAAACCTATTAAACAAGTGGCACATGAATGTTTATTATAAACTAAAAATTTAATTAAAATATATTTAAAAGAGAAGACAATTTCAGTCTTCTCATTTCAAAACTTGTAAACCTGAAACCTGAAGAAAAAAATTGAATCAAACTTCAACCTGAAACTTTAACTTGAAACATTTTTCCAAGCCACCAATTTAGACTGAAGCATTTTATTGATTGGATTTTATCAATGTAGAAGGTATCCTCTACGTTCCTCCATTTTTCAAAGCCATATTTCTTATATATGGGTGATGTACTCCTCACCAATGTCATGCAAATGATGACATTCGTTTGTTTTATGTCCATAACTTTCATTGAAGTGGCAATACTTCCCTAATTTTATGTCTTTTCCGGTATCCTATATGGATGATGGCCTATTTTGCTTCATTTCCTCCTAAGTGCCTATTTTTCGGTTTTGAAAATTGCTTCAGATCAAATCTGGGAAGTTAAAGGAAGCAAGCATAGATTCAACTGAGCTAAAGAAATCAAAGCTAAGAAATGACAAACAACATCATTAAATCTGAAGCAATTTTCGAAACCTGGAAACATCATAGTATAATCAAAAGAACAGGTAAATCAAGTTTCAGTTTTTCTCAAAATTAATGTAGAAGTTCAAAATTAAATAAGTTCTTTTGTTTTTTTTTAAATATAAGCTAAAATGCAAATCAATGAGCATGCGAATTCAAACAAGCAGATCAGGCAAAGATCAAAGTTTTAAGCAACTTCCAGTTTTTGCTTTGTTCAAATATCCAATCCAAGTGAGTAACATACTTTTCTTAATTTTTAAAGGTATAAATCTGTTGTTTACATATATATGTGTGTGTGTGTGTGTGAATAGACTGGTTTAGATACGCATGGATTCTCTGAATATAAATGGAATCTGCAAGTGTTTACAGGTTCATTTCCTGGAACTCTAGAAGAAAGTTTTGATTTCAAAAAATCATTTCCATTCGGTCTACTTGATGCTTGGGCTTAAATTTAAAACAAAGATTGTTTGTTCAAGCATATACTAAGTTTTAAAAATATATATAAGTTAAAACAATGTTTAACTTTCTCTGGAAAGCAAGACAACAGGAGCTAACCGTAAATAAGCAAAAAATTCGAACTTCATAAATTATGAATTCAGGGGTGCAAATGAAATTATTATACTTTAATATGATTTTTAAAGCAAGATTCATAATTTTTAGAGTTGGGAGTCGAAAGCGGTTTAGGTTTGCTTCGATTTCATAGTTTTGGATATCTTTAGTGATTGACTGATTCGTGGAGGTCGAGGTTCTCTGGGATGGTGATGGAGTGAACATAGTGTCAGGGAAAAATAGTGGATAGGGCTGCAGGTGGTCGTGGAGGTAGTGGCGAGCGATTTAGTTCTGGAAACCTAATTTTGCCATGGGTTTCTATTTCATCTCATTCGTCATTTGTGGGTGATCGAGTTCGTCATGGTTATAGGGGAAGGTAGAGGGGACACTGATGAGTGGATGGCCGGTGTTGTGTCGTCGCTGGTGGCGGAGGTGAGGAGGCGAGGCATTGACAGGTTGTTTGGTGTTTCCGGTTCTTGTGTTCTAGGTTTTGAATTTTTACTAGATTTTCGTATTCGAGGTTATAACGACATTCAGAGGATCGGAGTCCGGTATTGAGGCGAACGTCAACTTGCTTGCCGATGCAGCGCTGACCGAAGATGGCGATCGGGGTTGTACACGTGCACCGTGCAGTTTGAATTCTGGTGAACTGGGTTTGTGCAGAAAAATTTGAACTCAGGTTAGACTCGAGTTTTTCGAGTACCTGACTCGAAGCAGAAGAGGGGATGACTCGAAGAAAAATCTTGTTTGCCTCGGGTCAGTTGTCATTTCAGGTTTATAAAAAAACCTGACAGCAATTTGAGGTTTAAAACAAATTTAAATGGAATTTAAATTTGTATACTTGATTTAAACAGAGTTTAAATCAATTTGAAATGTGGATTCAAATTATTTTTGAATTCTAATCTGAAATGAAATAAAAGTTTTAAAATATTTAAAAGTGGGTTTTTTCAGGTTTTTAAAACCTGACAGTTTTTAGATTTTTAAATTTAATTTAAAATCTGAAAAACAGAATTTAAACTGGGTTTAAATTCAAAGTTAAGTTTAGTTTTCAAATAAACTTTTAAATCTTAAAGTTTTAAAATGAAATTTGGGTTTTGAATTAAAGTTTTAAATCAAAATTTTAAAACAAAGTTTAAAATCAAAGTTTAAATCAAAATTAAAAAAGATGAATTCAAGTCTCTTCAGATCCAAATCTGGAAATTTAAATTAGTTTTAAATCTGAATGTGTTTTAAACAAGTTTAAATTAAATAGCTTTTAAAAGTATATTTGTTTTCAAACAAATGTTTAACCTGATTTTGGTAAAATTCTTTTATAAAGGTTTTCTTAATTTTGAGTGAAGAGTTAAATAAATTGTTTTAACTTGATATTGCAAGATAAAATGTAATGTATTTTAAAGTTTAAATTTTAAATAAAAATTTAAGTAAATTAGTTTGAACTTTTCTTATATAGGGTTATAAGTGGATATTTGAATTTGGTAAATGTTTAAATATATAATCATTTTGAATCTTAAATTCAAAATGGACCTTTAATTTAAATTTAAAGTGTAATGTTAAAATACACTTAAATGTTAATGAAATCATTAATAAAGAAATTAATTATCTTAGAGATAATTAAGGTAATAAAATGATCTAATTAATAAGGTAATTAAAGAATGATTTATTTAATTTATAAATAAATAATTTAGATTAATTTATAATTAGAAATGATTTATAATTAATCTAAGATAATTTCTTAAGAAAGTAATTAAAGAAATATTATTAGTTAATGAAGATAATTAACTAGGGATTATTAAGTAATTAAATTAATGTGATTAATTTTGATAATTAATTAGATTAATTAATTTAGATAACCAATTATACATTTTTAAACGTAATTGCTTAATGAAAGTAATTAAGGGATTAATTACTTATTGTAATTAATTTTGGTAATGTGATTAATTTAAGTTAATTATTTAATTTAGTTTAATTAATTTAAGAAAATCATTTGATAATCGGATAAGTGTAATTACTTAGTGTAATTTACGGAGATAATTACTTAGGGAAGTAATAAATGATAATTATTGGGAGGTAATTAGTGAATATGATTTATAAATGAAGTAATTTGGGTAATTACTTTTGTTATTAATCAAGGGTGATTAATAATTGTGTATAATTAAAGATTAATTACTCTATGTGATTAATTTAAATAAAGTAGTTTAATTTAAATATAATTAGAGATCATTAATTAATATAATTAATGATGTAATTCATAATAGACTAATTAAGGAATAATTAATTATGAGGTAATTAATTGATGTAATTAATTAAGGTAATTGATTAATTAATTTATATCAAATGGTTTGTAATTAATTAATAAGGATTGGATAATTAATTCATAAGTAATTAATTTAATTGGAAATTTATTGAATTAATTAGGATTAAACAATTAATTAATCCTACTTATAAATGATTATTGAATGCTTGACCTTACTTATGAATGATTGTATTGTATGAGATGCCTCGAATTGATTGTCCTATCTGATCTGTGATATTTTGTTCTGTGGATTGTGCTGTGTATAATTTATTCATTTATTTGTGATACATCTGTTTATTATCTGTGTATGAAAGATAAGCGTTATAGTTTATACCGCTTATCAACTATATTTCTGTGTTTGATCTGTGATGATTGAATAATGTTACACTATTGTGTTAAACCTCTGGACTGCACCAGACACACACAAATATGGGTTTCACGAGGAAATCGATTAAATCGTAGATATTCGAATTTAATATTTTGAAATGGTTTTAAAGTTTGAATTTTGAATCCAAATAACTTTAGAAATGGAATTGGGTTTTCTGAAACAGAAAAAAATGGTTTCAAATAATAGCTTTTCTATAAGGAAAGAATTTCCAAATTATGATGAAAAGATGTCAAGTTTGAAATAGAATGGCTTTGAAAACTATAATTGAATCTTTGTAAAAGATAGTTGAACCCTATTTTGAAATTGAAGAGGATTTTTATAATGGTGTATCTTTTGTATATAAAAGATTGAAGCGGGAATTGTTTTGAAAGTTATGAATGAATCTTTGTTTAAAAGATTGGTGAACCTTGACAGAGGTCTTAAAGTGATTTTTGTTTAAAAAGATTTAAATGTGGAAATTGTTTAAACCATTGAAGGTTTTTGAAATGAATCTTTTTGTTTAAAAGATTGGGAATGGTAATTTGTTTTAACCATTTGAATGAAATGTTTTTGGGGTTTTAAAGTTGTGACTTAAATGAAAAACCATCATCCATATGTTTTTAATTATTGCGCTCATTATTCGGTTTAGCCGGGAGAGGACTTGTGACATATAACTCATTCTGAATAATGATACGACGTTATGGATAGCATTTGAAGAACGATGGTGAAGACTGGGTATTTGCGAGAACGATAGGATAACCTATCGATTGTCTCTGCACCGAATAGCTATGGTATAGAGATTCCCTAAGTGATGGGAAGTCCGATCGGGATTGTGGATTCCCGGATTACAAGGGCTTCTTCGGAAGTGCCTTCGGTTCTGTTCGAACCCGGAACAGACTTGTATGGATTGTATGTCTGACATTACAAAATGAGATATAAAGCTGATTTCTTTCAAATACATATCTGTTGGTGGCGGAGAATTTATTCTCTTAGCTTAACACCCTTCTCTGAGACGTACGAGCTCAGAGATTATCTAGTTGAAGGTTATTAGTGATATATTCCAATTTGGTAGTGTGGCATGTTGAGCGCTGCCGATCATTTGTTGATCAAAGCATGGCTTTGTGAAAAAGCGTAGCTTTGTGGATGAGACTTCGTCAAACCTTACAACCCGGTTACGGTCGAAACAGGAATCGTGGCAGCAAGGTTATTTGAGGGTAGCGCCCTCTGAGGGTAAGTCCATTTCCTTCTGGATTATAAGTGGTATCATGGTATGGAGCCCAGATACTTACTTTGTGGATGCTACAAAATTATTGCTTTGTGGTTGTCGGTTGGGAAGCGCTTCGGGTAATGGTTGGAAACAATCGGGAGGTGGCATACTCGTGTCAGTAGTTACCTAGTTGCAGAGGTAACCCGGCCTTGTGTAGCAGAGATCCGATTAGGATCCGGGGATGTCCCTCCAGAGGCGTTCAATTTTTCTTATGTGGGAAGTTCCTTTCCCGACCATTTGTTGGAAATCCAATTATCCCATATGAGCTCTTTACGGTTTTAGTTGTATAACCTGCCATTTACTTATGGTAGTCACCACTGTTTAGATGGTAGCTATAGTAGGCATAGTACGAAATGTCTATGCTGGCTAAGATTAATATTATACTTTCGAAATCATTTTTCCACACCGTGCACTTATAATAATAATATAAAGAAATTTTCTTGTATCAAGCATATTTTACTATCATAAAGAGAAATCTCCTCCAATTCTGCGTTTGCATTGTGTGTGTGGCGGGAGGCATTATGGTAGTTTCATTTCTAAAAAGCACTGCTGATTTATTTTAAATCTCTTGTTGTTGTTTTAAAGACCAACTGTTTTTGTTTGCTCATACCAGTCCCACGACTGACCCGGAGTTTATTGTTCCCTTCCTAAACTCTGGGTGCCCACTATTTTCCACACGGATAGTCTAGAGTTTGGTTTTTCAGATAGCAGATATAGATATCGATTCGGTAGCTTTCTGCTTTCTCTTTGGTATTCTTTGGATATCTTGGAATTCTTTGGAGTCTTTGGATTCATGGACTGACCTTGCTTAGCTTGGTACAATGTGATGGCGGTTCGAGCTAGTGGTTTGGAGTTTTAGCTTTGGAGTATTGGATTGGAGTTATCTCTTGGCTATTTGTTTTCCGCTGCTATATCATATTGTTATCCCGTTGTAGCATTGTTACCTTGTATCTCTGATGTTGATTCGTATTGTATCATTGTTGTATCGAATGTTGTATATCAATGATATTCTTTTTTTTCTTCCGCTGTGTTGTTATATTTGATGTGTTATAAGCTTCGACGAACCAGATTCGACGTTTGGATCTGCGACATTTGAATACGAGTATTGTATTCGGTGCCGATTTTCGAAAGTCAGGGACGCTACATAAAAGAAGCTAAACTCAATAGCACTTTAAAATTTTGTTATTCCTTACTTATTAATTTTGATTCGTTTTCCTCTTTGCTTTCATACAAGCAACATTAAACCTACCTTCAGGTGGTAATCCTATAACATTCAACAGTAAAGTTTGATGAAAAATTTGTTAAACAGTGGTGCTATCATTGAGAGTTTCTTTCTCACTCAAGCAAAGGAAAACTTATTGGGACCATGACAATTACAACTGGAGAACGTTCGATATTCAATAATAAATAAACGAAAACAACATCGATCCAAGTTGTAACACTAACTTTTAACCATCTAATGTTGAATTAGATTAAAATTTAAATCATCCACCATAAATTAGCAAATATGAAGCTATGAAAGAAATACCGGAGAGAATGAATGCCATGCAAGTAATTATATTTAAACTGGTATTTCAAAAATACAAAGAGCTAAAAGTAACTATGGATCATGTTGTGAGAAATGCGGATTATGAATCTTAAGGCTAGGATTAACACTAGAGGGAGGGTGAATAGTGTTTATAAAGAATTACTAAATCCTTTTAAGTTTATGTTAATTTGAACACAGATGTATGCAATATTCAGACACAGATATGATTACAGAAACAAACACAGATGTAGAAATAAAGTAAAAGCAGTAAAGAAAAGAACATACCGGATTTTATACTGGTTCGGAGTTACCCTACATCCAGTCCCGCACACAAGTACGGATTTCCTTTCAAAAGAAATTGTACAATTAGACCCTCGATTTCAAGGCAACGAGGTACACCCTCCAGAATCACAATCCTCTGGGTAGAGATACTTGATTTCTAGGGCAACAAGTTCACCCAATTGATTTCGCAAGGCTACAATCACACCTTATCTTGCTTGATTGATTTCCAAGGCTACAATCACACCTTTTCGCGCTAAGCTGATTACAAAAAGCCTATAACTCTAAATACCACTAAGGATCTTGTTGAGATAGTGATAGAGAATCAAACCAGAAATGATCTAGTTAGATTCAATGTTGATTTCAGCAGTGTAATGATAAGAAAATGTATATAGAAATGTGGAAGAAGAACAGGAGTGAAAACCCAGAAAAACTGCATTAAAATTCGTTGAAACCAACCCCTATTTATAGAGGAACAACAGCCATGTCCATTCATGAAGAGTTATGACGAATAGACACTTCTTTTGAAATTTAAATTTTGAACTCAACTGACACTATGTTGACATGGGGTACTTGGGCATGTCGACATCCCAAAGGAATTTTTGATGTTTTGTTTTTCTTTGAAAATAACTTTTATCTTATTTTAAAACTATTTTAAACTTTTATAAATATACGTAAATATAGTTGAAATACATAAATAAATATATAGAATAATATTTTGGTATATATAAAATTTTACTATAATTTTATATTTAAATCTAAGTATATAAATATTAAAAAATTAAATATACTTTTATTTTAAAAGATAGTTTAAAACCAAGGATAATTTGATTTTGAAATTCAAGATTATTTGAGGCTAAAAGTATTTGAAATCAGGATAGTTTTTTTTTATTCTTTTAAAAGGAAGGTTCTGAAATCATTTTGAAAACAAGATATAATTTTGAAAAATCATTTTGAATAAAAAGTTAGCAGCTACAAAACAATGTTCCACTAGATTTTTCGTAGGTTCTATCCTACTTAGGGTTCCATCCCTTTAACAGGATCGAAGTGGATTCCATTCAATGAATAAATTGGATTGTAAGATCCCAGTGCTTTTCTAGGAGTTTTAACAAAATTCCTAGTTAAAAAGTAAATTACTTGAAATCTTGAACTCTTGATAATCTTGATATTCTTATTACTCGTGAGTATTCAATCTTGATATCTTGAATCTCTATACTCTGCAGTCTTCATTCTTGGTACCTGCTTGGTTAAATCCTGCATACACATATATCTAAACTTATATTGTTAGTATTTATATTTTTATAATCTATTCTAAGGTTGTTATCATCAAAACCATCATCTCACGGACTAACAATCTTCCCCTTTTTGATGATGACAACCTTTGTTTACAAAATATTACTTCTATCCTAATAACTCCCTCTTAATCTATGCTTAACTACACTATTTTATACTTCTCCCCTTTGTCATCAACAAAAAAACTAACTCTAAACTATATAACACCAAACTATAGAACTCCCCCAAAATCTAATACTCTATGACATGTGATTATAATGTTAGTATTACCATAAATAATCAACACTTAGATCTAATAATAAACCTAATCCTAAACTACTAACTATTCTAAGTATATAATAACCATATAGTTATATTTATTAATAGGGAAGGATACATATAAGAATACAAATTATTTATTAATCATATAGTCATATTTACATTTTCGAGGGTAACGTAAGAAGGAACATACAATAATGGTAAAGAAAGAGAAGAAACTAATGTGTGTTTTTGAACATAGGAGATCTATGAATCGAACAGTTTGGATAGTGGAAATGGAAATTTCCATGTTGTTCGACAAGATTCCCATTTTTGTCAAAACACACTTCACCAACGCAAATGACCTTGTCGTCATCTTCCGCATACGTTTCTACCATGGGTTCTTCTTCGCTGGCCTCTTGTTCTTGATCTCCAAAAGAGTCTTCATCAATCAAGATTGGGTTAGCATGATTGTCCATTAGAAATTTTTGCAAATTCCTAAGGATCTTGCCTTGCCTCTCTAGTTCCTTGGCCATTCAAAGTTTCATTACTTTGATTTTAGTCATTAACTGAAGTGCATCCTTTAGAGAATCCTTCATTTTAGTCATACGAGCGAGAATAGTACGTTGAAACGGACCAGAAGTAGGAGAGAGGAACGGAAAGGTTGATTTTATGTTTGATTTGGAAGAAGAGGCCATAGTTTAATTAATTTCAGAAGTTAGAATAGAGAGATTAGAGAGAATGTTCAAAAATTCGAAAATAAGAAGAATATATAACCAATTATTTGAATGTTGGTGGGAAAAATTTCAAAATTTAAAAACGTTGTATGTTGACATAGGGTAGAGGGGTATGTCGACATGGTTCTTGAATGTTCTCCTATTTAATTTATTTTGAATTAATTTTTAATTCTACTTGTTATTTATATTTTATATTTAGTTATTGAACAAATACCTAATTCTCTTCTTAATTTAGTAAATATAGATTCAACTAAAGGTTTTGTTAGGATATCAGCAATTTGATTCTTAGAATTGATATAATCTAGAGTGTACTTCCTTACTTATATTATCCCTGAGAAAATGATGTCTGATATCAATATGTTTAGTTCGAGCATGTTGAGTAGTATTGTTGGATAAATTTATCGCACTAGTATTATCACAATAAATTGGTTATTTTGAAATATTTAAACCATAATCTCTTAAAGTTTGTTGCATATATATTACTTGAGAACAAGCCAAAGCAGCAAAAATATACTCTACTTTAGTTGTTGATAAAGAAACTGTGTTTTGCTTTTTACTAAACCAGGAAATCAGAGAATGCCCCAAAAAGTGACAAGTTCCACTTGTACTTTTTCGGTCTAATTTACAACCAGCATAACCAGCATCACAGTAAGATTTTAAATCAAAAGAATCATTTTTAGGGTAAAATAAGCCATAACCAGAGGTGTGTTTAACATATCTTATGATACGTTTTACGGCTTTTAAGTGGGTCTCTTTAGGTTGAGATTGATATCTTGCATAGAGACAAACACTATGCATGATATAAGGTCTACTAGCAGTAATATAGAGTAGTGATCCAATCATTCCTCTATATAATTTTTGATCTACATGTTTCTAGAGATCTTCTTTACTAAGGTACTCATTGGTCGCCATGGGAGTGGGTTTTCCACTCGTAGTAGTCAATCCAAATTTATTAATTAGGTCTTTAGCATATTTTTCTTGACTAATAAAGATATCATTATCTAATTGTTTTATTTGTAATCCTAAAAAGAAATTTAATTCACCCATATGACTCATCTCAAACTCTTTTGTCATTATTTCAGAAAATTCTTTATTCATTTCAAAATTAGTTGATCCAAAAATGATATCGTCTACGTAGACTTGTACTAGTTGAATATCATTTTTATTTCTTTTAATAAAAAGAGTATTATCTACTTTACCAATTTCAAAATTTGATTGTAATAAGTAAGATCTTAGTCTATCATGCCAGGCTCTAGGAGCTTGTTTTAGACCATATAAAGCTTTCTTAAGTTTGTAAACATGATTTGGTAATTTTTCATTTTCAAAAAGTCGTGGTTGTTCAACATATACTCCTCTTTTACAAATCCATTTAAAAAGGCACTTTTAACATCCATTTGATATAGTTTGAAATTATTATGATTTACAAAAAGCAAGTAGAATCCTAATGGGTTCTACCCTTACTACTGGAGCAAAGGTTTCATCAAAATCTATTCCTTCTTCTTGACAAAAACCTTGAGCGACTAATCGGGAATTATTACTAACTACCTCTCCTAGTTCATTCATTTTATTTTAATAAACCCATTTAGTACCACTTATAGTTTTATTTTCAGGTCTAGGAAAAAGTTCCCAAACATCATTTCAAGTAAATTGATTTAGTTCTTCTTGCATAGCCAAAATCCATGAATCGTCAGTTGATGCTTCTTTTGGATTTTTGGGTTCAATAGTTGATATAAAAGCTACATTACACATTTGACTTAGTTGATTTCTAGTTTTAACAACAGATTGCATATCTCCTAGTATATTTTCTATAGGATGTAAAAGTTTAGTCCTTTTATTAAGATGATTAATTTCATTATTATTTGCAGTTAACTCTTGATTTTGAGTAAATAAATCATCTTCATCATTTGTATCTTCAAAAATTTTGAAATTTTCATCGAATGACACATGCATTGTTTCTTAGATGGTGTTGGTTCTAAAATTAAATACTCTGTATGCTTTACTTTTATTAGAATATCCGATAAAGATACCTTCGTCGGATTTAGGATCAAATTTATCTAAGTTATCTTTAGTATTTGAAATAAAACATTTACTTCTAAAAAGTCTAAAATAAGATACTTTAGGTTTCTTTGAGTGAAGAAGTTCATAAGAAGTCTTATTAGTTAAAGGTCTAATTAAAATTCTATTTAAAATATAACAGGCGGTATCAACTGCTTCTGTCCAAAAATTCTTTCGTAATTTACTCTCTGAAAGCGTAGTTCTCACACACTCTTGAATCGTCTATTTTTACGTTCTACTACTCCGTTTTGTTGTGGAGTTCTTGGAAATGAAAAATTGTGAGTTATTCCCTTTTTGTTGCAGAATTCCTCAAACTTTTCATTTTCAAATTCACCACCATGATCACTACGAATGGTTATATTTTTTAGAGAAAGTTGATTTTGAATTCTTTTTGTAAAGTTCTTAAAACATTCAAAAGTATCACTTTTATGTTTCAAAAATATTGTCCATGTAAATCTAGAATAATCATCTACAATTACAAAAACATATTTACTATGATTTATTGACAGAATTTGAGATGGACCAAATAAATCAAGGTGAAGTGATTCAAGAGGTTTTGAAGTTGAAATCATATCTTTTAATTTAAAGGAACTTTTTCTAAGTTTCCTAATTGACATGCACCACATAGACTATTTACTTTAAAATTCATTTTAGGGAGACCTCTTACAAGATCATGTTTTGATAGTATAGATAACAGTTTGAAATTCAAATGCCCAAATCTCTTATGCCAAATCCAAGGGTCACTTTATCTTTTTCAAATTTAATTTTATATCATTTATAGCAAAGTTGACTTATACTTAGCAAATTGTGTTTCAGATTTTTAACTCGCAAAACATTAGTAATAACAGGAGTTTCAGAGTTACCGACTTTGCCGATGCCAATCACATGTCCTTTTGAATTGTCTCTAAACTTAACCAGTCCTCCGTCTTTGTATATTATATCATTTAACATATCTGGATTGCTAGTCATGTGTCTAGAACATCCACTAGTATCCATTTGTCCTTTCTGATCTGCATAATTTGTCCGTTGTGTATTGATTCCTCAATAGCCATAAAGCATGATTCCTGCACATCAAACAATTTTGGTAGACAACTTGAATTTGAACATTGATTATATGTAGACTCAAAAGACAATGATGATCTGAATATTTATAAACTAGTATTAACAAACATAGCCATTTTAAAACTTTTTCAAAAATCAGATTATGAAACTTTAGAAACCTTGCTCTGATACCAAATGTGAGAAATGTGGATTACGGATCTTAAGGCTAGGATTAACACTCGAGGGAGGGTGAAGAGTGTTTATAAAGAGTTACTAAATCTTTTTAAGTTTATGTTAATTTGAACGCAGATGTATGTATTCAGACGCAGATATGATCACAGAAACAAACACAGATGCAGAAATAAAGTAAAAGCAGTAAAGAAAAGAACACAACGGATTTTATACTGGTTCGAAGTTACCCTACATCCAGTCCCGCACACAGGTACGGATTTCCTTTCAAAAGCAATTATACAATTACACCCTCGATTTCAAGGCAACAAGGTACACACTCCAGAATCACAATCCTCTGGGTAGAGATACTTGATTTCTCGGACAACAAGTTCACCCAATTGATTTCCCAAGGCTAAAATCACACCTTATCTCGCTTGATTGATTTCCAAGGCTACAATCACACTTTTTTTCGCTAAGTTAATTACAAAAAGCCTATAACTCTGAATAGCACTAAGGATCTTATTGAGATAGTGACAGAAAATCAAACCAGAAATGATATAGTTAGATTTAATGTTGATTTCGGCAGAGTAATGGTAAGAAAATGTATATAGAAATATGGAAGAAGAAGAGGAGTGAAAAACCAGAAAAACTGCATTAAAATTCGTTGAAACCAACCCATATTTATAAAGGAAAAACAGCCACGCCATTTGCGAAGAGTTATGACGAATAGACACTTCTTTTGAAATTTAAATTTTGAAATTCAAGATTATTTTGAGGCTAAAAGTATTTGAAATCAGGATATATGTTTTTGATTCTTTTAAAAGGAAGGTTTTGAAATCATTTTGAAAACAAGATATAGTTTTGAAAAATCATTTTGAATAAAAAGTTAGTGGGTACAAAACAATATTCCACTAGATTTTTCGTAGGTTCCATCCTACTTAGGGTTCCATCCCTTTAACAGGCTCGAAGTGGATTCCATTATACGAATAAATTGGATTTTAAGATCCCAGTGCTTTTCTAGCAGTTTTAACAAAATTCCTAATTAAAAAGTATATTACTTGAAATCTTGAACTCTTGATAATATTGATATTCTTGTTACTCATGAGTCTTCAATCTTGATATCTTGATTTCTATACTGTACAGTCTTCATTCTTAGTACCTGCATGGTTAAATCCTCATATACATATACCTAAACTTATATTGTTAGTATTTATATTTTATAATCTATTCTAAGGTTGTTGTCATCAAAACCATCATCTCACGGACTAACACATGTAATATGAAATATTAACTAAACTATTTACTTCGATGGAATAGAAATATAAAAGTAAAAGTAGTAAAGTAAACGACATCAAAGATTTTTATACCGGTTCGAACTTTCCATTCTATGTCCAGTCACGAACTCCTTTTGTATTTAATCGGTACCCTCACTTAACCTGGAGGATTAGGTATTACACCGCATGTGCAACTGAACAGGACTTCAACCGCATAGAAAATTGAATAGAACTTCAACCGCTTGAGGATACTACAACAAGACTTCTAATACAAATAGTAGAAATGTTTCTAACTGGGTATGCCCTTGAATAGAACTGATAAGTCAATAATGTACACCCTTCTTATAATCTTTTCCTTTGTGGTATATAGTGTAAGTGAAGAAAGAAATTAATTTTGGTCATGAGAAAATATTCTTGAATGATCGTGTGATCAAAAACATAAAGTAGTTTGTAATTAAATGCCTGAAAGTTCAATAGTAAAGACAGAAAGAATACTTTTGATTATTGAATCAATGAAATGAATTGCTTTATATAGAGTTTAATAGTTGCAATCATTCATGAAAAGAAATAGTGAAAATTTATGGCTGCAACCCTTGATTTAAGAAATGTATCTCTTCATGATGAAGAGGTACTCTTTCAGAAAACTAGCCGTTATACAGATTCAGCATACTGGATAAATTTTGGCAGCCACTTGAATCAAATTTTTTTAAAACAGCAAGAAAACAGTTCATTTTAGCCCATTTTCAACCGGTTGAATATTGTCAGTCGGTCGGCTAAATATTCAGCAATCAAGAGTGCATGTACACAGATTTTAGGTGGCTGAATGATCTAGTTCATTCGGTTGAATTCTATTTATTAATAAAAATTGCCTTAGCTCAATTCGTTAGAGCCCTTGCTTTCTAAACAAGTGGCCTGGGTTTGAGTCTCGTTCCATGCATTTTTGAAAACTTGATTTTCATTTAAAATATGATTTCACTAGTTACCCGAGTTCGAGTTTTGCTTTATATATTATTTTTATTATTATTTATTTATTTTTAAAAAAATTATTACTTTTATAAAATGTTTCGAATGTGTATGTATATGTGTGTATACCGCTTTGAGAAGGTTTTAATGTATGTATACTCCAACACTCTATGACTAATAATACTTTGTTTTCCAGCATCGTCTTGTCTCTATCCTGTATATCTCTTCTTCTATCTCCCTATATATACTTTTATCCACCTTTTTATCGTGTGTCTTCAAGTTTAACTTATTTGATTGTTTATTTTTTATACTTATGTGCCTACAAGTTAGCTTAGATGTTCTTTGGCATAATTATATAGTTGTTGTCATTAAAATCTAACAATAGAGGTTCTAACAAGAGCTCCATCTATATATATGAGATTGGACAAAGGCACCAAATTCTTGTAAAAGTTAAAAAAAGAAAACGTTGACTAGTATTCAAGAGTTTTACTATGAAGTAAAAAATATATATGTGATTGAAGGATGTTACAGCTGAAAGGAAAACTTTTAAACCCCCACAAATTGGAGAATCATCCATTGTGAATGCTACAGACATGGAAGGCGGCAATTGTTTTTCTAGAAAGATGAAGGCGAATAATCAAGGAGATTAAGATAGCAAGAAGGTGACCATAAGAAGTGGAGGCCTATCCTGATTTTGATGCTTATGTAGATCTTAACGATACCAATAATAACATCTACTTGGCC
The DNA here is from genome assembly GCA_030765085.1 of Allium cepa. Classification (NCBI taxonomy): domain Eukaryota; kingdom Viridiplantae; phylum Streptophyta; class Magnoliopsida; order Asparagales; family Amaryllidaceae; genus Allium; species Allium cepa. Next base: position 503,962,114 of record CM060945.1, read on the forward strand.
ACTTAGGTAGAGATGAAGCAAAATAGGCCATCACCCATATAGGATACCGGAAAAGACATAAAATTGGGGAAGTATTGCCACTTCAATGAAAGTTATGGACATAACACAAACGAATGTCATCATTTGCATGACATTGTTGAGGAGTACATCACCTATATATAAGAAATATGGCTTTGAGAAATGGAGGAATGTAGAGGATACCTTCTACATTGATAATTCAATTACATAGAGATTATAGAAAAGTCCCATGCATAGGTCTTCAAGTGATGCTTATGATGAAGGGGACTCTAAGATAAAAAGGAGGAGGCAGCAATAGCGGGACCACTCAAGCCATGGAATCCATACGAGTTGATGAGGTAGACCATCTTAAGGTCATTAAAATTTGTTCCCTACTTGATTGAACAATGAAAAGATTGATTGGAGGATTTTTGAGAGGCAAGCATAACACCCCGTGAATTGAACATATTTGATTAAAAAAATTAACTGAAAACTAATAATGTCGAAAATGGAAATTTCACAAATGTCAGAATTTGGCTACAAAATTTGCACCATTGTATTCGTGGTGGTTTTCTAATCATTTTTCATATATAATGCTTTTTGATTGGAGTTTAACTGAAAATTTTATTAACATTTGAAGATTTCAGATTGGAAATAATTATATATGTAATTAAGGAAATAAATGTAATTAACTAGTACTAAATGATGTTAACAATCACTTAACGTGTAAGAGGAATTAATGTTAAATCAGATCGATCGAAACTGGACAAAATAAGTTTTATAAGGAATTTAAAAAAATGCAAAAATTAAATAACATGAACAAGTGACCAGTCGACACCTTTATTGGGAACGGTCAATCAATAGCATCATAGAGGTTGATTGGTTGTAAGGGATCCGTATATAATCCTGGGCCGAATGGTCTGGATTTATTATAATATAATATAATGGCCGACATCGATTCTAACCCCTACAAAAATAGGCTAAACCCCTCAATATTCTTCTCATATTTTCTAAAGCAACGGCAAAACTCTGCCATTTTCTTTTCTCAACAAATTCTAAAATCAATATAAACTATAATCTATATATATAAGTGGATAATAGTAGAGAATAATATAAGGGAAGCATAGAATCGAATCTAATTGCCAAATCCAAGGTAAATTGTAAATCCAAATCCAAATTTAATTTCAAATCTCCTCTCAGCTCTACATTTCTAATGAATATGTATATGATTTCGATACGTATTTTGGTGGGAAGAAAAAGGGAGTCAAGCATGAACCATAGGATTTAGATTTAGATATTTGGAAGCTTAAAGGTGATTGGGTAATTATATATTTTATATAATATTGGATTAATATCCTTGTAAATCTATTCCTTGTATGCCTGAATATGATTTTGGAGTTGTGGCTTAAATTTATACATGTAATAAATTTGAAAACCATGCCTACATAATCTATTAATTGTTAACTTTGATTAAAAATTATATATACTTAATTTGAAAAGCAAGGGCGAAAGTAGTCCCTAAATTAATGAGATTGTATAATGAATCCATTTTTGTAAGTAAAATGATGCATGGTAGTAAACATGCATTGGAAGTTACTATAATTTGGATTGGGATTTAATTTGTATTTTAATTCATTGGAATAAAGTGTGCTGCAATGTAAATTTCTATAAACAATCTAGTTTTTAAATATGAATAAAAGTGTATCATTGGAAATAACATGGAATATATCAAAAGAAAGAGATGTATAAAATAGGGATGTTTACTGTATTCTGTACCATCTATTTTAATAAAAACAGAAAATATATTTCCTTGTAATAGAAACATAACAAAGTCCTCTTTTAGATAATTTGTGGTAAATTGCAGCATTAATATTTTCTTTTCGAAAGAAGTAATTCGAATGCCTTAAAATGAAGAAATCCCTTAGTATAAACCAAAGTAATATAAATAGTGACAATAACAGTAATTTAATTATGAACCTTATATATGCACATTAAGTTAGAGAATGAGTAGTAACAGATGGAAGATAAATAAAGCAATAAGGAATTAAAGGTTATAATAATCAAAGAAATGTAGTTATAATTGAAAAGGGATAGTAAACTATATTTAATAGTGTTAAGCGGAAGTTAAGCAGTAAAAGATATTTCATCTATTAATTTTAGAAGTAAGCATTAAATGACATTAAATGATGTTAATAAAACAAGAAATAAGTTATGTAGAAATAACTTAATATTAACAGTTGAGCATAGGAGGCGTGTAAAATAAATGAAAAATATATACATTGCCTTAAGTACGTATTTATAGCGAGTGTGAATTATTGAATCTAGTTAGCAACTAGACTAATTAAAAATGATTTAGTCATTGATTTGGGTCGGAATACGAGGTCAGTAGAGTTAGACAACAAAACTCTACCCACAGCAAGCGGCTGCCAGCAATTATGTATACATTATACTAATGTGTGGCATGTCCAATTGTAACGATCGGCTCTTTCGACCCTCAAAAGTTGACACTAACACATCCATGGTATTCATGTACCGAGCATCCAGTGCTAGAAAGACAGATTGTTAGAATGAAATAAAATAAAAGACAAAATAGAATCTCACATCGTGATGAATAATATGTAATATACAATAGATCTGTACATAAAGAAACTTTAATATATATACACACACAATAATTAGAGTAAACTAATCTATCATTAGCCTGGACAGTATTAATAGCTTGTCCTCACAAATGCTAGTGAATCCAAAATGGTAATGCAGAGGAAAATAAAATACATTGGTTGTTAGAGGAAACTGTAGGATTGATTTCACCCTAGAGGGGGTGAACAGGGTGATACTATTAATTATAAAAAGTAAATGCGGAAAAATATAAATAATTGCAACATAGATATAGCAGACGAATAGCAGCACAGATAATAGAAAAATAATAAAAGTAGAAAACAGAATGCATAGATTTACCCAACTTCGGCAAAACCCTACCTACGTGCTGCCCCCAAGGTTTCTACTAGAAATTAAGTAGTCAGAAGCTTACAATGTAAACTTGCGACGCCCGCTATCAACTAACCTAACTCTACGCTCAAAACTCTGCCACAACTTAGCCATTGAGTTGCGAATTCCTGAACTACACCACTATAGTCCGTCCCCTAGTCACACGACTAGAAATTACATGGAAGTTTAAAAAAAAAATTTAAAAAAAATTAGAAAAACTCTAATTTAAAATTATGACAGCCCAATGTAAATTATAATGGCAGGCCCAACACAAAGTTGTGTAAATGAATGCCCCTTCTCCTTTTCTTTTATTATCGGTCGTATCCTTGCTTTGTGATAAAAAAATGGTTGCGTCCTTCTTCAATTCTCTATGAAAAAATTTGGGCTTCTAATTTAGAGCATCGATTCTAATTAAATGTTGGTCGTTCCACAATTGGCTTCAATGCTTCTTCAATTTGGTTCGTGGTCGCTTCCAATTAGTCGAGTTTGAATCACTGTTTTGAACTGGTACATGAATTGCCTTTTCGATTTTGATTATGCTTGACTTTTGATTCGAATTCCTAATTAATGCTATGCTCTGTGATATTGATTGAACTCGAATGAATTCAAATGTCGATGATGATATGTGTTATATGTGGTTCAATTCCCTAAAATATCGTTCATATATAATGTTTGAATTCTTCATGTGAATTTTAGCTCAGTCGTTGATTTTCGTTTGGTTGCTTGTGATTGACCCTAACTAGTTCAATTAGTATATTTGCTATTTACTTGATTATCATGGCTTTGAAATTTTCGATTCGACTCCTTGGCCACCACGACTCTGACTTTGGTTTGAAGTTACTGTTGACATTATTCGATTCTTATTCGAACTGATTTTGATTCTTTGTTGACTTTTGGTTACTTTGAAACTGCTATCTCTGTCTTTGAAACTGCTACTTGACTTTAATTGGATCTTTATGCTGTTGATATTGGCCACTTAGATTTTGCGATAATATTGACTTCGTCTTGTTATGAACTGCTCCTCTTTACTGCATTTGTTGTTTATGGTTTGGTCTCACTGCATATTGTTGTAGCATATATATCACTGATTTGCTTTGAGTCTAGGTTGCATTTAGTATACATAGCTAATCACTGATTATTTCTTCAGTCACTGTTTTGTACTAAGCATTGTAGATGTGTTATTTATGTAGTCTGCTTGGATATTGAACTTCTTTCATGCCTTCACTTGTTGAGGCTGCTGCACCACTATTGTCACTGCATATGCATGTTATATTCATGTATATAGTCCGTGTACATTGTTTTGTGATCTGGTGTTGTGTTTAATGTGCATCTATACTTGAAGCCGTAGCCTTGTCCCCTTGTAGTTTGGTATAGGTTGCATCCCTTCTATGTGTACATTTGTGTGTGTACTTGGTTTCTATTGGTCTGGTACTCCTACCTTGGTTTTGGTGACATGTGCACTGCCTATATATATGTACATGTGTTTGCATTTGATTTTGATTGTGCAATCTGCACTTTGTTGTTGCTTCGAGCTACTTCACATTATACTTGTTCATTTTTTCTCATACTTCATGTGGTGTGGATTTGAGTTAAGTTGTATGGTTGTAGTAAATATATATACATGTGCGAACTACATTGCTGTCATGTGGTAGCTAAACTTATTGTCAGACCTAAGTTGAATTCTGATTGACTTGGGTCTGGTCTTTTTCACTTCACTGTTCACTGGTCCTAACCTTGCTTGATGTTGTTCTCTTTGATCATAGCATTCATGTGTACGTTTGGATTGCACCTGTATTGAAACCAGCTTATAGCTCGGGTTTGACCTTGTGCTAATATCGTGACTTTATTTGAATTTCACTTGAGTTGAACATGGATTTCGATTGGGTTAGAACTTGTGCTCATCTGTCCCTGCAGTTTTACCAAGTATATATCGGTGTGCACGGCCTTGTGGCATGTACAGTGATACACCGTGCATGACACAAGCTGTTTGTGTAGGATGAATTCAAATTTAAACGATGATAAACAACCCAAATAACTGAGGCAAATAATATTTTCAAAAATACACATTTTATTTTATGCTGTAAAATATTTTCTTTTCAATTTTACTGCATTAGTGTTTATTTTACAGATTGCTCAGATGCCGGATTCAATCTGGAATAGAGTCGAAGATAAATACGAGTGAATGGGTGAATGTGGTGAGGTGCAAATATATGTATAGTGAAAAATGTGATGTGATTAAATTGTAATGTAATTGAAATTTGTGTGTGTGTATATATATAGTGAGAGCACAACTTTGTACTATTCAAAATTGTAATAAAATATTTTTTTGAATAAAATACCTGTTTGAATTTAAATTCTATATCATTTATTTTATTTGGCAAATATTTATTTAATTCTGTGAAAATAAGATAGTACATTAACAAATACATTTAAATGAATATATATGTGTATATATAAGTATATATATTTATATATGTCTTTATCATTCATATACTAGCATATTCAAAAATCTCCCCGTTTTGATGATAACAAACACATATTTAAGATTTTGAATTTAGTAAATATATTTGATCTTTTCAATTTGCCCCCATTTTCATGCTCCCCCTCTATACAAAGCTCCCCCTTCATATATGCATGTAAATAAAAATATACAAATGAACCTAGATGCAAATTGAAAATACAAAACAAAATATTTGACTTTTATTTGCTAAAATCTTAACCTTTCTCTCCCCTTTTTTTTATCAGCAAAAGAGTAGTGTGTTAGACAAATAGAGAAAAAAGTGATAGACATTAATACAACATTAAAACTCAACCGAGTATAAGTATTAAATTTCAATAAAAAAATCAAACAAAAATCATAAATACTCTGTTAGGCGCATATTCCACATTAGAATGGTAGAGATGATGCAAAACCATATAGTTGTGTCTATTTGTGGTATATTTATATCAGGAATTTGAATATCTACTAACCATGCATAACTGTTAGGACTTTTAAATGAGATTAGTAGTATTCCAATTTTTTTAAAATAAAAATAAAATGAATTCATGTATATTCTAACCACGCATAACCGTGAGGATTTAAATGGGATCAGAATCAACTTGTCTATTTAATCAATCAATTTTGATATGCGTTCCATACATGCAAAATCGTAAGGACTTTTGAATTAGCATGGAAGCACATAATCAAAATGTTTCAAGTAATTCACCCATGCATAACCGTGAGGACTTTTAAACGAGAGTGAATACTTTGGATGTTTTTATTGCTAAAATATAATAAATTGAAAAAAGAATGATTTCTCATTTAAAATACCATATGTTGACATACTATATTGGATTTTGATGAGTGACGGTCAATAGAAATATGATAGAAATATGATAGAAATAGAAATGGTCATGGAATTATTATCAATAAAGAGTTTTTATAACTCTTGTTTAAATTTCTAAAGAAATTTACTAAGTATACTATCTCGAGTTATAATATATGATCAATATCAACACTCGTCACTTTTTCGATCATTATTTATCTTTTCGATAATCAATAGAGAGTCTAATTAGTTAACGTAATCATTTAAGCTCAAATTCAAAAATAAGTATCAAATTTTCTAAAGATGACTAATCTGAAACAAGTACAGCAAAATGATTTTCTGGAATGGGTTTTATAAAAGAAAAATGACCGCTAATTGAGAATTATTTGAAATGAAAAGATATGCTAATATTTTTTCTGAAAATGTAATGCAGCACATGAATGTCGAAACTCATTCCACTAATACTTTTTCTGTCAACTAGACTACCAGTGTCATCTGCATCTGAATTCCCCTTTAACTCAAAGTTATCATTAGATAGATGTTATTAAAATAAGTAAAAATCAATTTTCTATAAGAGGGTTTTATGAAAATTACTTAGAGTTAAAAATCAATATAATAATTGCAAAAATAATTCCAACATGAAATGATGTAAGATACCACTTGTAATTAAGATATTCATTGTGATATATAGTGATATATAAGAAACATGTGTACTCCCCAACACTTAAATTTTCTGCACGTCCATTTATATCAATCACAAGTAATCTAAATTGAGCAGAAAACACATATTCAGAAAAATTTGTCAAAGTCATTTTTCATGACATTCCAAAGTGAATCAAGAGTTGGAGAAGTTGTAGCATTAGCGATTATCTTTTTAAAAAAAACTTTAATATTTTCACAAATCAAAGTTGAGATGATCAAGATATGTCAGAAATAATGTCGATCAAAACATAATTAACAATATGTGAAAAAAATTTGAGTTGAGAGATCATACCTCACTTCCCTTCTATTCTGTGATATTCAAAATGCTCTGATCTCTATCTAATCTTTATAGGCTGAGAAACGTTCAAATTTTAGTTTAATCACTTAGAACAACTCGAAATCTATCTTCGTCAAAGTTGTCCCTTAGCCCACTTGCGTGTCTAAATTTTGGGGAAGGCAAGTGGTCTAACTAAGGATGTAGGACCACTATTATTGTCTATTGAAATCTTTGGTATCCAAATTTGTCTGTATAATAAACCGTTAGCTTTTACAATTGTACCCTTGGGAATCTTACAATTGTACCCTTGGGAATCCAAATCTGTTAAAATTTCAAACCATTTATATTCGTACCTTTTGGAATCCATATTTGTTTAACGGTTTTATGTTTGTATATGTTTCGACAATTATTCTTGCTATGTCCAATATTTCTATACTTTACACATTTGGGTATCATATATTTCCCTTGACATTGTTATTAGTTGTTTGTTCATATTTTGACACTTTTTCAAATCCAAGCCCTTTCCTTTTATTCACAAAGAGTTGATTTTCTAGGAGCATATTAAATGATTTTTCTCTAGGGAAATTTTTTCAAGTAATCAACCCAAGTTTATTAACTTTGGATATTAAAAGTTTATTTCCATTTATTAGCTTTAAATAACAACTAATGCTATTATCTCTCTTTTCAAAGCTATTCGTTTTTAATCGCATATTTTCACTTTGAAGCTCTCTAATTTATTCTCAATTTCAAGCATCTCGGTTTCGAAGTGTTAGAGTTTTTTAGATTCAATTTTTTCAAAATCCTTGATTTTTTTTCAGTTTCCTTTTCAACTTCGTCATTTAATCAATAATTTCATATTTACTCAAAATCACATTTTCTTTTTCAAGGGTTTTGAAATTTCCGTTGATCTCATTTAATTTCTTTTCGAAAATCACACATATAGAAATTTCTGACTTCTTAAAGCTATCTAACTCTTTTTGCAAAAATTATTTTTACACATCAATTCAGTTTTGTTTTTCTCTCGAATTAAAATTTCGTTTTCTAACTTTCGAAAGTTTTCATGAAAATGGGCAAATTCTTCTTCATGATTCAAACACCTTTTGCAATTAGAATTTTTATTCTTAATTTTTGTAAGCTCATTTTCCAAATCATTATTTTTCGGATGAAGTTTAGCATATTCCCTTTCCAACTTATTATTTTTCAACTCAAGAGCTTTCTTATTTTCAATTAATTTTTGGCACAAGAGAACTAAATCATTGAATGGAAAATCACTTAGCTCAGCGGCTCTTGAATCTTCATCACACTGCCTTTTGCCAATCCTATTAAGCACATTTCTTTAACTGAGTCGATTATGGAGGATTTCTCATCGTTGTTGACTTTTGCACCATGTACTGCATCAAAAGTATTCCAAATTTCCTGTGCATTTTCACAATGAGAGATAAAATTAAAATTATCTTGATTAATATGAGAATATAGTATATGCATAGCAAGAGCATTAGTCGAGGTATTTTTCTCATCTATCATATCAAATCCATTTTCAATAATATCCCAACATTTAATATTAACAAATTTTAAATAAAATTTCATTTTTAATTTCCAAATCAAAAATCTGTTCCATCAAAAATAGGAGGAATAATATTGGACTAACCCTCAACAAAAGCATTATTAAAAGAAGCCAATTTAAAAATTCAAATTTAAAAAAATTATTTTTGAAAAATCAAAATTTTTAAAACAAAAATGGCTTTTGTTCCTAGCTCCGATACCACTTGTAGGATCGATTTCACCCTAGAGAAAGGGGTGAATAGGGTGATACTATTAATTATAAAAATTCAATGCGGAAGAATATAAAATAATCACAACACAGACATAGCAGAGTAATAGTAGCACAGATAATAGCAGAATAATAAAAGCAGAAAATAGAACACATAGATTTACCTAGCTTTGGCAAAACCCTGCCTACGTGCTGCCCCTAAGGTTTCAACTAGAAATTAAGTAGTCGGACGCTTACACACATAAACTCGCGACACCCATTATCGACTAACCTAACTCTACGCTCAAAAACCTACAACAACTCAGCCACTGAGTTGCGAATTCTCGAACTACACTACGTAGTTCTTCCCCTAGTCACAAGACTATAAATTACACAAAGTTTAAAAGAAAATTACAAATTAAAAAACAATTAAAAAAACCCTAATTTAAAATTATGACAGTCCAATGTAAATTATAAAGGCCCGCACAACACAAAGTAGTGTAAACGAATGTCCCCTTCTCCTTTTCTTTTATTATTGGTTGTATCCTTGCTTTGTGATAAAAAATGGCTGCGTTCTTCTTCGTTTCTCTATGCAAAAATTAGGGCTTGTCATTTGGAGTGTTGATTCTAATTAATTGCTGGTCGTTCCACAATTGGCTTCAATCCTTCTTTAATTTGGTTCATGGTCGCTTCAAATTAGTCGAGTTCGAATAACTGTTTTGAACTGGTACATGAATTGCCTTTTCGATTATGCTCTACTTTCGATTCGAGTTCCTAATTGATACTATGCTCTATGATATTGCTTGAACTCGGATGAATTCAAATGTCGATGACGATATGGGTTATATAGGGTTCAACTCCCAAAAATATCATTCATATATAATGTTTGAATTCTTCATGTGAATTTTAGCTCGGCAGTTGATTTTCGTTTGTTTGCTTGTGATTGACCTAGACTAGTTCAATTCGTATATTTGCAATTTACCCGATTATCACGCCTTTGAATTGCTTTGTTTGACTCCTTGGCCTCCATGGCTCTGATTTGATTTAAAACTGTTGTTGACATTATTTGATTCTTATTCGAATTGATTTTTGATTCTTTGTTGACTTTTGATTATTTTGAAATTGCTATCTCTGTCTTTGAAAATGCTACTTGACTTTAATTTGATCTAATAAATTTGAAACAAATATGGATTCAATCAACAAGTGGGCTTGGCCACATCGCCTATTGGCTCGGCCACACCCTTACATGGCTCGGTCATGATGTTTAATGGCAACCTAGGCTCGGTCAGGGATCAGTAAGGCATGGCTATGGTAGGGAGAAGGGAAGGCAAAGCAAGTAGAGGCAAGGAAGTGGGTCATATAGGCTAGGCTAGGGTTTCAAACTTGATTTGGTGATGGATCTTTGTTCTATGGCTCACGGCCTTAGTGTGGGGAAGATGATGGCTGGTCATGGAGGAGGTGACGAGGTTGGAGATAAAGGGGGAGACCGAGCGAGAAGACAAAGGAAAAGTAAAAGAAAAAAAGGAAAAAGAAAGAGGAAAGCTATGGGACTTACATTATTTTTTTTCTGGATGCAAATGAATTTTTTCGGAGATGAGAAACTTTCTTTTTTTTACGTGAATTGATAGGGTAGGAGGCGGCTAGGGTTTTGCAATACAAGGCTGAAAATTGTGAACGGCTGTGGTAGGAAATAAAGAGTGTAGGCAATATAAAGGCAAGAAATAAACAATGTAACGTATGCCCAATTAAAACAAAGTAACGCATGTCCAATTGATTTTTTTCCTAAATATAAATAAAAGATATACAAAAGAAACATCCAACAAATAAAAATAAAGTCTACGTAAACAAACAAAATAGAAAATAACATAAATTGATGGACATAGGAAAATATAGAATAAAATACAAAAATTAATTGCTTTTAAACCGTATCCAATTTACAAAGTATAAATTAGAATTTAATGAAACGAAAAGCATAATGGATACTAGAATTATATCCAGTTTCAAATAAAAAGATTAGAATTTAAAAAAATTCAAATTTCAAATAAAGTCAACATTTGACCAAAATATAAAATTTCTGGAAATTGATAATTTTATTGTATTTGAGAAAATAATTTATAAACAAATCCAAAATTATGTTGAAAATTTTTAAAATTTCAAATTTTAAACAATTAAACATCAAAGTTTTCAAATCAATTAAATTTAAAAATATTAACAAAATTTTGGGTTGTACATACTCTCTGCCAATACCGAAGGCCACTTTAAAAACTATGTACGTGGTGGAGATTCCAGAAATGAAGTAGGATGGTATGGCGAACAATTTCTATATAAGGTATGACATGACCCTGCCTCACGTGAGTCAGCTTAGATGTGACTAAAACATGAGCTATACCGAGCCAACTAAGGTCATTCCTCCTATCGGGTACATTTTTCGATACTATACTTTGACTTTGTGATTGATTTTGGTGGTCGCCCCTCGATTTTGATATGGAAGTGTGTCCAAGGTGGGCAGTAATGGCTGCTATGTGTTACCACATGTCCGGGAGTGCAATTGGTATATCTACCTTGGATTGCCTTGATTGTCGTGTTCACATGCCCAAGCGCGCCTTCTACGAGTTTGTTTTCTACCACACTTATGGAGTGCCCTCAGGGTAAACCTCCGGTTTACGGAGAAGCGTACGTTACTGCATAGACTATGGGAATATATAAAATGTGTTAAGGGGGATATGTGTAACGCTTTAATGCTATTTTAATACATTTACTTTACTGTATACAGATTATAATAGCGTATTGTACTACATAGTAGATAGTTTAACGGATCCTTAGGAGATGGAAATCCCGAACATCTCTTAAGTTATTGCACTCACGTTAGGCACTGGATAGGAGATGTCAAACCCCGTAAACATCTCTGACGCCGTTACGCTCATATTTTACCATTGATTTAACTTACAAAGATCTTTTAGTTCTGACTCGAGTGTTTTGTCTTTTCAATTCGCTCAGGTCAGCCTGAGCATTTTAGAGATGGAAGACCTTTTTTCTAGAGGATGAAGACGGAGATTTGTACTATTATTACTTATGATATGTATTCCACTGCACCATGTTGTTCCACTGCATTTGTTTATTTATCCTTGCTGTCTGTAACTATGATTTTGCATTGTATTAGTATAATCAAATTTATTTGTAAACAGCTTCATGAACTGTTATTTGATTATTATATTTTGTCATTCCGCTGTGAGATTTCGTATTTGTTTTTATATCTTTCTTTTTTCTTATTTACCCCAATAAAAATCTGCCCTTTTGTATGGTTTGAGTCTGGCATGTATGTCTACTTCAAACGACCAAAAAGGCAGGTCGTTACAGTTGGTATCAAAGCATTGGCTTAGTGATAACTTTAGCTTTTTGGGGTCTGACTCGTATAGAATAGGTTAGTAATACCCTAGAATGAGTCGCTGAGTGTGTATATATATGAGAGAGCGTATTTGTTAGTGTTATAAAAGGGTTTCTATATTGTGTTAATTTGTTCCATTTTGTATTTATAAATTCTGGTTGGTGCATAGGACGCTATGACATCGATAGAGATTTCTAAATACTTAATAAGGCAAACCGACACAATATTTGTTTTGAAATATAGGTAATGAAATAATTTTGCCTACTATATATTTTGTATAGAATAATAAATTTTATAAATGATATAGTTTGATGTAATATATTTGTTTGTTAAGTAGTGAAATTTATAAATATTAGATGAAAATGAGATTGTAAATAAAATAAATATAAATTGGAAATTTTAGAACTTAGGTTTCGGGAGTTTTGAAATTTCATTCAAAGGATTTTGGAATATAATGTTAGTATTATTTGGAAGTATTTTCTGATATAAATATTTTAATGTGATTTGAAAGAAAGTTTTAAAAGAACTTTTAAAGGAAATAAGTTATGTACTCTACTCTCTGTCGTTGGAAAATAATTTCGGTGATGAATGCATGCATCATCGACGTTCATTTTCGAGTTTCGAAGTGGGAAGGCTGCTGTAGTAGTTTTACTACACTTTTATTTTGATTACCAATCTAAATTTTCCTAAATATGGTTGGATATATATATGTTTCGAGTATATATATATATATTATTTTATAAAGGGATTAAATGGAACCCGATGATAAGTTTTTGTTAATTAGAAATTTGAAATTATGATAATGAATGGAATCTTGACTATATTAATAATTGAAAACCTCTAAAATGAAAATAATAAATTTGATGTTAAAATAAAATAAATAAGAAATTGAAAATTTGTAAATGTAAACAAAATGGAAATGAAAATAAGAAAATGTAACTATTGAACTTTCTGTTAATAAATATGATAACTTGTGTAACCTTCTATTGCATTTTAAAAAACACACACATGTATAACTTACCAAATTATTAAAAGTTGTAATGTTGAATAGGATATGTAATAGGATATTATACAAGTTAAACTTAAGTAATGAAATTGTTCAATAGAATTACTTTTATAAGTAAGAATTTTGATATTATAGTTGTTATAAACTTAAGTTATAATTGATTAATCAAATGTAATAGAAAAATGAGTACTATAAGTAAAGGATTATGAACTTAAGTTAAAGTTTGAAGCTATTGATAATTAAAGTAAATAAAAAATGAATACTATATTAAATTAAATGGTTACAAATTCAGGAAAGTTGAAATGATTTAGAAAATGGATTTGATAGTCAATAACACTATATAAGGAAATGAATGTAAATTTAAAAGGTAAGAGACTTAAGTATGAACTTATGCACTATTGAACATTAATATCTAATGAAAGTTAAGTATATAAATTAATAAATGTGAACTAAACCGCAATAAAATGTATGTAATACTTGAATAATGAATTCATGCGTTATTATAAACAGTTGAATGGAAATGACTTACATAAGAAATGAATGTAAAATGATAAAAAGAAATTGTCGTTATGTGAATAAAACAATGAATGAATTTTTGTAAGTAATGAATGAAAATAAATGGAAATAAGAATTGAATGAATAAATGTGAATTTATTTACAAAGAAACCTATATAGTGCTTTAAGAATTGATTTACATATGTTTAAATAATTGTGTATGTGTAACATATGTAAGAAAATATAAATAACATATGTAAATAAATGAATGTAAACAAATGGAATTAAGTATTGTATGAATGAATGGAAGTTGAATTTTTGTAACAAATAAATGAAAATTAAAGGAAAAAATCATGTTATGAATGAAAATTTTGAACAGTAAATGTTGTGAAAGAAAACTTATATGAATAACATAAATAATACTTGGATATCATTATTTGTTTTGACTTATGGATGTTTGGGAGGTGATACTCTAAAATTGTTTAGGATGTATGAATTATCCATTGAGTTTTACCTAAGACTATTGAGTAGATGGTATACTTAGTAGTTTATTTGTCATTCTATGCGATTAAAAGTGATCTAAACCTAAATCAACCATTTGTTTTGCTTGATATGGATGGATGATTGATTACTTTGATTGCATGTGATGATTATATGCTTTTGTTTGCAAATGAATTTTGTTACGTTATATTGATTTATTTTGTTATTAGGTGAGACAACTTAAATATTTCTCTTTTATATAATTATTAACTCTTTTGAATTATATAAGTGAAATACAGGTTTAGGGAAGCAATTGCTACTGCTTTTGGTTTCATAAAATAAGCGTTATTTGCCCCCAAAATAGGTATGTTCTTGGATTATGGTTTTATAGCGATATTATATTGTCTTCCCATTATTTGGGATTATTTTGGAAACTATGTGATATATATTGTTATTATTGATATTATTATTTCTCCCAGACCTCTACGTATAAAGAAAACTCTGCCGAAATTTTCCGTGAATTTTGGACTTAGAAAATTTTGTGAAATGTTTTCCCAAATTTTGTTAACTTAAACACAAAAGGATTTAATTGTTATAGATTTATATATTTTATTTAAATTATTTAACTATCTAAATTAATTGTTTATAAATTAATATTTTGAATAGGATATATTGATTACTTAATTCCTTCTTTTTCCTTCTTTTCCTTTTCGAGGACGAAAAGTTTGGAGTGGGGGAGAGTGTAACGACCCGTAATTTTCGATAATCAAAATAGATAATTTAATAAGTTTTTTATGATTTAATATTGGAAGAAATAAAAATTTATGATATATTAATGAAATAATAACTAAAATGACTCAATAATGTTAACTTAAGTTAATTATTAACAATTTGAATAAGATTCTAATCAATTGAAATGATTAAAAGGTTACACTTGGTTATAAAGTAAATATAGGAAAACAAATGTAAATATTTAATTAATTAATGAAATAATATATAATATGCGATAGTTGAATAAAATCAGTGTTAGTAAGTAATTATAACATTTGGTTGTTGTAACGACCCAGGATTCTAAGTAATTAAAATTTGAATATTTAATTTATTTTATAAAAATTAATAAGTAAATTTATAAGTCGAATAAATTTTAATTCGAATAATTGGATTTAATTGGATAATTAAATCGATAATTTAATATGTTAAATTATGGAAATAATTGAAACAGGTAAATAGGCACAAGGAAGAAGTTGAAAAAAAAATTAGTCTAAGGGACAACAAGTTTGCTTTTTAGCCTGAAGGACACTTTTTAGTGTAAACTGAAAATGATAGTTGTAACTATCATTCTGTGATTTACACTAAAAAGTGTACTTCAGCCTAAAAAACAAACTTCTTGTCCTTAACACTAATTTTTTTTCTAACTTTTTCCTTTAACCTAAAAACCCCTAATTGAAAATTGGGTTAAATATGATTGAAAATGATTTGTAAAATTTTATTTTATCATATTGAAGTTAGAAAGATATTTTAGAACTTTTAAAATCGAATTAAGAGTTTATTTGTGAAAATTGAATATTTTAATATTTAAATCGACTAGTGAAAATAGTCAATTTTTGAACAGTCTCAGAATTGGACGAAACTAGTTTCATTGGATCCGTAATAGTTAGTTATTACCGGATTTCAATTTTCGTAGCAATCGGAGTTACCGTTTGATCGTGGCAGCTCGAAACGCATCGAATTATTTTTAATATTAATTTGGCGAGTTAAAATAGCCATTTTTCAAAAAGTCTCGGATTTCGACGAAACCAATTTCATCGGATCCGTAATGTGATATTATTGTAAGGTTTCAAATTTCGTGTCAATTGGATTTACCGTTTGTCCGGTACAAATTAAAACGCCTAGAAAATCGTTTAAATCGGTTTAATTTAAATTGAACGTTTATTGCCATAACTCGCACAGATATCCGAATTAGCTTTCGAAACCTGTTCCATTGTGTCCGGAACGCGGGGTAAACCCTAAAAACGCTGGTTACGGCGCGTGAATCGGAGTTCGGAATTTCCGGAATGAATAGTGTCGTTCGATTCTCTATAAATAGCCCCCTCTCTCTCTAAAAAAAAAAAAATAACTAAAACCCTAGCCGGCCGCCACCACAGAAACCGAAGGCCAGAAATCTCCAATTTTCATTCCTTAATCTCTTCCAATCCATTCAATATTTTTGAAAACTTTCTACATGACGAGATGACCTTGAAATCCATACGGAGATGATGGGTTTTGGAGTAACGAAGTGGAGGGAAATGACCTGCGTTCGTGCTCGTATACGGCGCGTTTTCCTAGGCAACGACGTGGCCGAGCTCGAAGCTCTTCTGGCCGAACATTGAGGGGATGGAGGCACACGACATGATGGTCCCTGATCGAATTATCGTCGAGTGTGGTGGCCGAATTTATTAACCCTAATTTGGAAGGATGGGTTCATGTGTCGGCCAAATACCTGTAAGTATAATGTGCATGAGAGGAAGAAGGAGGGAAGGAACGTGCGGTCATGATGGGGGGGCAAGGGATCTACGGTGATGATAGTATTAGGTTTAAAAAAATAAAGGTTAATTTGTAAATTATATATATATAATTTGTGTAAACTTCAAATATTCATATCTTTTTCATACGAGGTCGAAAACGCGCGAAACAGGAAGCGTTGGAGTCGTATGGACGAGCACTACGCGATGGAGATGGATTGGAGTCGTTTGGAGTTAGTGAGAATTTTGGGTAAAATTAAACGTCCGTTTAATTTTATTCGAAATAAATCGCTAAAACGAAATAGAAATCAAGGTGAGAACTTCTCACTCAATCGAATCGGTTTCGATTTTATTTTAAATAGTTCGATTTAAAATATTTGAATGCATGTTTGAATGATGATTGTTATCTATTGATTGTTAAAATAGACATTATGCGCCGTTAGTAAGCGGATGTTATTTATTAAAAACATATACCGCGAATATTTCATAAACAGTGAAATTGGTATTATATATATAATAGCAATATATATTGGCATATGTATATATTGGATTTATTGATTTCCCGCATTTGTATAGCGGATAAGACCCTATTGCGCCGTCTATTAAGCGGATAATATTTTAAATCCCATATGTCGCGATAATTTCGTACTGGAGCGGAATTGGTATTGTGCTAATGTTTGTGGATGCAGGAAAACAGGTTGGAGGGATCCAACTGGATTCCTCAACAGTATTTATTTGATTTCAGATATTTTGATATTTGATTGATTATCATATCGATATATGATATCGTTGTAGTCGTGATTGACTATTTGGTGTGTAGCATCATTGAACCAAATTTTGGGATTTTAAAATGATTTTAAAGTGATTTTTGAAAGTATACGTTTATAAATTATTTTTGGAATTGATCCATTTTAAATAAATAAACGTTATAATTTTTAAAGTTATAAAAATTATGATTTTGAGAAATACGGTTAAAGATTGATTTTTGAGAAATATGGGTTAATGTTTTTTTTATAAAATAATTAAATTGGATTTTTGAATTTATTATAAAAAGTTTAAAAATAGGGTTTATAAAATTTAATTATTTTATAAATCAAAAGGATGAAATTATAAAGGAGATTAAAGATGTTTTAAAATAATAGTATAAATTGATTTTGTGAAGGATTTATAAATTGATATTTATAAATTAAAACATTTGAATTATAAAACGAGTTTTTATAAGTGTTAGAATGAATTGTGAATGAAATTCATAGAATTATAAATGGTGAAGTTATAAATGGAATTTTATAAGCAGTAGGTTTATAAAATTTGAAAAGTTATTTGAAGAATGGATTTTTGATAAATAAATGAATCTTATAAGTTATAAGATTTATAAATTAGGATGTTTAAAAGAACGATTCTTGAAAACAAATAAATTATAAGTGTTTAACTTAAAATATAGATCTTTGGTTTATAATTGAGTTATGAATTGAGTAGGTTAATAAAGGAATTTATAAACGTTGTTTTATAAATTCGCAAACGACTTATTTTGATAAGTAAATTGTTGTAACCTATTAATGGAGTTATATTCACGTTTTTAACTGTGAATAATCCTTTGAAATAAAATGAATAGAAGTGATGAAAGTTGTTAACAAAGTATATTCACGTTTTTGAATTGTGAATAATATGTTAAAGAAAATGTTTAGGATGTGATATTTTAAACAGAATTAAAACGATCTAACGATGTTTTAATTGGCTTGAGATTCGAAACCATAGATTTCAACATTGATTGTTGAAATAGACGTTTTCGAGAAATAGAAGGAAATGGTGGACTATAACACTGTTGTTATAGTAAATGATTTCCGAAAGGAAATGTTTTGTATAGTATTGGGATTTATATATCTATTTTAATTTCGAATCCCTATACTAGTGATTTTGGGTTGTCGTAACGATGTTTTACGCAACATTCGTTTTGGCCCAAATAAATATGTTTAAGTGAATGATTTCCTTAAAGAATGAAATATATACTTAATCTCGATTTAAGTATATTTGAATATTTTCCAAGTGTTGAAAATAAATGGATTAAGAATTACTTAATAAGTAAGTATGGAAATGTTTTCCAATATAAAGTGGATATTTTGAGAATTTGTCTTTTTGAAGATAAATTGAAATGAATAATTGAAATCGTATATGCATGGATATTGTGAAATATAAATTCACTATGGAATTTATAAAAGGAAGTGGAATTTGTTTAAAAATAAATATTGATTTATTTTTGAGGTATTGAAATTATATATCTAGTAAAGATATCTTTGGGAAATAAATAATTTGGAAAATTATTTGGAATCTGGTGATGTGTGCATATCCATTGATAGTTCAATAACCGACTATCAATATTTACCTTTGAAAGGTATTTGTTGTGATTTGTTGAATTTGAATGCTACACTTATTTTTAAATTATTGCGCTCGTTATTCGGATTACCCATTCTGAATAGTGATACGACGTAATGGATAGCATTGAAGATCGGTGTTGAAGACCCGGTATTTGCGAGAGCGATAGGATGACCTGTCGATTGACTCTGCACCGAGTTGCTCCGGTATTGAGTTCTCCATATGTGATGGGAAATCCGATCAGGATTGTGGATATCCGGATTGCAAGGACTTCTTTGTAATTGCCTCCGGTTCTGTTCGAGCCCGGAACAGACTTGTATGGATTGTGTGTCTGACATTACAAATTGAGATATAAAGCAAATTTCTTTCAAATATATTTTTGTTGGTGGCGGAGAATTTATTCTTTTAGCTTAACACCCTTCTCTGAGACGTACGAGCTCAGAGGTTATGTAGTTGAAGGTTATCAGCGATATATTCCCAATTTGGTAATGTGACATGCTGAGTGTTGCTGTGAAATGATCATTGTGTTGATCATTTGTGATAGGATCATTTATTTGATCGTCTATCCTGGTGATCATTTCTATGATCATTTGTTGACCCAAAGCATGGCTTTTGTATAAAGTATGTTTTTGTGGACGTGACTTCATCGAGCCTCACACCCCGGGAATGGTCAAAACAGGAAAGATGCAGCAAGGTTATGAGGGGTAGCGCCCTTTAGGATATGTGCATTTCCTTCTGGAAAAGGGTGGTATCATGGTATGGAGCCCAAATACTTACTCATGTTGAAAACACTTTATGATTGTGTGAATTGATTACGAGCGCTCGGTTGAAATGTCCCAAAGGACCGGGGGATGGCATATTCGGTCAGTTGTTACTCAGTTAGGGGTAAACCGGCCTTGTGTTGGTAGAGATCCGGTTTGGTTCTCGGGGATGTCCATCCAGAGGCATTCTCATGTGGCAATGGGAAGTTCCTTGGCCTGATCATTCGTTGGAAATCCAAAGAAACAATACGAGACTTGTACGGTTTCAGTTGTATAACCTGCTATGGAATGTGGCGGTAACCTGCTATTGAACATAGTTAGCTATAGTAGGCATACGATAATGGTCGTATGTTGGCTAAGATTTATATTCTACCTTCGAAATATTTTTCTACACTATGCACTAGTAATAATATCAAATGTTCTTTTAAATGCGTATCAAGCATCTTTGACTATCATAAGGAGAAATCTCCTCCGATTCTGCGTTTGCATTGTGTGTGTGTGCGGGAGGCCTTATGGTAGTCTCATTTTAAAAAAAGCATTGCGAATTGACTTTAAAAATATTCCTCTATTTTGATTTTAAAGATAAATAAACTGTTTTGAGTTCTCACACCAGTCTCATGACTGACTCGGAGTTTATTGTTTTCCTTCCTAAACTCTGGGTGCCCATCAATTTCCACACGGGCAGTCGAGAGTTAGGTTTATCAGGATATTCTGGATATTCAGGAGTTGCTGGAGGCAAGCTGGATGGCATGGCGTATTACTAGTATATAGTATTTCTTTTTCCGCTGCACTATTTGTTGTTGTTTGTTGTAGTACACTCTGATGATGATGATGTAATGTAATGTATAAAATGTAGTAACTGATATAGTTCTTTGTTTAAAGATTATTCATTTATTATGATATGTTGTTCCGCTGCGAATTATGAGATTCTGTTGTTGTTCTGTTGTTTTCTTTCTGTTCCGTTCTATGTTCTATTTTCTTTTCTCTCTATTTTTCTATCTTCTTATCTCTTCTTCTACCTCTTTCTCTTTTTCTTAAACATTGATAATTCGTATTTCTGTTCATCTTGAATTAATCTATGGAGATTAGTGTATATTCAAGGGGTACGGATTTGCAGATTCTTACATTTGGTATCAGAGCATATGGTTAAGCGACAACCATGGTTCTGTTGGGTATTACTCATTAGAGATAGAGTCAGCAGTGCTCTAGAATGAGTTTGAGTGTAATAATAGCTATGAGAGCGTATTTGTTAGTGAATATAAAATTGTTTTATATTGTGATGATTGGTTCGTTGAATGGCATATGAACCTTCGTCAGCACGGTCTGGACAACTATGCCGAAGGGGTTTATAAACATTTGAATAGAACAATTCGACACAGTATTGTTTTAAATTGGGTAAATGAAATAATTTTGCCTTGATTATATTTTTATATATAAAGAAATAATTTTTCAGAATTATTAAAGTATATAAGTTGATTGTTTAGTTGTTTGAATAATCTAAATAAAAGAATAATTGTATAAGCAAAAGAATTATAAGATTGAATTATAATTAATGTGATTTACAATTATGAAATAAACTTATATATATAAGAAGTGAAACTATATGAATATATTTATGAATATGAGTTGTAAAAAAAATGAATTTAAAGTTAAATGGAAATTTCTTTAGAATTTGGAAGCTGAATTGATTTATAAGTTGGAATTTAAGTTAAGTAAAAACAAGTGATGTTTGTAAATGGAATATAACTTAAGAAATGTTGAATGAAGTTGATTTCGGTATCAAAGTAAAATAATAAAGTGAAGTGATAGATATGAACTTAAGTTATGTAAATGAAATTCAACTTTAGTAATTGAATTGAATGAATGGATTGGATGTTAATCAATTGAATGTAAATAAATTGGAATGAAGTAATGAATGTAAGTGTTAATTCATTAAAATCTAATGTTATTGGAAGTTGAATAATTGAATGAAAATCAATTTAATTAAACCAATTGATAAGCAAAGGAATTTGGTTGTAATTGATATACATTGGTTGTTATGTTGTTAGTTGATTGACTGTATATAATTCATTAAGAGTTAATGAAATTGGAAGCTGAAGTAATTGAAATCCAATTGAAAGTTAAGTAAATCTTAAATAGAATTGAATTTGATTGGAAGTGAACCAACTTGAATATGAATTAGTGAATATAAACTAATTGAAAATGAATGTTAGTAAAAACATCCACTGTGAATGAATCAAATGTGATTTAAATTGAAAAACCAATTCATTGAATATTAATGAGAATATTAATGAATATTTATTTGTTATGAATTTTTAGATGATAGTTGGTTGATGTTTGAATATATTGCTTTTATTGCAATTGCTATGTTGACATATATAGTTATTATGTTGCTATATGTTGTATATCGATACTATTGTCTATATACATGATTCTCATGTTGTTTGTTGAGTGTTTTGTAGGTGCGGATCGCGTTTGCTTCGCATTTGGAGCTCGCTTTCGCGCTATATTAACCGTATATGCTCGCTAATAAAATATAAGGTACATATCTCGGATTAAATATCGTACTTTTATACTTTTTTTCCCTGCGGGATGCCTCATTACTTGATGAGACGTATATTTGTGATATATATACTGTTATTTTTTTTTCGGATCGAGTCGCGCAAAGGAGACTATGGCGAATTTTTCCGGAAATTTAAGGCGTTAGAAAAAATTTGAGAAAATTGGAAAATTTTGAAAACTTTAACTTTGATTTGGAGTTGAAAGTTAAACAATAGTAGTTGTTTTTGAAAAGATAACTAAGTATGATTTGGAAAACTTAGTAAAGTTATTGTAAGAAATTTAAACTATGAATTTTGGAAAGTTGATAGATTCTGTAACCTTTCTTACTTGTTAATTTCGAGGACGAAATTCTTTTAATGGGGGAAGATTGTAACAACCCAGGATTTTAAGTAATTAAAATTTGAATATTTAATTTATTTTATAAAAATTAATAAGTAAATTTATAAGTCGAATAAATTTTAATTCGAATAATTGGATTTAATTGGATAATGAAATCGATAATTTAATATGTTAAATTATGGAAATAATTGAAAATTGGGTTAAATATGATTGAAAATGATTTGTAAAATTTTATTTTATCATATTGAAGTTAGAAAGATATTTTAGAACTTTTAAAATCGAATTAAGAGTTTATTTGTGAAAATTGAATATTTTAATATTTAAATCGACTAGTGAAAATAGTCAATTTTTGAACAGTCTCAGAATTGGACGAAACTAGTTCCATTGGATCCGTAATAGTTAGTTATTACCGGATTTCAATTTTCGTAGCAATCGGAGTTACCGTTTGATCGTGGCAGCTCGAAACGCATCGAATTATTTTTAATATATTAATTTGGCGAGTTAAAATAGCCATTTTTCAAAAAGTCTCGGATTTCGACGAAACCAGTTTCATCGGATCCGTAATGTGATATTATTGTAAGGTTTCAAATTTCGTGTCAATTGGATTTACCGTTTGTCCGGTACAAATTAAAACGCCTAGAAAATCGTTTAAATCGGTTTAATTTAAATTGAACGTTTATTGCCATAACTCGCACAGATGTCCGAATTAGCTTTCGAAACCTGTTCCATTGTGTCCGGAACGCGGGGTAAACCCTAGAAACGCTGGTTACGGCGCGTGAATCGGAGTTCGGAATTTCCGGAATGAATAGTGTCGTTCGATTCTCTATAAATAGCCCCCTCTCTCTCTAAAAAATAAAAAAATAAAAAAAATAAATAACTAAAACCCTAGCCGACCGCCACCATAGAAACCGAAGGCCAGAAATCTCCAATTTTCATTCCTTAATCTCTTCCAATCCATTCAATATTTTTGAAAACTTTCTACATGAAAAACGTAGAGCACGAGATGATCTTGAAATCCATACGGAGATGATGGGTTTTGGAGTAACGAAGTGGAGGGAAATGACCTGCGTTCGTGCTCGTATATGGTGCGTTTTCCTAGGCAATGACGTGGCCGAGATCGAAGCTCTTCTGGCCGAACATTGAGGGGATGGAGGCGCACGACATGATGGTCCCTGATCGAATTATCGTCGAGTGTGGTGGCCGAATTTATTAACCCTAATTTGGAAGGATGGGTTCATGTGTCGGCCAAATACCTGTAAGTATAACGTGCGTGAGAGGAAGGAGGGAAGGAACGTGCGGTCATGATGGGGGGGGCAAGGGATCTACGGTGATGATAGTATTAGGTTTAAAAAAATAAAGGTTAATTTGTAAATTATATATATATAATTTGTGTAAACTTCAAATATTCATATCTTTTTCATACGAGGTCGAAAACGCGCGAAACAGGAAGCGTTGGAATCGTATGGACGAGCACTACGCGATGGAGTTGGATTGGAGTCGTTTGGAGTTAGTGAGAATGTTGGGTAAAATAAAACGTCCGTTTAATTTTATTCGAAATAAATCGCTAAAACGATATTGAAATCAAGGTGAGAACTTCTCACTCAATTGAATCGGTTTCGATTTTATTTTAAATAGTTAGATTTAAAATATTTGAATGCATGTTTGAATGATGATTGTTATCTATTGATTTTTAAAATAGACATTATGCGCCGTTAGTAAGCGGATGTTATTTATTAAAAACATATACCGCGAATATTTCATAAACAGTGAAATTGGTATTATATATATAATAGCAATATATATATATATATTGGCATATGTATATATTGGAGTTATTGATTTCCCGCATTTGTATAGCGGATGAGACCCTATTGCGCCGTCTATTAAGCGGATAATATTTTAAATCCCATATACCGCGATAATTTCGTACTGGAGCGGAATTGGTATTGTGCTAATGTTTGTGGATGCAGGAAAACAGGTTGGAGGGATCCAACTGGATTCCTCAACAGTATTTATTTGATTTCAGATATTTTGATATTTGATTGATTATCATATCGATATATGATATCGTTGTAGTCGTGATTGACTATTTGGTGTGTAGCATCATTGAACCAAATTTTGAGATTTTAAAATGATTTTAAAGTGATTTTTGAAAGTATACGTTTATAAAATATTTTTGGAATTGATCCATTTTAAATAAATAAACGTTATAATTTTTAAAGTTATAAAAATTATGATTTTGAGAAATACGGTTAAAGATTGATTTTTGAGAAATATGGGTTAATGTTTTTTTTATAAAATAATTAAATTGGATTTTTGAATTTATTATAAAAAGTTTAAAAATAGGATTTATAAAATTTAATTATTTTATAAATCAAAAGGATGAAATTATAAAGGAGATTAAAGATGTTTTAAAATAATAGTATAAATTGATTTTATAAAGGATTTATAAATTGATATTTATAAATTAAAACATTTGAATTATAAAACGAGTTTTTATAAGTGTTAGAATGAATTGTGAATGAATTTCATAAATGAATGAAATTCATAGAATTATAAACGGTGAAGTTATAAATTGAATTTTATAAGCAGTAGGTTTATAAAATTTGAAAAGTTATTTGAAGAATGGATTTTTGATAAATAAATGAATCTTATAAGTTATAAGATTTATAAATTAGGATGTTTAAAAGAACGATTCTTGAAAACAAATAAATTATAAGTGTTTAACTTAAAATATAGATCTTTGGTTTATAATTGAGTTATGAATTGAGTAGGTTAATAAAGGAATTTATAAACGTTGTTTTATAAATTCGCAAACGACTTATTTTGATAAGTAAATTGTTGTAACCTATTAATGGAGTTATATTCACGTTTTTAACTGTGAATAATCCTTTGAAATAAAATGAATAGAAGTGATGAAAGTTGTTAACAAAGTATATTCACGTTTTTGAATAGTGAATAATATGTTAAAGAAAATGTTTAGGATGTGATATTTTAAACAGAATTAAAACGATCTAACGATGTTTTAATTGGCTTGAGATTCGAAACCATAGATTTCAACATTGATTGTTGAAATAGACGTTATCGAGAAATAGAAGGAAATGGTGGACTATAACACTGTTGTTATAGTAAATGATTTCCGAAAGGAAATGTTTTGTATAGTATTGGGATTTATATATCTATTTTAATTTCGAATCCCTATACTAGTGATTTTGGGTTGTCGTAACGATGTTTTACGCAACATTCGTTTTGGCCCAAATAAATATGTTTAAGTGAACGATTTCCTTAAAGAATGAAATATATACTTAATCTCGATTTAAGTATATTTGAATATTTTCCAAGTGTTGAAAATAAATGGATTAAGAATTACTTAATAAGTAAGTATGGAAATGTTTTCCAATATAAAGTGAATATTTTGAGAATTTGTCTTTTTGAAGATAAATTGAAATGAATAATTGAAATCGTATATGCATGGATATTGTGAAATATAAATTCACTATGGAATTTATAAAAGGAAGTGGAATTTGTTTAAAAATAAATATTGATTTATTTTTGAGGTATTGAAATTATATATCTAGTAAAGATATCTTTGGGAAATAAATAATTTGAAAAATTATTTGGAATCAGGTGATGTATGCATATCCATTGATAGTTCAATAACCGACTATCAATATTTACCTTTGAAAGGTATTTGTTGTGATTTGTTGAATTTGAATGCTACACTTATTTTTAAATTATTTCGCTCGTTATTCGATTACCCATTCTGAATAGTGATACGACGTAATGGATAGCATTGAAGATCGGTGTTGAAGACCCGGTATTTGCGAGAGCGATAGGATGACCTGTCGATTGACTCTGCACCGAGTTGCTCCGGTATTGAGTTCTCCATATGTGATGGGAAATCCGATCAGGATTGTGGATATCCGGATTGCAAGGACTTCTTTGTAATTGCCTCCGGTTCTGTTCGAGCCCGGAACAGACTTGTATGGATTGTGTGTCTGACATTACAAATTGAGATATAAAGCAAATTTCTTTCAAATATATTTCTGTTGGTGGCGGAGAATTTATTCTTTTAGCTTAACACCCTTCTCTGAGACGTACGAGCTCAGAGGTTATGTAGTTGAAGGTTATCAGCGATATATTCCCAATTTGGTAATGTGACATGCTGAGTGTTGCTGTGAAATGATCATTGTGTTGATCATTTGTGATAGGATCATTTATTTGATCGTCTATCCTGGTGATCATTTCTATGATCATTTGTTGACCCAAAGCATGGCTTTTGTATAAAGTATGTTTTTGTGGACGTGACTTCGTCGAGCCTCACACCCCGGGAATGGTCAAAATAGGAAAGATGCAGCAAGGTTATGAGGGGTAGCGCCCTTTAGGATATGTGCATTTCCTTCTGGAAAAGGGTGGTATCATGGTATGGAGCCCAAATACTTACTCATGTTGAAAACACTTTATGATTGTGTGAATTGATTACGAGCGCTCGGTTGAAATGTCCCAAAGGACCGGGGGATGGCATATTCGGTCAGTTGTTACTCAGTTAGGGGTAAGCCGGCCTTGTGTTGGTAGAGATCCGGTTTGGTTCTCGAGGATGTCCATCCAGAGGCATTCTCATGTGGCAATGGGAAGTTCCTTGGCCTGATCATTCGTTGGAAATCCAAAGAAACAATACGAGACTTGTACGGTTTTAGTTGTATAACCTGCTATGGAATGTGGCGGTAACCTGCTATTGAACATAGTTAGCTATAGTAGGCATACGATAATGGTCGTATGTTGGCTAAGATTTATATTCTACCTTCGAAATATTTTTCTACACTATGCACTAGTAATAATATCAAATGTTCTTTTAAATGCGTATCAAGCATCTTTGACTATCATAAGGAGAAATCTCCTCCGATTCTGCGTTTGCATTGTGTGTGTGTGCGGGAGGCCTTATGGTAGTCTCATTTTAAAAAAAAGCATTGCGAATTGACTTTAAAAATATTCCTCTATTTTGATTTTAAAGATAAATAAACTGTTTTGAGTTCTCACACCAGTCTCATGACTGACTCGGAGTTTATTGTTTTCCTTCCTAAACTCTGGGTGCCCATCAATTTCCACACGGGCAGTCGAGAGTTAGGTTTATCAGGATATTCTGGATATTCAGGAGTTGCTGGAGGCAAGCTGGATGGCATGGCGTATTACTAGTATATAGTATTTCTTTTTCCGCTGCACTATTTGTTGTTGTTTGTTGTAGTACACTCTGATGATGATGATGTAATGTAATGTATAAAATGTAGTAACTGATATAGTTCTTTGTTTAAAGATTATTCATTTATTATGATATGTTGTTCCGCTGCGAATTGTGAGATTCTGTTGTTGTTCTGTTGTTTTCTTTCTGTTCCGTTCTATGTTCTATTTTCTTTTCTCTCTATTTTCTATCTTCTTATCTCTTCTTCTACCTCTTTCTCTTTTTCTTAAACATTGATAATTCGTATTTCTGTTCATCTTGAATTAATCTATGGAGATTAGTGTATATTCAAGGGGTACGGATTTGCAGATTCTTACATTTGGTATCAGAGCATATGGTTAAGCGACAACCATGGTTCTGTTGGGTATTACTCATTAGAGATAGAATCAGCAGTGCTCTAGAATGAGTTTGAGTGTAATAATAGCTATGAGAGCGTATTTGTTAGTGAATATAAAATTGTTTTATGTTGTGATGATTGGTTTGTTGAATGGCATATGAACCTTCGTCAGCACGGTCTGGACAACTATGCCGAAGGGGTTTATAAACATTTGAATAGAACAATTCGACACAGTATTGTTTTAAATTGGGTAAATGAAATAATTTTGCCTTGATTATATTTTTATATATAAAGAAATAATTTTTCAGAATTATTAAAGTATATAAGTTGATTGTTTAGTTGTTTGAATAATCTAAATAAAAGAATAATTGTATAAGCAAAAGAATTATAAGATTGAATTATAATTAATGTGATTTACAATTATGAAATAAACTTATATATATAAGAAGTGAAACTATATGAATATATTTATGAATATGAGTTGTAAAAAAAATGAATTTAAAGTTAAATGGAAATTTCTTTAGAATTTGGAAGCTGAATTGATTTATAAGTTGGAATTTAAGTTAAGTAAAAACAATTGGTGTTTGTAAATGGAATATAACTTAAGAAATGTTGAATGAAGTTGATTTCGGTATCAAAGTAAAATAATAAAGTGAAGTGATAGATATGAACTTAAGTTATGTAAATG
Organism: Allium cepa; assembly: GCA_030765085.1. Classification (NCBI taxonomy): domain Eukaryota; kingdom Viridiplantae; phylum Streptophyta; class Magnoliopsida; order Asparagales; family Amaryllidaceae; genus Allium; species Allium cepa. The sequence continues at coordinate 503,991,293 of CM060945.1, forward strand.
AAATTCAACTTTAGTAATTGAATTGAATGAATGGATTGGATGTTAATCAATTGAATGTAAATAAATTGGAATGAAGTAATGAATGTAAGTGTTAATTCATTAAAATCTAATGTTATTGGAAGTTGAATAATTGAATGAAAATCAATTTAATTAAACCAATTGATAAGCAAAGGAATTTGGTTGTAATTGATATACATTGGTTGTTATGTTGTTAGTTGATTGGCTGTATATAATTCATTAAGAGTTAATGAAATTGGAAACTAAAGTAATTGAAATCCAATTGAAAGTTAAGTAAATCTTAAATAGAATTGAATTTGATTGGAAGTGAACCAACTTGAATATGAATTAGTGAATATAAACTAATTGAAAATGAATGTTAGTAAAAACATCCACTTTGAATGAATCAAATGTGATTTAAATTGAAAAACCAATTCATTGAATATTAATGAGAATATGAATGAATATTTATTTGTTATGAATTTTTAGATGATAGTTGGTTGATGTTTGAATATATTGCTTTTATTGCAATTGCTATGTTGACATATATAGTTATTATGTTGCTATATGTTGTATATCGATACTATTGTCTATATACATGATTCTCATGTTGTTTGTTGAGTGTTTTATAGGTGCGAATCGCGTTTGCTTCGCATTTGAGCTCGCTTTCGCGCTATATTAGCCGTATATGCTCGCTAATAAAATATAAGGTACATATCTCGGATTAAATATCGTACTTTTATACTTTTTTTCCCCTGCGGGATGGCTCATTACTTGATGAGATGTATATTTGTGATATATATACTGTTATTTTTTTTCGGATCGAGCCGCGCAAAGGAGACTATGGCGAATTTTTCCGGAAATTTAAGGCGTTAGAAAAAATTTGAGAAAATTGGAAAATTTTGAAAACTTTAACTTTGATTTGGAGTTGAAAGTTAAACAATAGTAGTTGTTTTTGAAAAGATAACTAAGTATGATTTGGAAAACTTAGTAAAGTTATTATAAGAAATTTAAACTATGAATTTTGGAAAGTTGATAGATTCTGTAACCTTTCTTACTTGTTAATTTCGAGGACGAAATTCTTTTAAGGGGGGAAGATTGTAACAACCCAGGATTTTAAGTAATTAAAATTTGAATATTTAATTTATTTTATAAAAATTAATAAGTAAATTTATAAGTCGAATAAATTTTAATTCGAATAATTGGATTTAATTGGATAATTAAATCGATAATTTAATATGTTAAATTATGGAAATAATTGAAAATTGGGTTAAATATGATTGAAAATGATTTGTAAAATTTTATTTTATCATATTGAAGTTAGAAAGATATTTTAGAACTTTTAAAATCGAATTAAGAGTTTATTTGTGAAAATTGAATATTTTAATATTTAAATCGACTAGTGAAAATAGTCAATTTTTGAACAGTCTCAGAATTGGACGAAACTAGTTCCATTGGATCCGTAATAGTTAGTTATTATCGGATTTCAATTTTCGTAGCAATCGGAGTTACCGTTTGATCGTGGCAGCTCGAAACGCATCGAATTATTTTTAATATTAATTTGGCGAGTTAAAATAGCCATTTTTCAAAAAGTCTCGGATTTCGACGAAACTAGTTTCATCGGATCCGTAATGTGATATTAATGTAAGGTTTCAAATTTCGTGTCGATTGGATTATCCGTTTGTCCGGTACAATTAAAACGCCTAGAAAATCGTTTAAATCGGTTTAATTTAAATTGAACGTTTATTGCCATAACTCGCACAGATGTCCGAATTAGCTTTCGAAACCTGTTCCATTGTGTCCGAAATTCGAGGTAAACCCTAGAAATGCTGGTTACGGCGCGTGAATCGGAGTTCGGAATTTCCGGAATGAATAGTGTCGTTCGATTCTCTATAAATAGCCCCCTCTCTCTCTAAAAAATAAAAAAATAAAAAAAATAAATAACTAAAACCCTAGCCGGCCGCCACCATAGAAACCGAAGGCCAGAAATCTCCAATTTTCATTCCTTAATCTCTTCCAATCCATTCAATATTTTTGAAAACTTTCTACATGAAAAACGTAGAGCACGAGATGATCTTGAAATCCATACGGAGATGATGGGTTTTGGAGTAACGAAGTGGAGGGAAATGACCTGCGTTCGTGCTCATATACGGTGCGTTTTCCTAGGCAATGACGTGGCCGAGATCGAAGCTCTTCTGGCCGAACATTGAGGGGATGGAGGCGCACGACATGATGGTCCCTGATCGAATTATCGTCGAGTGTGGTGGCCGAATTTATTAACCCTAATTTGGAAGGATGGGTTCATGTGTCGGCCAAATACCTGTAAGTATAACATGCGTGAGAGGAAGGAGGGAAGGAACGTGCGGTCATGATGGGGGGGCAAGGGATCTACGGTGATGATAGTATTAGGTTTAAAAAAATAAAGGTTAATTTGTAAATTATATATATATAATTTGTGTAAACTTCAAATATTCATATCTTTTTCATACGAGGTCGAAAACGCGCGAAACAGGAAGCGTTGGAATCGTATGGACGAGCACTACGCGATGGAGTTGGATTGGAGTCGTTTGGAGTTAGTGAGAATTTTGGGTAAAATTAAACGTCCGTTTAATTTTATTCGAAATAATTCGCTAAAATGAAATTGAAATCAAGGTGAGAACTTCTCACTCAATTGAATCGGTTTCGATTTTATTTTAAATAGTTAGATTTAAAATATTTGAATGCATGTTTGAATGATGATTGTTATCTATTGATTGTTAAAATAGACATTATGCGCCGTTAGTAAGCGGATGTTATTTATTAAAAACATATACCACGAATATTTCATAAACAGTGAAATTGGTATTATATATATAATAGCAATATATATATATTGGCATATGTATATATTGGAGTTATTGATTTCCCGCATTTGTATAGAGGATGAGACCCTATTGCGCCGTCTATTAAGCGGATAATATTTTAAATCCCATATACCGCGATAATTTCGTACTGGAGCGGAATTGGTATTGTGCTAATGTTTGTGGATGCAGGAAAACAGGTTGGAGGGATCCAACTGGATTCCTCAACAGTATTTATTTGATTTCAGATATTTTGATATTTGATTGATTATCATATCGATATATGATATCGTTGTAGTCGTGATTGACTATTTGGTGTGTAGCATCATTGAACCAAATTTTGGGATTTTAAAATGATTTTAAAGTGATTTTTGAAAGTATACGTTTATAAAATATTTTTGGAATTGATCCATTTTAAATAAATAAACGTTATAATTTTTAAAGTTATAAAAATTATGATTTTGAGAAATACGGTTAAAGATTGATTTTTGAGAAATATGGGTTAATGTTTTTTTATAAAATAATTAAATTGGATTTTTGAATTTATTATAAAAAGTTTAAAAATAGGATTTATAAAATTTAATTATTTTATAAATCAAAAGGATGAAATTATAAAGGAGATTAAAGATGTTTTAAAATAATAGTATAAATTGATTTTATAAAGGATTTATAAATTGATATTTATAAATTAAAACATTTGAATTATAAAACGAGTTTTTATAAGTGTTAGAATGAATTATGAATGAATTTCATAAATGAATGAAATTCATAGAATTATAAACGGTGAAGTTATAAATGGAATTTTATAAGCAGTAGGTTTATAAAATTTGAAAAGTTATTTGAAGAATGGATTTTTGATAAATAAATGAATCTTATAAGTTATAAGATTTATAAATTAGGATGTTTAAAAGAACGATTCTTGAAAACAAATAAATTATAAGTGTTTAACTTAAAATATAGATCTTTGGTTTATAATTGAGTTATGAATTGAGTAGGTTAATAAAGGAATTTATAAACGTTGTTTTATAAATTCGCAAACGACTTATTTTGATAAGTAAATTGTTGTAACCTATTAATGGAGTTATATTCACGTTTTTAACTGTGAATAATCCTTTGAAATAAAATGAATAGAAGTGATGAAAGTTGTTAACAAAGTATATTCACGTTTTTGAATAGTGAATAATATGTTAAAGAAAATGTTTAGGATGTGATATTTTAAACAGAATTAAAACGATCTAACGATGTTTTAATTGGCTTGAGATTCGAAACCATAGATTTCAACATTGATTGTTGAAATAGACATTATCGAGAAATAGAAGGAAATGGTGGACTATAACACTGTTGTTATAGTAAATGATTTCCGAAAGGAAATGTTTTGTATAGTATTGGGATTTATATATCTATTTTAATTTCGAATCCCTATACTAGTGATTTTGGGTTGTCGTAACGTTGTTTTACGCAACATTCGTTTTGGCCCAAATAAATATGTTTAAGTGAATGATTTCCTTAAAGAATGAAATATATACTTAATCTCGATTTAAGTACATTTGAATATTTTCCAAGTGTTGAAAATAAATGGATTGAGAATTACTTAATAAGTAAGTATGGAAATGTTTTCCAATATAAAGTGAATATTTTGAGAATTTATCATTTTGAAGATAAATTGAAATGAATAATTGAAATCGTATATGCATGGATATTGTGAAATATAAATTCACTCTGGAATTTATAAAAGGAAGTGGAATTTGTTTAAAAATAAATATTGATTTATTTTTGAGGTATTGAAATTATATATCTAGTAAAGATATCTTTGGGAAATAAATAATTTGGAAAATTATTTGGAATCTGGTGATGTGTGCATATCCATTGATAGTTCAATAACCGACTATCAATATTTACCTTTGAAAGGTATTTGTTGTGATTTGTTGAATTTGAATGCTACACTTATTTTTAAATTATTGCGCTCGTTATTCGGATTACCCATTCCGAATAGTGATACGACGTAATGGATAGCATTAAAGATCGGTGTTGAAGACCCGGTATTTGCGAGAGCGATAGGATGACCTGTCGATTGACTCTGCACCGAGTTGCTCCGGTATTGAGTTCTCCATATGTGATGGGAAATCCGATCAGGATTGTGGATATCCGGATTGCAAGGACTTCTTTGTAAGTGCCTTCGGTTCTGTTCGAGCCCGAAACAGACTTGTATGGATTGTGTGTCTGACATTACAAATTGAGATATAAAGCAGATTTCTTTCAAATATATTTCTGTTGGTGGCGGAGAATTTATTCTTTTAGCTTAACACCCTTCTCTGAGACGTACGAGCTCAGAGGTTATGTAGTTGAAGGTTATCAGCGATATATTCCCAATTTGGTAATGTGACATGCTGAGTGTTGCTGTGAAATGATCATTGTGTTGATCATTTGTGATAGGATCATTTATTTGATCGTCTATCCTGGTGATCATTTCTATGATCATTTGTTGACCCAAAGCATGGCTTTTGTATAAAGTATGTTTTTGTGGACGTGACTTCGTCGAGCCTCACACCCCGGAATGGTCAAAACAGGAAAGATGCAGCTAGGTTATGAGGGGTAGCGCCCTTTAGGATATGTGCATTTCCTTCTGGAAAAGGGTGGTATCATGGTATGGAGCCCAGGTACTTACTCATGTTGAAAACACTTTATGATTGTGTGAATTGATTACGAGCGCTCGGTTGAAAGGTCCCAAAGGAACGGGGGATGGCATATTCGGTCAGTTGTTACTCAGTTAGGGGTCACCCGGCCTTGTGTTGGTAGAGATCCGGTTTGGTTCTCGGGGATGTCCATCCAGAGGCATTCTCATGTGGCAATGGGAAGTTCCTTGGCCTGATCATTCGTTGGAAATCCAAAGAAACAATACGAGACTTGTACGGTTTTAGTTGTATAACCTGCTATGGAATGTGGCGGTAACCTGCTATTGAACATAGTTAGCTATAGTAGGCATACGATAATGGTCGTATGTTAGCTAAGATTTATATTCTACCTTCGAAATATTTTTCTACACTATGCACTAGTAATAATATCAAATGTTCTTTTAAATGCGTATCAAGCATCTTTGACTATCATAAGGAGAAATCTCCTCCGATTCTACGTTTGCATTGTGTGTGTGTGTGCGGGAGGCCTTATGGTAGTCTCATTTTAAAAAAAGCATTGCGAATTGACTTTAAAAATATTCCTCTATTTTGATTTTAAAGATAAATAAACTGTTTTGAGTTCTCACACCAGTCTCATGACTGACTCGAAGTTTATTGTTTTCCTTCCTAAACTCTGGGTGCCCATCAATTTCCACACGGGCAGTCGACAGTTAGGTTTATCAGGATATTCTAGATATTCTGGAGTTGCTGGAGGCCAGATGGATGGCATGGCGTATTACTAGTATATAGTATTTCTTTTTCCGCTGCACTATTTGTTGTTGTTTGTTGTAGTACACTTTGATGATGATGATGTAATGTAATGTATAAAATGTAATAACTGATATAGTTCTTTGTTTAAAGATTATTCATTTATTATGATATGTTGTTCCGCTGCGAATTGTGAGATTCTGTTGTTGTTCTGTTGTTTTCTTTCTGTTCCGTTCTATGTTCTATTTTCTTTTCTCTCTATTTTCTATCTTCTTATCTCTTCTTCTACCTCTTTCTCTTTTTCTTAAACATTGATAATTCGTATTTCTGTTCATCTTGAATTAATCTATGGAGATTAGTGTATATTCAAGGGGTACGGATTTGTGGATTCTTACAGTTGTTGTAATAATATACTTATTAATGTTACTAAATATAGAAATGGTGACAATTGTCATTAAATCGATTGCAATTGAATGTCCTCAAATGTTACTTTAATGTGAGTTAAACAATAACTGCCAATTTGTGATTGTAATAAAATGAATAGAAATGTTAATTATATTCGTAAGGTGATAATTATTTAATAAAAGAATGAAACCAAGATAAATAGATTAATTGGGATTTCAAATTTAGTTAATGTAAAGAATTGACAAACATTCAAAGTAATTGAATATAGTAGTTAATACAAATAAAAGAGGGAATTGTAGCATATTAGTGAAGTAAGATATAAACAATGATAACTATGTCTGTAGAGTAATAGTTGTAGAATAAAAGTCTGAAATCAAATTTAAACAATTTATTGGAATTTAATTTTAATTAATTGGATTTAATTACAGTTGAAATTGAACGCTGTAATTAGTGAAATAATTAACATTGAATTGATATGAAAATTTGTTTCAAATCATTTGTAAATGTCCAAGTAATCAAAAATGATGAAATTGGTTAGTTTACAAATATTGAATTAAGAGTGATTAATTATTTTAATATTAATTTATTTAATTAATGTGAAAATAGCCATTTTGGCCACTATCTCGGATTTCGACGAAACTAGTTTCTTCGGATCCGTAACGGTGAATTATTGTAAGGTTTCAATTTTCGTAGCGATTGGAGTTGTCATTTTATCCTACGGACTCGAAACGCGTAGAAATCAATTAAATTCAATTCAATTGAAATCAATTTAAAATAAGCTGATTTTAAGCTAACTTCTTCACACGATGGAATTAAGACTTGAAACATGTTCCATCGAGTTTGACGATATAGAAAACATCTATTTTGACATATGGGATGACCCATTTTCGTTCCGGTGACAGAACGGGCTCTTTGGGTCGTTTATCGTTCAAACTTAAAAATCAAATCTAGTCCATTCACTTCTATTTCTAATCTACCTATAAATGTCCTGTTATAACCCTAGTTATTTCTTATTCTTCATTTCATTATGTACATTTCATCTATACACTACTCCTTCTCAATGGCAGACGAACAAATTCCCAATTCCATTTCAAATCAAATATCAAATCTAAAATTCAAACTCCTCAAACTATATCATATTAAATATCAATTCGAAGCTCCCGATGAGCATAGTACACTACGATGATTCATTTCTCAAATCGGATCATTATTTGTCTAGAAATCAATGAATTAATCTTGGTCGTTCATCGCGTCGAGAACAACTTCGTCTGATCGACAGATCGAAGGTACCGTTGTATGGAGATGGACGAAGAGAGTGCGTTGGAGTGTTTCGTTCAGCGAAGTAACGGGTGGATCGATGGCAATAATTCAATTAGGGTTTAACAATAAAGGCAGCGGCTAGGTTACTCCACGTCAACATGGACAATCACAAGGTTCGGAGGTCGTGGGGAGGGTCCAGGCGACGCAGGTCTTCATGGGTTAGTGGCACGGCATGTCAGAAGAGGAGCGGTGGCTGTAACCCTAGACGCATGCGCGTGGTTCTCTGGTTCGTGCACGACAAGGGGGGTGCGTGCATATGACGTGGCAAGCTGGGTTCTGTTTTTTTATTATTTAAGTTCCAATTTCGACTCGTTCTAACCAACATATCTTTAGCATACAAACTCAGATTTGGACGTTGTTTGTTTTGTCAATAACGTATTGCAATTTCAAAAATTATGACACTGTTTAGGCGAATTCTGAGATAGTTGAATTTTGGGTCCTATCTTGGATTTTAATTCGATTCCAATGGTCCTATCTTGGATTTTAATTCGATTCCAAATCGAAGTTGTAACGACCCAAAATTTTCGACCTTGAAAATCCTACACTAATATGTTCACTGTACAAATTCCAAATAATCGAAAGTTGGAAATCCCAGATTGCTAAGGAAAAGAAGAAAAAAGGTAGAAGAAGAAACAGAAACAAAACATAGAATCTCACATTCGCAGCGGATCAAAATATAATATCAAATAATAGAATTTATACAAGAAAGCTGTAATTGTTAATTTACATACAATATATCATAGTATAACCATTTATACATAAAATGGACAACTAAAATTAACTTGTCCCGGATAAACAACTCCAATACACATCGGAATACACTCCATACGTTCCTGCCATCTAGCTCGCCTCCTGAGCTCCCAAACGTCCTAACCTGAAAATCTATAATACTCGGTCTGGCCCAAGCATTACATCAAAGTAACACCCAGGTCAGGCTGGAAACCAACATGAGTAAACCCATAAAATTTGAAAATATAGAATTCTAAGACTTATTTGGAAACCTGGGTGACTCATATCTCACAACGAGTTCTTAACTTATTAGAACCAACACTTATTTCACAAATCAATTCTTAAGTACCCTTACTCAGTTTCAATGGTCCATTTTACTTAAATTATTTCATTCCAGCCTATTGATTTCACATATCAAACCTATAAAGAATTATTGTATATTACAAATCAAAGTGGTTTCGGTTATTTACTGATACCCGACCCCAGTGTAACATCCCGCCTTTTCGCACGCTTTAAATCGACACACGTGCCAATTCAAACCATACGGAAGGGCAGATTGATATGGCGTAAATAAGAAAAACAGAGAAGAGAAAAAAAACTAAAAAGAATCTCACAGCGGAAGGATAAAATATAATAATAAATATACAGTTCATAAAACTGTTTACAAAACATTTTATTCTTCTTCATACAATAAATATCAGAGTTCACATACCAATAAATACCGATGCAGCGGAATTAAATAGTGTAGTTGAATAATATAGTAGATAGTAATGCTACAAATCTTCGTCTTCGTCCTCCAGAATAAAATCTTCAAATCCTAAAATGCTCAGACTGACCCGAGCGAATTGAAAAGACAAAACACTCGAGTCAGAACTAAAAGATCTTATGTAAGTTAAATCAACAGGGATAAATATGAGTGCAGTAACTTAAAAGATGCTCGGGATTCACATCTCTTAAGGATCCGTTGAACTATTTACTATGTAGTATATTTCTCTATTATAATAGTGTCTAATTTTAAAATAAAATTACTTTTAAATAGCGTTAAGGAGTTACCCAATCTCCCCCTTAACACAATAATAGTCGCAGTAGTCCATCCAATATCATAGTCCCTCCTGATCGGGAAGCCACCAGAGGATACCACACGGACTATGGGAGAAATCCAAACTCGTACATGGCGCGATAGGGTAGGTGAAACGGCATAACTAGGCAATGCCAGGGTAGATATACCAATTACGCTTCCGGGTCGGTGGTAACGCGTAGCGCGCAGCTACCGCCCACCTCGAACAAACTCCCCCAAATCAAAGAAATCAAAAGTGAAGTGGCCACCGAATCAATCCAAAGTCAGAGTATAGTATCGAAGGGAAGTGTCTGATCAAAGGTGCTACCTTATTAACCCGTCAATCGCTCCTGTTTTAGCCACCTTATGCCAACTCACGGGAGTTGGGTCCACGTATTTACCTTACAGGAAACGCCGCCACCAACCTACTTCATTCTGGAATATCCACCGCGTACACGGTTGTTAAAGTGGTTTTCGGAGTTGGCAGAGAGTACGACAACTTCCGATCCTGGTCTCTTTAACAGCCAAACGTTATTATAACACCGCGGTCATTTAAAAATAATTTTACTTTCAAAACCAGAATAAAATATCTATTTCAAAACCGTATAAATACGATATACTTTCCATTCCAAAACAAACTCATTTGATATTATTTTTTATAAACCCCAAATTAATATAATATCATTTTATTTCAAATATATTCCTTTTCCAAAATCATATTGCTTTAAAATTTATAATAACTGGAAACCAAACATTTGAATTATAACTTTCAAACCATAATACTTCGAAAATTCATAGCTTTAAAACCATAACTTCTAACTTGGATGGTTTGGATATTCAAACGGTATATAGAATAAAATAGTTTGCAAATAAAATTTCTTTATAAAGTAAAATAATTTCCGCGACTTACAATTTATTTCATTTAAAATTAAGTCAAAATCCATAAATTTCAAAATCGCTTTAAGTTTCAATAACCACTTCAGTTTCAATATATTTCAAACTTTGAATATTAAACAATTGGAACTAAGGTTGAAAATTTCTATTCACAATTTAAAGTCCTATTATTTAGTTTGAAATATTTGCATAATAAACCAGTAATCATTTAAGTAAAACTCAAATTACTTTTATCTAAAAACATTCCTTCAATTTATTTATACTACAAATATTCATTTAATTCATCTTGAAATAAAATTTAGTTATAAATATCATACCTTTTTTTTTATTTCCAAGTTAATAAATTCTACATCAACTTATGAAGTTAAATTCTTAATTAAGCTCGATTCCAAATAAAATTTTCCATTTAACTCCCAATATTAATTGGTTTAAATCATTTAAAGCTCTATATATTCTCAATATCTTAACATGTACTTAACCATATAATAAAAATAATCAAACTCCATTATTCATCTTATTTATTTTATTTAACAAATTTATACACAGCTTAAATTCAATAATTTAACTATACATGTACATAAAATAAGATTTTGTATAAGATCAAAAATTAATATTTATTAAACCGTATCCTATCCAAAACCATAAAATCCTTTCAAAAATAATTTTATATATATACCGCGGTGCCTATATATAATTTTCTATCCTATGGTCAAGTGATATGGATATTTATCATTTCAATCCACAATTTAATAATAAAATGTGGTTGTACATCATTTCAAACTGCAATCCCGAATGAAATGAAATGCATAACAACTTGCAGTTAATATAAATAAACATACATCCATCCAAATATCAATCATCAACCATTTATTACAAACCATCGTCCAATTTAAACAAACATCAATATAGAGCATATAAAATACAACAGGTAATAAATAAGTGGTATTAACTAACAGTTTATATTCAATAATAAATTTAATATCTGTTTAACTAGCAGTTTATATGCAAATAAATAAATTTTAACTGTCAAATTTATATGCAATAATAAAACTAAATTAACAGTTAAATTAAAAATGCGATGTAACTGAGATGATGAATAAAACATGCCAAACAGTCATAAATAAATTTCTACTCATATCTTAAATCAATTTAACAAACATAAGTAACATTAGAAGTTGTGAGTGGGTTAAAACACTCACCTTTTGAATTTAAATTGAATGCAGATCCAATTTAAACCCAAAAATTTTACAGTCTCCAAATCCTTCCAAACCAGCGCCAAAACGTCCGAAATTTTATTACGATCCTAACAAAAAAATCGCGCATGAAAGGGAGTTCGTACGTAGAAGTTATTACAATTAAAAATTATACGAATTTAAATTGGAAAAAAAATAAATAAAATAAGGACATTACGCGTCATCTCCCTCCTAAATCACGCGAATGCTACAGGCACCGATCTAACCCATAACCTACCGAAGACCGAACGTTGACCATCCCTTGCCTTCGCCTGAGACATCCATCGACCAAGCCACTCCCCTCATTGAACTCGCGCACCTCGGCCGCACGTCCCCACGCCACGCGACCATCACCGGTTGTCGCCGCCGCCTCTAATTTGGTTTGCCGAAACCCTAAAACCCCAAATTCAGCCACCACAGGCCGTGCTAGGTCACGAGACTACCACCTATCAGCTCCTTGTGACGAATCTCACCAAACCCATGTTCAATTTCGCAAATTGATGGAGAAATCAAAAAGCCCCAAATCAACCTTTAGGGTTGCGAATTTTACACGTTTGACCGCGATTTCTGGTCGACTCGAGCGTTTATTGCAAAAACAGAGACTGCATGTAGATTCGTATCGATGAAAACTACAACATATATTTTTTTGGAATTCTGAGGACTTTAAATTTTAGGCTTTGGATTTGATTTTTGAATTGTATTTGGATCTAATGTTTACAGCCATTGGAAGAGGAGGAGTTGTGATTGTATACTTAAAAAAATGAGAATAGATGGAGGCTAGGGTTTATAACTGGGTTTATATAGATAAAGTTGAAAAATAAATGGATCGAGTTGATAGATATACGTGCTACCGCTAACGTGGCCCATAAAGCCCGTTATGACCTCGGAACGAAATTGGGTAAACCCATATATCGAAATAGGTGTTTAAAAATATTATGAACACGATGGAAAAAGTTTCACGTCCAAATTCCGTCGTATAGAGAAGTTATGCTAAAATCAATATTTTCAAATTGATTTCAAATTGATTTCAATTAAATCGATTTCAAGGCGTTTCGCGTTCGTACGATCAAACGACAAGTCTGATCGCTACGAAATTTGAAACCCCATAATAATTCACTGTTATGGATCCGATGAAACTTGTTTCGTCGAAATCCGAGTCCGTGACCAAAATGGCTATTTTTATATTAATTAAATAAGTTTAAAATAAATTAATTAAATCAAATTTCACGTTAAAAATTCTGAACTTTGCAGTCTTTATCCCTTTATAATTTTCAAACATTTACAATGATTTAACAAACTTTAAAAGTCAATTTATTTAAAGATTAATCAATATAAATCTTCAATTTCATAAAATTCAACATTATAGATAAATTTCCAAAATTTCCTTTAAATTGAATTAATTCATAATTATTCCATTCATTAATTTCAAATAGAAGGGTTTACCATTGGATTTAAAAATTATTACATAAATATTTCCCAATTTTCAGCTAAAGTGTTAATTTAACGTAAAATTTCATATTTGATTTCCTTTATTTGCCATAAGCCCAACTATTATAAATTAAATAAATTAACTCACTATTAAAGGTTCAAATTCTATAATTCATAAATTTTATCATCTTGATTTACTTATAAATCTATAGTTCTTTAAACCAACTCCCATCTCAATTTAAAGTAACTTAATTCACCAATTATAGAATTTATTTCAATTTCTTAAATAACCTCTTTATTATACATTGAATCCAATTTATTTTGATAAGTTTCCAATTGAATGGATTAGATTCAATTTCAACCTTTGACTTACACTTACGTTTAGGTCATAATCAAATTATAACGTGTTCCTTTCTTAGTTATTACTTACATACTTCTCGTATTAATTTCACCATTAATCATAATTATTAAAGTAACGCTTATAATAAATGCGACCCTATAATTACTCAACATTTAAATGAACGTTATTTCATTTCCATTAGTGTAACATTCATTTATTTTATTATCACTTATTACAAATTCTAATTCCATTAACAAATAAGCAGGTAATTTATAATATATGTTACAAATTTTAAATTAATCACTATTCATTAATATTGCCTTTAATTTAACATTACTTACCTTGCATTAACATTGTTACTTAAAATCCCTATCCAATTGCAATTAATATTTAAATGAATACATTTACTCCTTTCCGTTATGTTATTAATTATCATCAAGGCACATCTAATTATCTTTGTTGGTGAATGAGTAAATTTACTAGTAACCTATTATTGTAACCTTTAATATACTTGTATATTTATTTATCAATCAATATTTATGGTTTTTTTCTATTCTAATTGATTTATAACCTAATATACATTTATATTAGACCCATTTCACTCCATTCATTAATGGGTATTGCACTAACCTTATTACTTTACATTACATTCAGTTTCCAAATTTTATAGAATTAAATTCTAATTACTTACCATTTAATCGATCAATTATTGATTTTATCCAAACATGTATTTAGATTTTATTTTAATTAATTTATTAAATGTTGACATCCATTTAATAAAATTTACTTTCATTTATATAGTTGTAATTCAATTCAGTTATTATTTCATTAATACTATTTCCAATTTATTTCTTCCAGTATTAATTTCACACATCAAATTTAATTAACAAATTATAATGATTTCTACTATTTCTTCAATTGGATTTCATTTCCACACTAATTTATCACTTTTTTTTATATTTTTACAAAATTTCAATTACAAAATCCAATTTAATTAACAACCTTAATTGTCGAAATTTACGGGTCGTTACACCCGGTCTCTTCGAATCCAATGTTATTCTTTAAGCCAAATGTTTAAGTTTAAACAATACAATTTATATTCAGGATTTCATATTCACACAACAATCCATCCTAGATAGATAACCCACAATATCACAGTTCAACGGACGTATGTCATATCACAAAGCATCACAAATCACATATCATAGATATCAAATAATCTAAGTCATTCAATACATCTTAATCATCTATAATCAGGATAAATTAATTGTACCATTTATAATTAATTTAATTACCATTAAATCCTGCTACTTAACATTAATTAATTTCAAACTGTTGATTAATTAATCATCCTTTAATTATCCATCTAAATTAATTATCCATAATTACTTCCGTTAAGTAATTTTTCCATTGGTTAATTATCCTCAAATTAATTAACCTTTAATTATTAATTAATTATTCTCTAATTATTAATTAACCTTTAGTTTTTAATTAATTTAACCTTTAATTACTAATTAAATTATTTAACCCTGTTAACTCCGCCTCGGTTTAGACTCTGCGACTCAAGGAGATGCCGACCTAAGGCTCAACAAGGGTGCCGACCTAAGGCTCAACAAGGGTGCCGACCTAAGGCTCAACAGGGGTCCCGACCTAAGATTCAAAGGGTTGCCGACCTAACACTTCAATGAGGCTACTGACTCAACATAGATACCGACTTAACAGTCTAGGGAGATTGCCGACTTAACTGGTTGCCGACCTAACTGCCTTAACAGGAATGCCGACCTAAGGCCGAAAAGGGATACCGACTTAAGAGAGGTGCCGACCTGATGCTCTAGCATGTATACCAACCTAAGACTTAAGGAACGCCGACCCAAGATAGCTACCGACCTATGACCAATGTTAAGTCGGTCACGACCTGAGCAAAGGAAGGTAAGTTCAATGCAGCTACTTGGCACAGTGGCCTCTTAACTCGTACACGATCCAGGACTTACCAGTTGAACCGTGACTTGCGACTTACCAAGTTAACTCATCCACGACCTAAAGCCACTAAGTATAAGCCCGATGCCATATTACTGAGAAGGAGTAGTGTTGACTCGGAGGCGACCTAGGACTTGTGCAAGTGAACTCCTGTGAAGCCAGAAGGGGGCCAGATGGACCGGCCACGACTCATATTAAGTCGGCTACGACTTAACTTAGATCGGCCACGACTTAGGACTTGGCAAAAATTTCAGACCAGAACTCTCTATAAATAGGCAACCACCTCCAACATTCAAAGGACTTTTTGGCGCATTCTCTTCACACACCGTTACCTTGCTGCATTAAGAACTTCATCAACACTTAGAGCTTCCAAGATTAGAGGAATACATCAAAGAAATTCATGAAGAAACCACACATCTTCAACATGAATCTAAGAACTTTAATCGACATTGAAGCTTAAGACTTGTTCCAAATCATTTGTAACTTGAAGTGTATTGTACTTGAGAAGAATTGTATCAGTTTGTAACGGGATTATTAATAAAAGTACTTAGAGTGGACGTAGGCTATACCCTTAAGCCGAACCACTATAAAATCGTTGTTGTTTACTGCTTTTCTGCTATTACTTGCTTGTAATTCTTTCCCGATCTATCGGGTGGTGCTTTCACAACTACACTTTACGCACCGGGGTGTTAGCGTTCACATTTTAGCGTTAACATTTTTGGTGCTTTCACTGAGAATTGAACTCAGGAAAACTGTCATCATTGCTTCACAGAGATTTGAAGAAAGAATTTCCTTAAAAACCAGAAGTCTATCTGAGATTATGGCTCCTGGAAGGAAAAGTAGATCTATCAGATCTGGAAACATTCAAGAGGGAACCTCCGCTTCCCCTGTACCTAATCAACCCACTCCGTCTGTTGGAGTTACGAAAGCGGAATTGGATGTTGTGATTCTAGGGCTAAACCAGCAGATAAACGCCCAAAATGCACAACTAGAGGCTCAAAGTGTCCAGAATGCTCTGATTCTGAATAAGTTGAACGATTTACTTGGGGCAAACAATCAACCAGCTGGTAACGAAAGGAACTATGCTGGCAACATTCATGATGTTAGTGAGAGGAATGCTTCTGAAAGGGCTACTAGTCCCTTTGAGCAGGCAGTTCCTGAGGCTGGTGGATCTAGAACTCGGCATCATGAGGAATATCTTTCTGGAATGGTCCGGAAGATCATGAAAGAAAGTATGCAAAGGGTTGAAGATGAGAAGGAATGGGGTTTCGCCCCAAGTAAAACTCCGTTTACTGAAAAAATCTTGAAGGCGGAATTTCCAAGGAAGTTTGTCCCTCCGACTATTCCAGCTTACAAAGGGACAAGTGATCCGAATGAGTTCTTGTATAAATATGATTGGCACATGACAGGTGCCAGGGCCTCTGACGAAATAAAGTGTCGATATTTCCCCGTATACCTGGAAGGGGTGGCTCTACTATGGTTCACCAAGTTGCCAGTCCGATCTATCGATCAGTTTTCAGACTTGACCAGAAAATTCAAGGAGCAGTTTAGACTATATGCTTCGAAGGCCAAGGACATTATGTCACTATCGAGTTTAGAGCAGAATCCTGGTGAGTCTATCAGATCCTTCTTGAACCGCTTTAATATAGCGCTGGCTGAGGTGGACAATGCTGAACCACGAATGATATTGACTTATCTGATGAGGGCTATTGATAAGTCAAGCGAATTTGGGAAATGGTTAAATATGAAGGAGCCAACCTCTCTCGAAAAGTTTTAGAAAAAAGCAGATGAATTCATTCGCCTGGAAAGCCATCCTTTACTAGTAAAGACAGTGTTAGAGAAAGCAGAAGACAACACTGTCGCTCCACGCAAGAATGAATCGGTGGGGCAAAAAAGGGAGAATAATAATGGGAAGAAACAGGGTAACCTGAAGAAGCCCCGATCCTTCAAGTCATCAGAATATACTCCATTATCGCATACACCGGAGCACATCTACCTGGCCACTAAAGATTCCGTCGATTTCCCTAAACCTATCCCTTTGAGAACCGGGAAAAAAGCCATACAGAGTGGGAAATTCTGCCGCTTCCACAATCAACCCGGTCATGAGACTGATGAATGCCGCCAGTTGAAAAACCTGATTGAAGAGTTGCTAAGAGAAAACAAACTGCAGCAATTCGTGAAGAAAAATAGCAACAATCCTGCATCGTCAAGTCAGGGGCAACAGGTTCCTGTTCATCAGCCTAGGACAGGTGAGAAAGCTACGGGACATGAATCTGGAAGGCCCGTTATCAATGTCATTACAGGAGGGCCTCACCCAGCTGGCAAGAGCTGGGGTGAGATGGAGAGATATTCCAGGGCTTTGAAATATGCTCCAGCCGAAGAAGACGTCTTTGTTTTAGAAGACACTACGCCCCTGAAACAACAGAAAACTTTCAGCGATGATATTGTTTTCAGAGCCAGAGATTCCACAGGTATAGAAGCTCCTACCCTAGATCCCTTGGTCATCTCGGCTGGTATTGGACCGGCCATTGTCAGAAGAGTCCTCATTGACTGCGGAGCATCATGTAATATCCTCTTCAAGAAGACATTCGACCAGATGAAAATCCCTATGATCGATGTACAAGCTTCATCACAAAAGATCGCTGGCTTCACTGGGGAGCCGAAACAACCAATTGGGACCATTGATCTACTTGTAGAACTTGGAGAAGCAGAAAGGAAAGTGGTCCGCAAGCAAACATTTGTGATTGTCGATGAGTTTTCTGCTTATAATGCTTTTCTTGGCCGTCCAACACTCGCAGCATTCAAAGCTATCCTAGCCCCGTGGTGCCTCACTATTAAATTCCCTACTGACAATGGAGTAGGAGTTATAAAAGGGGATCAAAATGCTGCGCGAGAGTGCTATTTGACAGAGCTGCGAGAGTCAAGAAAAAGAGAAATGGGGAAGGATGCGGCAACCCCAGTCCGCATCAAAGAACCAGCCTTGTAGCAATTACGGGGCGGACCCTGCACTGGCGAGCACAGCGGGGCACGGAAAGAAATGGATCCCAGAAAAGCCAGTGCAGGGGAGAATAGAGTGGTACCGGTGGAAACGACAGTTCCGGTACCTGTTGACCCGAAGGACCCAAATAAGGTGTTAAATGTGGGTTCACAGCTTAATGTGTCAATTCAGAATATCTTGATATCTTTCCTGAAAGCAAATCTGGATGTCTTTGCTTGGACTCATGCCGATATGTGTGGAATATCCCCAGAAGTTGCAGTACACGCTCTGAATATTGACCCAAAGTTTACGCCAGTTAAACAGAAAAGAAGAACCCAAGGTCCAGAAAGGTCAGCAGCATTAAAAGAAGAAGTTGATCGACTCATGGAAAATAACTTCATCAAAGAATCTACATATCCGAATTGGGTTTCAAATCCTGTGTTGGTCAAGAAAGCTAATGGAAAATGGAGAGTGTGCATTGATTTTTCTGATCTAAACAAGGCTTGCCCCAAAGATTGCTTCCCATTACCCAGGATCGATCAACTGGTAGACGGAACTGCGGGACATGAATTGTTATCTTTCATGGATGCCTACTCCGGTTATAACCAAATCATGATGCACGAGCCGGATCAGGAAGATACAAGCTTTATCACAGATGTTGGACTTTATTGCTACAGAGTTATGCCCTTCGGATTGAAAAATGCAGGGGCAACCTACCAAAGACTTGTTAATGCTATGTTCAAACCGCAATTGGGCAAAACTATAGAAGTCTACGTCGACGACATGTTAGTGAAGTCCAGGAAAGCAGCGGATCACATTGAACACTTAGCAGAAATGTTCGCAGTCCTCCGGAAATACAGAATGAAACTTAACCCTCTGAAATGTACATTTGGGGTCGAGTCCGGAAAGTTCTTAGGTTTCATCGTCAGTGCTAGGGGCATTGAGGCTAGTCCAGCTCAAATTACTGCCTTGAAAGAAGTTAAAGCTCCTAGAACAAAGAAGGAATTGCAGAGTCTCAACGGAAAGGGCGCCGCCCTGGGTCGGTTCATTTCCAAAGCCACTGATAAATGCATCCCATTCTTTGACGCCCTGAAGAAAGGAAAGAAGAATTTTGAATGGACTTCCGAATGCCAAAAAGCCTTCGATGAGTTGATCCGTCATATGGAAACGCCTCCAATACTTTCTAGGCCAGGCAATGGTGAGGATCTTCTTATATACTTGGTAGTATCATCTCATGCTCTAAGTGCAGCGCTGATACGGGAAGACAAAAGGATTCAACATCCGGTTTACTATATCAGCAAAAGACTCACTGGGGCAGAGCTGAATTACTCCAAGTTGGAAAAACTCGCCTATTGCCTACTAGTTGCATCAAGGAAACTGAGGCAATATTTCCAAGCTCATCCTATCAAAGTACTCACTGATCAACCTCTAAAGCAAGTCCTATTTCGCCCTGAAACTTCGGGTCGCCTTCTAAAATGGAACATTGAACTCAGTCAATATGACATCACCTATCACCCCCGAAAAGCAATCAACGGACAAGCTTTAGCTGATTTCATTGCAGAATTCACAGAAAAAGATAATGGTGAGGAAGAAACGATCAATGATTCCCCAATCCAGTGGAAGATGTATGTTGATGGCGCAAGAAATGACTACTGTTCTGGAGCCGGAGTGGTACTTGAAACTCCTGAAGGTCGATCATTATGTTATGCACTAAGATTGGAATTTCCTTCAACAAACAATGAAGCAGAATATGAAGCTCTTATTGCAGGTCTGAAAATCGCTAAAGAGCTAAACATTCGAGCATTACAGATCTTCAGTGATTCTCAGCTTATTATATGCCAAGTCAAGAAGGAATTTCAAGCAAAAGGTGGAAACCTGCCCTCCTACTTGTCAAAGGCTTGGGAACTCCTATGTGAACTTGATCACTATTCAATAAGCCACATTCCTCGGGAAGAGAATATGAAGGCAGATTCCCTCGCAAAGTATTCAAGTTCTGGTGAAGCTCAACTATTGGGATTGGTCCCTGTAGAAGTCCTTTCAGCACCGAGTATAGACGAGATGGATATAGACTGGATTATGAATGTATCTCAAGAACAAGAGTCATGGATGACTCCAATACTGGACTACCTACTCAGAGGTTCTCTGCCAGAAAATTCGATAGAAAGACGAAAGCTATTAAGGAAAGCCTCTCGCTATGTAATTCAGGACGGCCGATTGTACAGACGGGGATTCTCAATGCCATTGCTTCGATGTGTATCCCGGGAAGAGTCCAAAACAATCCTAGCTGAGGTGCATGGAGGAGAACGTGGTGATCATTCAGGTGGTCAAACATTAGCAAAGAAAATTCTCCGATACGGATATTTTTGGCCAGAAATTAATCGAGATGCTGCAGATTACTCCCGAAAATGTGACAAATGCCAAAGATTTGCCAAAATTCCTAGAGCGCCTTCTACCGAACTCACACAGATGGTCAGTCCATGGCCATTTGCAATTTGGGGAATGGATCTCATTGGGCCGCTACCAACTGCTAAATCAGGAATTAAATATGCTATTGTTGCAGTTGATTACTTTACTAAATGGGCTGAAGCTGAACCATTGGCTACTATCACTTCTAAGAAAATGATAAGCTTTGTGACCAAGAATATCATTTGCAGATACGGTGTGCCTCAGAAAATAATCACAGACAATGGTACTCAGTTTGAAAGCGAGGAATTCCAGGATTTTTGCAAACGATTCAAAATCCAGAAAAGCTTTTCGGCAGTAGCTCATCCGCAGGCAAACGGGCAAGTGGAAGCAGTGAACAAGATCATCAAATCAACCATCAAAAAGCAACTCGAAAGAGCAAAAGGTGGTTGGGTCGATAAACTACCACTTGCACTATGGGCATACAGAACTACTCACAAAACTGCAACTGGGCATACTCCTTTTTCGTTAGCATACGGATCGGAAGCAATGATCCCGGTTGAAACAGAGGTCCCTTCACACAGAAGAATCCATTTCAATCAAGCAGAAAATGAAAAGCTACAATTTGAAGCGCTGGATCTCCTTGATGAAAAAAGAGATGAAGCTAACCTCAGAGTTGCAGCTCATCAGCAAAGGATAGCCAGGCATTTCAATTCCAAAGTTCGTCAACGCAGCTTTGAAATTGGAGATCTAGTCCTGAAAAGAATTATGACCGCGACAGGTGTGTTTGGGCCAAATTGGGAGGGACCGTATGTAATAGGTCAGAAGCTTCTTGACGGCACATTCAAGCTCACCACTGTTGATGGAGATCAAATTCCAAGGGCATGGAACAGCAACCATTTGCGTCCATACTTTACTTGAAAATTTTGTTGAAACATTGTAAAAAGAATTATGAATGTATGATTCTTGTAATTGAAAGCAATTGTGAAACTGATGCAAGTAAATAATGAAAGAATATAAACTGGATGTAGGCCCAATTTCATGGCCGAACCACTATAAATCTTGTGTTCCTTATTATTATTATATGTTTGCTTCGTTTTCGATACGAAAATACATAAAATGTATTGCTGAAATGTCGATTTAAATTTTTGCAGACAATGGAAATAAAACTTGCGCTTAATAAGACCGAGCGATTCTCACCATCATTCAACAAACAAATTTCAAGTCACAAAGACCCCGAATTCAAATCCTAGATAGGAAATACTTCAATTGAACGGCTAATGATTTCGATAGAAATGAGCCCTTGCTGATAAATTGAGATTGTTTGAACAAACAAACATCCAATTAGGAAGCTAGTGCCCGTTCTCACGAACTTGCCAGACAATGAAGTACACTTCCTTGGATTAAACAAGCCACTTGCGAGAAAAGGGAAATGAAAACTTGAAAAGAAAAAAAAAACGGGGGGGGGGGGATCGCTGAAAAGGCATAAGCAAGTGAACAGAGGAACAACCAAAGCTACCATCAGCAGCACAAGTCCTCTTCGGAGGCACAACTCTTCGGAGGATAAAAGACCTCTAATGGGTCATACGCCACAAAAAAGAAAGTTCTCTACTCAACAAAAAAGATTGGAGGAGTCATGACCCTCCAACCATGAGAGAGTAACTTCCAGGCGATGAAAACCCTTTCTGAGGCACATTTCACCAGGAGTTGAAGTGTAACAGCCGCTCTTCGGAATTTCACTTCACCAGAGTTGAAATGCAAACAAAAGAAAGACCTCTTCGGAGGCACATTTCACCAGGAGTTGAAGTGTAACAGCCGCTCTTCGGAATTTCACTTCACCAGAGTTGAAATGCAAACAAAAGAAAGACCTCTTCGGAGGCACATTTCACCAGGAGTTGAAGTGTAACAACCGCTCTTCGGAATTTCACTTCACCAAAGTTGAAATGCAAAAACAAAATAAAGACCTTCCTGAAAGCCCACGTTTCACCGAGATTGAAATAAAACTTCCAAGTGTTGAAACGTGAAAAGGCTTTCTTCGAAGGCACAACTCTTTGGAGGTACACGTTTCACCAAGATTGAAATAAAACTTCCAAGTGTTGAAACGTGAAAAATCCCTCCTTAGAGGTACAACCCCCTCCCGGGGACACAATCAAGAAGAAAGACCTCTTCGGAAGCCCACGTTTCACCAAGATTGAAATAAAACTTCCAAGTGTTGAAACGTGAAAAGGCTTTCTTCAAAGGCACAACTCTTTGGAGGTACACGTTTCACCGAGATTGAAATAAAACTTCCAAGTGTTGGAACGTGAAAAATCCCTCCTCAGAGGTACAACTTTGTATATAAAAAAATCCTCATCAAAAGCGTACTTTAACTTTCAAAGGAAGAGTAATTTACCTACTATGGAAAATGATCGTTAAAAAAAAAAAAAAAAAAAAGAGAAAGGAAGTTAAAGTACCCTTCAGAGGTCCGCTTTACCACATAGAGGAATTCACTTGGTAAAATATGCACATAAGCAAAAGAAAAAAGTGATTTCTTCGAACGACAAAGCGTAGAAACTTATACGAAGGGAGTTGTACTCTACAAAAATTTTCTTTAAAGAATAAAATAATTATTCTTTAGCAAATAAGAGTGCAAGTCCCCTCGAAGTATAAAATATTGCAGCAAGCTTAAGGTATGGGGGCAACATGGTATAATAGTGTAGCTGCATCAGTAAAGTAATACTCAAACAACATACCATAAGCCCGCTGCAATATCATATAAATAAACTTGTGCAAAAATGAATAATAAATGCATACTCAAATTCAAACAAAAGTATGTACAAATAAAGAACCATTTTATTCAATTGCAGATATTGCAGATACAGGTTTCAAAATAAGAAGCAGGGGCCGGTGCCTGCACAACATCCGACCATTACACAAAAAAAAAGGAATCAAAAAGCTCAACTCTTCATTTCTTCTTGCCGCCTTTAGACCCTTTACCCGGCCGAGTGGTTAGCTTTTCGGGTCTTCCAGGTTGGTCTGAAGGCATGAGGGAAGAAGGGGAGGGAGGTACAACTGGTGCAATTTCCGGTTCCTCTTCAGTGGTGATAATTTTCTTCCCCCTCCTCTTCGATGTCCCAAGCTTCTTTCTTCTCTGCGAAGAAGACTCACTCCCCGGAGTAACGAGAGCGGACAAAACTACGTCGTCAGAAGGAGTCCGCTCCGGAGAGATCTCGCCTCCTTCGAGTCCCTCATCTTTTTGCTCCTGCGAGGCAACAGGGTCATCCAAACCATGAAGAGCCTCAATTTTCTCCTCTTGTGACCCAGGTTGTGAAGCAGAAGGAGGAGTCACCTGAAGATATGGAGGAGGAATAACCAGAGAAGGCGAAGTCTGCACGGCACTTGTTGTTTCAACTGCAGAAGAAGAAAAATTGAAAATGTTAGTATCTTCCCGAAAGAAGGGAGATATGGGTTCATCGAGATTCAGGAGGTAATCGAGAAGCTCATCAAATTTTTGAGGAATAAGCAGGCAATCCACCTGAATCGGACCAATGTCGAAATTACCTGAAGATATTGGCTTTGTCAGCTCAATCTCATAATTCTGAGCCCCAATGTCCTCCAAAGCCTCTTCATCAGTAGGGGTGATTACCCCAGTTCTTGTAGGAGGCGGCAATTGAGCACTAGGGCCTGTAATGTCCACCTCGGGAGAGACTAGAGGACGTTCGGAGATGGCAGGCGGTACTTCTTTTTCAGAACGCTCTTCTTCCGCCATCCCGGCCCGCGCTCTGGCAAGCTGCTCCTTACCCTTGGCAAGAGCGGCACGGGCTTCGTCATCAAGATAATGCTCTTCAAGGGCTGACTCAGCATATCCAGCACCTTTACCACCGACCATATCAAGTGATGTCTCCCAAACTTCAGCCAGTGTGATTTCATACTTGGGGCCTAGAAAGGCAAGGCTTCCACGCCCCAAGACGCTGTGCAAGTAGAAGTCGAATAATGTTGAGCTGATGCTGTTTTTAGTCGCCTCATGAGATTCTTCAGCTGCGATTCTGCCGGCGACAGCCTCATCACGCTCCCTTTCAGTTTTGGCAAGCTGAAGCTTAAGCATTTGTATCTCCGCCTCCTGGGAGTTGTTTTTCTTTCGGAGCTCAGCAATATCAGTAGCATAGCCTTCACTGATTCTTTTTTGTACTTCTAGCCTGTCTTCGGCATCCCTTTGGCTAGCGTGAGCGTCTCTCACTTGTTTCAGGAGCACTTCTTCTTTTTGAGAATAGGAAGTAGAGGAAGCAGCAAGTTCATGTTTCAATTCCTCGACTTTTGCTTCAAGCTCCTCATTGTAAGAAGCAATGTTCCTCATCTCGGTGTCGTGTTGCTCAACGACCTTTTGCCATTCGGCCTTATCGTTTTCCATAGTAAGCATGGCCTCTATGTTGGCACGGTTAACTCTTTGAAGCTCATCGACAAGCTTCTGCCAGTTTGACATCCTCTCGATATCGAGCTTGACTGCATCAAGATTGCGCAACATAGCAGACTTGTCGATGGGGACCAAGTCTAGGTCGAACCTCACCCCCTTAAGGCACCATTGAGGAAATCGGCTCTGCAGAGTGGCAGGACCCGGTCCAACTTGAAATTTGGGCCTGTTAATTATCGTTTGAATATCTGATTTCCCAAGAGCGGGAGAGTCAGAAGGGATGTCGAGTGAGGCAGGAATAGTAACTTTCTCAGGAGTAGTAGAGGCCTGCTTTTCACTGTGACGAGCTCGTTTGCTTAAGTCTTCACTCATGTGACCTTTTCCTCGATCGTCATGAGATTTTCTCTTGTGAGAGTCATCGCCTTTTTGCCAAGAATCATGGCGCTCTTCTCTCTCCCTTCTTTCACGATGTTCTTCTTCGGTCCTCCTTTCATGAGCCTTTCGGGCAGCCCTCTCTTCATCCGACTCTCTGTAGGAAGGAAGGTAACGCCTGTAATCATACTGGCTACGCCTCCCGTAGCGCTGGAAATCGTCATAATACGAGCCGCTGCGCCCCATAGGAGAATCTGGAATTAAAATAATAAGCTTTAGAAATCTTTAAAGTGCAAGAAGATAAGTGCATAGAAGTGATGAGAAATTCTAAGTGTGTGTGTTGTGCAAACTACGCGCATTAATCTACGAACCACTCTTTATTTGGGGAGTGGTTGTGGGTGTAATAGTTAACGTCAACTCTTGAGTCGACGACGGCTGTTGCAAAATAGAAGTAGCTTCAACTACTGAAGAAGAAATCCCGGCAGTAGTAGGGTCATCTTTGAAGATCTCTTGTGAAGTAGTGAAGAGGTCGCTCAATCCTTCGAAGGTATCGTCCCTGCTTTGCTTGACAGGACTGGATTTCTTAGCCTTTTCACCAGATTCTTGTGAATGGTGAAAGGATCCCTGAGGCTCTTCTTCCTCGATAACCGGGGCAAGTTTACCAGATGGCCCCGCAACATCGACAGAAGTGGAGCACTTCACCAGCGAAGATTCAGGAGTCTTTATCGGAGAATCGGGGATTTCCGTTGGAACTTCATGAGCATGCATAGAGCGAGAAGTGTGTAGAAGCCCATGTTGATGTAAAAATTCATCCCTCAACAGAAATTTTATGCTCCTCTCTTCTGTGGCCACGGCACTCAACCTCTCAAAAACTTGCTTGTGAATTGGGTCTCTAGAGGGGAGAGGAAGTGCTGGAAAGAATAAAGAATGAAATTAGCAACTGAAAGTTCGGATCTCGAAAAAGTTTCAAAACGGAGAAAATAGAAATACTAATCTTACTTCCTACTCTCCAGATGGCATAAAAGCCTGAGGGACAGCGGGCAAAGAAAAACTGGTTCAAGAATCCATGAACGCTTTCAGTAAGATCGGAAATGAGCTTGCGGTTCCTGGCACTTCTCACAATAATAAGGGAAGGATGATCTTTACTCTTTGCAAACGAGCACAGATAACGAATTTCTTCAAAACTCGGTAGGCGATCAAGGGTTCTTCTAAACAAAACACATAACCCCGTCAAGATGGCATAGCCGTTGGGATGAAGTTGAAACGGAGAGATTGTCAACCGAAGGAGAAGAGTTCAAAGGAAGTCGTTAAAAGGAGGAATCGCCCCACTTAAGCACATTTGGCGATTGACTGCAACAAAGCCATAGGGAGGATTGTCAGCAGTATCACTTGGCCCAGGGAGAAGAACATCACTTTCAGCAAAGCCAAATTGAGTGCGCAGCTGGACAAACGCTCTCGAAGTTAGAATAGTCGGGGTTCTCTCCGGAGGATTCTCTATGGGAACAGCTATCGGAAAAGTTTCTTCCTCTTGAGTTACCACTTCTTCTTCTCGGTGGGAAGTCATTCTACATAAACAACTGGGTATTCAAACATGAAGGTGCACGTTTCCTAAAGTGTGTGAAGTGTTGTGTAAAATCAATCAAGCAGTGAACAAATATAACTGGAATGAAAACTAGCAAGCATTTGTTAGTTATGAAATTCAGGGACTATTGTTTTAGGCCTAAATATGCAAGTAAGATGTTGATGCAGATAAATCAGTTCAGATTATTGATACTTTGCATTAATGTTTAACTTTAATTGATTGATTCACAAACATTTCATGCAATATAATTAAGTTGCTTGTCTTGTCTTGACTAATCTGTCATCTGACATGGGCAGTCGATGGCAGTATTTTCGCCTTGGTTTTCTTTGTTTGTTATTTTCAGCAGGTTAGCAGCTTATAAGTTAATGCGATCTGTGAAATAATACAATGAGATTCAAGCAAATTTAAAGTTGGGGCAGTTCAAAATTCAGGCAACTTAGTTTGGCAGTTCAAGTTAGAAACTCAAAGTGGATCTATGCTCTCAACAAGTCAGCATGCCCAAAGCTTAAGTGTTAACTCGGCAGCGGTTTAAGGGCTTAGCTCGGTCACGGTTTAAGGGCTTAGCTCGGTCACGACTTAGGGGTTAACTTGGCTGCAGTTCAAGGTTAAATCAGTAGAAGGTTGAATCGGCAGATTTCCCCAAGTATTAAGTCGGCTACGGTTCAAAAGTTTTTCGCGAGATAAGGCTAGGTCGGTAGCGGGTCAGAGTCTAAGCATTTTAATTTGGCAACTCAGTCCTCTAGGTCGCAAGGGAGAGATAAGAATGTAAGCTCCGGTCCGAAAGACAGGAACTTTTCCAAGTATTAACTCGGTCGCGATTCAGGCCTTAAAGTTTAAATCGGCAAGTGTTCTTCAAGCACTATCTCAGCCACGACTTAAGGTTGCTAAGAGCCAGGTCGGCTAAAGGATAAGCCACCCAAAATCACTGACTCGCTCCCGAACCAACATCACACTCCATCTACCCATTAACCCGATAACCACTCCATCAACAACAGCCTTCATTCGTGCTATCGAATCACCCAATACAACAGTTCGAAGTTGTCACAAATCCGATACCCTGCCATCAGAGATCATCGAGCCTAAGATGATAAATCACCTACGTTGTATCAGCAATCATCTGAAGCCGGATTGAGTAACCTAGGCTCCATCAGCTATAAACGTGATGAGATTCGTGATGGAGCGTCATATAGGGAGGCGATTCGAGTTTAGGCAACAGAATTCACGAATCAATGGTAATCTATGGTCGAAAAAAGAATGAAATCGCTTACGCAATGAATAGCAGATGTTTTCAGTAGTTGATTGGAAATTAAATCGTCTTTTTTGAGCCCGGAAGAATTTTAATGGCAGAATTGAGCAAGGTAGTAAGTAATGAAAAGGAAGAAGAAGATGGATGTTTTATACCTTACAGTAGGGAGAACTGAAGCGGCAGATGCGGTCTAACTGTTGGGTCGCGTACGACCTACCGACCTAAGAGGGGACGGGTTAAGGACTATCGAAGCACACGACCTAACCAGTAGGCGTATACTTCGAGGGGCAATTGTTAACTCCGCCTCGGTTTAGACTCTGCGACTCAAGGAGATGCCGACCTAAGGCTCAACAAGGGTGCCGACCTAAGGCTCAACAAGGGTGCCGACCTAAGGCTCAACAGGGGTGCCGACCTAAGATTCAAAGGGTTGCCGACCTAACACTTCAATGAGGCTACTGACTCAACATAGATACCGACTTAACAGTCTAGGGAGATTGCCGACTTAACTGGTTGCCGACCTAACTGCCTTAACAGGAATGCCGACCTAAGGCCGAAAAGGGATACCGACTTAAGAGAGGTGCCGACCTGATGCTCTAGCATGTATACCAACCTAAGACTTAAGGAACGCCGACCCAAGATAGCTACCGACCTATGACCAATGTTAAGTCGGTCACGACCTGAGCAAAGGAAGGTAAGTTCAATGCAGCTACTTGGCACAGTGGCCTCTTAACTCGTACACGATCCAGGACTTACCAGTTGAACCGTGACTTGCGACTTACCAAGTTAACTCATCCACGACCTAAAGCCACTAAGTATAAGCCCGATGCCATATTACTGAGAAGGAGTAGTGTTGACTCGGAGGCGACCTAGGACTTGTGCAAGTGAACTCCTGTGAAGCCAGAAGGGGGCCAGATGGACCGGCCACGACTCATATTAAGTCGGCTACGACTTAACTTAGATCGGCCACGACTTAGGACTTGGCCAAAATTTCAGACCAGAACTCTCTATAAATAGGCAACCACCTCCAACATTCAAAGGACTTTTTGGCGCATTCTCTTCACACACCGTTACCTTGCTGCATTGAGAACTTCATCAACACTTAGAGCTTCCAAGATTAGAGGAATACATCAAAGAAATTCACGAAGAAACCACACATCTTCAACATGAATCTAAGAACTTTAATCGACATTGAAGCTTAAGACTTGTTCCAAATCATTTGTAACTTGAAGTGTATTGTACTTAAGAAGAATTGTATCAGTTTGTAACGGGATTATTAATAAAAGTACTTAGAGTGGACGTAGGCTATACCCTTAAGCCGAACCACTATAAAATCATTGTTGTTTACTGCTTTTCTGCTATTACTTGCTTGTAATTCTTTCCCAATCTATCGGGTGATGCTTTCACAACTACACTTTACGCACCGGGGTGTTAGCGTTCACATTTTAGCGTTAACAAACCCTTACCAAATTAATCCTTTAATTACTTACGTTAAGTAATTATCATTTAAGTAATTAATCTCTAATTATTTACATTAATTAATATCTAATTACCAATTAATTAGTCTTTGATTACTAATTAATTAACCTCCAATTAATCGATCTCTAATTAATTAATCTCTAATTACCAATTAATTAATCTATAATTAATTAATTAATCTCTAATTAATTAATCCTTAATTACTCAAGACCTTAATTACTTTATTAAATTACATTTGGAAACACTTAAAGATTTATTAAATAATTAGCCAAATATAAAATTATTTAAATCAAAATATAAAATCTTAAAACATTTGACTAAAAAAATTTGAATCTCGAAAAACTGCTTGATAATTGATCTCTACCTTTGCTTTTGAAATCACTTTAACATTTTTCGTTGAACCCTTTGAACTTATACATTTTCTTCACTTCAAAACATGGTTAATATAAAGAACACGAGCCTACAGTAGAAATACCCGAGCCACAACTCGAGCTAACCCCTCATCTCTCCCATCTCTATCAAAATACGAGATCGACTTCGAGCCCGAACCCATCCTCCCTGATGCATCAACCAATACAGCGAATGCCTGACACCAACAAAAAATCATGCACGTGCTCATCGCCTTGCCGCTGCTCCGATCGATGCTGCCTTTTCAGACAAATCGTCGACGACCATCACAACTCAACCAATCCTCCGCAAGTCAACAATGACAACCTATACCACCCTCTGCCACCTAATTACGATCACCGAAGTTCACGTCATCATGCCTAGAGCCACATCCGAGTCCCCTCTCTCTTTTCCCCCACCTACGATCCAACTTGACGCCACCGAGACATCGAAATCAGGCGACAAACCACCTCGACTAAAACAGACTTAAAACCCTACTATGACTCCACGTCGCCACCGTGGTGAACTAAAAATTCACCTACCATTTTTCTCGAATTCGTCAACCCCTCCGCTACCTCCAGTAGTGATTTTGACCTTCCCGAGACACCCGATCACCAAAAAACCCCAAAACCCAAAATCTATTCAACCCTCGAATCCTCAGTCAAAACATCCTTAAAAATCTAGATTTTGTTTCTAAAATTAATGGCTTGAGAAATCGAATCCAATGGTGTACATGAAGACAGAAATTGTTATATTTAAATTTTTCATGTTTAACATATTTTACTGTATTCTCCAAATTTTCAGAAATACTCAAATTGATTTTACTTAAAACTATTTTTAAAATTTAGATCTTACAAAATTAAACAACTTTTGTTTGAATAACAAAGTCCAAAAGGATTTAGAGGTTGAGATATTGATTTTTGAAAGGTTTTAAAGCCTGCAAAAAAACAGTAACAGAGCATATTCTCTTGTTCTATGACATGCACACTTATATCACCTACACATATACACATTCAATCTTATCTACAAAATTATACAAAGCATATACATATCATAATATTCAAAGATTATCACATGCAATAAGTTTTTAACATATTTTAAGGTTTTAAGAAAAGTTTGCTCACCTGTATTATGCAAATAGAGAACACGGACTTCCTTTTCTTTGATCAGTAACCTTGTTTTTGATCTAGAATCTGATTTACTTATTGATCTGAAACTGAAGCTTGAACCGATCTTTCGATCATTTGATTTTCTTTAGACTTTGATATTGTTTGAGACGATGTTGAACTTTAGCTTTAGGTTGAAACTGTAGCTCTTAATCTTTGCTTGATTCTAGTTTTGAAAAACTTAGATCTTTACTTTGATTTATAAAAAAATCTTAAGTGTATCTTTGCTTTTGATTTGAGTTTGTAATTTTATGGTTTTTATTTCTTTTATCTGGTTTTGTTTTCCAGATTTTAGTTTGCTAAGTTTTTGATTTAAATAGAAGAAAAATGAGAATAGAGGGGAAGTAGTGATATATATATATATATATATATAACTTTGTTTTATTTTAATTATTATTTTAGAAAATAGGAGAAGCGAATGACACTTGTTTACTATGCATGTTATGATTCCTACAAATGTTAAATTGATGACAAAATTAACTTACACTTGTAAATATGCATGTATTTATGTCTTTTATATGTTTTTATATTAATCTTATATCATATTTATCGTTTAGTTTGTATTTATATATATATATATATATATATATATATATTTACATTTATTATATTTAGTTTTATGTGTTTTTATATCAATATATATATAATTACAAACCATATTTATATCATGTATAAAATTAAAAGAGTATTTAAACCTTTTATTAAATCTTTTTTACCTAAAGTTATTATATCCTTAAATAAATAAATATTATCTATAGAGATTTTAAATCCAATTTAATTTTAAGGTATTTATTATTGTTTATTTTTTTATTTGAATTTCAAATCCAAATTCCATTTACAATCTACTGATATGTACATACATTTAAGCAAATCCATTTTTAAATTTGTTTTGAAAATAATAATTTAGCTCATTTTAAATAATATATAAGAAATTATCACTTATATATTAGCTTGAAATTCGGAGATATCACAGAAGGTGAATGTTTTAACATACTCACAATTACTAAACTATCTTCTATTAGTCAAATTAAATCTATGATATGGTTTGAAATTTATTGATTTATGTTTGGGATGTTAAATTTTCATTCTAGTTAAATTTGACTGTTATTGCATTCAATCATCGTTTATATTAATATTGAATTTTTATTTGTCAATTTAACACCTTATCAGTTATCTATTAATGATCATTGATTGATTTGGATGGTGATTGTGATGTATGTTTGATTTGTTTATACTGGATGACTGGATGTTGCATTTTATATTGTTATAATATCGCAAGTTCTCGATGGGTTGAAATGATACATACCCGAATGATATATAGATTAGGGAAATTCGTTATGGGTTGAAATGATAGACTCGAGTGATTTTATGGATTTTTATTTAATTCCGGATTACGGTTTGAAATGATATATAACCCTAAAATATTGAATTGCGGATTGAAATGATAAATATTCATACCACTTGACCCAAGGTTAGAGAATTATATATGGACACCGAATTGGTTAAATTAAATGATTTTTGAACCTTTGAATTTTGAATTCAGTTAAATAGTATTTTGAAAAAGGAAACTGATTTATATAAACTGAAATATTTTTGACAATCCAGGTGTTAATGCTGAAAAGGGAATCGATTTAATAAATTGTTCAAAAGATTTAAATTTGAATTTCAAGTTGAAATGTCAATTATAAATGAATTTATTAGAATTGAATTATTGAAAGGGTTTGGATGTAACTTTGAAATCTAATTAGACTAATTTAAACTATTTTAATTAAATTAACTATTTTAATCAATTTAAAACTATTTTATTTATATTAATCTATTTTAACCTATTTAATCCAAGTTAACCCGTTTTACTTTAACTAATTAAATTTATTTAATCTAATTTAAACCCATTTAATATAATTTAAAGCTATTTAATCTATTTTAAATTTATTTTATCTATGTAAATTCTACTTAATATAATTTAAATCTATTAAATCTATATCTAATCTATTTAAATCTTTTTAAAAATAATTAAATCAAATTTAAGTCTATTTCAACTATTTTACTATTTAAACTACTTTAAATCTATTTAAAACTATTTTAAAAATACATATAAACTTCTATAATTACATAAACTACTTTCAAAAAAAATCTGGACTGTGTAAAGTTGAAGTATTTATATTTAAATCCTAGATGATGGTACAACCTAAGTTGTAACTTGGAATTGACATTTTTGAAAATTTACATATTGAGTAATATGATGATTTTGGAATGAGGATTTAAATTAACCTATCTTATCGATAAATTAAAAGTGAACGTAATTTGAAAGCGAATATAATTGTGAAAGTGAATACAGTTTTGGAAAGTGAATATGATTTCGAAAGAGATATGATTTGAAATTGACTATGATATTTTGATATAAAATGTGAATTGACTTTTTAAAATGTAAAAGAACCATCCGGTGTGAAATAAGTGTTTGGTTGTTAAAGAGACTGGGATTTGATATTGTCATACTCTCTACCAATATCGAAAACCACTTTAACAACTTTGTACGTGCTGGAGATTCCAGAAAAGAAGTAGGATGGTTTGGTGAATGATTTTTGTATGTGGTATGACGTAACCCTGACTCTCGTGAGTTAGCTTAGACGTGACTAAAATAGGAGCTACACCGGGCCAAATAAGGTCATTCCTCCTATCGGGCACATTTCTTCGATACTATACTTTGACTTGGTGATTATTTTTGGTGGCCACCCCTCGATTTTGATATGGAAGTGTGTCCAAGGTGGGCGGTAGTAGATCGTATGCGTTACCACTAGTCCGGGTATGCAATGGGTAACGCCCTAACGCTATTTTAGCACTTTTACTTTACTGTAGACATATTATAATAGCGTATTGTACTGCATAGTAGATAGTTTAACGAATCCTTAGGAGATGGAAATCCCGAACATCTCTTAAGTTATTGCACTCACGTTAGACACTGGATAGGAGATGTCAAACCCCGTAAACATCTTTGGCGCTGTTACACTCATATTTTACCGTTGATTTAACTTACATAAGATCTTTTAGTTCTGACTCGAGTGTTTTGTCTTTTCAATTCGCTCGGATCAGCTTGAGCATTTCAAGGATTGAATACCTTATTTCTAGAGGACAATGAAGGAGATTTGTACCATCATTATTTATGATATGTATTCTACTGCATCATGTAATTCCACTCATTTATTTATTTATCCATGTTGTCGGTAAATCTGATTCTGTATTGTATTAGTATAATCAAATTTATCTGTAAACAACTTCATGAACTATTATTTGATTATTATATTATGTCATTCCGCTACGAGATTTTGTAATTGTTTTTATTTCTTTCTTTTTTCTTGTTTACCCAATAACAATTTTCCCTTTTACATGGTTTGAGTTTGGCATATGTGTATGCTTAAAATATCCAAAAAGGCAGATCATTATAATACCTTTTTCTTAAGCCCATATGATGTGCATGAATCATGCATTTGCAATATTTGACCTGATTACTTGCTTGGATATATATATATATATATATACATATATATATACATATATATATATATATATGTATGTATATATAACGAGCGGCCTTTTCGACCTTCAAAAGTCGACAGTAGTACATCCACGGTATTCTTATGTCGAGCATCCGAGTGTTAAAAAGGCAGATGTCAGGGTAAAAAGAAAAGAAAAGGTAGAATAGAATCTCACATCATGACAAAAATATACATTATACAAAGGATCTTTATAAAAAGAAAACTTTAATAAATATACAACAATGAGAGTAAACTAACATATCATTAGCTTAGATAGTAATCTATCCTTACAAATGCTGATAAATACAAACAAGTAATGCAGTGGAAAATAAAATTTGTTAGGTCTTGGAGGCATCTAGCTCGTCTCCTGAAGCCCCAAGCGTCCATAGATAAATTTGGAAAAATACTTGGGTCTAACTTGTGTATTATAAGAAAATAACATCTAGATCGGCCTGGTAAACTAGCTTGAGAAATTCAAAATATATGGATTATTTAATGTTATAAAATCTTTTAAAAATAAAGGTATCTTGTAAGGCCACGCTGCACATAAACACGAATCGGATTTTGTGACGACCCAGAATTTTTGAGCATTTAAAATCGGGATATTTAATTGATTTTAAATATTCAATAGAGTAATTTTAACTTAAATTGCGAATATCAAAATTTATTTGATAATGGAATTACTAAATTAATTAATTTGAAGTTCGGTAAAATGTTGAATCGGGAGTTTTAAGCCTATTACAATAATTTGAAGGCTTGTAAAATTTATATTAATAATACTGAGGATAATAGAAGTTTAAAATTGAATTTAACACTGATTTGTTCAGTTTTAAAAATATATCGTTTAAATTAAATTTAAAAATAGCCTTCCGAGGCACAGTCTCGGAATTCGATGAAACTAGTTCCATTGGGTCCGTAATATTGAATTATTATCGGGTTTCAAGTTTCGTAGCATTTGGAGTTGTTGTGTAAGTGTAAGGTGGATAAACGCGTTGTAGCTTATGTCACAAATTTAACGTTAATTGAGTACATATATCTTTATATGTTTGGTCAACTATTTTATTCCTTCTCCCATACGCCATCACGCAAAATATCTTTTCCCTTTTCACATTATTTTACAGCCGAGCCCTTCTAATTTAAATCGTGCAGTCTTCTTCTTCTCATCAATTAGAACGCATATCAGATAAAAAAAGGGTATATGATGTTCGGCATCGACACTTTGCTCCTTCAATTCAAATTTGCTGAAAGCACGAGCCCCTCATTCTTCTCTTCTTCTTCCAGATCCACGTTTTGTATAATAAAAAAAAGCATTCGAAAGCTCGAAAGATAAAATGGCCAAACCCTTTCACTTTAAAAAATCAAGCTCGTTCTTTTAAAAAAATGATGGATTCGATAATTACTCCTCCAATTCGTCTATTGGCTACACTAATTCAATGGGGAGGCATGGGATTTGGTAGCCGCGTTTTTGAAGTGGCGTCGGCATGGGCGCGCAGTAGCAATTAGGGCTAGGGCGTTTCTCGATTTGGGTGTTCGATTGCGTGAAGCAATGAATTGGGATGTCGGTAGGCGGATGATTGGCAAACTCCTCGGGTGGTCGAGGCAAATTAGGGTTGTGAGGCTGAAGGAAGGGTCGCGATCGAAGCTTGACGGTGGTGGCAGCGTCGTGGTCGGCTTGGGGTGCCGCGAGGTCACGTACGAGGTACAACTCTGTTTGTTTTTTTTTAATTATTTTAATCTTGAATAACTTATAATTACATGCTAGATTTTGAAAAACATATAAGTTAGAAAAATAAAAAGAAGAGAACTACAGTGAAGAGGGATATATATCTGTTAAATGGTTTTTCAAATATTAAGCTAATCTTAATTTAGATTTAGTTATTAGTAAGTTAAATTTGTTAAATAATAATTAATTCAAAAAGTTAATAAATCATAGGTTGATTTTACAAAGTCTTCCCATACTTGGTTAATTAAATTTGAAATTGTATTTTAAAATTAATAGAAAATGAATTTATGTAAAATAAGGTGGTTCGGTTAAACTTATATAAATTGGAAAAAAAATATGGGAGTTTAAACATTGAAGTAGCTATATAAAGTTGGTCTAAAATTTAATTTTTAGATAAATTAAATTTTAGTTTAATTTAGGTAAATAAATGGAAATTTATTTCTGTTTTATTTGGAATCTTAATAAATCGTAAATTGGTTTATACACGGTTAGAAATTGCGGAAACAAGACCAGTTTGAGGTGAATGGAAATCTTAGGCCAAAGGTGAGTTAATCTCACTCAGTTAGTTTAAATTTAAATGATTAAATTCAAATAATTGTTTGAATGCTTGAATTGATTGATGTGATATAGTACGGTATAATTTGTAATTGGCATATTATGTTGTGCTAACATCTGTGGATGCAGGGAAAACAGGTTGGAGGGATCCAACTGGACCCCTCAACATTTATTTAAATTTTTTTTAATACCCTCTGTTGTGATTATTTGATATTCTATGATGAATATATTGGAATATTGAATGCTATGATTTGATTGGCTATATTTGGATAAATTAGTAAGCGAAATAACTTCGTGTATGAAAAGATTTTGAATAATCGAAAAATTAATGAATTGTAAAATCAAGTAATATTATTTCAAAGGAATAAAGAATTATTCAAAAATTTAAAGTCCAAATTTATTTAAAGGAATAAAGAAGTAATTTGAGGAATCTAAATTGGTATTTCAATTAAAAGTATTTTAAATCATAATTAAGGAATAAAATATGAAATAAAAATATTTTTGAATAAATGAAGTGAATTGGAAATCAATTTGGAAATTAATTTAAGTGTGTGAAATTGGATATTTGGAAGAATAAATTCAAGGTGGGAATTTATTAAAGGAATGAGAATTTAAAAATAAATAATGATTTATTTTTAAAGGTTGTGAGGAGAAGTATATTTCTCTGGATAGCCAAGTACGTTTTCAAAGTAAGTTTTTAAAATAAAATAAAGGTTTTAATGTTGTTTTACAAAGTATGTTATTGGAAATGTATTTTTTTTACAAATGTTTAAATTCTAAAGTAAATATTTTTCAAATCTATTATTGTAATAACTATTTAAAGGTGACTTAGTATTTTATTTTAAAAAGTGAAAACCTAGTTTTATATTTATAAAGTAATATTATTTTCAAATATTCATATAGTATATATTTTTAACAAATTATTGAAGTAGTTTTAACTTAAATATTTTAAAGTATATTTCAAAGTAAGCATTTTAAATTATTTTTAAATCTAAAGTTTGTGCTTGGTGATTTCAGTAGAAATAGAAATATTTGGAATTTATTTTGAAAAGGAAGATAGTTTGAAACTGTTTTCAAGGGATTGGAATTGAAATATATCTTGTAGAGATATTTGTGAAGTTAATAAATAATTTGGGAAAATTATTTATTGTTTGATGGATGTTTGTAAATATAAATTGATAGTTAAATCACTGACTATCAATATGGGACAAATACGTTGATCGTTTCGAAGAGACGGGATCGAGATTTATTTCTTGAAAACCACTTCGATCTGGTTTGTGTGTTTCGTGAAAACGAGTTTGGATTCGAAGATGGAGCAGTGAAGTGCAAGGGCTAGTCGCTACTAATCTTGAGGATATTTCCGAAATAGATGTAGTAGGAATAGTGCCTTCGGTTCCGTTCGAACCCGGGACGGACTTGTATGGATGAATGCTTGCGAAACATCGTCAGGTGGATGGTGGTCATTCTAAGGGTTATTTTCTATAAAGGTAATGCTTAGCCTCAAGCCTCATCAAATGGGAATGACTGAAAATCAGGGGTTATGCAG
The DNA here is from genome assembly GCA_030765085.1 of Allium cepa. Classification (NCBI taxonomy): domain Eukaryota; kingdom Viridiplantae; phylum Streptophyta; class Magnoliopsida; order Asparagales; family Amaryllidaceae; genus Allium; species Allium cepa. The sequence continues at coordinate 504,030,245 of CM060945.1, forward strand.
CAAGGCTAGGCGGGTAGCACCCAAGCAGGATGAGGTCATTCCTGTCTAGATGTCCCTTTTTATTTCGGCTTAGTGGGCGGTTGCTGATCCCAATCGTGGGGTGATCTCACTTGGGATTATCCAACAAGGGGTAGTCCCGGTCTTGCGTTGCAGGGGAGCGGGCGTACTCCTCGGTACGGTGATCTGGGCCCCGTACTGTGACAGGTGGTACCCCAGTGCCTAGTCATTAGTTGGAAATCCATTCTCCCTACGAGCCTTGTACGAGTTTTGTTTGTATTACCCACTCTGTGGCTAGTAGCTGGAATTTAATGAATGTAACAATTTCGGCTATTTTATAACTATTTGTATATAGACCTATTATAATATCAGAGGATTTCTATAAAAATTGTTTTAGCTATCGTAAGGTAAAAAACCGACATGTTTATTTGTGGCGTGGTCTTACAAGATGCTTTTGTTTTCAAATGATTTTTGAAACTTTAATAATCAATTGGGTGTGATTTTCTCACGCTGGTATTCCAGACTGACTCGGGTGTTATTTAACTGTAATGCTCGGGTCAGACCGAGTATTATAGGATACAGGATATGATGCTGTGGAGCTCGGGAGACGAGCTGGATGACGATACGTATTTCCGTACTTGTTTATGTATATATTCCGTTGTGTTGAGTTGCTGTGTATCCATTTGTATGTTGTTGATGTTGAGCTGTGATTGATGTACTCTGATGATGTAATATATAAACAGCTATATTTGATTTTGGTGTAAAGATATGTTAATATCTATTATATTTTATTCCGCTGCGATGGTTAGATTCTGTTGTTGATTTCTATTTTCTTCTTCTACCTCTTCTTCTTTAACCCAAATGGTTCGTATTTGTGTACAACTTGAGTTGTTCTAGGTAGAATAGTGATGACTCAAGGGGTACGGATTTGCGGATCGTTACATTTGGTATCAGAGCCTAGGTTGGTGATAACCTTGGATCTGGTGGGAATTACTCATTTAAAGAGAGTCCCTAATACTCTAGAATGAGTTTGAGCGTATTAATAGATATGAGCGCGTATTTGTTAGTGAATATAAATTATTTTAATATTGTGTTGATTGGTTTATTGAGTCGCATATGAACCTTCGTCGGCACAGTCTGGACAACTGTATCGAAGGGGTTTCTAAACACTTGAATAGAATAATCGACACGGTATTGTTTTAAATGTGGGTAAATGAAATAATTTTTACCCAAAATATATTTTTGATATAAAGGAAGTTTTTTGTAAACTATTTTAGCTAATATATGGTTGCTTGGATGTTAGGAAGAATAATATTAAAATATTATCACTGTTAAGTGAAATTTAACTAGAAATTGTAAATATAACCAAAGATTTAGGAGATAAATTAAATTATGAAATGAAATTTATAAAATATGAATTATAAATGTAAATTATAAACTGAAAATAATTAAATGGAAATTTGTATAAGCATAAACTGTACAGATGAATTATAGTTAAAATTTGATTTAAGCAAGATTTGGAAATTTAACATCCCGGAGATTTGGAAGTGTTTTGTAGATAAATGATAGCATTATTGTTTTGGGGTATTCATGAAAGGAAAGTTGTTTTAAAGGGATTTTGAAAGTGATGTAGCATTGAAATCACTTGGATTATTGAAAAATAATTCTGATGATGACGGCCGCATCATCAGTATTCATTTTCGAATTTCTAAGTGACGGATTGATGCCAAAAACTGATTTGTTCAAAAAAGCTAGTTGTTTTTGAAAATCTCAAAGGGAATTTGTTGGGGATAAAACCAGGATTGGTTTAATTTTTGAGAATTTTGATTTGAGATGTTGGAGATTTCAAAATGCTTGGAAACTAAAGCCGGATGTTTAAAAAAATCCTGATGAGATAGTTGTAAGCTTATAAATTGAGATGATTTTTAAATTAGGAAGGAATATAAGCTTTGAATGTTGGAAATTTAAATTTAAAGTGAAAGGTTAAAGATGGGATTAACTTGGATTGGGGAATAAAATTTAACTAGATCGGAATAAATTGAATAAGCTGAAAATAATATCCAGTTGTATTCGAATTAAGTTGAAATCGAATTGAGTTAAATAAATCCGAGTTAAAATAAGATTGAATTGAAATAAATAAATTAGAATAACTTATAAATGGATTAAAATCCATAGAATAAAATATTCTTGGGTTATAAATAAGCATAAGGCTTGAATTAAAAATAAAAGATGAATATATTAAAGCCTAGAATGAATGGGAATGTGTGGAATAATAAGTTGCGACTTATAAATTTGGAAATGGAATACAAAGCCCAAAATTAATATTTGATGAATTGGAAAATGAAAAGAAAATCCAAACTTGAATTATTAAATAAACTAAACTAAGGAGATTAAATGAAGTGATATTTTGAATTAAAAATCAAGTGTTGAATTTTAACCAGGGGAAGAACTAATTAGATAACCAATTAGTTAATGAAATTGAATTGTGAGTTTATGATGAAGTTTGGAAATAAACTCAAATTATGAAGTAAATTCGACTTAAATTGTTAATGAAGTAAATGTAATTGAGAATAAAGTTAAATTGTGAGTTAATAAAATTGGAGGGTAAATTGAAAATGGAAAGTGGATTTAGCACATGAAATATAAATTAGAATTTAACTTGAAGTGTTAACAAATTAAATATAATTGGAAATGTATCGAATAAAAATGAAATTGGATTAAAATAGTAATGGTTTGAATTGCAAATAAAATCCAAATAAGTGGAAATAAATTGGAAATGGCCATGTAATCAATTGAATGAGTTCAATCTGAAAATTTAAATTTTTAAATAACTAATCAAATGAAATTGTAGATTTAAAATGAGATTTAATTGAGAGAGAATTAAGTTGAATTGAAAAGCAAATTTACTTGTAAAATGAAAAGGAACTTATGTATAAAATTTGTATAAATTAAAGTAAATTAACTTAAGCTAATAGATGAAGGAGAGTTGAATTGAATTCAACTTAAACTAAGTTTAATGATATTCGATTAGATTTAAATCCAAGTGAAAATAAATTTGAATCGAATTAAAATTCGGTGAGTTACAGATAATATTTAATGGAATGAAATTCTTAATTAAATAATTGTAAACCTTTTCAATGGTTAAAGGATTAAGATAACTTGGAGTCTATAAGAAAAAATAGAGTGGCTTTAATGAATGCGGATAAGAAATGAATCGCAAATGAATAGATCGTGAATAAAATTGAAATGGTTATTGAATGAAATAGCCTGGATTGTCTTCGAGCTAAATAAAAGAGTTCGGAATATATGGATTGTGAATAAATTTAAAAACGGAATAGAATTAAGTATAAATTGAGTTGAAATCAATTTAAATTGGTTATGAAACATAAGTACTTATATATTCACATAGATCTCATCAAATTGCATAAAATAAATTATCATTTGATGTAAATGGAAGTAATTAAAATTATATGCATTAATAGGAGTAAAATAAATTGATTTTGAGAGCAATTGAATTAAATATGAGTTCGTTTTGCTTAAGAAAAAATTAAATGTAAGCGATTGAGTTTTAAACCATTCAAATTGAATGAAAATGATTAGAAATTAATGGAAACAGTGGAATTAGTATGAAAATTGTATAAGTTGCTTACGGAAAAATGTTTGGTGTGAATTTATTTTAGAATTCATATGTTTTAACTATTTCAAATAGGTGAAATGTTGTTAAACTTCATTTATATGGCACTTACATGTTTAAATTGAGCAATTACAGGTACCTGGAAGCCATGTGGCTGGATTTGGTTGCGCTAGTTCCTAAAAATTATAAGCGCTTGCTTAAAATGCTAAATAAGGTACGCCTACGCAATAAAAATAGGAAATATGAACTGTTTTTGGTTTTTCCGACCGTGTGGGTCGATGTATATATATTTATATCTTTTGTCAAATTTCAAAAGCTCCTCCGTACAAAGAGGGCTCTGCCAAAAAAATTCAGAAATTTTGGGAGTTAGAAAATTTTGTTAACAACAAAACGATTTCAAACTGGGAATTGAAATAAATAAATAAATGAGACTAATTTAAAATAATGACATGAATTAGTTATAAATGAAAAATAAAATTTAAATATTCAAAGTTAAAGATAAATTGGAGTCATATGAAAATGAAAGAATCAATTTGAATAGAAATAAATATAAACTGAAGTGGTAAGATGAAAATAAATATAAGGAACATATTTCATGCTTATACTAACTTAAGTAAGGAATGGTGAATTCTCAATTGGAAATTGATACTACAAATATAATTCAAGATAATATTGAATGAATAGATATTGACATTTTGTAAGAAAGTCGATAAAATGTTTTTGAAAGTGTGATTGGATATTAGCGCTAAGCAGGATATGTAGGTAATATAAAGGGAAAAAAGAATTGATTTTGATTTCAGAAGATAAATATGAATTGACGACAAAAGGTATGTATTTAAATTTTGGTATGAAATTGGATTGGGTTTTTGGATCGAGCCACTTGGCTTTTTGTTTTCTTTTTGGATTTGGGAGGCCGTAGGGCCATTTTGTAGTTGTACCAAGCTAGCCGCGCAAAGGAAACGCGGGCGAAATTTTTCGGAAATTTAGAGAGTTAGAAAATTTTTGAGAAAATTTTGATAATTCAAAATTTGGTTTTAAATTGAAACTTGAATGGTTAAACAAATAGTATAGTTTGAGACTAGGGAAAGGTTTAGAAAGTTAATAAGAGTGATAATGTGTCTTTCATAAAAGATAATTGGTTAGATGTTGAATTATTGGTTTTGGGGAATAAGTAAACGGGTATTGGACTATTCTTCCTAATTAGTAATTTCGGGGACGAAATTCTTTTAAGGGGGAGGAATGTGACAACCCGGAATTTTTGAGCATTTAAAATCGGGATATTTAATTGATTTTAAATATTCAATAGAGTAATTTTAACTTAAATTACGAATTCAAAATTTATTTGATAATGGAATTATTAAATTAATTAATTTGAAGTTCGGTAAAATGTTGAATTGGGAGTTTTAAGCCTATTACAATAATTTCAAGGCTTGTAAAATTTATATTGATAATACTGAGGATAATAGAAGTTTTAAAATTGAATCTGTAACGACCCAAAATTTTTAAGCATTTAAAATTGGAATATTTAAATTAATTTAAAATATTTAAGGGTTAAATATTAACTTGAATTCAAATATCACTATTTATTTGATAATTAAATTATTGAATTAAATAATTTGAAGTTGAGTAAAATGTTGAATCCGGAGTTTTAAGCCTGTTAAAAATAATTTGAAGGCTTATAAAATTTATGTTGGTAATATTGAGGATAATAGAATGGTTAAAATTGAATCTAACAGTGATTTTTTCAGTCTTTAAAATATAACGTTTAAATTGAATTTAAAACGAGTCTTCCGAGGCACCGTCTCGGATTCCGACGAAACCAGTTCCATTGGATCTGTAATATTGAATTATTATCAGATTTTAAATTTCGTAGCGTTTGGAGTTGTTGTGTGAGCGTACGATAGATAAACGCGCTGAATTTATATCGAAAATTTAAGTTGTTATAACGAGATATTTTATACCTTAACAAAACTTTATAAGATCAGATCAAAGATCAACTCAACTGACCTACTCTGCTCAAGCCAACCTATATTCTTTAACGCGCAGACTTGTTCGATTTAATCGTTTACGTCTCCTCCTCCTTCCAATTCAGAGTACTCAAATCCCTCTCTCCTTTATAATTCTTTCTCGAATCATGACCAAACATTCCCTTTATCTCACATTAAAACTCAAATTGGAAATTGAATCTCATCTCTTTTTAAATCGAAAAAAAAATTCACGAAGAAAATAAAAGCTATAGATAATGGCCGAGCAATTTGATTATCAGTGAAAGCTTTAATTTTTGATTCGAATTCGATGAGCAGTGGGGGGGCGCTCGCGCTTGGTACAGTGGTCGAGTGTGGACTGCAGCAGATGGTCATAGGGCTTCGTTGCGAAGCGATAAGCAGGATTCGTGCTCGATGGGCTTCCCGACGCATGATGCTTTGGAGGGCAAGGGATTGGGATTCGCGTTTGCAATAAGTTGTTTCGATATCTTGTTGGATAATGGAGGACCGCGAGGCCATCTTCTCGAGTGCGATTAGGGTTTTAAAGGAGGATCTTCCAGGTGATGCTGAGCTCGATTTCGTACCTGCCCACCTATTTCGAACCAGAGTATGGAAAATGTTGTTCCAATTCTGCTTATGGATAGACTTGTGTTGTAGCTTTTGGGCAAGCTGGAAGTTTTTTTTAGTAAGCTGTTTTGCCGCGAGCTCGAAAACATCGTGAGGTATATCTAATTTATTCATCTCAAAATTAACATATATCTATATAAGATATGTATGGGAAGGAAATCATATATATACAGAATATATACGTAATCCAGTCTTTGAAATATACAGTAAGTATTAGGTAACTTGTTTTTAATTTTAATCTGAGATAAACACTCATAGATTAAGAAATATATATACATACTTTAATTTACTGGTCGATTTAATTATATATATATATATGTGTGTGTGTGTATACAGCAAAATATTAAATAGTATATATACAGATAAGATATAGAAAGTATTGTTGTTAATTAAATTTATTTTATCAACTGGAAATTTATTTATTCGATTGATCAAATATTAATAAAATAATATAATGTGTATTCAAGGTCTGGGATCGTGAAGAAAACAACTGGTTTATGTTGAATTGCAAAATAAAAAGCAAAGGTGAGTTAATCTCACTCAGTTAAATTGAAATTTAAATAATTAAATTTAAATAATTATTTGAATGGTTTAATTGATTGATGTGCTATAGTTTGGTATATTTTGGGATTGATATTTATGTTGTGCTAACATCTGTGGATGCAGGGAAAACAGGTTGGAGGGATCCAACTGGATTCCTCAACATTTATTTAAATGGTTTAACATTCTCTGTTATGATTATTTGAATACCCTATGATGAATTTTATTGAATTGCTGCAGTTTTTTGAATATATTTCGACCCACTAATTTATCAATATATATAAATTTGGTCTTTGAAAAGAGTGGAGTTTTAAGTAAAACGATTTTAGCGAATTGGGATAAATTAAGAAATAAATTGAAAAGAAATGAAGGTGATATTAAAATATTAATAAATAAATAATTTCGAGTATGGAAAAGAACAAGAATTTTGAATAGACAGAAAATTAATGAATTATAACTTAAGTGATATCAATCAAAGAAATAAAGAATTATGTTAAAATTCAAGTCTAAATTTATTTAAAAGGGTTAAGAAGTAATTTGAGAAATCTAAATTGGTATTTTTAGTTAAAGGTATTTTAAATCATAACTAAGAAGTAAAATCTGAAATTAATGGATTTTGGAATAAAAGGGAGTAAATTGGAAATCAATTTGGAAATTGATTCAACTGTTTGAATTGGAAATTTAAAGAAGAATGTGCAGAGAAGTATATTTCTCTGGATAGCCAAGCACGGTTTCAAAGTAAATTTTAATATAAGTTAAAGACTTTAATGTTGTTTTAATAAGCATGTTTTCGAAAATTTATTATTTCTAAATGTTTAAATTCTAAAGTATTTTTCAAATCTATAATCGTGGTAATTATTTAAAAGGGTAACTTAGTATTTTGTTTTAAAAAAAGTGAAAACCTAGTTTTATATTTTATAAAGTAACCATATTTTCAAATATTTATATAGTATGTATTTTTAATGAATTATTGAAGTAGATTGACTTAAATGTTTTAAAGTATATTTCAAAATAAAGCGTTTAAATTATTTTAAAAATCTAAAGTTTTGTTCTTGGTAATTCCAGTGGAAATAGAAAATACTTGGAATTATTTCTGAGGAAGGAAGATAGTTTGAAAACTATTTTCAAAAAGGGTTTGAAAAGCGGAAATATATCTTGTGAAGATATTTTTGGGATTAATAAATAATTTGGGAAATTATTTACTGGTTGATGGTTGTTTTTGAATATTAATTGATAGTTAAATCACCGACTATCAATATTGGCCAAATGCGTTGATCGTTTCGAAGAGACCGGGATCGAGATTTTTTTCTCGAAAACCACTTCGATCCGGTTTGTACGTTTCGTGTAAACGATTTTGGATTCGAAGATGGAGCAGTGAAGTGCAAGTGCTAGTCGCTACTAATCCTGAGGATATTTCCAAAATGGATGTAGTAGGAATTGTGCCTTCGGCTCCGTTCGAACCCAGGACGGACTTGTATGGATGAATGCTTGCGAAACATCGTCAGGTGGACGATTGGCATTCTAAGGTATATGTTCTATAAAAGGTAACGCTCAGCCTCAAGGCTCATCAAATGGGAATGGCTGAAAATCAGGGATTATGCAGCAAGGCTAGGTGGGTAGCACCCAAGCAGGGTGAGGTCATTTTCGGTCTAGATGTCTCTTTTTATTTCGGCTTAGTGGGCGGTTGCTGATCCCAACCGTGGGGTGATCTCACTCGGGATTATCCAGTAAGGGGTAGTCCCGGTCTTGTGTTGTAGGGGAGCGGGCGTACTCCTCGGTACGGTGATATAGGCCTCGTACTGTGACAGGTGGTACCCCAGTGCCTAGTCATTAGTTGGAAATCCATTCTCCCTACGAGCCTTGTACGAGTTTTGTTTGTATTACCCACTCTGTGGCTAGTAGCTGGAATTTAATCATGTAACAATTTCGGCTATTTTATAAGTATTTGTATATAGACCCTATTATAATATCAGAGGATTTCTATAAAAATTATTTTAGTTATCGTAAGGTAAAAACCCGACATGTTTATTTGTGGCGTGATCTTACGAGATGCTTTTGTTTTCAAAGGATTTTTGAAACTTTAATAATCAATTGAGTGTGATTTTCTCACACTGGTATTCCAGACTGACTCGGGTGTTATTTAACTGTAATGCTCGGGTCAGACCGAGTATTATAGGATATAGGATATGATGCTGTGGAGCTCAGGAGACGAGCTGGATGACGATACGTACTCCCGTACTTGTTTATATGTATATTCCGCTGTGTTGTTAAGTTGTGTATCCAGTTGTATGTTATTGATGTTGAGTTGTGATTGATGTACTCTGATGATGTAATATATAGACAGATATATTTGTTTTTGAGTAAAGATCGTTCATTATCTATTATATTTTATTCCGCTGCGATGGTTAGATTCTGTTGTTGTTTTCTATTTTCTTCTTCTACCTCTTCTTCTTTAACCCAAATGGTTCGTATTTCTATACAACTTGAGTTGATTTAGGTAGAATAGAGTTAACTCAAGGGGTACGGATTAGCGGGTCGTTTCACTTGGTATCAGAGCGAGGTTGGTGATAGTCTTGGCTCTGGTGGGAATTACTCATTAAATAGAGTCTGTAGTACTCTAGAATGAGTTTGAGAGTATTAATAGACATGAGTGCCTATTTGTTAGTGAATATAAAATTGTTTTATATTGCGTTGATTTATCGGTTAAGTGTTTATGGATTTTGGTCGATATATGGGACGCCATATCATCGATAGGAATTTCTAAACTCTTAAACAAGGTAAACCGACACAGTATTGTTTTAAATAGGGTAAATGAAATAATTTTACCCAAAAGTATTTTTGTATATGAAAGAAAATGATTTTTCGTAAATTATTATAGTTATATATAAATGCTTGGTTGTTAGGAATAACAACATTGAATTATTATTAATGAGTAAAATTGAATAAGAAATTAGGATACTAACCAAAGATTAAGAGATAAATTAACAAAATGAATGAAATTTGTAATTGTGATTATAATTGAATAAGGAATTGAAAACCATAATTAAAAACTAGGAAACAAATTCATATATAAATGAAATGTGTAAATGTAAACTATAATGTAAATTATAACGTGATTAATAATTAAAATAAAATAAGATTCTAAAGTAATGTTTGAGTATAAATTTAAAGAGTTTGGAATTTGGAGATTTAAGTTCCTTTGAATTTGATAATGATTCTCAAGGGTTGGGAAGATAGTATATAATGAGAAATATATTTGAATCGGATTTGAGATCCAGTGAGATTTGGAATTTAAACATTTGAAGGGTTTTAAAAGAGATTAAAGCATTGAACTCTAACGGAAGATGGAAAATAACTTCGGTGATGACTGCAGCATCATCGGTGTTTATTTTCGAGTTTCCAAAAGAGGAATTGCTACCAGGATGTCTTGGATTAATGTTTGTTGGAGGAAATTGGTTGATTTTGAAAGTGCAAAGGAATAATTTGGTGAGATATGTGTGTGTGTGTGTGTGTGTGTGTGTGTGTGTTTTCAAAACTGAATGTTGAATTTAAGTTTGGAAAAGAAAATTAGTTAAGTTGGATTCAATGAAACAAAGTTTTGAGATTTAAAATTTATAAGTAACTGATTAATTACTATGGTATGCAAATGAATTGAAAAATCAATATTGGATGATGTTGATTTAAATGTGTAAAATAAGGAGCAGAATAAGTTCAAATGGACTAAAAATAGTAAATGTTTGGATATAAAATTTATTTGTTAACCATGAATTTGTGAATGAATAAGTGGATCAACTATTGAACTGATAAAGTAAAGTTGATATTAATAAGAAGGAATTGAAGATTTTTATCCGGCAATTAAAAGTTAACTTAAGTGAATGAAAGTGAAGAAAATATATTTGAATTTAGCTTGAGATAAGCTAAATAAAATTGAAATTTAAATTGGATTATAATTGGAAGTGTTGTTGAATGAATTGGATTAAAATGGATAAAGAAAAGACTAATCGAATAAATTAGTGAAATGGTTGGGATTTGATCAAAGGAAAATCGAATCAAAGATTGTGAATATGTAATAGAGTTTGGAAATAAAGCTTGAATTATATGGAATTGGATTAAAATAAAAATGATTTGTGACGAAATAAATCCAATTCGAGTATGAATAAATTAAATCGAGAATGAACTTAAGTTATGAAATGGTGGTGAATTGAAGTAAAATTAACTTAAGTTTAAGGCTAGTTGAATTTTCTAATGAATCCAATTCGAGAAAGAATGAATTAAATATGGCCTTGGGTATAATTCTAACAAAATTTAAATGGATGTATGAGAATGGCTAATTAAAGTAAATGGAATTTGATTACATAAGTATCAAATAAATTGGAAATGAAATTAAGTATAAAGTTGAAATAAATAAATTAACTTAAGATTAAAATTTATCGAAGGGTGATTTCGAGGGAAGTGGAAAATTTATTAAATAAAAATTTTAATAATTTAAGTTGAATGAAATAAAATCCTTATTCGAATGAAATAGTTGGATAAGGATTAAATTGAATAAATAAACTTCGATTGCTTATCAAAAGAAATTTAATTGCTTGAAATGAAAGTATGTTTGGCTTAATAAAGGTAAGATCTTGAGTTAAAAGTGAAAGATAAATGTGATTGGGTGTAAATGAATGGAAGCGGGGGAAAATAAATGAGTGTGTGACTTACAAAATTTTAAAAGTGGAATAAATAAGTCAAAATAAAATATTTTGTATCTCGGAAATGAAATAGACATCCAAACTTGAATTATAAAATTTGAATTGAACTCAATATATATATATATATATATATATATATATATAATGAAGTGATTTTGTAATAAAAATTAATATTTAATTGGAAATTGAAGTACTAATTTGGGATAACTTAATAAGTTGAATTGAGAGTTAATAAACTTTGATTATGACCGAGAATTGAGTTATAAATAATATTCAATGCATATTGTCAGTAAACTAAATTGAAGTATTGTCGAATGAAAGAGTTAGATTATGGATTGAATTACAAATAAATTCAAGAGAGTGGAAATAAAATTATGAATTGGCCTTGTAATTAAATAAATAGATTCGGAAATGAACTGTGAATGTGAACTAAATCTTTTTTTCAAATGAATACATGAATAAACAAAGTGAGTTAAGTTAGTAAGTGAAATGGGTTTAGTAAATAAAAATCAATTCAAGAATATAAATCGGAGATTGTTTATAAAAATATATATATGTAGCCTTATCGTTATTATAAACTGATAGAAGTAGCAGAGATTGATTTTTGAAATCAATTAAATCGAAAATGGGTTGTTTAGACATAAATATGAATTGAAGATAAGTAAATGAGTTGTAACTCACTTGTGATGAATGAAAATGGTATATGAATCGGTTGAAAGCAAAATTGAACTAGTTTGGAAACTATACAATTGCTTATGGAAGTATTTATAATGCATTACTTATGTTGTTGATATGTTGTAGCAGTTTAAATGAATGAAATGTTATAAATTTCATAAATATGTTACTTATGTGTTTAAATTCAGTAAGTACATGTACCGGGAAGCCGTTTGGATGGATTTTGGTCACGCTAGATGCTAAGAATATAAGCTGTTTGCTTAAAAATGCTAAATAAGGTACGCCTACGCAATAAAAATAGGAAATATGAACTGTTTTTGGTTTTTTTGATCGTGTGGGTCGATGTATATATATTTATATCTTTTGTCAAATTGCAAAAGCTCCTCCGCACAAAGGAGACTCTGCCACAAATTTTCAGAAATTTTGGGAGTTAGAAAATTTTTGAAAATTTGGAAAATTTTATTAACGACAAAACGATTTCAAACTGGAAATTAAAATAAATTAGTGAATGACGCTAATTTAAAATAATGACATGAATCAGTATAAATGAAAAATAAAATTTTAATATTCAGAGTTAAAGATAGATGGAATTCGGATGTAAATGAAAGAATCAATTTGAATAGAATAGATATAAACTAAAAATGGTGAAGTGAAAATAAATAAAGGAGCATATTAAATACTTATACCAAACTTAAGAAAGGAATAGTGAATTCTTAATTGGAAATTGATAATACAAATATATTCCAAGTTAATATTTGGATGAATAGATATTGGCATTTTGTGAGAAAATCGATAAAATGTTTTTGGAATGTTGTGATGGGATATTATTGCTAAGTAAGTTATGCAGGTATTATAAAAGGAAAAAGGAAAATTGATTTTGATTTCAGAAGATGAATTTGAATTGCTCGACAAAAAAAGGTATGTGTTTAAATTTCTGTGAAATTTGATTGGGTTTTTGGATCTAGCCACTTGGCTTTTTGTTTTCTTTTGGAATTTTGGAGCCCGTAGAGGCCTTTTGTAGTTGTACCGAGCTAGCCGCGCAAAGGAGACGCTGGCAAAAATTTTCGGAAATTTAGAGAGTTATAAAATTTTTGAGAAAATTTTAGTAATTCAAATTTGGTTTTAAATTGAGACTTGAATGGTTAAACAGATAGTATTGTTTGATACTATTGGGAGAGTTTGGGAAGTTAACAAGAATAATAATGGATCTTTTATAAGAAGATAGTGGATAAGATGTCGAATTGTTAGAAACCGTTTGGTTTCGTGGAAAAAGTAAACGGGTATTGCACCATTCCTGTTAATTAGTAATTTCGGGGACGAAATTCTTTTAAGGAGGGAGGAATGTGACGACCCTGAATTTTTAAGCATTTAAAATTGGAATATTTAAATTAATTTAAAATATTTAAGGGTTAAATATTAACTTGAATTCAAATATCACTATTTGTTTGATAATTAAATTATTGAATTAAATAATTTGAAGTTGAGTAAAATGTTGAATCCGGAGTTTTAAGCCTGTTAAAAATAATTTGAAGGCTTATAAAATTTATGTTGGTAATATTGAGGATAATAGAATGGTTAAAATTGAATCTAACAGTGATTTGTTCAGTCTTGAAAATATAACGTTTAAATAGAATTTAAAAAGAGTCTTCCGAGGCACAGTCTCGGATTTCGACGAAACCGGTTCCATTGGATCCGTATATTGAATTATTATCGGATTCCAAATTTCGTAGCGTTCGGAGTTGTTGTGTGAGCGTACGATAGATAAACGCGCTGAATTTATATCAAAAATTTAAGTTGTTATAACAAGATATTTTATACCTTAATAAAACTTTATAAGGTCAGATCAAAGATCAACTCAGTCGACCTACTCTGCTCAAGCCAACCTATATTCTTTAACGCACAGACTTGTTCGATTTAATCGTTTACGCCTCCTCCTCCTTCCAGTTCAGAGTACTCAAATCCCTCTCTCCTTTATAATTCTTTCTCGAATCGTGACCAAACATTCCCTTTATCTCACGTTAAAACTCAAATTGGAAATTGAATCTCATCTCTTTTTAAATCGAAAAAAAAATTCACGAAGAAAATAAAAGCTATAAATAATGGCCGAGCAATTTGATTATCAGTGAAAGCTTTAATTTCTGATTCGAATTCGAATTCGATGAGCAGAGGGGGGGCGATCGCGCTTGGTACAGTGGTCGAGTGTGGACTTCAGCAGATGGTCATAGGGCTTCGTTGCGAAGCGATAAGCAGGATTCGTGCTCTATGGGCTTCCCGACGCGTGATGCTTTGGAGGGCAAGGGATTGGGATTCGCGTTTGCAGTAAGTTGTTTCGATATCTTGTTGGATAATGGAGGACCGTAAGGCCATCTTCTCGAGTGCGATTAGGGTTTTAAAGGAGGAGCTTCCAGGTGATGCCAAGCTCGATTTCGTCCCTTCCCACCTATTCCGAACCAGAGTATGGAAACTGTTGTTCCTATTCTGCTTGTGGATAGACTTATGTTGTAGCTTTTGGGCAAGCTGGAAATTTTTTTTTAGTAAGCTGTTTTGTCGCGAGCTCGAAAATATCGTGAGGTATATCTAATTTATTCATCTCAAAATTAACATATGTCTATATAAGATATGTATAGGAAGGAAATCCTATATATACAGAATATATAAGTAATCCAGTCTTTGAAATATACAATAAGTATTAGGTAACTTGTTTTTAATTTTAATCTGAGATAAACATTCATAGATTAAGAAATATATATATACATACTTTAATTTACTGGTCGATTTAATTATATATATATATATATATGTATACAGCAAAATATGAAATAGTATATATACACATAAGATGTAGAAAGTAAAAATTTTAAACAGTAATGTATATATTTGTTTTCTGAAACTAATTTTTGTTAAACGAAAATTAGTTTAAATTAAATTGTTGTTAATTAACTTTAATTTATCAACTGGAAATTTATTTATTCGATTGATCAAATATTAATAAATTCATATAATATGTATTCAAGGTCTGGGATCATGAAGAAAACAACTGGTTTGGGCTGAATTGCAAAATAAAAAAGCAAAGGTGAGTTAATCTCACTCAGTTAAATTTAAATTTAAATAATTAAATTTAAATAATTGTTTGAATGGTTGAATTGATTGATGTGTTATAGTTTGGTATATTTTGGGATTGATATTTATGTTGTGCTAACATCTGTGGATGCAGGGAAAACAGGTTGGAGGGATCCAACTGGATTCCTCAACATTTATTTAAATCGTTTAATATTCTCTGTTATGATTATTTGGATACCGTATGATGAATTTTATTGAATTGTTGCAGTTGCTTGAATATATTTCAACCACTAAGTCATCAATATATATAAATTTGGTCTTTGAAAAGAGTGGAGTTTTAAGTAAAACGATTTTAGCGAATTGGGATAAATTAAGAAATACATTGAAAAAAAATGAAGGTGATATTAAAATATTAATAAATAAATAATTTCGAGTATGGAAAAGAATATGAATTTTGAATAGACAGAATATTAATGAATTATAACTTAAGTGATATCAATCAAAGAAATAAATAATTATGTTAAAATTCAAAGTCTAAATTCATTTAAAAGGGTTAAGAAGTAATTTGAGAAACTAAAACTGGTATTACTAGTTAAAGGTATTTTAAATCATAATTATGAAGTAAAATATGAAATTAATGGATTTTGGAATAAAAGGGAGTAAATTGGAAATCAATTTGGAAATTGATTCAAGTGTTTGAATTGGAAATTTAAAGAAGAATGTGCAGAGAAGTATATTTCCCTGGATAGCCAAGCACGGTTTCAAAGTAAATTTAAATATAAGTTAAAGACTTTAATGTTGTTTTAAAAAGCGTGTTTTTGAAAATTTATTATTTCTAAATGTTTAAATTCTAAAGTAAGTATTTTTCAAATCTATAATCGTGGTAATTATTTAAAAGGGTAACTTAGTATTTTGTTTTAAAAAAAGTGAAAACCTAGTTTTATATTTTATAAAATAACCATATTTTCAAATATTTATATAGTATGTATTTTTAATGAATTATTCAAGTAGTTTAACTCAAATGTTTTAAAATATATTTCAAAATAAAGCGTTTAAATTATTTTAAAAATCTAAAGTTTTGTGCTTGGTAATTCCAGTGGAAATAGAAAATACTTGGAATTATTTCTGAGGAAGGAAGATAGTTTGAAAACTATTTTCACAAAGGGTTTGAAAAGCGGAAATATATCTTGTGAAGATATTTTTGGGATTAATAAATAATTTGGGAAATTATTTACTGGTTGATGGTTGTTTTTGAATATTAATTGATAGTTAAATCACCGACTATCAATATTGGCCAAATGCATTGATCATTTCGAAGAGACCGGGATCGAGATTTATTTCTCGAAAACCACTTCGATCCGGTTTGTACGTTTCGTGTAAACGATTTTGGATTCGAAGATGGAGCAGTGAAGTGCAAGTGCTAGTCGCTACTAATCCTGAGGATATTTCCAAAATGGATGTAGTAGGAATTGTGCCTTCGGTTCCGTTCGAACCCGGGACGGACTTGTATGGATGAATGCTTGCGAAACATCGTCAGGTGGACGATGGGCATTCTAAGGTATATGTTCTATAAAAGTAACGCTTAGCCTCAAGCCTCGGTACGGTGGGCAGCACCCAAGCAGGGTGAGGTCATTTCCTGTCTAGATGTCCCTTTTTATTTCGACTTAGTGGGCGGTTGCTGATCCCAACCGCGGGGTGATCTTACTCGGGATTATCCAGTAAGGGGTAGTCCCGGTCTTGTGTTGTAGGAGAGCGGGCGTACTCCTCGGTACGGTAATCTAGGCCCCGTACTGTGACAGGTTGTACCCCAGTGCCTAGTCATTAGTTGGAAATCCATTCTCCCTAGGAGCTTTGTACGAGTTTTGTTTGTATTACCCACTCTGTGGCGAGTAGTTGGAATTTAATCATGTAACAATTTTGGCTATTTTATAAGTATTTGTATATAGACCCTATTATAATATCAGAGGATTTCTATAAAAATTATTTTAGCTATCGTAAGGTAAAAACCCGATATGTTTATTTGCGGCGTGGTCTTACGAGATGCTTTTGTTTTCAAAGGATTTTTGAAACTTTAATAATCAATTGAGTGTGATTTTCTCACGCTGGTATTCCAGACTGACTCGGGTGTTATTTAACTGTAATGCTCGGATCAGACCGAGTATTATAGGATACAGGATATGATGCTGTGGAGCTCAGGAGACGATCTGGATGACGATACGTACTCCCGTACTTGTTTAAATGTATATTCCGTTGTATTTATACGTACTCCCATACTTGGTTAATTAAATTTGAAATTGTATTTTAAAATTAATAGAAAATGAATTTATATAAAATAAGGTGGTTGGGTTAAACTTATATAAATTGGAAAAAAAAATATGGGAGTTTAAACATTGAAGTAGCTATATAAAGTTGGTCTAAAATTTAATTTTTAGATAAATTAAATTTTAGTTTAATTTAGATAAATAAATGGAAATTTATTTCTGTTTTATTTGGAATCTTAATAAATCGTAAATTGGTCTATACAAGGTTAGAAATTGCGGAAACAAGACGAGTTTGAGGTGAATGGAAATCTTAGGCCAAAGGTGAGTTAATCTCACTCGGTTAATTTAAATTTAAATGATTAAATTTAAATAGTTGTTTGAATGCTTGAATTGATTGATGTGGTATAGTATGGTATAATTTGAAATTGGCATATTATGTTGTGCTAACGTCTTTGGATGCAGGGAAAACAAGTTGGAGGGATCCAACTGCACCCCTCAACATTTATTTAAATTTTTTTTAATACCCTCTGTTGTGATTATTTGATATTCTATGATGAATATATTGGAATATTGAATGCAATGATTTGATTGGCTATATTTGGATATAATGGGTTACCAAAAATATGTAAATTGGATTTTGGAAAGAAAATAAAAGAAGTGGATTAGTAAGCGAAATAATTATATAAATTTTGAATAAATTAAGAATGAATAAAATGAAATGGATGTGATATCACAATACTGATAAATAACTTCATGTATGAAAAGATTTTGAATAATCAAAAAATTAATGAATTGTAAAATCAAGTAATATTATTTCAAAGGAATAAAGAATTATTTAAAAATTTAAAGTTCAAATTTATTTAAAGGAATAAAGAAGTAATTTGAGGAATCTAAATTGGTATTTCAATTAAAAGTATTTTAAACATAATTAAGGAATAAAATATGAAATTAAAAGATTTTTGGATAAATGAAGTGAATTGGAAATCAATTTGGAAATTGATTTAAGTGTGTGAAATTGGATATTTGGAAGAATAAATTCAAGGCGGGAATTTATTAAAGGAATGAGAAGAATTGTTTAAAAATAAACAATGATTTATTTTTAAAGGTTGTGAGGAGAAGTATATTTCTCTAGATAGCCAAGTACGTTTTCAAAGTAAGTTTTTAGAATAAAATAAAGGTTTTAATGTTGTTTTACAAAGTATGTTCTTGGAAATGTATTTTTTTTCTAAATGTTTAAATTCTAAAGTAAATATTTTTCAAATTTATTATTGTAATAATTATTTAAAGGTGACTCAGTATTTTATTTTAAAAAGTGAAAACCTAGTTTTATATTTATAAAGTAACATTATTTTCAAATATTCATATAGTATATATTTTTAACAAATTATTGAAGTAGTTTTAACTTAAATATTTTAAAGTATATTTCAAAGTAAGCATTTTAAATTATTTTTAAATATAAAGTTTGTGCTTGGTGATTTCAGTAGAAATAGAAATATTTGGAATTTATTTTGAAAAGGAAGATAGTTTGAAACTGTTTTCAAAGGATTGGAATTGAAATATATCTTGTAGAGATATTTGTGAAGTTAATAAATAATTTGGGAAAATTATTTATTGTTTGATGGATGTTTGTAAATATAAATTGATAGTTAAATCACCGACTATCAATATGGGACAAATAGTTGATCGTTTGGAAGAGACCGGGATCGAGATTTCTTTCTCGAAAACCACTTCGATCCGGTTTGTACGTTTCGGGAAAACGAGTTTGGATTCAATGCCTTACGTTTTGGGAAAACCACTAATCTTGAGGATATTTCCGGAATAGATGTAGTAGGAATAATGCCTTCGGTTCCGTTCGAACCCGGGACGGACTTGTATGGATGAATGCTTGCGAAACATCGTCAGGTGGATGGTGGGCATTCTAAGGGTTATGTTCTATAAAGGTAACGCTTAGCCTCAAGCCTCATCAAATGGGAATGACTGAAAATCAGGGGTTATGCAGCAAGGCTAGGTGAGTAGCACCCAAGCAGGGTGAGGTCATTCCTATCTAGATGTCCCTTTTTATTTCGGCTTAGTGGGCGGTTGCTGATCCCAACCGCAGGGTGATCTCACTCGGGATTATCCAGTAAGAGGTAGTCCCGGTCTTGTGTTGCAGGAGAGCGGGTGTACTCCTCGGTATGGTGATCTAGGCCTCGTACTGTGACAGGTGGTACCCCAGTGCCTAGTCATTAGTTGGAAATCCATTCTCCCTACGAGCCTTGTACGGGTTTTGTTTGTATTACCCACTCTGTGGCTAGTAGTTGGAATTTAATGAATATAACAATTTCGGCTATTTTATAAGTATTTGTATATAGACCCTATTATAATATCAGAAGATTTCTATAAAAATTGTTTTAGCTATCGTAAGGTCAAAACCCGACATGTTTATTTGTGGCGTGATCTTACGAGATGCTTTTGTTTTCAAAGGATTTTTGAAACTTTAATAATCAATTGGGTGTGATTTTCTCACGCTGGTATTCCAGACTGACTCGGGTGTTATTTAACTGTAATGCTCGGGTCAGACCGAGTATTATAGGATACAGGATATGATGCTGTGGAGCTCAGGAGCCGAGCTGGATGACGATACGTATTTCCGTACTTGTTTATGTATATATTCTGTTGTGTTGAGTTGCTGTGTATCCATTTGTATGTTGTTGATGTTGAACTGTGATTGATGTACTCTGATGATGTAATATATAAACAGCTATATTTGATTTTGGTGTAAAGATATGTTAATATCTATTATATTTTATTCCGCTGCGATGGTTAGATTCTGTTGTTGATTTTTATTTTCTTCTTCTACCTCTTCTTCTTTAACCCAAATGATTTTTATTTCTGTACAACTTGAGTTGTTCTAAGTAGAATAGTGATGACTCAAGGGGTACTGATTTGCGGGTCGTTACAATTTTACCATACGTGGTTTATCTGTAAGGACTTTGATGGAATATGCCTGAAAGTAGGGCTGTAGCTTTCTGGCTATAAGAAGAAGACTGTATGCGATCTTTTCAAAAACTGAGTAGTTCAGCTCTAGCCATGACAATCGCTTGCTTGTAAAATAGATAGGCCTCTGTATCCCTTCATCCTCTCTTATCACTGCAGTACTAATAGCCTGATTAGTTATAGCCAAATAGATATACAAGTTCTCGCCTGTTATTGGTTTCAACAATACAGGTTGTTGACCAAATGGTCTTTTAGATAATGGAATGTTGCTTCACAGTCCTCGGCCATAAAAAATTGCAACCCTTCTTTACTTAGTTGGAGACTGTGATGCATTTGTTTGTAGCTTTAGATATGAATATGCTAAATGCTGTTATTCTACCATTTAGGCTCATTAGATCCTTCGGTTTCTCTAGGATTTTCATCTTTTTTATAGCATCAATCTTCTTGCGGTTCACTTCGATTCCTCATTTGCTTACTATATGTCCAAGAAACTTGCCCGACTGGATGGAGAGAATGCATTCAGAGGATTTAATTTCATGCGATACTGCCTTAACCCCGAAGGTCTGTTCCAAATCTTTGACATGGTATTGGGCTTCCTTTGGCTTAAGTAACATATCATTCATCTACACCTCAATGTTCTTTTCGATATGATCAGCAAACATAGTGTTCACTAACCTGTGATAGGTAGACCATATGTTCTTAAGTCGGAACAAAAAGATTTTGTAGCGGTACGACCCTTTGTCTGTTACAAAGCTAGTGTGTTCTAATCTAGTTCAAATATAGCTATCCGATTATGTGTTGAATAGGCATCCATAAACGATAATAGCTCACGTCCACTAGTCGTGTCTACCTGTTAACAAGGTTCCTTGTTAACACCCCAAAGTAGGAATAAAAGTGAAAATGACCTCTTTGAAACCACCTTTCGAATCAATCAAGACTCCTTCGAAACCGCCTTTTAAAATATTGAGGTAAATAGGATTAAAACTAAGAATGTCCACTTTGAAACCACCTTTCAAATCAGTCAAGATAATCTAAGGCTTGAAATCTCCTTTCGAAATGGTTGAGGTAATTGAAGGATGTAGCCTAATGGTGACTAAGGATTTTAACTATGTTAACAGGGTTTTATTCCTTAGAAAGGTATCCTTTTGACAAGCTTTGATGCAAGCACTCAATAATCAAATTCATGTATGACATTGAACCAGATCCTATGTACTTGAAAACACCATGCACTTGCTTTTTTAATAATTTTTCATGAATACAAGAGGCCGAAGTATTACAAGGAAGTAAAATCCCCAATTTGATTTAAGGATTTAAGATTTACAAATTTAAGGAAAGAATAGGTACCGAATAAATGAATTCAGATCCCTAAAACGATACCCCGATGTTCTTATTTATAGGCACAGATTGAACCCTTTCGCATCAGTCCTGTTGATTTAGTCGAAAGGGTGCGTTGAATACCTTTCGTCATTGTTGAATTTAGAATGCCCTTCTAATTTTTCTATTGAATGGAACTTGGGGGCTTTCGACTCCATCGGAAGGTATAAAATTGGCCTTCGTCTTGTTATTGATGCGATATGTAAGTAGGAGAGGGTGTTGGCTTTTGACACCTCCGAAAGGTGTATTTTTGGGACTTCGAATGACTTTGAAGAATAGTAGAAGGATTGGTCATGGAAAGTAGCTTTCGAAAGCATTTCCATTGATTAATGTGAAATCTCCATCATCTGGTATTTAAGGAAAGCAATATTGGCCATATATAAGATCTCCTTCACATTCGCGGAAGGTTTCAACCAATTTGAAAGGCCGATCTATGCTTTCAAAGGGGTTGCTTTGGCCAAATATTCTTCTATGAAAGGTAAACAGTGGCGAACCTAACTGCTTTAAAAGGTTTGGAACATATGTGGAAGCTTGTTATCTGATACCTTTGGAAGATGCCTTTAACTCATACGAAATCATTTTATGCATGCAGAACCAAGTGTTTCGAAAGTGGTTAACTGAAGCAAAAGGGTTGCCTCATTCCCCTTTGACCCCTTCGAAAGTCCATTGCTCATCCAATAGTTTGCAAAAGCATCCCTTCAACTCCTTCAAAAGGTCTTGATATTGTCATCATTATTCATGAATCTTTCTTTTATATTCCTTCAATTTTTGATGAAGTTGGAGTGATTTCTGATGATAACACTTGCTATCCTGGCGAAGGGATGCACTTGAATTTTTAGGTCATTTATTTCGACACCATCATTATTTCAGCATAAACTTTTTTCCACCTTTTAGTATTCCTAAATGAATTATGACCGTTTATTTAAATTTGACCGAATGGCTTTCCTTGCATTTTCTTTGCTTATAAATCACGCTTCCTTCTTCCCCTTTTCATTTACCTGTAATCAAAAACCATGAAACAAGAACCGAAAATTTCAGCTTCTTACTAAATTTTCGATTTTAGGAGTTGCAAGTTCAAATTTAAGGTATTTATCTATTGTTCTTTGTTATGGATCGATTTTTCACGTTTAATTTCAATTTCAAATTCTTAAGGATCAAATTTGCCTTACTGTATAATTTTTTGAATGATTTGAGTTTATCATTCGTATAAAATGATTTCTAGTTTCATTTTTTATGCTAACATGGATTAATCCATGGCATTAATTTAGAGTTCGAGTTTGGATTTACTAATTTGGGTTTTTTCTACAGTTTAAATGAAAACTCAGGCTCGAATTCTATTACGCTCAAATTCATTTGGGTTTTCTTAAGGTCAGAAATTAACGTCCATCGCTGTGAATTGAATTAAGAAGATTATACATTTTGCTATAGTCGAAAACCTTATCCAACTTTTTGGCTTGATCGAAACCCCCGAAATTGAGACATGCTTATCCATTTGCATGCTTTCAAAATTCTATCTTGCTCTTTTGGCATATTTTAAAACCATAATAGTCAACAGGAATATAACTATCATTTTTACAACAGAAACATTGTCGAAACATCTTAAGGCCCTTTCATTTGTATTGAAATTCCTTCGCTCCGACTCTTTCAACTTAATGAGAGTATGGCACTTTGGAAGTGTTTATATTTTTAAGTTGAATAAAATTTACGGGTTTCAACATTGTTGAAAGGTATCTTTGACTTGATTGGGAATGTTGTTAATGGCTTCGACAATGTTTCATATCCAGTTTGGTATTGTGTGGATAGTTGCACTCATTACTAGTAAAATCTTTTCCTTTGGGCTTTCCACATTGTTGAAGGGTGTGTTCAGGTGCCTGTATTCCATCTTCCCTTTCGACACTGTCGAAAGCTCAGTGAGTGTCATAATTTTCATTAACTTTTATCCCCCTTCAAAGGCATGGAACTATATGATTTGGAGGATATTTGAACCATTGCTATGGACTTTCGACAACTTCGAACGGCATTAATAGTGAAATGAATTATAACTTTTATGAAACTATTTCATCTAGTTGGATCATGGGTTTCAAAAATCTTCCAAGAAATCGAAAAAGGATACAGTTTTAGAACTAGAATCTTCCCTAAAAAAGACTGAAGCAGTTTCAAGGCATTCCCTTATATCTTCACAAGACAAAGTAGACCTAATCCTAAATGACTTTGGAATTATGGAAGTTGAAGTTATTCCTCCTGGCGACATTGGCATCATTCAAAATCCTTTCGAAGGATATTTTGCTTATACCTCCATCCACATTTGGCATGGATATTTCATTCCATTTCCTAAGTTTTGCCAAGATTTCTAAGTTACCTTAGCATAGCTCCCATTCAATTGTCGCCAAATGTATATACATATCTTGTCTCCCTGGAGTTTATGGCCTTAAAGTCGAGCATTCCTTCTCTAAGTGCTGATGTTCTCAATTATTTAGTGCATATCTTCAATCTTAGCAATATGAACAGCTAACTTTTCAAGGCTAACCCTCACAAGAAGTTAATTTCAGAGGGAGTAAACAAGTTCAAAGACTGGGAAACAAAATTCTTTTATGTTAAATGTTTTCCAAGTATTAGTGGAGCTTTCCCTTCTCCTCGTAAGTATATCATTACCATTATTTTTCATCAAACTGTTTTCTTTTGTTGAATTATGTTTTTTATCAAGCCCGGCTTCCAAGGATCTTGATAATGAAGGTAGGAGAATTGTGAAGTTGTTAGCTGCTGCCTCGAACAAAATTGGGATTAGGCTTACCTTGTTGACATCTAGTAATCTTCAAATTATTCTTTCCTTCCAGAATACCATAGGATTCTTAGACAACCTCCCCTTGTCCAACATACCTCCACGACCAAATGCTTCCTATCCTTGGGTGATCCCTGAAGCTTTCCATCTCTGTCTTCGATTTGTCCTGGCCAACCTTGTAATCTTAAGCGTATCATTTGTAACTTACCATATTGTTACTCCTTAATTGCTTTTCTAACTTATTCCTCTTGGTTTTAAGAGTTGCTCTTTTAACTGAATTATCCACAAGTGATCCACTCCACTATCTTTTGAATCTAGTGCTTTATCTTTGACCAAGGCCATTGCTAGGTCGAGAATGATCACTACAATAAAATTGAACCGGGTGACTTCTGCAGATCCTTCTTCCAAGAAAATTAAAAGTGCAAATGTCTAGTCTTCTCTTCCTCCGAAAGAGGGTGAACCTGTTGATGTAGGTAAAGCTATGGAAGGTCCTACTCTTGATGCCACATTGACCAACCCAAAATTATCCCTTCAAAGGACGACTTCACGTCTCACATAGTCATGTCCAATTTTCCTAGTGTCATTGAGTAGATGCAAAAGGACTTTGGCACTTCAAATCCCTCCTAGGAGTTGAGTCCCTATAGACTCCCATCACTGGTGTCTCTTAATGATTTTGAAGAGATTGTACAATCAATTATTAATTCTCCATCATTCACTTCTATTCAACTGCCTTTCTCTGTACCCGATCCAATAAGTTATTATCGATCCCTTATCGAACAACAACTTCTAGTATGTTTCATACTACTTCATTTTCTTTTTTCCATTTTCTTTTGAATCTTGGTTTACGTTTTTTGTTTCCTTTCAAATCTCCAAAAGTTGGTGCTCCCTCTAAGAAACCGTTTCAAAGTCTTCCACTAAGACATCAAAGCTCAAAGAAGAAGTCTCAACTCTAAGTAACGAAATTACTTTCCTCGCTACTACTAAGGATAACGCAATGTGGGAACAAGAAAGATTGAGCGCTTCTCCTATTCAAGCAGGATCTATAATTTACGAGAAGAGGAAGGTAAACAAATCCTAGCCGATGAGGTTTTGGCATTGAAAATGACTCTAAAAGAGTCAAAGGACGAAAAGGCCAAGATGAATGCTAAACATGTTTCTCTAAAGAATAGATGTACATTTTTAGAGGAAATTGGAGAAGAAAGGAATTCTTTAACCATGGCCATCAAAACCATCTTCGAGGCTAAGAAAAAAGTGTCTCAATTTCTAGGCACCTCTCTGAATGACATAATCATAAATTCTTATGAAGATGCACTCATGCTAGTTTACTCTAGTAATATTGAGTAGTGCCCAGATTTGAGCTTTCCCTCACTTGATCATGTATTGATTAAAAGATTCATGAACAAAATCAAAGAATTGGAGCAAGGAATTGAGGTCCCTGACAGAAGAGAAGTTGATGCCGCAAAGCTTCTATCTTTCGAAGTCCCTCCTATAGGAGGTGAGTCTGATTCGGATGAGGAGGGAGACAATAAAGATGATGAAGCCATTGTTGGAGAAGGAGGCAATTACGATGACAATGATAATGGTAGCCCTGATAATGATAATAGAGGTCAGGGTTTTGGCATTAATAAAGGAGATCATGATGGCTCCCATAGAAGGGGTGATGATAACACTTCCAAGGCTTTAGATAAAGTCATCCTCGATCCTAGTGCCCATGAAATGGGTCAAACTGAATTTATTGAACCTTCTAATATACATGAAAAGACACCGATTTTGATGTTAAAGAGCAAGAGGAGAAAAAGCAGACCCTTCAAACTTCAATCCATATTTCTCAAATATGGAAATCTTTTTCAAAACGGCTCATTTCGAGATAACATTGGCTAATATCTTTCCATTTTAGATAAGGAAGAAGTCCATTCATCTTTAGCAAACAAAGCTTGAAAGAAAATAGGAAGAAATAAATAGGTTGTATATGGAGTTAAATAATATTAAAAGAACAAAATGCACTCTCTGACAAGTATCATAAGTTTAATAAAAGCACTACAGTATTAGCATCTTCTAAAGATCGAGATGTCGACTGAAAAAGGCATGCATGTGCTATGAGAAGCTCTTAGAAGAGAACATGGAATTAATAATACTCTTTTGGATGTTGATTGAGGATAGAGATATCCTGGTAGATTTACTATATAAAGCTTATTGCATACATCTAACTGTGGATTTTTCATACTTGGATGATTTAAGTGAGGGGTTTACTTAGGTATCTACCTAAGAGATACTTAAATGAATTTGGGATTGATACTCATCTGGGAGCTTGCTGTAATTTATTGCAAGTAAACTCAATTCCTTGCGTATTGTCTCTACAAACTTAAATATTATAAGGATAAATTCATTCTTGAGTTGTTTAAAAAATCGATCTTGTACGAACCAGATGAAAATTTGTAACCATGTAATTATACTGATCTATAAATTTTCTATATTGGTTCTCTCTTATACTTAGTTATATATTATTACGTTATTACAGAGTGAATGTCTTTTAAGCAGTCGTGTTATTAGGGATTACTTAGGGAACTATGTCAAATTAAAAAAATCTACTTAGAAAAAGCCTTGCTCTTGAAATCCTCAAGATTGGCAATATTGCTTACTTAGAGATTTACAAAAGTTTATATGTAACATCCTTGCCTTTGCTTTGATTTCCTTGGTGAAGAAAGGAAAAGCTCCATAAGAAATACCTATATATCATACAAAATTGATTTGTGGTCGTGATAGTCCTCCAGCCGGAAAATAGGATTGTAGCAAGTGTCCCTAAGTTATTATGCCATAAGGATTTAATACCACATTTGACTCAACTATCACCCTTTTGGCTAACTCTTTAAAACAAGTTTTAAAATGTTGTTTATAGACTTTAAGTATGATAGGGAAAAGCAAGTATTTGATTTATAACATTGATATTGTGCCCTTTATTTTATTTCTTTTTGAGTTATAACTTCTACAATTGTAATAAATAAATTAGTTCTCTGGGTATTAATTTGTTTTTTGTTTATTTGAATATGAATTATAGTTATCTATCACACCACTCTCACTAGATTCGTTATCTTATTTGACCAATATTAGAGATAATTTGGTAGCAGATCTTGAGAAGAGAAGCCTTAAAGATCCTTTGTCCACCCGATTTCAAGGTAATGTTGAAGCGTTGGATTGGCGTAAGAAATTTTTGCTTCAAAAGGTGGTTATTAGAGATCTTAATGGTCAAATCAATAGTCTCGAAGCGAATATCAAGAAAGAAGATGAAACAATTTCCCAACTGAAATGCCAAATTAAATCAAACCCTTCAATTCACTTTGATCATGAGACGTCTAAGCTTCTCCAATAGGTAAGCGGCTTGGAGATAAAATTAAAAGATATTCAAGCTCCGTGCATATCCTTGGAATTTATCATGGCAGGATGCATTTGAAAAATCAATATACCGACTTCTCCAATCGCTTCTTCTATTGTGAAATTAACATAGTGTTCATCTTTGGCTATTCAGAAATTTCCTGGTACAATAAATTCTCCTCTAGGTTTAGACGAGAAGGTGGCAGGTGAATGGTGTAAAAGGGTTAAGTTTGAAATGGTGAGATATTTTAACAATCAACGGAAAGTAAGGTACACGCAACGCATTAATGAATATGCAGCCAAAATCCAAAGGCTTGAACATGATAAATATCTTCTTCAAAAGCATATTACCAATTTTGAATGATAAAACAAGACCCTTAAAGGTGCTAACAATGGTTTCAACTGTGCTTTGAACGCTTGTATTGAATATATTGATAGTGCCGACAAAATTAAGAAGGAAAAGAATCTCAAAGAAATTCTATGCATAGCGATTGGCCACATTGTTGATCATCTAATTGCTGAGAACTTTTGGTTGTCCAAGGTCTTTAAAGTATACACTAATTTCAAATAATATTCCTACAAATAATTTTGTAAATTATGTAAATATCACTTGGTTTGTTATCCTTTCATGCACTCATAATTTTGTTTCTGAATTTTTCTTTTGATAGACTTAACTACGGCCATCTTTTGTGTTTGTTGAATCATTTTATCTTCCGCATCAATCTTGTTTTCCTATAAAGTATAAAG
Source organism: Allium cepa (assembly GCA_030765085.1). Classification (NCBI taxonomy): domain Eukaryota; kingdom Viridiplantae; phylum Streptophyta; class Magnoliopsida; order Asparagales; family Amaryllidaceae; genus Allium; species Allium cepa. Next base: position 504,058,963 of record CM060945.1, read on the forward strand.
CAAGTAACATTTCTCATTATTAGTTTGAAGTTTATGCAAACATATGCCTATTGGTTTGCTCATAACATTGTTGGAGATAATATTAGAAATTTGATAATAAAAGTCTAGAATTCTAATTTTGGGAATAATGGAAATTAATGGATTATTATCGTAAGATAACAAGTAAAGAGAAACCCACGGTTTGGATGATACTAGACCCGAAATCCTTGTCCGTCAATAACAAAAACCCCTATATTCAACTTTGGTAATAATGAGAGAAGTCTAGAATTTCTTCTTTGGATGCATTAATAGAAGACCAGAAATTTAATTATGGAAATAATGGAGGACTAAAAATTTAACATTAATAATAGAAGTTCATAAATCTTCTTCTAAAAATAATAGAAGATTCAAAACTCATATTTGTGTAATGATTCGATAAGTGAAATCTATAAGTTAATAGTTGTAGACCTGAGACCCAGATTCGGGTATTAAGAGAGATCCAAGATCATTGTCTAAAAATTAGTAGAAGACCTGAGGTCCATAAATGAGGACTTGAAATATCATGAGACCCGAAACCCAAATTCGAGTATTAGTTATTGAAGTTCAGATTTCATCTTCTGAATATAACGGCAGCCCATGAATTCATAATAAAAGATCTGAAACCCAAATTTGGGTATTAATGAGCGAAGTCCAAAAATCATCTTTTTGGAAATTAGCTGATGAAAGTGAATTAATATGTAATTTGAAAATTGTTATCCGAAATTAAAAGACGATTAGAAATCTATTCCAAGAAATAATGGAAGTTCAGAAGTGCTTATCTGAGCCTTTCATTTTATGTCACTCTCCGAACTTTGATTATCTAATCCTTTTGCTTCGTGTTACTTCTTTGATTCATGGAACTTAATTCTTTCGGTACATGCCATCCTATAGGCTTTGTATATTGTTGATGTTTTGTGCGCCACTTCTAGGGCTTAGACGTCTTGGTTCGTTGTGTCCAGTGCGCTTGGTTAGCTTATTCATAAGCAGGATCCAAGGACTTACCTGATCTCCCTCTAGGAAGCGCTCTAGCCAGGTCTTATAGGTAGGACTGAAGGCTTGTTCGGTGCCTTGACCAGGCCATGGCGTGGCGAAATCAAGGACTTACTTTGTCCTTCCTCCAAGAGGTGCTCTAGCTGGGCCTTATATGCAGGACTGAAGAGTGGTCGGTGCCTTGACTTGGCCATAGCATGGTACGTTCAAAGGCTTACTCTGTCCCTTCTCTAGAAGGAGTCTTGATCTGGCTATAGCATGGCACGATCAAGGGCTTGTAGATACCTTTAACATGGTCATAGCATGGCCCAGATAAAGGTTTACTCTAACCTCCCTCCAAGAGGCATTTTGACCTGGCCAACTCAGAGCCAATAAAGGCTTATGATCGACTAAGGTAATTTCCAATTTTAAGGAGAATTTTTTCCTCGACTATGCAAATTTTTCTTAGAAAAGAGGTGCTTTATTGAATTTCTCTAGGGTTTCTTTACAAATCTGTTGATCTTTCCTTGTTTGAAAATGTTGATGACCATTCCTTCAAGAGCTCTGCATTGATTTGTTTTGTGCACATTCATCATATGATAGTGACAGTAAGATCCTCCCATATTCCTTTCATATTAGTCTTTTTGAATGGCCAATATTTGAGTTCCTCCCTTGTTAATATGAGAGGTTCTCGATTGATGTAGTCAAGTTGCACTCTTTAGGGAGTCTCGATTTGAAGCTTGTCTTTTGATGTTGAATTCTAACTTTATTATTGCTCGAATTGGGAACTTCGTTCTCAATGATCAATTTCCTTTTTAAAACCTTTCCAAGCTCATATGTAGGCACTGGTCCACCTATTTTTGGATGCCATTTTTTAGCAATGGTGTAATAAGCAGCCATCATTCTTTCTTCAAAGATAGTTCCTTCTGCCTAGCACTTGATAGCCTTCTTCATTTGAACAAAAAAATTATCATCTTTACATCTTGCTTCTCCTAAAGCAAAAATGGGTGTAGGGAAAACATGGAATGGGTTTCAGCTTCAATTGTTTGGATTATAAGATTCTTCTCTCTTCTTTTTCATGAATCTTAAAGCTTGTAGTCTTAAGATTTTCTCTTTGTATAGCCTTGCATCTTCAACAACTTTATTAGAGGACCTAGTCAAATATGGTTTTGAAGATCCTTGCTTGGACATTTTGACTTTGCAAAACATTTTGATGTAGGATCTGATGTTACTTAGAATGAAATAGGGATAAAGGAAAGAAATGTTGGGAACGTGACAAGATCGGAGGTCCGAACCCTCCTTCTAACGCCAAACATGTTAACAAGAAATCTTGTGAGCACCCCGAAGTAGGAATAAAAATGAAAGCGACCACTTTGAAACCACCTTCCGAATCAGTCAACACTCCTTCGAAACCCCCTTTCGAAATGTTGAGGTAAGTAGGATTAGAAGTAAGAACGCCCTCGTTGAAACCACCTTTAGGATTAGTCAAGATAATCTAAGAATCTATTGAAACTCCTTTCGAAATGGTTGAGGTGATTGAAGGATGCTGTCTAATGGTGACTAAGGGTTTTAACTATGTCAACTGGGTTTTATTCCTTCGAAAGGTATCCTTTTGACAAGCTTTAATGCAAGCACTCAATAATCAAATTCATATATGACATTGAACCAGATCCTATATACTTGATAACACCATGAAGTTGCTTTACTAATGATTTTTCATGAATACAAGAGGCCTGAGTATTACAACTCACTAAATTTTTTTAAGGATTAAGGGTGTACAAATTTAAAAAAACAATAAGTATCGAATGAATGAATTCGAATCCCCAAAATGATACCCCTAGGGTCTTATTTATAGGCACAGATTGGACCCTTTTGCATCAGTCCTTTTCACTTAGTCAAAAGGGTGCCTTGAAGACTTTTCGTCCCTGTTGAATTCAGGACGCCCATCCAATTTCATTTTTGAATGGAACTTAGGGGATTTCGACTCCGTCGAAAGGTATAAAATCAGCCTTTACCTTGTTTTTGATGCGCTGTGTAAGTAAACTATTCTTTGGGCTCGTCTTCTTAAGATTGGTGTAGTCTATGCAAGTTCTCCACTTCCATTAGGCTCACCGATACAGGGTTGGCGATCCACTTAGGATAGTATACTTCCTTAATGAACCTGCTTTCCTTTAGTTTCTTAGCTTCCACATGTAGAGTATTGTATTTCTCTTGGTCTAGAATTTTGAGTTTCTGTCTAATTGGGTGCATGTCTGGGTTGATATTCAGTGCATGACAAATGACTATTCGGTCTGTTCCCACTATGTCTGAATGGGTCCAAGCAAACATATCTACTGATCGTTTTAGTAAGCTTATTAGCTCATTTTGGGCTTCCGTATAAGGTTCTTCCCTATTTTTAGTACCTTTGTGGGATCTTCTAGATCTATATGTACGCCCTCAGTATCATCTGCTAGTTTCAATTCATTCTCTGTTGCTCCTAATCTGGGATCTATTTCTCTTTCTTGTTCTACTTCCAGGGGTGTGTTTACTGAAGATGCCTATCCATATGCCTCTTCTTCAGAGAAATACTGCACGTAAACTGAATTATACTCATCAATGCCAATCATGTGCATATACGTTCTCATTTCCCTTATGTTGGATTTTAGAGGTACAGAGCTGCTCGTTGTTGTATCTGCTTGTGTGTTTGATACTGCCATGGTTTTATGCTTAGGTTTAACTTCAGTTGTACTACTGCTATTATTAGAAGAAACAACAAGATAGTTCAAAAAACTTTTATTGCTAGAATTAAGATTTACATCATATAATTCCCTAGCTAACAATTGTTCTCCTATAACAGATCCTATCCCCGCCAGGGTACTAAATTTCATGAGTTAGTTTTTTTTGGAAATGATCACCCTCATATAGATTGGAGAAGGTCTTCCCAGAAAGGAATTGTAGGGTGAAGGTCGGTCGATGATCAAGAAACTCATATAGAAAAACTTGTTTAATGGGGCTCTCCTAACTGTGACCAATAGATTAGTTGAGCCCACAAGAAAATCACAGTGTTATTCAAGCCAGAGATTGGTTCAGCTTAAGGATCTCGAACGGCAACTTCATCTAATCATAAGCAAATTTGAAAATGACATTCACTGAACTTCCCATGTCAACAACGACCTTTTTCATGGTACAATTTGCTATCCGTACTGTGATGATGAGTGGGTCCTGGTGTGGGAACGTAACCCCTACTACATCTACTACTGCGAAGGTTATCTCAGGGGTAGGTTGTTATTGTTTGACATGGAAAAGTGTCCTCTGGGTTTTGGCTTCTTGCACGTACCTCTCATATGCCTTCTTACTTACACCAGCAAGGTGTGGTACCCTATGAATTGAAGCTATCATATTTGACGAGGGTCCAGCTTAATGTTCGTTTGGGTACGAAATTACATTATTGGCTCTATTCTCTCCATGCTCCTTTTGGAGTCTACTTAAATTACCTTTCTCAATTATTCTTTATATCTCCTTTTTCAAGAGTCTACAATTATTAGTGTGATGGCCATTTGCTCCATGGAATCTGCGGTATGCTTTGCCTTTGTTCCACTCAGGTTTCTTTCCTTTATTCGGCGTGTCATAAGCTAGTTGATCTTTGGTGATTTTGAATATTTGTCCAAGGGAGTGAGTGAGTAAAGGGAATTCCTATTTTGAGTTTCAACTCCTTTTATCTCTTTGTCGGTGGGCGATATCCCTATGCCACCTTTTTTCGATCACAGCTGGGAGCAAAGATTCCCTAGGACTGAGATGCGGATCTAGCTTCCAGCATTCTGATGTAGCTAGCTGCTCTCTCATAGAAAGAATTCACGCTTCGACAAGACTTCCAACTATTTTTCTACCACATGGCAGTTCCTCACCTTATTTTGGGATAAGCGTCCATTAATAATGCCTCCTCACTGGTTATCCTTATTTGAAGGGCCACTGCCTTTAAATGCGTGATGAAACTATGCAGGCTCTCATTCTCCCCTTATTTTGCATAGGACATAGTATGAACATTAGGGGAAACTTCCCTTCCTGCATTTACGTATTTTAGGAATTAGTGGACAACTACCTCCAAGATCTGATCTCTCCTTATTTGTATCGTCGAAACCAACATCATGCTACTTCTGATAAGTAGACATGGAACAATTTGCATCTGGCCATCCTTTCGACCTTTAGGATATCCATGAAATACTCAAAAGTGCTTAGGTGGTCCCCAGGATTGGTAGTCCCATCGAACTTGTCAATCGCCTGGGCTTTGAAATTGTTTCGAAAATCGGCTTTGATGATCATTTTAGAGAAAGGGACACGGATTCCTTCTTCTATTTTTTCTAGTATTTTGCCAGTAGTTTCTTGCCAATTGCTCTTCCTGGGATTTAAGTTGCTGGATCTCATATTCCTTCAAGTTGAGTTAAGGTGAATTATATCTGACATAGTGTCCTTATCGTTTCTGGCGGATCGGGTCTGCCTCTCCAATAGTAAAGCGTTTATGCTGGCGGGCTTGGTTTTAATCTAGGATCGGCATGGATTTTGCCTTTTAATCCGGTGTCAACTTTCAATCCAGCATCACCGTTCTCATTAACTTGAGTGCCCTTATCGTTCCCCTTCTGAACATTTCGCACAACTATAGAACGATGGCAATGAGCTGCGGAGTGATGAGGTGAATGTGGCTTATGACTAACATGTTAGGCTATAGACTTTTCCAATCCTTTCATGCGTTGGTTCATTTTTTCTAAGATGGATTGGAATGCTGCCAAGAACTACAAGGGCCTCAATTGAAGCTTCCGCCTCATCCTAGGTTTTTATGATTGTGAATGGTTTAAAGAGAGCCTTTTCTGCCACATACAATGCTTCCTGGATCAGAGGAATATGGGAATCTGCAAGAATCATAGTTCGAGATGTACTATCTTACTGGATGTAATCGCAAAGGACAAGGATATGGATCTGGTAGTTTAAGCCCTCTTTCTAGCGCTAAAATATGTTGAGGGAAATTTTTGTCCTTCGACACCTCGAACTGATGCAAAATAGTTTGTTTGTTTGTTAACTACTTCGCTAATTTGGAATTAGCAAAAGTGTAATCCCAGTTTTGTCGTTAAATAGGGGTTATGATGTTGAATGCTTACACAACCCTATGGCTGCACTCTAACTACTTGTTAAAGTGTAATATCTAAGCAACCATGTTATTCGAATAGGACAAAATATGAATATCGAGTTAATAATGTAAACGTAAAAGGACAGAGATTTACATGGTACGGATTTTAAGGAATCCTACCTCCATGGGGAAAGTTCTCTTTTCTCCTCTTTTATTTGATTTGGTATAGATTTCCATGGTGACTAGCATAAAAGAACTTAAAAGTTTCTAAAAGGAGAAAAATGTCAGAAGTGAAGCCCCTTACATCTACAATGTTTTTCCTATTTATAGTGGTAGATTCCACTTGGATCGCTTGGTCTTCTTTCTGGTTATTGCACCTCAATCCTTGGATTTTGCCACATGTCTTTTATCCATCTTACTTGTTTTATGTGACTAGATCACTAACGTGATTTTTGGCGGGAATTTAGAATTGCGGCGGGAATCCCCCAAAATTTTGGCAGTAGTATTCAAATTTAAATTGGTCTTATTCTTGGGTTTTGAGCATGGCATTCTTTGTTGTTTATAATAGGAAGTATATGCAGTTATAGGGTAAAGTCTATGGAGAGAGGTAGATGAAGACATCACTTGGAGTTCAAGTAATATTACCCTACTTGTGTCTTTGCTTTCTTTGCATGATTTGTCATCGTGTCAGGTCAGAACAAAGTAGATCTTCTTATTTTTTACGAAAAGTTTTGTTGTTTGTCCGTAGGATTGAGGTGTCGAAGCATATTTCAGGTGATCCTGTATACAGCCCCTAGTGGAGTGTTATAGGCTCTGTATAGCACAATCATTGTTGCCCCCGGTGTATGTTTATGCAGACTTGCTCCTGGACTATATACACCAGTTTGATCTCTTCTTCTAGAGATAGGTAATGCATTTTGCTTTGTCTTCTTGAGTCTACATCTATTTCTTTGTGCAGCGGCTTCTAGTAAGAACGAGTGTAACAATATTAGATAAAATCAGCAACGGCATAATAAAAACGTTCCCATGATAGAGCTATCAATCGACTGCCTACCCTAGGCCGGTCGACCAATGACGGTTGGCCAATTGGATAGGATCGGTCGGCCGGTTCATGTTGATGGCGCCTAGCGTTTTCCACGTTTGAACGGTGTGGATTTTATTATTTTAAACTAACTCAAATCTGAAGGTTTTAGTGCTTTCTAACCACTATAAATAAGAGGCTAGCCCTTTAATTTTTATTCATAATTTATTTTGGAAACCAATTGAAGTTCTATCAGTCTCTCCTCAAAGATTCAAAAAATACTTCAAGGTTTCAGGTAAGAATTATAGTTGCTTAGTATTCAATTTCTAATCCTTTTGACCTCTAATCCCTAAATTTTTGAATTTATTTCGTATACAATTCCGTGTTGTATATTTGTCAATTGAGGAATTGCAAGAGATTAAAGCGGTCGTATCAAGTCTAAAAAATGAAAACCTAGGACTGATTTTGAGTGGAAATCTTCATCCTTCTTGTTTTAGTTGTTGACCCGAAAAATGGATCAAAACTCAAAAATTAGGTTGCAGGGAATCTGTATGACCTTGATTTACCAGATTGTAATGAAAAAAAGAAAGATAACATTAATAAGGAGAGAGACACAAGATTTATAGTGGTTTGGCAATCTTTGGCATACATCCACTTTATAGCTCTGTGGCTTATAGATATGATGTAGTTTGTTTGAGACTACAAACAGTTTAAAAGAGAATAAGACACTGGTATAAGGGTTAGATAGATTCTAAGTCCTAGAATGCCAGGATTAGTTGCCTTGGTGACTATTGTTTAAAGATAAAAGATGAAGAAGAGGTAGAGCTTCAGCATAGTGAAGGCAGAAACCAGTTCCCCTTTTGATTGCTCCAAGGTTTATATTTATAGAGGAAATAGTTGTGTTAGGCCAAAGTCGAGTTGGAGCAAAGTCCAAATGTCGGCCGAAGTGGTGTGCAAAATCATAAGACCACTAAGTTATATGAACATGATGGTACCATTATGTTCATGTCGGTGCCGACATGTTTGTTGAGTTCGATTTTCATTGAACTCTTTTGCACTCTTCTTCTTGCTTTGTTTTAATGATTTTTCCTTCATTGTTCATCAATTGGATTTTGATGGTTGGGGCCGACATGTTTGTTAGTGGATTTTGATGATTTTTCCTTCATTATTTGGTCTATTCTACGGTTTAAACTATTAACTCTTCAACTCTTGTAGTAGGTCATTCAAAACCATTGAAAATCACTTGAGCAAACCTAAAAGAAGCAGAGAATAACTTATGTAAAGTTTAAGTGGAAAATATGGAGCCAAACATGTCACCACCAACATTATCAAGTCGGTGTCAACTTGTATATTTAGTTTATTTTTGTTTTAGTTTTCTCTAAGATGTTTATTTGCTTCAACTATGTGTGCCCCTAAGGTTTCAAGTCATTACGTCTTCGTTTCCACGTTCAAACCTCCTTGACTTCTACGTAGTAAAAACCCAGTTAATATTTGCACCCAGAGTATGTTTTCATTGAAAACAAAGGGTTCTCTGGATTGAAACAAGGGTTGGGTTGTTATTCTATGAATTCCAGTTAATCCTTTAGATGTCATGTCAAAATGTTGCTTTTATTTCACTTTAGTTGACCAATTCCTATTAATTGTCTTCTTTAGTTTCTATTGAAATTTCTTTTCCTTGCATTAATAATGTAATCTACATCCTAGAATCCACATGTTGTTTATGTTGTCGAGTAGGTTCACTATGATGAGTTTGAACTGAATTGGAGGAAAAACAACATGTCAATACCAACTTAAATATGTTGGTATCGACATGTTGACTTAGGATACTTTTTCAATTTTCCCTATAAGTTATCACGTGTTAACACTTTTTATTCTACGCCTTCTTGTTCTCCTTTTGTTTGCTGTTGAGTTTTTTAGTCCTCTACCCGAGATTTTCGCTGCCAAATTATCTTTTTCCTTTAACCGCCATTACCGTCGACGTTCTTTTGCTCCACCATCACCTTCCACCGCCTCTCCAGACTACTCACCGTTGTTGTAGACCACCACCACTATAGATCGAATGCTTAGGTTCAACAGGACAAGACATATTCACAACTCTTTCTCGTAGCAGAAGCGAGTACAGGAGACGTACCCCCAAGCCTCATCCACCTCGTCGTTATGAGATTGACGAAGCAAGACAAAAAATAAAAGATCGCGAGGTCGATGAGGCTTGCAGGGGAAAAAGAGAGCGTTATGAGACTAAAGAAAAAAATCAAAGAGGAAGAGAGAGTCTGGTGGAGATTCTCCTCATGACACTCATAAACATATCCAAAGAGATCTCCAAGCATCGTAGGCCCTCCACTTACTTTGCTCCATGCACTAGAGTGCCTACTGTTTCTCTAAGCATTGATGCTCAAACTATTATTCAACAGGAAGCCTGGTCATCTCAAACCTTAACCACCGCTCCTTCTGTTAAGCCCATGAGTAATACTAAGTCTAATCTTCATGATGCCCCTCCACACCTATCAACTGCCTACCAAATCTCTTCCTTCACATGTGAAGTTTGACTGAAAAATTAAGGATATGAAGAGGGAGATTACTTAAAAGAAACGCCAAGAAGTTTAAGAAGACGTGGAAGCAGGGTTTGAATGGAGGTGCTTGTCAAGACTCTTTCTGATGTAAATCAAATCAGTTACACACGAATTGAGTCACCTTAAAAGGAGAGAGACGATCTTGATAGGATGATTAAGGAACGACACGATGATCTGATTAAAGTTGTTAGGGATAGTGATCTCGCTTTGAAGTAGAAGGTCAATATAGACAAGCTAATGGAGGAATTGAAACAAGCCCAAGATTGGGCCACAATCGTGATGAGGAATGAACTGAAGGTTACTCTTGCAAAGAATGATGAATTCAAGAAACAAGCCGAAGAGGGGACCCAAGCACTTAGTTAAAAGGATGAAATCATATATCTAAGGAGTAGGCCCTCTCTGAATAGGTGATTGAGCTTGAATGGCTTTGTAAAGAAAACTGAAATCTCAAGAAAGATAACAACAAGCTAACCACTAAGCTGGATACCCAGTTAATCAATAAGCTTGCAAATGATGTAGAGCTTGTGGTTTGCTAACGTGAGCTAAGGGATCTTGAAGAGGCGAAGGCCAAAGCGGATTAGGTAAGAACAAGATAAAGGGAAGAAGAGAAAGGGAAAAGCATAAATGCAACCTCCTCCAACAATTCTATGCAAGCGTTATTATGCATGTAAATATGAAGTGGCTATAGAGTGATTACCAGGTGACTCTTGTTGATGCAAGGGAAGAAGTACTATGCCAAATTGGAAATGATCGCTCTGCATCGAGCTGATGGTGCAATACCTTTGCGCTAGAGAGATCGAGATGCTTGCTGTAAGGAAATGATTTTCATCGAGAAAGATGGAAAGAATACTGTTGACGCTGCTAGTGCTCTCGCTGGCCAGAGTTCTTCTGGTCAGCATGAAGTGTTGTTTTCAAAGTCCGAAGAACCAGTGACGGTTATTCCTTCTTCGGCAGTTGCTGCAAATTTGAGCCTTACATTCCCATCCCTATGGTAGGTGAGTTCAAGGTTGAAGTTCAAGAGAGGAGTCTACTTTAGGTATTTCCCTCGTTTCTCCAATGCTCCAGTAACTCAATTTCACTCCTGAGTCCTTTAATAAATTATACAACTCTCTTTGGGAACTTATAGGTCCACCGGATGTTCTGTCTCTACCCTTATGTCTCAGAGTTCGGGCATTTAAGTGATTCTCATCACCACAACTATTGTTCCCATAGGCATGGCTGCTCCGATCCAACCTTCCTGCTTCGGACCTAGCCTCGACTATCAACGAATTGCGGCCTTGGAAATATTGGAAGACATTTCTGTATCTCTAGAGGAGAATTTTCACATTATTTGGACTTTTGATCCAACCGACGAAGAGACAATAGCAGAGCGGTTGCAGAAAGAGATACTTAAAAATATAAAATTAAAGACTGGTCCAAAAGATACCTAGTCCAGAGTTCTCCCATTCACAATCAAGACTGGCAAGTCAAAATCCGAATAGGCATCTGTTGATGGATCTGAATAGCTCTATTCTAGGGCCAAAGAAGGATCTACTTATTCTAGAGGCAAAACTCAATCAAGAAAGGAGAAGGGAAAGAAGAATAAGATCATCCCCCACCAGGGCGGTAAGAAGTGAATATTGGATCAAGTCCTAATGGAATAGAGCGTTTTTTTAGTTTTTGTATGATTGAGTCTGTATGTTTCTTTTTGTTGTCTAAAACAGGCCGGAATTATACAAGAACGAGCCCCGTTGTTTTCCCTGTACATAAAGATATTGGTAGTAATGTAAGATTTGCTTTACTTTTTTAATCTCTCATGTGCAATTTTCTTATATTTCATGTACAGTATATGCTTATGTATAACTGCATTGTATATCATTATAACTGTATGATGTGTTTATTTACCACAACTATATTCATGTAAATAGTGTAACTCGTTTATTTACCTTTATGCCTGTAAATAATATACCTGCATTTATTTAGCATACTTTATTATTTAGTTCTGTTGTGATTGCCAACATACTCCATTCGGCGTAACAAAATTGTGATGTGTCTTGCTTTAGCCAGCTCCATGGTTGTTTTCTATTCGAGCTCAGTATAGCTTATCTCGACCAAGTGTTATTGTTTGCGCCTCCACTCCATAGGACTAGTTACACCAAATGTTGGATTTACACACTCGATAAGTGAACAGGGATTTTGGGCAACTGTTCATTTTCCCTCAGTCTGAGTTGTGAGGTAGCTCCTATCTTCAAGAACTTATGGTTTTATCGCTTGATTCCTTGACTATGATCAATTTCTTTTGAATTCAATGTTGAGGTTTTGTTTGTACATTAATTTCAATCTTTTAAAACTCATGCATAAACATCTCAAGTCCTTGGAATCTCCTTTATGTTGCATATCTTGGGGCTTTAGTTTATTCCTTTTGTCATCACCTATCTCTGGGTAATGTCAACATTTGACAATTATGAGTTGATTTCTCAGCCAGTTTAATGATTTGTCATCTCCGGGCATTCTCGGGCTAACACTAACATCTAAAGATAAGGATTGATTTTCACCGTCAATCTGGCGGTTTGACTCAATTTCCACTATCGATTTAGCGGTTTTGAACCTTCTTAACAACTTTGGAGCAGCACTAATTCATAAAATACGGATTGATTTTCCATTAACCCTGCAATTGAAAACATTCCCCGTGTTGTCGAGGAAATGTAGATACTTAGAAAATTTGACATCGCTTAGTGTTACCAGGGTAAACACTGATAAATAGAAAACAGGGTATTTTGTCGGTGTTGTCAAAGCCACACTGGTACTTTTGAAGTTGAGATCAATTTTCCCCATCGATCCGGTGGTTTAAGTTTATTTCCCTCATCAACTTGGCAGTTTTAGGAGTCTATACTTCTTATCTGGAGACTAAGGGGTATTTTCTCAGTCATATGGCTTATTTGGTGGCATACAAGAGTATTGCTTACAAGAACACGGTTCCATAAGTTCAAGAAGCATAGTGCGACTTATAGTATGGTGGCACAGGAGATTGCTTAAAAGAACATGGTTCTATTGGTTTAAGAAGCAAAGTGTGGCTTATTGTTGGATAGGGAGAAGGGTCTTCCTAACGTTGCTGGAGCAATGTCGGTTCTCAAAAGGCATGGATCGATTTTTCCCGCAGATCCAGCAGTTTGAGTCAATTTTCCCTATCAACTCGGCAATTTTGAACCTTCCCGGTGTTGCTAGACCAATACGAATTCTTAGAAGTTTTGGATTGATTTCCTCGCCGATCCGATGGTTTGAGTTGATTTCCCTATAGACTCGGCAGTTTTCTTACAAGAACACGGTTCCATTGGTTCAACAAGCTAGCTTTACTAATAAAATGAAAGGAAAGCCAAGTCCTGCCTATTTACAATGCCTCTCGTGTCCCTGGATGGCTTATTTGCAAAAGTACAAAATACATAGACAAATATTAAATTTAGTAGTCACTATTCCAAGCATGGGAAATTGGGATTCCATCAACCGTTGCGAGCTTGAATGTCCGGTCTCCAAGCTTTTGGTAGATCACATAGGGTCCTTCCCAATTCGGGCTGAGAGATCTCATATCAAGGAAGATCCATTTTAGGAAGCGATCTCCCACTTTGAAGGTGTGATTGCAGTTGAGTTACCGTGCCACTCTTTTTTGGTGAGCAGTGTCCTTAGTTCAGCTTCCTCCAGGTTCTCATCAATCTTGTCAAATGACTCGAGAAATAGCTGCTCATTCTCTCTTTGATTGAAGTGTCTTCTGTGATGAGCGGGGACTTTCAGTTCCACTGGTGTAATTGATTCTGAACAATATGCCAAAGCGAATGGAGATTGCCCTGTTGTAGATTTGTATATCATTTTGTAAGCCCATGGTGCAAGTGATAGCTTATTAACCCTATTTTCATTAGCTTTCGTCGGCCACTTCTTTATGGTGGATTTGATGATTTTTTTTCACTGCCTCAACTTGCTCGTTTGCCTGTGGATGTGTTATCGCGAAAATGCTCTTCTCGATCCAGTAATGCTTACAGAAGTCCTTTAATTCAACATTCTCGAATTGAGCTTCGTTGTCTGTGATGATTTTCTACGATATTCCAAACTAACAAATAATATATATTTTTTGTTACCAAGTTAATCACTTTTTAGTAGTTATCATGGCAAGCAGTCCTACTTCAGCCCATTTGTAAAGTAATCAACTGCAACAATAGAATATTTTTCTCCCCCTTTTGTTATTCATAGCACACCAATTCAACCGATCCTATGGATCGCAAATGGCCAGGGGCTGACCATTTGCGTAAATTTTAAGGATGGGGTCTGTGGAATTTTTGCAAATCTTTGGCATCGATCACACCGTCTGGAGTAGTATATTGCATCTCGGTTTATTGTCGACCAGAATTATCCGTAATGGAGAGCCTTTTTGCAAGTGTTTGCCCCTAATGCGGTCACTGCAGCTACCTTCATGGATCTCCATGATGATCTTTCTAGATTCATCTTTGGTTACACATTTAAGTAAGGAAGCAAAGAATCCTCTCCGTCACAGCACCCCATCCTGCATTACGACTCGTGTTGCCTTCTGAAAGAGCTTCTTTTATTCATTTTAGTCTCTGGGAAGTACTCATTTAAGTAGGTAGTCCTTGATTGGTATTATCCACGATTCTTCCTCTTCTACGAGCTCCCAAACACAATCGACATCCATTTGATCTATGTTGGGAGCAGATAATGCTACTGCTAGAACCAATCCCAGTGACTATCCGTCTCTAAAACTCGCCAGTATGGCTAAATAATCAGCCTTCATTTTTTGTTCTCTAGGAATATGAGTTATTGTATAGTTTTCAATGTCGTTGAACAATTCCCAAGCTTTCGATAAGCAAAGGGAAAGATTTGCTCCTCTAGCTTGATATTCCCTCCTTACCCGACAGACGACTAGCTGAGAGTCGCAGTAAATATACAAGCTTTTATTCCCAATTCCTACACATTATTTTATCTCATTATTAGCACCTCTTATTCCTCCTCGTTGTTAGTAGCAGGAAATTCCAGCCTCAGTGTATAACAAATCGATTGTTCTTCGAGAGTTTCAAGCACAACTCCAGCTTCTGAGAAGAATTCATTTGATGCGTCATTGAAAAACAATTGACATTGTGAAATCACGATCGTAGTGTCTTCCTCCTTATCATCTCGAATTGTGAACTCGACAATGAAGTCAACCAATTCTTGTCCATTAATTTCCCTTCAAGGATGGTAAGTTACACCGTATTGACTCAACTCAATGTTTCATTTCAAAATTCATCCCGAAGTCTCGGGTCAGTATAGTACTTGCTTCAAGGGTTGATCTGTCAACACTTTGATTGGGTAAGCTTGGAGATATGGATGTAGCTTCCTTGATGCTATCAGTAAGCAGTACGCCGTTTTTCTAGCTTTGAGTAGTTTTGTTCAGCTTCGGTGAATCGTTTGTTGATAGAATAAACTGGTTGTTGAATCCTGGCTTCCTCACGTATAAGTGTTGCACTTAGCATATGAGCAGACACTGCCAAGTAAATGAATATATCTTCACCATCCATCGGTTTGAATAGAATCATTAGTGTCTCTATATGTCATAGTAATTCACCAAAAGAGGTTTAACAGTCCGGATTCCATGTAAAGTTCTTCCTACCCTTCTTCAATGCATCAAAGAACTGTATGCACTTATCTGTTGCTTTGGATATAAAGCAGCTTAATGTTGTGATCTTCCTATTCAAAACCTTCTTCATCGTCGGGGCTTTAACATTTCATAATGCAACAATCTACTCTGGATTGCCCTCAATGCCCCTGGCTACTACAAATCCAAGAAATTTCCCTAAAGCAACAACGAATGAACACTTCAGTGGGTTCAATTTCATTTCGTATTTTCAAAGGATCTCAAACATCTTGAGAGATCATTGAGATGGCTGCTTGATACTCGTGACTTCATCACTAGCATGTCGTCCACATATGCTTCCACTGTTCATTTGATTAGATTCTTGAACATCTATTTAACAATCTCGAGTAAGTAGCTCTGGCGTTTTTCAAGCCGAATGGCATTACACGATAGCAATACAACCCCAAATCTAGAATGAAGTTATTTTTCTCCTTATTAAGCTCATGCATCGTAATTTGATTGTATCCTGAGTAAGCATCCATAAGTGAAAGCAGTTAATGCCTCATGGTTCCATCAACGAGATGATCGATTTTAATCAGTGGAAAGCTATCCTTGGGCAAGCTTTGTTCAAATCTGAGTAGTTGACACATGTTTGCCACTTCCCGTTTGATTTTCAGACTAGCTCGGGGATTGATACCCACTCAAGATAGGTTGTGTCATGAATGAAGCCATTGGCCAACAGCTTATTCACTTCCTCCTTCAATGTAGTGGATCGCTACAGACCCAGACTGTGCCGCTTCTACCTTACTGGTCTAAACTTGGGATTGATATTAAGTGCATCACTTGTTATATTCGATGATATCACGCACATGTCGGAATACGTCCAAGCGAACACATCCATAATTCCCTAAAGAAATTTTATCAATTTATTTTCCATCATGATTCCAAGCTGCGAACCTATTTTCAAGACCCAAGTTAGGTCGTCCATGTCGACATGCATGACTACTGTAATCCCTACTTGCGCTGATCCTACCTCCCCTGATCTCCTCTTCCTAGGGCGTAGCCTTGTCGAAACGATTATGCTCGGTCCCTGAGCTAGGGGTGGTTCTATAATTTCTATGCTTGTGGTTCAAGAATGAGGAGAGTTATCCCCACATTATTCCCTTCTAATGTCGTTTGGCTTTGCACAAGTTGGCAACATAGCATTCTTTTGGGGCACTTTAGTCTCCTCGTACTACCCCAACCTCATTCTGCTTTGGGAATTTCAATACGAGGCACCATGAAGCCAAAGCAATTACGAAGTCAACGAGATCGGATCGGTCCAAGAAAACGTTGTAAGTAGATTATTCATCAACTATCATGAAATTTTGAATGAGTACCACCATTCGTTCTCCTCCTTCAAGATCCACAGGTAAGTCAATTATTCTAATTAGTTGTTTTGGTTCACTAGTAAACCCCTGAATCTTCATCCTACAGGCGGTTACATCCTTCATGCTAATCTTCATTTGATCAAATGTTTGTCGAAGTAGGATGTTAATCGAACTTCCACTATCAACAAACAATCGGCACACAACTGTCAGACTAAGCCCAGTTGTGATCGCCATCGAGTCAAGAGTCGGCACTTCAATGCCTTTAGTATCCCGATTCCAGAACGTGATGTAATTGGTAATCATTCTTTTTTGCTTAGCCAGTGTTATGTCTTCGATGGCATAGCAATTCTACTAAGGGGCATGCTTCAAAAAACTGGCATATCATTCCATTTTATCCCAACTCTTCTACATTGGATGAGGTCCCCCCATGGTCATTTGATCTGATCGTCGATGCCCTTCTCCGCTAGGTCTGGACTAATTTCCTTGATCGTTCGATGATTGGAGTTTTGCTAGTTGGTTAGGTTTTTGTGATTTATTAACATACTACTAGAACTTGTTATTTCTTATCAACTCTTCAATCAACCCCTTCAGATGTAAACACTTAATTGTGTCGTGTCCATGAGTCTCGTGGAAGCGGCAATACTTCCATGATCTCTTATGCTACTTAGTCGCTTCTCTCAATTGTGGTTCATTATACCGCTTAGCTCCTTAAGTGCAAGGTAGATGTCTTCCAAACTATCATTCAATGGCATATAGTCTTTGGGCCTTAGATTCCTTAGACACTTTCCATTCCCTTCAAGACTAGCAGAGTTTTGATTCCTCTTTTTTTGGTTTGCAACCTTTACTGCATTCCCTGCAGTAACTTCAGAATTGTTTCCATCCTGCTTGACCGCAATATTACTCTGAATCACTTCCTTCGATTGCTTGTTGATATTTTTGCCTTCAGTCATACTTTCTTCTTCCAGCCTTAGAAACTCCTTTCGGTGGAATTCCTTCATGGTGGTTGGTTGTTTCATTTTAATCCAAATGGATGGCTCAGACTAGAGCCATAAACTCCATATCTTCCTTTGGTTTGCTTATCTCAGAAACCGTGATGTTAAGCTGGTTATGAAAGCTCTTAGTGACTCATTGGGCCCTTGGGAAAACCAAATAAGGACATCATGTCCTTTAGTCGTGCATTATGAAGCCTAAACTATTCTAGAAACTTCCTTACCAATTCGTAAAAAGTAGAAATAGACTTCAGATCGATTCTTGTAAACCACAAAGAAGTGGCTCCATCTAGGAAAATGTGAAAAGACCTGTAGTGAACAGCATCCGAGCTCTAGTTCCATCCATATGCCATTCGTATTTATAGAAATGCTATTTAGGGTCCATTGTTCCATTATATGATGGCATGGTTAGCATAATGAATTTCCGAGATATTCTTCTCTTAGGATATTTTCAACGAACGGAGTTTGGCTTTGCACAGAACCACTATTCTCATGTTTCCATCCTCCACCATCTATTTGACCATGTTACCAATGCACTAAGGACTGGCGTCACAGTTTGTAAGTCGACTTTCAACGGCTACACTGAGTGTTTGAATGCACAAACAGTCTCGATTTTCCAACTAAAGACTTGGTGCATGTCTGGTCTTAACCTGGTAGTTTGAAATTCATTTTCGGTGTTTTTCTTATTTATATCAGCATTTAGTTCCAATCCACCAACATCAAGTTGCATGTCAGCCTCATAATTAGAGACAAGCAATGCAAGATTCTCTTGAGGAGTGTTCACTCCAAGATTTGGGTCGGCACTGGATTGTCTTATGGTGTTAGGAGTGCTCCCACTACCTCCTATGATAGCTCCTACAACTTTATCAATTAGTTCATTCTTCTTTTTTTCTATATCTCCCACTTAAGCACAAAATAGAGGAATCCTCTTGCTCTGTAGTGACTGTAGTTTCCTACTTAATTCTCCAAGCACCTGGTGGTTATAGTGAAAGTAAAGCATCAATTTCATTCACGAGAGCTTTTTGGCCATCAGCCATTTTTTGGTTAAACTCATCGGCCGTCTGATTTATCCCACCTCTAGCTGCAACTTCTTATTAAATGGAGGATCCTGGTGCTCCGTTTCCAATACTAACCTCTGTTTGCTGATTGTTAGTATTGTTAATTTCAGCTTGGTGAGAGTTTGCTTCATCACGACCAATTATTACTCATATAGATCTTCCAGAAACATATTTTTGTTTCCTAGGTGCCACTAGTCTCCAATAACAAGCCCTCATACTTTTTCAAAGCAAGTTCTATGGATCTCTTCTAATCCAAAATAGCAAGCTAGATCTAAGCTTAGATTCAGTTTTCTCAGTTAGAGCATCAAAATGTTTAATGCAAAAAATGGATCAACACTCAAAGATTATGTTGTAGGAAAGCTATGTGACCTAGATCTATATGACGACCCGTCTTTCAAATACTAGAAAGACGTATCATCAATAAGAAAAGAAAAACATAGAAAGATAGAAAGAAAAGAACAACCATCATCATAATCTCACAGCGGAAACGAACAAAATATAATATTACACATATCCATTACATACTTTTACATATCAGAGCACACAAAATAATACTACTTCATTACATCTGATATTTATAAAGGTCTGCCAAACCAAACAACCCAAAATACAACATCAAAAGTCACTACAGCGGATTGAGATAGATAAGTACGTTCGGACTCCAACTCCAGCTTCCAAAACATTTGTCAATCCCAACCTAATCACTTGGCTACTCATAAAAATTTGAGTACCCAAGAGTTTATGGAAAACAAAAATAAACTCCGGGTCAGATATGGGTCTGGTGTGAGTAAATAAGTTAAAATTGTTTAACTTTAAAATCATTTGAAAACAAAAGGTATCACGTAAGACTCCCCACAAATAAATACAAGTAAGTTTTTACCTTACGCTAACCAAAGCATTTGATAGGAAATCCAGTGATATTATAATAGGGTCTAGGGTTTTCAAAATAAAATACAGAAATAGCTGGAATGCTTACATCTCGGTTCCAACATAGTTGGGCACAATCAAAATCGGACAGGCACTTATTCGAGATTGGATTCCATACAATGGCAGGACTACTGGGGTACCGCCCGTCACAGTATGGGGCCTAGATCACCGTACCGAGGACCACTCCCGATCCCCTGCAACACAAGGCCAGAACCGTCCCTTAATGGATAGTCCCGAATAAGACAACCCCGCAGTTGTGGCCAACAACCGCCCACACAGCCGAAATAATAAGGGACTTCTAGACAGGGGAAAATCTCGTCCTACTTGGGCATGACCCACTTAGCCTTGCTGCACCTCCCCTATTTTAGCCATTTCCGGTTGATGAGGCTTGAGGCTACGATTACCTTTAGAGAACACATCTCTTAGAATGCTCATCGTCCATCTGACGATGTTCTGAAAGCATTCAATCCAGACAAGTTCGTTCTGGGTTCGAACGAAACCGAAGGCATTATTTCGTTACACTCATTTTGGAGTCACCCTCAGAGTTAACGACAATAACCCTTGCACTCTAAAACTCCATCTCGATCTTCACTTGAGATGTCACGACCCAACGTTTAACTTGGATCGATGTGGTTTTCGGAAAATCAAATTTGATTCCCGATCCCGGTCTCATCGAAATCCAAACGTGTCTTAATGGCCAAGTTGTTTAAAGATTTAAATAATTCAATTCAGTTTAAACATAGCATCCACACAGTATTATCCACAGATAATAACAAACATCTATCACAGATATATAAAATATCTCATCACAGAATATCTCAACTATCATCCAATAAATATCAACCAAATCCATATATTCTATTCAAAACAATCATCCATAAGCAAGCACATTTCTAATTCATATTATAATTAATTTAATTAATTCAAATTAAATTAATTACTTAAGAATTAATCACATTACCTTGCTTAACCAAGCATTGATTAATTAATCTAAATCATTTAATTAATTAATCACTTTTTAATTAACCTCATTATCAATTAATTAACCTTTAATTAATTAATAATCGTTTAATTATTAATTGTAACTCTAATTATTCATTATTAAAAACATGATTTAAAACTAATCATTCCTTAATTGATTACTAATTAACCTTTAATTTATAATTAATTAATCTTAATTAATCGCATAATTAATTAAGCCTTAACCACTAATTAATTAACTATAATTAATTAACTAATTAATTAAAATTAATTCATCTTAATTACTTAATTAATTATAAATTAATTTACCTTAGTTATTTAATTAATTAAGCTTTAACCACTAATTAATTAACTATTAATTATAAATTAATTAATGTTTAATTGCTTTATTTATTAACCTTAATCGATTAATTAATTAATTATTAATCACTAATTAATCAATCACTAATCACTTAATTAATTAGTTACTAATCACTTATTAATTAATCTTTAATTATTTAATTAATTATCTATTAATTATTATTTAATTTAATCCTTAATTATCAAATTATTAATTCATAATTAATTAATTAATTAAATCTTAATAAATTAATTAATCTAAAATTATTAATTAATTTAACCTTAATTACTTTATTAATTAAAGTAAACCTTAACCATAAAACTTAATTAATTTTCAAAACAATTTAATTAATTACTAAAAAATTATTACATAATTAAAACATTCCAATTTGTTTAAACTAATTACCTTTATTTTAAAGTTAAATTTAAATGAATATAAAATCATTTTAAAACTCAACTATCAAAATATAAAATACTTTCAATTAAAATGTTAAACATTTTACAAAGTAGTTTAAATAAAATCTTAAAGTTTTAAAACTTAAAACAAATTTGAAAACTTTTTAAAACATTACTAGTTTCGGATTCGAACGACCAAGACTCGAACACTCAAGCCCATCTTCTTCTTTTCCCTTCCTATTTCCTTAACCAAGCTTCAACTCGAATTACACCAACCTGGAAGAATCAACAAAAAATATATTCCCAGGCACGAACCACTGCAGCATCACACCGAGAAAATCACGAGCCAGAAATCATTCTATTCGAACGTTGCTTTGAGTCATCACAACCCCAACACTCACTGACACGATCGTTGACACGTGCACGTCGCTCCGATGTCGCCGCCGCCATCAACGACCTCACTCGCAATCTCCACATCGACCCCATATGCGAACCTACACTGTTGATCAGCAATACGCGACCCAATCAAAATCGAGACAGACACACCATTCCTTGAACCAATCCCTCATCAGAAAACCCACCGCAACCTCCAACCTCGTTCATCATTCGCCACGCGACCTCGGTCACATCACCACAAAGCCTTGACGCAACTATACCCAAGCGCACTCGCGACTCGATTCAACCAATCATCCCCAGTCACCAAACTTCCGAGCTGAACCAAACATAGAACAAAAACCCTAGAATGCCAGATTCCAAACTCCCTAATGATTGATTAACGCTTCCACTATTTTTCTCGAATTAATCCATCTCCATTACAACTTCAATCCCAAGCTCGACCCCTAGAATCGACCCAGTCGCCAGAATTTTGCCAAAGACCAATTTCCGGTCATCAACCAAATACTACCTCCATTCCAACTTAAAAATTATGATCTTTGCCTTAAAAATCATGTTATACAAAGTAGATTCAAGATGTAAAATTGATTCAACAAAATTCAATACATGATTTTATCATGTTATTAAAAAAATTAGCAGTACCACCCTGATACAGAAAATTCTCAAACAAATTCTTTTGAAAAAAAAACTTTTAAACCTTAATTCATGTTTATTAAACCTACTGCATTTGAGAATTCAAGCTTAACAATGATTTGTTAAATAAATTTTGAAGCTTTTGTTTAAATTTACTCTGTAACTTGAAGATGTAGAGAAGCATTAGTAATATTCTTAAACATGCACAGTTGAATTATAACATGTAAACAAAGATTTTACAGAAGTAGGTACATGCAAGCATCAAACAGATCTAAAATTCACATGCAAACATTTTCTTACTTAATTTTTCTGATTTTAAAATTTACTCACCTGAATTATTTTTAAGCAGAAACCCAAAACGTTGAATTCTAGAGAAAAAGATGACTGCAGATTTTTGACTTGGAATTTCTTGATGATGTTGCTTTGATTGCTTCTCAAATATTGAATCTAATCAGAGCTTAGATACTGAGGAGAGCTTTGAATTTGTTTTACATTGATTTTTTTATCAGGAACTTAATTTTGTAGATTTCTAATGTATATTTGTATGCAGATTTTCCTGATTTTGAAGTGAGGTTTGAGTTTTCTTGATTAAATTTTGGTTGAAAGTGTGAAATTTATGAAGTTCAGATTTTGTAAATGGAAGAGTAAAAAAAAATTCTTGCTTAAGAAAATGAGAATGGGAAAATTAGAGAGAATATGAAGTGGCTTTTTATAGAAATGGTTTTGTTTTATAAAAATTAAAGAAAATAAATTAAAATTGTAACACTTGTCATTATACATTGTTAACTTCTTAACACATGTTATTTATGTGTTTTAAATTTAAACAAGTGTAATCTTCAAGCAAAAAGGATTTTTAAATGTTTTTCTTAATAAATTTTCTAAATTTAAAATACATTTTTAATTTATATAAATCAATTCTTTTCAAAAGAAATAAATATAAATCAAATTTCATATTCAAAATAAAATCATAGAAATACACTTTTAAAATCAAAATATGATTTAAGATATAAATAACTCTATTTTGAATTTCAACTTAACAATTCAAATTTAAATTCAATTTCAAATTCAATTTAAAAATCAAATTTGATATGGATACAATTTTAATAATCCATTTCCTTTTGTATATATTAATTTCAATTAAAAATCAATATACACTTACAACATATTTATTATTATTGTTTAAAATAACAATTTTATTAATTTAAATTAATTTATTAAAAAGATTATCACATTTAAATTGGGTTTGAAATTCCGGAATATCACAATCAAGCTGATAGTAATGAAAATAAAAGGAAACTAGCAGTAATAAGAAAGAGAGACGCAACATTTTATAGTGGTTCGATAATTTTTGGCCTACATCCACTTTAGAGCTTTTTTGCTTATAAACTGAAGCCTAGGTGCATGTCTGGTCTTAACCTCACAGTTTGAAATTCATTTTCGGTGTTTTTCTTATTTATATCAGCATTTAGTTCCAATCCACCAACATCAAGTTGCATGTCATCCTCGGAATTAGAGACAAGCAATGCAAGATTCTCTTTAGGAGTGTTCACTCCAAGATTTGGGTCGGCACTGGATTGTCTTATGGTGTTAGGAGTACTCCCACTACCTCCTATGATAGCTCCTATAACTTTATCAATTAATTCATTCTATTTTTTTTTTCTACATCTCCCACTTAAGCACAAAATAGAGGAATTCTCTTGCTCTGCAGTGACTGCAGTTTCCTACTTAATTCTCCAAGCACTTAGTGGTTGCAGTGAAAGCAAAGCATCAATTGCATTCACAAGAGCTTTTTGCCCATCAGCCATTTTTTGGTTAAACTCATTGGCCGTCTGATTTAGCCCACTTCTAGCTGCAACTTCTTATTAAATGGAGGATCCTGGTGCTCCGTTTCCAATATTAACCTCTGTTTGCTGATTGTTAGTATTGTTAATTTCAGCTTGGTGAGTGTTTGCTTCATCACGACCAACTATTACTCATATAGATCTTCCAGAAGCATATTTTTGTTTTCTAGGTGCCACTAGTCTCCAATAACAAGCCCTCATACTTTTTCAAAGCAAGTTCTATGGATCTCTTCTAATCCAAAATAGCAAGCTAGATCTAAGCTTAGATTCAGTTTTCTCAGTTAGAGCATCAAAATGTTTAACGCAAAAAATGGATTAACGCTCAAAGATTATGTTGTAGGGAACCTATGTGACCTAGATCTATGTGACGACCCGTCTTTCAAATCCCAAAAAGACGTATCATCAATAAGAAAAGAAAAACATAGAAATAGAAAGATAGAAAGAAAAGAACAACCATCATCAGAATCTCACAGTGGAAACGAACAAAATATAATATTACACATATCCATCACATACTTTTATATATCAGAGTACACAAAATAATACTACTTCATTACATCTGATATTTATAAAGGTCTGCCAAACCATACAACATCAAAAGTCACTACAGCGGATTGAGATAGATAAGTACGTCCGGACTCCAACTCCAGCTTCCAAAACATTTGTCAATCCCAACCTAATCACTTGGCTACTCATAAAAATTTGAGTACCCAAGAGTTTATGAAAAACAAAATAAACTTCGGGTCAGACATGGGTCTGGTGTGAGTAAATAAGTTAAAATAGTTTAACTTTAAAATCATTTGAAAACAAAAGGTATTACGTAAGACTCCCCACAAATAAATACAGGTAAGTTTTTACCTTACGCTAACCAAAGCATTTGATAGGAAATCCAGTGATATTATAATAGGGTCTAGGGTTTTCAAAATAAAATACAGAAATAGTTGGAATGCTTACATCTCACGTTCCAACATAGTTCGGCACAATCAAAATCGTACATGCACTTATTGGAGATTGGATTCCATACAATGGCAGGGCTACTGGGGTACCGTCCGTCACAGTACGGGGCCTAGATCACCGTACCGAGGACCACTCCCGATCCCCTGCAACACAAGGCCGGAACCATCCCTTACTAGATAGTCCCGAACAAGACAACCCCGCATTTGTGGCCAACAACCGCCCACACAGCCGAAATAATAAGGGACTTCTAGACAGGGGAAAATCTCGTCCTACTTGGGCATGACCCACTTAGCCTTGCTGCACCTCCCCCGTTTTAGCCTTTTCCAGTTGATGAGGCTTGAGGCTACGATTACCTTTAGAGAACACATCTCTTAGAATGCTCATCGTCCACCTGACAATGTTCTGAAAGCATTCGATCCAGACAAGTTCGTTCAAGGTTCAAACGAAATCGAAGGCATTATTTCATTACACTCATTTTGGAATCACCCTCAGAGTTAACGACAATAACCCTTACACTCTAAAACTCCATCTCGATCTTCACTTGAGATGTCACGACCCAACGTTTAACATGGATCGATGTGGTTTCAGAAAATCAAATTTGATTCCCGATCCCAATCTCATCGAAATCCAAGCGTGTCTTAATGGCCAAGTTGTTTAAAGATTTAAATAATTCAATTCAGTTTAAACATAGCATCCACACAGTATTATCCACAGATAATAACAAACATCTATCACAGATATATAAAATATCTCATCACAGAATATCTCAACTATCATCCAACAGATATCAACCAAATCCAGATATTCTATTCAAAACAATCATCCATAAGCAAGCACATTTCTAATTCATATTATAATTAATTTAATTAATTCAAATTAAATTAATTTCTTAAGAATTAATCGCATTACCTTGCTTAACCAAGCATTGATTAATTAATCTCAATCATTTAATTAATTAATCACTTCTTAATTAACCTCATTATTAATTAATTAATCTTTAATTAATTAATAATCGTTTAATTAATTAATTGTAACTCCAATTATTCATTATTAAAAACTTAATTTACAATTAATCATTCCTTAATTGATTACTAATTAACCTTTAATTTATAATTAATTAATCTTAATTAATCGCATAATTAATTACAAATTTTAAATTAATTCATCTTAATAGCTTAACTAATTATAAATTAATTTACCTTAGTTATTTAATTAATTAAGCCTTAAGCACTAAATAATTAACTATTAATTATAAATTAATTAATGTTTAATTACTTTATTTATTAACCTTAATCAATTAATTAATTAATTCTTAATCACTAATAATTAATCACTAATCACTTAATTAATTAGTTACTAATCACTTATTAATTAATCTTTAATTATTTAATTAATTATCTATTAATTATTATTTAATTTAATCCTTAATTCTCAAATTATTAATTCATAATTAATTAATTAAATCTTAATAAGTTAATTAATCTAAAATTATTAATTAATTTAACCTTAATTACTTTATTAATTAAAGTAAACCTTAACCATAAAACTTAATTAATTTTCAAAACAAAACAATTTAATTAATTACTAAAAATTATTACATAATTAAAACATTCCAATTTGTTTAAACTAATTACCCTTTTTTAAGTTAAATTTAAATGAATATAAAATCATTTTAAAACTCAACTATCAAAATATAGAATACTTTCAATTAAAATGTTAAACATTTTACAAAGTAGTTTAAATAAAATCTTAAAGTTTTAAAACTTAAAACAAATTTGAAAACTTTTTAAAACATTACTAGTTTCGGATTCGAACGACCAAGACTCGAACACTCAAGCCCATCTTCTTCTTTTCCCTTCCTATTTCCTTAACCAAGCTTCAACTCGAATTACACCAACTGGAAGAATCAGCAACAGATATATTCCCAGGCACGAACCACTGCAGCATCACCCCGAGAAAATCACGAGACAGAAATCATTCTGTTCGAACGCTGCTTCGAGTCATCACAACCCCAACACTCATTGACACGATCGTTGACACGTGCACGTGCGCGTCGCTCCGATGTCGCCGCCACCATCAACTACCTCACTCGCAATCTCCACGTCGACCTCATATGCGAACCTCCAATGTTGATCAGCAATACGCGACCCAATCAAAATCGAGACAGTCACACCATTCCTGGAACCAAACCCTCATCAGAAAACCCACCGCAACCTCCAACCTCGTTCATTCGCTACGCGACCTCGGTCACATCACCACAAAGCCCCGACGCAACTATCCCAAGCGCACTCGCGACTCGATTCAACCAATCATCCCCAGTCACCAAACTTCCGAGCTCAACCAAACATAGAACAAAAACCCTAGAATCCCAGATTCCAAACTCCCTGATGATTGATTAACACTTCCACTATTTTTCTCGAATTAATCCATCTCCATTACAACTTCAATCCCAAGCTCGACCCCTAGAATTGACCCAGTCGCCAGAATTTTGCCAAAGACCAATTTCCGGTCATCAACCAAATACTACCTCCATTCCAACTTAAAAATTCTGATCTTTACCTTAAAAATCATGTTATACAAAGTAGATTCAAGATGTAAAATTGATTCAACAAAATTCAATACATGATTTTATCATGTTATTAAAAAAATTAACAGTACCACCCTGATACAGAAAATTCTCAAACAAATTCTTTTGAAAAAAACTTTTAAACCTTAATTCATGTTTATTAAACCTACTGCATTTGAGAATTCACGCTTAACAAATATTTGTTAAATAAATTTTTGAAGCTTTTGTTTAAATTTACTCTGTAACTTGAAGATACGGAGAAGCATCAGTAATATTTTTAAACATGCACAGTTGAATTATAAATGTAAACAAAGATTTTACAGAAGTAAGTACATGCAAGCATCAAACAGATCTAAAATTCACATGCAAACATTTTCGTACTTAATTTTTATGATTTTAAAATTTACTCACCTGAATTATTTTTAAGCAGAAACCCAAAACTTTGAATTCTGGAGAAAAAGATGACTGCAGATTTTTGACTTGGAATTTCTTGATGATGTTGCTTTGATTACTTCTCAAATCTTGAATCTAATCAGAGCTTAGATACTGAGGAGAGCTTTGAATTTGTTTTACACTTGATTTTTTTTATCAGGAAGTTAATTTTGCAGATTTCTAATGTATATTTGTATGCAGATTTTCCTGATTTTGAAGTGACGTTTGAGTTTTCTTGATTAAATTTTGGTTGAAAGTGTGAAATTTATGAAGTTCAGATTTTGTAAATGGAAGAGTAAAAAAAAAAATTCTTGCTTAAGAAAATGAGAATGGGAAAATTAGAGAAAGAATATGAAGTGGCTTTTTATAGAAATAGTTTTGTTTTATAAAAATTAAAGAAAATAAATTAAAATTGTGACACTTGTCATTATACATTGTTAACTTCTTAACACATGTTATTTGTGTTTTAAATTTAAACAAGTGTAATCTTCAAGCAAAAAGGATTTTTAAATGTTTTCTTAATAAATTTTCTAAATTTAAAATGCATTTTTAATTTATATAAATCAACTCTTTTTAAAAGAAATAAATATAAATCAAATTTCATATTCTAAATAAAATCATAGAAATACACTTTTAAAATCAAAATATGATTTAAGATATAAATAACTCTATTTTGAATTTCAACGTAACAATTCAAATTTAAATTAAATTTCAAATTCAATTTAAAAATCAAATTTGATATGGATACGATTTTAACAAATCCATTTCCTTTTGTATATATTAATTTCAATTAAAAATCAATATACACTTACAAATTATTTATTATTATTTTTTAAAATAACAATCTTATTAATTTAAATTAATTTATTAAAAATATTATCACATTTAAATTGGGTTTGAAATTCCGGAATATCACAATCTAGCGTATAGTAATGAAAATAAAAGGAAACTAGCAGTAATAAGAAAGAGAGACGCAACATTTTATAGTGGTTCAGTAATTTTTGGCCTACATCCACTTTAGAGCTTTGTTGCTTATAGATTTGATGTAGTTTGCTTAAGATTAGAAGAGGTTTGAGAGAGAATAAGTCACTAGTACAGGAACTAAACAGATTCTAGAATTGTCTGAAGTAGCTGCCTTGGTGACTACTGTGTTGACATAGATGATGAAGAAGAGGCAAAGCTTTCGCGTAGTGATGGCAAAAACTAGATCCCTTTTAAATTGTTAAATGGTTTGTATTTATAGGGGAAATAGTCAAGTTGGGCCAAAAGTCAATTCGGAGTAGAGTCAGATATCAGTCCGAAGTGGTGTGCAAAATCGCAAGACCAACTAAGTTGTAAGAACATGTCGATACTGACATTTTCATGTCAGTGCCGACATATTTGTTAAGTCCAATATTTATCAAACTCTTTGCACTCTTCTTCTTACTTTATTTTAAGGTGTCCTATGTTATTTCTTCGTTGGTTGATTTGGATGATTATTCCTTCGTTACTTGGTTTATTTTATCATTTGAGCAGTTAATCAACTCTTGTAATAGTTCATTCAAAACCCTTAAAAGATCACTTAAGCAAACCTACAAGAAGTAGAGTATAACTCGTGTGAAGTTTAAGTGGAAAAAACGGAGCCAAAACATGTCACCACTGACAAGATCAAGTTGGTGCCGACTTGACTATTTAGTTTATTTTTGGTTGAGTTTTCTCCGAGATGTTTCTTTACTCCAACTAAGCGTGCCTCCAAGATTTCAAGTCGTTTCATCTCCGTATGTTCTAACCTCTATTGACTTCTACTTGGTTAAAAACCCAGTTAACATTAGTAATTGTATAGTATAACTTGGATTTGATATACGCCTTTGGGGAATTCTATTTATGCAAACATTGCACTAAAACCCTAAAATTCCCCTAAAGCAAAATATCAACTTTTAAGTTAGAACCTCAACTATTCTATATTAAAATAATGGTATTATATAGCTATTGCAATTTTTTTTAATGTTTTACATTTTTCTTATCTTTTTCTTTGAATCTGACTAAGGTTGAGAAGAATAAATTAGAAAATGGTGCGTGAGGTATGGAATCTTTTATTCGTATTTTGCACCGCCTATTTTTGTAATTTAAATAGAATTTCTTTTTCAATTTTATACGGAGAAGGTGAATAGAGCATAAAAGTAATTAAATTGTAAGTTTCTATTAATGTTGATTCGGCTATGTTAGTATAAAATAAGTTGGGTATGGCTTCTATCTTATACAAGTCTGTTAACTAAATTGTGACGATTGGATATATGGTATATTTGTTGATATGGTATTGGACTTGTATAAATTTGAAGTTTTGACATTTAAACGATAGTTAGGGCGCATGCAATCTTTGCATGCCTGGAAATATTTAGGATGTGTAATAAGCATAAATAACGTATAATTATAACATATTAACTAGATAGCTAATAGGATATAAATTACTATTAAATTCCCTTTAGGAAAGAAATTAATTTGTAAAGGCGAAATAAGAGTTTTCTTATAAAGATTTGACATGAAATGCAATGAAATGTGTGATAATATATAAGAGAATAATATAGATCATGACTAAGTTATAAGGACGTGGGATCAGTCAAAAGCGCACAGAATTCTGCCCAATTAATCCGGCTACAAACAGTTGACTTTAGGGTTGATGTAAGACGTCGCCTATAATAAGTAACTAATGAGGATGCAAGGTTAATCCCAAATTCTATATTGTAAACCTACCTAGTTAATCTGGCAACCAATACTTACGAAGAGTCGGACTAATTTGAGACATCACAGTTGGGTTGCGGATCATAATATGAAGAACCTGATTCAAGTTTGAACGTATTAAGTGGCTATTTAAACTCTTCCTTATATAAGTGGTAAATGCTCAAGGTTAACGATTAGGCATGGTAGAGGAAATATCTAGGAGGGTCCGCTTTAGATTTGAAGTATTAAGTGGCCTGAAGAGACACCATGCAATGTCGGCTAGATAGTACGAGGACTCTCCCTACGGATAGGTATTAAATGACAAAGACTTATCTTAAATGAGCTATTAAATGGTCAGGTCTGCCTTTGCATTAAAAGTGTATTAATTGGTTAGGTACTACCTCTTACATTGTTAAGACATTATTGACGATAGATATGATTTACTGAATTGAAAGAATAATGGACTGGCAAAGCCTTAGGGCTTATAGTCAAAAAAATTATAATATGGTTAGATACATGAGACATGTTCTTATATAAATTATACTATCCAAGTACAATTATTGAAAGGCTCGAGATTTTATTCGCCATACATTGTTCTTCTGACTCTCTCTACATCACAACATAGGTTAGAGATGTTGATGCGGATTTTTGAAGGTGGTGGCGGAGACACAGATTATGGCAGTTACTATTTATCTACTTATGTTATTTCCTTTATTTTTGATGTACCCATTAAAAGACGTTGTAACTTTGGAATATTGTACTACAGATAGTTGATGATTTTTTACGGTATTGTGTTATGTTTTTTTATGACATTTGGAATGTAAATGTAATAGGTGCTATTCTAATACTTTATTCATCTTTCCGTTGTGGGTTTTTGAACATGCAGATAAATAGCTCTATGCATTGTTCTTTATACCAATCAACAACCAGCTTTGAAATTGGTCTAAGTATCGATGAGCCTTTTTTAGGTTGGAATTTAGGCATGTTTCGAGGAGGGTTGTTACACTTGATATCAGAGATTATGTTAGCCGATCAATGGGGATAGGCATACGTATGAGTGGCGTACTTGTTAATCTTGAAAGTATTTTCAAAAACCCTACCATATACATATATTGTTTTTGAACATATGCAAATACACTAGGTAAACCTTTATTTCAACTTATAATATTATCTTAAGAAACTATAGCTAAAGTTTAACCTACAGATAGTAGACTATGGCTGAAAATTCTTCTTTTGAGATTGAGAACCCCTCCTAAGAGATACCCACTATCTGGAAGATGTCTGAATGGTTTCGACAATACCTTAAGCATGTAGGACAAGTTCCTACTCCTCAACCTATTGCACCAATGGCACCCGCAGACCTGCTTGCTAAAATAGCACCCCACCCCTATAGACTTCCTTATGATGTGCGAGGATTTCCTAAACATAGGAGAAAGGGTTTATTCAGGAACATAAGGTTTCATGGAAATGAAGCATGGATATATGATTGTGAGAGGATATTTCAGATGCTTGGTTGGGAGGACTAGATCAGCTTGGCACCTTAGAGGAGAGGCTTTTGATTTGTGGAAGATTGTAATAGAAGAGTTGTGGGTAGAATTATTACTTAAGACAAGTTCAGAAACTAATTTGAGGTGCGGTTTAGCCGATAACTAAGGTAAGATTGTAGTTGGAGAGATTTATACAGTTTAGATTGGGAGACTCCACTCTGAAGAAGTAGTGTAGTAAATTCATAGAGCTAGCTAAGTTTGGAATGATTTTGATTGGTACCCTCATGTTAAAGGACATGAAGTTCATCAGGCCTAAACTCCCCACTTAAAAATTTGTTATTGACCCAAGTGCCTACTGGTGCTATGTATGAGATGTTGGTTGAGATGATTTTGCTACAGACAACTAGTGCGAGGAGGAGAAGAAGAGGGAGAAAGAGAAAGAGAAGGCATGACATACTTAAAATCAAGGAGGAGCCAAGAAGGGAGACTTTTGGGAAAATAAGAAGACGAATGGGAAGTTTAAGAAGGAAGTAAAAGTATGTAAGAGATGCCATAAGAAAGGACATATCACGAAGGATTGTAGAGTGAACCTATTAAAGGAAGCTTTTAAGGAGAAGTGCTATGTTTTCCATGAAGAGGGGCTCTATAAGAATCAATGTCTTATGCTTATGAAGAAAGGGATGATCGAAGAAGCCTACACCATTGAGGTTGCCTATATCTCGAGTAGACCGCCCTCTAGAGGCCAAGGGAAGGTAGCAATGAAAGGTATAAATTTTATTTTTAGGAATATAATACGTTCCCATTTCGACTCTAAATCATCGTATTCGTTCATATCTAGGAAGGTCGTTAACTCCTTGAGTCTTCAAACCCAAAAAATTCCCACCTAACAATAGTCTCAAATCCTATTAGATGGTCGACACATCTTTCTTCAATTTGCAATGACCTACTTATGGACATATGTAACGTTGACTTTATATGTAATGCGTACATTCTTAATTTTGTGGGGTATGGACTTATCTTAGGAATGGATTGGTTGTCGTGCTACATGGCTATCCTAGATTGCGATAGAAAGGTTTCATAGTTAAAAGTAGGAAAGGGTGAGATATAGATGTTCATTGTACATCCCAAAATTCAGTCGTGTTAAGGTATCTATACTCTATGAACCTATTACAAGAACTCTCATCTACACTCGTAGTTCAAGAATTTCCTGATGTCTTTGAAGAATTCTCGGGTCTTCCACCCTATAGAGAGATCAAGTATAGGATTTAGTTAGATGAGGATGTTAGACCCGTTGCTCTGTCATTAAGGACATTGCCTTCAAAGAAAGGCAAGAGTTAGATAATCAGATCTTAAACCTTTTGCAAAAATGATTCATCCAACAAAGTACTTCGAAATAGAGATCTGCTGTTGTTTTTTCCACTAAGGCAGACGACTCATTAAGGCTATGTGTTGACTATAGGGAACTCAACAAGTTGACGAAGAAGAATAGGTATCCCTTATCTAGGGTAGTTGATTTGTTCGATTAGCTTGTAGGAGAAAAAATCTTCTCCCAATTAGACTTGGCGACTGGATGTCATCAGTTAAGGATAGCAAATGACGACAAACCAAAGACCACATTTCGCACCATGGATGGACCTTATGAACGAAGTGATGCCTTTTGGATTGATAAATGCCCCTCCATACTTTGTTGATTTGATAAGTAAATTATTTAGGGAACAATTAAATAAATTCGTCGTAGTGTTTGTTGTTGATATCTTAGTATGCTTCAAGAGTGAAGGAGATCATGAAAATTATTTAAGGGAGATACTAGGGACTTTTAGAAGACACCAACTTAAAGCCAAATTATCGAAGTGTCACTTTTGAACGAAGAAGGTGGGATTTCATAGGCACATTGGTTTGAATCATGGATTAGCCATGGACTCCACAAAGGTGGAAGCTATTCAGCAGTGGAAGGTTCTGAAGAGCACCATGAAGGTTGGGGTTCTCTCAATTTAGCAAGTTGATGTAGGAAATTCATAAAGGACTTTGCAAAGATAGCAGTCCATTTGACTCGTTTAACCAAAAAGAATCTAGTTTTTGCATGGGATGAAAAATGCGCAAAAGAATTCGAAAAGGTAAAGGAACTGTTAATAAGTGCACCAATACTTACCATACCCAATGGGACGAAGCCTTTTATAGTTTACACGGATGCATGTTCCATAGGATTAGGGACAGTCCTTATGCAAGAAGGAAGGATGATAGCTTATGCTAGTAAGAAATCGAAGGATCATAAGAAGAGATAGCCAACTCATGACTTAGAGTTCTCGGTTGTTATTTTTGCATTGAAAATGTGGAGGCACTATCTTTTCGGAGAAAGGTTTGAGTTGTTCACCGACCATAAATAGCTCAAATACCTATTTTTCCAAGATTTAAATATTATGCGGTAGAGATGGATGTGGTTTATAGCATCTTATGACTTTGAAATACAGTATACCCCTAGAAAATGAAATTTTATCACTGACGCCCTTGGCCAAAGGCATGCTACCTTAGGTGCTATATTTGAGTGGAGTCATTTGGAATTCCCCTTGAGTTTCAACTTTCAACCGCCAGCAGAGGCCACTCAAAGTTGTTTAAAGAAGTAATAGAGGTTAGACAGGCATTGATGGACCGTATTGGACTTGAGAAAAAGAAGGATAAGGAGATATTAGATATTTTTGATAAGCTAAGTAGAGGAGAACATTTTCTCCACGTTAGTAGAAATGCAGTTGACGAGAAGCGATGTCTGAGGAAAGACGGACGCCTTTGTGTTTCAAAGATTGAGTGTGTTGGAGGAAGTACATGTAGAGTATCACCATTCAAGGATGACCATTCAGCCTGGAGGAGATAATATTTATTTGATGTGAAGCAAATTTTCGATTAGCCATAGATGAAGAAGAGGGTAGCTGAATTTATTTCTAGATGTTTAACATGCCAAAGGATAAAGGCCGAACATAGGAAGGCAGGAGGATTGTTATTGCCTTTAGAGATTTCGACTTTGTTATGGAAGCATATAATGATGGAGTTCATAGTTGCGTTGCACAGGAGTCAAAGAGGAAATGAAGCAATTTGAATCATAGTGGATAGACTCAATAAAAGCACCCAGTTTGTTTCCATTAGGAGCAATAGGACTACAACATCGCTAGCACTTATTTATATCAAGGAAGTAATTTGACTTCACCGAATTCTGATTAGCAGCGTTAGTGATAAGGGCCCCATATATATTACGAATTTTGGAGGAGTTTGCAAGCAGCTTTAGGAACTTCATTGAATCTTAGAACTGCTTACCACCCGCAGAACGACGGTTAAACCGAAAGGGTGAATAGAATCTTGGAGAATTTGTTGAGAGCTTGCATCATGAAATTTGGAGAACATTGGGAGCATCACCTGCCTTAATTCGATTTCACTTATAATAATAATCACCAAGCGACGTTCGGAATGGTATCCTATGAAGTGTTTTATGGTACATTATGCAAATCGCCAAATTGTTGGTGGAAACTACCGTAAAAATCCTACTCGAATCGGATTTAATTCGTGAAACTTCAGAAAAGGTGAAGTTGATTAGACAAAAGTATGAAGGTCGTGCAAGACATCCAGAAATCCTACGCGACCGAGAGAAGAAAGGAATTAGAGTTCAAAGTGGAAAATATGGTATTCATTAAAGTTTCACCTCTTAGGAAAGTCGTAAGATTTGGAAATCAAGAAAGTTGGCACCTAGATTCGTTAGGCAATTTCAAATTTTGGAAAGAACGGGAAAAATTGCTTACCGTGTGGAGCTACCAAATAAATTGGATGGAGTCTATGACGTTTTTCACATTTCGCACTTGAGGAACGCTTTTATAACACAGCCATTGTGGTATAGCATGATCATTTGGGGAACATTAAGATGGAGCCAACGGCATCCCATGCTACCGCATGCGTTTTGGGTCATGGAACTGGAAAGCTCCGCAATAAAAAAATTAGGTCGTTCCGAGTACAATGGGAAGACAATCCAATGGAAAGTACATGGAAGACTGAAGAGAAGATGAGAACTTCTCATCCTGAACTTTCCACTTGTAAACTTTTCTCCTCAAAATTAGGTTTTGGTTGCATCGTAGTTGCTATATTAGATGGTAGAGAATTGCCACACTTTTCATTATCACTTTGCACTTACATAGAAATTTTTATGCATGTTTAGGATGCTTGCATACATATCTATAGTCATTATCATACACTCATGCTAGGATTGAGTTCATGTATGGTATGTTTGTATACATAATAACATTGCACTTTTGGTTGAGAAGATGGATGCGGAGATAACTCGGTTGTATAACATAGATGTTTATTGTGCATTACGTTGTTTAATCGTTGGGAAGATTTCAGGAACGAATTCCTTTCTAGGTGGGAAAATGTAACGGCCCGTAAAAATTAATAAGAACGGAATAAGTTAATTAAATAAATAAGATAAGGTTAAAAATGAAAATTTTGCAAAAACCATAATTTGACCATGGAAGTTATGTCGTTGCGTTCGTAGAGATTTTCTGATTAATTTCCACATATAATATTTTGAAAATATAGCTCAAACGAAAAAGTTAGGGACGTTTGAAGTTTCGGGTTCGAATTAATTTAAATATAATTCAAATTCAATTAAATAATAAATTCTTAAATTTGAAGTTCAAAAGGTAAACTTGGGAGTTAAGTAAATGCTAACGTTAAAAGATTAATTAAGGTATTAAATAAAACCAGCAACGGGACAATCAAAATGTTCCCAGAATAGAGCTACCGGTCGACCGATACCCTTGGCCGGTCAAGTATTGGTGGTCAACCTGTGGGGTAGGAGAGGTCGACCGGTTCTTGTTGACAGCGACTAGGTTTTTCTGCATTGAACAGTGCGGATTTTATTATATTAAACCAACTAAAATCCAACGGTTCTGGTGCTTTCTACCCACTATAAATAGCATCCTCACTTTTATTCACAAATTATTTTGGGAACCAAGCAAAGCTCTATTAAGCTCTCTTCTCAAATATTCGAAAAAGTACTTTAGAGTTTCAAGTAAAAAAATTACGAGTGTATTATTCATTTTCTAATCCTTTTCTCCTCCAATCGCTAATTTTTGAATCTATTTCGTATACAATACCATTGTTGTGTATTTCTAAAAGGAGAGATCTGTAAGAGATTAAAGCAGGAGTATCAAATACAGAAAGGGAAGAGCTAAGTACTAGTTATGAGTGGAAATCTTAGTCTTTCCTATTTTAGTAATTGTATAGTATAACTTAGATTTGATATATTCCTTCGGAGAATTTTGTTTTCGCAAACATCATACAAAAACCCAAAATTCCTCTAAAGCAAAATGTCAATTTTTAAGTCGGAATCTCAATTATTCTATATTAAAAAAATGGAATTGCATAGTTATTGCAAATTTAATGTTTTATATTTTATTCCACTTTTATTTTATTTTTTGATCTGATTAAGGGTTTCAAATGAATAAATTAGAAAATTGTGTGTAAGGTACTGATTCTTTTATTCATAGTTTGCACCATCTATTTCCTCAATTTAAATAGAACTTTATATTTTCAATTTTATACGAAAAAGTTGAATAGAGAGTAAAAGTGATTAAATTTTAAGTTTCTATTAATGTTGATTCCATTATGTTAGTACAAAATAAGTTGGGTATGGTTATTATTTTATACAAGTATGTTAATTAAATTGTGAATATTGGATATACGTGAGTATTCATAGTGCCATGGGCATTTAAATTTTTCTTGTTTTGACATATTTCTAATTGAGATATTTTCAAAATATCTCTAAATAACACTCATTCTCCTATTTATATATTTTCTTTCAAATATCTATTGAACTAATTTTAAACATTTTGAAACGAATACTAATACATATTATTTTTGAATCCCTTAACGTATATAGCCATCATATATTGTTCCCGCCATAATAATATATTTTTCAACCATAATATTATATATATATATATATATATATATATATATATATATATATATATGGCCCCACACAATGTGTGTGCATAGGCAGAAAAATATTGATAGTAATACAACAATCATGTTTAACTATATAATACTTCCACAAAACATATTAAATACAACAGTTATATTGATTAATCGACATTAATATATAACATTTATATAATAATTTATTAAGCTTGTCTTAATCGAGTATTAAGTGTTAAGGTTGTGAGACTATCGGGGGTGTGACACTCCATCCTTTTTAATATTCACATTATTGGAGTATTAAATCCTATTGCCTGTACGAAATGTTAAATCCTAGTTCATAATCACGAAGCCTCCCTTAAGCAATGAAATATTGTGGATGTTATACTTATTCGTCAATACTATGTCACTTAGATGTCTAGAGCTCAATCAACGATCAACGCTCTAATGTTCGTAGTTAATTAAAAAGTTTAACAATTAAAATTATTGAGTCCAGTTCAATAACATTTATCAATTAACAATACTGTTCATCAAGGACCAACAGCTTTATTGGTTAGTGATATAACACTCTAGACATAGAATTTAAAAGTCATGGGTTCGACCTCATGAGACATCAAAATGAGTTTTGTTTCAATAAATACCACTCTTCCTATATAAAAAAATTGACAGTACTACCTTAACCCAGGATTTTGTGAATCCCGTACAACAAATATGATCAAACTAACCTTCTACATCGATGAAAACGGATATTCTCATGTGTAGTGTTTTAGTATTTTAATACATAAAACTTTGTTTGTAACACGATCTTTAGTCGGGTGGTTATCTATAATCAAAGTATTCTACATCTATAAGTTCATTAACACTCTGAAGTCAAAGAACTAGTGCACAACATCATGTGATATCTTTGTATTTTTAATAATTCGAAAACTGATGGACACATATGGTATTTGTATCCGAAAAAATATCCGTTCAATGTGAACTTGGTCTTCTCTTTCTTTTCAAAAAGATAGATGGTTAAAATGAATAAAAGACAGATCTACGTATCAAGTGTACTTTCACTAAAATTTATTGTTTTCAAATTCAGGTCAATTTAGGAAAAGCCTTTAACATTTAGTAAGTTAACATTATTTGTCTTTTAAGATTCAATTTTTTTCAAGTAGGTTTCAAGAAAATTCATTCAACATTAATAACTTGGTAACGATTAATTATCATCACTCAATTTTCGGATAATAATGCAAATAGAACAATACATGCATCATCCATTTGCACACAAAGGATCTACAGCAACAACATTCTGCAAAAACCCCATAAAATTACCAAGGAAAAAAAAAAGTAATAACGATCGACCTGAAAAGAGCTCTCTAACTATATATAATGTTGTCTTTATATTACACTTCTGAGCACCGAAGTGCCACTAAGTACCTCAAATTGTATGGTTTCCAAACTACAAACAGATGAACCAAAACTGCACCAGCAAAAAAAAAAGAGCATTTCAACTGACAATTACAAAAATCACAAGTGACACGAATCTAAACAAACATATAATAATGTCCCTTCAACAAAACTTAAAAAAACAATCACTTTCTTCCGCGCGGCCCCCTCTTCACCTTTATGATTTTCCTACCAGACTTATCGCCACCGCCCCCGCTCCCCAACGAGAAGCTGCCACCTGGATTGAAATCCAAGCCTCCACCTGGCTGAAACGGCTGCTGCTGCACCGGTGGATTCTGTGCCCCGCCAAATGAGAAAGTCGGAGCTGGAGACCCGAACATGAAACCCGGCGCAGTAGCAGTAGGGTTTTGCGGTTGCCCAAACACAGGAAACGTCGGGGTCGGAGCTTGACTTGCTGCATCAGTCATGCTGTCCTCCACGCTCATCTGATCGTTGCTTGCGGAGTTTGCACCAAATCCAAAAGTTGGAGTCGAAGTGGATGATGAATTGAATGTGAATGGCGTGGTGGATGAAGCGGATGATGAGTTGAATGTGAAGGGAGTGGGAGTGGGAGTGGAGGTCGAGCCCGGAGCTGCTGATCCAAACATGAAACCTGAACCGGATGATCCAAACTGGAAAGGAGCTGAGCTAGAAGTGGATGATCCGAAAACTGGTGCCGATGCTGAAGTGTTTGATGATGCCTGTGAGCTGGAGCCAAACAAGTTGGAAGTAAACGGGTTCGGACTGGAAGAGGCAGAGGACCCAAATGCTGAATTACCAAATGAAGGAGAAGAGGAAAATAAACCAAACTGGCTTGTTGAACTCTGTGTTGACTGAGTGCCAAATGCAGATGATGATCCATTATTTGCAGGTATATTATTGTTATTATCAGTTGCTCCAAAAGTAATGGCAGATGGTTTTTGAGGATTATTATTACTTGCTCCAAAACCAAAAGTAATGGAATCAGGTTGCTGGGTGGTAGTAGCAGCAGCAGTAGTACTTGATGCACCGAAAGCGGTCATACTGGAATTCTGTGAAGAATTATTACTGTTATTATTACCGGCACCAAATGTAACAGTACCAAAGGTAACAGGGGTAGTAGAATTTTGTGTACTGTTATCAGTTGCCCCAAAAACTACTGGTTTAGAATTCTGAGAACTGTTGTTGTCAGTTGCCCCAAAAATTACTGGTTTAGAATTCTGAGAACTGTTGTTGTCAGTTGCCCTGTTGTTGTCAGTTGCCCCAAAAACTACTGGTTTAGAATTCTGAGAACTGCTGTTGTCGGTTGCTCCAAAAACTACTGGTTTAGGATTCTGAGAACTGTTATCAGTTGCTCCAAAAACTACTGGTTTAGGATTCTGAGAACTGCTGTTATCGGTTGCTCCAAAAACTACTGGTTTAGGATTCTGAGAACTGCTGTTATCGGTTGCTCCAAAAACTACTGGTTTAGGATTCTGAGAACTGCTGTTATCAGTTGCCCCAAAAACTATGGGTTCTGAATTCTGAGAACTACTGCCAAAAGTTGTGCTAGTGGTAGTAGAGCCATTAGAAGCGCCAAAAACAGTGGAACCAATTGACTGAGTAGAAGCACCAAATCCAAAAACAGTACTTGTGGTACTTGAAAATGCAGATGATATAGCAGGAGATGAAGAAGCAGTAGTTGTAGTCATGCTTGGAGCTGAGGTAGGAAGCACAGGGCTAAAAGTTGAGGAATTGAATGCTTTTGCTTCTGTGTTGGATTGTTGAAATAATGGAGTAGGAGCAGTTGTAGAGAACGTAGCTGCTGCAGATGATACAGAGGAAACGTTCGAAATTGAGTTTGTAGGAGTATTGTTTTCGATTATTGAATTTGAGGGCAAAGGACCGTTGTTTAAAGATGGATTTAGTGAGCCGTTGCTTAGGCTGGAAGTAGAAGAGGCGCCAAAAGAAAATAAGGAGGGAGCCGGTATTGTTGATGGCTCGGAAGCAGCAGAAGGTGATTTCGGTGCATCTTCGGTCTTTGGAGCTATACTTTGTACCATAGTTGATTCTAAATTTGTTTTGGTGCTGCTGATGTGCAATGCAATGAAAGTACATTAACACGGTGTAAATGATAGGATTCTTTGTGGAAGGTTATGCAACAGAACTGTGATTTAAGTTTATTATTCATCGAAATTGGTGAAATGGTAGATTTCACCCTTGTTTATTATGTTTCATATTTTAAAAAAGTCTGGCCTTGTACTTGTAAACACCTATTTTATTTGAAATGAACTTATTTTACACAATAAGCATCGGGTTTGCAATATAAAATGGTCATGTCCTTCTAGTGTGCTAATTTAATAGTAGTCTCTAAGCTAATGAGTAGCGTTTAAGTTGTTCAAACTAGAGTAGGAAGAATATGCATTAATTTTAGGTAAGGATTTAAACATCAAGTATAAAGACCCTTGATGGTTAGTCTTCGGTTGGAAGGTAAGAGACTTCA
This sequence comes from Allium cepa, assembly GCA_030765085.1. NCBI lineage: Eukaryota > Viridiplantae > Streptophyta > Magnoliopsida > Asparagales > Amaryllidaceae > Allium > Allium cepa. The sequence continues at coordinate 504,101,145 of CM060945.1, forward strand.
AAAAAGAAGTAACCATGATCAATGTTTTTGGTTTATTGAACAATTAATTGTTAATTGTGAAACCCAATAACTAGACAAAAATTTATACCTAATTTGCAGCAAATTTAAGCAACAAAAATACATTCCAAAGTACTCTTTGTGTTAAATGCATTTCCGTATATAAAATATATGCTAATATAAACTACTGATTTAACCAGCAATTCAAACTGAAAAAGTTGATCTCTAAAATAATAATTCGAATTTCAGAACATAAAAATATACCTGGTGGTTAATGTTGTTTCAGATCTGAACTCTTCACCAACATTTACACCTGCATCATTTGTGGATAGTTTGACATCCTTGGATCCCGGACTAGGAATTGGATTCTGTTCAGTTTCCTTTTGTGAAACTTGTGTGTTGAATCTTGGAATTGGCATACTGGGTGTTGGAGGCGGCTGAGACTGACTGGATGGATCGGATGCAACCGGGAATGCAAATTCATTTTCTTTTTTATTAAGAACTGGAGGTATGGCATCTTTTTCATCATTTTTAGAAAGCGCTGAGCTTGAAATGGGGTTTTCTGAACTAGTTTTTGAACAGGTGCCATTTTGTGCACAGAGCTTTGTAGTCGAGTCGAGAGTTGAAGTTGATGGAACCGAAAGGTGGTTTGTATGGTCATCTTCATCGTCGTCCAGATCAAATGAATCCTTTGTTAAAAACGATTACATGAAACATAAGATTGTTATTTGAAATAGATTACCACGAGAGCATGGCGGTATAAACATTTTATAATGTGCACCTCGATTGATTTAAAGTGCATCAGACTACTGAAAGAGATATTTCTGATATATAACGAAATTTTACAGAGAACTCGCAATTTGGATGTAGCAAACCAAGGACGTCCCAAAACGAGTGACCTTTGATACTTCTATAAAATAATAATAAGAAGAGAAAAAAAAGGACATTAACACAAATTTTATTTCTCTGACCATCTACAGTTTCGGTTTACTGTTAGTAAATTCTCAAGATCGATCTTTTTCCTTTTTCTTCAAATGGATTAATCAGAATTCAAATGGATTAATCAGAATTGCAAGTAAGAGAAGTGTGTTTCAATTCTGTCAATGTTATAGAACATACCATCTAGACAAAGGTTCAAGAACTCGGTTTTGGTCATTTGAAATTTTATTAGTTTCAGATAATTTCATAAATTTCGAAAGTTTCGGTTTTGTTTCGGTTTCGGACCAGATTTTGGTTTTCAATAGTTTGTTAATAAACTTGTAATAACAATAATAAATAAAATATAAAATATGGTTCATAAAGAACACACTTGTCTGCTGTAAGCTATTTTTGACAGAGCATTGTCACATATTCGCTGCTATGCCCATTTAGGTTTCCTATTATATTATGTTAAAGGCTTAAAAGCCCAGAAAAAAAGCAGCTCAAATCATAGTTAACCTTCACAGGTCGAAACAAATAAGGGCATCGCTGATTGCAAGTCGAAACAAATAAAACACGCAGATGATTTTAAAAAAAAACTTCATCATTCGACTTCGCCGATTGCAGCCGAGGAAGGTTTAGACTTCGCATTCGCAGTATTCGACTTCGCCTTCGCTGTATTCGCCTTTGCCTTCGCCAATTCGCCTTCGCTAATTCACCTTCGTTGTTTCACCTTCACCGATCACTATTCGACTTCGCCGAGTCACTATTCGACTTCGCCGCGAAAGGTACTACTAGTTTAGGACTTGTTTGATTAGATTTTTTTAACCTGATAGTCGAAACCGGTATTTTTGCCTAATCTCGGCTCGGTGATGGCCGAAACTGGTACGGCACCCCCGAAATTTCAAGGTACCGGCCGATTCCTTAAACCTTGATCTAGACTCCATTATATGAAAAATTCTGACTCTTGATTCATTGTTATAATCTCCCGATTGATTATTTAGGGTTCCTTATTTGTATTTCTCTCTCATTCTTAGATATAGTATGTATCTGCACGCATACACGTGTGTGCGGGTGGGTGGATTGGGGGGTAGCCACTTTGCAGCCTCTTGATATTGATCAATGGATGTAACAAATGAATAAATGACAGTGTGGTAAATATTAAAATCAAATCCATCCATTACATCTTTCCATTTTAGCCACTTTGTAGCCCCTTGATATTGATCAATGGATGTAACAAATGAATAGATGAGTGTTAAACATTAAAATCAAATCGATCCGTTAATTTGTTTCATCCAATGATCAACATAAGGGGTTACAAAATGGCAAAATAAGAGGAACATACGTGTGTGTTTGCACACATACAAATGCACGCGCAACGCATAATGTATGTGTGTACGTATGTGTCGTATATAAGTGTGCAAAAATCCTTCTAAGCACCTGATTCGTCTCTGCCTAGGCGCGAGGTGAGGGTTACTGCCTAAGCATCCACCTAGGCACTAAGCAAGGCTTATTGCCTCACCTAAGCATCTAGGCGGCTACCGTAAGAATACATAATCATGAATCCATACGTAGTTATGTTTCATAGCTACGAATATTTCTACTGAAATAAAATACTACTACTGCATCTGCATTGAGAATTAAAATTGAATTTCAACCATTAGATATAGATATCATTTATACAATAGTAAATAAATTTTTCGTAGAATATCTAAAAATTTATTAAACATACATCAGTTTATAAAATGCGCCTAACTCTGATTTATCTTCAATCAATCTTCGCATAGACGATTAATCTCTATTCCAATACACCGCATAACCCCCATTTATATAGTGATTTTGTAGCATCTTCCATTTTTTATTTATAGAAAGTTTCGTAACTAAACAGAGTATTGTAAATATAATTTATTGGTTGTCGAGATCATCTACACAAGATTAGATCATTTCAAAACTTCCAACTCCTTCAACGTCATAAATCAATGACGAAGTCGGAAATTTCAAATCCATCAAAATTTGTGTACGTGATTTTGTTAGCAAATAGATCATGTCTACAAAAGTTTGTTTTATTTTAAAAAAAGAAAGTGACAAAAGGAGAAAATGAAGCTACAAAAGGGATTTATAAATGGGAGCTACGGATCCTTATTTAACCCCCTTTGGCCCATTTCCACCTTTATATGCGAAAATTTCAGAAGTAAACAAAATTTGCAAATATTATTTGTTAGTTGTCAATATTATCTACAAAAAAAATTGAACCATGGAGACTTCTTGTTCAAAATTGCAACTCAATATGAGCCATTGTATGTATAGACACACACCGCTGATTGAGAATGCAATTTTAAGGGAAGTGGAAGTTCCAAAACAATCCAAATTTTTGTGCAGATGACCTTGATAGCATATAAATTTTATCTATAAAATTGTTTCCTTTCGAAAAAAATTCACACAAAAATACAGAAAAAGAAAACCTAGATTGATATGGAAAGAGAGTATTAAAAATGATCTTAAAAGGTAAATTTCAACTAATAATATAATTCAAGATGGAATATTATGGAAATTGAGAATCCATGTGTCAGGACCCAATCATCTGGGAATAAGGCAACGATGATAATGACAACAACAACTACAATGGAGCTACATAATTAGAGTGCTACAGATCCTTTCTCACGTGTGTGCTAGCTTGTGTTGGGCATATAGAGTAGGGATTGACTATACTTCTTATGCTAAGTCTCAATGTTTTATGGAGTTTTATAATTTGTAACCAAAATTTACAAATATGCTTCAGAAATTTTTAGTTTGTTCAAAATATTAAATTAATATTAGCCATTTAATTTAAAATTGATTTGAATTGTTTACCTTTAAGAAACCCATGTACAAAGCTTGACTTCATTTCGAGTCATTTATCTCTAAGAAATGTTTGTAAAAGATAGTGGATCCTTACCCATACGCACGCATGCACACGCATATATATACACCTACACATGTTATACTACATAATTGCGTATGCATACCTCAGGTGCACTTATTCGGAAAGATGGCGCTTTAGATGTAGGGATGGAAACAGAACTCGAAGCTAGTTTTATTGGGATCATCGGTGCAGGTTTGGTAACATTTTTAGATGAAAGGGTAATTTTGCTAACACCATTAGCTTGAGGAGCTTTTACGTCCATACCATTATAGGCATGTTTTTGAGGCAATTTACTCTCTTCATCCGTATTTTCCCTCATAGATTGGGAATTTGCAGCATTTTGCTGAGAAGTAGCAATGGCTGCTTTACCAACTTCATGCATGCTCAAAAAATTGGAACTTCTTATGTCTTCAGTGCTTTTCAGAGCTCTTCCATGCAACATATCAAGGGTCAATTTCGAAGGAGATTTATCAATTGTCATAGCTTTTAACTCTGATGGTTTTTCTTTTGGTGATGAAGGTAAAAGTTTATCAAGCTGTTGAAACAACTTGTGTGCTTTTTCACTTGACTGCACTGGAAGCATGGTAGAGTTCTCTGTTTTATCTTTGGCGGTTTCTGAGCTTGTGCTGTCATATTTTCTTCCTTCCAAATAAAGCGATTTTTGCATTGATGCAGCACTATTATTAATACGTGAAGGAGACACCAAATTAGATTTTTGACGTATCCTACGTATGGGGCCAAAAGATCCATATTCATCATCTAAGGCTGTGATTCCTCTTTTCAATGCCTGGTTAATTGCACAAGACGTGAAAAAATTATATTATTACATACAAGAAGCAAAACTAAAAATCCACAGTTTCACAACAGAACAGGGTGTATCATTCAACTTTAAAGTGGACATCATTCAAATAGGATGGTGAATAAAATCAACAACTGGAAATCTTCTATTTCTATATTTACATGCCAATGCCTACTAATGTTTGGTTACTTTTCATATGTACAGCCATGCATTTTTTTTAAGTAATAAAGCACATGGCACTTGTCCACCATTACATATGCATATAAGTAGTACTCTTCACTAATTGGAAGCTTTACCCAATTTCCAACACGATATAACCGCATGGGTTTATCATCTAATATTCTTCTTTTACTTCGTTATGTGAAAATTACAAAGCTCATTCCAAAAGTGAAATAAAAAACAAATCAGTTCAAGTTGAGTGAAACTGACGTGAAAAGTGTACAAGGGAACCCAGTAATATTTAATCTTCCACTCAAGTTTGTCAGGTAGGTTGTAATAATTCTTAAATTATCACAAGCTTGTTGAGTCTGGCAACTCAACAGAGAAGCAATTTGAACCAATTTGCAGTTTATTTTATCTCAATGATTTACATAAATAGTAAATTAGGAGGTGGGCTATAATAAATTAGATGCTGGAAGAACAAAATATACTTTTAATATATGATGCATCTGACATACGAACAATAAATCGATAAAGATGATAACCATATGGAAATTGTCTCCTAGATTGACCAAAAATAAAGTCTTTGTTGCATTATTGGAAACTCCAAGTTCCAAGTTCAGTGGATGGGCTAAACAATGATAATCAAATATCTTACTCTGTTAACTGTCACAACAGCCAAAAAATAGGAGTAATTTAGGTAATTGAGAGATCTAGGTGAAAAATAAAATATGGAGATTTGAGGACACGTGTAAAATTCATATTCTTGGGGTGAGAAATAGATATTTTTTTATCTCAAACATACGAAACTTGTTATTTTCTGTGAATGGTCAAAGAAGAAGCTAGAAAGGTTGCTCTTGTGTTTTGTTTTATATTTTTATTTTATTACAAGAATTTGCGGTAATTGTATCAAAATTTGTTCCTTTGTCTAAGCTTTCATCATACCTGGTCCCTTTTCAATTCATGGGAGTAGTTTCTTGTCCAAAGTATGAGATGTTCTTTCCTTTTATAAAAATCACTGTCCGTAACTACTTTATAATAATTATATCAAATATGATCCATACACCACAGCTCAAAAAAGCAGAAACTAAGTGTAGTTATCTAGACTCGCTAATAATATTACTATTTACCATGAACAAATAAGAACGGATATGATGACATGATAATCCCAATTTTAGAATGATAATGCACAGTTGCCAATGGACATGATTAATCACCTAGCATGCAGATAGTAGATACACAAAGATTCTCAAGGAAAAATCAAAAGAGGCAAGTGAGAACATAGAAATATGTAAGCTAGTTGTGCATGTTCAATGTACTAATAAAGAAATCAAAGATCACAACTGAGATTTACTGCTATGCACAAGTCATGAAATAGGTTAAAACTTGTCTAAGTTTTAATTAAAGATGACACAAGTCTAGAAATACAACATTCTAAAGTTTAGGTTTACCTGTTTCCCATGTGACTTCCACTGAGATGAAACTGGAGAAGAATAATCATCCCTAGATATCTCTCCAATCTAAAATAATAGCATGGAAATCATCATCAGTGCAGATATGTAGCTTGCAAAAGGGAAAAAAAAAACACATTTGTTTTAAATATAAAGAAACCAGCGAGTTCAATCAAGTGATACCTGAGTACTGGCACCACGATTGACCTTAAAATATGGGGATCTAGACATCCTATACATTGCAGTTCTCCCTACAAGTTTTGTTGTCTGATATGCATGATTTTGGTATTGATGTTGCTCCGGAACTCCAGATAAGCGAATAACAGATCTTGGTGCAACCGAAAGGTTTAAACATCTTGAATCAGATCCCATGCTTTTCAATTTTGTCTCTTCATTGAATGCTTGATCTTGAAGACTTCCAGATAAAGAAAATTCTTTATTTGGCCTTGAGCCCATGTATGCTTTTGCAACTTCTGCTGGTGAACTCACTTCAGTCATGGGAATCTATAAAAGCATTGATTCATTACAGTATGATTTGTAGTTGATGCGTACTGAAACATTCAAGGGGTAGCTGAAAAAGGAAATAAAAGCATGCACCGCTTAAGGTTCTATTATTACTAAAAGTAACATACTGATCATATGGTAAATAACATTACCCCTTAACTGACTGGTGATTTATTCTTCCACGGAGAATTAGATAACATATCAGACAAGTTCGATGGCTGAAGGAAAAAAAATCTCATGGATTGTAAAATATAACACGAATTCATAACTAGATAACTAGTTGCAGTTAAACATAAGCCAAATTGCTTACAATTTAAATCTCGTTTCAGATCGAACCTCTCCCTTTACGATTCGATTTATATTTTGATTCAAGCCCACCTGCTAACCCACCTTTTGCCAAGGCAGTACATGCGGATTTAACCCAACAGACTTCACGATTATCAAGGCAGAAAGCCCGAAGAGATGGTTACCAGGACTAAAGATCGATTATATTTGAGACTATGGACTATAGTTGAATGGATTCGGACGGACAGCACTCAAAAAATGACTAAGTATGGAACTAATACCTCCCTTAGAAGAGGGACCTAGAAGAGGGACCGGAATAGAGGCATCAGAATAAACATGATGCACACGACACAACTCAACGATGATCGCTCCATAACTCAACAAGCATAAGGCGGATTGAAATGAAATTTTGAAAACAAAAAGGGATCCTAAGGAGTCTACCTTAGGGATCACACATCAAATAGAGCAAGTTGAAGGGATCAGCCTTCTTTCCTCCATATGGATCGGCTATAATCCGCCTTTACAACATATTGCAACAAAGATCGATCAATAACTCGAGTTCTATTAATCCGATTGGCATGAAACTTTGAGGCTACACATGATACAACATGGAGAAGCTCCCTTAGGGATCGTACATCATTTAGTGGAGTTTGGAGGAATCGGCCTCTATCCCTATTCGGTGATTGGTTTTGTTGGATTTGCAGCAATGATCGATTAATAACTCAAAATATATAGATGCTATCAACACGAAACTACCAAAAGGAGCAACTTGGAGGGATCCGTCCCTATCCATATATAGGGATCGACCCCGATCCCTATTCAGAGATTGGTTTAATTGAAATTGAAGTAATGATCGATCGATATCTCAGGATCCGTAAGTGGGATTGACATGAAATTTGAAGAGCTAGAAGATAACATCATGGGGGATCCACCATAGGGATCGCACTTCATGATTCCACCAAAATAGGGATCAACACCGATCCCTATTATGGGCTCCGGTGGGCTCCAAACTTTCTGGGCAGGCTCGCCTTAGCTTCAGGGTTCGAGATTCAGGTTTTGAGCGAGATATTTTCTGTCTTCTCCTATAAATACAGCAGGCACGACATCAGCAAAGAAATCTTCTTCTCTCTGCTTCACTTCATCTTCTATCTAGACTATACTCTGCAAATTTTATTCTTGAATTTCACGAATTTGTAACTGTAATCAGCAGTATAAACTAATAAAAGCAAAACCTTTGAAATGGACGTAGGCCGAAATTAGCCGAACCACTAGAAAACTGTATTCCCCTTATTTGCTTTCTGTTTTAATTTGATTATTCTTCAATTTATATTCTCTACACTACATTATATGAGACTTGTAACTAGATATTGGTACTTTCATATAACTGGGTGTTGGTGGTCATTTTGACGCCGACGCCGACACCACCTAACATCGCAGTTTAGAAAAATCATTCAATCCAAACTGATATTCCAATATACTTACTTGGACCTACAATTTCAATTCTAATGTTTTCTAAACAAAACAAAATTGGAACAAGAGAGAAAATGGAGTTTTAAATTTAAGACGTAGACATTCAAGCATCAAGATTAATCTCAAAGTGTGTGAAAACCCTATAATGTGGATCTTTTAAATCTACGATTTAAATCCCGTTTCAATTTAAGGTTTGAATTTTTCGATTTAAGATTTGAATCCTATTTTGAATACCTTGATATGTGTGCGCTAAACTATTGATGCTAATAGAAATTTTACAAATACATGTTCCTGTTTCAAAAAATTAAGAGAAATAATTGGTAATAGATATCAATAAAGGAATTTCATACCTGAATCTGTGAAGCTAGACCATTTGAAGGAAACATTTTGTGTACTTTTGAGCTCCCAGGTATGTCACCTGATGCTAACACAACTGATTTTCCTTTTTTATCGCCACTATTCTCATGGTTTCCATTAGAACTTTCAACCGTCCTTGAACGTAACAGCTCTTCCAGATGGTTAAATTCAACCCTGTGAACAATATTGACTATTACATTGCCACTCAAGGTAGATTATTAACAAAATCAATAGCATTAACTACTTAGCCCCATGTTAACAATTAAGTTAAACAATAAGTCAAAAAGGATAGAAGGTACTCTGAATTTTATACTGAAGAATGAATCCTAGAATTTAAAAAATCTATTAAGCTAATTGACATTTAAAAATGAAAAGGAAAAAAAAGATACCGCTTAAATGCAAGCTCTACCAAATATATAAGTTGCAATTGCAAGTATTTCAAAGAAAGAAATGGTAATCATTCAGGGAAATTAGCATATCATCCACAAAATGGAGTACCACAAACGCTAGGTCGAAACTTACATAGTGAAAGTTTTTTGTTTCAAAAGCTGTTCAAGATCACCAAGACCACAATCAGAACTATTTTTTTGGTTGTCTACACTGCTACCTCCACTATGCAAACTATTTGTTTGGTTGTCTACAATACAGCCTCCATTATGCATATCCCCATTCCAAGTTTCAGATAAAAGATGCTGCACGCACAATACATCAGATGCATCAAATATACAGAATATGGTCTATGAGCAATTACTTTTTAGAGCCAGATGATTCATCAAAAAAGAATATTAATTCACGAGTTTATCAAGCCAAAGAATTATGAAAGATCAACAAACCAAATCTGCAGTGGTAATCACAGAAAAAAGTGGGAGAAAACTAAGACACTACACGCAACATTATGAAAGTAAATCGGAGATAAAATATAATCCTCTATATATATTATATTATATGAATACCTTGATTTGAAGCTTTTGCATTTACGAATTTACCCTCCTTCAATAAACAAAGTAATATAGTAGCACAAAGGACATTTTGATACCCCTTTCTTATCCACGTTTAGCTTTGCTTTTGCAACATTGATAACTTAATACTCTGTCTCTCCCTCCATTCCACGTTTAATTTCTAAGCCAACGCATTCGTGATAGCTTTAAATTTGTTTTTATGTGCATTTATTTATACTAATTAGTAACAAATAAAAGTTAACACACGTTTTTCTTTGGACACATCCAACGGACATGCATTTTGTATTGGTAATATGTAAGCTAATTTTTAATGTGTTGGTACTTGGTCCTGAGGAAACTTTGTAAAGGATGGAGAAATGTCTTTTTCGGTGCTTGTACCATAGGCATTGAAAAAGAATACATTCTTTCCATGCCACATAGGCTAGTTGAAAGCTTTGACCATCTTATTGATAAATGGAACGAGAGATGTTAATTATGGTTGATTTACTAGAATGAAAGACGCATTTTCTACAAGCCTTTGCTGCATATCATTACTTGTTTTGCAAATTAGTACTGCAAAACAGCCTACTGCCACCGGGACAAAAGCAGAGTGATGGTAGTGGATACAATGATTCACATTCTAAAATTGTCTCTGCTAATATTTGGTCATTCAGCCAACCACCAACAGAAGATAATCTTTCCCACTTGAGATTGATGATGAGATAACCAAAGCACTCATTCACAATAGGGTAACTGAATCAGTAAAATAGGGTAACTGACCAACTGTAACTTGACCCAGTTTTGTTTCTCGATAATTCACAATAATTATTATCTACCGCGCTATATACCACAAATTATTATTAATGACAGCCTTCCCTTTCATGAGATGAACCACCCATTACATCAAGACAATAATAGCTTCTCTTCCCCCAAGTATTTCTTGCTTAAAAATGGTATAGGAGTACAAGTTCTTATATTTTATGTATGTCATACCAAAAAATGTAACCAACAAGGTTATAGCAAACATATCATCCTCCCATTGGCTACCAAATTTAGAAGAAAGAGAACAGGTAAACTTGTTTTATGGTTGCTCACTTATAGCTATATCTTTGAGCTAATCAGCATGTGGTTTATGTCATGTCCCAATTTTCAAGGAAAGAAGAAAAAGAAAAGGAAAAACAGAACTATGCTACTGGTACAAGAAATACTAAAAAAATTACATGACCCTTATTTACGTACGGTGGAAGCATGTCGAGTGACATCGGCTCCAGGATGAAGATCTTTTTCTGGAATACCTACACATCAAAAACGACAAGATTAAAATAATATATAAGATAAAAGTAAAATAGTAAGCAAGTTGCCAATTTAGTACAATATTTATGCCTAGATAATTACAGGCGAAAATAGATAAGTATGAACCAAAACTGAACTGAGTAAAACTAGTATAGTTGGTCAGTTAGTTCTCTTGAAACAAAAAGGAGGAATAAAAAAAGGAAAGAATTGTGAAAAACAAATTATGTTTGTACATCAAAATTTGCCTAACGTACGTCATTCATTCTATTAAATAACAAGTGACAAAGTTGTCCATCTTAATTACAGGGACAAAACAAAACCAAAAGGTGGAACTCAGTGTACGAGGCTCCCGTACGATAGCAGACTCTGAGAAGATTGATAATGTACGCAGCATTTCCCTTGCATTGCAAAGAGGTTGTTTCCAAACTTGAGTCTGGACTCCCATATCACCATGCGGATGAACTAACTGTTGCGCATTTTTGATAGATAATCGTTGCCCAAACCAAAAAAAAATTCATATACAAAACATAACATTTTGATAGATAAGTTAATTATCTAATTAAGAAATCAAAAGTATCAACTAATATCGTTTACTATTTTGACCTTTGATTTCAACATAATTCAATCCCTTTTTTGATAAATTAGAAACATTTTTTGTTGAAAATGAATGAGTTTGAATCAAAGAAACAAAGACATTGCAATTACCGTTGAGTGTCGATTTGATTTAATTCTCAAAATTCTAAGATTTTTTGTGTGAATGGATTTAAAGTTTGAAAGCGAGAAGATAATGGAAGATGAATAGATGTTTTGTATTAAAGAAATGGTGCATTTTAAGTAATTTATGATGTATACTAATTTGTTCAATTTTTTGGTATTTAAGCAAATTTTGATGTATGAATAGAATTTACCATAGTCTAAATATAACAAAATAACAAAAGTTTCTGACCAATAAAAGATAAATTATAAAAGAAAACATTTAACTCAAACTACTTTTTTTTCCTTAAACATTTCAAGATTCCCTTTGTCGATATATTAGCGGTGTTTCAAATCATCAATCAACAGAGTAAATGGAAGATGATCTATAGTATAGTTCCCTGATAAAGTCTTTAAAACATTATATTTGTATTAGCAGCTTGAGCGAGATGCTTTCTTAAACAACATGCTAAAGGATGTGGAAAATTATTTCATCCCACTTGTCAACAAAGCAATTTAAAAAGGAGAAAACATTTCTCTTTTGCCAATGACTCAATATAAGGGAGAGGAGACATCTCGAAATCCTACCAAGCAAATCATCTGATGCAAAATAGTGCGATATAAATTTACAAAATAGTGCATGTAACAAAAATTGTAAATTTACAATCATTTCGAACTGGGTTATTTGACTACAAGGCAGCCTGGATAGAAAACCCAGAATCAAAATACGACCAACCTAAAAATGAAATTATTTGTAGAATACAAAAAAAAAGCCATATAAATTTATGCTTTAAAATTATTTCAATCAATTCACATGGTTAAGATTTGCTTCTATGGTATTAAACAGGTACTACTACGTAAAAACAATTGGATACCTACTACAAGAGAAACAGACCAAACCACAATTACTTTTATATGGTTTGGTTTCTATATTGTTTTTTAGTCGGGTTTGCTAAGAGCAATGGGAAATTAGTTCCACAAATTCCAAAAGCGAGCTCCGGCATTTTAAAAAAACTTGCCACTCTTTTTTATGACAACTCACCTTTACAAGCTCATTTATTCATTTCAAACTGTCCCAAACAAACAAAATAATTATGCTCTTTTTTACTCTCATACATTACTACGTATGATTCTTGAGTTATAACGATCTCGGTTACATAAACTTATCAAACATAGCATGTCAGTGGGCAATTGACCATTTTGATTCTTACGACCACTTCTGAAGTAGATTTACGTCTAATCAAAAATAAGTAGGCTTTGCAGGCAATCAACTTCAAAATTCACCACGGTTTCAACGTTGAAAACCACTAAGTTCATGTCCAACGTAAATGTAAGTCTGCTAGACATAATCCTTAAGTTCTGAGACAATTACTCCAATAAAATTCCAAATTTGTTTCAGTATGCCATCACTTGCCTAGATAGATCTTTCTCTTCCTCTTCACCTTTATATTCTCAAAAAACTTCATTTAAACTATGATTTTATGTTCGTTTTTCTCAAACTTCCAAGTCTGTAATCTTTCTATGAACCAAGGTACTTGGTGAAGTTTACATCAAATTTCTACGAGCTGAAGGAGATGAACAGAGCTGGCAGGACTTGATCTAGCAACATGCGCGTTTTACTTTTCTTCAAGGTTCTAAATCTCGGATTTCGATCACCTTTCGTCTTGAAATTTTCATACAAACAATCTTATATCGGAGGGGATCTCGGACGAGATGAGTGTATCTCGGATGTACATCTCGGATCTTAATATACATCTCAGGAATATCTCAAAGTAACTTATGTGCCTAAAATTGATGTTTTATGATTTATTTAACAATAAATTTCAAAATAAAATAAAAATTGTAACATACTTATTTGTATAGAAAAAAGAATTGAAATGGTTTGAAAAAAAGTGGTACTTGATTAACTTAATTTATTTGGTATGATTGAATAATATCATTTTATTCGAACATGAAAAACAAGTAAAATCTTTTGTTGTGACTCGTCGAGATAAAAAGTAAAAAGTATGTTCAAGGAATTGGTAAATTAGTAATTGGATTGAGTAGTTTCTTTTGAATCTAACTGAAAATGAAAAATATTATCTAAAATAAATCAGATATAATTTCGAATGAGATCTCAAATTGAGAGTTCAATCCATATTTCAAATAAAATTTGAATATTTCGGACGAGATGGATGTCATGAAAGATGTGAAGATTTGATGTCTCATTTCATGTAAGTGTGAAAAGGAAATCTCGGACAAGATATGGAAGATTTGAAACCATGCTTTTCTCTAGCAACACTTTTCATCTCCGTCCGAACGAGCTACGAACAAATATAACATCGGATGGGGCAAGAAGATGTGGACCATGCTACTGATGTACCATACATCTTCGAACATCTTTAGAGAAATGGTTATACATCTTCGAACATCTTTAGAGAAATGGTTAGTCGTGCCACAAAATACTGACAATCTACAAAGGGTGTAAGATTTTATATTTATCTGCTAATTTAATAGAATAACATAATCATTAGATTTCTCTTATACATTAGTTAAGAATTTAGAGACAAATTCCAATAAAGCCAATGGGATATAGATGCTACAAGGAAGCATTACACATTGGATGCTTTATTATTGAATGTTGACCAATCTTGATGATTTAACCATAGACTGTGATTTCAATTTCAACTTTTTGAGCTGTGAGGAAACCAAATGTCTACTTCACAGTCATACTCACAGCAATCCACGTTTGGTTTGAACATGAATATAGCGACGCCATCATACTTCCCTCTGCCAAGAAACTTGTTCGGCTTTGTTTTTGACATTTGGGGGTCATCATGATGCATTAGCTACTCCAATAATTCATTGGACATCAAAGTCCACATTTGATTTAAACTTGGATTTTGCAACACCATCACAATTCTCTCTGCCAAGAAACTTAGAGTTCATCTTTGTTTTTGACATTTTAGAATCATCATGTTGCATCAGCTACTCCAATATTTTATTAGGCATTTTGATGCACTCCAAACAATCTCAGTCTAGATCTTCACAATCATCCACGTACACCTCTACCATTGCTCCTAACATCTATCATACTTAACATGATCCTCGGTATCATAAAGTTGTGACATAAGTTAGAAAATTCGCATATATTGATTGAAATTTTACTGTACAAGCATTACAAATTTACAAACATTGAAATGCTTGCCTCAAATTTAAAAGGGTGGTGCTTAATGAGGAGCACCACGGTTGGAAGATCATATACCAGTTATGTTTTTTTATTGAATCTTCATTCTACATTTATTGTGTTTCAAAGAATTTCATATTATCAACAATCTAGTCTGTCATTTTGATGATGAATGATAAAATGAATAATTCTAAATTTATATATATATATATATATATATATATATATATTATCATAAAATTAATTGAGTAAATATAGTATTTAATTGATACTTTAATGTTTAATTAACATTTGAGCATAAATTTATTTGATATAATATGTAATACTATGATGATAACATACGATAAATACTTATTGATCTCACATCCACTATCACTCACAACCAACTTCTTGCCAACCACCGTGACACCGTCCACACTAAATTCTAGGGATGTCAATGGATTCCCAAAAAATCTGAAATCCGTCCGCATTCGCATCAAAAAAGCGAATAAATATCCAATATCCAAAAATTATCCGTCCGATTTATGTTAAAATTATAGTTCAAATTATGTATATTTTAATGCAGTAAATGATATTCGTTTATTATTTTATTAAATTAGTAGTTTATATTATATGCACTTAATGCTTATTAACTGCTCGAAACTATTTATCATTATCATATTCGTTAATTTTTAACACTTTTAAAGCCAACGAGATTGAAAAATATTTATGTTCAACTAAAAAATTCTTTTTGCAATTCTTAATTTATCGGTCGTTAGTGAATAGGATAATTATCCGATATCTGTCCGTATCCGCGAATGCGGATATCCGATATCTGAAAATGATTTCGAATGCGGATACAGATACGGATATGGCATCATCCGTGTCCGAAAGCATCTATTGACATGCCTACTTAATTCTATCAAACTTAAGATCATGATTGTGATTTTTATTGTTTGCAAACGCACGTTACATATAATGATGACATATTAAATATTATCCAGTTGTATTTTGCATCCAGTGTCTTTTTACTTGCTTGCTTGGATAGATCTAACTTAATATTTGTTCTTTGGCATACAACAAGAAAAAAATTATAACTTTTAAATTAAAGTCCATAGTTTGAAATACTAATGGTTAGACTTTAAGTGCAAGTTTGGTCACCTTTTAAATGAAGTTAAAGCTCATAAACTAATCACTGCATCAATCTTGATCCTAATATAAATTATCTCTCTTTGTTTGCATGTGTGTGTCCATTTCAACCGCTGACATAGATGAATCAATTATGGAAACAGATGTGGAACCATAGATAATAGTTGGTCATCCATCTCCTACCGCTCACACGGACGAAACAATTGTGGAACCGTTGATGATACTTGTGTTAGCCATCAATATTAATTAGGATTTATTTTGCATCATTATATGCAAAGACATATGTATGTATGTGTAACAAGCAAGGTAGTTAAGGCGCAAAAAAGCGCCAAGCTGGAGCCTAGGGCTTTTCGCGCCTAGGGCTTTTTTAGGAGCCTTGAGCATGAGGCGGCGCGTAGTCTGGATGGCTCTCAAAGTTCGAACTAGATTACGTATTTTAATTTGATCGACTTGATTTTAAATTGGGACTGCATAAATTTATTTTTGAGCTGGGCAATTTAACTGGGCAGATAAATTGAATGGAAGTTATGTGTTTGAGCTCATATTAGACCCAAAAAAATCTCCAACAAAGCAGCCCAAGGTGCGCTTTTACAGCGCCTCAAAAGCCAACGCCTTGGGGCTTTTGGGGCTTTTACGGCGCCTTGTGCATCCATGGTGCCTCAATAGTCAAAAAAGCCCCAACTTGGAGCCTAGGCGCGCCTAGGCGCCAAGTTGATAACACTGGTAACAATGCATAAATTCTAAACACTGCATTGTAATCGGCATCAGAGAAAAAATATTAGGCCTCATGTATGGGATCCACATTGGAGGTCCACTAATATCTCCCTAATAATGATGATTACAATAGGCATCATGTATAGTAATTTCATGACAAGGTACATTGTTATCAGCCAACATTCTAAAGTCAAACATAGAATCTGCTTGAAGTAAAGTTTAAGGCGGATTCTCTAAGCTTATTTTGCAAACTTACATTAAGCTAAAATGATATATCATTTATTGTTATATGCTTTGGTTTGTGCGAGCAAAATCAATCAGTAATAACAAGTATGTATTATTCGCACTTGAACTATAGGGTCCGTACACGAAGAACGATGCATTCGAGTTCATGCCTAACTTGTATGCTCCGTATGTAACATATTATATCAATATAACTGTATATAATATCATTATATCAATATACAACCACTATCTGCAGCTTTGACAAGTTCATACCGCATCTTTACAAAACTAAATGCACAGAAAAATACCTTCTGGCTTCAAAGAGACCAAAAGTTATATGCGCAGTTGTTAACAAACATATTAGCCAGCAAACATAAAAAGCACTCAAAGTTTAAACACTAGAAAGTCTAAAGTTTCAACTCTTATTCAAAAAGGATCAAAAGAATTCCAAACCTGAATCCAAGGGTGGAGCAGTGAGCCTTTTCCTAAACATGGAAGCAAAAAGCTTTGAAGCTCCACTTGCAATCAATCTCGAGGCAGGATCTAAAAGCTTGGACATCCAACCGCCTCCCTCACCAGCCGCCTCCCCGCCTCCTCTCACGCCACGTAACGCCGTTGGTGGGCGATCGTACGGCTTGGATGGGATTCTTGCGGAAGTTCTCCGAGTAAACTTTCCACCAATTCCTCCTTCATTCGATGGATACGCCATTGAAATTAACTGGAGATGACGGAGAGGAGCGGAGGGATAAAATTGGGGGGAAGATGAAAACCCTAGATTTGGTTTTGTTGTTATTTGGGGGGAAAGAACTGGAAATTAACGGATACAGGTAAATATGCTGAACAGACCGACGCGCATTAATTAGTTCGCATGTATTTGAATTTAATATATTTTTATCTTTTAGTTTATACTTTTAAATTTTTAATTCGGAGGGAATTGATTACGGACAACTATTTAAAAAGGATGAGTATTATCCTATCTATGGACGGAAACGAGGCGGGTAATATCCATCCCTGCTATCATTTATGCCACCGTCCCGTTAATACCCAGCGGATTCGGGTAGAAGAATACCCAACCATTATGAAGAACCTGTTGGATATCCATTAAGGCAAGATGAAGAAAAAAAGTAATAAATAAGAATAAGAGAAAATTAGCTAAAAGCACAAACTTATTTAAAAAAAATTGTTGCTGGGCCACGAGTTTAATTATTTGGACCTAAGAACCCGTCTTTTCTAACTAACCACCTGACCTTGTTTTCGTCTCTAGGGTTTTGCCAAATCAAGATTTTGCAATCGTTTTCATCTAAAATCATTTCAATTTCTTTATCTGAAACCCAAAGAAACAACAAATTAACATTGATAATCACATTCAAAAAGACAAATCGACATACTCATTCGAATCGTTCGTACATTCTAATGGAAACTAGATCAAAATCTTCTCTGTCGACCAACAATCAGTCTCCTAGTTCTTCATTGCAATCGAAATTCCAAATTGTGTCGACAAAATTATCGTTAGCTGCAACAAAGGCTAGGAAGACTAGAGAAATGAAGAAGAAAAAACAAAAACAGGTATAATACCGAATTATTATGTATATATTGCCGATTTATAATTATTTTATAAGAAAAGCTATATTATTTTGCATTCTTTTTGTCTAGCGAACGTTTTGTCCTGTGATTTTATCTTTATTGTCAAAATTTGTAGTGTTACTGAATAATTTTGTCGAAATCTTAGTGATTTTATGCTGTGGTTTTATCATTATTTTTTGATTTCAGCAACAATGATTACGGTACTCATTTGATCTGAATTCAGATAGGTGACATCACTATATTTTAGTAACCAAATTAGATCACTCAAAGTTATTTTTGTTAACTTTCATCACTTTAAACCTGCTTTGTTTTCTACTAGTTGCATTTGACTAATTTATTAGATTTTACTCATTGATTTAATAAAAATTCTAAAACTGGTTATCATATTAATTCGATTTGAAAAACATTTTCTAATAATACAGAAGTGCTAAATAACTGTAGCATTTTCAATAAAAATTAGCATCCATTAAAAATGCTAAGACAAGTTACAACCATGTCCAATAATGCTAGAAAAACTAGCATTTAAGAAAAATGCTCAGACTGGTTATCATCTTAATTTAATTTGAAAAAAATCCATTATTACAAAAATATGCTAAAACACTATAGCATAGCTATTTTATCGATTAAAATCATTGCTAACTATGCTAAATAAATTAGCATCTAGTAAAAATGCTAAGACTAGTTATCATATTAATTCGACTGGATAAACATAATCTAATGGTGCAAAAATGCTAAATAACTGTAGCATTTCCAATAAAAATAAACATCCATTAAAAATGCTAAGACTGGTTACAATCATTTCCAAAAATTCTCAAAAAATTAGCATTTACAAAAAATGCCAAGACTAGTTATCATCTTAATTTAACTTGGAAACAAAATCCACTGTTACAACAATATGCTAAAACACGGTAGCATTATGGTTTAGCTATTTTATAAATTAAATTGATTTCTAATTATGCTAAATAAATTAGCATCTAATAAAAATGCTAAAACTATTTATCATCTTAATTTAATTTGAAAACAGAATCCTCTGTAACAGTAAATGCTAAATCGCTGTAGCATTAAAGTTTAAGTATTGCATGAATTACAGTCATTACCAAAAATGCTAAAGAAATTAGCATCAAGTAAAAATGCTAAGACTAGTTATCATCTTAATCTACTTTGTTAAACATATTCTAATGTTACAAGAAATGTTAAATCACTATAGTGTCATGGTTTAGATATTGCTTATTGGTGTTACATTTTTTTTTCTTATTGTACCATCATCATTTATTTACTGTGCAAGTCTACAAAATTATTTTGCATAAATATAGCTAATGCAGTTTCTTTATTTGTATTTTGTAGAATACAAAATCTTCATTGCAAGCAGAGGACGGTAAAAAAACGTAGAAGAAAGACAGTAGATAAGGAAAATATGCAGTATAGGTGTAGTTTATCCGCCTTGGTTAAAATGCTTGAAAAGATTTTTGAAAAAAACAAAAGGTTTTACTGAAAATCAATTGAATTTTTTAAAACAAACACCTTTCTACAACTTTTTTAATGCTTTCTTTGAGAGTGATATAGGAAGCAAAAGCATTAGAAAATGTTCAAAAAAATTAGATGATTTAATGGACTCTTACTGTGTTGAAGAAGAGTGCTTTATTGTAGGAGGGAAAAAATTAAAGATGACAACAGAAGGCATTTCTTTAATTTTTGGTTTACCCATGCAAGGAAAAAACATTTTTCCACTTCCTAAGGCTTCTTTTCAAAGCACCCCAGAAAACTACCAATAATTTGTTTTAAGAAACTTTGGCATGATTGATCATATAACAAGACATGTTATTATTCAAAAGATAAAGAACCAATTAGACAAAGAAATTCAAGAACAAGTTCGAAACTTGCTTTCGAATGTTCATTTGACATGGGATATGTTGTCCCATTGGTTTGTTGTATATAAAGTACCAGTTCAAAAAAAAAATTCAAGAACAAGAAAACGATTTACCAAAATATATCATTATTCTTTCTTTCATTGCATTTTTTTTCCTGACAATCAAAGAATGTTAAGTTGGGGATATCTCCAATGTAACGACCCGGAAATTTCGATCCAGAAAATTCCAGATAGTTAGAAGAAGAAGAAAGAGATAGAAGAAGAAGAAACAGAAAAAACAACACAAATTCTCGTATTTGCAGCGGATCAAAATATAATATCAAAAAATAACAGTTTATAAAAGAATACTATATATGTCAATTACATTTTAATACATCAGAGTTACACATATACTCAAACACTGGACATATACAAATCAACATGTCTCAGATAAACAGAAATATATCACAGCGGAAACATTCGATACGCTCCTGCCATCCAGCTCGCCTCCTGAGCTCCAGAACGTCCTTACCTGAAATCTGTAATACTCGGTCTGATTCGAGCATTGCATCAAAGTAACACCCGGGTCAGGCTGGAAACCAACATGAGTAAACCCATCTAACATGAATTACAAAAGCATACAACATATATAAACCTGGGTAACCTGTATCAATTTACAACTTCACAAGTTGTTATAGATATCACTTATTTCATATATCAATTTCTAAGTACCAAAACTTAGACTAAATGGTCCAATTCACTTAAATCATTCCATTCTAGCTTATTGGTTTCACAAATCAATATATAAAGAATCGAAGTGGTTTCGGATATTTACTAATACCCGACTCCAGTCTCTTCGAATCCTATGTCATCTTATCACAAGTTATTGAAGTGAAATAAGATTCAATTTTAAATCGAATGTCACTTATACACACAATTTATCATCAATGAATAACTACATTATCACTGTCCATCTAATCATATCATATCACAAACATTTCATATCAGAGATATCAACCAATTCAAGGCATTTACAACATTAAATCGTCCATAAGCAAGGTTGATCACTTCCAAAATTAATTTAATTAATCTCTAATTAAATTGATTACTAATCTTTAATCACTCAGATTATCCTTTCTTAACATTACTAATTACAAACAAAATAATTAATCATCTTTTAATTATCCATCTTAATTAATCACCCTTGATTAATTATCATGTAATTACAATAAGTAATTAATCCTTAATTAATTACACAAATTAATTAACCTTCACCCATTCACGTTAATCACATTGATCCTTAATTAATCACTCAGATTAATTATCCTCTAATCATTTACATTGATTAATTATCCTTTAATTAATCACACTTATTAATTAACTAACCTTCTAATAAATTTTCTTAATTAATCCATGCTTAAACTAATTACCCCAAGTAATTAATCCTCATTTTCCTTCATTAAGTAATTATCATTAAATAAATCACATCTAGTAATTTCTCATTAATTACCTTCCTTAATAAATGCCATTAAGCAGTTATCCTTTAATTACTTTCATTAAGTAATTATAATTAACTAATTTCATTAGGTGGTTAACCTTTAACTAATCATCTTTTAATTAATAACTTAATTAATTTATCGCATTTATAAATCAAACTTTTAAGTTAAATTAATTAACCTTTAATTAATTATCTAATTAATTATTGCCTAATTTCATAAATCAATTATAAATTCTTAATACAATACCAAATTGTTTATATGTTTAAATATGATAAAATTCATTATCAAAACTTAATTAAAGTTATTTACCTTTATTTAATTAATTTAAAACTTGATCAAAACTTTCACTAAACTGCTTTCAAGAAAATCTTCCTTTACATAATCAAATCTGGTCACCTATTTATTCAGTTTAAACTTTATACATGTATACTTGCTAATTTACAAAATCCTGGAAATCTTACAACATCAAACCCAAGCAAAACACTAGCAAAACACGAGCAACATCACCAGATACTCGAGTCACCCCTGACTTCGAGTCGAACACCCATAAGCATGGTATCAAACCCGAGCCCCAAACTCCTTCTTCTCCGCCCACACCTTCCAGACATGTTATCATCTTCGTGCACGTGCACCACTAAGAAACTCGTCGCCGACCATCTCCCTGGCCACCATCCACTCGCAATCGACCACGACAATCATCACGTCCTAGCAGATATATAAAATCAATGACCAGACAGAAATCGACCATCTAGATTAAAACTAAACCTAATGGACGATCAAAAAGCGCCCCCCACGACGATTTCGACCTTGATGAGCCTCACCGTCTTCATACAAGCTTCGTCTTGAACCCCTGAATTCGTTCCCCCTCTCGCGATCAGCTCCGACGCTCCCATATCGCCATGGTCACCTCAACAACATCACAGACCAAAAGCTGGGCACAAACCCTACTACGACCCTTCCCGTTCATGACGGCCAACAGAAAAACCATCCTCCATTTTTCTCAAAGTCGACTACCCTTCAACTAGCTTCGACCACAACCTCGACACCAACTACTATGCCAATCACCAGAATTTGGTGATAATCCCAATTTCGATCAACCCAATATTTCTCAAGAATTCAAGCTTTTAAAAAATGGATTTTCATACTAAAATTCAAGTTTGATTACCACGAATCCATACATGCACTTAGATCATGAAATCGTTTCCATAAATTTTCGACCAATATTTGATTTCTTCGGTATTTTCCTGTTCCAGAGATAATTATTGAATTTTAATCTTTGAAAACATTTTTAGAATTATTACTATGTTGTTATCATCAACTTTCATTTAGAGATCCCGGCTTAAAATTACTTATATTTGGAGGTATGGATTTTTAAAAAGAAATCCAGGAACTGTAAACAGTAGAGAACCAAAATACAACGTATGTATAGGCATGTTCTCAATTTAAATATCAATTCCAGACATATTCAAGCTAAATATCCATGAAATCCATAACTATCACACGCATTTCACATATATTTAAGCTCCATCTCAAATTTTAAACTATTTTAAAAGAAACAGGTTTACTCACCTTTCGTTGAACCGAGCAGGGCCATTGAAAAAAAATGTTGCTAGCCTTCTCTAGCTTCCAGGCTTTTAAGTTTGCTCTATTTAGTTGAATTGTTTTTTTTTTCAAGTTGCGACATGGGAATATATTACCTATGTTTTTTACTTAGCTACGAATGAAAGAAATGCAGTGATATGAAGGTACATTTATAGGAAGTGGAAGTGTATCAGGTAAGCAAACAATGTGGCTGCCATTTTGTTTACAGGCTCTTTTTTTTACTTTATAATCCTGACTTGATGTGATTTCCTTATTTCGTGCTTGACCTGACTTTTCTTTTTGACCTTGATTATACGTTTTGTGTGCTTGCATTAGATGTTGTCTCCCCTTTTGTTTACAAAAACTTTTATATGAATCTATATATGTGTAAATTTCCTTTATATGTATATATTTACATAGTTATGTAATCTATCCCATTTTAATTGCATCATCCCTATTTAGTATACACACACACACACATTTGCTTGTATATACTTATATACTTATATATTTCCATATACCTTTTAAATACATCTATCTTATATCCATTTACATGTTCAACATATATACATATTTATGTATATTCTTATCATTATTTTATACACATTCTTCATATATTTACTTATGTTCATTTTGTCATTATACATGCATACTCTCCTACTATACAAATTTCCATACCTATATTATTTCATATGGGCATACATTCGTAGACTTATGTATATATATATATTTCAAGCATCATAACGTTTGTATATATTTCCCTCTATATATACATTTATAGGTATTTTATCTTAATTAAATGGTGGAGTTTATCTCTACAAAAAGTTTATTTTCTTTTCCATAGGATTTATTATACCCAGAGATTTTAAAAATTAAATATTTAATATAGTTTTTAATTCAATGTTTATTTTAGTTTCAAATCAACATATATATTCAAATATCTTTATTTATCAGAAATTCATTTGTTTGATTAGTTAATTTTAATATTCCAATAATAAAATCAGTTAATTTCCCTATTAACCCTCGTCAAAAACCCGGGTCGTCACATCCAGTATGCAATTGATTTAAAAAAAAGAATCAAGTTTCATGGCCTTTAACGTTCACTATTCTTTGATTAAAGCATTAAAAATTTTCAAGCAAAAACCAAGGAATATGTCAGGTTGCTCGATGATACCATTGGTAAGGATATTATTTTACATTCTACTATATTATAATAAATTGTGAAATAACATTTTGTTTTTTATATATTAGTATTTTTTATGTGAACACGTGGACATAATGAAGCCAAGGAAGGAATGGTCGAAGGACTTAGCAAGATTTGCTAAATAGTCACTAAATGGGATGAAGAACATAGTCTCAAAAGACTATTTAAAGAATGTGGAAAGCAAAAAGGTATACACATCTAGTATTGGTTGTCACTTATTTTTTACTTAAAACAGTAAAAAAATGCTAAATGATGATAAAATTATATAAAAAATGGCTATATAGTGTTACCAATTTTTTTGGTGCACTAGATTATGTAAACATACATATAAATAGGAAAAAAATGGTAGATAGCATTATAACATAATATCCAGTGTACAAAGTTAGAACACAGAAAATAGTTTTTTTTCTACATCTTTATTTGTGATATTTATGTATATAATTTTTAGGAAATTGTTACTTAGGTTATTATAGTTAATTATGGAAGCTGTTAATGATACCTTGAATGATTTCATATTCTCATTTTTTGCATTCAAAAAAGATTTACATATCACTGAAACAGAGTCATTAGTAGAAAATGCTACATAATTTTAGCATTAATAAAATATGTGATGCTCATTGGATACAGATCTCAATTGGACTCAAAAAATACAACAGCCAAAGAAAGGCTACTACTTGAATCTTCCAAATTGCAATTGGCAATTATAGAAACAAAATAACAAAAAATGAAACGGATGCTGAAGAAGAATCAGAATTGAGTGAGAAAGAAAAACAAATTCAAACACAAAGCTGCCACATTAAACAGTTGGAAAACAATTTGGATCAAACAAAAAGAGATCTGGAGAAGGAAAAAGAAGTAAGAAAACAGAAGGAAAATGAGTTAACTGTAATGGAGAAAGAAATCGAATTCTTGAAATCAAAACTTCAACAATTTGAGAAAGAGGAACAAAAAAGAAAACTAAAGGAAGCTTTTGAAAGTATCAGCCCTCCATCATTCAAGCTGTTGAACATGCAGGATTTTGAGATACAAGAAGAAGAAAACAGAGAAGAAGATAAACAAGATGATAAGAATGAAAGAAGAAGCCAGCGATTGAAAAATATCTCATCCCCTTCAATGATTAAAAGACTAAAATCGAAAAAAAGAAAGGCAAAAGTAGATCCTCGTTATCAGTTTGAGATAGTGTACCATGACAAAAGAGTGAAAAGTGAAGATGGCAGTGAAAAAAAGAAGGAAAAAAGGAAGATAAAATAAGAAATGAGGATGAAGGAGGAGAAGAAGAAGATGGCCACAGTAAAGAAACTGAACAAATAAAAAATGTGGACAGTGAAAAAAAGATGAAAGAGAAGACAGTAAAGAAAATGATGAGACGAGTGAAAACAACAGCGGAGAAAATGAAGAAGAAACCAGTGAAGAAGACAATAAAAAAGGTGAAGAGTATGAAGAAGAATATGCAAAGGATAAAAAAAAAGAAAAAACCAGTGAAGAAGACAATAAAAAAAGTGAAGAGTATGAAGAAGAGTATGCAAAGGAGAAAAAAAATGAAGAAAAAACTTACACAGATGATGAAGACGAGAAGGAAGAATTTGTCGATGTGGATAATTACTCACCTGAAAGAAAGCAATATCGTCAAAGAAACATAGCAAAAAGCCACATTTTTCAAATGCTAGAAACACATAAGAAGGATATAATAAGAGCTTTTTTTGCATGTGAGGACACATCAAAGTAAGTACTTCATATCCGCAAAAACTTAATTAATTTCATTGGAATTATAATTTTATAATAATTTGAAATTTACAAATTTTATAGCACGGTAGCATGGCACAAAGATGACGGTAAGAAAGGAGGGATAATAGTGGTTCAGTCCATGCTAGAAGCTTTGCTATTTAAAGAATTTACAGATGAACATATATGACATTTAAAAATGCTAACATTATCGATAAATTTTGACATTAGAAAATGCTAACTAGCACTAGCACTGTGACATTTGAATTATAACAACATGCCACTAATATAATTTTTTTGTTCTATTTTTATTATTTTAGTAAAAACAGTATCGATAAATTTTGTAATACCAAATGAATAATATTAGCCTGAAAATGTACAATGATTGTAAATATTTTGATTACACAACATAGGCCTTACAAATGTTAATTTTTCAATACAGTATATGAAATTATTAAAAGATGGTAGCATATATCTATCATTGTCTCTGTGTGTGTGTGTATCTCATGGTGTACAATTATTATAAAATGTTTAAAAAATTCAAAATACTTTATTACTATATGCTTAACCGACATTCTTTTTCTAATGCAGATTATTGATTGGTTTGTTGAATATACACCAACATATGAACATAACTACATTTTCAGCACAATCATGACGGTAAACAATATTATTTTGCTTTGAAATTTAATATAATGGAAAAAACAAACTAATATTCATTTCTCATTTGCAGCATGCATTGCAAACAGACAATGTAAATGTAATCCAATCATTGGTGTACTCAATAGTATAAAATGTAGTCATAGATTCATTTACAGAGATGATATTTTCCCCTTGCATTACATCAGTCATTGGACATTGCTAACCTTGGATTACAACCAAATGCAATGATGTCGTTATGATTCTTTAAGGCCCAGAAGATCAACAATAACATCAAATCAACATTGCAAACAAGCTCAGCTATTTGTAAGACCATATTTTATAACAAATAAAAAATTGAAAAAATCTAACTCTATTTTTTCTTTTCTTGTAACAGAGAAAAAAGATGGAAAAAATATTTCAAGAAAAGTGGAGAGAGAACAGCATCTTAAATAAGGAAGTTGGTACGAAGACAGTAAAGCAACCACGGTGCCCACAGCAAGACCTTTCCTCGTAAGCATTATTAAGTTTTTAATCTTCTTCAAGTAAACTGCACATCTATTATACTAAAAATTGCAATGCCATAATATTCAATGCATCAGAAAAAGAAAAAAAAAAAGATGGGATACAGTGTATGCTAAAATAGTGCTAAATGGTAATAGCAGTAAAAATGTATAATGTAGTAAAGTATTTATGTTCATGTAAATGCTAAATAATCACAGCATTGCAGTATTGCAGTGTTCAATAAACCGAAAAATGTGACAGGTTGCATTATGATTATGCAGTAGGAAATGTATGGTTATTGATACACATACTGTTAACAAAATAATTAATGATAATGATAGTAAAAATGTATAATGTATTTTAGTGTATATTTTTTAAAAAAAAGGCTAAAAGACCATACCATTATAATATTAAACCACTGCCTTTTTAGTCCACTGATATGAAAAAACTCTTCATACATTCCTATATGAAGCCCAATTTTATATGTTAAGAAAAATACTAAATGGTTGTAGCATTGCATCTTTTATACCATTACTTACTTACTCTACTAATTTGAAATCTACATCATAAATACCCATACAAGTCCTTATGTCTCCAGCCTATGTTACTCAAGCAGATGTACAGTTCTTTTAACAGAACACAAGTATTAAATACTTACCATGTAAAAATATTTTTGGTCTGTCTGTAATGATAAAATTATTAGCATAAATTGATTACTAGTTAACAAACAATTTTGTTGTTTTTTTCTTTTTTAAATCAACAGGAATGATTGTGCTCTATATGTCATAAAATTCATTCAACATTTGGACAAAGACTCAAACCTCCCACCGATTACAGCAAAAAAGATATTAACCTCATACGAGCTGAAATGGTGTATAACATACTAAATGATCCACATAGAAGTTGGAACGTCATGACTTTCTTTACAAATGCAACTCCTGAAGAAGCTAAAAAAGCAGTGAAGAAAAAGAACCAAAGTAAAAAAGAAAAGTTGAAGACTTGGATAATTTGAAGAACTGGTAATTGTAGTTAAATTTGAATTGCCTCAATTTAAGTTGAAGTACTTATTATAGTTAAATATGAATTAGCTGAAGTAAAGATGAAGTGCTAACTGTAGTAGCATTGATACTTATATTTTGCTGAACTTCTAATTCAAGAGAATAGTATTACTACTTGCAAAGCTGTAATTTGTTATACGTATGTTCTATTAAATGTTTGCTTTTTTTGATATAGTTAGAATTTTATATTTTGTCAATAAAATGCATGATTTTGTTCCACTTCATTAAGCATTAGCTTCATGTCACGTTTAGATAGTAGTATGATTTGGAAAATATACAATTGATTGAAGAAGATAATTTGGGCACCAATCTCGAATTTTGCTTCTGGCATAAAAATAAGGTGGGAGGAAATAGTATCCAAATTAATCAAAGATGTTAGACAAGAAAAGTGGCTGTTATCAGGAATACCAAATGCTAGTTATCTGCGTGACACTGGGCTCAGTTTCAAGAAAAAATACACGATGGGGTATGAATTCATGGACATTACACAAAAAGGTACAGAGATAAGTATCCCAATACTGCACATTGATGATACAAGTAAAGTAGATTTCACCAACCTTATAACATTTGAACAATGCTTGAAAAGTGAGAACAATTTCACAGCATATGCTACGTTTATTAACAATATAATAGATGCAGAGGAGGATGTTGCACTGCTTAAAGAGTGTGGGATCATCAATAATAGATTTGGTACTGATCAGAAAGTCGTGGACTTTTTAAGGAATCCCTGTAGAAGTATATATTTAGACAAAGAACCACATTATCTTTCTGCATTGTTTGGTTTTATAGGAAAATACTATGCAAAAAGTTACTACAGGGTGAAGTTTTATAGACTGAGGAAAAAGTACCTACCGGACTATTATACGAAACCATGTGCTAGACTTTGCTTACTAGTTTCAGTTATGGTAATTATAATCACATTAGTATAGGTGTTCTTCACAATTTTTCCAGAGCTATACTAAGAGAACTTCATCTTTACTGTAATTTTTCTAGAGCAGCATCACAGAGTTTAGTAATATATAACTGATAACCAAATTTGCCAACCTTTCTACTATATAATAATAAAAAAGCTAAATACAAATAGCATTATTCTGATGAATTGCTCAATTAACAGAAAGCATCTGATACTAACAGACCAATATTTTTTCATCACATACAAATGAAAATAATATGCTCCACAAACAAATAAAAAACACAAAAAATAAAAAAAATAAAAGTAAACTTCTTATTAAAACAATCTATTATCACAGTACATGTACTAGTATCAGAAATAAAAAAAAGGTATGACTATATCAAATAAGTAAACGGTAAAGAAATACAAAGAATAAAATGACAGAAATGAAAGAAAAAAATAAAATTCAAATTTAAACCTTCATTAAAGCTTGACAATTCATCTTGTTATGTCCAACTTGATTGTAATTAGTACATTTATTCCGCTTACTCTGAGAATAAGAAAAGCCGCCATGTCTTTTAGTAGAAGGTCTTCCAGCACCTCGAATTTCTGTAGGCAGTTTAATTGTGACTTCATCTCCACTAACAATTGGCTTACCAACATTAGGAATTGGATTAATAGCATATGCATAACTAGATCTAAAAGCATCAGCTGTGAAATAATAATCCACATAATCATATACTGACTGCCTTGACCTATTCATACACTTGATAGCATGTGCACATGGAAAACCGGTAACTTTCCACTGGTTACAAGTACATAATCTTTTTGCAAGATCAACATGATGTGATATTGGAGATCTAACTTCAAAAACATTTTCCGAAGACCTATATGTGTCCAACCCAAAACCTTCATTAACTAATTGCGACAACCGTTGCTCCATAACCAGACATAAAGTAGTATCCATTGATGATATTCTTCTCTCCTCTTCACCATTTGTTCCATTATTTTAACCCGGATTCCGTCTAGATAAGATGTAATAGGCATAAATCTACCATCCACAATCCAAGAGTTAAAGCTTTCAGCCACATTAGATGAATATTCTCCATACCTCTTGCCTTGAAAAAACAAATCAGTCCAATGCTCAAAAGGTTTATCATTTAAAAAATTAATTGCAGTAACACCACCAATTTCTTTAAACTTTAACAGATAGCGATAAAAATCATATGGATTTAAAGCTCGAGTCAAAAGTTTAAACAAATCAACAATAGAAGTATCACCCTTGCAAGCTTTAACTACTGAACCGATGTTTTGCTCCATATGAAATGTGCAGTAGCTATGAAAAGAAGATGGAAACACTTTGGAATACCTAATAGCAAACCCCACTGGCGATCAGATATGAAAACCAATTCGCGATCCTCACCAAGCATCTCTTTTAAAAGCTCCAAAAACCAAGACCAATTTGACTCATTCTCATGTGAAACTACTCTCATAGCAAGCAGAAAGAAACCTTAAAAATAGTAGTTTTTTTCAAATGCTAATACTAAAAAATAGTATACTAATATTAGTAAAGTATATTACTTTCACAGCATAAAATTTCACATATTTACATGACTGCAAGAGTGAAAAAAATGATTAATCCTAAATTAATATAATATTATGTGTTTGATAGTACAGTCATATAATATACAGAATAATAAATGCTAAAAAATACTAGCACTATGACATATAATAAAATATCAAATGTTAAATTCATGTAATATTATAATTTTCATATAAAGTAACAATGCAGTCAACATATAATTGTTAAAATGACAATGGGGTACTAAGATATATCAATATCCACCAAATGTTACTATACTACATAACTAAAACAATATACTAAATAACACATAGCCAAAAAAACAGAACAAAAGGCAAAAATCAAACCTTGATTGCCATTTTTTGCTGTAGCAGCTAATAAAACACCTTGTCGACCCTTCAAAAATGTCGCATCTAAAAATATCATGGGACGGCAATGCCTAAATCCAAGTAAACAAGCACTAAACCCAACGAAAATTCTTTCAAATTGATTAGTTGACGAATCCACATCCAAAGCAACATAACTTCCTGGAATAGTTTTTTTGTATAGCCTCTAGATACCAATTCAAATCATTGTACGACATTGCATCATCTCCATAAATTTCCTTCAACGCCAATTGTTTCCCAGTGTATGCATAATAATAAGAAGGAGTGAAATTAAATTCTCTTCTGAAATCATTAATAATGTCTTTCGGTTTCTTCATCGAGACATCTCTAATTTGATCAATAATTAAAGGTTTCACAAATCTACTAGTTATATGAACTTTCTTAACTTCTCTTAACCCAACACCACATGAATGTTCAAACATGTAAGTCCTAATAAAAAAACGAATAAGATATCCAAGATCTGAAGAAGTATACATGGTGAATTTACGACCTTCTTTAAACCACGAACAAATAACAGATATTCTTTCTGGACAATTCTTAACAAAAATCAATTCACGCCCTTCTTTTATTTGATAAGCCATAAGAAACTCTGTAAAATCTTCAGCACCAGTGAAACAATAACCAATAAAGTCCGCAAGATTTAACTGAGATCCTTTTTTCATAATATCCTTCAAATAAGAAATTGACTTGCCACAAGATTTAATATTCAAATAACCATAGAAACTAAACTGCTCTGATGATCAGAAGTAATTGATAAACTATTACCCAAATTGAACTCCAGTGCACAAATACTTGACTTAACAGTAAAAACAAAATAAGAACTTTTCTTGTATATTTGAAAGCATAGAATGGTATGCAAATCCGAATCAGTATCAACTGTGATAACCTTATTTTCCAAACTATAGGATATACCAATAGAACAAGGGGTAAGATGCGGCCAATGTTCACATATACTATTTTTAACACCAATCAAAGAACAAGTCATGTCAAGTCGAATAGAGTAGCTGTTTTCATCAAGTAAAAACAGTACAAGAATACTATCATCAACATTCCTGCCAAAGAAAAAAAGAGTGAAGTATAAAGGCAAAAGGTAAGTAAAATGTAAAAAATAATGCAGTTAAATATAAATTGTGTTAGGCTTAAAATACATGTGTACAAGACAACAACAGCAGAAAATGGTAAAATGAATATAAAATATTTTTATA
The DNA here is from genome assembly GCA_030765085.1 of Allium cepa. Taxonomy (NCBI): domain Eukaryota; kingdom Viridiplantae; phylum Streptophyta; class Magnoliopsida; order Asparagales; family Amaryllidaceae; genus Allium; species Allium cepa. The sequence goes on from CM060945.1 coordinate 504,133,846, forward strand.
GCATTAAACAGTTTGAAAATACTAAATGGACATAGCATAAAGCATAATGAAATCATACCCGATCTCGCCTCCCAATCTTGTACCCAAATCATACATATTACATGCAAATAGTCTACGAATTTCAAAACGGTAGTAAAATAGTCAGAAAACAAAAGAAAAGTAGCCAGATCAAGCATAAAATTGAAATCGACATCAAAAAATTAGGTTAAACTTACCTTTGTTACCATACAGCAAGAACGCACATACAAAAAAGATGAGAAATCCAAATCAGTATTGATTACTCAACGACATCTCAGAATTATAATTTGCGCGACGATTTGAAAGAGAAAGAAACGAGGGAAAATGAGAAGAAAGTAAAGAGAAATAAACAATGTTTGCTCGACCAATAAAATAAACATGTTTAGACTTCAGCCTAAAAAATTGTACGCGCGTTTTTTAGCCTAAAAAAAGCGTATTGTTTGTCCTGTAGCCTATTTTCCACTAAAAAATAAATAGCAGAACAAAAGTTTTATATTTAAATCAAACAAATATTAATTATACTTCATAATCCCTAAAAGATAAAAGATAGGCATTCAAGTTTCAAAAAAAACATAACCAACCACATAGTCATAATTTCATAATAATTAATAATTTAAAAAGTAGACAAATCTTAAGCAGCAAAATGAATCTAAAATAGTCACGGGGTCGGATAATTTTTTCTTAATACACACGCACGCACATACGTTAAAACTATAAATAGAAACTATATATACTGGGGTTGGATATGAGGCAAATAGTATCACCCCCGTACTCGCCCCAGACCCGTTTCGGGTATTGAAATCATCCCCTACCACCGCCCATCACCCGCCAAGTCGAGAAATCCTCTCCCGATTAGGGGCTGATTCCCATCCGCACGGATTAAATATTCGTCGCTAATCCTATCTTATCTTGGCCTTAAAATTGGAAGAAAAAAATTAAAAAAAATTGTCCACCTACAAACTTTTGAAAATGCACTTAAGATAAAACTAGGAAATGAGTTCAAATCTTGCTATTTGCAAAAATCAGCATATATTTTTATATAAAAGTTTAACATATAAATTATGTTACGAGTTTGAATATCAATCCCATAAAATTGCTTTGTTTTTTTTTACATACCATATTAAACTATTTATAAAATTGAAACGGTATGTAGTTATTACTCTTTTAAGTTAATTTTTATACTCAAGTGCATCGCAAGTGCCAAATGACGGAGTTAGAATTATGTCATAGAAGCAATTATGTAATTTATTGCATACATCCAACTCGATAATCAATCTTGTTCGTAATAAATGTATTTGATTTCTAATATATTACACTTTGTCATATTGTGATGTTTGTTGATTGTACTCTGATTATGTTATAAAATTGAAATCAAATGTATGTTGTAAAATAGCTTAATGAACTGTTTATTTGATTATTATATTTTGTCATTCCGCTGCGAGATTTTATGTATTGATTTCCTTCTTTTCTTTTATTTTCTTATTAAATCCATTGATAATCTACCCTTTTTGATGGTTTGAGTTAGACATGTGTGGTTTATTATCAACTTAAATCATCTAAAAAGGTGGGCCGCCACAGTTGATATCAGAGCTTTGGTTTAAAGATACCTTAACCTGTTAAGATTAACTCATTTGAGGTAGCATTAGTAATACCCTAGAATAAGTTTGAGTGTATACATATACGAGAGAGCGTATTTTTTAGTGCTATATAAAAATGTTTTTGTATTGTGTAAATTTATTCTATTGAGTATTTATGAATTCCGGTTGGTACATAGGACGTTATGACATTGATAGGGATTTCTAAACACTTGAACATGGTAAACTGACATAATATTGTTTTGAAAATAGGTAAATGAAATAATTTTACCTAGTATTGTAATATTTATATAAAAGGATAATTTTTCATAAGTTATATAATTGTTTTTTCTTTTGGTGTGTTGTTTGTTAGGAAACGATAATGTTTGATTATTGTCATTTATTGTTTGATTTGTCAAGTGCTTTTAATCTATTGACTATTATATGTTATAAGAATTTGTAATTTATAATTTTATAAATATGGTCTATAAAATAGGGTTTACAAACAAAATAAATTTAAATTTGAAATTTGAGAACTTAGGTTCCGATGATTGAAATTTGCTTTCAAAGATTTTGGAAAAATAATATTAGTATTATTTGGAAGTATTTTCGGATAGAAATATTTTCAATAAGATTTAAAAGAAATGTTTTCAAAAGAAACTTAAAAGAAATAAGTTCTGTATTCCCCTCTTTTATCGCTGGAATATAATTTTGGTGATGATTGCGACATCATCGAAGTTCATTTTCGAGTTTCAAAGTGGGAAGACCGCTATAGTAGCTTTGCTACACATTTGTTTTTATAAATTTTGATTTAAATACATTAAGTATGAGTTGATATATAAAAGATATAAGTATATATTATTTCAAAATGAATTGGAATGAAACCTAGTATTTAGTTCGTTAGTTTTCTGTTAATTAACGATTTTCAATTATTGTAATAGAATGGAATTTTTGACTATTTTAATAGTTGGGAACTTTCAAATTGAAAACTGAAGTTAAAAGCTACGTGTTTGATGAAAATATAAAAGAGGAACTTTTGTAAACCTTAAATTAAAAGATAACGAAAGTTAAAAACAAGTTTAAACTATTGAACATTTTTGTTATGTAAAATGAATAATATTACCTATTGTGCTTCTAAGATTTAATGGAATATTACATAAGCAAAAATCTTAAGTAATAAAAATGTTTCAAAATGGAATTATGTCTAAAATAAAGAATTAAGATGTTGCGAGAAAAATTATAAACATAAGTTGATGTTTGAAACCCTTAATGATTAAATTGAATAGTAAAAGTGAATACTATTTCAGTAAATGATTGAAACTTAAGAAAATGTTGAAATGGTTCATAAGTATATTTAATATTAAATGATAATACATATAAAGAAATAAATGTAAATTAAAAGGTGAAGAAACTTTAGTATGAATTGGTTCACTGATGAATATTAATATTAAATAGAAATCAAGTTGTATAAGTGAATAGATGTGAATTAAACCGCCAAGAAACTTATGTAACACTTTAAAATTTTATCCATTAATGATTTTAAACATTGAATGGAAAAAATTTCTTTATGTAAGTAAATGATTGAAAATTAGTAAAAGATGATCTTGTATGAATGAATGAGAATTAAAATAAATTAAAAGTAAAAGATGTGTTAAAGAAACCAACAGAATAAAATATGTACATTGTGCGTAGATCATTTTGTTTGCATAATAGTCCTGACACGGGTTTGAACACATGATTTGTGGAAATTCACACCAGATCAAACTAGGATATTCCGATCGATTCTTGACAGCGAATATTTGATACAGATTTTTGATACGGTTATGAAGTTTTCTATCATAGTTTATTGCTATGCAAGGAAAATAGAGATTTCTAATCAAAGAACCAGATCAAGGTCCACAGTAGAGTAGTCGAGTTAACAATACTAGTTCGAAAGTGAAATTTGTGTATTCAAGCAAGCATCAGAATTGAAATTGTATGCAGATGGTATATGTACATCGTACAAACTTAAATAATATTTAAATTCTATGTTGTTTGGCTTATGTGAAGTTTGGAAAATGATACTTCAAATTGTTTGAGGTTGTACGAATAATCTATTAAGTAATTAACTAAGGCTACTGAGCGTAAGGTACACTTGGTAGTTTATTTATCACCCTTGTACGATGAAAAGTTTTTGAATTTAGACAAGCCATTAGTTTTGTCTGCTACAGATGTATGATGGATTCCTTTATTACATATAATGGTTATACTACTCTTGTTTGCATATAATTATTATATATTGTATGTTGTTGTACTACTAATTGAAACAACTAATATATTGCTCCTTCACACAATTTTAACTCTTTTGGACTATGCAAGTAAAATACATGTTTATGGAAGTAATGGCAATTGCTTTTGCTTTCATAAATAAATTTTATTTGCCCGATACATAGGTACATTTTTGGAGTACGGGTTTTGTAGCAGTATTTTATTACTTTTCCCATGGTTTGGGATGTTTTTTATTTAAAATATGATTTATATAATGTAATTATTGATATTTTTATTTTTCCAGACCTATCTATGCAAAGGAGAAACTACCAAAAAAATTCATGAATTTAGGACTTAGAATTTTTTTAATGGAAGTTGAGTTATTTTCAAATTTATATTAAACATAAATATGCAAGTTAATTGGTTATAAATTGATTATTTTGTATATAATATGTCAAATTCCTTAATTGTTTCTTTTTCCTTTTCGGGGACGAAAACTTTTGAGTGGAGGAGATTGTAATGACCCGTATTTTTGACAATTATAAATTTTCAATTTAATAAGACTTTGAAATTTAATATTCTTGGAAATTGAAATTTATGATTTATTAATGAAAATAATTATTAGAAATAATTTAGTTATAGTGATTGAATGTAATTGACAATAGTTTAATTGTAATTTCAATCAATTATGGTAATAAAGGTAAATAAGGATTAAAATCAATGATGTATTAAATCATGAAATAATATGTTATTAGACTGAAATTGGTTTTAGCATCGAATAAGAAATCAATTATTTAGCAAATAAATTATTAACCATTGTTTATAACAATAATCTAAATGATTTTAAATTACTAATTGTAAAATTGATTTATTTTTCATCCTATTATTTAATCCGTTTTAAATTAATTTTATAATCAATGAAATTTAGTGTAGTTATATATTCAATTAATATGAGCAAAGATGGTAAATGTAGAGTAATGAGTGTAATAAATGGAGACTTGTGTTTAATAAATTCATAAGGTATTTGTTGATTTGATAATAAGAATGAAATCAAAATAAAAGAATCTGTTTGAAATATATAATATAGGGATTTTATTATAGTGTATTAAACGTTAAAATTAATTTAATATTTAAATATTGGATTAAACATGGAAAATTAATTTTAAAAGATTATTAATTTCTGTATAAGCAAAGATGGTGATAGAAAATTTTTAATTTAGAAATTAAAAATGACTAAATCGGTTTAATAATAATTTGTTATATTAACGTACAAAAATAAATATAATTTGACTTTTAAAGGCTAACTTCTATATACAATAGAATTAGGGTTTAAAATTAGTTCCATTGAGTTTAAAAATATGGAAAACCTATATATTGACATATAGGTTGTTATTTTCTTTTTGGGAATGAAGCAGGATTTTTTGGCCTTGGTTAGCGCTTTAGCCCAATCGATCTATCCCATCCATTCCTGTTCCATCTTTGTATATATACAGATCGTTCTGAAACCCTAACAACTTTCTATTCTATTTTCTGTATGTACATTTCCAATCCACCTGCTTCTTCCCAATGGTAGATATCCCAAAACCCAAAATTCTAATTTAAATTTCAATTCAAAAATTCACAGTGCTCAAATCCCATCAAATTATATATCGTTGCGAAGCTCTCGGCGAATGGAACTAGTATCTATAATTTGTTTTTGCAATCGAGTCTCGGTTTGATCATAAATTGGAGAAGAAGTCTCGACCATCCAAATTAGGGTTTGGAATCAAAGGTGGATCGTTGACCATTCGATGATCGGGGAGTTGAATCTGGTAGAGGAGACAAAGCATAGTCCATCCATATGGTTCGACCATTGTATTATTTCACGAGATCACCAGATGTCAGGAATAAAGGCAGCGGTGGAGTGGAGCTGCTGGTGGCGCCGGAGGGTCGCACATGGGGTCCAGATGAGTGGTCAGAGTTAGAGGAGGCGGTGACGAGGTTGGATCGAAGATATGGAGAATGAAGCGACGATGGCAGTCAGTCAACAGTGGCGGTTTTTAGGTTGTACGCGTGCGATAGGATTTGTGAAGGTGAGCGTATTTACGATTTCGCTGCTCATTTTAATTTAAATTAAATTTCAAATTTCAGAATTCTAACTCGAATAACTTTTGCATACGAACTCATATTGATGCGCGGCTTCTTTCTTTGGATTCGTATCGAAATTCTAGACAATAAGAACTTGTTTGGTTGAATTTGAAGACTGTTGAAATTTTTGACTTTTATTGGATTTTTAATGGGCTTTAAATCAAAGGTGAGTGATATAACCCACTCACGTAATACTAAATTTTCTTATGTTAATTAAATTAAAATTATAAAGTGATAAAATTTTATTGGTTGTTATTTGGTAGTTTAAATTTAAATTAATTTAATTTGAATTTTATATTGAATTAAATTGATATTTAAATTAATATTGAATTTAATTGCTAGTTAAACGCCGACAGCTGATAATTGGTAACTGTTATGATATATTGGTTGATTTTGATGTTGATTATTATTGGATGTTATTGATTAAATGTTGGATGTGTGGTTGTTGATTTATTTTGATGTATTCCTATTATTACCCTATTTGTTATTTAACATTCTATAAACTGTCATCTGAATTATTTCGAATAAAATAAGAAATGGCTTGAAACGATATATAGCTATGTCATTTAATTTTAGGTTGAAATGATACATGTCCATTCATGTAATTAAAATCGAAATATCTGATTACTTGGCAATAGGGTAGAAAATTATATACGGACACCGGATAGGTTAAATTAAATGGTTTGAAAATCTTGAATTTAAATTGGTTTAATGATATTGTTTTAAAGAAATAAAATTCGGATTTATATGAATTGGATTACTTCCTAATATGAGTTTGAAGGTTGAAATTGAAACCGTTTAAATAAAATCGTTTAAAGAATTTAATTTGAAACTTTGAAATTTGCAAAATGACTTATACCTCTTGGAAGTGAATTATTTTAAAGGCTTGAATTTTAATTTAAACTTTGAATTTGCATTGATTAAAATGGTTTAAATTGGTATTTCAAATTTAGGGATGTGAAATGGTTTTAAACTAAGTTGTTTAAAAATGAGAATTCGAATTGAAACCTTCATCATTTGAATAAATAGTTTAAATTTAATTTGAGGTAAGTTGGAAATCATTTAAATTGAGATTTATTTAAATTAAACTTTGAATATGAAGTTTACTTGAATTGGAAGTCGAAAAGTTGAATTCGTTGTGATTTGAAATTGGAACATGTGTTTAAATTGTTGTGAAAAAGAAACAGTTTTAATATAAACTATTTTCAATATATAAATTATTTTTTATTAACAAAACTATTTTCGATGTGATAACCCAGAATTTTAGACATCCGTTAATTGGTAATTAGCAGGATTTAATTTATTAAAATAATAATTTGTAAATTAAAAAAAATTGATAATTAAAGATGTCTGGATGTATATATAGTGTATTTGAAACTGTAATAATAGTTGAATTAAAATAATGAATCTTAGAGTAAATTATTAATTATATAAATAGATATGTGTAAACTCTATAATGATGAAAATCTTAAGTATATACATATATAAATTCATTTTGGAAATATAATCCTAGTAAACATATTAATATAATCATTTAAATAAATGGGAAAATTTTATCTTTTCAAAAACAAATAAATTATGTGTTGTTTTGGTATGTATTTATATATATAAGTAGATGGAAAATAAGGTTTGGATTAGAAATTCAAAGAACAAATATGTATGATTATTATGAGTGTATAATTAAGATTTTAAAATCTTATCTTTTAGAAGTTATATAAGTATAAATACTAGAGAAGGTATGAATATAAATATAAAATAAGTATTGTGGAAATTTCAAATCCAAAATTTGAATCTACAATTTATCTATGTAAAATAAGATTAATAATAAGGATTTAATATAACCTCTTTAAAAAAATTATATACATATAAGTATAAACCAAACCAAAAATGTAATATAAAATCATATTTAAAAACATTTAATTACATGTGTAACCATTTAAAAAAAAAGAAATTTAACAAGTGTAAAGTAATTAGATCATACATCAACATTTGCAAGTAAATTAGCCTGGAAGCAATACAAGTGTCATTGTCTTTTATTTTCAAAAAAAATTATTAAAATTAAACCAAATTTATCTATATATATACATATATATATATCACCATTTCCCCTCTATTCTCTTTTTCTTATGTTCGGACTAAACAAGTACAAAGCGAGCTAAAAATCTGATAACAAAACCAGAAAAGATAAAGAAAAAAATATAAAACCAAACTAAACAACAACTTTAAAATTTTCAAACAGCAACTGATTCAAGTTCAAAACTTTCAAAATCTGAATGCAAGAAATCAAACAGACACCTCAAACAGCAACTAAATCATGTTACAGATCATAAGCAAATAGCAGTTCAATAATCAACATTCAAGTTCAGTTTTCAGATTTTCAAAACCTGCTCTATTCAAACAAAAGAGGTGAGTAAACTAACTTCTAAGGTTTAAATCTGTTTATCTTTGATTGCATATGAGAAAATATTTAAGTGTAATATGGAATAATGTTTGTATGAATATAAGCCTGCTTGCATGTATATAAAAAGAAATTCGTTTGAGTATGCATGACAGTATGTATATATATAGTCTCTGTTCTTATAAGAAGCGGACTAAAAATTTGTTAAAAATTTATCACTCTCTTTCCAATCACCTATATTTTAGGATCTTTAAAGGAAAATTTGGTTGTGGTAAATAATTTGATTTTTTAGATATATTTTTAGGCCTAATTAGTAAGTTATTTACTGGATAATAAGATATGCAGTGGAAATCTCATTATAACAAGGAAACCGATCATCTTGATTTTATATTTGGATTAGATAAACTGAATCGTAATTAAAAATGGTGAATTAGATGATCATATCGTCATTTTTAGGATGATAATTTGAGAGTAATTACGCAATGAACGGAAATCATGTTTTAATCAAATTCAGGCGATCAAGGATTTGTGAGAGGTTGAGATTGTTGCTGAGGCAAGATCGTGGATCAGGGTGTTGGGAAAAAATTGGTCGGGGAATTTTTTCACCGTGGTGGCGTATAGACGGCGATGTAGGGTTTGAGGAGCTCGTTTTTTCATTGTTGAGATCGGGGCTTTTGCGTTGTCGTAGTTGATCTGGAAACAATCGGTGGTTGGGGAAAAGATAGATGGGGGCTAGGCGAACGACTAGGCTCGATGATGATGTATCAGATGGTCGGAGGTGATGGGATTGGCGAATTTAGGGATCGAGATTGTTTCTGATGATTTTCGCCTCAACTCGATTTCGCTCTGGAGACTGTTACGTTGGTCTGATGGGTCGGAATCATTTGAGAGTGTTGACGTCGACTTGGTGGTGTCATCGGTGATGGATCAGAGCAACGTCGATGGCCGTGCATGTGCACGAGTATTCGCCTGTGTCTAATGTTGCTGGGCGTTCTGGAACTTCGGGGAAGACGAGGATTTTCCCGCTATTGGACTCGATTTTTCTTTTTCAAAGGGAAGTTTGATTTTTTTTGGCTCGAGTTGTTGATCGAGTTTCCTGGGTTTGGGCTTGGGTTATTGCAATCAGTTATCTGGCTTTTTTAAATTTATGGGAAATAATTGAACAAGTATAACCAAGGGTATAGTATAAGCAAATTTAGTTGCAAGTTTTAAGCATATAATATTGGTTGTCAAGCTTCAAAACAAATATTTAAACAAGTTTATTTAAGGGCTAGTATAGTTAAGTTCCCAATATAAATTTCAATATAAGTTGCAAGTCAAATGATCTTCTAATTTAATTTGCTTTGATTTAGTATATCTTAAAAGTTGTTGTTTAAAAGTAATTATATTAGATAAAATTATGAAATTTATCCCTAATTGATTCTCAAATAAAGAATAATGATGTAATTAAGTATGTTATTCAAATAAGAATTTATCTTTGATCAATTAAGGTTGGACTTAATTAAAGATAATTAACTAGTGAAATTAATTCAAAGTTAATCACTTAATGAAATTAATCATGGATGATTGATTAAATGTTAATAATCAAAGGATAACTAAATAGTTGATTAAAAGATAACGTGTTTAAAATTTATGTGTTGATGACAATTAAGTAATCAATATAGATAAACGGGTTATCTTAAAGATTAATTAAGAACTTTTTTGATTAAAGATTAATGAATTAAATATTAAATTAATTAATAACAAAAGGTTAATTAATTAAGTATAATTAACCAATGGGATAATTACTTGATGAAAGTAATTAAAGGAAGATTCTTAATAGAAGTAATTAAGGATTAATTACTTAGTGTAATTAATTAAAGGATTGATTGATTAAGGATTGGTTAATTAATGATCGTGATTAATTAATAGATAATTAATCAATGTAAGTGATTATAGGATAATTAATTTAGGTAATTAATTGAGGATAAACGTAATTAATGTGAATAGGTGGAAGTTAATTAATTTGTGTAATTAATTAAAGGCTAATTACTTAATGTAATTAAAGAATAATTAACCAAGGATGGTTAATTAATATGAATAATTAAGGGATGATAATAAATTGGATATAATTAGTTAATGTTACATAAGCAAGATTTATAAGTAATAATGTAACTAATTTAATTCATTGGCAGTTAATTAAATTAAATAGAAATGGTGTGACTGATTAATCTTGCTTATGGATGGTTGAATGATGTTGAATGCTTTGAATTATTTGTTATCCCTAATATATGTTTGGGATGCTATGTGATATGGTGTTTGGAATATGAATTATCTATTTGTAATAGATATGTTACTCTGAATATGAATTGAATCGTTTTTCACTTAAACAACATAGATTAATAATAACATTAGATTCGAAGAAACTGGGGTCGGGTACCAGCAAATACCCGAAACCACTTCAATTTGTAATCTACCAAAATTCTTTACGAATTTAATTCAGAATAAATTGGCTGGAATAAATGATGTAACTTGGTCATTTAATCTGAGTAGTAATGCTTAGATATGGTTGTAAGATGTGTATTTGACTTTAGCAAGTTAAGAACTCGTAATACGGTTCGAGTTACCCGGGTTAAATAGTTTTATGCATTAGTATTTCATGTTAGATGGGTTTACTCGAGCTGGTTTCCGGTCTGACCCAGGTGTTACTTTATTGTAATGCTCAGGTCAGACCGAGTACTACAGATTTTCAGGCAAGGACGTTTTAGAACTCAGGAGGCGAGCTGGATGGTAGGAACGTATGGAGTGTATTCCGCTGTGATATATTATTATTTATCTGGGACAAGTTATTTTAACTATTCCAACGATTGTGAAATGTTGTAACTATGATGTATTGATGTAAATTAACTAATACAGTTTTCCTTTGTATAACTTCTATTTTATTTGATATTATATTTTGATCCGCTACGAATGTGAGAATCTATGTTTAATTTCTGTTTCTTCTTCCATCTCTTTTCTTCTTTTCCTAACTATTTGGAATTTTCGGGATTGAAAATTCCATGTCGTTACATTTGGTATTAGAGCTGAAGGTTAAGCGAGAACCTTGGCTCTGGTGGGTTTAGTCATTAAGGATAGCGTCAACGGTACCCAAAAATGAGTTGAGTGTGTGTGTGTGTGTGTACGAGAGCATACCTGTTATTTTCTTATATAAAATTTTTAAATGGTTTTAAAAATAAATGATTTTATATAAGATTATATTTTGATATATAAAGCAATATTTCTTTCTAAATAAATATTAAGGAAATTGGTTGTTGGTCATTGAAATTAGATAAGAATTTAAATAGTAAATATATATCCAAATAGGAATTGAATAGAATGAACCATACAAATAAGGTGAGTTAGAATTGGTTTCAAACCTAAATAAAATAAAATGGTTATTGGATCAAATATTGGGATGTTTGTTTTCTAAAAATGATAAAGAAAAATGAAATGTGTAAAGGAAGTAAACTTTTAGATAAGTATGACTTGTAAATCGATATGGATTTAAATTAAGAAGTTTTGAATTCTTAGTCTAGAAACATTTGAAATTGTTTTCAAAATGTTAAGAGAAATAATAAGTAGTACTATTCAGACTATTTGTGAATGTAGTCTTATTTTAAGGTAAGAATTTGTTTGAAAGCTTTAAAGAAAACTGTTTTGAATTAAACCAAAGGTGGTTTAAACTTAAGGTATGACTTGGTGGGCTAAGAAATGAATATGTATATATGTATGGATATACATAATATCAAAAATGATTTGAAATAAACTCTAAGTGCTGGGTTTTAATATTTTACTTGGAATGTGATGTGAAAACCTAAAGTGATAAGTTTTTGAACTTATAAATAGGATTGGATATTAATATGAAGTTTAAAACTTGAGATGGGAATTCAAATTGGGTAAAGTTATCTCTATTAAGTAAATTGAATTTAACATTGGGAAAGTTAAATAAGTTAACAAGCAACCTGAATTGGAAATTTCAAGATGAAATTGAGATTTAACTTGGGAAGCTAAATGGCTAATTTGTATTGGGAGTTTGTGTGATCTCAAAATGGGTTTGAAATCTGGAAATTGGAAATGGATTGAGGTAATATATCCATTATTGAGATAAAATGGAAATTAAACTTTAATTTGAAATTAGGGATATGGGATCACTTTGAACATAAGATTTGAATGTTAAGAATTGAACTTGTAAATTAAAATTGTTTAAGAATCGGTTTCAAAGTTGAAAGATAAAATTAGGTAATAAAATGAATTTTAAAGACAAAATTGTTTTGAACTCTTATTTGAACTTTTAATTAAGTTAAGTAAAGATAATTTAAAATGGAATTTTGAAATTTTGACTTAGAATTAAATTGTTTAAAGATTTAGATTGATGATTTAAAAATAAAGGGTAATTTGATTTAAGGGATTAAATTAACATTTAAAATTTAACTCGAATTCATACAATTCGAGATGGTTTAAAGTTGAGATTTAAATTGAATTAGTTCAAATTGAATTTGATTTGAATTCATTAGAATTTTGATTGAAGATGGATAAGTTTAAAACCCAAATGAAAAATTTGAATTGGATTAATTTAAAATGAAATTAAAGTTGAATGAGTTCTAACTCAAATGGGAAGTTGATTTGAATTTGGGATGGGAATGGAAGTAAACTTAATTTGAATTGAAATTGAAGGTTAATTCGAAATTGGCAATTGATTGGAAATGGAGATTGGGAATTGAACAGTTTGGTTCTTGATTATTTTCAAATAAATTATTTACTATAAACTGTTTTAAATCTATTTTTCCAAGCTATTTACTATATACAACCTTTCTTTTTAAAGCCAAATTATTTTATACTTATTTTACAATTATTTTTGGAATTATTTAACTATTTTGCAACTGTTTTATAAACTACTTACTATTTTTCAACTACTTATAACTAATTATTACTTTAAACTATTTTGCAATTATCTAACTATTTTATAACCATTTGACTATTTTATAACTACTTAACTATTTTATAGCTATTTTACAAACTAATAATTATTTTTCAACTACTTATCTATTTTTAACTTTTCAAGCTATTCTCTAAATATAAGCTAGTCAGAGTGCAAACTATTTATAATTGAATGCCAATTGAGATAAGTATTGAAGTGTTAACCCAAATGGAAATTGGGAGAATTGTGGATAAGTGAATAGAAAGAGAATTGATTTAGCTAATAATAAATGAAGATAAATACGTAGGATGTACGTATATTATTCTATTCCCATAATGATTTGATCCAGATTCTAGCACAGAATTTCGAGATAGTATATGAATCCAAATTGGGATGTTTTCACTCGATTTTCGACGGCGAACCTGGATATGGATTTTTGATTGATTTTGAAAATTCTCTATCATAGTTATGACTATGCAAGGAGAATGACGTTTTCTGATCAAGAAACCAGATCTGAGTCCGTACTAGGAAGTCGGGTGGACGATACTAGTTCGGAAGTGAAATTGTGTGATCGAATGAGCGATCAGATTGATATAGCGTATGGATGATATGTGCACATCGTACGGGTTTGAATGAAATTGATATTGGAAATTTATGGATAAGAACTGTAAAATGATTTTTGAAATGGAAAGGTATATTTTGAAAAATGAATGATGAAATAAAATGGGAGTTGGATATTTCTATGATTAGAACTCATTTATTAAAAGTAATGTAAGTGGATAACTTTATGAAGAAATCAATCTTGAATATTGATTTGGCATAAACAAAGTTGTGTATTTTTTTTTTCATAAACTCCCCTTGTTGAATATGTAGCCAGAAGAAAGGGTTTTTGAAATATTTGAAGTATAAAAGGAGAAATTTATACAAGTATAAAGTGATCCAAAGATTTTCAAAGTTATATACATCTATATATATATATATATATATATATATATATATATATATATATATGAAGAAACTTATGAGAATGATTTTGGAAAAAGGTTTAGGAACCTATGGATTTTGGAAAGGTTTTGATTATTTGGAAAAATCAATTTTGAAAATTTGGAAAACCTAGTTTGAGAATTATCAATTTTGGAATAACCGATTTTGAGAAAGGAGATTTATATGAGATTCATACTAGATGTACGATTTGGAAAATACGATATGTGTATAGTATAAAGTGTTTTGAAAATGGCTCTGGGGAAAAAGGCGCTCCCTTGAAATGAACTTCTTAGGAGTACCATAGTTTGGTGCTGCCTTGAGCCCTAAAGGGGGAAGGCTCTAAAGTGGATCCTGTGAGGAAGTCTGGACAAATTGAAGTTTCTGACGACTATTGGGTAGTGGAAGTCGAGGGCGCCGATATCTACAGAGGCATTTGGGTTATGCTATGACGACAGTGTAACTCGATGTCATTGCGATCTACTATGGACCATAGCGGAAATCGTGTGGAGGTGAATGTCAACGGTCTACGCTTGATTTTGCCGGGATGGCGACGTAACATTGGTAGACTGCGATCTATGGTTAAGGGGAGAAGTTTCATTATTTTGGCAGGGAAATTCGAGGGAGCTGATGCCTACAGTTATATGGGTTTCAGCTGTGATGGCAACGTAACCCCAGATGTAGCTGCGATCTGTAGCGGGTTCCATGGCATAATCGAGGGGCACGGAGTGCCTACAGTTATCTATGGATTTTGTCGGGATGGCAATGTAACCATCGGGTTAACTGCGACCATGGATGGGGATGATGATTTTCAGAGCATTCTCACCAAAGATGTTTCCTCTATTTTCAAAAATGTTTCCTATATTTTCAACAAAATATTTTCCAAATATTTTCACTAGGTGTTGAAAACGGGTTTGCCAAGTACTTATAGATTTTCAGTCCTACGCCTGATCAACGTATGACCGAATTTCTGTAAGAACAAGGATGGACTGGTTGATACATCGAGTTATAAAAAGTACTTTTATAAAAACTATTTTATATTATTATGTGGATTTTAAAAGTTTTTTAAAAATAATCAAAGAATAATTTACCTGGTTTTAAGTTATTCGATAAATTCTGGCTTCGTTCCTTTTCGAGGACGAAAAGATTCAAAGGGGGAAGGAATGTGATAACCCAGAATTTTAGACATCTGTGGATTGGTATTTAGCATGATTTAATTTAATAAAATAATAATTTGTAATTTAAAACAAATAAAATTCGATAATTAAAGATGTCTGGATGTATATATAAGTGGATTTGAAACTATAATAATAGTTGAATTAAAATAATGAATCTTAGAGTAAATTATTAATTATATAAATAGATATATGTAAACTCTATAATAATGAAAATATTAAGCATATACATACATAAATTCATTATGGAGAAATAATCCTAGTAAAAATAATAATATAACCATTTAAATAAATGGGCAAAATTTATCTTTTCAAAAGCAAATAAATTATGTGTTGTTTTTGTATGTATTTATATACAAATAAGGTTTGGATTTGAAATTCAAAGAATAAATATGTATGATTATTATGAGTGTATAATTAAGATTTTAAAATCTTCTCTCTTATATGTTATATATGTATGATACTAGAAAATGTATGAATATAAATATAAAATATGTATTTTTGAAATTTCAAATCCAAAATTTGAATCTACAATTTATCTATGTAAAATAAGATTAATAATAAGGGTTTAATATACCCTATTTAAAAAATTTATACATACATAAGTATAAACCAAACTAAAAATGTAATATAAAACCATATTTAAAAACATTTAATTACATGTGTAAACATTTATAAAAAAGAAATTTAATTACATTCAAAAAAAAGAAATTAAACAAGTGTAAGGTAAATAGATCATACATCAACATTTGAAAGTAAATTAGATTGGAAGCAATACAAGTGTCATTGTCTTTTATTTTCAAAAGTAATAATTAAAATTAAACCAAAGTTATATATATATATATATATATATTTCACTATTTCCCATCTATTCTCCTTTTCTTATGTTCAAACTAAACAAATACAAAGCAAGCTAAAATTCTGAAAACAAAACCAAAAAAGAGAAAGAAAATATAAAAGCCAAACTAAACAATAGCTTTAAAATTTTCAAACAGCAACTGATTCAAGCTCAAAACTTTCAAAATTTGGAAGCAAGAAATTAAATAGTCACCTCAAACAACAACTAAGTCAAGTTATAGATCATAAGCAAACAGCAGTTTAATGATCAACATTAAATGTTTTGCTTTCATATTTTCAAAACCTGCTCTGTTCAAACAAAATAGGTGAGTAAACTAACTTCTAAGGTTTAAATCTGTTTATCTTTGATTGCAGATGAGAAAATCTTTAAGTGTGATATGGAATAATGTTTGTATGAATATAAACCTGCTTGCATGTATATAAAAGGAAATTCGTTTGAGTATGTATGACAGTATGTATATATATAGTCTCTGTTCTTATAAGGAACAGACTAAAAATTTGTCCAAATTTTATCACTCTCTTTCCAATCACCTATAGGTTAGGATCTTTAAAGGAAAATTTGGTTGTGGCAACTAATTTCACTTTTAAAAAATATTTTTAGGCTTAATTAGTAAGTTATTTACTGGATAATAAGATTTACAGTGGAAATCTCATTATAACAAGGAAATTGAGCATCTTGATTTTATATTTGGATTAGATAAACTAAATCGTAATTAAAATGGTGAATTTAGATGAGCATATCATGATTTTTAGGATGATAATTCGAGAGTAAGTACGCTATGAATAGAAATCATGTTTTAATCAAATTTTGGCGATCAAGGATTTGATAGAGGTCGATATTGTTGCTGAGGCAAGATCGTGGATCAGGGTGTTGGGGAAAAATTGGTCAGGGAATTTTTAACTCACTATGGTGATATAGATGACGATGTAGGGTATGAGGAGCTCGTTTTGTCGTTGTTGAGGTCCGGGCTTTTGCATCGTCGTATTTGATCTGGAAACAATCGGTGATTGGGGAAAAGATAGATGTGGGGGCTAGGCGAACTACTAGGCTCGATGATGATGTATAAGATGGTCGGAGGTGATGGGATTGGAAAATTTAGGGATCGAGATTGGTTCTGATGATTTTCGTCTCAACTCGATTTAGCTCTGGAGACTGTTACGTATTCTGATGGTCGGAATCATTTGAGAGTGTTGACGTCGAATTGGTGGTGTCATCAGTAATGGGTCGGGGCAACATCGATGGTCGTGCACGTGCATGAGCATTCGCCTGTGTCTGATGTTGCTAGATGTTTTGGAACTTCGGGGAAGGCGAGGATTTTCCTACTATTGAACTCGAGTTTTCTTTTTCAAAGGGAAGTTTGATTTTTTTTGGCTCGAGTTTGTTGATCGAGTTTCCTGGATTTGGGCTTGGGTCATTTCGATCAGTTATCTGGCTTTTTTAATTATATAGGAAATAATTGAACAAGTATAACCAGGGTTATAGTATAAGTAAATTTAATTGCAATTTTTAAGAATATAATATTGGTTGTCAAGCTTCAAAACAAATATTTAAACAAGTTTATTTAAGTGCAAGTATAGTTAAGTTCCCAATACAAATTTCAGTATAAATTGCAAGTCAAATGATCTTGTAATTTAATTTGTTTTGATTTAGTATATCTTAAAAGTTGTTGTTTAAAAGTAATTATATTAGATAAAATTGTGAAATTTATTCCTATTGATACTTAAATAAAGAATAATGATGTAATTAAGTATGTAATTCAAATAAGAATTTATCTTTGATCAATTAAGGTTGGAATTAATTAAAGATGATTAATTAGTGAAATTAATTGAAAGCTAATCACTTAATGAAATTGATCAGGGATGATTGATTAAATATTAATAATCAAAGGATAATTAAGTTGTTGATTAAAAGATAATGTGTTTAAAATTTATGTGCTAATGATAATTAAGTAATCAATATAGATAAATGGGTTATCTTAAAGATTAATTAAGACCTTTGGTGTTAAAGATCAATGAATTAAATGTTAAATTAATTAATAACAAAAGGTTAATTAATTAAGTATAATTAACGAATGGGATAATTACTTGATGAAAGTAATTAAAGGAAGATTACTTAATAGAAGTAACTAAGGATTAATTACTTAGTGTAATTAATTAAAGGATTGATTGATTAAGGATTAGTTAATTAATGAGCGTGATTAATTAATAGATAATTAATCAATGTAAGTATTATAGGATAATTAATTTGAGTAACTAATTAAGGATAAATGTAATTAATGTGAATGGGTGGAAGTTAATTAATTTGTGTAATTAATTAAGGGCTAATTACTTAATGTAATTAAAGAATAATTAATCAAGGATGGTTAATTAATATGAATAATTAAGGGATGATAATAAATTGGATATAATTAGTTAATGTTAAATAAGCAAGATTTATAAGTAATAATGCAATTAATCTAATTCATTGGCAGTAATTTAAATTAATTTGAAATGGTGTGACTGATTAATCTTGCTTATGGATGGTTGAATGATGTTGAATGCCTTGAATTATTTGTTATCCCTAATATATGTTTGGGATGCTATGTGATATGGTGTTTGGAATATGAATTATCTATTTGTAATAGATATGTTACTCTGAATATGAATTGAATCGTTTTTCACTTAAACAACATAGATTAATAATAACATTGGATTCGAAGAGACCGAGGTCAATGTAACGATCCAGAATTTGACCACTTTAAAATATAATATTTAGAGCAATTTTAAATATAAAATATGCAAGGTTATGCGATTCAAACAATATTAGATAGGATTTGGAAAGAGAAGTATACACAAAAATAGTAACATTTGCCTAAAACGACAAAAGTGACAAAATGCTGATTTCAGAAAAGTATGTTTCAATGGTTAAATAAATTATCTTAATTAATTTATGAGTGTTTATATTTTTAAATAGAATTATACGAATTTATTTTTAAATTTGGTTTACATAAATAAATAGTTTAAATAAAATGTCAAAATGTGACCGTAAAACATTTTGTCGAAAAACGACGTTTTGTCGATTAAAAGTTGTTGCAACGTCGTCGCACCTTTGTTTTCTTATATAAAAAATATATTCAAATAGTGTAAGCATTAGTTAATTCAATTAATATGTTTGCTTTTACTAAATAAGATTAGAAAACTTCTAGAAGTCATTCGTAAAAATAAGTAAGAATTAACAAAAATAAGAAAAAGTAGACATCAAATCACATCAAATCAAAGCCAACATAATGATGATATTCTTTGCTTAATCTTTAAGTGACCAAGACATAAAGTAAGGACGTGAAAGATGATGTTAAGTATTGAAAAAGTAGAGTTTGCTTTAGGTTGAAGTAAGGTTAGTTTAGTAATTTGATAAGAGGTTATTTTGGTAAATTTACCACTTCTTTGTTTTTTATAAATACCCACCTCCTTCTTCAATTTCATTCACATTTTTTCTTCTTCTTTTCTCAAGCTTCTTCATCTTTTTACTCTTCTCTTTAATGGCTTTTAATACGTAGAAAAAAATTAGAAATAAATAATGTCAAAATATTTTCAAAATATTCAAAAGAAATCAATGTTCATTCTCTTCAAATCAGACTCATTTTTTCTCCATATTTTACCTCTGTTCTTTCGGCCATAACTTCTTCAAAACTGAACCAAATTGCAATTTTTTTTAAATCATGTATTTTTCTAGTGGCTAAAATTTTATGTTGACCACTTTGTCTTATTTTAAAGTTATCTATGCCAAAATTATACTTCTTTCCAGTGCATTTTCTGGTCCAGTTTTTAAATCAGAGAATAGGTCATTTTGTTTTGATCATAGCTTAATCACAGCAGATCCAAATTAAGAAATTCTTTTTTTGAAACCGTATAAAATTTCATTGGCTACAATTTTTCTGTTGATCACTTTTATTATTTCTAAGGTTTTCTATACCTGAAACTCAATCCTTTGAAGTGCATTTTCGGGCTTCATTTTTATCAATCGGACAATTCCTCTTCTTCATTTTATCATATCTCCCTCAAAACCACTTGAATTCAAACGATTCTTTTTTTTGAATTCAAGAGAAAAAAATTTCAACAAATTTTCAGTTAACAAGTTTTTTAAATTTTGAGATTAAGAGAGTCAAAAACAAGAGAGAAATGGCCCATTTTTTGGGTCTAATTTTGAGAATTCAAGTTCAAAGCTCTACCGCTTCTTATCTATTTTTTCGGCCAACCTCTATATTAAGCCTCGACCGAGCTATTGGAAGGGAGAGGGTATTGTTTACTAGTGTTTAACGGAGTAGGAATTAATTAGTGAAGTGTTGGTTGATTAGAATGTTGGTAGGAAGTTAATCGCTTTGGTTTATGGTGAGAAACTCTGTTTAGCATCTCTATTTATATATATACATGTTTGATGTTGTGTTCTGATTGCTATGGATGTTTATATATGCTTTGATCATCAAGTATTGATTGTTTGATATGATTGTTAAACTATTTTACCAAGTCACGTTAATACACGACGATAAGCACAAAGGAAAGCACTTTCCTTTTGAAAATGAAACGGTGTATATGGAATGCTTAAACCTTTTGCAAATAATTTTAAAACGAGTTAGAAATGTTTTATAAATATTTAAATATTTTTAAAAAAAATAAAGGAAGAAAATCAAGATTTTATCTTGTACTTTTTAAATATGTCTAAAATAATTTTCTAAAAAAAATCGCGCTTTTGCAGTAAAGTGACCAAAGTTTAAAATTGATATTTTAAATGTTTTAAAAATATGAAATAAATCCTAAAAATCTTTTAAAATGTATTAAAAGAGATTTAAGTTGAAAATTTGGATTTCTAAACGATATAAAAGTTGTTTTGAAGAATATAGCTTTTAAAATGCTATTTGCAACACTTTTCGCAAGGCTTTTCACAGCAATTTGAAATAACTTTTGAAATGCAGTTTTAAGCTTAACAATTCTTTCCTACATAATTTTTGAATGATTTTAGAAGAATAATTAAGTCATTTAAAGATGATTTGGAAGTTTTAATCAGAGTTCGAATAAATGGAAAAGAGGAATTGTTTATACCACTTAAACAATAAGTGAAGAAGATTGAATGTAATAACAAACAGAATAATGTGGAAACGACTAGTACATTTGTCCCGCCTGTGAGATCTGAAAAGATAAAACAATGTGTTTAACTAGGGTTAGGAATGGAACAACCAGTGCCCTGAACTTACCTGGCCTATATTTTCTCTTCTTAGGCGAGGGGTGGAACATATCGAAAGGAAAGCCCAGATACTCTAAAAGATCATAATTAATTTTTCTAAGATAAAAGAAAAGACATAAATTCTTTGAATTTATTATAAATGGTCTATATATAAGATTTATAAAATTGATATTTTATAAATAAAAGTTATGAAATTATAAAAGTATTTTATAAATATTAAATGGGGTTGAAATTTATATATGGGTTTGCAATTGAAATTTAGAAAAGAATTTATAATAGATTTTATAATTAATCAGATTTGAAACGAATGAATTTGTAAATAAGAGTTTTATAAGTAATTAAATTATAATTGGATTTTGATTTATAAATGAGATATAAATGGAATTTGTTCATAAAGAAATTTTGTATATGGAAGTTTATAAAATATAAATGCAATTTATAAACACCGTTTTGTAAACCTGAAATCAATTTAAATTGATAAGTTAAATGTGAAAGTTTATAAAAAGGTTTATATTCACGATTTTGGACAGTGAATAATCCTTTAAATTAAATGGATATTTTGGAAAGTGATATTATAAAAAGGGAATATTTTCCCTAAGTTAAAAGTTAAGAAAGAAAATCTTTGATTAAGATTTAACGAATGATTTGGAAAGGTTTTTCTAAGTAAAAGTTAATATGATTTAGAATTATTCCAGGATGTAAGAAAGGTTTAAATAAACCAAATGATTGGATAAATGAGGCTTAATGATTTCTTATACTCTTGAAAAGAAAATGGAATAAATCGAAAATAATATATCTAACAAAGATATTTTAAAAAAGATGAAGTAATTGATTGATGATTGTATCCACATATGAACTTAACATCTTTTAAATCGATAATTGGCTTCGATGGAACCGGGGTCGGATTTGGGAAATTCCTATCCAAAAACCACTTCGAACCAATGTAGACATGTTGAAGATGATGATTATTGAAGACCGTGGATCTTCATAGCGTGAGGACTGCCTGTTGATTTGCTCGGGATCGCACCCATTATAGAGTTATATATAGCAATGGTCTCCTCATTGTAGAGATTTTTCATATTGCAAGGGCTACTCGCTACTAGTGGTAGTAGGAGAGTGCCATCGGTTTGTCCTATTCCTGGACAACTTGTATGGACGTTTGTCTGATATTGCATTTCTAAAGATTATGTACATTGGTTTTTACAAACGTACATCAGTGGTGGCGGAGAAGGCAACTTCTCTTAGCTTAACACCCTCCTTTAAGACGTACGAGCTCAAGGGTTGTAATTTTGTGGAAGGAAATTAGTAGTTAACGGAAATGGCAATGTGGTATTCAAAGATGTGATATGTGCTGTGTGAAAAGGTAATCGTTTGCCTCAAGCCTCATCAAACCGAAAATGATCGAAATAGGGTTAGATGCAACAGGGCTATGCAGATCATTCCCAATTAGGATATGGCCATCCTCTTCTAGATATATCTTTGCACGCTATTGCGTCGTGTATCAGATTATTGTGGTTTGTATGCTAAGAGGGCCCTCGGATAAAGGTCGGTAACGACCGAGGGATGACATATTCGGTACTATCTAGTTACAGAGGTAGGCCGGTCTTATGTTGGTAGAGGATCCTTTATGATGGTCCTCGGGGCATCCATCTAGAGGTGTACCCCTTCGGAAGGTAGTCCCTTCACCTGGTCATTTGTATGGAAATCCATTCTCCAATAAAAACCTTCGGACTTGATTGTAAACCTATTATGATGGAAGTTAGTCAATGTAACAATTTCGACTAACATTAATAAGTTTATTTGCAAAGGCTTTTCAAAGAATGTCACTAGAAATAATATCAAAGGTTTTGATATAAAAGTGTTTTAGTTATCATAAGGCAAAAACTCGTCCGTGTTTATATGTGGGCGTGGTCTTATGAGATACTCTTTCTTTTCAAAGGATTTTTATTCAAAGGCTGATATATGACACTGTCATCTATTATTAAGTTTTTTTCACGCTGGTTTATCAAGCCTGATCCGGGTATTTTCAATACTCGGGTCAGATCCAAGTAGTTTCATAATAGTCGAAGACGGTTATAGTTTCTAGAGGAGAGCTGGAGATATTCATCGACGTATGAGCATATTATATTGTCCGCTGTACTTAGTGTATTTTGTTTAATGTTGTCAGCAATTGTAAGGACAGATGTTTATAACTGTCCAAGATGAATTTAGGTTAGACTCTGATATGTGTATTTAAAACTTTTCTGCTATAAAAATATTTGTTCAATATTATATGTTATTCCATTCGAGTGAGATTCTGTTCTGTCTACTTTTCTTTTTACCCTTAAAGATCCGTCTTTTCGTGCAATTTGAGTTAGACATGTGTGGTTTATTGTCGATTCAAAGAGTATGGGAAAATAGGACTTTACATTTGGTATCAGAGCTTTTGGTTAAGAGAACACCGAAGCCTGATAGGGGTAAGTATCATCAGAGATAGGATAAGTAGTATCCTAGGATGAGCAACTCACTAGAGATAGGGTTAGTAACACCCTAGAATGAGTTATGAGACTGTTATATATATGAGCGCGTAATTGTTAATTTTTTAAAAATGGTTTTGTTTTAAACAAAAGGGTAAATTAATTTTTTTTACCTAGGATTATATTTTGAATATAAAGTATGTATTTGGAAAATTTGTATAGTTAGAAATCAAGATCAGTGGATTTAAATATGAACATCTTGTGATTAGAATTTCACAATTTGACTATAAGATGTTTCATAATGATAATCGATAAGTAAGAAATCTAATAAGGTAATTAAGATCTTTAATACTTGTTCAAATAATAAATTAAGAAATGATAATGTTAAGTTACAATCATAAATTAATCAATTGTTTAATTTAAAAGTTAGAGCACAAATATCTTGTGAATTAAGTTTCATGATTTGACTATAAGATGTTTGATTATAAGATTGGTTTAATGAATGAACATATAAGATAAAAATGTATTTAAATAATAGAAAATGATTGTGTAAAAAGGACAATATAAAAGGAACGAAGGTTTAAAATTCGAGCAATTTAAAAAAATTGTGGTAATTTAAATAAAGTTAATTAATATAATATAAATTTATAAAATAGGTTTTATAAAGTAATCTCTAAAGGATTTCGAAAATGTTATTATTTCAAATAAAAAGAGGTATTTTATGATAACTAATTCGATTGGCTCTAAAATAAACAAAAAATGGGCAAGAAATGTGTTCGGATGGTAAGCACTTCACTTAAGTATTACTCTTCTTGTTAAGAGGATATATGATACTATTTGTAGTACCCAGTTCCTTGGATTGTTTTAGAGTTACTCGATCTATATAATTTTCTTAAGTTAATGAAATAATGTGAACCATTGATTAGTAATATTTATAAAAGTGTTTAAAGTAAAGATAAATTTGGAATCGCTAACTGCTAAAATAAAGCGGAATTTCCGACGATTTTGGACAGTCGAAAATTTCTGAATCTTATCAAACTCAAAGCTAAGGAATTTATGGAATATTCTGGTAAAAGAGAAACCATTGTGAAATACTCTGAATAAATGAAATAAGATAAGGATAATTTATAAATCTGATTTATAAAGAAAAATAAAGATTTAAGAGTTAAGAGTATAAGGGTTTAAATACGGGTGGTTTTAAAATTTGTTTTTCTAAGCTAGAAAATTAACGATAGTACTAAAATAAGTTTTATAACTTATGAATTTGAGATAAAAGTAAATTACAACAAAGTCTAAATTTGTTAGACAGACGGATTTAAGTAAAACCAATTTGGAATTTGGGATTTGTGTATACTCTTAGGATGTAAAGGTATATCATACAAATGTATATTTAAGACATGAACTATTAAGTAAAATAATGACTCCTCAAAAAGATAATTATAACCTAGAAATTATTTTATCAATGAATTCTAGCATTAATTACGAATTTGGACTAAGTCTTTAAAAGTGATTGATTTACATAAGTTATAAGATGTAAAAACTTAAGTAATAGATTTATAAAACGGTTCATAAATAATATTAGTGTTAAAGGAAATATACTGAGTTAAAAGATTATGGAAGACTTTTTTATAAAGATAAAT
Organism: Allium cepa; assembly: GCA_030765085.1. Classification (NCBI taxonomy): domain Eukaryota; kingdom Viridiplantae; phylum Streptophyta; class Magnoliopsida; order Asparagales; family Amaryllidaceae; genus Allium; species Allium cepa. The sequence continues at coordinate 504,159,474 of CM060945.1, forward strand.
TATCTTTTAAGTGAAAAATGGTTTCTTTGTAATATTTTCCTTTAATAAAATATTTGGAAATAAATAATTAAAGGGATTATATTAACAAAAAAACCTTTATAAATTGTTTTGAGCTTAAGATAAAAGTTTATGAATGTTTTGAGGGTTAATAAATACATATGTTATATGTAGATTATCTCATCACACAATTTTGATCTAAGATTCGAGTTCGGAACATTGAGGTGTTTACACTGATCTGGAAAAGAATTTTCACTTGATTCTTGACGATGAACATTGATTAGGATGTTTGGTTAGGTACTTTAGTTTTCTATCATAGTTGAGCACTATACAAAGGAAGCAAAGGTTTCTGAGCAAAGAGCCTGATTAAAGTCCGCACTAGAGGATCGGAGGATCGATACTAGTTCGAAAATGAAGTTGTGTATTCGAATAGGAGCTCGAATAAGTTATTTCATACAGATGATCTGTGTATATTATATGGAATTAAGTTTAAAGATAAATGTTTTAGATAAACTTTTGTTCGGGTAATTTCGAGGATGAAATTCTTTTAAGTATGGGAGAACGTAACGACCCAGAATTTGACCACTTTAAAATATAATATTTAGAGTGATTTTAAATATAAAACAAGCAAGGTTATGTGATTCAAACAATATTAGATAGGATTTGGAAAGAGAAGTATGCACAAAAGTAGTAACATTTGCCTATAACGACAACGTGAAAATGCTAATTTCAGAAAAGTATGTTTCAATGGTTAAATAAATTATCTTAATTAATTTATGAGTGTTTATATTTTTAAATAGAATTATAAAAATTTATTTTTAAATTTGATTTACATAAATAAATAGTTTAACTAAAACGTCAAAATGTGACCGTAAAACATTTTGTCGAAAAACGATGTTTTGTCGATTAAAAGTTGTTGCAACGTCGTCGCACCTTTATTTTTTTAATAGAAAAATATATTCAAATAGTGTAAGTATTAATTAATTCAGTAAATATGTTTGCTTTTACTAAATAAGAATTGAAAACTTCTAGAAGTCATTAGTAAAAGTAAGTAAGAATTAACAAAAGTAAGAAAAAGTAAACATCAAATCACATCAAATTAAAGCCAGCATAATTATGATATTCTTTACTTAATCTTTAAGTGACTAAGACATAAAGTAAAGATGTGAAAGATGATATTAAGTATTGAAAAGTAGAGTTTGCTTTAGGTTGAAGTAAGGTTAGTTTTGTAATTTGGTAAGAGGTTATTTTGGTAAATTTACCACTTCTTTCTTTTCCTATAAATATCTACTTCCTACTTCACTTTCATTCACATTTCTTCTTCTTCTTTTCTCAAGCTTCTTCCTCTTCTCTTTAATGGCTTTCAAGACATAGAAAAAATTAGAAATAAATAATGTCAAAATATTTTCAAAATATTCAAAAGAAATCAATGTTCGTTCTCTTCAAATCAAACTCATTTTCTCTCCATATTTTACCTCTTCTTCTTTCGACCAGAACTTCTTCAAAACAGAACCAAAATGCAAAATTCTTTTATTTAAATCCTGTAGTTTTCTAGTGGCTACAAATTTCATGCTGACCATGTTGTCTCTTTTTAAAGTTATCAATACCAAAATTATACTTCTTTCCAGTGCATTTTCTGGCCTAATTTTTAAGCCAGAGAACATGTCATTTTATTTTGATCATAACTTAATCAAAACAGATCCAAACTAAGAAATTCAATTTTTAAAACCGTATAAAATTTCAGTGGTTAAATTTTTTATGCTGTTCACTTTTTTTTAGTTTTGAGGTTTTCTATACCTGAAACTCAATTCTTTGAATTGCATTTTCGGGCTTCATTTTAGTCAATTCTACAATACCTCTTCTTCATTCTATCATATCTCTCTCAAAACAACTTGGATTCAAATGATTTTTTTTTATATTCGAGAGAAAATAATTTTCAACAACTTTTCAGTTAACAAGTTTTTTAAATTTTGAGATTAAGAGAGTCAAAAACAAGAGATAAGATGACCCATTTTTCTGGTCTAATTTTGAGAATTCAAGTTCAAAGCGCTACCGCTTCTTCTCTATTTTTTCGGCCAACCTCCATCTTAAACCTCAACCAAGCTATTGGAAGGGAGAGGATGTTGTTTGCTACGTTTAATGGAGTAGGAAATAATTAGTGAAGTGTTGGTTGATTAGAATGTTGGTCGGAAGTTAATCGCTTTGGTTTATGGTGAGAAACTCTAGTTAGCATCTCTATTTATATAAATACATGTTTGATGTTGTGTTATAATTGCTATGGATGCTTATATATGCTTTGATCATCAAGTATTGGTTGTTTGATATGATCGTTAAACTGTTTTACCAAGTCATGTTAATACACATCGATAAGCACAAAGGAAAGCACTTTCCTTTTGAAAATGTAATGGTGTATATGGAATGCTTAAACCTTTTGGAAATAGTTTTAAAATGAGTTAGAAATATTTTATAAACATTTAAATATGTTTAAAGAAATAAAGGAAGAAAATCAAGATTTTATATTGTACTTTTTAAATATGTCTAAAACAATTTTCTAGAAAAAATCGCGCTTTTGCAGTAAAGTGACCAAAGTTTAAAATTGATATTTTAAATGTTTTAAAGATATGAAATAAATCCTAAAAATCTTGTAAAATGTATTAAAAGAGATTTACGTTGACAATTTGGATTTCTAAATGATATAAAAGTTGTTTTGAAGAATATAGCTTTTAAAACGCTATTTGCAACACTTTTTGCAAGGCTTTTCACAGCAGTTTGAAATAACTTTTGAAATGCAGTTTTAAATTTAATAATTCTTTCCTATATAATTTGTGAATGATTTTAGAAGAATAATTAAGTCGTTTAAAGATGATTTGAAAGTTTCAATCAGAGTTTGAATAAATGGGAAAGAGGAATTGTTTATATCACTTAAACAATAAGTGAAGAAGATTGAATATAATAACAAACTGAGTAATGCAGAAATGACTAGTGCATTTGTCCCGCCTATGAGATCTGAAAAGATAAAACAAGGTGTTTAACTAAGGTCAGGAATGGAGCAACCAGTGCCCAGAACTTACTCGGCCTATATTTCTCTTCTTAGACGAGGGGTGGAACATATCAAAAGGAAAGCCCGGTGCTCTTAAAAATCATAATTAAGTTTTTCTAAGATAAAAGAAAAGAAATAAATTCTTTGAATTTATTATAAATGGTCTATATATAAGATTTATAAAATTGATATTTTATAAATAAAAGTTATGAAATTATACAAGTGTTTTATAAATATTAAATGGGGTTGTAATCAAATTTATATATGGATTTGCAATTGAAATTTAGAAATGAATTTATAATGGATTTTATAATTAATCAGAATTGAAAGGAATGAATTTGTAAATAAGATTTTTATAAGTTATTAAATTATAATTAGATTTTGATTTATAAGTGAGGTATAAATGGAATTTGTTAGTAAAGATATTTTATATATGGAAGTTTATAAAATATAAATGGAATTTATAAACACCGTTTTGTAAATCTAAAATCAATTTAAATTGATAAGTTAAATGTGAAAATTTATTAAAGGATTTATATTCTCGATTTTGGACAGTGAATAATCCTTTAAATTAAATGGATTTTTTGGAAAGTGATATTATAAAAGGGAATATTTTCCCTAAGTTAAAAGCCAAGAAAGAAAATCTTTGATTAAGATTTAATGAATGATTTGGAAAGGTATTCCTAAGTAAAAGATAAAATGATTTAGAATTATTCCAGGATGTAAGAAAGGTTTAAATAAACCAAATGATTTGATAAGTGAGGCTTAATGATTTCTTATACTCTTGAAAAGAAAATGGAATAAATCGAAAAGAATATATCTAACAAAGATATTTTATAAAAGATGAAGTAATTAATTAATGATTGGTATCCACATATGAACTTAACATCTTTTAAATCGATAATTGGCTTCGAAGGAACATGGGTCGGATTTGGGAAATTCCTATCCGAAAACCACTTCGAACCAATGTATACGCTCGAACGTGAAGACATGTTGAAGATGATGATTATTGAAGACCGTGGATCTTCATAGAGTGAGGACTGCTTGTTAATTTGCTCGTGGTCGCACCCATTATTGAGTTATATATAGCAGTGGTCTCCTCGTTATGGAGATTTTTCGGATTGCAAGGACTACTCGCTACTAGTGGTTGTAGGAGAGTGCCTTCGGTTTGTCCTGTTCCTGGACAACTTGTATGGGTGTTTGTCTGACATTGCATTTCTAAAGATTATGTACATTGGTTTTTACAAACGTACATTAGTGGTGGCGGAGAAGGCAACTTCTCTTAGCTTAACACCCTCCTTAAGACGTACGAGCTCAAGGGTTGAATTTTTGTGGAAGGCAATTAGTAGTTAATGGAAATGGCAATGTGGCATTCAAAGATGTGATATGTGCTGTGTGAAAATGTAATCGTTTGCCTCAAGCCTCATCAAACCGGAAATGACCGAAACAGGGTTAGGTGCAGCAGGGCTAAGTGGGTCATTCCCAATTAGGATATGGTCATCCTCTTCTAGATATATTTTTGCACGCTATGACGTCGTCTATTTGATTATTGTGGTTTGTATGCTATGAGGGCCCTCGGATAAAGGCCAGTAACGACCGGGAGATGACATATTCAGTACTATCTAGTTACAGAGGTAGGCCGGTCTTGTGTTGGTAGAGGATCCTTTGTGATGGTCCTCGGGACATCCATCTAGAGGTGTACCCCTTCAGAAGGTAGTCCCTTCACTTGGTCATTTGTATGGAAATCCATTCTCCAATAAGAACCTTCGGACTTGATTGTAAACCTATTATGCTGGAATTTAATCAATGTAACAATTTCGGCTTAGATTAATAAGTTTATTTGCAAAGGTTTTCAAAGAATGTCACTAGAAATAATATCAAAGGTTTTTATATAAAAGTGTTTTAGTTATCATAAGGTAAAAACCCATCTGTGTTTATGTGTGGGCGTGGTCTTATGTTATACTCTTTCTTTTCAAAGGATTTTTATTCAAAGGCTGATATATGACACCGTCATTTATTATTGAGTTTTTCTCACGCTGGTTTATCAAGCCTGATCCGGGTATTTTCAATACTCGTGTCAGATCTGAGTAGTTTCAGGATAGTCGAAGACGGTTGGAGTTTCCAGAGGAGAGCCGGAGATATTCATCGACGTATGGGCATATTCTATTATCCGCTGTACTTTATGTATTTTGTTTAATGTTGTCAGCAATTGTAAGGACAGATGTTTATAACTATCCAAGCTGAATTTAGGTTAGACTCTGATATATGTATTTAAAAGTTTTCCGCTATAAAAATATTTATTCAATATTATATGTTATTCCATTCGAGTGAGATTCTGTTCAGTCTACTTTTCTTTTTTACCCCTACAGATCCGTCTTTTCATGCAATTTGAGTTAGACATGTGTGGTTTATTGTCGATTCAAAGAGTATACAGGAAAACGAGACTTTACAGTCGGGTACCAGCAAATTCCCGAAACCACTTCGATTTGTAATCTACCATAATTCTTTACGAGTTTAATTCAGAATAAATTGGCTGGAATAAACGATGTAACTTGGTCATTTAATTTGAGCAGTAATGCTTAGATATGGTTGTAAGATGTGTATTTGACTTTGACAAGTTAAGAACTCGTAATAAGGTACGAGTTACCCATGTTAAATAGTTTTATGCATTAGTATTTCATGTTAGATGGGTTTACTCACACTGGTTGCCAGCCTGACCCGGGTGTTACTTTATTGTAATGCTCGGGTCAGACCGAGTATTGCAGGTTTTCAGATAAGGACATTATAGAGCTCAAGAGGCGAGCTGGATAGCAGGAACGTATGGAGTGTATTCCGCTGTGATATATTGTTATTTATCTGGAACAAGTTATTTTAACTATTCCAGTGATTGTGCAATGTTGTAACTCTGATGTATTGACGTAAATTAACTAATACAGTTTTCCTTTGTATAACTGCTATTTTATTTGATATTATATTTTGATCCGCTGCGAATGTGATAATCTGTGTTTCATTTCTGTTTCTTCTTCCATCTCTTTACTTCTTTTCCTAGCTATTGGAATTTTCGGGATCGAAAATTCTGGGTCGTTACATTTAATATATAATCTATTTTTACTTAGCAAAACTATTTTTCTCATATTTAAACTATTTTAGTTATTCAAAACTATTTTCAATATTCAAACTGTTTGTAAATTGGGAATTATTAAGATTTAAATCATTGACTTAAATATGAGTGCTTTGATTTGAAGTATAGCCTATTTTGAGATGATTTTGAAGTGAATCTGATATTTTGGCATGAAGTATGACTTATTCTAGAAACTTAAAAGAACCAACCAGTGTGAAAAATGACGTTTGGGTGTTAAAGATACCGGGGGCGAATATTGGCATACTCTATGTCAATGCTGGAACTAATTTAACAATAATGTACGCGATGGATGATCTAGAATGAAGTGGTTGAATTGGCAAACCTTTGCTGGATTTGAAGAGAGAGAACGATGATGGATAGACCTCGACACTTGTGTCAATTGGAAATGACTAAAACATGATGACTTATCCTGACCACTGAAGTTAGCTACCTATAGCGGACACACTTCTTCGTATTACCATCTTGACTTTGAAACTTGATTGGCACACACCTTTGGATATTGGGAGTGTTGGACACGATGGGCCATTAGGGGTTACCACCGGTCAGGCGACTCAAATTGGCAGTATCCTATTTTGGGCATTGCCTCACATGCCTTATCATACTTTTATCCTTATATCTAACCACTATGACTTTGTTTTAGTGTTGTCTTATCACGGCGCCTCCCTAGCTACCACGTTACTGGTGATGCTACTAAGACAAACTGTAGGACAATGCTTAAAAATATGTCAAGGGGGATCAGTGTAAAGCTTTAATGCTATTTTAATACTTTACTTTACTGATAGACACTACATATATAGTGTATTTTACTACATATAGATAGTTTAACGGATCCTTAAGAGATGAAAAATCCTACATCTCTTAAGTTATTGCACTCACGTTGTACACCTTATAGGAGATTGAAAATCTCGTAAACATCTCTGAAGCTATTACACTCATATTTACTTGTTTTTGATTTAAATTACATAAAAACATTTAGTTCTGACTCGAATGTTTTGTCTTTTATTATGCTCGAGTTAGCCAGAGTATTTCAATGATTGAAGAATTTTTTTTTTAAGATGAAGATGGAGTTTGCTAGACCATATTTACTATTATTATTCCGCTGCATTATTTTGATATGTTTGTTAATTGTACTCAGATTATGTTGTAAAATTGAAATCAAACGTATATTGTAAAATAGCTTCAAAAACTATTTATTTGATTATCATATTTTGTCATTCTGCTGTGAGATTCCGTGGATTGACTTCCTTCTTTTTTTTCTTTTCTTAATAATCCCGCCTGATAATCTGCCCTTTTGAATGGTTTGAGTTAGACATGTATGGTTTATTGTCGACTTAAATTGCCGAAAAAGGTGGGTCATCATAGTATATGATTTTGCACTATAGCATATTGGTATGCAATAACTTAAGTATTTTTTTTAATTTAGAAGATGCATATGCAACAGTTATTAACCAATATTATATGAGTCTTCCTTTGTAATAATTTCCTAGAGTACCATTTTTTTTGAATGTTACCTTTTCAAGCTCTCTTATTTTTCCTATTTATCCTAATTGTCTTGCTCCCAATACCTAATTTTATGCTTGGCTCTTTTCATTTTCCCTGCCCAATCCTTGCCTTGGTGGCTTCTTGTTGATTATTTTTCTTTATATCTTCTGCGTCTTAATCATCTCTGATTATGTGGATTAAAAAAATAGAGTAAGTAAATCAATTTTCACTCCTATACAAAAATACTCTAACAACCTCAAAAATAAATGAAAAAGCATAAACATTAGTATGCCTGGTGGTTATGGGTTTTAGAAACTTAGTATACTAATGATTGTTGTTTATGTTAATCCTTAAAGCTATCTGTCTTAAAATTATGTGTTTCTACTAAGCTTGCAACCTATTAGTGGAAGTACAAAATGTACAAATACTTTAGTTAAAAAATTTCTAAGGTATACAAAATATTTGGATATCACAAAGCTGAACTTAGAAGGTTTTGTTTCATCTAACTCAAATCATGTCTCATAAGGCCTTTCTTTACAATCACATGCATTCCATCAAAGTTATCATGTAACTCATATTTCTATTAATGGTAAAAATGAATTGGACAAAATAAGTTTAATATAAATTAATGAAATTTCACAAAAAAGAAGATAAAGAATTTGGCACCAAAAGAAGGGGAAAACATTTAGAGCATATAAAAAAATCCAGATAGTAAAAATTATCTCCATCCTGAGATAAACATAGAATGATTACCATTATTATTTTCTTTGAGATTTGATTTCTGATTTAAGTTTGATTCAATCTGTTTTTATGTTTGAGTATAGTATATCAAATTATACTTCCTTCTATAAATAAGTTTAATTTGGAAACCCGTGGTACAATAACATAATATTATGATAACTTTAAACATATATGGTTATTATCCTCGTTTTATTATTGTTTAGAAGTGTTGTTCAACTTTAAGCCCAGCAAAATAATAAACAGATGTTAATAAGGCATTATATCATGAAAATAGGCCAAAGGAGAATAAAACTAAAGGATAATTTATGGTTAAAAAGCATTGTTTCTCATCTTTTTATCAATTATATGCACTCACATAAACTGGTATATGAACAAAAATGACAACCAAGTGGAAAACCACAAACCAATATTGATACGTAGAAAATAAATGAAAAACGGTACATTCAAAAGGGTTATATGTTGACATATGTTCAAGTAAAATTTTGCATTTATTTGTAAGCTTATTCAGATGCATACCTAACTACAGCAATTCAAATAAAAAATCTATATAAAACAAAACATATAACCATCCAGATAGCGAACGTAGCAAACTCATCAAAATTAATTGTAAATGATGATAATCAATTAAAGCAGCAAAAGGCCCAAGAATAATCATAAAACCACAACAAAGAGATTGACATATTATTTGGAAGTCAATCATGCAACATGGTCGTCATGGAGAAGGTAAGCTAACAGAAATAAAATGATTCTTGATTACCTTTAAACAACAAATATATGGTTATATATATTGAATATATGATAATACAATTGCTGATGTAGTGAACCAGTATTGATTTTAATTTAAAATGAAAATTGTTGCATTATACAAACATTACATATATAATACCATATTATTTTATCTATAATTTTGGTAGGTTTATCGAACCGTAATTATCATACACACATATACCTTTTTTATCTTTATAAAGTAGCAACCAATTCCTCTAGAAGTTAGATTATTGTTGTAAATATAATTAAATGAAGGTAGAGCAATATTCGCAAACAATGTAGAAGAAAAAAAACTGAAACACGCATCACAATATCATACTTAATCTATAGACTTATAAATGCTTGTAAAAACATAGACTCATCAAATAAAACCGAATATTTCATACCTGTAAGTCTGTAACAACGTAGATGGAGAATTTAGAGAATTGATGGCATTAACATGGCCTTAGCCTTCCTTGTATTAGTAAACGGGCTGCCACCTACCCTTCAAGCACCAATGTCCCAAAAACTAATGTTTGTTGAAAGCACATGTAACTTTAGCCAACAGTTGGAGCTCTTCACATCGCCTTTAATGTTAGCTCAACCAAATTAAATTTTTATACTTAATTCTTTACTTTGTCTATTAGGCGGAAGCACTTTCATATGCTCATCCTTTACCTTATTTGAACCACATGATCTTTTATAAAGGATGTACAATATATCATGACTGTAATTTTTTTAATTAAATCCTATTGCTTCATTTGAACTGCATGGTTTTTTTATCAATATCATGAATGTAAAAAGTCTACAATTTTCTTCGCTCATGCTTGATCAAAAAACAATGAAACATAAAATGAACTTGCATTCTAACTTGACATGCTCTGTCGTGACATCGATGAACATGTTAGTAGAAATTATACATCCTAATCAGCATTATTCACATGTGAGTCATGCGTATAACATGTCGTAGAACAATTGTTAAAAAGCTAAACCTAAAATATCCAGAAGATTAGCAGGTAGACAAAAGCTAATAAAATTCACCAAGTTACCTCTCGGCTCCTGAGTTACATTCCTCCTCAAAAATTTGAATGTGCAAGCCAAATTGTTGTCCTTCTGTTTCTTCTCAATCTTATATATCAAGGTCCAAAATTTTGACTCTTCGGTATCTTTATCGCTACGGTCAGCTGAATGAAAGGCCGTAGATGTGAGGGACTAGTTATGGATTTAAGGATCAAGTTAGATTTGAAAGAGGAGATTGATTTTCGTTTTCGTTAGTTTTCCTTTTCTTAATGGTGGTTTGGGACAGAAAACACATAAATTGGGACTGTAGCTAATGGATAAGTGACATATACAAATGAGATATCCCTCCAATATGTTTGAATTGCAAAAGGGAAAATTAGAAATTTCAAAAGTTTTATTTGGATGTATTCCTATTATATATGGATATAGATAAAATGTGTGTGTGTATATACTTAAATTATTTAAAATATGTTTCGGCAATAATAAAAAATATAAAAAATTCTCTAGCCGAAGGAATAATTTGTAAATAATTATAATATACATATGTATTATTTATTATTTAATATTGTGTTTACTTTTAACACTATTATATATATAGATATATTCCTTTAACAAGACAAGTTTTGTTTAAAATAAATAAAATAATTCTACTAACAAAAAAGAATTACATATATAAATAAAAAATTTAAATATTTATTTTATAATATATATATATATATATATATATATATTATATACATAGTAAAGCGGTGTTGTGTATTTTAATAAAGAAATAAATAAAAATATGTATATATATAAATAACTTTTAACGGCTGAAATTTTTTTACACACACATATACATATGTACATAATTTTAAATATTTATAATATAATAAACATATATATGTATTATACATATTAAAATATGTTATATATATATTTAAATAACTAAACTAAACATATATATACCTATATATAAAATAAAAATTAATTTCGACTGTAATAATTATTTTATACAAATATACGTATTTAAATTTAATTTAATATATTTTAGCTAATATTTTTAGATCTAGTTTTGAATTTTAAAATACTTTACTAAATCTTAATTAGATATTTCACATACAAAATTTGAATTTAAAATTTAATGACTTAGTCAAAATTAGATTAGATATTTTATAATTTATTATATATAAATAATTTCGAATTTTACAATTAAATTTATTTACTATACATATATTAAATATTTTTTAAGACAATTACCGCACACACACGCATATATATATATATATATATATATATATATATATATATATAGATATCTGTGTGTGTGCGCGCATGCGCGCGTATATGGCGAATGTACACATTATAGATGCAAATCCCAACACGTATATGTTGAATATGCCAGTATATGATTTTTGTTTGATGATAATAAACATGTATATATTCATTTAAATGTATTTGGTATTGTACTATTTTATTTTTCACATAATTAAATAAATATTTGCTGAATTAAATAAATAACATGGAATTTATGTTCAAACAAATATTTTTATTCAAACAAAAAATTTATTACAATTTTGAATAGTACAAAATTTGAGCTCTCACTATATATACCTAATTTCAATTATAATACAATTTCTAATTACAACACGATTTTTCACTATACAATTATCATTTACATTTGCACCTCACTACATATCACTCGTTCGCTCATATTTGTTCTTCAACTATATTCCAATTCGTATCCAACATCTGAATTATCTGCAAAATAAACACTGACGCGGTAAAATTGAAAAAAAATTAATTGCAGTGTAACATAAAATGTGTTTTTGAAAATATTATTTGCCTCAGTTATTTGGGTTGTTCGTCGCTACTTATATTGAATTCATCTTACACGAACAACATGTGACATGCACAGTGTATCACTATACATGCCACAGGGCCGTGCACACCGATATACACTAGATAAAATTGCAGGGATAGGTGAGCACAAGGTCAAACCCGAGCCGAGGCTAGATTCAACTCAAGTGCACGCAATACAACATACAACACCTCAAATATACATATGTGAGCAAACAAGTATGGCTTGAACAATACAAAACTGAGGTGAACACAGACCAACCTGCAACAACAAAAATGTAGTACATAAGCAAACAACGAACTGTACTCAAAGCAACCAGACTACAATGCACCAGATCAGCTAAACCAGACTTCAAGTGTGAACACAGATGTGTCAAGGCTTAAATTGGACATGATACATATATACATATATTTATACATATGTATACACATATGCAGTATGGAACAAAGACAGAGAATTTAAAGTCACAGTTCAAAGAGAAATGTTATGTAGTAGTTCAAACAAAGTAATGTCACAGGGGATTTCACACGAACACAGCCTCAATAGTACAGTTCAAATGAAACAGCAAATAGACCAATATAGGCGATGAAACAGTGGAACTTGATGTACACAAAACAGTAAAGAAACACTGTATATACATATGCATATGGTCAGGCAATGTCGAAGTTTGAAAACAATGCAAGCTAATATACATATATACTGCAAGCAATCAAGCTGCAACAGAGGCTACAACCTAGTACACGCACAAATGTACAACATGTACAAAGGGCTGCAACAAAATTCAAGTATACATGTAGACTAGTAAACGACAAAAGGTACCAGGACTAGTGAACAGTGAAAGGAAGGAAATGCAAATAGATCAAGCAAAGACTCAGTTCAAGAGACTCAAGTATAAACATGGACAATGGTGAACTTAATGGAACTAGAGCAAGCATGACAATGACAAAAAATACAACCAGATGTAGAGTGATGCTAGAGAACAGAGACATGGTTTGAGAACCATGTATAATGCAAATGACAAAGCATATGACTTAAGTGAATTTGCAATTGAACCAACAACAAAGAAACAGTTTAACTTGAACACATCAATATCCAGACAGTTTTCTAAAACAAGCAAGTGACTGTGACCAAGTAACAATCGAACAAGTGCAATCAAGTCAATCACACACAAATATACATACATATACGTATGTATATATGTATGGAGACAATCAACCAAAGCAGCATAACATGAATGAATAAAATCAATGTACACTTGAACAATTGAACCCAGATCTAATAAGCCATGTACATTAAATTGCAGACTCAAACGAACTCAAATGTCAATGGCAACAAGGTAGTGCACATGAAACAAGACCGCAACAAGCTCCAGACCAGAATCAAGTGGAACCACCAGTGGAACAAAAAATCCAAATGAATGAACACAACATCAATGTAACTCATGCAAACAGGTGCAGGTATACAAACCCATGCAAACGGGTGCAAGTATACAAGAACCAAGTGAAGACACCAAGTGGAACAAGTGAAGGCATCACAACATACATATATACATGCATGAACACACACACACACACTCACACACACACACATATGTGTGTGTGTAGTGGAAACCAGACTCAACCAACAAATAGCAAGCAATTTTACAAGTGTTAAAAAAATGAAGCAGATTACTTGAGTCACAGCAGTCAACAAAAATTCAAAATACCATAGAATCAAAGACGTGGTGACTAAGGTAGAGTTCGAATAAGTCCGAACCAAAGCCAGGTGATAACAAGTTTGAAATTGAACAAGTCGAAGTCAAATGTTCATCTCAAAATATTATCACAAAATCAAAGTGGTCGAAGTCAAAAGGGAAAAGACCGAAATCAATTCAGAGAAAATCAAATAATAGTATGAAAAATCAGAAAACCAAACATGTCATGGTAATCAAGCAAAGAAATATTCGAATTGAACCAGTCTAAACAAATCACATGTATTCAAGTAAAATCGAACGGTCGAGCTAAAATAACAGGCTAATTCAAATGATATATTCGAACGATAATTTAGGATTTTATTCCCTATAAATACCATCAATAGCATCGGCAATTAGATCATCCCATTCAAGCATATCAATGAGAGTAATAAAGCAAAATCACATACCACTTTTATCATTTGAGCTCGACACATTAAAACAACTGTATGTGAATCAAAGCCAAGAGTTAATTGATGAAGCAAACCGACGACATCAGTTTCACAAAACCTTAAAATTTTGAAAGAGGAACGAACGTTCTCGAGCAATGGAAAAGAGGCAGATATTTTCACAAAGGATACAGGCCGAATAGAAAGAAATAAAGGGAGACATATTTTTTATTAAATGGGCCGTTCTGTTTTATAAATTTAGGCTTCAACTTTATATAGGGTTTTGTGTTTCAAATTTGTTTTTGTTTTGTAATTTCTTTTTAGTGTGTGTAATTGTCTAGTCGTGCGTGTAGAGGACGAACTACGTTGGTGTAGTTCGAGAATTCGCAACTCCGTGGTTGAGTTGTGGTAGGGTTTTGAGCATAGAGTTAGGTTACTCGATAGCGGGAGTCATGAGTTTACGTATGTAAGCGTCTGACAACTTAATTTCTAGTAGAAACCTTGGGGCCAACAAGTAGGCAGGGTTTTGCCCAAGGTGGGTAAATCTGTATTGTTCTATTTTCTGCTTTTATTATTCTGCTATTATCTGTGCTGCAATTATTTTATATATTTCCACATTAAATTTTTATAATTATTAGCATCACCCTATTCGCTCCTCCTCTAGGGTGAAATCGATCCTACAAGTGGTATTAGTGCTAGGAACAAAAGCAAATTTTTACTTTGAAAATTTGGTTTTTCAAAAACAAAGTACTGTTTAAATATTTGTTTTTTCTAAAAATGGCTTCTTTTAATAATGCTTTTGCTGAGGGTCAGTCTATAGTTAGACCATCTATATTCAATGGTGAATATGCTTACTGTAAAAATAGAATGAAATTTTTTCTAAAAACCGTTGATGCTTGGAATATTATTGAGACGGGTTATAGAATACCAGCTATAGTGGTAGACAATCAGGAAATTGAAAAACCAATGGATCAATGGATAGATCGTGAAAATAAACTATAGAATGCTAATGCTAAAGCTATGAATTCTATTATCTATTCATTAGATCAAATCGTGTCTCACATCGTCTAACTGCATAAGAAATCTGGCACACACTTGAAGTGACTCACGATGGAACATCTCAAGTCAAAGAATCTCGTCTTGTCATGCTTAGTAGCGAATACGAGAAGTTCACAATGGCCAAGGATGAAAATGTTACAGAGACGTATGGAGGACTTTCCATTCTCGTAAACAAATTGTGACGTTTCGAATTTTGCCCGCTCGAAAATCGACATCCATACTTCATATCGTATTCGAATGCCATAGATTCGACCGTTCAAATCCGATTCGCCGGAGCTTATAACAACATTAAGTAAATAACACAGCGGATAAAAGAATAATACATTGATATACAGCTTTGATACAACATCAGATACAATAGATGATCCAATAGATATCAATATACATCAGAGATATGATACAATAAAATAGCAGCGGAAAAGAAAACGATAGATAACATCTAGCATACGGAACAATATAACTCTGAGATAGTCTTCAAGCAAGAACTCCAAGAACTGCAACTCCATCTCCAAGAATCATTCCAGCTGAAAAACCCAACTCTAGACTGCTCGTGTAGAAAATAATGAGCACCCAGAGTTTAGGAAAGAAACAATAAACTCTGAATCAGTCGTGGGACTGGTGTGAGCAACAAAACAGTTTATCTTTTAAAACATTCAACAAAAGATTTTCAAAGTCAATTCGCAATGCTTTTTAAAAATGAGACTACCATAAGACCTCCTGCCACGCACACAATGCAAACGCAGACTTGGAGGAGATTTCTTCTTATGTTAGTCAAAGATGCTTGATACGCATTAAAAAGAAACATTTGATATTATTACTAGTGCATAGTGTAGAACGATTTATTTCGAAAGTAGAATATAAATCTTAGCCAGCATAGACATTCCGAACTATGCCTACTATAGCTACCATCCAAACAGTGGGGCGCCACCATAAGTGAATGATAGGTTCTACAACTAATACCGTACAAGATCGTATTGTTTCTTTGGATTTCCAACGAATGATCAGGCCAAGGAACTTCCCATTGCCACATGAGAATGCCTCTGGATGGACATCCCCGAGAACCAAACCGGATCTCTACCAACACAAGGCCGGGTTACCCCTAACTGAGTAACAACTGACCGAATATGCCATCCCCCGGTCCTTTGGGACCTTTTACCGAGCGCTCGCAATCAATTCACACAATCATAAAGTGTTTTCAACATGAGTAAGTATCTGGGCTCCATACCATGATACCACCCTTTTCCAGAAGGAAATGCACATATCCTAAAGGGCGCTACCCCTCATAACCTTGCCGCATCTTTCCTGTTTTGACCATTCCGGGGTGTGAGGCTCGACGAAGTCACGTCCACAAAAACATACTTTATACAAAAGCCATGCTTTGGGTCAACAAATGATCATAGAAATGATCACCAGGATAGACGATCAAATAAACGATCCTATCACAAATAATCAACACAATGATCATTTACAGCAACGCTCAGCATGTCACATTACCAAATTGGGAATATATCGCTGATAACATTCAACTACATAACCTCTAAGCTCGTACGTCTCAGAGAAGGGTGTTAAGCTAAGAGAATAAATTCTCCGCCACCAACAGAAATATATTTGAAAGAAATCGGCTTTACATCTCAATTTGTAATGTCAGACATACAATCCATACAAGTCTGTTCCGGGCTCGAACAGAACCGAAGGCACTTACAAAGAAGTCCTTGCAATCCGGATATTCCCAATCCCGATCGGATTTCCCATCACTTAGGGAGTCTCTATACCGTTGCAACTCAGTGCAGAGACAATCGATAGGTCATACTATCGTTCTTGCAAATACCCGGTCTTCAACACCGGTCTTCAAATGCTATCCATAACGACGTATCACATATTCGGAATGGGTTATACGACCCAAAGGTCCTTTCCCGGCTAACCCAAATAGTAAGCGCAACATTTATAACATATGGATAAGGAATTTCAATTAAGTCACAACTTAATAATCCAAAACTTTTCTTTCAAATGGTTTAAACAAATTACCATTTCAAATCTTTTTAACAAAAGATTAATTTCACAAAATTCCATTTACGGATTTCAAAACAATTTCCATTTCATTTGGATTAACTCGTTAAATCTTTAAATCAAAGATTTAACTCATAGCTTTCAAAATTCGATTAACTTGTTGAATCTTTAAATCAAAGATTCAACTTATAGCTTTCAAAATCATTTCCAAAGATTCATTCATAGCCTTTCAAAAACAATTTCAATTTAAGTTGGATTAACTCATTCGGCCTTTGAATCAAAGATTCATTTCATAGCTTTCAAAACATTTCAATTCTATTTCAGCTTGAAACCTTTTCAACATAATTGGGAGATCCTTTCTTTAAAATGAAAGCTATTATTATTTGAAAACAAGTAGTTTTCGTTTCTAAGAAATTCGATCTTATTTATACAAGTTAAATCTTTTGGGTTAATTCAAATTCCCAAAATAACACCTCAAAAATGGTTTAAAAACCCATATAACTTATTATAAGTCGAATAACTTTTCCTTATATCCTAGTTTCCAAATCATAGAATTAAATTTCAAATATTGAATTCAAATTTAAATCAAAATATTTAAATTTCAAAACTCAATCAAGTTATCCAAACTATATTTCATCTTTGAAATTCCATTTCAAAAGTTTTTCGCTTTAATCTCAATCCATTTTCAAAACATTTGAATTCAAATATTCAATTTTATAAATCATTTCAAAATCCGTGACTTAATCGATTTCCTCGTGAAATCCATATTGGTGTGTGTGTATAAGTGTGGTCCAGGGTTTAACACAATAGTGCAACATCATACAATCATCACAGATCAGAATACAGAAATATAGTTGATAAGCGATATAAAACTTATAACGCTCATCGTCCATTCACAGATTCACAGATAATATACAAATGCAAATAAATATACACTGCTCAATCTACAGAACAAAATATCAAAAATCAGATAGGATAATTAATTCAAGGCATTTCATACAATATAATCATTCATAAGTAAGTCAAGTATTCAATAGTCATTTATAAGCAGGATTAATTAAATTGATTAAGCCTAATTAATTTAATTTATTTCCAATTAAATTAATTACTTATAAACTTATTATCCAATTCTGATTTATTTATTCCAAATCATTTGATATAAACAAATTTACCAGTTTCCATAATTATCTCCATTAAGTGATCATACTTCCACAGTTTCATAAATGATTATCATTACTTAATTAACCAATTGATTGTTATAATTTTATCACGTTAATTAATTATTTAAATAATCTTAGTTAATGTCTTTCATTAACGATTAAAATTTTCTTTAATTACTTGCTAAAGAAATTTTTACTTATATTAACCGTTGTTGATTATAAATTGATTTACTCCTTACTGAATAATCTAATCCTATCTAATTAATGATTTCTTGATTTATTCACTTAAACCTTTAATTTATTAAGTTAAGCCCTTAATCAATTAATCCAAATCATTAATTTATTTAACTTAAAATTTTAATGAACTATAAATCATTAAATCTTTACTTCTCTTTGAGATAAAACATAATAATTTTATATATATATATAAATGATTTAATTATCATTTTTCAAACACATTTGAAACATTTATATTCAAATTCAATTTTTAAATTTCATTTCAAATCAAAGATTTGAAATAATTACAAATTCAACCCTTAATAAATTTAAACCAAGTTAAACTCTTTTAAAAATCAATTGTCGTAAAACATTTACCTTTATAAAGAAATTATGTAAGAGTTTAAACCAATTTGTTTGAATTCAAATCGTTTTATAAAATATACTTGAACATTTTAAAGTTGTTTAAATACTTCAAACTTTATCAAACTTCACTTATTCAAACTAGAATTCAAAAGTTGATTTGAATTCCATCTTTCAAATTCTGATTTTTAAACTTACATGAAAGTCTGTTTTAAATTAAAATTCTGTTTAAAAATTAAACAGACAGGTTTCACAAAAACATGTAACAAGACAAAAACTGACCCGAGGCCAGAAATAAAATGCTTCGAGTGAAACACTTCACAACTTCAGGTCTGGCACTCAAATTACCCGAGCCAAACACGAAACTCTCTCGAGTTTCCCTGTAGTTCTTCTTCTTCTCCCTTGTTTTTTTTTCTTACTGTAGTTTAAGTTTTACCTAAACTATGAATTAAAGCATCAGGTTCAAAACCCACGCGCGATCAAAACCCCGAAGCGACCCACCTAAAAACTCGAGCACAACATCCTCTTCCCTAATGTTTGCAACAACCCAGATACTACATGTGTCAGTGCACCGTGCACACCACCATGTCCACTTCCGATCGCCACCAACACCTCAAGCAAGTCGAAGGTCATCCCCAGCTCCGATTCGTACATCCCAAAACCAATAATCATTGCTACAATGAAATCGAGCCCCTGATGTGAAATTGGAGCAAAAGCCATCATCACAAAATCGCGCGCTCCTTCTCCTCTGACCACCTGAACGTCACCACCCTCCGGCCTCGTCCCTGACACACTCTCGCCTAGCTCCTCCTGAAATTTCGTGCAGCTCGATGCACGAGAGGAGGCGCGGCGATCTCATATTCACGCACCATAAAAACTAGGGTTAAAATCTTCCATGGTCAACCACCCTCGCCGCCACCACTTGTTCGCCTTCCTGATATTTTTCCCGACACCATCGATCACTCCTCCACCTCCCCGAACAACCCTAGCACCTCTAGTACCCCCGATCGCCAGAAATCCCCCAAAAACCCATTTCCGTTCAACTTCAAACTGCTACCAAACTACCCCACTAAAAATCACGAAACCCATCTTAAAAATCATCATTTTCAGTATGAATTCAAGTTATATAGTTTGATTCAAGTTTCATGATATTCGCATTAATCATAAAGTTAAGATTTTCCCTGTAAAATAAAATTTTCAGATGTTATAAAGCTCTATTTTACTGATGACCTTCTCCAGATCTTAAATTAAGTATAAACAAACTTGTTTTGTTTAAACTTCAAAGTCTAATGGTGATTTAATGAAGTGAAAGTTGAATTCTAAGTTGATTTTCTTTTGCAAAGCAAAACTTGAAAGCTAAATACAGAGATTACTCTGTTAATTCACCTGCATTACATATCATTCTTGCCTATGTACCAAATAGTATTGAATTGATATTTACACATTTCATACTTACTCAAGATGAATATTCAACAGACATATATGCTTAATCATTTAAGAGTGAGGTTACTCACAGTTTTGAAGAATGAAGATTGAGCACCCTTGTTTGAATTCCTCAGGTTTGTTTTAGTTTGAAATGTATTTTTTCTTCAGATTCTACTTGAAACCGAGATGAAGTAATATAAACAAAGAAGTGTGCAGGGTTGTTATTATTTCTATGTGAAGTGATATATAGGAAAAGTGTACAGGTTAATTATATATTTTAGTATAATAGGCATGGCTGGTATGCTTGCATTAAATGTATGAGGTATGTTGCATTAATTTCTTTGCTGGTTTGATGCTAGAGATGTGGCATTAATTGCCTTGGTACTTTTATGTCTTCAGCCTACATACTTTCTTCATTTGCTTATACATAGATTTGTTTATTCTATATAAAACATTGACTTTCTTTTGCAAGCTGAAGTCTACTATTATGTTGCATACTTTTGTTTATGTTTTTGTTCATTATTTCCTTTGCTTTATACGTTGCTTTGGCTTCTTTACTCGGCTGATGAGATATATCTTAGCATTGATTATTTGGTGGATGCAACTTGTTATGTTGGTCTTGTTTTTATTTTATTTTAAATATACATACTTGAAATGTATGACTATCTTCTTATGCAAGTTTCATGTACTTGAATGTTTATGTGTTTACATACTTGTATTAATTGTTGTTATCTTATTTCATTACATTATGGATAAATTTCTATTTTTATATGTTGTTATAAATTTTAACTACTGTATTTCTTTGCATACTTATTATTTATTGACCAAGTAGATTTCCTACTTGTTTTACATTTTGTACTTAACATATTTTTCCTTTGTTTTGTTCAAGTGTTCATGCTTATCAAATTTTTGTTTTGGATGTGTCTATTTATTGTTTAACTATCAAGTATTTAATTTATACATATATTTTATTTTAAAAACTTTATTTATAATTCAATTCAATGTATTCGTTTTGAGTTTCAACTCAAATTCAAAAACAAATAAGTAAATACATCTTATTAAATTTGAAAAATTCAACCAAATCCATAATTCAATCTAAAATTCAATTAAATTATAAATTTAAATTCGTCTTTAAAATCAGGTTCGTTACAGACTTCCCCCTTAAAAAGAATTTCGTCCTCGAAATTCGCAGGCACGAAAACAACACAGAGATAGATTCAAAGATAGAGAAATATCTTTTCAGATCAAACTGGATATCAGTTCTGTATTTGACTCACCAAATCAGAATATCAACAACAGATACAAGAAATTACAATAGAATTCCAAATTCGGTTTTTAAACGAAATCATTTTATCGATACAATTCGATTTAGCTTCATCTTTTATTAATCAATTTTAACTCAATTTAAAATTTATAATTTATTCAAAATTTCTAATTTCTAATTCATTTATTAGAGTTTAAATCGAAAAGCCGATAAGAAATCGATGAAGATACGAAGTAAAAAATTTCTACTATGATTCATAGAGCACAATCATATCGAAACTTCTTTCTGGAGCTATCACGAAGAAATCAAAAGGATTTGAAAAGACAAATCAAAGAATATTGATAGAGAAAGTTATTTCCACTGTCACAGGGTATTGACCATTTATAGTCGTATTTCCCTGTCCCCTATCTCGTTCTCTTCTTGCACTCATACTCACTATCAGTGGATAGTAAGAGAATTTACTGAGGCATACAGACGGATATCTTAGGGATATACTCATTCTAGGGTATACTTCACCCTATCTATAATGAGCTACTTAATGTGTTATACTCCTGAGCTAAAGTTTCACCTTAGCACTGATACCAAACGTGACGTTTCGAATTTTGCCCGCTCGAAAATCGACATCCATACTTCATATCGTATTCGAATGCCATAGATTCGACCGTTCAAATCCGATTCGCCGGAGCTTATAACAACATTAAGTAAATAACACAGCGGAATAAAAGAATAATACATTGATATACAGCTTTGATACAACATCTGATACAATAGATGATCCAATAGATATCAATATACATCAGAGATATGATACAATAAAATAGCAGCGGAAAAGAAAACGATAGATAACATCTAGCATACGGAACAATATAACTCTGAGATAGTCTTCAAGCAAGAACTCCAAGAACTGCAACTCCATCTCCAAGAATCACTTCAGCTGAAAAACCCAACTCTAGACTGCTCGTGTAGAAAATAATGAGCACCCAGAGTTTAGGAAAGAAACAATAAACTCCGGATCAGTCGTGGGACTGGTGTGAGCAACAAAACAGTTTATCTTTTAAAACATTCAACAAAAGATTTTCAAAGTCGATTCGCAATGCTTTTTAAAAATGAGACTACCATAAGACCTCCCGCCACACACACAATGCAAATGCAGACTTGGAGGAGATTTCTTCTTATGTTAGTCAAAGATGCTTGATACGTATTAAAAAGAAACATTTGATATTATTACTAGTGCATAGTGTAGAACAATTTATTTCGAAAGTAGAATATAAATCTTAGCCAGCATAGACATTCCGAACTATGCCTACTATAGCTACCATCCAAACAGTGGGGCGCCACCATAAGTGAATGATAGGTTCTACAACTAATACCGTACAAGATCGTATTGTTTCTTTGGATTTCCAACGAATGATCAGGCCAAGGAACTTCCCATTGCCACATGAGAATGCCTCTGGATGGACATCCCCGAGAACCAAACCGGATCTCTACCAACACAAGGCCGGGTTACCCCTAACTGAGTAACAACTGACCGAATATGCCATCCCCCGGTCCTTTGGGACCTTTTACCGAGCGCTCGCAATCAATTCACACAATCATAAAGTGTTTTCAACATGAGTAAGTATCTGGGCTCCATACCATGATACCACCCTTTTCCAGAAGGAAATGCACATATCCTAAAGGGCGCTACCCCTCATAACCTTGCCGCATCTTTCCTGTTTTGACCATTCCGGGGTGTGAGGCTCGACGAAGTCACGTCCACAAAAACATACTTTATACAAAATCCATGCTTTGGGTCAACAAATGATCATAGAAATGATCACCAGGATAGACGATCAAATAAACGATCCTATCACAAATAATCAACACAATGATCATTTACAGCAACACTCAGCATGTAACATTACCAAATTGGGAATATATCGCTGATAACATTCAACTACATAACCTCTAAGCTCGTACGTCTCAGAGAAGGGTGTTAAGCTAAGAGAATAAATTCTCCGCCACCAACAGAAATATATTTGAAGAAATCGGCTTTACATCTCAATTTGTAATGTCAGACATACAATCCATACAAGTCTGTTCCGGGCTCGAACAGAACCGAAGGCACTTACAAAGAAGTTCTTGCAATCCGGATATTCACAATCCCGATCGGATTTCCCATCACTTAGGGAGTCTCTATACCGTTGCAACTCAGTGCAGAGACAATCGATAGGTCATACTATCGTTCTTGCAAATACCCGGTCTTCAACACCGGTCTTCAAATGCTATCCATAACGACGTATCACATATTCGGAATGGGTTATACGACCCAAAGGTCCTTTCCCGGCTAACCCGAATAGTAAGCGCAACATTTATAACATATGGATAAGGAATTTCAATTAAGTCACAACTTAATAATCCAAAACTTTTCTTTCAAATGGTTTAAACAAATTACCATTTCAAATCTTTTTAACAAAAGATTAATTTCACAAAATTCCATTTACGGATTTCAAAACAATTTCCATTTCATTTGGATTAACTCGTTAAATCTTTAAATCAAAGATTTAACTCATAGCTTTCAAAATTCGATTAACTTGTTGAATCTTTAAATCAAAGATTCAACTTATAGCTTTCAAAATCATTTCCAAAGATTCATTCATAGCCTTTCAAAAACAATTTCAATTCAAGTTGGATTAACTCATTCGGCCTTTGAATCAAAGATTCATTTCATAGCTTTCAAAACATTTCAATTCTATTTCAGCTTGAAACCTTTTCAACATAATTGGGAGATCCTTTCTTTAAAATGAAAGCTATTATTATTTGAAAACAAGTAGTTTTCGTTTCTAAGAAATTCGATCTTATTTATACAAGTTAAATCTTTTGGGTTAATTCAAATTCCCAAAATAACACCTCAAAAATGGTTTAAAAACCCATATAACTTATTATAAGTCGAATAACTTTTCCTTATATCCTAGTTTCCAAATCATAGAATTAAATTTCAAATATTGAATTCAAATTTAAATCAAAATATTTAAATTTCAAAACTTAATCAAGTTATCCAAACTATATTTCATCTTTGAAATTCCATTTCAAAAGTTTTTCGCTTTAATCTCAATCCATTTTCAAAACATTTGAATTCAAATATTCAATTTTATAAATCATTTCAAAATCTGTGACTTAATCGATTTCCTCATGAAATCCATATTGGTGCGTGTGTATAAGTGTGGTCCAGGGTTTAACACAATAGTGCAACATCATACAATCATCACAGATCAGAATACAGAAATATAGTTGATAAGCGATATAAAACTTATAACGCTCATCGTCCATTCACAGATTCACAGATAATATACAAATGCAAATAAATATACACTGCTCAATCTACAGAACAAAATATCACAAATCAGATAGGATAATTAATTCAAGGCATTTCATACAATATAATCATTCATAAGTAAGTCAAGTATTCAATAGTCATTTATAAGCAGGATTAATTAAATTGATTAAGCCTAATTAATTTAATTCATTTCCAATTAAATTAATTACTTATAAACTTATTATCCAATTCTGATTTATTTATTCCAAATCATTTGATATAAACAAATTTACCAGTTTCTATAATTATTTCCATTAAGTGATCATACTTCCACAGTTTCATAAATGATTATCATTACTTAATTAACCAATTGATTGTTATAATTTTATCACGTTAATTAATTATTTAAATAATCTTAGTTAATGTCTTTCATTAACGATTAAAATTTTCTTTAATTACTTGCTAAAGAAATTTTTACTTATATTAATCGTTGTTGATTATAAATTGATTTACTCATTACTGAATAATCTAATCCTATCTAATTAATGATTTCTTGATTTATTCACTTAAACCTTTAATTTATTAAGTTAAGCCCTTACTCAATTAATCCAAATCATTAATTTATTTAACTTAAAATTTTAATGAACTATAAATCATTAAATCTTTACTTCTCTTTGAGATAAAACATAATAATTTTTTTTTATATATAAATGATTTAATTATCATTTTTCAAACACATTTGAAACATTTATTTTCAAATTCAATTTTTAAATTTCATTTCAAATCAAAGATTTGAAATAATTACAAATTCAACCCTTAATAAATTTAAACCAAGTTAAACT
This sequence comes from Allium cepa, assembly GCA_030765085.1. Taxonomy (NCBI): domain Eukaryota; kingdom Viridiplantae; phylum Streptophyta; class Magnoliopsida; order Asparagales; family Amaryllidaceae; genus Allium; species Allium cepa. The sequence goes on from CM060945.1 coordinate 504,185,232, forward strand.
CTTTTAAAAATCAATTGTCGTAAAACATTTACCTTTATAAAGAAATTATGTAAGAGTTTAAACCAATTTGTTTGAATTCGAATCGTTTTATAAAATATACTTGAACATTTTAAAGTTGTTTAAATACTTCAAACTTTATCAAACTTCACTTATTCAAACTAGAATTCAAAAGTTGATTTGAATTCCATCTTTCAAATTCTGATTTTTAAACTTACATGAAAGTCTGTTTTAAATTAAAATTCTGTTTAAAAATTAAACAGACAGGTTTCACAAAAACATGTAACAAGACAAAAACTGACCGGAGGCCAGAAATAAAATGCTTCGAGTGAAACACTTCACAACTTCAGGTCTGGCACTCAAATTACCCGAGCCAAACACGAAACTCTCTCGAGTTTCCCTGTAGTTCTTCTTCTTCTCCCTTGTTTTTTTTTTCTTACTGTAGTTTAAGTTTTACCTAAACTATGAATTAAAGCATCAGGTTCAAAACCCACGCGCGATCAAAACCCCGAAGCGACCCACCTAAAAACTCGAGCACAACATCCTCTTCCCCAAAGTTTGCAACAACCCAGATACTACATGTGTCAGTGCACCGTGCACACCACCATGTCCACTTCCGATCGCCACCAACACCTCAAGCAAGTCGAAGGTCATCCCCAGCTCCGATTCGTACATCCCAAAACCAATAATCATTGCTACAATGAAATCGAGCCCCTGATGCGAAATTGGAGCAAAAGCCATCATCACAAAATCGCGTGCTCCTCCTCCTCTGACCACCTGAACGTCACCACCCTCCGGCCTCGTCCCTGACACACTCTCGCCTAGCTCCTCCTGAAATTTCGTGCAGCTCGATGCACGAGAGGAGGCGCGGCGATCTCATATTCACGCACCATAAAAACTAGGGTTAAAATCTTCCACGGTCAACCACCCTCGCCGCCACCACTTGTTCGCCTTCCTGATATTTTTCCCGACACCATCGATCACTCCTCCACCTCCCCGAACAACCCTAGCACCTCTAGTACCCCCGATCGCCAGAAATCCCCCAAAAACCCATTTCCGTTCAACTTCAAACTGCTACCAAACTACCCCACTAAAAATCACGAAACCCATCTTAAAAATCATCATTTTCAGTATGAATTCAAGTTATATAGTTTGATTCAAGTTTCATGATATTCGCATTAATCATAAAGTTAAGATTTTCCCTGTAAAATAAAATTTTCAGATGTTATAAAGCTCTATTTTACTGATGACCTTCTCTAGATCTTAAATTAAGTATAAACAAACTTGTTTTGTTTAAACTTCAAAGTCTAATGGTGATTTAATGAAGTGAAAGTTGAATTCTAAGTTGATTTTCTTTTGCAAAGCAAAACTTGAAAGCTAAATACAGAGATTACTCTGTTAATTCACCTGCATTACATATCATTCTTGCCTATGTACCAAATAGTATTGAATTGATATTTACACATTTCATACTTACTCAAGATGAATATTCAACAGACATATATGCTTAATCATTTAAGAGTGAGGTTACTCACAGTTTTGAAGAATGAAGATTGAGCACCCTTTTTTGAATTCCTCAGGTTTGTTTTAGTTTGAAATGTATTTTTTCTTCAGATTCTACTTGAAACCGAGATGAAGTAATATAAACAAAGAAGTGTGCAGGGTTGTTATTATTTCTATGTGAGGTGATATATAGGAAAAGTGTATAGGTTAATTATATATTTTAGTATAATAGGCATGGCTGGTATGCTTGCATTAAATGTATGAGGTATGTTGCATTAATTTCTTTGCTGGTTTGATGCTAGAGATGTGGCATTAATTGCCTTGGTACTTTTATGTCTTCAGTCTACATACTTTCTTCATTTGCTTATATATAGATTTGTTTATTCTATATAAAACATTGACTTTCTTTTGCAAGCTGAAGTCTACTATTATGTTGCATACTTTTGTTTATGTTTTTGTTCATTATTTCCTTTGCTTTATACGTTGCTTTGGCTTCTTTACTCGGCTGATGAGATATATCTTAGCATTGATTATTTGGTGGATGCAACTTGTTATGTTGGTCTTGTTTTTATTTTATTTTAAATATACATACTTGAAATGTATGACTATCTTCTTATGCAAGTTTCATGTACTTGAATGTTTATGTGTTTACATACTTGTATTAATTGTTGTTATCTTATTTCATTACATTATGGATAAATTTCTATTTTTATATGTTGTTATAAATTTTAACTACTGTATTTCTTTGCATACTTATTATTTATTGAACAAGTAGATTTCCTACTTGTTTTACATTTTGTACTTAACATATTTTTCCTTTGTTTTGTTCAAGTGTTCATGCTTATCAAATTTTTGTTTTGGATGTGTCTATTTATTGTTTAACTATCAAGTATTTAATTTATACATATATTTTATTTTAAAAACTTTATTTATAATTCAATTCAATGTATTCGTTTTGAGTTTCAACTCAAATTCAAAAACAAATAAGTAAATACATCTTATTAAATTTGAAAAATTCAACCAAATCCATAATTCAATCTAAAATTCAATTAAATTATAAATTTAAATTCGTCTTTAAAATCAGGATCGTTACACAAATCAAAAGCTCTCGAAAAACCATACACAGAATTGGAAATTGTCGTAAAAATCCTTAGAGTCCTTCCATGAAATTTTAAAGCGAAAATTATAGCCATTCAAGAATTAAAAGATCTGAAACAAATCAAAGTCGAAGAATTCATCGGAAATCTCACCACTTACGAGCTAGAAATCAAATTCAAGAAAGAACGCGAAGGAGGTGATACATGAAAGAAATTGATAGCTCTCAAAGGAACAACGGAAAGTGATGACGATGATAGAGCAACTGAATTGGCACTATTAATAACGAAATTCAAAAGGGCGGAATCGCAAGTATGCAAATCTAGCTCTAAATCAACAACTGAAAAGCAGAGTAGTCAAGGTTCTAGACAACCCAGAAGAGCAGGAGTTCATTTGTCACAAGTGCAATAAACCTGGTTATATCAAGCCCAATTGTCCTCGGAATCAATTCAACCAAGGAAAGAAACCGAAAATGAGAAGTTTTATAGCTACTTGGAATGAAAATGACGAAGCTGATAAAAGCACTGACAACGAGAGCGAAAAAGAAAATTTTGTCTTCAAGGAGAAACAACTGACAGTGGTGATGACGAGCCAAGCAAGGTATCAAAACTTGCTCATTTGGAATTACTTATATATTTTCACGAAGTAAATGGCTATTTTAAAAGGCTTAGCAAGAAAAACAATAAAATTAAATCACAAAGAGATAGTTTGATAGAATTAAATAAACAGCTCGATCAATTGATTAAAAACTTTCGAAATAAGCGTCGTAAGTGTGATAAGTGTCCATCAATTGAAGAAGAGATTAAGAAAATCAGAAATTAAGATTAAATCACTCGAAAATGAAATTCCAATTCTGAAAGAAAGAGAAAACACGAGGAGAGAAAATTCTATTAAAAAGTGTAATCAATTATTGAATGAAAATGAATCTCTCAAAACACAAGTTCAACAATTGTTTATAAATTTAGAAAAAACCTCCAAAGGAGAAAGATCGTTAAATATGCTATTCAGGAAACGAACTGTCAATGTTGTTAGACAAGGACTTGGGTATAATCAATCTGGACATATTAGATGTGAAATTAATCAAGTCAATTCTAAGTGCATAATTTGTGGAAAAGCTGGACATAATCACAATTATTGTTGGTGTAGACCCAAACACGTGAAAGCCATACCAATTTAGGTTCCAAAAAGCATGAATATAAAATCCCGTAAAGTTAAACAAATTGGGTGCCAAATAAAACAAATATAAATAGTCTTGGGTCTACTCAAACATATTTTTCAAAATCTTTCGCCAATAACAACCATGGACCTATAAAAACAAATAGGTCACAAAAATCTTTTCTCGTGTAGGTGTGGTGATAGTCTAAGGAACAACAATAGGGTTATCTAGATTTTGGTTGTTCAAGGCACACGACGGCAACAAATCAAAGTTCCTTAGCTTAGTATAAAAGTGGTAGAATCACAATGATTATCATGAAGGTAAAATAGGTGACGATATATTTATCTTGAACGATTTATTAAATGTGAAAATATGCACCATAATCTGATTTAGATCAGCCAGTTATGTGATAACGAATGTTGATTTTGATTCTGATTTATGCAAAATTGTTGGCCAAATATCTTTTTATGCCGAGAACACTACAAGTACCTCTAGAATCTTTAAACTATTTCATATAGATTTGTTTGGACTAATGATGTTGTTTATTGGTTGATGATTACTCTAGATACATATGGATATATTTGTTTATTTTACTAATTCTAGACCTGACATTATTTTCACCTTTCGTATATGTGCATGGTTTCAATTCAAAATCCAAATCAATTTCGTTTAAAAGCTGTAAAAAGATTTTAAGATATTTGTTGTAACTTCACGGTCTGGTCTATGACATGCGACTAATTATAATCTTGAGTCAAAGGGAAACTGGAATGCAAATTACATTGGTAATCTAGTTGATAGAAAAACTACTGGTGGGATGTGTTTTATATAGAGATATTCATTAGTTATATCACATTTTTAGAGAAAATATCTGCATATTTTTCATTTCAACTGATTTTCAACCAGCAGACATTTTTTTAATAAAACCACTTCCAGAAAAAAGTTTTTGTTGACTTCATTTCAGATTAGGAATTTTATAAAATTTGATTTTATAACTTTTTTTGGATTTGATCTTAAATGGCTACATTAACTAATCTGGCTCCCTACTGATTATCGAAAAGATAAATAGTGATTGAAAAAGTGATGAGCATTGATATTAATAATATATTATGGCTTGAGAAAGTATATTTAGTAAATTTCTTTAAAACTTTAAACAAAATTTATAATAACTTTTGATTGGTAAAAATTCCATGACCATCTCTATTTCTATCATATTTCTAATGACCATCACTCATCAAAATCCAATATAGTCTGTCAATATGTGGTATTTTAAAAGGGAAATTATTCGTTTTCATTTTGTTTTATTTTTAGCAATAAAAACATCCAAAGTATTAACTCTCATTTAAAAGTCCTCACGGTTATGCATGGATGAATTACTTGGAATTTTTGATTATGTGCTTTCATGCTTATTTAAAAGTCCTCATGGTTATGCATGTATGGAACACATAAAAAAATTGTTTATTAAATAGACAAGTTGATTCTAATCCCATTCAAAAGTCCTCACGGTTATGCATGGTTAGAAGATGCTTGAAATTCATTTTTTATAAAAATTGAGAATGCTACTAATCTCGTTTAAAAGTCCTAATGGTTATGCATGGTTAGTAGATATTCAAATTCCTGATATAAATATACCACAAATAGACACAACTATATAGTTTTATACGCCGACATCATCCCTATCATTCTAAAGTGGAATATGCGTCTAATAGAGTATTTATGATTGTTGTTTGATATATTTTTATTGAAATTTAATATTTATACTCGATTGGGAATTAATGTTGTATTAATGTCTATCACTTTATCTCTATTTTACTAACACTATTACTCTTTTGCTGATAATAAAAAGGGGGAGAAAAAAGTTAAGATTTTGGCAAATCAATGTCAAATATTTTATTTTTATTTGCATACTCCCATATATGTTCATTTGCATATTTTTATTTATTTTCATGCATATATGAAGGGAGAGCTTAACGTAGAGCGGGAGCATTCAAGTAGGGGGAGCAAATAGAGTTCATCAACGAAAATAAATTTAATAAATTCAAAATCATAAATATATGTTTGTTATCATCAAAAGAGGGAGATTGTTGAATATACTAGTATATGATTTTTGTTTGATGATAATAAACATACATATATTCATTTAAATGTATTTGGTATTGTCTTATTTTATTTTTCATATAATTAAATAAATATTTGTTGATAAAATAAATAACACAGAATTTAAATTCAAACAGATATTTTATTCAAAACAAATATTTTATTGCAATTTTGAATAGTACAAAATTTGAGCTCTCGCTATACATACAAAATTTCAGTTAAAATATAATTTCAAATTACAACACGATTTTTCTCTATACAATTGTCATTTACATTTGCACCTCACTACATATCACTCGTTCACTCATATTTGTCCTTCACTATATTCCAATTTGTATCCAGCATCTGAATTATCTGCAAAATAAACACTGACGCAGTAAAATTGAAAAATAAATATATTTGCACTGTTAAATAAAATGTGTTTTTGAAAATATTATTTGCCTCGTTTATTTGGGTTGTTCGTCATCAAATTTATTTTGAGTTCATCGTACATGAACAACCCGTGACATGCACAGTGTATCACTGTACATGCCACAAGGCCGTGCACACCGATATACACTCGATAAAATTGCAGGGACAGGTGAGCACAAGGTCAACCCCGAGCCGAGGCTGGATTCAACATAGGTGCATGAAATACAACATACAACACCTCAAATATACATATGAGAGCAAACAAGTATGGCTCGAACAATACAAAACTGATGTGAACACAGACCAAACTGCAACAACCAAAATGTAGTACACAAGCAAACAATGAACTGTACTCGAAGCAACCAGACTACAATGCACCAGATCAGCTAAACCAAACTTCAAGTGTGAACACAGATGTGTTAAGACCTGGATTGGACCACATACATATGTACATATATTTATACACATGTATACACATACTAGTATGGAACAAAGACAGAGAAAATTAAGTCACCGTTCAAAGGGAAATGTTGTGCAGCAGTTCAAACAAAATAATATCACAGGAAATTTCACATGAACACAGCCTCAATGGTACAGTTCAAATGAAATAGCAAATAGACCAATATAGCAGATGAAACAGTGGAACATGATGAACACTGAACAGTGAAGCAACACTGTATATACATATGCACATGGTCAGGCAATGTCGAAATCTGAAAACAATGCAAGCTGACATACACATATACATGCAAGAAATCAAGCTGCAATAGAGCCTACAATCCAGTACACACACAAATGTACAACATGTACAAAGGGCCGCAACAAGATTCAAGTAAACATGCGGACCAGCAAACAACAAAAGGTACCAGGACCAGTGAACAGTGAAAGGAAGCAAATGCAAATAGACCAAGCGAAGACTCAGTTCAAGAAATTCTAGTATGAACATGGACAATGGTGAACTTAATGGAACCAGAGAGAGCATAACAATGACAAACAATACAACTAGACTTTGAGTGATGTTAGAGAACATGGACATGGTTTGAGAACCATGTACAAAGCAAATGACTTAAGTGAATTTGCAACAGAACCAACAACAAAGAAACAGTTTAACTTGAACACATCAACATCCAGACAATTTTCTAAAGCAAGCAAGTGGTCGTGACCAAGCAACAATCGAACAAGTGCAATCAAGTCAATCACACACATATATACATACATATATATGTATGTATATATGGAGACAATCAACCAAAGCAGTATAACATGAATGAATTAAATCAATGTACACATGAACAATTGAACCCAAATCCAATAAGCCGTGTACATCAAAGTGCAGACTCAAATGAACTCAAATGTCCCTGGCACCAGGGTAGTGCACATGAAACAAGACCGCATCAAGCACCAGACCAGAATCAAGTGGAACCACCAGTGAAATAAAAACTCCAAACAAATGAACACAACATCAATGTAACTCATGCAATCAGGTGCTGGTAGACAAACTCATGCAAACAGGTGCAGGTATACATCAACCAAGTGAAGACTCCAACAGGAACAAGTGAAGGCATCACAACAAACATATATACATGCGTGGACACACACATATATAAGTAGCGGAAACCAGACTCAACCAAAAAATAGCAAGCAATTTTACAAGTGTTAAAAAATGAAGCCGATTACTTTAGTCACAACAGTCAACAAAAATTCAAAATGCCAAAGAATCAAAGCGTGGTGACCAAGGTAGAATTCGAACAAGTCAGAATCAAAGCTAGGTGATAAGAAGTTCGAAATTAAACAAGTTGAAGTCAAATTTTCATCTCAAAATATTATCATAAAATCAAAGTGGCTGAAGTCAAAGGAGAAAAGACCGAATCCAATTCATAGAAAATCAAATAATAGTTTGAAAAATTAGAAAATCAAACACGCCGTGGTAGTCAAGCAAAGAAATATTGGAATTGAACCAGTCTAAACAAATCACATGTATTGATGTGCACGTAAATATGCATATATTTACATCCATATTTTATCTATTTTTATTTAAATAGAAAGTCATATTTGGGCATTTTAACCCGTTTAAAACCAAAATTCAGTTATTTTCAAATCATCATATATTCATCATCATTCAGGGGCAAAATGGTCATTTTTGTGCATATGTCAATTTGGGAATTTTTACTTGGAAATTTTTATGATTTCTATAGGAAATTTTGATGCATATGGAAGAGAGATTCATGAAGATATATGCATGCACAAGGGAATAAAAAGGAATAAAGAGGAAATAATTCAAGTTCATGATCATGGAGGACCCCATCCACTTACCTAAATCAACAATTAGAAGCTAATAGACAACTAAGTGGAGGTTAAAGCTTCATGCACATTAAATGACGGATTAATTAGTGGCTAATGGCTACTTGGTGGCCACACTTCCTAAAGTGCATTTTAGGGAGCAGTCTAAAAATTGAATTAGGGTTTTATGCATATATAAATAGCTCTCATATGTACATGTAAATATCTTCTACTTTCTCTTATTTTTACTTAGGAAATTAGCAAGTTGTAAACACAGATGAAAGCGAAAGTAAAAATGGCTTCCAAGCCTCGTTTTCTTCTCTTTTCTACTTGTTTTTATTTACTTTTATGTTGATGTTTTCTATGCTCTTTTCTTTGTTAGCAGATTAAATTTACATTCGTGCAAGCAGTGTAGCTTTTCTTTTTTATGTAAGTAGTTAGTAGTTAATCTCTCTTTCTTCTTTTACTTAGTTTCCATTTGCTTATTTTTTAATATTGAAATTTACAAGTGTTGGTTTGATTACACAAATGAGTAGCTAAACCCTTCAATTTATGGGTAATAATGCTCTCTAACTTTATGTAATTTCAATATCTCTATGATTTATGATCTCTTTATTTGTGCTTTATGAAAATGAATTTTGATGTAAGTTTATACAAGTGGGTTTGATAGCTTATGTTGCTTTTGCAAATGAGCTATTCTTATTCAACATAAATACAATTTACATCATCTTTTGCTAATTGATTTTTGATTTTGAAAAGAAAGTAAAAACAAAATTTGATGATTTATCTTACTAATTACAATAGTAAATAGATCATATTTAACATAGTTTGATCTTTGGCTTAATTTTCATGAAAATTTATAAGTGGTATAATTATTGTATTATAGTTTGATGGTTTGAGTTATGTTAATTAATAACATAAGTAAATCATACTTATGATAAATGCAACAATTATTTCACTTAATATCATATAGAGATCATAAATTATTTCGTTTGTTGATTTACAAAAATATGAGAGTGGATTGCCCCTAAATTGTTCTCTAGTCCAATAGTTTTTAAATCATATTTTAATTCTAATTTTAGCTTCATTTTTGTAGTTAACAATTTCCTCTCACTTTGGTTTAATTTGGTTGAATCGATTTTCAAAATCTAAAACAATTCCCTACGGATCGACCCGTACTCGCCACGTACTAAAATTGTACATATTGCGCTTGCGGTTAAATTTAATTCGTAATTTTTCGGCAATTTCTAATCCGATAGAAAAATTACCGTTAAACAAGTTTTTGGCGCGTTGCCGGTGAACATTTTGGATTTTATTTTCTATTGTTCGAATTATTTTGTTGGATTTTGTGTGTGTTTGCACTGGTAAAAAAAAAAATTGTTGTGTGTATGTTGTGTGAAATTTTCTTGCAATTTGATTTTGCTTGTTATTGTTTTCTTGTTTCATTTTGCATTTACATTGCTATCTATTAAAAAAGAAAACATGCACAATTAAAAAGAAAAAAAAAAATTCATTTTCATTTACAGTTTTTGTTTTGATTACATTTTCATTTGCATCAATTTACAATTTACAAATTTACAAAACTACACTGTGCAGTTTCAGTGCATAACCATTGTCACTGCCTAGCTCAAATCTCCCCGACCAACCTTATTGCTTCCTGCCTAACACAGCCACCTGCCTTCATACCCAGTCCTCATTATCCTCTGTCACATACTTGCATTACCACTTCTTGTCTACTACCCAGTCCTCATTCACCTCTGTCACTTCAGAAACACTTCAGACACAGCCTGCCATATCCATACACCACCTGAAAACCATCACAACCAGATACACTGTCAACCAGATACACTGTCAACCATATCACAATCTCTGTTTCGACTTAAACCATCTTCCTCCTCATTGCTACTACATTTACAGATCTGCCTACTTACTCAACCCTTCTCATCCCACTACATCACTTCTTTCAACCCATCAAATACCCCATAACTACACTGCATATCTGCTAAACTTCCTCTGCCTTCATTTCACAAACCCACATCAAAGCTTCTACAACAACAATCCCACCTGCCTCCCTACTGCACCCCACCATGCAACATTCACCGCAACCTCCTACAACAGCTAGCTCAAGCAGAACTGAAGTTGCAGAACTTAACTGCATTACAACAACAGTGCTTTAACCCAAATTGCATATTCTACCTTCCTTTCTCCAACCATTTCCACTGCCTACAATTTCCACCAAACATATACTTCCTACCTTAAACATTCACCACCTCCTCCACAACCATGTCTGTTAAGTGCTAGCTCACCCAAACGTACAACTTGCAGCAACATCCCCCTCCCTCTTCCAGTGATCTTCCACCCCATTGCCTTGCTTGCCTCACCAAACGACAGCTACCACTACAGCAAATTCACAGGGGAAAAAAAACTGTCAACTTGCAACTACTTGCCTCATTGAAAAAAAGAAAAGAGAGAGAGAGAGGAAGAGAACTGGAACCAACATCTGACCACTGTCTGTTCCATCAACAGCCGCGACCTCCTCAGAAGCAACCTCAATTCACTGCCATACAGACATTGACATCGCAATCTCAACCTTGCTTCATCTCTGCCCTCCACAGCACACCAACATCACCGTCCTCGACTGCCTCATAGCCTCTGCTGCACAAACTCAATCACCAGCCTGCGTCACTACGAATCGAACCACTTCTAATTCCCAAATCGATACAACTGTCCACATCGAACTACTATATCCCGCAACTAAATCGACTGGCCCAATCGCATGACTGCAGCGAATGACTTCCACCAACTCCACGATCAGAGCAGCAATTCGAAACCCCAAATCCACCTTATTTCCGTTTCACAACCACGAGCAACACCAACTATGCACCCTGACGTAATTGAATGAGATTGGATTGATTTGGGGAAGTTTTGAACTTTGGGGCAATTAGAAAGAATTTTGAACGCGATTTTGAATTTGAGGAAGGACCGAATTTTTTTCTTCTCTTGTGATTGTGTTGCCAGATAGAAGAGATTAGTTGTTTTGTTCTTTGGGCCGGCTATTTGGAAGTTGGCCTTTTTCCTTTTCTTTTCTTTTTTTTAAGTGTGAATTTATTTTGGTTTTACTTTGTTTTGTTTTAAATCATTTTGAGTTTGTGTGTTTTCATTTTCATTTTGATTTGTCTTGTTTTGATTTTAGTTTTGAGTCCGGAGTTTGTGTGATTTGTTTTTGCAATTAAAAAAAATTCTTTTAATTTCTTTTATATTATTAAACTTGTTTTGTTTGTTTTTAGTCTCAACCTTGATAAAAAAAAAATTGCCCAATTTGTTTTGTTTGATTTGTTTTTAGTTTTGTTTTGTCTTATCCTTAAATTTTATTTGTTTTAGATTGTTTTAAGTTCCATCCTTTAATATATTCTTTTTTATTAAAAAAACTGTATATATATTTTGTGTTTAATTTCTTTTCAGGTTGTCAAAGCAGAAAATCAAGAGGAATTGCTTTGTTTTCTAAAAATCGATGCTAATAAAAAAATTGCTAATAATTATGCAGGCTCTGGTATCATACTTCCATCTCTTGTTTTTTATTTGAATTGCATTGTTGGTTTCTTGCATTTGCATTTATATATAAAAAAAATTCAAAATCCAAAAACAAACTTCATTTTAGTTGCATTGTAAATTCACGTTTAATTTTTGTTTTGCATTAATCTCAACTTGTTTTATTTTCTATGGGAAATACCCTAATTCACATAAGCTGAGGAATTTAATCACTCTGTCCTTAGCCCATAAATGCATTTCATCGTAGAATTTGACTAATAATAAAGGTTAAACATTCGACTTAAGGGTGTCACGAGCTCATTTAAGGCTTAATTGTATCTTCATAATTGATTTCTTTGAATAATTTTATTACTTGGTGTCTAGGCTACGGCAGAGTAACAACCATTTATAAATATTACAGCGATTCATAAACATTATAGTGGTTGTTCCTCTGAATGTACTTAAACTTTCGGCTGCATTGCTACGATGATTCGTGGTGCACTGATAACTCCTACCCGTTACCTGGCTGATAAATATTGTTGTTGATTTAAGACAAAGTGTGATTATACAATTTTGGGTTAGGAGCTACTAAGGACCGAAAATTGTATTTAAGTCCTTTGCATTTATTTAGTTGCATTAGTTCATGCATATTTTAAAAAAATAAAAATAAAATCTAAAATCTAAAATCCAAAATCACAAAAAAATTGTAAATTTTACTTAACTTAGTTTTTAACCAAAAATAAAAAAATCCTTTTTCCTTTCCTTTGAAAATTTTCAATCAAAAAATAAATCTTTTCAAAAACAAAAAAAATTTGAAAATTAAAAAACAAAAACATAAATTAAATTTCCATTTTTTAAAAAGCAAAAAAATCCTTTTGCTAAATATTTGAAAGTTCGAAAATTTAAAAAAAAAACAAAAACATATAAAAAAATTTAAAAAGTCAAAAATCAAACTTCTCTTTTAAAAATAAATTTCACTTGGTAAATATTTTTCTTTCTTAAAAAAACAAAAATATATAAAAAAAATTCACTTCATTTTTCAAAAATTCATTCATTCTTTAAACTTGATTCTAACTTCTTTCTCTTCTTGACTTTCACTTGTGCATGAGTACTTGGACTTGTGACACAACCACAAATCGTTGGATTCGCGACTCAACAACTAATCGTTTAACTCGAATAGACGATCCTCCCGGAATGATGAATGAGAACGCCTCTCGAACTCTTACAGATAGAATCTTTCCTTATAGAGTTTCTATTCCATATTGCACCACGTTACCCACCCCTACGGGTAACCATTTCGAAATTCACTCGAACCATATCGCCACGCTTCCAAAATTTGGCAATCTCTAGCACGATGACCCCTACTTTTTCTTGACTAAACTCGAACATGTTTGCGCAAACTTAAAACTCCAACAACATTTTGAAGGCGGAATCAAACTTCGATTAAGCTCACTTGCTCCTAAGGATTACGCTAAAAAAATGGTTGTATAGCTTAGCATCGAACTCGATTAAAACTTGGAAAGAATTCGTAAAAGCTTTCTAAAAAAAGTTCTACCTCTCGGAAAAAACGTGTAGAATCTAAAATAAAATTATACATTTTCATCAATTCAAGGGAGAACCATTTAGAAAATATTTTGAAAGATTCAAAGAGCTTTTGATAAAATGTTCATACCATAACTTTAAAAAATGGACGATTTGCCAAATCTTATACGATGGACTTGAAAACAGCTCACAAACCATGCTCGAGTCAATGTGTCAATTTAACTTTCTTGTCCAACATCACGACGATGCTTGGAAATTTCTTGAAAACCCAGCCGAAAAGTCTTCCTAATGGGAACACTTGAACGAAAGATCAATTTACTCACGATCGAGTGCACACTCGATAGGATCTTCTTTTGCTTTGGAAGCTAAGATCGACGCAACGATTAAAAAATTCGATAATGTTTTCTCATCGAATAAAATGAACCACGCATCCCAACTGATGTGCTATAAATGCAACGATCCTAATCATATAGCCGATCAGTGCGCTAATTCTGTCGAACAAATTAACGCTTTCAGTAAAGCCAAAAATGACCGTTTTCTCCAACCTACAACCCTGGTTGGAGAAATCATCCAAATTTTGCTTGGAATCAAAACAATCCCAACAGGAATACGGTTCGTCCAAATTTTCAAGCATTCCCAAATAATGCTTCGAATCCTCCCTTTCAGCCCAACAATTTTCCACCAAACTTTATGGGTCCGTCTCATAATCAACCGCAACAATCAAATTTTCAACCAAATTCTACCCATCCTCCCCAAGATGATAAACGTTTAAGTTCACTTGAGAAAACTCTTGAAACATTATTTAAAGCAACTACTCAAAGCCTTCAATCAAACAACAACTTGCAAAATTTATTGACCTCATATATGTAAAACATAAACCAATCGATTGCAAAACTCGAAATGCAAATAAGTCTATTAGCTACGTCTGTAAGTGAATGCGAACGAGGAACACCCCCAAGCCAGCCCATTCCAAATCCCAGAAATCAAAACGCAAGCTCAAATCAAGCCCTTATTGTTCAAGATAGCAACGTCATCCAATTGAATGCTATCACAACTCTACGTTACGGTAAACAAATAGATAATCAAGTTGTTAATCCAAAAGATTTACTAGAACCTCTCTCGACACTTCTAAAACAACCAATGAACCGGAACAGAACGTGGAGCCAAACGTTTAATTGAATGCCAATCAAAATTCTGCTTCTTCTACTCAAGTAGACCCACCTACTGAGTATCGTATTACATTTCCACATAGTCTTCGGCGAAGAAACACTCAGACCAAATGGAAAAGGTATTGAAAATTTTCAAACAAGTCAAAGTTAACATTCCGCTTCTTGACATCGTTCAGCAGGTCCCCACTTAAGTGAAATTTCTTAAGGGCTTGTGCACCCAAAAGTGACACACTCAAGTGCCTAAAAAAGTCTTCTTAGCTGCCAGTTTGAGCGAAGTCTTGTCCCAATCCATGCCCATTAAATACAAAGATCCTGGCTGTCATACGATTTCGAGAACAATTAAAGACAAAACAAGTAACAAATGTTTAATAGACTTAGGTGCGAGTGTCAACTTGATTCCATACTATGTTTATGAACAATTACGCTTAGGTGAGCTCAAGTCCACATAAATTTACGCTTCAATTCGCCGATCATTCCATTAAGAAGCCTATGGAAGAAATCGAGGACGTGCTCATTCGAGTAGGGAAATTCATATTCCTCGTTGACTTTATCATTCTTGAAACACAACCTATGACAAATCCTGCAAGTCAAATTCCATTTATTTTTGGCCAACCATTCTTAGCCACCTCAAATGCCTTAATCAATTATCACAACAGATCGATGAAAATCTCTTTTGGAAACATGACTTTGGATCTTAATATTTTCAATCTAGGAAGCCAATCGAGCGAACCTCGCGGCCAAATGTTGGAAGTTAGTGCCATTCACGAAAACTTAGAAAACGAGACACTTGACCTTAACGATGAACGCGAAGCCAAGTATGAAAAATTGTTTCACGAAATTCACAACGAAATTGAATACACTCCTCTTTTTGAATCGCTTCCAGTTGAGTCTGAATCTCAACACTACTCTTTGACCAAAAACTCCCGAAGTTGGATCTCAAACCAATTTCTGATCACCTTAAATACGCATACTTAGGTGATAACGAAACATTGCCGTCATAATTTCCGCAACTCTTTCTCTCTCTTGATCAAGAAACCTCGTTACTCTCTATTCTTTCGAAAAACAGAGAAGCAATTGGATGGTCGATCTCGATATAAAGGGAATTAGTCCCATTCTTGTTCAACATCGCATCCATTTAATTGGCGATGCCAAGCCTGTTCGTGTCGTGCAACGAAGGCTTAATCCAAAAATGAAAGATGTAATGCGTGACGAAATTCTTAAACTTCTCGACAACGGAATCATTTACCCAATCTCTAATAATTCATGGGTCAGCCCAATTCACGTTGTACCGAAAAAGTTTGGGCTAACCGTTGTTAAGAACGATTCAAATGAACTTATTCCAACTCGTACTCAAATGGGTTGGAGTGTTTGCATTGACTATAGGAAGCTAAATACCGCAACACGTAAAGATCACTTCCCTCTTCTTTTCATCGAGCAAATGATTGAACGTTTAGCCGGCCATGAATTCTGCTGCTTTCTTGATGGTTATTTCGCCTATAACTAGATTCCAATCGCTCTCGAAGATCAAGAGAAAATGAATTTCACGTGTCCATTTGGTACCTTTGCTTATCGATATATGCCATTCGATCTTTTTAATGCTCCCACTACTTTCCAATGATGCATGGTTGGCATTTTTTCCGACATGATTGAACTCTTTATAGAAGTTTTTATGGACAATTTCTCAATCTTTGATGATTCTTTTTTTTAATGTTTACATCATCTCGAGTTGGTTCTAAATCGAGATAAAGAAAAACATTTGATGTTGAATTGGGAAAAATGCCACTTTATGGTCAAATAAGGCATAGTCCTTGGGATTATCATCTCAAATAAAGGCATTGAGGTAGAAAAAGCAAAAGTTGATGTAATTGAAAATCTACCCATTCCCAAATCTGTTAAGAACATTCGATCATTTATAGGACGTGCTGGCTTTTACCGAAGCTTTGTGAAAGACTTTAGAAAAATCGCTCGTCCTTTGACGACTCTCCTCGGAAAAGACGTTCCTTTCGATTTTAACTCTGATGGTATCTCTTCTTTCGAACGTCTTAAGAAGGAACTCATTTCTGCTCCAATCATTTGCGCACCCAATTAAAATCTTCCTTTCGAATTAATGTGCGACGCTTCTAACTTTGCGGTTGGTGCTATCTTAGGACATCACATCAACAAAATCCTTTAGGTCGTTTACTATGTGAGTATGACTTTGAACGACGCTCAACTCAACTACACAACAACCGAAAAAGAGCTTCTAGCGGTCGTTTTTGCACTCGAAAAGTTTCGACCTTACTTGATAGGTTCACACATTACTGTGTACACGGACCACTCTAAGCTTCGATATCTCTTCGCTAAAAAGGATGCTAAATCCCATTAGATTCGTTGGATCCTTTTACTTCAATAATTTTACCTTACAATCAAAGACAAAAAAGGATCTGATAATGTCATAGCCGATCACTTGCCTCGTCTTCCGAACGCACCATCTTCTTTGCCAATTAATGAAAACTTACCCGATGAACAACTTCTTTCAATTTCTATTGATCTATGGTACACTGATATAGTGAACTACTTAGTCACTAAAGAAACTCCCTCATCTTGGTCCAAACAGGACAAATACTGTAACATCCTGCCTTTTCACACGATTTAAACAGACACACGTGCCAATTCAAACCATACAGAAGGGCGGATTTTTATGGGGTAAATAAGAAAAATAGGGAAGAAATAAACAAAATAGAATCTCACAACGGAAGGATAAAATATAATAATAAAATATACAGTTTATAAAACTGTTTAAAAAACATTTGATTCTTATTTATACAATTAAATATCAGAGTTCACATACCAATAATATCAATGCAGTGGAATTAAATGTTGTAGTGGAATAATATACTTAGATAATAGTAATACAAATCTTCGTCTTCAGAGCTAAATCTTCAAATCCTGAAACGCTCGGACTGACCCGAACGAATTGAAAAGACAAAACACTCGAGTCAGAACTAAAAGATCTTATGTAAGTTAAATTAACAGAAATAAATATGAGTGCAGTAACTCAAAAGATGCTCGGGATTTACATCTCCTAAGGATCCGTTAAACTATTTACTATGTAGTATATTGCGCTATTATAATAGTGTCTAATTGTAAAATAAACTTACATTTAAATAGCATTAAGGGGTTACCCATATAGCCCTTAACACAGAATATATTCCCATAGTCTATACAGTACCGTAATCTCCCCCGTACTAGGCGTCGTCAGAGGGCACTCCATAGGTATGGTACAAAACCAAAATCGTATAAGGCGCGCTAGGATAGGTGACACGGCACAACTAGGCAATGCCAGGGTAGATATACAAATTACGCATCCGGGCTGGTGGTAACGCGTAGCTGCTACTACCGTCCACCTCGAACAAACACCCCCAAAATCAAAGAAACAATAGTGGCCACCGAATCAATCCAAAGTCAGAGTATAATATCGAAGGAGTACGTTCGATCAGAGGAATGACTTCATTGGCCCGAGAATCGCTCCTGTTTTAGCCACCTTATGCCAACTCACGGGAGTTGGGTCCACGTATTTACCTTACAGGAAACGCCGCCGCCAACCTACTTCATTCTGGAATCTCCACCGCGTACACGGTTGTTAAAGTGGTTTTCGGAGTTGGCAGAGAGTATGACAACTTCCGATCCCGGTCTCTTCAACAACCAACGTTATTATAACACCGCGGTCATTTAAAAATAATTATACTTTCAAAACCAGAATAAAACATCTATTTCAAAACCATATAAATATGATATCATTTATATTTTTAAAACCCCAAATCAATACGATATCATTTAGACCCAAACCAATATAATGTCATATTATTTTCCAATATATATTCTTTTCCAAAATCATAGGGTTTTCAAAGTAAATATTTAGAAATCAAAACTCTTGAATATAATATTTTCAAATTATACTACCTTGAAAATCATAACCTTGAAACAAGTTTCCATCTCTTAAATGGTTAAATATTAAATTAATTTTATAAAACAAAATAGCTTCTTTAGATTTCACAAATCAATTTCAAATACCGATTTAAACTACCAAATACCATTTCAATTCTTATGTTTCAAAGCTTTAAATATTTCACCATTTCAAAAACAAACTCATTTGACAATCCCATATATATTAAATTCAATTACTTATTATTTAGACTTGAAATATTTACTTAATGAATTCAATATAATTTAAGAAAAACTTTAACTTCACATAACTGGAAAATCTTTCAATTTATTATATTCATTTAAATCAATCTGATATTCATTTAAATCACTCTACACAAAAATCAAGTTATAAGATCATATCCTTTACAAATTCTAACTTTTTATTTAATTCCAATTTAACTTAATATTCATCTTCCAACCTTATTCTCATTTAAGTCAATAGAACTTCCAGAAATTAAATTTTAAATAAATGCTTAATCGTATTTGATCTTAAAAAATCAAACTTTATTTTGTACTTCAAATCAAAATTTATACAAAGCTTAAAAACTGGAAATTACTATATATAAATAACCTTTATCAATAACCAAATCAATATTCCATAAACCATATATATAGCTTTACAAAACCATAGAAAATTATTTCAAAAATAATTTTATATATATACCGCGGTGCCTTTATAAATTTTCTACCCTATGGTCAAGTGATACGGATGTTTATCATTTCAATCCGCAATTTAAAATAAAAATGCGGTTGTATATCATTTCAAACCGCAATCCCGAATGAAATGAAAATGCATGATGACTTGCAGTTTATACAATATAAATATAGCATCCATTCATCCAAATATCAATCATCAACCATTATTTGCAATCATCATCCAATTTAAACAATCATCGATATAGAGCATATAAATTATACAAGTAATAAATAACAGGTATTAACTAACAGTTTTATATTCAATAATAAATTTAATAACTGTTAAACTAGCAGTTTATATGCAAATAAATAAATTTAATAACTATTGAACTAGCAGTTATATGCAATAAATAAATTCTAACTGTCAATCTATATGCAATAAATAAAATAAATTAACAGTTAAATTAAATAAATGCGAATTAACTGAGATGATGAATAAAACATGCTAAACAATCATAAATAATTTTTTTACTCATATCTTAAGTCAAATTAACAAACATAAGAAATTTTAGAAGTTGTGAGTGGGTTAAAATACCCACCTTTTGAATTTAAATCAAATTTAAATCCGATTTAAACCCAAAATTTCGATGGTCTCCAAATCTGTCCAAACCAGTGTCAAAAAATCTGGAATTTAATTACGATCCTAACAAAAAAATCTCGCGTAAATCGAAGGTCGTATGAGAAAGTTATGATTATTCAAACGAATTTGAAATCAAAATTTAACAAATAAAAATAAAAACAAACCTCACCTACCAACCAGAAGGCGCCACGTCACCGCACTCTATCTTCCCGCTCAGGCACGAACGCAACCCTACGCGCTCAAACGAAACGCTGCACTTCCCCTTGACCGCACGTTGACCACCGAACCCCAAAGCCACCGGCCACCTGAGCTCCGCTGCATACCTCCTGTCGCCACGCCTCTCACCGCCGTACCGAGACCCCCCCTCTGACACCTCAGTAACAGCCTGCCGCCGAGCAAACGTGTGGGTATTCCAAACCCTAAAACGTGAATTCCAGTGTAACAACCCGCATATTTAACGATTTTATATTTAAATGTTTTATTTAAATATAGCGTCGTTAGTCGGATTTTGGTCCAAAATGTTACTTTCTGCAAATGACCGAATTGGAACTCGAAACTACCTCTATTGGTTCCAAAATGGCGTTTGCGATCTTTTGAAGTATAATCTTTGATATGTTTGGAGTTTGTGAAATTTTGACCCTTTTTCTATTGGATTTTAGGTTTGGGTTCAGCCCACTAGCTTAATTAACCCTTTAACTCAACCCCTTCTCTTCATTTCATCTTCTTTCATTTTCATTTCTCAAGTAAAACTGAAATGGTGGAAGGGAAAGAGAAATAGAAACTGCAAGCCCTAGTTTCTCCTTTGTAACTTGATTTCTTGCTCCAAAATCATAGAGAAGCCATAGGTAAGTCTCTCTTCTTCTTCTCCAACTCTTTCTCCTTCAATTTCAGAAAGTTTTCCTAAACCTAACTTAGGAAAATACTTGTTTGTTCTTAGATTGAAGCTTGTTGGGTTGAAGTAGTGATTAGTTGGTCTTCTCCTTGTGTTTTAGCTCCTTCATCTTCTTTGTTTGTGAGATTAAAAGGTGAGTTTTTGAACTCACATCTACCTCTTTTGATATCATAGATGTTGGGTATGAATTCCTAACACCTTGTTCATATGCTCTTGCTTTTGGTTTGGATTGAATTGGTGAATATCCAAATTTTTAGTGTTTGAGTTCAATTCTTTAAAGATCCTAACTTTGATGTTTGAATATGTTTTTGGTTGCGAATCGGAGAGCAAATGGAGCTGGGGTATCTATTGGCTAAGGCTCCTTAACTCCATTGCTCGAAAGGTCGCATTTTGGAAGAATTTGCATTTTCATTGAAATAGGGCAGAAACTGCAAATTTATGCAGTTCGGCTGACCGAGCCCTGTAGCCGGTCGACCGACCTGCTCATGTCGAGTTTTTTTTTATTTCCTGCATCTGGCCAGCCGACCGAGCCCTGCAACCGGTCGACCGACCTGCTCATGTTTTTCCTATTTTGCCTATTTTTGCATATTTTGATTGGTTATCCAAATTTTATCGATTCAAGTTGCTTTTTAGTAGTTGTTATTGCATCTTTGACTTTGATAACTTATTCTTGACTTCATCCACGGGTTTTTATAAAATAATCTCTCGGATCACATTTAAAAGCTCGTTCTCCAATTTATAAATTCTATTTAAAACACACACTTTCACACTTCGAGCGAAGTGGAAGGGTGATTAAATGGTTGGGCAAAACACGGACCATGAATCTATGCGTTTATCCTTCCGATTAATTCCCGACCAATTCGATTGATCGTTTTGACCTTCGAGTTTGGTTTACTGAGGATATGAGGTGAACTTTGTACTGCTTCGAGTGTGAGATTAACTAATGGATAGTAAACCGTTTAGTGCGAACGGGTGGTTATGGGACTCACGTTACCACTTTTCGGATTCCTTTCTGGGAGTTTGTGACACATGCTGCCTTTGGGATAGTGTCTTCGGACTGTCTCCTCTGGCTTGTTGCCTTTAATATAGCTTTTGAAGTTGGTCCTTTGCCCTGACTCAAAAGATATTTGGGGTTGTCGGTTACCTTTAGTATTGCTTTCGGAGTGGTTTCTTCACCACCGCTCAAGAGATATTGGAGTGGTTTCTTCACCACCGCTCAAGAGATATTGGAGTGGTTTCTTCACCACCGCTCAAGAGATATCGGAGTGGTTTCTTCACCACCGCTCATGATGTTTCATTTATATGTATATTCCCTAGGTATTTCTTTTCTGTATTGGTTCTTTGGAGCCACACGAAATATAGCGTTTACCTTGTGGAACTCGTATTTATCGGTATTTGTTGTTTGCCTTTATGGCTTGCTTTGGGATATTCTTATCCTTTGTCTCTTGATGTTGCCGATGATATGAGGCTTGTTCTATATGATTCATCTTTCGTTAGATGATTGTGTTATCTCTTTTAGAGATATCTATTATGCTTTGTAACCTTGCAGGTTTATTGTTTTTCAGTTTATCTAACTGATTTGTTTAGCTAGACTGATCCGTGTATTTTATACTCGGGTCAGACCGAGTTGTTTCAGGTTAGGTGCTTTTGGACTTAGCCTATTTTGCTTCCGCATGGACTACTCTGCTAGCTTCTTTTTGTCATAGCTTTTTGTGTAGTCCCATTTTGTAGTAACTCTGATATGTATTCATCTGGAACTCGTCTGTATATTGTGGTTTGCTATACCACTCGACATGTATTATTTTGTATACTCTGCAATGTATCAGTATATGTGTATATGATGATTTACTGTTCTGTGATGTATATTACATTTGAGTTGTCATATTCTGTTTTGATAGATCCTTCAACCACCTATGGTTTTGTTTTAAGTATTCATTGGGTATGTCGACCTGCTTGGTATGTTTATTGTCGATGTATTCAATAGATAATTAGAGCAAGGCTATAGATGGTCGCTCCCAACCAGCCTTATTCTCCGTGTTAGTTGACGGCATTACTTTGTAGTGTCCTTGGCTAGCGTGGGTATAGAGGTGGGGCGTCACAGCGTGGTATCAGAGCCAGGTTCAGGACAAAATATGATAAACACAGAATAGATGCACATATTACGGTACATCAAAGTGTACAAGTGATACAAACCTTTGAATCATCGTGTCTCTTTATTCCATCAAGGTTAGATAGAATTTGGGGAATACGTTTAGGAATGCATTTTATTCCGTAGTATTCCGTAATGAAGTATCTACCTTGTGAATAATCTTGTTCTTATCTTACTTTCAGCTTATGGCTGGAAGAGGCAGGGGACGACATTCGGATGCTGGGCAATCCAGTGGCTCACATCCGGGTGGCGTTTATATGTCTGCTGATCAGTTTATGGAATTGTTTAGGAGCACTCAACCTCCAGTTCTTCCTCGAGCATCTCCATCTCGCAAGTCTGCCATTGCACGTCAGTGCAGTGATTTTTCTCATCTTGGAGGAAAGCCGTTTAAGGGCTCCGAGTCTGTTCTTGAAGTCCAAGCTTGGTTTCGCACGTGCGAGCGTATCTTCTCTCGCATGGATCTTTCTGACCATGATAGAGTTCTTGTAACTTCTAGCTTATTACAAGAGCGTGCTCTTGATTGGTATGAGCTTCTTATAGCCGAGATTGATGAGTCTACTCTTTCTTGGACTCAGTTTCGGGGACGATTTGAACTCAAGTTCGTTCCTGAATCTGAAAAAGTTTTATTGACCCGTCGCTTCCTTGAGTTGAAGCAAGGGAAATCTTCTGTTTCTAAGTATGTTGCATCATTCGAGGCTTTATTTAAGTATGGTCTTGAATTCATCAGCACTTCTTATAAGAAGAATTTGAAGTTTGTCTCTGGTCTTAAGAAATATCTCAAGAAGTCCTTGTTGCTCCAGCTTAAGCTTTCTTTTGAGGAGTTGGTTGATTCGGCACTTCACCTCGAGACCATCGAGAAGGAGTGTGATAGTGATGTTGATGTTGAGGTTTCCAAGAACCCCAACAAGAGGCCGTTTCCAATTCAGAAGAAGCCTTTTCCTTCTAAGAAGAAGAAGACTAGTGGTCCTAGTTCTCAGCCTCAGTCTTCCGGAACACCTTTCGTTCGAAAGTGTTTTAATTGTGGTTCTCCGGATCATATTATTCGAGCTTGCCCTAAGCCTCTTTTCTGCCGTTATTGCAAGAGGGAAGGTCATCGTAGTTCCACTTGTCCCATTGCTCCGAATAATTCTTCATCTGGCAAGTTAAATGTAGCGAATGCTTCTGGAGGTCCTTCTCAATCTAAAGGTATATCTCCATCTATTTTGGAAGGTTCTATTTTATTTCGTGACCATAGTATACGAGTTCTTTTCGATACGGGTGCTTCACATTCTTTCGTATCGAAAAAGCTCGTTAATGATTTATCTTTGGATGTTTCTTGTATGGTTACTTCTTTAAGGATTGCGAATCCTATTGGGGGATCCGCGACCCTTAGTTTGCTGTGTGATGATGTTGAGATTGTTTTATGTGGTTTTTCTTTTCGTGCGAATCTGCACGTTATTTCTTGTCTGGGATTTGATATGATTTTAGGTATGGACTGGCTAGTGAGATATGATGCCAGGATTATTTGTTCAGAGAGGATTATATATCATCGACATCCAGATTCGCCTACTCAGCTATCTCTTGTTCTTCGGGATGTGGATAATTCCAAGATGGCTTTATATTCTCTTGACTAGCGAGATGATGATGATATATCTCGTATTCCTGTTGCTTGTGACTTTTCTGATGTTTTTGAGCCTGTATCGGGTTTGCCACCCAAACGGGCAATTGAGTTCCGCATTGATCTCATTCCAGGCGCGCAGCCAGTTAGTCGTCCTCCCACGAGGATGTCTACAAAGGAAAATGAGGAACTCAAAAAGCAGCTTTTAGAGCTTGAGTCCAAACAGTTGATTCAGTCCAGTTTTTCTCCATGGGGATCCGCGGTTGTCTTTGTGAAGAAGTCTGATGGAACTCTTAGGCTTTGCATTGACTATCGTAAGCTTAACGAGTTGACCATTAGAAATAGGTATCCATTGCCTAGGATCGATGATATGTTCGATCTATTGAGTGGTGCTAAGGTCTTTTCTCAGCTTGACCTTGCCACAGGTTTTCATCAGTTACGAGTCGCGGAGGATAGCATACCTCTTACAGCTTTCCGCACTCGATATGGATCTTTTGAGTGGCTCGTTATGCCGTTCGGTTTGACGAACGCTCCTGCTTTCTTTGTTGATCTCATGAATCGGGTATTTCGGGAATATCTCGATAAGTTCGTCCTTGTCTTCATTGATGATATCCTTATTTATTCTAAGTCTGAAGCCGAGCATGCTAATCACTTGAGAATTGTCTTGAGTACTCTTCGTCGTCATCTGCTTGGAGCCAAATTCTACAAATGCCACTTTTGGGAGAATAAAGTTAAGTTCTTAGGCCATGTTGTATCTTTCGATGGCATTTCTGTCGATCCCTCAAAGATCGAAGCCATCCAGTATTGGAAGAGGCCTGAGAATGTTCATGAGATTCGTAGTTTCCTTGGATTGGCGGGTTATTACCGTCGGTTCATTAAGGACTTTTCCCGTGTTGTGCTTCCTCTCACTTGCCTTACTCGGAAAGGCATTCGTTTTGATTGGTCCGACAAGTGTGAAGCTTCCTTTTTGACATTGAAGGAACTTCTCATTAATGCTCCTATTATTGTGGTTCCCGAAGGGAATCATGATCTTGTTGTCTGCACCGATGCTTGTGGTAGTGGTCTCGGTGCTGTTCTTATGCAGAAGGATCGAGTAGTTGCTTATGCTTCTAGGCAACTGCGTCCGAATGAAGTTCGCTATGCCACTCATGATCTTGAGCTTGCCGCCATTGTCTTTGCCTTGAAGATTTGGTGACATTATTTATTGGGCGAGCGCTTCATTCTCTATACTGATCATAAATCTTTGAAGTATTTGTTCACTCAGAAGGAACTCAATAGAGGCAACAGCGTTGGCTCGAGTTTCTTGCTTCTTATGACTTTGATATCCAGTATACCCCTGGTAAGGGTAATCGTGTTGCAGATGCGCTTAGTCACAAACATTCGGCTGTTATTTCTATGATGCTTGCTGAATGGAATATTCTTGAGACTCTATCTTTTTGTGAAATTCGTGATCGAGGTTCATCTTCTGATTCTCCTATTCTATTATGTAGTTCGGGAGCTCGACCTATTTTATTGGATCGTATTGCCAATGGTCAGCGGCGTGATCCTGAATTGTTGCATCTTATTCAGCTTTGTGAGTCTGGATCTTGTGATGAGGCGTTGCAAGATTTCAGCATTGATTCTCATGGGTGTCTTCGCAAGAAGAACCGTCTTTTTGTGCCTTCTGATTTTGCACTTAGGCATGACATTCTTGATGACTGTCATCGTTCTAAGTATACTATTCATCCCGGTAGTAGCAAGATGTATGCCGATATGCGTCGTCTTTATTATTGGGAAGGCATGAAGCGCGATGTGGCGAGATATGTAAGCAATTGCATAACTTGTCAGCGTTTCAAGGCCGAGCATCAGCGTCCTTCGGGTCTTCTTCAGCCCCTTGAGATTCCATTGTGGAAATGGGATCAGATATCTATGGATTTCATTGACGGCCTACCTCGTTCGAGATCAGGCCATTCTAGCATTTGGGTTATTGTTGATCGACTTACCAAGTCTGCTCATTTTGTCCCTATTAAGTCTAATAGGACTGCTTCGCAATTGGCTAAGTTGTATCTCAAGGAAATCGTGAGACTTCACGGTGTTCCTAGTTCTATTGTGAGTGATCGTGATCCTTTATTCACGAGTCATTTTTGGAAGAGTCTTCAGCAAGCTTTGGGAACAAAGCTTAATTTTTCTACAGCTTATCATCCGCAGTCTGATGGACAGACTGAACGGGTGAATCGTATCTTGGAAGATCTTCTCCGTATTTGTATTTTTTATTTTGGTGGTAGCTGGGAGGATCACCTACCTCTTGTAGAATTCTCCTAC
The DNA here is from genome assembly GCA_030765085.1 of Allium cepa. Classification (NCBI taxonomy): domain Eukaryota; kingdom Viridiplantae; phylum Streptophyta; class Magnoliopsida; order Asparagales; family Amaryllidaceae; genus Allium; species Allium cepa. Next base: position 504,212,188 of record CM060945.1, read on the forward strand.
AACAATAGTTTTCAATCTAGTATCGGTATGGCTCCTTTCGAAGCCTTATACGGAAGGCCATGTCGATCACCTTCTTGTTGGTTAGAATCTGGGGAGAAGCTTATTCTTGGCCCGGATTTTGTTCGTCATTCTTCTGAGAAGATTGATCTTATCCGGTTGAGAATGAAAGAGGAACAGAGTCGCCAGAAATCCTACGCGGACAACCGTAGGAAGCCTCTCGAGTTCTCGATCGGCGATCTTGTTTTTATTCGTGTTTCTCCTTTGAAGGGGGTTATGCGTTTCAGTGCGACTGGGAAATTGGCTCCTCGCTTTATAGGACCATTTTCTATTACTGAACGTATTGGCCCTGTGGCTTATAGAGTTTTACTTCCAGCTCATTTATCTGGCATTCATGACGTGTTTCACGTCTCGCAACTTCGAAAGTGTCTTCGGGAGTCGGATTTTGTTATTACTTCTCCTGATTTGCAAGAGCTTGAGATCTCACCAGACTTATCTATTGTCCAGCAACCTATTCGCGTGCTTGACACGGAGGTGCGACACCTTTGGAATATGGACGTGCCGCTTGTTAAAGTTCAATGGTCCGCTAATCCTAATGACTGTACTTGGGAAACCGGAGAGTATATCGAGCGATCTTATCCGGGTTTTCTTTCTTTGCTTTGAAACGGTGAGTATGTATTTTCAACTCGGGCTTATTTCCTTTTTCTTTTGAATGTTGCATGTATGTAGTTATTACGAATATCGTCTCTAGGAATTGCGGGGATGCAATTTTGTAAGGAGGGGAGATCTGCAACAACCCGCATATTTAACGATTTTATATTTAATTGTTTTATTTAAATATAGCGTCGTTAGTCGGATTTTGGTCCGAAATGTTACTTTCTGCAAATGGCCGAATTGGAACTCGAAACTACCTCCATTGGTTCCAAAATGGCGTTTGCGATCTTTTTGAGTATAATCTTTGATATGTTTGGAGTTTGTGAAATTTTGACCCTTTTTCTATTGGGTTTTAGGTTTGGGTTCAGCCCACTAGCTTAATTAACCCTCAAACTCAACCCCTTCTCTTCATTTCATCTTCTTTCATTTTCATTTCTCAAGTAAAACTGAAATGGTGGAAGGGAAAGAGAAATAGAAATTGCAAGCCCTAGTTTCTCCTTTGTAACTTGATTTCTTGCTCCAAAATCATAGAGAAGCCATAGGTAAGTCTCTCTTCTTCTTCTCCAACTCTTTCTCCTTCAATTTCAGAAAGTTTTCCTAAACCTAACTTAGGAAAATACTTGTTTGTTCTTAGATTGAAGCTTGTTGGGTTGAAGTAGTGATTAGTTGGTCTTCTCCTTGTGTTTTAGCTCCTTCATCTTCTTTGTTTGTGAGATTAAAAGGTGAGTTTTTGAACTCACATCTACCTCTTTTGATATTATAGATGTTGGGTATGAATTCCTAACACCTTGTTCATATGCTCTTGCTTTTGGTTTGGATTGAATGGGTGAATATCCAAATTTTTAGTGTTTGGGTTCAATTCTTTAAAGATCCTAACTTTGATGTTTGAATATGTTTTTGGTTGCGAATCGGAGAGCAAATGGAGCTGGGTTATCTATTGGCTAAGGCTCCTTAACTCCATTGCTCGAAAGGTCGCATTTTGGAAGAATTTGCATTTTCATTGAAATAGGGCAGAAACTGCAAATTTATGCAGTTCGGCCGACCGAGCCCTGTAGCCGGTCGACCGACCTGCTCATGTCGAGTTTTTTTTATTTCCTGCATCTGGCCAGCCAACCGAGCCCTGCAACCGGTCGACCGACCTGCTCATGTTTTGCCTATTTTGCCTATTTTTGCATATTTTGATTGGTTATCCAAATTTTATCGATTCAAGTTGCTTTTTAGTAGTTGTTATTGCATCTTTGACTTTGATAACTTATTCTTGACTTCATCCACGGGTTTTTATAAAATAATCTCTCGGATCACATTTAAAAGCTCGTTCTCCAATTTATAAATTCTATTTAAAACACATACTTTCGCACTTCGAGCGAATTGGAAGGGTGATTAAATGGTTGGGAAAAACACGGACCATGAATCTATGTGTTTATCCTTCCGATTAATTCCCGACCTATTCGATTGATCGTTTTGACCTTCGGGTTTGGTTTACTGAGGATATGAGGTGAACTTTGTACTACTTCGAGTGTGAAATTAACTAATGGATAGTAAACTGTTTAGTGCGAACGGGTGGTTATGGGACTCACGTTACCACTTTTCGGATTCCATTCTGGGAGTTTGTGACACATGCTGCCTTTGGGATAGTGTCTTCGGACTGTCTCCTCTGGCTTGTTGCCTTTAATATCGCTTTTGGAGTTGGTCCTTTGCCCTGACTCGAAAGATATTTGGGGTTGTCGGTTACCTTTAGTATTGTTTTCGGAGTGGTTTCTTCACCACCGCTCAAGAGATATTGGAGTGGTTTCTTCACCACCGCTCAAGAGATATCGGAGTGGTTTCTTCACCACCGCTCATGATGTTTCATTTATATGTATATTCCCTAGGTATTGCTTTTCTGTATTGGTTCTTTGGAGCCACACGAAATATAGCGTTTACCTTGTGGAACTCGTATTTATCGGTATTTGTTGTTTGCCTTTATGGCTTGCTTTGGGATATTCTTATCCTTTGTCTCTTGATGTTGCCGATGATATGAGGCTTGTTCTATATGGTTCATCTTTCGTTAGATGATTGTGTTATCTCTTTTAGAGATATCTATTATGCTTTGTAACCTTGCAGGTTTATTGTTGTTCAGTTTATCTAACTAATTTGTTTAGCTAGACTGATCCGTGTATTTTATACTCGGGTCAGACCGAGTTGTTTCAGGTTAGGTGCTTTTGGACTTAGCCTATTTTGCTTCCTCATGGACTACTCCGCTAGCTTCTTTTTGTCATAGCTTTTTGTGTAGTCCCATTTTGTAGTAACTCTGATATGTATTCATCTGGAACTCGTCTGTATATTGTGGTTTGCTATACCACTCGACATGTATTATTTTGTATACTCTGCAATGTATCAGTATATGTGTATATGATGATTTACTGTTCTGTGATGTATATTACATTTTAATTGTCATATTCTGTTTTGATAGATCCTTCAACCACCTATGGTTTTGTTTTAAGTATTCATTGGGTATGTCGACCTGCTTAGTATGTTTATTGTCGATGTATTCAATAGATAATTAGAGCAAGGCTATAGATGGTCGCTCCCAACCAGCCTTATTCTCCGTGTTAGTTGACGACATTACTTTGTACTGTCCTTGGCTAGCGTGGGTATAGAGGTGGGGCGTCACATCCAGTCACCACACATCGTTCGAGACCAAGCGAAGACCCTCGATAAACTCCCAACGATGAGCTCTACAAAACCCCTCTCCTGATTTGATCGATTGAACCTCCGATTAAAACCCCAAAAATCCAATTTTGACCGCGATTTGCCATTGAATTGGGCATCGATTGCAAAAACAGAAACCACGCGTAGATTCGTATCGATGAGATCTACAACATTTATTTTTTTGAAATTTTTCTGAGAAGTTTAATTTTTGACTTTGAATTTGATTTTTTTTAAATTGAACATGGATCTAGAGTTTCTAGCCATTGGAGGAAGAGAAGGAACTGATGAAATGAATGCACAAACAAATGAGAATAGATGGGGCTAGGGTTTATAACTAGGTTTATATAGGTAGGTTAGAGATTTGAATAGATGGATCGGATAAACAAACGTGCTAACGCTAACGTGGCCCAAAAAGCCTGTTCTGACCCCGAAACGAAATTGGGTCAACCCATATATCAAAATAGGTATTTTAAAATATTCTAAACGCGATGGAAAAAGTTTCACGTCCCAATTCCATCGTATGAAGAAGTTATGCTGAAATCAATATTTCCAAATTGATTTCAATTAAATCGATTTCAAGGCGTTTCGCGTTCGCACGATCAAACGACAAGTCTGATCGCTACGAAACTTAAAACCCTACAATAATTCACTGTTATGGATTCGATGAAACTAGTTTCGTCGAAATCCGAGTCCGTGACAAAAATCGCTATTTTTATATTAATTAAATGAATAAGAATTAGTGAATAAATCCAATTTATATATTTCAGTTTTAGTATTGGAAAATTTTATCATTTAATAATCCTCAAATATTTACGTTGATTTTAAACAAATCTTTATGTCAATTTAGAGTTGATACATCTATCAGTTGCAGTGCCAAATCTTCTATTTCATTATATTCAAAATTATAAATTAAGTTCTCAAAATTTCTATTAAATTAACTAGTCAATGATATTCCATCTAGAATTTTAAGTAAATGGATTCAAATGTTGGGTTCAAAACTATTATTTTAATATTCTTGAATTTTAGTTAAATCTCTATTAACGTAATATCTTAAACGTTAAATTTCATTTATTTTGTAATACTTCCATTAAATTAAGAAATATTGCTTTCTATACTTAAATCTATATTAACAAAATATTAGCTTTGGATTGATAGAGTTTGATTTACCAAAGTTTACTTACCCAATACAAACCATATTAATTTGTCGACTATTAGTTCTTAATTGTATTTTTAAGTTCGTTACCTATCCACCTTGATTATAATCCCATCTATAAAGCAAATTTAGTTAGCCTTAATGTTACTACACTAAATCTACAATCAGTTTCAATTAATATAGAATTAAATCCTAATTACTTACCATTTATTTATAAATTAGATTACCTTCCAAACAAATTTGATTCCTAAGTATTTGATTGGATTGCCATCTTTACTATGTTCCTTATTAATTAGCTTCAAATTCTACAATTTCACTTCTTAAATCCACCCTTTGCTATAATATAAATAAAATTTTCATTGGTTACATTTCACATAAATGTATCATTTATTTACATTTATTACAAACTTATTTCCAATTCCAACTAACAATCTAAATAAATGAATAAGCAACCTACCATAATCATGTCCGTTACTTTTTGTCACATACCAAATCTTTTATTACAAAATCAATTTTGGCATATATTTTCATACTACAAATTCAATTTACTTATGTTCAAATTATAGCCAAACCTGACTTTTAAATTATTTTATATGAAATTAGGATTTTATTAAGTTTATTAATTATTACCATTAATTGGCATTTATTACCTCGTATTCTCGTTATCATTTCATAGGTATGATTCCCAATTATTACTTAAACCTATACTCACGTTTCCATTCAATTTGCACTTATTATGTATTATTTCAACAGTTTATTCATAACTTTGAATCTATTCCCTAATTTTCAAATTTCTATTAATTGAATCCTATTCTATTTAACATTCTTATTAATATTTCACAAATTCAACATTTCTATTGGTTTTATCAATTTACCCCATATTCCTTTAAATTCATACCAATGTAAAATTTAATTCCATTTATTGCCTAAACTCTATTCAAACTTTATATCAAATGCAACAATTTCCACTATTTATTATTAATTGCAAAATGTAATTTAATTTGTACATTTTAATTACCCTTGATACATCAAATTTCAACATTCTCTTTCCTATAAATAAATAAGATTTCTGTTTCTTCCTAAATTTAAATTAGACAGCCTGTTAAATAAACAAATTAAATTATCGAATTTTACGGGTCGTTACACTCTCCCTCACTCAAAACTTTTCGTCCCCGAAAAGGAAAAGAAGGAAAAAGATGAATTAAATAACACTACATCTTAATCAAAATATTTAACTTATAACCAATAATTTACTAAATTTATTTCCTTAAATAAAATATATCCGTTTTAAAATCATTATATTTTTTTTACTCAAATAAATAAAGTTTTGAAAAACATTTCAAAATAATTTCTAAGTCTAGAATTTTCGAAAATTTTTGGCAGAGTCTCCTTTGTACGGGGAGGCTCGGGAGAAAATAAAATATCAAAATATAACAATTATATTACATATATTATCAAAATATTATATCCCAACACGGGAAAATATAAAAATAGCGCTATAAACCGAAATCCGAAACGTACCTATTTGTCGGGCAATTCACGCTAAATTTATGGAACCAAAATCAGTAGCAATTGCTTCCATACCTACATTTCACTTATAAAATCTAAAGGGTTAACAATTTATATAAAGTGAAATATATTAAGTGGTTTCAATCACTAACAACCAATCAAATCAACCATCAATTTCAACAAACGGTATACACAACAAATACAAAAACAACCATACAATCATACAACAAATAGTTGTTCGGGTTCAAAACCTTTAAATTGTACGGAATGAAGAATGAACCCTCAAGCGCATTATTTACTCAACTGTCTTAGATTAAACCCAATGGATTATTCATCCATCCCAACAAAGTTAAAGTTTCCTTACCCAACAACCAAAATCAACCAATAACAATTCCAATCAACAAATCAAATAAACTTACTATAAATTTTATTTCATACATCAATTGTTTGATTTATCTTTTTATTTATACAGCGATTCATCGTTTTAATTTACATTTACTCATTAAATGTTTGCTTCATTTATTTTTCCCATTACTTACAATTATTCAATTCCATTTATTCAGGTCATGCCAGTTCTTTTTACTTCATTATAATTATTTATTCATTTATTGCATGTCCTTATTTATTTACATTTGTTTATCTATAGTATTCATGTCCTATTTAAATTTCTTAGCATTTCCATTTTATTTACTTAAGTTGAAAACCATCCATTTGAATTTCTTACCTTCAAAATTTCAATTATAACTTAAGTTTATTAAATTCTCATTTATAATAGCAAATTCATTGAATACTACACTACCTACTTTTACTTGTACAATTTTCATTACATTTCCTATTAAACATTTCAACTTTTAATATTTGGTAAGTTATATATGTTTTTTTTTGAAAAAAAATGTACTTGAAAGTCATACAAGTTTTCTCATTACAATGATTAATTTAAAGTTCAATAATAATACTCTTTATTTCGTAGTTATAATTTCAAATTCCATTTAATATCATTTATAACCTATCATTAAATCTCTTATTTCCTTTAGAGGTTTTTAATTTATTAATTACCTACGTTTCAATTCACTACAATAATTGAAACAATTAATTAATGGAAATCTAAGAATTTAATACTGGGTTAAATTTTCAATTTATTTTAAAATAATAGATAAATATATTCTTACAACTTATATACCTCAAATCATATTTAAAACAATTAAAAATTTATATATTTTTCAAAATGAATCTGCAGTAAAACTACTACAGTGGCCTTTTCCCTTCGAAACTCGAAAATGAAAGTCGATGATGCGGCCGTCATCACCGAAATTATTTTCCAGCGACAGAGAGGAAAGTACTAAACTTATTTTCTCCAAAATCTTCTTTAAAACATTTTTTCCCCAAATTATGTTAAATGTTTATATCAAAAAGTACTTATGAACAATATTATTATGTTCCAAAATTTATTTGAAAGAAATTTCAAAACCTCGGAACTTAAGTTCTAAATTTCCAAATTTTATTTATTTTGTTTTTCAATCTTATTTCTATTATTATTTATACACATTATTACCTAACAACCAATCTATTGCAGCCAAATATAGATATATTTTGAAAAATTTATTTTATATATAGAAAATATAATAGGCAAAATTATTTCGTTCACCTATATAAAACAAATATTATGTCGGTCTGTCCTATTAAGTGTTTAGAAATCCCTATTGATGTAACAGCGTCTCATGCACCAACCAGAATTTATAAATACAAAACGGAACAAATTAACACAATATAAAAACCTTTTTATAAAACTAACAAATACGCTCTCTCATATATATACACTTAGCGACTCCCATAGGGTATTACTACCCTATTAACAAAGAGTCAAACCCCACAAAGCTAAGGTTTATCGCTAAACCAAAGCTCTGATACCAGATGTAACATCCCGCCTTTTCACACGATTTAAACAGACACACATGCCAATTCAAACCATACGAAAGGGCGGATTGTTATGGGGTAAATAAGAAAAACAGGGAAGAAATAAACAAAATAGAATCTCACATCGGAAGGATAAAATATAATAATAAAATATACAGTTTATAAAACTGTTTACAAAACATTTGATTCTTTTTTATACAATTAAATATCAGAGTTCACATACCAATAATATCAATGCAGCGGAATTAAATGTTGTAGTGGAATAATATACTTAGATAATAGTAATACAAATCTTCGTCTTCGTCCTCCAGAGCTAAATCTTCAAATCCTGAAACGCTCGGACTGACCCGAGCGAATTGAAAAGACAAAACACTCGAGTCAGAATTAAAAGATCTTATGTAAATTAAATTAACAGAAATAAATATGAGTGCAGTAACTCAAAAGATGCTCGGGATTTACATCTCCTAAGGATCCGTTAAACTATTTACTATGTAGTATATTGCGCTATTATAATAGTGTCTAATTGTAAAGTAAACTTACTTTTAAATAGTGTTAAGGGGTTACCCATATAGCCCTTAACAAAGAATATATTCCCATAGTCTATACAGTACTGTAATCTCCCCCGTACTGGGCGTCGTCAGAGGGCACTCCATAGGTATGGTACAAAACCAAAATCGTATAAGGCGCGCTAGGGTAGGTGACACGGCACAACCAGGCAATGCCAGGGTAGATATAACAATTATGCATCCGGGCTGGTGGTAACGCGTAGCTGCTACTACCGCCCACCTCGAACAAACACCCCCAAAATCAAAGAAACAATAGTGGCCACCGAATCAATCCAAAGTCAGAGTATAATATCGAAGGAGTGCGTTCGATCAGAGGAATGACCTCATTGGCCCGAGAATCGCTCCTGTTTTAGCCACCTTATGCCAACTCACGGGAGTTGGGTCCACGCATTTACCTTACAGGAAACGCCGCCACCAACCTACTTCGTTCCGGAATCTCCACCGCGTACATGGTTGTTAAAGTGGTTTTCGGAGTTGGCAGAGAGTATGACAACTTCCGATCCCGGTCTCTTCAACAACCAACGTTATTATAACACCGCGGTCATTTAAAAATAATTATACTTTCAAAACCAGAATAAAACATCTATTTCAGAACCATATAAATATGATATCATTTATATTTTTAAAACCCCAAATCAATACGATATCATTTAGACCCAAACCAATATAATGTCATATTATTTTCCAGTATATATTCTTTTCCAAAATCATAGGGTTTTCAAAGTAAATATTTAGAAATCAAAACTCTTGAATATAATATTTTCAAATTATACTACCTTGAAAATCATAACCTTGAAACAAGTTTCCATCTCTTAAATGGTTAAATATTAAATTACTTTTATAAAACAAAATAGCTTCTTTAGATTTCACAAATCAATTTCAAATACCGATTTAAATTACCAAATACAATTTCAATTCTTATCTTTCAAAGCTTTAAATATTTCACCATTTCAAAAACAAACTCATTTGACAATCCCATATATATTAAATTCAATGGGTTTTTAGGCACAAGGAAGAAGTTGCAACAAATTTTAGTCTCAGGGACAGCAAGTTTGTTTTTTGGTCTGAAGGACACTTTATAGTGTAAATCACAGAATGATAGTTGCAACTATCATTCTGTGATTTACACTATAAAGTGTCCTTTAGAACAAAAAACAAACTTGCTGGCCTTGCGACTAAATGTTTTTGGAACTTTTTCCCTGTGCCTATTTTCCTGTTCAATTACTTATTATTTAGACTTGAAATATTTACTTAATGAATTCAATATAATTTAAGAAAAACTTTAACTTCACATAACTGGAAAATCTTTCAATTTATTATATTCATTTAAATCAATCTGATATTCATTTAAATCACACTACACAAAAATCAAGTTATAAGATCATATCTTTTAGAAATTCTAACTTTTTATTTAATTCCAATTTAACTTAATATTCATCTTCCAACCTTATTCTCATTTAAGTCAATAGAACTTCCAGAAATTAAATTTTAAATAAATGCTTCATCGTATTTGATCTTAAAAAATCAAACTTTATTTTATACTTTGTAACAACCCTAGATTTTTATGTATATTTTAATTTTGACTTTATTTCATTTTGAATTTTTTTAAACTTGTTTCATCAAACATTTCATTTTTAAATATAAACTTTGATTATTATGTGAATTATAATTCCAAATGGTATAAATTGAATATTTTCTTGAAATGTTGACTTTCGTTAATTTGGGTCAAACTTTGATTTTTAAATTTCAAATTTAAATTCTTAAATTTTATCTTTTATTATGAAAATATATTAAAATTTAAGAATACTACTTTTCGTTTCGTTGAAATCCGATTTATATTGTGAAAGTTATGGTTTTTACAATATTGTACGTAAATTGATTTATTTAATAAAAATTTGTCTATTTTAAATTTATATAAAAAAATATTTTATTTTTATTTATATGTGTAATATGTTGTATTATATAATTTTTTGTCTTTTAAATATTTTTAAAGTGACGTTATAATTTTTCCAAAGTTTATTGCATTTATTTCTTATTTTTAAAGGCTAGTTTCTATTTTTCTGCTATTTTCTTCATTTAAATTATATTTAATTTAAATTTATTTATTCATTTTTGTGAATGAATTTTTATTTTATGTTCTTATCTTTATTTATAAATATTTGTCATGTATATATAAATTTTTCAGAGTTTGTTCCATTTAATTTCAAATTTTCTAGACTGGTTTTCATTTTCTGTGCTGTTTTCTTATTTTAATCATATCTAATTAATATTTAATTATTAATATTTTGTTTATTTGTTATATTTTCGAATGTTAACTGAAATTATAAGTATTTTCAGTTATTTAAATGTATATAAATATATATGAGAAATATGAAAGGTTTTGTGACTTCTTATTTCTTAAGGCTTTTTGTATTCTCACCTTTTCAACTCCAACCATTACTTTTCATTCAATTTTCTGCCATAACTTCCTATCTTCAGCCGACTCCTCTATCATTTCACGTGAATTTTCCATTTCTCATCTCTAAAATTTCGGCCTCCATCATTTCCATGAAGATTGGTAATTTTTTTTCTTCTTTTCTATGCAACTTTTACTTGTTTTCTTATGATTTTGCACTTGTTTTCTCACCTTCTATGCTCAGCTCCTCCTTCCTCCTCCACCTTGGCCTCTTCCACCACCACCACATCTGGTCATCACCTCCTCCAGCCCAGGCCCAAGCCATGGCCATGCCCCTTGATGAAGAAGAACCACCTAAAAATGAACAAAACTCCACCTAATTGTTCATAGCCTAGCCTAACTTGTTCCACCACCTCTCTCCATCACTTTGGACGACCATACACCACCACCACCAGCAAATTCCTGACCTGAGCCCACTGACACATCATCCTCCAGCCCACTACAGACCTGGACGTGCTCTTCTTGGCCTTGGCCGAGCCCTCTAGTGCATAGGAATCCATGATATTTGCCTTGTAGTGTTAGTTCATGCTCATATATCTTTGCTCCATCATTTTGCCATGCTAGGCCGACCTTTAAGAACCCAAACCAGATCCAAACCATGCCTTTAGCCGTGCCATTTCAGATTTGGAGTTGAAGCATAGGTGGTAGAAAGCAAGTGCAAACACTTCGGTGATGTTTTGTGTATTCATTTCTAGCTTTGTTTAATTGAAATTTTGGGTTGAAAACTTATGCTGTTTGTATTGTTTGTTTGATTTGTATTCAAGGAAGTTAATCCTTGGCTCCTCCATTTCGTATCTGTATCGTGCTTTTGTGCTTGTGTAGATCCCGTTATGCAATTCTTCGTTGTGTCATCAGCTCAAAACAGTGAGTAAATCTCACCAGATTAATATGTACTTATGTAGTGATAAACCGACATCACCTGAACCTGTAAATGCATATGATCCTGTTATAACTGCTATAGTATATTCATATGATGTTCACACCTATATTTACACCTGTTATATCATCTGTTACTGTTAATTCATGCTATTCTGTTACTTTCATCAGTTTATCACACTGCAAGTTCCCTGTAGACTAGAATCACTATGGGTTGAAATGATACATACCCGAACGGACTTTAGAATAGGAGAAAATCGTTATGGGCTGAAATGATAGGCCTGAATGATTTTCAATTATTTTCTTTTACTTGGGATTGCGGGTTTGGAATGATCAAACCCGGGTTTTCTTTGTAAATTACGGGTTGAAATGATATATTACCCGTATCACTTTACCTAGGCTAGAAAATGAAATACAGACCCGTTGTTAAAATATGTTTTTCTAAAAAAATTTAAATTATTGTAGAAATGTAAATATTATAATATTTTGATTATATTTGATTAAAAATGATTTTTGTAAAGCATTATTGATTTTCTGAAAATTTTTAAGTGAAATAAATAAATGGTAAAGTTAGAAAATTTGAAGTGTAAGTTATTTTGGGAAATTCTAATTTGGTGATAATTAGAATTTAAATTAAATATGAAAATATTATAAATTCATGATAATTTGGATTTAACTGAATTTAAATGATTTTATAAAACATTAATGATTTTGAATAAAGTTAAAATGTGAAAAGAATGAATATTTAAGTTGAAATTTTGAAATATAACTAAAATTGGAAATTTGTGAATTTGACTTAAAGGTGAATTTTAAGTTAAGTAAATAAAAATGAAATTAAGTTATATTTGAAAATTTAAACTTAAGTGTTAAGTTAAATTTAATTTAATGAATTTAAATTTAATGTTGGAATTTAATAAGTGAATTATTATTAAATTTTGATTTTTGAGTGGAGATTTAACTTTATAAAATCATGAATATAAGGGTATTTGAATGATTGTTTTAAAAGTGAAATTATATGATTTTATAAGTAAAAAAAATGATTTAAATAAAAATATAATTGTTTTTGAAATTATACTGAATATTTGAAGTTAATTAACTGCATTTCAGAAATGCTATTACTTCTAATGTAAATGATAATACAGCATTTGTAAATGCTGTAGTTGATAATAATGAACCAAATGGCTAAGTTTAATTAAAGGCTATCATAGCATTTTTGTAAATGTTATAATTTTTTAATTTAACTAAGTTTTATTTGAAACTAATGTAACCCTATTACAACATTTTTAAATGCTATCTTTTGTTAAACTGAACTGTTTTGAATGTAACTTTCTGTAGCAATTTCTAAATGCTGCGAAAGTTGAATTTTCATCTGTTTTAATAAATTAAGTGGATAAATGAATTTTGAAAGACTAAAATTTTGTAAATTTAATAATTAAATATAATAACTTCATTTTACGATTTAAAATGAAGTAATTTTTTTTGAAATATAAACTATTTTGAAATGTGTATTGTAATGGTATTTAAATTAAATAAAAATGAATGTGGTTTGGAAGATATTATATTTTTGATATTTTGAAATGGATTTTGAATGATATTGAATTTTGAAATGATATTTGATTTTGAAGTATAAAATACCATTTCGAAATTTTAACCACGGGATGTATTTAATTTATAGTTTAACTGATTCTTAAAGGATGGGCGATCCCAAGCATCCTTTAAGTTATTGTGTATGTCTACTACAGTTCACATGAGTTGGTTTGCATTATATAAGTATATATTGTCCTGACTCGAGTGTTTTGTGTTTTACTTTATGCTCGGGTCAGCCTGAGTATTCACAGCTTTGGATTCTCTTTCTGGAGCTGGTCTTTGCTGGAGTTTCTGCTTATCTACATTTATACCTACTTTTTGTTTCAGCTATTCTTGTTTATCTCATGTATTAGTGAACTTCTATGTATTTGGGATTTCTATTATGTTGTTTTCAGACTGTATTATGTATTTAGTTTGAGACTCTGCCATAGTAGCTTCATGAACTACTATGTATTTTATATTCCGCTGTGAGGTATTCTGTTTGTTCTGTGTCTGTGATTTTGTGATTTGTATTTCGTTTGCTCCAAATTTATTTACAATGCGGTATTTTGAGCAATTCAAGTCCGACATGTGCGGATGCGAATGGCTGAAAATATCGGGTTGTTACAGTTGTTATCAGAGCTTTGGTTTTAGGCAAACCTTAGCCTGCAGAGCAAAAACTCATTAGAGATAGGGTAGAAATACCCTAGAATGAGTGAAATCAATCTCAGAATCCTTTCTTTGTGAGAGAACGTATTTTCGAAGTATAAAATGATTTTTAAAAGATTTTTCAAAGATTATTTTGGTATAAAAATGTTCTTATTTCGAAATCAAGATTTTCTAAACTTCATCTCTTCGTTATCCACCTTGTTAGAAATCTTTTGGTTAAGATTCTTATCGACTAGGATTCCTTGAACTTTGGAACACTCCCACTTGTTCTAGAATCCAGTCTTGTTTTCCCCATTTTCCTTTTAATTTTGGAGCATTCGTAACTCTACTTTGGAATGACCTCTCTAAAGAGCGATGGTTCCGTAAATCTTTGAATGATTTGTAAAGGGGTGAAACTCCTTTACAATTGGCTTTGATTCACTGGAGATTTCTGTATCCTCGATGCTATCTATCTCCTGCTCTACCCGGATTCTATCTCTGGCGATCGAAGGTCGATTTGCCTTAGATTCCGTATTGATTATATTCCTAAAGTCTCGGTTGACCGGTTAAGTTCGTCCGCGATTTATATAGGCTTATCTATCCTCTATTTGGTAATTAAATTATCTCATCTTCGTTGAGTTTATCTTCGAACTAGAATTCTATTTGATTAGAGTTCCTCTAATTTTGAATCTTTGTTTGTTTGAAATCCTTCCTTGAATCATCCTTTGGAAATTTGTGTTTGGTTGTATTTTGATATTGTGCATACATCGAAATTATTAAGGATGGCCATTTTCCTATATATAAAAGTGAAATGTTTTCGATAAGGATTATATACCTTTCAAAAATGAAAATTTGAAATTTCGAAAGAATTTGAAATTTTGAAAATTTTATAAGAACTTGATTTATACAAAAATGATTTATAACTGAAGGGTTTTGAATTTGAATTTCGAGGAATCGAATTCCGGTATTTTGAAATCGGTTTTAAGATTTTGGAAAATATATATAGTAATATGATTTAAAGATATATATATATATTTCAAATAAGAAATGTTTCAAATGTATTCGAATGAATTTCAATGATTTCGAAGGAATTTCAAAGAAGTTTTTCAAAGTTAATTGAAGTCCAGAACTCACTTATGTCGCTGGAAAATAATTTCGGTGATGAATGCATGCATCATCGACATTGATTTTCGAGTTTCTGAGTGAGAGAGAGGCCACTCTAGTAGCTTTGCTCTGCGAGTGATTTTGTGAAACCAAATTTGATTTCAGATTTCGAAGTATGGTTTGATATTCGAAAGATAGATCCGTATATATATTTGAAAAGATTTAAAGTAAGCCGGTGTTCAGTTCTCGAGTTTCAGATTTTGAAACCTAACTTTTGAAATTGATTTACTGATTTAGTGTTGATTTTCAACTCTTGGATTGAAAATATGATTTCTTCGACTATTTTAAGATTCGAGCACTTCCAAATCAGGGTTAACTTTTCAAAGCTAATATATTTGAAAGGTATAAGTTATTTGATAAAGAATATAACTGTAGTTTGTATGTTTCAAGTATGAAATAATATGGTTTTTTATAAGTTGAAACTGTTTTGTTAAGTAAATAAATAAGACTATTTTGAATTATACTAATATGAAATTTAGTTTTGAAATGTTTTGGATAAAAATTAGTCTTCAAATGTTTGAGAAAATTTTGGTTTTAAATGTTTTAACTTAGTAACATCTTTATAAAACTATTTATTTAACAAGTTGGATTAGATACATAAGTTGTACGTACGTTGTTTTATTCACATAATTAATTTGATCCAAATTTGTGTACACAAGTTCGAGGTGAATTACACCATTTCGTGTTAGGATTTTTCATTTGACTCTTGATGGCGAACATTTGATATGGATTTTGGGCTTGATTCTAGAATTCTCTATCATAGTATATGGCTATGCAAGGAGACTGATGGCTTCTAGTCAAGAAACCATATCGAAGTCCGCATTAGGGAAGTCTAATGGACAATACTAGTTCGAAAGCGAACTTGTGTGATCAAGCGAGCGATCGAATGTAATGTTGCGAAATAATGACATATGTAAGTGATAATGAAGTAAAATTTGAGATATATGAAATTATGAAATTTAGTTTTGAAATATGGTATATTTAAGCCTTGAAACATATTCAAGATTTAATAGTTTATTTTGTAAATCAAATCTATATTTGAAATTGATAATATTTGAAATGGTTTTGTTGGAAAACTAAATTGAAACTGATGGTTTGAATTGAATTAAAATTGGAAATTTTAGATTTTGGTTTAATTGAAAAAAAATTGAAATGTAAAGAATTAAGGGCATGTTTTATGATTTCAAATGCATGATTTCTAACTGTTATGATTTTCAAAGTGTAATGATTTCAAGTATTTTAGTTTCGAAAGATTCATAACTTTGAAAGTATTATGACTTTTGAAGTGAATACATGTTTGAAATAGAAATGGATTTATTTGACCTAAACTTTGTTGATTTGGAAATTTGGATTATTTTCTAAACCTATTGTTTTAAGAAATTTTGAAACTGAATATGCATAACTTGAAAGAAATGATTTAGACATCATATATGATTTTAAAATTTATTTGATATCGAAATGGTTTGAAATTTAGAACCTTGTTTTATTAAATACTTGATTTGGGAGCTATCGAACTTATATAAAAATGATTTGTATAAGTAAACTATTGATTTGAGAACAGCTGATTTGAAAGGTACTCGATTTTGAAAAATGAAATCTTATATAATCGAAATTTATATAAGTGTGATTTGATATACTATTATTTTGGAAAGTATTTGATTTGAAATGAAATCTTATATATATGGACTTTATATAAGTATGATATTTGAAAGTGATTTTGAAAGGTACTATATGATACATATTTTCGAAGTAAAGATATGGAAAGTACCTTCTGCTTGATATCCGCTTTGTGGCCACACCGTGGATTCATTCCATTGATATTATTCTCTCTCTTTGATTTGGATTTTTCGGATATGATACTCGAGTGTCCATCGAATTCCATGGCGATCTCCATGGTCTTATGATCGCGACTACATAACGCAACTGCTTGGCTGAGTCTTGCCTAGGGGTACGGATTGTTTCCTGGGGGATCCAGGCGTAACCATTGTGTATCCTGCAATCTGTGTAGGCCGCGAAGAGTAGCGCAAGTGCCTGGCTGAGTCTTGCCTAGGGGTACGGATTATTTCCTGGGGGATACAGGCGTAACCATTGTGTATCCTGCATTCTACTCGTCATCATGGCGTAACTCGCAGGGCTGAGAAAGCTTACGGATACGGATTGTTTCCTGAGGGATCCAGGCGTAACCATTGTGTATCTGCGATCCATGGTTAGACAACTGTTTCGGTTTGGTTGATTTGTTTGGATTGTACTTTCCATATCTGTTTTTAAAAAGTATTTTCATTATTTTCACTGGGTGTTGAAATAAGTCTACTAAGTCCTTGGAGAATTCTAGCTTTGCGCCTGATCAACGCATAGCCAGAGTCTGCAGGAACGAAAGTAAACTTGTTAAGACATCGAGTTATGAAAGTATTTTGATAAAAGTATCTTGATAAAGTACTATATAAAGAATATTTTGATCAGTTATTTTCCCTTCTAAAGATTTTAAAATGTTTAAAAATTGTTTACTTTGAACCATCAGATTTGAATCAAATGACTATTCATCATACTAAAAAAAAAAAAAAATTAAATTGAAATGTATAATGGTTCAAGTAATGGTTCATCCTTGTCTTTCAACCTGCTTTACCTCCTAGCTATCTTTTTTTTCCCTACCTTCTTTCTGGGATGTCTTCTAACCTATTTATCTTTCTAGTTGTTTCTCCACTTCCTTCCTTTTCGAGGACGAAAAGATTTGAGTGGGGGAGAGTGTAACAACCCTAGATTTTTATGTATATTTTAATTTTGGCTTTATTTCATTTTGAATTTTTTTAAACTTGTTTCATTTCAAACATTTCATTTTTAAATATAAACTTTGATTATTATGTGAATTATAATTCCAAATGGTATAAATTGAATATTTTCCTGAAATGTTGACTTTCGTTAATTTGGGTCAAACTTTGATTTTTAAATTTCAAATTTAAATTCTTAAATTTTATCTTTTATTATGAAAATATATTAAAATTTAAGAATACTACTTTTCGTTTCGTTGAAATCCGATTTATATTGTGAAAGTTATGCTTTTTACAATATTGTACGTAAATTGATTTATTTAATAAAAATTTGTCTATTTTAAATTTATATAAAAAAATATTTTTATTTTTATTTATATGTGTAATATGTTATATTATATTTTTTTTTGTCTTTTATATATTTTTAAAGTGACGTTATAATTTTTCCAAAGTTTATTGCATTTATTTCTTATTTTTAAAGGCTAGTTTCTATTTTTCTGCTATTTTCTTCATTTAAATTATATTTAATTTAAATTTATTTATTCATTTTTGTGAATGAATTTTTATTTTATGTTCTTATCTTTATTTATAAATATTTTTCATTTACATATAAATTTTTCAGAGTTTGTTCCATTTAATTTCAAATTTTCTAGACTGGTTTTCATTTTCTGTGCTATTTTCTTATTTTAATCATATCTAATTAATATTTAATTATTAATATTTTGTTTATCTGTTATATTTTCGAATGTTAACTGAAATTATAAGTATTTTCAGTTATTTAAATGTATATAAATATATATGAGAAATATGAAAGGTTTTGTGACTTCTTATTTCTTAAGGCTCTTTGTATTCTCACCTTTTCAACTCCAACCATTACTTTTCATTCAATTTTCTGCCATAACTTCCTATCTTCAGCCGACTCCTCTATCATTTCACGTGAATTTTCCATTTCTCATCTCTAAAATTTCGGCCTCCATCATTTCCATGAAGATTGGTAATTTTTTTTCTTCTTTTCTATGCAACTTTTACTTGTTTTCTTATGATTTTGCACTTGTTTTCTCACCTTCTATGCTCAGCTCCTCCTTCCTCCTCCACCTTGGCCTCTTCCACCACCACCACATCTGGTCATCACCTCCTCCAGCCCAGGCCCAAGCCATGGCCATGCCCCTTGATGAAGAAGACCCACCTAAAAATGAACAAAACTCCACCTAATTGTTCATAGCCTAGCCTAACTTGTTCCACCACCTCTCTCCATCACTTTGGACGACCATACACCACCACCACCAGCAAATTCCTGACCTGAGCCCACTGCCACATCATCCTCCAGCCCACTACAGACCTGGCCGTGCTCTCCTTGGCCTTGGCCGAGCCCTCTAGTGCATAGGAATCCATGATATTTGCCTTGTAGTGTTAGTTCATGCTCATATATCTTTGCTCCATCATTTTGCCATGCTAGGCCGACCTTTAAGAACCCAAACCAGATCCAAACGATGCCTTTAGCCTTGCCATTTCAGATTTGGAGTTGAAGCATAGGTGGTAGAAAGCAAGTGCAAACACTTCGGTGATGTTTGTGTATTCATTTCTAGCTTTGTTTAATTGAAATTTTGGGTTGAAAACTTATGCTGTTTGTATTGTTTGTTTGATTTATATTCAAGGGAATTAATCCTTGGCTCCTCCATTTCGTATCTGTATCATGCTTTTGTGCTTGTGTAGATCCTGTTATGCAATTCTTCGTTGTGTCATCAGCTCAAAACAGTGAGTAAATCTCACCAGACTAATATGTACTTATGTAGTGATAAACTGACATCACCTGAATCTGTAAATGCATATGATCCTATTATAACTGCTATAGTATATTCATATGATGTTCACACCTATATTTACACCTGTTATATCATCTGTTACTGTTATTTCATGCTATTCTGTTACTTTCATCAGTTTATCACACTGCAAGTTCCCTGTAGACTAGAATCACTATGGGTTGAAATGATACATACCCGAACGGACTTTAGAATAGGAGAAAATCGTTATGGGCTGAAATGATAGGCCTGAATGATTTTCAATTATTTTCTTTTACTTGGGATTGCGGGTTTGGAATGATCAAACCCGGGTTTTCTTTGTAAATTACGGGTTGAAATGATATATTACCCGTATCACTTTACCTAGGCTAGAAAATGAAATACAGACCCGTTGTTAAAATATGTTTTTCTAAAATAATTTAAATTATTGTAGAAATGTAAATATTATAATATTTGGTTATATTTGATTAAAAATGATTTTTGTAAAGCATTATTGATTTTTTGAAATTTTTTAAGTGAAATAAATAAATGGTAAAGTTAGAAAATTTGAAGTGTAAGTTATTTTGGGAAATTCTAATTTGGTGATAATTAGAATTTAAATTAAATATGAAAATATTATAAATTCATGATAATTTGGATTTAAGTGAATTTAAATGATTTTGTAAAACATTAATGATTTTGAATAAAGTTAAAATGTGAAAAGAATGAATATTTAAGTTGAAATTTTGAAATATAACTAAAATTGGAAATTTGTGAATTTGACTTAAAGGTGAATTTAAGTTAAGTAAATAGAAATGAAATTAAGTTATATTTGAAAATTTAAACTTAAGTGTTAAGTTAAATTTAATTTAATGAATTTAAATTTAATGTTGGAATTTAATAAGTGAATTATTATTAAATTTTGATTTTTGAGTGGAGATTTAACTTTATAAAATCATGAATATAAGGGTATTTGAATGATTGTTTTAAAAGTGAAATTATATGATTTTATAAGTAAAAAAAATGATTTAAATAAAAATATAATTATTTGTGAAATTATACTGAATATTTGAAGTTAATTAACTGCATTACAGAAATGCTATTACTTCTAATGTAAATGATAATACAGCATTTGTAAATGCTGTAGTTGATAATAATGAACCAAATGGCTAAGTTTAATTAAAGGCTATCATAGCATTTTTGTAAATGTTATAATTGTTGAATTTAATTAAGTTTTATTTGAAACTACTGTAACCCTATTACAACATTTTTAAATGCTATCTTTTGTTAAACTGAACTGTTTTGAATGTAACTTTCTGTAGCAATTTCTAAATGCTGCGAAAGTTGAATTTTCATCTGTTTTAATAAATTAAGTGGATAAATGAATTTTAAAAGACTAAAATTTTGTAAATTTAATAATTTAATTATTAAATATAATAACTTCATTTTACGATTTAAAATGAAGTAATTTTTTTTGAAATATAAACTATTTTGAAATGTGTTTTGTAATGGTATTTGAATTAAATAAAAATGAATGTGGTTTGGAAGATATTATATTTTTGATATTTTGAAATGGATTTTGAATGATATTGAATTTTGAAATGATATTTGATTTTTAAGTATAAAATACCATTTCGAAATTTTAACCACGGGATGTATTTAATTTATAGTTTAACTGATTCTTAAAGGATAGGCGATCCCAAGCATCCTTTAAGTTATTGTGTATGTCTACTACAGTTCACTTGAGTTGGTTTGCATTATATAAGTATATATTGTCCTGACTCGAGTGTTTTGTGTTTTACTTTACGCTCGGGTCAGCCTGAGTATTCACAGCTTTGGATTCTCTTTCTGGAGCTGGTCTTTGCTGGAGTTTCTGCTTATCTACATTTATACCTACTTTCTGTTTCAGCTATTCTAGTTTATCTCATGTATTAGCGAACTTCTATGTATTTGGGATTTCTATTATGTTGTTTTCAGACTGTATTATGTATTTAGTTTGAGACTCTGCCATAGTAGCTTCATGAACTACTATGTATTTTATATTCCGCTGCGAGATATTCTGTTTGTTCTGTGTCTGTGATTCTGTGATTTGTATTTCATTTGCTCCAAATTTATTTACAATACGGTATTTTGAGCAATTCAAGTCCGACATGTGTGGATGCGAATGGCTGAAAATATCGGGTTGTCACATACTTCAAATCAAAATTTATACAAAGCTTAAAAATGGAAATTACTATATATAAATAACCTTTATCAATAACCAAATCAATATTCCATAAACCATATATATAGCTTTACAAAACCATAGAAAATTATTTCAAAAATAATTTTATATATATACCGCGGTGCCTGTATAAAATTTTCTACCCTAGGGTCAAGTGATACAGATGTTTATCATTTCAATCCGCAATTTAAAATAAAAATGCGGTTGTATATCATTTAAAATCGCAATCCCGAATGAAATGAAAATGCATGATGACTTGCAGTTTATACAATATAAATATAGCATCCATTCATCCAAATATCAATCATCAACCATTATTTGCAATCATCATCCAATTTGAACAATCATCGATATAGAGCATATAAATTATACAGGTAATAAATAACAGGTATTAACTAACAGTTTTATATTCAATAATAAATTTAATAACTGTTAAACTAGCAGTTTATGTGCAAATAAATAAATTTAATAACTATTGAACTAGCAGTTATATGCAATAAATAAATTCTAACTGTCAATCTATATGCAATAAATAAAATAAATTAACAGTTAAATTAAATAAATGCGAATTAACTGAGATGATGAATAAAACATGCTAAACAATCATAAATACTTTTTTTTACTCATATCTTAAGTCAAATTAACAAACATAAGAAATTCTAGAAGTCGTGAGTGTGTTAAAACACTCAACTTTTGAATTTAAATCAAATTTAAATCCGATTTAAACCCAAAATTTCGATGGTCTCCAAATCTGTCCAAACAAGTGTCGAAAGATCTGGAATTTAATTACGATCCTAACAAAAAAAATCTCGCATAAATCGGGGGTCGTATGAGAAAGTTATGATTATTCAAACGAATTTGAAATCAAAATTAACAAATAAAAAAAATAAAACAAACCTCACCTACCAACCAGAAGGCGCCACGTCACCGCACTCTATCTTCCCGCTCAGGCACGAACGCAACCCTACGCGCTCAAACGAAACGCTGCACTTCCCCTTGACCGCACGTTGACCACCGAACCCCAAAGTCACCGGCCACCTGAGCTCCGCCGCATACCTCCTGTCGCCACGCCTCTCACCGCCGTACCGAGACCCCCCCTCCGACACCTCAGCAACAGCCCGCCGCCGAGCAAACGTGTGGGTATTCCAAACCCTAAAACGTGAATTCCAGTCACGACACGTCGTTCGAGACCGAGCGAAGACCCCGATAAACTCCCAACGATGAGCTCTACAAAACCCCTCTCCTGATTTGATCGATTGAACCTCCGATTAAAACCCCAAAAATCCAATTTTGACCGCGATTTGCCGTTGAATTGGGCATCGATTGCAAAAACAGAAACCACGCATAGATTCGTATTGATGAGATCTACAACATATATTTTTTTGAAATTTTTCTGAGATGTTTAATTTTTGACTTTGAATTTGATTTTTTTTAAATTGAACATGGATATAGAGTTTCTAGCCATTGGAGGAAGAGAAGGAGCTGATGAAATGAATGCACAAACAAATGAGAATAGATGGGCTAGGGTTTATAACTAGGTTTATATAGGTAGGTTAGAGATTTGAATAGATGGATCGGATAAACAAACGTGCTAACGCTAACGTGGCCCAAAAAGCCCGTTCTGACCCAAGAACGAAATTGGGTCAACCCATATATCAAAATAGGTATTTTAAAATATTCTGAGCGCGATGGATAAAGTTTCACGTCCAAATTCCATCGTATGAAGAAGTTATGCTGAAATCAATATTTCCAAATTGATTTCAAATTAATTTCAATTAAATCGATTTAATGGCGTTTCGCGTTCGCACGATCAAACGACAAGTCCGATCGCTACGAAACTTAGAACTCTACAATAATTCACTATTACGGATTCGATGAAACTGGTTTTGTCGAAATCCGAGTCCGTGACAAAAATGGCTATTTTTATATTAATTAAATGAATAAGAATTAGTGAACAAATCCAATTTCTATATTTCAGTTTTAGTATTGGAAAATTTTATCATTTAATAATCCTCAAATATTTACATTGATTTTAAACAAATCTTTATGTCAATTTAGAGTTGATAATTCTATCAGTTGCAGTGTCAAATCTTCTATTTCATTATATTCAAAATTATAAATTAAGTTCTCAAAATTTCTATTAAATTAACTAGTCAATGATTATTCCATCTAGAATTTTAAGTAAATGGATTCAAATGTTGGGTTCAAAACTATTATTTTAATATTCTTGAATTTTAGTTAAATCTCTATTAACGTAATATCTTAAACATTAAATTTCATTTATTTCGCAATACTTCCATTAAATTAATAAATATGGCTTTCTGTACTTAAATCTATATTAACAAAATATTAGCTTTGGATTGATAGAATTTGATTTACCAAAGTTTACTTACCCAATACAAACCATATTAATTTGCCGTCTTTTAGTTCTTAATTGTATTTTTAAGTTCGTTACCTATCCACCTTGATTATAATCCCATCTATAAAGCAAATTTAGTTAGCCTTAATGTTACTACACTAAATCTACAATAAGTTTCAATTAATATAGAATTAAATCCTAATTACTTACCATTTATTTATAAATTAGATTACCTTCCAAACAAAATTTGATTCCTAAGTGTTTGATTGGATTGCCATCTTTACTATGTCCCTTATTAATTAGCTTCAAATTCTACAATTTCACTTCTTAAATCCACCCTTTGCTATAATATAAATAAAATTTTCATTGGTTACATTTCACATAAATGTATCATTTATTTACATTTATTACAAACTTATTTCCAATTCCAACTAACAATCTAAATAAATGAATAAGCAACCTACCATAAACATTTCCATTACTTTTTGTCACATACCAATCTTTTATTACAAAATCAATTTTGGCATATATTTTCATACTACAAATTCAATTTACTTATGTTCAAATTATAGCCAAACCTGACTTTTAAATTATTTTATATGAAATTAGGATTTTATTAAGTTTATTAATTATTACCATTAATTGGCATTTATTACCTTGTATTCTCGTTATCATTTCATAGGTATGATTCCCAATTATTACTTAAATCTATACTCACGTTTCCATTCAATTTGCACTTATTATGTATTATTTCAACAGCTTATTCATAACTTTGAATCTATTCCCTAATTTTCAAATTTCTATTAATTGAATCCTATTCTATTTAATATTCTTATTAATATTTCACAAATTCAATATTTCTATTGGTTTTATCAGTTTACCCCATATTCCTTTAAATTCATACCAATGTAAAATTTAATTCCATTTATTGCCTAAACTCTATTCAAACTTTATATCAAATGCAACAATTTCCACTATTTATTATTAATTGCAAAATGTAATTTAATTTGTACATTTTAATTACCCTTGATACATCAAATTTCAACATTCTCTTTCCTATAAATAAATAAGATTTCTGTTTCTTCCTAAATTTAAATTAGACAGCCTGTTAATTAAATTATCGAAATTTACGGGTCGTTACACTCTCCCTCACTCAAACCTTTTCGTCCCCGAAAAGGAAAAGAAGGGAAAAGAAGAATTAAATAACACTACATCTTAATCAAAATATTTAACTTATAACAAATAATTTACTAAATTTATTTCCTTAAATAAAATATATCCGTTTTAAAATCATTATATATTTTTTTTACTCAAATAAATAAATTTTTGAAAAACATTTCAAAATAATTTCTAAGTCCAGAATTTCCGGAAAATTTTGGCAGAGTCTCCTTTGTACGAGGAGGCTCGGGAGAAAATAAAATATCAAAATATAACAATTATATTACATATATTATCAAAATATTATATCCATACATGGGAAAATATAAAAATAGCGCTATAAACCGAAATCTGAAACGTACCTATTTGTCGGGCAATTCACGCTAAATTTATGGAACCAAAATCAGTAGCAATTGCTTCCATACCTACATTTCACTTATAAAATCTAAAGGGTTAACAATTTATATAAAGTGAAATATATTAAGTGGTTTCAATCACTAACAACCAATCAAATCAACCATCAATTTCAACAAACGGTATACACAACAAATACAAAAACAACCATACAATCATACAACAAATAGTTGTTCGGGTTCAAAACCTTTAAATTGTACGGAATGAAGAATGAACCATCAAGCGCATTATTTACTCAACAGTCTTAGATTAAACCCAATGGATTATTCATCCATCCCAACAAAGTTAAAGTTTCCTTACCCAACAACCAAAATCAACCAATAACAATTCCAATCAACAAATCAAATTAACTTATTATAAATTTTATTTCATACATCAGTTGTTTGATTTATCTTTTTATTTATACAGTGATTCATCGTTTTAATTTACATTTACTCATTAAATATTTTCTTCATTTATTTTTCCCATTACTTACAATTATTCAATTCCATTTATTCAGGTCATGCCAGTTCTTTTTACTTCATTATAATTATTTATTCATTTATTGCATGTCCTTATTTATTTACATTTGTTTATCTATAGTATTCATGTCCTATTTAAATTTCTTAGCATTTCCATTTTATTTACTTAAGTTGAAAATCATCCATTTGAATTACTTACCTTCAAAATTTCAATTATAACTTAAGTTTATTAAATTCTCGTTTATAATAGCAAATTCATTGAATACTACACTACCTACTTTTACTTGTACAATTTTCATTACATTTCCTATTAAACATTTCAACTTTTAATATTTGTTAAGTTATATATGTATTTTTTTTTAAAAATGTACTTGAAAGTCATACAAGTTTTCTCATTACCAATGATTAATTTAAAGTTCAATAATAATATTCTTTATTTCGTAGGTTATAATTTCAAATTCCATTTAATACCATTTATAACCTATCATTAAATCTCTTATTTCCTTTAGAGGCTTTTAATTTATTAATTACCTACGTTTCAATTCACTACAATAATTGAAACAATTAATTAATGGAAATCTAAGAATTTAATACCGGGTTAAATTTTCAATTTATTTTAAAATAATAGATAAATATATTTTTACAACTTATATACCTCTAATTATATTTAAAACAATTAAAAATTTATATATTTTTCAAAATGAATCTGCAGTAAAACTACTACAGTGGCCTTTTCCCTTCGAAACTCGAAAATGAAAGTCGATGATGCGGCCGTCATCACCGAAATTATTTTCCAGCGATAGAGAGGAAAGTACTAAACTTATTCTTTAAAACATTTTTCCCCAAATTATATTAAATGTTTATATCAGAAAGTACTTATAAACAATATTATTATGTTCCAAAATTTATTTGAAAGAAATTTCAAAACCTCGGAACTTATGTTCTAAATTTCCAAATTTCATTTATTTTATTTTTCAGTCTTATTTCTATTATTATTTATACACTTTATTACCTAACAACCAATCTATTGCAGCCAAATATAGATATCTTTTGAAAAATTTGTTTTATATATAGAAAATATAATGGGCAAAATTATTTCGTTCACCTATATAAAACAAATATTATGTCGGTCTGTCCTATTAAGTGTTTAGAAATCCCTATTGATGTCACAGCGTCCCATGCACCAACCAGAATTTATAAATACAAAACGGAACATATTAACACGATATAAAAACCTTTTTATAACACTAACAAATACGCTCTCTCATATATATACACTTAGCGACTCCCATAGGGTATTACTACCCTATTAACAAAGAGTCAAACCCCACAAAGCTAAGCTTTATCGCTAAACCAAAGCTCTGATACCAGATGTAACATCCCGCCTTTTCACATGATTTAAACAGACACACATGCCAATTCAAACCATACGGAAGGGCGGATTGTATGGGGTAAATAAGAAAAACAGGGAAGAAATAAACAAAATAGAATCTCACAGCGGAAGGATAAAATATAATAATAAAATATACAGTTTATAAAACTGTTTACAAAACATTTGATTCTTTTTTATACAATTAAATATCAGAGTTCACATACCAATAATATCAATGCTGCAGAATTAAATGTTGTAGTGGAATAATATACTTAGATAATAGTAATACAAATCTTCGTCTTCGTCCTCCAAAGCTAAATCTTCTAATCCTGAAATGCTCGGACTGACCCGAGCGAATTGAAAAGACAAAACACTCGAGTCAGAACTAAAAGATCTTATGCAAGTTAAATTAACGGAAATAAATATGAGTGCAGTAACTCAAAAGATGCTCGGGATTCACATCTCCTAAGGATCCGTTAAACTATTTACTATGTAGTATATTGCGCTATTATAATAGTGTCTAATTGTAAAGTAAACTTACTTTTAAATAGCGTTAAGGGGTTACCCATATAGCCCTTAACACAGAATATATTCCCATAGTCTATACAGTACCGTAATCTCCCCCGTACTGGGCGTCGTCAAAGGGCACTCCATAGGTATGGTACAAAACCAAAATCGTATAAGGCGCGCTAGGGTAGGTGACACGGCATAACCAGGCAATGCTAGGGTAGATATACCAATTACGCATCCGGGCTAGTGGTAACGCGTAGCTGCTACTACCGCCCACCTCGAAAAAACACCCCCAAAATCAAAGAAACAGTAGTGGCCACCAAATCAATCCAAAGTCAGAGTATAATATCGAAGGAGTGCGTTCGATCAGAAGAATGACCTCATTGGCCCGAGAATCGCTCCTGTTTTAGCCACCTTATGCCAACTCACAGGAGTTGGGTCCACGTGTTTACCTTACAGGAAACGCCGCCACCAACCTACTTCATTCTGGAATCTCCACCGCGTACACGGTTGTTAAAGTGGTTTTCGGAGTTGGCAGAGAGTATGACAACTTCCGATCCCGGTCTCTTCAACAACCAACGTTATTATAACACCGCGATCATTTAAAAATAATTATACTTTCAAAACCAAAATAAAACATCTATTTCAAAACCATATAAATATGATATCATTTATATTTTTAAAACCCCAAATCAATACGATATCATTTAGACCCAAACCAATATAATGTCATATTATTTTCCAATATATATTCTTTTCCAAAATCGTAGGGTTTTCAAAGTAAATATTTAGAAATCAAAACTCTTGAATATAATATTTTCAAATTATACTACCTTGAAAATCATAACCTTGAAACAAGTTTCCATCTCTTAAATGGTTAAATATTAAATTACCTTTATAAAACAAAATAGCTTCTTTAGATTTCACAAATCAATTTCAAATACCGATTTAAACTACCAAATACCATTTCAATTCTTATGTTTCAAAGCTTTAAATATTTCACCATTTCAAAAACAAACTCATTTGACAATCCCATATATATTAAATTCAATTACTTATTATTTAGACTTGAAATATTTACTTAATGAATTCAATATAATTTAAGAAAAACTTTAACTTCACATAACTGGAAAATCTTTCAATTTATTATATTCATTTAAATCAATCTGATATTCATTTAAATCACTCTACACAAAAATCAAGTTATAAGATCATATCCTTTACAAATTCTAACTTTTTATTTAATTCTAATTTAACTTGATATTCATCTTCCAACCTTATTCTCATTTAAGTCAATAGAACTTCCAGAAATTAAATTTTAAATAAATGCTTAATCGTATTTGATCTTAAAAAATCAAACTTTATTTTATACTTCAAATCAAAATTTATACAAAGCTTAAAAACTGGAAATTACTATATATAAATAACCTTTATCAATAACAAAATCAATATTCCATAAGCCATATATATAACTTTATAAAACCATAGAAAATTATTTCAAAAATAATTTTATATATATACCGCGGTGCCTGTATAAAATTTTCTACCCTATGGTCAAGTGATACGGATGTTTATCATTTCAATCCGAAATTTAAAATAAAAATGCGGTTGTATATCATTTCAAACCGCAATCCCGAATGAAATGAAAATACAAGATGACTTGCAGTTTATACAATATAAATATAGCATCCATTCATCCAAATATCAATCATCAACCATTATTTGCAGTCATCATCCAATTTAAACAATCATCGATATAGAGCATATAAATTATACAGGTAATAAATAACAGGTATTAACTAACAGTTTTATATTCAACAATAAATTTAATAACTGTTAAACTAGCAGTTTATATGCAAATAAATAAATTTAATAACTATTGAACTAGCAGTTATATGCAATAAATAAATTCTAACTGTCAATCTATATGCAATAAATAAAATAAATTAACAGTTAAATTAAATAAATGCGAATTAACTGAGATGATGAATAAAACATGCTAAACAATCATAAATATTTTTTTTACTCATATCTTAAGTCAAATTAACAAACATAAGAAATTCTAGAAGTTGTGAGTGGGTTAAAACACTCACCTTTTGAATTTAAATCGAATTTAAATCCGATTTAAACCCAAAATTTCGATGGTTTCCAAATCTGTCCAAACCAGTGTCAAAAGATCTGGAATTTAATTACGATCCTAACAAAAAAAATCTCGCGTAAATCGGAGGTTGTATGAGAAAGTTATGATTATTCAAACGAATTTGAAATCAAAATTTAACAAATAAAAAAAAACAAACCTCACCTACCAACCAGAAGGCGCCACATCACCGCACTCTATCTTCCCGCTCAGGCACGAACGCAACCCTACGCGCTCAAATGAAACGCTGCACATCCCCTTGACCGCACGTTGACCACCGAACCCCAAAGCCACCGGCCACCTGAGCTCCGCCGCATACCTCCTGTCGCCACGCCTCTCATCGCCGTACCGAGACCCCCCTCCAACACCTCAGCAACAGCCCGCCGTCGAGCAAACGTGTGGGTATTCCAAACCCTAAAACGTGAATTTTCAATCACCACACGTCGTTCGAGACCGAGCGAAGACCCCCGATAAACTCCCAACGATGAGCTCTACAAAACCCCTCTCCTGATTTGATCGATTGGACCTCCGATTAAAACCCCAAAAATCCAATTTTGACCGCGATTTGCCGTTGAATTGGGCATCGATTGCAAAAACAGAAACCACGCGTAGATTCGTTTCGATGAGATCTACAACATATATTTTTTTGAAATTCTTCTGTGAAGTTTAATTTTTGACTTTGAATTTGATTTTTTTTAAATTGAACATGGATCTAGAGTTTCTAGCCATTGGAGGAAGAGAAGGAACTGATGAAATGAACGCACAAACAAATGAGAATAGATGGGGCTAGGGTTTATAACTAGGTTTATATAGGTAGGTTAGAGATTTGAATAGATGGATCGGATAAACAAACTGCTAACGCTAACGTGGCCCAAAAAGCCCGTTCTGACCCGGAACGAAATTGGGTCAACCCATATATCAAAATAGGTATTTTAAAATATTCTGAACGCGATGGAAAAAGTTTCACGTCCAAATTCCATCGTATGAAGAAGTTATCCTGAAATCAATATTTCCAAATTGATTTCAAATTGATTTCAATTAAATCGATTTCAAGGCGTTTCGCGTTCGCACGATCAAACGACAAGTCCGATCGCTACGAAACTTAAAACCCTACAATAATTCACTATTACGGATTCGATGAAACTGGTTTCGTCGAAATCTGAGTCCGTGACAAAAATGGCTATTTTTATATTAATTAAATGAATAAGAATTAGTGAATAATTCCAATTTCTATATTTCAGTTTTAGTATTGGAAAATTTTATCATTTAATAATCCTCAAATATTTACATTGATTTTAAAAAAAATCTTTATGTCAATTTAGAGTTGATACATCTATCAGTTGAAGTGTCAAATCTTCTATTTCATTATATTCAAAATTATAAATTGAGTTCTCAAAATTTCTATTGAATTAACTAGTCAATGATTATTCCATCTAGAATTTTAAGTAAATGGATTCAAATGTTGGGTTCAAAACTATTATTTTAATATTCTTGAATTTTAGTTAAATCTCTGTTAACGTAATATCTTAAACGTTAAATTTCATTTATTTTGCAATATTTCCATTAAATTAATAAATATTGCTTTCTATACTTAAATCTATATTAACAAAATACTAGCTTTGGATTGATAGAATTTGATTTACCAAAGTTTACTTACCCAATACAAACCATATTAATTTGCCGTCTATTGGTTCTTAATTGTATTTTTAAGTTCGTTACCTATCCACCTTGATTATAATCCCATATATATAGCAAATTTAGGTAGCCTTAATGTTACTACACTAATCTACAATCAGTTTCAATTAATATAGAATTAAATCCTAATTACTTACCATTTATTTATAAATTAGATTACCTTCCAAATAAATTTGATTCCTAAGTATTTGATTGGATTGCCATCTTTACTATGTCCCTTATTAATTAGCTTCAAATTCTGCAATTTCACTTCTTAAATCCACCCTTTGCTATAATATAAATAAAATTTTCATTGGTTACATTTCACATAAATGTATCATTTATTTACATTTATTACAAACTTATTTCCAATTCCAACTAACAATCTAAATAAATGAATAAGCAACCTACAATAAACATTTCCGTTACTTTTTGTCACATACCAAATCTTTTATTACAAAATCAATTTTGGCATATATTTTCATACTACAAATTCAATTTACTTATGTTCAAATTATAGCCAAACCTTACTTTTAAATTATTTTATATGAAATTAGGATTTTATTAAGTTTATTAATTATTACCATTAATTGGCATTTATTACCTTGTATTCTCATTATCATTTCATAGGTATGATTCCCAATTATTACTTAAATCTATACTCACGTTTCCATTCAATTTGCACTTATTATGTATTATTTCAACAGCTTATTCATAACTTTGAGTAACGACCCAAAATTTTCTAAGCCGAAAATTCCAGATAGTTAAG
The DNA here is from genome assembly GCA_030765085.1 of Allium cepa. Lineage (NCBI taxonomy): Eukaryota > Viridiplantae > Streptophyta > Magnoliopsida > Asparagales > Amaryllidaceae > Allium > Allium cepa. The sequence continues at coordinate 504,245,002 of CM060945.1, forward strand.
GAAAAGAAGAAAGAGATAGAAGAAGAAGAACAGAAACACCAACATCTCACACTCGCAGCGGATAAAATATAATAATAAATAACAGTTTACAGAAGAATACTATATCTGTTAATTACATTTAATAACATCAGAGCTACACATATATACAGATACTGGACATACACAAATCATGTCTTAGATACACAATAATATACTACAGCGGAAATACTCTACACGATATAGCCATCCAGCTCGCCTTCTGAGCTCCAGAACGTACCTACCTGAAAATCTGTAATACTCGGTCTGACCCGAGCATTACACCAAAGTAACACCCGGGTCAGGCTGGAAACCAACGTGAGTAAACTCATCTAACATGGAATACTAAGGCAATCAACTCATATAAACCCGGGTAATATATCAATTCAACAATTCCCAATTTGCAATAGACAACACTTATTTCACACAACAATTTCTAAGTATCAAGCTCAGATAAAATAACCCAATTTACTTGAATCATTCATTCCAGCCCTTTTTTTTTCACAAATCAATTTATTTAAAATTCGAGGTGGTTTCGGGTATTTCCAAATACCCGATCTCGGTCTCTTCGACTCTCGTTTGTCATTCTAACCCAAGATTATTTCCCATGAAATACACGACATTTCATATCAAAGAAATTAACTCATTCAAAACATCAAATGTCATCCAATCATCCATAAGCAAAACATAATCACAACAAATTTAATTTAATTAACCCTGATTGAATTTCCAATCTCAATCTCTTAAATTTCTTCATTCAACATTAATAAATTTTCAAATTTATGAACCAATCATCCCTTCATTTTTCATCTGAATTAATCACCTAGGATTAATTATCCTTCAATTATATTCAAGTAATAATCTTTAATTAGTTTCACCAACTAATCCCAAACGGAAATTAACCCTTAACCACTTCACAAATTAATTAACTATATTGATTTCATTAATCTTTAATTACTTGTATAACTAATTCCTCATACGGTTCTTAGCATTGATAATTTATCCTAGTTAATCAATTTTAATTACGCCATTAATTATATAATTTAGTGACTTCTCATTTACATTTCAATTTATCCTATTCTAATTAATTTCTTCAATTCAACTACAATATTAACCATTCTCAATTTAATCTCAACCTGTTGTTAACAATCCCTTTTTATTTACTTCATTTAACAAATAAATTCCTCCTTAATCAAATTTCTTAATTAAACTCTTGATTAATCACACCAAGTGATTATATTTTATTAATTAGAATAAGTAATTACTTATTTAATCACCCAATGATCATTCTAATTTTAGTGAACGTAATTAATTAATCCGAATCATTAATTTATTGAATTAATTAATTATCCATTTAAATTTCCCTACCTATTTAATGAATTACCAACCATTAACACTAAATTGAACCATCTTCTTATTTTATGATTTAAGTTTACAACAATTTAAACTCAAATGCTTCGAGTCAAACAACAATTAAGCGAGAATCAACCAAAACCAAAGTCACAGATTATCAGCACACATTCAATCAACTCAATCAATCAACCAATTATTTAAATTCAACCATTTAAATTTAAATAATACCATACGAGTGATTACTCACCTTTGATTTGTGCAATCCACTTCAATCTCAACTCGGTCTCTTCATGATTTAAGAACCTTGATTTTTTTTTTATTTTTTTCCAATCCTAAATTTATCCCATTGCAAAGTATTGCTGCCCGAGTCCAATGTGACTTGCTATGTAATTTTAGACCTCGTATAAACGTTATACAATTTATTAACATTTGAAATAATTTAAAACTATCATTGACATACTAATTTAAATCCAAATTTTAATTTAACAACTATCACTTGCCTGGCTTGAGAAAGCAACCCACGAACTCACTTCCTTTACACCGACATCACCTCGACCTACTTCTTCTTCCTCCATACTTTCCCACTACGCCCTGAAACCAAATTTCACGACCATCACAAACACGAACGAAACCTACCACCGATGATTGACTGAAATCCACCATCACCTCTCCCTCCTCCACCTCAATCGAACGCACGCCACCACAACACGGCCGCGGCTCCCAATCAAAATGCGACACACGATAACGCTTCGACCTGCCATCTACAGATACCACAACCCAACGTACGACTCCATAGGTTTCCGCGTACCAGACCTTGATGCCATCACCCACGCGCTCACGCGATAGCGCTCGCCACGCGATAACCCTTCCTCCACGTGAAATCGGTCGCGCCTTGCTCGCGAGCTCGAGCAGCTTCGGCCCCTTGATTACAATTTGATTTAGATTGAAGAATTTAAAATTTGAATGGAAGAGGGTCGCGATTCATTCAACAGCCATTTTTTTTTCAATTGAATTCTGATAAAAGTTAGAGAGGGGATGAGGACACGGTAAAAAAGTTAGGGAAGCTTCTAGCATACGCGAACACTAAATAATTAAATATGAAAATATCTCGTTCCCCAAACGTGAAACCCCGAACCCCGAATCAACCATGCCGACAGTCGTTCTTAAAGTTTTACCCGCATTGCAAACACAATGGAACGTGTTTCGGAGGCCGATTTGAACGTATGTGTGAGTTACGGAATTAAACGATCGATTTTAAATTAAATCGATTAAAATAAATCTAAGCGTTTCGAACTGCCATGGTCAAACGACAACTCCGATTGCTTCGAAAATTGAAATCCGATAATAATTCAATATTACGGACTCGATGGAACTAGTTTCATCGAATTCCGAGGCTGTGCCTCGGAAGGCTATTTTCAGGTTCCAATTTCAACGATATATTATGAAAATTGAACAAATTACCTTTAAATTAAATTTCAACCATTCTATTATCTTCAGTATCCTCATTATAGATTTTACAAGCCTTCAAATTATTTTAAACAGGCATAAAAAATCTCAAATTCAACAATTTACCCAATTTCAATTATATAATTCAATACTTTAATTATCTAATAAATATTAATATTTGGAATTCAAGCTTAAATTAACCTTTTAAATATTTTAAGAATCAATTAACTATTCAAATTTAAATTGCTAAAAATTCCGGGTCGTCACATTCCTCCCCCTTAAAAGAATTTCGTCCCCGAAATTACTAGTTAGGAAGAATGGCCCAATACCCGATTACTTTCCCAAAACTTTCAATTCAACATCCTACTAACCATCCTTTACTAAAGACCCACTATTACCTTAAGCAACTTCCAAAACCTTCTATAGTTTCAAATAACACCCCTTTACTCAATCGTTTAAATTTCAATTAAAAACCAAATTTTGAATTATCAAAATTTTCTCAATCAAACTCCCTAAATTTCCGAATTTTTTTGCCAGCGTGTCCTTTGCGCGGCTAGCTCGGTACTACTACAAAAGGCCTCTAGGGGCTCCCAAATTCCAAAAAGAAAACAAAAGCCAAGTGGCTACATCAAAAACCCAATCCAATATCATACAGAATCACAATACGTACCTTTCAGTCGGGCAATTCAAATTTATCTTTTAGAACCAAATCCAATTTCCTTTTTCCTTTATAACACCTGCATATCTTTACTTAACAATAATATCCAATCGTAACATTTCCAATCATTTTATACATTTCCTCACATATGTTTCATACCTGCTTCGATTCAAATTAGCTTTCTCCTTTCATATGAATTCCATTTATCTTCACTTCTGAGTATCTAATTTTACCTTTCATATATCACCGATTCATATTAGTTTCATCTTCTAATTTACGTTAGTTTTTAATTTGAAATCGTTTTGTCGTTAACCAAAATTTTTCCCAAAAATTTCAAAAATTTTCTAACTCCCAAAATTTTCGGAAAATTTTGGCAGAGTCCCCTTTGTACGGAGGAGCTTTTGCAATTTGACAAGAGATATAAATATATATACATCGACCCACCCGGTCGGAAAAGGCAAAAACAGTTCATATTTCCTATTTTTATTGCGTAGGCGTACCTTATTTAGCATTTTAAGCAAGCAGCTTATTTATTTTAGCAATTAGTGCAATCCAAACCAGCCAAACGGCTTCCTGGTACCTGTACTTACTCAATTTAAATATGTAAGTGCCATATAAGAAAATCTATTTGCATCGCACTTATTTTTAATGGCTAAACACAAGCATTTAACTTATATTCAATAGCTAAACACATATATATCATAAGCAACAAGCACCAAAACGCTTCCCATAAGCTATTTATAAAATCTTAAAGCTAATTCAATTGCTTTCAACCAATTTCTAAACCATTCCATTTAATTTCAATGGTTTGCAACTCAATTTCTTACATTCCATTAATTTTTTACCCAAACGAGCTCATGTTTACTTCAATTAATTTAAAAACCAATTTATTTAATCTCTCTCAACCCAAAGAATTTTAATTTCTTTTGTTTGCAACAACGATAATTGTTTTTATATAAAATCGGCGATACTCGCTTAAAGAGTATCCATTTCAGTTTATAATCTACTTTAAATTAATTTTCAACTCATTCTGAATTTAATTTAATTTCATTTCTATTTTATTTACCATCCATACATTGCATTTCATTTCATCTTCGCATTGGATTTATTCTAACCATTAGTTGAGCTTGGCACATTCAATACTTATAAATTAATAACCAATTCCCAAATTAATTCAATCCAAGTTTTTATTGAATGGGCTTCACCCCTATTCGAAGCCAAGCTTCCATAAATTTTTAAACTTAAGTTAGTTTACTTTAATTTATTCCAACATCAAAATTAAGTTTACTTTTATTTGATTCACATTTAATCAACTTCCATTAAATTCAGTAAGCCCATCCATTTAAATTTTAATTTTAATTCACCTTCTCAATTTATTAAAATAATATCCAACCACATACTGAACTCATTTATGCTCCAAATTAATATACCACCAAACTTAAGTTCAGTCTGATAATCCAATTCCAATCACTACTGTGGTTTTGTTTTTATTCAATTAGACTTCATCCATTTATTATTTAACTCAATTAACCCATTTTAATTTTTAATTCAATTACTTAATTCGTTATCGAATTTATTTTATTAATACATGGTCATTCTCAATTTATTTTTATTCACTTGGGTTTTGTGTGCAACCCAAACCATTTCTATTATAATTCGCTTTTATTTCCCTCAACAACACTTTCATTTTATCAAAATTTACTTGCAAATTTCATTAAATATTATTCAAATCACACTTGGATTTTATTTGCAATTCAAACCATCACATTTTTCAATCCAACTCTATTTCATTTTTATTTTACCATATCTCCTCTTATTTAATTCATTATCAAACCCAAGTCGAATTCTATTTATAACTCGAATTCATTTCCAAACTTCATTATCTACTTACAATCCATTTTAGTTATCCGGGTTAAATTTTATTAACATACTCTATCAAACAATTATTTAGTGCATTAGCTTACTTCCAATTTTACCAAGATTCGATTTTATTACAAAAATCACATCATTTAAATTTTTCCCGAGCACAAATTTTATTTTATAACTCCAGTTTGTATTCCTCTTTTATTTTCCCCAAAATTTCAACACTTTTTTTTTTACAATTTAGAAATGCTTTTAAATTCAGATATTATAATTAAAATAGCTTTTTATAAAATATTACTTATAACTCGATGTCTCAACCAGTCCATCCTTGTTCTCACAGAAATTCAATCATACGTTGATCAGGCGTAGGACTGAAAATCTATAAGTACTTGGTAAACCCGTTTTCAACACCCAGTAAAAGTACTTCGAAAATAATTTTACTAAAAATATCGAAAACAGGTTTTGAAAATAGAGGAAATATCTTTAGTGAGAATGCTCTGAAAATCATCACCCCCATTCCATGGTCACAGTTACATACCAGGTTTACGTTGCAGTCGCAACAAAAGTCCATGTAACTGCAGGCTCTCCGCGGCACTCTGAGTTTCGCTGTCGAAATGAAACTTCTCCACTCCTACATAGGTCGCAGTCTACCGAGATAAACTCAAACGCAGACTGTTGGCTCTCAACGGCACACACGACTTTCGCAATGTTACCATAGGTCGTAGTTACATTCTGGGTTACGTCGCAGTCACAACAAAAGTCCATGTAACTGTTGGCTCTTTGCGGCACACACGACTTACGCTATGGTAAACTCAACTCATAATCCTAAGGAACTAGTTTTGTCCGGACTCCTCACAGGATCAACTTTAGAACCCCCTTGGGCTCAAGGCAGCACCACCCGGTGGCACTCCTGAGAAGTCCATTTCAAGGAAGCGCCTTTTTCCCCAAAGCTATCATCAAAACACTTTATATTATACACATATAGTATCTTTCAAATCATATACCTAGTATGAATTTTATCAAAGCTCCTTTACACAAAATCGATTATCCCAAAATCGATAATTCTTCGAACTAGGCTTTCCAAATTCAATATTGATTTTACCCAAAAGTCAAAAGCCTTTCCAAATTCAAAGGTTCCCGAAACCGTTTCCAAAATCCTCATAAGATCCTTTATATATATACAGATATATATAATTTTTAAAACCTTGGATCACTTTAAACTCGTATAAAATTCCTTTTATACTACAAACACCTACAAAATCATTTTCTTCCAGCAATAGATTCAACAAGGGAAGAATATATAACAAAGATATAACTTTGTTTACCCAAAATCAAATATTCACTTTTGATTACTCTTTCCAATATCAATTTCCTTTCTATTCACATTCACTTAAATTTTCCATTCACTTATTCACATTTGCCTTAATCCTCATTTGGATTATCACTTCAATCCTTATCTCAATTGTATATTTAATCAATAACAGTTTGAACTCCGACCAGTTTATATTTAGGAAATAGCTTGAAAATTTTGAAAATAGATAAGTAGTTGAAAAATAATCAATAGTTTGCAAAATAGTTGTAGAATAATTGACTAATTGTAAAAGAGTTGGAAAATAGTTAAATAGTTATAGAAATCTTAAATAATTGTGAAATAGTTGTAAAATATAAATTAATTCGTAACTTAGTTGAAAATTAATAATTAGTTTATAAAATAGTTGTAAAATAGTTAAGAGTTCCAAAAGTTGTGGCAAAACCAGTTTAAAATAGTTTAGGTTTAAAAAGAAAGTTGTATAGTAAATAGATAAGAAAATAGATTTAAAACTATTTATATTAAAACAATTTACATTGGAAATGGTCTAGAGTCAAAACTGTTCACTTCCCCAACCATTCAATTTAAATTTCCTCTCCATTTAAATTAACCCAATCCCAATTTAATTTACTCCAATTTCCATTGGACTTGATTCATTTCCAATTCAAATTGAATTGATTCTCAACTCCTTTCTAACTTCAAATCAAATTCCATTTGATCTTTAAATTTGTACAACTTTAAGTATAATTTCAATTTTACATCTTCTATTTATAATCAATTACATTCACATTTTACTTTTAACTCAGAATTATACATTTTATTTAGCCAATATATTTTTATTATTCCATAAACATTTAATCAAGATTCCAGAGTTTAAACAAATTTCCAAAATTTCAATATCACCTTAAAATTCAACTATACAAAATTCTTTGGCAAATTCATTTATCCCCTTGAATCTCAAAACCAAACCCAGTTCTCCTACAATTCCAATTTAAAACAATACGGTAGCAATTTCTCTTCTAGAAACTCGAAAATGAACATCGATGATGCTGCAGTCATCACCGACTTTATTTTCCAGTGACCAAAAGAGTTCAATGCTTTTATCTCTTTAAAAACATTTCCAAACATTTTTAATTTCAAATCTTCCAGATTTCAAGTTAAACACAAAATATTTTTGAAATAATACTATTATTTCTCCAAAACCTTTGGAAACCACTTTCAAATCCAAAGGAATTTTAAATTTCCCAAAAATTCCAAATTTCCAATCCATCCAATTTATATTTAAATATTACTCTGGAATTCTATTTCAAATTATAATCTTATTTATTTATGAAGTTTATTTCAACTTATAAATTTCATTTACAATCTATATTTCAAATTCCATTTTGTTATATAAGTTTATTCTTCAACTTGGTTATAAATTTTAATTTGGTCGTATTTTATTTTTCTTCTTAACTTAATTCCAATAATTTAACAACCAATCTCCTAAATATTCATTAGAAGGGAATATTGCTTTATATATCAAAATATATTTTTATATAAAATCATTTAAAATCTTTATAAGCAAATAACAAGTACGCTCTCATATATATATATACACTCAACTCATTCTAGAGTTCTACGAACTCTATTTAATGAGTAATCCCCACCAGAGCCAAGGTTCTCGCTTAACCTTCCAGTTCTGATACCAAAAGTAACGACCCGAAATTTTCTAAGCCGAAAATTCCAGATAGTTAAGGAAAAGAAGAAAGAGATAGAAGAAGAAGAACAGAAACACCAACATCTCACACTCACAGCGGATAAAATATAATAATAAATAACAGTTTACAGAAGAATACTAAATCTGTTAATTACATTTAATATACATCAGAGTTACACATATATACAGATACTGGACATACACAAATCATGTCTCAGATACACAATAATATACTACAGCGGAAATACTCTACACGATATAGCCATCCAGCTCGCCTCCTGAGCTCCAGAACGTACCTACCAGAAAATCTGTAATACTCGGTCTGACCCGAGCATTACACCAAAGTAACACCCGGGTCAGGCTGGAAACCAGCGTGAGTAAACTCATCTAACATGGAATACTAAGGCAATCAACTCATATAAACCCGGGTAATATATCAATTCAACAATTCCCAATTTGCAATAGACAACACTTATTTCACACAACAATTTCTAAGTATCAAGCTCAGATAAAATAACCCAATTTACTTGAATCATTCATTCCAGCCCTTTTTTTTCACAAATCAATTTATTTAAAATTCGAGGTGGTTTCGGGTATTTCCAAATACCCGACCTCGGTCTCTTCGACTCTCGTTTGTCATTCTAACCCAAGATTATTTCCCATGAAATACACGACATTTCATATCAAAGAAATTAACTCATTCAAAACATCAAATGTCATCTAATCATCCATAAGCAAAACATAATCACAACAAATTTAATTTAATCAACCCTGATTGAATTTCCAATCTCAATCTCTTAAATTTCTTCATTCAACATTAATAAATTTTCAAATTTATGAATCAATCATCCCTTCATTTTTCATCTGAATTAATCACCTAGGATTAATTATCCTTCAATTATATTCAAGTAATAATCTTTAATTAGTTTCACCAACTAATCCCAAACGGAAATTAACCCTTAACCACTTCACAAATTAATTAACTATATTGATTTCATTAATCTTTAATTACTTGTATAACTAATTCCTCATAAGGTTCTTAGCATTGATAATTTATCCTAGTTAATCAATTTTTAATTACGCCATTAATTATATAATTTAGTGACTTCTCATTTACATTTCAATTTATCCTAATCTAATTAATTTCTTCAATTCAACTACAATATTAACCATTCTCAATTTAATCTCAACCTGTTGTTAACAATCCCTTTTTATTTACTTCATTTAACAAATAAATTCCTCCTTAATCAAATTTCTTAATTAAACTCTTGATTAATCACACCAAGTGATTATATTTTATTAATTAGAATAAGTAATTACTTATTTAATCACCCAATGATCATTCTAATTTTAGTGAACGTAATTAATTAATCCAAATCATTAATTTATTGAATTAATTAATTATCCATTTAAATTTCCCTACCTATTTAATGAATTACCAACCATTAACACTAAATTAAACCATCTTCTTATTTTATGATTTAAGTTTACAACAATTTAAACTCAAATGCTTCGAGTCAAACAACAATTAAGCGAGAATCAACCAAAACCAAAGTCACAGATTATCAGCACACATTCAATCAACTCAATCAATCAACCAATTATTTAAATTCAACCGTTTAAATTTAAATAATACCATACGAGTGATTACTCACCTTTGATTTGTGCAATCCACTTCAATCTTAACTCGGTCTCTTCATGATTTAAGACCCTTGATTTTTATTTTTATTTTTTTCCAATCCCAAATTTATCCCATTGCAAAGTATTGCTGCCCGAGTCCAATGTGACTTGCTATGTAATTTTAGACCTCGTATAAACGTTATACAATTTATTAACATTTGAAATAATTTAAAACTATCATTGACATACTAATTTAAATCTAAATTTTAATTTAACAACTATCACTTGCCTGGCTTGAGAAAGCAACCCACGAACTCACTTCCTTTACACCGACATCTCCTCGACCTACTTCTTCTTCCTCCATACTTTCCCTCTACGCCCTGAAACCAAATTTCACGACCATCACAAACACGAACGAAACCTACCACCGATGATTGACTGAAATCCACCGTCACCTCTCCCTCCTCCACCTCAATCGAACACACGCCACCACAACACGGCCGCGGCTCCCAATCAAAATGCGACACACGATAACCCTTCGACCTGCCATCTACAGATACCACAACCCAACGTACGACTCCATAGGTTTCCGCGTACCAGACCTTGATGCCATCACCCACGCGCTCACGCGATAGCGCTTGCCACGCGATAACCCTTCCTCCACGCGAAATCGGTCGCGCCTTGCTCGCGAGCTCGAGCAGCTTCGGCCCCTTGATTACAATTTGATTTAGATTGAAGAATTTAAAATTTGACTGGAAGAGGGTCGCGATTCATTTAACAGCCATTTTTTTCAATTGAATTCTGATAAAAGTTAGAGAGGGGATGAGGACACGGTAAAAAAGTTAGGGAAGCTTCTAGCATACGCGAACACTAAATAATTAAATATGAAAATATCTCTTTCCCCAAAACGTGAAACCTCGAACCCCGAATCAACCATGCCGACAGTCGTTCTTAAAGTTTTAACCGCATTCCGAACACAATGGAACATGTTTCGGAGGCCGATTTGAACGTATGTGTGAGTTACGGAATTAAACGATCGATTTTAAATTAAATCGATTAAAATAAATCTAAGCATTTCGAACTGCCATGTTCAAAAGACAACTCCGATTGCTTCGAAAATTGAAATCCGATAATAATTCAATATTACGGACTCGATGGAACTAGTTTCGTCGAATTCCGAGGCTGTGCCTCGGAAGGCTATTTTCAGGTTCCAATTTAAACGATATATTATGAAAATTGAACAAATTACCTTTAAATTAAATTTCAACCATTCTATTATCTTCAGTATCCTCATTATAGATTTTACAAGCCTTCAAATTATTTTAAACGGGCATAAAAAATCTCAAATTCAACAATTTACCCAATTTCAATTATATAATTCAATACTTTAATTATCTAATAAATATTAATATTTGGAATTCAAGCTTAAATTAACCTTTTAAATATTTTAAGAATCAATTAACTATTCAAATTTAAATTGCTAAAAATTCCGGGTCGTCGCACTTTGAATCTATTTAATTTTCACATTTCTATTAATTGAATCCTATTCTATTTAATATTCTTATTAATATTTCACAAATTCAACATTTCTATTGGTTTTATCAATTTACCCCATATTCCTTTAAATTCATACCAATGTAAAATTTAATTCCATTTATTGCCTAAACTCTATTCAAACTTTATATCAAATGCAACAATTTCCACTATTTATTATTAATTGCAAAATGTAATTTAATTTGTACATTTTAATTACCCTTGATACATCAAATTTCAACATTCACTTTCCAATAAATAAAAGATTTCTGTTTCTTCCTAAATTTAAATTAGAAAACCTATTAAATAAACAAATTAAATTATCGAATTTTACGGGTCGTTACAAATACAAATTCATGTCCTAAGTGAAATATTTCTATTGAGACAATCCATACTTTGATCAAATATTGCCCCAACCAAATTATTCGACGATGCATTTCGAATAATGAGATAAGGAGTGTTCTTTCATTTTGTCACAATCAAGGTGCGGTGGGAATTTCGGTCCTCGAAAAACTGCAGAAAAGGTGCTTCAGTGTGGTTTATATTGGAGACTCATTTGAATTTTGTAAAACTTGTTATCGATGTCAAATACTTGGACGAATTTATCGACGAGATATGATGCCTCTAAACATCTTACGATCGAAATCTTTGATGTTTTGGGTATCGACTTTATGGGACCTTTTCTCAATTCTTTTGGAAACTTTTATATCCTTCTCGTTGTTGATTACGTCTCAAAATGGGTCGAAGCAATTTTTTGCAAAACCAGCGACCATAGAATTGTTGTGAAATTTCTCAAATAAAACATCTTTTCGAGGTTCGGCATACCTCGCATAATACTCAGTGATAATGAGACCTATTTTTGCAATCGTTCTTTTGAAACTTTAATGAAAAATACTCAATAACCCACAAGTTATCCACTCCATATCATCCTCAAACTTATGGACAAGTAGAAGTTTCAAATCGACAAATCAAACAAATTTTGGAGAAAACTGTTAACAAAATCGAAAAGATTGGTTTTAGAAATTGACCGACACTCTTTGGACTTACTGTACTGCTTTTAAAACTAACCTTGGGAAGTCCCCATTTCGTTTAATTTATGGTAAAGCTTGCCATTTGCCCATTGAAATCGAACATAAAGCGTTGTGGGCAATAAAGAACTTAAACTTTGATCTTGAAAAAGCTGGCGAAAGCCAAAAACTTCAACTCACCGAAATAGAAGAACTTAGGAATGACGCGTTTGAGAACAAGAAAATTTATAAAGAAAGAACCAAAGTTTTTCATGACAAGTCAATCCTAAGGAAAATGTTTTTGCCAAACCAGAAAGTTCTTTTATATGACTCAAGACTTCATTTATTCCTCGAGAATCTTAAATCAGAACGGACCAAACCTTTTGTGGTGCGAGGTGTTTTTCCACATGGTGCTGTAGATATAGAAAACCCTAGGGATGGATCGATTTTAAAAAACCAACGGTCATTATTTGAAACCTTTCTTGGAATTACCCAGTAATTAAGAGGAGGTGCTCATGATTCTTCACAAGCCAAGCTACGTATAGTAAGAATGTTAACCTTCTTTTGTAAATATATACGTATTTTCCCTGTTACACTCATTATATCATGCATTGACTGTGGGGACACAGTCAAAATTAAGTGTGGGGGGGTCTCATTTTCATTATTTTAGTTTTTCATGGCATTTTTGAAATTTTATTTTCTTTTAACTAAAAAAAATCTCAAAATTTCTAAATCTCAAAAACATTTTCTTTATAGCATTTAGATTTATTTTTGAAGAAACACTATAGGATAAGTATAAGTTTTGGTTAAATAATTAAAAAAATGAAAATTTATTTGTCTTAACAAAAATAAATAAAAATGAATCTTGATTACAAATAACAATGGTTTAACTAGTATATAAGAAGGTTCATTTGTGTTAATTATGAAGTATATCCTAATTGAAAATCTTTTTTTATAAAAGTTGCAAACTTAAAGTATAGGATATAACATTTTTATCATCTAAGTAAATGGTGCTAAGATGATTTTGAAAAACTCTCTCTTTCAAAATAATAATAATAATAATAATAATAATAATAATAATAATAATAATAATAATAATAATAATAATAATAATAATAATAATAATAATGTATATAATTTTAACACCTAGGGTCATGTGTTCACACTCGTGTGTTCACACGCCATGCTCTGTATCCTTCACAAGTATGCCCATAACGCAGTGCAAGATCGGTATATCTGGCCTCAGTTTATTTGACTTAGGTGTATGTATATAAAAATTATTTTTAATAACGCCTATAGTCGATAAGTGTTCACACTTGCGTGTTCACTTGCCATGCTCTGTATTTCCCCTCACATTAGTTGTAACAACCCGCCCTTCTGACCGCCCCTAGTCGGTAATTAAACCAACTTGAAACGTTCAAAATGACGGATTGTTATTCAGTTTATAGAGTTTAAACAGAATCAGCCACAGAAACACAGAATAATTATATTTCACATAATGAATTTTCTTACATATATCAGAGTTTGTACAATGCATCAATTTATACAGCGGAATATTTCTTTAAAGTACAAAAATAAATCCTCGAAAAGCTAAAGTGAAGCGTTATCCCCAACTCTCTCTAACTTCGCTGCCCGAAAATCTTCAAGCTGTAAAATACTGGGTCTGACCCGAGTATTACATTCAAAAGAAAATAATACACGGGTCAGTCTAATTCAAACTCAATTATTAGTGCATAGAGGCAATAATAATTAAATAATTAAATAACAATTAGACGACAGTTTCAATATAAATTCACCTATCCGATCCTTTAACAAGAAATCGGATAATGGTAAATATAACACTTAACAGTGTTAAACAATAAATCAGTAGATTCAAATTATCAACGAAGATAGATGAAGGGATTATTAACGAAGATAATTTAGCAAAAACATCAGAATTGCCTAAACGGTAATTAACAACAAAATCATCAAAATGCGATTCAAAATATATTGAATTGGCAACATAAAACAATTTCCATCAATATAAAATATCAATTAAAACATTAGATCTAGTAGGGCTGCAGTACACGCACTCGTGCACGGCCTCGCCATATTTAAAATGTTAACTCTGTGTGACTGCAGTTCACGCTTGCGTGCACTGCCACGCCACTGCCGTAATGAAATATGCAAAAGATCATAAATCAAAACAAAATAGTATATCAATAAAATTAATACCGTGTGGCTGCAGTTCACGCTTGCGTGCACTGCCTTGCCACTATCGTGATGATGTACTCAAAAGATCAACGAACCAAAATCAATGAAGGTTCAAATATCAATGCCACGGCATCAATGGTCAAAACAGACAACATGGAAAATGTGCACGTATGTATACAATGAAGGTTCGCAAACGAACACAAGGTCAAATCCGAATATCGGGTTCAACTCAACTGTAATTTGAAAAACAAATCCAACCGCATAAACCAACAAGGGCAAACTGCATACATATGAACTGCAGTTGAAACAATCAAATAGCCAGGAAACTAAACAGTCAAGCAACGACAACATAAGTGCCGAGCTCGACTGGACAACACAAGCAAAATGCATGAACAAAGCATGCTACAGGTCTCACTACATGGATGGACAAGAAAAGCGCATATCAAGTATGCAACTACCAAACTGGGTCAAGCAAGTGCAACAGGCACAAAGGCCACAGGTTGGCAATAATTAATTTGCACACAAACTGAACCAACAGAGCACAAAGGCTCAATAACAAAGTGCACAAAACAATTTCAAGTGAAGTCAATTAAAAATCAAGGCATCAAGTATACACAAATTTATGCAAACCAGTACAGTTTGCATATTGAAACCAAGTGCATGAAGGCTACATCAAGTATACAAGTATGCCTATATATATATACGTATACACATGGTTCAGTATACACATACATATCTACACTAAATAAAACAGGATCAGCAAAGACCGGAGTACAGTCAAAGTGGAAACATAAACTAACATACACATATATACATCCAAGAATGTATGTACACATGTGATGTTATACCACATAGATAACACTAAAAAAAAGGTTCAACTTGTATGTCACAGTAACCAAGTAGCATGTGACAATATCAAGTGAATTCACCAAAAATTCAACTAGCAGTATGCAGTGACAATTTAAATCAAGCTGCAACATGTACATAAAGATGATTAGGTTACAACAGTTTTTTTTTAAATATGAAGATAATGTGGTCAAAGTAACATGGAGTGATACCAGACCACACAATCGAGCAATGCCAAATGCATAGTGGAACAACAAGGGACAAAGGCTACATATGAAACAAGCAGGTGTATCCCAGATAAGGCCACATAGAACAAGCACAAAGGCTACAGGCTTCAACCAAAACAGGTGCACAATTGTACACAAAAAAAAATCAACATGGCACATAGGATAATCAAAGTCTACAAGAGTGCACGTATGCACATGTATGAATGCACATACATGTTTAAATCAAATGAAACAGCACTTAGTATAAACAAGTGCCAAAAGTAGTTTAAAGGAATTTATAACAAAACCAGCAGGAACTAGTGAATATTCCAAATGAACAGAAGTGAAAAATTCACAAATGAATAAATTAAAAATGTCAGGCGGCCGAAATCATGGAACGACAAGAACAAAATCAACAAAACATCAGCGAATCACTCGGCAATAGCAAGTTCTACCAACACAAAATCAAGCAGCATTTTTTTTCTTTTTCAAAATCAAACAAGGTTAAACTCGAACGAATTCATCATCGTAAAAATCAGTGAAAGTCGAAGGCAACAAGAATCTGACCAAGTCAAATAAAATCATCAACATTGTAACAAAGTCGAATGACCAGATAAATTTAATCAGTTACTCAAGCAACAAAATTCCAATTTTGATCAAGCTAGGAAACACTAGAAGCTCGAATAAGATGTGAGTAAAGAATATTACTCACCTTCGCTTAAAGCAGTCGCGAGCACGAAGAAGAAAGCGTCGATCGATTGAGCTACAAAGGTCGGCCGCCTTCGATTCTATAAAGCCCTAATTTTGGAACGAAGGACGAAAAGGAATACTCGAGGCCGCCATTAAATTTTTTATTTACTCGTTTTTTTTTTCTGAAATGAAGAGGGTTTCAGATATAAAAGAGAAGCGGAGACGTGATTTTGGGCACGATTTAGGGCGTGGTTGAAGGTGTAGGTAATGGCGTGTTTGTAGGGATGATAGATCGTGTTTGTAGCTGATAAAAGTAAGGCAGTTGTACTAATTATGTTATATATTATTATTATTATTATTTTTCATTTTTTTAAATTTTGAATTCAATTTGTTTTGTATAAATTCTCTTTGACACGTTTATATGTCGTATACTCACATATCAACTCAGAACGCCCCGAAAATTTAAATCCGGTAATAATACAATATTTCGGACCCAATGGAACTGGTTTCGTCGAATTCCGAGACCGTACCTCGGAAGGCTATTTTTAAATTCAATTTAAACGATAACATTTCAAAACTATACGAATCACTTTCAAATTCATTTCTGAAGCTTCTATTATCTTCAGTATAATCAATGTGAGTTTTCTAAGCCTTTAAATCATTTTTAATCAGCTTAAAATTGAAGATTCAAAATTTTATTCAATTTTCAATAGATTAAGTTCTAAAATTTAATCGCCAAATTCATAGTTATATTGGGAATTCAAACTAAACCATCATTCAAATATTTAAAATTAATTAAATATTTTTCAATTTAAATTGTTTAAAATTTAGGGTCGTTACAATTTTCCCCCCTTAAAAGAATTTCGTCCCGAAATTACAAGTTAGGAAAAACGATTGTTAAAATCTCACCGATATTTATACCCTGCACAATTTTTACCAACTTCGAATCTTATTAAAATAAATAAACATAGGATTCATTCCATTTATTTTATCTCCCTAGCTTTGTTCATTATTTTCTATAATCAAGAGGTAAAAGTCTTTTACCAAAATTTTCGACTTACAAAACTCAGATTTAAACTTGAAATTCGTCATGCTAAAGATTTTCGTATCATATATTTTCTTCAAAGCTGTGGACTTTCAAGACATTTCAAAGATCTTCTTCCTTAGTTCATTAGGTTGGAATTATGCAATTATAATTTCAGACTATTGATTTGCTATCTAAAGTTTTGAAAATACTTGCTAACTCGAAGTTTAACAAGTCTATTATCGTTCTCACAGACATTAGGCATACACATGCCAGGCGCAGGACTAAAAATCTCCAAGTACTAAATATACTTGCTTCAACTCCCAGTGAAAATACTTTTAAAAATTCTTTTAAAAATGGATATGGAAAGCATGTTCCCCCATGGATCACATTTTACCCGGCGGTTACGCTACTTTCCCTGTAGAATCGCTTGTAATCTGTAGATTTCACATCTCTTGAATTTCGCCATGGTTGTTGCCATAGATCGCGGTTCACAAGGCGGTTTCGCTACTATCCCAGTAGAAACGCTTGTGACGGTAGGCATCTCGCCCCTCAAATTACGCTTTGACCTCTAGATCGCAGTTTACGCGGCGGTTGCGCCACTATCCCAGTGGAATCGCTTGTAACTGTAGGCATCACGCCCCATGAATTACGCCAGCATACATCATCAATTCACATGATCCCAACACGATGATCCATCGTGGGGGATTCCAGTCCAAATGGACATTCCACTAATGGAAATTCTACGTAGCTACGAATTACAAATGGACACTCACACTGAGTTCCAATCACCTTCACAAATTATAAATGGAAGGTACATTTCCATATCCTCAGTTTTAGAAAACATATGTCATATACATATAGTACTTCATTTCACATTTCGTACATATCATACCTATGTAAACTTACATAGGATTTTCATAATAATGACTTTCCAAACTGATAGTTTTTTGAATTATTACATTCACATATATAAGTTACGAAAAACACAATATCTCATATTCATAACAAATAGAGGATTTCTAAATTTTTTCCATCTTGTTTAAAATTTTCCTCTAAATCGATTTGAAAATTTTAAGGTTATCTCAAACCCAATTCACATTCATAATCCAATTCATTATCGACTTCACATTCGATTTGGATTTCACGTTACATCGTCAATTCTCAACACATAATTGATGTCTGTCGATATATAACCTCTGAGCTCGTACGTCTCAGAGAAGGATGTTAAGCTAAAAGAATAAATTCTCCGCCACCACAGATATATATTTAATAGAGATCAATTGCTATGTCATCAATTCACAATGTTAAACTTACAATCCAAATCGACTATCCGAAATTCAAAGCTCAACTTATATTTGTTTTTGGTGTCGAAGTTAAACTCAATTTAACTCAAGATTCAATCTTTTTGAAAAATTTCAAGTTGAACTAATCGTTCAAATTTCCCATCAATATCTTTACAAGATATATATAATTTTTCCACACTTAAACATTTGAAACAAATTTCAAATATTCACTTTTCAATTTATCTTTAAAAGATAGAATTTCAAACTTTTCATTTCATATTGGAAAACATTTCCATACTTATTAAATAATAAGTAATTCACAAATCCATTTATTTTCAACACTTGAAAAATATTCAATATACTTAAATCATAATCAAGTATATATTCCATTCTTTAAGGAAAGCGTTCTTTTAAACACATTTATTTGAGTCAACACGAATGTTACGTAAAACATCGTTACGACAACTCAAAATCTCTAGTATAGGGATTCAAATTTAAGATAGATATATAAATCGCAATACTATATAAAACATTTCCTTTCGGAAACCATTTACTATAACAACAGTGTTATAGTCCACCATTTCCTTGTTTCTCGAAAACATCTATTTCAACAATGAATGTTGAAATCTATGTATTCGATAGTTAATACATTTTAAAACATCTTTTAAAACAATTAACTTCATTCTTTTAAATTTCACTTCTCCAAATCATACTCGTTTTATTCAATAATATATTCACTGTCCGAAATCGCGAATATACATCGTTTACCAAATTCAACACTTGGACTTTTCTCATAGTTTGAATTCCGCATACTTTTCACAATATTTAACTTAAAGGATAATTCGCTGTCCAAAATCACGAATATATCTCCTTTAATAACTTCTATGTTTCGTTTATCAAATTCAATTGGTTTCAAATTTATAAACAATCTTTATAAATTCCATTTCTATTTATAAAACTTCGATTTATAATCTCCTTTGTTAATCCAATTTAATTTATATAACTCAATTATATATCCAAAGTCCATTTATAAGTTAAGTACTTATAATCCATTTATTTAATAAATCGTTCTTCAAAACATTTGAAATCAATTTTCAAAAGAATTCAGAATCAAATTCCGAGGTTAGAGTTTAATGATCCTCTTGGCTATACTAAATTGACATGTCATTTTATTTCCCAATTATTATTTTGGAGATATTCAAAATATTTGATTCAAACCAATTCATTAATTCACCTAACTTATATTTTATTTTTCATAAATCTCAACAATTCGATAATAGGTTTTTCCCAAATGATCGGGACTCAAATCTAAGGAGACCTTATCGAAGACAAACTATCGCAAACCTAAATTTAGAGAGGGGAATTTCCGAAAAAATTTGAATTTTAAAAATACCTTTTATTTTTCAAAGAAAACAATTTTATACTTCATTAGATTTGAAAAATGTTTTCTTTAAAATGGTTCTAGTAACTATTCATATTAAACATCATAAACTGAGCTTTGTGTAAACTAAAGCTCTGATACCACTTTTGTAACGACCCGCCCTTCTGACCGCCCCTAGTCGGTAATTAAACCAACTTGAAACGTTCAAAATGACGGATTGTTATTCAGTTTATAGAGTTTAAACAGAATCAGCCACAGAAACACAGAATAATTATATTTCACATAATGAATTTTCTTACATATATCAGAGTTTGTACAATGCATCAATTTATACAGCGGAATATTTCTTTAAAGTACAAAAATAAATCCCCGAAAAGCTAAAGTGAAGCGTTATCCCCAACTCTCTCTAACTTCGCTGCCCGAAAATCTTCAAGCTGTAAAATACTGGGTCTGACCCGAGTATTACATTCAAAAGAAAATAATACACGGGTCAGTCTAATTCAAACTCAGTTATTAGTGCATAGAGGCAATAATAATTAAATAACAATTAGACGACAGTTTCAATATAAATTCACCTATCCGATCCTTTAACAAGAAATCGGATAACGGTAAATATAACACTTAACAGTGTTAAAAAATAAATCAGTAGATTCAAATTATCAACGAAGATAGATGAAGGGATTATTAACGAAGATAATTTAGAAAAAACATCAGAATTACCTAAACGGCAATTAACAACAAAATAATCAAAATGCGATTCAAAATATATTGAATTGGCAACATAAAACAATTTCCATCAATATAAAATATCAATTAAAACATTAGATCAAGTAGGGCTGCAGTACACGCACTCGTGCACGGCCTCGCCATATTTAAAATGTTAACTCTGGGTGGCTGCAGTTCACGCTTACGTGCACTGCCTCGCCACTACCGTAATGAAATATGCAAAAGTAAATCAAAACAAAATAGTATATCAATAAAATTAATACCGTGTGGCTGCAGTTCACGCTTGCATGCACTGCCTTGCCACTATCGTGATGATGTACTCAAAAGATCAACGAACCAAAATCAATGAAGGTTCAAATATCAATGCCACGGCCTCAATGGTCAAAACAGACAACATGGAAAATGTGCACTTATGTATACAATGAAGGTTCACAAACGAACACAAGGTCAAATCCGAATACCGGGTTCAACTCAAGTGTAATTTGAAAAACAAATCCAACTGCATAAACCAACAAGGGCAAACTGCATACATTTGAACTGCAGTTGAAACAATCAAATAGCCAGGAAACTAAACAGTCAAGCAACGACAACGTAAGTGCCGAGCTCGACTGGACAACACAAGCAAAATGCATGAACAAAGCAGCTACAGGTCTCACTACATGGATGGACAAGAAAAGTGCATATCAAGTATGCAACTACCAAACTGGGTTAAGCAAGTGCAACAGGCACAAAGGCCACAGGTTGGCAACAATTAATTTGCACACAAACTGAACCAACAGAGCACAAAGGCTCAATAACAAAGTGCACAAAACAATTTCAAGTGAAGTCAAATAAAAATCAAGGCATCAAGTATACACAAATTTATGCAAACCAGTACAGTTTGCATATTGAAACCAAGTGCATGAAGGCTACATCAAGTATACAAGTATGCCTATATATATATACGTATACAACATGGTTCAGTATACACATACATATCTACACTAAATAAAACAGGATCAGCAAAGACCGGAGTACAGTCAAAGTGGAAACATAAACTAACATACACATATATACATCCAAGAATGTATGTACACATGTGATGTTATACCACATAGATAACACTAAAAAAAGGTTCAACTTGTATGTCACAGTAACCAAGTAGCATGTGACAATATCAAGTGAATTCACCAAAAATTCAACTAGCAGTATGCAGTGACAATTTAAATCAAGCTGCAACATGTACATAAAGATGATCAGGTTACAACAGTTTTTTTTAAATATGAAGATAATGTGGTCAAAATAACATGGAGTGATACCAGACCACACAATCGAGCAATGCCAAATGCATAGAGGAACAACAAGGGACAAAGGCTACAGATGAAACAAGCAGGTGTATCCCAGATAAGGCCACATAGAACAAGCACAAAGGCTACAGGCTTCAACCAAAACAGATGCACAATTGTACACAAAAAAATAAAATCAACATGGCACATAGGATAATCAAAGTCTACAAGAGTGCACGTATGCACATGTATGAATGCACATACATGTTTAAATCAAATGAAACAACACTTAGTATAAACAAGTGCTAAAAGTAGTTCAAAGGAATTTATAACAAAACCAGCAGGAACTAGTGAATATTCCAAATGAACAGAAGTGAAAAATTCACAAATGAATAAATTAAAAATGTCAGGTGGCAGAAATCATGGAACAACAAGAACAAAATCAACAAAACATCAGCGAGTCACTCGGCAATAGCAAGTTCTACCAACACAAAATCAAGCAGCATTTCTTTTTCTTTTTCAAAATCGAACAAGGTTAAACTCGAACGAATTCATCATCGTAAAAATCAGTGAAAGTCGAAGGCAACAAGAATCTGACCAAGTCAAATAAAATCATCAACATTGTAACAAAGTCGAATGACCAGATAAATTTAATCAGTTACTCAAGCAACAAAATTCCAATTTTGATCAAGCTAGGAAACACTAGAAGCTCGAATTAGATGTGAGTAAAGAATATTACTCACCTTCGCTTGAAGCAGTGGCGAGCACGAAGAAAAAAGCGTCGATCGACTGAGCTACGAAGGCCGGCCGCCTTCGATTCTATAAAGCCCTAATTTTGGAACGAAGGACGAAAAGGAATACTCGAGGCCGCCATTAATTTTTTTATTTACTCGTTTTATTTTTTTCAGAAATGAAGAGGGTTTTAGATATAAAAGAGAAGGGGAGACGTGATTTTGGGCACGATTTAGGGCGTGGTTGAAGGCGTAAGTAATGGCGTGTTTGTAGGGATGATAGATCGTGTTTGTAGCTGATAAAAGTAAGGCAGTTGTACTAATTATGTTATATATATTATTATTATTATTTTTCATTTTTTTAAATTTTGAATTCAATTTGTTTTGTATAAATTCTCTTTGACACATTTATATGTCGTATACTCACATATCAACTCAGAACGCCACGAAAATTTAAATCCGATAATAATACAATATTCCAGACCCATTGGAACTGGTTTCGTCGAAATCCGAGACCGTGCCTCGGAAGGCTATTTTCAAATTCAATTTAAACGATAACATTTCAAAACTGTACGAATCACTTTCAAATTCAATTCTGAAGCTTCTATTATCTTCAGTATAATCAGTGTGAGTTTTTTAAGCCTTTAAATCATTTTTAATCAGCTTAAAATTGAAGATTCAAAATTTTATTCAATTTTCAATAGATTAAATTCTAAAATTTAATCGCCAAATTCATAGTTATATTGGGAATTCAAACTAAACCATCATTCAAATATTTAAAATTAATTAAATATTTTTCAATTTAAATTGTTTAAAATTTAGGGTCGTTACATCAGTCCACAAGGAAGTGCACGGATAATATATCCGGCCTCAGTTTACCTGAGTTCGGCATATGTAAATATCATTAATATCAATACAATTTTCAAATAAGAGTAAGCAATTGAAATCCAAGCATTATTTTTTTACTTATTTGATTAGACTTGTTATTGAGAAAATACCACTTTGATAAATTTTGATAATCAGCTAAGGATCTATTTCATTGTAACACTATATTATCGACCAAAACGACAAGTTAAACTATTGTCTATTTGTCACGATAACTTCGTTTTTATTGGAAGTTCTGACGAGTAAATGACTTAAATTTTCAAGATAACGACCAAAACTTATATTTAACTTATTTGTGTCAATTTAAAAGAAAATCCTTCATCTGTAAATATTTTCAAAAACTTGCATTCATCTTATTGTAAATAGATCTTGCACTTAGTAAATATTTTCACTTTGCATTTGGATTTTGTGGGTAGTATCCGCTAAAAATCCTCATGAGACAACACTCGTCCTACTGGGGACACCTAGAGGTTTAACGGCTTGTTGCATGCGCTCAATGTAATCGTGCTTCCTATGAAAACGGATTTATCTTAGTTTTCCTTTATTCGAGGATGAATAAAAAGATAAGTGTGGGGATATTTGATGTGCACGTAAATGTGTATATATTTACATTCATATTTTATCTATTTTTATTTAAATAAAAGTCATATTTGGGCATTTTAACATTTTAAAACCAAAATTCAGTTATTTTCAAATCATCTTATATTCATCTTATTTCAAGGGCAAACTGGTCATTTTTGTGCGTGTGTCAATTTGAGAATTTTTACTTGAAACTTTTTATGATTTTTATAGGAAACTGTGATGCATATGGAAGAGGGATTCATGAAGATATATGCATGCACAACGGAATACAAAGGAATGAAGGGGAAATAATTCAAGTTCATGATCATAGAGGATCCCACCCACTTACCTAAATCTACAATTAGAATCTAATGGACAACTAAGTGGAAGTTAAAACTTCATGCATATTAAATGATGGTTTAACTAGTGGCTAATGGTTACTTGGTGGCCACACTTCCTAAAGTTCATTTTAGGAAGCACCTTAAAAATTAAATTAGGAGTTTATGCATATATAAAAAGCCATCTTATGTATATGTAAATTATCTTCTACTCTCTCTTATTTTTGCTTAGGAAATTAGCAAGTTGTAAACACAAATCAAAGTGAAAGTAAAAATGGCTTCCAAGCCTCTTTCTCTTCTCTTCTCTACTTGTTTTTATTTACTTTTATGTTGATGTTTTCTATGCTCTTTTCTCTGTTAGTAGATTAAATTTACATTCATGCAAGTATTGTAGTTTTTTTTATGCAAGTAGTTAATAGTTAATCTTTCTTTCTTCCTTTGCTTAGTTTCCATTTCCTTGCTTTTTATGTTGAAATTTATAAATGTTGATTTAATAACACAAATGAGTAACTAAACCTCTTCAATTTAGGGGTAATGAAGCTCTCTAACTTTATGTAATTTTAACATCTCTATGATTTATGATCTCTTTATTTGTGCTTCATGAAAGTGAATTTTGATGTAAGTTTATACAAGTGAATTTGATAGCTTATGTTGCTTTTGCAAATGAGCTATTCTTATTCAATATAAACACAACTTACATCATCTTTTCTAATTGATTTTTGATTTTGAAAAGAAAGTAAAAACAGAATTTGATGATCTATCTTACTAATTACAATAGTAAATAGACCATACTTAAAATAGCTTTTTCTTTGGCTTCATTTTCATGAGAATTTATAAGTGGTATAATTGTTGTATCATAGTTTGATGGTTTGAGTTATGTTTATTAATAATATAAATAAATCATACTTACGATAAATGCAACAATTGTTTCACTAAATATCATAATTAGAGATCATAAATTATTTGTTTGTTTATTTACAACAATATGAGAGTGGATTTGCCTCCAAATTGTTCTCTAGTCTAATAGTTTTTAAATCACATTTTAATTCTAGTTTTAGCTTCATTTTTGTAGTTAACAATTTCCACACACTTTATCCTAATTTGATTGAATTGATTTTTAATATCTAAAACAATTTCCTGTGGATCAACGTGTACTTACAATGTACTAAAATTATACGCCGTGCACTTGCGGTTAAATTTAATTCAAAATTTTTGGCAATTTTCTAATCCGATAGAAAATTTTCCGTTAAACAAGTATTCAAGTAAAATCAAACGGCCGAGCCAAATTAACAGACTAATTCAAATGATATATTAGAATGATAATTTAGGGTATTATTCCCTATAAATACCATTAACAATACCGACAATTAGATCATCGAGTTCAAGCACATCAACAAGAGTAATAATGCAAAATCACATACCAAGTTTATGATTTGAGCTTGACGCATTAAAACTGCTGTATGCAAATCAAAGCCAAGAGTTGATTGATGAAACTAACTGAGGAAATATCATCATTCAATCAAACAATTTGAATCGGCGGCATCAATTTCACAAAACCCTAAATTTTGAAAGAAGAATGAACGTTCTCAAGCAAAGGAAAAGAGGGAGACATTTTCACAAAGGATACGGGCCGAATAGAAAGAATTAAAGGAGACATATTTTTTATTAAATGGGCCACTTCTGTTTTATAAATTTGGGCTTAAACTTTATATAGGGTTTTGTATTTAAATTCGTTTTTATTTTGTAATTTCCTTTTAACTTGTGTAATTGCCTAGTCATGTGACTAGGGGATGAACTACGGTGGTGTAGTTCGAGAATTCGTAACTTGGTGGCTGAGTTGTGGCAGGGTTTTGAGCGTAGACTTAGGTTAGTCGATAGCGGGTGTCACGAGTTTACGTGTGTAAACGTATGACTACTTAATTTCTAGTAGAAATCTTAGGGCCATCACGTAGGCAGGGTTTTGTCGAAGCTAGGTAAATCTGTATTATTTTATTTTCTGGTTTTATTATTCTGCTATTATCTGTGGTGCAATTAATTCATATATTTCCGAATTAATTTTTTATAATTATTATATCACCTATTCACCCCCCTCTAGGGTGATACCGATCCTACAACATATACGTAGATGTTACTATACATATCATATGTTGTATTTGCACATTATACACATATGAGTATATAATGATATACTCATTAATTACATTAATTATTAAATTCATTAATTAATTAATTATGAAATCAAATAAAATACAATTTTATTTGAAATAATTAGACCGGCTCTAGTTCTATTTTTAGATGTCATTGGCCAATATACCCAAAATAGGAATTTTTTTATATCTTCCCCATTTACCCGCTGCAACCCAGCCGGTTCCTTCACTAAGAAGCTCATATTTATTACTTACTTGAAGAAGACATGAATTTATAAATGAACATTTGCAAAATAATAAGTTTAACCACACTTTATATCTAATTCTTAATATCAACATTATCTCAATTACTAAAAAACTATTGCGTTTTCCATGTCAAATCAACTTAAATAAGGAAATTACATCATTTTTGTGACATATAAACATGAACATGGATCATACTCCAACATAATTCTATTTTCTATTCAGTATTTCAATATATTTATTCAATGAAAAATAGTAACATAAAAATTCTCTTTAGGGATATGTACATAAGAAAGAGACCTGTCTCAGTGTAAGGGTAACAAATTATTTTTTAGGGTTCATATGTACACATGTATGTTATTATAATTAAAACAGAAAAAAATAATGAAAAAACTGAAAAATAGTTGTAAATTGATCATAAATAAATTTTCTTTTTCCATATTGGGAAATAAAATTTTACCCCGAGAAATACTGAAGAACCATTTGGTAGTTCTGATTTAAAGACCAAATGCACTTTGAAATTTGAGATAATATGGTTTGTTGAACGTTAAGGATTATTAAAAATATATTTATTGTAAAGCAAAAGGAAAAGGACAGCTCAAAATAGAAACTAAGGTTAATTTTTTTGAATGTTAGCTATTTAGATTAGGATTAAGAAATTTTTGCTAGATTATACCACATAGCTATTTAGATTAGGTTTCATTGAGCTAAGATTTCTTAGGGATTTCACGAGTGAGATCTCTTCTAAACTATTTGATAATTTGATATGTTAAAATCAGGGTTGGATGCTAATGTTGGATAGGACTTGAGTAATGAACTTTATTATGAATTTTAGTTTTTAGAATCTTGTTAGATAAATGTTTTAAAGTATAAACTTTATAAAATGATGTGTTAGGAACTAGTAAAAATTTGATATTTTATATGACTATGTAGTTTAATTGATAAATGAATAACCAGTAGAATTGATAGGAATGTATTAAATGGTATTTGAAATTGTCATAGAATGAGGGAATATGTTGTTGGAATAGTTAGTAGAATGGTTAAATTCATATGGTTTGTAAAGCATTTGAATTCCTAATCGGTTCGTCGAATCAACGTCTAGTGGTATTTATCCAATAGCGAATCGTTAAAGGTGTAAACATGAGTGTGAGCTGTAGTAGGCATAAGGTCATGAGATAATGAGGTTCAACATCATGGCAAGGAAAGCCAAAGCGATGGTTGAGTGGTGGGATAAATTTCCTTAGAGAAATTTACCCCATCCAGGTTCAAATTTTCGCCTACAAGAAAACAGTCAATTGATCGAGAGTCGACTTATCGAGGGGGTTCACATGGTTTTGTTAGATGAATGAAAATAGGCTAAAATAACATATAACAATCGAATGGCCATGTTCAACTAGTCAACGGTTCAATGAGTCAGTCAACTTGTAAACCTTGACTAATCGATTATTAATCTATAACTAATATTGGCTACAGCTGAGATAGTTAGGAGTATACCCTAGGGGCAAATCTGTAATTTCAAATTATTTACTTTGTAGCAAAATATCATTCAAAATAAAAGGTGTTTGTTTCCTATTATATACTTGTTATATTGTGATATATTTATTAAAATTGATTTAAGTTATTTAGTAGAAAATCCTTAAATGATATGTTATGTGAAAATAATTACAAGGAATTGTAATCATGAAAAATTACCACAATACTAAAATATAATATTTTAAATTTTCATGATCAAGGTGTTTCGAAAAAGGGTATCAATGCATCTATTGAGACTAAAGTACATAACGCTCTTCAAATATTAAGTAATGAATTACTTATGGCTACTAGGGGTACCGATTGGTTACGTACTGCTACTTATTGGATAATTATGGAATGACTCACCTTAGAGTTTCCAATTGGTTAATAAGAACTGGGTCAAACAGGAAAATCTCGAAGTGGCGATATAACTAGTTCTTTTGACTTGAGAATACTATTAAGCTTCAATGTGATACTCCACTTTGATATAGTTAAATCATGGCACGAAGACCAACTAGAGACTATAGCTAGGTCAGATTTGAAACATAATGTAACGACCCAAAAATTTAACGTTTGGAACGGGATATTTAATTTATTTAAATATACAAATTTTGTTCAAACGTGATAAATAATAAAAAATCAGTTGTTAGTAAAACTACTCAATTTTTGATGACGTATTTTTAATTTAATTTATAGGATTTTTCAATAATTTTAATTTGGGAAATATTGAAATTATCGTTTGATTTATTTTGCGGCAAACTTGGAAAATATTGAAATTTCACAGAATAAGATAATTAGTGTATTTTATTATTATTTTGGGATCGTATCGCATTTTTATACGCGATCATATTTTTTTTTTGTTCGTGTTTCGTATGCGAATGAAATTTTATGTAGCAACGTATTGAAAATTGAAAAATAAACTAACTCTTTCTCTAAGACTATTCTTCATTTTTCCATTTTCCCTCTTACTCTTCTTTTTCCCACTTCACAGTAAAAGAATAAAACCTAGCCACTCCTTCAAAACTCAAAATCAAAAGTTCTAAAACACTAAAATCATGAAAGTAGATCCGTTGAGCTTGTTTTAGTGTTATCTTCAAATCCATTTAGGTATTGTCAAGTGCGGTTGTGATAAGGATATCAACGTACTGTAGATGTCGAGTAGGTTTGAGCTTTTCATCGATTGAGTAGGCATTAGGCGATGGTGAGAGTTGCGTTGGGTTTCGAGTGCAAAGTGGAGTTGGTGGAGACCATATAGGGTGGTGTATATTAATTAGGGGTTTGCGCCCCTCATTTGTCATAAAGCGGAGGTAGCAACTCGCGATTGGCTATGGTCGATTGAGAGCGATGCGGAGGCATAGAATAAGGAGAGGACACAAGCATGGCGCATTGGCAAAGTCAATTTGTCATTTTATGTAATGGAGGTGGAGAAATTGGGGAAGGTGATGATGAATTGGGTCTATGCATATCACCTGTGCACAATCATGTATTTATATTTGGGGAAGATCATTAAGGTGGTGATTAGTTAATTTGTCGGTTGATTAAGTTATTAAGTAAACTAATTGTTTGATTAATTCAAATATTATAAAACGAATAACTTTTCCATACGAGGTCTAGTTGTGATGCAATATTTTGTGTTGCAATCGTAGGAGCATTATCTACGCACTGGAATTGGGTTCATCAAGTTTAGAGCAAGTGGAATTTTAAGCCAAAATCGAAGTGGATTTTTGATCGAACCAGAATGCTTGAGCATCCGCTGGAATTTTAGTGATTATCTCACCTCCGTATGAATACTATATGATATATAGTAGATATAAATGACTATTTTTGTATTTTAATGATTTATTTGTTTGGTTTAGTTGAATTTCAGCTTTGAAAAGCGAACGACATTCAAAATTAAATACAGGGAATTTTGGAGAGGAATCCAGATATTTCGTTACTATTGATTTAATTTCAGCTATTTACCTATTGTATAAATTGTCGAATGGCAAAATTTGATAATTGGCCATATTGATATGACATTATTATGTGTTAAATTTGAACCTTTTTAGTAATAAACTTAATAGTAGCATTGATTAAGTGCCATGGCTGCTCTGGGCATCATTTTAGTATTTCGAAATACTATAGTTTAATGTTTTGGTTTGAAAATGGTTTTAATTCAGAGAATGATTTTAAATTCGACTTTTGAATATTTTGTGATATTTTATTTAAAAATAGTTTTTGTACTTTTCTATTTTACTTCGTCTTTTTTATTAGTCTTTTCTAATAAATGTGGAAATGTTTTAAAAGTATTTTGGAAAGTATTTATTTCACAGAAAAGTTAATATAATAACGGATGTTTATTCTAAACAAAAAAGGGAATTTATCTTTAATAATAAAGTAATTTTGTTTTAAAAGAAGATAGACATATTTTGGAATGAAATATTAGTGAAAAGTTTTATGTAAAATGTTGTATATAAAGA
This sequence comes from Allium cepa, assembly GCA_030765085.1. NCBI lineage: Eukaryota > Viridiplantae > Streptophyta > Magnoliopsida > Asparagales > Amaryllidaceae > Allium > Allium cepa. The sequence goes on from CM060945.1 coordinate 504,275,998, forward strand.
TAGATTTATATATGGTGCTTTTAAGTAAAAGAATATAATTATAAGCCATATTTTATAAAAGGAAAATTAATACCATTTTGATAAATTGGCATAATAAATAACGTTTGTGAATTTAAGTTATATATCGAAGGATCATTTTATGGAAAGTATTTGTTCCAATCTTGCAATCTTAGATTTAGGATAAGTATAGAAGTTTTATAAAAAGTTTTGTGAAGAAGTTTTTTTAGAAATTTAATTAGAAGTTTTATAAAGAAGTTTTATTAGAAGTTTAATTAGTAATTTTATTAGAAGTTTCACATTATTAGAGGTTTTATAAATAAGTTTTATAAGAAGTTTTATTAGAAATTTTATAGGAAGTTTTGTTAGAAGTTTTATAAGTAGTTTTATTGGAAGTTCAATTTGAAGTTTTATGAAGAAGTTTCATTAGAAGTTTTATAAAGAAGTTTTATTTGAAGTTTTATAAGAAGTTTTATTAGAAGTTTTATTAGAAGTTTTATAAAAGAAGTTTCGTAAAGAGGATGTATGAAATGAGTTTTATAAATGAACTTGGAGATGTATAAAAGGAGTTTTATAAATGAATGTGTATATGCATAAAAGGAGTTTTATAAATGAATTTGGGAATTTATAAAAGGGGTTTGTAAATGTAAAAGAGATTTATAAAGATGAATTTTTTAAAAGGAATGAGATTTGATTTTCATAAATGATCATTTTAAACTATGTTGGTATGGAAAGTATTCTTTTCATACTTAACACCAAATTCGAAGGTATGGAAACTTATCTCTATCTTGAGAATTAAGGATGTGTGTCAATGCAAGGATAGTATGCTAAATTGCCCGACTACATTGTAAATCGAGGATAGTACATGTCTAAAATCAAAAGGTGATGGTAAGTATATTAGGTCTAATTTTCATACGATCCATCCACTTAAACCAAAAGGAAAGTGTTTTAGGTTTATCATTATTAATGTTTTAAATGATATTTGTTTTAACCCAAATAAGTATGAATTTGGAAGTAAAATCTTCCTAAAGATTGTAAATTTACTTATACAATTGAGACAAGTATATTGAAGTGTTTTCCAAGTATTAAAAATGAAATTGTTATTGAATATACTTATGCCGTCGAGATGAGTATATGAATATTTTTCAAGTATTAAAAAGAGAAGGGTTTATGGTTATATCTTTTGAAAAATGTATTTTAACATGAATATTTGAAAGGAGATTTTAATTAATGAAAGGAGTAATTATGAGGCTTAGTGGCTATTATTTATGCTTAACTATGGTTGGTTTCCACATAGAAATAAATCTATGATTGAGTTGTTTGTTTATTTGATAGTTAAATAATAAACTATCAAACTTAAACCAGTTTTAAAACCATCGGTTGTCAGTTTGGAGAGGATGAGATCATATAAATCTGGGTTATCCAAAAATCCCTTCTAACCGGATAAGCGCTCGAATTTGAGACATCTCGAAGATGATAGGATCGAAGACAGACTTCTTTGAAGTTCAAGGATTACTTGCTACTAATTCTGAGGATGACTCCAAAATGGATGTAGTAGAAGTGGTGCCTTCGATTTGTTCAGTTCCAGAACAACTTGTATGGATACTGCTAGCATTGAATTGTTGCCTGAAGGGCAGTGTTAGCATCCCAAGAGGGATTTGCTAAAAAGGTAAAATGTAGCCTCAGACTTCACAATCGGTAATGATTAAAGCAAGAAGGTGTCACAAGGCTAAGTGGGTCACTCCCATTAGGGTATGATCGTCGATTGATGTAGATCGGTATTTATGTATTTATGCATGCTAGTGACTGATACGATTATCGGACAGCAATCAAGGGGCGATCATATTTAGTACTATCCAAGAAGGGGTAGGCTAGTCCTGGGTAGTAGAGGTGTAAATTTTTTGCAGCCTCGGTACATTTTCTCTAGAGGTGTACTGTACGGAAGGTAGACCCTTACCTTGTCATTTTAGGGAATCCATTCTCCAATACATGCCTTTTGGACTTAGTTGTATATTTGATATAATGGAATGCAATTAATGTCACTATTTCAACTATGATTCAATATTTATTTTAAACCCTAGACATTATTATAATATCGTAAGATTTTCTATAAAATGGTTTGGTTATCGTAAGGTAAAAACCAGTCCGTATTTATGTGCGGCGTGTTCCTATGAGATATCTATATTTTGAAAGGGTTTATAACATTAAAAATCCATACGATTTGTGTTTCTCATATTGGTTTACCAAGCTGATCCGGGCTTTATTTTATTATAGTGCTCGGGTCAGCCCAAGCATATTTCCAGATGTAGTTATGGATGCTTTGGGGCTTTAAAAGACGAGCTTGATGCCTCCATGGTGCACGTATATTTTATTTTCTACAGCATTTGTATTTTATATTTATCAGCATTTGTGAGGAAATGCTATTATAACTATCCATGCTGATGACAGGATTAGTTTACTCTGATTGATGTACGTACATTAAAGCTATCTTTTGTAAAGATTATATGTATATTATATATTTCTTGCCATGATATGAGATTCTGTTCTGTCTTTTCTTTCTTTCACTCCAATAATCTGTTTTTCCAACACTTAAATGCTTGGAATGTGAATATCGTGGATGTATTAGTGTCGACTTTTGAGGGTCGAAATGGCTGGTAATTACACGTGGTATCAGAGTTTAAGTTGAGCGAGTACCTATATCCTGGTGGGGTAAATTCATTGGAGATAGGGTTAGTAACACCCTAAAATGAGTTGAGTGAATTATATATAAGTGCATGTATTTGTTGGTGCTATAAACTATTTAATATTATGTTGATTGGTCTATGGTGTGATCTATGAATTCCGATCGAGACTTGGGATGCCACAATATTGGTAGCAGTTTCTAAACACTTGGTTACGGCAAACCGGCATAGAATTATTTTGAATTTGGTAAATGAAATAATTTTACCTAAGATTACATTTTATGTATGAAACAATAATTTTCAATAGTTGATATGGATATTTATGATGTGTTTGTTTGTTATAAAATGATAATATTCGATTATTAACGTTTATTGTTTGATTAATTGAGCTTGGTTAGTTTATGAGCATTTATTTGATTGATTTAAGTTAAATATGAACAACCTCTGAATTAAATTTCACGGTTTGACTATAAGGCGTTCGATGATGATGTTGGGTTAAAATTTAATTTTACTCAAATGTTACTTATTATAATCTTAACAAAGATAAACATTGGTGAAAGGATTTTATGTAAGAAGGTGAAATTATATAAGTATGGTTTATAAATAAAAAGGATTTAAAACTAAGAATTTGAGAACTTAAATCTTGGTATTTTGAAAATTATTTTTCCAAGCTTTGAGAAAATAATAATAGTATTATTTGAAAGTATTTGTGAATTGAAATATATTAAAATGGATTTTGAAGAAGATAGAAAGCAATGAACCCACTTCTTTTGTTGGAAAATAATTCTGGTGTTGAGTGCAGCATCATCGATGTTTATTTTTGAGTTTCTAATTGAGGGGTTGCTACCATAGTAGTTTGCTATAGGGTTGTTTTGGCAAAAAAGATTTTGATTTAATCCCAAATGTATGATTTGATATACAAAAGAAGATATGTATATTATTATTTCAAATAATTTGAAATAAAACCCAGACGTGTGATTTTGAAGTTTTTAGTTTAGTTATTATATGGACTCGTGTATTCTATGCATTAATGTAGTTTGGTTCGTGCATATCATTATGTTATTTGGCAGTTTTCATTTATTGAAATAAAATGTAATTTTCGTTTATTTTGGACAGTCGAAAACTTTCGAGTCAATTGAGAAATTGGAGCTATGTGTTTTTGTGAAAATACAAAATAAAGTTTTTGGAACTCATAAATTTGAGGAGACAATAAGTTAAGATAAGATTTAAACTCGTTGAATATCCCATTTAAGTAAATAAAATTGTATACTCTTGGGATGTAGAAGAGTGTTGTACGAATATAGACTTAAGTTATAAAATGTTAATAGACTTAAGTAATGTGTTAATAAATGATTCATAAATGATTTTAGTACTAAATGAAATACTATTGGTGTAACTAAATGTGGTATTTTCTCATTTATTGTGTTTAACTCTCTTTTGGAATATGTAAGCAAAATTCAGGTTCATCGAAGCAAAGACTAGCTTGCTGCTTTTGGTTTCATGAGTAGAGTTTGATTGCTTGACAAATTGGTATGTATTTATTGTTTAATGGGTATGTTTTCTATGTGATATGCACACTCTATAAAATATATCATAAGTATATACGATTGATAGATGATTTTATGCCCCAATCATGGAAGGCCACTTTTGGGATTTCGTTTTCTATTATTGATTTGCATCAGTATGACGAGCTATAATTTTTCGTATCGAGTCGCGCAAAGGAGGTGTGCTGAGATTTTTTGTAACTCAAGGGATTTTATAAGCTTAATAACTCATTTTAAGCAAGAGATTTTATAAGTCCAAGGGTGTGAGACATTTTTTTCTTCCTTGGGAATTTCGGGGACGAAATTCTTTTAAAGAGGAAGAATGTAATGACTCAAAATTTTTAACGTTTCAAATGTGAATATTTAATTTATTTATATATTCAAATGAGATAGATAATAAAAAAACCAGTTGTTAGTAAAATGAATAAATTTTTAATGACGTATTTTTCATTTAATTTGTAGGTTTTTTCTATAATTTTAATTTGAAAAATATTTAAATTATCGTTTGATATATTTTGTGGAAAACATTGGTATTTTTGAAATTTCACAGAATAAGACAGCCAGTGTATTTTATGGTTGTTTTAGGATTGTATCGCATTTTTGTACGCAATCATGTTTTTGTTTTTGTTGTTCGCGGTTTGTACGGAAACGAAATTGTGTCTAGCGACGTACTGTAAATTGAAAAATAAACTAACTTCTACCCTAAGACTATTCTTCATTTTTTCATTTTCCCTCTTACTTTACTTTTTTCCATGTTTTCTTTTATAGTAAAAGATTAAAACCTTGCCTCTCCTTCAAAATTTAAAATCAAAAGCTATAAACCACTAAAAATCATGAAACCAGATTCTTTGAGCTTTTTTTAGTGTTCTCTTCAAATCCATCTAGGTATTATCGAGTGTAATTGTGATGGGGGAGATTGATGTACTATAGACGTCTACTAGGGATTCATTTTATCATTGATTGAGTAGGCCTTAGGCGATGACATAGGTTGCGTTGGGTTTCAGGTGCGAAGGGGAGTTTGTGGATGCCATATTAGATGTTGCGGAATTAGTTAGGGGTTTGTGACCCTCGTTTGTCATGAAGTGAAGGTAGCCACTCGCATATTGGCTACGGTCGATCGATAGCGATGTGGAGGTATGAAATGAGGAGAGGACACAGAGCATGGCATGTTGGAGAAGTCGATTCGTTATTTTCTAGAGCGGAGAGAAATTGAGGAGGAAAATTCATGGAATTGGGTCTGTGCATATCACCTATCCACAACCATGTATTTATAGTTGAGGAAGATCGGTAAGGTGGTGAATAGTTAATTTGTAAATTAATTATTTTATTTTATTCAAATCTTATAAAATGAATAAATTTTCCATATGAGATCCAATCGAGATGTCGTCTTTTGCATTACACTCATAGGAACATTATGTATGCACTGTAATTGGGTTCGTCGAGTTTGGCGCAAGTGAAATTTTGAGCTAAAATCGAACGTCCTCCAATTTTAGATCAAACCGGAATGCTTAAGCATTCGTTGGAATTTTGGCGACTTACCCCACTTTTGTATCAATACTATATAATATATAATAGACATAAATTATCGTTTTTGTGTGATTATTGCTTTGGTTTAATTGTCGCTTTCAAAAGCGAATGACATTTAAAATGAAATACAAAGAATTTTCTAAAGGAATCCGGATTCCTTATTATTATCGATTTTATTTCGATTATATACCCATTGTATAAATTGTTGAATGCCAAAATTTGGTTGTTTGGCCGTAATGGATATGACAATATTATGTGTTAAAAGTTTAATATTTGTAGTAATAAAGGTAATAGTGGCGTTGGTTTTGTGCTATAGTAGCTCCGGGCCTCATTTTATTATTTTGAAATTCTATGGTTTGCTATTTTGATTTGAAAATGATCTTGATTCAGAGAATAATTTTAAATTTTATTGTTTGATTTTCTATGATATTTTATTTAAAAATAGTTTTTGTGTTTTTCTATTTTACTTCATTTTTTTAAGTCTTATCTAATATACGTGGAAATGTTTTAAAATATTTTGGAAAGTATGTATTTTACAGAAAATTAATATAATAACGGATGTTTATTTTAAAGAAAAAGGGGAAATTAACTTTCATAACAAAGTGATTCTTTTTTTAAAAGAAGATAGAAATAGTTGGGAATAAAATATTGGTGAAACGTTTCATATAAAATGTTGTATAAAAAGATAGATTTATAATGGTGTTTTAATTAAATATATATATTTATAAATGATAATTTATAAAAGGGAAATTAATATCATTCTGATAAATTGGAATAATAAATCATATTTGTGAATTTATAGTGATATATGGAAGGATCGTTATATGGAAAGTTTGTTCTGATCTTGCAATCAGAGATTTGGGATAAGTATAGAAGTTTTATAAAGAAGTTCTATAAGAATTTTTAATATAATTTTTATGAAGAAGTTTTATTAGAAGTTTATAAAGAAGTTTTGTAACAAACCTATTCCGGTGGGTCCGGATTTTTCGCAAAAATGCTAAAATCGAAGCCCACTGAAACCCGAGTTGGTTTTTTGGTATCTTGTAAATAAGCACAAAAAAATTTATTAGAGCTCGGATAAATATCTTACAGCGGAACTGACTAAAATATAATAGTAAGTTAATACTCACCAATATAATAACACTTTCAAAACAAGTGTCTCGAAGCTGGAAAGTCTCTACCATCTACCTAACCTATAGGATGTTATGAGGAGGGGGTCAGAACTAAAGCTCTGGTGAATGAACAAATTGTACACTTCTAAGCTTAATTCTACATATACCATTTTATTTCCAAATACTTTTATATTAGGTTCATTGGGTTCATAATATTCTAGCCTCTGTGTGTGAATCGTGCACATCTACTCCCTAGTAGATCAAAGTCTAATAACTGATATATATGTAGCTATAAGCTCAATGACCGCATCGGTCCTAGGTATTACCCATAGAACCTTTCGTATCCTCCTTGCAAAGGACTCCAACGCCTTGCTTTTATGCCGTTCTGTGACTATATCAATAAAGGACTGCCTCGTAAGGCCTACAATACAGATGTTCCGTCATCTACTACGATAACATAAAACTACATCCGGACTAGTCTATACTAATGCTCGGACGTCCACAATGTACCACCCAGTGCGTACCTTGAGGACTATATGTAACCGTTCGGTCTACTCCCTGAGTCCCGCTTAACAAGGTCTACCTTGTACGAAACTCAGTCGAGGATTTTCTATTTCTGTAAAGGACTGCCTCGTTAGGCCTACAACATAGATATTCTATTTGGTCTGTCCATTTTCTTGTCGTAGCTATGGCCCCACGTAGCCACCCCCAACTAATCAAAAGACATCTAGAGAGCTAAGTGGTTGTGTCCTACTGCAAATAATCTAAACATCCAATCACCTGCGCCCCTCATCCAATGTCTCGATAGTGAAAGAATCATTGGACCATAGGTTTAACTTTAGTCTTTCCCGAGCTTGCTTCTTGGTTTTGATGCTGGCTCGATATCCACATGCGACTATCCTTTTGGGTCTTACACACTAAAACTTACTTGCAAGTACTGGGACATACAAATATCCTACTCTAAACGTCAACCCCTTTTGACTGCCTAAAATGGTCCTGCCACGCAAAAAGTAGTCAAGGCATACTCTTTCAATAGAACACCTACAGACCTGCCTCTGGAGGACTACTTCGCTTTGCGTACCCAGAGTTCCATCCTAGAGTACCCTCATGTCCCGTTGAAGTATTATACTTCCTTCTAGCTCAAAATAACCAAGTTGCACATGCTTCTTCTATGTTGAAATCTATGATGAACTGCTTCGGTAGGCTCTTCATCCTTTACGCTGCTCCAAACGCATCTCACTCTTTTATTAGACCCTAAGTCTAATCTTTTGTTTTGCGTTTAGTTTACTTTTCTAATTCTGTTGGCTACTTATTTACCCTAATTAGCATAATCTGGACCCAGCCACACCTAACTATTATGAGACCATCAGTTCCTGACAGAAAGGGAATGCTATTGACATGGGCCACTTCTATTATCTTACTTATTAACTCAATCCAAGATCTAAGTTTATTAAAATAAGCCTCTTAATTTTGTTATTTCTGCTCCATTTTCTTATCAACTTAATTTATGTCTTAAAATAAGCCTTTTCTGTTCTTTCTACTTAATTATAACCTATGTTATAATTTTACTTGCAATTGTCAAGGCTGTATTCTTTATAATCTATATACTATAAATATAATTACAAGTGTATCTTTTCTATTCTTGTCCGTCTTCTTTTATTATAATATTGAATTCTCTTTAATTCTCTTATATTATATGACAAACTTGACTTGGGACTACTTCCAACTGTCATAAATTTACTTATCATAATAACCGCTTTACTTTTATTCTATTATCTGCACAGTAAGTGCAGATCCAGTTACATTTCTATCTATAGCTTCTATTCTTGTCTAATAATTAACTTGATTCCTTATTTAATTCCTTTAATTCTTTACTTCATTTTCTTGTATTCTAGGAAGTAGTTCTATTCTATTTGGTCGGTTACAAAAAGCTCTGCTAAAAATCTATTTCCATGTTTTAATACTAAATAATGCTATAAACAATAATCCGTAACTGCAAGATATTTCTTTTATTACTTCTTTACTTATTAGATAGTGTGAAATACCATAATTTCTCTATTTTACACTAGTTCCTTTTTCTTTCTTTTTATTCTTGCGATTACGTTTATCATTATCTTTTAAATATTAAACTATAGAAATGTACTCTCTTTTCTAAACCAACCAATTAATCTTTCACTTACTTCCAATCAATTTATTAGGTTTTCCCTTTTTATTTATTTTTCCCCATTTTAGAATGATTTACTACAAATTTCTATTTTTCTCCTTTTTATTTCGTCTTTTCTTATTTTACATCTAATTTCTGTAAATCTATAGTTCTTCTATTTTATTCCGTATTTGCGAATTCTTCTCTTTAACTAATTTATTCGTGCAAAAGAGAATAAAAATAAGCTAAAATTTACAGGCTAAATTTCAACTTTAAAATAGATCAAAATAACTTTAAATTTCTTACTTTTAGGTTTATATCTTTCTCTAACTGTCAAGCCTGATATTAATTAAATATAAGCTCTCTTATATAATTTACAGTCTTAGCATAATTAATTAACAGAATTTATTACTGAAATAAATACTGAATAAAATTATTTAACGGAAATCTAACGATAATATATCATAAACGTAAACATATATAAGTAAATCCACTCATTTATCGTCCTTAGTTTTAAATCTCTATCTTCTAAAATTAACTGTAAAATTTGTCGTCAAAAACGCCTTTTTTAACCAAAACAAGTTGTCGACAAGTTGTTGCAACTTGATACATTTTCTAACTTATAAATACAAGTTTTCAAACTATTTAAACACTTTACATTTAGCACTAAAAGACAAAAGGAGTTTACTTTTAAAAATATTTACATAAATGATAAAAATAATGTTAATACATGATTTGACAAAAGAGTGTAAAAGTAAACAAATAAAACAACATCATTACATAACTTCCTTTTCTCCTACACATGATATAACTTATACACCTAGAATTCAAGCAAATGGAAAGTGAAAAGATAAGTAACTAAAGGAATCAATGACACATGTGCTCACCATTAATGCATACTTACAAATCCATTTAATGCAAGTCAAATCAAGCAAAAGTCTACTTTTTAAAATTTAAGAAAATAAGGCAAACATCATTTCATAAGTACAAATTCAAATCAAGCCATTTCTTCTCCATTAAGAAAGGTCCCATCAAGGGTAAAAAAGTAAATGAAATTAAATTTAGTTTGAGATTAAATTGAAGTTTAAATTGAAATAAGATTTAAAATCTAAGTTTTAAATGAGTTTAAGTCGATATTAGAATTGAAATTGAGTTAAAATTGGAATTTAAAATTTAATATATCAAAATAATGGGAATATAATAGTATTATAATATGGTAATAGCGAAAAAATATATTACATACTTTAAAAAGTGAAAATATTGATTTAAAATGATTTGTAACGATTTTATAAGTGTTGAAATCCAATTTGAATAGATTATTTCAAATATTGAAAAATAAGTTAAAACTAGACGCGTCGTGCAACGATAGTTCGCGATTTCGAGCTGAAAAGTTCAAATGAGTGTATAGAGTGGAATATGGCTCGAAATTCTTCGAGATAAGAAAATTCCAGACTACTATACCCATATCTTCCAAACGAAGAAAGATAATCAAAGTTTCGATAAGTAGATTTTGAAATAAGTCTAAATCAATTTTCCAGAAAAATCGCGCTAGTGCAGTTAAGCGACCGTAACAGAAATTTTGTTTAAATGGATGTTTTTAATTATGAAAAAAATGGAATAAATTTGATAAATCTATTTAAATGATTTAAAAGAGATTTGGATTGGAAAATATGAATTATCGAATGTTTAAAAGTTGTTTAGTTCAAATAAGCTTATTTAGCACTTTCCGCAACACTTTTCTACTATGAATTCTATAACTTTTTGGAATATGAGTTTGAATGTAACGACGTTTCCTAGAATAAATTGTTAATGTTTTAAAAAGGATAATTAAGCATTTTGAAAGATAATTTGGAATATTTATAAGCAATTCCAAAATAAAGTTGAAAATCTGAGTATGTAGAAACGACTAGTATATTTATCCCGCTTGTGAGATCTAGGAAGATAAAACAAGGTGTTTAACTAAGGTTAGGAATGGAGCAACCAGTGCCCTGAACTTACCTGGCCTATGTTTTCTTTTCTTAGGCGAAGGGTGGAATAGATCGAAAGGAAAGCCTGGATGCTCTTAAATAAAAAAGATTCTGTTAAGTTTTCCAAAATAAAAGAGGATTGGTATCATCCAAAAGTTAAGCAATCTCCAAAAATGAATGATTTCTACGATCCTATTTACTTCAAAATGTTTGTTAAGATTGATTTAGGGTTTATTGTAAATGATGTCTTAAATAACATTGTTTTTGACCCGCCTAAAAGTTAAAGAATTTGATCAAGAATTGAGTAAGGAAATTTGAGATATTTTCCAAAGAAAAAGAATGAATTTCTTAGAAATTATCCTAAGTCAAAAGAAAGAAATTTTGAAATCATCCGAAAAGAATTAAAGTGAAAAGAGACCTAATAAATCATGTATACTCATATTCACTTTCTATCGATATTGGATTTCGAAGGAACCGGGGTCGGATTTGGGTAAATCTTATTCGAAAACCACTTCGCACCAATCTATATGTTCGAACGTGAAGACATGTTGAAGATGATGATTATTGAAGACCGTGGATCTTTATAGCGTGAGGACTGCTTGTTGACTTGCTCTGGGTAGCTCCCGAGTTATATATAGCAGTGGTCTCCTCGTTGTGGACATTTTTCGGATTGCAAGGGCTACTCGCTACTAGTGGTAGTAGGAGAGTGCCTCTGGTTTGTCCTGTTCTTGGACAACTTGTATGGACGTTTGTCTGACATTGCATTTCTAAAGATAACATACATTGGTTTTTACAAACGTACATCAGTGGTGGCGGGGAAGGCAACTTCTCTTAGCTTAACACCCTCCTTGAGATGTACGAGCTCAAGGGTTGTATTTTTATGGAAGGCAATTAGTAGTTAAACGGAAATGGCAATGTGGCATTCAAAGATGTGATATGTGCTTTGTGAAAAGGTAATCGCAGCCTCAAGCCTCATTAAACCGAAAATGACCGAAACAGGATTAGATGTAGCAAGGGTAAGTGGGTCATTCCCAAGTAGGATTTGATCATCCCCTTCTAGATATATTTCTTCCCGCTATGACGTTCGGGATGTATATTAATGTGGTGTATGGAAAACGAGCACTCAGTTAAAGGTCGGTAACGATCGGGGGATAACATATTCGGTACTATCTAGTTACAGAGGTAGGCCGGTCTTGTTTTGGTAGAGGATCCTTTGTGATGGTCCTCGGGACATCCATCTAAAGGTGTACCCCTTCGGAAGGTAGATCTGTGGCCTGGTCATTTGTATGGAAATCCATTCTCCAATAAGAACCTACGGACTTGATTGTAAACCTATTATGCTAGAATTTAATCAATGTAACAATTTCGGCTAAGATTAATAAGTTTATTTGCCAATGTTTTCAAAGAATGTCATTAGAAATAATATCAAATGTTTTGATATAAAAGTGTTTTAGTCATCATAAGGTAAAAACCCGTCTGTGTTTATGTGTGGGCGTGGTCTTATGAGATACTCTTTGTTTTCAAAGGATTTTATTCAAAGGATGATATATGACACTGTCATTAATTATTGAGTTTTTCCCACGTTGGTTTATCAAGCCTGATCCGGGTATTTTCAATACTCGGGTCAGATTCGAGTAGTTTCAGGATAGTCGAAGACGGTTGGAGTTTCCAGAGGAGAGCTGGAGATATTCATCGACGAATGAACATATTCTATTATCCGCTGTATTTAGTGTATTTTGTTTGATGTTTGTCAGCATTTGTAAGGGCAGGTTTTATAACAGTCCAAACCGAATTTAGGTTAGACTCTGATATATGTATTTAAAAGTTTTTCGCTATAAAAATATTTGTTCAATATTATATGTTATCCCATTCGAGTGAGATTCTTATCTGTCTATTTTTCTTTATTACCCTTAAAGATCCATCTTTTCATGCAATTTCAGTTGGACATGTGCAGTTTATTGTCAATTCAAAGAGTATGGAAAAACGGGGCTTTACATTTGGTATCAGAGCTGAAGGTTAAGCGAGAACCTTGGCTCTATTATGGGTAAAGTCTCATCAGAGATAGGATTAGTAATATCCTAGGATGAGTAACTCATTAGAGATAGGGTTAGTAACACCCTAGAATGAGTTATGAGAGTATTATGTATATGAGAGTGTATTTGTTAATTTTACAAAAATGGTTTTGTTTTTAAAAAGAAATTGGTAAATGAAATAATTTTACCTTGGGTTTATATTATAAATATTAAAGGAGACATCATTATTTTTGGGTTAGAAATTAAGGATTGATTGTAATTTTTCTTAGCAAAACTAAAATATGAATATCTTGTGATTAGAATTGCACAATTTGACTATAAGATATTCCATATAGAATCAATTAATTGAAAGCTAGAATTTAGAATTTTGATCATATACCCCCAGACCTTTGGTTATTAAGAAATAATAATGATTAAGTGATTATCATAATGGATGGATTTAAAAGCTAAGTACAAATATTTTGTGAAGTAAAATTCACAATTTGACTGTATGATATTTGATGATAATATTGAAGCTACAAGTTGTAACTAGAGAAAGTAAAGAGAAAATGTACACATAGAAAAAAAATTGTTACCAATAAAATAGAAAAAGATAAGCAAAAATTGAAATTTTTTGTAAATATAATATGAAAGGGTAAGTTCTATAACTTATAAAGGAGTTAAGTTAATTTGAAATTTAGACATTTTGACTAGGTTAAAATCAAAGTGAAATTTAGAAATAAGAGGTATAAGAAATATCATCCTAATATAAAATTTTGAATTAGTGATATGTTTAGGGTAACATTTGTAATTCAAAATGAAGTAAGAATAGAAGTGGATATTTTTGAATAATATGGTTAGTAGGGTGATTGTTGGATGAAAAAGGTTAATAACAAATACCATGAGAATTAAGTTTCACAAATTTGACTATAAGGTATTTGATGGATTGAAGATTAAGAAATTTGATTTAGAAAATGGATAGGTAAATAAGTTAAATAGTTAATCATAGAATCAGTGAGAAAAAGGTGTACACTTAGTAAAGTTGCCTTATTAATATATGGATTGGATAAATAATATTAGCTAAATGAAAACCTTAGGTAAAGAAAACTTAGAGTTGAGTTTTATAACTTACTAATTTGAGATAATAATAGAGTTCCATATTAGTTAAACACCTTAGTTGAAGTAATAACAATTTGAAGTTTAGGGATATGTGTATATACTCTTAGGAAGTAAAGATATATTATACAAGTTTAAGTCATACTTGTATGCTTAAGTAATAATATATTTAGAAGAAAGCAATGATTGTGAAATAAACTTGGATTAACAGAAGTTTTGAACAAATGTATTAGGTAAAGATGAATGTGAATAAATACATAAGTTAAACGTAGATCATTTTGGCACATACATTTTGATCTAAGATTTGAGTACAGAACTTTGAGGTGTTTACACCAATCCGAAAAAGGATTTACCATTCGATTCTTGACAGCGAGCATTGATGGGAATTTATGATTATGTACACGAGTTTTCTATCATAGTTGAGAGCTATGCAAGGAAAGTAAGGGTTTGTGATCAAGAAGTTTGATCAAAGTACAAAATAGAAAATCGAGGGATCGATACTAGTTCAAAAGAAAAGTTGTGAATTCGAATAATAGATCGAATCAAATATCACATATAGTATGATGTGTTGGGTCTGTCTATTTAGTAGTTGGATAGTTGTAACGCTTCCATTTTTCGTTGCTCGAAAACCGACATCAATACATCCGCTGTATCAAATGCCGCATAATCGAATGCCGGAAAACCGAATTGTTAGGGTTAAAGAAGAAGAGGTAGAAGAAAAAGATAGAAGAAATAAGAAAACAGAACAGAAACAATATCAGAATCTCACAATCGCAGTGGAACAACATATAATAATTAAATGAATAATCTTTAAACAAAAGAATCATATCAGTTATTACATTACATCACATTACATCATATCATCAGAGTGTACAACAATCAAACAACAACAAACCGCAGAAAAGAAATACTATATACTAGTAATACGCCATGCCATCAATCTTGCCTCCAGCAACTCCTGAATTCCAGAATATCCTGATTAACCTGACTCTTGACTGCCCGTGTGGAAATTGGTGGGCACCCAGAGTTTAGGAAGGAAACAATAAACTCCGAGTCAGTCATGAGACTGGTGTGAGAACTAAAACAGTTTATTTTATCTTTAAAACAAAGAATAGGATAATTTTAAAATAGATTCGCAATGCTTTTAAAAATGAGACTACTATAAGGCCTCCCGCACACACACACAATGCAAACGCAGAATCGGAGGAGATTTCTCCTTATGATAGTCAAAGATGCTTGATACGCATTAAAAAGAAACATTTGATATTATTACTAGTGCATAGTGTAGGAAAAATCATTTCGAAAGTAAAGATATAAATCTTAGCCAACATACGACCATTATCGTATGCCTACTATTCAATAGCAGGTTACCGCCACATTCCATGGCTGGTTATACAACTAAAGCCGTACAAGATCGTATTGTTTTATTGGATTTCCAACAAATGGTCAGGCCAAGGAACTTTCTACTGCCACATGGGAACGCCTCTGGCGGGACGTCCCGAGAACTTAACCAGCTCTTTGCCAACACAAGGCCGGGTTACCTTTGTCACTAGGTAACTACTACACGACTATGTCATCCCCCGGTCCCTTTGGACCTTTATCCGAGCGCTCGATTCCAACAACACCACACAGTAATAGATATAGTGTACCAACATGAGTAAGTATCTGGGCTCCATACCATGATACCACCCTTTCCAGAAGGAAATGACATACCCTAAAGGGAGCTAACCCTAATAACCTTGCCGCATCCTTCCTGTTTTGACCATTTCCGGGGTGTGAGGTCCGACGAAGTCTCGTCCACAAAGCCACGCTTTGGCACAAAACCATGCTTTGGGTCAACAAATGATCAAAGCAATGATCACAAAGATAACTGATCAAACAAATGATCATGTCACAAATGATCAAACAATTATCATTTCACAGCAACACTCAGCATGTCATATTACCAAATTGGGATATATCGCTGATAACCATCAACTACATAAACTCTAAGCACGTACATCTTAGAGAAGGGTGTTAAGCTAAGAGAATAAATTCTCTGCCACCAACAGAAATGTATTTGAAAGAAATCTGCTTTATATCTCAAAATGTAATGTCAGACATGTAACCATACAAGTCTGTTCCGGGTTCGAACAGAACCGAAGGCACTTACAAAGAAGTCCTTGCAATCCAGATATTCACTAATCACGTCCGGACTTCCCATCACATATGGAATTTCTATACCGGGGCCATTCGGTGCAGAAACATTCGACGGTAATCCTTCCGTTTTCAAAAATATCCGGTCTTCAACACCGGTCTTCAAATGCAATTCATAACGACGTATCACATATTCGAAATGGGTTATACGACCCCAAGGTCCTTTCCCCGTTAACCCGAATAGTGAGCGCTTATTCAAAAATAAGTGTGGCATTCAAATTCAAGCAAATCTCAACAAATACCCATTCAAAGGTAAATATTGATAGTCGGTTATTGAACTATCAATGGATATGCACAACATCACCAGATTCCAAATAATTTTCCAACTTATTTATTTTCCAAAAATATCTTTACAAGATATAAATTTTCACACTTCAACCATTTGAAAACAATTTTCAAATTACTTTTCATCTTTACAACTTTTGAAAACAAATTTCAAATCATTTCCCTATACGGGATATATTCACAAATCTTTATTCATTCTCATTTCAAAATGGTTCATTTAAGCCAATTAAATAAATCCTTAACGATTTACTTTATATTTACGTTCCAAATCCGTAAATTAATTCTCACACTTCAAAAATAAATCAAAGTTTATTTTTAAACAAATTCCGCTTTTCATTTATAAATCCCATAGTGAATTTGCATTCCAAAATATTTATGAATATACGATTTCAATTATTCATTTTCAATTTATCTTCAAAAAGATAAATTCTCAAAAACGTTTCATTTCACATTGGAAAAACATTTCCATACTTATTTATTAATAAGTAGTTCACAAATCTTTTTATTTTCTACACTTGGAAAATATTCAATATACTTAAATTGAAATTAAGTATATATTTCATTCTTTAAGAAAATCATTCTCTTAAACATATTTATTTCGGCCAAAACGAATGTTGCGTAAAACATCGTTACGACAACCCAAAATCACAAGTATAGGGATTCGAAATTAAGATAGATATATAAATCCCAATACTATACAAAACATTTCCTTTCGGAAATCATTTACTATAACAACAGTGTTATAGTCCACCATTTCCTTCTATTTCTCGAAAACGTTTATTTCAACAATGAATGTTGAAATCTATGGTTTCGATTCATAATACATTTTTAAAATATCGTTAAAACGATTAACTTCATTTTATAATATTCATTTTCCCAAGCATATCCATTTTATTTGATAATATATGCACTGTCCAAAATCGTGAATATACTTCCTTAACCAGTTTCAACTTTCAATTTATCAAATTCCATTGATTTCGAATTTATAAACAGTGTTTATAAATTCCATTTCTAATTATAGCTTCGATTTATAAATCTCCTTTATTAATCCAATTTAATTTTCATAACTCAATTATATACCAAAAGTCCATATTATAAGTTAAATGCTTATAATCCATTTATTTACAATATCGTTCTTTTAAAACTTCACAAATTATAAATCTTATTACTTATAAGATTTCATTTATAACCCTATTTTCGACATTAATAGAACTCCTTTTAAAATTCTATTATTTCGATTTATAAAATATATATTACCATTTTTACTTCATCAAAGATTTCAATTTAAATGCAAAAATCCGATTTATAAGTTAATTCTTTAATATCTTTTGTCTTACAACATCTATTCATTTTATAACTTCACAATTCATAAATCTATAAATTTTCATTCACTTATGAATCCATTTATACTTCGCTTTAACACTTATAAAAACTCGTTTTATAATTCCAATATTTTTAATTTTAAAATATCAAATTTATACATCTTTCATATAACCCGTTTTAAAATAATTCAAAAATCCCAATTTAACTATTTTATAAATTTATTAACTACTTATCTCAAAAATCACCTTTTGGTTATATTTCACAAAAATCTTAATTTTTACAACATAAGAATTTATAACGTTTTAATTATTTAAAATGAATCAATTCAAAAATTTAATAAAATGTATACTTTTAAAAATCACTTTAAAAATTCTTTTTAAAAACCAAAATCACTATTTTAAAACTTCAAAAATGGTTCCGGTGATGCAACAGCACCAAATAGTTAATAACGACATCCAAATATCATATCTCGATATGATAATCAACAAACATCACAATATCGGTAAATAAATCAATATAGTTGAGGAATCCAGCTGGATCCCTCCAACCTGTTTTCCTGCATCCAAAGATGTTAGCACAATACCAATTCCATTCCAGTACGGAATTATCATGGTATATGGGATTTAAAATATTATCCGCTTAATAGACGGTGCAATAGGGTCTCATCCGCTATATAATGCGGGAAATCAACTCCAAGTACATAAATAATACCAATTTCACCGTACCGTGAAATATTCGCGGTATATATTTTTAATAAATAACATCCGCTTACTAACGGCGCATAATGTCTATTTTGACAATCAATAGATAACAATCATCATTCAAACATACATTCAAGAATTTTAAATCTAACTATTTAAAATTAAAAATCGAAACCGATTCGATTGAGTGAGAAGTTCTCACCTTGATTTCAATTTCGTTTTCAGCTTTTATTTCGAATAAAATTAAACGGACGTTTAATTTTAACCGAAATTTTCGCTAGCTCCAAACGACTCTAATCAAATTTCATAGCGTAGTGCTCGTCCATACGATTCCAACGCAACTGGTTTCGTGCGTTTTCGACCTCGTATGAAAAAGATATGATATTCGAAGTTCACACGAATTTATAATTATAATTTTACAACTTATATTATATTTTAAACCTAGATTGCATCTCAACCATTGATCCCAACCCCTTGAAATCCTGGCCGCCCTTTACATCTTCTCCATCATCAGTAAACCCTACACAACACCGAACCCAATAGCCGCCCTAGGGTTTGAGTTTTTCGAGCCTCCTCGTCGATATCCACTCCAATCAACCACCACCACCACGAAGTGTGTAACAACCCGCATATTTAACGATTTGATATTTAAACGTTTAATTTAAATATAACGTCGTTAGTCGAATTTTTGGTTCCGAAAAGCTACTTTCTGCAAATGGCCGAATTGGAACTCGAAACTACCTCCATTGGTTCCAAAATGGCGTCTGCGATCTTTTTGAGTATAATCTTTGATATGTTTGGAGTTTGTGAAATTTTGACCCTTTTTCTATTGGGTTTTGGGTTTGGGTTCAGCCCACTAGTTTAACTAATACCCTAACCCAACCCCTTCTCTTCATTCATCCTCATTTCATTTCATTTCATTTCATTTCTTAAGCTAGAACTGAAAATTGTGGAAGGGAAGAGGAAATAGAAATTGCAAGCCCTAGTTTCTTCTTGTAAACTTGATTCTTGCTCCAAAATCAAAGAGAATCCATTGGTAAGCTCTTCTTCATCTTCTCCAACTCTTCTCCTCTTCAATTTCAGAAAATTTCCTAAACCTAAATTGGGAAATATGTGTTTTATTCTTAGATTGAAGCTTGTTGAGTTGAAGTAGTGTTTGGTTGGTCTTCTCCTTGTTATTGAGCTCCATCTTCTTGTTTTTTGGGTTAAAGGTGAGTTTTGAACTCACATCTACTTCTTTTGATTTCATTGATGTTGGGTATGAATTCCTAGCACTTGTTCATATGCACTTGCTTTTAGTTTGGATTGAATTGGTGAATATCCGAATTTTTAGTGTTTGGGTTCAATTTTTTGAAATCCTAACTTTGATGTTTTGATCATGTTTTTGGTGATGAATCGAAGTGCTTATAGGGCCGGGTAGCCGCTTGGCGTAAATCCCTAGCGTCTGTGCTCGTCCGATTGAAAGTTGGGAGAGTTTGCACTTCATTGGTAATAAGTAGGAAATGCAGGAAATTGGGTTCAGTCGACTGGATCCTCTGTTCAGTCGACTGAGCTGAAGCCCGAAATTTTTCTGGACAATTTTCAGTCGACTGAACAGGGATTTCAGTCGACTGACCTGCTCCTGTTTTCTTGTTTTGCCTATTTATGCTCGTTTTGATTGGTTTTCCGGATTTTATCGATTCATGTTGGTTCTTAGTGGTTGTTATTGCTTCTTTGGCTTTGATAACTTATCCTTGACTTCATTCACGGGTTTTTATAAAATAATCTTTCGAATTATATTAAAAGCTCCCTTCTCCAATTTATTAATTCTAATTAAAACACACACATCTTCGCACTCCGAGCGATGTGCGAGGAGAATTAAATGATTGGATAAACGCGTGCAATGAACACGTGCGTTCATCTTTTCAGTTAATTCCCAATCTATTCGTTTGAACGTTTTGACCTTTGGTTTGGTTTACCGATGATATGAAGTGAACTTTGTACTGCTTTGAGTGTGAAATTAACTAACAGATAGTAAACCGTTTAGTGCGAACGAGTGGTTATGGGACTCACGTTACCACTTTTCGGATTCCTTCTTGAGAGTTATGACGCATTCCGCCAGTTAGTGGTGTCCAGTACTGGGTCTTCGACCTTCACCACTACGGTTTGTTGCCTTCGGGTATGTGCCTTCGGGTTTGTTGCCCTTTAGTATCGCTTCCGATGTTGGTCGTTATGAGCCGCATGGGTGATATTGGGTTGCCCTTTAGTATCGCTGCCGATGTTGGTCGTTATGAGCCGCATAGGTGATATTGGGTTTGGAGTCTTCGGGCTCATGGATCCTTGTTTGTACAGTACTGAGCTCGAGCAAATTTTCTGATGTTTCATTCATATGTATATTCCCTAGGTATCGCCCTTCGATGTTGGTCATTATGAGCCGCATGATGCGTAGCATTTACCTTGTGGAACTTGTATACCTTATTGGTATTTGTTATTGCCTTTTGGCTTGCTTTGGGATATTCTTATCCTTTGTTTCTATATGTTGCCGATGATATGAGGCTTGTTCTATATGATTCATCTTTCGTTAGATGATTGTGTTATCTCTTTTAGAGATATCTATTATGCTTTGTAACCTTGCAGGTTTATTGTTGTTCAGTTTATCTAACTGATTTGTTTAGCTAGACTGACCTGTGTATTTCATACTCGGGTCAGACCGAGTTATTTCAGGTTAGGTGCTTTTGGACTTAGCCTATTTTGCTTCCGCATGGACTATTCAGCTTGTTCCTTTTTGTTATAGCTTTTGTGTAGTCCTATTTTGTAGTAACTCTGATATGTATTCTTTTGACTCGTCTGTATATTGTAGTTTGCTATACCACTTGACATGTATTAGTTTGTATACTCTGCTATGTATCTGTATATATGTATATGATGATCTACTGTTCTGTGATGTATATTACATTTGAGTTGTTATATTCTGTTCTGATAGATCCTCCAACCACCTATGGTTTTGTTTTAAGTATTCATTGGATATGTCGATCTATTTGGTATGACTATTGTCGATATATTCAATAGATAGTTAGAGCAAGTGACGCAGCGGATAAACAGAAAATTGATATCACGATGAAAATGTAGCAAACGGTGGATTGAAGATACTGAAATGCCCAAATTCGTTGATCACAGAGATACCGAATTCTAGCTATCTTCGACACGTTGATCGCGCACGATACCGTGAGAGAAGATCTTCAATTCTTCAAGCGTTGATCAAGCGCACTTGATTCCGCGAATCGGCTTCAAAAATCGTTGATTCGAGCGCACTCGAATAACCGAAAGTGGAGATAGGAGATTACACTCAACTACCAATTTAGGATGAAAGCACAAAGCTAACAAACAAGAATTTTATTCAACAATAACCACCTTGAAATGTACAACACACCCCCTATTTATAGTTTTTCACAACCGGCCCTTAAGTCGTACACGACTCACGACTCACAACTCATGACTCGCGACTCACGACTCACGACTCAAAAGACCACACCCGTATTACAAACACAACATATAAGTCGGCAACGACTCATCAACAAATGCGACTTTACTGTTAAAGGTTTGCCTTGGTCAGTAGCGACCAACACACACACGACTTAAGCAAGCCGCGACTTACGACTCAACTACATCACAACATATATACACATGACCGACTTACATTCAACGACTCAAAACTCAAGGAAAAAATTACAAACAGATAACGACTCAGGACTTTAAGACTTAACGAGTTACAACCAACTCAACACAAGATGACTTACGACTCATCCATATACAAGTTACAACACCTCAAGCTCCCAAGCTCATAGCTTCTGCGACTCAAAGCTTTTAATAGCTGGAACTTTCCCCTGCTTCATGATAAGTCATGGACGACTTATAGATGAGTCGTTGGGTCGTGTACGACTCATCAAACTCGAACAACTCAAGCTCCCGTTAAGTCGTAACCCTGTCCCCTTAGCTTTGTTAAGTCGTGGATGACTAAAACCCGCCTCCTTAGGTCGTAGACGACTCAAGCCCTCCTTAAGTCGTGTACGACTTACTCCTTTGGCCTGAGCTGCATCATCATCCCCTGGTTGAGAAAAATTCGTCCTCGAATTTGTAAATTCTTCAACATCTGATTGTTCATCCCCATAATATGGTACAAGATGCGTAACATTGAACACGTCAGAAGTATATACATCCTCCGGTAGCTTCAACTTATAAGCATTTTCATTAATCCGTTTCACAACTTCTACAGGACCAATTTTTCTGGCTTTCAACTTGTTATAAGCGCCCACTGGAAAACGATCCTTCGTTAACACAGCATACACTAAATCTCCTTCGTTAAATTCAACATTTCGTCGCTTCAAGTCTGCAGTCTGCTTATATTTCTCATTTGCTTTCTCCAGTCATTTCTGAATGATTTTATGACATTTAGTCAATACATCAACAAAATCTACAGCTCGTTTAACCGTCCCCTCGGTTGTGGTACTACTGCCAAATCCAACGCTCCCCTTGGCAAACTTGAATATACAACCTGAAATGGACTGAATCCCGTACTACGATTCACTGCATGATTATGTGCAAACTCTGCCTGGCATAACTTCATGTCCCAACTTTTCAGATTATCTTTCACCAAACATCTCGATAAATTCCCCAACGATCTGTTAACCACCTCCGTTTGTCCATCAGTTTGCGGATGATAAGCGCTACTAAAATTCAGCTTCGTTCCCACCATCTTCCACAAACTTAGCCAAAAGTGACTCAGAAAACGAGTATCTCTATCCGAAACAACAGACTCTGGTAACCCATGTAAACGATAGATCTCTTTAAAGAACAATTGTGCCATATGAACTGCATCCGCTGTCTTCTTACAAGCAACAAAATGTGCCATCTTCGAGAAACGATCCACCACAACATATATAGAGTCATTTCCCCTTTGAGTTCTCGGCAACCCCAACACAAAATCCATGCTGATATCAACCCATGGTTTAGTCGGTACAGGTAACGGCATATACAACCCTGCATTTGTCGCTGTTCCTTTCGAAACCTGACAGATATGACATCTCTGAACAAACCTTTCAACTTCCTTCCTCATCGATGGCCAATAGTAGGATTGAGAAATCAACTGCAAGGTTCGATCTCTACCCACATGTCCTTCCTCGTGTAACTCCTTGATAATCTTCAATCTCAAACTGCTCTATGGAATACATAATTGATTTCCTTTAAACAGAAAACCATCAACCAACACAAATTCATCAGTACTTCCTTCCTTGACTTTCTCAACAAATTTCACAAAGTAAGGATCTTCTTCAATCAGCTCTGGCAATAATTCAAACCCCGTCACTTCAACTTTCATATTCGTTAATAAATGACTCCTCCTACTCAAAGCATCAGCCACACGATTCGTCACCCCTGATTTATGTTTCACGACAAAAGTAAACTGCTGTAAATAGGCAATCCACGATGCATGTCTCGCGGAAATCTTTTCCTTCCCTTGCAAATGTTTCAAAGCCTCATGATCAGTGTAAAGAACAAACTCCTTATGGAACAGATAGTGTCTCCAATGTTTTACTGCTTGCACCACAGCATAAAACTCAACATCATATGTACTATATCTCATCTTTGCCCCCAATAACTTCTCACTGAAATATGCAATAGGACGTCCCTTCTGACTCAACACTCCTCCAATCCCAACCTTAGAAGCATCAGTATGTAACTCAAATAACAACTGAAAGTCTGGTAATACAAGAATTGGCGCTGTCGTCAATAGTGTCTTAATTTTCTCAAAAGCAACCCCTGCTTCCTCTGTCCACTCAAACTTCTTTCCTTTCATGCAATCGGTAACTGGTGCCATCACGCTACTGAAGTGTGGGATGAATCTTCGGTAGAATGATGCCAACCCATGAAAACTTCTAACTTCAGTGATAGTCCTCGGCTGTGGCCAACTTCTAATAGCTTCAACTTTACTTTGATCCACCTGGATACCTTCTCCTGACACAACATATCCCAGAAATAAAATACTTCGAGTCATGAATACACATTTCTTTGTAGCTGCATCAAATTGTTCCTCACGAAGAATGATTAACACCTTTCTCAAATGCTCTACATGCTCCTCTGTACTCGCACTATAAATCAGAATATCATCAAAGTAAACTACAACAAACTTCCCAATGTACGGTTTGAAAATTTGGTTCATCACCCTCATAACTGTACTCGGTGCATTCGATAGACCAAACGGCATAACCAACCATTCATATAATCCTTCCCTCGTCTTGAATGCTGTCTTCCATTCGTCTCGTGGTCTAATTCGAATTTGATGATATCCGCTCTTCAAATCAATCTTCGAAAATATAATAGCCTCACTCAACTGATCTAGCAAGTCATCCAATCTTGGCATAGGAAATCTATAGCGAACAGTAATCTTGTTCAAAGCTCTACTATCGGTACACATTCTCCATGTTCCATCCTTCTTCGGTACCAACAAAGCCGGCACAGCACATGGACTTAAACTTTCCTGAACACGTCCCTGCTCTAACAACTCTTCCACCTGCCTTCGTAACTCTTCATTTTCCTTCCGACTCATTCGATAATGTGGTCTATGCGGTAATACTGCTCCCGGAACAAGATCTATTTGATGTTGAATGTCTCTCAGTGGCGGTAACTCCTTGGGCAACTCTTCTGAAAATACATCCTCAAATTCTTTCAAAACTGGCTTCGCTTCTTCTGGGATTTCAACCTCTTCACTACAATCTCGTCCAATAGTACAAAGACTTCAGGCTCCTCTTCAACTTCTTTAACAAACTCCTTCAAAGATAGCAAAGTTTTCAACTCTTCGATCTCCTCTAGCTTGTCTTCCTTCTGTTGTTGCTTCTTGGGAACTAAAGTGATTTTAGTACCTTCAAACATGAAACTATAACTATTAGCACGACCATCGTGTTGTACTGCTCTATCAAACTGCCATGGTCTGCCCAACAACAGATGACACACATCCATGTCTACAACATCACACCAAATTTCGTCTTTGTATTTCTTCCCAATTGAAAAATTCACACAAGCTCTTCGTCCAACCTTCAATTCACCACCCTTCCTTAGCCATGCTAACTTGTACGGTTTAGGATGCTTCTCAGTTTTCAAGTTCAACTTCCTTACTGCTTCAGTAGAGATAATATTGTCACAACTCCAGCATCAACGACGAACTTGCAAACCTTTCCCAGGATAGTGCATGTGGACTGAAATATGTTATTCCTCAACCAACTATTTTCCTCTTCTTGTTTTGGTGCCAAATAACTTATCCTCATCATCAAATTACACCCTTCATCTCCGAACAATTCTTCTTCCTTCTCAACATAAGGTGAATTAGAACATTCAGCTTCCACATCCTCTTCTTCAACCTCTGCAACCATTGCTCTCCTCTTCGGCTTTGGACATTCATTGCTTTTGTGACCCAACTCCTGACAATTGTAACATTTGAAACTGCTATTAACCTTTGCCTTTTCAACCTCCTTCACAACTGGTTTACTGATAGGTTTAGAAACATTAGAACTTCCACTAACACCCTTCACCTGATTGTTGGAATTAGTAAACACACCACCTCCACGCCTTCCCTGCTTCTCCCAAGCCAACGCTTTCTGATGTGCTTCTGCAACAGATCTTGGATCGAACATATTAACCATATCCTGGATCTGCATTCGCAATCCTCCAACAAATCTAGCAGTCAGCTGTTCTTCCGTCTCCATAATATCATTTCTGGCAATGAGTTGGTAAAATTCATCTGCATAATCATTAACTGACTTCGTCCCTTGCCTCAGATTCTGCAATCTCTGGTACATAAGTGATTGATAGCTATAAGGTAAAAATGTAGCTCTCATCAACTTCTTCATCTTATCCCACGATTCAATCATTGACTTTCCCATTCTCTCCCTTGTAAATTTAGTTTGCTGCCACCATCCCAACGCTCTTCCCCTCAACCTAGTAGCAACCAATTTTACTCTTCTATGCTCAGGAACCTCCTTGAAATCAAAGATCTCTTCAACATTAGACAACCAATCAAGAAATTCTTCAGCTACCATTCCACCCTTGAATTCTGGAATTTCTATTTTCATACCCGATTCCCATCGATGATCAACTTCAACCTCCCGATAAGAATTTCGAACTTGGTCTCGTTCTCGATAATGAATACTAGCTCTATCACCCTCTTCATCAAAATCAAATGTACGTCTATATCGATCTCGACCATCGATATCCCTTCGATCACGCATGTCTCTTCTACTATGTCTCTCTTCATCTCTATATTGCTCATTTTCGAACTCTCGTGGAGTTCTCCTCTCTTCATGTCCACAGTCATGCTGATCTCTCCTTGATGAAATTGATGTATCTCTTCTCTCTCTAAAAGATTGCGGCGATACCCTCCTCGCTTCCGTAACCGATGGCGAAACTCGGTTTCCTCCGTGGTTCGAGATTGGTGATCTCCTCCTTTGATTTTGATTCAAGTCATTCATCAACTTCTCTAACTTTCCAATACCTTCATCAAATTTCTCATTAATACGTTGTTCCATTTGCTCGGCTTCTTCTCTTCTATACAACGCTTCAACATTTTGATGACGATTAGCTCTTCTCGGCGGCATGATTACTCAATCACAAACACTTCAACAATTCTTTACAAGTCAAACTTCAAACTTCAAACTTCAACACTAACTTGTACAACAAGTCACGGCTTATACCACTAACTTGGCTCGGCCTTAACACTTCAAACAAACTTCACCAAGGCTCGCTACTTCTCACAAGTATACACGGCCTATACTTAGCTCGGCTCAACAAATGATGCACGGCTCACACCCTTCAAACAATGATACCAAACAACTTCCACACTTTGATCCGAAATGAAATGGATCAAAAACTCCAAACTTGTTGCAACCTCGCGATGAACACGATGAACACCAAACTTCAAACTCCTTGGCTCCAAGACTCGTCTTAGCTATGATTGGCTAAGTCAAGCTCCGATACCAAAACTGACGCAGCGGATAAACAGAAAATTGATATCACGATGAAAATGTAGCAAACGGTGGATTGAAGATACTGAAATGCCCAAATTCATTGATCACAGAGATACCAAATTCTAGTTATCTTCGACACGTTGATCGCGCACGATACCATGAGAGAAGATCTTCAATTCTTCAAGCGTTGATCAAGCGCACTTGATTCCACGAATCGGCTTCAACAATCGTTGATTCGAGCGCACTCGAATAACCGAAAGTGGAGATAGGAGATTACACTCAACTACCAATTTAGGATGAAAGCACAAAGCTAACAAACAAGAATTTTATTCAACAATAACCACCTTGAAATGTACAACATACCCCCTATTTATAGTTTTTCACAACCGGCCCTTAAGTCGTACACGATTCACGACTCACAACTCATGACTCACGACTCACGACTCACGACTCAAAAGACCACACCCGTCTTACAAACACAACATATAAGTCGGCAACGACTCATCAACAAATGCGACTCAACTCTTAAAGGTTCGCCTTGGTCAGTAGCGACTCAACACACACACGACTTAAGCAAGCCGCGACTTACGACTCACTACATCACAACATATATACACATGACCGACTTACATTCAACGACTCAAAGAAAAAATTACAAACAGATAACGACTCAGGACTTTAAGACTTAACGAGTTACAACCAACTCAACAAAAGACGACTTACGACTCATCCATATACAAGTTACAACGCCTCAAGCTCCCAAGCTCATAGCTTCTGCGACTCAAAGCTTTTAATAGCTGGAACTTTCCCCTGCTTCATGATAAGTCGTGGACGACTTATAGATGAGTCGTTGGGTCGTGTACGACTCATCAAACTCGAACAACTCAAGCTCCCGTTAAGTCGTAAGCTTGTACCCTTAGCTTTGTTAAGTCGTGGATGACTAAAACCCGCCTCCTTAGGTCGTAGACGACTCAAACCCTCCTTAAGTCGTGTACGACTTACTCCTTTGGCCTGAGCAGCATCAGCAAGGCTATAGATGGTCGCTCCTAACCAGCCTTATTCTCCGTGTTAGTTGACGGCATTACCCCGTAGTGTCCTTGGCTAGCGTGGGTATAGAGGTGGGGCGTCACAGCATGGTATCAGAGCCAAGTTCAGAACAAAGTATGACAAACACAGAATAGAGCACATATTACAGTACATCAAAGTATACAAGTGATACAAACCTTTGAATCATCGTGTCTCTTTATTCCATCAAGGTTAGATAGAATTTGGGGAATACGTCTAGGAATGCATTTTATTCCGTAGTATTCCGTAATGAAGTGTCTACCCTGTGAATAATCTTGTTCTTATCTTACTTTCAGCGTATGGCTGGAAGAGGCAGGGGACGACGTTCGGATGCTGGGCAATCCAGTGGCACACATCCGGATGGCATTTATATGTCTGCTGATCAGTTTTTGGAATTGTTTAGGAGCACTCAGCCTCCGGTTCCTCCTCGAGTATCTCCACCTCGCAAGTCTGCCTTTGCACGTCAGTGCAGTGATTTTTCTCATCTTGGAGGAAAGCCGTTTAAGGGCTCCGAGTCTGTTCTTGAAGTCCAAGCTTGGCTTCGCACGTGCGAGCGTATGTTCTCTCGCATGGATCTTTCTGACCATGATAGAGTTCTTGTAACTTCTAGCTTATTACAAGAGCGTGCTCTTGACTGGTATGAGCTTCTTGTAGCCGAAATTGATGAGTCTACTCTTTCTTGGACTCAGTTTCGGGGACGATTTGAACTCAAGTTCGTTCCTGAATATGAAAAAGTTTTATTGACCCGTCGCTTCCTTGAGTTGAAGCGAGGGAAATCTTCTGTTTCTGAGTATGTTGCATCATTCGAGGCTTTATCTAAGTATGGTCTTGAATTCATCAGCACTTCTTATAAGAAGAATCTGAAGTTTGTCTCTAGTCTTAAGAAATATCTTAAGAAATCTTTGCTGCTCCAACTTAAACTTTCTTTTGAGGAGTTGGTTGATTCGGCACTTCATCTCGAGACCGTCGAGAAGGAGTGCGATAATGATGTTGATGTTGAGGTTTCCAAGAACCCCAACAAGAGGTCGTTTCCAATTCAGAAGTTCAGGCCTTTTCCTTCTAAGAAGAAGAAGACTGGTGGTTCTAGTTCTCAGCCTCAGTCTTCCGGAACACCTTTCGTTCGAAAGTGTTTTAATTGTGGTTCTCCGGATCATATTATTCGATCTTGTCCTAAACCTCTCTTCTGCCGTTATTGCAAGAAGGAAGGTCATCATGTTTCAGCTTGCCCTACTGCTCCGGCTGTTGCTAAGTCTAGCAATCTTTATGCTACCAAGGCTTCTAAAGGTCCCTCTCAGCCCAAAGGTATATCTCCATCCATTTTGGAAGGTTCTATTTTATTTTATGACCATAGTATATGAGTTCTTTTCGATACGGGTGCATCACATTCTTTCGCATCAAAAAAGCTCGTTGATGATTTATCTTTGGATGTAGCTTGTTTGGTTACTTCTTTAAGGATTGCGAATCCTATTGGGGGATTCGCGACCCTTAGCCTGCTGTGTGATGATGTTGAGATTGTTTTATGTGGTTTTTCTTTTCATGCGAATCTGCACGTTATTTCTTGTCTGGAATTTGATTTGATTTTGGGTATGGACTGGCTAGTGAGATATGATGCCAGGATTATTTGTTCGGAGAGAATTTTGTATCTTCGACATCCGGATTCGCCTACTTAGTTATCTCTTGTTCTTCGGGATGTGGATAATTCCGAAATGGCTTTATATTCTCTTGATTTGCGAGATGATGATGATATATCTCGTATTCCTATTGCTTGTGACTTTTTTGATGTTTTTGAGCCTGTCTCGGGTTTACCACCTAAGAGGGCAATTGAGTTCCGCATTGATCTCATTCCAGGCGCGCAGCCAGTTAATCGTCCTCCCACGAGGATGTCTACAAAGAAAAATGAGGAACTCAAAAAGCAGCTTTTAGAGCTTGAGTCCAAGAAGTTGATTCAATCCAGTTTTTCTCCGTGGGGATTCGCGGTCGTCTTCGTGAAGAAGTCCGATGGAACTCTTAGGCTTTGCATTGACTATCGCAAGCTTAACGATTTAACCATCAAAAATAGGTATCCATTGCTTAGGATCGATGATATGTTCGATCTATTGAGTGGTGCTAAGGTCTTTTCTCAACTTGACCTTACCACAGGTTTTCATCAATTACGAGTCGCGGAAGATTGCATTCCTCTTACAGCTTTCCGCACTCGTTATGGTTCTTTTGAGTGGCTCGTTATGCCGTTCGGTTTGACGAATGCTCCTGCTTTCTTTGTTGATCTCATGAATCGAATATTCCGAGAATATCTTGATAAGTTCGTCCTTGTGTTCATTGATGATATCCTTATTTATTCTAAGTCTGAAGCTGAGCATGCTAATCACTTGAGAATTGTCTTGAGTACCCTCCGTCATCATCAGCTTAGAGCCAAATTCTCCAAGTGCCATTTTTGGGACAATAGGGTTAAGTTCTTAGGCCACGTTGTATCTTCCAATGGCATTTCTGTCGATCCCTCAAAGATCGAAGCCATCCAGAATTGGAAGAGGCCTGAGAATGTACATGAGATTCGTAGTTTCCTTGGATTGGCGGGTTATTCCCGTCGGTTCATTAAGGATTTTTCCCGTGTTGTGCTTCCTCTTACTTGCCTTACTCGGAAAGGCATTCGTTTTATTTGGTCCAACAAGTGTGAAGCTTCCTTTCTGTCATTAAAGGAACTTCTCACTAATACTCCTATTCTTGTGGTTCCCGAGGGGAATCATGATCTTGTTGTCTACACCGATGCTTGTGGTAGTGGTCTCGGTGCTGTTCTTATGCAGAAAGATCGGGTAGTTGCTTATGCTTCTAGGCAACTGCGTCCAAATGAAGTCTGCTATGCCACTCATGATCTTGAGTTAGCCGCCATTGTCTTTGCCTTGAAGATTTGGCGACACTATTTATTGGGCGAGCACTTCATTCTCTATACCGATCATAAATCTTTGAAGTATTTGTTCACTCAGAAGGAACTCAATATGAGACAACAACGTTGGCTCGAGTTTCTTGCTTCCTATGACTTTGATATCCAGTATACCCCTGGTAAGGCTAATCGTGTTGCAGATGCGCTTAGTCGCAAACATTCGGCTGTTATTTCTATGATGCTTGCCGAATGGAATATTCTTGAGACTCTATCTTTTTGTGAAATTCGGGATCGAGGTTCATCTTCTGATTCTCCTATTCTATTATTTAGTTTGGGAGCTCGACCTATTTTGTTGGATCGTATTGCCGATGCTCAGCGGCGTGATCCTGATTTGTTGCATTTTATTCAGCTTTGTGATTCTGGATCTTGTGATGAGGCGTTGCAAGATTTTAGCATTGATTCTCATGGGTGTCTTCGTAAGAAGAACCTTTTTTTTGTGCCTACTGATCTTGCACTTAGGCATGACATTCTTGATGACTGTCACCGTTCTAAGTATACCATTCATCCCGGTAGTAGCAAGATGTATGCCGATATGCATCGTCTTTATTATTGGGAAGGCATGAAACGCGATGTGGCGAGTTATGTGAGCAATTGCATAACTTGTCAGCGTTTTAAGGCCGAGCATCAGCGTCCTTCAGGTCTTCTTCAGCCTCTTGAGATTCCATTGTGGAAATGGGATCAGATTTCTATGGATTTCATTGACGGCCTACCTCATTCGAGATCAGGTCATTCTAGTATTTGGGTTATTGTTGATCGCCTCACTAAGTCTGCTCATTTTGTCCCTATTAAGTCTTATAGTACCGCTTCGCATTTGGCTAAGTTATATGTTAAGGAAATCGTGAGACTTCACGGTGTTCCTAGTTCTATTGTGAGTGATCGTGATCCTTTATTCATGAGTCATTTTTGAAAGAGTCTTCAGCAAGCTTTGGGAACGAAGCTTAATTTTTCTACAGCTTATCATCCGCAGTCTGATGGACGGACTGAACAGGTGAATCGTATCTTGGAAGATCTTTTCCGTATTTTTATTTTTGATTTTGGTGGAAGTTGGGAGGATCACCTACCTCTTGTAGAGTTCTCCTACAAAAATAGTTTTCAATCTAGTATCGGTATGGCTCCTTTCGAAGCCTTGTATGGAAGGCCATGTCGATCACCTTCTTGTTGGTTGGAATCTGAAGAGAAGCTTATTCTTGGTCCAGATTTTGTTCGTGATTCTTCCGAGAAGATTGATCTTATCCGGTTGAGAATGAAAGAGGCACAAAGTCGCCAGAAATCCTACGCGGACAATCGTAGGAAGCCTCTCGAATTCTCAATTGGTGATCTTGTTTTTATTCGTGTTTCTCCTTTGAAAGGGGTTATGCGTTTCAGTACGACTGGGAAATTGGCTCCTCGCTTTATAGGACCATTTTCTATTACTGAACGTATTGGCCCTGTGGCTTATAGAGTTTCACTTCCAGCTCATTTATCTGGCATTCATGACGTGTTTCACGTATCACAACTTCGGAAGTGTCTTCGGGAGTCGGATTCTGTTATTGCTTCTCCTGATTTGCAAGAGCTTGAGGTCTCACCGGACTTATCTATTGTACAACAACCTATTCGCGTGCTTGACACGGAGGTGCGACACCTTCGGAATAAGGACGTGCCGCTCGTTAAAGTTCAATGGTCCGCTAATCCCAATGACTGTACTTGGGAAACCAGAAAGTTTGTCGAGCGATCTTATCCGGGTTTTCTTTCTTCTCTTTGAAACGGTGAGTATGTCTTTTCATCTCGAGCTTATTTCCCTTTCTTTTGATTGATTGTATGTATGTAGTTGTTACAAATATCATCTCTAGGAATTGCGGGGACGCAATTTTGTAAGGAGGGGAGATCTGTAACAACCCGCATATTTAACGATTTGATATTTAAATGTTTAATTTAAATATAACGTCGTTAGTCGGATTTTTGGGTCCGTAAAGCTACTTTCTGCAAATGGCCGAATTGGAACTCGAAACTACCTCCATTGGTTCCAAAATGGCGTTTGCGATCTTTTTGAGTATAATCTTTGATATGTTTGGAGTTTGTGAAAATTTTGACCCTTTTTCTATTAGGTTTTGGGTTTGGGTTCAGCCCACTAGTTTAACTAATACCCTAACCCAACCCCTTCTCTTCATTCATCCTCATTTCATTTCATTTCTTAAGCTAGAACTGAAAATGGTGGAAGGGAAGAGGAAATAGAAATTGCAAGCCCTAGTTTCTTCTTGTAAACTTGATTCTTGCTCCACAATCAAAGAGAATCCATTGGTAAGCTCTTCTTCATCTTCTTCAACTCTTCTCCTCTTCAATTTCAGAAAATTTCCTAAACCTAAATTGGGAAATATGTGTTTTATTCTTAGATTGAAGCTTGTTGAGTTGAAGTAGTGTTTGGTTGGTCTTCTCCTTGTAATTGAGCTCCATCTTCTTGTTTTTGGGTTAAAGGTGAGTTTTGAACTCACATCTACTTCTTTTGATTTCATTGATGTTGGGTATGAATTCCTAGCACTTGTTCATATGCACTTGCTTTTAGTTTGGATTGAATTGGCGAATATCCGAATTTTTAGTGTTTGGGTTAAATTCTTTGAAATCCTAACTTTGATGTTTTGATCATGTTTTTGGTGATGAATCAAAGTGCTTATAGGGCCGGGTAGCCGCTTGGCGTAAATCCCTAGCGTCCGTGCTCGTCCGATTGAAAGTTGGGAGAGTTTGCACTTCATTGGTAATAAGTAGGAAATGCAGGAAATTGGGTTCAGTCGACTGGATCCTCTGTTCAGTCGACTGAGCTGAAGCTCGAAATTTTTCTGGACAATTTTCATTCGACTGAACAGGGATTTCAGTCGACTGACCTGCTCCTGTTTTCCTGTTTTGCCTATTTATGCTCGTTTTGATTGGTTTTTCGGATTTTATCGATTCATGTTGGTTCTTAGTGGTTGTTATTACTTCTTTGGCTTTGATAACTTATCCTTGACTTCATTCACGAGTTTTTATAAAATAATATTTCGAATTATATTAAAAGCTCCCTTCTCCAATTTATTAATTCTAATTAAAACACACACATCTTGGCACTCCGAGTGATGTGAGAGGAGAATTAAATGATTGGATAAAACGCGTGCAATGAACACGTGCATTCATCTTTTCAGTTAATTCCCAATCTATTCGTTTGAACGTTTTGACCTTTGGTTTGGTTTACCGATGATATGAGGTGAACTTTATACTGCTTTGAGTGTGAAATTAACTAACGGATAGTAAACCGTTTAGTGCGAACGAGTGGTTATGGGACTCACATTACCACTTTTCGGATTCCTTTTTGAGAGTTATGATGCATTCCACCAGTTAGTGGTGTCCAGTACTGGGTCTTCGACCTTCACCACTACGGTTTGTTGCCTTCGGGTATGTGCCTTCGGGTTTGTGCCTTCGGGTTTGTTGCCCTTTAGTATCGCTTCCGATGTTGGTCGTTATGAGCCGCATGGGTGATATTGGGTTGCCCTTTAGTATCGCTGCCGATGTTGGTCGTTATGAGCCGCATAGGTGATATTGGGTTTGGAGTCTTCGGGCTCATGGATCCTTGTTTGTACAGTACTGAGCTCGAGCAAATTTTCTGATGTTTCATTCATATGTATATTCCCTAGGTATCGCCCTTCGATGTTGGTCATTATGAGCCGCATGATGCGTAGCGTTTACCTTGTGGAACTTGTATACCTTACTGGTATTTGTTATTGCCTTTTGGCTTGCTTTGGGATATTCTTATCCTTTCTTTCTATATGTTGCCGATGATATGAGGCTTGTTCTATATGATTCATCTTTCGTTAGATGATTGTGTTATCTCTTTTAGAGATATCTACTATGCTTTGTAACCTTGTAGGTTTATTGTTGTTCAGTTTATCTAACTGATTTGTTTAGCTAGACTGACCTGTGTATTTTATACTCGGGTCAGACCGAGTTGTTTCAGGTTAGGTGCTTTTGGACTTAGCCTATTTTGCTTCCGCATGGACTATTCAGCTTGTTCCTTTTTGTTATAGCTTTTGTGTAGTCCTATTTTGTAGTAACTCCGATATGTATTCTTTTGACTCGTCTGTATATTGTGGTTTGCTATACCACTTGACATGTATTAGTTTGTATACTCTGCTATGTATCTGTATATATGTATATGATGATCTACTGTTCTGTGATGTATATTACATTTGAGTTGTTATATTCTGTTCTGATAGATCCTCCAACCACCTATGGTTTTGTTTTAGGTATTCATTGGATATGTCGATCTGTTTGGTATGACTATTGTCGATATATTCAATAGATAGTTAGAGCAAGGCTGTAGATGGTCGCTCCTAACCAGCCTTATTCTCCGTGTTAGTTGACGGCATTACCCCGTAGTGTCCTTGGCTAGCGTGGGTATAGAGGTGGGGCGTCACAAAGTGCATCACGAACTCCACCTTCTCTAGCCGACCGCACGTATACGGCCTCCCCTATGCGTCGAACTGCGTGCGCGACCTGATGGTCAACGCGGGCCCGTAGCCCCCACCTCGTTGCTCCAATTCCGATCATCACCGTATGGAATCAAAGCTCTTGCAATCCTCTACAACTTTACAGTTGAAAGTTTGTTGAATAGATTGACGGATTTGAAGGTATTGAGGGATAAAGGTGCGAAATTTCTGGCCATTGGTAACCCTAGTGGAGGCTGGAACATTTTTTTGACCTAGGGTTTTGTTTTATGTTGCAAATGAGAATATTTAGGTGCTTATATAGAAAATTTTGCAAACACTATTCATCCCGGATTTTCCGAACTCCAAACGAAGCGTGCCGGTTGGCGTTTCTAAGGTTTACCCCGCGTTCCGAACACAATAGAACGTGTTTCGGGAGCTAATTCGATCATCTGTGCGAGTTATGGCAATAAATGTTCGATTTTAAATTAAATCGGTAAATCAAATTTCTAGGCGTTTTAGCTTGCCTCGGACAAACGGTAAATCCGATTGACACAAAATTTGAAACCACACAATAATATCACATTACGGATCCGATGAAACTGGTTTCGTCGAAAACCGAGACTGTTTGAAAAATGGCTATTTTAATTCGCCAAATAAATATTAGAACAATTTCGATGCGTTTCGAGCTGCCACGGTCAAACGAAAACTCCAATTGCTACGAAAATTGAAATTCGATAATAAAAAACTATTACGGATCCAGTGGAACTGGTTTCGTCCAGTTCTGAGACTATTCGAAAAATGGCTAATTTCACTAGTCGATTTAAATATTAAAATATTCAATTTTCACAAATTAACTTTTAATTCGATTTTAAAAGTTCTAAAATATCATTCTAACTCTAACATGATAAAATAAAATTTACAAATCATTTTCAATCATATTTAACCCAAATTTCAATTATTTCTGTAATTTCCAATATTAAATTATCGATCTAATTATTCAATTAAATCTATTTATTCGAAATAAAATTTATTCGACTTATAAATTTCACTTATTAATATTTAAAATTAATTAAATATACAAATTTTAATTAATAAAAATTCTGGGTCGTTACATACTTCCCCCCTTAAAAGAATTTCGTCCTCGAAATTACCAAGTAAGAAAAGTTACAGAATCTATTAACTTTCTAAAATCCATAGTTAAACTTGTTACAATAACTTTACTAAGTTTTCAAATCATACTTGGTTTTCTTTTCAAAAACAACTACTATCGTTTAACTTTCAACTCCAAATCAAAATTATAGTTTTCAAAATTTTCCCAAAAATTCCCAAAATTTTTCTAACGCCTTAAATTTTCGGAAAAATTCGCCATAGTCTCCTTTGCGCGGCTCGATCCGAAAAAAAAATGTCAGTATATATATCACAAATATACATCTCATCAAGTGATGAGGCATCCCGCAGGGAAAAAAGTGTAAAAGTACGATATTTAATCCGAGATATGTACCTTATATATTTTATTAGCGAGCATATACGGCTAATATAGCACGAAAGCGAGCTCCAAATGCGAAGCAAACGCGATCCGCACCTACTAAACACTCAACAAACAATGAGAAACATGTATATAGACAATAGTATCGATATACAACATATAGCAACATAATAACTATATATGCCAACATAGCAAATGCAGTAAAAACAATATATTCAACCATCAACCAACTATCATCCAACTAACATCCATAATCAATAAATATTCATTCATATTCTCATTAATATTCAATGAAATGGATTTTCAATTTAATCACATTTGATTCATTAATAGTGAATATTTTTACTAACATTCATTTTCAATTAGTTTATATTCACTAATTCATATTCAAGTTGGTTTACTTCCAAATCAAATTCAATTCTATTTAAGATTCACTTAACTTCAAATTGGATTCCAATTACTTTAGCTTTCAATTTCATTAACTCAATTTCATTAATACTTAATGAATTATATACAATCAACTAACATCATATATCAACCAATGTATATTAATTACAACCAAATTCCTTTGCTTATATTCATTCAATTTGGTTTAACACCTTTACTTTCAATTGGTTTAATTAAATTGATTTTCATTCAATCTTTCAACTTTCCAATAACATTAGATTTTAATGAATTACGCTTACATTCATTATTTCATATCAATTATTTACAATTAATTGATTAACATTCAATCCATTTATTCAATTCAATTACAAAAGTTGAATTTCATTTATATAACTCAAGTTCATATCCATCACTTAACTTTATTAATTTACTTCGATACAAAAATCAACTTCATTCAACATCTCTTAAGTTATATTCCATTTTAAACATTATTTGGCTTTACTTAACTTAAATTCCAACTTATAAATCAAATTCATTTTTTTTTACTTACAACTCATATTCATGAATATATTCATATAGTTTCACTTCTTATATATATAAGTTTATTTCACATTTGTAAATCACTTTAATTATAATTCCATATTCTTATAATTTATTTGCTTATACAATTATTCTTTTATAATTGTCTTTTTTTATTTAGATTATTCAAACATCTTTTAATTAACTTACATATATTCTTACATTTTCAACAACGTTAATTACTCGTATTAACCAGAATCTGTATACCACTCAACAAACCAATCATCACAATATAAAACAATTTATATTCACTAACAAATACGCTCTCATAGCTATTATTACACTCAAACTCATTCTAGAGTACTGCTGTCTCCATCTCTATGAGTAATACCCAACAGAGCCATGGTTGTCACTTAACCATATGCTATGATACCAACTGTAACGCTTCCATTTTTCGTTGCTCGAAAACCGACATCGATACGTCTACTATATCAAATGCCGCATAATCGAATGCCGGAAAACCAAATTGTTAGGGTTAAAGAAGAAGAGGTAGAAGAAAAAGATAGAAGAAATAAGAAAGCAGAACATAAACAATATCAGAATCTCACAATCGCAGCGGAACAACATATAATAATTAAATGAATAACCTTTAAACAAAAGAATTATATCAGTTATTACATTACATCGCATTACATCATATCATCAGAGTGTACAACAATCAAACAACAACAAACTGCGGAAAAGAAATACTATATACTAGTAATACGCCATGCCATCAATCTTGCCTCTAGCAACTCCTGTATTCCAGAATATCCTGATTAACCTGACTCTTGACTGCTCGTGTGGAAATTGGTGGGCACCCAGAGTTTAGAAAGGAAATAATAAACTCCGAGTCAGTCATGAGACTGGTGTGAGAACTAAAACAGTTTTTTTATCTTTAAAACAAAGAATAGGATAATTTTAAAATAGATTCGAAATGCTTTTAAAAATGAGACTACCATAAGGCCTCCCGCACACACACACAATGCAAATGCAGAATCAGAGGAGATTTCTCCTTATGATAGTCAAAGATGCTTGATACGCATTAAAAAGAAACATTTGATATTATTGCTAGTGCATAGTGTAGGAAAAATCATTTTGAAAGTAAAGATATAAATCTTAGCCAACATACGACCATCATCGTATGCCTACTATAGCTACCATGTTCAATAGCAGGTTACCGCCACATTCCATGACAGGTTATACAACTAAAACCGTACAAGATCGTATTGTTTTATTGGATTTCCAACAAATGGTCAGGCCAAGGAACTTCCTACTGCCACATGGGATCGCCTCTGGCGGGACGTCCCGAGAACTTAACCAGCTCTCTGCCAACACAAGGCCGGGTTACCTTTGTCACTAGGTAACTACTACACGACTATGTCATCCCTCGGTCCCTTTGGACCTTTATCCGAGCGCTCGATTCTAACAACACCATACAGTAATAGATATAGTGTATCAACATGAGTAAGTATCTGGGCTCCATACCATGATACCACCCTTTCCAGAAGGAAATGACATACCCTAAAGGGAGCTAACCCTAATAACCTTGCCGCATCCTTCCTGTTTTGACCATTTCCAAGGTGTGAGGTCCGATGAAGTCTCGTCCACAAAGCCACACTTTGGCACAAAGCCATGCTTTGGGTCAACAAATGATCAAAGCAATGATCACAAAGATAAATGATCAAACAAATGATCATA
Source organism: Allium cepa (assembly GCA_030765085.1). NCBI lineage: Eukaryota > Viridiplantae > Streptophyta > Magnoliopsida > Asparagales > Amaryllidaceae > Allium > Allium cepa. The sequence continues at coordinate 504,316,154 of CM060945.1, forward strand.
TCACAAATGATCAAACAATGATCATTTCACAGCAACACTCAGCATGTCACATTACCAAATTGGGAATATATCGCAGATAACCATCAACTACATAACCTCTAAGCGCGTACGTCTCAGAGAAGGGTGTTAAACTAAGAGAATAAATTCTCCACCACCTACAGAAATGTATTTGAAAGAAATCTGCTTTATATCTCAAAATGTAATGTCAAACACAACCATACAAGTCTGTTTCGGATTCGAACAGAACCGAAGGCACTTACAAAGAAGTCCTTGCAATCCAGATATTCACTAATCACGTCTGGACTTCCCATTACATATGGAATTTCTATACCGGGGCCATTCGGTGCAGAAACATTCGATGGTAATCCCTCCGTTCTCAAAAATATCCGGTCTTCAACACCGGTCTTCAAATGCAATTCATAACGACGTATCACATATTCGAAATGGGTTATACGACCCCAAGGTCCTTTCCCGGTTAACCCGAATAGTGAGCGCTTATTCAAAAATAAGTGTGGCATTCAAATTCAAGCAAATCTCAACAAATACCCATTCAAAGGTAAATATTGATAGTCGGTTATTGAACTATCAATGGATATGCACAACACCACCAGATTCCAAATAATTTTCCAAATTATTTATTTTCAAAAAATATCTTTACAAGATATATAATTTTCACACTTCAACCATTTGAAAACAATTTTCAAATTACTTTTCATCTTTACCACTTTTGAAAACAAATTTCAAATCATTTCCCTATACGGGATATATTCACAAATCTTTACTCATTCTCATTTCAAAATGGTTCATTTAAACCAATTAAATAAATCCTTAACGATTTACTTTATATTTACGTTCCAAATCCGTAAATTAATTCCCACACTTCAAAAATAAATCAACGTTTATTTTTAAACAAATTCCCCTTTTCATTTATAAATCCCATAGTGAATTTACATTCCAAAATATTTATGATATACGATTTCAATTATTCATTTTCAATTTATCTTCAAAAAGATAAATTCTCAAAAACATTTCATTTCACATTGGAAAAACATTCCATACTTATTTATTAATAAGTAATTCACAAATCTTTTTAATTTCTACACTTGGGAAATATTCAATATACTTAAATCGAAATTAAGTGTATATTTCATTCTTTAAGGAAATCATTCTCTTAAAATATTTATTTGGGCCAAAACGAATGTTGCGTAAAACATCGTTACGCCAACCCAAAATCACTAGTATAGGGATTCGAAATTGAGATAGATATATAAATCCCAATACTATACAAAACATTTCCTTTCGAAAATCATTTACTATAACAACAGTGTTATAGTCCACCATTTCCTTTTATTTTTCGAAAACGTCTATTTCAACAATGAATGTTGAAATCTATGGTTTCGATTCATAATACATTTTTAAAACATCGTTAAAACGATTAACTTCTTTTTATAATATTCATTTTCCCAAGCATATCCATTTTATTTGATAATATATTCACTGTCCAAAATCGTGAATATACTTCCTTAACCAATTTCAACTTTCAATTTATCAAATTCCATTGATTTCGAATTTATAAACAGTGTTTATAAATTCCATTTCTATTTATAAGCTTCGATTTATAAATCTCCTTTATTAATCCAATTTAATTTATATAACTCAATTATATACCAAAAGTCCATATTATAAGTTAAATGCTTATAATCCATTTATTTACAAAATCGTTCTTTTAAAACTTCACAAATTATAAATCTTATTACTTATAAGATTTCATTTATAACCCTATTTTCGACATTAATAGAACTCCTTTTAAAATTCTATTATTTCGATTTATTAAATATATATTTTATAAATCTCAACTATAAACCATTTTTGCTTCATCAAAGATTTCAATTTAAATGCAAAAATCCGATTTATAAATTAATTCTTTAATATCTTTTGTCTTACAACATCTATTCATTTTATAACTTCACAATTCATAAATCTATAAATTTTCATTCACTTGTGAATCCATTGATACTTCACTTTAACACTTATAAAAACTCATTTTATAATTCCAATATTTTTAATTTTAAAATATCAAATTTATACATCTTTCATATAACCCGTTTTAAAATAATTCAAAAATCCCAATTTAACTATTTTATAAATTTATTAACTACTTATCTCAAAAATACCTTTGGTTATATTTCACAAAAATCTTAATTTTTATAACATAAGAATTTACAACGTTTTAATTATTTAAAATGAATCAATTCAAAAATTTAATAAAACGTATACTTTTAAAAATCACTTTAAAAATTCATTTTAAAAACCAAAATCATTATTTTAAAACTTCAAAAATGGATCCGATGATGCAACAGCTCCAAATATTCAATCACGACATCCAAATATCATATATCGATATGATAATCAACAAACATCACAATATCTGTAAATAAATCAATATAGTTGAGGAATCCAGTTGGATCCCTCCAACCTGTTTCCCTGCATCCAAAGATGTTAGCACAATACCAATTCCGTTCCAGTACGGAATTATCGCGGTATATGGGATTTAAAATATTATCCGCTTAATAGACGACGCAATAGGGTCTCATCCGCTATATAATGCGGGAAATCAACTCCCAGTACATAAATAATACCAATTTCACCGTACAGTGAAATATTCGCGGTATATGTTTTTAATAAATAACATCCGCTTACTATCGGCGCATAATGTCTATTTTAACAATCAATAGATAACAATCATCATTCAAACATATATTCAAGAATTTTAAATCTAACTATTTAAAATTAAAAATCAAAACCAATTCGATTGAGTGAGAAGTTCTCACCTTGATTTCAATTTCGTTTTCAGCTTTTATTTCGAATAAAATTAAACGGATGTTTAATTTTACCCAAAATTTTCTCTAGCTCTAAACGACTCCAATCCAATTCCATAGCGTAATGCTCGTCTATACGATTCCAACGCAACTAGTTTCGTGCGTTTTCGACCTCGTATGAAAAAGATACGATATTACGAAGTTTACACGAATTTATAATTATAATTTTACAACTTATATTATATTTTTAAACCCAGATTACATCTCAGCCGTTGATCCCAACCCCTTAAATCATGGTCGCCCTTTACATCTTCTCCATCATCAGTAAACCCTACGCAACACCGAACCCAATAGCCGCCCTAGGGTTTGAATTTTTCGAGCCTCCTCGTCGACGTCCACTCCAATCAACCGCCACCACCACGAAGTGCATCACGAACTCCACCTCCTCTAGCCGACCGCATGTATACGACCTCTATTATGCGTCAAACTGCGTGCGCGACCTGATGGTCAACGCGGGCCCATTGCCCCCACCTCATCGCTCCAATTCCGATCATCACCGTATAGAATCAAAGCTCTTGCAATCCTCTACAACTTTACAGTTGAAAGTTTGTTGAATAGATTGACGGATTTGAAGATATTGAGGGACAAAGGTGCGAAATTTCTGGCTGTTGGTAACCCTAGTGGCGGCTGGAACATTTTTTTGACCTAGGGTTTTGTTTTATGTTGCAAATGAGAATATTTAGGTGCTTATATAGAAAATTTCGCAAACACTATTCATCCCGGATTTTCCGAACTCCAAATGAAGCGTGCCGGTTGGCATTTCTAAGGTTTACCTCACGTTCCAAACACAGTGGAATGTGTTTCGGGAGCTAATTCGATCATCTGTGCGAGTTATGGCAATAAACGTTCGATTTTAAATTAAATCGGTAAATCAAATTTTTAGGCGTTTTAGCTTGCCCCGGACAAACGGTACATCCGATTGACACGAAATTTGAACCCATACAATAATTTCACATTACGGATCCGATGAAACTGGTTTCATCGAAATCCGAGACTATTTGAAAAATGGCTATTTTAACTCGCCAAATAAATATTAAAACAATTTCGATGCGTTTCGAGCTGCCACGGTCAAACGAAAACTCCAATTGCTATGAAAATTGAAATCCGATAATAACAAACTATTACGGATCTAATGGAACTAGTTTCGTCCAGTTTTGAGACTGTTCAAAAAATGGCTAATTTCACTAGTCGATTTAAATATTAAAATATTCAATTTTCACAAATTAACTTTTAATTCGATTTTAAAAGTTCTAAAATATCATTCTAACTCCAACATGATAAAATAAAATTTTACAAATCATTTTCAATCATATTTAACCCAAATTTCAATTATTTCTGCAATTTTCAATATTAAATTATCGATTTAATTATTCAATTAAATCTAATTATTCGAAATAAAATTTATTCGACTTATAAATTTCACTTGTTAATATTTAAAATTAATTAAATATACAAATTTTAATTAATAAAAATTCTGCGTCGTTACAATAGTTATCTCAAATAGTAGGCACTAGGATATAGTCGTTAGACTGATGTTGTGGTATGTATATATAGACGTAAGGTAAAGTACATGCTCAGGTCAGATAATGAGTTATATGGTGGTATTCGTTTATCTTGATATAGTATCAGTGTGGTTGTTTTGGATGCATGGTCTTGTTTGATTGTTGTATATATTTTCTTAAGTATACAGTATGCACTAGGATGGGTAGGATAGAAGTTTGAGTTGATGTATGTATGTATAACCATAAGTACGTGATAGATACTCAGGTTAATGTGAGGAATCTTTATATGTATGTTTGGCATCATTTATTTTATTGTCGTTATGATATCGACCTTCTTCTTTTCTATCATCAGTAGAAATAAGTCAAATTATTTAAGGATGTGAGTATGAGATAGATTTTTTTATCTAACTTTCATTTCGAGGACGAAATGCTTCTTAGTAGGGGAGAATGTAACGACCCTAATTTCGCTACCTCGAAAATAAGAGATTTCACTCGTTTAAATTTAAAAAGGAGTTTAAATCTTAAAATAAATATGTTATATATAATAAATAATTATCTATTCTTATAGTTAATAAATTAAAAAGTATAAATTTGAATTTTAGAACAAATCGACAAAAGTTAAGTTTTGTTAATAATAAATAAAGGCTTAAACAAAAGAATTTAAATATTTATTTAAAAAGGTAAATCTTATTTAAAACATCTAATAAAGATAATAAAAGTAAATTTATATATTTAAAAGTATGTTAATAATCATTTTACGAAAATAATCAAAATTTGTCGCATTTTGTCAGTTTTACATACACTGTAAAAATAGAGATTTTGATATTAATTAAATATGATTTTTAAATATAAAGAGACTTGTTTTAATTTATTTAAAGAATTAAAAAGTTCATTTTAAATTCTGGTCTACTTCAATATATAGCTTGATAAAAACGTCAAATTTTGACTGCAAAATTTGTCGTCAAAAACGCCGTTTTTAACCAAAACAAGTTGTCGACAAGTTGTTGCAATTTGATACATTTTCTAACCTAAATACAAGTTTACAAACTATTTAAACACTTTACATTTAGCAGTAAAAGACAAAAGGAGTTTACTTTTGAAAATATTTACATAAATGATAAAAATAATGTTAATACATGATTTGACAAAAGAGTGTAAAAGTAAACAAATAAAACAACACCATTACATAACTTTCTTTTCTCTTACACATGATATAACTTATATACCTAGAATTCAAACAAATGGAAAGCGAAAAGATAAGTAACTAAAGGAATTAATGATGCATATGCTCACCATTAATGCATACTTACAAATCCGTTTAATGCAAGTCAAATCAAACAAAAGTCCTCTTTTTAAAATTTAAGAAAATAAGGCAAACATCATTTCATAAGTAAAATTCAAATCAAGCCATTTCTTCTCCATTAAGCAAAGGTCCAATCAAGGGTAAAAAAGTAAATGAAAAGTCAAAAAAGTAGAGAAGGGTATTTTAGTCATTTGCCATCCAAAGCTCAAATATAAATATGCATCCATACCTTTCATTATTCACACTTCATTCACCACTTTCTTCTTTACTTTCTCCTTCTTCTTCACCCACATTTCCATGGCTTCCCACCTCTTCATTTCTCTTCTACCTTCAAGCTACCACCTCCATACTCCAAACCATCACCTTACACCGCCAAAACCAAGCCAAACTACCACCTATCCACCTCCTCCTCACCCAAAACCCATGCCTACCCTTCCCTACACCCATGGCCGAGCCACCCTAAGCCCAAGCCGAGCACCACCTGTGACGCCCCACCTCTACACCCACACTAGCCAAGAACACTACGGTGTAGAGTTGTCAACTAGCACGGAGAATAAGGCTGTTGAGGAGCGACCATCCTCGTGATTTCTTATCACGCGGTGGCTATAATAATCTTCGGAAACAAACATAGAAATATGCATAACACAAATCAGTCACAGACATCCATATCACAAAGGCGAAAGAAGATATGAATATATAACTAACACATGAAAGTGTACGTCAGAGTAGTGGTAAAAAAGATCCACAATAATACAAAAGAATAGCAACACGTGCTATGCAAAAGAATACATCTATGAGTCTATATCTCAAGTCTAAACGACAAAAACTTCTAATCTAAAAGGTCAGCCAAAAGTCAGAGTAGTAAATCCCAGGGGAGAAGTCAAGCAGAAGCACCTATAACATCTCGGTCTGACCCGAGTATTATTTATAAGAAAATAATAAACGGATCAGTCTAGCTATAAATATCAGATAACATGATATAAACAATAGATATGGCAAGAACATATAGTAACCATAAAGACATACTATGATAAGCATGTAAATGAAGATCATCAAGAGATCAAACAATATCAAAAGAATCTTCTGAAAGATCCAAATTCACCTAAACATAAAAGTTGGAAAATCATAACAATGAAAGTCATGAAAATAGGTGAAGCACAAATTCCAGAAGACTACACAAGAAATCCATAAATTACAATATAGGAGCATGAAAACTCACAAAATGGGAGCATGAAAACTCACCTACACGTGTAACGCAAAGCGAGAAGCTATCTCATGGTTGCAAGCCATTAATTTTGACACACGAATGGCCCGAAGACCGTGGGGCGCTACCCCACATATGTGATGGCGAAACATCACACAAATGAGATGGCGAAACATCACAAGAGCGGGGTCTAGTCTCCCTCGCAGACAAAGAGACATCGCACAATTGCTAGTCTAAAATACAAAAATGATCGTCATGATCATCAAGAAGTGTCAATTACACTAAGTTAGTAAATATAAAACATGTCCCATAACCACTTGCTTAACTCAAATATTTACTAACAAACTGTAGATCTCCACTAGAAAATTGTCACAAGAGATTCAATCGAACAAGTCCAAGAATTAACCGACGAAGTAAACGCAAGCGTTTCATACCACTTGTTTTACTAAGTCGTTTAATTAGATTTCTCATACGAGTGAGGTAAAGGTTTGTATATACTAATAGATTGGAAAATGGTTTAAGGAAAAAGCTTTGTTATTAAAAATAGAGTTGAAATCGTTTTGCTGAAAGAGTTTTGATATTTACTACTAGTATTGAAACCTTTCTTTTATTAAAGTGACAAATCACAAAAAACTTCGCGTTCAAAGACGTGAATGAAATCCAAGGAAATCAACTCAAAATGCATCTTTCATCAAAGAGCCCCTACAGAGGGGGGGGGGGTCCAGGGGGGTGGCAACCCCCCAAGGTGGGGGTGCGGGGGCAACGCCACCGCTTACGGGGTTCGACCTAGTGAAGACAAAATGAGGTCTAACGACCTAAGGGGAATTGGGTCGAGCGACCTAATGGTTGCGACCTAACGTTATAAAGGCCAAACGACCTAAAGCTTAACTCGCGAACGACCTACGGCTTAAGACTCAACTCGCGAGCGACCTAACACTGCAGAGGGGGTTTAAGGCCAGAAACGACCTAAGTGTTAGCGACCTAACGACCTATGGGCCAAACGACCTACGACTTAAAGCCCAACGACCTAATTCCGAGATGACAATACGTGCAGTGCGACCTAACGCTTTAACACGCGAGCGACCTAAGGGTTATGTCGCGAACGACCTAACTCCGAACACACGAAAATGGCCAGAACGACCTAAATGCAGAAAATTCACCAAAACGCTAAAAATTGGAGTTTTTCGCCAATCCAAACCAAATGCAAATGTGCATGCAAAAGTGATAGGGAATCATTCCCAACGGTCCAATATAGTTATAGGCTAGAATTGTGAGATAAAAATCTCACCTTTGCACTAAAATTTATGAAGATGAAGCTTGAAAGCAAGGAGAAGCAATCCAAAGCTTGAATCCAATATCTTCTACTTGAATTTGGAGTTGAATGTTGGATTTGCAATTGAATTTGTGCTTGGAGTTTTAATTTCCCATTCTCTCCACCATTAATGCCAAAGCTTGAGTTAGTTAGGAAATTTATGAAGAGTGAGGAGAAGGGGGTTGGAACTTGGGCTTAATAGGCTAAACTAACCCAAAGTCCAAGGCGGGAAAAGTTAGTGAAATTTCACTAACTCCAAACCTATCGATGTTTATACTTAAAAAAGTTGTAAACGGCATTTCGAACTCAATGGAAGTGGTCTCGAGTCCTAATTTGACCGTTTGCAAAAAGTAGCTTTTCGGACCAATATCCGATTAACGACAAAATATTTAAATAAAATTTTTAAATATAAAATCGATAAATATGCAGGTTGTTACACCACCTACCAAACTCGAGCTCCTACCCCCTAGGCCGAGCACCACCTCACCAAAACCCAAGCCTATACACTCGTACCCCTTCCTACATGCCTATACCCCAAGGCCATACTCTCTCCTCCTTCCAAAAAAAGTTCACGTCCTCCATATAAAAAAAGGAAAAAAAAGAGAGAAGAAAAGGAAAAAAAGAGAGAGAAAAGAAAAAGGAAAGGAAATCAAAAGCGTTCGGAAAGGAAACGGCAAAAGGCAAGACGTTGGAAGTAGCACGATAGCGAGAGACGGAAATCTTACGTTAAAGTTTGACGGAATGGATATGAAGATGAGAAATTCTCACCGCTTTTTTTAATTATATTTATTATCATGCTTAATTGTTATGTTAGATCATCATTATTTGATGATATGAATGTTTGGTTGATTGTTTGAATATGTTGAATAATCATTGTGATATTATGATATTTACCGTATTGAATATTTTAGTGTTATATGATTGTTGTATGGTTGTGATGATAATTTGGACATCAAATTCCTATTAATTTAGTAATCCCTTTATTTAAAAAGACCATATTTTAGTAATATGAGATATTATGGAAAAATAAGTCTCTTTTCATTTAGAAGTGAAATTAAAGTTAAAATAAAAGAGAATTTGAAATTTGAAGTGAAACGGTTTTGAAAATGATAGTTGAATAGAAATTGAAATTGAGATGAATAGTGAAATTAAAATCGAAATCGATTTTGAAAAAGTGAAGTTTAGTTTGAGATTAAATTGAAGTTTAAATTGAAATAAGATTTGAAATCTAAGTTTTAAATGAGTTTAATTTGATATTAGAATTGAAATTGAGTTAAAATTGGAATTTAAAATTTAATATTAAAATAACGGGAATATAATAATATTATAATATGGTAATAGCGAAAATATATATTAAATACTTTAAAAAGTGAAAATATTGATTTAAAATGATTTGTAACGATTTTATAAGTGCTGAAATCCAATTTGAATAGATTATTTCAAATATTGAAAAAAAGTTAAAACTAGATGCGTCGTGCAATGGTAGTTCGCGATTTCGCGTCGAAAAGTTCAAATGAGTGTATAGAGTGGAATATGGCTCGTAATTCTTCGAGATAAGAAAATTCCGAACTACTATACCCATATCTTCTAAACGAAGAAAGATAATCAAAGTTTCGATAAGTAGATTTTGAAATAAGTCCAAATTAATTTTCCAGAAAAATCGCGCTAGTGCATTGACCGTAACAGAAATTTTGTTTAAATGGATGTTTTTAATTATGGAAAAATATGGAATAAATTTGATAAATCTATTTAAATGATTTAAAAGAGATTTAGATTGGAAAATATGATTTATCGAATGTTTAAAAGTTGTTTAATTCAAATAAGCTTATTAAGCACTTTCTGCAGCACTTTTCTGCTGTGAATTCAATAACTTTTTGGAATATGAGTGTTAACACTAAAAATGTATGCTAACACCCAGTGTGAGTTATGATATAGCGAAAGCACCACCCGTTGGTACGAAAACTAAAAACAAGCAGAAAATAGTAAAGAGACAACAATTTTTATAGTGGTTCGGCTCAACGTCAAGCCTACGTCCACTTAATCTCTTCTATTATTGATTTGATTACAAGTTTCTCAATAATTCTTCAATTACAACACCATTAAGGCAAGTAGCTAAAACTTTGATGCAGAAAAGCTCTTTGAATTCATGTTGAATGAACTTGATCTTTTCTCAAGGTTCTTTGAAGTGTTTTTGGCGTTTGAAGTGTTGTACAAGTAGTGAAAACAGCAAAGCCTTGGCGTTCCAGAAAAATTCCCTCCCCCAATGTGGAGTAGGCGGGGTATTTATAGAGGATTTTCGGAGTTAGGTCGTGTGGTATCATAGGTCGTGGGCGACGTAGGGAGTTGCGACCTAGGGAGTTCCAACCTAAGAACGATCTCGAAGTAGCATAAGTCATTTGCGACTTAATGGAGCCATCTTGGACGAGATATATGCTGTGAGCGACTTAGCATGTGTAGCACAGGAGTTATCTCGGCTTGCTAAGGTCGTAAGCAACCTAATGGAAGAGGCAATGTGCATGCGGCTTAACTCTGAAGCTTGCTAGGTCGTTAGGTCGCTCTTTCCTTAACTCGTTGGGTCATTGCCTTCATCGAGTTGCTAGGTTTCTAGGTCGCTGGAGCTCCTTAAGTCATTGAGTCATGCCATGTTGAGCCGCTCTGTGCTTTAGGTCGTTAGGTCGTACCCTGCTATAGGTCGTTAAGTCGTTTATGCCATGGATAGTTAAGTCGCTTATTCCCTTAGGTCGCTGAGTCGAATAAGTCGCTAAGTCGTGAATAAGAGAGGTGTTAACACTTGCCCCTCGAAGTATACGCCTAGAGGTTAGGTCGTGTTCTTCGATGCCTCTTAACTCGCGCCATCCTGAGTTGCTAAGTCATGAGCGACTTATGAGAGAGCTAGGTCGTTCGCGCCGATTCGAGTTCCATTGCCCCTGTATATAAGTCGCTTAGGCTGCTCCTTCTTCTCTTCACCTGCTCTAACACTCTAACTGCCATTGAAGAATCTCCGAGCTCTCGAAGACGAATTCAAACTAACCAATCGTTGACCATCTTCACCATCACATCACGTAAGTGAATCCGATCATTATCCAACCACGACCATCACCGAATCGTGAATCCCCCATTTTCTGACCCTAATCTGATTTCATGTGCCGCATTTCACCACGAGTCATGTTACGATCGATCTTTGATCTTCATTGGACATGTGGTCATTGTAATTCATGATAACACGATAGTGCATCGGATCTATGATGGATCTGAGGTGATTTGAAATGGTCTTGGATGATTTGACGGTGCGGAGAGATGATGGATTTCATTGTGGAGATGCTAACGGGTTATTGGGTTAGGCAAGTTTTTGAATGAAGAGGAGTTAGCGGGTTAAGGAGAGTTAGGAAGTGCCCGATTAAGGAGCTTCGAACGACCTAGGGCTTGGTAGTTTGGACATGAATCGCACAACTTAACTTAGTGAACGACTTAAAAAATCAACACGACCTAATTTAACCCGCAACATAGCTTTAACTCATAGGAACATGACTGATGAATTGCTAGAATTTGACAGAACTTGATTGAATTTCCAACTTGAACTGCCAGAATGAACTGCTTGAACTTGTTGCACTCTTTCACAGATTGTATTAACATTTAAGCCAACAACCTGTTAAATACAACATTTGCAGAAAACTAGGGCGAATATACTGCCATTGACTGCCCACATCGAATGACAGATTAGTCGATAAAGAATAATCAACTTAAGGGAATTATGTGAACGAAATGCTGTGAATTAACCAGTTCAAGTGAAATATTAAAGCAAAGCTAAGTTAATCAACTAAAGCTGATCTGTTTGCATCAACACTATACTTGGACTTAAAATAACAAGCCCTGAAACTTTATAATCGACAAACGACAACTAGTTTAATTCCAGTTATATTTGCTTGTCATTTTATTATTTTTGCACAACACTTCACACTTTTAGGAAACGTGCACCTTCATATTTGAATATCCAGTTCCTTGTGTAGAATGGCTTCTCAACATGTGTGAGAAGAGATTGTAGAGCGGGCCGATGAGGTTTTCCCAATGGCCGACCCTTTGGAGAATTCTCCGGAAAGAGTTTCAACTACATTGAACCAACGGGCTTCCAGCCAGCTATGTATTCAATTTGGCTTGCTGAAGCGGATGCTCTCCTTCTTGGGCTAAATGACACTGCCGATAAGCCGCCTCCTGGCTTCATTGCAGTCAATCGTCAAATGTGTTTGAATGGAGCTATTCCCCCCTTCAACGATTTTCTTAGAACACTCCTCCTTCGACTAACTATTTCTCCATTTCAATTGCACCCTAATGGCTATGCCATTTTGATGGGGTTGTGCGTACTATTTAGGAGGATGCTTAACTGCCTCCTAAGCTTCGAGGAGATCTGCTATTTGTTTCATTCGGGAGTCACAAAGATCACCCTTCCATTAATCTTGTAAGGAGTGCAAGAAACCGCAAGCTGATTACGGATCTCCCCGAGAGTGCTCACGGGTTTTTAAACCAGTTCTTCTTTGTCCGTTGCCTCCCGAGGTTCTACGGTATCTGGAGAGTAGGAAGTAAGACTACCTATCTCCATTCACTTCATTTCTATGCCTTTAAAAATTCGAGTCGTCAAGTGCTAATTTCATTCTTTACTTTTGCAGCACTTCCTCCTCCCTCTAAAGACTCTAGTCATAAATCGACTTTCGAAAGATTGAGTGCCGTAGCTATTGATGAGAGAAGTATTAAGTTTCCGCTGAAGGACGAATTTTTGCACCAATTCAGACTCTTGCACTCTTCTCAATCCATTCAATCCCGTGATGCCCTCAGTTCTCAAGCAGAAGCGTTAGATGCCCCAGCCTCCACAAAGGAATTCGCACTGAAGGAACCTATTCTAGAGGCTTCATTAGTGAAATGCTCCGGTTCCGTTGACGGTGTGGGATTATCTGGAAAATCTAAACTTCCCCCTGTTATTGAAGAAGAGGAATTTCCTCAACATTCTGGGAAGGCTACTAAAGAGGCTGATGAGGGAGCTGAGAAAGAAAGTTCCGTTACGAAGAGTGTAAAGCATGCTGAAGAGGGCACTGCTGATATGACCCATTCTGTTGGGCACGATGGTGATGATATCTTTGGAGGACTGAGCGATCTTACGGTGACTTCCCACGAGCTCTTTAAAGATGACACCACCACCTCCAAGCTTGTTTCTCCAGCAATTGAAGCAACATCCGTTTTGCGATCGATTCTATCAACCCAAGAGTTGACTCCTGCTGCAAAAGCCGACATCACTCCTAAGCCGAAGAGTGGTTTGTAGCTTGACGCGCGTAGCTCGCACGCCACACACACACTTAGGATTTTTGGCAATTATGCGCACTTAGCCTCTTTATTTCGAAGATTTCTAAATTTTGTCTCTTCTTCACTTTCAGGTTCTCCCATGGGTCGCAGCAACTCATATTACGATGACTTCCAATGCTATGCGAGGCATGATTCTTATGACCCCAGGCGCTATCTTTCTGCCCCTAGGGAGACTGATGAGGAAAGAGCAGCTAGGAAAGCTCGCGAAAGGCAGGCTTATGAGGGGTTATGGAAGAAGAGACGACTGACATGACTCTTACCAGAGGGATGATGATTCCCATAAGAGAAAGTCTCATGAAGATAAGGGGAAGAGTCATGCAGCTGAAGATTCAAGCAAGCGACCCAAGCTTAGCGAAAAGTCTACATCTGAAATTTCTAAAGTGTCCGCTGCTTCTATCTCTCTAGACATCCCTTCTAGCTCTCCTGCCCTTAAAAGAGCTGAACCAAGAAATCATTAATAGGCCTCCTTATGAAGTTGATAAGCCTTCGCCTGCACTCCAAAGCCGATTTTCGCATTGGTGTTTGAAAGGAGTACGTTTTGATCTGGACTTGGTTCCAATTGATAAACAGGCCATGTTGAGAAATCTCGATGCTGTCAAGCTTGATATTGAAAGAATGTCCGGCTGGAAAAAACTAGTTGATGAGCTTCAAAGAGTAAACCCTTTAAATCTCGAGGCTATGCTGACCATGGAAAGCGATAAGTCTGAGTGGAAAAAAGTTCTTGATCAGCATGATACAGAGATGAAGAGCATCACCGCCTATAACGAGACACTTGAGGCTGAAGTCAAGAAGCTTAAAGATGATCTTGCCACCTCTTCCACTTCTTATACTCAAAAGGAAGAGGTTCTTCAAAAGCAAGTAAGAGACGCCCACGCTACTCAACGAGATTTTGAGGCTAAACTTGAGGCGCAGCAGAAAATCGTGGAAATTTACCGTAATGATGTTGCTCAGCTGTGGGAAAAGACTAACCCCCAAGATTTGAAGATTACAATGTTAAAAGCCCAGCTTTCTAAGGCTGAAAAGGAGCGTGATGAGGCAATTGTTGGAAAAGCAGCAGCTGAACAATCACATAAGGCGACTAAGGCCAACGTCAGCTCCACACTATTCGATTTTTATATTCACAGCATCTTGGGGCGTGGCAGTCTTTCATTTTTGGGCCCAAAGTATGAGGTTACCCTGGCTGATGTGTGGGAGGCAGCAATTGAAATGTTTAGAGACGCTGGCTACGCTGAGGAGGATTTTGAGGCTTATTATTTGGATGATGAGGGTCGTGCCGGCCTTGCCAGAGGGAAAGAACAACTTGCCAAGGAACGAGCCGAAGCGGCGGAAGGACAACATCTAGGGAAGGCACCTTTGGCCGACCCAACTCGTCCTTTGGCTTTGGTTGACATCGATATTATTGGCTCCAGTTCCCATTCTCCGCCTCCTGCTAAAGCCGAAACTGAAACTACAACTGCTCATGCCGAAGACAAGTCCCAAGAAGACACCGAAGCCCAAGATTTTGAAATTGACGTGATAAAGCAAATCTCTCCAGGTAACTTCAACACTGATCCAGCTCAAGTGGACTACTCGTTTGCTTCACATGAGCTCGATGAACTTCCTGCTTATTACTTAAACCTCGGCGTGCCACTATCTCCTCTCTTTGCGAGAAATACTGACGTTTAACTCTTCTTCTTTTATAGTGAAAACAACAAGTGTTGTACAGGCTTCACCTCCTCCAGGTGTTACCCCTCCACTTCTTCAAGTTACTCCTTCTTCTGCTTCTCAACCGGGGTCGCAAGAAGAACAAATAGGAGCTCTTTAAGGCTTAGATGACCCGGCCGCTTCACAAGAGCACAAAGCTGAAGAACTTGAGGAGGGTGAGAGGACCCTGAAGAAATTTACTGCAGATGATACAAAGCTGATTGATCTTATCACTTCGGGCAGCAAATCTTCTTCAAAGAAGAGGGGAAAGCGTGGAATTTCGAAGAAAAAGAAGGGCACTTCTGCTAGCGATGAGAAAGCGGAAGAGGACCCAATTGCACCTCTTGCTCCTTCTTCCCCGACTCGTTCGGGCCGACTCAAGAAGTTAACCATTAGGCCAGGCGAGGACTCCAAAGGCGGAGGGAAGAAGAAGCAATGGGTCTGGTTTTATCCTTCTTGTTCTGCTTTTTTGGTTTTTGCTTGTATTTAAAGACTTGTACCGACCGGAGATTGTGCGGGTACCGGCCCATGCTTTTTGAAACCTGCACATGTATATAAATCTTTTATAGTATGGAATAGAATGACTCTTTTTACTTGTACAATCTTTTGTCTGTATTTGTAAATGCATTTATTCCTTAGTTTCACACAAGTTTCTTTATTTTCTTTGTATGATATTGCAGTGAGCTCGTGGTATGTTGCTTGAGCGTTGCTTTTATTAGTGTAGCTATATTGCCCCCATACCACGGCTTATTGCAATCTTCTCCATTTTGAGAAGACTTGTACTCTTACACTGGAGAATTATTCTTCCATTTTGAGGATATATTATTCAGCTCTAGTAGAGTGTGCCTTGTATTGGAGAAGTTTTCATTTTTTTTTAGAAAATGTTTTTACACTTCAACTTTCGAAGATGGTCACTTTTATTTTTGAGAAGTGGATTCCCCTACGCGGTAAAGCGGGCCTCCGAAGAGGGCTTTGATTTGTTTGCCAGAAAGTTACTTCTCACAGTTAAATGGATCCACGGGGCGGACGCAAGCTACCTAATTGGATGTTCGTTTGTACGGAAGATCACAATTTGTTACAAGGGCCCGGTGCCTTCACTTTGGGAAGGTGCCCCTTCGGTGGTTCCACCAACCTTTTTGTTTGAGAAAAGCATTTCATTTTTGGGCGTGCCTCGTTAGAGGGCTTTATTTGGCACTTCAACTTTTTTGGGGAAGAATGTTCTCATTATGGAGAAATTGATCTTCCCTTGAGAGTAGAAGTGTGCCTCCGAAGAGGGCGTTTTTGTTTGCCTGAAAGTTACTTCTCACAGTTAAATGGATCCACGGGACGGACACAAGCTACCTAATTGGATGTTCGTTTATACGGACGATCACAATTTGTTAGCAAGGGCACGGTGCCTTCACTTTGGAAAGGTGCCCCTTCGGTGGTTCCACCAACCTTTTTGTTTGAGAAAAGCAATTCATTTTTGGGCGTGCCTCGTTAGAGGGCTTTATTTGGCACTTCAACTTTTTTGGGGAAGAATGTTCTCATTATAGAGAAATTGATCTTCCCTTGAGAGTAGAAGTGTGCCTCCGAAGAGGGCTTTTTTTTTTCGTTTTCCAGGAAGGTTGCATCTCACAGTTAAGTGGATCCACGGAGCAGACGCAAGCTACCTAACTAGATGTTTGTTTGCAAAAACGATTACAATTAACTAGCGAGGGCCTGGAACCTTCACTTTGGGAAGGTGCCCCTTTGGTGGTTCCACCAACCTTTTTGTTTGAGAAACAAGATTTCATTTTGGCTGTTTTTTGTCTGCTTGCCCATGTCTTTTCACCATCTGCCCCTCAGCGATTCCTCGTTATAATTTCCAAGTACATGGTCCTTTCTTTTGCAAGTTGTTTGTTTTTCTTTTTTCCAGAGAAGTGTATTTCATTGTTAAAGTGAATCCACGGGGCAGATGCAAGCTGCCTAACTAGATGTTTGTTTGCACAAACGATCATAATTAACTAGCGAGAGCCTGGAATCTTCACTTTGGGAAGGTGCCCCTTCGATGGAATCACCAACTGCTTGTGAGAAGCACTTCTTATGTAGGAATTGAATCTGGAATTTTTGTGGCTTGACATTTGTTTGTTGAGTGATTTGTAGGAATCGCTTGGCCTTGTGATGTGTTGGATAGGTAAGCTTTGCTTTGATAGCCTGCAATATTAAATCGACATTTTAGCAATATATTTAAGATATTTGCACATCGAAATGAGACAGACATTTTATAGTAGTAGAGAACACAAGATTTATAGTGGTTCGACCAAGAATTGGGCCTACATCCACTTTACAGTTCTTATTATTGATTCACACTGATTTTACAATGGCTTGTAATACAAGAATGATATGTCCACAATCATTCTACAAATTTAAGCATAGCTTCTAAGTAAAATATGGACGCAAGTGATTGCTGCTCCAGGCTCTCGGAATTGGATCTCCTTCGACAGTTGTGAGCTTGAAAGTGCCATCGAGAAGTTTTTTGCCTATGACGTATGGCCCTTCCCAGTTTGGCCCAAATACTCCTGTTGCTGTCATGACCCTTTTCAAGACTAGATCCCCAATTTTAAAGCTGCGTTGGCGAACTTTAGAATTAAAGTGCCTGGCTATCCTTTGCTGATGGGCTGCAACTCTGAGCTCAGCCTCTTTCCTTCTTTCATCAAGCGAGTCAAGTGCTTCAAGTTGCAGCTTTTCATTTTCAGCTTGGTTGAAATGAATTCTCCTATGTGAGGAGACCTCTATTTCCACTTGAATCATTACTTCTGATCCATATGCTAATTAGAATGGAGTGTGCCTAGTCGCAGTCTTGTAGGTAGTTTTGTATGGCTAAAGTGCTAGTGGAAGCTTATCGACCCAACCGCCTTTTCCTTTTTCCAGCTGTTTTTTGATGGTTGATTTGATAATTTTGTTCACTGCTTCCACTTGCCCGTTTTCCTACGGATGAGCCACTGCTGAGAAGCTATTTTAGATCTTGAATCGCCTGCAAATGTCATTGAATTCTTCGCTTTCGAATTAGGTACCATTGTCTGTGATTATCTTCTGAAGCACACCATACCTGCAAATGATATTTTTAGTCACAAAGTTTATCATCTTTTTAGAGGTAATAGTAGCCAACGGTTCAGATTCAGCCCATTTAGTGAAATAATCAACAGCAACAATAGCATATTTGATTCCGGATTTGGCAATCGGTAGAGGCCAAATGAGATCTATCCCCCAAATGGCGAATGACCAAGGACTGACCATCTGTGTTAGCTCGGTGGAAGGTTCTCTTGGGATTTTTGCAAATCTCTGGCATTTGTCACACTTTCGGGAGTAGTGAGCAGCGTCTCGATTAATATCTGGCCAAAAATACCCATAGCAGAGAATTTTCTTTGCTAGAGTTTGGCCACCTGAATGATCCCCACACTCTCCTTCATGCACCTCAGCTAAAATTGTCTTAGCCTCTTCCTTGGTTACACATCGGAGTAATGGCATCGAGAATCCTCGTCCGTACAATCGGCCGTCTTGAATTACATATCTCGGGGCTTTTCTTAACAGCTTCTGGCGCTCTTTTGAGTTTTCTGGCAGGGAGCCGTTGAGTAGATATTCCTTGATCGGGGTCATCCACCACTCCTGCTCTTAAGATACAGCCATAATCCAGTCAATATCCATCTCATCAGTACTTGAAGCTGACAAGACTTCCACAGGGACCAATTGCAATAATTGAGCTTCGCCAGAGCTTGAATATTTTGCGAGAGAATCTGCCTTCATGTTCTCTTCGCGGGGCATATGGCTTATTGTATAATGATAAAAATAATCGAGAAGCACCCAGGCCTTTGACAAGTAAGCGGGTAGATTTCCTCCTTTAGTTTGAAACTCTTTCTTGACTTGGCATACAATAAGCTAGGAATCACTGAAGATCTGCAATACTTTGATGCTTAGTTCTTTAGCAATCTTCAAGCCGGCAATAAGAGCTTCATATTCTGCTTCATTATTTGTCGAAGGAAATTCTAATCTCAATGCATAGCACAATGACCTCCCTTCGGGGGTTTCAAGCACAACCCCAGCTCCGGAACAATAGTCATTTCTTGCACCATCAACATATAATTTCTATCGGATTGGGATGTCATTGGTCACCTCTTCCTCACTATCACCTTTATCTGTGTATTCTGCAATGAAATCTGCTAAAGCTTGTCCATTGATCGCTCTTCGGGGATGGTTGGCGATATCGTATTGACTGAGTTCGATATTCCACTTCAGAAGACGACCCGAAGTTTCAGGGCGAAATAGGACTAGCTTTAGAGGTTGATCAGTGAGGACTTTAATAGGATGAGCTTGGAAATATGGCCTCAACTTTCTGGACGCAATCAACATACAGTAGGCGAGCTTTTCTAGCTTTGAATAATTCATCTATGCCCCAGTGAATATTTTGCTGATGTAATAAACTGGGTGTTGAACTTTTGCGTCTTCCTGTACCAATGCTGCACTGAGAGCATGAGATGAAACCGCTAAATATATTAAAAGATCTTCACCATTGCTGGGCTTAGAAAGTACTAGAGGCATTTCCATGTGACGAATCATTTCATCAAAAGCTTTCTGACATTCAGGAGTCCATTCAAGGTTTTTCTTTCCTTTCTTTAGAGCGTCAAAGACGGGAATGCATTTATCAGTGGCCCTGGAAATAAACCGACTCAAAGTAGCGACTTTCCCAGTGAGGCTTTGCAATTCCTTCTTTGTCCTAGGGGCTTTGACTTCTCTTAACGCAGTAATCTGAGCAGGATTAGCTTCGATGCCCCTAGCACTCACAATGAAACCCAAGAATTTTCCGGACTCTACCCCAAATGAACATTTCAGAGGATTTAGCTTCACCCCATACTTTTGGAGGACCGCGAATATTTCTGCCAAATGATCCATGTGGTCTACTGCCTTTTTCGATTTCACCAACATATCATCAACATATATTTCCATTGTCTTGCCAATCTGGGGTTTGAACATGGCATTAACAAATCTTTGATAAGTTACCCCCGCGTTCTTTAGCCTGAAGGGCATGACTTTATAGCAGTAAAGACCAACATCAGTGATGATGCTCGTGTCCTCATGATCTGGCTCATGCATCATGATTTGGTTATATCCTGAGTAAGCATCCATAAAAGACAATAATTCATGCCCGGCTGTTCCATCCACCAACTGATCAATCCTGGGTAACGGGAAACAGTCCTTGGGGCATGCTTTGTTCAAGTCTGAAAAGTCGATGCATACTCTCCACTTTCCATTTACTTTTTTAACCAACACCGGATTAGAAACCCAATTTGGATAAGTGGATTCTCTGATGAAGCCATTTTCCATGAGCCGATCTAGTTCTTCTTTTAATGCTGTCGACCTTTCAGGACCCTAGGTTCTTCTTTTCTGCTTTACGGGTGTGAATTTTGGATCAATATTCAAAGCATGCACTGCGATTTCTGGAGATATTCCACACATGTCGGCATGACTCCAAGCGAATACATCTAGATTTGCTTTCAGGAATGATATCAACATATTCTGAACCGTCACACCGAGTTGTGAACCCACATTCAGCACGTTGTTTGGATCATTCGGGTCAACAGGTATTGGCACCGTCACTTCCACCGGCACCACTCTACTCTCCCCTGCATTGGTTTTTCTAGGATCAATCTCTTTTTGTGCACCACTATGCTCACCAGTGCAGGGTCCACCCCGTAATTGCTACAAGGTGGGCTCTTTGATGCGGAGCGGAGCTGCCGAACCCTTACCCATTTCTCTCTTCTTTGCCTCCCGTAACTCTATGAGATAGCATTCTCGTCCGACATTTTGGTCCTCCTTCACAACACCGGCGCCATTATTAGTGGGAAACTTCATAGTCAGGCATCATGGGGCGAGAATGGCCTTGAATGCGGCAAGAGTCGGTCGACCCAAGAAGGCATTATAAGCGGAGAATTCATCAACAATCACAAAAGTTTGTTTTCGGACCACCTTCTTTTCCCCTTCTCCAAGCTCTACAAATAAGTCAATAGTCCCTATAGGTTGTTTGGTTCTCCAGTGAACCCAACAATTTTCTGTGAGGAAGCTTGGACATCAGTCATGGGAATTTTCATCTGATCAAATGTCTTTTGGAAGAGGACATTGCAAGAGGCACCGCAGTCAATAAGCACCATTCTTACAATAGCTGGTCCGATGCCTGTAGATATTACCAAGGGATCCATGGTGGGAGCCTCAACACCAATAGAGTCTCTAACCCGGAATATAATGTCATCGTTAAAAGTTCTTTGCTGTTTTAAAGGTGCAGCATCTTCCAAGACAAAAACATTTTCTTCCGCCGAGGCATATCTCAAAGCATGAGCATATCTCTCCATCTCACCCCAACTTCTGCCCGCTGGGTGAGGACCCTCTGTGATAACATTAATGACAGACCTCTCAGATTCCTACGCTGCAGTCCTCTCACCTGAGCCGGATTGATGAACAGGAACTTGTTACCCCTGAGTAGATGAGGTTGGGTCACTTCTGTTTCTCTTCACGTATTGTTGCAGTTTATTCTGTCTCAACAGCTCTTCAATCAAATTCTTTAAATGGCGACATTCATTAATGTCATGGCCAGGTTGATTGTGGAACTGACAGAATCTCCCATTATGCACAACATTTTTCCCTGACTTCATCTCAGGTGGTTTGGGGTATTCACCAGTATCTTTGGTTGCGAAAAAGATATTTTCTAGAGTATTAGTTAAGGGAGTAAAAACTGAAGGTTTAAAGCGGCGAGCTTTCTTTGCATCTTTCTGCTTCTTTCCACCGTCATTCTCCCTTTTCTGGCCACCGGATTCCCTTTTGTTAGAAGCAACATTGTTATTCCCAACTTCAGTCACAACTACTTTTGCCGACACAGGAAGGCTTTCTAAGTGCATAAATTCATCGACCTTCTTGTAGAACTTCTCAAGTGAATTTGGCTCTTTCATCTTTAGTCATTTTCCGAATTCACTAGATTTGTCAATAGCTTGCATCAAGTAAGTCAGAATCATCCGAGGCTCTGCATTATCAACTTCGGCCAAGGCTATATTAAAGCAGTTTAAGAAAGATTTGATACACTCTCCGGGGCTTTGTTCGAGGCTGGATAGTGACATTATGTCCTTGGCCTTCGAAGCATGTAACCTGAACTGATCTTTGAATTTTCGAGTTAGGTCGAAGAATTGATCCACGGATCGAGCTGGCAGCTTCGTGAACCAAAGCAGGGCCACTCCCTCTAAGTACACAGGAAGGTATATGCACTTGATCTCGTCTATTGCTCTGGTCCCTGTCATATGCCAGTCATACTTGTATAAGAACTGGTTAGGATCGCTTATCCCCCGATAAGTTGGAATAGTGGAAGGAACAAACTTCTTCGGAAATTCAGCCTTCAGAATTCTTTCAGTAAAAGGAGTCTTGCTTGGAGCAAACCCTCAGTCACTTTCATCTTACTCTCTTCGCATGCTCTCCTTCATAATTTGTCGAATCATTCCCGAGAGGTACTCCTCATCGTTTAGGGCCCCGCGGGACCGGCGTCAGCTACTTTTTTGGAAGTTTTCCTGGAAAAATGTTCACGAAGAGTTGGCAGCGGTCTTGAACCTTCAGATTGGGGAGGTGCCCCTTCGGCGATGCCAGCTGCCCTCTGAGGAATACTTTTCCCTTGGGAATCATGAACATCCTCAGCAAAGGTTTCTTCATTATTTTCTGGTTGCTGGTTAACTCCAAGCAAAGCATTCAACCTGTTCAACATCAAAGTGTTCTGAGCTTCCATTTGTTGATACAACCCAGGCACTACAGCATCCAATTCCTCCCTTGTGATTCCAACACTAGGAGCCGCTTGATTTGACGTGGGAGAAGTGGCGGTGTTGTCATAAGCATCTCCAGATCTAGTAGATCTAGTTTTTCTTCCAGGAGCCATAATTTTGGATAGACTTCTGGTTCTTAGGGAGAGTCTTTCAACAAATCTTTGTGAAGCAATGATGAGAATACCCCTGAGTTCAATTCTTAGTGAAAGCACCAAAAATGTTAACGCTAAAAATGTACGCTAACACCCCAGTATGAGTTATGATATAGAGAAAGCACCACCCGTTGGTACGGGAACTAAAAACAAGCAGAAAATAGTAAAGAGACAACAATTTTTATAGTGTCTCGGCTCAAAGTCAAGCCTACGTCCACTTAATCTCTTCTATTATTGATTTGATTACAAGTTTCTCAATAATTCTTCAATTACAACACCATTAAGGCAAGTAGCTAGAACTTTGATGCAGAAAAGCTCTTTGAATTCATGTTGAATGAACATGATCTTTTCTCAAGGTTCTTTGAAGTGTTTTTGGCGTTTGAAGTGTTGTAGAAGTCGTGAAAACAGCAAAGCCTTGGCGTTCCATAAACCCCCCCCCCCCCAATGTGGAGTAGGCGGGGTATTTATAGGGGAGTTTCGGAGTTAGGTCGTGTGGTGTCATAGGTCGTGAGCGACCTAGGGAGTTTCGACCTAGAGAGTTGCAACCTAAGAACGATCTCGAGGTAGCATAAGTCGTTTACGACTTAATGGAGCCATCCTGGACGAGATATATGCTATAAGCGACTTAGCATGTGTAGCACAGGAGTTATCTCGGCTTGCTAAGGTCGTAAGCAACCTGATGGAAGAAGCAATGTGCATGCGGCTTAACTCTAAAGCTTGCTAGGTCTTTAGGTCGCTTTTTCCCTAACTCGTTAGGTTGTTAGGTCGCTCTTTCCTTAACTCGTTAGGTCGTTGCCTTCATTGAGTTGCTAGGTCGCCAGGTCGCTGGAGCTCCTTAAGTCGTTGAGTCGTGTCATGTTGAGCCGCTCTGTGCTTTAGGTCGTTAGGTCATGCCTTGCTATAGGTCATTAAGTTGTTTATGCCTTGGATAGTTAAGTCGCTTATTCCCTTAGGTCGCTGAGTGGAATAAGTTGCTAAGTCATGAATAAGAGAGGTGTTAACAATGAGTTTAAATGTAACGACGTTTCCTAGAATAAGTTGTTAATGTTTTAAAAAGGATAATTAAGCGTTTTGAAAGATACTTTGGAATATTTATAAGAAATTCCAATGAAGTTGGAAACCTAAGTATGCGGAACGACTAGTACGTTTGTCCCACCTGTGAGATCTGGGAAGATAAAACAAGGTGTTTAACTAACGTTAGGGATGGAGCAACCAGTGCCCTGAACTTACCTTGCCTATGTTTTCTTTTCTTAGGCGAGGGGTGGAACAGATCGAAAGGAAAGCCCGGATGCTCTTAAATAAAAAAGATTCTATTAAGTTTTCTAAAATAAAAAAGGATTAGTATTATCTAAAAGTTAAGCAATCTACAAAAATGAATGATTTATGTGATCCTGTTTACTTCAAAATGTTTGTTAAGGTTGATTTAGGGTTATCGTAAACGATGTCTTAAAAAACATTGTTTTTGACCTGCCTAAAAGTTAAAGAATTTGATCAAGAATTGGGTAAGGAAATTTGAGATATTTTCCAAAGAAAAAGAATGAATTTCTTAGAAATTATCCTAAGTCAAAAGAAAGATATTTGAAAATCAACCAAAAAGAATTAAAGTGAAAAGAGACTTAATAAATCCTGTATACACATATTCACTTTCTATCGATATTGGATTTCGAAGGAACCAGGGTCGGATTTGGGTAAATGTCATTCGAAAACCACTTCGAATCAATCTATACATTCGGATGTGAAGACATGTTGTAGATGATGATTATTTAAGACCGTGGATCTTTATAGCATGAGGACTGCTTGTTCACTTGCTCTGGGTAGTTCCCGAGTTATATATAGCAGTGGTCTCCTCGTTGTGGAGATTTTTCGGATTGCAAGGACTACTGCTACTAGTGGTAGTAGGAGAGTGCCTTCGGTTTGTCCTGTTCCCGGACAACTTGTATGGATGTTTGTCTGACATTGCATTTCTAAAGATTACGTACATTGGTTTTTACAAACGTACATCAGTGGTGGCGTATAAGGCAACTTCTCTTAGCTTAACACCCTTCTTGAGACGTACGAGCTCAAGGGTTGTATTTTTGTGGAAGGAAATTAGTAGTTAAACGAAAATGGCAATGTGGCATTCAAAGATGTGATATGTGCTTTGTGAGAAGGTAATCGTAGCCTCAAGCCTCATCAAACCGGAAATGACCAAAACCATATTAGATGCAGCAAGGCTAAGTGGGTCATTCCCAAGTAGGGTATGATCATCCCCTTCTAGATATATTTCTTTCCGCTGTGACGTTCGGGATGTATATTAATGTGGTGTATGGAAAACGAGCGCTTGGTTAAAGGTCGGTAACGACCGAGGGATGACATATTCGGTACTATCTAGTTATAGAGGTAGGCCGGTCTTGTGTTGGTAGAGGATCCTTTGTGATGGTCCTCGGGACATCCATCTAGAGTTGTACCCCTTCGGAAGGTAGATCCTGCGCCTGGTCATTTGTATGGAAATCCATTCTCCAATAAGAACCTACAGACTTGATTGTAAACCTATTATGCAGAAATTTAATCAATGCAATAATTTCGGCTAAGATTAATAAGTTTATTTGCAAATGTTTTCAAAGAATGTCATTACAAATAATATCAAACGTTTTGCTATAAAAGTGCTTTAGTTATCATAAGGTGAAAACCCGTCCGTGTTTATGTGTGGGCGTGGTCTTATGAGATACTCTTTGTTTTCAAAAGATTTTATTCAAAGGCTGATATATGACACTGTCATTAATTATTGAGTTTTTCTCACGCTGGTTTATCATGCCTGATCCGGGTATTTTCAATACTCGGGTCAGATCCGAGTAGTTTCAGGATAGTCAAAGACGGTCTGAGTTTCCATAGGTGAGCTGGAGATATTCATCGACGTATGAACATATTCTATTATCCGCTATACTTAGTGTATTTTGTTTGGTGTTTGTTATCATTTGTAAGGGCAGGTTTTATAACTGTCAAAGATGAATTTAGGTTAGACTCTGATATAAGTATTTAAAAGTTTTCCGCTGTAAAAATATTTGTTCAATATTTTATGTTATCCCATTCGAGTGAGATTCTATTCTGTCTATTTTTCTTTATTACCCTTAAAGATCTGTCTTTTCATGCAATTTGAGTTGGACATGTGCAGTTTATTATCAATTCAAAGAGTACGAAAGAATGGGACTTTACAAACTATCTTATTAATATCACTTCACTATTCTTCTATAGTCTACACACATGAAACAACATTTCTAGGTTCTCACTAGTGTCCTATACACCATACGGTAACTTTCATTATTACTAATTGGAGTAATTACTGCTATAGACTTATACTTTTACCGTTACACCTAGGAAATGATTCCTATCTACACCATATTTAAGAGTCTGGTTTAGTTTGTATTTTTCATTTTACTTCAAAATAAAGCCTCTAAATTTTTGAAACATCAAATCCCAAAATTCTCACCTTTGAAAGTGTTATTTAAAGTTTCCTATGAAATTCAAAGGTACTTGGTTACTTAAAATTTTATTTTTCAAAAACTTATTTACTTTTTCACCAAACCATTATTCTTTAAAACATGTCTTGCTTATTCTTAAAACATTCTTCTTCTTTTTCTTGAAAATATGTCCTCACATGTATTCAAAATATCTTCTTTTCATAGATTTTCAAATTTACTAAAACTGGAGTAGATAAGAACGATTATTTTATCAAAAGTCTCTTAAATTTTCTACTCTTCCAATTACTTAACCGTAAAGGACTTCTAACTTACTACACTTAATGGTTTTATACCTTAATGTATTGGAATTACTTCCTTTTATGAGAAACCATTAACGCTAAAACCATCTATAAATCCTTTAAAGGAGGATTTCATGTTAATATGAAATTATAAGGAATTTATTTTCTATTTTACCGAATTAGGCTATACAAAATATGGTGCTTTCCATACCTTCTACATCTATTTTCCTTATAATGTACAAACATCTTTATTTTTAATTCATATAAAATTATTTCATTATTTATTTCATTCCAATAAATTAAAGTATGTTTACTCTATATTCACTTACATAAGATAATTCCTACTAAATTTATTAACTTAACGTACATTATTTTTCAAAAGAACTCATTTTCAAAATTGCTTTAATATTTTTCATAATTAGAAAATATTTCATATACTTATTTAAATAATAAGTGTACATACAAACCACATTAGAAATAATCTCCAAAACTTATTTGGGTCATTTACGTAAAACATCGTTACTACAACCCAAAAATATTAATATATGGATTCAATTAAAATAAATATTAACAAATCCCATATGTTATGTAAAAACATTTGCTTTGGGAGTCATCTACTATAAAAAAAGCTTCCTTTATTTTTACCGAAAATATCTATTACAACAATAAATGTTGTAACCTATATTTTCGATACTTAACACACTATAGATTTTTATATTTTAAAATCTTTGTTTACTTACAAAGACACTAGCGAGCTATACATGCTATATAATTCGTCAAAAGAATTTCAATTTTAACAAAATTTATATCATATAAAAACTAATTTAAATTTCATACCACTTATTTTTTTAAAACCCAATATTTACTTCCTCAAATATATTAACAACTATATTTTTCAAATTTTCAATTCCAAAAGTTTCATTTTATCGAGCTAGACCTAAAGTGAATTTTCTTCTTACTAGAACGTCTTATTCCCTCCAAAATAAAAACACTCTTCCTACTATCCCTAGGGAACTTTCCCACTTCTTATAACATATGGATATCAATCTTCTTCAAAACATGGCTTATTGTACACTGTAAAATGGTAACAGCTTAAGACTCAACAACTTTGAATCATTCCAAATCAAACTAGCAAACTATGCATAAATATACTTCTAAAAACTTTCCATGTGTTAAAATCTATAATTGAGGACTATTTGGATTTTAGTACATAATATATTTATATTTTATTCAAAAAACAAATACATTCACTTAGTATCGACCTAGGAATCCTAAACCTAGGCTCTGATACCAAATGTAACAACCCGAATTCCAGTGGGTCCGGATTTTTTTGCAAAAATGCTAAAATCCAAACACACCAAAGTTCGAGTTGCATTTCTGGTATCCAGTATATAAGAAAATACAAATACATTAGAGCTAAGATAAATATCTCAAAACGAAACTGACTAAAATATAATAGTAAGTAAATATTTACCAATATAATAATACTTTCTTAACAAGTGTCTCTAAGCTGGAAAATCTCTACTATTTACCTAACCTTTAAGATGTTATACAAAGGGGGTCAGAACTAAAGTTATGGTGAATGGACAAATTATATACTTATAAGCTCAATTCTACATATACGGTTTTATTTCCAATTACTGTTGCATTAGGTTCATTGGGTTCATAATACTCTTGCCTCTGTGTGTGGATCGTGCCCATCTACTCCCTAGTCGATCAAAACTTAATAATTGATATATATGTACCTATAATCCCAATAACCACATCGATCCTAGGTGCTACCCATATTACCTTTCGTATCCTCCTCGCAAAGGATTCCATCATCTTGCTTCTATGCCGTTATGTGAATATATCTATAAAGGACTGCCTCGTAAGGCCTATAATACAGATGTTACGTCGTCTACTATGAAAACGTAAAACTGCGTCCGCACTAGTCTATACTAATGCTCGGACATCCACAATGTACCACCCATTGCGTACCTTGAGGACTATACGTAATTGTTTGGTCTATTCCCTGAATCCCATTTAACAAGGTCTACCTTATACGAAACTCATTCAAGGATTTTCTATTTCTGTAAAGGACTTCCTCATTAGGCTACAATGTAGATATTCTACTTGGTCTGTCCCTTTTTTAATCATAGCTACAGCCCCACACATCCATCCCTCAATTAATCGAAAGACTTCTAAAGAGCTAAGTGGTAATGCACTACTGCAAACAATCTGAACATCCAATTGGCTGCGCCCCTCATCTAATGTCTCGATAATGAAAGAATCATTGGATTGTAGGTTTAAATCTAGTCTTTCTCGAACTCGCTTCTTGGTTTTGATGCTGGCCCGATATCCACGTGCGATTATCCTTTTGGGTCCTGCCCACTTAAACTTACTTGCAAGTACCAGGACATACAAATATCCAACTCTAAACATCAACCCCTTTTGACTGCCTACAATGGTCCTACCATGAAAAAGCAGTACTCTTTTGATGGAGCACCTAAAGACTGCCTCCGAAGGACTTCTTCGCTATGCTTACCCCAGAGGGCCATCCTAGAGTACCCTCACATTCCGTTGAAGTCTTGTACTTCCTTCTAGCCCAAAATAACTATGTTGGACGTGCTTCTTCTGTGCTGAAATCTACGATGAACTACTACCTTAAGCTCTTCATCCTTTGGGCTACTCCAAACGCATCTCACTCTTCTAGTAGACCCTAAGTCTAATCTTTTATTTTGCGTTTAGTTTACTTTTCTTCTTCTGTTGGCTACTTATTTACCCTAATTAGCATAATCTTGTCCCGGCCTCACCTAACTATTGTGAGACCATCAGTTCCTGACTGAAAGAGAATGCTGTTGGTATAGGCCACTTCTATTTTCTTGCTTATCAACTTAATCCAAGATCTAAGTTTATCAAAACAAGGCTCTTCTTTTATTTCTGCTCCATTTGCTTATTAACTTAATTTAAGTCTTAAAATATGCCTTTTCTGTTCTTTCTATTTAATTATAACCTATGTTATAATTTTACTTGCAATTGTCACTACTATATTCTTTTTAATCTATATATTATAAATATAATTACAAGCGTCACTTTTCTATTCTAGTCTGTCTTCTTTTATTATGATATTTAATTCTCTTTAATTCTCTTTTATTATGACAATCTTGACTTAGAACTACATCCAACTTCCAAAAATTTACTTATCATAATAATTGGATTCCCTTTATTCTATTATCTGCGTAGTAAATGCAGATCTAGTTACATTTCTGTCTATATCTTCTATTCTTGTCTAATAATTAACCCGATTCCTTCTTTAATTCCTTTACTTATTTACTTCATTTTCTTATATTCTAGGAAGTAGTTCTATTCTATTTGGTTGGTTACAAAAAGCTGTGTTAAAGATCCATTTCCATGTTTTAATACTAAATAATGCTATGAGCAATAATCCGTAACTGCAAGATATTTCTTTTATTATTTCTTTACATTCGGATAGTGCAAAATATAGTAATCTCTTTATTTTACACTAATTCCTTTTTTCTTTCTTTTTATTCTTGCAATTACGTTTATCGTTATCTTTTAAAGGTTGAACTATAGAAATGTATTCTCTTTTCTAAACCAACCAATTAATATATCACTTACTTCCAAATCAAGTTATTAGGTTTTCCCTTTTTATTTATTTTTCCCCATTTTAGACTGCAAATTTCTATTTTTCTCTTTTTATTTCATCTTTTCTTATTCTAATTTCTACAAATCTAGTGCTCTTCTATTTTAGTCCGTATTTGAGAATTTTTCTCTTAAACTAATTTATTCCAGTAAAAAGGAATAAAAAGAAGCTAACATTTACAGGCTAAATTTCAACTTTAAAATAGAGGTAAATAATTGTAAATTTCTTACTTTTAGGCTTATGCCCTTCTCTAACTATCAAGCCTAATATTAATTAAATATAAATTCTTTTATACAATTTACAGTCTCAACATAATTAATTAATAGAATTAATTACTGAAATTGTGATGACCCAGAATTTTCAAACATTTAAAATTGGAACATTTAATTGATTTTAATTATTTAAAGATTAATTATCAACTTAAATTACGAATATCATAATTTATTTGACAATTAAATTGTTGAATTAAATAATTTGAATTGGATAAAGTATGAAACCTGGGATTTTAAGCCTATTAAAAATAATGTGAAGGCTTATAAAAAAAACTTATACGGATAACTCTGAAGATAATAGAAGTTGTAAAATTGAAATTAACAGTGGTTTGTTCAGTTTTGACATTTTATTTTTTTTAAATTGAATTTAAAAATAACCTTCTGAGGCACGGTCTCAGAATTTGGCGAAACCAGTCTCATTGGATCCGTAATATTGAATTATTAACGGATTTCAAATTTCGTGGTAATCTGAGTTGATGTGTGATCGTACGAGATAAAAACGCTTAGACAATAATTATCGATTTAAATTTAAAATAAAATATTCTCATGAACCTATCATCTTTCAGCCGAATTTTTATTCACCATCTCAGCAAACCCTCAAATCTTGTCTGCCTTTCTCAGTTTTAAGTACGACAACATCTATTCTTGTTTCCCCTTCCTTCTCCTGGAAGCCAAAATCAAGCCTTTCTAAATCAATTCGCGCATCCTTATCCTCAGTTATTCGAACGAGATTCAAAAACTAATCAATGGCCGATCGTGTATATTCCCTCTCAAATTCGTTCAGAAGAAAATTTATAAAAATAGTTATAGACCGAAGCCTTCTCCCCCTTCTTACTTTCGTTTTCAGATTCACTTCAATAAAAAAAAAGAATTCGAATTCGAACACTGTCAAATCTTCGAGCCGATCCAGTTTGTACGCTCGCGATTTGGGACGGTGTACGCGAGATTGGGAAACTCGGTCTCGAATCAAGCCTAAATCCTAGAAGCTCGATCTGAATTGAGGCTAGAGGGGAGGAGACCTCGCGCACGCTTATGAATTGAAGTCACGTGTTTGGCCGAGTCAAGCACTGCGTAGGATTCGCAAACTAGGGTTTGGATTTTTGTCTTGATCGAGAATAGTATCGCGATGCAGTTTTTAGTTTCTTCGGCATCTTTGGGGGAAGGGGGCGACCGTAATCGGTTTGGGGAAATCAAGTATCGATTGAGACGGCGGCGGTGCTGGGGAGGGAGTCGCGAACTCGTGCACGTGGACGGTTGTATTTCGGTGAGCGATGGAAGTTGCGAGCTCGAGTGGGCTGTCTTCGAGGCTGTTGGCGCGCTAGGGTTGGCGGCGTGGGTGGATGAACTTGGTGTAGGCGCGTGTATTGTTGATGGTGTTTGGTTCGCGTGGAGACAGTAAGGTATCTATTTATTTTTTACTGTTTTCATATGT
The DNA here is from genome assembly GCA_030765085.1 of Allium cepa. Lineage (NCBI taxonomy): Eukaryota > Viridiplantae > Streptophyta > Magnoliopsida > Asparagales > Amaryllidaceae > Allium > Allium cepa. The sequence continues at coordinate 504,348,432 of CM060945.1, forward strand.
GAATATTTATATGCAGGAAGAATATATATATATATATATATATATATATATATATATATATATATATTTCAGTAGGGTTTATATTTATAAAGATTCGTCAATTTAAATATATACATATAGGTAGATTTAAATAGTAAGATAAAGTTGTGGTTAGATAAACAACTAAAATAAAAATAAAATAAGAAGCAATCCTGTTGTAATTTAATATATGTATATGGGTTTGGAAGGAATTTCATTTAATTTATTTTAATTCCTAGAAATAAGTTATTAAAAGGGAAATTTGTTTAAAAATTAAATTTATTAGTTTAAACCCAAATTTTTAACTAATTAAATTAATAAATGGAAATTTAATTGTTCGATTTTGTTTCGAATATTAATAAAATTATAATATGTTTATTCAAGGTCAATAATCGTGGAATCAAAGCGAGAATGAAGTGGGTTTCCAAATTTAAGGAGCAAAGGTGAGTTAATCTCACTCAGTTTAAATGTAAATTTAAATGATTAAATTTAAATAAGCGTTTGAATGGTTGAAATGGTTGTTGTGTTATATAGTAGTATATACTACACCTTGAAATGATTAACTTCCCTCATTTTATAGTGGAAATATTTATATTGTGCTAACGGCTGTGGATGCAGGGAAAACAGGTTGGAGGGATCCAACTGGACCCCTCACATATATTTAAATTATTCAATATTCTCTGTTGTAATTATTTGATATCCTATGATGAGTTATATTGGAATATTGAATGTTGTGGTTTGATTGGATATTCGGTTATAATGAATTACCAAAATATATGAATTGGATTGTTGAAAAGAAATTAAACGGAAGTAAATTTGTAAGCAAAATAATTATAGAAAGTTCGAATAAATTTAAGAATGAATTGGAGAAGAAATAATGTGACTTTAAATTTCTAATAAATAAATTATGAAGTATAGAAAGGAAATTTGAATAAACAGGAAGTTATTGAATTTCAATCTTCAACGATATTAATTAAAGAATAAAACGTTTTATTTTAAAATGTAAGATTTAAATTTTTGAAAAAAATATAATAATAAAGAAGAAGTTGGGAAAAGCTGGAATTTATATATTTCAGTTAAAAGATTTAAAGTCAAATGGAAAAGAATAACAATAATAATTAAGTGCATAATTAAATGAAATTTGATATTAATTGAGTAATTTAAGAAACTTATTTCAAATGGAATAAATGGAAAATCAATTTGGAAAATCAATTTAAATGTTTGAAGCTGGAATTCTTCCTGGATCACTAAGTACACTTTCAAGTAAATTTTAAATATAAGTTAATAGTTTTAAAATTGTTTTAAAAAGGTATGTTTTGAAAAATTTATTATTTCTAATATTTAAGTTTTAAGGTAAGCATTTCCTCAAATCTATTATAGTAGTAATTATTTAAAAAGTGACTTAGTATTTTATTTTCAAAAGTGGAAATCTAGTTTTATATTTTATTAGGTAACTTTATTTTCAAATATCCATATAAGATGTATCTTTAACAAATTAATAAAGTAGTTTAATTTAAATGTTTTAAAAGTATATATTTCTAAGTAAAGTGTTTTAAATTATTTTTAAAAATCTAGTTTTGTACTTGGTGATTTCAGAGGAGATAGAAAATATTTGGGGAAGTTTATTCTGGAAAGAAGAATGGTTTTGAAACTGGTTTCAAGGGATGAAAATTAGAAATATATCTTATAAAGATATTTTGAAGGTAATAAATAATTTGGGAAATTATTTATTGTTTGATGGATGTTTGTGAATAGAAATTGATAGTTAAATATCAGACTATCAATATTGGACAATGCGTTGATTGTTTCAAAGAGACCGGGATCGAGATTTATTCTCGAAAAACACTTTGATCTGGTTTGTACGTTTCGTAAAACGTGTTCGGAGTCGAAGATCGAGCAGTGAAGTGCAAGGGCTAGTCGCTACTGATCCTGAGGATATTTTCAAAATGGATGTAGTAGGAGTAGTGCCTTCGGTTCCGTTCGAACCCGGGACGGACTTGTATCCATGAATGCTTGCGAAACATCGTCAGGTGGACGATGGGCATTCTAAGTGAAAACGTTCTAAAGGTAACGCTTAGCCTCAAGCCCCATCAATCGGGAATGACTGAAAATCAGGGGATATGCAGCAAGGTTAGGTGGGTCATGCCCAAGCAGGACAAGAAAATTCCCCTGTCTAGATGTCCCTTATATATTTCGGCTTAGTGGGTGGTTGGTCGCGCCAACCACGGGGTTTATCTTGTTCGGGACTGTTAAGTAAGGAATGGTTCCGGCCTTGTGTTGCAGGGGATGAAGGGAGTAATCCTCGGTAAGGTGATCTAGGCCCCGTACTGTGACAGGTGGTACCCCAGTTCCTAGTCATTAGTTGGAAATCCATTCTCCCTACATGCCTTGTACGATGTTTGTTTGTATTACCCACTCTGTGGCTAGTAGCTGGAATTTAATAGATGTAACAATTTCGGCTATTTTATAAGTATTTGTATATAGACCCTATTATAATATCAGAGGATTTCTATAAAAATTGTTTAGCTATCGTAAGGTAAAAACCCGACATGTTTATTTATGGCATGGTCTTACGAGATGCTTTTGTTTTCAAAGGATTTTTGAAACTTTAATAATCAATTGGGTGTGATTTTCTCATGCTGGTAATCCAGACTGACTTGGGTGTTATTTAACTGTAATGCTCGGGTCAGACCGAGTATTATAGTATACATGATGTGATGCTGTGGAGCTCAGAAGGCGAGCTGGATGACGATACATACTCACGTACTTGTATATATATATATATATATATATATATATTATTCCGCTGTTGAGTTGTTGTGTATCCATTGTATGTTATTGATGTGAGCTGTGACTGATGTACTCTGATGATGTAATGTATGTAAACATATACATTTGATTTTAAGTAAAGATTATTTACTATCTATTATATTTTATTCCGCTGCGATGGTTAGATTATGATGTTGATTTTGTTTTCTCTTCTTCTACCTCTTCTTCTTAAATCCAAATGGTTCGTATTTCTGTGCAACTTGAGTTGATTGTTGTAGAATAGTGTTAACTCAAGGGGTACGGATTTGCGGGCTGTTACAGTAGGTATCAGAGCTTAGGTTGGTGATAACCTTGGCTCTGGTGGGAATTACTCAAATAGAGTCCGTAGTACTCTAGAATGAGTTTGAGCGTATTAATAAATATGAGTGCGTATTTGTTAGTGAATATAAATTGTTTTCATATTGTGTTGATTGGTTTATTGAGTGGCATATGAACCTTCGTCGGCACAGTCTGGACAACTGTATCGAAAGGGTTTCTAAACACTTGAATAGAACAATCGACACGGTATTATTTTCAATATGGGTGAATGAAATAATTTTACCCAAAAATATATTTTGATATAAAGAAAGTTTTTGGTAAACTATATAGCTAATATATGGTTGCTTGGATGTTAGAAATGATAATATTAAAGTATTATCATTGTTAAGTAAAAATTTAACTAGAAATTGGAAAAAAATAACCAATGTTTGAAGGAATAAAGTCATTATAAAATGAAATTCATAAATATGGATTATAAACGTAAATAGTAAATGGAAATATAATTAAATGGGAATTTGTATAAGCATAAATTATACAAATGCATTATAGTTAGAATTGAAATTAAAATAAAATTTGAAACGTTAAAACACTGGAGATTTTGGAAATATTTTGAAGATAAATAGTAATATTGTTGTTTTTGGGGTATTTCTGAAAGGAAATTGTTTCAACTAAATTTTAGGAAGTGGGATGGCATTGACTTCGCTTCAGTCACTGGAAAATAACTTCGGTGATGACTGCAGCATCATCGATGTTCATTTTCGAGTTTCTAAGTGATGAATTGCTACCAAATTGATTTGTTCAGAAAAAAACCTGATTGTTTTTGAAATTTCAAAGGAAATTTGTTGGAAATAAAAACCAGGATTGGTTTGAAATTTTTGTGAAGTGTGATTTTGGGATGTGGGAGATTTCAAAATGATTTGGGACCAAAGTAGGTGTTTTTAAATTCCTGATGAGATAGCTGTAAGCTTATAAATTGTTAATTTATAAATTGAGATGACTTTTAAATCAGGAAGGAAGTACAAGCTTTGAATGTCGGAAATCTAAATTTAAAAAGAAAAGTTGAAATGAAAATTAACTTGGAGTTGGAAATAAAAATTTGATTGGATTGAAATTAGTGAATAAGCTAAAATAATATCCAGTTGTATTCGAATTAAGTTGAAATCGAATTGAGTTAAATAAATCCGAGTTAAAGTAAAATTGAATTGGAATAAGAATTCAATTTAATTGATGAATTAAATTCTTACCTGGATAACTGGAAAATAAGTTGGATAAGAAATTAATTAGGTAAGAGTTAGATTGAGTTAAATAAATCAGAATAGCATATAAAAGAATTAAAAATGCATGGAATAAAATAGGCTTGAGTTAAAAATAAAAGATGAATATATTCAAGCTTATGATGAAATCTAATTGTATAAAAACGATAAGATGTGACTTATTAAATTGAAAATGGAATAGAAAGCCCAAATTTAATATTTTGATGAATTGAAAAATGAAAAGGAATTCCAAACTTGAATTATAAAACACATTGAACTTAAGAAGGTCAAATGAAGTGATATTTGGAAATAAAATCAAGCATTGTGCAATAAAAAGGAGAGAACTAATTTGATAATAAATTAGTTAATGAAATTGAATTGTGAGTTTATGATGAGGTTTGAAAATAAAAACTTAAATTATAATTAAATTTGACTTACATTGTCGATGAAGAAAATATAATTAAACGTGGCCTTGAAACTAATTAATTGATTTGTGAATGAAATTGCAATGTAAGTTAATAAAATTGGATGGTAATTTAAAAGTGAATGGTAATTTGAAAATGGATAATGGATCCAGAATTTGAGTTATAGATTAAAATTTAACTTGGAGTGTTAACAAATTAAATATAATTGGGAATATATCGAATAAAAATGTGATTTGATTAAAATAGTAATGGGATGGTTTGTATTGTGAATAAAATCCAAATATGTGGAAATAAATTGGATATGGCCTTGTAATCAATTGAGTTAAGCTGTGCATAAAAGAGAAAATTTACTTGTACAATGAAAATGAGCTTAAGTGTAAAATTTGAATAAATTGAGGTTAATGGACTTAAGCTAAATGAATGAAGGAAAGTTGAATTGAATTCAACTTAAGACCAAGTTTAATGATATTGGGTGGAATTTAAACCAAGTAAAAATAAATTTGGATCGGAATAAAATTTGGTGGGTTGTAAATAATATTTAAAGCAATAAAAATCCACAATGGATTGAGTGGATAAACTAATTATATTGAATAAATGAATGGATGTGCTAAATAAGAACCAAATGGAGTATGGCTTAAATAAGTTGAGAAATGGTTATTGAATGATAAGGCTTGGTTGTTTTGAGCTAAATAAAATAGTTGGAATAAACAAATATGGAATGACATGTAAATAAATGGATTGTAAATAGTTTGGATGAACTAGTTTGGTTAATAAATGAAATGCAAGTGAATGTATTCAAATTTGATATGCAATGAAAATAAGAATATAGGGATCGTGAATAAATTTAAAAACGGAATAGAATTGAGTTGAAATCCATTTAAAATGGTTATAAACCATAAATACTTATTTATGTACATAGATCTTGTCAAATTGCAAAGAATAAATTATCATTGGATGTAAATGGAAGTAATTAAAATTCTATGTGTTGATAAAAGTAAATAAATTGATGTTGGAAGAAATTAAATTAAATATGAGCTCAATCTGCTTAAGAATAAATTAAAAGTAAGCAATTGAGTTCTAAACCATTCAAATTGATGGAGTTGTATACGAATGAATCGAAAACCATCCGAATTGAGTGAAAATGGTTATAAATAAATTGAAACAGTTGAATTGGCATGGAAACTATATAAATTGCTTATGGAAAAATGTTTGCTATGAATTTCTTTTAGAATTCATATGTTTTAACTATTTTAAATAAGTAAAATGTAGTTAAACTTCATTTATATCGTACTTACATGTTTAAATTGAGTAAGTACAGGTACCTGGGAGCCGTGTGGCTGGATATGGTTGTGCTATTTGCTAAAAATAATAAGCTGCTTGCTTAAAATGCTAAATAAGGTACGCCTACGCAATAAAAATAGGTAATATGAACTGTTTTTGGTTTTTCCGACCGTGTGGGTCGATGTATATATATTTATCTCTTTTATCAAATTGCAAAAGCTCCTCCGTACAAAGGAGACTCTGCCAAAAATTTTCAGAAATTTTGGGAGTTAGAAAATTTTTGAAAATTTTTGGAAAATTTATTAACGACAAAACAATTTCAAACTAAGAATTGAAATAAGTTAGTAAATGGAGCTAATTAAAATAATGACGTGAATTAGTTATAAATGAAAAATGAAATTTAAAGTTTAGTGTTGAAAATAAATTGAATTCGTATAGAAATGAAAGAATCGTTGTGGATAGAAATGGATATAAACTAAAATGGTAGGATGAAAATAAATAAAGAAGTATATAAAATGCTTATACTAAACTTAAGAAGGAATGGTGAAGTCTTAAATGGAAATTGATACTACCAATGTAATTTAAGTCAATATTGAAATGAACAGATGTTGACATTTTGTGGGGAAGTCGATAAAATGTTTTGGAATATTGTGTTTGAATATTGGTGCTAAGCAGGTATGCAGCTATTAGAAGGGAAAAAGAAATTTGGATTTGATTTCAAAAGATAAATTTGAAATACTCGACAAAATGTATGTATTTAAATTTGATATGGAATTTGATTGGGATTTGGATTTGGATTGAGCCACTTGGCTTTTTGTTTTCTTTTTGGATTTGGGAGGCCGTAGAGCCATTTTGTAGTTGTACTGAGTCAGCCGCGCAAAGGAGACGCTGGCAAAAATTTTCGGGAATTTAGGGAGTTAGAAAAATTTTGAGAAAATTTTGATAATTCAAAATTTAGTTTTACATTGAAACTCGAATGATTAAGGAAACAGTACAGTTTGAAACTAGGGAAGGTTTGGAAAGTTAATAAGAATGATAATGAGTCTGTTAAATAGGTAGTTGGTAAGATGTTGTATTGTTAGAAACTGTTTGGTTTTGGGAAAGGTTAAATGGGTTTTGAACCATTCTTCCTAACTCGTAATTTCGGGGACGAAATTCTTTTAAGGGGGGAGGAATGTGACGACCCGGAATTTTCAAACATTTAAAATTGGAACATTTAATTGATTTTAATTATTTAAAGATTAATTATCAACTTAAATTACGAATATCATAATTTATTTGACAATTAAATTGTTGAATTAAATAATTTGAATTGGATAAAGTATGAAACCTGGGATTTTAAGCCTATTAAAAATAATGTGAAGGCTTATAAAAAAAAACTTATACGGATAACTCTGAAGATAATAGAAGTTGTAAAATTGAAATTAACAGTGGTTTGTTCAGTTTTAACATTTTTTTAAATTGAATTTAAAAATAACCCTCCGAGGCACAGTCTCAGAATTTGGCGAAACCAGTCTCATTGGATCCGTAATATTGAATTATTAACGGATTTCAAATTTCGTGGTAATCTGAGTTGATGTGTGATCGTACGAGATAAAAACGCTTAGACAATAATTATCGATTTAAATTTAAAATAAAATATTCTCATGAACCTATCATCTTTCAGCCGAATTTTTATTCACCATCTCTGCAAACCCTCAAATCTTGTCTCCCTTTCTCAGTTTTAAGTACGACAACATCTATTCTTGTTTCCCCTTCCTTCTCCTCGAAGCCAAAATCAAGCCTTTCTAAATCAATTCGCGCATCCTTATCCTCAGTTATTCGAACGAGATTCAGAAACTAATCAATGGCCGATCGTGTATATTCCCTCTCAAATTCGTTCAGAAGAAAATTTATAAAAATAGTTATAGACTGAAGCCTTCTCCCCCTTCTTACTTTCGTTTTCAGATTCACTTCTATAAAAAAAAGAGAATTTGAATTCGAACACTGTCAAATCTTCGAGCCGATCCAGTTTGTATGCTAGATTGGGAAACTCGGTCTCGAATCAAGCATAAATCCTAGAAGCTCGATCTGAATTGAGGCTAGAGGGGAGGAGACCTCGCGCACGCTTACGAATTGAAGTCGCGTGTTAGGCCGAGTCAAGCACTGCGTAGGCTTCGCAAACTAGGGTTTGGATTTTTGTCTTGATCGAGAATAGTATCGCGATGCAGCTTTCAGTTTCTTCGGCATCTTTGGGGGAAGGGGGCGACCGTAATCGGTTTGGGGAAATCAAGTATCGATCGAGACGGCGGCGGTGCTGGGGAGGGAGTCGCGAACTCGTGCACGTGGAGGGTTGTATTTCGGTGAGCGATGGAAGTTGCGAGCTCGAGTGGGCTGTCGTCGAGGCTGTTGGCGCGCTAGGGTTGGCGGCGTGCGTGGATGAACTTGGAGTAGGCGTGTGTATTGTTGATGGTGTTTGGTTCGCGTGGAGGCAGTAAGGTATCTATTTATTTTCTTACTGTTTTCATATGTGAATATTTATATGCAGGAAAATATATATATATATAGTAGGGTTTATATTTATAAAGATTCGTCAATTTAAATATATACATATAGGTAGATTTAAATAGTAAGATAAAGTTGTGGTTAGATAAACAACTAAAATAAAAATAAAATAAGAAGCAATCCTGTTGTAATTTAATATACATATATGGGTTTGGAAGGAATTTCATTTAATTTATTTTAATTCCTAGAAATAAGTTATTAAAAGGGAAATTTGTTTAAAAATTAAATTTATTAGTTTAAACCCAAATTTTTAACTAATTAAATTAATAAATGGAAATTTAATTGTTCGATTTTGTTTCGAATATTAATAAAATCATAATATGTTTATTCAAGGTCAATAATCGTGGAATCAAAGCGAGAATGAAGTGGGTTTCCAAATTTAAGGAGCAAAGGTGAGTTAATCTCACTCAGTTTAAATTTAAATTTAAATGATTAAATTTAAATAAGCGTTTGAATGGTTGAAATGGTTGTTGTGTTTATAGTAGTATATACTACACCTTGAAATGATTAACTTTCCTCATTTTATAGTGGAAAAATTTATATTGTGCTAACGGCTGTGGATGCAGGGAAAACAGGTTGGAGGGATCCAACTGGACCCCTCACATATATTTAAATTATTCAATATTCTCTGTTGTAATTATTTGATATCCTATGATGAGTTATATTGGAATATTGAATGTTGTGGTTTGATTGGATATTCGGTTATAATGAATTACCAAAATATATGAATTGGATTGTTGAAAAGAAATTAAACGGAAGTAAATTTGTAAGCAAAATAATTATAGAAAGTTCGAATAAATTTAAGAATGAATTGGAGAAGAAATAATGTGACTTTAAATTTCTAATAAATAAATTATGAAGTATAGAAAGGAAATTTGAATAAACAGGAAGTTATTGAATTTCAATCTTCAACGATATTAATTAAAGAATAAAACGTTTTTTTTTAAAATGTAAGATTTAAATTTTTGAAAAAAATATAATAATAAAGAAGAAGTTGGGAAAAGCTGGAATTTGTATATTTCAGTTAAAAGATTTAAAGTCAAATGGAAAAGAATAACAATAATAATTAAGTGCATAATTAAATGAAATTTGATATTAATTGAGTAATTTAAGTAACTTATTTCAAATGGAATAAATGGAAAATCAATTTGGAAAATTGATTTAAATGTTTATAGCTGGAATTCTTCCTAGATCACTGAGTACGCTTTCAAGTAAATTTTAAATATAAGTTAATAGTTTTAAAATTGTTTTAAAAAGGTATGTTTTGAAAAATTTATTATTTCTAATATTTAAATTTTAAGGTAAGCATTTCCTCAAATCTATTATAGTAGTAATTATTTAAAAAGTGACTTAGTATTTTATTTTCAAAAGTGGAAATCTAGTTTTATATTTTATTAGGTAACTTTATTTTCAAATATTCATATAAGATGTGTCTTTAACAAATTAATAAAGTAGTTTAATTTAAATGTTTTAAAAGTATATATTTCTAAGTAAAGTGTTTTAAATTATTTTTAAAAATCTAGTTTTGTACTTGGTGATTTCAGAGGAGATAGAAAATATTTGGGGAAGTTTATTCTGGAAAGAAGAATGGTTTTGAAACTGGTTTCAAGGGATGAAAATTAGAAATATATCTTATAAAGATATTTTGAAGGTAATAAATAATTTGGGAAATTATTTATTGTTTGATGGATGTTTGTGAATAGAAATTGATAGTTAAATATCCGACTATCAATATTGGACAATGCGTTGATCGTTTCGAAGAGACCGGGATCGAGATTTATTCTCGAAAACCACTTCGATCCGGTTTGTACGTTTCGTAAAACATGTTCAGAGTCGAAGATGGAGCAGTGAAGTGCAAGGGCTAGTCGCTACTAATCCTGAGGATATTTTCAAAATGAATGTAGTAGGAGTAGTGTCTTCGGTTCCGTTCGAACCCGGGACGGACTTGTATGCATGAATGCTTGCGAAACATCGTCAGGTGGACGATGGGCATTGTAAGTGAAAACGTTCTAAAGGTAACGCTTAGCCTCAAGCCTCATCAACCGGGAATGACTGAAAATCAGGGGATATGCAGCAAGGTTAGGTGGGTCATGCCCAAGCAGGACAAGATAATTCCCCTGTCTAGATGTCCCTTATATATTTCGGCTTAGTGGGTGGTTGGTCACGCCAACCACGGGGTTTATCTTGTTCGGGACTGTTCAGTAAGGAATGGTTCCGGCCTTGTGTTGCAGGGGATGAAGGGAGTAATCCTCGGTACGGTGATCTAGGCCCCGTACTGTGACAGGTGGTACCCCAGTGCCTAGTCATTAGTTGGAAATCCATTCTTCCTACGTGCCTTGTACGAGTTTTGTTTGTATTACCCACTCTGTGGCTAGTAGCTGGAATTTAATAGATGTAACAATTTCGGCTATTTTATAAGTATTTGTATATAGACCCTATTATAATATCAGAGGATTTCTATAAAAATTGTTTTAGCTATCGTAAGGTAAAAACCCGACATGTTTATTTGTGGCGTGGTCTTACGAGATGCTTTTGTTTATAAAGGATTTTTGAAACTTTAATAATCAATTGGGTGTGATTTTCTCACGCTGGTAATCCAGACTGACTCGGGTGTTATTTAACTGTAATGCTCAGGTCAGACCGAGTATTATAGTATACAGGATGTGATGCTGTGGAGCTCAGGAGGCGAGCTGGAGACGATACGTACTCACGTACTTGTATATATATATTATTCCGCTGTTGAGTTGTTGTGTATCTATTGTATGTTATTGATGTGAGCTGTGACTGATGTACTCTGTGATGATGTAATGTATGTAAACAGATACATTTGATTTTAAGTAAAGATTATTTACTATCTATTATATTTTATTCCGCTGCGATGGTTAGATTCTGATGTTGATTTTGTTTTCTCTTCCTCTACCTCTTCTTCTTAAATCCAAATGGTTCGTATTTCTGTGCAACTTGAGTTGATTGTTGTAGAATAGTGTTAACTCAAGGGGTACGGATTTGCGGGCTGTTACTGAAATAAACACTGAATAAAATTATTTAACGGGAATCTAACGGTAATATATCATAAACGTAAAAGATATGTAATAAAATCCACTCACCTGTCGTCCTTAGCTTTAAATCTCTATCTTCTAAAATTACTACACCGTTCTACAACTTCTCTCCTTTAATTTGTTGCAATTTCTTTTTTTGTTCACGTATATTTTATTTAGATTAATTTGGTGAAGATTTGTGAGAAATAGGAGATAAGAATGAAGAAAGAAGCTATTGTTTTCTATAAGAGAGGGATGAAGAAAGTGGCAGCTGATGGAATGAATTACATTACGTTCTCTTTTATATAGATGCAACCCACCAATTACCTAATTAATCCTCTTCTTAATTGATCGTTCAATTAATTTTTATGTGCAGCAATATACTCCCTATATGTACACATTCAAATCTTGGTCAACTATTATTTCATTTCCTTATTAATTGACATTTTTTACTGATTACGTTAAATCCTAATTAATAGCCCCATTAATAGATTAACATATCACCTCTATTAGTTAATTTCCTTAGTTAATATTTTACACATTGTAACGTTTCATTAATTGGCATTCAATTAATTCCACCATTCAGTTAACATATATTCTTATTTAATATGCATATATATTTTATTACCAAGATATGAATTTGAACATTTATATGTAAACCTCTTTAAAATGAGGGATTTGATACACACATACACATTATATATTAATCTCCAATATTAATTCACATATTAATTAATTGCACTTTTTAGCTGATTCTATTTGCAATGTTAATTATTGCCATTATTTTTTTCCTTTTACATCTAATTCTCTTAATAATTTACATTCATTACAAACATGATAAATTTGTTGCTACTTTTATAAATATCCTATGAATTTATTGCAAATGTTTATAATTGATAAAATTTTCATGCTTTCATATGTAATTGTTTCTTATGCTAAAACTTCAAACGGCAATAACTTCTCCGTTTGAAGTCCATTCAAAAAACATTGTATATCGATGTTGATCAGAAAATTGCCATGAACACAATGGTATAAGTTTCTGGTCATATTCCAACATTAGCAAAAATTCATTTTTCACTATTTTCATAGTTATTAATTAAATTTATTTTAATTTAACTGTCAATAAAATGTAGGATGCTACAAGTTTTATAAGTGTTTAATTAAAGTTTTAGTAGAAGTTCTATAAAGAATTTTTAGAAGTAGTTTTATTAGAATTTTTAGAAAGAATTTTGGTAAGAAGTTTTGTTAGAAATTTGATAAAAGAAGTTTTATGAAGGAGCTGTATACAATGAGTTTTATAGATGAATTTGGAGATGTATAAAATGAGTTTTACAAATGAATTTAGGAATTTATAGAAGGGATTTGTAAATGTAAAAGAGAACTATAAAAAGGATTTTTGTAAAAGGAATGAAATTTCATTTCCACAAATGATCGTTATGAATTATAGTGGTACGCAGAGTATTCATTTCATACTCAACACAAAATTCGAAGGTATGAAAACTCGTCACTATCTTGAGAATTAAAAATGTATATCGAGGTAAGAATAGCATGAAAACTTATCCGACTACATTGTTAATCGAGGGACAGTACAAGTTTGAAATCGAAAAGTGATGGTAAGTATATTGAGTCTAATTTCCATTCGATCTATTTACTTCCACCAACAGGAAAGTGTTTTGAGTTTACAGTTATCAATGTTTTAAACGACATTTGTTTTAACCTAAATAAGTATGGTTTTATAAGTGAAATCTTCCTTAAGATTGTAAATATAATACTACAATTGATACAAGTATATGGAGATGTTTATGTAATATTAAAAGTGAAATTGTTTGCGAATATACTTATGCCTCGAGATAAGCACATAATTTTTTTCAAGAATTGAAAAATTTAGAAAGAGTTTGTGGATATATCTTTTGAAAAAAGTAGTTTAACACAAATATTTGAAAGGAGATTTTAAATAATGAAATGATTTATTAAGAGGCTTAGTGGTTGCTATAGTGCATAACCAGGGTTGTTTCCATATGGAAATAAATCTAAGATTGAATTGTTGGTTTATTTGATAGTTAAATAACCCACTATCAAATCTAAACCATTTTTAAACTATCAATTGTCGGTTCGAAGAGACCAAGATCAGATAAACATGAGTTATTTGAAAACCATTTTGAAACGGCATAAGCGTTCGAATTTGAAACATCTTGAAGATGATGGGATCGAAGACGGAGTTCATTGAAGTGCAAGGACTACTTGTTACTAATCTTGAGGATAATTCCAAAATGGATCCCCTATTTTGAATCCCAAAACTAACCGCTACAAATGCTGCTGTCATCTATAGTATTAATTTCCGATGATAAAAGGCGGTCATGTTAACAGTATCAATCGTATCAAAGCACATGAATACGAAATTTTCTTAAACACAATTTCAAAACAAACTTTCACCTTTCATTTCTTAATATTCATTACAAAATCCTAAAAGTTTCCCAGTTTTAGATAAAAATACTCCAAGAGCGACATATGAAGATGTCCATTAGTTGATCAGAGTTAACTATTAAATAGTTATAACATCTGTCAGTACATACATTCCAAAAAAATAAAACTTCAACACAATGCATACATGGATAGATCTGCATCCTGTACTTACCCGAAAGCATTATTCGTCCAACTAAAATAACTTAGAAATCTTACTCTCGAACTACTTAAATGAGCACCCAAGAGTTAAAGAGAAAAATAAAAACTTCGGGTCAGACAAAAAGTTTAATGTGAATAATAATATGTCATCTCGATAACTGGATATCTAGTCAGACCATGCCATTGGGCGGAACAGGTTTTCCCCTCACTTGTATCCACTAAGTATATGTATTTTATGAATCAAATATCTACAACCATAATGTTTAAACTAGATAATATAAACAATTATATGCATGCATGCAACATGGGTAATTATAACCAATCTATCTTATCTGGATCTATTGAAACCCTTTTTATGAGACTACATGATCAATTTTTTTTACTTCTTTCCTCCAAAAATGACATTTTGAAAACTTTGCTTTTAGCTAATGCTGCCTTAATGTCCCAAGAACTATTCTAAGGTGAGTCGCATGATCTCGCTCATTCCTAGAATAGATCAGAATGTCATCTGTAAGTACTAAGATGAATCTATCCAAATGCTCTTGGAAGATCCTGTTCATTAAATCTATGAAGAAACCAAGTGCATTCATCTATCCGAATGGAACTACTAACCACCCGTATGAACCATATCTTGTTCGAAACGCCGTTACAGAAATACTATCTTCTGCTACCTTCAATTGATGGAAATCAATTGCCAAATCCAACTGAGAAAATACTTTAGCTCCACTCAGCTGATCAAACAAATCATCTATCCTTGGCAAAGAATACCTGTAACAACCCTAATTTTTAGTGACATTATTTAGGACAATTAGTTAGTAAAATTAGATGAAATTATGTAAAATGGTTAAGGGATTGAGGTTTGTGAAATTTGAAGGCAGCCATACCTATTAAACTAATGAACTAAGGGAAATGAAATAAAATAAGTTAGGGTAGATGATAAGGGCAATATAGGAATAAGTAACAATCTTATACCCTAAACACTCATTGTAACATCCCCTATCAAGAGGCCTGAGGCTAAGTACTACAGGTGCTGTAGCCATCCATAATATTAACTTATGGTGACCAAATGCGGTAATGTTAATGGTATCCATAATATTAGAAGCACTTGAATATGAAATAAAATCATCACAGATTAAAACACTTTTCTAATTACATTTCAAAACAACATTTCATGTCTAAGTTACATAATCTTAAACAATTTCTAGGTTCAGATCAAATATAGTTATTACAAAATACGCTAAGAGCGACGTATGAAGATGCCCTCTTGGTTGATCAGAGTACCAAACAATAATAACAGACTCAATACAACATAGCGGAAATAAAAACATAACAAATGCTACATAGCTAACTTCAACCTCCTGCTCATCTTCGGAAGCTTTATTCGTCCATCTACTAAAATATGAATATCCTAAACCCTCAGCCTACTCAAGTCAGTTTTAAACACCAGAGAGTTTAAAGGGAAAACTTAAACTTCGAGTTAGACTAAAGCCTGGTGTGAATAATACTATACATCTCGGTTATTTGATATTAAGTGAGACCACGTTGCTTAGCGGAATGGGTTTCCCCTCACTAATATCCTTTCAAAACATATCTTTTGCAATTCTTAATCCTGCAACCAAAACCAGTTATAACAATAATATCAATGTCATGAAATCATATAAATCAGGTAACAAATAGCCTTTCTGTTTGAACAATATAGTTTTGTCTGGTTAACCACTAACCTTTGGTTGACTCGGGCCTGCCAGACAAAATAAACAAATAATCTAACTTCTGTTAGATACTCCACTTTTGGATGATCCATCCCTAACTTACTTCTCTAGGGCAACTATTCCTAATGGTTTTGGTCGCTCACCAATAACCTATCCTTACTTGGTATATTCCTTTCTGTATGTAACATCATTTTAGTTTTACCTATGACAAAGCCCCACACACTGGAATTTTCGAATAAATTAGCTAGGGGATAGTAGCTAACGTATAGGGCGCGACCCTATACCAGTCCCATCTAGTATTCTAGTATCTAAGTCGTTTTACTTAGTGTCGACTACCCATAAATTTTTCATGAAAACCTTTTCTTCCAAAATGATTTAATCCTTTTAATTCATACTTAAACAAGGAAAATATTCTCTATGCTTTACTCGAGTCACCTTGCCATGTTATATATACTTTAACAAAACTATGTTGATGAAAACATTTAAACCTTTAAAAGCACCCCTTTTGAAACCATTGAAAGTACCTCTTTCGATACAAATAAACCTTAGGTCGAAAGGCCCAAGCATACCTTTCGACACCATTCTTAATAAACCTTTCGAAAACCCTGCAAAACATTTCTTTCAAAAGCTTTAAAACCTTTGACATCCTCTTATCAAAACACTATTAAAATACCATTCAAAACCTTTGGAACGAAAATATTGAGGAACCACCTCTTCGAAACCTTCATTTAAAACCTTTCGAAAGCATTCAAATTCTTTTCTACATCAAAAGCAACGGGTTTAAGTAAATCATGTGGAACAACCATTCGAAACCAGTAAAAACCTTTCCTTTCGAAACCTTTGGGTTTTAACTTCAACAGAACTAAGGGCCATAAAATAACTAAGTCGAAAGCACTCTTTCGAAAGCTATTTCCTAAGTAAAGAAGTGATGGTGTCGAAACCAACCTTCGAAAGCATTGGTGAGGTGGCTAAGTTTCAAAACACAGAAACCCTTTCGAAGGCATTGTTTTGAATGGTAGAAAGGGGCAGTAAGGGGTTTCGGCTTCTTCGAATGCGCTTAATTTAAACAAAAGCCACAACCTCTTTCAAAACCATTCTTTTGAAATAATTTGACCCAGTTGGAAGCCAACCAAGTCGAAAGAAAAAGTAAAGCAGGCACATTTTCATTTAAAACAAAGTAAAGCTTCGACCTCTTCGGAACCCCTTGTCTCCACTCTGTACCTTTCGCCTACGCCCAATCCACTACGTACAAAGCTTTTGATACCATGTGTACTGGTTTCGATGGTGATGGAGGTAGGAGTATTGGGTCGAAACATAGGTGTAGAAAGTGGTGAAACATGTAATAACCATGTTTAAACTTATTTTTAGCTTTTAAAGTAATTCTTTTCAACTAACTTGCCTTGTTTGTCAAAACATGATGGGTTGCTAATTTCTTTTCTAAAATTACTGCCAAAATTTCGGAAATAAACAAATTAAACAAGTTACAAAATACCCCTACTTCTTTTATTAGTATATAAAATATTTAAGTCACATACCTTAAATAATTTTATATACCTATTAAAACACTAGGGAAAAAATCAATAAAAATTCTCATAAATCATTTTTAATGTGTTTTCTAACATATATTAATTTCTGATCCAAAATATACATATATTAGCCGTAATTAATTTTAAACCCAAATAACCATTTTCTTCACTAGAAACTAATATTAAGTCCACATTAATTAAAAAAATACGAAATTGAAACCCATCTCTAAAATATAATTTCTGATCATATACAAATATCACTAGGCATTTAGATATCATTGATAAGGTTTTCCCATTAAAACATGTCATAAAATCTATATGAAGTTGCATAAATCATCAACAAGCATATATATCAAATTTAACAATTGAATACATGGCAAAACATTTGCAAGTTAGGTCGGATTTAATCTAAAACCGAAATCGGTTTAAAACATGAGAAGTTGTTTTTATTCACCTCAACTTTGTGATTAAGGATTTTGAGATTTAAGAATGGATTAAGTTGATTTAGCTTCTTCCTTCTATTTACCTTCCACTCGTATCTTCTAGTGGTGGCCGACCTCTATATTTTAATTTTGATAATGAACGTGTAGAATGAACACATCATAAAGGTTTAGGGTATTGGAATGTGTCTCTTCCTATTTTTCCATTATCTAACTTTCCTTATCTATTTCATTCTAATTCATTTTAGTTTATTTATTAACAAGTCACAGTTACCCTTTAGTTTACACAAATCTTAATCCCGTAATCATTTCATTATTTCGTTTAATTTAACCAATCAAATATCCTAAATAATGTTCTAAAAATTAGGGTCATTACACTCATGCATTCTGATTTCATACATCCATAAGTAAAACCATATTAGAAAAGAGGTCGGTCACCATTAAGAGAAAGCAAGTAGAAGAAAAGCTAAAATAAAGGGGAAGAAGCTAAACAACTTAATCCAAGATCAAATCTCTACTCCTTAACAACAAAGATAAGGTGAATAATATGTTACATCTCATATTTTTGATGTTATTGGTTTCTAGATCAGATCGAATATTTTGCAAAGTTTATTGTCATGTTTTTATTGTTAAAAGGGATATAGATGCTTGTTGAGGATTTATGCTAATTCATATATACTTTATGGTGAGTTTTAGATTGAAAAACCAATTAAATAACGTCGAAATGCCTTGCAATTTTGAGATAAGATCGGAAATAATATTTTGGAAATGAGTTCAAATTTCATAATTTTTTGAATTAATGTGGATTTATCATAAATTTTCTAGTGAAGAAAATAGTTAATTGGTTTTAAACTAATTATAGGTATTTTATGATGATTTTGGGTCAGAAATTAATATATGTTAGAAACCATATTAATAGTGATTTATGGAAATTTTTATAAAATTTCCCTAAGTGTTTTAATAGATATGTAATATTATAATAGGTATGCGACTTAAATGTTTTATATATTTATAAAAGGAGAAGGGATATTTTGTAAATGTTTTACATTATTACTTCTATAATTTTGCCAGCACTTTTAGAAAAGAATTGGAAAAGCTATTAGCAACCAATCATTTGTTGACAAATAAGGCAGGTTAGTCGAAAAGAATTATTTTTTAAAGTAAAAATGCAGTTTTACCTTACTTTACCTGTTTCGCCACTTTCGACACGCAGCTTTCGACCAAGTTCTTCCACCTCCATTACCAATGAAACCCATGCGTAGGGTATCAAAGACTTGGTACATAGCGAATTGGACATAGGTGAAAAGTATTTAGACGAAACATGGGGTTTCGAAGGGGTCAAAGCTCTGCTTTGTTTTAAATGAAAATGTGCTAGCTTTGCTTTAAAAGGGAATCTTTCGACTAATTTAGTTTTCGACTTGGTTAAATGGTTATAAGGAATGGTTTCGAAAGAAGTTGCGTCTTTTGTTTTTTAAAGAAGATTTTGATGGTGATGAATTCCCTTGTTGCCGCATCCTACCTTTGAAGCAATGCTTTTGATAGGGTTTCTTTGTTTTAAAACTCAAGTCACTTCTCCAATGCTTTCGAAGGGATTGGTTTCGACACCATTCATTTCTTTTACTTGGAAAATAGCTTTCGAAAGTATTGCTTTCGACTTTCTTCTTTTAAGACCCTTTTGAGATTTTGAAAGATAAACATAAAGGTTTCGAAAGGTACAGTTTTGAATAGTTTTGATAGGTTATTCCAAATGTTTTACTTGATCCCAAACGCATCCGAAAGGTTTGATGAATTTAATGATTTCGAAAGGTTTAAGAGAAAGGTTTTGAAGGGGTGGTTCCCCAATGTTTTCGAAAGGATATAAACGAAGGTTACCAAAGGTAGGCGTATTTAAAGTGTTTTGAAAAGAGGATTTTTAAGGTTTTAAAAGGTTTTCGAAAGAGAGGTTTTGAATGTTTTCGAAAGGTTTATTAAGAACGGTTTCGAAAGGTTTATTAAAAATGGTTTCGAAAGGTATGTTTTGTCCTTCCGGCCTAAGGTTCTACTTGTATCGAAAGGGATACTTTCAAGGGTTTCCAAAGGGGTACTTTCAACGGTCTTGAAAGATATTTTTTAAAGGTTTAAACAAAGGTTTTGATTCTTTCATCAATAATGTTATGGGAAACAAAATATGTAACATAGCAAAGTGTTTTGAGTAAAACATAGAATATATTTCTTGTTTAAGTATGATTTAAAAGTATTAAATCATTTTGAAAGAAAAGGTTTTCAAGGAAAATTTATGGGTTGTTAACCTTAAGTAAAATGACTCAGATATTAGAATAACGGATATGACTGGTATGGGGTCACGCCCTTTACTTTAGCTAGTAGCCTCTAGCTAAAATAAGTCCAAAATTCCAGTGTGTAGGGCTTTGTCATAGGTAAGACTAAAATGATGTTACACATAGAAAGGAATCTATGGAGGAGAGATAGGTTATTGGTAAGTTTAAAAAATCATAAGGATCAATTAACCCTGGGAGAACTAAGTTAGGGATTAACCGTATAGAAGAGTAGTACCTAAAAGAAGTTAGATTATTTGTTTATTTTGTCTGGTAGGCCCGAGTCAGCCAAAGGTTAGTAGTTAGCCAAATAAAACTGAAGCGTTCGGACAGATATGTAACACCCTAATTTTTTATAACATTATTCACGAGAATTAATTAGATAAACTAAATAGAATAATGTAAATGTTAAGTGATAAGGGGGTTGGAATTTGAATAAATTTAGTTAATGCTATGCCTAATAAAATAATTAATCGCTTAAGGAAGGTTTTTGAGTTAAATAAATTACATAAGGGAATTTTAAGATTTACCACCCATGACTCTTACCCTTACATATTTTCGATCCTACCATTTGATTCTTCATTCACATCATTTTGGGAACAAAATAAGAGGAAGGGGCTGGCCATTCACAAGAGAAACTCAATTAAAAGCTAAAAATCAAGCTTAGAGGAAATCAATCTCAATCCAATCTCCTTATCTAAATCAAGGTGAATAATAATTTCATCACTGTTTTTTTGAATCGTATTTTTTTGAATTTAAGGGTAAATTCTTTTTTTGGTGAATTGGATGATGATATGCTAGAATATTAATTTGTTGAATTTAAACAAGATTGTTTAAAGGGAATTATACACGGTTTTAGGGTAACTGTAATGACCCAAAATTTAACCACTTCAAAATATAAAATTTAAAGTGATTTTAAATATAAAATATAAAGAAATTTATGATTTAAATAATATCAAATAGGATTTTAAAATAGAAATATAAATAAAAATAGTAACATTTGCTTATATCGATAAAAGTGACAAAATCCTAAATTCAGAAAAGTAAGTTAAATGGTTTAATGAACTATTTTAATTTATTTACGAGTTTTTATATTTTTATATAACATTATACAAATTTATTTTTAAATTTGGTTTATATAAGTAAATAGTTTAACTAAAACGTTAAAATATGACCGTAAAACATTTTGTCAAAAATCAACGTTTTGTCGATTTAAAGTTGTCGCTGCGTTATTGCACCTTTATTTTCATATATATATATATGAACATATATTCAAATAGTATAAGTATTGACTAATTTAATAATCAAGTTTACTTTTAGAAAACATACTTAGTAAATTCTAGAAAGTAATTAGCAAAAAAGTAAGCATAAAAAGAAAAAAAGTGTTATAAAAGTCAAAAAGTAAACATCAAATAAAACAAACATAATTATTATATTCCTTACTTAATACTTATTTGAAAATGACATAAAGTGGTGATTTGAAATATGATGTTAAGTGTTGAAAAAAGTAGTTTGCTTAATGTATAAGCAATGGGTGTTTTGGTCTTTTTATAAAATATTATTTTAATCTAAATGTTTTCCTATAAATACCAACCCACTTTCTCACTTCTTTCCATACTTCTTCTTCTCAAAATTTCAAGCTTCTTCTCACTCTTCTAATGACTTCCAACTTAGTTAAATAATGCCAAAATTTGTTCAAAGTATATACTAAAGAAATTAATCACCTAATCACCTTGAATATTCACCAAAACTCCTCCTCCTTCCTTCACAACCCATGACCCACCCATCAAAGTCAAGCCCAAACCCTCCCTAAAACTCATGGCTCTGAGCATGTTCCCCCTCCATAAGTCAATTCAAGCCACCTAGAAGCCTTAAAACAAGCATTCTTGAGCATCCGATTGAAGTTTGGAAAGTTATAATCACTTTAAAGTTAGTGCATTTGCAAGTAAGGTGAGAACTCCTATTTATATGTATGTACTTGGTTGCGATGTAGTGATATGTTTGTTTTGATTTTTGGTTATAATATTGATTTTCATATGTTGTTTGTTGCATGTAAATATTGAAATAAGTCATGATATATACGACATTGATTCACACGAAAACACTTTCCAAATTAAATTGAAAGGTGTTATGGAATCATTTAATGCCCTATAAAATGATTAAAAATGTACTAAAAATGCTTTATTAACATGTTTTAACAAATTTTGAATGAAAAAAAAAAGTCAAAACTAGACGCATCGTGCAACGGTAGTTCGTGATTTTGCACCGAAAACTTTAAATAAGCATACGAAACGGATTATAGCTCAGAATGGTTTATGATAAGGATTTTTTGGGACTATTTTATCCATATTCTTCAAACAAATAAAGAAAATCAAGATTTCATTAACTAGATTTTAAAATGCCCAAAACAATTTTCCTAGAAAAATCGCACTTTTGTAGTAAAGTGACCAAAGTTAAAAATTGATATTTGAATCGTTTTGAAAATATGAAATAAATTCTAAATTTTTTTTAAAATGTCTTAAAAGTTATTTACAAAGGTTTTCTAAGTGATATAAAAGTCGTTTTGGAAAATATAGCATTTAAAGCACTTTTTGTAACCCTTTTTCAACGCTTTTCTATAACTTTTAAAATAAAGGTTGATACTTAACAAATCTATCCCAAAATCCTTTATAAATGCTTTAAATAAATAAAGTATTCAAAAGGATATTTTAACTGTTCAAAATTATTTCAAAGGCGGTTAAATAAATAATTAAGTGATTTAAAAAAAGGAAAATGAGTATGCAAAAACGACTAGTACATTTATTCCACCTATGAGATATAAAAGTGAAAAAAGGTATGTAACTAAGGTTAGGGATGGAGCAACCAATGCCTTGAACTTACCTGGCCTTGGTTTTCTCTTTTGTGCGAGGGGTGGAACAGTTCGAAAGGAAAACCTAAATGCTCAACTTGGATTTTATAGAAACAATCTTCTTATACTCATTATCAAAAAACGAAGAGCAAACTTGTCCTATTCATGGAATGTAAAAGGGGATCTCACCATTATTCCACCCATAGCGCTTGTTGAATAAGGAAGTTCATATTGAATAGAAGTTGAGTGATTTCTGTAATAATATTTATCCTCAAAAGATACCCTTTAAAAATGATTTGAGAAATATTCAAAAGAGAGGTTTAAATGGTTCTGTATTTAAAGAAGAAGATTTTAAAGATATATATCTTGTAAAGATATTTTTGATAAGAGAAATCAATGAATCAAAAAAAATCATCTATTTACATTATTCTTTTATCGATGATTGGATTTCGAAGGAACCGAGGTTGGATTTGGGTGATTCCTATCCGAAAACCACGTCGAACCAATTCACGTGTTCGAAAAATAAAAATGTTTGAATACGGAGATATTGAGACCAATAAAAACAAAGAACTACTTGTTGATTAATTGGGGATTAACCCCGATTTACTTGTTGTAGCAGCGGTCTCTTTGTTATGAAAAATCTTAGAACCATGAGGACGTCTCACCTAGCAATGGCCGAGGAAAGTACCTTCAGTTTCATTCAATCCTAGGACGAACCTGTATGGAGGACCTTGCATTCTAAATCACATCGATTGATCTCTATATAATGTATATCAGTTGGCGGTGAAGAAGACACCTTCTCTTAGCTTAACACCCTTTCCCGAGACATATGAGCGCAGGAAGTTATATATTTATAGAGACCAGTCGTATGTATGTGGAATGCCAATGTGGCATTCAAAGTGAAAGAAGATGTGCTATGTGAAAAGTCGTGAAAAGGTAATCGTTGCCTCGAGCCTCATCAACCAGAAATAACTGAAACAGGGTTAGATGCGGCAAGGCTAAGTGGGTCATTCCTCATTAAGGAATGATCATCCCCTTCTAGATACATTTCTTCCCACTATGACATTTGGGATGTGAATTAATGTGGATGTATCCGAAGAGAGCTCTCAGATAAAGGTCGGTAACGGCCGGGAATGACATATTCCCGCTCAGACACTTGGGATGTAAATTAATGTGGATGGTCATTTGTATGGAAATCCATTCTCCAATGAGAACCTGTGGTTTTGTTTGTATTGGAGTAATGAATAGCCCCGAAATGCTATATACGTAACCATTTTGGCTGAGGTTAATAAGTTTATTTGCAAATGTTTTCAAAGAATGTCATTAAAAATAATATCCCTTAATTTTACATAATAAAGACTTTTGGTTATCATGTGGTAAAAACCCATTCTGTGTTTATGGGCGACATGGTCTAATTAGATACCATTTTATTCAAAACATCGTACTTTGCATTCTCACAACAGTCCCATGACCGACCTAGAGTTTTTTTCCCTTTAAACTCTGAGTGCCCAATTTTTCGGTCAGCCATGAAGTCGCGATACAGTAGGAGCATTTGGAGCATTTTAGAGAAGTCATTTGGAGCTCTAAACATGAAGTACCCTATGTAGATATCTATCTTTATTTCGCTGTGTTATTTAGTATGTATTTCCTAGCATATGTACGGATAGATAGTTATAACTATCTCGCTAGATTTGTATTTGACTCTGATCAATTATGAATAATTAAAATGTTGAACGCGATGTG
This sequence comes from Allium cepa, assembly GCA_030765085.1. Taxonomy (NCBI): domain Eukaryota; kingdom Viridiplantae; phylum Streptophyta; class Magnoliopsida; order Asparagales; family Amaryllidaceae; genus Allium; species Allium cepa. Next base: position 504,373,278 of record CM060945.1, read on the forward strand.
AGATTCTATTATTATGTTATCTTCTATCTTTATTTTATTTTACATCCCTGATAATTTGCCTCCCGGACATTTTGATTTACGACACATGAATACTGTAGATGTATTAATGTCGATTTTGAGGGTGAAGGAGATGGTTCATCACATCTGGTACCAAAGTTGAAGGTTAAGCGAGAACCTTGGCTTTATTGGGGTAAGACTCATTAGAGATAGGGTTAGTAATACCCTATAATGAGTTTAGTCTGAGAGAGCACATAGTCAAAAATTTAACTTGAACAAGTATATTCATACTGTATAGCGTTCCCTAAGATATCTCGTCTTTATATCCTAAAGATCCTTTTCTTACTATAAACAGATAGTAGGAAATGAATGGAAGAAGAGGATGAGGTAGGGAAGGAAGTAATGCCATAAATGGTCAAACTCCCACAACTACAATAGTCGAGGAAACAATAGTTTCGGCACAGCCCTAAGTCAACTTTGTAACTTTATGCTAGAACTATACCAGCCTTGGTGGCAAACCTTTCAAAGGAATGAAAACCATCACCGAAGTACAAGCTTAGATCCGCTCTTGTGAATTTTTTCAAAGGACGAATATTAGAGATGAGCAGAAGATATTCCTACCTTCTTGGCATATACAAGATGGAGCTCTATTTGGTGGGAATCTATTACTCAAAATGAACCAGAAGATAATTTCTCATGGGAATGATTCAAGTTCTGGAGCAGCAGTATATGTCGGAAGCAGAAAAATCCCATCTTTACCGAAATTTTATGGATTTTGAAAAGGAGGAAGAGATGTCTTTTAAGGATATGCTAAAAAGTTTGACGAATTATCTCGTTTTGGGCCTGGATTGAAAGATACGCCCCTTAGAAAGAATAAAAAGTTTATCTCGACAATGAAGAAGCAATACCATGTCAGAATGACTGGGCATGTGAAAGTACCCTTTGTAGACTTAGTAGACATGGGATACAGATATGAAGCTTTGGATAAGATAGATCCATCCTTAGTATAAGAAAGCAACAAAAATAACTGGAAGATGAGGAAGTTCAATGGCAAGAAGCCAGGGGAGGGAAAACCCAAAGGAGGATCTCAGGATAACCCCTTTAAAGATGTCACTTATTACAATTGCCAACAAAAGAGCCACCTATCAACTCATTGTAGAAAATGCAGAACTCAAGGAACTCAAAGATCTACACCAAGAAGCTGCTTTAGTTGTCATTAATCAGGACATACGACAAAGGATTGTCTCCTGATGAAGAAAGGAGAACAAGCCAAAGTGTATACTATTAAGGATGAGCCTTCAACCTCCCAAGGTGTGAAGGGCAAAGGTGTGTTAGAAGGTAATATTTTTTTCAAAGATGTTTTGGTTAGAGTATTATTTGATACAAGAGCTTCTCATAGTTTTATTGCTAAAAAACTATAGAAGAATTAGAATTTGAACCTAAAATTGTTGACGACCCTATCTGCGTGACGAATCCTATAGGAGGCTCCACTAATCTTTGTATGCACTGTGAAAAAGTCCCAATTTCCTATCCTTCCCATAACTTTCCTTTTGAACTTTTTGTTGTAGATTTTATTGGATTTGAAATTTTACTCGGTATGGATTAGTTGATTAAGTGTAAAGCTGTGCTTGATTGCGATAAAAGGATGATATCTTTATGGGCCTAGCTATAGGATTCCATCAGTTAAGGGTCGCAGAAGATTGCATCCATCTAAATGAATTCAAAGGTCCAAATACTTTCTATGAGTGGTTTGCTATGCCTTTTGGGCTGACTAATGCATTCGCTTATTTTGTTGACGTTATGAATAGAGTGTTTAGAGATGTGCTAAACAAATTCGTTTTAGCCTTTATCGATGATATTTTCATCTACTCAAAGACAGAAGAAGAACATGCAAAGCATCTAGAAGCCGTGTTGGAGATATTGACGAATTATGTGCTTAGAACCAAATTCTCAAGGTGCCATTTTTGGGAGAAGGAGATAAGATTCCTTGGACATATAATATCAAGAGATGGAATTTCAGTGGATTTAGGGAAAGTTGCAAGTGTTCAGGATTGGAAGCAGCTATAAACTCCTAAAGAGATTCATAGCTTCTTAGGTTTGGCAGGATATTACAGAAGATTCATTCAAGACTTCTCTAAGCTTGACTATCACCTAATGAAGATGACAATGAAGGATGCTAAATTTGTCTGGTCTCCTAAATGTGAAGAAACATTCCAAGAACTAAAGAAGAGATTGACAACTGCTTCAGTTTTAGCAAATATAAATAGGAATAATGGATTGACCATTTAGAAAGATGCGTGTGGAAAAGGAGTAAGTGCAGTTTTAATGGAAGATGGGAAGGTGATAGCTTACGTAAGTAGATAGCTGAAGATGCATGAGAAGAATTATGCAACAGACGACCTAGAATTATTAGCTGTTGTGTTTGCATTAAATATATAGAGGCATCATTTGCTGGGAAAGAATTTTACATAGCTTATTTCGATAAAACTATGAATTGACCTTAGTAAATAATATTCCATCTTTTAGGTGAAAAGTTCAAACTTTTCATGGACCACAAATCTTTGAAGTATATTTTCACCCCGAAGGACATGAACATGGGACAACAATGCTGGCTAGAATTTCTTTTGTCATATGATCCGGATATTTTATATACATATGGAAAAGCCAACATTGTAGCTGATGCATTGAATTGAAAGTTAGCTAATATTTCTTATTTGGTAGTTACTTCAACTCTCCTAGAATATATCGCCAGCAAACAAAAGGAGGATTTATTTCTCAAGGAGATCTTTAGGAATATACGTAAAGGATATAATTCAAGCTATAAAATAGATAACCTTGGAGTATTGCAGCTAAATGGAAGAATTTGTGTTCCATATGTTGAAAATCTTAGGCAAGAAGTACTAGCTGAATGCCACATAGCCAAACTTAGCATCCATATGGGAATTTATTAGATGTACAAGGATATGAAGCGTACATTTTGGTGGAAAAGTATGAAGAGGGATATATCTATCTATGTCAACCATTGTGAAAATTGCCAAAGAGTCGAAAGTGACCAACAGAAGATGGAAGGATTACTTCAACCTTTGGAGATTCCAGCTTGGTAGGATTGCTTCAATCTTTGGAGGTTCCAACTTGGAAGATGGCAGGATCACAAACAAGTATTGCAGCAAGCCTTGCGGAGATATATATGAAGAAGATTGTCCGATTGCATGGTGTTTTGAGCAGTATAGTAAGCGATCGTGATCAAATCTTCATTAGTCATTTTTGGGAAGTGTTACAGACAGCTTTAGGAATGAAGCTGAGTATAAGTACCTTATATCTCCCCCAAACTGATGGACAGACAGAAAGAGTCAAACGCATTTTAGAAGATCTTTTAAGGGCATGTATTTTATGCTTTAGAGGCTTGTGGGAGTATCATTTACATCTAGTAGAGTTCTTCCACAATAACAACTATCAAGCCAATACCGGCATTGCACTATATGAAGCTCTGTATGGTCGTCCATGTAAATCGCCAGCATGTTGGATAGAAACCAGAAACGGTTAGTGTTTGGCCCAAATATGATACGAAAAGCTTCAGATAAAGTTGATATGATTAAAATGAAGCTAAAAGAAGCCCAAAGTAGATAGATGAATTATGCAGAACAAAGGCGGAGAAATTCTGGAATTCTCAGTTGGAGATTCAGTATTTTTGAAAGTCTCTCCAATGAGAGAATTTAATAAAATTTGGAACAGCTACGAAGTTAGCACCTCAATATATTAGACTTTTTCCCATTCTCGAACGATTCGGTCCCCTAGCTTATTGAGTACAATTGCCTGAAAGATTGTCTGATGTACACAGTGTTTTTCACGTATCACATATATGGAAGCATGTATATGACCTAGAACAAATTTTAGAAACAACTGCTCAGGATAAGTAGGACATAGAACCAAATTTAGCGGTTATTAGAAGTACTGTTCGAATAGTTTGCCAAGATGAGAAATGACAAAGAAGAAAGGTAGCATGATTGGTCAAAGTTCAATGGAGCGAGGATGTTGATGATTGCACACGAAAAACAAAACATTGAATGAGAAAAGCATATCTCAAGTTTAGGATCGATATATGGACTTTATCTATTGTTTAAGTGTACTCACCGCATGGTGTGTAGTCATTTATTGTATATGTTCCATCTTATTGAATATATGTATCCTTTTGAGCTGTTTTCGTCTTATCTAATTTCGAGGACGTAATTCTTTTAAGTAGGGAGAATGTAACGACCCAATATTTAACCACTTCAAATATAACATTTAAAATGATTTTAAATCTAAAATATAAAAGGTTTATGGTTTAAATAATATTACATAGGATTTGGAAATAGAAATATACATAAAAATTAGTAACATTTGTTTATATCGACAAAAGTGATAAAATCTTGATTTCAAAAAAGTAAGTTTAAATGGTTTAATGAATTATTTTAATTTATTTATGAGTGTTTATATTTTCAAATAACATTGTAAAAATTTATTTTTAAATTTTGTTTACACAAATAAAAAGTTTAACTAAAACGTCAAAATATGACCATAAAACATTTTGTCAAAAATCAACGTTTTGTCGATTTGTAGTTGTCACAACGTTGTTGCACCTTTATTTTATTGTATATGAACATACAATCAAATAGTATAAGTATTAATTAATTTAATAATCAAGTTTATTTTTACTAAACATACTTAGAAAATTCTAGAAAGTAATTAACAAAAAGTAAGCACAAAAAGACAAAAAGTGTTATAAAAATTAAAAAGTAAACATCAAATTAAACAAACATAATTATTATACTCTTTACTTAATACTTAAGTGAAAATGACATAAAGTGATGATTTTAAATGTAACGTTAAGTGTTGAAAAAAGTGGTTTGTTTAATGTATAATAAAGGGTATTTTGGACTTTTCACACAAAATATTATTTTAATCCAAATATATTTTGTATAAATAACAACCAACTTTCTCGCTTCCTTCTACACTTCTACTTTGCAAAATTTCAAGCTTCTTCTCACTCTTTTAATGGCTTCCAAACTTAGTAAAATAATGCCAAAATTTATTCCAAAAATATACTAAAGAAAGTAATCATCAAATCAAGTTAAATATCTACATAAACTCCTCCATTCTTCCTTCACAACCCACGATCACCCCTTCACCATCAATCCGAGCCCAACCCCTCCCTAAAACTGATGGCTTTGAGCATGTGACCCCTCCACAAGTCAAGTCAAGCCACCTAGAAGCCTTAAAACAAGCATCCATGAGCACCCAATTGAAGTTTGGAAAGTTATAATCAATTTAAAGTTAGTTCATTTTCAACTAATGTGAAACAGCTATTTATATGTAGATATTTGGTGGTGATGTAGTGATATGTTTGTTTTGATGTTTGGTTATGATATTGATTTCCATATGTTGTTTATTGCATGTAAATATTGAAACAAGCACAATATACACGACATTGATTCACATGGAAAAAACTTTTCAAAATAAATTGAAAAGTGATATAGAATCACTTAATGCCCTCTAAAATGATTAAAAATGTATTAGAATTGTTTTATAAACATATAAACTTGTTTTAACAAAGTTTGAATGAAAAAAAAATAAGTCAAAAGTAGACGCGTCGCGCAATGGTAGTTTGCGATTTGGCGCCGAAAATTTTAAATAAGCATACGAAGTGGATTATAGCATAGAATCGTTCAAGATAAGGATTTTTCTAGACTATTATTTTCATATTCTCCAAACAAAGAAAGAAAATCAAGATTTCGCTAACTGTATTTTAATATATGTCCAAAACAATTTTCCAGAAAAGTCGCGCTTTTGTAGTAAAGTGACTAAAGTTTAAAATTGATATTCGAAATGTTTTGAAAATATGAAATAAATTCTAAAGGTCTTTTAAAATGTTTTAAAATTTATTCATGTCGAAATGATGGTTTTCTAAATGATATAAAAGTCATTTTGGAGAATATAGCTTTTAAAGCACTTTTTGCAACACTTTTTCAATGCTTTTCTATAATTTTTGAAATACAGATTGAAACTCAACAATTCTTTCCCCAAATCCTTTATAAATGTTTAGTAAATAATAAAGTATTTTAAAAAGTGATTTGAACAATTCAAAATTATTTCAAAGGCGGTTATAAATAACTAAATGATTTAAAAAAGGGAAAATGAGTATGCGGAAATGACTAGTACATTTATCCTGCCTGTGAGATCTAAAAGTCATAATAAGGTGTGTAACTAAGGTTAGGGATGGAGCAACCAGTGCCCTAAACTTACACTGCCTCGGTTTTCTCTTTTAGGTGAGGGGTGGAACAGATCGAAAGGAAAGCCCAAATACTCAACTTAGATTTTATAGAAATAATCTTCTTATGTTTATTATTAAAACTCGAAGATGGAACTTGTCCTATTCATGCAATTTAAAAGTGAAATCACCGTTATTCTGCCCATAGGACTTTTTAATTACAAAAATTAATATTAAATAAAAGTAGAGTAATTTATATAATCCTATTTTTTCTCAAAAGGTACTCTTTAAAAATAGTTTGAGAAATATTCAAAAGAGAGGTTTAAATGATTCCATATTTAAAGAAGAAGATTTTAAAGATATGTATATCTCTAAATATATTTTTGTTAAGAGAAACGAATGAATCGAAAAACAATCATTTATTTACATCATCTTTTATCGATGATTGGATTTCGAAGGAACCGGGGTCGGATTTGGGTAATTCCTAACCGAAAACCACTTAGAACCAATTCACGTGTTTGAAAAATAAAGATGTTTAAAGACAGAGAGATTGAGACGAATAATAATGAAGGACTACTTGTTGATTAATTGGGGATAAACCCTTAATTTACTTATTGTAGCAGTGGTCTCTTTGTTATGAAAAATCTTAGAAGCACAAGGACTTCTTTCCTAGTATTGGCCGAGGAAAGTACCTTCTGTTCGGTCCCAGAACGAACCTGTAAGGAAGAATGTTTGACCATGCATTCTAAATCACATCGAGTGATCTCTATATAATTTATATCAGTTGATGGTGGATAAGACACTTTCTCTTAGCTTAACACCCTTTCTCGAGACATAGGAGCTCAGGAAGTTATATATTTGAAGAGACCAGTTATGTGAATGTGGAATGTCAATGTGGCATTCAAAGCGAAAGAAGATGTGCTATGTGAAAAGGTAATCGTTGCCTCGGGCCTCATCAACCGAAAATGAACGAAACAGGGTTAGATGCGGCAAGGCTAAGTGGGTCATTCCCAATCAAGGTATGATCATCCCTTCTAGATATATTTCTTCCTTCTATGACGTTCGAGATGTAAATCAACGTCGATGTATGTGAAGAGAGCTCACAGATAAAGGTCGATAGCGATTTGGGGGGTGACATATTGTTACTGCATAATGAATAGCTCCGAAATGCCATATGGGTAACCATTTCGGCTAAGATTAATAAAATGTTTTCAAAGAATGTCATTAAAAATAATATCCCCAAATTCTATGTAACAAAGAGTTTCGGTTATCATAAGGTATAAACCCATTTCGTTTTGATGTGCGGCGTGGCCTTATGAGATACCTTTTTGTTTTTAAAACTACGTACTTTGAGTTTTCACACCAGTCCCATGACTGATCCGAAGTTTGTTTTTTCTTATAAACTCTAGGTGCCCTATATTTCGGGCATCCGTGTAGTCAAGAAACCTTAGGAGAATTAGGAGCATTTTGGAGAAGTCTTTTCACTATAAGAAAATTAGCTTTTGGTTGCATTAATTAGTGGCGTGTGACACCTAAGTGCAACTAAAAATACTTTACCCTATATTATTAATGCAACAAAATTTGCCGCCCATCCCGCCTAACTAAAAATATTTAAGGAAACTTTTCATTTTTATTGTCACGTTTCCCTTCATCTTCGTTACTTCGAAAATTTTGTTCTTTCGTTTTCCTTTTCGCTCCAGCAAAATCCACCTCGCCCTCCAGCAGAATCCACCTCGCTTCATTATCATTATCGCGGGAGCCCTCCTTCATTCTTCTCCGGTCAACATCGTCACGTAGCCCTTCATTCAACGTGTTCTCCTCGCGGTACCCTTATCAGGTATATTTAGGTATGAATTTTATAAATCGAATTTGTAATTCTATATGGGTTTTATATGATTCTATATGTGTATTCTGTTCGAATTTCTATATAAATCCCAATTGGAATAGTTGATTTACGCCTAATTGGAATAAACCCTAACTGGAATTATTAAGGATACTTTAACTCAAATTAAGTTGATTTGTTTCTGAGCTGTTTCCTACTGCATTATTAAATAGGTTATTTTGATTTGTCGTTAACCCAAATTAAGTTGATTTAGTTGAGTTTCTTGAATTGTTGACTTAGTTAAGAATACTTTAACCATTGTGGTTGCTCACATTTCTGGAATAAGTGATCTCTAGTCCAGTAATAAGAGTTTTCTTGTTGCCAAAGAGTGGATAAAGGTTAACTTTCAACTATTTTAAATTTTCGTATCAAAGAAGAGAAGTTAATTGACTACCTTTTTGCCTACTAACCTTCCTATATCGATTGCTTAAGTATAACTTTTTCCAAGAAACATGATTAATAAATTGATAACTAACTGATTACACCTAATATTTACATATTCAAGAAAATGCATGTGTCATTAAGGATTGTGATGTTGCATTCTCCTTATTTTTTAGCGATTTACAACTTGTAACAACTTTGTTTGCAACTGATGTTGAGTGCTTGTTGTTTCTTAAGCTTGTTTCCCTTCAATCGATAACAGAGGTAGCTAAGAAGTCATTTTCTCTAAGCTGTCTGCTAATGTTTTCTTATCAAACTAGCAGCAAATATCTTCCTCATAAATATTTGTAATCATATTTATCTGTTTTGTGTTATTGTTAAATCTAATACTGTGTTATTGTTATCTAGAGAACTATGGACTGATGGTATTCTGTCTGTTTTGTACATTTACTTTAAATAAATTCCTCAGAAAAAATGTTTGTTGATTTTCTTTCATCTCTATTTTATGTAGACCTTTTTTTATATAGTATAACAGCACTTAAGCAGAGCTCCATGAGCAACTGTATATTCAATTTAAGAACAATTGCCGACTTCTTGTGATCTAATATTTATATTTTATAGTTTGTTGGTGACTACTAATTCGTGTAAGCGCACACACATATACATAAATATATATAGTATTTTTGTTCTATTTGTTATGTTTGCATCGATAAAATACTTAGGTAGCATTTGATTTAAAAACATGTTTTGTGTTTTTCATTTTCAATGTATACTTTTGTAATTCGCCTAACAGACAGAACCTGCAGTCCATACTCATATACGTTTTAATTTCAATGTTGTAGCTAGAAAAAATTGAACCAAATAGTTTGTTAACTGATTTTAAAGTTGAATTTGTTTTTGGATTTTAAATTTCAGTGATTGTTTGATAGCGAACTGTGCTCTGTATCTGTGATTTCATTTATTGTTGGGATGATTCAAAATTGGGTTGTAATGTGCTGCAGCTATGCACTCACGGCTAACGATCTGATTTATTTACTGATGTTTACAGTGGACATGTTACATTATTTTTGGTTTTTGTTGTACTGCTTTTAAAATATTTAAGTATTCAGCTTAGTTTCTTTCCCATGAGTTTTCTTAAGGAACTGGGGAGTCTTGAGATAAATTTCATGAATTTTTGTGTTTGAAAATTTGTCAGTCTAATCCCAACGGTAGACGATATCTTCTTTTTAACTTCAATTCTATAATATTTTAGTTTGCACTACCATTTTGTAGGCTGCACCAAAGTTGACTTATTTTCCAGCCACTCCTTCTGGTTTGGAATATGTCGTACATATTTACATAATATGTACACTTATTTTCTGGTAACGATGTTCCAGTAAGAATCGATAAACAAAACTGAGACGTGGAAGACTTATGTTAAATAGTAATATATTCTCTATGATGTTTTGTTTATTAGTTATTAATTTTCACCCTACTTTTTTTAAAGAATTGTTTATTAATTAATTGAACCCCTACAGTAAGAAAAAAAACAGATACATATAAATAAACAACCATATGGCAGTTTTTGCCTTTTTGGTGTTTTTTTTCCTTCTTCTTTTAATTTCACAACACCTTCCCATTACTGCTTTTGTGCAATTAAATGACGGTGCTAGATGCTTCCATTCACTTTCACAGCAGTCAAGGTTTCATCTAGGCAATTTTTAATGGTTTGCAAGCTGGTGTCCAACTGCTTTGGACCAAATAGTTTTCTACAACATTGATGAAATGAGTCAAATTTGAGTACTCACTGTCACTAATGAAGAGATCAGGAAAACCTTTGCATTTGTTAACTGATTGCTTAATGTATTCATTATGCTATCACTAGTTGTTGATTGCTTAATGTGTCCTTATAATAATGTTTTTCTACCAAAATACTATTAATATTATAAGTATTGGAGTGTATTAATCAATCACTTCTCCTTTTCTTCTAGTTGCATAAATCTTGAACTTAAGGCAATGAACCAAAACTTGAAAGGAAATAAGACTAATTTGTCAAGAATGTTGCCAATGAATTAAATTTTAGTTTTTGGGCTCTCAGTAGGTAGATATCATTTTAATAATATTAGGTGATCCTACATTCCCACTATCGGCATTGTTCTGTAACAAGTAGTTAGAGACTTAGAAACTTGAAGTACAAAGCATGCATCCAAATCAAACTCCACATTGAATTATACAAGTAAAGATGAATACTTCATCTTAGTTTCTGTAGTTCATAATATTAGACTGGGTGTAACTATTTGGGTTTTCAATAGTTCTTTGTTTGATTATAACAGCTAATCAATTTCAATAGTTCTTTTTGATGATGATAAAGATAATGATGATTTTCAGAGAAGGGAGGATGAGTTACTTAAGAATTTAAAAGATGCAGAAACTCCATTGTATCGCGGTTGCACAAATCACACAAAATTATCTGCAATCACCGTCTTGTATAATCTTAAATGTGAGACTGGCTTGTCCGATAGTGGGTTTGATAATCTTTTAACTGTGTAACATTTATTTTTGCCGAAGGATAATGTGCTTCCCAAAACTTTATATGACGTAAAGAAATTTCTTAAAGCATTTGACATGAGTTTTGAAAAGATACATGCTTGTGAGAATGGCTGTTGCCTTTTTAGAAAAGAATACAAAGATTTAGATACTTGTCCAAAATGTGGTTCTTCGAGATGGAAGAAAAATCAAGACACCAAAGAGATTATGCATGGTATTCCAGTTAAAGTGTTGAGATATTTTTAAATAATGCCAAAATTTAAAAGAATGTATAGATCTCAAAAGATGGCAGAAGATTTAAGATGGCATTTTAATAATAGAAGCAATGATGGAAAAATGTGTCATCCCGTGGATTCCATGGCATGGAAAATGGTGGATGAAATATGGAAATATTTTTCATCCGATCCACGCAATTTAGACTTGGTCTTGTTAAATATGGATTTAACCCATTTTCCATGTTTAGTTCAAAATATAGTTGCTGGCCAGTAATGCTTATGACATATAATATGTGGCCTATGTTGTGTATAAAGAAGGAAAATATTATGTTAACTTTACTTATTCCGGGCCCAAAGCAACCCAGGAATGATATTGATGTATATTTGGCGCCTTTGGTGAGACTTGCATCATTTGCGGTGTAATGGAGTTGATGCTTATGATGCATTTAGTAAAACATTGTTTAAAATGAATGCAATTTTTCTATGGACAACTAATGATTTTTCGGCTTATGGAAATCTTGCTGGATGTCGTGTGAACGAGGAAAAAGCTTGCCCATCATGTGGTGTCAATAACCATAGTCGTTGGTTGAATCAAAGTCAAAAGAACGTCTACATAGGCCATAGAAGATTTCTACCTATTACAAATTCACGGAGGAAACAAAAGGCTTGGTTTGATAACACTATATAGAAAGGTAGTGGTCCTAGAATTCTAACTGGGAGAAACATTTATGCATTGTTGAAGGATTTTCCAAATGATTTTGGAAAAGGAAAGGAAAAGAAAGAGAGGGAAAAGAAAAGTAAGAAGAGGAAGTGTGCTCATGATACAGAAGATGAATATGATATGGAAAACGATCCTACAAAAATGGAGTTATCAAGATGGAAAAAAGATCAATTTTCTTTGATTTGCCATATTGGGAGGTAGTGGTAATTTTATTTACTTTTCATTATTTTAACAGAATAAAAATATATTAACGCATTATAATTTTGATTTTCGTAGAAACTTCCCTTATGTCACAATTTAGATGTGATGCATGTGGAGAAAAATATTGGTGAAAGCATATTGGGCACGATGTTGCACAGTATTAAATCAAAAGATGAAATCAACTCTAGAAAGGATTTAGAGGATTGGGAATTCGAAATGAGCTTCATGCACAACCTCGTGGGAATAGAACATATCTTCCTCCGGCTCCAAATTTATTATCAAATTTCGAGAAAAAGTTATTCTGTAAAAGATTGTACGATTTCAAAGGGCCTGATGGCTATTGTTCAAATTTGAAGAATCGGATTTCGTTGCAGGATTGCAAAATTAATGGATTGAAGTCACATGATTACCATGTATTAATGCAACACTAATTGCCAATAGCATCAAGAGGATTAATAGCAAAGAAGGCGAGAAAAGCAATAATATGCTTACGTTTTTTTTTCCAACAAATTATGTCAACATGTTCGTGATAGAGAGAAGTTGGAACAAATCAATATTGAGATTATTGAAGTTTTATGTGAGCTTGAAAAAAATTTCCCACCATCATTTTGATATAATGGTACATTTGTCGCCTCATCTTGGAAAAGAAGCACTAATGTGTGGACCAGTTCATTTGCGTTGGATGTACCCATTCGAAAGATATATGAAGACACTTAAAGATTATGTAAGAAACTATGCACGACTAGAAGGATGCATCGCAGAATCCTATCTTATAGAAGAATGCATAAGGTTATTCGATGAATTTTTGAAAAAATAGGACAAATTGAGGAGAAAGATGCTCGGAATGAAGATTATGAAAGAAATATAATACTCGAGGGACGTCCGATTTCAATGTCCAAGACAATTACATTGTCAGTCAATGAGAAAGAAATTGCTCGTTTAGCCGTGTTAATGAATATGGCTATGGTGGAACCATTTATAGAGTAGTTTATGTTACATTATTTTAATGTGATTGTAATGCTAAATATAACTTATAGTCACTTGTTCTGTACTATTTTGCATTTGGAGGAATTAGAAAATTCAGACGAGCGTATGAGAAAAAATGCGACTTTACTTTGGGAAACACATACAAAATAATTTGTCGATTGGATTAAAAGGAAGGTTAGTTGGATTTTAAATATATTCTCATTTGACTAATAATATTACTCTAAAATATTCATGTTAAATGGAATTTGTTGTACATACCTATTAACTCCAAGGATCACAACGAAATGTTAAAATGGACTGCTTTTGGTCCGAAGAATGATGCATTGTCTTACAAAGGATATATCATCAATGGGCAATGTTTTCATACAAAAGATGTAGCGAGGGAAACTCAAAATAGTGGGGTGACTTTTGATGCGACTACTATATGTAGAGCAAGTGCAAAAGATACGTCTCAAGTGGTTGATGCGGTCACTTATTATGGAATATTGACTGATATAATTTTATTAGATCATCATGTGTTTTATATTCTAGTTTTTTAGTGTCATTGGGCACATACGGAAATGCAGTAAAAGTCGATGAAGATGGGTCTTGTTAATTTACGTCAAAATCAAGCATCGTTTTCAAGAGATCCATACATACTTGCATCTCAAGCAAGACAAGTATTTTATTCACGAGAAAATGATATTTCAAATTGGTATGTTGTAATGAAAGCACCATCAAGAAGTTTTTATGATCTAAAGACAAATGATTATGCCGAAAAAGACATCCAAATCGAGGAAGATTGCGAAATAACTGAAATGGATGATGAAGATTTTAGCTATGTTCGGGAGGATCGCGAAGGCATACTTGAGTAGATTATAGGTTAAATTAGTTTTTGCAAGGAAGAAATTTGGTTTAGGTGTTTTTTTTATGTTATGTTTTTGTTTTGTTTTAAGACCCAAATATGATACTTGAGGTTGTTATTTTGGAATATGTGAAACTTGCTCATTTAATTACAGTCATGCAGTTTACTTCTTTTAATTTTTCAAAATGATGCTATGTGAATTTGGGATAAATGGATGTGCACCATTATTTTATTTCTAATTTTGGGTGGAATGAATAGAGTTTGTGATATTCAAAATTTGGGGATTCCAATGGTTGTTTGGCCTGGTAGGATGTGTCTTCTGTAAGTTAAAAATGAAGCATATGAGTTTAGAGGAATATTGACTGGTTTTTTGTTTTTAACTTATATTAGTCTCTATTTGAAACGTACAAATTAGATGTGAAGTCTATTTGACTCATAATGGAAAAACTAGTGTGTCTATGAAATATGAACTAGAACACTTTATTTCCTTTAATGATATTCTTGTTCAGATAATTTAATCAATTGTAGTTATTTAACTGCTATAACCACCAATATGTAGGGAACAATACAGAAGTATTTTGGGTTTTTAACTTGCTTGAGTTGATGGCTGCAGTGATTTTGGGTTTTTATTTCTCAGTGTTTTTGCGGTAATTTAACTCCCTTTGTTCATGACTGTATTTGTGGTCCTTTGAGATACACAACACTGTATTATAGAAACATCATTTAATTTTTCAAAATTTAGGCATTAGTTGTGTAGGATGCACCATAATATTCTAGCAACTGCATGCAGTTTACTTCTTTTATGTGATGTACATCTAAACAATATTATATTATGTTTCATTTGCAGAAAAGAGAAGTTTCCAAGCTCTGTACATACACGCAACCAGAGAAAGACCGAAGAGGAATCCCGAAAGTATAATTCAAAGCGGAAGTATAATTCAAATGTCAAATTTAAGAAGCCAACCGGTGTTTGCAATGAGTGGCAAGAACAAACAACCAATGTTAAGAAGCGGAGAAATGATTGCAATAAAGGCCAAGAACAAATAGTCAATGCTAACAAGCTAGCTGGTGCTTGCAATGAAGGCGAAGAACAAGCAATCGATGATTTCAATGTAGACCAAGACCAAGCAATTGATGATTTCAATGTAGACCAAGAAAGACTCTGCTCAGAAAATGAAAGGCCTTCTGACCTAAATGCCGATGCTGAGATGGAATTTGAAAGACCAAGTGAAGTTGAAACTTCAAATACATCTCGAAAAAGATTTGGTAGAGGTCCAACAAAAGCAAAAGACTCTCGTTAACCCATCAAAGTAGAATTGAAGTTGAATTCAATGATATAGGCGTACCCATAGGATCACGGTCGGTATATTTATCTTCTTTTCTTGGGCCGCTTGTGCGGGAGCATGTTCCATACACGCTTGATGATTGGAGGCTTCTAATTGATGAGTTGAAAACTGTTTTATGGGAATCGATTCAGGTATAGAAAAGTAAATAATTGCACTAGATAAAAGTTGTTTTGCAGTTTCATGTAGGCACTAGTTAAATAATTGCATTAGTGAAATGTGTGTGTGTGTATATACTAGGTATTGTAAATGAGAGTGTTGTATGTTTAGTTTTATAAGATTTCAAGAATAAAGGCTTTGAGCACATAGTGCTTCAACTGCAAATACGAAGTGTTAGTGCAAATGGTTTGGGATATAAAGGGATTTTGATTAATCCAAATTTCAAAGGTTGTATCTTCATTTGATTTGAATTTCAATTAATCTGATATGCTGGGTTTTAGGACCTCAAGTGCGTTTGGTTCCATATATACATAAATATAGTTTCTGATATAGTTCAACCTCTTTGGAGTTTCAAGATTTGCGGTCTTGAATGAAAAAACAGTTATGAGTACACGTATGAATTTATGTACCAAAGTGTATAAGTTTCGGTTTTAAATAAATGACAACTCTTAAGTATCAATCAATTTTGAAGATTTATGACTATGGGCAATGTCAAATTTTAAAAGTATAATAACACGAACTATGGATGGATACTTAACTTTGGATACAGGGACAGTCCAGTCACATTAAATTTTATAAGTATGAGCTTTTGGATGCGAGAATTTGTATATACAAATGATTTCATATAGACAAGTATCAATTCTGAATGTGCGGGTGATATTGTATATACTTATTTTTATGAAAATTTGGTTTTGAATGCATATATATGATGCATGAAATGTCATATATGGCTTTAAACATGTTACCTCTTGCACATCTAAATTTACACAAAATTTTATAATAACAAAGTATGCACATGATTTCAAAGTATTTTATTTTCAAGTACACCAGATTCAAAAATGCCTGCTTTCAAATGAATACATCTTAAACTCTAAAATTGCAGGTGTATATACATATAAGGTTTTCAGTGATTGATAATTTTAACAGCTGCTCTTATATGTTTACACAAACTTTATAATCCATATATAATTCATAAATGTCCTGTACAGTTTCAGTCTGTCCTATACATTTATGTGTGAATACTCCGACTACGAGGTTAATTGTGGTCTTTAGCATTAAACTTGAAACTGTATATACATTTACAAGATGCAACATACAGCAACAACCTCGAAATGGGAATACTTTGGATAAATTCAAATATTTTCATGTATTGTTCCAGGCTAGATTTAAATTGGAAGAGGACTGGCAAAAAAGAGCTGTATTTCAACAAATGGGAATACTTTGGTGATCCTCGAAAAGCAAATTGGTGCGAAAAATTAATAAAGCAAAGACAGAAGAGAAAAGACTTAATCTGAAACCGGCCAACATCAAAAGCATGATAGAATGGAGAAAGTTTGTAAAGGAAACAACAAGTATGGAGTTTAAGGTAACCTAAAGGAAAACAAGTATAATTACATTCTTTCTTTTATATGTTATTTTCAATATGTTTTTTATACTAGTTACAAGTTCTAACACCTTCTAACATTTCTAGAAATGAAGTGAGAAATATACGGCCCTTAGGAATAAACAACTTCCACATAAATCTGGTCATAGAGGAATGGCTAAATTGACCGACGACACGGTTAATTAATTAACTATAGCATTATTTGCCTAGGTATTCAATACCTATCAGTTTATTTATTTAATGATATTCTAAATTTAGAAAGAGTAGAGTTCAAATACATTGTCCATAACTAGATTTGATGTTTGGATTAAATCTCACATTAGAAAGAATGGTGAACCAGTGAGCATGGATGCTGCAAATATTATTGTAAGAATTTCTTTATTTTATCGGTATATTAAAAATTGTCTGAAACTATGGTAATCTTATCATCGTACATTATTTGTATGTATTTAATTCATGTAGGAGGAGTTTAAAAAATTTGATAACCTATCACAGTCCAGTTCGTCATATAATGTCAAAGAAGATGCTATTGCACAAGTACTGGGGCAAGATAAACCAGGACGGTTAAGGGCAATGGGAAGGGGTTGCACCTTAGCCAAGCTAACTTTGTCACAGTCCAGAGATAAGCAAGTATCTTTGTGTCAACAACAAATAGCAGAATTGCAGAGTATGTTAAAAATGCTGATGGACAAGAATGTAAACTTTTATTGAAAGATGTTAACAAGCATACTACTCGGCTCAGTATTAGCTTGTAAAATATACAAAGATGTATGTGTTTTTATATATTAAGGTTTTCTAAATGCTTTGGCACAGGATAAAAAAACTTCAAAAGAAGGGAGCATACATGAATTGATAAAAAATAAATATATTACTGAAGAAACAATACTTGGATATTAGTTTTTGATCTAGTAATTAATATAACTTTTTGGTGAAATAATTGTAGGGCAATGCCAACATATGTGAGCTATTTAATTGGGATGGAACATCTGAAGTTGATGCCGAAGGGAAAGTGGTGTCTACTGACCCAAATGAGGTTGTCGGTGGCATTCGTATTGGACCAAATGCTGTGAGAGTTGTTATAGATTGCATGGATAAACTAGATTCTTATTTATGGAGACCTACACCTCATATGTCAGCATTAGGAAATGCTGAGAATAAGGTGGTAGCATGGCCAGCTACTTGCATTAAGATGATGCTGCAAGGGCACTTGAATGAAGTTAGTACGGTAAAAATTTTGTGCATACTATCAACCGACAATTGTAGCTTGACTTTTTTTATTCATTTTAGTCAACATTTTTCAATAAGACATGAAATAATTAACTTTTCTGTGCATACTACATGTTTATATTTTTCCTTTTTAGAATAACAGCAGCGTCCAAGACAGTAGATGCAAGATTTATGATTGGGATGAGGGTGATGTGATAGTTGTCGAAGGAAGAATCTGTTGCGATGATTCAAGACATATTGTGAATGGTTTTCCGCTTGGTCCATCTGCCGTTGTGGTTTTGGTCGACAATGTAAAAAAGGAGATGCTTACTTATGGCGACCCACAACTGATATGTTGGGTACTAGAGATGCAGTTGGTAGGAAAGTAGCATGGCCAAAATCAAAAGTTGAAACTGAAAAAGGAAATGTTGCTACTTCTTCTTCTGGACTCGGACCCATAATCTCGAAGAAACCACACCAATATGTAAGTATATATTTTGAAGCATTTTTATGTATGTATGTATTCTGCATAATAACCTCGTTTTTTGCCAGCCAATTGCAAAGTTGATAACAAATAATAAATGCAAGATAATTGATGTGGGTGAAACAAATGAAGTGGTGGCTGAAGGAACGATCGCTTCAACTGATCCAACATCGATGGTCCATTGTCGTCCATTGGGATGTGATGCTGTAAAAGTTTGGGTAGACTTCGTAAGAGTTCCAAATGCAATGCTATGGAGACCTACGTGGGAGTTGACATGCATGGAAGATGCTTTTGGTACCACCATAGCATAGCCGATCTCAAAAGTCATTGAAGAAACAAAATAAAAGATGTGATTTCTATTATATATGAAAAGCTATTATTTTAATTGTTAGCCTCCTACGTTTTGCAAAGTTGTTGATCTATAAAAGGTGTGATTTCTAATATATTGATGTTGGAAAAATATTCATGAGTGAGTTGATTGCTTAGTAGTGTCGTAATATAAAACTCTATAAATCCAGGAGTAAGTTATCGTGTGTTTCATCCAGGAATTCTACTGAATATCATATATTTGATTTATAATATCTGCCTAAAATCGACTGTTTGATGCTCTGTCAGCTGGTTGTTTCAAAGTTCAACCATAGCAAAGAAAAAAAACAATTTATTGCAATTTTTTAGTAATTTCAATTACACACATAATGATAATAAATTGAACAAAAAATTATTTTCTTTACTAGGAATAAAAAGTAAAAATATTGAAGATAATGTAAAACGATGTTGTTAATATCGTTATTGGATACTTATCGAGCAAGTACTGATATAAGATATCTGTATACAGGGAAAATTCGAATTATATTGGTGAAATATCAGAATTATAGTTATAGTCTTTACTACTTAATAATAACCTAAAGATATATGATATTCTAAATACCAAGATGAAACGGTAATTTAGTAAATTATTTATGAAGAAAATAAACATTTGAAAAGACCAATCTAAAATTTGGACAAGAGATAAAAACAAAATTAGCACACGTGCTTTTATATTTGGAGCCATCCATCGTTTAGAACAATTGAATATGGGGAGTTTAACTTTTCCATATCAATATTTTTTTAATAATTGCATATATTGATGATACAAATGGTATTTTGTTAATTTTTCTGAAAAGTGAACTGTGATTTCAAGCAGAAATTTTAGTAAATCTCGGGAAAAATTTAGTAAATCCTGAAGTTTTGTTGCTATTTGATTGATGAAACTCTGATTTTCAGTTGTTAAAGTTTCTGGTGAAGAATCAGTGCATTCTGAATCAGTTTCAGCATCTTCAACTGGGACAAATTCACGTGTGTTTGATGTTTGTACTTTTTCAGGATGATCTGAAACATAATTTAATAACCTGAAATATGATTTGGTTACTTGAAATAGAAATTGATTGTAGTGTTGTTTCAAAATTTAGTGATCCTAAAACATATAGTTTCTGTGTTTATAAATTTTGATATACAGCTGTTGTGTTTATAAATCCTAACATATATGGTTGTTGTGTTTTATAAATACTGAAACATATGGCAGCCATGTGCCGGTGTAAGTAAATAGTATGTGTGTGTCATCAGGTGTGTGTGTGTAAAGTGAATGTTCTGGCGTGTGTATTTTTAAGTTTGAAGACCCTATAACACATGGACTGTATCCTGATATTGGAAATTTCTTTAATTCATATATAACAAAGGGAGGCCAGTCTTGACATTATGACATATATGCAATTGATTGTGGAGTTGATATTCTAAACATATTTGAAGTTGTTTTGATTGAAATAAATTTTGTCGTCAATAACATTGCTGAACTGAAGACATATATATACATACTCTGTATGTACATTTCTCTTTCACAACTTACACAGGAGTTTTTTAAGTAGGAAAGTTAGAAGATTTTCAGAATAAGTTGATTGGAACTATTTGAATTATCGCCTTGTACAAATTATTTGAACTGAGACTGTTTTGAGGGAAGAACCTTTATAACTTTTGCATTGTATTTGAATGAGTGTTTTCTGGTCTTACCTTACCATGTACACAAGTCCCTTTACAAAAATATTCCTGATACTCTGAGTGTATACCTTAAGAAGCACGTTTCTTGCCTGCTTTAAATATATTTTGTTGAATTTTGCAGATGAATCTTTGGACTTGCACATAGTTAAGTCTGGTCCTTTTTGCAGTGGTTGTACATTTCTAATAGGGCAGCTAAGAACACAATAAATAATGGTTATACCTTTTTTATTCCAATATTCAAGTTTTAGATCCTCATTGTTGATTATTTGTAACAACCCGCATATTTTACGATTGAGTATTTAAATATTTTATTTAAATATTTCATCGTTAGTCGGATTTTAGTCCGAAAAGCTACTTTTTGGAAACAGTCAAATTAGGACTCGAGACTACCCCCATTGAGTTCAAAATGATGTTTGCGATCTTTTTAAGTATAAATTTGATATGTTTGGAGATAGTGGAATTTTGCTACTTTTTCACTTAGGGCTTTGGTTTGGGTTGAGCCCATTAACCCCACTTATTAACTCAGTACCAACCCTCTCCTCTTCATTTACTTCCTTTCTATTTTCCTAATACTCAAGCTTTTATAACAATGGAGAGTGGAATGGGAAATGGAAACTCAAGCCCCAGTTTTCTTTTGCAAATCAGGCTCTAGCTCCAAACTGATAGAAGAAACTTTGGTAAGCCTCTCTTCTTCTTCCCCAACTCATTCTCTTATCAATTTCAGAAATTCCTAAACCTAACTTTGCGAATGTTCTTCTTTTTGAGCATAGATTCAAGCTCGTTTGGGTTGTGTTGAAGAGTGGTTGATTCTCCCTTTGCTTTAAAGCTTCTTCTTCATTGATTTTGTGAAAAGGTGAGATTTTTATCTCATATCTATGCT
Organism: Allium cepa; assembly: GCA_030765085.1. Lineage (NCBI taxonomy): Eukaryota > Viridiplantae > Streptophyta > Magnoliopsida > Asparagales > Amaryllidaceae > Allium > Allium cepa. The sequence continues at coordinate 504,394,766 of CM060945.1, forward strand.
TATAATTATCTTCGATTATTAGGTATGAATTCCTAACACTTATTCTTGTGCAATTGCTTTTGGTTTGGATTGATTTGGTGAATCTTCCATTTTTTAGTGTTTTGGATTCAATTCTTTAAGAATCATAGCTTTGATGTCTTGATCATGTTTTTGGTGATGAACCGAAGAGCTTCTATGGTCGGGTAGTCGATGGCGTAAATCCTTAGTGTCGTTGCTCGACCGACTGCAATTCGGAAGGGATTGGCATTCATTAGATAGGCATGGGAGTGCTGGCAACAGGGTCCGGCCGACCGAGCTCTGTGGCCGACCGACCGACCTACTACCCGAGCACTTCCTGCCTTTGTTTTGGAAGTGCAGGTTACAGGCTCCGGCCGACCGAGCTCAGGGTCCGGTTGACCGACCTGCTACTCGAGCATTTCCACCTTTGGTTCATTCAACCGACTCAGGGAGTCCGGTTGACCGACCTGCTCCTATTTGCCAATTTTGCCTATATTGCCTATTTTGTTGAATTTCCAACTTTAATCGATTCGTGTTGTTTCCCTTTTTTTGTTATCAATTATTATCGACTTTGATGACTTCTTCTTTGGGAATTTTTTAAATATCCATTTTAATGGATTTGATATCGATTTCTTTGGATTTTATTCACGTCTTTGAATGTGAATTTTAGTGATTGATTGTTCCTACAATCATTTTTGTGATTTGTCACTTCAAAATATAAAGGTTTTCAATACTAGTAGTAAATATCAAAACCCTTTCTTCAAAATGATTTCAACACTATTTTATTACAAAGCTCGTTTCTCAAACCGTTTTCCAATCTATTAGTATATACAAACATTTACCTCACTCGTATGAGAAATCTAGTTAAACGGCTTAGTAAAAAGAGTGGTATGAAACGCTTGCGTTTACTTCGTTGGTTAATTCCTGGACTTGTTCGATTGAATCTCTTGTGACAATTTTCTAGTGGAGATCTACAATTTATTCGTAAATATTTAAGTTAAGCTAGTGGTTATGGGACATGAAGCTAAGCTCATATATTTACTAGCTTAGAGTAATTGACACTTTCTTGATGATCATTAAGGATCATTTTTATGATTTAGACTAGCGCTATGCTATGTTTCTTTGTCCACGTAGGGGACAGTACCTCATTTTATTGAGTCTCGCCTCATTTTTAATATAGGCTAACGACCTATTTATTTCTTGGGATCTCGACCCAATTTTTGTGGGCTAGCGACCCATGTTTTTATGGAGTTCAGATCTTCGGGCGTACCGTTGTACTACGTCATTGTTTCGAATTTTACGAGTTTCGGGTTCTTCGGGCGTACCGTTGTACTACGTCGTTGTTCCGAACTATTCGAGTTTCTGGTTCCTCGGGCGTACCATTGTACTACGTCTTTGCACCGACTCTATGGTTAGCGACCATGGGATAGCGTCCCGTTTTGTGATACACGTGTCGGTGAGTTTTCATGCTCCCGTTTTGTGATGGGCCTCCCCCTTTTTGTGATTGATCGTTTCTACGATCATTTTTGTGATTTCCGGATTTCTATTGACGAATTCTAGAATTTGAATTTCACCAATTTGATGATTGGCATTATATGTTGTCAATATTTGTGGCTTGGTGAATGAAATAAAGAGTATGACATTTCTTCTGATCTTTGAGAAGATTTTTGTGATATTGATTAATCTCTTGTTGATTTTCAATTACTAATTTATCACAGCTTGGCATTGTGATTATTATACGTTTAGTCATACCTCTTACTCTATATCATTTCATCTGATATTTATAGCTAGACTGATCTGTTTATTATTTTCTTATTAAATAATACTCGGGTCAGACCGAGATGTTACAGGTGCTTCTGCTTGACTTCACTTCTAAGATTATCATCCTGACTTTTGGCTAACTACTTAGATTAGTAGTTTTTGGTTGTATACATTTGAGATATTGACTCATAGTTGTGTACTTCTTCTTTTGTATAGCACATGTTGCTATTCTTTTGTGTCATTATGGATCTTTTTAGACCACTACTCTGATGAACACTTTTATGTGTTATATATATTCATGTCTATTTCCGCCTTTGTGATATGAATTATCTGTGACCGATTTGTGTTGTGTTTATTTCTATATTTGTTTCCGAAGACATTATAGCCACTGTGTAGTAGCTTTGAGTTTGTGTCGGTATGTCGGATTTCCTCTTGAAAAGAATGCAAGTTATATTTTATCTGGCATATCGGTACTCGCACAAAGCAATTATACAGATGGTCGCTCCTCAACAGCCTTATTCTCCGTGCCAGTTGACGGCATTACACCGTAGTGTCCTTGGCTAGCGTGGGTATAGAGGTGGGGCATCACAACTTGGTATCAGAGCCTAACTTCGGAACAATGTAGAATAATTTAACAAGGATCATCGTCCTAAGTTCTTCTTAGGAGTCGTGCCTTAGGATTTAATTCGAGTCTTCGTACCGATTCATCCTATTTTCTTTATGATTTCTTGTTTTATCTATCAAGATTGCTTGATATTCATTTGGTGAATAACCTTTTTCTTCTTCCTTCTTCTTTCTTAAGGAAGAGAAATGGTTAGACCTGGCCGCCCCAGCGCCGGTCAATCTAGTGCTACTCCCCAAGATGGAGTTTTTATGTCTGCCCAGCAGCTTCTTGATCTAGTAAAGAATGCTCAAGAAGCCAGTTCTAATTCGGAACCAACTCATCCTAAGTCTGGATTTGCACGCTTGTGCAACGATTATACCAACTTGGGTGGGAAACCATTCAAGGGTTCTAAAACTATTATTGAAGTACAAGTTTGGCTGAGATCATGCGATCGAATCTTTTCTCGCATGAATCTTGTTGATCTTCACCGAGTTCAGGTGGCCTCTAGTATGCTCCAAGAAAGAGCATTAGACTGGTACGAGCTTCTGATTTCTGAAATTATTGAAGCCGATCTTACTTGGGAGAAATTCCGAGAGCGCTACGAGTTAAAATTCGTACCAGAAATTGAGAAGGTGACTTTGGCTCGCCGTTTTATTGACCTTGTTCAAGGTGAATCTTCCATGGCAGATTATGTCGCGTCTTTTGAATCTCTCTCTAAATACGGGGTTGAATACATTAATACCCCATTGAAGAAAAATCAGAGATTCGTCTATGGCTTGAATAAAAATCTCAAGAAGCCATTACTTCTAAAGCTAGAAGTTTCTTTTGATCAACTTATTGATATCGCTCTTCGTCTTGAAGAGGCGGATAAGGAAAGCAATGTTGAAATTGTGGGTGCCAAACCAAACTTCAACAACAACAAGAAAAGGCTTATTAAGTTCAAAGGGTCTTATCCCAACAAGAAAGGGAAGCAAGCAATTCCGGTAGCAAAAGCTTCTGCCCCAAGTGGTGGGCAATGCTACAATTGTGGTTCTAAGGACCATTATGCGAATAAGTGTCTGAAACCTCTCTTTTGTCGCTATTGCAAAAGCTCGGATCATTATTTATCTTCTTGTCCCAAACTTCAAAACAGGAAGGAGGGAAAGCTTAATGTTGCTAAAGCTCCTGGAAACACATCTCGTAGTAAAGGTATTTCTCATTCTATCCTTGATGGCATTATTTTATTTCATGATCATCCTATTCAAGTTCTTTTTGACACGGGTGCGTCCCATTCTTTTATATCAAAAGAACTTGTTGATACCTTTTCTTTGGATGTTAAGTGTTTAATGACTTCTTCGAGAATTGCAAATCCGGTCGGTGGATCCGCAACAATCAGTTTATTGTGTAAAGATGTCGAGATTATTTTAGGTGATTTTTCTTTCCGAGCCGATTTGCATGTTATGCGCTACTTAGGCTTTGGAATTATTTTGGGGATGGATTGGCTTAACCATTATAAAGCCCAAATCCTATGTCTTGAGCGGACTATTCATCTTCGACATCCACAATATGTTAAGCACATTTCTATTGATCTTAAAGATTCGGATTCCAGCGTGGTCGCATCTTTATATTCTTTAAATCCTCATGATGACAATAATGATGATGAGGAAGATATTATTTCTCTTATTCGCGTTGTTCGTGAATTTTCCGACATATTTGAGCCCATTTTAGGATTACCACCTAAGCGAGCAATTGAGTTCAGAATTAATCTCATCCCTGGAGCTCAACCTATTACTCGTCCTCCTTATCGAATGTCCAATAAAGAAAATGTGGAGATGCGCAAACAATTATCCAAATTGGAGACGAAGCAATTTATTCGCTCTAGTTCCTCTCCTTGGGGAGCTTCGGCTATTTTTGTGAAGAAATCCGATGGCACACTTAGGCTTTGCGTTGACTACCGCAAGCTTAATGATCTTACTATCGAAAATAAATTTGCTTTACCTCGGATTGATGATCTATTCGATCAACTTGGTGGTGCTAGAGTCTTTTCACAATTGGACTTGGCAACCGGTTTTCATCAGCTTCGTATTGCAGAGGATAGCATCCCTTTGACATCGTTCCATACTCGTTATGGATCTTATGAATGGCTTGTTATGCCATTTGGATTGACGAATGCTCCGGCTTATTTCGTCGACCTTATGAATCGAGTTTTCAAAGATTTTCTCGATCGATTTGTTCTCATCTTTATTGCTGATATTCTTGTGTATTTGAAAACCGAGGAGGAGCATGAAAAACATCTTCGGATTGTGTTAGAAACTCTTAGGAGAAATCAATTAAAAGCAAAATTTTCTAAATGCCATTTTTGGCAATCTAGTGTGAAGTTTCTCGGCCATATTATTTCCGAATCCGGAATTTCCGTAGATCCTTCAAAGATTGAAGCGATTCAAGATTGGAGAGACCGGAGAGTGTGACGAAAATCCATAGTTTTCTTGGATTGGCGGGTTATTACTGTCGTTTTATCAAGGACTTTTCAAAAATTGCCGTGCCTCTCACTAGCTTAACTAAGAAAGGTGTTAAATACATTTGGTCGGACAAATGTGAAACTTCTTTTCAGAAATTAAAAGAACTCCTTTCTGATGCTCCTATTCTTGTTATTCCCGAGGGGAATCAAGATTTCATTGTTTATACCGATGCTAGTCGCGTTGGTTTGGGTGTCGTTCTTATGCAAAAAGAACGTGTTATTGCTTATTCTTCTGGGCAATTGAAGCCAGTTGAGACTAGATATGCCACTCATGATTTAGAACTTGCGGCTATCATTTTCGCCCTTTGAATTTGGCGTCATTATCTATTGGGAGAAAAATTTATTCTCTACACCGATCATAAGTCTTTGAAATATTTATTCTCTCAAAAGGAATTAAATTTGCGTCAACAACGTTGGCTCGAATTTCTTGCATCTTATGATCTTGATATTCTTTATACTCCCAGAAAGGGGAATCGTGTTGCCGATGCACTTAATCGCAAGCAACAAGCGGTTGTTTCTATGATGATATCCGAATGGAATGATCTCAGAATTTTATTTACTTGTGAAATTCGAGACCGTGTTTCCGATTTATGTTCATCTCTTGTTTTATGTAGCCTTGAGGCTCATCCTTCTCTTTTAGACAGCATTCTTGAAGCTCAAAAGCTGGATCCCGAATTGGCTCTTCTTGGCCAAAATTTTAGGGATAAATTTGATATTGAAGTTTTGAAAGACTTTGATATTGATTCTCGTGGCAGTATTCGAAAATTTGGTAGGCTTATCGTGCCAAATAATAGTGATCTTCGTAAAGACATTTTAGAAGATTCACATCGTTCTCAATTTACCACTCATCCCGGTAGTAGTAAAATGTACGCGGATATGAAGGGACTTTATTATTGGAAGGGAATGAAATCTGATATTGCTAACTTTGTTAAGTGTTGCATGGCTTGCCAACTCATTAAGGCCGAACATCAAAGGCCCGGTGGGTTATTGCAGCCTTTAGAAATTCCAATTTGGAAGTGGGATCAAATTTCCATGGATTTTATTGATGGCCTTCCCCGTTCTTGTTTGGGTCATGATAGCTTATGGGTTATAGTTGATAGACTCACTAAATCCACCCATTTTATTCCCGTTCGGTCCAATCGAACCGTACCTCTTTTGGCCAAACTCTTTATTAAAGAAATTGTTAAATTGCATGGAGTTCCTACTTCTATTGTTAGTGATCGTGATCCATTGTTCACTAGTGGATTTTGGAAGAGTCTTCAAAAAGCTTTGGGAACGCAGCTTAATTTTAGCACCGCTTATCATCCTCAGTCTGATGGACAAACTGAGCGTGTGAATCAAACTGTTGAAGATCTTCTTCGTGCATGTGTTCTTGATTTTGGTGGAAATTGGAAAGATCACATTTCTCTCGTTGAGTTTTCCTATAATAATAGCCTCCAATCTAGTATTGGTATGGCTCCTTTTGAGGCACTCAATGGAAGGCCATGCCGTTCTCCTTCTTGTTGGCTTGAGGCCGGTGAGAAGCTGGTTTTAGGTCCAGATTTTATTCGCGATTCCATAGAAAAGATTGATCTTAATCGTCATAGGATGAAAGAAGCCCAAAGTAGACAAAAATCCTATGCCGATAACCGGAGAAGGAAATTAGAATTTTCTATGGGAGATCTTGTGTTTATCCGTGTTTCACCTATGAAGGGTGTTGTACGTTTCAGTCGATCGGGAAAGTTAGCACCTCGATATATTGGTCCATTTCCCATCACCGAACGTATTGGCTCCGTAGCTTATCGCCTTTTATTACCGGCTCAGTTTTCTGCTATTCAAGACGTGTTTCACGTTTCTCAATTGCGGAAATGCCTTCGAGATTCTGATTCTATTCTTGAGCCTGGTGTTATGGAGGAAATTGAAGTTTAACCTAATTTAACTTATGAGTAACATCTGATTCGTATTATTGCTTCGGAGGTCAAGCGCCTTCGAAATAAAGATGTTCCGCTTGTTAAAGTTCAATGGTCCTCAAATCCTAAGGATTGCTCTTTGGAATCTAGAGAATACATCGAGCGAACACATCCGGATTTACTTTCTCGTGCTCTTTGAGGTGAACTTTTTATTTCAAATTTCTTTTGTGTTGAATATGCTTTTATGTTGTTACTTTATATTTTCTTCTTAAATATTGCGAGGACGCAATTTATTTAGGGAGGAGAGTCTGTAACAACCCGCATATTTTACGATTGAGTATTTAAATATTTTATTTAAATATTTCATCGTTAGTCGGATTTTAGTACGAAAAGCTACTTTTTGCAAACTGTCAAATTAGGACTCGAGACTACCCTCATTGAGTTCAAAATGACGTTTGCGATCTTTTTAAGTATAAACTTTGATATGTTTGGAGTTAGTGGAATTTTGCTACTTTTTCACTTAGGGCTTTGGTTTGGGTTGAGCCCATTAACCCCACTTATTAACTCAGTACCAACCCTCTCCTCTTCGTTTACTTCCTTTCTATTTTCCTAATAATCAAGCTTTTATAACAATGGAGAGTGGAATGGGAAATGGAAACTCAAGCCCAGTTTTTTTTTTTGCAAATCAGGCTCTAGCTCCAAACTAATAGAAGAAACTTTGGTAAGCCACTCTTCTTCTTCCCCAACTCATTCTCTTATCAATTTTAGAAATTCCTAAACCTAACTTTGGGAATGTTCTTCTTTTTGAGCATAGATTCAAGCTCGTTTGGGTTGTGTTGAAGAGTGGTTGATTCTCCCTTTGCTTTCAAGCTTCTTCTTCATTGATTTTGTGAAATGGTGAGATTTTTATCTCACATCTATGCTTATAATTATCTTCGATTGTTAGGTATGAATTCCTAACACTTATTCTTGTGCAATGCTTTTTATTTGGATTGATTTGGTGAATATTCCAATTTTTAGTGTTTTGGATTCAATTCATTAAGAATCATAGCTTTGATGTCTTGATCATGTTTTTGGTGATGAACCGAAGAGCTTCTATGGCCGGGTAGTCGATGGCGTAAATCCTTAGTGCCGTTGCTCGACCGATTGCAATTCGGAAGGGATTTGCATTCATTAGATAAGCATGGGAGTGCTGGCAACAGGGTCCGGTCGACCGAGCTCTGTGGCCGGCCGACCGACCTGCTACCCGAGCACTTCCTGCCTCTGTTTTGGAAGTGCAGGTTACAGGCTCCGGCCGACCGAGCTCAGGGTCCGGTCGACCGACCTGCTACCCGAACATTTCCACCTTTGGTTCAGTCAACCGACTCAGGGAGTCCGGTTGACCGATCTGCTTCTATTTGTCAATTCTGCATATATTGCCTTTTTTGTTGAATTTCCAACTTTAATCGATTCATGTTGCTTCCCTTTTGTTGTTATCAATTATTATCAACTTTGATGACTTTTTCTTTAGGAATTTTTGAAATAACCATTTTGATGGATTTGATATCGATTTCTTTGGATTTTATTCACGTCTTTGAATGTGAATTTTAGTGATTGATTGTTTCTACAATCATTTTTGTGATTTGTCACTTCAAAATATAAAGGTTTTCAATACTAGTAGTAAATATCAAAACCCTTTCTTCAAAATGATTTCAACACTATTTTATTACAAAGCTCGTTTCTCAAACCATTTTCCAATCTATTAGTATATACAAACCTTTACCTCACTCGTATGAGAAATCTAATTAAACGGCTTAGTAAAACGAGTGGTATGAAACGCTTGCTTTTACTTCGTTGGTTAATTCTTGGACCTGTTCGATTGAATCTCTTGTGATAATTTTCTAGTGGAGATCTACAATTTGTTTGTAAATATTTAAGTTAAGCTAGTGGTTATGGGACATGAAGCTAAACTCATATATTTACTAGCTTAGAGTAATTGACACTTTCTTGATGATCATTGAGGATCATTTTTGTGATTTAGACTAGCGCTATGCTATGTTTCTTTGTCCACGTACGGGACAGTACCTCGTTTTATTGAGTTTCGCCTCATTTTTATTATAGGCTAACGACCTATTTATTTCTTGGGGTCTCGACCCAATTTTTGTGGGCTAGCGACCCACGTTTTTATGGAGTTCGGATCTTCTGACGTAACGTTGTACTACGTCGTTGTTTCAAATTTTACGAGTTTCGGGTTCTTCGGGCGTACGGTTGTACTACGTCGTTGTTTCGAACTATTCGAATTTCTGGTTCCTCGGGCGTACCGTTGTACTATGTCATTGCACCGGCTCTATGGTTAGCGACCATGGGATAGCGTCCCGTTTTGTGATACACGTGTCGGTGAGTTTTCATGCTCCCGTTTTGTGATGGGCCTCCTCCTTTTTGTGATTGATCGTTTCTACGATCATTTTTGTGATTTTCGGATTTCTATTGACGAATTCTAGAATTTGAATTTCATCAATTTGATGATTGGCATTATATGTTGTCAATATTTGTGGCTTGGTGAATGAAATAAGGAGTATGAAATTCCTTCTGATCTTTGAGAAGATTTTTGTGATATTGATTAATCTCTTGTTGATTTTCAATTACTAATTTATCACAGCTTGGCATTGTGATTATCATACGTTTAGTCACACCTCTTATTCTATATCATTTCATTTGATATTTATAGCTAGACTGATCCATTTATTATTTTCTTAAAATAATACTCGGGTGAGACCGAGATATTACAGGTGCTTCTGCTTAACTTCACTTTTAGGATTATCATCCCGACTTTTGGCTAACTACTTGGATTGGTAGTTTTTGGTTGTATACATTTGAGATATAGACTCATAGTTGTGTACTTCTTCTTTTGTATAGCACATGTTGCTATTCTTTTGTGTCATTGTGCATCTTTTTAGACCACTACTCTGATGAACACTTTTATGTGTTATATATATTCATGTCTATTTCCGCCTTTGTGATATGAATTATCCGTGACTGCTTTGTGTTATGTTTATTTCAATATTTGTTTCCGAAGGCATTATAGCCACTGTGTAGTAGCTTTGAGTTTGTGTCGGTATGTCGGATTTACTCTTGAAAATTATTCAAGTTATATTTTATCTGGCATATCGGTACTCGCACAAAGCAATTATACATATGGTCGCTCCTCAACAGCCTTATTCTTCGTGCTAGTTGACGGCATTACACCGTAGTGTCCTTGGCTAGCATGGGTATAGAGGTGGGACGTCACATTATTACTTGTCTACAGGTGGATGAACTTCTTCGAAGAAATTATTAGTTGCTTATGGTATTTTCTTAGCTAGTTGTTTATGGTATTTTCTTAGCTAGTCATCTACGTATGGATTTTAAGGTAGTTCAGTTGTTTATTTCATTTTTTTCTAGTATTTCAGTTGTATAAACTTCTCTATGTAAGGAAAACTACTGTATTTATGTACTAGTTGTGTGACTATGTATGGTTATGTACTACTTCTATATCAATATATGGTAATGTACTACTTGTGCTTATGGTAGTTCATTTGTTCATGTAATATTTATTTATTATTGAACTATTTATTATTAGTGTTTAATAGAAATTATAAATAAAGTGAATTGGGGAGTGAACGAGCTAGCAAAATGTGAGAAATATACATAGAAAATTAAAAATATTTAGTGGCGTTTGTCAAATGCTACGGAAAAAATATAATGGCAGAAAAAAACGCAACAAAAAAATATTGTTGCGGTGAAATATACAGCCTTTAAATGATCAGTCTATAACAGCGTCTGTTTAGTGGCGTTTAGAAAATGCTACAGAAAAAAACCATTGAAAAAAATCGCTGCCAAAAAATATGGTGGTAGAAGAAAAAAACGCAACGAAAAAAAAATTGTTGCGGCGAAATATATATTGTGGCATATAATAAGCGCAGATATAAGGTTTGGGTTTAAGATGTAACCCAAACATCACTTTTGGTGGCGTTTCAACATGCTACAAAGAAAGATTTACGATGGCGTTTTGTTGCCGCCGCAATAAGGCACATTATAACGGCGTTTACAAAAACACGACCAAAAATATTAGATTTTTAGTTGCATGTCGTATGGCGGCGTTCTCTAAAATGCCACCATAAGTTATGGTTGCGTTTTTTTGTGCGCCACCAAAAGTACATTTTGGTGCAGTGTTTGGAGCTATGAAGATGAAATACCATATATTTTGTTGTGTTATGTAGTCTGTATTTCCCATCATGTGTACGGTTTGACAGTTATAACTATCCCATTAGATTTGTATTGGACTTTGATCATTTATGTATAATTAAAATGTTGAATGTGATGTGAGATTCTATTATTGTGTTATCTTCTATCTTTATTTTCTTTTACACCCTTGATAATCTGCTTCCCCGGCACTTCCGTTTACGACACATGAATACCGTAGATGTATTAGTATCGATTTTTGAGGGTCGAGGAGACAGGTTGTCAAAGTAAACCAATTTATATTGGTGTTTAAATTCCATGGAAAATTTTTATGTTATGTAAAACATGATTTTTGAGTTGGGTTTCAATTTTTATAATATTCCAAGCTATGGAAAGATTTTTATGAATTTTTAAAGGAATATATGGTTATTTGGGTTATAAATTTTTTTTGGAAAAAATATTAAGAATTTGATTCTGGAATTTTGATATGTTAGATAACATGATTAAAGTGAATTTATGGATTTTCTAGGGAATTTTCCTAAGTAATTTACTATGCAAATTAAATTATTTTTGATGCAGGGCTTCTTTGCAATATTGATTTGGCTTAATGGAAGGGCTTATTTAATTAACTTAACCTTAGTTTAGATTTGAAATTAGTAGTAGTTATTTTAGAAAAGAATTTGAAAATTTTAAGGCAACCAATCTAATGTTGACATGTGGCAGGTTAGTTAGAAAAGGGTTTGTTTTAAGTAGTATTAAACGATGTTTACTTAGAAAAGTGGGTTCCACCTACTTTGGGAAGTACCTTTCCACAAAAAGCTTTTGCCTTCAGCCTAGTCGAAACCTACTAAGCCGAAACTAATACACAAGGTATCACAAAGATGAAATGCAGTGGATTAGAGAAAGGCAAAATGTTAGGGGTCGAAAGCATAGCTTCCGAAGGATTCGATACCTTGGTTTGTTTTAAAAAGGGTGCATGCCTTTGTTTTGTTTAAGCTTTCTAAGGAGTCGAAGGATAGGGTTTCAAGTTAAAAGGTTTCGAAAGGTTGCCATTAATATATGTTTGCTTTCGAATGGGTACTTTTACTTATGAAAGAATGTTTTAAAAGAAGGGGTTCCGGCCTAGTCGAAGCCCCGCTACCATTCTTTTGCCTTTTAAAGGTATTGACGTCATCAATGCTTTCGAAAGGTTGTGTTTTTTTAAAGATGTTTTTTTAAGTCACTTCCAAAAGGCTTTCTAAAGGGTACACGGTTTTCAAAGGCAATGGCTTTGAAAGGGGTTTCGACACTATCCCTCAAAGTTTGATTTAAATGGTTTAAAGCTTTCAAAAGGATGGTGTTGATGCCATCATGTTTTCCCGAATCTTTGTAAATGCTAAAGGGATGTTTTGAAAGAGATTCTTTCTCCTATATTCACTTTGATCCATATAATGTTTTAAGTATAAATCCAATGTATTTGAAAGGGTATTTTCAATGATTTTGAAAGGGTTGCTTCTAATGGTTCCAAAAGGGGTAGATTTAAATGGTTTCGAAGCTATGCTTCCAAATCTATAAGTTAATACTTTAATACAATCGAAAGGTTTTGAAAGGAAGATTTTAAAGTATTAGAAGGGTAGGGGCCTAATGTTTTAAAGATTGATTTTAGTGCTATCGAAGTAGATCATTCTATGAAGTCCAAAGCAAGGATTCGAAGGTGTCGAATCGTTTTGTAATCCAAACTCATTTTTAAAGGAAAAACACATGGCCAAATTAAAGGAGTTTTTATAATGATTTTAAAAAGAAGCTTTCCTTGATAATATTATAAGTTTAAGGGATTAACAATATTTCATATGAAAAGTATCTCAAGGACATTAAACCCATAATAGTGAATATAAATTGGTTAAACTTTTGGATAAGTAGATTTGAATCCAAGAGGTCAGAGAGAACAAAACATAGGATGCCTAAATATGGAACTTGTCAGGGAGAAAGGTTCATAGAGATCTCATGAAAACTATGATTAGGAAGTTATTGGAATTACCAATAGGGTCATAGTGATCCCTTGAAAACTATGTTATAAAGGGTGGAAGCAAGGGCCAATTGGTTCATAGTGATCCCATGAAAACTATTTTGGATTAAGTTATTGACATTGTAAATAGGTTCCTAGTCAATCCATGAATAACAAGGATAAGAAGAAAAGATATTGGCAGGGGCCAATAGGTACATAGTAAACCCGTGAAAACTAGGATAAGGTAGAAGTTATTAGAGTAACCAATAGGTTCAGTGAAACCCATGAATCAACTAAACCCGCAGGAGTGGTAGTGATAAGTTAATTGGCAGGGTACAATAGGTTCATAATGCACCCATGAAAACTATGAAATGGGACAGGAAGTCCATATATTATATAAAGGTTATTAGTGAGCCATGAAAACTAATAGATTAATAGTGACTCTAGAAACTATAAACATGACAGGGAGTCAATTTAACAGAGGATGGAAAATCCAGTATTTTTAACTTGTTCGCATATCATCATAATATTTTGAAATGATAATGTTTTAACCATTATGGATGCAGGAGCACAGTGTTATAAAGGTTTTGAGATACTAGTGAGGGGAAACCCGTTCCGCTAAGCGCGTGTGGTCTCACTAGATATCTATATGATTAGAAATGGTAGATTATTTTTCATACCAGGCTTTATGTTTGAGTCAAAGTTTATGTTTTCCCCTTAAACTCTTAGGTACTCAATTGATTTTGAGTAGTTTGAAAGTTGAGATTTTCAGGTACCTTTTTAGATGAATAAAGTTTCTGGAGACGTACAGGAGGCATGATAGCTATTTAGAGTTCTCTTTTATTTGATTTCGCTGTGTTTTTTATGATGGAAAAATTGTTATATTGCCTGTATATACTCTGGTCATCAAGGGGGCATCTTCATATGTCGCTCTTGGCGTTTATTATATTAACTATATTTTCTCTGAATGTGATTTGCGATTGTGGGAATATGTAATGAATTGGAAATATTTTGAAATGAAAGGTGATTTTGTTTGACATTTAAATTTTTTCCATATCCATATGTTTCTATGTACCAATGAATTTAACACCACTGTATTTGGTCACCGAGGATTAATAACTATGGATGACTGCAACATCTGTAGCCATTAGTTTGGACCTCCAAGTAGGGGGGTGTTACAAGTTGGTATCAGAGCATAGATTTTGTGAAACTTTAAAAGAAAGTTAAACCTAGAAATTTTTGAAACATAATCCGATGATTTTGAAAATATGATCGGGGTTTGGATTACCGCTATAGTAACGTACTTGTATTAGATATATACATGTATGTATGTATGTATGTATATAAGTACGTGTTCCCCTCTCTTTTAGACCATTCTTCATAATCTTACTAAGGCTCATACGCAGATTTACGAGAAAGAGGATATGGAAGTAGGAAACGAAAGAGGAAATCTAGGTTGAGGAAGCATCATAACAAATGGAAATTCTTGACCTAATACCAGGAGTAACCAAGGTAGACAGGCTAATGCTAACCCAAATGCTGAGACTAGTATAGGTGCTGGAAACCCGCCAGTAGATGTAGGGATTTTGTATCAGTTGTTAACCAATCTTTTGCAAGCTGATAATGTTGGAGGAGCAAACTCGTGGCTCCAGTTAGGAATAATTATGCCAAGTTGAGTAGAGATTATACTAGTCTGGGTGGAAAGTCGTTTGTTGGAATGGACGATGTTGTTGAAGTTGAGAATTGGCTATTGCATTGTGAGAGGATCTTTACTGATTTTATATTGGATGATGGCCAAAAGAGGAGGCTCCTCTAGGCAATTGCAAGAGGTTGTACTTCACTGGTGGAATAGTGTGATAGCCGGAGTTTCGTAGGAAGAACTGACATGGGCTGGTTTTAGAAGGAGGTTTAAGCAGAGATTTCTATCTATGGTTCCTAACTCTGCATTGACGAGGAAGTTCATGGATCTAGTTCAAGGAGAGATGTCAGTAATAGAGTATGCTGCTAAGTTTGCTGAGCTGTCTCGATATGGATATGCTATGATTGACATTGGTGTCAGAAGGAATGAGAGGTTCATTCGAGGACTGAGACCTGAGAGTGCCAGAATGACTATGATCCGTATTTGAGAACCTTGTAATGTGGTGGTGGAGATGGCCATTCACCATGAAGACATGTTAGTGTCTTCTAGAGAGAAGCCTCTTGAATCCCAGGGTCCTTAAGGTAAGAAGAGGAAATTCTTTAAGAAGAAGGGAGCCTAGAAAGTGGATGTTGCTAAGAAGGCAAAAGCTGATTTAGTATGCTTCAAATTTGACAAGAAGTGTCATTATGCTCATGAGTGTCGGTTTGGCAAGGGGAAGAAGGCTGCATATAAGAAGAATGTGAAGTACTTCAATTGCGATCATGATGGGCATTACAAGAACTAGTGTCCAGAGCCAGCCAGGGTAGTTGTGCTTCAACTGCGATCATTTTGGGTATGGATTGGTTGAGAAGGTATGTGGCCAGGATATATTGCCAGAATATGGAGATATCTTTGAGATACCCTGATAGTCATAATCGAATTGTATTCTCAGTAGGAAATTCTGACCGGAGTAGTTGTGCTTTGTCAAGTGCAATGGAAGTGGAAGAAGATCCAAGTCAGGTTTGAACACAAGAGAGCTTGCAGATGTCCTTGAGCCAGTCATAGGACTACCACCAAAATGAGTTGTTGAGTTTCGAATAGATCTTATGCCAGGAGTTGAACCTTTAAGTAGACCATCTAGTAGGATGACACCGATTGAGATGAAGGAATTTAAGGTGTAGCTAGTGGATCTAGAAGGAAATTTTTTCGTTAGACCAAGCAGTTCACCTTAGGGAGCGGCTGTGGTATTCGCGAAGAAACCAAATGGGTCTTTGATGATGTGTATTGACTATCGTAAGTTGAACGAGAGGATGATCAAGAATAAGTATCCTTTGCTGAGAAATGTTGATCTGTTTGATCAGTTGAGTGAAGCCACGGTTTTCTCCTAGTTAGATTTGGCGATGGGGTTCCATCTGTTAAGAGTGGCAGAGGATAGTATTCCTCTGACAGCATGTAAGACTGGGTGTGGTTCGTATAAGTGGTTAGTAATGCCATTCGAGTTGACAAATGCACATGCTTTCATTGTGGATTTGATGTGCCAAGTCTTTTGAGAGTATTTGGACGAAAAAAATAAGTGTTTATAGATGACATTTTGGTATACTCTAAGGATGAAAGAGAGAATGTAAATCATCTTAGAGTTGTGCTTGAGATGCTGAGCCAGAATCAGCTGACGACGAAGTTTTTCAAGTGCCATTTTTGGAAGAAAAAAGGTTAATTTTCTTGGTCATGTGGTATTAGAAAAAGGGTTGTCAATCGATTCAGATAAGATCGAAGCTGTGAACAATTGGAAGAGACCAGAGACGGTGACTAAGATTAGAAGTTTTCTTGGACTTGCTGGCTACTACCGGAGATTCATCAAGGATTTCTCATGGATAGCAGCACCGTTGACTACTCTTACTAGGAAGGAAGTGAAATTTGTTTGGTTTGACAAATATGAGGAAGCATTCCTTAAGTTAAAGCATTTATTGACCAATGCTTTGGTGCTAGTAGTTTTAGATAAAAACCAAGGTTGGTAGTATATACTGATGCATGTGGAACTGGATTGGGAGCAATGTTGATGAAGAGGGGCAAAGTCATTGCTTACGCATCTCGGAAGCTTAGGCTACACGGAGTAAGATATCCTACTCATGACTTATAGTTGGCTGTGGTGATTTTTTCCTTGAAGATTTGGAGATATTATCTCTTAGGCGAGAGATTTGAGTTGTATACCAATCTTAAGTCCTTAAGATATTTGTTCACTCAGAAGGAGTTGAATATGGAGCACCGAAGGTGGCTGGAAATTTTGGCTTCTTATGATTTTGGTATAAAGTATACTCCTGTAAAAAGAAATAAAGTAAGGGATGCTCTTAGCAAAAGTCATCAGAATGTGGTGTTGGCTATGTTGGCAGAATAGAAGGATCTAAAAGCTTTGGCCAGCTGCGATATGCAGTTAAGATCGACAGTTAGTTCTAGTCAGAGTACTGCCATATTGTCCTGGTTTGAAGTTCGACCAGTGTTGATCGAGAGAATTACTTTTAAATAGAATGAGGATCCATTATTAGCCGAGAGGATTAGAAGGCTTGAGGTTGGAACGGAGGTCTATGATTTGAAAGATTTTTTTCTTGACTAGAGAGGATGGTTGACAAAGAAGGGATGGTTATGTGTCTTAGATGTTGAGAACTTGAGGAGAGAAGTTCTTAAAGAATGCCATCGATCCATGTTCACAGTTCATCCTGAAGGGATAAAAATATATCAAGATGTGAAGAAGAGCTTCAATCGGGAAGGCATGAAGAGGGATGTTGGCTTTTGGGTTAGGAAGTGTGCAAACTATCAACAAGTGAAAGTCGAACATCAGAAGCCGAGTGTGTTACTTCAAACTATAGAGATTCTAGTTTGGAAATGAGATTCAATATCCAGGGATTTTTTAGATGGGTTGCTAAGGTCAAGTGGAGGAAATGAGAGTATATGGGTCATTGTGGATAGATTGACCAAGAATGCCTATTTTATTCCAGTAAAATCGATCAGCACAACACCTATTTTAGCAAAGTTGTTAATGAAGAACATGGTTACTTCATGGAGTTCCTATTAATAGTCAGCGAAAGAGATGCTTTATTCACTAGCAAATTCTAGAAGAGTCTACAGGATGTTAGGCACTCAACTCAAGATGAGCATCGCATATCGCCCATAGAAGGATGGGTAGCCAAAGAGAGTCAATAATGTACTCGTGGATCTGTTGAGAGCTTGTGTGTTAGAATTTGGTGGATCTTGGAAGGATCACCAACATTTGGTTGAGTTTTCCTATAAAAATAGTTATCAAATTAGTATAGGAATGATGCCTTTTGAAGCTTTTTGTGGAAGGCCATGCAAATCCACTATATGTTGGTTAGAGACCGGAGACAGATTAGTTTTAGGTCCGGATTTGGTTAGGGAGGCATCAGAAAAGATTTAGTTGATCCAAGAACGGATGAGGGGAGCTCAATCTAGATAGAAAATTTACGTAGATAAGACGCGTAAAGACTTAGAGTTATCCGTTGGAGATAGGGTTTTTATCGAGGTATCACCAATGAAGGGTGTGGTACGGTTTGAGAAGTCAACGAAACTAGCACCGAGATATGTTGGTCCATTCCATCTTATAGAAAGGATTGGAAACCTCACATATAGAGTAGAGTTGTCAAGTAGTATAGGATGGCATTCAAGATACTTATCCTGATCTACTTTGAGGGTATGTCTATATTAGATTTATATAGATAATTCCTAATCAGATAGAATAGTATGCATGCTAAGAGTCATTACAGATGATTGTTATGTTTAGTACTTAGTCCTTACTGAATTTCGAGGATAAAATTCTTAAAGAAGGGGAGCTTGTAACAACCCTACTTTTTGATAACATTATTCAACAAATTTAGTTATAGAAATTAAATAGAATAATGTAAATGTTAAGTGATAAGGGGGTTGATATTTGAATAAATTTAATTAAGACCGTGCTTGATAAAATAATTAATGGGCTTAAGAATGGTTATTGAGTCTATTAAATTACATAAGGGTATATTAGGAATTTGTTGCCCATAACCCTTACCCTTATATATTTTAGTTCCTACCATTTGATTCCTCATTCACGTCATTTTGAAAATAAAATGTAAGAGGAAGGGGCTAGCCATTAATAAGAGAAACTCGATTAAAAGCTAGAGAATCAAGCTTAAGGGAAATCAATCTCAATCCAGTCTCCTTATCTAAATCAAGGTGTGTTGAATATGCGATTATATGATTTTTGTTTGATGATAATAAACATATATATATATATATATATATATATATTCGTGTAAATGTATTTTTTAATGTACTATTTTATTTTTCATAGATTAAATAAATATTTGCTGAATAAAAATAAATAACACAGAATTTGAATTCAAACAAAATTTTATTCAAACAAATATTTATTACAATCTTTGAATAGTACAAAGTTCAAGCTCTCACTATATATATCTAATTTCAATTACAGTACAACACTGATTACTTCACGATTCACTTTTACAAATGTCCTCACTACATGTCGCTCATTCACTCGTATTTTATCTTCAACTTTATTCCAAATTGAATCCAGCATCTGAGTAATCTGCAAAAATAAATATTGACACAGTAAAATTGAAAAGGAAATATTTTTGCAGTATAAATTAAAATGTGAATTTTGAAAATAATATTTGCCTCGGTTATTTGGGTTGTTTTTAATCATTTAATTTCAATTCATCATACACGAATAGCTTGTGACATATACAGTGTATCACTTTATATGCCACAAGGCCGTGCACACCGATATATACACTTGATTGACTTACAGGGATAGGTAAGCACAGGTCAAATCCAATATACTATATGCAACTCAAGTGCGATAAAATAAATGTCACAACTTTAAGCACAAGGTCAAATCCGAGCTACAAGATGGATTCAACTCAAGTGTAATGCACAGTCCAACTAAAAGTCAACATGCTCATGAAGGACTGCACAAATTCAAGAAGGCACCAGACCACAAACAAAATGCAAAAGGTCAACTCACTGACTCAACTCAACTGCAGCACCAAAGCACAAAGGGTCGAAAAACCAAGTTCAGGTTCATTCAAGAAAGCCTGTACATGAAAATGAAATACAACAGACTCAAGTCTGCAACTCAAATTGAAGCCAACACACTAATACATATGATACACCAAGTACAAGGCACAATAAAACAGAAGCATGGCAGAACTTAGTATACACTCGAGGCACAGTGCTATCAGGTTGAAGACACATTACAGTGACAATATGAAGACAGCAAATATAACATGCAGTTTGCTGTGATACAAGGAAAGATCAACGAAACTAGAGGCAACTACAATGCAGCAAACAAAAGTACAGCCTCAATAATGAAGAGAAAGTGAAGATTCAAATATCAATGCCACTGCCTCAATAGTTATAGTGCAACAGGTCCAGGCAGCAAGCATTCATGAAACATAAATACAAACTGAATGACTCAACTGATACAAGTGATATGCACTGTGCACAGTGAAACTCAAGTGTTCAATAATACAACTCGAAGCAATGCACCAAGTTCATATGTACAGCAAACAACACAAGTGCATAAAGGCAGTGAAATGATGACTGGAAACACAGAACACAATACAACATGAACCAGACACGAGCACAGTTAAAGTTCAAGGTAAACTAGAGGTGGCAACATGAAACTTCATCAAACCATAGAATACAAACTATGACACTAGACCATAAATCCAAACCATGTTCTACAGTCAAAGCATCATTAACAAAGTGATACAAAAGTTCAGCGAACAAGTGAAGTATACTTGTGCAAATATATGTATAACAAGTTCAAGCTGCAGGTCAAAGATATAATGACCAAAGTTTCGAACCAAAAATGAGGTCGCGCGTGTTTTCAAACCAAATCAGTGATGGAGACACAGAGAAGAACCGGAAATTCACAAAGCATTTTAAGAAATCAAAATGGCCGAAGTAAACACGATCAGTGTCAAGGCCGAAGTCATCAGAAAAATAATGTTGAATTCACAAATCAACATCGAAGTTGACCAAGTCAGAAATCAAGTATGTGTAAAAATTGAAAAAAGTCAAAAATTAACTCCAAATAAAATAGGAAAGTTGCTACCGTAACGATCAAGGAAGGATCGAACGGCTTCAAGCTAAAACCGTGACAGTGAAGTAAAGGAAAGATACGTATGAACAAGTCAGAAATATCCAAAGCATTAAAACAAAATCAAATGGCCGAGAATACTCAAGTGACGAATTCAATCAAATGGATTCGAACAAATATTCAAGGGCATCGAATTATATATAAGCAACATCATTGGCAGTTCCAAAATTACCGGAGTTCAATCGAGCATAACAGAAAAGCATAAACGAAAATGACATACCAAATCGAAGTCGAACTCCATCAAATAGAAGCAGCCAAAGTGAGCAATGAGGAAACGATCGATCAAAGCTACTCGCGATTATCCACGCGATTGATAAACTTAGAGTCAGGCGCTTCGAAAAGCCCTAATTTTTAATCAGAGTGGAACAAAGGGAACGAAGCCCTAATTTGCAAAGACAAGGCCACCATTAGCATAAAAACAAGGAAGCAGGCCGATATAGATAGAAGAATAAAAAGGGCCGGCTTTTCTTCCTTTTTTAATAAGGGCTTTTATTTTTTTAATTAGGGTTATTTTAAAATTGTTTTTAAATTTGTATTTCAATTACAAACCACTGTAATTTCTAGTCGTGTGATTAGGGCACAAACTACGTGGCGTAGTTTGAGAATTCGCAACTCAGTGGCTGAGTTGTGGCAGGGTTTTGAGCATAGAGTTAGGTTAATCAGTAGCGGGTGTCACGAGTTTACCTGTGTAAGCGTGTGACTACTTAACTTCTAGTAGAAACCTTGGGGGCAGCACGTAGGCAGGGTTTTGCCGAAGCTAGGTATATTCTGCTTCGTTCTATTTCTGCATTTTATTATTCTGCTATCTGTGCTGTTATTATTCTGTGATCTGTGTTGAAATCATTTTAAGAGCTTCCGCAATAAATTTTTATAATTAATACTGTCACCCTATTCACCCCCCTCTAGGGTGAAATCGATCCCACAAGTGGTATCAGAGCCAGGTTAAGAAGTCGATTTTTGGTTTTTAAAAATTTGATTTTTTTTTTCAAAAATCAATTTTTGTTTTAAAAAGTTGAATTTTTAAAATGGCTTCTTTTAATAATACTTTTGCTGAGGGTCAGTCCATAGTTAGACCACCAATGTTCAATGGTGAATACGCCTACTGGAAAAATAAAATCAAAATTTTTCTGAAAACCATTGACGCTTGGAACATTGTTGAGACAGGTTATAGAGCACCAACTATAATTGTAGATAATCAGGAAGTAGATAAACCGATGGATCAATGGACAGAGCTAGAAAATAAATTAAAAAATACTAATGCTAGAGTTATGAATTCTATTATCTGTTCATTGGATCAAATTGAATTTAATCGTGTCTCACATTGTCTAACTGCGCAGGAAATATGGCACACACTAGAAGTGACTCACGAAGGAACATCTCAAGTCAAAGAATCTCGCCTTGCCATGCTAAGCAGCGAATACGAGAATTGCACAATGGCAAAGTAAGAAAATGTTAAAGAGATGCATGGACGACTTTCGAATATCGTATACAAATCAAAAGCTCTTGGAAAATCATAAACAGAGTTGGAGATAGTCCGAAAAATCCTCAGAGTCCTTCCACGAAGTTTTGAAGCCAAAGTGACTGCCATTCAAGAATCAAAAGATTTGAAACAAATGAAAGTCGAAGAACTCATCGGAAATCCCACCACTTATGAGCTAGAAATGAAATTCAAGGAAAAGCGTGAAGGAGGAGATACTCGAAAGAAATCTATAGCTCTCAAAGGAACAACAGAAAGTGATGGTGATGATAATGATGTCGGAGCAGCAGAATTGGAGCTGATAATAAAGAAAGTCAAAAGGTGGAATTACAAAACCGAAAATCCAGCTCTAAATCGAAAATTGAAAAGTAGAATAAATAAAATATTAGACAATCCAAAAGAACCGAACATCATCTGTCATAATTGCAACCAATCCAGACACATCAAGCCCAATTATCATCAAAATCGACATGACTTTGAAAAGAAATCAAAAAGGAGAAGTTTGGCAGCCACGTGGAATACCAGTGATGAAGATAATCAAATACTAACAGTAAGAGTGAGAAAGCAGACATGTGTCTTCATGGTGAAATAAATGACAGTGATGATGACGAGCCAAGTGAGGTATCAAAACTTTCTCATTCAGAATTACTTATATATTTCCACGAAGTGAATGGCTGTTTTGAACGACTTAGGGAGAAGTATGCCAAACTTGAATCACAAAAAGATACTTTGATAGATTTAAATAAACAACTTGACCAATAGGTAAAACCTATCAAAGCAGAATCCCTAAGTGTGATAAGTGTCCAACATTCGAAGAAGAAATTAAAAAATCAAAAATTAATATAAAATCACTTGAAAATGAAATTCTGATTTTGGAACAAAATGAAAACACTAGGAGAGAGAATTCTATTAAAAAGTGCACACAATTGTTAAACGAAAATGAATCTCTCAAAATACAAGTCCAACAATTGTCAACGACTTTAGACAAATTTTTAAAAAGTGAAAAATCGTTGAATATGCTATTAGGAAAGCAAACTGTTAATACGGTTAGACAAGGACTTGGATATAATCAATCTGAAAATGTTGAAAGCAATATTAATCAAGAAAATTCAATGTGCACAATTTGTAGAAAATATGGACACAATCACAATAATTGTTGGTATAGACCCAAACATGTGAAAACTATACCAATTTGGGTTCCAAAAGGCACAAATATAAAATCTCTCAAACTTAAAAAAATTGGGTGCCAAAAGGAACACATGTAATTAATTTTGGGTCTTCACAAAATTATTTTTCTAAATATTCTGCCACTAACAACCATAGACCTATAAAAACAAATAGGTCACAAAAATCTTTTCCCGTGTAGGTGTGGTGACAGGCTAAGGAACAACAACAGTGTTATCTGGATTTTGGCTGTTCTAGAAACACAACAGGCGACAAAGAAGAGTTCCTTAGCCTAGTATAAAGGTGATAGAATCACAATGGACAACAACGAAAAATATCGTAAAGGTAAAACAGGTGATGGTATTTTTATTTGAACGATATATTAAATGTGATAATCTACACCATAATATAAGTAAAATCAGCCAATAATGAGATGATGAAATAATGATGATTTTGATTCTGACTTATTCAAAATTGTTGGCCAATTATATTCTTATGCCAAAAACATTATAAAAATCTCTAGATTCTTTGAATTACTTCATATATATTAGTTTGGATTAAAAATAGTGTTTGTTGGATGATAATACATTTGGTTACAATACGGCTAACTCTATATTCATGATTTCTGATTATTTACATGGCTTCAATTCAAATTCAAGAGAATGTCATTTAAATTTCTGTTAAAATTGAGTTTGAAGTTTTTTGGTGCACACTTCATGGTCTGATCTATCAAATTCAATTAGTGATAATTTGGAGTGAAAGAGAAATTCAGATGCAGATCACACTGGTAATCTAGTTGATAGAAAACTTACTAGTTGAACGTAATTTTCAGTAACTGCATCGTTCATTTAAGAAAATATCTGCATATTTTTCAATTCAAATAATTTTGAAATAGCAGAAAGTTTTCTCATATAACCCCTTCGAGAAAATCATTTTGACCATATTTTCAGATTAGTCATTTTGAAAAAATTAATTTTATTTGATTTTAAATGAAAATTTTGACTGATCCGACTCCCTACTGATTATCAAAAAGATAAATAGTGATAGAAAAGGTGATGAGTGTTGATAATTATCATACATTACTCAAGACAGTATATTTAGAAAATTTCTTTAGAAATTCAAACAAGAGTTATAAAAACTTTTGTTGGGTAAAGATTCCATGACCATTTCTATTTCTATCATATTTCTATCGACCATCGCTCATCAAAAATTTAATATAGTTTGTCGATATGTGGTACTTTAAACAGGAATCATTCGTTTTTCATAATAAAATAAAATCCAAAGTATTCACTCTCATTTAAAAGTCCTCACGGTTATGCATGGGTGAATTACTTGGAATTTGTTATGTGCTTCCATGCTCATTTAAAAGTCCTCACCGTTATGCATGTATGGAACGCATATCAAAATTGATTTATTAAATAAACAAGTTGATTCTAATCCCATTTAAAAGTCCTCACGGTTATGCGTGGTTAGAAGATACTTGAATTCATTTTTAAAATTAAATTGGAATACTACTAATCTCATTTAAAAGTCCTAACGGTTATGCATGATTAGTAGATATTCAAATTCCCGATATAAATGTACCACAAATAGATACAACTGCATGGTTTTATCTGATGACATCATTTCCATTATTTCAAAAAGTGGAATATGCGCCTAACGAGGGTAGTTATGATTTTTGTTTGATTTTTTATTGAAGTTTAATATTTATATTCAATTGAGTTTTAATGTTGGATTAATATCGATCACTTTATCTCTATTTTCTCTAACACTATCACTCTTTTGTTGATAACAAAAGGGGGAGAGAAAAGTTAAGATTTTGTCAAATAAAATCAAGCAAAGGTCAAATATTTTCCATTTTCATCTAGGCTCATTTGCATATTTTTATTTGTATGCATATATGTAGGGGGAGTGTTGTGTAGGGAGGAAGCATTTAAATAGGGGGAGCAATTAGAGTATATCTATGATCAAATACATTTGACATATTCAAAATCTTAAATATATGTTTGTTATCATCAAAAGGGGGAGATTGTTGAATATGCGATTATATGATTTTTGTTTGATGATAATAAACATATATATATATATATATATATTCATGTAAATATATTTGTTTATGTACTATTTTACTTTTCATAGATTAAATAAATATTTGCTGAATAAAAATAAATAACACAGAATTTGAATCCAAACAGAATTTTATTCAAACAAATATTTATTACAATCTTTGAATAGTACAAAGTTCAAGCTCTCACTATATATATCTAATTTCAATTACAGTACAACTCTGATTACATCACGATTCACTTTTACAAATGTCCTCACTACATATCGCTCATTCACTCGTATATTATCTTCAACTTTATTCCAAATTGAATCCAGCATCTGAGCAATCTGCAAAAATAAATATTGACGCAGTAAAATTGAAAAGGAAATATTTTTGCAGTATAAATTAAAATGTGAATTTTGAAAATAATATTTGCCTCAGTTATTTGGGTTGTTCGTCATCATTTAATTTCAATTCATCATACACGAACAGCTTGTGACATACACAGTGTATCACTGTATATGCCACAAGGCCATGCACACCGATATATACACTCGATTGACTTACAGGGACAGGTGAGCACAGGTCAAATCCAATATACCGGATTCAACTCAAGTGCGATAAAATAAATGTCACAACTTTCAGCACAAGGTCAAATCCAAGCTACAAGCTAGATTCAACTCAAGTGTAATGCACAGTCCAACTAAAAGTCAACATGCTCACGAAAGACTGCACAAATTCAAGAAGGCACCAGACCACAAACAAAATGCAAAAGGTCAAGTCACTGACTCAACTCAACTGCAGCACCAAAGCACAGGGTCGAAAAACCAAGTTCAGGTTCATTCAAGAAAGCCTGTACATGAAAATGAAATACAACAGACTCAAGTCTGCAACTCAAATTAAAGCCAACACACTAATACATATAATACATCAAGTACAAGGCACAATAAAATAGAAGCATGGCAGAATTTAGTATACACTCGAGGCATAATGCTATCAGGTTGAAGACACATTACAGTGACAATATGAAGACAGCAAATATAACATGCAGTTTGTTGTGATACAAGGCAAGATCAACAAAACTAGAGGCAACTAGCAACTACAATGCAGCAAACAAAAGTATAGCCTCAATAATGAAGAGAAAGTGAAGATTCAAATATCAATGCCACTGCCTCAATAGTTATAGTGCAACAGGTCCAGGCAGCAAGCATTCATGAAACATAAATACAAACTGAATGACTCAAGTGATACAAGTGATATGAACTGTGCACAGTGAAACTCAAGTGTTCAATAATACAACTCGAAGCAATGCATCAAGTTCATATGTACAGAAAACAACACAAGTGCATAAAGGCAGTGAAATGATGACTGGAAACACAGAACACAATACAACATGAACCAGACACGAGCACAGTTAAAGTTCAAGGTAAACTAGAGGTGGCAACATGAAACTTCATCAAACCATAGAATACGAACTATGATACAAGACGATAAATCCAAACCAAGTGCTACAGTCAAAGCATCATTAACAAAGTGATACAAAAGTTTAGTGAACAAGTGAAGTATACTTGTGCAAATATATGTATAACAAGTTCAAGCTGTAGGTCAAAGACATAATGACCAAAGTTTTGAACCAAAAATGAGGCCGCAGGTGTTTTCAAACCAAATCAGTGATGAAGACACAGAGAAGAACCAGAAATTCACAAAGCATTTTAAGAAATCAAAATGGCCAAAGTAAACACGATCAGTGTCAAGGCCGAAGTCATCAGAAAAATAATATTGAATTCACAAATCAACATCGAAGTTGACCAAGTCAGAAATCAAGTGTGTGTAAAAAGTGAAAAAAGTCAAAAATCAACTCCAAATAAAATAGGAAAGTTGCTACTATAACGATCAAGGAAGGTTCGAACGGCTTCAAGCTAGACAGTGAAGTAAAGGAAAGATACGATATGAACAAGTCAGAAATATCCAAAGCATTAAAACACAATCAAATGGCCGAGAATACTCAAGTGACGAATTCAATCAAATTGATACGAACAAATATTCAAGGGCATCGAATTATATATAAGCAACATCATAGGCAGTTCCAAAATTATCGGAGTTCAATCGAGCATAACAGAAAAGCATAAACGAAAATCACATACCAAATCGAAGTTGAACTCCATCAAATAGAAGCAGCCAAAGTGAGCAACGAGGAAACGATCGATTAAAGCTACTCGCGATTATCCACGCGATCAATAAACTTAGAGTCAGGAACTTCGAAAATCCCTAATTTTTAATCAGAGTGGAACAAAGGGAACGAAGCCCTAATTTGCAAAGACAAAGCCGCCATTAGCATAAAAACAAGGAAGTGGGCCGATATAGATAGAAGAATAAAAGGGGCCGGCTTTTCTTCCTTTTTTAATAAGGGCTTTTAATTTTTTAATTAGGGTTATTTTAAAATTGTTTTTAAATTTGTATTTCAATTTCAAACCACTGTAATTTCTAGTCGTGTGACTAGGGCACAAACAACGTGGCGTAGTTTGAGAATTCGCAACTCAGTGGCTGAGATGTGGCAAGGTTTTGAGCGTAGAGTTAGGTTAGTCAGTAGCGGGTGTCGCAATTTACGTGTGTAAGTGTGTGACTACTTAATTTCTAGTAGAAACCTTGTGGGCAGCACGTAGGCAGTGTTTTGCCGAAGCTGGGTAAATTCTGTGTCGTTCTATTTCTGCATTTTATTATTCTGCTATCTGTGATGTTATTATTCTGTGATCTGTGTTGAAATTATTTTAAGAGCTTCCGTAATAAATTTTTATAATTAATACTATCACCCTATTCACCCCCCCACTAGGGTGAAATTGATCATACAAGGTGAATAATAATTCCTTCTCTATTTTTGTTTTAAATCATATGTTTTCAAATTTAAAGGTAAAATTGTTTTGATGGTGAATTGGATGATGATATGCTAAAATATTAATTTTGTTGAATTTAAACAAGATTGTTTAAAGGGAAGTATACACGGTTTTAAGGAAAAACCGATTTATGTTGATGTTTAAATGCATTGGAAAAATTTTATGTTATGTAAAACATGATTTTGAAGTTGGGTTTCAATTTTTATAACTTTCCAAGCTATGGAGGATTGTTGTAATTTCCAAAGGAAATATAGTTATTTGAGTTTATAAATTTATTTTGGAAAATATGCTAAGAATTCGGGTTTGGAATTTTGATATGTCAGAGAACATGATTAAAGTGAATATCTAGAATTTTTGGGGATTTTTGCAAAGTAATTTGCTGTGAAAATTAAATTCATTTTAGAAGAGGGACTTCTTTGCAAAATTGGTTTTGCTTAATGGAGGGCTTAACCATGCTTTAGATTTGAAATTAGCGGCAGTTATTTTAGAAAAGAATTTGAAAAAGTTAATGCAACCAATTTGGTGTTGACATGTGGCAGGTTAGTTAGAAAAAGGTATGCTTTAAGTAGTATCAAATCATGTTTACTCAGAAAAGTGGATTATGAATACATTGGGAAGTACCTTCCGATAAAGAGCTTTCTCCTACAACCTAGTCAAAACCTACTAAGCCGAAACCAATACACAAGGTATCACAAAGATGGTACGTAGTGGATTGGAGAAAGGCGAAAGATTAGACGTCGAAAGCATAGCTTCCGAAAGATTCGATACCGTGGTTTTTTTAAAAGAAAAGTGCCTACCTATGTTTGTTTAAGCCTTCAAAGGAGTTGAAGCATAGGGTTTTGAAAGGGTTGCCATTTGTATAAGTTTTCTTTAGAATGGGTTCTTTTACTTATGAAAGAAAGGGTTCCGACCTAGTCGAAGCCCTGCTACCGTTCTTTAGCTTTCGAAGGTGTAGAAGTCATCAATTCTTTTGAAAGGTAGTATTTGATTTAAATTTGTTTTAATTCACTTCCTAAAGGCTTTCGAAAGGGTCTAACATTTTCGAAGGCAATGGCTTCTATTAATCGGCTAATTTTCTATCGGTTTAGAAAATAGTCGAAATTTTTTAAAATAAATTTAACCGCAAGCGCACGGTGTACACACTTGTAGTACGTGGCGAATAAGGGTCGATCCGTAGGGAATTGTTGATTTTAAACTTCTATTAAATCAAATTAACCAAAAATTTAGAGAGAGATTAGCAAGAAAATGTAAGGAAATGACAATAGGAAAGTGATAAAAAAACATGAGAGTAGAAAACAATATAGAGATATGTTCACTCTCTACATCATATAGTTCAACAAAAATGAAATTATGATCTCTCTTTTTGGTCATTAGTGAATTTAAATGATATGTTTATCATAAATATAGCTTATTTGTGCTATTAATTAGCCAACATAAGCCATCAAACTATAACACACCCCTTAAACCACTTACTAGTTCTCATGAAAACAATAGCAAAGTTGAAAATGAAATCTGTTTTAAGCATGGCCTTTTAACTATTGTTTAAAAATATAGGCCATCAAATTTTGATTTCACATTCACTTCATTACCATCATCATCTTTAGATGAAGAGGTAATTATTGTTCGTGATTATTTAAGCATAGCCTATTTGTTACGAACAACATAAACTATCAAATTCAACAGGAAACAATAAATCACATCAATATTCCTTTAAGCACAAAAGAGACCAAAATTATCAAAATGTTGAAGCCTTAGAGGCTTCATTACCCCTAAATTGAAGGGGTTAAGCTCTCATTTTTGTTATCATATGAACAAATGTGGCTAGCAACATGAAAGCAAAAGGAAAAGAAAATGAAACTAATGAAAAAGAAAAGCTAATTAATAAGAATTAAAACTAATCTACTTTGCATGAATGTAAATCTACACTACCAACTTTAAAGTAAATGAACAAGAAAAGTAAAATGAACAAGTAACTAAATTTCATAAGAAAAATAAAGTTACATGAAAATGAAAATAAATGGCTAAGTAGCCATGAAAAGAAAGAAAAGTGTTTGATTTATTTTTGAGCCTAAACTAAAACTAAGAGAGACTAAGTAAGAGAAGGATTACATAAAACATAAGGGCATAAATACATGTGTTAAAGCCTAATTCATATTTTTGGGGAATGCCCAAAATACCCTTGAGAAAGTGTGGAGGCCAAATAATCGTTACCTTTTACTAATCATTAGTTAAGTGTACATGAAGCCATAAACTCCATAAGCATGTGCATTAGCCTCTAATTGAAAATCAAGGTAAGTGGGTAGGGTCCTCCATGTTCTTTACTTTGAATTATTTCCATCCTCGTTCTTTTGTATCTTCTTTGTGCATGCATATTTCATCATAAAACCACTTGTAAAATTCACCAAATTTCCTATAAAACAATGTAGAAAATTCCAAGTAAATTTTCACAATTTAATAAATGCACAAAAATGACCATTTTACCCCTGTATAAAGATAAATATGTGATACTTTGAAAATAATTTGAATTTTGGTTGGAACAAGTTGAAATACCCAATATGATCATTTATTCAATTTAAATAGATTAAATATGGTGGTAAAAATATGCATATTTACGTGCACATCAAATACCCCCACACTTACCGTTTTACTCGTCCTCGAATAAGGAAAAAACTAAGATAAATCTGTTTTCCTAGGGAGCACGATTGCGTTGAGCGTATGCAACAAGCCGTTAAACCTCTGGGTGTCCCCAATAGGACTAGTGTTATCTCGTGAGGGTTTTCAACGGATACTACCCACAAAATCCAAATGCGGGACGGAAATATTTACAAAATGCAAGATTTATTTACAAAGAGATGAATGCGAGTTTTTGAAAATATTTACAATGAAGGATTTATTTTTAAATTGACACAAACAAGTTAAATATAGGTTTCGGTTATTATCTTGAAAATTTATGTCATTTACTCGTCGAAATTTCCAACAAAAATCAAGTTATCATAACAAATAAACAATAGTTTACTCATTATTTCGGTTGATAACGAAGTGAAATCATGAAATAGATCCTTAGTTGATTATCAAAGTTTATCAAAATGGTATTTTCATTTCAATTCAATAACAAGTCAAATCAAATAAGTTAAAATAGTACTTGGATTTCATTTGCTTACTCTCTCTTATTTTTTTGAAAATTTTATTGATATTCACAACACTTACATATGCCTAACTCGGATAAACTGAGGCAAGATATATTATCCATGCACTTCTTTGTGGACTTATGTGAGGGGAATACAGAGCGTGGCAAGTGAACACATGAGTGTGAACACCTATTGACTGTAGGCGTTATTAAAAGAATTTTTATATATACACCTAGCTCAGACAAACTGAGGCCAGATATACCGATCGTGCACTGCCTTTCGAGCTTACGTAAGGATGGTATAGAGCATGGAAAGTGTACACACAAGTGCGTACACCTGTTGACCTAGGTGTTAATAGAATACACACACACACACATACACACACACACATACACACACACACACACATACAGATGTTTTGCGTTTTTTTTTTGTTTTTTTTTTTTGAAAATGAAAGTTTTCCAAAATCATCTTAGCACCATTTAACTTATAAGAAAAAAAATGTTATATCCTTTTATTTGAATTCACCACTTTTTAAAACAAAGATATTCAATTAGGATAGTTCATGATTAACATGTAGAATCTTCCTATATACTAATTAAATTATTGTTATTTGTAATCAAACTTCATTTTTATTTTATTAAGACGAATAAATTTTTAAAATTTTCAATTTAAACCAAAACTATATATTTATCTTATAGCGTTTCTTTAAAAATAAATCAAAAGAAAATTTATTTTTGGGATTTTTTTATTTTTTTTAAAGAAAAAGCAAAAATAAACCATGAAATTAAAAAAAATGAAGATGAGTCTCCCTCCCCCCCCCCCCATACACTTGATTTTGACTATGTCCCCACAGTCAACCCAAGTGGAAGGAGAAAAATAAAAACATAACCTTTATTTAAATGAAAATGAAAAGATGGTTATTTACATGACATCAGAAAGTATGCCGTTAAAGAGTAAATGAAAAGGTCTTTCAAAAACCGATTCATATGTCTCGTCAAGTATACGAGACATAGCTTAAACTCGAAAAACCAAACATTCAAAGATTTCAAAGTTGAATGTTGTGGAAAAACAAATTTCGTTTTATTAAGAATCGAATAAGTTGTTTTATTGTCGATGATTTTTGGGGTCGATAAAACAATTAATTGAAGTTCAAGTTTATCTTCACTAAATTCAAGATTGTCATTGATTTAAAAATCAAAATGATGATTCAAATTGTCCCCTTCAGAGCTTAATGACTCGTTTTCAAAAAGTCCATAAAACTCGTGTTCGTTAAATTCGACTTCCTTTGTTGGATTATCAACAACTTTATTGCATAAATCAAGTTCAAAATTCAAAGTTGTTGTATTCAAATTTTCAGACAAAGGAAGATCAAAATTTAAACCGAGTTTCTCACCCTCAAAAGAATTGAAATCCAACTCAATTACTAAATTTTCCACAACTTCGTTAAGATCATCATTTTCCATTTCAAAAGTTGTTATTTGAAAATCGTCGATTTGGGTAAAAGATGGATTATCGCTTGACTCGTCACACGCTCGGGTTTGAGTATGTTTATCACGTTGATTCAAATATGTTTCGAACACCAAATCCATGTGATCGTTGTAAATTCATTCATTTGTTCAAAAAAATCAAATTTGTGATTATTAACTCGAAAATTTTCGATTTGGATTTGTTGAGAACAAGAATCGTCAATTTCGATAAAAAGTGGACTATTATTTGATTCTTTACAAGTTGAGATTTGATTATGATTTTCATGAAAATTTTATATTTTTCAAGTGCTAAATCCCCATTATTTTTTTCCATTTGCTCAACAAAGTCAAATTCATGATTGTTAGTTTGAAAATTTTCACTTTGAATTTGTTGATAACCAAAGTTTTCAATTGTATCGTGGTCGAGATTATTCCCTTTGCCAAAATTATTTAAAAATTGGTTCACATTTTCATTTTGATTTTTGAAATTCATTTTGAAGTTCGAAATTGAATTGGCATGGGCAATACTCGAAACCATTTGAATTTTGAATTGAATTCAAATTTTGAAATCCTTGACTCGAGTTATTACACAAATTTGAATTGCACAAATCATTTATATTTTGGTTTTGCTGTGTAGAGAAGTCAAGTAAAGACGAAATGCTATTTTTGAGATTGAGGGTTAATCATAGTTTTGAAAACTTTGTTGTTAAAAATTTGAATTATCTACAAAACAGTTGCCGTTAAAATATCTATAAGAATTTTGAGTGAAATTATATGGATTATATTGATTTTCACAATTATTGTAAAATTCACGTAAGTGAGGAAACTCGGACATTTTCAAGAATGTTTTTTATTTTTATTTTTATAAAGGAAAAATATTTACAAATAGAATTTATTTTTCAAAATGGAAAATTTATTTTTGTTTTGTATTTTGGTTTTTCAATTTTTTTTTGGGTTTTTGGAAAGATTTTGTATATTTTTTTGGATTTTGATTTTCTAATTTTTTTTGGGATTTTTTTCAAAATTTCAAAGGGAAATGATTTAAAAAAAAATTCAAAGAAAGAGGAAAAGGAATATTTACAATTTTTTAGTTTTTAATTTTGATTTTTTTTTAAAATATGCGTGAACTAATGCAACTAAATGAATGTAGTGGTTAATTACAAATGATTTATCTTAAGTTAAACCAAAATTGTATAATCACACTTTATCTTAGATCAACAAGATAGTTCTCAGCGAGGTAATAGACAGGGGTTATCGGTGTACCACAAATCACCGTAACAATGCAACCGAATGTTTAAGTACCTCTAGAGAAATAATTCGGTATAATATTTACGAACCACCGTAATATTTATAACTGATTATTGATCTGCCGTAGCCTAGATGCCAAAAAATTAAATTGTTCAAATAAGACAATTTGTCAATATACAATTAAGTGCTATCGATGTCTAACCGTTATTATTAATCAAAATCGAGGATGAAATGCAAAACAGAAATTAAACGTGTACTAACAATGTAACTACGAATGAATTTTTGTTTTTTTTTAAATGAAAATGCAAGCAACCAACAATGTAATTCAAATAAAACTATAAATGAAAGCAGAAATATTTTTTTCAGCTAGCAAGCGGAGCAATTTACTTTGGCTAGCAAAGCAAAGCACGCAACTCTTCCTATCCGCTTGGGCAACTTGGAAATAAAAATAAGATATATATACAATTTTTTTTATGATAAAAATAAAACAAGACTAAAAGATAGCAAACTAATTTTTTTTCTTTATTTAGAAAAAAACAAATTAACACAAACCAAAACAAAACAAATTAAAAGAAAATTTAGTTTAGGCATATATATATACATATATATCTTTTAAAAAATTAAAACTGAAAGAAAACTAAGATCAATTCAAGTGAACCCAAGTTATAAAAACAAAAAAAAAAAATTATAAAAAACAAAAGGAACAAAAAGGAGAATGGAAAACAAAATAGGAAAAAAAATTGAAAAGCCCACCCGGCCCAAACTTTTACTTCGTTTAAACAAACCACACTAGTTTTTCTTTCAATTTTGTTTTATACCGAATAACAGAACTTCCCCTTCTTTAATCAATTCCAAGATTAATTCTAACATTGAAATCACTTTCCAAACTCGAAACTTAGTCGACAATTCGATTCATGGGGAGGGAGGCGAAGGAAGCTTGCGTATGCGGGCTTTGGATTGAGAGGTGGACTTGGCGAATTAGGCGGATTGAGGAGGTGCTGCGGCCGATTGCTTGGAGTTCGCTATTCTGTTGTTCGAATTGAAGGAGGTCAATATGGGTTTCGACGAT
Source organism: Allium cepa (assembly GCA_030765085.1). Taxonomy (NCBI): domain Eukaryota; kingdom Viridiplantae; phylum Streptophyta; class Magnoliopsida; order Asparagales; family Amaryllidaceae; genus Allium; species Allium cepa. The sequence continues at coordinate 504,429,978 of CM060945.1, forward strand.
TTTCGTGAGGCAATTTGAGTACAGGTTGCACGTTGTAATTGCGAATTTCAGGGAGGAGGTGGTCACTGTTTCGGGGAAGGCGACGCTTGTTTGGATGATGTCGAATTAGGGATTTCGATTGGTGGGTTTTGGTTGCTGTGATGGATTTGGTTGTCGACTTCGAGTAGCCTGGTGTCGTGACTGCTTTTGGATTTGGCAGATGACTTGGGGTGTTCGCAATTTGAGGTGATTGGTTGCAGTGGTTCAGGGAGGCAGGCGATTTGTTGCTTCACAATTGCAGCAATGACGAGAAAAATGGTGAACTGCAGTGTGTAGTAGGTTGGCAATGACAAGGTTGTGATGAGTTGGAGGTTGACAGCGTAATGATCAGAACAGTGGGAGGAACTGCAGTGGTAATATGGAAGTAATGTTTGAAGTAGTTGTAGTTGTGTTTGAAGCAATGTTCGATTGGGAAAGTTGTCGTTGCAGGCAGATGGCAGTTTGTATGGTGCAGTGTGTATAAGAATGGGTGAGTTGCTGTTTGAAATGCTTCAGGGGGACGAAGATTGTTTGCAGTGGGATATTTTGGACTGCTGTGTTCAGGTAACGCGATGTTTACAGAAATTCATAGAAAGTATGTATTGTTCAACCGTTGTTGTCTGCAGTTTTGTATTGTGGCTGTTGTCTGTCAGTGGTGAGTGTGGATGACGTGAAGGCAGGGGAAGGAAGGTTTATCAGTGGGCGTAGCCGTGATGGTATTCGGGTGGAGGATGTTGAAGTAGAGTTGATTGGTTGTGGTTGAGGGGGTGATGGCTTGTATCTGTGATGCTGGTTGTATAATGATAGTTTCTGGTGATGTATATGCAATGGGAAGTCGATCAATGAAGTGTTTTGTATGGGATGAAGCAGAAGTTTAATGTTTAGTAGAAGTTTGGGGACAGAGTGAATGCACAGTGTATTGAAAAGGAGATGAAGGTAGCAGTGTGTGGGCAAGATGATGACTGATATGGTGGTGACAGAGAAGGAAATTTGTGGTTTGTAAGTATACAGTGTTCTCTGGTATATGAAGTGGTGATAGGCAGTGGTAGATATGGGGCAGGAGTTTGTATGCACATAAGTGCAAGGGGAAGTAGCAGTTAGAGTGGTTGGACTGTGTGAAGTAGATGTTGGCAGGAGGAGTGTTATGGGAGGAAGAGTGAATAATAGTGAGAAGATGGTGGCACTGTGTTATACGGCAGGTTGAAGATGGCCAAGTTCAATTGAATGTTGATGGTTTCGAGCTGTAGAGGATCACTGATGAAGTTATCGAGATGTAGATTGCAAAGGTGGTCAGTTTAATTCAGACGAAACTTGAGTGATGCGGTTGGTCAGAGGTGATATGTGGTAGGGGATGTGATGGCAGGAAAACAGTAGCAGTTATGTGGTTATGGTTTGAAAAGGGTGTGATAATGGTGGCAGCTTGCAATGCTGTAGGTAAGAGTTCGTTGATGGGTTGGAGAGGATGGTGAGCAGTTTGTTCAGTGGCGTTTAAAATGCGCAGGGAAGTGCACGGTAACAGTGTTGAAGAGATAGACTAAAAGAAAATGTAAGCAATTTGATGTAAATTTTGTATAAAAAGAAAGTTGTACGCAGAAAATTATAATTAAAAATAAAATGGAATATTTTTTTTTTTTTTTCATTTTCAATTGAAGTTGTGTAAATTATTTTTTCTTCTACATATGGCAATACACAATGCAAACAAAAAGAAAACAAGAACACAAACAAATATACACAAAAATCAAACACAAGCAATTTTTTTTAAAGGCAACACGCAAAGCACACAGTCAATAAAAATCAAACGACAAATTATTCGAAGAATAGAAAATCAAAATTAAAACAAAAATTTCCGGCAACGGCGTCAAAAACTTGTTCATCGACTAATTTTCTATCGGTTTAGAAAATAGTTGAATTTTTTTGAAATAAATTTAACCGCAAGCGCACGGCGTACACTTGTAGTACGTGGCGAATACGGCTCAATCCGTAGGAAATTGATGATTTTAAATTTCTATTCAATCAAATTAACCAAAAATTTAGAGAGAGATTAGTTAGAAAATGTAAGAAAAATGACAAAAGGAAAGTGATAAAAATATGAGAGTAGAAAAACAATTTAGAGATAAATTCACTTTTTATATCACATAGTTCAACAAAAATAAAATTATGATCTATCCTTTTGGTCATTAGCGAATTTAAATGATGTGTTTATCATAAGTGTGGCTTATATGTGCTATTAATTAGCTCAACATAAGCCCTCAAACTATAACACACACCTTAAACCACTTACTAACTCTCATGAAAACAACAACAAAGTTGAAAATGAAATCTATTTTAAGCATGGCCTATTAACTATTATTTAGAAATATAGGCCATCAATTTTAATTTCACATTCACTTCATTACCATCATTATATGTAGATGAAGAGGTAATCATTGTTCGTGATTGTTTAAACATATCCTATTTGTTATGAACAACATTGACTATCAAATTCAATATTAAACAATAAATCACATCAACATTCCTTTAAGCACAATAGAGATCAAAATTATCAAAATGTTGAAGCTACATGACTAGAGGCTTCACTGCCCCTAAATTGAAGGGGTTAAGCTCTCATTTTTGTTATCATATGAACAATAGTAGCAACACGAAAGAAAAAAGAAAAGAAAATGAAAGCTAATGGAAAAGAGAAGCTAATTAACAAGAATTAAAACTAATCTAATTTTCATTAATGTAAATCTACACTACCAAAATTAAAGTAAATGAACAAGGAAAGTAAAATGAACAAGTAATTAAATTACATAAGAAAAAGAAAGTTACATGAAAACGAAAATAAATGGCTAAGTAGCCATGAAAAGAAAGAAAAGAGCTTGATTTATTATTGAGCCTAAACCTAAACTAAGAGAGACTAAGTAAGAGAAGGGTTACATGAAACATAAAGGGTATAAATACATGTGTTAAACCCTAATTCATATTTTTGGGGAATGCCCAAAATACCCTTGAGAAAGTTTGAAGGCCAAGTAATCATCAGCTTCTACTAATCATCATTTAAGTGTACATGAAGCCATAAACTTCATAAGCATGTGCATTAGCCTCTAATTAAAAATTAAGGTAAGTGGGTGGGATCCTCCATGTTCTTCATTTTGAATTAATTCCATCTCCATTCTTTTGTATCTTCTTTGTGCATGCATATTTCATCATAAAACCCCTTGTAAAATTCACCAGATTTCCTACAAAACAACGTAGAAAATTTCAAGTAAATTTTCACAATTTAATAAATGCATAAAATGACCATTTTACCTCCGCGTGAAGATGGATATGTGACATCTTGAAAATAATTTGAATTTTGGTTTAAACAAGTTAAAATACCCGATATGATCATTTATTAAATTTAAATAGATTAAATATGGTGGTAAAAATATGCACATTTACGTGCACATCAGCTTCGAAAGGGGTTTCAACACTATCCTTCAAAGTTTGATTTAAATGGTTTAGAGCTTTCGAAAGGATTGTGCCGACGCCATCATGTTTTCCCCAATCTTTGTAAATGATAAAGGGTGGCATCGAAAGAGATGCTTTTGCCTTTGACCCAAAAAATGTTTTAAGTATAAACCCAATGTATTTGAAATGTGGACTTTCAATGGTTTTGGCTCGAAAGAGGTATATTCAAATGGTTCCGAAACTATGCTTCCAAAGTTATATGTTAATACTTTAGTACAATTGAAAGGTTTCAAAATGAAGGTTTTAAAGTATTGGAAGGGTAGGAGCCTAATGTTTTAAAGATAGATTTTAGTGCTTTCGAAGGAGTTCATCCTATGAAGTCGAAAGCAAGGTTTTGAAAGGTTTTTAACCCAAACTATTTTTAAAGGAGAAAACCCATGGCTAAATTAAAGGATTTTTTGTAATGATTTTAAAAAGCTTTACTTGATAAAGTTATAGGTTAAAGGGATTAACAATGTTTTATATGAAAAGTCTTTCAAGGACGTTAAACCCAAAGGAGTGGTATTGTTTTGTAATTATGTTTGCTTCTTCAAATATAAATATATTCACATTTTAATGAACCAATAAGAAATTTGCGGGGAAAAGGTTAGAAGAACTAGGTTGATCGACCTAGCGGTGAATACAAATTGATTAAACTCTTGGATGAGTAGATTTGCATCCAAGAGATCCGGGAGACCGAAACATGCGATGCCTAAATATGGAAGCTGTCAAGGAGACAAGTTTCCCATGAAAACTATGTTATAAAGGGTGGTTAGCAGGGGCCAGTTGGTTAAGAGTGATCCCATGGAAACTATGTTCAGATTAAGTTATTAACAGTTGTAAATAAGTTCCTAGTCAACCCATAAAAAACTCGGATAAGAAGAAAAGATATTTGCAAGGGCCAATAGGTTCCTAGTAAACCCAAGAAAACTAGGATAACGGAGAAGTTATTAGAGTAACCAATATGTTCGGTGGAACCCATGAATCAACTAAACCCACGGGAATGGTAGTGATAAGTTAATTGACAGCAGCCAATAGATTCATACAGCGTCCATGAAAACTATGAAATAGGATAGGGTGTCCATTTATTATATAAAGGTTATTAGTGTGCCCATGAAAACTAATATATTAATAGTGACCCTAGAAACTATAAACATGATAGGGAGTCAATTAAAAGGAGAATGGGAAATCTAGTATTTTTAAAATGTTCTCTATAACGACCCGATTTTTTGACGCTCGAAAATTGGCGTCAATACGTCCACTGTATCAAATATCGAACAATCGAATGCCGGAAAAGCGAACCATTAGGGTTAAAGAAGAAGGAGATAGAAGAAGAAATAAGAAATAATATCAGAATCACACAGTCGCAGCGGAACAATATATAATAGATAAATGACTAATCTTTAAACAAAAAGAACTATATCTGTTTTATGCATTACATCATCCGAGTACAATATCAAAACAATTATTTGACAGTTATACTAACTTGTCCTCACAAAATCTGACTATGTAGCTTTCACTGCACAACGGAATATGATCTACGGGAATACGCCTCGTTATCCAGCTCATCTCATGAGCTCCACAACAGCCCATCAGGAATCTGTACTTTATAATACTCGGTCTGACCCGAGTATTATAGGTAAATAACACCAGCGTCATTCTGGAAAACCAGCGTGAGAAAACACATTCAATTGGATTATTAAAGTTTTCAAATATTCTTTGAAATCAAAGGTATCTCGTAAGACCACACAACAAATAAACATGCCGATTTATACCTTACGAGAACCAAAACATTTCTTATAAAATCCTCTGATATTATAGTAGTGTCCATATACAAATACTGATTCAAATAGCTGAAATTGTTACATTATTAAATTCCAGCAATACTAGGCTCTACAATCAAAACCGTAAAGGGCACGTAGGGAGAATGGATTTCCATCAATGGCAGGGCTACTGGGGTACCGCCCATCACAGTACGTGGTCTAGATCACCGTATCGAGGATCCACCCTGATCCCCTACAACATAAGACCGGGGCTACCCCTTACTGGATAGTCCGAGTAAGATCACCATGCGTTTGGAGTCAGCAACCGCTCACACAGTCGAATAAAAGGGACATCTAGACAGGGATGACATCACACTAATTGGTTGCTAACCACTTAGCCTTGTGTCCACCTCCCCTGTTTTAGCCATTCCTGGTTGATGAGGCTCGAGGCTATGAGTTACCTTTTTAGTACACATTCACTTAGAATGCTCATCGTCCTCCTGATGATGTTCTGATAGCATTCATCCATACAAGTCCATTACGGGTTCGAACAGAACCAGAGGCACTATTCCTACTACATCCATTTTGGAATCACCCTTAGGATTAGTAGCGATTAGCCCTTGCACTTTACTGCTCCATGTTTGACTCCAAGCTCTTGTCTTCCTCCTGAAAACATTCAAACCGGATCGAAGTGGTTTTTGGGAAATTAATCCCGATCCCGGTCTCTTTGAAACGATCAGAGCATTGGCCAATATTGATAATCGGTTATTTAGCTATCAAATAACATCCACAAACAACCATCAGGCTTTGATAATTTTCCAAATTATTTATTTCAAAATAACTTCGCAAGATATTTTCTATATTTAAATCCTTTAAAAATAGTTTTCAAATCACTTTTCTCTCGCGGAATAGATTTCCAAATATCTTTTATTTCCACTGAAATTCACCAAGTCTTAATACTTAGATTTTAAAAGTAATTTAAATCACTTTATACAAAAATATATACTTTAAAACATTTAAAACAAAAACTATTTTAAACACTTTATTTAAAATACTAATTATGAAATTTTATAATAATTTCTCATGTAAAACTTAAGCCAAAACAAATCTTAAAATAAAATTTATGAAATTCTATACACGTTTTTCAAATAAAAACTTTAGCCATGCTATCTTTAAAATAAAACTACTTTATAAAATATAAAGATTTAATAATTATCTTTAAAATCATAATAATAGTCAAACCTTTCAAAAAATTACTACTATAGTTAATTTAAATAAATATTTACTTTTAAAATTCAAAAACAATACAAAATAATAAAATTTCTCTTAAAACATTCTTTAACAATCACTTTAAAACCTCTAACTTATACTTGGAAATCTTTCTTAGAAAATATACTCGGCTTTTCAGAGAAATACACTTTCCTTTCCACACCTTTAAAAATAAGTCACTATTTATTTTTAAACAACTCACCCTTCCCTTATAAATTTCCATCCTGAATTTATACTTTCAAATTATCCTCTGAGAAATATTTCACTTTATTTATAAACCCTGTTTATAAATTTCGCAAACTCATTCTCCTTATTCACAGTTTTCAACACTTAGTAGGGTTTCAAATCGGTTTCCAAATCCAACTCCATTTAAAAATAAATTCCTTTACTTATCCAATTTTATTTCAAGACTCATTTATCCCATAGTTACACCTTTATTTATGATTTAAATTCTTACTTAAATCGAAAATACCAATTTCATATTTATTTCAAATTCGCCTTTTATTTTCCCAACTCATTTCAAATCTTAAATTTTAAAAATATATTTCTTCGTACTTTACAAACAATATTTTTTAAGTCTTTATTTTAAATAAAATCCTTTTTCATTCATTCAAACCCCTATTTTCTCCCATCATTGAATTTAATATATAGAATTAAAATCATTCCTTTATCTCTTTCCAAATTCATTCCTTTAATTTATTTGAATTTACTATAATTATTTTACTTAAAAATTTCCCTTTTTATTTCCTTTTAAAAATTCAACTCTATATAGATTTCATTTTTTATCAAATACTGATATATATTCAACCAAGCCATAGCATTTTAAAATTTTAATTCCAAATAAAATCAATATAATCCATCACAGATTATCACATACATCACATTACTGAATATAAAATAAGTTCAACATTTGAGAAATCCAATTGGATCCCTCCAACCTATTTCCTTGCATCCACAAATGTTAGCACAATACTTCAAAATACCAATCCCGCTTCAAGGCGGGATATTAAGGAATGGAGGGTCATCTGCTATTATACGGGTCGCATAGGTCTCATCCGCTATATAATGCGGAAAATCAATCACTCCAATATATATATACACATACTATTATATATAATATCGCATCCAGTCAATTCAATTATTCAACCAATAATTTAAATTAAACTATTTAAATTAAAAAGATAATCCGAATGAGTGAGATTAAATCAACTTTGCCTTTTAATTTGCAACCCACTCCAAATCGGCTTGTCTTTCCGCGTTTTCCATACCTTGTACAAACATTATCCGATTTATTAACATTTTGAAAAAATCCAAAAATAAATTATCATTTAATAAATTTCATTAACTAATTTTAAATGATAATTAACTAACCTAGTTTACAATTTTTTTATCTTGAATAAATATACAAGTAATATATACAATTATTACCAGAATTTCTTTTCTTTTCTTTAAAGTCAAACTTATATTTTTTCGAAAAGTAATATTCAAAACTTCTGTTCTAATTTAACTAGTCCAAAATGTCGGTTTTAAAACTCCAGATTTTTTTTACTAAAACTTTGATTATGTAATAATAACTCATGCTTAAATAAATTATCAGAAAAACAAAAAAACAAACCTCAACCCGTCGACCCTCAGATCGTGAATTCCTAAACCACAAATCGAGAAGCATGCTACTCGGCACGCAGCTGCTAAACCGCTCGAGAACCCATCTAACCCACCTGTGTCCACACGTCACTCAAAATCCGAGTAAAATGAAACTCCAGATTTCACCGAGCCAGGCCGAGTATCTAAGCAAGAGCCACACCCTGGAAGATTGATGAGGAGAACGGTGGCTTCGAACTACGGCAGATAATAGACTGATAGAGATAAAATAGGGTCTGAAGTGAAGCTAACGCGAATAGGCATCCTGAATGCAATGGAGTTGACCTCAATAACACAGATCCTTGCAATCGAAATCCGATCAAATGCAAAGTTGCAGTGGAGAGCGGACGACCGTTGGAACGAGCGATTGTGCACAGTGGCTTAGGGCTTGCGATGTGGCTGATTTGATGGATAGTCGCCTCGACTGGAACTATAGTAGATGGTTGTGCAGCTGACGATGGAATTCTGGTGCAGTGGTATCCGGTGGCCAGATATTGAAATGATTCTGAGAAGGACCTTAACGATTTCTAAAGATTGATTTTTTATTCAAACAAGGCTGTAAATTTTCAGAAAGAAAGAAAAGAGGAAAGAGATAACTATTTGATCTGGTAATTTGAATTGAAAGAAAGAGGAGAAGGGTGCATGATTTATGAAAAGAAGATGGATTTTTTTTCGAATGAGAAAGCAACATGATTTAAGGAAAATGGGAAACGTGTTTGAATCATCTTGTGTTCAGACATTTCCTAGCTACAGTGGAAATTGAAACGAAGGCTAAAAGTTCTGATGGTGCATATAAATGTCAATCCAAATAATATATGTTTATTTAAAAATTATAATTGGCTCGAATTTGCATCACAAAATCTCAATCTCTCATCGAGGCGTGCCGCTAGGCATTTATAATGTTAAACCCATATTTTGAACGCAATGGAAAAGGTTTCGAGTCCTAATTCGATCGTATGGAGAAGATAGCATTTTGGACCAGTTATTATATTGAATTTTCGATATAAATGTTAGCGCGTTTATCTATCGTACGGCCACGCAACAACTCCAAACACTCTGAAATTTGAAATTCGATAATAATACAATATTACGGATCTAATGGAACTAGTTTCGTCGAAATTTGAGACCGTGCCTCGGAAGGCTATTTTTAAATATCAATTTAAACAATATATTTTCAACACTTAACAAAACAATTTTAAATTCAAGTTTAACGCTTTTACTATCTTCATTACTATCAATATAAATTTTACAAGCCTTTAAGTTTTTCTTAATAAGCTTAAAATTTCAAATTCAATCATTTACCCAATTTCCAATTATTTAATTAAATAATTAAATCACTCAATAAATATGGCATTTGAAATTCAAGTTAGAAGTTAACTTTTAAATATTTAAATCCATTTAAATATTCCAATTTCAAATGTCAAAAATACCGGGTCGTCACATTCCTCCCCACTTAAAAGAATTTCGTCCTTGAAATTACAAGTTAAGAGGAATGGTCCATAGCCCGTTAACTATTTATCCCAAAACCAAACAGTTTAACAACAGCCAAAATAATCTTTTTACCTAGAGACACGCTATCACCTACACTAACTTTTCTATCTCATCCATAGGTTTCAAACAAAATTATTTGCTCAACCATATCAAATTTTAATTTGAAACCAAATTTGAGACTATTAAAATTTTCTCAAAAATTTTCTAACTCCCTAAATTTCGAAAATTTTGGCCAGCAGGTTTTATAAGGGAATTTGAATTGGTACAACTACAAAATTCCTCTACGGGCCTCCAGGTTTCAAAAGAAAACAAAACGCCAAGTGGCTAGATCAGAAAATCATCAAATTTCATACAAAAATTTAAATACATACCTTTTTGTCGGGCCATAAAATTTTATCTCCTGAAATCAAATTCATCAATTTCATTCTTGCTTTTAATTACCTGTATACTACTAGCAATAATATCCAATCACAGCGTTAAAAATCATTTTATACATTTCTTTACAACAATTTCAATATCTATTTCTTTCAAGCCCATATGATATACACATATCATCCATACGCAATATCAAATCTGATCGCTCACTCAATCACACAATTTCATTTCCGGACTAGTATCGTTCACCCGACTCCCTAGTGCGGACTCAGATCTAGTTTCTTGATCAGAAATCGTCATTCTCCTTGCATAATCCTAAATTATGACAGAGAATTTCAAAACCAATCAAAAATCCATATCCAGGGTTCACCGTCGAAAATCTAGTGGAAAATCTCAACTCGGATCGATATAATTATCTCGAAATTCTGTGCTCGAATCTGGATCAAATCATTATGCGAATAAAATAATATACATGCATCCTATGTATTTATTTCCAATTGATTATTAGCTATATCAAATTTTCTTTTTATTCACATTTATTTTGATTTCTATTTACTTATCCACACCTATTCCATTTCACACTTAACCTTTATTCAACATTAACTTAGAATATTTTCCCAATACCAAATTTGACTTAAGAATTTCACCATTTATTAAGTCAATATGAATATTTTATGTACTTCTTATGACTACTATAACTACACCACTTAAGCTTTCACATCTAATTTCTTTTAACTGAATTTCCAATTCCCTTTCTGAATTTAGTTCCTTTCAAACCATATTTAATTTTTCATTTCTTTAATTAGTTCCACTTACTAATTCATTTTAAATCTCAAACACTCTTTATTTCCAAACTTTAATTATTCTTAGTCCACTTCGAACTAATTCTTCAACTTCATCTTACTTTACACAATTTAAATTAAATATCATCCCAATATTTAATTTCAATCCCATCTACTTATAAATGTAAATTCATTTGTACATTTACAAATCTATTTCCAACAAATAAATTTTATTTCAATAACCATTCTACTTAGTTTACTTAGAATTTTTTCTCAAATTCACTTTTATTTAACTAGATATAGTTAGATTCCAATTAAATTCAAATTTGAACTTCTATAAGTTTTTTTTTCACTTATTTAAATTCCATTTGCTAACTTCTTTTAATTCACTTCTTTTAATTCACTTCAATTAATTAGCTTACCTTCCAACTTATTTTGTTTTCACACTTACTTTTATTTAATCCTTTTCAAGTTGAATCTTATCCTAACAATTCCAAATTCTACAAGTTTCCAAACTTATTTATTATTTCAATCAAATAAGCATTTTAAATAAGATCCCAGAGTTTAAACAATTGTTAACATTTCAAAACTATTTTTGAAATAAATTATATACATATTTCGTTTGCATATCAAATTATCCTTTAAATTTTAAAACCAAACCTAGCTTTACAAACAACACCAATTTAAAATGTTTTGGTAGCAATTTCTCTCTTGAAAACTCAAAAATGAACATCGATGATGCTGCAGTCATCACTGAAGTTATTTTTTAGCGACTAAGTGAGTTCAATGCTTTTCTTCTTTTAAAATATTTCAAATATTTTGAATTTCAAACCCCACCAGATTTCATTTCCAATTCAAAGATATTTCCCAAATAAAACCTTTGAAAAATCATTTCCATATCCAAAGGAATTTAAACTTTTTCCAAAATTTCAAATGTCCAAATCCTTTCAATCCATATTCAAAAATTACTCTGGAATTTTTTTTTCATTCCCAATTATAAACCACATTTACAATTTATATTTACAAATTCCATTCTATTAATGAATTTATTTCTTAACTTCTGGTTATGATTTCAATTTCTAGTTCAATTTCGATACAACAATGACAATAATTTAATATTATCATTCCTAACATCCAAGCAACCATATATAATTATAATAAATTATTTTTTTCATATATAAAAATAATTTTTGGGGAAAATTATTTCGTTTAACCTATTTAAAAAATACCATGTCGAATTGTTCTGTACAAGTGTTTAGAGATCCATATTAATAATGTTAATTACTCGTATTGACCAGAATCCATAAACCACTCAACAAACCAATCAACACAACATAAAACAATTTTATATTCACTAACAACTATGCGCTCATATCTATTAATATACTCAAACTCATTCTAGAGTATTTACGGACTCTATTTCCAATGAGTAATTCCCACCAGAGCTAAGTACTCGCTTAACCTTCATCTCTGATACCAACTGCAACGACCCGATTTTTCGACGCTTGAAAATCGGCAACAATACGTCCAGTGTATCAAATGCCGAACAATCGAATGCTGGAAAATCAAACCATTAGGGTTAAAGAAGAAGGAGATAGAAGAAGAAATATGAAACAATATTAGAATCTCACAATCGCAGTGGAAAAGTATATAATAGATAAATGACTAATCTTTAAACAAAAAGAACGATATCTGTTTTATACATTACATCATCAGAGTACATCAATATCAAAACAATTACTGAACATTTATATTAACTTGTCCTCACAAATGCTGACTATACATCATTCACTGCACAGTGGAATATAATCTATGGGAATATGCCTCGTCATCCAGCTCGTCTCCTGAGCTCCACAATAGTCCTTCTGGAATCTGTACTCTATAATACTCGGTCTAACCCGAGCATTATAGTTAAATAACACCTGAGTTAGTCTAGAAAACCAACATGAGAAAACACACTCAATTGCATTATTAAAGTTTTCAAAAATCCTTTGAAATCAAAGGTATCTCGTAAGACCACATCACAAATAAACATGCCGGTTTTTAACTTACGATAATCAAAACATTTCTTATAAAATCCTCTGATATTATAGTAGTGTCTATAAACAAATACTTATTCAAATAGCCGAAATTGTTACATTATTAAATTTCAGCAATACTAGGCTCTACAATCAAAACCATAAAGGGCACGTAGGGAGAATGGATTTCCATTCATGGCAGGGCTACTGGGGTACCGCCCATCATAGTACGTGGTCTAGATCACCATATGGAGGATCCACCTGATCCCCTATAACATAAGACCGGAGCTACCCATTACTGGATAGTCCGAATAAGATCACCCTGCGGTTGGGATCAGCAACCGTCCATACAGCCGAATAAAAGTGACCTCTAGACAGGGATGACCTTACCCTAATTGGTTGCTAGCCACTTAGCCTTTTGTGCACCTTCCTTATTTTAGGCATTCCCGAATGATGAGGCTCGAGGTTATGCGTTACCTTTTTAGCACACATTCACGTAGAATGCTCATTGTCCTCTTGACGATGTTCTGATAGCATTCATACATACAAGTACATTCCGGGTTCGAACGGAACTGAAGGCACTATTTCTACTACATCCATTTTGAAATCACCCTCAGGATTACTAGCGATTAGCCCTTGCACTTCACTGCTCCATCTTCGACTCCAAGCTCTTGTCTTCCTCATGAAAACGTTCAAACTGGATCGAAGTGGTTTTCGAGAAATTAATCATGATCCCGGTCTCTTCGAAACGATCGACGCATTGGCCAATATTGATAGTCGGTTATTTAACTATCAAATAACATTCACAAACAACCATCAGGCTTTAATAATTTTCCAACTTATTTATTTCAAAATAACTTCGCAAGATATTTTCTATATTTCAATCCTTTGAAAATAGTTTTCAAATCACTTTTCTCTTGCGGAATAGATTTCCAAATATTATTTTATTTCCATTGAAATTCACCAAGTCTTAAAACTTAGATTTTAAAAATAATTTAAATCACTTTGTACAAAAATATGTACTTTAGAACATTTAGAATAAAAAATATTTTATACACTTTATTTAAAATACTAGTTATGAAATTTTATAATAATTTCTCATGTAAAACTTAATCCAAAACAAATCTTAAAATAAAAGTTACAAAATTCTATAAAAGCCTTTCAAATAAAAACTTCGGCCAAACTATCTTTAAAATAAAACTACTTTATAAAATATACATATTTAATAATTATCTTTAAAATCATAATACTAGTCAAACCTTTCAAAAAATTACTACTATAATTAATTTAAATAAATATTTACTTTTAAAACTCCAAAACAATTTAAAATAATAAAATTTCTCTTAAAACATTCTTTAAAAATCACTTTAAAACCTCTAACTTATACTTAGAGATCTTTCTTAGAAAATATACTCGGCTTTTCAGAGAAATACACTTTCCTTTCCACACCTTTAAAAATAAGTCACTATTTATTTTTAAACAACTCACCCTTCCCTTATAAATTCCCATCCTGAATTTATACTTTCAAATTATCCTCTGAAAAATATTTCACTTTAGTTATAAACCCTGTTTATAAGACTCATTTATCCCACAGTTACACCTTTATTTATGATTTAAATCGAAAATACGAATTTCGTACTTTATTTAAAATTCACCTTTTATTTTCCCAACTCATTTCAAATCTTAAATTTTAAAAATATATTTCTTCATACTTTACAAACAATATTGCTTGTCTTTATTTTAAATAAAATCCTTCTTCCATTTATTCAAACCATATTTTCTCCCTTCATTGAATTTAATATATAGAATTAAAATCAATCCTTTATCTCTTTCCAAATTCATTCCTTTAATTTATTTGAATTTACTATAATTATTTTTCTTAAAAATTTCCCTTTTTATTTCCTTTTAAAAATCCAACTTTATATAGATTTCATATTTCTCAAATTCTAATATATATTCAACCAAGCCATAGCATTTTAAAATTTTAATTTCAAATAAAATCAATATAGTCCATCACAGATTGTCACATACATCACATTACTGAATATAAAATAAGTTCAACATTTAAGGAATCCAGTTGGATCCCTCCAACCTGTTTCCCTGCATCCACAGATGTTAGCACAATAATTTAAAATACCAATCCCGCTTCAATGCGAGATATCACGGTGTATAGGGTCAACCGCTATTATGCGGGGCACATAGAGTCTCATCTACTATATAATGCGGGAAATCAATTACTCCAATATATATACTATTATATATAATATCACATCCAGTCAATTCAATTATTCAACCAATAATTTAAGTTTAACTATTTAAATTAAAAAGGTAATCCGAATGAGTGAGATTAACTCACCTTTTGCCTTTTAATTTGCAAATCACTCCATATCGGCTTGTCTCTCCACGTTTTTCAGACCTTGTATAAACATTATCCGATTTATTAACATTTTGAAAAAATCCAAAAATAAATTATCATTTAATTAATTTCATTAACTAATCTTAATTGATAATTAACTAACCTACTTTACAATTTTTTTTGTCTTGAATAAGTATACAAGTAATATATACAATTATTACCATAAATTATTTTTTCTTTTTTTTAAAGTCAAACTTATATTTTTTTCAACAAGTATATAAGTAATATTCAAAACTTCTTATCTGATTTAACTAGCCCAAAATATTGGCTTTAAAACTCCAGATTTTTTTTACTAAAACTTTGATTATGTAATAATAACTCAGGGTTAAATAAATTATCAGAAAAACAAAAAACAAACCTCAACCCGTCGACCCTTAGGTCCTGAATTTCCAAACCACAAATCGGGAAGCATGCTACTTGGCACGCAACTGCTAAATAGCTCGTGAACCCATCTAACCCACCCGCGTCCACACGTCACTCAAAATCCGAGTAAAATGAAACCCCAGATTTCACCGAGCCAGGCCTTGTATCCAAGCAAAAGCCACACCCTGGAAGATTGATAAGGAGAACGGTGGACTCGAACTATGACAGACAACAGACTGATAGAGACAAAATAGGGTCTGAAGTAAAGCGAACGCAAATAGGCATCCTGATGTAGTGGAGCTGACCATTAATAACATAGATCCTTGCAATCGAAATCCGATCAAATGCGAAGCTGCAGTGGAGAGAAAATGGGCGTTGGAACGAGCGATTGTGCACGGTGGCTTAGGACTTACGATGCGGCTGAGTTGATGGATAGTCACCTCGACTGCAACTGTAGTAAATGGTCGTGCAGCTGATGATGGAATTCTGGTGCGGTAGTATCCGGTGGCCAAAAATTGAAAAGATTCTGAGAAGGAACCTTAATGATTTCTAAAGATTGTTTTTTATTCGAACATGGCTGTAAATTTTCAAAAAGAAAGAAAAGAGGAACGAGATAACTATTTGCTCTGGTATTTTGAATTGAAAGAAAGAGGAGAAGGATGAATGATTTATAAAAGAAGATGGATTTTTTTTCAAACGAGAAAGCATCATAATTTAAGGAAAATGGGAAACATGTTTGAATCATCTTGCTTTCATACATTTCCTTGCTATAGTGACAATGGAGAAAAGGGCTAAAAATTTAGGTGGTGCATATAAATTCAATCCAAATAATATATGTTTATTCAAAAATTAAAATTGACTCGAATTTGCACCACAAAATCTTAATCTCTCATCGAGGCATGCCGCTAGGCGTTTATAATGTTAAAACCTTATTCAGAACGCAATGGAAAAGGTTCTGAGTCCTAATTCGATCATATGGGGAAGATAGCTTTTTGGACCAGTTATTATATTGAATTTTCGATATAAATTTTAGCGCGTTTATCTATCGTACGACCACGTAACAACTCCAAACTCTTCGAGATTTGAAATCCGATAATAATACAATATTAAGGATCCAATGGAACTGGTTTCGCCAAAATCCGAGACTGTGCCTTGTAAGGCTAATTTTAAATATCAATTTAAACAAAATATTTTCAAAACTTAAAAAACACTTTTAAATTCAAGTTTTTTATTATCTTCAGCAGAATCAATATAAATTATACAAGCCTTTAAATTATTCTTAATAAGCTTAAAATTTCAGATTCAATCATTAACCCAATTTCCAATTATTTAATTAAACAATTAAATCACTCAAATAGTGGCATTTGAAATTCAAGTTAGAAATGAACTTTAAAATATTTAAAATCAATTAAATATTCTAATTCAAATGTTCAAAATCCTGGGTCGTCACATTTTCATATCATCATAATATTTTGAAATGATTATGTTTTAACCATTATTGATGTTGGAGCACGGTATATGGTTTATAAAGGTTTTAGGATACTTGTGAGGGGAAACCCATTCCGCTAAGTGACATGGTCTCACTAGATATCTAAATGATTTGGGATGGTAGATTATCATCCATATCCTACTTTGTGTTTAACTCAAAGTTTATGTTTTTCCCTTAAACTCTCAGATACTCAATTGCTTTTTAGTAGTTTGAGAGTTGAGGTTTTTAGGTACCTCTTTAGATGGATAAAGCTTCGGAAGACATGTAGGATGCATGATAGCTATTTAGAGTTCCCTTTTATTTGATTTCGCCATGTTTTTTGTAATGGTAAAATTGTTATATTGCCTGTATACACTCTGATCATCCAAGGGGCATCATCAAATGTTGCTCTTGGCGTTTGTTGTATTAAATATATTTTCTTTAAACATGGTTTGTGATTGTGGGATTATGTAAAGAATTGGAAATATTTTGAAATGAAATGCGATTTTGTTTGACGTTTAATTTTTTTTCCATATTCATGTATTTCTTTGTATTAATGAATTTAACATCGTCGTATTTAGTCGTCAAGGATTAATAACTATGGATGACTGCAGCATCTGTAGCCTTCAGTTTTGGGCGTCCATGTTGGAGGATGTTACAAGATAGTCCATTTGTTAACTGATTTGTATGTATACATGATATTGCTTTATTGTTTTAACCTGTTTCAGTTACAGAATTAAAAATTTGCAAAAGATATGTTTTAAAAGGATATTAGTTAGGGGAAACCCACGATGTATAATATTATTCCCACCAGGCTTTATGTCTGACTTGAAGTTTATATTTTCCACTTAAATTCTCGGTTGCTCAAAATTTATTTTAGTAGACCGAGGGTTAAGGTTCTATAGGTTTAGTAGGTGGATGAATAAAGCTTCCAAAGATGAGAATGAGGTTGATGCTAGCTATATTTAGGAGTTGTTTAGTTTATTTCCATTGTACAGTATTAAATCTGTTACGATTATTTAGTACTTTGATCTTTAAAGGGGGCATCTTCATGTTTCGCTCTTGGCGTATTTTGTAATAAATTATATTTAATCTGAACCTGGAAAACGTTTGGGATTGTGTAACTTAGATATGAAATGTTATTTTGAAATGTAATCAGAAAAGTGTTATAACCTGTAATGGTTTTATTTCATATTCAAATGCTTCTGATATTATGGATACCATTAACAATGCCATATTTTGTCACCAGAAGTTAATTATATGGATGACTGTAGTATCTGAAGCGCTTAGCTTCGGGCCTCTAGATAGAGAATGTTACAACTTGGAATCAGAGCGTAGGTTCATGAAAAAACTTTAAACTAAAATGATTCTTGAAAACATAATCCTAAGGAATGGAGGTAAGATTGAGGTATGAGATAACACTATAGTAACCTACTTGTTTTTTCTATATATATATGTATACCCTATATCTCTATTCTCCTATCTCTTTTAGGTTATTCTTCTGTATATTACGAGGTTTGAATATAGATATAGATGCTAGAAGTGGAAGATTTAACCTTAGAGGGGGAAGCAGTGCTACAAATGGATATGCCAGACCAAATACGAGAAGGAATCAAGGTCAGGTACAAGCTGAAAATGTGGGTGCCGGAGTCCCACAGGTTGACATGGAAGCGATATATCAATTCTTTGTCAACATGATGCAAGCATGAGTGGTTGGAGGAGGATAACAAGAAGCTCTGATGGTGAATGACTATGCTATTATGAGTAAGGTTTATGCTTGGTTGGGAGGAAAGCCATTTATCGGAACTGAAGACGTCATTGAATTGGAGAACTGGTTACTGCACAGTGAGAGAATCTTTACAGATTTGGGGCTCAATGATGAGCAGAATAGAAGGCTTGCTTCAAGACCATTTCAGGGAGCCGCTCTATACTAGTGGAACAGTGTTACAGTTGGATTTAATGGGGAGACAATGACATAGGCTGAGTTCAAAAAGAGGTTTCGAGAGAGGTTTATATCGGAGATTGCTAAGTATGCTCTGCTCGGAAAGTTTGCTGAATTGGAGCAGGGAGACATGACTGTGCTTGAGTATGCGATGAGGTTCGAGGAGCTTGCAAGGTATGGCTATTATACGGAGGATATTGTGACTAAGAGGAATGAGAATTTCATTAGGGGGTTGAATCCTGAGCTTGCAAGGGTAATATTACTGCATATCAAGGAGCCATGTGATGTTGTAGTGGAAATGGCTTTGAGGAATGAGGAGATGCTTGCTTTTCAGGAGATAAATAAGGCAAAGGAAGTCCATGATCAGAAAACAAAGTTCTTCGATAAGAAAGAAGCTCAAATGGTGGAGCTACAAAGAAGGATAAGTCGGAGCTTGTCTGCTTTAAGTGTGATAAGAAAGGTCATTTTGCTAATGAATGTCGTTCTTAAGTGGGAAAGAAGGTGATCGGGAAAAAGAATATCAGGTGCTTCAACTATGATCAAATTGGATATTATAAGAACCAGTGCAAGGAGCCAACCAAGGATAGGAAGGGCGAAGTGTTTGCTTTGGAGCCAGCTACCTCGAGGCCAACAACAAAGGAAAAAGGAAAAGCTGTGCTAGGAAGTATTCTATTCGTGGTATATCAATTAGCATTCTGTTTGATACTGGTGCATCGTATTCTTTTGTATCTCGTTGTTTGGTAGATAAGCTTAACCTATAACTCTTATATTTAGTTACTTCCTTAAGGGTTGCAAATCCGATAGGAGGGTGTGTGACCCTTAGGATGAAGTGTGACCATCTAGAATTTGATACGTTAGACCATACCTTTGTTTTTAGTTTGCATGTGTTTGATTTCATAGGGTTTGGAATTATTTTGGGTATGGAATAGATTAGCTAAGTAAGTATGATGCTAGGATATTTTGCCATGATAGGAAAATAACGCTTAGGCACCCTGCTGTAGTGATCAGATTATATACACCATAAAAACCCAAGTAGTGAGGTGAATGCTTTTTTGGGTGTTGCGGAGGTAGAAGACGAGTTAAATCGAGTTTTTGTAGTAAGAGAATTCACGGATGTTTTTGAACCTGTAGTAGGACTACCACCTAAGCCATTGAGTTTCAGATAGATTTAGTATCTGGAGTAGAACCAGTAATAGACCGCCAAGCAAAATGACACCTACCGGGATAAGGGAGCTAAAGGTGCAGTTAGTGGATTTGGATGGCAAGAATTTTATTAGGCCAAGTAGTTCACCTTGGGGAGCAGCCGCAGCATTTGCTAAGAAGCCAAATAGATCGTTAAGGTTATACGTCGATTATCATAAGTTGAATGAGAAGACGATAAAGAATCGATATCCGTTTCCTAGAATTTACGATTTGTTCGATCAGTTGAGTGGAGCCAAGGTATTTTCTCATTTGGATTTAGCAACAGGTTTCTGTCAACTTAGAGTAGTAGAGGATATATTCCATTGATGGCGTTTAGAACCAGATATGGATCATACGAATGTTTAGTAATGCCATTTGGGCTAACTAATGTGACAGCATTCTTTGTAGATGTGATGAACCGAATTTTCGAGAGCACTTGGCGAGGTTCGTGTTAGTATTTATAGATGATATTTTGATATACTTTAAAGATGAAAGAGGGCATAAAGTTCATCTTAGAGTTGTGCTCGAGATGCCGAGGCAGCATCAACTAAAGGCGAAGTTTTCAAAGTGTCATTTTTGAAAGAAGGAAGTGAAGTTTCTTAGTCATGTAGTCTTAGAGAAATAGTTATCTAAAGATCCGACTAAGATCTAGGAGGTGAATAATTTGAAGAGACCCAAGACAGTGACTGAGATAAAGAGCTTTCTTGGATTAGCTGGGTATTATCGAAGATTCATAACGGATTTCTCATGAGTAGCAGCATCGATGACCAAGCTAACGTGAAAAGATGAGAAGTTTGTTTGGAATAATAAATATGAGGAAGCATTCCAAAGCTTGAAACACGTATTGACTAATGCACTTGTATTAGCTGTTCTAGAAGGAAGTTAGGATTTGGTGGTATATACAGATGCTTGTGGAACTAGGTTTGGAGTTGTGTTAATGCAAAGAGGTAAAATGATTGCATATGCTTCTTGATAGCTTCGACCGCATGAGGTGAGACACCCGACTCACGATTTGGAATTAGCTATGGTAATTTTTGCGCTTAAGGTGTGGAGGCATTACCTTTTAGGAGAATGATTTGAGTTATATACAGATCATAAGTCATTGAAGTATTTATTCTTTCAGAATGAGCTGAATATGAGACAGAAGAGATGGTTAGAATTCATAGCTGCTTATGACATTGTAATTGAGTACACATCAGGAAAAGGCAACAAGGACGTAGATGCACTTAGTAGAAAACATCAGAATGCAGTATTGGGAATGATAGCTGAATGGAGATATTTGAAAGCATTGACGACATGTAGAGCATAATGGAGATATGAAGCTGGATCTTGTGGAGAAACTGTAGTGCTATCATATTTAGAAGCTCGACCGACGATAATCGAAAAGATAGCTTCTAAACAGATGGAGGATGCAGTATTAGTTGAACGAATTGGGAAGTAAAAGGATGGAACCAAGAACGATGACCCGAAGGATTTCAGCGTGGCCAGAATGGGTGGTTGAGAAATAAAGGAAGATTGTTTGTTCTAAATGCGGGAGACATTAGAAAGGAAGTTTTAGAGCAATTCCATCGTTCGAAGTTCACTATTCATCTAGGAGGAACTAAGATGTATCAAGACATGAAAAGGAGTTTCTTCTGTGAAGGAATGAAGAGGGATGTAGACTTATGGGTAAAGCAGTGCCAGAACTGCCAACTGGTAAAGGCCAAACATCAGCGGCCAAGTGGGTAACTTCAGCCATTAGATGTTCTAGTATGGAGGTGGGATTCTATTTCTATGGATTTTATAGATGGTTTGCCAAGACTAAATAAAGGAGATGAAAGTATATGGGTCGTAGTGGACGGTTAACCAAGTGTGCCCATTTCATTCCAGTTAAGTCAACTAGGACGGCACGTGTTTTGGCTAAGTTATTTATGAAGAATGTTGTTAGACTATGTGAAATTCCTAGTAGTATAATAAGTAATAGAGATTCATTATTTACTAGTGAGTTCTCGAAGAGTCTACATGATACTTTAAGTACCAAGTTCACGATGAGTATGGTTTACCATTCACAGACTGATGGACAAACAGAAAGTATTACAAAATCTTAGAAGATTTGTTACGAGCATTTGTGTTAGATTTTGGAGGATCATGGGAAGACCATCTACACTTAGTCGAGTTTTCCTACAACAACAGTTATCAGGCTAGTATAGAGATGACACCGTTTGAAGCTTTGTATGGAAGGCCATGCAAATCTCTAGTTTGTTGGTTAGAGACCGAGGATAGGTTGGTTCTTTGTCTGGATTTAGTTAGAGAAGTTGTAGAGAAGAATGAGTTGATTTGGGATAGGATGAAGGAAGCTCGATCTATGCAGAAGAGTTATGCAGATAGTAGTCAAAAAGACTTAGAGTTCTTTGTTGGAGATCATGTTTTCATTAAAGTATCACCAATGGAAGGTGTAATCAGATTTTGAAGGTCAGGGAAATTGGCATCGAGAATTGTAGGACCATTTCCTATTGTGGAAAGGATCGAGAAACTCCCATATAGAGTAGAGTTACCGAATAGTTTAGCAGGAGTCCACGATGTTTTTCATATTTCTCTTTTGAGAAAGTTTGTACGAGATCCGAAGACTACTATACCGCCGACTATGTTATAGGACTTAGTAAAAGAGTCGAATATGACTATAGTTAGAAAGCCAGTTCGTATAGTCATGAGAGACGAGAAGAGGCTAAGGAACAAGACAGTTAGATTAGTTAAAGTCTAGTGGAGCAATGATGAGAGAGATTATACTTGGGAGACTGAGAGCGGGGTTAGAGTCGCTTATCCTGATTTGTTTGATGGTATCTTTTGCCCTTATGATTGATTTGTATGTGTACCTTATCGTAAATTCGAGGACAAAATTATTTAAGGAGGTGAGTCCGTAACATCCCTAATTTATAGTAACATGATTCAAGAAATTAAATTAGTAAAATTAAATGAAATAATGTAAAATGGTTAAGCAATCGAGGTTTGTGAAATTTGAAGTTAGTCGTGCCTATTAAACCAATGAACTAAGGGAAATGAAATAAAATACGTTAGTGTAGATGAGAAGGGCAATATAGAAACAAGTAACAATCTTATACCCTAAACCATCATGCCTTCTCATTTCATACGTTCTTAAGTAAAACCATATTAGAAAAGAAGCTGATCACCATTAAGAGAAAGCAAGTAGAAGAAAAGCTAAAATCAAGGGGAAGAAGCTAATCAACTTAATCCAAAATCAAATCTGAACTCCTTAACAACAAGCTACCGCATCTTACCTTTCGAAACCTCTTGCTGCCGCATCTTACCTTTCGAAGCAATTTTCAAAAGGGTTTCTTTGTTTTAATACCCAAACTGCTTCTCCAATGCTTTCTAAGGGATTAGTTTTGACACCACCCACTTCTTTTACTTAGGAAATAGATTTCAAAAGTATTACTTTCAACTTTCTTCTTTTTAGACCCTTTTGAGATTTTGAAAGATAAACATAAAGGTTTCAAAAGGTATAGTTTTGAATTTTTCCAAAAGGTTATTCCACATATTTTGCTTGAACCCAAATGCTTTCGAAAGGTTTGATGAATTTAATTCTTTCAAAAGGTTTAAGAGAAAGGTTCAAAGGGTGGTTCCCCGATGTTTTCGAAAGTTATAAATGGAAGGTTTCCAAAGGTTTTCGAAAGGCATATTTAAAGTGTTTTGAAACGAGGATTTTTAAGGTTTTAAAAGGCTTTCGAAAGAGTGGTTTTGAACGTTTTCAAAATATTTATTAAGAATGGTTTCGAAAGGTATGTTTTGGCCTTTTGGCCTAAGGTTTTACTTGTGTCGAAAGTGGTACTTTCAAGGGTTTCGAAAGGGGTACTTTCATTGGTTTCAAAAGATATTGTTTAAAGGTTTAGGCAAAGGTTTTGATTCTTTCATTAACAATGTTTTGGGAAAAGTATGTATACGACATGGCAAAGTGTTTTGAGTAAAGCATAGAATACTTTCCTTGTCTATGTGTGATTTAAAAGGATTAATTCATTTTGAAAGAAAAGGTTTTCAGGGAAAATTTATGGGTAGTTGACCCTAAGTAAAATGATTCGGATATTAGAATACCAGATGAGACTGGTGTAGGTTCTCGCCCTATTCTTTAGCTAGTAGCCCCTAGCTAATATATGTCTAAAATTCCAGTGTATAGGGCTTTGCAAAAGGTAAGACTAAAAATGATGTTACACAAAGAAAGTAATCTATAGAGAAGAGATAGGTTATTGGTGAGCTCGCAAAACCATTAAGATTAGTTGACCCTGGGAGAACTAAATTAGGGACAGACTGTCCAAAAGAGAAGTGTTTGACAAAAGTTAGATAGTCAGCTAAAGGTTAGTAATTAGCCAAACAAAACTATAGTGTTCGGACAAATAGTCCATTTGTTACCTGATGTGTAAGTATACATGATATTGCTTTATTGTTTTAATCAGTTTTTGTTGCAGGATTACAAATTTGCAAAAGACATGTTTTAAAAAGGTATTAGTGATGGGAAACCCGTAGCGGCGTGGTCACACTTAATATCAAATAACTAAGATGTATAGTATTATTCACACCAGGCTTTATGTCTGACTCGAAGTTTATGTTTTTCCCTTAAACACTCGGGTGTTCAAAATTGATTTGAGTAGACTGAGGTTGAGGGTTTATAGGTTTAGTAGGTGAAAGAATAAAGCTTCCAAAGACTAGAAGGATTCTAATGCTAGCTTTATTTAGGCGTTATTTCGTTTTATTTCCATTGTATTGTATTTTGTTTGTTATGACTATTTATTACCCTGATCATCCAAGGGGGCATCTTCATATGTCACTCTTGGCATATTTATGTAATAAATTATATTTGGTCTAAAACGAGGAAATGTTTGAGATTAACTTGGATATGAAATATTGTTTTGAAATGTAATCAGAAAAGTGTTTTAATCTGTAAAATGGTTTTATTTCATATTCAAGCGCTTCTGATATTACGGATATCATTAACATTACCTTATTTGATCACCAGAAGTTAATATTATAGATGACTGCAGCATCTATAGCGCTTAGCTTCGGGCCTCCAGACAGGGGATGTTACAATATCTATTCTTTATTATCTTTTCATTCATCTTACAGTAGTCGATACATAGCCTCAACGACCCATCTGGTTTCTTTACAAACAACGCGGCTGCTCCCTAAGGCAAACTGCTTGGCATAATAAAAATATTTCCTTCTATGAATACCAGCTGCACCTTTAAATCCTTCATCTCTATAGGTTTCATTCTGTTAGGTGGCTACTTACGGTTCCAGCTTTAGGTACAAGGTATATATGAAATTCCATAGATCGTTTCGGCGGTAGTCCTGTCACTAGCTTACAACATACTCTCTATTGAAAAAAGCTCGATTCAACTTGTCTTCCTTCTCCATTGCACCCAACAAAGCACAAACATCAAAATTCGAGTTCTCTATAGAGTTTATAATTCGATCGTTACTATTAGAGTATTACAGTGATATTTTCCTATACTGGCAAAATATCCTAGCATCATATTTAATTAACTAATCTATAACAAAAAAATCCCAAGTCCACAAAGTCAAACACATGCAAACCGCATGCAAAGATATGACCTAATAATTCAAACTCTAAATGGTTACATTTCATCCCAAGAGTTGCATACCCCCATCGGATTCGCAACCTTTAAGGAAGTAACTAGGTATGACGGCTCTAAATTTAGTTTATCTACTAAGCAATGAGATATAAAAGAATGTGATGCACCAGTATCAAATAGTACTCTAACAGGTATACCCTGAATCAAAAGCATACCTCCCATCACAGCCTTTCCCTTTTCCTTTGTTGTGGGTCTCGAGGCAGATGGTTCTAAAGTAAACACTTTACCTTACTTAACCTTAGCAGGTTTCTTGCACTGATTCTTGTAATATCTAATCCGATCACAATTGAATCACTTGATGTTCTTCCTTCTAATAATCTTCTTTCCATCTGTTGAACGACACTCATTCGCAAAATTCCTTTTCTTATCATGTTTGTAGCACACAACCTCTGCTTTTCCTTTCTTGATAACTCTACTCTCCTGAGCTCCCTTTTTCTGAAAGAATTTCCTTTTTTGCTTATACCTACTCCGAGTCAACACTACTTTGTTACTACCAAAGAAAGCAAGATCTGTTAATTCCTTGGCTCCATCTCCACTAGTACATCACACAGATCCCTGAGATATGGTAAGGTTGCTCTAGCAAGCTCTAGTCTTAATCCATGGATAAACTTTCCATTTCTCTTTATAGTATCCACCGTAGCATACCCATACCTGGATAACTCCTCAAACCTTGTTGCATACTCCAACACAATCATGTCTTCTTGCACTAACTTAGCAAACTTCCTTGCAAAGTCGACTTGGCAATTTTAGACATATACCTCTCCTCGAACCTCCTCTAGAACTTTGCCCAAGTCAAGTTCTCCTCTAGCATCCCAATAGTTACGCCGTTCCACTAGTACAATATAGCTCCTTTTAGTTGTCTAGATGCTAAACTCCTCTTCTTCTTGTCATTTAGACCTAAATTAGTGAAAATCCTTCCATAATGGAGTAACCAGTTCTCTACCTCGATGGCATCCTCACTTCCAGTAAAGGGCTTTCCTCCAAGTCTTATATAATCCCTACTCAAGATATATTGTAGACAACTGGAACTTCAGGATTTGCACCTCCAGCATTTCCACCTACTAATCCAGCTGCAATTTCCACTTGCATCATGTTAAAGAGGAACTGATACATAACTCCTATATCCACCAGTGGCGTTCCAGCAGCCACATTAGTAGCTGTTTATCGACCCAGATTCCTCCTTGTACAGGGCCTGCCATTTCCATTGGTATGTTGCTTCTTCTACTAAGATTAACTCTTATGTTTCGTTCCTCCATAACTTACATTACTTAAATCTACATTCGAACCTTAGTAAGATACAGAAGAATGGTCTAAGAGACATGGGAAGAATAACAAAAGGATATATACTTACATATAGCAAAGACAAGTACGTTACTATAGCATTATCCCATACCCCAGTCATATTCTCCGAATCATTTTGATTATGTTTTCAAAAAACTTTTTAATATCAAAATTCATTTAGTTTCACATAAACCTGTGCTTTGATACCAAGTTGTAACATCCTCCATTTTGGGGCCAGAAACTAACCGTTATAGATGTTGCGATCATATATGGTATTAATTTCCAACGACAAAATGCGATCTTGTTAACAGTATTAATCACATCAAAGAACATGAATATGAAATCTTTCAAAACACAATTTCAAAACAAACTTTCACACTTTATTTATAAGATAATATTTCATATTCATTACATAATCCAAAATGTTGCCCAAGTTCAAATAAAATATAATTATTACAAAATATCCCAACAGTGACATATGAAGATACCCCCTTGGTGGATCAAAGTTAAATACTAGACAGTCATAACATCTGTCAATACATACATTACAACAAAATAAAACTTCGACAATATGGATATTAAATAGATAAACTCCTACATAGCTAGATCTGCCTCCTGCACGTCCCTGGAAGCTTTATTTATCCAACCGAAATAAGATGGAAACCTTACTCTCGAACAACTCAAGTCAGCGCTCAAGAGTTACAGGAAAAACAAAAAATTTAGGTCAGAAAAAAAGTCTGGTGTGAGTATAATATGTAAGCTCAATAATTGGATATCTAGTGAGATCACGCCGCTGAGCCGAACAGGTTTTCCTCTCACTAGCATCCTCTAAGTATATGTCTTTTATAAATCAAATGCCTACAGCCACAATGGTTAAACTAAACAATATAAATAATCGTATGCCTGCATACAATATAAGTAATCATTGACCAGTCTGTCTAAAATAATGGACTATCTGTCCCAACATTATAGTTTTCTAATGGTTAAACTAAACCCCTTTCGATCCCATTGAAAGTATCCTTTTCGTAACCAAATAAACCCTTTTCATTCATCTAGGCCGAAAAGCCAAAATCTTCCTTCGAAAGCTAAAAACCTAAGACATCTTATCTTTAAAACCTTTTAAAAGTATCCTTCCGAAACCATTTGAAAAAAAATTTCCTTTCAACCTTTCGAAACATAGGAAAACCACCCCTTTGAAACCATAAGACCTTTCGAAGGCATCAAAATCTTAAAACCTACGTAAAATTTGGGTTCAATTTAAAACATGTGGGAACACCTTTTGAAACCATTCGAAAATCTTATCTTTCGAGACCTTTGGGTCAATAATTAAAGATCTCTAAGGGTCACAAGTAAAAGGGTCGAAAGCAACTCTTTCGAAAGTCTTTAGCTATGCAAAGAAGTGATGGCATCGAAACCATCTTTCCGAAAACGTTGGAGAAGCGGTAGGGTTTTTATAAAACAAATACATCCCTTTCGAAGGCATTGCTTTGAAAAGTAGAAAGTCGTAGCAAGGGTATCGACCTAGTCGAAAGCATATACTTTAAAACAAAGGCACAACCGCTTAAAACCATTTCTTTAAGCCATTTGACCTAGTCAGAAGCCAACCAAGTCGAAAGCAATATAGTCGAAAGCAAAGCAGGCGCATTTTTCCTTTAAAGCAAAGTAACGCTTCAACCTCCTACGGAATCCCTAGTTTCGACCATGTGCCTTCGGCCCCCTGTCCAATTCGCTACGTACCAATCAATTGATATCGGGCGCATTAGTTTCGATGGTGCTGAAGGTGGAACCACTAAGTTGAATGCTACTTAGATGGAAGCAGGGTGACGAAAGTTGCGAAACATGCATTTGGCATGAAAAACTGATTCTTAACCTTTTTAAGTAATCTTTTTAACTAACCTCTGTTGCTTGTCAAAATCTTATTGGTTTCTAAGTTTTTTCCGGAAGCACTGCCATAATTTCAGAATTTAATAATTTAAATCATTTACAAAATACCTCTTATCCTTTTATAAATGTATAAAACATTTAAGTCCCATGCCTTAAATAATTTTATATATTCATCAAAACACTTTGGAAAATTCAACAAAAATTCCAAGAAATCCTTTTTAGTACATTTTCTTACATATATAATTTTCTGACCCAAATTATTTATAAGTTAATCGTAAATTATTTATAACCCAATAAATCATTTTGTCCACTAGAAAATTAATATAAAATCAACATTAATTCAAAAAAATATGAAAATTTAACCCTATCTCTAAAATATTATTTTTGATATATATCTAAAATTGCAAGGCATTTAGATGGCACAAAATAGGGTTTTCACATCAACACATATTGTAAAATCTTTATGAATAAGCATAATTCATCGACAAGCTTATATAAACATTTTGTTCTTCAAAATCATGGATAAACTATGCAAGATAAATCGGATTTAACCTTAAAAATGAAAACATTTAGAAAACAAGAGATGTGGTCATTATTTTCCTTAGCTTTGTGATTGAGGATGTGAGATTTGATCTTGATTAAATGATTTGCTTTTCTTCTCTTCAAACTTAGCTTTTACTTCTTCCTCATGCTAATGGTGGCCAACATTAATTTATATTTGTGTTTGTGAGAATAGAATGAACATATGGAATTGATTTCCTTAAGGTTTAGGATAGTAGAATGCTCTCTTTCCTATTTTACCCCTTCTCTATTTGCCTTAAACTTTTTTTTCCTTAATTCATTTTTTATCCACTTACATGGCACAACTACACCTTATTAATCACAAATATCAATCCCCTAATCAGTTTAAATTATTTTATTTTATTTAACTTATTAAATTTCTCAAATAATTTTACTAAAAATATGTGGTGTTACAGACTCCCCTTTTTAAAGAATTTCGTCCTCGAAATTGCGATAAGGTATATATCAAAACAATCAAAAGTAAAAAATTCCATCAAACGAATCAGGATAAGCGTCTTTAATGCTGCTCTCAGTCTTCTAAGTACAATCTCTACCATCGTCACTCCACTAGATCTGCACTCATCTGACTTTCTTGTTCCTCAACTTCTTCTCATCTCTCGTAACTATCCGAACAGGCTCCCTCACTATAGTCAAGTCCGGTTCCACAACTAAATCCTCTAACACAGTTGGTGCTATAGTAATGTTTGGATCCCTAACACACTTCCTTGGATGTGATACATGAAAAACATCATGGACTCTTGCCAAACTTCTTGGTAACTCAACTTTATACATGAGTTTCCCGATCCTGTCTAAAATATGAAACGATCCTATGAATCTTTGTGCTAACTACCATGTCTTCTCGAACCTTGTAACACCTTTCATCGGCGATACTTTGACGAAAACATGATCTCGAACAGAGAACTCTAAATCCTTCCGTCTTCAATCTGCATAGCTCTTCTACCTAGACTGAGATTCCTTTATTCTCGCCCTTATTAGCTCAATCTTCTCTGTAGTTTCTCTTACCAAATCGGGACCAAGGACTAATCTATCTTCGGTCTCTAACCAACATGCAGGAGATTTGCACGATCATCCATATAAAGCCTCAAATGGTGACATCCATATACTAGTCTGATAACGGTTGTTATAACAAAACTCGACTAAGTGTAGATGGTCTTCCCATGATCCCTCGAAATCTAATACACATGCTCTTAACAAATATTCCAAGATCTTGTTAACCCTTTCCTTTTTCCCATCTGTCTACGGATGGTAAGCGGTACTCATCTTAAGCGTGGTTCCTAGAATCTTTTGTAGACTCTTCTAGAACTCACTAATGAACAAGGAATCTCTATCACTTACAATACTACTAGAAATTTCATGTAGTCTAACCACATTCTTCATAAATAACTTAGCCAATACAGGTGCCATTTTATTTGACTTAATGGGAATAAAATGAGCACTCTTGGTCAATCTATCCACTATGACCCATATACATTCATTTCCACTATTATATCTCAGCAACCGGTTTATGAAATGCATAGAAATAGAATCTCACTTCCAAACTGGAATCTCCAGTGGTTAAAGCAACCCACTTGGCTTTTGATGTTCGACTTTTGATGTTCAACTTTTATCTGATGTCCTGGATTAATAGTGAACTTTGAACGATGACATTCCTCCAAAACTTCCTTCCTTATGTCTCTCACATCTGGAACACATAATCTACTCTACTTTCTCAACCATCCACTTTGGTCAAGACTGAAATCCTTCAAGTCATCGCTCTCTGTTCCATCCATTAACTTCTTGGTCCTTTCAGTTAACACTGGATCCTCTACCTGTTTAAATGCAATCTTCTTAATTAGTATCGGTCAGACTTCTAAAAAAGATAACATAGCAGATTCTCCACTAAACCCAGCCTCAGATCTTCATTGCACTCTACAAGTCGACAATGCTTCCAAGTCTTTCCATTTTGCTATCATAGCCAACACTGCATTCAAATGCTTCCTACTGAGGGCATCTGCAACCCTGTTGCCTTCCCCTAGTGTGTACTCAATTCCAAAATCATAAGCATCGATAATCTCTAACCATCTAGGTTGTCTCATGTTCAGCTCCCTCTGAGAGAATAAGTGCTTCAACCACTTATGATCCATATAAAACTGAAACCTCTCTCCCGAAAGGTAATGTCTCCACACCTTCAAAGCAAAAATAACTACAGCTAACTCCAAGTCATGAGTTGGTTATCTAACCTTATATGGTCTAAGCTGTCAAGAGGCATATGCAATCACTTTACCTCTCTACATTAACACTCCCACTAATTCAATTCCACATGCCTCTGTATAAACTACCAAGTCTTGATTCCCCTCCATAATAATTAATACAGGAACATGGGTTAATAAGTGTTTCACGCTCTAGAATGCTTCCTCACACTTATCGGTCCAAATAAACATCACATCTTTTCATGTTAGCTTGGTCATTGGCGCTGTTATACATGAAAAATCCTTTATAAACCTCTAATAATATTCAGCCAATCCAAGAAAATTTCTTATCTCGGTCACTATTTCTGGTCTTTTTCAACTATTCGCTGCTTCGATCTTAGATGGATCTACTGCCAATTCTCTTTCTCAAACTACATGATCAAGATACTTCACCTCCTTCTTCTAGAAATGACACTTCGAAAACATCGCCTTCGGCTGATGTTCTCTCAAAGTCTCAAGAACCACTCTAAGATGAACTTCATGCTCTTTCTCATCCTTAAAATATATCAAAATATCATCTATGAATACTAACATGAATATATCCAAGTACTCTCTGAAAATTCGGTTCATTAAGTCTAAAAAGAATGTCGGCGTAGTCGTTAGTCCAAACGGCATAACTAAACAATCATACGATCCATATCTGGTCCTAAACGCCTTCAAAGGTACACTATCTTCTGCTACTCTAAGCAGATGGAAACCTGTAGCCAAATCCAACTAAGAAAATATCTTGGCTACACTCAACTGATCGAAAAAATCATCAATTCTAGGCACCATTCAGCTTCCATAATCGATACATAATCTTAACGATCTATTCAGCATTTTAGCAAACACTATGGTTGCCCTCAAGGCGAACTACTAGGTCTGATAAAAAATTTCCCTACCAAATCCACCTTCAGCTCTCCCATCTCTGTAGTTATCATCCTACTTGGCGGACTTCTAACTGGTTCTACTCCAGGCACCAAATCTATTCGAAACTCAATGGTTCGTTTCAGTGGCAATCCTACTACTGGCTCAAAGACATCCATGAATTCTCTAACCATAAAAACTTGATTTAACTCATCTTCTAAATCCATAACACCCAATAAATCATTCACCTCACAGCTACGGCTTTCTATGGTATATACAATCCGATCACTACAATCAGGGTGTCTAATTGATATTTTCCTATCATGAAAAAATATCCTAACATCGTACATACTTAACCAATCCATGCCCAATATAATTACGAACCTTACAAAGTCAAATATATGCAAACTGCATTTAAAGGTGTAACATAGCAAGTCAAACTCTATGTGTTTACACTTCATTCTAAGTGTCGTATACCTTTCCATCGAATTTGCAACTCTTAAGGAAGTAATTAAATATGTGGGTTCAAGGTTAAGCTTATCTACCAAACATCGAGATATAAAAGAATGCGATGCACCAGTATCAAAAAAAAGCTAACAGACATACCATGGATATGAAGCGTACCTCCCAACACTGATTTCCCTTTCTCCTATGCCGTTGACCTCGACGTAGCTAGTTCTGATGTAAGTACTTTTCCTCTACCTTTATCTGCTGGTTCCTTGCATTGGTTCTTATAATGGCCAATCTGATCCTAAATGAAGCACTAGATGTTCTTCTTCCCGATCACTTCCTTTGCCTTTTCTGTGCGGCATCCATTAGTAAAGTGCCCTTTCTTGTCACTCTTATAACAAACCACTTCAGACTTTCCTTTCTTTGCAGCTCCACCTTTCTAAGTACCCTTCATATGAATGAATTTTCTCTTCTGGCTCTGCCCCACCTGGACTTCCTTTTCCTTACTCTTCTCCAACAAATTAATAATTTCCTTATTCCTCAAAGCCATCTCCACTACAAAATCACAAGGGTCTCTAATCTGAGGTAGCATAGCCCTTTCCAACTCAGACTTCAACCCCTTAATGAACTTCTCATTTCTCTTCAGCACAGTATCCACAGTGGTATACCCATATCTAGCCAACTCCTCGATTCTCCTAGCATACTCCAACACTATCATATTTCCTTGTTCCAGCTCAGTGATCTTTCTAATCAAGGTAAACTTTGCCATAACTGACATGAATCTCTTTTCGAACCTCCTCCTAAACTCAACCCATGTCATCCCCTCTTCATTCACTGCCATTGTCACATTACTACACCAAAATAAGGTTGCTCCCTGAAGATGTCTTGACGCCAACCTCCTCTTCTACTCATTATTGAGCCCCAAGTCTACAAATATTCTCTCACAATGCAGCAACCGGTTCTCCACCTCAATAGCATCTTTAGTTATAATAAATGGTTTCCTTCTATGCCTAGCATAATCTTTGCTCCACTTAGCATGCTGGTTGACCACTAGAGCTTCCTAAACTCCTCCCGCTGCATTTCCTCCAACCACTTCAGCATAAATTCCAGTTTGCATCATAGTAACGAAAAACTGATACATAGCTCCCATGTAAACTTGTGGGAATCTAGCAGCAACATTCTCAGCTTGAGCCCGACATTGGTTACTCCTCATATTTGGTCGGGCATTTCCATTTTTGACGGCGTTGTCCCTTCCTAGGTTAACTCTTCCTCTTCTACCGTCCATATCTGTATTCAAGCCTCATGAGCAGAAGAATAGCCTAAGAGAGGTTGGAGAATAGAGATATAGCGTATATTTATATATAGCAAATACAAGTATGTTACTATAGCGTTATCTTACCCCCCATCTTCTCTCTAATTCCTAAGGATTATGTTTTCTAAACATCATATTTAGTTAAAGTTTTTCAAAAACTGTACTCTGGTACCAAGTTCTAACATCCCCTATTTGGATCCTCGAAACTTAGCACTACAGATGCTACAACCATCCATAGTACTAACTTCCAGTGACCAAATACGGTAATATCAGCGTCACATGAATATGAAACAAAATCACAAATTTCAAAAACATCTTTTCATATTACATTTTTAAAACATGTTCCATACTCAAATTACAAAATCCCATCACTTTCATAGGTTCTGATAAAATATAATTATTACATAAATACGCCAAGAGTGAAATATGATAATGCCCCCTTGGTTGACCAGAGTACTAAATTGTCATAACTTACTTATTACAAATACAGCGGAAATACATCAAAATGAAACAAACTGCATCTCCTAAATAGCTATTCATCATCCACCTATTGGTCTCCAGAAGCTTTATTCGCAAACCTATTAAAACCTGTAAATCCTCAACCCTCAGCCCACTCAAAAATTTTTTGAGCATCCTAGAGCTTAAGGGGAAAACATTAACTTCGAGTTTGACATAAAGCTTGGTGTGAATAATAATATACATCTCGAATATACAACATTAAGTGAGACCACACTGCTTAGCGGAACACGTTTCCCCTTATTAATATCTTTTTAAAACATATCTTTTTGAAAATCAAAATCTTGCAACCAAAACTGGTTAAAAATTGTGAAGCATTTCATGTAAACACACATATCAAGTAACAAATGGATTATCTATCCAAACACTATAGTTTTGTTTGGCTTACTACTAACCTTTGGATACTTAGGCCTACCAGACAGATACAATAAAAATGGCCTAACATCTGTTGGACAAATCTTCTAAACGGCCTATCCCTATCTTACTCTTTCCTAGGGCCATTGATCCTAATGGTTTTACGGGCTCACCAATAACCTACACTACACAAATATATTCCTTTCTATGTGTACCAAAATTTTAGTCTTACCCGTGACAAAGCCCTAGACACTAGAATTTTGGACTAAATTAGCTAGAGGCTAATAGCTAATGTATAGGGCACGATTCTATACTAGTCCTATATGGTATTCTAATATCTGAGTCATTTTACTTAAATTTTCCTTCAAAACCTTTTCTTCCCTAATTGATTTAAAACCGTTAAATCAGACATAAAAAAGGAAAATATACTCTATTCTTTACTCAAATCACCCTTGCTTGCTATATATACTTTACCCAAATCTTTGTTTGTGAAAACATTTAAACCTTTGAAAGTATCTCTTTCGATCCCATTGAAGCTATCCCTTTCATAACCAAATAAACCCTTTTCATTCATCTAGGCTGAAAGGCCAAAACCTTCCTTCGAAAGCTAAAACCTTAGACATCCCATCTTTAAAACCTTTTAAAAATAGCCTTTCGAAACCATTGGAAAATCCTTTCCTCTAAGCCTTTCTAAAACACAGAGGAACCACCCCTTCGAAACCTTCCTTAAAACCTTTCAAAGGCATCAAAATATTAAACCCCTCGTGAGCATTTGGGTTCAATTTAAAACATTTGGAAACATCTTTCGAACCCATTCAAAAATCTTATCTTTTGAAACCTTTGTGTTAATCTTTAAAAATCTCTAAGGGCCACAAGAAAAAGGGTCGAAAGCAAATCTTTCGGAAGCCATTAGCTAAGTAAGGAAATGATGGTGTCGAAACCATCTTTCAAAAATATTAGAGAAGCGGTTGGGTTTTTATAAAACAAAAACATCCCTTTCGAAGGCATTGCTTCGAGAAGTAGAAAGAGGTAGTAAGGGCATCGACCTAGTCAAAAGCATAT
Organism: Allium cepa; assembly: GCA_030765085.1. Taxonomy (NCBI): domain Eukaryota; kingdom Viridiplantae; phylum Streptophyta; class Magnoliopsida; order Asparagales; family Amaryllidaceae; genus Allium; species Allium cepa. The sequence goes on from CM060945.1 coordinate 504,466,334, forward strand.
ACTTTAAAACAAAGGCATAACCTCTGAAAACCATTTCTTTAAACCATTTGACCAGTCGAAAGCAATATTGTCGAAAGCAAAGCAAGCCCATTTTCCCTTTAACGTGATGTAAAGCTTAGGCCTCCTTCGGAACCCCTGGTTTTGACCTTGTACCTTCCTCCCCTTGTCCATTTCACTACGTACTAATGAATTGATACTAAGTGCATTGGTTTTGATGGTGAAGAAGGTAGGAACCGCTAAGTCGAATGCTACCTAGACGGAAGCAGAGTGATGAAAGTGGCGAAAAATGCATTTGACATGAAAAACTGATTCTTAACCTTTTTGAATAATCTATTTAACTAACCTGCCTTGTTTGTCAATTTATTGGTTGCTAATCTTTCTTTTCTAAAAGCACTGCCATAATTTCAGAATTTAATAATTTAAACAATTTACAAAATACCCCTTCTCCTTTTATAAACATATAAAACATTTAAATCCCATATCTTAAATAATTTTATATATCCATCAGAATACTTTGGAAAATTCTACAAAAATTCTAGAAAATCCATTATAATATGTTTTTTAATATATAAATTTTTGACTCAGATTGTTTATAATTTGACCGTAAATTATTTATAATCCAATAAATCATTTTCCCTACTAGAAAATTGATATAAAATCCACATTAATTTAGAAAATTATGAAAATTGGAATCCATCTCTAAAATATCATTTTTGGTCTATACCTAAAGTTGCAAGGCATTTGGGTGTCACTAAATAGGGTTTTTACATCAAAACATGTCATAAAATCTATATGAATAAGCATAAATCATCAGCATGCATATATAAACATTTTGTCCTTCAAAATCACAGCTAAAACATGCAAGATAAATAAAATTTAACCTTAAAACCGAAAACATTTAGAAAACAGGAGATGTAATCATTATTCACCTTAGCTTTGTGATTAAAGATGTGAGATTTGATCTTGATTAAGCAATTTGCTTTTCTTCTCTTGAAACTTAGCCTTTTCTTCTTCCTATTGCTAACGGTCGGCGGCCTTAGTTTGTATTTGTGTTTGTGAGAATAGAATGAATGCATGGAATTGATCTCCTAAGGGTTTAGGGTATTAGAATGCTCTTTTTCCTATTTTACCCCTCCTCTATTTGCCTTAACCTTTTGTTTCCTTAGTTCATTGTTTATTCATTAACATGGCATGGCTACCTCTTATTAATCACAAATTTCAATCCCCTAATCAACTTACATCATTTTATTTTATTTAGCTAATTAAATTTCCAAAATAATGTTACTAAAAATATGGGGTGTTACACCTGTTCCACCTGGTTTTATAATCTCTAAGTCAATTCATCATATCATAATTTATCTAAAGGTGATGAGAATAATCTCTCTAGTGAAATACTAGGCTAAATACCGTTTTTTACTTCCTTGGAAATACAAATCTTTATAAATGATTTAACCTTTAAAATCATACTTAAAGTAAGGAAAATGTAGCCCTTTGATATTAAATATTTATGCCAAGATATACGCTTTAATAAAATAATATCGATGAATTTCAGAACCACTTAGAAGTTGTTGCACCTTAAAACTGTTGGCTATAAAGCCAATCTTAATAAAACTGTCATATTGATGAAGCTCGACGTCAATGTCACCATAATGGATTATTTCCCCATCTAAAATAAAATCATGTTCAAGCCTTCGATCTATAAAGTATAAGGCCATGGAGCTAAAATTATTTACATTGCATACATAGGTTGCCAACTTTAAGTGACATCGTTATTGGTTTGCATGGTATAAAGCCTTAAAACTTAAAGGTATGGGAATGGCGACAATGACGACTTTCGGCGTCAAAGCCTTGAAGAAAACCGCAGCATTATTACAGCCATATAAAGCAAGCGGCATCATTGCCTTAAAGAAAAACATGCATCACTAGGGACGAGGTTGATAACACGCGGCATCATTATAGCCGATATAAAAATAAACGACATCGCTACCTTATAAAGTCGACGACGTTATAGAAAATATGTGGCATCATGCCCTTTTATATTGAATGCGGCACATAGGCACGTGGCGTAGGAAATATATGTGGCATCATTGACCAGCATGCATGCCGACGTCGACTCTAACCCAAATGAATTCATTCCATATCTGTTGAAAGTGATATCCTATGCATTCACTAAGGTCAACATCAGTAACGGCTGCACTATTACCTTCAGCATCAATGACTTCAGCATGGCAATATTGTAAATAACATAAAAACGGTTTTATTTCTCTAAATAGCAATATCTTTTCACCAACTCCTTTTCTTTGTCAAATTCTTATTGGATAATAATTCTCTTTATCAAAATCTTCTCCAAAAAGCGACTATAGAGAAAATTTATCTTTCCAAAAATAATTTTGCTAACCATCATTTTATATTAGTATTTTAATATAATTAATAGGCGTTTTCTAGCCCAGTAAATTAATAATAATTTGTAAATACTTAGGAAAAATCCCTAAAAATCATCATAAATCAGATTTTATATAATTTTAATGTGTAAAAATTTTGGGACTTAAAATATTATTTAATAATCAAAACCCAAGCTAAACAATTTTCTTCACTTAAAAAATCATAAAATATTCATAGTTAATCAAAAAATTATGAAATTAAAAAATCACTTCCAAAATAATGTTTCTGATGGAATATAAAAATTTCAAGTTATTTGGCTTTCATAAGATTGGATTTCGCACTTAAACCTACTTAAGAATCTCATAATTAAATTCAATAATTCATCATAAAGCATATAATCATCCAGACATTCAAACATGGCATAATATCAATCATGGTGCTTCGGGCTTAATCATAAAACTGAAATTAAACTAGCATATTATAGATGTTTATCATCATTCTTCTTGACTTGACGAAGGAACTTAAGATTTGAGTTTGAATTTGTTTCAACTAAGATTTAACCTTGTCTCCAATCTTTCCTCCTCGTAATGCTCTCAACAATGGTCGGCGTTGATTTAGTCTAGGTTTGTATAAGTGATAGTGAATGAGGGAGAAGAAATGTAAGGGTTTATGCTTAGGAATTATGGTATCAACTTGTATGGATGTATGATGACATTGCATTGTTGCTGGAGGACAGTGTTAGCATTCCAAGTGGGATTTGCTAAAAAGATAAAACATAGCCTCACACCTTATAGCTGGTAGTGAAAAAACAGGGAGGTGCCATAGGGCTAAGGTTGTCGCTTCCATTAGTGTATGATCGTCGTTTGATCTAGAGTGGTATTTATGGATTTATGTCTATTAGTGACTCAGTACGGTAGTGGGCTACCAACCGAGGGGCTATCATATTCGGTACTATTCAGGAAGAGGTAGGCCAATCCTGAGTAGTAGAGCTGCAAATGTTTTGTAGCCTCGGTACATTTTCTTTAGTGATGTACTATATAGAAAGTAGATTCTTGCCTTGTCATTATATGGAATAAATTCTCTAATACATGCCTTTCAGACTTAGTTGTATACTTAATATGTTGGAATGTAATTAATGTAATCATTTGGGTTGTGGTTCAATATTTGTTTTAAACCGTTGATACTATTATAATATCACCAGATTTCTTATGAAATGGTTTTGTTATCGTAAGGTAAAAACCCATCCATGTTTATATGCTGCATGGTCCTACGAGATGCCTTTATTTTAAACCAGTTTATAACATTAAAAATTCACATGATTCGGTGACGCAGCGGATAATTCGAAACAAACTTCAATCAATGGAATGTAGCAATCGGTGAGTTGAGAATACTGCAAGGCCCAAATCCGTTGATCCAAAGATACCGGATTCTAGCTATCTTCGTCTCGTTGATCGCGCACGATACCGAGAAAGAAGATCTACGATTCTTCGTACGTTGATCTAGCGCACTAGATACCGTGAATCGGCTTCTACGATCGTTGAATCGAGCGCACTCGATTATCCGAAAGAGGAGACAGGAGATCACACTCAACTACCAATTTGTATGAAAGCACAAAGCTAACAAAAGAGAATTTTTATTCAAAAATCAACAACCTATTACAAATGATATCACCCGCCTATTTATAGGTTTTACAACTCAACTCCCACGACTCAACACAACACATAGGTCGTGAACGACCTATCAAACCCGCGATCTAAAATTTACAACACAACAACACTCTAGGTCGTACATGATCTATCAAACAAGTACAACACCAAACACGACTTATATATATGTACAAAGTCACGACCTTGCAACCTTCAGCAGCGACTTAAGAAAGCGCGTCTTGAAATCGGTCGTTGAACGACTTAAGCATTTGAGCGGCATAGCGACTTATGTATCTCAGCGACTTAAAAATATACGGCATAGCTTGGATGACATAAAGAGTGTAGCGACCCAGAATGAGCGACCTAAAAAAAATCAACGACCTAATATGTCTTCACACGACCTATCTTCGCGCGACCTAAAAAGAATACGCGGCAACACTCTTCAGCGACTTAAGAGTTAGGTCGTTCGCGACTTATAGAAGTTAGGTCGTTCGCGACCTAGGGAAACTGTAACCCGCCTTCCCCAGCACTCTTCATACGACCTAACTAGATCGTAGGTCGTTGCACGACCTATCACTATGTAGCTTTCTGAACCTCCTTCCTTGTAACGACCTATCCCCAAACGACTTAGCAAATTAACTCGTTCTTCATTAAATCGCGAAATCCCACTAGGTCGTTGCCGACCTAAAACTTGTTGCACTGAATCATGTAACTCGATAGGTTGATCTCTTTGGTCCGTTAGGTCGGTTGGACGACCTATCAACACACTAGGTCGCAGCCGACCTAAATACAACACAAATTGCACATCTCGGCCTTCACTAGGTCGTTCACGACCTTTGCTAGGTCGTCGGCCCCCATATGATTGTAGAATCTGACGTATTCCATCATCTAACACATTAGGTTGTAAGTCGTTATGGACTTCACGACTTGAAGCAATCGAACCCACCTCTTGGCCTGCATCATCCTCCCCTGGTTGAGAAAAATTCGACCTCAAATTTGTAAATTCCTCCACCTCAGATTGTTCATCCCCATAATATGGTATAAGATGCTTAACATTGAACACGTCAGAAGTGTATATGTCCTCCGGTAACTTCAACTTATAAGCATTCTCATTAATCCGTTTCACAACTTCTACAGGTCCAAATTTTCTGGCTTTCAACTTATTATAAGTGCCCACCGGAAAACGATCCTTTGTTAATACAGCATACACCAAATCGCCTTCGTTAAATTCAACATTTCGTCGCTTCAAATCTGCAGACTTCTTATACTTCTCATTCGACTTTTCCAATCGTTCCCGAACGATCCTGTGGCACTCCGTCAAACCTTCAACAAAATCAGCAGCTCGTTTAACCGTCCCCTTTGGTTGTGGTACCACCGCTAAGTCCAACGGTCCCCTGGGTAAATTTGAATATACAATCTGAAATGGACTGTAACCCGTACTACGATTCATGGCATGATTATGAGCAAATTCTGCTTGGCATAACTTCATGTCCCAACTTTTCAAATTATCCTGTACAAGACATCGCAACAAATTTCCCAATGACCTGTTAACAACTTCTGTCTGTCCATCAGTTTGTGGATGATAAGCACTACTAAATTTCAGCTTCGTTCCGACCATCTTCCACAAACTCAACCAAAAATGGCTTAGAAATCTAGTATCTCGATCCGAAACAATAGATTCTGGTAAACCATGCAATCGATACACCTCCTTAAAGAATAATTGTGCCACTCGAACTGCATCCGCTGTCTTCTTGCAGGCAATAAAATGTGCCATCTTCGAAAATCTGTCCACCACAACAAATATCGAATCATTTCCCCTTTGAGTTCTAGGCAAACCCAAAACGAAATCCATGCTAATATCAACCCATGGCTTAGACGGTACAGGTAAAGGCATATACAACCCTGCATTCGTCGCTGTTCCCTTTGAAACCTGGCAAATATGACATCGCTCCACAAACCTTCCCACTTCTTTCCTCATCGACGGCCAAAAGTAAGACTGTGAAATCAATTGTAAAGTACGATCACGGCCCACATGCCCTTCCTCGTGCAACTCCTTGATAATTTTCAATCTTAAACTACAATCTGGAATACATAATTGATTTCCCTTGAACAAGAATCCATCAACCATCACAAATTCATCCGAACTTCCATCCTTAACTTTCTCAACAAACTTTGCAAAGTAAGGATCCTCCCCAAACAATTCTGGCAACATTTCAAACCCTGTCACTTCAACCTTCATTGTCGTTAATAAATGACTCCTCCTACTTAAGGCATCAGCTACCCGATTCGTCACCCCTGATTTGTGCTTAACGACAAAAGTAAACTGCTGTAAATAAGCAATCCATGATGCATGTCTCGCTGAAATCTTGTCTTGCCCTTGTAAATGCTTCAATGCTTCATGATCAGTGTACAGAACAAATTCTTTCTGAAATAGATAGTGTCTCCAATGCTTAACAGCTTGTACAACAGCATAAAATTCAATGTCATATGTATTGTATCTCATCTTTGCCCCTGACAACTTTTCACTGAAATATGCAATAGGTCTCCCCAGCTGACTCAACACCCCTCCAATTCCAACCTTTGATGCATCAGTGTGTAGCTCAAACAACAACTGGAAATTAGGTAAAACAAGAATTGGCGCTGTCGTTAACAGTTCTTTGATTCGTTCAAAAGCAATTCCGGCTTCTTCTGTCCACGAAAACTGTTTACCCTTCATGCAATCAGTAACTGGAGCCATCACACTACTGAAGTGTGGAATGAATCTTCGGTAGAATGACGCTAGCCCATGAAAACTTCTCACTTCCGTAATTGTCTTTGGTTGTGGCCAATTCCTGACTGCTTCAACTTTACTCTGATCAACTTGAATACCTTCTCCTGAAACAACATAACCCAGAAATAAAACACTGTGCGTCATAAACACACATTTCTTCGTAGCAGCATAAAATTGTTCCTCACGAAGAATAATCAATACTTCCCTCAAATGTCGAATATGCTCCTCCGTACTCCTGCTGTAAATCAAAATGTCATCGAAATAAACCACGACGAACTTCCCAATGAATGGTCTAAAGATTTGATTCATCACCCGCATGAATGTACTAGGTGCATTTGACAAACCAAATGGCATAACCAACCATTCGTATAACCCCTCTCTTGTCTTGAAAGCTGTCTTCCATTCGTCTCCAGGTCTAATCCGAATTTGATGATAACCACTCTTCAAGTCAATCTTTGAAAATATAGTTGCCCCACTCAACTGATCCAGCAAATCATCCAACCTCGGCATAGGAAATCTATAACGAACAGTAATCTTGTTCAAAGCTCTACTATCTGTGCACATTCTCCATGTTCCATCCTTCTTTGGTACTAACAATGCTGGCACGGCATAAGGACTCAAGCTTTCCTGAACACGTCCCTGTTCCAACAACTCTTCCACCTGCCTTCGTAACTCCTCATGTTCCTTTGGACTCATTCGATAATGTGGTCGATGTGGTAACACTGCTCCCGGAACAAGATCAATTTGATGTTGAATGTCTCTCAATGGCGGTAACTCCTTAGGCAACTCCTCTGGAAACACATCCTCAAACTCTTCCAAAACTGGCTTTGCTTCTTCTGGAATTTCAACCTCTTCACTGCACTCTCGCCCAATCAACAAAAATACTTCAGGCTCCTCTTCAACTTCTTTCACAAACTCCTTCAAAGTCAACAGTTCAATTCCTCAATTTCTTCTGGTTTGCTCTCCTTCTGTTGCTGCTTCTTGGGAACCAAAGTGATTTTAGTACCCTCGAACATGAAACTATAGCTATTGGCTCGACCATCGTGTTGTACTACTCTATCAAACTGCCACGGTCTGCCCAACAACAGATGACACACGTCCATGTCTACAACGTCACACCAAATTTCATCTTTGTACTTATTCCCAATAGAAAAATTAACACAAGCCCTTCGACACACCTTCACTTCACCACCCTTCCTTAACCATGCTAGCTTGTACGGTTTAGGATGCTTCTCAGTTTTCAAGTTCAATTTCCTCACAGCCTCTGTAGAAATAATATTATCGCAACTTCCAGCATCAATAGCGAACTTGCAAACTTTCCCTAGAATAGTGCATGTTGACTGAAAAATATTGCTTCTCAACCAAGTACAATCCTCCTCTTGCTTTGGTGTAAGACATGACCTCCTCATCATAAGATTACAACCTTCATCTCCAAACAATTCTTCCTCCTCCTCAACATAAGGTGCATTTGAACATTCTGCCTCCTCACCATCATCCTTCTCAACTTCTGCAATCATTGCTCTCTTCTTCGGTTTCAGACATTCATTGCTTTTGTGACCCAACTCCTGACAATTGTAACATTTGAACCCACTGCTAGCCTTCGCCTTCTCAGCCTCCTTCACAACTGGTTTGGCAACAGCTTTAGGAACATTAGAACTTCCACCAACACCCTTCACTTGATTGTTAGAATTAGTAAACACATCACCTCCACGCCTTCCTTGCTTTTCCTAAGCCAACGCCTTTTGATGTGCTTCCGCCACAGATCTTGGATCAAACATATTAACCATATCCTGGATCTGCATTCTAAGCCCTCCAACAAACCTAGCAGTCAGTTGCTCTTCTGTCTCCATTATATCATTTCTGGCAATGAGTTGATAAAATTCATCTGCATAGTCATTTACTGATTTCGTCCCCTGCCGTAGATTCTGCAATCTCTGGTACATAAGCGATTGATAGTTGTATGGTAAAAATGTAGCTCTCATCCACTTTTTCATCTTCTCCCAAGATTCTATCTTTGACTTCCCCATTCTCTCTCTGGTAAGTTTAGTTTGCTGCCACCACGCCAAAGCTCTCCCCCTCAACCTAGTAGCAACCAACTTCACTCTCCTATGCTCAGGAACCTCCTTGAAATCAAAGATCTCTTCAACATTAGATAACCAATCAAGAAATTCTTCAGCTACCATCCCTCCTTTAAATTCTGGAATTTCCATCTTCATACCCGATTCCCATCGACGATCATCTTCAACATCCCGATAAGAATTTCGAACTTGGTCTCGATCTCGATAATGAATACTAGCTCTATCACCCTCTTCAACAAAATCAAAAGTACGCCTACATCGATCTCGACCATTATCATCCCTTTGTTCATGTATGCTTCTTTGACTGTGTCTCTCTTCATCTCTATATGCTTCATTGTCAAATTCACGTCGACTTCTTCTCTCTTCATGTGCATAGTCATGATGATCTCTTCGTGATGAAATTGATGTTTCTCTTCTATCTCTACAAGAATGTGGTGATACCCTCCTCGCTTCCGTAACCGATGGCGAAACTCGGTTTCCTCCATGGTTCGAGTTTGGTGATCTCCTCCTTTGATTCAAATCATTCATCAATTTCTCCAATTTTCCAATGCCTTCATCAAACTTTTCATTAATACGTTGTTCCATAAGCTCGGCTTCTTCTCTTCGATACAAAGCTTCAACGTTTTGATGACGATTAGCTCTCCTTGGTGGCATGATCGAAAACTTCACAAACTCTTCAACAAACAACAATAAGTCACTGCTTAACCTTCAAAACAACTTCACAAGGCTCGGCCTAAGCTCAAGTACTTCAACACAAATCAAATTCAAACAAATCTCCACTCTACATCCAAAATGGAATGGATCGAAAGTTCTCCCTCTTGTTGCAACTTCAATATGAACGCGATGAACAACTTCAAACTTCAAATACTTGGCTTCAAGAATCAACTTAGCTATGATTGGCTAAGTATGGCTCTGATACCAAAACTGACGCAGCGGATAATTCGAAACAAACTTCAATCGATGGAATGTAGCAATCGGTGAGTTGAGAATACTGCAAGGCCCAAATCCGTTGATCCAAAGATACCGGATTCTAGCTATCTTCGTCTCGTTGATCGCGCACGATACCGAGAAAGAAGATCTACGATTCTTCGTACGTTGATCTAGCGCACTAGATACCGTGAATCGGCTTCTACGATCGTTGAATCGAGCGCACTCGATTATCCGAAAGAGGAGATAGGAGATCACACTCAACTACCAATTTGTATGAAAGCACAAAGCTAACAAAAGAGAATTTTTATTCAAAAATCAACAACCTATTACAAATGATATCACCCGCCTATTTATAGGTTTTACAACTCAACTCCCACGACTCAACACAACACATAGGTCGTGAACGACCTATCAAACCCGCGATCTAAAATTTACAACACAACAACACTCTAGGTCGTACATGACCTATCAAACAAGTACAACACCAAACACGACTTATATATATGTACAAAGTCACGACCTTGCAACCTTCAGCAGCGACTTAAGAATGCGCGTCTTGAAATCTGTCGTTGAACGACTTAAGCATTTGAGCGGCATAGCGACTTATGTATCTCAGCGACTTAAAAATATACGGCATAGCTTGGATGACATAAAGAGTGTAGCGACCCAGAATGAGCGACCTAAAAAAAATCAGCGACCTAATATGTCTTCACACGACCTATCTTCGCGCGACCTAAAAAGAATACGCGGCAACACTCTTCAGCAACTTAAGAGTTAGGTCGTTCGCGACTTATAGAAGTTAGGTCGTTCGCGACCTAGGGAAACTGTAACCCGCCTTCCCCAGCACTCTTCATACGACCTAACTAGATCGTAGGTCGTTGCACGACCTATCACTATGTAGCTTTCTGAACCTCCTTCCTTGTAACGACCTATCCCCAAACGACTTAGCAAATTAACTCGTTCTTCATTAAATCGCGAAATCCCACTAGGTCGTTGCCGACCTAAAACTTGTTGCACTGAATCATGTAACTCGATAGGTTGATCTCTTTGGTCCGTTAGGTCGGTTGGATGACCTATCAACACACTAGGTCGCAGCCGACCTAAATACAACACAAATTGCACATCTCGGCCTTCACTAGGTCGTTCACGACCTTTGCTAGGTCGCCGGCCCCCATATGATTTTAGAATCTGACGTATTCCATCATCTAACACATTAGGTTGTAAGTCGTTATGGACTTCATGACTTGAAGCAATCGAACCACCTCCTGGCCTGCATCATTCGGGTTTCTCATACTCGTTTACCGGATCGATCCGGGCATTATTTTCTTATAATACTTGGTTCAGCCCGAACATATTTTTAGATTCATTTGTGGATGCTTTGGAGCTTTAGAAGACGAGCTAGATGCCTCCCAGACGTAATTAAGTATATTTTATTTTCCATTGCCGTTGTGTTTTATATTTATCAGCATTTGTAAGGACAAGCTGTTATAACTGTCGAAGCTGATGATAGGATTAATTTACTCCGATTGATATATGTTCATTACAGCTTTCTTTTGTAAAGATTATTTGTATATTACATATTTCTTGTTATGATGTGAGATTTTGTTTTGTCTTTTCTTTCTTTCACCCTAACAATCCGTCTTTCCAGCACTTGGATGCTTGGCACGTGAATACCGTGGATGTATTAATGTCGACTTTTAAGGATCGAAAAGGCTTCATTACCTATTGAAAGTGAATCGCTATTTAATATAGAATTCATTCCCTTAGTTGTATGAGGTCAGTATCATGGTCAATTGTAGTCAAGTCAAAGTCAACATCTCTAGCAAGAGTAGTATTATTAGTAATAAATATTATTATGAACCAAGGGCTTCGTTTATGGACTAGCTAAGCTGAATGTGAAAGATAATGGGATTTTGACCAAAAAAATTTCATAAATCTTAAAGTGTTATAATGTCGATGAAGAAATTGGTGTAAATAATCATTACTAAAAGGTACCATTTAAATTGTACCACTTGATTTTACCAATAAAGATATATAAGTGATGAATTGGGCTAAATTATCACACCACTAGCTAAGGTAACATGTGAGCGTTAATATTCGAATTGTTTGATATTAATCTTTGATTGAATTTAGACCTAAGGGTCGCACTACCCTATTGGGGATTTCTTTGAAATATCACACGACGTAATTGTTATTAATTAATTAATATTTATGAAATATTAACTGTTTACATATTTTTTGGTGCTATTGTTAATTTTTATAGTGTCATTAATAATTAATTAGGTGTGTGAATAAAAGAAATATACGTACGTATCAGTATACAATATCGATATGCATTTAAATTTGATTTAGATTACATTATTTACTAAATAGGTAGTGTTAACGCAAAAATTTGAACGCTAACACCCCGGTGTGTGAAGTGTAGTTGTGAAAGCACCACCCGATAGATCGGGAAAGAATTACAAGCAAGTAATAGCGGAAAAGCAGTAAACGACAGCAATTTTATAGTGGTTCGGCTTATGGGTATAGCCTACGTCCACTTTAAGTACTTTTATTGATGATCACGTTACAAGTTGATACAAATCTTCTCAAGTACAATACACTTTGAATTACAAAAGACTTAGAACAAGTAGATCAAACTTCGATGTTGACAAAAATCTTCAAATCCATGGTGGATGTAGATGATTTCTTTATGAAGTTCTTTTAGACGTTCTTTGAATCTCAAAAGTTTTAAGTGTTGAAGTAGTCTGGAATTCGGCAGAGTAATGGCGCTTGAAATTGATCGACCAAAAGTCCTTTGAACGTTGGAGGTGGCTACGTATTTATAGGCAGGCCTGGACATGAATTCTGCGTACAAGTCATGAGTCGCAACCGACTCAAGCTGAGTCGTCCCCGAGTCAAGTTAGGTCGTGGCCGAGTCAGGTTGAGTCGCGACCGACTCATCTGTAGGTTGAGTCTTGAGTCGCTGGCAAGTCGACCCTTACTAGGACATGCATTGTTGTAACAGAATACGACTCAGTGGCTTTGAGTCGCGGACGAGTCATCCTGGGTTATGAGTCGTCAATCATCTTGAGTCGTTTCTTATGATGAGTCGTGGATCTGTTGAGTCGCTGAGGCAATCCCTTTCAATGAGTCGTTAATGCTTTAACCCGTTAGGCTCCTTAAGCCGTGAGTCGATAGTCTTGATGAGTCGGCAACTTACTGAGTCGGCTTTCTTTATGAACCGTTAACCCTTTGAGCCGTCAGCTGACTGAGTCGCTATCAAATGAGTCGGTAATCTACTGAGTCGCTGCCAGCTTTGAGTCGTTGGTCTATTGAGTTGCTCATCTCTATGAGTCGTGAGTCCTTCTTGAGTAGGTGAGTCGCTATCAGTTGAGTCGGTGCTTTCCTAGGCCGTTCAACTGTAGCCATTGTTAGGTCGCAACATGTTTTTAGGGCGTAGGTCGTTCATTTCCTTAAGTCGTGCCATCCTTATCTCGTAAAAGCCTTAAATCGTGGAGGCCTTAAGTCGGAGACTGCTTAACTCGTAAGTCCTTCTGGAACTGTTTGCTGCCTTAAGTCGTAGGTCGTAAGCTTCCTGAGTCGTAGTTCTTAGGTTGTGGGCTCTTTAACTCGTTGGTGAAACGGGATTAACACTTGCCCTCGAAGCACACGCCTTAAGCCGTAAGTCGTGCGCTTCGACTCATCATAACCCGTGCCGATTCAAGTTCCAGTGTCTCCAGGTATAAAAACGCTTGAGTCGTTTCTCCTCTCCCACTTCTTATCTCGCAGCCGCATCCGCCATTAGAGACTCTCCAACCCCTCAAAAGCAAATCTGAGCTTACTGATCATTAATCCATCCTTTCCTCCACATCGCGTAAGTCATTTTGAACTTCAATCCAACCACGACCATCGCTAAGGCATAAATTTTCGCTTCCTGTTCCCAAATCACCGCCGTATGTCGTACTCGGGCTTTGAATTGAGTTGTGAACGATTCTGACCATTGTTGGCTACGTTGTTATTGTGATCCTTTAGATTATAACATCGCGCTTGATTCGCCGTACACTTGAAGCGATTCGAATTGGTTTTTGGGTGCTTTCTGATGATGTGAGGAGAAGATGATGAATTACAATATCTCGATTTGACTGGCCCGTGGGTTCGGAGGAGATGAAGAAGTTCTTAACGGGTTAACGGGTTAGAAAGGAGTTGACTGGTTGAGGAAATGACTTAGGATCTCACGACTTAGTTGGTTTTGCCTTTTGGCCACTGATTCTGAAATACCTTGCAATCACAACCGTACACGACTTAATGCTTTTAGCCATAAACCACAGACGACTCAAGCTATAAGTCGTGAACGACTTAAGCCATAGGCCGTGAACGATTCAAACCATGAGCTGTGAACGACTCAGCAATTGCTACTTTCCCGTGACTCATCCTTTAAACCGTGCACGACTTAAACCATAAGCCGTGTACGACTCAGCGGCTTCCATGCGACCCAGTAGCCTTTACTATTGACTTTAATCCGACCTAGCAAGTTTTACGACAAAATCCATGAGTCGTAACCGGGTTAGAACTTAGAAGGTTTCTTATTGCTTTGATCTGGAGCCTTCCTCCTGTTCTTTGACTTACGACTCATAGTACTGCCGACTTATAACATCAGTGGTTTAGAATTGGAGTAACCTAACTTAACTCGCCTCACTTTCCTTAGGTTGTAGTCGAGTCATCTAAATAGCCAACGACTTAGCTTAACCCGTACAAAGAATCCCTGAGTCGTTTACGACTTAGTACTTGTAAATTTTGTTTGAACTCCGAATTATTGCATGGTCCCTGAACTGCTATACTGCTGCATTCTTTTACAGATTACTTCAACTTGTAAGCTAATAATCTGTTAATACAACATTCACAGAAAACTGGGACGAATATACTGTCATTGATTGTCCACATCGAACGACAGATTAGTTAATGATATATGATTAACTTAAATAAATCGTGTGAACGAAGTGCTACCGATTTCAAGTGGAATATTAAAGCAGCACTGGATTAGTCAATTGAAACTGACCAGCCCGCATTAATATTATGCTTGAGCTTTAAATAACAAGTTCCGAAATTACCATAGTCAATCAATCGTTAACCAGTTTAATTCCAGTTATCTTTACTTGTTATTATTATTTTTTATTAGCTTTGCACGACACTTCACACTTTTTAGGAAACGTGCACCTTCGCATTTGAACATCCAGTTGCTTGTGTAGAATGACCTCTCATCAAGAAGAGCCGATGGGTCAGGCTGAAGATGTCTTTCCAGTAGCCATCCCTATAGACAACCCTCCGGAGAGAACACCCACAACTTTGAATCAGCGGGTGTTTAACCAACTGCGCGTCCAGTTTGGCATTGATGATGCTGACACCTTATTTCCGGGGCCAAATGACACTGCTGACAATCCTCCCTACGGCTTTGTTGCAGTCAATCGCCAAATGTACTTAAGTGGGGCGATTCCTCCTTTTAACGACTTTCTCCAACAGTTCCTGCTTCGGTTGTCTATCTCTCCATTCCAATTACACCCCAATGGCTACGCCATTCTGATGGGGTTATGTGTTCTATTCAGGAGAGTTTTGGATCGATTACCAAGCTTCGGGGAGATCTGCTATTTTTGCTCATTCACGAAAACTAAAGACCATCCCTCCATCGTGGTTGTAAGAAGCGCTCGGAATCACAAACTTATTACCGATCTCTCCGAAAGCGCTCACGGATTTTTGAATCAGTTTTTCTTTGTTCGCTGCCCTCCAGGGTTTTATGCCATCTGGAGAGTGGGAAGTAAGATTTCCTGTCTCTACTTTTTCCGTTTTGAAACTTTCTCGAGATCTGAACTCTCAGCTGCTAATTTCATTTTTTTCCTGTTTCTAGCACTTCCACCCCCTGCTAGGGACCCAAGTCTTAAGCAAATTTTTGAAAGATTAAATGCCGTGCCGGTAGAAGAGAGGAGCATAAAGTTTCTGCTAAACGATGAACTTTTACATCAATACGGACTCCTCCATCTCTCTCGCTTTACTCGGCCTCGTGAAGCTCCAACGGAGGTTCCTGATTCTCCGGTGAAAACTCCTGATCTTCCGATCTCCACTAAAGAGCACATACGAGGAGAAATTTCTGCAGAAACCTTATTAGTAAAGTGCTCTACTTCCAGAGACGATACGGGACCCTCCGAAAAGCCCGCACTTGCTCCCATTATTGAAGAAGAAGAGGAGCCCCTTTCCCAAACCAGGAAGAGTGCTGACAAAGGAGATGATGGAGGGAATCAGGTTGGGCATGGCGGTGATGACGTCTTTGGGGATTTAAGTGACATAATTATTACTTCCCAAGAGCTCTTTAAAGAAGACCCTGCTCATGGTAAAGCTATACCTCCGACGATTGAAGCAACATCTGCCCTCCAACAGACTCTAACTCCTTCATCTCAAGAATTGTCATCAACAGTGAAATCTATCACTTCCCCCCAACAGAGGAGTGCTTCGTTAGTCCAACGCGAGTAGCTTGCACTTCACACACAACTAAGGATTTTCCAGCACATTTATGCACTTACCTTCTTATACTTTAGAGATTTCTAAAGCTTATCTTTTCTTATTTCAGATTCTTCAATGACACGCGGCGGATCGTATTATCAGGATTTCCAACGCTACGGGGGGCGTGGTCAATATGATTATCGGCGTTACTTTCCCTCCTATAAAGAGTCTGACGAAGAGAGGGCTGCTCGAAAGGCTCGTGAAAGGAGGGATGCAGAAGAGCGTTATGACAGAAGGGATAGGGATGAGCACCATGATTCTCTGCAAAGGAGTGACGACTCTCACAAAAGGAAATCTTACGACGACCGAGGAAAAGGTCATGTAACTGAAGATTCAGGCAAACGAGCCCGACATGGTGAGAGACATACTTCCACTATTCCCGAAAAGCCTACTGCCCCTGCCCCTCTTGACATTACTTCCGACTCTCCCGCTCTTGGGAAGGAGGACATCCAGACAATAATAAGCAGGCCTAAATTTCAAGTGGGACCTGGCCCAACCACTTTACAAAGCCGTTTTCCACAATGGTGCTTAAAGGGCGTGAGATTCGACCTAGACTTGGTCCCCATTGACAAGTCTGCTATGTTGCGCAATCTTGATGCAGTCAAGCTCGATATCGAGAGGATGTCAAACTGGCAGAAGCTTGTTGATGAGCTTCAAAGAGTTAACCGTGCCAACTTAGAGGCCATGCTCACCATGGAAAATGATAAGGCTGAGTGGCAAAAGGTCCTTGAGCAGCACGACACTGAAATGAGGAGCATTACTTCCTACAACGAGGAGCTCGAAGCAAAGGTTGAGAAGTTGAAAGATGAGCTTGCTGCTTCCTCTACTTCATACTCTCAAAAAGAAGAAGTGCTTCTCAGACAAGTTAGAGATGCTCATGCAAGTCAGAGGGATGCCGAAGATAGGCTCGAGGCACAAAAAAGAATCAGTGAAGGCTATGTCTCTGATATTGCTGAGCTTCGAAAGAAAAACAACTCCCAGGAGGCGGAGATACAAATGCTTAAGCTTCAGCTTGCCAGAACTGAAAGGGAGCGCGATGAGGCTGTCGCCGGCAAAATCGCAGCCGAAGAATCTCATGAGGCGACCAAAAACAGCTTCGGCTCAACATTATTCGACTTCTACTTGCATAGCGTCTTGGGGCATGGAAGCCTCGCCTTTCTTGGTCCCAAGTATGAGATCACTTTAGCTAAAGTGTGGGAGGCCGCCCTCGATATGCTTGGTGCTGAAGGTGCTGGTTATGACGAGCCAGCCTTGGAAAGGCATTATTTTGATGAAGACGCTCGCGCTGCTCTCGCCAGGGGAAAGGAACAACTTGCCAAACTAAGAACCAAAGTGACGGAAGGGGACCAGCTGGGGAAAACCACTTCAACTACTCTAGTCCAGCCACCTTCTTCGTCTGAAGTCGACATTATTGGTTCCAGTTCCCATCTCGCTTCTCCCACCAAAGTTACCGCTGATATTACAAGCACACAAGGTGGAGACGAGGGTGAAGAGAGCGCTGATGCGCAAGCTTATGAAGTCGATATCAGGAAACCAGCTTCTCCAGGTAACTTCACTGTTAATCTCGCTACTGTCAATTCTGCTCAAGCTGGTTACTCGTTTATTTCGCATGAGTTTCACGAGCTCCTTGGCTATTTTCTCAACCTTGACGAGCCTTCATCTCCTCTCTTTACTGACTTCATTGGTGAACCCTCATCTCCTCTTTTTACTGACTTTAACCTTTTTTCTTCTGTAGAGAAAGTACCAAGCACTGCTCAAACTTCTACTCCTCCGGTCATCCTTCCTTCATCTCTTCAGGCGGTGCCTCCTTCTGCCTCGCAACCTGGATCACAGGAGGAACAAATAGAGGCTCTTCACGACTTGGATGATCACATCGCTTCGCAAGAGCAGAAAGATGAGAGACCTGAGGGAGGTGACATTTCCCCGGAACGGACTCCTTCTGACGACATTGTTCTATCAAAACTTGTCACTCCGGGGAGTGAGTCTTCCTCACAAAGGAGAGAGAAGCGTGGGACATCAAAGAGGAGGGGGAAGAAAATCACCGCCACTGAAGAGGAGCCGGAAGTTGAACCGGTTACACCTGCCTCTCCCACTTCCCTTATACCCACTGGCCGACCTGAAAAGCTGGTTATTCGACCGAGTAAAGGGTCCAAAGGAGGGAAGAAGAAGTGAAGATTTTAGCTTTTTGCCTTTTGTATGAACTGGCCGAGAGTTGTGCGGGTACCGGCCCCCGCTTTTATTTTGAAACCTGTATCTGCATTATAGTTGAATAAAATGATTCTTCGTTTGTACAAACTTCTGTTTGAATTTGAGAATGCATTTACTATTTATTTTTGCACAAGTTTGTTTATATAGTATTGCAGCGGGCTTATGGTATGTTGCTTGAGTATTACTTTACTGAGGCAGCTATACTACTATACCATGTTGCCCCCATACCTTAAGCTTGTTGCAATATTTTATACTTCGAGGGGACTTGCACTCTTATTTGTTAAAGAATAATTATTTTATTTTTTAAAGAAAATTTTTATTGAGTACAACTCCCTTCGTATAAGTTTTTACGCTTTGTCGTTCGAAGAAATCACTTTTCTCTTTTGCTTATGTGCATATTTTACCAAGTGAATTCCTCTATGTGGTAAAGCGGACCTCTGAAGGGTACTTTAACTTCTTTTCTTTTTACAATCATTTTCCATTTGAAAGTTAAAGTACGCTTTTGATGAGGATTTTTTTTTATACAAAATTGTACCTCTGAGGAGGGATTTTTCACGTTTCAACACTTGGAAGTTTTATTTCAATCTCGGTGAAACGTGTACCCCCAAAGAGTTGTGCCTTCGAAGAAAGCCTTTTCACGTTTCAACACTTGGAAGTTTTATTTCAATCTCGGTGAAACGTGTGCTTCCAAACAGGTCTTTTTTTTCTTGATTGCGTCCCCGGGAGGGGGTCGTACCTCTAAGGAGGGATTTTTTTTACGTTTCAACACTTGGAAGTTTTATTTCAATCTCGGTGAAACGTGTACCCCCAAAGAGTTGTGCCTTCGAAGAAAGCCTTTTCACGTTTCAACACTTGGAAGTTTTATTTCAATCTCGGTGAAACGTGTGCTTTCAAGAAGGTCTTTGTTTTTGCATTTCAACTTTGGTGAAGTGAAATTCCGAAGAGCGGTTGTTACACTTCAACTCCTGGCGAAATGTGCCTCCGAAGAGGGCTTTTATTTTGTTTACATTTCAACTCTGGTGAAGTGAAATTCCGAAGAGCGGTCATAACACTTCAACTCCTGGTGAAATGGGCCTCCGAAGAGGGCTTTTATTTTGTTTGCATTTCAACTCTGGTGAAGTGAAATTCCGAAGAGCGGTCATAACACTTCAACTCCTGGTGAAATGGGCCTCCGAAGAGGGCTTTTATTTTGTTTACATTTCAACTCTGGTGAAGTGAAATTCCGAAGAGCGGTCATAACACTTCAACTCCTGGTGAAATGTGCCTCAGAGAGGGTTTTCATCGCCTGGAAGTTACTCTCTCATGGTTGGAGGGTCATGACTTCTCCAATCTTTTTTGTTGAGTAGAGAACTTTCTTTTTTGTGGCGTATGACCCATTAGAGGTCTTTTTTCCTCCGAAGAGTTGCGCCTCCGAAGAGGACTTGTGCCGTTGATGGTAGCTTTGGTTGTTCCTCTGTTCACTTGCTTATGCCTTTTCAGCGATCCTCTTTTCTCTCTTTTTTTTTTTTTTTTTTCAAGTTTTCATTCCCCTTTTCTCACAAGTGGCTTGTTTAATCCAAGGAAGTGTACTTTATTGCCAGGCAAGTTCGTGAGAACGGGCACTAGCTTCCTAATTGGATGTTTGTTTGTTCAAACAATCTCAATTTATCAGCAAGGGCTCGTTTCTATCGAAATCATTAGCCGTTCAATTGAAGTATTTCCTATCTAGGATTTGAATTCGGGGTCTTTGTGACTTGAAATTTGTTTGTTGAATGATGGTGAGAATCGCTCGGTCTTATTATGCGCAAGCTTTATTTCCATTGTCTGCAAAAATTTAAATCGACATTTCAGCAATACATTTTATGTATTTTTATATCGAAAACAAAGCAAACATATAATGATAATAAGGAACACAAGATTTATAGTGGTTCGGCCATGAAATTGGGCCTACATCCACTTTATATTCTTTCATTATTTACTTGCATCAGTTTCACAATTGCTTTCAATTACAAGAATCATACATTCATAATTCTTTTTACAATGTTTCAACAAAATTTTCAAGTAAAGTATGGACGCAAGTGGTTGCTGTTCCATGCCCTTGGAATTTGATCTCCATCAACAGTGGTGAGCTTGAATGTGCCGTCGAGAAGCTTCTGACCTATTACATATGGTCCTTCCCAATTTGGCCCAAACACACCTGTCGCGGTCATAATTCTTTTTAGGACTAGATCTCCAATTTCAAAGCTGCGTTGACGAACTTTGGAATTGAAATGTCTGGCTATCCTTTGCTGATGAGCTGCAACTCTGAGGTTAGCTTCATCTCTTTTTTCATCAAGGAGATCCAGCGCTTCAAGTTGCAACTTTTCATTTTCTGCTTGATTGAAATGGATTCTTCTGTGTGAAGGGACCTTTGCTTCAACCGGGATCATTGCTTCCGATCCGTATGCTAACGCAAAAGGAGTATGCCCAGTAGCAGTTTTGTGAGTAGTTCTGTATGCCCATAGTGCAAGTGGTAGTTTATCGACCCAACCACCTTTTGCTCTTTCGAGTTGCTTTTTGACGGTTGATTTGATGATCTTGTTCACTGCTTCCACTTGCCCGTTTGCCTGCGGATGAGCTACTGCCGAAAAGCTTTTCTGGATTTTGAATCGCTTGCAAAAATCCTGGAATTCCTCGCTTTCAAACTGAGTACCATTGTCTGTGATTATTTTCTGAGGCACACCGTATCTGCAAATGATATTCTTGGTCACAAAGCTTATCATTTTCTTTGAAGTGATCGTAGCCAATGGTTCATCTTCAGCCCACTTAGTAAAATAATCAACTGCAACAATAGCATATTTAATCCCTGATTTAGCAGTTGGTAGCGGCCCAATGAGATCCATTCCCCAAATTGCAAATGGCCATGGACTGACCATCTGTGTGAGTTCGGTAGAAGGTGCTCTAGGAATTTTGGCATATCTTTGGCACTTGTCACATTTTCGGGAGTAATCTGCGGCATCCCGATTAATTTCTGGCCAAAAATATCCGTATCGGAGAATTTTCTTTGCTAGTGTTTGACCACCTGAATGATCACCGCATTCTCCTCCATGCACTTCAGCTAGGATTGTTTTGGACTCTTCCCGGGATACACATCGAAGCAATGGCATTGAGAATCCCCGTCTGTACAATCGGCCATCCTGAATTACATAGCGAGAGGCCTTCCTTAGAAGCTTTCGTCTTTCTATCGAGTTTTCTGGCAGAGAACCCCTGAGTAGGTAATCCAGTATTGGAGTCATCCATGACTCTTGTTCTTGAGATACATTCATAATCCAGTCTATATCCATCTCGTCTATACTTGGCGCTGAAAGGACTTCTACAGGGACCAATCCCAATAGTTGAGCTTCACCAGAACTTGAATACTTTGCGAGGGAATCTGCCTTCATATTCTCTTCCCGAGGAATGTGGCTTATTGAATAATGATCGAGTTCATATAGGAGTTCCCAAGCCTTTGACAAGTAGGAAGGCAGGTTTCCACCTTTCGCTTGAAATTCCTTCTTGACTTGGCATACAATAAGCTGAGAATCACTGAAAATTTGTAATGCTCGAATGTTTAGCTCTTTAGCGATTTTCAGACCTGCAATAAGAGCTTCATATTCTGCTTCATTGTTTGTTGAAGGGAATTCCAGTCTTAGTGCATAACATAATGATCGACCTTCAGGAGTTTCAAGTACCACTCCGGCTCCAGAACAGTAGTCATTTCTTGCGCCATCAACATACATCTTCCACTGGATTGGAGAATCATTGATCGCTTTTTCCTCACCATTATCTTTCTCTGTGAATTCTGCAATGAAATCAGCTAAAGCTTGTCCGTTGATTGCTTTCCGGGGGTGATAGGTGATGTCATATTGACTAAGTTCAATGTTCCATTTTAGAAGACGACCCGAAGTTTCAGGGCGAAACAGGACTTGCTTCAGAGGTTGATCAGTGAGTACTTTGATAGGATGAGCTTGAAAATATTGCCTCAGTTTCCTCGATGCAACTAGTAGGCAATAGGCGAGTTTTTCCAACTTGGAGTAATTCAGCTCTGCCCCAGTGAGTCTTTTGCTGATATAGTAAACTGGATGTTGAATCCTTTTGTCTTCCCGTATCAGCGCTGCACTTAGAGCATGAGATGATACTGCCAAGTATATAAGAAGATCCTCACCATTGCCTGGCCTAGAAAGTGTCGGAGGCGTTTCCATATGACGGATCAACTCTTCAAAGGCTTTTTGGCATTCGGGAGTCCATTCAAAGTTCTTCTTTCCTTTTTTCAGGGCATCGAAGAATGGGATGCATTTATCAGTAGCTTTGGAAATGAACCGACTCAGGGCGGCGATCTTTCCGTTGAGACTCTGCAATTCCTTCTTTGTTCTAGGAGCTTTGACTTCTTTCAAGGCAGTAATTTGAGCTGGACTAGCCTCTATGCCCCTAGCACTGACAATAAAACCTAAGAACTTTCCGGATTCGACCCCAAATGTACATTTCAGGGGGTTAAGCTTCATTTTGTATTTACGGAGGACTGCGAACATTTCTGCTAAGTGTTCAATGTGATCCGCTGCTTTCCTGGACTTTACTAACATGTCGTCGACATAGACTTCCATAGTTTTGCCCAATTGCGGTTTGAACATAGCATTAACAAGTCTTTGGTAGGTTGCCCCTGCGTTTTTTAATCCGAAGGGCATAACTTTGTAGCAATAAAGCCCAACATCTGTAATAAAGCTTGTATCCTCCTGATCCGGCTCATGCATCATGATTTGGTTATAACCGGAGTAGGCATCCATGAAGGATAACAATTCATGTCCCGCAGTTCCGTCTACCAGTTGATCGATCCTGGGTAATGGGAAGCAATCTTTGGGGCAAGCCTTGTTTAGATCAGAAAAATCGATGCACACTCTCCATTTCCCATTAGCTTTCTTGACCAACACAGGATTTGAAACCCAATTCGGATATGTAGATTCTTTGATGAAGTTATTTTCCATGAGTCGATCAACTTCTTCTTTTAATGCTGCTGACCTTTCTGGACCCTGGGTTCTTCTTTTCTGTTTAACTGGCGTAAACTTTGGGTCAATATTCAGAGCGTGTACCGCAACTTCCGGGGATATTCCACACATATCGGCATGAGTCCAAGCAAAGACATCCAAATTCGCCTTCAGGAAAGATATCAAGATATTCTGAATCGAAACATTAAGCTGCGAACCCACATTCAACACCTTATTTGGGTCCTTTGGGTCAACAGGTACCGGAACTGTTGTTTCCACCGGTACTACTCTATTCTCCCCTGTACTGGCTTTTCTGGGATCCATCTCTTTCCGTGCCCCGCTGTGCTCGCCAGTGCAGGGTCCGCTCTGTAATTGCTACAAAGCTGGTTCCTTGATGCGGACTGGAGTTGCCGCATCCTTTCCCATTTCCCTTTTTCTTGACTCTCGCAGCTCTGTCCAATAGCATTCTCGCGCAGCATTTTGATCCCCTTTTATAACTCCTACTCCATTGTCAGTAGGGAATTTAATAGTGAGGCACCACGGGGCTAGGATAGCTTTGAATGCTGCGAGTGTTGGACGGCCAAGAAAAGCGTTATAAGCAGAATATTCATCGACGATCACAAAGGTTTGCTTTCGGACCACTTTCCTTTCTCCTTCCCCAAGTTCTACAAACAGATCGATGGTTCCTACTGGTTGCTTTGGCTCCCCGGTGAAGCCAACGATTTTCTGTGATGAGGCTTGCACATCGATCATAGGGATCTTCATCTGGTCAAATGTCTTTTTGAAGAGGATATTACATGATGCTCCGCAGTCAATGAGGACTCTTCTGACAATGGCTGGTCCAATACCAGCCGAGATGACCAAGGGATCTAAAGTAGGAGCTTCAATACCTGTAGAATCTCTGGCTCTGAAAATAATATCATCACTGAAAGTTTTCTGTTGTTTAAGGGGCGTAGTGTCTTCTAGAACAAAGACGTTTTCTTCGGCTGGAGCATATTTCAAAGCCCTGGAATATCTCTCCATCTCACCCCAACTCTTGCCAGCTGGGTGAGGTCCTCCGGAAATGACATTGATAACGGGCCTTCCAGATTCATGCCCCGTAGCTTTCTCACCTGCCCCAGGCTGATGAACAGGAGCCCGCTGCCCCTGACTCGATGATGCAGGATTGTTGCTATTCTTTTTCACAAATTGCTGCAACTTGTTTTCTCTTAGCAACTCTTCAATCAGATTTTTCAGCTGGCGGCATTCATCAGTTTCATGACCTGGTTGATTGTGGAAGCGGCAGAATTTCCCACTTTGTATGGCTTTTCTCCCAGTTCTCAAAGGGATAGGTTTAGGGAAATCGACGGAATCTTTAGTGGCCAGGTAGATGTGCTCCGGTGTATGTGATAATGGAGTATATTCTGATGGCTTGAAGGATCGGGGCTTCTTCAGATTACCCTGTTTCTTCCCATTACTATTCTCCCTTTTTTGCCCCACCGATTCATTCTTGCGTGGAGCGACAGTGTTGTCTTCTGCTTTTTCCAACACTGTCTTTACTGGTAAAGGACGGCTTTCCAAGCGAATGAATTCGTCTGCTTTTTTGTAGAACTTTTCGAGAGAGGTTGGCTCCTTCATATTTAACCATTTCCCAAATTCGCTTGACTTATCGATAGCCCTCATCAGATAAGTCAATATCATTCGTGGTTCAGCATTGTCCACCTCAGCCAGTGCTATATTGAAGCGATTCAAGAAGGATCTGATAGACTCACCAGGATTCTGCTCTAAACTCGATAATGACATGATATCCTTGGCCTTCGAAGCATATAGCCTAAACTGCTCCTTGAATTTTCTGGTCAAGTCTGAAAACTGATCGATAGATCGAACTGGCAACTTGGTGAACCACAGTAAAGCCACGCCTTCCAGGTATACGGGGAAATATCGGCACTTTATTTCGTCGGAGGCCCTGGCACCTGTCATGTGCCAATCATATTTATACAAGAACTCATTCGGATCACTTGTCCCTTTGTAAGCTGGAATAGTTGGAGGGACAAACTTCCTTGGAAATTCCGCCTTCAAGATTTTTTCAGTAAACGGAGTTTTACTTGGAGCGAAACCCCATTCCTTCTCATCTTCGACCCTTTGCATACTTTCTTTCATGATCTGCCGGACCATTCCAGAAAGATATTCTTCATCATGTCGAGTTCTAGATCCACTGGCCTCAGGTACTGCCTGCTCAAAGGGACTAGTAGGCCTTTCAGGAGCATTTCTTTCATTAACATCATGAATGTTGCCAGCATAGTTCCTTTCATTACCAGCCGGTTGATTGTTTGCCCCAAGTAAGTCGTTCAACTTATTCAGAATCAGAGCATTCTGGGCACTTTGAGCCTCTAGTTGTGCATTTTGGGCGTTTATCTGCTGGTTTAGCCCTAGAATCACAGCATCCAATTCCGCTTTCGTAACTCCAACAGATGGAGTGGGTAGATTAGGTATAGGGGAAGCGGAGGTTCCCTCTTGAATGTTCCCAGATCTGATAGATCTACTTTTCCTTCCAGGAGCCATAATCTCAGATATACTTCTGGTTTTTAAGGAAATTCTTTCTTCAAATCTCTGTGAAGCAATGATGAGAGTTTTCCTGAGTTCAATTCTCAGTGAAAGCACCAAAAATGTTAACGCAAAAATTTGAACGCTAACACCCCGGTGTGTGAAGTGTAGTTGTGAAAGCACCACCCGATAGATCGGGAAAGAATTACAAGCAAGTAATAGCGGAAAAGCAGTAAACGACAGCAATTTTATAGTGGTTCGGCTTATGGGTATAGCCTACGTCCACTTTAAGTACTTTTATTGATGATCACGTTACAAGTTGATACAAATCTTCTCAAGTACAATACACTTTGAATTACAAAAGACTTAGAACAAGTAGCTCAAACTTCGATGTTGACAAAAATCTTCAAATCCATGGTGGATGTAGATGATTTCTTTATGAAGTTCTTTTAGACGTTCTTTGAATCTCAAAAGTTTTAAGTGTTGAAGTAGTCTGGAATTCGGCAGAGTAATGGCGCTTGAAATTGATCGACCAAAAGTCCTTTGAACGTTGGAGGTGGCTACGTATTTATAGGCAGGCCTGGACATGAATTCTGCGTACAAGTCATGAGTCGCAACCGACTCAAGCTGAGTCGTCCCCGAGTCAAGTTAGGTCGTGGCCGAGTCAGGTTGAGTCGCGACCGACTCATCTGTAGGTTGAGTCTTGAGTCGCTGGCAAGTCGACCCTTACTAGGACATGCATTGTTGTAACAGAATACGACTCAGTGGCTTTGAGTCGCGGACGAGTCATCCTGGGTTATGAGTCGTCAATCATCTTGAGTCGTTTCTTATGATGAGTCGTGGATCTGTTGAGTCGCTGAGGCAATCCCTTTCAATGAGTCGTTAATGCTTTAACCCGTTAGGCTCCTTAAGCCGTGAGTCGATAGTCTTGATGAGTCGGCAACTTACTGAGTCGGCTTTCTTTATGAACCGTTAACCCTTTGAGCCGTCAGCTGACTGAGTCGCTATCAAATGAGTCGGTAATCTACTGAGTCGCTGCCAGCTTTGAGTCGTTGGTCTATTGAGTTGCTCATCTCTATGAGTCGTGAGTCCTTCTTGAGTAGGTGAGTCGCTATCAGTTGAGTCGGTGCTTTCCTAGGCCGTTCAACTGTAGCCATTGTTAGGTCGCAACATGTTTTTAGGGCGTAGGTCGTTCATTTCCTTAAGTCGTGCCATCCTTATCTCGTAAAAGCCTTAAATCGTGGAGGCCTTAAGTCGGAGACTGCTTAACTCGTAAGTCCTTCTGGAACTGTTTGCTGCCTTAAGTCGTAGGTCGTAAGCTTCCTGAGTCGTAGTTCTTAGGTTGTGGGCTCTTTAACTCGTTGGTGAAACGGGATTAACAGGTAGGATTCTGTATTAGCCTACCTCCTTACTTCTACTATCTTACTTCCTCCTTGCCTCCTTTGGCCATGAGTAGTTTAACCCCCATCCCCTTTGCCAAATATTTCCAAAGCCAAAACACATCGAATAGGGTAAATCCAGTGGTACTCTAGAGGATTGCAACGTACAATGTTCGATTCAAGGTGAATCTAGAAGATCCTATCAATCAATGTATATTCAAAGTCTGTATTATTAAGTTACACAATATTGTTTACCTTTTACATCATACTCGTCATGTAGTACATACAACAATTTTATATATGCATTTGTCATCCCCGAATTTGACTGTAGTTAAATAACATCGATCTGTATATAGTAATTAGCAATGTCAATTAAATTTAAAAACCAATAATAATAAAATTTGTTTTCTGCCTAGCTTAGTTTCAAATTATTAATTTTATAATTTTTAAATATTAATATTGATTCTTAATTATTTAAAATTGTTGTTTTCTTATTTTAATTCGTTCATTTATACATATACACACACACACATACACATCTACGTATGTGTGTATGTATGTAATATGTTTTAAATTATTTTTAAAATCTATTTGTATATTAAATAGGTTTTTGACATAAAAAATTGTGTTGAATACCCACAAACTTACATACATACATACATACATACATATATATATATATATTAATGTTATTATATTTAATGATTTAAAATAATGTTTGCATTAATTTTTATGTAAATATTTAAATAGATATATTATAAAAGTACATAATGGTTTGGAATGTTTTAAAAAGTTTTTATTGTTATGGCATCAAAAATTAAATACATGATATTTATTTTATTGCAATATATATATAGTTTATTTTACTATGAAATTTTAAATTATTTACGAATTCAAAAATATTTCGACAATGAACTAATTTTATATTATGTATATACATATACATTCAATAACTAAAATATTTTTTATTTTTTATTTTATAGATCTAAATTTGAAATTCAAATTATATTACCAAGTCATAATTGTATATTTTAGATATTAAGCTTAAGTTCAAATTTTATTGACTTGGTCAAAATATATTATATATTAAAAAATGTTTATTTTATTTAATATAAAATAAATTATTAAATTTATATATGTGTACGTGTATAAATATAATAATAATATTATTAAATTATTAAATTTATATGTGTGTATGTTTGTAGATATAATAATAAATTATTAAATTTATATTTGTGTATGTTTGTAGATATGTATATAATAATAATAATTTGAGACTACCAATTCGTATATAAATGTCCAATATATACGTTGTAGATGTAAATCCCAACATTTATATATATATACACACACATTAATTATATACACTGTATTATGTTGCACTTGCACGTTATACACATATGAGTAAATAATGATATACTCATAAGTTGTATACAAATTTATTTTTAGTTAACTCATAAATTAGTTAAGTCGGCAAATTAAATAAAATTGGATTTTGTTTATATTATTTGGACAGGACCTAACAAAACCTATTAGATTCACTAGCCTACTACATCGAAATATGATTTATTTTTTAAATCACCCAATTTATTGGCTGTAGACTATGATGACCCACCTTTTTGATCCCTAGAAGTTGACATTAATACATCCACGGTATATACGTGCCGAACGTCCAAGTGTCGGAAAGATAGAATGTTGAGGGAAAGAAAGAAAAGACTGAACAGAATCTCACAACGTGACGAGTAATATATAATATACCAATGATCTTTGTAAAATATAACTTTGACATACAGACATAAATCATAGTAACTAACCTATCATTTGCATGTATAATATAACAGCCCATCATTACAAATGCTGATAAATACAAACAATAAATGCAGTGGAAATAAAAAAGATACATGAATACGTCTTAAAGGCATCTAGCTCGTCTCCTGAATCTCCAAAGCATCCATAACTAAATCTGAAAATATGCTTGGCCTAACCCGAATATTACATGAAAAAGACATCTGGATCAATTTTGTAAACCAGCATGAGAAACATAATTCAAATGGATTTTTATTATCATAATACCTTTAAAAAATAAAGATATCTCATAAGACCAAGCCGCACATAAACACGGGTAAGTTTTTACCTTACGATAACTAAACCATTTTATAAGAAATCTAATGGAATTGTAATAATGTCCGAGGTTTAAAAGAAATATATAACATATCTGGAATAGTTACCTATAATTACATTCAATTGTACTAGGTTCTACAACTAAAACCATAAGGCATGTATCAGAGAATGGATTACATACATTGACAAGACACTGAGGTACCACCTATCATAGTACACCTTTAAAAAATGTACCGAAGTCAGAAAAACATTTTGCACCCTAGCTAACACAGAACTGGCATACCCCTTCCTAGATAGTACCGAATATGTCATCGCCCTGGTTACTTTGCAAACTTTTCCATTGAGAGCTATCGTGCGCATACCAAATCCATAATTCCATAAATAGTGATCAAGAAGGATGATGACATATCCTAATAGGTATGACCCACAACGCCCTACCATTTCTCCCCTAATTTCAGTCAATCCGGTTGTAAGCCTCGTGAGCCAACGATTACCATTTTTTCTTAGCAAATCCCTCTTAGAATGATAGCATTGCCCCTTACGCAACAATACAATGCCAGCATTCATCCATACAAGTTGTTCAGTATATGGACAAACCAAAGGCAGTACTTCTACTACATCCTTTTTGGAATCATCCCTAGGATTAGTAGCAAGCAGCCCTTGCACTTCAAAGAACCCAACCTTCGATGCATCATCTTCAAGATGTCTTCAATTCGAACACTTATGTTAGTGTAAAGTGGTTTTCGAAAAATATATTTGATCCCAGCCCCTTTGAATCGAAAGGATAGTTTTCGATAAAATCAACTTTGGTTCTTTGGAAATAAATGGACAATACATAAAAGCAGAGATTACCTCATAACCGTTTAAGCAAATGGATTTCCTTATCATTTGTCCTAGAAGACAATCCTAGAAGACACAATGAGTTTATACATACGGTATAGCATCATCGAAAATAATGGTACCATATAATTCTCATGTTTCTTATAAATGTTTCCAGAGTTCAAAATTGGTCAAGATTTGTGTAATGACCTGCCTTTTCAACCCTTAAGAGTCGACACTAGTATCTCCACAGTATTCACGTGTTGAGCATCAAGTGCCAGAAAGACAGATTGTTGGGGTGAAAGAAAAAGAAAAGAAATGCAGAATAGAATCTCACATCGTAATGAGTAATACATAATATCAAAAACATCATTACAAAGGAAAACTTTAATATTCAACACACATAAGAGTCTATCTATCATCAGCCTGGACAGTTATAACTACATGTCCTTACAAATGCTGGTAAATACAAACAAGCAGCACAATAGAAATACGACTTTGAGGCTTCCAGCTCATCTCCTGAAGCTCCAAAGCATCCAAAGCCAATTCTAGAAAAATACTCAGGTCTAGCCTGAGTATTAAAAGAAAATAACACCCAGATCAATCTGGTAAACTAGCGCAACTCAAATCACAAGGGTTGTTATAACTTATAAAGGCTTATGTGAACCACCTGCCAACACAGGACCTCCTACCCCTTACTGGATAGTATGAAATATTTCATCACCCCGGTTGCTTTGAAACCTTCTCTTATGAGTTTACATACACATAACAAATCTATAAATATTAATCTAGGGTGCGAACCACATAGCCCTACCATATATCTTTTGTTTTAGTCATTCCTGGATGATGAGGTTTGAGGCTACATTTTACCTTTTCATACAAAAATCCCACTTGGAATGTTAATACTGCCCTTTAGGTATCAATGCAATGCCAGCATTCATCAATATAAGTAGTTCATAATATGAAAAAACCAAATGCACTACTGCTACTACATCCTTTTTGGAATCACCCTTAAAATCAATAGAAAGCAGCTCTTGCAGTTCAAAGAGCTCTGTCTTCAGTCTTACCATCTTCAAGATATCTTCAGTTCGAACGCTAGAGTTGGCTCAAAGTGGTTTTCAGATAATTCTTACTTATCTAATCCGGTATCTTTGAACTCATTCGATAGTCCTAGTAAACTCAACTCCTATTCTTTTGGAAATAAACAGACAATACATAAGAGTGGAGATCACCTACTAATCTTTTAGGTGGACGGATTTCCTTATCATTTATCTTAGATGAAAATATGGGTTCTATACGTACTATATAACATCACCAAGGATAATTGTACCATATAATTCTTGCATTTTCTTAGAATTTCCAAAGATAAAATTGGTCCATAGTTAATTGTCGAATATTTAACTATCAAATAAACAAACAATCAAACGTAGTTTTAATTCCATGTAGAATCCACTAAGCCTCCTTTAATTAATCTTCATTAGTTAAAATACTTTAATTATTTACAAAAATAATCATATACTTATCCCACTAGTATAAGTCTATCATCAAACCATTTAAGGAAGAATCCATATTCAAAATCATATTAAATGAACCAAAAATAATATCATTCAAAACTTTGTTTATTATATACCTAAACAACCCATCCTTCGGTGTTAAGTGTGGAAAAAGGTTTCCATACCACCATAATTAAGAAGGATTATTTATTTAATTCATATACTTAATTTTCAGAAGTGGTCTAATTCATATACGGAAAATAATACTTTATATACCGAATATAATTTCAAACATTGCCTATCCTTCGGATAGCAGTGGAGTCATTCAAGTTGGGATATTTTTACATCCCACCTTAACTTAACAACATTCTAATCCTATAGGAGGTTTAATACCGAAGATTTATTAAGTATTTCTCACAGATAACAGCACTAATGGCTAAGTTAACAAGGAAAGAAGTAAAGTATGCTTGGGCCGATAAGTATGAGGAGGCATTCCAAAAGATTAAATACATATTGACCAAAGCGCTGGTGTTAATTGTTCCGGATGGGAATCAAGATTTAGTAGTGTATACGGATGCATGTGGAAATGGATTAGGAGTTGTGTTAATGCAGAGAGGGAAAGTGGTTGCTTATGCTTCTCTACAGCCAAGACCGCATGAGGTTAGATATATAATGCACGACTTAGAGTTAGCAGTGGTGATTTTTACATTGAAGATATGGAGACATTATTTGATAGGGGAGAGAGATTCGAGTTGCTTGTGGATCATAAGTCATTAAGATATTTATTATCTTAGAAAAAATTGAATATAAGACAGCAGAGATGGTTAGAGTTTATAGTTGCCTATGACTTTGGAATTAAATAAACACCTGGGAAAGGATATAAGGTAGCAGACACACTCGGTAGGCATCAGAATGCAATATTGGGAATGATAGCTGAGTGGCAAGATTTAGAAGCTTTGACAACATGTGGTGTGCGGTTAAGATCTATGGCAAGTTTGAGTTAAGAGACCGTGATGTTGTCGTGTTTGGAAGTTCAATCGGTGGTAATCGAAATGATTATTTCTAGACAAGGAGATGATCCATTACTAGCAAAATGGATCAGAAGGTTATAGAGTGGAGCTAAGATTGAAGACTTTAATGATTTCAGTCTTGACCAAAATTGATGGTTCAGGAAGAAAAGAAGGATATGTGTTCCAAATATTGGAAACTTAAAGAAGGAAGTTCTTAAACAGTGCCATCGGTCAAAGTTCATCATTCATCTAGGAGGAACTAAGATGAATCAGGATATGAAAAGAAGTTTCTTTTTGGAAGGTATGAAAAGGGATGTATGCTTATTGGTAAAGATGTGTTTGGTTTGTCAACAAGTGAAAGCCGAGCATAAAAAACCGAGGGGTTACTTCAACCTTTAGATATTATAGTTTGGAAGTGAGATTCTATATCTATGGATTTCATAGATGGGTTGCCAAGGTCGAGTAGAGGAAATGAAAGTATATGGCTTCTAGTGTACAGATTGACTAAGCGTGCATGCTTTATACTTATTAAGTTGACTAAAGCGGCACTAGTCTTAGCTAGACTGCATGAGATTCTTAGTAGTATAGCAAGTGACAGAGATTCCTTGTTCACTAGTGAGTTCAAGAAGAGTCTACATAAAGTTTTAGGTACCAAGCTCAAGATGAGTAACGCTTACCATCTGTAGATTGATGGGAAAACGTAAAGAGTTAACAAAGTCTATGAGGATTTGTTAAGAGCTTGTGTTCTAGATTATGAAGGATCATGAAAAGACCGTCTACGATTAGTCGAGTTTTCATATAACAACAGTTATCAGACTAGTGTAGGGATGACATCGTTTGAAGCATTATAAGGAAGATAATGTAAATCTACCGTATATTGGTTCGGGACTGGAGACGGATTAGTTCTTATTCCAGATATTTAAAGAGAAGCCATAGAAAAGATTGTGGTAATTTGGGCTAGAATGAAGGAAGCTCAGTCAAGGCCAAAATTTATGTAGATAAGAGACTAAAATACACAGTGTTCTAAGTCAGAGACCAAGTTTTCGTCAAGGTATCACCTATGAAAGGTGTAGTGAGATTCGGGAATTCAATGAAATTGGCACTGAGGTTTGTTGGACCATTTCCTATTATAGAACGGACCAGGAAACTCGCTTATAGGATGGGGTTACTAGATAGTTTGGCAGGAGTCCACAATGTTTTCCATATTTCTCATCTAAGGAAGTGTGTTTGATATGAAAAAATTACTATTTCTCTGATTGCATTAAAAGAATTAATAGTGGAACCGTACATGACTATATTTAGGCAACCAGTTCTTATAGTGGCCATGGATGAGAAGAGGCTGAGGAACAAACAGACATATTAGTAAAGGTCTAGTGGAGTGATGACGAGAGAGATTGTACATGGGAAACAAAGAGCAGGATTAGAGACACTTATCCTGACATTTTTGATGGTATTTTTACCTTTATGTTTGATTGATGCGTGTACCTTATTATAATTTAGAGGATGAATTTTTTTAAGGAGGGGAGTCTGTAATGACCAGAATTTTGACTAACATTATTTATAACATTTAAGTAGATAAATTAAATAAAATAATGTAAAGGGATAAGGAAATTGAGATTTAGTAATTATGTTTAGGTCGTGCCTTAGTTAATAAACTAATTAGAGAAATGAAAATTAGAATAAGGGGAAATATGATAAGGGTAATATGGGATCAACCCTTCATTTATATCCCTTAACTTCTATCTTCATTTCCTTCATTCATTTACACACATACAAACAAAACATAGAGGCTGGCCATAGAAAAGGGAAAACAAGAAGGAAACTAAAAGATCAAGGAATCAAAGCTAAAAGAAATCAAGTCAACACCAAATCATATCTCTCTCATCCAAATCAAGGCAAATAATGAATATACATCTCACCTTTTTGAATTATTTCGGTTTTAGATGTAAATCCGTTTCATTCGCAAGTATTATAACATATTTAGTAGTTAGAATGATTATAAGCTTGTTGGTGATTTTCTAGAATTTAAATATGAAATTTAGTGATATGTTTGAGTTGGAAAAACTATCATATAATACCTAAATGACTTTAATTTTGAGATGAGGTCAAAATATCATTTTAGGAGTGGAATTTCAGTTCATAATTTTCCAAGCAAGTATGGGTTTTATATGAGTTTTCTAAGTGAAGAAATTGGTGAATTTCAGGTTTAATTATTTAAAATAGTTAAATAATGTTTTCGGCCGTAAAATTTGTACATGTTGAAGAAAATAGTTAAATTGAATTATTATAATTTTAGGGATTTTTCCTAAGAGTTTAGGTTTGATAAATAAATTTTAAGTCTAAAGGACTTATTTGTTTAATTAAATTTTTATAAAGAGTGTCAAACTGTAAAAATGTTTGGTATTTAAAAGTATGGCATGTGGTAGTTTTTCAGTAAAGGAAATTGGCAAAGTTTTGATAGCCAATGAGATTTTGGAAAATTATAGAGGTTTGGTGAAAAGAAAATAACTTTTGTAGTAATTTTGCAGTTTTCATGATAATACAACTTTACCATGTCGATATTGGCCGCGTCAAGCCACTTCTCACCGCATCAAACTGTCATCGACGCGAAACAAACCAATATGTGTGATGTTAATGAGCATGGCATGAAATAGATTGTGTTGGACCTCGTCGAGGCTGTTGTAATAATGAAAAGAGATGGTCCTTGACATGACCAGGTCGATGTGTAAGCGTGCCATATTTTAATTAAAGCGGCTTGTAACCATATGTGTTCTTCAGACTTGCCGACCCTTATAACTTTGATATCGCATTGTTTGGTTAAGTGACTGCGAGTTTCAGCCTCCCCAACCTTAATGGTCATCGAGCCTAAACCTTACCGCTTTTAACTTGACTTTGAGTATATGCCGCTTTTAACTATGCTAATGTCATTCACATCGACACCACATCTATTCGATTTTCATAGCCTCAAAGAGGCCTTGATGCTGAGATTTTTAGTGTCATCGAAGCTTAACCTTTTATGACTTTACAATATGGATAATGAAGTTTTGACTTTGATATCGACCCCATATATTTTCAAATGACTTCGACATACTTTAGAATAGGCAAAGATATTTGATGGCGATGACGCTGTCGAGTTTTATAATTGTAAAGGTTTTACATAGTTTTGGTCTTGTAGCCATAGTTTCAAGAGGGTCGAAGACCCTAATGATTTTGAGTTTTCATCAACAATGTTTTGTAAAACATATATCATGGCATAAGCATTTTGTGTAAAGTACATGACCAATGTTTTCCTTGTTTTATGAATAATTTTAAGGATTAGATCATCTACAAAGATTTTGTTTTCAAGGAAATATGGATAGGGTGGTTAACCCAAAATTTTACTAAAAGAATGACTCAGAGATTGGAAAATTAGAAGGGACTAGTGTAGGGTCGAGCCCTATACTTTAGCCAGTAGCCCTAGCAAATATAAGTCCAAGGTTCCGGTGTGTAATAGCAGTACCATGGGTAAGACAAAAACAAGGTTACACTCAGAAAGGAATACATAAAGTAGAGGTTAGTTATTGGTGAGCCCGAAAAACCATTAGGATAAGTTGACCCTAAAGGTAGTAAGTTACGGATAGACTGTCCAGTCTTTCTCTAACAACAAATCAGATCATGTATTATGTCTGGCAGGTCCAAGTAAGCCATTGGTTTATAGTCAGCCAGATCAAACTATGATGTTGGGACAAATAGTCCACCGTTACCTTTATTGTATGCATGCAATTTATTGTTATATTGTTATTTATAACCAGTTTGGTTGCAGAATTTGATTTGCAAAAGATGCACTTTTAAAGGATATTAGTGAGGAGAACCTGTTCCACTAGGCGGTATGGTCTCACTTAATATCATCAAACTAAGATGTCATATTATTATTCATGCCAGGCATTTTGTATGACTCAAAGTTTATATTTTCCCCTTAATCCCTCAAGTGCTCAAAATTTAATTTGAGTAAGTTGAGAGTTAAGGTTTTCAGGTTTAGTAGGTTTCAGAGAATAAAGCTTCCAAAGATGTGCAAGAGGCAAAGATTAGCTATGTAGGAGATTATCTATTTATCAATTCCGCTGTGATTAAATGTTGTATGTAACTGTGATGGTGTAGTTGTCTATCTAGTAACTCTGATCATCTAGGAAGGCATCTTCATATGTTGCTCTTACTGTATATATTGTAATAATTATATTTATCTGAACCTATGCAACGTTATGGATTATGTACTGAATATGAAATGCTGATTTGAAATGTAAGGAGAAAAGTTGTTTTGAAATTGAGTTTGAAATATTTCATATTCTTAACTTTTTGATATTGTGGATACCATTAACATTATTGCATTTTGTCACCGGAAATTAATACTGTAGATGACTATGACATCTGTAGAGGTTAGTTTTGGGTCTCGAGATAGGGGATGTGATAGCTTAGTATCAGAGCTTAGGTTTATATAAAACTCAAAAGAATTTTGAACCTAAAAAGATTTTTAAATATAATCTAAATGAATCAGAGAATAAGATCAGGGAATGGGATAACTCTATAGTAACGCATTTGTGTTTGCTATATATAAGTATACACTTTATCTCTAGTCTTCCATCTCTCTTAGACTGTACTTCCGAGTCTTACTAAAGTTCTTATGTAAATTTAAATTAAAGTAGGACATGGAGGCAGGAAACAGAAGAGTGAATCTCGGTAGAGGAAGCACCACAACAAATGGAAATGCTAGAACCAATACTAGAAGGAATCCGAATCGGGCACAAAGATGCTAATCTAGGTGTTGTAACATCATAGGCTGATATAGGAGCTATGTATCAGTGTTTTCGAACATGATGCAAGCGGGAACTACAGTTGGACTTGTAGGCGGAAATGCTGGAGGAGTGAATTAGGAGGCTCTAGGTGTCAATAACTATGTTGTTCTGAGTAGGGATTATGCAAGGCTTTAAGGAAAACCATTTACTAGAACTGAGGATGCAATTGAAGTAGAGAATTTGTTGCTTCATTGAAGAGGATTTTTGTTGATCTTGGATTAAATGATAAGTAGAAGAGAAAATTGTCTCCAGGCAACTGCAAGGTGCTGCACCGTACTGGTGGAATAGTATTGCCATTGGAGTAGCAGTGGGAACCCTGACTTGGGCAGAATTTACGAGAATGCTTGAAGAGTGGTTTATGTCAAAAATCGCTAATCCTACCCTATTGAGAAATTTTGTTGAGTGGGTGTAGGGAGATATGACTGTGTTGAAATATGCTACAAGATTTGAGGAGTGTTCAGGTATAGGTATGCCGTGGATATGATAATTAAAAGGAATGAGAAGTTCATTCGAGGACTGGGGCCTGAGCTTGCTAGGGAAATTTTGCCGCATCTCAGGGATCTATGTGATGTAGTTGTTGAGATGACTTAAAAGATTGAAGTGATGCTTGTTTTCTTTGGTAGTAACAAATCAGTGGAGGTTCAAGGTGGGAAGAATCAGAAGAGGAAGTTCTTTAACAAGAAGGGAACTTAGAAGAGTGGGCTGCCAAGAACAGGAAGACTAATCTGGTTCGCTTTGAGTGTGATAAAAAGGAACATTTTTCCCATGATTGTTGGCCTGGAAAAGGGAAGAACGTTGCTTCAACTACGACCAGATGGGGAACTATAAGAACCAGTGTCCAGAATCGGCCAGGGCAGACAAGGGAAATTTTTTTAAACTAGAACCGACTACCTCATTACCAATGGTTGAGGTGAAGGGAAAGGTTGTGATGGGAGGTACGCTTTTGACTTATGGGATACCAGTTAGAGTTTTGTTTGATGCTGATGCATCACATTCTTTCATATCTCATTGTTTGGTAGATAAGCTTAACCTAGAACCCTTATACGTAGTTACTTCTTTAAGGGTTGTGAATCTGATAGGAGCGCATGCAACTCTTGGGATGAGATATAACCAGTTAGAGTTTGAATTGTTAGGTCATACATTTTCTTGAAATTTGCAGGTGTTTGATTTCATAGGCTTTGGAAATATTTTGGGTATGCATTGGTTAAGTAAGTATGATGTTAGGATATTTTGCCACGATAGGAAAATATCACAAAGACACCCTAGTAGTAGTGACCGAATTATATATTTTGTAGAAAACTTGAGTTTTTATGTTTGTGCTTTGTTGGGTGTAATGGAGGCGGAAGTTGAGTTGAATCAAGTTTTTGTTGTTAGAGGATTTGTAGATGCCTTTGAACCGGTGAAAGGACTACTGCCGAAATGAGCTATTAGGTTTCCGATAGACTTTGTACTAGGAGTTGAACCCATAAGTAGACCACCAAGTAGGATGACACCTACCGGGATGAAGGAGTTAAAGTTGTAGCTAATGGATTTGGAAGGAAAGAATTTTATTAGACTAAGTAGTTCGTCTTGAGGAGCAGTTGTAGTATTTGTTAAGAAACTAGACAGATTGTTAAGGTTGTGTACCGATTATCGTAAGTTAAATGAGAGGATGATAAAGAACTGATATCTGTTTACGAGAATTGAAGATTTGTTCAATTAGTTTAGTAGGGCAAAAGTATTTTCTCAGTTGGATTTGGCAACAAGGTTCCATTAACAAAGAGTGTCGGAGGATAGTAATCCTTAAACAATGTTTAGGATAAGATATGGATCGTACGAATGGTTAGTGATGTCGTTCGAATTAACTAATGCACCAACCGTCTTTGTAGACTTAATGACTCGGATCTTTTGAGAGTATTTTGATATAATCATCTTAATGTCTATAGATGACACCTTGATATATTCCAAGAATGAAGGAGACAATGAAGTTCATCTTAGGATAGTGCTTGAGACACCGGGACGACATTCTTTAAAAGCAAAGTTTTCAAAGTGCTATTTTTGGAAGAAGGAGGTTAAGTTTCTTGGTCATCTAGTCTAAGAAAAAGGGTTGCTAGTAAATCCAACTAAAAACAAGGTAGTTAATAATTGGAAGAGACTTAAGACAATGACCGAGACGAAGAGTTTTTAGGGATTAGTTGGCTATTACAGAAGATTTATTAATTCTCGTGGATAGCAGCACCAATGACTAAGTTAACAAGGAAAGAAGTAAAGTATGTTTGGACTGATAAGTGTGAGAAGGCATTCCAGAAGTTGAAAAACTTATTGACCAATGAACCGATGTTAGTTGTTCCGGATGGGATCAAGATTTAGTAGTGTATAGGGATGTACGTGGAACTGGATTAGAAGCTATATAAATGTAGAGAGGGAAAGTGATTCGTTATGCTTCTCGACAGCTCAGACTGCATGAGGTTAGATATACGACGCATGACTTAGAGTAAGCTATGGTGATTTTTGCATTAAAGGTGTGTAGACATTATCTATTAGGAGAGAGATTCGAGCTACTTACGGATCATAGGTCGTTATGATATTTAGTCTCTTGGAAGGAGTTGAATATGAGACAGCGTAGATGGTTAGAGTTTATATTTGCCTATGGCTTTGGAATTGAGTTCACACCAGGGAAAAGAAATAAGGTAGTGGATGCACATAGTAGAAGGCATCTAAATGCAGTAATTTCAATGATAGCTGAGTGAAAAGATTTTTAAGCTTTGACTACATGTGGTGTGAGGTTATGATCTAAGGCAAGTTCGAGTCAAGAGACCGTGATGTTGTCGTGTTTGGAAGTTCGATCGGTGATGATCGAAATGATTGCTTCTAAACAAGGACTTGATCCATTACTAGCTGAACAGATCATATGTTTAAAGAGTGTAGCTAAGCTTAATGATTTAAAAGTTTTTAATCTTGACCAAATGGATGATTGAGAAAGAACGGAAGGTTATATGTTCCAAATATTGAAAACATAAGGAAGAAAGTCCTTAAGGAGTGTCATCGATCAAAGTTAACCATTCATCCGGAAGGAACTAAGATGTATCAGAATATGAAATGTAGTTTCTTCTAGGAAGGTATGAAGAGAGATGTAGGATTATGGGTAAAGCAGTGTTTGAACTGTCAGCAAGTGAAAGCCAAGCCTCGAAAGCCGCGTAGATTAATTCAACCTTTAGCTATTCCAGTTTGGCAGTGGGATTCTATATCTAT
Source organism: Allium cepa (assembly GCA_030765085.1). Classification (NCBI taxonomy): domain Eukaryota; kingdom Viridiplantae; phylum Streptophyta; class Magnoliopsida; order Asparagales; family Amaryllidaceae; genus Allium; species Allium cepa. The sequence continues at coordinate 504,507,260 of CM060945.1, forward strand.
GGATTTCATAGATGGGTTGCGAAGGTTGAATAGACGAAATAAAAGTATCTGGTTTACGGTGGAAAGATTGACTAAGAGTGCGTGCTTTATACTTGTTATGTCGACTAGAACAACACCAGTCTTAGCTAATTTATTCATGAAGAATATACTTAGACTACATAAGATTCCTAGTTGTATAGTAACTGATACAGATTCCTTGTTCACAGGTGAGTTCTAGAAAAGTCTGCAGAAAGTTTTAAGTACCAAGCTCAAGATGAATACCACTTGTCATTCGTAAAGCAAAGGAAAATAGAAAGAGTTAACAAATTCTTGAATGATTTGTCAAGGGTATGTGTCCTAGATTTTGGAGGATCGTGGAAAGACCACATACACTTAGTCGAGTTTTCTTATAACAACAGTTAGCAAACTAGTATAAGGACGTCACCAAAAGAAACTTTATACGGTAGACCATGTAAATCTTCCGTATGTTGGCTATAGATCGGAGATAGATTAGTTCTTGGTCTAGATATGGTAAGAGAAGCCAAAGAAAAGATTGAGTTAATTCGAGCTGGAATGAAGGAAGCTTAGTCAAGGCAGCAAATTTAATGCAGGTAAAAGACGAAAATATATAGAGTTCTCAGTCGGAGACCATATTTTCATCGAGGTATTGCCGATGAAATGTGTAGTGACATTCGAGAGGTTGGGGAAATTGGCACCGAGGTTTGTTGGACCATTTTCTATTACAGAAAGGATCGAGAAACTCGGTAATAGGATAGAGTTACTAGATAATTTGGCAGGAGTCCATATGTTTTCCATATTTCTCATCTAAGGAAGTCTGTTCGAGATCTAGAAACTACTATTACTCTGATTGCGTGAGAAGACTTAGTAGTGGAATAGGACATAACTATAGTTAGACAACCAATTCGTATAGTGGAAAAGGATGATAAGAAGCTAAAGAACAAAATAGTCAGATTAGTAAAGGTCTAGTGAAGTGAGATGAGAGAGGTTGTCCTTGGAAAACAGAGAGCAGGAGTAGATACACTTATCGTGACTTGTTTGATGGTACGTTTTACCTTTATGTTTGATTGATGTGCGTACCTTTTCGTAATTTCGAGGATGAAATTCTTCAAGGTGCGGAGACTGATGACCCTAATTTTGACTAAAATTATTGAACATTTAATTTGATAAATTATATAAAATAACGTAAAAGGATACGGAAATTAAGGTTTGATAATTAATTTTAGGTCTTACCTTAAGTTAATAAACTAATTAGGGAAATAAAAATTAGAACAAGAAGTAAGAATATAACAAGGGTAACATCAGAAAATGCCTCATTGTTACCCCTTAAACCATTCTATCCTCATCCCTTCATTCATTTACACACATACAAACTAATCATAGAGACTGACCATGATAAAGGTAAATCAAGGAGGAAAATAAATGATTAAGGAATTAAAGCTAAAAGAAATCAAGTATACACGAAATATCGTCTATCTCATCCAAATCAAGTGAATAATGAATATACTTCCCACTTTTTTTATTTGTTTGGGTCTTAAGTGTAAATCTGTTTCTTTTGCAAGTATTATGCCATGTTTTAGTAGTTTGAATGATTATAAGCTTGTTGGTCTATAATTTAAATATGAAATTTAGTCATACGTTGGAGTTGAAAAACCCATCATATGATACCCAAATGACTTGAGATTTTGTGATGAGATTAGAAATATCATTCTAGAAGTGGGTTTTTAATTTCATAATTTTCAAACCAAGTATGGATCTTATATGAGTTTCTAATTAAAGAAATTAGTGAATTTCGAGTTTAATTATTTAATATAATTAAATAAAGTTTTCAGCCCTGTAATTTTTGCTTGAAGAAAATAACTATATTGAATTATTATGATTTTTAGGGATTTTTCGTAAGTGTTTAGGAATGAAAAATAAACTTTTTAAGTCTAAAGGGCTTATTTATTTAATTGAATTTTTTATAACGATGGTTAAATTGTAAAAATGTTTTGCATTTAAAAGTATGGCACACGATAATTTTTCAGTAAAGCAATTTGATAATGTTTTGATAGCAAATGATATTTTGACAAACTATAGAGGTTTTGGTGAAAAGAAAACAACTTTTATAATAATTTTGTAGATTTTTTGATAATTACGACCTTACCGTGTCGATATTGGCCTCGTCGAGCCACATCTCACGGCATTACACTGTCATCGACGCGGAACAAACCAATATGTATGACCTAAACGAGCCAGGCGTGAAATGGATTGGGTTGGACCTTGTCGAGGCCGCAGCAATAAAGTATAAGGGATGGTTCTCAATGTGACCTTCGATGTGCAAGCATGCCTCACTTTACTTAAAGAGGCATGTAGCCGCATGTGTTCTTTAGAATCGCCGACCTCTATGACTACGACGTTACATTGTTTTGTCAAGTGACTTAGAGTTTCAGCATCGCCATCCCAAATGGTCATCGAGCCTAACCCTTGCCACTTTTAACTATGCCAACTCATTTATATCGATGCTACATCTATTTGATTTTCATACCCACAAAGAGGCCTTGATGCCGAGATTTTGAGTGTCACCGAGGTTTAACCTTTTATGACTTTACACTATGACTAATGGAGTTTTGAATTTGACATCAACCCCACATATTTTCAAATAAAAGACTTCGACATGCTTTAGAATGGGTAAAGATATTTAATGGCGACGATGTTGTTGAGTTTTATAGTTGTAAAGGTTTTACATAGTTTTGGCCTTGTAACCTAAGTTTTAAGAGGGTCGAAGGCACTAATGATTTTGAGTTTTCATCAACAATGTTTTGTAAAACATATATCATGGCATAAGTATTTGGAGTAAAGTAAATGACCAATATTTTCCTTGTTTTATGAATGATTTCAAGGGTTAAATCATTTACAAAGATTTTGTTTTCAAGGAAATATGGATAGGGTAGTTAACCCAGAATTTTACTAAAGAATGACTTGAAGATTAGAAAACCAAATGGGACTAGTGTGGGGTCACGCCCTTTACTTTAACTAGTATCCTCTAGCTGATATAAGTTCAAGTTTCTAGTATGTAGGGTAGTATCATGGGTAAGTCTAAAAGAAGGTTACATAAAGAAAGGAATACACTAAGTAGAGATAGGTTATTGGTGAGCTTGCAAAACTACTAGGATAAGTTTACCCGATAAGTAGCAAGTTACGAATAGACTATCCAGTTTTTCTCTAACAAAAAGTTAGAGCATTTTTATGTCTGGTAGGCCCAAGTCAGCATTGCATATAATCAACCAAATAAAAGTATTTATGTTGGGGAAAATAGTCCACCGATTACCTATATTATATGCATGCAAGTAATTGTTATGTTGTTATTTATAACTAGTTTGGTTGCAGGATTTGATTTGCAAAAGATATGGTTTTGAAAGATTTCAGTGAGGGGAAAACCTGTTCCACAAGGCAGCGTGCTTAATATCATTAAATCGAGATGTTATATTATTATTATTCACACCAAGCTTTTTGTATGACTCGAAGTTTATGTTTTTCCCTTAATCTCTTGGGTGCTCAAAAATTAATTTGAGCGGGTTGAGAGTTAAATTTTTTAGGTTTAGTAGGTTTTGGCGAATAAAGCTTTCGAAGATATGCAGGAGGAAAAGATTAGCTATGTAGGAGATTATCTATTTATCAATTTCGCTGTGATTGAATCTGTGCAGTTAAAGCGCTCGGCAGATTCGAAGCGGTGGAGGTGCAAAAAGTCATAGCGGGGATACAGCGAGGATACATCGGGATATAGCGAATGGCTCTAAAATAACATATAAAACTCGTACTTAATGTTTTTACAAATATACAAATGGTAATTAAATGAAAAATTATCATTCAATTGAATTATAATTAATACATAAATAATTTTAAACAAAAAATATGTGCGAATATACTTTAAATAAACGTAAAACTGTTATATAACATAATTGAATTTAGTAGATATTAGTGTATTTTCATTTCTGAAAATATATTAAAAATTAAATCAAATAAAATAGTTTCATAATTTTTATATTGTATAAATGCAATTTTTTAATTCATTTTATTAAAGAAGATATAGCGGAAATAGCAAAATATAGCGGGAATAACGGGATAAAACGGAAATAGTGGGGATTAAAGCGGAAAGGCTATATTTTGGGGCTATATGAAAAAATCGTAGCGGCAGAAATCCGCTATGAGATATAGCGGGGTTGTAGCAGGGTAATAGCGAGGCATTAACTACACAGGATTGAATGTTGTATGTAAGGCCAGATGTTTATAGATGTCTATTTAGTAACTCTGATCATCCAAGGGGACATCTTCATATATTGCTCTAGGCGTATTATGTATTAATTATATTTATATGAACCTTAACAACTTATAGGATTATGTGCTGAATATGAAATGCTGATTTGAAATATAAGGAGAAAAGTTGTTTTGAAATTGTGTTTGAAATATTTCATATTCTTCTGCTTCTAATATTATGGGTACCATTAACATTACCGCCTTTTATCATCAAAAATTAATACTATAGATGACTGTAGCTTTTGTAGTGGTTAGTTTCAGGTCTCAAGATGGAGGATGAGACAGCTTGGTATTAGAGCATATGTTTATGTAAGACTAAAAAAAAATTTGGACCAAAAAATATTTTTAAAAATAATCCAAATGAATCAGAGAATAAGATTGGGGTATGAAATAACACTATAGTAACGTATATGTATTTTCTATATATAAGTATACACTATATCTCTAATCTTCTTTCTCTCTTAGACCGTTCATCCATGTCTTACTAAAGTCCGAATGCTAATTTGAAGGAATGTAAGATATGAAGGTAGGAAACGAAAGAGTGAATCTTGGTGGAGGAAGCACCAGAACAAATGGAAATGCCAGACCCAATAGTACAAGGAATCAGGGTCGGGCACAAGCTGCTATTGTAGGTGTTGGAACATCACATGTTGATATGAGAGCTATGTATCAGTTTTAAGTTAACATGATGCAAGAGGGAGGGAGCTGCTGCTCAACTAGTGGGTGGAAATGCTGAAGGAGTGAATTATGATGCTCTGGATGTCTACAACTATGTTGTTTATAGTATGGATTATGCAAGGCTTGGAGTAAAACCATTTATTGGAACTGAGGTTGCAATTGAAGTAGAGAATTGGTTGCTTCATTGGAGTGGAGCTTCGCCGATCGTGATTGAATGATGAAAAGAGGAGAAGATTGGTATCCAGGCAACTGCAAAGAGCTGCACTTTACTGGTGGAATAGTGGTATTGTTGGCGTAACGGATGAAATCCTGACTTGGGAAGAATTTAGGAGAAAGTTTGAAGAGTGGCTTATGTCAGAAATAGCTAAGTCTACCCTGTTGAGAAAGTTTGCTGAGTTGGTACAGGGAGATATGACTGTGTTGGAATATGCTACAAGATTTGAGGAGTTATCCCAGTATAGGTATGATATCATGGATACAGTAATTAAGAGGAATGTGAAGTTCATTCTTGGACTAAGACCTGAGATTACTAAGACAAATTCTCCACATCTCGGGGATCCATGTGATGTAGTTGTTGAGACGACTATGAGGAATGAAGAGATGATTGTATTCTTTAGTATGAACAAAGTAGTGGAGGCACAAGGTGGGAAGAATCAGAAGAGGAAGTTCTCTCACAAGAAGGGAGCTTAGAAGATTGGGGCTGCCAAGAAAGAAAGGACTGATCTGGTTTGCTTTAAGTGTGATAAGAAGGGAAATTTTGCTCACAGGTTCTGTTATGGAAAAGGGAAGAAGTTTGCTGATAAGAAAGGAGTGAAATGCTTGAATTATGACCGGATGGGGAACTACGAGACCCAGTGTCCTGAACCGGCTAGAGCTAACAAGAGAAAAGTTTTTCACTGGAACCTGCTACATCAAGACCAACAGTTGAGGAGAAAGGAAAGGCTGTGATGGGAGCTACTCTTTTGATTCATGGTATACCGGCTAGATTATTCGTAGACGTCTTTGAACAAGTGACAGGACTACCACCATAACGAGCTATTGAGTTTTAGATAAATCTTATACCATGAGTGTTAACGATAAAAAGTGTAACGCTAACACCCCGGTGTCAGGAGTAATCTCGTGAAAGCACCACCCGTTTGCACGGGAACTAAAGTAAGCAAAAAATAGCAGAAAAGTAAAGGAGACAGTAATTTTTATAGTGGTTCGGCTTAGGGTTAAGCCTACATCCACTTTACATCCTCCATTATCTTCTTTGAGCACACTTTTACAAGATTACAACACTTTTACAACACGATCTCTCGATTACAACACTTTTACAATTCAACTTCAAGATTACAACACAATCGAGGAAAGAGATTAGAACTTTGATGATGAATTGCTCTTTGGATCCATGTTTAATGGAGTAGATGAAGAATCTTCGATGGTTGAAGTGTTTGGAGAGTCCAGGAAACAACAGAGTATTGGTGCTTTGGAATCCAGAAAAGCCCCCCTCCTCGTTGGAGTAGATGGAGTATTTATAGGTGATTGTTGGAGTTAGGTCGGCAGGGGCGACCTAAGTCACATGTCGAAGGTCGTTAGCGACTTAAGGAGCAGTGGCACCGAGATTGGCGACCTAAGGGGCGGCAGGTGATGGAGCAGCGACCTAAGGAACTTCGGTGCAGGGAGTGGCGACCTAGGAGGTCACGTCTTAAGGATGTTGAGGCATGGAGCAGAGCGACCTAGAGGAAGGTCTTAGGTCGTCAGCTAGTAGGGAAGGTCACGACCTAAGGGAGTAGCGACCTAGGGGAGCTTTGGTTTAGATAAGTTGTGAGCGACCTAGTAGGGAAGGTAGGAGTGTATAGGTCGCAAGCGAGCTAACTTCGAATAGGCACTGCGCGACCTAAAGGATTTGCGACCTAACTAAGTAGTTACTAAGTCGTTAGGTCGTTTAGGTCGCTAGGTGTTTCGAGGGGTTAAGTCGCTAGGACTTTCAAGTAAGTAGGTCGCTTGGGCCTTTAGGTCGGTAGGAAGTAGGTCGTTGATCACTGGGTCAAAGGAGGTTGGGTCGTAGGTCGTTGGGACCTTTAGGTCGCTGGAACCTTAAAGAAGTTAGGTCGCTGGAGCCTGGAAGATGTTAGGTCGTAGCCTTCAAGCTGTTGCTCTCTTAACTCGTTGCAACCTAAGTCGCTAAGCTGCTTATTCTCCACCTCGCTAACTCGCTGGAAGCTTTAGCTCGTTACAAACCTAGGTCATTAGGTCGCGTGCGACCTAACGGGGATCTGCCTTGCGTAGCTATTGAGTTGACCAATCTTTGAGACGATTTTTCTTGCTTTCTCGGTCGATCTTTTGGTATCACGACCTTGCTAAAAAGGCGGTATAACACTTGCCCCCCAAAACATGCCTTGCAGTAGGAAGGTGTGTTTTGTAATGCCATAAGTCGGATGTTCATATCCTGTTGATAACCTGCAAAGGAGTTGACAGTTTTATATGGCCCAAAATGACGACCGTTCGGCATCGAGCTATTTGGGATGAAGCGCGGCCGTTCATGGTCAAGTGCTTAACTTCAAATGACGACCATTCGTGGTCGAGTCATTTGAGGTGAAGTGACTGCACGGTCAAGCGTCTAAATCCATGCGACGATCGTTCGGGATCGGGTCATTTGCGGTGAAATGTGATCATTCATGGTCAAGCGCTTTACTTCAAATGACGACCGTTCGGGGTCGAGCCATTTGTGGTAAAGCGCGGCCCTACGCGATCAAGATGACAACCGTTCATGGTCAAGCACCTTACTTCAAATGACAACCATTCGGGGTCGAGCCATTTGTGGTAAAGTGCGGCCCTGCGCGGTCAAGTGGCGGGTTCAAGTGCAGCCGCTCGCGGTCAAGCGCTTAACTTCAAATGACGATCGTTCAGGATCGAGTCATCTGAGGTGAAGTGCGGCCGTCCGTGGTCAAGCGCTTAACTTTGTATGATGATCAGGATCAAGTCAAGTGAGTTGAAATGCAACCGTCCACAGTCAAGCGCTTTACTTCAAATGACGACCATTCAGGATCGAGCCATTTGAGGTGAAAGTGCGACTGTTGGCGGTGAAAAGCACGACCGTTCATGGTCAAGCGCTTAACTTCAAATGACAACCATTCGTGATCGAGTCATTTGAGGTGAAGTGCGGCTCTGCGCGGTCAAGCACTTAAATCTATGCGAAGATTGCTTGGGATCGAGTTATTTGGAGTGAAGCACGGCCGTCCACAGTCAAGCGCCTAACTTCAAACGAAGATCATTTGTGATCAAGCCATTTGAGGCGAAAGTGCGACTGTTGGCGGTCAAGCACTTAAATCCGTGAGTTTTTGCCATTCGAGGCGAGTTTTTGACTGTTCGAAGTCGAGTGCCTATTCGTAGGGCTTGATGGTGCCTGTTCGTAGGGCTTATTCATTTCAAGATCATTAAAATCAAATATTCAACTGAAAAGTTGTCAAGTAGAACTGTCTGAAAAAGTCGAATCCAAACATTAGAAGCAAAGCATGAAAGCAATGTAGAATCAAACTCAAACATCAGAAGCAAATCATGAAAACAATGTAGAGTCAAACTCAATCATCAGAAACAAATCATGAAAGCAATGTAGAGTCAAACTCTAACATCGGAAACAAATCATGAAGGCAATGAAGAGCCAAATCCAAACATCGAAAGTAAAGTAATCAGTCATCAGAAGTAAAACATGAAGGTAAAGTAGTCAATCATCAGAAGTAAAACTCAAAAGCAAAGAATTGACGTCCGAGTGCAAACATCTACATCGATATGATTTATAGTTGTATCAGAGCATGCCTGGGGATCGTTCGCGGTCCCATACATGTGTGAACAACTTAATTGTATCGATGTAGAGTTTTCCACTCATTTGTCATAACCTCAATCATTCGATGACAGGCCGACGTCTCGATCCTGTGCCGTCTCCAGTTGGTGCAGGTGGTGGTCGTTCTTGTTCCACCGTTGCAGTCTTCTTTTTCACATATTACGAGAGAAAACCATCCCGGATGTGTTTTTCAATTTCATCTTTCAAGTGTCTGCAGTCATTTGTGCTATGACCATTTAACTCATGGAACAAACAGTACTTGTCCGACTTCTTCTCACTGTTAGTTGGATCTCTCCTCATTGGCTTTCGGTAAGGAACCCGTCCCTTGGTCTCTTGGTAAATCTGCTCCAGAGTCTCATTTAACTCCGTGTATGAGGTGAATCTTGATCCCCTTTGTTGTCGTGCTGATTTATCGTTGTTATCCTCAGCCATTTGTTTGCCTTTGCTGGCTTCTGCACCTTTCTCAAGAGGATTCCCACTTTTGACCACAAAAACATCGATTCCTTCTCCTTCTTGACTTTCAGCCTTTGCGTCTTCTAATCGTAATAACCCTTCGGCCTCATGGAAAAATTCTCCTAAATCCATAGAAGGATCTTTGGTCAATGAATTCTTGAACTCTGTGCCGTCAACTATGCCCGACGCAGCTGCCATTAGAACCATGGATGGATCTGGTCGATCCACCGATGCCGCAGCTGCGTTGAATCGCGTCAAAAACTTCTCAAGGATTCTCCAGTTCTTTGCTTTAGTGATGTCAAACTCATAACATTCTTGGGCCTCGAGATGTGAACCTTGAATTGCCTCATAAACTTTTCGATCAAGTCATTCCATGTCCCAATCGATCCATTCTCCAATTGTCTGAACCATAGTGTCACAATATCTGCTAAATATAATGAAAAGCACCGGGACATGACCTCTTCTGATACCCCCAGCACTTCCATATGCCTCATATATTTTTTCAGATGAACTGTAGGGTCTGTCTTCCATTATACATATTCAACGATGGTAGCTTAAAGTCTGGTGGGTTTTTTGCTCGCCTGATTGTTGTGGTGAAAGGACTCCTATTCACATCCTCCAAGTCCTTGTTTACCAAACCACCTCTCATAGCCTTTTTGACCATTTCCACCAATATGTCGTTGTCTTTCCCCCTGAGTTCACGAGGGGATTCAGGAATCTGCTCTTCTGGCTGGGCTTCCGTCCCTCTTTGATTTTGTGCTCCAAATTGTCCAATTTGATGAAACAAATTCTGAATCAACTCTTCTTGCCTTTTCATCATTGCCTCCAACTCGTCTCTGGTAACGAAGGCTGAAGTTTGGCTTGCTCTCGAAGAAGCCTCTTGACTTCCTTCGTGCTGACTATTCTCTGGCCTCTGTAATCTACTTGATCGCCTTACCATAATTCTTCGGATCTCGGTCTCAATCTCTCGGATTCAACTCTTGATTAACAGAATGCCTGAGTTCAATTCTCAGTGAAAGCACCAAAAATGTTAACGATAAAAAGTGTAACACTAACACCCCGGTGTCAGGAGTAATCTCGTGAAAGCACCACCGTTTGCACGGGAACTAAAGTAAGCAAAAAATAGCAGAAAAGTAAAGGAGATAGTAATTTTTATAGTGGTTCGGCTTAGGGTTGAGCCTACATCTACTTTACATCCTCCATTATCTTCTTTGAGCACACTTTTACAAGATTACAACATTTTTACAACACGATCTCTCGATTACAACACTTTTACAATTCAACTTCAAGATTACAACACAATCGAGGAAAGAGATTAGAACTTTGATGATGAATTGCTCTTTGGATCCATGTTGAATGGAGTAGATGAAGAATCTTCGATGGTTGAAGTGTTTGGAGAGTCGAGGAAACATCAGCGTATTGGTGCTTTTGAATCCAGAAAAGCCCCCCTCCTCGTTGGAGTAGATGGAGTATTTATAGGTGATTGCTGGAGTTAGGTCGACAGGGGCGACCTAAGGCATATGTCGAAGGTCGTTAGCGATTTAAGGAGCAGTGGCATCGAGATTGGCGACCTAAGGGGCGGCAGGTGATGGAGCAGCGACCTAAGGAACTTCGGTGCAGGGAGTGGCGACCTAGGAGGTCACATCTTAAGGATGTTGAGGCATGGAGTAGAGCGACCTAGAGGAAGGTCTTAGGTCGTCAGCTAGTAGGGAAGGTCACGACCTAAGGGAGTAGCGACCTAGGGGAGCTTTGGTTTAGATAAGTTGTGAGCGACCTAGTAGGGAAGGTAGGAGTGTATAGGTCGCAAGCGAGCTAACTTCGAATAGGCACTGCGCGACCTAAAGGATTTGCGACCTAACTAAGTAGTTACTAAGTCGTTAGGTCGTTTAGGTCGCTAGGTGTTTCGAGGGGTTAAGTCGCTAGGACTTTCAAGTAAGTAGGTCGCTTGGGCCTTTAGGTCGGTAGGAAGTAGGTCGTTGATCACTGGGTCAAAGGAGGTTGGGTCGTAGGTCGTTGGGACCTTTAGGTCGCTGGAACCTTAAAGAAGTTAGGTCGCTGGAGCCTGGAAGATGTTAGGTCGTAGCCTTCAAGCTGTTGCTCTCTTAACTCGTTGCAACCTAAGTCGCTAAGCTGCTTATTCTCCACCTCGCTAACTCGCTGGAAGCTTTAGCTCATTACAAACCTAGGTCATTAGGTCGCGTGCGACCTAACGGGGATCTGCCTTACGTAGCTGTTGAGTTGACCAATCTTTGAGATGATTTTTCTTGCTTTCTCGGTCGATCTTTTGGTATCACGGCCTTGCTAGAAAGGCGGTATAACAATGAGCTGAACCCGTAAGTAGACCACCAAGCAGGATGAAACCTATCGAGATGAAGGAGTTAAAGGTGCAGCGAATGGACTTAGAAGGAAAGAGTTTTATTAGACCAAGCATTTTGCCTTGGGAAGTAGCCGCAATGTTTATTAAGAAACCAGACGGATCATTAAGTTTGTGTATTGATTATCCTAAGTTAAATGAGAAGACGATAAATAACTGATATCCATTGTCTAGAATTGACGATTTATTCGATCAGTTAAGTGGAGCCAAAGTATTTTCTCAGTTGGATTTGGCAACAGGGTTCCATCAACTGAGAGTGGTGGAGTATAGTATTCTTTTGACTATGTTTAGGACAAGATATGGATCTTACAAATGGTTAGTAATGCCTTTCGAATTAACTAATGCTCGAACCTTCTTCGTAGACTTAATGAATCGGATCTTTCAACAGCATTGGAAAGATTCGTGTTGGTGCTTATAGACGACATCTTGATATATTCTAAGGATGAAAGAGATCATGAAGTAATTCTTAGGATATTACTTGAAATATCAAGATAGCACCAGTTAAAAGCAAAATTTTCAAAGTGCTATTTTTGGGAGAAGGAGGTGAAGTTTCTTGGTCATATACTCTCAGAAAAAGGGTTGTCGGTAGATCCAGCTATGATCAAGGCAGTTAATAATTGGAAGAGACTCGAGGTAGTGACCAAGAGAAAGAGTTTTCTGGGATTAGCTGGCTATTACTGGAGATTTATTAAGGATTTCTCACAGATAGCAGCACCGATGACTAAGTTAACAAGGAAAGAAGTAAAGTATGTTTGGACCAATAAGTCCATGGAGGCATTCCAGAAGCTAAAATACTTATTGACCAATGCGTCGGCGTAATTTTGTTCCGTATGGGAATCAAGATTTCTTAATGTATATGAATGCATGTAGAACTAGATTAGGAGCTGTGTTAATGTAGAGAGGGAAAGTGATTACTTATCTTCTCGAGAGCTCAAACCGCATGAGGTTAGATGTCTAACGCACGAATTAGAGATAGCTGCTATGATTTTTTAATTAAAGGCGTTGAAACATTATCTGTTGGGAGAGAGATTCGAGTTATTTACGGATCACAATCTTAGAAGGAGTTAAATATGAGACAACAGAGATGGTTAGAGTTAATAAGGTAGCGGACGCACTTAGTAGAAGGCATCAGAATGAAGTATTTGCAATGATAGCTGAGCGGAAAGAGTTAGAAGCTTTGACTATATATGGTGTACGGTTAAGATCTAAGGCATGTTTGAGTCAAGAGACTGTGATGTTGTCGTGTTTGGAAGTTTGACAGGTGTGATCCAAATAATTTCTTCTAAACAGGGAGATGATCCATTACTAACTGAATGAATCAGAAGATTAAAGAGTTTATGGGTAAAGCAGTGTTTTAAGTGTCAGCAAGTGAAATCCAAACATCATAAACCAAATGGGTTACTTCAGCCTTTATATATTCCAGTTTGGAAGTGGGATTATATATCCATGGATTTTATAGATGGGTTGGTGAGGTCGAATAGAGGAAATAAAAATATCTAGGTTATAATGGACAGATTGACTAAGAGTGCACACTTTATACCTGTTAAGTCAAATAGAACAACAACAGTCTTAGCTGAATTATTCATGAAGAATACAGTTATACAGTATGGGATTTCTAGTAGTATAGTAAGTGACAGAGATTCCTTTTTCATTAGTGAGTTCTTGAAGAGTCTACAGAAAGTTTTAAGTTCCAAGCTCAAGATGAGTACCGCTTACCATTCATGGACCGATGGGCAAATAGAAAGAGTCAACAAAGTCTTAAAGGATTTTTTAAGGCTTGTGTCCAAGATTTTAGAGGATCTTTAGGAAGACCAACAACACTTAGTCGAGTTTTCATTTAACAACAATTATCGGACCAATATAGGGATGGAACCATTTGAAGCTTTATATAGACGACCATGGGAATCTCCCGTATGTTGGTTAGAGACGAGAGACAGATTAGTTCTTGGTCCAGATATGGTAGGAGATGCCGCGAAAAAGATTAACTTAATTCAAGCAAGAATGAAGGAAGCTTTGTCAAAGCAGAAAATTTATGCAGATAACAGACAAAAACACATGGAGTTCTCAGTCGAAGATCATGTTTTCATCAAGGTATCCCCAACGAAAGGTGTAGTGAGATTCAGGAAGCCGGTGAAATTGGCACCGAGGTTTATTGGATCATTTCCTATTATAGAAAGGACTGGGAAGCTCACTTATTGGATAGTGTTACCAGATAGTTTGGCAGGAGTCCATAATGTTATACATATTTCTCATTTAAGGAAGTGTGTTCAAGATCCAGAAACTACTGTTACTTCAATTGCGTTAGAAGATTTAGTAGTGGGACCGGACATGACTATAGTTAGACAGCCAGTTCGTACAGTGGTAAAGGATGAGAAGAAGCTATGGAACAAAATAGTCAGATTAGTAAAGGTCCAGTGAGTGACGACGAGGGAGACGGTACTTGGGAAATAGAGAGCAGGATTAGAGACACTTATCTTGAATTGTTTGATGGTATGTTTTACCTTTATGTTTGATTGATTTGCGTACCTTATCGTAATTTCAAGTACAAAATTCTTTAAGGTGGGAAGTCCATAATGATCCTAATTTTGACCAACATTATTTAAAATATTTAATTAGATAAATTAAAAATAATAATCTAAAGGAATAAGGAAAATGAGATTTGGTAATTAATTTTAGACCATGCCTTAGTTAATAAACCAATTAGAGAAATAAAAATTAGAATAAGGAGGAATGTGACAAGGGTAATATGGGAAAAGCCCTCATTTTTACCACTTAAACCCTTCTATCTTCTTTTCCTTCATTCATTTATGTACAAACAAACCAAACATAGAGGCCGACCATAGCAAAGGGAAAACAAGGAGGAACCTAAAAGATTAAGGAATCAGCTAAAAGAAATCAAGTTTACACAAAATCTCATCTCTCTCATCCAAATCAAGGTGAATAATGAATACAAATTTCACGTTTTTGATTATTTACGGTTTTGAGTGTAAATCCATTTCTTTTGCAAGCATTATGCCACGCTTTAGTAGTTTGAATGATTATATGCTTGTTGGCGATTTACTACAATTTAAATAATGAAATTTAGTGATATGTTTGAGTTGAAAAACCTATCATCTGATACCCAAATGACTTGATATTTTGAGACAAAATTAGAAAAATCATTTTAGAAGTGAGTTTTTAATTTCATAATTTTCCAAGAAAGTATGGATTTTTACGAGTTTTCTATGTGAAGAAATTTGTGAATTTCGAGTTTAATTATTTAAAATAATTAAATAAAATTTTCAGACCTGAAATTTCTACATGGTGAAGAAAATAGTTATATTGAATTATTATGATTTTTGGAGATTTTTCCTAAGAGTTTAGGAACGATGAATAAAATGTTTAATTCTAAATGGCTTATTTGTTTAATCAGAATGATTATAAAGAAGGTTAAATTGTAGAAGTGTTTGGCATTTAAAATTGTGGCATGCGGTAGTTTTTCAGTAAAGGAATTTGATAAAGGTTTGATAGCTAATGGGATTTTGATAAATTACAGAGGTTTGGTGAAAAAAAAACAGCTTTAAAAGTAATTTTGCAGTTTTTATGATAACTACAACTTTACCGTGTCTATATTAGCCACAACAAGCTACATCTCGCCACATTACACTATCATCGACGCAGAACGAACCAATACATATGATGTCAACGATTTTGGCGTGAAATGGATTGGGTTGGACCTTGTTGAGGTTGTTGTAATGAAGACTAAGAGATGGTCCTCAATGTGACCATGTCGATGTGCAAGCATGCCGCATTTTATTTAAAGAGGCTTATAGCCGCATGTTTTCTTTAGACCCGCCGACCCCTATACTTCGATCTTGCATTGTTTTGTTAAATGACTTCGAGTTTCAGCTTCGTCGACCTAGATGGTCATTGAGCCTAACCCTTGCTACTTTTAACTTGACTTCGAGTCTATGCCGCTTTTAACCATGTCGATGTCATGGATATCAACGCTACATATATTTGATTTTCATACCGCCGAAGCGGCCTTGATGCCCATATTTTGATTATCATCGAAGTTTAACCATTTATAACTTTACAATATGACTTATGAGGTTATGAATTCAATATAATCCCCATATATTTTCAAATAAAAGACTTCGACATGCTTTAGAATGGGCAAAGATATTTAATGTCGCCGAGTTTTGTAGTTGTAAAGGTATTACATAGTTTTGGCCTCGTAACCTAAGTTTTGAGAGGGTTGAAGACCCCAATGATTTCAAGTTTTCACCAATATCGTTTTGTAAAGCATATATCATAGCATAGGTATTTTAGTAAAGTATAGGACCAACGTTTTCCATGTTTTATGAATGATTTCAAGGGTTAAATAATTTACAAAGATTTTGTTTTCAAGAAAATATGGATAGGGTAGTTAACCAAGAATTTTACTAAAAGAATGACTCAGAGATTAAAAAAACCAGATAGGATTGGCGTGGGGTCGGGCCCTATACTTTAGATAGTACCCCTAGCTAATATAAGTCTAAGTTTCCGGTGTGTAGGTCAGTCTCATTGGTAAGTCTAAAAGAAGGTTACAGACAGAAAGGAATACATAAAGTCGAAATAGGTTATTGGCAAGCCCATAAAACCACTAGGATCAGTTTCTCTTGAAGTAGTAAGTTACGAATAGACGGCCCAGTTTTTCTCTAATAGCAAGTTAGAACATTTATTATGTCTAGTAGGCCTAAGTCAGCCAACTGAAATTATGATTGGGATAGATTGTCCATTGATTACCTATATTATATGCATGTAAGTCAATGTTATATTATTATTTATAACTAGTTTTGTTTCAGGATTTGATTTGCAAAAGATTGGCTTCCAAAGGATATTAGCGAGGGGAAAATCCATTCCGCTAGGCGGCGTGGTCTCACTTGATATCATTAAATCGAAATGTCATACTATTATTCACATCAGGCTTTTCATTTGACTTGAAGTTTATGTTTCCCATTAAACTCTCGGGTGATCAAAATTTAATTTAAGTAGGTTTAGAGTTATGGTTTTCAGGTTTAGTATGTTTTGGCGAATAAATCTTCAGAAGACATACATGAGGCAAAGATTAGCTAGGTAGGAGATTATTTATTTACCAATCCCGCTGTGATTAACTGTTGTATGTAAAGACAGATGTTATAGTTGTGTATTTAGTAACTTTGATCATCCAAGGGGTTTCTTCATATGTTACTCTTGGCGTATCTTCTAATAATTATATTTATCAAAGCCCTGTCAACGTTATGAGATCATGTGTTGAGTATGAAATGCTGATTTGAAATGTAAGGAGAAACATTGTTTTGAAATTGAGTTTAAAATATTTCATATTCATGTGCTTCTGATTTTTTGGTTACCATTAACATTACCACATTTCGTCACCGAAAATTAATACTATAGATGACTGCATCATTTCACAACAATTTGAATTTTTTATAGCGTTTTAAAATTGCAATAAGTGGCTTCTATAGCGTTTATATAAATGCTGTAAAACAGCATGTTGTATTATGTCTGACAAATATAATAACATTATTAAAAACGCTGTAAAAAGTAGTATATTATCGCCTTTTTTGCTATTGTTTTTGAGAGTTTATTGCTTTATTGTTGATATAATTAACATTTTATAGCGTTTCTGTAATTGCGCTGGAATCTTTTTCATAGCATTTTGAGAACGCTATAGTAGGGAAATCTTTGACTGTGCCGCTAGATTAATTTTTGTAGCATTTTTAAAACCCTATGGTACATAAATTATGTACCTTTCCTATTTTTTATAGCTTTTACAAACACTGTAAATTAACTTTCACAGCATTTTGTCTTTCATTTACAACTCTATGTTTGTTTCAACTTATATTATAACAGTTCAAAATATCGTAGCTAACGCATTATACTATACGTAATCAAGCAGATTCAGAATCCAAACCATAATACACATCCATAATATGTCATTAACATAGTATTAAGCATAGAAATATTGTAAT
The DNA here is from genome assembly GCA_030765085.1 of Allium cepa. NCBI lineage: Eukaryota > Viridiplantae > Streptophyta > Magnoliopsida > Asparagales > Amaryllidaceae > Allium > Allium cepa. Next base: position 504,524,874 of record CM060945.1, read on the forward strand.
ATTGCATACAAGCGTACAAAACAATACATATAACTAAGCAACTAAAGATGTATGAACATCGCTATAAAATAATATATTATAATGTAAGCATGACTGATTTTTTATGGAGAAAAAAGGGCAAACATTCTTTTTCCTGCCTTCCAACATGTTACCTAACCCTAGAAGCATCATTCATTGTCAAAAAGAAAGTTTTTACTAGATTTCTACATGACATATCTGACTAAATGCTAGATGGTCTAAAACTTGATTTGCTATGCTCTTGATATACCTATTGGTGGAACATGATTACTTATCAATATAACACCAATATTCAATAAAATTGGGCTTTTATGCAAGGTTTTTCAACAAATTAAACTTTATTCAATAAAATAAGTTTAAGAACTATGTTCTTTCTTATGTATGCTACTCAAATATTATATTCTTTTAACAATAAGCATACCATTTTATTGTACTAACCATTCTTATTTATATTATTATTACCAATACTATTAGTTTTCATGGACTTTTCTAATTTTAATAAAACTTGGTTTATTTTTATAAAACCGGTTAATTTTAAGAAACTTCGTTAACTCAACTAACTATTTATGAAAATTAATAGATTCTTTAAAAAATTAGTTAAATTAAATTTTTATTAAAAAGTTCTTTTTGTAAATTTATTATCGAACATGGTTAATTTTGGTTAATTTTTTTTAATTTTACAAACTTAGTTAATTTGGTTAAATGTTTATAAAAGTTGGTTAACTTCCAACAAAACAAGTAAAATTTTGTTTTCTTGTTTTTTTTCAAAAAAACTTAATTAATTTTATAAATTTAGTTATTTTAATAAAACTTATTTAATTTTTATAAAACTTAGATATTTAATTTTATAAAACCTAGTTAATTCTGAAAGAATTAGCTAATTCTTATAAATTAGGTTAATGTTTATATAATTAAATTTTTGTAAAATTTAGTTCACTTTTATAAAAAAATATTTAATTTTTATAAAACTTGGTTACTTAGTTAAACATCTATATAACTTAGTTAATTTTTATAAATTCATTTAAGTTTCATAAAACGTAGTTAATTTTTAGAAAATTATTTAGTTTCTATAAAACTTGGTTAACTTAGTTAACTTAGTGAATTTTTATAAACTTAGTTAACATAGCTAAATTTTACAAAAATTAATTAAATTTATATAATTTTTATAAACTGTTAGTCAACTTACTTAATTTTTATAAACTTGATTATTTTTTATAATCTTAGTTATTTCTTTATACCTAATTAACTTAGTTAAAAATTTGTAAACCTAAGTTAGTTTTTATAAATGTGTTTAATTTTTTTTTTACATATTTCTAATTTTAGTAAAAATTGCTTAACATAATAATTTTATGTAGAAGTTTCACATTTTTTGTAAACTTGGTTAATTTTTATAAAAAATCAACTTAGTTAAATTTCTGTAAAACTTGATTGATTTTTATAAACTTATCAGATTTCACTTAATTTTGGCAACATCTCCTTTGCGAGGTTAGTGCTTTCCCGCACATTCCAATTAAACATATATTTACATGGTTAAAACAAAATTGGATTCATATCATGTACAACAAAATATACTATATGCTAAACTACATGCTTGAAAGCATAAAAACATACCTTCTGTTAGTAATTTTAGCTAGCAATCTTCAGCATAGCAAAACAACGTTTTGTGTACCTATATAGCAAAGAAAAGAAAATAATTAGGTTGCAAAATAATGACACGCCATATACGAATTATGTGCTTGGCGTAGGTACTTTTTTTGGAAAATGTATAAAATATTTGTGTGTGCATGCTTTTGCTTGGTTTTTATGAAATTTATATCGAACTTGGCTAATTTTCATATCTTAAAGTATAGTTGGCGGCAACGGCTCTTCCAGTGCCCATCAAGTAGTTACTGACCTTATATCACCTACAATGTGGTCTATGTTGAAGCGCCCTATAGTCTAGGACTCAGCAGCTAAGCAAAGTTGTACTGAAGTAGAAGGTTTAGAATCATTAACTATGACTAGAGAAGATGTAATGGGTTAGGAAGCAGACAGGCTGGTAGAATGGAGGAAGAAGAGGATCCAGATCTAAGAGTTCCGCCTGTTCCTTGGAATGCTACGTTGCTGGTTTGTTTCTTACGTTCCTGAAGTAAAAAGAGACTATATTCATAGCTTATTTGTGTTATATACTTATTTGGTCGATTATGTTACTTAAACAATAATATAACAACATATAGTGTATGTTTTTGGAATCCTTCTAAAATTAAGTTCACTGCAACATATAGTGATACCTCAAGGAAAGATACATTGGCAGGATCATCCAAATGCCTCAAAGGCACATTACCAACAGTGAACCCATTCGACCAGAAATATATGTTGTATATGACACTTTTAGGTGGTCGAGGACCTGTACTGCTTGAATTTTACTGTGTTTATGGTGGTCTTCTGCGATTCCAAGATTTCTAATTGCACTAACTTAGCCTCGTGCCATACCTGAGTGCGAACAAGAATATTTGCATTAAAAGACATTTACATTATGACGTTTAGCATATTGGCACAAAGGTCCTCATTCAATGATGCAACGTTATACAATGTCACGTCTGTAGCCTTCTTAGTTTCAGTTGTTCCCATAATATTCACAATTGACATTAGTCACATAAGTAGTCACGAGTTCATCAGCATGTTAAGTATACTTTTAATTGCAGTTCATCTTCCTAAGCTCACATCTCAAGCATTTAAACTCATTGGTTGCGACTGTAGGAACCTTTCCTCTCCCAAATATAGATATAGAACTCACTGAAACTAGCAATCATATAAAAGGTCCTGATAGATAGTAGCATTAATGCTATCACCGTCAACACGGAGAAAATCCAGTAATCGAGCACAAAGCTCTATACTACTGTTATAAAACAAAACTATAAAAGCGTAAGAAAATGAAAAATTAATTGTTTATTTTTTTTTCTTTTCAACTAGACTACAATTTTCTCATTATACAGAGATAATGAGTACCAAATATCACTATAAAATAGGACCACTAACTATAATAGAAATTATAAACTAGGAAATGACTTGCATGAACACTTCAATAAATACTAAATTTGTCTTATCAAATAGGAAATTTTTATTACTTATTCTAATGACGAATATCTCTCTATAATCCCTCCCTTAAACTGATATTACAAGCATTCAATTTAAAGGGCATGATTCATGTTGTCTTTTCTAACTCAAACTCCAGGCATTTGTCTAAGTTTTGAAAGACAATTTATTTGAGAGACTTGGTGTGTGTGTATCAGTAGTCCAGTCGTCGCTTCAGTACATGACATCAATAACTCCTTCCATGGTCCACTCCTTTAAGCAAAGAAATAAAAGGATTTAATTTGAAAAAATATTACTCAAAATATCACGAAATAAGAACATGGCATATAACATTAAATAACACCTGGAAAATAAATAAAAACTTCAAACAAAAGTTACTGATATTTTTCTACCTCAAAATTGGAAATTTTCTTTTGATTACAAAGGCTGTCCATATTGCTTGACACTGCATATAATATGGAGAATTGTAATATCAGTTAAGTACAAAAATATATTGATCTTTTTATTATACTTGTAGCTTAGTTCAAATATAACTAATTATAATTTTTTACACCAGGCTTAGTTCATCAATGGCTATTTACAGCACTCGGGCCTCACTCATCCATTCATTTGTGCTTCAATCATTCATGCCAAATGTGATATTTATATCTGTGTGTGTACGTGTGTATATAAAATATTAAAGGCTTAAATTTATTTGGATTTATATTTTGAGGTTACATCCCCCTCTTTGTATTCATTCGAATCTATAATTGTGATCACTTTGCGCTTCAGTGTTATTCTTGAGGAAGTGAGTATAAGTATGTTCAAGTAGTATGACTGTTGATTTAATTCATTATTTAAGTAGCAATCCTCGAAATATCAATGTTATGGTTGTTTACATTATGCAATATATACTTGCAACAGTATCCAAATTAAAGTGCTAATAACTCATTGTAAAAAAATCATAGGCTTCTATGAGGAAAAATATATCACCAATTAAAGAAATACTACAAATTATGCATTGTAATTAAATATATTACTGAAAATGGTTGAAAAATGAAAAGGATCTTCCCCACCGAAATAATTATTGAACACCAGGAGATAATAAGATTATGTTTTAGAAAGGCTAAACCATAATAGTGGTGATCTAAACAATGAAGGCATAGTTCTTTGTAGCATTCTAAGAAAATTGAGAGGAGCAGACAAAAAAAAAGATTAATCAAAAAAGGTGAAACGTACACATTCAAACCATTAAGAAATTATGTAACAGAATAATTATTTTCTTTGGTAGTGTATTAAGTACATTTAAATCTTTAAGCAATTATTTGATAAATAATCATATTTAAATATTTAAGCAATTATATAGTAAAAATTATATTTATATTTTTAAGCAATTATATTGTAAAAATTAGGGAGAATCAAATACTCACCTTGATTAAATCTTTAAGCACTCATTTCAGTTTATCAAGGTATTATAAAATTGTCACACAAAAAACCATTTCTTAACCATGCAACCAAACTTAACAAAGAATAACAATAGAATTCTATTGTACATTATTTGTGTGAATTTTTGAGGTTCCAATACAACTAAACGTGAAAGTATCATGTGACAAATCAATTTAATGTTGCATCGTCTTTGGCATATAATATATATGTATTTTATGATAAATCATTACCGATTTTTCACTTTATATGCTCTCATATCCCAGTGGCCGTCAATGATGAATTTCCTAAAAATGAATGAACAATATTCTTCGGATGAAGTTTTGCATGTGTGTACAATAAAATGATTCAACTACAGTTTAAGCGAATCTTTGCACAAACGCTATGCTTTTCCATCGTAATCTCATCCACAAAACAAACATCATTATTTTGATATAACACCGAAATATTCTCTAACTCAAATAAAATGAACCATAGATGGACTAGAATCTCAATATCATATATTACGGTAATAACACACCCAAAAAATTTACTAAAAAGATTAAGACTACCAAAATCTGACATAATGGAGTGAATCAAACACAAAACCCAAATTTTAACCAACAAAAAACCCTAAGTCAAGCATAAAAGATAAAACCTAATTTGAGTCATTTCTAAAATAAAAATGCCAATAATAATGGTTTCACATGAAATTGAAGCAATGTTTTTTTTAGAACGGAGTCCGATGAAAACTAGGAGATTACTCAGCTATTAGCTTTAAACACAGTCGTCGTGACATGGAGTAGACAATGGAATCGAGAAAAAATGGCGATTAAACGAGAGGAATGATTAGTGCAAATGGAGCGCGGATGGAGCTTCCATTGAATGGTTTTGTTTTGGAGACATGTAATGGAACAATAAGCATGAATGGAGGGAAAGTGAATAAGTTGTCGTTTTCATTTTTAGGATTGTGTTTGATAGCGGGAGAAAGATTAATAATTTATATGAAAGTGGAGAAACACAGCAAGCCGGCTTAAAACGCTATCCAATTTGGCAATCAATATAGGGTTTTCTTGTAATGTCTGTAGCGGTTTGTTTCGAGCCTCAAGATGGGGGATGTGACATCCGCCCTAGTTGACCAAATCAAAAAGCGAACGATCCATCCCCAAACAAACACGTTCCAATATCTTAGGTAGCCTCGTTCCAACGCCTACCATCGTCGCATCAGTTAGACCTCACCACCACCTTCATAAGCTCCCACATCCACCCCTGTGCCTTCATCTCGCTTCTAGACAAGCTTGATCGCCTCTAACTTCATCGACGATCAAATAAAGTCGACCCAAAAATGCATAGCCTGAAATCCTAATTCATGCTCTCCTCATCAACTCCGACCACTGTACCCTATGCGATCACCGCCCCTGCGTCGGCCATGATCTCAGCCTCCTACCAGCGCCATCGCTCCATCTCCGACAAGTCACATCGTTAGAATTTCCCAAATGATATAAATCCGATCATTTAACCGCCATTTCACAATCCAATACCCTAAAATCCTGTGACTGGCCTTAAAAATCTCGATTTCAAGCTACGAACCCGATTGCATGACCCGTTCGACTTATCAAGCTCATCGAGAAACTAACATTACTTGACTCCTTACTATTATTGACCAATCTCTCACACCATACTTGACAAAACGCTGCCCAACTAATTTAAAAAAACTAGAGACTATAACGAACAACTTTCTAGTTGGTCATCTTGGCTAGATTTGAACGGTTAGAGAGATACGTGTTTTGAGTAAGAAATGGATAGCTTATTCTATAAAAAATAGAGAACAAGAAGAGAAAGGAAGAAGAGAAATTTATTTTTACAGTAAGCCTATCTTTCATTTTAAATCAAATATTAGTAAAAGTAGGATTTTTAAATGAGGATCATATCAAAACCACAACCAATACTATTAACCATTTTTACGGCGTTCAAAATATTCAAACAAGGAGTAGAGTCTCACATTCCACATGATTGAATATGCAGATCCAAGCTTCTTATTCTAGTATCCATACCCTTAGCTACTAACAACACAACTACACAACTTTACTTCAACAATAAGTTATAAAAAGAATTAGTTTTACCAGCTTAAGAATGGTAGAAGAGGACAAAAATGAAGTTAAGAAGTGTACAAATGGAAAAGAAAATAGGAAAAGAGCTTAAATTTTATAAATGCATGAAAAAGGGCAAAAGACCTTAACACCCTTAATTGTTATTATCATCTTTTCCCAAAGCCCAAAGTACCGAGTATTAGAAAATATAGTGGATTTTAGAAGGGTTCGTGTACCTTTACCAACTTCTACACTTAAGGAATCTTAGGATTTAAATTCAAATTTCATATCCATCATGTAAAATTTATTTAAACATTTCATATATATATATATATATATATATATATATATTAGTTAAGCAAACTATCTAAATATATGATGGATTTTTGAATGGTCCATGTAGTTTAGTCCACTTGTTCACTTAACGGATCAAACCATTATTTAAAATTTAAATTTAAACATATTTTATATTTATAAATTCTTATTATTATTACTATTTATGTATCTTACCTTAGCATTTCCATAATAAAAAATGTTTTTCATTATTTAAATGTTGTTTTAGAGTATAAGCAAGGGTAAACTACTTTTTATAAGCTGTTGTGACGACCCCAATTTTTAGAGTAGCATTTTTAATTTAATTTATAGGATTTTTCCACAATTTTTAATTTGAAAAATAATTAAAATTTATTTTGACATATTTTACGTCCAATATTGGCATTTTGGAAATTTAGCAAAATTAGATAATCAATTTATTTTATTGTTGTTTTATGATCGTGTCAAATTGTTATGCACGGTCGTGTTTTATTTTTGTCATTTGAGGCTCGTACTTGAACGGTATATTATGTGATGAGGTACCTCAAAAAAACTTCATACAAAACAAAACTACTCTTAAACACACCACCTCCTCACTCACTTCACTTTCACTTTTCTGCCTTGTAGGATCGATTTCACCCTATAGGGGGATGAATAGGGTGATACTATCGATTTATAAAAATTTAGTGCAGAAGTATAATCACAACACTGATAATACCGGAATAATAGTGGCATAAATAATAGCAGAATAATAAAAGCAGAAAATAGAACACATAAATTTACCCAGCTTCGGCAAAACCCTGCCTACGTATTGCTTCCAACGTTTCTACTAGAAATTAAGTTGTCGGACGCTTACACACGTAAACTTGTGACACCCGCTATCGACTAACCTAACTCTACGCTTTAAACCCTGCCACAACTCAGCCACTGAGTTGTGAATTCTCGAACTACACCACCGTAGTTCGTCCCCTAGTCACACGACTAGAAATTATAAGAGTTAAAAGTAAATTACAAATAAAAACAATTTTAAAACAATAAAAACCCTAATTTTAAAAATCTTAAGCCCGAAAGAATCTAAGGATGTCAGCCCTATAAATAAAAATATTTCCCTTTCTCCTTTTTATCAGCCCGTATTCTTTTGTAAATCTTCTGCTTCGTTTCTTTGCTCGTTTGTTCCTCTCTGAGAAAGTTAATGTTAGAAATGCGGATAACGGATCATAAGGCTAGAATAACACTTGAGGGGGGTGAATAGTGTTTTGTGGATTTAATAAAACTTTTTCAAACTTACGTAATTTAATCACCAACAAATGCAATACATAGACACATATATAATTACAGAATCAGACACAAATGTTAATAATAAGTAAAAGTAGTAATGGAAAGAACACTATATGATTTTATACTGGTTCGGAGTTGCCCTACATCCAGTCCCGCACAATTGTACGGATTTCTTTTCAACATGATCTCCCAGATTACACTCTCGATTTCAAGGCCACGAGGTACACCCTCCTATATTCGAGTCCGGGGCAAACTCTCTTGATTTACTAGGCAACAAAATCACTTAATCGATTTCTGGTGCAACAATCACACTCAATTGATTTCAAGGCTCAACAACACCTTTTTCTCAACAGTTTGATTTACAAATAGTCCTATAACTTTGAATAGCACCGAGATCTTATGGGGAGAGTGGCAGAGAATCAAACAAGAGATGTTCAATTTTGATTCACTTGGTCTTTCAATAGAGTATAGTTTTGGGATTCTTTAGAATAAATATGGAAGATGAAGAGGAGATAAAATAAGTGAAATCTGATTAAAAATTCGTTTAGAACTGCTAGTATTTATAGAAGATCAACAGCCACATCTATTCGTGAAAAGATACGACGAATAGACACTTCTTTGAAATTTTGAATTTTGAATATTAACGGGCACCATGCCGACATGGGGGTAGGAGTATGTCGACGTGATTTAGGAAAAAATGGTGATTTCAATTTTCTTATTAAAATTGGTTTCTATAATTTTTCAAAACAATTTATAACTTTTATAAATATACTTGAATATAGTTTAAACATATAAAAGAGTTTAGAAAGTAATTTTTAATATATAATCTTAATGTATAAAGTGATTTAAAATCTGAGTATATATATTTAAAACCTAAATATTGAAACAAGAGATAGTTTAAAATCAAGGACAATTCCGAAATCAAAATATTAAAAATGATAAAGATAATTTTGAGGCTAAAGTATTTCAAATAGGAGAGATGTCTTTTTGAAAAGAAGGTTTTGAAAAACATTTTAAAATAAGAGGTATATTTTTGAAAAGAATTTCATAAAATTAGTTGATATCAAAATAGGACCACCATATCTTTCACTAGATATTGTCGTGGGTTCCACCCCACTAGGGTTTCATCCCTTTAACATGCTCGAAGTAGATTCCATTCCATGAATAAATTTCAAATAAAGATGTAAGTGCTTTCAAGAAGTTTTAAAATAGTTCTAGACTCAATAATTATCTTGTACTTTGAAATCTTGAACTCTTGATATCTTGATACTCATGAGTCTTCAATCTTGATATCTTCGATCTTTAAATTCATCAGTCTTGTATCTCTACACCATACAGTCTTCATTCTTGGTACCTGCATGTTTATATTCTGCATATACATATATATCTAAACTATAATATTAGCATTTATATTTTATAATAAGTCCTAAGGTTCTTGTCATCAAAACCATCCTTCTCAAGGACTAACAATCTCCCCTTTTTTGACGATGACAACCTATGTTTATAAAATATACATCACCTTTACTATAACTCCCCATAAAACTAATAACTCCCCCTATAATTAATAACTCCCCCTTAATCTAAGCCTAACTACTCTATTTTATAATTCTCCTCCTTTTTCATCAACAAAAAATCATCCTAAAACCATTAAACTATAAAAAATCCCCCTTAAACTAATATTGGAGTACCATTGACAAATTAAGATGGAATATATATATATATATATATATATATATATATATATATAATAATAATAACATGAGCTACTTAACATAAGAAATATGATATTTTAAATCCAATAACCATATACTATGTTTTGTATAATGTTGTACATTCCATTCAAACCAAACCAATTCTAAGCAAATCAAATCAAATCAAATCAAATCAAACAATTCAAATCAAATCAAATCATGCAGGCAATTTAAATTATAAGAAGATCAAATAGTTTTAGGGACTTCAACCCATCCTTCTTCTCCAAAAGTAGGATCCTTTTTAGTATCTTCCCAATCTTCATAATCTTGAATCAAAGTTCCTTCAGGATTTGCATCAAAATCATCTTTGTTCAGGGCAGTAATCATCCAACGGAGGGCATCGAAATGCTTCTCTTGTTCTTTTATCATCTGCATTTGACTTAGTTCTAAGTGCCTTTGATTGCGGAGAATAAAAGTAAGTATATTCTTGAATGACTTAAGAGTTCCTTCAAGATTTTCACTTAGAGTTTGAGAAGAGGATGCCATTTTTGACAAATAGTTAAAAGATGCAAATAGAGATGAGTTGAAATAAAGAGTTTACACATTTCTGGAAGAAATAGGTGTTTAAATAGGCAGGAATTCTTTTAAAGTGAATAAACACAAGTTAGTTGTTTTAAATTCAAAATTAAAAAATAACTAAATCAGACAGTTATATGTCGACATAGGGTGTTGGGGTATGTCCACATGGGTGTGTTGATTTATGTGTCTTTTTTGTTTTATGCATATGTATGTATATATATATTAACTTATATATTATACTATCATTTATTCCAGAGGTACGATAAGATAGAAAAGCATAAGATATATAAAAAAATTATAGATATATGAGCTAATACATGAGATACTTCATAACATGATAAAAGAGAAATATAAGTTCATACAAAATAAACTAGTACATCACATCCTAGTTTTTAGAATGTGCTAGAGGACGATGATAGGCCAAGTTTCTGACCAACTTTAGCAAAGAACTTGTTCATATTAGTGGTCATTTTATCCAATTTCTTACTAACGGATCTTTTGAGAATCCGTTGATTTTCCACTATGATCTTTTGATTTTTGAGGAGAGTTTTGTCGGAAGGATTGTTAATACCGATAGGATATTCAATACTTTCCAAGGAGGTGTCTTCATTCTCTTCTTTAATTTCCATTTCCTCTCCTTCTTCTTCTTCTTCCTCATTTTCTTCTTACATCTCTTAATGTGCCAACCTTTAATCCTTTTCGACAAGTGATTCATATTGTTGAAATATGAAAGGAATTTTCATAAGAGAAATATTAGCATGATTAAACACTTTTCTTGAAACAAATTCTTCCCATTTATAATCAACACCAGAATAATTAAAAATCAGAGTGAGATAGATTCCATCGTACAAAGTATTCCCACCCATTTCCAAATTCTTAGGACAAAGTTCATCCATAATCACTTGGCCTAATTAATGTCATAATGACCAAAAATAGCAAAAAGAGCTTTACAAACTTTCAAAATCGGGTTATTGAAATTTCCCGATCTAGGAGTGATAGTATGTTGCAAAAGAAGATTAACAATACATGCTTTCAGATGATAATTACGATTTTTAAATTCAAAGTTGTCATCTCCTTCGAAAATATGATCAAATGTCTCACGACCATGTTCATCAATATTAAAAGTAGAAATATCAATTCCAGAATTTTTGCAATTGAGAATGTTGCCCAAAATTTCATAATTTAAAACAATTTTAGTGCCTTTAACACTACTACAAATTTCATTTTCATTTCCTTCATGAAAACCGCGATTCAAATTCGCATAAACATTTTAACAAGATTTGGATAGCAAACAAAATCATTTTCAGAGTTGTCAAAAAGACTAAGAATATAGTTCTCTTCAAGAAGAGTATTGATTTCATATGTAGAGAAATCGCCAAAGATAGCAAACTTCCCGTATGAACTTTTCCATAATCAGCATAGCTTATATAAGCCTTGATTGATTCCAAATCATTATAGAGATAATCTTTGATGGTTTTTGACAATCTCATTGTGGATGGAGTGCTTGAAGAAGCCATTTTTGAAGAGAGTAGAGAGTTTGAAAGAGTAAAAGAGAGTTTGAGTTTGAAATGAAAGTGGAAAGAAATGGTAGGATAAAGGAAATAAATAGATATTCAATAGTCATGTTCTTTAGTCAAGAGGTACCTTTCCAGAACATTGGAGCTGGTGAAAAGGTGAAAAGAAGTTCAAAGATTTGAATTAAATTCAACTTTCTGATAGGCATGTCGACACCATTGGTAGGGCCATGTCGACATGGGTTAGAGAATTCATGTAACTTATCTATTCTTAAACACTTTAATATATATATATATAATTTTTAATGTCTATATTTTTTTTGAAGTAATATAATAATAATATTTTAATAAAAAATATTATATTATTTAAAATAAAAATACAACAACAACAATAATAATATAAAATTCAAACAATGCATAATTTCAAGAGAAATCAAACAATCAACCAATTTTAAGCAAACAATTTCAACAAAATATTGTAAATGTGTACCTTTTTCTAGATTTGTATCTCTAAGATCATCAGAATCATGAATAGCCGTAAAACACGTATTTAAATTTTCTATCTTCTGATCATCATCGCTTGAGGATGAATCTAAGTCTGAATTGTCTAGAGTAGCGGTATATGCTCTTTTCCTTTTCTATGTATAATCATTGCTTGCAGGAAACTACTGCTTATCAGGATGCGGATAGTCTCTTTTGAGATGACCTGGTTTGTCACAGTTGAAACATATGACATGATTTTGTACTACATTATGATTTTCAAAATTCCTATGATCATTCGTTTTGAGGTTGTTTATCTTACTGTATTTTAGAAACTTCTGAAAATTCCTGGTCATGAAGGCTATTTCTTCATCACCATCACTACCCAATTCTGATTCATCTGTAAATGCATTGAACACAATTCACTTCTTTTCGAATGCCTTACTATCTCTTCTCCCTTACATTTGAACTTCGAATGACATTAGATTTCCAATCAATTCTTCAATCTTTAAAGTACTGATATCATTTGCTTCTTCGATTGCAAGAGTTTTCTGATCCCAATCCGGAGTAAGAGAATTTAGAATTTTCTGACTTGATCTTCTTCGGAGAAACTTTTCCCAATGACATTAGAGAATGCACAATATCCTAAATCTATTATACATATCTGAGATGGACTCAATTGAATTCATTTTGAAAAATTGAAACTGATTCGTGAGTATGGATATTTTGGTATGTTTGACTTTGCTTGTTCCTTCATGAGTAACTTGCAAAGTTTTCTAGATATCATATGCTGACTTACAAAAAGGTACTCTATTGAATTCATTCCTATCATGTGAACAAAATAAAATATTCATGGCTTTTGAATTATTTCGTGCAATGGTATTTTGCTCAGCAGTCCACTGTGCAAAACTAGTTGCGGGTTCAGAGTATTCAGTCTGTGTGATATTCCAAGTGTCTAACGCTATTGACTAAAAATATATTTTCATTCTGTATGCCCAATATGCATAGTTACTGCCATTAAAAAGTGGTGGTCTGGCAGTAGACTGACCCTCTACAAATGAACTAGAGATGTTGTTAACAGAACCAGTGTTGGCAGCCATTTTAACGTAATTCTAGACTTAATATTTATTACTTTGAAATCTTGAACTCTTGAAATCTTGATACTTATGAGTCTTCAATCTTGATATCTTCGATCTTTAAATTCATCGGTCTTGTATCTTTATACTATACAGTCTTCATTCTTGGTACCTGCATGTTTATATCCAACATATACATATATATCTAAACTATAGTGTTGGTTTTTATATTTTATAATAAGTCCTAAGGTTGTTGTCATCAAAATAATCCTTCTCAAGGACTAGCAGTTAGGGTTTTTAAGAATTGAAGAAGCCACTTCAAAATGATGCTTTAATTGATATATGGATTGATGATGCTTCGGTTTATGTCTTCGATCGATTATATGTTCATGGCATCTTCAACCAAGTCGAGATCGAATATTGTGTGAATTGGTACGTTCGTTGCTTTTTCGATTTATACTATACTCGACTTTGATTTGAGTTGAATGATTATTCTTATCTATTGTTGCTTGAAATCGAATGGATTATTTCTGATGATGTTAATCATTTATATAGGATTCGAATTCCTATTTCTTCGTTTGTATGATATCTTGCTTGGTCGTTCGATTTAGTATGGATGTTTGTGATTTTTTCTGACTTGTTCATATTCGTCCATTTCCTGTTACTTGATTCTCACAGCTTCGATTTTGAACTTTCTCAAGACCATTGTCATCACGACTTTGAATTTCTGGCATTTGAACTTTGGTTCTGGTGACTTGGGTTTGAAATCTGCTGTTGACATTGGTTTATTCGATTTTGTGATAATATGGAAGTTTTTTACTCTGACTTGATTGTTCACCTTGGCCACCACGACTATGAATTTCTGGCATTTGAACTCTGATTTGAAACTAGTAAAAAATGCTTGACTTTTTACTATATTTGTTGTTTACGGTTTGGTTTCACTGCACATATATGTATATATGTTCACGCGCACGTGTGTGTGTGTGTGTGTCTATATATATACATATATACACGTTTTGGACTTGAGACTTGTGGTCTTCATTGCATTGTCCACTGATATTTGAGTTGTTTATGTATATACATGTTGTTGAACCTGTCCCACTGTTTGCATTTCCATCTGATATGGGCTTGTATATGCATATGTTATAATTGTCAATGCTCTGCATATTGGTCCTGGCATCATCCTTTGCAGTGTTTTACTTATGCGCTCTATTGCATACATGCTTACTTTGCATTTATGTTGTTCACTCTGTTTATCTTGAGTTTCTCTTGGAATTTTATTGCTTTGAACCAGATTCATTTAATCTAGTTTCATTGTGTATGCAGTCATTCTTTACTGTCCTATGTGGTATACAAGTCTGGTTCAATTTCTATTTGTCTGGTCTGGAGCATTCATTCTTTATTGCATATGGCTTTGAGTCTGTTGGTTCATAACCGTTTGATCATTCATGTTGTTTGCCATGACTTGTTTCTAGTTCTGGTATAAGGTTGCTCTGAACAGTTCTATGAACATGTTACATTAATGTTGTGCTAGTCTCTTTTACTGGTGTAGTTTTGTTGCTGTTTCAATTTTGTCTGGTTCACTTTGAACTTCATGTTGATTTTTGAAATCGCATCTGAGTTGAATCCAGCTTATAGCTCGGGTTTGACCTTGTGCTCATGTCAAGATTTTATTTGTATTGCACTTGACTTAAATCCGGCTTTAATTGGGTTTGACCTTGTGCTCACCTGTCCCTGTAATTTTATTAAGTATATATCAGTATGTACGGCCTTGTGTCATGTACAGTGATACACCATACATGTTACAAGCTGTTCGTGTATGATGAATTCAATATTAAATGATGACGAACAACCCAAATAACCGAGGCAAATAATATTTTCAAAATACATTTATTTTACACTGCAAAAATATTTCCTTTTCAATTTTACTGTGTTAGTGTTTATTTTGTAGATTGCTCAGATGCTGGATTCATCTAGAATAGAGTTGAAGTTCAAATACAAGTGAACGAGTGATATGTAATGAGGTGCCAATGTAAATTAAATATTGTGATGTAATCAAAATTGTATTATAGTCAAAAATTGTATTTGTGTATATATATATATATATATATATATAGCGAGAGCTTAAATTTGTACTATTCAAAATTGTAATAAATATTGTTTGAATTTAAATCATGTGTTACTTATTTTATTCAGCAAATATTTATTTAATTATATGAAAATAAAATAGTACATTAACAAATACATTTGAATGAATATATATATATATATATATGTTTATTATAATCAAAATAAAATCATATATTTGCATATTCAACAATCTCCCCTTTTGATGATAACAAACATATACTTAAGATTTTGAATTTAGTAAATGTATTTTATCATTCAATTTGCTCTCCCTATTTGAATGCTCCCTTTCTACACAAAACTCCCCCTTCATACATGCATTAAAATAAAAATATGCAAATGAATCTAGATGCAAATAGAAAAATATTTGACCTTTATTTGTCAAAATCTTAACTTTTCTCTCCCCCTTTTGTTATCAGCGAAAGAGTAATAGTGTTAGAAAGATAGAGATAAAGTGATAGACATTAATATAACATGAAATCTTAATATAATATAAATATTAAATTTCAAAAAAATAAACAAGAATCATAAATACTCTGTTTGACGCATATACCACTTTAGAATGATAGGGATAACGTGATCATATAAAACCATATAGTTGTGTCTATTTGTGGTATATTTATATTAGGAATTTGAATATCTACTAACCATGCATAACCATTATGACTTTTAAATGAGATTAATGGTATTCCCAACTTTTTTAAAAATGAATTCAAGTATATTCTAGCCACGCATAACCGTGAGGACTTTTAAATGAGATTAGAATCATCTTGTCTATTTAATCAATCAATTTTGATATGCATTCCATACATGCATAACCGTGAGGACTTTTAAATGAGCATGAAAGCACATAATCAAAATTTCCAAGTAACTCAGCCATGCATAATCGTGAGGCTTTTTAATGAGAGTGAATACTTTGTATGTTTTTATTTGCAAAAAATATAATGAAATGAAAAATGAATAATTTCCCGTTTTAAAATACCACATATTGACATACTATATTAGATTTTGAATAGTGGTGGTTGATAGAAATATGATAGAAATAGATATGATCATGAAATTTCTATCAACAAAAAGTTTTTATAACTGTTTTTTAAATTTCTGAAGAAATTTACTAAATATAGTGTCTCAATTATAATATATGATTAATATCAACACTCATCACTTTTTCAATCACTGTTTATTTTTTCGATAATTAGTAGGGAGTCAGAATAATTAATGTAGTCATCTAAAATCAAATTCAAAAATATCATATTTCCTAAAATGACTAATCTGAAACAAGGTCAACAAAATGATTTTCTAGAAGGGGTTTTATAAGAAAATTTTTTGCTAATTGAAAATTATCTAAATCGAAAAATATGCAGATATTTTGTTTATAAATGATGCTGGTACTATATATCTCAACATAAATCACGTTCCACTAGTAATTTTTCTATCAACTTGATTACCGGTGTAATCTGCATCTGAATTTCCCTTTGACTCAAAATTATCATTAGATGAAATTTATAGACCAGATCGTGAAGTTGCAACAAATTATCTTAAAATCATTTTTAAGAGATATTAAATGAAATTGAATTGAAGCGGTGCAAACAAACAGTGGATAACATGTCTAGAATCAATAAAATAAATGAATATATCCACAAGTATCAAGAGTAAACATCAACTAATAAAACATCATTAGTCCAAGCAAATCTATATGAAATAGTTGATGATTGGTCAACATTTTTGCACAAATCGGAGTCAAAAAAAAGAACAAGTCAAATAAGAACATATGAAATAAGAATAAGTCAGAATCAAAATCATCATTTATTTTATTATAACTAGCTGATTTAATTCAGATTATGGTGCAGATTTTCACCTTTAATAAATCGTTCAAGATAAATATACCGTTACCTATTTTACCTTTACAATAATTTTTGGATGTTGCCCATTGTGATTCTTCCACCTTTGTACAGGCTGAGGAACTTTGATTTATTGCCCGTTGTGTGTCCGGAACAGCCAAAATCCAGGTAACACTATTGTTGTTCCTTAGCCTGCCACCACACCTACACGATAAAAGATTTTCGTGACCTATTTGTTTTTATAGGTCCATGGTAGTTAGTGGCAAGAGGTTTTGGAAAATAAGTCTGTGGAGACCCCAATCTATTTATATTTGTTCCTTTTGGCACCTAGATTTGTTTAACTTTAAGAGAATCTACATTTGTGCCTTTGGAACCCAAATTGGTATGGTTTTCACGTATTTGGAACTATACCAGCAAATATTGTGATTGTGTCCAAATTTTCTACAAATTATGAACATAGAATTAACTTGTTTAATTACATTTCTAGTACGTTCATATTGATTATACCCAAGTCCTTGTCTAACAGTATTAACAGTTTGTTTCCCTAGTAGAACATTCAATGATTTTTCACTTTTGGTAAATATTCTTAAAGTTGCAGACAATTGTTGGACTTGAGGGATTCATTTTCGTTCAATAATTGAGTGCACTTTTTAATAGAATTTTTCTTCTAGTGTTTTCACTCTCTTTCAAAATAAGAATTTCATTTTCAAGTGATTTAATTTTGATTTCCGAATTTTTAGTCTCTTCTTTGAGTGATGGACATTTGTCATACTTAGGGCTCTTGCTTAGATAGTTTTTAACCAATTGATCAAGTTGTTTATTTAAATATAACAAAGTTCCTCTTTGTGATTCAATTTTGGTATATTTCTCACTAAGTCTTTCAAAACAGCCATTTACTTCGTGGAAATATATAAGTAGTTCTGAGTGAGTAAGTTTTGACACCTTGCTTCGCTCGTCATCGTCGCTATCAGTTATATCACCTCGAAGGCACAAATCTGCTTTCTCACTCCCACTGATATGTTTATATTATCATCATCACTTTATTCCGTGTGCCTATGAACTTCTTCGTTTTGATTTCTTTTTTTAGCTATGTCAATTTTGAGAACAATTGGGAATGATGTGGCCAGGTTTATTGCACTTGTATCAAATGATCTCTTGCTCGTCTGAGTTGTCTAGTGCTTTGGCTATTCTGCTTTTCAATTATTGATTTAGAGCTGGATTTTCATATTTGCGATTCCACTTTTTAACTTTCTTCATTAACAGCGCTAGTTCAGCTGCTCCATCATCATCATCATCGTCATCACTTTCTATTGTTCCTTTGAGAGTTGTCGATCTCTTTCGAATATCACATCCTTCATGCTCTTCCTTGAATTTCATTTCTAGCTCGTAAGTGGTGAGATTTTCAATGAGTTCTTCAACTTTAATCTGTTTCAAATCCTTTGATTCTTAAATAGCAATGACTTTGGCTTTAAAATTTCGTGAGCGTTTGATTCGTATACAATATTGGAAAGTCATCCGTACATCTCTTTGATGTTTTCATCCTTGGCCATTGTGAAGTTCTCGTATTCGCTACTAAGTATCGCAAGGCGAGATTCTTTGACTTGAGATGTTCCTTCATGAGTCACTTTTATTGTGTACCAGATTTCCTGCACAGTTAGACAATATGGGACATGATTAAATTCAATTTGATCCAATGAACAAATAATAGAATTCATAGTATTGGCATTAGCATTCTGTAGTTTATTTTCTATATCTATCCATTGATCTATCGATTTTTCTATTTCTTGATTATTTACAGTTGTAGTTAGTGCTCTATAACCTGTCTCAACAATATTCCAAGCATCAATGGTTTTCAGAAAAATTTTCATCCTATTTTTCCAATAAGCATATTCACCATTGAACATTGGTGGTCTAACTATGGACTGACCCTCAACAAAAGCAATATTAAAAGAAGCCATTTTAAAAATTCAATTTTTTAAAACAAAAATTTGTTTTTGAAAAATCAAATTCTTAAAACAAAAATTGACTTCTGTTCCTAGCTCTGATACCACTTGTAGGATAGGTTTCACCCTAGAGGGGATAAATAGGGTGATACTATAAATTTATAATTTAATGCGAAAGTATATAAAACAATCACAACACTGGTAATAGCAGAATAATAGCAGAACACATAGTAGTAGAAAATAGAACACGCATATTTACCCAGCTTCGGCAAGACCGTTCCTACGCACTGTCCTCAAGATTTCTACTGGAAATAAAGTAGTCAAACGCTTACACACGTAAACTTGCGACACTCGCCATCGACTAACCTAACTCTATGCTCAAAACCCTGCCACAACTCAGCCATTGAGTTGCGAATTCTCGAACTACACCACCGTAGTTCGTCTCCTAGTCATACGACTAGAAATTACAAGAGTTAAAATCAAATTACAAATAAAAACAATTTTAAAACAACAAAAACTCTAATTTAAAAATCTTAAGCCCAATAGAATCTAAGGATGCCGGCCTAATAAATAAAAAAAAATATTTGCCTTTCTCCTTTTTATCGGCTCGTATTCTTTTGTGAATCTTCTACTTCGTTACTTTGCTCATTTGTTCATCTCTGAGAAAGTTAGGGCTTTTAAGAATTGAAGAAGCCGTTTCGAAATGATGCTTTGATTGATATATAGATTGATAATGCTTCGATTTCTTTCTTCGATCGATTATATGTTCACGGTAGCTTCAACCAAGTCGAGTTCGAATGTTGCATGAATTGGTACGTTCGTTCCTTTTTCATTTTATACTATACTCAACTTTGATTCGAGTTGAATGTTTATTCTTATATGTTGTTGCTTGAACTCGAATGGATTATTGCCGATGATGTTAATCGTTTCTACGACATTCGAATTCCTGTTTCTTCATTTGTCTGATATTTTGCTAGGCCGTTAGATTTAGCATGGATGTTTATGATTTTTCTGACTTGTTCATATTCGTATATTTCCTGTTACTTGATTCTCACGGCCTTGATTTTGAACTTTATTGATTCCTTGGTCATCACGGCTTTGATTTTCTGGCATCTGAACTTTGATTCTGTTGACTTGGGTTTGAAATCTGCCGTTGAAATCGGTTTCTTCGATTTTGTGACAATTTGGAAGTTTTTTACTCTGACTCCCTTGTCCACCACAACTGTGAATTTCTGGCATTTGAACTCTGATTTGAAAATTGTAAAAACTGCTTGACTTGTTTACTGTATTTATTGTTTACAGTTTGGTTTCACTGCATATATATGTATATATGTTCATGCATATATATATATATATATATATATATATATATATATATATATTCATGTTGTATGTTTAGACTTGAGTCTTGTGGTTTTCATTACATTGTCCACTGATATTTGAGTTGTTTATGTTTATACATGTTGTTGAACGTGTCTCACTATTTGAATTTCCATCTGATACGAGCTTGTATATGCATATGTTCTAATTGTCACTGCTCTGCATAATGGTCCTGGCATCATCCTTTGCAGGGTTTCGCTTATGCACTCCGTTGCATACATGTTGACTTTGCATATATGTTTGTCACTCTGTTTCTCTTGAGTTTCTCTTGGAATTTTATTGCTTTGAACTAGTTTTGTTTGATCTGGTTTCATTGTGTATGCATTCATTCTTTACTGTCATGTGTGGTATACAAGTCTGGTTCAATTTCTGTTTGTCTGGTCTGGAGAATTTGTTGTAGTCTGGAGCTTTTTTCACTTCACTGTTCACTACCTATGGATATTTGCAAATGGCTTTGAGTCTGTTGGTTCATTACTGTTTGATCATTCATGTTATTTGCCTTGACTTGTTTCCAGTTCTGGTATGTGGTTGCTCTGACCAGTTCAATTAACATGTTAAGTTGATGTTGTGTTGGTCTCTTTTATTGTGTAGTTTTGTTGCTGTTTCAATTTTTTCTGGTTCATTTTGAACTTCATGTTGATTTTTGAAATCGCATCTTAGTTGAATCTAGCTTATAGCTTGGGCTTGACCTTGTGATCGTGTTGAGACATTATTTGTATTGCACTTGAGTTGAACCCGGCTTTTAATTGAGTTTGACCTTTTGCTCATCTGTCTCTATAATATTATCAAGTGTATATTGGTGTGCACGATCTTGTGGCATGTACAGTGATACACCGTGCATGTCACAAGCTATTCGCGTATGATGAATTCAAAATTAAATGACGACGAACAACCCAAATAACTAAGGAAAATAATATTTTCAAAATACATTTTATTTTACACTGCAAAAATATTTCTTTTTTAATTTTACCGCGTCAGTGTTTATTTTGCAGATTGCTCAGATGCTGGATTCAATCTGGAATACAGTTGAAGTTCAAATACGGGTAAACAAGTGATATGTAGTGAGGTGCTAATGTAAATTAAAAATTGTGATGTAATCAAAATTGTATTTTAATCAAAAATTGTATGTATATATATATATATATATATATATATATATATATATATAGTGAGAGCTCAAATTTGTACCATGCAAAATTGTAATAAATATTCGTTTGAAATTAGATCCCATGTTATTTATTTTATTCAACAAATATTTATGTAATTATATGAAAATAAAATAGTACATTCACAAATACATTTAAATGAATATATATATATATATATATATGTTCATTATCATCAAACAAAAATCATATACTTTCATATTCAACATGCCTTCCTCTATTTTTGTTCTCTATCACCATGCATTTGGACATGTCTTATTTTACTTTTGAATACATAGCCCTTAAGCATTCTAGCCTATATATATATATTTATGTGTGTGTGTGTATATATGTATATATGTAAGTATGTATATACATATATGTTAGGATACATTCATGCATACCTCGTTTGACATAGATACAAAAATGAATACAAAATGACTATTCCTTATTCTTCATTTTTCCTCCATAACATAGAAAATAAATTATTCTTCCTCTTTAAAAAATCATTATCTTTCAACCTATCAAATTTTAACAAAAGTCTTTAACTATAAAGTTGTTTGTATTTGTATCTTATATTTTACAAAAATTGTCGCTCGTCATTTTGTCGAGTATGGTGGTCGAAACCGTTGATAAACCTCAACTACGTTCATATTGGTGTGAATTCGATGATCACGGAATGCAAATTGGAGGGCACAGTAGTGTTCATGTTGTCGATTGACGATTTTGGGAGGTGGTCATACGGTGTTAGGCGGTTGGGTTCGGCTGTGGTTGATCATTGATCCTTTTTCGATCATCTCAAGTTTTTCAATGAACGATGGTCGAGGCAAGAACCGGGGGTATCAGGAGAAGCGTGGAGAGGAGGTGGAGCTGTTGGCGTTAGAGTTGGGGTCTCCTATGGTCGGGGTTGGTCAGGCAAGGTGAATTAGGGATCTAATGGCTGTTGGAAGTGGCGCTAGGGTTTGGGGCAACAGTAAGCGACATGAGGTATCGAGCTTAGTTATACTTGGTTGGAGGGTGGCATAGGCGATGGGGAAGGTGATGCCGGTGTTGGCGTGGGTCACAATGGGTTATGGATTCGAAGGTGGGGAGTAAAGGTGGTCGGGTTTTCAAATGAACACGTACAACAGCGTGCGAATTTTTAGTTCGGAAGAAGGCTACTATTTCTCATGGGTTTGAAGCTTATTGGGCTTTGGGCTGTGTCGTTTTGGCTTTGGCGGTGAACGGTTGGGGGTGAGATTTTATTTATATTAATAATTTAGTTATTAATTAGTTTAGTTAAGTAATTTGATTAGCTTATTTAATTATATTTTATAATTCAAATCCATATATAATTCATAATTATTTACATATGAGGTACAATCGAGGCGTTGTTTTCTTCATTGCGCTTGTATTAGGATTTTCTTGGTTTGGGCTTGGGTGATTTCACTCACCAGTTGATTGTACAATTACTGTGTATATAACTGTTGTGTTATAATATAAATTGTGTAACTAACAATGCATGTTATTACTTTTGGACCCAACTTGTTTTGTAAAACAAGCGACAATATTATTATGGAGTATAAGCTCTCTTTTGATCATCTATAATAAGTGTCATGGCCCAGACTACTTGTTTATGTGTTTAATAGTACGTTATAAAAGTTTGAAGCGATATAGTCGTTATGAACGTACTTTGAAATCTTTGGTATTTGACATATGTTAAATTGGACAAATTGTAGAAATATGTATGTGTGTGTGTATTTGGCTAAACATGTTTTTGTGTGTTTGCGTATAGGAATTGGTTTGGACATTTATGGAAATTTGAATTAGAAGTTGTAAATGTTAGAAGTGAAAAAGTCTCTATGGATGCACTTTGAAATCGATGTGATCGGCAATTTTAAAGTTAACTTTGGAAGACATCCTAGGACGTCTTCATATGTATAATAAGTATGGTAAGCGTACTTATTATCGGAAAAATATAAAGGTCTAAATATATTGCTGGCAATCATTTATGGGTTTTTGAAGAGATGGTTTTAAATTATAAAACATGTTTTTATGATTTTTAAATAAACGTTCTTAAAATATAGCATAAGTATTTTAAAGTATATTTTTAGTATATATATATGGTTTTAGAGACTTGTGAAAGATTTTTTTAAGAAATAAAAACCTTTTATATTATAATATTTTATGAATGGTTTACGATAAACTATTAAATATCTTAGTTTTATAAATAAATGAATATATGTGTTTGTTTGTGTGTATATCTTTTTAAAGGTATTATAGTATATTAAGAAGTTTTAAAAAGGAAGGTTGGTATTTGCGAAATAATATAAAGGAGTGTTGGGATTATAACCTTATATTATAATGGATTGTTTTATAAATTGACTAAAGCGAAATATCACTACTAGAAAAGATGCAAATTAATGACGAAAATTACCAACACCATTGCGATGCCAAAAAGGCGGGGAGTCGAAATGGCGTCGGAAAGTCGTAAAATAGGAAAATAGCGTCAGAATGGTGTCAGAAAACAGTGATGCCATGTGACACCTTTTATTTACCCATCAAAAATAACAACGGCATCGAAAAGGCATTGGAACATACCGATGCCATTAGGACGTTTTTGTTATTTCCATCGTGTAAGTAAATGACATCGGAAAGATGTCGGTATTTTCTGACGCCATTATGATGTTCTTTTTGTTTACCCTTTCTTACTTTGCTTTTCCATACTAATTTACATATATTATATAATTTTAATGAAAACACTATATAGTTTTAAATTATACTTTAACGTCCTAGACAGTGATATCAATTCTCAACGATCGGATTTTAAAAATTCATAATATAGACAGGTTTGTTAGGATAAACTAACTATTTTGCATCAAAGTTACCTACGTAATTCTATTGGAAACGGCCGATTATTACTGAAATTTTTATGTATACCCTAACACATTTAATCGTATAAAATTATTTATTTCCACTTCAGTTACATTTTAAAAAAGTTAGTTATGATTTTTATTTAAATTTCACAAAATATTGTAAAATAAAAGAAGTCGTCGGAGTGGCATAGATGTTTTCCAACACCAATCCAAACCCCACGTGCTTGTGCCGCTCAGCATTATTTATTTCTATCACACGTAACCAATATCCATCCTCAAAACCAAAACCCGAAATACCCGAAAACAGAATCTCAATCCATTTCCACCCACATCTCCATCTCCACCTTCACCCGATGGCCACCTCTCCGCATCTTCAGCCGACGAATCTGCAGCTCCGCCACCAGATGATCAACACACCAATCGATCAGGTAATTGCTGTGACGCTGTTGTTGCTCCACTTTGTCGGTTCTACCCTCGGCTTGGACTGTGGTCGATTTCATCTCATCAACAACTTTGCTTTTTTGGTATCTTCTATCGTTTCCCTTTTGTCAATTTTATTTTTCCTAAAATTTATGTTGCTGGATATCAAACTTCTTTCTTTGTCAGAATTTTTATATTAAATAACTAATTTAAATAAGCTATGAGACTTAGGGCATCTCCAATCAATTACGGGCTGAATATTTAGTGGGCTGAATATTCAGCCCGTAATTGGGTGGGGGCGCCCAATGGCCAGGCGCCCATTAAATGGGCGCCTGGCCTCAGGCGCCCATTTAATGGGCGCCTAAGCTTTAGGCGCCCATTTTATGGGCGCCTGAGGCAAGGCGCCCATAAAATGGGCACCGCCCCCTCCCCCTCATTTCTCTTCACTTCTCCTTTTCAATTTTTTTTTAAAATTAGAAAATTTATCCAAAATGCCGCCGCGTCCAACCAAAATCGTCAGAAGAACGGTTCAGAGACATCCAGAGGAGCAAGCAGAACCACTACACGTTCCGCCACCGCCTGGAGTTTCACCAGACGATCTACGTGTTTTACATGAGCTGCCAGATGGTTATCGGCATAGAGCCAAAACCGCTTTGACGACCATACAGGTATTAATCAACCCTTACTATAACTTGTTATTTTAATTTGTACATTACATACTCATATTAAATAACCCTTACGCTATCAAAAATTGTTGTTTCATTAAATGCGGGGACTACTTCTTCGTCTTCGATATCTTGGCATTCATTTGAGGCCATATGAGAAGAATTGTCTGGGCTAGAATTGTAAGTAGATCTACTTGCTTTTTTCTTCCCCTTTGACTTCGACTGCACATCTCTTAAGCCTTTTGCGGTGATTGATTTCCATTTTTGTTGGCTAACAAGCAAGTCATAGCAGTTTGCAAACTGATAGTAGTGGGGTTTTTTTGTACAATTTTCTCTTGGAAATAATTTCAAGAACTGATCGTTCGCCATTCTCTTCTACAGAAACAGAAAAATAAAATCAAATATTAACAAAGTGATTAGAAATGAATGTAAATTAAAAATGTGATTTTACAAAACGCTACCTATTCAGCTTCGCCACCCATTCCACTTGGATTTGCTGTTCTTATTTTGTGGATCTGCGACTCGTAAAATTGTGTTTGTCGATTAATCTTCCCAAAACGACCCGTGATTGCAGACATTGATCTCGTCTTTTCAACATGTTTTTTATTGTACGCACTCATGACTTTTGCCCAAAATGCCTCTCCACTTTGGTCGTTCCCCTTTACCGAGTCGTTAGAAAAATGACAATAAATATAACACAAATCCTTATCTTCATCGCCAGACCATGGAGCAGAAGAATGGAACGATAGAGGGGGGCGGTTTGGAGAATTCCATTTTGAAAGGGTTGAGAATCTAAATCCCAGCTATCCATATTCATCGCTTCGGTATATGATTGAAACGGATGAGACATACTTTCAATATTAAGGAATTGAGAATAAAATTGTAATAGAAGAAGAGATGTCTGTATTACAATCTGGATAACATTCTGATATATGTAGTGAAATCATAAATATGACCGTTTATAACCGTTGTAATTGAAATATGACCGTTTATAGCCGTTATAATTTGAAATATGACCGTTTATAGCCGTTATAATTTGAAATATGACCGTTTATAGCCGTTAGGGGTGAAAAGGGGGAAATATGGCCGGTAGGGGTGGATATTTGGGGGGGAGGGGGGTTGGGCACCCATTTAATGGGCACCCAAGCCTTGGCGCCCATTTTATGGGCGCCAGAGCTCTGGCGCCCATAAAATGGGCGCCAGGGCTTGGGCGCCCTCCTGAACGTTAACCTTAATATTAAGGGTGAATTGAACGACTGAAAATCATTTTTGCTCAAATTCAGCAACTAATTCGGCGATTGGAGATGCCCTTAGAAGTAAACGATGTCAATATGTAACACTATTAAAAGCAGGATCTAACTTATTCGTTCATTGGAGATGCCCTTAGAACTTAACTCCAACTCTCGGCCTTGGTCTAAAATAGTGATGCACGCCTCCAACTTATAGCTCGGATCTAACTTTAACTCTTCTTCTTGGCTCCACAGGCTCGGCTTAGCTATGATTGGCTAAGTTTAGGCTTTGATACCAAATTGACGCAGCGGATAACAATAAGTTGTCACCAAATGATGCACAACGAACAAACGACGATGGAACGATACAAAGATGAATCGATGGATTGATAATATCCAAGATAAATGCCCAAATCCGTTGATCTCGCAAGATACCATACTCTAGCTATCTATAACACGTTGATCGCGCACGATACCGTGTTAGAAGATCTACGATTCTTCGACGTTGATCTCACGCACGAGATTCCGTGAACCGGCTTCAAAATCGTTGATTCGAGCGCACTTGAATAACCGAAGAAGGAGAAAGGAGATAACACTCAACTTCCAATTTTAAAGAGGCACAAAGCACTCAAATAAAAGTTTATTCAAAATCAACCACCTGTACAATGATACAACTCCCCTATTTATAGGGATTACAACTCAACATACACGGTCGACCTAACATAGGTACTCGCGACCTACGATCTAAGCGACTCACGACTTACGACTCAACACAGCATGCGACTTATGACTTAACAAGTTACATTAGTATACGACTTAACGTATCACGGCCTATCGACATACGGTTTATATTACAACAATACGACTCAATAACATAACGACTTAAGAAAGTTACAACATCATGACAAAACGACCCAACGACCTACGACATAAAGAATAACTATGGCATAAGCAAATATCCAGCTTCAGGAATGGCTTGAGCGACCTATCAACTCGAGCGACATAAGAAGATACGGCATAATGTCGAGCGACCTAGGAATTCAATAGCTTGAGCGACCTAAGGCTTCAGATGCTTGAGTGACCTAAGGCTTCACTTTGTTCGCGACCTAAGTCTTCAGTTTGTTCGCGTTCGCGACCTAAGCTGGAGCACCTAAAGCACGCGGCTTGTTTGGTCGGTCAACTTGACTCGTTCGCAACTTAAGGCTTAACTTGTTAGGTCGCTTGAGAGACTTAAAGCATAACTCACTGGTATGTCACGCTGCATCATAAATGATGTCAATATGTAACACTACTAAAAGCAGGAGTGATATAATATTGTTATGCATAAGTGTCAAGCTAAATAATAGTATGTAGATGGTCTCGTTATAGCTTATGTAACCCATCGCTACAACAATTATGAAAGTGCTCATTTGAAAAGTTAATTTGGAGCATACTAAAGTGTAATATTGCAAGTGCCATGTAGCTAGTTTGAGCTGTATACACTAGTTGCTGAGCATACCACACAAATGGTATCCACACTTACTTATTGGAGGAGAAAGGAGAACCGTGATTCATAATCATTTTATATTTGATAGTTAATCAAACATGAATAAAACGAGGAATTATATTTGACTTGTACCAAGAGGAATGATACAGAGATTCAAAGTAATCACACTAAAAGTTGCACTGTTTGATAATTTTTTTGGAGTGCACTAGTTAGTTTATTAACAAACAATTTCTTTCAGTGTGATTTTCTGCAAATTTATTGGTTACATAAATAAAGAAGAGGTCCATATACATCGTCAGCCTTAGCTTTATTCTACCATGTGTGCATCGAACTCCTTGCACTTTTTTACCCCAACATATATGATATAGTAAAAACCGTATTGATATTTAGTTGATAGAGATATTATATAATATTCATTGTTGTTTGTACAACCTTTGAGTCATTTCATATTAACTATCATTTCCTTGTTGCGTAATGCCAGAAGCAAGTTTACCATTTGAATTGTTGGAAAATCTTGGTTATCCAATTGTTTAGATTAATTATGTAGTATACAATACTAATATTACATTTGCCCAATTGTGACCTGATGCCAATATTGATGATCTTATTTGTGTAATGCTCAATGAACATTTTGATTACTTTTTTTATGAATTATCACTTCAAAATGTCTGGTTGGAATGCTTATATCTTATGTTACTTCTAGGTTTTGCTCAACTAGTTGCATATAGGATCTAGTGTATGGAACTAGAGCAATTGCATCGTTGTACAACACATGGAAGTTAAAGTCTTCTAGTATTTAAAACTTATGAACCACTGCTGTTATTTTAAAATGTTTGCATTTATCCTTTTCCAGTTTTAAATATTATGCTCTTTTTTTTCCAGCTTAACACGGATTTACGGTATCAAATAATGGCTTCAGCGTAAAAATGCTTGCCTAGTTTGTATGACCGTAACAGCAAAATGATAGCGGTTGATTCTCCATTTTCTACGGTAATTATATTAGCGAAAAGGTATGTATTTAATTAGTTTACCTTTTCAATTAATCTTCATGAAATTTTCACTTGTTCAATAACTTATTATCATTATCAAAATTACCGTCAACAGATGTGGTATTGCTAAGGAAAACAACTACGGAGCAAGTAGCAAAGCAAATTGCAGCGGAGCAAAGCAAATGCCTTACGTCGAATTGACTACCATTGGATGGATCGACCAACATCGGGACCAGGACCATGCAGAAAACGGGAGAATTTTTTTGTTTGAAATGAAATTATGGTTTTTTTTTACTTCAGACATTGTGATGTATATATATATGAGTTTTGTTTAGACTTGCTAATGTGACAATTGCTTAAGCTATATTGGATAATGCTATGAATGTTGTGTGTTATCTAAATGTTTCATTGGTTATGTCATTGGTTTTTGTTGTTCTATAATGTTGGTGATATTATTTTGTTTAATTGAGATACATGTTTCATTGCATTTTTGGCATTGTTGAAATGAAAATATTTTATGTTGAGTTTAAGAGGTAGAAATACAGCGTAAATGCTGTTAAATTACTTTAGAAATGGCGTCGGGGTTGTGTAGGAAAATCCAAAATTTATTCAATATTTTTATTTAAAAGAAGGCGACGATGTGGCGTCGGAAACAAAGGCGTCGGTATGGCGTCGGAAAAAAAGGCGTCGGAAAACACCTAACGCATGGCATCGAAAGGCGTCATAAATTATAATTCCACGCTAGTTTTACCAACATCAAAAAGGGCGTTGGCATGGCGTCGAAAATTGGTTTTCCGACGCCAAGCACGAGTCCATTATGCATCGGTAAAACGATTTTTTGTTGTAATGTATAACCTTGTTTAATAAGTAGAGAAGTACTTGAGCTTTAAACGGATGTTCAAAGTAAACGACAAGTGTAAAAGTGATTTTGGGTTTATAGTAACGTTGTTTGTACAACATTTGTTTTAACCCACTTAACTATACTTTTGAAAAGTGATTGAATCTTTAAAATGGAGTTCTAAAGATAACGAAATAGTGAAGTAATTTGGGTTTGTTGTAAACAATTTTTTAGTAACATTTGTATTTAAACCATCGGATAATATTTTAAAGTGGTAAAATATTGTTAAATGATTTTGGGAAAATACCTGGATCTTAAATAATGTAATTTTAAGGATAATAACAAGTATAGATTAGTTTTAGGTTTGTTGTGGCAATGTGTTAGTAACATTCGCCTTTAACCCGTTTTGAAAATACTTATGGATGTAAATATATCTTTGAAAAGAACATTTTAAAAGATAAAGACAATCAAAAGTGAAATGGTTTTGGGTTTGTCATGACAATGTTTGAGCAACATTTGTGTTGAGCCTTTTGAAATTGATTTGTGAACGTACTTATATGGTTGAGATAAGCATATGAATACTTTTGAAAGTATCGAAATGTATTGAAATAAATAATGGTGTTTTAATTCAATAGTAATGTTTAATTAATAAACGGAGTTTCATTTATAAAGAATTATTGAGTAAAAATGAGTTTTATTAGTGAAACATGTTTTCAATTAATGAAGGAAGATTAATTAAAATGTGGACTAGAAGTCGTTTATATGACTTGATCAAGCTTGTGTGTTTTGCTCGTGCTTTGTGTGTTACTTGCTTATAAAGAATATACAGGACTTAGTTTCCCATATGCAATTGTTCTCATTGTTATTTGAGAAACATCTAGAAGAAACACGAGGATTATGTGGTACAATTATCTTCGTTGATGCTATATTGTACGTATAACTTATTTTTCTCTTCTAGGGCAAATGATAAGAAAATTCGTCCGCTTAAACGGATAGGAGGTGATTTTTGATCTTATATATTGTCTTTTTATTTCCCAAGAACTGGAGTTGAGATTACCGGAAAATCAATCAATTGGTTTTGGAGCTCTTGGTAAGTGAGGGAGTGTACTTATATGAGATTACTTGAAATTGTAATCACTCCAAAACCATATACGTGTTCTATGCTTTGGAAGAGGTTCGTGATTGGTTCGAGATGTAGAAGTCCATGTGGAGATCCGAGATTTATTTGAGATGCTCAAATACACATAGCTGTTCATGATCTACTCGAATTGTTGAGATCCATGTGTGATTTCGAGACCTGTCGAGGTATGAGAATCCATGTGTGATTCCAAGATCTGTTGAGATATTTGAATCCATGTGTGGTTCTGAGATCTGTTCGAGTTGTAGCAATATGGAAGATATGTTCGTGTGGTGGCTCGTGTGCTATAATGTTGGACGTAGCCTTACTAGCAGATATGACTAAAACCAGAGATATGATACATAGCCAAAGGGTTAAAAATCCACGAGGGTTCATGCGACTCCATCCTAGGGTTACTTACAAATATGCATGTGGAAGTGATGCACTTGACTATTTTGGCTGCTATGTATTTTCTTTGGTACATTCACTAGGGATGTATGCTGCTTTGAAAGGATATCTTTGATCCTTGTGTTTTAGATCGAAGTCGGCTTTGACTTGAGGAGATCAACGGGAAATCCTACACAATTAACGAATGCTCCTTAGTGGTTGTGATTGTATCTCTAATGTTGTTGTGATGTACACTCATATGCATCGCAGTATGTGATTATTTATATTTCACACCTTAGACATTATTATATTATCACTGTATTTTATAATAGAAATGGTTTGATAATCGTAAGGTAAAAACTCATCCGCGTTTATTAGCATTGTGATCTTACGAGATACCTTTACATTTGAAGATTTTTATAAATATAGTAATCCATATGATTTGAGTTTCTTAAACTTGTTTACCAGACTGATCCGGGTGTTATTTTCTTAATGTCCGGGTCGGCTCGAGTATGATTTCAAATTTAGCTGTGGTTCATTGGAGCTCTTCTAGAGGAGCTGGATGATTTCCTACCGTATTTTATTTCCGTTGCATTACTTGATTTGAATAGATTAGCATTTGTAAGGATAGGTGGTTATAACTGTCCAGGCTGATGATAGGTTACGTTATCTCTAATTGATGTATGTATATCGAAGTTTCCTTTTTGGTAAAGACCTTTTGAGATATTATATATTATCATTCCACGTGTGAGATTCAGATATTGTGTTCTTCTTTCTCGTTCTATCTTCTTTTTCTTTTTAATTTACTATAAAATTTTGTGTTTTCGGCACTTGGGTGAAAGGCATGTGAATACCTTGGATGTATTAGTCTCGGCATTCGGGGTCGAAAAGCCTAACAGTTACATGTGATATCAGAGCTGAAGGTTAAGCAAGAACCTTGACTTTGGTGAGTATAACTCATTAAGAAATAGGGTAATGGAATGCCTTATTTTGAGTCAAGTGTATAGATATGAGAGTGCGTATTTGTTATTGTTATAAAAATGTTTTGCATTTGTTGATTAATCTATTGAGTGACTTATGGATTCTGATCAATACGAGTTGCTATCATTAGATAGGGATGTCTAAACGCTTAAACAAGGCAATGGGACATGGATTGTTTTTGAAATGGGTAAATGAAATAATTTTATCCAGGATTATATTTTATATAAAGGATAATTTTCATAAATCGTTATAGTTATTTATGATATGTTTGTTTGTTAGGAAATGATGATATTCGATTTTTATCGTTATTGTTTGATTTGCCATGCTCGACCAGTATATGACCAGTTTTACCTTTTCACTGCATGGGTTAGGTGGGTGGTAATTGTGGGAGTATTGAAATGAACATCTCGTGAATTAAATTTCACAGTTTGCTGATAAGGCGTTCGGTGATAATATTAGGTTAAAATTCGAGTGTCAGAAAAGTTGTTTATTATGGTCTTAATGAAAAGAAAGGTATTTTGGAATAAATACTTATGTAATAAGTTTTATATAAGAAAGTGCCTTATATAAACATGGTTTATAAATATAGTTATAAACAAAAGGATTTAAACAGAGAATTTAAATCCCGCTTTTTTTGGAATTGGTTTTCTAAGGTTTTGGAAATAATAGCAGTATTATTTGAAAGTGGATATTTGAGACATTTCTTTATGGAATTGATATCAGGATACTTAGTAATATTAATGAAGTATTTGATATTGTTTTGGAAATGATTTTGGTTAGGTCAGAAAGGCATGGTTTGGATGTACTGAACTCACTTTTGTTGTTGGAAAATAATTCTGGTGATGGCTACAACATCATCGGGGTTTATTTTTGAGTTTCTAAGTGAGAGATGCTACAAATTTGTTTTCATAAAACTGATTTGATTTAAATCCTAGAAGTATGATTTGAAATGGAAATCGGGTGCTTAATTCTCAAGTTTTCAATTAAAATATTTTATGGACTCATGTATCCTATGCATTAGGGTAAGTTTGGTTGAGCATTTTTTTTGATATGTTGATCTGTAGTTTTCATTTGTTGAAATGAAATGAAATTCTCGACGATTTTGAGCAGTCGAGACTTCGAAATTTGTTATAGAATTTGAAGCTAAGTGTTTATAAAAGTTGGGTTTTATATAACGCTCGATTTGAAAAGATAATAGAATTTAAACAATTTTTAAACTGATTGAATATCCATCTTAAGTAAAATGAATTAGACACTTTTGTATAAACTATAAGGATGTAGTGGAGTATTATGCGAGTATGAATTTAATTTATATAATGTTAAATAATTATAAGTAAAGTTTTATGAAATGGTTCATAAGTGATTTTAGTATTAAGTAAGAAATATTAGGTGATAATGAATGTGAATTAAAATGAAAATCAATTAGTTAGTTAAGAAACTAATTGAATAGGATACGTAAGTTGTACGTGGAGCATTTTATCCGCTTGGCGGTTCTTAATCTAGGATTCGAGTACATAGATTTTGAGGTGATTTACAAAGGTCTGAGTTAGCATTTTTCACTCGATTCTTGAAGGCGAACACTTGATACGGATTTTTGATATGATCCTAAAATTTTCCATCATAGTATATGGCTATGCAAGGAGAACGTAGGTTTCTAAGAAAGAAACCTAATTGGAGTCCGCATTAGAGAGTTCAAGTGATATATACTAGTCAAAAGTAAAATCTACGTGATCGAGCTAGGGATCGGAATTGACATTGCATGTGTATGATATATATGCATCGTACGGGCTTTAAAAATATTTGTATGCTATATGTGTTGGCTTGTGGAGAGTTTGGGGGATGACTATGATGCCCTACCTCTATACTCACGCTAGCAAGGACACTATGGGTAATGCCGTCGACTAGCATGAAGAATAAGGCTGTTGAGGAGCGACCATCCATGTAATTGCTTTATGCGAGTACCGATATGTCAGATAGTATGTCACGCTTTTCATTTCAAGAGAAAATCTGACATATCAAATATAAACTCAAAGCTACTACAAAGTGGCTATATAGTCTTCGAAAACAAATATAGAAATAAGCATAACACAAATCAATCACAGATATCCATATCACAAAGGCAGAAACAGATATGAATATATCACATAAAAGTGTACATCAAAGTAGTGGTCATACAAGATCCACTACGTCACAATAGAATAGGTACAAGTGCTAGACAAAAGAATAAATATACATCAAGTAGTCTCTATCTCGAATGTATAACAACAAAAACTATCAAATATAAAGTAGTTAGGCAAAAGTCAGATGGTGGTCCCAGATAAAGTGTCAAGCAGAAGCACCTGCAACATCTCGGTCTGACCCGAGTATTATTTAATAAGAAAATAATAAACGGATCAGTCTAGCTATAAATATCAGATAAAATGAGATAAGATAGAGATATAACAAAAACGTATGATAATAATAATGCCATACTATGAAAAATATACATTTAACAACAACAAAAATCATACAATATCTCAAGAATCTCAGAGATAAAAAAGAATGTTATATTCTTTATTTTATTCACCAAACTAGAAATATTGACACATATATCATTGCCAATCGCAAAATTGGTGAAACACAAATTCTAGAAATCATCAATTAGAAATCCAGAAATCACAAAGGGGGAGGCCTATCACAAATGAGAGCATGAAAACTCACCAACACGTGCATCACAAACGGTCGCTAACCCACGGTCGCTAAACATAGAGCCTGTGCAACGACGTAGTACAATTTCGGTACGCCCGAGGAACCTGAAACTCGAATAATTTGAAACAACGACGTAGGACAATAACGGTACATCCGATTGGCCGAACTCCATAAAAGAACATGGGTCGCTAGCCCATAAAAATGAGTCGAAACTCGAAAGAACCCATAGGTCGTTAGCTTATAAAAGAAATGAGACGAAACTCAATAAAACGAGGTACAGTCCCCCACGTGGACAAGGAACATAGCATATTGCTAGTCTAAATCACAAAACGATCATCATTGGCCAATAAAAAGTGTGAATTACACTAAGCTAGGAAATAAATGAGTTTAGCTTCATGTCCCATAACCACTGGCTTAACTTAAATATTTACGAACAAATTGTAGATTTCCACTCGAAAATTGTCACAAGATCTTCAATCGAACTAGTCCAAAAATTAACCGATGAAGTAAACACAAGCGTTTCATACCACTTGTTTTACTAAGCCGTTTAATTAGATTTTCTCATATGAACGAGGTAAAGGTTTGTATATACTAATAGGTTGGAAAACGGTTTTAATAAAGAGCTTTGTATTCAAATAGCGTTGAAATCGTTTTGATGAAAGGGTTTTGATATTTACTACTAATATAGAAACCTTTGCATTTTAAAGTGACAAACCATAGAAATGATGTAGAAGCAATCAATCACCAGAAATTCACATTCGAAGACGTAAATCAAATCCAATGAAATCAATATAAAATCCATCAAAATGGATATTCCTGAGATCCCAAAAAGAAGTTATCAAAGTCAGCAAAGGTGATAACAACAAATCGGATCCACTAGAATCGATTAAAAATTGGAAATTCATACAAAAGGAAAAATTGGCTGAGACAGCAGATTCAGTTGACTAAACCAGGGTGGTCAGTCGATTGAACTATGCCTACAAACTTTCAGTTTCCAGGTTCAGTCGACTGGACCAGAGTGGTCAGTCGATTAATACTGGCACAGGAACTTGCTGTTCTCAGGTTCAGTCGACTGAACCTTGTTGGTCAGTCGACTGATACTGGCTCAGGAAATTTCCTGGGTTCAGGTTCAGTCGACTGACTTCCTGGTTCAGTCGACTAAACTGGTATTTCCAGTATTCTCAGCCTAACCCCAATGAAGGGCGAAAATCGTAACGGAGGCGATTGAACTAGCAACGACGACTAGGGGTTTATGTCACACAACAATCCAGCCTTATAGGCTCTTCAACGCGCCTCAAGTCCAAACATCCATAATAGGATTTTCATAAATTGGACAACAAGAATCAAAAACTGAAAAATTCACCAAATCCATTCAAATCAAAAGCAAATGAACATGAATAGAAGTTAGGAATTCATACCTAACAACAATGAAATCTATAGACATAGATGTGAGTTCAAAAACTCACCTTTAAACCTATAAACAATGAAGGAGAAGCTTTTAAAACAAGGCAAGTTCAATTCTTCTTCACTACACCTCTAAAATCTTCAATCTATTAACAAAGGTGAAGTTTTTCCTAAGATAGGTTATAGGAATTTCTGAAAATTGAAGAGGGATTGACATGGAGAAGATGAGGAGGATGCTTACCTAAGCTTCTCTTGGATTTTTAGAGCTTGAATTGGAATTTCCTAAGAATCTAGGGCTTAGGAATTTTAGTTACCAATCTTTTCTCCCATTTTTACTAAAGCTTGAGTGTTAGGAAATATTACGAAGGAATGAAGAGGAGTGGAGTGGAGTTGGGTTAATATATTGGGTTAATGGTCTCAAACCCAAACCCAAAGCCCAAAATGAAAACATCAAAATTCTACTCAACTCCAAACATATCAATGTTTATACTCAAAAAGGTCGCAAATGCCTTTTTGAACTCAATAGAAGTGGTCTCGAGTCCAAATTCGACTGTTTGCAAAAGTAGCATTCGGACTTAAATCCGACTGACGATGCTATATTCAAATAAAACATTTAAATATACAATCGTAAAATATGCGGGTTGTTATAAACTCCCCTCCTTAAAGAAATTGTATCCTCCCAATATTTAAGGAGAAAATAAAAGATAACAGCCATAAAAGCATATCAACACAAAAGAAAATTTGAAACAATAAGTTCACCTCAAAGAGCACGGGAGAGTAAGTCCGGATGTGTTCACTCGATGAATTCTCTTGATTCCCAAGAGCAATCCTTAGGATTTGAGGACCATTGAATTTTCACAAGCGGAACATCTTTATTTCGAAGGCGTTTAACCTCTATAGTAATAATATGAATAGGATGTTGCTATGTCAAATTAGGCGAAAGTTCAATTTCTTCAATAACACCGGGCTCAAGAATAGAATCAGAATCCCTAAGGCACTCCCGTAGTTGAGAAACGTGAAATATGTCATGAATAGCAGAAAATTGAGCCGGTAATAAGAGGCACTAAGCCACGGAACCAATGCGTTTGGTGATGGAAAATGGACCAATATATCGAGGCGCTAATTTTCCCGATCGACTGAAACGCGCAATACCCATCATAGGTGAAACATGAATAAACACAAAATCTCCCACAGAAAATTCTAATTTCCTTCTTCGGTTGTCGGCATAAGATTTTTTTCTACTTTGAGATTCTTTCATCCTATGGCGAATAAGGTCAATCTTTTCTGTGGAGTCACGAATAAAGTCTGGATGCCACGAATAAAGTCGACAATTCATTAGTGATTCAATCTCCGAAGATGAATAGTGATTTTGCGACTTTGCAGGATGTTATTCTTTCAGAAAGTTATGTGGCTTTGGATAATATTAGTTTGTGTAATCCATCTTCGCCTATTGACTCAATCTTGTTGGATTGGATTAGTGATGCTAACTCATCGGAAATTAAGCATGAGTCAGAGGCATTAGTGATATTTGACAATTTCTGGGAGAATAGGGATTCAAGACTACATGATATGCACAAAGATGAGGGTGTGCATGTTTCTGACTTTAAAGGCGATCTGGGTTAGACTCTCATTTTAGTAATTCTGTTCATTTGGAGGAGTCTCCAGCTGCCAGTTATAT
The DNA here is from genome assembly GCA_030765085.1 of Allium cepa. Lineage (NCBI taxonomy): Eukaryota > Viridiplantae > Streptophyta > Magnoliopsida > Asparagales > Amaryllidaceae > Allium > Allium cepa. The sequence continues at coordinate 504,563,561 of CM060945.1, forward strand.
TGATGTGGATACAGTTTTGGCAACTACTGTTTGTGAAGTTCCTTTATGCTCAGGGGCAAATGGCAAGAGCAATATTGTTTTGGGTTCGGCTACTTTGTCGAAGAGAGCTAAGGGTAGGAAATCAGTTGCGTCTAATGGATCCGTTTGTAGGAGTGCCAGGATTCGTAGATGCCAGTTACAGTCTTTGGGTGAGTTACCTGGTTTGAGTGCTGTGATAGGCTGTAACAACCCGGGATTTGCATTACCAATTAATAAATAAAAGTTAGGATTTTTATTTATTTTAATGAAGCATAAAAGGATTGGAATAACAAATTTTATTTGAAAAAGGCTATTTTAATTAAATGGGAAATATGAGATTTTAAAATGAGGATAAAATGTTATTTTTGGAAAGTCAAATATTTTAGGAGAGATTTTAAAACGGGTTTGGATAAGAAAAATGAGTTTTATAAACATACATGAACACTAAGAAATTTTTTTGGAAACATTGTAAATAACGACTCTGGTCGGTGCACGTGCAATAATTGTATTATCTGATGATTTTTATATCCATTCGAGTACCGCCATTCGGTGTTGGTTCTATAGAACCATACGATGTAAGTGCGATTACCTTGTGGATTTATAGTGTCTCGGGACACTGCTTTTCAGTATTCGATTTCATTGACTTTTCAGTATATCCCTATTGCTCCTTGGAGCCTCGGTCTTTGCTTGGGCATTGATTACAGACTCTGGTCACTTTTGGGATTATTTCCTATGGGCAACTTTATATAGCTTTGGCTACGCCGATGATATGAGGCGATTTTATTTATTTAACACTTTGGTGTTGATATTCTCTTTGGAGATTTTTACTGTTTATTGATGATTAGGGATCGTCATTATATTCATGTAGTCCATAATACTCCTCTCTTTGGAGAAATACTGTTTTATTTATGTACTGCATTATTATGTTTATCTCAGTTTATTAACTGATTGTTTAGCTAGCCTGACCCGAGTGTTTTTCGCTCGGGTCAGACCGAGTTGTTTCAGGTTAGGTCTCTGGACTTAGCTTTCTGTACTTCCGCTTGGACATTATCTGCTATGATGATAGATAGCTCTTTATATTTGTCCACTATATTGATACTCTGCTTATTCAGTCTCTTATGTACATATTTTTGACTCACATGTGTGAGCGGTGGCTTTGTACCCATCTTTTGATATTTGGATCTGTATTGACGTTATATTGTACCTATGTTCTGTGACTGTTATGTGACTGTTCTGTGATGATGATGTTATCATTTAGTATTATGTTTGTTCTGAACCTATTTTCCTTAGCCATTTTAATTTCGTTATTAATATCTATAAGATATGTCGAACCACTTGAGAAAAGAAAACCACCTATTCGACGTATTCAGTAGTTAGTTATAGCTTGATTACACATGGTCGCTTCCATTATACACTATTCTCCATTCTAGTAGACGGTATTACTCTGTAATACTCTTTACTAGAGTGGGTCTCGGAGTGGGGCCTTACATCTTGGTATAACAAAATTTATGGGTCTCGGAGTGGGCCGGCCACCCCAGCCCGAGCGGGCTGGGGCTTGGGCCCGCCACCCCAGCCCGAGCGGGCTGGGGCTTGGGCCCGCCACCCCAGCCCGAGCGGGCTGGGGGTGGGGCTGCCACTCCCCAGCCCATGCGGGCTGGGGGCACGAGGAAAAAAAAACAAACAAAACAGTGAAAGCATTTTTTTTTCTGTTTTCGGTTTTGGAACTGAAACTTTGTGACATCGCCCCGGTCGCATCCGTGGTCGAAATCCAACGTTTTTAGACTCGTCGGAAAGCTGGAGTTCCGAACTCCAACTCCAGAAAGTTTGATTAGTATCCAAGTTTATTTGACTCTTCGAAATTGCTGTCGAAGAGGGCCCCGGATCTCAGCCTGAAACAGTGTATTCATTGTTTCTGGGTCCGAATTTAGAGCGTCGCTGCGACTTCGTTTCAAGTCCGAATCGAGTAATTCTTTTTGCGTTCTAAAGTAGGAATGTCGGACTACGTTCCTACCAATTTTCGTGCCATTCGGATTCGGTTTACTGGTCTAAATAATTTTTCAAATTTGGGTTCGTGTCAGTTTTGGACTATTTTCCAACACTTGGAATATTTTCAGTGATTTTCTGGTTTTGTCGACTTCTTTGAGATTTGTCTTTGGATTTCGTACACGGGCCTTATAAAAAGGTTTTAAAAGGATTTTTCACTCCAAAATGGCTTTCGAAATTATTATATAATATTATTTTTAATTATTAAATTAATTACTCCATAATAGGAGAGTTTTCAAAAGCCGATTTAAAGTGATTTCAAAATCAATTAAAATCTGTTTCGCACCATTATTTTCTATAATAAAAATCTCATACTCACTTTTCAGCACGTCGAGCGAAGTGGAAAGGTGCTTAAACGGTTAGGAAATCTCCGGCCTATGGAACCGTGTGTATTTTCTTTCCGGTTAATCCCCGACCTGTTCGATTGATCGTTTTGACCTTTGGGTCTAGTTTACCGATGATACGAGGTGGACTTTTTATTGTTTGGAGTGTGAGCTTGCTATTGGTTAGTAAACCGTTTAGTGCGAACGTGGGGTATGGGACTCATTGTTAACACTTTACGGGTTCCTCTCTAAGAAGTTTGTGACACATTAGCCTTTGGGCGGCCAGTACTGGACCTCTGGGTCACCACGCCTCTAGGCAACCGTCTCTGGACACCTGCTCTATGGAGCAGTTTTTCGGCATGTGCCTCTGGGCCTTTATCCTTCTGGGAAGGATCTCGCCGTCTCGCGCGTTCCGCATCTGTGCGAGTGATCGATCACAACTCTACAGTACTTGGCAATAACGACTCTGGTCGGTGCACGTGCAATACTTGTGTTATTTGATGATTTTTATATCCATTCGATTATCGCCATTCGGTGTTGGTTCTATGGAACCATACGATGTAAGTGCGATTACCTTGTGGATTCACAATGTTTCTGGACACTGCATTTCTGTATTCGATTTCATTGATTTTTCATTATATCCCTATTGCTCTTTGGAGCATCGATCTTTGCTTGGGCATTGATCACTGACTCTGGTCACTCTTGGGATTATTGCCTATGGGCAACTTTATATATCATTGGCTACGCCGATGATATAAGGCGATTTTATTTATTTAACACTTTGGTGTTGATATTCTCTTTGGAGATTTTTACTGTTTATTGATGATTAGGGATCGTCATTATGTTCATTTTAGTCCATATTACTCTTCTCTTTGGAGAAGTACTGTTTTATTGTGTACCGCATTATTATATATCTCAATTATTACTGATTGTTTAGCTAGCCTGACCCGAGTGTTTTCGCTCGGGTCAGACCGAGTTGTTTCAGGTTAGGTCTCTGGACTTAGCTTTCTGTGCTTCCGCTTGGACATTATCTGCTATGCTGATAGATAGCTCTTTATATTTGTCCACTATCTTGATACTCTGATTATTCAGTCTCTTATGTACATACTTTTGACTCACATGTGTGAGCGGTGGCTTTGTACCCACCTTTTGATATTTGGATCTGTATTGACGATATATTGTACCTATGTTCTGTGACTGTTATGTGACTGTTCTGTGATGATGATGTTATCATTTAGTATTATGTTTGTTATGAACCTATTTTCCTTAGCCATTGTAATTTCGTTATAAATATCTATTGGATATGTCGAACCACTTGAGAAAAGAAAACCACCTATTCGACGTATTCAGTAGTTAGTTATAGCTTGATTACACATGGTCGCTTCCATTATACTCTATTCTCCGTTCTAGTAGACGGTATTACTCCGTAATACTCTTTAATAGTGTGGGTCTCGGAGTGGGGCGTTACATCTTGGTATCGGAGCTAAGGTTCAGAATTAAGCATAACAAACACAGAACAGACACGTAGTACAATACGTTATAATACGATCCAAATTGAACATATCCACCTTTAGATAAATAAGTTAGGAATATGTGTAGGAATCTATTATATTCCATAATATTCCTTAATGAATTATCTATCTTTGAATCGTGCTTAACTAAATCTTACCTTATCTTTCAGTATGGCTGGTAGAGGTAGGAACCTCCGTTCTGCTGATGCTGGACAGTCCAGCAACCCTCACCCTGAGGGCGTATACATGACCACGGACCAGATCATGAAGCTGGTTCGTAACTCTCAGTCGCACTCTCAGTCTCCTACACCAGTTTCTGATGCACCGCGCAAGTCTGCTTTTGCGTGCCTCTGCAGCGACTTTATTCATCTTGGAGGGAAGCCGTTCAATGGCTCCGAGACAGTTCTTGAGGTCCAGGCTTGGACCAGAGTTTGCGAGCGTTATTTTACTCGCATGACCCTTCCTGATCGTGACAGAGTTCTTGTTGCTTCTAGCCATGTTGAGGGCCGTGCCTTGGATTGGTACGAGCTCCTTATTTCTGAGACCGATGAGGCCACTCTCACTTGGGATCAGTTCCGAGAGCGTTTCTTGCTCAAGTTTGTCCCCGAGTCCGAGAATATAGCCCTTGCACGCCGCTTTATTGACCTTAAGCAAGGGAAGACCTCTGTTGCTGACTATTCATCATCTTTCGAGGCCCTGTCCAAGTATGGCCTCGAGTTCATCAGCACTCCTTATAAGAAGAATCTCAAATTTGTGGAAGGCCTGAAGAAATATTTGAAGAAGCAGCTTATGCTCCAGCTTAAGCTCCCTTTTGATGAGCTAGTTGACGCAGCGCTTCACCTTGAAGCGGTTGAGTGTGAGAGAGACAGTGATGGAGATGGTGGGGGTTCCAAAAACCCCAATCAGAAGCGGGGTCCATTTCAGAATACCAAGCCTTTGAACAAGAAGAAGAAGACCGACAGTTCTACTTTTCAGACTCAGCCTCAGACTCGTCCTCAGTCCCAGACTCCTACTCAGCCTAGTGGGACACGTCCCCGAAGAAATGCTTCAACTGTGGTTCTCCAGATCACTTTATTCGAGAGTGTCCCAAACCTCTCTATTGCACCTTCTGCAAGAAGGAGGGACACAGGATCTCCACTTGTCCTGTTGCTCCAGTTAGTGTCAAGCCTGGCAAGCTTAATGCTGCCAAGGCTCCTACATCTTCAGCTCAGCCTCGAGGCACGCATCCTTCCGTTCTCGAAGGTTCTATTTTATTTCATGGTAGATCTTGTAGAGTTCTCTTTGATACGGGTGCCTCTCACTCATTCGTATCAAAGGAGCTAGTAGATGCTTTATCTTTGGATGTTACTTGTTTGGTTACTGCACTAAGGATTGTGAATCCCATCGGTGGATCCAGACCCTTAGTCAGCTTTGTGAGGATATAAATATTGATCTTTGTGGATTTTCTTTCCGTGTGAATCTGCACGTTATGGAGTATTTGGGCTTTGACATGATTCTTGGCATGAATTGGCTCGCTCAGTGCGACGCCAAAATCATTTGTTCGGAGCGGATATTATTTCTTTGTCATCCTGAATCGTCCGCTCCGTTAGCCATTGCTCTTCAGGATGTTGGGATTTCTGATATTACTTTATTTGCACTTGATTCACGAGATGAGGATGTGGACATATCTCGTATTCCTGTTGTTCGGGATTTCCCCGATATATTCGAGCCAGTATCAGGCCTGCCGCCAAAGCGGGCCATTGAGTTCCGCATCAATCTCATTCCAGGCTCCCACCCAGTTGGGCGTCCTCCCACGAGGATGTCTACTAAAGAGAATGAGGAACTCAGGAAGCAATTAGTGGAGCTTAAGGCGAAGCAGCTCATTCGGTCTAGTTCTTCGCCATGGGGTGCTGTTGTGGTCTTCGTTAAGAAACCCGATGGCTCTCTTAGGCTTTGCATTGACTATCGCAAGCTTAATGAGTTGACCATCAGAAATCGTTATCCATTGCCACGGATAGACGATATGTTTGATCAGTTGAGCGGTGCGAAGGTCTTTTCACAGCTTGACCTTGCCATCGGATTTCATCAGCTCCGAGTTGCGGAAGATAGCATTCCTCTTACCGCTTTCCACACTCGTTATGCTTCTTTTGAGTGGTTGGTCATGCCATTCGGTTTGATGAACGCACCGGCTTTCTTCGTCGATCTTATGAATCGAGTATTCCGGGAATACATCGATAGATTCGTTCTGGTTTTTATCGACGATATTCTTATTTATTCTAGATCCGAGGTAGAGCATGCTCATCATTTGCGGATCGTCTTGGATACTCTTCGTCAGCATCAACTTAAGGCCAAGCTCTCCAAGTGCCATTTTTGGGAGAGTAAGGTCAAGTTCTTGGGCCATATTGTATCATCTGAGGGTGTTTCTGTCGATCCTGCCAAGATCGAAGCTATTCAGAATTGGAAGCAGCCCGAGAACGTTCATGATATTCGCAGCTTCCTTGGTCTGGCGGGTTATTACCGTCGGTTTGTCAAGGATTTCTCTCGAGTTGCACTTCCCCTTACGACGCTGACTCGTAAGGGTGTTCGCTTTATTTGGTCAGATAAGTGTGAAGCTTCTTTTCAGCGATTGAAGGAACTTCTCACTCATGCTCCTATTCTTGTGGTTCCTGAGAGTAACCAGGATCTCGTTGTTTACACCGATGCTTGTGGTAGCGGGTTCGGTGCTGTGCTTATGCAGAAGGATCGGGTAGTTGCTTATGCTTCCAGGCAACTGCATCCGAATGAGGTTCGCTATCCTACTCATGATCTTGAGTTAGCAGCTATCATCTTTGCCTTGAAGACCTGGCGTCACTTTCTATTAGGCGAACGATTCACTCTTTACACCGATCACAAGTCACTGAAGTATCTATTCAGTCAGAGGGATCTCAACATGAGGCAGCAGCGATGGCTTGAGTTTCTCGCCTCATATGATTTAGATATTCAGTATACCCCTGGCAAGGGTAATCGTGTTGCAGATGCGCTCAGTCGCAAGCACTCGGCGGTAGTTTCTATGATGATTGCCGAGTGGAATGTTCTTGAGACTCTATCTTTATGTGATATTAGAGATCGAGCTCCATCTTCTGATGCTCCTGTCTTATTATTTAGCTTGGAAGCTCGTCCTATCTTACTGGATCGCATTGCCCATGCTCAGCGGCAGGATCCAGACTTATTGCATCTTATTCACCTTCTCGAGTCGGGATCCAGTGATGAGACATTACTGATTATTCTCTTGATTTTCATCGGTGTCTTCATAGGAAGAACCGTACTGTTGTACCATCTGATTTATCACTTAGGCATGACATTATGGATGACGGCCATCGCACGAAGTACACTATTCATCTCGGGTCGAGTAAGATGTATGCCGACATGTGTCGCCTATATTATTGGGAGGGTTTGAAGAGAGATGTGGCAAGTTATGTGAGCGGTTGCATGACTTGTCAAAAGATTAAGGCCGAGCATCAGCGTCCATCTGGTCTTCTTCAGCCGCTAGAGATTCCATTGTGGAAATAGGATCAGATATCCATGGATTTTATTGACAGTCTGCCTCGATCGAGGTCAGGCCATACTTCTGTCTGGGTTATTGTTGATTGCTTGACCAAAGCGGCTCATTTCATTCCTATTAAGTCCACTCGGACTGCTCCTCAGCTTGCCAAGCTATATGTGAAGGAAGTCGTTCGACTTCATGGCATTCCTAGCTCTATTGTCTGTGATCGAGACACTATTTTCACTAGTCACTTCTGGAAGTGCCTACAGTCAGCTTTGGGCTCAAAGATGAATCTCTCGACTGCTTATCACCCTCAAACAGACGGTCAGACTGAGAGGGTGAATCGTGTTTTGGAGGATCTTTTGCGCTGTTGTATTCTGGATTTCGGAGGAAGTTGGAAGGATCACTTACCGCTTGTAGAGTTCTCGTACAACAACAACTTTCAGTCTAGTATCGGCATGGCACCTTTCGAGGCTCTATACGGAAGGCCATGTCGCTCTCCTGCATGTTGGTTAGAATCTGGCGAGAAGCTTATTCTTGGTCCAGATTCAGTTTGGGAATCTTCTGAAAATATTATTCTTATCCGTCAGAGAATGAAAGAGGCACAGGACCGCCATAAATCCTACGCGGACAACCGTAGGAGGCCTCTTGAGTTCTCCATTGGTGATTTTGTCTTCATTCGGATTTCTCCCATGAAGGGGGTTGTGCATTTCAGTTCTACAGGGAAGTTGGCTCCTCGCTATGTTGGACCATTTCCTATTACAGAACGCATCGGCCCCGTTGCTTATCGTGTGGCTCTACCTGCTCATTTTTCCGGAATGCATGACGTGTTCCATGTTTCTCAGCTTCGCAAGTGTGTTCGCAATCCTGACTCTATCATTGAGCCGCATGTCATGCCTGATTTAGAGATCTTACCTGACTTATCTTTGGAGCAGCAACCTCTCCGTGTGCTTGATTCGGAGGTTAGACGCCTTCGCAACAAAGAGGTTCCACTCGTGAAGATTCAATGGTCACCGAATCCTAAGGACTGCACTTGGGAGACCAGAGAATTTATCGAGCGCTCTTATCCTGGCTTTCTCCCATCTTCTTCTACGGGTAAGAATTCTCTATTTTATCTTTATCACTTCTTTTGTGGATTTGACATTATAGACGACATCCATCTTAAGGAATTGCGGGGACGCAATTTTCTTAAGGGGAGTCTGTAACAACCCGGGATTTGCATTACCAATTAATAAATAAAAGTTAGGATTTTTATTCATTTTAATGAAGCGTAAAAGGATTGGAATAACAAAGTTTATTTGAAAAAGGCTATTTTAATTAAATGGGAAATATGGGATTTTAAAATGAGGATAAAATGTTATTTTTGGAAAGTAAATATTTTAGGAGAGATTTTAAAACGGGTTTGGGTAAGAAAAATGAGTTTATAAACATACATGAACACTTAGAATTTTTTGGAAACATTGTAAATAATGCTCTTCTTATTGGGTTACTAAACTTAACCCAATAACCCACCCTAAACCTCCTCTATATATTATCTCAAACTATCCTAACCTCATTCATTCAACCCTAATCAAAACCCTAATCATTTCCTAAAGCTTACTTAACAAAAATGGCCTCCATCTTCATCTCCTTCAAGTTTTAGCTTATGCAAGTCATTCTATGCAAAGGTAATGCAAATACCCACCTCAAATCCATCTTTTATATCTCTCTAATTTCTGAAATAAGTTTGTTAACACATGTTTTATGTGTTTTTATGATCTTATAGCCTCCTAATCATCTTTTGCTAACTTGGGTGGATGCTATAATGGTCATTGTTGCTTTCTAGAGAGGTATATTGCTAAAAACCTCTTCTAATATGTGTTTAATCCTCTTTTGACTTTATAAATCATTTGGTAACACATGTTTTATTATGTAACATGTGAATCATAGCTCCTTGATCATCTTTGCTTTCATTTTGGGTGTGCACATAAGGTGTTTGTGATATTTGCTTCATAAGGTAATGCTAAGCTTTGGCCCTTTGTTTCCTTTAATATAGTGTAGTGATCATTATATAGTAGTTAGTGATTGTTATTAGTGAAATTTGATGCCAAAAACTTGAAAAAAACACCCCAAACCATCAAAAAACTGCAAAATCAGCTAGCTGGAAATGTTCAGCCTGAAAACAGGCCAAAACCGGGCTCTGGGTGCACCAGGGCAGGCCTGGGATGCACCTAGGCACAGCAGGCTAGCCCAGTTGGACTAGCCAGAGGTAGGCCAGCCCGCATGGGCTGGCACACACATCTCCCCAGCCCGCATGGGGTTGGGGCTTGGGCCCGACGTCCCCAGCCCGCGCGGGCTGCGGCCTGGGCCGGCCTCCCCAGCCCGAGCGGGCTGGGGCCTGGGCCCACCTCCCAGCCCGAGCGGGCTGGGGGGGGGGCTGCCACTCCCCAGCCTATGCGGGCTGGGGACCCGAGAAGGAAAAAGTAAAGGAAGCATTTTTTTCCTGTTTTCAGTTTTGGACTGAAACTTTGTGACATCGCCACGGTCACATCCATGTTCGAAATCCAACGTTTTTAGACTCGTTGGAAAGCTGGAGTTCCGAACTCCAACTCTAGAAAGTTTGATTAGTATCCGAGTTCATTTGACTCTTCGAAATTGCTGTCGAAGAGGGGCCCGGATCTCAGCCTGAAGCAGTGTATTCACTGTTTCCGGGTCCGACTTTGGAGCGTTGCTACGACTTCGTTTCAAGTCGGAATCGAGTAATTCTTTTTGTATTCTGAAGTAGGAATGTCGGACTACGTTCCTACCAACTTTCATGCCTTTCGGATTCGGTTTGCTGGTCCGAATAATTTTTCAAATTTGGGTTCGCGTCAGTTTTGGACTATTTTCCAACTCCTAGAATATTTTCAGTGATTTTCTGGTTTTGTCGACATCTTTGAGATTTGTCTTTGGATTTCATACACGAGCCTTATAAAAAGCTTTTAAAAGGATTTTTCACTCCAAAATGGCTTTCGAAATTATTATATAATATTATTTTTAATTATTAAATTAATTACTCCATAATAGGAGAGTTTTCAAAAGCCATTTTAAAGTGATTTCAAGATCAATTAAAAATCCGTTTCGCACCATTATTTTCTATAATAAAAATCTCACCCTCACTTTTAGCACATCGAGCGAAGTGGAAAGGTGCTTAAACGGTTGGGAAATCTCCGGCCTATGGAACCGTGTGTATTTTCTTTCCGGTTAATCCCCGACCTATTCGATTGATCGTTTTGACCTTTGGGTCTAGTTTACCGATGATACGAGGTGGACTTTTTATTGTTTGGAGTGTGATCTTACTATTGGTTAGTAAACCGTTTAGTGCGAACGTGGGGTATGGGACTCATTGTTAACACTTTACGGGTTCCTCTCTAAGAAGTTTGTGACACATTAGCCTTTGGGCGGCCAGTACTGGACCTCTGGGTCACCACGCCTCTGGGCAACCGTCTCTGGACACCTGCTCTATGGAGTAGTTTTTCGGCATGTGCCTCTGGGCCTTTATCCTTCTAGGAAGGATCTAACCGTCTCGCGCATTCCGCATCTGTGTGAGTGATCGATCACAACTCTACAGTACTTGGCAATAACGACTCTGGTCGGTGCACGTGCAATAATTGTATTATCTAATGATTTTTATATCCATTCGAGTACCGCCATACGGTGTTGGTTCTATGGAACCATACGATGTAAGTGAGATTACCTTGTGGATTCACAGTGTCTCTGGACACTCCTTTTCAGTATTCGATTTCATTGACTTTTCAGTATATCCCTATTGCTCCTTGGAGCATCGATCTTTGCTTGGGCATTGATCACCGACTCTGGTCACTCTTGGGATTATTGCCTATGGGCAACTTTATATAGCATTGGCTACGCCGATGATATGAGGCGATTTTATTTATTTAACACTTTGGTGTCTATATTCTCTTTGGAGATTTTTACTGTTTATTGATGATTAGGGATCGTCATTATGTTCATTGTAGTCCATATTACTCTTCTCTTTGGAGAAGTACTATTTTATTTATGTACCGCATTATTATACATCACAGTTATTACTGACCGTTTAGCTAGCCTGACCCGAGTGTTTTCACTCGGGTCAGACCGAGTTGTTTCAGGTTAGGTCTCTGGACTTAGCTTTCTGTGCTTCCGCTTGGACATTATCTGCTATGTTGATAGATAGCTCTTTATATTTGTCCACTATCTTGATACTCTGATTATTCAGTCTCTTATGTACATATTTTTGACTCACATGTGTGAGCGGTGGCTTTGTACCCACCTTTTGATATTTGGATCTGTATTGACGATATATTGTACCTATGTTCTGTGACTGTTCTGTGACTATTCTGTGATGATGATGTTATCATTTAGTATTATGTTTGTTCTGAACCTATTTTCCTTAGCCATTGTAATTTCGTTATAAATACCTATTGGATATGTCGAACCACTTGAGAAAAGAAAACCACCTATTCGACGTATTCAATAGTTAGTTATAGCTTGATTACACATGGTCGCTTCCATTATACTCTATTCTCCGTTCTATTAGACGGTATTATTACGTAATACTCTTTACTAGAGTGGGTCTCGGAGTGGGGCGTTACATAGGCACTACAACTCAGGCTCAGGTACGAGTTCTTTTTTTGGCATTACCTATTCTACTTTCGCATTAGGCAATCTTTCTTCTGCTGAGTTTTGTCATTTAGCCAGGGACACTTTTATCTTTTCCGATTTAGTGCTTGATAGGGATTATATTAGACGTAAGGAACTAGAGAGGGCTAGCACTGTTAGTTTATGAGGATCATTAGTTGGAACATTAGGGGTTTAAATGATTTGAATAAATGCGATAAGGTTAGATTGTTCTTTAAAGATTATTCTATTGACATTGCTCTTATTCAAGAAACCAAAATCAATTGCTCTGACTTTCGTTTTTTTAGAAGATTATGTGGTTTTCACTTTAGTAATTGGGTTTCTTTACCTTCTGTGGGTTCATCAGGGGGCTTAATGATAGGTTGGCGTGATAATTTCTTTAAATTACTACAACGCATTGTTAAGCAGCATTCTCTTCATGTTATTCTTATCAATCTTTCTGATAATTCTCTTTTAGGTATTTCTAATGTTTATGGGCCAAATTCTAAACTTAATAGGAGAATTTTATGGAATGAATGCCTTGAGTTTAGATCATTTGCCCCAGGGCCTTGGATTTTGGGGGGTGATTTCAATGTTACGCGCTTCATTGGGGAGAGATATCCTAGGGAAGGGGATTACTATGCTATGGAGGAATTCGATCAATTTATCATTACTTTTAATTTGATCGAAATTCCCCTTTCAAATAGAGAGTTTACTTGGAGTAACGCTAGAGAGTTTCCTTCCATGGATCTTCTTGATAGATTTTTTGTTTGTGATGAGATTGGAACCAAATTTCCTATTTGTAAAGTTACTGGTTTTCCTTTTACCTTATCGGATCATTGTCCTATTCTACTTACTTGTGAGTTTCATAGAACCATTTTAAAGATTTTTAAGTTTGAAAAGATGTGGCTTTTGGAAAATAACTTTGTGAATCTAGTCAAAGGTAAATGGGTTTCTTTGAGCTTCCATAATATCAGAAATATGGATAACTCTGCTAAAGCTTTTGTTTCTAAGCTTAGGGATCTTAAGGTTTTCCTTAAAAATTGGAACAAAAATGTCTACGGTAATTTAAAAATAAAAAAAGATATGATTCTTAAAGAAATGCTTAAAATTAATAAGATAGAAGAATCTAGACCCCTTAATTTAGGCGAACGTAATGTTATTTCTAACTTAAAAGAGGAATTAAATTCTATTTTAGAAAAGGAGGAGGTTTTGTGGAAATAGCGATTCAGAATTCAGTGGATCAACGAAGGGGATAACAATACTATGTTTTTTCATAATGTAGCCAATGGTAGGAAATGTAGTAATACAATTAACTCTATTTTGTTAACAATCAGAGCTTGTTATTAAAAGTGATCTTAACAAGGCTTTTACAGATTACTATAAGGATATTTTTGGTTCTAAAATTAACAATAGAATCAATGTCAGATGGTCGGATCTTTACCCTCCTGATTCCATTGTTGATTTGTAAGAGTCAGAGTATCCTTTCACTGAAGATGAGATTAGAAAAGCTATTAATGACATGCCAATGATAAATCATCGGGACCAGATGGGTTTCCTATTTTATTTTATAATACTTTTTGGGGTATTTTAAAATTTGATATAATTAATATGTTCAACGATTTTATAACGGTAATTTACAATTAGGGAGATTTAATTTTGCAAATGTTATTTAACTTCGTAAAAAGGTTGGCGCCAATAATTTAAATTTCTTTGATTAACTGATCGATTAAAATCTTTTCTAAAGTTTTAGCTAATAGACTTAGTAAAAGAATGAATGATTTAATTGATTGTTCTCAATCAGCTTTTATCAAAGGTAGAAATATCACGGATGGAGTGGCAGTTGTTCAAGAATATATTAATTTCTATTGTAAGAATAACATTACGTGCGCGATTTTGAAACTTGATTTTGCTAAGCTTTTGATTCGGTAGATTGGAATTTTATTGTCGATATTTTTCATGCTAGAGGTTTTGGTCCTAGATGGATCAATTGGATTATGTCTCTGCTTAGAACCGGGAACTCCAGCATTATGGTTAACGGTATTTTAGGTAATAAAATTCAATCCAAGAGAGGATTAAGGCAAGGAGATCCTTTATCGCCTTTATTATTTAATTTAGCGGCAGATGTTTTTGCTAAGATTATTAAAGGAGCAGTGAATAACGGTTCTCTAGGCAGTGTTGGGAATGATATTTCGCGTAATGGTATATTGGTTCTCCAATTTACCGATGATACCTTACTTTTTTCTTCCCATCTGCCTAGGCACAATATAACTCTCAAATTTATTCTTTACGGTTTTGAGCTTTTATCAAGCTTAAAAATAAATTTTGACAAAAGTGCAGTGTTAGTCTTAAACAATTTTGAAAATGTTGAAAACTCGGTTGCTACTACTCTAAATTGCAAAACTATGAGCTTTCCGTTTGAATATCTTGGATTTATGATTAGACCCTCTAAACTCAAGCATGAAGACTGGTTTATTATTATTGATCAAATTAAGAATAAGATTTCTAACTGGATTGGAAGATTTCTATCCAGAGCGGGAAGGCTAGTTTTAATTAACTCGGTTTTATCTGCCCTTCCAATTTATTGGATGTCCATGCATTTATTTCCGGATTAAGTTATCGATAAAATTGACAAAATTAGAAGAGACTTCCTTTGGAGTGGAGATAATTCTAATAATAATATAAAATGTTTAGTTAATTGGAGACCATCTGTAAAGCCAAAAGGGAAGGTGGTTTAGGGGTTATTAACTTGCGTAATACGAATTTATCATTGCTGGGTAAATGGTTATGGAAGTTTAAAGATATTAAAGATAATGCTATTTGGAAAGAGATTATTTCTAAATTTTACTATAATGGAAACGGTAATTTATATAAAATGGTTTCCCCAGCCATTTCTAATTTTTGGAGAAACATTTTAAAATGTCTCGAGATTTTTAATTTAGGAATAAATACAATTGTTCATTCCGGTAACGGTACTTCCTTTTGGCATGACCGTTGGATTTCGGTTTTACAGCTTAAACTGGAATTTAAAGAGCTTTACGATATATGTAATTTTAAGTTTGCTCTAATTAGTGAGGTTTTTTCTCCAGATCATGATCCTCCTTGGAATTTCAGCTTTAACGGAATTTTAGTAGGATCAACTCCTAGGCTTCTTCATTTGCTTTATGCTAGATTAAATCTTTACAATATTGACAATGATAATGATATTCTCTGTTGGGAATGGGATAGAAGTAAGAATTTTACTTCTAACTCGTTTTATAGATTTATTAATTTCTCGGGTACTACAAACAAATCGTTCAAATTTGTTTGGAAGTCAAATGCTCCTCCTAAATCTAAGATACACATGTGGTTAATATTGCATGGTAAACTTAATAAAATTGAAATCTTAAAAAGAAAGAACATTCATAATGATCATAAATGTTATTTTTGTAATATGCATCTTAAAGACATTAAGCACTTATACTATGATTGCATGGATTCTTATTCCATCCTTAATAATGTTCTTAAAATTTTCAATTTTGATATCATAACTAAAATATCGGATTATGAATTTTACTGGAATAAGTTTAGATTTTGGTTTAAAAAGAATATTAGATCTCTACTTGAGACATTATTCACTACTACTAGTTGGTATATATGTTTTGAAAGAAATCAAAGAATTTTTAATAATAATAATAATAATAGTCATATTAATAAATTGATTTATACAATTTCTTCGTTCTGCTTTTATTGGATTTCTAATCCCAAATATAAATTAGCCAAGAATAATTCGTTTAAAGGGCATCTCAATTTGTTTAGCTACAATATTAGTTATTTTAAAAACTATTGCCTTTTTAATGACATCAGTGCTAATATGAATAATTTTTCAAATTCATACCATGATCTATCGGTTAATCATAACCTACTTATGATTACAGATTCTTAGTAGTTCTTGTTTTTGGTGCAATTGTTTTGAAATACCGTATTCCTTTTGTTTCTACTGTTGTCTCCTTTTTGTTTTTCTTCTCTCTTTATTTATACACATATATGTATATTATTTATATTAATATACATACATACATATATATATGCATAATTCTTACTTTGTTCTTAGTCGACCCTTAGATGCAGATATGAGTGAAAGGTTTCCAGATTCTTCTTGTAGGCCACCTCATCTTCAGACTGCTTGTTTTGGTTTGTTGAGAGATTATCAGAAAGGTTCCTTGCTGCAGCTTGGAATTTCTTCCCTTGTTCAGAGATTCCGGTGCAGACTATCCTATCCAGCATCTCGTTTTTTTGACTCCGGAGTTGAGGATTCTTCTTTCTTTTTGATCCAGATGCATGGAGTCTTTCTGCCTTATGTGTTGCTTAGAGCTTCCAAGATTTTTGGAGCATCATTCCGGTCCAGATGCTCATTGTTTTTCTTTTCATTTTGTAGCTTGGAGCTATTGAGATGTTTAGAGCATCTTTCCCTTTTTTTGTTTCTTTGTTTTTAGTTTTTGTTACCTGCCAGGCATGTTGGCAGCACCTCACTTTTTTGTTATATATATGTTTGCATGTGTGCTCTCCTCTATTCTATAGAGGATCACACATTTGTCTCAAAAAAACTTTGGACCTAAACCCAGCTTCTCACCGGCCTCAAGCCAACAAGAAGGAGATCGGCATGGCCTTCTGTAGAGTGCCTCGAAAAGTGTCATACCAATACTAGATTGGAAGCTATTATTATTGGAAAATTCAACAAGAGAAATATGATCTTTCTAACTTCCACCGAAATTAAGAACACTGCACAAAGAAGATCTTCAAGAGTTTGATTCACACGCTCAGTTTGTCCATCGGACTGAGGATGGTAAGCGGTGCTAAAATTAAGCTTCGTTCCCAAAGCTTTTTGAAGATCTTCCAAAATCCACTAGTAAACAATATGTAACGACCCGGAATTTTCGATCTCGAAAATTCCACATAATTAGGAAAAAGAAGAAAGAGATAGAAGAAGAGGAAACAAAAAAAACAACACAAATTCTCACATTCGCAGGGGATCAAATATAATATCGAATAATAATAGTTTACAAAAGAATACCATATCTGTCTACATTTTAATACATCAGAGTTACACACATACTCAAATACTGGACATATACAAATCAACATGTCTTAGATAATCCGAAATAAATTACAGCGGAAACACTCCATACGTTCTTGCCATCCATCTAGTCTCCCGAGCTTTAGAATGTCCTTACCTGAAAATATGTAATACTCGGTCGGACCCAAGCATTAAATCAAAGTAACACCCGAGTCAGGCTGGAAACCGGCATGAGTAAATCCATCTAACCCTATAGATTTCACATATCAATCTATAAAATTCGAAGTGGTTTCGGGTATTTTTCTAATACCCGAGCTCGGTCTCTTCGAGTCTCATGTCATCCTAACCCAAGTTATCCACTCATTCAAGGCATCCAATACCATTCATCCATAAGCAAAGCTTGATCACATCCAAAATTAATTTAATTAATTCTGATTGAATGACTAACCTCAATCACTTAGATTTCTTCACTTAACATTAATTAATTTCAATCAATTAATCAATCATCCCTTCATCATCCATCTTAATTAATCACCCTGCATTAATTATTCTTCAATTACATTCAAGTAATAATCTTTAATTAATTTCAAAAATTAATTATTCTTAACCGAAATCAATAATCAATCTTTAATTAATTCACAAATTAATTAACTATAATTAATTACATTAATCCTTAATTACTTATATTAATTGATTTCTCATAAGTCACTTGTTATTGCTTAATTAATCTTAATCAATCAACCTTTAATTACATCACTAATTATATAAATTAACGATTTCTAATTACATTTTAATTTATCCTAATCAAAATTAATTACATTAAGTAATTAATCATTAATTAAACCACAAATATTAATCACCCTTGATTGATCCCAACCAGTAATTAGCTACTTTTTTATTTACTTCATAAAATAAATTAATTACTCATTTTATAATGGAAGTTTAAAGGAATTTAAAACCCGATTCATTTTTAAATTCAAATAAATTTAAAAATGTACTTCAAAATTCAAGTTGTTAAAATAATTTAAATTTAAAAACATTATTTGTACAAAAAACCGAGATTCACCAACTTGAATTCCATATTTGACTTTGATTTAAAACTTGTTTTTTTTTAATTTCTACTTTACAATTTAACTTAAGTTTTTAAATAAAATCACTTTTATTTCTTTCCAATTCATTCTTATTTTTATTCTATAATTATTTCACTTCCAAATTTTACTCTTATATTCCTTTTCAAAAAAATCCAATTATATATATATATATACATATATATATATATATACATATATATTGATGACTCAGTGTACCGAAATATTCAAGCAAACCACAGCATTCAATATTCCAATTATCAATAATATTCATCACAGAATATCAATCATTCCAATATATACTATATACTATATACTACTATACAAAATATAGCATATCAAAACAATTCAACCATTCAACCAATCATTTAAATTTAACCATTTAAATTTAAATAATTACCCAGTTGAGTAAGATTAACTCACCTTTGCTTTTTAAATTGGCAATCTACTCCAGACCAGCTTGTTTCTTTTCAGATTTCAAACCTTGAATAAACATTATATGTTTATTAATATTCGAGTCAATTCAACAATTAAATTTCCATTTGATAAATTTAATTAACCGCACATTTTATAACCATTAACAAAATTTAATTTAGTAATAATTTAATTTAAACTAATGATTTAATAAATTTATTCATTTAATTTAAAACTGAATTTCCTTTAATAAATTATTTCAATAGTTAAAATAATGAACAAGGTAATCATCAAACCCTTATTATAAAAATAAATTAGCAAATTTAAATATTTGTATACATATTTAAGTAAGTTAAATAAAAACACAACCCAACCTTACTGCCAAATAATATGCCTTGCTGTTTTACATACATATATACATATATGTGTATAGCCGATTAAGTTTTAAAACAACCGTTTAAAATGCTTAAAATTTAAATTACCTCACAACGAACAGGAAACCAAACAACGAGCTTCAGCTCGAAATCCAAATCGCATCTCGACGAGCTCATCACCGCGACCATCGACTTCTCCCTCTCGAACGTGTCACGAAACCCACCACGCTCGAGCTTCCAAATATCACCAAGCTTCGCGCGAACACCATGACTTGGTCGAGTCGCGACCTTGATGCAAACCCTAACCATGCACGCGCGTATGAGCGCCTTCACCAGAGCATGCCACAACGAAGAACACGTATGCTTGCGCCTCCACCTTGCTTGTGCGTGCGCCTGCTCGCGAAACCCACCAACAACTTGCTGTTCGAACACGCAGGACTCTACCCCTCAGCCAAGTTCAGATCGAAGAAACCCCCTCTCCTCTCGATCTCAATTCACTTGCGAAGAAAAAGGAGGAAATGCGAGTTCGAATTGAAGTGAAGATGGAAGATTTGAAATGAACAGCTCGGCCAATTTTTTTCTTATGTTTTGTTCGAATTGATTTCACTGAAGGAAAATGTAAGACTTGATTTAAAAGGTAAAAGAAAGATCGTGCGTTTAAAGGAAGAAAACTGGCGTATTTGAGAAGGAACAATAGTTGACTGGTCAATAGTATATAAATAAATAAGTTTTCAAAATATTTTGATATAAATTTCAGCGCGTTTACATATCGTACGCTCCCACAACAACTCCAAACACTACGAAAATTGAAATCCGATAATAACACAATATTACGGATCTAATGGAACTGGTTTCGTTGAATTCCGAGACTGTGCCTCGGAAGGCTATTTTTAAATATCGATTTAAATGATATATTATTAAAACTGAACAAATCACCTTCAAATTAAATTTTAACCATTCTATTACATTCAGTATCATCAGTATAAATTTTATAAGCCTTCAAATTATTTTTTACAGGCTTAAAACTCCATATTCAACATTTTACCCAATTTCAAATTATATAATTCAATAATTTAATTATCAAGTAAATAGTGATATTTGGAATTCAAGTTAAAATTAACCTTTCAAATATTTAAAATCAATTAAATATTCCAATCTAAACTGTCCAAAATTCTAGGTCGTCACATTCCTTCCCCCTTAAAGGAATTTCGTCCCCGAAATTACTAGTTAGGAAGAATGGTCCAATACCCGTTTACTTTTCCCCCTAAACTACCAGTTCAACATCCTACCAACTATCTTTTTATAAAAGACCCATTATCATTCTTACTAACGTCCTGAACTCTCCCACAGTTTTCAAACAATACCTTTTGCTCAATCATTCAAATTTCAATTTTGAATTATCGAAATTTTCTCAAAAAAAATTTAACGCTCTAAATTTCCGAAAAATTTGGCCAGCGTCTCCTTTGCACGGCTAGCTCGGCACAACCACAAAATGCCTCTACGGGCTCCCAAATTCCAAAAGAAAACAAAAAACCAAGTGGCTAGATTAAAAACCCAATCAATTTCATATAGAAATTTAAACACATACCTTTTGTTAAGAAAATTCAAATTTATATATGGAACTAATTTAAATAATGATATGAATCAGTTATAAATGGAAGATAAAATTCACTATTCAAAGTTGAAGATACAGAATTCTTTTGTAAACTGTTATTACTTATTATTATATTTTATCCGCTGCGAATGTGAGATGTTGATGTTTTTGATCTTCTTCTTCTTCTATCTCTTTCCTCTTTCTCCTAACTATCTGGAATTTTCGAGATCACAGTTAATTGCTGGATGTTTATATACTGTAATGACCTGGAATTTTCGATCTTGAAAATTCCAAATAGTTTGGAAAAAGAAGAAAGAGATATAAGAAGAAGAAACAAAAAAACACAACACAAATTCTCACGTTCGCAGCGGATCAAATATAATATCAAATAATAACGGTCTACAAAAGAATACTATATCTGTCGATTACATTTTAATACATCAGAGTTACACACATACTCAAATACTGGACATACACAAATCAACATGTCTCAGATAATCAGAAATATATTACAGCGGAAACACTCCATACGTTCTTTCCATCCAGGTCGCCTCCTGAGCTCTAGAACGTCCTTACCTGAAAATCTGTAATACTCAGTCTGACCCGAGCATTACATCAAAGTAACACCCGGGTCAGGCTGGAAACCAGCGTGAGTAAACCCATCTAACTAGGAACACAAACCATACAACTTATATAAAACCCGAGGTAACTCGTATCAATTTACAAATTCACAATTTGTTATAGACATCACTTATTCCACACATCCATTTTCTAAGTAACAAAATTTAGATTTAAATAGCCCAATTCACTTAAATCATTTAATTCCAGCCAATAGATTTCACATATCAATCTATAAAATTCGAAGTGGTTTCGGGTATTTTTCTAATACCCGAGCCCGGTCTCTTCGAGTCTCATGTCATCCTAACCCAAGTTATCCACTCATTCAACGCATCCAATACCATTCAATCATCTATAAGCAAAGCTTGATCACATCCAAAATTAATTTAATTAATTCTGATTGAATTGCTAACCTCAATCACTTAGATTTCTTCACTTAACATTAATTATTTTCAAATCAGTTAATCAATCATCCTTCATTATCCATCTTAATTAATCACCATGGATTAATTATTCTTCAATTATATTCAAGTAATAATCTTTAATTAATTTCACAAATTAATTATTCTTAATCAAAATAAATAATTAACCTTTAATCACTTCACAAATTAATTAACTATAATTAATTACATTAATCCTTAATTACTTATATTAATTATTTTCTCATAAATCATCTATTATTGCTTAATTAATCTTAATCAATCAACCTTTAATTACATCATTAATTATATAAATTAATGATTTCTAATTACATTTTAATTTATCCTAATCAAAATTAATTACATTAAGTAATTAATCATTAATTAAACCAAAAATATTAATCACTCTTGATTAATCCCAACCAGTAATTAACTACTTTTTTTATTTACTTCATTAAATAAATTAATTACTCATTTTATAAAGGAAGTTTAAAGGAATTTAAAACCCAATTCATTTTTAAATTCAAATCAATTTAAAAATGTACTTTAACATTCAAGTTTTTAAAACAATTTAAATTTAAAAACTTTATTTGTATAAAAAAAACAAGATTCACCAACTAGAATTCTAGATTAGCTTTGATTTAAAACTTTTTTTTTTTAATTTCTACTTTACAATTTAACTTCAATTTTTTTTGAAAAATCACTTTTACTTATTTCCTATTCATTCTTCTTTTAATTCTATAATTATTTCACTTCCAAATTTTAATCTTATATTCCTTTTCAAAAAAAATCCAATTATATATATATATATTGATGACTCAGTGTACCGAAATATTCAAGCAAACCACAACATTCATTATTCCAATTATCAATAATATTCACCACAGAATATCAATCACTCCAATATATACTTTATACTACTATATATAATATAGCATATCAAAACAATTCAACCATTCAACCAATCATTTAAATTTAACCATTTAAATTTAAATAATTACCCAGTTGAGTGAGATTAACTCACCTTTGCTTTTTAAATTGGCAATCTACTCCAGACCAGCTTGTTTCTTTTCAGATTTCAAACCTTGAATAAACATTATATGTTTTACTAATATTCGAGTCAATTGAACAATTAAATTTCCATTTGATAAATTTAATTAGCCGCACATTTTATAACCATTAACAAAATTTAATTTAGTAATAATTTAATTTAAACTGATGATTTAATAAATTTATTCATTTAATTTAAAACTGAATTTCCTTTAATAAATTATTTCAATAGTTAAAATAATGAACAAGGTAATCATCAAACCCTTATTATAAAAATAAATTAGCAAACTGAAATATTTGTATATATATTTAAGTAAGTTAAATAAAAACACAACCCAACCTTACTGCCAAATAATACGCCTTGCTGTTTTACATACATATATACATATATGTGTATAGCCGATTAAGTTTTGAAACAACTGTTTAAAATGCTTAAAATTTAAATTACCTCACAACAAACAGGAAACCAAATCAATGAACTTCAGCTCGAAATCCAACATCTCGACGAGCTCATCACCGCGACCATCGACTTCTCCCTCTCAAACGTGTCATGAAACCCACCATGCTCGAGCTTCCAGATGTCACCAAGCTTCGCGCGAACACCATGACTTAGTCGAGTAGCAACCTTGACGCAAACCCTAACCTTGCACGCGCGTATGTGCGCCTTCACCAGAGCATGCCACAACGAAGAACACGTATGCTTGCGTCTCCACCTTGCTTGCACGTGCGCCTGCTTCTGAAACCCACCAACAACTTGCTGTTCGAACACGCGCGACTATCCGCCTCAGCCTAGTTCAGATCGAAGAAACCCCCTCTCCTCTCGATCTCAATTCACTTGCGAAGAAAAAGGAGGAAACGCGAGTTCTAATTGAAGTGAAGATGGAAGATTTGAAACGAACAGCTCAGCCATTTTTTTCTTATGTTTTGTTCGAGTTGAATTCACTGAAGGAAAATGGGAGACTTGATTTGAACGGTAAAAGAAAGATTGCGTGTTTAAAGGAAGAAAACTGGCGTATTTCAGAAGGAACATTAGTTGACTGGTCAATACGTATATAAATAAATAAGTTTTCAAAATATTTCGATATAAATTTCAAAGCGTTTACATATTGTACGCTCCCATAACAACTCCAAACACTACGAAAATTGAAATCTGATAACAATACAATATTACGGATCCAATGGAACTAGTTTCGTCGAATTTCGAGATTGTGCCTTGGAAGGCTATTTTTAAATATCGATTTAAACGATATATTACTAAAACTGAACAAATCACCTTCACATTAAATTTTAACCATTCTATTATCTTCAACATCATTAGTATAAATTTTATACGCCTTTAAATTATTCTTAACAGGCTTAAAACTCCATATTCAACATTTTACCCAATTTCAAATTATATAATTCAATAATTTAATTATCAAGTAAATAGTGATATTTTGGAATTCAAGTTAAAATTAACCTTTCAAATATTTAAAATCAATTAAATATTCTAATCTAAATTATCCAAAATTCTAGGTCGTCACATTCCTCCCCCTTAAAAGAATTTCGTCCCCAAAATTACTAGTTAGGAAGAATGGTCCAATACCCGTTTACTTTTCCCCCTAAATTAACAGTTCAACATCCTACCAACTATCTTTTTATAAAAGATCCATTATCATTCTTACTAACTTCCCAAACTCTCCCACAGTTTTCAAACAATATCTTTTTCTCAATCATTCAAATTTCAATTTAAAGTCAAATTTTGAATTATCAAAATTTTCTCAAAAAAAAATTCTATCGCACTAAATTTTCAAGAAATTTCGCCAGCGTCTCCTTTGCACGGCTAGCTCGGTACATCTATAAAATGCCTCTACGGGCTTCCAAATTCCAAAAGAAAACAAAAGGCCAAGTGGCTAGATCAAAAACCCAATCAATTTCATATAGAAATTTAAACACGTACCTTTTGTCGAGCAAATTCAAATTTATCTTCGGAAATCAAAACCAACTTTCCTTTCCCTTTATAATACCTGCATATCCTACTTAGCAATAATATCCAATCAAATATTTTATTAAATCTTCACTCAAATGCTTATTCAATATATTTTCCCGACACCCATATTACTTAAGAATTTTACCATCTCTCCTTAAGTTCAATAGAAGTATTTTATACCCTTCTTATATTTATTTTCGTTTCACCACTTTAGTTTATATCTATTTCTATTTAAATTGATACTCCCATTCCCATATGAATTCAATTTATCTTCGACTTTGAATAGTGAATTTTATCTTCCATTTATAACTGATTCATATCGTTATTTAAATTAGTTCCATCCACTAATTTATTCCAATTTTCAATTTGAAATCGTTTTGTCGCTAATAAAATTTTCAAAAAAATTCTAACTCCCAAAATTTTCGAATTTTTTTGGTAGAGTCTCCTTTGTACGGAGGAGCTTTTGCAACTTGACAAGAGATATAAATATATATACATCGACCCACATGGTCAGAAAAACAAAAACGGTTCATATTTCCTATTTTTATTGCATAGGCGTACCTTTATTTAGCATTTTTAAGCAAGCGGCTTATTATTTTAGCAATTAGCACGTCCAAATCCATCCAAACGGCTTCCGGGTACCCGTATTTACGTAATTCAAACATGTAAGCACTATATATATATATAGTTTATAACATTTCTCTTACTTAAACAACTACAATACATCAACTCTAAAAGAAATGCATTCTAAATAATTTTCACGAGTAATTTATATGATTTCAAAACTAATTCAATTGCTTTCAACCAATTCATATACCATTTTGTTCAATTTTATTGGTTTACAACTTAATTGCTTACATTCAATTTATTTTAAGCAAAACAAACTCTATTCACTTCAATTGATCTTAAAACCAATTTATTTAATATTTATCAACTCATTGAATTTAATTAAATCTTGTTTACATCAAACGACAATCATTTCTACGCAATTTAATGATATCCATGTGAATAAATAATTTCTATTCAATTCCATTTTAGTTTATTCATAACCATTTTATTTAGCGCGACACATTCCATGCTTGTGTACTGCTAACCCTTCCCAAATTAATTCAACCCAAGCTTTTATTCAATGGTCTTTATTTCGTACTTGAAGTCGAGCTTCTATAAATTTTAAACTTATGTTCATTTACTTTAATTTAGTCCAACTTCAAAACTTAAGCTCACTTCTATTTGATTCTCATCTAATCAAATTCCATTAAATTCAGTTAGCCCATCCATTTTATTTTAATTCATCTTCTCAATTTATCAAAATAATATCTAAGCACATACTTAACTCATTTATACTCGAATTGGATTTTATTTGTATCTCAAATCATATCAATTACAATCCAATTCCATTTTATTTTTACAACATCTCCACTTATTTTAATTCATTATCAATCCAAATCGAATTCTATTATAATTCGAGTTTATCTCCAAACATTATTATTAACTTACAATCCATTTTATTTAATCGAGTTAAATTTTATTAACATACTCCATAAAATAATTTATTTAGCTAATTAGCTACCTCCAACTTTTATATCAATAAAATGCAATTTAACAATTTCTCTAACATGAAGTTTGGCTAAAAGAGGTACGGTCCGATTAGACCGAACGGGAATAAAATGCGGGGATTTTGTAAGTCTATCAATAGTCACCCATAAACTGTCATGGCCCGAACGAGAACGGGGAAGTCCGTCAATAAAGTCCATGGAGACATTGTAACGATTGCGATTTTTCGTTGCCGAAAAACCAAAATGTTAGGGTTTAAGAAAAAAGAAAGAAAAAGAAAGAGAGAGAAAAGATAGAATAGAACGGAAAGAAAATAACAGAATAACAGCAGAATCTCACAATTCGCAGCGGAACAACATATAATAGACAAATGAATAATCTTTAAACAAAGAACTATATCAGTTATTACATCACATTACATTTCATCATCAGAGTGTACAACAACAATAACAAACAGGGGAAAAAGAAATACTATATACTAGTGATTACGCTATGCCATCCATCTTGCCTCCAGCAACTCCTGAATTCCAGAATATCCTGATAAACCTTAACTCTTGACGGCCTGTGTAGAAATTGGTGGGCACCCAGAGTTTAGGAAGGAAAACAATAAACTCCGAGTCAGTCATGTGACTGGTGTGGGAATTCAAAAACAGTTTATTTATCTTTAAAATCAAAATAAAGGAATATTTTTAAATTCAATTTGAAATGCTTTTAAAAATGAGACTACCATAAGACCTCCCGCCACACACACAATGCAAACGCAGACTTGGAGGAGATTTCTTCTTATGTTAGTCAAAGATGCTTGATACGCATTAAAAGAAAACATTTGATATTATTACTAGTGCATAGTGTAGAAATATTTTGAAAATAGAGTATAAATCTTAGCCAGCATAGGTACCATTATATTATGCTTACTATAGCTACCTCCTGAGGAAGCAGGTTCTACAACTAAAACCGTACAAGATCGTATTGTTTCTTTGGATTTCCAATGAATGGTCAGGCCAAGGAACTTCCTATTGCCACATGAGAACGCCTTTGGAAGGACGTCCCCGAGAACCTAACCGGATCTCTGCCAACACAAGGCCGGGTTACCTTTCAAAATAGGTAACAACTGACACGAGTATGCCATCCCCCAATCCTTTGGGACCTTTAACCGAGCGCTCGTAATCAACATCGCACCATAATAATAAGTGTTTCAACATGAGTAAGCATCTGGGCTCCATACCATGATACCACCCTTTTCCAGAAGGAAATGCACATACCCTAAAGGGAGCTACCCCTCATAACCTTGCCGCATCTTTCCTGTTTTGACCATTCCAGGGTGTGAGGCTCGACGAAGTCACGTCCACAAAACCACGCTTTATACAAAAGCCATGCTTTGGGTCAACAAATGATCATAGAAATGATCACAAAGATAAACGATCAAACAAATGATCCTATCACAAATGATCAACACAATGATCATTTCACAGCAACACTCAGCATGTCACATTACCAAATTGGGAATATATTGCTGATGACCTTCAACTATATAACCTCTGAGCTCGTACGTCTCAGAGAAGGGTGTTAAGCTAAGAGAATAAATTCTCCGCCACCAACAGAAATATATTTGAAAGAAATCAGCTTTATATCTCAATTGTAATGTCAGACATACAATCCATACAAGTCTGTTCCGGGATCGAACAGAACCGAAGGCACTTCAAAGAAGTCCTTGCAATCCGGATAATCTCTAATCACGTCCGAAGTACCCATCACATATGGAGATCTCTATACCAGGGATCATCCAGTGCAGAGACAATCAACAAGAAACCCTTTCGTTTTTGAAAATATCCGGTCTTCAACACCGGTCTTCAAATGCAATTCATAATGACGTATCACATATTCGGAATGGGTTATACGACCCCAAGGTCCTTTCCCGGTTAACCCAAACAGTGAGCGCTTATTTTTAAAACAATAAGTGTGGCATTCAATTTCAAGCAAATCACAACAAATACCTATTCAAAGGTAAATATTGATAGTCGGTTATTGAACTATCAATAGACATGCACAACATCACCAGATTCCAAATAATTTTTCAAATTATTTATTTTCCAAAAATATATTTACAAGATATATATCTTCAATACTTCAAAAATAAACCAATATTTATTTTTAAACCCATTTTCCCAATTTCATTTATAAATTCCATATTGAATTTACATTTCAAAATATTTATGAATATACGATTTCCATTCGATTTCTAATATTCATTTTCAATTTATCTTCAAAAAGATAAATTCAAAATATTCACTTAATATTGGAAAAGCATTTCCATACTTATTTATTTATAAGTAATTCACAAGTCTTTTTATTTTCTACACCTGGAAAATATTCAATATACTTAAATCGACATTAAGTATATAGTTCATTCTTTAAGGAAATAATTCTCTTAAACATATTTATTTGGGCCAAAACGAATGTTGCGTAAAACATCGTTACGTCAACCCAAAATCACTAGTATAGGGATTCGAAATTAAAATAGATATATAAATCCCAATACTATACAAAACATTTCCTTTCGGAAATCATTTATTGTAATAACAGTGTTATAATCTACTATTTCTTTCTATTTCTCGAAAATGTATATTTCAACAATGAATGTTAAATCTATGATTTCGATCTTAACACATTTAAAAATATCGTTAGATCGTTTTAATTCTATTTAAAACATCACATTCAAAACCATTTCTTTAACATATTATTCACTATTCAAAAACGTGAATATACTTCGTTAAAAAATTTCATCATTTCTATACGTTTCATTTTAAAGGATTATTCACTGTCTAAAATGTGAATATAACTCCATAAATAAGTTACAACAATTTACTTATCAAAATAAGTCGTTGCGGATTTATAAAACAGCGTTCATAAATTCCATTTCTATTTATTTTATAACAACTTCCTTTTACAAATTTCCTATATTAACTAATTCGATTTATAACTCAATATACCGAAAGTCCATATTATAAGTTAAATGCTCATAATTTATTTGTTTACAAAATCGTTCCTTTAAAATTCGTAATTATAAATCTTATAACTTATAAGATTCATTTATTTGTCCAAAATCTATTCTTTTAAATAACTTTACAAATTTTATAAACCTACTGTTTATAAAATTCCATTTATAACTTCACCGTTATAATCCTATAGATTTCATTCATTTATGAAATTCATTCAGAATTCATTCCAACACTTATAAAAGCTCGTTTTATAATTCCAATATTTTTAATTTATAAATATCAATTTATAAATCTTTTATATAAATCATTTTATATTATTCTTTTAAAACGTCTTTTAACTCCTTTATAATTCATCATTTTGATTTATAAAATAATCAAATTTCATAAATCCTATTTTTAACTTTTTATAATAAATTGAGAAATCCCAGTTTAAACTATTTTATAAAATCATTAATCACATATTTTCAAAAATCAACTTTTAACTGTATTTCTCAAAAATCATAATTTTTATAATATTAAAATTATAACGTTTATTTATTTAAGATGAATCGATTCCAAAAATATTTTATAAACGTATACTTTCAAAAATCATTTTAGAAATCCCTTAAAAATCAAAATCGTTATTTTTAAACTTCAAAATTGGATTCAATGATGCAACACATCAAATAGACAATCACGACTTTCCAACATCATATATCGATATGATAAACAATCAAATATCACAATATCTAAAATCAAATAACTATTTGTGAGGAATCCAGTTGGATCCCTCCAACCTGTTTCCCTGCATCCACAGACATTAGCACAATACCCATTCCACTTCGAGGTGGAATATCGCGGTATATGGGATTTTATAAAATATTATCCGCTTAATAGGCGGCGCAATAGGGTCTCATCCGCTATACAATGCGGGAAATCATCAACTGCAATATATACATATGCCAATGTATATATATTGCTATATATATAATATAATACCAATTCCACTTCGAGGTGGAATATCGCGGTATATGGGTGTAATAAATAACCTCCGCTTACTATCGGCGTATAGGGTCTATTCACATCCAATATATATATATATATATATATATATATATATATATATAACAATCATCATTCAAGCATTCAATCAACACAGTCTAACAATTTTAAATCTAACTATTTAAAATTTAAATAAACCCTTTTGAGTGAGAAGTTCTCACCTTTGCTTTTATTAGCAATCCATTTTCCTTCTTGACTCGATTTTTCTTGATTTATACCTTGTATAAATATTTACACAATTTATTAATATTCGAACAGATCGAAAAATAAATTTTGATTTGATAATTTCGATTCATCGGTGATTTATTTTAATAGTTAAATTAACTGATAGTTTTATTTAAACCAATATTTCTCCTTTAATAATTGATTTAACTAAAGATTAAATTTAAACTAATTTTCTTTAGTAACCAAAAGAATTGACTAAGTTAACTGAACATCTTAATAATTTATTCTTAACCCATTTTTCCAAAAATAAATTATTTTCAGTAACCAAGGTAAATCTAATAAGTTTATTAAATACATATTTTTAAATTTCTAACTAATGACTTATTTATTTATAAATTAAATAAATCATTCTTTAATTACCATATTAATTTAGTCATTTTATTACCTTAATTATCTCTAAGATAACAAATTTCTTTATTAATGATTTCATTCATCATTTAAGTGTATTTTTTACACTTTTATGTTTAAATTTAAATCCATTTGAATTTAAGATTCAAAATGATTGACCATTTAAACATTAATCAAATTTAAATTAAATTTATAATCCTTTTTAAATCAATGTAAAGAACATTTATCACTTATCATATTAAGGAATTGTTTGAGAACCAATTTCATTCTTTTAAAATCTACTTTAAGTTTAAACTTTGTTTTAAACATTTAAATATTTAAACTTTTATTTCAAATTAAGGATTCAAAAGTGAATTTGAATCCATAATTCAAAGAGATTTAAACTTTGTTTAAATCTAGTACACAAATTTAAATTTGACTTAAATTTGTTTTAAATCTCAAAATTTGCTGCCAGGTTATTTAATTAACCCGAGGCAAATAAAACTGCTTCAAACTTCACCTTACTGTAATAAAATTTTATTTCCCATAAATACATAATACATAGATTTTCTGTTTTACAACTTACAGTCATTATTTTATTTACTTTAAATACCTCTAAAAATTATTACAGTAACATTTAATTTCTTTATAAACTTCTGTATATATCCCTAACTACAAAAGGTTTTCTATTTTAAACTTTTAAAATTTTAATCCAACTAAATAAATTTTATTTTCAAACTAGTAATTTCAATTTTGCTGCATATATTTTTATTTTCAAATTAAATGAAAATGAAAATTATACCTTACTGCAAAATGAAGAACCACAGCCAACCAGTCGAACTCACGATCGACTCCATCCCCCCTAACTCGCTGCTGTCGTGCCGTTCACCTCCATCTTCCCATCACATACGCGTGCGCCACCGTACGCAAGCCCTCCATGCTCCAGTTCTCGCGAAACCCCAATCGACGCCGCCACTGCTATCGCGACCCAAAATCGCCGCTACCCCCGTGCGCCTCGCGATTTATTGATTCGCGATCCCCCCAGAGACTCCACTACGCGAGCAACATACGTCGCCGCCTTGCCTGTCGCCGATTCGAATTTGACTTTATTTTAATTTGAGGAAGAGAATTTCGTTCGTTCGAACGAAAGAGAGTTGCGATTTTTTTCTTGTTTGAATCGGCTTCGGCTTGTTAGATTCGAACGAGAGGTTGCCATATTTTCTTTTTCTTCTGCAAATTGAATATGAAGACTTGCGTGATTTTTAAAAGGAGAGGGAAGGAGACAACATTACGTGACTTTACAGAGAACGTGTTTGCACGTTTTAAACAAGATTTTAGGCGTGATTCAAGGGATGCTGTCGTTTATTTTAAATTTAAATTTAAATTTTAAATTCAATTTGTTTCGATAGAACTTTCAACGCGTTTATGTGTCGTACGCTCACATAACAACTCCAAATGCCACGAAATTTGAAATCCGGTAATAATTCAATATTACGGACCCAATGGAACTGGTTTCGTCGAATTCCAAGACTGTGCCTCGGAAGGCTATTTTTAAATATCGATTCAAACGATTTAATTTCAAAACTGAACAAATCACTTTCAAATTAAATTCTGAAGCTTCTATTATCTTCAGTATTTTCAATATGAATTTTATAAGCCTTTGAAATATTTTTAATCAGCTTAAAATTGAAGATTCAAATTTTTATTCAACTTCGATAGATTAAATTCTATAATTTAATCGCCAAATTCATTCTGATAATTTGAAATTCAAGTCAAACCATCATTCAAATATTTAAAATTAATTAAATATTTCCAAATTAAATTGTTCAAAATTCTGGGTCGTTACAATCTTCCCCCCTTAAAAGAATTTCGTCCCGAAATTACAAGTTAAGAAGAATGCCCTTATCCCGTCTATTATTTTTTCACAATCTAAATATTTTTATCAACTTACTAACCTAAATCTTCTTACTAGAGATTCACTATCATTTCAACTAGCTTTCCAACTTCAATTATAGGTTTCAACCAACATTGTTCTCCTAACAATTCAAATTTAAATTCAAATTCAAATTCAAATTTTAAACTTTCAAAATTTCTCAAAAATTTTCTAACACCCAAAATTTCGCCAGCGTCTCCTTTGCGCGGCTAGCTCGGTACGACTACAAAATGGCACCACGGCCCCTCAGAATCAAAAAGAAAAGAGAAAGCCAAGTGGCTGGAGAAAAAAATCATCAAATTTCATATTGAAATTGAAATACGTACCTTTTTTGTCGAGCAATTCAATTTTATCTTTGAAATCAAAATCCAATCCCTTTATAATACCTGTATATCCTGCTATTCATAATATCCAATTCCAACATTCAAACTATTTTGCCAATTCCATTACAAAATTTCCAATATATGCTTCTTATACATTTTTACTTCACTACTGAAGTTACATGTCCATTTTCATTCAATTTTTTTATTTCAATTTCATTTGAATTCAATTCACA
This sequence comes from Allium cepa, assembly GCA_030765085.1. NCBI lineage: Eukaryota > Viridiplantae > Streptophyta > Magnoliopsida > Asparagales > Amaryllidaceae > Allium > Allium cepa. The sequence goes on from CM060945.1 coordinate 504,596,810, forward strand.
ATTTCAATTCTATTTGAATTCAATTCATAATTTAAACTTCATTCGAATTTAATTCTCAATTCCAAATATTGAATTCTAACGATTAACTTTCATTTACTAATTCATATTACTACTTTAAATTAGTTTCATTCACTAATTCTTTTCAATTAGCAAATTTCGAAATTGATTTGTCGTTAACTAAAATTTTCAAAAATTTTCAAAAAAATTTCTAACTCCCGAAATTCACGGAAAATTTTGGCAGAGTCTCCTTTGTACGGAGGAGCTTTTGCAATTTTACAATATGTATAAATATGTATACATCGACCCACATGGTCGGAAAACAGAAAAACAGTTCATATTTCCTATTTTTATTGCGTAGGCGTACCTTATTAGCATTTTTAAGAAAAGCGGCTTATTATTTGCATATTAGCACGATCAATCCAGCCCAACGACTTCGCTGAACCTGTACTTACTTAGTTTAACCATGTCAGTGGCAAATATAAGAAATCTATTAACATTCCATTCATTTTTAATAACAAATATATAGATTTCATTAGCAATACATCCAAGATAAATTCCATTAGCAATACATATGGTTTTAATTCATCTTTAGTCGCTTACGACCAAATTCACATGACATTTCTATTAAATCAATTCGTTTACAACTCATTTTCTTTATTCTATTCATTTCTAAGCAAAATGAATTCATACTATTTTAATTGATTCAAAAATCAATTTTATTTGCTTTCATTAACTCATATAATCTTATACAATCATGTTTGTGTCAAACGGCAATTATTTCTATGCAAATTTAATGATATTCTCTTAATAGAATATCCATTCTAGTTTATAACCAATTTAAATTGATACCAATTCAATTTATTTTAATTCCACTTCAGTTCAATTTGCATTTCATATTTATAAATTTCATTTGTTAAATGAACTTATCTCAATTCTTTGGCTATACATTTTATTTCTTATTTAATTCCATATAATAATGATAATAATTTTATATTATTAACTACCATGCAACCAAATACTATACTAATTCATAGAAAATCATTTCTTTTCTATACAAAAATAGTTTTTGGGCAAAATTATCTTATTTACCCGATTCAAAAACAATTTTATATTCACTAACAAATACGCGCTCATATCTATTATTACACTCAAACTCATTCTAGAGTACTACTGACTCTATCTCTAATGAGTAACACCCAACAGAACCATGGTTGTCGCTTAACCATATGCTCTGATACCAAATGTAACGATCGACGACAGCGGTCACAACCGGTAGGCTTTTCAACCATCCCAGCCCCACCGTGGCTTACACTGATATCCCAAGCTTGCTTTTACGGCCACCCTTTCGAATGTCACGGCTTCGCCTAACCAACCCCGTAAAGAGGACGTGTGGGGGTAAGAGTCTCCCGTTCGCCACCAAACCACGAAGCGAGAACCCCCCATCACATATCACCTAGCATAAGCAAGACTGGCGTGGGAATTCAAAAACAGTTTATTTATCTTTAAAATCAAAATAGAGGAATATTTTTAAATGCAATTCGAAATGCTTTTAAAAATGAGACTACCATAAGACCTCCCGCCACACACACAATGCAAACGCAGACTTGGAGGAGATTTCTTCTTGTGTTAGTCAAAGATGCTTGATACGCATTAAAAGAAAACATTTGATATTATTACTAGTGCATAGTGTAGAAATATTTCGAAAATAGAGTATAAATCTTAGCCAGCATAGGTACCATTATATTATGCTTACTATAGCTACCTCCTGAGGAAGCAGGTTCTACAACTAAAACCGTACAAGATCGTATTGTTTCTTTGGATTTCCAACGAATGGTCAGGCCAAGGAACTTCCCATTGCCACATGAGAACGCCTCTGGAAGGACGTCTCCGAGAACCTAACCGGATCTCTGCCAACACAAGGCCGGGTTACCTTTCAAACTAGGTAACAACTGACATGAGTATGCCATCCCCCGGTCCTTTGGGACCTTTAACCGAGCGCTCGTAATCAACATCACACCATAATAATAAGTGTTTCAACATGAGTAAGCATTTGGGCTCTATACCATGATACCACCCTTTTCCAGAAGGAAATGCACATACCCTAAAGGGAGCTACCCCTCATAACCTTGCCGCATCTTTCCTGTTTTGACCATTCCGGGGTGTGAGGCCCGACGGAGTCACGTCCACAAAGCCACGCTTTATACAAAAGCCATGCTTTGGGTCAACAAATGATCATAGAAATGATCACAAAGATAAACGATCAAACAAATGATCCTATCACAAATGATCAACACAATGATCATTTCACAGCAACACTCAGCATGTCACATTACCAAATTGGGAATATATTGCTGATGACCTTCAACTATATAACCTCTGAGCTCGTACGTCTCAGAGAAGGGTGTTAAGCTAAGAGAATAAATTCTCCGCCACCAACAGAAATATATTTGAAAGAAATCAGCTTTATATCTCAATTGTAATGCCAGACATACAATCCATACAAGTCTGTTCCGGGATCGAACAGAACCGAAGGCACTTACAAAGATGTCCTTGCAATCCGGATAATCTCTAATCACGTCCGAATTTCCCATCACATATGGAGATCTCTATACCGGGGATCAGCCAGTGTAGAGACAATCAACAAGAAACCCTTTCGGTTTCGAAAATATCTGGTCTTCAACACTGGTCTTCAAATGCAATTCATAACAACGTATCACATATTCGGAATGGGTTATACGACCCCAAGGTCCTTTCCCGGTTAACCCGAATAGTGAGCGCTTATTTTTAAAAAAATAAGTGTGGCATTCAATTTCAAGCAAATCATAACAAATACCTATTCAAAGGTAAATATTGATAATCGGTTATTGAACTATCAATAGACATGCACAACATCACCAGATTCCAAATAATTTTCCAAATGATTTATTTTCCAAAAATATCTTTACAAGATATATATCTTCAATGCTTCAAAAATAAATCAATATTTATTTTTAAACCCATTTTCCCAATTTCATTTATAAATTCCATATTGAATTTACATTTCAAAATATTTATGAATATACGATTTCCATTTGATTTCTAATATTCATTTTCAATTTATCTTCAAAAAGATAAATTCAAAATATTCACTTAATATTGGAAAAGCATTTCCATACTTATTTATTTATAAGTAATTCACGAGTCTTTTTATTTTCTACACCTGGAAAATATTCAATATACTTAAATCGACATTAAGTATATAGTTCATTCTTTAAGGAAATCATTCTCTTAAACATATTTATTTGGGCCAAAACGAATGTTGCGTAAAACATCGTTACGTCAACCCAAAATAACTAGTATAGGGATTCGAAATTAAAATAGATATATAAATCCCAATACTATACAAAACATTTCCTTTCGGAAATCATTTATTGTAACAACAGTGTTATAATCTACTATTTCCTTCTATTTCTCGAAAACGTCTATTTCAACAATGAATGTTGAATCTATGGTTTCGATCTTAACACATTTAAAAATATCGTTAGATCGTTTTAATTCTATTTAAAACATTACATTCAAAACCATTTCTTCAACATATTATTCACTATTCAAAAACGTGAATATACTTCGTTAACAAATTTCACCATTTCTATACGTTTCATTTTAAAGGATTATTCACTGTCTAAAATGTGAATATAACTCCATAAATAAGTTACAACAATTTACTTATCAAAATAAGTCGTTGCGGATTTATAAAACAGCGTTCATAAATTCCATTTCTATTTATTTTATAACAACTTCCTTTTACAAATTTCCTATATTAACTAATTCGATTTATAACTCAATATACCGAAAGTCCATATTATAAGTTAAATGCTCATAATTTATTTGTTTACAAAATCGTTCCTTTAAACTTCGTAATTATAAATCTTATAACTTATAAGATTCATTTATTTATCCAAAATCTATTCTTTTAAATAACTTTACAAATTTTATAAACCTACTGTTTATAAAATTCCATTTATAACTTCACCGTTATAATCCTATAGATTTCATTCATTTATGAAATTCGTTCAAAATTCATTCTAACACTTATAAGAGCTCGTTTTATAATTCCAATATTTTTAATTTATAAATATCAATTTATAAATCTTCTGTATAAATAATTTTATATTATTCTTTTAAAACTCTTTTAACTCCTTTATAATTCATCATTTTGATTTATAAAATAATCAAATTTCATAAATCCCATTTTTAACTTTTTATAATAAATTGAGAAATCCCAGTTTAAACTATTTTATAAAATCATTAATCACATATTTTCAAAAATCAACTTTTAACTGTATTTCTCAAAAATCATAATTTTTATAATATTAAAATTATAACGTTTATTTATTTAAGATGAATCGATTCCAAAAATATTTTATAAACATATACTTTCAAAAATCATTTTAGAAATCCCGTAAAAATCAAAATCGTTATTTTTAAACTTCAAAATTGGATCCGATGATGCAACACATCAAATAGACAATAACGACTTTCCAACATCATATATCGATATGATAAACAATCAAATATCACAATATCTAAAATCAAATAAATATTTGTGAGGAATCCAGTTGGATCCCTCCAACCTGTTTCCCTGCATCCACAGACATTAGCACAATACCCATTCCACTTCGAGGTGGAATATCGCGGTATATGGGATTTTATAAAATATTATCCGCTTAATAGGCGGTGCAATAGGGTCTCATCCGCTATACAATGCGGGAAATCATCAACTGCAATATATACATATGCCAATATATATATATTGCTATATATATAATATAATACCAATTCCACTTCGAGGTGGAATATCGCGGTATATGGGTGTAATAAATAACCTCCGCTTAATAACGGCGTATAGGGTCTATTCACATCCAATATATATATATATATATATATATATATATATATATATATATAACAATCATCATTCAAGCATTCAATCAACACGGTCTAACAATTTTAAATCTAACTATTTAAAATTTAAATAAACCTTTTTGAGTGAGAAGTTCTCACCTTTGCTTTTATTAGAAATCCATTTTCCTTCTTGACTCGATTTTTCTTGATTTATACCTTGTATAAATATTTACACAATTTATTAATATTCAAACAGATTGAAAAATAAATTTTGATTTGATAATTTCGATTCATCGGTGATTTTATTTTAATAGTTAAATTAACTGATAGTTTTATTTAAACCAATATATCTCCTTTAATAATTGATTTAACTAAAGATTAAATTTAAACTAATTTTCTTTAGTAACCAAAAGAATTGACTAAGTTAACTGAACATCTTAATAATTTATTCTTAACCCATTTTTCCAAAAATAAATTATTTTCAGTAACCAAGGTAAATCTAATAAGTTTATTAAATACATATTTTTAAATTTCTAACTAATGACTTATTTATTTATAAATTAAATAAATCATTCTTTAATTACCATATTAATTTAGTTATTTTATTACCTTAATTATCTCTAAGATAACAAATTTCTTTATTAATGATTTCATTTATCATTTAAGTGTATTTTTTTACACTTTTATGTTTAAATTTAAATCCATTTGAATTTAAGATTCAAAATGATTGACCATTTAAACATTAATCAAATTTAAATTAAATTTATAATCCTTTTTAAATCAATGTAAAGAACATTTATCACTTATCATATTAAGGAATTGTTTGAGAACCAATTTCATTCTTTTAAAATCTACTTTATGTTTAAACCTTGTTTTAAACATTTAAATATTTAAACTTTTATTTCAAATTAAGGATTCAAAAGTGAATTTGAATCCATAATTCAAATAGATTTAAACTTTGTTTAAATCTAGTACACAAATTTAAATTTCACTTAAATTTGTTTTAAATCTCAAAATTTGCTGCCAGGTTATTTAACTAACCCGAGGCAAATAAAACTGCTTCCAACTTCACCTTACTGTAATAAAATTTTATTTCCCATAAATACATAATACATAGATTTTCTGTTTTACAACTTATAGTCATTATTTTTATTTACTTTAAATACCTTTAAAAATTATTACAGTAACATTTAATTTCTTTATAAACTTCTGTATATATCCCTAACTACAAAAGGTTTTCTATTTTAAACTTTTAAAATTTTAATCCAACTAAATAAATTTTATTTTCAAACTAGTAATTTCAATTTTACTGCATATATTTTTATTTTCAAATTAAACGAAAATGACAATTATACCTTACTGCAAAATGAAGAACCACGGCCAACCAGTCGAACTCACGATCGACTCCATCCCCCCTGACTCGCTGCTGCCGTGTCGTTCACCTCCATCTTCCCATCACATACGCGTGCGCCACCATAGGCAAGCCCTCCATGCTCCAGTTGCTTGCGAAACCCCAATCGACGCCGCCACTGCTATCGCGACCCAAAATCGCCGCTACCCCGTGCGCCTCGCGATTTATTAATTCGCGATCCCCCCAGAGACTCCACCACGCGAGCAACATACGTCGCCGCCTTGCCTGTCGCCGATTCGAATTTGACTTTATTTTAATTTGAGGAAGAGAATTTCGTTCGTTCGAACGAAAGTGAGTTGCGATTTTTTTCTTGTTTGAATCGGCTTCGGCCTGTTAGATTCGAACGAGAGGTTGCCATATTATTTTTTTCTTCTGCAAATTGAATATGAAGACTTGCGTGATTTTTAAAAGGAGAGGGAAGGAGACAACATTACGTGACTTTACAGAGAACGTGTTTGCACGTTTTAACCAAGATTTTAGGCGTGATTCAAGGGATGCTGTCGTTTATTTTAAATTTAACTTTAAATTTTAAATTCCATTTGTTTCGATAGAACTTTCAACGCGTTTATGTGTCGTACGCTCACATAACAACTCCAAATGCCACAAAATTTGAAATCCGGTAATAATTCAATATTACGGACCCAATGGAACTGGTTTCGTCGAATTCCGAGACTGTGCCTCGGAAGGCTATTTTTATATATCGATTCAAGCGATTTAATTTCAAAACTGAACAAATAACTTTCAAATTAAATTCTGAAGCTTCTATTATCTTCAGTATTTTCAATATGAATTTTATAAGCCTTTGAAATATTTTTAATCAGCTTAAAATTGAATATTCAAATTTTTATTCAACTTCAATAGATTAAATTCTATAATTTAGTCGCCAAATTCATTCTGATAATTTGAAATTCAAGTCAAACCATCATTCAAATATTTAAAATTAATTAAATATTTCCAAATTAAATTGTTCAAAATTCTGAGTCGTTGCAGACATTATCCCATTTCTAAAGTGGAATGTCCAAAGGTTGCAATAAGCCACCGGGCATTTGATGCTCGGCCTTTATGAGTTGGCAAGTCATGCAACACTTAATGAAGTTAGCAATATCAGATTTCATTCCATCCCAATAATAAAGTCGCTTCATATCCGCATACATTTTACTACTACTAGGATGAATGGTAAATTTATAATGATGAGAATCTTTTAAAATGTCTTTACGAAGATCACTAATATTTGGCACGATAAGTCTACCAAATTTTCGAATGCCACCATGGGCGTCGATTTCACAGTCTTTCAAACCATCACTATTTCTACCCGACAACTTTGGCTAAGAAGAACCAATTTGGGATCATGATTTAGAGCTTCAAGAATGCGGTCTAAAAGTGATGGATGAGCCTCGAGGCTACATAGAACAAGAGATTAACATAAATCGGATTCACGATATCGTATCTCACAAGTGGACAAAGTCTCGAGATCATTCCATTCAGATATCATCATAAAAACAGCCGCTTGTTGCTTACGACTAAGGGCATCGGCAACATGATTTCTTTTTTCGAGAGTATAAAGAATATCAAGATCATAAGATGCAAGAAACTCGTGCCAACGTTGTCGACGCAAATTAAGTTCCCTTTGAGAAAATAAATACTTCAAAGATTTATGATCGGTATAGAGAACAAATTTCTCTCCCAAAAGATAATGACGCCAAATTCTAAGGGTGAAAACAATAGCCGCGAGCTCTAAATCATGAGTGGCATATCTAGTCTCGGCAGGCTTTAATTGACTAGAAGCATAAGCAATAGCACGTTCCCAAACCAACATGAATAGCATCGGTATAAACAATAAAGTCTTGGTTCCCTTCGAGAATCATAAGAATAGGAGCATCGGAAAGGTATCCTTTTAATCTTTGAAAAGAAGCTTCATATTTGTCTGACCACAATGTACTTAACTCCATTCTTTGTCAAACTAGTAAGAGGCACGGAAATTTTAGAAAAGTCTTTTATGAAACGACGGTAATAGCCTGCCAATCCAAGAAAACTACGGATTTCCGTCTCACTCTTCGGTCTCTTCCAATTTTGAATCGCTTCGATCTTTGAAGGATCCATGTAAATTCCAGATTCGGAAATAATGTGACCAAGAAATTTCACACGAGATTGCCAAAAGTGGCACTTAGAAATTTTTTAATTGATTGCTCCTAAGAGTTTCCAACACAATAGGAAGATGCTTTTCATGCTCTTCCTCGATTTTAAAATAAACTTGAATATCATTTATAAAGATGAGAACAAATCGATTGAGGAAGTTTTTGAAAACTCGATTTATAAGGTTAACAAAATAAGCTGGAGCATTCGTTAAACCAAATGGCATAATGAGCCATTCATAAGATCCATAATGAGTACAGAATGATGTCAAAGGAATGCTATCCTCTGCAATACGAAGCTGATGAAAACCGGTTGCTTTGTCTAACTGTTAAAAGGCTCTAGAACCACTAAGTTGATCGAAAAGATCATCAATCCAAGGTGAAGAATATTTATTATTAATGGTTAGATCATTAAGCTTGCGGTAGTCAACGCAAAGCCTAAGTGTACCATCGGATTTCTTCACAAAAATAGCCGAAGCTCCCTAAGGAGAGGAACTAGAACGAATGAATTGCTTCTCTTCCAATTTGGATAATTGTTTACACATCTCCTCATTTTCCTTATTGGACATACGATAAGGAGGACGAGTTATAGGTAGAGTTCTAGGGATTAGATTAATTTTGAACTCAATTTTTGGCTTAGGGTAGTCCTAAGACGGACTTAAATATGTCAGGAAATTCATGAACAACGTGAATGAGGGAAATGACATCTTCCTCATCATCATTATCTTCATCATGAGGGTTTAGAGAATATAATGATGCTGCCGAATTGGAATCCGAATTTTTGAGAACAATAGAAACCTGCTTAACAGAATGAGGATGTCGAGGATGAATAGTCCTCTCAGGACATTGGATGTGGGCTTCATAACGGTTAAGACAATCCATTCTCAAAATCATTCTAAAGCCTACGTAACGCATGACATGCAAATCAGCACGAAAGGAAAAATAACATAAAATAATCTCGACACGTTTACAAAGCAAACTGAGTGTTGCAGATCCACCAATTGAATTTGCAATTCTCAAAGAAGTCATCAAAGCCACAACACTTAAAGAAAAAGTATCAACAAGTTCTTTTGATATAAAAGAATGGGATGCACCTGTATCAAAAAGAACTCGAATAGGATGATCACCAAACATAATATTGCCATCAGGAATAGAATGAGAAATACCTTGACCACGAGAAGTGTTTCTAGGCGCTGGCACAACATTAAGCTTTCCCTCATTCTTGCTTTGAAGTTTGGGACGTGAAGATAAAAGATGCCCCGAACTTTTACAATAATGACAAAAGAGAGATTTCAGACATTTATTAGCATAATGGTCCTTAGAACCACAATTGTAACATTGCCCATGACTAGAGGTAGAAGTCTTTGCTACCCGAGTTGCTTGCTTCCCTTTCTTGTTGGGATAAGGAACTTTGAACATAATAGACCTCTTCTTGTTGTTGTTGAAGTTCGGTTTGGCATCCATAACTTCAACATCACTTTCTTTATCAGCCTCTTCGAGTCGAAGAGCAATATCAACAAGCTGATCGAAAGAAACTTCTAATTTCAAAAGTAATGGCTTTTTGAGATTCTTATTCAAGCCATAGACAAACCTCTGATTTTTCTTCAATGGGGTATTAATGTACTCGACCCCATATTTCGAGAGGGATTCAAAAAATGTGACGTAATCCATCATAGAAGATTCACCTTGAACAAGGTCAATAAGGCGCCGAGCTAAAGTTACCTTTTTAGCTTCCGACACAAATTTTAATTCGAATCGTTCCTGGAATAACTCCTAAGTAAGATCTGCTTCAATAATTTCATAAATCAGAAGCTCATACCAATCTAATGCTCATTCTTACCGCATACTAGAAGCAACTTGGAAACGATGTAGATCAATAAGATTCATGCGAGAAAAGATGTGATCGCATGTTCGAAGCCAAGCTTGGACTTCTATGATGCTTTCGGAACCCTTGAATGGCTTTCCACCCAAATTGGTATAATCATTACACAAGCGTGCAAACCCAGATTTAGGGCGAGTAGGCTCTGGAATAGGTCCGACGCCTTGAGCATTCTTTATAAGATCTAGAAGCTATTGGGAAGACATGAATACTCCATCCTAAGGAGTGGCACTGGATTGACCGGCATTAGGATGGCCAGGTCCAACCATTTCTCTTCTTTAAGAAAGAAAGAAAGAAGAAGAAAAAGGCTATTCACAAAATGAATATCAAACAATCATGATTGATAAAGCAAGGCACCATAAAAGAAAATAGGATAGAACGGGCCCAATGACTCGAATTAAATCCTAAGGCACGATTCCTAAGAGAGACTTAGGACAATGATCGTTGCTATAATATTCTACGTTGTTCCGAAGTTTGGCTGTGAAACCAAGCTGTGATGCCCCACCTCTATACTCATACAAGCCAAGGACACTACGAGGTAATGCCGTCGATTAGCACGAAGAATAAGGCTGTTAAGGAGCGACCATCCATGTAATTGCTCTATGCGAGTACCGATATGTCAGATAGTATGTCACACATTTCATTTCAAGAGGAAATCCGACATATCAAATACAAACTCAAAGCTACTACATAGTGGCTATATAGTCTTCAGAAACAAATATAGAAATAAGCATAAGACAAATCGTTCACAGATATCCATATTACAAAGGCGAAAATAGATATGAATATTTCACATAAAAGTGTACATCAAATTAGTGGTCATACAAGATCCACTACATCACAAAAGAATAGGCACAAGTGCTAGACAATAAAATAAGTATACATCAAGTAGTCTCTATCTCGAATGTATATAAACAAAAACTACCAAATCTAAAGTAGTTAGGAAAAAATCAAATGGTGGTCCCAGATAAGGAGTCAAACAGAAGCACCTATAACATCTCGGTCTGACCCGAGTATTATTACAAAAATATAATAAACGGATCAGTCTAGTTATAAATATCAGATAAAATGAGATAGGATAGAGAGATAACAAAAACGTACGATAATAATGATGCAATATTATAAAGTATACATTTAACAACAGCAAAAATCATACAATATCTTAAGAATCCCAAAGATAAAAAAGAATGTCATATTCTTTATTTTATTCACCAAACTAGAAATATTGACACATATATCAATGCCAATCGTAAAATTGGTGAAAAACAAATTCTAGAAATCATCAATTAGAAATCCAAAAATCATAAAGGGGGAGGCCTATCACAAACGGGAGCATGAAAACTCACCAAAACGTGCATCACAAACGGGTCGCTAACCCATGGTCGCTAACTATAGAGCCCGTGCAACAATGTAGTACAATATCGGTATGCCAAGGAACCTGAAGCTCGAATAATTCGAAACAACGACGTAGTACAATAACGGTACGTCCGATGAGCCGAACTCCATAAAAGGACATGGGTCGCTAGCCCACAAAAATGAATCGAAACTCCAAAGCCATAGGTCGTTAGCCTATAAAAAATGAGACGAAACTCAGTAAAATGAGGTACAGTCCCCCACGTGGACAAAGAGACATAGCATATCGCTAGGCTAAATCACAAAATGATCATCATTGGTCAATAAAAAGTGTGAATTGCACTAAGCTAATAAATAAATGAGTTTAGCTTCATGTCCCATAACCACTGGCTTAACTTAAATATTTACGAACAAATTGTAGATTTTCACTCGAAAATTGTCACAAGGTTTTCAGTCGAACAAGTCCAAAAATTAACCGACGAAGTAAACGCAAGCTTTCATACCACTTGTTTTGCTAAGACATTTAATTAGATTTTCTCATACGAACGAGATAAAGGTTTGTATATACTAATAGGTTGGAAAACGGTTTTAATAAAGAGCTTTGTATTAAAATAGTGTTGAAAGAGTTTTGATATTTACTACTAGTATAGAAGTCTTTACATTTTAAAGTGACAAACCATAGAAATGAGCAATCAATCACCAGAAATTCATATTCGAAGACGTGAATCAAATTCAAAGAAATCGATGAAAATTCCGTCAAAATGGATATTCCCAAAATACCCAAAAAGAAGTTATCAAAGTCAACAAAGGTGATAACAATAAATCGGATCCACTAGAATCGATTAAAAATTGTAAATCCACACAAAAGGCAAAATTGGCTGAGATAGCAAATTCGGTCGACTAAACCAGGGTGGTCAGTCGACCGAGCTACGCCTGGAAATTTTTGGTTTCCAGGTTCAGTCGACTGGACCAGCGTGGTCAGTCGACTGATACTGGCACATGAACTTTCTGTTCCCAGGTTCAGTCGACTGAACCAGGGTGGTCAGTCGACTAATACTGGCTCAGGAACTTTCATGGGTTCAGGTTCAGTCGACTGACTTCCTGGTTCATTCGACTGAACTGGTATTTCAACCATTCTCAGCCTATCCCCAATGAAGGGCGAAAATCATAATGGAGGCAATCGAACGAGCAACGACGACCAAGGGTTTATACCACACGACAACCCAGCCTTATAGGCTCTTCAAAACAATCCAAAAACATGTCCAAACATCCATAGCAGGATTTTCATAAATTGGACAACAAGAATCAAAAATTGGAAAATTCACCAAATCCATTCAGATCAAAAGCAAATAAACATGAATAGATGTTAGGAATTCATACCTAACAATAATGAATCCTATATACATAGATGTGAGTTCAAAAACTCACCTTTAAACCCAGAAATAATGAAGGAGAAGCTTTTAGGACAAGGCAAGTTCAATTCCTCTTCACTACACCTCTAAAATCTTCGATCTATTAACAAAGGTAAAGTTTTTCCTAAGTTAGGTTATTGGAATTTCTGAAAATTGAAGAGGGATTGAGATGGAGAAGATGAGGAGGATGATTACCTAAGCTTCTCTTGGATTTCTAGAGCTTGAATTAGAATATCCTAAGAATCTAGGGCTTATGCATTTTAGTTTTCAATCTTTTCCCCCATTTTTACTAAAGCTTAAGTGTTAGGAAATATTATGAAGGAATGAAGGAGAGTGGAGTGGAGTTGGGTTAATATGTTGGGTTAAAGGGCTGAAACCCAAACCCATAGCCCTAAATGAAAACATCAAAATTATACTCAACTCCAAATATATCAATGTTTATACTCAAAAAGGTCGCAAACGCCATTTTGAACTCAATGCAAGTGGTCTCGAGTCCATATTCGACTGTTTGCAAAAAGTAGCATTTCGGACTTAAGTCCGACTAACGATGCTATATTTAAATAAAATATTTAAACATATAATCGTAAAATATGCGGGTTGTTACAATGACTCTTCGAATTGCTTGAGGTAGCATGAGTGATTGACCGAATAATACCTAAGGCTGTTAGCGTAAGATAACACTTAGTGGATAGTTTGTCATCCTTGTGTGGTGAGAAGATTTTCGAACCTGGGCAAATCGTGAGCTTTTTTGCTAGTGATTGCAGTACTGTATAGTATTGCCATGTGATTATTTCTTTGGTCGCTACTTTTTGCAATACCGTTGGGTATTCATGTGCGATTGTTGCTTTTGCTGCTTATATTAGAATCTCGGAGACGAAATTCTTTTAAGAAGGAAGAATGTAACGACCTTGATTTTTAATGCAGTATTTTTAATTTAGTTTATATGAATTTTTCATAATTTTTAATTTGGAAAATACTTAAATTTTTGTCTGACATATTTTACATCAAATGAGGGCATTTTTGATATTTAACGGAACTAGATAACCGATTTATTTTGTTGTTGTTATGTGATCATGTCAAATTGTTGTGTACGGTCTTATTTTATCTTTTATCGCTTGCAGCACATACGTAAACTGGATATTGTGTACCATGGTCCCTCAAAACCTTTTCATTTGAAACAAAATTACTCTTACACACACCCCCTCATTCACTTTACTTTCACTTCTCCGCCTTCCTCTATTTTGTTCCCTCCCCCTTACGCATGCACTTGTCGTATTTTACTTTTGAATACTTAGCCCTTAAGTATTCTAACCTTTATATATCTTAGGATACATTCATGATAAATGCATTTCACACAGATACACAAATGAATATAAAGTGACTATTCCTTCTTCTTTATTTCTCCTATGTAACATTGAAAATAAATCATTCTTCCTCTTTAAAAAATCATTATCTACCAAACCAACAGCTTTAAACAAAAATCTCCGACTACAAATTTGTTTGTACTTGTGTCCAGTATTTTATAAAAATGCTCGATCGTCATTTAGTTTAGTGTGTTGGGCAGAATAATCGATAAACCTCGAATGTGTTCATATTGTTGGGAATTCGAAGATCAAGGAATGGAGATCGAAAGGCACGACTGTGTTGGTGTCATCCAATCATAATTTTTGGAGGTGGTTGGTTTTGGCCATAGTTGGTCGTTGACCGTTTTTTGGTCATCTTAAGTTTTTCAACGAACCGATCGAGGCGAGCAATGAATAGTATCGGGAGGTGCATAGAGAGGAGGTGAAGCAGCTGGCATTGGAGTTGAGGACTTCGGTGGTAGAAGTTGGTCCGGGAAGGGGAGTGAAGGTTTTAACGGCTGTTTGAAGTGTCGCTCGGGTTTAAGGATGCTATAGGTGGTAGGAGGCGCCGAGTTTGGTTGTGCTTAGCCGACGGGTGGTGCGGGCAATGGGAAGGCGACGACGATGGTGGCATGGGTCCCGGTAGGTTATGCAGTCAGCGGAGGGTAGTAAAGTCGGTCGGGTTTTCAAATGAAAATGTATAAAAGTGCGTGAATTTTTAATTAGGAAGAAGGTTACTATTTCTCGCGGGTTTGAAGCTTATTGGGCTTTGGGCCGTTTCATTTTGGCTTTGGTGGTGAACGGTTGGGGGTAAGTTTTTTTTAAGTTAATAATTTATTTATCAATTAGTTTACTCAATTAATTTGATTAGCTTATTTAATTATATTTTATAATTCAAATCCTTATATAATCTATAACATTTACATAGAGGTCCAATCGAGGCGCCCTTTTTGTCATTGACCTCGTATCGGGATTTTCTACATCTAGGATTTATTTGGGCTTAGGTGAGTTTACTCACTAGTTGATTATACAATTATTGTGTATATTATTATTGTTGTGTTAAAATATAAATTGCATAACGAACAATGAAAGTTATTACTTTTGGACCTCGCATTGTTTTTAAAACAATCGACAACAATATTATGGTGTATAATCTCTCTTTTGATCATCTATAACATGTATTGTTACTCAGACTACTTATATGTATCTTTGGTAGTACGTTATAAGTGTTTGAAGTAATATAGTCGTTATGAACGTACTTTGAAATCCGTGATATCTGACATATGTTAAATTAGATAAGTTGTAAGATATTTTGAAAATATATATATACATACACACATATATATTTGGATACACATGTTTTGGTGTGTTTGACATAGAGGAAATGTTTTGGACATTTTTGGAAATTGAAATTGGAAGTTATAAATGTTAGAAGCGAAAAAAAGGTCGTTATGGATGCACTTTGAAATTGTTGTGATAGGTGATTTTAAAATTAACTTTGGAAGACATCCGAGGGCTTCTTTGTATTTATAATAAGTTAGGTAAGCATATTTATTATCAGGAAAATTTCAAGGTTTAAATAATACTGTGAATCATTTATGGGATTTTGAAGAGATGGTTTTAAATTATAAAATAGGTTTTTGTGGTTTTTAAATAAATGTTTTGAAGTATATTTTAGTGTAAATATGGTTATAGAAACTTGTTAAAGATTTTATTTAAGAAATAATAGGCTTGCATTATAATATTTTATAAATGATTTATGGTGATTTATTATTAACTTAATTTTACAAATATATGAGTATATGTGTCTATATATATACACATATATCGTTTTAAAGGTATTATAATATATTCAGAAGTTTTGAAATGGAAGTTCAGTATTTGTGAAAGAATATAAAGCAGTTTTGGGATTATAACACTTACATTATAACGGATGGTTTATAAATTGATTAAAAATGTATATAACTTTGTTTAATAAGTGTAGAAGTACTTAGAGCTTTAAATGGACGTTTCAAATTAAATGGCAAGCATAGAAGTGATTTTTGGTTTATAGTAGTTTATAGTAATGATTTTTGTGCAACATTTGTTTTAACCCATTTAACTATACTTTTGCAATGTGATTGAATCTATAAATGGATTTTTAAAGATAACGGGAAGTGTTTCGGGTTTATGTAAGATATGTTTTAATAACATTTGTTTTTAAACTCTTGGATTTGTTGTGGCAATGTGTTAGTAACATTCTTCTTAAGCCGTTTTGATTATACTTATGAACGTAAATAGATCTTTGAATGAACATTTTGAAGATAAAGATAATCATAAGTGAAATGGTTTTGGGTTTGTAGCGACAATGTTTGAGTAACATTTGTCTTGAGCCTATTGAAATTGATTTGTGAATGTAATTATACGGTTGAGATAAGTATATGAATACTTTTGAGAGTATCAAAATGTGTTGAAATGAATAGAGGTATCTTAATTAAATGGAGAAGTTTAATTAATAAACGGTGTTTCATTTATAAAGATTTATTGAGTAAAAATGAGTTTTACTAATAAAGAAAGTTTTTAACTAATAAAGGAAGTTTAATTAAAAAGGGGATTGAAGTCATTTTTAAGAATTGATCATGCTCATGTATTTCAATCGTGCTTTGTGTGTTACTTGCTAACGGACAATATACTAGGCTTAGTTTCCCGTATGCAATTATTCTCATTGTTATTTGATTTGACCAAGTATACTCTGGAAATATCTAGAAGAACCACGGGGATTATATGGTACGATTATCTTTGGTGATGCTATACTATATGTATAAACACGTTTTACTCTTCTAGGGCAAATGATAAGGAAATCCATCCACTTAAATGGCTAGGTGGTGATCTCTGATCTTATATGTTGTTTGTTTATTCCGACAGAACAAGAGTTGAGATTACTTGGAAATTGAACGATTGGTTTTGGAGCTCTCGGTAAGCATAGAAGTGTACTTATATGAAATAACTTGAAACCGTAACCACTCATAAACCATATATGTGTCTTATGCTTCGGAAGAGGTTCGTGATTGGTTCGAGATGCTGGAGTCTATATAGAGATTTGAGATCGGTTTGAGATGCTGGAACACATGTAGTTGTTCGTGATCAATTAAGGATGTGGGGTGTAATGATCTGCAAATTTATCACTTGGATAAATTATATTTTTTATAAAATATTCAGCTATGGGTTTAAAAGTAAGAAATAATCATGTTTTAAGTGGTAAATAATAATAGTTATTTTGTTTGGAAAAAATATTTGCGGACAAACTAATGAGGTAATATATTGATAATTTGTAAATATCGTCCAAGGTAAAATATCAATAAAATAACCGAAAATCATTTTATCAATAAAAAATGCTTTTAAACAATAAGGATCGTGCACGGCTCTAGATTCATACACTAATATCTGTATTCAAATAAGATTATGAAATAAAATAATTTATTTTATTTTTGGAAAATAAAATGCATTTATTACATCGACCGTTGATATAATCGGTTTTATATATTTCTTCGAGAATTCAAGTTAAGTTTAAATAATAAATAAGTGGGTTTTAATTAAGAAACAAACCTATTATAATTATTTAATAATGATGGTAAAATCGTTTTTAATTTTTTTTACCAACATAGATAATTCGTAGAAAAATAGAAAATGTGACCAAAGAACGTTTTATGGAATTTTGACTTTTCGATACCGGAAAGTTGGAACGTTGTTTGCCTTTATGCACTATGTATACACATATATATTAGATAATTAACCATATAATAATACACTTAATAATATATTATTTTATGTTAATTATTTTTAGAAAGTGACGTGACAAGTCATGGTTTTAAAAATAACAACATATATATACATATACGCTTATATATATTCAAAATATATATCATTACCTCTTGTCACATCTTAGCCTTATCATCATTTTCCATTATGATCTAGATAATATGATTAGAGAGTGGGGATGTGACATATGCGTGGAGGAAGGTGGTGATGTGACTTGTCAAAATAATGACATGTTAGGATATTTTAATCAAAGGTTAGTTAGGAAATATTCCTACAATCTTGCATCTATAAATAAACATCCCCATCATCGTATTTTCATTTACTTCTTCATTTCCATTTTCCTAAATATTTCTTCATGTTTCATGGCTTCTTATGTTAATTTAATTTTTTTCTTAAATGAAAAGATTTAAATTGTTTTAAAGGTGCAAACTTGTTTTTAAACTCTTTCTTCTCCATTTTTCCTCCACTTTATTTGGCCATAAATTCCTCTATTTTACACCAAACTAAGATTTTATTTCTTTCAAATCGTACAAAATTTCAGTAGTTACAACTTTAATTTTAATCACTTTTTCTAATTTCAAGTTTAGATTTGTCAAAATCTCATTTCTTTGCAGTGTGCTTATAAGCTCATAAATACAGGTTCGAAAACAGCTCTACTCCTATTGACCATATCTACCTCAAATGAAAATCTGATTTGAGTGATTATTACTTTTAAATTGCATAGAAAATAATTTTCTAAAATTTTTCTTTTGATCACCTTTTTAAAATCCGAGAGTAATACTTCCACAAATCAACGAAATGACATACTTTTTGGATAATTTTTTGTGCACGTAAGGCATTTTAGGTTTCAAAGATTTTTGGTGAGTAAAACTACTTTGTTTTGAAAAAGTTTTCGACTTTATTATGATGTGCTATTGTGGTAATAATATGATGAGAATGTTGAATTGTTATTTTGTTGGTCGAGTGTGATTTGATCGATGTAATGTTTGGTATTGAATTTAAGATTTGAATGTGATGCCGTCGAGTTAGTAAGCATAAAACCGTATGTTTATATGCGTGTTTCATCGTGATTTTAAGAGTACAGTAGCATGATGTATGGTTGTGATTCAAGAATCAAGTATTTTGTGCTGAAACAGAGTTAACAACTTTGTGTGTTGCGACGGACATGAGATCCGATTTGAAATCAAAACTATGATTTCTAGTTTCAACATTTGGAAATGGTTATAAGTTTAATCTAATTTTAAGGTTTCAGAAAATTTATAGATATTATTTCAAAACATGTAGAGCAAGAAATTAAATGAACTATTTCTCTTAAAATAAGATAGAGCGAACTGCGCTCATAGCGATAGTCGCTATGGATGTTGTTCGGAAAAAAATCATGATTCCACCATTAAGTGATACATTTTGGAATTGTTTTGCAAAAAAATTCAAACTTAATTCGTAACATAAAAGGAAATTAATTTTAGATTATTTAATTATTTATTTACTAAAATAATTAAAGGTACTTAGTGGTTAATTAGTAATTAAATAAGTGATTAGGGTTAAGTAACACTTAAGGAATATTAATGATTGGTTAGTGATTAATAAAGTTTTTAATTAGTGATTGATGAAGATAAGAAGTAATGAAATGGTTAATTATTATTTAATTGAGTTAAGTAGGTTAATTAATTTTTATTTAATCAAGTGATTATTAAATTAATTTTTAATTAATCAGGATTTAATAAATGATGAATTGTTTAAACCTTAACTAAGATAAATTAGGAAGTTAATTAGGGTTTGACCAAGTTCTTTAAGTTAATTAAAGTTTGGTTATGAATTAACCTTGATTAAATTAAGATATAATTAGGGTTTAAGCTAATTGAATATACTTTAATCTTTTCAAAGCCATTTTAAACTTAATCCATTATATTTTTAATCAGTTTTACTTTAAAGATTAACTGATTTCAAATCAAAGGATCTCTCATCTAGACCATTAAGTAGCCTAATGAACTAAAGTAGTGATAATAAAATGTTGGCACGTTTTATGGGAAGTAAGTTGACTTGTGTTTGGTATAAATTTTGAATATCAATAACGTGATAAGTAAAAGGAAGTTAATTTCAATAAGCGGGTCATGGTAGCTTAAGAATACAGAACATACTTATATATGTACTTTTTTCACAGTTAATGGATGTACCTATATTTATGGCTTGGGCATCTACCTATGATTGATTGTGTGTTATGTGTGAATCCCTTAAATATCTGATGTGTGGTGGTATCCATGATATAACTTGGATAAGTTAAACCTAAATTTAATAATCCATTGTAGCCATTGAGCCTCTGTTTGTTTTTGTAAAGTAAATGTTTCATTTCTTTATGAAATGATTTTCAAGATTATTCTATTTTGAACAGGATATTTAAAGAACGATTTTGCAATTGTTTTGAATATTATATAAAAAAAATTATGAATAATTTTAGGGTATTCATAAAAGGAGTTTTAGAAAAGTTTTGAATGTTTATAAAAGGATTTATAAATTGGTTTAATGTCTATATAGAGAAGTTTTATGCAATGTTTGAAAGTTTATAAGGAAGTTATATAACCAGGTTTGAATAACTATAAAGAGTTTCATAAATGAGTGTAGAAATCGACAATATTTTGTAAATGGGTTTAGGTTAAAAAAAAGGTTTCATGGGTAAGGGAAATTTATAAAATAATTTATTGAAGATAACTGCAATAGGAAATTCGAGCTTGGTTTCTCAAGGCTGAAATTTAAAAAAATGGTGGTATGGAGCATCCATTCCACATTTTACACCAAAAGAATTGTGCTTAGAGTTATCCTTTTCTCCAATTTAAATAATGTAGTTAAATCCTTTTTAAAGATTTGGTAATGGAAAATCTTATCAATGTTTTGTGAATATACTTATGTCAGAAAGATAAGTATATGAATGTTTTGAAAGAGATTTATTAAACAAATATATGTTTTGAGGCTTAGTGGCTACTATGGATAAATTAGTCTCAAATGGAATTGGTTGTTGTCTATTTATTTGATAGTTAAATAACAGACTATCAAGTTTGAACTAATTTGACTTCGGAAGTATGGATGTAAAATTCGAGTTTTCAACAAGGACTCGAATACTTACCAAAAGAACGGAGAATGAGTCAACTAGAAATTATCGGTTGTTGGTACGGATAGACCAGGATTAGATTTATATATCCGAAGACGGTGCTCTTTGAAGTGCGAGGGCTACTACTACTAATCCCGAGGGTGCTTCCAAAATGGATGTCATAGAGTTAGTGTCTTCAGTTTCGTTTAGATCCAGAACGAACTTGTATGGATGAATGCTGCCATTGCATTGATGCCTGGAGGGCAGTGTTAGCATTCCAAGATGGATTGCTATTCAGAAAGGTAAAACATAGCCTCAAGCCTCAGCAAACAGGAATGACTAAAACATGGGATATGCAACAGGGCTATGTGGGTTGCATCTATTAGGGTATATCATTACCCTTCTAGATACATACACAATCATCAATGAATTCGTGTATATGGAGCACTTGGTTAAACTTCAAGGAAACTGAGGTGATGATACATTTGGTACTATCCAGCAAGGGGTCAGCCAGTCCTGTGTTGGAAAGGGTCATTAGGTACGACCTCGGTATATTTTTCTAGAAGTGTATAGCGGCGGGCGGTACTCCAGTAGCCCGGTCATTAGTCGCAATCATCCTTCAATATATGCCTTATGTTTTCAATTGTAGAGCCTAGTATGTTGAAATGTGAGATGAGCCTAGTATGTTGAAATGTGAGATGCAAGCATTTCTGCTAGTTTATATATTTACTTTAAATCAAGACATTATCATAATATCATTGGATTTTGATATAAAATGTTTTGGTTACCATAAGGTAAAAACCCATCCATTTTTATATGCGTTGTGGTCTTGCGAGATACCCTTTGTTTGAAAAATTTCAAATGCAGAAATTAGTTTGGTTGTTACTTGTTATCGAGTTTTACTCACACTAATTTACTAGACTGACCCGGGCATTACTCCATGTAATGCTTGGGTCAGGCCGATCATGTTTTCCCAGGTTTAGTTGATATTTTGAAGTTGTGGAGGAGTTGGATGGTCAAGACATATTCATGTATATTTTTCCTCCGCTGTATTACAGAGTCTATATGTTTGTCTATGTAAGGACATGTTTCTACAACTGTCCAAATTTAGGATAAACCTAATGTACACTAATGTCATATATATGAATAAAGATATTTCCTTTTTGCAAAGATCATTGGTGTACTATATATTACTCATTGTGTTGTGAGATTCTATGTTGTTTATTTTTCTTCTATCTTCTACCTTCCTCTTTCGCCCTAACAAATTGATATTTCTGGCACTTGAATGTTCAGCATGTGATACTGAGGACGTATTAGTGTTGATTTTTGAAAGCCGAGAATCCAGTTCGTTACATGGGGATCCATACGTGATTTCCTACCGAGGTATGAGAATCCATGTGCGATTTTGAGATCAGTTGAGGAATCCATTTGTGGTTTCAAGATTCGTTTTAGTTGGAGCCCATATGGAAGATCTGTGTGAATGATGACTTGTGTGCTGGAATGTCGAACGTAGCCTTAGCAGCTGATATGACTAAAACTAGGGTTAGGATTCATAGGCGTAGGTTTAGCAACCCAGATATGATCTTCGAGATGTCTTCAATTCGAATGCTTAAGTTGGTTCGAAGTGGTTTTTGGATAATTCATGCTTATTCGATCCCGGTCTCTTCGAACCAATAATCGATAGTTCCAGTAAACTCAACTTCGATTCTTTTGGAAATTAATAGACAATACATGAGTGCGAAGATCATCTCTTAAGCGTTTAGGTAGGTGGATTTCTTTATTAATTGTCTTAAAAGAACATATTGTTTTTACTTTTACAGTATAGCATCATCGAGGATAATTGTACCACATAATTCTTGCATTTTCCTAGATATTTCAAGTTAAAAATTAGTCCGGATTTGATAGTTAATTATTCAATTATCAAATAAACAAACAATTAAACATAGTTTTAATTTCATTGTAATCCACTAAGCCCATTTTTATTAATCTTCATTAACTAAAACACTTTAATTATTTACAAAAATATTTATATACTTATCTCATACGTACAAATATGTTGTCAAACCATTTAAGGAAGAATTCCTATTCAAAACCATATTAAATGAATCAAAATATGTATTTATTTGATATGTGGATTACTATATAGTAGTTATAGTACATTAAATGTCAAAAACACATGACCAGTATAAATATGACACAAAATATTATTAATCTATATAGTAATCCGGTAAAAGTATAGTAGTAGTCCGGTATAAATATGACCTTAAATAATATAAACTCAGCCCTATAGTGTAGTAGTCTTACAGAAATCATATAGACTAAAAGTTATAAACACCTGCTCCTAATAAAAAAGTAACAATGTTTATATAAAAACTATATGAATTTACCTAATGGAAATAATATAGGTAAATATTGTCCAAATTGCTCATCAAGCTGATAGGTTATAGTCATCCGATATATAGACTAATAATGCATGTAAACACATGTCCAAGAAACAATAGGGCAGCCATGTTACACCACAACAAACTTAACTCCAACAATATAGGTCAGCGTACCCAAATCTAAGAATGTATTGACTCTTAGATGATGAATGAATAAAATGAGTCATCATGTCCTAAGGATCTATCAGCCCATATAGCTAAAACCCCAAGATAGTATAACTTTAAAGGGTAAATCACTTTCACTCTAGTAATCACAAAATTTAACTAACTATCTCATACCAGATAGTGAGATCCAAGTGATTATTACAAGCTAGTGAATTCCACTCAAACTCTATTTAACAAGTTATAATAATAACTTACCGGTTTGTATGGTTCGACCATTTGTTAAATTCCTCATTTCATAAAAAGGAACGAAATCTTAGTAAAATCCCAAATCCATAATAAATAAAACAAAAGATCTTAAATAAATAATTATATATATTCAAAGATATAATTTCCCAAAACCACTTTTAAATTCTTATTTTCACATCAAAGAAGAGTTGTTTATTTAAAGGCTTGAAAACTCTTTCAAAATTATTTAAATAACTTATATAATCAAGATCACTCAAATAAGATAATTTATTTTATATTATCATTTATAAAAGATCAATATATTTTATTTGCCTTTAAAACATCACCAGATTTAAAATATAATTTAAATAACTATTTTAGAGGACTTTATAAACAATTAAATAAAAATAATTTAAAAGCTTGAATTAGAAATCAAATATTGAGATGAGTCAAGAATTTAATATGGTTTAATAAATATATATTTTTTCCAAACAATTATAATAAAAATCCAAAAACGCATGAAATCACATTTGAAAACTTTAAAAACATAGAATCATCCATCAAAAATCATTCACCCATATTCAAAATGAATTCAAACACTGAATCGAACAAAAATAGAAATTCTAAGTTAAGTTCTTCTACAAAATATCATTTATCAATTAGAGAACTATTTTAATGTCTGAGTCGCTCTCGAGTGAACCTCGATCGTACAAACAGTGCACAACAGTTGTAAAATCAAGCTAAAAAAATCAAGTGCATTTAGATGGTTTCAATGTGCATGCAATTTCATAATCAAACGTCGAAACCAATCAAATATTTTAAATTCATAGTTCAACCAATTCGAAAATCAAACCAATTGAATCCATAGCATGCAATTTGAGTAATTTCATTCAACCACTACCAAAAAATTATGCAACTCATAACCCTAGCAAGGTGCAAAAAAGGATATAATCATTCAGATATATATGTGTGAGTTAATAGAATTTGAAACTTCCCCTATTTTTTTCAACAAGCACCAAAATCCCAAATCAATTACTGACCAAAACCCTAGTTACCAATAACGACATCAAGATCATCACTCAACCACCCATTGACCTAAGGCCAATCGCATTGGAGAAAGGAAAGTTTGTGATGGAAGGTATAATTTGATTCATAGTATACCTATTAAAGTATTATTTGATAGTGGCACATCACATTCTTTTATATTTCATTATTTGGTAGATAAGTCAACTAGAACCATCATACCTTGTTACTTCCCTATGGGTTGCGAATCTGATAGGAGGGTAACAACTTTGGGATGAGATGTGACCGTTTAGAATTTGAGTTGCTAGGTCATGCTTTTTCCTACAGTTTATACGTATTTGATTTTATGGGTTTTGAGATTATTTCGGATATGGATTGGTTATGTAGATACGATGCTAGAATATTTTGTTAGGATAGAAAGATATCATGAAGACACCCAATAGTGGTGACCGAGTTATATCTCAATAGAGAATGCGAATTTCTATGTTTATGCTTTATTAGGTGCAACAAAAGTGGAGGATGATGTGAATCAGGATTTTATCGTAAGAGAGTTTGCAGATGTTTTTGAGTCAGCTATGGGACTACCGTCGAGACGAGCTATTGAGTTTCGAGTAGGTCTAGTATCTAGAGCTGAACCCGTAATTAGACACCTAGTAGAATGACACATACCGAGATGAAAGAGTTAAAGGTGTAGCCGGTGGATTTAGAAGGAAAGACTTTTATTAAACCAAGTCGCTCACCTTAGGGGGAAATCGTGGTGTTTGTGAAGAAACCAGATAGGTCGTTGAGATAATGTATTGATTATCATAAACTGAATGAGAAGACGATAAAGAATATATATTTTCTGCCAAGAATCGATGATTTATTAAATCAGTTGAGTGGAGCCAAAGTGTTATCCTAGTTGGATTTGGCGGTAGGGTTCCATAGACTAAGGGTAGCGGAGGATAGTATTCCTTTGACGATATTTCGAACGAGGTATGGTTTGTATGAGTGGTTTGTCATTCCATTCAGTTTGACCAATGTGCCTACTTTCTTTATGGATTTGATGAAATGGATCTTCTAAGAGCATTTGGACAGATGTGTATTAGTGTTTATAGATGACATTTTGATATATTCTAAGAATGAATGAGATCATGAGATTCTTCTTAGAATAGTGCTAGAGATGTTGAGACGACATCAGCTAAAAGTGAAAATTTTCAAAGTGTCATTTTTGGAAGAAAGAAGTGAAATTCTTAGTTTCAGAAAATTGGTTATCCGTAGATCCATCTAAGATCGAAGCTGTTAATAACTGGAAAGGACCCAAGACTGTGACCGACATTTTTGATTAGCTGATATTACCGCATATTCGTTAAGGATTTCTCTCTGATAGTAGCACCCCTAACTGAACTAACCAGAAAGGATATAAAGTTTATATAATCTAGTAAATGTGAGGAAGCATTCTAGAAGATATAACACATATTGACTAATGCACCCATGTTCGTTGTCCCAGATGGTAATCAGGATTTGGTGGTGTATACAAATGCATGTGGAAAAGGATTAGGAGTTGTATTGATGCAAAGAGGTAAAATGATTGCTTATACTTCTCGACCACTCAAACCACACGAAGTTAGGTGTTTGACTCATGATTTAGAGGTAGCAGTAGTAATCTTTGCTTTAAAGGTATGAAGACACCACCTCTTAGGAGAAAGATTCGAGCTATTCACTGATCATAAGTATTTGAGGTATTTATTCTCTCAAAAAGAGTTGAATATGAGAAAGCAAAGATGGCTAGAGCTTTTAGCGACTTATGATTTTGGTATTGAGTATATGTTAGAAAAAGAAAATAAAGTTGTTGATGTACTTAGCAGGAAACATCAGAATGTGGTGTTAGCTATGATAGCAGAATGGGAGGATTTAGAAGCATTGATCACTTGTGGTGTACAGTTAAGATCAATGGCTAGTTCTAGTCCGGAAACTGCCATGTTGTGAAGTTCGACCAATGATGGTTGAAAGGATTGCTTCGAAGCATAAAGATGATCCATTGCTAGCCGAAAAGATTAGAAGGCTTGAAGATGGAACCGAGATTGATGATTTAAAGGATTTTAAACCCAACCGGAGTAAATGGTAAGAAAGAAGGGACAATTATGTGTTTCAGATGTCGGGGACCAGAGGAAGGAAGTTCTTAGGGAATGTCATCGATGGAAGTATACTATTCACCCTAAAGGAACTAATATGTATCAGAATATGAAGAGGATCTTCTTCTAGGAAGGTATGAAAATAGATGCAGGCTTATGGGTAAAGAAATGTTTGAATTGCCAGTTAGTGAAAGCCGAGCATCTGATGTCAAGTGGATTGCTTCAACCTTTAGATATACCGATTTGGAAATAAAATTCTATCTATGGATTTTATTAACGAGCTGCTAGGTCAAATTTCAGAAATGAGAGTATGTAGGTTATAGTGGATAAACGACAAAGAGTGCATACTAAATTCCCGTTAGGTCGATCAGGACAACACATATATGTTAAAACAAAATCTGGTTTAACGTTCAAGATGTGTGTACAAGGAGGCATATCCAAAAAAACTCCAATAATAACCCTTGGTTTTATGATAATTCATAGGATTATTTGAAATACTATTCATAGGTTCAAAAGATAAAATAAGCTAGTCCAAATAACTATAGGATACAGGCTTGATTCATTTTCATTATTCAATCTTGAACATGTTACGAAATGTGCAAATATGCAGTTATCTAATTGCATAGACCCTTGTTTACAAATATATCATCTTTTCCCTTGTTACCAATTATGCTATTAGTTTGTTCTTGCGCTCTCAATGAAGAAAACTTGGAGAAGATCCTAGCCGGAAAAAGTGATAAGAATGAGAAAGAGCTTAAGTGTCCCTTTCGATGAACGGTTACATCTTTATTTATAGTGGTTGGAAAGAGGTAGGCTTGCTTCCTTTGGCAATGTGGGACTTTGATATCTATCTTGGTGATGACTTCAATATGAGTGCCATTGAAGCTTTATGGATGGAAATACATCAAATCCTATTGAATTTGATCTTGTGAACGATTTTAATCTTCATTCATTGCATGGCCTTTGACATTTCCATGGCATTGATATTGTGCAACATCGACAACATGCGAGATTCATAAACTGCGGCATCAATTGACATGTAATGCCTATTATTTTGTCGGTGACGTGCTTCTTGGTGAATTTCCTTGGTTGATGAAGTACAATATCAATAAGATGCAACATTGATGATAGGCGGCTTTGAAGAGAGTCGACATTACTTGAAATGTGGCACTGAAGAGATGCGATATTGAAGAGATATGACATTGATAAGATAAGACATTGATAGGGCGCAAAATTAAAGAGAAGTGGTATTGATAAGCAACGACTTTAGTTTCATGCGACATCATTCACTACTGTTGTATGCCAACATTTTCGTTCTAATGGCATGTGGTCTTGATGAATTAATGCGGCATTGATTGAGTGTAGCATGCAATCATTGTGGCTTTGATTTTTCATGGCATGGGATCAGTGTGGCACTGCTTGAGTGTAACATAGGGGACATGCAGTATCCTCCTTTGCCTTGATTCCACACAACAGCTTCATAGTCTGTAGGTTTTTGACGACTTTTTGCTTGCTAGTTGTTGACCTTCATACTACTAAGGTTCGGAATTTCATGCCGCATTGATGATAATTCATATCGCCTTTGGATTCAATGTCACATCAGCTTCATTTTATCTCCTTTGGAAAATATGTGGATAACATTTGCCCCATTCCTTGTATAAAAGAAGCTTTCTACACTTTAGTGTAAAACCAAAAACTTCACCATTTTTTTCTCTTTCTTTTCAAGGTTTTCTTTCTAACCCTGTTTTCCTGCAAAACACAAAGCAAGCCATGATTTTTATTATTAACTTTTTATATTTTATTTTGGGCAAACCTTTCAGGATTTTGATAAGATCATAAAGGATCTTTTGTTTGTAATTCCATGTTACTTTTGGAGTTTATAGGTTTGCTTGAGGAGGACAAAAATCTATTTAGCAGCAATTTTACTTAAATAAAATCCCATAGAATCAGGATTAGAAAACTATCTGAAATTAGTGATTTCATGAATAGAAAACTTGAAAATTATTTATGAATCATAATTTCTTAAGTAGAAGTTCAGAAAACCAGTTAGAAATATCATAAGAGGAAGGACTTAGAACTCTTCTAGCAATATTGTGAATAGAAGACCTGAAAATCCGCCTGGCAATAATTGAAGAAGAGTAAAAAATCATTTAGCAATAATAATAAATGAACAGAAAACCCATTTGGCAATAATAAGAAGACCATAAAAATTATCTAACAATAATAATAGAAGATCGGAAAATCCATCTGGCAATAATAATGAAAGACCAAAAAATTCATCTGGCAATAACAATAGAAGACCAGGAAACCCATTTGGCAATAATAGGAAGACCAGAAAACTTATCTGGAAGCAATAATAAAATACTAGGAAACTCATTTGGCAATATTAGAAAGACCATAAAACTTATCTGGCAATAATAATTGAAGACCAGAAAACCCATTTGGCAATAATCAAAAGACAAAAAAAATCCATCTGACAATAATAGGAAGAGCAGAAAACTTATCTGGCAATAATAGAAGACCATAAAATTCATCTGGCAATAATAATGGTAGGCTAAAATACAGATCTGACAATAATAATAGATGACCGAAAAATTCATCTATCAAAAATAATGAAAGACAAGAAAACCCATTTGGCAATCTTGGCGGGGATAAGGGCTTTTTCGCCACTTGCTACCATATTAGATAGTGGTTTAGGATTTTCTTTTATTTTTAGGATTTTCTTTTATTTTAGGTGGTTCTTACTCCTTAACCTTGTAGATATTCTTATTTCAACTTCTTTATTCATCCATTGTAGGGAAATATGACCTCAAACATTTGGCGCCTCGCTTTATGTCATCATATTTCCATCATATTGGCATAGTTGGTAAATTTCTTATGAGAATATTCCATGCATAATTTTTTAGATTATCCAATATCCTTTTAGAATGGTCCTTTTTGAATTCATTATTATTTTATCTCGATATCCTTTGTTGATTTTCGGGCATTCGCCTGGCTGCCTTATTTCTTAACTTATTGATCGACTTGAGAGATTGTTCTTTTATTTCTTAATCCTCTGATGGAGTGTCAATAAACATTGATTAGGAGCATTTCTTCTCACGCATAGGAAATACATTCTATTATAGTTTGATATGCCCACAATGTGAGAGGTGGTTCTTTTACCTAGTTTGCTTTTTATAAAGTATTTATCACCTAGAGTTGTCCAATCATTTTCAGTATGAACGAATCTCATTTGGTCTTCATCACTTACCATTTCTCCTTTTTAATCGAAAGGTGGTTCTCTTCCAATACTTATTTTATCTCGATGTAGTGACCATCTCGTCATTACATGTTTTAGTTTTAGTGATTTCTTCTGCTTTGCATTCCTCCACATATTTTAGGTAATTCGTATAGAAATCTTTTCATTGCTCCATTTATTCCTTTTGGCTTTTTGCTATTACGAGCTCAAAGTTATTTTGGATACAGGAATATATATCCATCATTCTGACTTTCCTAATGTTCCTTGATCTTAGGTAAATGGAAATTTAGTTTCCGTTACATGCTTTCCCTTGAGTCTTTAAAATAAAGGTAGTTTCTCTAATATTCGTGCGCTGAAATTAAAAAGCAATTTGCTTATGATCCTTGATTTTTCCTTTCTCAACAAATATTGATTTGATTAATTTGCTCCTTCTGGCCGCTCGTGACGGTAATTCTTGATGAATGCCTTTCCATCTTTTTGAAAATTACTTGAGGTATTCTGATGGCCTGGATTTAGAGATTCTATTTCAGTCGCCTGAAGTCCCAAACTTGGATCTTGCACTCTATTGGGTTACCTTAATAATAGTCATTCCCTTTCTGGTAAATATAAGAAATTTTAAAATCTTAAAATTTATTTTATCAAAACATCCTTAAAATATGGCGATAAAGACTATATATTATTTAATGAGATACTTTGGGCATGCAAATTTTCTTGGGATGGCGATTTTTTTGATGGTATAAAATTTATGAAAATAGGATGGAATATTTAATCTTATACAATTGGCCTAGATAGTAGGTTTCAAAAAATTTGAAACTTTTAGAAAATTCCTTTTCAACAAATTGGATAACCATAAGAATAGATTTTTGGAAATTGGATCCATAGAAGGGGTTGGCCACATCTTCGATCCAAGGATCTAAATCAGTTGCTATTAGAAGTGATGAGCATGGTTGTAGGAGTTAACCTTTTGAATTGAACATTCTATAGATAACTCGTTGTCCTAAGTAAGAAAACTTAAATTCCCATTTTGGCATTTAAATCCCGACCATACAAAAAAAATCTTCCCAAACTTCATTTTTTCAGTATAGAATCCTAAAATTTATCCACTAATGGAAATTTTTGAAAATTTAAACTTTTCAGATATCTATTCATGGTAGATTAATCTTCATTTCATCCTAATATGATATTGGTTCCAAAATAAGATAACATATAAACACTTTGATATAATGAACTTCGGTATTCTTTATTTTCGAAATTTGTAAATTTTCGAAGTCATTTTTCAAAACAATTATTGTTTCTGAAAGCCTAATATATTTGAAATCATGTGCAGGGTTTTATATTTTTGAAACTGATTCACGTATATGCAACTGAATATATAAAAAATTGAATATGAAACTTTATATACATTTAAAGCTTTATGTGTTTGAGGATTTATATATGCTTCAAATTGGAATTCATATATTTTGAAATATATATATTTGAAATTTCTATATATACAAAACCATATATATGTATGAAAATGATAAAATTAAAAATATACATACACACCAAAATCTGACATATATAAAGGTGTATATGTTTGA
Organism: Allium cepa; assembly: GCA_030765085.1. Taxonomy (NCBI): domain Eukaryota; kingdom Viridiplantae; phylum Streptophyta; class Magnoliopsida; order Asparagales; family Amaryllidaceae; genus Allium; species Allium cepa. The sequence goes on from CM060945.1 coordinate 504,628,830, forward strand.
AGCCGAATGTACTTGCAGCCGCATGTATTAAAAAATGTCACATACTCAAGGTTGCACATTTTACGAGATTCGTATTTATTTGAGATTAATCTCATACATTTCAAAACTATATATATATATATATATATATATATATGAAACTTGACGCATTTCTCAAAATCATACATATAGGGAATTGTTTTTATTTGAAACCCCGAACATATGAAACTATTTACATAGAAAACTATATATATATTCGAAACTAAATTTACTTGGTGCTTGCTTGTATTTGAATTTTAATTCCCTTCCATAAGCCTGTCATTTCCAAAACCTTTATGTATGAGATTGATATGCTTAACAGCTTATATATATGTTCGTAGAAATGGTGTACATTGAAACTTATTTCGGACACTTTATACTAAAAAGTTGAGATGTAACTTCGAGACTCACCTATGAAAAAAACTGTACATCCAGAAAATTTTATATATTTATTGAAATTAAATGATACTTACAGTTTGTATTTGTCCAAGACTTGTATATTAAACATTTTACATACTCAAAATTGTGGTATGTACAACCTTATTATATATGAAACTGACATGTATTTAAAAGCTAGAGATATCACAAACCATGTAACCTTGAATTAGAATAGGAATAAAACTATTTATATATGAACCTGCAACATTTTCAAAACCATATATATATATATATATATGAGATTGATTATATATTTTCAAAAGCTTGGTACATTTACAATTATGCACATGCAAAAAACCGTTTATATTTAAAACATTGCATTATTTGAATCTTTCAAAACTTCCTAACATATATTTATAATTATAATGCATATAAAACTGAGTATGCGAAATTTATATATACTCAAAACTAAAATTCATTTGAATATTATATGCATTTGAAATTTATACATTTTCACAAACATGGTATACTTAACACTTTTTCAAAATCTGTAATATATATTTGAAGCTTTTTATTCAAAAGCTTTATTTATGAAACCAAGTGTGTGTGTGTATGTATATATATATATATATATATATATATATATATATATATAACAAACTTATGTGTTTAGCCATATATATATAAACCCATACATACTTGCAATTGCTTATTTTCAAAAATCACGTATATTTAAGACTCACATATAAGAAACTTTGCATGGGCAGGATTATAAATACTTGAGGTCTCAATGAGTTCGAAATCATTACACATTAAAGAATATGGTATATAAGACTCTATATATTTTGTAACTCAAAACATATACAAAACCAATGTAAAACCTGTATATACACCACAAGAAAAAAGGCATTTTTCGACGGCCGAAAACCATCGGAGGCTGTCGAAAGCCGTTGGAAAATGCCGTAGGAAAATAAGGCATCGGGGTGCAGGGTTTTCGACAGCTTCCGACATATCTCGCCGTTCATATTTCTGATGGCTTCCGATGGCTTCCGACAAATTCCGACAGATTTTGACACTTGTCGGAAGCAGTCGGAAACTGTTGGAAAAATTGACCTGAAAGCGGTCAGAAGCCGTTGGAAAAATATAACCTGAAAGCTGTCGGAAGCCGTTGGAAATATGCTGCAATTTTTTTATATTTCTGTTGCAATATAACCTTCAATCCACATTTCCCATACAAACACTATTCCATCAATACTGCAGAATCCAATATATAATATTCCAACCAAATATATAAAACTAAACTATACACAATTCACCAAACATATAAATACATAAAATTAAGTCAAAACACGTAATTTTACAAAAAAACAGCTAAGCGTATCATAACATAGTACATAAATCAACAACTACCTCCACCATCTACCAAATCATACAAAACTGAAAAAAACATACCGACCAAAGCAATCAATCAATCTCCTCCAGAACTAGAGCCAACAGAGGAAGGGAAGTGGCCACCATACTGCTGCATGTACCCGACAATACGCTGGTCCAGCAACTGTGTGGTCTTTATGGCCTACCGACGGTTCTGCTCCTCTAACTGCGCCACTTTAGCCTGCGAATCTTCGATCTCTGCTAGATCGATCTGAGCTCTAGTCTGCCTACCCCTTCTCTTACTACTGTCTTGTCATTAATATTTAATTTAGCTGTGTGATCTCCGTAAATGTATGTACAGGTATATGAATGACTAGCAGTGTGATAATGTTATTTAATTTAGTTTATGCATGTTTATGTAAGTGTATGTGCATGTTGATAACATCTTAGATTGTGGTGACACCAAATAACTATAGTGACAAGATTGTTGATTTGTATTTTGAAATACTATAACTTTGGAAAATTTTAGCATAAGTAAAGTAATGTAGGGAAGGATGAGAGCAATAAATTTGAAATTGCTCTGTTTTCTATCTCTCAAATGAGAGGGAGGTTGGCCAATTTATAGATACGAACAGTTGTGTCACCCAGCAAAAGGTATAACTATTTTGAAAGGAAATGACTAATTTCAAAAAATGGTATGTAAATTGGTTAAAGAGGGCCATGCGACTAAACCATGAAACTGTAGACTGAATGAAGCTGACAGTGTATTGGACAAATATCAACTAATACAAAACATTGTTTTTTATTTTAAAAAATTACTCATCATTTGAACTTAGAATTTACACATATTAGATGATGGAAAAAACCATTAATTGATGTAGTTCCCATAGCATAAACCGCCATTTTTTACCTGAAATACTAATGGCCTTTATTTACAAATTATTGCAGCCATATGTAACCTACTCTAGTAAAGTATTTGTACTTCATATTTGTATGTTCATTTATACTTGTTAATCAAGATACTAGTTTTAAAATGAAGAAAAAATTAGCAATAAAATAATTTATGTTGATGCAAAATAATTTTATCGTTGTATTATTTTATTTCAAAACAAATGTACAAGTACTCGCTCAATTCAAAAATCATATGTTACTCGAGTATTTTCAAAAATGAACCCACATGTTGCATTAGTCGCTAATAAATAAATATAAATATGTCGTTAAAAGCACCTAAGGCTTTTATGGAAAAGTCACTCCATTTCAAAACTCTGTCCATTACCATTTTGTCGCATTCGAATATTTTTCTGTTATTTAATGCAATAAAATCAAAGCTACAATAATATACTCATTAATGAGGTTCTAACCATTACTTATGTATAATGTATACATTTGAAAATACGTTCTTTTGGCCGTTTTTAAATTGTGATTCAACCATTTTGTTAACAAAAATAATTGTACGTTACATTACAAGATATCACTGCTTTTGATCTCTTTAACAGTAAATGTGACAAATTTATGCAAGTGTACAGCATATATCAGGCAAACTAAATTAAATAACATGTCTTTTTCGTTATTTTTTTTTGAAATGACATTCAAGTAACGAATTAATATATTTTAGTAATGCATAATGCTTTCATAACGAAGCGATTCAAAACCAATGTACTGAATTTGAAAGCTATATGATACCCAATATATTATTTACTTACCACTTGATTGCCAAATCCGTATCGTCTGCCATGCTCCCATAATTGACTCAAAAATAGCATCTTCCTCATCAGTCGTCAGCTGATCTCGACCCCCATCAGCAAGGAGTTTCTAACACTATTCCAAACTTTTCCTGCATTAACAAATTAATATCATCGTATCTTATTTCATTATATTTTAACAAGTATAAAAATTACTAATACTGCATAAAATGAAATATGCTTACATGGCTCTTGCTGGATTTATCGTCATGCCATGTATATGAAACTATCCCGTCCGGATTTACATGCTCAACAGCATGCGTACAAGTAAACGCTTCCATATAGCCCATGGGACCATGCGCATCAACTTCCTGAAATTGATTTTTACATACAATTATTGTGCATTTAAAATTATATAGCACAATCTATTTACAATTTTCATTCAGTATATTTACCAACTCCCGCCGATACTGCTGAAATGACTTTGACCCTCCGCGATGAGTGGTGGGATTTTTATTTCTATTTGCAAAGTTTCTTTCCGACTCTGCCTGTACATTCAAAACTTATTACATTATTTATCGATCATGTATTTTTTAATATTTACTACCAGTCAAATAATATAAAAAAATTAGTATACTTGCCTTTGTCCCGTCAGTTTCCCACTATCCCAATCATACTTTCCATACGCTCTCCCCAGTCCAACGTGGTTTCTTACCTGATTTCTTGATTTCGGATATCGAGTCCCTATAGTTTTTACGCATCTTCTTCATCCAATATTCTCGTGCCAACTGCATATCGTCTGTCCGAATGTCTATCTTAGCCTGTATTTCACATTTATATTATGACAAGCAGAAGATGTTTTCAATACGGCAACTCCTAAAAAATATTTTGTTTATACCAGTTATGAACAATCGATTTGCCTCCAATTTCTGTTTGCACTCCAGTTTCTTATATCTTTGGATAGTCCCTAACAAGTTCATATATATCTTCGCTTGACCATATCATCGGTGGTTGTCCGTTTTCTACTCTATTAGCTAAAAAGTTTTTCTTGTCTCCTATGAAGGGATGATTTACATGGAGAAAATATCGATTACAGTCAAACCATGATATTTACTTACTATGAGGTAAAGAAAATGCTCGTGTTTCATCTATGCAATATGGACATGCTAGAGGACCGGCATTATTCCATCCTGAAAGCATTGCGTAGGCAGGAAAATCACTTATAGTCCACAACAAAGAAGCAAACATACGAAAAATTTTCTTGTTAGACCCATCGTATGTTTCTACTCCTTCATTCCACAGTAATTTTAACTCCTCAATCAACGGTTGTAAATATACATCGATTCCTTGTGTCGAATTGTTGGGGCCAGGAACGACAATAGTATGAAACATATATTGCACTTTCATACACATCCATGGAGGTAAATTATACGGTGTGATGATAATGGGCGAGGATGAATATTTAGAACCAAATTGAGAAAATAGAAAAAAACCATCCAAACATAATCCTAATCTAACATTTCAACTCTCTAATGCAAAATTTGGATACGTTTTATTGAAATGCTTCCATGCTTCTCCATCGGTCGGATGTGTCAACGTACCATCTTTCTCCGTTCTCACACTATGCCATCTCATATTAGATGCATTACAGAAGATGCATATAATCTTTGAAGCCTTAGAGTGATGGGTAAGTAATGCATACGCTTGTACGGAACTTCCTTCCCCTTCTTTTTTCTTGGTTTGTATCTCTCCAGATTAAATTTTTTACGATTTCTAAGATTTTGCGTCTTCTTTACAAAACAACATGCAACCTTTTAAACATGTATCTATTTTCTGATAAGGTAAACCAAAAGTGGACATAAGTTTTTTAAACTTCATAGTGATTTTCACACAATAGATTATCGAGCGGCATATGTCTTTTTGCAGCTTGTACAATAGCTATAGACCCAGCTTCAGTGATGTTGTATTTTGACTTCATCGCAATGTATTCTGCGATTACTAACAGCCGAGTGCCGCTTTTTCAACCATCCCAAATAGGTTTCTTAGCAGCATCTAGTACTACGTTTGAAAATCGACATCCATACTTCACTCGTATTCGAATGTCGCAGATTCAAACGTTCGAATCCGATTCGCTGTAGCTTATAACACATTAAGTACAACAACACAATGGAAAAAAATGAATATATCATTGATATACAATGGATACGACATCTGATACAAATGAATATCAGCACTATCAAAGGCAATATACACAGTAGCAAATATAACACCAACAACAAAAACTTCAAAGAGATCCAACGTCCAAACTGCAACTCCAATTCTAATGCTCCAAAACCAAATAGCTCATCCCAAAAGCTTCGAAGAATCCAATCCAAAAGCAGTTATATCCAACCCACAAGCTCGAAACACCATCACGTTGAACTTGAGCAAGGTCAGTCATCCAAAGACTGAAGGCTACCGAATCTACACCTACTATTTGATTGTCCGAAAATCCCAACTCTAGACTGCCCTCGAGTTAGACCGAGTATTACGGATTTTCAAGTAAGGACGTTCTGGTGCTCAGGAGGCAAGTTAGATGGTAGGAATGTATGGAGAATATTCTACTGTGATATATTGTTATTTAGCTGGAACAAGTTATTTTAACTATTCTAGTGATTGTGAAATGTTGTAACTCTGATGCATTATGGTAAATAACTGATATAGTTTTTCCCTGTATAACTGTTATTTTTTGATATTATATTTTGATCCGCTGTGAATGTGAGATTATGTGTCTTGTTTTTGTTTCTTCTTCTATCTCTTTTCTTCTTTTCCTAACTATCTAGAATTTTGGGGATATAAAATCCAGGTAGAAATTATAATGATCCTGACTCGACCTTCAAAAATCGACACCGAATACATCACCCGTATTCGGATGCCGTAGATCCAATGTCGAATCTGGTTCGCCAGAGCTTATAACACATTAAGTACAACAACGAAGCGGAAGAAAAAGAATATAATATCATTGATACGCAACATATACAATATTTGATGAGTATGATACAACAGATCCATAAATATCAGAGCAGAAAATAATAGTAGAGTATGTCACAGTGGAAAGAAATTTCCAACTTGATCTCCAGGAGAGAAAGGAAGAATCCAAAACTGCATTCCAACGCCAAAATTCTAAAACCAAATGGCTTTACCCCAAAAGCTTCGAAAACTCCAATCTGATTAGCTCGAACAACCATCAAGCTGACTTAAGCAAGGTCAATAATCCAAAGACTGAAGAAGATTCCAAAGGCTAAAAGCTAACAAATCTACACCTAATACTTAATTATATGAAAATCCCAACTCTAGACTGCCCATAATTTTCTTTTACTTCAATATTTGGTTCTTCAACATTTCCATCATCGTCATCAGCTTCAACCATAGGAAACATTGATCGTGCTGCATCTTCGACCATATTTTCTATACGGGTCATCGTAACTACTTCGTTAATGACACTTTCAGACTCTACAGATGTATTTGCTACAACTTCTCCATGCTGATCCCAAATATAATACCCGGGTACGAAACCCTTTTGGCATCAATGAACTTTCACAATATTTGGTAACATATACTTCAAAGGTCTACACCTACTACACGGACAACGAATTTCTAGATCGCTTCTATTATTACTTAAAGCGAATTTAACAAATACGTTTATACCATTATAAAAATCTTCTTTTATTGAGCCTTTCAGTCCTTTTCTTTGGTACATCCATCTCCTCCGATCAACAAAATTATCAATCATTTTTCCTATTTGAGAAAATGAGTCACAAGTTCAAGATTTAATATTTATTTTCAAGAATAAAAATTCGAAAAAAATTATTTTCATGGTCATATAATATTTGAATTTAAAGAACTATTTCACAAATTAAAAAATATTATATGACTTATTTTATTTTTTAACGTATTGATACAAAATTTTGTACAAAAAGATATTTTTTCCCATGGTCAAGCATCCAACTTCCCATTACAAACATAGTAAGCATTTACATTTCATATATTACCTCGTCTCAAATGATTTAACAAAATTTTAGCAGCATTTCCCTTTTGTTCCCCGCATTGTACACAAATGGGTATACGCAGGAAACGAAAAAGAAAAGTTAGGCCGAAATTTTATGAACCGTTTGAGGCGATGTAGTATACAAAATGTAAATGCTTACTGTGTTCATAACTTGTCCAATACAGGAACAATCCAACAAACATTGCACTAGATGAGTATAAATGACCGTTTTTTGAAAAAAAACGACTATTTATATAACGATCATGTACAACGCTCATCAGACGGGGCCAAAAACTCTCTAAGGGACATTAGTTAATTAAATGTGCGCATTTTACTAAAAAAAACAGTTTCACTAACTGTATACACACACAAACACAAATTACACATACTCTTTAAAATTTCACGGTAACATATGAATAGGTATACCATGGGATGCTATAAACCATTATTACGCAATTTGAAACAATTGCAATCACTAATTAGCTCTAATTTATCATCTTATACAAATCTAGATTTAGGGCAATAATTAGATTTCTGCCCAAATTAAGATATTATACCTGAGATTGAGAACAATATAGTTTGCTTAGATAGCCTGTAGGATCCGGAAGCTCGAAATTGGAGATTGAAAGCTTGTAGGAGGGATATAGGGGGTTTTTGATAAAAAAATTCATGCCGCAAACTGAAGAAGAAGAAGGCTTGGCTGGGCCTGTAATTCCTGAATTTCCGATGGCTTTTGACGGCCGCCGACGGCGAATCGGAAGTCGTCGGAAATTAGCCGTCGGAAGCCGTCGCTGCGTGCTATCGGAATATTAGCCTTTTTTAGTAGTGATGTTAAGCTCTCTTGTATGAAAAACTCAATATACTTTAAATTGTGCTTCTTTAAAATCATATATATATATATATACATACATTTGAAATTAAAATATACTTAAAGCTCACATTTTCATAAACCTGGTACATTCAAAACTATATATATACATGAATCTTGAAATCACATTTGCGTAGGACCTTATTCTTTCAAAGCCAAAATATATATATTGGATGCATATGCAAAACATACATATTTGAGAACCTTCATATGTATATCTGAAACTAAATATATTTGAGGCTTAACTACATATATACATGTACACAAAACTCTTATATTTTAAAACTTGACACAGTCAGGTATTTGAAATTTAGTACTTTTAAAAATTTTCATGTATATTTAAAGCTTTGTGCTTTTAAAGCCTAAGTAAATACAAAGCCCGATAAATATATGTACACAAAACTCTATATAATTGAAACTATGTGCCTATGAATACCTGTATATAAGCTATACGAAATTTACAAGCCTGTATGTTATAAAATCCCTTCAAATTCCTTTGAAATCATCCTTATTTTTTAGGATAATTTTTTTATGCCGGATTTGAAAACATATTACAAATTTAGGCCAATTGGAAACTAATTACAAAACTAGATCGCCACATAAGATGCCACTTGTACAGGTGGCATTTCACCAGTACATGTATAATATATAAGCTATATTGGTGGCATTTGTGATGCCGCTAGTATGCGTCATTTTAGATGTCGTCACTGTCTTCTGCTTTATTAGGAAGCCACCTCTTTTAGTTTTGGCTTCTTCCACAAATATTCAAATCTACAAAAATTCTAAAAGCCAAAATCGCTAAAAGATTTACAAAGTGTAGTTAAATCTTGATTGGAATCAGGTAGAGCCAAGGAGCAACATCTAATTCTTCCTCTTGAACAAGGAATTGGCTATTGCCGTTATGTTATTTTGGAAACCTTAGTTCAATAAAAATATATTCTCATTTGATGTTTGATAACATATGATAGTAGGTAACGAGTTGATCAAATGAATTATAGAATGGCTCCCAAGTGTGTACAACGATCTGTTATTATGATGGCAAATTGGTTTTTGACGAACTTAATTGTGGAAAATATGTAGATGGGTCGTGTAAACCAGCTAAAGTGTTGAAAGGCTATAATTTGGCGTAGCTAAAAGAGTCAATTTATAAAGAGACCATGATAAAATCTGAAGCATTTGACATAGAGTTAGTGTGTAACTGGCCTACGGATTCAGGATCGAAAACCATTAAAATAGCCTACGAGATGACGTGGAGCTAATGTTTTCAGCGACATTGAAATCAATAGAGCTATTTGTTGGGAAAAGTAGGCATTTGTGGAAGAACCCGTATAAGAACAAGTAGTTAATAATGTAATTGAGGACCACCGAAGAATGGTTGAGGCAGTAAGTATCAGTCGTGGTACTGCATCTTCGACTTTTAGTAATCCAACAATGACAGCGATCTACGGTAAATAACAAGCCCTATATAGATATCCACAGTGTATGAGTTATTGTAAAGATTAAACGATTTTCGACTCACGAAAGTCGACAGTAATACGTCCACTGTATCAACTGCCGAAAATTCAAAGGCCGGAAAACCAAACCCTTAGGGTTTAAGAAGAAGAAAACGATAGAAGAAGTAAGAAAGGAAAATGAAGAAAACAGAAATAATACCAGAATCTCACAATCGCAGCGGAACAACATATAATAGATAAATGAATATCTTTAAAACAAAGAACTGCGTCAGTTATTACATTACATCGCATTACATTATCAGAGTTTACAACAACAAACAGCGGAAAAGAAATACTATATACTAGTTGATACGCCATGCCATCCAGCTTGCCTCCAGATCTCCACAGTAACTCCTAAATTCCAGAATGACGTGATAACCTGACTCTACACTGCCCATGTGGAAATTGGTGGGCACCCAGAATTTAGGAAGGAAACAATAAACTCCAGGTCAGTCATGGTACTGGTGTGAGAACTTAAACAGTTTATCTTTTGAAAACAAACAAAGAGCTATTTTAAAATAGATCCGCAATACTTTTAGAAAATGTAACTACCATAAGGCCTCCCGCACACACACACAATGCAAAAACAGAATCGGAGGAGATTTCTCCTTATGATAGTCAAACAAGCTTGATATGAAAAAATTTCTTTGATATTATTATTATTATAAGTGCACGGTGGAAAACTTTTTGAAAGTAAAATGTAAATCTTAGCCAACATATGACCATTATCGTATGCCTACTATAGCTATCATATTCAATAGCACGTTACCGCCACATTCCATGGCAAGTTATACAACTAGAAATGTACAAGGGTCGTATTGTTTCTTAGATTTTCCAACAAATGGTCAGGCCAAGGAACTTCCCATTGCCACATGGGTACGCCTCCGGAGAGAGGCCCCGAGAACCTAACCGGATCTCTGCCAACACAAGGTCGGGTTACCTCTGCAAAAGTAGGTAACAACTGACGCGAGTATGTCATCCCCCGGTTGTAAACAACCTTAATTTGAGGATCCTCAACCAACATCAATCACAAAGTCATATATATTTGCGACATCCACCAAAGTTAAGTTTTGGGCTCCTTACCATGATACCACTTCTATCCAGAAGGAAATGCACATACCCTAAGGGGTGCTACTCCCTAAAACCTTGCTGCATCTTTCCTGTTTTGACCATTTTCGTGGTGTGAGGTCCGACGAAGTCTCGTCCACAAAGCTACGCTTTTCACAAAAGCTATGCTTTGAACAACAAATGATCAGCAGAACTTCGTATGCCACATTACCAAATTGGGAATGTATTTCTAGTAACCATCAACTACATAACCTCTGAGCTCGTACGTCTCAGAGAAGGGGTTAAGATAAAAGAATTCTCCGCCACCAACAGAAATGTATTTGATAGAAACCAGCTTTACATCCCAAATTTGTAACGTCGGACACACATCCATACAAGTCCGTTCTGAGATCGAACAGAACCGAAGGCACTTCCAAAGAATCCCTTGCAATCCGGATATTCACTAATCATGACCAGACTTCCCATCACAAAGGTTGATAAAATATCTATATCGGAGATCAGCCGATGCAGAGACATTCGACGGTAATCCTTCCGTTTTCGAAAATATCCGGTCTTCAACACCGGTCTTCAAATGCCGTCCATTACGACGTATCCCTATTCGGAATGGGATTCATGACCCAAAGGTCCTCTCCCGGCTGAACCGAATAACGAGCGCTTATTTAAAAATAAGTGTAGCACTCAAATTCAAGCAAATCACAACAAATACCCATTTAAAGGTAGATATTGATAGTCGGTTATTTAACTATCAATAGATATGCTCAACATAACCAGATTCCAAATAATTTTCCCAAATTATTTATTTTCCAAAAATATTTTTACAAGATATATTTTTCCACACTTCAACCATTTGAAAACAAATTTCAAACCACTTTTCACCTTTACAACTTTTGAAAACAAATTTCAAATCTTTTTCCTTACGCGGAAACACTTTCAAATATTTATTCATTTTCGTTTCAAAATGGTTCATTTAAACCAATTAAATAAATCCTTACCGATTCATTTCAAATTTACGTTCCAAATCCGTAAATTTATTTCCACACTTCAAAAAAAATCAATGTTTATTTTTAAACAAATTTCCCTTTTCTTTATACATTCCATGTGAATTAACATTTCCAAAATATCTATTGATATACGATTTTCAAATCGATTTCAAATATTCACTTTCAATTTATTTTTAAAAGGTAAAATCTCAAAACATTTCACTTCATATTGGAAAATATTTCCATACTTATTTAATAATAAGTAATTCACAAATCTATTTATTTTCAACATTTGGAAAATATTCAATATACTTAAATCACAATTTGGTATATATTTTATTCTTTAAGGAAAACATTCTCTTAAACACATTAATTTGAGTCAAAATGAATGTTGCGTAAAACATCGTTACGACAACCCAAAATCACTAGTATAGGGATTCGAAATTAAGATAGATATATAAATCCCAATACTATATAATGCATTTCCTTTTGAAAATCATTTACTATAACAACAGTGTTATAGTCCACCATTCCCATTTAATTTCTCAAAAACGTCTATTTCAACAATGAATGTTGGAATCTATGATTTCGATCCTTAACCCATTTTAAAACAACTTTAAATCGTTTTAATCCTATTTAAAAGGTCACTTCCTAAAACATTTCTTTAATATATTATTCACTATCCAAAATCGTGAATATAAATCACTTACCAAATTCAACACTTCGACATATTTTAATTTAAAGGATTATCCACTGTCCAAAATCGTGGATATATCTCCTTTAATAAGCTTTCATATTTACTTATCAAATTCAATTGATTTCGGATTTATAAAACAATGTTTATAAATTCACATTTATATATTTTATAAAAACTTCAACTTATAAAATCCCTTAATTAACAAATTCTATTTATATCTCATTTAAATGCCAAAATCCAACTTATAAGTTAATTATTTATAAATCTTTTATTTTACAGAATTTATTCATTTTATAACTTCACAATTCATAAATCTATAAACTTCATTCACTTATGAAATCTATTTATGCTTCATTTTAACACTTATAAAAACTTGTTTTATAATTCCAATATTTTAATTTATAAAAATCAATTTTATAAATCTTTTATATAAACTGTTTATAATAATTCAAAAATCCCAATTTAAACCATTTTACAAAATAATCAACTACTTATTTCAAAAATCACATTTTTGTTATATTTCACAAAAATCATAATTTCTATAACATAAAAATTATAACGTTTATTTATTTAAAATGAATCAATCCCAAAATTCAATAAAATGTATACTTTCAAAAATCACTAGAAAAACCTTTTAAATTCGAAATCGTTACTTTAACATTTTTAAAACTCCAAAAATAGGCCAAATGCTGCAACAACACTAAATATAACAATCACGGCATCCAAAAAACATCATATATCAATATGATAACAGAATATATCTCAAATATCTGTAAATAAATCAATACTGTTGAGGAATCCAGTTGGATCCTCCAACCTGTTTCCCTGCATCCGAAGATGTCAGCATAATACCAATTCCGTTTCAAGATGGAATATCGCGGTATATGGGTTTATATAAAATATTATCCGCTATTATGCGGCGCAATAGGGTCACATCCTCTATATAATGGGGGAAATCAACTTCAAGTACATATATAATACCAATTCCACTTCAAGATGGAATATCGCGGTATATGTGTTTAATATAATAACCTCCGCTTAATATACGGCGTATAGGGTCTATTTCAATACAACAGATAGCAATTTATCATCCAAGCATACAATCAACACAATCAAGCAATTTTAAATCTAACTATTTAAAATTTAAATCGAAACAATTCGATTGAGTGAGAAGTTCTCACCTTGCTTCCAACAACAGTTGCAGAGTTTAAAATTATTTTGAATAATTTTAAACGTGCGTTTAATTTTACCCAAAATTCAAACTATCTCCAATCAACTCCAATAAGCTCCATTGCGTAGTGCTCGTCCATACGAACCCAACGCAAGTTGTTTCGTGCGAAACGGACCTCGTATGGAAAAGTTATTGCATTTTAAAGTTTGAACGAATTAATATATATATATATATAATAATTTTACTATTTTCTTTTAATTTTTAAACCTTTAACACATCAAGGCCGTTCATTCCATTGCCTCTGCATCCAGCCGCACATCGCTTCCTTCCTTCTCTTGTAACGAATGCACGCGCGTGACCCATGGCCGCCGCTACAACCCTAAATCATGCGACCACCCCCTGCAGTTTGAAGACGATCGAACACCGCCGAATGGAAGCACGTATCGAGCTCAACCTATACCATAAAGGCGTGGAACTCGGCCCCCTCTATGCCAAGATTTTGACCCACGAACGGCGCGCGTTTGAACGTAAATTGCCGACGATTCGTCGCCTTGATTTCGATCATAGCTGTTGAAGTTTGAGATCTCATGTGCTTAACATTTCCCTAGTTGAAAGATTTTCGTGATTGTCGACAGATTGGAAGAAAATTGAAGAGGAAGTATGGAGCATTTCTGGCCATTGGAAATGAAAATGGCGGCCTGACCTAAGTGAATTAGGGTTTGTGAAAAATGAAATGTTAGAGGTGCTTTTATCGAAAATTCCCAAAACACTATTAACCCAAAATTTTTCCGAACTCCAAATGAAGCGTGCCGCCTGGCGTTTATAATGTTTTACCCCTATTCTGAATGCAATGGAATATATATCAGGAGCCAATTCGATCAAATTTGGAAGATAGGTTTTCAAATCGACTATTTTAAATTTAAAATTCACTTAAACTGATTTCTACGCGTTTTAGCTTGCCCCGGACAAACCGTAAATCTGATTGACATGAAATTCGAAACCTTATAAAATATAACATTACGGATCCGATGAAACTGGTTTCGTCGAAATCGAGGCTGTTTGAAAAATGGCTATTTTTACTCGTCAATTAAATATTAAATATTAAATTTCTGCAAATTAACTTTTGATTCAGTTTTAAAAGTTTTATAACGTCATTCAAACTCCAATATGATTTACTACAACTTTACAAATCAATTTAATCACATTAAACCCAATTTCCATTTATTTCTATAATTTCACATATTAAATTATCAATTTAATTATCCAATTAAATCTAGATATTCGAAATAAAATTTATTCGACTTACAAATTTTACTTGTTAATATTTAAAATCAATTAAATAGACGAATTTCAAATGACAGAAATTCTGGGTCGTTACAAACTTCCCCCTTAAAAGAATTTCGTCCTCGAAATTGCCAAGTAAGAAAAAGTACAGAATCCATTAACTTTTCAAAACCATTTGTTCAAACTAAATTTCAAATTCATTTAAGCATTTTAACTTTTTCAAAATTCATAGTTAAACTTCTCACAATAACTTTACTAAGTTTTTTAAATCATAATTAGTTATCTTTTCAAAACTAACTATATCGTTTAACTTTTCACTCCAAAATCAAAGTTATAGTTTTCAAAAAAAATCAATTTTCTCAAAACTATTCTAACGCCTTAAATTTTTGAAAAATTTCGCCAGCGTCTCCTTTGCGTGGCTAGCTTGGTACGACGATAAAAATGGCACCACGGCCCCCCAGATTTCAAAAAGAAAAGAAAAAGCCAAGTGGCTGGACAAGAAAATCATCAAACTTCATACTTAAATATAAATACATATCTTTTGTCGAGCAATTCAAAGTTTTTATCTTCGAAATCAAAATCCCAATTTCCTTTAATACACCTGTATATCCTGCTAACCATAATATCCATTTTCATTCAATCTCACATTATCAATTTCATTTGAATTCAATTTACAATTTCAATTCTTTTTTCCTTTTGTTCGTTCCCAAACACAATACAATTCACTATTTCGGTTTGTAACCACTTATATTCAAACTGGATTTCAAATACCATATGAATTTTATTTACCCTTCAATTATAAATGTTGAATTCAATTCATTTCAACCCATATTTAATTTATCATTTCTTCAATTAGTTTTACTTACTAATTTTATTTTAATACTTAGCTTCATTTGATTCAACTTGACAAATTTTCAATTTACTTGCAATTGTAAATTCATTCATTCATAAATTTATTTCCATAATTATTTTTATCAGATTCCAGAGTCTTTCCAACATTTCAAAACCGTTTTTGAAACCAATTCAAATTATCCTTTGAGTTTCAAAAACCAAATCCAAATTTTCCTAACAACTTCCATTTAAAACAACTTGGCAGCAATCCCTCTTTTGGAAACCCGAAAATGAACACCGATGATGCTACAGTCATCACCGAAGTTATTTTCCTGCGACGAAAAGAGTTTAGAGCTTTTATCCCTCCAAAAACATTTTTCCAAACCCTTGAAAACTATTTTTTCAAATATTCCTCTAGAATTTTACTTCAAATTAAAAATCACATTTACAATATATATTCTCCAGTTCTATTTGTATGTGAATTTATTTCTTAACTTTGGAGTTACGATTCCAATTTCTTTTTCAACATTAATGATAATAATTTAATATCATCACTTTCTAGCAACCACGAAATCATACATTATAATAATTCACAGAAAAGTCTTTTTTCTCTCTTTTATATACGAAAATAATTTAGGTAAAATTATTTCATTTACCCTATTTTAAAACGATATTGTGTCGATTTGTTCTGTACAAGTGTTTAGAGATTCCTATCAATAACGTTAATTACACGTATTGACCAGAATCCATATACCACCCAACAAACCAATCATCAAAATAAAAAAAATTATATTCACGAACAAATACGCGCTCGTGTCTATGATTACACTCACACTCATTCTAGAGTTCCGCTGACTCTATCTCTAATGAGTAACACCCAACAGAGCCAAGGTTGTTACTTAACCAAATGCTATGATACCAAATGTAAAGATTAAACGATTTTCGACTCACGAAAGTCGACATTAATACGTCCACTGTATCAACTACCGAACAATCGAAGGCCGGAAAACCGAACCCTTAGGGTTTAAGAAGAAGAAAAGGATAGAAGAAGTAAGAAAGGGAAAAGAAGAAAACAGAAACAATATCAGAATCTCACAATCGCAGCGGAACAACATATAATAGATAAATGAATATCTTTAAAACAAAGAACTATATCAGTTATTATATTACATCACATTACATTATCAGAGTTTACAACAACTAACAGTGGAAAAGAAATACTATATACTAGTTGATACGCCATGTCATCCAGCTTGCCTCCAGATCTCCACAGCAACTCCTGAATTTCAAAAGACTGCCCGTGTGGAAATTGGTGGGCACCCAGAGTTTAGGAAGGAAACAATAAACTCCAGGTCAGTCATGGGACTGGTGTGAGAACTTAAACAGTGTATCTTTTAAAAAAACAAAGAATTATTTTAAAACAGATCCGCAATGCTTTTAGAAAATGTAACTACCATAAGGCCTCCCGCACACACACACAATGCAAACGCAGAATCGGAGGAGATTTCTCCTTATGATAGTCAAACATGCTTGATACGAGAAATTTTCTTTGATATTATTATTATTATAAGTGCACAGTGGATAACTTTTTGAAAGTAAAATGTAAATCTTAGCCAACATACGACCATTATCGTATGCCTATTATAGCTACCATGTTCAATAACAGGTTACCACCACATTCCATGATAGGTTATATAACTAAAACTGTACAAGGCTCGTATTGTTTCTTTGGATTTTCCAACAAATGGTCAGGCCAAGGAACTTCCCATTGCCACATGGGTACGCCTCTAGAGAGACGCCCCTAGAACCTAACCGGATCTCTGCCAACACAAGGCCGGGTTACCTCTACAAAAGTAGGTAACAACTGACATGAGTATGCCATCCCCCGGTTGTAAACAACCTTTATCTGAGGATCCTCAACCAACATCAATCACAAAGTCATATATATATGCGACATCAACCAAAGTTAATTATCTGGGCTCCATACCATGATACCACTTCTATCCAGAAAGAAATGCACATACCCTAAGGGGCGCTACTCCTTAAAACCTTGCTGCATCTTTCCTGTTTTGACCATTTTCAGGGTGTGAGGTTCGACGAAGTCTCGTCCACAAAGCTACGCTTTTCATAAAAGCTATGCTTTGATCAACAAATGATCAGCAACACTTCATATGCCACATTATCAAATTGGGAACGTATCACTAGTAACCATCAACTACATAACCTCTGAGCTCGTACGTCTCAGAGAAGGGTGTTATGCTAAAAGAATAAATTCTCCGCCACCAACAGAAATGTATTTGGTAGAAACCAGCTTTACATCTCAAATTTGTAACGTCAGACACACATCCATACAAGTCCGTTCTGGGATCGAACGGAACCAAAAGCACTTTCAAAGAAGCCCTTGTAATCCGGATATTCACTAATCACGACCGGACTTCCCATCACAAAGGGTGATAAAATCTCTATATCGGAGATCAGCCGATGCAGAGACATTCGACGGTAATCCTTCCGTTTTCGAAATTACCCGGTCTTCAACACCGGTCCTCAAATGCTATCCATTACGACGTATCTGGGATTCATGACCCAAAGGTCCTCTTTCGGCTAAACCGAATAACGAGCGCTTATTTAAAAATAAGTGTAGCATTCAAATTCAAGCAAATCACAACTAATACCCATTTAAAGGTAGATATTGATAGTCGGTTATTTAAATATCAATAGATATGCACAACATCACCAGATTCTAAATAATTTTCCCAAATTATTTATTTTCCAAAAATATCCTTACAAGATATATTTTTCCACACTTCAACCATTTGAAAACAAATTTCAAACCACTTTTCACCTTTACAACTTTTGAAAACAAATTTCAAATCGTTTTCCTTACGTGGAAATACTTCCAAATATTTATTCATTTTCATTTCCATTTCAAAATGGTTCATTTAAACCAATTAAATAAATCCTTACCGTTTTACTTCAAATTTATGTTCCAAATCCGTAAATTTATCTCCACACTTCAAAAAAAGTCAATGTTTATTTTTAAACAAATTTCCCATTTCTTTATACATTCCATGTGAATTTACATTTCCTAAATATCTATTGATGTACGATTTTCAAATCGATTTCAAATATTCACTTTCAATTTATCTTTAAAAGATAAAAACTCAAAACATTTCACTTCATATTGAAAAACCTTTCCATACTTATATAATAATAAGTAATTCACAAATCTGTTTACTTTCAACATTTGAAAAATATTCAATATACTTAAATAACAATTTAGTGTATATTTTATTCTTTAAGGAAATCATTCTCTTAAACACATTTATTTGAGTCAAAACAAATGTTGCGTAAAACATCGTTACGACAACCCAAAATCACTAGTATAGGGATTCGAAATTAAGATAGATATATAAATCCCAATACTATATAATACATTTCCTTTCAAAAATCATTTACTATAATAACAGTGTTATTGTCCACCATTCCCTTTTTGTTTCTCGAAAACGTCTATTTCACAATGAATGTTGAAATCTATGATTTCGATCCTTAACCCATTTTAAAACAACTTCAAATCATTTTAATCCTATTTAAAAGGTCACTTCCTAAAACATTTCTTTAATATATTATTCACTGTCCAAAATCGTGAATATAAATCGCTTACCAAATTCAACACTTCTACATATTTTAATTTAAAGGATTATCCACTGTCCAAAATCGTGGATATATCTCCTTTAATAAGCTTTCATATTTACTTATCAAATTCAATTGATTTCGGATTTATAAAACAATGTTTATAAATTCACATTTATATATTTTATAAAACTTCAACTTATAAAATCCCTTAATTAACAAATTCTATTTATATGTCATTTAAATGCCAAAATCCAATTTATAAGTTAATTATTTATAAATCTTTTATTTTACAAAATCTATTCATTTTATAACTTCACAATTCATAAATCTATAAACTTCATTCACTTATGAAATCTATTTATGCTTCATTTTGACACTTATAAAACTCGTCTTATAATTCCGATATTTTAATTTATAAAAATCAATTTTATAAATCTTTTATATAAACCGTTTATAATAATTCAAAAATCTCAATTTAAACCATTTTACAAAATAATCAACTATTTATTTCAAAAATCACATTTCGGTTATATTTCTCAAAAATCATAATTTCTATAACATAAATATTATAACGTTTATTTATTTAAAATGAATCAATCCCAAAATTCAATAAAATGTATACTTTCAAAAATCACTTGAAAATCCTTTTAATTTCGAAATCGTTACTTTAACATTTTTAAAACTCAAAAAAAAGGCCAAGTGTTGCAACAGCACTAAATGTAACAATCACAACTTCCAAAAAACATCATATATCAATATGATAACAGAATATATCTCAAATATCTGTAAATAAATCAATACTGTTGAGGAATCCAGTTGGATCCTCCAACCTATTTCCCTGCATTCGAAGATGTTAGCATAATACCAATCCCGTTTCAAGACGGAATATCGCGGTATATTAGTTTATATAAAATATTATCCGCTATTATGCGGAGCAATATGGTCTCATCTGCTATATAATGGGGGAAATCAATTCCAAGTACATATATAATACCAATTCAGCTTCAAGATGGAATATCGCGGTATATGTGTTTAATATAATTACCTCCGCTTAATATACGGCGTATAGGGTCTATTTCAATACAACAGATAGCAATTTATCATCCAAGCAAACAATCAACACAATCAAGCAATTTTAAATCTAACTATTTAAAATTTAAATCGAAACAGTTCGATTGAGTGAGAAGTTCTCACCTTGCTTCCAATAACAGTTGTAGTGTTTTATTTCGAATAAAATTAAACGTGCTTTTAATTTTACCCAAAATTCAAACTATCTCCAATCAACTCCAATCCAGCTCCATTGCGTAGTGCTCATCCATACGAACCCAACGGAAGTTGGTTCGTGCGAAACGGACCTCGTATGGGAAAGTTATTGCATTTTAAAGTTTGAACGAATTAATATATATAATAATTTTACTATTTTCTTTTAATTTTTAAACCTTTAACACATCAGGGCCATTCATTCCATTGCCTCAGCATCCAGGCCGCACATCGCTTTCTTCCTTCTCTAGTAAAGAACGCACGCGCGCGACCCATAGCCGCCGCTACAACCCTAAATCACGCGACCACCCCCTGTAGTTGAAGACGATCGAAAACAGCCGAATGGAAGCTCGTCTCGAGCTCGACCTACACCATGAAGGCATGGAACTCGGCCCCCTCTATGCCAAGATTTTGACCCATGAACGACGCGCGTTTGAACGCAAATTGCCGACGATTCGTCGCCTTGATTTCGATCATAACCGTTAAAGTTGGAGATCTCGTTGTGCTTAACATTTCCCTACTTGAAGGATTTTCGTGATTGTCGACAGATTGGAAGAAAATTGAAGAGGAAGTATCGAGCATTTCTGGCCATTGGAAATGAAAATGGCCGCCTGACCTAAGTGAGTTAGGGTTTGTGAAAAATGAAATGATAAAGGTGCTTTTATAGAAAATTCCCAAAACATTATTCACCCGAAATTTTCCCGAACTCCAAATGAAGCGTGCCGCCTGGCGTTTGTAATGTTTTACCCCCATTCCGAACGCAATGGAATATATATCGGCAGCCAATTCGATCAAATTTGGAAGACAGGTTTTCAAATCGACTGTTTTAAGTTTAAAATTCACTTAAACTGATTTCTACGCGTTTTAGCTTGTCCCGGAAAAATCGTAAATCTGATTGACACAAAATTTGAAACCTTACAATAATATAACATTACGGATCCAATGAAACTAGTTTCGTCGTAATCCGAGACTGTTTGAAAAATGGCTATTTTTACTCGTCAACTAAATATTAAAATATTCAATTTCTGCAAATGAACTTTTAATTCAATTTTAAAAGTTCTATAACGTCATCCTAACAGCAATATGATTTAATACAACTTTACAAATACATTTAATCACATTAAACCCAATTTTCAATTATTTCTGTAATTTCACACATTAAATTATCGATTTAATTATCCAATTAAATCTAGATATTCGAAATAAAATTTATTCGACTTACAAATTTTACTTGTTAATATTTAAAATCAATTAAATATACGAATTTCAAATGACAGAAATTCTTGGTCGTTACAGTTATCAATAAGACGTTCAGTATACCTACCTCTATCCAACTCAAGACAGCTTTACACATTTGCTCGGAAGGCGAAACATTTATTTATGAATTTTATATCATATTAGATTGATAGTTGTGCGATACTTAAAATTTTTGTCGTTGTATATGCAGTTATCTTCCTTGTTGACCAACGCTGCCAAGTACGTCGGACCATCAAACTGTCGTATGTCTTTGTATATGTATCCTTCTCCATCTGAGTAATATGATCTAACTCAGTGTATTTCGTGAATAAGCAAAATTTGTTAGCTATTAATTTCGGTACTTTTTTAAATTAATACGTATATGTGAATTGCAACTTTTCACGCACGATATTGCTACATAATCTAATGCCGAAGTGGAAAATGTAAACGTAACCGCAAAGGAAGAAGATGTTGATATTAATATGGATGGGGATGAACGTGAAGAAATCAATGACGAACCCCCTGTAAATAGCATGGATGTAGTGAATATGGTGGAGAAGGACATGTCGTAGATTGGTAGTATGCAAGTGAACAATAATCCTCTGAACTATGGTTTTTTGGTTGAATACAATATTCCCAAAGACAGTGATGAGGTAGAAATTGTTATTCCTTTGGATAATGGATTTGCAACGCACAAATCATGACAAGGTCAATCGTTGCAAATCTTGAGTTCCACGATGAGTTGTTTTCAACTGTAAGCGTTCGGAATGGAATCAAAGTCGATATAATTTTCAAGACGAAAGCCAAGTTGTTACAACACAATGCATCATAAATGCTATTTGCCACGGTCTAGAACTGTGACGAAATTGACAGTGGCTAAAATTTTGCCACGGTTTTAAGCCGTGGCTAAGTATAAATTTGCAATGGCTTAGAGCCATGACTAATTTATATTTTCCCACAGCTTAGAGCCGTGGAAAAGTATTGCATTTTCAATTAAGAAAATTAGAAAACCAAATAACATAAATTAGACAGTCAAATCATGCTTGTTTATAGTTTAATCACAGCGTAAATGAATCTACTTACATAATTTTTTGATCTAATCATGAACCTACAAAATCAGACACAAATCCATGCAAATGCAAACCATAAAAGTTTACGTTGTTAATGCTAATAATTGTAGGAATTTATCCTTCAAACTCAATGGCAACACAACTAATTCTCATTTTTATCTTCATGGTTGAAGCAGCAGATATCATTATTAAGGCTTGTATTGGAGATTAGAAATATCTTCTCTGTGTCAAACTAATAAATTTGGAATTGATGAACTTTGGGCGAACCTGCAATCAAACAAAACCCATGTTCTCTTATAAAATGGAAATCAGAATACTGCTTAACCATATATCTATAGCTTATTACACGCAACATTGAGTAGATTCATCAACTACGGCCTCCTCTTCTTTTATATCTTACAAAATGGCAATCCGATTCCAAAATCAAAAATGTGAGCATACTGATAGAGCAACTAGATGATAAACAGTTGAAAGCTTACCACCCTCCAAAGCGTTCTAAGATTCGGATCTCTACACAAAGGCTCATAACAAAGGAACTCTGGCAGATTGTGCTTCAAAAAGCAGATTACATTAAACAAAACAAAACCATAAGAGAAACCACAAATACCATTGAATATTATCCCTCTTTAGGGAGTTTTAATTAATTTCTGCCTCTGACTTCCATTTGTGCAGACCATGTGGATCTTACAGCATGATATGCTTCCTCCGGCCATGCCATTCCTAAGCTCATCCTAACCTGAGAATATTAATAAATAATAAATAAATAAAATTAGTTGTTCTTCTTCAAATGATTAAAATAAATCTAACTTTTGTTACTGCCTTGGGAATGATTAGCTCCAACAACAGGAAAACAATCACAACCATTATATCATCATTGATATTTTTATCTTGAAAAGGGTTCTTTCTTCTATATATATAAGAAAGAACAGATGAATTCCATAACCCATTTACACATTCATAGCAGGAATTGTATGTAGTTGATGCAACAAAAAGTGTTCTGTAGCGTAATCTTAATTGCTATAAGATGGTAAAGCTGGGATTTTGATCATGTAAAAATGATTTATGAATCTTTGGTTTGGAGATCTCTTGATTAACCATCTCTCAATAAACGAAAATATCGGTTGGCTGCATATCTGTTAGATCATAGAACAGTGTTTAGTGTCTTAAAATATAAAAGAAACACAAAAATAAAAATTAAGAAAAAATCATGCTAGGAACCAAGGATATTCTGGTCAAATTTCTTTCTGAAGTTTTGTACTAAAATAAATTTTAATGTGTAAGGGAAACGAAAAATCGGTATCACCTGATATACTCCCAGGAGGTGAAGAATAATGAAAACGTTGGCCAAATCGACTAACGAAAATGGCTCTCTGAATCTAGTAAGCAAATTACCGGGAGTCTTATCTCCAAAAGCAGCATACCTAAAACCTCCACAACAGAAGCAGAAAAAAGTGACAATAGAAATTGCGATCATCGATGCTCTCTTCATTGTTCTGTTCTCAACTAGTGGTGATCTTAAGGTATCCTACATATAAAACATGTTTATAAAAAGTTTTAAGTACTTTTTTCTACTAGAACCATATGATGCTAACTATTTTTACCAGTATATCGAGTAATATATATGAGTACGGATATGGAAATGCTACATCTCCTAGTGCTTGAGAGATTAACCATGCTTTTTGTGATGTTGTGCTCCCTGGAATTCCTCTAATCCCACCTTTTATTGTTCTGTTTGCTTAAATCATGCAATATACGGATTATTTAGTAGAATCTATGAATTGTTATGCAAAGACACACATTGACATAGATACGCACATATGCACATACATATATCATATATGCATGTGACTGTAAATTGTTAAATTCAGTCACTCGCTACTTAGTATACTCACATATCACTTTAGCAATGGCTAGAGCAAACCCAATGGTCACGTAACTAAAAGACATTGTTCAATCACTCACAATATAGAGTACTCACATATCACTTTATCAATGGCAAGAGCAAACCCAATGGTCGAGTAACTAATGCCCGACTGCAACAGCTCCAAGAGAAATAAAGTGCATCCAACCAACTTACAATCTCAAAATAGAACAGATATGGAAGTAATATTAGCTTTGTCGATAAAAAAAGTGCATGTTAGAAAATATGTTTAATGTATAACTTTTTGATGATAAGCAAAAATGCGAATTAGAACAGCCCACACATCAGTCAGTAGTGAAAGGTTTAACATAGTCGACCCACTCATTTGCAAAAAGCAAACATAAAGAAACAAACAACAATAATAATAATAAATAAGCCTGAGTAGACAATGAAATAAAGTTAATATAATGAATCATCCATGCATAAAGGATAGCACCTTAGGTATTATCGGAACAGTAGAGTAGAACATAAACATAGCCACGTCAAATCCAAAAAATGGTAACACCTGCCAAGTGCCAAATCAAGCTGACCATACAATCTCAAAGAATAATAGAAAGGTATACTATGAAAGGTTCTCTTGTTCTTCCTTTCTTTTTAAAAAAAAAGGGAAAATAACACATTGAACCAATATTCTCTGCATAAAAACCCAAGAAATATGCTTTCTGCTTAAATGTGTGAGGTTCCTATATGTGCTAAAATAAAAATGCATGCATCCATATTGTTCCCCGGCTATGATAAAGTCTGCTATTATGACTTTATGTTATTATGGATATGGAAAGAATGGTAGAATATTGGATGGGCAGCATGTTAATGCAACTTTTTACGCATCTGGTGCTAGTTTTATAAGTTCTATGAAGGCAGTAAGGCCAGGGTTAGTGTATGATCTTGGTGTTGTTGGTTATTGTACTTATTATTATTTTTTGTAAACTGAAAGCAATATCATGTAATTAGTGTTTCTCGTTAAGATACTTTGATTTTATTGCATTAATAATCAGCTCATTTGGTATCATTTTAATGGATATTTGAATTGAAAGAAATATCACATCGTAAGTGTTTTAGGTACAGTTATGTAAACCCAAACGTTATGAGGTTGGGACTTTTTACATAACAATTATCAAAAAAAGAAAAAGAAAATGATATATAATTATATATGTTCATACATTTGTACGCTCACGTATGTTATTGTGCTAGTATGTTTTGTTTCTACTCTGAACAGATTTTCACAGAATAATTAGAATAATTGATGCAGTCGATATAGCAGAAAATGGATGACGATGAAAATAGGAATCGAAGGATTAAAATGCCCAAATCCGTTGATCTCAAGAGATACTGGATTCTAGAATTATTCGACACGTTGATCGCGCACGATACCGTGAGAGAAGATCTACAGTTCTTCGAACGTTGATCAAGCACACTTGATTCCGTGAATTGGCTTCAACAATCGTTGATTCAAGTGCGCTCGAATGCCGAAAGTGGAGATAGGAGATAACACTTAACTACCAATTTTAATGGAGGCACGAAGCACAAACCAAATTTTATTCGAACATCAACAACGTTTTACAAATGACATCACACCCCTATTTATAGGGAAAGTACAACACACACATGACTTAACAAGTTACAACATCATATGACTTAACAAAAGTACGTCACAAACAGTACAAACGACTTACAAAAATACCAACATTCAATGACACAGCGACTTAAGAAATACAGACGACTTAACAAACTTTAGCGACCTAAGAGAATAATGACATAACAATAAACGATGTAACAAAAAACGACTTAACAAACAAACGACGTAACAATTTGGGCAGAACGACTTAACCAATGCGGCATCCAGGCATCCAGGAGCGATTTAAGAACTTCAACGACTTAAGATAGCTCGTTCGCGACTTTAGAATTTCAGCGACCTAAGGAAGCTCGTGACTTACTGGGACTTTGCTCGCGACCTAGCCTGGAAGCGATTCACGCTCACGACTTACTGGAAGTTGAAACTTGCTCGCAACCTACTAGAAGCCACTTAAGGGAAATGTCGTTCGCGACCTAGATTGGAGTGAAGATGTTTGCGACTTAGGGCTGGAGATGGCATAGGTCGTTCACGACTTATGGAGGAGGAGGATATAGGTCGTTCGCGACTTTCTGGAGCGTCTCGCGATTCGCCGCCGCGATTCCAGGTATCGCGCTGCATCATCGTCCCTTGGTTGAAAAGAATTCGTCCCGAATTCACGTTTTCCTCTTC
The DNA here is from genome assembly GCA_030765085.1 of Allium cepa. Classification (NCBI taxonomy): domain Eukaryota; kingdom Viridiplantae; phylum Streptophyta; class Magnoliopsida; order Asparagales; family Amaryllidaceae; genus Allium; species Allium cepa. Next base: position 504,656,060 of record CM060945.1, read on the forward strand.
TTCGACATGCTTACTCTCATGATATGGAATCAAGTGTTTGACGTTGAAAATGTCAGCAGTATGGATATGATCCGGCAATCTCAATTGATAAGCATTCTCATTAATCTTCTTTACGATTTCCAAAGGACCAATCTTTCTAGCAGCTAGTTTGTTGTAAGTGTCAACAGGAAATCGGTCCTTGGTCAATACTGCATATACAAAATCTCCTTCTTTGAAGTCGACATGTCGTCATTTAATATCCGCGGATTGCTTATATTTCTCATTCGCCTTAAGCAATCGTTCCTGCACAACCTTGTGACACTCTTGCAATTCATTCACCAAATCACTAGCCCGTTTGATCACTACTTTTCTGCTGTGGAACTACAAATAAATCCAACGGTCCTTTAGGAATTATTGAGTACACAACCTGGAATGGACTGAACCCAGTGCTACGATTAACTACATAGTTGTGTGCAAATTCAGCTTGGCATAACTTCAAATCCCAACTCTTTAAATTGTCATCCATGAGGCATCGCAATAGATTACCTAGGGATCTGTTTACAACTTCAGTCTGTCCATCCGTCAGTGGATGATAAGCACTACTGAATTTCATCTTAGTCCCGACCATTCTCCATAGACTCATCCAAAAATGACTTAGAAAACGAATGTCTCTATCTAATATAATAGATTCAGGCAACCCATGAAGACGATATATTTCTCTGGAATATAACTGTACTACATTAACCGCATCTGCTATCTTCTTGCAGGCAATAAAATGTACCATCTTTGAAAATCGATCAACCACCACATAGATAGAATCATTGCCGCGTTGTGTCCTCGGCAGTCCCAACACAAAATCCATGCTAACATCCACCCACGGTTTAGTCGGTACAGCAACGGCATATACAACCCTGCATTTATCGTTGTTCCCTTAGAAACCTGACAAATATCACACCTCTGAACAAATTTTTCAACTTCCTTTCTTATTGACGGCCAAAAATAAGATTTTGCAATCAACGGTAAAGTACGATCACGGCCCACGTGTCCTTCTTCATGTAACTCTTTAATAATCTTCAGTCTCAAACTGCATTCTGGAATACACAACTGATTTCCTTTGAACAGAAAATCATCAACCAGCATATATCCATCCATGTTTCCCTGCTTAACTTTATCTAGGATTCCCGAAAAATAAGAATTTGACTTAAGCAATTCTGGAAGCAAGTCAAAACCCATCACTTCCACTCGCATGGTAGTGAGTAAATGATTCCTCCGACTCAATGCGTCGGCAACTCGATTAGTTATTCCAGATTTATGCTTCACAAAGAATGTAAATTGCTGCAAATAAGCTATCCACGATGCATGCCTAGCTGCAATTTTATCCTGCCCTTGCAAATATTTCAAAGCTTCATGATCCGTATAAAGAACAAACTCCTTCTGAAACAGATAATGCCTCCAGTGTTTCACAGCTTAAACAATCGCGTAAAACTCCACGTCATAAGTGCTATATCTCAACTTGGCTCCAGACAATTTCTCACTGAAATAAGCAACTGGTCTTCCATTCTGACTCAATAGTCCACCAATCCCAACCTTCGAAGCATCAGTGTGTAACTCGAACAATATCTGAAAATCCGGCAGTACCAGAATGGATGCTGTCGTCAAAAGTGTCTTGATCTTCTCAAAAGTTAACTCTGCTTCCTCTGTCCATACGAACTTCTTTCCTTTCATGCAATCGGTTACAGGTGCCATCACACTGCTAAAATGTGGAATGAATCTTCGATAAAAAGATACCAACCCATGAAATCTGCTCACTTCAGTAATTGTCTTGGGTTGTGGCCAACTCCTGACAGCTTTCACTTTGCTTTCATCCACTTGAATATCCTCCTTCGACAGAACATATCCCAGAAACAAAACACTGTGCGTCATGAACACGCATTTCTTCATTGCTGCATAGAATTGCTCTTGTCGTAGAATAAACAGCACTTCTCCCAAATGCTGGATATGCACTTCCATACTCCCACTATAGATCAAAATATCGTCAAAGTAAACTACTACGAACTTCCCAATACATGGTCTGAAAATCTGGTTCATCACTCTCATAAAAGTACTAGGAGCATTTGACAAGCCAAACGGCATAACCAGCCATTCGTATATACCTTCCCTATTTTTAAAAGCAGTCTTCCACTCATCCCCCGGCCTAATACGAATATGATGGTATCCACTCTTCACGTCAATCTTTGAGAACACAACAACCCCACTCAACTGATCAATCAAATCATCGAACCTCGACATAGGAAACATGTATCTCACAGTGATCTTGTTTAGATCCCGACTGTCGGTACACATCCGCCAAGTCCCATCCTTCTTGGGTACCAATAAGGCTGGCACTGCACAAGGACTCAAGCTCTCCTGAACACGTCCTTGTTCTAACAACTCCTCCACCTGCCTTCTTAGTTCCTCATACTCCTTAGGACTCATCCTGTAATGTGGCCTGTGAGGTAATGTCGCCCCTGGCACAAGATCAATCTGATGCTGAATATCTCTCAACGGTGGTAATTCCTTTGGCAACTCTTCAGGAAACACATCTCTGAATTCTTCCAATACTGGCTTTACTCCCTCTGGAACGTCAACCGATTCGGTAGCTTCATGTCCAATCAACAAGAACACCTCTGTACTCTCCTCTACTTCTCCAACAAACTCCTTCAAAGTCAACAAATTCTTCAACTCCTCAATCTCTTCTGACTTGCTCTCTCCTTGCTGTCTCTTCTTCGAAACTAAAATGATCTTAGTACCCTCAAACATAAAGTTGTAGCTATTGGTTCGACCATCATGCTGCACTTCTCGGTCATACTGCCATGGTCTTCCCAAAAGCAAGTGACAAACATCCATCTCCACCACATCACACCAGATCTCGTCTTTATACTTCTTTCCAATAGAAACTGAAACATGAACTCGCATATCCACCTTCACCTCTCCTCCTTTCCTTAACCACACTAACTTGAAAGGATTTGGATGCTTCTCCGTCTTCAACTTCAACTTTCTCACAGCTTCGGTAGAAATGATATTGTCACAGCTTCCCGCGTCAATCACAAATTTACAAACCTTCCCCAATATAGTGCATGTCGACTGAAAGATATTACTCCTCAACCAACTAGCCTCCTCTTCCTTCTTCGGTGTCAAACATGATCTCCTCAACATTAGATTACATCCTTCATCTCCCGACGCGATATCCTGTTCATCCCCTTCAACTAGACTAGAATAACCTTCACCAACATCCTCGCCTTCCACTTCAACAATCATAGCTCGCCGCTTCGGTTTCGGGCATTCATTACTCTTGTGACCCACTTCTTGGCAATTATAACATTTGAAACTGTTGTTGACCTTTGCCTTCTCAACCTGATTCACAACTGGTTTACTGACAGCTTTAGAAACATCGGAACTCCCACTAGCACCCTTGCTTTGAGTATTGGAACTTGAAAACACACCACCTCCTCGTCTTCCCTGCTTCTCCCAAGAAAACGCTTTCTGCTGCGCTTCAGCCACAGATCTAGGATCAAACGTATTCACCATATCTTGAATCTGCGTTCGCAATCCTCCAACATATCTAGTGGTCAACTGTTCCTCTTTCTCCATGATATCATTCCTTGCAATCAGTTGATAAAATTCATCCGCATAATCATTCACCGTCCTCATTCCCTGTCTCAAATTCTGCAATCATTGATACATAAGAGATTGATAATTGTGCGGTAAGAAAGTTGCTTTCATCATCTTTCTCATCTTCTCCCAAGTGACAACTTTAGATTTTCCCATTCTCTCCCGTGTTAGCTTAGTTTGCTGCCACCAAGCCATAGGTCTTCCCCTTAGTCTTGTAGCAACTAATTTAACTCGGCGATTCTCCGGCACATCCTTGAATTCCAAAATTTCCTCAACAGTTGACAACCAATCAAGGAATTCTTCAGCTTGCATACCACCCTCGAATTCTGGAATTTCCACCTTCATACCCGACTCCCATTTACGATCATCTTCAACATCCCGATGTTGACATCGTACTTGGTCTTGATCTCGATAATGAATACTTCCTCTGTCACTCTCTTCATCATAATCAAATGTACTTCGATATCTATTTCGACCATCAACATCTCTATGATCACGCATATCTCTTCGACTATGTCTTTCAGCATCACGATATGGCTCATCTCCAAACTCTCGTGGAGTTCTTCTCTCTTCATGTCTATATTCATGGTGATCTCGTCTCGTTGAAACAGATGATTCTCTTCTATCTCGGTACGATTGTGGCGACACCCTCCTCGCTTCCGTAACCGATGGTGAAACCCTGTTCCTCCATGGTTCGAGACTGGCGACCTTCTCCTTTGACTTTGATTCATATCGATCATCAATTTCTCAACTTCTCAACACCTTCACTGAACTTCTCATTTATGCGTTGTTCCATTGCCCAAGCTTCTTCTCTTTGATACACATCTGCAATATTCTGATGACGATTAGCTCTTCTCGGAGGCATTGTCGAATCAAACAATCTCCAAACAAACTTTAACTCTCGGCCTTGAATTTGATTAATCTCGGCTCTAAACACTTCTCTTTGCTCCAACAGGCTCGGCTTAGCTATGATTGGCTAAACCTGGCTCTGATACCAAATGATGCAGCGGATATAACAGAAAATGGATGTGACGATGAAAATAGGAATCGATGGATTAAAATACCCAAATGCCCAAATCCGTTGATCTCAAGAGATACCGGATTCTAGCAATCTTCGACATGTCGATCGCGCACGATACCGTGAGAGAAGATCTACAATTCTTCGAACATTGATCAAGCACACTTGATTCCGTGAATTGGCTTCAACAATCGTTGATTCGAGTGCACTCGAATGCCGAAAGTGGAGATAGGAGATAACACTCAACTACCAATTTTAATGGAGGCACGAAGCACAAACCAAATTTTATTCGAACATCAACGACCTTTTACAAATGACATCACACCCCTATTTATAGGGAAAGTACAACACACACACGACTTAACAAGTTACAACATCATATGACTTAACAAAAGCACGTCACAAACAGTACAAACGACTTACAAAAATACCAACATTCAATGACACATCGACTTAAGAAATACAGACGACTTAACAAACTTTAGCGACCTAAGAAAATAACGACATAACAATAAACGATTTAACAAACAACGACTTAACAAACAAACGACGTAACAATTTGGGCAGAGCGACTTAACCAATGCGGCATCCAGGCATCCAGGCATCCAGGAGCAATTTAAGAACTTCAGCGACTTAAGATAGCTCGTTCGCGACTTAAAAATTTCAGTGACCTAAGGAAGCTCGTGACTTACTGGAACTTTGCTCGCGACCTAGGCTAGAAGCGATTCACACTCGCGACTTACTGGAAGTTGAAACTTGCTCGCGACCTACTGGAAGCCACTTAAGGGAAATGTCGTTCGCGACCTAGATTGGAGTGAAGATGTTCGCGACTTAGGGCTGGAGATGGCATAGGTCGTTCGCGACTTAAGGAGGAGGAGGATATATGTCGTTCGTGACTTTCTGGAGCGTCTCGCGATTCGCCGTCGCGATCCAGGTATCGCACTGCATCAATAATCATAGTTGTTCTTCAATAAATATGAATGAATGGTGCACTGAAAAGAGGCCTCATTTTGTTGATTGTTGGTATTTTGAGCAAAAGGTTATATGGGTTAGGTGAAGAAGAATTTTAATTTGGTAATGATTAAATGTAGTTAGGTAAAGAAGAATTTTAAAGGAAAAAAATTAATGCAAGTAAAGAAAACAGATAGTAAAACTTAAAAGGAAATTGATTATAAATGTGTTATCTTACAAGGCTGCAGTAAAATATATAGTCATCATAAGACAATATAAAGCTCACATGTTGGAGGGGAAAAAATGTTTAGTCAAACATCTTTTTTGAGTTCAAAAGACTTTAAAGCTTGCCATAATTGAAATCTTAATATAGACATTTATGTGTATGTGTATGTGCAAGTGTTATTAATTTAGTTTAATTTGACTTAAATCACAAATTAACTAAAATGAGACAAACTGAATTACTATATTGTACCTCCCCATTAACTGACCTACTCTTCCAGGTTGGTCTTCTTGCTTTGTCCACCTCAAATATATTTTCGCTTGATCTTAACAGATTCTAATTGTGTCAATATTACAAATTATTCTCATGTACACACACCACTTTGTCAAACCAAATTGATGTCTGTATCTCTCTCATTGTCATTCTATAACTATGATCCTAACAATAATTAAGATTCTTTATTCAATTAGTTAGTGGCCTTGCACTCCAAATTCGATTTTGAGCCCCTAAATGGAGTCGGAAATGGCTTGAAATGAAGTTAGCTAGGTCCAGACGATACGGCTCCAATGGCGCTCATGACTAGTTATTTCGATTTACGGACGGAAAGATAGAGCATTTTCAATGGAGAATGAGCAAATAGAAAATACAAGCATGCTTTTGGTAGAAAAAGCATGTGCTTCTATTTAAAAGTGAAATCAGAAATAAAGGATATAAATTCCCTAGCACATTCAGTCTTTATCCTATCAAAAAAGGAGTAAGTTTGATATTTATATGTGTTCATCTAAATAGGTTGACAGGTAATCAGCCAAGGGATCGAAACTATAAAGAACTGGTAAATAGTTCCCATATTATGATTTGCCTATCTGGTCACTTGTTTCTACATGATTTAACAAGCAGACCTATTACACAGCAACGAAGCGCAGCCTGCAATGCAACTTAAAGATAAATACATGATTAATTGGCTCAAAGAGAAGCAAAAAAATTTCTTATGCAGTGGACAGAAGCAAGCCTAACAACATTCATCTACCAATATAACTACAGCATCTCCAATATGTTACTGCTTTGAAACTATTACCACTAGAAACCTTTATATGCTTTACTACACACTACCTCAAATTATGAATACCAACTAAGTAATAAATTTTAACGCTCCAAATTCTTAACAAAGAACTTATTGTGAAAGATTTGCGCAACTTGTTTGCCAGTGATCTCACAATTGAGATTATATATGGGAGCTCAATTGCAATTTTCTGGATAATATCCCAAATAGTGGGCTTATTTAAAAAAAGAGCACATTTTTTTAATTTAACTTGTTGAAAAAGAAATAATACCTTAGTTTTCGAATCCTTTAAACATTTATAAGTTTATGTATTAAACATCGGATAAAAAATAATGCTTCAATGAATGTATTCAACAAATTTTACTAAATCAAACCACTGATTAAAAAACGTACTTTAGTTAGTTCCTTCTTTCTAGTAGATCTTACAAGAAACTTACTGTAAGCAGCTTTTAATTTTTCCAGTGGTTCTACTCTTCTATTTTGCCGAGTAAATATTGTCAACATTAGACATAATTTACAGTTGAAGTTAAAGAAGAAGCTTACCTAGCCATGCCAAGATTAAAAATATCATCAGATCTTTTTAAGTTTATTTTTTGGTTTCATATGCAATGCATATGCAGTATAAAATGCTGTATAACTCTGTCCAATTTCATTTTCTACAACAAATGCATTTATAACTTTAGCATCATCATAATTATCAGCTCGTAATTGACAAACAAAAAATATAGGTTTTCAAAATGTAACTCAAATCGAAGATCATAAAATTGTATTCAATTTCTAAACTGAATTAGATCATGAATCTTAAATTCAAAGAATTCATATTTTAACTAAAAACATTCGTATGCAAAAATCAAAACGGTAAATATTTATACGTAAAAATCATATTGACATCCATTGAAAAAATCAAATTGATACATATGTATATATAAAAATCAAATCTAGACCTATTTGCAAAAATCGATAGAATAGATCCTGAGATATCTTCCAAACTACGAGCGATAGAGAAAGAGTGGGTGGTGTTCTAAAATTTTCAAATATATAGTTTTGGGGCTTTGGATTTTCATTTGGAAGAGAAGAAATAAAGAGGGAAGAAGACATCAATTAGTCCCACATGCTAGAAAATTATGCAATGTATTTGTATAAATATAGCTTTCTCATGTGGATTTGGGGCCTTGTGGGTTCCACATGTTTGCCTTATTGTGAGGAGAGAAATCATGCAATACCACCACATGCGCGCTACTGCCATCCGTTCGAATCAGGTCATTTTGAGTTTCGGGTTCAAATTCGAAAATATTTTTGGATCTTATGTGAAGAGCAATGGGTCAAATTTCAGCCCGTTAAGGACCAAAAACCGAAATTCCTGAATTTAAATAAATGGCGGGAAATTTGTAACGTTTTCTAAACGTTACAGTAAATGAACAGACACAACGTTTAAATGTTGAATGGATAAAGCCGTTTGTAACAGTTGTGAACCGTTGCAAACAGTTGTGACGCTTAGCGAATAGACACCTCTCTACCACTATAAATAGTGACGTCCAGAAAACGTTAGCGATTATTCTAAATCTTCTTCTTCTCCACAGATCAGTTTTGCGACACCAGAAAGTGTTACAAAACACTGCATCACCATTATTATGTTTTGTAACGCCTCTAAGGTGTTGCAAACTCAGAAAACGTCGCAGAATTGCTCTCCTCTTCCTCTTCGTTCCATTCTTTACAAATTGCGTCATCAGAAACCGTTACTAAAGTGTTATTGGTCGGATCAAAAGCGTACAAACTTTGAATACGATTACGTTGTCATAGGGCTTTATTGAATCTTGAAAGTCGATAGTTTGTTAACCCGTTTGTACCTGGTGGGTTGAACTATTGTTTGAAAGAATCTATTCCATAGATCCTTAAAGTCAGAAGTACAACATTATCTTCATCGCAATTGCCATCAAATTCGCCTCGAACAGTAAAATCCCCAACAAATTTCAAATAATATTCTTCAACCATGGAAGGTTCGAGCGCTCTACAAGTTATGAATCAGCATCTAACTCGATTGGAACGTTTTAATGGCGACAATTTCACTCATTGGCAGAGACGATGAAATTTTTCCCCGTCACCATTAAGTTATTCTACATTTTGAAGATGACTTAAAAGAAATCCCAAAGGAAACCGAAAAGGATGATGCTGCTCTAAAGGCTAAACGTGCAAAACGCAAAGAGGACGATTTTCTACGCAGAGGCTATATTATGAATGTGCTATCTATCTCAGTCTGCAATGCTCATAAGACCTTGGAAACAGCGAAGGCACTCTGGACTGCCCTGCAGAATAAGTACTGCATATCCGAGGCCGGTAATAAAAAGTTTCTTATTTCTAATTTTGAGGATTTCAAAATGGTCACCAATAAATTGATAATTGGACAAGTAAGCAAAATCTTACTGTTGGTGAATCAACTTAAAGATGCTGAAATTGATCTCCCTGAATCTTTTGTTGTTGGAGTTATAATTTCTAGACTTCCGCATAGTTGGAATAATTATAAGAAAAAGATGAAGCATGAGGAAACGGATTATAATTTAGACGGTTTATAGCGCCATCTTCGTATTGAAGAAGACTCTCGCAAACGCGATCTAGATGACAATCCACAAACTGAGTCCTATTCTGAGGCAAATAATGTTGAAATTACTGATAAGTTAAAGCTAAAGAATGAGACATAGTTTAAGAAAAAAATCATTCCAAAACCAACAACAAAAAGAAAGGTGCTTGCTATTTTTGTAACAAGCCCGGCCACTATTCCCGAGACTGCCGTCTGCGGAAGAAACAACAAAAAGTGAATGTGGTTGAACACTCGCTTGTGACTGTAGTGCAAGAGGCAAACTCCATTAGCAGCAATGATAATGATTTGTGGTTCGATACTGGAGCAACCATTCACATTTGCAAAGAACGTAATCTGTTCAAGAGTTGCGAAGAAAATAAAGGAGAAGCCGATAAAGTTACTGGAGCAAATAAGGTTCCAAGCAAAGTTCTGGGAAAATGCACTATAGAACTTCCTTTCGCCCCTGGAAAAGTTCTTACATTAGTCAATGTATTTTATGTACTTGATATATGTAAGAATTTGGTCTCTGGATACCTTCTTAACAAAGGAGGATTCAAGATGGTGTATGAATCTAATAAGCTAGTGTTGTCTAAGAATGGTAGATTCATTGGACAGGGATACTCTTGTAACAGCATGATTAAGTTGAATCTAATAAAGAAATCTTTTGTTTATATTGTTGATTCTATTAATTTATAGCATGGTAGATTATGACATGTTAACTATAATTCCATAAGAAATATGAATAAATTAGGATTAATTTCTGATTGTGATTTCGATACCATCTCTAAATGTGTTTGTTCAAGCAAAAATACACCGAAAATCATTTAAATCCGTAGAAAGGAAAACCGGTTTGCTTGCTTTGTGACGCAGCGGATTAATCAAACAAAACTTCAATCGATGGATTGTAGCAATCGGTGAGTTGAAGATACCAAAAATGCCCAAGTTCGTTGATCCAAAGATACCGAACTCTAGCTATCTCAAACACGTTGATAGCGCACTATACCGTGTTCAAAGATCTACGATTCTTCGCACGTTGATCTAGCGCACTAGATTCCGTGAATCGGCTTCAACAAACGTGGATTCGAGCGCACTCGAACGACGTAAGTGGAGATAGGAGATTACACTCAACTACCAATTGGTATGAAAGCACAAAGCTAACAAAAGAGAATTTTATTCCAAAATCAACAACCCAAAAATTTACAACACACCCGCTATTTATAGGCATTACAACTCAACACAACATACAACACTCAACTCCTAGGTCGGCACCGGCTCAACAAATACGACTCATCTCGGCCGACTCAACATAAGTCGCTGCCGACTCAACAAGGCACGACTTAAAGACACAGCGGGTCACACGACTCAACACATGTACAGCCCCAACAATACACGACTCAAAAAATGCAACCGACTCATCAAACCCAGCAACCCACGACTCAATTATATACCGACTTAAAAACTCGCGACATACGACTCATACAAGACCGACTCATATAGTATATACATGACTCGTCTCAACACGACCGACTCAAGATACACAGCTTATCTCCTTGCCGACTCATCTTAGGTCGTAGCCCCTTAGCTCGGTCCCGACTCATCCTTTCTGCATTAACTCGCACCTTTCCTTCCTGTGTTCCATTGAATCGGGAACGACTCATACTAAGTCGTAAACGACACATCTCCGAAGCCCACTTTGCTCGACCTATGTTATCTCCCCCTTGTAAACTCTTAAACCGGAAACGACTCATCACTTTAAATTGTGGACGACTCATCAAGCAGGAACTCCTCCAAGCTTTGTTAAATCGGCACCGTCTCATGCTCCCCCTATCTCGTGACCGACTCATCAAGCATGCATGTTTTAAACTTGTGTACGCCTTACGAGTTAAATCCGAAGCTCCTTGACTCGTGCATGATTTAATATGGTTTAACTTCTGAATTCCTATATGCCTTGCTGCATCATCCTTCCCAGGTTGAGAAAAATTCGACCTCGAATTTGCAAATTCTTTCTCATCAAAATGTTCATCCCCATGATACGGAATTAAATGTTTAACGTTAAAAATATCAGAAGTATAAACATCATCTGGTAGCTTTAATCGATAAGCATTCTCATTAATTTTCTTCAAAACTTCCACTGGACCAATTTTTCTGGCTTTCAACTTGTTGTAAGCACCCACTGGAAAACGATCCTTTGTCAATATAGCATAAACCAAATCACCTTCGTTAAATTCAACATTTCGACGTTTCAAATCTGCAGACTTCTTATACTTCTCATTCGACTTCTCCAATCGTTCCTGAACGATTTTATGACATTCATTCAGCTCTTCAACAAAATCAGTAGCTCGTTTAACTGTTCTCTTTGACTGTGGTACAACTGCTAAATCCAACGGCCCCCTGGGTAAATTTGAATAAACAATCTGAAACGGACTGAATCCTGTGCTTCGATTTACTGCATGATTATGAGCAAATTCTGCCTGGCATAGCTTCATGTCCCAACTTCTCAAATTATCCTGTACAAGACAACGCAACAAATTTCCCAATGACCGGTTAACAACTTCTGTCTGCCCATCAGTTTGCGGATGATAAGCACTACTAAATTTCAGTTTCGTTCCCACCATCTTCCATAAACTTAACCAAAAGTGACTCAGAAAACGAGTATCTCGGTCAGAAACAATAGATTCTGGTAAACCATGAAGTCTATAAATCTCCTTGAAAAATAACTGTGCTACTCGAACTGCATCTGCTGTCTTCTTGCAAGCAACAAAATGTGCCATCTTCGAAAATCTGTCCACCACAACAAATATCGAATCATTTCCCCTTTGAGTTCTCGGCAAACCCAAAACGAAATCCATGCTGATATCAACCCATGGCTTAGATGGTACTGGTAATGGCATATACAACCCTGCATTCGTTGCTGTCCCCTTTGAAACTTGGCAAATATGACATCGCTCCACGAACCTTTCAACCTCTTTTCTCATCGACGGCCAAAAGTAAGACTGCGAAATCAACTGCAAAGTACGATCGCGGCCCACATGCCCTTCCTCGTGTAATTCCTTCACAATCTTCATCCTCAAACTACAATCCGGAATACATAAACGATTTCCTTTAAACAGAAAACCATCAACCAACATGAATTCATCGGCAATCCCATCCTTCACTTTTTCAACATATTTCACAAAGTAAGGATCTTCTTCAAGCATCTCTGGCAACATTTCAAACCCCGTCACTTCAATCTTCATTGTCGTTAGTAAATGACTCCTCCTACTCAAAGCATCTGCTACTCGATTCGTCACCCCTGATTTGTGTTTAACGACAAAAGTAAACTGCTGCAAATAAGCAATCCATGACGCATGTATCGCAGAAATCTTATCTTGCCCCTGTAAATGTTTCAAAGCTTCGTGATCAGTGTACAGAACAAATTCCTTCTGAAATAAGTAATGTCTCCAATGCTTAACCGTCTGAACAACAGCATAAAACTCAACATCGTATGTACTGTATCTCATCTTTGCCCCTGACAACTTTTCGCTGAAATAAGCAACTGGCTTCCCATTCTGGCTCAGAACTCCTCCAATACCAACCTTCGAAGCATCAGTATGCAATTCAAACAACAACTGAAAATTAGGTAGAACAAGAATTAGTGCAGACGTCAACAATTCCTTGATCCTTTCAAAGGCAACCCCCGCTTCCTCTGACCACACAAACTGTTTACCCTTCATGCAATCAGTCACTGGAGCCATCACGCTACTGAAGTGTGGTATGAACCTTCGGTAGAATGACGCTAGCCCATGAAAACTTCTCACTTCTGTAATTGTCTTTGGCTGTGGCCAATTCTTGACTGCTTCAACTTTGCTCTGGTCAACTTGAATACCTTTCCCTGAAACAACATAACCCAGGAATAAAACAGTAGGTGTCATAAACACACATTTCTTTGTAGCAGCATAAAATTGTTCTTCACGAAGAATAAGCAACACTTCCCTCAGATGTAGAACATGCTCCTCCGTACTCCTGCTATAAATCAAAATATCATCGAAATACACCACGACGAACTTTCCAATGAATGGTCTAAAAATTTGATTCATCACCCGCATGAATGTACTAGGTGCATTAGACAAACCAAATGGCATAACCAACCATTCGTACAACCCCTCTCTAGTTTTGAAAGCTGTCTTCCATTCGTCTCCAGGTCTGATACGAATTTGATGATAACCACTCTTCAAATCAATTTTCGAGAATATAGTTGCCCCACTCAACTGATCCAACAAATCATCCAACCTCGGCATAGGAAATCTGTAACGAACAGTGATCTTATTCAAAGCTCTACTATCAGTGCACATTCTCCAAGTTCCGTCCTTCTTTGGTACTAACAATGCAGGTACAGCACACGGACTCAAACTTTCCTGAATACGACCCTGTTCAAGTAATTCTTCCACCTGCCTTCGTAACTCCTCATGTTCCTTCGGACTCATTCTGTAATGTGGTCGGTGTGGTAACACTGCTCCGGGAACAAGATCAATCTGATGTTGAATGTCTCTAAGTGGTGGTAACTCCTTTGGCAACTCCTCTGGAAAGACATCTTCAAACTCTTCCAAAACTGGCTTTGCTTCTTCGGGAATCTCAACTTCTTCACTACTCTCTCTCCCAATCAACAAAAACACTTCCGGTTCTTCCTCCACTTCTTTAACAAACTCCTTCAAAGTCAACAGAGTTTTCAATTCTTCAATCTCTTCTAGCTTGCTCTCCTTCTGCTGCTGTCTCTTAGGAACTAAAGTGATTTTAGTACCCTCGAACATGAAACTGTAACTGTTGGCACGACCGTCATGCTGAACTGCTCTATCAAACTGCCATGGTCTGCCCAACAATAAGTGACAAACATCCATATCTACGACATCACACCAGATTTCATCTTTGTACTTCTTTCCGATTGAAAAATTCACACAAGCTCTTCGACACACTTTCACTTCACCTCCTTTCCTTAACCATGCTAGCTTGTATGGTTTAGGATGCTTCTCGGTCTTCAAATTCAACTTCCTAACTGCCTCTGTAGAAATAATATTATCACAACTCCCCGCATCAATAACGAACTTGCAAACTTTCCCCAGAATAGTACATGTCGATTGAAAAATATTGCTTCTCAGCCAACTACAATCCTCCTCTTGCTTAGGTGTCAAACAACTTCTCCTCATCATAAGATTACAACCTTCATCACCCGACACTTTTTCTTCCTCCTCAACATAAGGTACATTTGAATACTCTGCCTCCTCACCATCATCTGCTTCAACCTCTGCAACCATGGTTCTCTTCTTCGGCTTCGGACATTCGTTGCTTTTGTGACCCAACTCCTGACAATTATAACATTTGAAAATACTGCTAGCCCTTGCCTTCTCAGCCTCCTTCACCACTGGCTTGGTAACTGGTTTAGGAGTATTAGAACTTCCGCCAACACCCCTTGCTTGGTTATTGGAATTAGTAAACACACCACCTCCACGCCTTCCTTGTTTCTCCCAAGCTAACGCTTTCTGATGTGCCTCTACAACGGATCTAGGATCAAACATATTAACCATATCCTGGATCTGCATTCTCAAACCCCCAACGAATCTAGCAGTTAACTGCTCTTCTGTCTCCATGATATCATTCCTGGCAATGAGTTGGTAAAATTCATCAGCATAATCACTAACAGACTTTGTCCCCTGCCTCAGATTCTGCAACCTCTGATACATAAGTGACTGGTAATTATAAGGTAAGAAAGTAGATCTCATCAACTTTTTCATCTTCTCCCAAGATTCTATCTTTGACTTCCCCATTCGTTCTCGAGTAAGTTTAGTTTGCTGCCACCATGCCAATGCTCTCCCCCTCAGCCTTGTAGCAACTAACTTCACCCTTCGATTCTCCGGCACCTCCTTGAAATCAAAGATTTCCTCCACATTAGACAACCAATCTAAGAATTCCTCAGCAACCATCCCGCCTTTAAACTCCGGAATCTCCATTTTCATA
Organism: Allium cepa; assembly: GCA_030765085.1. Lineage (NCBI taxonomy): Eukaryota > Viridiplantae > Streptophyta > Magnoliopsida > Asparagales > Amaryllidaceae > Allium > Allium cepa. Next base: position 504,671,505 of record CM060945.1, read on the forward strand.
CCCGACTCCCAACGACGGTCATCCTCCACATCACGGTAAGAATTTCGAACTTGGTCTCGATCTCGATAATGAATACTTGCTCTATCACCCTCTTCAACAAAATCAAAAGTACGCCTACATCGATCTCGACCAATGTCATCCCTTTGTTCATGCATGCTTCTTTGACTATGTCTCTCCTCATCTCTATATGCTTCATGGTCAAATTCACGTTGACTTCTTCTCTCTTCATGTGCATAGTCATGATGATCTCTTCGTGATGAAATTGATGTTTCTCTTCTATCTCTACAAGAATGTGGCGATACCCTCCTCGCTTCCGTAACCGATGGCGAAACTCGGTTTCCTCCATGGTTCGAGTTTGGTGATCTCCTTCTTTGATTCAAATCATTCATCAATCTCTCCAATTTACCAATGCCTTCATCAAATTTTTCATTAATACGTTGTTCCATAAGCTCGGCTTCTTCTCTACGATACAAAGCTTCAACGTTTTGATGTCGGTTAGCTCTCCTCGGTGGCATGGTTAAAAACTTCACAAAACTTCACACAATACAACCAACAATGTCTCGGCTATGCTTATATACGGCTCTACCTTAACTCGGCGCACTTGTCTCGGCAAGGCTTCACGACTTAACTTGGCTCAGTCCAAACTTGTCTCGGCTACCCATTACAAACACTTCAATGCACACAACAAGGCACGGCCACTCCCAAGTATACACGGCCTTCACACTTTAATCCTTGGCGCGCAAAAACCCAAGACCAAATTCAAACACCTTTGCTCCTTTTGATCCAAAATGAAATGGATCCAACACTCCAAACTTGATGCAATCCAATATGACACGATGAACTACTTCAAACTTCAAAAACTTGGCTCCAAGAATCAAACTTAGCTATGATTGGCTAAGTATGGCTCTGATACCAAAACTGACGCAGCGGATTAATCAAACAAAACTTCAATCGATGGATTGTAGCAATCGGTGAGTTGAAGATACCAAAAATGCCCAAGTTCGTTGATCCAAAGATACCGAACTCTAGCTATCTCAAACACGTTGATAGCGCACTATACCGTGTTCAAAGATCTACGATTCTTCGCACGTTGATCTAGCGCACTAGATTCCGTGAATCGGCTTCAACAAACGTGGATTCGAGCGCACTCGAACGACGTAAGTGGAGATAGGAGATTACACTCAACTACCAATTGGTATGAAAGCACAAAGCTAACAAAAGAGAATTTTATTCCAAAATCAACAACCCAAAAATTTACAACACACCCGCTATTTATAGGCATTACAACTCAACACAACATACAACACTCAACTCCTAGGTCGGCACCGGCTCAACAAATACGACTCATCTCGGCCGACTCAACATAAGTCGCTGCCGACTCAACAAGGCACGACTTAAAGACACAGCGGGTCACACGACTCAACACATGTACAGCCCCAACAATACACGACTCAAAAAATGCAACCGACTCATCAAACCCAGCAACCCACGACTCAATTATATACCGACTTAAAAACTCGCGACATACGACTCATACAAGACCGACTCATATAGTATATACATGACTCGTCTCAACACGACCGACTCAAGATACACAGCTTATCTCCTTGCCGACTCATCTTAGGTCGTAGCCCCTTAGCTCGGTCCCGACTCATCCTTTCTGCATTAACTCGCACCTTTCCTTCCTGTGTTCCATTGAATCGGGAACGACTCATACTAAGTCGTAAACGACACATCTCCGAAGCCCACTTTGCTCGACCTATGTTATCTCCCCCTTGTAAACTCTTAAACCGGAAACGACTCATCACTTTAAATTGTGGACGACTCATCAAGCAGGAACTCCTCCAAGCTTTGTTAAATCGGCACCGTCTCATGCTCCCCCTATCTCGTGACCGACTCATCAAGCATGCATGTTTTAAACTTGTGTACGCCTTACGAGTTAAATCCGAAGCTCCTTGACTCGTGCATGATTTAATATGGTTTAACTTCTGAATTCCTATATGCCTTGCTGCATCACTTTGGTATATAGTGATGTGGGTGACTTAAGAAATCATATCACCTATGGTGGTAAACAATACATATAGCATTTATTGATGATTATACTAGACATGCATATGTATATCTAATGAAACCTAAAGATGAGGCTTTTGATAAATTCAAAATTTACAAAGCAGAGGTCGAAACACAATTAGGAGTTAAAATTAAAATATTACATTCAGATCGTGGTTGTGAATATTTATCAAATGAATTCACCTTGTTTTGTAAACAACAAGGTATAGTTCACCAATGTACTGCCCCATATACACCACAATAAAATGGTGTTGCTGAAAGGAAGAATTGAACTTTAGTAGAAATGGTTAATGTCATGCTTATAAGTTCTAATTTACCTTATAACCTATGGGGTGATGCTATGTTATCTGCATGTTTTATTTTAAATAGAGTACCACTTAAAAAGAATAATATTTCCCCTTATAAATTATGGTTTTATAGGAAACCTAACCTAACTAGACTTAAAGTTTGGGGTTGCTTAGCATATGTTAGAAAATAAGACACTAAACGAAAAAAGTTAGGAAATAGAGCATTTAAATGTGTTCTTATAGGATATTCACTTAATAGTATAGCTTATAGATTCCTTATTCTTGACACCCTATAGAATCTGTAGCTGTAGAATTTTTTTAAAATCAAACTATTGAGATCCTATTGAGATCATCTAGTCCAGAACCTAGTATGGCTAATGATATCAATGACGATGATTATGCTTCTGCTCAAAACAGTAAGGAAGTATCAGTACCAAATAATAGTACTGAAAAACGGAGAAGTAAAAGAGCGAGAATAGAGAAGGACTATGGTCCTGACTTCATTACATATCTTATAGAAGGCAGTAAGGACGAAGTCCTTAATATGACTAGATATGTAATGAAGGTCGATAACAATCCTAAAACTTATTCTGAGGCTATGAGTTTCAGAGATTTCAATTTCTAGAAAGAAGCCATCAATGATGAAATGAGTTCCATACTGTTAAACCAAACTTGGGTTTTAACTGATATACCTCCTGGTGCTAAACCTATAGGATGTAAATGGATATTCAAGAAAAAGTTGAATACAAATGGATCCATTAATAAGTTTAAAGCCGGATTAGTTGCTAAGCGATATAAGCAAAGACATGGAGCAGATTACTTTGATACATATGCTCCAGTTGCTTGCATATCTTCTATACTCTATTTAATTGCACTTGCATCAATTCATAAATTAGTCATACATCAAATGGATGTAAAGACTGCTTTTCTAAATAGAGATTTAGAAGAAAAAATATGTATGGAACAACCTGAAGGTTTCAAAACTCCAGGCCAATAAAAGAAAGTTTGCAAATTAGTGAAATCTCTTTATGGCCTGAAGCAAGCTCTCATGCAATGGCATGAGATATTTGATAAAGTTGCACTGTTATATGGATTCATGTTAATGATGCTAATAAATGTATTTATAGCGAATCGGATAATAATGGTAGTGATAATATGTTTACACGTTGATGACTTGCTAATATTTGATTCCAACATATCCTGTGTGAATGAAACTAAAAAGTTTTTGTCTTCTAAATTCGATATGAAAGATCTAGGAGAGGCTGATGTAATTTTGGGAATTAAAATTGTTAGGAAAGAGGGGGAGTTATCACTAACTCAATCTTATTACATAGAGAAATTCCTACAAAAGTATGGTCATTACGATGACAAACCAGCACCAACTCTTTTAGATCTTGGTATTAAATTAGAAAAGAACACTGGACGTACTATCTCTCAACTAGAGTATTCTAGTGTTGTTGGAAGTCTTATGTATGTTATGCATTGCACTAGACCAGACATCGCACATGCTATAAGTGTATTGTGTCGATTTACGAGTAATCCAGGTTCGAACATTGGAAAGCTATTTCTAGAGTTTTAGCTTATTTGAAAGGAACCATTGAATATGGTTTATCTTATAAAGGATATCCAGCTATATTAGAAGGATATAGTGATGCAACCTAGAACAATGTAGAATCCAAGTCTACTATTGGATGGATCTTTACATTAGGAGGCGCTGCTGTGTCTTGGGCATCCATGAAGCAGACCTGTATTTCTGCCTCAACAATGTTGTTAGAATTGATTGCTTTAGCAGATGCATGTAAAAAAGCGAAATGGCTTAGGAATTTATTAATGGAAATCCTTTCATGGAAGAAGCCATCTCCAGTAGTCTTGATTAACTGTGACAATCAAGCAATGATATACAATGTGTCAAATAATATATATAATGGAAAGTCTAGACATGTGAGTTTAAGACATCAAATGGTAAGACAGATACTCAAAAGAGGAGTTACAACTGTTGACTACATAGAAACAAAGAAAAACTTGGTTGACCCACTTACAAAGAGTCTTCCGAAGGCAATGATTTCTATAAAATCGTAAGAAATAGGACTAAGGTCTATGATTGAAGGTTGATCATCCTTAATAGAAACCCAACTTATGTCTTGAAAAGGATAGACAAAGTTAAATGGGTACCAACAAGTTAAGGGAATGATTATGGAACACTAAATCGATAATTCCATAATATTTAGTGTTGGATTCTGCAAGAACAAATGATGGATATATATATCCTTAATAAGTCTAGAATCCACAAAAGGTGTATCGCAGAAACACCTTAAGAGACTTACTTATATGAGTATGGAAATTAAGTCGTTTTCTAGGAAAGTAAGACCACTTTCTAAGTAGACTCATGAACCAGGAGTTAAGCACATGGCCATTAACGTGTTGAGCAATACAGAACACTTTACTTAAGGAAATCAACATGTGTGATTGTTCTGATTTTATCATTAGGGATACTTGGTTCAAGATTCGTTCACCATAGAATATCGATAAGGCTTTGAATGGTTTACACTAAGTAAAAGTTCAAATCCAAAATATACCTTTTATTTATGTGTTGGTTTTCACGATGATGCAAAACTTGATCTTGGAACTACATAGGCTTGATCCCACTTGGATATGTAGGAAGTCACTCTAGTGATTCAGCCGTCCTATTTATTTTGAAAATTGGGGGAGATTGTTGTGAAATTTTCAAATACATAATTTTAAGGCTTTGGGTTTTGATTTGGAAGAGAAGAAGTAAAGAAGGAAGAAGAAATCAATTAGTCCTACATGCTAGAAAATTATGCAATATATTTGCATAAATATAGCTTTCTCATATGGATGTTGGGGCCTTAGGGCTCCCACATGTTTGCCTTGTTGTGAGGAGAGAAGTCATGCAACACCACACGTGCACCGCCGCCTTCCGTCCGACCGAATCGGGCCGGGCCGTTTCGGGGTTCGAGTTCGAATCCGAAAATATTTTTTGATCATATGTGAACAGTAACGGGACAGATTTCAGCCCGTTAAGGACCAAAAACTGAAATTACTGAATTTGAATATATGGCGAGAAATTTGTAATGTTTTCTAAATGTTACAAGAAATGAATAGACACGACGTTTAAATGTTGAATGGATAAAGCTGTTTGTAATAGTTGTAAACCGTTGTGACGCTTAGCGAATAGGCACATCTCTAGCACCATAAATAGTGACGCCCAGAAAACGTTAGAGATTATTCTAAATCTTCTTATTTTTCACAGAGAAGTTTTGCGACACCAGAAAGTGTTACAAAACACTGCGTCACCATTACTCTGTTTTATGATGCCTCCAAGGTGTTGCAAACTCCGAAAACATCGTAGAATTGCTCTCTTCTTCCTATTCATTCTATTCTATTCAAATTGCATCATCATAGACCGTTACTAAAGTGTTCTTGGTCGGATCAAAGGTGTACAAACTTTGAATCCTTGCGTTGTTATATGGCTCTATTGAATCCTGAAAGTCGATAGTTTGTTAACCCATTTGTACCTGGTGGGTTGTACTATTGTCTGAAAGAATCTATTCTATAGATCCTTAAATTCGGAAGTACAACATTATCTTCATCGCAATTTCCATCAAATTCGCCTCGAACCTCAAAATCCCCAACAAATTTCAGACAATATTCTTCGACCATGGAAGGTTCGAGCGCTATACAAGTTATGAATCAGCATCTAACTTGATTGGAGCGTTTTGATGGCGACAATTTCACTCGTTGGCAAGAGACGATGAAATTTTTCCTGGTCACTGTCAAGTTATTTTACATTTTGGAAGATGACTTGGAAGAAATCCATAGGAAACCGATAAGGATGATGCTACTCTAAAGGCTAAACGTGCAAAGCGCAAAGAGGATGATTTTCTATGCAGAGGCCATATTCTGAATGTGCTATCTACCCCAGTCTACAATGCTCATAGGACCATGGAAACAACAAAGGCACTCTGGACTGCCCTGGAGAATAAGTACCGCATATCCAAGGCCAAAAATAAAAAAATTCTTATTTCTAATTTTATGGATTTCAAAATGGTCACTAATAAATCCATAATTGAACAAGTAAGCGAAATCTTACTGTTGGTGAATCAACTTAAAGATGCTGGAATTGATCTCCTTGAATCTTTTATTGTTAGAGTTATAATTTCTAGACTTCCAATAGTTGGAATGATTATAAGAAAAAGATGAAGCATGCAGAAACGTATTATAATTTAGACGGTTTACAGCATCATCTTCGTATTGAAGAAGACTCTCGCAAATGCGATCTAGATGATAATCCGCAAACTGAGTCCCATTCTCAGGCAAATAATGTTGAAAATACTGATAAGTTAAAGCCAAAGAATGAGACATAGTTTAAGAAGAAAAATCATTTCAAAACCATCAACAAAAAGAAAGGTGCTTGCTATTTTTTTAACAAGCCCGGCCACTATCCCTGAGACTGCCGTCTGCGGAAGAAACAATAAAAAGTGAATGTGGTCGAAGACTCGCTTTTGACTGTAGTGCAAGAGGCGAACTCCGTTAGCGGCAATGATAATGATTGGTGGTTCGATACTGGAGCAACCATTCACATTTGCAAAGACCGTAATCTGTTCAAGAGTTACGAAGAAAATAAAGGAGAAGCCAGCGAAGTTACTAGAGCAAATAAGGTTCGAAGCAAAGTTCTGGGAAAAGGCACTATAGAACTTCCTTTCACCTCTGGAAAAATTCTTACATTAGTCAATGTATTTTATGTACCAGATATGTGTAAGAATTTGGTCTCCGGATAACTTCTTAACAAAGGAGGATTCAAGATGGTGTATGAGTCTGATAAGCTAGTGTTGTCTAAGAATGGTAGATTTGTTGGACAGGGATACTCTTGTAACGGCATGATTAAGTTGAATCTAATAAAGAAATCTTCTGTTATATTGTTGATTCTATTAATTTGTGGCATGGTAGATTAGGACATGTTAATTATAATTCCATAAGAAATATGAATGAATTAGGATTAATTTCTAATTGAGATTTCGATACCATCTCCAAATGTGAAATATGTGTTCAAGCAAAAATACACCGAAAATCATTTAAATCCATAGAAAGGAAAACTGGTTTGCTTGATTTGGTATATAGTAATGTGGGTGACTAAAAAATAATATCACCCATGGTGGTAACCAATACTATAACATTCGTTGATGATTATACTAGATATGCATATGTATATCTAATGAAAACTAAAGATGAGGCTTTTGATAAATTCACAATTTACAAAGTAGAGGTCGAAACACAATTAGGAGTTAAAATTAAAATATTACATTCAGATCATGGTGGTGAATATTTCTCAAATGAATTCACCTTGTGTTGTAAACAACAAGGTATGTTCACCAATGTACTACCCCATATACACCATAATAATATGGTGTTGCTGAAAGAAAGAATTGAACTTTAGTAGAAATGGTTAATGCCATGCTCATAAGTTCTAATTTACCTTATAACCTATGAGGTGATGCTATGTTATCTGCATGTTATATTTTAAATAGAGTACTACTTAAAAAGAATAATATTTCCCCTCATTAATTGTGGTTTAATAGGAAACTTAACCTAACAAAACTTAAAGTTTGGGGTTGCTTAGCATATGTTAGAATACAAGACCCTAAACGACCAAAGTTAGGAAATAGAGCATTTAAATGTGTTTTCATAGGTTATTCACTTAATAGCATAACTTATAGATTCCTTATTCTTGACACCCTAGAAGTTATAGAATCTGTAGATGTAGAATTTTTTGAAAATAAAACTATTGAGATCCCATTGAGATTATCTAGTCCATAACCTATTATGGCTAGTGATATCAATGAGGATGATTATGCTCCTGCTCAAAACAGTAAGGAAGTATCAGTACCAGACAATAGTACTAAAAAACGGAGAAGTACAAGAGCAAGAATAGAGAAGGACTATGGTCCTGACTTCATTACATATCTTGTAGAAGGCAGTAAGGACGAAGTCCTTAATATGACTAAATATGTAATGAATGTCGATGACGATCCCAAAACTTATTCTGAGGCTATGAGTTTTCAGAGTTTCCAATTTCTGGAAAGAAGCTATCAATGACGAAATGAGTTCCATACTGTTAAACCAAACTTGGGTTTTAACTGATTTATCTCCTCGTGCTGAACCTATAGGATGTAAATGGATATTCATGAAAAAGTTGAATACAAATGGATCCATTGATAAGCTTAAAGCCAGATTAGTTGCTAAGGGATATAAGCAAAGACATGGATTAGATTACTTTGATACATATGCTCCAGTTGCTTGCATATCTTCTGTACGTTATTTAATTACACTTGCATCAATTCGTAAATTAGTCATACATCAAATGGATGTAAAGACTACTTTTCCAAATGGAGATTTAGAAAAAGAAATATATATGGAACAACCTGAAGGTATCAAAACTCCAGGCCGAGAAAAGAAAGTTTGCAAAGTAGTGAAATCTCTTTATGGCCTGAAGCAAGCTCTCATGCAATGGCATGAGAAATTTGATAAAGTTGCACTGTCATATGGATTCTTTGATAATGATGCTGATAAATGTATTTTTAGCAAATTGGATAACAACAGTAGAGTTATAATATATTATATGTTGATGACATGCTAATGTTTGGTTCCAATATATCACGTGTGAATGAAACTAAAAAGTTTCTGTCTTCTGAATTCGATATGAAAGATCTAGGAGAGGCTGATGTAATTTTGGTAATTAAAATTGTTAGGAAAGAGGGGGAGTTATCACTAACTCAATCTCATTGCATAGAGAAATTCCTACAAAAGTATTGTCACGATCCGAAATCCAACGTTCGAAAATTGACACTAAATGCCTCACTTGTATTTGACTGCCAAAGATTCGAACATCGAACACCAGTCGGATGGAGCTTATAACAACATTAGATGAATATATAACAGCGGAAACAAAATGAATATCATGCATTACATCATAGATACATCATCATAATATCCATTACTACATCACAGTATCAAAATACATATATCACAACTCCAAATAGAACATCGTAATAGAACAACAAGTGATCATATGCCAAAAAGTCTTCAAAGGAATGAAGCGATAGTGAACTTCCAAAAACTAAGCACCTTGACATTCAAAGCTTCCAAAATAAAGGCCTCCACAATACTGCTAACACCAGAACACGGAAACCTGCTACTAGGCTGCCCGTGTGGAAATTATGGGCAACCAGAGTTTAGAAGGGAAACAATAAACTCCGGGCCAGTCATGGGACTGGTATGAGTAAACAAAAACATTTTTTTAAAATAAAACAGATTTGTACAAGAAAAATCTGGTATGCTTTTTGGAAAATGAAACTACCATAAGACCTCCCGCAACACACGCAATGCAATCGCAGAATTGGAGGAGAATCCTTCTTATGATAGTCAAAAATGCTTGATACGAAAAAAATTCTTTGGTATTATCACTAGTGCATAGTGTAGAAAAATAATTTCGAAAGTATGATATTAATCTTAGCCAGCATAAACATTCCAAACTATGCCTACTATAGCTACCATCTAAACAGTGGTGACCACCATAAGTAAATGGCAGGTTGTACAACTAAAACCGTACTGGGTTCGTACTGGGAATTGGGATTCCAACAAATAGTCAGGCTAAATAACTTCCTACTGCCACATGGGTACGCCTCTGGAGGGACGTCCTGAGAACCTACCCGGCTCTCTGCCAACACAAAGCCAGGTTACCTCTGTAACTAGGTAACTACTACTCGAGTATGCCACCCCCCGGTCATTTGCGACCTTTATCCGAGGGACCTCTACCACAAAGCAACAACCACACAGTAAATGAGAGTGAAGCAACCATATAGGTAAAGTATCTGGGCTCCATACCATGATACCACCTTTTTCCAGAAGGAAATGACATACCCTAATGGGTGCGATCCTCCTAACCTTGCTGCATCTTTCCTATTTCGACCATTTTTGGGGTGTGAGGTCCGATGAGGTCTCGTCTACAGAGCTACGCTTTACACGAAAGCCATGCTTTGATCACAAATGATCATCAACATACAGCAGCACTTAAGTACGCCACACTACCAAATTGGGAGTATATCGTTGATAACCTTCAATTACATAACCTCCAAGCTCGTACATCTCAGAGAAGAGTGTTAAGCTAAGAGAATGAATTCTCCGCCACCAAAAGATATGTATTTGAAAGAAATCAGCTTTATATCTCAAAGTGTAGTGTCAGACACACAACCATACAAGTCTGTTCCGGGTTCGAACAGAACCGAAGTCACTTCGTCCAATAAAGGAAGAAGCTCTTGCAAATCCGGGTATTCACAATGCCGATTGGATTCCCCATCACATGTGGAAATCTCTATACCAGAGCAACTCAGTGCAGAGACATTCGATAGGTTATCCTATTGTTTTCGAAGACACCCGGTCTTCACCACCATCTTCAAATGCTATTTATTTCGACGTATCATTATTCGGAATGGGTTATAGGACACAAAGGTCCTTTCCCGGCTAAACCGAATAGTGAGCGTTTAATTTTAAAACACGTGGATGTATCAACTACAAAGATTCACATTCAGGGTTCAATGTGGGTTTCGGATAACCAACTGGAATCCGACTCCCTGTCGCATCGAAGTTTAAATGCCGTTTACGGGCAAAAGGTTTTCACATAAATACAGAATTAAATCGCCAATCACAGTTCAGCACAAAGCAACTCACATCACATAGTATCACAACCACAATAGAAATATCAATCCAGTGGACAACAATAGTTAATTATTTTCTAATCAAGGTGAATATGATTTAAATGAATTAACCACATAACCATTTTTATCAATTATTTTAAATCAATGATTAATTATTGTTAATCATAAATTAATTAAATCTTAATTCACTTTATTAATTAATTATTACTTAATAAATTAACCTAATTAACTACTAATTATAAATTAATTAACTTTAATTATCTAATTAACAATGCATAATTACAATTATAAATCCTTAATTACTTAATTCATTACAATTATAAATTAATTAATCATTCTTTATTACCCTTTTTAAACAAGTAATTAATAATCATCATTTATCTTAATTAACATTTTAAAAATCTTCCTTAATAACTTTGAAATCAAATTATTATTAACTTAGAAAACTTTAATTTTAATTAAAATTAAAACCTACTTATGTTAACTACTTAATTTAAAATAGTAATCAAGATTTTAGAAAACATTGTTATGTATTCACTTAGTTAATTAAAACTTGAAATAAATTCTTATTTAAGTTGTCAAACAATAATCACTTTATTAGCACTAAATTTTGTTTAACAACATTAACTTAAATTTATTGGGCTTAACCCGTTCTGAACCCGAACCCGAGCAAAAACTTAGGTTATCCGAGTTATATCCCGAGCTGTTCACTCATTTCCCCGAGACATTCTCCCATCCTCACATTCTTCTTCTTCTTCTCTTTTTTTTTCTTTTTATCTCCAGTTGAGTTTAAACTTAAACAACTGTTCCAGGCTTGCGTGTTCCAGGCTCATGAATTCACGCTTCAACCCGAAGCACACCCTCCATTTTCTCGAGTAACGACTCGAGTCACTCACCATTCAACAGCGCTGACACCATATCATCGCCGTACACGTGCACGGCGTAGCACAGCCCCTCTGGAGAACTCCAATAACTTCGACAAGCTAAAAAATCCCCTATACTCGAAATCGAGGTTCAATTCGAATCCAAAAACTCGAAAACGAAATTTAGCCTTTCGTTCGAAACTATAACTCGAGCTCACCAAGCCGAAAACACCTCGTCCCACTCATGTCGTTCATCAGAAAATCCACAATTCCAGCTTCACCTTACCGATACCCCACTCTACTCTCCCTCTCAATTTCGTGCAGATTGATCAACCCATGGTGACGAAATCACCACGTTTCCAGACAACTGTAAAACTCAAACTTAAACCCTAAATTGAACTCGTCTAATCAACTCGTGCAATTGAAATTTTTTTCGACAATTTTCCCGAAATCATTGATCAATAAACTAGCTTCAAACAAAGTTTCATCACCCAATATTGGATCGATCATCAGAAAATGGAAAAAAGGCAAATTTTGTTCAACTGTGAACTACTCGTAGCATAAGCAACTAAAAATCACCATTTTTGTTTTAAAAATCTTAATTTGTTGTGTGGATTCAAGTTATAAAATTGAATTAGCATTTTGAAACACTTGAATTCAACATATAATTATATATTGTACTGTAAAACAAGATTCCAGTTGATATACTTCACTAACAGGTTGAAAACAAATTTTACAAGCTTGATTTATGTTTAAACAACATATTTTGTTTTAAACTCAAAGCTTAATAGTAGCTAAATAAAAACATTTTGGATTTTGAATAAATTCTTCACTCTGTAACAAAGCAAAACAGAGAAGAATCAGAGCAACACATATATAAACCGAAATAGCCCGCAAATCCGTACCCCTTGAATCAACACTATTCTACCTAAATCAATTCAAGTTGTACAGAAATACGAACCATTTGGGTTAAAGAAGAAGAGGTAGAAGAAGAGAATAGAAAACAACAATAGAATCTAACCATCGTAGCGGAGTAAAATATAATAGATAATAAATAATCTTTACTCATAATCAAATATATCTGTTTACATATATTACATCATCAGAGTACATCAATCACAGCTCACATCAATAACATACAACTGGATACACAGCTACACAACGCAGCGGAATATGTATATATATAAACAAGTACAAGAGTACGTATCATCATCCTGCTCGTCTCCTGAGCTCCACAACATCTATCATGTATCCTATAATACTCGGTCTGACCCGAGCATTACAGTTAAATAACACCCGAGTCAGTCTGGATTACCAGCGTGAGAAAGTCAAACCTAATCGATTCTTAAAGTTTCAAAAATACTTTGAAAACAAAAGCATCTCGTAAGACCACGCCACAAATAAACATGTCGGGTTTTTACCTTACGATAGCTAAAACATTTTTATTAAAGTCCTCTGATATTATAATAGTGTCTATAGAAAGTAAAATAGAATCTTGCTGAAATGCTTGCATCTCACGTTTCAGCAATAGTTGGGCACAATCAAAACCGTACGGGCGCGTAGGGAAAATGGATTCCAACTAATGGCTAGCCACTGGGTACCACCTGTCACAGTACCTGGTCTAGATCAGCGTACCAAGGAGCCACCCTAACTCCCCTGCAACACAAGACCGGAACCATCCCTTACTGGACAGTCCCGAGCAAGATCACCCCGCGGTTGGGATCAGCAACCACCCACTAAGCCGAAATAAAGGGACATCTAGACAGGGATGGCCTCACCCTTCAGTGGGGCTTACCCACGAAGCCTTGCTGCATAACCCCTGATTCTCAGCCATTCCCATTTGATGAGGCTTGAGGCTAAGCGTTACCTTTTAGAATATATTCCTTAGAATGCCCATCGTCCACCTAACGATGTTTCGCAAGCATTCATCAATACAAGTCCGTCCCGGGTTCGAACGGAACCGAAGGAACTATTCCTACTACATCCATTTTGGAAATATTCTCAGGATTAGTAGCGACTAGCCCTTGCACTTCACATCTCCATCTTCGAATCCAAAATCGTTTCCACGAAACGTACAAACCAGATCGAAGTGGTTTTCGAGAAATAAATCTCGATCCCGGTCTCTTCGAACCGATCAATGCATTTGGCCAATATTGATAGTCGGTTATTTAACTATCAATTAATATTAACAAACAACCATCAACCAATAATTTTCCAAATTATTTATTAACTCCAAAAATATCTTCACAAGATATATTGCTATTTTTCAATCCCTTAAAAACAGTTTCAAAACCATCTTTCTTTTCAGAATAAACTTTCCCAAATATTCTCTATCTCCTCTGAAATCACCAAGCACAAAACTAGATTTTTGTAAAAAATAATTTTAAACACTTTACTTAGAAATATACTTTATAACATTTAAGTTAAAACTACTTCAATGATTTGTTAAAAATACATACTATATGAATATTTGAAAATAATGTTGCTAAATAAAATATAAAACTAGATTTCACTTTTAAAAATAAAATACTAAGTCACTCTTTAAATAATTATTGCCATAATAGATTAAAAGAAAATACTTACTTTAGAATTTAAATATTTAGAAATAGTAAATTTTTCAAAACATACTTCTTAAAACAACTTTAAACTTTTAATTTATATTTAAAAATTTACTTTGAAAACGTACTTGGTTATTCAGAGAGAAATTTCCAATCCCAAACACTTAAATCAATTTTCCAAATTGATTCCCAATTTATTCCATTTGGAATAAATTTCTTTACTTATCAGTTCATTTCTAAATTCATTAATTATGGACTTTATTATTGTTTTCAGCTTGATTTTTAAATTCTTTAGCTGAAATATACAAATTTCAGGTTATTCCCAATTTCTTCTTTATTCTTCCTAAATAATTTAAATCCTAAATTTAAAATTAAATGTTTTATTCTTTTAAACAATAACATTGAAGTTTAAGTTTCATTAACTTTCTGTTTATTTATATTTTTCCTTCCCATACTCAAGATTTATTTATTAAAATTTTAAAGTCACTTTATTTTCTTTCCAGTTCATTCATAAATTTATTCAACTTTTCTATAATTATTTTACTTACAATTTCACTTCTTTTATTTTCATTCCCAAACTCACATTATATATTTGGTAATTCATTATTGCCCGATTATAACAATCAAACCATAGCGTTTAATATTTCTACATAATTCATTACAGAATATCAAATATTCAGAACAGAGAATATTAAATAATTAAATAAAGTTAAGGGGTCCAGTTGGATCCCTCCAACCTGTTTTTCCTGCATCCACAGATGTTAGCACAATATAAAATGCCAATTCCAAATATATACCACACTACAGCACATAAATCAATTCAACCATTTCAAACAATTATTTAAATTTAATTATTTAAATTTAAATTTAACTGAGTGAGATTAACTCACCTTTTATTTTATTAGCATCCATTTGCACTCCATTCCAATATTGCCCTGGTTTCTCGACTTTTGACCTTGGATAAACAATTTATATGATTTATTAATATTTAAAATAAAATCGAACAATAAAATTTTCATTTATTAATTCAATTAACCAAGGATTTTATTTTAAACTTGATAATTTAATTTTAACAGGTTCTTCTTTTAATAGAAATATCTTTAGCACTTAAAATTATTGAATACGTAAATTAAACAAGTAACTAGCCCGACCAGTCAGTTTTATTTTACTGTACAATCTTTTTTCTTTTCTTTTTTCTTTTTTTTTACTGAAACAGTAACCAACAGTTTAAATTTAAAAGTTTCAAATTTGCCTAACTAAAAATGTTCTAAGATAGAATTTACCTCAATCGCACAGGAGCCCAACATCACGAGCTTCAGCTCGATTCCAAAAAAAAATCGCGACCCACTTCGAAATTCCGACCACGGACTAATTTCGACGCCCTCTCCTCCCATGCGTGCGCGTGCATGAGCGCACGCCACCCAATCGAACGCGACCTCACGAAACCCTAAACGAGCTGCCGCCGAAGCCTAAATTGCCATCGCAGACAGAGAGCACCAACCCCATGTTTTCTAAATCGCCTCTACCCAAAACGAAGTTGAAGTCATCGCCCACCAGATTTTCGAACGCGAGACATCAAATCTTTGAAAGGAAAGCTGCCCTCTTTCCTCGAGTTCGATCTTGATTGAGCAAAGGAAGATAGAGGGTGGAACGCAGTTAAATTTGAGGGGAAAATCGCGACGAGGAGGGGCCAATATTCTCCGATGAACGAGAAGGCCGCCATTCTTTCGATTTTCGAAATTGAAACGAAAGGGCTCGCCCTGTTTATTTTTTGTTTCGAACGAAAAAAATTCGTAAAATTGGAAGAGAGGAAAAGAATATGGCTTTCGATTTCTAAATGAATTCTTGAGAGGAAGCTCGACCATTATATGTTTTCTTTTCGTTTGATAATGATTGAAATTGAATTGAATAAACGAGGAAGGAACTAGCAGTTTTTAGAAGGGACGAGAAGTGTACGATGGAAGATAAGGGTAGCGTGTTAAAACGAATATGAGATGGGGTATACAAGAAGCTTGACTAATTAAATTATTATCAATTAAATTTTCAGCGTGTTTATATATCGAACACTCACACACTAACTCCGATCAATACGAAATTTGAAATCCGATAATAATTCAAAATTACGGACCCAATGGAACTGGTTTCGTCGAAATCCGAGACTGTGCCTCGGAAGACTATTTTTAAATTCAATTTAAACGATATAAAATTTCAAAACTGAACAAACCACTGCTAAATTCAATTTTAACACTTCTATTATCTTCAGTATTATCAATATAAATTTTATAAGCTTACAAATTATTCTTAACGGGTTTAAAACTTCAGATTCCCCATTTTACCCAACTTCAACTTATTTAATTAAATAATTTAATTATCAAATCATTGGTGATATTTGAATTCAAGTTAAAAATTAACATTTAAATATTCAAAATCAATTGAATATTCCAATTTCAATTGCTCAAAAATTCCAGGTCGTCACATTCCTCCCCCCTTGAAAGAATTTCGTCCCCGAAATTACTAATTAGGAAGAATGGTCCAATTCCCGTTACTTATCCCAAAAACAAAACAATCCAACATCTAACTAACTATCATTTTATAAAAGACCATTATCATTCTTATTAACTTCTCAACTCCCCCATAGTTTCAAACTATACTATTTGTTTAACCATTCAAGTTTCAATTTAAAAACAAATTTTGAATTATCAAAATTTTCTCAAAATTTTTCCAACTCCCTAAATTTTCGAAAAATTTCGCCAGCGTCTCCTTTGCGCGGCTAGCTCGATACAACTACAAAATGGCTCTACGGCCTCCCAAATCCAAAAAGAAAACAAAACGCCAAGTGGCACAATCCAAAAACCCAATCAAATTTCACAGAAATTCAAACACATACCTTTTTGTCGAGCATTTCAAATTTATCTTTCTGAAATCACAATCAATTCTTCTTTTTCCTTTATATTACCTGCATATCTTACATAGCAATATGTCCAATCACAATACTCAAAAAAATTTTATCCTTTATTCATTCAAATATTGACTTAGATTATATTAGTAGTATCAATTTTCATTTAAGAGTTCACCATTCCCTCTTAAGTTTAGTATAAGCATTTCATATGCTTCTTATATTCATTTTCACTTTACCACTTTAGTTTATAACCATTTCTATTCAAATCGGTTCTTTCATTTCCATATGAATTCAATTTATCTTTTACTTTAAATATTGAATTTTATTTTCCGTTTATAACTAATTCATGTCATTATTTGAAATTGGTTTCATTTACAAACTTATTTAAGTTCCCAATTTGAATTTGTTTGTCGTTAATAAAATTTTCCATAATTTTCAAAAATTTTCTAACTCCCAAAATTTCTGAAAATTTTTGGCAGAGTCTCCTTTATACGGAGGAGCTTTTGCAATTTGACAATAGATATAAATATATATACATCGACCCACACGGTCAGAAAAACCAAAAACAGTTCATATTTCCTATCTTTAATGCGTAGGCGTACCTTATTTAGCGTTTTAAGCAAGCGGCTTATTTATTTAGCAGTTAATGCAACCCAAATCCAGCCACACGGCTTCCAAAGACCTGTACTTACTCAATTTAAACATGTAAGTGACAAATATACAAAGTTTATAGCATTTCACTTAATTTCAGTAGTTAAACACATGTATAATATAAACAATATACACTAAACACTTCCAAAAGCAAATTAATAAAGTTCTGATGCAAATTTAGTTGTTTACAACTAAATCACCCATCAATTTCATTCTATTTAAATGGTTTACACTTCATTTCTTACATTCTATTCATTTTAATTCAAACAAACACATATTTATCTCAATTGATTCAAAAATCAATTTCATTGCTTATATTAACTCATAGTATTTTATACAATCTCATTTGCATTAAAGACGACCATTTTTTATGCAAATTCAATGATGTTCACTTAATAGAATATCCATTCTATTTTATAACTACGTAAAATTATTATCAATTCAATTTATCTTTATTCTATTTCATTTCCAATGTTCCAACATAATTCGTAATTGTTGACAACCAATTCATATATCATTCCACTTAATCCGAATGGTTAACAACTCACAAACTTACATTTAATTTATTATTAAGCAAATCTGAACTCATATCTAATTCAATTGATCTCAAAATCAATTCATTTTACTTCCATCCATCCATGGCATTTTAATAACTTCCATTTACATCCAACGACAATTTATTCCATGCAATTCGACGAGATTTATGTGAATAAATAAGTATTTATGTTTTTAACCAATTTAAATTGATTTCAACTCAATTTATACTTAATTCTATTCCATTTTCAAATTCATTCAAAATCCATATATTCTCATTTCCATTTCATTTCATATTGGAATTCATTCACTTGCATTTCATTTTATTAACCAAACTAGTTTATTCAAAACCATTAACAACTTAGGTTCATCTTCATTACCTATTAAATTTTATTCACAGTCCACTCATTTATACTTCATTTCTTATCCACATTCATTTAAATCCATTCTATTAAACTTGAAACATTCTATTTTCTCATTGTCTCAAGTTATTTCAATTCCTTAATAATTTTAAATGGTTTACAATTATTTATTATAGAATTTCATTCCATTAATATTATTTATAACTCACCGAATTTTATTTCGATTAAAAATTTATTTTCACTTGATTTAAAACCAATCCAATATTATTAAACTTTGTTTTAGGTTGAATTCAATTCAACTCTCTACCATTTGTTTAGCTTTAAGTTAATGTACTTCAATTTATTTAAATTATATAGTTAAGCTCATTTTCATTTTTCATGTGGATTTTTCTCTCTTCTATTCAACTTAACTCTATCACAATCAAATCTTATTTAAATCTACAATTTCTTTTGATTAGTTATTAAAATTTAACTTTCCAGATTCAGTTCATCCAATTTATTACATGGCCATTTTCCAGTTTATCTTCACTTATTTGGATTTTATTTGCAATTCATACCATTACTACCATTTTTATTCAGTACATTTCAATTATATCTAATTTGTTAACACTTTAAGTCAAAATTTTAATTTATAACTCAAGTTTGAATCCACTATCCATTTCATTAACAATTCAAGTCGAATTGGATTTATAACTTGAATTTTATTTCCAATCTTCATTATTAATTCACAATTCAGCTTTATTTAACATTTCATTAACTAATTTATTATCAATTAGTTCTTCCCTTATTTATAGTTCAATACTTGATTTCTAAGTCCCAATATCACTTCATTTAATTTTCTTAGTTTAAATTATTTTATAATTCAAGTTTGGATTTTTATTTTATTTTTCAATTCATCCAACAATATTTATTTTGGATTTTTATCCCACTTTTTCAAATTTATAAGTCACAACTTATTATTTTACACATTTCCATCCATCATAGGCTTGAATATATTCATCTTTTATTTTGAACTCGAAATTTACACTTATTTATAACTTAAGCATATTTTATTTCTATGGATTTCTAATTCTTTTATAAGTTACTCTTATTTATTTATTTCAATCCAATCCTTAACCAATTTATTTCTTATCCAACTTATTTCTATTTATCCAGGTAAGAATTTAATTCCATTCAATAACTCAACTGAATTATTATTCCAATTCAATTTTTCTTTAACTCAGATTTATTTAATCCCAATTTGGTTTCAACTAAATTCGCATACAACTGGATATTATTTCAACCTATTCAATTAATTTCAATCCAGTTAAATTTTATTTCCCAATCCAAGTTAATCTCATTTTTAACTTTCACTTTAAATTCAAAGCTTATATTTCCTTCCTGATTTAAAAATCATCTCAATTTATAAGCTTACAACTATCTCATCAGGATTTTTAAAAACCTGGCTTTTGTTTCAAATCGTTTGAAATCTCCAATATCTCAAATCACAATTCTCAAAAGTTAAACCGATCCTGGTTTTATTTCCAACAAATTTCTTTTGAGACTTTCAAAAACAACAAGCTTTTCTGAACAAAACAGTTTTTGGCAGCAGTCCGTGACTTAGGAATTCGAAAATGAATACTGATGATGCGGCCGTCATCATCAGAATTATTTTCCAATAATCCAAGTGATTTCAATGCTATATCACTTTCAAAATCCATTTTAAAACAGATTTCCATTCATAATTATCTCCGAAACAATAATGCTATCATTTATCATTAAAACACTTCGATAAACATTTCCAAATCTCAGGGATTTTAAATTTCTAAAGCCTGCTTAAATAAATTTTAACTATAATTCATTTGTACACTTTATTTATACAAATTCTCATTTGATTGTATTTCAATGCATAAATTACATTTATAATTCATATTTATAAATTTCATTTAATAATGGAATTTATCTTCTCAATCTTTGATTATATTTACAATTTCTAGTTAAATTTTTCACCTAACAATGATAATACTTTAATATCATCATTTCTAACATCCCAGCATCCATATATTAGCTAAATAGTTTTCAAAAACTTTTCTTTATATCAAAATATATTTTGGGTAAACTTATTTCATTTACTCGCATTTAAAATAATACCGTGTCAATTGTTCTATTCAAGTGTTTAGAAACCCCTTCAATACAGTTGCGCAGACTGTATCGACGAAGGTTCATATGCCACTCGATAAACCAATCAACACAATGTTAAAACAATTTATATTCACTAACAAATACGCACTCATATCTATTAA
The DNA here is from genome assembly GCA_030765085.1 of Allium cepa. Taxonomy (NCBI): domain Eukaryota; kingdom Viridiplantae; phylum Streptophyta; class Magnoliopsida; order Asparagales; family Amaryllidaceae; genus Allium; species Allium cepa. Next base: position 504,692,743 of record CM060945.1, read on the forward strand.
TACGCTCAAACTTATTATAGAGTACTACAGACTCTATTTTAAATGAGTAATTCCCACCGGAGCCAAGGTTATCACCAACCTATGCTCTGATACCAAGTGTAACAGCCCGCAAATCCATACCCGTTGAATCAACACTATTCTACCTAAATCAATTCAAGTTGTACAGAAATACGAACCATTTGGGTTAAAGAAAAAGATGTAGAAGAAGAGAATAGAAAACAACAACAGAATCTAACCATCGTAGCGGAGTAAAATATAATAGTAATAAATAATCTTTACTCATAATCAAATATATATGTTTACATATATTACATCATCAGAGTACATCAATCACAGCTCACATCAATAACATACAACTGGATACACAGCTACAAAACACAGCGGAATATGTATATATATAAACAAGTACGAGAGTACGTATCGTCATCCTGCTCGTCTCCTGAGCTCCACAGCATCATATCCTGTATCCTATAATACTCGGTCTGACCCGAGCATTACAGTTAAATAACACCCGAGTCGGTCTGGATTACCAGCGTGACAAAATCACACCCAATTGATTCTTAAAGTTTCAAAAATCCTTTGAAAACAAAAGCATCTCGTAAGACCACGCCACAAATAAACATGTCGGGTTTCTACCTTACAATAGCTAAAACATTTTTATTAAAGTCCTCTGATATTATAATAGTGTCTATAGAAAGTAAAATAGAATCTAGCTGAAATGCTTGCATCTCACGTTTCAGCAATAGTTGGGCACAATCAAAACCGTACGGGCGCGTAGGGAAAATGGATTCCAACTAATGGCTAGGCACTGAGGTACCACCTGTCACAGTACCTGGTCTAGATCAGCGTACCGAGGAGCCACCCTAACTCCCCTGCAAAACAAGATCGGAACCATCACTTACTGGACAGTCTCGAGCAAGATCACCCCGAGGTTGGGATCAGCAACCGCCCACTAAGCAGAAATAAAGGGACTTCTAGACAGGGATGACCTCACCCTCCAGTGGGGGCTACCCACGAAGCCTTGCTGCATAACCCCTGATTTTCAGCCATTCCCATTAGATGAGGCTTGAGGCTAAGCGTTACCTTTTAGAATATATTCCATAGAATGCCCATCGTCTACCTGACGATGTTTCGCAAGCATTCATCCATACAAGTCCGTCCCGGGTTCGAATGAAACCGAAGGCACTATTCCTACTACATCCATTTTGGAAATATTCTCAGGATTAGTAGCGACTAGCCCTTGCACTTCACAGCTCCATCTTCGAATCCAAAATCGTTTCCACGAAACGTACAAACCGGATCAAAGTGGTTTTCGAGAAATAAATTTCGATCCCGGTCTCTTCGAAACGATCAACGCATTTAGCCAATATTGATAGTCGGTTATTTAACTATCAATTAATATTCACAAACAACCATCAACCAATAATTTTCCAAATTATTTATTAATCCCAAAAATATCTTCACAAGACATATTTCTATTTTCAATCCCTTGAAAACAATTTCAAAACCATCTTTCTTTTCAGAATAAACTTTCCCAAATATTCTCTATCTCCTCTGAAATCACCAAGCACAAAACTAGATTTTTTTAAAAAATAATTTTAAACGCTTTACTTAGAAATATACTTTACAACATTTAAGTTAAAACTACTTCAATAATTTGTTAAAAATACATACTATATGAATATTTGAAAATAATGTTACTAAATAAAATATAAAACTAGATTTCACTTTTAAAAATAAAATACTAAGTCACTCTTTAAATAATTATTGCCGTAATAGATTAAAAGAAAATACTTACTTTAGAATTTAAATATTTAGAAATAGTAAATTTTTCAAAACATACTTCTTAAAACAACTTTAAACTTTTAATTTATATTTAAAAGTTTACTTTGAAAACGTACTTGGTTATTCAGAGAGAAATTTCCAATCTCAAACACTTAAATCAATTTTCCAAATTGATTCCCAATTTATTCCATTTGAAATAAATTTCTTTACTTATCATTTCATTTCTAAATTCATTAATTATGGACTTTATTATTGTTTTTAGTTTGATTTTTAAATTCTTTAGCTGAAATATACAAATTTTAGGTTATTCCCAATTTCTTCTTTATTCTTCTTAAATAATTTAAATCCTAAATTTAAAATTAAATGTTTTGTTCTTTTAAACAATAACATTGAAGTTTAAGTTTCATTAACTTTCTGTTTATTTAAATTTTTCCTTCCCATACTCAAGATTTATTTTTTAAAATTTTAAAGTCACTTTATTTCCTTTCCAGTTCATTCATAAATTTATTCAACTTTTCTATAATTATTTTACTTACAATTTCACTTCTTTTATTTTCATTCCCAAACTCACATTATATATTTGGTAATTCATTATTGCCCGATTATAACAATCAAACCGTAGCGTTTAATATTTCCACGTAATTCATTACAGAATATCAAATATTCTGTAAAGAGAATATTAAATAATTAAATAAAGTTGAGAAGTCCAGTTGGATCCCTCCAACCTGTTTTTCCTGCATCCACAGATGTTAGCACAATATAAAATGCCAATTCCAAATATATACCAGACTACAGCACATAAATCAATTCAACCATTTCAAACAATTATTTAAATTTAATTATTTAAATTTAAATTTAACAGAGCGAGATTAACTCACCTTTTATTTTATTAGCATCCATTTGCACTCCATTCCAATATTGCCTTGGTTTCTCGACTTTTGACCTTGGATAAACAATTAATATGATTTATTAATATTTAAAATAAAATCTAACAATAAAATTTTCATTTATTAATTCAATTACAAAGGATTTTATTTTAAACTTGATAATTTAATTTTAACAGGTTCTTCTTTTAATAGAAATATCTTTAGCACTTAAAATTATTGAATACGTAAATTCAACAAGTAATTAGCCCGACCAGTGAGTTTTATTTTACTGTGCAATCTTTTTTTTTCTTTTTTTTCTTTTTTTTTTTTACTGAAACAGTAACCAACAATTTAAATTTAAAAGTTTCAAATTTGCCTAACTAAAAATGTTCTAAGATAGAATTTACCTCAATCGCACAGGAGACCAACATCACGAGCTTCAGCTCGATCCCAAAAAAAAAAATCGCGTCCCACTTCGAAATTCCGACCATGGACTAACTTCGATGCCCTCTTCTCCCATGCGTGCGCGTGCATGAGCGCATGCCACCCAATCGAGCGCGACCTCACGAAACCCTAAACGAGCTGCCGCCGAAGCCTAGATTGCCATCGCGGATAGAGAGCACCAACCCCATGTTTTCTAAATCGCCTCTACCCGAAACGAAGTTGAAGTCATCGCCCACCATATTTTCGAACGCGAGACATCAAATCTTTGAAGGGAAAGCTTCCCTCTTTCCTCGAGTTCGATCTTGATTGAGCAAAGGAAGATAGAGGGTGGAACGTAGTTAAATTTGCGGGGAAAATCGCGATGTGGAGGGGCCATTATTCTCCGATGAACGAGAAGGCCGCCATTCTTTCGATTTTCGAAATTGAAACGAAAGGGCTCGCCCTGTTTATTTTTTGTTTCGAACGAAAAAAATTCATAAAATTGGAAGAGAGGAAAATAATATGGCTTTCGATTTCTGAATGAATTCTTGAGAGGAAGCTCGGCCATTGTATGTTTTCTTTTCGTTTGATAATGATTGAAATTGAATTGAATAAACGAGGAAGGAACTAGCAGTTTTTAGAAGGGACGAGAAATGTACGATGGAAGATAAGGGTAGCGTGTTAAAACGAATATGAGATGGGGTATACAAGAAGCTTGACTAATTAAATTATTATCAATTAAATTTTCAGCGTGTTTATATATCGAACACTCACACACTAACTCCGATCAATACGAAATTTGAAATCCGACAATAATTCAATATTACGAACCCAATGGAACTGGTTGCGTCGAAATCCGAGACTGTGCCTCGTAAGACTATTTTTAAATTCAATTTAAACGATATAAAATTTCAAAACTGAACAAACCACTGCTAAATTCAATTTTAACACTTCTATTATCTTTAGTATTATCAATATAAATTTTATAAGCTTACAAATTATTCTTAACGGGCTTAAAACTTCAGATTCCCCATTTTACCCAACTTCAACTTATTTAATTAAATAATTTAATTATCAAATCATTGGTGATATTTGAATTCAAGTTAAAAATTAACATTTAAATATTCAAAATCAATTGAATATTCCAATTTCAATTGCTCAAAAATTCCGGGTCGTCACATAAACACAGAGCTATAATCATGCATATGCAAGCATATTATTACCAATGAATCATACATACAGATTCAATTCAACTTAAGTCTTTAAAAATTTTATTTACGCACCTGAAAACAAGTTTGAATAGAGCAATTTGGTTTTGAAAATCTGTAGTTTCAAATTTTCCTGTTTTTTTCTTCAGCAGATTGTATTTGAGTTTGAAAATATAGCGATGTTTATTCTTTTTTTTCTGGCATTGCTATGTTTTTTTTGAACGAAATAAAAAAAGTATGGATGTATATATAAAGGAAACAGCTTTGAACATGTAGGTGTTTCTAGTGTAGTGTTTTCCTTTGGTCAGATTTTATTTTTTCTTTGACTAGAGTTTTTTTTAATTGGAGGCTGTAATGATTTTATTTGTGCTGAGAATAGATAGCATCAAATGCTTATGTTCCCATTCCTGTTTACATACTTATGCTATTTGATTTTTGTATGTACATTTCTTTTTGTTTTATCTTCCTGCATACATTTTTGTTTTATTATCTTGCATACACAAAATTTACATACATCAACTTGTCTGATTGGCTTTACTTATATAAAATTGTTTTAGTTATTATATTTCTTTGTCTTGCATTCACACATGAATGTCCATATGTATTTATTTATGGTTTATCTTCCCTTATATATTTATGTTTAACACTAATTCTTGTTTTTATAATTTTTTATTATCATTTATTTAAAGCTTAAACTACCAAATACTTTATTTATATCCATATATCTATGTAATATTTAATATTAATAATATTTTATTTGCTTTGAAACTTTTCAAATTAAATTTAAAAAGTTCAAATAAGTTACCAAATCTAAATTAATAAATTTTGGGTTGTTACAAATATCCCCCCTTAGGAAAATTTCGTCCTTGAAATTTGAAAGAGAAAGAAAAGCAAACAAAGAATAAACGAATTCAAAAAAAATAAAGAAGTGGCTTACCAGATTAAGCCGAGATATCCACTCTGCAATTGGGATATGATTTCCACATATCATCTTCGGTTTCCCAAGTGCAGTCCTTTGGATCGCCACTCCATTGAACTTTAACTAGTTTCACAACTTTGTTTCTCAACCGCTTTTCATCACGATCTACCATCTTTATCGGTTCTCTCTTAACCGTTAAATTGGGAGTGATTTCGAGATCCTATTGAGCAGCTTCTTCAATAATACTATCTGGATCGTGCACATACTTCCGAAGATTAGAAATGTGGAACACATTATGCACACTAGATAACCAGCTGGGCAACTGCTCTCGATAGGCTAAAGAACCGATTCTCTCCAGAATAGGAAAAGAACCAATATATCGTGGTGCTAGCTTACCGGTCTTCCCAAATATCAATACACCTCGCATAGGAGATACTTTAAGAAAGACAGAGTCTCCAATCTGGAATTCCAAATCCCTTCTTCTGCGATCATAATTACTCTTTTGATGTGTAACAGCCCGCAAATCCGTACCTCTTGAATCAATACTATTCTACCTCTATTAACACAAGTGGCACAGAATTACGAACCATTGGGGGTAAAGAAGAAGAGATAGAAGAAGAAGAAACTAAACAATATCAGAATCTCACAGTCGCAGCGGAATAAAATATAATAGTAGATATAGAACTTTACACAAAATGAAATCTATAACTGTTTTATACATCATATCATCAGAGTATCTCATACATCAATCAATACCAATCAGACATACCATACAGTCATAACAGCGGATATATATAAATACGGATAATACGTCTCGTACTCCAGCTCCTCGCCTGCTCCAAAGCATCCTGTCCTGTCCAAATAATACTCGGTCTGACCCGAGCATTATAATGAAATAACACCCGAGTCAGTCTGGAATACCAGTTGATATTAATGCATCCAAATTGATTATTAAAGTTTCAAAAATCCTTTGAAAACAAAAGCATCTCGTAAGACCATGCCACAAATAAACATGTCAGGATTTTACCTTACGATAGCTAAAACGTTTTTTATAGAAAATCCTCTGATATTATAATAGTGTCTATTTACAAATACTTATAAAATAGCCGAAATTGTTACATCTATTAAATTCCAGCTACTAGCCACCGAAGTGGGTAATACAAACAAAACTCGTACAAGGCTCGTAGGGAAAAATGGATTTCCAACAATGACTAGGCACTGGGGTACCACCTGTCACAGTACGGGGCCTAGATCACCGTACCGAGGACTACTCCCTTCATCCCCTGCAACACAAGGCCGGAACCATTCCTTACTGAACAGTCCCGAACAAGATAAACCCCGTGGTTGGTGCGACCAACCACCCACTAAGCCGAAATAAAAGGGACATTTAGACGGGGGAAATATCTTGTCCTGCTTGGGCATGACCCACCTAACCTTGCTGCATATCCCCTGATTTTCAGTCATTCCCGGTTGATGAGGCTTGAGGCTAAGCGTTACCTTTAGAACGTTTTCACTTAGAATGCCCATCGCCCACCTGACGATGTTTCGCAAGCATTCATCCATACAAGTCCGTCCCGGGTTCGAACGGAACCGAAGGCACTACTCCTACTACATCCATTTTGGAAATATCCTCAGGATTAGTAGCGACTAGCCCTTGCACTTCACTGCTGAATCTTCGACTCCGAACACGTTTTTCGCACGAAACGTACAAACCGGATCGAAGTGGTTTTCGAGAAATAAATCTCGATCCCGGTCTCTTCGAAACGATCAGCGCATTTGTCCAATATTGATAGTCGGTGATTTAACTATCAATTTATATTCATAAACATCCATAAGCATCCATCACACAATAAATAATTCCCACATTATTTATTTGCCTCTAATATCTTTAAAAGATATATTTCCAAAGTTTCAAAACTCATTTGAGATCAATTTCCCAAAATTCTTCCTTACAAGGTAAATCCTTTACCATTAATTCCCATTGGAAATAACCAAGTTCAAAACAACTTAGTTTGAAAACAGTTAAAATCATTTTATATTGAAATATACTTTAAAATACGTAAATTCACTTCTAGTTACTTACTCAAAATATAATTTCAAAATATGTACAGTAAACCCATTTATTAAGATGTAAACATTGATTTTAAATAAGGTTTTTAATAAACTAAATTTAAAAGTACTGTTTTAATAAGATAAATACTAATTTCAAATGACTTAAGTCCAAAACTAGTCTTTTAAACAAATCCATTTGTAAAAATAATTATTAAGGTATTGATAAAATTTACTATTGCTAATTATTAATAATTATTTCAAATAATAATTTCCAAACACAATTTTAAACAAGTTTGAATTTTTAAAACTTTCTTTTTATAAAATTAGTTTAAACTCGAACTTGGTTATCCCAAGGAATCTCATTTCCACTTAAACATCACAGAAATCCTTCTCACGATTTCTGTCAATTTATTTCAATTTAGTTTTATAGTTTAATGACATAATTTTCACATTTATCGATTGATAACATTTCTCTTTGTTTATCATTCCAGATTTTACCAATTTTCAATTTCCATTCTAAATAGATTTAAAATTTTAATTCTTTTAAATTCATTAATTAACAATATCTTTATTTCTCTAAAATTCAATTTATCCATTTATAATTAATTATGGATTTATAATTTACTCAACAATATTCTAATACAAATTTTATTTCAGTTTTCCACCCAAACAGATTCTAATTTTTATATTCCTTTAAATTCCTTATTTATAAATTTCTTAATTTCTTTTGAAACCCAATTTAATTTCTTTACAATTAAACTCCAAATTTCTTTATAATTAACATTCTGGGTTTATAGTTTATCTCACAATATCACAATGCAATTAAATTCCAAATTTATCAATCACAATATATAAACAGGCATCATCATCAACTATAAAAATATTACTACATGGTGAGGAATCCAGTTGGATCCCTCCAACCTGTTTTCCCTTCATCCACAAATATTAGCACATCACATATATAAATATCAATCCAGACTGATAATAACAATAATATGCAACCAATCACACAAATATTTAAATATTTATTATTTAAATCAGCCAATATCCAGATGTGAGTGAGTTAAACTCACCTTGAGTTTCGGCGAGCGTTTAAAATTTAAATTAAACCAAACGACGTTCGATTTAACCTAAATTTCTACTTGCTCGGAATAGCTCCGGATCTGCACCATCGCGTAGTTCGCGTCTCTGCGATTCCGACGTTTCCAGTTTCGCTTGAATCTGACAACGTATAAATTAGTTATTCAATTTTGAAGTTTGAATTGAAATTTTAAACAATTTTCTTTTAAATTTTATTAGCAACCCAATCTGACCGTAGATCAAAATAAGGGTCGAAGCCAGCTTCTTCTCTACAAACGCGATCTCCAGCACAAACGAACCCAACTCGTCGAAGCTAGGGTTGTCGCCGCCCCCATCCACAGCCACCCAGACGACGATCGCCCACCACCACCGAGTCGCCCTTGCCACCACGCACCCCCACCAAGCCTCGTGTTGAGCTCGATGCCCTCCTCCACCATGAAAACGCGGCCGACCCAATGATGAACGCGGCCTCTGTGCTCCCTTCACGCTGCACTAAACTCCATCACCACCGTACACAACGAAGATCTCACAGCCCTCTTCGATTCTCCAGTTGAAGATTTTGTGAATTAATGTGTGGATTGGTTGCAAATTGGAGAAAAGAAAGGATCGTTTCCGGCCATTGAATGTTTGAGTGGTGGCTACGAACCAAACTAGGGTTTAGAGAGATTATCATGAATATATAATATAAATTTAATAATATTTTAATAATATTCTTCTTAATTTAACATCGTATGCAAACGAACTCCAATTCTCACGTCCCGATAGGCGATCCTAGGGTTTTTCCGCGTTCCGAACACAATGGAATAGGTTTCGTAAGCTAATTCGGTCGCATGCGCGAGTTACGAAATTAAACGGTCAATTTAAAATTAAATCGATTAAAACGATTTCGATGCGTTTCGAGCTGCCACGACCAAACGACAACTCCGATTGCTACGAAAATTGAAATTCGATAATAATTAAATATTACGAATCCAATGGAACTGGTTTCGTCGAATTCCGAGACTGTGCCCCGGAAGGCTATTTTAACTCGTCTATTAAATCGACAATTTCTAAAATTTTCGAAATTACTTCAAAATTTCACCCTTTAAAATTTTATTAATTCTATTATAACTCGTATAAAGTTTATATTCACATTAGAAGTCATTTTGACTCATTTCGAACCAAAATCCAATTATTTGCATTATTATATTACTAAATTTCAATATTAAATTAATATAAAATTCCAAATAATAACTTATTGACTTTTAAGTCCGTCTAAAAGTCCAACCACCCTATTTATATTCAAATAGACTTAAAAATAAATTTGAAAACCATTTGTATAACTATTCACATCCAAATTCACCACTTATTCTAATTTTGAATATTTAATTATTATTTTCATTATTCAAAATCGAATGGACTCAATATAATTAAAAATTATAGCTTATTTTATTGATTGCATCCGATTTCTTCCATTTCAAAGTCAATTAAGAATCCACATTAAACATTTAAAACGAATTAAAAGTTCAAATTCAATGGCTTAAAAATACGGGATGTTACATGATGACTTTGAGCCGTCATCAATTTCTTCCGTATAAAATCAACTTTCTCCATGGCTTCTTTAATATATCTGGTCCTAGAACGAGTCTATGACTAGCCCCAATCCAGCATGTGGGTGATCGACACGGACGACCATATAAAGCTTCAAAAGGAGCCATCTCTATACTGGCCTGATAACTATTGTTATATGAGAATTCGACCAAATGTAACAGGTCCTCTCAAGAACCACCAATATCAAGTATACTAGCACGCAATAGGTCTTCCAAGATTCGGCTAATCCTCTTAGTCTGCCCATCAGATTTTGGGTGATAAGCAGTGCTGAAATTTAGTTTTATTCCCAATGTGTCTTGAAATGCCTCCCAAAATCTACTAGTGAAGATCGGATCACGATCACTCACTATACTGCTATAAATACCATGGAGACGGACAATTTCTTTCACATATAACTCGGCTAAGCTTGCTGCCATGCGGCTAGATTTCACTGGCAAAAAGTGGGTTGTCTTAGTCAAACGGTCCACAATGTCCCAAATTGCTTCATTACCCTTCCGAGTACGAGGCAACCCATCGATGAAATCCATCAATACTTGGTCTCATTTCCACTTGGGTACCTCTAAAGGCTGAAGTAAACCTGCCATTTTCTTTTGATCGCTTTTGATTTGTTGGCAAGTAGCACAGCGACTCACATATATAGATATGTCCCTTTTCATTGTCTTCCACCAGAAAGTTCTTTTGATATCATGATACATTTTATTGACTCCTGGATGGATGCTGAATTTAGGTTTGTGACATTCATCTAAAACTTCTCGTTTTAGATCAGGGAAGTCTGGGACACATATTCTGCCTTTTAATCTTATAACTCCTCTACTATCCACCTCAAAACTAGTGTCTTTCCCTTGGCATATTCTTTTGTAAATTCCCCAAAGAAACTCGTCTTCATACTGTTTGCTCGCGATCCTTTTAAGAAGAGTAGGAGTAATGACAAGATGAGCAAGAATAGCATGCTTCCTACTCAAGGCATCGGCAACTACATTGGTTTTTCCGGGCGTATATAGAATGTCTAAGTCATAAGATGCCAGAAATTCCAACGAACGTTGTTGTCGCTGATTTAGATCTTTCTAGGTGAAGAGATATTTCAAAGATTTTTGGTCGGTGAATTATTCGAATTTTTCACCTAGAGAAAAAGAGAGTTCAATAAGTATATTGTTAAGTTAAATTAAATTCGTAAATTGATAGGAAAGCTGAAAAGAGTTTTACCCAGAAGATAATGTCGCCCTGTTTTCAAAGCGAAGATAACAGCTAAGAGTTCCAAATCATGGGTTGGATAATTTCTTTCGTGAGGACGTAATTGTCTACTCACGTAGGTAATTACCTTCCCATTTTGCATTAATACCGCACCCAAACCATCACCGCATGCATCGGTACAAATAGATAAACCCTGGTTCCCATTGACAATAGCGAGAACAGGAGTAGTCGTTAATCTCTTCTTCAACTCCTGAAAAGCTTCGTCATATTTTGGAGTCAAATCGAATTTTGCATCCTTCATTGTTAGCTTAGTCAACGCACTAGCTATCTTAGAAAAGTCCTGAACAAACTTCCGATAATAACCTGCTAAACCCAAAAAGCTTCAAACTTCTTTTAGGGTAGTGGGTTTCCTCCAATCAAGAATAGTGAAAATTTTGCTAGGATCAACATAAATCCCTTCTTCATTAACAATATGGCCGAGAAATTTGACTTCTTTGACCCAGAATTAACATTTGGAAAATTTTGCGAATAGAATATTTCCCCTTAATATCTCTAAAATGATTCTAAGATGCTCGGCATGCTCCTCTTCGGTCTTAGAGTAGACCAAAATAACATCAATAAACACGAGCACAAATTTATTCAATACTTCTCGGAACACACGAGTCATAAAATCTACGAAGTATGCTGGAGCATTAGTTAGCCCGAATGGCATGACTAACCATTCGTAGAACATATTAGGACCCCTGAAAGCGGTCAAATGAACACATTCTTCGGCAATTCGTAGTTGATGGAACCCCTGGGCTAGATCCATCTTTGAAAAGAAACGAGTGCCGTGCAATTGATCAAACAAATCATCAATTCTAGGTGGAGGGTATTTTTTCTTGAGAGTCGGCTTATTGAGATCGCGGTAATCTACACATAATCTCAAAGATCCATCCGATTTAGCAACAAACACTACTGTTGAACCCCATTTAGAAACACTAGGACGAATTAATCCATTATTTAGCAATTCATCAGTTTGCTTGACTAGTTCCACCCATTCCCTAGGTGTCATCCTGCGATTTGCGTGAATGAGAGGACAAGCGTTGGGTACTAGGTCAATTTTGAAATCTATTTCTCGATGTGGAGATAGAGATTTCACTTCTTCAAACACGTCCGGAAAATCCCTAACAATGTGTATAGATTCCAGACTGGGTTCGGGATAACTCGAATTATACATCAACCCTTCTCTTTTAGGACTAGGGTCCTCACAAGAAATCTCAATGGAATCTCCAAATTTGGTTTTAATCGAAATCAATCGATTATTACAATCCAATTTGGCTTCATATTTTGCTAGCCAATCCATTTAGAGTAAGACTTCAAACTCGTAAAAATCAAGGACAAAGACTTCGATAGGGAATTGGTAGCAAGAATATGAGGTAGGAACGTTTCTACATCGAAGACAAAGGTTCGCGAGACCTCCAACTGGATTCTTTACGCATGTTGGCTCATCAACAAAATTGGGTTCAAGATTTAATTCATTTATAGCTTGCTGAGAGATAAAACTATGTGTAGCGCCCGTGTCAAACAGAACTCAAACAATGCTATCATAAATAGTGAGATTACCTTCCAGAACTCCTTTCCCTTTTTCAGCTTTGGAAGATGCAGGTTGGTCTTCGACTGTGTACACCATAGCTGTCTGTGCGTGCTTCATAACTGGGCAGTCTTTAACTTCGTGTCTCAATTTCTGACAATAATAACATTTCCTGGGATTCGCTTGAACGGGTTGATCCCTCTTTGGTTTCTTGCATCTGTTTGAGTAGTGGCCTTTTTCTAAACAATTGAAGCAAGTAACATTCCCTACCATGCTTCCCTGATTACTCTTCTTTCTCTCCTTACCCTGCCATGGTTTCTTGCCTCCAAATTTTCTCTTCTTCCAATTTTGGTTGCTCGAATTTCCTTTCTCCACCGGGGCTTCTTGCATGTCAAGTGTAGCATATCTATACCCCATATCAACCAAATCTGAAAAGGATTCTTTGACGTGGCCAGTCATCCTTTCGTGGATCTTCTTATTCGTCCCACTAACGAACCTTTCATTCTTCTTTAAAGGTGTGTTCACCAATTCTGGACCAAAACGAGACAATTCATTGAATTTGTTTAGATACTCCTCGAATGACAAACTCCCCTACTTTAAGTCTATGAATTCCTGGTACATTCGAGAAATTCCACCCGATGGCATATAGCGCTTCTCAAATACTTCTTTAAATCTCTCCCAAGTAAACTTGTCTCCTGGCTTATCTATAGTAACTGTCTCGCACCATGCTAAGGCTTCTTCTTGAAGTTGCCAAGAATCTATGAGTCGCATATGATCGTCTTATAATTTTAGCCCTCTAAAGATTCTTTCACATGATCTGATCTATGCTTGGGCCTTAACAATCGACTCCTTGCCAGTGAACAGCTTACCACCAAGCCTTGAGAAACTCTTATATAAATCAGCCAGATTCGGCTGATGCCGAATAGATAAAGCTGCTTCTACTGTTGGGGGAACTTGGCTAGGTGTTGTGGCATTTCCTCGCCCCCCAGTTCTTCCTCTTCATCCGCTCATTCTTACTATCAGTAATTAGTAAGAAAATTGGTTTAGATATTTGGACGAGATATCTTAAGGAATATTAGCAGTTAAAGGAAATAGACTAAGAAATTTGAGGTTTCGGTCTCGGTTATACTCATTCTAGGGTATACTTCACCCTATCTCTAATGAGCCATCTAATGTGTTATACTCCGTACCTAAATTTCTTACTCAACCTTCATCTCTGATACCACATGTCACGATCCGAAATCCAATGTTCAAAAATTGACACTAAATACCTCAGTTGTATTCGACTGCCAAAGATTCAAACATCGAACTCCAGTCGGATGGAGCTTATAACAACATTAGATGGTTATAAAACAGTGGGAACAAAATGAATATCATGCATTATAACATAGTTACATCATCATAATATCCATTACTACATCAGAGTATCAAAATGCATATATCACAACTCCAAATGGAACATCTTAATAGAACAACAACTGATCATATGCATAAAAGCCATCAAAGGAATGAAGGGATAGTAAACTTCCAAAAACTAAGCACCTTGATATCCAAAGCTTCCAAAATATCTCCAAAATAAAGGCCTCCAGAATACTGCTAACACCAGAACACGGAAACCCACTACTAGGCTGCCCGTGTGGAAATGATGGGCACCCAGAGTTTAGAAAGGAAACAATAAACTCCAGGTCAGTTATAGGTTGTTATGAATAAACAAAAAAAGTTGCTTTTAAATAAAACAGATTTGTACAAGAAAAATCCGGTATGCTTTTTGGAAAATGAAACTACCATAAGACCTCCCGCCACACACACAATGCAATCGCAGACTTAGAGGAGATTTCTTCTTATGATAGTCAAAAATGCTTGATACGAGAAAAATTCTTTGGTATTATTACTAGTGCATAGTGTAGAAAAATCATTTCGAAATTATAACATTAATCTTAGCCAGCAAAGACATTCCGAACTATGCCTACTACAGCTACCATCTAAACAGTGGTGACCACCATAAGTAAATGGCAGGTTATACAACTAAAACTGTACTGGGTTCGTATTGGGAATTGGGTTTCCAACAAATGGTCAGGCTAAGAAACATCCTACTGCCACATGGGTACGCCTCTGGAGGGATGTCCCGAGAACCTACCCGGCTCTCTGCCAAAACAAGGCCGGGTTACCTCTGTAACTAGGTAACTACTACTCGAGTATGCCACCCCCCAGTCGTTTGCGACCTTTATCCGAGGGCCCTCTACCACAAAGCAACAACCACACAGTAAATGAGATTGCATCAACCACAAAGGTAAAGTATCTGGGCTCCATACCATAATACCACCTTTTTCAAGAAGGAAATTACATACCCTAAAGGGTGCGACCCTCATAACCTTGCCGCATCTTTCCTGTTTCGACCATTTCCGGGGTGTGAGGTCCGATGAGGTCTTGTCCACAAAGCTACGCTTTACACGAAATCCATGCTTTGATCACAAATGATCATCAACACACAGTAATACTTAGCATGCCACACTATCAAATTGGGAGTATAAAGCTGATAACCTTCAATTACATAACCTCCAAGCTCGTACGTCTCAGAGAAGGATGTTAAGCTAAGAGAATAAATTCTCCGCCACCAACATATATGTATTTGAAAGAAATTTGCTTTATATCTCAAAGTGTAGTGTCGAACACACAACCATACAAGTCTGTTTCGGGTTCGAACAGAACCGAAGGCACTTCGTCCAATAAAGGAAGAAGCCCTTGCAAATCCGGGTACCCATAATCCCGATTGGATTCCCCATCACATATGGAAATCTCTATACCGGAGCGACTAAATGCAGAGACATTCGATAGTTATCCTATTGTTTTCGAAGACACCCGGTCTTCACCACCGTCTTCAAATGCTATTTGTTTCGACATATCACTATTCGGAATGGGTTATAGGACACAAAGGTCTTTTCCCGGCTAAACCGAATAGTAAGCGTTTAATTTTAAAACACGTGGATGTATCAACTACAAAGATTCACATTCAGGGTTCGATTTGGGTTTTGGATAACCAACTGGAATCCGACTCCCTGTCGCATAGAAGTTTAAATGCCGTTTACAGGCAAAAGGTTTTCACATAAATAAAGAATTAAATCACCAATCACAGTTCAGCACAAAGAAACTCACATCACATAGTATCACAATCACAACAGAAATATCAATCCAGTGCAAAACAATAGTTAGTTTTTTTCCAATCAAGGTGAATGTGATTTAAATGAATTAACCACATAACCATTTTTATTGATTATTTTAAATCAATGATTAATTATTCTTAATGATAAATTAATTAAATCTTAATTCACTTTATTAATTGATTATTCCTTAATAAATTAACCTAATTAACTACTAATTATAAATTGATTAACTTTAATTAACTAATTAACAATCCTTAATTACAATTACAAATCCTTAATTACTTAGATCATATATAAACACAGAGCTATAATCATACAAAGCAATATAGAGAAGAATCAGAGCAACACATATATAAACACAGAGCTATAATCATACATATGCAAGCATATTATTACCAATGAATCATACATACAGATTTAATTCAACTTTAGTCTTTAAAAAATTTATTTACTCACCTTAAAACAAGTTTGAACAGAACATTTTGGTTTTGAAAATCTGTAGTTTCAAATTTTCCTGTTTTTTTTTCAACAGATTGTATTTGAGTTTGAAAATATAGTGATGTTTATTCTTTTTTTTTTCTGGCTTTGCTATGTTTTGTTTGAACGAAATAAAATAGATATAGATGTATATATAAAGGAAACAGGTTTGAACAGGTAGGTGTTTCCGGTGTAGTGTTTTCCTTTGGTCAGATTTTATTTTTTTCTTTGACCAGAGATTTTTTTTGATTGGAGGCTGAAATGATTTTATTTGTGCAGAGAATAGATAGCATTAAATGCTTATGTTCCCATTCCTGTTTACATACTTATGCTATTTGATTTTTATATGTACATTTCTTTTTGTTTTATCTTCTTGCATACATTTTTGTTTTATTATCTTGCATACACAAAATTTACATACATCAACTTGTCTGATTTGCTTTGCTTATATAAAATTGTTTTAATTATTATTTTTCTTTGTCTTGCATTCACACATGAATGTCCATATGTATTTATTTATGGGTTATCTTTCCTTATATATTTACGTTTAACACAAATTCTTGTTTTTTTAATTTTTTATTATCATTTATGCAAAACTTAAACTACCAAATACTTTGTTTATATCCATATATCTTTGTAATATTTATTATTAATAATATTTAATTTGTTTTGAAACTTTTCAAATTAAATTTCAAAAGTTCAAATAAGTTACCGAATCTAAATTAATAAATTTTAGGATGTTACAAGTATGGTCATTACGATGACAAACCAACACCAACTCCTTTAGATCCTAGTATTAAGCTAGAAAAGAACACTGGACGTACTATCTCTCAACTAGAGTATTCCAGTGTTATTGGGCGTCTTATGTATGCTATGCATTGCACTAGACCAGACATCGCACATGCTATAAGTGTATTGTGTCGATTTACGAGTAATCCAGGTTTCGAACATTAGAAAGCTATTTCCAGAGTTTTAGCTTATTTGAAAGGGACCATTGAATATGGATTATCTTATAAAGGATATCCAGCTGTAATAGAAGGATATAGTGCTGCAACCTAGAACGATGTAGAATCCAAATCTACTACTGGATGGATCTTCACATTAGGAGGCACTGCTGTGTCTTGGTCTTCTAAGAAGCAGACCTATATTTCTGACTCAACAATGTTGTCAGAATTGATTGCATTAACAGATACATGTAAAGAAGCGGAATGGCTTAGGAATTTATTAATGGAAATCCCTTCATGGAAGAAGCCATCTCCAGTAGTCTTAATTAACTGTGACAATCAAGCAACGATATACAATGTGTCTAATAAGACATATAATGGAAAGTCTAGACATGTCAGTCTAAGACATCAAATGGTGAGACAGTAACTCAAAAGAGGAGTTATAACTGTTGACTACATAGAAACGAAGAAAAACTTGGCTGACCCACTTACAAAGAGTCTTCCAAAGGTAATGGTTTCTATAAAGTCACAAAAAATGAGACTTAGGTCAGTGAATGAAGCTTGATCATCCTTAACAGAAACCCAACTTATGTCTTGAAAAGGATAGACAAAGTTTAATGGGTACCAACAAGTTAAAAGAATGATTATGGAATACTAAATCGATAATCCCATAATATTTAGTGTTGGATTCTGCAAGAACAAAGGATGGATATATATCCTCAATAAGTCTAGAAACCTCAAAAGGTGTATCGCAGAAACACCTTAAGAGACTTACCTATATGAGTATGGAAATCAAGCCGTTTTCTAGGAAAGTAATGCCACTTTCCAAGTAGACTCCTGAACCAGGATTTAAGCACATGGCCATTAACGTGCTGAGCAATACAGAACACTTTACCTAAGGAAATCAACGTGTGTGATTGTTCTGGTTTTATTATTAGGGATACTTGGTTCAAGTTTCGTTCACCATAGAATCTCGATAAGGCATTGAGTGTTCTACACTAAGTAAAGGTCAAATCCAAAAGATACCTTTTAATTATGTCTTGGTTTTCACGATGATGCAAAACTTGATCTTAGAACTACATAGGCTTAGGCTTGGTCCCACTTGGGTATGTAGACTCTAGTGATTCAGCCATCCTATTTATTTTGAAAATTGGGGAAGATAGTTGTAAAATTTTCAAATATATAGTTTTGGGGCTTTGGATTTTGATTTGGAAGAGAAGAAGTAAAGAGGGAAGAAGAAATAAATTAGTCTCACATGCTAGAAAATTATGCAATATATTTGCATAAATATAGCTTTCTCACGTGGATGTTGGGGCCTTGGGGCTTCCACATGTTTGCCTTGTTGTGAGGAGAGAAGTCATGCAATACCACACGCGCGCCGCCGCCGTCCGTCCTACCAAATCGGGCTGGGGCTGTTTCGGGTTCGAATCCGAAAATATTTTTGGATCATATATGAACAGTAACGGGCCAGATTTCATCCCATTAAGGATCTAAAACCAAAATTCCTGAATTTGAATAAATGGTAGGAAATTTGTAATGTTTTCTAAGCGTTACAAGAAATGAATAGATGCGGCGTCTAAATGTTGACTGGATAAAGCCGTTTGTAACAGTTGTGAACCGTTGCAAACAGTTGTGAAGCTTAGTGAATAGGAATCGCTCTACCACTATAAATAGTGACTTCCAGAAAACGTTAGAGATTATTCTAAATCTTCGTCTTCTTCATAGAGCAGTTTTGTGACACCAAAAAGTGTTACAAAATGCTGTGTCACCATTACTCTGTTTTGTGACGCCTCCAAGGTGTTGCAAACTCAGAAAACGTCGCAGAATTTCTCTCTTATTCCTCTTCGTTCTATTCTATAAAAATTGCATCATCAGAAAACGTTACTAAAGTGTTCTTAGTTCGATCAAAGGCGTACAAACTTTGAATCCGATTACGCTATTATAGGGCTTTATTGAATCCTGAAAGTCGATAGTTTATTAACCCGTTTGTACCTGGCGGGTTGAACTATTGTCTGAAAGAATCTATTCCGTAGATCCTTAAAGTCAGAAGTACAACATTATCTTAATCGCAATTGCCATAATATTCGCCTCGAGCCGCAAAATCCCAAACAAGTGGAACTTGCAAGAGAGGGGGCGAAACTTATGAGAGAGGGGACGAAGGCAGAACGAGGGAGAGAGAGAGAGATTAGGCGGGATTAGGGCATGGTCGATATTTTTTAAGAAATAAATTAGCTGCGAGCGTATTATTTGGGCACAGGCATTCTAATTTAAGCAGGGATATACACGTACCAATGGTTCAACCAAAAATAGTGAAATTTTGCAACGGCTCGAAGCCTTGGCAAAATTACCACAGGCCATAACCGTTATCATTTATTTTGCAACGTTTAGTGGCGTGGCAAAATTGCCACGGCTCAGAGCCGTGGCAAATCTTCCGCATGTTGACATGGCAAAATGGACAGTATTGTGTAGTGATAGTTGAGCGAATGGTCGATTTTGCATGTCGTTTCTCTTAAACTAATAAAATCAAACAAAAGCAAATACACTGCCGTCTGTAACATAGATGGCAACTGTCCATGGAGGATTTATGTTATTGTTTCTGATAAATCAGAGCAGAACTAGTGGATTATAAGGAAATATCCTTGCAAACACAATTTTGGTAACCCGACAGTGAACTCCCCTCACAAGCAAGTGAATTCTAATTTTGTGGTGTTAAAAATCTTACCTTTTGTGAAAGCCGATCAAAACATAACAGCCATGACGGTGCAAGTTTTGATGGAAGAACAATAATTCGTAAAAAATAGTTATGAACGTTTGGAGAGCTTTCAGTAAGGTGGTGGAAAGAATTTATGGAGATTGGGGAGAGTCATATAGCACTTTAAGACAATATTTTGCTAAAATAGCTAGAACGAACCGGATAGCATTAGACACGTTACGACTGATGAATATGTGGTCTTCGATCGAGCTCTTTGGGCCCTTGGGCCTTGCGTTGAGGGATTTTTCCATTGTCGTCTCCTGTTATGTATTGACGGGACGCATTTGTATGAAAAATACAAAGAGACATTACTTGTGGCCACTGCTGTTGATGCGGATGATCACCTATATCCTTTAGCGTATGCAATTGTGGAGTCGGAGTCGGGGAATAGTTGGGGGTAGGTTTTTGCTTGCATGCGGAGGTTCGTTCACAGTGTTAAGAATTACCTTCATTTCAGATCCAATGAAAGGAATACCATCAACATTGGAATCGAAATGGTGTTTGCCACATAAATACCGGACATCTTAAAGCTAATTTTCAAGCTGCAAGATTTAGAGAAAAATGATTAATCGGTCTTTTTTAAGCCGTTGCTTGTGCAGCCGAGGAAGCCGAGTATAACAAAAAACATGAAGAAATCAAAACCATAAGCATCAGGGCTCGCAAATGCATAGAAATGAATTTAGGAGCGAAAGAGGAGAATTGGGAATTGTGTAAAGATGATGGCGGGCGATTTCATGTCTTGACCACTAACTGCGTAGAAAGTTTCAACGGTGTACTTAAAGGAACTCGATCTTTACCTGTCAAGGCTTTGGTTGGACATACCTTTTGTAGGTCGGTTGATAACTTTTGTCAATGAAGAGAAGCGCAGCAAAATAGATTTATCATCTTATTCCAAAGTGGGAAGCCAAGATTGTCGAAAGAGCTAACAAAGTAAGGCATACAAGAATAATTTGCTTTAGTCAATCTGAGTGGCAAGTTGTGCACTATTTTGATGACGAATTCAAAGTACTAATCACCTGCAACAGTTGCCCTTGTACGTGCAACATCCCTCTTTTAGAGCACCTACCATGTATGCATTATGGCCGCTTTCTCAACGGTTTCCAATGGAACTAGTAGAGCCTATCATGACTTTGCTTCAGCATGGTATTCTACAGAGAAATACTTGGTCGCTTACACCCCCAAGTTTTACCGGGTCCGAGATAAACTCTATTGGAGTTCAAGTGACAACCAATTGGTTCTACCTCTTGTAGCTAAAAGACAACCAGGACGTCCACGTTCAACCAGAATTAAAGGGACAATGGACGAGATGCAGGCCCCTAAAGCAAAATAAGTGTAGCAAATGTGGTGTTCTAGGTCATAAAAAAATCGTTGCACTACGGCAACTTAATGATTTCATTTTAGTTTGTTTGTAATTTTAATTCAAATGCATTCTAATTTGTTCAAAAACAATTGTTTGTTTTATCTAATTTCATAAGTAAAGTTAATTGTACATGTTTTTATTTCGATGAAATTATTATGTACTGTACTGTACTGACGATGCTGGCTATGTAGGGGAAAAGTTGGCAGCACTGCAAATTGAATGCATTCAAAGCTGTTCGAAAAGCCTTTCCCTGCGGCATTTGAGATGCCGCAAACAATTTTTTGGTTGGCACAATTTGAAATGCCGCAGTTTGGTGGCATTTCAGAAAATTCCCTGTTGTTTGCCCACTGCATCGCAGCAGCAGTTGCCGAGTTCGGCAAGCATTTAGAATGACTTTTCATAATAAAAAAGTTCAGTTCATTATAACATAGTTCGAATGTATAAAAATTATTTCGAACAACGTTACATTACAATAGCATAACTGCGAACATCATCATACAATAAGATTCGAATATCATTACGTCACTTTCACTTTTCCTTCAATGATCTACGCGGCCTTAACACCGAATACTTGTACTTTTGGACCAACAATTCGTTTGCATATTCAAGATTTAACTTTTCCAGACGACTAACCTCCACTTTAATCTCTAATGCGTATTCCACCTCCCTAGGGCACATTTCAGGATCGAGCCACTTAAAATTTTTACAGCATTCCACTTGATGAGACCAGATCTTATAATCATTGTAACCGACGTAGTGGTAAAAATGATGTCCGACATTCCTCTCGTTTCTACATACAACTGCTTCACATTCCTCTCCACAATCACAAACAAAACATGGAGCTTGCGCGCTTGAGCTTACACGATTTTGACGACCAAGGATGCCTAAAAGACATGCGTGGAGTAATTGTTGCATCGTTCTTTCATTCGCGACATCTCCTCGTGATGTTTCACTATCCACAACTGGAGGTACTTCTTCAACTTGTGTCTTCGGTACAAAATCAAATCAAGTTTGGTGCCACTTGAAATCTGTTTTCCATTATTTTGCTCAAATTCGTCATACATCTTCATCATTAGTTCATCATCAATTTTCTTATTGTCCATTATCAACCTATGATAGAAACAAAACATACATCAACAAAATACAAAGTTTGGATTTTGTTGGAAAAGTTTAGGGATGAAAAGGTCAGATAAGGTAAAATTTAAAACTAGAATTGAACGAGATTAGTATCATACTTACCTTAGAGCCGCCTTGTTGAAATAAATTGCAATTTACGGTAAATAGAAAATTAATAGCAATCAAAAAGTTGTGGGTTTTGATGAAATAGATTTGGTAAAGTTAGGGTGGGAGTGGGAGTGGGGTAGGTAGACATAACTCAACAAATATACAGGCAATAGAGCGCCATTTTAAACACCACCTATGTGCGTCGTTCGAAATGCCACTATATGAGGCATTTCAAATGCCGCATATAGGCGATCTTTGAAATGGCGCTCTGTTACTTACCTAAAGATAAGTTAGAACGCAAAAAGCCCACACAATACTACTACGATAATTCACTAAACTCAACAATTTTCTATAGGTACACTATTGCACTGTCGATATACAAAAATAAATACAAGACTACATTCGCTATCAGCAAATACAATTTTACATTCATTACCATTCACAACGACAACAAAATACTACAGTCATAACTACAGTCACAACAACAAACAATACTACGGTCAACATTAGTTTTCAACCCAACATCCCAAACGAACATATATAAACTAGATCAACCAACACTACAGCCAACATTAGTTTTCGACCCAATATCCAACACGAACATATACAAAAGTACGATCAATACCTAAGACAGTCCAATACGATCAATCTCAAATTTCATCTCAAATTTTTTAACTTCCCAAGGAGCTTTCTTCTTCTCTTTTCTTGGCTTGAGCATGAATTCCTCCTTTATCGGTGATAGTTCTTCACTATCCTACTCTTACATCCCTTCCATTGGGGATTGAGATGGACCAACCGTTTGTGTACGCTGGGAAGTTATTGCTCGGATACTCTTGCCCCCACCTTTCTTCCTTCTTTGATACTTTCTATTTAGTTCAGGGGCAGGTGGGACTTGTGCAATGTCCTCAAACGGTGCGGGAGGGGCAACGTCCTCGATAACGGGTAGTACGGCAGGAAGAGGACGAGGTGGAGGTGGGATTGGTCATGTCATCTTGTTCTTCGACAAACAAGATATCATAATTCGTTTGAGAGAGAAGCATTTCTCCTTGCTTTTTTTAGGAACCTCCTCCACAAGCTTATCAACTATGTCCAACATATGATACATATCATCTGCCTACATATAGAAAAAACCATTATGGGTTTTCTAACTACCGTACAAGTTGTCAATTTAAATTTGCATGACATTCCGTTCAAGCGGAGCTCTTGGAGTGTAAGGTGCAACCTATTTCTCAGGTGCTTCCTCTCGTCTTATTAGCACATAATGCTGAGTGATAATCCAATACCAACAAGTATACTCCTCATCAGTCAGCGTAACTTCGTGCTCGTCTTCCCTAACTACGAAATAGTTGTTCCGTAACTCAAACATCAATTCAAACTCATCTTCACTGTATGGAAGAGTGAAATACGGAGCATGATACGGTAAGTGCCGGCGAAGACCAAACTGTCTCATGACTCTAGTTGGGAGATGGTATGATAGATCCCCAAAACAAAATATCATAAGTCTTGCCCACCATAATGGCCTGCCCACTATGCAAATAGCCAGAATAGCATCATGGTCTGCCTTTGTATATGGATTCCATGTGACTGCATTGTAGTCTAAGACATCAAACTCGTTCCGGTAGAATGCTAGATTCCGTCTTGGGGTCGTTTTGGTATTCTTTGGGGCAACTCGCCTGTAATAGCAAAAAGTTATACTATGTATTCAAAGGTACTATGTGTCGATACAACCATACTAACAACACTATTTTACCTTGCTTCATATGGTTTTGAATTGTCAATTTTTTGCCTCTTCATAAATGTGTGACCAGCAGGAAGACAAGTCCATGACCATGCTGCAAGAGTATAAATTATATTTAGTTACGGTTTACGATAATCTCAAATACGCAACAAAGAATAACTATGTCCATACCAGAAGTAGAGCCATATAGCCTCCGGCAGACCGTTGTTGTACAAAGGAACTCTCGTAAGCTCTGTATACGTGAAAGCTAGCACTACACTACCCTATGAACATTACCGACATAAATCGAAGTCTTCTAACAATAGGAGCTATTGAAGGGCCACTCTAGTCCTCGATCGATCGTAGAATATACGTTGCATGATGATGTACAACAAAATAGAGAGGGCACGCTGGGCTATTTGAACAGGAGAGGCACGATGGGAAATATCATCGGCCAACTGCTTCCCAAACAAGGTGGCCACTATCGACTCATTTCCCCACCTCATGTCTTTTGGAGGAGACAAGCCAAGCAAGGGCTCACACAAATCCATATAATTTCTTGGAAAATCTCGTTATAGGATGGGATCCCCATTAATCGGCAATCAAAGCAACACAGCAACATCTATCAAAGTGATGGTCATCTCGCCTACTCTAAGATGAAATATAGACATCTTCGGTCTCCATCTATCGATTAACGTTGTCAGAAGATTCCGATCGAGCTATGTGTATCCAAACTTATTAATAACACCAATTCTAGCTCCATCTAAAAGTTCCAACATGCCAGGATGTACTAACGTGATGACCTTAAAAGTAGAAATATGGTCAATGAAGCCGTCCGGCTCAACCGCTTGTCGAAAAATAATAACGAATGCAAGCTATTATCGTATTTACCAACACTTTGCAAAATGATAGGCAAATTATATCAACGTGTACCTCCATCGTATCATTATTTTTTGTGCAATGTTGAGCTTGTAGGTAAAGCACGTTGTCATCGATCGATCCTAGTGTCATCGTGTTCTACCACAATAACATAGGAAAATCATAGTCATACCATAATACATGCTTGTATCAAATCAACAACCGATTAAACATGTGCTCTACGCGTCAAATCTACTTCGTTGTAGTATACTTATAGGAGGTGCTTGAGAGGATGAGGAAGCCGTTCTTCAAATTCTAGCTTGATTTAAGGAGTTTTCTAGCCAAAATTTTTAATTTTGGTGATTTGGGGTGTTGAGGTTGAAATTTTTTTGTGGGTTTTGACAGAGGGGGTAAATGAAGGAAGAGGGATGAAGGGCAGTAGGAAGACAGAGAAAAAAAAAATTGGCAGCATCTAAAATGCCGCAAACTGGCGGCATCTAAAATGCCGCATACTGGCCGCATCAAAAATGTCGCCAGTATAGTTTACATATTATACGTGTACTGGTGGCATTTGAAATCCACCAGTACGCATGGCATCCTACGTGGCCAGAAGTGGCCATGCTTTGTAATTATTTTCTAATATGGCCTAAACTTGTAATATGTTTGAAAATTCGGCCTAAATAAAAAATTTATCCTATTTTTTAAAATCCCTTCCTTCAATAAGCTGGAAATCTCTTGGCTTTGAAATCAATAAATTGCAATTTTTAAAATCAAATATTCTCTTCTTCTTTTTCTTTTTTGAAATTGATCTTACGTGCTTTCTCGAAATATAATGGCCATCTTTTCAAAATCTGAAAAATCTAAAGCATTATTTTTTGAAATTTGAATATTTCGAAAATTCATCCTTTTGAAAATCAAAATGATTAAATTATAAAAACTATAAATCTCTAGCCTGAGTTGTTGGATCCTGATATGGAGCTAGGCTTTGATATGTATCTGAGATTCCATATGGAACTGAGTTGTGATAGGAAATTCTAGACTTCGATATGGATTTACGTTTTAATACAGATCTTTGAACTTTGATCTGAAGCTGACCCTCGACATTATTTTTTCATTTGGCATCAGATTCTTTGCAGTATTGAGATGTAGCTGGCATCAATGATTTACAACACTAGATGTGCCCTACATCAGTAGCTTTCGACATTACTCGATCTGCAACACCGTCTAGCCTCAGCGGCGTCATCTGCTCTACACTATTGACTAACCTGCAGCATTGACTAATTACGACATTGTTAACCTAGCGCGGTGGCGCCGTTTGAGGCATTCTTAACCTGGCGCTATTGAATACTTGCAGCATTGGCTTATCAGTGCATTTAACTACCCAACAGCGTTGTTTATCCATCATTCAACTTTGCGATATTAAATATCAGTGACATTACTTATCCCAAAATTAGCACCATAGACCTTCACCTTGGCATGGAGCTGATTTCCGTCATCAACTAACCTTTGACATTTGATTTGTGGCATCCTCTTTTATTCCGTAGCCTGAGATTATCTATTAATATAAAACCCTATGGATTACCAAATCCGCCTTCATCCAGATCCGTGAACTCAGTATCATCCAGATCCATAAATTCGATTCCATCTGGATCTATAAGCTTGATATCGCCCAGATCTATAACTTTAATACCATCTAGATTCAAAGACACAACTTCATTTGGACCTAAAACTAATTGAGACAAATTGATGTTGAACGAGGAAGAGAAGTTGATGGCGAATGGTAGGGATTAAGGCCGAGTGACCAACGAGTTGGAGTTGGATTCATTATTTGACACTTTGATATCGAGTAAGCGGGTGTTGATTGAGGAAAATATACAAGGGAACTGTGTCAAATGAAGAATGACAGTGGCTTTACAATTGAATAATTGGTGAGGAGGAGATGGTTTCATGTAGCAAGTCAAATTATAAGTGAACAGCGTCAAATTAGCAAGTCCAAACAACTACAGGCTATAAGCTTAATTCATATTCTTTATTTAATCATGAACAAGTTCTGAAATGTGCAAATTTGCAATTATCTAATTTCATAGGCCCCTATTTACAAATATGTCATCTTCTACCTCTTTATCATTTATGCCATTAGTTTGTCCTCGAACTTTCAATGAAGAGAACTTCTTGAAGATTCTAATTGAAAAATATGCTAAGATTAAGAAAGAGGTTAAGGTTCCCTTTCCATGAGCGGATGTATCCTTATTTATAGTGGTTGGAAGAAGGTAGGCTTACTTCCGTTGGCGATGTGGAAATTTGATTGCTATCTCGGTGATGACTTCAATATAAATGCCTTTGAAGCTTTATAACTAACACTAAATCCTCTTGAATTTTCTCTTGTAAATGATTTTATCTTCTTTCTTTGCATGTCCGTTGACATTTTCACGACATTGATTTTTGGGGGTCATCGATAACATGCGATATTCATGAAATGTGGCATCAGTTGATATGTGATGCCTAATATTATGTTGGCAACATGCTTCTTAATGAATTATCTTGGTTGATGAAGTATGATATCAGTAAATGCAGCATTGGTGATAGGTGGCTTTGAAGAGAGTCGATATTACATGAAATGTGGCACTAAAGAGATTGGATATTGAAGACATGCGACATTGACAAGGTACGACATTGATAAAGCGCAACATTGAAGAGAAGTGGTATTGATAAGCAATGACATCAGTTTCATGCGACATCATTCACTTCCGTTGTATGACATCATTGCTGCTGTAATGGCATGCGGCCTTGATAAATCAATGCAACATTGACTGTGTGCAGCATGCAATCAATGTGGCACTGATTGAGTGCGGCATGGGATTAGTGCGGCATTGATTGAGTGTAACATAGGTGACATGCAGTATCCTCTTTTACCTTGATAGTACACATCATCTTCATAGCTATAAGCTTTTGATGTCTTTTCGCTTGCTAGTTATTGACCTTCATACTGATGAGGTGTGGCATTTCATGCCACATTGATGATAATTCATATTGCTTTTAGAATCAATATCACTTCAGCTTCATTTTATCTCATTTGGAAAATATGTGGACAACACTGTATTTGCTAAGTTGTTTATAAGGAACATTGTTAGATTGCATGGGATTCCAAGTTGTATAGTTAGTGATAGAGACGCCTGGTTTATTAATGAATTCTGGAAGAGCCTACAAGAGGTATTTGATACCAAGCTTACTGCTTATCACCTATGGACAAATGGGGAGATAGATAGAGTCAACAAGGTACTTGAAGATTTGTTGAGAGCTTGTGTACTAGATTATGGTGGGTCATAGGAAGACCATTTGCACTTAGTCGAGTTTTCCTGTAATAATAGTTATCCGACTAGTATGGCAATGGTGCACTTAGAAGCTTTGTATGGATGACTATGTAAATCACCAACCTGTTGCTTGGAGACCGAAGATAGATTGATTCTTGGTCCATATATGGTGAGAAAAACCACCAAAAAGATTGAGTTCATCCAAGCGTGGATAAAGGGAACTTAGTCTAGGCAAAGAAGTTATGCAGATAAAGGATTTAAAGATCTAGAGTTTTTAGTTGGAGATCGTGTTTTTGTTAAAGTATCACCGATGAAGGGTGTGATATGGTTTAGAAAGACAAGGAAATTGGCACCGAGAAACGTAGGTCCACTACCCATTATTAAGAGGATCAGGAAACTCGTATACCGGATAGAGTTACTGAATAGTTTGGCATGTGACCATAAAGTTTTTCATGTTTCTCATCTAAGAAAGTATGGGCATGATCGGAAGGCTATTATTAATATGACTGCATTGGAAGACTTAATGGTGGAATTAGATATGACTTTTGTTAGACAAATAGTTTGAGTTATAGCAAAAGATGGGAAAGGGTTTAGGAACAAGACAGTCAAATTGGTGAAAGTCTAGTGGAGT
The DNA here is from genome assembly GCA_030765085.1 of Allium cepa. NCBI lineage: Eukaryota > Viridiplantae > Streptophyta > Magnoliopsida > Asparagales > Amaryllidaceae > Allium > Allium cepa. The sequence goes on from CM060945.1 coordinate 504,721,865, forward strand.
GAAATGAGAAAGATTGTACTTGCAAGACGGAAGAGGAGATGAAAGATTCTTATCTTACATTGTTTTGATGGGATAATCTATACTTGTTATATATAGATTTTTTGCTAGTCAAGTAGGCTAGTATTGTTGTTATGAGTTTGTTGCAGACGTTTGCATGATTGATATGCTAGTTATTATCCTTATCATAATTTTGAGGATGAAATTCTTTAAGGAGGGGAGCCTGTAACATCCCTAATTTTGATTAACATTATTAAGGAGATTTAATTAGATAAATTAAATATAATAATTGGTGTATGTGGATAAAGCGTATGAGATTTGTTGATTAACTTAGGTCGTGCCTTAGGTAATCAAATAATCAGATTGATTTGAACATAAGATATAAAGAAGTAAATTAGAAGGGCAAAATGAGAATAACTCCTGTTCTATTCCCTAAACCCTCTCTTCCCTCATTTATCTTCACATTTCGTTCCAAATCAAAGAAGAACTAAAGCTAGGCCAACCATTAATAAGGAAAGAAGAGGGGAGACTTAAGGCAATTCAAGGGGAAAGCTTAAGGAAATCAATCAACTACAAATCTCACTCTCATTTATCCAATCTAAGATTAATAAAGTATCCATCTCAATTTTTTATGGTTATTCTTGGATTTATGATCTAATTTCGAAGTGATGGAGTAAATATGTCATGTTTGGATTGGTTATGTCATTATTGGACTTAACAATGATTTATGGGAATTATTATGGAAATTTTTTAAGGGTAAAATCTAAGTTTTTGAACTCCTATTGATTTGAAATTTTGATATAATGAATAAAACATGTCTTGGAGATGAGTTTTCAATTTCATACTTTTCCAAGTTTATAAGAATATTTTATGAATTTCCTATTGTAGATATGGTGTTTATTTCAGGTTTAATTATTAAAAATAATCAAGTGATTATTTCAGCTCCGAAATTTCGTACCGGAGAGCATATAAATATTTTGGTTTTTATTGATTTTTAGAGATTTTTCCCAAGTGATTTTGATTTTTCATGAATTTTTTAAGCTAGAAAAATTATGAAATGATATTAAATAATAATGCCATTAGAATGAGTTTGCAAATTATTTTGGGGAAAGTAAATCAACCTTGTAGTAGCTTTTTTGAAAGGAAATTTTTAAGTATATATTATCCAGTAGAAAATCGAGAAGGGTTAACAGTTGTTGAAAAGAAATGACTTTATACGGATATAAAACAATTTTCTTGTTATTTACAAAATTGTCATGTGGCCTGTTGGGATATCGAAACCTAGACAATGGCCGATATCCATGATTATAGTGAAGTGCGATGTCGATATGAAGGGATTCGTATGATATCTACTTAGGTAATTATGGAATTAATCGGTTCATATGGATGCATAGGATTTCGACCTCCTAACATTTCGACATCAAGAATTTCGTAACCCTTCAGGATCGAAATACAACATGCTTTTATGTATTTTAAAGATTGATTCCCTTAGTTACCATTTTATTTCAGCTATATTGATGCGGCAAGATATATATTTCAGCATCCTTTTTATTAGCAGCGTAGGTTGCGATATTTTTTGAAGAAATCGAAATCAATTGTTTTACAACAATAATGCTGCAAGCCTTATTTTCAAAATCAAGTGTTTTATGGCAATGATGCCCCAAGTATGATTTTCGACAACAACAAATTTGAGGCAATGATGCCGAAAACCATCATGATCGATATTCTTTACTTTTTATGCTGCAAGCCATATATAATGCAAACCAAATGTTAAGTTTTTATAGATGTAGAAGCCTATATAAATATATTTATCTGAAATCATGATTTCGGCCTTTTCACTCTATGTTTTATAAAATTGTAATATTTTATTCAATGCTCAGATATCAATTACACGACAACCACTTTCGGCAATATTGATGTCTAAGTTATCAAATCAAATAGCTTATTTTTATGGCATGATAGCTAAAGGTTTGAGGTGTTCAAATACCTCCTTTTTATATCGTAAATCAAGAAGGCTATTTTGAAAAGAATTATAATTTTTGGTATAAGATTTTGGCTAAGGAAGGGCTATGTTTTCCTTGTTTGAAAATATGACTCAAGGGATAAATCATTTATAAAGATGAATGTTTTCATAGAAATAAAAATGGTAATTTAGCCCAAAGTTTTATACGAATTTGCAAATGGGAGTTATTGCTTAAAATTAATAATTTTATGATGCCAATGATTGTTAATTGAACATATTTTGAGAAGCGTTGTTGTATGTTCTTGTGGTTATTTGATCAGTTAAATTTGGATATTATCATTGTTATGCTCAGATCATTATGGCTCAACACTGCATCTTGGGATTTTGGCACAGAATCACCAGTTAGGTAGCGTAGTACTGAATATGGTTAGACTTAACTCCTAAGTGAGTAGAATTACATGTAGGAGATCAGAAAGATCCAATGTGTTAGGATGCCCCTTACTGATCAAAAGAATATGATTGGAGACATGTTACTAGTGGCAACTAACAGGTTCATAGTGATGAAAACTATGATTTGAGATATGTTATTAGAATAATCTAATAGGTTCATACTAATCCCATTAAACTATGATCCGAGGTATGTTATTAGAGGTATCTAATAGATTCATAGTGATCTCAGGAAAACTATGAATGAGGATTTGGTATTAATGAAACTAATAGGTTCATAGTAATCACATTGAAAATATGACTGGAGATATGTTGTTTGAAAAGCCAATAGGTTCATAGTGATCTCATGAAAACTATAATTTGAGACAGATAGTCCACTTGAATGAGACGGATAGTCTACTTTAGGAAAGAGCAAACCTTAGGGGTGCATATCCCTAGGAGGACAGAGAAGTCAACTTGCCCTTGTTTCATACATGTATATGATTATATTATAATTATTCTAACCATTAATGTTGCAAGTGAAAGATTATGGTTGACATATTTTGACAAGATACTAATGAGGGAAAAACTCATTTTGCTCAACGGCATGGTCTCACTAGATATCTATTTGGTTCAAGATGGAATATTATTATTCAAACTAGACTTTTTATCTGACTCGAAGTTTTTAATTTTCCTCTAAACTCTCAAGTACTCATTTGAGTAGGTCGAGAGTAGGGATTTCCAAGTTAGACAAATAAGCTTCTTACACGTAGGAGGCAAGCTAGCTACTGTTAGGAGTTCTATTTTCCGCTGTGTTGTTTTGTGTCAAAATAGATGTAATGGCAGAAGTTATAACTATTAAGTATTAGACTTTGATCAACCATTGAGGCCTCTTCATATGTCGCTTTTGGAATATTTACAAAATATTACATTTCTCTGAACGTGGGATTAAATGGGATCATGTAATGAATGTGAAAATCTTATTCTAAAATGTGATGAAAGTTTGATTTATGAAAAATGTTTGAATTTTTTTCATATTCTTGTGCTTCTGATGTTGTCGATACAATTAACATGACCGCATTTTGCATCGGAAATTAATCCTGTGGATGATTATAGTATCCCTAGCGCTTAGTTTCAGGTCTCAAAATGAAGGATGTTACAACTTGGTATCAGAGCGAGGTTTATGTGAATTTAAAAAATTAAAATTATTTAGAAACATAACCCAGATAAATTAGAGAATAAGATTGGGGTATGGGATAATGCTATAGTAATGTGTGGTAAGTATGTATTATCCCCTCTTCTTAGACCATTCTTTTTTATCTTATTAAGGCTCGCAGGCAGATTATGAGAAAGCAAGATATGGAAGCAGGAAAGAAAAGAGTGAATCTAGGTGGAGGAAGCATGACAGCTAATGGAAATGTTCGGCCTAATACTAGAAGGAATTTAGGTCAACAAGCAAATGCTAGTGTGGGTGTTGGAACCCCGCCAATAGATATTGGGACTATGTATCAGTTCTTCGTAAATATGATGCAAGCTGGAGTTGTAGTAAGTTTGGCTGGAGGAAATGCTGGTAATGTGGGAGGTGCTAGTCATGAAGTGATGACTCCCAATAATTATGCTATTCTATGACGTGATTAAACCAGTCTTGGAGGAAAGCCATTCTAGGAATGGAAGATGCTATCAAAGCTGAGAGTTAGCTATTGCATTGTGAAAGTATTTTTACTGATTTAGGCTTGAATGATGAGCAGAATAGTAGGTTGGCTTCTAGGCTATTATAGGAAGCTGATTTATATGGGTGGAACGGTGTAACCGTAGGAGTCCCAAAGGAGGAATTGACTTAGGCTGAGTTTAGAAGGAGATTTGAGAAGAGCTTTTTTTTAAGGTAGCCAAGTCAACTTTACTTAGGAAATTTATGGAATTAGAGCAAGAAGAAATGTTTGTTCTAGAGGATGTAATAAATATATATGTATGTATGTATGCATGCATGCATGTATGTATATTATGCAGCCAACAGGGGTTAGCTTAGTTGATTGTTAGTTTAGACTACGAGACTAGAGGTCACGAGTTCAATCCCCGTAATAGACACATTTTGGCATTAAACGAACCATGTCAATATACATACACCCCCACGCACATGCACACACATATTTATTATGCAAAGTTGTTTTTTATATATTATACATGTACTTACAATAATAAAAATAATACACACACGCGCGCACGCATATATATAGATGTATATGTATTTACTTATAGTTATTTGTAAAATCTAAAATATTTATAAATATGTTAATATAAATGTATAAATTTATATTCTATCAATTGTGAAATTAATTAAAATAAAATATTCATATTTTATAACATTTCTGATCCGATACATAGCATAAAAATATTTTATTACAATGTTATATTATTAAATTATTTATATATAAATATATTAGCTGAAAAACATTAAAATAATATTAACAATAATTTCATAGCATATTTTTCAATTTTATTTTTTCTAAAATTCGAATATGATATTATAAGGTCATAGAAAATTTTGCATAATTTTATGAGGTAAATTAATATTTTTTGTTATTTAATTAATTTCAGTCGTTATTATAAATGATTTTTTTAAAATAATAATTTTGATTTTTAAATTCTGGAATTCTACTCGGAAGATAATATGATGATAATTTTTTTATAAAATTTAAAATATAATTTTCGAAGCATTTATTATTTTATATTAATTATATAATCATTAACTCGATTTAAATAATGTTAAAATATTAAATAATTACTAACAACTATTTTGTTGTTACCTAAAACTATATTTAGCGTAAATATTCATATATAAAATATAAGATCAATTTTCAATATGATATATTGGCATATTGAATTGTAAGTCATTTAGATTTATGTGATATGACTTATTAATTTAAATATAATTAATTAATAAATTTATATAAATTAAAATAAATTATTTCTATTATGTAGACATCAGATCTAATGAAACAATTATTACACATACATAGACAAAACCATCAATATGTGAACATTCATATATACAGGAGTATCACCTAACTAATAATATAATTGTGATACGCACACAAGCAACGGAATATTATACATTAATTATAAGTTATATAAAATAAGTAAACATACCAAAGTCATGCCTTGATGTACGCCTTGCTATGATGAATATTCCACCTTAGAGCATGGTGTGATCGGCCTGCAAGAAGATGAGAATGGCAGTAAAAAGATCCTAATGCATTAGAGTTATGAGTTCCTTTATAGTGGAAGGAATATAGAGTAAGGTGGATCAAATCTCTTATCCATTCTCCCTAAATCAGATTCATCCATCAAAGATCATTCTACCCATTTTTTTTCCGCCCCTAGTTGCTACCGTATGTATCACCATACCTCATGGGATAATAGCCCATTTAGATCCAAATGAGTATTACCAATTAAATCTGATTTGATTACTTGTCGATATCGCATATCGATTGATATATTTAAAACTATTATAAATGTATAGACTTATATTTACTCCTCAAATCACATTCAAAATTCTATAATAAATATTTCTTAAATATTAATTAGTTTATAATAGTTATAAACTAATTACATTGGTTGGCCTAAAAAGAATTCATCATATCGATTGTGTGACTCGTCAATTGTAAATTTGGTCAGCGTATTCAAATGTTAACTTTCACAAATCACTTAGCAGGTAGTGTGATATTTTTACCAAATCTACACTTAAATAGTATTGATAAAATCCAATTTTATTTAATTAAGAATTACCCAGTTGTGACATTTATTTACACCAATTATCTTCATCAAAACTATATCACTTTGGACTTTTGGAATTTGCTAATGGACATAATTCCAACATCATCCATATTCAACTCTATAGTCCAGACACAAAGTTCTTAGTTCAATGATAACAATTATATTAACCGAACTACTCCTTCCAATGATTTGACATTGAGTTGACCGTGATATGAACCCCATACAACCGAGGAGATAAATCCCCACTTGAATAGTGCTTCACTTCCAATACTCCCACTCTACCCAACTACAGTCACTTGATGGAGGTCATGCCTTGACTATAATCAAGGAAGTGCTTTCATATTGGAGTTCCATGGTATTATCAAGTCGAAAGAACTTTATAAATCAGTCACATCAATATTTTCCGTTTGACCTTAGTTATATTAACCAGCAGAGAACTATCGAGTGATTCGTTCCATTGTTATCTAATAACTATCAATACGTAACCCCTTGGTACCTCCAACAGCCATGAATAATACACTGTCCAATATTCGGACAGCATTACTTACTCTAGTCTCAATGGATGCATAGATATCCAGTCTCGATGCAGCTTGCCTGTGAACATTTAAAATGGTATATTTGTTTTCATTGTGATAAATTACTCACAATTACAACACTTTATAACTACTATAACAAAACATACCATATATGGATTTTCTATTAAATATAGTTTTAATTAAATTTATTAATTAGCACAACGCATTATAACAAGTATATATAATAGAAAGAAAATAACTTTTATTTCGAACAAGATTGGTTATCGAGTTAGATATATATAACAAATTAAATAATCGCCCTAGGGCATGTCCCTAACTTTATTAACACACATGTTGTTCCTCCTACATGTCACTCTTGACTAAAACTTATGTAACATCCTATAGAATCAACCCTAATTAAATAATAAATTAAGAGAACTTCAATTAATTAAGGTAGGGATAAAAAGAAATTTTTTACAAAATTTGGAATTTGACCACGAAAGTTATTTCATTATGTTCGTGGCATAATTCTGACTTATTTCCATATATAATATGCTGAAAGCGGAGTTCAAACGAAGAAGTTATGGACATTTGAATTTTTTAGATTTAAATTAGTTTAATTCGAATTTGAACTCAAATGGACAATTAAACTTAAAGTTTGAATTTCAAAAATTAGTTGTGGTTAGACTTGGGGTTAAGTAAATATTAAAGTTAACAGTTAATGTTAAAACTTTATTAGGGAATAAAATAATGAGACAACGGAAAAAAATCAGATACTCCCAAAATAAAAGGCACGATCAACCAGTAAGACCCAACCGGTTGACCCCTAGCAGTCGATTAGTCGAATATAGATGATCGACTACTACTTTACAGTGGCAGTTAGAGTTTTGTGCTTTCAAATGTTCCAGATTTATCCGTTTCTGACCTAGTTCCATACTACGGTTCTGGTACGTTTCAACCTCTATACAAAGAACCATATCCTCTCCACTTTCATTTACAAATATTTTAGGAACATCAGCGAAGCTCAGTTCATCTCTTCTTAGATTCATATAACTCCATTAGTGTTTCAGGTAAGAAATCCTATATACCTACCTTTGTTTATTACTTAATTTCTAAATCTTCTCCATCAACCTTTCTCAATTAATACACACACATACAGATCCCTTGTTGTATATATTAAAAAGAAGAGACCTGAAAGAGATTATAATGGGCATTGAAAATCTAAAAAGAAGCAAAGCTAAGGACCAACTTTGAGTGGAAATCTTATTTTTTATTTTTAGTACTTGAAAAGTATAGTTTTGATTTGATATATGCCTTGTGGAGTTTTTGACTACGAAAACGTCATATTAAAAATCCTTAAAATTCTCCTAATTCGGAATGTCAATTCTCAGGATTGGAATCTTAATTGTTTTGTGTTAAAATAATGGAGTTTTGTGGATTTTGTAGTTTATGTATTCTACCTTCTATTCCACTTTTTATTCTCCTTATCCAGATCTGATTAAGGGATTTAATTGAGAAATGATGTGTAAAAGACTAATTTTTATTCACAGTTTATACCGCCTATTTCTATAGTATAGACTTTTCCTTATTTAAATTCATGTAAAAGAAGTTGAATAGAGCATAGAATAGATTGAATTGTAAGTTTCCACTTTTAGTTTATTCCATTGTTTTAATATGAGATAAGTTGGATTTAGATTCTATATAATAGTTTATTTATTTCAATTTTGGATGTGAGTATTGAATCCATATTATGGATATTAGAATCTCTTGTTATGGATATTGGAATTTGGACATTATTGGTAAAATGGAAGAAAAAGGAAAGGTTTATATTATTACATTTAAAAAGGAATTGATATTTAACGTTAGTTAGGGCATAATCTCCACACGCATGGAGTAATAAGTGCGTATTTATTTATTTATATATTAATTAGCATAATAAACTAATAATTATAACATATAATTGCATAGTTAATTAAATAATAAATGTCACTAAATCCTCCTTAGGAATGTAGTTGATGTTTTAAGGCATAATAAGAAAGATTCCTTATAAGGCCTTAATTATGGAACAGTGAGATGAGTATTACATTTAGAGAGTATTTAAATTACGGCTAAGGCGTAGGGATGCAGGTCTGTTAAAAGGCACACTGAAGTCTCCCCAACTAATCTTGCTACCAGCAGTGTGACTTTGGGGCTGATGTGAGACATCCCCTACGATAAACATTTTTGAAAAGGCGAGGTTCTTCCTAGATTTTATAGGGTAAATATTCACGGCTAATATGACTACATGTTCTTACGAATAGTCGAAGTAATGTGAGACGTCATTATGAGTATGGGTCATAGTACTAAGGACCTACTTCGGGGTTATGAGGTATTAAGTGGTTATTTAAAGGCCGGTCTCTTTTCCCTAAATGAAGTCTTAAATGGCCAAGGGGCTAGTATTACACAAGGGGGTATCTCGACAGGGGTCCGCTTCGAGATAAGTATTAATTGATTGAGTAACTGCCTTTCCATAAAGAAGTATTAAGTGGCTTGAGAGAATCCTTATGACATTAGCTAGATAATTACCACTGAGGGCTCCGCCTTGGGAATAAGTATTAAATGATAGGGTACGCCTTAATTGATGTATTAAATGACTGAAGTCTGCCTATTTTTAAATAAAAGGTATTAAGTGGCTTGGGTACTACCTTTTGCATTGATTAGACATTTATGACGTAGGATATGGGTTATGAGATTTAGAAACCTTCTTCGGGAATGGAAGGTATTAAGCAGTTGATCGAGGACCTGCCTCCGTTCCATATATAAAGTATTAAATTATTTAAATATGTAAGACATATTCTAGTTGGATTATACTGCCCAAGTATTGAAGTTGTAAGGTTCGAGATTTTTATTCACCAGACACTTGCTGTGCTAACTCCCTCTTCATTACAACATCGGTTAGTGAAGAAGTTGATGATGCATGAAGATGGCAATAGTGAAGCTTGTGGAAGTTATTATCTACCTTTTCACTTTATTTTCTATTGTACCCATGATATATGTTTTTGAACAGATTTTGTAACGGTTCACATTATGTGATGTTTTATGAATTTGAAACGATTTGAAATAAATGGGTGTTGTTATTATTATTATTATTATATTTTATTCTTTCCGTTGTGAGTTCTGAAAGAATATATAGATAGCTCTGCTTTATTATTTTCACAAATCAACAGCCAACTTTACAATAAGTCTAAGTTTCGATGGGTCTTTTCCGGGTTGGAATTCAGTCCCTTCCTGAAGAGTGTTGTTACATTTGGTATCAGAGCTTAGGTTGTCCAATCAATGGGGAAAAACATATGTATGAGCGGCATACTTGTTATTTTTGAAAAATATATTTCAAAAATCTTATTATATATATACGTATTTACGCTTAACTCAAAAAATTCCAACTATTAAAGTAGATGCCGCCATATTCTCAAAGGGTGGGAGAAGCAAGTATGAGTAAGAAAAAAAAAATAGAGTTAATTTTATACTTCTTTGTTGGACCTAGACTTCCATATCATTATGGAACCTATAAGCATATAGTTGGGATAGGAATCATAGAAGGATAGGTTATAACTCCAAAAATTAATAGGTAATGAATGAGCAATAAATGAGGAGTTACATGAAATTAAATAGACTAATGAGACCATTGAGGTAATTATGGGAAGATAAGGGATAAGTTAAATAGGTGAGGTTGAATAAATAAATAAATGTCTTTAGGAAACGTTGATTAAGTTAATAGCCATTTAATATGGACAAAGTGACATTTATGAGAGTAGTAAGTATAAATGTCATGTAATAGTTAGATATTATAGGGCATAGTATTCATACAAAAGTAAAGAATATGCAGTGAAACAAACTTTCATAAGAAGGTGAACATTAATCACCATAAGAAGATAACTAAATTAGATGATTGAATAGGGAGTTCAAAGGGAAGAACAATCAAAGCCAAAATTTGAAATCCTACCCTTGAGAAAGAAAGTGGTGAAAAGGTTTTGATAACTCGTTCAAAGTTTTGAATGAGATTCTTCAAAATATTATTAATTATCTTTGACAGCTTTGGAAATATATTACCATTTGTAAAAAGTATATAAAGAAGTGGTGAAATTTTTAAAACAAAACGGTGAATGATTTTTAATTACTTGAAAAGTTATAAAAAGTTCTCATTAGTTAACTTCTCAATTAAAAATTTGTTAATTTAAAAGTTTTCAACTTTTTGATTCTTCGTTTTTGGATCCTTCTATTTTATTATGAAATCTTCTACTTTGTGAATTTGGAAGCTGTTATCTTGAAAAGATTAAGGAAATTTGGAGATTTATAATTTACAAATAGTTGAGTTAGAAAGTTCTAACTTAAAAGGATTTTTCATTCTTGAAATTCTTAGTTTAAATTATTAAACCAAAAGTTTTTGGTCCAAAATTTTTTAATAAGGGATTTTTCCTTTAAGAAATGCATGATTTTTCCTATCTTATAAAATTAGAGGTTCCTTTCCTTAAATTTCTTTCGAAAGGGTATATAAATGGAAAAGGCACTTGATCAACATAGGATAGAAAGAATGGAAGGATAAGAATGTCTGAAAAAGTGGATAAGAATGTCCGACAAAGTAGATATGAGGCACATTCCGGTATAAGGAAATGCAGAGAATGATGGCTGATTTTTTATAGTGCTAGAAATGGGAAATCCGATAATAAATGATATAGAAAAGGAGTAATGGGAATAAGATAGGAGTTATCTTTGTCTACTCCATTTCTCCATCGTTTAAAGCTATAAAGAAGGTGTTTTTGGCAATCTAAATGAAGGTGATTAATAAAAGAGTTGGATATTTTTTGGAAAAGCAATTATGTAAAGATGAGAATTTTATATACATAATTTTCCTAATTAAAATTCAGACCTAGTTTGAATATGAATACAGTTAGAGTTGATAAGAAAAGAATTAAAAGATATTTTAAGAGTTTTGAACAAAGTTACAAAAAGTATTTTGTCAAATAGCAATATATTTTGAGTAATAAGGTAATAGATATTTATCTATATTTTAGATATAACTGTTATTTTGGAAATGATAATTCGTGTAACTAGAAAACTCTTTAGAATAATAGAGGTCTAATTTATTATTTTTGAATGATAATTGAGCTTTAAATGTTTTATTTTAAAGATCCTATTTTAAAAGGAGCAAGTCTTTAGTTTAGTAAGTCATTAAAAGGAAATTTTTCCATAGTTCCTTTTTGAAAACCAAGTAGTCCTTCAATTCTATGAGTTAAAATTCTAACTTTTAAAGGGATAAATCTTCGATGAAGAAAGTTTTAAAAAAAAATATTTTGCTCTTATTTGGAACTAAAAAATTTTGAATTCCTGATAAAGGTTTTTAAGTTCATATTTTTTAAAAATGAAAATTTGAGCTTGGTACTTCATGTCTGTGAAATTTTAAGTTTTGCAAGAAATGGAGTAATAAATGCTGATTTTGAATTTAACAAATAAGTTTATTTGCATGAATATATTTCATCTAAAACTATTTTGTATAGTTACAAAAATCTAGTTTTATAAAAATAGTTTCTATAGGGTAGATAGGGATCACAACCTAGGTAGGACAAACTAAGGTTTTTATGATATGAACAAAATAGAAATTGAGTATACAATTTGATCTAGAAATTTGAAATCAGTCTCAAATCTCTATTTGAAAAAGTTGATAAAGTTGTTAATGTTAGGAACTAAGATGTTGGTTTTGATGACAACAACCTTTTTAACTTATCTTATTATAAAATATACTAACACTGTTGTCTAGATAGATATGTATATGCAGGATATATATATATGCAGGTATTGATTACTGAAGACTGATCGGTATAAAGACTCCAGACTCAAGATTGAAGACTCTAGAGTATCAATATCAAGATTTCAAGACATGTGTCTAGTTTTTTTGTTAAAACTTCATAATATCATGGAAATCTTCATTCTGAATTTCATTTGGGATGGAACCCATTTATACCTTCTTAGTGGCTTACAAACCCACGAAAAGTAGCTTACAAACCTACGACAAGTAGCTTACAGACCCACAAAAATCCTGGTTTTGTACAAGGTCTCGAGTCCTGATGTGATGAGATAATCTGCAAGAAGAAGCTTACAAAACTACTTCAAAATGGTTTTTCAAAATGATTTTTCAAATCTACTTTTCAAAATGTTTTAACCTTAAAAATTATCTTTCAAATGATTTTCAAAAAGATACTTTGGCCTAAAAATATTCTTTGTTTTTGTTTTAAAAATAAACTCTTGTACTAAGATCCATTTTCAAAAACAAATTTTACATAGTTTTTTTACATAGGGATGTCGACATCATGGGATACCCCATGTCGGCATGGTGGCCGTTGAATTCAACAGTTTCAATTTTCCAAAGAAGTGTCTATTCGTTTAAATCTCTTCACAAATGGTTATGACCATTGGTGCTTTGTAAATAGCCTTCACAAACGAATTTTTTAACCAACTAATTTCATATTTTCTTCACTTCTTCTTCTCCACAAATCCATATTCTAACATTTTCATATTTTTAAGATCGTGCCGAAATTCTACCGAATCCCCAAGTGAATCAAATTAGAATCTCATTCTTGTTTGATCCTCTGCCCTCTCTCGAAGATCAAAGTGCTATTCAGAGTTATATGATCAATTAGTAATCAAAATTTTATCAAGTCTCTCTATAAGGTGTGGTTGTGCCTGGAAATCAATTGAGTAATCTTGTGGCCCGCAAATCAAGAGAGCTTACCACAGACTCGTGAGACAGGAGGGTACCTCAAGGCCTATAGAAATTGAGGAAAGTAATCTCGACATTGGTATAATAAAAATCCGTATGAGGTGGTTTGCCTTGGTACAAGACTGGATGTAGGGTAACTCCGAACCGGTATAAAATCCGATGTGTTCTTTCCCTGTACTGCTTTTTATTTACTTTCTGCATCTATATTTGATTCTGTTATTGTTATGTGATTAAGTTCTGCATTTATTTATGTCATAATTTTGAATTACTTCATATATGTCTTAGAATCCATTAAACACTATTCACCTCCCCCATCTAGTGTTAAACTAGCCTTAAGATCCTTAATCTGTTGTCTCTTACAATTGGTATCGTAGCATTGGTTTTCATAGTTTTCATAATCTGGAACTTGAAAATTGTTTTAATGGCTACCAACATTGGTAATGTCAACTCTGAAACTAGTTCTGTCATCACTAACACTAGTTCATTTGTAGAAGTCAGTCTACTATTAGACCACCATTTTTCAATGGTAGTAATTATGCATATCGGGCAAGTAGAATGAAAATTTATTTACAATCTGTAGGATTAGACACTTGGAATATCACACAAACTGAGTATATTAAACCAAGTGCCAATTTTTCCCAGTGGACTACTAAGCAAAAGGGTGTTGCGCAAAATAATTAAAGGCCATGAATATATTATTTTGCTCACTAGATAGGAATGAGTTTAATAGAGTGTTTGTTTGTAAGTCTGCATTTGAAATCTGGAAAACTTTGCAAGTTACTCATGAAGGAACATGCAAAGTTAAATAGACTAATATTTCTATATTAACTAATCAGTTTCAATTATTTAAAATGCATTCAAATGAGTCCATTTTCATCATGTATTGTCGATTTCAAGATATTGCTCATTCACTAATTGCACTGGGAAAAAGCTTTTCGGAGGAAGACCCAGTCGGAAAAATTCTAAATTCACTCACTCAAGAATAGGATCAAAAGACACTTGCAATCGAAGAAGCAAATGATACCGGTCTCATCAAAATAGAAGAATTGATTGGGAATATGATGTCTTATGAAGTTCAACTACAAGGAAGAAGAGAACATAAGGCTACAGAAAAGAAGTCATTAGCATTCAACGCAAGAAATGAAGATGCGGAACCAGACAATGATGAGGAGATTGCCTTCATGACAAGGAACTTCTAGAAATTCCTAAAATATAGAAAAATGAATAATTACAAAAGAAATGATCAAAGGAATTTCAGAAATAATACGGAGAACGTCAGCAATGATAGATGCTACAATTGCAATAAGGTCGGGCATTATAGAAAAGATTGTCTGTATTCAGATAAACCGTTGTTCCCTCCAAACAATGACTCGTCAAGGAAAAGAAAGAAAGCATTCACAGCAACTCTTGATGACTCAGACTCATCATCCAATGACGATGAAAAGAAGACGGATAATTCAAATTTGTGTTTCACTACTATTCATGAATCAGATGACGATAGGAGTATGGATCTAAAAATAGGTACACATTTACATTATTTTTTATTTTTCTTGTTTGAATGGATGCTTGTTTGTTTGCTTGATTGTTTTAAAATTCCTTGAATTTTTAAATTCAAATTTATCTCTTGAAATTTGTATTTTAAATTCAAAAATAATATTATTTTAATAATATTTTAAATATTAAATTATTAATATTTAAGTATTATTATATTTAATGTTATCATATGAATTGCATAAATAGAATATAGGATATAATATGTATATTTATTAGGAATTAGGAATAGAAACTTGTCCTTTGATTCAAAAAGCACATGTCGACATACCAGGATACCCCATGTTAACATGCCCCTTAGAATTTGATATCAAAATTTGAATTCAAACTTTTGAATTTCCCTCCACCTTTTCACTAACTTCAGTGCTATGGAAAGATGTCTCTTGACCAGAGAACATGTCCATAGATCTCTATTTATCTCACTCTCTTTATCATCACTTTTCACTTTTATTTCAAATTTCAAACTTATCTTCATTATCTTCAACTCCTCTCAAACTTCTTCAATGGCCTCTTCAAGCACTCCTAACACCATAAGACTTCCAAAATTTGTCAAAAACTTTCTTTTTAATGACCCGAAAGCTATCAAAGCTTACATTAACTATGTAAATTTTGGTAAAAT
This sequence comes from Allium cepa, assembly GCA_030765085.1. Lineage (NCBI taxonomy): Eukaryota > Viridiplantae > Streptophyta > Magnoliopsida > Asparagales > Amaryllidaceae > Allium > Allium cepa. The sequence continues at coordinate 504,737,464 of CM060945.1, forward strand.
TCCTACGAGAAAATTTGCTATTTTTGAAGAGTTTCCTTCTTATGAAATTGAAAATCTTTATCAACAATGTTCTATTCTTAGTTTAGTTGATAACAAACAAAATGATTTAGTATGTTATCCAAATCTTGTAAGATGTTTTATGCGAATTTGAATCATGGTTTTTATGATGGGGAAGAAGGACAAATTTGGAGTAGTGTTAAAGGAACACAAATTGTTTTGGATTGTGAAATTCTAGAAAATATTTTGGGATGTAAGGATACCAGAATGAATCTCTCGGAATTTCAAATCAATGAAAATGATCTAGAGACGTTTCATCACATCTTTGAAGGGAATGACAATTTCAAATTCAAAAATCGTTATTTTCGTCCAAAAGCAAGAATTGTTAATCTCCTTATCAACACACTCATATACCAAGATCAGGAAACTACAACAACCTGACTTTAAAAGTTTGCAAAGCTCTTTTTGCAATTTTTGGAAATTATGATATTAATTTGGCTCAAGTTATTTTGGATGAGCTTAGGCCCAAGAATTTTACTATGGGTAAAAACACATTATATCATGGAATTTATCTTATCCGGATTTTTAATTACTTTGTAGTTGATTACAAAACGGAAGAATTTATAAGTAGAAAATTATTCAACCATGGAAACATTTCCCTTATGCAAATATTCCATTAGTGTTTCAACCATATAAAACACTTACGAAAAGAAAGAAAGGCTTGCTCATGAAGAAATGGAAGAAATGGAGGAAGAAGAAGAAGAGGAAGAGGAAGGAATGGAAATTGAAGAGGAGGAAGAGAAAGATCAAGAAACCTCCTTAGAAAGGATTGAATATCCTATTAATCCCGCTAATCCATCCAACAAGACCATTCTTAATAATTAAAGAATTATAGTGGAAAATCAAAAGACACATAAAAGATCGATGAGTAAGAAAATGGATTAGATTTCTACTAAAATCGACAAGTTCTTCGGGAAAATTAGTAGAAAGCTTAGACTATCATCTTCTTCGCCTTCATCTAACTAGTTTTAGTTCATGTTATCTTAAGTTCTATCTTTGTATTTCCTTTATTTTAGTTAATATTATATTATCTTATGTAATATTGACTAGAATTATTAATGGAATCTTTCATTTCCTGTTATTCAACTTCACTTGTCTCTGTAATTGCTTGTTTTTTTATATTATACAAATTTTAATAGATTTGTACATAATATTCAACACAAAGAAAAATGTCATTTAAGCAGAGGCATATCAACATACACCATCCCCTCATGTCGACATCCAACGGACAGAACCTAGTTACATTTTCAAATTTTAATTTCATGTAAGAAACTTGTGTCTATTCATTTCAAACAATTTTCTATCCCTATTTATATCTGTTTCTTCCAGAATAAATTGTCAAACTTCATCCCTAATCACTCTCTTTCATAGTCCTTCCTATTTCTTGAATTGTGGCTTCTCCGATTAAGAATCTAAATGATAATCTTGAAGAAACTCTCACTTCCTTCAAGAATGTTTTTACATTCATACTTCGTAATCAGCATCACTTAGAATTGAGTGAAATATAGATAATCAAGGAGCAAGAGAGACATTTCAACGCCCTTCGTTGGATGATCTTAGCCCTTAACAAGGATGATCTCGAAGGAAATCCGCCAGTCACTCTCGAAAAAGATAAAGTAGAATGTGATGCCATCCAAGCAGACCCTATCCTTGGAGAAAATGGATGGGTAGAAGTACCAAGGAATGTCTAGTCATTTTGTATGTTATTTGTTTAATTTGATTAGTGTATTTTAAACTTGATTGACTTAACTTGTTTGCCATGGTTTGTATATATGTTTGGATTGAATAATTACTGTAAATATGATTGGTTGATGATTGATTTACTTTTTAGATTACACTTATGATCACACTTAGCACTTATTACACTTATATATGGTTTACCCTATTTTATTATGGTTGATTATCTTATATCAAGTTCAGGGATTTTTAAGAAGTTTTTATTACTGATAAAAGGGAATAAGTTATAAAATAATAGTTGGCTTGGAGTAAGGGAGAGTTACGGAGTAAGGGGGTGTTATGATAGGAGTCATGGTATGATAAGTATATTTTATAAATACAGGTTGTCAACGTCAAAACGGGGGAGATTGTTAGGAACTGAGATGTTGGTTTTGATGACAACAATCTTTTAACTTTATCTTATTATAAAATATATACTAACACTGTTGTTTAGATAGATATGTATTTGCAGGATATATATATATATATGCAGGTATTGATTACTGAAGACTGATCAGTATAAAGACCCAAGACTCAAGATTGAAGACTCTAGAATATAAAGATCAAGATTTCAAGATATGTGTTAAAACTTCATAATAGCATGGAAATCTTTATTCCGAATTTCATTTGGGATGGAACCCATTTATACCTTCTTAATGGCTTACAAACCCATGACAAGTAGCATACGAACCTACGACAAGTGGCTTACAAACCCACGAACATCCTGGTTTTGTACAAGTTCTCGAGTCCTGATGTGATGAGATATTCTGCAAGAAGAAGCTTGCAAAACTACATCAAAATGGTTTTTCAAATCTACTTTTCAAAATGTTTTAGCCTTAAAAATTATCTTTTAATTGATTTTCAAAAAGATACTTTCGCCTTAAAATATTCTTTGTTTTTGTTTTAAAAATAAATTCTTGTTTTAAATTCCATTTTCAAAAATAAATTTTACATAGTTTTTATACATAGGGATGTTGATATTATGGGATACCCCATGTCGACATGATGGCCACTGAACTCAAAAGTTTTAATTTTAAAAAGAAGTGTCTATTCGTGTAAATCTCTTCACGAATGGTTATGGTCGTTGGTGCTTTATAAATAGCCTTCACAAACGAATTTTTTAACCAACTAATTTCATATTTTCTTCACTTCTTCTCCACAAATCCACATTCTATAATTTTCATATTTTTAAGATCGTGCGGAAATTCTATCGAATTCTTAAATGAGCCAAATTAGATTCTCATTCTTGTTTGATTCTCTGCCCTCTCTTGAAGATAAAAGTGCTATTCAGAGTTATTGGATCAACTTGTAATCAAATGTTTATCGAGTCTCTTTATAAGATGTTGTTGTGCATGGAAATCAATTGGGTAATCTTGTGGTCCGTAAATCAAGAGAGTTTTCCCCGGACTCGTGAGGCAGAAGGGTACCTCAAGGCCATAGAAATAGAGGAATGTAATCTGGACATTGGTATAATAAAAATCTGTATGAGGTGGTTTGCCTTGGTACAGGACTAGATGTATGGTAATTCTAAACCAATATAAAATCTGGTGTGCTCTTTCCCTTTACTACTTTTTATTTACTTTCTGCATCTGTATTTGATTCTGTGATTATGTTATGCATTTTTTTGTGTCATAATTTTAAATTAGATCATATAAGTCTTAGAATCCATTAAACACTATTCAACCCTAATGTTAAATTAGCCTTAAGATCCTTAATCCGTTGTCCCTTACGATTAAGATATTCCAAATCTGTAATTGAGATGTAAATTAAGTTGCCTGTAGAACATGAATTTCTATATTTTAATTTTGGAGTATTTTCCGCCTAATTTTCATAAATTAACCAATTCCAAAATATGTATAAAAGTGCATTGTTTGAAATAACAAGGAGTAAACTAAAAAGGAAAGTGATATGTAAGAGATGGATACTCTTTTCCATAGTTTACACTGTCTATTTCAATAAAAAGAAAAGAAATAATTCCTTCTAATTTCAAACAAAGCAACAAATCTCACTTGTTATTAATTTATGAGAAATTACGAGGGTCGTCTGTTTGAAAGGATAGCTTTGATAAATCAAAATATGGAAATGAGTATTCTAGTTATAGAAGTTAGTAGTTAGAAATATATATACGTGTATAACCATGCTTAACGACTATAAATATATACAGCATAGGTTAAGACTATATGTGTATTAATTAGTAATTAATGAATTAGGATTTATGGACATTAATTGCAGATTTAATGGCCAACAAATTTGTAATTAATAAGAAGAAAAAGGAATTAAATGGGAACTGATTAAGAAAACTTGATATGACATTTATGGATGAAATTTGAGTAATGAATGGATTTTGGAAACCTGAAAAAAGTTAAAGGGATTAAAGAAGGATTAATTGGGAATGGTCCAATTTCAACTGCTATGGAAATATTAATTAAAGCAGTGGATGGACCACATTTATTGGAAAAAGAAAGGAAAATTAAGGAAAGAGGTAATTATGTAATGACATATTAGAAATACCTATCTAAATTTAGTAGGGAATCTTAGGACCTCAACACCATTTATACCGCTTGATAATACTTGGCAGCTTCCAACAAAATTTTCTTTTAGAGTTCTTCAGCTATAGTCACTAGTTTTCTCCCTTAGCTACTGAAAAGTGTATGATGTGGTATAAGACATATCTTCATTTTATTCCTATGTTGATTTTATGAATGGGATTTAAACCATTTGATGCATGCACGCATACGTACATACTATATGTATATATGTTGGAAAGAAAAGTAAATAGGAAAATTTTATAGGGAAACTTAACTAGTGATAAACCATAGGTAAGACCGTAAGTCGATGAGGAAATTGGGTTAGAAGCCTAAAGTAAATAAATATTTCAATCTCAAAACTTTAGAATTTTGGAAAAAATGAAATTTAGCTCACAAACTGCCACCATTAAACGAATAGATAAAATGGACAAACTAAAGGAATAAATATGAACTTGGAGGATTTGTTAAGAGCTTGCATATTGGACTTTAGAGGACATTTAGAGCATCATCTACCCTTAGTAGATTTCACATATAATATTAGTCGCCAATAAATGAGTGGTATGGCCCTCTAAAATCAATTTTTGAAAGGCCATACAAATCATCGAATTATGGGTCGGAAACCACCAACAAATTTTGCTCGACCATATTTGAATTGCAAGACTTTGGAAAGTCAGAGTTGATTGGGTAGCTAGTGATGGTCGTAACGTTTGGGTACTTGAAAAGGTTGAATCTAATAGACCATTCCCAATATTGGGGAATAATATGAAAACTTGTAGGTTGGCGGGAATCCATGATGCTTTTTCACGTTTTGCATTTGAGGAAATATCCTCATAGCAATTAGGTAGAGCCTAACCAATTAGGGGATTCTGAGATGAAGCCAATAGCATCTCATGCCGTTGCATGCATTGTGGAGTACGAAAATAGGAAGCTTTGAAATAAAAAAATTAGATTAGTCCGACTACAATGGGGAGAAAATCCGATTGAAGGCAAGAGGACTTCTCGCCCTAAACCTTTCTCTGGTAATTTTTCTTTTAGTGGAATTTTCGTCGCATCATGGTTGCCATATTGGATGGTAGAAGATGGTTGCTACACACTATTTCACCATCCCTTTACACTCATATAGCAGTTTTATGCATGTTTAGTGTATTGCATACATATTTGCATGGCACGATCACACATTCACGCTTGGATTGAGCTCATTTTAGTATGTCTATAGTACATAATCACATAGTACTATGGATGCATTAGATGGTTATGCAAATAATTTGGTTTATAACATGAATGTTATTGCGTGTTACGGTGTTTGCCCCTTAAAAGATTTTGAAAGGAAATCCTTTTTAAGGGGGAGAATATAATACCATGTAAAATCAACCCTAATTAAATAAGTAAATCGAGAGAAATTTAATTAAGCTAAGGATAAAAATGAAAATTTTATAAAAATTGAATTTGACCATGAAAGATATTGTGTTGTGTTCGTGGCAAAATACTAATATGTTTCAATATATAATATGCTAAAACGGAGCTCAAATGAAGAAGTTATGGATTTTGAAGTTTTCAAATTTAACTTAGTTTAATTCGAATTCGAATTCAAACGAGTAATTAAATTTAAAGTTTGAATTTCAAAAATTAATTGCCGAATAGACTTGGGGGTTAAGTAAACATTAAAATTAACTATTAACTTTAAAAGTTAATTAGGGAATAAAATAATCAAACAATGGAAAAAAATCAAACGCTTCAGAAACAAGAGTAGCGGACGACCAGTAAGACCCAACTAGTAGACCCCTAGTAGTCGACCGGTCGAGTATTGGCCATCGCCCGCTACTTTACCATGGCAGAGAGTTTTTTGTACAATTAAACGTTTCAGATTTATCCATTTTTAACCTAATTTCATCCCACGGTTCTGGTACATTTCAACCTCTATAAGTAGAACAGTACCTTCTCCACTTTCAATCACAAATATTTTGGAAACATCAGCGAAGCTCTGTCAGTTTATCTCTTCTTAGATTTAGAAAACTCCATTAGAGTTTCACATAAGAAATCCTATATACCTATCTTTGTTTATTATTTAATTTCTAAACCCTTCTCCTCCAACCTTTCCAAATCTAATACGCACACACAAAAATCCTTTGTTGTATATATCAAAAAGAAGATATCTGAAGGACATTGTAATGGGCATTGCAAATCCAAAGAGAAGCAAACCTAATGACCAACTATGAGAGGAAATCTTAGTTTTTCTATTTTAGTAGTTGAATGGTATAGTTTGGATTTGATATATGCCTTAGGAAGTTTTGGATTACAAAAACATCATGGTAAGGATCCCCAAAATTCCACTAAAGCAAAATGTTAATTCTTATGATTAGAATCTTAATCGTTTTGTGTTAAAATAATGCAGTTTTGTGGATTTTGCGGTTTATGTATTCTACCTTCTATTCCACTTCCTATTCTTCTTCTCTAGATTTAATTAAGGGATTTTATAAAGAAATGGTGTGTGTAAAGGATGAATCTCCATTCGTATTTTACATCACATATTTCTATAAAATTTAATAGAATTTCCTCTATCTAAATTCATGCAAAAGAAGTTAAATAAAGCATAGAATTGAGCAAATTGTAAATTTCCATTTTTGGTTTATTCCATTTTTTAATAAGAGATAAGATGGATTAGATTCTATATACAAGTCTGTTTATTATAATTTTGGATATGGGTATTGAATCCTTGTTATGGATATTAGAATCTCTTGTAATGGATATTGGAATTTGGGCATTATTGGAAAGACTTGTATTATTATGGTTAAAAGGAATTGACATTTAACGTTAGTTAGGGCGTAATATTTGCATGCATTGAATAATAAGTGCATATTTATTTATATATTAATTAGCATAATAAACGTATAATTATAACGTATAATTGCATAGTTAATTTGGTAATAATTATCATTAAATCCCCCTTTGGAAAGCAATTGAAGTTTTAATGCATAATAAGGAAGATTCCTTATTAGGCCTTAATTATGGAACAATGAGATGAGTATTATCTATAGAGAGTATTTAAATTATGGCTAAGTCATAGAGATGCGAGGTCAGTCAAAATGCACGTAGTCTGTAGCTAATCAGGCTACCACCAGTGTGGTTTTGGAGCTGATGTAAGACATCTCCTAAGATAAATATTTGTGATGACGCGAGGTTAGTCCCAAATTATGTAAGATAATTCTACCCATCTAATCTGGCTACAAATTCCAACAAATAGTCGGACTAATTGGAGAAGTCATTGTATGTATTGGTCATAATACGAAGGGCCTGCTTCGAGGTCCTAAGGTATTAAATGATTGTTTGAGAGCCCGCCTCTTTTCCCTAAATGAAGTATTAAATGGCGAAAGGGCTAGTTATTAAGAACATAGATAGTATCTCGACAGGGGTTCACTTCGGAATAAGGTATTAAGTTACTGGTTGAGGGCCCGCCTTTTCGTAAACAAAGATTAAGTGGCTTGCGAGATTCCACATAGTATTAGCTAGATAGTTATCATTGAGGGGTCTTCCTTGGGAATAGGTGCTAAATGATGGGGACTGCCTTAATTGAGGTCTTAAATGGCCAGAGTCTGTATATTTTCCAATAAAAGGTATTAAGTGGCTTGGGTATTATCTCTTGCATTGGTTAGACATTTATGACGTGAGATATGGAATACGGGATTTAGAAACCTACTTCGGGAATGGAAGGTATTAAGTGGTTGATTACTGACCCGCCATCTTTCCTTATGTGAAGTATTAAATGGTTTAACTACGTAAGACATATTCTTATTTAAATTATACGGCCTAAGTGCTGAAGTAGTAAGCTCGAGATTTCTATTCACCACACTTGTTATTATGACTCCCTCCACATTACAACACATGTTAGAGAAGGAGTGATGATGCTTGAAGATGGTGAGTGAAGCTTGTGGTAGTTATTATCTATCTTTTCATGTTATTTTCTATTGTACCCATAATATATATTTTTGAACAAATGTTGTAACGGTTGACACTATGTAATGTTTATGACATTTGAAATGATTTGCAATAAATGGGTATTATTATTGTTATTATATTTTATTTCTTCCGTCGTGAGTTCTGAAAGCATATATAGATAGCTCTATTTTGTTATTTTCACCAACCAACAGCCAGCTTTAGAATGGGTCTAAGTTTCGATGGGCCATTTTTAGGTCGAAATGTAGGCCTGTCCCGGAGAGGGTTGTTACAAGTTGTCAACTAGATAACACCTAATATCTCACTTTATGGGTCACCTTTAATAAAGTCTCACCCTATGACCAAGGCTCCTTCCTCACACACACATTGCAATATATGAACACCATGTAAATCCATCGTCTTGTGCAACTATGGGAGTCTAACTCTCTAGGACCATCACCTAACTTCTCGTTCTCAAAAGTCACTAAACATCAAGCATTTATTCAAATGTCACAATATCATTATCAAAAATGTCATGTCATTTCAACAAGCACTTATTCTACATACAAAGCCATAATTCACAACCAAACATATAAGGCAAATAAGATAATCGAACTTTCAAGAAAAACAACATACTCAAGTCAATAGATAAACAAAGTACATGCATAATCAAAAATTGCAGCCATGTACTCAAAGCAATAAATATGATCAATTAAAATTAGTTATTTGGCCTTATTAATGATTCAGCAATATGAAACGATGCTATTAAATTGAGCTAGCAAATTACTAATTAAAACTAACCATTTTCACATACAAATGCAAGCGGATAATCGAAAAGTCAGGACCAAACTCTAGAGAAGGGATAAAGCAGACATCCCTGAAACTCACTACGGAAGCTCACATAAAGTAGGCATAAAGGCACATCACCGTAATGGATGTCGGCCAGCCCAGAACTCATACCATTCGCTCGTTTCACTCCCGAAGCCACCCAGTCTAGGTTCTTAGTTCTCCAATATTACATATATAATTATTAGTAAAATTATTTTCTTGTGAAAGGTATCATATTCTCTTCACAAAAGTTTTATTTCTCAAATAAAATTTTCCTCTTTTCCACTATATATTTTCAAATCAAATTACTTTCTTCTTAGAAAATTATTTCCCTATAATGTATTTTAAACTAGACATTTTACAAACTTGTTTCTCCACGATAAAATATTAACTCAAAAAAACATATTTCCATATTATTTATTTTTTGACCAAGGTATTCGACTCAAAAAAGTTTTCCACCCAAAACATCCTTTAAAAAAACTCTTTCAATAACTTTCAAACCATTTTTTTAAAACTCAAAAATATTCCCTGAAAAAACACCTTTTCTTTCTTTAATAATAGGTTCATCAATTACTTCATTCAACAATGTATTTCTCAAATCAAATTATTTACGAATATTTTCTTCGATAAAATATTTTCTTGACATGCACTTCCATTAGAACTAAATATTTTTCTACCAAAATAGTTTATAGCCCTAAAGATGTCAAAACTACGAGCTATGAATAATTGGACCGATCGGTACAGATCGATTTTCATCGTACCAAACGATTTTCCTAATCTAAATTTTCATCCTACTTTAGATTCATTTAAGTCTCCAAGCTTTGGGTCTTCATTGACAAAATTTCCCATCAAGGAGTGATCGATACTGACCAATTTTGTCCAGCCAAATTGTATTATTCTTAAAAGTTGCAAGAAGTACCATAAATATACCTAAGTAGGCCCCTTATTGATTTTGAACCTATCGATGCCGGATGTTCTGGACTGTTGGGTACGATCAGTTCGATTTCTTCCAAATTCAGCCAAATATTTTGGGTGTCATTCGTTCCTCAACCTAGACATCACTTGATCTTCTTCACTCATTTCTCCATCTTCTCAAAGTCCATATTCATCGAGATGTCGCTTGAATCAAACATCGGATAACAAATAAAAAGTAACAAATAAATTATTTTTGTAAATCCAAAATTCAAATAAATTTTATCTAACGTTATCCGGGTTTTGGACCCATTAGGATCTGAGGGAGAACAGAACGAGTTGATGAAGTCAAAATGGCTTGAAACTCAACCGAAAGGGCTAAAGCAACAAGTTAAAGAGAAACAAACCATATTGCTAAATCAATGACTAAGTTTGACTAAACCAAGAGACCAATGTCCGTTCTGTCCAATCAGCAGCCAAATGCAACCAACAAGTAAATCATCATCAAAGCAAAACAACACGCAACGGGACTAAGTGAACAATGTCAATACAAAGTAATGGGAATGCCAGGCATCAAAGTTCAGAAAAGGACTAAGGGTATGGATCGCTAGCTATCCATACATTTAGAACATGGATCGCCGGCAATCCATAAACTTCATCGTTGGGTCGCTGAGAAGCCATGGCATATGGGGAGCAAAGAAGCCTAGAAGACAAAATTAAAAATATGTTAAATGTATAGATCGTTGGCGATGCATATGTCTTGACATAGCAAAATAATGAAGAGAGGAGCTAAGTGGTAAGCTCGCAAGCGAGCTAAGCCTACATATGGCCGCCAATTCATAGACAATGGATCGCTAGGGGTACATGGTTTCGGCCCGGGTCATGAGCTAAACTCTACCGGATCGTCCTATGACCATCTGCAAGCGACTAACAAGCGGGCTTTGCCAAAAAGCTCTCTGATCTCTACAAATACCATCCTACCTGCAACATAAACGGGACCTTCTCCGAACTGGTTGCTGAAGCTCTGTTGGAAACTTTCTTCACTCTTCTTCTCCTTTACAACAATCTCTAAAGGGATTCATTGTGATTCTCCAGTGGCTTCCAACTCTGGGATTTAGTCTTGTTGAGGAGAATCAAAAGCCTTGTAGTCAAACACTACTCGTAACAACAATCAGTTATAATAAAACTATAAAGTGGGCGTAGGCTTCGTTATTAGCCGAATCGCTATAAAAATCTTCTTGCTCCTTTCTTTTACTGTTATTTTCTATACCTATTATCTGTATTTTGCTCTTTAAGAAAAGGACTGGTGCTTTTGTACTTAAACCAGGGGGTTGATCTATTTTTTGGGTTAACACTTTCATGTTTTCACTGAGAACTCCAACTCAAGATAGAGATCTAGCTATCTACTTTGGATCATATAGGTCCAGAAGTTAGATCCCCAATCTTTGCTTGAAGATATATCGCTTGGAATCAATTGCTTCTGGGAGTAGAAGAACTGCCACTAGAAGGTCCATAGGAGCAGTGATATCTGAAGAAGATGTCAATCCTCAATATACTGAAGTAAATGGCGCTAACTTAGGAAACTAGGCGCAAGCATCCTCTATTCAGCATGAGGCCACTACTAAGGATGAGTTGAATAAGATGGTTGATTAAATCAACCAAAGGATGGAAAGTAGCCAAAAGGCTCTGAAGGAAAAGCTTAATTCTCTCTTAACCCTACAGTCAAATCCTGCTTCAAGAACTATGCATGAACCCACGACTGCTATGGACCATGAAAATTCTTTCGTTTCTGGTCTAAATTGAAGAAACAAAAAACATCCGCAAAAAAGGGTAACAACGGGAACCATGGGACACAATGTGGAAGAAAATACAAATACTCTACCACCGCAAGGCAACCAAGTTTAAACGTAAATCGGAGGGCCAAGACCCTACAAGAAGACATAGCTATGGATCTCTCCGATTTAGAAGATGGAGAGCAAGACAACCAATTGGAAGACGATGTCAATGTATTTGATGATGCTAGGAACGTCCAAATGCCCCCAATCAGGCCAACTGCAAAGCTAACAGGGTCCCATGGGAGTGGCTCTCCTGAAGACAAGAGAACCTAGGCTTCAACCCACATGCCAATACAATTTGCCAAGCGATCACTTGGTGTAGTGGCTGACTGCCGCCCTCAGGACTACCGGACATCAAAGGCATACATTGCAGACATGGTCGAAGATTGATGGACGAGAGTAAAAATAAAGAGATGATGAATGGGGATCTGCCCCAAGTCGGACTCCTTCTACCGCTGAAATCTTGAATGAGAAATATCATGAAAATTCGCAATGACAACTATCCCATCCTACGATGTGACGAAGGACCCAAAACCCCATTTATACAAGTACAACTGGTATATGGACGAAGCCAAAAATGCAGATGTTTTCCCATCTTTCTAGAAGGAGTTGCTTCTATATGGTTCACCAGGCTTCCCCAAGATCTATCTCTACCTTTAACCAATTAGCGACAAGATTGCTTGACTAATTCAGGCTCCATACCACGCAACCAAAAGATGTCGTGTCCCTGTTCGGATTGTTCTAGGGATGCAATGAACCGCTGAAATCTTTCATGAACTGGTTCAATACCACTGTGACGGAAGTAAGCAACCCCAATGAGGATATGGTTTTTATGGAATTAATCTGGGCTATTCACTTGAAGACCGAATATGAAAAGTGGATTAAGATGAAGCAACCTGCCACGAGGAAAGACTTCAATGTTAAGGCAAGTCGGTACTTAAGATTGGAGAAAGTGCAAGGGCAGGAAAGAAAGTCAGCTGGTGTGCAACCAATGAACATCGAACAGAGCAATGTAGCAATTGATCAAAACGCGCACACTTCTTGAAATGCTTAAGGAGACACAGGGAAAGATGAAAATCAAACGAAGAAAATTCAAAACTCCAAAAGAAGAAATGGTAATGGAAACAATAGAAGTCTTAAAGGGGTTAGGAAGGAAGATTATGCCCCTCTAAATGACACTCCAAAAAATATTTATCTCGTAACATAAGGGACTGCGGAATACAAGAAGCCCCTATGAAGGAAGCAATCGAGCAGCAAAAATGCTCAGGAAATTTCTGTCGCTTCCATGAGACTAATGAACATAACATGAATGAATTCCGCCATCTGAAGAATCTCATTGAAGAGTTGATTTGGGAAAACAAGCACCAACATTACATGAGAAAGCCACAGAACCCTGATCAATCCATGGCTGCTCATCCCCCTAGGGAATGAAGGAATCAAGTCGGAACTAGTGAGGAAGGGTCCAAACGAACTGACCAAAGACTCATTATTGGAACAATAACTGGGGGACCACACCTCGTGCAAAGAAGTTGGGGAGAGATGGAGCGATATGCAAGTTTGTCGAAGCATGCTCCAAAGGAATCACGTCTCGCTCTAGAAGATTCCAATCTATAGAAAGTATTAAGTGATGACATAGTGTTTCGAAATCGAGACATCGAAGGGATCGAAGCCCCAACTCTCAAGCCAATGGTGGTGACAGTGGGAATCGGTCCCGCCGTTGTACGACGAGTGTTGGTCATAGTGGTAGCTCTGTTAATATTCTTTTCAAATGTACTTTGGATTAGATGAAAAGCGGCATGAAAAGTGTGTCTGCATGCCAAACGAAGATCCATGGGTTGACTGGCAAGCCCAAGAAACCTGTGGGAACAATCGACCTTCCAGTGGAGCTTAGAAAGGGCGATTGAAGAGTCACCCTCATTTAGACTTTTATAATTATGGATGAATTGTCAGCATATAACTCCTTCTTAGGGTGGCGCTTTCTAGCAGATTTCAGAATAGCTCTGACCCAATGGTGTCTAACCATTAAGTTCCCTACTGCAAATGGAATCGGAGTGGTGAAAGGAGATTAGTGTGCTGCCGGAGAATGTTACATTGTTGAATTACGTGAATTTCGAAGAAAGGAGAAAGGGAAGGATGTAGGGAGAACTCTCCATAACCGTAAACCCTTCGAATAGAAATTACAGAGCTACCCCACGACCATAGTCGATTCGACAAGGCTTTGGGCCCTAGAAAAAAGAGCTTAAGGAAGGAACAGGCGACGCCGATAGAATTGATGGTGACCGTCCTGGTCAACATGGACGACCCAACTAAAGTTTTAAAAATTGAATCATACCTTGGAAATAAGATGCATATGGAGCTTACTAAATTTCTTCGCACCAATTTGGATGTTTTGGCATGGACGCATTCCGATATGTATGGGGTGTCTCCAGAAATCGCATGTCACGTTCTCAACGTTAACCCTAAGTTTACACCAGTAAAGCGAAAGAGGCACAGCCTAGGTTTTGAACGGTCCAAGGCGCTAAGAGAAGAGGTGGGCAAGTTAATGGCCAATGGACATGATGCAACTTATCTAGAGTGGGTATCTAAAACGGTCTTAGTCAAAAAGTCCAATGGGAAGTGGAGAACCTGTATCGACTACTCGAAATTAAACAAAGATTGCCTAAAAGACAACTTCCCTCTCCCTAGAATAGATTACCTTATGGATGGAAAGGTAGGACACGAGCTGCTATCACTCATGGAAGCATACTCCGGGTGTAAGCAAATCCTGATGCATGGACCCAATCAAGAAAATAGCAACTTCATCACTGACCTGGGCCTATACTGCTATAGAGTAATGCTATTAGGTTTGAAGAACGCATGGGCAACTTACCAAAGGTTGATAAATACCATGTTCAAGCATCAGATTAGGAAAATGATGGAAGTATATGTGGATGACATGTTAGTCAAATCACGACTAGCTGTTAATCACCTGGATAACCTTGCTAAAATGTTCGAAATACTCCGAATGTACAAAATGAAACACAATTCATTTAAATGTCACTCCGGAGTAGCCTTCGGAAAATTCTTAGGATTCATCGTAAGCACCAGGGGCATCGAGGCAAATCCAGAACAAATAACGGCACTACAATGAATCCAAGCTCCGAAGAATAAGAAGGAACTGTAAACCTCGAATGGAAAAGTCACGGCACTTAGTCGACTTATCTCGAAAGCTGCCGACAAGTGTATACCATTCTTCGATGCGATGAAGAATGGAAGGAAGAATTTCAAACGGAGTAAAGCTTGTCAAACAACATTCAACGAATTGCTATGGCACAAAGAGGCTCCACGGATGCTATCGAAGCCCATGGTTGGAGAAGACCTGTTCATTTACCTAGTAATCTCACTCCATGCACTAAGCACCGCTCTCATGCATGAAGAACAAAAAATCCAGCGATCCACATATTACATTAGCAAGCGATTCACTAGAGCAGAGAAAAGCTACCCAAAACTGGAAAAACTAGCATGTTGATTGTGCCTAAGAGGTTACAACCATACTTTCAGGCTCTTCCATTTAAAATGTTGACTGACCAGCCCCTAAAGCAAGTGTTATACCGACCGAATCTTCTGGGCGACTTCTCAAGTGGAATACGAAACCGAGTCAATACGATATCACATACCACCCAAGGAAAGCCAACAATGGGGTAGCGTTAGCATACTTTATCAATGAATTTACTGTATGGGATGACACAGAAGAAGTTCAGTTGGAAGTAGACACGCAGTGGAAGCTCTTTGTCGATGATGCATCCAATAATCTCTGTTCAGGGGCAGAAGTAGTGCTTGAAAGCCTCGAAGGACAAGACGTTAGCTATGCTCCGCGCTTGGAATTCCCTGCTACAAACAATGAAGCGGAATGCAAAGCACTGATTGCAGGACTAAAAGTTGTGAAAGAGAACAAGATAAAATCTATTCACATATACAGTGACTCCCAACTGGTCGTTAGTTAAGTAAAAGGGGAATACCAGGCTCGTGGGGAGAATCTTGCCATGTACTTGTCCAAAGTACAAGAACTGCTAAGCGACATTGAAGAATACACTGTAACTCACATTCCAAGGGAGTAGAACACTAAGGCAAATTATTTGGCTAAACTGGCAAGCTCCGGGGAAGGTCAGTTATTAGG
The DNA here is from genome assembly GCA_030765085.1 of Allium cepa. Taxonomy (NCBI): domain Eukaryota; kingdom Viridiplantae; phylum Streptophyta; class Magnoliopsida; order Asparagales; family Amaryllidaceae; genus Allium; species Allium cepa. The sequence continues at coordinate 504,753,426 of CM060945.1, forward strand.
GCTAATCCCGGTTGAGACTCTAAGTATCCCAAGCATTGACGAAATAGGCGTCGACTGGATCCTCAAGATCACTGTCGAACCAGATACATGGATGATACCGATAAAGGAATATCTACTTATGGGGACTCTTTCAACAAACCGAAATCCATGGAAAACGCTTCTTCGAGAGGCGCCGTGATTCATGATACAAGATGGAGTACACTATCAAAGGGGATTCTCAACCCCCTTCTTAGATGTGTGTCCGACGAAGAAGCTCGACGAATCCTAAAGGAAGTGCGCGAAGGCGAATGTAGAAATCACGTTGGGGGGCAAAACTTTGCGAAGAAAGTCCTCCGGTACGAATACTTCTGGCCAATAATAAACCACGACACTTCAGACTACGCCAAAAAATGTGATCACTGCCAAAGATTCTGTAAAATTAAAAGAACTCCTTCAACAAAGCTAAAACAGATGGTCATTCCATAGCCATTTGCAGTATGGGGGATCGATTTGATTGGCGTCCTACCGATAGCAAAAGGAGGGGCCAAATATGCTATAGATGCTATTGATTATTTCACAAAATGCGCTGAAGTGGAACCGCTGACCAACATAACCACAAAGAAAGTTATTAATTTTGTTACAAAAAAATTAATTGCAGGTTTGGCATGGCACAAAAGATCATCACTGACAATGGAACCAAATTCAAAAGCGTCGAGTTCAAAGACTTCTACAAATGCTTGCGGATCGAGAAAAGCTTCTCAACAGTAGCTCATCCGTAAGCAAACGGGTAAGTAGAAGATATAAACAAGAACATTAAACCACCATCAAAAAATGACTAACTAAAGCTAAACGAAACTAGGTTGATGAACTTCCACTTGCGCTATAGGCTTATAAAACTACTCACAAAACGGAACCGGCCAAACTCTATTCGCTATGGCATATGGCTCAAAAGCAATGATTCCTGTTGAATTTGAGGTCCCCTTGCACCAAAGGAAATTTTTTAATCAAAAGAAAAATAAGCAGCTCCTACTTGAATCGCTAGATATGATCGATGAAAGAAAAGAGGAATCCGAGTTGAGAATAGCCGCCCACCAATAAAAGGTCGAACGGTACTTTAACTCCAAAGTTCACAACCAAACATTTGAATGGCAGACCTTGTGCTCCGGTGAGTCTATCCCAATCCAGAGGCCTTCGGACCGAACTGGGAAGGATGGTATGTCATCAATCAAAAGCTAAGGGACGGAATTTGTAAGCTGACAACTGTCGATGGATTCCAAATTCCTAGGGCATGGAATAGCGAGTCACTCCACTATTATTTCATTTGAAAATTACTTTATGTATTCTCTATTTTTCAGCAGATAAGCCAACACGGAACGCTGTGGGAATTATAAATAGGTAAAAATCTACCATACTTTCCATAATAAAATTTGATTCGCTTCTTGAACCAACAAAAGTGTGTTCATAATAAATACCCGTCGGGTCGACGGAAGCAAACTGACTCAAACCATTGGATCGATGGAACCTGATCTTTGCCTCCTAAAAACGGGTGTAGCTTTGGGAACATCGGGAAGGCTAAAACACCAACTCCTCACGTTAAGCAAAGATAGGCAACATCGAGGAGTACAAAAAACCATGCACTTTATAAGCCGCACACTAAATTTCAAAATACCAACTCCTTCATTGCTCGAGGATAGGCAACGTCGAGGAGCATGAAAAGTTGCACACTCCATAAGTCGCGCACTGAATTTTAAAACTAAAACTCCTCATGTTGCCCAAAGATAGGCAGCATTGGGGAGTACTAAAACCGTTCTGAACTGACGGGTCATATCAATCCTAAAAGCCGCGTATTTCATAAGCCGCGCGTGAACTCACAAAGCTGGGAAATCAAGCTCCTAAAACATAAACTCCTCAAATTGTCTGAAGATAGACAACATTGATGAGTTCCAAAAACGTTCCAAATCAACGGGACATATCAATCCTAAGATTCGCGCATCCCTTATGCCGTGCGTGCTTTCAAATCCTGAAATTTCCCCCACAGCGCCAGGGAACTTATCCAAATAGGAATAACCAGAATCAAGCCACTCCAACTTTTAGAAACATTGGGGACGACTCCAACCAAACTGGAGTACGACAGATTATTACATTAAGCGTTGACAATGTGTGCCTGCGCACAGTCAATTTATGCAATGCGCACATTCAAACATGCATATATTGCATACCTACCAAAATATCACAAAAAAATTAGACTACATGCTCAAGTCAAAAAAATTATAAAAAAAAAGAAAAATCGAGTTGTAATTTAGTTAAATTTCAAGTGTTAATGTGCAGGCTGTTCAAATTATAAGTTACCGGTCATTTGTCAATTGTTGGAAGTAAATTGCTCTATGAATTGATGGGCATACACCGGCACTTAAATAAAAACACTTGAAAATGATAATTTCACAAGTTTTGTTACTCCAAATAAAAATTTCGGCAGTAGTCATAAGAATTGGATAAGTATAAACAAAACAAGCATAACTACATATAACACATATGAACAGACAAATGAGAGTACAGTCAAAATATCAATGTATTGCTTATAATATTCGTTATACGGGGTCAGAGCGTAGGGGCCACACACACAACACATGCCAACAAAAAGAAAGTACAGATTCCATATCAAAAGCATTAAGTGCAGACTCCGCCCTTGAACAAAACGGCTCAAAAAAGGACAAAAACCAGATCGGTCGCCACCCAAACACCTCAGCGCTTCTTCCATCACTCCCCTTTCCGCCCTTTGTTCGAAGTTTCTCCCTCATCTCGGGAGTGGTGTCGTTGTCAGTAATATCAACAAATTCCTTAGCGCTAACATCTTCCTCTATAGCCTTCTCGAAAGATTCGCCATTCGCTTTGCGCTTCCGTGACCTGCGGGAGCTCTTTGAGGCTTTGATCGCTTCAACCATTTTTTTCTTATAGCGACCAATTCATGTTGAGTTTTGTGACGCTACTCCATTTGAACTTCCTTCTCCTTAAATTCTACCGTAGTTATGTCATCTTCCAAAGATATAGAAGGGTCATCTAAGCCATGAAGTGCGACTATCTTTTTGAACTCTGGCCCCGGCTGCGAGCCAGGCACGAGTATGGAAACAGGAACAGAAACGGAAAAGAGCATGGAGACTGGGGAAATGGCAGCAGGTCCGGGCATCGATGTAGCTGGCACATCAACGGGAAATGTAGATGGATCTATAAGATCAAAAATGAAAGCATTAAATTCTTCCTGCTCTTGCGGCATACGCCGAAAGCTCCTGAACTTGGGAGAAGTGAGAGGATTACCTGCACCAGAAGAGTAGCTAAGAACGTCAACTTCATATTCACCACCTTCACCCTCCTTAGATGGTTCAATCACCCAAGAGAAATCCCCAAGCCCAGAACTTGTTGGCAGATTACGGGGTTGCTTTGATGTCTCGCCGAAGCCAGAAATGAAAGGCTTTGTAAGTGCTTCGGCAGCCGTATTAACGGCAGCATCATTAGCTTTTTTCTCCCTCTTGATACGCGATATCTCCTTTCCCTTCATAAATGCCTTCTTTGATTCTTCATTAAGATAGGCATTCTCTAACTCCCGCTCACTGTAGATGTCACTGCTATCATGGAAGCGGGTCAAAATTTCTTACTAGACCGTAGCAAAGAGTGCGTGGAAATTTCAGGCCCAAGTAGCTAAGGCTTAGAGAATTCACATAGAAATTCAGGATGGTCTTATCCATCTTTTCCATCTTCCTCTTAAAATCATTTTGAAGCTCCAGATAATCTACCGTAACGGCGGCCTTTTCAACCTTAATGCAAGATTTATCAATGCTAAGCTGCGCAACTTGGTCTTGCAGTCAGACGATCCTTGCGGCCTGATCAGGGATGGTCTTGTTGTGCCCTTCGACGATAAGGTCATGGTCAGAGATAGTTTTCTAGCAGGCTTCAATCATTGCATTACAAGCGACCACTTCCTCTTTTAATTTGTCCTCCTGGCAAGGGCCTTCTTTATTTCATCCTTAAAGACGATCTCAATTATATCATGGGCCTTTTCACTTCTTTCAACAAGTCGGCATTCCACTTGCTCTCCCGCAGCGCCACTTCTTCCTCCTCCTCCAGTTGTTCAATCCTGGATTCGCGTTTAGACAACGCTAGTTCAAAATCATCCTTCTCTAACTCAAAAGAGGGGATTTCTCGGTAGTTGTTGATATTAATATCTGGCAGCTGCCTACAGAATTTTTCCCACCTTTCGGCCTTACCGAAATCGTTTTGAATAACCTCAAGATGTTGAATGTAAGAATCTCTAGGGACTGGACGTGATCATGATCGAATTTAACTCCCCTTAGAGACCAACTGGGGAGCGGTGCCTCAAGCTTGGGAGGACCTGATGAAAGAATGTATGCAGGTCTACTGTGGGGACACGAAGCACCGGGGGAAAGCACAACAACAGACGGTGGGATGCAAGTTGAAGGCGGAACAGGGGAAGAAGTGATGGGGACTCTTTGACCCATCAAAGGGTGCATTGGAGGAAAACATGCTATTTCAAAGAATGCAAAAGGTGGTCGAACTTTGATCTCTTCAATGGCTCCTCCCATTCATCAAAAGACCTCCTCTTCTCATATCTGCCTTTTTAGGACCGGCATCTCTCTTTCCTCTTGGTGATGGGTTTCGACCACTAAATCCATTCTTCTTCTATACTCTTCCACCGTCTCTCGGGGCTGATGATGGCCGCAAGAACACTTAGGCCAGCGCTGGGAATCGGTGAACTCTTTGAAGTCATCATGAAGGCCATGCCCTCTTATTATACCTGACATGAAGCACAAATAAAATACTTAAGAAAATAGAAAATATGGCATGGAAAGTGTTTGCAGAAGTGAGTGTGACCCTAGTGAAGCATGTGGTTGTTTGGGAGGACAGCCTAAAACGACGTCATAAACCGGATTATGTAAGCACTATAGAAGGAGTCAGACTAATTTTAGATGTGACGTGGCTTGAACGGGGGGCACCTTCTCAAATCTGAAGTCTTCCCCAATAAACGCATCGAAGTCGACGTAAACGTCACTTAAATCACCAAACTCTATGCCAGCATCTTTGCTCAAAGAAACTTAACGTCCCTCGATCCCTATGGCGTTGTCTTTGTCACTTTCCTCTTGGGGAGGCGAACTCGGAATGATAGGGCTCATCCCCGAAGTCTCGTCGCACGATTTAGAATTCCCATCATCGGATTCTGCATAGAAGTCGTCACTAGAAGTAGACTTGTCCCTACTACTCCTAACTTCCTCCTTTTTTTCTAAGTCCAGGGAGGCTTTGCCTTCCCTCTATTTGGACTCTTCCACTCCTTCCTCTGGAATCGAAGGAATTCTAGATGAGAGACCAAATCTGGCCGCTGCAACATCTCTTTTATCATGAGCCTCTTCGGCTGATTCTCTGGATAAGCCCTCTCTTTTGAGAAGCTCCTTCTTCGGACCTGTAAGAGTAGCAGGTAGATCATGTGCGAACCCTAGATCAGGAAGGGATGGGGCTTCAACTGGAATAGTGGGCCTCCCTAGATACAACAATCCATATTGGAGTATGTTCTCGTCGGTCAGCAAGAGATGAACCCCTCCTCATCATCGATAGCCTTAAGGATCCGAAAACCTTCATCAAGAGATAGGTCCTTATTCGGCCCCAGGATAACTGTAATAAATGTTTGACTCGTTAAAAGCCCCACAGCGATGCATCGGAATTCAATAAATGGGGAAAAAATCTTACCCTCCATCGCCTAAGGCGATTAAACCCTTCAGGACACCCGACGAAGAAATATTGGGTCTTAAACTGGGATAGGTTGCTCTACAGTCATAGTATGATTTTCTGATTTCTTTGGGATTTAATTACGACCAAAGACAGACACTCATCACTTCTCTTGAATGAAAGAAAATATTGCAACTCGTTTATGCTTAGAGCACTGTTGAATGTGCGCATGAAAAGGACATACAAACAAGACAGGATGGCATAGCCGTTGGGATGGATTTGGAATGCTGCAATGCCTAGATTTGAGAGAGTCTCTTGCAAGAAGTCATTAAAAGGAGGCACATCTCCATTCAGACATATACACCAATGGCAAGCAGTATACCCTGGAGAAGGCATGTGAGCAAACTCGTTCTTTTCCATGAGGTATACATCTTCCGCTAGTATGTCATGTTGCACACAGATAATGTGCAGAACCTTAGCAGAAACCATGGAAGAAGCCCTTTTTGGCGGGTTGAGAAGAACCCTAAAATTAGGAGGAGTTCAATCCAAGACCGGACCTACCGGGAACAACTGGCCATTACTGCCTATGAAGTGGAAGGAGAAAGGACAACGGACGATGGCTCGGCTGTCCAAAGTGTCGGGTTACCTTCGTTCGATTTATGGCGCGAAGATGGATGCTCCATTCTAAAACAATGGAACTCGCATTAAAAATGGTTACGTGATTCTATACTAAATTAATAATCCCACGTACAACACTTGAACTCCAAAGGGATATCGATTCGTGCCGACACAAAGGATTTCAAGTATGTATCGAAGCAAGTGCAATGTGATGTCTGTAGAGGGTGAGCTCGGCATTTGAAACACTACAAACGTTTTCTCCCATGTAGATAGTTCGCTCTTAGTGGAAAAATAAAAGGATTTCCCTTATCATTTCCATTTGTTTTATTTCCTCTACACTTATCAGTTATCGATTAACGATCGATAATGGATCTGTTGTCCAAAGCAACGTGGAAAATGCTTCTCATTGTCGGGGTACCGAACTTGCAAAAAAAGCAAGATAAGTCCAAATTCTCTAGAAGAGCCGGACCAATTCATGATGTGTCATGCAGTATCAGCGATGGAACTTAGCACAATCAATTCTGGCTTAATGGACGAAGATAGAAAAATGTGTCAAGCACTGGGGAAAGGCCTGAATGTCGATCTACGAGAAACTCAAGACTCGATTTACTATCGTCCTCCATCAAGATGCAATCAACTTAAACTTCTCACGTCCAACATCACAAATGTTACCTCACCGTCGAATCGTCAATTAAACATTGTAATTAGTAACCACCTCAGATTGAACCCTAAAACACGAAAGTAGTCAAAGACTTAGAATCAAAAAACTATAATTGGGTCGGAGTCGACCTAAGGCCATGGTGAGCTAGGGTTTTGGTCGAAAGTGGCCCGAGAAAGCAATGGCAAAGCTCAGATGGTGGCGACGCAGAAGGAATCACGGTGAAAAGCTTAAACAAGGTTGGATCTTAGGAAACAATAGATTGGATCGAGCAAGATGGGACGGATCGCTGCAAAAGGGGCTCGAATCACATGAAGAAGGAGATCGGACCGCGTGAAAGTGAAGGATATGCTTGGCTCGACTGGCTACACATGTAGCTGAAAACCAAAAGGAGAAAATTTTCTAAGTGCTAGGATCGCCAGCAACCATTGACTATGGATTGCCAGCGGCGGTCCATCGACTATGGATCATCAGCGATCCATAGAGTCGCCCATCTTCGACCCTAAATTTGCACCATGACATCCTCCTACCACTTCGAGGTGTATTGAGAGACCGTGAAGAGAATTTGATCTGTTATGACAAGAAGTAGCAATTGAGACCAAAATTATGTAGTCAGCAATGTAATCTTCTATGTATTCGTAGAAGAATTCGATAAAGAGATACTAAAATTGATAACTTCCAAAGCACGCCTTGTTTCCAATGGAGATCTGGAGGGTAAATGCTATCCGAATTTTTAACTCATTAGGATCCAGGGGAAGACAGAATGACTTGATGAAGTCAGAATGGCTCAAAACTCGACCGAAAATGCTAAAACAACAATTTAAAGAGAACCAAGCGATATTGCTAAAGCAACGACTGAGTTTGATTAAATCAAGCGACCGACGTCCGTTCAATCCAATCAGCAGCCAAATGCAATCAACAAGTAAATCATCATCAAAACAAAGAAATGCGCAATGGGACAACGTGAACAATGTCAATACAAGGTAATGGGAATGTTAGACATCAAACTTCAAAAAAGGACTAAGTGTACACCATGGATCGTTAGCGATCCATAAACTTTATCATTGGGTCGCTGGATAGCCATGGAATATAGGGAGCAAAGGAGCCTATAAGACAAAACAAAAATTATGCTAAGTGTGTGGATCACTAGCGGTCCATACAAAGTCAAAGAATTCTTAATACCTGACATAGAAGAATAATGAAAAGAGGAGCTAAGCGATTAGCTCGAACGCGAGCTAAGCCTTTGGATCGCCTACGATCCATACACTATGGTTCGCTAATGATCCATGGTTTTGGCTCGAGTCACAGGTTAAACTCTATTGGATCGTCCTGTAACCATCTGCAAGTGATTGACAAGTCGGCTTGGCCCAGAAACTCTCCGATCTCTATAAATACCATCCTACCTACAACATAAATGGCACCTTCTCATGACTTGTTGCTGAAGCTCTATTGGAAACTTCCTTCACTCTCCATCTCCCTCACAACAATCTCCAAAGGGATTCACTGTCCAGTGTGTTCCCAATCTAGTGATTCAATCTAGCTAAGGACAATCAAAAGCCTTGTAATCAAACACTACTTGTTATAGCATTCAGTTGTAATAAAACTATAAAGTGGATGTAGGCTTCGTTAACAACCGAACCACTATAAAATTCTTCTTGTCTCCTTTCTTTTACTATTCTTTTTTATACCTTTTATCTGTATTATTGCTCTGTTAGAACAAGAATGGTGCTTTCAAACTCAAATTAGGGTGTTGATCCATTTTTTGGATTAACATTTTGGTGCTTTCACTGAGAAATCCAACTCAGGATACAGATCTAGCTATCTACTTTGGATCCCATAGGCCGAGAAGTTAGATCCTCAATCTTTGCTTAAAAGATCTACCGCTTGTAATCAATGGCTCCTGGGAGAAATAAAACTACCTCTATAAGGTCCATAGGGGAAGTGACAGCTCAAAAAGATGTCAATCCTCAACATATTGAAGAAAATGGCGCTAACCTAGGAAACTAGGCACCAACATCCTCCAGTCAACATGAAGTTGTTATTGGGGATTAGTTGAACAAGATGGTTGATCAAATCAACCAAAGGATGGAAAGTAGCCAAAAGGTTCTGATGGAAAAGCTTAATGCTCTCCTAACCCCGCAGTCAAATCCTACTCCAAGAACTATGCCTGAACCTGTGACTGCTATAGAATAAGAAAATTCCTATGTTTCTGGTATAAACAGAAGAAAAGGAAATAGCCACAAAAAAGGGTAACAACGAAAACCATGGGAGTCTGGGACACAATGTGGAAGGAAATACGAATACTCCGCCCGCCGCAAGTCAACCAAGTCTGAACTTAAATTAGGGGGCCCAGACCCCGTGGGAAGATATAACTATGGATCTCTCTGATTGAGAAGATAAAGAGCAAGATAACTAATTGGAAGACAATGTCAACATATTTGATGATGCTATGAACGTCCAAACTGCCCCAATCTGACCAACTGCAAGCCAACGGGGTCCTACGGGAGTGTCTCTCCTAAAGACAGGAGAGCCTAAGCTTCAACCCATGCGCCAAGGCCATTTGCAAAGCCAAACACTTGGTACAGGGACTGAATGCCGCCACCAGGACTACCGGACATCAGACGCATACATAGCAGACATGGTCAAACGATTGATGGACGAGAGTAAAAATTGAAGAGATAATGAATGAGGATCTGCCCCAAGTCGGATTCCTTTTACCGATGAAATCTTGATGGATAAATATCCACATAAATTTGCAATTCCAACTATCCCATCCTACAATGGGACGATGAACCCAAAACCCCATTTATACAAGTACAACTGGTATATGGACGGAGCCAACGCTTCAGAGGTCGTTCGATGTGGTTGTTTTCCCATCTTTCTAGAAGGAGTTTTGTCTATGTGGTTCACCAGACTTTCCCCAAGATCCATCTCTACCTTTGAGAAATTAGGGACAAGATTCCTTGACCAATTCAGGCTCCATACCACACAACCAAAAGATGTCATGTCTCTATCCGGATTGTTCTAGGAACGCAACGAATCGCTTCTTTCATGTACCGCTTCAATACCGCGGTGACGGAAGTAAACAGCCCTAATGAGGACATGGTCTCTATGATGTTAGTCCATGCCATTCACCTGGAGACTGAACTCGGAAAGTGGATTAAGATGAATCAACCTACCTCGAGGAAAGGCTTCAATGGTAAAGCAAGTCAGTAATTAAGATTGGAAACACAGGAGCTGGAAAGAAAGTCTACTGGTGTAACCGATGAACATCAAACAGAGTGATGAACATCGGATGAGTATGTGATTCATAGATGTAAACTCAATAATTAGTAATATTTAAATAATTAATATTAAAGAAGCATGAACATTGTTAAAGAAATGTAGTACACATGAGTTCAGTCACTTACCATACATCTTCATGAAGTCTTTCTTCTTATCTTTTTAAATTGCACCTATAAGATACACTATATTGTACACATTATGTCTCATCGTCATCACTATGTCACATAGACATTTAAAATTCATCAATAGTTAATATTCTGATAACATCTATAATTAGTTGTGAAATATGAACTTGAAGTTACTTGTTTCAATTCAATAACATTTATTAATTAATGTATTACTTTGTTTAGAGATTTATGCCTTTATGTCAAATTCAAATTATGTTAACATTAACCTTTTATATCGAATGAGATGGATTATCTGTCCGACAGTGTTTAACCTCGTGTATCTTAACATGTATCCAATTGTGGTCGTAACATAAACCAATATCCCATGACCATAATCAAAATAAAATTTCCACGCATAAGATTCATTGTACTCTCAAATCGAGAGACTACTGCACATGGTTATACGAGACCTTTTATTTGACTTAGATATAATAACATATTGAAATCACAATGAGTCTTTATGTAAGCATTCCAAATGACTATATCTAAGTAACCTATTGGTACCCCCGAACAATCATGAGTAAATCATCGCTCATCGTATAGAGAACATTACATGCAGTAGTCTTGTCGGTTTACTGATATTCCATTCTCAAAATACCAAATGAATGTGAACATTTAAGGATAAGTGTTACGTTCATTTATACAATCACACACTCATGGTCACAAATTCTTTCATGTGATTAACTAAACCCTTTGTCCTAGAAATTTTTGATTATACGTTATGTTTATTTACATATAATAGAAATAAAACCAAAGCACTTTTTATCTCAAACAAGATTTAACCGACAAAATCAAACTATATAATTAGAGTAGGACAGGCTCTTAACTCTATCAACAATAAGTAACAGCTTTTGAACTTGATAGTACTTTTTGAAGTTTTATTGTACTGGAGCATCTCAAATAACCTAACATTCAGCTTGAATATTTCGGTTGTTAAAGAGAAAGCACTGTAATAGAACTTTAGGTAGTGTTTATTTGAAATCAAGTTTTATGTTTTTCCACATGTAGGTTTAAATAGCACGGAGAGGAGAAGGGTGTGGAGAACGAGATTGATTTGAAAAGTGGTTTTAACATAAAAAATGGATAATGACTTTTTATTGTTTTATGCCATTTGGGAAATATCAAAGTTATCTTCCACCTTCTTCTTCACCTCTTTGTTGGAATCTATTAAATAATTGTAAAGCACGAGAATTTCAAGCACTTTTATTCATTCTTGGAGTTTTATATTTTCTCCTTAATTCTCTCTTGGTATTTTATTTTTAAACCTTTTTATTTGTCTATTTATAATTTTATTTTACTAAATCCCTCCCATCATTTTACATTTTGGTATGTACATTGAAAAATTTATAAAATTATTTACAACTATTTCATTAATTACCTATAACATTTTATATTTAAGTCCATATATTCAGGCTAATTACATAATTAAAAATTTAAATTATTTAAATAAATTTGGTTAACTAATATTTTTAATATTTATAAAAAATACTAAATAATGACAATTTCAATATGTATAACACTACTGTACCAATCAAAATAGTAAAAATAATTTTTTTATTTGATTACGATATATAACTCACATAAAACAATAATATAAATTTAATCCATAATTCATTTACCTAAACAAATTTATCAGTCGTTGCATTGTAAAATTTTACTTTTAACTTCGAAAACCTGCTTTAAAATTAACATACAAAATCCACCTCACTTTTCTCCTTATAGGTTATATTTCAGTTCACATATTTGATTACTCAATCTTAAATATAAACTAGTTAGATAAATATAATTAGATGATATTCGTTTATCTGTCTATTAAATTACAAAAATTTGAAAATTTCATTATGTAAACAATACACATATTAACAAAAAGGATAAAATTACTTCTTCATTAGATTAAGATACGTAAGTTGCATATGGTACATACATAAACAATATAAAAAATTACATTTTTCTCAATAAATCATTGTATAGCGCATTGCAAAATAATGTTTTTTCGCCTCAAATACCTTCATCTAAAGAAATTATAAACATTTATAAAACATCCCTGGGTTCCCTACAATTATTTTACATTTAACTTCGTATATTAGAATTAATCACATAATCTAAAAATAATTTAAGTAATTAAGAAAACTATTATTCGTTGATTTGTTGAATAAATCATAAATATATGAAATTTTCAATATTTATACCATGTTCATATTAACAAAAACTATATAAAATTCATCTAGATATATAAATACATTAGTCGAATAACATAATTATATACATAGATTATAAATATGAATTTAATTTATAATACATTTATATCAATAAAGATACCATGCACTACATTGTAAAATTCTTTGTTTAACGTCAAATACATACATGTCAAAACTTCTATAATTGTATACAAAACCCTCTGCAAGATCATCTAATGTTGTACATTTAAATAAGTATATCTTAATTAATTATGTGATCTAGAATTTAAACTATTTAAATAAATTTAATTAACAAATGTTTTTTAATTCATCTAATAAATCCTGAAATATGATCGTCTTAATATGTATATCATATCCATATCAACAAAAATTGTAAAATTGTTTTTCATAAAAATACATAAAATAAATAATATACATAAGTAATATTAACTAATTTAATTTATCATTCATTTATCTCTACTATTAATAAAGATAATTCAATAAATATAGTTTCCACGGTATGTTTTGAAATTCCAAAAATACCCTCATCCCTCAATAGAATCTCATCATCGATTTGCAGTCTCCACAATCATTCTCTTCCTGACCACCCATAAACGGATTTCACTGTCAATTTTCAACCAACACCACTAATAAATATTTGAAATAAAAACATTGCATCCACCAAAGATTTTGCACTTATAGCACAAAACCATCCATTAATTTTTTATGAAATAAAAGCGAAATAATTCTAACTGTTAGATGCATATCCATGCAATTTATACTAGTCTTAATAAAGGTATCGTAAATTGCGTTGAAAAATTCTATTTTTAGTTTCAAATACCAACATTTTTACTGTTATTTACAACCTACTCCCTTAGTTTTTTTCTAATATTTTATTTGTAACCCCATGTATTTAAATTACTTATGAAGTCTCAAATTCAGATTATTTCAATAGTCTCAATCAAATAGCTACTCTATTCTTCTAATAAATCCTAAAAATATATCTCAATTTTAATATATATATATATATATAAGAGTATATGTGTGTGTGCATACACACGTACATACACACGTACGTACATAGATACATACATACATTCTTATACTTATACATATTAACAAATATGGTAAAATTATTTTTTTCATTCAATAATAATGATATGTAGATCAAATACATTAAATTATGCATATGAACTATACTAACAAAGTTATTTTGTAGATAAGTTAGATTCATTTATCTCATAATTTTATCATACAATACACTACAAAAATTTATTTTTAACTTCAAAAATCCACATTAAGATTTCTATAATTTATTTTACAAAATTCTTCTCAAATTCTCTTACTATTTACCTTTAAGTCCATATTTTCAAACTAATCACGTGATTTTAAATTTAACATATTTAAAAAAAATTGGTTAAATAATATTTGTTAATTCAGTTATTAATCATTAAAATATATCAATTTCAATATGTATACTATATTCACATAAATAAATTATTATCTCTACTCATAGACACACAGATATATATATATATATATACATGCTACATGACATAAATTATACATAAACAATAATAACATATAGTTCATTTTTTCACTGAATTTATTGTATGCAACATAAAAAGATTTTGATTTTAATACTAAAAGTATAAGTATTATATGTTACAATATTAACATGTGCAGTGCACGAGTTATACATTACTATCTAGTATTTCCTAATATATTATTCTCTACCATGTCATTTGACATACATATTGAAAATGCAACACATAAAGTCATTTTAGACCAAACACTACCTTAGCTTTCGAATAATGGTTTCCAAGTTAGAATGCTAAATTGGTTCTGGATCCTTATTTACTATGCATCTCACTTCTGACATTATTCAAACGATAGTTGATGACTCCCTTAAGATGTTTATTAAATGAAATTTGGAGAGATGCTTATTAAAATGGGGAATTTGGCTCACATCTGTAACATCTCCCACCTGGAGGCCGAAAACTAACAGCTACGAATGCTATAGTCATCCATAATTATTAATTCTAGGTGCCAAATGTGGTAATGTTAGATACATTAATATAACAGAAACCCATGAATATGAAAAAATTTCAAAATCATAAAACAAATTTCTCATTCAACTTCAAATCATGTTTCAAATTCAATACAAAATCCCAATTCATAACCCACATTCGAAGAAACATAATTATTGCAAAATACACCAAGATACCCCAATGGATGATAAGAGTTAAAACATAGGCAATTAAACAAATTTTCCATTACAACCAAAACACAATGGAATCAAATAGAGAAGAACTTCTAATAGCTATTACTTCACATTTCTATAAGCCTATTCGTCTAAAGAAGAACCTAAAAACTCTAACTCTCAAGCTGCTCAATATTAATTGAGCACTTGAGAGTAAACTTCGAGTAAGACAAAACATCTGGTATGAGTAATAACCTACCATCTCGAACCATATAAATATATAGTAAGACCACGCCATTTTAGTGGAATGGGTTTTCCCTCACTATTATCTTAATCAAAATTTATAATAACCATATAGGCACATACATCCACAATGTTAAAACATAACATAATAAAATATATCATGACGGTATGCAAAAAAGTAATATGTTCTGGATTTCGTACCCCCATTCATTTTACTATCTGTCTCAATTATTGTCTCTAGGGTCATTATTAACCTAATAGTTTTCATGGGCTGACTAATAACATGTTCTAAGCTTGCAGACTATCTTTCTGGTTTCATAGTTTTCAAGGGATTACTAAGAACCTAGTGGTATCTACCAATTACTTCATCCAATTACAGTTTTCATGGGCTTACTACGAACCTATTGGGTTCTCCAATAACTTCTCTCATGTCATAGTTTTCATAGGTTGACTATGAACCTATTGAACTCTATCAATAACTTGATCCGGATATAATTTTAATGGGATCACTAAGAACCTGTTGGTCTCTGCCAATAACAATTTCCAATCATAGCTGTCATAGGTTTACTATGAACCTGTCTAAACTAAGAACTCTTTGATCAGTCTTTGGGCATCCTATATTCTGGTCTACCTCACCTCTTGGATGCAATTCTACTCACATTGGAGTTAAGTCAATATATATTCACTACTAGATCAACCTAGCTACTTATTCTGCCCTTAATAACCCCAAAATGCAGTTATGAGTTAATTACAAAGTGAATATGTTTATAGAAAAACCACATATGATAACTGATCATAACATAATAATATAAGCATCTCTGATTTAATTTCCTTGTAACCACTTTTTAAATGAAATATGGTTAATATCCTTAACCTATTATCTTTAGAAAAGAAAGCTTCTTCAAAACACTTTCATGTTGCCATGACTTTTACTTTAAAAATGAGATTGGGTTCTTTGTTTTGGAAAACTAAGGCTTTCAAAACCTAAGATTCTCTCTTTCGAAACCAATGAAACATACCATTCGAAAATATTCAAATATTCTTTTCAAACACTTAAATATATGCATTTCGAAATACTTAAAATATCACTTTCGAAAGCATGAAAACCTTCCTTTCGAAACCATTAAAACATTCCTTTCGAAAATAATAAAGCCTCCTTTCAAACAAATTAGTTCAAGTAGGATTTATAGAAGCGTAGATTCGAAATCATATTGAAGTATCTCTTTCAAAATCATTAGGTTAAATCTTAAGTATAACTCCTGGGTCAAAGTGAACATAAGCAAAAGTTACCCTTTCAAAAACATTAATCTCTAGGTAAAAGAATTTAGGGAAAACAGATGGCTTCAAAACCACTCTTTTGAAAGCAATAATCTTTAAGTAAAACAGTTGGGAAAGGATAGCTTCGAAACTACTTCCGAAACCATTGCCTTCGAAACCTTTAATATAAGTAACCACTAAGACCTCTTCGAAAGCATTAGGAAGGGCCTTCAAATTAATAAAACAAAAGCTTTCCTTTCGAACACATTGTTATAAGGCTAGAAAGCGAAGTGACCTTTAACCAATTCGAAAGGTATGAAGACGCAGCTAGGTTTGGACTAGGTTCAAAAGAAATTAACCTTTTGAAAGCTCCTTTTAAAAACTTAGTATACTAAAACTCAATCGAAAGCTAATTTTAAACAAAGGCCAGTGGGTTGATTCGAAAGATACCTTAAAATGGCATCAACCCTTTCGAAAGCAAGGTTTTAACACGGTCCTTCCGCCTTTCTCCAATGCGCTACGTGCCAACTAATGGGTACCATGTGCATTGCTTTCGAATGGGTTTGGCAGAGGTATGGTGTTGAAAGGTTGCAAATGGAAATGGCGAAGTAGTAAATTTAAGCAAAACTGATTTATAGCCTTTTTAAGGTAATTTCTTTTCAACTAACTTGCCTTATAGGTAAAATACAATTGGTTACCACTTCTTTATCAAAAATATATTTCTAAAAGTGCTGCCGAATTCATTAATTAATTTAGAAATATTTTAGCAACGAAGCCCTTCCCCTTTGCAAAATAATTAAGACATTTGAGTCCTTAAACCAAATTAATTTAATTTCCATAGTAAATCACTTAGTAAAAATCCCCAAAAATAATCTTAACTCATTTTTAATATGTTTTATAACATATATAAATTTCAGACCCAAATACTATGTATATTTGACGTAAATAATTTTAAACCTAAATTATCTATTTCTTCCATTCAAAATTCATAATAAATTATACATCGCATGGACTACTATGAAAATTTAAGCCCATCTACAGAATAATGTTTATCATAACATATTAAATCCTTATGGCATTCGTAACCCATTTTATATGATTTTACCTTTAAAATCAAACTAAACCTTTTGTAAACATACTTGTTTAAATCAAACATGATGCACAATCAAAGCATATCATCATTCAAATCGTCCAAATGATTTTAAAGTTTTAAATCCGAAATCAAAACGTTCATTAAGACATAAATGAGATGGTTTTGATTATTATTCACCTTGTTTGGATAAGGAACTCGAGATTTGATCTTACTTTATTCTTTCTTGCTTGAATCCTTAGATTTAAGTTGATTTTTGATCCCCTTTCCTCCTAGGGTTATGGCCATCCTAGAAGCTCCTTTGTTTATGATTTTATTTTGTGAAAAACATGAATGAGAGTGAGGTGAGGACTTAGGGGTGATGGGGTTATGACACATGGCTATTTCCTATAGTACCCTTGCGTTATTCTCTTGAGTAGTTAACTTATAAAATCATTTTATAAACTCATTCTTAAGATTCGATTTAGTTATGGTGCAGCCTCAATTTTAGTCTTCAAATCTCAATCCCCTTTGTGACTTTATTCTTTACATTATTCAAATTAATTTATCTAATTAAATCTCTTGAAAGATGTTACTTAAAATTAAGGGCGTTACAGGCTCCCCTCATTAAAGAATTTCGTCCTCGAAATTCAATAAGGACTAAATACTAAACATAGCAATCATCTATTACATCTCGCAACTAGCATACTCGTCTACCTGACTAGTAAACAGTCTATATAAAGCAAACATAAGTGATACTCCTACAGCAAATCAGGATAAGTACCTCTAATCCTACCTTCTGTCTCCCAAGTACAGTCCTTCTCGATGTCGCTCAACTGAACTTTCACTAATTTGACTATCTTATATCTTAATCTTTTCTCGTCTCTCACTACAACTTGAACTGGTTGTCTGACAAATGTCAAATTCGGTTCTATTGTTAAATTTTCCAATGCAGTCAGAGGAGTAGTAGTTTCTAGATGACGCACATACTTACGAAAATATGACACATGAAATACATTATGGGAACCTACCAAACTTCTTGGCAACTCTACTCTGTATGCGTGCTTTTCGATTTTCTATATAACTGGGAATTGACTAACATATCTCGGTGCCATTTTCCCTGACTTTTCGAATCATAGCACACCCTTCATCGGTGATACTTAAATGAAAACTCCATCTGCAACTGAGAATTCTATATCCTTACACCTCTTATTTGTGTAATTTTTCTACCTAGGCAGAGCTTACCTCGTCGTTTCTTGGGATCAACTCAATCTTTTCTATTACCTCTCTAACCAGATTTGGACCTAAGACGAATCTGTCTCCAGTTTCTATCCAACATGTTGGCGACTTGCATGGTCTCACATAGAAAGTTTCTGTGACGCCCCACCTCTATACCCACGCTAGCCAAGAACATTACGGTGAATGCTGTCAACTAGCATGGAGAATAAGGCTGTTGAGGAGCGACCATCCGTGTAATTGCTTTGCGCGAGCATCGATATGCCAGATAGTATAACATGCATTTCTTTATCAAGTGGGAAATCCGACATACCGACACAAACTCAAAGCTACTACACAGTGGCTATAATATCTTCAGAAACAAATATAGAAATAAACATAACATAAATCAGTCACAGACAATTCATATCACAAAGGTGGAAACAGATATGAATATAACACATGAAAGTGTACATCAGAGTAGTGGTCAAACAAGATCCACAATATCAAAAAGAATAGATACAAGTGCTAGTCAAAAGAATAAGTATACATCATAGAGTCTGTATCTCAAATGTATACAACAAAAACTACTAAACTAAAGTAGTTAGCCAAAAGTCAGAAGATGGTTCCAGATAGGAAGCCATGAGGAAGCACCTGTAATATCTCAGTCTGACCTGAGTATTATTTAAGAAGAAAATAATAAACGCATCAGTCCAGCTATAAATATCAGATGAAATGATATAGAATAAGAGATATGACTAAACGTATAATAATCACAATGCCAAGCTGTGATAAATAACTAATTGAAAAATCAATAAGAGATTAATCAATATCGCAAAGATCTTCTCAAAGATAAAAAAGGAATTTCATACTCCTAATTTCATTCACCAAGCCACAATAAATGACATATATATCAATGCCAATCGTAAAAGTTGGTGAAACATAAATTCCAGAATTCAACACACGAAATCCAGAAGTCACAAGAAAAGGATGGCCAAGACATTGATGTAGTGCAAACGGTACATCCAATGTATCAAAAGCATATCATTGATACAGTGCAAACGGAACATCCAATGAATCAAAAGCAAAGACATTGATGTAGTGCAAACGGTACATCCAATGTATCAAAAGCAAAGACATTGATGTAGTGCAAACGATACATCCAATGTATCAAAAGCATATCATTGATGTAGTGCAAACGGTACATCCAATGAATCAAAAGCAAAGACATTGATGTAGTGCAAACGGTACATTCAATGTATCAAAAGAAAAGACATTGATGTAGTGTAAATGGTACATCCAATGTATCAAAAGCATATCATTGATGTAGTGCAAACGGTACATCCAATGAATGAAAAGAAAAGACATTGATGTAGTGCAAACGGTACATCCAATGTATCAAAAGCAAAGACATTGATGTAGTGCAAACGGTACATCAAATGTATCAAAAGCATATCATTGATGTAGTGCAAACGGTACATCCAATGAATCAAAAGCAAAGACATTGATGTAGTGCAAACGGTACATCCAATGTATCAAAAGTATATCATTGATGTAGTGCAAACGGTACATCCAATGAATCAAATAATTCGGAGCATCGACGTCGTACAGCGTGACATCCGATGGACCAAGTCAAAAGACATCGCACAATGCTAGTCTAAAACATAAAAATGGTCGTCATGATCACAGAGAAGTGTCAATTACAGTAAGCTAGTAAATATATGAGCTTAGCTTCATGTCCCATAACCACTAGCTTAACTTAAATATTTACGAACAAATTGTAGATCTCCACTATAAAATTGTCACAAGAGATTCAATCGAACAAGTCCAAGAATTAACCGGCGAAGTAAACGCAAGCGTTTCATACCACTCGTTTTACTAAGTCGTTTAATTAGATTTCTCATACGAATGAGGTAAAGGCTTGTATATACTAATAGATTGGAAAACGGTTTAAGAAAACGAGCCTTGTAATAAAATAGTGTTGAAATCATTTGAAGAAAGAGTTTTGATATTTACTACTAGTATAGAAAACCTTTATATTTTTAAAGTGACAAATCACAAAGAAGATTGTAGGAACAATCAATCACTAAGATTCACATCGAAAACGTGAACCAAAGAAATCGATACCGAATCCATTGAAATGGATATTCCAAGAATTCCCAAAGAAAATAAGTCATCAAAGTTAATAACAAATGATAACAACAAATAAGGAAATAACACAAATCGATTAGAGTTGGAAATTCAGACAACTAGGCAAAATAGGCATAGTTGGCAAATAGCAGCAGGTCGGTCGACCGGACTCCCTGAGTCGGTTGACCGAACCAAAAACAGAAGTGCACGGGGTAGCAGGTCGGTCGACCGGACCCTGAGCTCAGTCGACCGAGCCCTGTAGCCTGCACTTCCAAACAGAGGCAGGAAGTGCCTGTTCTACAGGTCGGTCGGCAGGCCCAGGGACTCGGTCGGCCGAACCTGTTGTTGGCACTCCCATGCCCTATTTCAAATGAGGTGCAAATCTCGACCAAATTGCAATCGCACGAGCAACGGCGCTAAGGGTTTATGCCAATCGACTACCCGGCCCTATATGCTCCTCGATGCATCACCAAAAACATGTTCAAACATCAAAGTTAGGATTTTTAACGAATTGAAATCAAAACACTAAAAATTGGAATATTTACCAAATCAATCCAAACCAAAAGCAAATGCACATGAATAAGTGTTAGGAATTCATACCTAACAATCGAACATAATTCATAGACTTAGATGTGAGATTAAAAATCTCACCTTTAAACCCAAATCAATGAATGAGAAGCTTGAAGACAAGGGAAGATCAACCACACTTCAATCTCAACACTAGAAGCTTGAATCTAAGCTTAAAAGAAGAACATTCCCTAAGTTAGGTTTAGGAAATTTCTGAAATCAATGAGAGAATGAGTTGGGGAAGAAGAAAGAGATGCTTACCAATGGGTTCTCTTGAGTTTGGAGATAGAAGATGGATTTGCTAATGGAAACTAGGGCTTAGGATTTCCTAATTCTTTTTCTCTTCCCCCATTTTTGATGAAGCTTGAATGTATTAGGAAATTATAAAGGAATGAAGAGGATAAGGGGTTGGGACTGAATACATAAGTGGGGTTATTGGGCTCAGCCCAAACCAAAGCCCTAAGTGAAAAAGTGGCAAAACTCAACTATCTCCAAACATATCGAAGTTTATACTCAAAAAGGTCGCAAACGTCATTTTGAACTCAATGGGGGTGGTCTCGAGTCCCAATTCGACTGTTTGCAAAAAGTAGCTTTTCGGACCAAAATCCGACGAACGATAAAATATTTAAATAAAATATTTAAATATAAAATCGATAAATATGCGGGTTGTTACAGACTTCCCTCCTTAAAGAAATTGCGTCCTCGCAATACTTAAGAAGAAAATAAAGAGTAAAACCATAAAAGCATATCAACACAAAAGAAAATTGAAATAAGAAGTTCACCATAAAGAGCATGAAAGAGTAAGCCTGAACGGGATCGCTCGATGAATTCTCTGGATTCCCAAGAGCAATCCTTAGGATTTGGAAACTATTGAACTCTCACAAGAAGAATATCTTTATTCCGAAGGCGCTCAACCTCCGAAGCAATGATGCGAATGGAATGTTGCTCATAAATCAAATCTGGTGAAACTTCAATTTCTACAATATCACCGGGCTCAAGAATAAAAACCGGAATCCCTAAGGCATTTTCGTATACAAAAGACGTGGAGAACGTCAAGAATAGCAGAAAATTGAGCTGGTGCAACGACGTAGTATAATAACAGTATGCCCGAGAAACTAGAAACTCAAATAATTTGGAATATCAGCGTAGTAAAAAAACGGTACGCCCAATGAACCAAAGCCCGAATAGTTTCTGAACTCCGACGTAGTACAAAAACGGTACGTCCAATGAACCGATAAACCGGAATAACGATGTAGTAAATAATGGTACATCCATTGATCCAGATAAGACGGAACATCGATGTAGTATGATAACAATACATCCGATGAACCGAACACCATCAAAGAACATCGGACGCTAGTCCATAAAAGAGGTGAGATGAAACTCAATAAAACGAAGTACGTCAAAACGTTCGATGAACTTGATAAAAAGATAATTCCACTCAGACAACATCAAAAAATCAAAAACTTGTTGCCTACGACTAAACGCATTGGCAACACGATTTCCCTTTCGGGAATAAAAGAATATCAAGATCATAAGATGCTAGGAACTCGAGTCAACATGAAGTTCCTTATGAGAAATAAATATTCCCAAGATTTATGATCGAGGTGGAGAACAAATTTCTCATCCAAAAATGGTGATGCCAAATTTTAAAAGTAAAAACAATAGCCACGAGCACTAGATCATGAGTGGCATATCTAGTCTCGATAAGCTATAATGATTTAGAAGCACAAGTGATAGTAGTTCTCCTTTGCAAGAGAACGGCATCCAAACCAATACGACTAGTATCGGTACAAACAGCAAAGTCTTGGTTCCCTTCGGAAAACACAAGATTAAGAGTATCGGAAAAGAATTCCTTCAAATAATCTTCTTTCCCAAAAACTAAAACTTTCAAAATTACAATTAACTTATGTAATCATCTTTTTAGAAAATTTTACTTATTTGAAGTGAATTTTACTTTGTTTGATGTCTCATCAAAGCGTTTAGGAAATTCCTATCGATAATGTTGATCAAGCGCATCGACCAAAATTCTTAAAGAACTCAACGAGCAATAAAATCACAAAATCGCCTTCTAGATAATAAACATGTTTCTTAAAAACTTTTAAGAATATTCTTAGTTCGTTTCAAGAACAAAATCCAATTTTACTTATAAATAAATCTAATGGAAAAGATTTGCAGAATTTAAATTACTATTTTCATCCAAAATCAATAAATACAAGAATGGTCTCATCGAAATATTCATAGAATATTCGATTTATAAAATGGATGAAATAAACTGGACAAACTGAATGACAAAATAAGTCATTCATAAGAATCATAACGAGTGTGGAATGCGGTAGGTGGAATACTAATTCACGCAACTCGTAGCCAAATGAAAATCGGTGGCAAGGTCGAACTAGAAAGACCTTAGCACCACACAAAAGATTACTTAGGTGATAATCCTAAGACAAGCTCAAAAATACCGGAAAATTTTTCAAACTACATGAATGAGAGAAATAACACTTTCCTTATAAGTGGGCTTAAGAAATAAAATGATTCCACCAAAAAATTGAAATCGAAATCACAAAGAAAAATAAAAACCTGCCTAACAGATTACAAATGTCGAAGATGATTAGTTCTCACGGAAAATAGGATATGGGCTTCACAACGATTGAGCCAATCCTTACAAAATCGATTCCGAAGCCTAAGTAAAAAGATCGGCTCGGAAAGAAAAATCACATAAAATAATTACGACATCAATAGAAAGCAAATTGAGTGTTGCGGGTCTACCATCCGGATTCACAATTCTCAAAGAAGTCATCAAGCCCAAAATATTCAAAGAAAAAGAATCGACAAGTTCTTTTGATATAAAAATAATAAGATGAAACCCATATCAAAAAGAACTCGAATAAGAAGATCACGAAATAAAACAATGCCATCAAGGATTGAGTGAAAATACCTTGGCCAAGAGAAGAGTTGTTAGGGGCTTGCAGCTTTCCCTCTCTCTTGCTAGGAAGCCTAGGACACGAAGATAAAAGATGACCCGAACCTTTGCAATAGCGACAAAAGAGGGGTTTCGGACACTCCCTTGCATAATGGTCCGTGGAACCACAATTGTAGCATTCACCACAACTAGAGGTAGGAGTCTTTGCTACCGGAATTTGTTGCTTCCCTTTCTTATTAGAATTGGGGCCTTTGGATTTAATAGGCCTCTTCAAGTTATTGTCGAAGTTATGTTGGGCACGCACAACTTCAACATCACCTTCATTATCGGCCTCATCAAGACGAAGAGCGATATCAATAAGCTGATCAAATGAAACCTCAAGTTTCAGGAGTAATGGATTCTTAAGATTCTTATTCAAGCCATAGACAAATCTCTAATTTTTCTTCAATGGGGTATTAATGTACTCAATCCCGTATTTAGAAAGAGATTCGAAAGATGCGACATAATCTGTCACAGAAGATTCACCTTGAACAAGGTCGATAAAACGCCGGGCCAAAGTTACTTTTTCAGCCTCTGGCACAAATTTCAATTCGAATCTTCCCCGGAATTGCTCCCAAGTGAGATCCGCCTCAATGATTTCAGAAATTAAAAGCTCATACCAATCTAATGCTCTTTCTTGGAGCATGCTAGAAGCCACTTGGACTCGATGTAGATCAATAAGGTTCATGCGAGAAAAGATGTGATCGCATGATTTGAGCCAAGCTTGAATTTCAATAACACTCTCGGATCCCCTGAATGGCCTTTCACCCAAATCGGTATAGTCTCTGCACAAGCGTGCAAAACCGGATCTAGGATGAGTAGGCTCTGGAATGGGTCCAGCTGCTTGAGCGTTCTTCACAAGATCTAAAAGCTGCTGGGCAGACATAAATACTCCATCCTGGGGAGTAGCACTAGATTGACCGGCGCTAGGACGGCCAGGTCTAACCATTTCTCTTCTTTAAGAAAGAAAGAAAGAAGAGGAAAAAGTTATTCTCAAAATAAATTTCAATCAAACTTGATTGATAAAACAAGGAATCATAAAGAAAATAGGATGAATCGGTACGAAGACTCGAATTAAATCCTAAAGCACGACTCCTAAGATGGACTTAGGACGATGATCCTTGTTATAATATTCCATATTGTTCCGAAGTTTGGCTCCGATACCAAGCTATGACAACCCACCTCTATACCCACGCTAGCCAAGAACATTACGGTGAATGCTGTCAATTAGCACGGAGAATAAGGCTGTTGAGGAGCGACCATCCATGTAATTGCTTTGCGCGAGCATCGATATGCTAGATAGTATAACATGCATTTCTTTATCAAGAGGGAAATCTGACATACCGACACAAACTCAAAGCTACTACACAGTGGCTATAATATCTTCAGAAACAAATATAGAATTAAACATAACATAAATCAGTCACAGACAATTCATATCACAAAGGTGGAAATAGATATGAATATAACACATGAAAGTGTACATCAGAGTAGTGGTCAAACAAGATCCACAATATAAAAAAGAATAGATACAAGTGCTAGACAAAAGAATAAGTATACATCATAGAGTCTGTATCTCAAATGTATACAACAAAAACTACTAAACTAAAGTAGTTAGCCAAAAGTCAGAAGATGGTTCCAGATAGGAAGCCATGAGGAAGCACCTGTAATATCTCAGTCTGACCCGAGTATTATTTAAGAAGAAAATAATAAACGCATCAGTCTAGCTATAAATATCAGATGAAATGATATAGAATAAGAGATATGACTAAACGTATAATAATCACAATGCTAAGCTGTGATAAATAACTAATTGAAAAATCAATAAGAGATTAATCAATATCGCAAAGATCTTCTCAAAGATAAAAAGGAATGTCATACTCCTAATTTCATTCACCAAGCCACAATAAATGACATATATATCAATGCCAATCGTAAAAGTTGGTGAAACATAAATTCCAGAATTCAACACACGAAATCCAGAAGTCACAAGAAAAGGATGGCCAAGACATTGATGTAGTGCAAACGGTACATCCAATGTATCAAAAGCATATCATTGATGCAGTGCAAACGGAACATCCAATGAATCAAAAGCAAAGACATTGATGTAGTGCAAACGGTACATCCAATGTATCAAAAGCAAAGACATTGATGTAGTGCAAACGATACATCCAATGTATCAAAAGCATATCATTGATGTAGTGCAAACGGTACATCCAATGAATCAAAAGCAAAGACATTGATGTAGTGCAAACGGTACATCCAATGAATCAAAAGCAAAGACATTGATGTAGTGCAAACGGTACATCCGATGTATCAAAAGCATATCATTGATGTAGTGCAAACGGTACATCCAATGAATCAAAAGCAAAGACATTGATGTAGTGCAAACGGTACATCCAATGTATCAAAAGTATATCATTGATGTAGTGCAAACGGTACATCCAATGAATCAAATAATTCGGAGCATCGACGTCGTACAGCGTGACATCCGATGGACCAAGTCAAAAGACATCGCACAATGCTAGTCTAAAACATAAAAATGATCGTCATGATCACAGAGAAGTGTCAATTACAGTAAGCTAGTAAATATATGAGCTTAGCTTCATGTCCCATAACCACTAGCTTAACTTAAATATTTACGAACAAATTGTAGATCTCCACTATAAAATTGTCACAAGAGATTCAATCGAACAAGTCCAAGAATTAACCGACGAAGTAAACGCAAGCGTTTCATACCACTCGTTTTACTAAGTCGTTTAATTAGATTTCTCATACGAGTGAGGTAAAGGCTTGTATATACTAATAGATTGGAAAACGGTTTAAGAAAACGAGCCTTGTAATAAAATAGTGTTGAAATCATTTGAAGAAAGAGTTTTGATATTTACTACTAGTATAGAAAACCTTCATATTTTTAAAGTGACAAATCACAAAGAAGATTGTAGGAACAATCAATCACTAAGATTCACATCGAAAACGTGAACCAAAGAAATCGATACCGAATCCATCGAAATGGATATTCCAAGAATTCCCGAAGAAAATAAGTCATCAAAGTCAATAACAAATGATAACAACAAATAGGGAAATAACACAAATCGATTAGAGTTGGAAATTCAGACAACTAGGCAAAGTAGGCATAGTTGGCAAATAGCAGCAGGTCGGTCGACCGGACTCCCTGAGTCGGTTGACCGAACCAAAAACAGAAGTGCACGGGGTAGCAGGTCGGTCGATCGGACCCTGAGCTCAGTCGACCGAGCCCTGTAGCCTGCACTTCCAAACAGAGGTAGGAAGAGCCCGTTCTACAGGTCGGTCGGCAGGCCCAGGGGCTCGGTCGGCCGAACCTGTTGCTGGCACTCCCATGCCCTATTTCAAATGAGGTGCAAATCTCGACCAAATTGCAATCGCACGAGCAACATGCGCTAAGGGTTTATGCCAATCGACTACCCGGCCCTATATGCTCCTCGATGCATCACCAAAAACATGTTCAAACATCAAGGTTAGGATTTTTAACGAATTGAAATCAAAACACTAAAAATTGGAATATTCACCAAATCAATCCAAACCAAAAGCAAATGCAAACGAATAAGTGTTAGGAATTCATACCTAACAATCGAAGATAATTCATAGACTTAGATGTGAGATTAAAAATCTCACCTTTAAAACCAAATCAATGAATGAGAAGCTTGAAGACAAGGGAAGATCAACCACACTTCAATCTCAACACTAGAAGCTTGAATCTAAGCTTAAAAGAAGAACATTCCCTAAGTTAGGTTTAGGAAATTTCTGAAATCAATGAGAGAATGAGTTTGGGAAGAAGAAGGAGTGCTTACCAATGGGTTCTCTTGAGTTTGGAGCTAGAAGATGAATTTGCTAATGGAAACTAGGGCTTAGGATTTCCTAATTCTTTTTCTCTTCCCCCATTTTTGATGAAGCTTGAATGTATTAGGAAATTATAAAGGAATGAAGAGGATAAGGGGTTGGGACTGAATACATAAGTGGGGTTATTGGGCTCAGCGCAAACCAAAGCCCTAAGTGAAAAAGTGGCAAAAATCAACTATCTCCAAACATATCGAAGTTTATACTCAAAAAGGTCGCAAACGTCATTTTGAACTCAATGGGGGTGGTCTCGAGTCCCAATTCGTCGTTTGCAAAAGGTAGCTTTTCGGACCAAAATTCGACGAACGATAAAATATTTAAATAAAATATTTAAATATAAAATCGATAAATATGCGGGTTGTTACAGTTTCGAAAGGCGCCATTCCTATACTTGTCTGATAACTGTTATTATAGGAAAACTCAACTAAATATAGGTGATCTTTCCAAGGTCCACCAATGTCTAGCACATAAGCTCATAATAAATCCTCAAGCACCTTATTGACTCTTTCTGTCAGCCCATCCGTTTGAGGGTGATACGCAATTCTCATCTTGAGCTTGGTACGTAACACATCATGTAGACTCTTTCAGAATTCACTAGTAAAAAAAGTATCTCTGTCACTGACTGTACCACAACGAATTTAATGTAGTTTGAATATGTTCTTCATAAACAATCTTGCTAAGATGTCATCGTGATTGACTTAACTGGAATGAAATGGGCACTCTTGATCATCCTATTCACTATGATCCATATACTTTCATTTCCTCGATTCGACCTTGGCAACCTGCCTATAAATTCCATGGATATCGAATCTACTTTCCAAACTGGCATCTCTAAAGGTTGAAGTAATCCACTTGGTTTCTAATGCTCAGCCTTCACTTACTGACAGTTCACGAACTGCCTAACCCACAAGCCAACATCCTTCTTCATACCTTCCCAGTGGAAACTCCTCTGCATATCATGATACATCTTAGTTTCTCTTAGATGAATCGTAAATTTGGATCGATGACATTCCCCAAGAAATTTTTTCCTTAAGTCCTCAACATTCGAAACATATAATCGTCCCTTCTTTCTCAACCATCCCGTCTAGTTAAGATAAAAATCCTTTAGATCATCAGCGTTCGACCCAACCTCAAGCCTTCTAATATTCTAAGCTAATAATGGGCCTTTTTTATGCTTAGAAGCAATCCTTTCGATTAGTACTGGTCGACCTTTCAAGCAAGATACCACTATAGTGCTCTGACTATAACTAGCAGTCGATTTTAACTGCACATTACAAGTAGTCAAAGCCTCAAGAACTTTCCATTCTGCTAACATGGCTAACACCACATTCCAATGTTATCTGCTGAGAGAATATGCTACTTATTTCGTTTTCCAAATGTATACTCTATACCAAAATCGTAAGCCGTTAAAAATTCCAACCATTTCTACTGTCTCATATTCAACTCCTCCTGAGAGAATAAATACCTTAAGGACTTACGATCTGTGTATAACTCAAATCTCTCCCTTAAGGGATAATGTCTCTAAATTTTCAATGCGAAGATCATTGATACTAACTCTAAATCATGAGTATGATATCTCACTTCATCTAGTTTAAGCTGTCGTGAAGTGTAGGTAGTAACTTTACCTTTCTACATCAACGCAGGCCCTAATATGATTCCACATGCATCGGTATACACTACTAATCATTGATTTCCGTCTAGAACCACTAATACAGGTGTGTTGGTAAACAAATGCTTCAACTTAAGGAATGCTTCCTCGTATTTGTTAGATCAAATAAACTTCACATCCTTCCTGGTTAGCTTATTTAATTGCAGCGCTATCAGCGAGAATCCTTAATGAATCTCCGGTAATAGGCAGCGAGTCCAAGAAAAATTCTAATCTTAGTCACCTCTCTAGTCTCTTCCAGTTGGTAATAGCTTCGATCTTATCTGGATCAACTGACGAACCCTTCTATGAAACTATGTGACCAAGAAACTTAACCTGTCTTCCAGAAATGACACTCCAAAAACTTCGCTTTTAGTTGATGCTGCCTTAGTGTCTCAAGCACTATTCTAAGACGAAATTCATTTTATTTTTCATCCTTAGAGTATATTAAAATATTATCTATGAATACCAATACGAACTTGTAAGTGCTCTTGGAAAATTCAATTCATCAAATCCACAAAGAATGTTGGCGCATTCGTTAACCCGAATGATATTACTAACCATTCGTACGAACTATACCTAGTCCAAAATGCCATCAATGGAATACTGTCCTTTACCACTCTTAGCTGATGGGAACCTTCTACCAAATCCAATTTGAAAATACTCTGGCCCCACTCAAATGATCAAATAAATCATCAATTCTCGATAATGGAAACTTATTATTGATCGTCTTCTCGTTCAACTTATGATAGTCGATACACATCCTTAACGACCCATTCGGTTTCTTCACGAACATTGTGGCCGCTCCCCAAGGTGAACAACTTAGCCTAATAAAACTCTTCCCTTCCAAATCCACTAGCTGCACCTTCAATTCCTTCATCTCGGTCGGTGTCATCCTGCTAGGTGGTCTACTCATATGTTCTACTCTTAGCACAGGATCTATCCGTTATTCAATAGCTCATTTCAGTGGTAGTCATGTGATTGGCTTAAAAACATCTACAAACTCTCTTTCTACCAAAACATGATTCAACTCTTCTTCTATTTCCATACCACTCAACAAAGCACATGCACTCCGATCTGAATTCTCCACTAAGAATATAATTCGGTTATGACCATTAGAGTGTCTTAGCGATATTCCCCTATCCTAGTAAAATATCGTAGCCTCATATTTATCTAACCAATCAACACCCAAAATGATTTTGAAACCTACGAAATCAAAAACATACAAATTGCATGCAAACTTATGACCTAACAAATCAAGTTCTAACTGGTCACATCTCATTCTTAGAGTTGCATACCCTCCTATCGAATTCGAAGTCCTTAAGGAAGTAGCAAGATACGAGGATCTAAGCATAACCTATCAACCAAACTCTAAGATATAAATGAATGTGACGCATCGGTATCAAATAGTACCAGTATGGTATACTTTGAATCAAAAGCGTACCTACCATTATAGTCTTTCCCCTCTCAACAGCAGTTGGTTTAGCAGACAATGATTCTTATAATGCGCATTCTGGTCCTAGTTAAAGCACTTCAGTCCTTTCTTGTCTGTAGCCTTCTTCCCATTTCCAGTTCGACATTCATGAGCATAATGTCCCTTCTTATCACACTTAAAATAAACTAGATTAGCCTTTGACTTCTTGGCAACTTCTCACTTATGGGTTTCTTTCTTCTTAAATTCCTCATCTTGCCCTGAAAACCCTGGGTTTCAACTTGCTTCTCCTTCCTAGAAAGCATCTCTTTATTCCGGATTGCCATAACCACAACAACCATACTAGAATCATAGAGATGTGGCATTATCGCCCTAGCAACCTTTGGTCTTAACCCTTGAATAAACTTCTCATTCCTTTTGATGACGATGTACATAGTAGCATATCTGTATCTGGATAACTCATCAAATTCATAGCATACTCTATCACCAATGTCTCACCTGCACTAAGTCTATAAACTTTCTCAGTAACACTGACTTGACAATTTCAGACTAAAACTTTTCTTCGAACCTCATTCAAAATTCTACATAAGTCAACTCTTCCTCGGGAATTTCATCGGTAACACTATTCCACCAATGAAGCACTGCTCCCTGCAATTGTCTAGAGGCAAGCCTCCTCTTCTGCTCAACGTTTAATCCTAAGTCGGCGAAGATCCATTCATACTGCAAAAGCCAATTCTCCATTTCTATAGCATCCTCTATTCCTAGGAACGGCTTCCCACCATGACTAGATAATCCTTGCTCAACTTAGCATAGTTGTTGCCAACTGGGGCCACAGGATTTGCTCCTCTAACATTCCCAGCATTACCCCCAGCAACACCTGTAGCTGCTCTTGCTTGCATTAGATTGACGAAGAACTGGTACATCATCCCCATATCTACTGGTGGATTTCTAGCACCTACGTTGGCATTTGCATTTTGATTAGCATTTGCCTATTGATCCTGGTTTCTCCTGTTGGTTCGAGCATTTCCATTGGTTGTGGTGCTTCCTCCACCTAGATTTTCTCTTCCATTTCCTGCCTCCATATCTTTCATTCTCATAAATCTGCATGCGAGCCTTAGTAAGATACAGAAGAACAGTCTAAGAGAGAAGGGAATACTTACTTATAAATATATACATAGCAAATATAAGTACATTATTACAGTATTAACCCAAACCCGGTCTTATTTTCTGACTCACTGGATTATGTTTTGGAAAATCTATTAGGTTTAAATTTCTTTTCAAATTTACATAAACATATGCTCTGATAGCAACTTGTAACATCCCCTACTTGGATGCCCAAAACTAACAGCTACGGATGTTGCAATCATACATAGTTACTAATTCTCGGTGACTAAATGCGATAATGTTAGATACATTAATATAACAAAAACCTATGAATATGGAAAATTTCCAAAATCAAAAAAAAAATTCTCATTCAACTTCAAATCATATTTCAAATTCATTACATAATCTCAATTCGTAAACCACGTTTAAAAATATATAATTGTTGCAAAATATGCCAAGAGCGACATTTGAAGATGTCCCCTTAGATGATTAGAGTCTAAACATGGGCAATTAAATAACCTTTCCATTTCAACCAAAACACAGCGGAATCAAACAGAAAAAAACTCCTAATAGCTAGCTTGGCTCCTGCGTATCTACGGAAGCTTATTCGTCTAAAAAAGAACCTAAAAACCCTAACTCTCAAAACTAATCAAAATTAATTGAGCGCTCGAGAGTTTAAGGGGAAAATATAAATTTCGAGTTAGACAAAAAGCCCATATGAACAACAACCTACCATCTCAAACCATATAGATATCAAATGAGACCATTCCGCTTAGCGAAATGGATTTTCCTCTTGCTGGTATCTTAACCGAAATTTAAAATAACCATATACTGTGCACCTGCATCCATAATGGTTAAGACATAACATAATAAAACATATCATGATGAAATGCAAATAGGCAATATATTCTGGATTTCCCATCCCCGTTCATTTGACTATTCATCTCGGTTATAGTTTCTAGGGTCATAATTAACCTAATAGTTTTCATCGGCAGATTAATATCTTGTTCAAAGATCATGGATTATCTGTCCAATTTTATAGTTTTCATGGGATCACTAAAAACCTATTGGTATCTACCAATAACTTCATCCGATTATAGTTTCCATGGGCTTACTATGAACTTATTGGATTCTCCGGTAACTTCTCTCATGTTATAGTTTTCATGGGTTGACTATGAACTTATTGACCTCTCTATATAACTTAATTCGGATATAGTTTTCATGGGATCACTAAGAACCTATTGACCCTTGTCAATAACAATTTTCAATCATAGTTTTCATGGATTTACTATGAACCTGTCTAAACTAACAACTCTTTGATAATTCTTTGGGCATCATATATTATGGTCCACCGACCTCTAGGATTCAATTCAACTCACACAGGAGTTAACTCAATATATATTCACTACTGGGTTAACCTAGTTGGTTATTCTGCCCATAATACCCCAAAATGCAGTTATGGGTTAATTATAAAGTGAATATGTTTACAGAAGAAGCACACATGATAATTGATCATAACATAATAACTAAACATCTCTGGCTTAATTTCCTTGTGATCATTTTTCACATGAAATAAGGTTAATATCTTTAACTTGTTATCTTTAGCAAGGAAAGCTTCTTCAAAAACACCAAAGTTAAAAGCTATTTCAAAAAGCTTTCATATTGCTATGGGTTCTTCTTTAAAAATGAGATTGGGTTCTTTGTTTCGGATAAGTAAGGCTTTCAAAACCTTAGACTCTCTCTTTCGAAACCATTGAAACATAACTTTCGAAATATTCAAATATTCTTTTCAAAACACTTAAATATATGCCTTTCGGAACACTCAAAACACCAATTTCGAAAGCATCAAAATCTTCCTTTAGAAACTATTAAAATATTCCTTTCGAAAGTATTAAAGATTACCTTGCAAACAAATTAGTTCAAGTTGGATTTAGAGATGTATAGCTTCGAAACCATATGAAAGTGTCTCTTTCTAAATCATTGGGTTTAACCTTAAGTATAACTTCTGGTTCAAAGTAAACATAAGCGAAAGTTACCCTTTCGAAAACACTAATCTCCAAGTAAAAGAATTTGGGGAAAACAGATGGCTTCGAAACTGCTCTTTTGAAAGCAACTAACCTTTAAGCAAAATAGTTAGGAAATGAATAGCTTCGAAACTACCTTTCGAAACCAATTCCTTCAAAACCTTGAATATGAGTAAGTACTGGGACCCTTTCAAAAGCATTAGGAAGAGGCTTCAATATAAATAAAACAAAAGCTTTCTATTCAAGCTCATATTTATAAGGCTATAAAGCAAGGAGGCTGTTAACCAATTCGATAGGTATGCAGACGGCAGCTAGGTTTCGACTAGGTTCAAAAGCAATTAACCTTTTGAAAGCTGTAACGACCTGCAAATTTGGGTATTCAAATTTCAATATTTAGTTTAGTTTAAATATTCGGATTTGAATCAAATTATAATAAAATATGTGTTTCGAATTAAGACTTGATTTTTGATGACGTTATTTTAGTTTATTTTATAGGATTTTTCCATTATTTTTAATTTGGAAAATATTAACATTTTTCGTTGACGTATAATTAGCGTATAGTGGTGTTTTGTGATATTAACAGAACTCAATAACCGGTCTATATTATTAGTGTTTTAGGATCACCTCATCATACTTACTGCGATCGTATATTTGTTTTATTGATTTAGATTCGAAATAAGCAGAGCACGATATAACGGGGTACCGAAAAAAAAACTATAATATTAAAACTTTAAACAAGAAATATCTTTCTTATTCTACACAAGCATACATGTCACTGTCCT
The DNA here is from genome assembly GCA_030765085.1 of Allium cepa. Lineage (NCBI taxonomy): Eukaryota > Viridiplantae > Streptophyta > Magnoliopsida > Asparagales > Amaryllidaceae > Allium > Allium cepa. The sequence goes on from CM060945.1 coordinate 504,788,549, forward strand.
TCCTCCTTACTCATGCCTTCAATGCAACCGTATCTGCATTAAATGGGTGGAGTGTTTGCATTAAATGGTTTGTACGTTCATTCCTTTGCTAGTAAGTAAATTAGCCTATATATGTACAAACACTCTTCTATATTTGACCATACTGCTTTCAGTCGTTCAAAAATCTCGCATGAACACATATTTTGATTTTTTTCATTTTTTAGCAACAGGCATTGTTACACTCTCTTTTCATTTAATAATTCCATTATCTCCCAATATACAAAGAATTAGAGAAAAGCGTGAACATCAAAATTGTAGAGGATGAAGTAAGCTACGTCTTTCATTTATGTTGCAATCGACATAGTGCCATATAGGAGATATTACTAGATAAATTTGCTTCAAGTGTGTTGTGTGTGTTCATACGTAATTCATGTGTATTCAAGAGTGCATGCGTGTATTTTGTGTGTATCGGTGCGTGTGCATGTGAGTATATATGGAGATGGTGGTGTGAGTGCAAATGCATGTGCATGGATGTGCAGGCTGGTCTGGAGATGAAGACGTTAAGCTTGGCCAGAGTTGGCCTGGAGATGGCAGATGCAAGAATAAGGGGAAGGAGGTTGGAAGCGGGCTTTAGGTAGTTCGGTAATGGGCTGTGGCATGGGTGACGTCCGAAGTAACATGCTTGAAGAATGGTAGTGGTACATGCGCATGAAAGAAAAGGCGAAGGGTATTTTGGAGCTACTGTTCAAGCAAAAGGAAATTTCAATTTGGTCCACATTAATGTGTTCTTTTGCACTAGGGTCAGGGGAGTTGTTTTTGCTTTCGGATCTGGGTGTTCTAGCGCAGTGGTGACTATAGGTTGGGCTTGCTGAAAAGTTGAGTGAGATTTATTTTAGTTAAGTTATTTAGTTTAATAGTTTAGTTTCCAATTTGTTTAATTTATTTTAGTTGATTAGTTTACTTATTTAGTTTATAAATTAGTTAGCTAATTAATTTAGTTTAACTATAAAATTGAATAACTGCCCATACAAAGTCCGTTTAACCCGGGGTTTAATTTCGACGTTAGATTCGTAGCAACAAATAGAATGCACTAGTATAGAATATTGACACCTTGGGTTAAGTATAATTTATTGATAAATTATTAGTCGTTAAATTTAATTATGGTTAACGTAGTTAAATAAGTAAACTTCATTATGACATCCATTGAGCAGAATAAAACATCGTTCTGTGCTTGCAAGTAAAACAATTGTTTTGAAGTTAATTAATCTGTTGATTAATTATTATTTAATAAATAGATGTGTCGCTGTTTATTGATGTTAATTGATTATTTGGCTATTTGGATTGCGCTCAGCCAGTTTATGAGTACTGATTATTATTTATTGGTTGTTAACTTTGCTCGACCAGTTTATGAGCAATTAATTATCCATATATATGGGTTGGGTAGAAAATAATTATAAGTTAACTCTGTATGATTTATTTCAAGATTTGGCTATAAGATAGTTAGCGGCACATTTGATTTATTTCAAATTGGTTTTGAAATAGAAATTGAAGTTGGATTTTCAAAATGGAAATAGAAATATTCGGAGATAAATATTTGAACTGATTTTAATGGTTTATAAAACGTGTTTTATAAACGGAGAAAACTCAAGGACTAAACCCGATGCTTTAGAAATGATTTCTGAAAGGATTTGGAAATGGAAATTATTATACACTTGAAGTATTTCCGAATATTATTGTGAAATGATTTATTACTTCGGGATATAAAGTGATTTTTTATGTTACCAATGATTCGGGTAACCCGTAACAAAAAAGGTGGGCATGTGTTTTTGGTATAGTTCGCTCTTGGAATAGAGGGATATACTTATTTATCGATTGTGTTAAGGCTGGGACCCAGTTGCCTTGTTGATGGGAGAAACCTCTCGGTCATGGTGCATATAGTTTGATATGCATTTATTATAGTGTTTGGAGTTTCCAAATGAATGTTTCAGAAATGATTTGTTTTTTTAAATCCCGAAGTGAAAGTATAAATTGATATAAAAGAGATATGTATATCAAATGGTTTGAAATAAAGATTCGAGAATAAAATTCAAGAGATAATCTTCGTAAAGATAATTAGATTTGAAAATCTAAAGTTAAGGATTAAGCTAAGTGGGTAGACTTAGTATCTACATTTGCATGATATATGCTATGTAGTGAGAATTGCATATTGTTTGTTGCATCGTAGGCTCGATGAGTCCTATTTGTGATAGGAGAACTACGTTGGCTTGATCCTGTATCTAATTGGGTACCCAATTAAATAGGGGTACGTAGGCAGTCACAAGTGGTAGTGATGCAGCCCCTAAAATAATATAAATTTTTCCTGTTTAACTGTTTATTGGTGACTTGTTGTTGTATTTATCCTGCTTACTATATTATTCCGCATTTACATTGTTTATTGAGTTCGCAGGATTGGATATTGCTGTCCCTCTCATCAAAGTGCGCAGCAGTAGTTGCATAATGTTTAAGTTAGGTATGCACACATTGTAGATTAATTTATTTACTCTGATTATGTTGTCTAAATTGAATTTGTATCCTATACATTTAGCAGTATTGTATATTTATCAAATAAGATTGTATGTTAAATTGGTAGTTTTCATTAGTTATTTTGGAACGGACGGCTTTTTCAGCTATATTTCGAGCGCGAAAAATTCGTATCGTCACATTTGGTATATTGTGTGTGTATGGTGTGGTCCAGGGGTTTAACACAATAGTGCAACATCATTTCAATCATCACAGATTAAAACATAGAAATATAGTTGATAAGCGATTTAAAACTATAACGCTCATCGTCTATTCACAGATTCACAGATAATATACAAATGCAAATAAACATACACTGCTCAATCTACAGAACAAAATATCACAAATCAGATAGGATAATCAATTCAAGGCATTTCATACAATACAATCATTCCTAAGCAAGGTCAAGTATTCAATAGTCATTTATAAGCAGGATTTATAAATTATTTATCTTAATTAATTCAATTTATTTCCAAGTAAATAAATTTAATTAGTTATGAATCTATTATACAATCCTGATTTATTAATCACAATCATTTGATATAAACAAATTTATCAAACACTTTAATAAATTAAATTATTATAAATTAATCATATTAATTAAATCATTCCTTTAAACCAATTTCATAATTAATTATCTTTAATAAATCAAAAGATCCAAATATTATTTCTGTTGGTGGCGGAGAATTTATTCTTTGCTTAACACCCTTCTTTGAGACGTAGGTGCTCAAAGGTTATATAGTTGAAGTTATCAGCGATATATCCCATTTTGGTAATGTGACATGCTGAGTGATGCTGAAATGATCATTGTGTTGATTATTGTGATAGGATCATTTATTTGATCGTCTATCTTAGTGATCATTGTGTTGATCATTTGTTGACCCAAAGCACGGCTTTTTGTACAAAGTGTGTTTTTGTGGACGTGACTTCGTCGAGCCTCACATCCCGGAAATGGTCAAAACAGGAAAGATGCAGCAAGGTTATTAGGGGTTGCTGTAGCTCCCCTTAGGGTATGTGCATTTCCTTCTGGAAAGGGGTGGTATCATGGTATGGAGCCCAGATACTTACTCATGTTGAAAACACTCTATTTATTATGGTGTGATGTTGGATATCGAGCGCTCGGTTGAAAAGGTCCTAAAGGACCGGGGAATGGCGTGCTCGTGTCAGTAGTTACCCAGTTAAGGGGTAACCCGGCCTTGTGTTGGCAGAGTTCCGGTTTGGTTCTCGGGGGTGTCTTTCCAGAGGCATTCTCAGTGGCAATGGGAAGTTCCTTGGCCTGACCATTTGTTGGAAATCCAATTCCCAATACGAAACTTGTACGGTATTAGTTGTAGAACCTGCCATTCACTTATGGTGGTCACCACTGTTTGGATGGTAGCTATAGTAGGCATAGTTCGAAATGTCTATGCTGGCTATGATTTATATTCTACTTTCGAAATGAATTTTTTCTACACTATACACTAATAATAATATCAAATGTTATTTTAAATGCGTATCAAGCATCTTTGACTATCATAAGGAGAAATCTCCTCCGATTCTGCGTTTGCATGTGTGTGTGTGCGGGAGGCCTTATGGTAGTCTCATTTTTCAAAAGCATTGCGAATTGACTCAGAAAATCTTTTGTTGAATGTTTTTAAAAGATAAACTGTTTTTGTTGCTCACACCAGTCCCACGACTGATCCGGAGTTTATTGTTTTCTTTCCTAAACTCTGGGTGCTCATTATTTCCTACACGAGCAGTCTAGAGTTGGGGTTTTTCAGATAGCTAGATTTAACAGATTATCTGGAGTTAGTTCAGTCTTTGGATCGCACCAGTCTTGGTTATCTTGGTGCATCGTTATTGGGAGTTCGAGCTATTGCTGGATTGATTCTTGGAAATGGAGTTGCAGTTCTGGAGTTCTTCCTTGAAGACTATCTTAGAGTTATTTGTTTCGCTGCTAGATGTTATCTATTTTCTTTTCCGCTGCTATTTTATTGTATCATATCTCTGATGTATATTGATATCTATTGGATCATCTGTTGTATCAGATATTGTATCAAAGCTGTATATCAATGTATTATTCTTTTTATTCCGCTGTGTTATTTACTTAATGATTGTTATAAGCTCCGGCGAATCGGATTTGAACGGTCTAATCTATGACATTCGAATACGATTTGAAGTATGGATGTCGATTTTCGAGCGGGCAAAATTCGAGTCGTTACAAAAGCTCCTTTTCAAAACTTAATGTACGGCAACTCAATCGAACTACTTTAGATACAAAGGCAAGCGGCAATACATTTGAAAGCAAAAAGAGGGCCAGTGGCTTAATTCGAAAGCTATCTCACTAAAACAAAAGGATGTTTCGCAGCATTTTAAAAATGCTGCCATACACATCCGAAGCATTTCGAAGAACGCTGTCTTACAGCATGCTGCAGAGATACCATAGCATTTACAGAAACGCTGCAAAAATGTCTACTGAAGCTTCTCAAAATGCTGCAATTAAATAATTTTGCAATGTTCAAAAAGACATTGCCAATTCATTTCGCAGCGTTTTAAAGTACGTAGTTTAACGAGAAGCTTCAATAAACCAGGCTATATCGTAGCAGTTTTGAAACGTTGCCAAAGGCATTATTACAGCATTTTAGAAAATGTGCTTCTACTGCATCGGGTATATGCCATTAAATTTAAGAAACATAATTTAAAAATGTACTCAACACCAAACTAATCAATTTAAAAAACACTAATAAATGTAATGTGATAATACAAGCAACTATAAGATTAAACATAATCAAAGCTACACCAAAATCGTACACCAAAAAATTTAAGTAATATACAACATTTTGTAAAATAATGTTTTAAACATAAATGATAGCAGCATAGTCATAAAAAAAGAGCTTGCTAAAAGAGCAATATATAAATCATGAAAAGTCCAAGCTCATCTCCTTCAAAGTCCAATATCCCTATAAGAAAAATGAAACTAGAGAGCGGTAGAAGAGAACAAACATAAATTTTGTTTAGCATCAAATATGAACAATAAATGTATGTTGGGCTACGTAGAAGCAATTATTGTTATGAATGTCAACTTTCACAACTAGTACTATTATTGTTATTAAGGTCCATTTTCACAGCTATTATTATTTTTGTTACCAGTGATAGTATTACTATTAATTAACTTAAAACCATAATATTAATTAACTTGAAATTAACATATTTAGGGCACACAATAGTGTTTTCCATGTTACTGTTATGGTGCAAACAAATCGTTATTTTTATAAATGAATATTGTGCACCATGAGAAACATTAAATTCAACATATAGATAGTCCATTTAACTATTAACCATAACAAAGGTCCAAACTATAGTAAGTTTATATAAATATGGTTGAAGGTGTGAATAAAAAAGATATATTAGAGAACATGAAAGCAATTTGGCTAGTTGACACTGCAGTGTGGCTTCCAAAATGATGTATGCCATAATAGCCCTCTTCTCTATCTCTACGGGTAGAGATATGGCTTTGTCGTAGTTTTCCTGCATACATCTGGAAATATGGTTAAATTCATACAATCAACAAGCGGATGTAGTATAGACACCATAATTTATTAGCATCACATATAACCCTGTAATGAGCTAACAAAAACTACAATAATCTTGTACTGACATATAAAGTCACATATTTTAACTAGCTTAGTGAAAGATTTTATAAGGTCAATAAAGACATAACATTTATCTCACTACATCATAAATGACAATTTGATATGGCTTTTAGCCGTATCTAATAAGATTAGATACGGCTTATAGCCGTATCAAAATTTGGCGAGCTTATAGTTTTGATACGGCTCAAAGCCGTATCTAGTTGTCCATTTCGGTACGGCTAAGCCGTATCTAATTGTCTAATTAGATACGGCTCAAAGCCGTATCTAATTGTCCATTTAGGTACGGCTAAAAGCCATATCTAATAGTCAAATTAGATATGGCTAAAAGCCGTATCTAATAGTCGAATTAGATACGGCTTGCAGCCGTAGCTAATAGAACAATTAGATATGGGGTATAAGTTAACAATTATGTACATGCTATATCACCAAGTCGTACAACACACAAAAAATTATGATCACGTTGGTCAAGTAGCATAATATAAAGTACATAAGCGGAATAAACTTGTATGGAAATAAAATATACTAAAAATCTAAAGAAAACATCCGTCTTTAGCAATCGAACTGTTGTTTGGTGGCAATTTCTTATGTCATCCACGATCGTTAAACGCCCAGAGGCTAGCAATGACATACACCCCACAAATATCAAGTACAGAAGTAGACATATGAAGTACACACTGAACAAAAGAAAAGACTACAATCTAGCAAAACCTGAAAATAGATACCACACTTGCTAGTATATAATGATGTCCTACTCAAAGCAACGTTTCCACTAGAAAGAGGACCAAACAGAAGAAAACATAAGTTAAAATCGTCCACATGAAGCAAGTATCTCTCAGCAACTACAAGAGTCTTAATAATAATCTGATAATAAAAACATTATTGGAAGAACATTCAACTTATTCTTCATCTTCTTCATCATCCTCATCCTCTTCATCATTCTGCAACAAAAAAAAGGATTGATGACATTCATTTCAAAAAAAAATGTTCATCGTGAAAAGTTTCAATTATTGAAAGCTACTTTTTTACCTCATCGTCATCTTCATCTCCATCAAACTCTTCATCATCAGCTTGCTGCACAAGTCAAGGACGTATTTCATATGATTGCATAAAACCACGATGATTTTTCCAATGTAATTCGAATGTGATGTAGAGCCTCTTATTTTTAGAATCGCATGTTCCGTCACTCACCCACAAAGACAGTACAAAATCAGATAGATGTAAAACACTATATATGCACTATACATGCATTATATATATATATATATATATATATATATATGAATGGCTTAATTATTCTGTACAGAAGACATCGTCATTCCCGTTACACGCAACAAAATCATTAATGTTTTAAATACCTGCTTCAGCTGTGCAGCTAAATGATGAAAAGTTACAATATCTACTGACCATATATATAACTACCACATTACACACATCATCATTTTCTCTTTTTTTTTTGCAGAAGACTGACGTTTTATATTAGACCATTCATGATGTCACTATAGTAAATATATAACTTTGAGACTGAAATCTAATATATGGACTATGGAGTTTGAATGATCTAAATATGAAACCGCTATTTCCATGACTGAACCCAGTTGCGATCCGATCTCGAATAATCTTGTACCGTGAATCATATTTGTCAGAAAATCAATCATATCTCGATCGTATATAGATTCATGTTGAACCTTTGAACTCGTCTTTCAACCGTCTATTTCTTATTTTTCACCGTTATCATCCTCTTTTAATATTATTCTCGCTACTGAAAATAAAACTCTTTGAAGAAATAAAAATGCATATCAAAAAATCATCATCGTTCTAAACTCTAAACAAAAAACTTTAATACTCCATTTTTCGTCATTGCAAGCTTCTCCAAACCACTGTAAAATTAATCAAGTTCACCATCGCTAAACATCAATCGTTGTTGACTACCACTGCGTACAGTTGTGTGCACTGCAGCAGTATACAACTTTGATTTCAGACCTTTATAATCCTCTTTAGCTTCCACATGTAATATTTTATTTCAATACTTCGACAAATTGATTTGTTTCAAACTGTTACCATACGTAAAATTAATGGTAAATTCACTATTACCATACCGTTACCGATAAATTGGTTACCGATTACAAAATAAAACGGTATACCGATACATTGGTACGGTAATGGTAATTTTACCGTTACAAGCGGTAAATTATTGGTAAAAAAAATTTTGAACCGTCGGTATCGGTAATTTATCGACAAATTGATTTATTTCAAACTTTCTTGTATTTTGGTCCTTTTGTTTATGGACTTTCAACATCTGGCGCTGCTGAGTGCTAGGTTTTCAATCTTTCATCTACCTAAGAGAAGAAAAATAACATAGCCGCTCTTTTAATTGGTTGTTGTTTTCCCATCTCCGCCCTTTTTCCCCATGAAAATACCACATTGTATATGATTGGATGACACTCCATCTAAGCAAATGAAAATGAATTTCATCTAATTTGATCGTCTTCATATTTTTGCACCGGGTGCAAGGGCATAAATACACTCCTTTCTTACCACCTTTTCTTCAACAAAACTAATGAACTTTTGCACCCCGTCTATATAGTATGTAGATCTTAGATCTGATTCAGTTATCTATTGTTTGTCTATGCTGAAAGACATACTGCCCTCCTATATCATATATAACATAACATGAGACTTGCCCTTCAATGGGTCCTCGTTCCAATTGCTCAAAAAGAAAATTTTTGAAAAATTCAAGTGGGAAATTATTGGAAATTTTTTGAATTGAAATCAATTATTAAAAATACGAGAAGAGAATAGTCCCACATTGTAAGGTACGGGTCATGTTTTCAGAGTGTGAAGTACATTGATATACACTATTTTCTATAATACTCTTAATTATAAAAATAGCACTTCTGTAAAAGTTAACATTAGCACCAAACTGTTTCCAAAAAAATTTCCATTACAATGGCGCTATTTTGTAGCACCAGAGTAATGTTTATGCATTACCCCTCTCCTGACTTGGCTTGCACCATTGACAACAATCTTATTCGTAATATTAACACGCTGACCATCTACAACACACTCACAACTAAATTCATTGCATTTCTGTGCATTTTCTCAAATTATCATAACCAACTCGACTCACAACCAACATTTTCTCAAAGTCATCACATCCGTTCTGTACCACCATCAAACTACATCCTCATACAAGCTCACTACCACCTTCCCTTACAATCTACAACAGCAACCACTAAACCTCTGCCTTTCATTATACAAACCACTGTTTCCATTCATTTGCCATCACCTTAAACAGCAACACCATCTTCAAACAGAAACAAGAATATCCTATGCATAGACGAACATAACCACTGCTGCTCTTCTTTTATGTGCATTGTCCACTACTACATCTCAATGTACATCCACAATAGCCACTTCTACCAACTGTATCTCAGTGCACATTATACTACAAGCATACATAACCATCACAGCCACTTCTGCCCTACCAACTACCAGTTATACCACCACTCCTTAAACTACTATTGCACTTAACCATTTCAAGCAATTGCAAACCCACTTTTTCTCTTGCTTCCGACTGTTATCACCAAATCATACAACAACTTCAACAATACTGCTACCACCAAAAATCATCATCACCCCACTGTCACACTACTTCTATGCACAACTACCACTTCATCCACCAAACTACTCCATACAATAATATTTCATTACCCCTTCTTCATGTCAACTGCCATTCATTTCACTTCACACAAATTACACATTCATTTCACCCAACTTACATCAACTTCTTTCACTCAACCACCACAACATCCTCAACAACACTGCCTCATCAATTCTTTCCTCACCATGTCCACTTTAAGTTTGTCTTAGTGTAGATATAACTTTCCTAAGCACTGATCATGTTGGTAACTTTTGTAGAATGGGTTTTGATCTTGTTCAATGGTAGCGTAGTGATCATTTTTGGACATAAAAATGCGGAATAGTGAGGAACAAAGGTAGAGCATCAGCATCAGCCAAATCATTTACTTAAAACATTAATTTACTACTGGATTAGCTATCGATACTTTACTAAATACTAAAGAAACCTAAGGTAGTCACCCTTAACTGTGCTCTCAATTTAGTAGAATCATAATTTTAGCGTTCTGCATTTTAATTTTCCGCATATCTCTATTTCAATGCACTACATCCCAACTTCTCTAGATTGGAGCTCTATAGAAGCCTTGACAATAACATCATAACAAAAGTTCACCAAATATCAAAAAAATTAACTTCGTAAAATATCAAAAATCAAACAACACCACAACCAAACTTAAACTTGTAAAAATTCAATTCCAGACTTGTTGAAACAAAAAGGAGATATCAAGTAGATCTTTATAGTTCTAAAGCAAATCAGTTCAATTACTACAGCTGACCACTGTTTTTCATCTTTCCGTTGTTTTTCATCACAAAGACTTACGCTAAAACATATCAATTGAAGCAACTTTCAATAATAAAGAACAGAGACTAAAGATGGAATAAATGAAAACAGTTAAAAAAAGCAAGGACGGAAACATCGTATCTGAAAAGTAGTAATTCTGGATGATTAAGGCAGCAATCAAATATCGAAAAACAAAGCGCCACAGCAAAGCAACGAAAATAAGCAGAAGCATTAAAGTGATTCACAAGTAGCAATATGGATATAGGAAGAAGAGCAACGTTACCTGATGGTGATTCAGATGTGACGAAGAAGACGAAAAATAACAACGGTGGGACGACTATGGATATATAGGCAGAAGGAGGGGGATGATTTCAACCTTAAGAGGTGGATTGAGGGGAGCCAGCAACCCTATTGTAGAAGAAATGGAATTTGGGGAAAATGAAAAGTATGGGGCATGTTTTGCCTGTAAAAGTTTCGCACCAAAAATAGGCACAACAAGTGATACGGCTAAAGACCGTATTAGATATGATAGTAGGCATGAAATTGGATACGGTTGCAAGCCTTATCACATTTGATACGGCTATTAGCCGTGTCCAAACAATTAGGTAGGGCTTGGAGCCGTATAAAATTTGATACGGCATTAAGCTGTATCTAAAAAGGCGGATGGAGGGGTGCCTTTAAGCCATATCTAAGAAGGCGGATGGAGGCGTGTTTTAGTAGTAAAATGTTCGCACCACGAATTAGATATGGCTAAAACACGTATCAAATTTGATACGGCTAAGAACTGTATCTAAATAGGGGGAAATCTAATTATTTAGATGGAAAAGTTTGCGCCAAAATAGGCATGAAATTAGATGCGGCTTAAAGCCGTATCAAATTTGATATGGCTTATAGACATGTCGAAACCATTAGATACAGTTATTAGCTGTATCTAATTTGGTATGGCTTTAAGCCGCATCCAATAAGGCGGAAGAAGGTGTGGCAAAAACAGCTTTTTGGTGTAGTGACTTCTTCTAAAGTTGATGTTAAGTTTAACAAATCATGTGATTTTCTATGGGTCGAGTCTTGTTGGGTATTCCCAGTTGGCATCTTGGATAAGGACTTTTCCGCATTTCGTCTCAAAGAGACATGTTACTTCAGATGTTTGGTGGGTTTGGTGTGCTTCACAATGCAAATTCAAAAGCATAGTCATTGAAATTTGAGCTTGAATCAAATAAAATGGAAAAAAATGGCTAATTGATATTGATTGGTATAATATAACATTTAATATAATTATTTTAACTGCCTTGTGAAATTTGGTTTATTTGTAGAAAAAGAAAACAATCTTAGAGCTAATATGAAGTACAAATTGTAAATCTTAAGAAATATAATCATTTAATTTGTCTTTTCTGTTTTTTAAATTCCGATCGAGCCATTGTGAACATTTTGCATAATTTTAGAAAGACAAACCTTGGTGATCAAGCAGTACTTTCATTAAAGGTAAAAAGTTTTGTCATACGTAGTATAATTTCATCTTACCACTTATAATCTCTTATGACATAGCTTTCTTGCAACAATTACATTCTAGGTTGTCTGAACTTCTTGGCATCCATGATCATTTAGTTCTCCTCGATAACATTTGGACAAATTGCTATGAACTTGCAATACTATACAGAGGTGACTGTTCAATTCCATTATGTGCAGTTCCCCTTACATTGTTTTTAATACTATATTTATTGATCATTCTTAATTATTTAATTTTGCAATATGAGGAGGTTATTATGCAAACCCTATCCCCATTCCAAAAGTTAGCATCTGGGTTAGTTATTCTGTAAAAACAAATGGCTAGCCCATTCTTCATTACTTTATTGATATTTTTGAGTTTGTTTGTAGTTACATGACTATTATACCGACGCTTAAGTTGGATACTATTAAATTCATTATTGCACGGTAATTTTGATTGAAAGAATTTTAAAAAATCAACTTCGTTTTGAATCATAGCCATCAACTGAGTAAAGTAAATTTTGCAAATTAGAGGGAAAATTTTCCATTTCTGGAAAAGTTTAGGTGTTCCCACTGCAGGAGAGCCTTTTACTATTTTCTTGGCGATTTAATTTTTATGTGCGACACCTCGTCAAATTCAGATCGTCTATGGATCCATTTTTACAGGTATGGGAGTCTATATTCAATCTATCCAAACACACAAAATCCAAATTTAGTTTGTCACATTTATGTTGAAATCAATTTTTCTTCCCTTTCATCTTGCCAATGCAATTTTACATAATTACGTATAAACAAATTGAAGTACCTAAGTGCTAAAACTTTTGTAGCATTCATCCTTATTAATTTGAAATGCTTAGGATTTTGTTGTTGTTCTGCAATTTCACAATTTCAAGGTACAATTTAAATTTCTATCATAAAAGCAAAGGCATGGTTACACATTATGATAAAAAGTAGTTGTTAACTCCAAGGAAAATCATACATTGATTTAATGTTGTGTAGTAAAAAAATCAACATGTATTCCATTTATCCAATTTATAAGAATTTGACATACTCATGTGTATTCTTTATACACACATAATTAACATTTTGTATATGGTATGCCAAAGTTTTAGATGTGTGCACCAACATTTTTTATTTTGTTAAGTCGGTTATTTATCAAAAAACTTATCGAATTTTCTTCTCTATAGATTTATGATACAGCATGCACATTTCCAAACATAGTCTATAATTCTACTTATAAACATGTACAAAAAATATATATGATCTTAGTCATTTAGTTTTTAGCCATGACTTCATTATTCTACAAAGTAATGTTTTTCAATGTCTGAATTATAGTTATAGCACCTTGATGAATTTCGCCGAAGGTTAAAAATGAGGAAATAATCTACTGTTGATCTTAGCTTTATTAGGAGGGTAAAGTTTGTAACGATCTCGAATTTGTTAGGTTTAAAGTTGATACCTATGTAAATTAATTAAAATGAAATGAGGATTTATAAAATATATCTATGTAATTCATTTAATATGTATTTGCTTTCAAAACATTGTCTTTTTAAATAATATGTTGTATGTGAATTAGGCAAGTTAAAAAGTCATTTCAGAAAATAAAATTGGTTATGTAAACTATAAAATGTAAAATATACACATGAAAAAAATTAGTTAAAATTTAAACAACATATTGACGATAGGAATTTATTCATATGACAAGTAATAAAACAAAAGAAGAAATACACTCAAATAAGGAATAGAAACAGATGTAGGCAAAGTAATAAAAAAAATTGCAAAAAAATGAAACAAAGCAAAGAAAAGATAAGTATGAAGTAAACAAAAGGATAAGGCTGTAGCTTAGAAAATAAAGCAAAGACAAGTAAATTATGTTATGTACATAAAAGCAAGTACAAACAAAACATCTCAACTATAATGCTAGCATTAACAAAGGACAACTTGAATTGTTTTAAAATAGATTTCAGCCAACAAAATCTCTAATATAAAAAAAAGGGAAAGAAGTACTAGCTTATAAAATAAAACAAGACACATGCATTTAATACCCATCTTCTCTTTGCACAAACAAATCATCTCAGCCCATACTGAAGTGAAACTATCAACCATACCTATAACTAAAAAATACTATCACTTGTACCAGCAAAGAAATGCAAGCCTGCCCATTGTCTTTTATATGTATCATTTCCTTTATATCAGCCTAAGCCTTCTCCTCTCATTTTACTTTGAGCATCATCAACCTGAGAAGAGAAAAAAAAATGGAAAACTAGAAATATAAAATCAAACCAGAAAACTAAAATTCAAAAACAGAAGCAAGTTGAATTAAAACAGAGATCAAACTCAAAAGCAAACCCCTTGTGAATTTTAAAGCCTGGAAGCTTTTCTGAATTCATCAAACTTCAAGTAATTTAAAGTTCAAAGTACAGAACTAGTTTCCAGTTTCAAATATCAAAATCTGCTCCTCTGCCTTCATACTTCCAAGTGAGTAAACAACTTGTTTTCAAGATTAAAGTTAAATTTAATTTGTGTATGTATGATATGATTTAAGAGTGCTTGGTTGAGTAACTTTTCAGATTTAACTCTGTCATATATATATGCCTGCGTATTACTTGTTCTCTGTTTTGGTTTTCAGAGTAGAAAATCAATATAGAATTCAACTTTCACTTCATTAAATCATCATTAGACTTTAAAGTTTAAACAAAACAAGTTTGTTTATACTTAATTTAATATCTGGAGAAGGTCTCCAGTAAATAGAGCTTTATAGCATCTGAAAAATTTATTTTACAGGGAAAATCTTAATTTTATGATTAATTCGAATGTCATGAAACTTGAATCTAATTATATAACTAGATTTGTAATCAGAAGATAGGATTTTTCAATCAGAAATGGAAATTTTTCATTGAGTATGCGAAGAGAAATTTGTAGATGATCTGGAAATGATCTTTGATCAATTTCCGGCCATACGTTGAACTGGGGAGGGCGACTTTGTGCATGAGGGTGGAGGAACCTACTGAGATGTTGGGAAAAATCATCGGAGTTGCTCTCGATCAGTGAGGTGATGGCGGTGTGGATTTTGGGTTTCTAAACCTATAATTCTGGTGGTCGAGAATTTGTGCGCCACGGCCTCATACGAGCACCGAGTGGCTCGTGCCCTTGGGAAATGATGTCTGGGTGGATGACGAAGCGAAGGCTGGAGTTGTGCGAATTCCGGTGGACGAGGCGGCGAGATTGAAGCGTTTATAGGTTTTGAGTGGTGTTTCCTATCATTGTTCCAAGTTTCGAATTTTTTGCTTAAATTTCGTATACGAGTTTATCACGAGACCTGATGATCGAGTTAGTGTTAGGGATGTTAGTGGAGGTGGAACGATCATCGCTGATGATCGGAATCCTCCGCAGCCTCTGTGCACGTGCACGTGCACGGTACGTTTGTTTCCTGGTGAAGTGGGTTTTTCTTGCTTTCGATTGGTGATGTTTGACTGGGTAAATATTTTACCCAGGTTTTAAAAACAGAACCAGTTCTGTTTTGCCAAATCAAAACTAAATTTTAAATTATAAAGCAAGTTTAAATTTAGTTTTAAAAACAAAAGTTTAACCGTAAATTCAAGTTTAGTTTGACACTTAGTTTGGAAATAAAGTTTTTTTAATTGTTTAAATAACTAAAAGTGCTTAAGTAATCAAAGGGATTTTTAACGACTTGAATTAAAAATGAAATATGATTTGTAAAGGAAGAATTTAAATGCAATTTTAAACCAAAACCTGAACCTATTCCAGATTTTGAAAATAAAATAGGATTTTATAAATCTAAATGTATAAATAAGTAAAGTATATTTTAAATATGTGAAAAAAAGAATTTGATCTAACTCTTTTAAATTCCTTTATAACAAAAGTATTATTTAACATGTGAATCTAAAGGTTTTAAAAATTTAGTTGTAGACTTTATTAAAAATAAAGTGAAATTTCATTTTAAATCTTGAATTTAAAATGAAATTTAAAAGTAAATTTGGAAAAATATATTATTAAACATATTTGTAAGTGAAAATTAAACCATTAATACGAATGAGTTTCACTTTAAAGTTAATGAAAACTTAAGGATTTATAATTCATTTATTTTTGAGTTAATTAGAATAGATAATTTATATTTTGTATTAATTGAATTAGTAATTCCAAATTAAATTTATTAATGAAAGTTAAGTTAATTTAATTAAGGAATAATTAAATCGTAAATAAGAGTTCATTAAGCTACAGTTGACACTTAATTAATTCAATAATTAGGATTAATTAATGAGTTTTTAATGGTTAATTAATTGATAATCAATAATGATTAATATAAGTAAATCTCTTTATAAAGGTAATTAAAGAAATTCAATAGTTAATGAAGTCATTAACTAAGATTTTATTTGAATAATTCACTAATGTGATAAAGTGACAATCAATTGGATTAGATTAACTAAAGATAATCATTTATAAAATTTTGTAAGTGTAATTAATTTATGGTAAGTAATTAAAGATTTAATTTCCTAAAATAATTAATTAAGGGATTAACTAATTATGTAATTGGTTTAAAGGTTAACTAAATTAATATGATTAATTATGAATAATTTAATTTATTAAGGTGATTGATTAAATTATTTATATCAAATGATTTGTAATTAATAAATCAGGATTGGATATAAATTCATAAGTAATTAATTTAATTGGAAATTAATTGAATTAATTAGGATCAAACAATTAATTAATCCTACTTATAAATGATTATTGAATACTTGACCTTACTTATGAATGATTGTATTGTATGTGATGTCTTGAATTGATTGTCCTATCTGATCTGAGATATTTTATTCTGTGATTTGAGCTGTGTGAAAATTATTCATTTATGTGTGGTACATTTATTTATTATCTATGAATCTTTGAATGGATAATAAGCGTTATTGTTTATATCGCTTATCAACTACATTTCTGTGTTTTAATCTGTGATGATTGAATGATGTTACACTATTGTGTAAAACCCCTGGACTACACTAATACACACACAATTATGGATTTCACGAGGAAATCGGTTAAGTCGCAGATTTTTGAAATAGTTTTGAATTTGAAGTTTTGGAAATGGAATCGGAATAAATGTGAAAAGCTTTAGAAATGGAATTTCAAGATAAAATTTATTTTTTTAAATTACTTGATTGAGTTTTGGAATTTAAATATTTCGATTTAAATTTGAATTCAATATTTGAAATTGAATTCTATGATCTGGAAACTAGGGACTAAAGATGTTATACCATTTTATATGGGTTAAACTATTTTAAAGGTATTGATTTGGGAATTTGAATTTAAATTCAAAGGCTTTAACTCGTGTAAATAAAATTGGATCTTTCTGAAATGAAACTACTGTTTTTAAATAATAAAATCTTTCATATAGGAAGTGAACTTCCAAATTGTGCTAAAAAGGATTTCAAGTTAAAAATGAAAATGATTTCCCAAGTTATGGAAACTGTTTGAAAACTATAAGATAAATCTTGATTTAAAGATTTAAATGAATTAATCCAATTAAGATGAAATTGTTTTGAAATTCGGGAATGAATCTTTATGAAACTAGGTGAACTTTATGAGGTAAATCTTTTGTTTAAAAGATTTGAAATGGTAATTGGTTTAAACCATTTGAAAGAAAGTTTGAATTATTAAGTTGTGACTTAATTGAAATCCCATATCCCTAAGTTTTAAATATTGCGCTCACTATTCGGTTTAGCCGGGAAAGGACCTTTGTGTCGTATAACCCATTCTGAATATGTGATTCGACGTTATGGATAGCATTTGAAGACCGGTGATGAAGATCGGTATTTGCGAAAGCGATAGGATGACTTGTCGATTGTCTCTGCACCGAGTCGCGCCGGTATAGAGATTCCCTAAGTGATGGGAAGCCCGATCGGGATTGTGAATACCCAGATTGCAAGGACTTCTTTGGAAGTACCTTCGGTTCTGTTTGAACCCAAAACAGACTTGTATGGATTGTGTGTCTGACATTACAAATTGAGATATAAAGTAGATTTCTTTCAAATATATTTCCGTTGGTGGCGGAGAATTTATTCTCTTAGCTTAACACCCTTAGAGGTTATGTAGTTGAAGGTTATCAGCGATATATTCCTAATTTGGTAATGTGGCATGCTGAGTGTTGCTGATCATTTGTTGATCGAAGCGTGGCTTTGTGAAAAGCGTAGCTTTGTGGACGAGACTTCGTCGGACCTCACACCCCGGAATGGTCAAAACAGGAAAGATGCGACAAGGTTATTGAGGGTAGCACCCCTTAGGGTATGTGCATTTCCTTCTGGATAGAAGTGGTATCATGGTATGGAGCCCAGATACTTAACTTATGTTGATATCGCAGATATATATATATGTATTACTTTGTGATTTGTTGTTGGGGCCCCAGTTAAAGGTTGGTTACAACCGGGGGATTGCATACTCGTGTCAGTAGTTACCCAATTAGGGGTGACCCGGCCTTGTGTTGGCAGAGATCCGGTTTGGTTCTCGGGAACGTCCTTCCAGAGGCGTTCTCATGTGGCAATGGAAAGTTCCTTGGCCTGACCATTTGTTGGAAATCCAATTCCCAATACGAAACCCTGTACGGTTTTAGTTGTAGAACCTGCCATTTACTTATGGTGGTCACCACTGTTTAGATGGTAGCTATAGTAGGCATACGATAATGGTCGTATGTTGGCTAAGATTTATATTCTACTTTCGAAATGTTTTCTGCACTTTGCACTTATAATAATAATATCAAAGAAATTGCGTATCAAGCATGTTTGACTATCATAAGAAGAAATCTCCTCCAATTCTGCGTTTGCATTGTGTGTGTGGCGGGAGGTCTTATGGTAGTTTCATTTTAAAAAGCATTGCCAATTGATTTTAAAATCTTTTGTTGATCGCTTTAAAAGATAAATTGTTTTTGTTTACTCATACCAGTCCCATGACTGATCCGGAGTTTATTGTTTCTTTCCTAAACTCTGGATGCTCAAAATCTTTCTACACGAGCAGTTTAGAGTTGGGTTTTTCAGATAGCTAGGTTCAGTAGATTATCTGGAGTTAGTTCGGTCTTTGGATCAGACTGCATTTGCTTCTCTTTGTGCATACTTATTGGGAGTTCGAGTTACTGCTGGATTGGTTCTTGGAAATGGAGTTGCAGTTTTTGGAGTTCTTCCTTGAGGACTATCTTAGAGTTATTTGTTCTGCTGCTGGTGTTATCGTTTTCTTTTCCGCTGCTATTTTATTGTATCATATCTCTGATGTATATTGATATATATTGGATCATCTGTTGTATCAGATATTGTATCAAAGTTGTATATCAATGTATTATTCTTTTATTCAGTTGTGTTATTTACTTAATGTTGTTATAAGCTCCGGCGAATCGGATTTGAATGGTCGATTCTACAGCATTCGAATACGATCTGAAGTATGGATGTCGATTTTCGAGCGCGAAAAAATTCCGTTCGTCACATGTGGTATCAGAGCTAAGGTTAAACTTTAGCTCTGGAGTATAACACATTAAGTATCTCATTAGTGATGGGGTGAAGTAAACCCTAGAATGAGTAATCCCTAAGATATCCATTCGAATACCTAAGTAAATTCTCTTACTATCCACTGATAGTGAGTATGAGTGCAAGAAGAGAACGAGATAGGGGACAGGGGAGTACCACTATAAATGGTCAATACCCTATAACAGTGGAAACAATCTTTCTTATCAATTTCCTTTAATTCGATTCCAAATTCTTTTGATTGCTTCGTGATAGCTCCAAAATAGAAGTTTCGGTGTGATGGTGGCCCTATGAATCGTTGTAGAAAATCTTTACTTCGTGTTTCATTGATTTCTCACCAGTTTTTGATTTAAATTTTGAATAAATTTGAAATTTAAATTGAGTTAAATTGGTTAATGAAATATAAAGATAGATTTGAATTATGGCGATAAAATGATTTTGTTTAAAACCAAATTTTGAAATTCTGTTATAATTTCTTGGGTTGATCAAAGTCCGAAGAACAAATTATATATACTTTGAGATATTCCAACTTGAGTTTGGAATCCATATCTAGTGTTTGAAAATTGTGGAAAATCAAATCCATTTATCTATTATTTGGGTCTCGATATAATCTACGAATGGTTAGTTATCCCTTCAAACTAACCAATACCACTGCATATTTCGTAGATTTGATAACCCCGGTATCTTGTGAGGTGTTAAATAGATTCATTCTTGTATCTACTGTTGATATTCTGATTTAGTGAGCCAAATGAAGAATTGATATTCAGTTTGATCTCAAAAGATGTTTCTCTATCTTTCATCTATCTTCGTTATCTCTCTCTGGCGAATTTCGAGGACGAAATTCCTTTTAAGGGGGGAAGTCTGTAACGATCTCGAATTTGTTAGGTTTAAAGTTGATATCTATGTAAATTAATTAAAATGAAATGAGGATTTATAAAATATATCTGTGTAATTCATTTAATATGTATTTGCTTTCAAAACATTGTCTTTTTAAATAATATGTTGTATGTGAATTAGGCAAGTTAAAAAGTCATTTCAGAAAATAAAATTGGTTATGTAAACTATAAAATGTAAAATATACACATGAAACAAATTAGTTAAATTTTATACAATATATTGACAATAGGAATTTATTCATATGACAAGTAATAAAACAAAAGAAGAAATACACTCAAATAAGAAATAGAAACAGATGTAGGCAAAGTAATAAAAAAAAATTGCAAAAGAATGAAACAAAGCAAAGAAAAGATAAGTATGAAGTAAACAAAAGGATAAGGTTGTATCTTAGAAAATAAAGCAAAGGCAAGTAAATTATGTTATGTACATAAAAGCAAATACAAACAAAACATCTCAGCTATAATGCTAGCATTAACAAAGGACAACTCGAATTATTTTAAAATAGATTTCAGCCAACAAAATCTCTAATATAAAAAAAAAGGAAAGAAGTGCAAGCTTATAAAATAAAACAAGACACATGCATTTAATACCCATCTTCTCTTTGCAAAAACAAATCATCTCAGCCCATACTGAAGTGAAACTATCAACCATACCTATAACTAAAAAATACTATCACTTGTACCAGCAAAGAAATGCAAGCCTGCCCACTGTCTTTTATATGTATCATTTCCTTTATATCAGCCTAAGCCTTCTCCTCTCATTTTAGTTTGAGCATCATCAACCTGAGAAGAGAAAAAAAATGGAAAACTGGAAATATAAAATCAAACCAGAAAACTAAAATTCAAAAACAGAAGCAAGTTGAATTAAAACAGAGATCAAACTCAAAAGCAAATCCCTTGTGATTTTTAAAGCCTGGAAGCTTTTCTGAAATCATCAAACTTCAAGTAATTTAAAGTTCAAAGTACAAAACTAGTTTCCAGTTTCAAATATCAAAATCTGCTCCTCTGCCTTCATACTTCCAAGTGAGTAAACAACCTGTTTTCAAGATTTAAGTTAAATTTAATTTGTGTATGTATGATATGATTTAAGAGTGCTTGGTTGAGTAACTTTTCAGATTTAATTCTATCATATATATATATATATACATATATGCCTGCTTATTACATGTTCTCTGTTTTGGTTTTTAGAGTAGAAAATCAACATAGAATTTAACTTTCACTTCATTAAATCATCATTAGACTTTAAAGTTTAAACAAAACAAGTTTTTTTATACTTAATTTTAGATCTGGAGATGGTCTCCAGTAAAATAGATCTTTATAGCATCTGAAAAATTTATTTTACAGGGAAAATCTTTACTTTATGATTAATTTGAATGTCATGAAGCTTGAATCTAATTATATAACTAGATTTGTTATCAGAAGATAGGATTTTTCAATCAGAAATGGAAATTTTTCACTGAGTATGCGAAGAGAAATTTGTAGATTATCTGGAAATGATCTTTGATCAATTTCCGGCCATACGTTGAACTTGGGAGGGCGACTTTGTGCATGAAGGTGGAGGAACCTACTGAGATGTTGGGAAAAATCATCGGAGTTGCTCTCGATCAGTGAGGTGATGGCGGTGTGCATTTTGGGTTTCTAAACCTAAACTTCTGATGGTCGAGAATTTGTGCGCCACGGCCTCATACGAGCACCGAGTGGATCATGCCCTTGGGAAATGATGTCTGGGTGGATGATGAAGCGAAGGCTGGAGTTGCGCGAATTCTGATGGACGAGGCGGCGAGATTGAAGCGTTTATAGGTTTCGAGTGGTGTTTCCTAACATTGTTCCAAGTTTTGAATTTTTTGCTTAAATTTCGTATACGAGTTTATCACGAGACCTGATGATCGAGTTAGTGTTAGGTGATGTTAGTGGAGGTGGAACGATCATCGTTGATGATCGAAATCCTCCGCAGCCTCTGTGCACGTGCACGGTGCGTTTGTTTCCTGGTGAAGTGGGTTTTGCTTGCTTTCGAATTGATGATGTTTGACTGGGTAAATGTTACCCAGGTTTTAAAAACAGAACCAGTTCTGTTTTGCCAAAACTAAATTTTAAATTATAAAGCAAGTTTAAATTTAGTTTTAAAAACAGAAGTTTAACCGTAAATTCAAGTTTAGTTTGACACTTAGTTTGGAAATAAAGTTTTTTTATTGTTTAAATAACTAAAAGTGCTCAAGTAATCAAAGGGATTTTTAATAACTTGAATTAAAAATGAAATATGATTTGTAAAGGAAGAATTTAAACACAATTTTAAACCAGAACCTGAACCTAAATTGAATTCCAGATTTTGAAAATAAAATAGGATTTTATAAATCTAAATGTTTAAATAAGTAAAGTATATTTTAAATATGTGAAAAAAGGAATTTGATCTAACTCTTTTAAATTCCTTTATAACAAAGGTATTATTTATCATGTGAATCTAAAGGTTTTAAAAATTTAGTTGTAGACTTTATTAAAGATAAGCTGAAATTTCATTTTAAATCTTGAATTTAAAATGAAATTTAAAAGTAAATTTGGAAAAATATATTATTAAACATATTTGTAAGTGAAAATTAAACCATTAATACGAATGAGTTTCACTTTAAAGTTAATGAAAACCTAAGGATTTATAATTCATTTATTTTTGAGTTAATTAGAATAGATAATATATATTTTGTATTAATTGAATTAGTAATTCCAAATTAAATTTATTAATGAAAGTTAAGTTAATTTAATTAAGGAATAATTAAATCGTAAATAAGAATTCATTAAGCTACAGTTGACACTTAATTAATTCAATAATTAGGATTAATTAATGAGTTTTTAATGGTTAATTAATAGATAATCAATAATGATTAATATAAGTAAATCTCTTTATAAAGGTAACTAAAGAAATTCAATAGTTAATGAAGTCATTAACTAAGATTTTATTTGAATAATTCACTAATGTGATAAAGTGACAATCAATTGGATTAGATTAACTAAAGATAATCATTTATAAAATTGTGTAAGTGTAATTAATTTATGGTAAGTAATTAAAGATTTAATTTCTTAAAATAATTAATTAAGGGATTAACTAATTATGTAATTGGTTTAAAGGTTAACTAAATTAATATGATTAATTATGAATAGTTTAATTTATTAAGGTGATTGATTAAATTATTTATATCAAATGATTTGTAATTAATAAATCAGGATTGGATAATAAATTCATAAGTAATTAATTTAATTGGAAATTAATTGAATTAATTAGGATCAAACAATTAATTAATCCTACTTATAAATGATTATTGAATACTTGACCTTACTTATGAATGATTGTATTGTATGTGACGCCTTGAATTGATTGTCCTATCTGATCTGAGATATTTTATTCTGTGATTTGAGCTGTGTGAAAATTATTCATTTATGTATGGTACATTTATTTATTATCTATGAATCTGTGAATGGATGATAAGCGTTATCATTTATATCGCTTATCAACTACATGTCTGTGTTTTAATCTGTGATGATTGAATGATGTTACACTATTGTGTAAAACCCCTGGACCACACTAATATACACACAATTATGGATTTCACGAGGAAATCAGCTAAGTCGCAGATTTTTGAAATAGTTTTGAATTTGAATTTTTAAATTCAAATGTTTTGGAAATGGAATCGAAATAAATGTGAAAAGCTTTAGAAATGGAATTTCAAGATAAAATTTATTTTTTAAATTACTTGATTGAGTTTTGGAATTTAAATATTTTGATTTAAATTTGAATTCAATATTTGAAATTGAATTCTATGATCTGGAAACTAGGGACTAAAGATGTTATACCAGTTTATACGGGTTAAACTATTTTAAAGGTATTGATTTGGGAATTTGAATTTAAATTCAAAGGCTTTAACTCGTGTAAGTAAAATTGGATCTTTCTGAAATGAAACTATTATTTTTAAATAATAAAAGCTTTCATATAGGAAGTGAACTTCCAAATTGTGTTAAAAAAGATTTCAAGTTAAAAATGAAAATGATTTCCCAAGTTATGGAAACTGTTTGAAAACTATAAGATAAATCTTGATTTAAAGATTTAAATGAATTAATCCAATTAAGATGAAATTGTTTTGAAATCCGGGAATGAATCTTTATGAAACTAGGTGAACTTTATGAGGTAAATCTTTTGTTTAAAAGATTTGAAATGGTAATTGGTTTAAACCATTTGAAAGAAAGTTTGAATTATTAAGTTGTGACTTAATTGAAATCCCATATCCGTAAGTTTTAAATATTACGCTCACTATTCGGTTTAGCCGGGAAGGCCCCTTTGTGTCGTATAACCCATTCTGAATATGTGATTCGACGTTATGGATAGCATTTGAAGACCGGTGATGAAGATCGGTAGTTGCGAAAGTGATAGGATGACCTGTCGATTATCTCTGCACCGAGTCGCGCCGGTATAGAGATACCCTAAGTGATGGGAAGCCCGATCGGGATTGTGAATACCCAGATTGCAAGGACTTCTTTGGAAGTGCCTTCGGTTCTGTTCGAACCCAAAACAGACTTGTATGGATTGTGTGTTTGACATTACAAATTGAGATATAAAGCAGATTTCTTTCAAATATATTTCCGTTGGTGGCGGAGAATTTATTCTCTTAGCTTAACACCCTTAGAGGTTATGTAGTTGAAGGTTATCAGCGATATATTCCTAATTTGGTAATGTGGCATGCTGAGTGTTGCTGATCATTTGTTGATCGAAGCGTGGCTTTGTGAAAAGCGTAGCTTTGTGGACGAGACTTCGTCGGACCTCACACCTCGGAATGGTCGAAACAGGAAAGATGCGACAAGGTTATTGGGGGTAGCACCCCTTAGGGTATGTGCATTTCCTTCTGGATAGAAGTGGTATCATGGTATGGAGCCCAGATACTTAACTTATGTTGATATCGCAGATATATATATATATGTATTGCTTTGTGATTTGTTGCTGGGGCCCCAGTTAAAGGTTGGTTACAACCGGGGGATGGCATACTCGTGTCAGTAGTTACCCAGTTAGGGGTAACCCGGCCTTGTGTTGGCAGAGATCCGGTTTGGTTCTCGGGAACGTCCTTCCAGAGGCATTCTCATGTGGCAATGGAAAGTTCCTTGACCTGACCATTTGTTGGAAATCCAATTCCCAATACGAAACCCTGTACGGTTTTAGTTGTAGAACCTGCCATTTACTTATGGTGGTCACCACTGTTTAGATGGTAGCTATAGTAGGAATACGATAATGGTCGTATGTTGGCTAAGATTTATATTCTAATTTCGAAATGCTTTCTGCACTTTGCACTTATAATAATAATATCAAAGAAATTGCGTATCAAGCATGTTTGACTATCATAAGAAGAAATCTCCTCCAATTCTGCGTTTGCATTGTGTGTGTGGCGGGAGGTCTTATGGTAGTTTCATTTTAAAAAGCATTGCGAATTGATTTTAAAATCTTTTGTTGATCGCTTTAAAAGATAAATTGTTTTTGTTTACTCATACCAGTCCCATGACTGATCTGGAGTTTATTGTTTCTTTCCTAAACTCTGGATGCTCAAAATCTTTCTACACGAGCAGTTTAGAGTTGGGTTTTTCAGATAGCTAGGTTCAGTAGATTATCTGGAGTTAGTTCGGTCTTTGGATCAGACTGCATTTGCTTCTCTTTGTGCATACTTATTGGGAGTTCGAGTTACTGCTGGATTGGTTCTTGGAAATGGAGTTGCAGTTTTTGGAGTTCTTCCTTGAGGACTATCTTAGAGTTATTTGTTCTGCTGCTGGTGTTATCGTTTTCTTTTCTGCTGCTATTTTATTGTATCATATCTCTGATGTATATTGATATATATTGGATCATCTGTTGTATCAGATATTGTATCAAAGTTGTATATCAATGTATTATTCTTTTATTCCGCTGTGTTATTTACTTAATGTTGTTATAAGCTCCGGCGAATCGGATTTGAATGGTCGATTCTACGGCATTCGAATACGATCTGAAGTATGGATGTCGATTTTCGAGCGCGAAAAAATTCCGTTCGTCACAAAGTTAAACTCCATTTATTAACATTTCCACAAATTATATAATTATGGTTACAGTAATTAGAATTTCAAAGCTAAATTATAGGAGTGGATATAATTTAATTCATTAATGGTAGAACTATGCATTAATTTTACGGTATATGTGCAATAAGTATTTTTTATGGCTCAATTGACCTATAATATAGAAATAAGGTTCCATTTTCAGATTTACATTTACATTTTTGGTATAGAGTTTATGTTAAATAAATTGCATATTATATCTTGAATGCACGTAACTCTTGACTATAATTCTTGCCTTACTGATGCAATGTTGGTCATGTTAGGCTTCATGATAATTATGTTTACCATAATTTTTGCTTTGCTGATAAATATCTTGCTATATATTAGTTTTGGTTTTAAACTTGCTTAAGTTGAGAAGAGTGATACAAAGTATAAAGTTTCGATAACTGTCAACTCTCTATATTTTATAAATCGCGATAATACTAAAATATGGCTTTTGGATTAACGATTTGTGAAAGATTGACTGCTTTTAAGCTAGAGTGGTTAGCAAAGTGTATTCATGAGTGCTTATTTAAATCATGCATTCATTGGATCAAAATTGTTAAACCGCTAAAATTCTATATTTTGTAGGCAGTGACGACATGATCGAAATTTGGAATTGCAAAATCCATAGGCGTTGGTTTACTTTATTGAGTCTCCTTGGTTATATTGAAGTTATAGTTTTCAATCAATAATTATGACTACGTATCACGATTAGAAGATCTCTAGAGTAGCAACAGAGAGGTAACATTGAAGAAGTGAATGTTTTGAGATGGTCAAAAATCAATGGGTAGGGTTGAATAACTAAGAATATAAAAGCTGAAGTATCATAAACTGAGATTCTCATGAGATCCCCATGAGTTTGATGCTTTTAAACAATTATTGTTCTATCATAAAAATTAGTTTACATATCTATGAGAATTATTCGAATCATTCTAAAAATAGGGGTATAATTGTTTCATATTGTCTGAGTTTATTTATTTTGTTTGCGTTGTGCACCAGCACTATTAAAATATATGCAACATGACTTGATTATCGGTAAACACCGAGTCTTATTTTCAGTTATGAATTTTTAATGTTGTTTATATATGGTTTTGTAGGAGTTTACAAATTTCAGTTTGATCTACTTTTAGTGCAATTCATACATGTGTCCGTAGGCGTTTACAAAATTCAATTTGATCCACTTAAATTTTGATGATATATTTAAAACTACAGTAATGCAAAAGTTGAAAATTAACTGCAACAGCATAAATTTTGATGATATACTTGCAAATACAAATATATATAGGAGTTTAGTCCACATTAACATCAAAATAGTTGAATATATGTGTTGGAATAATTCGGCATTATGGGGCCACATATTTCAATATTTGAATGTATGGGCTATCTTGCGATTAAGTTTAATTATGTGATCTATTTGGAATAAATACAATAAAACTTAAGGGGTATATTCCCATGTAAATTTATAATGTGTGGATACCAGAGTGACAATTTTAGTTTGTTGAAGGGCCGAACTGAAAAATGTCACACGCTATATATATGGGGTTGTGGTCCCCAAATTACACAAGTCTTATCATATTCTCTCCACCCTCTTCTAAAGAGAATTTTCAGATCTAAGCTTGTGTCAATTTGAAAGATCTAAAACCTAGTTGATCTTCTTTTTTTTCAAACATCAATGGATTCAGGTACGACTTCTGCTGAACTATTTAATTTCATATATTTGTTTCTCGATAGAATCAATATGGGTTGTATGTATTCAGATCTAGAATTTATTTATTTATTACAACAAGTGGTATCAGAGCCATGCATCATTGATTTTATTAAGAAATTCTTTGGTTTTAAGAACATATGAAATTAGGGTTCTTGGATTTACAATTTTGGTTGATTAATCTGATGCCTTTATTTCAGATCTGTGAAATTTGCTCTTTTCTTATTGATTCATCTGATGCCTTTGTTTCGGATCTATATAAATAATTCATGAATTAATTCCGCTTGCTCAAATCTGATGCCTTTAATTGTTGCTACTTGTATTATTCATATTTTATTGTCAGTGGTATTGTGACTATACAATTTTTTTATTGCTATAGATGGTTACCATGTTAAGTTTTGTTTTCACACATATGGAAGCATATTCATGCCTTTTAATGTTCCTGTAATACGTATTGGATCACATAACGGTCAATTGCATTTAGTTTTTATCATAATTGCATTAAATGTGGTTGTTATAGTAATAAAAAATTTAATTTATTATCATAAATGCGGTAAATGTGTCACTTGCAATAAATTTAACGATGCAGTATGTTTGTATTTGGAATAAGAAAGGACATATTGTTTATTATTTAATGCATTTGTATTTTATAAATACATATATTTTATATGTGTGGCCCGCTCATTAAAAAAAATAAAGTTTCACTTTCTGTAATATAATATCACATGTATGGACCATGCTATGTTAAAATTTGTTTTTTCTTCTGCCTTGAATATTGACAGTTAAATAAAATATGTAATATTTTATCACTAATTATTATTGCAAGTATTATTCATTTATGTATTATTACAGTTTCCTTGATGTCAAATTTGACATTGATATTTATGGCAAATTTATAAATGAAGGGGTTAAAATAAATTCATATACTATTTGGCGTCTTTTGCAAATTGATTGTGAATATCCTACATTACAAGTGAACTAGTTGAAATAATATGTCACCAAAGTGACCTCTCTTATTTTAGTTGCTCATGAAAAATGTTAGATATTTGTGTGTATTTATTTATACGAATATTAGTCGGCCCAAAGGAAGGTTAATATCTGGCCAAATTAGATACACATGTGTGATGATAAATAAGTAACAATTATAAAGTTTTACAAGAAAATAATTAATCGGCCCAAAGGAAGATTATTATTTGACTTGAATTT
Source organism: Allium cepa (assembly GCA_030765085.1). Classification (NCBI taxonomy): domain Eukaryota; kingdom Viridiplantae; phylum Streptophyta; class Magnoliopsida; order Asparagales; family Amaryllidaceae; genus Allium; species Allium cepa. The sequence continues at coordinate 504,818,038 of CM060945.1, forward strand.
ATTTTTAATATTTGATGATTACAACAAGAATACCACTTACAGTTAATATTACTGTCCAAAGACTTGATATTAATGTTGTGCTAGGTATCTTGAGCAAAGACTTACCAATTATTTTAAATTTACTACAGTTGTTTTATAATGTAAGCATATTTGATTAATTTAAAATTACAGCTAATTTGACTATGGTATCTGCAAATCTGAACAGCATTCCTATTCTGACTGGAACAAACTTTAAGGATTGGAAAGAGAACATATTGCTTGTTCTGGCTGCATGGATCTTGACCTTGCACGTAGGATAGATGAACCCGCCCCTCTTACGGATGAAAGTTCTTCTGATATTATAAAGAACTTTGAGAGGTGGGATCGTTCAAACCGCATGAGTCTAATGATCATAAAGCGTGGCATTCCAGAGGCATTTAGGGGTGCGGTATCTAAAAAGATAACCAATGCTAAAGATTTCCTTGCTGAGATTGAAAAACGTTTTGCTAAAAACGATAAGGCGGAAACAAGCACGCTTTTGCAACGCTTGATTTCCATGAAGTATTAAAGCAAAGGAAACATAAGGGAGTACATTATGGAAATGTCTTACACTGCTTCAAAACTTAAGGCACTTAAGCTTGAGCTTTAAGATGATTTGCTCGTGCATTTGGTATTAATCTGTCTTCCTTCACAATACAACCAGTTCAAGATCAGTTATAACTGTCAAAAGGAGAAATGGACTCTTAATGAGCTCATTTCGTATTGCGTACAAGAAGAAGAGAGATTGAAGCATGATAAGGCTGAAAGTGCTCATTTAGCATACATCTCTAAGGGAAAAGACAAAAAGAGAAAGAAGGATAAAGAAACTGCTAAGGGTTCGACTGAAAAGAAACAACAAAAGGAGACTGATGGTTGTTACTTTTGCAAAAAGGCTAGACATTTGAAGAAAGATTGTGTCAAATACCACGCATGGCGTGTTAAGAAAGGGTTGCCTGAGCTACCGAAATCCAACTGATGCTGAAAGATACATCTATGTGGGTGATGGAAAATCGTAGAAGTGGAGGCTATTGGGCATTTTAAGTTGTTATTAAGAACTCGGTTTTATTTGGATTTATTTGATACTTTTGTTATACCGTCATTTAGACGGAATTTGGTTTCTGTTTCTATGTTGGACAAATTTGGTTATTCTTGTTCATTTGGGAATGGTACTTCTAGTCTATCAATGAATTCAACTCTTATTGGAACTGGTTCTCTTAATGTTTATGATAATTTATATATGCTTGATGTTAATACCTCTTATAATGAAGCCTTGCATGTAGAGTCACGTGGTACTAAAAGAAAAGCTAATAAGGAAACTTCAGCCACATTGTGGCACAAGCGCTTAGGTCATATATCTAAAAATAGAATTCAAAGGCTCGTGTCAGATGGCATTTTGGAATCCGTTGATTTTTCAGACCTTGATGTCTGTGTAGAGTGTATCAAGGGAAAACAGACCAAACATAAGAAAACAGGTGCCAATAGAGCAACTGACGTCTTAGAATTAATACATACAGACATTTGTGGGCCATTCCCTGAGGCATCATGGAATGGTCAACAATATTTTATAACCGACTACTCAAGATATGGCTACCTATATCTTATTCATGATAAATCAGAATCCTTAGACATGTTCAAGAAATTTAAGGTAGAAGTTGAGAACCAACTCAACAAAAGGATTAAAACTGTCAGATCTGACCGTGGCGGTGAATATTATGGTAAATCTGACGGATCAGGTGAACAATGTCTAGGACCATTTGCCAAATTCCTAGAGGAATGTGGAATAGTCCCACAATACACTATGCCAGGTTCACCTAGCATGAATGGTGTTGCTGAGAGACGAAACCGGACTCTTAAAGACATGGTAAGGAGTATGATCAGTAATTCTACCTTAGCAAAATCACTCTGGGGAGAGGCATTAAAGACAGCAGTTTATATCCTTAATAGGGTACCCACTAAAGCAGCTACTAAAACACCTTATGAGCTCTGGACAGGCAAACAGCCTACTCTAAAGCATTTTCACATTTGGGGATGTCCAGCTGAGGCAAGGCCATATATGCCAAATGAAAGAAAATTGGACTCCAAAACAGTGAGTAGCTACTTTATTGGTTATTCTGAGCGATCTAGGGGCTATAAATTTTATGATCCCATACTGAGGAAAATATTTGAGACGGTAAATGCAACATTTTTTGAGGATGTTGAGTTGAGAGGGAGAAATGAAGTAAGGAACATTGTTTTTGAGGAGGAATTATCATTTATGATTCCTACTACAGTTACTTCTTCGGACAATGTGCAGATCATTGTTCCTGTCATTGATCAAGAAGTGAATCCAGAACCCCAACAAAACAATGTTGAATGTTCCACAAGAACAAATTCAACAACCTCAAAATGAATTGCCATTCAGAAGATCCACTAGGGAAAGAAGAAATGCTATTCCGGATGATTATGTTGTATTTCTTCAAGAGTTAGAGGATAATAATGGATTGATAGAAGATGATCCTATCAACTTTCACCAAGCCATGCAAGATATTAATTCTCAAAAGTGGATTGAAGCTATGAATGAAGAGTATAAATCAATGCAAGACAATAAAGTTTGGGATCTTGTCCCTTTACCTGAAGGTAAGAAGCCCATTGGTTGTAAATGGATATTTAAAAACAAGAGGGATGCAAAAGGTAAAGTGGAAAGATATAAGGCTCGTCTTGTAGCAAAACGTTTTACTCAAAAGGAAGGCATTGATTTCAAAGAGAGTTTCTCTCCTGTTTCATCGAAAGACTCTTCTAGAATAATTTTGTCACTTGTTGCACATTTTGACCTTGAGTTGCATCAAATGGATGTTAAGACTGCATTTCTCAATGGAGACATTGAGGAAACAATTTATATGGTGCAACCGAAAAACTTTGTGGTCGAAGATCCAAAGAATATGGTTTGCAAACTAAAGAAATCCATTTATGGACTCAAACAAGCTTCTCGTCAATGGTACCACAAATTTCATAATGTAATTACCACTTTTGGTTTTGAGGCAAACATCATTGATAACTGTGTGTATCACAAGTTTAATGGGAGTAAATTTATATTCTTAATTTTATATGTTAATGATATATTGCTTGCCAGCAATGATTTAAATATGTTGCACGAAACTAAGAGATTTCTTTCAAATAATTTTGAAATGAAAGACTTGGTGAAGCCTCTTTTGTATTAGGGATCCAAATACATCGTGATCGTTGTAACGACCCGCCTTTTTGGGCAGTTTAAACCGACGATCAAATACACATGCCGATTCCAAACCATTCAAAAAGGCAGATGGTTATTGAGGTAAATAAGAAAAGAAAAGAAATAGAAATAAAGGAAATGAAACAACATAGAATCTCGCAGCGGAACGATAAAATATAATAGTCAAATAAACAGTTCATGAAGTTGTTTACTATACTTAGACAATTACTTATACAACATTTATCAGAGTTATACATATACAACCGAACAATTAAAATAATGCAGCAGATAGCATGATGCAAGGGTAATAATAGTAATAGTATACCAAATCTTCGTCTTCATCCTCCAGAATAGATCTTCAAAAATCTGGAAAAAAACTCAGGACTGACCCGAGCGTAATGAAAAGACAAACACTCGAGTCAGGACTAAAATATCCCTATGAAAGTTAAATCAATCGTAAACAAATATGAGTGTAACGCCGTCAGAGATGTTTACGGGGTTTGACATCTCATATCCTGTTTCAACGTGCGTGCAATAACTCAAGAGATGTTATGGGATTTTCCATCTCTTAAGGATCCGTTAAACTATCTACTATGTAGTAATGTACGCAAAGTAGATAATGCCTATTAGTAATATAAAGTATCAAAATAGCGTTAAGGCGTTACCATAATCCCCCTTAACACATTTTTATAATGTCATAGTCTATACAACACCGTAAGCCCCACCGTAAACTGGTGGTTATCAGAGGGTACCCCATAGGTATAACACAAAACAAAACGTAGTGGTCGTGAATAGGATAATCAGTATGACAAGGTACATGAGGCGATACCAACTAGGATACTAGTAGTTGCGTGATCCGGACTGATGTTGAGCATAGCCAGCAGCTACCCCAACACCACGAAACAACACTCCCAAATCAAGGGGTGCACCCAAATCGAATCACAAATGTAATAGATATGGTATTGAAGAAGTGTGTCCGCTAGAGGTGGCGAACCACAATGGCCCGGCGCGGCTCCTATTTTAGTCATGTCAAGGGTCATCCAATATCGTTCTCTTTCTTCAGTCAACGCGTTCACCAAACCATCCACTTCATTCTGGATCAACACTCCGCGTATAATAGTTATTAAAGTGATTTTCGGTATCGACAGAGAGTATGTCCATATCTGATCCCGGTCTCTTTAATAACTACGTATTATTACACCGTTGGCTCTTTTACATTTCAAATCGGTTCATAATTGATATCAAAATATCATATTTGCCTCAAAAATCATATCCATTTCAAATATCATCGTATCTATTTAAAATGTAAGATTTCGTTTCTAAAATCATTTTTCGCATCAATATCTCATTTCGATTTCAAAATCATTTCGAATTTCAATTTAGGTTGCAACTTCATTTAACTCAGTTCGTATTTAAATTCAAGATATAAAATAAACATTCCACTTTATTGACCAGCTTAGAATTCTAGAAAATAGTTTAAAGTAGTTTAAAGTAGTTTAAAAAAAAATTTAAAATAGTTAAAATACTTAAAATCTTAAAATGGATTTGAAATAGATAAATTTAGTTTAAAATAATTTAAATTGGGTTAAGTAGATTTAAAATAGATTAAAATAGTTTAAGTATTCAAAATGGTTTATATAACCGAGAAATTTGGAAAACAAAATAAAACAGCTTCAAAACCAATCCATTTCAATTATAACTTCCCAATTCAAATCAATTTCAATTTCCATTCTACCGATTAAATTTCGATTTCAATTCAAATCAATATCAACTTTTACTTCAAAATAATTCAATTTTACATTCACCTTTAATTTATTCAATTTCAATTTATATCGATTTGGTGCTTGATGTTCAAAATACCAATTTATACCACTTAACACAATTATCCGTCAATATTCAAATCTAAATCCAAATTTCAAATATGATTCAATTTCAAAATATCATTTTTATATCACTTTTACTTAGTAATGTTCAAAGCTCGAATTAAGGTTAAATCTTTAAACAAAGCAATTTTCGGAATTCAATCATATACCGATTTTAAATTCCAAAGTCTCCACTTAAATTATTTAACAATTTCTTTAACCAAAATTTATTTCAACATTCCAAACTCAAATTTTTGATAAATTCGATTTCTATAAATTCGATTTCTATTTATAACTTTTACATCAAACATTTAAATAAATTTCAAATCGACGATTTCAAAAATTATTAATTTAGCCAATTCGGTGTCCGTATATAATTTTCTATCGTATGGCCAAGTAATTATTTATTTCGATTAAATGTCAGGGATGAGTATATATTACTTAAATTAAATCACAGTATCATATGTATGCATAACAGGATATATATAAGGAAATAAACATCCAAACATTCAAATATCAACCAATAGCATCCATCGAAATACATCATCCAATAGGCAATACAATTCATGGCAATTTCATAGTTATCGATGTCAGGTAATTAAATCGCAATTCAATTTCAATTTCAATTTTAATTTCAAATTTAACTGTCAATTTAATTTTTGACGGTTAATTCAAATGACAATTAAATTCTATCAAACAACGACAAATAAAATTCATATCACTTCATAATATCAAATTTAACTAGCACAAAGATATTCAGTACGTTGTGAGCGTTATAAAACACTCACCTTGATTTTTACGATTTTAAATCAAATCAAACGACGTTCGATTTAACTCAAAATTTTCTCTAGCTCCAAATGATTCCAATCTAGTTGCAATGCGTAGTGCTCAACAAAACGATTGCAACGCAATTCATTTCGTAATTTTCCGATCTCGTTTGACAAAGTTATGATAGTTTAAAGTTTATTCGAATTATAATATAATAAATTTACAATTTAATTTTTCTTTTCTAACCCGCTTTCAATCCCAATTGTTGATCACCCCAGCCCTAAATCCAAGCCGCACTTCATGCTCTTCTCCCTCCAACAGATAACGAACGCGACTTAGCTACCCATTGCTCACCAACAATCCATGATGGCCGCACCACCATACGACGTCGAGAAGTTGATCGGAGACCGCCGAATGGAAGCTCGTCTCAAGCTCGACCCACGCTAAGAACGACGTACATCTCGACCCCTTCTTTGCCTCGGTTTTCATGCATGAACGCACGACCTTCCAGCTCCAATTGCGGTTGATCGGCTACGAATTTCCCGATCATAGCCGTTGAAATTAAAGATCGCACTACCCTCTACGTTTTTGCAGTTGAAAACTTTTTGAAATTGTGAACGGATTCGAAGAATTTGAGGGGAGAAGACGAGAAATTTTCAGCCTTTCAATCCGTAGGAGGCGGCCGACCATTTTTCTAGGTTTAGGGTTTTATAAATAAAAAAAACTAATGAAGTGCCTTTATAGAAAAACGACGAACTCTATTCATTCCGGATTTTTCGAACTCCGATTTACACGCGGTGACTGACGTTTCTAGGGTTTATCCCACGTTCCGAACACAATGGAATAGGTTTCATAAGCTAGTTCGATCATCTGCGCGAGTTACGGAAATAAACGATCAAATTTAAATTAAACCGATTAAACGATTTTCTAGGCGTTTTGGCTTGCCCCGGACAAACGGTAAATCCGATTGACACGAAATTTGAAATCTTACAATAATATCACGTTATGGATCCAATGAAACTAGTTTCGTCGAAATCCGAGACTGTTTGAAAAATGGTTATTTTAACTCGTCAATTAAATATTAAAATATTCAATTTTCACAAATTTACTTTTAATTCGATTTTAAAAGTTCTACAACATCATTCTAACTTTAATATGATAAAATAAAATTTTACAAAGCATTTTTAATCATATTAAACCCGTTATTCAATTATCCAATAAATTCTAATTTTAAAATCTTATTAATTCTATTATAATCCCGATATAACTTACATTCACTTTGAAAACCAAATTGAATCATATTAAATCAAATTTCAATTATTCACTCTATTTTCATATATTAAATTTTAATATAAAATTAATTATATCAAATTCGGAATTTAATTATTCAAATATTTGTAATATTAAATTTAAACAAAATTTAATTATTCTTAAATCACTATCTTTTGAAATATTCAAACGAACTTATAAAATTTAACCTTTAAAACTAATTCACATCTTAGAACCCTATTTTCATTTTACAGTTATTCAATTATTCAATAAGTTTTGAATATTTAATTTAAATAATTTACCTGTTCAATATTCAATATTTGACGGATTTCAATATTGGATTTTTAAATAAAAATTTCGTTATCAGTCGATTTACCATATTACATCAAATGAATTCCATATTATATTTAACTACAGTTAGAGATAATGCACTCAACTAATATATAAACTTTCATTTCAATTGCAATTGGTTCACAAATTCAATTGGACTAACTAAATGAATAGGTAACTTAAATAATTATCACCGTTAACTTTTAATTACTTATAAGTTTATTATTTTCAAACAAGTGTCACAATTACTTATACAATACAAATTCATTCAATTACCTTTGACTACATATTATTTCAATTGATTTGGGATTTCATTCAATTCATAAGTAATTAACTTAGATAAAATTTTGTTGCATTTCATTCTAGTTATTATTTTTCCAAACGACTTACAATTTTTTCCTAACACTAAATCACGAAATCTTATTAAATTAGCTATTTTAATTTTCGAAAATTTACGGGTCGTTACACTCTCCCCCACTCAAAAATTTTCGTCCCCGAAAAGGAAAAAGAAGGGAAAAGGAACTAAGTATGAAATTTAACATTAGATATATTTTATTCAAAGTTACCAACTTATAAAACAATGAAATTCCATTTATAAAGTCATAACTACGCTTCCACTAAGTTACTCCGAACGGGTTTCTAACTTTAAAAGTTAGTTATCAAAACAAGTTATAAAAAAAAATTAAAACTTGAAAAATTTTCTAACACCCGGATTTACGAAAAATTTCGGCAGAGTCTCCTTTGCGTGGCTCGATCGGTACAGCTACAAAACGCCTCTACGGGCCCCAAACCAACAAAAGAAAATCAAAAGCCAAGTGGCTCATCAAAAATCACCAAATCCAATGACAAAATAAACATGTACCTTATATTTTATTAGCAAGCATATACGACTAATATAGCGCGAAAGCAAGCTCCAAATGCGAAGCAAGCGCAATCTGCACCTACTAGCAATCAACAAACAATGAGAATCATGCATATATGAAAATAGTATCAATATACATCATATAGCAACATAACAACTACATGTGCCAACATAGCAAATGCAACAAAACAACAAATGCATCCACCAATCAACTATCATCCAACTATCATCCAACAAATCCATAACCAATCAATATAAATTTAAATTCCCATTAATATGTATTGACTTGGTTTCAATTTTAATCACAGTTGATTCATTAACGTTGGATTTTACTAACATTCATTCTCAATTCAATTAGTTAACATTCACTAATTTATATTTACATTAGTTTACTTCCAATTTGAATCAAATTAAATTCTATTTAAATCATTTAACTTCCAATTTGATTTCAATGATTTATAGCTTTCAATTTCAATAACACTTAATGAATTATATACAATCAACTAACAATCATATAACAACCAAATCATACCCAACATAACCAAATTATAAATTTTACATTCAATTTGGTTTATCTCCTTCAATTCCAATTTATTCCTAGCCATACCAAATTCTTTTGTTTACATTTACTTCATATTCAGTTTCAGTTAATAGCCAATTTATTTGCGGAACAATTTATTAATGCAGAACATTTTTATTAATCATCACTTTAATTTATAGTCATTCCATAAAAGTCTAACTTCTTATATATGACTTTCCTTGGTTTATAGTTATCTCAAAAGTTGCAAATTCATCTTCACATATTTGGCATCTTAAATTTCCAATATTAACTTTTAATTAAGTCCGTAAGCCGTACATATATCATCCATGAGCAATATCAATCTAATCGCTTATTCGATCACACAATTTCACTTCCAAACTAGTATCGTTCACACGACTCTCTAGTGCGGACTCAGATTTGGTTCCTTGATTGGAAACTGTTACTCTCCTTGCATAGCCATATACTATGATAGAGAATTCCAGAATCAAATTAAAAATCCATATCCAGGGTTCGCCGTCGAAAATCGGTGAAAAATCCTAACTTGGATCGATATAAATCATCTCAAAATTCTGTGCTCGAATTTGGATCAAATCGTTATGCGAATAAAATAATATACGTACAATCTCACGTATTACCTTCCAATAGATTTCTATCCAATTTATCTACACTAAATTATTTTATTGACTTCTATTTTTTTCACTTAATTACTCACAATCCATTATTCAGTTAGTACATTCATTTCTTTACATAGCATATTCTTTAACATTATCTTTTCTTAAACATCATATCAAAGAATTTGCTTACTCAAGTTCATTTTAACATTCTATATAATTTAATTAAATTCAATTTCATTTCCCAATTGATTCTTACTATAAGAAATTCATTTATTTACATTTATTGCATTTTCATAATTTCAGTTAATAACGAATTCATTTGTGGAACATTTTATTAACCGACACTTTAGTTTATTAATCATCCTATAAAAGTCTAACCTCTCATAAATGACTTTTCTTAGTTTACAATTATCTTAAAGGTTACAAATTCAATTATTATTTTCTATGCAATTTATATTTATTTTCTATAACCAATTTACAAAAGATATTATACAATTCATTTGTCTTCTTTCTTAAGTTCACTTACTTGTTCCATTTATCCATTCATCATTTCATGTTATATTTAAGTATATAACATTTTTATCACAACCAAATTTTTCATTTATATATCTTTTAATTCTTTTTGAGTTTCCTTACTTGTATACTTCAATTATTTTCAGGTTCTGTTTATTTGTACAATATCTCATTACATATCCAAAACATCATTTTAACTTTTAACATTTGGTAAGTCTTGTTATATGTTATCAGAATGTAATTTTGGTATTATACAAATTTATAGAATTTCATTTTACTTAATTAGAATGTTCACAAATTTGATTTATTTAAATCCTCTTTACCTTTAAACTTTATAGTTTTCCCAAACAATAAGCTTAGATATCTTAATCCTCTTATTTTATAAATTCTGGTTATTCACATTTCATTCAAATAATTTAAAAATTATTAATTAACAGAACTTAGAAATTTAAATGCTCGGTTCTTTTCAAATCGTTTGAAATAAATATAAACACTTATATCTTTAATGTATCAAATCATACCTTTGGAGTTTAAACCAAAACCCATTTATCCAAATAATTTCGAAGAAAAACAAAGCTTCTTAGAAGCCTCCCCCACTTTGAGACTCGAAAATGAACGTCGATGATGCTGCGCAGTCATCACCGAAATTTTTTCCAGCGACAGAAGAGAGGAGTCCTTAATTCATTCCTTCTTAAAAAACATTTCAAAATATTTCCTATAAATATTTTCCAACTAATATCACAATATATTTTCTTCAAAACTTTGAGAACCATTTTCCAAATCTCCGGGTCTTAAATTCAATTTTTTCCAATTTAAATCTATTTTAATTCATAAGTAACCCTTGTAAAATATTCTTATAGTATTTCCTTTCTTAGAACATTTCACAAGTGCTTTATCATTGTTCATTTTGTAATTCACCTTATTTATTAAATTACAATATCAAATTAATGATAATAACCAATATTTTCATTCCTAACAACCAGGTAAGCTAGATAAGTCACACTAATTTCTGAAAATTTTTCTTTATATTCAAAATATAATTAGAGCAAAATTATTTCATTTACCCAATTTCAAAACAATACTATGTCGAATTGTTCTGTTTAAGTGTTTAGAGATCCCTATCAATGACGTTAATTACTCGTTTTGACCAGAATCCATAAGCCACTCAACAAATCAACCGACACAATATAAAACATTTTATAACACTAACAAATACGCTCTCTCATATATATACAGCGACTCATCATAGGGTATTACTACCCTATTTATAAAGAGTCAGACCTCACAAAGCTAAGGTTATCGCTAAACCAAAGCTCTGATACCAACTATAACGACCCGCCTTTTTGGGCAGTTTAAACCGACTATCAAATACACATGCTGATTCCAAACCATTCAAAAAGGCAGATGGTTATTGGGGTAAATAAGAAAAGAAAAGAAAGAGAAATAAAGGAAATGAAACAACACAGAATCTCGCAGCGGAACGATAAAATATAATAGTCAAATAAACAGTTCATGAAGCTGTTTACTATACTTAGACAATTACTTATACAACATTTATCAGAGTTATACATATACAACCGAACAATTAAAATAATGCAGCAGATAGCATGATGCAAGGGTAATAATAGTAATAGTATACCAAATCTTCGTCTTCATCCTCTAGAATAGATCTTCAAAAATATGAAAAAAACTCAAGACTGACCCGAGCGTAATGAAAAGACAAACACTCGAGTCAGGACTAAAATATCCCTATGAAAGTTAAATCAATCGTAAATAAATATGAGTGTAACGCCGTCAGAGATGTTTACGGGGTTTGACATTTCATATTCAGTGTCAACGTGCGTGCAATAACTCAAGAGATGTTACGGGATTTTCCATCTCTTAAGGATCCGTTAAACTATCTACTATGTAGTAATGTACGCTAAGTAGATAATGCCTATCAGTAATATAAAGTATCAAAATAGCATTAAGGCGTTACCATAATCCCCCTTAACACAATTTTATAATGCCATAGTCTATACAGCACCGTAAGCCCCACCGTAAACTGGTGGTTATCAGAGGGTACCCCATAGGTATAACACAAAACAAAACGTAGTGGTCGCGAATAGGATAATCAGTATGACAAGGTACATGAGGCGATACCAACTAGGATACTAGTAGTTGCGTGATCCGGACTAATGTTGAGCATAGCCAGCAGCTACCCCAACACCGCGAAACAACACTCCCAAATCAAGGGGTGCACCCAAATCGAATCACAAATGTAATAGATATGGTATCGAAGAAGTGTGTCCGCTAGAGGAGGCGAACCTCAATGGCCCGGCGCGGCTCCTGTTTTAGTCATGTCAGGGGTCATCCAATATTGTTCTCTTTCTTCAGTCAACGCGTTCACCAAAACATCCACTTCATTCTGGATCAACACTCCGCGTATAATAGTATTAAAGTGGTTTTCGGTATCGACAGAGAGTATGTCCATATCCAATCCCGGTCTCTTTAATAACTATGTATTATTACACCGTTGGCTCTTTTACATTTCAAATCGATTCATAATTGATATCAAAATATCATATTCGCCTCAAAAATCATATCCATTTCAAATATCATCGTATCTATTTAAAATGTAAGATTTCGTTTCTATTATCATTTTTCGCATCAATATCTCATTTCGATTTCAAAATCATTTCGAATTTCAATTTAGGTTGCAACTTCATTTAACTCAATTCGTATTTAAATTCAAGATTTAAAATAAACATTCCACTTTATTGACCAGCTTAGAATTCTAGAAAATAGTTTTAAGTAGTTTAAAGTAGTTTTAAAAAAAAAAATAAAATAGTTAAAATACTTAAAATCTTAAAATGGATTTGAAATAGATAAATTTAGTTTAAAATAATTTAAATTGGGTTAAGTAGATTTAAAATAGATTAAAATAGTTTAAGTATTCAAAATGGTTTATATAACCGAGAAATTTGGAAAACAAAATAAAACAGCTTCAAAACCAATCCTTTTCAATTATAACTTCCCAATTCAAATAAATTTCAATTTCCATTCTACCGATTCAATTTCGATTTCAATTCAAATCAATGTCAACTTTTACTTCAAAATAATTCAATTTTACATTGACCTTTAATTTATTCAATTTCAATTTATATCGATTTGGAGCTTGATGTTCAAAATACCAATTTATACCACTTAACACAATTATCCGTCAATATTCAAATCTAAATCCAAATTTCAAATATGATTCAATTTCAAGCTCAATTTCAAAATATCATTTTTATATCACTTTTACTTAGTAATGTTCAAAGCTCGAATTAAGGTTTTTTTAAACAAAGCAATTTTCGGAATTCAATCATATCCCGATTTTAAATTCCAAAGTCTCCACTTAAATTATTTAACAATTTCTTTAACCAAAATTTATTTCAACATTCCAAACTCAAATTTTCAATAAATTCGATTTCTATAAATTCGATTTCTATTTATAACTTTTACATCAAACATTTAAATAAATTTCAAATCGACGATTTTAAAAATTATTAATTTAGCCAATTCGGTGTCCGTATATTATTTTCTATCCTATGGCCAAGTAATTATTTATTTCAATTAAATGTCAGGGATGAGTATATATTACTTAAATTAAATCACAGTATCATATGTATGCATAACAGGATATATATAAGCAAATAAACATCCAAACATTCAAATATCAACCAATAGCATCCATCGAAATACATCATCCAATAGGCAATACAATTCATGACAATTTCATAGTTATCGATGTCAGGTAATTAAATCGCAATTCAATTTCAATTTCAATTTTAATTTCAAATTTAACTGTCAATTTAATTTTCGACGGTTAATTCAAATGACAATTAAATTCTATCAAAAAACGACAAATAAAATTCATATCACTTCATAATATCAAATTTAACTAGCATAAAGATATTCAGTACGTTGTGAGCGTTATAAAACACTCACCTTGATTTTTACGATTTTAAATCAAATCGAACGACGCTCGATTTAACTTAAAATTTTCTCTAGCTCCAAATGATTCCAATCTAGATGCAATGCGAAGTGCTCAACAAAACGATTGCAACGCAATTCGTTTCGTAATTTTCCGACCTCGTATGACAAAGTTATGATAGTTTAAAGTTTATTCGAATTATAATATAATAAATTTACAATTTAATTTTTCTTTTCTAACCCGCTTTCAATCCCAATCCTTGATCACCCCAGCCCTAAATCCAAGCCGCACTTCATGCTCTTCTCCCTCCAACAACAGATAACGAATGCGACCTAGCTACCCATTGCTCACGAACAATCCATGGTGGCCGCACCACCATACGACGTCGAGAAGTTGATCGGAGACCGCCGAATGGAAGCTCGACTCAAGCTCGACCCACGCTAAGAACGACGTACATCTCGGCCCCTTCCTTGCCTCGGTTTTCGTGCATGAACGCACGACCTTCCGGCTCCAATTGTCGTTGATCGGCTACGAATTTCCCGATCATAGCCGTTGAAATTAAAGATCGCACTACCCTCTACGTTTTTGCAGTTGAAAACTTTTTGAATTTGTGAACGGATTCGAAGAATTTGAGGGGAGAAGACGAGAAATTTTCGGCCTTTGAATCTGTAGGAGGCGGCCGGCCATTTTTCTAGGGATAGGGTTTTATAAAAAAAAAATAAAAAAAAAAACCTAATGAAGTGCCTTTATAGAAAAACGACGAACTCTATTCATTCCGGATTTTTCGAACTCCGATTTATGCACGGTGACCAGCCCAGCGTTTCTAGGGTTTATCCCACGTTCCGAACACAATGGAACAGGTTTCAGAAGCTAATTTGATCGTCTGCACGAGTTACGGATATAAACGATCAAATTTAAATTAAACCGATTAAACGATTTTCTAGGCGTTTTGGCTTGCCCCGGACAAACGGTAAATCCGACTGACACAAAATTTGAAATCTTACAATAATTTCACGTTACGGATCCAATGAAACTGGTTTCGTCGAAATCTGAGACTGTTTGAAAAATGGCTATTTTAACTCGTCGATTAAATATTAAAATATTCAATTTTCACAAATTTACTTTTAATTCGATTTTAAAAGTTCTACAACATCATTCTAACTTTAATATTATAAAATAAAATTTTACAAATCATTTTTAATCATATTAAACCCGTTATTCAATTATCCAATAAATTCCAATTTTAAAATCTTATTAACTCTATTATAATCGCGATATAACTTACATTCACTTGGAAACCAAATTGAATCATATTAAATTAAATTTCAATTATTCACTCTATTTTCATATATTAAATTTCAATATCAAATTAATCATATCTAATTCGGAATTTAATTATTCAAATATTTATAATATTAAATTTAAACAAAACTTGATTATCTTAAATCGCTATCTTTTGAAATATTCAAACGAACTTATAAAATTTAACCTTTAAAACTAATTCACATCTTAGAACCCTATTTTCATTTTACAGTTATTCAATTATTCAATAAGTTTTGAATATTTAGTTTAAACAATTTACCTGTTCAATATTCAATATTTGACGGATTTCAATATTGGATTTTTAAATAAAAATTTCGTTATCAGTCGATTTACTATATTACATCAAATTAATTCCACATTATATTTAACTACAGTTAGAGATAATGCACTCAACTAATATATAAACTTTCATTTCAATTGCAATTGGTTCACAAATTCAATTGGACTAACTAAATGAATAGGTAACTTAAATAATTATCACCGTTAACTTTTAATTACTTATAAGTTTATTATTTTCAAACAAGTGTCACAATTACTTATACAATACAAATTCATTCAATTACCTTATTCAAAAATCATTATAAATTTCATAAAATCCTTTAAATACATTTAAACCAGAATATTATAAACTTCCATTTAAAAATATTTTTAAAACATTTCAGAAAAATATTATATAAACCATGGGTTTGTATATAGTTTCTAGCCTAGGTCAAGTGATACGGATATATATCATTTCAATCCGCAATTTTCAAAAAACCGGGTTCTATCATTTCAAACCCGCAATCCCAAGTTAAAAATAAATAATTAAACAAATAAATAAATAAATGAAAAAATTTATCGTTCAGGCCTATCATTTCAGCCTATAACGATCTCAAATTTACAGGGAACTTGCAGCGATTAACAGTAAATAAGCATTAAATAGTATAACTGCAATAATATTAAAATAAATAAACAACTGATGATGTGTCAATTAATAATGGGGTTTAACATCATACGCTTATATCACAGGCAGATAAAATTTAATAAAATAAATTACAATTACACTTGTGATAAATTCACAGATATATAGGTATATTTGTCTGGTGAGAAATACTCACTTTTTCGCTGCTGAAGATTCAAATAAAACAACGGTATATATCCCGAAAGAAATGAACAGAGGCACGATAAATCCAGCAGATGTGACACCTCAATTTCGAACTTGAAAAATAAACGAATAATAAATTACGTGATTATGAAGCGATCAAAGCAAAATTTAATAACAACCGGAACGAGATATATAAATTAAAAGATTTTTGACACCCGCAGCTTGACCACTCCATCACTCAATTTGTTCAACATCTCCAATCCTCTTCCCTTTCCAAATTTGTTATTTAAATGCTTTGGGAAAAATGCTTTGTAAAAAAATAAAAAATAATAATAAAATGCTTTGTTAAATCAAATAGGCTGAGTCTTGAAACAAAACGTTATTAGATTTTCATAAAAAAATACTTTGAAAAAAATGTATGCATGCACTTATGAAATGACAAGGTCATGTGATTTGTTTCACACGCAACTCATAAACCACAAATCATTTTCTAGGTTTGTCTCCATTACACACTTCCATTTGTTAAAATCTTCAAAGTGGCTCACGCATGCGAATTCACATGTCCACCAAAACTACAGGCGTATATGGTTTCTTCTCCAGTGATGCAAAAAATGAAAGATATTTATTTTGTTTGTTAACATTTTATTCAAAAGTGACACCCTTATTCAATTTCACGTGGCCACAACTACAGGGACGCAGGCTAATATGTTCTACAGCATGCAAAAGAAAGAAACTAGGCTAATTCCCTATATTACTGGACATGCACGGCAAGATCAAGAGGAAAGGAGATGCATACTTATCAGGGATGGCAACAACATACTTGAGATCGAGGTGGAGTAGTCGAGCATGGTGGAACGAGGAGAAGGAGCAAAATATGCAACGTGAAAAGCATGAGACGTAGAAATAAAAATAAAATAAAAGACAGATGTGTACCTTCAACACACGCATGCAAGAAAAGAAGGTGAAGCTCTCCAGGTTTGTAAAAATTGTTTTGAACGTGTGTTGTATAAATATAGGGGAAAGTCATGTTGATTTTAAGGATGAGAAAGATTTCAAGTAAGGAGAAAAATTTTATGCGTGAAAGAAAAAGGCAGGAAATCTTTGCATTTGAAATTCAACGTTAGAAAAAATGACTTCTTGCATTTTTAAGAGTGCGTACATTTCAAGTAACGGTTGAAAAAAAATGCGTAAAAGAAATTTGATTGATCCAAGATACTATTTCAAGAGAAACGTGCGTTGATTTAGATGAGCAAATAGACAGGAAGAATATAAATATTGATTTTTTTTATTTTAAAAAAGGCATGAGTTAATTGAGCACTGATTCATTACCAGATTATACACGGCTACCTGATTTTTATTAATTGAACGCAAATGGCTACGAAATTAAAGAAAAAGAAACGGGTAGTTAAAATTAGATTTTGGGATAATATTTTCAAATAATATTGAATGCGTTTATTTTATCCTTTTCGTTTGAACGTGTTATAAAAATAGAAAGCTGCATGATTTATTTCTTTAGAGATTTAGAAATTTTGTTCTCACAGGTAAGGGATAAGTTGCTTCCATTAAACGTTCATTCCCAGAGCTACAAATGAGATGCACGTTTCCAGTATTTAGATGAAGGGAATATGGAAAATATTTAGGAAGCAAGAGAAAACGAACGTGCCTAAATTTACGCGCTTAATTATAGGAAAGAAAAGAGGCAAGAATTAATTGTTGAGAATGGTAAAAGGAAATTACATATTATATACCTATTAACCAAATGAAGTTGTACATGGATTTGAATTTTTATAACCAGCATTGATTTCATGAGTTTGAACTTTTAGTGTAAAGAGGATATCATGTATTGCTTTTGGTAAAGGAAATGGCAATCAATTTACAGATAGCATTGATTTATAAAGAAACGGTAAATTTTATTAGACAATGATTTATATCAAATTTAAAGCAAATTAGACTTTGAAACAGTAAAGGAAATTAACAAATTTTGCTGCATTAAAAAGGGGCGTAAATCAAGTGATAAAATTTTGCAAGGAATAACGTACGTTCAAATTAAACTGAGAGTGAATGCGTTGATTCAAGGAAAGAAAGTGGCAAGCACTAAATATTTAGATGGCGTTGATTTAAGTGGAAGAAAACGTCACAAATTTATGGTTTGAACGTTTTTAAACAAATGTGTTTTATTTCTATTAATTCCACTTGTTAAGTTTTCAATTTACCCTATGGGTTTCCACTTTTTGATTTCTACCATTGGGACATCTAGCAATCTAGCCCCAATTCCCTAACTAATATTTTTAAATTAGTTAATTCCCTCTAATTGATTTCCATATTCTTCTAATCAATTAATTCCCCTTTAATTGCCTTTAATTGATTTCAATTGATTACCTTATCCCTTTTAATTAACCTGCTTAATTGATTTCAATTAATTACCATATTACCAATTAATTATCCTCCTTAATTGATTTCAATTAATTACCATATTCCTTTATGTCAATCAATATCCTTTAATTACATATTCAAATTTGGTTACTAACTTAATTAGTTAATTAACCCTTTTGGTTTAATTATCAATCATGCGACGTCTCACATTAATCCGCCCACTTTGTAGGCACTGGTAGCCGGACTGGTTACACGGGCAGATTTCTCCTACAAAATGGGGATTAACCTCGCGTCCTCATGCCATTAACCAAAAGAATTTACTTATTTATCTTTCATCAATTAACTTGCATTAATTATTCAATAAATTAATTCTGGTCAACAACTGAAATTTTACAATTAATTTCCATATTAATTGTCATTAACTCTATTTTAAAATATCCGTATATGCCTTTATTCAAGTTTTGAACTGCTAACTAGGAATAAGGTAGATTCATCAAATAAATTGATTGCAAGTTTCATTGTTTTAAATTGCTTAACAATGTTCACCACTAACATAATTAATATGTCAAAATTGACAATATTCCACCAACATGATTTGCATGTCATCACCTACCCAATTAACATAATTAATTAACCACTTTAATATGTTATAAATTTTCCCCTTTCATTATTTTTAGGGAATGGGTATAACAACAGATATTATGATAATATCCAAAAACATTTAGTTACCACTCACTTCATTATAAATTATAAAGGTTTTTTTTCTTCTTAAATTTAGTTACAAAAAATCTTATTAAATTAACGAGTTTAATTCTCTAAATTTACAGGTAATTACAATTCAAGTTATTGATTTGAAACTATGTTCCTCAGTGATGTTGTTTGAACTCGAATGTTTTAAACACCGATGATGACTTGGGTTTTTATACGGTTCAACTCCTTTAATTGTCGTTCAAATATATTTATTTGAATTCATCACTTTCTATGCTTTGGCCACTGATTTTCAAATGAATGCTTGTGATTTATGATGACCTTTTCAATACATATATTTTCTGACTGCTTCGTTATCACAGCTTTGGTTTCTGACTTGTTCAATTTCTTGGCCACCATGACTCTGACTTGATTTAAAAGTGCTGTTACATGACACTGTTACAATTTTTTGTGTTGACTTCTTCAACTTGATCAATTCCTTTTATCACTTTAACCCCCACGGCTTTGACTTTGTTATTTGATATTGTAAGATAGAAGTTCGATTCTTTTCTGGTTCTACTTGAGTTTTGTGATAATATTTACTTGTTCAATTCTGCCTTAACTTGTCGAACTGTTTATAAATTTTGTATCTCTGGCTTTGACTCGACTTGATACTCTATTGCTTGACTATATGCATTTCATTGTTGAACTTGGTAGCCTTGCATTTGTTATATTGTGTGTTATTTCATAAGCTTGTTCCTTTGAGTCAGTTTGCATTTGCTTCCATTGTATCTCATATTGCCTACTTCGTATGTACTTGTAAATGTTGAAGCTTGAACGGTACTAGTTTTGAAGCTTGTGCACACTAGAGTTTGTATTGGTCAGTCAAGTCTGCACTGTTTTATGATGAACTGAAATGTTGTCATGTGTACATTTTGTATATCATCAATCTTGTTGCTCTTTGTAATTATAGTCTTGACCATTTGACTGCTGCACATTTCCTGTGGGTCTGGTCTGGAGCAATTGTGTTGACATTGACCAATGGTTCATGTTGTACTTAGTTCTTGTTCGTTAGTCTTGTAATCTGGTTCAGGTTGCATTGCTTTGAGTCAACATGATGCCTAGATTTACTTGTATACTTCATGGTTGCATTCATTATTGGACTAGTCAGGTGCACTGTTTTCATGTGACTGATCTGGTTGCATATATGTTACTTGTTGTGGTCTTTTTTACATATCTGTTTGATTTTTGATAATTTACTTGTATTTCCATATGCTTGCTGATGCTCTGTACAAGCTTTGATTTGAGCTTGCATTATTTTCATGGTCATGCACTTGGTAGAGATGTTGTATGGTTGTTCAAGTTTGGTTTCAGTGGGTATGCACACATCTCTATTGCATCTGTAGTTGCTTCAATCTTCGATGATGTTGTGTTCATTGCTTCATGTTCTGGCCATTGTTTTACTCGTAGTTTGGTTACATATCTGGTCATTCGTATATAAGTCTGGTCGAAGCATTTTACTATTTGAACTTGTACTCGACTACTCATTGCTATAGTGTGTATATATATCTACATGTTGCCATTCACTTGTGTACCTGTACTCGTTTACTTTAGATAGTTGTCTGGTATGTCTGATTGCATGTATATATGTGCAAACATATGTATATATGAAGTCTGAAGGCATTTGTGGTGTTGTCTGCATATCAACTTGTAAATATTGAAGTTGTTGAGCTTCCTGTCACTTCGAGCCAGTTTATTGCTTTCACTGGACATATTTTGAAATTCATGTACATATTTATGTTATAGGTCGCAATCTTGAGTCTTGTGTAGTTTCATGTGTTGTTGTAGTTTAACTGCGCATTCTGCAATGCTTGGAGTCTTGAGACATTGATTTGTATCGCATGCACCTGAGTTGAACCTAGCTTTGGCTCAAGCTTGACCTTATACTCGTATCGTGATTTTATTTATATCGTGCTTGAGTTGAATCCAGCATCGGCTCGGGTTTGACCTTGTGCTCACATGTCCCTGTAGTTTTGTCAAGTGTATATCAGTATGCACGGCCTTGTGGCATGTACAGTGATACACTGTGCATGTCACAAGTTGTTCGTGTATGATGAATTCAAAATAAATAAGATGATGAACAACCTAAATAACCGAGGCAAATAATATTTTCAAAACACATTTTATTTTACACTGCAGAAATATTTCTTTTTCAATTTTACCGCGTCAGTGTGTATTTTGCAGATTGCTCAGATGCTGGATTCAATCTGGACTAGAGCTGAAGATAAATACGAGCGAATGAGTGATAAGTAGTGAGGTGCAAATGTAAATTAAAAATTGTGATGTAATCGAAATTGTATTGTAATTGAAATTGTGTATATATACAATGAGAGCTCAAATTTGTACCATTCAAAACTGTAATAAAATATTTTTTTGAATAAATATCTGCTTGAATTTAAAATCTTAGTTATTTATTTTGTTCAGCAAATATTTATTTAAATATGTGAAAATAAAATAGTGCATTAACAAATACATTCAAAAGAATATATATATATATATATATATATATATATATTATCATCAAACAAAAATCATATACTTGCATATTCAACAATGGTGAACATCCACCACAAAATTTAGGCAACACCGATAACCAAATGGACAAAATTTCATTGAATTGAAAATGATGATCCATCGTAATGGGAAGGCGCTATGATGAATCTCTCATATTCAGGGTGTCTGAAATTTTGCACTGGGATCTGCAAAAGGTGCGTTCTGAATAATATAGAACAATCAAACAAGCATGCTTTTGTTTAAGTTAACCAAAATAACACAATATATACAGCATGTCGATTTCCAAGAATAGCAGAACATAAGCATTCATGACAGAAATTTCATGCAAGCTAATATAAAGTTGTATTTTATAGACCTAATTTAGTCTGCTTCCAATGTCTAATTATCATGTCCCTACTAAAAATCCAACGCACGATTGATCGCGTAGCTGAGATACAGAGATTTGATCAGATCACATGTTCTACGTTGGAAAACATGAATTAAGAAACTATAGGTTTTAATGGCTTCGATTTACTATATGCTTACAACTATTGGTTTTATTTTACAATAAAAGGCACAAAACAACGATATAGTAAAATTTTGAAAATATTACTTTGAAAATATTACTTTATGAAAAAGACAATTTTGGTTGCACAGAGAGTAACCAGAGAAATGTTGGATGGAAAACAAAAATTAAGGATGAAGTTCGCTATGAACATGCGCTATTGATCAACGGTGACCAACTGACTTTCGAAAGAGAATATATTCTGTTTGTATATTATATAATTGGCCCACTTGCATAAAGAAAATTACATATCACTTCAAATTACTATTATTCTTCATTCATCCAATATCTCCTCGGTTTAAAAGGTTTCAAAACAATTTATTTTCTTCATGTTTTTTTCAAACATAAATCATAAGGTAGTCACTTGACCACCTCAGGTACAAGTTGCGTCCATCACTACATGCATACAAATACTCCATTTAATGAGTGATGCATGGTTAGGTTAACAAGAAGTATCACTGACCATGGCTTCATAACTACACGGTTAAATTACATGTGTATATTACTTGCATAATTCATATCGTTCCTTTAAATAGTTTGAAAGAGATCCTGCCCCTTGCATTGAGCGGCACAATATTTAATAAATATGCAAGAAGAAAATGGGGACTTTTTCCTCAACGGCTAAATTTTATGATTCATTTATTAGTACTTGTAACTTTAGAATATTAATATGTACCACTTTACCAACATCATACAAAATAGTAGTGTTCAGTTGTGTCATAGTTTTGGCATACTACATGTACCACTATTTGATTCAACGTACTCAACTCTCATCCAGTTTTACCTTGCATGAATTTTTCATAAGGAGAGAAATGTAAGATTCATCTAGGGGTAACATTGATGAAAGAAAAGACTAGCGTAGGGTTAAGAGGCCTTTGACACACATGTTAGTTTTCTTCTAATAATCGACCGACCAGTGACAATAGTAAGATATACAATCAAAATATGCATCTTTAAGTTATTTTTATGCAATAGAATCTATATATAAAAAATTTACACAAACAAACAATACAAATACCCTAAAACTCTGAGAAAGAACTTCATGACCAAGCAAGGTATAAAGTAAGAAACTAATTCACCAAAAATCTACTTATCAGACATTACATGTTTATTTATTGGAACAACAGAAAAGAAAATCATATGAAATACTATAACAGATAATAAGAAACATAGGCTGACAACAGTTAGTTACTTCCATTAACATTGCATTTTTTAGTGATGGTCTAATGCTTCATTATCAAAAGTTCGGAAAAGCAACAGACTTCGAATATAGCAGAAAATTGCAAAAAAACACATAATGAAATATGTAAAATAGGGATATACATCTGTCACTTTATCATACTGCCCACCCCTATCCTTAACCCACGCATGACCAAAAAAATTCATTTCACTTTACAGCTTTCCCGCTTTTAAAGAGATTGGTCATTGGAGTCCTAAAACCTCAAAAGAAACAGTTGCAAATTAGAAAGAATGGCCGGATTCAAAGTGATTGGTAACTAATATATGAGACAAAAAACATTCGGTAAACAATTTAGGGATAGGAAATCATATATTTTGCAAATGTTTGTCTATTGATACATTGCCTATGTACTATAATATGAAAGAATGAAAAGTATGAACTTTTTAGCCTTTGTTATATTGGTCTAACATTGATTCTTAGTTTTTTTATACTCACACCGTTGTTTGACGTAATCAATACATAAGACCATACTTTACCATTTAACTCATAAGAATTCCTTCAACATCTACTCTTGGTTTCTAGTTATCACACGATGCTAAGCCCGGAAAATCGAAATAAAAGAACTAGATTATGGAATTGATGCCAAGTCAATGAATATTAAAAATAAAATAACAATAATAATATAAAACAAAGCAGAGAATTACAGTGGTTGATGATGCATCACAAACGAAGAAATTATTCTACATGATAGCATATAATTTTTTTCATTAAAAAAATTACATGGTCAATCAACAGCTTTCAACCTAAGGAAGCTTTTGATCAATAGCTTTCGATCTAAAGAAGCTTTCAATCAGTAATAGCTTTCGATCTTAAAAAAAATATGAAGAAAGGAAATACGAATAAAGGGGAGCGGTAAACAGAATAAATTGATGCGTATCGAAATTTGGAGCGGTAAACAGAATATATACCAATGATGAAAGGAATAGTCACCCAATAGTTTGGAGCGGCGAGCTGCGACTTGCAATGTCAAACGATGAGGGTAGGGTTTTTTTAGATCGGAAATGAAATAAGGAAAGGGAAATGAAAAAAAAGCGGAAAGAAATTGCATAGAAAAAAAAGCGGTTGCAAAATCAAGTAGTAGCCCACGAACATAGTTGCTATTAGGCAGCGGTTTTATTTTTCATATTTTATTATGTAAGAGTAAAATCGAATCAAAAACTGGACCTTTCATAAAACGTTGCTACCTATTGCTGCAAAACCCAACTTTTCATGTAGTGTCTTAAAATGGCATCAACCCTTCGAAAGCAAGGTTTCGACACGTCCTTCCGCCATTCTCCAATGCACTACGTACCAACAGCTTGACACCATGTGCATTGCTTTCGAACGGGTTTGGCGGAGATATGGTGTTGGAAGGTTGCAAATGGAAGTAGCGAAGTAGTAAATTCAAGCAAAACTGATTTATGGCCTTTTCAAAGTAATATTTTTCCAACTAACTTGCCTTATTTGTCAAAATACAATTGGTTACCACTTTTTTTTTATCAAAAATCTTTTTCTAAAAGTGCTGCCGAATTTATCAATTAATTATTAGAAATATTTTAGCAATGAAGTCCTTCCCCTTAACAAAACAGTTAAGACATTTAAGTCTTCAAACCAAATTAATTTAATTTCCATAGTAAATCACTTAGGATCTTCAAAAATCTTCTTTATTCACTTTAATATGTTTTCTAACTTATATAAATTTCGAACCCAAAATACTTTATATATTTACCGTAATTAATTTTAAACACAAATTATCTATTTCTTCCATTCAAAATTCATAAATTATCCATAGTTTGGATTATTATGAAAATTTAAACTCAACTCCAAAAAAATGTTTATCATAACATATTAAATCCTCATGTCATTCAAAACCCATTTTACATGATTTTACTCTTAAAATAAAACCAAACATTTTACAAACATACTTGTTTAAACAAACATAGCATATAATCAAAGCATATCATCATTCAAATCATCCAATCATTTTTAAACTTTTAAATCCGAAATCGAAATGTTCGTTAAGACATAAATGAGATAGTTTCGATTATTATTCACCTTATTTGGACAAGGAACTTGAGATTTGATCTTGCTTAATTCTTCCTTGCTCGAATCCTTAGCTTTTAGTTGATTTTTGATCCCCTTTTCTCCTAGGGTTAAGGCCGACCTCGAAGCTCCTTTGTTTATGTTTTGATTTTATGAAAAACGTAAATAAGGTAAGGGTTTAGGGGTTATGGGGTTATGATATACGGCTATTTCTCATAATACCCTTGCCTTATTCTCTTGAGTAGTTAACTTATAAAACCATTTTATAAACTCATTCTTATGATTTCATTTAGTTAAGGCGCGACCACTATTTTAGTTTTCAAATCTCAATCCCTTTTATCACTCTGGTCTTTACATTATTGTATTTAATTTATCTAATTAAATCTCATAAATAATGTTATTTAAAATTAGGGATTTACAACATTCCTCTTTACGAAATGAATTAGGCGCACATCCCTTCGAATTCAGTATTATAAATTTAGTAGACGTAATTTATACCTTGTCCTGAACAATTTAAGTTGCACTATTAAAAATGTGATATATTTAGTAGATTTATCAGATTTCAGTTTCGTTTTCACCATTAAATCGTAAATTTTATTATCTTTCTATTAAGATCCATATAATATGTTTTGACAAAAAAAGTTATTTTCAGCGGCAAATATTTGCCGGGCAACAAATTTTTTTTTCTTATTTTGGACAGTTGTTAGGCAATCTAACAAATATTTGCATATTTGCCAGGCAACAATTTTTTATTTTTTTTGTTTTCAGCGGTTAGTAGGCAATCTGGCAAATATTTGCCAAGCAACATGGCAAATATTTGACTCTGAAAATAAATAAAAAAATTGTAAAAACATATTGTATATGGATCTTAATGGAAGTATAATAAAATTTGTGATTTAATGGTGAAAATGAAACTAAAATCTGATAGATCTACCAAAGATATCACGTTTTTAATATTGTAAATTAACTTCTCATAATAGCATATAGTTGTCTGGGTGGTACGGTATAAATTATTGCAACAAAATTTATAATGCTGAATTCGAAGGGAGTAAACTTATATTAATTTTGAAAAGTGGAGACATAACCCTAATTTCCACTATTAAAAATGCCTAAGCTTGAGCGCTTATATAATAAGCTCTCGAGCTTTAGGCTTTATTCAGTAAGCGTTTAAGGTTAAACGTTAGGCAACTTCAAGCAATTCAAACTCCTAATATTCAGATTCATGAGTATTAGTGCATCTCCAACTCCTAGAGTCTTTAGTATTTAGCTCGTGAATATTGAGTACTGAATTTGGGTGAAATTCTCCAACAGTCGGGCGTCAATTTAATAGGCACCCGACTTAAAACGCATATTAAATAGAAGCTTAAATCGCAAAAGTCTATTTAATAGGCATTTGAGCTCAAGATCCAATGAAATAGACATTTAACAATTAATATTTTATTTCATAAAAGATTTGTGGGTGTCTATAAATAGGAGCCTACGAAATTGCGTCTATGAAGTAAACGTCTGAACTTTAGGCGTTTATTTAATAAACGTCTGGAGATGTATAAATTTTATACGAAAGTCCGACGTCCGCCTCGATTCGAAACGATAAAGTATCTGATTCGTGTCTGTCTGATTCTCATGTAGAACAAGAAAAAATCTATAAAAATATATCCGTTTGAGATTGTTCTATAATTTCTTATTGTTTGAACATTGTACGTCCGTTGTCTAACTCGTACGAATAATGTTCGAACTTAGATTTTTTTCTGGTCATATCCGTTCAAATCTCTTATAGGACTGATCACGAACAAACCTTCGTAGGTCAAGTCCATCCTGTTTACACCCCTGCCTATTAAACAGGCATCTGGATCAATTCATGATTCTTATTTGACCCCTGAAGATGCTATTAACCCCAGGTTTTCACACTGAAAGCGATTTCGACAAAGCAAAGTCAGCATGCTCTAATGTTGTAACATACCATTATTGGCATCAAAGGCAAAAAAAGAAAACGAGAGGTAGTGCTCCTCTAAAATGAAAATAGGCGGGCCCGGGTCCGGGCCTCATTATCGAACCCAGTTTCATGCCAGCTTGCTGTAGCTAAATCACGAAAACAACATCTCACGTTGTCCTGTCTAAATCACAACTGAACAGTATAGCTGTACTCCTCTACTAACATTAGTTAACAGTCACGCCAATTGACTGTTGCACAAGTAAGATTCCAATTTAAGCAGATTCAACATCAGAGATTTGAATTCTGACAAAAAAAAATACAGATTCGATTTCTACCATGAGTTTTTCTATTTTACATGAACTTAAAAAAAATACGGAAACTTGAATTAACGATAACATACCCTTTTCAGAAGTTTAGCATAAGTAAAAAAAAAGAAAAAAACAACGTCAAACATATTATAGAGTACAATGCAATGAACTATTGCAATTATGCTTCACGTGCATAACAAATTTATGTTGAGCAAAGAACAACAAACCAAACGTTTCTCTTCTCTATACACCACCACTTGGTACATAAATCTCTCTCTCTCTAATCTCTAATATATCAAAGTATCAACAAAACAATATAATAATAAACACTAATATATTATTACATGTACCCCTTTTAAGTTATTCAAGTAAACAAATTTGCAAGGGGATTCACTTCTCTTTTATTGTTTCTTACTTTGCACTTCCTTCTTCGTTAATCTTGCAATTGACATGTCCTGAACTTCGAACTTTGACCAAATGTTCCCAGCATATTGCATGCCACTTCCAACAATTTACCTGCAATTAAATAGTAACCCTGTCAATGAATACCCAAAAATCTGAAATTTGTCCGCATCCGTATCAAAAATACAGATAAATATTCGATATCCGAAAAACAGGATACAGATGCACATCTAAAAATTATCCGTTCTGTTTTTTTTCAAGATTATAGATTATACTATGTATATTTTAATACAATAAAATATATGTATTATAACTGTCAATGGATACCCAAAAAATTCGGAATCCATCCGCATCCGAAAAACGGATAAATATCTGATATACCAAAAAAAGAATGCGGATGCGGATATGAAGACATCTGCATCAGAAAATTATCCGTTCGGTATTTGTCAAGATTATAGTTCAAATTATGTGTATTTTAGTGCAATGTAATATATTCGTTTATTACTTTATAAAGTTAGCAGTTTATACTATTTGCACTTAATATTTATTAACTGCTCGAAACTATTTCTTATCATCATATTTGTTAATTCTTAACACTTTTACAATCAATGGGATTGAAAAATATTTATGTTAAACTAATTTATTTATTTTATAATTCTTGAGTTATCGATCGTTAGCGGATAGTATTATCCGATATTCGTCCGTATCCACGGATGTGAATATCCGATATCTAAAAATGATTTCGGATGCGGATATGACACCATCCGCATCCGAAAACATCCGTTGACAAGCCTAATATGTATTTATTTTATTAAATTAATAGTTTATATTATATGCATAATGCATATCAATTGCTCAAAGCTATTCATTATTATCAAATTAGTTGATTTTCCACACTTTTATAAACTTATGTTCAATCAAAAATTTATAATGTTTGTTAATTTATCAATCGTTGACGGATAGAATAATTATTCGATATCTACCTATATCTGTGAATGCGGATATCCGAAAATGATTTCGAATGCAGATACGGCTACGACACTATACGCATCCGAAGGGCCTAGATTATAAGTACATTTACCATGGCATAAATATTTTGTTTAAAAATTGTTCTATGCTTTAGATTGTGATGAAACAAAAGGTTCAAAAATTTGATCTTTTTGTCAGTATGTATGTTAAAAAAATGGAGCTAATAACCTAATAGAAATAAAGCTAGACCGGACGAAGACATTGCCAAAGTCACATGTATGTTTTAAACTGGACACACCTAATGCCAGCTATATATGAAAGTGATAGCTCATCATATTGCTTGAAAACGAGAGGAATTAGTCTTATGTAGTTTTAAATTGTATTATATTAAGACATATCAGGTGGCAAGTAATACTATGCCAATAAACTTCACCTTGAATAATATTCTATTAGCCAACTAACATAATTTATATAATATAATATATAGTTATACAATAATAATTACCATCTCTTTGAGAGGTGCACTTTTTTTATAACTATTACCTCAATAAGACGCTAAAAAATTTAATATCCAAACATCCCATTGTACGATTCATTTAGCATTATGATACGTGACAATTTCAATTTTTTTTCTTTAATACTGCATTTACCAAAAACACAACAGCAGCCATTAATGCCAAAGCCTTACAATCGCTTTGTGGCAACGTGAAGTCAACAAAATTGTTGAGCATTTAAGATGCATGAGAATTAAAAAGATTAGCATTTGAAAGAATATGTAATTTAGAGTGAGGATGAACATAGGGTTCAAAAGAAAATTAATATAGAAGATTTTAATTTTAATCTAGCACAATACTACCATTAAAAAAATTAATTAATGAATTAGATGCATGAAAAATGATATGTTATAATTAAGAAATTCAACACCACTGTTAGATGCATGAAAAATGATATGTTGTGATTAAGAATTCAACACTAATGTTAGATGCATGAAAAATGATATGCTATAATTAAGAAATGGAACAGTAATGTTAGATGCATGAAAAATGATATGCTATAATGAAGAAATTCAACAGTAATGTTAGATGCATTAAAAGTGGTGTTATAATTAAGAAATTCAACTAAAATGTCAGATGCATGAAAAAGAAATTAAACACTAATGTCAGATGCATGAAAAATGATATGTTACAATTAAGAAATTCAACAATAATGTTAAAAACATTTTGAAAAAATTAAATGAACGTCCATGACCACCACCGACAAAACACATTGGAAACCTGGCATCACATGCAACGTCCAGCATCAATTAATTATTCTCCCTAAACTTTTCAGAAAGTCATATCGTGCGTTTCACCTCCGGTAATCTCACCCCCAACCTAATTGGTAAAGTTCATCGGAATCCAAACTCCGGCAATAAGAAATCTAACTACTAGCATTTGTCTTAAGCCACAAATAATTCAAGAAAACAGAGTTAAATAAGAATCAAACTTACCTCTCCTTCTGGATGTTGCAACAGCCTTCTTCTCCTTCACCACCTCCTTCTCTTTCTTCACCACTTCCTCCTCCGGAAACAAAACCGCATCGATTCCTTGCACTGAAATCCTCCCATCAGTGTAAATATCGGGATCAAACAAATACCCTGCTCCTTCGCCTTCACCGAACCTCACTGACCCATCCGCCTCCCTGGCCACCACTTTCATCGGAACCCTCAACGTATCATACTTCAATTTCCCGAACCTCCTCACTGCATTATACATGCTTTCCTCCGTCTGGTACTCCGGAATCAAATGATAGTATACTATCTGCTCCGGCGCCCCTTCCTCGCTCAACTGCTCCGCCGTCAGCTTTGCCATCGCCTCATCGTTCGGCGCCAAAACAGTCAACACATACCCCTCCGAAACCAGCCTCCCCATCTCAGTAGCTAATGACGTCAGATTCACTAAAATGTCCGCAAACTCGTTGTACCCTCCGTAAAGGATTAATGTGTGAATGAAATCTTTGACTTGAGAGTGACCATCAAAATGGTGGGTTCCGGAACCCGGCCCTGGGGCTGGCGCCGGTGCGATGGACGGGCCCGGCGCTAAGGCGTCGTAGATCGGTAAAACTGGTGCAGATCCAGGTAGTACCGGCGGAGCCGGCTTTTTCAACCTGTGAGTGCGTGGATCTACTAATGGAGCACCAGTTGGTAAGACTGCAGCGATTGATGCTAGGCTACGTCTATTGTTGAAGTCCTCTTGTACCGATCGGGGAATCCAGATCCGGTCAATTCCGTGGATGACGCCGTCCGGTCTGACGACGTCGTCCGGTCGAGTGACTGCAGCCGGATCTAGCTTGATTTCGTACCCCGATAAGGATTTGTGGTTGCTGTTAAGTTTAGGGTTTTGGAGAAGACCGAAATGCAGTTTGGACGGGATGACGTGGTAGAGGAGGAGCGATTGGAGCGACTTCAAATTGCCCGGTTCGAGGAGGAAACGTTTGAACTCCGGGTCAAGATCGCGTTCCAGAGCTTCATTCTTGGGCGCGAAAATCGTGAGGTTGCGGACTGCGATTTCGTTTTCTAAGGTTTGGAGAAGAAGAGCTTTTTCGATGAGTTCAGATAGCTCCGTGTAGTGGGTGGAGTCCAGAAGAGCCACCAGAACGGAGTTCGAATTGACGGCGGTAGAGGGCAATGTGGGTGCTGACGTAGCAACGTAGATGCTTAGAACGAAGAGGAATATGGTGGATTTTACGGCGGCGGACGCCGGAAAAGCCATGGAATGAAACAATTCTTTGAATGTTTTAATATTTCTTTAGTTAAAGAAAGAGAAGAAGAATTTAAGTGGAGGTGGATATAAAGAGCGTAGTTGAAATGGGAATTAAATGGGCTTCGATGACCGACACGTGGCTTCATCTGGTGCGTTGAGACAGGTTGGTTGGGGTGTAGAGTGGGGACCGCTGAGTTTTCGTCGGCGACAAAGTTAGATTTAATTAACTCTTCACTGTTGTGAAATTCCAAATTTGACCCTAACAGGTTTGACACACGTGTAATGTATTGAAGGGTAAAAATGTAGTTGTGGAAGGCAGGTGCAGTTATTCTTTTCTTCGAGGGTATTAGGTAATAGGGATGGGTTAAATTACATGAATGACCTTGGGGAAAAGAGGTAATGCTGAAGCGTGTCTTTACGGTCAAGAGAAGATGACAGCCTATCTGACTGAACTGGACCACCCACTGGAATATGAGGGGTAGTATGGTCATTCTCAAAAGTTCAAGTTTACGCGTAAAGTTTTCAGTGCCATGCTGTCATTGTTGTTAGTTTATAATTTTGAGTAGCCCATGTTTTTTATATTTTATACAACAATACAACAGTATTAAATATAAAATGTAATTTAAAATTTTAATTTCATAAAGTAGGTTTTGTTGGGGTATTTCCCTCTTCAAATTTAGTCCATACACCCTAACCTTCGAATTTGGCGACAAGGACAAAAAAAAAGTATATATATCTTTCTCTCTTCAAATCACGTTTTCAAAACCGTCGGTACTTACCAACATAACTATATCCGTTGCTGGTGCTCAATCCAGCCTACCGTTGTTGCCATCTAGACGCTTCCACAATCACAACTTAAACCCTAATGCTCTAACCATCATTTTAATAAGCATATTTAAACTCTCGGCCTAGCAAACATAGCCATGTATTTTTTTTCAACTACTACACCATCCACATCCTTCACCACACTATGACGCAATTCATAAAATACAATACCATGAAAAAAAAATAGTAATATAGTTCATAAATCGCTACTACAGTACATAAATGCAACTATAAAAGAACATTGCGAGCTAAAATACACATTTCATCTAGAAAACGCTATTTCTGCTCATAAGAAGCTATTACAATTCATAAACTGCTAGTATAATTAATAAAATGCTAATATGAAATAACATTGTGAGCTAATACACACAAAAAAATATCTATAAATGCTACTACGGTTCATATAATCCTAATATAAAATAGCATTATAGAAGAAAAATAAAAATAATTAAATTATTTTTTAGAAAATTATAAAATAGTACCAGATAGTATCATCACTGTAGTTATCTTCTTCCCCAATTTGAAACCGGTCCTCTATAATCACTATGCAGTGACTCGTAAAATTTATACCTAGCAATTTAAATAGTTAAACCATTAATTAAACAACGAAGGAAAAAAAAGGTGCAATTTAAATAATCAAGGCACAAAACTATTACTATTGCGTAGAGGAGACTTTTACAATCGAGACGGACTATAAACTTGCTATGTTTGGAGTTACGAAGAAAGAGTCTAATGACCCTTAATTTTCGACTTTCGAAAATCGACATCAATTCGTTCACTGTATAACATAACGAGTAATCGAGTGCTAGAAATACCAGAGCATTAGGTGTAAAGAAGAAAAAGATAGAAGAGCATAGAAACAACAACACAGAATCTCACAATCGTGTGGAAAAAATATAATATATAATAACAGATTTTATACAAAAGAATCTGTACCCGTTAATAAACACACACACGCAATCATCAAAGTGCAACAATTAGCAATCAAATCTGGATAGTTATAATAAATTGCTCTTACAAATACTGAACATTTTGTTTAACACACACATCAAGATATAAATCAAGTACGCGATATACGTCTGAAATCCTCCAGCTCGTCTCTTGAGCTCCGTAGCATCCTAACCTGAATCTATAATACTCATTCTGACCCGAGCAAAATAATAAAATAACACCCGAGTTGGTCTGGAAAACCAGCGTGAGAAAACACACTCAATTTGAATTTATTACAGATATCAAAATCCTTTGAAAACAAAGTTATCTCGTAAGACCACGCCATAAATAAATACGACAGGTTTTTACATTACAATAACCAATACATTTTATATCAAAGTCGTCTGATCTTATAATAGTGTTTGTAGTAAGTAAATTAGAAAATTGCTGAAATGCTTGCATCTCACGTTTCAGCATACTTGGACACAATCAAAACCATACAGGCTCGTAGTTTATATTGGATTCCATACAATGACTGCGCAACTGGGGAACCACCAGTCACGGTACACCTCTAGAAAAATGTATTGATGACCTCGCCAGGATCCCCTGCCAACGTAGGACTGACCTGCCCCTAACATGGATAGTACCGAATATGTTATCACCTCGGGTATTCCCATCCTTATCGAGCGCTCTCTTGTCCATGCACAACCATGTCCACAATTTTATTATATCTGATGATATCTAGAAAAGTGAAAATATATCCTAATTGGGTGCGACCTAATTAACTTGTCTGCATCTTCCCTGTTTAGTCATTCCTAGTTGATCAGGCTTGAGGCTACGTTTTACCTTTAGAATAACATTCATACTTG
This sequence comes from Allium cepa, assembly GCA_030765085.1. Classification (NCBI taxonomy): domain Eukaryota; kingdom Viridiplantae; phylum Streptophyta; class Magnoliopsida; order Asparagales; family Amaryllidaceae; genus Allium; species Allium cepa. Next base: position 504,852,805 of record CM060945.1, read on the forward strand.
GAATGCTAACACTGCCTTCCAGGCAAGCAATGCAATGATAGCATTCATCCGTACAAGTTGTTCTGGATCTGAACAAACCGAATCTCCTTCAAGATCACCATCTCCATTATCTTTGAGATGTCACAATTCAGAACGCACAAATTAGATCGAAGTGGTCTTTGATAATTAAATCTGATATCGGTCTCTTCAAAACGATCAACGATTTTGACCAGATTTGATAGTCGGTTATTTATCTATCAAATAACATCCATAAGCAGTCACTAAGCCTTATTTTATAAATCTTCAAAACATTCATTCAAAAAAATCTCTACAAATATATATATATATATATATATATATATATATATATATATATATATTCGAAACTCTTCCAGTATTTCCAACGTTTCAAACAATTTCAAATCCTTATATACTTAATGGGATATTTTCAATCCACATCGAATTTAGAAATATTCCCAAGCTCCATTCTTCTATTCAAGACTTGAAAAATATTTTTATAATAAAATCACGTATTTAAAAATATTTCATATCCTTCCAGTCCAATACTTTGGAAATATTTATAAGTATATTTTTACTCTAAAATCATTTTATTCCCAATACTTAGGAAAATATTCCATTTATTTTCTATTTCTCAAAATCCTTTACAATGGAATTGTAAATCCCTTAATTCATTTATAACGGATTCTATAAGTCCCCAAAATTCATTAATTAATTTTCCTTCAATATTTCCAAATCGATTACACTTGTCTATAATTCCAACTACCCATTTCTAACTTCCTTTATGAATCTAATTCATCTTTTGAAGTTTCTCCTATTTCAACGATCTAGAAATTTTCTTAAATTTTCCAGATTTCCAATTCAAGATTTCTCTTATAAAAGTCATATCCGTTATATAACCCCGTTTACAAATCTCGAGAGAATTTATAAATAAATTAAAATCATTTCAAAACTCTCTCTATATATAATATGTATTTTTAAAGAATATTAATTTATTTTTAAAATAGGTTTAAGTGATTATTTAAAATATCAAAACACTTTAAATAAACATTAATAACTCATTTCCAAATCCTTTTTAAATAAACTAATCGATCTGCAAAGCTTATTATAAAAATTAGAATTCATCTCAATAAATATTAAATATTTGCATACTAATTTTTTTCGAAAATATTTTAATCTAAATAATAATTTTAAAACTACATAGTTTAATAAATATGAATCTCATTGAAAACAATTTTAATTTCCCCACAAAAATTTATTTGAAAATCCAATATTCCAATTTCAATTTATAAATCCGTCTCGATTAATATCACATCGGTTAGATCTCAATTTCATAATTATTCTCGCATTAAAAAATAGATTCCACTATTTCTTTTCCAAAAAACGTTTTCCAGAACTCGATATAGATTCATATTGTAAATTTATATTTACAATTCATCAATTGATATTGTTTTTTCCTCACTTATAAACATCGTTTATAAATCTATAAACCCTTTGAGTTTCACTTGTTTATAAAATTAATATCATCTATAAAATCTCATTTATAAATCCATTTCTTAATAAATTCCATTTATATTTCAAATCTATTTTTAATATCGATTTCATCTCCTTTTCATATTGTTTCATAATATCATTTACAAATCCCTTTATATGATTTATTTTGAAAATCTCTATTTCAAACAATTTACGAATAATTAAGTACAACCAAAATCAATTCTTTTTATCTAATTCAATTTCCTTTAAAATAACCCAAATTCTAATATAAATATTTTTATATCAAAAATTCCTTTTAATTCCTTCAAATTTAAAAATAATATTTATGGTATTTAAAATACCAAAATTAAGGCCAGTGCTACTATAACATCTAAACATTCAAATCACACAACAATCTATAATAGATTATTCAACTCCATCATATATTACTATATGTGAAAAACAATCAACATAAATTTAAGGAATCCAGTTGGATCCGTCCAACTTGTTTCCGTGTATCCACAGATGTTAAATAACATAAAAATACCAATACCGCTTCAAGGCGGGATATCGCGGTAATATAGGATCAGCTGCTATTATGCAGGGCGCGTAGGGTCTTATTCGCTCCAATCGGCGGGAATATATCCAACTACTTTAGGGTGGCTGGGTCTGAAACTAGGTCGGCTTGAAATTTCTACTTTATTCTATTCAAAATATATTGTGTTACGTACCTCAAAATCCTGAACCCCTATCGAGGCGTGCCGTCTGGCATTTCGAATGTTATACTCCTATTCCGAATGACATAGAACAAGTCTCGAGACCTGATTCGATCATATGCGGAAGATAACATTATAAATTGACTATTTAAATTAAATTCAATTAAATTATTGCTATGCGTTTTCAGATCGCACGACCAAATGGTAAATTCAAACGCTATGAAATTTGAATCCGATAAAAAAACACTATTGCGGATCCAATGGAACTGGTTTCGTCGAATTTTGAGAATGTGCCCTAGTTCGTTATGTAAACGCGTCGATTAAATCGACGATTTCCAAAATTGACGAAATCACTTGAAATTTCAGTTTGAAAAAACTTACTCGGTCAATTCTAATTCAAATAGAATTTATATCAGCATTAAAAATTGTTTCGATTCAAATTCAACCCTATTTTCAATTATTCACCAATTCCGTATTGTGATAAATCACTATATTTGAAATTTAAATTCATTTTCTAATTTCAAATAAAATCTTCATATTCGGAAATCAATTTCTATTGCAAACCCAATAATTAAAATCATTTAAATATTCAAAATCAAACGATGAAAAATCCGGGTCGTTGCATTCCTTCTTCCTTAAAAGAATTTCGTTCCCAAAATTGCTAAGGTAGAAAAATGCTTCAAACTCATTAACTTATCAAAACCCACTTAATGAAATTCGATATTCACTTTTCTAATCTTTTAATTACAACCAAAACAATTACTTTTTCATTTCTAAACCTAAATCCTTTATTTCAAGTAAAGTTGCAATCCAATTTTAGTTAGCAAAAATTTTCCAACACCCTAAATTTCCGAAATTTTTTGGCATTCTCCCTTGAACAGAGAGCCTTTTGCAATATGAAAAAAATGATAAAAATATTTACATCGACCCGCACGGTCGGAAACACAATATATATCACTATTTATATCATCACTGTATTTAATCCGAAAACGTACCTTTATTTAGTGTTTTAAAGCGAGCGAGCTTGCTTTATATTCAATTTCGCAACCCAAATCTAGCCCAATAGTCTCCTTGTACCTGTACTTAAAAACATAAGTACCAAAACATGAAAATTTAATAACATTTCATTTATTTAATTAGTTAAACACATCATTTGCAAAACCTAACATTTAATGCATGTATTTGTAAGCAATTCAGGGTTCCAACATTAACTTGGTTACTTTCATTCGATTTATATACCATTTGATTCACTTTCGAACGATTCAAAAAAAAATTGTGCATCAAATGAATATTCACACGATTATAATCATATCTATTTCAATTTGATTCCAAATGAATTTATCAATTGTCTATTAATTCGTATTCATTCTATTCACAAAAATCTTGTTTGCTTAATTTTATATCCAACAACAAATTTTATTTGCAATCCATTTCATATTCACATCCAATATATTTATATTCGCTTCAAATAATATCCCAATGCCCTATTCAATTTATTTACACTTAAACTGAATTCATTTATAACTTAAGTCATCACCATTTCAATATTCAACTTACTAACCAATTCATCTAATTAGTTACTTCCATTTTCCAATTTATAATTAGTTTTTTATTTCAAAATCACCCATGTAGTTGGCTTGAGTAAAAATTCATTTTATAATTCAAATTTGGATTTCATTTTGAAGATTAAGCTCACTTCCCTTAGTTCATTCCATCAAAATTATTTCTTATTACAAACATTTTATACCATTGCTTAAGTTTATATATACAACTTTAAACCTAAGTTCACATTCACTTTAATCGCTCAATACTTCCAATTAAAATTCAATTCACTAATTTATTAGTCTAATTAGTTCACTTGAAATTTATTTGAGTCAAATTCCATTCAAATATTTATATTAACTTAAGTAAATTTGTTGCCATACAAACACTTCAACTATATACTTAAGCTCGTTTTTATTGTAATCAATTTCGATCCCACTTAATTTTACTTAAGTCCAATTCTTCTTTTCAAGATTAAATTTCTAATCCGATTCCATTTTGTCGATGCTTACTCGAGTATATAAAAATTATTATCATTTTTTCCTTTCTTACCAAAGATTTATACTTATATTTTAAGTGTATATTTATTCTTTCCAAAATTTATAAACTATAGTTACATAGTCACTTTACAATCCAAGTTTATAATTTAAATTCAATTTTCATTTAACTTATCTCAAGTTAAAGTCTAAGCCATGCAAATTTTCTTTTACATATTCAATTTTATTTAACTTGCATAAGTTAAATTTTAACTTCATATTGAAATTTACAGTTCCATGTTATAATTTCAAGAACATATCTTCTTTTGGTTTCACTAATAGTTTAAATGGAAATTCCAAAATTCAAATGCCCATTTTTGTTTCAAATCATTTTGATATATATACATATGCTACAAAGCAAAACCCTGGTGTGTGTGTGTGTGTATAACTCTGTTTTAACAAACCATTTCCTTAGAATTTTCAAAATCAACTTGGTTTCATTCAAAAAAAATTCCTACGGAATTTTCGAAACAACATTTGTTTTTCCAACAAAAATCTCCATCTACTATGGTAGCAAACCCGTCACTTAGACACTTGAAAATGAAGACTTGTGTTGCGACCATCATCACCAAAATTATTTTCCAACGACTGAAGTGAGTTGAGTGCTTCCTTACTTTCAAAATCTATTTAAATCCAATTCTCTATTCAAAAATATCTCCAAAATAATACTCCATTGTTTTTTCAACCACTTCGGAAAAAAATTCCAAAACGTCTGAGATTTCAAAATTCCAAAAAACTTAGTTCAAAACCGTTTAAAACATTTCTCAAAGCTTCTGGGATTTTAAATTTTCGAATTCTGGTTTAAATCCATTTTAATTATTCATTTGTATGGCTCATAGTTATACAATTTTCATTTGGTTATATATAACCATTTCAATATAATCTTGTTTTGATTATAATAATGTCAACCAAACACACCAATATACTATAATAATTTCTAGAAAATCATTTTTTTATATGAAAATGTAGTTTGGGTAAAATTATTTCATTTATTCGCTTCAAAACCATACTGTGTCGGTTTACCGTGTTCAAGTATTTAGAAACCCCTATCGAATTTGTGGCATCCCACTATTCGACCATAATTATAGGCCACTCAACAGATAAAACAACACAATATAAAAGAATTTATATTCATTGACAAATACGCACTCATATCTATTAATACACTCAAACTTATTCTAGGGTACTACTGACCCTATCTCTAATGAGTAATCCCCACCAAAGCCAAGGTTCTCGCTTGACCTTCAGCTCTGATACCAACTGTAATGGCCTGTAATTTTCGACATTCGAAAATTGACATCAATACGTTCACTGTATAGCATGACGAGTAATCGAGTGTCGAAAATACTAGATCATTAGGGGCAAAGAAGAAAACGATAGAAGAGAATAGAAACAACAATACAGAATCTCACAATTGCAGTGGAACAAAATATAATACATAATAACAGATTTTATACAAAAGAATTTATAGCTGTTAATACACACACACACAATCATCAGAGTACAACAATCAATAATCAAATCTGGATAGTTATAATAACTTGTTGTTACAAATGCTGAACATTCAGTTTAACACACAACGAATATAAATAAAGTACGTGATATACCTCTGAAATCCTCCAGCTAGTCTCCTAAGCTCCGTAGCATCCTAACATAAATCTGTAATACTCAGTATGACCCTATCATTATAATAAAATAACACCCGAGTTAGTCTGGAAAACCAACATAAGAAAACGCACTCAATTTGAATTTATTATAGTTATCAAAATCCTTTGGAAACAAAGGTATCTCGTAAGACCATGCTACAAATAAATACAATGGTTTTTTATCTTACAATAACCAAAACATTTTATATCAAAATCATCTGATATTATAATAGTGTCTATAGAAAGTAAAGTACAAAATAGTTGAAATGCTTGCATCTCATGTTTCAGCATAGTTGGAAACAATTAAAATCGTACATGCTCGTAGTGGATATTGGATTCCATACAATGACTGGGCTACTGGGGTACCTACGACCTGCCACAATACACCCCTAGAAAAATGTACCGAGGACCTCGCTTGGATCCCCTACCAACAAAGGATCGGTCTACCCCTAACCTGGATAGTATCGAATATGTTATCACCCCGGGTGTTCCCACACTTATCGAGCGCTCTCTTGTCCATGCACAACCATATCCATAGTTATATTATATCCGAGGGTATCTAGAAGAGTGATAACATACCCTAATTGGGTGCGACACACTTAGCCCTACTGCACCACCCATGTTTTTGTCATTCTCGGTTGATGAGGCTTGAGGCTACGTTTTGCCTTGAGAATAGCATTCATACTTGGAATTCTAACACTGCCTTCCAGGCAAGCAATGCAATGATGGCATTCATCCATACAAGTTGTTCTAGGTCTAAACAAACCGAATCTCCTTCAAGATCATCATCTCCATTATCTTTGAGATATCACAATTCTAAATGTACAAATCGAATCGAAGTGGTTTTCGGATAATTAAATTCGATCTTCGTCTCTTCGAAATGATCAACGAATTTGGCCGGATTTGATAGCTCCATCATGTATTACCATATATGAAAAACAATCAATATAAATTTGAGGAATCCATTTGGATACCTCCAACCTATTTTCCTACATCCACAGGTGTTAAATAACATAAAAATATCAAACCTGCTTCAAGGCGGGATATAGCGGTAATATAGGGTCATCCGGTATTATGCGGGGTGCATATGGTCTTATATGCTTTAATCGGCGGGAATATATCCAACTACTGATATATATACTAATATATATATATATATATAACATTCAACGGATAATAATATATTAATTCAACCAAGCATCCAATAATTAATTTAAATTATTATAAATTTAATCCAATAATTCTAAATGAGTGAGATTTACTCACCTTGATTTTTATTTGCAATCCATTCCAATTTAATCTAAAATCCTGGCTGACTCCAAAAATCTCTAAACCAATTCTAGAATGTAGCCTACATCCCTACGAATCCAAGACTGCCAGCTTCATACAATTCTGACCTCGAATAACATGTTTATTAAATTTTCCGTATCGATTTTCAATTAAAATTAATTTAATTAATTACTTAATCTATAAAATTAAATTTCCATATTAACTTTTAAAATTTAAAATCTTAATTACTATACTACCTCAGTCGCCCGACCTCCCACTTCATTACTATCATCACTTAATAGTTGTTCCAAACCTTCTTCTTGCCATAGCTCCAGCAACCTATCATGATAATGCCAAAACGATAATGCTAACGTCACCCTTCATCCAAGCTCCACTGCCTCGACACCTCCATGCTTGGTCCGGCCTTGCCTACCCCACGTGCGACAAGGAACCTTGCTCACGACCTAGAAAAATAATCACGACCCCAAAAACTGATTGCACTTCACCCCATCACGGCTAAAGCTGCCTCTTGACCCCCAAAAGCCAAAGCCAAGCTTCGGTTCACCAACTCCCTTCAATTCCTGGTAGCTCGAAACCCGAGCATTGACCATGTTGCCCCTCCAAGCAACTGTCGCCCATTGCAAACTCCGTTTTCCCCTTCTTCGCCATCACGATCGCTTCAGTAGCAGACACTCTCACGCGTATCAGTCACGTTCATCTCCTCATTTTTTGTTCTAAACGAATTCGAATTCGTTTCCCTTTTTTGTTAACTTGATTACGCTGGAAAAAATAATGAACAAGAAGGAGACTTTCGTGATTTAAAAAAAAGAAAAGGGTAAGTATGATATAGGTAGGGCGACGGCAGTATTTAGGGTGGCTGCGCCTGAAACTAGGTCGTCTGCAATTTGAAATTTCTACTTTATTTTATTTTAAATATCTTGTTTACGTACCTCAAAATTCTGAACCCCTATCGAGACATGACACCTAACATTTCTAATGTTATACCCCTATTTCAAACAAAATGGAACAAGTCTCGAGACCTCGTTCGATCGTATGCCGAAGATAGCCTTTTAAATCGATTATTTAAATTAAATTCAATTAAATTATTTCTGGACATTTTTAGATCACACGACTAAACAGTAAATTCAAACGCTATGAAATTTGAAATCCAATAATAAGATATTATTATGGATCCAATGAAACTAGTTTTGTCGAATTCCAGGACTGTGTCCTGGATCGCTATTTTAACGCGTCGATTAAATCGACGATTTCAAAAATTGAAGAAATCACTTGAGATTTTAGTTTAAAACATTTACTAACTCAATTCTAATTCAAATAGAATTTACATCAGCACTAGAAATAGTTTCGATTCAAATTCAACCTTATTTTCAAGTATTCACCAATTATGTATTGCGATAAATCCCTATATTTGAAACTTAAATTTATTTTATAATTTCAGCTAAAATCTTCATATTCAGAAACCAATTTCTATTCCAAACCGAATAATTAAAATCATTTAAATACTCAAAATCAAACGATGGAAAATCCGGGTCGTTACATTGAGTTATGGCCAAAAGAAATTGAATAAAAAGAGAAAGATTTTCGACAATTAGCAGATTTAGCATAACCCATCTTAATTGATTTCATCCTGATTTAAATTGATAAATGTAACAACCTACACATTGATGAGCCTGATTTTTTGACTAAATCAAAAATCCAAGTCCATTAAGGTATGAATCGTTGATGTTGGTAACATGTAATAAACATAAGTCTATCAAAGAGCTATCTATACGAACTCATAATGGAATAGTGAAATATAATAAAACATATATACTAACTAAGGCTACTACCTTGCAACCAATATTATTCCTTGGATATCTATATGCCTTATCAATGCAAAGCATGAGTGAGAAGACCTGTCCCTTCACCATTCCCATCTTGTACCAGTATTATGTCCCTATAAATCTATCATGTGTGTTGTAATGAGAAGGAGGTTAGAACAATGTTTTGGTGACTGTTAATTGCATACTTTATCCATAAGACTAGTTTATGCCGATTGATTTCCATTTAATTGTTATGTCTAGTATTTACGGATTAGTCATTTAATTCCATATGCGCGTAGGATATATCTTACTTCAAGGTAAGAGAGAGAGAGAGAGAGAGTGTGTGTGAGCATCGTCATACTCCCAAAAAGGAAATCCCTTCGCAACGTAATCGACGGTCAACCAGTCCTAACTACGAAGGTCGTCGACTCCTAGTTATGGCTTTATAATTTAATTAATTGTATCACTACCGCATCTCGAAGACTTATTTAAGGGTTAACTAGCTAACCTCCAACCAAATAAGCAAGCAACCTAAATTTAAGGTCAGTACATATCCCATACGGACTCTACACCAATAAGAAGCGTAATCTGTAAAGGCTTAACCTAAGTCTTTGCTAACGATTGCTCGGACCGCTGATGGTCTGACCTTTGCTTAGCCCTACTACACAAATACTAATTTATCAATAAAGTTGACATATCTCGAAACCCAAATCCCTTTTAGAATTTCCTAACGCAAATCAAGGAAAATGCCCACTCTCGGTTGCTTAATACCTCAGATTCGGAACTCAAGCAGACCTCGCTTTTCCAGTTAGGCACTGTCATAGTTTATTTAAGGCTTCTTAAAGAGGGAAGAGGCAGACATAATGGCCATTTAATACCCCAACCCCAAAGTGAACTCCTTGACCACCTTAAAGGTACTTAGTCATTTAATACATCAAATCCAAGGTGAACCCCTTTGTATATTTTCCCAATCTATATGCGAACGTATATCTCCTACATGTCCTATAGTTGGATATGTCCCACATCAGTAAACGTATACACAATTGCTGGCAGCCCCTTGCGTAGGGCAGACTTCTGTTGTGTAACTCTACTGACCTCGCATCCCAACCCTTAAACCATGTCATTTATAATTAATCTAAATATTGAGCTAGCCCACTAATTCAAACCCAATGCAAACATATTATTGTGGCCATTGTTATCCGGCTTTTAAACCCAGCAAAAATCAAAGGAACCTGGAATAGCTTCATCGAGTCAAAATAGATCAAGAGCCAGTCAAAAGGACTAGAAGAACCAAACAAGAAGATTAAAGAAAAAGAAAGCAAAAACATGCTAAGGTGATGGATCGCTAGCGATCCATCACCCATGGATCGCTAGCGATCCATCACCCATGGATCGCCAGAGATCCATAAAATTTACTCGTGGGTCCACCAATCCTCTTGCATCATGACCTAATAGGTATTCTAATAATGATGGCTAAGTTTAATGGAATTCCAAGCTAGTTAGATCGATAAGTGAGCATTCGTCTAATTCAATCAGCAGTCCAATGCAACCAGTGTATGGATCATCATCAAAACAAGGCAATTAGCTACGAAATTACATAGAGAGCACCAACATGGCACAAAAAATGCACTCCAAAAGACATAGTCCAAAAATCCACTAAGTACATGGATCGCTAGCGATCCATACACTATGGATCGCCAGCGATCCATATGATTGTGCCAGATTGCCATGAAGTTTAAAGAAGAGTATAAAGTAAAGCATCATAAGCAGTTAAATCGTCGGCAACCCAAAAGCTATGGATCGCTCAGATTGACTTGGTTCGCTGTGAAATTTTCAGCACACCTTCATATGTTCGTTTGTAAGCATTTGGCATGGCGTCCTAGTGCAATATCTTTCCAAACCCTATAAATACAATCCTACCTGCAACATAAACATGATCTTCTAGACTGACAGCTGAAACTATGCAAAGACTAATATTCACTCTTCTCTTTCCATACAACAATCATCTACAGGGTTCACTGTGATTTTCCAGTGAACTCTAACACTAGTGACTTGATCTAACTTACAAGATTCAGTCACACTGTAATCAGATTCAGCTTGTAGTTGCACTCAGTCGATAATAAAAGTTATAAAGTGGACGTAGGCTTCATTAGCAGCCCAACCACTATAAAAATCTCTTGTTCATTTACTCTTTTCTGCAATTTACTATTGCTTTTTCTATTTTATTTGCCTTGATAAATAAGGCTGGTGCTTTTATACTCAACCTAGGGTATTGATACATTTTTTGGGTAAACATTTTGGTACTTTCACTGATAACCCAACTCAGGAAAGATCTAGCTATCTACTTTGGAGAAGAGACATATCATCAGAAAAATGAAGCAAAATGGTGCTAATGTAGGAGATCAGGTGCCAGGATCCTCTAATCAACACGAAGTTGTAACTAGAGATGAATTGAATAAAATGGTTGACAAAAACAATCAGAAAGTGGAAAACGGTCAGAGAGCTCTTATAGACAAACTGGATGCCCTCTTGACCTTATAATCACATCCTGCTCCAAGAACAATTGCAGAACCTACGGGTGTCGCAGAACAAGAAAATTCTTCCGTTTCTGGCCTAACCAAAGGAATGGGAAGCAGTTTCGAAAAGGAATGATAGCAGAAACCATGGGAATCAACATAGTAGGAAATAAAAGCACTCCACCGACGGTGAGACAACCAGCTACGAACTTAAATCTCGGAGCGAAGACCCTACAAGGGGATATAGACATGGACCTCTCCGATTAAGAAGATGGAGAGCAACTTAATGAAGGCAAGTTGAAAGGAAATGCCAATGCATTCAATAACACCGGGGATATCCAAACTGCCCCCAATCAGGCCAACCGCAGTGTAACTTCCCCTATCTTGAGGTCCGAAGCTAAGTGCTATAGATGCTACAGTTATTCATAGTATTAACTTACGCTAATAAAATACGGTAATGTTAGTCCATAATATCAGAAGCACATGAATATGAAATAAAATCATAGATTCAAAAGAAAACTTTACTATTACATTGCAAAATCATGTTTCAGATTCCATTACATAATCCCAAAACGATTCTCAGGTTTTGATCAAATATAATTATTACAAAATACACCATGAGCGACATATGAAGATGCACCCTTGGATGATCAGAGTACTAAATAGACATATCAGTCTTAATACATCACAACAGAAATAAAACTAAATAGCTCCTACATAGCTAGCTTTTCCACCTGCACTCTTCGAAAGCTTTATTCGTCCAACATACTAAACCTGAAAAACCTTAACTTTCAATCAACTCAAATTAATTTTTAGCACCCGAAGTTTAAGGGGAAAACATAAACTTTGAGTCAGACATAAATCCTGGTGTGAACAATAATATACATCTCGGTTTTATGATATTAAGTGAGAATACGTTGTTTAGCAGAACGGATTTCCTCTCACCAATATCCTTTTAGAACTTATCTTTTGCAAATAACAACCCTGTAATCAAAATGATTAAAGCACTCATTGCAATATCATATATGCAAATAAATCAGGTGATAAAATGGACCATCTGTCCGAACAATATAGTTTTGTTTGACTAACTACTAACCTTTGGCTGACTCGAGCCTACTAGACATAATAAATAATCTAACTTCTGTTAGATGCACTTCTGAATGGTCTGTCCCTAACTTACTTCTCCCATGGTCAACCGATCCTATTAGTTTTGCATGCTCACCAATAACATATCTTTACTCTGTATATTCCTTTCTGTGTATAACATCATTTTAGTCTTATATGTGACAAAGGCCTACCCATTAGAATTTTGGACTTATATTAGCTAGGGGCTACTAGCTAAAGTATATGGCACGACCTTTTACCAGTCCCATCTGGTATTCTAATATCTAAGTCATTTACTTAGAATCAACTTCCCCATTAAATTTTCCTTGAAAATATTTCTTCCAAACCGATTTAATCCTTTAAATCATACTTAAACAAGGAAAATATACTCTTTGCTCTACTCAAATTTCTTTTCCATGTTATATATATTTTACTCAAAACAACGTTGATGAAATATATTGAGGGTTATCTATCCCTCCAAAATAAGTTAAAAACCCCTTTCAAATTAAAGATCTTAGGCCATAAAGCTAAGGCAAACCATTCGAAACCTTTGCTTAAAAACTTTAAACTACCCTTTCGAATCCATTAAAAGTACCCCATTCAAAATATATAACTACTATACCTTGAAACGCTAGGCCAAAAGGCATACCTTTCGAAAACTTTATAACAACCTTTCAAACTCATTGAAGGTATCACTTCGAAACCTTTATAAACCTTAAACATCCTCTTTTCAAAACTCTTTAAACTTGCCTTTCGAAATCATTTGAAAATCTTCCATTTAAAATACTTTAAGTACCTTTCAAAACCATTGGGGGAACCTCCCCTTCGAAACCTTTATCATATACCTTTCGAAATCAATAAGGTCCTTTACTTAAAACAAGCTTTTCGAAAGCATTGAGTTCAAGTAAAAGCTTGTGGAATCATAGTTTCGAAACCATTTAAAACATTCCTTTCAAAACCTTCGGGTTTATTTTTCAATAGAACAAAGGGTCTTAAAAGAACTAATTTGAAAGCACTCTTTCGAAAGTAATTTCCTAAGTAAAAGAACATGGAAGGTTTCGACACTGGCCCTTTTGAAAGCATGGAGAAGCGGCTTCTTATTTAAAAGCAAGCATCCTTTCGAAACCAATGTTTGACTCAACTGGGTCGAAAGGTAGAATGCGGAAGCAAGTGTTTTGGCCCAGTCGAAAGCTCGTTCAAAACAAAAAAGCGGGTCTATTTAAAGCCATATTAAAACCCTTTCGAAACCTGTCTTTTGAAAGCAAAGCAAGTGGCATCTCTTTTGAAAGAAAACAAGCTCTTGACCCCTTCGAAAGAATGTTTCGACCCTAACTTGCTTATTTGTCATCATATGATTGGTTTCCAATTTCTTTTACAAAAATATTTTCTAAAAATTTCTATCGAATTCAGTATTTTATAATTTAAAACATTTAACAAATTGCTCCTTCTCTTATTTTAAACATATAAAACATTGAAGTCACATACCTTAAATAATTTTATATACTTAATAAAACTCTTAGGAAAATTCTCCAAAAATTCCAATAAATCATTTTTTATATGTTTTCTAACATATTTAAATTTCTGACCCAAAGGTAACATATAATAACCGAAATTAATTTAAACCCAATTTAACCATTTTCTTCACTAGAAATTCATAATAAATTCACAATATTTCAGAAAATTATAAAACTTGAAACCCATCTCTAAAATAATGTATCTGACCTTATAACAAAAACGCAAGTCATTTGGATGTCATTTCATAAGTTTTTCAAATCTATTCTTTTCATACAATCTATACGAAATAGCCTAAATCATCAGCGAGCATATATATCCACTTAAACAATCAAAACATGGAAAATCATTTGCAAAAAACACAGGTCTTATCTATAAACCGAAAACTATATATATATATATATATATATATATATATATATATGAGATGTAATCTATTATTCACCTTTAGCTTATGTTAAAGAGGTTGGGATTTGCTTTAGAACTAATTTGATTAATGTAACAACCCGCAAATCCATACCCCTTGAGTCAACACTATTCTACAACAAACAACTCAAGTTGCACAGAAATACGAACCATTAGGGTTTAAGAAGAAGAGGTAGAAGAAGAGAAAACAAAATCAACATCAGAATCTAACCATCGCAGCGGAATAAAATATAATAGAGAATAAATAATCTTTACTCAAAATCAAATATATCTGTTTACATATATTACATCATCAGAGTACATCAATCACAGCTCACATCAATAACATACAATGGATACATAACAACTCAACACAGCGGAAGTATATATATATATATAAGTACGAGAGTACGTATCGTCATCCAGCTCGTCTCCTGAGCCCACAGCATCATATCCTGAATCCTATAATACTCGGTCTGACCCGAGCATTACAGTTAAATAACACCCGAGTCAGTCTGGAATACCAGCGTGAGAAAATCACACCCAATTGATTATTAAAGTTTCAAAAATCCTTTGAAAAAAAAGCATCTCGTAAGACCACTCCACAAATAAACATGTCGGGTTTTTACCTTACGATAGCTAAAACAATTTTTATAGAAATCCTCTGATATTATAATAGGGTCTATATACAAATACTTATAAAATAGCCGAAATTGTTACATCTATTAAATTCCAGCTACTAGCCACAAAAGTGGGTAATACAAACAAAACTCGTACAAGGCTCGTAGGGAGAATGGATTTCCAACAATGACCAGGCACTGGGGTACCACCTGTCACAGTACGGGGCCTAGATCACCATACCGAGGATTACTCCCTTCATCCCCTGCAATACAAGGCCGGAACCATTCCTTACTGAACAGTCCCGAACAAGATAAACCCCGTGGTTGGCGTGACCAACCACCCACTAAGCCGAAATAAATAAGGGACATCTAGACAGGGGAATTATCTTGTCCTGCTTGGGCATGACCCACCTAACCTTGCTGCATATCCCCTGATTTTCAGTCATTCCCATTTGATGAGGCTTGAGGCTAAGCGTTACCTTTTAGAACGTTTTCACTTAGAATGCCCATCGTCCACCTGACGATGTTTCGCAAGCATTCGTCCATACAAGTCCGTCCCGGGTTCGAACGGAACCGAAGGCACTAGTCCTACTACATCCATTTTGGAAATATCCTCAGGATTAGTAGCGACTAGCCCTTGCACTTCACTGCTCCATCTTCGACTCCGTACACGTTTTTCGCACGAAACGTACAAATCGGATCGAAGTGGTTTTCGAGAAATAAATCTCGATCCCGGTCTCTTCGAAACGATCAACGTATTGTCCATTTTTGATAGTCGGTTATTTAACTATCAATTAATGTTCACAAACATCCATCCAACAATAAATAATTTTCCAAATTTTTTTATTAATCCCAAAATATCTTTGCAAGATAAAATTTCCAATTTCAACCCCTTTGAAAACAGTTTCAAACCATATTCCTTTACGGAATAAATTTCCCAAATATTTCTATTTCCACTGAAGCACCAAGTACATACTTTAGATTTTTAATAAATTTAAAAGCACTTTATTATAAAATATACTTTATAATATTATAATTAAAACCTCTTTAATACTTATAAATATATACTTTGGGAATAGTTAAAATAAAACCACTTTATAAAATATAAACTAATATCTTCATCCTTTTAAAATAATACAAAAAAATCACTTTCATATAATTATTACATAAATAAATTTTAAAACCATTTCTTTAGAAGTTATTATTTAGAAATAATAAATTTTCCAAAACCTGCTTCTTTTAAAACATCATTAAAAACCTTTGCTTATATTTTAAATTGCTTTGAAAATCGTACTTGGCTATTTCGGGAAATACTCTTCTCTTTCCCATCCTTTAAAATAAATCTCCATTTATCTTTAAACAAATTTACCATTTCTTTAATAAATTCACACCTTGAATTTATATTTCCAAATCCACTTCACATTTATAAACCCAGTTTATAAATTTCGAAATCTCATTTTTCTTTAATTTCAAATTCCAGACACTTAAGTAAATTCACAATTAATTTCTAATTTACTTCACTTTGAAATAAATTTATTCACTTTCTTTATTTGTTCCAAAACCTATTAACTTTAGGATTTCTATTTCTTATTTATGATCTAAACCTTTTTATTGAAAATGCCAATTCATATTTTTATATCTCTACGGTATCTTTTAATTAACTTAAAAGTTTAGATTAAAAAAAAAAATTCTTTATTCCCTATTCTTTTAATAATATCACTTTAAGCTTTAAAATTTATTATCCTTCAGGATATTCAAATTTCCCTTTTTTTTTTTATACTCAGGATTTATTTATTTGAACTGTTAAAAGAATTACTTTTGTTTTTCTTCTAATTCACCTTTCTATTTATTTGAATTCTCTATAATTGATTTACTTCAACTTTACTCTTTTTTTTCTTTTCAAAAATCCGAGTTTATAGATTTGGATAACTCAATATACCAAAATATTCAATCCAATCATATCATCCTATACTTCATACATTCATCATAGGATATCAAATATTCATAGCATAGAATATCAAATAAATCTAAATAATTTTTTTGAGGAATCCAGTTGGATCCCTCCAACCTGTTTTCCCTGCATCCACAGATGTTAGCACAACATAAAATACCAATCCCACATCGAGGTGGAATATCGCGGTATATGGGATTGAATATAATATTATCCGCTATATAAATGCGTGAAATCAATTATTCCAAGATGTAATATATACTATAATATAGCATATCAATCAATTCAACCATTCATCCAATTATTTAAATTTAACCATTTAAATTTAAATAAAAAAAATTAACTGAGTGAGATTAACTCACCTTTGAGGTTATATATGCAATCCATTCCAAACTGCTCGTTTCTTCATAATTTTGACCTTGAATAAATATTATGATTTTATTAATATTTGAACTGATTGAACAATTAACTTCCATTTAATAGATGGAGTTACTAATTATTAAGTTAAAACTAATTCCTTTTAATACATTATTTTAGTAATCAAAATAGTTGAATAAATCCATTAAACAAATAATTCTCTGTAATACATTATCTTAAATAACTGGTTAAGTGAGAATATGTATTTGAAATTCCCTTTAGAAATTATTTACTTACACAAATATATCTATATATATTACTAAATCCAATGTTTTTTTTTTATATAACTCTTCAATATGTAGAATTTTTATTTCCAAATCCGTATAAGTATGGCTTAGTTTAACTAGTCAAATATGTCCTTAATCTGAAAAGAAATGATAATAAACAGACCTTTCTTTTCTGTACAAATAAAAATGGTAATTAACTTTATTAAGTTCATAAAACAAACCTCTTTTTATTTCCTATATCGATATATATTCAATTAGATTAGATCGAACAATACCTCACTGCCCTGAATACGAACCACACACCCACGACATCACCACTGCCGACATCAACTTGGCCCCAACAATACTTTAGACGTCGACTTCCTGAATTTCATGAACCCCAACTCCTATGCCTTCACGAACGACGACGCATCGCTCCTAACTTCGCAACATCGAAATTCGCATCTCCAGGTACGAGCATTCGACGCCGCGCGAGCTCCCACCGAGCTAAACCCAGTTTAACAAGCCGCGAGCTCAAACACGATTCGTTGAGGACATGGTGATTCATCTAGGGTTTTCGAACGAAGATCACGGCCTGGAACCAACAAGGCCTTGCTCGCGCCTGGGGTTTCGAATTGAAGACAAATGGGGATTCCTCTCCTCTGATTTCATAAAGTTCGAACAAGTGGTGAACTAAAAGGAAATTGACAATTTCATTTCCTAACCTGTTCGGCCATTTTTTTTTAAGAAGGAGGATTCGATTTGAACAAATGAAGAGAACGAACATTATTTTTCTTCTCTTGGTTGTGTGATTTTAAAAGGATAATGAAGGGGAACAAGGCTTCCTTTAAAAGCTTCTCTTTTTATTATTATTATTCTTTTTCTTCTTTTGGTTTGAACGAAATTATTCTGTTTGAACAAAGAAAAATATCTACCATCTTCCGTATTATTAATATAAACCTTTCAAGCCTTCAAATTAATTTTCTACGGGCTTAAAACTTCAGATTCAACATTTAGCATAATTGAAAATTATTTAATTCAATAATTTGATTATCAATAATTAGTGATATTGGAATTCAAGTTAAAATTTAACATTTAAATATTCAAAATCAATTTAATATTCCAATTCCAGGTGCTCAAAAATTCTGGGTCGTCACATTCCTCCCCCCTTAAAAGAATTTCGTCCCCGAAATTACTAGTTAGGAAGAATGGTCCAATACCCATCTACTTATCCCCAACATCAAACAATTCAACATCTAACTACCTTTTTATAAAAGACCCATTATCATTCTTATTAACTTCTCAACTTCCCATAGTTTCAAACTATATTGTTTGTTTTACCATTCAAGTTTCAATTTAAAACCAAAATTTGAATTATCAAATTTTTCTCAAAATTTTTCTAACTCCCTAAATTTTCGAAAAATTTCGCCAGCGTCTCCTTTGCACGGCTAGCTCGGTACAACTACAAAATGGCTCTACGGCCTCCCAAATCCAAAAAGAAAACAAAAAGGCCAAGTGGCTCAATCCAAATCCAAATCAAATTCCATACCAAAATGTACATGCGTACCTTTTGTCGGGTAATTCAAATTTATCTCTTGAAATCAAATCCAATTTCCTTTTCCTTTTTATAATACCTGCATATCATGCTTAGCACTAATATCCAATCACAATATCCCAAGACATTTTATCGACTTTTCACAGAATGTCAATATCTATTCATTTCAATATTATCTTAGATTATATTTGTAATATCAATTTCCAATCTAGAATTTACCATTCCTTTCTTAAGTTAGTATAAACATTTTATATGTTTCTTATCCTTATTTCTCTTTACCTCTTTTAGTTTATGTCTATTTCTATTCAAATCGATTTCCACATTACATATGTATTTCATTTATTTTCAATTTTGAACTTTTAAATTTTATCCTTCATTTATAACTAATTTAAGTCATTACTTTAATTAGTTTCATTTACTAACTTATTTTAGTTTCCAATTCTAAATAGTTTTGTCGTTAACAAAATTTTCCAAAATTTTCATAAAAATTTCTAACTCCCAAAATTTCTGAAAATTTTTGGCAGAGTCCCCTTTGTACGGAGGAGCTTTTGCAATTTGACAAAAGAGATAAATATATATACATCGACCCACACGGTCGGAAAAACCAAAAACAGTTCATATTTCCTATTTTTATTGCGTAGGCGTACCTTATTTAGCATTTTAAGCAAGCAGCTTATTATTTTTAGCATATAGCACTACCAAATCCAGCCTCATGGCTTCCAGGTACCTGTACTTACTCAGTTTAAACTTGTAAGTGTCAAATATAAGAAGTTTAACACATTTCACTAACTTGCAATAGTTAAAACATATAAATTCTAAAAGAAATTCACACCAAACATTTTTCCATAAGCAACTTCTACAATTTCCATGTTAATTCACTGTTTCAAATTTATTTATAAACCATTTTTATGTAATTTGAATGGTTTTCAATTCAATTGCTTACTTTTAATTTATTCATAAGCAAATTGAACTCATATTTAATTCAATTGCTTTCAAAATCAATTTATTTCACTTCTATCAACTCATAGAAATTTTAATTACTTCCATTTAGATCCAATGATATTTATTCTATGCAAATTTGACAAGATCTATGTGAACAACCAAATATTTATGTTTTATAACCAGTTTAAATGGATTTCAACTCGATTTATACTTAATCCTATTTCATTCTCAAATTTATTCACAATCTAAATATTCTCATTTCAATATATATCAAATTTTGAATACATTCACTTGCATTTTATTAACCAAACTAGTTCATCCAAAACTATTAACAGTTTAGGTTCATCTTCATTACTAATTAAATTCCCTTTTATCTTAATCCATTCACAGTCATTTATTCAGCTCGACACATTCCATTAAATTCCATTTTAAATCTATTTATTTACATTTTATTCCCTATTTGTTTATTCCAAACTATTTTATTTAGCTCGAAGACAATCCAAGCTATTTCATTCAATAACCATTTCATTTATATTCATGATCTATTCATTTGTATTTCATTTAAAACCATTCTATTTTTCTCATTGACTCCAAGTTAAATGGTTTACAATTATTTATTCTGGAATTCCATTCCATTAATATTAGTTAATACTCATCGAATTTTATTTCGATTAACAATTTATTTTCACTTAATTTAAATCCAACCCAATATCATTAAACTTGGTTCAAGTTGAATTCAATTCAACTCTCCTCCATTCATTTAGCTTAAGTCAATTTACTTCCATTTATTCGAATTTTATACTTAAGCTCATTTCCATCTTACAAGTATATTTTCTCTTTTATACTCAGCTTGACTCAATTTATTACAGAGCCATATCCAATTTATTTCCACATATTTGGATTTTATTTGCAATTTATACCATTACTATTTTAAATCCAGATCCATTTTTTTTTCGAAACATTCCCAATTTTTTTTTTATTTGTTAACACTTCAAGTTAAATTTTAATTGATAACCCAAGTTCTGATTTCACCATTTACATTTTAACTTACCATCCAATTTATTAACTTACATTGCAATTTGGTTCACAAATCATTTAATTAATTGCAAGGCCACTTTCCATTATATTTTCTTCATCGACAATGTAATTCGAATTTAATTATAACTTGAGTTTTATTTTCAAACCTCATCATAAACTCACAATTCAATTTCATTAACTAATTTATTATCCAATTAGTTCTCCCATTATTCATAATCCAACACTTGAAATTTTATTTAAAATATCACTCCATTTAATTTTCTTAAGTTCAATATTTATTTTATACTTCAAGTTTGGATCCTCATTTCATTTTTCAATTTATCAAAATATTGATTTTGGGCATTGTATTCCATTTTCAATTTAATTTTAACTCAGATTTATTTAATCCAATTCGATTTCAACTTATTCAATCAATCTCAATCCAATCAAATCTTTATTTCCAAATCCAAGTTAATTCCATTTTTAACTTTTCTTTAAAATTTAAGTTCCAACATTCAAAGCTTATATTCCATTTCTGATTTAAAAATCATCTCAATTTATAAGCTTACAACTTATCTCATCAGAATTTTATACACTCGGCTTTTGTCTTCAAATCATTTTGGAATCTCCAATATCCCAAATCACACTTCTCAAATTTTTTTAAACCAATCCTGGTTTTATTCCTAACAAATTTCCTTTAGAATTTCAAAAACAACTTGCTTTTCTAAACAAAATCAATTTGGTAGCATTACATCACTTAGAAATTCGAAAACGAATACTGATGATGCGGCCGTCATCATCAGAATTATTTTCCAATAATCCAAGTGATTTCAATGCTATATTACTTTCAAAATCCATTTAAAACAGATTTCCATTCAGAAATATCTTCAAAACAATGCTATCATTTATCTTCAAAACACTTCCAAATTTTCGGGATTTAACTTTCCAAATCCTGCTTAAATCAATTTTTTTTTTTTTTATAATTCATTTGCATAGCTTATGTTCATACAAATTCTCGTTTGATTATATTTCAATTTATAATTTTACATTTATAATTCATATTTACAAATTTCATTTTATCATGAATTTGTTTCCGTAAACTTTGTTTATTTTCAATTTCTAGTTAAATTTTCATTTAGCAATGATAATACTTTAATATTATCATTTCTAACATCCAAGCAACCATATAATAGCTATATAGTTTACCAAAAACTTTCTTCATATCAAAAATATATTTTTGGGTAAAATTATTTCATTTATCCATATTGAAAACAATACCGTGTCGATTGTTCTATTCAAGTGTTTAGAAACCCCTTCGATACAGTTTTCGAGGCTGTGCCAACGAAGGTTCATATACCACTCAATAAACCAATCAACACAATATAAAACCATTTTATATTCACTAACAAATACGCGCTCATATCTATTAATACGCTCAAACTCATTATAGAGTACTACGGACTCTAATTTATGAGTAATTCCCACCAGAGCCAAGGTTATCACCAACCTAAGCTCTGATACCAAGTGTAACGACCACAAATCCATACCCCTTGAGCCAACACTATTCTACAACAAACAACTCAAGTTGCACAGAAATACGAACTATTAGGGTTTAAGAAGAAGAGGTAGAAGAAGAGAAAACAAAATCAACATCAGAATCTAACCATCGCAGCGGAATAAAATATAATAGAGAATAAATAATCTTTACTCAAAATCAAATATATCTGTTTACATATATTACATCATCAGAGTACATCAATCACAGCTCACATCAATAACATACAATGGATACATAACAACTCAACACAGCGGAAGTATATATATATATATAAGTACGAGAGTACGTATCGTCATCCAGCTCGTCTCCTGAGCCCACAGCATCATATCCTGAATCCTATAATACTCGGTCTGACCCGAGCATTACAGTTAAATAACACCCGAGTCAGTCTGGAATACCAGCGTGAGAAAATCACACCCAATTGATTATTAAAGTTTCAAAAATCGTTTGAAAACAAAAGCATCTCGTAAGACCACGCCACAAATAAACATCTCGGGTTTTTACCTTACGATAGCTAAAACAATTTTTATAGAAATCCTCTGATATTATAATAGGGTCTATATACAAATACTTATAAAATAGCCGAAATTGTTACATCTATTAAATTCCAGCTACTAGCCACAAAAGTGGGTAATACAAACAAAACTCGTACAAGGCTCGTAGGGAGAATGGATTTCCAACAATGACTAGGCACTGGGGTACCACCTGTCACAGTACGTGGCCTAGATCACCGTACCGAGGATTACTCCTTTCATCCCCTGCAACACAAGGCCAGAACCATTCCTTACTGAACAGTCCCGAACAAGATAAACCCCGTGGTTGGCGCGACCAACCACCCACTAAGCCGAAATAAATAAGGGACATCTAGACAGGGGAATTATCTTGTCCTGCTTGGGCATGACCCACCTAACCTTGCTGCATATCCCCTGATTTTCAGTCATTCCCATTTGATGAGGCTTGAGGCTAAGCGTTACCTTTTAGAACGTTTTCACTTAGAATGCCCATCGTCCACCTGACGATGTTTCGCAAGCATTCGTCCATACAAGTCCGTCCCGGGTTCGAACGGAACCGAAGGCACTAGTCCTACTACATCCATTTTGGAAATATCCTCAGGATTAGTAGCGACTAGCCCTTGCACTTCACTGCTCCATCTTCGACTCCGTACACGTTTTTCGCACGAAACGTACAAATCGGATCGAAGTGGTTTTCGAGAAATAAATCTCGATCCCGGTCTCTTCGAAACGATCAACGTATTGTCCATTTTTGATAGTCGGTTATTTAACTATCAATTAATGTTCACAAACATCCATCCAACAATAAATAATTTTCCAAATTTTTTTATTAATCCCAAAATATCTTTGCAAGAAAAATTTCCAATTTCAACCCCTTTGAAAACAGTTTCAAACCATATTCCTTTACGAAATAAATTTCCCAAATATTTCTATTTCCACTGAAGCACCAAGTACATACTTTAGATTTTTAATAAATTTAAAAGCACTTTATTATAAAATATACTTTATAATATTATAATTAAAACCTCTTTAATACTTATAAATATATACTTTGGGAATAGTTAAAATAAAACCACTTTATAAAATATAAACTAATATCTTCATCCTTTTAAAATAATACAAAAAAATCACTTTCATATAATTATTACATAAATAAATTTTAAAACCATTTCTTTAGAAGTTATTATTTATAAATAATAAATTTTCCAAAACCTGCTTCTTTTAAAACATCATTAAAAACCTTTGCTTATATTTTAAATTGCTTTGAAAATCGTACTTGGCTATTTCGGGAAATACTCTTCTCTTTCCCATCCTTTAAAATAAATCTCCATTTATCTTTAAACAAATTTACCATTTCTTTAATAAATTCACACCTTGAATTTATATTTCCAAATCCACTTCACATTTATAAACCCAGTTTATAAATTTCAAAATCTCATTTTTCTTTAATTTCAAATTCCAGACACTTAAGTAAATTCACAATTAATTTCTAATTTACTTCACTTTGAAATAAATTTATTCACTTTCTTTATTTGTTCCAAAACCTATTAACTTTAGGATTTCTATTTCTTATTTATGATCTAAACCTTTTTATTGAAAATGCCAATTCATATTTTTATATCTCTACGGTATCTTTTAATTAACTTAAAACTTTAGATTAAAAAAAAAAATTCTTTATTCCCTATTCTTTTAATAATATCACTTTAAGCTTTAAAATTTATTATCCTTCAGGATATTCAAATTTCCCTTTTTTTTTATACTCAGGATTTATTTATTTGAACTGTTAAAAGAATTACTTTTGTTTTTCTTCTAATTCACCTTTCTATTTATTTGAATTCTCTATAATTGATTTACTTCAACTTTACTCTTTTTTTTCTTTTTAAAAATCCGAGTTTATAGATTTGGATAACTCAGAATACCAAAATATTCAATCCAATCATATCATCCTATACTTCATACATTCATCACAGGATATCAAATATTCATAGCATAGAATATCAAATAAATCTAAATAATTTTTTTGAGGAATCCAGTTGGATCCCTCCAACCTGTTTTCCCTGCATCCACAGATGTTAGCACAACATAAAATACCAATCCCACATCGAGGTGGAATATCGCGGTATATGGGATTGAATATAATATTATCCGCTATATAAATGCGTGAAATCAATTATTCCAAGATGTAATATATACTATAATATAGCATATCAATCAATTCAACCATTCATCCAATTATTTAAATTTAACCATTTAAATTTAAATAAAAAAAATTAACTGAGTGAGATTAACTCACCTTTGAGGTTATATATGCAATCCATTCCAAACTGCTCGTTTCTTCATAATTTTGACCTTGAATAAATATTATGATTTTATTAATATTTGAACTGATTGAACAATTAACTTCCATTTAATAGATGGAGTTACTAATTATTAAGTTAAAACTAATTCCTTTTAATACATTATTTTAGTAATCAAAATAGTTGAATAAATCCATTAAACAAATAATTCTCTGTAATACATTATCTTAAATAACTGGTTAAGTGAGAATATGTATTTGAAATTCCCTTTAGAAATTATTTACTTACACAAATATATCTATATATATTACTAAATCCAATGTTGTTTTTTTTTTATATAACTCTTCAATATGTAAAATTTTTATTTCCAAATCCGTATAAGTATGGCTTAGTTTAACTAGTCAAATATGTCCTTAATCTGAAAAGAAATGATAATAAACAGACCTTTCTTTTCTGTACAAATAAAAATGGTAATTAACTTTATTAAGTTCATAAAACAAACCTCTTTTTATTTCCTATATCGATATATATTCAATTAGATTAGATCGAACAATACCTCACTGCCCTGAATACGAACCACACACCCACGACATCACCACTGCCGACATCAACTTGGCCCCAACAATACTTTAGACGTCGACTTCCTGAATTTCATGAACCCCAACTCCTATGCCTTCACGAACGACGACGCATCGCTCCTAACTTCGCAACATCGGAATTCGCATCTCCAGGTACGAGCACTCGACGCCGCGCGAGCTCCCACCGAGCTAAACCCAGTTTAACAAGCCGCGAGCTCAAACACGATTCGTTGAGGACATGGTGATTCATCTAGGGTTTTCGAACGAAGATCACGGCCTGGAACCAACAAGGCCTTGCTCGCGCCTGGGGTTTCGAATTGAAGACAAATGGGGATTCCTCTCCTCTGATTTCATAAAGTTCGAACAAGTGGTGAACTAAAAGGAAATTGACGATTTCATTTCCTAACCTGTTCGGCCATTTATTTTTTTAAGAAGGAGGATTCGATTTGAACAAATGAAGAGAACGAACATTATTTTTCTTCTCTTGGTTGTGTGATTTTAAAAGGATAATGAAGGGGAACAAGGCTTCCTTTAAAAGCTTCTCTTTTTTTTATTATTATTCTTTTTCTTCTTTTGGTTTGAACGAAATTATTCTGTTTGAACAAAGAAAAATATCTACCATCTTCCGTATTATTAATATAAACCTTTCAAGCCTTCAAATTAATTTTCTACGGGCTTAAAACTTCAGATTCAACATTTAGCATAATTTTCAATTATTTAATTCAATAATTTGATTATCAATAATTAGTGATATTGGAATTCAAGTTAAAATTTAACATTTAAATATTCAAAATCAATTTAATATTCCAATTCCAGGTGCTCAAAAATTCTGGGTCGTCACAATTAAGCTTCCTTCTTGATGTCTTTTTTATCTTCCCCTTGATTTTTGTTATTGGTGGCTAGCCAAGCTTGTTTCTTATTTTTAATTTGTGAATGTTGTAAATGAAAGTGGCTTAAGGGTTTAAGGTGTAAGAATATAACCTATTCCAACTTTTCCCTTGCCTTATTACTTCTTTATTTCCATTTGTTCATTCATTTAGGTACGGCTACCTTATGCTTTCACAAATCTCAATCTCTTAACCACTTAAATCTTTACATTATTCTATTTAGTTTATTTAATCAAACCTCATGAATAATGTTATTTAAAAATTAAGGGTGTTACAACAAGCCAACGGAATCCCGAGGGAGCGGCTCTTCCGAAGATAAGAGAGCTTAAGCTTCAGGCTACTCACCAAGATCATTTGCAAAGCCAAACACTCGGTGTAGTTGCTGATAGCCGACACCTGGATTACCGGACATCTGAAGCATATATCGTGGACATGGTCAAGAGACCGATGGATGAGAGTAAGAACAAATGGGATGATGAATGGGGATCCGCCCCGTGTCGGACTCCCTTCACTGATGATACTTTGAATAAGCGATACCCGAAAAAATTCACTATGCCAACTATTCCATTCTATGACGGAACGAGAGACCCAAAAACCCATCCATACAAGTACAGTTGGTACATGGATGAAGCGAACACTTCAAATGCCGTTCGGTGTAGATGTTTCTCAATTTTTACGGAGTGAATTACTTCCATGTGGTTCACTAGGCATCCACCAAGATCCATTTTCACTTTCAATCAACTAGCAACAAGATTCCTTGATCAATTCAGAATTCATACAGCGCAGCCTATAGATGTGATGTCTTTGTCTGGTCTATTCCAGGGACGAAATGAATCTTCGAAGTCTTTTAAGAATCGTGTAACATCCCATATCTTGAGGCCCGAAGCTAAGTGCTACATATGCTGCAGTCATCCATAGTATTAACTTTCGGTGACAAAATATGGTAATGTTAATGGTATCCATAATATCAGAACCACATGAATATGAAATAAAATTAACATAGAATTAAAACAAATTTTATAATTACATTTCAAATCAATATTTCATATTCAATTACATAATCTCATAATCGATTCTCGGGTTTTGATCAAATATACTTATTACAAATTATGCCAAGAGTGACATATGAAGATGCCCCTATGGATGACCAGAGTACTAAATAGACAAATAAGCCTTAATATAACACAACAGAAATAAAACTAAATAACTCCTACATGGCTAGCTTTGCCTGCTGCATGTCTTCAGAATCTTATTCGTCCAACCTACTAAACCTCAACTCTCAATCTACTCAAATCATATTTTGAGCACCCGAGATTTTAAGGGAAAAACATAAACTTCGAGTCATACATAAAGCCTGGTGTAAATAATACTATTACATCTCGATTTATTGATATTAAGTGAGACCACGCTTCTTAGCGGGACGGGTTTCCCCTCACTATTATTCTTTTAAGAGCATATCTTTTACAAATCAAAACCCTGCAATCAAACTGATTAAGAAATAATAGCAATATCATATACGCATATAAATCAGGTAATCAATGGACTATCTGTCCGAAAAATATAATTTTGTTTGGCTAGCTACTAACCATTGGCTGACTCAGGCCTACCAGACAAATAAATAATATAACTTCTGTTAGACATACTCTTGGATGGTCTGTCCCTAACTTTCTTCTTCTAGGGTCAATTGATCATAATGGTTTTGCAGGCTCACGAATAACCTATCTTTACTCCGTATATTCCTTTTTGTGTGTAACATCATTTTAGCCTTACATGCGACAAAGCCCTACACACTAGAATTTTGGACTTATATTATCTAGGGGCTATTAGCTAAAGTATATGGGACGATTCTACAACAGTCCCATCTGGTATTCTAATATCCGAGTCATTTACTTAGGGTTAACTACCCTATCCAAATTTTCCTTGAAAACATTTCTTTCAAATTGATTTAGCCTTTTAAATCATATATAAACAAGGAAAATGCACTCTATGCTTTACTCAGATACCTTTATCATGATATATGCTTTGAACTAAACAATGTTGATGAACACCTAATTCAAAAGGGTTATCTATCCCTTTAAAACAAGTTGAAGTCCTTCTTTCACATAGAAGATATTAGGTTTTAAATCCAAGATATCATCTTCGAAACCTTTGTTTTAAACCCTAAATAATACCTTTCAAAATCAATGAGATCAACCCTTATGAAAGTTATATTAAAACCTTAGATATCCTCTTTCAAAACCATTTAAAACATGCCTTTTGAAATCATTGGAGATGTTCCATTTAAAGACTCAAGAAAACCTTTCGAAAACATTGGGGTACCTCCCTTTCAAAATCTTCATTATAAACCTTTTGGAAGAATCAAAGTCCTTTATTTAAAACAATCATTTCGAAAGTACTGGGTTTATGTAAAAGTTTATGAAACATAGCTTCAAAACGATTTAAAACCATTTCGTTCAAAACCTTTGGGTTTAATTTTCAATATATCTAAGCGTCTTAAAAGAACTTGGACGAAAGAAACTCTTTCGAAAGCATTGTTTTTAAGTAAAAGATAGTGGATGGTTTCAAAACCAACCCTTTCGAAAGCATGGAGCAGCGGCTTTATAGTAAAATGAAAGCTTCCTTTCGAAACTGTTGTTTAAAGGCAATAAGAAAGGCCACCCTAACAAGGTCGAAAGGTAGAATGCATCAGCAGGGGTTTCGAACTAAGTCGAAATCTTATTTTAAAACAAAAAGGTGGCAACCTCATTCAAAAGACCTTTTTCTAAGACAAAGGCATATTTAACCAAGTCGAAAGCTATTTCCTTTAAAAGACATCATTTTGTAACCAAAAATAAAGACTACTCCTACCCCTTCGAAAACATGATTCGACCCTACCTTCCGCCTATCTCCAGTCCACTACGTACCGAGGCATTGATACCATATGTATTGGTTTTGAATAGGTTAGAGGCGGTAGCATGGGGATGGAAGATGGCTGTCGAAAGTGGCGAAGCAGCAAACCTTTGCAAAACTGGTTTTTAACTTTTTAAAGCAATATCTTTCCAACTAACTTGCCTTATTTGTCAACATATAATTGGTTGCTAATTCTTTTTCAAAATATTTTCTAATACTGCCGCCGAATTCAGTAATTAATAAATTAAAATGTTTAGCAAATTACCCCTTCTCCTTTTATAAACATGTAAAACATTTAAGTCTCATACCTTAGATAATTTTATATCTTCAATATAATACCTAGGAAAATTCTCCAAAAATTCTCATAAATCGCTTTTAATATGTTTTCTAACATATTTAAATTTCTGACCCAAAGCTAACATATAATAGCCGAAATTTATTTAGACTCAATTTACCCATTTCCTGTACTAGAAAATTAATAATAAATCCATAACAATTCAGAAAATTATGAAACTTGAAACCCCACTCTAAAATAATATTTATGACCTTGTATAAAAAACGCAAATCATTTGGATGTCATTTGATAGGTTTTTCAAATCATATCATAAAATCTATATGAAGCAACATAAATCATCAACAAGCATATATATCCATTTAAACAATCAAAACATGGCAATTTATTTGCAAAATGAATTCAAATCTCAACTAGAACCCGAAGACAATAAAAATGGGATGCAATATATTATTCACCTTAGCTTATGTTGAGGAGGTTGAGATTTGTCTTGGATTAAGTGGCTTAAGCTTCCTACTTGCTTTTTTGCTTATCTTCCTCTTGCTTTCCCCTAATGGTGGACGACCAAGCTCTTGGTTTATTTTTAGTTTATGAATATTGCAAATGAGAGTAGGATAAGGTTAAAGGTATAAGAATATAAACTATTCTTATTTGGCTCTTATCTTATTCCTCTTATGTATTTCATTTTAATTCTCTTTGGCTTATAGGTTAGTTAAGGCACAACTACCTTAAATTACTCAAATATCAATCCCTTAACCATTTATATTATTTCATTTAATTTATCCACTTAAATGTCCTAAATAGTTTTAGTCAAAATTATGGTCATTGCAGACTCCCCTCCTTTGACGCAGCGGATTAATCAAATGAAACTTCAATCGATGAAATGTAGCAATTGGTGAGTTGAAGATACCAAAAATGCCCAAGTTCGTTGATCCAAAGATACCGAACTCTAGCTATCTCAAACACGTTGATAGCGCACTATACCGTGTTCCAAGATCTACGATTCTTCGCACGTTGATCTAGCGCACTAGATTCCGTGAATCAGCTTCTACGATCGTTGAATCGAGCGCACTCGATTAACCGAAAGAGGAGATAGGAGATTACACTCAACTACCAATTAGTATGAAAGCACAAAGCTAACAAAAGAGAGAATTTTATTCCAAAATCAACAACCTCAAAAATGACAACACACACGCTATTTATAGAGTTTTCTGACCCAGCACCTTAAGTCGTTGCCGACTCATAGGTTCCGACTCATCATAAGTCGTTGCCGACTCATTACAACAGCGACTCAACTCCTTTCACACAGCGCAGTACAAACGACTTAACAAACACACAAGGTACACGACTCAAGGCCAACAATTACATCTGCTCATACGACTCATTACTTACCGACTTAACACATGACGACTTAGAGAGAAAACGACTCAAGACTTCACCGACTCATAGCCTCCCTTCGGCATATCTTCTTCAAGCGAGTTAACTCCTGCCGACTCAATTAAGTCGTGACTCATTGACTCGGCACAGTCTCCTTCTGATAGTCGGTTATCTCGGAAACGACTCATCTCCTTAGGTCGCTGCCATCTTTCCTTAGCTCGTAACCGACTCATGCCATCATTGACTCGCGACCGACTCAAATCCGATACCTTCTTTATGCGACTTATGTTATCTCCCCCTTGTAACCCCTTAAGTCGGAAACGACTCATCTCTTTGAGTCGTGGACGACTCATCAAGTTACACCATAGACTCGTGTACGACTTAATATGGTTTAACTTTTGAATTTCCATATGCCCTGCTGCATCATCCTCCCCTGGTTGAGAAAAATTCGTCCTCGAATTTGCAAATTCTTTCTCATCAAAATGTTCATCCCCATAATATGGCACCAGATGCTTAACATTGAATACGTCAGAAATGTAAATATCCTCCGGCAGCTTCAACTTATAAGCATTGTCATTAATTCGCTTCACAATTTCGACAGGACCAACTTTTCTGGCTTTCAACTTATTGTAAGCACCCACTGGAAAACGATCTTTGGTTAACACGGCATAAACCAAATCACCTTCTTTAAATTCAACATTTCGACGTTTCAAATCTGCAGACTTCTTATACTTCTCATTCGATTTCTCCAATCGTTCCCGAACGATTTTATGACATTCAGTCAGCTCATCAACAAAATCAGCAGCTCGTTTAACTGTTCTCTTTGACTGTGGTACAACTGCTAAATCCAACGGCCCCTTGGGTAAATTTGAATAAACAATCTGAAACGGACTGAATCCTGTGCTTCGATTTACTGCATGATTATGAGCAAATTCTGCCTGGCATAGCTTCATGTCCCAACTTCTCAAATTATCTTGTACAAGACAACGCAACAAATTTCCCAATGACCTGTTAACAACTTCTGTCTGCCCATCAGTTTGTGGGTGATAAGCACTGCTAAATTTCAGTTTCGTTCCCACCATCTTCCATAAACTCAACCAAAAGTGACTCAGAAAACGAGTATCTCGATCAGAAACAATAGATTCTGGTAATCCATGAAGTCGATAAACCTCCTTGAAAAATATCTGTGCCACTCGAACTGCATCTGCTGTCTTCTTGCAAGCAACAAAATGTGCCATCTTTGAAAACCTGTCCACCACAACAAATATCGAATCATTTCCCCATTGAGTTCTCGGCAAACCCAACACGAAATCCATGCTAATATCAACCCATGGCTTAGATGGTACTGGTAATGGCATATACAACCCTGCATTCGTTGCTGTCCCCTTTGAAACTTGGCAAATATGACATCTCTCCACGAATCTTTCAACCTCTTTTCTCATTGACGGCCAAAAGTAAGACTGTGAAATCAATTTCAAAGTACGATCACGGCCCACATGCCCCTCCTCGTGTAACTCTTTGACAATTTTCAACCTCAAGCTACAGTCTGGAATACACAAACGATTCCCTTTAAACAGAAAACCATCAACCAACGTAAATTCATCGGTACTCTCACCCTTCACTTTCTCAACATATTTCACAAAGTAAGGATCTTCATTAATCATCTCCGGCAACATCTCAAAACCCGTCACTTCAACTTTCATTGTCGTTAATAAATGACTCCTCCTACTCAAAGCATCAGCTACTCGATTTGTCACCCCTGATTTGTGCTTAACGACAAAAGTAAACTGCTGTAAATATGCAATCCATGATGCATGTCTTGCTGAGATTTTATCCTGCCCCTGCAAATGCTTCAACGCCTCATGATCAGTGTACAGAACAAACTCCTTCTGAAATAGATAATGTCTCCAATGTTTAATCGTTTGCACAACAGCATAGAATTCAACGTCATATGTACTGTATCTCATCTTTGCCCCTGACAGTTTCTCGCTAAAATAAGCAACTGGCTTCCCATTCTGGCTCAGAACTCCTCCAATACCAACCTTCGAAGCATCAGTATGCAATTCAAACAACAACTGAAAATTAGGTAGAACAAGAATTGGTGCAGACGTTAACAATTCCTTGATCTTCTCAAAGGCAACCCCTGCTTCTTCTGACCACACAAACTGTTTACCCTTCATGCAATCAGTCACTGGAGCCATCACGCTACTGAAGTGTGGAATGAATCTTCGGTAGAATGACGCTAGCCCATGAAAACTTCGCACTTCTGTAATTGTCTTTGGCTGTGGCCAATTCCTGACTACTTCAACTTTACTCTGGTCAACTTGAATACCTTTTCCTGAAACAACATAACCCAGGAATAAAATACTAGGTGTCATAAACACACATTTCTTGGTAGCAGCATAAAATTGTTCTTCACGAAGAATAAGCAACACTTCCCTTAGATGTAGAACATGCTCCTCCGTACTCCTGCTATAAATCAGAATATCATCGAAATAAACCACAACGAACTTCCCAATGAATGGTCGAAAGATTTGATTCATCACCCGCATGAATGTACTAGGTGCATTTGACAAACCAAACGGCATAACCAACCATTCGTACAACCCCTCTCTTGTTTTGAAAGCTGTCTTCCATTCATCTCCAGGTCTGATTCGAATCTGATGATAACCACTCTTCAAATCAATTTTCGAGAATATAGTTGCCCCACTCAACTGATCCAACAAATCATCCAACCTTGGCATAGGAAATCTGTAACGAACAGTGATCTTATTCAAAGCTCTACTATCAGTGCACATCCTCCAAGTTCCGTCCTTCTTTGGTACTAACAATGCAGGCACAGCACATGGACTCAAACTTTCCTGAATACGACCTTGTTCAAGTAATTCTTCCACCTGCCTTCGTAACTCCTCATGTTCCTTTGGACTCATTCGGTAATGTGGTCGATGTGGTAACACTGCTCCTGGAACAAGATCAATTTGATGTTGAATGTCTCTAAGTGGCGGTAACTCCTTAGGCAACTCCTCTGGAAAGACATCTTCGAATTCTTTCAAAATTGGCTTTGCTGCTTCTGGAATTTCAACTTCTTCACTACTCTCTCTCCCAATTAACAAAAACACTTCAGGTTCTTCCTCAACTTCCTTGACAAACTCCTTCAAAGTCAACAGAATTTTCAATTCTTCAATCTCTTCTAGTTTGCTCTCCTTCTGTTGCTGTTTCTTAGGAACCAAAGTGATTTTAGTACCCTCGAACATGAAACTGTAACTGTTGGCACGACCATCATGTTGTACTGCTCTATCAAACTGCCATGGCCTGCCCAACAATAAGTGACAAACATCCATATCTACGACATCACACCAGATTTCATCTTTGTACTTCTTCCCAATCGAAAAATTAACACAAGCCCTTCGACACACTTTCACTTCACCCCCTTTTCTTAACCATGCAAGCTTGTATGGTTTAGGATGCTTCTCGGTCTTCAAGTTCAACTTTCTCACTGCCTCTGTAGAAATAATATTATCACAACTTCCCGCATCAATAACGAACTTGCAAACTTTCCCCAGAATAGTACATGTCGATTGAAAAATATTGCTTCTCAGCCAACTACAATCCTCCTCTTGCTTAGGTGTCAAACAACTTCTCCTCATCATAAGATTACAACCTTCATCACCCGACACTTCTTCTTCCTCCTCAACATATGGTACATTTGAATACTCTGCCTCCTCACCATCATCTGCTTCAACCTCTGCAACCATGGTTCTCTTCTTCGGCTTCGGACATTCGTTGCTTTTGTGACCCAACTCCTGACAATTATAACATTTGAAAACACTACTAGCCTTCGCCTTCTCAACCTCCTTCACCACTGGCTTGGTAACTGGTTTAGGAACATTAGAACTTCCGCCAACACCCCTTGCTTGATTATTGGAATTAGTAAACACACCACCTCCACGCCTTCCTTGTTTCTCCCAAGCTAACGCTTTCTGATGTGCCTCTGCAACGGATCTAGGATCAAACATATTAACCATATCCTGGATCTGCATTCTCAAACCCCCAATGAATCTAGCAGTTAGCTGTTCTTCTGTCTCCATAATATCATTCCTGGCAATGAGTTGGTAAAATTCATCAGCATAATCGCTAACAGATTTCGTCCCTTGCCTCAGATTCTGCAACCTTTGGTACATAAGTGACTGGTAGTTGTAAGGTAAGAAAGTAGATCTCATCAACTTTTTCATCTTCTCCCAAGATTCTATCTTTGACTTCCCCATTCGTTCTCGAGTAAGTTTAGTTTGCTGCCACCATGCCAATGCTCTTCCCCTCAGCCTTGTAGCAACTAACTTCACCCTTCTATTCTCCGGCACCTCCTTGAAATCAAAGATTTCCTCCACATTAGACAACCAATCTAAAAACTCCTCAGCAACCATCCCGCCTTTAAATTCTGGAATTTCCATTTTCATACCCGACTCCCAACGACGATCATCCTCCACATCACGGTAAGAATTTCGAATTTGGTCTCGATCTCTATAATGAATACTTGCTCTATCACCCTCTTCAACAAAATCAAAGGTACACCTACATCGATCTCGACTAACATCATCCCTTCTCTCATGCATGCTTCTTTGACTATGTCTCTCTTCATCTCTATATGCTTCATGGTCAAATTCTCGATGACTTCTTCTTTCTTCATGTGCATAGTCATGATGATCTCTTCGTGATGAAATTGATGTTTCTCTTCTATCTCTACAAGAATGTGGTGATACCCTCCTCGCTTCCGTAACCAATGGCGAAACTCGGTTTCCTCCATGGTTCGAGTTTGGTGATCTCCTCCTTTGATTCAAATCAGTCATCAATCTCTCCAATTTACCAATGCCTTCATCAAACTTTTCATTAATACGTTGTTCCATAAGCTCGGCTTCTTCTCTACGATACAAAGCTTCAACGTTTTGATGTCGGTTAGCTCTCCTTGGTGGCATGGTTGTAAACTTCACAAACTTCAACAAATTGAACACAATACTTCAAAATTTCACACAATAAAGCAATCTAGGCTCAACCTTAGATCGGCAATAGATGTTCACGGCTCACACTAACTCAGTTCAAGTTAGGTCGGCTCTACCTTGACTCGCTATGACTTGCCTCGGTACAACTTGTCTTGGCCACCTACTACAAACACTTCAATGCAATCAACAAGGCACGGCTACTCCCAAGTATACACGGCCTTCTTCAAATTCAAACTCCTTGGCGCGCAAAAACTCCAAGTCAAAATCCAAACAAAGTCCAACTCCTCGATCCAAAATGAAATGGATCAAACACTCCTAACTTGATGCAACTTCAATATGAACACGATGAACTCCTTCAACTTCAAAAACTTCAAAAACTTGGCTCCAAGAATCAAACTTAGCTATGATTGGCTAAGAATGGCTCCGATACCAATAATGACGCAGCGGATTAATCAAATGAAACTTCAATCGATGAAATGTAGCAATTGGTGAGTTGAAGATACCAAAAATGCCCAAGTTCGTTGATCCAAAGATACCGAACTCTAGCTATCTCAAACACGTTGATAGCGCACTATACCGTGTTCCAAGATCTACGATTCTTCGCACGTTGATCTAGCGCACTAGATTCCGTGAATCGGCTTCTACGATCGTTGAATCGAGCGCACTCGATTAACCGAAAGAGGAGATAGGAGATTACACTCAACTACCAATTAGTATGAAAGCACAAAGCTAACAAAAGAGAGAATTTTATTCCAAAATCAACAACCTCAAAAATGACAACACACACGCTATTTATAGAGTTTTCTGACCCAGCACCTTAAGTCGTTGCCGACTCATAGGTTCCGACTCATCATAAGTCGTTGCCGACTCATTACAACAGCGACTCAACTCCTTTCACACAGCGCAGTACAAACGACTTAACAAACACACAAGGTACACGACTCAAGGCCAACAATTACATCTGCTCATACGACTCATTACTTACCGACTTAACACATGACGACTTAGAGAGAAAACGACTCAAGACTTCACCGACTCATAGCCTCCCTTCGGCATATCTTCTTCAAGCGAGTTAACTCCTGCCGACTCAATTAAGTCGTGACTCATTGACTCGGCACAGTCTCCTTCTGATAGTCGGTTATCTCGGAAACGACTCATCTCCTTAGGTCGCTGCCATCTTTCCTTAGCTCGTAACCGACTCATGCCATCATTGACTCGCGACCGACTCAAATCCGATACCTTCTTTATGCGACTTATGTTATCTCCCCCTTGTAACCCCTTAAGTCGGAAACGACTCATCTCTTTGAGTCGTGGACGAC
Organism: Allium cepa; assembly: GCA_030765085.1. NCBI lineage: Eukaryota > Viridiplantae > Streptophyta > Magnoliopsida > Asparagales > Amaryllidaceae > Allium > Allium cepa. The sequence goes on from CM060945.1 coordinate 504,890,755, forward strand.
TCATCAAGTTACACCATAGACTCGTGTACGACTTAATATGGTTTAACTTTTGAATTTCCATATGCCCTGCTGCATCATCCTTAAAGAATATCATCCACGAAATTACGATAAGGCACTCATAACAATCAATCATAAAGGTAAAACACACTATGAAACAAGTCAGGATAAGTATCTCTAACCCTGCTCTCAGTTTTCCATGTACAGTCTCTCTTATCATCACTCCATTGGACTTTAACTAGTCTGACTATCTTGTTCCTTGGTCTCTTCCCATCCCTTGCGACTATATGAGTTGGCTTTCTAACTATAGTCATATCCAGTTCCACTACTAAATCATCTAACACAGTCGGTGCAATAGTAGTTTCTAGATCTTGAATACACTTCCTTAGATGAGAAACATGAAAAACATTGTGGACTCCTGTCAAACTGTTCGTTGACTCCACTCTATATGCGAGTTTCCCGATCATTTTTACAATAGGAAATGGTCCAACGAATCTCGATGCCAATTTTCCTGATTTGTCGAATCTGATCAGAACTTTCATCGGCGATACCTTGACGGAAACATGATCTCCAACTAAAAACTCTAAGTCTTTCCGTCTGTTATCAGCATAGCTCTTCTACCCGGACTGAGCTTCCTTCATTCTGGCTCTAATTAACTCAATATTCTCTGCAGCTTCCCTGACCAGATCAGGACCAAGAATTAACCTATCCCCAGCCTCTAACCAACATACTAGAGATTTGCATGACCTTCCATACAAAGCTTCAAACAGTGTCATTCTTATACTAGTCTGATAACTGTTGTTATACGAAAACTTAACTAAGTGTAGATGGTCTTCTCACGATCCCTCAAAATCTAGCATATAATCTCTTAACAAATCCTCTAGGACTTTGTTAACTCTTTCTGTTTGGCTATCCGTCTATGGATGGTAAGCGGTACTCATCTTGAGCTTGGTACCTAAAGTCTCATGTAGACTCTTCCATAACTGCTAGTGAATAAGGAATCTTTATCACTTACTATACTATTAAAAATTCCATGCAGTCTAAGTATATTCTTCATAAACAACTTAGCTAAAATAGGTGTCATCATGGTTGACTTAACTGGGATAAAATGAAAACTGTTGGTCAATCTATCCATTATAACCCATATACTTTCATTTACTTTATTTGACCTTGGCAACCTGTTTACAAAATCCATTGAGATAGAATCTCATTTCCAAACTAGAACCTCTGAAGGGTGAAGTAATCCACTTGGTTTCTGATGTTTGGCTTTTACCTGTTGACAATTCAAACACTGCTTCACTCATAAGCCTATATCCCTCTTCATACCTTCCTAGAAGAAGCTCCTTTTCATGTCCTGATACATCTTAATTCCTTCTGGGTGAATGGTGAACTTCGAACAATGGCATTCTCCAAGAACTTCCTTCCTAATGTTTCCTGCATTTGGAGCACATGGTCTTCTTTTCTTCCTCAACCACCCATCTGATCAAGACTGATATCTTTAAAGTCATCGCTCTCTATTCCATCCCTTAACTTTTTGATCCGCAATGCTAATATTGGATCCTTCCCTTGCTTTGAAGTAATCTTTTCGTTCATCATTGGTCGAACTTCTAAACACGATAACATAGCTATTTCCATACAAGATCTATCTTCAGATATCTACTGTATTCTGCAAGTAGTCAATGCTTCTAATTCTTTCCACTTAGCTATCATTGCCAATACTGCATTCTGATGTTTCTTGTAAGTGCATCTGCAACCTCGTTGCCTTTTCTAGGTGTGTACTTAATATTAAGTCATAAGCGGTTAAAATCTCCGTCTATCTTTGTTGCCTCATATTCAACTCCTTTTTAGAAAGTAGATACTTCAATGACTTATGATTCGTATACAACTTGAATCTCTCTCCCAAAAGGTAATGTCTCCACACTTTCAATGCGAAGATTACCGCGGCTAATTGCAAATCGTGAGTTGGATATCTAACCACATGAGGTCTAAGTTGTCGAGAAGCATAGGCAATCACTTTACCTCTTTGCATTATTACAGCTTATAATCATGTTCCACATGCATCCGTGTAAACCACTGAGTTCAGATTCCCCTCTGGAACAACTAACATAGGTGCATTTGTCGATAAATGTTTCAGCTTCTAGAATGCTTCCTCACACTTATCAGTCCAGACAAATTTCGTAAATTTTTACGTGAGCTTAGTCATCGGTGTCAATTGCATGAAAAATCCTTAATGAATCTCCGATAGTAGTCAGCTAATCCAAGAAAACTCTTTATCTCAGTCACCTCTCAGGTCTCTTCCAACTATTCACTGCCTCGATCTAAGTTGGATCTATCGACAACCCCTTTTTTGAGATCACATGAACAAGGAATTTAGCCTCCTTCTTCAAGAAATGACACTTCAAAAATTTCGCTTTCGGTCGATGCTGCCTCAATGTCTCAAGAACCACCTAAAGATGAACTTCATGCTCTCTTTCTTCTTTAGAGTATACAAAAATGTCATCTATAAACACTAACATGAATCTATCCAGATGCTCTCAGAAGATCCTGTTCATCAAATCTACAAAGAATGCTGGCACATAAGTTAGTCCGAACGACATTACTAATCATTCAAAAAGATCCATATCTGGTTCTAAACGCCATCAAAGGAATGCTATCCTCAGCTACTCTGAGTGATGGAATTCTATTGCCAAATCCAACTGGGAAAATACTTTGGCTCCACTCAACTGATCAAACAAATCGTCAATTCTAGGTAATAGATATCGATTATTTATTGTCTTCTCATTCAACTTACGATAATCGATACATAACCTCAACGATCCATTCGTTTTCTTTGCAAACACTGCAGCTGCTCCCTATGGCGAACTGCTTGGTCTGATAAAATACTTACCTTCTAAATCCACCAACTGCACCTTTAAAATTTTCATCTCGATATGTGTCATTCTGCTTGGGGTCTACTCACCTGTTCTACTCCTGGTACTAATTCTATCAGAAATTCAATAGCTCATTTCGGTGGCAGTCCTATCATGGGCTCAAAGACATCTCCAAATTCTCTAGCCACGAAAACTCGATTCAACTCGTCTCCTTCCTCCATAACACCCAACAAAGCATTAACCTCAAAACTAGGGTTTTCTACGGAGTATATAATCCTATCACTACAATTGGCGTGTCTAAGTGATATTTTCCTATCATGAAAAAATGTCCTATCATCGTTTTTACTTAACCAATCCATGCAAAAAATGATGTTGAACCCTATGAAATCAAACACATGCAAACTGCAACCAAATACATGACCTAACAATTCAAACTCTATGTGGTCACGTCTCGTCCCAAGAGTCATGTAACCTCCTATCGGATTCGCAACCTTTAAGGAAGTAACTAGGTATGAGGATTATAGGCTAAGCTTGTCTAACAAACAACGAGATATAAAAGAATGCGGTGCACCAGTATCATATCGAACTCTAACTGACATACCATGAATCAAAAGCATACCTCCCAATATAGCTTTTCTTTTTTCCTCTGTTGTTTGTCTCGAGGTAGCTTGCTCCAATAAAAACACTTTGCCTTCTCCATTCTTGGCTGGCTCCTTGCACTGGTTCTTATGATGTCCAATCTGATCATAGTTGGAGCATCTAATATTCTTCTTTATGATCACCTTCTTTCCATCTCCCGAGTAAAATCCATTTACGAAATGTCCTTTCTTGTCACATTTATAGCAGATAACCTCCACCTTTCCCTTCATGGCAGCTCCATTCTTCTGAGCTCCCTTCTTATGGAAAAACTTCCTCTTCTAGTGTTGCTCCCCTCAAGCCCCCTATTTTGTTACCCTCAAGAAAAGCAAGCATCTCTTCCTGCCTCAAATCCATCTCAACAACTACATTGCATGGATCTCTGGGATGCGATAATGTGGCCTTAGCAAGCTCAGACTTCAACCCATTGATGAACTTCTCATTTCTTTTGATAACAGTATCAACCGTGGCATATCCATACCTGATAGCTCCTCAAATCTGGTTGCATACTCAAGCACTATCATATCTCCCTGCTCCAACTTAGTAAACTTCTTGAGTAGAGATGACTTAGCAATCTTCGACATAAATCTTTATTCAAACCTTCTCCTAAACTCAACACAAGTCATAGCCTCCTCATTGACTCAATCTTAACACTGTTCCACCGGTATAGTGTTGTTCCCTGTAAATGCCTAGAAGCAATCCTAGCTTTCTACTCATCATTAAGTCCCAAAGCAGCAAAAATACTTTCGCAATGAAGTAACCAATTCTCCACTTCAATTGCATCCTCAGTCCTGATAAACGGGTTTTCTCCCAGCCTGGCATTATCTCTACTCAGCACTGCATAATTACTGACCACTGGAGCTCCCTGATTTCCTCCTTCAAATTTTCCTCAAACAAATCTAGCAGCAACTCCTACTTGCATCACGTTGACAAAGAACTGGTACATATCTCCCATATCCACTTGCAGCATTCACGCACCCACATTGGTAACTTGTGCTTGACCTGGATTCCTTCTAGTATTTGGTCCGGCATTCCCATTGCTAGTGATACTTCCTCTACCAATGTTAACTCTTACCACTCTAGCATCCATATCTTACGTCCGTAAAATCTGCATTCGAGTCTTTATAAGATACAAAAGAATATCCTAGGAGAGATATGTGAATAGAGATAAAGCGTATACTTATATATACTAAATACAAGTACATTACTATAGCAGTATCACATACCCCAATCTTTTCTCTAATTCCTTAGGATTATGTTTTCAAAATCATTTTAAGTTTAAAATTCTTTTAATTTCCATAAACCTACTAAACGTGAAAAACCTTAACTCTCAATCTACTCAAATCATACTTTGAGCACCTAAGAGTTTAAGGGGAAAACATAAACTTCGATTCAGACATAAAGCCTGCTGTAAATAATATTATTACATCTTGGTTTACTGATATTAAGTGAGACCATGCTGCTTAGCGGAACGAGTTTCCCTTCAATAATATCCTTTTAACGGAATATCTTTTGCAAATCAAAATCCTGCAATCAAACTGATTAAGCAATAACATATATGCATATAAATCAGGTAATCAATGGACTATCTGTCCGAACAATATAGTTTTGTTTGCCTAACTACTAACCATTGGCTGGATCGGGCCTACAAGGCAAAATAAATAATCTAATTTCTGTTAGACACAATCCTGGACGGTCTGCCCCTAACTTACTTCTCGTAGGGTCAACTGATCCTAATGGTTTTGTAGGCTCACCAATAACCTATCTTTACTCTGTACATTCCTTTCAATGTGTAACATCATTTTAGTCTTACCTGTGGCAAAGCCCTACATACTGGAATTCTAGATTTATGTTTGCTGGGGTTATTAGCTAAAGTATAGGGCGCGACCCTACACCAGCCCTATATGATATTCTAATATCTGAGTCATTTACTTAGGGTTAACTACCCCATCCAAATTTTCCTTGAAAACATTTCTTTAAAATTGATTTAGCGTTTTAAATCATACTTACACAAAGAAAATGTACTCTTTGCTTTACGCAAATTCCTTCTCCATGATATATCGCTACAAGAAATCTGACCTTTTACCTACCAATATATATGGGTAGTTAAAGGTAGCCATTATCTACTAATATTTAATGGTAAGATTTATTAGTAGGTAAATATTGCCAATATTATAACATTTTGGGAGGGTGATTATCTACCAATAAATATGAGTAGGTAAAAAGTGTTACCTATGCATATATTGGAGGGAAAGTTTTTTGTAATTGGCGCCTATATTTTCCACATATCATTTTAACTTTTCATAAAAAGTAACATTGAGTTGTGAGATAATGTGTCAAAAAAACCCTATCTTAGCAATTTCGTTTTTGGAACGAAGATTTCATTTGCATATCCTGGCAATGTTCCTTGTAAAATCAGTTATTTATTAATTACTAATAATTATTTTAAAATATGAAACAATTAGAAATTAATAATTGATGACCAATAATTAAATTTTAAATAATTAATATTAAATATTCAATAATCATTATTAATAATTTTCATATATTGCCCTTTTTTAAACAATTGACTATTAAAATGTATGTGTTGCAATTTTTATAAAAAATTTCACAATTTCATACCAATATGTCATCATCCAAATGACTAAAAAATATTCTCCCCAGTTTACTAGAGAAACACAATCCATGTTATCCCCTCCAATTATAGATCTAACCATTTATTTTAAGCCAAATCTAACGGTACAAATCACAATCCGCGTATTTCCTTTTGATTGGCTACAGTAGAAATCGACATGAACCACCATCCACCTTTGAATCCCTCACATCTCCATTCTCCAAAGTACTATTCAGATCCTTAATCGTCTCATCTTCCCAAACCCTAATTCCCAAATTAATTGAATTTTTTTGTTAATTTCACCATGGCAGGAAGAGACATTACAAGAAAATTTGTATTTGTATAAGAAAAAATGTGCCATGCCAAGTAATTTTGTTTAATGCTTCTCAATTTCAATGGATTATAGATTGGATCTATTATTGCAGCCTTCTATCTCTACATTCAAATTTTGCAAAAAATATTCTTTTAAAATTGAAGTTTTCCTCAAATTAAGGCAATTTCTTTCTAGATCTCATTACATGGTCTCTTTCTAATTCAAATCATGTTAGGTAATTTACTTTTAGTACTTATTCCAAAGACAACGTTTTGATTAGGTTGTAGGGTATCTAACCATAGATGGTTGCATTATAATATGTCTTTGCTTCTAAAGTAAATTTTTTTTCCTTCTTCCCACCAATTTGTTAATTTCACATTTTTCAGAATTGGATTAGTGAATGAATCAGATAATAGAATTGGATTAATGAGTGAATGAATCACACAAGTCAATAAAAGGTAAGCTCTTTATTTATGAATTTTTTTTTAGTTATATAAGCTTGAATCACGAAGTCATTATCAAGCTTGCATTTATTATTTCTCATAATTTTTGTTTGTAATTATGGTTATTGAATACCGGATCTAATATTTCATATCTCTAATCTATTGTTATAGCTTTTCTTTACAAAGTCCTTTCTGATGTCACATTTAGGTTTAATTATCACATTTACTAGCTCCATGAAGACTTTTAGATTATGCACATAAATGATATATTGGTATTGTACAACCAATAAATATAACTTTTATACCATTATCTTTTTTTCTCCCTAACGATATGCAATTTTTGTCTCTATAATTTTCTACGATTATCTATAATTTTCGCAAATTCATCCTAGTGCAGTTCAAATTCTTTCCACTTTTAAAATATAAGATTTTCGAAGAAGTTTCAATGTCCATATGAGATTATTTGGGATTAGCTTATGGTCTTTGTCTCATTTTATTTATAAATTGGTAATAACTGATTATGGCAAGACATGTAGTATATTGATTTTGAAATACTTTATTTACTGCTAACATAAGAAAATAGAGGCAATTTGATTTTTTACATCTCTTATTTCTATAATCAGAAGTAATTGAGTGTTCGTTTTACTAAATTAATTATTTAAAATTCATAGGCTTTTCAACTCATCTTTAACCACAAAAAGTTCATACACAAAATTAAAGCATTAATGTTGTACTTTAGGTAAATAAGGTAACTTTAATTGCAACTTAGAATTCCTTTTTTCTTTATCATAATTCATTGATTAGATTGATCTAAAGTTGTTGTATTGATACATACATGGCACATTACCATTTTTTGATTAAATGTCTCTGAAATTAAGAATAGTGCAACATTGAGATTTATGATTTTTTTTGCTAAATATACTCAATTTTATGTTATTTCCAAAGTCTGTGTTATTTTCCAAATAGCTTGGTGCTTTAAATGATATCGTTTTTCCTTAAATTTCACCGATCTATTTTTATAAGTGTTATAAATACTATATATGGTTTTTTATTCCTAGGAATGTTTAGGATATTATATGTCTTTTTAAGTTTCGATATGTGATGCATTTTAGATCAATTTTGTATGTCCATCCCATTTAACCTCTAATTTATCCCCTGGTGAGACCCATGTCATAGTTTGAGTTTCAAAGTGTTTCCATTTACTGCTAAAACCCACTACTGTAGAAGTAATTAAAAGATTTGATTTGCTTACTTCTTTATAATTATATCATTTATCTGTCTTACATATTAATTTTCTTATAATTGTCTTATTGATTATTCATTCTACTAAATCAATTATTTCTAATTTATAGGCTGTTTAGCTCATCTTTTGCCAAAAAGGTCCTCCCATGAAATTAGTTTATCCAACAATAAGGCTGTATTTGCATTAAAATGATAAATTTAACTGCCTCTGCATTTTTATTTCCACTAATATTTAGTTGCAATAGCTTTTTGATCCAATTAATTTAGCAATGTTGTAATATAATGGTAGATTCAACATATACCTAGCTATAATAGTAGCCATCTACCATAAATACGTGTAGAAGAATAATTTCTAATTAACTATCATACTTATAATAAATTTATGGGCATAACATAATCTATAAAGTTATGTATTTTATTTGGTTTTAATTTATTTCCAAATATATCAGTATCCAAATAAATAAGTATTTTAAATGAGATTTTCTTACAAAATTTCACCAAACCTATTATTATTGATTTTATTAGGTGTTTCCATATCCAACTTTTAGTCAACTACTAATTGGTGATTCAAAACGTTAAAATGGTATGTTTTTTGTTTAACATACTTTTTAGTCAAATATGTGATGTTGCTTAAGTCACTTTCATTTAGGTTAGTCTCTTCCTTTTCTAGTCTCAATATAAATTTATATAAAAGTATACATATACTTATATCTACTATTTGACAACATGCTTATATCATCTAATCGGGGTATAAAATCTTTCACATGTCTCATTCTTTTGGCTAAATAAAGAAACGGCATTTTTTACTAGTATACTTCACATTGCATATTGCTTCCAATTAAGTTTTTTTAGATATTACAGAAATATACAATCAATGCATAGGGTCTAAATCACAGTGGAGGCAAAATTAAAGATGGAAAAATGCATAAGGAACTTTTTAAGACAAGTTTTTTTGCTGTTATTCCAGGGAAATCAAAAATGAATCAAGTAAAAACAAGCCAGACATTCTTACAATCGTTGTATAATTGACCACCAATTGATGTCCTTACTAGTCTTTTGAGCGGAAGACTCGTTAGGGAGAAGATAGGACCTATAGTACAAAGTCAGGTAACATATAGTCAAACCATTATATTGTAGACTGATATTTCACAAAACAGAAATTGATATTTACATCATATATATGTTCGTTATAGATGAATGTTGTAGACTCCCTAGTAATCAAATTCCTCAATATATTCAGTACAGAAGGCAAAAAGGCGTATCATAAGATACAATTGATAAAATTGGAACAATTAAAATATCAATGGAGAATAGTTCTTATGCATCAGAGTCAATATGTTGCTCAGTTTGCCTTCAGGTATGACCTCTTTTGAAAAATATTTTCTTGATATGTTAAGCCTAAGTATTAATTGACGATTAACGAAGTATTCAGTTTTTTTGCGTGATTCTGAAATCGAAGAAAGCACGGGGAGTGTACCAATGTAAACAAGTTTTTCACGTACAGTATATCGATAGCTGGCTCATTATTAGGCATGCTTCATGGCCATTGTGTAGGAGAGACATCTAATTTTTTCAAGTTATTTTCTTTAAATTACATATACATGGGCATTAGTTGTTTGTACATATATACATGTGAATTTCATTTAAAATACATATACAAATGATTGAACATCACAATGACTACAACTACTTTGATTTGGTTATTTAGGTTGTTTAATATATTAGTTTCGTAGATAATAATAATGTATGTTTTTTTCTAGTTTATTTTTGATATAGAACATTTATAAATAACGTCATTATCTTTTAGCTACATATAACCATTAAATTTGACCAAAATATGAATTGTGAAACGGACCAATATAATGTTGCCATGTGGGCAAATAAAATAATGCCACGTGGTCTAATAATATTGTACAACATAGACCAATAAAATGATGCCACGTGGAAAATCAGGTAATGCCACATGGAAAATCAGGTAATGCCACGTGGACTAATCAAATGATGCCACGTGGCTTAAGAAAAATGATGCCATATGTACTAATCAAATGATGACACGTGGAAAAATTGTTGTTTGACACATGGACCAACTATAAGATGCCAATTGGTGGTATTGATGTATGTGACGTGTATGCTACTATGGCAACCATGTCAGCAGGCACGTTGGATGATCATCAAACCATCAACTGATGACTCATCTTTGATTCACAACTTAGTGGGGTCAACGGATTATTTTACGTACCACACTGACAAGTGTAGGTAAAAACTTTTTCCCCACTAACTTTTACCTACCTGTGTCCACCAGTTCAATATTGGTAGCTAAAACATATTACCCACCATTAGGCTAGTTTTACCTACACTTGCCATTGGTAGGTAAAGACCCCATTTTCTTGTATTGTATGTTTTACACAAAACATTGTTGATGAAAACCTAAATCAAGAGTATTATCTATCCTTTTAAGACAAGTTAAAGTCCTTCTTTAACTTATAAATATTAAGTTTTTAAATCTAAGATATCATTTTCGAAACCTTTGTTTTAAGCCTTAAACAATACCTTTCAAAATCAATGAGATCAACCCTTATGAAAGCTTTATTAAAACCTTAGACATCCTCTTTAAAACCCCTTTAAAATATGTCTATTGAAATCATTGGAAACCTTCCATTTAAAGACTCAAGAAAATCTTTTGAAAACATTAGGGTACCTCCCTTTCGAAACCTTCATTACAAACCTTTCGAAAGCATCAACGTCCTTTATTTAAAACAAACCTTTCGAAAGCACTGGGTTAAAGTAATAGTTTATGGAACATAGCTTTGAAATCATTTAAAATCATTCCATTTGAAACCTTTAGGTTTAACTTCTAATATATCTAAGGGTCTTAAAAGAACTGGGGAGAAAGCAACTCTTTCGAAAGTATTGTTCCTAAGTAAAAGATAGTGGATGGTTTTGAAACCAACCCTTTCAAAAGCATGGAGAAGCACCTATATAGTAAAATGAAAGTACCCTTTCGAAACCATTGTTTAAAGGCAATAAGAAAGGCAGCCTTAACAAGGTCAAAAGATAGAATGCGGCAGTAAGGATTTCGAACTATATTGAAAGCTTGTTTAAAAACAAAAAGGCGGCAACCTCTTTCGAAAGCCCATTTTCTAAAACAAAGGCCTATTTGACTAAGCCGAAAGCTATTTTGCCTCATTTTGTAACAAAAAATAAAGACTACTCCTACCCCTTCGAAAGCATTTTTTGACTCTATACCTTCCACCTATCTCCAATCCACTACATACTAAGGCATTGATACCATGTGTATTGGTTTCGATTAGACTGGAAGAGGTAGCATGGGGTCGAAAGGTGGCTGCCTAAAGTGGTGAAGCCACAAACCTTTACAAAACTAGTTTTTGACTTTTTAAAGTAATATCTTTCTAATTAACTTGCCTTATTTGAACATATAATTGGTTGCCAATTCTTTTTCAAAATCTTTTCTGAAAGTGCTGTCAAATTCAATAATTAACAATTTAAAATGTTTGCCAAATTGCCCCTTCTCCTTTTATAAACATATAAAAAATTTAAGTTTCATATCTTAAATAATTTTATATGTTTAATAAAATACTTTGAAAAATTCTCCAAAAATTTCCATAAATCACTTTTAATATGTTTTCTAAAATATTTAAATTTCCGACCCAAAACTATCATATAATGGTCGAAATTTATTTAGACTCAATTTATCCATTTTCTTTACTATAAAATTAATAATAAATCTACAAGAACTTAGAAAATTATGAAACTTGAAACCCAACCCTAAAATAATGTTTCCGACCTTATATAAAAAACGCAAGTCATTTGGATGTCATTTGATTGGTTTTCAAATCAAATCTTGTCATAAAATCCGTATGAAGCAACATAAATCATCAATAAGCGTATATATCCATTTAAACAATCAAAACATAGCAATTTATTTGCAAAATAAATTTGGAACTTAACTAGAATCCGAAAAATAATAAAAATGAGATGCAATCTATTATTCACCTTAGCTTGTTGTTAAGGAGATTGAGATTTTCTCTTGGATTAATTAGCTTAAGCTTCTTACTTGCTTTCTTGCTTATCTTCCTCTTGCTTTCTCCCAATGGTGGCCGACCAAGCTCTTAGTTTATTTTTAGTTTGTGAATATTGCAAATGAGAGTTGGATAAGGGTTTAGGGTATAAGAATATAACTTATTCCTATTTTTCCCTTATCTTATTCCTCTTACTTATTTGATTTTAATTTTCTTTGGCTTATAGTTTAGTTAAGGCACAACTACCATAAATTACTCAAATCTCAATTCCTTAACCATATTTCATTTAATTTATCCAATGAAATGTCCTAAATAGTGTTAGCCAAAATTAGGGTCATTACAAATCGGTTCAACACCGTGGTGACAGAAGTAAGCAATCTGAACAAGGATATGATTTTTATGGCCTTGGTCCATGCCACCTACCCAGAAACTGAGTTTGAAAATGGATCAAAATGAAATAGCCTACTACTAGGAAGGACTTCAACTATAAGGCGAGCCAATACTTGAGATCGGAAGAGGCGCAAGAGTTAGAAAGGAAATCTATTAGCTTACAAGCGATGAATGTTGGGCAAATTGGCACGGCGATAAACCAGGACATGAATACCTCCGGGGCCGCTGAAGGAAGTGCGGGAAAAGACGGAAACCAGAAAAGGAAGAATTTGAATTCCAACAAACGAAATGGTAATAATATGAGGCTTAAAGGCTTTCGGCTCGAAGATCACGCCATGGTCAATGATCCTTCGAAAAAAATCTATCTCACAACATAAGGGATAGGGGAGTACAAGAAACTCCCTAAAAAGGAAGCAACCGAACAGCAAAAGCATTCTGAGAAGTATTGTCGCTTCTATGAAACGCATGGCCACAACTTGAATGAGTGTCGTCACCTAAGAACTTGATTGAAGAGCTGATTAGAGAAAACAAGCTTCTGAAATACGTGAAGAAGTCATAAAATCCTAACCAACCCGTGGCTCCCCAAGCTCCTAGGGATCGAGGAAACTAAGCTGGAACTAGCAAAGAGGGACCTAGTCAAACTGGCCAGAGACTCATTATTGGAATGATATCTAGAGGACCTCATCCCGCACAGAGGAGTCTGGGAGAAATGGAGCGATATGCAAGATCATTAGAACATACTTCGAAGGATTTATGCCTCGCGATCAAAGATGGAGTCCCTACCATGCAGCAGAGAAATCTGAACGATGATACAGTATTCCAAAATTGGGACACTAAAGGGATTGAAGCTCCAACTCTCGATCCTATGGTCGTGACAATTGGGATCAGCCCGCCATGGTCCGATGAGTACTGGTTTACAACAGCAGTTTAGTGAATATTCTTTTTAAATGCACCTTTGACCAAATGAAGATCAACATGAAAGACATATCTGCCTGTTAAACAAAAATTCAAGGATTCACTGGCGAACTCAAACAACCCATCGGGATGATTGACTTGCCTATAGAGTTTAGGGAAGGCGACCGAAAGGTCACCCTTATCCAAAATTTTGTGATCATGGATGGAACTTCTACATGCAATGCCTTCATGGGATGGCCCGCGATGGCGGATTTCAAAATCGCCTTAGCCCAATAGAGCCTTACCATAAAATTTCCAAAGGATAACTGAGTTGGCGTGATTAATGGAGAACAAAGTGCCACCAAAGAATTTTATATCATAGAACTACATGAATATAAGAGAAAGGAAAAGGGGAAGAATATGGTGAGAACTCTCCATATTCATGAACCTGCCGAGTAGCCACTATAGTGCCACCCTTGGTTTGGGGACCATAGCAATTTGACAAGCCTTTAGACCCTAGAAAGAAGAGTTCAAGGGAGGATCGGGCAGCATCGGTAGAATGGACAGTGTCTGTCCCAGTCGACATGGATGACCCAACATGGGTCTTGATAATTGGATCGCACCTGAAAACAAGATGCGATTGGAACTCACTAAATTTCTTCGCGCCAACTTGGATGTGTTTGTCTGGACACATTTCGATATGTGTGAGGTATCATGGGAAATTGCATGTCATGCACTCAACATTGATCCCAAGTACACACCGGTAAAGTAGAAGAGGCATAGCCTGGGCCCCGAACGGTCCAAAGCGTTGAGGAAAGAAATAGACAAGATGATGGCCAATGGTTTTATCCATGATGCGACCTACCCCGTATGGGTATCTAACCCTATTTTGGTCAAGAAGTCCAACGAGAAAGGGCGGACTTGCATTGACTACTCGGACTTAAACAAGCCCAAAAGACAGCTTTCCTCTGCCCAGAATTGACCAGCTTATGGACGGGACGGTTGGACATGAACTGCTATCATTTATGGATGCATACTCGGGATACAACCAGATCCTGATACACGAATCTGATCAAGAAAACACTAGCTTCATCACCGATCTAGGAGTATACTTCTATAGGGTAATGCCATTTGGTTTAAAGAATGCTGGGGCAACCTACCAACGATTAGTAAACGCCATGTTCAAGTGTCGGATCGGAAAAACCATGGAAGTCTATGTGGATGACATGTTGGTTAAATCACGAATAATTGCCAATCACTTAGATAATCTCGCAAAAATGTTTGAAATACTCCGAAAATATGGGATGAAGCTCAATCCACTCAAATTTCACTTTGGGGCAGCCTCTGGAAAGTTCTTGGGATTCATTGTGAGCGCCAGAGGCTTTGAAGCAAATCCAGAGCAAATAAATGCCCTAGAAGAAGTCCAAGCCCCGAAGAACAAGGTTTATAAAGCTTGAATGGGAAAGTCGCAGCGCTTAAGCCTGTTTATCATGAAAGCCACCGACAAATGTATACCATACTTTGATGCATTAAAGAGTGGAAAGAAGAACTTCGAATGGAATGAGTGTCAAACCGCATCTGAAGAGTCGCTGCGACATATGGAAACCCCATCGATCCTATCGAAGCCAGTAGATGGAGAGGACTTGTTCATCTACCTAGTAATCTCACTCACGCATTGAGTGTTGCTCTTGTGCATGAAGAAGCTAGAATATAGCGACCCGTATACATATTTAGCAAGCGGTTCACTAGAGCCGAGAAAAATTATTCGAAGTTGGAAAAGCTAGCATATTGCCCCTTGATCTCATCCTGGAAGTTGCAACTGTATATCAAGGCACACCCGACCAAGGTATTGACCGATCAACCCTTAAAGCAAGTATTGTACCGCCCCGAGACTACCGAGCGACTCAACAAATGGAATATCAAATTGAGCCAATATGAGATCACTTACCATTTGAGAAGGGCAATCAATGGGCAATCATTGGCAGATTTCATCGTCGAATTTACCACATGGGATGATGAAGAAGAAATACCACTAAAAGTGGAAACATGATGGAAACTCTTCATCAACGGCACATCTAATAACATATGCTTGGGGGCAAGGATAGTGCATGATACCCCCGAAGGATGGGCCATTTGCTATGACCTACGCTGGGAATTCCCTGTGACAAATAATGAAGCGGAATATGAAGCATTGATAGCGGGATTGAAAGTCATGAACGAACTAAGAAAAAAATCCGTTCACATCTATAGCGACTCACAACTAGTTGACTGCCAGGTGAAAGGTGAATACCAGGCTCGAGGGGAGAATCTTGCCCAATATTTATCCAATGTGCAAGAGTTGTTGAACGTGATCGAACATTACACCATAACTCACATCCCGAGGGAACAGAACATGAAGGCTAACTACTTAGCAAAAGTGGCCATCTTCGAAGAAGCTCAATCGTTGGGACTAGTCCCGATTGAGGCCCTGACCACTACAAGTATAAGAGAAATGGATATCGACTGGACTTTTGATACGACAGTTGGACCAAAAACATGGATGACGCCAATCAAAGACTACTTGCTTATAGGAACTCTTCTCATAGGTAGGAACCAGCGAAAAAAGCTTCTCCATAAGGCACCACAATTCATAACACATGATGGATACACTACCGAAGAGGGTTCTCTACCCTCCTCTTCAGATGTGTGACTGATGACGAAGCTCAAAGGATCCTGAGAGAAGTTCTCGAAAGCGACCGCGGAGACTATACCGAGGGGCAAAACCTGGCAAAGAAAATCCTCTAATACGGGTATTTCTGGCCAACAGTAAACCACGATGTAGCAGATTATACCAGACGGTGTGAACGATGCCAAAGATTCAACAAGATCAAAAGAACTCCCTCAACAAAGCTAACGCAGATGGTCAGCCCATGGCCATTTGCAAGATGGGGAATTGATCTGATCGGCGTATTACCAATAGCAAAAGAATGGGCTAAATATTTATAATCGTCGTTGACTATTTAACCAAATGGGACGAAGAGGAACCGCTGGCCACCATTACCACAAAGAAAGTCATTAACTTTGTTACTAAAAACATTTTTTACAGGTTTGGTGTGCCATAGAAAATCATCACTAATAACCTGACCCAATTCGAGAGCGTCGAGTTCAGATACTTTTGCAAACACTTTCCAATTGGGAAGGCCTTTCCCACGGTCGCTTATCCGCAATAAAACGGGAAAGTGAAAGAAACAAACAAGATCATCAAGTCCACCATTAAAAAACAGCTAACTAAACTAAAAGGAATTGGACTGATGAACTTCCACTCGCACTATGGGCTTACAAAACAATACACAAAGCAGCAACCGGGCATACCCCATTTTCCCCGACATATGGTTCAGAAGCAATGATCCTCGTCTAACTAGAAGTCCCCTCTCATCGAAGGCAGAATTTCAATCAAAGGCAAAAAAATGCAATTCCTACTTAAGTCGCTTAATATGATCGACAAGAAGAGGAAAAAAGCCGAATTAAGGACCACTGCTCACCAAAAAAGGGTCGCACTATACTTCAAATTCAATGTTTAAAACCGAACCTTCGAAGTGGGAGACCTTGTCCTCAAACGAGTCTATCCCGTACTGGGAATCTTTAGGCCAAACTGGGAAGGGTCGTATGTGATCAGTCAAAAGCTAGAGGATGAACATTCAAACCGACAGCCGTTGAAGGAATTCAAATTCCCTGAGCATGGAACAGCAAATCGCTGCTTCGTTACTTTATATGAAGCTATCTTATGTAATTCCTATTTTTCCGCAAATAAGCCATCCCAGAATAATGGGGGCATTGTAAATAGGTAGAATTTGGCTAACTTTTCTTAATAAAATTTCTTTGCTTTCTGAACTAATAAAACCACATTCATAAAAACATGTTGATCCGACGGGGTCAAATTGGCTCAAAACCATTCAATCGCTGGTTGAAATAGTAGAATCACGCTCAAATAGCCCCACTTACCACACGTCGATGGATGCATATTGACTCAAACCGTTGGATCGGCGGAACCTATCCCCTCCTTCTAAAAAATGGTGTTGCTTCGGCAGCACAGGAAGGTCCAAATCAAAGCCGCGCATCCCATAAGAACGCATTGCCTTTTGAGCCATGGAATCATGCTCTCGAAGCATAAACTCCTTATGTTGCCCAAAAATTGGTAACATCGAGAAGTTCCGAACTGTTCCGGATAGATGGGTCATATCGATCCAAAAAGCCACGCATCCCATAAGTCGTGCACTCTATCAAATGTTGTGCATACTCTTAAGTACAGGTATTGCCCTAGTGATACCCGAAAACTCGTCCATTGTAGGAATGACAAGAACTAACCTACTCCCACTATCGAGAGCAACGGGTATGAATCCAGCAATGCCAAACAACTACAAGTCGGTAGAAAATTCCAATTATTGATCGACAATGAATCAGAAATCTAGCCATACAATTCATAAGTTCCTGAAGGTAGGAACCACAAAATAGGTCTGATTAGAGAAAAAAGAAAAACACTCAGATCAACCGGTCATTTACCAAGTGTTCGAAGTAACCAGCCCCGTGAACTAGGGGGCACACGTGGATACTCAGGTAATATATATATATATATATATATATATATACATACACACGCTCATATACATGCATATACACACACACTCAAAGACGAAATCCAACTATTTCATAGTTCTGTTACTCCAAACAAAGAATTTTGGCGCTAATTACAAGATTAGATAAAATAGTAGTAAATAAAATTGACCTAAGTGCATGAAACATAGATAAGTAGACGGTAAAGTTACACTCAAAATGTTAGCATTGTATTGCTTATAATATTTTCTGTACAAAGTCAAAATGTAGGAGTCTTACCCACACGATATAGGCCAACAAAGAGAAAAATTGCAAATTCTACGAGAATCAAAGTAGTAAGTATAGACTCTGCACTTGAACAAAACATGTATCAAATAAAACAAAATGTCCCAAAAAAATGGCTCCACTGCTATCGAACCTGTTAATGTCTTTTTCCACCGCTCCCCTTCCCACCGCCCCCCTTTCCACCGCTCCCCTTCCCACCTTTAGTTGGAAGTTTCTACTTCCCCTTAGATACCCCGCTAGGGGTACTATCACTACCTGTAATATCAACTATCTCCTTGGCGCCGGCATTTCCTCCAAGCTCTCCGACCTTCTCGAAAGACTCCCCTTTAGCCTTGCGCTTCCGAGATTTGCGGGAGCTCCTCAAAGATTTTATAGCTTCGACCTTTTCCTTCTTAACGGTAACCAGTTGCTGTTCAAATTTATGCAGTTGGCTAGTCTCTCCTCCTGTTCCTGAGCTTCAGCTGCTGTGAAGTCGCTTTCCAAAGATACAGAAGGGTTATCAAGACCCTGAAATGCAACAATCTTCTTAGATTCCGACCCTAGCTTTGATCCAGACGCAAGCGCAGCAATCAAAGCGATTACGGAAATAAGCATCGAGGCAGTTGAAATAGCGTCAAGCCCAAGCACCAAGGAAATCGGTGGGTCGGTAGGTAAAGAGGACAGACCTATAAGATTAAAAATGAAAGCATTAAGTTTGTCTTGTTCTTACGGTGTGAGCTGAAAATTCTCAAACTCAAGAGAAACAGTAAGGTTACCCACATCAAAGGAATGACCAAGAATGTCAATCTTGTATTCCCCGCCTTCTCCTTATTTTGATGGCTACATGATCTTCAAAGAAGTTTTGAGGCCACCTGAAGTTTCATAGACAGCTGCCGGAGGAACAGATGACGAAGCAGCATCGGTAGAACCCGCTAACTGATTGTAAGGCTGAATGGATGGTCCGCTAGGAAATGAAAGGCTCCAACAACTTTTTGGCAGTTGCATTCATAGCAGCGTCAGTAGCCTCCTGTTCCTTATCGATTCGGAGGACCTCTCGGCCCTTTATCAGTGCTTTCTTCAACTACTCATTGAGATAGGCATCCTCTAACTCTCGCTCAGCATATACATCCCCATTTTCTCGAAAACAGGCCAGGATTTCTTCCCAAATCATGGCAAGAGTACGTGAAAATTTAGGGCCTAAATAACCGAGGCTCCCTTGATGTTGCAAGGAATTAACATGGAAATTCAAGATGGTATCGTCCATCTTCTCCATCTTTTTCTCGAAAGTGTCTTGAAACTCCATGTAATCCGCTATCATGGTAGCCTTCTCAACTTCAACTCGAGTCTTCTCAGCGCCAAGCTATGAAACTCTTTCTTGGAGCGAAGCGATCGTCTGGGCTTGATCGAAAATAGTCTAATCACGGGATTTCACGATGCCAGTGTATTCAGCAATTTTTTTATTATGATCTTCAACAATTTTTTCATGATCAGCAAATAGTCTTCTTTTGGGATTCAGTAATCATGTTATGAGCTTCGAGCTCCTCTCTCAACTTAACTTCGTCCGTATAAGCCTTTTTAATTTCGTCTCAAAACATGATCTCTATTTTTGCATGGGACTCTTTCAACTCCTTCAGCAAACTGGCGCAATTCTTACTCTCCCGAAGCGCTGCATCCCTCTCGTGTATTAGCCGCTTAATTCTGGTGTCATGTTCCGCTCACGCCCTCTCGAAATCACCTTCCTTTGATTCGGAGGAGAGGATCTCCTTATAATTATTGTGGTTCATATCAGCCAGCTGCTTGCATGACTTTTCCCATCCCTCCACCCGCCTTAAATCAATTTGAATCGGTTGAAGTTGGGACATAAAGGAATCTTTGCGGACTAGACGAAGGTCGTAGTGAAAGTTAACTCCCTTTAAAAACCACCTAGGAGGGCGGCTTTGTGTCTGGGGGGACCAGACGGAAGAATGTAAGTCGGCCTCCTGTGAGGACGCGAGGAACCAAAAGCGAGCACCACGTGAGTTGATGGCGCTTGAGATAAAAACGGAGCCTAAATGGTGCCTGAACGTAAGAAACCAGAACTTCAAGATAGATAGAAACTAGGGCCGAGGTAGAATCCTGATGTTCAAAAGGATAAGAACCATGATCAACCTTTGACTTCTTGGGCGGTTCATCTCAGTCATCACGGAATATTCTCTTCTCATTGCCGCTTTTATAAATCCGATCTCGTTCTTTGTCATCACGACGATGAGCTTCGACCTCCGAGTCTTTCCGCTTTCTCCATTCCTCCTCAGTGTAACAGGGCTGATGGAAACTTGTAGACTGTTTTCACAAACATTACAAATTAGTGAATTTCTCGAGATCATTGTAAAGTCCACGACCTATCATGGTACCTAACATAAAGAATAAACAAAGAGCTTTAGCAGTGAGAAATTGGCCTAAATAATGCATGTGTAAGTGAATGTGACCCTAGTCAAATGTGCAATGTGTCTTGGGAGGCCTAAAGGACATCGTAAACTGGATCGGGAAGCCACCATGGTAGAAAATGGGCTAACTTTAGACACAATATGGCCAGATGAGGAGACACGCCTTGAATTTGAAATCCTCCTCCAAAAGTTCATCAATATCCGCATAAACATTGCTCAAATTCCATAGTCTATGCCAGCAACTTTAATCGGGGAACCTTGACATCATTTAGTTGCCGGGGGAGCATCTTTATTGCAAAAATTTAGGAGAACGGAACTCATTCATGGAGTCTCATCACACAATTTGAACTCTCCATCACCGGTGCCTGCATCGAAATCATCATCACTAGAGGGAAGATCATGACTACTTCTGCTCTCAACTTCACCCTCCTCTTTTTCTATTGCCACTGTAGCCTTTCCCTATCGCTGCTTGAACTTTTCTTCCCCTTCCTCCGGAATCGGGGGCATTCTTGCCAGAAAGCTGGCTTCAGCCGTGACACCCCATATTTCATCAGTCTATTTGGTTGAATTGCCAGACAGAACTTCTTTTTCTAGGAAAACACCTTCTTCGAAGCCATACGATGAAGAAGTGGAGCGTGTTTGTACTTTGAAACGGGAAGAAGACTGGACTTCAACAGACACAAAGGATCTCCTAGGAAGCAGTATCCTATACTAGAGCAAGTTTTCGTCTGTTAGTAATAATTTAATCGATCTTTCCTTGGTATCTATGGCCTTCAAAGTATGGAAAATTTGGTCAAGTGATAGGTCTTTATTTGGTCTTGGAATAACTATTGATTTGTCAGAAATCCCATAGCGGCGTATCGAAACTCAATAAGTAAAGGAGAGAACTTACCCCCCGTTGTCCAAAGGCGGTTAAACCCTATGGGACATCTAAGAAGAAGTACCGAGTCTCGAATTGAGACAGATTGCTTTGAAGCTGCAACATGATCTTGCGATTCATTTGGGCCTCGATGACGACAAGGGATGGGCACTCATCTCTCCTCTTAAACGAGGGAAAATATCTCAACTCAATAAACTCGGGGAATGATTAAATGTTCGCATAAACAAAACGTGAAGGCAAATCAAGATTGCATATCCATTAGGATGAATTTGGAATAGGGAAATTTCCAAGTTCGAAAGAGTTTTTTTTAAGAAGTCATTGTAGAGAGGCACTGCTCCATTTAAGCACATGTATCGGTGGCAAGCAGCGTATCCTAAAGGTGATGTGTGGGCAAACTTATTCTTCTACACAAGGCGCGTATTGTCCTTCGAATGCCTTGTTGCAAGCAAATGTTCTTCAAAATCATAGCAGAGATTACGGAGGAAGATCTCTCTGGTGGATTAAGTAGAACTTTGAAATTCGGAGGAGTCTGGTCTTCAATCGGGCTAACCAAAAATAGTTGACCGTATTCATCTCGCGAAGCAGAAGAGGAGGAGGCGACGGATGATGATTCAGCTTTTGAAACTGTTGGACTTCCTCCACTGGGATTGCGGCGAGAAGATGAATAATTCATTCTATACAACAGAACGTGCGTCCAACGCAATAAGGTAATTGTACCTATAACTAAAAATTCCCCTACAACACTTGAATTCTGAAGGAATATCGATTTACACCGACACAATAGGTTTCAAGTATATACAGTGTAAGTGTAGTTTGTTATCTATGTGGGGTGAGCTTCGTGTCTTGAACACTGCAAATGCCCATCCCATGTGGATAGTTCGCTCACATTAAAAAATGAAAAAGGCTTTTCACATCATTTTTTGGAATTATTTCTTCTACACTTACCCGTTATTGATCAATGATCGATAACAAATACATTGTTAAAAGCGATGCGAAAAGCTCTTCCTAGTTCTGGCATATCGAGCATGCAATAACGAGACCAATCCAAACTCTCCGTAAGGCGATAACAACACAAGTTGCATGCAAGACGCCTTCCGGAGCCGTTATTCCCCTGGAAGGACGAAAACCACTAAAACCAATATGTTATACATCGTGTTGTATCAACAATGTAACTTAATACAAGTCAATTTTGATTTTATGGACGAAGATAGCAAAACATGTCAAGCATCAGGGTAAAGCCCAAGTGTCCTTCCATGAAGAACTCAAGACTCAATTTACTATCTTCTTCCACAAAATCATAGTCAACTCGAATTTTCCACGACTATCATTACCAATACAACCTTGTTGTCAAATTGCTAAATGAACGCCATCAACATTACCCACCTATAATCAAGAATAAGAAAGAAGACGTGAATGGACTTCGAGTGATTGATGGCCTATGGTAAGAATCTTCAACATCGATCCAAGGGAAGTTCAATGGTGATCCAAGGAAAGCAGATCAGCAATGATCCAAATGAGTGTGGTCAGCAGCGATCCAAAAGACAAAGTTCCAGGAGTTCGTGTGGAAGTCAAAGCAGCGACGAACTTCAGAATGGTCAATGGCGAGAGACTTCGATGGTAGATGGTCGGCGACGTTGATAGAATAGATGGACTTAGGGTTTGGTCGAGTTTGGATCGGGTCGTAAAGAACTCAGGCTGTAAGAGGAAGGTAAGAGTATAGGGCAGGTCAACTTGATTGAGTAAAATAGGAGCGCTCTAAAAAAGGCTAAGTCTTTGGATCGCTAGAGATCCATGGATAATGGATCAACAGCGATCCATAAAATTGCATCTGATCTCCCCTAAATTTGCCAAGCATGATCCACATGTTATTAGCAAGCAATTTAAAGGTTATGGAATCATAATTGACTTATTATAACGAATATCGTCGATTCATGCCAAAACTCAATGAGCAATTGAATAGCCAAAGCAAAATTCACGTGATGGCCTTAACACGATCACTTGAACCTTACCGAGCAAGAACTCAAAAGAAATTACTTCCAAAGCACGCCTTGTTTCCAACGAAAGCATACTCTGGAGGGGGGAGGGAAAATGCTATCCAGGTTTTTAACCCAACAGAATTCAAAGGAAGTCGGAACCACTTCATCAAATCAGAAAAGCTCAAGATCCAAACAAAAGGACGAAGAACCAACCAAGAAGGATTAGAGAAAAAGAAAGCAAAAGCATGATAAGGTGATGGATCGTTAGCGATCCATCTATTTTGGATTGCTAGTGATCCATAAAGTTCGCTCGTAGACCCAACAATCCTCTTGCATCATTATCCAATAGGTATTCTAAGAATGATGGCTAAGTTCGATGGAATTCAAATCTAGTTAGATCAAGAAGTGAGCATTCATCTAATTCAGTCAGCAGTCCAATGCAACCATTGTATGGATCATCATCAAAACAAGGCAACAGGCTATGAAATTAAATGGAGAACACCAGCATAAGGCAAAAAATGCAATCTAAAAGATAAAGACCAAAAATCCACTAAGTACGTGGTTGCTAGCAACCCATACACTATGGATCGCTAGTGACCCATATGATTGTGCTAGAATGCCATGAAGTTTAAAGAAGAGGACGAAGGAAAGCATCACAAGCAGTTGAATCATCGGCGACATAAAAGCTATGGATCACTAGCGATCCATCAAATTGATTCTATTCGCTATGAAAATTTCAATGCTCCTTCGTATGTTCATTTGCAAGCATCTGGCAAGGCGGCCTAGCCTAATAGTTTTCCAACCCCTATAAATATAATCCTACCTGTAATACTAACATGTTCTTCTGGACTGGCTGCTGAAACTCTGTAGAAACTACTCTACCCTCTTTTTCTCCTAAACGACGGTCATCTACAGGGTTCACCGTGATTCTCCAGTGAAATCTAATACTGGTGACTTGATCTAACTTACAAGATTCAGTCACGTTGTAATTAGATTCAACATGTAATTGCAGTCAGTCAATAATAAAAGTTATAAGTAATTGCAGTCAGTCAATAATAAAAGTTATAAAGTGGACGTAGGCTTCATTAACAACCAAACCACTATAAAAATCTCTTGTTCATTCACTCTTTTCTGCAATTTACTATTGCCTTTTCTATTTTATTCACCTTGATAAACAAGGCTGGTGCTTTCATACTCAATTTAGGGTGTTGATTTATTTTTTGGGTTAACAGCCATATAATTTCAACCGTGAAAATTATTATGCCTCTTAAGTTTATCTATTAATATTCGTTTATTACTTTATATGAACTTCCCTTTTACTTTTTATGCTTACTATCTTTAGCTTCTTATTTCATTAATATTATTAAATGTCATGTACTGCTTCTTCTACCTCTAATCAATGCCATTTATATTGGGTCTTTTATATTCAAGTTGGATAAATATTAAGGGCACTTATTTGTATGTTTTGGAAATAATTTAACATACCTACTTAATTTCTTTCATCAATGTCTTATTTGATCTCTGTAATTAAATTTATTAAATGAGTTTATACCCATACTGTCTTGATCATGGAAACTTCACAATAATTCCTTAATTTATTACATTATTTGTATTTTAGTATTTTATTTGTAATTAGTATGGTAACATACAATTAATTGCACATTACTACATAAGTGTTTATGTTATAACTATCATCTATTTTTTTTCTTTCTTAAACTTATATTTTACTTTATATACATATTTAATTGGTAAACGAGATTATTTCATTTTTATTTGTAACATTTTAGTTTCTACATTTAGATATTATTGTATATACACTTACGTTTAAATTCCTCAGAAATATTTATTTCTACATTTCAATGCGTTGGAACCGTATCTTTGCCAAGAAGGAAATGTTACTGTTGCGCCTTTCCATAAACTACCGAAAAGTGGGATAGTTTTGTTTTTGCAATTTCAAGGAGTTATCTCCTTTTATTTTTATTGAAATAAACAGCGCAAACTACGGAAAAGATATCCCTACTTTGCACATCTCTTTCATTTCGATATATTACTTGTTATTTCAAATGACACACCTTTTATATATAATTATGAGGTTTGACCGTTTATGGAAATTCACATGCAATCAGTACAACTAAATTATACATTTACATTCCAATGAATCAAAATATAGAATAATTACATCCTAAAACAAATTAGAGCATTCCTAATAAACGATTAATAGTTCACAACCTAACTAACAAGAATTTAGAAATAACTACACAATTCTATCAATATTATATTCCATAAATTTTACAGAGTATTCTACCTAAATTTCAAATCTACGGTGTATATACTATTTCATCAAAGTTAAATAATTTACTGAATATGTGGGCAAGGATTTCAAGTTAGATTCATTTATTTAAGCCTACAATTGATTTTCATATATATATAATAACAAAAATAGAATTTCAATGATATAACTTTAGTATCACGTAAATCACATAATTTTCCACTCACCTTTTGGTTTTCAAATCTTCAGATCTGTATCCCTTTGTAATGACCTACCCTTTCGATCACTGAATGTCAATGCTAATACGTCTACGATATTTATGTGCCGAGCATCCAAATGCCGAAAGGGAGAATTGTTAGGGTGAAATAAAAAGAAAACAAAATAGAACAAGGAAAAATGAACAAAATATCGGAATCTCACAACAGAATGATAATATATAATATCAAAGAAACAATACAAAGGATTACTTCGATATAGAAATTTCGAAATTGTCAAAACCTAAATACCATCAACAACCTGCGCAGTTATAACAAACTCTTCTCAGAAATGTTGATATGTACAATATAGTAATGTAGCGGAAATAAGAATACTACAGTAGGTGAGTGAAACATCCATCTCGTCTTCTCGAGCTTCGATGGACATTAATGAAAACCTACCTTTGTCAAGCTACTCTAAAGAGAACGCAGGGAATTTAGGGGAAACAAAAAACAAGCATTGGATGTAAGTCTGGTATGAGAAAATCCAGAAATATGCGATCAACATATAACTATACTTTTGAGACCATATGGAATGCCATAACGATTATCCCCTCAAAAGAACCACTATCTAATAGGTACATAAGGTGATATAATAGATAATGTCTCGGGTGTAGAATATAAATATCATAAAAAAGATGAAATGGTTACACTGGTTACATTCAACAGCATATTTGGAGTACAAAGGAAGTTCGCATACTGAATTTTCATGGTGATCACTTCGGTCAAGCCGAAATCCAAGCTCCATGCACAAGGGTTAGAAACCATCTTTGAGCATCGTATATCTCTAGATAAATATACCATAAGGGAAAAATACCCAATCCGTGTTTAAATACATAAATTCTAATACCATCACTCCCGCTAGCCAACATTCGATAAGCATGCTCTAAATCTAGAGTGATAATACCTCATCGTTCACTAGAAAAACCCCAAGTTATGCTCCTACTCTATTTTTAGCCATTTTCAACGTCAAGGTCATGTTTGGCATCTTTCACTCGAGTCTTAATCACTAACACAGAACACGAATCCTAAATTGGATCCCCACAGCACGAATAGATCACGAAACCATGCATGGATTCCCATATCTCAATAGATCTCCGAATCACACATGGATTCCTACATCCTGAATAGTTCATGAACAACTACATGTGTTCGAGTATCTTAAACAGATCTCAAGTATCCATATAGATTCCTGCGTCTCAAACAAATCTACTTCTAAGAGATAGAACATGTATCTCAGACTTGAAGTGGTTTTCAGTAAGTAAAACACTAACCGATCCCGATCTCTCAAAGATTGAATCGACAAATTAGACCATTCAATGATAATGAGAATAATCGCATATGGAAACCAAATCTCGTACACTTATTACATTTTCAATATTTTCCTCTCATACCATCCCTCGATCAAGAGTGATGCTAGTAGGTTATAGCTATATTGACCATATCCTTACACAAACATCAGTCTTAATTCCCATGGATAGACAAGCCTACCTCATCGGCTTTTAGTGCTAAGTGTACGAATAAACATTTTCCATAAATGAGGAAACAAACAAAGCATAATTAAGTCACAAAAGCACGAACAAGTCACATAAGCGACTTCTAATCCCCTTCTTGTTTAATTAATTAAAATGTTTTTTATTAGCAAAACTTTAATTACACTACAACAAAATGGTCTATTAATAGCAACGAGGGATTGCATTGAAACATGCCTTGCTATAGTTAAGTATGCTAGTGGTAATTAACGTATAAGATGGCTTGTATGCGATTACAAAATTTTATTTTGGTGGTCATATTCTACGTGTTTCTCTCTTCTTATTATTCGGCCGCCATACTTTGCTTTTCCCTTCACTTCTAATTTCCCTTAATCCTCTCCACTTCACCGACAAATCTCCTTTCCCACTCTCGAATTCTCTTCAATCGCTAATCCCTCTTCGCTATGAAAGCTCGATTCTGTCGCTCGCCCTATTCCCTCACTACACGATTCTTCATTGATGCCAATTCCTCCATGAAGCTGAAGCACGATTCTGCAACGAAGCACGATTCAAGGCTTCATAGGCACGATTCTGCAATGAAGCTCAATTCCTTGACCATGTTCAATCCCTCAACGAAGCTGAAGCACGATTTCAATTTTTGACCAAGCTTTATTCCTCGACCAAGCGCAAAGTTGACAGTACGTATATCTTCCTATTTTTGTTTTTTTAATTGTGCATTTAATGGTTGGATTAAATTATTCTGAATGGTCTTAATTGTGCTGTTTAATATTTATAACTTCCGATTTTGGCTTGCTTTTTTATTATTTTCCATGTTTGCAAATTAAATAATGCTGTTTAGCTGATTACAAATTAGTTCGACATGTTGGTTCATCCGTATTATGCAAGTTAGCTGGGAATGAAACAATTTATTAGCTTATTCATGATCGGTTGCTTGTTTTTCTTGCTGTTGGTTGTTGCTTTGAGAGGAACTGTCTTGCATATTGCCATTGTTCATGTTTAGCTGTTGCTTTTCCTGCCGTTGGTTGTTGCTTTGAGAGGAACTGTCTTGCATATTGCCATTGTTTTGGTATTTTACTATGAACAACTTTGAATAATGGTATAATTTACTCTATAATTTTTTTATTTGTGTGTGTATTCTTTTAAACATGAATAGCAGTGAGAATTAGTTGTTAGTGTCTCTGTGGATTATTTGTGCTTCCTGTGCGGGTGTTTGATGTATTGCTGTTAGTAAACAAGCAATATGGTTTAGCCATGTATCATTTTTGTGTGCAAGAACCATGATGTGCTTCGCTGTATTCAATCATTTACTTTATGGACTTTTGATAACTTATGTGTTGTTGTACATTACATGTTTATTTTTTGTGCAATTTTGATATAGACTTGAAATATCTATTTGTTGTTGCTTACATGCACTAATCTAGTGGCATTTATGTTATAGTGTAGATCTATATGCATGTCATGTGGGTTTATTTCAGTTGCGGAGATAGATGTTTGAGTCGCTTATAAAGACAGGTAATGTTTCTTTCAGATATGATGATTGTATTACTTTTCCTTTTCCATTTGATTCTTTTTGAACTAGTTTATATTATTATTTTCTCCAACAAAATCACAATCAAAATATGTTGTAGGAAGACTATCCTACCATTTTAGCTTTACCCATATAATGGTATTTACTGAAAACAATTATTTATGGTAATAAACCTTTGACACTGGATTCAAAGGTGATGAATTTGAGAAAAAAACAACCGTCTTCTTTTATTTATAGAAATAATAATATTTACTGAAAAGGAAATGAAGCTTAATTGACCAGTAAATACATTCGGATATGTATGATGAACAAGAAAGGATAATGATGGTTTGTAGATATAAAATTTAGCATAGTAATTACTTTGTAACTTGAATCATCTAATACGAAACTGAAACTGAATATGAAAATGAAACTGAACAACCTAATAAGTATCTTTTGACAACCAAATAACAATTTCAAATCTTGTAAATCTTTTTATCCTCTTTAAAATTTTGAACCGAATATGAAACTGTTTTCTTATATGTATTTTGCATTTGATGATATCTATAATTGGAATGGAACTATAAATAATGTTCATGTTCCTATTCAGCCTTATTCTATGTTTAAAGTTGATCAAAAAAACATTTCATGCAGATAATTTATGGCATGAACTTGATAAGATCTGATACAATATTATACTTCTGACATTAGCTTTATTTAGTCTTGCATGAATGATATGTTTTGTTCTGTTATTTTTTTCTTGCTTATGTGTTGGGATCCCTCCTTAATTGGAGAGTTTCTAGAGAAATCTAGAATTTTCTAGAATGTTTCGGAGAACTCTAGAGAAGTGTAGAACTCTCTAGAAGCTTGTGGAAGAGTGTGGAACCCTCTAGAATATTCTAGAGATGTGTGGAACCTTCTGGAACCTTACGGGAGAGTATGGAAGAATAAAGAAGGGAATGGAAGAGTGTAGAGATTCCTAGAGAGTGTGGAGCATTCTGGAGAATCAATCTCTACCGTCGGATGCATGTAATCTCCACCATTCATTATGGAGGTTAAGTAGTATAAATAGGAGAAGGAGCCCTATTACTAGCCATCCAAGAATCTAAGGAAGAAGCCACTTCTTAGAGTGACAAAAAACTTGAGAGTTAGAGAGATCCTCTTTGAGAGAAAAGAGTGATAGCTTGAGAAGTCTTTATCCTCAAGCTTGAGTGAGCCACCAAGTGTGAGTTACTTTTGTAATCATATTATTGTAATCCTACTATTCTTTTGTATAGTGGAAGAATCTCCATATTGGAGAATTATAAACTCTTGTGCTTCCATTGCTACTTTTAATCTTAAAGTGCCTATCTTAACTTCACGAAGCGGGGAAGACCGAGATTTCCCCAACAGTGGTATCAAAGCCAGGTTCATCCGTAGCCGTAATCAAGCTCGTGTAAGTTCAAGATGGAGGATATTGTCGCTCATGATGGAGACATGTTCAAGCTCACAGCTAACAACTACTCCTATTGGAAGCCAATGATGGAGGACCACTTGTATTGTAAGGATTTGCATGAGCCCATCATCTACAAAAATAAGGTGGAAGGAAAGAGTGATGCTCAGTGGGAACTGTTGAACCGTAAGGCTGTTGCTTTTTTCCGTAAGTACATAGACAAAACTCTCTTCGAGCATGTTTCTACTTATACCAATGCCTATGAATTATGGACAAAGCTTGAGTCCATGATTCAGAAGAAAATGCCTCGCAACAAGGCCAATTTAATTCGACGGTTGGTGAAATTGGAGTATAAGGATGGTCATAGTATGATTAAGCACTTGAATAACTTCAAGGGGCTCGTAAATCAACTAACAAAAATTGATATGAAGATTGATGATGAGCTACAAGCCCTTCTACTCCTTAGTTCCTTACCGGAAAGTTGGGACACACTTGTTGTCACGCTAAGTAACTCAGCTCCGGAAGGAAAGTTGACTATGGATACCGTCAGTGACAGCCTTCTTGGTGAAGAAGCAAGGAGAATGGAACGAGATGAGTCTATCCATCCCGAAGCTAATGTTGTTGAGAATCAGGGTAGGAATGAAACCCGTGGACGTAGTAAGAGACGAAATCCCCATCAATCTCGAGATAGATCCAAGTCACGCTCGAAGATTGCATGCTATTACTATGGAAGGATGGGTCACAAGAAAATGGAATGTCGAAGCTTCAAAAGAGACCAAAAGGCCGGTAATGTTAAGCCTGACCAAATAAACCTAACAAAGAAGCAAGAAGAAAAGAGTACTACTGTCATAGTATTAAAGGAAGATCTGCTATATCTCATTGGTGAAAGTAACATTCTAAACATTGCTTGTGATGAGAGTTCTTGGACTGTTGATTCTGGTGCTTCCTTCCATGTTACTCCACATGAAAACTTCTTCTCATCCTACCAAAGAGGTGAATTTGGCACGGTGCAAATGGGAAATCAAGATAGAAGCAAGATTGTTGGAATAGGAAACATCACTCTGACGACAAGCACCGGGTGCAAGCTTGTTTTGAAAGATGTGAGGCATATCCCGACCATGCGCCTCAGTCTTATCTCCGTTGGAAAGCTAGATGATGACGGTCTAATGAATTACTTTGGTGAAGGGAAGTGGAAGTTCACCAAAGGAAGTTTGACAATAGCTCGAGGAAAGAAGGTAGGATCATTGTATGTAATGCAAGCTAAGCTATGCAAAGGAGAAGTAAACATCTCTACTGATGATATGGACACATGGCATAAACGACTTGGGCACATTAGTGAGAAAGGTCTTCACATGCTCGCTCAGAAACAACTCCTCCCTGACGTGAAAGGTAAACCACTTCATCCTTGTGCTCATTGTTTAGCTGGAAAACAACATAGGGTTGCTTTCCAAAGATCTTCTCCGCCCACAAGAAGAAAGAACATTCTAGACCTCATGCACACTAACGTATGTTCGATGTCTGAGAGATCCATTGGCGGTGCTCTATATTTTGTCACCTTCATTGATGATCATTCAAGGAAAGTATGGTTGCACCTGTTAAAATCAAAGGATCAAGTGCTTGATGCCTTCAAAGAATTCCATGCTCTGGTGGAGCGTGAGACTGGACGGAAGATCAAGTGTGTACGATCAGATAATGGAGGGCATTTGTTCACATCCCCAAAGATGAGAGAGCTAAGCTTGATGCAAAGACAAAGGAGTGTATTTATCTTCGTTCACCTAAGGATGAATTTGGGTACCGGTTGTGGGACCCAATTAACAAGAAGGTTATTCGCAGTAGAGACGTTGTATTCTTCGAAGACCAAACAATTAAAGATATCAAGAATTCAGAGAGGCCAAGATTGAGAAGAAGAACCTCAATCTAGCACTCCAATCGCACCAGAGCCAAGACGATCCTCAAGGGACAGAAGACCATCCACCCGATACAACACAGAGGAGTACGTTACGCTCACTGATGAGGGGGAGCCTCAAAGCTATAAAGAAGCAATGAGTGATTGTCATAAAGAAGAGTGGAGAATAGCCAGGCAAGAAGAAATGCAATCCTTGCATGAGAATAACACATATGAACTAGTGGAGCTACCAAAAGGGAGAAGAGCTTTGAAGAATAAGTGGGTGTGTAGAATCAAGACCGAAGAGAACTGTTCAAAGCCTCGCTACAAAGATCGATTAGTCGTCAAAGGATTTGGATAAGAAAAAGGTACTGACTTTGAAGAGATATTCTCTCCCGTGGTAAAGATGTCATCAATCCGAGTTGTGCTTAGCCTAGCAGCCGTGTAAGATTTAGAGATTGAACAACTCGATGTCAAGACGGCGTTTCTACATGGTGACCTAGAGGAAGAGATCTACATGGAACAGCCTGAGGGATTCAAAGTTCCAGGCAAAGAAGATCTAGTGTGCCGCCTCACAAAGAGTCTATATGGACTTAAGCAAGCACCAAGGCAATGGTACAAGAAGTTCGACGCATTCATGACAGAACATGATTTCAAAAAGACGGAAAGCGATCATTGTGTCTTCATAAAGAGGTATGTAAGTGGTGACTTTCTCATACTTCTGCTCTATGTTGATGATATGCTAATCATTGGACAAGACCGCATAAAGATAGCTGCTTTAAAGAAAGATCTAAGCAAAAGCTTTGCCATGAAAGATTTGGGGGCCGGCTAAACAGATTCTTGGGATGAGAATAACTCGTGATAGATCAAAAAGACTGTTATGGCTATCCCAAGAGAGATATATCGAGAAAGTCTTGGAAAGGTTCAACATGCACAAATCAAAGCCGGTTAACACTCCACTAGCTGGGCACTTCAAGCTAAGTTCGAAGCAGAGTCCGACAAGTGAAAAGGACAAGGAGGAAATGAAGAAGAAACCATACTCATCTTTAGTAGGCAGTCTCATGTACGCAATGATATGCACAAGACCAGATATCGCTTATGCAGTTGGTGTTGTCAGTCGCTTCTTGGCTAACCCAGGGAATAAGCATTGGGTTGCAGTCAAATGGATCCTCCGATATCTACGTGGAACTTTCAAAAGATGTTTATGTTTTGGAAAAGGAAAACCTGTGTTAGAAGGATATACAGATGCAGACTTGGCTAGTGACATTGATTCAAGGAAATCAACATCAGGATACCTAACCACTTTTGCAGGGGGAGCTATTTCATGGCAATCAAAGCTGCAAAAGTGTATTGCCTTATCCATTACAGAGGCAGAGTACATCGCAGCTACTGAAGCTTACAACGAGATGTTGTGGGTGAAGAACTTGTTGCATGAATTGGGAGTGGATCAAGAAAAGTATGTCTTGAAGTGTGACAATCAAAGTGCAATTTACTTGGCAAAGAATTCAACATGTCATTCCCGCACAAAGCATATTGATACAAGATATCACTGGATCCGAGGAGTCCTCGAGGAAAAGAAAATACATCTTGACAAGGTTCACACAGATGAGAACTGGTCTGACATGATGACCAAGGTAGTATCAACAAAGAAGTTTGAAGACTGCTGTCAAGGTGCCGGCGTACTACTACCCCGAAATTAAGTCGGGAGGGGGAGATATGTTGGGATCCCTCCTTAATTGGAGAGTTTCTAGAAAATTCTGGACGTTTCTAGAGAAATCTAGAATTTTCTAGAATGTTCCGGAGAACTCTAGAGAAGTGTAGAACTCTCTAGAAGCTTGTGGAAGAGTGTGGAACCCTCTAGAATATTCTAGAGATGTGTGGAACCTTCTGGAACCTTACGGAAGAGTATGGAAGAATAAAGAAGGGAATGGAAGAGTGTAGAGATTCCTAGAGAGTGTGGAGCATTCTGGAGAATCAATCTCTACCGTCGGATGCATGTAATCTCCACCATTCATTATGGAGGTTAAGTAGTATAAATAGGAGAAGGAGCCTTATTACTAGCCATCCAAGAATCCAAGGAAGAAGCCACTTCTTAGAGTGAGAAAAAACTTGAGAGTTAGAGAGATCCTCTTTGAGAGAAAAGAGTGATAGCTTGAGAAGTCTTTATCCTCAAGCTTGAGTGAGCCACCAAGTGTGAGTTACTTTTGTAATCATATTATTGTAATCCTACTATTCTTTTGTATAGTGGAAGAATCTCCATATTGGAGAATCATAAACTCTTGTGCTTCCATTGCTACTATCTTAACTTCACGAAGCGGGGAAGACCGAGATTTCCCCAACATTATGTAACTACATAATGTGTTGGCAACGCAGATTATGCTTGCTGGGCCTGATGATCGTGCCTTTGTTTGAATGCAAACGAGCTAAATTAATATCGCCTAATTCATGGATACATGTATATTAAAGTAGCGTTCTAAAGAAAGTGGAAGTTAATTAAAGGACGTATCATTGTAGGACATTCTTTACACAATGATCTAAAGGTTGATTTTCTCTCCTTTTCCCTTTTTCGGTGGCACACAACTAATACTGTTGTGTTGTTTTGATACCTTATGTTTTCTGTTGCCTTCTCTTCAGGTGCTACTACATTGTCATCCAAAGAAGGATATAAGGGATACTTCAACTTGTCCACCATTTCTTAGGTATATACTTGTCTTGCATTTTAATATTTTTTCTCAAAAACGATTTTTGAAAATGTTCACGCTAGATTTAGGAAGGATGGGAAGAAAAATTCTCTAAAGCATCTTGCTGTTGAAATACCTGGTGCAATAATTCAATAACAACAATATTGCCCTATAAGAAATCTAACTGTTGTTGTTGTAGTAGTAGCTGCTATTTATTATTATTGTTAAATTTGATAGTTTGAAATAATAAAAATATAGAAGTGTTATAATGCACAATTCTCATGACCTATGAAAATATTCTGTATTAACCTCAAATCAATAGTTGTAAGAGACCCTTTTTGAATTTTAAATTATCTAGTGC
The DNA here is from genome assembly GCA_030765085.1 of Allium cepa. NCBI lineage: Eukaryota > Viridiplantae > Streptophyta > Magnoliopsida > Asparagales > Amaryllidaceae > Allium > Allium cepa. The sequence goes on from CM060945.1 coordinate 504,926,209, forward strand.
AAATATTTTTCCTTCCAACCCTACACGAATAACCGCAATTATTCTTCCGACCCTACATTCACGGGCATATATCGAGTTTGCTCATCAGTAGCTGAGCGGACAAGTGTGAGTGTTAGCAAGAACTGATGCATTTTGAATCTGTGTTGCTTTTTGTGTGCCTTATTACATATTACATATGGATGCTACTTTGCTAATTTTAAGCTTAGTTAGAGAAAACGTCATAGTTAGTCGCGTCTGTTTCTCCAGCTGGTAAGTTATCAAAGCCAAGTCATTGTACAACTTGGATCTTTAAAGACTACTAGAGCCAATCCTATAAGTCACAGTGGAACATTAATCTCAATCATGTCATTTTTTTTACCGTTTCCAATGCCAGTAATGTTTGGAGTCGTAACGAGAGGTAACTTATCACCTCTTCCTCTTTGTTTGAATCAAATATACTATTGGAATGGTATAACCATTTCCTTAGACACACACCATGCACATGTACACCTAAATTGGTAGAGGAATATATACTGTTTAACTGTACCATGATGACAGTCATTTTTATAATTATTAAGAGCAGAAATCTGAAAATGATAGTTGAAAGGAAGGTAGGATTTACAAAGTAAGCAGCGGGAGGAAGATTATAGGTAAATAATTAAGAGTACATTTATATTTTACTATCTTCATAAAAGCTCTTACCATGGTATTATGAAACCACAGTAAAAACCTGCACATGGCAAGCCTGCTAGTGCAAGTTTTTTTTTTTTTTGAACTTCATAATATGAAAAGTTTTTTTTTATTTTTAACAGGTATGAAAATGTCGGTAAATTTGAGGTCTGAAAAGTTCTTCATCCTTTTTATTTTTTGTAATGTGCATGCTACTATATAATGCATATGCTTTTATTTCAAAAGACTTCATTGCATCAATCACTATCTTCTTTGCAATTTTCTTTTCTTCTTCAACTTGAGTTTGTTTTAGATAAAATAAGAGTACATTATTGAAGAGAATTTTACTTTATGTACAAGGAATTGCATAGTACAAATATTATTTTGGGCTATAAAGCATGATTTTGCAATGCTGCTTCAAAAAATATACTAGCACAAGGGACCGTACTTCTGCATCACTTGAGGAAAGGTAAGGAAATCAATATTTACAATAAATTCAATGCAAGGTAAGGAAGTCAAAACTTTACATCATATGCATGTTTATTGTAACTTTATAATCTCCCTATACAGCAGTTTTGAAACTAATTTCTTTTAACACTTGCTTATCCTCTGCCCTCCTTAACATTTTGTCCTTAACACTACAGTTCGATACAATCCAAATGTTGCCACATTCCAACCACTACAACAAAAGGTTATTTTCTTAGCGTCACTAGAACATAAATTAGCACAATTGGTAGGTCACACTGATGCTCAGTGCTTGCAAAGGTGGAAGAAGGTTTAAATCCCGAACTAGTTAAAGGAGCTTGGTCTAAAGAGGTATATAGATTTTCCCATATTTTACTATGATTTTGCATGAAAGAATAGGCGTATTAATTAAAATAAGACTGCATGATGTACATTGGTAATATGTTATGTTTCTTTATTACAATGGGTTTTGTTTCATTTACTGTTTAGGAAGATGAAGCTCTTGTTGCAATGGTAAATAAATTTGGACCAGATAAGTGATCAAAAATTGCAAAATATTTACACGGACACAATAGGAAACAATGTCGTGAGAGTTAGCACCGTTCATCTAAACTTAACGTTGTTTGCTAAGCTTGTTTTTTTACTTGTTACTGATACATACAGAATTTTCAATTCTTATACTGCATACAAATGCCTCCTTAGCTATGAGTAATCATCTTTTATAATGTCGAGTTCCTTTTGAGCTACCACTACGTGATATTGTCCTGAATGTCAAGGAATTAATATGATGAAAATCAGGTATAGCTATAAGGATTATTGGTTAAATTCTAAATTTAATCATCGCTCAGTATTATTGGGAATATCTTTTGGTTTCAAGTAAAGAATAAATGAAATTATATGATATCTAGGTATCTCCTCCCCAAATCCAATTTTCCTGAAACACATAAAATATTAATCTCAGTTTTCCTTTGTTTATTCATGATGGTAATGATGACAAAGATGTGTGTATACCCGCACGTGCACACGAGCACGTGTGTGCCTATGTATGCACATTGAGTTATATTTATGTTTTATTTTGATCCCAACAATATCTAGTGCAAGGATGTAAATATGGTAGTATATATTTTTAACTATAGACAGTTGTTAAAAACAGGAGTTTGTACCGGTTCTACAAAAATCTATTTGTATTTTTCAAAGCCCGCTTTTAGTTTAGAAGGCCAATTTAGAAAAACTGATTAGAGAAGCCATATCAAACAGGCCTTTTCATTTGAAAAAAAGGAAAAAGGGTGATTTTTTTTGTTTTGTTTGTTAAATATAAACTGTAAAGAAAATTTAACTACTAGTGTTATGGTTCAAGCTTCCAGCTCGAATTCCAAAATCCTGGAGATTTTGTCCTGGTTCCAGCGTGACCAGACTGTGATGCGTTATATTTTTGGCCAGATCCATTGTTTATGGAATTAAAGGAGAAGCAGCGGCGTTTGGGGCTTTAGGTGTATTGGTCTAGGTTTTGAATTAGGTTGAGAATAATAAAATAAATTTACATGGCTATATAAATTTGATTAATGATTTGGATTAATAATCAGATTATAATTAGGTTAATAATTTTAGTTTAAGTTCATTTCAATAAATTTATTTTACATAATTTGTATAAATTTTGCCTAGTATTTATATCGCATATTTGTTAGCATATGTAGAAAAATTGTACTAGAATTTAAAAACCCGAATCAAAGGGGAATTTTTGAAATGGGACTGAAAATTTGGAATTTTTCACTGACCGGAATGGGAACTAAAGACGGAATTTCAAACCTTGACCAGTATAATTGCATATTGAGTCTATCTGTAACATAGGTTTTATATGTGCTTGGTTCTATTTATGGTGCTGTTATTCTTTTATTTACAAAGTTTGCACTGTATTTTAATTATTAAACAAATCAGTAAAGAAAATTTAACCACTCTTAAGATTTGAACAAATTGATGTACTTCTTACTCTACTTCACTTGTAAATGCTACTTGATTTTATGGCATGTTGTATACTTTGTATTCGCCAATCGCCTAATGAAATAGTGTGATGAATATTTAGAGTTTGCATTATGAATCCGATTTAACTTTGTGTACGTTTTTTGATGAATTGATTTTCAAGCATTACTTTTTCTTTACAGGTAGATAGATGACCATGATGCAAAAAAAGGTTGCAACGAGTTATGGATCGAAGTTATTTTTGCTGCTAGAACTACTTTTTGGTTTTAACGTATGTACTGCTTTCTTTTGTTTTCCTATTGCTACTTGTTCTATATTTTGTTTATGGTTATTGATAACGAACTATTTATGTTTGGTGTAAGAATATTGTGTACTTTGATTATGAAATTTCATACGTTGGTTATCAAATATGTGTCCAAAATGTGGTATTGATACAATATGTTGATTTTGAAATGTGGTACTGATACAATATGCTAATTTTAAAATGTGGTACATATACACATTGTGACCAATGTTTACTGAAATGGTATTTACAGAAAAATAGAAAAAGCCTAATTGACTTAGCATTGTATACAATTTAATGATATTTTTAAAACGTTGTTAAAACATTCCACGGGGTTTTATAAACGCCGTTGAATGTTAAAACATTCCACGGCATTTTATAAACGCCGTTGAATGTTTTAACAGCATTTTAAAAACGCCGTTAAATTATATCTAAAAATATAAAGCACAATTTGTTGCAATAGGTAAACGCTGTAAATAAATATCACAACAATGAAAAAGCACTATAAAAAAGGACATTTAACAACGTTTTTGAAACGCTGTAAAAAAAATTCTACCGAATTAGACCAAACGTTGTTAAATGATTTCATGACACCAGGAAAACGCTATAAAAAGGACATTTAACAGCGTTTATTCCTTGTCATTGTATATCTCTGATATATAACTGCATGTCGATATACAACGTATGTAAAAACGCTGTTAATAGCTTTTATAGCGTTTTTGAAACGCTGTTAAAGGTCTTGTTTGTTGTAGTGTAAAAACTGGATTCAACTCAAGTGCATCATGCCAACAAGCAGTGAACATGGCAGTTCAAAATAAAGTAACTCAAAGCACATTGCAAACAAGATCAAAGCAAGGATGCAAACCATGGAACAAAAAGCTTCAGAATGCAATGATTAAAGGAAACAATACCCCACCAGACCAGAGCTCATATAGCACAAGAACATGTAGTTTAGGTGAACCAAATACGAGCAAGTGAAACAAAACACAAAGCCACAACAATACAAAGCAAACAAGTGCAGACTCATCAAGACCATCACAACCGAAGAGCACCAAACATTAAAGCATGAAGCCATGAACACACTCAAATAATTCACAACCGAAGAGCACCAAACATTAAAGCATGAAGCCATGAACACACTCTAATAACTAAACTTAAGTGAACCACACTGGATAGGAGTATGTACAAATGTATCAAGGAAGTTTTCAAATCAATGTACACATGAACACTTGAATCAGACTCCAAGAAGATCACAATAGAGCAGTGATAGCATACAACTGAAGTGTCTACCAAAACATAAATCCTCACACATGAAGGCTCACAATTGAACCAAGCTTAAATGAACATACAAAACAAGACCAGAATAATAAAGAGACAGAATCGAGTGCAAACCACATGAACAAAACTCCAAATATGTACAATGGAGCATGCAAACACATATACATATGCAACCAGTCATAATGCAGACTTCAAGAGCAACAAATAACACATGCAACATAAATAGTTAAACACATTGGAACCATATTTTCAGTGAATCAATGAAGCATCAACCAAATATAAGCAGTATAGCATGAAACAATGGAAAGTCCAGTTACATCGTGAACCATCCACATATATAACATCAACGAGCAAGTTCATAATCAGTTCAATGAGGTATACATGAAGACTAGGCAGATTCAAATGGAACCAATCACAATGCGGTAAACATAGGGTGTCATGCCAACATGAATATAAGCTACTGGACATAGAACTCCTAGCAAATAGTGATAGTGATCAAGTGCAAGCACAAACATAACAAGAAAATCAAACAAGTCAACATACTCGAGTGGACTCAAGGTAGATGGATTCAGTGCATATGTAAGTGTATTAACATATACACAGTTACATATATACATATGTGTAAGCATGTATACACATATCAGTTCAGAGGCTCAGAAATTCAACAGCAAGTAAATATGCACTAGTTCAGTTCCCACAAGTAACAAAAATTAGAATTGTTGTAAACGTAATTGAATTTATCAAAGATCGTATGGATAATAGATAACTAAACAAGTCATAGAGGAAAAGAACGAGAAACAAATTCAAATGCCAAAAAGAATGGAACTAACTTAAATAATATTCAAACAAATTCAACAATGAACAAGTCAGGGATCACAGTGCTCGTTCGATCAAAAACCAATGCAAGTGCCAAAATCATGAATTATTCAAACCAGAAATATACGAACAAAAATAGGGTTTTCATCCCTATAAATTCAACCCAAATCATCATCAGCTAGGCATTCGAGTTCGAGACAAAATCAGAGAGCGTACTTAGGACAATCACAGAAGATATACAAAACTCAAATCAGTCAAAGTTGAGCAAAATCAAAATCGAAAAGAAGAGAATCACGTACCAATTCGAGCTTAACATTTGAAGCCACCATGAGCAATCAAAGCAGTAATTGATTGACGAAGCCATCCAAAGAAAACGCACACTTCAAACGATCAATTCCAGTTAGCGGAATTAGATTGAACAAAACCCTAGTCTCTAGAACAAAGAAAAAGAAGGCGGCAGAACAATAAAAAAGGGGAATCACATTCATCTTTTCGACCGCATATTTTGGGCCGAACGATAAAAATGGAAGACGACTTCATTCAAGTACTTGGTGGGCCGGTTATGGTTTTAAATTGTATTGGTCTTCTTTAATATATATATATATATATATAGGTTTTTTTTAAGATTTTATTTAATTTTATTTTGATTGTAATTTAGTTTTAAAATTTGGTGAATTTCTAGTTTCGTAACTTGGTTACGAACTGGTGGTGTAGTTCGAGAATTCACAACTCATTAGCTAAGTTGTGGCAAGGTTTTGAGCATTGTGTTAGGTTAGTCAAGTAGCAGGTGTCGCAAGTTTACGTGTGTAAGAATCTGACTACTTAATTTCTAGTTGAAACCATGGAGGCAACACGTAGGCAGGGTTTTGCCGAAGCTGGGTAAATTTTTGTATCATCTCCACTGCTTTATTTTATGGTATTGTTTTTATTTCCGCATTAATTTTTATTATTATTAGTATCACTGTATTCACCCCCTCCCCCTTTAGGATGAAAATGATCCTACAATTTCCACCATGGAGAGGGTCGACCATAACTGAATATGTAAAGATTACAAGTGAAAATTGTCCATTGTTAAGAAAGAATGGGATAAACTGCCTAGGATTCCCAACAAAGGCTATTTAATTTGGCTTCTATTCATGCACCGAAACCTTGGTTCTAAACTTGCAGGTGAAGAATTCCCATGCTGCTAAAGTGAATCTCAAGAAGAAGATCAAGGCATAAGAACACAAAAACATTGCTCTCTAGGCCATAGTCGAAAAATTCAAAGCGGACCGGAAAGTCGAACATGAATCAAAGGTGTAGGCCGAAGGTGGGTCTACCAAACAAAAAATCAAGTTATCCACCACCGAGAAAGAAAATACAGATCTTAAGGCCAAAGCAATCAAAACCGAAGCAGTGACAAAAGCTACACTCCTTCAATTTTTTCCCGACATCATAGAGATGAAGGACCTTAAACTATTAGAGGGTGACTATCCTGAAACCTTTGCCAAAGCCTAAAATGAATTTTTTTTAAATGGCTAAAGAAGTTGGAAGCGACGCCCATGAAGAAGCCTTGAAGAGCAAATTTCAAGATGAGGAGGACCTGATAATTGTGGAAGAAGCCCACAAAATCTTAGTAGCAGGAGTTGTAGTCAAAGAATGGGAACCTACTAAGACTCCCACTGATTCCATCATTCTAAATCAAGAGGAAAACTCCACTTAGCACAAAAGGAGTACACGATAGACATCGTCACTTCTGCAGCAGCCACTCTGGAGGTTGTCATAACTCAAACACCTGCGTCTGCATCTCCAAAAAATTCATTTTCAGAGGACACAATCCTTATCCCTTGCTCTCATTCCTTTAACCAACCCCCTTGCCCACCATTCAACTTAGAAAGCTATAGAAGAATAAGTAAATTCCAAATCTCCTTCAAAGGAAACACCAACCTCACAAGGTATATCTTCGGTCTCCCTATTCTTTGAGAAACTTTAGTTTTCGTTGGAGGATATCTCTAATCTTCACCAATATGTCTGTTATATTACAAGTCAACCCTCACAACCTCTTTCTCCACCGATTGGTCGTGCCCAAGTTCTGATTGCCACCACAGCTATATCTACCTCCATCACTACAAAGTCTAGTATTCCATCTCTTCGCTTCAACGCTGGCTCTGATACCGATGCATAGTAAATAGAGGTGCTGGAGGGACTGAAGGACACTGAAGCATCTCTCGATAAGGAGGTGATGATAACCAATGCAAAAGATCCTAACAATGCACCCATGGCTTAGAGGCTGAAAATCGATACCTCTAAATAAAAACCAAAATCAAACAAGAGCGAAGCATAGAGAAGGCTACTTTCATTGTTCTAAGATCCACTCTTAAAGCAGCCAACATAATCGTCAACACAGCCAGGTCTTGCACCGACCCCGACTGCAATTGGGATGAGGTCCGTGAGCGTCATCCTGCACCTTCGAAGGATGCCAACCCTCTTAAGAGAATGCCTCCTTCCATCAAGAAGGATATGAAGGAGAAGAAGAAAGCAATGAGGGCAAAACATCTCTAGGGACAATTCTTTAGCTTCTTCTCCATTTTACCCTTTTTTGCTTTTCATGTGTTACACCATAATTTTGACCTACTACAAATTACAAATATTCGAAAGGAAAGTTCCTTGGGTTTTAATTCCAAGAACCATTATTAGTTTTGCACCGAGATCTTAAGCACTAGGATAAATATTCGAGAACCCGAGATCCAAAAGCAAGAGAAAAACATCATTTAAGATCAAGGCCATTGTCCAGAAAAGACAACAAGCCCAACTGGAAGCAGCGATTACTAAGATCAAAGAAATTTCAATAAGTATGAACATTCAACGACTCGGATTGAACTAGAACTAGATCAACGGTCAATATAAACAATAGGAATCAATGGAATAATATATATAAGTGACACGCTATCAATTTGTGTCAAAGTACTCTTAACAAGATAATGACAAGTGTTTGAATCCAAGCCGCCTATAGCAAGCTAGGTCATCGATCAACGTGAAAGCCACTACACCAATGGGAGAACCTTAAATTTTCTATAAATAGAGGACCACATACTACTGAAAAGGGGTTGATGGGAAATTTTTTGAGATTCTACAACCATTCTATATTCTTTACTTTATTTAGGAAACTTTAATCAAAAGATCATCAGTGGAGGACCTTATAACAGAAGTACTTGCGCATCAAATTGAGGAATAAAAGCTCACATCAGAACCTTCAAACTGGACATAGGGACCCCAGTCCTATACACTATAAATCTCATGTCACTTTACCTTTCAGCACTTATTATCTGCATCATTTCGATGTTCATCCCATTTACCTACATCTATTGGGAATGAGATTACAAAAGCTTTGGAGTGTTATTCAGACAAAAAATATGTCTAACATTTTTGGTGCTAGAAGAAGGGTCCGAACCTTCGTCATTTGTCCCCATTAGGAAAGTCCAACGACATCTTCCTTCCAGCTATGACTAACCTAGAGGGTGAGAAACTAACCTAAGAATTACCCCTTAACCTCCCCATTCAGCTTATTGAAGAAGATAACAATGAGAGATTGATCACCCTCATCTTAGGAAAACAGAATGGCTAGGTATATGACCCCATTTATGAACTTTGATCTCTCCAGATCGGGCAGCTTTCAGGTTCTCTCCAGGAATCCCTCTATGAGTTTGCTCAACTCCAAGGGATGGTTGAAGCTATGATAAACAAAGTTAAGGATTTGAGTATCGTAAATAACAAGTAAAGGTCCATCTCATCCTACTAATAGTACTTACTCGGTTATCTCTATTCTCTAAATCTCGAAAGAAGATCAAACGAGACCAAATAATCACTTCGCTTAACCAAAATCCATCTCGGATCTCCTCGGAAACTTATGAGAGCTTAACTAATTAAGATATCCCCATCCACTAAAGAAGATTTGAAACGAAGGAACTACTATGTCCACCGTTAAGTGCATGGACATGAAACAGATGGATATCGAAGACTTTCTTAGGCCATGAAAATCTTCATGCAGAAGGGGAGATTGACTGAATTTTTTAAATGGTTAGTTTAATATCATATTTTCATAAATATCTAACTTCACTTTTATGTTTAAAGAGAAATTCATAGTATGAAAGCCCATTTAATTGAACAGATGTGTGTGTCTATATATATATATATATATATATATATATATATATATATATATATATATATTCCCCCATAAAGAGTGTTATATGGATCTCTCTGAAATGCTTCTTTCAAGTTTAACTCTTTCCTTTCTCAGTGGGCATAATCTAGTTTCGGTACCCATAAAATTCTATCTAGTTTACTAACTATGTGATCTTTAAAGTCTTTTACAAAATAACCTGTAAGAAACCCTAAAGAAATCCCACAAGGCAAGAAGATTCCACTATCAAAGAATTATTTACATATCAAGCTATAAAAGAGGATACAGTGAGATAAAACAGGGGTAAGCTAGCAAGTCTTCTGGGAGAAAGATTGTTCACATTGTACAAGAAGAAAATGAAATTGTGCTTGACCCTAGAAGAAGTGTGCCTCGATGAAAATGACAAGTCTAAGATAGTCAAGATAAGGACTTATTTGCATCCATCTATCTGAGAAGAGCTAATTTCCTTCCTTAAGCATAACCAAGATGTGTTTGCATGGACTTGTGATGACATGATGGGAATCGACCCCTCGGTCATTTGCTACTGCTTGAATATAGATCCCAAGTTTATTCCCATATGGAAAAGGAGGAGACCCTTGGAAAAGAATCGATATATGTCTCTACAAGAAGAGGTCGAGAGGTTACTAGAAGATGACTTCATCTGAAACATATATTGCCCGACGTGGATCACTAATTTGTTGTTAGTAAAGAAACCAAATGGAAGTGGAGGAGTTATATTAACTTCACTGATTTAAAAAAATCTTGCCCAAAGGATTGCTTTCCTCAGCTAAGAATCGACCAGTTAGTAGACGATACCAGTGGGCACCAATTGCTTTCATTTATGGATGCTTATTTCGAACAATGCCCTTCAGTCTTAAGAATGCAGGGGCAATATATCAGAGTCGTCATGTTTCGGATCTAGCCGAGACATTCGTGGCTCTCTGGAAATATCAAATGACGTTAAACCCTTAGAAGTGTACCTTTGGAATATGATTCGGGAAATTCCTAGGTTTTATAGTAAGTTCTAAAGGAATAGGGATAAAACTGGTTTAGATAAAAGCTATAACCAACATGAAGTCCCCACCTAATGGAAAGGAGTTAATGAACTTGAATGGAAAGATGGCTGCTTTGAATAGATTCATAAGCCAATCTACCGACAAGTGTGTTCCCTCCTTCAACCTTTTAAAAAAGCATGTTACATTCAAACGAACAAACAAATGCCAAACAACATTTGAAAAACTATGAAAGCATCTATGTTCCCCCTCCTCTAGTGTTTTCGAAATCTATAGATGGAGAAACTCTATTCTTCTATTTGGCCGCCTCTGATCCAGCCATAAGTTCAGCCTTGGTAAGAGATGATGATGGGATCCAAAGACCTATATATTATGTAAGTAAAAGGTTATCTATCCAAGAAGCACTACCCAGTAATTGGACAAGCTTGCTTACAACTTGGCATTCACGACAAGGAAACTTCGACCATATTTCCAGGCCCATCCTATTAAGGTCCTTACAGGTCAACCACTTCGGCATGTTTTTAATAAACCTGACACTATTAGGAGATTAATTAAATGGGCAATAGAACTCGGCTAGGATGAGATATCTCATTTACTTAGGACAGTAATAAAGGGTCAAGTGCTAGCCGACTTTGTTACCAAACACACTGGTTTCAAAGCCGAAAAAAATTAAACAAAGATAAAGGAAAACTGGGAAGATTAGTTACATTTCGATCTACAGGCTTATGGAACAAGCTCCAAGACCTTGAAAGGACATACTCCTTTCTCCCTAGTTTACGGCTTCAAAACCGTGCTCCCAGTTGAGTTAGAAATTACGTCTCACCAAAGGTATTATTATAATAACAATAGAATGCAAAACTCCAAGAGGAGTCATTGGACTTGTTACTGAACTCAGTGACCAAGCCGCTTTGAAAATGGCAGAGTATGTTCGAAGGATGACCCGATAATACAACCAAAGAGTCCGGACCAGAAAATTTGAGAAAGGGGACCTAATCCTCCAAAAGGTAATGTCAAACACCGAGGATCCGACAGATGGACCTCTCGGTCCAAATTGGGAAGGGACCTTGAAAATTCAAGACGTCATCCCTCCAAGAACATATAGATTAAAAAGGCCAGATGATAATACAATACCTCGTAGTTGGAATGCTGAGCATTTGAAATAATATCGCAGTACAAGGTTGCTACCTAAGTAGAAGTTTTATCGAAAGCTTGAGAAAGTGATCAATCTTTTAGCTACAACTCAGGTATACCACACAAAACTTTAATCTTCTTAATTATTAAACATTTCGAATATTGCATCGAAATGTTTTAGTCATAGCTATTGCCATGATCAAGCAATATCATGCAACTTTCAATAGTACATCAAAATGTTTTAGTCATGGTTATTGCCGTGACCAAGCAATAGTACGCAACTTCCCAAAGTACATCAAAATGTTTTAGTCATGATTATTGCCGTAACCAAGCAATATCACGCTAGTTCCAAAAGTACAGTAAAATGTTTTAGTCATGGTTATTACCGTGACCAAGCAATATCATGCAACATCCAAAAGTACGTCAAAATGTTTTAGTCATGATTATTGCCATAATCAAGCAATATCATACAACTTTAAAAAGTACATCAAAATGCTTTAGTCATGATTATTGTCGTGATCAAGTAATATCATGCAACTTTCAAAAGTACATCAAAAGGTTTTAGTCATGGTATTACTCTGACCAAGTAGCATCATGCAAGTTTCAAAACTATGATTTCTCCCCGCGGCGATTACTTTTTTCACCAAGTAAATGATTCACCTCATGGAAATTACTTAGTTTCACCAAGTAAATAATTTATCCTCATGGCAATTACTTAGTTTCACTAAGCATATGATTTGGCCTCACGGCAGTAAATAATTTCACCTTACAAGAATTGCATAATTTCACAAAGTATATGATTTCACCTCACATCAATTACTTAGTTTCACCAAGTAAATGATTTCGCCTCATGGAAATTACCTAGTTTCACCAAGTAAATAATTTTGCCTCGTGGAAATTACTTAGTTTCACCAAGTATATGATTTCGCGTCATGGAAATTAATTAGTTATGAAGTATATGATTTCGCCTCACGGCAATTACTTAGTTTCGCCAAGTACATGATTTCGCCTCCCGGCAGTTACTTAGTTTCACCAAGTAAATGACTTCGACTCACGACAGTTACTTAATTTCACCAAGTAAATAATTTTTCCTCACAGTAATTACTTAGTTTCACCAAGTAAATGATTTCGCCTTTGGAAATTACTTAGTTTTATCAAGTAAATCATTTTGCCTCATGGCAATTACTTAGCCTCGTACATGGGTAGATTCCCAAAGAGATTAGGAATTTGGGTAGATTCCCAAAAGATTGGTAAAATTGGTAGATTTCCAAAAGATGAGTAAGTTGGGTGGATTCCCAAAGAGATTAGAGAATTGCGTAGATTTCCTAAGAGATTAGAAAATTGGATAGATTCCCAAAAGGACAATAAGTTGGGTGGATTCCCAAAGAAATGAGAAATGTGGGTAGATTCCTAGAAAGATTGGTAAGTTGGGTAGAGTCCTATAAAGATAAAAAATTGGGTAGATTCCTAATATAATTTGCCATGGTCCAGAAAAACTATGCATCGGATAGATCCCCAAGAATAGTGAGCTACAGTCGATACCGTCATGTAAAGATTGAGTCGCAGGAACTTGACAATATCGAACGCACCGAGTGAGCCACAACCAAAGTGTTGTGCAAAAGAGTGAGCCATGACCGAATCGTGACATGCAAAGAATGAGCTAGAGTCAAAAGTACCACACATTATGCTATATAGTGAGTCATATCAGCCACGTGCAAAATATAGGCATTATACCATTACTAATAGTTTTCTAAAACCTGATACCCATATGAGACCAAGTATACATGGCTGGAGCATAGTACCATAATATTTTCGCCTCTAGGCACTCATTTCAAATTATTTTCTGAATCTTGTAGATGAGGTTAGATTTCAAGTTGTTTTTTGAAATCCCCTAGACGAGGTTATATTTCAAATTAATTTTCAAAATCCTCTTGACGAGGTTAGATTTCAAATTATTTTTGAAATCCTCTATACGAGGTCAGAGTTCAAGTTATTTTCTGAAACCCTTCAAGTTATTTTTCAAAACCCTTTAGATGAGATTAGATTTCAAATTATTTCTTGAAACCCTCTAGATGAGGTTACATTTCAAGTAGTTTTCCAAATTCACTAGCCGAGTTTAGATTTCAAATTATTTTCTTAAATCCTCTAGAGTAGGTTAGATTTCAATTTGTTTTTCAAAATTCTCTTAATGAGGTTAGATTTCAAGTTATTTTCCGAAACCCTCTAGATGAGATTAGATTTCAAATTATTTTCAAAATCCCTTTAGATGAGGTTAGATTTCAAATCATTTTTTGAAATCCTCTAGACGATGTTAGATTTCAAATTATTTTCCAAAATCCTCTAGACGAAGTTAGATTTCAAGTCATTTTCTAAAATCCTCTAGATGGAGTTAGATTTCAAATTTTTTTAAAATCCTTTAGACGAGGTTAGATTTCAAATCATTAACCGAAATCCTCTAGACGATGTTAGATTTTAAATTATTTTCGAAAATCCTCTAGACATGATTAGATTTCAAATCGTTTTCCAAAATCCACTAGATGAGGTTAGATTTCAAGTCAATTTTCAAAATCCTCTAAACGATGTTGGAATTTAAATTATTTTCCAAAATCCTCCAGACGGAGTTGGATTTCAAGTTATTTATGAAATCCTTTAGAGAGACTGAATTTCAAATTATTTTCAAAACCCTTTAAATGACTTTGGATTTCAAAATATTTTTCGAAAAAGATCAGATCTTCGTAAGTTATCTTGGTAAAGTAATATTGCAAAGAAGTCTGGGAATAATTACTTCGTCAAAAGGCTCGGATTAACCTTATAATGGGAATGGAACTAACAAACCAAGTACTAAGAATAATATGACACACTTTTTTCCAAAGTGCACCTTATATCAACCGTATGAGGTGAACTTTTGGGTGGGGGGGGCATGTCTTGCACTATTATTTATACCTAGTACAAACTACAATTATTCAAAAGGAAAGTTCATTGGCTTTTAATCTGATAACCATTATTTGTTTTACACCGAGAGCTTAAGCACCAGGATTAATATCCCAGAACCCGAGATTTGAAAGCAAGAGCAAAGGCATCAATAAAGATCAAGACCGTTGTCTAAATAAGACAACAAGCCCAACCGAAAGCGGCGACTACCGAGACTAAAGACATTTCAATATGTAACAACAATCAGTGGCTCATATAGCCTTAGATTGAGATCAACAGCCAACATAAACAAAGAGAATCAATGGAACAATATGTATAAGCTGCACATCATCAATCTGTGTCAACGTACTCTCAACAAGATGATGACAGGTGTTTGAATCCAAGCCACCAGTAGCAAGCTAGGTCGTCGATCCACATGAAATCCCTTGCACCAACGGGAGAACCTTAAATTTTATATAAATAGATGTAACACCCCATATTTTTGGTAACATTATTTAAGATTTTTAATTATTTAAATTAAATAAAATAGTGTGTTGATTAGGGGATTGAAATTTGATTTAATCAAAGGGTAGCCATGCCATTTAACCTATAAATTAAAACAAGAGTTAAATTGAAATAGACGATTGGTAAAATAGGAAAGAGGCTTTCTTGTATCCCTTAACCCTTAGTCGTGTACCCCCTGCATGTCGATTTCATTTTATCGAAAAAAAATTAAAATTAAGGTCGGCTACCATTAACAAGGAAAAGAGGAAGAAGATTAAGAAAAGCTAAGGAAGAAGCTAATTCAAATCAAATCCATTCACATCTCAATCTCTTTAATCTCTAAAGATAGGGTGAATAATGTTTATGTCTTAAATTTTAATTGTTTTTGGGGATTAATTATGGTTGTTCATATTGAATTTATGATATGTTTTAATGAAAACCCTATAAAATGACATCCAAATGCCTTGCGAATTTTTTTGAATATCATAAATGATATTTTATAGATGGGTTTCAATTTTTAGAATTTAATGAATATTTGTGGAATTTATACGACTTTTCTAGTAATGAAAAGGTTAATTTGGGTTAATAATTATTTACGGTAAAATAATAAAGGATTTGGGTCTGAAACTTTTACATGTTGGAAAACATATTAAAAGAGAATTTCTAGAATTTTAGTATATTTTTCCTTAAGTGTTTTAATGGGTATATAAAATTATTTAAGGTATGGGACTTGAATGTTTTATATATTTATAAAAAGAGAAGGGGCTTTTTGGAAATAATTCAAAAAGATTAGTTCTGAAAATTGCAGTACTTTTTATTGGTAAAGAAAGAGGCAACCAATCAAAATTTAACATGTAAAACAGGCTAGGTGAAAAGTACTATTTGCTACATATTTTTCACTATTTCGATGCTTTCAACACCAGGTTCCGCCTCCTCATCTTTGCTTCCGATACAGTCGAAATCAATGCACATGGTATCAGGGAACTGGTACATATTGAATTGGATGCATGCGGAAGGAATGGACTCGAAACCGGGGGTTCCGAAGGGGTTGAGGCATTACTTTACTTTTAAATTAAAAATGCGCCTGCCTTCTTTCGACTAAATGGCTTTCGACTAAGTAGCTTTCGACTGGGTTTAATGGATTTCAAGAAATGGTTTCGATTGGGTTGCACTTTTGTTTTAAATGATCGCTTTTGACTAAGTCGGAGCCTTTTTACTACCGCTTTCTACCTTTCGACCCAGATGGTTTCGAAAGGGTTGTTTACTTTGTTTTCTAAAATTTGGCCATTTCTCTAATGCTTTTGAAATGATGGTTTCGACACTATCACTTCTTTACTTAGGAAATGTTTTCGAGGCAGGTACTTTCGACTTAAATGTTTTAAAGTCCTTTTTCTATGATTGAAGTAAAACCCAAATGGTTTTGAAAAAAAACAAATTTAAATGGTTTCAAAACAAATGCTTTCAAATTTAATTGGTATTCGAACATTTTGCTCTGCTTGAAGGCAGAATCCAAATGGTTTCGACCGAGATGATTTTCAAAGGCTTCGAAGAGGTGAATTTTTGAACGGTTTTGAAATGTTTCCACATGTTTTAAATTGAACCCAAAGGGCTTTCGTATGGATTGAGTTTTGACTGTTTCGAAAGGTTTTAATGAAGGGTTTTGAAAGGGGTGGTTCCTTAGGGCTTCGAAAGGGTTGAAAGGAAGGGTATTTCCCAAGTTTTCGAAAGGCAACATCTAAAAGTTTTAAAGTAGGATGTCTAATATTTTGAAGCTTTCGGAGAAAAGAAAGGAAAGGTTTGCCAATGTTTTTGAAAGGCTTTTAATGGTTTCAAAAGGGTCAACCATAACGGTTTCGAAGGGCTTACCTTCATTGGTTTCAAAAGGGTTGTTTAAAGGTTTTAAACAAAGGTTTCGAATGTATTAAATAGGCAGTATTCTAAATATTTTCAAGCTAAAAGGGTTTTAACTTCTTTTGGAAGGATAGCCAATCCTTATTAAAATCCATCAATATTATTTTGAGTAAAGTACATACAACATGGAAAATAGCTTAGAGTAAAGCTAAGAATATATTCTCCTTGTACAAGTATGATTTGAAAGGTTAAATCATTGTGAAAAGGTTTTCAAGGAAAAAGATGAAGAGAAGTTAACCCTAAGAAAACGATTCATACAATTAGTCCACTTTGATTTGGAAAGTTAGTCTAGTTTGGGGGCAGTCAGCCCAGTTTTCTGGACAGATAGCCATTTGTTAGCAGAACGGACCTTGCTATTATGTTATGGACAGATAGTCCACTTATTACCTGTTTTATGGGAAAATAGTCCATTTATTAGCATAAAGGATATAGCTATTTTGATATAATTAGTTTGATTAACCAGTTTGATTGCAGGAAAGGATTTGCAAAATATATGTTTTAAAAGAGGATATTGGTGAGGGGAAACCCGTTCTGCTAAGCGGCGTGGTCTCACTTAATATCAATAAATCGAGATGTAACAGAATCATTCAAGCCAGGCTTTCTATTTGACTCGAATTTTTTGTTTCGCCTTAAACTCTCAGGTGCTCAAAATTGATTTGAGTAGGTTGAGGGTTGAGGTTTTCAGGCTTTAGAAATTTGGCCATCAAAGCTTCCGAGGACGAGCGGGTGGCTGATGGATTGCTAATTAGAAGTTGCAGATTTTTTTTATTTCCGCTCTAAATTAAGTCAGATATGACTATATTGCTTTGATCAACCAAGGGGGCATAGTCATATTTCGCCCTTGGCATATTTTTTGTAATGATTATAATTAATCATTATCTGGGAAATGATATGGGAATTATGTGACTTGGATATGATTTTGTTTTAAAAAGTAATCGGTAAAATGTTGTTTTTGGTTGTGATCTTTTTCATATTCAAAGAGCTTCTGATATTATGGATACCATTAGCATTATCGTATTTTGTCACCAGAAGTTAATATAATGGATCACTACAGCATCTGTAGCGTTTAGCTTTTGGCCTCTAGATACGGGATGTTACAATACAGGACTACGTACTACTAAAAAGGGGATGAAGGGAGATTTTCTTGGATTTTGACATATTGGCTTCTGACATCGGCATTGAATAGTTTTGTGAATAATGAAACTGCACAATACATTTGGTACTATTAAAGATATTTTGGGTTAGCTTGGAATACGTCAGATGCCACAATAAAACTATTCAATAGTACCAAACCTATTCTGGGTTAGCTTTATTTCCCTTTGAGTTTACAATAAAACCAAAAAACATGCCCGATGTGACTCCGAACACTTTAATGGATTAATCTTCATTCTGTACTTCCAAAGTACACCAAATATTTTAGAAAGATCACCCATGTGATTCATCGATCGTTGTAATTTCATAAGCATGTCGTCTACATTGACCTGCACAATTCGTCTAATCCGATCTTTAAACATTCTATGCACTAATCGCTGATAAGTAGTTCTAGCACTCTTTAGACCAAACGACAAGACATGATAATAATATATTCCAAAATCGACGATGAAGCTTGTATTCTCTTGACCTAAAACATGATCACTATATTATTGTAACCATATTACGCATCTATAAAGGATAGTAGTTCATGCCTAGTATTCCTTCTATAAGTTGGTCAATTCATGATAAGGGGAGGCAGTCCTTCGGGCATGCTTTATTCAAGTCAGAATAATCAATGCTTGTTTGCCACTTCCTGTTTGCCTTCTTGACTAACATATGACTCGATAGCCACTCTGGGTTTATTGTATTGTGGACGAGCCATTTGCCTTTAGCTTATTCACCTCTTCTTCCAACATAGCAGATTTCTATGTTCCATACTGCACCCCTTTTACTTTACAAGTAGGTTTCTTAGGTCCACATTCAATGCGTAGCAAGCTATCTCCAACAAAATTCCACACATATCGGAATGCAACCAAGCAAACACGTCCGTGTTTGCTTGGAGAAACCCTGCAACCACCATCCTTATTTTCATGCTGAGCTAAGACCAGTTCTTGAGGACATTCGCTTGATCCTCATCATCAATTAAAATGTTGGTTGTTAGCCCCACCAGTGCCGCTATCACATCCGCTGGCTCTTTTTGCAGATCCATAGGCTTGTGTAACTTGCTATAGGACCAGAGCTAGGGTTTGGGAGATAGTTTCTATGCATCAACAATTTTGATACATAATGACCTCTCTACATCCTTTCCTTTTTCTCCTTGCATTACCTCTTAAAGCTCTACGATGTAATATTATTGACTAGTACTCCGGTTTCCTTGTATTGCCCATACTCCATTCTCAGGGGAACTTCATCATCAGATGCCAGGAGCAAGGGCAACTTTGAAACTAGCAAGGGTCAGTTGGTAGAGAATACATTAAATGCTGAGAATGTAGGATCGATTTCACCCTAGAAGGGGGTGAATAGGGTGATATTGATAATAATAAAAATTTAACGCGAAAATGTATAAAATAATTACAACACATATAATAGAAGAATAACAAAAGCAGAGATAGAACAATACAGATTTACCCAGCTACGGCAACAACCTGCCTGCATGCTACTCTCAAGGATTCTACTACAAATTAAGTAGTAAGATGCTTACACATGTAAACTTTCGACACCCGCTATCAGCTAACCTAAATCTACGCTCAAAACCCTGCCACAACTCAGCTACTGAGTTGTGAATTCTCAAACTACGCCCCATAGTTTGTCCCTAGTCACACGACTAGAATTTACCCAAATTTTAAAAGAAAAAAAGAAAAATAAACTAAACAAAAAACGAAACCCTTTTATATATTTCAACCTAAAGTATAATAGAAGCCGGCCCCAAAAAAAATAAAGATATCTTCCTTTTCTTTTTCTTCTATTGTGCAGCCAATGCTTTCTTCGTTCCTATTTCCAAAAACGAGGGTTTTGTAAATTGAGGCGTCGCTTGATATTGTTTAATTATAGTGATGAATACTCTTTGATAGGGCATGCCAATTGATCCCTTCATCGATTGTTGGTTGTGGCTGCTCCAATTTGTCGAGCGTGTATACTTGGTTTAAATCGGTATGTGATATTCCTTTTCGATTTCGATTTAAGAGTATACCTTGGATTTTTATCCTGAACTCGAATAGTTTTTCCGATCATGATAAATGGGTAATTTATAGGGTTTAATTCCACAAATTATCGTTCGCATTTTTTCTATTGAATCGTTCACGTGATTTGCTCGGCCACTGATTTTCGATTGAATGCCGGTGATTACTCTGACTTGTCCATTATTGACTTGCTTTTGCCGGTTCCTTCTTTTCCATGATGTGTTTGAATTTTGGTTTCGTAGTTTTCTGCTATGACTTCAGCCATTCGAAATCCTCCGTCTTTACTGCCAATGACTTGTTTAATATTTCGTTCGCTATTCCTCTGATCGAATTCGGCCTTGACTTTGTTAAAATAACTATATGCATATGTATACATTTGTCACTTGCTTACAGCTTCACTGACTTACCCTTTTGAATTGGTCATTGAGCTAGCTGCTCCATTGCTCGTAACTGTTTTACTGGGTTCATTTACTCTGGTTGCATGAACACATTGCAGCCTTCATTCATATGCATACATCTCTAATTTTGAACTGTGTTGATCTGAATATGTTTTGCATTATGGTTTTGCTGACATTTTTATTGAACTTGTTCATGAATGATCTTGTAACATGTCTAGTGTTGTTCCACTTGTATGCTGTCATTGAGTTCTTGCTGTATTCATTCTAGTTGATGATGAATGGTATCATTTGAATGCTTGTATACTTCATATACTATGTGAAGTCTAGTCTGGTTTCCACTGCATATGTATATATATGTATGTATGTATGTATAAATGTGTGTTCATGTATATATGTATGTTAAGACTTTTCTAATTGCATTGAGTTGTAAGTTGTGGTCTGCACTTCAGTGTACAGTCTAATTTCACGAGCTTGTACATTTTGTTGAGCGGGTGTGCTCATGTTCATGTGACTTTGTTTCATTTCATTGTTCACTTTCTTGGGCCATTGTGGTCATTTTTGTGTTGAGTTGTTTGCATGTTTGTAGAATTGGTTTGCAGTGTTGTTTTGCTTGACACTTTTCTTTTTGAGAGTGATCATGTTCATATTGATAAAATGCTTGTATTTGTCCATATGAAGATCTAGTGCAGTTTGACCCATTTTCTTGTTGACTTGATGTGTTGACACACTTGTGCACTTGTTAGCATGGTCTAGTTGGCCCTAAATTTGAATCTTTATGTGTATGGACCATTTCATTGAACTTGGACCCTCTGGAGTGTTGGCTTGAACTTGTAGTATCTTGAAGTTGTTGGCACCTGAGTTGAATCAAGCCTCGGTTCGGGTTTGACCTTGTGCTCACATGTCCATGCAGCTTTATCAAGTGTATATCAGTGTGCAAGGCCTTGTGGCATGTATAGTGATACGCTGTGCATGTCACAAGTTGTTTGTATATGAATGGATTCAAACGAAATATATGACTAAAACCCAAATAACTGAGGCAAATAACATTTTCAAAATACAAATTTTATTTTACACTACTAAATATTTCTTTTTCGATTTTACGGCGTTGGTGTTTATTTTGCAGATAACTAAGGTGTAGGATACAAGCCGGAATAGAGTCGAAGATCAAATACAAGTGTTGAGAGAATATGTCGTGAGGAAAGTTGTGTCAATTGAAATGTAATTGAACTTGTGTCGTAATTGAAAATTGTGTATATATAATGAGAGCTCAAATTTGTATTATTCAAAATTGTAATAAAATATTTGTTTGAATTTAAATTCTATGTTATTTATTTTATTCAACAAATAGTATAATAACAAATACATTTAAATGAATATATATATATATGTTTATTATCATCAAACAAAAATCATATACTAGCATATTCTACAATCTCCTTCTTTTGATGATAACAAAAATATATTTAAGATTCTGAATTTATAAAATGTATTTGGTCATTGATGAACTCTATTTGCTCTCTCTATTTAAATGCTCTCCCTATAACAAAGCTTCCCCTGCACAGATGTTGTAGTTAAAAATGAAAAATTAATTAAAGAATAACTTTGAATAAAAACATTCTCGAATATTAGTAAGGATACTGCTCAAAAATCAAAATCTTAACCTCTCTCCCCATTTTGTTATCATAAAAAATAATAGTAATTGAAATAGCTACGATTTTGATTAAAAATATAAAATCAAATCAAGAGGGAAATGTTAATTTCAAACTCCACTTTAGAGAAATGGTAGGATTATGAAAATTTTTATGTAGTCATAAGAGTTTGATATTTTCAATAAAGGAATAGTTTGTGCATTTTCTCATTTCAAATATGATACAAAAAAATGTGAAGTACTTACTATCCATGCATAACCATTAGGACTTTTAAATGAGGTTAGAAGTCACCCTTCCCCTTTTTAAAAAAATATGTCAAGAATTTTATAACCATGCATAACCGTGAGAAATTTTAAATGAGATTAGAATATACTTGATATTTATCCCTTTCTTAAATGCGTCTCATCCATGCATAACTGCGAGGACTTTTAAATGAGAATGGAAGCCCATATATAGAAATTCAAGTAGCTCACCTATGCATAACCACGGGGACTTTTAAATGAGAGTGAATACTTTAAGACATAATTATTTTACGAAAAAATATTTTCTCATTTTGAAATACCAAATTCTGCACAGTGCATTTTGATGTATGAATTGACAGAAAGGTCAAAGTGATAGAAATTATCATGGAATAAGTACTAATCTAAAAATATTATAAAATTTGTTTAATTTTCGTGAAATAATAAAATTATACTTCCTCTTGTTATGAAATATAATTCAATCAATATCCATCACCTTTCAAGCACTATAATAATTTTGATAAGTTCCAAAAAGGTTCAATTAGTCAATGATTTTCTTTACTATAGTACAACTCTTACTGAAATAAACAAGATTATTTTTAACATGATGAAATACAAGTTTAAAAAAAATTAAAATAAATGAAAATCAATTTTCTATTTGGGGGTTTTGTGAAAATGACATCTAGTTGAAAATCAATATAAATAATTAGATTATTGCAAAAATGATTTCAACATGAGATGATATAAGATACCACTTGTATTTGAGATATTCATGGTGTTATATAGTGGTATATAAGAAAAGAAAAACGTGTATTCCTCAGCACTTGAATTTGTTTTGAAATTTTCAGCACATTCATTTATATCAAGCACAAGTAATCTATATTGAGCAAAAACAAAAAAATCATCAAAGCCATTTTTCATAACATTCCAAAGTGAAACAATAAAAACTAAAAATAAGAAGTTATAGCTTTATCGATTAGTTTTCTAGAACTTTTAGAATTTTAAAAATCAAAATTGAGATGGCAGAAATACTTCAGCAATGTTGATCAAAACGTAATTAACAATATGTGAACAAAATTGAGTTGATAGATCATACCTCACTTTCCTTTAATGTTGTGATATCCAAAATACGATGATCTCCATCCAAACTTGATAGGCTAAGGAACATTAATTTTAGTTTATCAATTATTTAGAACAACTCGAAATCTATCTCCATCAAATTTGTTCCTTAGCCCACTTATGTGTCTAAATTTTGGAGAATGCAAGTGGTTTAAGGATGTGAGACCACTATTATTATCTGTTGGAATCTTTGGTACCCAAATTGGTCTATACAACAAAACGTTAACATTTACAATTATACCCTTGGGAATCCAAATTTGTTTAAATTTCAAACCATTTATATTCGTACCTTTTGGAATCCATATTTGTTTGACGGTTTTGTGTTTGTATATATTTTGACAATTATTCTTGCTATGTCCAATATTTCCACACTTTACACATTTGGTCATCACGTATTTCCCTTTAACAGTGTTATTAGTTGTTTGTTCATATTTTGATACTTTTTCAAATCAAAGTCCTTTTCTTTTATTCACAAAAATTGATTTTCTAAGAGCATATTAAATGATTTTTCTTTAGGGAAAAAATTTCGAGTAATCAACTCAAGTTTATTAACTTTGGATTTTAAAAGTTTACTTTCATTTATTAGCTTCGAACAAAAACTAATGGTACTACATTTCTTTTCAAGACAATTCATTTTTAATCGTATATTTTCATTTAGAAGCTCTCTAATTTTATCCTCAATTTCTAACATCTCAGTTTCAAAAAGTTGGAGTATTTTAAATTCAAGTTTTTCAAAATCCTTATTTTTTTAATCTCCTTTTCAAACTCGTGATTTAATCGAATAATTTAAAATTTTCTCAACATCGTGTTTTCTTTTTCAAGGGTTTTGAAATTTTTGTTAATCTCATTTAATTTTTTTTCAAAAATCGCACATTTAGATTTTTCTGACTTCTTAAAGCTATCCAACTCTTTTTGTAAAATATTAATTTTTGCAAATCAATTCAGTTATATTTTACTCCCGAACTAAATTTCGTTTTCTAACTTTTAAAGTTTTCATGAAAATGGGAAAATTCTTTTCATGGTCCAAACACCTTTTACAATTAGAACTTTTATTTTTCTTAATATTTTTAAGCTCATTTTCCAAATCATTATTTTTATGTTGAAGTTTAGCTTATTCCCTTTTCAACTTATTATTTTTCACCTCAAGAGCTTTATTATTTTCAATTAATTTCGACACAAGAGAACTAAATCATTGAATGGAAAATCAATTACCTCATCAGCTATTGAATCTTCATCACCACTGCCTTTTGCCAATCCTGTTAAGCACATTTCTTTAACTGAGTCGATTGTGGAGGATTTCTCATCATTGTTGACTTTTCCACCATATATTGCATCAAATGTATTCCAAATTTCCTGTGCACTTTCACAATGAGAGATAAAATTAAAATTTTGTTGATTAATATAAGAATATAGTATATGCATAGCAAGAGCATTAATCAAAGTATTTTTCCTGTCTATTATATCACACCCATTTTCAATAATATCCTAACATTTAAAATTAACATATTTTAAGTAAAATTTCATTTAATTTCCAATTTAGAAAATCTGTTCCATCAAAAATAGAAGGAATAATACTGGACTGACCCTCGGCAAAAGCATTATTAAAAGATGCCATTTAAAAAATCTTATTTTTTAAAACAATAATTTGTTTTTGAAAAATCGAAATTTTTAAACAAAAAATGGCTTTTGTTCCCCACTTGTAGGATCGATTTCACTCTAAAGGGGGGTGAACCGGGTGATACTAATAACAGTAAGAATTTAGTGCAGAAATATATGAAATAATTGCAGAACAGATAATAGCAAAATAATAAAAGCAAAGACAGAACAACACAGATTTATCCAGCTTCGGTAATAATATGCCAACATGTTGCCCCCAAGGTTTCTAAAAGAAATTAAGTAGTCAGATGCTTACACACGTAAACTTGCGACACCCGCTATTGACTAACCTAACTGTACGCTCAAAACCCTCCACAACTCAGCCACAGAGTTATGAATTCTTAAACGACGCCCTGTAGTTCGTCCCTAGTAACATGACTAAAATTTACACAAATTTTTAAAGCAAAAAACAAAATTAAACTAAACAAAAAACAAAAGCCTTTTATATATTTAAGCCCAAAGTATAATAGAAGTCGGCCCAATAAAAATATAAAGTCGTCTATTCCTTTTTCTTTTATTGTGCGGCTGATGCTTTCTTTATTCATATTTCAGAAAACTAGGGTTTTTTAAATTGAGGCGCCGCTTGATATTCTTCAATTGCAATGATGAATACTCTTTGATATGGCTTGCTAATTGATCCCTTCGCTGATCATTGGTTGCGGCTGCTCTAATTTGTTGAGCGCGTATACTTGGTTTAAAATTGGTACGTGATATTCCTTTTCGATTTCGATTATGCTCGACTTTGATTCGAATCGCCGATTTTCTTTTGATTGAAGGGTATACCCTGGATTTTTATCTTGAACTCGAATAGTTTTGCCAATGATGATAATTGGGTAATTTATAGGGCTTAATTCCCTAAATTATCATTCGTATATTTTCTATTGAACCCTTCAGGTGATTTTCTCGGCCATTGATTTTCAAGTGAATGCGGGTTATTACTCTGACTTGTTCACTATTGACTTCCTTTAGTTGGTTCCTTCTTTTCCCTGATGTGTTTGAATTTCGGTTCTGTTGTTTTCTGCTATGACTTTGGCCATTTGAAATCCTCCGTTCTTTACTACCAATGACTTGTTTAATATTTCATTCGTTGTTCCACTGAATGAATTCAGCCTTGACTTTGTTAAAAAGACCATATGCATATGTATACATTTGTCACTTACTGCTTCGCTGACTTGCCTTTTTGAACGGGTTCATTGAGCTAGCTGCTCCATTGCTCGAAACTGTTTTACTAGGTTCATTTGCTCTGGTTGCATGAACATATTGTAGTCTTCATTCATATCCATTGCTCTAGTTTTGAACTGTGTTGATTAGAACATGTTTTGCATTATGGTTTTGTTGACATTTTTATTGAATTTGCTCATGTATGATCTTGGAACATGTCTGGTGTTGTTCCACTTGTATGCTTTCATTGAGTTCTTGCTATATTCATTCTAGTCATTGATGATTGGTATCATTTATATGCTTATATGCTTCATATACTGTGTGAAGTCTAGTCTGGTTTCCACTGCATATATATACTTATGTATGTATGTATGTATGTATGCATGCATGTGTGTGTGTATACATGTGTATGTTGAGACTTTTCTAGTTGCATTGAGTTGTAGGTTGTGGTCTGCACTTCAGTGTACAGTCTATTTTCATGAGCTTGTACATTTTGTTGAGCTGGTGTGTTCATGTTCATGTGACTTTGTTGCATTTCACTGTTCACTGTCTTGTGCCATTGTGGTCATTTCTGTGTTAAGTTATTTGCATGTTTATAGAACTGGTTTGCAGTGTTGTTTTGCTTGACATTTTTATTTTTGAGAGTGCTCCTGTTCATATTGATATAATGCTTGTACCTGTCCATATGAAGGTTTGGTGCAGTTTAACCCATTTTCTTGTTGACCTGATATGTTGACATACTTATGCACTTGTTAGCATGGTCTAGTTAGCCCTGAATTGAAACCTTTATGTGTATGGACCATTTCATTGAACTTGGACCCTTTGAAATGTTGGTTTGAACTTGTAATATCTTGAATTTGTAGCCTTTGCATCCACTGCTTTATTTGGTTCACGTTGGTCTCATGACTTTGCTTTATCTGGTAGTAGCTTGCATGTTTGTATTGCTGGCACCTGAGTTGAATCCAACCTCGGCTCGGGTTTGACCTTGTGCTCACTTGTCCCTGCAGTTTTATCAAGTGTATATCAGTGTGCAAGGCCTTGTGGCATGTACAATGATACATTGTGCATGTCACAAGTTGTTCATGTATGAATAGATTCAAATGAAATAGATGATGAACAACCCAAATAGCTAGGCAAATAACATTTTCAAACTACACATTTTATTTTATACTGCAAAATATTTATTTTTCAATTTTACTACATTTTTGTTTATTTTGAAGATAAGTCAGATGCAGGATACAAGCAGAAATAGAGTTGAAGATCAAATACGAGTATTGAGTGAATATGTAGTGAAAGTTATCTGAATTGAAATGTAATTGAAGTTGTTTTGTAATTGAAAATTGTGTACATATAGTGAGAGCTCAAATTTGTACCATTCAAAATTGTAATATAATATTTGTTTGAATAAAATATTTGTTTGAAGTTAAATTCTACGTTATTTTTTCTCAACAAATAGTACAATAAAAAATACATTTAAATGAACATATATATATGTTTATTATCATCAAACAAAAATCATATACTAGCATATTCTACAGAGAATCCATCGACCACAACAAACATATGTAGCCGTACTATCTTGCGGTCACTTTCTTCAAACTCAATTGGTAACTCAATCCGGCCAATAGGTTCCTTGACCTATTGGTAAATTCCCAGATACGAGATTTACAAGGCTTCGGATCCTTCTCTCCGAGCCACATATGATCAAACGTATTTTTAAACAAACTATTAACTGAGCTCCTACAACCAATAAGAACTCGATGCACTATTGTCAGTCCAATCATGGTTGTGTTTACCATGGGGTCAAACATCGACGCCTGCAACCATCGAGATCTCTATTCCTTAACACGACGTCATTGTTCATCGTTCTTTGTAGCTTCACTGAAGTGCTAACCTATATGACGAAACATGTTTCTAGAGGCACATGCCTTAATGAGCTGCTATATAATTCCATTTCAGTCTAGGTATTTCTGCTTGATGATGTCTTCTAGAGATGGTATTAATCACTATTACTTTCATTGGCTATCTTGGTCCCTCTCCACTGGACCCATCCTGATACCCTTGGGCAGGCTGCTCTTGGGTCCGTTAATCGTTTTCCTACCATCCTATGGGTGCTTTATGTATTGCCGTGGCTTTTTCTTATTAAGTTCTCAATCACATCCCTTAAATGACACCATTTTATTGGTATTATGCCCATGTGTTTCGTGCAAGTGACAATACATCCTTGAATGCTATTCTTCCTCGGTTGCCTTCCTCTAAGGCGGTTTCTTATAATTTTTAGTACTTTAACGCATGTACTTACCTAGTCCAGTATACCTCATGCACTTCTTGGTGTCTTACTTCTTCCCATTCATGCATTGATTCTTTATTTTAGTATTATTGTTGTTCCCAGCATCCATGACAATGTTTCTAGCACTATCAGTGCTATATCTGATAGCAACGTTGCTTAGAACTATAGAGCTCGTTCCATCTTGACTGTCACCTTCCAATCCAGTAACTAATTTGCCTGTTCCAAGCATAGAAATTAGGATGCCATTCGATAAAACTCCTCCATGGTGGAGGTTGTTTCCACTTTAACCACTTACCAAATCAGTCCTTGGGTTAACTCCATTAACCAACACCATCTAAACAATTTCCTCTACGTACATTAGTCACTGCAGCATTAAATATTTAAGAAAGCCCTTAAGAGTCTCTTCGAAATTTTAATGGACGTTCAACAAAGAAATCACTTCCTTCGATCGAGCAGTATAGAGCCTGAACTGCTTCATAAACTTCTTTGCTAATTGATCAAAAGAAGATATGGATCTTAGTGCAATCCTAGTGAACCACATCATAGTAACTCCATCTAAGAATGTAAGAAAGCGGCTACATCTCACACCATCCGTAACACAGGCACTATCCATGCTTCATCCGTATTTCAGCAAATGTTGCTTTATATCATTTGTTCCATCATATGATGGCATAGTTGCCATCATGAACTTCTTCGGATACCCTCTCCCCAAAATGGTTTTGGTGAATGTAGTTTGATTTGGCGATGAACCCTACTCATCAATGTTTCTGTGTCGACTTTCATTCAACAATCTCTTCACCATATCAGGTGTGTAATCCAAGCTGCTTTTGGCAAATGGATGGCGAGCATCATGCTCAGGCTCTGAATTTTTGAATCTTCAAATGCTTTTGGTTCATTGCATGACATTTAAGCTCCTTTATCTCTAGGGAATCCATTCGTCCAAACCTTCTCTATCTATGCCTTGTTGGCTATATTGCATTCATCTAAACACCCTTAGTATGTACATCGGTAGCTTGTCCATCATCGGTGCCATCCTATAACTCCTCTTCACTACTTTAGCATTCAAGTACTAGTCTCATGAATCACTCCTTACCGACTTGATTTTGATTGGAAGTTGCCTGATACACTCTATCTCTTGCACTTTGCGTCCTTAATGTCCCAACACTCTTCTTCTTCATTTTATTCTTGCTACCTATTTGATTTTGATCTAATGAAGATAAACTATCTTCCTCAAAATCTAAATATAATAAAGCCCTATGGCTTATCCTATGCCTTTGAGGTCGATGAGACATCATTGCAAAGCTTTTCTCTATCTTTTTTATGATGGCATTCTGACTCTCCAGCGTCTTTCTATTCATCTCATCCATCATTCTATCTGGCATGGCCTTTGTCACTATTTCCTACTGAGATGAAAGTCCTAGCAAAACATTCAAAGGTTGAGTAGCCTTTTATTATGCTAAGAGCCTTCTTCTTCACCTCCAGCAACGATTACATATTTAAAACCAGCTTTCCTTAGGGCCATCTCTTGTTAGATTTATAGTAGACTCTTCTTTGAAATCCAAATAACTTCATATCTATAAAAGTCAATCCTTGGATCTACCTTTAAGATACTTCAAATCCAATGTTAAAGCTAGATCCTGGCCTAAGAATCTTCACTCTTGGTGAAAGAACCAAAAATGTTGAGTCAAAAATGACTAACACCCCCTCCCCCACAAATAAGAATTGTGGATCTAGAAATGAAAGTAAAATGCATGAACACATAGAATTTTATAGTTGTTCAACCTCCAATCACTGCCTACGTCCACTTTAATTTTATTTTAAAAGGTTCTGCATAAGTATAGTTGAAGTATAATGTTTTAGATCTAAAAAACAAAGGAAATCCAATAATTTTGTCGAAAAATGGTGCAGAGAAGATAAAGATATACAAATCGTCCTTCTTCCATTACTCTAGCATGGATTTTATAGGCGAATCCATCTACCCAAGTCCTTAGCTTGCAAAAGACTAGGTAAGAGATCATATTAATTCTATATGAAGGAAGAATGAGTTAGGTTCGTAACACAAATTAGGTCGGCACCAACCAGATCATGTCGATGCCAAAATTATAGGATGCATGATATGAGTAAAACTATAATTGACATTGTTTCACTATTGTTGACGAAGTGTTATTTTTCATGCTATAGTTTGAATTGCATGATTGACAAAGTGTATGTGTACAATACGTATGTGTGGAAATTCAAACTCATTTTGTGGGTGAATTTGATTATTTCTTAGTTGATGTTATATGGTTGTTATGTACTACTTTGTAAATAATTGATTTTTGATTGATTTACTTTTCCTTATTTTGTAACTAAACTCATGGCATTGCTTTGTTGATTTGGTTGAGGGTTGTATTTGGAGAATTGTGAGGGCAGAATTCTTTTAGGGTGGAGAATTTAACGATCTTCAAATTTGATATTATTAAAAATAAATAAATTAAAAATAAATTTTTAATTAAAGAGTGAATTGAGTATCGTATTTATAACCATTAAGTAGGCCTTTCCAGGCTGATCAGTTTAGTATACAATTTTAATGGATTTGGGTTTATTATTAGCTATATGGAGGCAATACGGTGTTTAAATAGGGTATGTAGCCAGTTTTGGGGGATACGGTTAGACATAAATGTACCCACCTCATTGCCAATATATATGATGCTATAAAACCCTATAGAGCAGTCATCACCTCGGTTCTTCTCTTCTAATCCTAGAATTCCCCTAATCACTGACTAATGATGGAATAATTAATTAATTAAAATCATTCAAAATTCAAAATGATCGAAACAGTCATTATAACAAATAATCATCATAATGATTTAAGTCTATTTAGCATAACATCAAAACATTCATCATAAAAAATAAATAGTCTATTGATGACAGTTATGATGTTGTTGATGTGTTGTGCCTGAATTTCGACTGTTTATTATTGATTATTGTATTATTGGGTTTACATATAAGTAATAGTGAATTTGAATGGAATAAAAATGATTGATTAAAATAAAATAGTTGAGATTGTGCAGTGATAAGAAAAATAGACAAATAAACGAAGAGGCTATTTATAGACACCATAAGAAACAACAGTATTTTCGACGGCTCATAAACATCGGAGGCCGTCGGTAGTCATCGGAAAAAATCAACGGAATAGAGGTCGCCTAGGAGTGGTCTCTTAAACAATTTTTCGATGTCTCCATCATTCTATTTTCGATGGCTTACGACGACACTTCCGATGGCTTCCGATGACCCGTCGTGTACACGTGGGAGAATACGTTTTACCTAAATTGGTGTCGCAAGTCCTCAGAAGCCATCAGAATATCTTGAAGGTAAGCCGTAAGTTAGTTTGTAACAAAGGGCCATTGGAAGCCGTCAAAAATATGGTGGTTTTTATTTCACTAGTCTTTCAACGCCAAACTATATATATATATATATATATCGTAGCTCAGTTTCACACACATAAATCGTAAATATCAAAGAGCAAATCATATATATAACATCAATAATAATAAAAACATCAATATTCACAGTAAACCAAACTCAAATAACCCATAATATACTCAAACATCCAACAACATCTCAAAATACATCCCAAAATGTATAGAACATATCAAACAATATCTCAAAATAACTCAAATCAACCTCACACATCTAACATCTCAAAATGTATCAAACATATCAAATCAAATCATCCTCACCCATCTCATAGTATATATAACTCTCAAACACCATAGCAACAAAGTCAAACTAGCTCACCCATCTCAAAGTGCATATATGTACAATGTCCCAACACAAATGGAAAAAATCGTACCTATCAGTCTTGATCATTGCCTCCGGATCCCCTTATGAGGGAAACGTGTCATGCTCCTGCAAATATGCAGCAATTCGCTCATCTAACACAGCCATCTCCACAGCCCGATGCCTCTCTCGTTCCTCCATCTTAGCAATCCTAGCTCTCAACTCCTAAATCTCAGTGTTGTTCTGGGCCGTGTCTTCATCTACCGTGTAACATTATTTAACAATGTGTATGAGATTCATATAGTGTGGTTAATAAAATCAATATGTTATACGTATCATACACGGCCAAAATCTCTGTAAGGGGCTTAAAAATAAAGTACATTATAAAGTAATTTGTTTAACTTTATTTTCTCATTTTAAATTCAAAACTTATTGTTTATTCCAAATAAACAATTTAAATTCCCAGTTTATTTTAATTCTCAATATTAAATTATAACTACCATTATAATTTAATATTAATAGGTAATCTCCAAAATTAGGGTAATAATAAATGGAAAATGGGTTTTTATTTGGAGAAAATGCAACGATTTTATTAACTATTGCCAATTACTTCTTTTAATAATTTTTAGGGGAAGTAATTGATTTTTAAAGGTTTTTTATTTAGATAATAAGATGGAATTTTTTTTAAAAATGTGTTTTGATTACAAATATGAGTTTAAAATGGTTTTTTTATATTTTTCTATGCAAATTTTTTTTTTTTGAATTTTAGAAGTTAAAAATAAGGGATTATGAATTTATTTGATGTATTATTTGTATTGTATTGGGATGTATCAATATATATGTATATATCTATTTGTTGTTCTATGATGTGTTATGCATTTAAGTTATTGTATTTTGTTCTGCTAAATCTTATAGCCACTTGTAGTTTTGTATTAAGCAATTATTAGATATGTCGATCCACTTGAGATATCAAAAAAAAATATAGAGCACTAATCGACGTATTCAATAGATATTTAAGACAAGACTATATATGGTCCCTCTTAACCAGCCATATTCTCCGCAATAGCGCACAGTATTACCCAATAATACTCTTTGTTAATGTGGGTCTCAGAGTTGAGCGTCACAACTTGTTTGGGTTCCTATGGCTAGTCTATTGATAGACATTATGGCCTCAAAAAAATTCGAAAATATCACAAAAAACATGAAGTAAAAGTCAAAAGTCGGACGGTAAAAGAACATAAAAATGCATACGCAAAACAATACCTAGGTCTGAAATTTTTTTGAGGCCATGATGTCTATCAATAGATTAGCCAAATTTTGGAGATTATGAAATTCAAATTTTGGCTAGCCTATTGATAGACATCATGGCCTCAAAAAATTTCAAACCTGGGTATTTTTTGCTAATGCGTTGTTATGTTCTTTTTCCGTCCGATTTTTGACTTTTACTTCATGTTATTGTGATATTTCTGAAATTTTTTGAGGCCATGATGTCTATCAATAGACTAAATTTGAATTTAATTTGAATTGAATTCGAATATCGGTTTGAGTGATTTCTTGGGTTTTATTCGTTTTCGAGCACAGATTTTTCCTAACCTTTTTGTAATAATTTTTAAAACAAATGGGCATTTCAAATTATTGTTATATAATATTTTAAAAGTATTTCAAATATAAAATCTATTTATTCCCTATATTATGGGAATTTTCAAACATGGCTTTCAAAATTGATTTCGAAAAGGGTTTTCAAGCTTGTTTTTCAAAGTAAATTATTTTATATAAAATACACGTTCGCACTAAGCGGTTTACTGACCGCTAGTAAATTTCACACTCAAAGCATTAACACTAATTCATTGTTTAAATTTCTTAACGATTAAAAACAAATAAAAACTTTTTTTCAACATATTTTAGCTAACACTAATTTCAATTTATTACACAGTAAAAAAATTAAATTTATACACTAATTTGTTTATATACATTACTACACACACATAAACTAAATTTATATATAATTAAGGATATATAAACTAATAAAGGGATTATGAAAATAAATTATTATTTTCAACATTTTACATAACACATACACTAATTAACACTAAATTATGTTACATAAATACGCACATACACTAATCAACCCAAATTAGCCTTATTTATACATTAAACATCAGATTTAAACACTAATAACCCTAATTAACAATTCTCAATCAACCAATATATACAATTATAACAAATCAATGGAATATTATCAACAAATATACATACAAATTAACACTACTTTTGTCATAATTCAGATTAATTAGTTTAGGCAAGAATATACCTAATTTTGAATGATTTGAAGTGTAAATGGTTAGAGATTGCAAATTGATGAAGAATTCAACGGTGGCAGCTTACGATAGCTAGGGACGGATTCGATTCGAATTGGGGGTTTGGGTTTTACTTGATTAAGGGATTAAAGAAGAGAACGAGGAAGAAACGGGCTCGATTGTAATTGTATACGTGAAATTTCGACGACCTTCGAGGGCTACATTTCAGTGGATTTCAATAGCTATTGAATATAATAATTTATCTTTTTTCCCTATTTAAAATAAATTTAGTTTAATTTAATTTATTATCAAAATTTAATTTGCTATAAAAAATTTAAAAAGTCTACAATAACGCATTTTTATTTCTAAATATTAAGAAGTTTATTTTTATTCGTTATACAATAATTTTTTAAGGATTTTTTAATTAATTGTGATTTTTCTATTTAACGTAATACATTCATATAAAATAAAACATTTAGTAAAAAATAAATTTGTCGAACCTTATGTCCATCTAAGGTATTTTGGGAATACGATCGAAATATGAAAGGAAAGTAAACAGGTCTAAGGTGCCAAACTTAATTTTTCAAATTTATAGTCGTTCGTCGAAATTCAAACAAGATGAAATTTAAACCATATATACTATATTATGTATTTACATAAACATAGTGTGGGATTTAAAAAACATATAGAAAAAAAAATTAGACTTCAAACATGTTATTTTCGTAGAAGTTGTCCTAACAATATATATCAAGTTTTATACAAGTCCTTGAAAAATGATATTTTTAATTTTTTTCCCTTTCGTTTTTTCGTTTCTAGCCATATGGATTGGATAAATACATTATAAAGTATATATGACCCAAATTTTGTCTCATTTAAAGATAGTTTGGCCTTCGAACGAATGGTTATTACTCCGAATATAGACGAACGACTCTAAATTTGAGAACCAAGATCGGCACCCAAATTTATTTACTATTTTTCATATTTCGAAAGTAGGTCTAAAATACTTTAGATCGACATAAGATTTAAAAAATTATTTTTCTTCCAAATATTTTTTATATGAATTTTTAATGTAAATACATATAAAAATTCATAATTACTTATACAATTGTTATAAAATATATTTAAATTCATAAAACAGTTATGCATCATAAATTTCACTGAAGTGGTATAGTAGACGGATTGAAAGTTGCATAGATTGATCGTCTGAGTTCAAGAATTGTTTTGAGCTTAATTATTACTAATTTGAGACAAATAGCAATAAGAAAAAGCGTTGAGATCAAAGTATAATATTGATTTTTTTTTGGGACAAATAGTATGAATTAGTTTTGAAAAATATTAAAGTGGTTCTAATATGTATTATTATTTTGATGTACAACAATAATATTATTGTTTTCAAAAGTAATTTGATGTAAGTTAATATTTTTGATTAAAATATGTGTTGTGAAGTATGTGAAGTTGTTAACGAATTTCTTCGGTAACATCCAAAAAGTGCAAAGGAAGAGGAATTTGGTTAAGTAAAGGCTTGGATCACCCTTATAGGCCTCAACAAAGTTTGGCAAAATGTTGATTGAGAAAGGGCTTGGAATATTAGGCTTGGCTTGTTCAAATTCATGATGATGCCATAAGCATGATCATGTCGAAGGTGTCAATCTATTTAGCACAATCTTATGCAAGCATAAACCAAGATTATGAGTGCTTCTGAAATTCGAAGCACGTTATGATTAAAAATCACAAGTGCTTTGGAACTCAAAAACAAATCATAATTCAAGTCCTCTTTATTTGTATATTCTGTAATTTTTGAATGTATAAGGTCCTATGTTCAAAAATACAATCGGGCGCTAAATTTCCCAAATCAATTTAGGGTTACAAAGTTTAAAATGTAAAAGACAAGAAAACAATGATTCTCCTCTTTCTTTATGCACCTTGATCCGTATTTATAAGGGTTGATGGATGAGGAATGGACGCCACATGTCCATGATGCATGCTTGACCTTCGACATTAACCATATTAATGATGCTTGACGTATACTTCAGCATCCACTTGTACAATGATGAACTTTTGAGCTTAGCATCCATTCCATCTTGATAGCCTATTGATGATGTTCGGTATCAACATTGAATTGAGGATATGCGACCTACTTTAAAGGTTGATGAAGTACGACATTACTATGACACGACATCGGTAAGTGGTGACATTGATAAGTGATTGGTAAGTGGAAATATTGGAAATGATCGACATTGATTATAGGCGGCATTGATAGTAAATGACATTGATAATAAGCGACATTGATAACAGACGGCATTGACAATAGATGATATTGATGATAAGCGGCATTAATAAGAGATGACATTGGTGATGAGTGGCATTGATAGGAGACGACACCGATGGTAAAGCGGCATTGATGAGATGCAAAACATTAATCTGGAGCGACATTGATTCTTCTGGCTACATGAAAAAAGGGCTTTACTAATGGAATGCGGCATTAATGTGATGTGGCATCAGTGCTATATCATTCCGTTATAACATTGATGGCTTATGATATAGAGCTTTCTAATGTTATCATTCACTTACTAACATGCGACATTGTTTCCAATATCTATAGCACGATATCACACATTCAACTTTATAAGCGGTATGCGGTATTGATGGCATTCAGTATTGTTGGCTCTGTTGATGACCTACGACACTGCCTGTTGATGAGAGGCAGCATTGTATGCTTTCGGCATTGCTTTATTTTCATACTTTCGATATTGCTTATTGATGCAATATCATGGTTATGTCTACATGCCGTTTACCTTCAGAATTGATAATGATAGCAACATTTACCCCCAGTATACATGAGGCATTGACTTTTCAAGTCAACAACTTCGGCATTGGCTTTTTACCGCCTATTGTTCTTCCTTGCAGATCCAACTATACATTTAAAATTGATAGAATGGTAGCTGTATGTCTTCTTTTCTGCTATAAATAGTCAAATCTTATCTTTTTTCCTGTTTTTACCTACGATTAAAAGCTCAAACATGCAAACTTAAACTTCTCAAACTTACTCACAAATTCATGTCTTTTGGCATCAAAGCAAAAATTAAGGTATATATCTCCTTTCAAATGATTAAACTAGTGACCTAAATTAGGAATTTCTCATTTGAATAGCTATGAGGGTTTGAATTGGGAATTTTTGGATTCGAGTTGGTACTTAAGTTTTGACATTTGATCGGGATGGCTAATCTTCATATTTTCAGTTAAGCAGACGATTAGCTATGCTAGTAGATTGAATTAGCAAAGAATTTTTATGTTGTTTAGATGATTTATTGGATTTATTAAAGTCGGACAACACTGATTTGGAAACTTGGGCGTTTCTAGTTTAATGATGAAATGAATAGTTTATTAGACCCAAAACTCAATATTTCTCTATTCTATTTTGGCATTGATCCTTTTTTTTTGAAATGGTACTTTATATACAACAAATCATTATGACAACATATCCCATGTCCAATAAACGTTCGAAAGCAAGTTTCGAACTTGTGACATCCTGCACCAAAGCCGAATTAATTAACCACTTGGACAAAGGTGCTTGTCTGGCATTGATCCCTTACGACAACATTATGGTGTTTTACATTGATTAAAAACATTGCCGTTTAGATTTGATATTGATTTATAGGGTAGTTGTACAACATTGATAATCACACTATACGTTATCATTTTTCTTTGGCAATCATTTCCAACATTCTTATGTAAACCTTGCATGACATTTTATTATACGACATATTTGTAGTAATTTTATTGGTCACTTATAAAAATATTATGGACCTACATCGACATTGATCATCGATGCCGGTTATTTTTATCATTTCGACATTGACCATGGCTGCAGTATTATATCATGATTTTATAACGTAACTAATGTAATATTTGTCATTAATTCATCCCTTCGACACAGATTTAACGTTGCAACATAACACTTTGACTACTCTTATGATAATTCTTATTTTAAGTTTCTTATAAATACCCATAGGCTTACTTTCTTACCATAAGTCTAAGATCGACGTAAGAGCTTATATTTTCCATGAGTTCAACGTTGACTATGCAATGGTCACTGATTTGTTGTAAATATTATATGGGACTATAGACTTTTAACATTTTGGTGCCATAATGTAGGTAACAAATTAGCTATTCCTTGATTTAACATATAATATCCCATTTTATATCATGAGCATTCTAATTATCACTTTTCTAATTTGGAATAATATCACATGTTAGACGAATGAAAAGCACGATAATAGCTCAAAATGGAACAAAAAAGAACAGCAAGGGTCCAAAAGCTTCTCCGTCTACTAAGAAAGAAGATCATATACATAATCCGTCGTATATTACCACTCAAGAAGAAGTGGATTACATTCTTAAGCAGTTTGGAATTACAGGTATAGAAGCTATTCCTGCTAGTTCTTCTGGTAAAATTGACAATCCCTTAAAAGGGATTATCACCTTCACCCCAATACATATATGGCACTTGGGATATCTTTCTTTCCCTGACTTTCTCTTGAGATTCCAGGAGCACCTAAACATCTCTCCAATTCAGTTAACTCCAAATTCATACACCTATCTAACTTGATTGGAAGTTCTTTCTAGGGAGGCCAAGCTTCACTCACTCAGTGTTAAAATTCTTCACACCATAGCAAGTCCTGTAAAGATAGGTGAGCAGTAGGGTAACCCACTATATCAAATTTGTCCCCTTTCGAAGAGCTTGATCATCAATACCGTAAATAAGACCAGGGGATGGAAAAAATAATTTTTCTATGTCAGATGCTATTCTAGGATTAGAGGAACTTTCTCTATTATAGGTAAGTCTCTATTTCCTGCACTTATATTATATTTATCATTTTTCTTACAATGTATATTTTCCTTTAGGTTCGGCTCCTAAGCAATTAAGCTCCTCTGAAAGCGAGATTGTCAAATCTCTGACTCTGGCATTTTATGAGCATGGGTGATAGGCTCACACTACTGACAGAGACGAATCTTCATTACTACTCACTGATTCTAGATCATCATATAATACTTGGGAAACCCTCAATCATGAAAGGAAATGCACACGGGAAACATTCGTTGGTCATCAATAACCATAATGCTTTCTCAACTTCTTCTCCAGTTCAACTTGAGCCCATTGGTAAGTTTTTAACATAATTAGTGCAGAATTCCTAATGTCATTGTTTTATTGACTTATTTTCTTCATTTTAGTCTTATCTACTCTTGTTGTTGCTTCTAAAGAGATGGGAGTTAAAGATAGTGCTCCCAAAAGAGGAAAGGTAAAGATGAAATTCATGCCTCATCTCGATTGAGGAAACCTGCTTCCGTTAAGGACTTTATTGCCAAAGCAATTGAAGCATTAGAAAAAGAAGCAGACAATGAGATTCCTGCTAACATTCCATTTTCTTCCCCAAGCAAAAGGCCTAAGATTATGGGTGACTTTACCCCTACTGTTGTGGAGGAGGAGGGACATATGACCATCGACTCGAGCCCTGAGGTTGCCAATTAGGAATTTCTCGGGCATAAAATTCAAGAATCCACTGAGGCGGCTTGCACTCTAGATCCCCTCCTCGAGATTTCTTTCCCTGCTTCTTTGATAACTCTTAGTCATTTATATGTTGATCTTAGGCTGTCTCCTTCCCTAAAAGATCCTCTTCCTTCAAAGGTCCAGGTCTAGTCTCTTGTGGGCAGTTTTGATGATCTTATTTGATTGGTTATCCCATCTTCCTCCATCACCTCCCTTCGATCATCACAGCCGTTAATTTATTCTAAGGATTATCTTTTCATCATTCGTAAGCAGCTTACATTGGTACGTATTTCTTCCCATTTGGTTAATTTTAGCTCTATAGATCTTGTCCCACCTTATACTTATTATACGTTTCCGGTAGCAACGAATATGTTTCTCCTTCAAGAGGCTTCTCAAGGGGCTTCAAACAAAATAATTAGGCTTAAAAGACAAATCTCTTCACTTAACCATAGCATAATTGATATTGTGTCGGCAAGAGATGAAGCTGTTACTGAGAAAAATAATCTCATCTCCTTACTTAATAAAGAGAAAAATGCTAGGCAGTTGCTAGAAAAAGAAATGGAGGCATTGAAAGCAGACGTCAAGAAGGTCAATAAGGAGAAAAGTGAGTTAGTCGAGAAGGAAGTGAAAATGTTAAAAGCGGATCCCTATAGGGCTAATGAAGAAAAATCCAAGCTATCTAATGAGAACCTATCCTTGAAGGACAAGATACAGAGGAAAACAAGCATTTTAGCTAACTTGAATAGCATTATCAGTGATGCCAAAAAGAAAGTCACCTCTTTCCTCGATGATGGTCTTCCTAAGATTACTGAAAGATGTTATGAAGAAGCATTATTTATGGCATATGATACTAACATTCAAAAGTCCCTAGACAGATATTTTCCATCCCTTCTAGGTTGTAACGAAAAATATAAAAGAAGGTTTAGTCTTAAACTGAAGAAAGGAAGTAGGCTCTTTAGAAAGAGTTCCTTGTCAAAGAAAAGGCTGACACTGAAAAGTAGCTAACCTTTGATGATCCTCCAATCGATGAACAAACAAAATCTGACATAGAAGAAGATGATGATGATAACGACAACGACAACGATGATGATAATGATGATGGCGATGTTGAGGAAATTGGTCCTGAAGGACCAAAAGATGGGGGAGATGGATTAGGTGATCCTAACTTAGATTCGTTGCTTATGATGCAGGTTTCATTGAATTTCGTGATTCTCATATGCTATTTCAGAAGACCGCACTCCCCTCAGCTGTTAGCCGACGGATAAAACTCATACTCAAGTTCTGACTTCACGAGTATGGAGTTCTTTATTTTAGATGTTTAAGACTATCTGTTTAGCTCTTAATTGATAAGTTTACTATTCTAGTTAAGAAAAAATGACAAATAATATTACAAGACTCTTTATGAAAAGATTGTGAATAGGGAGAATCGACTGAATAGGAAACTTAAAAAGTTGGTTAAAGAATACAATGCCCTATCTGACAAACACAAATGCCTATCCGGTGAAATCATGCAGTTGTAATTTATTAAGGAGAAGCAAGCCGCCCCTCGTTTGAAAAAAGCTCGTCTATAAGGAGAAAGGATTGCGAGAGAGAATACCAAATTAATAACTCTCTTTTGGATGCTAATTTATGATAAAAGCACTTTAGTCGAGTTCCTCTATAAAGCCTATTCCAACGGTCAATTTGTGGACTTTTCTTACTTAGGCAAAAATAGTCGGGATTTGCTTAGACGCCTTCATAAAAGATATCTAGATGATCATGGAAGTGATCCTCATACTGGGATTGTTGGAACTTATGTAGGGTCGCTAGTGTTCCTCTTTCTCCTAATACTCTTCCTCCCGAAAAGTTTAGGTATAATAATGGGAAATATATTTCTGAATTCTATAAAAGATCAATATTATATGAGCTCAAATGATTGTATAATTGTAATATTTAATTCAGTTAGCTTATAGACTTTATTGCATTTGTTTCTCTAATTTTCACATATTATACAAATTAAGGAACTCTCCAATAGTCCTTTTCCTATGGAACTTTTAAGTAAGTTTACCAAATTAAAGAGAGATTTTAAGGAGAAATCCATAACCATCAGAACATCACAGTTAGCAAGGCATTGCTTTCTAAGAGATTACAAGAAGTATGTACATGATTCTCTCACTTTCGTTTTGATTTCCTGGGTGATGAAAAAGACAAAATACTTAGTGAAATTCGAACTTATTGTGCCAAATTGATGTATGGTCACACCAGCCCTTTAGTCGGAAAATGAGATTATCATCAATTCCCCCCAACTAATACCCCAGAAGAGATTAAAGCTCCTTTTGATTCTATCCATACCTCATCGGTTGGGTCATTTTAAAAGGCCAAAATCGAAGTTTCAAAACTTTAAAAGTTATTAAATGTTTTAA
The DNA here is from genome assembly GCA_030765085.1 of Allium cepa. Classification (NCBI taxonomy): domain Eukaryota; kingdom Viridiplantae; phylum Streptophyta; class Magnoliopsida; order Asparagales; family Amaryllidaceae; genus Allium; species Allium cepa. The sequence goes on from CM060945.1 coordinate 504,968,980, forward strand.
AATTGAGTCGTGATGTAATTTGAATTTCCATATTGCTTGTAAACTTTGTTATTATTAATGGAAGAGTTATTATTAAACAAAAAATAATAATTAGCACTTGCACCTAGTCCTTTAGATACCCTTTCTTGATTGAGTGTTATCAAAGATAAACTGGTAGCTGATATCGAAAAGTGGTGGTCTTCTCAAGAAACTTCACCTTTACAATTTTCGAAAAATTCATAAGATCGACATTTAGAAACTATAAAGAAATGACCTCTAGCTTAGAGGATCAAAATTGAAGAGAATGATAATGAATTTCAAGAGTTGAACAGGAGATTGACACGGCCCTAAGGTTTGGACCTTCGGTCGATGTTGATACAGAAATGGCTAAATTACATCAACGAATAAACAATCTTGAAGTGGATTTAACAAAGAGTCAAGTGTCCTACTAATCTTTGGAACTCATCGCGAGCGAAGGTGATTCTAACCTTCCTACTCCTGTTCTTGGGAGGATGACAGTACCTTAATCTTTGGTTAGCTAGGAATTTCCTACTTTTTTCAAACCCACCTTCGGGTTTAAGTGATGAAGTGATCTCCCAGTGGGGTAGGCAAGTCAAATTTGAATGCGTGCAATTCTATAATAAGAAATGGTATGACAGAGTTTCTCAATGCCTTAATGATTATGAAAGTCAAGTTGAAAAACTTGAGCGTGAAAAGCAAACTCTCGGGCAGAAGATTAAAGAGTTAAATAACATGGTCCAAATCGTAAAAGAAGAAGAAGGCTCTTAAATGTGCATTGAGGACTCAAATTGACTCAATTGATAACGCGGACACCATTAGAAAGAAAGAGAAGAAACTCAAATAATTTTTGAATGTGACCATTCACCACATTACTGATTCTTCGTCGGTTGCTGAAAATCTAGATAAGATGGCATAGAGCCTTGAACTTTAGTAGAAAACTACTTGTAGATCTTTAAATAGACCCCTTTTTGTAGCTTAATTTATGTACCTGTGACTTTGTTATACAACATATTTGATAATAAATGAATTAGTATTCAAATTAATGTTACCTTGAATGCACAAAAGTACTTTTAAATGTGTTGAATTATTTGAGATGCATATCTTGCTTTCCAGTATTTTGAACTTTTACCATGCAAGCCAATAGTCTGCCTATTAAGAGAACCAGAAACCTTACCGATTGAGTGTTCAGCATTTTAATTGGTGTGAAGATCATAAATTTTGATCTTGATGTAACAGTCTGCCTCTCGGTTTAGTATCGAAGATTCCCATTATTTTGAGAAAATTGAACTCCAATCTAAACTTAAAAGATCGAAAGCCAATTTAATGAATCCCTGTCTTTTGTCCTTCTTTTGTCCTTGAAGTAAGATAGTTTACTTTTAGAGTTAGTTATTTTCCTTGCTTTTGGAAATCTTCTAGCAATAGTGGAATCCTTTTATATAGAAGGCTAGAAACCACTTGGTCATAATAATAGAAATCCATAAAACCATCTAGCAATAATGATAGAGGACCAAAAAACTATCTAGCAACAATAGAAGACGAAAAAACTATCTGGCAATAATAACAGAAGACTAGAAAACTATCTGACAATAATAATAGAAGACTAGGAAACCAACTAGCAATAATACTTCTTTCGCAGAGAAATCCCACTTTCTTGACTTTGAAGCACAACAGTTCACATTTTATAGATCTTCCTTAAGAAGATTGCTTGACTCTTGCTTTGGAGCAAAAATGACTCATTTTCGATCGAGTTCTTTTGCCTCTTTTCAGGTTTTGGACACCTTAGTCTCTTACCTTTTTGCCTCTCTTTAGGCCTTAAACATCTTGGTCCCCTTTCCTTGCGCCTCTCTTTGGCTTTTGGATGTCTAAGTCCCTTTTCTTTGCGCCTCTCTTTGGGCTTCAGACGTCCTTGGCCCTTTTCTTTATCACCATCTTAGGTGATGATCTCAACTTGGATGAACCCCTTATCACCGTCTTAGGTGATAATTTAGATATTTATCTGTTAACGCTAAAATTTGAACGCTAACACCCCGGTGAATGAAGTGAGATTGTGAAAGCACCACCCGATAGCTTGGGAATAGATTATAAGCAGATAATAGTGAAAAAGCAGTAAACAACAGCAATTTTATAGTGGTTCGGCTTAAGAGAGAGCCTACGTCCACTTTGAATATCTTTATTGACGATTTGGTTACAAGTCAATGCAGTTACACTTTGATTACAACACACTTTGAGTTTCAAGTGACTTAGAACAAGTAGCCTAAACTTCAATGTCGATCCAAATCTTTGAACACGTGTTAGACATGTTTGATTTCTTCGTGAAGTTCCTTGAAGGTGTTGAAGTGGTTCAAACGCAGCAGAGTAACGGCGCTTGAAATGAATCAGCCCAAAAAGTCCCTTGAATATTGGAGGTGGCCATGTATTTATAGGCCAATTTCTGGGTTGGAATTGTTGACCAAGTCATGAGTCGCGACCGACTCAGGATGAACCGTGACCGAGTCAAAATGAGCCGTGACCGACTCACATATCACGAGTCAGCAGGCAGCGACATAACTGAAACGACATTGAGCTTGTTCCTCATATGCTTAGGTCGCCAGTGACTTATGATAGGTCGTTAGTCGCCTTGAGTCGTTGGAAACCCTGAGTCGGTCTGCCCCATAAACCACTAACTAGTTAAGCCACTCTGCTCCTCTAAGGCATTAACTCGTTGAGTCGTTCATCCCCATAAGTCGTGAGTCGCGCAATTCTTTAACTCGTGCAACTCCTCAGTTCAGTTGAGTCGTTGATCCACTGAGTCGTTACAAGCCCTGAGTCGTTGAGTCGGTCTAGGCCTTGAGTCATCTCATATGAGTCGTAAACTTCGTTGAGTCGGTAACTCACTGTGTCGGCCTGTCTCATGAACCGTTAATCCCCATGAGTCGTTCCATTCCTTTAAGTCGCCGTGAACCTTAACTCGTCAGCTAATTAAGTCGTAACCAGTTGAGTCGTTAACCTTATTAAGTCGGCAACCTTGTTAGCTCGTTAACCCACTTCATCAGTTAGGTCGTTGACTTCGAGTAGAAGATAGGTCGCTCCATTTTCTAAGTCGTATACCGTTTTGGACGGGGCGCTGCCCTGCACCCCGCCGGGGGCGCTGCCCCCTGCGACCTGACCGGGCAGGTCGATCACCGTAGCGGTGGCGTTGCCCCCGCACCCCCACCTTGGGGGGTTGGCACCCCCCCTGGACCCCCCCTCCGTAGGGGATCTTATCTGAAAAGCCATTCAACAGAACTTGCTTTGTTGGGATGCTGAGTTGACTATTCTTCGAGATGAACTATCATTGGTTTCTCGGTCGATTTTTGATATCACGGCCATGCTGAAAAAGTGGAGTTAACATTATCCAGTGAGCTTGGTTAGCTATCTTAAGTAGACTCAATGACTTACCCGACCTCCCACTAGGAGGCACTTTAGTAAGGCCTTAGAAGCAGTACTAAAGGCTGGTTCAATGCTTTGGTCATTCCATCGTAGATAGGACCAAAGTCTTACTCCGTCCTCCCACTCAACTAGGCCGTGTAGGCAGGGGTTGAAGGCTTGCGAATGCTTTGGTTAGGACTTTTCAGACGGGACCAAAGGCTTATTCTAACCTCCCTCTAGGAGGGGCTTTGACCAGGCCATATTATCGGGGACAAAGGCTTTTTCACCCCCTTACTACTACCTGAGGTGGTGGTTTAGGCTTTTCCTTTTATTTTAGGAGAATCTTACTCTACAACCATGTGGATATACTTATTTTACAAAGAAAATATTTCTTTATTATAAATTTTTTCAATATTTTTGTACAAATTCCTTGAGCTTCCCTTGTCCTAAGAGGTTGTTGATTATTCCTTCCAAGCTTTGGTACTAATTTGTCTCATGGCTATTTGAAAGATGATAATGACAATATAATCCTCCAAGATTTCTTTCATTTTTGATCACTTCTTTAACGAAGGTCAATAGTTAAGCTCGTCTTTGGTCAAGAGGTAGTAAGAAAGTAGTCCTTAGAAAGCCGTAATCTTTTGGGGAATGATCCTCTTGATTGGCACTTAACTCTTTTGTTGCTTGTGACTGACTCTTCATCTTCAATGACCAACTTTCTTTTTTGGGAGTTTTGTACTCCATTTGCTTTGTAAGATCGATCAAGTACATTCCTCCATTTTCTAGTAAATCGATCAAAATCTCTTTCTATCTCCTTTATGAAGATATTTCCCTTAGCTTTGAGTTGGATTTACTTTCTCATTTTCATGAAGATGTAGTCTCTTTTATACTGTCATCCTAAGGCAATGATTAGTGTTAGCTCCATATAGAATGGATTCATACTCCATTTTTTTCAGATCATAAGAATCCACTTGTCTTCTTTTATCCTTCATGACTTGTAATGCTATGAACGGTAATATTTGCTCCTCATGAAAGCGAGGATCATCAATGATTTTGTAGGTTGGTATAGCCATTTGAGGTTCGAAAGACCCTTTCTCGGATATTTTAACACGTTTAATTGACACCACTAAGCAAAGCTTAGTTGATGTGATTAAATGGCATTAGGAATCAAGAGTAGGTCGGTTTGGAAGGATTCCTTAAAGGGATATGCTTAGTAGGGATAAATCCTTAAATCCCTACAAATGCAGGTCAAGTTAGTTCCACTTATGGGTTAACGAAGTCAGAGATTCGTGGCCTTCTTCTAGCGCCAAAATGTTAACGAATTTCTACGGTAACACCCAAAAAGTACAATGGAAGATGAATTTGGTTAAATAAAGTCTTGGATCACCCTTATGGGCATCAACGAGTGGTTGAAAAAGCGGCAGTTGATTGAGAAAGGCTTGGGAAATTAGGCTTCGCTTGTCCAAGTCCATGATGACGTCATAAGCATGATCATGTCGAAGCAATGTCAATCTATGTAGAGCAACCTTATACGAGCACAAATCAAGATTATGAGCACTTTTGGAATTCAAAGTAAGTTACGATTAAAAGTTCTTTGAAACTCGAAAATATGTCATAATTTAAGTCATCATTATCCGTATATTATGTGATTATTGAATGTATAAGATCTTATGTGCAAAAGTACAATCAGTGCAAATATCCTCATATAAATTTAGGGTTACAAAGTCTAAAATGTAAGAGACAAGAAAAGAATGATTCGTCCCCTTCTTTCTACTCCTAGGTCCGTATTTATAGGGATTAAGGGATGCGGCATGGCTGCCATGTGTCCATGCGGCATGCGGCATGCTTGACCTTCGGAATTAACCAATTAATGGCGCATGGCACTATATTTCAGTCTTAACTTGCACAATTGTAACTTCGACGCTTAGCGTCCATCCCGTGTTGATAGCCTTCATTGATGACATTCGATATCAACATTGTATTTAGGATATGTGACCTACTTTTAAGGTTTATGAAGTATAGGATTACTATGGCACGACATCAGTAAGTGGTGTCATTGATAAGTGGCGATATTGGCATTGATCGACGTTGATAACGTACGGTACTGATAACTGGCGGCATCGATAGAAAACGACATTGATAACAAGCGACATTGCATTGATGCTAAGCGGCATTAATAAGACACGGCATTAGTGATGAGTGGCATTGATAGGAGACAACATTGATGGTGAAGCGTCATTGATGAGATGCGACAATAATCTAGAGCGGCATTGTTTCTTCTGGCTATACGGAAGAAATGCTTCATTGATGGAATGCGGTATTAATGTGATGTGGCATCAATGTTATATCATGCAGTTATTACATTGATGGCTTATGGTATACAGCTTTCCCATGTTGCCATTCCCTTACTAACATGCGGCATTGTTTCCAATTTCTTTGGCATGATATCACTCATTCTGTTTTATAAACGGTATGCGGTATTGGTGGCATTTGGTATTGCTGGTTTTGTTGATGACCTATGATGCCTGTTATTCTTTATTTATGAGGGGCGGCATTATATGCTTTCGACATAGATTTATCTACATACTTTCGACATTGCTTGTTGATGCAATATCATGGTTATGTCGACATGCCTTATACCTTCAGGATTGATAATGATAGTAACATTAGTAATTAAGGATTTTTTAAGTATATTATCATTTTTGAAGAATTGTTATTATTTTGAGATTAAATTAATAAACGTTCTTTTACGACAAACAATAATAAAATGATTTTATACTTAAGAAGAAACAATGATCATAAATATATTATTTTGAATGATTGTAAAATATGTGATTAATTGGCGATTGTAGTCATCACATATGTTTGTTGTACGATGATGCAATCGCATTTTGATGAGTGTACGATATTTTATACTATTACTACCAGACGATAGGTAGATAATTATGATTCTAATTGATTGGAAGATTGATATTGTGTTGCTAATGTTGATGGGTTGGTACACACTTGACAACTGATGTTTATTTAGCAATGATGATTGTAGTGCACATTTGATGAGATTAATGTCTAACATGAAGTAATTAGTTTACATTTATTAGATTAATCTGCATTGATGATGTATTACTAATACTTTATGATTAGTATATAAGCGAGTATGTATGTTGTGAACAGTTTATTTGATGTTTTAAGGTTGATATTGAGTGTTGTCAAACGTATGCGATGTTTAATGGCTAAATGTGCTATTATTGTTGTTACTACATATTTATGATGTTTGATCGTGATGCCTTAGTAGCAATAGTGTTTCCTGCTTGAATAGGTTACACTGGTTGCATGGATGCGATGGTTGTTATGTACTAACATGTATTTGGATGTAGAAAAATAACATAAAATAGAACTTCGTGGGTTTGATTCCCAAAAGGCTACGTAGGCGGTCTTTTTATATGCAATAACTCTCGAGCCTTTGGCTGGAGTGTGTAGAATAAGGCACAGTCCAAACATAGCAGGGTTTTTTTTTTCCTCCTTCCCATGCTTTCGCGAAATCTGCATGTTGGAGCGAAGAAGGGAGCAAAGGTTGGGAAAAAATTGTATCTACATATGCTTGGCTTGGTATGTTCTTTTACACCATATTTATATTATTGTTGAATAATGGTGGTAAATGTATTGGATAATATGAATGTGTTGCAATGTATGATATTTAAATTGCTGAGATAATGCATATAAATTGTTGTTTAATTCTGGCATGAGGTTTTTCTCTTTTTGTTTACATTGATCTTGCATTTTAAATTATAAAACTCACGATCCACTATTTTTAATGTTTGAGATTAGCATGCAAGCTTATTTTGATGGCGTTTGTAACTGGTTTTAGATGCAAAAAATAGTTGGTAGTATCAAGAGTATCCTAGCCATACGTTATCTTGTTCAATGTATGCCCCTGAAAAGAAGTCTTAGCCAACCGATGTCCTATAAACCATCCAACCCGTCCCTGTCGAATTTGCTCTCATCCTACCCGTGTATTCTACGTTACTTCATGGTATGATAATGTTATTTTGATTGTCTACATGCCCGTTCGCGGTTTTAGCTATTTAGGGGCAATTATTATTATTTTCTACTATAGTCATGAGAGTCGGATGGATCGATGAACTCTTTATAGAAATTAAGTTGTGCATATTCGCTTCAATTCACGAGTCAAATCTAAGTCTGTGAGCAGACCTAGAGATCTTTTTTCCATTGTTTACGCTCAATTAAATGGGATTATTCTGTAAGTATAATTTCAGTATCTTATATGTTACTATCAAGTAACAAGAAGTGTCACCTTCTTTGCATTGGAAACAAAATCACATTGTGCCTTTCACTTTCTCCAATAATAATTTTGAAAAATGATAGGAGATAATTGCGTAATTAAAATCATAAAGATAATACTGCCATTTATGACTCCTGGTCTTATTATTAGTACGATATAAGTAGTAGTAGAGGTGACGAATAACATATGGTTGGTATGAAAATGTCTCTTCAAAGGGAATAGAAATAGAAATAGGAAGGAGAGGGACATATGACCTGTACCGTCGGTGACCGACAACTACTGATTGAGATAAAAAGGACTGTTATACTCTAATTTAGTCCTATTATATTCAAACATGTTAAACTGGAAAAGGGTTAAACGTAGAATTATGCTTACATTTTCATGTTAACTATATCCACAGATCTGTGGATTTAAGTGTAAGGATGTATATTTGTGATTATTCATACAATAATAATAATAATTGAATGGCAGCAGCAGTAGTAATAATAATGATATTAAAAATCAGCTTTGATCCTACCTAGTTAGGATATGTGCTTCCATTGAAAGATCACAACTTTTTATCTTTTTATAATGTAGATATTTCAAATTTAGAAGAAATATTGTTTCATGAGCATCAAAAAGAAAAGATCTACCACTGTAATAAATTGGTTTTTTTTTTTTGGCTTTTTGAAAAACAAAAATCATCCATTTTGGTTTTCAAAAAGCCAAAAAACAACTTATTTAAGTCGATCTAAACAAAATTATAAACTCGTTATTTTTTTCTCTCACATAATAAACACCTAAAATCATGAATAAAATAATCTACTCTTTTCTTATACCACGTGTATATAGGTAAACCCAATATTTCCTATGAGTCCCGGAGTATCTTCCCTACGCAAGTTACGCGCCTGTGTGTGTATATGTGTGTGTATATATATACATGAGCAAGTGGTACATGAGGTTAAAGAATGATTGCCTATGTGAGTACTCATGTTGTGGACAATAAATACCATATTTTATTTTCAACGAATTGGTCACATGGACAATGCATGCATCATTGCTTCGCAGTTGGCATTTACGAATTAGAATACATGCATGCACCGCATATTTATAATTTGTGGTGTAAATGATATGTATATAAACGTAAAACAAGTGGAAGAAATGACGATTAAGTTGCTGCCAATCTTTCCTCGTATCTCACAACTCACATTTGCATGTCTTAGCTGGAATTGCCACGCCAGTTACACTTTTTTTTTTTGTTGTATGTAAGAGTACATGTGCTTGTATATGATATTCTAGCAAGGATTCACGTACCATGTATTGTGATAAGTGACAATCTAGGATTTTTTAGGAAAAGTCAAAATTTCTGTAATTCATTGAGAAACATTGGATAGGAAAAAGAATGGGTCTGGACGTTCTCAAATGAATTAGCTTATTCAAAAAAAGCCAGTTCTTTGGACGATCTATCTCGTGTCTAGTACTGCATGGTTTCACTCTGCAAAAACTCCAAACCATTCCCTTAATGCTAGCCCCTTTTATGATAAATGATCCGCTTGCCTCGAAATGACCCGGCCCAATAGGGAAATTCCAATTAACAGCAGTAAGACCGTATGATCCAAATCAAATTGCTAATATTAGAAAGTCGTCTCAGTGTATTCGTATCATCATAGATAAAGATGAGTCTCAATTGGTTCAAAACAAAGTCTATAAAAAGGAATAAGCCAAGAAGTGAGGATGATGTCGAGGGGAAAGAGTACCAAAGAACTTTTTTCTTCGGTATGATAGAGATTGGTCTAAGATGCGGTCAAACAAGAGGTCAGTTGTTCTCTCACTAAAAAGGGCACAAGAACCAAAATGAAACGATCAATTTGAAAAATGAAGCTAACCCATAAAGTAGAAATAAATTTATTTTGATTTTCGTGTTTTTGAAGTAACAAAAGATTGAAAAACAATCCATCTTCTCCGCCGTCCCTTTATCATTATCGTAATGGTATAAAATTTTAAATTTCTCTTCGTTTATCCTTCTATTTTATTATGAATACTGAAAACACAAAATGCAAAATGAAACCAAAGAGACGTTTAGATAGTGTTTGGTTTAAAAACGAATTTTGTGTTTTCGATTTTCAAATATGTATCTCAAATATGAAAAGAGCGGAGGGACGATGGAAGAGATGAAAGAAAGAAGATGAGAGGACGAAGAGAATAGAGAAACGACGAAAGAATGTATTGTTTCACGTGCTTGTGTTATTTTACAAAACGTGGAAAAAAATTGTTTTCTATTTTAAATTTCAAATTCGTATTGTAAACTGGTCGTTTTCGACAATATAGATGTGTCGTGTGTATTTTTGCGTGGACGAAAATTAAAAACTAAATATAACAAACCAACCACCGACCTTCCTTCCACCAATTCATCCACCCTACCATTTTCAATTCTGGTCAAATAGGCCTTTCAACTCCCATGAGATGCGTGCAATTAATAATTTCATATAAACTACTATTGTCTATATTTATTGATCGTTGTATCATTTTCTGTACACTTGCAAACTTATGGATGCAATGTTCTACAGTAGTACTATTCACTTTCTGATAAAGCGTCATTATTAAAATAACAGTTTAACAAAACTTAAGAACGTCATGAACAACGTTAAACAGGGGTTATCACATACACAATTTGAATAAACAAAAAACTTCAAAAGTCATTTATGCGAAAAAGATAAATAAAACACATCAAGTCATACTCATGCTAGTAGGTGAAACTTTTCAAGTCTTTTTTAGCATTAACAATTAAGAACGACTAACAAAAATACCTGAAAGAGAAAGTATACCTTTTTGCTCACATTATTTAGCATATGATAAATTACTTTTGTTTTATTTTTACTAAAAAGTCACCATCAAATTAGAATTTGGAACTTGTGTAGAAACTCAACATGACTTAATGAAGTTGTTGGAGAGTCTTTGTGCTATACCAAACTTGATTATGGTGCTGAATATATTAATTATATTATACAGAGAGATTTATGTCAACTTTAGTTATACACATAGTGGATACAAAGTGATGATGTTGTGGCATAAATTAATGCATGAAACATCACTAACTTAACATGTAGAAACAATATTTGTAATGAAAAGTAAAATAGAAATAAGTGGAAGTTAGCTTTCAAGCTTAATACACCAAAGAGCCTACGGTAGATTTCGCAAAAACCTAAATTTATTTTGAAAATCTGCATGCAAACGATTGCATACAAAATGTAGATACCTCGGATTCAAATTCTATTCCAATCCATGTTTTTACTTAGTAGTCCCCCTTCGAAAAAATAATTTTCTAAAGACAAAAATACCCTTAAGAAAGTGGTTGTCAAACGTGGATTGTAAGGTAACCACGTTGGCGCTTTACGTTGTAATGTACTGAACCACGCGCTGCCTCTACGTGGTTTTCTATTTAACCTCGTCTACCTCTACGTGGTTTTCTACGTATTGTCAGTGCGTGGTAACCACGTAAGGAAGAAATCACGTGAGGGGTAATTGTGGAAAAAGTTGGGAGTTACTGAGTATATTTAGGGGTTTATCAGATTTTTTCAAAAAACAGGGGCTACTAAGTGAAAACCGAGGTTGGAATAGAATTTGCCCTTAAAGATATGACGCTTTAGATAGAGGTTTTTAAGATCATGAGTTCAAGCCCGTAAAACATCAAAACAATTATAGGGGTGTTGAAAGCATTGTAGTTAAAGTCCAGCAAAATATTTGTTATAGCCCGTAGCGTTTTCCGACCGCAGCGTTTTTTCAATATAGCGTATTAAACATTAGATCCGTTCAAAGTCTCACTATTTTTCGCTACATCCGTAAAACTGGAAAAAATATTAGCACTCGCTTCAACAATATCAATATAAAAATGTTGATTTGACTAGTTCTCGTTTAAACCAAATTAGCATAGTTAGGGTAATGAACTAACTTTAAGACATAAATGTTCAATATAGACTAGAAATTATTGTAGTCAACAAATCTGGACTACATAGATCATGATATTTTTCATTTAGTTATATAAAAGTAAACAATGTTATTTTTCGGAAAATTTCGGCACACATCCTTCTGACTAAAAAACATTAGCATTTTATAAATTATATCCATATTTTTTTAAATACAAAATCCATGAAGGTATTTGAGTAATTTTGCTTATCTTAACGTGCATTTTAGGATATATGTTCATAACTTATAACCGTCCTAATGTACGTCGTAGCGACTGCTTTTAAATTACGAAACGAGAGAAATAAAAAAATAAAAAGAAGAGAAATTCCAAAAATATGAATATAGAAAATAGTTTATTAAAGGGAATGATATAATACGAATAAGTTTAGAAAAGAGTTTTCTTTCATTTTCACTTTCTTTTTTGTATCCAAATAATGTGAGAATGAAAATAAGCCAACTTTAAATTTGTAGTTTTATGTTTAATGAAACCTTTTGCACCTTGACTATTTTCTGTTATATCTCCGTTATAACTTTTGCAACTTCACTACCATGGAATCGCTAAGCGTTTAACTGCACGAGATGAAACTTCTTTAGGAAGGGTTGAAAGTGCATTTGAGTTTGATAAAATATCCCTATAAATAGTTTATAATATTAAAGGAGTAATTGGAAGAAGAAAAAAAGTTTATCATAACATGTGTTAATTAGAGTTGCAAGTTGCAACAGGAAACTAGAAACATAAATTAGTTGTTGAGAGGTCTTGTACAATAATGCTTTAAATAATTAAATCGTGCAGTGTATACAGGTACAGCTTTAACTTGGTATATGATTAAATTAAAGTGTCCCCCCACTAGTTTTAAAGCTACATATGTAGATGGAGCATGATTCATAAATAATTACTTAAATCTTTTTTTGTGATTTTATGCTTTGTCGAGATCGTATGAGAAGAACGTAGGAGCTAAAGAATCTTGACCGAACGCATTTGACCGAACGCATGTATTTCACATATGACAAAAGTACAGATGTCTTTATTTCATCTTATTTTACCAACTCTTAAAAAGTTCAAAATATATTGTATTTTCATTTAAAAAATATTTAAATACCTACAATTCAGAAAAAGAAAACAAATAATACGGATTTAAAAATGTAGAATTAAGCCTGCGGTTGGTTTACTGTTTTTAGTTTTGAGTTTTTATCCGTACAAAAATACACACGATTTAATGAAAAACGATTAACGATTTAATGAAAAACGATTAATGTAGAAAACGAGTTTAACATACAAAATAAAAAATATTTTTGTTTTTTTCATGTTTTGAAAAATAACGGAAGTACGAGAAACAATTTATCATTTCGTTCCCTTCATTCCATCTGTCATCCCATCCATTTTCCTTTCGCCCCTCCGTCGTTTCTTCAATGTTCTCGTATTTCATAATTGATGTTGAAAACCCAAAACATAAAATAAAAAATAAATTAAACGAACTCTAACATCCCCTAATTTCCAAACAATTTCGGGAAAACTTTACTACAAAACAAGTTTTATGAAATACCCTTGCAAAAGTTTTCAACAAAAATATATAGTTTAAAATGCAAATATATACATCTAAAATTGCAAATATATGCAACTATAACTATAAATATATGTGGTTCTAACCACACATTTTTGCAAAAAAAAAAAATTACATTTTTTAACTGTAAATATATGTTTTTTTCTTTTTTTGGTAAACATATGCAGTTTTAGTAGTAATTATTTGCAATTTAAACGGAATATTTTCGCTGTAAAGTTACAAGGATGTTTTGAAAAACTAACATCCCATTATTTCCAAATGATTATTGAAAATAAGTTTCACGAAACATCTCTATCATTTTTTATAGCAAATCTGTTAGCATTACAGTAGATCGTCCACGTTTATAAATTAATATAACACATGTGTTTGATACATACACCAAACGACTTAAAGAAAAATTCAGCACAATTATAAATTTTCAGCAAAAATATATTGATATATGCGGGTTAAAGCATAAATAAATACAACTAGAACTGCAAATATATGCGATTCTAATCGTACAAATTTTATAAAATAAATTTTTGTAGTTTTAACTGTAAATATATGCTATTTTTTCTACAAGTACATACATTTCTGGTTACATATTTTATGCAAAAGTTGGGAGAGTATTTCGTGAAACTGTTTTTTGAAAATGGAGAGACTTGCATCTTGAAACTTTTTGAATGTTCGACAAAATTTCCCTTTAAAAATTATCCGTTCAACTTTTATTGATATATCAAATAGTTGATGTCAATTGTTTTATCAATATATTTATTGGTTTACCATTCCGGATGAATCATTTGGATTTGAATCAAAATGTATATAAACTAAAAAAGAATTCTCTACCGTCCAAACTTATTTTCTTATGTAAAATATCTAGTAGATTCCAGTAATGAATAGTTATTTGGCACCAACTCTAAATGAAATGCTTGCTTTTCCTAGAAAGATTTGTTATTAATGCCAAAATTTTGGAGTTGCTGCTATATTTTATATATAAATCAGTGATCTCATTTTGAACAATTAAGTCAATAATTTATTTCTTATCAGGCTTAAATATCATCAGTGACGAATGTATTCTAAAAGTCCGCCTAGATGACATTTCATCATATGAAAAATTGTCACACCCAAATGTTTTTTTTTTTTTACTTGAAAGAAAAAGACATGAATTAAGCTAAATTGAGTAAAAATCATTTAGAAAGCAATAAAATTATACTAATTGAGTTAAAAGTTACGATTATCCTTCACCAAAACTTCAAAATTTAATGATTGAGATTTAAAAAGAAAAAAAAAATATTGTATTCAAATAAATTGCGGGTTTGAGAGTTTTGTATTTACGAGCGTTAAACATGCGTTTCGCATGTAGAATATTTTTCAACAAATGCACGATATCGAGATATAGTTTAAAATTTCATTAAGATAAAATTGATTGACTCGGTATAGTATATGAAAGGGGATTTTAGACTTAAGAAAAAAGTTGCAGAAAAATTTAGTTTTAAAGACAAGAAGTTTGTTTTTTAGGCTGAATTACGCTTTTTAATGTAAAACACAAAATGATAGTTGTAACTATCATTATCTGCTTATAGTAACAAATGTTATTCAGACTACAAAACAAATTTGCTGTCCCTGACGCTATATTTTCTTCCCAACTTCTTCCCTACGCCTATTTTTTTGTATATGAAAAATTAGTGTTTAATTTAAAATTTAATTAATATATAATTGATTGATTCAGTTTTAGTAGACGAAAACTTGCATTTTAATTAAGATAGCAGTTTTAATTAAAGATAAAAGTGATTGACCAAATAATAGGATATAAAATTTTAAATTTTGATTAAGGTGGAAGTATAGTTAGATATATATTTTTAATAATAGTTGTAATAGATTTGGTGTTACATTTTTTTAGTATCAACGTGAACTACCAAAAACGTCATTCGTGTATTATCAAATCTTAATCACTTAAAACTAAGATCTAATACTAAATTGCTTTTACAAATTCAAACGTCTCTAAAAGTAAAATATAATATTAAACATGATTCACAAATTCAAAACGCTTTTAAAATATGGTTTAAAATTAATTTTTTTACAAATTCAAAATACTTCTTTACAAATATATAAATCTTAATATCACTTGAAAACTTTTTTTTTACTGATTTAAACATATAAAATTGACAAGGAAACGCGCGAAGCGCGTGCTGTAACACTCGTTAAGATATAATTTGAATTTAAAGGGTATTCTAGAAAGTTTACTTTTACATCAGAAAAATGTGACCATCAAGTAAATCACTAGTATTATTAAAGATAAAGGATGAATTTTGTGTGAACTATATTTTATTTTAAAAATAGAGTTGCAACAAAAGAGACTAGATTGAGTAGGGGGGGAAAAAAAGTAAGGGAATAATGAAGCTTCAGATGGAGGGCAAAGCAAATGCAATTGGGCTTCTTTCTCACACGTTATTTTCGGATTTGGCCCAAATTGAATTTCAGCAAAGGCCCTTGCTGGCCTATTTCACACGGATTGCACGGTAGGCTATGCACGAAGAATGCAATTATACTACAATCTTATTATTTGTTATATTCATATGAGATGTACTAAACATGAAAACTAAGCATGAGAATCCAAACTTGAAAACGCATGAAGCAAATAAATAATGAGAATAACTGATTATTAAAAACATTCATTTTAGTAATATGCATATCCATGACAATCATAAATCTAAAGAAAATAGAAAGAAGGTTAAATATACTTGCATGCAACAAATAACTCTTATTCAAATAAACAAATTAAACCATGGTAACGTGAAACCGATGAAAGAAAATTAAGAGAGAAATGGAAAAATTAATTTATAACATGAAGAGTAAAATTGGATTTCTTTTAAAGAAAATGAGAGCGAGGATGAGGAAATAAGCTAACTATTAATTAGCATAGGATAGAAAAATGTATAGGGTTTAAAAACATAAATAAAGTTTTAAGATCTTAGTTTATGTAGGTGAAGCTAGTTTAGACCAATTAAAAAACCCCAAAATATTCTGGTTTAAATATGCAAAACTTGCATGTAAGATCGAACGTTCAATTCTCGCTATGTAAACATAAACATACACATAAACATAAAAATGATTGACATGCAAAATGCAGAGTTGTATAAGAATTACAAAGTTTCCTTTCACATAACATTATCAATCAATCAACGATCACTTTGTGTTTAGCCGACATATCAATACAACTCATACATCAATGGTAAATTTACCACTTTTAATGGTGAAACATCATCAATGTTTTAAAACTAATCATAAGGATGATTTATCAATCCCTTTTATCTTTTATTTTAAAAAATTCAACCATGTATCCTTATTTTATTAGGAATGTCTGTCTAATCCTTAGAATTAAATGATAATGAAAGAAAAGTCTCTTTCAAAAAAGTTATAAAAATTAGGTATCTATTTTTAGTTTTTAGCTACTTGAAAATAGAGACCTTTGGTTCAAAAACACCCTTATTTTAAGTTATTTTCTACGTCATCTCATTTTCCACCCTCTTGAATTAGCAAAAATACAAAAATATAAACAAATGAAGACCGAAGATTTAAATTTTTGTATTGATGAATGCTAATTGACTAGTGACGAAGCAAGGTTGGAACCTCGTCTCTGGTGAACTATAATTATAGTAGGTCTCTGGTGACCTATAATTATAGTAGGCCGGTAGTTAATTGCACTATAATTAATTATACTGCAAAAAATTGTGTGCTTTTTAAAACCATTGAGGGATTCACAAACCAAATTTAACAAAAAATAGAACAATTATTCGTAATATAAAAAATATGAAGGAAGAACTTGATTTACTTGCTTTCATTGAGTTGTGCGGCTAGAATTCCATCAATCCAAAATTGCTCTCCACGATAAGGAACCTAAGACTCAGCTTGAGAGTTTATATTTTACGGTTTGACTGATTTTGGACGGCTCTAAATTCAAGTATTATCATAACCTTTACTTTTAATTCTTTTTACACCGAGTATTGATGGTTATAAAACCGATAAAAACCAATGCATTGTAATTTTGATGATAATTCTTAATCCATCAAACTGAGACGCTTTTAGGGTTATAATTTTTTTTAAATATTATCCCACTAATTATTGTAGAATTAATCTTCACAAAACTGAATAATAAATATAATGGTATGCGCGTGTGTATGTATATATGTATATTTGTGTGTATAATGTTAGTTTAGTGAAAAACTCTCAAAATCCGTATATATTAAACTATAAGCATGTGCTGATCGATTATAACAACACTTTATTTAAACAATCAAAACCGCTACAATCATTTACGGTCCAAATCCGTATTTCAAAACCTCCTATAACCGGTACGCCTAAGCGAAGTATAAGGAAAAAAATATATTAATACATTTTTCTCAAACATTAGAAGCAAGCGATTTGATTTGGTTTTAAATTTCAATGCGATGCACCCAACTTTATTGTCTAGTTATACATTGAATTGAACTAGATAATAAAGCATTACGACGCAAAAAAGAAATAAAAAAATTGTTATTTCAAACAAAATGGTAAAGATTTAACTATATATTTTTTTTTTGGGAATTACCTAGAGAATCAGTTTCGGGGCTCGAACTCGTGACCTTCGCTCACGCAGTCCGGACCATCAACCAGCTTCGCTGATAAAGATTTAATTATATTGACCTCCGCTATATTGTTAATATGCTAGGCAGACCAGATCGTGCATCTTCGGCCGTGGTAAAAGAAAACAAGTTTCTGTCATTGTAAATTCACGTGACACATGGTATTTGAGTACAGAAGATTCTTCTCCTAAACAGCATATATCAGCATATTTTTGTACCATGGCATATTGCCTCCGTTGAGAATCCTAAACAGCTGTCTGGTCCCAAGGCCTGCCTAATCTATTAAATAATAGTAAAACAGAAGAAATTCTACCTCTCACGTTAATTCTAGCATTTCTTTTACATGTCCTTAATTTTCTCTAGATATTTATTTAAATTTTATTTTAAAGACCTAATACAATGCATTAGTTTTGAATTGTTTATAAGATTTTATTAATTTTACACTATTGTTTTACATTCAAAAATCTACACTTTCTGCTTTCTACAATTATTTTAAAGTCCTCAATTTTCATGTACAATTTACATTTAAGTCCGTATATTTAAATTAATTAAATAATTTCATTATAAATTATTTTAAAAAATTAATTAACCATTATTTATTAATTTGTCTAATAAATAATATAGTTAACCATGCCAATAAAATATCACGCTCATTGTAACAAAACAGTATAAATATGGATCACATAAAAAACAATACGAACAACTTTAATGTATAATTATTTATTTTAATAAATTATTAGTTAAATGATTGAAGTTTAAAGATCACAAATCATCACGATAATTATAAAATTTTCACCCCTACTCATTAATTCTTTTTTTTTTGGAATCCATATGAATTATCATTTTATAGTTATCCAAAATATTACGGTAAATTTTTCCATGATTTTATATTCATATATACACAGATTTTCTAATTTCTACAGTCATTTACAAAGTTTTCATCAATTTTCTTTCATTATTTTACATTCAAATCTATGTATTTAAATTAACCAAACACTATAAATCTATACTATATAAATAAATTCAAGTAACTAATACTCATTAAATTCTTTGATAATTTCTAAACAAAATGATAATTTCAAATTATATACCGCATTAGTAGTAACACATGATAGATATTTCTTTCAAATATAAAAATATCTGAATCACTTAACAAAAATTATAGGCATAAACAATAATAAAACGTTTAATTTATGGTTGATATATCGAACATTGCATAACAAATTTATTTTAACAACATTTATAGTATGAGTACCATGTTTTTACAAAATTAGCGTGTGCAATGCATGAGATACATTCTATTACTTTATTATTATTATTATTATTATCCATAATTTTAGTAAATTAAAAATATAGTTTTTTCCTTAATATCTCATGTTACATTTAAAATTCATATCTAATACAGATTTGCAATTTGACATCTAAAACTCATCATCATGCACATGTGTGGGTGCGCATGCGCATCAAAACACACAGGATCATGAATTTACTAAATATTACTTCAAAAAGGAACATATTACATCTATATTTTTCTTTGAAATTTATCATATACATAAACACTAAAAATTGTTTCACATACATCGTTATATCGGTCATATTTAATGTATATTTTCTTAATTTCAAATATAAATTACACTTATTTTAAAATTACATAAAATATTTTAAAATTTAAAATTTTGGAAATAACAATGGTATATATATATATATTAAACGTATAAATCAATAAAATAATATGTTTAACATATAATTCTTAAACTTTAGAAATATTATCGTAAAATTAATTTGAAACAAAATCTATCATTTTAAATAGTTAGAATATGAAAATAATGAATATATGATTATTTTTTAACTATTCGAAAATAATTTTTGAATATATTTTACTATGAATACATAACATTTTAACATGCTAAAATAAAAAAATATACGTTTAACATTAGCCTATTACATTGTACGTCGACTATTTAACTATGTATATTTGACAATTTCTTTTACAACATTATCGTGTACAACGCACGGGTTACACACTAGTAATATGGTAAAGGCAGGGCATGGATCTTTTAATAATTAATACTCGAAATAGAAACACAAATTCCTGAAAATTTTGAAACATAAACAATGATAAAGTTCAAACCATTTTCAAACAAAAAAAACAGAAAAACAGACACAAAGAAAAATTTAAAAAAAAAATTAGACTGAAAAACAAGACTGAAAGACAATGCTAGTATTTTATAGTGTAAAACTAAATATGATGACTAAAAATAAAACTATCATTTATACTTCAAACCTAATTTTTTTCAATCAATGTTTGTCCTTCAGCTTAAATTATAATAATTTACATTTGTACTTCGGTCTAAAAATAAAACCCAATGTTTTTTAGTCTATTTTTTTTTCAAATTTTTTTAGTTTATTTTTATCGAACTACATAGAAATTTAAAATTTAACAATTTTATAAGTTTTTAAATAAGCTTGTATGTTGTACATGCCACAAAATCTCGTTATTAATAAACACGGTTATTGTAAAATAATGCCGTAAAGATAAATAACACCATAGAATATTAACATTAAACAAATTACGAGAGGAATCACTACACAATTTATGAATTTCGTACTGGCTATAAGCTTTAGAAATATGAGTTGTTTATTTCGTGATCATTCTATATTATAAGGGGTATAAATGGATTATACGTTCATCCTCATCTTATCATATCCATTTTGGCTTTATCTACATATTGGATAATCTTTGGTAGCAAAATTGCTTTGTTAATGAACAGATGCATACAAAAACTTAAATAAATGACGTGAAGGTAAGAAGAAAAATCAGACATGAACATAGCTTGTTCATAGTTTTCTGATGAAACTGAACATATCTAGTCATGTATACTTCAGATTTAACAAAATTTATTTTTGATTCGTGCAATTTAATGAGCTTGCATCCCTACATTGCAAATATCACCGTCTATATCACAAAATTATCCAAGAAATGAACTGAAATATCTAAACCAGATTACCTCTAACTATTTGATATTCCAACGCTTAAAACCAGTGCTTTATGACCGGATTCAATCGTGGTTTGACCTCGAATAACCATGACCGTGGACTAATTCATTTCGAAACTCAATCAAAACTCAGTCATGCACGAACCTAGGTCGGACCTTCAAAACAGGGGTCCAACCATTCATTTTACCTAGTTGAACCGTGCTTTTTTTCCTCTTATTTTCTCATTGTGTCATTCTCTCTCATTCTGGTCTTCTGTACTGTTTTGAAAATAAATAAATCAACATTGCAAAAATTATCGTCCCAGATTAAAAAGTAAGCACTATCACTTCGTTCTTCGCCGCTCAAGCTCCTCCAAACCACCGCAGGCTTCATTAAGTTCGCCGCCACTAAACTTTTATCGTCGTGCACTATGTACCCAACTACAGTTGTGCCTTGCAACGGTATACAACATCGGTTGGAGACCTTGAAGACCCTCTCAGCTCGTCTATCTAGCATTCATTTCAATATTTTTGTGTATAGCTTGAATTTAAATGTGTAATTTTCTTTAAAAAAAATCACGATTCCAACGGTTTTAACGGTTGAACCATCAAAACCTTAATCTTGAACTATCACGGTTTGATTCACGGTCTGACAACAAAATCTTTGCTTAAAACCTATATTGTGTCTTTTCATACCGAGAACAAATCACATATCATATCGAAACCATAGTATTCATACGTCCAATAGACCAAAAATACATTTAAGTATGCATCAAGTAGAGAATGCTCAAGTACCTAACTTCTGCAAATTTCATATGTATATATGTGATTAAAACAAGGAAAAAGCATTCAATTTTTTATACTTTTCAGAGTAAATGCTAGTTGCAAAAGTCCTTGCGATCTATGCGACAATA
Source organism: Allium cepa (assembly GCA_030765085.1). Taxonomy (NCBI): domain Eukaryota; kingdom Viridiplantae; phylum Streptophyta; class Magnoliopsida; order Asparagales; family Amaryllidaceae; genus Allium; species Allium cepa. The sequence continues at coordinate 504,990,658 of CM060945.1, forward strand.
AGCATCTGCAATTGATAGAGCTCAAATAATTTTTTTCCTCAAATTTGTGTAGCAGGATGCTTCCAAATCCAATTTGTGCCATTTTGAAATTATGTACAGGCAACATTGTAACATAATAAGTAACAAGTCCATATATGTCGATGTGCAATGGTATGGTAAGACATTTTATAGTGCAGTTAAGTGTCTTTGTTTGGTCCCACACAAGTATATAATTGTACATGTTAAAAGAACTCCATATGCACAAATTGTGGATCATTATTCAGTATTTCTTTATATATCATCGTATATACGCACAATACAGACAAAATGACCTGTAAGTTGGTGGATCATATGATGAGTTGATATTTTATTTAGCTCACGGCCCAAGTTCATTTATGAACAAGGGATCAAGCCCAAGCAAAATTTTCAAATGTTTCCTAAAGAACTTATACCAAGGTTCAAGATCCCTGGTTTAATCTTTTGTAATATCATGAATTTCGATCTAATTCGTTTATTTCGGTTGCAGCTTCGATTTCGAACTTCATTATTTATTTTTGGACAAATTTTATTTATAGACCGATAGAAAAACCTATTTCAACTTTAGGCTCACTTGAAATCGTTCAAGTATATTCTTATCATAAAAAAAAATTGTGCTCGCACAAATTCACTTTGCGCAAGTACAATTTTTTGAAAGAAAAAAAATTTGCTTGGGCAAATTCAAATTACGCACGTATAAAATGATGTTATATGAAAAATAAAAGGTCTATTTTGAAAATAAGTTTTGAACGAGGCCTAAAGTTGAAATAGGCTTTTTTTGTTGGGCCTAGAAATAAAAGTAGTCCATTATTTTTAGTATAATTACACATATTTGTTTAGTTGATTGGAAGAAAAACCGATAATTTATCTCTAACTGAAAAACATGATATATAGAAACAATACCGATTAACTATAAATATTTATAACAATAGAAACTGTTTATTCATTACTTGGTTTCCAATTTTTTTTAGTTATACCATTTATAAACTTCGTGATTTTGTATGTTTACTAAGTTAAAATTTTAGATTTCAAATATTCGTAAATTTGGAAGTCAATCTTTTTTTTTTTTTTTTTTTACTTTCTTATGTCAAATTAGAAGTTCAATTTTTTTTTATTCAATCAGAGTTTTAGTTTCCTTAATATCCCTACTGAAACCAAATCGGAACGACCAGAATCTCGACGTTTCGATCAAAACCTCTACATAATTATATCCGCTATGAGTCATATATTAGTTGATGTATTAAGGTCATATTGTACTATAGTATTTCCACATAACTTGCCGCAGAACCAGAGAAAGGAACGCTTGAAATTGGATAGATAAGGTCAAATTTACAAAAACACCTCCAAATGTTCATACATACCAAACATGGATGAAGTTAGGATCTTCGCTAGCGTGAATAACTTAGTTCGGCCCAGAACATGCTTCAGAAGAAGGTGATATATTGCCTGTATCAGTTACTCTGTTTCCACGATCCTCGTTAACTGTTTCATTCTTTGATTCTTCAACAACGTGATCTTGATTAACATACGCAGCTGAAGCAGAAGCCGCTGCATTGTTATTGGTTTGAACCCGTTCCAACAATCGCGACATTGTTTCTGAAAAAGAACTGGTATGATTAAAAAACCTTGCTCTCCATCCACTTGTAGTCTTTGTTATCGTGTCTCTGTATACATATAACGGCATTTGTCAATTAAGGGGGTCATTTGGGTCCTTTAATTAAATTGATCTTTTGCTTTTTCACAAAAAATCAATTTTCATGACCAAAAATTAACAGCTTTTGTAAGTTTATTGGCTTAATCTGAAAGAATTTTGGACATTTAAAGGTTGGTTTAGCTAATGTTAATTCATTTTTTTAACTTTAACTTAAAGACCAGTGTTTTCTCATATTAATTTTTGACTTTCCTAGTTATACAAAGCTCCATTTAATAGGGAACAGGGGAAGAAGAAGAAACAGCAGCACCAGCAATTTTGATTTTTAATTGCTAGGACGGTTAATATTCAAATTGTATGTAATTATAAGTACTTCGTGGATTAATACGAGAAGAAATACCTTATTGACACTGTACTTAAGCGGGTCATTAGGGAATCTGAGAAAGAAGAGATGTCCGAAGGCCCTGCTTCATCTTGACAGCTTTTGCTGTATATTAAAATGGATGAATTGCAGATGTAATTCCGTAGAAATGTACTATTCAACCAAATAGCACATTGAAAGGTATAAAGAACCCAAACGGTAAAAATAAGGAGAGAAAAAAAAATTGCACTCATATTTCCTATCGCTATGTTGCAACTGAAATTGGGCAAAATTTATGCTTACTAACCCTCTAAATCTATGTTACCACAATTCATGCTTTGTCTACCATATTTCATTTTGTTCCATGCGTCCAGAAAAGCAATACACTAGCTTTCCGAAACGCTACGTGCAAACGATTTGGTACACTAGTTTTGACGTTCTGAAACGTTTAATTCAACATTCCAAACTGTACAGTTAAAACCCCACAAAATCCCCGCTATAATGCATAACGCTCTTCAACCGTTTCGATTTAGCACTATTAAACAGGAGATACGATTTAAGTCCCGCTATTTTTCGCTACGTCCGCTAAATCAAGACTTTATAGCACCTGCTTTAGCAACATTAATATACAAAGATTAACTTGACTAATTCTTTTTCAAATCAAATCAACAAAATTATGGTTAAAACCTACATTTAAAGTATAAATATTCAATATAAGTTAGAAATCCACTGTAACCACCAAATTTTTTCTGCATAAATCATGATATTCTTCGATTATTATATAATATAAAAAATATTTCTTTTTCCTACATAAATGATTATCCATTGTAGTCACCAAATCTATTATGCATAAATCATGATATTCTTCGTTTTTGTTATACAAACGATATAAGAATGAGAATAAATTAACTTTAAATAATTGGTTTTATATCTAATAAAGCTTTTTGTAGCTTCGCTGTTTTTCGTTATATCCCTGTTTTATCTCCGTTATAATTTTTTGCCACATCTACGGGTAAAGAACCGCTAAGCACTTTAACTGCACGTGTTCCAAAACAGTTAAGTACCTGTTTTGAACCGTTGATTCCAACATTAAAAAATGTAGACGATTTAAGTGTATTACATTAATATGCACTAAGTAATAATGATTTTTTATGGAAAATATATGAGCAAATAACGAAGAATAATTTCAAATCAGGCTTGAGAAGATTAAAAGTCTTATTTTATACTTCATTTCAACTTTCAACAAGTATTTGTATGCTCAAATTTTCATTTATTGTCAAGATTTCAAGGTAATTATAAGAATGGACAATTGAAAAAATGAGATATTCATCCAAAGGACGTCATGGTTGATGATTCTCATGTGAGAGTAGAAGACATGTAGTGGAACTCATTAGACAAATAGGATGAAGAAATTGGCATTAACATATAATAAAATGGAAGGACAATGGATCCAAACATGACGGTGAATAGTGCACAAGGTTCAAAAATAATTAACGGTTAAACTTTAATTTTAACTCTTTTTGGACTTGCAAATGTTTTTGTGTGTAGAGCTCAACAACATGAAGAAGAGTCGTCATCTAGAATCAACAAGGAAAACATTCAATGTGATTTTGTTTCACAATTTTCAACTACGTAAACCATATATATAAAAACTCGCCAGTAAAAAAACTGAAATATGACGTTAGCCATATCATTATCATATTTGAACATTTTCTATTTATTTATTTATTTCAATTGCTATAAGTTATAACTTATAACTGGTACGATATGAGCATTAAATGTTATGTTATTTATGCATAAATGTTTTTATTTTATTTTCATCCATTTGTAGTGGATAACAATATTATATATATATATATATATATATATATATATATAATTGAATGTAAAGAGAACGTTTTTAAAAACATTCCGCGTTCCAACTAAGTGTTTTACGTTCTGGTAAAACGTCTCGATTAAGCCTATCCCAAACATATTACGTTTCGCAGTAACATTTTCCGTTTCCATTTTGGTTCTGCATATTAGGTAACATAGTAAGTAAAGCTAGTTGGAAACTAAATTCAAAATTAACCATGAGAGTTCTCAAAGAACCAAGTAAAGCTAGTTAGCCGTACAACAAGTGCAAAGTTATATTGCTGGAAATAAAGAATAAAACACTTGAACTAAAACAGTTACCTGATACGAGAAAACTGAGAAACGTCAGCTGATCTAGCTTCGCTTCTTTCAGAAGCAGCAGACGATGTAGGGTTTGAGGTATCAGGGTATTGTGGGGAAACATATGCCGATGTTCTATTTCGCATCCTTTCTCTTCTAGCAATGTATGCCAGTTGTTGCATTATGTGCTCTTCAAACTCAGAATTCCCATTCTCGCCAACTGGTAACTGTGCAGTAAAATAAATTTCTTAATCAATAGTGTTACATGACACGTTCCTTTATACTAAAAGTAGAACAAGTATTTACATGGAAAAAGGTAGCGTTGCGTTGTTGATTATTGCGTATACTCCTCTCTCTTTCTACAGCATCAAGTAGATCCTGACTGTCAAATTTTAATCAATAAAGATGACACCAATCAAAACATTTAGAAACTTAAATTCAATATTAACACCAATCAGTATGAAGTAAAAGAACCTGACTGGGTCTTTCATGGCAATAGCTTGCCAACACATAGGACACTGAGAACTTCTCTGGCACCTGATCGATAACATGTATACTACGATCATAATGTTGGACAATATCATATCTCGAATAATGAACTATAACAATAAACTATATGTAACATAGAACACTTTACGGAAGAGTGATTTTCGTGATACAGCTTTCTATCCAAAAAGTATATGAACCTGTATCTTCAAGGGATTGCCCAGTTGATTTGTAGCATAATCAGCTGATAAAATGTCATAGGTTCAAGCCTCACAACCAGCATTTTCTGCTATTCACATCGTGATTGATACAGAAGTGTGCTGGGGTTCAGCAAGATCTCAAAAAAGAAAAAACACACTCAGTTTTTTTTATTTTAAATACTCGACTTAAAACATCAAAATTCATGCTCGAACACTTGATACCCCAGAGACAAGAGACATGACTACCTGTGCATTCCACAAATAACAGCTAAACAGTTCACATGTTTGTAATTTTGTTCATGATTATCTTGAATCAATTTTGTAATGTCGGACATGCACCTTATATTTCACTGCAAGATCGACCATCCTTTATTTTGTTTTATTTATGTCTTTTTTTCTATTTCTTTTTTTTAGTTCTTTTTTCTATTATTTTTTCCCTTTTATTCTGCTTTATGTATTTCCTTTTCTTTCTTTATTTGCATTTCCTTTTTAATGCATTAGAGTTTTCCAGTAATAAAACAAAGGAGTTATTTCGTTTGCATTTCCTTTATTCTGTTTTATGTATTTCCTTTTGTTTCTTTATTTGCATTCCATAAAGAGTTATTTTATTTGCATTTCCTTTTTAATGCATTGGCTCTATCCAAGTAGCGAATCAACTTGATTTGGTTCTAATGCAAGAATAATGCTCATATCACTCAAGTGGAGTTGGATGCAGGAAAAAATTAAATAGATTCAATCACCAAATGCACAGAAAACCATTGTTTCCTAACTTGATGACATCAGAAAGATTAAGATTCTAAATAGATTCAATCGCCACTGCACAGAAAACTGTTGAGTGAAGTAATCTTTCTTGACCAAAAGTGAAAACAAAGACGTGAAACAACCTCAATCCAAAGGAATTAGATTCTAAATTAGATAACACTTTAATCCAATCCTCCAAAGGAGAAAAATTCAGCTATTTGAAGTCGAGAAGGTTTCAGAAGAAGACGACACAGATAGCTCCTTACTGTCAAAAAGCAATTGTTATTGAGGAGCGCTCCATGGCATCCGTGTTAGGGAGCACCTCCATTTCAACCACGAGTTTCTATTTAAATAATTGGGTGAGTGGAGAGAAAGTTAGTGGGAAGAGAGAGAAACGAAAACATGGGGTGAATATCAAGGGTACGTAGAGCTGCCGCACTGTTTTGGGGTCAATTGAATGCTCTTCATTGTTATTATCTCATGGGATCGTTTGCTGAATGTTCAGAAAATGCAAGGAAAGAACTAAGTACAAACAAGGAAGAATACGGGCAATTCTTATATGGATTTCTTGCATATGGATTAAAAATTTGGACACGGATCCCATCGATAATTGTGGGATGGCCTATTTCCAAATAAACAAACAAAATATGGACATAATAAAAATAAAATATAAAATAAAGCGATTAAATAAATAAATTTCATGTAAATATAACAAATAAAATCAATTAGAATGAAAATATAAAGAAAGAAAATAAGAAAAGTTATAAAGGAAAAAAAAATCATATTTTATTCTATAAAATAATAAAAAAAAGTTATAAAGAAAGATGGAAGACATGAAAGAGAAGAAGATGCAGAGGATAAGGGAGAGAACAAGATGCAAATGATGATAAACATGAATGAAAGCAAAGGAGATGAAAATGAAGAGGACATGAATCGAGGAGATGCAATTCAAGAATTTGGAGGAGATTTAACTATTAGCAAAAATTTGAAGTGAAAAATGAGAATATTTACGTAAACATAAAAAAGATTAATGAGTTAAAGAGATTGGTGATGAATTTCACGACGGTGAAAACAAAGAGATGAGCAATGTTCAAAAAATTTATATTTTGAACAACTTTATTTTTCAATCAATTATTTTTGGAAAGTCATGCAAAAATGAAAAAATGGAAAACGTACATAGAAAATGGAAGATTGCAAGAGTGAAACAAGACGGATTTCTGGATTTTTTGCTTTACGAAGTATATTACTCTGACGATAGTAGGAGGAATGAGAAGCGCAAAATAATTGTTCATCAATTCACCTTGAAGATCTCAATTTTTAGTAAAAGGCCACAAACCAAAAGACTGATAATAATAGTCTTATTACTAGTTATGTCGTGGAGGAGAAAGTATAACTGTATTAAGTCAAAAGTTCAAGTAGAAAACACTTTCACAAAGATTCTAAAGTTGAAAAGTTAAGAAGACAACGAATCTTGCTTCGAGTTACAAAATCAAATTTATAGGGGTGTTGAAAATAATTTTGATTTTGTGCTAAATTGATTATTTTAGGCAACATTAGTTATTTTTGGCAATAATAATTTGGTATTTATGAAGATATATAAGATATATTAAAGAGGCTAAATTTAGTTTAGAGAATAATCTAGATTGGGATGTCATAATTGAAAGTCTCTATAACTATCTTTTATGAGAATAGAAAAGAAATCTGGAGAATGGATATTTTTTTAAGAACATTGTTAAAGAGGCGTCAATTTTGAATGATGAGACTTATTTTTTCATTTTTTGAAAAATTGTTATGAGTTGTACCAAAAAATATGCCCTCTCAATACAAAATAGTATGCAATGCCCTCAGTATTTTGGCGACCGTCTGCCAAAATTTTACTTTCTTTTCAAGTTTTTTTCATTTGTCGATGGAGTGCTGCCGAATTTTACTTCGTACGAGTGTAAAACAATAAATCGTTTCAGCTGGTAAAGTCCTCGTAACAAAAAAAATTCTATATGGAATCCCTCTAAAATTCGTCTCCTCCCTCCAAAAATAAAGTCCCTTTAACAATGTCATTTTCCAAGAGAACTAAAGAATGTTCAAGAGAGTGATTATTGGCCTTAGAGTTGAAAAATCAACACCATCCACATATGAGGTTGAGTGCTATAAATAGGAAAGATTGTTCTCATTTGTAATTGTTGGCTTTTTTCTGGGCTAACATCCCAAACCAATGAAAAACGTAGTAAATAGATTGAAAATGTTAGAAATCTAGGATAAAAAGAGAAAAGATACAATCTTTTATAATGGTTTGGTAAAATCTCCGACATACGTTCACGTAGTTTTTATTGATTATTCCTTTTTAGAAAATTTAATTTACAATAAAATCTCAAAATAAAAGATTGCATATCTAATTGGCTTAAAATCAATGGAAGAATAAGTTCCAAAAGTCTCATTCTAGTTGATGAAAGTTCTCTATTATAAACCAACTCGAGCATGAAAATCGTTGGATTCAGTTTGAACGAGCAAAAAACTCTAGACCTAAAGTTCTGAACAAGTGAAGCCGCACGCTTTTCCAAAAGTTAGATTGATCGGTTCTTATCCATTTTGCTTCTTCAAAACTTACATTTTCCTTCAAAATTGCATGTAGAATCATCGATACTCTAGAGTGGGTTCCATTGTCTTTGGACCAATCAGTTCTTATCCGTTTTGCTTCTCCAACACTTACATTTTTCTTCAAAATTGCATGTAGAATCATCCATACTCTAGAGTGGGTTCCACTATATTTGGACCGATCTGTACCCATAGGTTTTGCATTTAAATACTTAACCAAATTTCTTGAGCGCCTTTTATTCTTTAATCCTGACATCTTCTAAGCTTTCTAGTTTTCTGATGTATTTCTTCATTATTTTGTAATCCAATTCCTCTGATTTAAATTGATTTCAAGACTGCGAATTTTTTTCAACTAGGCTTTCCCTCAAAACATACTTTTGTGGATACAGCGTGCTTTGCTTAAGAACATGTGTCGATGCTGGCAAATTGTCAACTGTATCTTCGGGTTATCTATTGGATTAATCGTGGTGAATCACCCAGCTCCCTTGAACTCATCTATAAATCAAAAGGTCATTCTAGACCCATCAAGGTCAATGACTCGTATACTTGCCTAAAAGTCAATCATAACTCATTATCATCCCACGTTCTCTCAGGATTAATATATCATACACAAATCATATATCTTTTTATCATGCAATATAAATCATAGTGGTGTATTAATTTTGATTAGAGCATTACTTACAAATTGTCAACTATCTCCCAGCTTCCGTTATAAGTAAGTCCAACCGGATCAAAGCAATAGTATTCATCAATCATTCAGTAATCATAATCAAATCATTTAAAATCAGAAGGTGTTTGTACCTTGAAGTCAAATTTTAATCTACCTAGATTAAATAATGGTAAATATACATTGAACCCATTCACCAACTCTTGGATGTGAGGACTCAATATTCAAGGCGAATCCATCCGTTCACTCTCTGACGAGGAGAATCATTATCTTATACAAGTCCATCCATTCGCTCTCCAATAAGGGGATTTGTATCTCACGGCTCATCACATCTCTCCGGTTGGGGGACCATGATTTATCAGTTTATTTATCAAATACAAGGTATAACCAAGATCCATTAGCATCCCACAGCAACGTCAAAGTCAAATATCATGTTCGAATGATTTCATATCTAAATATCAATCAATCAATCATCCATAAAATTCAAATCAAAATGCATCAAGCGGTAATCTAAGCAAATAGACCAATGAAGGATTACTCTTCGAGCTTTAACTCAGAGCATGCATATGAGACCATTTGAGGTCTCATACATGTACAAGTAGCCTGATGGTAATCCTTTATAGTTCATTTAAAACAAAAGTAAAATGCAGAAAATAACCTAATTTCAATCCATCCCGATCATGTGATTACCATATCCGACTCAGATCATCGACTGCAACCGGGTATATCCACCACATTTGGGGGTTGCTCCTGCTGCACCACTGCGTTTATGCTACCGTTGGCTAATTCCCCACGTAGTATTGCAATCGGTTATTCTGAACCTGTTTTCTATCAAATCTCGTAAGTGTCTACACTCGTATGTTTCATGTCCATCCAGCTCATGCAATAAACAGTACTTTTCAGATTTTCTCACATTCTGTGGCCTCTCTAAGAAGGTTTTCTGTAGGGAATCTACAATTTAGTATCAAGGTAAATCCTCTTCAAGGTTTCAGTCAATCGGTGCAAGAGGCAAACTTCGATTTCCTTTTTAGACGTTTCGAAACACTAAAACTATCATTAATCTTCCTTTTTCTTTTATCCTTTCCGAGTCTTGCCTTGGATTGTCTCCATCCTCCATAGCATCAACTTCATCATTCTCGATTTCTGCATCTTCCTAATGTAGATATATTTCAGTCTGATAGTTGAAATTTGATGGATCCACTGGAGGATCCCTTTCCAAAACGTTTTAATTCTGTCTTTTTAGCAACTCCGGCAACCACCGCCATAAGAACTATAGATCGGTCTGGTTTCTAAACTGCAGCGGCTGCTGCGTTAAATCTAGTCAAATACTTCATAAAGATTCATTCTCTCTTTACTTCATGTTTAACGGTTTCATCATATTCCTTGGCCGAACAATATGAACTCTAAACTGGCTCATAAATCTCTCATTTAGCTTGGTCCATGCGATGATGGACTCATTATCAAGTTGGCAGAACCATATGGCAGCCAAAGCAGTCAAGAACAGTTCAGGAAGTACCGTCTCATTGCTTCCTCCGAAGCTCACAACATTCTCATTGTTGAATGTAACTCGTCAAATGGACTTTAAGATTAGTCCTCTCATCATATGATTCTAACGCAAGTAACTTGAAATTAGGTGGATTCCGGGCATATCGAATGCGGAGGGTGAAGGGATTTGGATTCACATCCTCCAAACTTCAATATAGGGCTCTTACTCGAACCACAAGGCGTATCATCTCAGCTATACGGTCTTCCTGATTCAATTGAAATCTAAGAGGCACTTGATGCCTTTGATCCAAAGCTTTCTCATATCCCATGTTCCTACGAGGACCTTCTGGTACAACTCCATGCAGTTGGAAGTTTGCATTTTGATCTTGGTTCCCGAACTCGAAATCATCTCTTCGACGCGTTCTTCCCTGCTCAAGATCCACATCGACCCTGCCCCTTATCCAGATCGATCAATACTGATCGATCTGGACCGGTCAGTACCGTTCGGTTATGGGAGTTGGGTGTTGTTTTGAGTTCTCCCTATCTCGAGCCTTCGTGCTCCTGTTCCATTATCTCCATTTTCCAGTCCTCTCTGGTCTTGATTTCTAGCTGCTTCAGCTGCTCTTCACTGATCCATGCGTTGGAAAACTTTATTTAACATCTCTTCTTGTCACGCTTACAACTTCCTTTGCATTTCTATCATCACTCCTTCCATCTCATCTCTAGTCACAAAGATTGAATGTGGATTTGAACTAGATGGCACCTCCTGTCTGCCCTCACGCTCCGATTGGTTTCCTATAGGCTTAGCTTTCCTTGTAGTAGACTTCTTCGTCTTCAACAAATCATATCTAAATTCTTTCTCAGTGAAAGTACCAAAAATGTTATCTTTTTTTAGGCTAACACCCTAAAGCAATGAAAAAGTAGCAAACAAATGAAATTTAAGAAATCTAGGAGAAAAGGAGAAGAAAGACGCAATTTTTATAGTGGTTAGGCAAAATCTCCATCCTAGGTCTAGTTAGTTGTTTTCATTGATTGTTTCTTTTTAGAACACTCAATTTACAATGGAATCTCAAAATAAATAAAATTTAGATCTCGGATTGGTCTAAAATCAAAGGAAGAAAATGTTCCAAAAGTCTCATTCTAGTTGATGGAGGTTCTCTACTCGAGCATAAAAATTGTTGGATCCAATTTGAACAAGCAAATATCTTCAGATCCGACGTTCTAGCCACAAAAACAAATCAAGCCGCACGATTTTTCAATAGTATGATCAGTATCTATCGGTTTGGTCCTATCGGTTTTGCTTCTCCAAAACTTACATTTTCCTTTAAAGTTGCATGTACAATCATCCATAATCTTTGAGTGGGTCCCACTTGTATTTGGACCGATTGGTACTTATCAGTTTGGATCAATCGGTACATATCGATTTTGCATTTCTAGTACTTCGTCAAATTTTTTGAGCTCCTCTTATTCTTCAATCCTGATATTTTCTAAGCTTTTTGATTCATTCCTTCATCATTTTGCAATCTGATTCCTTCGATTTTCAGTTAGTTCTAAGGCTGTGGAAAATTTACCGAAAACGGTAATAAAGCAAGAAAAATTGTAACCAAGCAAAAAATTGAATCGAGTTTCTAACAAATTTCAAGTTCCTCTTTTATACAATCCACATTTCTCATTTTCACTTGCTATCAAAATCACTTTGTCTTCTTATAAAATTGCTAATAACTTGGGTTGTCAAAACAAAACAATTGGGGCTCATATTAAATAATAATGAATGAACTTAAATTCTATCAAATTAATAATTCTTCATGATAACTATCCTATGTTTGATAGAATATGTGGAACCAATTGGTACAAATGTATAATTGTCACCCATGCCTCGGTATCATCCATTTAATGTGAATCATTACTATTCTATCAACTCGACGTCAAATATTTCTCAAGGTAGAAGTGTTGAATGGAGGACAAATGGCTTATATTATCCCATAAGATTGATTCGTTTTAATTCCATTTTACTTGAGTTTATTTATTTCTATTTTCCCTTTCTTAGTTCTTTTTTTATTCTGTTTTCCTTGTTCTTCGTTACTTCTTTCTATTTACTTTATTTCATTCCTTCTTATTTTTCTTTATTTTATATATTTTTAATAATTTATTCCTAGTAACATGTGAAAATATCAAATCAATTAAACCTTTTATTGAATAAGATTTTAATTCTTATTTTCTAGTGCATTGCAGAGTTTTCTTAACTTTGTTTTCCTATTTGTTTTACACTTCTTGTTGCATCATTTTACACAAATGGCAATCATTAGGTGGTGAAGCATGAATTTTGATGCTCTAAATGGAGCATGAAAGAATTCTTCCAACTATACTTGCTTTAAAGTTTAAGGATGTTGATTCATACTTTTAGAATAAGCAAGCAACTATATTCCACAAGCTTTTCACTATATTACTGCTCTGATTATCTAGTAATTGACTCCACAGTATAAATCTGACCACAATTATTCCTGGTGCTTCCCATCTGTGTTCTTATCACATGCTATATGTGCTATTGTGCACACGTAGCATTTAGCAAAGGTTGCTTAACTTCATGTGGAAAATCAAAATATTTCCACAATGTTACAAAGACGACACATAATATGACAATCAAAAAGGTCATATTTTGAATCAATTTCTTCTATAATTATCATCCATATGAGCTACTAATAGTAAATTAGGTTGAAAATAATAAATACCATTCAAGAATGCACTGGAGATGATACTCATGCTTGCAATATGTCATCTATAAACACAATCAAATTTACATTAGATTGTAAGAGATTGAATATAACACAAGGAGAATTGGGGCAATGTACCGTAGATGGATTATCATGAGAAAATGAATCGAGGCAAATGCTGCAAGTATCATCATCAAATGCGTCTTGAATCCCACCTTCAACGAAGGCTGCAGCAGTTGACAGGTGGCTTTCCATCTTCGTAGAATCTTCGATCTAACGATCGCAAGAGTAACTGAATTGGAAAAACTTACTTGAATAACGAAATCGATTAGGAAACAACGAAATCGTTACCGGCAGCTACAAATCGGATAGAATAATTGTGAAATGAAATCGGGATATGATCCACAGAGAGAGAAAGAGGGAGGAGGTGAAACCGCGAAAAGGCAGTCGCGTCCTTGCTTCTCGTTTTCCCTCTCTCAGCTCCTTCTCGTTCTTTTTTTATTTTCTTTTTTTTTTAGTGATAAAACGACGATTTACTTTATATTAGCGGATTCTTTTGGTTGAAGACAAAAGGAATTTTTTAACAGTGTACATGAATAGTGTTTAATATATCTAAATTATAAGCATGAATATGTTGCCCATTAAATGTGCATTATTGTAATTTTTTCTTTTTTATGACACGCTTATAATAGAGTTCACCGTATTGTATGTATACATTTGCAGCGAATAAAATATCTTCTCGTTCTAATGGTTTTAATAAATTATCTTCTCCCTTCTTATCTTTTTATAGTTTATAAAACGTTATGGTCCTTTAAAAAAATTATAGATATAGAGTTGAGATAATCTAGAATATCAGATTCATTCTTTTTTATATAGATACATCCTTTTCTCTTAATCAATTGTTGAAATCAGGTATAATTTCTAAGATTACTTTCCTTAAATTTATTAGTTGAAATCAATATTGTTTATTCTTTCAAAAGTAATATTTGAAATAAGTGGTATTAAATCCACCCATCTTTGATTCCATTGGGAATTTTTTGTTTTTCTATATATTTGAGTATGTTTTGAATGGAATTGTTTATTACTCATTGAATTCAAGTATTTTCTTACTCGAATAAAAGATATACTTGATCGATGAATGAAAGTTTTTTTTTTTTTTTTGTTGATATTTTTGGATTTGATCTGGTGCTAAAGTTGTTCTTCCTGGACTAAAAGGTAAATTTTAATGTATAAAGGAAGATCTAAATGATATGTAGATGGTTTGTGTAATGAAATAAAATTCTAACATGTTTTTATTTTTGGAAAATAATCTTAATTCCTTAAATTTATGAAATGACTTACGTTATTTTCAAGATGTACATGGTTGTTTTGATATATTTGGTAAAGAATTATGGAGTTAATTTTCTTATGATGGAAATAATTATTTGGATCTTAGATGTATAATCATTTTTATTTATGTTCATGAATGATATGGATAGATCTACATAATTTAGAACCATTTATGTAAGACAATATACGATTTTTGTTCTATGATTATCTTATTTTAATCAATTTTTGATTAAGCATAATATATATAGGCATTTTGGTTATTTTAGAAATATTGAGTATTTAGAAATAAAGTTTCTCTTTAAGGTGTTTATTTTGATTTTGTTATTGAATAATACAGTAGCTAGATCTAAGGTGAAGTTTTATTGCTTTAAGTAATGTTTTTAATTGATCCATATATTTGTAAAGAAATCATGTTGCTACGACAATATAGTTTATATTATAGACCGCATAACGGTTAATTGCATCCATTTTTATCATAAATGCATTAAATGCGGTCGTTATGTAATAAATCAAATTACTCATTATCATAAATGCACAATATGCATTACTTACAGTGAATTAAATGATGCCGTATTTTTATGTATGGTTTATTATTTAGTGTATTTATTTTGGCAAATAATGTTTGATATGATGGAAGAAATAAGTTTGAACAACAACCTAAAGTTGAACAAAGAAATTTTTTGAACCAGAAGTTTTATAACTCAAAGTCCGAGATATGAAGTCTTGAATTATGAAAAGATTTGTTGGTAAGTCTATGGACTTGAAATCTTTTTAATATTTTTTTAATTAATCGAAATGTATAAGCTTGTAAACAAGAAGTTAGCATAAAATTCGAGAAGCTGAAGTTCAACATAAATGAATGAACTAGAAGTAATTCATGAAGTAGAAATCCGAAGCTTTCTTGAAACTCTATGACATGATAAGATTACGTTTATAGAAAAAAGTTAAAAAGGTATACCTATCATCATATAGGATCATTACAGTGCATTCAAAAGATTTCAAAAATCACAAAATGAGTTATATCTTACTTGTATCTTTACATTTACATATTATATTGACCAAATATCATGAAGATATTGCGTTGTATGACATTTCAAGCATATCCCGGATTGAAAAATTATTAATTTAGTACTGGAAAGGGACGTTCATTATTTATAAAGTATGAATTCAAATGACATTTCAGTTCATATTTTTCATATTTCATTTTAGTTTATATGTTGTAGTTACTTTAAAATGTTTTCCTCCATTATATACTTTCAATTATGTAAAAGTATACTTGGTCAATTTATAGGTCATGTGCAATGCAAATTCTAGTTTTATTTGAATGTATGCAGCCTTAATTTAATTATTCTCTCTGTTGCTTTCTCGTTGATATATCTAATTGTAGTCTGATTTCTACTAGTTGCACTATGTTAAAAAATCCAAGTTTTATTAAATTATTTTTAGATGCATTTCCCAAACTAATTAATTGAAGAAATACATTTTGATATTCTTTAGAAGAGATAACTCATATGTCATGCCCTTGAAGAGATGTTTTAAGAGTTTTATTTATATTGCTAAATCCAAACATCCCAAAAGAGATGTTATAAAAAAAAACTGAAATTACAACTCCTTAAAAGGAAACGTAGTATCCACTGAAAGGAACATCATATAAAAGTTTGGAAGTAGTGACAATATTTTATCTTCAAAAGAGGTATATACTAATAATACACTACAGAAGTAGTGGTTTTATCTTTCACATCTAACTTTTATTTAGCGTATCTACTTTTGTTATGGTATTTGAAATTTGATACGACATTTCAAACATAGTTACAACAAAAATATTCAACATGATATTTATGCTAATATGAAAGTAGCGATTATGTCATTTATGTAGGAAAAGATATTGAATATCGATGACATTCCAAAAATAGTGTATATGAGTATCTTTAAAAGAGATATGTAACACTTCAGAAACAGTGTTTATAGAATATCCCCAAAAGCGATATAATATCCTTGTATAGCACCACAAAAGCATTGCCTATGAAAAAAAGTTCAAATATGATATAGCACTTCAAGAAGTGAAATGGCAATAAATAACCTAAAGAATTTGTAAACCAAAATAGAACCAAAGAAATGAGTGTAAAATACATATAAAATTCAATCTACCGTTGTAATGGACTTGTAGCTCCATTAGACAAATCTAAGAGTAAATAGGAATCTATTTTCTGTTACTTTTCAAAAATATACCATGAATTGAATATCATATGCATAACTATTCTTGAAAAAATATCTCTAGATATCCTCTTGAATAGATTATATATATATATATATATATATATATGTATATATATATGTCATATCATAATTTTTACAAAAATTAAAATATGATCTTGAAGAATGTGTGACAAATATAATTGCATATTTTTATAACATTTCAGGTGTCTAGAAGATATTTTTATTTCTGTTGTGAAAAAAAATTGAACTCTTCATAAGAGATGTTAATATATAATTCAAACCATGTATTATTCTCTGATAAATAGTTATAAATAATATTCGAAAGAGATATTAGAAATATAGTTGAATATAACTTCAACAACTTGAAGCCGTATACATAATTTATTTGAACCAGAAGTTCAACATGGTTTGGATTGAAAACCATTAAGTTATATTTGAATTATTCATTCAAATGATGTTGTTCTTTAGCACATGCGAACAAAAATATGCGGGAAGTCCTAACTATATTATACATCCACATAGATTCATATATTTAAGTGGACGAAAATGAACATAAAGTTCATAGTTTGGAAATGGAAATAAACAAGAAGTTATATGAAATATCTCAAATTTTAACATCAAACTAGAAGTTTGATAACCATTACATAGAAAAGTTTGATTTCAATATTAAACTATGAAGTTCTGACAAACAATAAGACTTAGAGCTTAAAGATATATAATCTTGATAAATCAAAAGTAACTAGAAGTTATAATATACCTAATAGCTTATTAAAGTTATTATATAAGTTATTATTGATAAGTCAAACTAGATGCATATGTACTTTCAAACTAGATGTTTTGAACATTACCCTGCAGTCATCAAGGATTCATATTGACATCGATTGATGAACAAAAATTAACGGTTTAGATTATTGTAATAGTTTGTTCTAAAATCACTAACTCAAATGAGAAAGAATATTCAAATCTATAAATTTATAATACGTGGATGCACGTATATATCTATATATACAGATATTTAACCAATAACCTGAAGATTGTTATGAGCTCATCTTATAGATTATGCATGATATCCTACGGTGATTTAAATTCAATCAAAATAAATATCGAATGACCTGAAATGTCTATGTATTCAAATAATCTACATAACGAGTAAATTCTTCTAATTGGTTTGATCAATGAAGGAGAACAAACTCTAGAATTAAGCAATATCACTTGAATGCATCTTATTAACTGATTAAAGAATTATCCTCCTATATGTATGTTGTATTTACAGTAGCAATATCATAGTGGATCAGGATGAGAATTCATAGATGATAATTATTCAACCTAACAATGTTCGTCAACATCGAGAGGAGGATAAAAGAGATACAGGTTCATTTTGATTATCAAATTAAATATTTGTTACCATATACAATGTTGTAAAGTTTTAAGTAGCTTGAACAAATTACCAGTAATATCCCTATTAAAATTGCTCCACTATAGATTTAAATCCCTGAAGGATCAAAAGGGTATAGACTACATCTGAAGTATGGTAGAAGTTAGTTCGAAATATTTTTGGAGTAAGTAATAAAGATGTCAAATAAAGGAGGTGAATGTTCTTGAAGAAACACCAAACGATGCTCTAGAAGAGACCCGTGACATAATTATCAAATAACCTAAGAAATGGTATAGGTACCAAAAAACATGATAAATAAATATATGAATAAATTATATATGGAACTGACAAGAAATAATTATCGATGATAAATTTGTAAATAATAAAGTGCTTATGTTTATAAATAGATTAAAAATCATTAATTAGAGGAAAACATGATTGACCATCATGATTCCTTTCTGAAATGAGAAACCTGGACCCACAAAATGTAATTAGAAACATATATATAAAGTGGCAAAAACACAATGAAATTATTGAAGTACATATAATGTCAACAACATGTTAAGTGCCATAGGCATGATATTTTTAAAAATAATTGAATTGATTGAAGTAGAAAAAGTGTTTGAAAACACTTAAAATACCCTAAAGGTATAAATATTGTTTAAATCATACCGAATGATTAAAGTATACAAGTTCTTGAAGAATATAAATAACTTTTCTGATTATATAGAATGCAAACAACAAGGAGCGTAGATTTCAGTTTTCTTTTAAGTATTGTTGTAATGAAGATCTTGATATAATTCATGATGAGTATATTACTTTCTATTTTTAAGTACTGTTGTAATGAAATTCTTAATATTCATTGAAGTGGTAGGTGTATTATGAAAAATTTATTAAAGCACCAAAATGAAAGTACATGAGGTACTTCTCATAAAAGTAGCATACGAAGCGCATAAAATGCAAAGCATAGTTGGAAGAAACAAGCTTGGAAAAATCGATCGTACAAAAGAGAACAATTTATAAGTGGTGAACATCTAAAGGAAGGAAAATATAATTACTGTCTTCTGATTTTAGTTTTCTCAATGCTTATCTAAGCAATATTACACATATATCGATCAGAAGTATTTGTAGCTGATTTGAATTATCATGACATGTATTCAAACTTAAAGGGAAAAATATAAAATCAAGAAGAGTATGCATAAGTGTTAGGGTTGTCTCGCATGTTTAATGGAGGAACGACGGTTTGGATTGAAGAAAAGTCCCACATCGCTAAATAATATGGAGAAGTGGTGTATAAATATGGGTTGGTAGGCATGTAACATTAGGGATTCCTTTTGTTACAACAAAGTGTGTGCCAACCCATGTGCGTACGCCACGTGCTGAAGATGGGAAGCTTGTTCCGACCGTCGTTACACAACAGTGGTATCAGAGCCGAAGGTTACGGACTGGGCCATGCAGACACGGCAGTAATCTCAAAGGTTACCGCAAAGGGATGCGAGTCAAGGGGGAGACTGTTAGGGTTGTCTCGCATGTTTAATGGAGGAACGACGGTTTGGATTGGAAAAAGTCCCACATCGCTAAATAACATGGAGAAGTGGTGTATAAATATGGGTTGGTAGGCACGTAACATTAGGGATTCCTTTTGTTACAACAAAGTGTGTGCCAACCCATATGCGTACGCCACATGCTGGAGATGGGGAGCTTGTTCCGACCGTCGTTACACAACAGTGGTATCAGAGCCGAAGGTTACGGACTGGGCCATGCAGACACGGCAGTACTCTCAAAGGTTACCGCAAAGGGATGCGAGTCAAGGGGGAGACTGTTAGGGTTGTCTCGCATGTTTAATGGAGGAACGACGGTTTGGATTGGAAAAAGTCCCACATCGCTAAATAACATGGAGAAGTGGTGTATAAATATGGGTTGGTAGGCACGTAACATTAGGGATTCCTTTTGTTACAACAAAGTGTGTGCCAACCCATATGCGTACGCCACGTGCTGGAGATAGGGATCTTTGTCCGACCGCCGTTACACAACAATAAGTATGTCGTAATGTACTCTTTTTTCTTCGCTAAATTTTTTCCCACTTCATTTTTCTTAGTAAGGTTTTAATGTGGCACTACATGAATCTAGAAGTATCAAACTCCTTTTGATGCAATAAACTATTAAAATATGTCGTACTATATTATACTCTTTTTCCTTCACTAAGATTTTTCCCACTGGATTTTTTCTTAGAAGGTTTTAACGAGACATTATTTTGATCTCGAAGTATCAGACCCTTTAGAAGGAATATCATTTTTAATATGATATTGATTTCACAAGTTGCATTCTTTTCCTCGTTCAAAGCTTTTCCCATTGGATTTTCCTAACGGAGGTTTTAAACGAGTCAACAGTCCATATCTATATCGATTGAATAAATATATGTAACAAAGATAATATTGAGGGGAAGCAATCATCATATATGCTTTAATAAGGACGACTTCAAATTACCATACGAACATCAAAATTTTTGAAGATGCACATTCAAGGGGAGTGTTGTAGTATATATAAATTACAAGGGTGAATATCTCAATGTTACATGGGCATTACTGTAGTTTTCATTTTGTATGACATGCCTATAAATAAAGCTCTATTGTACTTATGTATATACCTGCAGTGAATAAAATATCTTCTCTTTTTCTCTATTGGTTTCTTACCTTCTTATATCTCATAACAAAATTGTATTTTTAGGGTTTGGAAGAATTTAGTAGGGCAATTCGTTCATTTGCTTTATGGTCCCTTCTACAGTTTTATTTCTGATGTAGAATTTGATAAAATCTTTTTTTTGGTATAGCATTTTCATATAAATATCGACCATATGGGTTTCCAAATTTTCCTCCCACAATTCAATGTTGAGATTGCAATCCACCCCTAGAGATTAAGAAGAGACTCGAAGCGTTTCTTTCAATGACATAGATGCCTCTTGATCTTACTAAGTCATTGTTACCTCGTTGATTACACCTCAACATGTCTAGACACATTAGGTCTTTTATATACTTTCTATATGTAATTCTAGTTACATAAGAGTTTGTCTTATCATATTCAATAATAACACAATCTAAACACTAACTTATTAGGTTGAAAATAAAGGTGTTATGTTGAAAACATTGGTATTACGGAAGTTAAATTATATGTACTTTAAGAGTGGTACATATTATTTGCACCACTCCCTAGAGATTTAAAAGAGACGTGGATTCGAAATGTAATCACAAGATAGTTTTTTGAAAAGTTTAATCTCTGTTGAGTCGAGTAATTAAATGTTAATCAAACCATATATAATCTCAGCAAAAAAAATAAAGAGAACGCGTATGAATTTTATAATGGTTTGATCACTAATAAAGATTCAAGTTTGGTTTGTTGTTTTATTGTTAATTCACACCAATGATTGATCGACCATAGAATTTAAATTAACATTACAATAAGAGTCTGTAGGCAATTTAAAGAATTTTGGTTAAATTCGATCTCAATGCATTGAAAGTCAATGGGGATTTATAGTTGTTGGATCCAACTCGTTTGGTAGCGGGTGAAATAAAGTAAATTTTGAAAAAAAATTCCCTAAGCGGATCTTAATGGACCCATTTAAACTATTAGTTAGCATTGGATCAAATTTAGATTTTAAAATATAATGTCTTATTTTATTTTAAAACGTTTATATTTGTAATATGCTTGAATATGGCATAAATATTTATATAATAATATAACAATATCTTTATTAACAGTTGGAATAGAAGCACAATCTTTTGGTCCGACCGTGAACTTCCCAAAATACCCCTATATATAACTTTTTAAATCTTTGTTAATAGTTGGAATAGTAACACAATCTTTTGGTCCGACCGTGAACTTCCCAAAATACAACTGTATATAACTTTTTAAATATTAAATTGTTTTTTCATATGATCTCTCTAATAAATTAGGAGATAAAATCTCTCTATAATTACTTTAGACTTATTCAGACTAATGTTGATTTCAATTATCTTTCTTTCTTTATTAATAATTGTAATATTTTTGGTGTCACACTTTTTTAGTGTAAGCGTGAACTATCAAAAATGCCCATTTATCTATATTAAATCTTAATATAACTTAAAAATATGGTCTAATTAATAAACTTCATTTACCAAATCAAAATTCCTTTTTATAAAACTATTAAAAATGCCCCTCTACATATATTATTAAAATCTCACTATCGCTTAAAAAGAATCTAATAAATAAATTACTCTACTAATTCAAAACGCTCATCTACAAATATTATCAAATCAAATATTAATATCACGTAAAAATAGGATCTAAAGAATAAACTTTCTTTACCAATTCAAAACGCCTATATATAAACATTACCAAAATCAAATTTCATCACTTTAAAATAGGATCTAACAATTTTTTTTTTTACAAATTCGTTCTTTCTTAATTAATAATAGAAATAAAAATTAAACCTAACAAAAAATTATACGTTGCTACTAAGAAATATAAACTAAAATTAGCTTTATGTTATTTCAACGTAAAAATATAATTAAATATATACAATTTGTAGATAAATAAATCACGCGCGAAGCGCGTGTCGTAACACTCGTAAATAATAACTATAAAATTCATGAGTATAATTACACACAATCGATAAATTCATATATATATATATATATATATATCAGGGGAATACATATGCTTAAGTTCATATGTTTAAATATATTGAGATATGTGCATATGGATGTCTACCTATATTCTTAATACCATACATATATATATATATGTGTATATATAGTTTAAACATACATTTGTATATAATACGTATTGCCATTTGCGCGCGTTTGTGCATACACGTAGAGAAAATCAAAAAATCATATACAGACAAACATACATACATATATTTGAAATTATTGAATAAATATTTAATTAAATTTATTAAAACCATTTATTTAACGCAATAAAGGATATTCAAAACTTAACATTTAAAATTATCTTAATTCGAATCTAATTTGATTAGGTTAAATTATTTTATATTTAAATTTCAAAATAGAAAGACTAATTGAAAATTTCTTAAATTTAAAATATCAATTGCAAATTGGCCAATTCAAATATATTGACTTTACACATGCGCACACGCACACGAGCATATTTATTGTTAAGTTCTGCCAAAACTATTTTATAAATAAAAATGCATATATATATATGCACTTTTACTTATAATTTTTTTTTTTGCCAAAATTAACAACACACACACACACACACACACATATATATATAAAGGAAGCAGGCCAGAATGCGGTGGGTAAAATGGGTAAATTTCAATTTTTTGTCATTTTGGTTTTTTGTTGGGCCCATGAAATCTAATTAAATTTAGATCCAAACTAAAATGTTTTAAATAAAATCATGTTCTATTTAATTTGTTGAAAGAAGTTTTATTTAATTTAAATTTAATTATAATATTATAGGTGTACCAAATATTGTAATAACCTGCATTTGTAACAACTCAATGTTTAAATAATTGATTTTAATATTAAATTGTTAATAGATATAACACCAATTATGCTCAACTTTTAGAGGAGAGTGAATTAGAGCTAGAGGAACACGCATGTGAGACCGTAATTCCATTGCGAGAAATCAGATATGTTTGACGCAGAAATTATTTAAGATGAAATGCGTTTTTTTGGATGAAATGGATTTTGGCCTAAAGTCCATTAGGTTGCATATAGATGGCTCAGTTCTTCATTCATCTCCATTCAACATAACATTTCTTTCTACTCTCTAAACACTTTCATGATTACTCCTTAATCCCCTTACGCTAAATCTTCTAAGCCAAGCCCAAATAAATTCCAATAAATCCCAATCTTTATTAATAGTTGACTTGGAAGCGCAATCTTTTAATCCGACCGCGAAGTTCCAAAATTGCCCTTTATATGTATTCCTTTAGTAATAATTGTAATATATTTGCGATAACACTCTTTTGGTGTCACTATGAAATACCAAAAATGTCTCTGTATATATATTATTAAAATTTAGCATCACTAAAATGGGATCTGACAATTAAGTTTTCTTTACAAATTCAAATTTTCCTCTATAAATATTTACTAAGTCCTAATATCACTTAAAAATAGGTCTAACAACTAAACTACTTTACAAATTCATTTTTTATTAATTAATAAATAATAAAAATAAATTTTTAAACTAATAAAAAAATTAGATAATGCAGCTTAGAAATAAAAATTCAAATTAACTATATTTGATTCAACATAAAAATATAACTAAATATTTGTGAAAATCATTTTTTGAACGTATTAAACAATACAAATTGTAGAAAAACAATTCAGATGAGTCGTTATTTATAAACAAAATTCTATCTGCTTCAGTGCAAAAACAAGTGACGTCTGGGCCTGAAAAATCACCGTACTAGAATATGCCATCTTTAGTTGCCTTGGAGCACATCTTATCACTTCATTGAATACGACTCCTAAGTCCACGACTATCTCAATAACTCTTAACCTCATGTTTCACCTTCTTTATATTGCTAGCTCTGAAGAAAAACTCTGACCTTATAACTTCACAAACCAACAATTCTCTAATGAGCTCTAGAACTGGAAATTACTGCCAAAACTTCCTCTGCTTCCTCGAGTTCAATTCTATCTTCCACAATCACAGAACAAATATAAAAAATATTGCAACTACTCTAGCGAATGAAGTCACTACTTGTTACCATAATTTTTCTCATCTAACTTGTCACACAACCCATCAAGGAATAAACTTGAATTGAAGTTTGGATCTTCATCCAAGATTTCAAGAGGACAAGTTTGGGTTTTTGGTAATTTGAGCTTGTTTTGGTAAAAGACAAGGTGAGTGGAATGATTCTCTAACTATATTTACATGTTAAACTTCACATATTTGTTTATTAATGATTATGAAGTTATATTTAATGATTTAGAGAATGTTTGGATTGATTTAGGCTTATGTTTATGTTATAAGCATGATTATATCAACTCATTATTTGTTTAAAATCTCAATTATTGCCTTTGAAAAAGTTAGTAAGCTTAAAAATGGATTTTGGATTAATTGAATGATTGTACATAAGGTTGTGATGGATCAGAGACTAACTAGGTGACGTGATTATGTGCATATCATTAATTAGCTGAAATCAAACTATTTCAAATGGTTTTAGAAAAGCTGATTAGCTAATTTTTTGAGTTTTAAACTCTACACTTATTATTGAAGTGATTAGAGGGTTATTAAAGCTTAATTAGTACTTGTAAATATTATTTCTAGAAAGAAATTATTTTGTAAGTGAAAGAATTATTTTATAAAATGATGAGATTTTATAAAATAGTACAAATGAGACATTTCGTAAACGAGCATAAGATTCTATTAAATAATATGAAGAAGATATTTTCTATTAGGGCTTTATGAAATAATTATGAGAAGAATACTTATTTTTTAATGAAGGAATTAAGTGTTATAAAGGCTTAAAACGGTTAATTAGCTAATAATATATTTTATAAAATAGTTGTAAGATTTTATAAAATAGTATGAAGAGATATTAGAATTTTATTGAAAAGATTTAAGATTTCGTAAATAAAAGTGAGATTTGGTTAAGCAATAATTGAATCACTTATTTAAATACACGTGTATGTATATGTATATGGGTAAGTATATGTATATGTGTACTTGAAGATATACCAATAAAAACAATTTATGTGCTGTAATTAGAATTGTTGTATATGTTTGTTTGTAAAAATGTATGTGTAAATACATTTGTGTATAGCATGTTACAAGCATCTTATGAAGCCATATCGACTATCATGCACTCTAAGATGCATAAGAAAGTACGGGATCTAGTAATCATCTCGGTGAAGCACGAAATGTGATTTGTGTAGTGAAGTGTGTTTGTGTACACATGTGTAAATTTGCACAAATGGGTGATTTGGCACACATAGGCATCACATGAAGCAAAATGGTCAGTTGAGTAGTTTTGGTGTGATTAAAGGAAGCCAAATCGTTAGACTTACCCCTTGAAGTCTATATGTGTAAAGAGTATATTTTGTGTTGAAATTAGTTTTCAAACACATATGAAGCCATTTCCAAAACATCAAACAATGAACTCCTAAGGAGGTTCGATGGGATGAAGGTAGGCTTGGGAAGCTACGCTGCTCATCGAACGAAGCAATACAGGAAACAACACACGACTCGATATTCATTTGGGCAGATGGCACCTGCCCCAAGCTTACTGTCTGAGATAGGCTACCACCAGTCCACCAATGGATATACCACTGATGCATAGGTGGGGAACATGCCTGGTAATAAGCCCTAGCAGAGTGCCAATTAATGGGGAATTTTCCCTAGTTTCGGATGTAATTAGACGCGAGGCTTTGGCATAACTTCGAGAAGGCTTTGGGCTACTCAGGAAAGTGGGATACAAGGCGAATCATGGGATTCAGATGTGGAAGTAAAGCAGTGCACATATGATCGTACCAATAACGTGTCCGGGCAAGCAGTCGAGGAAACGATCGAGGTAAGGGACATAGGGCATGGACTATTCCTACACAAGAACAGTAGGAGATCGAGATAGCAATCGAGAGCTAATCAGATACGAGATTGGGGCGGTGATTGGTTTCACAGTCATATACGATGAGCATGTACAATAAGAAGGAGCATATAAATGCAAGAAGTTGGTTCGAGACTCAGGTAGATGTGGCATGTGACGACAATGATCGGTACACGAGCGAGCAGACATGGATACCGACTGTTGACTCCATCTCGGCCGTGACTCACCGATCTAACACATCAAATAGGTAGCGACCCAGCGTTCTGCCGACCTAAGGCACGAAGGGATGCCGACCTAGTATCTTAGCATGGAAGACCGACTTAACTGCACGAGGCTTAGGAGGGATTCCGACCTAACAGGCTCAAGAGGGATGCCAACCCAAAGTCTTAACAAGGATGCCGACTTAAGAGTTAACAAAGATGCCGACTTAAGAGTTAACAAAGATGCCGACTTAATAGTTAACAAAGATGCCGACTTAAGGGTTAGCAAGGATGCCGACTTACGAGTTAAAGCCTGGACGACTCAAGAATTGTCACGACTCAAGAGGCTACGACCTAAAGAAGCTAAAAAGAGACGACCTAGTGACTCAAGACAAAAAGAATGGAAGCAACCGCATTTAAGTCGTGATTGACCTACGACCTAGGATAAGTCGTTCACGACCTAAAACTACAGAGCTCAAATTTAATGCTGCCTCATTTTAAACCATGAGTTCTTAACTCGCAAACGAGTTAAGACTTGCATCCAGATGAACGAAGACAAACTTAATACCGCTTCGCTTATGCCGTTGCCTGCTAACTCATGATCCTTAAGTCGGGCGCGACTTACGACTTTCCTTAAGTCGGTCGCGACTTATAACTTAGGCGAAAATTCCTGTCCAGATTTCTCTATAAATACAGCATTAGCTCCAACTTTCAAGGGACTTTTGGCCGACCATTTCAAGTGCCAATACTCTGCAGAATTCTCGACTCACTCAACACTTCAAGTACTTCAAACACCAAAGACACTACGACGATCTTCAAGAGGAAATCTACATCATTCAACATGAATTCGAAGATTATTCTCTATCAAAGTTTGATCTACTGGTTTAAAGTGTTTTGTAATTGAAGATTGCTGTAAAGTTGTAATCAAATTCAGTAATAAAGAGAATTAAAGTGGACGTAGGCTTCTCATAAGCCGAACCACTATAAAAACTGTTGTCTTTTCTGCTTTTTTCTGTGATTTCTCTACTTGTTCATTAGTTCCCGTGTTCACGGGTGGTGCTTTCGCTCAACTTCATTTTACACCGGGGTGTTAGCGTCTGATTTTCACGTTAACATTTTTGGTGCTTTCACTGAGAATTGAACTCAGGGTATTTACATCATTGCTTCACCAAACTTTGAGGAAAGAATCTCTGTTAAGACCAGAAGTCTAACAGAAATTATGGCTCCCGGAAGGAAACGTAGATCTACCAGATCTGATGATGTTCAAGAGAACACCGCCACTTCTCCTCCTCTGAGTCAGACAACTCCAACTGTGGGAGTTACGCGAGCGGAATTAGACGCTTTGGTTTTGGGATTGAATCAACAGTTAAATGCTCAGAATGCGCAATTGGAAGCCCAGAATGCCCAGAATGCCTTGATTATGGATAGGTTAAACGCCCTGCTTGAGGCAAATCACCAACGACAGGATAATGAAACAATCTATGCTGAAGATGCCCGTGACCCCCAAGTGAAAAGTATTCCTCAAAGAGTAGACAACACCACTGCAAGGGCACCTTCCCAAGCTGAAGGGTCAAGGCCACAACCAACTTTTCAAACTTCCGAAAGGGCAGCTAACTTCTGCCAGGCAAAGTCTCAAAACGATGAGGAATATCTATCAGAAATGGTCCGCTCAATCATGAAGGAAAACATGCGGAGGCATGAGGATGAAAACGATTGGGGGTTCGCTCCGAGCAAGACTCTGTTCACCGAAAGGATTTTAAAGGCGGAGTTTCCCAGGAAATTTGTGCCTCCTACCATCCCGGCCTATCGAGGGACAAGTGACCCTAACCAATTTCTATACAGATACGATTGGCACATGACCGGGGCACGAGCATCAGATGAGATTAAATGTCGATATTTTCCAGTATATTTAGAAGGGGTGGCTTTGCTTTGGTTCACCAAGCTACCGGTTCGATCCATAGATCAATTCTCCGATTTAACCCGGAAATTTAAAGAACAATTCAGATTGTATGCGTCAAAGGCAAAAGATATAATGTCACTGTCTAGCCTAGAACAAGCACCCGGAGAACCCATCAAGTCTTTTTTGAACTGTTTTAATATAGCTTTAGCCGAGGTGGACAACGCGGAACCCCGAATGATCTTAACATACTTAATGCGGGCCATCGACAAGCCGAGTGAATTTGGGATGTGGCTCAAAATGAAGGAACCAAACTCACTTGAGAAGTTTTATAAAAAGGCCGACGAATTCATACGCCTAGAAAACCTTTCGATGCCAGTAAAAGCAGTGGTAGCCGAAATCAAGAATAACGATGTCATCACTAACAATAAAGGATCTGGAAACCAGAAAAGGGAGAGTGATGAAAGAAAAAGGCAGGGAGATAAGAAAAAACCTCGACGTTTTAACCCTTCAAATTTCACCCCCTTAACTGATACACCGGAAAAGATCTTCTTGGCAACAAAAGATGTTGTCAAATACCCTAAACCACCTAAGATGGGGAGAGGTGCAGTGCAAAATGGGAAATTCTGTCGATTTCACAACCAACCCGGTCACGATACTGATCATTGTCGCCAGTTAAGGAATGTGATTGAAGAATTGCTGAAACAGAATAAACTTCAACAGTATGTGAAGAAAGACGGAATTGACCTAACCTCGTCCACTCAGGGGCAACCATGTCTTGTTTATCGGTCCAGCTCAGGCAACAGAACTACAAAGAAGGAATCCGAAAAGCTGGTCATTGACTAACATATGAATCACAAAATCATGGAATAGCATTTATTGACATCCATATTTTACTTAGTAGTGTTGCTTAACTTTGTAAAATGATCATGGAAGTATAACTCTTGTGCTGTTAACCACTGTAAATTTGATGTGAATCAATAATGAGCAATTATAAATCTTGTATTCTTTAATACCGTTGAAATGCCTGTATCATTTCGATATGCAAATATTACTAAAAAATATCGATTTAGTATTGCAGGCTATCAGAATAAGCTTGCTCATCCAACATATCACAGAGCGAAGTGATCCCTACAAACCACGGAGTAAACAAATGACAAGTGACAAATGCTCCGAATTCAAGTATTTCGAAAGAAGTGCAATTCGCAAACTATTGAGGATTCCACCAAAGAGGGCACCTTCCTAATAGGGAGATTATGAGCCTTTGCTAACCGACCACGATCGTTTGTGTAAACGAACATCTGGCGGAGTAGCTTGCATCTGCCCCATGGATCCACTCAGCAATAAGGCACATTTCTCTAGCAAAGAACAAATGAAAGAAGGGGACATGTACTTGAAGTTATTGTGAGGGATTGCTAAGAAGCGCAGAGTATAAAGACACAAGCGCCAACGCTACTCTTTAGAGTCCAAAAGTACTCTTCAGAGTCCAAATGCTTCTCTTCGGAGACCCAACGCTGCTCTTCAGAGTCTAATGCTACTCTTTAGAGTCCAACGATACTCTTTAGAGTCCAAAAGTACTCTTCAGAGTCCAAATGCTTCTCTTCGGAGACCCAACGCTGCTCTTCAAAGTCCAATGCTACTCTTTAGAGTCCAACGCTACTCTTTAGAGTCCAAAGTACTCTTCAGAGTCCAAATGCTTCTCTTCGGAGACCCAACGCTGCTCTTCAGAGTCCAATGCTACTCTTTAGAGTCCAACGCTACTCTTTAGAGTCCAAAAGTACTCTTCAGAGTCCAAATGCTTCTCTTTGGAGACCCAACGCCGCTCTTCAGAGTCCAATGCTACTCTTTAGAGTCCAACGCTACTCTTTAGAGTCCAAAGTACTCTTCAGAGTCCAAATGCTTCTCTTCGGAGACCCAACGCTGCTCTTCAGAGTCCAATGCTACTCTTTAGAGTCCAACGCTACTCTTGAGAGTCCAAAGCACTCTTCAGAGTCCAAAGCTACTCTTTAGAGTCCAAATCAAAGACCTCGAGCGGGTCTAGCCAGAAAAAGAGAGATCTTTCTCATTACAAAGTTGCGGAATCATCGGTCGATACACTCCCGTAAATCCGTCCAACCGAGAGAAAGAAACTCCAAACTTCCAGGCAGTAACCCAGCTCAGAGGCACACATTTCATCATCGGTCGATACACTCCCGTAAAATGAAATGTGAAAAGCCCTCTTCGGGGGCCCGCTTCCCAGCGAACAGGGAAAAATAAAAGCCTCTTCCCAGAGGCAGAAACAAAAATACCTCTTCCCAGAGGCAGAAATGAAAAGACCTCCTCCCGGAGGCACAATCAAACAGAAAGACCTCTTCGGAGGCACACGTTTCACCAATATTGAAATAAAACTTCCAAGTGTTGAAACGTGGAAAAGCCCTCCTCAGAGGTGCAACTTTTCAAAGAAGCAAAAATCAAAAAGCCCTTTACTGTGGCGAAAATAAAAGCCATCTTCAAAGGCACACTTTAACTATCGAAGGAAGAATGATTCACCTATTCTGAAAAATACTCTTCCTCAAAAAGAAGTTAAAGTACCCTTCAGATGCCCGCTTTACCACATAGAAGAATTCACTTGGTAAAATGTGTATACGCACAAAAGAAAAAAGTGATATCTTCAAAGGATGAAGCGTAAAAACTTATATGGAGAGAGTTGTACTCTATTTTTAACGAAATAATAATTCCTCCAAGTATGGAATGATTATTCTCCAGAAAATAAAAGTACAAGTCCTCTCAAAATATAAAGTATTGCAACAAGCTTATGGTATAGGGGCAACATGGTATAACTATATTGGTAAAATTACGCTCGAACAGTATACCACAAGCTCACTGCAATATCGTGCAAAGAAACTTGTACAAAAATGAATAATAAATGCATTCTCAGATACAGACAAAAGTTTGTACAAAGAAAAAGAGTCATTTTATTCAACACTGTTAAAATTTTATACAGGTACAGGTTTCAAAGTAAAAAGCAAAAGAAAAGCGGGGGCCGGTACCCGCACAATCTCCGGTCGGTACATGCAAAAAGCAAAAGTAATATGAAAGCCACAGAACCAGCGCCATCATTTCTTCTTCCGTCCACCTTTTGAGCCCGCACCTGGTTGGATAACCAACTTCTTAAGCCGGCTTGTAAGAGTAGGGGATGAAGGAGAAAGGGGCTCAGTCGGACTTTCTTCCGTTTTTTCTTCGCCAGTTGAAAATCCCTTCTTCTTCTTGGAGACTCCCTGCTTTCCTCTCTTCTTGGAGGAAGACCCACTCCCTGGAGAAAGAAGTTTAGCTAATGGTTCATCATCGGAACCAGTTGCTTCTGGAGTCTTCTCACTCCCTTCAGTTTCTTCTCCCTTGTGTTCTTGTGAAGCAATGGGATCGTGCAAGTTTTGGGGAGCTTCTATTTGCTCCTCTTGTGATCCTGGTTGCGAGGCAGAAGGAGGAGTCACCTGAATAGATGGAGGAGGAATAATTGGAGGAGGGGAAGTTTGAACAATGCTCGACGTTTTCTCTACAGAAGGAAAAAAGTTCAAGTCAGTAAAAAGAGGAGATAAAGGTTCGCTGAGATTCAAGAAGTAATCAAGAAGCTCATCAAGCTCGTAGGAAACAGATGAGCAGTCTGTTTGGGCAAGATTAACAGTAGAGTTACCTGCAAAGGTCGGTTTTCTGACATCGACCTCATAAGCCTATGCCTCGGCACTCCCCTCGCCTTCATGTCCACCCTGTATACCTGTGATCTCGGTGGTAACTTTAGTAGGGGATGGGGAATGGGAACTGGAACCGATGATATCGATTTCGGCTGAAGGAGAAGGTTGAATCGGAGCAGTTAGGATAGCCTTTCCTGAATGTTCCCCTACCGCCATTTCGGCCCTTAATTTCGCAAGCTGTTCTCTTCCCCTAGCGAGAGCAGCGCGAGCATCGTCATCAAAATAATGCTCCTCAAGAGCTGATTCGGTGTAACCAGCACCCTTACCACCAAGCATATCAAGTGCGGCCTCACACACTTCAGCTAAAGTAATTTCATACTTGGGACCTAGGAAGGCGAGACTACCATGCCCCAAAACACTATGCAGGTAGAAGTCAAATAATGTTGAGCTGATGTTGGTCTTCGTTGCCTCATGAGATTCTTCAGCTGCAATTTTGCCGGCAACGGCCTCATCACGCTCTCTTTCAGCTTTGAGAAGTTGAAGCTTAAGCATTTGAATTTCCGCCTCCTGAGAACTGACTTTCTCCTGTAGTTCTGTAACTTCAGCACGATACATTCCTGTTGTTTTCTGCTCAGCTTCAAGTTGCGCCTCGGCATGTCGCTGAGCTGCGTGAGCATCGCGAACTTGCTTCTGAAGTACTTCTTCTTTTTGAGTATATGTGGTAGAAGAAGTAGCAAGCTCTTGTTTAAGTTCCTCAACTTTCGCTTCAAGCTCTTCATTGTAAGTAGCGATGCTCATCATTTCAGTATCATGCTGCTCAAGAACCTTCTGCCATTCGGCTTTATCGTTCTCCATAGTAAGCATGGCCTCTATGTTTGCACGGTTGACCCTTTGAAGCTCGTCTACAAGCTTTTGCCAGTTCGACATCCTTTCAATATCAAGCTTGACGACATCGAGATTTCATAACATGGCAGGCTTGTCAATGGGGACCAAGTCAAGGTCGAACCTCACTCCCTTCAGGCACCACTGTGGAAACCGGCTTTGCAAAGTGGTCGGGCCCGGTCCAACTTGGAATTTGGGCCTGCTAATTATTGTTTGGATGTTTGTCTTCCCGAGAGCGGGAGAGCCGGAAGGAATGTCAAGCGAGACGGGGGCAGTAACCTTTTCAGGAGTTGTAGAGGTATGCTTCTCACCATGTCGGGCTCGCTTGCTTGAATCCTCAACCATATGACTTTTTCCTCGGTCATCATGGGATTTTCTCTTGTGGGAATCGTCGCCTCTCTACGAAGAATCGTGGCGCTCCTCCCTCTCTCTTCTTTCATAACGCTCCTCTTGAGCCCTCTTCTCTTGAGCCTTTCGGGCGGCTCTTTCTTCATCGGATTCTCTGTAAGAGGGGAGGTAGCGCCTATAATCATATTGGCTACGCCTTCCGTAGCGCTGGAAGTCATCATAGTAGGATTCGCTGCGTCCCATCGGAGGATCTGAAATAAAAAGAGATAAATGTTAGAATTCTTCAAAGTACAAAAGGTCAGAAGCATAAAAGTGCCGAAAGATTCTAAGTGTGTGTAATGTGCAAACTACGCGCATCGAACTACGAACCACTCTTTAATTGTGGAGTAGTTGTGGGTGTAGAAGTTAGCATCAACTCTTGAGTTGACGGAGTCTGTTGCAGAATAGAAGTCGCCTCGACTACTGAAGAAGAAACCCCGGTAGTGATAGGATCATCTTTAAAGATCTCTTGCGAGGTGGCAAAGAGGTCGCTCAGTCTTTCGAAAGTGTCGTCCCTGCTCTGCTTGACAGGGCTGGTTTTCTCGGCTTCTTCGTCACTAGACTTCTTTGAATGCGGAGGAGATTCCCGAGGCTCTTCTTCTTCAGTGACCGGGGCAAGTTTGCCAGATGACCCTGCGGCATCAACAGAAGTGGATCACTTCACTAGAGAAGCCTCAGAAGCAGGTTCTTTTGGTATGGATGTGTCAGTAGAAACGGGGGCATCCGACGCTCTAGCCGGAGAGTCGGGGACCTCATGGGGGTGTGTAGAGCGAGAGGTATGCAAAAGCCCGTATTGATGCAAAAATTCATCCCTCAACAAGAATTTTACACTTCTCTCTTCCGCGGCCACAGCACTCAGTCTCTCAAAAACTTGCTTATGGATTGGGTCTCTAGAAGGGAGAGGAAGTGCTGAAAAGAGCAAAGAATGAGATTAGCAATTGATAATTCGGATCTCGAAAAAGTTTGGAAATGGAGAAAATAGAAACAAGTAATCTTACTTCCTACTCTCCAGATGGTATAAAACTCTGGGGGGCAGCGAGCAAAGAAAAACTGGTTCAAAAATCCATGAACGCTTTCTGTGAGATCAGAAATAAGCTTGCGATTTCTAGCACTTCTCACGATGATGAGGGAAGGATGGTCTTTACTCTTCGCAAACGAGCATAAATAGAGAATTTCTTCAAAACTCGGCAAACGATCAAGAGTTCTCCTAAACAAAACACACAACCCCATCAAAATGGCATAGCCATTAGAATGAAGTTGAAATGGAGAGATTGTCAACCGAAGGAGAAGAGTTCGGAGGAAGTCGTTGAAAGGAGGAATCGCCCCGCTTAAGCACATTTGGCGATTGACTGCAACAAAACCATGAGGAAGACTATCAGCAGTATCATTTGGTCCGGGTAGCAGAACATCATTTTCAGCAAAGCCAAACTGAGTGCGTAGCTGAATGAACACTCTCGGAGTTAGAATAGTCGAAGTTCTCTCCGGGGGATTCTCTATGGGAACAGCTATCGGAAAAGTTTCTTCCTCTTGAGCTACCGCTTCTTCTTCTTGATGGGAAGTCATTCTACACAAACAACTGGATATTCAAATGTGAAGGTGCACGTTTCCTAAAAATGTGTGAAGTGTTGTGTAAAATCAACAAAGCAATAAGCAAATATAACTAGAATAAAAAAAAAACTAGCAAGCGTTTGTCAATTATGAAACCCAGGGCTTATTGTTTTTAGATCCAAATATGCAAGTGAGATGTTAATGCGAACAAGTCAGTTCAAGTTAGCGATGCTTTGCATTGACGTTTCACTTTAGTTGATTGGTTCACAGCATTTCATACAATGTATTCAAGTTGATTACTCTATGTCGACTAATCTGTCATTTGATGTGGGCAGTCAATGGCAGTATATTCGCCCTCATTTTCTGTGATGGTTATTTTTAGCAGGTTGTTAGCTTATAAATTAATATGATACTGCAACAAAAGTTAAAAAATCTTGGGTTTAGGCATTTTAATCTGGCAGTTCAAGTTGAGAATCCAAGTCATGGAGTAGCAAGGAGCAAGGCTTCGGTTCAAAAGGAGGTGCAAATCTCCCCAAGTGCTAGCTCGGCCATGACTTAAGGGTTAGGTCGGCAAGTTTCCCTAAGAGCTAGATCGGCAGCGACTCAAGGTTTAGGTCGGCCAAAAGATAAATCATCCAAATTTGCCAAGTCGCCTCCAAACCAGCATTTCACTCCATTCAACCCATTAACCCGATAACCATTCCATCAACAGCAGCCTTCATTCATGCTATCGAACCACTCAATAAAACAATTCGAAAATGTCACAAATCCAATGACCAGCCATCAGAGATCATCGAGCATAAGGTGATAAGCCACCTTCGTCGTATCAACAATCATCTGAAGCCGAATCGAGCTACCTAGGCTTTGTGAACTATAAATGTGATGGGATTCGTGATGGAGCATCGTACAAGGAGGCAATTCGAGTTTGAGCGACAGGATTCACGAATCGATAGTAATCTACGGTCGAAAGAAGAGTAAAATCACTTACGCAATGAATGGTAGAAATTATCGGTGGTCAGTTGGAATGAAATCGCCTTCAGGAACTTGAGAATATATTAATGGCGGAATCAAGCAATAGAGAAAGTAATGAAGAAAGAAAAAGAAGGTTAACTTATACCCTGCAGTGGAAAGAGCGGCCCATACGATCTAATTGATGAGTCGCACACAACCTACCGACCTAAAAATGGACGAGTTAAGGGGTATCGAAGCACACGACCTAACAATTAGGCGTATGCTTCGAGGGGCAAATGTTGACTCCATCTCGGCCGTGACTCACCGATCTAACACATCAAATAGGTAGCGACCCAGCGTTCTGCCGACCTAAGGCACGAAGGGATGCCGACCTAGTATCTTAGCATGGAAGACCGACTTAACTACACGAGGCTTAGGAGGGATTCCGACCTAACAGGCTCAAGAGGGATGCCGACCCAAAGTCTTAACAAGGATGCCGACTTAAGAGTTAACAAAGATGCCGACTTAAGAGTTAACAAAGATGCCGACTTAAGAGTTAGCAAGGATGCCGACTTACGAGTTAAAGCCTGGACGACTCAAGAAATGTCACGACTCAAGAGGCTACGACCTAAAGAAGCTAAAAAGAGACGACCTAGTGACTCAAGACAAAAAGAATGGAAGCAACCGCATTTAAGTCGTGACTGACCTACGACCTAGGATAAGTCGTTCACGACCTAAAACTACAGAGCTCAAATTTAATGCTGCCTCATTTTAAACCATGACTTCTTAACTCGCAAACGAGTTAAGACTTGCATCCAGATGAACGAAGACAAACTTAATACCGCTTCACTTATGCCATTGCCTACTAACTCATGATCCTTAAGTCGGGCGCGACTTACGACTTTCCTTAAGTCGGTCGCGACTTATAACTTAGGCGAAAATTCATGTCCAGATTTCTCTATAGATACAGCATTAGCTCCAACTTTCAAGGGACTTTTGGCCGACCATTTCAAGCGCCAATACTCTGCAAAATTCTCGACTCACTCAACACTTCAAGTACTTCAAACACCAAAGACACTACGACGATCTTTAAGAGGAAATCTACATCATTCAACATGAATTCGAAGATTATTCTCTATCAAAGTTTGATCTACTGGTTTAAAGTGTGTTGTAATTGAAGATTGTTGTAAAGTTGTAATCAAATTCAGTAATAAAGAGAATTAAAGTGGACGTAGGCTTCTCATAAGCCGAACCACTATAAAAACTGTTGTCTTTTCTGTTTTTTCTGTGATTTCTCTACTTGTTCATTAGTTCCCGTGTTCACGGGTGGTGCTTTCGCTCAACTTCATTTTACACCGGGGTGTTAGCGTCTGATTTTCACGTTAACACCGACAGTTGGCATAGATTCCATGGTTCGAATCGCTATTGTGCTTGAGTGATTCATTGCGGTCGAAGAAAATGTGCAATGAGAGAGTCATGAAGTAGGCAACTAGATTTGGGTCGTAGTGTGGTTCCAGTGCTACATATCAGTTTATGCATTGTTTTATGGTTTCAGACCAAGCCTTTGGGAGGGTCTAGAGTAGCGCTTAAGGGGTACTTATAACCAATAGCGGTAGCGTAGATATAGATGCTAGGGGGTACTGCAGCGGTGAGGGTCTTCATTATTGCCAAGGGAGTAGTCAAGGTCTGCATGGGGTCACATATACAGCACAAAGGTCATATAAAGATGCTCTGTTCCTTTCATAGACTCTCAAAGGGTATGAATGTATATATAAATTGTAACAACCCTGTTGTTAATTACCTTATTAATTAACTTTAATTATGGATAATTAATTCTAATTTGTGATTCGTGGAATTACATCTAGTTTTGAGAAATTTGATTTGATTTATCTAAGGACTAAATTATTTCCTAAAAAGGGATATCGGTTTAAATTTGAGATGTTATTAAATCAATTAATTAAATGTGGCATTTAGGATATGTTAACCCACTTTTTGCCAAGGAAGTAGACAGATGGATTTAATCAAATATAAGTTGCGATTATCAAGACTGGTTGCCCGGAGCGATAATTGTAGGGTCTAAAAATCAAGTACAGGTAATGATATGAAGTGACGATTAATCGAGACCAAAAGATAGAGTCTCCAGAATATTCTAAGTACGGATTAGTACCTCCCTTTGGCACAGGATCAGTCCCTATCCCTTCCCCTAGGGATAAGTACATATCCTCAATTTTTTCCTAATTTGGATAAGACCCATATAAGTGGCAAGGAAGGCCTTAAAGAGGCTATATTTTAAATCTCGAGGCGTTTGGAGTTTGTATGCGCAAGTTATGGACAAATTACTTCATCTAAGAAAGAGATCGGTATAAAAGGGATCGACATATTTCAGCTAAGCAAGTATAGCTCTATGGAAAACAATTAATATCTCAAAATCCATAAGTCCAATGCATATAAAATTTTATAAGCAAGATGTGGGGACCTTAAGGAATCTACCTTAGGCATCGCACATCATATAAAGCAAGTTGGAGGGATCGACCCTCTTAGGGATCGGCTATAATCAGCCATCACAACATATTGCAACAAAGATTGATCAACAACTCGAGTTCTACTAATCCAATTAATCCAATTAGCGTGAAACTTAGAGGCTAAGCAAATACAACGTAGAGAAGTTCCCCTAGGGATCACATGACATTTGGAGGAGTTTGCAGGGATCAGCCTCTATCCTTCAATAGGGATCGTTCTTTTCCTTCTTAGGGATCGTCCGAATCCTACTTTATAGCAAAGAATGATCAATATCCCAACATTTGCCCATTAAACTTGGAGTGCAAGTTTACAACAACATTTGGAATGCCCTAGGGATCTCATTCCAATTGGAGGAAGTTGGGAGGATCAGCATAACTCCCTTTAGAGAGATCGGCAGAAATTAGAATTCAAGCAACACTACTTTATGGAAAATGCGATATCTCATAATCCATACGTCGAAATTGCACAAAATTTGAGAAGTAAGTAGCTAACATCATACGGAACCCCTCATAGGGATCGAAATCCATTTGGATACACTAATAAGAATTAATACCGATCCTTATTGTGGGCCCCGATGGGTTTGGAAATTTTTGGGTGACCCTGTCTTAGTCTCCCAAACCTTATGCCGAAATTTCAGTCCCATCCATGCACTTCTTTCCCTATAAATACAATAGGCATGGCGTCAAAAAAGGATCTTTGGGAGCTCCTTTTTGCTTCTTTTTATCTTGAACCCAAGCTACACCCTGTTAATTTTATTCTTGGATTCCGAGTTGTAATTGTAAACAAGCTCCATTATAATAAAAAGGATTATTCTGGAGTTGACGTAGGCCGGAGTTAGCCGAACCACTATAAATCTTGTATCTTTTTATTTGCTTTCATTTTTAATTTGTTTGTTCTTCATATTATATTCTCTACATTAGATACTATCTGAGATCTACGACTAGATATTGGTGCTTTCATATAACTGAGTGTTTGTGGCCAATTTTTGTCGTTGATATTTTTGTGCTTTCATTGGGAAAGCTAACCCCCCAGATTTGGAATTCAGATTCATAGTTTGGAAAGATATAAAGCTTGGATTTAAAGCAATGGTGAAGTAATCTATAAGGAGACAGATAGTAGATAGGAGCCATCATAAAGGGGGTCAGGAGGCTTCCTTAGGAGCTGGAGCTTATCAAACCTTTATCTACATAACCAGAGATGAGATGGAGACAATGATGAACACCATGCAGGAGCAAATGCTAAAGAGATAGGAGAAGATGATGCAGAATCTACTCTGATGGATAAAACCGTTGAAGCTGTGGATCATGGAGTTGGAGCAACAGGAACTGCAGAAAATCAGAACCGAGAATATGAAATGGAGCCAATATACAAAGTAATGGAATAGAGAAGCTGATGGAAGTCCCCGGCCATCTTAGAGGGATCGACACTAATCCCTAAAGGCTAGAGGACATGCCCATGGGTCTGGTTGGTTGCAATGCTGGAGGACCCGCAGTCGATCCTGCGGAGCTTGGTGCGAATCAGTATTTGGATGCTCGTTTGGAGGAATATGTTCCAGAATTCCCTCGTGAACTCGAGCGACAGCTTGGACATGATGATAGGATACTACCGCTGGAAGACAGTGATAGGTTTGCAGAGATGATTAGGAGGGCTATATGTGATGGATTAGTGAACAAGGATCTGGAGGATGTAAATCGTTTGCTCCTAATACGAGGAATGATAGGAATCCACCAGAATTCAAACTACCAACACTGGAAATTTATGACGGAAAGTCGAATCTGGCTATGCAAATGATGAGGTATATATGGCATATAGAAGTACTAGGAGCATCAAAAGAAGTCTTGGTACGATGCTTCTCCCTATACTTAACGGATATAGCTGCGCTATGGTTCAAACAAGTGGAAAGAGGTTCTATTAGTAGGTGGATGGAATTGGTCAAAAATTTATGAAGCAGTTTCGGGTTCACATTACGAGATCCATGAATGTGATGACATTGACATCAGCAAAGTAGTGGATAGGAGATTCACTCATGAACTTCTCAACCAGGTTCAATGCGACAGTTGTTTCGGTGGATCGACCAGATCCATCGATTGTTTTGATAATGGCAGTGTCAGGAGTTGCAGATAATTCATATTTTAAGATATCATGGATATAGGATCCACTGATGGATCTTAGAGAATTCTACCATGAAGCAGAAAAGTTTTCGTGACAAGAAAGTGCGAAAATTTATAGAGGGGCAACAGAAATTAATACGATACAGGGTGGAGAACAACCCGGTGAATGCTCAGGAAAGGACAATGGAACATGAACAATAGCTTCGACGGATCAAAGCAGCAGAGGGAAGAACAAAAATTCTCTTCTTACTCCGAATTGAATGAAACCCTAGAACAGATATATCTAGATACTCAAGGACGCCTTCTGTATCGAAAGCTGGCAAAGAAGGAACCCTTCGAACGCGAACAGACATAAGGAAAGCACTGCCTATTTCATGAGCTGGATGGGCACAATACAAATGATTGCAAGCATTTGAAGGATATCATTGAGGAACACATGAGAAACAGTCAGCTATCACAATATCTAAGGATTCGGGCTGCGGTGGTGGAACAGGAGTAGCCACTGCCCACTTCGAATGAAAATGGCACCAGATCAAGGCATCATCATCAACTTGTCATCAATTGATCGGGATGGCATGGAATAAGTAACAAACTCCGTAGTGGGATGGCTAAGTCACTTACACATGTACATGATCGAGGACGGTCCCTAGGCATGCTCCGAGATGATGATATACCATAGTGCTTGGGTTTTCGAAATTTGTTTTTTGGACTCTTGTTTTTCTAGTATTATTTGAACTCTGGTTTATTGATTGTACAAACCTTGATTTTATATATT
The DNA here is from genome assembly GCA_030765085.1 of Allium cepa. Taxonomy (NCBI): domain Eukaryota; kingdom Viridiplantae; phylum Streptophyta; class Magnoliopsida; order Asparagales; family Amaryllidaceae; genus Allium; species Allium cepa. The sequence goes on from CM060945.1 coordinate 505,032,138, forward strand.
GGCTAATGGACTTAGGAATACTTAAAGTTGAATCAATGTAATAGATAATATAGATCACGGTTGTAGTCCTGTCCCGAGAGACAGTATAACAACATAAAGTATGGTTCTTTTCCCCCAACGAACACGATGAAACGGACTCATGCATCATGGATTAAGTCCTCAACTGCGTATCGAGGCCAAAGAATAAAACCCAGCTGGTTTTCCAATATGGAATATGCCAAGCAAGGGGTAGGTCGCTTCGCTCGAACGCGATGGATCAACCTACTCAGGTCTCGAGTATGGATTGTGCTCGGCAAGAATATAATGAGATCAAGGTCGTCAGGTATAGACTATGCTTGGCAAGGAGTAGGTCGCTTCGCTCAAATGCGATGGATCGGCCTACTCAGGTCGTCGAGCACGGATTGTTCTCGGCAAGGGTCAGGTGAAACGATCTAGAAAGACCATGGATTTGGATTGGATTGGAAAATACGGCTCAATGGATTATGGATCTCGGATTTTGGATTTATGAAAACTGAAAACACACCTTCTGTCGTAAGACATGTCTTGGAGGGCAAAGTGTTAACCCACCTTTTGCCAAGGCAATAGACAAGCATATTTAACCCAACAGACTTCACGATTTTCAAGACTAGTAGCCCAGAGCGATGATTGCAAGGTCCAAAAATTAAGTGCAGGCAATGATATTAAGTGATGATCAACTGAGACCAAAAGATAGAGTCTTCAAGATATTCTAAGTATGGATTAGTACCTCCCCTAGGCAGTGGAATGGTACATATCCTTAATTTTTGTCTCAAATTGGATGAGACCCATAAAAGTGACAAGGAAGGCCCCAAGAGGCTACGTTTCAAATCTCAAGTTGTTTGGAGTTTGTTTGCACAAGTTATGGGCAAATTACTTCACCTAAGAAAGGGATCGGTATAAGAGGGATCGATATATTTTAGCCAAGCGGTATAACTCAATGGAAAATAATCAATACCTCAAAATCCATAAGTCCAACGTATATAAAATATTGTGAGCAAGTGTGGGGACCCTAGGGATTGTTAGAGCCTCAATTATTGGATTTTAATGATAACAACTATATAATTATGGCAAAGAATCTCTAAGCTAATTTGCAGGAACATGAGCATCAAAAAGAGATGATCAAATATGTTCAAAAATGAAGATACACACTATCGAAGGATGAAAGAATGTATATGGAGATACAAGAAGTGATATACATGATAGGGACAAGACGAAGGTGACAAACAAAGTTTTATTAGTCATAGAGTGTCGTGTCTAGAGTTTACAAATGTTATAATCTTCTCCAAATGGTATACACACATATACATTCATATTTTAAATGAAAAATTAAGTTTTCAAAAAATTACATTAAGAGGGACTCGAAACTAGGTCTCTAGTTTAGAAGGCAAGTGCTCTAACCAAATGAGCTATGATACTTTTTGTTATAGGCTAAATTCAGACGTCTGAAATACTTCATTTAGACGTCCGAATGCTGAAACAAAATTGTGGTTCCATAATATTAAAACGTCTGAATGAAAATATTCAGACGTCTGAATGAAAATATTCAGACGTCTGAATGAAAATATTCAGACGTCTGAATAAGGCCAAAAATAGCCTATTTCCTTGCTGTTTGCGTATTAATCTAATTCAGGAGTCTGGATTTTTTTATTCAGACGTCTGAATATTTCTAACTGCTATTTTCTTGAAAAGTCACTTCTCTTCGCTGAAGAGAAACATCTTCAAAATCAATGGTTGCACCTGTTCTTTTCAATATAACTTTTCATCTATGGTTGCAACTCTTTATACACTATAAATAGATTATAGAATTCAACAAACAATTAACCGAAACCGAATTTACTTTTAGCACTCTTGAATTCTCATCTATTCTCAAACTTTAAAATTGCACTCAAATTACTTACATACTTTGATCTTTGATCATTTTATCTTCTACATTTCTCAAAGCACATCACTATATATCATTAAGGAGAAGATTATAAGAAGATTGTACTCAATTGACTTATCAGTGTTATGTAAGAACACACTACAGTCAGATGCCTTTGTTATTTGTATTGAAGTCCTATTCGGTTGCTTAGGTGGGTGAAGTCCTGTTCGGTTGCTCAGGCAGTGCAAACCTGTTCCTCCGGATTAAGTGAGGGTTGTTGTAGTTGAAATTCCAGAAGGAGTCTGGGACTAGACGTAGAACGGGAAGTTCGAACCAGTATAAAAATTCCGGGTATGCTTGTTTTATTTTTATTTACTTTGCTATTATCATCTGTTTCCACATTTAGATTTGATTATATTCCATATTACACGATCCTAAGTAATAGCTAGTCTTATTAGTTACTTTCATTTGGTATTAGAGCCTGTAATTCTATCGATCGTTACAACGTCATAGAATAATGGCCAGAAAACGATCCAGTCGAAATACAATAAGCAAAATCCTTGTCAAAGCCACCGGTAAGGACTACAAAAGGGTATTTTCTAATTTACATATTTCAATAAAAGATAATAATGAATTAGTTAGTATAAGCAATAAGATTTCAAAGCTTAATTTTATTATTTTACAAAAAAAGAAATCTGTTGAACTTGAAAATGAGAAATTGAAAAACGAGGAACTTGATTTAGAAAATCAACAGGGTGTTTTGAAAAATAATTTTGAAGCTCTTAAAGATTTTCTCGATGAACAAAACACTATGTCTGAAAAAGAAAAATTTTCAAAAGAAATTACGAATTTGAAAAGACAAAATGATTTACTACAATCATCTTTAGATAATTCAGAATCTCAAAATTTTCTTCTCGAAAATGAGAACTGTAAGTTGAAGAAAGAGAATTCTAAATTAAACAAGCAAATTGATATTTTGAAAAACAATAATACTTCTTTTGAAAATAATAATTGTGACTTTAATGCTAAATTTGATAAACTTAACACTGAAGTCACAAAATTTAATAAAGCTCAAAATGATTTAAACAAGATTTTATCTAGTTCTAGACATTTACATGATAAAAGTGGTTCAGGATATAATAAAACTGATCTTAGAAATAGCACTAGATACGCTTTCATCTATAGTAAATATGCTAGTGCTAGTACTAGATTACGAGTAAAGTCTAAATCTAATTTTTATAGAAATTCAAATACTACCCTGACTAATAATGTTTATAATTTTTCTAGAAGCACAAAACCATTGATTGGAAATATGAATAAAAATTATCTAAGTATTTGGGTTCCCGTTAATTGGAAAAATAGAAAAAAAATACATTAATGATTATTTTGATATGGTAGTTAATAATGAAAATTATATTTTTAAAGGTTCACTGTAACGACCCGCCCTTCTGACCGCCCCCAGTCGGTAATTAAACCAACTTGAGACGTTCAAAATGACGGATTGTTATTCAGTTTATAGAGTTTAAACAGAAACAACCACAGAATCACAGAATAATCATAATATTTTACATAAATGAATTTTTTTATACATATATCAGAGTTTGTACAAAGCATTATATTTATACAGTGGAATATTTCTTTTAAGTACAAAAATTCTTCGAAAAGCTAAAGTGAAGCAATTTCCCCAACTCTCTCTAACTTCGCGGCCTAAAAATCTTCAAGCTGTAAAATTACTCGGTCTGACCCGAGCATTTATTGCAAAATACAAAAACACTCGAGTCAGGATTAATCTTTATTCAAGTAATTAAATTTGTAATGAACTGAATAAAATGGTAACAGAGATGACGAATCACATGAATCAATTTAAATCTATTATGGATTTTTCACATTAACAACTTCAATTTTTAAAATCTGTCAATCCTGTGTGGCTGCAGTACACACGTATTTTTACACACATGTGCACTGCCTCGCCAACACGTGTGCACCAAACAAAAACACACAGCTATCAGATCAAAACAAGGTCAAACCCAAGTTTCAAAACTAGGTTCAACTCAAGGCCAATGCACAGACAAAAGTGTCAAGAAGGCATCAGACAAAGCAATACAAACAGCAATGTCAAAGCAGGCAATCAAAGGCAGAGACTCAGAAATGCCAAAGACATGAAGACATAAACAACAACAAATGCAAGACCAACTGCAAAAATGACACAGCAGAGGTGATCAAGGCAAAGCACAAGTGTGCAGCATCAAGTAGTTTCAAGTACACGGACACACACACACACACACACACACACACACACACACACACACATATATATATATATATATATATATATGGAACTGCCACTGCATGCAACAACAAAATCAAGTCTAAAGTCTCAAGTATATCACATGAACAACTCAGGCAACCAGTTCAACTTACTTCAAATGAAATACATGGGTTCAAACAAAAAGTGCACAAGTGTGCAGGCAAAATGTAGGACATACGAGCACACAGCAAAGCATGGACAAAGTTCCAAGTAAGAAATTACTAACAAGCATCTTTTTCAACAGGTTTAAGCATTAAAAAAAAAGAAGAGCAGTTTACTCACAGCTTCAATAGAGAAATGGATAAGGATTTTTACATTTAGAAGTTGCTCACTGTGTTTATCACAAAGGATCTTCCACTGTATTTATTATTATTTTTTCTTCAAATTTTTCCCAGTAAAAGAACAGTGTTTTTGCTTTGATTAAATCTGAATCCATGGTAAAGGCTTAAAGTATAAACTTCAACTTGTTTAATTTTTTCCAAATTCAACAAGAAAGAGAGACAGAGGGAAAGAAGAAAAAGGAAGTTTGACAGATTTGGTTTTCTCAAACTAAACAGTGATTATTATTTATGTAAGATCAACATAACAAGCCAAACATTCAATTATACACTCAAATCTCTAGCATGCAACAAAATTTAGGTTTTCTTCATCACCCAAACATACATGGCAACATTGATAAAAAGGAAACAGGGGTTTACTCACATCTTTTTTTCTTTCCAGTAAAAAAAAAAAAATATTTCCAGAACTTGTTTTAAATTTGATGCAGGGACCTAGTGCAAGTTCAAAAGGACTAGACTCCAACTTGTTTTTCAATTTTTTTCCCCTTTTAAACTTGATTACCAGAGCAATTTCAGTTTCTATTTAAGTTAAATAAATTTTAAAAATTTAGTTCATAGCCTAAACAAACAATATTTATTTAAATCCTAAGTTTTAAATATTAATGGTTAAAGAGGAATCATTTAAATTGAAACCGGGCTTGAAATCTTAGAACAGAAATGTTCTTCAGGCTTTTCAAAATGTTCATATAACTCACATCACAAATGCACAGGAGTTTTCAACAAATATACAAATACAACTTATTTAAAACATAATTCAACAACCAGATTTACATTAATTTTTTTTTTAAAAGAAGTGTTACTCACTTTATGTTCAGTTTGCACAGAGGATTTTTTTTTCTCTTTTCAGGTTTAAAATGTTTTCAGGGTTAAAATGTTTCTGGTTGTAATTTTTCATACAGTCACCTATATACATAACATATAACACACAATTCACAGTCTTAAAGCATATATCACAGCTTAAATAGCAATCATTCACAAGCCAAAATGATTCACATTCATGCATGTACATTATCAATTATACAAAACAATTACAGGTACCAAACCAAACATCACAACATACAGTAGACTTAAGTTATTTATTTACAGGTGAACAGAGAAAAAGTTTTGGTTTTCTAAGTTGATTTCAGTTTGAAAAAATAAAAAAAATAAAAATCAGGCCTTTGATTTTCAATCTTTCATTTGAAAATTTTAAAAACTGCAACTGCCCCTTTGATATTTTGAACTTTTTAAATAAAACTGAAATGTTTTTAATACTTTGAATTTTAAGATCCTGAGTTGCCTTGAAAATAAAGTTTGTTTGCAAAACCAACTTTCCAGATTTACAGAAGAAAAATGATGCAGTTTTGTTTTATGTTTGAAATGTATAGGCTACTGATATGTACAGGGGTATTCACAAATTTAAATATCAATTCAAGCCATCTTTATGCTAAAACATCCATGCAAGCATAATACACAGCAACACATCAAACAATAGGGGGGTTTACAGACACATATATACAACACACATGAATAGAAGTTCAAACAAGCACATGGAAACAAAATTTTCCTCATCTAGATTCAAAGATCCATCACATGTAGTAAAACAAACAAGCAAAGTTTTTTGATATAGCATCTGTTCTTATCGATTTAATTTAAAAACAAATTACAAATAACATATGTTCTTATCAGTTTTTTTAAAAAAAAACTAATTATCAAGTAGCATCTGTTCTTATCAGTTTAAATCAAATTATCAGAGCAAACGATAGCAAATAACACCAACAACCATACATGCAGAGACTTATATGTTCTTATCAGTTTTGAAAGCAAATTAACCGAGCAAATGGAAGCCAAATAACACCAAATCATAGCATGCAACCAATTCAAACAAATCTAAAAACTTGAGTAACGATTAATCGTGAGAAAACTCACCTTTCACCGAAGCAAGGAGACGAACTCGACCCACTGAGGAGCACGCGATCGAAGGAATTTCAACAGAGACGAAAGCCCTAGTTTTGGGGAGGAATTGATCAAAGTGAATTCGAAACCGTGGCGGCAAAAAAATCGATCAAAGCCCTATCTTTTGGAAGCGAAGAGGAAGACGAAGAAACGAGGCCGCCATTAATTTTTCGTTCGATTTTTTTTTCTTCTGATGATTTGAAATGGAGGAAAAGGGGGTATCGGATATAAAAGAGAAGGGGACGTGATTTTGCAGAGGGGCACGATTTAGGGCGTGGGTTTTGGCATGTTTGAAGGCACGAATTTGGCTGGTGAGAGTAAGGCAGTGTATTCTTTTTTATTATATTATTTTATATATTATTATATTTTTATTATTATTTTGAATTCAATTTTGTTTTGTATAAATTTTCTTTAAATAAATATATAAACGTTTTGCAGTTCAAATATAAATCTTAAATTTATAAATTTACATAAAAATAATTCGTAAATCCAAACTATTTTTTCTATGTCATTAGTTCGAATTTAAAATACAAATTAAATATTCAATTTTAACTTCAAAGTCGAATTCAAATTTTTATTCAACTTTAAATAAATTAAATTCTAAAATTTAATCGCCAATTTATACTGAAAATTTGAAATTCAAGTCAATCATCATTCAAATATTTAAAAATTAATTAAATATTATCATTTTTAAATTGTTCAAAATTCTGGGTTGTTACAATCTTCCCTCCTTAAAAGAATTTCGTTCCGAAATTATAAGTTAGAAAAAAACGATTGTTTAAATCTCACCGATATTTATACCCTACTCAATTTTACTAAGTTCTATACTTATAAATAAATATAGAATCCATTCCATTTATTTTATTTCACTAGCTTTATTCATCGATTTCAAAAATCAAGACACAAAAGTCTTTTACCAAATTTTTGACTTACAAAACTCAGATTTTTAAACTTGAAATCTTTCATACTAAATATTTGCATATTACATCTTTTCCAAAGCTGTGTGCTTTCAAGATATTTTAAAGATCTTCTTCCTTAATTCATTAAGTTAGAATTATGTAATTCTAATTTCAAACTATTGATTTTCTATTCAAAGATTTGAAAATACTTGCTAACTCGAAGTTTAACAAGTCCATCGTCGTTCTTACAGACATTAGGCATACGCTGGCCAGGCGCAAGACTAAAAATCTCCAAGTACTAAATATACTTGCTTCAACTCCCAGTGAAAATACTTTTAAAAATTCTTTTAAAAATGGATATGGAAAGCACGTTCCCCCATGGATCACAGTTTACCCGGCGGTTACGCTACTATCCCAGTAGAATCGCTTGTAACTGTAGATTTCACATCTCTCTTGAATTTCGCCATGGTTGTCGCCTTAGATTGCGGTTCACACGGCGGTTACACTACTATCCCAGTAGAATCGCTCGTGACCGTAGGCATCTCGCCCCTCAAATTACGCTTCGGCCTCTAGATCGCAGTTTACACGGCGGTTGCGCCACTATCCCAGTGGAATCGCTTGTAACTGTAGGCATCACGCCCCACGAATTACGCCAGCATCAATTCACCTAATCCCAAACACGATGATCCATCATGGGGGATCCCAGTCAGTCCCAATGGACATTCCACTAATGGAAATTCTACGTAGCTACGATTTCCAATGGACACTCCACCGAGTTCCAATCACCTTCACAAATAATAAATGGAAGGTACATTTCCATATCCTCAATTTTTAGAAAACATATGTCATATACATATAGTACTTCATTTCACATTTCGTACATATCATACCTATGTAAACCTACACAGGACTTTTCATAATAATGACTTTCCAAACTGATGGTTTTCGATTTATTATATTCACATATATAAGTTACGAAAACTCAATTCACATCATAACAAATAGAGGATTTCTAAATTTTCCATTTCACTTAAAATTTTCCTCTAAATCGATTTGAAAATTTAAGGTTATCTCAAACCCAATTCACATTCATAATCCAATTCATTATCGACTTCACATTCGATTTGGATTTCACGTTACATCGTCAATTCTCAACACATAATTGATGTCTATCGATATATAACCTCTAAGCTCGTACGTCTCAGAGAAGGGTGTTAAGCTAAAAGAATAAATTCTCCGCCACCACAGATATATATTTAATAGAGATCAATTGCTATGTCATCAATTCACAATGTTAGACATACAATCCCAATCGACTATCCAAAATTCAAAGCTCAACTTATATTGTTTTTGGTCTCAAAGTTAAACTCAATTTAACTCAAGATTCAATCTTTTTTGGAAAATATTCAAGTTGAACTGATCGTTCAAATTTCTCAAAAAATATCTTTACAAGATATATAATTTTCCAACTTAACCATTTGAAACAAATTTCAAATATTCATTTTTCAAAAGTGATTAAAAGAATCTGGTGGCTGTTTCTGTTTTTGGTGTCAAAGTGATTAAAAGTGATTAAAAAATTCATTTATGTAAAATATTATGATTATTCTGTGATTCTGTGGCTGTTTCTGTTTAAACTCCATAAACTGAATAACAATCCGTCATTTTGAACGTCTCAAGTTGGTTTAATTACCGACTGGGGGCGGTCAGAAGGGCGGGTCGTTACAAAAGTGGTATCAGAGCTGACGAATCACATGAATCAATTTAAATCTATTATGGATTTTTCACATTAACAACTTCAATTTTTAAAATCTGTCAATCCTGTGTGGCTGCAGTACACACGTATTTTTACACACATGTGCACTGCCTCGCCAACACGTGTGCACCAAACAAAAACACACAGCTATCAGATCAAAACAAGGTCAAACCCAAGTTTCAAAAGTAGGTTCAACTCAAGGCCAATGCACAGACAAAAGTGTCAAGAAGGCATCAGACAAAGCAATACAAACAGCAATGTCAAAGCAGGCAATCAAAGGCAGAGACTCAGAAATGCCAAAGACATGAAGACATAAACAACAACAAATGCAAGACCAACTGCAAAAGTGACACAGCAAAGGTGATCAAGGCAAAGCACAAGTGTGCAGCATTAAGTAGTTTCAAGTACACAGACATATATATATGGAACTGCCACTGCATGCAACAACAAAATCAAGTCTAAAGTCTCAAGTATATCACATGAACAACTCAGGCAACCAGTTCAACTTACTTCAAATGAAATACATGGGTTCAAACAAAAAGTGCACAAGTGTGCAGGCAAAATGTAGGACATACGAGCACACAGCAAAGCATGGACAAAGTTCCAAGTAAGAAATTACTAACAAGCATCTTTTTCAACAGGTTTAAGCATTAAAAAAAAAGAAGAGCAGTTTACTCACAGCTTCAATAGAGAAATGGATAAGGATTTTTACATTTAGAAGTTGCTCACTGTGTTTATCACAAAGGATCTTCCACTGTATTTATTATTATTTTTTCTTCAAATTTTTCCCAGTAAAAGAACAGTGGTTTTGCTTTGATTAAATCTGAATCCATGGTAAAGGCTTAAAGTATAAACTTCAACTTGTTTAATTTTTTCCAAATTCAACAAGAAAGAGAGACAGAGGGAAAGAAGAAAAAGGGAGTTTGACAGATTTGGTTTTCTCAAACTAAACAGTGATTATTATTTATGTAAGATCAACATAACAAGCCAAACATTCAATTATACACTCAAATCTCTAGCATGCAACAAAATTTAGGTTTCCTTCATCACCCAAACATACATGGCAACATTGATAAAAAGGAAACAGGGGTTTACTCACATCTTTTTTTCTTTCCAGTAAAAAAAAAAAAAAAAAAATTTCCAGAACTTGTTTTAAATTTGATGCAGGGACCTAGTGCAAGTTCAAAAGGACTAGACTCCAACTTGTTTTTCAATTTTTTCCCCTTTTAAACTTGATTACCAGAGCAATTTCAGTTTCTATTTAAGTTAAATAAATTTTAAAAATTTAGTTCATAGCCTAAACAAACAATATTTATTTAAATCCTAAGTTTTAAGTATTAATGGTTAAAGAGGAATCATTTAAATTGAAACCAGGCTTGAAATCTTAGAACAGAAATGTTCTTCAGGCTTTTCAAAATGTTCATATAACTCACATCACAAATGCACAGGAGTTTTCAACAAATATACAAATACAACTTATTTGAAACATAATTCAATAACCAGATTTACCTTAATTTTTTTTTTAAAAGAAGTGTTACTCACTTTATGTTCAGTTTGCACAGAGGATTTTTTTTCTCTTTTCAGGTTTAAAATGTTTTCAGGGTTAAAATGTTTCTGGTTGTAATTTTTCATACAGTCACCTATATACATAACATACAACACACAATTCACAGTCTTAAAGTATATATCACAGCTTAAATAGCAATCATTCACAAGCCAAAATGATTCACATTCATGCATGTACATTATCAATTATACAAAACAATTACAGGTACCAAACCAAACATCACAACATACAGTAGACTTAAGTTATTTATTTACAGGTGAACAGAGAAAAAGTTTTGGTTTTCTAAGTTGATTTCAGTTTGGAAAAAAAATAAAATAAAAATCAGGCCTTTGATTTTCAATCTTTCATTTGAAACTTTTAAAAACTGCAACTGCCCCTTTGATATTTTGAACTTTTTAAATAAAACTGAAATGTTTTTAATACTTCGAATTTTAAGATCCTGAGTTGCCTTGAAAATAAAGTTTGTTTGCAAAACCAACTTTCCAGATTTACAGAAGAAAAATGATGCAGTTTTGTTTTATGTTTGAAATGTATAGGCTACTGATATGTACAGGGGTATTCACAAATTTAAATATCAATTCAAGCCATCTTTATGCTAAAACATCCATGCAAGCATAATACACAGCAACACATCAAACCATAGGGGGGTTTACAGACACATATATACAACACACATGAATAGAAGTTCAAACAAGCACATGGAAACAAAATTTTCCTCGTCTAGATTCAAAGATCCATCACATGTAGTAAAACAAACAAGCAAAGTTTTTTGATATAGCATCTGTTCTTATCGATTTAATTTAAAAACAAATTACAAATAGCATCTGTTCTTATCAGTTTTTTTTAAAAAAAAACTAATTATCAAGTAGCATCTGTTCTTATCAGTTTAAATCAAATTATCAGAGCAAACGATAGCAAATAACACCAACAACCATACATGCAGAGACTTATATGTTCTTATCAGTTTTAAAAGCAAATTAACCGAGCAAATGGAAGCCAAATAACACCAAATAATAGCATGCAACCAAGCAACCAATTCAAACAAATCTAAAAACTTGAGTAACGATTAATCGTGAGAAAACTCACCTTTCACCGAAGCAAGGAGACGAACTCGACCAACTGAGGAGCACGCGATCGAAGGAATTTCAACAGAGACGAAAGCCCTAGTTTTGGGGAGGAATTGATCAAAGTGAATTCGAAACCGTGGCGGCAAAAAAATCGATCAAAGCCCTATCTTTTGGAAGCGAAGAGGAAGACGAAGAAACGAGGCCGCCATTAATTTTTCGTTCGATTTTTTTTTCTTCTGATGATTTGAAATGGAGGAAAAGGGGGTATCGGATATAAAAGAGAAGGGGACGTGATTTTGCAGAGGGGCACGATTTAGGGCGTGGGTTTTGGCATGTTTGAAGGCACGAATTTGGCTGATGAGAGTAAGGCAGTGTGTTCTTTTTTATTATATTATTTTATACATTATTATATTTTTATTATTATTTTGAATTCAATTTTGTTTTGTATAAATTTTCTTTAAATAAATATATAAACGTTTTGCAGTTCAAATATCAAACTTAAATTTATAAATTTACATAAAAATAATTCGTAAATCCAAACTATTTTTTCTATGTCATTAGTTCGAATTTAAAATACTAATTAAATATTCAATTTTAACTTCAAAGTCGAATTCAAATTTTTATTCAACTTTAAACAAATTAAATTCTAAAATTTAATCGCCAATTTATACTGAAAATTTGAAATTCAAGTCAATCATCATTCAAATATTTAAAAATTAATTAAATATTATCATTTTTAAATTGTTCAAAATTCTGGGTTGTTACATTCACCCACACCCAAATGGGTATGGTTTCCCAAGACCTAACCCCTCGGACCCTAACATAGTAAGTGGGTACCGAAAATGATTATTATTTATTGCAAGTACTCGGAGAAACAAAAGAAAAAGGATAGATTTTGGAATTTTAAAGAATGATCCATACGTTTAATAGAATTACACGTTTATAATGAAATATGGACTTCAACAAATATGGTAAAATCTATTTTATTTCTCCTCCACAATTAATATTGAGTTTATCCCACTATTTACAAGATATTTTATAAAATTTATTATGTTCCCTTATTCTTTTTGATAATGACAAAGGGGGAGAAATTTATATGCGTATTGATAGAGGGAGATATTATACTTAAGGGAAGATGTTATACTTAGGGGGAGCTTAAAATATATTAATATTGTTTTATATATATAGAATGAATATTTAAAAAAAAATTATATAGTTGTCATCATCAAAAAGGGGGAGAATGTTAGAACCTCAATTGTTGGATTTTAATGATAACAACTATATAGTTATGCCAAAGAATCTCTAAGCTAATTTGCAGGTACATAAGCATTAAAAAGAGATAATCAAATATGTTCAAAATGAAGATACACAGTATAGAAGGATGAAAGAATGTATATGGAGATACAAGAAGAGATATACATGATAGGGACAAGACGAAGGTGACAAACAAAGTTTTATTAGTCGTAGAGTGTCGTGTCTAAAGTTTACAAATGTTAAACTCTTCTCCAAATGGTATACACACATATACATTCATATTTTAAATGAAAAATCAAGTTTTCAAAAAATTACATTGAGCGGGACTCAAACCTGGGTCTCTAGTTTAGAAGGCAAGTGCTCTAACAATATAAGCTATAATACTTTTTGTTATAGGCTAAATTCAGAATTCTGAAATACTTCATTCAAACGTCTGAATGCTGAAAAAAATTGTGGTTCCATAATATTCAGATGTCTGAATGAAAATATTCAGACGTCTGAATGAAAATATTCAGACATCTGAATAAGGCCAAAATAGCCTATTTCCTTGCTGTTTGCATATTAATCCAATTCAGAAGTCTGAATTTTTTTGTTCAGACGTCTGAATATTCCTAACTGCTATTTTCTTGAAAAGTCACTTCTCTTCGCCGAAGAGAAACATCTTCAAAATCAATGGTTGCACCTATTCTTTTCAATATAACCTTTCATATATGGTTGCAACTCTTTATACACTACAAATAGATTACAGAATTCAACAAACAATTAATCGAAACCGAATTTACTTTTAGCACTCTTGAGTTCTCATCTATTCTCAAACTTTAAAATTGAACTCAAATTACTTACATACTTTGATCTTTGATCATTTTATCTTCCACATTTCTCAAAGCACATCACTATATATCATTAAGGAGAAGATTATAGGAAGATTGTACTCAATTGACTTATTAGTGTTATTTAAGAACACATTACAGTCAGATACCTTTGTTATTTGTATTGAAGTCCTATTCGGTTGCTTAGGCGGGTGAAGTCCTGTTCGGTTGCTCAGGCACTATAAACCTATTCCTCCAGGTTAAGTGATGGTTTTTGTATTTGAAATTCTAGAAGGAGTCTGGGACTAGACATAGAACGGGAAGTTCGAACTAGTATAAAAATTCCCGGTGTGCTTGTTTTATTTTTATTTACTTTGCTATCATCATCTATTTCCGCATTTAGATTTAATCATATTCCATATTACACGATCCTAATTAATAGCTAGCCTTATTAGTTACTTTTAGGGATCGCACATCAAATAGATTAAGTGGAGGGATTGGCCCTCTTCCCTCCATAGGGATCGACTATAATCAGCCTTCACAATGTATTACAACAAAGATTGATCGATAGCTCGAGTTCTACTAATCCAATTGGCATGAAACTTGAAGGCTAAGCATAATACAACTTTGAGAAGCTCTCCTATGGATTGCATGGCATTTGGAGGAGTTTGGAGCGATCAACCTCTATCCCTCAATAGGGATCGGTCCTCTTCCCTCTTAGGGATCGCCTGAACCCAACTTTATAGTAAAGATCGATTATTATCACAACATCTACACATCCAATTGACATGAAAATTAGAGTACAAGTTTAAAACAACATGTGGGACACCCTCTAGGGATCTCATTCCAATTGGAAGAAGATGGAATGAATGGCACAACTCCCTTTGGAGGGATCGACTGAAAATATAATTCAAATAACACTACCTCACGGGAAATGTGATATCTCACAATCCGTATTTTGGAATTGCACGAAATTTGTGCAGCAAGTAGCTAACATTATAGGCCACCCCTTATATGGATTGCATCCCATTTCCACACACTTATGGGGATCGACACAGATCCCTATTGTGGGCCCCAATGGTCTTGGAAATTTTTGGATGGCCTTGTTTTTGTCTTCCACACCTTCTGCTGAAATTTCAGTGTGATCTATGTAAGTTTTCCCCTATAAATATGGCAGACATGGCGTCAGAAAATGGATCTTTAAGAGCTTTGGATTTCGAATTGTAATAGTAAACAATATAGTAAAAAAGAAATATTCCGGAGTGGACATAGGCCGGAGTTAGCCGAACTACTATAAATCTTGTCTCTATTTACTTGCTTTCATTTTTAGTTTATTTTTTCCTCATATTGTATTCTCTACATTGGATATTATATGAGATCTGTGACTGGATATTGGTGCTTTCATATAACTGAGCGTTGGTGACAAAATTTTGCGGCCAACAGGATAAATTTTTAATATTGAAATTGTTATTTTAAAATGAGATTTTGCAATTAATAGTTTATTTCAATATTAATAGAAATGGTACAAAATATTTCAATATGTACATAAATGAGAATTTTTAACTAGTTGCATTGGTTTTGGGAAATTTGGAAAAAAATCTAATTATGATAAATAAAATATTGTTTAGAGTAAATTGGTGCTTTATGAGTGGTAAACAAAATACAAATTAGTAACACTTCTCTTAGAAATTAGTAATACTTTTTTTGGGTTATAGGATATTCTCTTGGCTCATGTAGGGGTGATTAGTAAAGATAAAATGAGAATACACGTATACTTCCTTCTCATTTTTTCTCTTCGGCTAAAACCCGAACCCATCTTCTTTTATCTTAAAACCCTAGAAATCAAATTAAATTACCAAATCAACATTAAATCAAGGAGCATTTGTATACTAATTAAAGAATACAATTAAGGTAATCTCCTCCAACCTCTATTATATTTATTGATGCTTTAATCTTGGACCATCATAAAATTCTAGGAGAACCTCCAATGATAAAGGGTAACACTGGGGGAAAATGATCCCTAGAGTTAGCAAGCAGAAATCCTTCTCCATTTCTTCTCCACTCCAGCTTGAACCTTTTGGTGGGTTTTCACCTCAACTTGTATTGAATCTTTTATGTTACTATCTTGTAAGTCCCTTTCTTTGGTTTAGGTTTGTCTGCTCTTGTTATTGCTTCCAAGGAGAAAGAAGTTATAAATGAAGCTCTCAGAAGAAAGGGGGTAAAGATGAAGTCCCCGCCTTATCCCAGTCAAGCTAACTTGTTCCTATTGAGGACTCCATTGTTAAAGCAATTGAGGCGATAAAAAGGAAAGCGAGCGATCTTGTTGATATTCAATCTCGTCCCTAAATAAGGTGTCCAAGCTTATGTGTGATTATACTCATTTTTTGGGCTAAGGGGCACATGTAATTCAAGTCCTGATGTTGCAAATTTGGATTATCCTTGTCATAAAGTTCAAAAGAAGAATATGAGGATCTCCTGAGTCCTTAAGTATTCCCCTTCCTACTTCTCTAACAACCATTAGTCACTTATGTGTTGATCTTGGTCTATTTCTTTCTCAAAATGATCCTCTTCCTTTAGAGGTTCAGGCCTAGTCTCCTATTGCAAGTTTTGATTAACTTCTTCGCTTAGTTGCTCAATCTCCTTCTTTGACATCGCTTGTACCATCGCATCCTTCATCTTATTCAAAAGACCATCATAGTGTCATTCTTAAGCAGCTTTTATTGGTATGCATTCTTCACTATTTGAATAATCTAATCTTTTAGCTCTATATGTCCTATTCTAATTAATGTTTGCTACTCATTTTTGATGGCCAAGCATATGTTCTTTCTCTAAGAGGCATCTCAAAGACCTTCTAATGCAGTGGTCGGGCTTAAGGACAAATCTCCTTGCTTAATAACTACATGATTTACTTCATTATAGCAAGAGATGAAACTATTGCCATTTCTGATAAAGAGAAGAGGGATAAACAATTATTATAGGAAAAAGAGAAAAAAATTAAAAGCAGATCTAGAAAAGGCCAACAAGTTAGAAGCAGATCTTGAAAAGGCCAACAAAGAGAAGGCCGAGTTAGCTGTTAAAAACAAATCTTCAAAGGATATGCTAAAAAGGAAGAACGACATCTTGGCCTACTTGACCAATATCATTAGAAATACATAGGATAAAGTTTTCTTTTTTCTCAATAATGCTCTCGCCACTATCACTAAAAAGTGCCATGAGAATGCTTTGTTCATGCCATATGCTTATAACATTCAAAGGTGCCCAGACCTAGACTTTCTATCCCTCTCGTATTGGAATGAAATTTTTTAAAGAAAGTTTAGCCTTATATTTAGGAAAGCTAAGGGGCACTTCATGAAGAGTTTCCTACCGAGGAAAAGGTCAATGCTAGAAAGTTGCTAACCTTTGACGACCCTTCAATTGATGAGGAGACAAAATTTGATGGAGAAGAAGATGATGATCATGACAATGATAATAATGATGGCAATAATGATGATGGTGGTGGTGATGGAAAACAAAAAGGTTACTTCAGGTCTAAAATATGGGGGGAATGGATCAGGTGATCCTAACTTAGACTTATCTGCCCATTTGGTAGGCTTTACTAAATTTCCAGACCCTCAAGATACTACAAAGAAGAACTCTTCCCTAAAAGATAGTACTCCTCTCAACCACCATGAAAAGGAAAGACTCAAGCCCCAACTTCTCAAGTATGGAATTCGTTATGTAAATGCTTAAGACTATCTTCTAGCTTTCAATTAATAAGCTTATTATTTTAAGTTAAGGAAAAAGAATAAATATTATTATGATACTCTTTACGAAAAGAGTCAAAGGATAATGACACAAATTTTGAGTAACATTATTTAGGACATTTAGTTAGATAAATAAAATAAAATAATATAGATGGTTAAGGAGTTGAGATTTGTTAACTAATAAGGGGGCCGTGCCTTAAATAATATAAACAAAGGAGAACTAAAAAGAAGAAAGTAGAAGGAATATGATAAGTGCAAAATAGGAATAAACTATGTTCTTATACCCTAAACCCTTTTTACCTTCATTTCTTATTCATTTTAAAATTTTGCAGACAAAACTAAAACACTAAAAAGCTTGGCCAGACACCATTAAGGGAAATCAAAAGGAAGATAAGCAAGGATTCAAGTAGGAAGCTTAAGCAAATCAATCAAAGGGTAAATCTTAATCTTCTTAACCCCAAGCTAAGTGAGTAGTGATCTTACATCTCATTTTAACTGATTTCGGTTTCTATTTAAGATCCGAATTGATTTTTTAAGTAATATGCCATGACATGATTGTTTAAATGGATAAATAGCTTGTTGATGATTTATATTGTTTCATATAGGTTTAATGATAGGTTTTGATTTGTAAATCTATTAAATGACATTCAAATGACTTGTGTTTTTTATATATGGTCGAAAGCATTATTTATGAAGTAGGTTTCAAGTTTCATAATTTTCTAAGCTATGGTGGATTTATTATGATTTTTTATGGAAGAAAATAGCCAATATTGGGTTTAAATTAATTACGACAATTATATATGGATTTTGGGTCTAAAATTTAAATATGTTAGAAAAATTATTAGAAGTGAATTACGGTAATTTTTGGGGAATTTTCCTAAGTATTTTACTAGGAATATAAAATTATTTAAGGTATCAAACTTAAATGTTTTATACGTTTTATCAAAGAGAAGGGCTATTTGTTAAGCGTTTTAGTTTGATGATTTCTGAATCGGCAACATTTTTGGAAAAGGATTTTTGATAAAGAAATGGTAACCAATTGTATCTTGACAAATAAGGCAAGTTAGTTGAAAAACAATTACTTTTAAAAACTACAAAACAGTTTTGCTTAAATTTCCTACTTTGCCACTTCCATTAATAGCTTTCGACACCATACCTTTGCCCATGACCAAGTCGAAACCAATGCACAAGGTATAAACTATTGATACGTAGTGAAGTGGAGAAAGGAGAAAGGTATAGCGTCGAAATCAAGCTTTCGAAGAGGTAGAATTACTCTTATTAACTTTGCACTATTTCTACTTAATAAGGATGCTTTCGAAGGGATTATATTAGCTTTCGACTTAATCAATTTGCCTTTGTTTTAGAAAAAGAGCTTTCGAAAGGGTTCTTCTTTTGTTTTAAAAGAAGTTTTCAAAAGAATAGCTTTGAATATATTTGAAACCTAGCTGTCGCATTCTACCTTTCGACCTAGTTAAGGCCATTTTTCTTTATAGCCTTTAAACAATGGTTTCGAAAGGGTGCATTCACCTTCTAACTTTAAAGCCGCTTCTCCATGCTTTTGAAAGGGTTGGTTTCGAAACCATGCCTATTGGCGTCAAAATTGGCCACTAACACCCAATTATAAGTGAAAACACCATATCCAATCGCAGATAGAGTATATGTAGAGATTATAATATGAAGAATAACCAAAATTAAAATGAAAGCAAGTAAAAGAGAGAAAAGATTTATAGTGGTTCGGCTAACACCGGCCTATGTCCACTCTAGAAAAATCTTTTTTATTATCAGAAATTTGATTACAGTTACAATATGGAATTCCTGAATAAAAATTGCAGAGTAGCCTCTAGGTGGAACATGAAGAGAAACAAAATGAAGATACCGAGCGCCATTTTTTGAAGTCATACTTGCTTTATTTATAGGCGAAACTCCGGCTACAAGGCCTCCTCACCTACATAGGCCCACCACAGCGACCGTCGAGCCCAACTCGTCCATCTGTGCCTACCTGAAGTAGATAACATGCCAACCCAAAGTAGATAATATGCTGACCCGAAGCAACCTTGATGCTGACCTGAAGTAATCTTGATGTTGACCCAAAGTGTATCTATAGTCGACCGAAGTAACAAGTACGCCGACCCTAAATGAACTCTCCTCTGCCAACCCAAAGTGGAGATAGTGCCGACTCGAAACATTTCCATATGCCAACCCGTAGTCCATCCTGAGCCGACCCCTTTAAGTGATGCAATCTCCACCCTATGCCGACCCGATGCCATGCTTGTGCCGACCCGATGCCATGCTTGTGCCGACCCGATGCCATGCTTGTGCCGACCCGAATCCAAACTATAACCGACCCAAAGCACTTCCACATGCCGACCCCATATCTCCCCGTCGATCTGAAGTTCCCACACCGACCTGGAGCAGACTTGTAGCCGATCCGAAGTGATGTCGACCCGAAGTTGTATGCCGAACCCAAAGTTGTATGCCGATCCGAAGTATTTCCAACATTAACCTGATGTAGATGCCGATTTGACCCAAAGCAAGAGCAATGCCGACCCCACCGAAGTTCATCTTATTATGACCCGGAGCAAACACTTTCCTGACCCGAAGCAATCCCTATGGCAACTCGAAGTAGACCCTATGCTAACTCGAAGCAACTCATATCTTGCCAAAATCCATATTCCAAGTACCCTGTGTCATTTATCCATCGACCATACCCAATCCTGACTTCATATTCATATTTATTATTCATAATTGATCATCCATCCACCTATTCGAACAAAACCCATAATATTCTAGCCTCAATAACCGTGCAGTCCATTGAAAATCTGCCTGTATACGGCGTTGCCAAAAGGTGGGTTAACACTTGCCCCGCAAAACATACCTTTCTATTAGAAGGCATGTTTTGAGTTGCCATAAGTCCAAAATTCAAAGTCCATAGTCCATTGGTCGCCATATCATCATCCAACCTTGAATCCAATCCATTGCCAATCCAATTCCTTAATCTCTCTGGATCGTTAGCAAAATCCATGACTGTTCTGAGTCGATATCCAATTTTGAATCCATTCCAAATCCATTTACCAAATCCATGATCTCTCTGGATCGTTTTATCCAAGTCCGGGACATCTCCGAGTCCATATCCAATTCCAGTACCATGCCGGGTCCATATCCAAATCCGATACCTCTCCGGGTCCAAACTTGAAGCCGAAATCTCTCCGGGCCCATATCCAAATCCTTAGACTTCTCCAGGTATTTTATCCTACTCCGGCCTTGATTCTCCGATCAAGGAGTTAATCCATGGGGTATCCTACTCTGCCTCGATCCCCAGCCGAGAACTTAATTCGTGAATATCCTTCTTCACCCTCAACTCTCCGATCGTAGACTTAATTCTTGGGGTATCCTACTCCGACCTCGATCCTCAATCGAGGACTTAATCCGTGAATATCCTTCTCCGGCCTCGACTCTTCGGTCGACGACTTAATTCGTGGGTTATCCTACTCCGGCCTCGATCCTTAACCGTGGAATTAATTCGTGAATATCCTTCTCCAGCCTTGACTCTCCAATCGAGGACTTAATCCATGGGGTAACCTACTTTGGCCTTAATCCCCAGTCGAGGACTTAATCCATGTTCAGTTCATCCTATCACTCTCCGGAGAAGGGACTCGTAACTCGAGGTTATTGCCCCGTCTCTCCGGTCAGGGTCGTAACCATAACCTATGTTATTTATTACGTTAATCCAAATCAAATCATTATAGAGTTAAATTGATGAGATACAAAATAAAATTCCGTATAACCAAGGAAACTAAATAGCCGCAAAACCAAAAAACAGATCAAAGTTTGCAGAAAATAGAAAAAACAAGATTATATAAACCCAAGCACCACGGTTCATCGTCATCTTAGAGCATGCCTAGAGACCATCCTTGATCCCGTACATGTATAAGTGACTTAGCTGTATTACTTTGGGGTTTATTACCTATTCCATTCTATAAATCCAATTAGCTAATAACAAGTTGACGTCGATGCCTTAACCCGTGCCATTTTTGTTGAGGTTGGCGGTGGTTGCTCATGTTCCACTGCTGCAACTTGATTCCTTATATATTGTTGCAAATGACCATTCCTCACATGTTCCTCAATGATATCCTTCAAATGCCTACAGTCATTCATGTTGTGCCCATCCAACTTATGGAATAGGCAATGCTTTCCTGATGCCCGCTCGTATTTGGAGGGTTCTCTTTTTGCCGGCCTTCGATACTGGAGGCACCCTCGAGTATCCAAATAGATCCTTTCTAGAGTTTCATTCAAATCCGTGTAAGAAGATAATTTTTTTTCTCTCCATTTCCTTTTTGATGTATTACTGCTATCATTCATTTTTTGTTTACCTTTATCGTTCTTATTTACATCTCCTGACGATCCTCCAGTTTGCACAGCATTCATCATTTGTTTATTTGCTCATGTGTCTTCCTATCGTAGGAACCTTTTTTGCTTCATGGTAAAACTCCCCTAAATCCATAGGTGGCTTCCATGCTAGCGAATCCTTGAACTCTGTGCCATCAACGATGCCAAATAAAACCGCCATCAAAAACATGGATGGATATGGACGATCCACTGATGCCGTGCAGCATTAAACCATGTTATAAAACTTCTCATAGACTCTTTGGTCCTCTGCTTTAGTGTTGTCAAACTCATCACATTCTTAGGTCTCGAGACGTGAACTCTAAACGATCTCATAAATCCTTCGATCAATTCCGTCCACATACCAATAGAGCTGCTTTCCAATTGTCTATACCATAGTGCCACTATATCCATCAAACACAAAGTGAAGCACCATGCCATAACCTCCTCTGATGCCCCAGTACTTCCATATGCCTCATGTGCCTTGCCAGATGAACAACGAGATTCGTCCTTCTATTATATATCTTCAATGTTGGTAGTTTGAATTCCGGTGGATTCCTAGCTTGCCTAATTGTAGGACCAAAGGGGATCCTATTCACATCCTCCACATCCCTATTTACCAATCCCACTCTCATGCCCCGTCTGATCATTTCCGCCAACCTATCGTTATCATCGATTGATAGTCTTTGTCCGTTGTCTCCAACCTGCCCCTCGAGTCCACAAGGGATCATAAAACCTGCCCTTGTAGACGGGCGTCCATATCTTGATCAATTCCAAACTGCCTAGCACTGTCTGATATCCTGCCTGGAATCGAGCCAATATGATCTGGGGGCATGCCTCAAGTGTGGAACGATCAGGGTAGCTCTCGGTGGTTCCACTCTATCCCGCATCCTGTTCGCTTTGTTTCCTTGGTTCTGATTCTGAACTTCCTATATTCCTACTGCTTGAGCTTCAGTATCCGCATTTCCAGCATTTCCTACAGCTCTATTCCCTTGTTTTTGTGTTCTAACTTGTCCAATCTGTCAGAATAAATTCTTCATCATTTCCTCCTGCCTTTTTGAGCAGCCTTTCCTGCATAGCATCCATCATAACTTTCATCTCATCTCTGGTAAAGAATATTGAGGCCTGATTAGCTCCTAAGGAAGCCTCCTGACTTCCTTCTGATGGCTCTTCTCTGTTCCCTATCTCCTTATTGATTGCCTAGCCATTGCTTCCCAAGTCCGAGTTTGCAAGCTTTCAAATACAAGATCCGAACTTCCAAATCCCCGAGTGCTATCTTTACAGATAGAGCACATGTAGAGAAAATAATATGAAGAATAATCAAAATTAAAATGAAAGCAAGTAAAAGGGGGACAAGATTTATAGTGGTTCGGCTAAACTGACCTACGACTACTCCAAACGACCTTTTTATTATCAGAAATTTGGTTATAGTTACAATCTGGAATTCCTGAATAAAAATGGCAGAGTAGCCTCTAAGTGGAAGATGAAGAGAGCAAAATAAAGATCCCGAGTGCCTTTTTCGAAGCCATACCTGCTGTATTGATAGACGAAACTCCGGTTACAAGGCCTCCTCACCTACATGGGTCCACCATAGCGACCGAAGAGCCCAACTCGTCCATCTACGCCGACTTGAAGTAGATAACATGCCAACCCAAAGAAACCTTGATGTTGACTCGAAGTAATCTTGATGCCGACCCGAAGTAGATTTGTAGCCGACCCGAAGTAACAAATACCCCTACCCTAAATGAACTCTCCTCCACCGACCCGACCGCCAACCCGAAGTGGAGAGAGTGCTGGCTCGAAGAATTGCCATATGATAACCTAAATTCCATCCTATAGCTAACCTCTTGAACTGATGAAACCTCCACCCTATGCCGACTTGACGCCATGCTTGTGTCGACCCGAAGCCAAATTATAGCCAACCCGAAGAACTTCCACATGCTGACCCATATCTCCTTGCCGGCCTGAAGTTCCCACACCGACCCAGAGTAGACTTATATCTGATGCGAAGTGATGCCGACCCGAAGTTGTATGCTAACCCCAAAGTTGTATGCCGACCTCAAAGTTGTATGCCGACCCCAAAGTTGTATGCTGACCAAAAGTATTTCCAACACAAACCCAAAGTAGATGACGATCCAACTTGAAGCAAGAGCAATGCTGACCCCACCGAAGTCCATCCTATTATAACATAGAGCAAACCCTTTCCTAACCCGAAGCAATCCCTTTGGCGACTCGAAGTAGACCCTATGCTAACTTGAAGCAACTCATTTCTTGCCAAAATCCATATTCCAAGTACCTTTCGTCGTTTATCCATCGACCAAGCCCAATCCCGACTTCAATTCATATTTATTATCCATAATTTATCATCCATCCATCTACTCAAACCAAACCGATAACATTCTAGCCTCAATAACCAAGAGTCCATTGAGTTAAATTCGCATGTATACGGCTTTATCAAAAGGCGGGTTAACAATCCCCTTTCTTTTAATTAGGATCAATTCTTTCGTCCCAGTTATTTACGACCCTTAGTTATATTAAAAGTTAAATCCAAATTTTTTGAAAGGAATGATTTTGAAGCAATGTTCCACAAACTTTTACTTGAACCCAATACTTTCGAAATGTTTGTTTTGAGCGAAGATCTGCAATATTTTTGAAAGGGTTGTTTTGAGTATTTGAATGGAGGGTTTCCAATGCTTTCGAAAGACAAGTTTAATGGTTGCGAAAGAGGATGTCTATGGTTTAAATAATGATTTCAAAACGTCTAT
The DNA here is from genome assembly GCA_030765085.1 of Allium cepa. Taxonomy (NCBI): domain Eukaryota; kingdom Viridiplantae; phylum Streptophyta; class Magnoliopsida; order Asparagales; family Amaryllidaceae; genus Allium; species Allium cepa. The sequence goes on from CM060945.1 coordinate 505,056,838, forward strand.
TTACAAAGGTTTCAAAAGGTATGTTTTGTCCTTTCGTCCTAATGTTTCAAGGTATAGTAGTTAACTTACTTTATAAGGGGTATTTCAATAGATTTGAAAGGGTTTGTTTAAAGATTTTAAACAAAAATTTCGAAGGGTTTACCTGGCCTAAATTCTTTTATGTTAAAAAGGGTTTTAACTTACTTTAGAGGGATAGATAATCCCATCGATTCGATTTTATCAACATTGTTTTATGTGAAGTATATACATATATATCTTGGTATAAGTATTTTGAGTAAAGCAACGTATAAGATTTTTTTATTTTATAAAGATACAGTTTCAACTGTAAATTATTTACAAAGATTTTTTGTTAGGAAAAGAAATTTGAATAGGGTTGTAAACCCTAAGTATATGATAGAAAATGAAATAGGAATAGGGTAGTTAACCCTAAGTTTATGATTCAGATATTAGAAGACTAGATTGGACCGATGTAGGGCCACACCCTATACTTTAGCTATTAGCCCCTAGCTAAAATAAGTCCAAAATTCCAGTGTGTAGGGCTTTGTCAAAGGTAGGACTAAAATGTAGTTACACACAGAAGAGAATATACAGAGTAAAGACGGGTTATTGGTGAGATCGCAAAACCATTAGGTTCAGTTGACCCTAGAAAAGGAAAGTTAAGGGCGGTCAGCCCAGTATTATATCTAATCGAAATTAGATTATTGAGTATTTCTGGTAGGCTCAAGTCAGCCAATGTTTAATAGTTAGCCAGATAAAACTGGACAAATAACCCATTGATTCCTGTTTATTTTTCATATATGTATTTTCTATTACTATTTTAATCAATTTGATTGTAGGATTTTGATTTGCACAAGATATGTTTTAAAGGGTTATTATGAGGGGAAACCCGTTTTTCTAAACGGCATGCTCTCAATTAATATCAGTAAATCGAGATGTAATAGTATTATTCACATCAAGCTTTATGTCTAACTCGAAGTTTATGTTTTTCCCTTAAACTCTCGTGTGCTCAAAATTTAATTAGAGTAGATTGAGAGTTAAGGTTTTTCAGGTTTAGTAGGTTGGATGAATAAGCTTTCGAAGACGTGAAGGAGGCGAAGTTTGCTATGTAGAGCTTATTAGTTTTATTTCCGCTGTGATGTAATTTTGACTGATAGGTCTATTTTGTCTCTGATCATCCAAAGGGGAATCTTCATATTCCTCTCTTGGCATAATTTGTAATGATTATATTTGATCAAAACCTAGGGATTCGTTTGGGATTATGTAACCGAATATGAAATATTGATTTGAAATGTAATTAGAAAAGTTGTTTTGAAATCTGTGATAATTTTATTTCATATTTATATGCTTCTGATATTCTGGTTACCATTAACGTTACTGTATTTTATCACCAGAAGTTAATACTATAGATGATCACAGCATCTGTAGCTCTTAGCTTCGGGCCTCAAGATAGGAGATGTTACGCAAAGAGCGGTGTGTCGATTGCATATAGAAGTTAACAGACTAACTGAAGAACTTAACAAACTTTCTGAAAAATACAAGCATCTTTTTACTATGCTATATAGTTAAAGTTCTTTAAGGAAAAACAAGTTGTCGCTCGCTTGAAACGAGCATGCCTTTACCGGGATAGGATTACAAGAGAGAATGCAGATTTTAATGAAGTTATTTTGGATGGTTATTGACGATATGCAGGCCCTAGTAGAGTTCCTTTATAAGATTTATTTAGGAACATCCTCACTGATTTTTCTTTCTTAAGGGAAAAAAGAAGGGGCTTGCTTATACGTCTCTATAAAGGATACTTAGATGATCATAAAAGTGGCCCTCATCCTGGAGCTTGTTAGAATCTTCCTAGGTTTGCTACCATTCCCCTTTCTCCTAATACTCTTCCTCCCGAGAAGATCAAGTATAGTAAAGAGAGATTTATTTTAGAATTTTATGAGGGATCAATATTTTATGAACCCAAATGATTGTATGATTGTAATGTGTAATTCAAGTAGCTTATAATCCTTTTCACTTTTGTCTCTTTGTTCTTAGTTTATTTTTCATATATTATACAGATTAAGGAATCTTTAGGTAGCCCTATTCCTATGGAACACTTGCGTAAATTTATTAGGTTAAAGAGTGATTTTAAAGAGAAGTCCTTAACTCTTAGAACATTTTAATTAGCAAAACATTGTATTCCTAGAGATCCACGTGAAGTTTATATTTCCCTTATTTTCATTTTGATTTCTTGGGTGATGAAAAGGATAAACTACTTAATGAAATTTAAACTAATCGTGCTAAATTGCTATGCGGTCAAACTAACCCTCCAATTGGAAAATGGGACTATCGTCAATTCCCTCCGGTTAATACCTTGAAAGTGATTATAGTTTCTTTTGATTCCGCCCTCACCTTGTCTGTTCGATCATTGAAAAGGCCAAAACTGTTGTTTCAAAATTTTAACAATTAGATGTATATGGAAAGTTGTAAGCCTTTATTATTTAGTAAAGGAAATACTTTCTTTATATTGATTTTCTTTCCTATTTATGTGTTAGGAAAAACATTTGACACTTGCTCTAGCGGTACATATGTTCTTACGCGATTTGATTCTATTAAAGACAAGTTCAGAGCAGAATTCGAGAAGAAACTTTCTTCTCAAGGTACTTCAGCTTTGCAATTTTCAAACAATCCAGACACGTAAAAATGGCATGACAAGCATTGTAAACTAAGGTCAATATTCAGAAATTTTAGAGAAATGACTTCTCACTTTGAAAAAAAATAAAGAAAAAGATGGAAGAATCCAGGAGCTGAAAAGAAAGATAGACATAGTCATCTGAACTGGAACTTCTGTCCAAATCATTCAGCTGATGCGAAAATTGCACAATTGCACCAAAGCACAATGGATATTGAGGTGGAGTTATTAAAAATTAAAGAAAATTGAAAATCCTTGGAACTTATGGCGAGCAGAGGCGATTCCAGCCTTCCTACTCCTTTAGTTGGGCAAGAAAATTTTTGCGCTCTATTAAACCCTCCTTCAGGCTTGGATGATAATAAAATTGCCAATTAGAGTCGAAGAGTTAGATTTTAATGCATTCAATTTTGAACAAACAACGGGAGGATAAAGTTTTTTCTCATATTAATGCTTATGAAGCAAAAGTTGAGAGACTTGAGCATGAAAAACGCACTTCTGACCAAGAGGCTGAGAAATTGAAAGGCAAAATCATGATTTAAAGGGGGCGAATGAGACACTCGATCATGCATTAATTGTTGAGATTGCTTCGATTAATGATTCAAATACTATTCGACATAAGGAGAGGAAGCTTAAATAGATTTTAAATTTGGCGACACATCGTATTACTGTTTCTTCTTCAGTTGCAAAAGACTTAAGGAAACTTGCTCAAGGTTTTGACTGTCAATATAGATTTGTAATCTTTTAATTAGACACACTTGTTATCCAATCTTTTATACCTATAACTTTTGTACATAATATATTAAATGATAAATAAATTTGTATTTAAATCATGTTACCTTGAATGTACCATATGCATTCTCTTTTGAATTTGCTGAATCACTTAAGATGCATAGCTTGCTTCAACGTTTTAATATGATATGTAGCTTTAGCTTGAGTATTGATTTGCCTCTGGAATTGTTTGACAGTTGATATCTTACTTTAAGGTACGAACATCTTCAACTTTTTTTTTGGTCTTTTATAGAATCATGAATGGAGAACCATCTGGCAGAATAATGTCTCTTGAATAGAAGACCAGAAAATCATCCTAGCAGTAATAGAAGACCAAAAAATTCATCTGGCAATGATATTTTTTTTCCTTGACCACGATAGCTTATATTTGATTGATCTTCCTCTAGAAAATTGCTTGCTTTTTGTAGAGAAAATCGCTCATTTTTTATTGGTCTTCCTCTAGAAGATTGCTTTTGTCCATTCTATTGGATGGAGTTCAATTGTCTCAATTGATTTTTTGTCACCGTCTTAGGTGATGATTTTGATTGGATCTTTTATTACCACAATAGGTAATGGATCTTGATTAGATTTGATTATCACAATTGGTAATGGATCTTGATTAGGTTTGATTACCACAATTGGTAATGGTTCTGGATGAATCTCCAGCTATTTAGGTAACGGATTTTGATTGATTCTTTGGCACCATCTTAGGTAACGATCTCAACTTGGAACTAACCCTTTATCATCGTCTTAAGTGATGATTTAGGTCTTTCCTCCAATGCGTTTGGTTAGCTATCTCAAGCAAAAACAAAGATATAACCGACCTCCCTCTAGGAGGCGCTTCAGTTAGGCCTTATAGGCGATATTGAAGGTAGATTCGATGCTTTGGCCATGCCATCTTAGGTGGGCCCAAAGGCTTACTCCATCCTTCTTCTAGGAGGCGCTCTGACCAAGCCACATAGGCAGGATAAAAGGCTTGCAATTTATTTGGGCAAGCCATTTCTAGGGGGACCAAAGGCTTACGCTAACCTTCCTCTAGGAGGTGCTTTGACCAGGCCATCTTAGCTGGGACAATGGATTTTTCCTTTATTTAAGGAGAGTCTTACTCCTTTTCATGGTTGACTCTATAGACGCACTTATCTTATTTGAAGAATATTCCTTCATTATTGACTTATTTAATATCTCCTTACAAATTCTTTAAGCTTTCCTCGTCATAGTAAATTGTTGATCATCCTTTCCAAGCTTCGATATTGATTAGTGTTGACGCCATTTGAGTTGTGATAATGACAGTATAGTCCTCCGAGATTTAGTTCATTCTTTGGTCATTTCTATTGAGATAGCCAATAGTTTAGTTTTTCTTTGGTTGGGAGGTAAATTTTCTTATAAGAAGTGGTTAGAAAATAATTCCTAGAAAGCCGTGAACTTTTGGAGAATGATTCCTTCGATTTCCCCTTAGCTTTTTTGTTGTATGTGACAGGCTCTTTAGCTTTTGCAATAAATTTTCTCTTTAAAGGACTTTGAGACTCATTCGATCCATGGGAGTGGTTAAGCCCATTCTTCCATTTTTGAGCAAATCAATCAAGTCCTTTGTTATTTCTCTTTTAAAGATCTTGAAATTGAATCCTCTTTCTCATTTCCATGAAGATGTTATTTTTTATAATCTTTCTTTCTTAAAGTAAAGATTGTTATGGGCTCTATGTGAAATGGGTTTAAGCTCCATTTTTCCGGATCATAATAAGCTACCCGTCTTCTTTTATCTTCCATGATTTGTAACGTCGCAAACCTTAATACTTGCGCCTTATGAAGTCGAGGATCGTTAGTGATTTTGTAGGTTGTCCTAGCCAATTGAGACTTGGAAGATCCTTGTTTAGGGATTTTTTAACACTTAATTGACATGACTAAGCATAGCTTAGTTGATGTGATTAAGTGGTGCTAAATATCAAGGGTATGCTAGCTTAGAATGATTCCTTAACGGGATATGCTTGGTGGGGATAAATTCTTTAAGTCCTATATGTGTAGGTTAAGATTTATCTCCCCTGTGGGTAAAGTGGAGACGGAGGTTTGAGCCCTCCTTTTAGAGCTAAAATGTTAATGAATTTCTTCGGTGACACTCAAAAACTATAGGGAGAATAAAATTTGGTTGAACAGAGTCCTTAGTATCCAAGGATAATTTTCTAGGATGGCATGTGTCCTATGTTAAATCCATATTATCTTCAAAATCGTTAATGTTTAGAAATTCGAAACTAGTTATGATCAAGTCACAAATATTTGAGAATTCAGAACAAATCACAATTTAGGAAGTCTTCCTTAATATGCTGTAGAGTTTTCGAATATCCAAATCCTTATTTGCCAAAGTCACTAGAGTACGGAATGTTCAATTGTTATGCCAATGATCTTGATAATCATAAATCAAGAATCTTGTCTCTTAATTCAATATATTTTGCAATTGTACATGTGCAAACCCTTATTTGTAGTAAGGTTTGCAAGGTTACAATTAGCACTAAAATCCCCAAATCAATAGGGTTATAAAGTTTAAAAAGTTAAAAGCAAGATAAGAATTGATCGCTCCTTCCTCCATGACCCTAGGTCCATATTTATAGGGGTTGAAGGGTGTGGCATTATTGCCATGTGTCAATTCAGCATGCTTGACCTTCATCATCAATCATCTCAATGGTGCTGGCGCTATGCTCTATTTTGATGATCTTCGGCATCATGCTTTGACACTTGAAGCCTATATCTGCCTTATTCTAATGATGGCGGCATCCATGGAGCACTATAAATTTTGTGAATACTGATTACCTTTGACATCTATGCCGACCAAATGACTTGTGACATTCCCTGAGATATGGCATCTCAATCACACAGCCACACTCCAATATCCTTAGTTTAATAGGCGATATGCGACATGCTCCTCATATTGTGAGCAAGTGGCATCCATAGGCATTTTGTTCCTTCAAGTACAAAATCTCCCAATCTATTAGTATTCGAAATTGATAGAGTTATGGGTATGCCCTAGGGGCAATCATGTAATTTTTTTTACATATATCTAACTCGTTAACCAATCTTGTTCGAAATAAAAGGTATTTTCTTCCTATTATGTACTTGATATAATGTGGTTATATTAATTAATTAACTTAATTAAAAGTATATTTAATAGAAAAATTCATAAATGGTGTATTTTGTGATAGTAGTTACAAAGTGTTGTAAACGTGAGTAATTTATCACTACGAAACAAATATACCATTTTAAATATTCCTAGTCAAGATGCATCGAGACTGGATATCGATGTATCCGTTGAGACTGGAGAACGTAACGCACTCCAAATGTTTGGCAGTGTATTACTCATGATTGCTGGGGGAATTTAGGGGTTATGTATTAATAGTTATTGGATAACTATGGAGTGACTCACTCGATAGTTTTCTGTTGGTTAATATAACTAAGATCAAACAGAAAATATCGATGTGATTGATTTACACAGTTCTCTTGACTTTAGAATACTATGGGTCTTCAGTATGAAAGCTCTGATTTAATTATAGCCAAATCATGGCCTGACGTCCATCGAGTGACTATAGTTGGGTCTAGTGGAAGTATTGGAAGTGAAGCACTATTCATGAGAGGATTCGTCTCCTCGGTTATATGCAGTTAGTGTCACAGTCAACTCAAGTCAACTCAAAGTCAAAGTCTTTGGCCAGAGCATTTCGGTTAATAATAATTATTATCATTGAACCAAGAATTTTGTATTTAGACTATAAAGTTGAATGTGGATGAGATTGGAATTTTGACCATTACCAAATTTAATAAGTCCAAAGTGATATAGTTTTGACGAAGACAATTGGTATAAACAAATGTCGCAATCGGGTAATGCTTATTAAACTAATATTGCATTTACCGAAAATGAGTAAGCGACAAATTTGGCCATAATGTCACACCACCTACAAAGTGACATGTGAACGTTAACATTAGGATAGTTCGATGTTAATCGCTAACCAAATTTACACCCAAGAGTTACACAGCCGAAATGATGAATTCCCTTAAGACCAAACGATTTAATTAGTTTATAATTGTTATAAAGTAATTACATTAATTAATATTTATGAAATATTAATTATAAAATTTGAATATGTTTTGAGAAATAAATAATGTTATATATATAACAGTTATAAATACATCGATCAATATACAATATCGACAAGTGAATAAATTAGATTTTATTGCATAGCTTTTTGGCTTGGGCTTAGATGGGTTTAAGAACAATCATTAAGGCTGCAAAATTTTGGTTTTGGGAAGGTCTAGAGGTGGCTAAAACATAGGAAGTTGGCTTGGAGATAATGGGTAGAGATAAACTGAGAATAGGTATAAAGGTTTTACTCATTTCTCTCTAATACAACTATGTACATATACATACATACATACATACATACATATATATGCATGTGTGTGTGTTTGTGTGTGTATATGTATGTATGTATGTATATGTATATATGTCTCTAAAAACAATAATTAACCATTTTGGCCACCATTACCTTCTACATTGCTGGTTAAAACATAGCTCTTAATTCACTCCGAAATTCTCAAATATATCTCAAATTAAAATAAAACTATTCGATAGTTAGAGGTCGGTGATCCCGGATTTGCAATCTGACGAATCAAGAATAGTAAAAGGAAGGGAAGTTATTGCTTCAAAGTGGATTCAAGGGCATCACTAGATTGGTAATTTTAATTCATATTGCAGTAATTAAATTATATTCTATGATCCTATAATAAGCAATTTCATATCCGTTTAAATATATTGCTTCTATATGTTTAGTTATGTGAGATTTTGTAAGTAGATGTGGTTGTCACAAATCAATTTGGTTATGTGCATAATTTGTTTATAATACTATATGATTTATGTATAGACATATGTTTTTTACTGTACAAAATAAATTTTTGTCATTGATAATTGTTTTATTTATATTTATTAATAAATTCATGTATATATATTCGTGTATATTTCTCTCTCATAACAGCATATATGCATATATAAGATACATTCGTATATGCATTATTTGTATATAATATGAATTTAACAATTTGAAAATTAATTGTCATACATATATTAATATTTTTAAATTAATATTTTTTGAAATTTTGAATTGCTTATTATACATAAAATAATTATTACAATAAAAATTCAATTTTATATTTTAAAAAATATTATATAATTTCAGAAACATATAAAAAAATTAGTAATTTTTCAATAAAATTTATTATTTTTAATAATTAATATTATATCGAAAAAACTGTTTATGATTTATTAAAAAATAATAATTTAATTGAAAATTCTTCAAAAAATTTCGTAACCTTTCATTCATGATCCTATAATTTATGAAATTTTAAAATTTGAATTTTAATAATATATTACTTTACAAAACTAAGTTAATTATGAATTATAAATAATTTTTAATAATTGATCTCTCTCTTTCTATATACCAGAAGAGCTGAATAAAAATTCAAATAATGTATGTATTGCATTTAAAGTTTCAATTACCATACCATTTTATTTAAAAATAAATTCACAATTTTGCTATGGTACCTGTGTGCTAGAATAGTAGCCAACAATTTGCAAGAATGATTTAATGGTTAACTTATCAAGTCTAGTTGATCTCTTATCTTTCTAGAACTATGTATACCCAAAAAACTTGTAAGCAAATTTGCTCACTTGCCTTTTGGAAAAGATCAATTGAGTTAACCAAAATGTGATTCCATTAATTATTTAAATGGACTGATGCAATCCCCAACATAATAAGATTGAATGATTACTTTCTCAGTAGCACCATGAATTGCCACTACAAAATCAGATGCTTTGCCTTTTGAAAGAGAAAAACTATCTTAACCCAACCATATACTTGTCCAACAATTGCTGAAATGAAAACATAAACAATAAATGAGTTACTTTCCCTTAACAATAAACGAAAAACTACAACAATACCAAGAGCATAAAATAACATAGTAAGCCAAAGAAGAAACAGAATCCTTGAAAGCATACCCTATGAATACTTACTTTTACCCGAAAAATAAAACAGAAAAGATTGAACTTTGAACCCAACAACCCATACAATACATGCTTATATGACAACAAACCACTAACAAATGACTAACCATGAAAACATGATTATATTAGACTCAAAATATCAGCTGAACACAAATTAAACCATCATAACTACTCTTACTACTTACGCATGAATAGGCAAACATAAATTCTAAATATATATTTCATATATGAATTTATCTTCCCCAAAAAGAGAACTCCCTCATATTATTATAAACTTGTCTTCAAGCTTTTCTTTCTTTAGATTCCTCTACCACCTTCATTGCATGTGGATGCAACATCACCATGCTCGCCCCTCGAGTATTTCTTATATATCGCGTTTAGTTTCCCTTCCGTGCAGCAATGTGTCCTTTACACGTCCTTATATCATATCACATATTAAAACAAGCCACTTATTGAATCATTTTTATTTCATAAACAGTGAGAAGGAACATACTTCAACTCAGGCTTAGAAAAGATAGTGTGCCGCCTCTCGATCCACAGTGGCCTTCTGCTAAGAATGCACCGAGCTGCGTACATAGCTGATGCTGCTAGCATCGATGGGCAGTTCATGACAAAAATACCCCTTTAATTTTTTTTGCTTGATTTATGTTTTACTCTTTTTTTTTCAAATTTTCTGTTCATCACCCAGTGGCACTGTGTGATGCCTTGAAGGCACCAAGCGGCGCCATTGCGTGTGAGAGTAATTTTGGGTTTTTTTCCCGACAGGGACAACTCAGCAATTGAGGTGTTTTTCATTATTTTAAAATTCTGCAAGGCTACTCAGCAATTGGCTCTTGCTAATGAAGTTAAAACAGAAATGGCTTAAAATATATTACATCTATTTAATTATCTAAAAACACATGTTTGGAGGATCCAATATAAGAAGCCTTTAATACTACTACACATTTATATACAAAAATAATAATATAGCATACTTGGTATGCAGAAGATGCAACACTAAATTTAAATTATGGAGAACAACATATTGACTTCAAGTGGAACAAATATTGTCCAGTTGGTCTATAGAAGCAGTGCAATCCTCAATCCAAATCAAATGCTTTTTGTATGATGACGTCTAAACGTGTCTCCTCAATTTCTTCCACTACAAGAGTTAATATTGTCATATATTACTAATAGTAATAAAATTATGAACTGTAACCACATAAGCAAATTTTTTGTTAGAAATGACCTAGCAAAATGCCACATAATTAGTCCTTGAGTATTTTCTTGCATAAATAAATTATCTTCAGTGTATACATGTTATACTAATCCATACTTTTTGACTGCAACATTCAGGAAACCAAACACCATTAATACATAAAGGAAGTCTAAACTAATATGAGGAAAAAAACATGAGCCGAACCCACCAATTTATTTCTGCCATTATAATATAACTCAGTATGAAAGTAAGCGTTATGCTTTGTTGCAAATGCAACAAAGCAGTGTGCTCAACTGCAAAATGCAATTGAGCACATCAACTCAGTTGCAAATGCATTTTGCAACCGAGCACTTTAGCTCAGTTACAAATGCAACTGAGCACAGTGCTTAGTTGCATTTGCGCTTGAGTAGTGTGCTTAGTTGTAAGGCAACTGGGCATTGCTCAACTACAAAACGCAATTAAGCAGTAGCGCATCGCTAAATCACACTTGTTGTCCCTTTTAAATTACAGTATTAGTACATTGCAGTATTTATATCAAGCATGATAACTAAGAAATGCAATTTTTTTCTGAAATCAAGCTGTACGTAGTTTTTTATGCGAGGTCTAGAAAGCAAGCTTATAGTTTATGTGAGGTCTATATACGATAATATGAAACACAAAAACATATCAGAAAATATTTAAAGTGAAACATCTTATAGGTTATGATAAGATGCATTGATTCAGGTTTCCACACTGCTTGGATCATTGCTCTATCGATCGTTACTTCCATCAACTTCAGCTCAGTGCAGTTTGCAATGAGTGACTTCGCACCGAGTCGGTTTTAACTCAATGCAACTGCATGGAGTTGAAAACTCAATGCAGTTGTTATAGCGCCCGGTTTTCTGAAAAATTTCCAATGTTAGCTATGGCTACTGATAGGATTCAAGCATTTGAAGAAGTCCAGAATATCTGAATTAAGTTTTGCAGAAAATTATAAAAATAGTCTGCATGTACAGAAATACATGTCATCAATTGTAAGAGAAACAATCGATACAATGGAATCAGATTTAAACAGGCGTTTTCCATTTTTTTAAATCTAATGAAATTGGCAAGGCCCACAAACTCCTAGGCTATGTAATGTGCTTATCTGTTCCTAATTAACTTGTAGATTTGTTGGGAAGATTACAAAATAGATGCATCTACACATTTTCTATTAAGTACTTGTACGATATTCTAATTTTACATGACACCGCACAGTTTTCATATAAACCTTCACATACAAAGTATATACACCAATGTTGACACTGGGCATAATTCACATCAAACAATATAAGTGCTTCATGTATAATAATGTACATAATATAAATATTTTTCACTGCGTACTTCAGACGCAACCTGTGTGCAAAAATGATGAGAAACCAAATAAATTAATACGTAAAAATTATCTGAGGAACAACATAATCAACATATCCCAAAGAACACGATAGGAGCAATCCTATTAGTTTGCCCACAAAAGATGGAACACTAAAGAGTGTGTATAATAATTTATCTTGTTATATTCTATCTTCAATTATAATTTATACTCCACTATAAATCCATCATCTCAAATAATATATTATTCTCTAAACATGTGCAGCTCCATATACATGGACCAAAATATACATTGTTGTAGGATTTTGTACATGGAAATGGTTATTAATATTTAAATATATTACATACCTTAACATGTCCATAGGAAAACGATAGAAAACTGACTGCAAATGTTGATGTAAAGAATGGCTAAGACATCCATGAAGCCCAATACTTTCAAGTAAATGATAATTATGCATGTTTCTTTCAATATTACTTATAGTATAACTGATTAGTGGAAAATATAATAGCTACACAGCAATAACACATTGTTCATAAGTAAAGCAAAATATAATACTCAGGAATGAATCATGTTTTCATCAGAACAAACAATACCAAAACGGTTACCATGAATCTCCCAAGTTCTCTCAACATCTATAGCAAGATTTCAAGCTCTCTCAATGCTATAAACTTTAATTTTGCTAATGAACCAAAATATTTTTGTTTCATTTATAGTTCAATAAAGAAAGAGAAGTAAATAAATAGTGAAAAAAAACCCAAGAAAACAAAAATCGACGATGAAATTTCCCAGTTATGAACATGATATATAGTGGAATTCAGAGGAATGCATTTAACTTGTTTGACTTAATTGGATGCGGTGGAAATTCATCTAGTTTAAGACTTGAATTTGTGACTGTTTCTTTACCTAGATCTCCTTTTCTTCTTTGATAATCTTTAAAATATACCTAAGTACTTTAGAGGCTAAGCCAAACAAATGCCCAGGTTCTTCACAACCTTCATGGATTATTCTTCCTATCTCTCCTAAAGAAATCACATTTTCCAGTATAATTTTCATAAATATGCGACCAAGGAATCTGCAACTCATGGAGCATCTGTAAGTGTATCTTCCAGCTTAGAGAGAACAGATTCAAATTTGTACAAAGGATACATGCATGTTGCAAATCATTACATGACTATTGATGTATAGATTATCTAACACTCAAGCCAAGTGTAATATAATTTAATTAGTTCATCATCAACTTTTATGCTCCTACATTTGAAATTAGTCTATTATAAAAGGCAAAGAAAAATATAACTAAAACAACCATTGTCCGGATTTTTTTTCTTAATAGATGAAAAATAAAGAAAAAGTTCATTAAAATTTTAACTAAGATTCCCAGTAAAAATGATCCAACGTATAATCTGACACACTTCCATCTTTTCACATTTTTAGATGAACAATATAACCTTTTTGTACAATATTTGTCCAAAAGCCAGTGATTTTAATATAGTTTTGTTTATAGTCTTTAAGGTATTCCTGAAAATTTCTCAGCAATTAAAGATTATATCGGTGCTTCAACCTAATTAAGTGTTAAAATAAAAAGTTATTGCGTCATTTAAAAAGCTTCATTATTTAGCACCATATTTAAAAATGAGAAGAGTAGATTATATAAACTATTTATTCCTAATAACATACATGCATGCATGGATTACTGAACGAAAACCTAATATAAAAGTATGTAAGAATAACTGATTGAAAAATGAACATGAACCTTATCCCATGTTGATAACTAAATTTGAGCTGATGTTTTTGTGTAAACTTCACTTGTTTTTGGACGCTTTCGAAATATTCATAGCTAATTGTTGTTCACTCATCGATAATATTCGTCCATGCTTTTTTGCATGGGAGTTCGATCTACTGATCTACTACTACCTCTATTGCTTTATATCTCTCCTAAATAGCTAAATATCACCTATACTTTTTTCATTATGACCATCTTCATATTTACCGTGCTAATTACCATGATTATAAAGCACATTGAAAGTATATAATCTTCGAAATTTAGAGATACATTACTGGGTATCTTAAAGCATTGTTTACTGAAATATGCTAGGTACACATAAATCTTCTCAATTTTTTCCTTTGTTCCCTAAAATTGAGAATTGTATCATTTGAAAAATACACTTAATTCAATAAAAAGGTGATTTTATACTATATCATCCACTACAATAGTAGCAGCAGCAGTTATAATATTTTTAAGTTACATGTAACCCAACTTAAACCTATATACTTCTTTTTTACCACTTAATTGGCTAATTACATATGTTAAGTAGTCTATCAATAAGCATGCTTATTGCTCATGCCATGTCTACTTTAATTTCCAGTTTTTAGTACTTGACCATTGTTTAATTGTACATCTACCTCATCATTTAGATCCCATCCAACTTTTGAGAAATATGTACAGAATAGAAAAAAAACGAATGATAATAATGAGCGGGCAGTGAGTAGCACTGAATGTATGAAACAACAATAGATGGGAAGATAATGAGAACATGATTATATCCATTTATTATTATGTCTGTCTGCTTGATAGTCACACACTACTTCTAGCTAACAAAAACATATGCGTTATAAAATGTAGTTTGAACCACCCACTAATATATTAATGTCATCGTGGCTACTTAACATTATAAAATATATTTTGTTTTCAAGGTATGTTGTATGTGAATTGAGAGTGAACAACAGCTCTAGGTACCTCCCTAGCATTTTATATGGAAATTCATAGACATAAACATATTATATATTTATATATCATCACATAGCCACCAATAGAGTTAATCTCCACTGTTTGATTAGATAATTCATTCAAATGTACATGGGGAAAGATGTATTTGTGTGTAAGACGCAGATTTTCTGTATTTTACTCTGCACAAATTGGTCAAATGTTAAGAATTTTTATCTTTTAAAGGCTAAGCAAAAGCAGTTGTTACCTATTTCAACTCCAATGTAATTAAACTTTATTTTATTTCAAGGCCAGAGTTCATATATTTTTGTGATTAAAACAATGTCATGAGCAAGATAGAGGCTAACATAAACAAAAAAGGAGGGACTTACAATTTAATGATTCATTATCTATTTCTTAGAGCACTCGATTTATTGATATCAACATCCAAGAAAGCTGGCTAACTACCACGGAATCCTAACCGCCTACTCCATCGAAGTCGTCGTCAACGACATCAAGTGCTTCCTCTTAAAAACCGAATTCAAAATCATAATCATCGAAATCTGCACAAAGTTTGGACGTAAAGACCCCCAAATTTCTTCAATTACATGACCGACAATCTTGGTGACTTAACAATCCATCAAGACGACTTCATGTTCAATAAATCCATATCGGGTCTTTGCTAATCATGTTAAATGCTAAAGATGGATGTGATCTTTTTATTGTTACAGAGATGCAATTGATTTTGTGGAGAAATGAATTTTTGAGAGTGTAAAACAACGTAAGTTGGGATGTAGGAAGACGCACAGACTCAAGATTAAAGGGTATTTCGGGAATTCTCAAAAGACATGGTTGAAATCTATTGTTTGAATTTATATTATTAATAGTAAAGATATGTGTATTTTTTTTTGTAAATGTATATATGTTAATTTATTAATGAATATATATATATAACAATTATTAATGAAAAAAATTGATTTTGTATAGTAAACAACATTTGTCTATACACAAATAAAATATTGCAATAAACAAATTATGTACATAACCAAACTGATTTGTGACAACCATATCTACTTACAAAATCTCACTTAACTAAACATATAGTAGCAATATATTTAAAAAAATATGAAATTGCTCATTATAGGATCTGTATCGCCCCAGAATTTCTGTCATGCGAAATTCGAATATTTAATTGATTTTAAATATTCACAAGTTAATTTTATAAGTTGATAACTTATATTCGAATATAATGATTTAATTGGATAATTAAATTGTTAATTTAATATTTGAAATTGCAAATATAATTGAAAATTGAATTTAACGTGAATGAAAATGATTTATAAAGTTGAAATAAATTCTATTTGAATTAGAATGATGTTGGTAAACTTTTAAAATCGAATTAAAAGTTAAATTATAGAAATTGAATATTTTAATATTTAATTAACGTGTAAAAATAGTCATTTTTGATACAGTCTCGGATTTCGACAGAACCGTTTTCATTAAATCCGTAATGTTATATTATTATAAGATTTTAAATTTTGGTGTCAATCGGATTTACGGTTTGTCCGAGGCAAGCTAAAATGCGTAGAAATTTGTTTAAGTAAATTTTAAATCTAAATAAGTCGATTCGAAAACCTACTTTTCAAATATGATCGAATTGACTCTCGATATATATTTCATTGTGCTCGGAATAGGGGTAAAACATTATAAATGCCAGGAGGCACGCTTTGTTTGGAGTTCGAATTTTTTTTCGGGGAATAGTGTCGTGAAATTTTCTATAAAAGGACGTCATTTTTCTGTTTTTATTCAAAAACACTAATCACAAAACCCTAGCTGCCGTTTTGTATTTAATGGCCGAAATCTTCCAAACTTCTTCTCTTAATCTCCCTCAATCCATATGCTTTCATGAAAAACTTCCGACTACAAAGTGATAGAGCTTCACGAGATCTTCAGATCTATACGGTGATGATGAATTCTCGAGCAACGATGTGGCGGGAAATCAAGCTTGAAGGCAACGTGTTCACGTGCATTTTTCCATGCGAGGGGATGACCGAGTTCGTCGAGATTATATCTGGGGGTGGCGTACGCGTACGCAGAGGCGGGGGAGGTCTCTGATCGTCATGTATATGCTCGAGGTGATCGCGTTAATTCGTGAATGAGTGGCAGGTTTATGGTTTCTTGCACACGGGTTTTAACGAGAGGGGAAGAAGATGATTCCATCGGCCCGGATCTCGCTTGATCAAAAATGAACGGCCCTGATGCAATGAAGGTTTTAAAAAAAGAATTTGTAAATTATTGTAATATAAATTCGTTTGAACTTTAAAATGCTATAACTTCTTCATACAAGGTCCGTTTTTGACGAAACAAGTTGCATTAGATCCATATTGACGAGCATTAAATTTTATAGCTCATTTGGAGTTGATTGGAGCTTGTGTAAATTTTGCGTAAAATTAAATGCTTGTTTAATTTTATTCAGAATAAAACACTACGACTGCTTTTTGAACCAAAGTGTGTACAACTCACTCTTTTTGACTCACTGATATTTTTATACAAGTGAGAATAGATATTATTTATGATGAGTGATGATTGTTTGGATGATATATGATATATTATCTATATATTGATTGATATTTGGATATATTCCTACCCATTGGAGCAGATGAGACCCAATACGTTCACGTGTATGAGCAGATGACCCTTTGTATGTGCGTCTGCCTTAAAGCAGACATTGTACATATATTTCTAATATGTATATTTGTTGCAGGTGATAGGTTGGAGGGATCCAACTGGATTCCTCACTAGTATTGGTTTTATTTAAAGATATTGTGATATATGCTGTTATCGTATGATATTTGATGTTTTGGTTGTCGTGATTGATGTATTTAGTGTTGTTGCAGCATTGGGCCTATTTTTGGGTAATTTAAAAATGTTAAAGTGATGATTTCAATTTAAAAAGGATTTTCAAGTGGTTTTGAAAATATATGTTTTATTAATTTTTGAATTGTTGAGGAAATTGATTTATTTTAAATAAATGAATGTTATAATTTTTATGTTATAAAAATTATGATTTTTGTGAAATATAACCAAAATGTGATTTTTGAAATTATATTAATCACATAAGTATTTCATAGTATGCAACATCTATCAGAGTTACACAGCTTATACATAACATGCTATAAACACTTGTCCAGTTATTACAACACAAGATACAACTCAAACAAACGACTCAGAGATACCAATACAGCGTAACATTATATATCTACAAACTCTGAAGCATCCTGCTCCATTTCTCCTCTAGAAATTCGTCAAAGCTAACCTGAATCCCTTGGCTACTCGTAAAAATTTGAGTACCCAAGATTTTAAGAAAACAGAAAATAAACTCCGGGTCAGACATGGGTCTGGTGTGAGCAACATGTTATAGTTGCTTAACTTTGAAAAACCTTTGAAAACAAAAAGTATCTCGTAAGACTTTCCGCGTATAAACACGAATTTTTTTTACCTTACGATAACCAAAACATTTGATAGGAAATCCAGTTACATTATAAAAGGGTCTAGGGTTTTCAAATAAACAAGAAGTAGCTGAAATTGTTACATGATTAAATTCCAGCATACTGGCCACAAAGTGGGTTATACAATCAAAACCGTAAAGAGCACGTAGGAAGAATGAGTTTCCATCAATGGTAGGGCTACTGGGGTACCTCTCGTCACAGTACGTTGCCTATATCACCGTACCAAGGATCCACCCTAAATCCCCTGCAACACAAGGCCGGAACCATCCCTTGCTAGGTAGTCCCGAACAAGACAACCCCACAGTTGTTTGCAACCAACCGTCCACACAGCCGAATATAAAGGGACTTCTAGATAGGGGAAGATCTTGTCCTACTTGAGCGCGAATCACTTAGCCTTGCTGCACCTCCCCTGTTTTAGTCATTCCCGGTTGATGAGGCTTGAGGCTACGATTACCTTTATAGAACACATCTATCTTGGAATGCTCATCGTCCATCTGAGGATGTTCTGAAAGCATTCAATCCATACAAGTTCGTTTCGGGTTCGAACGAAGCCGAATGCATTATCTCGTTACACTCATTTTGGAATCACCCTTGGAATTAACGACGGTAACCCTTGCACTCTGAATCTTCATCTTCGCTTGAGATTCACGACCTAACATTTAATTTGGATCGAAGTGGTTTTTGAATATCCAAATCTGGAAACCCAATCCTAGTCTTATCGAAATCCAAAATGCTGTCTTTTAAATCCAAGTTGTTTTAAAGTTAAAACGATTCAATTCCATTATCCATATTCACACAGATAGATAATTCACATTATCATAAATAGATAATTTATATCATCACAATTCAATCAAAACATCCAATATCAAAGATCATCACATATCTCATATCAGAGATAAATAATTCAAGGCATTCGATAACATTCAGCCATCCATAAGCAAAGATATATTAATCACACCATCTATAATTAATTTAAAATGAATTAAAGTAATTACTTCTATCTCTAATTAATTTAAAATAAATTAAATTAATTACTTCATCACATAAATCTTGCTTACTTATCCATTAATTAAATACAAATCAATTAATTAATCATCATCTAAATATTCATCTTAATTAATCACCCTTGATTAATTATCCTCTAATTACATTAAGTAATTAACCTTAATTAATTACAAATTAATTATCCTTAACCATTTACAGTAATTAACCTTTAATCACTTTCATTAATTAATTAACTATAATTAATTACATTAATCCCTAATTAATTACAATAATTAATTATCCTATATTCACTTCATTGATTAATTAACCTTAATTAATCAATCCCTTAATTACTTCATTAATTATATTAATTAATGATCCTTAGTTACTTCTTTAATCAATTACTGTTCTAATTAATCACATTAGATAATTAATCTTTAATTAATCTTTATTCATTAATTAGTCCTGATTAATCAATTAGTAATTAATTACCTTTAATTAGTTACATCACTTAATTATCTTCAAATAAATTTGTTAATCAATTCTTAAATTAATTACACTAAGTAATTAATTATTAATTACTTTCACTAAGTAATTATCCTTCATATTAGTTACACAAAGTAATTGAACCCAAAACTACAACCATTCTTCAATTAATTACGTCCAATAAATACCCAATAATTACTTCACTAAGTAATTAAACTTTATAAATCGTATTAAGTAATTATACTTAACAAATCATCCAGTGATTATCTTAAGTTAATTAAACTAATTAATTGATTTAAACTAATCACACTCACCTAATTAATTACATTGAGTAATTAATCCCTTTAGTTACTTATTTTAAGTAATTAAACTTAACCAATTCCACAAATGATTATTCTTAATTAATTGATCCAATTAATTATTAAAATTAATCACATCAATTAATCATTTCATAATCCTTAGTTAATGAACTTCATTAACTATTAACAATTCTTTAATTAATTTTCTAAGTAATTATGCTTTAATTAATCATTATTAATGACAAATTAATTAATTTTTAATAACAAATTAATTCATATCTAATTACTTAATTAATTGTAACTTAATTAATCTTCAATTACTTGATAAATAAATTTCTAGTTACAACTTAATTACTTAATTAATCAACCTCTAATCATTAATTAATAATCTTTTAACCATCTAATTAATAATTTTTAATTGCAAATTAACTAACCTCTAATTAATTAATTTACAACCCTTAATTTCATATTTATTAATCCTTAATTAATAATTAATTAATTAAATTAATTACTCTTAAATTAACTTCTTAATTTAATCAATTTCAAAACGTTAAATCTTAATTAACTTTAAGATAAAGTATTAAAGAAATGATTTAATTATCATTAAAAACCTTTGAAACTTTATCTTTAAATTTACTTTTAAATTTCATTTTAAATTTAAGATCTAAAAATGATTAACACATTTAACTTTAACAAATTTTAAATCAATTTACAAACCTTTAAAATCAAATGTTAAAGAACACTTATATTATATAAAAGAGATTTATAAAAGTTTTTAAACTAAAATTTATTTAAATTTAAAATCTTGTTTTTATTTTAAAAACTTTTTAAAATCTGTTTTCCAATGCTGCTTCAGGTTCAACTCGAAGCCTACTCGAGTCCTTACCCGATAAACTCCAACTTTCTACCCTTTTTCAAAATTTGGTTTAAATTTTTAGAGTTTTAAAACCTAAAACCAATTTCCTCACAAACTACCCGAGCATTCACTCGAGTTACCCACATGAAATCACGAACCCTCCTTCGAGATAACCACCAACCAAAACCCCTGACACAAAATCACATATGTGCACATGCACCGACGACGCCACCACCTCCGACCATCCACGATGGCTTCCTCACATCGGCAATCATCCTCGCACCCTATCATGATCATTAGATCTTCAATTCTCCCTCAAAATCGAATTCGAGCATTCGAGCACAAACCTGGAACCAGAAGCATAACCAGGAAAACCCCTCGTCCTCCCAATGCCGATCATCGGAGCACCTACGCTTCCAGCCTCACCTTCGTCGTCCTCCAAGCTTCCAATCCCCAGAGTTCTGATGAACTCGATCCACCGGCGGTGTCTAGATGAACAAAATTTCTCAACCTAGCCAAAACTACGGTTACTGACTTAAACGACCTCCTGCCACTGCCATGGTGGTGTATCCACCTTTCTGACAATTTTCCCGAAGTCCCCGATCACTCCACCACCACCAGCGAAGACCATGACCACCCAGACCACTTAGATCACCAGAAGCCTCCCAATATTCAAAATTCAAGTAAACCCGAACTGCTCACTCAACCACATACTAGAAATCATGATTTCAGTTTTAAAAATCAAGTTTTAGGATAAGGTTTCAGTTTTTATGCCTGAAGCATTGAATTGGTATATTTGAATTTTTACTAATCCTAAGTTAGCTCTGTTCTTTTTAGTTTCTAGAGACATTCAAGTTTTATTTTAACTTAATTAAAATTTTGAACATTAATCTGCAATGAAACAACCAACTTTTGTTTATAACTTAAATCCTAACAAGGATCAGATCAAGTGATAATGGATTTTGAACAAATCTTGAACCTGGAAAACTAAAACAGTGTAGCACAGAGACAACAACATGCACACATATATACATTCATATATGCATGGAAGATTCACCAATATATACATAAAAAGCATACTCATTCCCAGTAATCCACATGCAAATAGATATTCAATACTTATGCATTTAAAAAGTGATGTTACTCACTTATCACAAAGATGAACAGAGGCTTCTTTATTTTGAAATAGCTTTTTGAAATTTGAATGCTGAAAATGTTTGAATGCTGAAGAAAATTGCTTGAACTTGCTTTAGATAAAACTCAGTTTTGCTTGCATTTAAAATTGAAGTTGCTTGATTTATCACAGATTGAAGAAATGCAGGCCTTGTTTATCTCAGGTTTAAAGACTGCAGGTTTTTAAAAATCTCAGGTTGCAGAAAATTGCACAGGTTTGCTTGATACAGGACTTTTAAGAGATAACTTCAATCCGAAACAAAGATGGACTGCTTTGTTTCCAGGTTGAAGAAAATGCAGGCTTTTGTTTTTGATCTACAAATTTTGATCGAGTTTGAATATGGTTACAGGTTATTGATTTTGAAAATGAACTTGCAGGCTTTTGATTATAGGTTGTTGAATGGATTTGTTTTCTGATCTGTGGAAGGATGAGTTGCAGATTTTGTTTTGAGTATTTTACAGGTGAAAATTTTCTTATCTTTGAGTTTTAGAAAGATAGAAAAAAGAAAGGAAAATAAGAAACAATGTTTATATAGGCTGAAAATATGATTTAATAAAAATAAAAGAAAAGTGAAAATTAAATGACACTTGTAAAAACATTAAACATTTGTCATAATTCTTGTTTATGACAACACTTGTTACTTAATGTCTTTTAATTTTTAACACTTGTCTTTTAAGTAATTAATACTTATTTTCAATGTAAATAATAAAGCTTTTATATTAATCCACTAATTCTTATTTATATATGAATTTATTTTTAAAGAAAATAAAACAAATTATATATACAAATGAAAGCTTATACATATATTTTAAAATCCAAAACTTTTTAAAATCTATCTTTTGATTTTCAAAATTAAATCCAAATTTAAATTTCAAATTAGATTTAAAAAATCCAAATTAAAGTCAATTTATAACACACTATTGATATTGTTTTAAAATAACAATTTGCCGGTTTAAAATAATTTATAGAAGAGATTATCTTATTATTTATAAATTACTTTTATTACTTAAACAAATTAATGTATCATATGTAAATTGTATTTTAAACTTATATATATAATTTCAAATCATATTTATCATGCAATATTTTAAAAAGAAAATAAAACAAACCTTTTTATTAATTTTATTTAAATACAAACTTAAGGTAAAATATAATTTAAATAATTTAAAATTTTACCTTAAAGATTTTAAAACAATATGATTATTTATTTAAATAGCTTTGAAAAGTTTATATTAAATTAATCGAAATTTCCAAATTACTAAAATATATATTAGAATCTGAAAACAAGATTTTATTTATTAAATTCACCAAAGCTTTTCTATTTACAATATATATATATATATATTATAAATAGAAAACATTTTATTAGTTTTTAAAAGCTAAAATTTAACAATTGAATATTTATTCGCTTTTAAAAGAATGAACTCGCCAATTTAAATTAAAATTATAAAAGAAAATTATCAGACCAATTTAATTATCTATACAAATTATTAAATTGATATTGCCCAAAATTCCGGGTCATCACATTCCTCCTCCCTTAAAAGAATTTCGTCCCCAAAATTTAAAAGTAAAGGTAATTTAATAACCCATCAAAGATTTTAATTTTAAATCACAAGCATATATTAACAACCATATGCTAACAACCATAGCAACCAATTCACTCAATCAAACAAATCTAATGATCCCGAAACAAATTAGGATAGATTTCCTAACACTACCTAGAGTTTCCCAGGTTTAAATACTGGAGTACTCGCTCTACTGAAGCTAAACAATCTACACTACTAAGCTACAGAGTTCCTACTCATCTAGATCTACAAAACTGAACATGATATCTGACCACAATCAAGTCCTGTTCAACTACCAAATCCTCCTGAACTGCAGATTCCAAAAGCAGAGATACATCAGACACGTACTCCCTCAAAGACACGTGGAACACAATGAATCCTAGTCTTCCAAACTGGCAATTCAACCTTGTAGACCAAAGCACTTATCCTTACAAACACAGAAAGATTCAATACACCTTGGAGCTAGCCTCCCAGTCTTACCAAATCTGATAGCTCCTTAGATCGGATAAAACTTATCCAAAATCAAATATCCAACTACGAAATCCAAATTCCTTCGTCTCTTATCCACAAAACTCTTCTGACGATCCTGGGCTGCCTTCATCCTTCCTAATCAGCTCAACCTTCGCTGATGCCTCTAGAAACAAACTGGACCAAAAACAACCCAACAAAATGATCCTCTGAAGATCAACCAAAATCAAGAATTACAAACTCTTCTCCACAAGCATCAGTAGACTGAACTGACTTATCTCATCCGGAAAAGATAAAACAGATGCACTCGCCAATCTCGCCTTCAGATCCTAAAAAACTTCCTGTAGAAACCTCTAATCCAAAATACTGCAACTTCCCGGTTGCTTCCCCTCCAAAACAGC
The DNA here is from genome assembly GCA_030765085.1 of Allium cepa. NCBI lineage: Eukaryota > Viridiplantae > Streptophyta > Magnoliopsida > Asparagales > Amaryllidaceae > Allium > Allium cepa. The sequence continues at coordinate 505,081,300 of CM060945.1, forward strand.
TGCTACCATGCTTCCACTGTGCAACTCTGATCTGAAGAAGATGAGAATGCTGATGATGAACACAAGCACAAACTTGATCGACACATCCCAGAGAACACATTTCAACAGATCCATAAAGAGAAAACTCAGAAGTACCACGAAAACCTGAGCTGCTTCACCAGAACCTTTCTCTAGAAGCCATCCTTCTACTTAACTGAACCACCGGTACCACTCCTAGAATCCTAGTCGATACAAAACTCAATCTCCAGATGCTATGTCAAACCTTGACTTCCTTGAAGACATCCGGAAAAATCTCTGACAAACCAAGAGAACATTCAACTATCGCAATTCACTTTTGTGATCAACTCAGACTAATATCCAAAGAAACTGTTCTCTCTTTACTAATCAGAATAGCTTATGCTTATCTAGCCAATCCATCGAAGAAATGGATCCACTCTGCTACTTCTGAACTCCATATCTAGAAAACTGCCAGCCAGATGACCTTCTTGTCGGTACACAGAACACTCCGAGTTGCAACGCTACTATAAATGCCAAAGACTTCCTTATCCATAAGCTCCTCGGGAAACTCGAGCCTCAAACCAAACACAAACACCTTGCTGAACCTAGTCTCATCACCGATGCAGACACACTTCCTTAGCTTGCTCCAAAAGAAACATCCTCGAAAACATCCATAATCACTGCATCTCCCCCACACAGTTACTCCTTCCTAAAGTTGCAAAGATACCATCTCTCGCTTCTACTCAACCGACAGATCCAAACTTTATTCATCCAAACTTGCACTTCAAAGGTGGACTTTGAACCTCAAGAAGACTACCTTTAGAGATTGGTGAAATCCTTACACCATGCTGCAAAGCACACTCGAGACGGTATTGGGTCTACAGTCTCGATAGATACACTTCCAACCTCAACACTCGGACTTCTTCCATTGGTAATCGTGCTACAAACACCACTACCCTTCCTACCTCTAGAACTCATATTGGAAAAAATCCGAACATGTAATCCAATAAATAGGTAGATAATATATATATATATATATATATAAATAAAATTACAAATACGCTCTCTAAAGAAAAAAATCACTCCAAAGCCTAGGTATTCACTCAACCTAGCGCTTTGATACCAACTGTGACGACCCGCCTTTCTCTCCACAGAAAGACGCATCATCAATAAGAAAGAAAGGGATAAAAAAGAGAAAGATAGAGTAGAAAGAACGAAACAACATCAGAATCTCAACAGCGGAACGAATAAATTATATTAATCACATAAGTATTTCATTGTATACAACATCTATCTGAGTTACACATCTTATACATCACATACTAGGCAGTTATAAACACCTGTCTAGTTATTACAACATATGATACAACTCAAACAAACGACTCAGAGATACCAACACAGCGGAACATTATATATCTACAAACGCTGAAGCCTCCTGCTCCATTTCTCCTCCAGAAATTCGTCAAAGCTTACCTGAATCCCTTGGCTACTCATAAAAATTTGAGTACCCAAGAGTTTAAGAAAATAGAAAATAAACTCCGGGTCAGACGTAGGTCAGGTGTGAGTAACATGTTATAGTTGCTTAACTTTGAAAAACCTTTGAAAACAAAAGGTATCTCGTAAGACTTCCCGCACATAAACACGGAAAAGTTTTTACCTTACGACAACCAAAACATTTGATAGGAAATCAAGTTATATTATAATAGGGTCTAGGGTTTGCAAATAAATAAGAAATAGCTGAAATTGTTACATGATTAAATTCCAGCATACTAGCCACAAAGTGGGTTATACAATCAAAACCGTAAAGGGCACATAGGAAGAATGGGTTTCCATCAATGGCAGGGCTATTAGGGTACCGTCCGTCACAGTACGTGGCCTAGATCACCGTATCGAGAATCCACCCTAAATCCCCTGCAACACAAGGCTGGAACCATCCCTTAATGGATAGTCCCGAACAAGACAACCCCGCAGTTGTTTGCGACTAACTGCCCACATAGCCGAATATAAAGGGACTTCTAGACAGGGGAAGATCTTGTCCTACTTGAGCGCGACTCACTTAGCCTTGCTGCACCTTCCCTGTTTTAGCCATTCCCAGCTGATGAGGTTTGAGGCTACGATTACCTTTATAGAACACATCTATCTTAGAATGCTCATCGTCCACTTGACGATGTTCTAAAAGCATTCAATCCATACAAGTTCATTCCGGGTTCGAACGAAACTGAAGGCATAATCTCGTTATCGTTTTAATTACCCTTAGAGTTAACGATGATAACCCTTGCACTCTAGGTCTTCATCTTCACTTTAGATTCACGACCTAACATTTAATTTGGATCGATGTGGTTTTCAGATATCCAAATCTGGAAACCCGATCCCGGTCTCATCGAAATCCAAAACGTCGTCTTTTAAGTCCATGTTGTTTTAAAATTAAAACAATTCAATTCTATTATCTATATTCAACAAATAGATAATTCACATTATCACAAATAGATAATTCATATCATTACAATTCAACCAAAACAACCAACATCACAGATCAACACATATCTCATATCAGAGATAAATAATTCAAGGCATTCAATAACATTCAGCCATCCATAAACAAAGATCTATTAATCAAAAAGATCTATTAATCACACCGTCTATAATTAATTTAAAATGAATTAAATTAATTACTTCTATCTCTAATTAATTTAAATTAAATTAATTACTTCATCACATAAATCTTGCTTACTTAACCATTAATTAATTACAAATCAATTAATTAATCATCATCTAAGTATTCATCTTAATTAATCACCCTTGATTGATTATCCTCTAATTACATCAAGCAATTAACCTTAATTAATTACAAATTAATTATCCTTAATCATTTACAGTAATTAACCTTTAATCACTTTCATTAATTAGTTAACTATAATTAATTACATTAATCCTTAATTAATTACAATAATTAATTATCCTATAATCACTTCATTGATTAATTAACCTTAATTAATCAATCCCTTAATTACTTCATTAATTATATTAATTAATGATCCTTAACTACTTCTTTAATAATTAATCACATTAGATAATTAATCTTTAATTAATCTGTCATGATTAATCAATTAGTAATTAATTACCCTTAATTAGTTACATCACTTAATTATCTTCAAATAACTTTATTAATCAATTCTTAAATTAATTACACTAAGTAATTAATTATTAATTACTTTCACTAAGTAATTATCCTTCATATTAATTACATAAAGTAATTGAACCCAAAACTACAACCATTCTTCAATTAATTACATCCAATAATTACCCATTAATTAATTCACTAAGTAATTAAACTTTATAAATCGTATAAAGTAATTATACTTAACAAATCTTCCAGTAATTATCTTAAGTTAATTAAACTAATTAATTGATTTAAACTAATCACACTCACCTAATTAATTACATTGAGTAATTAATCCCTTTAGTTACTTATTTTAAGTAATTAAACTTAACCACTTCCACAAATGATTATTCTTAATTAATCTAATTAATTATTAAAATTAATCACATCAATTAATCATTTCATAATCCTTAGTTAATGATCTTCATTACCTATTAACAATTCTTTAATTACTTTTCTAAGTAATTATGCTTTAATTAATCATTATTAATTACAAATTAATTAATTTTTAATAACAAATTAATTCATCTCTAATTACTTAATTAATTGTAACTTAATTAATCTTCAACTACTTGATAAATAAATTTCTAATTACAACTTAATTACTTAATTAATCAACTTCTAGTTATTAAATAATAATCTTTTAATTATCTAATTAATGATCTTTAATTACAAATTAATTAACCTCAAATTAATTAATTTACAACCCTTAATTTCTTATTTATTAATCCTTAATTATTAATTAAATAAATAAATTAATTACTCTTAAATTAACTTCTTAATTTAATCAATTTCAAAACATTAAATTTTAATTAACTTTAAGATAAAGTATTAAGGAAATGATTTAATTGTCATTAACAAAGCCTTTGTAACTTTATCTTTAAATTTACTTTTAAATTTAAGATCTAAAAATGATTAACATGTTTAACTTTAACAAATTTTAAATAAATTTACAAACCTTTTAAATCAAATGTTAAAGAACACTTATCTTATATAAAAGAGATTTATAAAAGTTTTTAAACCAAAATTTATTTAAATTTAAAATCTATTTTTCAATGCTGCTTCGGGTTCAACCTAAAGCCTACTCGATCCCTTACCCTAGAAGCTCCAAATTACTACCCTTTTTCAAAATTTGGTTTAAATTTTAAGAGTTTTAAAACCTAAAACCAATTTCCTCACAAACCACCCGAGCACTCACTCGAGTTACCCACACGAAATCACGAACCCTCCTTCGAGAAAACCACCAACCAAAACCCCTGACACAAAATCACATCCGTGCACATGCACCGACGATGCCAACACCTCCGACCTCCTCACATCGGCAATCATCCTCGCACCCTATCTTGATCATCAGATCTTCAATTTTCCCTCGAAATCGAATTCGAGCATTCGAGCCCAAACCTGGAACCAGAAGTGCAACCAGTAAAACCCCTCGTCCTCCAAATGCTGATCAGCCGAGCGCCTACGCTTCCAGCCACACCTTCGCCATCCTCCAAGCTTCCAATCCCTAGAGTTCTGATGAACTTGATCCACCAGTGTCTAAATGAACAAAATTTCTCGGCCTAGCCAAAACTAGGGTTATAGACTTAAACGACCTCCTGCCACTGCCAAGGTGGTGTATCCACCTTTTTGACAGTTTTCCCGAAGTCCCCGATCACTAAACTACCATCAACGAAGACCATGACCCCCCAGACCACTTAGATCGCCAGAAACTTCCTAATATTCAAAATTCATGCAAACCCGAACTGCTCACTTAACCACATACTAGAAATCATGATTTTAGTTTTAAAAATCAAGTATTTGGATAAGGTTTTAGTTTTTATGCCTAAAGCATTGAATTGGTATATTTGAATTTTTACTAATTCTAAGTTAGCTCTGTTCTTTTTAGTTTCCAGAGACATTCAAGTTTTATTTTAACTTAATTAAAATTTTAAACATTAATTTATTATGGAACAACCAACTTTTGTTTATAACTTAAATCCTAACGAGGATCAGATCAAGTGATAATGGATTTTGAACAAATCTTGAACCTAGAAAACCAAAACAGTGTAGCACAGAGATAACAGCATGCACACATATATACATTTGTATATACACGAAATATTCACCAACATATATACATACAAAGCATACTCGTTTCCAGTAATCCACATGCAAATAGATATTCAATACTTATGCTTTTAAAAAGTAGTGTTACTCACCTGTCACAAAGATGAACAGAGGCTGTTTTATTTTGAAATAGCCTTTTCGAAATTTGAATGTTGAAAATGTTTGAATGCTGAAGAAAATTTCTTTAACTTACTTCGGATAAACTCAGTTTTGTTTGCATTTAAAACTGAAGTTGCTTGCTTTGTCACAGATTGAAGAAATGCAGGCCTTGTTTATCTCAGTTTTGAAGAATGCAGGTTTTTGAAAATCTCAGGTTGTAGAAAATTGCACAGGTTTGCTTGATACAGGAACTTGAAGAGATAACTTCAATCTAGAACCAAGATGGACTGCTTTGTTTCCAGGTTGAAGAAAATGCAGGCTTTTGTTTTTTATTTACGAATTTTGATTGATTTTGAGTATGGATACAGGTTATTAACTTGCAGGCTTTTGATTATTGGTTGTTGAATTGATTTGTTTTCTGGTTTGTGGAAGGACGGGTTGCAGATTTTGTTTTGAGTATTTTACAGGGTGAAATTTTCCTTAGCTTTGAGTTTTACAAAGTAGAAAAAAGAAAGGAAGATAAGAAACAACGTTTATATTGCTAAAAATATGATTTAATAAAAATAAAAAAATGGAAATTAAATGACACTTGTAAAAACATTCAACACTTGTCATAATTCTTGTTTATGATTAACACTTGTTACTTAATGTCTCTTAATTTTTAACACTTGTCTTTTAAGTAATTAATACTTATTTTTAATGTAAATAATAAAGCTTTAATATTAATCCACTAATTCTTATTTATATATGAATTTCTTTTTGAAGAAAATAAAACAAATTATATATACAAATAAAAGCTTATATATATATTTTAAAATCCAAAACATTTGAAAATATCTATCTTTTGAATTTCAAAATTAAATCCAAATTCAAATTTCAAATTAGATTTAAAAAATCCAAATTAAAGTCAATTTATAACACATTATTGATATTGTTTTAAACTAACCATTTTCTAGTTTGAAATAATTTATAGAAGAGATTATCTTATTATTTATAAATTACTTATATTACATAAACAAATTAATGTATCATATGTAAATTGTATTTTAAACGTATATATATAATTTAAAATCATATTTATCAAGCATATTTTAAAAGAAAATAAAACAAACCTTTTAATTAATTTTATTTAAATACAAACTTAAGCTAAAATATACTTTAAACAGTTTAAACATTTCCCTTAAATATTTTAAAACAATATGATTATTTATTTAAATAGCTTTGAAAAGTTTTATATTAAATTAATCAGAATTTCTAAATTACTAAAATATATATTAGAATTTGAAAAATAAGATTTTATTTATTAAATTCACAAAAGCTTTTCTATTTACAATATATACAAATATATATATATATATATATATATTATAAATAGAAAACATTTTATTAGTTTTTATAAGATAAAAATTTACCAATTAAATATTTATTTGCTTTTAAAAGAACGAACCTGCCAATTTGAATTAAAATTATAAAAGAAAATTATCAAATCAATTTAATTATTTATACGGATTATTAAATTGATATTGCCCAAAATTCTGGGTCATCGCATATTTAGTAGGTATGGATGGCGTTTGCTTCGCATTTGGAGCTCGCTTTCGTGCTATATTAGCTGTATATGCTCGCTAATAATATGTAAAGTACATATCTCAGATCACATATTGTACTTTTATATTTTTCTCTACGGGATGAATCATCCTCGAAGATGAGATGTATATTTATGATATATATATGTTGTGATCCTACTACGATCGAACTGCGTAAAGGAGACACTGACGAATTTTTTGAAAATTTAAGGCTTTAGAATTTTTTTGAGAAATTGGAAATATTATTGATAAATGAAATTTTGATATTGAGTTAAAGTTAAACGATATTAGTTACTTTTGAAAAGATAACTATGAATGAATTTGAAAACATGGAAAAGTTTTTGTAAGAAGTTTAACGAATGGATTTTTAAAAAGTCAATGGAATTTGTGACTTTTTCTTACTTGGTAATTTCGAGGACGAAATTCTTTTAAGTAGGGGAGAATGTAACGACACAGAATTTCTGTCATTTGTAATTCAAATATTTAATTGATTTTAAATATTCACAAATTAATTTTATAAGCTAAATAACTTATATTCGAATATAGTGATTTAATTGGACAATTAAATTGTTAATTTAATATTTGAAATTGAAGAAATAATTTAAAATTGAACTTAATGTGAATGAAAATGATTGATAAAGTTGAATCAAATTCTATTTGAATTAGAATGATATTGGTAAACTTTTAAAACTGAATTAAAAGTTAAATGACAGAAATTCTATTTTAATACTTAATTAACGTGTAAAAACAATCATTTTTGATATAGTCTCAGATTTATACGGAACTAGTTTCATTGGATTCGTAATATTATATTATTGTAAGATTTCAAGTTTCGTGTCAATCGGATTTACGGTTTGTCCGGGGCAAGCTAAAACGCGTGGAAATTCGTTTAAGTAAATTTAAAGTTTAAATAAGTCGATTCGAAAACCTATCTTCCAAATATGATCGAATTGGCTCCCGATATATATTCCATTGTATTCGAAATAGGGGTAAAACATTATAAATACTAGGCGGAGCACTTCGTTTGGAGTTCGAAATTTTTTCGGATGAATAGTGTCGTGAAATTTTCGTTAAATGGACTTCATTTTTCTGTTTTTTTCACAAACCCTAATCACAAAACCCTAGCCGCCATTTTGTATTTAATGGCCGAAATCTTCAAAACTTCTTCTCTTAGTCTCTCTCAATCCATATGCTTTCGTGAAAAACTTCCAACTACAAAGTGATAGGGCTTCACGAGATCTTCAAATCTATACGATGATGATGAATTTTTGAGCAACGATGTGGCTAGAAATCAAGCTCGAAGGCAACGAGTTCACGTGCGTTTTTCCATGTGAGGGGACGACAGAGTTCGTCGAGGTTGTAGTCAAGGGTGGCGCGCGTGTATGCAGAGGTGGGGGTGGTCTCTGATCGTCATGTAGATGCTCGAGGTGCTCGCGTTAATTCGTGAACGTGTGGCGGCTCTATGGGTTCTTACTCACGGGTTTTAACGAGAGGGGAAGAAGATGATTCCATCGGCGCAGATCTTGCTTGATCAAAGTGTACGACCCTGATGCAATTAAGGTTTTAAAAAAAAGAATTTGTAAATTATTATATTATAAATTCGTATGAACTTTAAAATGCTATAACTTCTTCATACGAGGTCTGTTTTTGACGAAATAAGTTGCGTTGGGTCCATATTTACGAGCACTACATTTTAGAGCTTGTTTCGAGTTGATTGAAGCTAGTGTAAATTTTGGTTAATATTAAATGCTAGTTTAATTTTATTTAGAATGAAACACTACGACTGCTTTTGGAACCAAAGTGAGCACAACTCACTCTTTCTGACTCACTAATATTTTTTTATAAGTGAGAATAAATATTATTTAGGGAAATTTTACCATAAGGGCCTCTTTCCATCAAACAATAAGTTTCTAGGACACAAGTTTAAAATAATTAGTTTGTAGGACAAAAGTTAATACATGTTATGCTGTTACTTTATCCCTTCATTCCGTTACTTTTTCTCCCGTTCTTTTTCCTTAGAACGCAGCAAAAAGAAATCGAATATAAAATCGAAAAGTAGGTTTTTCTAAACGACTAGACAATTTGTGATCGAAGATTTCTGCCATTATTCAGTTAAACATCAATTTTTCTTCATCGATTCGTCTACAAGTATGTACTATTTTTTTTATGTAAACGATTTAGGTATATGTTTTCGAGCTGGCTTATTGTTAAATGATATTAATTAATGAGTTCTTCATAAAATATTAAGTGTCAGATCTTACTTTATTCAACTATTAAAAAAGATAGAAGCATTTATCTTCTGATGTAAAGGGTTTACGTACATTTTGAGTTATATTTTCATAGTCACTGATAGAAATGGTGTATTATCTAATGCATTCAAGGTATTTGATGTTTTTCTCATGATATTAGTTATTACATAAAATACACAGATATGTTAAAACCCTAGGTAAAAAACATAAAGACATTTATGTTTTTATGTAATGATTTAAGTTGTTTGTTGTTTTGGAGATGGTTTATTGTTAAATGATGTTAATTAACGAGTTCTTCATAAAATATTAAGCGTTAGATCTTACTTTATTCAACTATTAAAAAAGATAGAAGCATTTATCTTCTGACGTAAAGGATTTACGTACATTTTGAGTTATTTTTCATAATCACTGATAGAAATGGTATATTATATAATGCATTCAAGGTATTTGATATTTTTCTCATGATATTAGTTATTACATAAAATACACAGATATGTTAAAACCCTAGGTAAAAAAGATAAAGGCGTTTATGATTTTATGTAAATGATTTAAGTTGTTTGTTGTTTTGGAGATGGTTTATTGTTAAATGATGTTAATTAATGAGTTCTTCATAAAATATTTAGTGTCAGATCTTACTTTATTCAACTATTAAAAAGGATAGAAGCATTTATCTTCCGATGTAAAGGATTTACGTACATTTTGAGTTATTTTTCATAATCACAGATAGAAATGGTATATTATCTAATGCATTCAAGGTATTTGATGTTTTTCTCATGATATTAGTTATTACATAAAATACACAAATATGTTAAACCCTAGGCCAAAAAGATAAAAGCATTTATGTTTTTATGTAAATGATTTAAGTTGTTTGTTGTTTTGGAGATGGTTTATTGTTAAATGATACTAATTAACGAGTTCTATATAAAATATTAAGTGTCAGATATTACTTTATTCAACTATTAAAAAAGATAGAAGCATTTATCTTTTGATGTAAAGGATTTACGTACATTTTCAGTTATATTTTCATAATCACTGATACAAATGGTATATTATCTAATGCATTCAAGGTATTTGATGTTTTTCTCATGATATTAGTTATTACTTAAAATAGACAGATATGTTAAACCCTAGGTAAAAAAGATAAAAGCATTTATGTTTTTATATAAATGATTTAAGTTGTTTGTTGTTTTGGAGATGGTTTATTGTTAAATGATATTAAGTAATAGTTCTTCACTTTGTCTAACATTTCATTATATATGACAATTTTTATGCAGCGTAAAAATGCATACAAGGTCTTCTAAGTCAAAGATATTCATTCGAGAAACTACCTGCATATTCATAAACGAAGGTGGAACCCAATGCATAAACATAAGACCTATATCCAGTCCATTCTGCAATGAACACAGCCAAAGACCATCATTATCTACAACTCCATTGGTAATTGTTTCCATACTTATGTTTCCCATAATATTTAATTCTACTCTTCAATTTGTATATACATAATAAATTGGAATCTAGATTCCTTATTTTAAATAAAAAAATAGCTAAATTTTTTGAGCTTACATTGTTTGCTTTGGTTAGCCTGCTATTCTGTCACTACATTTACGTATAAATGCGTGTGTGTGTGTATGTTTCTGCATTCACTTTATGTATTTTGTATTGGATTGATGTGGATTGACTTGAGTTGTTGCTTTATATGCAGTCAGTTATCATGTAGCTTGTCTGCACTTGCATTCTCATCTTGTCGACATGTACAGTTCTTAACATTAGCAGCATCAACTGACCACAATTGCACGCAAGTTTAATACTGCTTTCTTGAAAAAAGAAGTTATTAGAAAAAGATAAATAACTATTGGAGATGGATAGGTATTCCATCGTTATGAAAAATCAACAAATATTTCTGCACAAACAAAATTGAACAAATATTTCTGCACAAACAAAATTGAAATCAATGACCGCAATATACTTAAGTCCTAAGCTTGTTTGAGGCCAAAGATATATCAATTTATCTTTTTTAACAGAACAACTGCAACCAATAGTTCTTCCATACTTTCCATTTCCTGTTACAAGAGCAACTACCACCTTCATCATTCACAACTTCAAGTGCCTTTGACTACTCCTTACTTCACTGCCAACCTCCACTGCCTCACTTTTTAACTACAACACCTCCTCCTTTACAAAAGTCCCAATACCACTCTTTCATACTTCACTTACTAACCATACTTCCATCCCAAACCATTCACAACCTATAAACTTCACAGTTCTCTGGCTATAAAAGCAAATACTACTACACCACTGTTTCATTCAATACAAACTGTAGCAACATTCCACACTCAACACTGTAAGAGAAGCCACAACCCACAATTCTTCTTCACTAACCATCATCTTACCAATTCCACACTGACTACCTACCGGCAACCATCACAGTGCCAACCAGAAAAGCAAAAAATCATAAACAATGGCATACAACCAAAAGTAATCAAAATCAGATTATATCCAATTCAACATATGCAATAATCCAAATATTCAAGTTAAAGTATTCATAGAACAACCAATCAATCAAATACACTGGACTAATACAATCAACTCAATTATTCAACTCAAAGTATTCATAGAACAACCAATCAAATACATTGGACTAAAACAATCAACTCAAATATTCAAAGAACATCCTCTTCTATTATGTCCTAGTTTTTTTACACTTTCCACATCTGTTTTGCTTAGCATGAAAGTCAGCCCCTTCAATCCTATTCATCCTAGGCCTACCAGCTCCACGAACAGGCTTAGGAGGAAGAACAATAGATGATTCTTCAGCTTCAATTGCTTCCTTATCAAAAGTTGGAATAGGATTGATCAAATGTGAATATGAAGCTTGATAATACTCAATAGTAAAGTAATTCTCAATATATTCATAAATAGAATTTCTGGTTAAAGAAATACACTTCAAAGCATGCGCACAAGGAAAACCTGTCACTTTCCATTGATTGCAACTGCAAATGCGATTTTTAAGATCAACCTTTTGAGATATTGGAGAATGAACTTCAAAAATATATCTACAAAATGTAAAATTAAAAACAGTTAAAATATATACATAGATTGCATTTCCAAAAATGATTATTAGCACTATATATAATCTCTCTAATCTATCTAATAAATAAGACCCAATTCATGTGCATAGAACTAATAGTGAAAAATAAGACTCATAAACCAAAATAAATAACAACAGGCATACCGTTCATATTCTTTAGAGAAAGTATATCTTAGGTAGATTTTGATTTTAATTTTCTTTTTAAAAAAACTAATAACCAATCTAGAAAAAAGAAAGCATAAAGGTTATAGTAAGAATTAAAACCTGTAAACCTTGACAATGATTTCAATGGGTAAGGCATCCACTGATTAAGTGGAATTGACTAGAACATTGCCTTGATGCACCAGATTTGACTTTTCCAAAAAGATCAACAGGATTGTCCAAGTCAAGAACTAATATACCATAAGTAAAATGTACAGATTCATCTAGACGAAAATAATGAAAGAGCTAAGAATTACATATAGTGTTAATTACAATGCCGCGACTATCAAGATTCAAAAGATCCAGAGGGGTTTAAAATTTATAAATACCAACAAAATGAAATCATAACACAGGCTACATAGCAAGTTGAAAAAAGATAAATGCATTTATCATTTTTTTCAGAAACTATGAACATCATGTAAAAATGTAGAAATACATAGCTAGATGATTTAGAAACACTCCACCCAAATCCTTCTTCCTTCAATTTCAACAAACGAGCTTCCATTTTTGGACATAGTATACTAGTCCACTTTGATGCCTCTTCTCTACGATTAGACATTTGCATCATCAGTTTTTCCCTAATTCCATCAAGACAAGCAGTAACAGGAAAACTTCTTTCATCCAAAATCCAAGAATTAAAACTCTCAGCTACATTGGATTTATTTTCACCATATCGCTTCCCCGGAAAAAGCAAATCAACCCAATGATCATATGGTTTATCATTCAAGTACTCTATAGCTTTGGCACCACCAATTTCTTTTTACTTGGACATGGCTTTTTCAAACTCATGATGATTAGAAGCTATAGCACCAAGCTCAAGTAAATGAGCTACCCAAACACCCCTTCCACTTTTCACAATGCTAGCAATATTATTTTGCATATGATGCAAACAATAAGAATGATGACTATTTGGAAATTTTTTTGGAATACTTAACAATAAACCCAGTGTCTATCACTTAAAAAAGTTAATATTTTATCACAACTGAGAGCATTCTTTAGGTGTTTTAAAAACCAACTCCAACACTCTTCATTTTCTTTGGGAACAAGAGCCATTGCTAAGGGGAAAAAACCTGAAAATAAAAATAAAAATTAATTCACTGTTTATGTATTACATTTGAAACAACAAAATGCATTATATTTGAAACAGTATTATCTAATAGTAGACAATCACATGAACACTATACCCACAGCCCAAATAAAAAAGGAAAAATCAATTTCCTAGAGGCAATTCATCCTTTTTTTAAAACAAAATTTCTATTTGAATGTGTAGTCTACGCATAAAGGGTAGAAATTGCAAAGATATGATACATAATTCATGCATACAATACAAAGAATTATATTCAAACATCTAAAACATATATGCTTTTATCTTTTCTATATGCTGTTTAAATCATTTGTATACCTTATGTAAGAACTTCAAATAAAGAGAAAAATGATAAGTATGTTCAACATGTAGTAGTATCTATGATATATAAGTACGAATTAATATGTTATTTAATTCTTTATATTAAAAGATAAATGCATTTATCTTTTTTAACTCCTGTATACAATAACATTTTGTATATCAAATTAAAGAACATTAAATCTTTTACAGTATTTGTTTTGGATCAAATTTACAATAAGAAGAGCATGGCTGTCCATTGAACAATTGTACCTACTTTGTAACTAGTGCAACTAGATTGAAGATGTTAGAGATAAAAACATATATGCATTTATTGTTTGAAATATGACAGATTCTGGTAAATCCAGCATAAGCAGTAGGTATCATGATAAACTGAAAAAAATAAAACATCTAGATTATGTATCTATCAAAATAAAAATAAAAAAACAACCAACATTAATCATCGTTAATTTTCAGTTGAACTAAATTGTGAGTTTGAATTCATTTTTGCAATAATTTCACATGCTAATCCCTAACGCAGAAGAAAATATAATGAATTGAACAACATATTATTACATTTGAAACAACCAAATGCACTATATTTGAAACAATACTATATAACAGTAGACTAATCACTTGAACAAAATGCAGTATGTAGACAACAAAATTCACCAGAACAATAACTTAAAGAAACAGTGCTATGTAACATAAATACAACAGCAAAAAAAAAAAAAAATCAAAATCAGTACCCTGATTCCCGTTTTTCGCAGTGGCAGCCATCAAAATACCACTTCGCCCTTTCAAAAAGGTAGCATCCAAAAACACCATAGGACGACAATAGTTAAATCCAAATATACATGCCTCATAACATACAAAAACTCTCTCAAATTGATTTGTTTCAGAATCCACATCCATACTTGAATAAATATTTGGGTTATTTCTTTCCAATGCCTTCAAATACCAAACTAATTCATGGTAAGATTTCTTTTCACCACCAAAAATATCATTCATAGCCAATTTCTTACCCTTATAAGCAAAGTAATAACTTAGCTCCACATCATAATCTCTTCTAAAACTTTTAATGATATCCTTGGTCTTTCTTTTTGGCTCATCACGAATTTGATTGACAATTAAACTTTTCACAAGATCACTATAATGGTTGTACTACTAAGGGAATGAAATCCACCACCACAAGTATGAATCAAGTTAATGTTTTTAACAAACAGTTGGTCCAATTGCTTCAGTTTGCAAGAAGCATGAATCCTAAAAGGACAGCTAGCTACAGCACATCGAACTGTCAATCGTTCCTTACAATTCTTAATATACCGTACTTTAAATCCATTCTTCAAACAATAAGCACTAACTATTCTGCGGAATCCAATAGCAGAATCAAACTGTTGACCAACGCCAGTAAAAAATTCCATATTTGAATTCTTCTTCAACAACTCATGTAAATCCTTTTGTTGAGTAAAACCAGAATCTAAATCATCATAATAACCTAACATATTATTACTTGACTCAACACCAACAACTGAACCAGACTTGCTACTTTCACCAACAAAATTATCCATCGAATCATTCTTCAACTGTAGAAAAAAACCAAAAATTCTTCCCTTTTAAACCAAGAAAAACACAATATAGCTTGAAGATCACTATCCATTTCAATAAAGGTAGTCTTTGATTCTCGAATATAAAAAATATCAAAGCATAATGGAGTAAAATTATTCCACACCTCCCAAATCCTATTCCTAACAGAAGAAATAGAAGCATCCAATCCAAAACGAGCACTAAAACAATTGTTATTGAAATCAAACACAACTATAACAGATGAATCACATCTGCAAAAAAAATGTAAAAAAATATAACTATGTGAAACTGATCTTAAATAAAAACTAATAGCATAAAACTATTTAAATCATTTTCTATACCAGTTTTTGAAAAAAGATAAAACAATTTATCTTTTACAGATCACTATCACTCTTTGGGATAACCTGATTACAACAGTGGAAAATATAACTATGTGAAACTGATCTTAAATATAAACTAATAGCATAAAAATATTTAAATCATTTTCTATACCACTTTTTGAAAAAAGATAAAATAATTTATCTTTTACAGATCACTATCACTCTTTGGGATAACCTGATTACAACAGTGGAAAATATAACTATGTGAAACTGATCTTAAATATAAAACTATGTAAATCATTTTCTATACCACTTTTTGAAAAAAGATAAAACAATTTATCTTTTACAGATCACTATCACTCTTTGGGATAACCTGATTACAAGAGTGGAAAAACGTTGAGTTCCATTCTAGCCCTTACCAACTAAATTTTCAACACCTACCACATCAAACATTCCAAAATAACGGCTAACAATAACTACTGTCCTATCATAGTCTAGTACATAAATACCAATTGTCTGATCCTCTGTTAACCAAGTATATTGGGATTATGTTTACAATTTCAAATCCAGCATGGTACATAACTTGAAATCAACCAAAAAAAATTGGTACATGGGGAAGAAAAACATTCACCATGATTGTACCTATTCAAGTTTACATTGTTGAAAAGTCATAGGTGAAAAAGATGATCTGCAAAAATATACTTAATGGTGAAAAAGAAGAGCTAAAAAACTATCATAACAAACACACACTAAGATCAATATGGTCTTTAAAACTCATAATCACATTCGATGGCTGCCAAATTATTACTAGAGCCAGAATGGAATTTTGATACACTATTCTTAAACATCTAAACAATCAGAGTTTAATAGCAAACTAAAGAACAAACGAGGCTAAATACACAATGCTTGTGTTATCAGAATAAAAAAATACCATTCAGAAGCCATTATTCCAATTACATCAAACAAAACCTTCCTCCAATAGATGAAACAGCCTCCTATGAAAAGAAACATATAGTAACATCATGAACATCATAAAAAATAGAATTGAGAATGAAAAACAGCAAATAAAATGGAGACTCACCAAATGAAGAAAATTGCTTCACGATTTCCCACAATTAAAGTCGATTTTTATTTGAGAAGAAACTAATGCCTCACGACCACTTCGATTGCACAAGAAACGACCGCTTTGATTGAACAAGAAACGACCGCCTAATTTACAAGATCGGTAAATTTCAGAAGGTACGTAGTTCTTTGAGAAGATGAAGACGCACGCGCCTAATTTTCACGATCGGAAGATTTCAAAAGATACGTAGTTGTTTGAGAAGATGAAGACGAACGCGCCTAATTTCCACGATCGACTTCAGAAGATATTTAGTTGTTTGAGAAGATGAAGACGCACGCCGCACATACTTGTCCTCGAAAATAATAATTTCAAAACCTTGTCCTAGAAAAAAATTGGGCTGTATAATTAGGCTCTTCATACCAATTTCCACTATTATTTATGATGACTGTTTGGATGATATATGATATATTATCTAAATATTAATTGGCATTTGGATATATTCCTGCATATTGGAGCAGATGAGACCCTATACGTTTACGTGTATGAGCGGATGACCCTTTGTACGCATGTCTGCCTCGAAGTGGACATTGTACACATATTTCTAATATGTATATTTGTTGTAGGTGACAGGTTGGAGAGATCTAACTAGATTCCTCACTAGTATTGGTTTTATTTACAAATATTGTGACATATGCTATTATCATATGATATTTGATGTTTTGGTTGCCGTGGTATTTAGTGTTGTTGCTGCATTGGGCCTATTTTTGGGTAATTTAAAAATGTTAAAGTGATGATTTCAATTTAAAAGAGATTTTCAAGTGGTTTTGAAAATATATGTTTTATTAATTTCTGAATTGTTAAGGAAATTGATTTATTTTAAATAAATGAATGTAATAATTTTTATGTTATAAAAATTATGATTTTTGTGGAATATAACCAGAATGTGATTTTTAAAATATGGAGTTATTTATTTTGTGAAATAATTTAAATGGAGATTTTTGAATTTATTATAAACGGTTTATATATAAGATTTATAAAATGGATATTTTATAAACCAAAATAATGGGATTGTAAAGGTGTTTTATAAATGTGAAATTAATTTAAATTGATAAACTAGATATGGATTTTTATTAAAGGAATTTCATCCATGATTTTGGACGGTGGATAATTCTTTAATAAATGTGTAGAAATAATAGATTTCGCAAATGAACTATATTCACGATTTTGGACAGTGAATAATCTTTTAAAATTAAACGGATATTTTTGGAAAGTGATATTTTAAGTTAAGTTAAATGTCGAAGATGTTTTAAAATGTGTTAAGTATCAAATACATAGATTTCAACATTCATTGTTGAAATAGACGATCTCGAGAAGTACAGGAAATGATGGACTATAACGCTGTTGTTATAGTAAATGTTTTTTGAAAGAAATTATTTTGTATAGTATATGAGATTTATATATCTATTTTATTTTCGAATACCTATACTAGTGATGTTGGGTCTTCGTAACGAAGTTTTACGCAACATTCGTTTTGACCCAAATAAATGTGTTAAAAAGAATGTTTTCCTTAAAGAATTAAATATGTACTTAATCATTATTTAAGTATATGTGATATTTTCTAAGTATTGAAAATAAAGATATTTGTGAATGTGCTTATATTGTTGACATATAATTATATGTAAATGTTTTCCAATGTTGAAATATTGAAATGGTTTTGAGATTATATCTTTTTAAAGATAATTTGAAGTGAAATTTTGAAAAGTGATTTAATTAACAAAAGATTAATTAAAAGGGCTTAGTGATTGCTTATGGTTCTAAATATTTATTTGTTGCTTTGATAGTTAAATAGCAACCATCAAATTTGGCCATTTTAGTTCCTCGACTTGATGTGGGAACTATTTAGTTGTACACTTAGTACGCAACATTCTGTGTAGGCTTGATTATCATTTGTGCTGAGGATTTTGATTCATATAGTGTAGAGTATTACTCCAATCTATCGAGCTTCCTTCTTGGCCGAAGGATAGCAAGTTGAAAGTTGAAGACGTGATAAGTCTATGAGACTTAGTTTCTGTGTGAGTTTGAGAAACGCTTTTGCATTGTTGGTGCGAAGAGACTGGGATCGGTTTATCTGAAAACCACTTTGGACCAACGTATATGTGACGATTGTGCAACTTTCTTATGATGATATTGATTTTCAGGATTTTCATAATAGGGGACTGCTTGTTGATCGTTTGGGGTTAAAATTCCAATATACATATAGTAGTAGTGGTCTCTTCATTATGAAATATCCAATGCAAGGACTATTCGCTATTAATCCTAGGGATTTTCCGACAGGATGTGGTTAGAAAGTACCTTTGGTTTGTCCTATTCCTGGACAACTTGTATGGATGTTTGTCTGTGTGACGACCCGGAAATTTTAACGAATTAAGTTGGAATAATTAATCGATTTTAAATATTTAAAAGTTAATTTTAACTGGAATTTCAAAATATCAATATTTACTTGAGAATTACATATTTGAATCAATATGTATAAATATTGAATTTAATAAATGAAATTGGATAAATTGTTGAATCTGAAATTTCTAGGCCAGTTTAAATAATATGAAGGCCTGTAAAATTTATAATGATAATACCGGAGACAATAGAATGGTTGAAATGTAATTTAAAGGTGATTTGTTCAGTTTTGAAATTATATCGTTTAAATTGGAATTTAAAAATAACCTTCCGATGCACAGCCTAGGAATTTGACGAAACCAGTTCCATTGGATCCGTAATAGTTAGTTATTATCGGATTTCAATTTTCGTAGCAATCAAAGTTGTCGGTTGACCCTGGCAGCTCGAAACGCGTAGACTTATTTTAATCGATTTAATTTAAAATTGATTGTTTACTTCCGTAACTCGCGCATACAATCAAATTAGCCTTCGAAACACGTTCCATCGTGTTCAGAATACATGAAAAGCTTTATAATCGCCTAGCGACATTCCTTAAGAGGACTTCAAAATTTTAATTGGCGATTAACGAGACGATTATAATATAATTAAATTTAAAATAAATTAGCAGGATAATTTTAACAACACAAGATATTTTTATAGTCAGACGTACTCAAGAAGCTCCCCTAAATCTATTTCATCTCCGTCCCCCTCCATTCTCAATAGCAGGAGATCAAATGCTTTTAATAAAAAAAAAACAAAGAAAGGGGCCGAAACCTTCACTTTCTAAATCAAGGAGAAATCAAAAAAAAAAAATGGCGATGCAGATCGAGTTCGAACTCGATGCTTGAAGCAGGTCGCAGCCCATTTTGAGAAGAGGGGAAGGAGTTCTCGTTCGAACTGTAAAGCGAGTCGTATTCGAATCGACAACGTTGGGGAAGGCATCGTGTATGGGGTCTCGCGATCGGTCGTGCAGGGCCGCGAGCATGAGATGATGGAGGGCGAGTTGGTTGAAGGCGCGTCGTTTGAGGAGCAGGGCCGAAGTCGATGCAGGGGCTCACGAATTTGATGATGGTGACGTGAGTGCGATTGGGTTGGTAGGGTTCGTCAGTGGCTTGGGGGGGAGGCGCGCAGGAGGAATTCGATCTAGGGTTTTGACAAATTTGTTTTTGGAATTTTGGGCCGAAGTTGCTTGAGGAGTAGGGCACCATTTCGGTCAAAGTTTGTGAAGAGCAAACCTAATGATAGTGGACTGCAAATTACAAGGTGAGTATTCCAAACTGTTTTCCCCTGATTTGGCTCGAAGTGTTTATGAATAACATCACCATTTAAATGTTTAAGTGTAAGATTCTGTGGCATGTCCATCTCTAAAAAAAAATGTTTGTTTAGTGAGTAATCATTTCCTTTATAAACTTATAAGACTGTTATACAGGTTCATTCGATAAACTAGATATGTTTCTGAGATGAAATATATGTTGCATGAATGTATTCACTTGAATTTAAAATCATTCTGTTCTGTTGTTATTCAAGACTGTGTTTTAGATAGGAGACTTAATTAAGTAAGGTAAATTATAAATTGGGTTTTATTAAACATAAGGTTACAAAGTTTAAGAAGTAAATATATATATATATATATATATATATATATATATATATAATAAGTTTTACAAAGGAGTTGATAATTTAGTTTAAGGAATATGAATTCGAATAAGTGCTCCAAGGATTTAAGTGTTTAAATTATTTTGTTTAAAGACAATAAATATACGTAATCGATGTAGTTAATGATGTAATTTTTATAAAGGTCATTAACTAGTAACTTTGATGATTCATCAAAATAGTCAAATTAAGATAACTAATTTATAAATTATTTATGGATAATCACTAAGGAAAGTTAGTAAGTATAATTACTAAACAATAAAGGGATTACGTACTCTATGAATTAATTAATATGATTAGTTAATTAATTGATTTAATTAATTTAAATAATCGCTTGATGATGGGATTGAGTATAGTTACTCAGTGGGGTTTATTAGTGGAATCACTTAATGAAGTAATTAGTAATGGTAATTAGAGGGTGTAATTTTTGAAGATTGAAAGTGGTTTGCATTAATTACCTGGTGAAATTAATATGAAGAATAATTGCTTAGTATAAGTAATTGATAATTAATTACTTAGTGTTAATAATTAATTACTTGGTGTAACAAATTTAAGAACTGACTAATCAGAGTTATGGGAAATTAATTAAGTGATGTAAAGTAATTACAGAATGAGATTAATCAAGGGTGGTTAATAAATATAAATAATCAAAGATTAAGTATAATTTATTTAAGGTAATTAATGAGGTATAATTCCTTAGGTAAAGAAATGAGCAGATGATTACTGGATGTAATTAATAAAAAAGGAAATTTCTTAGTGGAAAGTAATTAAAGGATACTTACTTAAGGGAAGTAATGAAGAGATAATTGCTCAATGTTATTAAAGATTAATGTAATTAAATCAAGGAGTTGATTTAATGGATATAAATAATTAAGGGAAGTAATTACTAATGTGATTATTCAAGATTGATTGATAAATTTTGATTATTTAAGGATAATTGAATTGTGAAAGAGACATCTTGTATTTAAAGTTGAATTGTAATTGGGCTAAGAGGGTATTGAACTCGAAGAGACCGGAGTCGGGTATTAGGAAATACCCGAAGCCACTTCGAATTCTTATAAATTGATTTGTGAAATCATTAGGCTGGAATGAAATGATTTAAGTAAATTGGATTATCTTTATCTAAGTTTGGACTTAGAAATTGATATGCGAAATAAGTGTTGTTTATAGCAAGTTGTGAGTTGGATAAATTGATAAATGGTACCCCGGGTTTATATAAGTAGATTGCTTTGGTATTCTATGTTAGTTGGGTTTACTCACGCTAGTTTCCAGCCTGACCCGGGTGTTACTTTGATGTAATGCTCGGGTCAGACCGAGTATTACAGATTTTTTTTCAAGTCGGTACGTTCTGGAGCTCAGGAGACGAGCTGGATGGCGGGAGCGTATAGGGCATTTCAGCTGTATTTATATTACTATTAATCTGAGACATGATAAGTGTATATATTCAGTGACTGTATATATGTGAACTCTGATGTATATTAAATGTAACTGACAAATATAATATTCTTTTGTAAACTGTTATTATTTATTATTTTTTATCCGCTGCGAATGTGAGATGTTTGGTGTTTCTATTCTTCTTCTTCTTCTTCTATCTCTTTCTTCTTTTTCATAACGATCTGGAATTATCCTCTTGGGAAATTTCGGGTCATTACAGTCTGACATTTCATTTCTATATATTACGTACATTGGTTTTAACAAACGTACATCGGTGGTGGTGGAGAAGGCAACATCTCTTAGCTTAATACCCTCCTTGAGACGTATGAGCTTAAGGGTTCTATTTTTGTGGAAGGCAATTAGTAGTCAACAGAAATGACTATGTGTCATTCAAAGTGATGTGATATGTGAAAGGTAATCGTTACCTCAGGCCTCATCAACTGGAAATGACCAAAACAAGGTTAGATTCAATAAGGCTAAGTGGGTCATTCCCAAGCAGGGTATGATCATCCTCTTCTATCTTTACACGTTATGACGTTGTGTATCCGATTATTGTGGTTTGTATGCTATGAGAGCTCTCGGTAAAGGTCGGTAACGACTGGAGGATGGCATGTTCGATACCATCTAGTTATAGAGGTGGGCTGGTCTTGTGTTGGTAGAGGGCAGATGTTCGGTGCCTCGGGACATCCATCTAGATGTGTACCCATCGGGAAGATAGTCCCTTCACTTGGTCATTTGTATGAAAATCCAAACTACACTACGAGCTGCGATTTTGTTTGTGAAGGCGTAATGAATAGCCTCGAAATGCTATATGGGTAACCATTTCGACTATGATTAATATTATTTGTATATACTTGACACCAGTATAATATCAGATGATTTGATATGAAATGTTTTAGTTATCATAAGGTAAAAACATGTCCACGTTTATGTGTGGGCTTGTCTTACGAGATACTTTTGTGTTGATAAAGGAAAAGTTTGGTATTTTAATAAATTCAGTTGAGTGTATTTCTCATGCTGGTTTACCAAATTGATCCGGGCGTTCTTCCCTTTCAATGCTTGGGTCAGACCGAGTATATTTACATGTTTAGATTTGGTGCTTTTGGAGCTTCAGCAGGAGAGCTGGAGATCTTCATTTTTGTATACACGTATCTGTTTTGATTATTGATTATCTGCTATGCTTAGTTGTGTATATTATTGGCAATTGTGAGGACAGGTTAGTATAACTGTCCAGGCTGATGACTATTGATTGATTGTTGAACTCTGATTGTTGTATGTATATATAGTTTCTATTTTGTAAAGATCATTGATATGATATTATATTTTTTCTGATGCGATGTGGGATTCTGTATTGTTCTGTTTGGTTCTATCTTCTCTCTTTCTTCTCTTCTTTTATTATCTCTTCTTTTCTTTCTCTTGACTTTCTTGCGGTCTGTGCTATTTGGGTCGGACATGTGTGGTTTATTGTTGATTCAAAGGGTACGGATTTGTAGTTCGTCACATGATCATAGAATATAATTTAATTACTGTAATATGAATTAAATTACCAATTTAATGATGCCTTTGAATCCAAATTGAAGCAATGACATCCCTTCCTTTTATTGTTCTTGGTTCGTTAGATTGCAAGTTTGGAATCACCAACCCCTAACCATCGAATAATATTATTTTAATTTGAAATATATTTGAAAATTTTGGAGTGGATTCAAAGCTATGTTTTAACCAGCAATGTAGAAGGTAATGGCGGCCAAAAAGGTAAGTTATTGTTTATAGAGATACATACATATATACATACCTATATATAGAGTTGTATTAGAGAGAAACGAGAAAAACCTTTTTACGCTTCTCACTTTATCTCAACCCATTATCTCCAAGCCAATTCCCTGTGGTTTAGCCACTCCTAGACCTTCCCAAAACCAAAATTTTGCAGCCCTAATGATGGGCCTTAAACCCTTCTAAGCTCAAGCCAAAATACTATGCAATTAAGTCTAATTTAATCGCTTGTCGACATTGTATATCGATCGATATATTTATAACTGTTATAAATATATATAACGTTATTTATTTTTCAAATCATATTCAAATTTTATAATTAACTTAATTAATTTATAACGACTAAAAACTAATTAAATCGTTCGGTCTTAAGGGAATTCATCATTTCGTCTATGTAACTTTTGGGTGTAAATTTGGTCAGCGATTAATATCGAACTATTCTATTGTTAACATTACACGTCACTTAGTAGGTGATGTGACATTATGGCCAAATTTATCGCTTACTCATTTTCATTAAAATACAATTTTAATTTAATAAGCGTTACTCGATTGTGACATTTCTTTACACCAATTCTCTTTGTCAAAATTATATCACTTTGGACTTATGTAATTTGGTAATGGACAAAATTCCAACCTCATCTGCATTCAATTT
This sequence comes from Allium cepa, assembly GCA_030765085.1. Classification (NCBI taxonomy): domain Eukaryota; kingdom Viridiplantae; phylum Streptophyta; class Magnoliopsida; order Asparagales; family Amaryllidaceae; genus Allium; species Allium cepa. Next base: position 505,106,079 of record CM060945.1, read on the forward strand.
TATAGTCTAAATACAAAGTCCTTGGTTCAATAATAACAATTATTATTAACTAAATGCTCTATCCAGAGACTTTGACTTGATTTGACTGTGATATTAACCACGTATAACCATGGAGGCGAATCTTCTCTTGAATAGTGCTTTACTTCCAATACTTCCACACAACCCAACTATAGTCACTCGATGGACGCCATGCCATGATTTGGCTGTAATAAAAGTGAAGCTTTTATATTTATGATCTGCGGTATTATCTAGTCCAGAGAACTGTGTAAATCAGTCACATCGATATTTTCTGCTTAACCTTAGTTATATTAACCAATAGAAAACTATCAAGTGAGGCGTTCCGTATTTATCCAATAATTATTAGTGTGTAACTCCTAGGTGCCCCAGCAGTCATGAGTAATTCTATGTTCAACATTTGGAGAGCATTATGTACCCCAGTCTCAATGGATATATCGATATCCAGTCTTGATGAATCTTGACTAGGAACATTTAAAATGGTATATTTGTTTCGTTGTGATAATTACTCACGGTTACAACACGTTGTAACTACTATCACAAAATATACCATTTATGAATTTTTCTATTAAATATACTTTTAATTAAGTTAATTAATTAATATTATCACATTATATCAAGTATATAATAGGAAGAAAATACCTTTTATTTCGAACAAGGTTGGTCAACGAGTTAGATATATGTAATGAATTACATAATTGCCACTAGGGCATACCCCTAACTCTATCAATCTCCCACTTGTACTTGGGGTCAATTAAGGAATCTAATTCAACTTCTCCAATCAGTTTTCTCAAAATCAATTAGGTCAGTCCCTTAGTGAATGGTATGCTATTATGTTTTAAATATCTACTTTGTCGATTAACTCTCTCTAACACTAATCAACTGCCTTTATCATATTGAACGATTCGAAGTATGTCTTTTGACTTCTAGTGAGCTTTAAGTTCTATCATGACCAATTTCATGACATTGTTATCTAATAACAATATTATGGGATTCTCAACATTTGGAATCACCTTTGGCTCAATTATAAATTTGTTCATTTATATCTATGTACATTGGTTTATTGGAGTGCTATTCAGGTTAATGTTCTCAACGTTTCGTTGAATCGACCATAATCACTTTTATTTTGAAACGTTTTCAAAGTAAAAATTTTAACTTGAATATCATCATTGACACGTTATACTCAATATCACTTATAAAATTTTATGTCCAAACGTTCTATCACAATGAGTTCGTTGTTTTTATAAACAGTTCTCTAGTATTTCATAAATACATGAGAACACCTCAAACAACCATTTAGTGATATCAATTTAGATTTTATATTTGCTCCATGTATCAAATACATAAACAAAAAACAATATCATACACAACATAACATGTAAGATAATTCATATTGCTAATGCATAAGAAATCCAGCTTACATGTTCTCCTTTTAATACGGTACTCTTGTATATCGTCTTGGGACAATCCCTATGTCTTTTATACTCAACATAAAAGACATCATTTATAATCCAAAATTGAGTGTTAAAACAACTAAAGTTGTTTTAATACAAGCATATTATTAAAATCATCAACGTGTTGTTTACTTATAGTTTAGAAATTTCAATGTACTTTTTAACGTTCTTTTTTATGAATACACGCTTTCTCTTCACTTTGATTGAAAATCAAAGTATATGATATTTCTATCAAAATACTTATTCAATCTTAATGCTTATAAAATGATACATCATATAATTTCTTCGATCACATCCAAAGATTCACAAACCCAATATCGTTTCCACTGATTTGTGCCATTTTTGGTTAATATGTGTAAACATTTTACTCTAAGTCATTATTTAGAATACTCTGTTTCAATACATACGTACCAAACATTAAGTCTTATTGAGTGATAATTTTGTCAGTAAATCTGAATTAACTTGAGCATGTTAATACCGAATCTATTATGCTAATTTCAACAAATGAAATTTGCAGTATTATTTTTATCAACATTGCTTATTTAATTCCAACCACATTAATCTTTCCAATAAAGACACAACCTCGGCCAATAGATCATATCTCTTTGGTTACAACCACGAAAATCATATTTTGACGACGTACTTGAAATTCTTTCAGATCTGCGCATCATACCGTATAGAGTCAACAGTCTTAATGGTTTAATTGAACAACCGAGGGTAATGTATATTTTCGACATTAATAAGGAACTCGTAGTTTCTCTTCGATGTACGAGAATACTTATTAAACATTCTAATGCTATGTGTTCATTTAGGTTAGTTAATTTCACTTCATCTCATATAATCGGTTCTATCTATGGATCAGATCGAATTCCATTTAACCGCCAACAATTTCTCTGAGAAATTCCTTCACAGTGAAGTTGGTATATCTTGAAACAACAATTGTTTCTTAGTGCAAATAGAATAGGGATTCATAAACGCTTTATGAACCTTTTTATTTATAAAACCGATTTTAGTTTACAAAAATTATGTCCAAAACATAAATATGTTATTTTATGACAGACCTCTAGAAAAAATCTTTTGGAAATTCATATAAGATCCCTCACGATTAATTATTATGTGAAATCTTTCGACTCGCACAACTTGTCAATTCCTTGGCCTAGGATATGTTGGGATTTCTTATAACCCTTATCGTGTACGATTTTGTAAACTATTGTTTAGATGAAATAATGTCAACCTTGCATACTAATTTAAGTACATGATCTTATAGAAAGAAACTAACTCAAATTCACTCACAATTAATCGTAAATTGTCCAACAATATCTGATTACTCCTTATCGATGCATCATTATGTATCACATGGAGGAGTGATTTTGAGATTGAATCTATATTCATTTCTAGGTACATCTGGAACTCTTTTCAATATACTCACTTATTCTACCAAATCATTTTATTCTATTGCATATTATTTTATTTCTTTTCCTTTATATTTTATGATTTTATCATAAACTTACTACATGTGTATCTAATCCACATGTTCATGTTGGTAATAAATCATCGATGAACATAACAAAGTATGTGGAACCCTTTTAGTATTAATAGATTTGTGATTGCATACATCAATATGTATTAATTCAAAGAGTTCATCAACTCTTATGATGCTCCCACAGAATGCATGCATAGCCATTAACTGTTTGAGATATAGTTAACCTGTATCTTATGATTCACAATCATATAGTAAAATTATTTCTAAAAACTACGGCATAGTCTATAATTTCAAAAAAACTGTAAATAATATTAGATACATATGTGTTTTTGTTGCATCACTTTTACTATGAAAACATATTCCATAATATAGTTCTATTTCATATTGAATATTCATAATACTCATATTGAACTATAGTTATATCTATTTTTCAGTTAATACTAAAAAATATACATTATTTCACAAATAATGTTCGGTACATTTTACGAAAACAATTTTCGTAATTTGATTCAATCATTAGGTGCTATATTGGATACTTTCACTATTTCCGCCATTGTAATAGCATACTAAATTCCACCACTCACTTAATATTGTTAATATTATTCACTTATTTCATATGTTGCAACTAGTTTACAGTGGAGAGTTCTTTGATTAAATATCTTGAACTCAAAGAAATAAATGTTATAGAAAACAATTTTCTATATGAAAATACATTTCTAAATAAAAATGATATTTCATATTCCAATATTAAGTATTAGTTATTGCTACAATTCTTATTTCCAATGTTTCTCTATGAAGCAAAAGTGACTATTCATTCTTTCGTTCCAACTTTGCCTTAAATTACATCTGTTCTTATACATTCATTTTTCTTTCAAATGGTCAAACTATTCAAAAGAAAACCTTATTACAATATCATAACAAAACTTTTACAAAAGCGCATTCGATTATTAATATTTAAAACATCAAATATGTTGCACTTTATGTAAGCCGATCAAGATGACATTTCAACGATCGAGTTCTCAAGTGTATCTCGTAGTTTATGGTCTTGTGTTACATTAACACAATATGATCCTTTTGAAATCATTCAAGTTGAATACATGATCTTAAAATATTGTTTATTGGCTTTACTTTGAATGAACTAACTTCATCGAAATATCGTACCCCACAAACTATGACTGTTCACCACATAACATTTATATGTGAAAGCATAAGGATCAAATATCATTAGCCTTGAATTGCATTAGGAGTTCAAAAACTCATAAAATGCAATACACTGTCTAAACCAAATAAACATATAAGTGACCAAGTTACGAATGTATAAGGTAGTTGAAAATTTGGGCACTTGCATGGGTATAGAAACATTACATAACATGCAATTAGATTTATTAGTAAGTATATATATTATATTTCTATTTGTCAACTTTCAACCCAGTTTGTTTATATATTTAATTGACAAACGTTTTATCAATCATATTAGATGCACAAATATATCATTGTAGATAATTATAACATTATATAGAATATCTTCTTACAATATTAGAAAGGTTAAATATTACCATTTCATTTTTCTAACAAAGCTCCCACTAGTGTTTTATATTTCTCCAAACCATAAGATGAAACATAGAAGTCTTATAGCTTCACTTGTGCGTGTTAGGACTCGTTTGTTTTGTCGACCTTGAATTTGCTCAAAAATCATAGCCCCATAACGATGGACAACTCTTTGTCAGCTGTATCATATAAAACACCCATTTTTCCTTGTTCTAATCTCCTTTCGACCTTGAGTTTGCTCAAAAGATTGAAAGAGATTATTCACTGATACCTGCCATATCGTGATGGCCTAAGTATAGTATATGTATCTCTAGTTTGCTCAACAAATACTTATAGTTATCTTACCTCATCTGTTCAATATATTAATAATACTATGCATAACATCCCTAGCTTGTGTTTGCTCAAAAACTGAAGAGTATATAAATAATTTACTTATATATATATATGGTAGAGGACAACATTATATTAAAGATTCATAATCTTCAATATATGTATATATATTGATATCGACTTATAGAATAATATATTTCTTATGAAATACCCCAACGATTCAAGTGTTAGACGCATCAAAAATCACGGTATATGTACATTTACATATGTATTTATTTCTCAAGTTTATTTGGGTTTCTTTAATGTTCCATATTTAATTTATAAACATATCATATAAGTTTTATTGTTATATAAATTTTATATTTCATATTACTTATATGATAGTCTTATGTATAATATATCATTAATTAATCTTATCCAGTTAATTTTAATCAGTTGACTCTTCAATTAATTTTAAATTAGTATTTCGATATAACTTTTATATTAAACATATCTACAATAACATTTATAGTGTATACTATAACATTTATAGTGTAACACACATATATCATATATGTGTGTATTTTATTTAATTAATTAACATTTAATTAATTTATTAAATTAAATAATTTTTATTAAAATTTATTAATTTCAAAATTTATCTTGTATACATACACGTATACTTATGTTATCTTAAACATTTTAAAATAACATAACATATATCAACATATGTAATACATGCATATATGCATTAATTAATTAATTAACATACTTAACTAATTTATTCCTTAATCTTATTAGTAAACTTAAAATTTGAAATTATTATATAAATATTTTCAAACGTTTTAAAAATATTTAAAATACCCCACACCCCTTAATATACCCTAAAAGGGCACACTAAAAGATATGATTCATTATAGTTATAGCTAAATCATCACAAAGACTAAGATTCACAAGATAAATAAATATAAACGCCGGAAACATTTATATGGTAACTCATTATTCAAAATAAAACTTCATAAATAGTTTGAAAAACATCACATGTCTCAAATACCAAATACACATGTCTTATGAAAAATACATCTCGGCCTCATAAAATCAGAGTATAATAAAATAATCGTCCCTCTCATAAGTACCAGTATCCAATGTCAAATAAAAAGAAAAATGAAAGAAGAAGAATACATGAAGAATGAGACAGTTCTGCAAATGGGTCTCCAAGAAATCTGAATTTATTGTCCTTGCCTCTGCTGGCCTATAGGGGAAAAAGGGAAATAGAGGAGTGGGTCAGACTATAAGTCTGACGAGTGAAGGTAACTACTAGTATTTTTAAGCAAGATAAAGATAATAGACTTAGCAGCAGTTCTAGTATAAAAGGAAATAAAGAAAGGATAAAACTAGGATAAAATACTGTTTAACTATTTTTTTTGATTGTGGTTGTATGCACTTGTCTTAGATAACTGCTCTGATTAGACTGAAATTCTGATCCTATTTTTATTAGGCTGAAGTCCTAATTCTACCCATTGATTGGCCTTCTATCTCTATTGTTCCTCTGTGAGCTATTCCTATCCAATGGGTCCCACAACGAAAATACACTTGTTTAGCGCTTGGAACGCAGTAGCGACTTATCTACTCTAATCAATACCGCATGCTCAGTCATCGTCGGTACTCACTAACTGTCTCCACCCTCTTGTGACCTCTTATTTACCATAATCAGGATAAGCATGCCTAGCCTCATCTAATTTGTTGTGAGACCACCAGTCCTAGTCTGAAAGGGTCCTGCCCAGCCTCACCTAAGTATTTGTAAGACCATTAGTCCTAATCTGAAAATGGAATGCTTTCGGTACTAGTCCTAAGAAAAAAAATCCAATTACGCCCCTTGCCTAAATCCACGATTTGGGCTTTTATCTATTGGCCCCTTATTTACCCTAGTTAGCATAAGTGTGTCCCAACCTCACCTAAGTATTGTGGGACCATAAGCACTAGTCTGAAAGAGTCCTTCCCAGCCTCACCCAACCTGTTGTGAGACCATTAGTCCTAATCTGAAAGGGACTACTATGGTACGGGCCCTATTTCTCTTCTTGCTTATTAACTTAGTGTAAGTTCTTAAAATAAGCATCTTCTGTTATTTCTGTTCTATTTTCTTATTAACTTAATCTAAGTCTTTAAAATAAGCCTTCTTTGTTATCTCTTCTATATTTGCTTCTTAAATTAATTATAAGTCTTTAGAATAAGCCTTTTTCTATTCTTTCTGTTTAATTATAACTTATGTTATAATTTCTCTTATATTCTGTCTTTTTGGTTATAACTACTAGTTATAAACTTGCTTGCAAATCTCTCAAATTTTCCTATTTCAGCCTATCTTCTTTTTATTACAGTTTTTCTTATTGTACATCTAATCTCTGTAAATTTAATGTTTTCCATTTTAATCCATATTTGCAAATTATACTCTGTTTAATGTTCTATTCGCGTAGAAATAAATAAAAAGAATCTAACATTAACAGGCTGAATTCTAACATAAAATAGCTATAAATAAATGTAAATAACTATAAATAACTGAATAAAATAGCTAAATAAAATAGACTGAAAAGAACTTTAAAAATTAATTGTATATAGCTTATATAAAAATTGTCTCAAAATTGCAGAAAAACAACAACTATTGAAACCCAATTATTTTAAATTACTTAAAAATCTAAAATAATTACTAAACACTCTCCTATGGTTCCTTAGCGCTATTCTTTGGTCTTTCTTGATCCACTTCCAGAGCATAGAATATTTTCATCAAAAAGATCTTCTCCTTAGAAAAATATTATATTTAAGGTCCAACCTTAGGCAATGAACCCAAATAGGAGAAAATCTGAATGAGAAAAATAGCTAGGCCTAGGGTCTTATTTATAGTATAGTTTAGGGATCTCAGACTGTAACATCCTGCCTTTTGTACGTTTTAAATTGACGATAAACCACACACGCCAGACTCAAACCATAAAAAAGGGTGAATTGTTATCGGGTGAATAAGAAAAAGGAAGAAAGAAAGAAAAAAACAGAATCTCATAGCGGAATGACAAAATATAATAATCAAATAATAGTTCATGAAGTTGTTTTACAAAACATTTGATTATACTTATACAACACAGAATCAAAGTTACACATACCAAAGAATAATAAATAACAATGCAGTGAAACAATGTGATGCAGTGGAACAATAGAGTAAATAATAGTAATATAATCTTCGTCTTCATTCTCCAAAAGTAAGGTCTTCAAACCCTGAAATGCTCAGGCTGATCCGAGCGAATTGAGAAGACAAAACACTCGAGTCGGAACCAAAAGATCTTATGTAAGTTAAATCAACAGTAAATAATATGAGTGGAACGACGTCAGAGATGTTTACGGGATTTGACATCTCCTGCCCAGTGTCAACGTGAGTGCAGTAACTTAAGAGATGCTCGGGATTTACATCTCCTAACTGTTAAACTATCTGCTATGTAGTATGTACGCTATTACAATAATGTCTATGAGTAAAATAAACTTACTTTAAAATAGAATTAAGGGGTTACCCATATAGCCCTTACCACGTAATAGTCCCAGTAGTCCATCCAGTATCAGTGCATCTGCAGATCGAGAGACTACCCTAAATACTCCATGGGCTACAGGAGAAATCCAAAATCGTACAAGGTGCGCTAGGGTAGGTGATACGGCACAACTAGGCAATGCCAGGGTAGATATACCAATTACGCTTCCGGACCGGTGGTAACGTGTAGCAGCTACTACCACCCACCTCGAGCCACACCCCCAAAAGCGAAAGGGCCCCAATCAATCACAAAGTAATAGAATGGCATCGAAGGAGTGTGTCCGTTAAGAGGATCTAGCTTCCTCATTAGCCCATCGATCGCTCCTATTTTAGCCCTCTTATGCTAACTCATGGGAGCTGGGTCCACGTTCATACCTCAATAGAACGTCGCCACCATTTTACTTCATTCTGAAATCTCTACCGCGTACACGATTGTTAAAGTGGTTTTCGGTATCGACTGAGAGTATGCCCATATCCGATCCCAGTCTCTTTAACAACCAACTTTTATTACAACACCGCAGTCATTTTCAAAATAGTTTATACTTTTAATACCAAAATATCATTGTTTTTTTCAAAACTAAATCAGTACGATATAATTTTCATTTCAAATATATCTTTTTCCAAAATCATAGCAGTTTCAAAGTTATAACACTTCGAAATCAAAAACACTTGAAATATAACACTTTCAAATCATCATACTTTAAAACTCATAACTTTGAAGCATAACCTCCACCACTTAAATGGTTTGAATATTAAATTACTTTATATAAAAAGATAGCTTCTTCAATTTCACAAATCAATTCCAAAAATTAACTCGAATTTCTAAATTTTAAATATAACCAAATCCCCAAATCATAATTTCAATTCAATTCAGTTTCCAAATAAACCATTCCAGATTATATTGATTCCAAAACAGATTTGATCCATAAAATAAACCATTTTAGATTTAGTATATTTCAACTTTAAGTATTCAACAATTCCCAAACTAAGTTTGATAATTTCATATATATATATATATATATATATATCAAATTCAATTTTCTATTATTTAGTTTCGAAACATTTACTTAATAAATCCATATTCATTTAAATAAAATCCAAATTACAAATAACTAAATGTTTCCTTCAATTTATTTATACTTGAAATATTTATTTTAAATCATCTTGAACAAAATCAAGTTATAAAAATCATACCTTTTAGAATTTCAAACTTAATAAATTTAAAATCAAACTTATTTGTGTTTAATTCTTAAATAAATTAAATTTCAGAATAATTTTAAATTTATCTTCCAACCTTAATTTATTTAAAACATTATAAACTCTATATAAAATATAATTTAAATACTTAACCATATCACCTTCAATAAAATCAAACTTTATTATTAAACTCATTCTATATTGAAACAATTTATACATAGTTTAAAATCAAGAATAAAATTACATTTATATAATACTAAAATCAATATTTATATAAAACCATATATTTCTTTACAAAATCATAGAAATCATTTCAAAAATATTTATATATAGACCATGGTGTCTGTATATATTTTTCTATCCTATGGTCAAGTGATGCAGATATTTATCATTTCAATCCGCAATTTAATATTTTACGGTTGTATATCATTTCAAACCTTAATCCTGAATTTATAATAATCCGTAACAAATTTGCAGTTTATAACAATATAAACTAAACATCCATTCAACTAATATCAACAACCAACATCCGTTGCAATCATCATCCAAACAATCCATAAATATCAACATAGAAACTGATAATAAACAATGGGTATTTAACTGGCAGTTTATATGATAAATTAAATAACAATTAAATTCAAATAAATTCAATTTAACTGAGATGATGATTAAAATATACCAAACAATCATAAATAAATTCCTAATCATATCATGAATTAAATTTAACAAACATAAGAAATTTTAAAAGTTGTGAGTGGGTTAAAACACTCACCTTTGAATTTAAATTGAATTTAAATTCAATTTAAACCCAAAATTCAAACAGTCCCAGAATCCATCCAAATCCAAGCCAAAATGTGCGAAATTTTAATACGATCCTAGCGGAGGAAACTGTGTGTGAATTTGACCTCGTATGCAAAAGTTATATACATTAGAATGATTGGATTTCAAAATAACTAAAAAAAGATTAAAACAAGTAGCCACAAATACTCTGACACGTCATCACTATGTTGCGGCGCAAATTGACGCGATCGAACCCATGCAAACATGCTCAGAGTCGACATTGACCACCGAAATACGCGCGCTACTGACCATCGGAATCCCTTCGACCACCCTCGTTCGACTAGCGACGAGGCCATCTACATGGTCGACTCCCTCCGACCTCCACTAAATGCGTGCGCGGCCACCCCAAAGCTCGGGTTCCGAACCCTAAAATGCCAATTCATGCCCCATAGGTCGTACTAGGCCATGAGACCACCACCCATTGACTCCACAAGCCTCTCTCTCCAAAACCCATATTCCAATTTTGCCGATTGCTTCCCGAATCAAAAACGTCCAATTAGGCTTAGGGTTTCGCCGTTCGGAGGTTTGACCGAGATTTGCCATCGATTCGAGCATCAATTTCGAAAATTAACACTTGACGCAGATTCGTATCGTCGAGATATTCGATAAATATTTTTCTCGATTTTTTTAGGAGCTCGAATTTTTTTCATTTGAATTTGATTTGCAGTTGGATTTGGAATTGAGAATTTGCTTGTCTGCCACTGAAGAGGAGATATAGCTAAATTGTAAATACAGACAAATGAAAATAAGGAGTGGCTAGGGTTTATAACGAGGTATTTATAGGCAGGTTAGAAAATAGAAAGAACGAATTGATTTGATTCGGAATGAAACGATAAATGACCTGAAAAGCCCATTCTGCCTCCGGAATGAAAATGGATCAACCCATATATCAAAATAGATGTTTGTGATAATTCTAAACTCAATGGAACAGGTTTCAGGTCCTAATTCCATCATATGAAGAAGTTATGTTAAAATTTGCTTATTTCAAATTGATTCCAATTGATTTCAATTTCATTGATTTCTAGGCGTTTCAAGCCCGTACGATCAAACGACAAGTCCAGTCACTACGAAACTCAAAATCCTACAATAATTCACCATTACGGATCCGATGAAACTAGTTTCGTCTCAATCCGAGTCAGTAGCCAAAATAGTTATTTTCTAGTTAATTAAATAAATTGATATTAAATCAATCAATCACTTTGGAATACTTAATAATTTAAAATCCTTTAAAACAAATTCTCTTATTAATTATTTTTTGGACATTTCATAATTTACAACATTTAATTTCAATTTCAATTAATCTAGAATTATAAATTTAAATTCCCAATAAATCCATTTATTTGATTTAAATCTTGTTATGAAATAAATTATCAACTTATCACCTTAAAGGTAATATTAATATTAATTTATATCCTAATACATTAAAATTTTCCAATTCATCCTAATTTCAATTAACCTAGTATTTAATTCCATTTACCTGCCATAATCCATTTATGTATTCCAATCAATTATAATTAATTTTAATAAATTGATTTGATTTGATTCCCATCTTTATACTAGGTCCATTATTACTCAATAACACAGTTAACATTTGTTTCACATTTCATCTGCATTAATATATTCAAATTTCTAACTTTCCTTTGTATTAACTATTATTTTCAATTATTGAATTTGTCAAATATATACATTAATTATAATTAAAACCTCAATCAATTTATTCAACTTAATTTCATTCTTTTATTTTATCTTATGAACAAAATATACTTTTCCATTCATTTTATTACATTCACACTTATTTTCATTTACTTTTATTAATTTCTTACAAAATCTCATTTTCATTTATTCATATCATGTCAGTTTCTCTTTATTGCATTATATTCGTTTATTCACTATTATTTCATTTATTTACATTCATTTATTAATAGTGTTAATGTTCAATTCAATTACTTAGCGTTTCAATTCACTAACTTAAGTTTATAGTCATCTACTTGCAATATTTACTTTCTATCACATTTTATTATAGTAACATTTCGATTATAACTTAAGCTTATAACCACTATAACCTCAAATTCTTATTTATAAAAGAAATTCATTGAACACTTTCATTACATAAGTTTACTTGTACAATTTTCATTACATTTTCTTTCTAAATTTAACTACAAAAATCTTATTAAATTAACCAATTTAATTATCAAAATTTACGGGTCGTTACACTCTCGCCCACTCAAAATTTTCATCCCCGAAAAGGAAAAAGAAGGGAAAAGAAAGAATTGAGCAAACAATACATCTTATTCAAAAATATTAACTTTATAAATAAATAAATTTACAGAATTAATAATTTGAATAAAAGATACCAATTTATAACCATTAAATCTTTTTATACTCAATTAATAAAGTTTGGAGAATATTTTTCAAAAAAATTTAAGTCCAAAATTTAAAAAAAAATCGGCAGAGTCTCTTTTGTACGGAGGGGCTTGGGAGAAAATATAATATCAAATATAATAATATATATCACAATATCTCAAAATAATATATTCCAACAACGGAAAAAACAATATAACAATGCTATAAAATCATAATCTGAAAACGTACTTATTTGTCGGGCAATTATTGCTTATTTTTTGAAACCAAAAGCAGTAGCAATTGCTTCCATAACCTGTATTTCATTTATATAATCCAAAAAAGGTTAGTAATCATATAAAATGAAATATTTAAAGTTGTTTCAACCACTAACAAACAAACCAATTATCCATTCATATCAAACAAAACAAATAGTTGTTTGGGTTCAAAAACTTTAACTTGTATAGAATGAAAAATAAACTACTAAGTGCACACTTTACTCAACAGTCTTAGATGAAGCAAAATAGATTATTCATACATCCAAACAATTTAAAAGTATCCTTGCTCAAATAATCATAAATCAAACAAACAATAACCCCAAGCAAAATAAAGTTCATTCTTATAAATTTCGTTTCACGCATTTATTGCTTCACTTCCTTTTCATCCATATAATGATTTATCTTTTTAATTACATTTTATTTCTTACAGTTTCATTTCCATCCTTTTATTTTCATACGTTATCTTCATTTAGTGATTAATTTCTTTAATTTTTTTTCATTTATTTCTTACAAAATTTTATTCATATTTATGTTAAAGAATGCAAATTGGAAAAATTATACAAGTTTACCTCATTTCCTTTAAATTAATGTAATGTTCAATAACTTTATCTTTCGTTTTATAAGTTACAAATTTCAACTTGTTGGTAATTTCATTTATAACCCAGCATCTAATCTCTTATTTTAAATTAGAGGTTCCAATTATTAATAATTTACATTCCATTTCACTACAATAATTGAAACTATTAATTAACGGAAACTTAAGAACTAAATACCGGTTTAAATTTCAAATCATCTTACAACTTATATATCCAATTATATTTAAAACAATCTGAATTTTACATTTGTTTATGAAAATAATTCTGTAGTAGAACTACTACAGTGGCCTTCCCACTTTGAAACTCGAAAAGGAATGTCGATGATGCGTGCACTCATCACCGAAATTATTTTCCAGCGACAGAGAGGGGAGTACAGAACTTATTTCTTTTCAAAATTTCTTTAAAGCCATTCTTTCAAATCATATTAAAATATTTATATCAGAAGATACTTCTAAACAATACTATTATAATATTCCAAAATCATTTGAAAGAAATTTTCAAATACCCTGGAACTTGAGTTCTAAATTCCAATTTTCATTTATTTTATTTTAGAATCTTATTTCCAACCGATATTTATAAATTTCACTACATGACAATCAATATATTACAACCAACTACAACCTTTATAAAATTTATTACTTTATATACAGAAAATATAATAGGAAAAATTATTCCATTTACCTATATTTCAAAACCAATATTGTGTCGGTCTGTCCTATCAAGTGTTAGAAATCCCTATTGATCTCATAACATCCTATGCACCAACCAAAAATTATAAATACAAAATGGAACAAATTAACACAATATCAAAACCCTTTTATAACACTAACAATACGCTCTCATATATATATATATATATATATATATATATATATATATATATATATATATATATATATATATATATATGCTCAGCGACTCATCATAGGGCATTACTACCCTATTAATAAAGAGTCAAACCCCACAAAGCTAAGGTCTATCGCTAAACCAAAGCTCTGATACCAAATGTAACATCCCGCCTTTTTGTACGTTTTAAATTGACGATAAACCACACACATCAAACTCAAACCATACAAAAGGACGAACTGTTACTGGGGTGAATAAGAAAAAGGAAGAAATAAAGAAAACAAAATAGAATCTCGTAGCGGAATGGCAAAATATAATAATCAAATAACAGTTCATGAAGCTGTTTTACAAAACATTTGATTATACTTATATAACACAGAATTAGAGTTACACATACCAAAGAATAATAAATAACAATGCAGCGGAACGATGTGATGCAGTGTAATAATGGAGTAAATAATAGTAATACAATCTTTGTCTTCGTCCTCCAGAAGTAAGGCCTTCAAACCCTGAAATGCTCAGGCTGACCCGAGCGAATTGAGAAGACAAAACACTCGAGTCAGAACTAAAAGATCTTATGTAAGTTATATCAACGGTAAATAATATGAGTGGAATGGCGTCAGAGATGTTTATGGGATTTAACATCTCCTGCCCAGTGTCAACGTGAGTGCAGTAACTTAAGAGATGTTCGCGATTTACATCTTCTAAGGGTCCGTTAAACTATCTACTATGTAGTAATATACGCTATTATAATAATGTCTATGAGTAAAATAAACTTACTTTAAAATAGCGTTAAGGGGTTACCCATATAGCCCATGTCACATAATAGTCCCAGTAGTCCATACAGTATCAGCGCATCTCCAGATCGGGAGACTACTCTAAATACTCCACGGGCTACGAGAGAAATCTTAAATCGTACAAGGCGCGCTAGGTAGGTGACACAGCACAACTAGGCAATGCCAAGGTAGATATACTAATTACGCTTTCGGACCGGTGGTAACGCGTAGCAGCTACTACCCACCACCTCGAGCCACCACCCCAAAATCATAAGGGCCCCAATCAATCACAAAGTAATATAATGGTATCGAAGGAGTGTGTCCGATAAGAGGAGCTAGCTTCCTCATCGCTCCTGTTTTAGCCACCTTATGCCAACTCATGGGAGTCGGGTCCACGTACATACCTCAGCAGAACGTCGCTACCATCCTACTTCATTCTGGAATCTCCATCCGTACACAGTTGTCAAAGTGGTTTTCGGTATCGACAGAGAGTATGTCCATATCCGATCCCAGTCTCTTTAACAACCAACCATTATTATAACACCGCGGTCATTTTCAAAATAGTTTATACTTTGAAAACCAAAATATCATTGTTTTTTTAAAAACCAAATCAATACGATATCATTTTCATTTCAAATATATCCTTTTCCAAAATAATAGCAGTTTCAAAGTTATAACACTTCGAAATCAAAAACACTTGAAATATAACACTTTCAAATCATAATACTTTGAAACTCATAACTTTGAAGCATAACCTCCGCCACTTAAATGGTTTGAATATTAAATTACTTTATATAATAAAATAGCTTCTTCAATTTCACAAATCAATTCCAAAACAACTCGAATTTTTAAATTTTAAATTTAATCAAAACCCCAAATCATATATTTTAATACAATTCAGTTTCCAAATAAACCATTCTAGATTATATTGATTCAAAAACAGATCCGATCCACAAAATAAACCATTTCAGATTCAGTATATTTCAACTTTAAGTATTCAACAATTTCAAAACTAAGTTTGATAATTTCATATATATATATATATATATATATATATATATATATATATATATCAAATTCAATTTTCTATTATTTAATTTCGAAACATTTGCTTAATAAATCCATAATCATTTAAATAAAACCCAAATTACAAATAACTAAATGTTTCCTTCAATTTATTTATACTTGAAATATTTATTTTAAATCATCTTAAACTATATCAAGTTATAAAAACCATACCTTTTAAAATTTCAAACTTAATAAATTTCAAATCAAACTTATTTGTGTTTAATTCTTAAATAAATTAAATTTCAGAATAATTTCAAATTTATCTTCCAACCTTAATTTATTTAAATCATTATAAACTCTATATAAAATATAATTTAAATACTTAAACGTATCACCTTCAATAAAATCGAACTTTATTATTAAACTCATTCTATATTGAAACAATTTATACATAACCTAAAATCAAGAATAAAATAACATTTATACAATATCTAAAATCAACATTTATATAAAACCATATATTTCTTTGCAAAATCATAGAAATCATTTCAAAAATATTTATATATATAGACCACGGTGTCTGTATATAATTTTCTATCCTATGGTCAAGTGATACAGATATTTATCATTTTAATCCGTAATTTAATATTCTATGGTTGTACATCATTTCAAACCGCAATCCTGAATTTATAATAATCCATAACAAATATGCTGTTTATAAAAATATAAACTAAACATCCATTCAACCAATATCAACAATCAACATCCATCGCAATCATCATCCAAACAATCCATAAATATCAACATAGAAACTGATAATAAACAACAGGTATTTAACTAGTAGTTTATATGCAATTATAAATTAAATAACAATTTAATTCAAATAAATTCAATTTAATTGAGATGATGATTAAAATATACCAAACAATCATAAATAAATTCCTAATCACATCATGAACTAAATTTAACAAACATAAGAAATTTTAGAAGTTGTGAGTGGGTTAAAACACCCACCTTTGAATTTAAATTGAATTTAAATCCAAAATTCAAACAGTCTCAGAATCCATCCAAACAAAAGCCAAAATGTCCCAAATTTTAATACGATCCTAGCAACAAATACACACATGAATTTGACCTCATATGCAAAAGTTATGTACGTTAGAATGATTGAATTACAAAATAACTAAAAAAAGATTAAAACAAGCAACCACAAATACTCTGACACGTCATCACTATGTTGCGGTGCAAATTGGCATGATCGAACCGATGCAAACATGTTCAGAGCCGACGTTGACCACCGAAACACGCGCTACCGACCATCGGAATCGCTCCGACCACCCTCGTTCGACTCGCGACGAGGCCGTTTACACCGCATACTCCCTCCGACCTCGACTAAATGCATGCGCGGCCACCCCAAAGCCCAGGTTTCGAACCCTAAAACGCCAACTCATGCCGCCACATGTCATGCTAGGCCACGAGACCACCACCTATCGAGTCCACAAACCTCTCTTTCCATAGCCCATATTCCAATTTTGCCGATTGCTTCCTGAATCAAAAACGCCCAATTAGGCTTAGGGTTTCGCCATTTGGAGCTTTGACCGAGATTTGCCATTGATTCGAGCATTAATTTCGAAAACGAACACTTGACGCAGATTCGCACCGTCGAGATATTCGATAAATATTTTTCTCAATTTTTTTTGAGGAGTTTGAATTTTTTTGATTTGAATTTGATCTGTAGTTGGATTTGGAATTGAGAATTTGCTTGTCTGCCACTGAGGAGGAGAAATAGCTGAATTGTACGTATAGACAAATGAGAATAAGGAGTGGCTAGGGTTCATAACGAGGTATTTATAGGTAGGTTAAAAAATAGAAACAACGGATAGGATTTGATTCGGGTTGGAATGATAAACGACCCAAAAAGCCCGTTCTGCCTCTGTAATGAAAATGGATCAACCCATATATCAAAATAGATGTTTTTGATAATTTTAAACTCAATGGAATAGGTTTCAGGTCCTAATTCCATCGTATGAAGAAGTTATGTTAATATCTGCTTATTTCAAATTGATTCCAATTGATTTTAGTTTCATTGGTTTCTAGGCGTTTCGAGCCCGTACGATCAAACGACAAGTCTGATCGCTACGAAACTTGAAATCCTACAATAATTCACTGTTACGTATCCGATGAAACTGTTTTGTCGCAATCCGAGTCAGTGGCCAAAATGGCTATTTTCTAATTAATTAAATAAACTGATATTAAATCAAATAAAATCACTTTTCAATTCAATTATCATTATTTCCAATTTCTATCACTTTGGATTACTTAATAATTTAAAATCCTTTAAAAAAATCTCTTATTAACTTATTTATTGGACATTTCACAATTTACAGCATTTAATTTCAATTTCAATCAATCCAGTAATTATAAATTTAAATTCCCAATAAATCCATTTATTTGATTTAAATCTTGTTATGAAATCAATTATCAACTTATCACCTTAAAGGTAATATTAATATTGGTTTATATCCTAATACATTAAAATTTTCCATTTCGTCCTAATTTCAATTTACCTAGTATTTAATTCCATTTACCTACCATAATCCATTTACTATAGATTGTATTCCAACAATTATAATTAATTCTAATAAATTGATTTGATTTAATTCCCATCTTTACACTAAGTCCATTATTACTCTATAACACAGTTAACATTTGTTTCACATTTCATCTGCATTGATATATTCAGATTTCTAACTTTCCTTTGTATTAACTATTATTTTCAATTATTGAATTTGACAAATATATACATTAATTATAATTAAAAACTCAGTCAATTTATCCAACTTAGTTTCATTCTTTTATTTATCTTATGAATAAAATATACTTTTCCATTCATTTTATTACATTCACACTTATTTTCATTTACTTTTATTAATTTCTTACAAAATCTCATTTTCATTTATTCATATCATGTCAGTTTCTTTTTATTGCATTTTATTCATTTATTCATTACTATTTCATTTATTTACATTCATTTATTAATAGTGTTCATGTTCAATTCAATTACTTAGCATTTCAATTTATTAACTTAATTTTATAGTCATCTACTTGTAATATTTACTTTCTATCACATTTTATTATAGTAATATTTCAATTATAACTTAAGCTTATAACCACTATAACCTCAAATTCTTATTCATAAAAGAAATTCATTGAACACTTTCATTACATAAGTTTACTTGTACAATTTCCATTACATTTTCTTTCTAAATTTAATTACAAAAATTTTATTAAATTAACCAATTTAACTATCGAAATTTACGGGTCGTTACACAGACCGTTGCATTTGAAGATTAAATTTGATGCAACCACATCAGAGGCTCGGTAGGAACCGTCGGATGGAAGCACGAACGCACATGATTGAAAATAAATTGCAAAACATGTCATGCTTGAATCTGGACAAAACAACGACTAAATATAGGGGCAGGTTGACATGCAGGTCAACCCATATATGTGGAAGGATGACCTATAGGTCGACCTATGCACATTAGGGGTCAACCCTAAGGTCGACCTGACATATATATATATATATATATATATATATATTCCTTTTTGTTTTCTTATTTCTTGTTTAATTCGTATCTTCTTCGTTTAGCTCGAATTCCGACAAACTATATATGGAAATTGCATTACGACAAATTAAGTTGGGCCTTTTCTATTAGGAGCAACCTTTGAGCTCGCTTCACCTTTCGGGCTAGGCCGCTAACTACGTAGAACATGGTACTTGATTACCCAATTCTAATCCTAGACATTACCTTTCTAGACATCGTACTAGGTGGGCAAGCTTAATTAGTTTGCCTTAATATGACTAATTTAGAGCGGATATGCTATTGAGATCCGATACCATTGTTAGAACTGGACTAGCCCGTAATGGAAATTATGGGTGAATTTCAAAAATTTAACCCTATTAGATCTTTTATTGGGCCTATAAAGTCTAACTGAATTAGAACATTTCTAAATTTTATTTAAATAAAACCATTTATTTTATTTAAATTCAAATATATTTAGATACGAAATCAATTTCATTTGATTTAGTTTATACATAAATGTACATATACATATATGTATGAGTGCATGTGTAACATAATAATCCATGAAAGGTATAGTATGCCATATGTAGATGTTAGGATTTACATCGCAACATGCATATTAACTCATTTTGTATGTCATTTATGTCGTTCAAATATGTGCAGGTATATGTGTTACAAAATACACAGACACATGTATGTATAAATATATTATATATAATATATGAACATAAAACATTTATATATAGATAAATATATATTTACTATTAATAATATAAATTCAAACAATAGATTTCAACCATGTCTTTTGAGAATTCCTAAAATACCCTTTAATCTCGAGTCCATGCATCTTCCTACATCCCAACTTACGTTGTTTACACTCTCAAAATTTCATTTCTCCACAAAATTAATTGCATCTCTATAACAAAAGGAAGAACACATCCATCTTTAACACCTAACATGATCAGTAAAGATCCAATATGGATTTATTTAACATGAAGTCATCTTGATGGATTGTCAGGTCACCAAGATTGTCGGTCATGTAACTGAAGAAATTTAAGGGTCTTTATGTCCAAGCTTTGTGCAGATTTCGAAGATTATGATTTTGAATTCGGTTTTTAAGAAGAAGCACTTGATGTCATTGACGGCGACTTCGATGGAGTAGGCGGTTAGGATTCCATGGTAGTTGCCAGCTTTCTTGGACGTTGATATCAATAAATTGAGTGCTCTGAGAAATAGATAATGAATCCTTAAATTGTAAGTCCCTCCTTTTTTGTTTATGTTAGTCTCTATCTTGCTCATGAGATAGTTTTAATCACAAAAATATATGAACTATGGCCTTGAAATAAAATAAAGTTTAATTACATTGGAGCAGAATTTGGTAACAACTTTTTTTGCTTAGCCTTTAAAAGATCAAAACTCTTAACATTTGATCAATTTGTGCAGAGTAAAATACGGAAAAATCTGCATCTTACACACAAATACATTTTTCTCCGTGCACATTTGAATAAATTATCTAATCAAACAGTGGAGATTAACTCTATTAGGTGGCTGTGTGATGATATATAAATATATATAATATGTTTATGTCTATGAATTTCCATATAGAATGCTAGGGCAGTACCGAAAGCTACCATTCACTCTCAATTCACATATAAAATATCTTGAAAACAAAATATATTTTATAATGTTAAGTAGCCATGATGACATTAATATATTAGTGGGTGGTTCAAACTACATTTTATAATGCATATGTTTTTGTTAGCTAGAAGTGGTGTGTAACTATCAAGCGGACAAACATAATAATAAATGGATATAATCATGTTCTCATTATCTTCCCATATGTTGCTGTTTCATAATTTCAGTGCTACTCGTTGCCCGCTCATTATTATCATTCGTTTTTTTCTATTCTATATATATTTCTCAAAAGTTGGATCGGATCTGAATGATGACGTAAATGTACAATTAAACAATAGTCAAGTATTAAGGACTGGAAATTAAAGTGGACACGGCACGAGCAATAAGCATGCTTATTGATATACTGCTTAACATACGTAATTAGCTAATTAAGTGGTAAAAAAGAAGTATATAGGTTTAAGTTGGGTTACATGTAACTTAAAAATATTATAACCGCTGCTACTACTATGGTAGTGGATGATATAGTATAAAATCACCTTTTTATCGAATTAAGTATATTTTTTAAGTGATTCAATTCTAAATTTCAGGGAACAAAGGAAAAAAAGATGGAGAAGATTTATGTGTACCTTGCAATTATTTCGGTAAATAATGCTTTGAGTTACCCAGTAATGTATCTTTAATTTTCTAAGATTATATACTTTCAAGTCAAATGCTGGAGATATAGGATTAAAATTAGGCATGTATGCTTTATAATTATGATAATTAGCACGATAAACACGAATATGGTCATAATGGGAAAAGTATATGTGATATTTAGCTATCGGGGAGAGATATACGGCGATAGAGGGAGTAGTAGATCGGTAGATCGAACTTTCATGCAATAAAGGACGTATGAATATTATTGATAAGTGAACAACAATTGGTTATGAATATCTCAAAAGTGTCCAAAAACAAGTGAAGATTACACAAAAACATCAGCTCAAATTATTTATCAACATGAGATAAGGTTCATGTTCATGTTTCAATCAGTTATTCTTACATACTTTTATATTAGGTTTTCGTTCAGTAATTCGTGCATGCATTTATATTATTAGGAATGAACAGTTTATATAATCGAGTCTTCTCACTTCTACATATGGTACTAAATATTAAAGCTTTTTAGTAAATGATGCAACGACCTTTTATTTTAACACTTAATTAGTTTGAAGCACCGATATAATCTTTAACTGCTGAGAGATTTTCAGGAATACCTTAAAGACTATAAATGAAACTATATTAAAATCATGGGGATTTTGGACAAATATTGTACAAAAAGATTATATTTTCATCTAAATAATGTGAAAAGATGGAAGAGTGTTAGATTATATGTTGGATCATTTTACTGGAAATCTTAGTTACAATTTTAATGAACTTTTTCTTTATTTTTCATCTATTAAGAAAAAAAATCCGGACAACGGTTGTTTTAGTTAAATTTTTCTTTGCTTTTTATAATAGACTAATTTCAAATGTAGGAGCATAAAAGTTGATGATGAACTAATTAAATTATATTACACTTGGCTTGAGTGTTAGATAATCTATACAGCAATAGTCATTCAATGATTTGCAATATGCATGTATCCTTTGTACAAATTTGAGTCTCTTCTCTCTAAACTGGAAGATACACTTACAGATGCTCCATGAGTTGCAGATTCCTTGGTCTCATTTTTATGAAAATTATACTTGAAAATGTGATTTTTTAAGAGAGATAGGAAGAATAATCCATGAAGGCGGTGAAGAACCTCGGCATTTGTTTGGCTTAGCCTCTAAAGTACTTGGGTATATTTAAATATTATTACATAAGAAAAGGAGATCTGTAAAGAAACAGTCACAAATTCAAGTCTTAAACTAGATGAATTTCACCGCATCCAATTAAGTCAAACAAGCTAGATACATTTCTCTAAATTCCACTATATATCATGTTCATAGCCGAGAAACGTCGTCGTCAGTTTTTGTTTTCTTGGGTTTTTTTTGGCTATTTATTTACTTCTCTTTCGTTATTGAACTGTAAATGAAACAAAAATATTTTGGTTCATCAGCAAAATTATAGTTTATAGCACTGGGAGAGCTTGAAATCTTGCTGTAGATTTTGAGAGAACTTGGGAGATTCATGGTAACCGTTTTGGTATTGTTTGTTCTGATGAAAACATGATTCATTCCTGAGTATTATATTCTGCTTTACTTTTGAACAATGTGTTATTGCAACTATTATATTTTCCAATAATCAGTTATGCTATAAGCAATATTGAAAGCAACACGCATAATTATCATTTACTTGAAAGTATTGGGCTTCATGGATGTTTTAGCCATTCTTTACATCGTGATCTGCAGTCATTTTTCTATCGTTTTCCTATAGACATGTTAAGGTATGTAATATATTTAAATATTAATAACCATTTTCATGTACAAAATCCTACAACAATGTATATTTTGGTCCATGTATATGGAGCTGCACATGCTTAGAGAATAATATATTATTTAAGATGATGGATTTATAGTGGAGTATAAATTATAACTGAAGATAGAATATAACAAGATAAATTAGACACATTCTTCAGGGCTCCACCTTTTGTGGGCAAACTGATAAATAGGATTGCTCCTGTTGTGTTCTTTAGGATATGTTGATTGTGTTATTCCTCAGGTAATTTTTACATATTATTTTATTTGGTTTCTCATCATATTTGCAAGCAGGTTGCGTCTAAAGTATGCAGTGCAAAATATTTTATATTATGTACATTATTATACATGAAGCTCTTATATTGTTTGATGTGAATTATGCCCAGTGTCAACATTTGTGTATATACTATGCATGTGAAGGTTTATATGCAAACTGTGCGGTGTCGTGTAAAATTAGTATATTATACGAGTACTTATTAGAAAATGTTTAAATGCATCTATTTCATAATCTTCCCAACAAATGTACAAGTTAATTAGGAACAAATAAGCACATTACATAGCCTAGGAGTTTATGGACCTTGCCAATTTCATTAGATTTTAAAAAAAATGTCAAACGCCTATTTATATCTGATTCCATTGTATCGATTGTTTCTCTTCAGTTGATGACATGTATTTATGTACATGCTGACTATTTTTATAATTATCAGCGAAACTTAATTCAGATGTGCTTGACTTCTTCAAATGTTTGAACCCTATTAGTAGCCACAACTAACATTGGAATTTTTTTCAAAACAACGGGCACTCTAAAAACTGCATTGAGTTCTCGACTCCATGCAGTTGCATTGAGTCAAAAACCGACTCGGTGCGAAGTCACTCATTGCAAACTGCATTGAGCTGAAGTTGATGGAAGTAACGGTCGATAGAGCAATGATCCAAGCAGTGTGGAAACCTGAACCAATGCATCTCATCATAACCTGTAAGATGATGCACTTTAAATATTTTTTGATATGTTTTTATGTTTCATATTATCATAAATAAACCTCACATGAACTATAAGCTTGCTATCTAGACCTCGCATAAAAACCTACGTACAGCTTGATAATAGAAAAAAATTGCATTTCTTAGTTATCATGCTTGATATAAATACTGCAATGTATCAATACTGTAATTTAGAAGGGACGGACACTGCAATTTAGCAGTGCGCTACTGCTTAGTTGTATTTTGTCGTAGAGCAGCGCCCAGTTGCCTTGCAATTGAGCACACCGCTCAAGTGCAAATGCAACTAAGCACTATGCTCGGTTGCATTTGTAACTGAGCTAAAGTGCTCGGTTGAAAAATGCATTTGCACTGAGTTGAGATGCTCAGTTGCATTTTGCAGTTGAGCACACTACTTAGTTGCATTTGCAACAGAGCACAACGATTACTTTCATATTGAGTTATATTATAATGGAAGAAAGAAATTGGTGGGTTCGTCTCACTTTTTTTCCTCATATTAGTTTAGACTTCCTTTATGTATTAATGGTGTTTGGTTTCCTGAATGTTGTAGTCAAAAAGTATGGATTAGTATCACATGTATAAACTGAAAATAATTTATTTATGCAAGTAAACGCTCAAGGACCAATTATGTAGCATATTGCTAAGTCATTTTTAACAAAAAATTTGCATCTGCATTTATAGTTCATAATTTTTTTACTATTAGTAATATATGAAGATATTAACTCTTGCAGTGGAAGAAATTATGGAGGTATGTTTAGAGGTCATCATACAAAAAGCATTTGATTTGGACTGAGGACTGCACTGCTTCTATAAACCAACCGAACAACATTCGTTCCACTTGAAGTCAATATGTTGTTCTCCATAATTTAAATTTAGTGGCGCATCTTTTGCATATCAAGTTGTTATATTATTATTTTTATATATAAATGTGTAGTAGTACTAAAGGCTTCTTATATTGGATCCTCTAAACATGTGTTTATAAAATATTTAAATAGATATAATATATTTTAAGCCATTGCTGTTTTAACTTCATTAACAAGAACCAATTGCTGAGTTGCCTCATAGAATTTTAAAATAATGAAAAACCGTCAATTACTGAGTTGTCCCTGTTGGAAAAAACCAAAAATTACTCTCCCACATGGTGGCACCACTTGGTACCTTCAAGGCATCACACAGTGCCACTGCGTGATGAACAGAAAATTTGAAAGAAAAAGAGAAATAAATCGAGCAAAAAAATCAAAGGGGTACTTTTTTCATGAATTGCCCATCGACGCTAGCAGCATCAGCAATGTACGTAGTTCGGTGCGCTCTTAGTGAAGCCCACTGTGGACCAAAACACAGAGGCGGCACACTGGCTTTTCTGAACCAGAGTTGAAGTATGTTCCTTCTCACTGTTTATGAAATGAAAATGATTCAATAAGTGGCTTATTTTAATATGTGATATGATATAGGTAGTGTGCAAAGGTGTTGGTTAGCAGACACATTGCTGCAGCAGAAGGGAAACTGAACGCAATATATAAGAAATACTCAAGGAGCGAGCACGGTGCTATTGTGTTGCATCCACCTGCAATGAATGTGGCAGAGGAATCTAAAGGAACAAAAGCTTGAAGACAAGTTTATAATAATATAAGGGAGTTCTCTTTTTGGGGAAGATAATTTCATATTTGAAATATATATTTAGAATTTATGTTTTACTATTCATACGCAAGTAGTAAGAGTAGTTTCTAATGGTTTAGTTTGTGTTCAGCAGATCTTTTGAGTCTAATATGATCATGTTTTCATGGTTAGTCATTTATTAGCGGTTTGTTGTCGTATAGGCATGTATTGCAGGGGTTGTTGGGTTCAGAAGTTCAATCTTTTCTGTGTTATTTTTAGGGTATAAGTTAGAATTCATAGGGTATGCTTTCAAGGATTCTGTTTCTTCTTTGGCTCGCTATGTTATTTTATGCTCTTGGTATTGCTGTAGATTCTCATTTATTGTTAAGGGAAAGTAACTCATTTATTGTTTATGTTTTCATTTCAGCAATTGTTGGACAAGTATAAGGTTGGGTTGAGGTAGTTTTTCTCTTCCAAAAGGCAAAGCATCTGATTTGTGTAGTGGCAATTCATGGTGCTACTGAGAAAGTAATCATTCGATCTTACTATTTTAGGGATTGCATCAGTCCATTTAAATAATTAATGGAATCACATTTTGGTTAGCTCAATAGATTTTTTCCAAAAGGCAAGTGAGAAAATTTGCTTAACAAGTCTTCTGGGCATACATAGTTCTAAACATATAAGAGATCAACCAGACTTGATACGTTAACCATTAAATCATTCTTGCAAATTGTTGCCTTCTATTCCAGCACATAGATACCATAGAACAATTATGAACTTTATTTTTAAATAAAATGGTATGGTAATTGAAACTTGAAATGCAATACATGCATTATTTGAATTTTTATTTAGCTCTTCTAGTATATAGAAAGAGAGAGAACAATTATTAAAAATTATTTATAATTCACAATTAACTTAGTTTTGCAAATATAATAACCTTAGTATTTTAAATTGTATATATTATAAATAAAATAATGTTTTCATCCATAAATAATTAACATAGTAGTATATTGATGAAAATTCAAATTTTACAATTTTCGAAAATTTAGGATAATAAAATAGAGCTTAGGAAAAATCTGGAGATTTTCCAAAGTTGAATTTAAAAAAAAAATACATTGATTTTGGCAATAATTATTTAATATAAAATAATATATTATTAAAAATTCAAATTTTAAAATTTCAGAAATTCTACGATCATGAATGAAAGGTTACGAAAATTTTTGAAGAATTTTCAGTTAAATTATTATTTTTAATAGATCATAAACAGTTTTTTCGAAATAACTTTATTGAAAAATTACTAATTTTTTTAATATGTTTCTGAAATGATATAATATTTTTTAAATATAAAATTAAATTTTTAATGTAATAATTATTTTATATATAATGAAAAATTTAAAAATTCAATAAATGTTAATTTAAAATATTAATATATGTATGATAATTAATTTTCAAATTGTTAAATTCATATTATATATGAATAAGTATACTAAATTTTTTAAATCATATATATGTATATATCTTATATATGCATATATGCTATTATGAGAGAGAAATATACACGAATATATATACATTAATTTATTAATAAATATATATAAACAATTATTGATGACATAATTTTATTTTGTACAGTAAAAAAACATCCGTCTATACATAAATCATATAGTATAATAAACAAAGTATGCACATAACCAAACTGATTTGTGACAACCATATCTAGTTACAAAATCTCGCCTAACTAAACATATAATAGCAATATATTTAAACAGATATGAAATTGCTCATTATAGGATCATAAAACATAATTTAATTACTGTAACACATATACATGCATATATTTGGATAACATACATGACATACAAAATGAGCTAATATGTCTGTTGCGATGTAATCCCCAACATATACATATGAGCATATTATACCTTTCATGGATTATTATGTTACACACGCACTTACACATATATGTATATGATACATTTATGTATAAACTAAATCAAATAAAATTAATTTCATATCTTAGTATATTTGAATTTAAATAAAATAAATGATTTTATTTAAATGAAATTTAGAAATGTTCTAATTCAATTAGATTTCAAGTCCCAATAAAAGATCCAATAAGGTAATTTTTTTAAAATTCACCCATAACAAACATTGGCTACCGTCGACATGGAGCATCAATGAAATGCGGCATTGATGATACACCATGCCTTTATCACATTGATGGCTTATGACATGCTACCTTACGTATTGTATTGGATGATGAAGTGCAACATCATCATGTTACAGCATTGGTAATCGGTGGTATTTTTGAGATGCAACATCACTTGAAGGACGGCAACGAAGGTGGCATTAAAGAGATTATTGGAGAGATGCAGCCTGAGGCAATATTAATCCTTCCATTTTCATGGGCGAAGTGCGACATTGATGGAACACGACATCAATGAGATGCGATATCAACCAAATGCGATATCCATTCTTTCTTTGGTGAGATATAGTGTTGGCTTCATATGATATCGATCATTGGTAATATGTGAGATACAATATCACTCGTTCGGCTTTGTTGATGAAGGGCAGCGCAGGCGACATTGATGCATGCCTTTGATACTGATTTTAATGCCGACGATATACGGCATTTGATACCGCATTAATGATAGATATCCTTTAAGGTGCCTTTGGGATGCGACAAGCTTTACCATATGCCTCTTTGCTTCGATATCATGAACCTTGACATGCCATTTCCACACTTTCAGCATTATTCATTGATGTGAGACACTAGTAATGGCGCAGTATGCTTTTGTCTCGATTGCTCTATCGTCAATATGCTTTTTTCCTTTGAAACTATGAATAGTAGTAACAACTATAATAAGCTAATCCATATTCTCAATCATGTTCAGTTAACTCGAATTTGCATGGTCTGTTGTACACATTGTCCCTAGACCGGGCTGTCATATATTTTAGACTGCTTCGGTCCTCTTCTTGAATTATGTTGCTTCAGTCAGATCTCTTATTGATTCAGATTGTTTCTAACACTATTGCGACCTCGTGTACTGCACCCACTCCAACCATGTTTTCCTGATGATGTGCTTATATTTATTTATATTTTCTACATTCTACTTCAGCAACTACTTCAGACTCATCATAACTGGCTATATTTTAATCATTTATTCATTTAGTTGGCCATATCCATACTAATTCATATCTAGCTATGACCTACTTCAACCTCGATGCATGTTTGCCATATCAATGCTTCGTTGCTACAGTATCATTTTCTGTTGAAGAACCTATTCGTTTAACAAGCAATGCATTTATACTTTCTCCATTATCATTTCAGTTTATATTAATATACTGTTATTTTCAGTTTATATTGCCACCCATCTTGTTTATTACACCCTTGTTTGTTATGTTGCAAATTTGGTTTGATCATCAGTCTAATGACCTTTTTAGTTAACACCACATCTAAACAAACTAGATACTGAAGGAACCGAATCAGTCAAAAACGAGCGAAATAGGTAGATTCAAAAAACTTTCTATTTTGGATCGATTGAGCCTATGAAGTTCAAATGGATTTTAGCTCCAATCTAAAATATTGTTTAATTTGTTTAGAAGGGTTTTGTTAATTTTATTAGGTTTTAGTTTGTAAGTGTACCAAATACGCTAGTTTGTGTAAAGGGCACGTGCTGTTATATGGCTAGTGTACTAAAAGAGATAGCATGCTACAATAAACTCGTCGCACAAGTTTATCAATTAGAATTCCACTGCGTTGGAATTCTGTATTAGATAATTGTAACTATATGTTATGTTGTAAATAAATTACAACAATAACGTTATACTATTGTAAGAAATAGTACAACTTATAAACGGGAAAGATTACAGAGAATCTAACCACTATATATAGGAAATTCCGTCTGAGCCTTGTCGTAACAATTTCCTTAAGAATTTTATTTCAAAATTTTTCCAAGATACAACAGACGTAATCTGCACGAGATTGTAGTGAGTATGTCAATTCTGTGATATATATGGAATATTGAGCAGTAGAGCAAATAAGCAGAAGAAATTAGATTGGAATGGAATGAGAATGTGATCAGTATTCTCTCCTATTTATAATTTCGTCCGCATCCCTTCAAAAAGTCGCGTCCGCTTGACGGGACGCACCCGTTGCCTTTTGGTCGTTGCTGTTCGTTAACGGGTCGCACCCGCCTGCTACTGGTTTGCATCTGCTCGCGTCCAACATTTCTCACCCGCTTGCATCGCACCGCCTGGTACTGTATGCGCCGTATCTGCTTCAATCGGGTCGCACCCGCTCGCGTTCGGCCACACCTGTTCTATTTGCTTCTAACGGGTCGCACTCGCTACTGTTTGCGCCTATTCAATCCGCGTCCGCTTCCGAACAGATCTGCATCTGTTCGTATGGTCTGCAACTGTCAGAAAGCCCGGTCCAGTTTGCAGTAAAAATACGAGTATCATATTAGACCTGAGCCCGACCCCGGCCCGGCCCGGCCCGGTTCGGTTCGATCGGACGGACGGCGGCGGCGCGCGCGTGGTGGAGATGCATGATCTCCCCCCTCACAACGAAGCATACATTTGGGAGCCCCAGACCCCCAACATCCTCTTGAGAAAAGCATATATAAACCAATATAGCTTTCAACAATTTGGCGATGTGGGACTTTGTATATTTCCATTCATTCTACCTTTAGGAATTCCAACAATCCCCCACATGAATGATAATATACATATCCCCCACACGAAGCGAAATATCACAGAGTATATAAGGAATAATGCTTTATCGTGGATAAGTAGATATTTCACTTTGAACTTTCCCTAGTTAAAACTTATCGGATCTACTTGGCTAATAGGTGAATTATTTCATCTTGAACCGTCGACCTTTATTGTATATCCAGACAATAAGCTTTATGAAGCATTGATTCCCTTCTCATCCAATCTCTTGGTTGTGTTCATTTTGGTCCTGAACACTACTTGGTTCTGCGATTGTTATAGAGAATTTAAAGCCTTGTAAAATTCTCATAGAGTCGACCCTGCTCACACTTACATAGGTGATCGTAACCATTAAGAGTATCCTACAAATACCCCGCTTATTATTTCCAAGATATGGTCATCATTAAAAAACATAGTTTTAACCTATTAATACTTATGTAGGCATGCATTTACATTGTGCACCATAGGAATGGAGTTGGACTATGTCCACGCAAATGCATTACGTCTTGAGTTACTTAGAACTGGTTTGCCTATTGATCCTACTCCGTGGGATCTCCAATCGCTAGGATAGGTTTCCGTATAAGGTAACTCTTGTTGGTTTAGGCTTTTAAACACATTCCCCTCGATGCGCAGTCAATTTTCTCTCTTGATAAACCTTTAGTGTTTGCGTAAAAAATGGCCGCAAACACCCAAAGTCGTATGAGTTGGTTGATCTTATGTTGTATTTAGTGATTTGGGTGATTTATGCAAATATATAAAAAGCAGGGACTAAACTGTAAAAGACACACAGATTTATAGTGGTTCGGCCAGAACGTGCCTACGTCCACTTTATATGTTATTCTCCTTTTTTCTTTAGATTACAAGTACAAAGCTTTGATTACAAGTATCTAAAGTTGTTTGAGAGTTCCTTCCAGGCTTGAGCTCTCAAACTTGTCTCCCATTGTTGTACCCCTACCCCTCTATTTATAGAGTGAGGCTGGGGGTAGAGGTCCTGGATGTAAATAGCTGCTGGTGGATCTGGGCTGATGCAATCTGGACTGGCACATCTGGTTCGACGGAGGTTGGTTCGGTCGTGCTTGGAGAGAAGGATGGAGAAGCCTTAGTTCGGTGGTCACCTGGTTCGGAGTTGGGTGGTTCGGTCTTGGTTTGGTTCGGTGGGACATGATTCGGTGGTGAGTGGATTGGCTTGGCATGGAGTTGGTCCGGTAGTAGTTAGTCCGGTAGTGCATGGAGTTGTGGTGATTCGGTGGTAGATGAGAGGTGAGTTGGTTCGGCTTGGCTTGGGGGGTTGGGAATGCCGAATGGACTTTGGCATTGGGAATGCCGGATGAAGCTGCCGAATGAAGCCTTAACCTCTAATGCCGAATGAAACTCGAAACTTGACCACCGAATGGACTCTCGCATGGCTTCACCGAATGAACTTTTATATTTGAACCTTGAGTGAAATCCCTGACTTATGTACGCTTGCTTGCTTCTTCTTGCTCCTGTCGTGGTGGAAATGCACACAACATTGATATTCCAGTTTTGACCAAAAAATGGGATAACACTTTGCCCCCCAAAATATGCCTTGCGATAGGAAGGCGTGTTTTGTAATGCCATGAGCTGGATGTTCATATCCTGTTGATGTCCTGTAAAGAGCTTGGTAGTTTCACATGTCCTCAAATGACGATCATTCGGGATCGAGCTATTCGAGATGAAGCGCGGCCGTTCATGGTCAAGCGCCTAACTTCAAATGACGATCGTTCGTGATCGAGTCATTTGAGGTGAAGTGCGACCGTGCGCGGTCAAGCGTGTAAATCCATGCGTCAATCGTTCGGGATCGAGTCATCTTCGGTGAAATGTGACCGTTCAAGGTCAAGTGCTCAACTTCAAATGACGACCGTTCGGGATCAAGTCATTCGAGGTAAAGTGCGACAGTGCGCGGTCAAGTGGGGGACCCCAAATGACGACCGTTCGCGATCGAGCCATTTGAGGTGAGAGGAGTTGTGCCGTTCGGGGCGAGTTGTGACCGTTCGCGATCATGTGCCGTTCAAGGCGATTTGTGACCGTTCCCGATCGGGTGCCGTTCGAGGCGAATTGTGACTGTTCGAAGTCGGGTGCCGTTCGAGGGGAATTGTGACCGTTCGCGATCGGGTGCCGTTCGAGGCGAATTGTGACTGTTCGAAGTCGGGTGCCGTTCGAGGCGAATGAGTGTGCCCGGGGGGGACTTAATATTATCAGTGTTGGAGTCATTGTTTGGGGGAATTTTTCGAAGCAAAGACTTCGGCTGTTCGTTGCCATGCAATAGGTGCTCGTGGACCGTTCGCGATCCAACGGGCATACAAGTAAATAATTTTTTCATAGAATTGTAAATGTTAAAGCAATAGTACCTTACAGCAGAAATGTCCAAATAGGAAGAATTCAAATGTTCAAATCGAAACAAAAGCAAAGCAAGGATGTCAAAGTGTAAGTTCCCACTCCGAAGCAGTCAATGATCATTCAGAGCATGCCTGGAGATCGTTCGCGATCTCGTACATGTGTAAACGATTTAATTGCGTTAGTGGAAGCTTACGACCTGTTCATCGTTATTTTAATCAAGCAATCAATGGATAATCAAATGGTGCCTTGATCCAGGGTCACCTCTAGCTGACGTAGAGGGTGGTCGCTCTGGCTCCATCGCTGGAGTTCGCCTCCTCACATACTGAAGGAGCATACCGTTCCTGATATGCCCTTCTACCTCGTCCTTCAAATGCCTACAATCATTAGTGTTATGACCATTCAATTCATGAATACACAAAACTTATCTGATTTTCTTTCGTCAGAGGTTGGATCCCTTCGCATTGGTCTACGATACGGAACCTGCCCCTTGGTATCCTGATAAATCCGTTCCAAACTCTCATTCAGCTCTGAATAGGTGGTGAAGCGTGGTTCTCTTCGTAGCCACTTTGTCCTATCATCATTATCCTCAGCCTTTCTTTTTCCTTTGCTAGTCTCCGCACCCTTTCTAGGTGGGTTTCCGCTCTTGATTACGTAAACGTCATCTTCTTCCTCTCTTTCTGCACTAGCATCTTCCAAACGCAGAAACTTTTCAACCTCATGATAGAACTCTCCCAGATTCATAGGCGGGTCCTTGGTTAATGAATTCTTGAACTCTGTATTACCAGCTATTCCAGATACAGCCGCCATCATGACCATAGATGGATCTGGTCGATCCACTGATGCTGCCGCCGCATTAAATCGCGTTAGAAAGCTCCTCAAAGTCTCTCCAGTTTTCTGTTTCAAGGTTGCCAAAGTCATCACATTCTTGGGTCTCGCAATATGAACCCTGAATTGCCTCATGAATCTCTCAGTTAAATCTGCCCATGTTCCTATGGAGCCGCTCTCCAGTTGCCTAAACCATAACGCTGCAATGTCCGTCAAATACAGTGGAAAGCACCGGGCCATAACCTCCTCTGATGCCCCCAGCACTTCCATATGTCTCATATACTTCGTTAGATGGACCGTGGGGTCCGTTTTCCCGTTGTACATGTCCAATGATGGTAGCTTGAATTCTGGTGGGTTTCTAGCCATCCTAATCGCAGAAGAAAAAGGACTCCTGTTTACATCTTCCAAGTCTCTGTTTACTAAACCGCCTCTCATAGCTCTTCTAACCATCTCTGCTAATCTGTCATTGTCTCCAAGCTGTAGTTCTCGTTCACTGTCTTCGACCTGCCTCCCAAGTCCGTGGGAGTTTTCATGTGTATGCCTCCCTGGCTGAACGTTCATTCCTCTATTGCTACCAGGTGGTTCGGATGCCCCCATCTCACTTCCCGGGGTCGGATCAACATGCTCTGCGTGAGTGCCCCCTAGCTCTGGTGCTGCACCAGATGGTCCTGCCCCGTTCTGAACCCCAGTTGCTCCTTGGATTTGTGCTCCAATTTGCCCAATTTGTTGAAGTAAGTTCTGGATCATCTCTTCTTGTCTTCTCATCATGGCCTCCATCTCATCTCTAGTGATGAAGATCGACGCTTGATTCCCTCCTGAGGAAGCCTCTTGACTTCCTTGGTGTTCACTTCTCTCTGGCCTTTGCCTTCTACTTTTTCTCGTCATAACTCTTAGATCTGAACTCTTAGATTTTCAAATTCAACTTCTATCCAATGTAGCGGGAGCTGGTTCCTCTCAATGAAAGCACCAAAATGTTTGCGTAAAAAATGGCCTCAAACACCCAAAGTCGTGTGAGTTGGTTGATCTTATGTTGTATTTAGTGATTTGGGTGATTTATGCAAATATATAAAAAGCAGGGACTAAACTGTAAAAGACACACAGATTTATAGTGGTTTGGCCAGAACGTGCCTACGTCCACTTTATATGTTATTCTCCTTTTTTTTTAGATTACAAGTACAAAGCTTTGATTACAAGTATCTAAAGTTGTTTGAGAGTTCCTTCCAGGCTTGAGCTCTCAAACTTGTCTTCCATTGTTGTACCCCTGCCCCTCTATTTATAGAGTGAGGCTGGGGGTAGAGGTCTTGGATGTAAATAGCTGCTGGTGGATCTGGGCTGATGCAATCTGGACTGGCACATCTGGTTCGGCGGAGGTTGGTTCGGTCGTGCTTGGAGAGAAGGATGGAGAAGCCTTAATTCGGTGGTCACCTGGTTCGGAGTTGGGTGGTCCGGTCTTGGTTTGGTTCGGTGGGACATGATTCGGTGGTGAGTGGATTGGCTTGGCATGGAGTTGGTCCGGTAGTAGTTAGTCCGGTAGTGCATGGAGTTGTGGTGATTCGGTGGTAGATGAGAGGTGAGTTGGTTCGGCTTGGCTTGGGGGGTTGGGAATGCCGAATGGACTTTGGCATTGGGAATGCCGGATGAAGCTGCCGAATGAAGCCTTAACCTCTAATGCCGAATGAAACTCGAAACTTGACCACCGAATGGACTCTCGCATGGCTTCACCGAATGAACTTTTATATTTGAACCTTGAGTGAAATCCCTGACTTATGTACGCTTGCTTGCTTCTTCTTGCTCCTGTCGTGGTGGAAATGCACACAACATTGATATTCCAGTTTTGACCAAAAAATAGGATAACATTTAGTAAATGGATCCTCTAGGTTATCATTTGTTCTCACATAATCTATGGAAATAGTTCCATTTGAGAGTAACTGCCTAACTGTGTTATGGCGTCGACGAATATGTCGTGACTTTCCATTATACACAAAGTTGTATGCTCTGCTTAGCGCAGCATGGTTATCACAGTGTATGCATATGGCCGGTATAGGTTTAGGCCAAAATGGAATATCTTCTAAAAAAATGACGAAGCCATTCTGCTTCTTCGCCTGCTTTATCTAAAGCGATGAACTCCGATTCCATAGTGGATCGAGCTATGCATGTTTGGTTAGAAGATTTCCATGACACTGCTGCCCCTGCTAGGGTAAAGACATAACCACTCGTTGATTTTGATTCATCTGAATCAGCAATCCAATTTGCATCACTATATCCTTCTAAGACAGCAGGATATTTTCCATAATGTAAGGAATAATTTGTGGTATTTTTTAAATATCCAAGCACTCTCATTAGTGCTTTTCAGTGTTCCTTTCCTGGATTGCTTGTATACCTGCTCAATCGACTTACCGCGTAAGCAATATCTAGTCTGGTGCAATTCATCAGATACATTAAGCATCCTATTACACGAGAGTATTCCAGTTGCATTACACTCTCATCAATGTTTTTATGCAGTACTTCCGATAGATTAAAATGTGTCCTCATTCCTTTAATTCCATACTCTTGGAATTTTTCAATCACTTTGTCTACATAGTGTGACTGAGATAGTTCAATTCCATTAGGTGTTCTTATTATTTTGATTCCCAAAATAACGTCCGCAACTCCTAGGTCTTTCATATCGAAATTGTTGATCAACATTTTCTTTATGGTCTCAATTACCTGAGTATTTGGACCGAATATTAGCATATCGTCCACATATAGGCAGATCATCACATATGATTGTCCAAGTTGTTTATAATAAACACATTTGTCACATTCATTTATACGAAAACCATTTCTCATCATGACACTATCAAATTTTGCGTGCCATTGCATTGGAGCTTGTTTTAGTCCGTATAATGATTTGACTAATCTACAGACTCTGTTTTCATTTCCTTTGGAAATAAATCCCTCAGGTTGCTCCATGTAAATCTCCTCATCGAGATTTCCATTTAAGAATGCTGTTTTTACATCCATCTGATGAATCTCTAAATTATAGATGGATGCAATTGCTATTAGCATTCTTATAGAGGTTATTCGTGTTACCGGCGAATATGTATCAAAAAGTCTACTCCTTTTTGACGATATCCTTTGGCTACTAATCTGGCTTTATACTTGTCGATAGAGCCATCTGCTTTCATTTTGTTCTTGAAAATCCATTTGCAGCCAATTGGTTTTATTCCTGGTGGAATATTAACAATTTCCCAAGTTTTATTACTTAGAATTGAATCAATCTCACTTTGAATTGCTTCTTTCCAACATGAGGATTCAGAAGATGACATTGCTTCCTTGTATGTTTGAGGTTCGTGCTCTAATACATATGTAAAAAAGTCCGATCCAAATGTTTTGGAAGTTCTAGCCCTTACGCTTCTTCTTGGTTCAGCATCCTCAATTTCATGATGAGTTTCATCTTCATACGAATCGTTTGATTCTTCCCTTGTCCTTTTTAGGACCTTATTTCCTTCATTCCTTTTGTGCGGAAACACATCTTCAAAGAATGAGGCATCTCTTGATTCCATGATTGTATTTACATGAATATCAGTTATATCAGACTTGAATACCAAGAATCTGTAGGCACTACTATTTTAGGATGGCCCAAGCTAATAACAATCTACTGTTTTTGGTCCAAGTTTGACTCTCTTGGAAGGCGGAACTGGAACTTTTGCCAAGCACCCCCACACTTTGAGGTATTTAAAACATGGTTTGTGTGCTTTCCATAACTCATATAGAATTGTTCCTGTTTTATTGTGAGGGACTTTGTTTAATATGTGATTAGACATATTTAATGCCTCCCCCTACAAGTTCGTCGGTAGACCAGAATTTAAAAGCATGGCAGTAATCATGTCTTTGAACGTTCTGTTCTTCCTCTCGGCTACACAATTTTGTTGTGGTGAATATGGAGCTGTCGTTTGATGAATTATACCATTTTCGGCACAAAACTATTCAAATGGTGATTCATATTATCCACCTCGATCAGATCTTAATATCTTGATCTTTTTATTTGACTGATTTTCTACATCAGCCTTGTATTTTATAAACGCTGTTATTGATTCTTCTTTACTATTTAAAAGATATACATAACAATATCGCGTATAATCGTCAATAAAAGTAATGAAATACTTTTTCCCACCTCTTGTAGGTAGTGATTTAAAATCACATAAATCTGTATGTACCAACTCTTCTGTCAACAGATTTAAATGGTTGTTTGACCATTTTTGCTTCTACACATGTCTCACATTTGTAGTTCTTATCTACTTGGAATTTTGGAATTAATCCCAAGTTTGATAATTTCTTCATTTTTTGGAAGTTTATGTGTCCTAATCTATCGTGCCATAGTAAAATTTCGTGCTCAAGCAAGTAAGAAACTTCAATTTTATTAATAGCACAATCAGCATACATAGATTTATTGCCGATAACGGCTACGTTTGCCTTAAATAGGCCATCACATAAATAACCCCTTCCGATATACATTCCATCTTTGAACAGAACCATCTTGTCTGATTCGAACACAATTTTGAATCCTTTCTTTGATAGCACTGAGCCGGAGATCAGATTATTGCGTATGTCTGGAACATGAAGCACGTCATTCAATTTGACAGTTTTTCCAGAAGTGAACTAGAGGATAACTATGCCACTGCCTTCGATCATGGAAACTGCAGAATTACCCATGTAGAGTCTTTCTTTCTGATCGAATTTCTGGTATGTTGAAAACATGGATTTTTCAGAGCAAACATGACGAGTAGCTCCTGTGTCAACCCACCATTGGTTAGGGTTCTGAACCAAATTGCATTCAGAAATAACCGCTGAAAAGGTGGACTTATCCATTTTCATGTTGTCAACTGTTGCCATCTCTGTTTTAGTATAAAACAGTAAAATTCTTAAGATGTTATATGGCTAGTGTACTAAAAGAGATAGCACGCTACAATAAACTCGCTGTACAAGTTTATCAATTAGAATTCCACTGCGCTAGAATTCTGTATTAGATAATTGTAACTATATATTATGTTGTAAATAAATTACAACAATAACGTTATGCTATTGTAAGAAATAGTACAACTTATAAACGGGAAAGATTACAGAGAATTTAACCAAGATATATAGGAAATTTCATCTGAGGCTTGTCGTAACAATTTCCTTAAGAATTTTATTTCAAAATTCTCTCAAGATACAACAGACGTAATCTGCACGAGATTGTAATGAGTATGTCAATTCTGTGATATATATGGAATATTGAGCAGTAGAGCAAAGAAGCAGAAGAAAATAGATTGGAATGGGATGAGAATGTGATCAGTATTCTCTCCTATTTATAATTTCGTCCGCATCCCTTCAAACAGTCGCGTCCGCTTGACGGGTCGCACCCGTTGCCTTTTGGTCGCTGCTGTTCGTTAACGGGTCACACCCGCCTGCTACTGGTTTGCATCTGCCCGCGTCCAACAGTTCGCACCGCCTGGTACTGTATGCGCCGTATCTGCTTCAATCGGGTCGCACCCGCTCGCGTTCAACCGCACCTGTTCTGTTTGCTTCTAACGGGTCGCACCCGCTACTGTTTGCGCCTATTCAATCCACGTCCGCTTCCGAACAGATCCGCATCTGTTCGTATGGCCTGCAACTGTCAGAAAGCCCGGTCCAGTTTGTAGTAAAAATACGAGTATCATATTAGACCCGAGCCCGGCCCGGTGCGGTCGGACGGCGGCGGCGCGCGCGTGTGGTGAAGATGCATGATCTCCCTCCTCACAACGAAGCATACATTTGGGAGCCCCAGGCCCCCAACCTCCTCTTGAGAAAAGCATATATAAACCAATATAGCTTTCAACAATTTGGCGATGTGGGACTTTGTATATTTCCATTCATTCTACCTTTAGGAATTCCAACACGTGCTGCAGATAAGTAATGTATATGGTTAATGTGACTGTAGCAGATGTTGGGATTTACACCGTGACAGATGCATTTCCCCTTTATATATGCTTTTTTGTCCGCGATTTATATTTAAAAAATAAATATATACAATGATAGATATATAGTTAATGAAAGGTTTAAAATTGAGTTTTATAATTTTGCGCAAAAGTCCATTTTATAAAACTTGAATTAAAAAAATACATGCATGCATGCATACTTGTAACCTATGTTTTAAAAACAGTGCATGTATGTAAAGACTGCAATTTAATATTTACATATATAACTTAAAACTTAACAAATCCAACTTTCAAGTTAGAAAAGTGTTATCTAGCTTTATGACAAGCCATATTTGGAGGAGTAGGACCGATCAAATAGTAAGATAACAGAACAAAACTCCGAAATGATAACTTCAAAATTTAAATTCCAATTGAAGTCTAAAGATTTAACCATGAATCTATCAATCACCTTTGGAAATAACCTACATGCCAAAGTGCTTTAAAGGCCAAAGTGAAAAACCAACAGCTAAGACAAAGTCTTGGATCGGTACCGATCTGAGGGCTATGGTTCTGTTTTGATCCATAGAAGTTGCTCAAAAACACTATTTACCTCTTGCCTTATGAAGCTAAGACAATTGTTGGTCAAAGCATGCTATTTGAGATGGATCGGCAATGATCGTCGACTCAGATACAAACAAAGAATCCGAACTTCATGGCAACTCTATTGTATCCCTGGATAGACACCGAACTGAGATAACGACCCATGAGAGCATGCAATTGACATCAAGTTGGCCTATGTTCAAAGCATAACAGGAAATACGAATCATCAAACAATATCAAAGGATCAAATAAAGTTCAATAAACAATTACCAAGGGCTTCTATCGATCCATAGCCTTCGGGTTGGTACCGACCCATGAAAATTGATGACATGACCACGATTCTTTTAGACCGCCTTCTTTAGGTTTTGGAGAACATGGTGGAGACAAATCCGTTGACATTCGTCTATAAATGGAGGATGATAGACACTATTTCGAGATCCTTTTCCCACATTCTAAATTACTGTATTGTTGTTGTAATTTCTTGGATCATCACCGATTCATAGGCTATCGATCCCTAAGATCACATTTGTAAAAAATTTACAGAATCATTACTAAAGCTCAAGTGGATGTAGACCAATGATTAGTTGAACCACTATAAATTGATATGTGTTGTTTTTTCCAGTTTTAATTTAATTTCTTCATTTTATTCT
Source organism: Allium cepa (assembly GCA_030765085.1). NCBI lineage: Eukaryota > Viridiplantae > Streptophyta > Magnoliopsida > Asparagales > Amaryllidaceae > Allium > Allium cepa. The sequence goes on from CM060945.1 coordinate 505,147,645, forward strand.
TTTCTACAAATCTTTAAGGTGTTTGTGTCAACTGTTGCCATAACATTTTGATGTTTTCATTGAAAGACGTCAATCTATTGCTGCTTACATCTATCTTCTATTTTTGGATTGCTTTAATCCACGAAGTAGATTTACAAGTTTCGTTCCTAAGATCCGTAATTATTCAAATTTCAAACTGGATTTTGCGAGTTTTTAGGTTTGGAACAGCCGAAATCAGCTATAAATAACCATCTTCATCAACAAAAAAGTACTTTTGGACTTTTGATCCTTTATTAAGAGAAGAAGCTGTCATTTTCATATTCGGAGATTTAATCCGAGATTCCTTTGTAAAATGGCTAGTTCCAGTATAAAGTAATCAATAAAAATAAGATGAACGTAGACCACCGATTTGTCAAACTACTGTAAAAATCTCTTGTGTTCTCTTTTACTTTTATCTTGATTCCTTACATTTAACATTTTATACGATTGGCGATGGTAGTCTAAAATAGATGGAGGCGGAAATGGAGATGGAAATGTAGTTATTAATTTAAGATTGGCATTAAAGCTATTTAACGTAAATCCTTTTTTTTTTCATTTTCTTTATTGTGATCCAAATTAAATGTCATTCTTCAGAATAAACTGTGCAATAACAAAACAAAATTATTATGTTCATTTTTTCTTAAATTTTTAACAAACAACCCCATATCAGTTCATTTACTTTAGTGTTCAGTGCATATGCATGGTAGCAAAAGTGTACTAATTATAGCAAACATCTTCATTTGCTTCAGTGATTAAATGACTTTGGTATGCAGATGAAACAAGCAGCTCAAACAGCTTGGAACAGCTTTGCGCGAACAGTTTCTTAATCGTAATCTTTCTTTATGCTGTAAAAGATAGAAACAATGCATCAGTGTACAGTATCATTAGCAGATTTAGAATCTGCCAATCTTAACAATGGTTATGTAAATATTGAATATTGAACACTTTTTTTCTTTTTTTTTTAATATTATTCTAATTATATCGATAAACAAACACATACGAGTAAAGGAAATCCCCATCTGATGAAGATCTCTGGGTCATCCAGTGAGGAACCAACTTTTCCAACAACTGCAAATTTTCCTCTACTTCTCCTGCCACAGAATTATACAACTGATATGATTTGCTCATGAGAAGCACGAAAACACAATAAAATATCGTGGTTTTTAGGCTCGGGGAAAAAGTTGGAAAAAAATTTAAAGAGTTGGAAAAAAATTTAAAAAGTTGGAAATAAATATCGTGGTTTTAAGGCTCATGATTTGCTCATGAGTGTTGTGTGTGTTGAAACAAAGTCCCACATAGTGGAATATTTGTTTCAATACCACCATATATACTACAATCCAATATACTAAATCAAAAGAAAAGAAGAAGGAGACATGAAGACTTATGGCAATGAAAGGCTTTGGGCATGTTGGCTTTGGACGTTCATATTAATATTAAAATATCAAAGATTTGGAACCCTTGAGATCTCGTGATTGGATGGGCCTCCGTCTGCCACTTGGGCCTGTTGCGCTAATTCCTTTAGGTTGTCGTCGCTCCGTTTACATGCACGACATATCGGAACCGGTCATGTGCAATATAATTTGATAAGCAGAGTTGATACCTCCTAAACATTAGTGAAAACAGTGGTTTTATTGGTAATATTAATATTAAAATATCAAAGATTTGGAACCCTTGAGATCTCGTGATTGGATGGGCCTCCGTCTGCCACTTGGGCCTGTTGCGCTAATTCCTTTAGGTTGTCGTCGCTCCGTTTACATGCACGGCATATCGGAACCGGTCATGTGCAATATAATTTGATAAGCAGAGTTGATACCTCCTAAACATTAGTGAAAACAGTGGTTTTATTGGTAATTTTATTTATCAAATCAAAAATACAAGACATACCTAATAATTATATTTTCATCAACAAACTTATTTTTGAACAAATCTGATAATAAGCATTACAGTGAAAATTGCATCTATTGAATTACTAACACATGCTTTCTATCTATCTAGTCGTCTCAATTCTAATATACAACCAGTAGTTTTATATTTTCTGCAGCAATGGTACTTTTCACAGAAACTTTCAACAATAATATAAGTTGTGAATATTCTTTGTTACATTATATTCCACTGTTAAAGTGAGACTGTCGATATAAACAGAGTACATAGGCGTAATTCCACATCACATCAAACAGTGTACATAGTTTCAACCAAGTAACCACCCTTGTGCATATTGATGAATACAGTGAGGCAATATTTTCAATCAGTGACAAAAGTTGGTCATAGCCAGATAACATAATACCAGCAGGCAATCTTGGGAATATAAAAGAACCTTAGAGATTCTGTAAAATGTTTTGTTGTCAACTGGGTATGCTTATTAGTATTCTTTATTATTTTGAACGTGCATCATTGTATAAGAAATTATTTCTGTTACATATTACAGTTTGCAAGTTATTGAAGACTGTTTTTATAAACGGAACCACCAATAAAGGTGGAACCAAGTGCACCTTTTTTCTCGCTTTGCAAAAAGGCTGTTTCCAGACTTGAACCCTTGACGTCCAGATCACCAGTCGGATGACCTTACCGTTGCGCCAAGGCTCCACCTCATAAAGAGAACCACCAATATGACAGACAAATGAATCAATGTTATAGGTAGTACCTGTACATGGGCTCTGAAATATTTCAACAGTTCGGATTGAAATTTTTTGCAGAGAGAAATTGGTGCAGATTGGTTAGCATCCACACAGCTCTTGATGTCTTTAACTAGAATGACTTTAATTTCCGGAATCATGCATAAGGTTTTTTCATCTTGTATTAGTATCCTCTCTATTTCAATGGATTTGGTAAGCAAATATTTCAACTGTGCAAGACGGCTGGATAAAAATTTCCTGGGAACAAAATGTTGTAAAATTTTCAATAATTGGTCCAGGGCTTTGGTTTTTTGATTTGGAGGAGAAGAAGTAAAGAGGAAGAATAGAACAATAGTCCTACATGCTAGAAAATTATATAATAATTTTGTATAAATATAACTTTTTCATGTGGATGTTGGGGCCTTGGGGCTTCCACATGTTTGCTTTGTTGTGAGGAGAGAAGTCATACAGTACCACATGCACGCCGTTGTCGTCTGTCCAACCGAAGCGGGTCGGTTCAGATCCAAAATTATTTTTGGATCATATGCGAACAGTAACATGCCAAATTTCAACCCGTTAAGGACTCAGAACCCAATTTCTGAATTTGAATAAAGGACGGGAATTTTGTAACGTTGCAAATGAATAGACGCGACGTTTAAAAGTTGAATGGAGATATCCGTTCGTAACAGCTGTGAACCGTTGCAAACGGTTGTGACACTTGGCGAATAGACACCTCTCCACCACTATAAATAGCAACACCCAGAAAACGTTGGAGACAATTTTTTATTCTGAATTCATCTTCTTCTTCCTCTTCCTTCACGAATTTGCGACGCCAGGGAAGTGTTGCTAATCGTTGCACTTCCATTACTCTATATTTTATAACATCTGCAAGGTGTTGCAAAAGCTGAATCTTTGCAGATTTTTTCTTCTTCTTCATCTCTTTCTCTGCATATTGCATCGTCAGATATCAAATACTAAAGTGTTCTTGGTCGGATCAAAGATGTACAAACTTTGAATCCGATTATGTTGTTATAAGCCTTCATTGAATCATGAAAGTCGATAGTTCGATAACCTGTTTGTACCTGATGGGTTGAACTATTGTCTGAAACAATCTATTCCATAGATCCTTCAAGTCGGAAGTACAACATTATCTTCATTGCAATCTCCATCAAATTTGTCTCGAACCGCAAAATCCCCAATAATTTTCAAACAATACATTTCAACCATGGAAGGTTTGAGCGCTCTACAAGTTATGAACCGGTATCTAACTCGGTTGGAGCGTTTTGATGGCGACAATTTCACTCGTTGGCAAGAGACGATGAAATTTTTCCTGGTCACCATCAAGTTGTTCTACATTTTGGAAGATGACTTGGAAGAAATCCCTGAGAAAACTTATATAGATGATGCTGCTCTAAAGGCTAAATGTGCAAAGCGCAAAGATGACGATTTTCTATGCAAAGGCCATATTCTGAATGCGCTGTCTACCCCAGTCTATAATGCTCACAGGACCTTTGGAACAGCGAAGACACTCTGGACTGCACTGGAAAATCAGTACCGCATATCCGAGGCAAGTAAAAAAATGTTTCTTATTTCTAATTTTATGGATTTCAAAATGGTCACCGATAAGTCCATAATTGGACAAGTAAGCGAAATCTTACTGTTTGTGAATCAACTTAAAGATATTGGAATTGATCTCCCTGAATCTTTTATTGTTGGAGTTATAATTTCTAAACTTCCGCATAGTTGGAATGATTATAAGAAAAATATGAAGCATGCATAATTTAGACGGTTTACAGCGTCATCTTCGTATTGAAGAAGACTCTCGCAAACGCGATCTAAATGATAATCCACAAACCGAGTCTCATTCTAAGACAAATAATGTTGAAATTACTGATAAGTTAAAGCCATATAATGAGACACAGTTTAAGAAGAAAAATCATTTCAAAACCAACAACAAAAAGAAAGGTGCTTGTTATTTTTGAAACAAGCCCGACCACTATGCCCGAGACTGCCGTCTACGGAAGAAACAACAAAAAGTGAATGTGATCGAAGACTCGCTTGTGGCTATAGTGCAAGAGGCAAACTCCGTTAGCGGCAATGATAATGATCGGTTGTTCGATACTGGAGCAACCATTCACATTTGCAAAGACCGTAATCTGTTCAAGAGTTACGAAGAAAATAAAGGAGAAGCCGACGAAGTTACTGGAGCAAATAAGGTTCCAAGCAACTGGAAAAGGCACTATAGAACTTCATTTCACCTCTGGAAAAGTTCTTACATTAGTCAATGTATTTTATGTACCTGATATGTGTAAGAATTTGGTTTATGGATACCTTCTTAACAAAGCGGGATTCAAGATGGTGTATAAGTCTGATAAACTAGTATTGTCTAAGAATGGTAGATTCACTGGACAGGGATACTCTTGTAACGGCATGATTAAGTTGAATTTAATAAAGAAATCTTCTGTTTATATTGTTGATTCTATTAATTTATGACATGATAGATTATGACATGTTAATTATAATTCCATTAGAAATATGCATAAATTAGGATTAATTTTTGATTGTGATTTCGATACCATCACTAAATGTGAAATATGTGTTCAAGCAAAAATATACCGAAAATCCTTTAAATCCGTAGAAAGGACAACTGGTTTGCTTGATTTGGTATATAGTGATATGGATGACTTAAAAAGTCATATCACTTATGGTGGTAACCAATACTATATAACATTCATTGATGATTATACTAGATATGCATATATATATATATATATATATATATATATATATATATATATAATGAAAACTAAAGATGAGGCTTTAGATAAAATTCAAAATTTACAAAGCAGAGGTCGAAATACAATTAGGAGTTAAAATTAAAATATTACATTTAGATCGTGGTGGTGAATATTTCTCAAATGTATTCACCTTGTTTTGTAAACAATGTATAGTTCACCAATGTACTGCCTCATATACACCACAACAAAATGGTGTTGCTGAAAGAAAGAATAGAACTTTAGTAGAAATGGTTAATGCCATTCATGAGGGTTGCACATATTTAGTTTAGAGCTCAAATGTTAGATTGAGGCGGCCACAAATGACATAGGGTCATATGCAAAATTTTACATTCCCTGCTACATTGCGTCACTGGTAATATCTACATAGCCCGAAGCCTAAAATTTCAAAATAGCAAAGCTGCAGATACTAAAAAGGCTTAAGATATTCCCATGGCTCGCTAATGGTATAAAGCACCAATTACGAAATACTTGGACCGTCGTATATCTATTTGTCATTTCTGACCCAATAACATAGCATGCAAACAAGAAGTTACTTAACCAACTCCACCTAATACAAGTGCTCCTTCCATTGAAATCATTTACATATTGCCTTCAACTTTATATCAGTCCAATAAATAGAGTATGCTAGATAGTATTAATTTCTAGACCAAGCATTTATCTTGTTTGTTTACTTCCACCCAGCAAATACTTCTGCTGATTAGTGGACTACATATATTTAGCAAGAAGTTGGTGACAAAGCAACATACTGTTATTAGATGAATTCCGCAATTTAGACCATGGTTCTGCACTTTAGTATATTAAGATCGCCCAAGTTCATAATTACACTTTGACATTAATGTAAATCTGCAAACTTGAATGCTTGCTGTGGCTATTTGTTAGCTTAACCCAACACAAACCCAAATAAATGTCCAAATAGATGGACAAAGCCCTAATATTTCAACCACAACCCTGCCTTAATTAATCGTGGACCAAATAAAATATGGTCTCAATTATATTTCAGCCCTAGCTTATTTTCCAGCTTTACATTCCAGCCCTCAATCACTCAATTACATTCCAGCCCTCAATCACTCAATTACATTCCAGCCCTCAATTACCGAAGCCAAATTAAACATTGTCTCCCTTCTTCCTCTCGATATCAACGTCGAGTAATATGTCGCAGCCAAATTCGAAGTCATCTCAACCGAATTCAAAGTCATCGCAGCCAAATTCGAAGTCATCGCAGCCAAAATCTCGTCGCCGCCAAAGTCGATGCTATTGTCGAAACGAAAATCGATGTCGACATGGGTAAGTCTTTCATGTGTTTTTCTATCGCTTTCCTTCCTTCTGATTTCGATTGTGGGTTTTTTTTGAATTTTTCTTCGATTGTTTGAACAGGACGGGATTTTGTCATGATCTCGTCCCGGTGACGGCCAGAATCGATACGAGTTGGTCGAAATCTTGTGGTTCCGGCCGAAACCTCAAACCTAAGTCCAATAAATGGAGTATGCTAGAAAACAATGTTGAGTATTAAGTTCTAGACCAAGCATTTATCATGTTTATTTACTTCCACCCAGCAAATACTTCTACTGATTAGTGGACTACATATATTTAGCAAGAAGTTGGTGTCAAAGCAACATACAGTTATTAGATGAATTCCACAATTTAGACCATGGTTATTCACTTTAGTATATTAAGATCGCCCAAGTACATAATTACACTTTGGCATTAATGTAAATCTGCAAACTTGAACGCTTAAACTGTGGCTATTTAACAACCTAAGGCACCAATAATCAAAAACCCCAACTGCAAGTAAACTGGTCTCAATCGTCTTTGACTTAGTTTTATTCCTATTAAAATAGGATTATCTGCTGTGTGATTATCTTAACGGAACAAAAATCAGCATGCAAGGAACATGACAGTTTAACTTATAATGTGTGACCAACATCTATCAAGTAAGTCTATAATATAATCCTAAATCAAAAGCAATTTCCTACAACCTAAAACCCTAATATTTCACTAATTGGTTTATAATGTGCGTGCATAAAGAATTAAGAAAAAACTATAAACTCTACAAACACACTCGTCGGGAAGCTCAATCGAATCATCCTCAATCGTGCAAATTTTGTCACAGCCTGAGTTAATCTCACCTTCAAAATCTTTCAAAAGCCGCTTCCCTTTAATATTTGAATTCCGAACCCCTGTGTTCAATCTGCTTCCAGATTCAGGCTTTTGAGTGGTAGAAGACTCAATCGCACTGTAACAGCAGAGGAATGTTAACACTGATTTGCGAAGAGAAAGGAGGTCATCTGCTTCAGGAGAATGTTGAAAGCAAGGAGAAAGATGAAGCTTCTGCAGTGGAATGAGGCAATGAAACAGCTGGCATATATGCATGTGCACAGCTGATATACATAGGAGATTGATATGTAGGTTACTGCAATAATATCAGTTTGTTAGTAGACTCTTTTGCATTGCACTGGGCCGCATTTGATGTTTGGGCTTGAGTATGCAAGGTGTTTGTAATAATTTTCTGATATGTATATATATGCAGAGCTGATATTGTAATATGGAAAGAAAAAAAAATTCAGAAATAAAATTGTTTTTCTTTATACTGATGCTGTTGTCATTAGTGATATTTGATCTCTTTAATCTTTTCCTAATGCTCATTCCTGTGCTTATACCTATATGCTTCATAATTGTTGAATCAGATCTGCCCAGTTAAGAATTGTTCTCTGCTTATTGATTGTATCAGTCTTCATATAATTGTTAATATCTGTTTTGATTTTAACTGCTCTTGAATATTCATTTGCAATATATTGTGGGTATACTTCTGATATTAGTTGTTTGAGATCTTGATGCATCATTTTATTTGAATGATTAATTGATTTATGTTATTCAATTAGAATCTAATTCTTGTTCAGTTTGTATGCAAACACTATAATTGTTGATTCTTGTGCTTATCTTTTCATCTGCTTGTAAATCTATGTAAATCTGAAGCTTTGTTAAATATACTTGCAAAGATTTATCATTCTTGTTGAAGTTTGGCAGTGGTTATAGATCTTGATCATCCTTTTGCAATATATTTCAATTCTTGTTAGTTGATCTTTAGGTTTCAAAATCTTGTACTAGAGTCTGTGAATTTATCAACAATTACTCTTGTGAAATAATCTGACTCAGTTTTATTTTGAATTAACTACTTCTGGAGTTTGTTCAATTAAGTCTGTTACTCAAGTTCTTGTTTCTGGTTAAACCTGCAACTTGTCAAATTTTCCCGACAAAATTCTGTTTCTTCCCCACTCTATCTTCGAGTCATAACCCCAGTATACTAAATCTTGAATTTGTTCTTGTTTGAACAACAAACCCTGCATATCAAATTTTCTGCTATTGGATCTGATGCTTAATATTTCTCTGGATATATAATTCTTTTCTCGTTATCTTCATTTCTTGATCCAGTTTCATATACTTCCTTGTTTCTTTTCAAATACAAACTCAAATTTACATTTCTTGATTCAATTCCACCACTGCAATTCAGTACACCTTCAACCCATAACTCTCTGCTGTGTACATGTAATTTGTGCACAGTTTCTTGCTACAATTTACATTTTTGTTCAGTTTCTTCTTCCTTCTCACTTAGAATTCCTCCACTTCATCAAACACATTGTTCACCACCAGTAAATTCATCATTCCATCATGAGCAAGGAATCAGACCCACCATGCTCTTCCAATTGGTATCAGAGCCATCCAATGGGGATGAAATAGAACCCCAAATCGATCCAAGCCTCAATGAAAACAACTCTTATACTCATCCACCCTTTCTTGATCAAGAATTACTATGGCAACGGCAGGGAGAATTTAATGAACATATCACTAAATCTTTAACCCAGTTAGAGCATAGCAACCGGAAGCTGGAGCATGAAATCACTACCAAATTTGAAGGATTCCACAATGTCCTTACCTCTCTTGCCAATGATATGCAACAATTAAAGTTCAAACCTCAAGCACCACCACCTGCACATCCCACAGGCCCTCCACCCATATCTCAGTTTCATCCACCAAACCAAAACAATGAAAATCTTCCTTATATGACATCCACCAGTACCAGAAACCACCCACCACAACCCAGAAATGTTCCTTATCCATTGAATCCAGACCTTCCCGTTCCAAGAAATCCTTGTCCAAATTATTCCAATCCCCCTCCCAATTATATCAATATGCATTATCCAAATCCTATGACCTCTTACAAACTAGACTTCCCTACTTTTTCTGGTGATGAAGGAGTGGCTGACTGGTTGAGACAAGTCGAGCAATTTTTTAAATTCCAATGTACTGAGGAGAAGTATTGGGTAGAGATTTGTTCTTTTTACTTGAAGAAGGAGGCATTGCAGTGGTATCACTGGTATACAAATACAGTACTTAATCATGATCTATGGCCAGTTTTTAAGGAAGAGATTTTAGTGCGGTTTAACCCCGAAGAGATGGAGAGGCCCTATGAAACATTATCCAAACTCAAACAACATACCACAGTGAGGGCATACCTCAGTCGCTTTGAACAGTTACAAACAGTAATTGAGACCTTACCTCCTAAATTTTTGCTTGATAGATTTATTGGAGGATTGAATGAGGAGATTCGTTATGATGTTATGACTTCCAGGCCAGTTGATTTCAGAGAAGCAGTAGCACTAGCCAAAATGTTTGAATATAAGTACACACAAACCCGAAGAAGCCATAAAACTTCCACTGCTAACCAGTCTCATACTCCTATCCCTAAGCCTACTACCACTCATCCTACCCCTGCTTATGTCAAAGACTCCACACATAATCCAACTAATATCACATCTCGTGGCAACAACAACTCCACTGTGGAAAGTATAGCAAGAAGTAAAGGGTTGACTCCTAATCAGATTGTTAAGATGAGAAGGCAGAATTTATGTTATGGTTGCAAAGAAAAATGGTCAAAGGATCATAAATGCAAGAATTCTCATGTTTATGTTTTAGAAGGAGTATGAAACTTAAGGAAGAGGAGGATGTAGAAATTAAGTCTCAGGATGATTCATGTGAACTTGAAGATGAGATAGTGGCAGAAGAAGCACTCTCCATTACTTTGCAAGCAATGTGTGGAATTCCAGCTCTGTCTACCATTAAGGTGAAGGGGATCATCAACAGGAAAACGGTGCAAGTTCTCATTGACTCAGGATCGACACATAGCTTTATCAATACACATCTTGCCAAGAGGTTAGAACTGCCTATCGATGAATCCAAGGTTTATGAAGTGACTGTGGCCAATGGTGAAAAGTTGACTGGCTCTGGTATATGTAGAAATGTAATGCTGAAATGTCAGGGTGCAAAATGCCCATTGATTTGTTATTTTGGCCCATGGATGGTTGCCAGATTTTATTGGGTGCTCAATGGATGAAAAGTTTGGGTGATGTGACTCTAAACTTGGAGCAGTTGCAAGTTAAATTTCGATATAATAACAAGTATTATACTTGGCAAGGGCTCAGTCAAGAAGAGATTAAGATTGTTGATAAAAAGGCTATTGAGAAGGAGAATGCCCATGGTCAGTTGAGTATGTTACTATGCTATCAAGTTGACTTGAAAGAAGAGCAGACTACAATCCTACCCCTAGCCATTCAAGCCCTGATTAATCAATACCTGATATTACCTCAACTGTTCCATTCCTACCCCCAAAAAGACAACATGATCACAAAATCCCTCTTCTTTCAAATACTAAACCAATTTGCCTTAAACCCTATAGACATTCATACCACATTAAAAATGAGTTGGAAAAAATTGTAAATGAATTGTTAGCAGTTGGAGTTATCACGCATAGCAGCAGCCCATTCTCTTCCCATGTGGTGATGGTTAGGAAGAAAGATGGAACGTGGAGATTGTGTGTTGATTATAGAAACCTAAATGTTTGCACTATTAAAGATAAATTTCCCGTACCTCTGATTGATGATCTGTTTGATGAGTTACAGGGAGCTTCCTATTTTTCTAAACTGGATTTGAGATCAGGATACCATCAAGTTCGTATGTGTGAAGAAGATGTACATAAGACAACCTTCAAGACACATGAGGGACATTATGAGTTCCTTGTGATGCCTTTTGGTCTAGTTAATGCTCCATCCACCTTTCAATCCCTGATGAACCAGGTGTTTAAACCCTATTTGAGGAAGTTCGTTCTGGTATTTTTTGATGACATTCTAGTCTACAGCAAGGACTGGGAAGATCACCTGGAACATCTCAAGACTACCTTTCATACATTGCAACTGAATAGACTGGTGATTAAATTGAAAAAATGCAGCTTTGCTAAGCAGTCTCTGGAGTACTTGGGATACATTATCTCATATCAAGGTCTATCTGTTGATCCAAGCAAGGTTCAAGCAATCATGGAATGGCCCTTACCCAAAAATTTAAAGTCACTAGGAGGATTTTTGGGATTAACTGGTTACTATCGAAAATTCATTAAAGATTATGGAAAAATTGCAAGTCCACTTACTGACATGCTCAAGAAAAATGCCTTCATATGGTCCGATCAATCGCGAAATGCTTTCGAGAAATTGCAGCAATGCCTCGCCAGTCCTCCTATTTTAGCTATGCCAAATTTTTCTCTACCATTTACTCTCGAGTGTGATGCAAGTGGAAAAGGCGTAGGGGCAGTATTACTTCAGAATAACCGACCTATAACATATATGAGCAATGCTTTACATGGAAGAAATCTGTTGCTATCTACTTATGAAAAAGAATTATTGGCCATTATTTTAGCTACAAAAAAATGGGCTCAATATCTTTTGGGAAGACAAGTTATTATTAAAACTGATCATCAAAGTTTAAAATTTTTGTTGACTCAGAAATTACATACAGGGTTGCAACACAAGTGGCTAATTAAATTGCACGGCTTTGACTATAAAGTAGAGTACAAATCTGGGAAAGACAATGTACTCGCAGATGCATTGTCGAGGAAGGAAGCAAGCAATTGGGATGAATCAGAAACACAAGCTATCTCTGTAGTACAAACCCCATGGTTATAGGAGCTTAAGCATACTTTACACTCATCTGATTGGTATCAGTGGTAGAGCAAAAGAATTCAGGATAAAGAACTCAGTAGTAGCAAGTATAAAATAGTTGATGGATTGATTTTTTACAAAGGGAAGATTTTAGTGGATCACCACCTCCACAGTTTGAAGCAATCGCTGATACAAGAGCATCATTCAACACCTTTGGGTGGACATGCTGGGATTAAACCTACTTTGAAGAAGTTAAAGCAAGTAACTTATTGGAAAAAGATGAGAAGAGATGTGGAAATGTTTGTGAAAGAGTGTGAACAATGTCAACGAAATAAAGGGAAGAATGTTCTGCTACCTGGATTGCTACAGCCATTACCGATTCCTGAGATGATTTGGACAGATATAGCTATGGATTTTATCACTGGTTTGCCAAAGAGTGATAAATATACTGTTATATTGGTTGTTTTTGATCGGCTAAGAAAGTATGCCCACTTCTTTCCTCTCAACCACCCCTACACTACTAAGGATGTTGCTACTGTATTCTTCAATGGTGTTTTTAAATTACATGGTTTACCCAAAACCATTGTTAGTGATAGAGACTCTATATTCACCAGTAAATTTCAGCAAGAGCTGTTCAAGTTGCAAGGCAGTAGCTTAAAACTAAGCACGGCCTACCATCCTTAAAGTGATGGGCAGTCAGAGGTGATTAACAAGATATTGGAAGGGTATTTGAGGTGCTTTATCTGCCATAAACCTAATGAGTGGAGTAAGTGGATAACACTAGCTGAGTATTGGTATAATACTACCTGGAAAGTTTCGACTAACACCACTCCATTCAAAGCTGTGTATGGTATTGACCCACCCACACTTCTATCTTATGTCCAGAACACAGCTAAAGTGGAACAAGTCGAGGAGATGTTGTTTACTAGAGACATAATGTTAGAGTATTTGAAAGATAGTTTGAGATTGACACGTGAGCGAATGAAGAAGTATGCAGATTTAAGGAGATCAGAGAGAAAGTTTGAAGTAGGTGATTGGGTGTTTCTTAAGCTTCAACCTTACAAGCAGTTGACAGCCAGAAATCACAAGACTTGCAAGCTCTCACCAAAGTACATGGACCTTATGAAGTGATTGAAAAAATTGGAGAAGTAGCTTATAAACTTCAACTACCTGCCACTGCAAAAATTCACCCTGTCTTTCATGTATCACAGCTGAAGAAAAAGGTAGGAAGTTCTGTTATGGTGCAAGATGATGTTCCCAGTTTTGTGGAAGAGATTGTAGAGCAGCCCGAGTATATAATGGGTAGAAGGATAATACCCAGAAATAATGAAGTCGTGGTTCAAATTTTGATCAAATGGAAGGATAAATCTGTAGATGAAGCTACCTGGGAAGATTATTCGCCAATAATTAAAAAATTTCCTACATTAGACCTTGGGACAAGGTCACTTCTTGAAGTGGAAGGGAGATGTAACAGCAGAGGAATGTTAGCACTAGTTTGCAAAGAGAAAGGAGGTCATCTGCTTTAGGAGAATGTTGAAAGCAAGGAGAAAGATGAAGCTTCTGCAGTGGAATGAGGGAATGAAACAGCTGGCATATATACACGTGCACAGCTGATATACATAGGAGATTGATATGTGGGTTACTGCAATAATATCAGTTTGTTAGTAGATTCTTTTGCATTGCACTGGGCCGCATTTGATGTTTGGGCTTGAGTATGCAAGGTGTTTGTAATAATTTTCTGATATGTATATATATGCAGAGCTGATATTGTAATATGGAAAAAAAGAAAATTCAGAAATAAAATTGTTTTTCTTTATACTGATGCTGTTGTCATTAGTGATATTTGATCTCTTTAATCTTTTCCTAATGCTCATTCCTGTGCTTATACCTATATGCTTCATAATTGTTGAATCAGATCTGCCCAGTTAAGAATTGTTCTCTGCTTATTGATTGTATCAGTCTTCATATAATTGTTAATATCTGTTTTGATTTTAACTGCTCTTGAATATTCATTTGCAATATATTGTGGGTATACTTCTGATATTAGTTGTTTGAGATCTTGATGCATCATTTTATTTGAATGATTAATTGATTTATGTTATTCAATTAGAATCTAATTCTTGTTCAGTTTGTATGCAAACACTATAATTGTTGATTCTTGTGCTTATCTTTTCATCTGCTTGTAAATCTATGTAAATCTGAAGCTTTGTTACATATACTTGCAAAGATTTATCATTCTTGTTGAAGTTTGGCAGTGGTTATAAATCTTGATCATCCTTTTGCAATATATTTCAATTCTTGTTAGTTGATCTTTAGGTTTCAAAATCTTGTACTAGAGTCTGTGAATTTATCAACAATTACTCTTGTGAAATATTCTAACTCAGTTTTATTTTGAATTAACAACTTCTGGAGTTTGTTCAATTAAGTCTGTTACTCAAGTTCTTGTTTCTGGTTAAACCCTGCATCTTGTCAAATTTTCCCAAGAAAATTCTGTTTCTTCCCCACTCTATCTTCGAGTCATAACCCCAGTATACTAAATCTTGAATTTGTTCTTGTTTGAACAACAAACCCTGCATATCAAATTTTCTGGTATTGGATCTGATGCTTAATATTTCTCTTGATATATAATTCTTTTCTTGTTATCTTCATTTCTTGATCCAGTTTCATATATTGCCCTGTTTCTTTTCAAATACAAACTCAAATTTACATTTCTTGATTCAATTCCACCACTGCAATTCAGTACACCTTCAACCCATAACTCTCTGTTGTGTACATGTAATTTGTGCACAGTTTCTTGCTACAGTTTACATTTTTGTTCAGTTTCTTCTTCCTTCTCACTTATTATTCCCCCACTTCATCAAACACATTGTTCACCACCAGTAAATTCATCATTCCATCATGAGCAAGGAATCAGACCCACCATGCTCTTCCACGCACTTATACCCGCTTTACCAACAAGTCCCTCCAATTTTTGAGCGAAATCTGAATCTTTGGCATTTGAAACTCCGTGCTGAGTTACCTTCTTCTTTCTGAATGGAATTAACATTTGTTTTATCGATTCTTGCACCAAGAATGGTTAACTTGTGGTTAAAAGTAAAGGGGTAAGAGTACAGTTAATTCGCTACCACACCATTTTTACGTTGAATATGTGAGTAGACATGTCAAACGGGTCGGGTCAAAGTTGACCAAACCCATTTTTTGACCCAACCCATTTAATGCATTTATATTAAAAGGGGTCAATATGTCCCAACCCTCTACGCATATGGGTCTACCCATTTAAACCACGTAAAAAAAATGAAAAATACAAAAAAGTGGAAAATCATCCAATGGTACCTAAAAATGTTCAAACTGCACCACATATAATAAAAATTGCGTACATAAAATTCCACAAACCACATTAGTTTTAAAATGGCATCAAATAAGTTTTAAAATAACATCAAATGAGGCTAATAATGCACCAAATTACATATTGTTCTCAAATATAAATCCTAAAGCATATTAAAATATGTAAACTAAAGATAACTCTCTATTTCACAATACACCTTCGTATCTTTTTCTAACACCTGCAAATACAACAGAAAATAGAATTTAGAGAGCATGTAAGCTAAAAAGGATGTTTCTACACTTAATGAATTGAACTTTGTATATAGATAGACTTGGAGAACACTGCTGTGACTTGGAAAACACTGTTGTGGCATGTAACATTAGTACCGTGGAGTAGAAAGAATCGGTAGAGCTGGTTTTTTAGCAAATTTTTTTTTAGCATAATTCAACCCATTTTGATACATTTTCTGTTCTTGCAGGTTCAGCAGTAAAAAGTATAGTGTATAGTAGAGAGTGCGTGCGTGCGTGTGTTGCATTTTCTGTTTGAAGGTTTAGCAGAATTGATTTATTTTCTGTTTTCTACACAGGGATTCACCAAAAAAATATTACCAGCAGTTTACCACTGAATATTATATCAGCGCAGTCTTGTAGCAACTTTAACTTCTGAAAGGCCAAAAATCCAAAAATAAAAAACCAGTTCTGACAGTAAAAAGCGTTTTATATTCTCAAGGCACATTAGACAGTGTTCTGAGCATGCATTAAAGAGCAAATGATTGAGTAAGATTAAGAAAACAATTTTTCATTAAAAGATACATTTGGTTCCATGATCTGATTAGCAACCCAATTATTTTGAGAAAAAACAAGCACAAACAAAAAAGATGTAATAAGCTAATTATTCAGATTTGGGTATTGATTATTGAAAAGGATGAACATGCATACATCAAGAAAAAAAGGATATCTTTACTCAATTGGTAGGAGCGCAATTTTCTATTTCCTGAAGAGATTTGCCCTTGGTCTCAGTGTTGACAATACACACGCGCACGCATGCACACACATGCACACGCGCACACGTGAGTGCACACACATTCACACACACATATATAATAGTATTAATAGTAGTATTATATTTTCATTGAAAACCTGAAAAAGTTATAGCGTAAAAAGAATAATAACAGAGACATGAACACTATGTTAACACAGGCATACTTTTGATCAAACTCAATTCTGAAACCAATGATCCCCACATAATTCTCAATCCTCTTCTCAACCCCTGTTCTCTCTACTTTAGATACCAATGCTCGCATAGCCTTAGTGGTCATTTGCAGTTACTGTTAAACCTAATTAAGTACTGTTTTACTACACATACTGCCTACTGCCACTAACCAGCAATAATCAATCTCAAAGCATCTCATCATCTTTTAGTCTGCTTTTAATTTTTTCTTTTTAACATAGACATAGCTCATAGTAGGTTTGAATTTAAGTTTTACATAGACATAACACATACTAAGTTTGCAAAACAAGCACTAAACTTTGAGAAAAATATGATATATGGAGTATGGTATAGCTCTAGGCTAGGAATTCAATGTTCCAGTTTCTTGCGTAATGCTGAAGAAAGATACATTGCAATAACATGTCTAACTCAGCTAATTTTTTTTTACAAAATTGTGTTTCTTTATGTCAAATGAGTAGCGGCTTTGAACATACAGCTAATTCCGAGTTGATGAAGTTCAAGCCAAATAATACTACTAGAAACAAATAGAATGAAAAAAACTGTAAGAAACTCAAATGAAGTTCTTATTTACTATAATTTATGACATAGGTACAGTTCAATATGAAATATCTAACAAAATACATACAACTAAACAGAATTATGCAACAGTAGTAACATCTTAATCATCAATCAAGCTTCCATCCCCAATTACAATGTTGAAACACTACGATGCATGTAATGTTATGATACTAAATCACGACCGATTAAGGTTATAAGAAAGAAAAAATCTAAATGAAGAATCCAGATACCCGAAATGTTGTAAAATTTTCAAAAGCTTTGGGGTTTGGGTTTTTGGTTTTGGAAGAGAAGAGGTAGAGAGGAAGAAGAGAAGTCCCACATTGTAGATAAATGAATACTATACTTGTATAAGTATAGCTTTCTCAAGTGGATGATGGGGCCTTGGGGATCCCACATGTTTGCTTTGTTGTGAGGAGAGAAGTCATGCAACACCACACGCGCGCCGCCGCCGTCCGACCGAACCGGGTTCGGTTTCGAAAATATTTTTGGACCGTATATGTACAGTAACGGGCCATATTTCGGCCCGTTAAGGAAACCGGAATTCAAAATTTATATAATGGCGGGAATTTGTAACGTTGCAAATGTGAATGGACGCGACGTTTGAATCGCAACAGTTACGAAGCGTTGCAAACGGTCGTGACGCTTGGCGAATAGACATCTCCTCATGTCTATAAATAGCGACGCCCAGAAACAGTTGCAAACAGTTCCATGTCTTCTTCTTCTTCCTACTGCAGTTCTGCGACGCCGGGATAGCGTTACTAAACGCTCTGTTTTGTAACGCCTCCAAGGTGTTGCAAATTCAGAAATCGTTGCAGGATTGTATTCTTCTTCCTCTTCATTCTATTCAATATAAATTGCATCATCAGATACATTTTCTGAAGTGTTCTTGGTCGGATCAAAGTCGTACAAACTGTGAATCCGATTACGCTGTTATAGGGCTTCATTGAATCCTGAAATTCGATAGTTCGATAACCCGTTTGTACCTGGTGGGTTGAACTATTGTCTGAAAGAATCTATTCCATAGATCCTTGAAGTCGGAAGTACAACATTGTCTCCATCACTATCGCCGTCAAATTCGTCTCGAACCGTAAAATCCCCAACAAATTTCAGACAATACTCTTCAACCATGGAAGGTTCGAGCGCTCTACAAGTTATGAATCAGCATCTAACTCGATTGGAGCGTTTTGATGGTGACAATTTCACTCGTTGGCAAGAAACGATGAAATTTTTCCTAGTCACTGTCAAGTTGTTCTACATCTTGGAAGATGACTTGGAAGAAATCCCGGAGGAAATTGATAAGGACGATGCTGCTCTAAAGGCTAAACGTGCAAAGCGCAAAGAGGACGATTTCCTATGCAGAGGCCATATTCTGAATGCGCTATCTACCCCAGTCTACAATGCTCATAGGACCTTGGAAACAGCGAAGGCACTCTGGACTGCTTTGGAGTATAAATACCGCATATCCGAGACAAGCAATAAAAAGTTTTTTATTTCTAATTTTATGGATTTCAAAATGGTCACCAATAAGTCCATAATTGGACAAGTAAGCGAAATCTTGCTGTTGGTGAATCAACATAAAGATGCTGGAATTGATCTCCCTGAATCTTTTGTTGTTGGAGTTATAATTTATAGACTTCTACATAGTTGGAATGATTATAAGAAAAAGATGAAGCATGCGGAAACGGATTATAATTTTGGACGGTTTACAGCGTCATCTTCGTATTGAAGAAGACTCTCGCAAACGCGATCGAGATGATAATCCACAAAATGAATCCCATTCTAAGGCAAATAATGTTGAAATTACTGATAAATTAAAGCCAAAGAATGAGACATGGTTTAAGAAAAATCATTACAAAACTAACAACAAAAAGAAAGGTGCTTGTTATTTTTGTAACAAGCCCGGCCACTATGCCCGAAACTGCCGTCTGCGGAAGAAACAACAAAAAGTGAATGTGGTCAAAGACTCGCTTGTGGCTGTAGTGCAAGTGGGAAACTCCGTTAGTGGCAATGATAACGATTGGTGGTTCGATACTGGAGCAACCATTCACATTTGCAAAGACCGTAATCTTTACAAGAGTTACGAAGAAAATAAAGGAGAAGCCGATGAAGTTACTGGAGCAAATAAGGTTCCAAGTAAAGTTCTGGGAAAAGGCACTATAGAACTTCCTCTCACCTCTGGAAAAGTTCATACATTAGTCAATGTATTTTATGTACCTAATATGTGTAAGAATTTGGTCTCTGGATACCTTCTTAACAAAGGAGGATTCAAGATGGTGTATGAGTCTGATAAGCTAGTGTTGTCTAAGAATGGTAAATTCATTGGACAGGGATACTCCTGTAACGGCATGATTAAGTTGAATTTAATAAAGAAATCTTCTGTTTATATTGTTGATTCTATTATTTATGGCATGGTAGATTAGGACATGTTAATTATAATTCCATGAGGAATATGAATAAATTAGGATTAATTTCTGATTGTGATTTCGATACCATCTCTAAATGTGAAATATGCGTTTAAGCAAAAATACACCGGAAATCCTTTAAATCCGTAGAAAGGAAAATTGGTTTGCTTGATTTGGTATATGGTGATGTGGGTGACTTAAAAGGTCATATCACCTATGGTGGTAACCAATACTATATTACATTCATTGACGATTATACTAGATATGCATATGTATATCTAATGAAAACTAAAGACGAGGCTTTTGATAAATTCAAAATTGACAAAGCAGAGGTCGAAACACAATTAGGAGTTAAAATTAAAATATCAGATCGTGGTGGTGAATATTTCTCAAATGAATTCACCTTGTTTTGTAAACAACAAGGTATAATTCACCAACGTACTGCCCTATATACACCACAACAAAATAGTGTTGCTGAAAGGAAGAATAGAACTTTAGTAGAAATGGTTAATTCCATGCTCATAAGTTCTAATTTACCTTATAACCTATGGGGTGGTGCTATGTTATCTGCATGTTATATTTTAAATAGAGTACCACTTAAAAAGAATAATATTTCCCCTTATGAATTATGGTTTAATAGGAAACCTAACCTAACTAGACTTAAAGTTTGGGGTTGCTTAGCTTATGTTAGAAAACCAGACCCTAAACGACCAAAGTTAGGAAATAGAGCATTTAAATTTGTTTTCATAGGATATTCACTTAATAGTATAACTTATAGATTTCTTATTCTTGACACCCTAGAAGTTATAGAATCTGTAGATGTAGAATTTTTTGAAAATCAAACTGTTGAGATCCCATTGAGATCATCTAGTCCAGAACGTAGTATGACTAATGATATCAATGCCGATGATTTTGCTCCTACTCAAAACAACAAGGAAGTGTCAGTACCAGATAATAGTACCGAACAACGAAGAAGTAAAAGAGCGAGAATAGAGAAGGACTATGGTCCTGACTTCATTACATATCTTGTAGAAGGCAGTAAGGACGAAGTCCTTAATGTGACTAAATATGTAATGAACGTTGATGATGATCCCAAAACTTATTCTGAAGCTACGAGTTCCAGAGATTCAAATTTCTGGAAAGAAGCTATCAATGATGAAATGAATTCCATAATGTTAAACCAAACTTGGGTTTTAATTGATTTACCTCCTGGTGCTAAACCTATAGGATGTAAATGGATATTCAAGAAAAAGTTGAATACAAATGGATCCATTGATAAGTTTAAAGCCAGATTAGTTGCTAAGGGATATAAGCAAAGACATGGAGTAGATTATTTTGATACATATGCTCCAGTTGCTCGCATATCTTCTATACGCTGTTTAATTGCACTTGCATCAATTCATAAATTAGTCATACATCAAATGGATGTAAAGACTGCTTTTCTAAATGGAGATTTAGAAGAAGAGATATATATGGAACAACCTGAAGGTTTCAAAACCCCAGGCCAAGAAAAGAAAGTTTGCAAATTAGTAAAATCTCTTTATGGCCTGAAGCAAGCTCCCATGCAATGGCATGAGAAGTTTGATAAAGTTGCACTGTCATATGGATTCATTGTCAATGATGCTGATAAATGTATTTATAGCAAATCGGATAACAACGGTATTGTTATAATATGTTTATACGTTGATGCATGCTAATATTTGGTTCCAATATATCCTGTGTGAATGAAACTAAAAAGTTTCTGTCTTCTAAATTCGATATGAAAGATCTAGGAGAGGCTGATGTAATTCTGGGAATTAAAATTGTTAGGAAAGAGGGGGAGTTATTACTAACTCAATCCCATTACATAGAGAAATTCGTACAAAAGTATGGTCATTACGATGACAAACCAGCACCAACTCCTTTAGATCCTAGTATTAAATTAGAAAAGAACACCGGACGTACTATCTCTCAACTAGAGTATTCCAGTGTTATTGGGAGTCTTATGTATGCTATGCATTGCACTAGACCAGACATCGCTCATGCTATAAGTATATTGTGTCGATTTACGAGTAATCCAGGTTTCGAACATTGGAAAGCCATTTCCAGAGTTTTAGCTTATTTGTAAGGAACCATTGAATATGGTTTATCTTATAAAGGATATCCTACAACAATAGAAGGATATAGTGATGCAACCTGGAACAATGTAGAATCCAAATCCAAGTCTACGACTGGATGGATCTTTACATTAGGAGGCGCTGATGTGTCTTGGGCTTCCAAGAAGCAGACCTGTATTTCTGACTCAACAATGTTGTCAGAATTGATTGCATTAGCAGATGCATGTAAAGAAGCGGAATGGCTTAGGAATTTATTAATGGAAATCCCTTTGTGGAAGAAGCCATCTCCAGCAGTCTTGATTAACTGTGACAATCAAGCAACAATATACAATGTGTCTAATAAGACATATAATGGAAAGTCTAGACATGTGAGTCTAAGACATCAAATGGTGAGACAGTTACTCAAAAGAGGAGTTATAACTGTAAACTACATAGAAATGAAGAAAAGCTTGGCTGACCCACTTACAAAAGGTCTTCCAAAGGCAATGGTTTCTATAAAGTCACAAGAAATGGGACTAAGGTCTGTGAATGAAGGTTGATCATCCTTAACAGAAACCCAACTTATGTCTTGAAAAGGATAGACAAAGTTCAATGGGTACCAACAAGTTAAGAGAATGATTATGGAACACTAAATTGATAATCCCATAATATTTAGTGTTGGATTCTGCAAGAACAAAGGATGGATATATATCCTTAATAAGTCTAGAAACCTTAAAAGGTGTATCGCAGAAACGCCTTAAGGGACTTACCTATATGAGTATGGAAATCAGGCCGTTTCCTAGGAAAGTAAGACCGCTTTCTAAGTAGACTCATGAACTAGGATTTAAGCACATGGCCATTAACGTGCTGAGAAATGCAGAACACTTTACCTAAGGAAATCAACATGTGTGATTGTTCCGGTTTTATCATTAGGGATACTTGGTTCAAGATTCGTTCACCATAGAATCTCGATAAGGCTTTGAATGGTTTACACTAAGTAAAGGTTGAAATCCAAAAGATACCTTTTATTTATGTGTTGATTTTCACGATGATGCAAAACTTGATTTTAGAACTACATAGGCTTGATCCCACTTGGGTATGTAGGAAGTCACTCTAGTGATTCGGCCGTCCTATTATTTAATTTTTTGAAAATTGGGGGAGATTGTTGTAAAATTTTCAAAAGCTTTGAGGTTTGTGTTTTGGAAGAGAAGAGGTAGAGAGGAAGAAGAGAAGTCCCACATTGTAGAGAAATGAATACTATACTTGTATAAGTATAGCTTTCTCAAGTGGATGATGGGGCCTTGGGGCTCCCACATGTTTGCTTTGTTGTGAGGAGAGAAGTCATGCAACACCACACGCGCGCCGCCGCTGCCGTCCGTCCGATCGAACCGAACCGGGCCGGGTTTCGGGTTCGGTTCCGAAAATATTTTTGGACCGTATATGTACAGTAATGGGCCATATTTTAGCCCGTTAAGGACCCAGAACCGGAATTCAAAATTTATATAATGGCGGGAATTTGTAACGTTTTCTGAACGTTGCAAATGTGAATGGACGCGACGTTTGAATCGCAACAGTTACGAACCGTTGCAAACGGTCGTGACGCTTCGCGAATAGACATCTCCTCATGTCTATAAATAGCGACGCCCAGAAACAGTTGCAAGCAGTTCTGTGTCTTCTTCTTCTTCTTCCTACTGCAGTTCTGCGACGCCGGGATAGCGTTACTAAACGCTCTGTTTTGTGACGCCTCCAAGGTATTGCAAATTCAGAAAGCGTTGCAGGATTGTATTCTTCTTCCTCTTCATTCTATTCTATATAAATTGCATCATCAGATACATTTTCTGAAGTGTTCTTGGTCGGATCAAAGTCGTACAAACTTTGAATCCGATTACGCTGTTATAGGGCTTCATTGAATCCTGAAAGTCGATAGTTCGATAACCCGTTTGTACCTGGTGGGTTGAACTATTGTTTGAAAGAATCTATTCCATAGATCCTTGAAGTCGGAAGTACAGCATTGTATTCATCACTATCGCCGTCAAATTCGTCTCGAACCGTAAAATTCCCAACAAATTTCAGACAATACTCTTCAACAATGGGAGGTTCGAGTGCTTTACAAGTTACGAATCAGCATCTAACTCGATTGGAGCGTTTTGATGGTGACAATTTCACTCGTTGGCAAGAGATGATGAAATTTTTCCTAGTCACTGTCAAGTTGTTCTACATCTTGGAAGATGACTTGGAAGAAATCCCGGAGGAAACTGATAAGGACAATGCTGCTCTAAAGGCTAAACGTGCAAAGCGCAAAGAGGACGATTTCCTATGCAGAGGCCATATTCTGAATGCGCTATCTACCCCAGTCTACAATGCTCATAGGACCTTGGAAACAGCGAAGGCACTCTGGACTGCTCTAGAGAATAAATACCGCATATCCGAGGCAAGCAATAAAAAGTTTCTTATTTCTAATTTTATGGATTTCAAAATGGTCACCAATAAGTCCATAATTGGACAAGTAAGCGAAATCTTGCTGTTGGTGAATCAACTTAAAGTTGCTGGAATTGATCTCCCTGAATCTTTTGTTGTTGGAGTTATAATTTCTAAACTTCCGCTAGTTGGAATGATTATAAGAAAAAGATGAAGCATGCGGAAACAGATTATAATTTAGACGGTTTACAGCGTCATCTTCGTATTGAAGAAGACTCTCGCAAACGCGATCTAGATGATAATCCACAAACTGAATCCCATTCTAAGGCGAATAATGTTGAAATTACTTATAAATTAAAGCCAAAGAATGAGACACGGTTTAAGAAAAATCATTCCAAAACTAACAACAAAAAGAAAGGTGCTTTTTATTTTTGTAACAAGCCTGGCCACTATGCCCGAGACTGCCGTCTGCGGAAGAAACAACAAAAAGTGAATGTGGTAGAAGACTCGCTTGTGGATGTAGTGCAAGAGGCAAACTCCGTTAGTGGCAATGATAACGATTGGTGGTTCGATACTGGAGCAACCATTCACATTTGCAAAGACCGTAATCTTTTCAAGAGTTACGAAGAAAATAAAGGAGAAGCCGATGAAGTTACTGGAGCAAATAAGGTTCCAAGTAAAGTTCTGGGAAAAGGCACTATAGAACTTTCTCTCACCTTTGGAAAAGTTCTTACATTAGTCAATATATTTTATGTACCTGATATGTGTAAGAATTTGGTCTCTGGATACCTTCTTAACAAAGGAGGATTCAAGATGGTGTATGAGTCTGATAAGCTAGTGTTGTCTAAGAATGGTAAATTCATTGGACAGGGATACTCTTGTAACGGCATGATTAAGTTGAATTTAATAAAGAAATCTTCTGTTTATATTGTTGATTCTATTAGTTTATGGCATGGTAGATTAGGATATGTTAATTATAATTCCATTAGGAATATGAATAAATTAGGATTAATTTCTGATTGTGATTTCGATACCATCTCTAAATGTGAAATATGCGTTCAAGCAAAAATACACCGGAAATCCTTTAAATCCGTAGAAAGGAAAACTGGTTTGCTTGATTTGGTATATAGTGATGTGGGTGACTTAAAAAGTCATATCACCTATGGTGGTAACCAATACTATATAACATTCATTGATGATTATACTAGATATGCATATGTATATCTAATGAAAACTAAAGATGAGGCTTTTGATAAATTCAAAATTTACAAAGTAGAGGTCGAAACACAATTAGGAGTTAAAATTAAAATATTACATTCAGATCGTGGTGGTGAATATTTCTCAAATGAATTCACCTTGTTTTGTAAACAACAAGGTATAATTCACCAATGTACTGCCCCATATACACCACGACAAAATGGTGTTGCTAAAAGAAAGAATAGAACTTTAGTAGAAATGGTTAATTCCATGCTCATAAGTTCTAATTTACCTTATAACCTATGGGGTGATGCTATGTTATCTGCATGTTGTATTTTAAATAGAGTACCACTTAAAAAGAATAATATTTCCCCTTATGAATTATGGTTTAATAGGAAACCTAACCTAACTAGACTTAAAGTTTGGGGTTGCTTAGCTTATGTTAGAAAACCAGACCCTAAACGACCAAAGTTAGGAAATAGAGCATTTAAATGTGTTTTCATAGGATATTCACTTAATAGTATAACTTATAGATTTCTTATTCTTGACACCCTAGAAGTTATAGAATCTGTAGATGTAGTATTTTTTGAAAATCAAACTGTTGAGATCCCATTGAGATCATCTAGTCCAGAACGTAGTATGACTAATGATATCAATGACGATGATTTTGCTCCTACTCAAAACAGCAAGGAAGTGTCAGTACCAGATGATAGTACTGAACAACGGAGAAGTAAAAGAGCGAGAATAGAGAAGGACTATGGTCCTGACTTCATTACATATCTTGTAGAAGGCAGTAAGGACGAAGTCCTTAATGTGACTAAATATGTAATGAACGTTGATGATGATCCCAAAACTTATTCTGAAGCTATGAGTTTCAGAGATTCAAATTTCTGGAAAGAAGCTATCAATGATGAAATGAATTCCATAATGTTAAACCAAACTTGGGTTTTAATTGATTTACCTCCTGGTGCTAAACCTATAGGATGTAAATGGATATTCAAGAAAAAGTTGAATACAAGTGGATCCATTGATAAGTTTAAAGCCAGATTAGTTGCTAAGGGATATAAGCAAAGACATGGAGTAGATTATTTTGATACATATGCTCCAATTGCTCGCATATCTTCTATACGCTGTTTAATTGCACTTGCATCAATTCATAAATTAGTCATACATCAAATGGATGTAAAGACTGCTTTTCTAAATGGAGATTTAGAAGAAGAGATATATATGGAACAACCTGAAGGTTTCAAAACCCCAGGCCAAGAAAAGAAAGTTTGCAAATTAGTAAAATCTCTTTATGGCCTGAAGCAAGCTCCCATGCAATGGCATGAGAAGTTTGATAAAGTTGCACTGTCATATGGATTCATTGTCAATGATACTGATAAATGTATTTATAGAAAATCGGATAACAATGGTATTGTTATAATATGTTTATGCGTTGATGACATGCTAATATTCGGTTCCAATATATCCTGTGTGAATGAAACTAAAAAGTTTCTGTCTTCTAAATTTGATATGAAAGATCTAGGAGAGGCTGATGTAGTTCTGGGAATTAAAATTGTTAGGAAAGAGGGGGAGTTATTACTAACTCAATCCCATTACATAGAGAAATTCCTACAAAAGTATGGTCATTACGATGACAAACCAGCACCAACTCCTTTAGATCCTAGTATTAAATTAGAAAAGAACACCGGACGTACTATCTCTCAACTAGAGTATTCCAGTGTTATTGGGAGTCTTATGTATGCTATGCATTGCACGAGACCAGACATCGCGCATGCTATAAGTATATTGTGTTGATTTACGAGTAACTCAGGTTTCGAACATTGGAAAGCCATTTCCAGAGTTTTAGCTTATTTGAAAGGAACCATTGAATATGGTTTATCTTATAAAGGATATCCTACTGCAATAGAAGGATATAGTGATGCAACATGAAACAATGTAGAATCCAAATCCAAGTCTATGACTGGATGGATCTTTACATTAGGAGGCGCTGCTATGTCTTGGGCTTCCAAGAAGCAGACCTTTATTTCTGACTCAACAATGTTGTCAGAATTGATTGCATTAGAAGATGCATGTAAAGAAGCGGAATGGCTTAGGAATTTATTAATGGAAATCCTTTTGTGGAAGAAGCCATCTCCAGTAGTCTTGATTAACTGTGACAATCAAGCAACAATATACAATGTGTCTAATAAGACATATAATGGAAAGTCTAGACATGTGAGTCTAAGACATCAAATGGTGATACAGTTACTCAAAAGAGGAGTTATAACTGTAGACTACATAGAAACGAAGAAAAACTTGGCTGACCCACTTACAAAAGGTCTTCCAAAGGCAATGGTTTCTATAAAGTCACAAGAAATGGGACTAAGGTCTGTGAATGAAGGTTGATCATCCTTAACAGAAACCCAACTTATGTCTTGAAAAGGATAGACAAAGTTCAATGGGCACCAACAAGTTAAGTGAATGATTATGGAACACTAAATTGATAATCCCATAATATTTAGTGTTGGATTCTGCAAGAACAAAGGATGGATATATATCCTTAATAAGTCTAGAAACCTTAAAAGGTGTATCGCAGAAACGCCTTAAGAGACTTACCTATATGAGTATGGAAATCAGGCCGTTTCCTATGAAAGTAAGACCGCTTTCTAAGTAGACTCATGAACCAGGATTTAAGCACATGGCCATTAACGTGCTGAGCAATACAGAACACTTTACCTAAGGAAATCAACATGTGTGATTGTTCCGGTTTTATCTTTAGGGATACTTGGTTCAAGATTCGTTCACCATAGAATCTCGATAAGGCTTTGAATGGTTTACACTAAGTAAAGGTTCAAATCCAAAAGATACCTTTTATTTATGTGTTGGTTTTCACGATGATGCAAAACTTGATCTTAGAACTACATAGGCTTGATCCCACTTGGGTATGTAGGAAGTCACTCTAGTGATTCGGCCGTCCTATTATTTAATTTTGAAAATTGGGGGAGATTGTTGTAAAATTTTCAAAAGCTTTAGGGTTTGGGTTTTTGGTTTTGGAAGAGAAGAGGTAGAGAGGAAGAAGAGAAGTCCCACATTGTAGAGAAATGAATACTATACTTGTATAAGTATAGCTTTCTCAAGTGGATGATGGGGCCTTGGGGCTCCCACATGTTTGCTTTGTTGTGAGGAGAGAAGTCATGCAACACCACGCGCGCCGCCGCCCCGTCCGTCCGACCGAACCGAACCGGGCCGGGTTTCGGGTTCGGTTTCGAAAATATTTTTGGACCGTATATGTACAGTAACGGGCCATATTTCGGCCCGTTAAGGACCCAGAACCGGAATTCAAAATTTATATAATGGCGGGAATTTGTAACGTTTTCTGAACGTTGCAAATGTGAATGGACGCGACGTTTGAATCGCAACAGTTACGAACCGTTGCAAACGGTCGTGACGCTTGGCGAATAGACATCTCCTCATGTTTATAAATAGCAACACCCAGAAACAGTTGCAAATCGTTCCGTGTCTTCTTCTTCTTCCTACTGCAGTTCTGCGACGCCGGGATAGCGTTACTAAACGCTCTGTTTTGTGACGCCTCCAAGGTGTTGCAAATTCAGAAAGCGTTGCAGGATTGTATTTTCTTCCTCTTCATTCTATCCTATATAAATTGCATCATCAGATACATTTTCTGAAGTGTTCTTGGTCGGATCAAAGTCGTACAAACTTTGAATCCGATTGCGCTGTTATAGGGCTTCATTGAATCCTGAAAGTCGATAGTTCGATAACCCGTTTGTACCTGGTGGGTTGAACTATTGTCTGAAAGAATCTATTCCATAGATCCTTGAAGTCGGAAGTACAGCATTGTCTTCATCACTTTCGCCGTCAAATTTGTCTCGAACCGTAAAATCCCCAACAAATTTCAGACAATACTCTTCAACCATGGAAGGTTGGAGCGCTCTACAAGTTATGAATCAGCATCTAACTCGATTGGAGCGTTTTGATGGTGACAATTTCACTCGTTGGCAAGAGACGATAAAATTTTTCCTAGTCACTGTCAAGTTGTTCTACATCTTGGAAGATGACTTGGAAGAAATCCCGAAGGAAACTGATAAGGACGATGCTGCTCTAAAGGCTAAACGTGCAAAGCGCAAAGAGGACGATTTCCTATGCAGAGGCCATATTTTGAATGCGCTATCTACCCCAGTCTACAATGCTCATAGGACCTTGGAAACAGCGAAGGCACTCTGGACTGCTCTGGAGAATAAATACCGCAAATCCGAGGCTAGCAGTAAAAAGTTTCTTATTTCTAATTTTATGGATTTCAAAATGGTCACCAATAAGTCCATAATTGGACAAGTAAGCGAAATCTTGCTGTTGGTGAATCAACTTAAAGATGCTGGAATTGATCTCCCTGAATCTTTTGTTGTTGGAGTTATAATTTCTAGACTTCCGCATAGTTGGAATGATTATAAGAAAAAGATGAAGCATGCGGAAACGGATTATAATTTAGACGGTTTACAGCGTCATCTTCGTATTGAAGAAGACTCTCGCAAACGCGATCTAGATGATAATCCACAAGCTAAATCCCATTCTAAGGCAAATAATGTTTAAATTACTGATAAATTAAAGCCAAAGAATGAGACACGGTTTAAGAAAAATCATTCCAAAACTAACAACAAAAAGAAAGGTGCTTGTTATTTTTGTAACAAGCCCGGCCACTATGCCCGAGACTGCCGTCTGCGGAAGAAACAACAAAAAGTGAATGTGGTCGAAGACTCACTTGTGGCTGTAGTGCAAGAGGCAAACTCTGTTAGTGGCAATGATAACGATTGGTGGTTCGATACTGGAGCAACCATTCACATTTGCAAAGACCGTAATCTTTTCAAGAGTTACGAAGAAAATAAAGGAGAAGCCGATGAAGTTACTGGAGCAAATAAGGTTCCAAGTAAAGTTCTGGGAAAAGGCACTATAGAACTTCCTCTCGCCTCTGGAAAAGTTCTTACATTAGTCAATGTATTTTATGTACCTGATATGTGTAAGAATTTGGTCTCTGGATACCTTCTTAACAAAGGAGGATTCAAGATGGTGTATGAGTCTGGTAAGCTAGTGTTGTCTAAGAATGGTAAATTCATTGGACAGGGATACTCTTGTAACAACATGATTAAGTTGAATTTAATAAAGAAATCTTCTGTTTATATTGTTGATTCTTTTAGTTTATGGCATGGTAGATTAGGACATGTTAATTATAATTCCATTTGGAATATGAATAAATTAGGATTAATTTCTGATTGTGATTTCGATACCATCTCTAAATGTGAAATATGCGTTCAAGCAAAAATACACCGGAAATCCTTTAAATCCGTAGAAAGGAAAACTGGTTTGCTTGATTTGGTATATAGTGATGTGGGTGACTTAAAAAGTCATATCACCTATGGTGGTAACCAATACTATATAACATTCATTGACGATTATACTAGATATGCATATGTATATCTAATGAAAACTAAAGATGAGGCTTTTGATAAATTCAAAATTTACAAAGTAGAGGTCGAAACACAATTAGGAGTTAAAATTAAAATATTACATTCAGATCGTGGTGGTGAATATTTTTCAAATGAATTCACCTTGTTTTGTAAACAACAAGGTATAATTCACCAATGTACTGCCCCATATACACCACAACAAAATGGTGTTGCTGAAAGGAAGAATAGAACTTTAGTAGACATGGTTAATTCCATGCTCATAAGTTCTAATTTACCTTATAACCTATGGGGTGATGCTATGTTATCTGCATGTTATATTTTAAATAGAGTACCACTTAAAAAGAATAATATTTCCCCTTATGAATTATGGTTTAATAGGAAACCTAACCTAACTAGACTTAAAGTTTGGGGTTGCTTAGCTTATGTTAGAAAACCAGACCCTAAACGACCAAAGTTAGGAAATAGAGCATTTAAATGTGTTTTCATAGGATATTTACTTAATAGTATAACTTATAGATTTCTTATTCTTGACACCCTAGAAGTTATAGAATCTGTAGATGTAGAATTTTTTGAAAATCAAACTGCTGAGATCCCATTGAGATCATCTAGTCCAGAACGTAGTATGACTAATGATATCAATGATGATGATTTTGCTCCTACTCAAAACAGCAAGGAAGTGTCAGTACCAGATAATAGTAATGAACAACGGAGAAGTAAAAGAGCGAGAATAGAGAAGGACTATGGTCCTGACTTCATTACATATCTTGTAGAAGGTAGTAAGGACGAAGTCCTTAATGTGACTAAATATGTAATGAACGTTGATGATGATCCCAAAACTTATTCTGAAGCTACGAGTTCCAGAGATTCAAATTTCTGGAAAGAAGCTATCAATGATGAAATGAATTCCATAATGTTAAACCAAACTTGGGTTTTAACTGATTTACCTCCTGGTGCTAAACCTATAGGATGTAAATGGATATTCAAGAAAAAGTTGAATACAAATGGATCCATTGATAAATTTAAAGCCAGATTAGTTGCTAAGGGATATAAGCAAAGACATGGAGTAGATTATTTTGATACATATGCTCCAGTTGCTCGCATATCTTCTATACGCTGTTTAATTGCACTTGCATCAATTCATAAATTAGTCATACATCAAATGGATGTAAAGACTGCTTTTCTAAATGGAGATTTAGAAGAAGAGATATATATGGAACAACCCGAAGGTTTCAAAACCCCAGGCCAAGAAAAGAAAGTTTGCAAATTAGTAAAATCTCTTTATGGCCTGAAGCAAGCTCCCATGCAATGGCATGAGAAGTTTGATAAAGTTGCACTGTCATATGGATTCATTGTCAATGATGCTGATAAAGGTATTTATAGCAAATCGGATAACAACGGTATTGTTATAATATGTTTATACGTTGATGACATGCTAATATTTGGTTCCAATATATCCTGTGTGAATGAAACTAAAAAGTTTCTGTCTTCTAAATTTGATATGAAAGATCTAGGAGAGGCTGATGTAGTTCTGGGAATTAAAATTGTTAGGAAAGAGGGGGAGTTATTACTAACTCAATCCCATTACATAGAGAAATTCCTACAAAAGTATGGTCATTACGATGACAAACCAGCACCAACTCCTTTAGATCCTAGTATTAAATTAGAAAAGAACACCGGACGTACTATCTCTCAACTAGAGTATTCCAGTGTTATTGGGAGTCTTATGTATGCTATGCATTGCACTAGACCAGACATCGCGCATGCTATAAGTATATTGTGTCGATTTACGAGTAATCCAGGTTTCGAACATTGGAAAGCCTTTTCCAGAGTTTTAGCTTATTTGAAAGGAACCATTGAATATGGTTTATCTTATAAAGGATATCCTACTGCAATAGAAGGATATAGTGATGCAACCTGGAACAATGTAGAATCCAAATCCAAGTCTACGACTGGATGGATCTTTACATTAGGAGGCGCTGCTGTGTCTTGGGCTTCCAAGAAGCAGACCTGTATTTCTGACTCAACAATGTTTTCAGAATTGATTGCATTAGCAGATGCATGTAAAGAAGCGGAATGGCTTAGGAATTTATTAATGGAAATCCCTTTATTGAAGAAGCCATCTCCAGCAGTCTTGATTAACTGTGACAATCAAGCAACAATATACAATGTGTCTAATAAGACATATAATGGAAAGTCTAGATATGTGAGTCTAAGATATCAAATGGTGAGACAGTTTCTCAAAAGAGGAGTTATAACTGTAGACTACATAGAAACGAAGAAAAACTTGGCTGACCCACTTACAAAAGGTCTTCCAAAGGCAATGGTTTCTATAAAGTCACAAGAAATGGGACTAAGGTCTGTGAATGAAGGTTGATCATCCTTAACAGAAACCCAACTTATGTCTTGAAAAGGATAGACGAAGTTCAATGGGTACCAACAAGTTAAGAGAATGATTATGGAACACTAAATTGATAATCCCATAATATTTAGTGTTGGATTCTGCAAGAACAAAGGATGGATATATATCCTTAATAAGTCTAGAAACCTTAAAAGGTGTATCGCAGAAACGCCTTAAGAGACTTACCTATATGAATATGGAAATCAGGCCGTTTCCTAGGAAAGTAAGACCGCTTTCTAAGTAGACTCATGAACCAGGATTTAAGCACATGGCCATTAACGTGCTGAGCAATACAGAACACTTTACCTAAGGAAATCAACATGTGTGATTGTTCCGGTTTTATCATTAGGGATACTTGGTTCAAGATTCGTTCACCATAGAATCTTGATAAGGCTTTAAATGGTTTACACTAAGTTAAGGTTCAAATCCAAAAGATACCTTTTATTTATGTGTTGGTTTTCACGATGATGCAAAACTTGATCTTAGAACTACATAGGCTTGATCCCGCTTGGGTATGTAGGAAGTCACTCTAGTGATTCGGCCGTCCTATTATTTAGTTTTTTGAAAATTGGGGGAGATTGTTGTAAAATTTTCAAAAGCTTTGGGGTTTGGGTTTTTGGTTTTGGAAGAGAAGAGGTAGAGAGGAAGAAGAGAAGTCCCACATTGTAGAGAAATGAATACTATACTTGTATAAGTATAGCTTTCTCAAGTGGATGATGGGGCCTTGGGGCTACCACATGTTTGCTTTGTTGTGAGGAGAGAAGTCATGCAACACCACACGCGCGCCGCCGCCGCCGTCCGTCCGACCGAAACGAACCGGGCCGGGATTCGGGTTCGGTTCCGAAAATATTTTTGGACCGTATATGTACAGTAACGGGCTATATTTCGGCCCGTTAAGGACCCAGAACCGGAATTCAAAATTTATATAATGGCCGGAATTTGTAACGTTTTCTGAACGTTGCAAATGTGAATGGACGCGACGTTTGAATCGCAACAGTTACGAACCGTTGCAAACGGTCGTGACGCTTGGCGAATAGACATCTCCTCATGTCTATAAATAGCGACGCCCAGAAACAGTTGCAAACAGTTCTGTGTCTTCTTCTTCTTCCTACTGCAGTTCTGCGATGCCGGGATAGCGTTACTAAACGCTCTGTTTTGTGGCGCCTCCAAGGTGTTGCAAATTCAGAAAGCGTTGCAGGATTGTATTCTTCTTCCTCTTCATTCTATTCTATATAAATTGCATCGTCAGATACATTTTCTGAAGTGTTCTTGGTCGGATCAAAGTCGTACAAACTTTGAATCCGATTACGCTGTTATAGGGCTTCATTGAATCCTGAAAGTCGATAGTTCGATAACCCGTTTGTACCTGGTGGGTTGAACTATTGTCTGAAAGAATCTATTCCATAGATCCTTGAAGTCGGAAGTACAACATTGTCTTCATCACTATCGCCGTCAAATTCGTCTCGAACCGTAAAATCCCCAACACGAAATATTTTTAATTTGATGAAACAAACAGCAGCGCACCCAAAATCTCAAGCAATCTATCAACCAGCAAGCTTAATCAGATCCTGAGAAATTAAACAAACCCAGCTCAAATAAGAAAACCAACTTCTAAATCCAGAAATTTGTAAATAAAAATTCGTACCATATTGAGGTTGGAGCTGCTTCAAGATGATGTAAGATCGGACGAATTTCAGAGAAGAAAATTTGCGGTCGATAAAATAAATTTAAAGCCATTGTATGTTTTGAAAAAATTGGTCGAAAAACTAGCCGATGATAGATTTAGGCTTTTGAAGGGTTGGCGGGTAATATGGTTCCGTATGCATTAAATGTTGGACCGATCGAATGGGTCTTGACCCAATTAAGAAACCATAGAAATTGGTTTTGACCAGCCTTGTTGAAACAAGGTTATAAGGGTTGGGTAAGGATCAAGTAGAACTTTGATAGGCCTGGTCCAAGAGTGAAGTATTGCTTGTGGATGTTGGCCGCCCTTTTCTTAGATTTGGAGCCGAAGGAGAAGCGAGGATTTTATTTTGTGTAATTTTATTCCGGTATGGGGGTATTATATGGTTTTTCTAGTGATCATTGCTTATGTTATTGAAATATATATATATTTCTTTCCAAAGAGTGCTAAGAACGGTGATGTTGGTTCAGATTCGATGGTTACGTTTCAAATGTTTCAATATATATGAACAAAACCACTGTATAATTGTTAAATGCTATTATTGTATTCTCAAATAGTCATTCAACAAGTGATCAAACATGAATTAACAATCAAAATACGACAATACTTACAATGATTAATTAAAAATAAAGGAATCGTGGTAAATAAAGTGAACAAAAACAGTCCATTGCTTATTTTGTACAATTTCATTCCGGGATGGGGTATTTTATGGTTTTTTTCCAGTAATCTTTGCTTGTTTTAAAATATATTTTCCTTTCCGAGTGTAACGACCCGAAATTTTCACTCCCGAAAATTCCAGATGGTTATGAAAAAGA
Organism: Allium cepa; assembly: GCA_030765085.1. Classification (NCBI taxonomy): domain Eukaryota; kingdom Viridiplantae; phylum Streptophyta; class Magnoliopsida; order Asparagales; family Amaryllidaceae; genus Allium; species Allium cepa. Next base: position 505,183,620 of record CM060945.1, read on the forward strand.
AGAAAGAGATAGAAGAAGAAGAACAGAAACACCAAACATCTCACAATCGCAACGGATAAAATATGATAATAAATAATAATAGCTTACAAAAGAATATTATATCTATCGATTACATTTAATATACATCAGAGTTTCACATTATATATAGTCACTGAATATTTACAATTATCAAGTCCCAGATCAACAATAATATAGATACAGCGGAATACTCTATACGATATTGCCATCCAGCTCGCCTCTTGAGATCCAGAACGTCCTAACCTGGAAATCTATAATACTCGGTCTGACCCGAGCATTACACAAAAGTAACACCCAGGTCAGGCTGGAAACCAGCGTGAGTAAATCCAACTAACATGGAAAACCAAAACAAACAACTTAAATAAAACTCGGGTAACTCAAACTAATTTTACAAGTTCACAATATGTTTTAGACATAACTAATTTCACACATCCATTTCCTAAGCACCAAAGCTTAGTTTTAAATAGTCCAATTCCTTTAAATCACTTCACCCAGCATATAGATTTCACATATCAATCCATAAAATATTCAAAGTGATTTCGGGTATTTCCCAATACCCGACCCCGGCCTCTTCGAGTCTCACATCACCTTATTCCAATTTATCCATACAACATTTCATATTAGGGGTATCATCTCATTCAAGCATACAATACCACTTAGTCATCCATAAGCAATACTTAATCACATATAGATTAATTCAATCGATTCCAATTGAATTTCTAACCGCCTTCTCTTAGATTCCTTTCTTCAATATTAATTAATTTCAATTCAATTAATTCGTCATCCCTTCATTTTTTCATCTTAATTAATCACCCTGGATTAATTACTTCAATCGCATTTAAGTAATTATCTTTATTTAATTTCATGAGATTAATTATTCTTGGCCAAATCAATGAGTAATTTTTAATTACTTCACAAATTAATGAATTATAATCAATTACACTAATTATTAATTACTCATATTAATTAATTTCTCATGCGTCACTTATGATTAATTCATCTTAATTAATCAATCTTTAATTACATCGTTGGTTACACAAATTAATGGTTCCCGATTATGTTTTGATTTGTTCTAATCTAAATTTATTACTTTAATTCAACCCAGTATTAATCATTCTCGATAAATCTCACTCTGTAGTTACTTATTCTTTATTTATTTCATTAATAAATTAATTACTTTTTAATTAATTATCTTAATTAATCTCTTGATTAATTCACAAAGTAATTATATTTTATTAATTACATTAAATGACTGCCCTTCGAACCATCTATTGATTATTCCAAATTAACCAAACTTAATTAATTAACTTAGTCCTTACTTAGTTAAATCAAACCCTTAATTACCAAATTAATCAACCCAAATTTTAAATTAATTTAATTAATTAATTATCCATTTTATTTACCCTTCTAAATTGTTGAATCGCAAATCATTAAACCCTTATTAATAATGAAATTTTTTTCTTACTTATAACTTAAGTTTAAACCAATTTGAAACCCCGATACTTCAAGTTAATCAACAATTTACTCGAGAATCAACAAAAACCAAAGTCAACAGATCATTAATTCACAATGCACATCAATTCAATTCAATCATTCAACCAGTTATTAAATTTAGCCATTTAAAGTTTAAATAATACCAGACGAGTGAGATTTACTCACCTTTGTCTCATAAAGTTTACAACCTACTTTATTTGATTAATTATATCTAGTGATTATCAACTGATTACTTTCCCGGTGATTATTAATTCATTTCTTCCTAACTATCGATTATTAACCTTCATTGTTAATTTATAAACCCAATTACTCATTTGTAAATCACTGGTTACAAATTATTCAATCACTAATTCAAATCAATTACTTAATAAATCTTTATCTTATTTCCTGAATTATCAAACCTTAATTATACTTAAGGTAACTCTTTGTTAAATATTAAATCACATTAACATTTAACGTTAATTGTGAAAATTTAAGTTTTAAATATCCTTTAAGTATTTAACATACTTATTTTAAAATCAATCAAACTGTTCTTGAACTTAAATTAAACAAAACAAACGAAGCTGAAATAAAATACTCACCATCGATAGCGAGCTCAAAACTTGATTTCGCCAGACCCTCGTCGTGCCTCCATCAGACAGCGAATCTGCTTCCCCACGTGGCCTCGTGCGCTACACGATACCAGACGCCGCCTTACCGAACTCCACGCGATACCCCGAACTGTCCACACTAGCCACCATGACGCCTCAACACACGCGCGTGCTCCAGTGCGCCACCAGAACCGGTGCTTGACCAGTGCGCCTCATCCCCATCACAAGCCGATCCAAAGCTCGAGGGTCGTGTCGCCTCTCCCTTCGACACCAGCTCAAGCCAAACGGCTTCGCCTCCCACCACCACGTGACGATCTTCGCTCCACTCGACAGCAAGTGGGGGTGAGGCGATTCGATTTCTTCGGCCATTCCTCCTTTCTCTTTTTTTTTTTTTTTTAATATTTACGAATCGATTTGGGAATGAAGGAAAAGAGGGGGCTCGATTTCGTAACTGTTGAAGAAAGAGAGGACGGGGAAAAATATCGAACTGAGGAAGCTTCACGAGTACGGGAGTGGTTAGCTTCTTGAATACGAGAGTGGTTAATTAAATATTTAAATATCGAAAATATCTCTCTTTGCATAACGCGAAATCCCGAACCCCAAATCAGAACTCCCGACAGGCGTTAATAAGGTTTTACCCGATTTTCGAACACAATGGAACGTGTATCGAAAGCTAATTCGATCATATGCGCGAGTTGCAGAAGTAACGATCAATTTTAAATTAAATCGATTAAAAATCGTTCTAAGCGTTTCGAGCTGCAAGGGTCATACGACAACTCCGATTGCTCGAAAATTGAAATCCGATAATAACTAACTATTACGGATCCAATGGAACTGGTTTCGTCGAATTCCGAGACTGTGCCTCGGAAGGCTATTTTCAAATTCCAATTTAAACGATATATTATCAAAATTGAACAAAAGACTTCCAAACTTAATTTCAACACTTTCACTACTTTCATTGTTATCAATATAAATTTTATTAGCCCACAAACTATTATTAACAGGCTTAAAACTCTAGATTCAGCGTTTTACCAAATTTCAAATTATATGATTCAATACTTAAGTATATAATTCATTGATTTAATTCTCAAGTAAATATTGATATTTTGAAATTCAAGTTAAAATTAACTTTTAAATAATTTAAAATCGATTACTTATTCCAATTTAATTTGTTAAAATTTCTGGGTCGTCACACTCCTCCCCCCTTAAAAGAATTTCGTCCCCGAAATTACTAGATATGAAGAATGGTCTGATACCCATTTACTATTCCCAAAACTCACAATTCAACATCCTACCAACTATCCTTTATTAAAGACTAACTATCAATTTAACCAACTTCCCAAAACCTTCTATCGTTTCCAAACAATATTACTTTTCTCAAACATTTAAATTTCAATTTAAAACCAAACTTTGAATTATCAAAATTTTCTAAAATTTTTCTAACTCCCTAAATTCCCGAAATTTTTTGCCAGCGTCTCCTTTGCGCGGCTAGCTCGGTACTACTACAAAAGGCCTCTACGGGCTCCCAAATCCAAAAGAAAACAAAAGCCAAGTGGCTACATCAAAAACCCAATCCAATTTCATTCAGAAATCTTAAGTACGTACCTCTTTGTCGGGCAATTTACATTTATCTTTCGGAATCAAATCCAATTTCCTTTCCCTTTACAATGCATGCATATCTCACTTAGCAACAATATCCAATCATAACCCTTCAAGACATTGTATACCTTTCCTTACATAGGTTTTCATATTTACTTTTATTCAATTTATTTCCAAATTTGAATATTAAATTTTATCTTCCATTTATAACTGATTCATATCATTATTTACATTAGATTCATTCATTAGTTCATTTTAGTTTCTAATTTGAAATCATTTTGTTGCTAACAGAATTTTTTTTTTCAAAAATTTTCTAACTCTCAAAATTTTCGGAAAATTTTGGCAGAGTTTCCTTTGTACGTAGGAGCTTTTGCAATTTGACAAGAGATATAAATATATATACATCGACCCACCCAGTCGGAAAAAGCAAAAACAGTTCATATTTCCTATTTTTATTGCGTAGGCGTATCTTATTTAGCATCTTAAGCAAGCAGCTTATTAATTTAAGCAATTAGCGCAATCCAAACCAACCAAACAGTCTTCAGATACCTGTACTTACTCAATTTAAATATGCAAGTGCCATATGTATGAAGTTTATAACATTTCTCTTGCTTACACAACTACAACATATCAATTCTAAAACAAAGGCATTCTAACTAACTTCCACAAGCACTTTATATGATTTCAAAACTAATTCCATTGTTTTCAACCAATTTATATACCATTTCATTCAGTTTTAAAGGTTTACTACTCAAGTGCTTACATTCAATTTATTTTTAAGCAAAACAAACTCGTATTCATAACCATTGATTCAAAAATCAATTATATTTGCTTTCACTAATTCATAGAATTTAAGTAAATCTCGTTTACCTTAAACAACAATCATTTCTACGCAATTTGATAATATCCATGTAAATCAGTAATTACTTAAGTTTTATAACCAATTAAAATTGATTCCAACTCAATTTTATTTAATTCCAGTTCATTTTAAATTTATTCACACCCATTTATTTAATTCGCCACATTCCATTCTTGTATACTACTAGCCATTCCCAAATTAACTCAATCCAAGCTTTAATTAATGGGCTTTCATCCTTATTTGAAGCCAAGTTTCCAAAATTTTAAGCTTAAATTAATTTACTTTAATTTATTCCAAAATCAAACTTAAGTTTACCTTTATTTGACTCTCATTTAATCAAATTCCTTTAAATTCAGTTAGCCCTTCCACTTTAATTTTAATTTTAGTTTACTTTCTTAATTTATCAATATAATATGCAACACGTACTTAACTCATTTATATTTCAAATTAATATGCCATCGAACTTAAGTTCAGTCTGATAATCCAATTCAAATCACAACTTTGATTTAATTTTTATTAAATCAGGCTTTATCCATTTATTCTTTAACACAATTAACCCATTTTAACTTCTTAATTTACCTACTTAATTCATTATCGAATTTATTTTATTAACACAAGGCCATTCTCAATTTATCTCTATTCACTTGGGTTATGTTTGCAACTCAAACCATTTCTATTATAATTTAATTTCATTTCGTTTGACAACACCTCCATAATACCTAATTTACTTACAAATTTCATTAAATATTATTCAAATCACACTTGAATTTTATTTGTAATTCAAACCATCCTATTTCAATCCAACTCTATTTTATTTTTATAGCATCTCTACTTATTCAATTCATTATCAAGTCTAAGTCGAATTCTATTTACAATTCGAATTCATTACCAAATTCCATTATTAACTTACAATCCATTTTATTTAATCCAAGTTAAATTTTATTAGCATACTCTATTAATAATTTATTTAGCTAATTAGCTTACTTCCACTTTTAATTCAATATGCGATTTTATTACAAAGAATCGCTTCATTTAAATTTTCAGAGTTCAAATTTTGTTTTATAATCCCAATTTGGATTCCCCTTTATTTTAAGATTTAGAAATGCCTTAAAGTCAGATAATACAATTAAAATAGCTTTTTATAAAAATATTTCTTATAACTCGATGTCTCAACCAGTCCATCCTTGTTCTCACAGAAATTCAATCATACGTTGATCAGGCGTAGGACTGAAAATCTATAAGTACTTGGTAAACCCGTTTTCAACACCCAGTGAAAATACTTGGAAAAATAATTTTATTGGAACAGTTTCTGAAACTAGAGGAAATATCTTTGGTGACAATGCTCTGAAAATCATCACCCCCATTCCATGGTCACAGTTACATACCAGGGTTTGCCATCGCAGCAAAAGTCCATGCAACTGCAGGCTCTCCGCGGCCTCTCGATTACGCCATGGAACCCACACAACAGATCACAGTTACATCCACGGTTACGTTGCCGTCGCAGCAAAAGTCCATGTAACTGCAGGCTCTCAACGGCCTCTGATTTTCGCTGTCGAAATGAAACTTCTCCACTCCTACATAGGTCGCAGTCTACCGAGATAAACTCAAACGCAGACTGTTGGCTCTCAGCGGCACACACGACTTTCGCTAGGTGGCATACCATAGTGTCGCAGTCTACCGATATAAAATCAAACGCAGACTGTTGGCTCTCCGCGGCACACACGATTTTCGCTATGGTACACTACCCATAATCCTCAGGAACTAGTTTTGTCCGGACTCCTCATAGGATCAACTTTAGAACCCCCCTGGGGCTCAAGGCAGCACCACCCGGTGGTACTCCTGAGAAGTTCATTTCAAGGGAGCGCCTTTTTCCCCAGAGCCATCATCAAAATATTTTATACTATACACATATAGTATCTTCAAATCATACACCTAGTATGATCTCATACAAAGCTCATTTATACAAAAATCGATTATCCCAGAATCGATAATTCTCAAACCAGGCTTTCCAAATTCAATATTTATTTTACCCAAAAATCAAAAGCCTTTCCAAATCCAAAGGTTTCCAAAACCTTTTCCAAAATCCTCATAATATCCTTTATATATATATACAGATATATATAATTTTTAAAACTTTGGATCATTTCCAACTTGTATAAAATCCCTTTTTATACTTCAAACATCTTCAAAATCATTTTTCTTCTAGTAATAAATTCAACAAGGTGAGATTTATCTCATATAACAAAGATATACAACTTTGTTTATTCAAAATCAAATATTCAAATTTGACTTCTCTTTCCAATATCAATTTCCTTTCTATTCACACTTCCTTAAATTTCCATTCACTTATTTACAATTGCCTTAATCCCTATTTGGATTATCACTTCAATTCTTATCTCAGTTGGGTATTTAACCAATAACAGTTTGAACTCCGACCAATTTAGAAAATAGCTTGAATTTTTTTTAAAAATAGATAAGTAGGTGAAAAATAATTATTAGTTTGCAAAATAGCTGTAAAATAGTTAACTAATTGTAAAACAGTTGAAAAATAGTTAAATAGTTATAGAAATTTTAAATAATTGCAAAATAGTTGTAAAATAATAATTAATTCATAACTTAGTTGAAAAATAGTAATTAATTTAGAAAACAGTTGAAAAATGATTAAATAGCTCCTTTAATAATGGTAAATCAATTATAAAATAAGTTAGCTTTTAAAAAGAAGTGTTGTATATATACAATAGCTTGAAAGAATAAATTTATATTTAAAACAATCTTTATTGAAAATAGTCCAGAGTCAAATTGCTCACTTTCCCAACAACTCATTTTGAATTTCCATTTAAATTAACTCAATTCCAATTTAAATAACTTCAATTTCCATTGAGATTTATTTAAACCCAATTCAAGTTGAATCAACCTTGATTCCCTTCCCAAATTTAAATCAAACTCCATTGGATTTTAATCCTGTTCAACTTTAATTAAATTCCAAATTATCCTAATCAATTTGAATTATTATCAATTTAACCCATTTCAATTCAAATTCTTTCAAAATAATCCAACTTAATTTCCCACTCAAAATTTTAAACTTATACATCTTCAATCACCAATCCACTTAATTCAAACCAAATTCAATTTTTAACTAATTCAATTGAAGTCTTGAATTTAAACTATCTCGGATTATATAAATTCGAGTTAAACCCTTAAAAGTTGGTTTAACCATTTAAACCAAATTAACCTTTAAATCAAAGTGTTTAATCATTTTAATTTCTGAGCCCAATTTCTCAAAATTCTCATTTTAAATTATTTTTACTTATATATTTCAAGATTCAATACAATTTTATTTTAAAATTTTAATTTATTATTCAATCTAATTTTCCAATTTGAATCCAGTTCTTAACAAATTTATTTTACAATTCAATTATTCAAACTTATTTTATTTATACAATTCCATTCTCAATTTAAAGATTTTATTAACAATAGGATGATAGCATCCAATTTATTTGAAAACGTTATCCATTTTCAATTTTAAATCTCAAACCCGTTTTGAGATCACCCAAATTCCCAATTCAAATCAACCATTTAACCTTCCCAGTTCTATTCCAATTTCATCTTGAAATTTCCAATGCGGGTTGCTTGTTCTACATTTATTTAACTTTCCCAAAGTTAAATTCCAATTTTACTTAATCCAATCAACCTCATTCAATCCTTAAACTTCATAATAATAATCCTCCCAGCCATGTTTTAAAATTGTAAACCACCGTGGTTTTAAATTCAAATCAATTTCAAACAACTTATTGTTTTCAACAAATCTCGGTTATCCAAATAATACTTATTTATTATTTTCATTACTTTGAAACCAAATTTTAAAATTCTGGGATTAGATTTAGAATTTCATTTTTAATCACTTAAATTTTAATTCAGTTGTATTTTTATTTCTACTCAGTTTAATTCCAATTCAAGACTACAATTTCAGTTTGAATCCATTTCAAACTTATCTTTATTTAATTTTAGTTTGGTTGTATTATATTACTTCTTAATTTAATTCTAATAATTTAACAACCAATCACCTTAATATTTATTAGAAGGAAATATTGCTTTATATATCAAAAATATATTTTTATATAAAATCATTTAAAATCTTTTTATAAGAAAATAACAAGTACGCGCTCATATATATATACTCAACTCATTCTAGAGTACTACAGACTCTATTAAATGAGTAATCCCCACCAGAGCCAAGGTTCTCGCTTAACCTTTCAGCTCTGATACCAAATGCAACGACCCGAAATTTTCACTCCCGAAAATTCCAGATAGTTATGAAAAAGAAGAAAGAGTTAGAAGAAGAAGAACAGAAACACCAAACATCCCACAATCGCAGCGGATAAAATATGATAATAAATAATAATAGCTTACAAAAGAATATTATATCTATCGATTACATTTAATATACATCAGAGTTTCACATTATATATAGTCACTGAATGTTTACAATTATCAAGTCCCAGATTAACAATAATATAAATACAGCGGAATACTCTATACGATATTGCCATCCAGCTCGCCTCCTGAGCTCCAGAACGTCCTAACCTGGAAATCTGTAATACTCGGTCTGACCCGAGCATTACACCAAAGTAACACCCGGGTCAGGCTGAAAACCAGCGTGAGTAAATCCAACTAACATGGAAAACCAAAACAAACAACTTAAATAAAATCCGGGTAACTCAAACTAATTTTACAAGTTCACAATATGTTTTAGACATAACTAATTTCACACATCCATTTCCTAAGCACCAAAGCTTAGTTTTAAATAGTCCAATTCCTTTAACTCACTTCACCCAGCATATAGATTTCACATATCAATCCATAAAATATTCAAAGTGATTTCGGGTATTTCCCAATACCCGACCCCGGCCTCTTCGAGTCTCACATCACCTTATTCCAATTTATCCATACAACATTTCATATCAGGGGTATCATCTCATTCAAGCATACAATACCACTTAGTCATCCATAAGCAATGCTTAATCACATATAGATTAATTCAATCGATTCTAATTGAATTTCTAACCGCCTTCTCTTAGATTCCTTTCTTCAATATTAATTAATTTCAATTCAATTAATTCGTCATCCCTTCATTTTTTCATCTTAATTAATCACCCTGGATTAATTACTTCAATCGCATTTAAGTAATTATCTTTATTTAATTTCATGAGATTAATTATTCTTGGCCAAATCAATGAGTAATTTTTAATTACTTCACAAATTAATGAATTATAATCAATTACACTAATTATTAATTACTCATATTAATTAATTTCTCATGCGTCACTTATGATTAATTCATCTTAATTAATCAATCTTTAATTACATCGTTGGTTACACAAATTAATGGTTCCCGATTATGTTTTGATTTGTTCTAATCTAAATTTATTACTTTAATTCAACCCAGTATTAATCATTCTCGATTAATCTCACTCTGTAGTTAATTATTCTTTATTTACTTCATTAATAAATTAATTACTTCTTAATTAATTATCTTAATTAATCTCTTGATTAATTCACAAAGTAATTATATTTTATTAATTACATTAAATGACTGCCCTTCGAACCATCCATTGATTATTCCAAATTAACCAAACTTAATTAATTAACTTAGTCCTTACTTAGTTAAATCAAACCCTTAATTACCAAATTAATCAACCCAAATCTTAAATTAATTTAATTTAATTAATTAATTATCCATTTTATTTACCCTTCTAAATTGTTGAATCACAAATCATTAAACCCTTATTAATAATGAAAACATTTTCTTACTTATAACTTAAGTTTAAACCAATTTAAAACCCCGATACTTCGAGTTAATCAACAATTTACTCGAGAACCAACAAAAACCAAAGTCAACAGATCATTAATTCACAATGCACATCAATTCAATTCAATCATTCAACCAATTATTAAATTTAGCCATTTAAAGTTTAAATAATACCAGACGAGTGAGATTTACTCACCTTTGTCTCATAAAGTTTACAACCCACTTTATTTGATTAATTATATCCAGTGATTATCAATTGATTACTTTCCCGGTAATTATTAATTCATTTCTTCCTAACTATCGATTATTAACCTTCATTGTTAATTTATAAATCCAATTACTCATTTGTAAATCACTGGTTACAAATTATTCAATCACTAATTCAAATCAATTACTTAATAAATCTTTATCTTATTTCCAGAATTATCAAACCTTAATTATACTTAAGGTAACTCTTTGTTAAATATTAAATCACATTAACATTTAACGTTAATTGTGAAAATTTAAGTTTTAAATATCCTTTAAGTATTTGACATACTTATTTTAAAATCAATCAAACTGTTCTTGAACTTAAATTAAACAAAACAAACGAAGCTGAAATAAAATACTCACCATCGATCGCGAGTTCAAAACTTGATTTCGCCAGACCCTTGTCGTGCCTCCATCAGACAACGAATCTGCTTCCCCACATGGCCTCGTGCGCTACACGATACCAGACGCCGCCTTACCGAACTCCACGCGATACCCCAAACTGTCCACACTAGCCGCCATGACGCCTCAACACACGCGCGTGCTCCAGTGCGCCACCAGAACCGGTGCTTGACCAGTGCGCCTCATCCCCATCACAAGCCGATCCAAAGCTCGAGGGTCGTGTCGCCTCTCCCTTCGACACCAGCTCAAGCCGAACGGCTTCGCCTCCCACCACCACGTGACGATCTTCGCTCCGCTCGACGACAAGTAGGGGTGAGGCGATTCGATTTCTTCGGCCATTCCTCCTTTCTCTTTTTTTTTTTAATATTTACGAATCGATTTGGGAATGAAGGGAAAGAGGGGGCTCGATTTCGTAACTGTTGAAGGAAGAGAGGACGGGGAAAAATATCGAATTGAGGAAGCTTCACAAGTATGAGAGTGGTTAGCTTCTTGAATACGAGAGTGGTTAATTAAATATTTAAATATCGAAAATATCTCTCTTTGCATAACGCGAAATCCCGAACCCCAAATCAGAACTGCCGACAGGCGTTAATAAGGTTTTACCCGCGTTTCGAACACAATGGAACGTGTATCGAAAGCTAATTCGATCATATGCGCGAGTTGCAGAAGTAACGATCAATTTTAAATTAAATCGATTAAAAATCGTTCTAAGTGTTTCGAGCTGCAAGGGTCAAACGACAACTCCGATTGCTACGAAAATTGAAATCCGATAATAACTAACTATTACGGATCCAATGGAACTGGTTTCGTCGAATTCCGAGACTGTGCCTCGGAAGGCTATTTTCAAATTCCAATTTAAACGATATATTATCAAAATTGAACAAAACACTTCCAAACTTAATTTCAACACTTTCACTACTTTCATTGTTATCAATATAAATTTTATTAGCCCACGAACTATTATTAACAGGCTTAAAACTCCAGATTCAGCGTTTTACCAAATTTCAAATTATATGATTCAATACTTAACTATATAATTCATTGATTTAATTCTCAAGTAAATATTGATATTTTGAAATTCAAGTTAAAATTAAATTTTAAATAATTTAAAATCGATTACTTATTCCAATTTAATTTGTTAAAATTTCTGGGTCGTCACACCGAGAGTGTTAAGAACAGTGAATGTTGGCTCAGTTTCAATGGTTATGTTTCAAATGTTTCGATATATATGAACAAAACTACTATATAATGGTTGAATGCTATTTATTCCCATGTAGTAATTCAACGGGTGAACAAAAATGAATTAACAATAAAAAATGACTGCTCTTGCAATGATTAATGAAAATAAGGGAATCATGGTAAGTCAAATGAACAAAAACAGTTCAAGAGGGATTGGACCAATATGACTGGATCGACCATCATTCTGTTGTTTTTTATTCATGGAGTAAAAGAAAATAAAGAATTAAACATCTTCCATACATTAGGCAAGACATAAAGAGAGATTTCAAACACAATCAAAACAATGTCGTCCAATGGAGCAATTAAGACACGTGATATATTTTAAAATTAAATTTTCAATTCATTAACCGTAGTGGGATTCTTATGCGCATATGGATCCAGATGCTTTTTTTTCTTTTGAAATAAGTACTTGGATGGTAATACATGTTAGTACTACAAGTCTTAGATAGTATACAACATATTAATATCAATATATATTTGGTTCACGCTATACATGTTACAAATTTGCGATCTCTTGCACCAAAGTCAAAGTACCTAACTATTGGGATAGCGATGCTAGTTCTAGATGCGTATTAAATACACACCCAACTAATTACACACTCGAACATTAATGTGCATTGAATACATGTTCAGTTGTTGGGCATTTTTACTCGGTTACTCCCTTAAGTTTACGTCTATTAATATTAAGGGTCATAAAATATTGGACATGCCCTTAGTATCATCAATTTTGTAGATTTACTTTTGTGTGTACATGTTTATAAATTCACCAATTAAACCGCTAAATACTTTAAAACACTTTCAACCAAATGGGCTTCACTTAATATATAAATAATATTTGTAACGACCCAGAATTTCTGTCATTTGAAATTCGTATATTTAATTGATTTTAAATACTCTCAAGTAAAGTTTATAAGCTGAATAAATAATATTCGAATATCTGGATTTAATTGGATAATTAAATTATTAATTTAATATTTGAAATTACTGAAATAATTGAAAATTGGATTTTATGTGAATAAAAACGTTTTATAAAGTTGAATTAAATTCTATTTGAATTAGGATAATGTTACAGAACTTTTAAAATTGAATTAAAAATTAATTTGTTAAAAATTGAATATTTTAATATTTAATTAGCGAGTGAAAATAGTTATTTTTCAAACAGCCTCGGATTTCAACGAAACTAGTTTCATTGGATCCATAATGTTATATTGTTGTAAGATTTCAAATTTCGTGTCAATCGGATTTACAGTTTGTCCCGGGCAAGCTAAAACACGTAGAAATTTGTTTAAGTGATTTTAAATTTAAATAGTCGATTCAAAAACCTATCTTCCAAATACCATTGAATCGTCTCCCGATATATATTCCATTACGTTTGGAATATGAGTAATATATTATAAACGCCAGGCGGCACACTTCGTTTCGAGTTCGGAAAATTTTCGGATGAAGAGTGTCGTACAATTTTCTATAAAAGCTCTTGATTTTCTTCATTTGCAACAAATCTAGGGCAAGCTAACCCTAGCCGCCACTTTACAGTTAATGGCAAGAATTTCACCTCCTTCTTCCTTGATTTCCTTCCAATTCGTTAACCATTACGAAAAATTGTCAACTACAAAAACGTAGGGGACGACGAGAGCGTTCAAATCAACGGCTGTGATATGATTTGGAGTGTCGTGGTGGTCGCTAGGGGGATGCGTTCGCCTACCGGTTGGGCACAATTTCCTAGGCTAATTGATGACCAAGCTTCATCGAGTTCTAGGTGGAGAGGCATGGCGTTGCAAGCTACGACGTGGAGGTAGTTGATCGTCGTTGAAGTCGATGGTTGCATTAATTCACGAATGAACGACAATGTTGGGTTTTTCCGCATGAAGTAACCTGGAAGAAGAAAGAAAAAGGCAACGACCGTGATCTAGGTTATGGAAAGCAACGGCCTAGATTGAAAAAGGTCAAAAATTAAAAAGGAAATTGTAAAGTAATATATATATTAAATTGTGTAATGTTTAAAATGCTATAACTTTTTCATACGAGGTCCTTTTCACACGAAACGAATTAATTTGGGTTCGTATTGATGAGCACTATATTATGGAGCTGGATTGGTATTTATTTGAGCTAGTGAAAATTTTGGTTGAAATTAAATGCTTGTTTAATTTTAATCGGAATAAATCGCTATCGCTACAATTACAAGCAATGTGGGTACAACTCACTCTTTCTGACTCCCTGATATTTTATATAAGTGAGAATAAATATTATTTATGATGATTGATGATTGTTTGGATGATATATGATATATGATATATTGATTGATATTTGGATATATTCCTGCCCAATAGAGCAAATGACCCTATACGTACCCGTGTATGAGCGGATGACCCTTTGTACATGCGTCTGCCTTGAAGCGGATATTGTATACATATTCTAATATGTATATTTGTTGCAGATGACAGATTGGAGGGATCCAACTGGATTCCTCACCGGTATTGATCTATTTACAGATATTGTTATATATTCTGTTATCATATGATATATGATGTTTTGGATACCGGGATTGATGTATTTAGTGTTGTTGCAGCATTGGGCTTATTTTTGGTAATTTAAAAATGTTAAAGTGATGGTTTCCAAATTAAAAAGGATTTTCAAGTGATTTTGAAAAAATAGATGTTCTATTGAATTTTAAATTGTTAAGGAATTGATTTATTTTAAATAAATTAAAGTTGTAATTTTATGTTACAAAAATTATACCTTTTGGGAAATATAATAAGAATATGATTTTTGAAATAGGAAGTTAACTATTTTGTGAAATAGTATAAATTGAGATTTTTGATTTATTATAAATTGTTTATATATAAGATTTATAAAATTGAAGTTTTTATAAATCGGAATAGTGGAATTATAAATGAGTTTTTATAAGTGTTAAAATGAAGTTATAAATGGATTTTACAAATGAATAAGATTTATAATTGTGAAGTTATAAAATGAATGGGTATTGTAAATAAATGATTTATAAGCGAATTAACTTACAAATTGGATTTTTGGTATATAATTGAGTGATAAATGGAATTGGTTAATAAAGGAATTTTGTATATTGAAGTTTTTATAAGATATAAATGGAGTTTATAAACATTGTTTTATAATTCTGAAATTAATTGAATTTGATAAGTAAATATGAAAGCTTATTAAAGGAGATATATTCGCGATTTTGGACAGTGAATTATCCTTTAAATTAAATGTTGTAATAATAAAGAATTTGGTTGGGAATTATATCCACGATTTTGGACAGTGGATAATCTTTTAATAAATGTGTAGCAGCTTTGAATTTGATAAATGAATTATATTCATGATTTTGAACAGTGAATAATATATTAAATAAATTTTTTAAAAAGTGATATTGTAAATGGAGTTAAAACAGTTTAAAGATGTGAAACCATAGATTTCAAAATTCATTGTTGAAATAGACGTTTTCAAGAAATAAGGAAATGATGGACTATAACATTGTTGTTATAGTAAAATGGTTTTCGAAAGAAAATATTTTGTATAGTATTGGGATTTATATATCTATCTTAATTTCGAATCCCTATACTAGTGATTTTGGGTTGTCGCAACGATGTTTTACGCAACATTCGTTTTGACCCAAACAAATGTGTTGAATAAGAATGTTTTCCTTATAGAATAAAATATATACTCAATCGTGATTTAAGTATAATAATATTTTCTAAGTGTTGAAAATAAATTGAATTATGAATTACTTATTATTAAATAAGTATTTGGAAATGTTTTCCAATACTGAAAAGTTGAAATGGTTTGAAATATATCTTTTTAAAGATAATTTGAAGTGAATATTTGGCAAGTGATTTAATTAACAATAGATAAATTAAAAGGGCCTAGTGATTGTTATGATGCTAAATATTTTTTTGTTTGCTTTGATAGTTAAATAACTGAATATCAAACATTAGCCAAATTTTAGTTCCTCGACTTGATGTGGGAACTTTTTAGTCGTACACTTAGTACGTAGCCTTCTGTATAGGCTTGATTATCATTTGTGTTGAGGATGTTGATTCGTATAGTGCGGAGTATTACTTCAATCTATCGAGCTTCCTTCTTGTCCCGAAGGATAGAGAATTGAAAGTTGGAGACGTGATAAGTCTATGAGACTTAGTTGCTGTGTGAGGTTGAGAAACGCTTTTGCATTGTTGGTGCGAAGAGACCGGGATTAGATTTACCTGAAAACCACTTCGGACCAACGTATATGCGATGATTGTGCAGCTTGCTTGTGATAATATTGATATTTTGGATTTTCATAAGGTGGGACTGCTTGTTGATCGTTTGGGGTTAAAATCCCAGTATACATCTAGCAGCAGTGGTCTCTTCATTATGAAATATTCAATGCGAGGACTATTCGCTACTAATCCCAGGGATTTCCCCACAGAATGTGGTAGGAAAGTACCTTCGGTTTGTCCTATTACTGGACAACTTGTATGGATGTTTTTCTGAAATTGCATTTGTATAGATTACGTACATTGGTTTTTACAAACGTACATCAGTGGTGGCGGAGAAGGCAACTTCTCTTAGCTTAACACCTCCTTGAGACGTATGAGCTTAGGGGTTGTATTTTTGTGGAAGGCAATTAGTAGTCAACGAAAATGGCCGTGTGGCATTCAAAGTGATGTGATTATGATATGTGAAAGGTAATCGTTATCTCTAGCCTTATCAACCGAAAATGACCAAAACATGGTTAGATGCAGTAGGGCTAAGTGGGTCGCTCCTATTAGGGTATGATCATCCTCTTCTAGATATATCTTTGCACGCTATGACGTCGTGTATCTGATTATGTGGTTTGTACGCTTAGAGGGCCCTTGGTAAAGGTCGATAACGATCGGAGGATGACATATTCGGTACCATCTAGTTATAGAGGTGGGCCGGTCTTGTGTTGGTAGAGGGCAGTTGTTCTGTGCCTCGGGACATCCATCTAGAGGTGTACCCATTCGGAAGCTAGTCCCTTCACCTGGTCATTTGTATGGAAATCCAAACTCCACTACGTACCTGCCACTTTGATTGTATTTCCCAATTGAGCTATCTGCTGGAATTTAAACAATGTAACAATTTCGGCTATGATTAATATTATTTGTATATAGTAGACACTACTATAATATAAGAGGATTTGATATGATATGCTTTAGTTATCGTAAGGTAAAAACATGTCCGTGTGTATGTGCGGACTTGTCTTACGAGATACTTTTGTTTTGATAAAGGAAAAGTTTGGTAATTTAATAAATTTAGTTGAGCGTTTTTCTCACGCTGGTTTACCAGACTGATCCGAGGGTTCTTCCTTTTCAATGCTCGGGTCAGACCAAGTACATTTACAGGTTATGATTTGATGCTTTTGGACCTTCGCCAGGAGAGCTGGAGATCTTCATTTTGTATATGCGTATCTATTTCGATTATTGATTATCCGCTGTGCTTAGTTGTTTATATTATCAGCAGTTGTGAGGACATGTTATTATAACTATCCAGGCTGATAACTATTGTTTGATTGTTGAACTATGATTGATGTATGTGTATATACAATTTCTGTTTTGTAAAGATCATTGATATGATATTTTATATTTTCCGATGTGATGTGAGATTCTGTATTGTTCTATTTGATTCTATCTTCTCTCTTTCTTCTCTTCTCTTCTTCTCTCTTCTTTTCTTTCTCTTGACTTTCCATCAGCCTGTGCTTTTTGGGTCGGACATGTGTGGATTATTGTCGATTCAAAGGGTATGGATTTTTGGGTCGTCACATCTGGTATCAGAGCTTAGATTTTGTATAGTCCTAAGCTTTGATGTGTACTTAGTATAGATTGGAACAGTAGCACCCTAGATTGAGTTTGAGTGCATTATATATATGAGCGCGTATTTGTTAGTGAATATAAAATATTTTATATTGTGTTTTCTTATCCGTTGAGCTGTTTGTGAATTCTGGTCGGTATGTGTGACGCCATGTTATCGATAGGGATTTCTAAACACTTAAACGAGGCAAGTCGACATAGTATCATTTTAAATTGGGTAAATGAAATAATTTTACCTCGATTATATTTTATATATAAAAGAAATAATTTTTCAAAATTATGAAAGTGTATATAAAATGAATTGTTTGGTTATTTGAAAATGTAAATATATATAAGTTAATGAAAGATGTTTGAATAATCTAAACAACAATTGTAAAAGAATAAATTATATAAGTGAGAGGTTTATAAATGCGATTTATAAATAAAAGAAAATTTTAAAAGAATATAAAGCACTGAATTCAATACTGTTGCTGGGAAATAATAAGGGTGACGACTACAGCATCATCAGTATCATTTTCGAGTTTGTGTGTGATGGATTTGCTACCAACGCTAAATTGAAAATGAAAATTGATGTTCTGTTTTGATGAACAAGTTTGATTTAAAATCAAAGTTAAAATTGATAAAAATAAGTGAAATGAGTTTTGGACTTATAATATATGAGATAATAAAATTTTAGCTTTGGTAAAGTTGAAATAAATGTGAGTTAGCATAACAAATAAAATTTGAAATTTAACTAAAGGAAAGTTAAATAAGTTGGATTTGGATTGGATTAGATTTGTTATTGAAATCGAAATTAAACTTTTAAATGATTATATAATATGAATTTGCAAGTTTGAATAAATAAGATTTATAACTTATAAAATGAGAAAATATAAGTAAAACCAATTGTTAAAATGGTTAAATAATTTCATTAAGCAAAACTAATCGGAATTTGAATAGTGAGATGAAATTTGGCTTTAGTAAAAGGTTAATGAAATAAATTAGAGGATGAACTTATGTTGTATAGTGAAAGTAAATGAAATTGAAATGGAAGATAACTTAGGTGATGTTAAATGAAGTTGATTTTGGTATCAAAATAAATTAATGATGTGAATTAATAAAGTGGAGTGATGAATATGAACTTGGGTTATATATAGGAAAAAAATTCAACTTTAGTGGTAATTAGCATTGAAAATGTTGTTGTTAAGAAGTTGTGAATTAATAATAATATTGGAAGTGTCGTATAAAAATGTGAATATAGTGAATACTAGAATTCAATCCAAATTGAATATTAAATGAATTGAATAATTGAATGAAAGTCAGTGTTAAATTAGTTGGAATTAAAAGTGTTAAACCAAATTGAATGTAAGCGAATTAAATAAATTTGGTTGTGTTGGATATACATTGGTTGTTAGATGGATGTTAATTGATTTTATAGAAAATTCATATGGAATTGAAGTAATGAAATTAAAAGCTAAATAATTGAATCCAAAGTGGAAGCAAGTAAATCTGAATAGAATTGAATTCAAATGGGAAGTTAAGTGAATTTAAATAGAATTGATTTGATTTGAATGGAAAGTAAACAAACTTGAATGTAAATTAGTGAATGTGAACTAATTGAAAATGAATAAATGAATGTTAGTAAAATCCAATATTAATGAATCAAATGTGATTAAATTGAAAATCAATTCAATGATTAATAAGAAGTGAATGTATTTGATTTGGTTATGGAGTTGTTAAATGGTAGTTGTTTGATGGTTGGATTTGTTGCTTTTATTGCATTTCTATATTGGCGTATATAGTAGTTGTATTGATATATGTTGTATATTGATATTACCTTCATATATACATGTTCCTCATGGTTTACTGAGTGTTTAGTAGGTGCGGATGGCGATTGCTTCACAATTGGAGCTCGCTTATGCGCTATATTAGCCGTAAATGCTCGCTAATAATATATAAGGTACATATCTCGGATTACATATCATACTTTTACACTTTTTTCCCTTCGAGATGCCTCATCCTCGATGATGAGATGTATATTTATGATATATACATATACGTACATACATACATATATATGTTGTGATCCTACTACGATCGAACCGCGCAAAGGAGACGCTGGTGAATTTTTTTGAAAATTTAAGGCGTTATAAAATTTTTGGAAAATCTGTGATAACTAAAATTTTGATATTGAGTTATAAAGTTAATTAATATTAGTTGGTTTTAAAAGATAACTACGTAGATTTGAAAATTTAGAAAAGTTTTTATAAGAAGTTTAACGAATGGATTTTGGGAAAAGTTAAAATATTTAAATGATGTTGGTAATCTAATTTGAAATATTTGATTTTGAATGGTTAATAGATTTTGTAGTTTTTTCTTACTTGGTAATTTCGGAGACGAAATTCTTTTATTTAGAGGAGAATGTAACGATCCAGAATTTCTGTCATTTGAAATTTTTATATTTAATTGATTTTAAATATTTCCAAGTAAAGTTTATAAGCTGAATAAATAATATTTGAATATCTGGATTTAATTGGATAATTAAATTATTAATTTAATATTTGAAATTACTAAAATAATTGAAAATTGGATTTTATGTGAATAAAAATGTTTTATAAAGTTGAATTAAATTCTGTTTGAATTAGGATAACGTTAGAGAACTTTTAAAATTGAATTAAAAGTTAATTTGTAAAAAATTGAATATTTTAATATTTAATTAGCGAGTGAAAATATCCATTTTTCAAATAGTCTTTTATTTCGACAAAATCAGTTTTATTGGATCCGTAATTTTATATATTGTAAGATTTCAAATTTTGTGTCAATCAGATTTACGGTTTGTCCGGGGAAAGCTAAAACGCGTAGAAATCTATTTAAGTGAATTCTAAATTTCAATAGCCGATGCGTAAACCTATCTTCCAAATACGATCGAATTGGCTCCCGATATATATTCCATTGCATTCGGAATAGAGTAATACATTATAAACGTCAGGCTACAGGCTTCGTTTCGAGTTTGGAAATTTTTTGGATGAATAATGTCGTAGAATTTTCTATAAAGGCCCTTGATTTCCTTCATTTGCAACAAACCTAGGGCAAGCTGACCCTAGCCATCACTTTACTGTTAATGGCCAGAATTTTGCTTCCACCTTCCTCGATTTCCTTCCAATCGGTTAACCGTTACAAAAAATTGTCAACTACAAAAACGTAGGGGATGACGAAGGCTTTCAGATCAACGACTGTGATCTGATTTGGAGTGTCGTGGTGGTTGCTAGGGGGCCGCGTTCGCCTACCGGTCGAGCATGATTTCCTAGGCTAATTGACAGCCGAGGTTCATCGAGTTCTAGGTGGAGAGGCGTGGCATTGCGAGCTACGATGTGGAGGTAGTTAATCCTCGTTGAAGTCGACGAGGTGGTTGCGTTAATTCACGAATGAACGACGATGTTGGGTTTTCTCGCGTGAAGTAACCTGGAAGAAGAAAGATAGAAAGGCAACGACCATGATTTAGGTTATGGAAAGCAACGTCCTTAATTGAAAAAGGTTAAAAATTAAAAAGGAAATTGTAAATTAATATATATATTAAATTGTGTAATGTTTAAAATGCTATAATTTTTTCATACGAGGTCCGTTACGCACGAAATGAATTGCGTTGGGTTCATATTAACGAGTACTGCATTATTAAGCTGGATTGGGATTTATTTGAGCTCGTGAAAATTTAGGTTGAAATTAAATGCTAGTTTAATTTTAATCGGAATAAATCGCTGTCGTGACGACTACAAGCAATGTGAGTACAACTCACTTTTTCTGACTCACTGATATTTTATATAAGTGAGAATAAATATTATTTATGATGATTGATGATTGTTTGGATGATATATGATATATTGATTGATATTTGTATATATTCCTGCCCAGTGGAACAGATGACCCTATACGTTCCCGTGTATGAGCGGATGACCCTTTGTACGCGCGTCTACCTTGAAGCGGACATTGTACACATATTCTAATATTTATATTTGTTGCAGATGACAGGCTGGAGGGATCCAACTGGATTCCTCACCAGTATTGATTTATTTATAGATATTGTTATATATTCTGTTATCATATGATATATGATGTTTTGGATGCCGTGATTGATGTATTTAGTGCTGTTGCAGCATTGGGCCTATTTTTGGTAATTCAAATTTTTTAAAGTGATGGTTTCCAAATTAAAAAGGATTTTCAAATGATTTTGACAATAGACATTCTATTAAAATTTTAAATTGTTAAGGAATTGATTTATTTTAAATAAATAAAAGTGATAATTTTTATGTTATAAAAGTATACTTTTTGGGAAAAATAATAAGAATATGATTTTTGAAATAGGAAGTTAACTATTTTGTGAAATAGTATAAATTGAGATTTTTAATTAATTATAAATGGTTTATATATAAGATTTTTAAAATTGAAGTTTTTATAAATAGGAATAATGGAATTATAAGTGAATTTTTATAAGTGTTAAAATGAAGTTATAAATGGATTTTACAAATGAATAAGATTTATAATTGTGAAGTTATAAAATGAATGGGTCTTGTAAATAATTGATTTATAAGTGAATTAACTTATAAATTGGATTTTTGGTATATAATTGAGTGATAAATGGAATTGGTTAATAAAGGAATTTTGTATATTGAGGTTTTTATAAAATATAATGGAGTTTATAAACATTGTTTTATAATTCTGAAATCAATTGAATTTGATAAGTAAATATGAAAGCTTATTAAAGGAGATATATTCGCGATTTTGGACAATGAATTATCCTTTAAATCAAACGTTGTAATAATAAAGAATTTGGTTGGGAATTATATCCATGATTTTGGACAGTGGATAATCTTTTAATAAATGTGTAGAAGCTTTGAATTTGATAAATGAAGTATATTCACGATTTTGGACAGTGAATAATATATCCAATAAATGTTTTAAAGTTGATATTGTAAATAGAGTTAAAACGGTTTAAAGATGTTTTAAAATGTATTAAGGATCGAAACCATAGATTTCAACATTCATTGTTGAAATAGACGTTTCCGAGAAATAAGGAAATGATGGACTACAACATTGTTGTTATAGTAAATGATTTTCGAAAGAAAATATTTTGTATATTATTGGGATTTATATATCTATCTTAATTTCGAATCCCTATACTAGTGATTTTGGGTTGTCGTCACGATGTTTTACTCAACGTTCGTTTTGACCCAAATAAATGTGTTTAATAAGATTGTTTTCCCTATAGAATAAAATATATACTTAACCATGATTTAAGCATATATAATATTTTCTAAGTGTTGAAAGTATATTGAATTATGAATTACTTATTATTAAATAAGTATTTGGAAAAGTTTTCCAATACTTAAAAGTTGAAATGGTTTGAAATATATCTTTTTAAAGATAATTTGAAGTGAATATTTGGCAAGTGATTTAATTAATAATAGATTAATTAAAAGGGCCTAGTGATTGTTATAGTGCTAAATTTTTGTTTGTTTGCTTTGATAGTTAAATAACCAACTATCAAACATTAGCCAAATTTTAGTTCCTCGACTTGATGTGGGAACTATTTAGTCGTACACTTAGTATGTAGCCTTCTGTGTAGGCTTGATTATCGTTTGTGTTGAGGATATTAATTCGTATAGTGCGGAGTATTACTCCAATCTATCGAGCTTCTGATGCAGAGCAATCTGAAAATTCGAGAAATTCACAAAATTTAGGTCGTTCACGACCTAACAGCAGTGACCTACGACCTAACGGAACACGTGAAGAGGAGCGACGACCTATTGAAGGTATTGTGAATCGGCCACGAGCTAACTTCGTTCTAGGTCGTGTGGGAGAAGTATCGGAGATAGGTCGTTGGGAAGTTTTAAGTCGTTGCCGACCTAAGGAGCACTGTCCACGATCTAACTGGGACACTCTAGGTCGTTTACGACTTAACGAGGTAAGAGACAACGGGTTAAAGGAACCAGAACATATTTTAGGTCGGCCCCGACCTAAGGAGGAGAAGCTGCGAGTTAATGAAGGTGTATGAGGTCGTATACGACCTAACGTGGTGAAGGGAGACGAGCTAGCGAGTCACGACCTAAAGAAACTTTGCGACCTAACTCTTTCACGATCTAACTTTTCCAGAAGCAAGCTATGCCATTGTCTTAGGTCGTTAACGACCTTACATAGGTCGTAAGTCGTCTGTAGCAGAAATATGAGTCGTTATTTCTTAAGTCGTCTTATGCTGAGTCGTCTGTAATTGTGAACAAGTGATGTAACTGTGATCTGATAAGTCGGCAACGACTTAGTATAGGTCGTGAGATATGTTGTTTGTAAGTGTGTAATGTACTAAGTCGTGTGCGACTTAAATGATGAGTCGTGTGTACTGTTGATAGGTCGGCAACGACCTAAGGAGGTCATAGGTCATATACGACTTAAGGACTGGGTTGTAACTCCTATAAATACGCGTGTGTTGTACATTTTTGAGTAGTTGATTTTGGAAAAAAATTTCTTGTTGATTGCTTTGTGCTTTCTTCTCCAATTGGTAGTTGAGTGTAATCTCCTATCTCCACTTACGTCATTCGAGTGCGCTCGAATCCACGTTTGCTGAAGCCGATTCACGGTATCTAGTGCGCTAGATCAACGTACGAAGAATCGTAGATCTTTGAACACGGTATAGTGCGCTATCAACGTGTTTGAGATAGCTATAATTCGGTATCTTCGGATCAACGAATTTGGGCATTTTGGTATCTTCAACTCACCGATTGCTACATTTCACCGATTTAAGTTTTGTTTGATTAATCCGTTGCGTCATTATTTGGTATCAGAGCCATACTTAGCCAATCATAGCTAAGTTGATTCTTGGAACCAAGTTTTTGAAGTTTTTGAAGTTTGAAGGAGTTCATTGTGTTCTTGTTGAATTTGTAACAACATTAGAGTGTTTGATTCATTTCATTTTGGATCGAGGAGTTGGATATTGTTTGGATTTTGTCTTGGAGTTTTGCGCGCCAAGATTTGAAGTGTGGAGCCGTGTAAAACCATTGCCGAGCTAAAGCCTTGAAGGGTTGTAGTAAGGTCGAGCCGTGAATTGTTGAGCCGATCTAAGTGTTGTCGAGTTAAGTTCAAGGCCGAGCCTTGTGAAAGTGTTGTTTGTGAAAGCTTTGGAGTTTTGTGTTTGAATTGTTGAAGTTTGAGAAGTTTTTCAATTATGCCACCAAGGAGAGCTAATCGTCATCAAAACGTTGAAGCTTTGTATCGTAGAGAAGAAGCCGAGCTTATGGAACAACGTATTAGTGAGAAGTTTGATGAAGGCATTGGTAAATTGGAGAAATTGATGAATGATTTGAATCAAAGGAGGAGATCACCAAACTCGAACCATGGAGGAAACCGAGTTTCGCCATCGGTTACGGAAGCGAGGAGGGTATCGCCACATTCTTGTAGAGATAGAAGAGAAACGTCAATTTCATCACGAAGAGATCATCATGACTATGCACATGAAGAGAGAAGAAGTCAACGTGAATTTGACCATGAAGCATATAGGGATGAAGAGAGACATAGTCAAAGAAGCATGCATGAACGAAGGGATGATAATGGTCGAGATCGATGTAGGCGTACTTTTGATTTTGTTGAAGAAGGCGATCGAGCTAGTATTCATTATCGAGATCGAGACCAAGTTAGAAATTCTAATCGGGATGTTGAAGATGATCGTCGATGGGAATCGGGTATGAAGATGGAGATTCCGGAATTTAAATGCGGAATGGTAGCAGAAGAATTTCTCGATTGGATTTCTAATGTTGAAGAGATCTTTGATTTCAAGGAGGTTCCTGAGCATAGAAGGGTGAAGTTGGTTGCTACTAGGTTGAGGGGGAGAGCTTTGGCGTGGTGGCAACAAACTAAACTTACAAGGGAGAGAATGGGGAAGTCAAAGATAGAATCGTGGGATAAGATGAAAAAGTTGATGAGATCTACTTTCTTACCTTACAACTATCAATCACTTATGTATCAGAGGTTGCAGAATCTGAGGCAAGGGACAAAATCTGTTAGTGATTATGCTGATGAATTTTACCAACTCATTGCCAGGAATGATATTATGGAGACAGAAGAACAGCTAACTGCTAGATTCATTGGGGGATTGAGAATGCAGATCCAGGATATGGTTAATATGTTTGATCCTAGATCAGTTGCAGAGGCACATCAGAAAGCGTTGGCTTGGGAGAAACAAGGAAGGCGTGGAGGTGGTGTGTTTACTAATTCCAATAATCAAGCAAGGGGTGTTGGTGGAAGTTCTAATGCTCCTAAACCTGTTTCAAAGCCAGTGGTGAAGGAGGCTGAGAAGGCGAAGGTTAGCAGTGGGTTCAAGTGTTATAATTGTCAGGAATTGGGTCACAAAAGTAATGAATGTCCGAAGCCGAAGAAGAGAACCATGGTTGCAGAAGTTGAGGAGGATGATGGTGAGGAGGCAGAATGTTCAGATACACCTTATGTTGAGGAGGAAGAAGAATTGTTTGGAGATGAAGGTTGTAATCTTATGATGAGGAGGTCATGTCTTACACCAAAGCGGGAGGAGGATTGTAGTTGGTTGAGGAGCAATATTTTTCAGTCGACATGCACTATTCTGGGAAAAGTTTGCAAGTTCGTTATTGATGCGGGAAGTTGTGATAATATTATTTCTACAGAGGCAGTGAGGAAATTGAACTTGAAGACTGAGAAGCATCCTAAACCGTACAAGCTAGCATGGTTAAGGAAGGGTGGTGAAGTGAAAGTGTGTCGAAGAGCTTGTGTTAATTTTTCTATTGGTAAGAAATACAAAGATGAAATTTGGTGTGATGTAGTGGACATGGATGTTTGTCACTTGTTGTTGGGCAGACCATGGCAGTTTGATAGAGCAATTCAACATGACGGTCGTGCCAATAGTTACAGTTTCATGTTCGAGGGTACTAAAATCACTTTGGTTCCTAAGAAGCAACAACAAAAGGAGAGCAAGCTAGAAGAGATTGAAGAATTGAAAACTCTGTTGACTTTGAAGGAGTTTGTCAAGGAAGTGGAGGAAGAGACTGAAGTATTTTTGTTGATTGGGAGAGAGAGTAGTGAAGAAGTTGAGATTCCAGATGAAGCAAAGCCAATTTTGAAAGAATTTGAAGATGTCTTTCCAGAGGAGTTGCCTAAAGAGTTACCGCCACTTAGAGACATTCAACATCAAATTGATCTTGTTCCGGGAGCAGTGTTACCACATCGACCACATTACCGAATGAGTCCGAAGGAACATGAAGAGTTACGAAGGCAGGTGGAAGAGTTGTTGGAACAAGGACGTGTTCAGGAAAGCTTGAGTCCTTGTGCCGTGCCAGCATTATTAGTACCAAAGAAGGACGGAACATGGAGGATGTGCACAGATAGTAGAGCTTTGAATAAGATCACTGTTCGATATAGATTTCCTATGCCGAGGCTGGATGATTTGTTAGATCAGTTGAGTGGGGCAACTATATTTTCGAAGATTGATTTGAAGAGTGGTTATCATCAAATTCGAATCAGACCTGGAGACGAATGGAAGACAGCTTTCAAGACGAGAGAGGGGTTGTACGAATGGTTGGTTATGCCATTTGGTTTGTCAAATGCACCTAGTACATTCATGCGGGTGATGAATCAAATCTTTAGACCATTCATTGGGAAGTTCGTCGTAGTTTATTTCGATGATATTCTGATTTACAGCAGGAGCATGGAGGAGCATGTTCTACATTTGAGGGAAATGTTGATTATTCTTCGTGAGGAACAATTTTATGCTGCTATGAAGAAATGTGTGTTTATGACGCACAGTGTTTTATTCCTGGGTTATGTTGTCTCAAGGGAAGGTATTCAAGTTGACCAGAGTAAAGTTGAGGCAGTCAGGAATTGGCCTCAGCCAAAGACAATTACGGAAGTAAGGAGTTTTCATGGGCTAGCGTCATTCTACCGAAGATTCATTCCACACTTCAGTAGCGTGATGGCTCCAGTTACTGATTGCATGAAAGGGAAACAATTTGTATGGTCAGAAGAAGCGGGGGTTGCTTTTGAAAAGATCAAGGAATTGTTGACGTCTGCACCAATTCTTGTTTTACCGAATTTTCAGTTATTGTTTGAAGTGCATACTGATGCTTCGAAGGTTGGTATTGGAGGAGTTCTGAGTCAGAATGGGAAGCCAGTTGCTTATTTCAGCGAAAAGTTGTCAGGAGCAAAGATGAGATACAGTACATATGACGTTGAATTTTATGCTGTTGTACAAGCTGTTAAGCATTGGAGACACTATCTATTTCAGAAAGAATTTGTCCTTTATACAGATCATGAATCATTGAAACATTTACAGGGGCAGGATAAGATTTCAGCGAGACATGCATCGTGGATAGCATATTTACAGCAGTTTACTTTTGTCGTTAAACACAAATCAGGGGTGACAAATCGGGTAGCTGATGCTTTGAGTAGGAGGAGTCATTTATTAACGACAATGAAGGTTGAAGTGACGGGGTTTGAAATGTTGCCAGAGATGATTAATAAAGATCCTTACTTTGTGAAATATGTTGAGAAAGTGAAGGATGGGAGTACCGATGAATTTATGTTGGTTGATGGATTTCTGTTTAAGGGGAATCGTTTATGTATACCAGACTGTAGCTTGAGATTGAAAATTGTCAAGGAGTTACACGAGGAAGGGCATGTGGGCCGTGATCGTACTTTGCAGTTGATTTCACAGTCTTACTTTTGGCCATCGACGAGAAAAGAGGTTGAAAGATTAGTGGAGAGATGCCATATTTGCCAGGTGTCAAAGGGAACAGCAACGAATGCAGGGTTGTATATGCCATTACCTGTACCGTCTAAGCCATGGGTTGATATTAGCATGGACTTCGTTTTGGGTTTGCCTAGAACTCAAAGGGGAAATGATTCGATATTTGTTGTGGTGGACAAGTTTTCGAAGATGGCACATTTTGTTGCTTGCAAAAAGACAGCGGATGCAGTTCGAGTGGCGCAATTATTTTTCAAGGAGATCTATCGACTTCATGGTTTACCAGAATCTATTGTTTCTGATCGAGATACTCGTTTTCTGAGTCACTTTTGGTTGAGTTTGTGGAAGATGGTGGGAACGAAACTGAAATTTAGCAGTGCTTATCATCCGCAAACTGATGGACAGACGGAAGTTGTTAACAGGTCTTTGGGAAATTTGTTGCGATGTCTTGTACACGATAATTTGAGAAGTTGGGACATGAAGTTATGCCAAGCCGAGTTTGCACATAATCATGCAGTGAATCGTAGCACAGGATTCAGTCCATTTCAGATTGTTTATTCAATTTTACCCAGGGGACCGTTAGATTTGGCAGTAGTACCACAGTCGAAGGGAACAGTTAAACGGGCTGTTGAATTTGTTGATAAGCTGACTGAATGTCATAAAATCGTTCAGGAACGATTGGAAAAGTCGAATGAGAAATATAAGAAGACTGCAGATTTGAAGCGACGAAATGTTGAATTTAATGAAGGCGATTTGGTGTATGCTGTGTTAACGAAGGATCGTTTTCCAGTGGGCACTTATAATAAGTTGAAAGCCAGGAAAATTGGACCTGTAGAAGTTGTGAAACGGATCAATGAGAATGCTTATAAGTTGAAGCTGCCAGAAGAGGTTTACACGTCTGACGTGTTCAATGTTAAACATCTTGTTCCTTATTACGGGGATAAACAATCAGATGAAGAAGAATGTACAAATTCGAGGTCGAATTTTTCTCAACCATGGGAGGATGATGCAGAGCAATCTGAAAATTCGAGAAATTCACAAAATTTAGGTCGTTCACGACCTAACAGCAGTGACCTACGACCTAACGGAACACGTGAAGAGGAGCGACGACCTATTGAAGGTATTGTGAATCGGCCACGAGCTAACTTCGTTCTAGGTCGTGTGGGAGAAGTATCGGAGATAGGTCGTTGGGAAGTTTTAAGTCGTTGCCGACCTAAGGAGCACTGCCCACGACCTAACTGGGACACTCTAGGTCGTTTACGACTTAACGAGGTAAGAGACAACGGGTTAAAGGAACCGGAACATATTTTAGGTCGGCCCCGACCTAAGGAGGAGAAGCTGCGAGTTAATGAAGGCGTATTAGGTCGTATACGACCTAACGTGGTGAAGGGAGACGAGCTAGCGAGTCACGACCTAAAGAAACTTTGCGACCTAACTCTTTCACGATCTAACTTTTCCAGAAGCAAGCTATGCCATTGTCTTAGGTCGTTAACGACCTTACATAGGTCGTAAGTCGTCTGTAGCAGAAATATGAGTCGTTATTTCTTAAGTCGTCTTATGCTGAGTCGTCTGTAATTGTGAACAAGTGATGTAACTGTGATCTGATAAGTCGGCAACGACTTAGTATAGGTCGTGAGATATGTTGTTTGTAAGTGTGTAATGTACTAAGTCGTGTGCGACTTAAATGATGAGTCGTGTGTACTGTTGATAGGTCGGCAACGACCTAAGGAGGTCATAGGTCATATACGACTTAAGGACTGGGTTGTAACTCCTATAAATACGCGTGTGTTGTACATTTTTGAGTAGTTGATTTTGGAAAAAAATTTCTTGTTGATTGCTTTGTGCTTTCTTCTCCAATTGGTAGTTGAGTGTAATCTCCTATCTCCACTTACGTCATTCGAGTGCGCTCGAATCCACGTTTGCTGAAGCCGATTCACGGTATCTAGTGCGCTAGATCAACGTACGAAGAATCGTAGATCTTTGAACACGGTATAGTGCGCTATCAACGTGTTTGAGATAGCTAGAATTCGGTATCTTCGGATCAACGAATTTGGGCATTTTGGTATCTTCAACTCACCGATTGCTACATTTCACCGATTTAAGTTTTGTTTGATTAATCCGCTGCGTCAGCTTCCTTCTTGGCCCGAAGGATAGCAAATTGAAAGTTGGAGACGTGATAAATCTATGAGACTTAGTTGCTGTGTGACAGTGTGCGGTTGAGAAACGCTTTTGCGTTGTTGGTGTGAAGAGACCGGGATCAGATTTATCTAAAAACCACTCCGGACCAACGTATATGCGAGATTGTGCAGGTTGCTTGTGATGATATTGATATTTCGGATTTTCATAGTAGGGGACTGCTTATTGATCATTTGGGGTTAAAATTCCAATATACATTCAGTAGCGTGGTCTCTTCATTATGAAATATCCAATGCGAGGACTATTCGCTACTAATCCTAGGGAATTTCCGATAGGATGTGGTAGGAAAGTACCTTTGGTTTGTCCTATTTTTGGACAACTTGTATGGATGTTTGTCTGACATTGCATTTCTACAGATTACGTACATTGGTTTTTTACAAACGTACATCAGTGGTGGTGGAGAAGGAAACTTCTCTTAACTTAACACCCTCCTTGAGACGTATGAGCTTTGTATTTTTGTGGAAGGCAATTAGTAGCCAACGGAAAGGGCCGTGTGGTATTCAACGTGATGTGATTGTGATATGTGAAAGGTAATCGTTACCTCTAGCCTCATCAATCGGAAATGACCAAAATAGGGTTAGATGAAGTAGGGCTAAGCGGGTCGCTCCCATTAGGGTACGATCATCCTCTTCTAGACATATCTTTGCACGCTATGACGTCGTGTATCTAATTATGTGGTTTGTATGCTTAGAGGACCCTCGGTAAAGGTCGGTAACAACTGGAGGATGACATATTCGGTACCATCTAGTTATAGAGGTGGGTCGGTCTTGTGTTGGTAGAGGGCAGATGTTCTGTGCCTCGGGACATCCATTTAGAGGTGTACCGCTTCAGAAGGTAGTCCCGTCACCTGATCATTTGTATGGAAATCCAAACTCCACAACGTACCTGCCATTTTGATTGTATTAGCCGTTTGGGCTATATGCTGGAATTTAATCAATGTAACAATTTTGGCTATGATTAATATTATTTGTATATAGTAGACACTACTATAATATAAGAGCAATTGATATGATATGTTTTAGTTATCGTAAGATAAAAACATGTCTGTATTTATGTGTGGACTTGTCTTACGGGATACTTTTGTTTTGATAAAGGAAAAGTTTGGTAATTTAATAAATTCAGTTGAGTGTGTTTCTCATGCTGGTTTACCAGACTGAGCCGTGCGTTCTTCCCTTTCAATGCTCAGGTCTGACTGAGTATATTTATAGGTTATGATTTGATGCTTTTGGAGCTTCAGCAGGAGAGCTGGAGATCTTCATTTTGTATACGCGTATCTATTTTGATTATTGATTATCCATAGTGCTTAGTTATTTATATTATCAGCAATTGTGAGGACAAGTTATTATAACTGTCCAGGATGATAACTATTGTTTGATTGTTGAACTCTGATTGATGTATGTATATATACAGTTTCTGTTTTGTAAAGATCATTGATATGATATTATATATTTTCCGCAGCGATGTGAGATTCTGTATTGTTCTATTTGATTCTATCTTCTCTCTTTCTTCTCTTCTCTTCTTCTCTCTTCTTTTCTTTCTCTTGACTTTCCGTCAGTCTGTGCTTTTTAGGTCGGACATGTGTGGATTATTGTCGATTCAAAGGGTATGGATTTTTGGGTCGTCACAATATTTTTCTCAAACCTACATTGATACACATTTAAACATCTCCAACAGATTTAGACCTGAATTGAGGATAACCCAACAATAACATGCACATTCAATGGAGGTTTATTAAAGAGCGCTCATTAAATGGGCATCCAAGCTTGGTTTCCATTTAAATGGGAGATTAAAACTCAAGCGCCCATTTAATGATGTTGGATTTCAAACGCCCATTAAATGGATGTCCAGAAATTTCAAATACAAAACCTTTTTCCCCCTCCTTCTCACTCTCAAGTCTCAACTTTGTTTTTTTTCAGATTCACTTGTTTTCATTTTTAAATAGAGAATACGTCGAAATGCCATCACACCGATCGAAATTGCTAGAAGAACTGTTTGCAGACACACACAGGAAGAAGTTGGTCTTGTACACGTTCCTCCAACTCTCGGGTTGACAATTGATGATCTATGGATACTGTTAACGAATAAATTCATTAACCCCAAAGTGTATAGAAAAAATTGTTAACTCAAAGAGAGGCCGTGTTGAGGCTTGTCGAAGTCATCAAGGCGAAGTATATGTACATATAAATTCTAAGTCGAGTCATCGAAGTCATGTACGACAACATATATGATTCAAATCAATATACAAGTTAAGGTGTAAGTCAATATGCATGTTGATATTCAAGTCAACATGCTCGATAATGTTCAAGTCTAAATTCAAAGTCCAATGAATATGCAATTCACAAGTTCAAATCAAGTCAATATGCTATGTAATTGCCCAATATCTCCTTATATGTACAAAGTTCAAGTATTGCAATCGGCAAAAACCTCTAAATTGATTTAGGATTTACAAAGTAAAAAATGTAAGAAGCGGGAAGAGAATGAAATTTCTCCCCCAAAATGGCACCTCTGGTGCCTATTTACAAAGGAAGAAAAGGGGCCTGGTAGTTGTCTTCGACTCTCTTGGCTTCGGCGATCTTGATAAGCTTCAGCATTAGTTTCGGCGATAGTGTGGGCAATGGCTATGGCGACTTTGATGTCGTTATGCGCTAAGCTTCCTCCTTATTCCTTCAATGGGGCATGCGGTAACGATGAAGTATGGCATCGACGGCTTTTGTCATGATGGTCGACGTCCTCATAAATAGGTGTGACTTCAGCTTGAGTTAAGACAAGCATGAAGCAATGATGATCATAAGGCAATATTAACGGCTTTGTAGATATTGACGACATTCACCACCAACACCGCTTGGCCTAGGCACGTGGCATCCTCAAATGTCATATGGAAGCTGACGACATTGATGTTGTCTTAGGTTCTTAGACTTATTGATGAAATGTGATGTCAATGTTGACGATGATTGGCGTCCTTGGTGTTGATAACCTCCTGTATTTAAGTCATCTTAACTGATCATCGATGACATTAGTTGGAAGCAGTGAAGAGCGGCGTGGTCTTACTTAATATCACATCGAAGTTAATGATTCTTGGTGTCATTGTAGGGCAATATCCTTGAAGTGCTATGAAGTGTAGCGTTGCTTTAATGTAATGCTAACATTATTTGTGGTGGTCGACGACGAGCTTGTCTTGATTACAATAGGTAAACGCGACGTCACCAGAGTGCTGCATCAATGAGATTCGATATGATTATATCGACACTCATTGATGGCTTACGATGTTGATCCCTTATGATACCTACTAGATTAGGTGTCATTGTCCCTTTTATTACTTGCAACCTGGTTTGTGTCCTTCTATTGGTGAAATGCAGCACCCTACTTCTTCGATTCTAATCACATGTCCCCGATGATGACGATAGAGATAACACTTTCATGGACAGAGACACTATTGTTTTTGGCACTGCTTTTTGCTGTGGTAAAGTTGCACTTCGAACTCCTCGACAATAATTATAGTAGCAATACATGCTCTATGAGTTTCCACCCAATTATCAACAAATGTTCGAAACCACATTGTGTAACATCCTAAAAAAATTGACTGGAAATTTAATAAAAGAAATAAAATATAATATAATAGTGGTAAAAATGGAATTTTCATAAACATCCAAGTTTGGCTATGAAATTTGTAGCATTGCGTTCGTAGCTATTTCTAGACAATTTTTGTATATAATGCTTTGAAATCGGAGCTCGTATGAAAAATTTATTGAAGTTTTAAATTGTAGAATCGAAAATAATTATATAATTAAATAATGCAACAAATATTTTAAATATGGAAAGTTCTACCGTCGATACCCTAGTTTGGATCAATCGACCTCCAGCGGTCGACTGTCTAAGACCAAGCGGTCGATCGATCGAGCGTTTCTGGGTAGGGTTTAGGTACGTCGAATAGCCCGAATTTTATACGAATTAATCTAACGACTGATATTACTTCGTACCCCTATAAATATAACCCTAAGCGGGTAGTCATAACCCTAATTTATACCGATCGTAAGAAAACTGTATCCCTCCCAAAACCGAACTCTCTTTCTATCCAAATCTATTTTCTTTAAAAATAAAAAATTTGCAAATAAAATTCAAAGACTATAGAAGAAGGATAAAATCAAATCAATGAGGGACCGACTGTAACGACCTGCAAATCCGTACCCCTTGAGTCAACACTATTCTACAATAATCAACTCAAGTTGTACAGAAATACGAACCATTTGGGTTAAAGAAGAAGAGGTAGAAGAAGAAAATAGAAAACAACAACAGAATCTAACCATCGCAGCGGAATAAAATATAATAGATAATAAATAATCTTTACTTAAAAATTAAATATCTCTGTTTATATATTACATCATCAGGCTACATCAATCACAGGTCAACATCAATATCATACCAATGGATACACAACAACTCAACACAGCGGAATATATATATAAACAAGTACGGGAGTACGTATCATCATCTTGCTCATCTCCTGAGCTCCACAGCATCAAAAGCTGTATCCTATTATACTCGGTCTGACCCGAGCATTACAGTTAAATAACACCCGAGTCAGTCTGGAATACCAGCGTGAGAAAATCACACCCAATTGATTATTAAAGTTTCAAAAATCCTTTGAAAACAAAAGCATCTCGTAAGACCATGCCACAAATAAACATGTCGGTTTTTTACCTTACGATAGCTAAAACAATTTTTATAGAAATCCTCTGATATTATAATAGGGTCTATATACAAATACTTATAAAATAGCCATAATTGTTACATTCATTAAATTCCAGCTACTAGCCACAGAGTGGGTAATACAAACAAAACTCGTACAAGGCTCGTAGGAAGAATGGATTTCCAACTAATGACTAGGCACTGGGGTACCACCTGTCACAGTACGGGGCCTAGATCACCGTACCGAGGAGTACGCCCGCTCCCCTGCAACACAAGACCGGGACTACCCCTTACTGGATAATCCCGAGTGAGATCACCCCGCGGTTGGGATCAGCAACCGCACACTAAGCCGTAATAAAAGGGACATCTAGACAGGAATGACCTCACCCTGCTTGGGTGCTACCCACCTAGCATTGCTGCATAACCCCTGATTTTCAGTCATTCCCATTTGACGAAGCTTGAGGCTAAGCGTTACCTTTATAGAACATATCCCTTTGAATTCCCGTCATCCACCTGACGATGTTTCGCAAGCATTCATCCATACAAGTCCATCTCGGGTTCAAACGGAACCGAAGGCACTATTCCTACTACATCCATTTCGGAAATATCCTCAGCATTAGTAGCGACTAGCCCTTGCACTTCACTGCTCCATCTTCGAATCCAAAATCGTTTCCACGAAACCTACAAACCTGATCGAAGTGGTTTTCGAGAAATAAATCCCGATCCCGGTCTCTTCGAAACGATCAGCGCATTTGTCCAATATTGATAGTCGGTGATTTAACAATCAATTAATATTCACAACATCCATCACACAATAAATAATTTCCAAAATTATTTATTTATCTCAAAAAATATCTTTCCAAGATATATTCTCACTTTCAAACCCTTTTGAAAACAGTTTTCAAACTATCTTCCTTTTCTCAGAATAAATTCCGAGTATTTCCATTTCCACTGGAATCACCAAGCACAAAACTTTAAAATTTTAAAATAATTTAAAAACACTTTATTGTAAAACATATTTAACATTTAATTTAGAAAAATTTACTTTAATACTTAATTTATAATAATGCTTTAAACAAAATACCAAATCATTCTTTAAATAATTAATACGATAATAGATTAAACAAAATACTTACTTTGGAATTTACTTTTAAACATTTAAGTTAAAACTACTTCAATAATTTGCTAAAAATACATACTATATAAACATTTGAAAATAAAGTTACTTAATGAAATATAAAACTGGATTTCTATTTTAAAAAAGAACAAAATACTAAGTTACTCCTTAATAATTACTGCTAAAATAGATTAAAGAAAAATACTTACTTTAGACTTTAAATATTAGAAATAATAAATTTTACAAAACTTGCTTTCTTTAAAAACAACTTTAAAACATTTAATTTATATTTAAAAATTTACTTTTAAAAACATGTACTTGACTATCCAGAGAAAATTCCAACTTCAATCACTTAAATCAATTTTTCCAAATTGATTTCCAATTTATTTTATTTGAGATAGGTTTCTTTAATTACTCAATTCGTTTCAAAATTCATTAGTTATGGACTTATTATTATTGTTATTATTTTCCGTTTGATTTAAAATCTTTTAACTGAAATATACCAATTTCAGATTATTCCCAATTTCTTCTTTATTCTTTCCAATAACTTAAATCCTAAATTTTAAATCAATGTTTTTTTTTTCTTTTTTTTATAATAACACTGAATTTTAAAATTCATTAACTTTCTATTTTTTCAAATTTTCCTCTCTATACTCAAGATTTATTTACTAGAATTTTAAAGGCACATTATTTCTTTTCCAATTCTTTTTTAAATTTATTCAAATTTCTATAATTATTTTACTTACAAATTTACTTCTTTTATTTTCTTTTCAGAATCCAATATATATATATATATATATATATATATTTGGTAATTCACTATACCCAGTTATATCCAATCGAACCATAGCATACAATATTTTAATATAATTCCTCATAGAATATCAAATAATCACAACAGAGGATATTGAATAATTTAAATAAATGTTGAGGGATCCAGTTGGATCCCTCCAACCTGTTTTCCCTGCATCACAGGCGTTAGCACAATACAATATTCCAATTCCAAAATATCATACTATAGCACATTAATCAATTCAACCATTCAAACAATTATTTAAATTTAATCATTTAAATTTAAGTTTAACTGAGTGAGATTAACTCACCTTTGCTTCCGTTTGTAGTCCACTTCAAAATTGCCTTGGTTTCACGATTTTTGACCTTGTATAGGTATTAGATGATTTTATTAATATTCGAACTAACTGAATGATCAATTATGATTTAACTTGAATAAATCAACTTATCACAATTTAATTTACTAAATTCCAAATGATTGTTAACAAACTTAGTTAACACTTCTTTTCTGCCCAATCTAAAAATTCAAAGACAGGTTGGATAAAATATTTAAAATTAATTGATTTTGAATATTTAAAAGTTAAGTTTTGAGGAAAAGTAAACGAGTATTGGATCATTCTTCCCAACGAGTAATTCACACCAAACGTTTTTTCCGTAAGCAACATATACAATTTTCATACTAATTCCACTGTTCCACTTAATTTATAACCATTTTCATTCAATTTGAATGGTTTTCAATCCATTCGTATACAACTTCATCAATTTGAATGGTTTAAAACTCAATCGCTTTCATTTAATTTATTTTTAAGCAAACCGAACTCATATGTAATTCAATTGTTCTCAAAATCAATTTATTTTACTCCTATCAATTCATAGAATTTTAATTACTTCCATTTACATCCAATGACAATTTATTCTATGCAATTTGACGAGATCTATGTGAATAAATAAGTACTTATTTTTAATAACCAATTTAAATTGACTTCAAAGCAATTTATACTTAATTCCATTCCATTTTTAAATTTATTCACAATCCACATATTCTCATTTTCATTGCATTTTAAATTTGAATCCATTCACTTGCATTTCATTCCATATTTGTTTATTCCAAACTATTTTATTTAGCTCGAAAACAATCCAGGCTATTCCATTCAATAACTATTTCTTAACTCATTTAAACCACACTTCATTTTGAGTTTGAATTTTATTCAACACTTACTTAAGTCAATAACTTAAGTTCATTTCCATTTCTTTTTATAATAAGTTCTACTTCCATCTTTCATTTGATTCTTATTTATTCTATCCATTTATTTATTCAATATAATTAGTTTATCCACATTCACATAAACCATTCTAGTAAACTTGAAACATTCTATTTTTCTTATTGTCTCAAGTTATTTCAATCCCTTAATAATTTAAATGGTTTACAATTATTTATTTAAGAATTTTCATTTCATTAAATATTATCTATAACTTACCAAATTTATTTCGATTAAAATTTATTTTCACTTGATTTAAGACAAATCCAATATCATTAAACTTAGTTTAAGTTGAATTAAATTCAACTCTCTTCCCTCTATTCAGCTTAAGTTAATTTACTTTAATTTATTAAATTTTATTCTTAAGCTCATTTTCATTTTACAAGTAAATTTTCTTTTCTATTCAACTTAATTCTATTTCAATTAAATCTCATTTCAATCTACAATTTCCTTTGATTAGTTATTATAAAATTTAACTTTCAGATCCAACTCGTTCAATTGATTACAAGGCCATATCCAATTTATATTTTCTTCACTTATGATTCAAGTCGAATTTGATTTATAACTTGAGTTTTATTTCCTATCTTCATTATTAGCTTATAATTCAGCTTCTATTTTACTACATTGAACTCCATTTACACATTTCATTAACTTATTTATTATCTAATTAGTTCTTCCCCTGTTTATAATCCAATACTTGAATTTTAATTCCAAATATCACTCCATTTAATTTTCTTAGTTCAATTTATTTTATGATTCAAGTTTTGTATTCTTCGTTTTATTTTCCAATTCATCAAAAATATTTATTTTGGATTTCTATCCCATTTTTTTCAAATTTTATAAGTCACAACTTATTATTTACACAATTCCTTTCATCATAGGCTTGAATATATTCTTCTTTTATTTTAACTCAAGCCTTATGCTTAGTTATAACCCAAGCATGTTTTATTCCATGCATTTTAATTCTTTTACTCGTTATTCTTATATATTTATTTCAATTCCAATCCTTATCCAATTTATTTTCCATTTGTTCGTGTAAGAATTTAATTCCATTCATTAATTCAATTGAATTCTTATTCCAATTCAATTTTATTTTAACTCGGATTTATTTATCTCAATTCGATTTCAACTTAATTCGAATACAACTAGATATTATTTCAGCCTATTTAAATTAATTTCAATCCAGTTAAATTTTATTTCCCAATCCAAGCTAATTTCATTTTTAGCTTTACACTTTAAATTTAAATTCCAACATTCAAAGCTTATATTTTCTTCCTGATTTAAAAATCATCTCAATTTATAAGCTTACAACCTATCTCATCAGGATTTTTAAACATCCGACCTTTGGTTTTGAAATTATTTTGGAATCTCCACTTCTCAAATCACATTTCTCAAAAGTCGAACCAATCCTGGTTTTATTCCCAACAAATTTCCTTTGAAAATTTCAAAAATAACTAGCTTTTCTAAACAAATCAATTTGGTAGCAATCCGCCACTTAGAAATTCGAAAATGAATACTGATATGCGGCCGTCATCATCAGAATTATTTCCTAATAATCCAAGTGATTTCAATGCTATTTCACTTTCAAAATCCATTTAAAAAAAAATTCCTTTCCGCAATACCTCCAAAACAATAATGCTTTTATTTATCTTCAAAATACTTCCAAATCTCCAGGATTTAAATTTCCAAATCCTGCTTAAATCAAATTTTAATTATAATTCATTTGCACAGTTTATGCTTATACAAATCCCCATTTAATTATATTTCAATTTACAAATCATGTTGTCATTTTATATTTATAAATTCTCTTTTTTTATAAATGAATCTATTTTCCTTAATCATTAGTTATATTTTCAATTTGTAGTTAAATTTTTATTCAACAATGATACTAATTTAATATTATCATTCCTAACATCCAAGCAACCATATATTAGCTAAAATAGTTTACAAAAACCTTTCTTTATATCAAAATATATTTTTGGTTAAAATTATTTCATTCACCAACATTTAAAACAATACCGTGTCGATTATTCTATTCAAGTGTTTAGAAACTCCTTCGATACAGTTGTACAGACTTTGCCGACGAAGGTTCATATGTCACTCAATAAACCAATCAACACAATATTAAAACAATTTATATTCACTAACAAATACGCGCTCATATATATTAATACGCTCAAACTCATTCTAGAGTACTACGGACTCTATTTTAAATGAGTAATTCCCACCAGAGCCAAGGTTATCACCGACCTAAGCTCTGATACCAACTGTAACGATCCACAAATCCGTACCCCTTGAGTCAACACTATTCTACAACAATCAACTCAAGTTGTACAGAAATACGAACCATTTGTGTTAAAGAAGAAGAGGTAGAAGAAGAAAATAGAAAACAACAATAGAATCTAACCATCGCAGCGGAATAAAATATAATAGATAATAAATAATCTTTACTCAAAAATCAAATATCTCTGTTTATATATTACATCATCAGGTTACAACAATCACAGCTCAACATCAATATCATACCAATGTATACACAACAACTCAACACAGCGGAATATATATATATACATATAAACAAGTACGGGAGTACGTATCGTCATCTTGCTCGTCTCCTGAGCTCCACAGCATCAAAACCTGTATCCTATAATACTCGGTCTGACCCGAGCATTACAGTTAAATAACACCCGAGTCAGTCTGGAATACCAGCGTGAGAAAATCACACCCAATTGATTATTAAAGTTTCAAAAATCCTTTGAAAACAAAAGCATCTCGTAAGACCACGCCACAAATAAACATGTCGGGTTTTTACCTTACGATAGCTAAAACAATTTTTATAGAAATCCTCTGATATTATAATAGGGTCTATATACAAATACTTATAAAATAGCTGAAATTGTTACATTCATTAAATTCCAGCTACTAGCCACATAGTGGGTAATACAAACAAAACTCGTACAAGGCTCGTAGGAAGAATGAATTTCCAACTAATGACTAGGCACTGGGGTACTACCTGTCACAGTACGGGGCCTAGATCACCGTACCGAGGAGTATGCTTGCTCCCCTGCAACACAAGACCGGGACTACCCCTTACTATATAATCCCGAGTGAAATCACCCTGCGGTTGGGATCAGCAACCGCCCACTAAGCCGAAATAAAAGGTACATCTAGACAGGAATGACCTCACCCTGCTTGGGTGCTACCCACCTAGCCTTGCTGCATAACCCCTGATTTTCAGTCATTTCCATTTGATGAGGCTTGAGGCTAAGCGTTACCTTTGTTGAACATATCCCTTTGAATGCCCATCGCCCACCTGACGATGTTTCGCAAGCATTCATCCATACAAGTCCGTCCCAGGTTCGAACGGAACCAAAGACACTATTCTTACTACATCCATTTTGGAAATATCCTCAGGATTAGTAGCGACTAGCCCTTGCACTTCACTGCTCCATCTTTGAATCCAAAATCGTTTCCATGAAACGTACAAACCGGATCGAAGAGGTTAACGAGAAACAAATCTCGATCCCGGTCTCTTCGAAACGATCAGCGCATTTGTCCAAAATTGATAGTCGGTGATTTAACTATCAATTAATATTCACAACATCCATCACACAATAAGTAATTTCCCAAATTATTTATTTATCTAAAAAAATATCTTTCCAAGATATACTCTCACTTTCAAACCCTTTTGAAAACAGTTTTCAAACTATCTTCCTTTTCTCAGAATAAATTCCGAGTATTTCCATTTCCACTGGAATCACCAAGCACAAAACTTTAGATTTTTAAAATAATTTAAAACACTTTATTGTAAAATATTTAACATTTAATTTAGAAAAATTTACTTTAGTACTTAATTTATAATAATACTTTAAACAAAATACCAAATCATTCTTTAAATAATTAATACGATAATAAATTAAACAAAATACTTACTTTGGAATTTACTTTTAAACATTTAAGTTAAAACTACTTCAATAATTTGCTAAAAATACATACTATATAAACATTTGAAAATAAAGTTACTTAATGAAATATAAAACTGGATTTCTATTTTAAAACAAAAAACAAAATACTAAGTTACTTCTTAATAATTACTGCTAAAATAGATTAAAGGAAAATACTTACTTTAGACTTTAAATATTAGAAATAATAAATTTTACTAAACTTGCTTTCTTTAAAAACAACTTTAAAACATTTAATTTATATTTAAAAATTTACTTTTAAAAACATGTACTTGGCTATCCAGAGTTCCTACTTCAATCACTTAAATCAATTTTCCCAAATTGATTTCCAATTTATTTTATTTGAAATAAGTTTCTTTAATTACTCAATTCATTTCAAAATTCATTAGTTATGGACTTATTATTATTGTTATTATTTTCCGTTTGATTTAAAATCTTTTAACTGAAATATACCAATTTCAGATTATTCCCAATTTCTTCTTTATTCTTTCCAATAACTTATATCTTATATTTTAAATCAATGTTTTGTTCTTTTTTTTTATAATAACACCGAATTTTAAAATTCATTAACTTTCTGTTTATTCAAATTTTCCTCTCTATACTCAAGATTTATTTACTAGAATTTTAAAGGCACATTATTTCTTTTCCAATTCATTTTTAAATTTATTCAAATTTCTATAATTATTTTACTTAATAATTTACATCTTTTCTTTTCTTTTCAGAATCCAATATATATATATATATATATATATATATTTGGTAATTCACCATGCCAAGTTATATCCAATCGAACCATAGCATACAATATTCTAATACAATTCCTTATAGAACATTAAATAATCACAACAGAGGATATTGAATAATTTAAATAAATGTTGAGGGATCCTGTTGGATCCCTCCAACTTGTTTTCACTGCATCACAGACGTTAGCACAATACAATATTCCAACTTCAAAATATCATACTATAGCACATTAATCAATTCAACCATTCAAACAATTATTTAAATTTAATCATTTAAATTTAAGTTTAACTGAGTGGGATTAACTCATCTTTGCTTCCGTTTGTAGTCCACTTCAAAATTGCCTTGGTTTCACGATTTTTGACCCTTTACAGATATTAGATGATTTTATTAATATTCGAACTAATTGAATGACCAATTATGATTTAACTTGAATAAATCAACTTATCACTTATTAATTTAATTTACTAAATTCCAAATGATCGTTAACTAACTTAGTTAACATTTCTTTTCTGCCCAATCTAAAAATTCAAAGAGAGGTTAAATATATATATTAATTCCTTGCATAAATTTACCGATTACATAAAGTTGACAGATTTCTATATATATAAAATCATATATATATATTTTTCGATTTGTATATATATATATATACACAAATTTAAAATCTGTACAGATATATCTTACTGCACATATATTTATATATTTTTTTTCAAATTTAAATTTAAAAGCAGGGATTTTACCTCCATGATCAAACATTCTGGCCGAAAATAAATCTCTAAAGTTCGACCAAGCTCACTGCTTCACAGCCCAAAACCCAACTCTCGACTGCCTTGCCTTCACCCTAAATCCATTCGCTACTGAACCATAACCTCGATTGAATGCCCTCCCCACTCGAGGCCAAACTCACGGCCACACTCGCACTTCACGACAACGACTCGATCTCCTAGCGTCGATCGAACGACTCGCGACAACCCCTAAAGGCGAAACCCTACTCAAGAAAACGGTCCTCCTTCACGCGAATCAAACTCGAGGCTCAACTTTGATGTGCGCGATTGTTTGAAAGGGGAAAAGGATAGGGATGGAACAAAATTTTCTTTCGATTTTGATTTTGAATGAAGAAGAATGGGAGAGCACTCGGGTTTATAACTGAAGACATCAATTTTTTTTAAACTATCATGTAAAAGAAACGGGGGACAGGAGAAGACATTTGTGTGTTGAGGAGAACACGATTTGGTCCTTGCGTGAACAAGGACTACAGTGATTTCATAAATTTTTTGATGTTGATAGAAAGTGGGCTGTAGTTGAAATAGTTTGACCCATCAATTTATATGTATTACATATTTAAATTTGAAATTTTAAATCATCTCGAAATCGTAGCTAAAAATCTTGACCTCCT
This sequence comes from Allium cepa, assembly GCA_030765085.1. Classification (NCBI taxonomy): domain Eukaryota; kingdom Viridiplantae; phylum Streptophyta; class Magnoliopsida; order Asparagales; family Amaryllidaceae; genus Allium; species Allium cepa. The sequence continues at coordinate 505,228,582 of CM060945.1, forward strand.
ATCGACGCGTGCCGCTAGGCATTTATAATGTTAAACCCCTATTCCGGATGCAATGGAAAAGATTCCGAGTCCTAATTCGATCGTATGGAGAAAATAGCTTTTGGATCAGTCATTTTATTGAATTCTCGATATAAATCTCAGCGCGTTTATATCTCGTACGCTCACACAACAACTCCGATCACTATGAAATTCGAGATCCGAGAATAATTCAATATTAAGGACCCAATGGAACTGGTTTTGTCGAATTCCGAGACTGCGCCTCGGAAGGCTATTTTTAAATTCAATTTAAACAGTATAAATTTTAAAACTGCCGCCTGTTAATTTCAATTTTACAACTTCTATTATCTTCGGTGTTATCAATATAAATTTTACAAGCCTTCAAATTATTTTTAATAGGCTTAGAATTCCAGATTCAATATTTTATCCAACTTCAAATTTTTAATTCAATAATTTAATTATCAAATAAATTGTGATATTTGAATTCGAGTTAAAACTTAACTTTTAAATATTTAAAATCAATTAAATAATCCGATTTCAAATGCTCAAAAATTCCGAGTCGTCACACCGACGAACCAAGCAGGGGTGATCCTAAGCAAATAAAATAGGGAACAGTATGCTAGAGATGAGTGAGTTCATAATTAATATGATGATTTACATGTAATATATATATTTACACCATTTGATCTAAGAATTTGTCCGGTTTAAATTGAAAAAAAAATTATCTAGAAAATGGCAATTAACGGGGAAATTGATATAAATCTGTATTATATGCATATGATTCCTTTCAGTTTACCTTAAATGTTGAATCTGGAATTTGAAATATACATACATACATACATATATAATTATACCCTGTTAATTCTAGATCTTAGTTAAATTGTTTTGATGACAAGTACCCTTATGAAATTACAAAATTGTTAGAAACTGAAATTCAAAATTTTGGGAATTGTAGATTAACAAAATAGGGTTTATTGGAAATCAAAGTTGATGGTTAAGAAAACAAAACAAAAATTTATAGTAATTAACGTTGGTCGATCGACGAGATTACTGGAGCCGATCGATAGCGAATGGTCAACCGCACTTGTAATAGGCAGTTGACAATTAATGGTTTGCAGGCACTATATGAACCTCGGCCTAAGGCCAGGTTACAAATTATGCACATACACATATATTATGTGTGTGTGTGTGTGTGTATAACAGTAGATTTGTGACGACCCTGAATTTTGAGCAATATCAATTTAATAATCTTTGATAATAATTAAATTGATTTGATCATTTTATATTATAAATTGACAAGTTAAATTTATTTTAAAGGCTGAAAATAATAATTTGTTTATGTCTATTAATATTTTTCCTTGCAATATGAATAGGCAAGATCAATTCTTTTGAAGTTTATAATAATTTGATTTGGGATTATTTATTTTGGTAAATAAGAAGTTTTTAATGTAATAAAACTTTATATCCAAATTGTAATATATATAAATGTATATTTTGTGATTTGATATTTGTTTTAAAATTTAATATGGAAATTAACAAATTTAATGTTAAAATACTTTTCTATTTGAAATATGTATATATATTTGTATATATATTTGTATATATATTTGAAATAGGAATTTTATTAACCTGAATTTAATAAGTGTTTTCAAAAACTTTAATATATATATAATTTGTGATTTGAAAAGTTAATTTGATTTATACTTTTGGAAATGATATTTAAGATTTAAATTAAAAGTTCATTTGTTTAATAGTCTTTCAATTTTAATTTTAACACAAGATAAATTTGTTTTAAAATCTTAAGAGTTAAAATAAATTTAATTAAAAGCGTAAATAAATTATAAACTAACACGAAGTTACTTTTATATTTTTATCTAAAAGCTTATTTTTAAAAGATAAGTGTGCATATTTTACAATCATATAAATATTTCATAATAAAATCAATAAGTAAGCATTAAATACACATTACCTATTCACATATACATATTACATGCAAGGCTTAAATAAATTATTAAAAATAAAATAACATCTAAAAGAAAACATTAACTAAACATAACAACACTTGTAAACATTTTAGTATGGGTTAGAGACAAATGTAAATTAAATTGCTTAGGTGTAAGTTAATCAAAACATAAGAGGTGACAAATGTCATTCTCTTTAATAATTAAATTTAAAATTTAATTGTAGATGGTTTTATTCTTCAGCAAAAGATTTTCTTCTTCTCAACTAAAACATGAATACAGATCAATAACCAAGATAAAGAAAAAAAATGAAAACTATAAAGAATCTGGGAATTACAAGGGAGAAGAAACTTGAAAAAAATATGCTGGATTTTCAAAATCAGAGGCAAGCAAGATGTAAACTTCAACAATTCAAATGCTCAGCTGCAAGATTAAAATTCAACATGCACTTCAGATCCATCAAGCAAACAATTCTGTAATTAGCATGCAAATGAATTTCTAAATCCTGGAAGAACAGTTTCTGTTCTCTGCTAAACAAGGTGAGTAAAACAAATTTTAAAAACAGTTTCAACTTGATTTCCTCTTTGTTATATGTATGTATGAAAATCATAAGTTTACCTGAATTCTTGGATTTGAATGAATGCATGTTTTGGAAGTATGAATAGTTGAATGCCTGAGAAGTGAAAACTTCTGCTCTGTCTTCTGTTTAATCAAGTGAGTAAATAAATTTTAAAAACAGTTTTAAACTTGAATTCTATCTTGGATTGTGAATAAATATCATGCTGTTGCTTGGATATATGAATTGAATTAAATGCATGTTTGTATGTGAGTGTTTAATTGCATGTCTGGATATGGATTGAAATGCCTGTATGGTTAAAATTTTACTGTGTGTTTATGAAACAGTTTCAAAATCTATAATAAATTCAATAACTTGATTTTAAATTCGTATTAGACTTGGAATTGTAAATAAAAGTTGTTTGAAATCAAGTAGGCTATCATCTAAAAATAATTTTAGGTTTTTAAAATGGATAATTAGCTTAAAAACTCTGAATTTACAGTAAAATGGTAAATGGGGTCAAAAATTTATTAAAACAATTTTAAATTTTGATTGCACAATTGAAATAGCAAGTGAAAATCATGAATTTTAGTGTGATTGTTATAATTTTTAATGGGGTAATTAGTGAGCTATTGGGATTTAGCTGTTTGGGGTTTTCTGGCCAATTCTCGGCGAACTTCTGAATTAGGGTCGGCGTGGTTGAGTAGGGAGGTAGAGGGAGTGTTGATGTTCAGCAGAAAAATGCAGAAGAATTTTTCTAATTGTTAAATCAATGGGAATGGATCGACATAGGGTTTTATGCCTGAGTTTTGGACGTCGTAGTTATTTGAGTTCCGCGGCAACATGGAGTAACCAGTGATGATCGCGGTTGTTGCCGAAGGTTAGGGAGGTTGTGATAAAGCTTCGGAAGTGGCGGCGAGGCTTCTCGACGTTCGTGCCGCCATTGATGTTGGTTTGCTGGTGAGGGTGTTTTCAAATTATGGGTTCGAAGGACATTTTTCGAATTCCGAGCATTTTTGATTTTTTGGGTTTAGTTTGTCGATGACGAGGTTGAAGTCGACCTGGGGATGATCGGCGTGGAGTTCGCCGTTGATCATTGGCGTCGTGCACGTTTATGGGTTACTGCAAAAAGTTCTGGGGAGAAGAAGGTGGGGACTCGAAGATGGCATCGGGTTTTTGGCGTGCTGACTCGAAGCACGTTTGGATGGGGGGAACTCGAAGTTAGCGTGTGTTTTTCTCGGGGTAGGCACGGGTTTTAGCAGGGTTTACTCGAGTATTTAGGTATTCAGGCTTTAGTACAGAAGTTTGATATGATTAATACAAAGAATATTTGTTTTTAGAAATAAAGTTTTTAGAACAAAGGTTGAACAAGTTTCAAAATTAAATTTGTTTCAAAGTTATGTTTTAAAACAAATTTATATATTTTAAAATATGGGAGTTTTAAAATAAAATAAGTAGATTTTAAGATAAAATTTGTATTAAACTTTAATAAATAAATTTGGAAAGGTTTTAAAGATTTAAAAGTTCAATTTAAAATATGTTTAAATTATAATTGATTTCTAAATATTATATTTTTTTAAAATAAAGTTTAATGATTTAGAATTTGATAATCAATTGAAATAAAGATTATCTTTAGTTATTTTGAATTTGATTTAATTAAAGATAAATACATTGGTAAAGATAATTGAGATAATTAAATTATTTTTAATTATCGAGTTTTATTTGTTAATAAATGATTTAATTAAGATAATGATTTCTTAATTAAGAATCTTTTTAATATAGTAAATTAAAAAGAATCATTTAATTAATTTTAAATGGTTAAGTTAAATAATTAATTAAGTAATTGATTGTGATTAATTAAGATAATCACTTTGAATTAATATAATATAATTACTTAGGGAAGTAATTAAAGTAATTAAGTGATTAATTACTAGAGGTAATTAAGTAAGGGATAATTACTTTATTAAAAGTAATTAAGCAAATGTGATTAAGAATTAATCACTTAAGTTATTAATTAAAGAATTAATTAATAATTAGTTAAAGGTTTAAATTATTTGATTAATGATTAATTAATAATTTAAGATTAATTAATTTATAATTTAGCTTTAATTACTAAATGTAATTAAAGTAATTAATCAAAGGTGATTAATTAAAAGTAATTAATTAAGTATGATTAATTAAAAGTAATTAATCAATGTGATTAATTAAAAGTGATTAATCAGGTAAAATTAAAGGTAATTAAGGAATAATTATCAAGATAATTAAAGAATAATTAATCAAGGATTGATTAATTTTAAAAAGGTAATTAAGAGGTAATTACTTAGTATAATTTGGAAGTAATTAATCAGGGAAGATTAATTGAAATGGATAATTAAGTGATGTTAGTTGATTAATTTGTAATTAATGAATAGTAAAATGGATTGAAGATAATCCAAGCGTTTAAGTAAGAATTAATTTAATTTGAGGATTAATTAAATTAATCAAGTTTGAATCAAACTTGTTTATGAATGGTTAATGATTGGATGATATATATCATTGAATGAGTTAATGATATTGGTTGTTGTTGGATGACATTAATTGATGGATGATGATGTGAATATGCTATATTTGAATGTGATATATATGCTGCTATGTGATATGTATAGATGCATGTGATAATAGATGCTTATCTATCTGTGTTGTGAATACATCCATTTATGTTAAGTGATATTTCTAAATATCTATTGTTTAAATCCCTTAAGTACAACTTGGACATTAAAATGGCGTTTGGTTTCGGTGAGACAGGGATCGGGTTTCCATATTTGGATGTCCGAAAACCACATCGATTCCAATTAAACGTTAGGTCGTTAATCCAAGTGGAGCAAGTGAAGACTCGAGGTGTAAGGGCCATACGTCAGTATAACTCTATGGGTGATTCGGTAATGAGTTTGACGGAATAGTGCTTATAGATTCGAGATGGTGGATTAGAGTGCAAGGGTTATTTTCGTTAACTCTGTGGGTGATTCCAAAATGAGTGTAACGAGATAATGCCTTCGGTTTCGTTCGAACCCGGAACGAACTTGTATGGATTGAATGCTTTCAGAACATCGTCAGGTGGACGATGAGCATTCTAAGTGATATGTCCTCTAAAGGTAATCGTAACCTCAAGCCTCATCAACCGGGAATGGCTAAAACAGGGGAGGTGCAGCAAGGCTTCGTGGGTCGCTCCCACTGGAGAGCAAGATACATTCCTGTCTAGAAGTCCCTTTATATTTCGGATGTGTGGGCAGTTGGTCTGCAGCCAACTGTGGGGTGGTCTTGTTCGGGACTGTTCAGTAAGGAATGGTTCCGGCGTTGTGCTGCAGGGGAGTGGGAGTACTCCTCGGTACGGTGATCTAGGCCACGTACCGTGACGGGCGGTACCCCAGTAGCCCTGCCATTGATGGAAACCCATTTTCCCTACGAGACCCTACGGTTTTGTTTGTATTACCTACTTTTGTGGCTAGTAGCTGGAATTTAATAAATGTAACAATTTCGGCTAGTTCATATTTACTTGAAAACCCTAGACACTATTATAATATCACTGGATTTCCTATCAAATGTTTTGGTTAGCATAAGGTAAAAACTTTTCCATGTTTATGTGTGGGAAGTCTTACGTGATACTTTTTCTTTTCAAAGGATTTTTCTAAATTTAAGCAATCTTTAACCGTTTACTCACACTAGACCCTGTCTGACCCGAGTGTTTATTTTCTGTTTTATTAAACTCTTGGGTACTCATATTTTATATGAGTAGTCAAGTGATTCAGGTTATGTAACGGCCCGAAAATTTTCGACTTTCGAAAATTCGACATCGACACTCACTTTATCGACTGCCGAGAAATCAAAGGCCGAAAACCGAGATGTTATGGGTTTTAAAAAGAATTTAAGAAAAAGAAAGAAAGAAGAGAGAAGAGATAGGAAATAGAGAGGAAAGAAGATAGACAATTTTTTTTTTAGAAAACAGAGAAAGAAAAGAAAATAGAGAATTTGAAAATAGAAGATAGAAGCATTTTAAAAATAGAACGGGACAGAAGAAAACAAAACAACAGAATCACATCAGAATCTCACAATTCGCAGCGGAACAACATATAATAATAAATGAATAATCTTTAAACAAAGAACTACAGTTATTACATTTCATCATATTTCATTACATCATATCATCAGAGTGTACAACAACATACAACATCAAACAGTGCAGCTGAAAAAAAAATACTATATAAACAAGTAATACGCCATGCCATCCAGCTTGCCTCCAGCAACTCTTGAATATCCAGAATATCCTGATAAACCTAACTCTTGACTGCCCGTGTGGAAATTGATGGGCACCCAGAGTTTAGGAAGGAAAACAATAAACTCCGAGTCAGTCATGTGACTGGTGTGAGAACTCAAACAGTTTATTTATCTTAAAATCAAAATAGAGGAATATTTTTAATCAATTCGCAATGCTTTTTAAAAATGAGACTACCATAAGGCCTCCCGCACACACACACAATGCAAACGCAGTATCGGAGGAGATTTCTCCTTATGATAGTCAAAGATGCTTGATACGCATTTAAAATAATATTTGATATTATTATTAGTGTATAGTGTAGGAAAAATTCATTTCGAAAGTAGAATATAGATCTTAGCCAACATAGACATTTCGAACTATGCCTACTATAGCTACCATCCAAACAGTGGTGACCACCATAAGTGAATGGCAGGTTCTACAACTAATACCGTACAAGTTTCGTATTGGGAATTGGATTTCCAACAAATGGTCAGGCCAAGGAACTTCCCATTGCCACTGAGAATGCCTCTGGAAAGACATCCCCGAGAACCAAACCGGAACTCTGCCAACACAAGGCCGGGTTACCCCTAACTGGGTAACTACTGACACGAGCACGCCATTCCCCGGTCCTTTAGGACCTTTTCAACCGAGCGCTCGATATCCAACATCACACCATAACAAATAGAGTGTTTTCAACATGAGTAAGTATCTGGGCTCCATACCATGATACCACCCCTTTCCAGAAGGAAATGCACATACCCTAAGGGGAGCTACAGCAACCCCTAATAACCTTGCCGCATCTTTCCTGTTTTGACCATTTCCGGGATGTGAGGCTCGACGAAGTCACGTCCACAAAAACATACTTTATACAAAAGCCATGCTTTGGGTCAACAAATGATCAACACAATGATCACTAAGATAGACGATCAAATAAATGATCCTATCACAATAATCAACACAATGATCATTTCAGCATCACTCAGCATGTCACATTACCAAATTGGGAATATATCGCTGATAACTTCAACTATATAACCTTTGAGCTCATACGTCTCAAAGAAGGGTGTTAAGCAAAGAATAAATTCTCCGCCACCAACAGAAATATATTTGAATGAAATCGGCTTTATATCTCAAATTGTAATGTCAGGCATACAATCCATACAAGTCTGTTCCGGGATCGAACAGAACCGAAGGCACTTACAAAGAAGTCCTTGCAATCCGGATATTCACAATCCTGATCAGATTCACCATCACATATGGAGAACTCAATACCGGAGCAACTCGGTGCAGAGTCAATCGATAGTTCATCCTATCACTCTTGCAAATACCGGTCTTCAACATCGATCTTCAATGCAATTCACAACGACGTATCACATATTCGGAGTGGGTTATACGACCCCATGGTCCTTTCCCGGTTAACCCGAATAGTGAGCGCTTATTCAAAAATAAGTGTGCATTCAAATTCAATCATATTCACATCAAATACCCATTCAAAAGGGAAATATTGATAGTCGGTTATTGAACTATCACTGGATATGCATACATCACCAGATTCCAAATAATTTTCCAAATTATTTATTTTCCAAAATATCTTTACTAGATATATAGTTTCAACACTTCAAAAATAAATCAATATTTATTTTTAACCAATTTCACTTTTCACATATAAATTCCATAATGAATTTATATTTCAAAATATTCGTGCATATACGATTTCAATTATTCATTTTCAATTTATCTTCAAAAAGATAAATTCTAAATATTCACTTCACATTGGAAAACATTTCCATACTTATTTATTCATAAGTAATTCACAAATCTCTTTTATTTTCAACACTTAGAAAATATTCAATATACTTAAATCGAATTAAGTATATATCTCATTCTTTAAGGAAATCATTCACTTAAACATATTTACTTGGGCCAAAACGAATGTTGCGTAAAACATCGTTACGACAACCCAAAATCACTAGTATAGGGATTCGAAATTAAAAATATATATATATATATATATATATATATATATATATATATATATAAATCCCAATACTATACAAGACATTTCCTTTCGGAAATCATTTACTATAACAACAGTGTTATAGTCCACCATTTCCTTTTATTTCTCGAAAACGTCTATTTCAACAATAAATGTTGAAATCTATGGTTTCGAATCTCAACACCTTTAAAACATCGTTAGATCGTTTTAATTCTGTTTAAACATCTCATTCAAACATTTTCTTTAACATATCATTCACTATTCAAAAACGTGAATATACTTCTTTAACAAACTTTATCCTTTCTATTCATTTTATTTTAAAGGATTATTCACTGTCTAAAAACGTGAATATAACTCCATTTATAAGTTATAACAATTAACTTATCAAAATAAGTCGTTTGCGAATTTATAAAACAACGTTTATAAATTCTATTTCTATTTATATATATAAAAACTTCCTTTTACAAATTCCTTTATTAACCTATTTGATTTCACATCTCAATTATAAACTAAAAGTTCATATTATAAGTCAATTGCTTATAAAACGATTATTTTACAAAATCGTTCTTTTAAAGACTTTCCAAACCATAAATCTTATAACTTATAAGATTTATTTATTTAACAAAATTTATTCTTCAAATAACTTCACAAATTTATAAATCTTACTATTTATAAATTTCATTTATAACTTCACAGTTTATAATTCTATAAATTTCATTCTATTATGAAATTCATTTTTCACTTCATTCAAACACTTATAAAAACTCGTTTTATAATGTCTATATTTCAATTTATAAATATCCATTTATAAATCTCTTAATATAAATCAGTTTATATTATTATTCTAAAACGTCTTTAAATTCCTTTATAATTTCATCATTTCGATTTATAAAATAATCAAATTTTATAAATCCTATATTTAAACTTTTATCATATATTCAAAAATCCAATCTAAATTATTTTATAAAATCATTAGTTCATATTTCTCAAAAATCGACTTTTAATCGTATTTCTAAAAATCAGCTTTTTAACTATATTTCACAAAAACCATAATTTTTATAACTTTAAAAATTATAACGTTTATTTATTTGAAATGGATCAATTCCAAAAATATAGTATATTCTCAAAATCACTTTTAAAAAATCATTTTTAAATCCCAAAATTTGGGTCCAATGATGCTACACACCAAATAGTCAATCACGACTAATAACGATATCATATATCGATATGATAATCCATCAAATATCAAAATATCTGAAATCAAATAAAACTGTTGAGGAATCCAGTTGGATCCCTCCAACCTGTTTCCTGCATCCAAAAACATTAGCACAATACCAATTTCGCTCCGGTACGAAATTATCGCGGTACATGTTCTTATTAAATATTATCCGCTTAATAACGGCGTAATAGGGTCTCATCCGCTAAACAAAAAATGCGGGAAATCAACAACTGCAATATATACATATGCCAATATATATATATTGCTATTATATATAATACCAATTTCACTGTTTATGAAATATTCGCGGTATATGTTTATATTAAATAACATCCGCTTACTAACGGCGCATAATGTCTATTTTAACAATCAAAAATTTACAGTCATCATTCAAACATGCATTCAAATATTTTAAATCTAACTATTTAAAATAAAATCGAAATCTATTCGATTGAGTGAGAAATTCTCACATTGGTTTTAATTCCGTTTTAGCTTTTATTTCGAATAAAATTAAACGCGCGTTTAATTTCACCCGAAATTATCACTAACTCCAAACGACTCCAAACCAACTCCATCGCGTAGTGCTCGTCCATACGATTCCAACGCAACTGGATTTGCATTTTTTCGACCTCGTATGAAAAAGATATGCATTTTATAAGATCGTACACGATTTTAATAGCTTAAATTCAACATAACTTAATTATTTTTAAACCTAAGCTCATCCTAGCCCTCAGATCTTGCTCCAACCTCATCACCACCGTGCGTGCTTTCTTCCCTCTTGCGTTCAAACTCCAGTACGTGATATGCTATGGCCGAACCCAATATACAATCTAGGGTTTGAACTTGCTCTCTCCACACTCGACGAAATCCGATCACACCAACGCCATGACGAAGCACACGACGCAAGCTATCTCCACCAGCCACCATGTCAGGCTCGGCCATGCCTTGATGCACGCGCACGCCCCCCCCTACAGCCCACGAACGGCCTCACATAACTCACAATCCATCGCTCCATTCGCGATCTCCACCGTTCACATCGTAGCCCTCGTCGTGCTCTTCATCTTTGTAGTTGAGACCTAAGGCTAATTCTTGATGGATTTGGAGAAATCAAGGGGAAGAGGAAGATCATTTCTGGCCATTGAAACATGGGGTGGCGGCTGCAGTTTTTTGGCTAGGGTTTTGTATTTTTTTTTTTTTTTTTGTGAAGGGTAGAGGCTTATTTATAAGGAACGAGCAAGCGTAAACACTATTCATCCCGGGAATTCCAAACTCCGATTTAGACGCCGTAACCAGCGTACCTAGGGTTTATCCCGCGTTCCGGACACAATGGAACAAGTTTCGGAAGCTAATTCGGAAGTATGTGCGAGTTATGGCTGAAAACGTTCAATTTAAATTAAACCGATTTAAGTCGATTTCTAGGCGTTTTAATTTGTACCGGACAAACGGTAAATCCAATTGACTTGAAATTTGAAATCTTACAATAATATCACATTACGGATCTGATTAAACTGGTTTCGTCGAATTCCGAGACTTTTTGAAAAATGGCTATTTTGACTCGCCAAATTTAAATTAAAAATAATTCGATGCGTTTCGAGCTGCCACGATCAAACGATAACTCCGATTGACACGAAAATTGAAATCCGGTAATAACTAACTATTACGGATCCAATGGAACTGGTTTCGTTCAATTCTGAGACTGTTCAAAAATTGGCTATTTTACAGTCGATTATTAAATATTAAAATATTCAATTTTCACAAATTAACTTTTAATTCGATTTTAAAAGTTCTAAAATATCATTCTAACTTCAACATGATAAAATAAAATTTTACAAATTATTTTCAATCATATTTAACTCATTTTTTTTAATTATTTCCATAATTTAACGTATTAAATTATTAATTTAATTATCCAATTAAATCCAATAATTCAAATAAAAATTTATTCGACTTAAAAATTCACTTATTAATATTTAAAATTAATTAAATATTCAAATTTAAATTTTTAAAAATTCTGGGTCGTTACAGGTTATCTCTTGACGAATTCTGGAGGAGCTTTGGAGCAGGAGGCTTCAGCGTATAGATATATAGTTAGAGTTTCCGCTATGTGTTATTCTGTATGATTGTCTTGTATTGTATTAGACAGAAATGTTATAACTGTCTAAATTGAGATGTTTAGTTGTGTACTCTGATGTATATGATACTATGTATATGTTCTATATTATATTTAAATCGTTCCGCTGTGAGATTCTGATGTGTTGTTTTCTCTTTCTTCTCTTTCTTTTCTTCTTCTATCCCTTTCTTTCTTAATTAGTGATACGATTTTCCGGGAGTAGAAAGTCGGGTCGCTACAGCTGGTATCAGAGCGTTAGGTTGAGTGAATACCTAGGCTCTGGAGTGGTGACTATCTTGAGAGAGCGTACTTGTAATTTTTATATATAAAAATATATTTATATAACTACCTAATCTGTTGGGTTATCTGTCCGGATTTTCCAACATAGGTTATAAAGGTAGATAAGGTAGGAGTGTGTGGAACACGACTACCACTAATGGAAGATGTTTATATGCTGTAGTTGGAGGTGTTATCGAGATTGTAGACTAATACCGTCTCGAATAAGTTTTGTAGATTGGTGAAAGGATTTCTTTGAGTCCATAGGAAGTCTTTTCCAAGAATTGAAGTATATTCTTGAAGTGTGAGGTTGATTTGCTCTCAACTGAGCAGGGATTTCCAAGAGTTGAGTTGTCCGCTGAGGAGAAGCAAGTGGTGGTATCTTGATAGCTTCAGGAAGGAATAGCTGTGTGATGAGAGGCAGTATTCATAGATGGTTCTGAAGATGTTTCTTTTGGAGCCAGATTTAGATGGAGCTAAGGGAGATTCGGATGTTTAGGGATTTTCTGGATCTCTAGTAAGGGTATCTTATCTGTATTGAAGTATGAGACTAAGGTCTATGAGTTACCTCATTTCGGACATGGTCTCTTTTGTTTGAAGATAGGTGGTTGGTGTTTGATTTTGAGCCGAGTTTCTTTGAGGAGATGTCTACTTGTCTCAAGGATGTTTTAGAGGAATTGGATGTTATTGGATGATAGTTTTGTGTTTCAGGAGTTTGTGGTTAAGGATGATCATTTGGTTTAGCTGTATCATTGGAGTGAAGTTTAGAAGTAGCAGCATGGATCTATTTCTTCGATGATTCAGTAATCTTTGGAATTCTACTATCAGCAGACCAGGCAGATAGTGAAGGCTTATTCTTTTCTTTGGAAGGCTCAGCAGAGCAGGATATTTATTGGAGGTGATCTATAAGTTTTCATGGTAGGTAAGCCATTCTGGAAAGATTTATCTGGAATAGGAAAAGTTGTGCTAGTTGGGGAGACAGTTCTTTGGAAGCTGAACTGAGTGGGATCGCGAAAGTGACTTGCAATTAGTTTGGAAATCTTGGAGTATCCTTGATTTGAGATTGAGGCATATCATTTGGGGGTAAAAGCTATGAAAGTAGTCGGAGATTTTCTAGATGTTTTGGATGAATTCAGAAGTTGAACTGAATCGGAGACTGAGTTTTCTTATCGACTTGGAATTCAGAAGTAATTTTAATGGTTCAACTATGTAGTGGGATGACTCTTGGAGCGAGTAGAGTTTAGGGAGGCAGCTCATGATTCTTTGGGTTGATCATCTTATTCTAAGTTAAGATTCTGTTGAAGTGTTTTGACCAAGTGGAATGGTCACTAAGATTTTGCTTATGTTCTTCGATAGCATTCTTATCTGCTCTAGATCAGAGTTGTGCAGCGGAAGCGAGTTGGGAGTTGTTCTAGTATGGAGCAACCGAAAGTTGCAGTTTACCTAGATTAGAGGATTTCTACAGGGAATTCAAGTATGAAGGAATTTTCTGGAGTTAGAAGGTAAGGTTGTCAAGTACAACTGTTTGGCTATTCTAGATAGGAGAGGTGGGTTTGAAGTCCATTGATGTTTTTGGTATAGAGTCGTATTTTGGATTTCAGCAAATTATTTTTGGAAAGCCACTTTGTTAAGTAGGACCTGGAGATTTGGTTTGAGTTGGTTCAGTTTGTTTCTTGAAGCAATCAACAAGGGTTAGGCTGATCAGGAATATTGGAGGTGACTCAGAGCATCCGAAGGGTTATGTAGTTAAGAATTGAGGAGATTTGGAATGTGCAGTTAGAGTTTGGATATTGCTTTAGTTTTATCCAATCAAAGGAGATATAAGACTGGGTAAAATTGGAGAGTTCGCTCTGGAGGTATTTTAAGTTTTCCTGTGCTCTCTAGATATTAGATTTTGATCTACAGGATTGAATTGCCAGTTTGGATAGCTGGAATTCATTGTATTTCACATATCTCTGAGGAATATGTGTATGATTCTTCGAGAGATAGAATCAGTAGTTAAGAAAGATTTGGTAGTTGAGCGGGTTTTGAGTTTAGTCTGATATCTTGTTCAGATTTGTAGGATCAGATGAGGGAGTTCGTGGTTTTAATAGTGTAGTTACTTAAGATTTGTAGAGCGAGTATTCCAGTATAGGTACTTGGAAAACTCTTGATAATATTAGTAAGTTCTATTCATAATTTTTCTGGATAGATAAAATTATTTGTTTAAATTGGTTGCTATAATTGATAGTGTATGATTGATTATTTGATTTGCTGATAGGAATTTAAATTTTTAACTGGGTTATTAAATTATCTTTGCTTTTAAATTTCGGGGACGAAATTCTTTTAAGGGGGAAGGAATGTAACGACCCGGAATTTTGAGCAATATCAATTTAATAATCTTTGATAATAATTAAATTGATTTGATATTTTTATATTATAAATTGACAAGTTAAATTTATTTTAAAGGCTGAAAATAATAATTTGTTAATGTCTATTAATATTTTTCCTTGCAATATGAATAGGCAAGATCAATTCTTTTGAAGTTTATAATAATTTGATTTGGAATTATTTATTTTGGTAAATAAGAAGTTTTTAATGTAATAAAACTTTATATCCAAATTGTAATATATATAAATGTATATATTGTGATTTGATATTTGTTTTAAAATTTAATATGGAAATTAACAAATTTAATGTTAAAATACTTTTCTATTTGAAATATGTATATATATTTGTAAATATATTTGTATATATATTTGAAATAGGAATTTTATTAACCTGAATTTAATAAGTGTTTTCAAAAACTTTAATATATATATAATTTGTGATTTGAAAAGTTAATTTGATTTATACTTTTGGAAATGATATTTAAGATTTAAATTAAAAGTTCATTTGTTTAATAGTATTTCAATTTTAATTTTAACACAAGATAAAATTGTTTTAAAATCTTAAGAGTTAAAATAAATTTAATTAAAAGCATAAATAAATTATAAACTAACATGAAGTTACTTTTATATTTATCTAAAAGCTTATTTTTAAAAGATAAGTATGCATATTTTACAATCATATAAATATTTCATAATAAAATCAATAAGTAAGCATTAAATACACATTACCTAATCACATATACATATTACATGCAAGGCTTAAATAAATTATTAAAAATAAAAAAAGATCTAAAAGAAAACATTAACTAAACATAACAGCACTTGTAAACATTTTAATATGGGATAGAGACAAATGTAAATTAAATTGCTTAGGTGTAAGTTAATCAAAACATAAGAGGTGACAAATGTCATTCTCTTTAATAATTAAATTTAAAATTTAACTGTAAATAAAAGATGGTTTTATTCTTCAGCAAAAGATTTTCTTCTTCTCAACTAAAACGTGAATACAGATCAATAACCAAGATAAAGAAAAAAAATGAAAACTATAAAGAATCTGGGAATTACAAGGGAGAAGAAACTTGAAAAAAATATGCTGGATTTTCAAAATCAGAGGCAAGCAAGATGTAAACTTCAACAATTCAAATGCTCAGCTGCAAGATTAAAATTCAACATGCACTTCAGATTCATCAAGCAAACAATTCTGTAATTAGCATGCAAATGAATTTCTAAAGCCTGGAAGAACAGTTTTTGTTCTCTGCTAAACAAGGTGAGTAAAACAAATTTTAAAAACAGTTTCAACTTGATTTCCTCTTTGTTATATGTATGTATGAAAATCATAAGTTTACCTGAATTCTTGGATTTGAATGAATGCATGTTTTGGAAGTATGAATAGTTGAATGCCTGAGAAGTGAAAACTTCTGCTCTGTCTTCTGTTTAATCAAGTGAGTAAATAAATTTTAAAAACAGTTTTAAACTTGAATTCTATCATGGATTGTGAATAAATATCATGTTGTTACTTGGATATCTGAATTGAATTAAATGCATGTTTGTATGTGAGTGTTTAATTGCATGTCTGGATATGGATTGAAATGCCTGTATGGTTAAAATTTTACTGTGTGTTTATGAAACAGTTTCAAAATCTATAATAAATTCAATAACTTGATTTTAAATTCGTATTAGACTTGGAATTGTAAATAAAAGTTGTTTGAAATCAAGTAGGCTATCATCTAAAATAATTTTGGGTTTTTAAAATGGATAATTAGCTTAAAAACTTTGAATTTACAGTAAAATGGTAAATGGGGTAAAAAATTTATTAAAACAATTTTAATTTTTGATTGCACAGTTGAAATAACAAGTGAAAATCATGAATTTTAGTGTGATTGTTATAATTTTTAATGGGGTAATTAGTGAGCTATTGGGATTTAGCTGTTTGGGGTTTTCTGGCCAATTCTCGGCGAACTTCTGAATTAGGGTCGGCGTGGTAGAGTAGGGAGGTAGAGGGAGTGTTGATGTTCAGCAGAAAAATGCAGAAGAATTTTTGTAATTGTTAAATCAATGGGAATGGATCGACATTGGTTTTATGCCTGAGTTTTGGACGTCGTAGTTATTTGAGTTCCGCGGCAACGTGGAGTAACCGGTGATGATCACGGTTGTTGCCGAAGGTTTGGAGGTTGTGATAAAGCTTCGGAAGTGGCGGAGAGGCTTCTCGACGTTCGTGTCGCCATTGATGTTGGTTTGCTGGTGAGGGTGTTTTCAAATTATGGGTTCGAAGGTCATTCTTCGAATTCCAAGCATTTTTGATTTTTTGGGTTTAGTTTGTCGATGACGAGGTTGAAGTCGATCTGGGGATGATCAGCGTGGAGTTCGCCGTTGATCATTGGCATCGTGCACGTTTATGTGCACGTTTATGGGTTACTGCAAAACGTTCCAGGGAGAAGAAGGTGGGGACTCGAAGATGGCATCGGGTTTTTGGCGTGCTGACTCGAAGCAGGTTTGGATGGGGGGAACTCGGAGTTAGCGTGTGTTTTTCTCAGGGTAGGCACGGGTTTTAGCAGGGTTTACTCGAGTATTTAGGTATTCAGGCTTTAGTACAGAAGTTTGATATGATTAATACAAAGAATATTTGTTTTTAGAAATAAAGTTTTTAGAACAAAGGTTGAACAAGTTTCAAAATTAAATTTGTTTCAAAGTTATGTTTTAAAACAAGTTTATATATTTTAAAATATGGGAGTTTTAAAATAAAATAAGTAGATTTTAAGGTAAAATTTGCATTAAACTTTAAAAAATAAATTTGGAAAGGTTTTAAAGATTTAAAAGTTCAATTTAAAATATGTTTAAATTATAATTGATTTCTAAATATTATATTTTTTTAAATAAAGTTTAATGATTTAGAATTTGATAATCAATTGAAATAAAAATTATCTTTAGTTATTTTGAATTTGATTTAATTAAAGATAAATACATTGGTAAAGATAATTGAGATAATTAAATTATTATTAATTATCGAGTTTTATTTGTTAATAAATGATTTAATTAAGATAATGGTTTCTTAATTAAGAATCTTTTTAATATAGTAAATTAAAAAGAATCATTTAATTAATTTTAAATGGTTAAGTTAAATAATTAATTAAGTAATTGATTGTGATTAATTTAGATAATCACTTTGAATTAATATAATATAATTACTTAGGGAAGTAATTAAAGTAATTAAGTGATTAATTACTAGAGGTAATTAAGTAAGGGATAATTACTTTATTAAAAGTAATTAAGTAAATGTGATTAAGAATTAATCACTTGAGTTATTAATTAAAGAATTAATTAATAATTAGTTAAAGGTTTAAATTATTTGATTAATGATTAATTAATAATTTAAGAATAATTAATTTATAATTTAGCTTTAATTACTAAATGTAATTAAAGTAATTAATCAAAGGTGATTAATTAAAAGTAATTAATTAAGTATGATTAATTAAAAGTAATTAATCAATGTGATTAATTAAAAGTGATTAATCAGGTAAAATTAAAGGTAATTAAGGAATAATTATCAGGATAATTAAAGAATAATTAATCAAGGATTGATTAATTTTAAAAAGGTAATTAAGAGGTAATTACTTAGTATAATTTGGAAGTAATTAATCAGGGAAGATTAATTGAAATGGATAATTAAGTGATGTTAGTTGATTAATTTGTAATTAATTAATGAATAGTAAAATGGATTGAAGATAATCCAAGTGTTTAAGTAAGAATTAATTTTAATTAAGGATTAATTAATTTAATCAAGTTTGAATCAAACTTGTTTATGAATGGTTAATGATTGAATGATATATATCATTGAATGAGTTAATGATATTGGTTGTTGTTGGATGACATTGATTGATGGATGATGATGTGAATATGCTATATTTGAATGTGATATATATGCTGCTATGTGATATGTATAGATGCATGTGGTAATAGATGCTTATCTATCTGTGTTGTGAATACATCCATTTATGTTAAGTGATATTTCTAAATATCTATTGTTTAAATCCCTTGAGTACAACTTGGACATTAAAATGGCGTTTGGTTTCGGTGAGACCGGGATCGGGTTTCCATATTTGGATATCCGAAAACCACATCGATTCCAATTAAACGTTAGGTCGTTAATCCAAGTGGAGCAAGTGAAGACTCGAGGTGTAAGGGCTATACGTCAGTATAACTCTGTGGGTGATTCCGTAATGAGTTTGACGGAATAGTAATTATAGATTCGAGATGGTGGATTAGAGTGCAAGGGTTATTGTCGTTAACTCTGTGGGTGATTCCAAAATGAGTGTAACGAGACAATGCCTTCGGTTTCGTTCGAACCCGGAACGAACTTGTATGGATTGAATGCTTTCAGAACATCGTCAGGTGGACGATGAGCATTCTAAGTGATATGTCCTCTAAAGGTAATCGTAACCTCAAGCCTCATCAACCGGGAATGGCTAAAACAGAGGAGGTGCAGCAAGGCTTCGTGGGTCGCTCCCACTGGAGAGCAAGATACATTCCTGTCTAGAAGTCCCTTTATATTTCGGCTGTGTGGGCAGTTGGTCTGCAGCCAACTGCGGTGTGGTATTGTTCGGGACTGTTCAGTAAGGAATGGTTCCGGCTTTGTGTTGCAGGGGAGTGGGAGTACTCCTCGGTACGGTGATCTAGGCCACATACTGTGACGGGCGGTACCCAGTAGCCCTGCCATTGATGGAAACCCATTTTCCCTACGAGACCCTATGGTTTTGTTTGTATTACCCACTTTTGTGGCTAGTAGCTGGAATTTAATAAATGTAACAATTTTGGCTATTTCATATTTACTTGAAAACCCTATACACTATTATAATATCACTGGATTTCCTATCAAATGTTTTGGTTAGCGTAAGGTAAAAACTTTTCCATGTTTATGTGTGGGAAGTCTTACGTGATACTTTTTCTTTTCAAAGGATTTTTCTAAAGTTAAGCAATCTTTAACTGTTTACTCACACCAGACCCTGTCTGACCCGAGTGTTTATTTTCTATTTTATTAAACTCTTGGGTACTCATATTTTATATGAGTAGTCAATTGATTCAGGTTATCTCTTGACGAATTCTGGAGGAGCTTTGGAGCAGGAGGCTTCAGCGTATAGATATATAGTTAGAGTTTCCGCTGTGTGTTATTCTGTATGATTGTCTTGTATTGTATTAGATAGAAATGTTATAACTGTCTAAATTGAGATGTTTAGTTGTGTACTTTGATGTATATGATACTATGTATATGTTCTATATTATATTTAAATCGTTCCGCTGTGAGATTCTGATGTGTTGTTTTCTCTCTCTTCTCTTTCTTTTCCTCTTCTATCCCTTTCTTTCTTAATTAGTGATACGATTTTCCGGGAGTGGAAAGTCAGGTCGCTAGAAGATTAGTGGGGAAATTAGTTTCCTAGTTTTGAACCCATGAATTTTACATAAATAGGTGGATGTGTACATGGGTAACTAGGCCTGTACACTATTTGAATTTGACATGTGATATAAGGTGGTTTGGTTCACTCGCGAAGGTGGTTTACGCACATAACCCTAACAAGAGGTTCCTCGGTGTACGCGCGACACTATTGGTGGATGCCAAGCGCATAATAGTGTTAGGGTATGCCCTAGAGGTAATTATGTATTCTGTTACATATGTCTTATTCGATAACGAATCTTGTTCGAACTATAAGTTGTTTTCTTTCTATTGTATGCTTGATATAATATGTTTTATCAATTTGACAAAAAGTATATTTAATAGAAAATTCATAAATGCTATGTCTTGTGATAGTAGTTACAAAGTGGTGTAACCGTAAGTAATTTATCAAAGTAAATAAATTTACCTTTTTAAATATTTCTAGTCAAGATACATCAAGACTGGATATCAATGTATCCGTTGAGAATTGAATGTATAATGCTCTCCAATTATTGGGTAAAGTATTACTCATGATTGCCAAAGACTCCAAGAGGTTACATATTGATAGTTATTGGATAACTATGGAGCGACTTTGTGATATCTCGGAAATTTTAGCAATATCAATTTAATAATCTATATTTAAAATTAAATTGATGTGATAAAATTTTGTTAATAAAAATTAATTTGATTTAATAATCCAAATAAATAAATGTTTAATTGATGAATTTTGTCTTTTAAAAGCTAATAAATTGATTTCTATTTATAATGTATATGTATATATGTATATATATTATAGATAGATAAGTTTTGATTTTAGATAAATGAACAAATAAAATCTTGTTTTTAAATTCTAATATTCATTTTGATAATTTGATGATTTTTATTTTACTTAACAAAAAAAATAATTGTTTAAAATACTTAAAGAAATTGTTTTAAATGGTATAATTGTATTTTAAATATAGTTTAAATTTTAATAAGATAAATAAAAGTTTATTTTATTTCTTTTTAAATATAGCTTAATAATTATAATTTGGAATTATTTAAAAAATTTAAAATACCCTTAAACATTAAACATTAATGTATGTAATTAAGATAAATAAGATAAGAAATTTATAATTTCTTTTATAAATGATTTAAATTGGATAAATATGTTATTTTCAAAATAATAATAATGATAAATATATAAATATAGATAGATTTTAATAAGGCAATATTATTAATTTAAAATTTAAAAATATGTTATTAATATAATTTATTCGTTCCGCTGTTTAGATTCTGATGTGTTGTTTCTTCTTCTTCTCTTCTTTCTCTTTTCTATCCCTTTCTTTCTTATTAGCGACGCGACTTCCTGAAGATAGGAAGTTGGGTCGTTACAGTGGTATCAAAGCATTAGGTTGAGTGAATACCTAGGCTCTGGAGTGGTGTCTATCTTGAGAGAGCGTATTTGTAGTTTTGATATATATCTATATATATATATTTATTATTTCTACCTATCTGTTGGGTTACCTGTTCAAGTTTTCCAATATAAGTTATAAAGGTAGATAAGGTAGTGGTGTGTGTAACACGATTACTACCATTGGTTGGAGTTTGAATGTTTGAGGTTGGAAGTGTATTTGTCGAGACTGTAGACCTAATACCGTCTCGAGTAAGTTGTGTAGTGGTGTAGAGATTTCATCGATCTCTGAAGGAAACCTGTAAAGATTCAGTGTTCATCTTTGAAGATGGATGAGTTGAGTTTGGATCTGTTGGTTAGCAGAAATGTGTGATGGTATTTTGATACCTCAGGAAGTAGTAACTGCATGATGAGATGTAGTGAATATGGATGTCTCCGAAGATGTTATCTTTGGAACAAGTTTTAGGGAGATATGTCTGCTTCGGTGTTGTGGCTGAGTTCAGCAGGATGTGGTGGTTAGCTTAGAGGGCCGAGTTTCTCGAAGAACTTCAGATAAGGAAGTTTTGGCATTGGTGTCAGCAGTTCAACTCGGAGTGTCTGTGTTGGCAGAAGTTTTCTGGCTGATTAATTTCTGAAGGTGGAGTTCAAAAGCAGCAGAGTGGACCCAATACTTTATTGGATTGGCTAATTAAGAGTAAGCTGTTCTGTTTGGTAAAGTGAGAACAGTTTTCTTTGGGAATTGGTCTATATTGATCGCAAAAGTGATTTGTGATAGTTTGAGTGTTCTTTTGAGGTATTGAAGAATTTTTGGTTGTCTTCTGAGAAGTCGGAGTTTGTCCACTTCCGAAGATTGAGTTTTCTTATCGACCGGATTCCAGGAGTGCTACCGGTGAAGAGGCTAGTAGAAGGATGGTTTCTTGAGATAGGGTTTGGTGAAGCAGCTCAGGATAGATCAAAGTTGTGCAGCGGAAGCAGTTTGGGAATGTTTCTGTTTTATCTTTTCCGGATAGAAGAAGTGAGTTTATTCTTCTAAGGTTTGAAGAGTGAAGTTGTGTATCCGGTTTTGGATTGATCTTGAGGAGATCGTTGTGTTGGATTTTTTTTGGTCTAGATTGTTTTTAGAGGAATCATCAAGAGTTGAGCTGATCAGTTTGGATGTAGGAAGCCCAAGATCGTTAAAAGATTTTGTGGTTTAGGGACAAAGGAAATTGGATTCTTGAGTCAGAGATTTTTTTTGGATCTCTTCTGTGTTTTAGTTGGATTGGTGTTGGTTTTCAAGAGTTGAATTGCCAGTTTAGATAACTAGGATTCGATGAGTTTCACGTATCTCTGAGGGAGTACGTGTATGAGTTATCTCTGGTTGTGGAACCAGCTGTTCAGGAGGGTTTGGTTGTTGAGTCAGACTCGTTTGTAGTCTGATATCTTGTCTAGTTCTTTAGATCTAGATGAGTAGAAGCTCTGTAGCTTCGTAGTTTTGATTATTTGAATTCTGTAGGGCGAGTATCCCGGTATATATATACTTGGGGAAACTCGAGGAAATTTTATCTAGAATTTTGTCTGGATAATTAAATTTGTTTGATTAAATAGATTGGTTGCTATGGTTGTTAGCATTTGATTGATGTATGTTGTGACTTAAAATTTTAAATTTTAAATGGGTTATTAAATTACTTTTGCTTTTAAATTTCGGGGACGAAATTCTTTTAAGGGGGAAGGAATGTGATATCCCGAAAATTTTAGCAAAATTAATTTAATAATCTATATTTAAAATTAAATTGATTTGATAAAATTTTGTTAATAAAAATTAATTTGATTTAATAATCCAAATAAATAAATGTTTAATTGATGAATTTTATCTTTTAAAAGCTAATAAATTGATTTCTATTTATAATGTATATGCATATATGTATATATATTATAGATAGATAAGTTTTGATTTTAGATAAATGAACAAATAAAATCTTGTTTTTAAATTCTAATATTCATTTTGATAATTTGAAGATTTTTATTTTATTTAATAAATAACTAATTGTTTAAAATACTTAAAGAAATCGTTTTAAATGGTATAATTGTATTTTAAATATAGTTTAAATTTTAATAAGATAAATAAAAGTTTATTTTTTTTAAATATAGCTTAATAATTATAATTTGGAATTATTTAAAAAATTTAAAATACCCTTAAACATTAAACATTAATGTATGTACTTAAGATAAATAAGATAAGAAATTTATAATTTCTTTTATAAATGATTTAAATTGGATAATATTTTATTTTCAAAATAATAATAATGATAAATATATAAATATAGATAGATTTTAATAAGGCAATATTATTAATTTAAAATTTAAAAATATGTTATTAATATAATTTATTCGTTCTGCTGTTTAGATTCTGATGTGTTGTTTCTTCTTCTTCTCTTCTTTCTCTTTTCTATCCCTTTCTTTCTTATTAGCGGTGCGACTTCCTGAAGATAGGAAGTTGGGTCGTTACAGACTTACTCGATAGTTTTCTGTTGATTAATATAACTAAGGTCAAGTAGAAAATATCGATGTAACTAATTTACACGGTTCTCTTGACTTGATAATACCGTTAATCTTCAATGTGGAGGCTCCGCTTTAATTATAGTTAAATCGTGGTACGATGCCCATTGAACGCTGTAATTGAGTCAAGTGCAAGCATTGGAGGTGAAATATTATTCAAAAGAGGATTCGTATCCTTGGTTATACGAGATTAATTTCACGTTCAACTGAAGTCAACTCAAAGTCAAAGTCTCTGGCCAGAGCATTTCGGTTAATAATAATTGTTATTATTAAGACAAGGATTTTGTATTTGGACAGTAAAGTGGAATATGGACAATATTGGAATTTTGACCATTACCAAATTCCATAAAGTCCAAAGTGATATAGTTTTGATGAAAAGAATTGGTGTAAATAAAAGTCATAATAGGGTAACACTTAACAAAGTGAAACTGGATTTTACTAAAACCAAGTAAGCGATAAACTTGGCCAAAATGTCACATCGCTTGATAAAGTGACGTATGAACATTGATATTCGAATAGTTTAGCACTAGTCGTTGACCAAATTTACACTCGTCGAGTCACACAACCGAAACAATGAATTATCCTTTGACCAAACGATTTAATTAGTTTACAATTGTTATAAATTAATTAATATTTATAAAATATTGTGCAATGACCCATATTTTCGGGCCTTTAAAATTTGAATAATTAATTCATTTAAATATTCGGCTTTGAATTAAATTATTATAAAATCTATGTTTCAAATTAAGACCAGATTTTCAATGACATATTTTTAATTTAATTTATAGAATATTTCCAAAAAAATTAATTTGAAATAAATATTTGAATTTCTATCTGACGTATTTTACATTGGACGTCGTATTTTCGAAATTTAAGAGAATTTAATGACTGATGGGTTTTATTTCGTTTTGGGATTGCGTTACATTGTTGGGGACCATCACATCCTATATAAAGCAGTCTAGTCTTCAAATCAGCTGTCCATCGGCCAATTTTTTTCCACTCTTCCACCCTACCAGCCACCGATGTTTCCTTGTCCCTTTCGATTTGAACTTATACTCATGATTTGGTTTTCTTAGCTAAAGTAGGTGGTTGCTCTGTATATATATATACACACTTGCATAGGCACTTGTTCCATCTCTCATTTACTTTTCTTCACTTCATGTAAACAAAATTTTAAACTCTTCGAATCTTCAAAAACCATTTGTTCCAAATCTATGCATTTTCAACAAATGAACCCAACACGAAAAATGTTGTTTGAATCTCTAGTTTATATTAAAAATTGTTTCAGGATTTTTCGTCGAGTATTCAGAGAGATATCTTTAAATAACATAATGGTCAAGAAAACGATTGTTTTCGACGATCACGGTTTGGCGGACGGAGAGTACGGATGAGATCATAGCAGCAATTAGGGATTTTTTGAGGCATTTGCGAGATATTTAGCAAATTGGTTGGTCAGTGAGGGAGAGATGATCGAAAATCATTTGAAAAATAATTTTTCGGTGAACCGATGGTCGAGAGGTCGAGCAAAGATGTCGAAAAGGAGCTTTGGGATGAGGCGGAGTTCATGACCATGGTCGAATTTTGATTTGGGTTTTAGATTGTCGTGATTTAATGAAATTAGGGTTTTGATTGGCTATTTTGGGAAGGCTCTGGTTTTCGTATGGTGCGGCCGGAGGAGATGATCGAGTGGGATCATGGTTGGCTGGAAGGAAACGGCGGTGATGGGGTCGCAATAGCATAGGTGGCGAGAGCTAATGTGGATGGAGGAGGAGGCAGCGGTTGATGTTCAAACTAGTGCATTTGTCGATTGAAGGGAATATGGTCGCATTTCGATGGAATAAGCCGGAGGCTAAGGCAGTGGCGGTGGCGTGTCGAGGTGACAAAGGAGGGTCTGCTGGTGTCATCGCCATGGTCGCTGGTGGTTTGGGGCTCGCGTACATGTGCACTTCTGTGTGCGTGTTTATTTGGTTGCCTAGAGAAGGAGGGACATAGGAAAGATGAGTACTGTACGTATGGGTTTGGGTAGCGGGTTTGGGAATCGGCCCATGTGGTAAATGCAACAACCCAAAATTTAACCCATAATAATTAATTCGTTAATTAATGAAATGATAAAATAACTTTGTGAAATTATTAGAATTATGCCATGAGAGTTGCACCATTGTGTCCGCGGTAATTTTCTGGTCAATTTCCATATATAGAACGTGAGAATCCAAGCTATTATGAGAAGGTTACAAATTAAACAAGGAAAACGATATATATGGAGATTATATTAGTTTGGCTTCACCTTTTCAGGAAGGATCCTGAAAGGAATAATTTTCCAAATAAAGAATCTTTTTAATAAAATATTTTAATACCCTCCGGTGGATCCGAAAAGACCTAAAGGAAAGAGCTTAGGACCACAGGTGAGTGATTGTAATTATTTTAGATTCTTTAAGTAATTTAAAATAATAGGGTTTCCAATAGTTGTATTTTACTAGGATTTTTGGAATAACCTTTTTAGTAGTTTATTTACAGTTTTTACAATTATTTTCAGCCTACCTCTTTTAGCTACTATTTTCATTCAATTTTTGTTTATTCCTATTAAATATAGCATTTCCATTTATTTTTAGTATTTTAATTTATTTACTGTTATTTATGGTTATTTACATATTTTTCCTACGCTTTAGATTTTCTTCTATTTTCAGTTTTCTTTTATTTCTCATTCTTCTTCGCGTATGGATTAGAATTGATAAAACGAGAATATGGATTAAAATTATAAAAATACTGAAATAATGGAAGATAAGATGTAAATTGTAAATACTGTAATAAAAATGGAATGCCTAATTATGATATTGATGTTAGAATTGGACTAATTAAAGATAATTGGTCTAGTTATAATTTAGAATTATAACTAAAAAGAGTAAAAGATGAAAGAAGCTTATTTTTACACTTAGACCCTAGGTTAAGTAATAAGCATGGTTATAAGGTAGGTTATAATAAGCAAACAGAACAGAATGAGACTTATTTTAAGACATAGGATAAATTAATAAGCACAGATAGTAAAAATAATAATAAAGGCTTATTTAAAATAATTTATCTAAGTTAATAAGCAATGATGAAAGTAGGATCTGTACCGACAGCATGTCCCTTATGCTATGGGTAGATAGGTGGTTAATAGTTAAAGGAAAAGATATGTACCGACAACATTTCCCTTATGCTGTTTTGGGTAGATAGGTGGTCAATATTTAAAATGAAAGATCCGTATCGGCAACATTTCCCTTATGTTGTTTAGGGTAGATAGGTGGTCACTGGTTGAAAGAAAAGATCCATATCGATAGCATTTCCCTTATGATGTTTAGGGTAGATTCAATAGTTAAAAGAAAAGATCTGTACCGGTAGCATTTCCCTTATGCTGTTTAGGGTAGATAGGTGGTCAATAGTTCAAAGAAAAGGATCCGTACCAGCAGCATTTCCATTGGGACATGCTTATGCTGTTTAGGGTAGATAAGTGGTCAATAATTAAAAGACTAAATCATAGGGATTTGGATAAGGGATGCGACTTGATTTTGTTTGATAGGGACCAGTACTAACAACATTCCCTATTTTCTATGGATACGGTGTCTCATAATAGCCTAAAGTGGGATGAGGGCACAATTATGCCGTCTAGGGTAAATAAAAGGTCGGAAGGGGGAGCAATATATAGTGCGAACTAGTGGGGATCGAGCATGCAGCATCGATTAGAAGAGATAAGTCGCTATTGAGTTCTGTGCACTTAGTATGCATGTCTTTCATAGACACCACTGCCTTTTATGCTAGAAGCTATACAGGTCTTGTCTGCAGTAAGGTCTATGGAATAGCAGGCCGATAAAAGGGTAGAATTAGGATTTCAGCCTAATTAGAGGATTAGGAATTTAACCTAATCAAAGCAGCTATCAAAGACAAGTGCATACAATCAAAGTTAATCTATTTTGTTAATTTAGTTAAATCGTACTTATTTCCAGCTTATTCCTTCTTCATATTACATTTGTTTCCTTTTTATAAACTAGAACTATTGTAAGGTATATTACTTTTACTTTGCTTAAAGATTCTAATAATTACTATCATTCACCAGATTTTTAGTCTGACCCACTCCTTTATTTCCCCTTTCACCCCTATAGGCAATCAGAGGTTAGGAAAGTAGACCGTAGCTTCTTGGGGACCTGTTGGAGATCCTATTACGTATTTCTTTCCTTTTGTTCCAGTTTTATTTCTTTTGTTGAGATGGTATTTTGAGAGGGATGTATTATACTCTGATATATTTAAGACTTTGGGTTTTGATTTCACGAGACTTGTACGGGTATTTTATCATATGATGTATAGGTGTAACGACCTGGAGTTTTCGATCCCGAAATTCCAGATAGTTAGAGAAAACAAGAAAAGAGATAGAAGAAGAAACAGAAGACAAGTCACAAAATCTCACATTCGCAGCGAATAAAATATAATATCAAATAATAGCAGTTATACAGAGGAAAACTGTATCTGTTTATATACATCAATACATAAGAGTTACAACCATTACACAAACACTGGACAGTTAAAATCAACTTGTCCGAGATAAATAGCAATAATACACACAACGGAATACTCCATACGTCCTGCCATCCAACTCGCCTGCTGAGCTCCAAAAACGTCCTAACCTGGAAATCTGTAATACTCGGTCTGACCTGAGCATTACAGCAAAGTAACACCCGGGTCAGGCTGGAAACCAGCGTGCATAAACCCATCTAACAAGAAATACTAATGCATAAAACTTACTTAAAACCCGGGTTAACTCGTTCATCACTACAGTTCACAACTTGCCATAGTCAACACTTATACTCACAATCAATCCTTAAGCACATTTATTTAGTTTTAAATGGCCCAATCATTTAAATTATACCATTTCAGCCTATTGATTTCATGTATCAATCTATAAAGAATCATTGTAGGTTACAAATCGAAGTGGTTCGAGTATTTACTGATACCCGACCCTGGTCTCTTCGAATTCAATACCATCTTAACCCTAAGTTATTCAAGTGAAATGCAATTCAACTTTAAATACAGGATGTCACTTTTATACATAGCAATTCATCAACAATAGATAACCATACTATCACTATCTACCCAAACATATCATATCACAAAACATTTCATATCAGAGATATCAACCAATTCAAGGTATTTAACATCATTCAATCATCATAAGCAAAATTGACCACTTCCAAAATTACTTTAATTTATCTCTAGTTAAATTAATTTCTAATCTTTAATCACTTAGATTACCTTTACTTAACGTTAATAAACTGCAAACCAATTAATTAATCATCTTTTAATTATCCATCTTAATTAATCACCCTTGATTAATTATCTTTTAATTATAATAAGTAATTAACTCTTAATTAATTACACAAAATTAATTAACCTTTACCCATCCATATTAATTACATTGATCCTTAATTAATTACTCAAATTAATTATCTTATAATCACTCACATTGATTAATTATTATTTTTAATTAATCATACTCCTTAACTTACTAACCCTTAATTAATTTTTTTAATTAATTAATCCTTTAATTAATTACACTAAGTAATTAATCCTTAATAACTCCCCTTAAGTAATTAATCTCCATTAATTTACCTTGATCATTTATTAATTTTACCTTTAATTGTTAATTAAATTAATTAACCTTCAACAGATTAATCCTTTAATTACTTACATTAAGTAATTATCCTTAATTACCCTATAGATTTATTAGCCTTAACCATTCTCATTAACTTTAAAAAATCTCCTTAATTAATTAATTAATCACATTAGTTAACGATTCTCTAATACTTAATTAAAGTAATTACTTAAGAATTGTTTACTTAACCCTGCTCAATCAATCATTATTTAACTACAAACCATTTAATTAATTAATCATTCCTTGATTACCTTACAAATCAATTAATTAACCTTTAATTATCTAATTAATTACCTCTTAACTATTAATTTGTAATTCTTATATATTAATTAATAAAAATTAAATTAACAACATTAATTAATTAATCATTACTTAAAATAGTTTTAAAGGTAATTAGTTTTAAAACCAGATTTTATTAAATTCAAATTTTTTTTATAAACATCAGATTGTACCCCGAGTCAAACCCATGTTTTCTCGAACCAAAACCAGAGTTTCTCAATATTTTTTCCGAGTTCATTTATTTTTAAAACTTGTTAATTTTTTTTTGAAATCTATTATGTTATAAACACTTTGAACACGAAGACGAACCCGAGTTAAACCATCCCCTACCCGAACTTAAACTCGAGTAAAGAAAATTTCATCGCTCCCAACCCAACCTCATGTGCACCAACAACCTGCTGCACGTGCACCAGCGCCAGTGACATTCCGGCGCCACTGACGACCCTCAACAAGTCATCGATCGGCTTCTCCTCCAATCCCCACACCCAGATTCCATCATAAGCTCGAAATTCGAAATCGAGCTTACCGGTACAAACTAGAACAAACATCTCCGACCTAAACTCGCCTCGACTTGGTACATCGACCACTAGATACGCCAAGACTCCGCCCGAAGCCTCGCCATGAACATTTTGTGACGACGCGACTTTTCGACACTCGAAAACCGACATCAATACGTCCACTGTATCCACTACCGAGCAATCGAATGCCGGAAAACCGTACCGTTAGGGTTAAAGAAGAGGTAGAAGATAGAAGAAGGGATAAAAAGATAGAATAGAACAGAAATATCAGAATCTCACAATCGCAGCGGAACAACATATAATAGATTAATGAATAATCTTTAAACAAAGAACTATATCAGTTATTACATTACATCATATTACATTACATTACATCATCAGAGTGTACAACAACAAAAAGCGGAAAAGAAATACTATATACTAGTTATACGCCATGCCATCCAGCTTGCCTACAGCAACTCCCAAATTCCAGAGTATCCTGATAAACCTGACTCTTGACTGCCCGTGTGGAAATTTATGGGCACCTAGAGTTTAGGAAGGAAAACAATAAACTCCGAGTCAGTCATGTGACAGGTGTGAGAACTAAAAAAGTTCATTTAAAAAAAACAAAACAGAGGTATATTTTTAAAGTCAATTCGAAATGCTTTTAAAAATGAAACTACCATAAGGCCTCCCGGCACACACACAGTGCAAACGCAGACTTGGGGGAGATTTCTCCTTATGATAGTGAAAGATGCTTACTACGCAAAATCAAATCATTTTTGATATTATTATTAGTACATAGTGCAGAAAACATTTCGAAAGTAGAATATAAATCTTAGCCAGCATAGGTACCATTATATTATGCCTACTATAGCTACTATATTAGATGACAGGTTCTACAACTAAAACCGTACAAGGTTCGTATTGTTTCTTTGGATTTCCAACAAATGGTCAGGCCAAGGAACTTCCCATTGCCACATGGGTACGCCTCTGGAAAGACGACCCTTTGAATCGACAATAAACCACACATGTTTAACTCAAATTGCACGAATAAGGGGATCATTAAGGGTAGAAAGAAAATAAAGACAGAACAGAATCTCACATGAATGGAATAACATATATTATTTCAATAACAATCTTTACAGTGGAAAAATTTAAATAGAATATCAGAGTCTAACCTAGATTAAGACTGGACAGTTATAAATTCCTGTCCTTACAATTGCTGACAAACATCAAACAAAATATACTAAGTACAGCGGATAATAGAATACGTCTATACGGTGATGAAGATCTCTATCTCTCCTTTGAAAACTCCAACCGTCTTCAACTCAACCTGAAATTACTCAGATCTGACCCCAGTATTGAAAATACCCGGATCAGGCTTGATAAACCAGCGTGAGATACTTGAACTTTAAAATGACTATGTTATCAAAATCTTTGAAAAGAACGGTATCTCATAAGACCACGTTCACACATAAACATGGACGGGTTTTTACCTTATGATAACTAAAACACTTTTATATATCAAAATGGTTGATATTATTTCTAATGACATTCTTTTGAAAACACTTTTCAAATAAACTTATTCAAATAAGGTATCAATATCAGGACTAACTCTAATGAAATATATCCGGACTGGGTCAACGGAATATACCAAACGGAATATATGATACCACAAAGGGGTAGCTAAAATGTTTGCAAGTCATTACAACTATTTTGGGAATATAATCAAAACCGTAAATCTCGTACTGGTATTAGATTTACAACATGATAGGGAACTAGTGGAAAGATCAATCTGTATCCACGGCTTACGTCTATGACTCAAACGCCGTTATACAACAACACAAATGGCTAAAAGTGGATGCAATCTGCGAATAACACCCATGGACTCGGACTACGCGCATCCCTGCCGTGAGGCCTAGATGTATCTGATACCTGGGGCTCAGAACATCTAATAACCCAAATCACTACTATCCGAAATGCGAGCATACATCTGACTGCATAGATCCCATCATGACCGGGGTGTGAGGCTCGCGAGGCTATGCTCAATTTCTTCAAAGCCACGTTTTTCACACAAAACCACGCTTTGATCATAACAGGTTCCACTTTGAATGCCACACTGCCATTCCATGTCACACGACTGATTTCTAGTAAAGTATAACTTCCCGAGCTCATATGTCTTTGGAAAGGGTGTTAAGCTATGAGAAGTTGCCTTCTCTGCCACCAACTGATATACGTTTATAGAAACATTTCAAATGTGATTTAGAATACAATGTCAGACAAACATCCATACAAGTTCGTACTAGGACTGAACGAAACCGAATGCACTTTCCTCAGCCATTACTAGGCGAGAAGCCCTTGCAATTCGAAAAATCTCCATCAGAGGAGACCACTGCTATAAATAACTCTATAATGGGGGCCAACCAGAGCATGTTCAACAAGCAGTCTTCATGCTATGAAGATCTACGGTCTTCAATAATCATCATCTTCAGCAAGTCTTCACTTTCGAACGTATACATTGGTTCAAAGTGGTTTCCGGATAGGAATCATCCAAATCCTACTTCGGTTCCTTCAAAACCAATCATCGCTTTTAAAAAGATGTTAAATTCATATGTGGATATCAATCATCAATCAATTACTTCATCTTCTATTTAATCAATTATCTTTCTTAGATATATTCTTTTCAAGTAATTCCATTTTCTTTTCAAATGTATATGGAATCATTAAGCCTCATTTATCAAATCATTTGGTTTATTTAAACTTTTGTTAAATCCTGGAATAATTCCAAATCATTTTCTCTTTTACTTAGGAAAACCTTTCCAAATCATTCATTAAATCTTAATCAAAGATTTTCTTATATTCAAGTTATAACATTCAAACTTAGGGAAAATATTCTCAAATCATTCATTAAATCTAAATCAAAGATTTTCATATATTAAAGTAATAACTTTTAAACTTAGGAAAATTATTCACAAATCATTCATTAAATCTAAATCAAAGATTTCTTTCTTAACTTCAAATCATATCCTTGCAAATCAAAGATTTTCATAATAGAGCACTACTGCCATCTTAAATGTGGTAAATTTCACCTCCAAGGACTAATGACAAGTTTTGCCTATAGGGACTAATGGTAAGTTTCACCTCTAGGGACTAATGGAAAGTTTCACCTCTGGAGACTAATGGCAAGTGATCCTACATCATGAATATCTTTGTCTTTCAACTTGGAAAAAACTTAAATATGATCTTTTTAGAGCATCCAGACTTTCCTTTCGATCAGTTCCACATAAGAAGAGAAAACATAGGTCAGGTAAGTTCAGGGCACTGGTTGCTCCATCCCTAACCTTAGTTAAATACCTTGTTTTATCTTTCCAGATCTCACAGGTGGGACAAATGTACTAGTCGTTTCCACATACTCAGATTTTTCAACTTTATTTTGGAATTGCTTATAAATATTCCAAATTATCTTTCAAAACGCTTAATTATCCGTTTTAAAACATTCACAATTGATTCTGGGAAACATCGTTACATTTAAACTCATATTCCAAAAGTTATAGAATTCGCGCAGAAAAGTGCTGCAGAAAGTGCTATATAAGCTTATTTGATATAAACAACTTTTTAATGTTTGAAAATTCATATTTTCCATTTCAAATCTCTTTTAAACCATTTTAATAGATTTATCAAATTTACTTCATATTTTTAATCATTTAAAAATTTCATTTATAAAGAAATCCCGTTTTGGATTCCGAACTGCAAAACCGCGATGTTTTTAGAAAGGGGCATTTTACTATAAGGACAAACTTTGCGGTCCAATTAGTTTCTAGGACACACATCCACAGAAATTAATTTCAAGGCCAAAATTGGAAGAATAATTAATTTTAAGGACAAAGTCAACTGTCCAATTACTTTAAAGGACATAATTTCAAAGTTTTTTTAGCCTTAGAAACTAATTATTTTGCATTTTGTCCTTAAAAGTAGTTATTTCAGTTGTGTGTCCTAGAAACTAATTTTACTTGCTAAAGAGGCCCTTGTGGCTAATTTCCACTTTTAGAAAATTGTTTTGGACACATTTCAAAATCTACTTAACGAAATCTTGATTTTCTTTCTTTGTTGGGAAACTATGGATATAATAGACCGGAAAATTCTTATCTCAAAGAATTCCAAGCTATATTTCACTTTGAACACACATTTAACTTTTACGGCGCGAAATTGCGAACTACCCTTACGCGGTGTGCATAGTTTTGAC
The DNA here is from genome assembly GCA_030765085.1 of Allium cepa. Classification (NCBI taxonomy): domain Eukaryota; kingdom Viridiplantae; phylum Streptophyta; class Magnoliopsida; order Asparagales; family Amaryllidaceae; genus Allium; species Allium cepa. The sequence goes on from CM060945.1 coordinate 505,263,415, forward strand.
TTGTTTTTCAATTTCTTTTCGAACTTCTTGGATACACATTTAAATGTTTATAAAACATTTCTAAATCATTTTAAACTCATTTTAAACAACATTTCCATCATTTCAAATTCATTTTTCATTTCGTATTATAATATTATATTATTATAATATCATTTTCAATCTTTTTTGATATTTTGAAATCATTAAGAGGCTAAATAATTTCCATATACACATTTGTATTGATTTAATTTTCATTTAATTAACCATGGTTAATTACTAATCTTTTCTTTTATCATTTATCAAACAAGTTATTAACCATATAATCAATCACATAATCAACCATTTTGCAACCAAGTTATCAAACATTTGATCATTTAACATATTTAAACTTTTCAATCATTATACTTGAAATAATCTATGGATTGATTAGTTAATATGAGTACTCACCTTTTAACCAAATCGTTCACTTCATACCAACATTCATATTATTCAACACTTCACTAAATCTTCTTATCTTCACAAAATCTTTTCCGTAGACTTTCTTTTTGATTCCGGCAGCACTTCCTTCTCTTTTTCTCGCTCCGAAGCTTCACAACCTGCTCCTCCTTCTTGATAGTTCGGCCTCATCCTATTCCATCACCTTCTCCATAATTTTTCACTTCTTAGATGCTAAGCCATGTTCTAATAGTATTTTAAGGTTTTTGGCAAAGTTTGGTGGTGTTTGGAGTTGATTTGATATGGTTTTGAAAAAGTTAGTAAGCATTTGGAAGAAAAGAAGAAGCCATTAAAGAGAGCTTCAAGGAGGAAGAAGAAGAAGGTAGAAATAATGTGAAATTTGTGAAAGAAGTGGTTGGTATTCATAGAAAAAAAAATGAAGTGGTAAGTTATCAAAATATCCCTTTACCAAATTACCAAAATAACCTTACTTACTTATAAAGTAATCTTATTTTTCAACACTTAACATCACATTTCAAATCATTACTTTATGTCATTTTCACTTAGATATTAAGTAAAGTAAGTAATAATTATGTTTCTTTAATGTTTTACTTTTTGCTTTGAAATGATATTTTTGTCCTTTTGTGCTTACGTTTTCTTAATTGTTTTCTAGAAGTTTCTAACCTTGTTTAGTAAAAGTAAACTTGATTACTGAATCAATTAATACTTACACTATTTGAGTATATGTTTCTATATAAGAAAATAAAGGTGCGACGACGTTACGACAATTTTTAATCGACAAAACGTCGTTTTCCGACGAAATGTTTTACAGTCACGTTTTTGACGTTTTTGTTAAACTATTTATTCATGTAAACCAAATTTAAAAATAAATTTTTTACTTCTTTAAATAAATTAGAACATGTCCCTTTATATTTTAAAATCATATTTAAATAATATCAAAATCTCTAATTTTACGGTGTATGTAAAACTGACAAAATGCGATAAATTTTGGTTATTTTTGTAAAATGATTATTAACATACTTATAAGTATTTTAATATACTTTTATTATCTTTATTAGATGTTTTTAATAAGATTTATCTTTTTAAATAAACATTTAAACCTATTTATTTAAGCATTTATTTATTTTTAACAAAACTTAACTTTTATTGATTTGTTCTAAAATCCAAATTTATACTTTTTAAATTATCAACTACAAGAATAAATAATTTCTCTATTATTATCTACTATATATAACTTGTTTATTTAAGTTTTAAACTTTTTTAAATTTAAAACAAACAAAATCTCTCATTTTCGAAGTAGCAAAATTACGGGTAGTTACATTCTCCCCTACTTGAAAGAATTTCGTTCTCGAAATTACCCAAACAAAAGTTTTCCTAAATCATTTATCATTAAACTGAATTCCATATAATATACAAAAATCATCCATATGAAATATATTATTCGATCTCTTATTCGAATACACAACTTTATTTCCGAACTAGTATTGATCCCCCGATCCTCTAGTGTGGACTTTAATCAGGCTCTTTGCTCAGAAATCTTTGCTTTCCTTGCATAGCTCTCAACTATGATAGAAAACTAAAGTACACAACCATAAACCCTAATCAATGTTCGTCATCAAGAATTGAGTGATGAATCCTTTTTGGATCGGTGTAACACCTCAATGTTCTGAACTCGAATCTTAGATCAAAATTTGTGCGATGAAATGATTTACATATGACATATGTATTTATTAACCCACAAAAACTTTCATAAAAACTTTATCTTAAGATCAATCACTTTATAAGAGTACTTCTTTATATAATCCCCTTTTATTATTTATTTCCAAATATTTTTATTAAAGGAAAATATTCTAAAGAAACCATTTTTCACTCAAAAAAAATTCCCCACAATATTTTAATTCAGTATATTTCCTTTAGCACTAATATTATTTATGAATCATTTCGTAAAACTATTACTTAAATTTATTACATCTTTTAACTTATGCAAATCAATCATATTTTAAAGACTTAAGTCCAAATCCTTAATTAATCCTGGAATTCATTAATAAAACATTTTCTAGGTTATAATTTCCTTTTTTATTTATAATCATATATATAAATTATACTTATCCAATTTCATTTACTCAGAATATTTCATAATCTTTAACTAAAAGTTGTCACAAATTTCTTAGCTTTGAGTTAGGTATGATTCGAAAATTTTCGACTGTCCAAAATGGTCTGAAATCCAACTTTATCTTATCAATTAGAGATCCCAATTTATCTTTAGTTTAAGACACTTTTATAAAGATTACTAATCAGTGATTCACATTATTTCTTTTACTAAAGAAAATTATATAGATCGAGTAACTCCAAAACAATCCAAGGAACTGGGTATTACCAATAGTATCATATATTCTCTTAACAAGAAGAGAAATACTTAAGAGAAATGTTTACCATCCGAACACATCTCTTGCCCATTTTTAGTTTATTTTCGTGTCAATCGAATTAGTTATCATAAAATATCTCTTTTTATATTTGAAATAATAACGTTTTCAAAATCCTTTAGAGATTACTTTGTAAAACCAATCTTATAAATTCATTTTATCTTATATTAATTAACTTCATTTAAATTACCACAATTGTTTTATTCAAACTTAAATTCTCATTCTTTTTATATATAACTTTTACAAAATCATTTTCTATTATTAAATACATTTTCATCTTATATGTTTATTCCTTAAACAAATCTTATTATTAAATACCTTATAGTCAAATCGTGAAACTTAATTCACAAGGTATTTGTACTTAAACTTCAAATCAATCAATTTATCAATTTACGATAGCAACTTAACATTATTATTATTTTTTAATTTATTATTTTGGAATAAGTATTAAAGATCTTAATTACCTTATCGGATTACTTAATTATCGATTATCTTTATGAAACACCTTATAGTCAAACTATGAAATTCTAATCATAAGATGTTCATATTTAAATTTCACTAATCCTGATTTCTAACTATGCAACTTTTCAAAATATATATTTGTATTCAAAATATAATCCAAGGTAAAATTATTTCATTTACCAATTTTTTTCAAAATCAGTGTGTCAGTTCGTCTTGTTCAAGTGTTTAGGAATCTTCATCGATAACGGCGATCAGGCGCGTCGATCATAATCCATAAATCACTCAATAGATAAATCAACACAAAACATTTTTTTAGTCACTAATAAATACGCGCTCATATATAATACACTCAAACTCATTCTACGGTGTTACTAACCCTATCTCTAATGAGTTACTCATTCTAGGGTATTGCTAACCCTATCTTTGATGAGTCTTTAACCCAACCAAAGCTAAGGTTTTCACTTAACCTTCAGCTCTGATATCAAATGTAATGATCCATTTTTCCGTACCCTTTGAATCGACAATAAACCACACATGTTTAACTCAAATTGCACGAATAAGGGAATCATTAAGGGTAGAAAGAAAATAAAGACAGAACAGAATCTCACACGAATGGAATAACATATATTATTTCAATAATAATCTTTACAGTGGAAAAATTTAAATGGAATATCAGAGTCTAACCTAGATTAAGACTGGACAGTTATAAACCCCTGTCCTTACAATTGCTGACAAACATCAAACAAAATACACTAAGTACAACGGATAATAGAATACGTCCATACGATGATGAAGATCTCTATCTCTCCTTTGGAAACTCCAACCGTCTTCAACTCAACCTGAAATTACTCAGATATGACCCCAGTATTGAAAATACCCGGATCGGGCTTGATAAACCAGCGTGAGATACTCGAACTTAAAAATGACTATGTTATCAAAACCTTTGAAAAGAAGGGTATCTCATAAGACCATGTCCACACATAAATATGGATGGGTTTTTACCTTATGATAACTAAAACCCTTTTATATATCAAAATGGTTGATATTATTTCTAATGACATTCTTTTGAAAACACTTTTCAAATAAACTTATTCAAATAAGGTATCAATATCTGGACTAAGTCTAACGAAATATATCCGGACTGGGTCAATGGAATATACCTAACGGAATATATGATACCAGAAAGGAGTAGCTGAAATGTTTGCAAGTCATTACAACTATTTTGGGAATACAATCAAAACCATAAATCTAGTATTGGGATTGGATTTCCAACATGATAGGGAACTACTAGAAAGATCAATCTGTATCCATGGCTTACGTCCATGACTCAGACACCGTTATACAACAACAAAAATGGCTAAAAGTGGATGCAATCTGCGAATAACATCCAAGGACTCGGACTTCACACATCCCTGCCATGAGCCCCAGACGTATTTGGTACCTGGGTCTCAGAACATCTAATAACCCAAATCACTACTATCCGAAATGCGAGCATACATCTGACTACGTAGAATCCTATCATAACTGGGGTGTGAGGCTCGCGAGGCTACAATCAATTTCTTCAAAGCCATGTTTTCCCATACAAAACCACGCTTGGATCATAACAGGTTCCACTTTGAATGCCACACTGCCATTACATGTCACACGACAGATTTCTAGAAAAGTATAACTTCCTGAGCTTGTATGTCTCGGGAAAGGGTTTGAAGCTATGAGAAGTTGCCTTCTCTGCCACCAACTGATATACGTTTATAGAAACATCTCAAATGTGATTTAGAATACAATGTTAGACAAACATCGATACAAGTTCGTTCTAGGACTAAACGAAACTGAAGGAACTTTCCTCGGCCATTACTAGGCGAGAAGCCCTTGAAACCTGAGAAATCTCCATCAGAGGAGACCACTGCTATAAATAACTCTATAATGGGGGCCAACTAGAGCATGTTCAACAAGAAGTCTTCGTGCTATGAAGATCCACGATCTTCAATAATCATCAACTTCAATATGCCTTCACTTTCGAACGTATACATTGGTTCGAAGTGGTTTTCGGATAGGAATCATCCAAATCCGACTTCAGTTCCTCCGAAACCAATCATCGCTTTTAAAAAGATGTTAAATTCATATGTGGATATCAATCATCAACCAATTACTTCATCTTCTATTTAATCAATTATCTTTCTTAGACATATTCTTTTCAAGTAATTCCATTTTCTTTTCAATGTATATGGAATCATTAAGCCTCATTTATTAAATAGTTTGGTTTATTTAAACTTTTCATAAATCCTGGAATAATTCCAAATCGTTTTCTCTTTTACTTAGGAAAACCTTTCCAAATCATTCATTAAATCTTAATCAAAGATTTCTTATAATCAAGTTATAACTTTTAAACTTAGGGAAAATATTCTCAAATCATTCATTAAATCTAAATCAAATATTTTCTTATATTCAAGTTATAACTTTTATTCTTAGGGAAAATATTCTCAAATCGTTCATTAAATCTAAATCAAATATTTCTTTCTTAACTTCAAATCGTATCCGTGCAAATCGAAGATTTTCATAATAGAGCACTACTGCCATCTTAAATATGGTAAATTTCACCTCCAAGGACTAGCGACAAGTTTCACCTCTAGAGACTAATGACAAGTTTCACCTCTAGGGACTAATGGCAAGTAACCTTACATCATGAATATCTTTGTCTTTTAACTTGGAAAAAACTTAAATATGATCTTTTTAGAGCATTCGGGCTTTCCTTTCGATCTATTCCACCCCTCGCCTAAGAAGAGAAAGCATAGGCCATGTAAGTTCAGAGCACTGGTTGCTCCATCCCTAACCTTAGTTAAACACTTTGTTTTATCTTCCCAGATTTCACAGGCGGGATAAATGTACTAGTCATCGTTTCCACATACTTAGATTTTCAACTTTATTTTGGAATTGCTTATAAATATTCCAAATTATCTTTCAAAATACTTAAGTATCCTTTTTAAAACATTCACAATTGATTCTGGGAAACGTCGTTACATTTAAACTTATACTCCAAAAGTTATAGAATCCGCGCAGAAAAGTGCCGTAGAAAGTGCTGCAGAAAGTGCTATATAAGCTTATTTGATTTAAATAACTTTTTAAAGTTTGAAAATTCATATTTCCATTCCAAATCTCTTTTAAACCACTTTAATATCAAATTTATTTCATATTTTTAATCATTTAAAAATATCACTCATAAAGAAATCCCATTTTGAATTCCGAACTGCAAAATCGCGATGTTTTTAAAAAATTGTTTTAGACATATTTCAAAATCTACTTAAGGAAATCTTGATTTTCTTCCTTCGTTTGGAAACTATGGATATAATAGATCGAAAAATTCTTATCTCGAAGAATTCCAAGCTATATTTCGCTTTGCACACACATTTAACTTTTACGGCGCGAAATCGCGAACTACCGTTACGCGACGCAGATAGTTTTGACTTATTTTTCAATCTCTTTTCGAATTTGTGGAAAACACATTTAAATGTTTATAAAACATTTCTAAATCAATTTAAACTCATTTTAAACAACATTTCCATCATTTCAAATTCATTTTTCATTTCACATTATAATATTATATTATTATAATACCATTTTTAATCTTTTTAGATATTTTGAAATCATTAAGAGGCTAAATAATTTCCATACACACATTTGTATTGATTTAATTCTAATTTAATTAACTATGGTTATTTACTAATCTTTTCTTTTATCATTTATCAAAAAGTCGTCAACCGTATAATCAATCACATAATCTACCAATTTACAACCAAGTTATCAAACATTTAATCATTCAATATATTTAAACTTTTCAATCATTATACTTGAAATAATTTATGGATTAATTATTAAATATGAGTACCCACCTTTTAACCAAATCGTTCACTTCCTACCAACATTCATATTATCCAACACTTCACTAAATCCTCTTATCTTCACCAAATCTTTTCCGTAGACTTTCCTTTTGATTCCGGCAGCACTTCCTTCTCTTTTTCTCGCTCCGAAGCTTCACAAACTTACTCCTCCTTCTTGATAGTTCGGCCTCATCCTATTCCATCACTTTCTCCATCATTTCTTCACTTCTTAGATGCTAAACCATGTTCTAATGGTATGCCAAGGTCTTTGGCAAAGTTTGGGGGTGTTTGGAGTTGATTTCATATGGTTTTGAAAAAGTTAGTAAGCATTTAGAAGAGAAGAATAAGCCATTAAAGAGAGCTTCAAGGAGAAAGAAGAAGAAGATAGAAATAGTGTGAAATTTGTGAAAGAAGTGGTAGGTATTTATAGAAAAAGAAATAAAGTAGTAAGTTATCAAAATATCCTTTTACTAAATAACCAAAATAACCTTACTTACTTATAAAGTAATCTTATTTTTTCAACACTTAACATCACATCTCAAATCATTTTTATGTCATTTTCACTTAGGTATTAAGTAAAGTAAGTAATAATTTGTTTCTTTGATTTGATGTTTTACTTTGTGCTTTGAAATGACATTTTTGTGCTTACTTTTTCTTAATTGTTTTCTAGAAGTTTCTAACCTTATTTAGCAAAAGTAAACTTGATTAGTGAATTATTTTAAAATTACACTGTTTGAATATATGTTTATATATAAGAAAATAAAGGTGCGACGACGTTGGGACAACTTTTAATCGACAAAGCGTCGTTTTTCAACAAAATGTTTTACGGTCACATTTTGATGTTTTAGTTAAACTATTTATTTATGTAAACCAAATTTAAAAATGAACTTTTTACTTCTTTAAATAAATTAAAACATGTCTCTTTATATTTTAAAGTCATATTTAAATAATATCAAAATCTCTAATTTTACGGTGTATGTAAAACTGACAAAATGATACAAAATTTGGTTATTTTTGTAAAACGATTATTAACATACTTATAAGTATTTTAATATACTTTTATTATCTTTATTAGATGTTTTCAATAAGATTTTTCTTTTTAAATAAACATTTAAACCTATTTGTTTATGCATTTATTTATTTTTAACAAAACTTAACTTTTATTGATTTGTTCTAAAATCCAAATTTATACTTTTTAATTATCAACTACAAGAATAAGTAATTTCTCTATTATTATCTATTATATATAAATTTTTATTTAAGTATTAAACTTTTTTAAATTTAAAACAAACGTAATCTCTCATTTTCGAAGTAGCGAAATTACGGGTCGTTACACACAATCAATCCCTAAGTACCTTTACTTTGTTTTAAATGGTCCTATCATTTAAATTATTCCATTTCAGCTTATTGATTTCACATATCAATGTATAAAGAATCATTGTAGGTTACATATCGAAGTGGGTTCGGGTATTTAGTGATGCCCGACCCCGATCTCTTCGAATTCAATGCCATCTTAACCCAAGTTATTCAAGTGATATACAATTCAACTTTGAATACAGGATATCACTTTTATACATAGCAATTCATCAACGATAGATAACCATACTATCACTGTCCAAACCCAAACATATCATATCACAAAACATTTCATAAGAGATATCAACCTATTCAAGGTATTTAACATCATTCAATCATCATAAGCAAAATTGATCACTTCCAAAATTAATTTAATTTATCTCTAATTAAATTAATTTCTAATCTTTAATCACTTAGATTACCTTTACTTAACAGTAATTAAGTACAAACAATTAATTAATCATCTTTTAATTATCCATCTTAATTAATCACCCTTGACTAATTATCTTTTAATCACAATAAGTAATTAACTCTTAGTTAATTACAAAAAATTAATTAAACTTTACCCATCCAAATTAATTACATTGATTCTTAATTAATTACTCAAATTAATTATCTTATAATCACTTACATTGATTAATTATTTTTTTAATTAATCACACTCCTTAATTAACTTAACCTTAATTAATTTATTTAACTAATCAATCCTTTATTTAATTACACTAAGTAATTAATCCTTAATTACTTCCCTTAAGTAATTAACCTCCATTAATTTACCTTGATTATTAATTAATTTTACCTTTAATTGTTAATTAAATTAATTAACCCTCATCAGATTAATCCTTTAATTACTTACATTAAGTAATTATCCTTAATTACCCCATAGATTTATTAGCCTTAACCATTCTCATTAAATTTAATAAATCTCCTTAATTAATTAATCACATTAATTAATGGTTCTCTAATCACTTAATTAAAGTAATTACTTAAGAATTTATTACTTAACCTTGCTTAATCAATCATTAATTAACTACAAATCATTTAACTAAATAATCATTCCTTGATTACCTTACAAATCAATTAATTAATCTTTAATTACCAGATTAATTACCTCTTAACTATTAATTTGTAATTCTTAATTAATAAAACATAAGTTAACAACATTAATTAATTAATCATTACTTAAAATAGTTTTAAAGGTAATTAGTTTTAAAACTAGATTTTATTAAATTCAAAAAAAAATTGTAAACATAAGATTATACCCCGAGTCAAACCCGTGCTTTCCCGAACCAAAACCTCAGTTTCTCAATATTTTTCCCGAGTTTATTTATTTTTAACACTTGTTAATTTTTTTTTGAAATCTGTTATGTTATAAACACTTCGAACACGAAGACGAATCCGACATAAACCATCCCCTTCCCGAACTTAAACTCGAGTAAAAAAAAAATTCATCGCTCCCAACCCAACCTCATGTGCACCAAAAACCTGATGCACGTGCACCATCATCGGCGACATTTCGACGCCACTGACTACCCTCAACAAGTCATCGATCGGCTTCTCTTTCGATCCCTACACCTAGATTCCATCATATGCTCGAAAATCGAGCTTACCAGCACAAACTAGAACAAACATCTCCGACCTAATCTCGCCTCGACTATGCGACACCGACCACCAGAGATGCCAAGACTCCGCTCGAAGCCTCACCATGAACCTTTGCCTCTTTTCCCCCACGACTGGTGAACTCCGGTGCCCTGTCGATTGTGCAATAACCAACATTTCAACCTTGACCATGAACCTAGCTAAAACCCTACTTCATCGATACCCCGGCGCCACTATAGACTAAAAATTCTAATACCAATTTTTCCGACATCGTCCATCACCAGGCTTGCTTCACCCATGAGCACAACACCCCAAAATCCTCCGATCAACAGAAATCACTTGAAACTCATTTAACGTTCATTTTCCAAATCTCTTGTTTTACAAATCTAAAAATCAATATTTTACTCTTAAAAATCATGGTTTTCGAAGCTTGGAAAGATTATATTCATAAAAAAACAAATTATTTAGCTCGAATTTTTGATATATATTAAGATCCTATCGTTCTTCTTTATTTTTGTTAAATCTAACTTAAATTCTTACCTGGAAATACTTTTAAAACCTATATTTTTGTTATTCCTAATAAACTTTGTTCATATATCAATGTTTAAAATGAATCAGGGAAAAAGATGTTTAAATTTGGATCAGGTTTGAAACTTAGATAATCAGAACGGAGTATTGATTTGTATTCTGATATGCATACCATGAAATCATATATATATATATATATATATATATTATTATGAAATTTATATAAATAAACATTCAAATTACTTATCATACTTATTCCAAGAATTACTGCATGCAACAGATTAAAACTTGGTTTACTCACCTGTAAAAATATGTTTGAATAGAGGAGCAGTTTTACTTTGTAAACACTTGATGTTGAACCTAGATTTGTATTTGTTTGAGATGAGTTGATCTTGGCTGTTGATCAGCGACTTTGATTTGATAATCTTCTGTTTTCAGGTTTGAGCTTATTTGAATCAGATCTAGAGCTTGCCTTATCGTTTAAGTCCTGAGTTGAATCTTTGCTTTTGTTTTAATCTTGAAGTAGTTAAAACTGTAATTGTTTGATTTAATTTCTGGTTTTGATTTTTGTTTACATGCTATTTGTTTTGAAATGTAAAGGTGAATGAAAATGATAGAGAGGAGAGTAAAAATATTATATAATCTCATTTTCTTTTTATTTATTTATTTTAGATATAATTTAAATAGATGACACTTGTTCAAATTCATTACAATTATTACACTTGTATATTTCTATGTTAAATGATTTACATTTGTTAATTTGTGTGTGTTAAAATCTTAACACTTGTCTTAATTTATTTTTAAAATGTTTTTATGAAGCTTTTGTATTTATTTTACTATTTAATAAATAATTTTCTTAATTTATAAAATAATTTTTTAAAGGAAATAATATAAAACAAATCTTATTCTAAAAAATCTTATTCATATATTTTTAAATCCAAAATATTTTAAAATATCTATCTTTTAAAATTCAAATTCAAATCCAAATTCAATTTAAAAATCCAATTTAAAATCAACTCAAATAGAAACAAACACCAATTCAATTTGTAAATGATAATTCTATTTAAAATCTATTTATATATGTATATATAAACAACACATTATTATTATTGTTTGAAAATATCAATTTTGCCAATTTAAATAACTATACTAGAAGGATTATCAAATCAATACTTATTCAGATATATACTTTCATTACCAGAATTATTTATTTAACATATAAATCAGTATTTCTACTAATTAAATCCAGTTAATTTATCAATTACAGATATTCTAAAATTCAGGTTATCAAAATAGGGTATTTGGTGACTTATTTTTATCATCTTATATTATGGAATTTAATTTTAGTAATAATACTATTATGACGCCTCACCTCTATACTCATCCTAATAAAGGATACTATTGAGTAATGCCGTCAGTTAGTATGAAGAATAAGGCTATTGAGGAGTGGTTATATGTGTAATTGCTTTGTGCGAGTACCGATATGTTAGATAGAAGGACATGCATTTCATTTAAAGAGGAAATTTGACATATCAAATACAAACTCAAAGCTACTACACAGTGGCTATATGTTCTCTGGAAACAAATATAAAATAAGCATAACACAAATCAGTCATAGATATTCATATCACTAAGGCGGGAACAGATATGAATATATTAAATAGAAGTGTACATCAAAGTAATGATCATATAAGATCCACTATGTCACAAAAGAATAGGTACAAGTGCAAACCAAAAGAATATGTATACATCAAGGAGTCTCTATCTCGAATGTATAAAAACAAAAACTACTAAGCTAAAGTAGTTAGCCAAAAGTCAAAAGATAGTCCTTGCCAAGAAGTCAAGTGGAAGCACCTATAACACCTTGGTCTGACCCGAGTATTATTATGAAGAAAAATAATAAACGGATCAGTCTAGCTATAAATATCATATAAAATGAGATAGGATAAGAGATATGACAAATATATATGATAACAACAAAAATCATGCAATATCTCAAATTTTTCTTAAACACCAAAAAGAATATCATATCCCTTGGCTTATTCACCAAACCTCAAATATTAACAAAACATATCGATGCAAATTGCAAAAAATGGCGAATCATAAATTCCAGAATTCCATAACGGAAAATCCAGAAAAACATAAAGGGGGAGGTCTATCTCAAACGGGAGCATGAAATCTCACCAAACGTGTATCACAAATGGGTCGCTATCTTATAAATTGAGCCGTAGCTCCTCCAAACAGGGTATAGTCCCCCTTTACGGACTATGAGCCGAAGCTCCTCCAAACAGGGTATAGTAACACTTTTGCAGGCAAAGAGACATCGCACATCGATAGTCTAAATCACCAAAGGATCATCATTGATTGATAAGTGTAAATTACACTAAGCTAGTAAATAAATGAATATAGCTTTATGTCTCATGACCACTGGCTTAACTTAAATATTTATGAACGAAATGTAGATTTCCACTCGAAAATTGTCACAAGATTTCAATCAAAACAAGTCTAAGGATTAATTGATGAAGTAAACACAAGCTTTTCATACCACTTGTTTTGCAAAGTCATTTAATTGGATTTCTCATAAGAATGAGGTAAAGGTATGTATATACTAATAGATTAGAAAAGGTTTTAAAATTGAGCTTTGTATTAAAAATAACTATTTACTACTAGTATAGAAACCTTTGTATTTTAAAAGTGACAAATCACAGAAACGATTGTAAAAACGGTCTATCACCACAAATTCACATTCGGCGACATGAATTAAATCCATGAAAATCGATAACAAATCATCAAATGGATGTACCCAAAAATCCAGAAAAGAAGTCATCAAAGTCGATAATAAATGACAATGACCAACCGGATCAACCAAAAATTGATAAAACGGAAATCCACTCAAAAACAGGCAATTTGGCGGAAATTAACAACATCAGACGTCTGGTGGTTTCCCAGACATCTAAGCTGAAAGTCTGGAAATTTTCTTCCAGGTCACCCAGACAATTGGGAAACAAACTCAAACGTCTAGGCTGTAAGTTTGGAATTTTTATTCCGACTACCCAGATGTCTGAGTGCTTTACCAGACATCTGAGCTGAAGCTCAGGGCAAGATTTTTGCCTAGGCCATTGATGGCCAAATCAACTTAGAAGCAATCGAATGAGCAATGATGGCTAGGGATTTATGCCAAGCGACAACCCATCCCTATAGACTCATCAATACACTCCAAACAACTTGTCCAAACATCCTTAGTAGGATTTTCATAGATTTGGACCTTAAAATACCAAAACTGGAAAATTCACCAAACCAATTCAATTTAAAAGCAAATGGACATGAAATAGATGTTAGGAATTCATACTTAACAACTATCAAAGGTATAGACATAGATATGAGTTCAAGAACTCACCTTTAACTCAAAAAAACAAGGAATGAGAAGCTCTATAACAAAGCAAGACCAATTCCTCTTCATTACACCTCTAGAATCTTCAATTTAATATCAAATGCAAAGATTTTCTAAGTTAGGTTATAGGAGTTTCTGAAAATTAAAGAGAGATTGAGATAGAGAAGATGAAGATGATTACGTAAGCTTCTCTTTGATTTTGGAACTTGAATTTGAATTTCCTAAGAATCTAGGGCTTAGGAATTTTGATTTCCCCCATTTTCCCCCATTTTTCTCTTTAGCTTAAGTTAGGAAATGAGGTGTAGAATGAATGAAGAGTAGAGGAGTTAGGGTATTTGGTAGAGGAGTTTGGGTTCTTTTATTGGGTTAGTGGGCTAGAACACAACCTAAAGCCCAAATGAAAATACCAAAATCCTAATCAACTCCAAACAATATCGTTGTTTATACTCAAACAAGTTGTAAACGTGGTTTTGAATTCAATGGAAGTGGTCTCGAGTCCGGATTCGACTGTTTCAAAAAGTCACATTTCGGACTTCAAATTCAACTAACGATACTATATTTAAATTAAATATTTAAATATATAATCGTAAAATATGCGGGTTGTTATAGGCTCGACTCCTTAAAGAAATTGTGTCCTCGTAATACTTAGGAAGAAACAAAGAGATATAACCACTTTAAAGCATAACAATACAAAAGAAAATTTTGAAGTGAGAAGTTCACTTGAAGGAGCATGCGAGAGTTTAAGTCCGGGTGTGTTCGCTCAATGAATTATCTAGATTTCCAAGAGCAATCCTTAGGTTTGAGGGCCATTGAACATTCACAAGTGGAATATCTTTATTTCGAAGGCGTTTAACCACCATAGCAACGATATGAATAGGATGTTGCTCATAAGTCAAATTAGGTGAAACTTTAATTTCTTCAGTAACACCAGGCCCAAGAATAGAGTCGGAATCTCTAAGGCATTTCCGTAGTTGAGAAACGTGAAGTACATCATCAATAGTGAACAATTGAGCCGGTAATAAAAGACGATAAACCATAGAACCAATGCGTTCGGTAATAGGAGATGGGCCAATATATAGAGTTGCTAATTTTCCCGAATGACTGAAATGCACAACACCCTTGGTGAAACACGAATGAACACCAAATTTCCCATAGAAAATTCTAAATTCCTTCTTTGGTCATCGGCATAGGATTTTTGTCTACTTAGAGCTTCTTTTATCCTATGATGAATAAGGTCAATCTTTACGGTGGAATCAGGAATAAAATCTAGACCTAAATCTAGCTTCTCACCAGCTTCAAGCCAACATGAAGGAGATCGGCATGGCCTCCCGTAAAGTGCCTAGAAAGGTGCCATACCAATACTAGATTGGTAGCTATTATTGTAAGAAAACTCAATATGAGAAATATGATCTTCCCAACTTCCATCAAAATCAAAAACATAAGCACGAAGAAGATCTTCAAGAGTTTGATTCACACTATCTGTTTGTCCATCGGATTGAGGATGATAAGATGTGCTAAAATTATGCTTCGTTCCCAAAGCTTTTTGAAGACCCTTTCAAAATCCACTAGTAAACAATGGATCACGATCACTAACAATAGAAGTAGGGACTCCATGCAATTTAATAATTTCTTTGACATAAAGTTTGGCCAAAAGAGATACGATCTGACTGGACCGAACGGTAATAAAATGGGCGGATTTTGTTAGTCTATCTACGATCATCCATAAACTATCATGACCTGAAGGAGAAAGGGGAAGACCGTCAATAAAGTCCATGGAGATTTAATCCCACTTCCAAACTAGAATGTCCAAAGGTTGTAGTAACCCATCGGGTCTTTGATGCTCGACCTTTACAAGTTGGCAAGTCATGCAACAGTAAACGAAGTTAGCAATATCAAATTTCATTCCATCCCAATAATAAAGTCTCTTTATGTCCGCGTACATTTTACTACTACCGGATGAATGGTAAATTTTGAATGATGAGAATCTTCTAAAATGTCTTTACGAAGACCACTAATATTTGGCACAATAAGTCTACTAAATTTTCGAATATCTCCATGAGCATCAATATCAAAATCTTTCAAACTATCAACATCTCTATCCCTAAAACTTTGGCTAAGATGTGCCAATTTGGGATCATGATTTTGAGCTTCAAGAATGCGGTCTAAAAGAGATGGATGAGCCTCAAGACTATACAAAACAAGAGATGAACATGAATCAGATTCACGATCTTGAATCTCACAAGTGGAAAAAATTATCGAGATCATTCCATTCGGATATCATCATAGAAAAAACCGCTTGTTACTTTCGGCTAAGGGGATCGGCAATACGATTCCCCTTTCCAGGAGTATAAAGAATATCAAGATCATAAGATGCAAGGAATTCAAGCTAACATTGTTGGTGCAAATTAAGTTCCTTTTAAGAAAATAAATACTTCAATGATTGGTGTAGAGAACAAATTTCTTCCCCAAAAGATAATGTTGCCAAATTCTAAGGGCGAAAACAATGGCTGCGAGCTCTAAATCATGAGTGGCATATCTAGTCTCGATAGGCTTTAATTGCCTAGAAGCATAAGCGATAACACGTTCCCTTTACATGAGAACGAATCCTAAACCGATACGACTAACATCGATATTAACAGTGAAGTCTTGGTTCCCTTTGGGTATCACAGGAATAGGAGCATCGGAAAAGAGTTCTTTTAATTTCTGAAAGGGCGCTTCACATATATTTGACCAAATGCACTTAACTCCCTTCTTTGTCAAACTAGTAAGTGGTACAGAAATTTTTGAAAAGTCTTTTATGAATCGATGATAATAGCCCGCTAATCCAAGAAAGCTACGAATTTCCGTCACACTCTCCGGTGTCTTCCAATTCTGAATCGCTTCAATCTTTGAAGGATCCACGGAAATTCCAAATTCAGAAATAATAAGTCCCTAAAATTTCACATGGGATTGCCAAAAGTAGTACTTAGAAATTTTTTCTTTCAATTGATTGCTCGTAAGAGTTTCCAACACAATCCGAAGATGTTTTTCATGCTCTTCCTCGGTTTTAGAATAAATAAGAATATCATCTGTAAAAATGAGAACTAATCGATCGAGAAAGTCTTTGAAAACTTGGCCCTAAGTTCGACGAAATAAGCTGGAGCATTCGTTAAACCAAATGACATAAAAAGCCATTCATAAGATCCTTAACGAGTATGGAATGATGTCAAAGGAATGCTATCCTCTGCACTACGAAGCTGATGAAAACCGGTTGCTAAGTCTAACTGTGAAAAGACTCTAGCACCACTAAGTTGATCGAATAGATCATTAATTCGAGGTAAGGGATATTTATTCTTGATGGTGAGATCATTAAGCTTGCGATAGTCAACATAAAGCCTAAGTGTACCATCGGATTTCTTCACAACAATAGCCGAAGCTTCCCAAGGAGAGGAACTGTAACGAATAAATTGTTTTGCTTCCAATTCAGATAATTAATTATGCATCTCCTCATTTTCCTTATTGAACATACAATAAGGAAGACAAGCGATAAGTAGAGCTCCAGGGAGTAGATTAATTCTGAACTCAATTTCTCGCTTCGGGGGTGATCCTAAGATGGGCTTAAATATATCAGGAAATTCACGAACAACATGAACGAGGGAATGGCATCTTCCTCATCATCATTATCGTCATCATATGGATTTGTAGAAAATAAGGATGCTACCGAATTGGAATCTAAATCTTTAAGAACAACAGAAATCTTCTTAACAGATTAAGGATGTCGAAGATGGATTGTCCTCTGGGGACATAGGATGTAGGCTTCATAACGATTAAGCTAATCCATTCCTAAAATCATTCTGAAACCTAAGTAGCGCATAACATGCAAATCGGTGGAAAGCATAATTACATAAAATAATCTCAACATCTTTACGAAGTAAACTGAGTGTTATGGATCCACCAATCAGATTCACAATTCTCAGTGAAGTCATCAAGCACATAAAATTTAAAGAAAAAGTATCAACAAGCTCTTTTGATATAGAAGAGTGGTATGCACCCGTATCAAAAAGAACTCAAATGAGACGATCATGGAACACAATAATGCCATCAAGGAAAGAATGAGAAATACCTTGACCAAGAGAAGTGCTACTAGGGACTTGCACAATATTCAACTTTCCCTCTTTCTTGCTTTGTAGTTTGGGACATGTAGATATATAATGATCCGAACTTTTGCAATAGTGGCAAGAAATAGGCCTTGGACACCTATTTATATAGTGGTCCTTAGAACCGCAATTGTAACATTCTCCACAATTAGGGATTGGAGTCTTTGCTACCGCAGTTGCTTGCTTTACTTTCTTGTTGGGATTAGGGCTTTTGAACGTAATAAAGGGTTGCCTCTTCTTGTCGCTATTGAAGTTATGTTTGGCACTCCTAACTTCAATATCACTTTCTTTATCGACCTCTTCAAGTCGAAGAGCGATGTCAACAAGCTGATCGAAAGAAACGTTTAGTTTCAGAAGTAAAGCCTTTTTGAGTTTCTTATTCAAACCATAAATAAACCTCTGATTTTTCTTCAATGGGGCATTAATATACTCGATCCCATATTTAGAGTGGGATTTAAAAGATGCGACATAATTTGTCATAGAAGATTCACTTTGAACAAGGTCAATAAAGCGTTAGCTAAAGTTACTTTTTCAACTTATGGGATAAACTTTAACTCGAACCTTTCCTGGAATTACTCCCAAGTAAGATCTACTTCAACAATTTCAGAAACCAAAATCTCATACCAATCTAATGCTCTCTCCTAGAGCGTGCTAGAAGCCACTAGGACTCAATGTAGATCTATAAGATTCATGCAAGAAAAATGCGGTCGCACGATCTAAGCCAAGCTTGGACTTCTATAACGCTTCCGAAACCCTTGAATGGCTTTCCAGCTAAATTGATATAATCAATGCACAGGCATGAAAACTTGGATTTAGGATGAGTAGGCACAAAATGGGTCCGGCAGCTTGGGCATTCTTTACAAGATCCAAAAGCTATTAGGCAGACATGAGTACGCCATCCTGAGGAGTAGCACTAGATTGACCGGTGCTGCGATGGCCTGGTTTAACCATTTCTCTTCTTTAAGAAAGAAAGAAAAATGAGAAAAAAGTTATTCTTAGAATGAATATCAAACAAATTTGATTGATAAAACAAGGTATCATAAAAGAAAATAGGATAGAATGAGTCCTAAGACTCGAATTAAACCCTAAGGTACGATTCCAAAGAGAGACTTAGGACAATGATCCTTGCTAGATTATTCTACATTGTTTCGAAGTTTGGCTCCGATACCAAGCTGTGATGCCCTACCTCTATACTCAAACTAAGCAAGGACACTACTGGGTAATGCCATCAGTTAGTACGAAGAATAAGGTTGTTGAAGAGCGACCATCTGTGTAATTGCTTTGTACGAGTACCGATATGTCAGATAGAAGGACATGCATTTCATTTCGAGAGGAAGTCTGACATACCAAATACAAAATCAAAGCTACTACACAGTGGCTATGTGGTCTTCGGAAAAAAATAAAATAAGCATAACATAAATCAATCATAATTATTCATATCACTAAGGCGAGAACAGATATGAATATATCAAATAGAAGTGTACATCAAAGTTGTGGTCATACAAGATCCACTATATCAAAAAAGAATAGGTACAAGTGCAAGCCAAAAGAATGTGTATACATCAAGGAGTCCCTATCTCGAATGTATAAGAATAAAAACTACTAATCTAAAGTAATTAGCCAAAGTCAGAAGATTGTCCCTACTAAGAAGTCAAGTGGAAGCACCAGTAACACCTCGGTCTGACCCGAGTATTATTTAAGACGAAAAATAATAAACGGATCAGCCTTGCTATAAATATCACATAAAATGAGATAGGATAAGGGATATGACAAATATATATGATAACGACAAAAACCATACAATATCTCAAATTTTCCTCAAATGCCAAAAAGAATATCACATCCTTTAGCTTATTCACCAAACCTCAAATATTGACAAAACAGTCAATGCAAATCGCAAGAATTGGTGAATCATAAATTCCTAAAATCCATAATAGAAAATCCAGAAAAACATAAAAGGGGGGACGCCTATCTCAAAGGGAGCATGAAAACTCGCCAACATGTGTATCACAAATGGGCCGCTATCCCATAAATTGAGCCGGAGGTCCTCCAAATAGGGTATGATCTTCCTTTGTGGACTATGAGCCGAAGCTCCTCTTATGACCCGAAACTCCTCCAAATAGGGTATAGTCCCCCTTTCGCGGGCAAAGAGACATCTCACATCGCTAGTCTAAATCACCTAAGGATCATTATTGATCGTTAAGTGTAAATTACATTAAGCTTGTAAATAAATGAGTTTAGCTTCATGTCCCATAACCACTAGCTTAACTTAAATATTTACGAACAAATTATAGATTTCCACTCAAAAATTGTCCCAAGATTTCAATCGAACAAGTTTAAGAATTAACCGAAGAAGTAAATGCAAGCATTTCATACCACTTATTTTGCTAAATTGTTTAATTGGATTTCTAAAGGTTTGTATATACTATAGATTAGAAAACGGTTTTAAAATAGAGCTTTATATTAAAAATAACTATTTACTACTAGTATCGAAACCTTTGTATTTTAAAAGTGACAAATCATAGAAACGTTTGTAAAAACATTCTATCATCAAAAATTCACATTCGACGACGTGAATTAAATCCATGAAAATAAATATCAAATCCATCAAATGGATATTCCCAAAAATCTAGAAAAGAAGTCATCAAATTCGATAATTAATAACAACGACCAACGGATCAACCAAAAAATTGATAAAATGGAAATCCACTCAAAAATAGGCAATTTGGCTGAAATTAACAGCATCAGACGTCTGGTGGTTTCTCGGACGTCTGAGCTGAAGGCCTGGAAATTTTCTTCCAGAATGCCCATATGTCTGGGGAACAAACTCAAATGTCTGAGCTGTAAGCGATGATGGCTAGGAATATATGCCAAGTGACAACCCAACCCTATAGACTCATCAATACACTCCAAACAACATGTCCAAACATCCTTAGTAGGATTTCCATAGATTTTGACCCTATAATACCAAAATTGAAAATTTCACCGAACCAATTCAATTCAAAAGCAAATGGGCATGAAATAGATGTTAGGAATTCATACCTAACAAGTATCAAAGGCATAGACATAGATGTGAGTTCAAGAACTCACCATTAACTCAAAAAAACATGGAATGATAAGCTTTAAAATAATGCAAGACCCATTTCTCTTTATTACACCTCTAGAATCTTCAATCTATTATCAAATGCAAAGATTTCCTAAGTTAGTTATAGGAATTTTTGAAAATTGAAGAGAGATTGAGATGGAGAAGATGAAGAGGATGCTTACTAATGCTTTTCTTTGATTTTGGAACTAGAATTTGAATTTCCTAAGAATCTATGGCTTAGGAATTTTGATTTCCCCTATTTTTCTCTTTAGCTTGAGTGTTAGGAAATGAGGAGTAGAATGAATGAAGAGTAGAGGAGTTAGGGTATTTGGTAGAGGAGTTTTGGTTCTCTTATTGGGTTAATGGGCTAGAACACAACCTAAAGCCCAAATGAAAATACCAAAATCCTAATCAGCTCCAAACATATCGACGCTTATACTCAAACAAGTTGTAAACATCGTTTTGAACTCAATGAGTGGTCTCAAGTCCGGATTCGACTGCTTATAAATAGTCACATTTCGGACTTAAAATTCAACCAACGATACTATATTTAAATATATAATCATAAAATATGCAGGTTGTTACGACAATAATTGTTTCCACTGCGTTATAATTATTATTGTAATTATTTTTTAGTTTTTGTCTTGTGAATCTTAGTCTCTACTAGTTTTAGTTATACCTACAATGCACCATGCCTTTTAGTTTGTCCTTTTGGGTATACTAAAGGGCGTGGGGTTGTTACATTTGGTATTAAAGAGAGGTTACAGGATTCCTAAAAATTTATTTTAACAGTAAAGTATTTTTTCCAAAACACCTTGTTTTAAAAGTATTTTTTCAAGGAACTCTTAGAAATAGTTTTCAAGTATAAAAGAGTTTTTATAAAAATCCCCTTAAAGGTCCAGTTCAATCGTTTTTCGATTCTTTCAAGCCTAAGCTTTCTTTTCTTTGCATAGTATGGCTGACTGGCTCCATAGAGTTACAGTACCAGAGGTGCAAGGGCAAGTTGCCAATACAACACCGGTAGGTGGAAATCCCTTTAACCCACCTACATCAGCCAACTTTTCTAATGACTTCTCTAGTATAGGAGACAGAACATTTTCTGGCATAAACGATTTAGAGAAGACGCGAGCTAGGTTAGAGGATATGGACCGAAGGTTTAGGCGGTTAGGTTTTGAGGATCGATAAAGAGTTCATCCTACATCTTGGAAACTAAAAGGAGAGCTTAAAGAAGTTCCCAGATTAGAAAACTCTAAAAAACCATGGTGGAAGGAGGATAAGGACACAAGGAAAGGAGGAGGACCTCAAAAGTGGATCAAGAAGGAAGTGAGAAATGTCATAGTTGAGGATTAGTTGGCATTTCACGAAGGAGTATAAGAACAAAATGATGAAGGGGAGGTGTTTCAACTATGGGTAGCCTAATCATCTTAGTAGAGCTTGTCCTTAGAGGATGAGGCAGAAAGCAAGCGAGCACAAGTACAGGCTTCGGATGCAGCACCTTATAGTAGTGGACCAGAGAGAGGTGGGAAAATCACAGTAGAAGTTTTGATTTCTATTGCTGATTTTTTCCATTTAGACTCTTTTCGATTCTGGAGCATCACATTCTTTTATCTCTAGTAGATCTTTTACACTTAGACATCTCTTTAGTAGTAGATCCCATTTTGTTTCAAACCCCATTAGAGGATCGGCATATTTATCCATGGTCTGTAGGGGTTTGAAAATTTGTATACTAGGCGTAGAATTTGATAGTGATGCCTATGTATGGGATTTTCGAGGTATGGGATGAATTGGGAATGGATGGGGTATCCACTTGTGAAGCGATATTGGACTGCAAAAGGAGAGTCGTTAGATTAGAGACATGCAGTGGGAGGACTCTTGAGGTCTCTTCTGACCTATAAGGGTCAGTCATGTTGAGCTTCCTTTATTCCTTTGATCCATCAATAGGAAAGCTAGATTCTGTTCCAGTCATCAAAGATGTTTCAGACATTTTAAGGAGGTTCTGCGTATACTTTGTGTTCATCAATTGAGCGCAAAGTTTTAAAGTGTCACTTTTGGCGTATGGTAGTGTGTTTCTTGGGGCATACAGAAGGTCAACATATGGAAAGAAATTGAGAAATGGTTTTGTACATTTAGGCTCGGATTGTGAAAATCCAAAGAGTGATAGGCTAAGGATTGTACAATAAGCTCAATTGATAATAAAAGAAGAAGACCCATTTGTAGATAATTGCAAATATTATAATTGTTTCATATAAATGGATTTATCGGTAACGCCTCAGAATAAATATAAGTATATAAGAGGAATAAGAATAAAATACTTTAGTTTAGGTATGGTACTCCTAAGGTAGTAAGAATGAAAACCCACTTTATGTCAGGGAACGGTTTAAATTAGAAAGCTGATAATATAGTTGATAGAACTGAAAATATTCATTGTCTTTTAGAAAATGAACATGGGTTTTTGAAAATTGGTATGAAATTTAAAATGATTTTTATATGATATAAATTTTATTGAAAAGATGAAATTCTTTTTTGAAGAATTATAGAGCGTATATAGCTCACTATTTTCTTTGAAAGTAAAAAAATATATTTAAACATAAAAACCTAAAAAGTACTAAGTATCGGAAATGCAGATCACAAGATTTATTGTTGTAATGGATGTTTTCGTGAAAAAAAGGGAGCATAGAGTATAATGCCGTCGTTATAGTAGGTAACTCTCAAAGAAAATGTTTTTACTTAAAATGTGAGGTTTATTATATTTATTTTTAATTAAATTCATACATTAGTATTTTTTTAGGTTGCAGTAATAATGTTTCGCAACATCGGTTTTAAACCCAAATAAAAATGAATTTTAAAAAGATAATTTCTAATAGTAAAAATAAAAGTGATTTGTATAATACAGCTATTATAAGGAAATGTTTTTGGCTATGGATACAATAAAGTAGTTTTGGAGGTGAGTTTTTCTGAAAAGAAAAGAGTAAGTTAGATATTAGAAGATGTTTGTCATAAGAGAATGTAAATTACTTTGATCTATTGGAATGAAAAGAACAATGGTATAATTTTTTATGAAACCAGTAAAATGTTTTGTGCGAGTTACAGGGAATGCATAGAAGCGATACATAAGGCATGGGAGCACCATATTTTGTATAGCCTGTTTTGAAAAATATAAAATAAGTTTCTTGTAATTTACATAAACACGAAGTCCCCTTTTAAAAGGTTCATAAAAGATTTTAGCATTAATAATTTCTCATAGGAGAAAGTAGTTCCAATACATTAAGGTATGAGACCATTAGGTGTAATAAGAAGATGTTTTGAAAACACATAAGGATAATTTAAAGATATTTTAAAAGGAAATGTTTTGGTGGAAAAGTAAATAAGTTTTTGAAATGAAAAACTTAATAAAAGTAGAATTTGAAAATTCAAAATTTATAGAAAATTGATAAGGTCATTAAAAGAAAGTGTGGAATAAGTTTTGGACTTAGAATTCGAAAGTTTTTCCCTCTAGGATTGGAAAATAATGTAAATTCAAAATGATGTAAGGATGTAAATCTATAAACGTAAAATGTTAAGCAACCGAGTTTTTTTAAATTTAAGAAGAACTTAAAGATAATAGTTTTAAGGACAAATATTTTGGGATTTGATGTTTTAAAAATTTAAGCCTTAGTTTTTTATTAAATAAATTGATAAATACCAAACCTAGCTCCTAAAAGTGGAATAGATAGGAATCATTCCCTAAAGAGTGACTGAATAGGTGTAAGGCTATAAAGGAGACAACAGTAATTACTTTTGGAAGTAATAATAGAGTCTCCCGCAAAGCATATATGGCACTAGTCAGAACCTATGAATGTTGATTCATGTGAGCAGGCTAAAGAAGAACAGTAAAGTGAAATTAGTTAGACTGTAAGGCACACATGCTTGAGGATGTGTATTTTTGATTTTGAAGGAACTTGGGAAAAGCATCTTCCTTTAGTGGAGTTCTCACATGATAGTAGTTTTCAAGCTACCATTAGGTGGCACCTTTCGAAGCTCTTTTTGGAAGACCACACAAGTTGCTTTCATGTTGGATAGAGTCTACAGAGATTAAAAAGACTTCGAAGAAGACTAAATTTGATTTGGAGAAAATTCGTATCTCATATCCGCATTTCTTTGATAGTAATTTTTCGAATTTCATATTTTCCGTCTTTAGTTTTGAATAGGTTCTTTCCTTTATTATCCTTTGGGAGGGTGGAACTTAGGAGTTAACCTATGGATGGTAGGATTTGATGTAAATATGTTATTAAAACATATTATGGATGATGTATGCAAGTGGTTGCAAGTGTTTGTTAGTGGATGCCTATTGGACGCATATACTTTCACTAGGCACTATTATCTCTTAGGGAACAACCTAACTAGGACACTATAGCATATGCATATGGATGTGTGCGCATTTGCATTTTTATTTTTCATGGTTGCTATAAATGGATGTTTATCACATGGTTGTTTCATTTGGATGATGTTTGTAGCACGCATATAGAACTATATGTTATCGTTAGGAATTTTTGCATTCATTTGGATATATAGCACAAACATGATTACATAAAAGAAGGTCAGCTGAATCAGTGACCGTCTAATCTTTTGCACTAGTTAGGGACATAAACACTACACTAATCGTTTATTTATCATAAATTGCATTAGAAAAACTTAAGGACAATGGATGAATGGATCATGATTGAGTAGTTGGTTGTAGAACTTGGATGAAAACATTTAGGTCATTCTTTTATCCTTACAAATTTCGAGGATGAAATCCCTTAAGGAGAGGAGAATGTAACAACCCGAAATTTAACCCGTAATAGTTAATTCTTTAATTAATAAAATGGTAAAATAAATTTGTTAAATTATAAGAATTAAGCCATGAGAGTTGCACCATTGCATCCATGGTAATTTTCTGGTCAATTTCCATACATAGAACGTCCAAATCTGAGCTAATATGAGAAGTTACAAATTAAACAAGAAAAACAAATATATATATATATATATATATATGTATGTGTGTATATATATGTATATATGTGTATATGTATATATCGGGCTAGGTCGATGTAGCGGTTGACCTAACCAGGCCCTAGGTCGACCGGCCGGTGGACCTAGGGGGAGGGGCGGTCAATCGCCCGGTCCACTTGCCTACAAGTTTGGAACGAAGAAATTTTTCTTTATTCCAAAGCATTCGTACACGTATTTTTGCATTCTTTCGAATCATCTGGTCCCTTCGTGCTTCCATCCAACGGCTCCTATTCAACCTATGACATGGATGCATCCTATTCAATCTCCAAATCCAATGGTCTGAGATCCACTTCTACCCTTATAAATAAGACCCTAGACCTAACAATTTTTCTCATTCTAGATATTCTCCGCTTGAGTTCACCTTTTCAGGAAGGGGCCTAAAAGGAATAATTTTTCAAGAAGAGAATCTTTTTAATAAAAATATTTAATACCCTCAAGTGGATCCTGGAAGACCTAAAGGGAAGTGCTTAGGACCATGGGTGAGTGATTGTAATTATTTTAGATTTCTTTAAGTAATTTAAAATAATAGGGTTTCTAATAGTTGTAGTTTTACTACTATTTTTGGAATAACACTTTTAATAGTTTATTTATAGTTTTTAGAATTATTTTTAGTCTTTACTTCTTTTAGCTATTATTTTCAGCCAATTTTAGTTTATTTCTGTTTGTTATAGTTCTTTCATTTATTTACAGTATTTTAATTTATTTACTATTATTTATGCGTTATTTACATCTTTTTCCTACGCTTTGGTTTTTCTTCTATTTTTAGTTTTCTTTTATTTCTCCTTCTTCTTCGCATATGGAAGATAAGATGTAAATTGTAAAGACTGTAATAAAAATGCAATTAAGACTAAAATTGAGCCTAATTATGATATTGATGTTTGAATTGGACTAATTAAAGATAAGTGGCCTAGTTATAACTTAGAATTATAACTAAAAAGAGTAAAAGATGAAAGAAGCTTATTTTCACACTTAGACCCTGGGTTAAGTAATAAGCATGATTACAACGTATGTTCTAATAAGAAAACAGAACAGAATGAGGCTTATTTTAAGACTTAGGATAACTTAATTAGCACAGATAGTAAGAATAATAACAACGCCTTTTTTAAAATAATTTACCTAAGTTAATAAGCAAAGACGAATGTATGATCCGTCCCGACAGCATTTCCCTTATGCTGTTTAGGGTAGATAGGTGGTCAATAGTTAAAAGAAAAGATCCATATCGACAACATTTCCTTATGATGTTTAGGGTAGATAGGGGGTCAATAGTGAAAAGAAAAGATCCGTACCGACAGCATTTGCCTTATGCTTTAGGGTAGGTAGGTGGTCAACAGTTAAAAATAGAAGATCCATACCGGCAACATTTCCCTTATGCTGTTTAGGGTAGATAGTGGTCAATAGTTAAAAGAAAAGATCTGTACCGGCAGCATTTCCGTTATTCTATTTAGGGTAGATAGGTGGTCAAATGTTAAAAGAAAAGATCTGCACCGGCAGTATTTCCCTTATGCTGTTTAGGGTAGATAGGTGGTCAATGGTTAGAAGAAAAGATCCGTACAGGCAGCATTTCCCTTATGCTATTTAGGGTAGATAGATGGTCAATGGTTAAAAGATATTAGCATTTCCCTTATGCTATTTAGGGTAGATAGGTGGTCAATAGTTAAAAGAAAAGATTCGTATCGGCGACATTTGCCTAATGCTGTTTAGGGTAGATAGGTGGTCAATAGTGAAAAGAAAAGATCCATACCGACAGCATTTTCCTTATGCTTTAGGGTAGATAGGTGGTCAATAGTTAAAAGTAGAAGATTCGTTCCGGCAACATTTCCCTTATGTTGTTTAAGGTAGATAAGTAGTCAATAGTTAAAAGAAAAGATCCGTAGTGGCATCATTTCCGTTATGCTGTTTAGGGTAGATAGATGGTCAACTATTAAAAGAAAAGATCAGTACTGGCAGCATTTCTCTTATGCTGTTTAAGGCAGATAGGTAGTCAACGGTTAAAAGAAAAGATTCGTACAGGTAGTATTTCTCTTATGCTGTTTAGAGTAGATAGGTGGTCAACAGTTAAAAGAAAAGATCCGTGCCGACAGCATTTCCCTTATATTGTTAACTTAAAAAGTTAATTGAATAATATGGTGACTTATTTAAGTATTATGGTGATCGTTATGCCTCCTTCAATTTTAAAAATAATAAAAAAATGTTTTGGAAGTTATTTAAGAATAATTATTGTTTATTAACAATACTTAAAAGTATCAATTATTTATCGATAAGTTTTAAAGATAATTTATAATTGTCTTAAATAATGATTTTAAAATTAATTATTTTACTAATTGATTTTTAAAATTTATTTCTTAATGTTATTTAAGAATGGTTAATTACTATTTAAAAGTTATTTAGTTATGGTTTAGAAATGTTTAATTTTATTTTAATTAAATATTTATATGATTTAACAATACTTAAATTTTTAATTAAAATTAATTAATTATATTGATTTAAGTTATTTAATTGTTTTTAAAGAATAATTAACTTTTATATTAGTATTAGTTTAAGGTTAACTAATTACTGTTTTAATAGCATTTAAAAGTTAATTAATTATTATCTTGATCCTATTTTGAAGTTAACTTATATAACAATAATGTTTTAAAATTAATTTAATATATTATTAATGAGATTCCAAAGTTATTATTTTAAAAGGGGTTTAAAAATGAATGGAATAGAGGGATTTTGAATGATAACTTATTACTTTAAATAAGGTATGGTTTATCAAGATGACTTTATGCACTTGCAGAGTCTATTAACAAGTTATTGAAATATGGGAAGAGTTTTATAAATGGTTTGGATATTTATAATAAAATTATTAATGAGTTAAAGATCCGAGAAGGGGAAATTTTGTAAACGGGGTTTGGGATTTATTTAAGAATGTTTTATAAAGAGATTCTATTTTGGGGTTCTCCATTATGTGATATTTGGGTTTGATCATTTAAAATATGATTTCAAAATTAGAAAATCATTCTAAGTGTTGATGAATATAATTTCGAAATTTTAAAAGAGAAGTGGTTTGGAAATATACTTATACCATTGAAACAAGTATATGATTATATTTTCCTAAGCGTCGGAAATATAACAGTTAGTGAGTATACTGATCCTGTTGGGATAAGTATATGGGATTGATTTCCAAGTATATTGAAATGTGATTTTAAATTAATAGAGATTAATTTATGAGGCTTAGTGATCTTTGTGGAAAAAGTAATCTTTGATTTTGAATGGTTTTTTATTTGATAGTTAAATAACCGACTATCAAATCTGTACCAAATGTAACTTTGGAAATATCTAGGAGAAACACAGGAATTATATGATACAGTTACCATTGGTGGTGCTATACTGTACATATAAACTCATTTCGTTCTTCTAAGACAATGATAAGGAAATCCGTCCACTAATGGTTAGGAGGTGAACTCCACTCTTGTCATTTGTTTGTTTATTTCCATAAGAACCGGGGTTGAGTTTACCAGAAATTATCGAACGTTGTTTCAAAAAGACCGAGGTCAGATATATTATCCGTAAACCACATCGATCGAAAAATTTGTGTGGAAGAGATGACATCGGGAAGAGCAGGGTATCGAATATAGAGATCTGAAGTGCAAGGTCTGATCACTACTAATCCTGAGGATGATTCCAAAATAGATGTAGTAGGAATAGTGCCTTCGATTTTATTCAGAACCAGAACGGACTTGTATGGATGAGTGTTATTAGGACATTGTCATTGGAGGGCAATGAGCGTTCTAAGTGTGAAATTCTTGAAAGGTAAACGTAGCCTCAAGCCTCATCATCCGGGATGACTGAAAATTAGGGGAAATGCAGCAAAGCTAAGTGGGTCGCACCTGTTAGGTTATGTTGTCACCCTTCTAGATGCATCTACATATTTATGGATTGGTTATGCATGAGATCACGATAGAAAGCGTTACAAAGCAACCGGGTTGACGAAATATTCGGTACTATCCAATAAGCGGTAGATCAGTCTTGTGTTGGCAGGGATCGATAAGTTCGATCTCGGTACATTTTCTAGACGTGTACCGTCATAGGTGGTACCTCAGTGCCTAGTCATTGAATGGAATCCATTCTCCAATTAGCGTCGTAAGGTTTTGATTGTGCCCAACTATGTTGAAATGTGAGATGCAGGCATTTTAGATATTTTCATATTTTACTACCTCTAGACATTATTATAATATTACTAGATTTTCTATTATAAAAGGTTTTGGTTATCGTAAGGTAAAAACCTATCTGTGTTTATGTGCAGCGTGGTCTTAGAAGATACCTTTGTTTTTAAAGGATTTTAAAATGTTATAACAAATAAATTTCCTTGTGATTTAAGTTCTCATGCCAGTTTTACCAGACTGACCTGTGCGTTGTTTTCCTAAATGCTCGAGTCAGACCGAGCATATTTCCAAGTTAGATGGATATTCAGAGCTTCAGGAGAGGAGTTAGAGGCTCAAAAATGTATTCACGTAGATGTTTATATTTCCATTGCATACCTTATTGTATATTATTCAGCAGCTGCAAGGACAGACGTTATAATTGTCCATGCTGAAATAGGTTAGTGTACTCCGATTGATGTCTGTATATATTATATTACAATTTTGTTTTTGTCTAAAGACTTGTTATATATTATAGATTATCCGTTCCCCTGTGAGATTCTGTGTTGCTTAGTTACTTCTTGCCTTTCTTCTTCTTTCTTTTCCCTAACTATCCGCCTTTCCTTCCATATTGAGTTGGACATGTGTGGTTTATTGTTAGCTTAAACTATACGTGAAAGAGGATCGTTACAACGTGGTATCAAAGTAGAAGGTTAAGCAAGAACCTTGGCTTTGGTGGGTAGAACTCATTGTAGATGGGGTTAGTAATAGTCCAGAATGAGCAACTCATTAGAAACATGATTAGTAATATCCTAGAATGAGTTTAAATGTATATATATGAGAGCGCGTTTGTTATTTTTTATAAAAATGTTTTGTATTGTGTTGTTTGATTTGTTGAGTGGGTTAATAATTCTAGTCGGTGTGTTTGGCCAACGTTATCGATTGGAATTTCCTAAACACCCGAACAAGACCAATTGACACAATATTCTTTTAAAAATAGGTAAACGAAATAATTTTACCCAGAAATATATTTCATATATATACAAGAATAATTTTTCATAGAAAATTAAAATAGTTATTTTTGATTATGCTTGATTATTAGGAATTGATAGCGTTCCATCATTATTGTCTAGGATTTGAACGGTCATGCTCGTCCATTTCTGAGCATTGAACATTATCCATAAAATCAATCTTAAATCTTCCTTTTTGAAACCTTAATCGGATAGGTAGGAATTTTGGGAACAATGAAATAAACACCTTATGAATTGAATTTCACAATTTGAACATAAGGCATTCATTGATAATGTTAAGTTCAAATTTGATTTCTAAGGGTATTTATTTAACAAGGAGAATTTGAATATTCTAAATGGATATTTTAGAAATTTAAAATTGATTTGATTAAGTTTAGATAAATATTGTTTTATTAAAGAAAATTTGGAATACTTTGAAATAATATTTGGGAATGATTGAAATAAAGGTTGTATGTGATTAATTGGGGTTTTTTAAGAGGAGTTATCAAAAAAGGAGTTATTAAAAGAAAACTTAAATATTTCTTAAATAATACTTGAAAGAATGACTTATATTAAGAAAGCTAGAATATTTAAAAAAAAATAAGGAATGATTTCCTTTAAAAGGGAATAAATTATAAAATTGATTTATACAAACGTATTTACAAATAAAAAGGGATCCGAGAGTTTAAATTCCAATAGTTTTGATAAAATAGCCTTCATGGTTTGCAGGTTAATAATAGTAATTGAAAATATCCTTGGGATAAAAACGTTCTAAGTAGGGAATTGCTACCATTTGGACCTTGCTATATAAATGTTTTGATAAAATAAAATTTTGATTCGATTCCAAAGGCACGGTTTGATTTTCTATAAAGTAAATAGGTATATTACTGTTTCAATTTATTTTGGAGAAAAGAAATAATAGATTATTTGAGGTAGTTTGGAATATGAATGATGTTGGAAATGGTAATAATTGTTTATTAAATTAAAGTATAAATTCTTGAGAATTTAAAAATAAAGGGATATTCCTTTGGAGTTGGTTTGGGAGGCGAGTCCTAGTTTGTTTTATGGTAATCAGAATAATCTTCTAAGTGACGACTGGGTGTTATTGTGCACTTAGTAAATTATTCTCTTTGTCATTGTACGGTCGGAATGAGTTAAAAATATGAGCGAATCCAAATTAAATTGGAATTGGATATTTTGGTGGAATATTTCGCTGGAAATACATTTATGTTATTGGTTCAAAATGGGCTTAAAAAAAGAAGTAGTTTTAAGTTAACTAGTTCGAGTAGCTCAAAAATAACTAAAATTGGTTAAGAGATACGTTCAGATGGTAAACGTTTCTCTTGAGTATTTTCCTTCTAAAAGGAAATGTATGATTCTGTTTACTAGTTCCTAGTACAAGGTACACTTTTGGGGTTGCTCGGGCTATATATATATATTTGTTATGGATTAAAATATATAAAAAATCATTTCAAAAGTTTCTTTGAAATAAATATCCAAGTATTTGACCCTTAAGTTTCCAAAAATAAGGCATCATTTCAAAAAGGTATTTGAAAAGAAACCTCTTGTTTAAAATTCTTATATGAAATTAAGGTTTGAATTTAATAGTTGTGTATACCTTTGTAATGTGGTAGAATGTTTTATATGTTTTACAAATCCAATGAAATAATATGAATTATTATTCATAAATATGGAAATGGAATTGGTACAAGGGATAACTAATTTAAATAAGTACGTGGAATAGATGTAGATCATTTCTTTTCCATATAGTTTTGATTTAATATTTGAGTACAAGGCTTTGAGGTATTTCACACCGTTCCGAATAAGAATCTATTACTCGATTTTTGACGGTGAACACTTGATGCGGGTTCTTGATATGGATCCAAGATTTTCTATCATACCTACAGCTATGTAAGAGGAGTAGAGGTTCCTAATCAAAGAGCACGATCAGAGTCTGCATTAGTAAATCGAGCGAACGATACTGGCTCGGAAGAGGAGTCATGTATTCGAGTAGGGATCGAATCAGATTCTGTATATGAATGATCTATGGACATCATGTGGGCTTAAGAATAGTACTGAGTATTCTTATGCTAGAATTTTGGGGTCGAAATTATTTTTAAAGTGGGAAGGGTGTAATGACCTGCATTTTCGGGCCTTCAAAATTTGAATAATCAATTTATTTAAATATATGGATTTGATTAAATTATTATAAAATCTATGTTTCAAATTAAGACCAGATTTTCATTGATGTATTTTTAATTTAATTTAAATATTTTTTTCAAAAAGTTCTAATTTGAAATAAATATTTGAATTTATATTTGACGTATTTTACATCGGACGTCGTATTTTCAAAATTTAAGAGAATTTAATGACCGATGGATTTTGTTTTTGTTTTGGAATTGCATTACATTGTTGGGCACCATTGCATCCTATTTTCTATCATATGCTTCCATATATGGACGTAGTATGAAGTGGCGGAGCCTGACTCAACCAAATAAAATCAGAAAAAAAATATACAGGGCAGCTTAGTCTTCAAATCAGCAGTCCCTCAGCCAATTTTTTCCCCCTCTTCCACCCCCAATCGCCGATGTTTCCTTGTCCCTTTTGATTTGGACTCATACTTATGATTTGGTTTTCTTAACTGGAGTAGGTGGTTGCTCCGTATTTATATACACTTGCACATGCACTTATTCCATCTCTCGCTCACTTTTCTTCACTTCCTGTAAACAAAATTTGCTCTTCAAATCTTCAAAAATCATTTCCTCCTAATCTATGCATTTTCAACAGGCAGTTCCAACACAAAAAATGTTTTCTTAGATCTCTAATTTATATTAAAAATAGTTTTGGAATTTTTCAACAAGTATCCAGAGAGATATCTTTAAATAACTACAAATGGTCGAGAAAACGATCGTTTTTTATTATCATGGTTTGTCAAACGGAGGGTACGGATGGGTTCGTAGCGGCGATTAGGGATTTTAGAGGCGTTTGTGGGGTTTTTAGCGACTTAGTTGGTTGACGAGGGAGAGATGGTCGAAAATCATTCGAAAAGAATTTCCGACGAAGCCGTGGTCGAGGGGTCGAGCGAAGATGTCGAGGAGGAGCTTTGGGACGAGGTGGAGGTCATGACCATAGTCGAATTTTGATTTGGGTTTTGAATTGTCGTGATTTAATGAAATTAGGGTTTTGGTTGGCGATTTTGGGGAGGCTCTGGTTTTTTTATGGTGCGGTAGGAGGAGGTGATCAAGTGGGATCGTGGATGGATGGAAGGAAGCATCGACGATGAGGGTCGCAATAGCATAGGTGGTGGGAGCTAATGTGGATGGAGGAGGCGGGATTAGGGATGTACGAACTAGAGCATTTTTCGATTGAAGGGACGATGTTCGCATTTCAATGGAACAGACCAGAGGCTAAGGCTGTGGTGGCGGCGTGTCGAGGTGACAAAGGAGGATCTGTTGGTGTCATCGCCATGGTCGCTGGTGGTTTGGGGCTCACGTACACGTGCATGCTTGCACTTCTGCATGCACGTTTATATGATTGCCTAGAGAAGGGGATGTGGGGAATATGAGTACTGTACGTGTGGGTTTGGTTAGTGGGTTTGGGCTTTGGCCCACATGGTAAAGGTGAGAAACTAAATTATGTTTAGTTATTTTTTTATTATAATATGTTAAAAACTTTGAATGGTGATCTCTAGCTCGTTTAAACCCTATCGACCCATGGATTTTACATTGTACTCGGATTGACGAGTACAACATTATATTGTAATTTGTTGATAGCTTTGGACAAGTATAATTTATGACATATTTAAACGGACATGACTTAAATCACGTTATTTTAATAATAACGTCAATTAAAATTTATATACCTTAAATATTGATGTTTAGTTGGCCAAATAAATTACTGTTGAACTAAATTGGATCAAATATGGTAACTAGACATTGGTATAGCGGAATAAAACACCGTTCTACTAACTAAATTAATTTGGTAAATAAATTAGCAGAATAAAACCCCGTTCTGCTACTATGGATTCAGACATTTGAGTATATATTGTTAATGGATATTTCGCTTCAATTAGTGATATTTTAACCAATGATGGTTAAGTGATGGATTTATTTATGTAGCCGTTGATTATGTAAATATCTATTCTTAGCTTGAAAAGTTAATTGAGTAATATGGTGACTTGTTTAAGTAATATGGTGATTGTTAAGCCTCCTTCAACTTTAAAAGTAATAAAAACATGTTTTAAAAGTAATTTAAGGATAATTATTGTTTATTAACAATACTTAAAAGTAATAATTGTTTATAAATAAGTTTTGAATATAATTTATAATTGTCTTAAATAATGATTGAAAAATAATTATTTTATTAATTGATTTTCAAAAGTTATTTCTTAATATTATTTAAGAATAGTTAATTACTTTTTTAAATTTATTTAGTTATGGTTTAGAAATGTTTAATTTTATTTCAATTAATTATTTTCATGATTTAACAATACTTAAATATTTAATTAAAGCTAATTAATTATATTGTTAAGTTATTTAATTATTTTTAAAGGATAATTAATTTTTATATTAGTGTTAGTTTAAGGTTAACTAACTACTGTTTTAATAACATTTAAAAGTTAATTAGTTATTATCTTGATACTATTTTGAAGTTAACTTATATAACAATAATGTTTTAAAATTAATTTAATATATTATTAACGAGATTCTAAAGTTATTGTTTTAAATGGGTTTTAAAAATGAATGGAATAAAGGGATTTTAAATGATAGCTTATTATTACTTTAAATAAGGTATGGTTTATCAAGAGGACTTTATGCACTTGCAGAGTTTATTAAACAAGTTGTTAAAATATGGGAAGTGTTTTATAAATGGTTTGGATATTTATAATAAAATTATTAATGAGTTAAAGATTTAAGAAGGGAAAATTCTATAAACGGGGGTTGGGAATTATTTAAGAATGTTTTATAAAGAGATTCGTATTTTCGGTTTCTCCATTATGTGATATTTAGGTTTGATCCTTCTAAGTGTTAATGAATAAAATTTCCAAATTTTGAAAGTGAAATGGTTTGGAAATATACTTATACCATTGAAACAAGTATATGGTTATATTTTCTTAAGTGTGGGAAATATAATGGTTGTGAGTATACTTATCCTGTTGGGATAAGTATATGGGATTGATTTCCAAGTATATTGAAATATGATTTTAAATTAATGGAGATTAATTTATGAGACTTAGTGATTTCTATGGAAAAAGTAATTTTTTTTGAATGGTTGCTTGTTTGATAGTTAAATAATCGACTATCAAATTTGGACCAAACGTAACTCTGGAAATATCTAGGAGAAACACAGAAATTATATGATGTAGTTGCCGTCGGTGGAAATATCTAGCCTCAAGCCTCATCAATCGGGAATGACTAAAAATCAAGGAAGATGTAGCAAGCCTAAGTGGATCGCACCTATTAGGGCATGTTGTCTCCTTTTTAGATACATCTACATATTTATGGATTGGTTATGCATGCGATTGCAATTAAAAGGGTTGCAAAGCAACCGGGGTGATGATACATGCGGCACTGTCCAGTAAGGGGTAGGATGGTCTTGTGTTAGTAGGGATCTATAGGTTCGATCTTGATACATCTTCTAGACGTGTACCGTGATAGGTGGTACCCCAGTACCTAGTCATTGTATGGAATCAATTCTCCAATATGCGTCGAGCGGTTTTGATTGTGCCCAACTATGTTGAAATGTGAGATGCAAGCATTTCAGCTATATTCATATTTTACTTTGACCTCTAGACATTATTATAATATCATTGGATTTTTTGATATAAGAGGTTTAGGTTATCGTAAGGTAAAAACCCGTCCGTGTTTATATGCGGCGTGGTCTTACGAGATACCTTTTTTTTTAAAGAATTTTAAAAAGTTATAATAAATAAAATTCCTTGGGATGTAAGTTTTCATGCTGGTTTTACCAGATTGACCCGAGCGTTTTTTTTTCTAAAACTCAGGTTAGACCGAGAATATTTCCGGGTTAGATGGATATTCAAAGCTTTAGGAGAGGAGTTGGTAGCCCAAAGACGTATTCATGTAGATGTTTATATTTCTGTTGCATACATTGTTGTATATTATTCAGCATTTGGGAGGACAGGTGTTATAACTGTCCGTGCTGAAATAGGTTAGTGTACTATGATTGACATATGTGTGTATATATATGTATGTATATTACAGTTTTTTTTTTCTGTAAAGACTTGTTATATATTATAGATTATTCATTCTGCTATGAGATTCTATGTTGCTTAGTTACTTCTTGTCTTCCATCTTCTTTCTTTTTCCTAACTATTCGCCTTTCCATTCAATTTGGGTTGGACATGTATGGTTTATTGTCAGCTTAAATTGTATGGAAAGTGTGTCGTTACATAGTAATTATAAATTTTGATTATGATATGAGAAATAAATATTACCATATATTATTATAATAGTTATAATATATCAACCGATATACCATATTGACAAGCGATTAAATTGGATCTAATTGCTTAATATTTACATTGGCTTAAATGGGTTTAAGGCCCATCACAAGGGATGTTATTTTTGGTTACACACATAGGTATTGGTAGCTAGGCTTTGGAATTAAGGGGCTTGATTTTGGATGGCTCAGATTGAAGGAGAAAGATCTGAGATTAGATTCATCTTTCTCTCCTTTCCATCCACTATATAAGCATCTCTATCCCTAATTAGAATTCACTTTTTTCCTCCCTCTCCCATTATTTGCTGCACAAAATTTATCCCCGTTCTCCATTATTTACAAGCTCAAATCAGATTAGATCTAATCATTATTTGATAGCTAAAGGTTAACGATTGAAAGACTAGCACTCTTTTGAATCGGAAAGGGTTTCGAACGAAGAATTCATTCTTTAAGGTGTACTTCAAAGCTTTTGAATTAAGGTACGATCCTCTTTGATTCTAATGATTTTGATATAATGTTTCAATAAGTAAAAATTGATTATCATAATTTATACATGTATAAATTATCTTGTTTGGTTTGAAAATGGTTTATATAATTTGAACTGTTTGCTTTACAAATTGATTGGGATTTCTTATTTAGATAAATCAAAGCTAAAATTTGTATATGACTGAACAATGTTTTAATTATAAATTTATGTTTTAAGCATTCATATCATAGTGTAATTCTTTAGATCTGAAAGTTCGTATGTTCATACTAATTGTTCGAGTTTTTATTTTGACAAATCAAAATTGAAATTTTGAATATGATTTATACTATATTTACATTTTAGATCTATGTTTTAAGCATTCGAATCAAATTGTAAATTCTTTAAATCTAAAAGTTTGTATGCTTATAGTAATGGATTGTTTTCTGTAACAACCCGCATATTTTACGATTAAATATTTAAATGTAGCATCGTTAGTTGAATTTAAAGTCCGAAATGTGACTTTTTGTAAACCGTCGAATCCGGACTCGAGACTACTTCCATTGAGTCCAAAATGGCGTTCGCGACCTTTTGAGTATAAACATCGACATGTTTGGAGTTGATTTGAATTTTGGAATTTTTATTTAGGCGTTGGGTTTGGGTTTCAGCCCACAAACTCAATAAGAGAACCCAACTCTTCTACCTAATAACTCCCACTCCTCTTCATTCATTCGTTCCATTATTCCTAACACTCTCAAGCTTAAGAAAAGAGAATGGGGAAAAAGATAGGAAATTAAAATTCCTAAGCTCTAGTTCTCTTAGGAAATTCAAGTTCTAGTTCTAAAATCAAAGAAGCTTAGGTAAGCATCCTCTTCATCTTCTCCATCTCATTCTCTCTTCAACTTTCAGAATTTTCAATAACCTAGTTTAAGAAAACTTCACCTTTGATAATAGGTTGAAGCTTCCAGAGGTGTATTGAAGAGGAATTGATCTTGCTTTGTTTTAAAACTCTCATTCATTGTTTTTGAGTTTTAAAGGTGAGTTCTTGAACTCACATCTATGTCTATAGCTTTTATTGTTCTTACGTATGAATTCCTAACACCTATTTCATGTTCAATTGCTTTTGATTTGAATTGGTTTGACGTATTTTCCAATTTTGGCATTTTGAAGTCAAAATCTTTAAAAATCCTATCTTGGATGTTTGGACATGTTGTTTGGGGTGTGTCGAAGAGCCTATAAGGCTGGGTTGTCGCTTGGCATCAATCTCTAGTCTTCGTCGCTCGTCCGATCGCTTCTGAATCGATTTGGCCATCATTGGCCTTGGCAAATTCTACCAAGGTCCTGGTGACCAGTCGTCTGGTTGAAGAATTTAGACCTCTAACAGGGGTCCTTGAAAAAATTATATAACGAACGCGGAAAATAAATGGCCGACAAAAGAACCATATGTCTGGTTCAACTGGTCAGACGTTTGGTTAGGAGTTCTGAAGATTTTACAGAAAAGAAAAAATAGGAAAATGGCCGAGCCCCAGGTTAGATGTCTGGTCATGCCAGGTCAGACATCTGGTCTTGTTATCTTTTGACCATTTCGCCTATTTTCGAGTGTATTTCCAATTTTTATTGATTTTTGTTGATCCGATTAGTTGTTGTCATTTATTATCGACTTTGATGTCTTCTTTTCTGGATTGTTGGGAAAATCCATTTGATATTGATTTATATGATTTTAATTCACTTTGTCGAATGTGGTATTTGATGATAGATTGTTTTTACATTCATTTTTGTAATTTGTCATTTTAAAATACAATGGTTTTATACTTAAAGTAAATACTCAAACTCTTTCTCAAAAAATGATTTCAACCCTATTTTTAATACAAAGCTTGATTTTTTAAAACCATTTTCGTATGAGAAATATTATTAAACGACTAAGCAAAACAAGTGGTATGAAACGCTTGCGTTTACTTCATCGGTTAATTCTTGGACTTGTTCGATTGTACCGGCTCTATGGTTAGTGACCATGGGATAGCGACCCGTTTGTAATACACATGTTGGTGAGTTTTCATGCTCCCATTTGTGATAGGCCTCCCCCTCCCTTTTATGTTTTCTTGATTTCTAATTAGTGATATCTAGAATTTGTGTTTCACCAATTTTTGCGATTGGCATTGATATATTTTGCAAATATTTGAGGTTTGGTGAAAAAGCTAAAGGATGTGATATTCTTTTTTGAATATTTAAGGAGATTTGAGATTTTATTATTTTTGTTGTTATCTAATGTATATTTGTCATAGTATGACATTATTGTTATCATACATTTTTGTCATATCTCTTATCCTATCTCATCTTATATGATATTTACAGCTAGACTGATCCGTTTATTTTTCTTCTTCTTAAATAATACTCGGGTCAGACCGAGGTGTTACAGGTGCTTCCATTTGACTTCTTAGCTGCGACTAGCTTCTAACTTTTGGCTAAACTACTTTAGCTTAATAGTTTTTGCTTTTATACATTCGAGATAAAGACTCCTTGATGTAACTTATTGTTTTATGATGCCTTGTTTTATCAATCAAGTTTGTTTGATATTCATTCCGAGAATAACCTTTTTTCCTCTTCTTTCTTTCTTTCTTTCTTGAAGAAGAGAAATGGTTAGACCAGGCCATCCCAGCATAGGTCAATCCAGTGCTACTCCTCAGGATGGCGTATTTATTTCTGCCCAACAACTTTTGGATCTTGTAAAGAATGCCCAAGCTGCCGGACCCATTCCAGAGCCTACTCGTCCTAAATCCGGGTTTGCATGCTTGTGCAGTGATCATATCAATTCAGGTGGAAGGTCATTCAGGGATTCCGAAAGCGTTATAGAATTCCAAGCTTGGCTTAGAACATGCGATCGCATTTTTTCTCGCATGAATCTTGTAGATCTACATTGAGTCCAAGTAACTATTGATATGAAAATTAGATTGGTATGAGCTTTTAATTTCGGAATTATTGAAGCAGATCTTACTTGGGATCAATTCCAGGAAAGGTTTGAGTTGAAGTTTGTACCGAAAGCTGAAAAAGTAACTATAGCTCAACTCTTTATTGACATTGCTCAAGGTGAATCTTCTATGACGGATTATGTCGCATCTTTTTGAATCTCTCTCTAAATATGGGATCGAGTATATTAATACCCCATGAAGAAAAATAAGAGATTTGTCTATGGGTTGAATAAGAACCTCAAAAAGGCTTTACTTCTGAAACTAGAAGTTTATTTCAATCAAACTGTAGATATCGCTCTATGACTTGAAGAGGCCAATAAAGAAAGTGATGTTGAAGTTATGGGTGCCAAACAGAACTTCAAAAACCACAAGAAGTAGCCTATTAAGTTCAAAAGCTCTAATCCAAACACGAAAGGAAAGCAAGCAACTTCGGTAGCGAAGACTCCTACCTCTTGTCGTGGGCAATGCTACAGTTGTGGTTCTAAGGACCACTATGCAAATAGGTGTCTGAAACCCCTTTTATGTCATTATCGAAAAAGTTCTGGTCATCTTTTATCTTCATGTCCCAAACTTCAAGGCAAGAAGGAGGTAAAGCTTAACGTTGTGCAAGCTTTTAGTAACACTTCTCTTGGTC
This sequence comes from Allium cepa, assembly GCA_030765085.1. Taxonomy (NCBI): domain Eukaryota; kingdom Viridiplantae; phylum Streptophyta; class Magnoliopsida; order Asparagales; family Amaryllidaceae; genus Allium; species Allium cepa. The sequence continues at coordinate 505,305,392 of CM060945.1, forward strand.
AAGTTATTTCTCATTCTGTCCTTGATGACATCATTATATTTCGTGATCTCCCTATTCGAGTTCCTTTTGATACAGGTGCATCTCACTCTTTTATATCAAAGGAACTTGTTGATACTTTGTCTTTAAATGTTATGGGCTTGATGACTTCATTAAGAATTACAAATCCGGTAGGTGGATCCACAACACTCAGTTTACTTTGTAAAGATGTTGAAATTATTTTATGTAATTATGCTTTTCGAGCCGATTTGCATGCTATGCGTTACTTAGGTTTTAGAATGATTTTGGAAATGGATTGGCTTAATCATTATGAAGCCCATATCCAATGTCCCAAGAGGACTATCCATCTTCGACATCCCTAATCTGTAAAGAAGATTTTTATTGTTCTAAATAATTCAGATTCCAATTCTGCGGCATCCTTATATTCTCTACATCCATATGATGATGATAATGATGATGAGGAAGATGTCATTTCCATCATTCACGTTGTTCGTGAATTTTTCGATATATTTGATCCCATTTTAGGATTACCACCTAAGCAAGAAATTGAGTTTAGAATTAATCTAATCCCTAAAGCTTTACCTATCACTCGTCCTCCTTATCGTATGTCTAATAAGGAAAATGAGGAGATGCGTAAACAATTATCCGAATTGAAAGCAAAACAGTTAATTCATACTAGTTCCTCTCTTTGGGGAGCTTCATATATCTTTGTGAAGAAATCCGATGGTACACTTAGGCTTTGCGTTGACTACCGCAAGCTTAATGATCTCACCATTAAGAATAAATATCCCTTACCTCGCATTGATGATCTGATTGATCAACTTAGCGGTGCTAAAGTCTTTTCACAGTTAGACTTGGCAACCAGTTTTCATCAACTTCGTACTGTAGAGGATAACATTCCTTTGACATCATTCCATAATCGTTAAGGATCTTATGAATGGCTTTTTATGCCATTTGGTTTAACGAATGCTCCAGCTTATTTCGTTGAACTTAGAACCAAGTTTTCAAAAACTTCCTCGACCAATTTGTTCTCATTTTTACAGATGATATTCTTATTTATTCTAAAATCGAAGAGGAGCATGAAAAACATCTTCGGATTGTGTTGGAAACTCTTGCGAGCAATCAATTGAAAGAAAAATTTTCTAAGTACTACTTTTGGAAATCCCATGTGAAATTTTAGGGACTTGTTATTTCTGAATCTGGAATTTCCGTGGATCCTTCAAAGATTGAAGCGATTCACAATTGGAAGACACCGGAGAGTGTGACGGAAATCCGTAGCTTTCTTGGATTAGCGGGCTATTACCGTCGATTCATAAAAGAATTTTCAAAAATTTCTATACCACTTACTAGTTTGACAAGAAGGGAGTTAAGTAGATTTGGTTAAATAAATGTGAAGCATCTTTTAAAGAAATTAAAAGAACTTTTTTCCGATGCTCCTATTCCTGTGATTCCCAAAGGGAACCAAGATTTCACTGTTTATATCAATGTTAGTCGTATTGGTTTAGGATATGTTCACATGTAAAGGGAACGTGTTATCGCTTATGCTTCTAGGTAATTAAAGCCTGCCAAGACTAGAAATGCCACTCATGATTTAGAGCTCACGACCATTGTTTTTGCCCTTAGAATTTGGCATCATTATCTTTTGGGGAAGAAATTTTTTCTCTACACCGATCATAAATCTTTGAAGTATTTATTTTCTTAAAAGGAACTTAATTTGCGCCAACAATGTTAGCTCGAATTCCTTGCATCTTATGATCTCGATATTCTTTATACTCCTGGAAAGGGGAATCGTATTGCCGATTCCCTTAGCCGACAGCAACAAGCGGTTGTTTCTATAATGATATCCGAATGGAATGATCTCGAGAATTTTTCCACTTGTTAGATTCGAGATCGTGAATCTGATTCATGTTCATCTCTTGTTTTGTATAGTCTTGAGGCTCATCCATCTCTTTTAGACCACATTCTTGAAGCTCAAAAGCATGATCCCAAATTGGCACATCTTAGCCAAAGTTTTAGGGATAGAAATGTTGATAGTTTGAAAGGCTTTGATATTGATGCTCGTGGAGGTATTCGAAAATTTGGTAGACTTATTGTGCCAAATATTAGTGGTCTTCTAAAGACATTTTTGAAGATTCTCATCGTTCAAAATTTACCATTCATCCTGGTAGTAGTAAAATGTACGCGGACATGAAGCAACTTTATTATTGGGATGGAATGAAATTTGATATTGCTAACTTCGTTTACCGTTGCATGACTTGCCAACTTGTAAGGGCCAAGCATCAAAGGCCCAGTGGGTTACTGCAACTTTTGGACATTCCAGTTTGGAAGTGGGATTAAATCTCCATGGACTTTATTGACGGTCTTCCCCTTTCTCCTTCGGATCATGATAGTTTATGGATGATCGTAGATAGACTAACAAAATCCGCCCATTTTATTCCCGTTCAGTCCAATCAGATCGTATCTCTTTTGGCCAAACTTTGTGTCAAAGAAATTGTTAAATTGCATGGAGTCTCTACTTCTATTGTTAGTGATCGTGATCCGTTGTTTACTAGTGGATTTATCAAATCAATTAAATTTTTAACATAAATTATTAAATTTATATTGCCAAATTTCCGGGATATCACATAACACTAAAAATTACCAAAGTAATTTTCGTACGATCATCGACACCCCTTCCACCTTCAAGCTCAACCATGACCCCTGGTTCGCCGCCGTTCACCATTAATTGACCAAAATGTCCAAAACATCAAATTCAAAAATTCTCTTCAATCACTAATCTAAAAATCATGATATAAGCTTAAAAAAATCATGATTTAGCATCACGAATCCTATTATGTAATTCAAATTTAAAATTTAAATAATCAAATTTTGACCCAATTTCAATTTTACTGTAAGTTTAAAAAATATGATTTAATCATTCACTTTAAAATTCTGTAACTATTTTTAGATGATAGATTATTTGATTACAAACAACATATATTTACAAATCATGAACCAATTCAAATCCAACATTGAGTTATTGATTTAATTATGAAAAATTGTGGTTTGTTAATATACACAGAGACCATATGAACAATAAAGGCATTCAAAAATATTTAATTCAACATGCATTCAATTTGATTTAAGTATTCCAAAAATCATCATGATATCCATCACAATACCAAGTTGAAATCAAGATTTAAACTGTTTTTAGAGGATTTCATTTACTCACCTATTTATCGAAGAAGTAGAGAACCAACTCAGATGCATTATCATTCTCCTGAAACAGATTTGCACTTCCTGTTGAACTGTTGAATCTGGTGAATTGCTTCCCAATTTGATTACTGAAGTTGAATATACTTATTGTAGTTGATTTTTAAAACCGCATACTAACCCCATCTTCATTTGCTTGAGTATGAGTTGATCTTCATACAGATTTCAGATTTGCAATTTTTTTTTTAAATTAAATTTAGTTTTGAAATTATTTATGAGAAATTTTAAAATTTGAAATGGAAGTTCAAATTGGGTAAGGTTAACTGGATTAAGTGAATTAAGTTTAACTTGGGGAAAGGTTAAATAAGTTTGAATGAGCAACCTGAATTGGAGAAATGTAACGACCTGGAATTTTCGATCCCAAAAACTCCAGATAGTTATGAAAAAGAAGAAAGAGATAGAAGGAAAAGAAGAAAACAGAAACACCAAAACTCAGATCCTCACACTCGCAGCGGATAAAAATGTAATATAAAATAAATAGCAGTTATACAAAGGAAAGCTGTACTGTCAAATTACACTTTAATATATCAGAGTTACAACACTGAGCAGTTTAATTCAACATGCCCCAAATAAGTTACAATAAAACATAGCAGAATACTCTATATACGTTCCTGCCATCCAGCTCATCTCCTGAGCTTCCGAACATCCTTACCTGAAAATCTGTAATACTCGGTCTGACCCGAGCATTATATCAAGGTAACACCCGGATCAGGCTGGAAACCAGCGTGAGTAAACCCATATATCATGAAATATAAAAAACATACTACTTATATAAACCCGGGGTAATTTATATCAATTTACAACTTCCCAAGTTGTCATAGACATGACCTATTCCACACATCAATTTCTAAGTACCAAATTTAAATGGTCCAATTCACTTAAATCATTCCATTCCAACCTATTGATTCCACATATCAATCTATAAAGAATAAAAGTGGTTTTCGGGTATTAACTATTACCCGACTCTGGTCTCTTCGACTCCAATGTCATCTTAACCCAAGTTATTTAAGTGATTAAACTTCGAATACTAGATGTCACCTTTACACAGCAATTACACAAATAAACATCTCCCACTTATCATTGATATAACCCATATCGTATCAGCAGGATGCCACAGCATATCATCCAATAGATATCATTCAATTCAGTCATTCAGCAAACAATCATACATAAGCAAGCATTATCAATTCATCTCATAATTAATCATCTAATCCTGCTTAATCAACCATTAATTAATGACAATCATTTAATTAAATCATCACTCTTTGATATCCTTATCAATCAATCAATTAATCTCTAATCATAGATTAATTATCCTTTAATTATCAATTGATGTCTTAATTATTAATTAATCTCCTTTAATACAAAGTAATCAATCCTTAATTACTTTATAACCCATTTATTAACCTCTAATTAACCGATTAATTATCCATCCACTATTGATTGAAAATCTTAATTATAAATCAATATTTCTTAATATAAATTAATTAATTCCTAATTACCAGCTGATTAAGCAGTTAATCAATCCTTAATTTATTAATCTAGAATTATGGATTAATCTTCCTTTAAGTATTAATTAATAAAACCTAACTTATTAATTAATAAAACTTAATTACACATTAAGCACTTCTCGATTTTTTTAATTAAGTAACCCTTGATTACTTAACCAACTCTCTAATTTGCTAAATTAATCAAACTTAATTACTTGATCAATTTCTTCTTAATTTATCACTTAATTCATTCTTTAAAATAGTCTTCACATCTTTACTCATCCAAGCTTTGGAAATAATCATTACTTGAAATAAATAGTTCGAGGAAGAAATTTCAAAGCTTGATTTTTGGTAAGCTTATACTTGTTAACATCTAAATTTTAAATCCTGAGGCAGTCCAGGAACGATTAATTTGTAACCCAAGCTATCCTTCCCTGCCCCTTATCCACTAATTAATTAAACTTAATTAATTAATCTTAAACAAATTACATTTAAACTTAATTAATTACATTAAGTAATTAATTCCTTAATTACTTCCATCAAGTAATTGATCTTAAAGTAATTTATAAATGATTATCATTAATTAATTAAACTAATTAATTAAAAATTAATCATATTAATTAATTGTTAAATAATCCTTAGTTAATGACCTTCATTAACTATTAATCATTCTTTAATTTCAAATTAGTTAATCTTTAATATCCAATTAATTTACCTTAATTTTTTAGTTAATTAAGTGTTAACTGCAACTTAATTAATTCATAATTACTTGATTAATTAATTATTAACCATTAATTAAATCTAATTAATGATCCTTAATTATGGATTAATTTCCCTTAATTAATTATTCATTCCATTAATTAATTAAATAAATTATTCATTTAATTACCTTAATAATTAAATGAAATTATTAATCATTAAATTTTAAATTTGTTTAGGATAAAATCTTTCTTATCTATGGGTAAATTATCATTCATAAATACATTTGAAAATATTTATTTCAAATTAAATTTTCAAATTTCATTTTAAGTTCAAACTTTAAAATGAAACCAATTTATCTTTAACCAATATAAAACTTTGAAATTCATATGTAAAAAAAATACTTATACAAAAGAAATTTAAAGATTTTAAACTAAATTCGTTTTAATTTCAAATCATTAAAGTTTACTTTAACTTTTAAACTTATTTACAATATTTAAATCTATAAACTTTACTTTATTTCCAAAAATTAATATTCAAAACAAATTTGAACTCAAATTTAAAATTCTGATTTAACTTTGTTTAAATCCTCTTTTACATTTCAAACTCTATTTAAATTCAAATTGACTTAATATTTTTAAAGTGTTTAAGAAGTTTAAAGTGTAATTAAAGAATTTGAATTTAAATAGAGTTTGAAATGTAAAAGAGGATTTAAACAAAGTTAAATCAGAATTTTAAATTTGAGTTCAAATTTGATTTGAATATCAAGTTTTGGAGGCGAGGTTAAAGAATCGATTTGTTTTAAAATGAGCACGAACGAATTCGTTCGTTCGACTCTTCAAGCTGGAGGAAGCCGCGATTAATTTGAAATCCCCTCTTTTTCGATTTGCTTTAGATAGACCTAGCGGCCCTTTCTTTTTTTTCTTCTTTTTTTATATATACGTGTTCGATTTGCTTCTCAAAATAATGAGGGGGACGGAAGTGAGATATATGATGGTGTAAGGCTTCTCGAGTACGGATTGTAATGAAAATATCTTTGACTGATTGACCATAAATTTATTATATTATAAAACTTTCAAACGTCTCGCTAATAGCCCTTTTAAAATTTTGAACTCCACTTAAGGAATGCCGCAAGGCGATTATAAGGTTTTACCCGCGTTCTAACATAGTGGAACGTGTTTTGGAAGCTAATTCGACCACATGCACGAGTTATAGAAGTAAACGATAAATTTTAATTTAAATCGATTAAAATAAATTCTAAGCGTTTTGGGCTGACATGGTCAAATGACAACTCCGATTGCTACGAAAATTGAAATACGATAATAACTAACTATTACCGATCCAATGGAACCGGTTTCGTCGAATTCCGAGACTGTGCCTCGGAAGAGTATTTTTAAATTCAATTTAAACGATATGATTTCAAAACTAAACAAATCACCTTCAAATTAAATTTCAACCATTCTATTAACTTCAGTATCATCGTTATAAATTTTGTAAGCCTTCAAATTATTTTTAACAGGCTTAAAAACTCCAAATTCAACATCCTACCCAATTTCGAATTATATAATTCAATAATTTTAATTATCAAGTAAATATTAATATTTGGAATTCAAGTTAAAATTAACTTTTAAATATTCAAAATCAATTAATTATTCCAATTTAATTTGTTAAAATTTACGGGTCATCACAGGCCGCCGAGTAGGATGACACCTGTAGAGATGAGAGAGCTGAAGGTGCAGTTGGTGGGTTTGGAAGGCAAGTGTTTTATCAGACCTAGTCGTTCACCTTAGGGAACAGTCGTAGTGTTTGCTCAGAAGCCGGATGGATCATTAAGGTTATGTATCGATTATCGTAACCTAAATGAAAGGACGATAAAGAATTAATATACATTGCCAAGAATTGACGATTTTCGTTCAGTTGAGTGAAGCCAAGGTATTTTCTCAGTTGGATTTAGAAACAGGTTTTCATCAGCTTAGAGTAGTAGAGGATAGTATACCTTTGATGACGTTTAGAACCAGATATGGATCATATAAATGGTTAGTTATGCTGTTCGGACTAACTAACGCACCGACATTTTGTGTGGTTTTGGTGAATCGAGTTTTCTGTGAGCACTTGGATAGGTTCATGTTGGTTTTCATAGATGATATCTTGATATACTCTAGAGATGAAAGGGAGCATGAAGTTCATCATAGAATTGTGCTTAAGACGCCGAGGCAGCATCAGCCGAAGGCGAAATTTTCGAGGTGTCATTTTTGAAAGAGGGATGTGAAGTTTCATATTCATGTAGTCTCAAAGAAAGGGTTGTCCGTAGATCCGACTAAGATTGAAGCGGTGAATAATTGGAAGAGACCCAAGACAGTGACTGATATAAAGAGTTTTCTTGGATTGGCTGGATATTATCAAAGGTTCATAAACGATTTTCACAAATAGTAGCACCGATGACCAAGCTAACGCAAAAGGATGTTGAGTTTCTATGGACCAATAAGTGTGGTGAAGCATTCCAAAGGATGGTGGTTTATACAGATGCGTGTGGAACTAGGTTAGGAGCCATGTTAATGCAGAAAGGTAAAGTGATTGCTTATGCTTCTCGACCGCTTAGACCGCATGAAGTTAGATTCCTATGCATGATTTAAAATTGGATGAAGCGATTTTTGCGTTAAAGATATGGAGACATTTCCATTTGGAAGAAAGTTTTAAGCTATATACAGATCATAAGTTATTGAGGTACAGAAGGAGCTGGACGTGAGATAGCAGAGAATGATAGAGTTTATTGCTGCTTATGATTTTGGAATTGAGTACACATGAGGGAAAGATAATAAGATTGCAGATGTGCTTAGCAGAAAGCATCAGAATGTAGTGTTGGCAATGATAACAGAGTGGAAACATTTTTAAGCGTTGTCGACTTGCAGAGTGCAGTGGAGATCTGAGGCTGGGTCTAGTGGAGTATCTGCTATCTTGTTTAGAATTTCGACTGGTACTGATCGAAAAGATTGCTTCTAAACAGAAGGAGGATCCAGTATTGGTCGAACGGATCAGGAGGTTAAAGGATGGAAAGGAGAGTGATGACTTGAATGATTTTAGTCTTGACTAGAATAGGTGGTTGAGAAATAAAAGTAAGTTACGTGTTCTAAATGTGGAGTCATAAAGAAGGAAGTTTTGGAGAAATTCCATCGTTCGAAGTTCACTATTCATCCAGGAGGAACTAAGATGTATCTGGATATGAAGAGGAGTTTCTTCTAGGAAGGCATGAAGAAGGATGTACACCTATGGGTGAAGCAGTGTTTGAACTGTTAATAGGTAAAAGCAAAACATCAGCAGCCAAGTGGGTTGCTCCAGCCATTGGATATTCTGGTATGAAAGTGGGATTCTAATTTTTATGGATTTTATAGGCGGGTTTCCAAGATCTAATAGAGGAAATGAAAATATATTGGTCATAGTGGACAGATTAACCAAGAGTGCCCATTTCATGCTAATTAAGTCAACTAGGACAACACCTGTTCTGGCTAAGTTATTTATGAAGAATGTAGTTAGACTGCATGGAATTTCTAGTAGCATAGCAAATGATAGAGATTTCTTGTTCACTAGTGAGTTCTGGAAGAGTCTACAGAAGAATTTAGGAACCAAGCTCAAGGTGAGTACCGCTTACCATCCATAGACCAATGAGAAAATGGAAAGGGTTAACAAAGCTTTGGAGGATCTGTTAAGAACTTATGTGTTAGATTTTGGAGGATCGTGGGAAGTCTATCTACACTTAGTCGAGTTTTAATATAACAAAAGTTATCAGACTAGTATAGGGATGACACCATTTGAAGCTTTGTATGAATGGCCATGCAAATCTCCCGTGTGTTGGTTAGAGACCGGGGATAGGTTGGTCCATTGTCCAGACTTGGTTAGAAAGCTGCAGAGAAGATTTGGTTGATTCGAGTTAGAATGAAGGATGCTCAATCTAGGCAAAAAAGCTTTGTACACAGAAGGCAGAAAGACTTAGAGTTCTCAGTTGGAGATCATGTGTTTGTTAAGGTATCACCGATGATGGGTGTGATTAGATTCAAAAAATCAGGAAAGTTGGCACCAAGGTTTATAGGACCATTTCTAGAAACGATCGGGAAACTCGCATATACCTTATGATTGATTTATTTGATGGTATGTTTTACCTTTATGATTGATTTGTTGTGTACCTTATCATAATTTCGATGACGAAATTCTTAAAGGAGGGGTGTCTACAACGATCCTAATTTTTAGTAACATTATTTAGGATACTTAATTAGCTAAATTAAATAAAATAATGTAATGATTAGGGGATTGAGATTTGTGATTAATAAGGGGCAGCTGTTCCATGTTAACAAATGAACTAAAGATGAGTTAAAATTAGATAGAGAAGGGATAAAATAGGAATGAGTCACAACCATATACCTTAAACACTCATGTATCTCATACTACACCCTCATTTGGTAATCCAAAATTTAAAATAAGGCCAGCCACCTTTAGAAGATAAAAGAGGAAGAAAAGATAAAGGAAGAAGCAAATCAACATTTAACCATTCAAATTTCAAACTCTTTAATCTCAAAGCTAAGGTGAATAATGATTACATCTCCTATTTCCTATTATTTTCAGTTTTAAGGTTAATCCAAATTATTTTGCAAGGTTATTCCATGTTTTTAAATGATTAAATGTTTGTATATGCTTGTTGATGATTTATGCCTATTCATATAGATTTTATTATACGTTTTGATGTGAAAATCCTATTAAATGACATCCTAATGCCTTGCGATTTTAGATGAGTTTCAATTTAATAATTTTCTGAATTTGTGTGGATTTAATATTAATTTTCTAATGAAGAAAATGATTATTTGGGTTCAAAATAATTTATGGCTAAATTATTTACATTTTGGATTTGAAATTAATATATGTTGGAAAATGTATTAAAAATGATTTTCTAGAATTTTTATAGAATTTTCCTTAGTGAATTAATAGATATATAAAATTGTTTAAGGTATGAGACTTAAATGTTTTATATATTAATAAAAGGAGAAGTGGTATTTTGTAAATTGTTTAATTCTAAAATTTCGGCAGTGCTTTTGGAAAAGAAAATTTGCAACCAATCATATTTTGACAAAAAAGGCAGGTTAGTTGAAAAGATTTCTTTAAAAAGATAAAAATCAGTTTAAACATGCTTTATACATGTTTCACCACTTTCGGCACCCTACTTCCGCTTGGATTCTTCCGCTTCCTTCACCATCGAAACCATTGCTCATGATACCAAAGCTTGGTATGTAGCGAATTGGACATAGGCGAGAGGAACTAGGTCGAAACATGGGGTTTTAATGGGGTTGAAGCGTTACTTTGTATTGAAATGAAATGTGATTGCTTTGCTTTGGAAAGGAGTGAATTTTACATGGTTGGCTTTCGACTGAATCAAATGTTTATAAGGAAAGTTTTCATAATGGGTTGTGCCTTTGTTTTAAGAAAATGCTTTCGAAGAGGTCGAAACCCCAAGCTACCACTTTCTACGTTTCTAAACAAATGGTTTTGGAAGGTATACATTGTTTTAAAATCCAAGCCACTTCTTCAATTCTTTCAAAGGGTTGGTTTCGACACCATCACTTTTTTTACTTAGGAAATGCTTTCGAAAGAGTGCTTTCGACTTAAATGTTTTATAACCCTTTTGTTCTGTTGAAGGTAGAACCCAAAGGTCTCGAAGAAGATATTTTAAATGGTCTCAAAAAAACTAAATGGCTTCAAACGGCTTGATGTTTTAATGCTTTCAAAAGGTTTTAATGAAGGTTTCGAAGGGATGGTTCCCCACTAGTTTCGAAAGGTTTGAAAGGAAAGGTTTTCTAATGTTTTCGAAAGGCAATGTTTAATTGTTTTAAAAATTGGTTGCCTAAGATTTTGTAGCTTTCGAAGGAAAGGTTTTCCAATGGTTTTGAAAATTTTATATGAATGGTTTCGAAAGGAATGTTTTGGCCTTTCGGCCTAGGTTATAATGGGTTTACTTGGTTTTGAAAGGGATACTTTCAATGGGATCGGATGAGGTACTTTTAAAGGTTTAAAATGTTTCCATCAACAAAGATTTGTGTAAGTTTATATATATGTTTCCATCAACAAAGATTTGTGTAAGTTTATATATATATATATATATATACATATATATATATATAACATGGCAAGATGATTTGAGTAAAGCACATAATTTATTTTCCTTGTTTAAAGGTTAAAAATCAATTTGAGAAGAAAAGGTTTTCAAGAAAAATTTAAGGGAAGATCACTCAAAGTAAAATGACTCAGATACTTGTATACCAGATGGGACTGATATAGGATCGCACCCTATACACTAGTAATTAACCGCTAGCTAATTTATGTCCAAATTCCAGTGTGTAGGGCTTTGTCACGGTTAAGACTAAAATGATGTTACACACAGAAAGAATATATTTCTATAGAGGTAGGTTATTGGTGAGCCCGTAAAACCATTTGAATCAGTTGACCGGGAGAAAGTTAGTTAGGGACAGACCGTCCAGAAGAGGAGTATCTAACAGTGTTAGATTATTTGTTCATATTGTCTGGTAGGCCCGAGTCAGCTAAAGGTTAGTAGTTAGCCCAAAAAAACTATAATGTTCGGACAGATAGTCCATTTGTTACCTGATATATTTGTTTACATGATAATGCATTACAGTTTTAACCAGTTTTGGTTGCAGTATTATGATTCGCAAAAGATACGTTTTAAAAGAATATCAGTGAGGGGAAATCCGTTTCGCTAAGCGACGCGGTCTCACTTAATAACCGAGATGTATATTATTATTCACACTAGGCTTTATGTCTGACTTTAATTTTATGTTTTTTCCCTTAAACTCTAGGGTGATCAAATTAACTTGAGTAGGCTGAGGGTTGAGGATTTACAGGTTTTTAGTAGGTGGATGAATATAGCTTTCGAAGACGAGCTAGATGCTGAAGTTAGCTACCTAGGAGTTGTTTTGTTAGTTTTATTCCATTGTGTTGTATTAAGTTAGTTATGACTATCTAGTACTCTAGTAATCCAAGGGGAATCTTCATATGTCGTTCTTGGCATATTTTATGATAATTATATTTGATCTAAATCTAGAAAACATTTGGGATTATGTAACTTGGAAATGAAAAGTTGTTTTTAAATTTAATCCGAGAAATGTTTTAATCTGTAATGATTTTTATTTCATATTCAAGTGCTTTTGAATATGGATACCATTAACATTACCATATTTTATCACTGGAAGTTAATACCATGGATGGCTGCAGCATCTGTAGTACTTAGCTTCGGGCCTCTAGATAGGGGACGCTACACCCACCTTGAAGGTTTCCAAGTTCGTGTCATGCATTCTGTCCATATATTCTCTGATCAAAAGGATAGATAACACTTGTCATCAAAGTACATCATGTTGTAAACACGATGTGCTTTAAATCGAGACAAGTTGGGGAATCCACTGAGGACTACACTCCATGCTATAAACGGTCATTATCCTTTCCATGGATCTTTCCTGTGAAGAGTTATATCCATAGCCATTCGTTGCGGCACTTAAACAACATCTGGTACATAAATCTGGAAAACGTGCTCATGATTTGTAATTCCAAGCTTAGTAATTTTGAATCGATCACTTACATGGAATTTCTAGGTTTGAATCTGATTTTCTTTGACTCTAGTCGTCGGGTGTTGATTATGTACACGTTCACGTAAACATATGCATGCCCTTGTTGAATTCCAAGCATACGATCATGCTCATGTAGGCACATGTAGTCAGCACCACCATCGTAGTTTTCATTATATATACACACATATATATGTATATACACATACATATATACACACACATGCATATATATATATATATATATATATATATATATATATATATATATATATATAGATTTAAGACTTGGTACCGATCGAACTCCTTGGATTGGTACCGATCGAACTCCTTGGATTGGTACCGATCCAAGACTTAAGAGAAAATTTCCCATATCTCTTTCCTAGAGACTCGGCCTTATTAGGTTATGTAACCTGATTCCTTTACCTTTCTCCTTACTTTATTTGGTCGATCCAAAAGCTTAAGTTATGCCACTAAAAGAATTTTTCCTTCGAATTGAACTTTCTTTGTCTCCGATCGCCAACGTCCACCGTTTTTGTCCTTGACAATGCCAACGCTACCACCCAGACCTTTACCGAACATGACACCATTGCCTCACCTCGATTAGACCTAGTTCACCGATCCAAGCGTTAACCTTCATTTCTCCTACAAATCCGATCCTAGGCCAAACTTTGAACCGCATAAGTAGGTGATGCCCTAGAAACATGTGCGAATAGAGTCAGATATGGACATTATCGTCTCTATGTTGGCTGTGAAGTTGGAGCAAGGAGAAATCATGTGGGGCTCGAACAAAAATCCACTAAGGGTTCGGATCGGTGCCGATTCGACCCTTGGTGATTTTTTTTTCGAAAACCCTCTTTGGTTTAAACCCATTGTTTGACAGTCATTATCTATTGATTTTCAATGCATATCCAATGCACAACTACTGACATGAAGTTTGATGGGATGGTCAGTAATGACGGTTGCTTCAGGAATCCAAAGATCAAAATGAATTGTTGTATGATTTTGAACATCTACACTACACGACACTACACGACACCGCACTAGGTTCCATTTTAGTATTGGGGTACAATTTATAATTAATATGATGTTGATTATCTATTGAGTATTTATAAAAATAATGCATAAATTATCTAAGCATCTTGCCACTTAAGCTAGAGTTTCATCTACTTCCAAATATACTGGATCTGATATCGAGTCGAGCTTGACTATGGTTCCACTCACAAAACAAATTTCAGCATAGCCCATACTTCCAATTGAAAATCCACATGTGGATCAAACTCATCTAGAGGTTCCCCAAACGCCTACAGAAGGCCTTGACGTTGAAGTAGAAGGCGCTTCTGACAATCTCGAGTATGCTGCCATTCTAGATAATCCTGTTGATTCCATTGCTTCAAATATAAAAGAAGGATCACTACGTAGAATCCGTGACAAACATGGAATTCCATTTAAGGATGTATTTGTTCCTTCTTGTTAACAAACCACATATAATCCCCTGTAGAGTTATACTTCCTGTAATAGATATATGTCTAGTAGGATGTATTCCGTCATTCAACCAATTCATTTGTCTAGTCCTGAATTTCATGAGGTTAGCTACAACGCAACTACATCCGAATAGCCATGCCTTCCTCCATGATATGTATATTATCTTTAACCAACATTTGCATCGAGTGCCCAGTGATGAGGAGATTCAGTGTATATGTAACTTCAAAAGTTGGAAAGGAAGCGCTTCTTGGATTTATCTAATACCAGCAAAGAGCTGTAGAGTTGTTTCCAGTAAATGGAATAAGTTGAGCTAATTTAAAAATTAATGGTTCTACGTCCACTATCCACCTGCATTTGCGCATAGATGGCTATCTGGACTTAAGTTATACTTCATCCATTTGCTGTGAATTCGCCTTATGAATTTGCAAGCTTAACTTATATTCTCTCTGTCATTCAGATGTTCCGACAAGACCCAGGGGCATGGCTCTTGCAGATGCCATCAGATTTCTTATGTCATTTCCAGAGCGGGATAGAGATATTAGAGTTCTTCTCTCCGATGAAAATTTCCTAACTCATAATTTGCTAGAATCAGGATGTAGCACTGGTCAAGTCCAAGTGGATTCTGACAACAATAGTGATAACAATGATGATAATAATTTGCTCGTAGGTGGAGATGTAAAGCCTAACGTGCCCCTAGTCCCAAGTGCAGGGGCCGAAATTGAAAGAGAACAAGAATAGCCGAAGAAGCCGAAATCATAAGTGAAGGTGGCGAAGCTAGCTATGATGAAATTAATGTAGGCTACGAATCTTCGGTTGAGTAATCCGAAAACGACCAAAAGTTCGTTCTGAAGGAGAGTATAACATTCCCCTATCTTGGTGCCTAAAGTTAAGCAGTACATATGCTGCAGTCATCCATAGTATTAACTTCTAGTGACAAAATATGATAATATTAATGGTACCCATAATATTAGAAGCACATGAATATGAAATAAAATCAACACAGATTTAAAATATCTTTTCAGATTGCATTTCAAATCAATATTTCATATTTAGATACATAATCCCAAAACGATTCCCAGGTTTTGATCAAATATAATAATTATAAAATACGCGAAGAATGAAGACGCCCCTTGGATGATCAGAGTACTAAATAGACTTATCAGTCTTTATACATAATAGCGGAAATAAAGCTAAATAACATCAATATATAGCTAGCATTGCCTCCTACCATATTCAGAAGCTTTATTCGTCCATCCTACTAAACCTGTAAAACCTTAACTCTCAATCTACTCAAATCATATTTTGAGCACCCGAGATTTTGATGGAAAAACATAAACTTCAAGTCTGACATAAATCCTGGTGGGAATAATACTATACATCTCGGTTATTTGATATTAAGTTAGACCACGCCGCTTAGAGGAACGAGTTTCACTTCACTAATATCTCTTTTCAAAACATATATTTTGCGAATCAAAATCCTGCAATCAAACTAATTAAAGATATCATAGCAATATTTTATATGCATATAAATCAGGCAATAAGTGGAATATCTGTCCGAACAATATAGTTTTGTTTGGCTAACTACTAACCTTTGACTGATTCGGGACTACCAGACATAACAAGTAATCCAACTTCTGTTAGACACACTTCTGGACATTCTGTCCGTAACTTACTTCTCCTAGGGTCAACTGATCCTAATGGTATTGTGGGCTCACCAATAACCTATATTTCTCTATATGTTCCTTTCTGTGTGTAACATCATTTTAGTCTTACCTGTGACAAACCCCTAAACACTGGAATTTTGGACTTATATTAGCTAGGGCCTACTATCTAAAGTATAGGGGACGACCCTATACCAGTCCTATCTGGTATTCTAATATCTGAGTCATTTACTTAGGGTCAACTATCCCATCAAAATTTTCCTTGACAACATTTCTTGCAAATTTATTTAACCATTTAAATCATACTTAAACAAGGAAAATATACTCTTTACTTTACTCAAATCTCTTTGCTATGTTATATATACTTTACCCAAAACAATGTTGATGAAATATATTGAGGGTTGTCTATCCCTCCGAAGTAAGTTAAAATTATTTTAACTTAAAAAGTCTTAGGCCATAAAGCCAAGGTAAACCATTCGAAACCCTTGTTTAAAATTTTTAAACAATCCTTTCGAAATCATTAAAAGTACCCCTTTCAAAATATATTAATTACTATACCCTGAAATAATAAGCTGAAAGACCAAAACATTCCTTTCGAGACCTTTATAATAACCTTTTGAAATCATTGAAGGTATCCCTTCAAAACTTTTATAAACCGTAGAAATCCTATTTTTAAAACTCTTTGAACTTGCCTTTCGAAAGCATTGGATACCTTCCATTTAAAATACTATAAGTACCTTTCGAAACCATTGGGGAAACTCCCCTTCGAAACCTTAGTTTAAACCTTTCAAAAGCATTAAAGTCCTTTAATATAAACAAATCTTTTGAAAGCATTGAGTTCAAGTAAAAGCTTGTGGAACAAAGTTTTGAAACCATTCCATTCCAAATATATTGGTTTATCTTTCAATATAACAAAGGGTCATAAAATAACTAGGTTGGAAGCAACACTCAAAAGCAATTTCCTAAGTAAAAGAAAGTAGGTGGTTTCAACACCAACCCTTTCAAAAGCATGGAGAAGTGACTTCTTGTTTAAAAGAGAAAGCACCCTTTCGAAACCAATGTTTAAAGGCAAAGTGGCCTCAACTGTGTCGAAAGGTAGAAGGCGACAGTGAGTGTTTCGGCCCTGTCGAAAGCTTGTTTAAAACAAAAGGCGGCAACCATTGTTGAAAGCCATATTAAAACCCTTTCGATTCCAATCTTCGGAAAGCAAAGAAAGTGGCCTTTCTTTGAAAGCAAAACAAGGTCTCGACCCCTTTGAAAGAACGTTTCGACCTTATACCTTTTGCCTAACTCCAATCCACTATGTACCAAGGCATCGATACCATGTGTATTGGTTTTGATTATGATGGAGGCGATAGTATGAAGTCGAAAGGTGGCTGCCGATAGTGGTGAAACATCAAACCTTGACAAAAAATGTTTTCTTTCTTCTTAAAGTAATATCTTTCTAACTAACTTGCTTATTTGTCATCATACAATTGGTTGCCAATTTTTTCCAAAAATCTTTTCTAAAAGTGCTGCTGAATTCAGTATTTAATAATTTAAAACATTTAGCAAATTGCCCTTTCTCCTATTTTAAACATATAAAACATTTAGTTCCCATACCTTAAATAATTTATGTAGTTAATAAAACACTTAGGAAAATTCTCCAAAAATTCCAATAAATCATATTTTATATGTTTTCTAACATATTTAAATCTTTGACCCAAAGCTAGCACATAATACCCAAAATTAATTTAAACCCAATTTAACCATTTCCCTCACTAGAAAATTCATAATAAATACATAGTAATTCAGAAGATTATAAAGCTTGGAACCCATCTCTAAAGTAATATTTTTGACCTTATATCAAAAATGCAAGTCATTTGGATGTTATTCAATAGGTTTTCCAAATCAATTCTTATCATAAAATCTATATGGAATAGCAAAAATCATCAATAACCATATATATAATTAATCAAACATGGCAAATCATTGCAAAATAAGTTCGGATCTCAACTAGAACTGAAAATCATAAAAATAAGATGTAATATATTATTCACCTTTAGCTTATGTGTTAAGGAGGTTGAGATTTTCTCTAGAATTAACTTGATTAAGCTTCCCTATTAAAATCTTGCTTATCTTCCCCTTTGCTTTCTCCTAATGGTGGCCCGCCTCTCTTGAATTTAGTTTTGTTTGTAAACATGTAAAATGAGAGTGTATGAGGGTTTAAGGTATAAGAATATAACATATTCCTATTTTGCCATTATCAATCACCCTTACTTATTTCATTTTAATTCCCTTTTTGTTCATTAGTTTATTAAGCACGACTACCCTCTAACCATACAAATCTCAATCTCTTAACAATTTACATTATTTCATTTAATTTAACAAATTAAATGTCCTAAATAACATTAATCAAAATTAGGGTCGCTACAAAGAGAATAGTTGTGAAGATTGCCAAAGTGCACTTCTACACGACCTTCACCGACCAGAACCGAGGTGAAAACTCCTTCTCTTCCTTCAACAGATATATTTGCTAACTTAGGGCTAATTCCTATCGAGTTTTTCTCCTTCGATATTGGAACATAAGCCTAGTTGGCCTCAATTCTCCCCTTCACTTTGATGATGACATCATTCCTACTAGTGTAGGAGAGAACACTCCCATGAGCAAAGCTCTGGAACTTTGTCCGTCAAGAGGACACTAGGATACTCACACACTCATACACTGCATTTCACTTGATTTGCATCCTCTCTAATCGAAACTAATTCGTTATTTCTTCATTTGTAGGATTCACGAATAGGAAGAAGTATATATTTTAATTCTTGGAGGAAAACATATCTTGACCCCATAGGCATCGTCCAAGCACATACCGTCAAGGCAGTGGTTGGGATTTTGAATTCAGTTACTGGTCTAGCCGTGATAGAGGCAGTCATGATAAAGACTATTCATCTCATGACTCTGCTCTAGATGTCATTCTAGGTCTAGCTCACCTATGCCCGGTGGTCTGGATAGACACTCTGATCGCTTACCACTAGGCGATGTTTCTTGTGCACCCCCTCTAGCTTCCATTCGTGTGTAGCATTTGGCACCATCCCATTCCAGTCAATCTTCTAACCGCAGGCACCATAAGAGCAGTTTTGAGGCTTCTTATCACAGTCTGGCAAGAAACTGATTGAAGCTCTGGTTGCCATGGCGGTGCAACAACTTGCTGCCGATGCTCGAATGATTGGACTAAGGGAAATGTAAGACGCCGATTGAATCTCCGGTCGTTAAGGCGGTGCAACAACCTACCGTCGATGTTCGAATGTTTGAACTAAGGGAACAATTTTTGGATGTTTGATTTGACGAACTTATGTTTTTGCCCAATCTGAAGGACATTCCATCAAGGGTTATGGAAATGATGGTCGTTTATGTACCGAAAGCTTATGATCAATATAGTGAATGGAAGTCAATAACTACTTAGATCTCGATAGAAAGGACGCTCGAAATAAAAAATTTGAAATTTTTAGAGGCATAAGAAAAAGGGTCATTGCTAATCTTGATGCCGAAGTTGAAAAACATAAGAAAATCTCAAGCTGAATCCAAGAAAAGGGCCGAGGATGCTACCAAGGCACTAGAAAATGGGAGGACAAGCATCACGATGGGATGAAGACTACATACCATCGAATTCATGACTTTAGTGCTAGAAAACGATGCTCTGACCATAAAAGGAAGTTAGCTGTCATCCAAGCTTGAGAGCGAGATAAAGGAAAATAATGATGCTCTCTAAGAAGCTCAAAGGTATTGTGAGGAGCTGCCTATTGCTTGCGATGAAAGGGAGAAGGCGGTCGCACACGCTTAAGATGTGGACAAGCTCATTAAGAGGGAGGTTGAAGCCATAGAGAAGCAGATGATGAAGAAGTTCGAACCAATTCTCAACTAGTACAATGCCAACGTACTCAAGTTCCGTAACTTAGAGTAGTTCGACCATTATTACCCCAGAGTTCTTGCACTTGCTTTGAAACAATTCATTGAGGAAGAAAAGTGATTCTTGAAAGGTGGTGAGGTAGATCTAACACAGCTTGAGAAGGAGATCTTAATTGGAGATGAGCCCAAGGAGCTAAAAGAGAGACAGCTTATTCTCCATCTGGAGCTAGTCGATACAGTGCAGCAAGACTTGGGCGAGGGTTTTTGATCATTGCCCCAAGATGCCACTACGGGGCACACCTCTGGACCTAAAACCACTCAAGATTCATCTTCGATCCTAGGAAATAATCTAGATCAACCCCAAATGCTAAAGTCCACAATCCTTTCTCCTATCCTGGAAGGGAATTTTGGCGGCACTCCGATCCACAATGAATCCCAACCCGAAGGAAGTATCTCATTGACCTGACTAGTATTTTAGAGAGTCCATATGTCGCCAATTGACATCTCTAATCTCTATTAAAAACATAATTAGATTTTGATCTTTAAAGGAGTTTGTTTAGGAGAATAAAAAACCCTTCCCTCCTGAAGGAAACAATTAGAGGACCCGAGGATATACTACAAATTTCATAGAGAGTGATTCTCAACAGGATTTTATTCCTTCGAATAACTAAATAAATGTCATCCATGGAGGTCCCCATCTCACTGGAAGCTACAAAGGGGTAAGCGAAGCGAGGGATGGAGTCTTTTCTATTTAGAAGAGCCACCGTTCAAAATCGTAAATATCAACTTTAAATGCCCACTTAACAATAACCTAAAAAGAACCGAGGGGAATTCGTCACCCGCATTATGATTTGCTAATGATAACTTCACAAATTAGACTCTTTGTGGTAGCAAAGATCTTAGTGGATACCGAAAGCGCAGCGAACTTCATCTTCAAGCATGCTTTCGATATAATAGGTCTTCTAGAGGAGAAGTAGTTCCAATCTTTGAGCCAATCTTTGGGTAATAAAGGGCCTACTACAATCGAACATATCAAGCTCCTAGTACAGATAGGAATTCCACCATATACTAGAACTTTCAAAACCATGTTCGTAATAATGGACCAATTTTCCTATTACAGTGCTTTCTTTAGGAGGCTAGCCCTAGAACATGGTTTTTATAATGGACCAACTTTCCTATTACAGTGCTTTCTCCGAATATAATCTGTAATAGGAATTCCACCATATACTAGAACTTTCAAAACCATGTTCGTAATAATGGACCAACTTTCCTATTACAGTGCTTTATCGGGATATAATCTGGAATACGATATATTGTCAATGCTAAGGGAATCCAGGCCAATCCTAACCAACTCAAAGAAATCAAGGATATGGCAGAGTCATAGTGTAACAATCTAGAATTTGATCACTTTAAAATATATTATTCAGAGTGATTTGTAAATATAAAATATAAAAGGTTTTATGATTTAAATATTATTCTATAGGATTTGGAAGTAGAAACAGACATAAAAATAGAAACATTTGCTTATATCGACAAAAGTGACAAAATTCCGATTTCAGAAAGGTATGTTTCGATGGTTAAATAAATTATTTTAATTAATTTATGAGTGTTTGTATTTTTAAATAGAATTATACAAATTTATTTTTAAATTCAGTTTACATAAATAAATAGTTTAACTAAAACGTCAAAATGTGACCGTAAAACATTTTGTCGAAGATCAACGTTTTGTTCAAAATAAGCCGTCGCAACGTCGTCACATCTTTATTTTCTTATATAGGAACATATGTTCAAATAGTGTAAGTATTAATTAATTCCCTGACATGTTCACTTTTACTAAATAAGATTAGAAAACTTCTAGAAGTCATTAGTAAAAGTAAGTAAGAATTAACAAAAGTAAGAAAAGTAAACATCAAATCAAAGCCAACATAATTATGATATTCTTTACTTAATCTTTAAGTGACTAAGACATAAATTAAGGATGTGAAAGATGATGTTAAGTATTGAAAAGTGTAGATTTCTTTAGGTCAAAGTAAGGTTAGTTTGGTAATTTGGTAAGAGGTTGTTTTGGTAAATTTACCACTTCTTTCTTTTTTTATAAATAGCCACCTCCTTCTTCACTTTCATTCGCTTTTTCTTTTTCTTCTTTTCTAAAGCTTCTTCATATTCTTCCTCTTCTCATTAATGGCTTCCTTGCCATATAAAAAATTAAAAAGAAATAGTGTCAAAATATTTATAAAATATTTAAAAGAAATCAATGTTTATTCTCTTCAAATCAAACTCCTCTTTTCTCCATATTTTACCTCATCTTCTCTCGACCATAACTTCTACAAAACCGACTCAAATTGTAAATTTCTTTTTTTTTTCAAACATGTATTTTCCTGTGGCTACAACTTTCATGTTAACCATTTGTCCCATTATTAATATAATGATGTCAAAAATCCACTTCTTTCAAGTGCATTTTCTGGCCCAGTTTTTAAGCCAGAGAATAGGCCATTTTGTTTTGATAAAAACTTGATCATAACAGTTCCAAATTAAGAAATTCTTTTTTAAACCATATAAAATTTCAGTGCTACAACTTTTATGTTGATTACATTTTCCAGTTTTGAGGTATGCTATACCTAAAACTCAATTCTTTGAAGTCCGTTTTCGGGCTTTATTTTTGTGAATCCAAGAATAGCTCTTTTTCTTTCGACCATATCTTCCTCAAAATTAACCAAAATCAAGTGATTCATTTTTTAAATTCTTTTTATTATAAATTACATTTATAAATCTCTCACTTATATAATTCCACTTATTTTCTATTTATAATAATATAACCTATTTAACTTCGAGAAACAATTTTCAAAATAAACGGGATTCAAATTTCACAAATTCTTAGTTGTTATTTCCTCTTTTCCAGCGACCTAAAAATGGACGACCTAACAGGCTTGAGAGGAATGCCGACCTAAGGACTAAGGGGATACCGACCTAAGACTCAAAGAGATGCCGACCTAAGGCTTAACAGGGGTGCCGACCTAAGGCCTAAGGGGTATGCCGACCTAACACTTCAACAAGTATGCCGACCTAATACTTTAAAAAGGATACCGACCTAACAGGCTAAGAGGGATACCGACTTAAGGCCTAAGGGGTATGCCGACCTAATACTTCAACAAGTATGCCGGCCTAAGGTAGCTACCGACCTAAGATAGCTATCGACCTAAGATAGAAGCCGACCTAACTATCCAGAGAATTTGCCGCTCTAATAGCTCAGGGACAAGATCATGAACTATGCCTAAGTCGTAACTGACCTATGATCTACATTAAGTCGTTCACGACCCAAGCAAATGAAGACAAGTTCAATGCAGCTACTTGGCACAGTGGCCTCTTAACTCGTACACGATCCAGGACTTATCAGCTAAGCCGTGGCTTGCGATTTGCCAGTTAACTCGTTCACGACTCACGACCTAGCTAGAGTCGTCCACGACCTAAAGCTACTAAATGTAAGCTCGATGCCGTATTACTGATACAAGGTTGTGTTGACTCGGAGGCGACTTAGGACGTATGCAAGGGAACCTTTGTGAAACCGTGAAGGGGCCAGATGAATCGGCCACGACCTACCTTAGACCGGCCACAACTTACCTTAGACCGGTCATGACTTACGACCTAAGGGGGGATTTCTCCTATAAATACCAACCTACCTCAAGCATGAAGGGGACTTTGGGCCGACCTCTTTAAGCGCCGATACTCTGCTGAATTCTCGACTCACTCGACACTTCAAGTACGAAAGGCATCTCAATTAACTTCGAGAGGAAATCTAACGCAATCTACATGGATTTAAAGAATTCTTCTGCACCAAAGTTCTAGTTGTTTGTCTCATCGGAATTGCAATTGAAGATTGTTGTAAAGTTGTAATCGATTCAGTAATAAAGAGAATTTAAAGTGGACGTAGGCTTACCCTAAGCCGAACCACTATAAAAACTGTTATTTTTTCTGCTTTCTCTGTGATTTCTCTACTTGTTTTTAGTTCCCGTGTACACGGGTGGTGCTTTCGCTCAACTTCAATCTACACCGGGTGTTAGCGTCTGATTTTTACGTTAACATTTTTTGGTGCTTTCACTGAGAATTGAACTCAGGAAACTTCCACTATTGCTCCGCGAAGGATTGTTGAAAGGATTTCTTTTAAAACCAGAAGTTTATTGGAAATAATGGCTCCTGGGAGAAAATGAAGTTCTGTAGGATCTGACAATGTTCAAGAGAATACTGCTACCTCTCCTCCTTCAAGTCAAGCAGCCCCAACTATTGGAGTTACACGGGCAGAGTTGGACGTCGTAGTTTTGGGATTGAATTAACAATTGAATGCTCAGAATGCGCAGTTGGAAGCCCAGAATGCACAAAATGCCCTGATCTTAAGTAAGTTGAACGATCTACTTGGGGCAAACCGTCAACTGGGAAATAATGATGGAAACCCTACCGTGGGAGTTCAGGATCTTGAAGGAAACATTTCTCAAAGAGCCGCAGACCCTATAGGAAGGACACCTCCTCAAGCTGGAGGATCAGGACCGCAGCCGACCCTCCGTGAACGACTATCAAGGCATAATTCAGAGAGAGTGGCTGATGTGTGCCCTCCAGAGCCTGTAAATGATGAAGAGTATTTTTCGGGTATGGTTTGTCAAATCATGAAGGAAAGCATGCGAAGAGATGAAGACGAGAAAGAGTGGGGTTTTGCTCCAAGCAAAACTCCATTTACTGAAAAGATCTTGAAGGCAGAGTTCCTAAGGAAATTCGTTCCCCCTACTATTCCGGCTTACAAGGGGACGAGTGGTCCAAACGAGTTTCTGTATAAGTACGACTGGCATATGACTGGTGCCAGGGCGTCAGATGAAATTAAATTTCGATATTTCCCGGTATATCTCGAAGGTGTGGCTCTATTGTGGTTTACAAAGCTGCCAGTCAGGTCCATTGATCAATTCTCCGATTTGACCAGGAAATTCAAGGAGCAATTTCGATTTGTATGCTTCTAAAGCAAAGGATATAATGTCACTGTCAAGTCTAGAGCAAAATCCGGGAGAATCCATTAGATCATTTTTGAATCGCTTTAACATAGCATTGGATGAGGTAGATAATGCTGAGCCACGTATGGTCCTGACATACTTTATGAGGGCAATTGACAAATTGAGTGAATTTGGAAAATGGTTGAAAATGAAAGAACCAAACTCGCTTGACAAATTCTACAAGAAAGCGGATGAATTCATGCACTTGGAGAGCCTCCAAACACCGGCTAAGGTGTATCAGCGGAAGCCGGGAACAATGGTGCTGCTTCGAATAAGAAAGAACCTAACACTCAGAAAAGGGGAAATGATGGTGGAAAGAAATAGGGAGATGCTAAGAAAGGCCGTTCTTTCAATTTCACACCCTTGACTGATACCCCTGAAAACATCTTCATTGCAACCAAAGATGATGTCAATTATCCGACACTACCTAAAATGAGAGTTGCGATTAAGATGGAAAAAAGTGGAAGGTTCTGCCGGTTCCACAACCAGCCCGGCCATGACACCAACGAATGCCGTCAGTTGAAAGAGGTAATTGAACAACTTTTGAAAGAGAACAAGCTCCAGCAGTATGTGAAAAGGAACGGAAATGCCCCAGCTTCGTCAACTCAAGGACAACAAGTTCCCGCTCACCGTCCTGCCTCAAGTGAGAAGCCCGTAGAGCATGAATCGGAAAGACCTGTTATCAATGTAATAACTGGAGGACCTCACCCAGTAGGCAAAAGCTGGGGCGAAATGGAAAGGTATGCCCGGGCCTTGAGGCATGTACCAGCTGAAGAGAATGTTTTTATCTTAGAGAATGATGCGCCTTTAAAGCAACAAAAGACTTCCATAGATGATATTGTATTCAATGCCAGGGATTCTTTGGGTATCGAGGCTCCGACTATAGATCCTTTGGTCATATCCGCTGATATTGGGCCGGCAACTGTGAGAAGAGTTCTAGTTGATTGTGGAGCTACATGCAACATCCTCTTCAAGAAGACCTTTGATCAAATGAAAATTCCAATGGCTGACGTTCAAGCTTCATCACTTAAGATTGCTGGGTTTGCTGGAGAAACCAAACAGCCGATTGGAACCATAGATTTGTTTGTAGAACTTGGAAAAGGACTGAGGAAGGTGGCTCGAAAGTAAACCTTTATAATTGTTGAAGAATTCTCTGCCTACAATGCCTTTTTAGGTCGAGCGACTCTTGCTGCATACAAAGCTGTTCTTGCCCCATGGTGTCTGACTCTAAAATTCCCTACAGATAACGGAGTTGGTGTGATTAAGGGAGACCAAGATGCGGGGCGAGAATGTTACTTTGCAGAGTTGCGAGAATCAAGGAAAAGAGAAATGGGAAAAAGGTGCGGCGGCTCCAGTCCGCATCAAAGAACCAACCTTGTAGCAATTACAGGGTGGACCCTGCAATGGCGAATGTAGTGGTGCACGAAGAGAGATAGATCCAAGGAAAGCCAGTGCAGGGGAGAATAGCGTAGTACCGGTAGAGGTAACAGTGCCGGTGGCCGTTGACCCAAAGGACCCAAACAAAGTGCTTAATGTGGGTTCACAACTCAACACAACAGTTCAGAATGTTCTGATTTCATTTTTGAAGGCTAATTTGGATGTATTTGCTTGGACTCATGCTGACATGTGCGGAATATCCCCAGAGATTGCCGTACACACTCTGAACATTGATCCAAAGTTTACACCTGTGAAACAGAAAAGAAGAACCCAGGCTCCTGAGAGGACGGCAGCGTTAAAAGAAGAAGTGGATCGTCTCATGGAGAATGGTTTCATTAGAGAATCTACTTATCCAAATTGGGTATCAAATCCATTTCTGTTTAAAAAAGCTAACGGAAAGTGGAGAGTGTGTATTGACTTTTCAGATCTGAACAAACCCTGCCCCAAAGACTGTTTTCCACTGCCCAGGATCGATCAGTTGGTGGATGGGACGGCAGGACATGAATTGTTATCTTTTATGGATGCATACTCCGGATATAACCAGATTATGATGCATGAGCCAGATCAAGAGGATACCAGCTTCATCATAGATGTTGGACTCTACTGCTACAAGGTCACGCCTTTCGGACTCAAGAATGCAGGGGCAACTTACCAAAGGCTTGTTAATGCCATGTTTAAACCACAGATTGGCAAGACAATGGAAGTTTATGTTGATGATATGCTAGTAAAGTCTAAGAAAGCGGTGGACCATATGAATCACTTGGCAGAGATGTTTGCAGTACTCCGCAAGTACAGAATGAAGCTTAATCCCCTGAAATGTTCATTTGGAGTGGAGTCTGGAAAGTTTCTGGGTTTCATTGTGAGCTATAGGGGCATTGAAGCCAATCCAGCTCAGATCACTGCCTTGAAAGAAGTCAAGGCTCCTAAAACGAAGAAGGAATTGCAAAGTCTCAATGGAAAGGTTGCTGCCTTGAGTCGGTTCATTTCCAAAGCTACTGACAAATGCATTCCGTTCTTTGATGCTCTGAAGAAAGGAAGAAAAAACTTTGAGTGGACCCCTGAATGTCAGAAAGCATTTGATGAGTTGGTTCGTCATATGGAAGTGCCTCCGATACTTTCAAAGCCTGATAGTGGTGAAGATCTCTTCATATATTTGGCAATTTCGTCTCATTCTCTCAGTGCAGTGTTGGTACGGGAAGACGCAAGGATTCAACGCCCAGTCTATTATATCAGCAAAAGATTCACTGGGGCAGAGATGAACTATTCAAGATTAGAAAAGCTCGCCTATTGTTTGTTGATCGCATCAAGAAAATTGAGGCCGTATTTCCAAGCTCATCCCATCAAAGTCCTCACTGATCAACCTCTAAAGCAAGTCCTATTCCGTCCTGAGACTTCGGGCCGTCTTTTGAAATGGAATATTGAACTCAGCTAATATGACATCACTTACCATCCCCGAAAAGCAATTAATGGACAAGCTTTGGCAGATTTCATCGTAGAATGTACGGATAAGGGTGATAGTGAGGAAGAAGTCGCTGATAGCGTCCCAATACAATGGAAATTGTATGTCGATGGCGCAAGGAATGATTACTGTTCCGGAGCAGGGGTTGTCCTTGAAACCCCAGAGGGGCGATCGCTATGTTATGCACTGAGACTAGAATTCCCTTCGACAAACAATGAAGCTGAATATGAAGCTCTCATCGCTGGTTCAAGGATCGCTAAAGAACTAAACATCAAGGCATTGCAGATCTTCAGTGATTCTCAACTTATTGTTTTCCAAGTCAAGAAGGAATTTCAGGCTAAAGGAGGGAATCTACCCGCCTATTTATCAAAAGCCTGGGAGCTCCTTCAAGATTTCGACTGTTACTCAATAAACCATATACCCCGCGAAGGGAACATGAAAGCGGATTCTCTTGGAAAGTATTCGAGTACTGGTGAAGCTCAACTATTGGGATTAGTTCCCGTCGAAGTCTTGTCAGATCCAAGCTCAGATGAAATGGATGTTGATTGGATTATGAATGCATCCCAAGAATAAGAATCATGGATGACTCCGATACTTGAATATTTACTCAATGGTTCTTTGCCAGAAAGTTCAAAAGAACGACAGAAGCTGATGAGGAAAGCCTCTAGATATATAGTTCAAGATGGTCGTTTGTACAGACGAGGATTTTCAATGCCATTACTCCGATGTGTGACAAAGGAAGAAGCTAAGACAATTCTGACTGAAGTACACGGAGGGGAATGTGGGGATCATACAGGTGGTCAAACTTTAGCAAAGAAAATCCTCCGTTATGGATACTTTTGGCCAGAAATTAATCAGGATGCTGCTGACTATTACCGTAAGTGTGATAAATGCCAAAGATTCGCTAAAATTCCTAGAGCACCTTCCACTGAGCTAAGACAAATGGTCAGTCCATGGCCGTTTGGTATCTGGGGAATAGATCTCATTGGGCCTTTGCCGACTGCCAAATCAGGGGTTAAATATGCTATCGTTGCTGTTGATTACTTCACTAAATGGGCTGAAGCCGAACCATTGGCTACTATTACCTCTAAGAAAATGATAAGTTTTGTGACTAAAAATATCATTTGCAGGTATGGTGTGCCTCAGAAGATAATCGCAGACAATGGTACTCAGTTTGAAAGTGAGGAATTCCAAGATTTCTGCAAACGATTCAAGATCCGAAAAAGCTTCTCAGCAGTGGCTCATCCGCAGGAAAATGGGCAAGTGGAAGCAGTAAACAAAATCATCAAATCAACCATCAAAAAGCAGCTGGAAAAAGCAAAAGGTGGTTGGGTCGATAAGTTACCGCTTGCACTATGGGCATACAGGACCACTCACAAAACTACGACTGGGCATACTCCATTTTCATTGGCATACGGATCAGAAGTGATGATTCCAGTGGAAACTGAAGTCCCCTCACACAGAAGGATCCATTTTGATCAAAATGAGAATGAAAAATTGCAATTGGAAGCACTTGACCTCCTCGATGAAAGAAGAGAAGAGGCAAGGCTTAGAATTGCAGCTCACCAGCAAAGAATAGCCAGGCACTTCAATTCCAAAGTTCGTCAGCGCAGCTTTGAAGTTGGGGACTTAGTCCTGAAGAGGATTATGACATCCATAGGTGTGTTTGGACCAAACTGGGAAGGGCCATATGTTATTGGCGCAAAACTTCTTGATGGCACATTCAAACTCACAACTGTCGAAGGAGAACCAATCCCAAGAGCTTGGAACAGCAATCATTTGCGTCCCTATTTTACTTGAAAGCCTTGCTGAAATGTTGTAAAAGAATTATGAGTATATGATTCTTGTATTGAAAGCAATTGTAAAGAAAGTGAATAATGAAAAGCTATAAAGTGGATGTAGGCCCAGTTTTTGGCCGAACCACTATAAATCTTGTGTTCTCTACTATTGTAAACTGCTTTGTTTTATTTCGACATATGAAATACGTTAATTGTGTTACTAAAATGTCGATTTAATAATGCAGGCCATAAAAGCAAAGCTTACCCATCGCAAGACCGAGCGAATCTCCGACATCACTCAGCAAGCAAACACTAAGCTATCCAAAATTTCCATACTCAAATCCTAAAAATGAAGTGGTTCGAACAAAAGTTAGCAATGTGGATGGAAGTGGACCATTTCTAACTAACTGCAAATGTTTGAACAAACAAACATCCAGTTAAATGGCCTATGTCTACCACCACCAACTCGCTTAACTATGAAGTATATTTCTTTGGATAAGGGAAATTATTGGCAATTAAAAAAGGATGACACTTGCAAAAGATGACGGGGATCGGCGACATGAATAGATGGCAAAGAGACATGGGCAAGCAAGCATCAATCAGCAAAAGACCTCTTCGGAGGCACAAGCCCTCTTCGGAGGCACAACTCTTCGGAGGATAAAGACCTCGAGCGGGCCTAGCCAGAAAAAGAGAGATCTTTCTCGATACAAAGTTGCGGAATGATCGGTCGATACACTCCCGTGAATCCGTCCAACCGAGAGAAAGGAACTCCAAACTTCCAGGCAAAAGCCCTACTCAGAGGCACACGTTTCACCGAGATTGAAATAAAACTTCTAAGTGTTGAAACGTGAAAAGCCCTCTTCGGAGGCCCATTTCACCACAGTTGAAATGCTAAAAGACCTCGAGCGGGCTAAACCAGAAAAAGAGAGATCTTTCTCGATACAAAGTTGCGGACTGATCGGTCGATACACTCTCGTGAATCCGTCCAACCGAGAGAAAGAAACTCCAAACTTCCAGGCAGTAACCCTACTCAGAGGCACACATTTCACCATGATCGGTGATACACTCCCGTGAGACGAAATGTGAAAAGCCCTCTTTGGAGGCCCGCTTCCCAGCGAACAGGGAAAAAATAAAAACCTCTCCCAAGAGGCAGAAACAAAAAGACCTCTTCCCAGAGGCACAACCAAACAAAAAACCTCTTCCCAGAGGCAGAAACAAAAAAGACCTCTTCCCAGAGGCAGAAAGAAAAAGGCCTCCTCCCAGAGGCACAATCGAACAGAAAGACCTCTTCGGAGGCACACGTTTCACCAAGATTGAAATAAAACTTCCAGGTGTTGAAACGTGGAAAGCCCTCCTCGGAGGCACAACTCTTCGGAGGCACACGTTTCACCGAGATTGAAATAAAACTTCCAAGTGTTGAAACGTGAAAAATCCCTCTTCAGAGGTACAACTTTTCAAAGAAGCATTTCGTCAGAAATGCAAAGCAAAGATCAGAAAGCCCTTTACTAAGGCGTAATATAAAAAAAGGGGAAGCCCTCTTCAAAGGCACACTTTAGCTTTCAAAGGAAGATTGGTTCTTCTATTCTTGAAAATACTCTTCCTCAAAAAGAAGTTAAAGTGCCCTTCAGAGGCCCGCTTTACCGCGTAGAAGAATTCACTCGGTAAAAATGTGTGAAAGCACAAAAGAAAAAGTGATATCTTCGAAGGATGAAGCGTAGAAACTCATATGGAGTGAGCTGTACTCTATTTCGAGCAGAATAGTATTCCTCCAAGTATGGAATAGTTATTCTCCATAAAATAAGAGTACAAATCCCCTCAGAGTATAAAATATTGCAACGAGCTTATGGTATAGGGGCAACATGGTATAGCTACATTGGTAAAAATTACGCTCGAACAACATACCACAAGCTCACTACAATATAAAGAAACTTGTACAAAAATGAATAGTAAATGCATTCTCAAATACAGACAGAAGTTTGTACAAACAAA
Organism: Allium cepa; assembly: GCA_030765085.1. Classification (NCBI taxonomy): domain Eukaryota; kingdom Viridiplantae; phylum Streptophyta; class Magnoliopsida; order Asparagales; family Amaryllidaceae; genus Allium; species Allium cepa. Next base: position 505,337,171 of record CM060945.1, read on the forward strand.
AAGAATCATTTTATTCAACACCGTCAAAATTTTGTATAGGTACAGGTTTCAAAATAAAAAGAAAAAGAAAAGCGGAGGCCGGTACCCACACAATCCCTGGCCAGTACATGCAAAAAGCAAAAAGTAAAGATAAATCGAAGCAGGACCCCTTACTTCTTCTTGCCACGACCCTTAGAGCCTTCACCTGACCTAATAGGAAGCTTTTCAGGATGGCTTGGGAGAGTCAGGGATGAAGGAGAAAGGGTTACTGCCGGATCAACTTTCGTTTCCTCTTCAGAAACAAGAATGCCTTTCCTTCTCTTCTTCGAAGTGGCACGCTTCCTCCTTCTCCTTGAAGAAGACTCACTTCCCGGAGTTACAAGAGCAGATAATTTTATCTTATCAGAAGTGGTTTGCTCCGGAGACTCATTGCCTTCTCCAAGCCCTTCTCCCCCATGTTCTTGAGAAGCAATAGGATCATCTAAGCCATGAAGAGCTTCTATTTGCTTCTCTTGCGACCCGGGTTGAGAGGCAGACGGAGGAGTGACCTGGAGAACCGAAGGAGGAATAATTGGAGGAGGGAAAGCTTGAACAATGCTCGATGCTTTCTCTACAGAAGAAAAGAAGTTAAAGTCAGTAAAGAGAGGAGATAAAGGCTCATTGAGGTTTAAGAAATAGTCGAGAAGCTCATCGAACTCATAAGAAGCAAATGAGCAGTCTACTTGGGCAAGATTAATAGTAGAGTTACCTGGAGAAGTCGGCTTCCTGATATCAACCTCATGAGCCTGTGCTTCGGCGCTCTCTTCACCTTCATCTCCACCCTGTGTACTTGTAATCTCAGTTGTAACTTTGACCAGGGATGGAGAATGAGAACTGGAGCCAATAATGTCGATTTCGGCCGAAGGAGAAGGCTGGACTGGAATAGATGAAGTAGTTTTTCCTAACCGTTCCCCTTCTGCCATTTCAGCTCTTAATTTTGCAAGTTGTTCTTTTCCCTTGGCGAGAGCAGCGCGAGCATCTTCATCCAAGTAATGCTCCTCAAGAGCTGATTCAGCATAGCCAGCACCTTTACCGCCAAGCATGTCAAGTGCAGCCTCCCACACTTCAGCCAGTGTAACTTCATATTTAGGGCCTAGAAAGGCAAGACTACGGTGCCCCAAGATGCTGTGCAGGTAAAAGTCAAACAGTGTCGAGCTGATGTTGGTCTTCGTTGCCTTATGAGATTCTTCAGCTGCAATTTTACCGGCAACGGCCTCATCACGCTATCTTACAGTCTTGGAAAGTTGAAGCTTTAGCATTTGAATTTCCGCCTCATGAGAGTTGACTTTCTCCCGTAACTCTGTAACCTCAGCACGATACCTTTCCGCTGTTTTCTGCTCAGCTTCAAGTTGTGCTTCGGCATGACGCTGAGCGGCGTGAGCATCGTGAACTTGCTTTTGAAGTACTTCTTCTTTTTGAGTATATGTGGTAGAAGAAGTAGCAAGCTCTTGTTTAAGTTCCTCAACTTTTGCTTCAAGCTCTTCATTGTAAGTAGTGATGCTCCTCATTTCGGTATCATGTTGCGCAAGAACCTTCTGCCATTCGGCCTTATCATTCTCCATAGTAAGCATGGCCTCTATATTCGCACGGTTGACCCTTTGAAGCTCGTCAACAAGCTTTTGCCAGTTCGACACCCTTTCAATATCAAGCCTGACGGCATCGAGATTTCGCAGCTTGGCAGGCTTGTCAATAGGGACCAAGTCAAGATCAAACCGCACTCCCTTCAGGCACCAGTGCGGGAACCGGCTTTCCAGAGTAGCCGGGCCTGATCCAACTTGGAATTTAGGCCTGCTGATTATTGTCTGAATGTCTGTCTTCCCGAGAGCAGGAGAGCCAGAAGGAATGTCAAGTGAGACGGGGGCAGTGACCTTTTCAGGAGTTGTAGAAGCATACTTTTCACCATACCGGGCATGCTTGCTTGGGTCCTCAACTATGTGGCTTTTTCCCCAATCATCATGCGACTTTCTCTTGTGAGAATCGTCACCTCTCTGGGAAGAATCGTGGCGCTCCTCCTTTTCTTTCCTCTCATAACGCTCTTCTTGAGCCCTCCTCTCCTGAACCTTTCGGGCGGCTCTCTCCTCATCGGTTTCTCTGTGAATGGGAAGGTAGCGCCTATAATCATATTGACTACGCCTCCCATAGCGCTGAAAGTCATCATAGTAAGAGCCGCTACGTCCCATCGGAGAATCTGAAATAAAAAAAAGAGACAAGTCTTAAAGGTCTTCAGAAAAAAAGAAGTGTAAGTGTAGAATCTTCAAAGTACAAAGAATTAGGTGTATGAAAATGCCGAAAGATTCTAAGTGTGTGTGATGTGCAAACTACGCGCATCAAACTACGAACCACTCTTCGATTGCGGAGTAGTTGTGGGGGTGGTAGTTAACGTCAACTCTTGGGTCGATGGAGCTTGTTGCAAAGAAGAAGTCGCTTCCACTACTGAAGAAGGAACCTTAGTAGTGACAGGGTCATCTTTAAAGATCTCCTGTGAGGTGGCAAAGAGGTCGCTCAACCCTTCGAAAGTGTCGTCCCCGCTCTGCCTGACAGGGCTTGTTTTCCCGGCTCCTTCGCCAGACTTCTGTGAACGTTGAGGAGATCCCTGAGGCTCTTCTTCCTCAATAACTGGGGCAAGTGTGAATTTGTCAGACGACCCCGCAACATCAACAATAGTAGAGCACTTCACGAGAGAAGTCTCAGGAGCAGGATCTTTTGGTATGGGTACGTCAGAAGAAACCGGGGCATCTAATGCTCTAGCCGGGGAGTCTGGGACCTCATGAGGATGTGTAGAACGAGAAATGTGTAAAAGTCCGTACTGATGCAAAAGTTCATCCCTCAACAAAAATTTTATACTTCTCTCTTCCGCGGCCACAGCACTCAGTCTTTCAAAAACTTGCTTATGGATTGGGTCTCTAGAAGGGAGAGGAAGTGCTGAAAAGAGCAAAGAATGAGATTAGCAATTGATAATTCGGATCTCGGAAAAGTTTGGAAATGGAGAAAATAGAAACAGGTAATCTTACTTCCTACTCTCCAGATGGCATAAAACCCTGGGGGGCAGCGAGCAAAGAAAATCTGATTCAGAAATCCATGAACACTTTCAGTAAGATCAGAAATAAGCTTGCGATTTCTAGCACTTCTCAGAATGATAAGGGAAGGATGGTCTTTACTCTTCGCAAACGAGCATAGGTAGCAAATTTCTTCAAAATTCGGCAAGCGATCAAGAGTTCTCCTAAACAAAACACACAACCCCATCAAGATGGCATAGCCGTTAGGATGAAGTTGGAACGGAGAGATTGTCAACCGGAGGAGAAGGGCTCGAAGGAAGTCGTTTGTTAACGCTAAAATTTGAACGCTAACACCCCGGTGTGTAAAGTGTAGTTGTGAAAGCACCACCCGATGATTCGAGAACAGAGTATAAGCAGAAAACTGCAGAAAAACAGTAAATAACAGCAGTTTTTATAGTGGTTCGGCTTATGATCAAGCCTACGTCCACTCTGAATATCTTTATTGATGATTTCGTTAGAAGTTGATACAATTCTTCTCAAGTACAATACACTTTGAATTACTAAACACTTTGAACGAGTGGCTTAAACTTCAATGTAAGAGACAGTCTTCAAATCCATGTTGGATGTATGAGATTCCTTCTTGAAGTTGTTGATAGCGTTCTACGTGTCTTAAAAGCTTTGGGAATCGAGTCGATTTTGAATGCAGCAGAGTATCGGTGCTTGGAAAGAATGAGCCAAAAGTCCCTTTCAGTTGGAGTTAGGGTTGTATTTATAGGGGAAATCCCCCCTTAGGTCGTAAGTCGTGACCGGTCTAAGGTGAGTCGTGGCTGACTTATCTGGCCTAGCCCCATGGTCTCACAAAAGCTCATTTGTACAAGTCCTGTGTCGCCCACAAGTCAACATCTAAGTCGCAAATGAGCCAGCTGGTCCTTTTGATGCGGCATTGTACCTTCATCCAGTAGCTTTAGGTCGTGGACGACTCAGGCTAGGTCGTGAGTCGTATACGAGTTAACTGATGAGCTTGTTCCCTTCAGATAATAAGCCAAGTCCTGAATTGCGTACGAGTTAAGAAGTTACTGTGTTAAGCAAGTAGCAGCACCTCATTTGCTGAAGTCGCTCACGACATATGCTAGGTCGTAAGTCGCAGATAGCTCTAACTCGTTAGCTCGCTTCCTTCTCAAGTCGTGCTTTCTCTTGAACTGTTAAGTCATCCTGTCCTTGAGTCGCGGGCTTTCTTAAGTCGTGGATGCCTTAGGTCGTGGAGCATCCCTTTCCTTCTAAACCGTTGAGTCTTAGACTTCTTTATGTCGTAAGTCGCTAAATCCTTCAAGTCGTTGAACTGTTAGGTCGTCCGTTCCTTGAGTCGTAGGTCGTGCCGCCAGCTAAGTCGCTAAGCCGTTATACATTTTAGGTTGTTAAGCCCTTAAACCGTTAAGTCGTTTTACCCCTTAAGTCATCCAACCTCTTGACTCGCTGAGTCGCTTGTCCATTGAGTCGCCGCCCAACTTGAGTCGTTTGCTTATTGAGTCGTTGACCATAGGAGTTAACATTTGCCCCTCGAAGTACATGCCTAAGTCGTAGGTCGTGTGCTTCGACTTATCTTAACTCAGTCGCGGGCGACCTAAGAGATTAATTTGCACATCTATTTGCTTCAGCCCTATATAAGCGTTAGCTCGTTTCTTCCTCCTCATCAACTGCTCCCATATCCTTTTCTGCCATTAGAGACTTTTCGAGTTCCCAAAGGCGAATCCAAGTTAATCGATCAACAATCCATCTTACTATTACCTCATGTAAGTGAATTTGGTCCCTTATTCAATCGCGACTATTGCTGATACATGAACCTTTACCTTCTGAGCCCAAATCACCTTCGCACGCCTTGCCTAGTCCTTCGAGTTAAGTTGTGATTGATTTCAATCTTTATTGGCTATGTCGTCGCTGCGATTCATAGGGTTATAGGATCGTGCTAGGTTTATGGTAGCTCTGTGGTGATTTGGATCAGTTCTTGGGTTTTTCTTGAGAAGATGGTGGATTATGTTGTTAATGTAAGATAACGGGTTATCGGGTTAGAGAGGGGTTAGTGGATGAAGGAGATAACCTTTAATCGCTGAATAACGCCAGAGACGACCTAAGGATTCTGAAAGCCGACGACCTAAAAATTCTTGCAACCCAACAGATACTGAACGACCTTCCGATTTGTGACCTAAATTCTTGTAGCACCACCCTTGCGACCTAACTTTTAGGTCGTGTGAACGACCTAGCCTTTAGGTCCTTAACACGGCTTTCCCTTTAGGTCGCGAACGGCTTAAGACTTGGACAATTTTCTCACTGCTGAATTGCTACCTTCAGCCTAGACCAACTTCAACCCATCCTGTTAAGTCGTGAACAACTTAGGACTTAGAGAACTTCCGGACTGCGACTAAATAGCTTGAAAAAAACTTGAAAATTTCGAGGTGTTGATAGAACTTTATTGTACTTTCAACTCGAACTTTGAACTACAGAAATAACTTGCATGACTTTGCTGTGCTTTCTTAACAGATTATACCAAACTTGATGCTAATAACCTGTTAAATACAACATTTGCAGAAAACTAGGGCGAATATACTGCCATCGACTGCCCACGTCAAATGACAGATTAGTTAATAACAGATAATTAACTCAAATAAATTGTGTGAACGATGTGCTTTCATCAATTTCAAGTAAAATATTAAAGCAACACTGAAATAGCCAATTGAAACTGACCAGCCTGCACTAATATTATGCTTGAACTTTATATTAACAAGTTCTGGAATTTTATAATCGATCAATCATCGACTAGTTTAATTCCAGTTATATCTACTTGCTATTTTTATTAGTTTTGCATGACACTTCACACTTTTAGCAAACGTGCACCTTCACATTTGAATATCCAGTTGCTTTTGTAGAATGACTTCTCAGGAAGAAGATACAACGATTCAGACTGGAGAGGCAACTGTAATTCCGGCTCCTCTGGTCAACCCTCCCGAAAGAGCCTCTTCTACTTTATCGTACAGAGTTTTCCGCCAATTGTGCGCTCAGTTTGGAATTGCTGAATCAGATGCCATTCTTCCCGAGAGAAGTAACACCGCTGACATAGCACCCCCTAGCTTTGTAACGGTCAATCGACAAATGTGCCTGAGTGGGAGCGTTCCTCCTTTCAATGACTTTCTCCAACAACTTCTTCGTCAATTGGCCATCGCCCCGTCCCAATTACACCCTAATGGTTATGCCATTTTAATGGGGTTGTGTGTACTGTTTAGGAGGACGCTTGATCGATTCCCAAGCTTTGACGAGATTTGCTTCCTATGCTCTTTCACCAGGACTAAAGATCACCCCTCTATTACTATCGTGAGAAGTTCTCGAAATCGTAAATTGATCATCGGTCTTCCTAACAGCGCTCATGGGTTTTTGACTCAATTTTTCTATGTCCGTTGCCCCCCGGGGTTTCACGCTGTGTGGAGAGAAGGAAGTAAGATCATCTACCTTTACCTCTTTTATATTCGGAGGCTTTTGAAGTTCGAATTGCCAAGTGTTAACTTCGTCATCATTTCTTTTCTTTTATCTCAGTACTTCCCCCTCCTTGTAGAGATCCCAGTCACAAGCCAACCCTGGAGAGGCTCGTAGCAGTACCGGTTGAAGAACGGGACATCAAATTTTTGCTGAACGACGAATTCCTTCACCAGTTCGGACTTCTTCACCCTTCTCGCTCCACACGCCCCTGCGAGGTTCCGGACTCCCCACCTAAAGCATCATATGCTCTGGTTTCTACAGATACATCCATACCAAAAGGTCCTGCTCCCGAGGCTTCGCTAGTGAAGTGCTCCACTTCGGTTGATGTTGCGGGGCCATCTGTCGGGCTTGCCCCGGTTATTGAGGAAGAAGAGCCCCAGAGATCTCCTCGACTGTCACAGAAACCTGGCGAAGAAGCCGAAAAAACTAGCCTTGCCAAGTAGAGCAGGGACGATACCTTCGAAGGGCTGAGCGACCTCTTTGCTACCTCGCAAGAGATCTTTAAAGATGATCCTATCACAACCGGGGTTTCTTCTTCATTAATTGAAGCGACCTCTATCCTGCAACAGACTCCGTCGACTCAAGAGTTGACGCTAACTATTACACCCACAACCACTCCTCAATTAAAGAGTGGTTCGTAGTTTGATGCGCGTAGTTTGCACGCCACATACACTTAGAATTTCTTTTTTGGCACTTTTATGCTTTTGGTTTTTTGTACTTTGAAGAATTCTAAGATTTAGTTCTTTTTTATTTCAAATCCTCCGATGGGGCGCAGCGGATCCTACTATGATGATTTCCAGCGCTATGGGAGGCGTAGCCAATATGACTACAGGCATTACCTTCCCTCTTACAGAGAATCTGATGAAGAAAGAGCCGCTCGAAAGGCTCAAGAGAAGAAGACTCAAGAGGAGCGTTATGAGAGAAGAGAGAGGGAGGAGCGCCACGACTCTTCGCAAAGAGGCGACGATTCCCATAAAAGAAAATCCCATGATGACAGAGGAAAAAGTCATATGGTTGAAGATTCGAGCAAGCGAGCCCGACATGGTGAGAAGCACACCTTTACAACTCCTGAAAAGGTTACTGCTCCCGCCTCGCTCGACATTCCTTCCGGCTCTCCTGCTCTCGGGAAGGCAGACATCCAAACAATAATTAGTAGGCCCAAATTCCAAGTCCGACCGGGTCCAACCACTTTGCAGAGTCGGTTTCCACAGTGGTGTCTGAAGGGAGTAAGGTTTGACCTTGACTTGGTCCCCATTGACAAGTCTGCTATGTTACGAAACCTTGATGCCGTCAAGCTTGATATTGAGAGGATGTCGAACTGGCAAAAACTTGTTGATGAGCTCCAAAGGGTTAATCGTGCGAACATAGAGGCCATGCTCACTATGGAAAACGATAAAGCCGAGTGGCAAAAAGTTCTTGAGCAACACGACACTGAGATGAGGAGCATTGCTTCTTATAATGAAGAGCTTGAAGCAAAAGTTCAAGAATTGAAACAAGAGCTTGCTGCTTCCTCTACTTCCTATTCTCAAAAAGAAGAAGTGCTCCTAAAACAAGTAAGAGATGCTCATGCCAGCCAAAGGGATGCCAAAGACATGCTTGAAGTGCAGAAAAGAATTAGTGAGGGCTATGTCGCTGATATTGAAGAGCTTCAGAAGAAGAACAGCTCCCAAGAGGCGGAGATTCAAATGCTTAAGCTTCAACTTTCTAAAGCTGAAACGGAGCGTGATGAGGCCGTTGCCGGCAAAATTGCAGCTGAAGAATCTCACGAGGCAACGAGGGCCAACATCAGCTCAACATTATTTGATTTCTATCTACATAGCATCATGGGGCGCAATAGCCTCGCCTTTCTAGGCCCCAAGTATGAAATTACACTGGCTGAAGTTTGGGAGGCCGCACTCGATATGCTCGGTGGTAGCGGCGCTGGCTATGCTGAGTCAGCTCTTGAGGAGCACTATCTTGATGATGATGCTCGTGCCGCTCTCGCTAGGGGGAGAGAACAGCTTGCAAAATTAAGGGCCGAAACAACAGCATGAGAATATTCAGGAAAAATCGTCTCAACTGCTCCAATTCAACCTTCTCCTTCAGCCGAAATTGACATTATCGGTTCTAGTTCTCATTCCCCATCTCCTACTAAAGTTACCACTGATATCACAAGCATACAAGGTGGAGATGAAGGCGGCGAGAGTGCCGAGGCACAGACTTACGAAGTTGACGTCAGGGAACCGACTTCTGCAGGTAACCCTACTGACAATCTTGCCCAAGTAGATTGCTCATTTGTTTCTTACGAACTTGATGAGCTTTTTGACTACTTCTTGAATCTCAGCGAGCCATTGTCTCCTCTTTTTACTGACTTGAACTTTTTTCCTTTTGCAGAGAAAACGTTGGGCACTGTTCAGGCTTCTCCTCCTCCAGTTATTCCTTCCCCGCCTCTTAAGGTCACTCCTCCTTCTGCCTCGCAACCCGGGTCACAAGAGGAGCAAATAGAAGCTCTTCACGGCTTAGATGATCTCGTTGCTTCTCAAGATCCGAAAGGAGAAGAAACTGAAGGAAGCGAGAGGACTCCAGAACCAACTGGCTCCGACGCTGAACCGTTATCCAAACTTCTTTCTCCAGAGAGTGGGTCTTCCTCCAAGAAGAGAGGAAAGCAGTGAGTTTCCAAGAAGAAGAAGAAGAAGGGATCTTTAACTGGCGAAGAAAAGACGGAAGAAAGTCCGACCGAGCCCCTTTCTCCTTCATCCCCTACCCTCACAAGCCGGCCTAAAAAGTTGGTCATTCGGCCAGGTGCGGGCTCAAAAGGTGGGCGGAAGAAGAAATGATGACTCTGGTTCTGTGGCTTTCATATCGCTTTTTGCCTTTTTTGCATGTACCGACCGGAAGTTGTGCGGGTACCGGCCCCCCGCTTTTCTTTTGTTTTTTACTTTGGAACCTGTACCTGTATATAAAATAGTGTTGAATAAAATGATTCTTTTTCTTTGTACAAACTTCTGTCTGTATCTGAGAATGCATTTACTATTCATTTTTGTACAAGTTTCTTTGTACGATATTGCAGTGAGCTTGTGGTATATATTGTTCGAGCGCAATTTTACCGATGTAGTTATGCCATGCTGCCCCTATACCATAAGCCCATTGTAATATTTTATTTTATGAGGAACTTGTGCTTTTATTTTTTAGAGAATAATTATTCCACATTTGGAGGAATATGATTTCATTAAAAAATAGAGCACAAATAAGTTTCTACGCTTCAACCTTCGAAGATATCACTTTTTATTTTGTGCATATACACATTTTATTGAATGAAATCTTCTATGTGGTAAAGCGGGTATTTGTAAGGCACTTCAATTTTTTTTTTTTTTTGAGGAAGATAATTTTCTAGAACAAGTAATTCATTCTTCCTTTGAAAGTTAAAGTGTGCTTTTAATGAGGATTTTTTTTTTAACTTGCCACAGTAAAGGGCTTCTTGATTTTTGTTTCTTTGAAAAGTTGCACCTCTGAGGAAGACTTCTTCACGTTTCAACACCTGGAAGTTTTATTTCAATCTTGGTGAAACGTGTGCCTCCGAAGAGGTCTTTCTGCTTGATTGTGCCTCCGGGAGGAGGTCTTTTCATTTCTGCCTCTGGGAAGAGATCTTTCTGTCTTATTGTGCCTCTGGGAAGAGGTCTTTCTGTTTCTGCCCCTTGGGAGAGGCTCTCTTTTTTTTTTGCATTTCATCTCTGGTGAAGTGAAACTCCGATGAGCGGCTGTTGCACTTCAACTCCTGGCGAAATGGGCCTCCGAAGAGGGCTTTTATTTTGTTTTACATTTCAACTCTGGTGAAGTGAAACTCCGAAGAGTGGCTGTCGCACTTCAACTCCTGGTGAAATGGGCCTCCGAAGAGGGCTTTTATTTTGTTTTACATTTCAACTCCGGTGAAGTGAAAATCCGAAGAGCGGCTGTCACACTTCAACTCCTGGTGAAATGTGCCTCCGAAGAGGGCTTTTATTTTGTTTTACATTTCAACTCTGGTGAAGTGAAACTCCGAAGAGCGGCTGTTGCACTTCAACTCCTGGTGAAATGGGCCTCCGAAGAGGGCCTTTATTTTGTTTTACATTTCAACTCTGGTGAAGTGAAACTCCGAAGAGCGGCTGTTGCACTTCAACTCCTGGTGAAATGGGCCTCCGAAGAGGGCTTTTATTTTGTTTTACATTTCAACTCTGGTGAAGTGAAACTCTGAAGAGCGGCTGTTGCACTTCAACTCCTGGTGAAATGTGCCTCCAAGGATTGCCTGGAAGTTACTCCCTCATGGTTGGAGGGTCATGACTCCTCCAATCTTTTTTGGTTGAGTAGAGAACTTTCTTTTTTGCGGCATATGCCTCGTTAGAGGTCATTATCCTCCGAAGAGTTGTGCCTTTGAAGAGGACTTGTGCCTCCGAAGAGGGTTTTAGTTGTTCCTTGTCCACTTGCTTATGCCTTTTTAGCGATCCTCTATTTTTTCTTTTCAAGCTCGCACTCCCTTCTCTTACAAGTAGTTTGTTTAATCCAAAGAAGTGTACTTCATTGCTAGGCCAGTTCGCGAGAACGGGCATAAGCTTCTTAATTGGATGTTTGTTTGTTCAAACTTCTCAATTTATTAGCTAGAGCCCGTTTTCGGCGAAATCATTGACCGTTCAATTGAAGCACTTCTTATCTAGGATTTATGTTTGGGAATTTTGTGACTTGAAATTTGTTTGTTGAATGATAAGAAGAATCACTTGGTCTTGTAATGTGCAAGTTTTATTTTCGTTGCCTGCAAAAATTTAAATCGACATTTCAGCAATACATTTAATGTACTTTTCATATCGAAAATAAAGAAAACATGTAATAATAATAAGGAACACAAGATTTATAGTGGTTCGGCCAAGAATTTGGGCCTACATCCACTTTATAGTCTTTCATTATTCACTTGCATCGGTTTTACAATGGCTTTCAGTTACAGGAATCATACATTCATAATTCTTTTACAATATTTCAACAAAGCTATCAAGTAAAGTATGAGCGCAAGTGATTGCTGTTCCAGGCTCTTGGAATTTGATCTCCTTCGACAGTAGTGAGTTTGAATGTACCGTCAAGAAGCTTCTGACCTATGACATATGGTCCTTCCCAATTTGGCCCAAACACATCTGTCGCTGTCATAATTCTCTTTAGGACTAGATCTCCAATCTTAAAGCTGCGTTGGCGAACTTTGAAATTGAAATGTCTGGCTATCCTTTGCTGATGAGATGCGATTCTGAGCTCAGCCTCTTCTCTTTTTTCATCAAGGAGATCTAGTGCCTCAAGCTGTAGTTTTTCATTCTCTGCTTGATTGAAATGGATTCTTCTATGTGAAGGGACCTCTGTTTCTACCGGAATCATTGCCTCTGATCCGTATGCCAATGAAAACGGAGTATGCCCAGTCGCAGTCTTGTGGGTAGTTCTGTACGCCCATAGTGCTAGCGGTAGCTTATCGACCCAACCACCTTTTGCTCTTTCAAGTTGCTTCTTGATGGTTGACTTGATAATTTTATTTACTGCTTCCACCTGCCCGTTTGCCTGCGGATGAGCTACTGCTGAGAACCTTTTTCGGATTTTGAATCGTTTGCAAAAATCTTGGAATTCTTCACTTTCGAACTGGGTACCATTGTCTGTAATTATCTTTTGAGGCACACCATACCTGCAAATGATATTTTTAGTCACAAAACTTATCATCTTTTTAGAGGTGATAGTAGCCAGTGGTTCAGCTTCCGCCCATTTAGTAAAATAATCTACAGCCACAATGGCATATTTAATTCCAGATTTGGCAGTTGGTAATGGTCCTACAGGTCTATTCCCCATATTGCAAACGGCCATGGACTGACCATCTGTGTGAGTTCAGAGGAAGGCGCTCTAGGAATTTTTGCGAATCTTTGGCACCTGTCACATTTTCGGGAATAGTCTGCTGCATCTCGATTAATTTCTGGCCAAAAATATCCGTATCGAAGAATCTTCTTTGCTAAAGTTTGACCACCTAAATGATCACCACATTCTCCCCCATGCACCTCAGCTAGGATTGTTTTGGACTCTTCCCTGGATACACATCGAAGTAACGGCATTGAGAATCCCTGTCTATATAATTGGCCATCCTGGACTATATAGCGAGAGGCTTTCCTCAGTAGCTTCTTTCTTTCTTTTGAATTTTCCGGTAAAGAGCCATTGAGCAGATATTCTGTTATTGGAGTCATCCATGAGTCTTGTTCTTGAGACACGCTCATGATCCAATCAATATCCATCTCATCAATGCTTGGAGCCGACAGGACCTCCACTGGAGTCAACCCTAGAAATTGAGCTTCGCCTGTGCTAGAGTACTTTGCGAGAGAATCTGCTTTCGTGTTTTCTTCCCGAGGAATATGACTTATCATGTAATGGTCGAAATCACCCAGGAGTTTCCAAGCCTTTAACAAGTAGGCAGGCAGATTTCCCCCTTTCGCTTGGAATTCCTTCTTGACTTGGCATACAATGAGCTGAGAATCACTGAAGATCTGTAATGCTCGGATGTTTAGTTCTTTAGCAATTCTTAGGACCGCGATAAGAGCTTCGTATTCTGCTTCATTGTTCGTTGAAGGAAATTCCAATCTTAGTGCATAGCATAATGACCGACCTTCAGGGGTCTCAAGTACAACTCCGGCTCCAGAACAGTAGTCATTTCTCGCGCCATCAACATATAACTTCCATTGGATTGGGGAGTCATCGATCGTTTCCTCCTCACTGTTACCCTTATCTGTGAATTCTCTGATGAAATCCGCTAAATCTTGTCCGTTGATTGCTTTTCGGGGATGATAAGTGATGTCATATTGACTGAGTTCAATATTCCACTTTAGAAGACGACCCGAAGTCTCAAGGCGAAACAGGACTTGCTTTAAAGGTTGATCGGTGAGGACTCTGATAGGATGAGCTTGGAAATATTGCCTCAACTTCCTTGATGCAATCAGTAAGCAATAGGCGAGTTTTTCCAACTTGGAGTAATTCATCTCTGCCCCAGTGAGTCTTTTGCTGATATAGTAAACTGGATGTTGAATCCTCTTGTCTTCTCGTATCAGCGCTGCACTTAAAGCATGAGATGATACTGCCAAGTATATAAGAAGATCCTCACCATCGCCAGGCGTAGAAAGTATCGGAGGCGTTTCAATGTGGCGAATCAATTCATCAAAGGCTTTTTGGCATTCGGGAGTCCAATCAAAGTTTTTCTTTCCTTTCTTTAGGGCGTCAAAGAATGGGATGCATTTATCAGTGGCTTTGGAAATGAACCGACTCAAAGCGGCGACTTTTCCATTGAGACTCTGCAATTCCTTCTTCGTTCTAGGAGCTTTGACTTCCTTTAAGGCGGTAATTTGAGCTGGACTAGCCTCAATGCCCCTAGCGCTCACAATGAAACCTAAGAACTTTCCGGATTCTACTCCAAATGAACATTTTAAAGGGTTAAGCTTCATTCCGTATTTTCGAAGGACTGCGAACATGTCTGCTAAGTGTTCTATGTGATCCACTGCTTTCTTAGACTTTACTAACATGTCATCGACGTAGACTTCCATAGTCTTGCTCAATTGCGGTTTGAACATAGCATTAACAAGTCTTTGGTAGGTTGCCCCCGCATTCTTCAGCCCGAAGGGCATAACTCTATAGCAGTAAAGACCAACATCGGTGATAAAGCTTGTGTCCTCCTGATCTGGCTCATGCATCATGATCTGGTTATATCCGGAGTAGGCATCCATAAAAGATAACAATTCATGTCCCGCTGTTCCGTCTACCAGTTGATCGATCCTGGGTAACGGGAAGCAGTCTTTGGGGCAGGCCTTGTTTAGATCTGAAAAATCGATGCACACTCTCCATTTTCCGTTGGCTTTCTTGACCAGCACTGGATTTGAAACCCAATTCGGATAGGTAGATTCTTTGATAAAGTTATTCTCCATGAGCCGATCAACTTCTTCTTTTAATGCTGCTGACCTTTCTGGACCTTGAGTCCTCCTTTTCTGTTTCACAGGTGTAAATTTTGGATCAATATTCAGAGTGTGTACTGCAACTTCTGGGGATATTCAGCACATATCGACATGAGTCCAAGCAAAAACATCCAAATTTGCCTTTAAAAAAGATATTAAGATTTTCTGAATTGACACATTAAGTTGTGAACCCACATTCAACACCTTGTTTGGGTCCTTTGGGTCAACATGCATTGGTATTGTCGTTTCCACTGGTACCACTCTATTCTCCCCTGCACTGGCTTTTCTAGGATCCATCTCTTTCCGTGCTCCGCTGTGCTCGCCAGTGCGGGGTCCGCCCTGTAATTGCTACAAGGCTGGTTCTTTGATGCGGACTGGGGTTGCCGCATCCTTTCCCATTTCTCTTTTCCTTGTTTCTCGTAGCTCTGTCAGATAACACTCCCGCCCAACATTCTGATCCCCTTTTATAACTCCCACTCCATTATCTGTGGGAAATTTAACGGTGAGGCACCATGGGGCCAGAACAGCTTTGAATGCTGCGAGAGTTGGACGGCCTAGGAAGGCATTATAAGCAGAAAATTCATCGACAATCATAAAAGTTTGCTTGCGGACCACTTTTCTTTCTCCCTCTCCAAGTTCTACAAGCAAATCAACGGTTCCTATCGGCTGTTTTGGCTCCCCAGTGAAGCCAGCGATTTTCTGCGATGAGGCTTGCACATCAGCCATAGGGATCTTCATTTGGTCGAATGTTTTCTTGAAGAGGATATTGCAGGATGCGCCACAATCAATGAGAACTCTTCTGACAATAGCTGGCCCGATTCCAGCCGAGATGACTAAGGGATCCAAGGTAGGAGCTTCAATACCTGTGGAATCCCTGGTCCTGAACACAATATCATCACTGAAAGTTCTTTGTTGCTTCAGGGGCGTAGCACCTTCCAAAACAAAGACATCTTCCTCGGTCGGTACATACTTCAAAGATCGGGTATACCTTTCCATCTCACCCCAGCTCCTGCCTGCCGGGTGAGGTCCTCCCGTAATGACATTGATAACAGGCCTTCTGGATTCATGCCCTGCAGTCTTCTCACTTGTCCTGGGTTGATTAGCAGGAGCTCGTTGCCCCTGACTGGACGAAGCGGGACTGCTGCTATTCTTTTCTACAAATTGCTGCAGCTTGTTTTCCCTTATCAATTCTTCAATCAAAATTTTCAATTGGCGGCATTCATCAGTATCATGACCAGGTTGATTATGGAAGCGGCAAAACTTCCCGCTTTGCACAGCTTTTTCCCCGGTTCTTAAAACGGGAGGTTTAGGATAATCGACAGAATCTTTAGTGGCAAGGTAAATGCGCTCTGGCGTATCTGATAAAGGAGTATATTCTGATGACCTGAAGGAACGAGGCTTCTTCAGATTTTTATGTTTCTTCCCATCGTTATTTTCTCTTTTCTGTCCTACAGATTCATTCTTGCGTGGAGCAGCAATGTTATCTTCATCTTTTTCCAATACTGCCTTTACCGGTACAGGACGACTTTCCAGGCGTATGAACTCATCTGCTTTCTTGTAGAACTTTTCAAGGGAATTTGGTTCCTTCATGTTAAGCCATTTTCCAAATTCGCTCGTCTTGTCGATGGCCCTCATCAGATAGGTCAAGATCATCCGTGGTTCTGCATTGTCTACCTCGGCCAGCGCTATATTAAAGCGATTCAGGAAAGATCTGACAGTTTCCCCTGGATCCTGTTCTAAACTTGACAACGACATGATATCTTTGGCTTTTGAAGCATATAGTCTGAACTGCTCCTTGAATTTCCGGGTTAAGTCAGAAAACTGATCTATAGACCGAATCGGTAGCTTGGTGAACCAAAGCAGGCTACACCTTCCAAATATACAGGAAAATATCGATATTTTATTTCATCAGAAGCTCTGGCACCTGTCATGTGCCAATCATACTTATACAAGAATTCGTTCGGATCACTTGTTCCCTTGTAAGCTGGGATAGTTGGAGGGACGAACTTCCTTGGGAATTCAGCCTTTAAGATCCTTTCAGTAAACGGGGTTTTACTTGGAGCGAAACCCCATTCCTTCTCGTCTTCATTCCTTTGCATGCTTTCTTTCATGATTTGTCAAACCATTTCGGAAAGATACCCCTCATCATTTCGAGCTTTAGATCCATCAACTTCAGGAAATGTCCGCTCAAAGGGGCTGGTGGCCCTCTCAGGAATGTTTCTTTCTTCAGCTTCATGAATGTTGCCAGCAAAGTTCCTTTCATTATCTGTTGGTTGACGGTTTACCCCAAGCAAATCGTTCAACTTATTCAAAATTAGGGCATTTTGGGCATTCTGAGCCTCCAATTGTGCACTTAGGGCATTTATCTGCTGGTTCAGCCCTAAGATTACAGCATCCAACTCCGCTTTTGTAACCCCAACAGGTGGAGTGGCTTGATTAGGTACTGGGGAAGCGGAGGTTCCCTCTTGAACATTTCCAGATCTAACAGATCTACTCCTTCTCCCCGGAGCCATGATTTCAGATAAACTTCTAGTCTTCAGAGAGATTACTTCAACAAACTTTCGTGGAGCAATGATGATAATTCACCCGAGTTCAGTTCTCAGTGAAAGCACCAAAAATGTTAACGCTAAAATTTGAACGCTAGCACCCCGGTGTGTAAAGTGTAGTTGTGAAAGCACCACCCGATGATTCGAGAACAGAGTATAACCAGAAAACTCCAGAAAAACAGTAAATAACAGCAGTTTTTATAGTGGTTCGGCTTATGATCAAGCCTACGTCCACTCTGAATATCTTTATTGATGATTTCGTTAAAAGTTGATACAATTCTTCTCAAGTACAATACACTTTGAATTACTAAACACTTTGAACGAGTAGCTTAAACTTCAATGTAAGAGACAGTCTTCAAATCCATGTTGGATGTATGAGATTCCTTCTTGAAGTTGTTGATAGCGTTCTACGTGTCTTAAAAGCTTTGGGAATCGAGTCGGTTTTGGATGCAGCAGAGTATCGGTGCTTGGAAAGAATGAGCCAAAAGTCCCTTTCTAGTTGGAGCTAGGGTCGTATTTATAGGGGAAATCGCCCCCTTAGGTCGTAAGTCGTGACCGGTCTAAGGTGAGTGGTGGCTGACTTATCTGGCCTAGCCCCATGGTCTCACAAAAGCTCATTTATACAAGTCCTGTGTCGCCCACGAGTCAACATCTAAGTCGCAAATGAGCCAGCTGGTCCTTTTGATGCGGCATTGTACCTTCATCCAGTAGCTTTAGGTCGTGGACGACTCAGGCTAGGTCGTGAGTCGTATACAAGTTAACTGATGAGCTTGTTCCCTTCAGATAATAAGCCAAGTCCTGAATTGCGTACGAGTTAAGAGGTTACTGTGTTAAGCAAGGAGCAGCACCTCATTTGCTTAAGTCGCTCACGACATATGCTAGGTCGTAAGTCGCAGATAGCTCTAACTCGTTAGCTCGCTTCCTTCTTAAGTCGTGCTTTCTCTTGAACTGTTAAGTCATCTTGTCCTTGAGTCGCGGGCTTTCTTAAGTCGTGGATGCCTTAGGTCGTGGAGCATCCTTTTCCTTCTAAACCGTTGAGTCTTAGACTTCTTTATGTCGTAAGTCGCTAAATCCTTCAACTCGTTGAACTGTTAGGTCGTCCGTTCCTTGAGTCGTAGGTCGTGCCGCCAGCTAAGTCGCTAAGCCGTTATACTTTTTAGGTTGTTAAGCCCTTAAACCGTTAAGTCGTTTTACCCCTTAAGTCGTCCAACCTCTTGACTCGCTGAGTGGCTTGTCCATTGAGTCGCCGCCCAACTTGAGTCATTTGCTTATTGAGTCGTTGACCATAGGAGTTAACATCGTTAAAGGGAGGAATCGCCCCGCTTAAGCACATTTGACGATTGACTGCAACAAAACCGTGGGGAGGACTGTCGGCAATATCATTTGGTCCGAGAAGTAGGGCATCATTTTCAGCAAAACCAAATTGAGTACGTAGCTGAATAAACGCTCTCGGAGTTAGGATAGTCGGAGTTCTCTCTGGAAGATTCTCTACGGGAATAGCTATCGGGAAGGTCTCTTCAGCTTGAACTACCCCTTCTTGTTCTTGATGGGAAGTCATTCTACACAAACAACTAGATATTCAAACATGAAGGTGCACGTTTCCTAAAGTGTGTGGAGTGTTGTGTAAAATCAATCAAGCAATGAGCAAATGCAACTGGAGTTAAAACTAGCAAGAATTTGTCAGTTATAAAGTCCAGGGTACGTTGTTTTAATATGCAAGTGTAATCTTGATGCAAACAAATCAGTTCAAGTTAGCGATGCTTTGCATTAATACTTCACTTTAGTTGATTGGTTCATAGCATTTCATACAATGTGTTTAAGTTGATTACTTTATGTCGACTAATCTGTCATTTGATATGTGCAGTCAATGGCAGTATATTTGCCTTGGTTTTTTGTGATTGTTGTTTTCAGCAGGTTGTTAGCCCATGAGTTAATGTGGTATGCGAAATAAGGCAGCAAAGTTGAAACAATCCAGAATTTAAGCAGTTCAGTACAATAGATCAAGTTAAGAATTCAAATTGGAACTATGCTTTCAAGTGGGAACTCGAGTTGGGCATCCAAGTTTTAACTCGGCGGCGACCCAAGGAGTCTCTCGCAAATTAAGATTAAGTCTCTAATTCTTTAGATCGGTGGCTCTTTAAGTTGTAAGAAGTAGGAAGGGTAAAGGCTCCGGTTCAAAAAGTGGTGTGAAATTTCCCAAGGGTTAACTCGGCCACGGTTTAAAGGTTAACTCGGCCACGGTTTAAAGGTTAACTCGGCCACGGTTTAAGGGTTGGATCGGCAGAAGACTAGGTCTGCAGTTTTCCCCCCAAGGGCTAACTCGGCCACGGTTTAATTGTTGGATCGGCAGAAGATTAGGTCGGCAGTTTTTCCCCAAGGGTTAACTCGGCCACGATTCAAAGGTTAGGTCACCCAAAATCACTGGGTCGCGTCCAAGGCAGTATCTCACTCAACCCGATGACCCGTTAACTTCCAGTAACAACAGAATCCATCATCTTCTCAAGAAAAACCCAAAAACTGATCCAAATCACCACAGAGCTACCATAAACCTAGCACAATGCTATAATCCTATGAATCGCAATGACGACATTGCCAATAACGATTGAAATCAATCGCAACTTAACTCGAGAGCCATGCAAGGCGTGCAAAGGCGATTTGGGGTCAAAAGGTAAAGGTTCTTGTTTTAATAATAGTTGCGATTGAATAAGGGACCAAATTCACTTACGTGGGATAATAGTAAGATGGATTGTTTGTCGATTAACTTGGATTCGCCTTTGGGAACTCGAAAAGTCTCTAATGGCAGAAAAGGATGTGGGAGCAGTTGATGAGGAGGAAGAAAACGAGATAACGCTTATATAGGGCAGAAGCAAGTAGATGTGCAGATTAAGCCATCTCTTAGGTCGCCTGCGACTTAGCAAAGTTTGGTCGAAGTACACGACCTACGACCTAGGCGTGTACTTCGAGGGGCAAGTGTTATTTCCTGTTTTCTAGCGACCTAAAAATGGACGACCTAACAGGCTTGAGAGGAATGCCGACCTAAGGACTAAGGGGATACCGACCTAAGACTCAAAGAGATGCCGACCTAAGGCTTAACAGGGGTGCCGAACTAAGGCCTAAGGGGTATGCCGACCTAATACTTCAATATGTATGCCGACCTAATACTTTAAAAAGGATACCAACCTAACAGGCTAAGAGGGATACCGACTTAGGGCCTAAGGGGTATGCCGACCTAATACTTCAACAAGTATGCCGACCTAAGGTAGCTACCGACCTAAGATAGCTACCGACCTAAGATAGAAGCCGACCTAACTATCCAGAGAATTTGCTGCTCTAATAGCTTAGGGACAAGATCATGAACTATGCCTAAGTCGTAACTGACCTATGATCTACATTAAGTCGTTCACGATCCAAGCAAATGAAGACAAGTTCAATGCAGCTACTTGGCACAGTGGCCTCTTAACTCGTACACGATCCAGGACTTATCAGTTAAGCCGTGACTTGCGACTTGCCAGTTAACTCGTTCACGACTCACGACCTAGCTTGAGTCGTCCACGACCTAAAGCTACTAAATGTAACCCCGATGCCGTATTACTGATACAAGGTTGTGTTGACTCGGAGGCGACTTAGGACTTATGCAAGGGAACCTTTGTGAAACCGTGAAGGGGCCAAATGAATCGGCCACAACCTACCTTAGACCGGCCACAACTTACCTTAGACCTGTCACGACTTACGACCTAAGGGGGGGGATTTCTCCTATAAATACCAACCTACCTCAAGCATGAAGGGGACTTTGGGCCGACCTCTTTAAGCGCCGATACTCTGCTGAATTATTGACTCACTCGACACTTCAAGTACGAAAGGCATCTCAACTAACTTCGAGAGGAAATCTAACGCAATCTACATGGATTTAAAGAATTCTTCTGCATCAAAGTTCTAGTTGTTTGTCTCATCGGAATTGCAATTGAAGATTGTTGTAAAGTTGTAATCGATTCAGTAATAAAGAGAATTTAAAGTGGACGTAGGCTTACCCTAAGCCGAACCACTATAAAAACTGTTGTTTTTTCTGCTTTCTCTGTGATTTCTCTACTTGTTTTTAGTTCCCGTGTACATGGGTGGTGCTTTCGCTTAACTTCAATCTACACCGGGGTGTTAGCGTCTGATTTTTACTTTAACATTAGTTAAATTCATTTTTTATTTACAACTCAAATAGTTTCATTTATTATATATAAGATTATTTCACAATTGTAAATCGTATTAACTATAATTCCACACTATATAATTCATTCTCTTATATAATTTCATTCTTTTGCAATTGTTGTTTCATTAAGATTATTTAAACATCTTTATTAACCGATATATATTTACATTTTCAAACAACCAAACAATTCATTTATATGCACTTTAATAATTCTGGAAAATTATTCCTTTATATATAGAATATAATAGAGGTAAAATTATTTCATCTACCCAATTTAAAATGATACTATGTCGACTTGCCTCGTTTAAGTGTTTGGAAATCCCTATCGATAATATGGCGTCCCACATACCGACCAGAATTCACAAACAACTCAACGGATAAGCAAACACAATATAAAATATTTTATATTCACTAACAAATACGTGCTCATATATATAATACACTCAACTCAATCTAGGGTGCTACTATCCCTATCTATACTGAGTACACATCAAAGCTTAGGAATATACAAAATCTTAGCTTTGATACCACGTGTCATGACCCGGATTTTTGAACCAGTTAAAATTGCCGAAAATTCCGTCCGTTCTAGAACTGCTAATGAAAACTGCCAACTTAATACACCGTATTTGATAAATATTCAACATTATTAAATGTATAGGACAAAATTTCAATTTTTACAAGTTATCAGTGTAATCAATTTAATCTACTAGGTGTGGATATATACAAACCAAATACAAATAAATCTAACGCTGCACAACTCTAATAAGGAAGACAGCAATAGCCATTCCTACTAACTCAATAAACATGTCAAATGCGGAATAAAATAGTAAGCAGGAAAAATACAATACACGAGATAAACAACAACCATTAACAAATAAACATGAAAGTGATATATCATTTAAGGGGCTGCATCACTACCACTTGTGACTGCCTGCGTACCCCTATCTAATTGGGTACCCAATTAGATACAGGATCAAGCCAACGTAGTACTCCTACCGCAAATAGGACTCATGGAGCCTACGATGCAACAAACAAATATGCAATTCTCAAAACTACCCACTTAGGCCTAATCTTTAAATTTAGATTTTCAAATCTAATCACCTTTACGGAAATTATCTTTTTGGACTTTATTCTTGAATTCTTGTTTCAAAAATTTTGAAATATATATATCCTTTATATTCAAATTATACTTTACTTCGGGATCTTAAATCAAATCACTTTTGAAAATTTTATTTGAAAATCCCAAATACTGTAATAAAACATACCAAACCATATGCAACCAGATCGACAGTTTTCTCCCAATACTGGATCCCAACCTTAATACAATCGATAAATAAGTATATCCCTCTATTCTAAGAGCGGACTATGCCAAAAACACATGCCCACCTTTTTAGTTACGGGTTACCCGAAACATTGGTAACATAACAAATTATTTTATACCCCGAAGAGATAAATCATTTCACACTAATACTCACAAGTACTTTCAAATCTATAATAATTTTCATTTCCCAAATTTGTTCAAAAATCATCTTAAAACCATCGGGTTTAGTCCTCGAAATTCTTTCCGTTTTATGAAACACTTTTATAAAACCATTTATTATATAAATCACTTTTATATAATACAACTTAAAAATATTCATTACCAAACATTTTATTTCTTTTAAAGGGAAAACATTTCATAACAATTCCATTTGAAAACCAATTTTCAAAACAATTCATTAAATTGAAGTGAACCAAATATTACTTCGAAACACCTTATAGTCAAATTGTGAAATAAATCATAAGGTGTTAGCCTACAATTATTTTCTACCCAGCCCATGCATATGGATACTAAATTACTCATAAACTGGTCGAGCAAAGTCAACAATCAATAATAATAATCAATGCTTATAAACTGGTCAAGCAAAGTCAATAATCAATAAATAATAATCAGTACTCAAAAACTGGTCGAGCCTAATTCAAACAATCAGTCAATGAAATAAACACAATAATAAATGGTAAACAATGCTTCATTCTATCAAATATTTATAACACTTTAACAGTTTGATATTTATTTTGGAGCATCCGGACTTTCCCTTTGACATGTTTCGTCCCTCGCCCAAGCCTCTTTGAACCTCACAGACGAAACACATGTACTAGTTATGTCCGCATACCCCATTCAATATTTAACTTATAAATTTTAAATTACTTAATTAATCATCCAAACATAATATCAAGCAAGGGAATCAAACCATTTTCCAAGGAAACAAAGTAAACAAGCATTTAACAAGGGTTTTCAAACAACTTAACA
This sequence comes from Allium cepa, assembly GCA_030765085.1. Taxonomy (NCBI): domain Eukaryota; kingdom Viridiplantae; phylum Streptophyta; class Magnoliopsida; order Asparagales; family Amaryllidaceae; genus Allium; species Allium cepa. The sequence goes on from CM060945.1 coordinate 505,360,705, forward strand.
CTTAAAGTTTTTTCAATATAGCAATGGTTTTAATGAACATAAAATAAGAAATAACTTACTTTGGATTCCACTCCGTCAAACTTTAAGGCAAGGAACTTAAGATCTAACGCATCTTCCTACCATGCTTCGGAACCAAATGAATATAAGCTCAAATTCCTCCTTTCTAGTGATTGGCCAAGGCTTGAGATGGAAGTTGGCCGAAAGTATAAAGAAGAAGTGCTGAAGCTTTGAACTTGAATTCTCAAAATTAGACCCGAAAAATAGGTCATATTCTCTCTTGTTTTTGACTCTTTTACACTGAAAATTTGAAAAACTTGTTAACATAAAAGTTGTTTCAAATTCTTTTCTATTGAATTTAAAAAAGAATCACTTGATTTTGGTTAATTTTGAGGAAGATATGGTCGAAAGAAAAAGGGCTATTCTTGGATTCGCAAAAATGAAGCCCGAAAATGCACTTCAACGAATTGAGTTTTAGGCACAACATACCTCAAAACTGGAAAATATAATCAACACAAAAGTTGTAGACATTGAAATTTTATATGGTTTAAAAATTCTTTTCTTAATTTGGATCTGTTATGATCAATTTTTTATCAAAACAAAATGGCTTATTCTCTAGCTTAAAAACTGGAGCAGAAAATGCACTTGAAAGAAGTGGATTTTTGACATGATTACCTTAATATTGAGACAAAGTGGTTAACATGAAAGTTGTAGCCACTGGAAAAATAAATGATTTAAAAAAAAATTACAATTTGAGTTGGTTTTAAAGAAGGTATGGCCGAGAGAAGAAGAGGTAAAATGTGGAGAAAAGAGGAGTTTGATTTGAAGAGAATAAACATTGATTTCTTCTAAATATTTTATAAATATTTTGACATTATTTCTTTTTAATTTTTTATATGTCATGGAAGCCATTAAAAAGAAGAGGAAGAAGATGAAGAAGCTTTAGAAAAGAAGAATAAGTAAATGTGAATGAAAGTGAAGAAGGAGGTGGATATTTATAGAAAAAGAAAGAAGTGGTAAATTTACCAAAACAACCTCTTACCAAATTACCAAACTAACCTTACTTTGACCTAAAGAAATCTACATTTTTTCAACCCTTAACATCAACTTTCACATCCTTACTTTATGTCTTAGTCACTTAAATATTAAGTAAAGAATATCATAATTATGTTGCCTTTGATTTGATGTGATTTGATGTTTACTTTTTTTTTTTAATTCTTACTTACTTTTACTAATGACTTCTAGAAGTTTTCCAATCTTATTTAGTAAAATTAAACATGTTAAGGAATTAATTAATACTTACACTATTTGAATATATGTTCCTATATAAGAAAATAAAGATGCGACGACGTTGCGACAACTAATTTTGAACAAACGTTGATTTTCGACAAAATGTTTTACGGTAAAATTTTAACGTTTTAGTTAAACTATTTATTTATGTAAACTAAATTTAAAAATAAATTTGTATAATGCTATTTAAAAATACAAACACTCATAAATTAATTAAAATAATTTATTTAACCATTGAAACATACTTTTCTGAAATTAGCATTTTGTCACTTTTGTCGATATAGGGAAATGTTGCTATTTTTATGTCTGTTTCTACTTCCAAATCCTATCGAATATTATTTAAATCATAAAAACTTTTATATTTTATATTTAAAAATCACTCTAAATAATATATTTTAAAGCGATCAAATTTTGGGTTGTTACAGAAAGAAATTGTAAAGATGTGATGAGCTTAAATGGAAGAGTAGCAACTTTGAATAGATTTATATCAAAGGCCATTGATAATTGCATCCGTCTCTTTGATATGATTAGAAAAAATAAAGACTTTGAGTGAGGAGAGGATTATCAGAAGTCTTTTAAAGAATTAAAAGACCACCTTGAAAAACCTCTGATTATCAAGTTCGATAGGAAAGAAGAATTAATACCTTTACATGGCAGTCTCCGAACATGCAATAAGTTCAGTTCTAATAATGGAAGAGAATAAAACCCAACTTCCAGTATACTGTACTAGTAAGAGGCTTAAAGACGCAGAGCTTAGATATCTAGTTATAGATAAATTAGCAAACTGCTTAGTTCTCACCACTCGAAAGTTAAGAGCATATTATCAAGCACATCCAATCAAGGTCTTAACTAATTTTCCACTTAAGAAAGTTTTCATTAAATCCGAGGAATCTGGAAGGCTAGTAAAATAGGGAATAAAGCCAAGCCAATATGAAATTGAATTCCAACCTCCAGTAGCAATCAAGAGGTAGGTTTTGACCTATTTTGTTAATGTATGCATAGGGTTTATCAAAGAAAAATTAGAAACGAAAAGGAATTGTAACCTAAATGGCAATTTTCTATTAATGGAGCCTCAAACGAACAAGGGGCTGGTGTAGGATATGTAATCATTGCTCCCGATGGACATTGATTGCACAATGTAATAAATTTAGGCTTTCATACTACCAATAATATGGCTGAATATGAATCAATTGTAGCAGGACTCACCTTAGCCCTTCAGTTAAAGATCCCAAGGATAGAAATTTCAATCACTCTCAATTAATAGTTAATTAATTGAATTAGACATATCAAACTAAGGATGCAAGATTGATCCTTTACGTTGAAAAGGTATGAAAAATGTTGACTCAATTTGAGGAACTTTTAGTACATCAAGTACAGGGGAAGAAATCCTCAAGCCAATTCTTTAGCCAAGTTGGCTAGCTTATGAGGAGCACCAAAAACTCGAAGTGTGCCAGTAGGCTTTCAAAAAAATCCCAGTATTGAGGAAAAAGCTCGCAAGCTGGAAAAAGAGCTACGGTATTGGCTAGATCCAAGGCCCTTACACATGCGGAAGAAGAAAAGGAAGTGGGAAGTGGAAACGATGGAAACTAGGAAAGAAAGATGCACATAAACATGAGTAGTTAGTACGAGAACAACTGGATAACACCCACTGTTAAATACTTGGTAGAAGGAAAATCACCAGAAGATAAAAGAGAAGCCAGAAGGATAATACACCAAGCACCAACTTTTATTACGAAGAATTGAACACTTTATAAAAAAGGATAATTACTTCCTTACTTAAGATGTGTTAGTTCAGAAAATGGCATAAAATTGGCCAAAAAGATCATGAGATACGGCTTTTGTTTGTCCTATATGAATAACGATGTAGTGAATCATGTAAAAAGATACGAGAAATGTCAAAGATTTTCAACAATTCCACATATGACACTAATTAAATTAACCCCAATCTCAAGCCCATAGCCATTTTATATAAGGGGAATTGTTAACTCCACTTTTTCAGCAAGGCCGTGATATCAAAAATCGACCGAAAAACCAATGATAGTTCGTCTCGATGAATAGTCAACTCAGCATCCCAACAAAGCAAGTTCTGTTGAATGGCTTTTCAGATAAGATCCCCTATGGAGGGGGGGTCCAGGGGGTGCCAACCCCCCAAGGTGGGGGTGCGGGGGCAACGCCACCGCTACGGTGATCGACCTTGCCCGGTCAGGTCGCAGGGGTCCAGGGGGCAGCGTCCCCGGCGGGGTGTGGGGCAGCGCCCCGTCCAAAATGGTATACGACTTAGAGAATGGAGCGACCTATCTTCTACTCGAAGTCAACGACCTAACTGATGAAGCGGGTTAACGAGCTAACAAGTGGCACGACTTACCGACTTAACAAGGTTGCCGACTTAATAAGGTTTCGGACTCAATAAGCTTAACGACTCAGCGACTTAAAAGGATGCCGACCTAACAGCTTGCCGACTTAACTGTCCTAAGAAAATAGACCGACTCAACTGTCAACTGCCTGGAAGAGTTACCAACTCAATACCTTGAGGTAGTTACCGACTCAAGCCGTGGCCGACTTACGACTTATGCTAGGTCGCTCACGACCTAAGCACAAAAGCAAATCCGATGTTGTGTTACTTAAACCGGTGCCTGTTAACTCGTTCGCGACTCAGGACTTGTACTCAGTAGACATAGCAACCCAGTTAAGCCTTATCTCGGAAATGAAACTTACGACTTATCCCTAAGTCGCTGCCGGCCTATAACCTGGCTTAGGTCGGTAACGACCTATCAGTTAGTACTAAAGGATATAAGCGAGCCAGCTAAGTCATAACTCCGGATGCCTTAACTTGCCAACGACCCACGACTTATCCTAAGTCGGCCACGACTTACCTTAAGTCGGTCACGACCTAAGACCTGCTCAGAAAACCCCTATAAATAAGCGTGAGCTCCAACATTTGGGGATCTTCTTCTGATTCGGGGAGGACGCCATTACTCTGCTGCATTCTCAACTCAAACAACACTTCAAGCATTTCTAACATCAAGGACGCTACAACGAACTTCAAAAGAGAATCAACATCATTCAACATGAATTCGAGAGATTATACTTCTTTGAAGTTTGAGCTACTAATCCAAAATGTATTGTAATTGAAGAAAGTTGTAAAGGGTTGTAATCAAATGAGCAGTAAAGAAGATTGAAGTGGACGTAGGCTCGATCTTAAGCCGAATCACTATAAAAATTGTGTCTTTTACTGTTTTTCTGTGATTTTACTGCTTATCTCTGATTCCCGTATTAACGGGTGGTGCTTTCATTCAATCTCTATTTGCATAGGGGTGTTAGCGTCTGATTTTCACGTTAACAGGAATCGACTTAATTGGACCGTTGCCTATATCCAAAGGTAGAGCTATGTATGCGGTAGTAGCCATCGAGTACTTTACCAAATGGTTAGAAGCAGGACCATTACTAAATATAACATCAGGAAAAGTGCTAAAGTTTGTGATTAAAAACATAGTCACCTGGTTTAGAACACCACATAAGATAATATCTGTCATGATCCGAAATCCAATGTTCGAAAATTGGCATCAAATACCACACTTGTACTCGACTGTCGAAGATTCAAACATCAAACTCCAGTCGGATGGAGCTTATAACAGAATTAGATGAATATAAAACAGCGGAAACAAAATGAATATCATGCATTACATCACAGATACAACATCATCATAATATCCATTACAACGCCAGAGTATTCTTATACATATATCACAACTTCAAATAGTTTATCACAATAGAACAAGTGATCATATGCCAAAAAGTCTTCAAAGGAATGAAGCGATAGTGAACTTCCAAAACTAAGCACCTTGAGATCCAAAAGCTTTCAAACTATCTCCAAGACAAAAGCCTCTAAAAACCGATAGCCTCCAACTCCAAAAGACTCCAAAATACTACTAGCACCAAAACACGGAAAACCTACCACTAGGCTGCCCGTGTGGAAATTATGGGAACCCAGAGTTTAGAAAGGAAACAATAAACTTCGGGTCAGTCTTGGGACTGGTATGAGTAAACAAAACAGTTGCTTTTAAATAAAACAAGATTTATAAAAGAAAATCCGGTACGCTTTTTGGAAAATGAAACTACCATAAGACCTCCCGCCACGCACACAATGCAATCGCAGAATTGGAGGAGATTTATTCTTATGATAGTCAAGTATGCTTGATACGGGAAAAATTCTTTGATATTATTACTAATGCATAGTGTAGAAAACCATTTCGAAAGTATAATATTAATCTTAGGTAGCATAGACATTCCGTACTATGCCTACTATAACTACTATCTAAACAGTGGTGACCACCATAAGCAAATCGCAGGTTATACAACTAAAACCGTACTAGATTCGTATTGGGAATTAGATTTCCAACAAATGGCCAGGCTAAGGAACATCCTACTGCCACATGGGTACGCCTCTGGAGGGACGTCCCGAGAACTAAACCAGTTCTCTGCCAACACAAGGCCAGGTCACTTCTGTAACTAGGTAACTACTACACGACTATGCCATTCCCCGGTAATTTGCGACCTTTATCCGAGGGCCCTCCATCACAAAGCAACAAACATACAGTAAATGAGATTGCAGCAACCACATAGATTAAGTATCAGGGCCCATACCATGATACCACCTTTTTTCAGAAGGAAATGACACACCCAAAAGGGTGCGACCCTCATAACCTTGCCGCATCTTTCTTGTTTTGACCATTTCTGGGGTGTGAGGTCCGATGAGATCTCGTCCACAAACCCATGCTTTACACGAAAGCCATGCTTTGATCAACAAATGATCAACAAATGATCATCAACACACAACAGCACTTAGCATGCCACACTACCAAATTGGTAGTATATCGCTGATAACCTTCAATTTACATAACCTCTGAGCACGTACATCTCAGAGAAGGGTGTTAGCCTAAGAGAATAAATTCTCCGCCACCGACAGATATGAATTTGAAAGAAATCCGCTTTATATCTCAAGGTGTAGTGTCAGACATACAATCATACAAGCCTGTTCCGTGTTCGAACATAATCGAAGACACTTTGTCCAATAAAGGAAGAAGCCCTTGCAAATCCGGGTATCCACAATTCCGATCGGACTCCCCATCACATGTGGAGATATCTATACTGGAGCAACTCAGTGCAGAGACATTCGATAGGTTATCCTATCGTTTTCGAAGACACGCGGTCTTCACCACCGTCTTCAAATGCTATTCATTTCGTTGTATCACTATTCGGGATTGGTTATATGACATAAAGGTCCTCTCCCGGCTAATCTGAATAGTGAGCACGTAATTTAAAAGACGTGGATGTATCAATCACAAAGATTCACACTCAAGGTTCGATGTGTGGTTTCGGATAACTAACTGAAATCCGACTCCCTGCCGCATCGAAGTTTAAATGCCGTTTTATGGGCAAAAGGGTTTTCACAGAAACAAATCACAAATCATAGTTCAGCACAAAACAATTCACATCACACAGTACCACAATCACAACAGAAATACCAATCCAGTGCATAACATTTGGTAATAGTCAATCATCTTCAATTAAGGTGAATGTGATTTAAATGAATTAGCCACATAATTATTTTTATTAATTATTTTAAATCAATGATTAATTATTCTTAACTATGAATTAATTAAATCTTAATTAACTTTATTGATTAATTTTTCTTTAATTAATTATCTCAATTTATTAATTCTTAATTGTTAATTAATTAAATCTTAATTACTTTTATTAATTAATTATTCTTTAATCAATTATCAATTACAAAGTAATTACAAATCATTAATTGCTTAATCGTTATTTAATCATTATAAATAAATTTGTCTTTAAGTTAACACTTTGAATATTTGATTTACTTCTCAATTTTTATTAACTTAAATGTAAAACAATTTTATTTAAAAATATAAATTTGAAATATTTTTGAACTTCATTAATTTCAGAAATCATTTCAATACTATTTACTTCACCTTTCATTAATAAACTATCATTATTTTATAAAGAATGGATTCAGAAGATTGTTCAAACTTATGTTTTCAAAAATTTCAAAACTCGAATTTGCTGTTTTCAATGTCCAACCCGAGGCCGTCTCGAGTCGTCCCCGAGTGAAAATGCCCCGTGCTTCGATTTTTTACCAAGATTGACCCGAGTATTATTTTCCAACTAAAATTTTGTTTAAGTTTAGAAACGACCCGGTGCAACGCCAAACGACACGACCCTCTCTTCGAGTCATCTCCCCTAAACCCGTGTATTACTTCGAGTCAAGAATCACCCCCTCCAAAAAAATGAACTGCTCATACATTGAAATCGTGTGCACGTTGCACACCATCCCGGTCATCACTGGTCGAAGTTACGATCGTCGTCAGGTCGACAACTAACTTCTCGACCCATCGAGTCACCCTAAAGCGCGAACCATCGCTACGATCGAAGTCGAGCTCCTCGACCCGTACTTCATCAAAAGTCATCACTAGAAAATGGCCTCGTCCTACCTCCTCTGGTCATCAGAGGCCATGAAAAATCGACCGAAGCTTCGCCAACGTTAGACTCGGTGATTGGCACAGGTGTCAGGAAGTCCGATCACCCAACGACGATGCTGCACGAACATTTGCGACTACGAGAAGTTATGGGTTTTCAACCCTAATTCGATCGCAAACCAAAAATAAAATGATTTATAAATTCAACCAATATTTTTCTAAGGATTACAAACCCTCAAGCTAGCTGCGATGATGATCTCGAGGCCCACAAACACGTAGTTCACCAGAATTTCACAAAATCAAATTTTCTGATCAAGTTAGAATTTCTCACTAAAAACTGTATTAAAAATTGAAATTTAACTTTCAAAAATCATTATTTTCGATGTCGATTCAGATAGCATTATTGAAATTTAAATTTATGATATTCGAATTCTTGCCTAATTTAGATCGTGACCGTGTTTTCACAGTTTCCATAAAAAAAATATATATTGCCTTGCTCTGATTTGTTATTAAAACATAATGCATGATTAAAACAAACACTTTGTTTTGTTTGCAATCCAATTTCAGAAGAAAACACAGAGAGAGGGGTTTGAGTTTGACATGAGTTTACTTTGTAAACCAGAGGCTAAGAAGAATAAGGATGAAAACCCTGAATATAAACATTTCGAGGAAAAAAAACACACATGCACACAAATTTGTTCACATGTTAAGGTTTTCAACATCATTCAGGCATGCATACAACAAAAAGAAATTGGATTAAATAGAAGTTCACTCACCTTGCAAAGTGTGAACAGAAAGCTCCTGACTATTTTTAAAATAAGGATGGAAGCCTGGATAATTTTCCTACTTTAATCTTGAAGTTAAATCTGCACTTGTTAATACAATCTTTGCTTAATCTCTTTTGTATTTTTTTGTTTAATTCATCAATAACAAACATTACTTAATTTACTTACAATTGGATTTCTTATGCAACAGAGAACAGGGTCTGCAGCTTGAAATCCAGAAACTAACTTAATCTTTGAACTTGATTTTTTTCCTGCAACTGATTAATACAATTGCTTAGTTCTTGCTTTATTACTGATTAACAAACTCAAATTCAAATTTTTAAAAGAAATTCAGTTGCCTTATTTTATTTCAAAGAATCCCTGCGTTGTTTTCTTTGGCCAAAACTGGAGCTTTGTTTATACTAATATGCAGTTTGAATTTGTTTGTGTTATAACTTGATTTTGAAATTACAAATTCACTTAACTATAAAGTTTAAAGTTTACTGAAAGATGGAATGTAAAACTACTGCTTTGTGTTGGAGATGATTCTCAAATTTTAGATTTTTGAATTCAAGAGGAAGTGGTAGTTTTTTTTCTTACCGTTTCCTTTGGTGTTGAGATTTGTGATGCTCAAAACCTTTTTATCGTTCTTTCAGAAATTTGAGTGGCTAAATAATTGAAATAGGGAAGCTGAAAAGTTTTTATGAATGTAAATTTTATTATTTTTTTCAATCAACTATATTGAATGCCACTTGTTAAAACCAATCATGAGATCTCTACACTTGTTAATTTTTTTACACCATCTCCCCTATGCATGTTTAACACTTGTATTTTACAAAGATAAAAGAATTTTTAAATAATTTTTTTATATCAAATTCACTTTATTAATAATTATACCCCTTATTCATTTGTACATATACAGTGTTAAAAGAAGAAATGTTTTAACCAATATTTTACATTATATAAATTACGCATTTATGATTTCAATTGCCAATTATTTTTCTAAAACATTTTTTTAAAAATTTAAATTCAAATTCCAATTCAACTTGAATTATAATCCATTTATGTCTATTTATATACTCATACATATACTTGTACAATTTAAATTCAATTTCAATATATACATTCAAATCTACTCATATATGCATTATATCAAATTTAAATTCAAATGACTTTTAAAGCATTTATTATTTCAAGCTTTTAAACTCAAAAGAAATTGGAATTTTATTCATACAATTATCACTTATTTTATTTTTTTGAGACTTTTCAATTCATTTTCAAATTAAATTTCAAAGGTTTAAATATATTACTAATTTAAATTGATAAATTTTGGGATGCTACAGATATACCCCTTAAGAAAATTTCGTCCTCGAAATTTGAAAGAGAGAGAAACACAAACAAAGAATATACGAAGTCAGAAAGAGTAAAGGATTGGCTTACCAGCTTAAGCCGAGATATCCACTCTATGATTGGGATATGATTTCTGCATATTATCTTCAGTTTTCCAAGTGCAGTCCTTTGGATCGCCACTCCACTGTACTTTAACTAGTTCGATAATTTTGTTCCTCAATTGCTTTTCATCACGATCCACAATCTTTATCGGTTCTCTTTTAACTGTTAAATTGAGAGTGATGTCGAGATCCTATTGAGCAGCTTCGTTAATAATACTATCTGGATCGTGCACATACTTTTGAAGGTTAGAAATGTGGAATACATCATGCACGCCCGATAACCAGCTAGGAAACTGCACTCGATAGGCTAGAACCGATCCACTCCAGAATAGGAAAAGGACCAATATACTGTGGTGCTAGCTTACTGGTCTTCCCAAAACCTTAATACACCTCGCATTGGAGATACTTTGAGAAAGATAGAGTCTCCAATTTGTAATTCCAAATCCCTTCTTCTGCGATCATAATAACTCTTTTGATGACTTTGAGTCGCCTTCAATTTCTTCCGTACAAAATCAACTTTTTCAGTGGCTTCTTTAATCATATCCGGTCCAAGGACGAGTATATCACCTGCCTTAATCTAGCATGCCAGTGATCGACATGGTCGACCATACAGAGCTTTAAAAGGAGACATCTCGATACTGGCCTGATAACTATTATTATAAGAGAACTCGACCAGATGCAAATGGCCCTCCCAAGAACCACCAAAATCAAGTATACAAGCACGTAATAGGTCTTCTAAGATTCAATTAATCCTCTTAGTCTGCCCATCAAACTGTGGGTGATAAGAAGTGCTAAAATTCAGTTTTGTTTCCAATGCGTCTTGAAATGCCTCCCAAAATCTACTAGCGAAGATCGGATCACGATCACTCACTATGCTGCTAGGAATGCCGTAGAGACGGACAATTTCTTTCACATAGAACTCGACTAAACTTGCTGCAGTGCGTGTAGATTTGACTGGCAAGAAGTGGGCTGTCTTAGTCAAACGGTCCCAATGACCCAAATTGCTTCATTGCCTTTCCGGGTACGAAGCAACCCGTCGATGAAATCCATCGATACTTGGTCCTATTTCCACTTGGGTACCTCTAAAGGCTGAAGTAAACCCGCCATTTTCTTTTGATCGCTTTAGATTTGTTGGCAAGTAGCACAGCGACTCACATATATAGATATGTCCCTTTTCATTGTCTTCCTCCAGAAAGTTCTTTTGATATCACGATACATTTTATTGACTCCAGGATGGATGCAAAGTTTAGATTTGTGACATTCGTCTAAAACATCACGTTTCAAATCAGGGATGTCTGGGACACATATTGTGCCTTTTAATCATATAACTCCTCTACTATCTATCTCAAAACTAGTGTCTTCTCCTTGGCGTATTATTTTATAAATTCCCCGAAGAAACTTGTCTTCATTCTGCTTACTCGCGATCCTCTTAAGAAGAGTAGGAGCGATAATAAGGTGAGCAAGAATAGCATGCTTTCTACTCAAGGCGTCGACAGCTACATTGGCCTTTCGGGGCGTATATAGAATGTCTAGGTCATAAGATGCCAGAAAATCCAACCAACGTTGTTGTCGCAGATTTAAATCTTTCTGGATGAAAAGATATTTCAAAGATTTGTGATCGGTGAATAATTTAAAATTTTCACCTAAAGAAAGAGAGTTCAATAAGTATATTGGTTAAGTTATAAAATTTATAAATTGTTAAGAAAGCCGAAAAAGATTCTTACCCGAAAGATAATATCGCCATATTTTCAAAGCGAAGATAACGGCTAAAAGCTCGAAATCATGGGTTGGGTAGATTTTTTCATGAGGACGTAATTGTCTACTCGCATGGGCAATTACCTTCCTGTTCTACATTAATACCGCACCCAAACCTTCACCACAAACATTGGTATAAACTGATAAACTCTGGTTCCGGTTGATAATAGCGAGAACAGTAGTGGTGGTTAATCTCTTATTCAACTCCTGAAAAGCTTCATCACATTTCAGATTCCAATTGACTTTTGCATTCTTCATTGTTAGCTTAGTCAACGGACTAGCTATCTTAAAAAAGTTTCGAACAAACTTCCAGCAGTAACCTACTAAACCCAAAAAGCTTTGAACTTCTTTTGGTGTATTAGGTTTCCTCCAATCAAGAATAACAAAAATTTTGCTAGGATCAACAGAAATCCCTTGTTCGTTAACAATATGGCCGAGAAATTTAACTTCTTTGACCCAAAAATGGCATTTAGAAAATTTTGCGAATAGAATATTCCTCTTAATATCTCCAAAATGATTCTAAGATGCTCGACATGCTCCTCTTCGGTCTTGGAATAGACTAAAATATCATCAATAAACACGAGCACAAATTTATTCAATACTTCCCGAAACACACGGGTCATAAGATCTACGAAGTATGCTGGAGGATTATTTAGCCTGAAAGGCATGACTAACCATTCGTAGAACATATTAGGACCCCTGAAAGCGGTCAAATGAACACAATCTTCGGCGATTCATAATTGATGGAACCCCTGGGCTAGATCCATCTTTGAAAAGAAACGAGCGCCGCACAATTGATCAAACAGATCATCAATTCTAGGTAGAGGAAATTTATTCTTGAAAGTCAGCTTATTGGGATCGGGTAATCTACACACAATCTTAAAGATCCGTCCGATTTAGCAACAAACATGACAGTTGAACCCCATTTAGAAACACTAGGACGAATTAACCCTTTATTTAGCAAATCATTGGTTTGCTTGACTAATTCAACCCTTTCCCTCGGTGCCATCCTACGACTTGCGTGAACGACATGACGAGCATTGGGTACTAGGTCAATTTTGAATTCTATTTCTCGATGTGGAGGTAAAGATTTCACTTCTTCGGACACATCTGGAAAATCTCTAACAATGGGTATGGACTCCAGACTGGGTTCGGGATAAACCAAATTATACATCAACCCTTTTCTTTTAGGACTAGGATCCTCACAAGAAATCTTAATGAAATCTCCAAATTCGGTTTTGATTGAAATCAATCGATTGTTACAATCCAATTTGGCTTTGTATTTTGCTAGCCAATCCATTTCAAGTAAGACTTCAAACTCATTAAAATAAAGGACAAAGAGACCGATAGGGAATTGGTAACAAAAACATGAGATAGGAACGTCTCTACATCAAAGATAACGGTTCGCGGGACCTCCAACTGGATTCTTTACACATATAGGCTCATCAACAAAATCAGGTTCAAGATTCAATTCATTTATAGCTTGCTGAGAGATAAAACTGTGTGTAGCGCCCGTGTCAAATAGAACTCTAACAATGCTATCATAAATAGTGAGGTTACCTTCCAGAACTCCTTTCTCCTTTTCTGCTTTGGAAGATGCGGGTTAGTCTTTGACTGTGTACACCTTGGCTGTCTGAGCTTGCTTCATGGTGGGAAGTCTTTAATTTCGTGTTCTAATTTCTGACAATAATAGCATTTCCTGGGCTTTGCTTGAACGGATTGATTGACTTGTCTCTTAGGCTACGTACGTCTGCTCGAATAATGGCCCTTTTCTTAGCAATTAAAGCGAGTGACATTCTTTGCTATGCTTCCTTGATTGCTCTTCTTTTTCTCCTTACCCTGCCATGGTTTCTTGCCTTCAAATTTCCTCTTCTTCCAAGTTTGATTGCTCGAATTTCCTCTCTCCACCAGGGCTTCTTGCATGTCAAGTGTAGCATATCTGTACCCCATATCAACCAAATCTGAAAAGGATTCTTTGACGTAGCCAGTCATCCTTTCTTGGAACTTCTTATTCATCCCAAGAATGAACCTTTCATTCTTCTTTAAAGGTGTGTTCACCTATTCTAGACCGAAACGAGACAATTCATTGAATTTGTTTAGAAACTCCTCGAATGAAAAACTCCCTTGCCTTAACTCCATTAAATCCTGGTACATTCGAGAAATTCCAACTGATGGCATATAGAGCTTCTCAAATACTTCTTTAAATCTCTCCCAAGTAAACTCATCTTCTGGCTCATCTACAGTGACTATCTGCCACCAAGCTAAGGCTTCTTCTTGAAGTTGCCAAGAAGCTACGAGTCGCATCTGATCGTCTTGTAGCTTTAACCCTTTAACAATTCTTTCACATGATCTGATCCATGTTTGGGCCTCAACAATCGACTCCTTGCCGGTGAACGGCTTACCACCAAGCCTTGAGAAACTCTTATATAAATTAGCCAGATTCAGCTGATGTTGAGTAGATAAACTGCTTCTGTTGTTGGGAGAACTTGGCTAGGTGTTGTAGCATTTCCTCTCCCCCCGGCACTTCCTCTTCGTCCGCTCATCCGTACTATCTGTAATTAGTAAGAAAATTGATTTTAGATATTCGGACGAGATATCTTAAGGAATATCAGCAATTAAAAGAAATAGACTAAGAAAATTTGGGGTTTCGGTCTCGATTATATTCATTCTAGGGTATACTTCGCCCTATCTCTAATGAGCCATCTAATGTGTTATACTCCGTTTCTAAAGTTCTAACTCAAGCTTTAGCTCTGATAACACATGTCACGATCCGAATCCATTGTTCAAAAATTGGCATCAAATACCTCACTTGTACTCGACTGCCGAAGATTCAAACATCAAACTCCAGTCGGATGGAGCTTATAACAACATTAGATCAATATGAAACAGCAGAAACAAAATGAATATCATGCATTACATCACAGATACAACATCATCATAATATCCATTATAATGCCAGAGTATTCTTATACATATATCACAACATCATATAGAACATTACAATAGAACAACAAGTGATCATACGCCAAAAAGCCTTCAAAGGAATGAAGCGATAGCGAACATCCAAAACTAAGAATCTTGAGATCCAAAAGCTTTCAAAATATCTCCAAGACAAAATCCTCCAAAAACCGATAGCCTCCAACTCCAAAGGACTCCAAAATACTACTAGCACCAAAACACGGAAAACCTACTACTAGGCTGCCCGTGTAGAAATTATAGGCACCCAGAGTTTAGAAAGGAAACAATAAACTCCGGGTCAGTCATGGGACTAGTATGAGTAAACAAAAAAAGTTGCTTTTAAACAAAACAAGATTTATAAAAGAAAATTCGGTATGCTTTTTGGAAAATGTAACTACCACAAGACCTCCCGCCATACACACAATGCAATCGCAGAATTGGAGGAGATTTCTTCCTATGATAGTCAAATATGCTTGATACGGGAAAAATTCTTTGATATTATTACTAGTGCATAGTGTCGAAAACCATTTCGAAAGTATAGTATTAATCTTAGCCAGCATAGACATTCCATACTATGCCTACGATAGCTACCATCTAAACAGTGGTGACGACCATAAGCAAATGGCAGGTTATACAACTAAAACCATGCTAGGTTCGTATTGGGAATTGGATTTCCAACAAATGGCCAGGCTAAGGAACTTCCTATCGCCACATGGGTAGGCCTCTGGAGGGACGTCCCGAGAACTTAACCAGTTCTCTGCCAACACAAGGCCGGGTTACCTCTGTAACTAGGTAACTACTAAACGACTATGCCATTCCCCGGTCGTTTGCGACCTTTATCCGAGGGCCCTCCATCACAAAGCAACAAATACACAGTAAATTGGATTGCAGCAACCACATAGGTTAAGTATCAAGGCTCCATACCATGATACCACCTTTTTCCAAAAGGAAATGACATACCCTAAAGGGTGCAACTCTCATAACCTTGCCGCATCTTTCCTGTTTCGACCATTTCCGGGGTGTGAGGTCCGATGGGGTCTCATCCACAAAGCTACGCTTTACACGAAAGCCATGCTTTGGTCATAAATGATCAATAAATGATCATCAACACACAGCAGCACTTTGCATGCCACACTACCAAATTGGGAGTATATCGCTGATAACCTTTAACTACATAACCTCTGAGCTCGTACGTCTCAGAGAAGGGTGTTAAACTAAGAGAATAAATTCTCTGCCACCAAAAGATATGTATTTGAAAGAAATCTTCTTTATATCTCAAGGTGTAGTGTCAGACATACAACAATACAAGTCTGTTCTGGGTTCGAACAAAACCGAAGGCACTTTGTCCAATAAAGGAAGAATCCCTTGCAAATCCGGGTATCCACAATTCCGATCGGACTCCCCATCACATGTGGAGATCTATATACCGGAGCAACTCAGTGGAGAGACATTCGATAGGTTATCCTATCGTTTTCAAAGACACCCGGTCTTCACCACCGTCTTCAAATGCTATTCATTTCGTCGTATCACTATTCGGAATGGGTTATATGACACAAAGGTCCTCTCCCGGCTAATCCAAATAGTGAGTGCTCAATTTTAAAACACGTGGATGTATCAATCATAAAGATTCACACACAAGGTTCGATGTGGGTTTTAGATACTTAATTGAAATCCGACTCTCTGTCGCATCGAAGTTTAAATGTCGTTTTATGGGCGAAAGGGTTTTCACATAAACAAATCATGAATCGCAGTTCAGCACAAAACAATTCACATCACACAGTATCACAATCACAACAGAAATATCAATCCAGTACACAACATTTGGTAATAGTCAATCATCTTCAATTAAGGTGAAAGTGATTTAAATGAATTAACCACGTAATTATTTTTATTAATTATTTTAAATCAATGATTAATTATTCTTAACTATGAATTAATTAAATCTTAATTAACTTTATTGATTAATTTTTCTTTAATTAACTATCTCAATTTATTAATTCTTAATTTTTAATTAATTAAATCTTAATTACTTTTATTAATTAATTATTCTTTAATTAATTATCAATTACAAAGTAATTACAAATCATTAGTTTCTTAATCATTATAAAAAAATTTGTCTTTAAGTTAACACTTTGAATATTTGATTTACTTCTCAATTTTTATTAAGTTAAATGTAAAACAATTTTATTTAAAAATATAAATTTGAAATATCTTTGAACTTCGTTAATTTCAAAAATCATTTCAATACCATTTACTTCACCTTCTATTAACAAACTATCATTATTTTATAAAGAAGGGATTTAGAAAATTGTTTAAACTTATGTTTGCAAAAATTTCAAAACTAGAATTTGCTGTTTTCAACGTCCAACCCAAGGCCGTCCTGAGTCATCCCCGAGTGAAAATGCTCCCCGCTTTGAGTTTTTACCAAGACTGACCCGATTATAATTTTTCCAACTAAAATTTTGTTTAAGTTTAGAAACGACCCGGTGCAACGCCAAACGACACAACCCTCTCTTCGAGTCATCTCCCCTAAACCCCGTGTATTACTTCGAGTCAAGAGTCATCCCTCCAAAAAAATGAACTGCTGATACAACGAAATCATGTGCACGTTGCAAACCGTCTCGGTCATCACTGGTCGAAGCTACGACCGTCGTCAGGTCGACAGCTAACTTCTCGACCCATCGAGTTGCCCCAAAGCACGAACCATCGCCACGATCGAAATCGAGCTCCTCGACCTGTACTTCATCAAAATCTATCACCAGAAAATGGCCTCGCCCCACCTCCTCTGGCCATCAGAGGCCATAAAACTCAACCGAAGCTTCGCCAACGTTAGATGCTGCGATTGGCACCGGTATCAGGAAGTCCGATCACCCAACGGCGTTGTAGCACGAACATTTTCGACTACGAGCTGTTATGGGTTTTCAACCCTAATTCGATCTCGAACCAACAATAAAATGATTTATAAATTCAACCAATATTTTTCTAAGGATTACAAACCCTCAAGCTAGCTGCGATGATGATCTCGAGGCCCACAAACACATAGTTCGCTAGAATTTTACAAAATCCAATTTTCTGATCAAGTTAAAATTTCTCACTAAAAACTGTATTAAAAATTGAGATTTAACTTTCAAAAATCGTTACTTTCAATGTCGATTCAGATAGCATTACTGAAATTTAAATTTATGGTATTCGAATTCTTGCCTAATTTAGATTGTGACTGTGTTTTCATAGTTTCCAGAAAAAAAATCTATATTGCCTTGCTCTGATTTGTTATTAAAACATAATGCATGATTAAAACAACCATTTTGTTTTATTTACAATCCAATTTCAGAAGAAAACAGAGAGAGGGGTTTGAGTTTGACATGGGTTTACTCTATAAACCAGAGGCTAAGAAGGACAGGGATGAAAACCCTGAATATAAACATTTCTAGAAAAAACACACATGCACACAAATTTGTTCACATGTTAAGGTTTTCAACATCGTTTAGGCATGCATACGACAACAAGAAATTGGATTAAACAGAAATTCACTCACCTAGCAAAGTGTGAACAGAAAGCTCCTGACTATTTTTAAAATAAGGATGGAAGCCTGGATATTTTTCCTACTTTAATTTGAAGTTAAATCTGCACTTGTTAATACAATCTTTGCTTAATCTCTGTTGTATTTGTTTATTTAGTTCATCAATAACAAACAATATTAAATTTACTTACAGTTGGATTTCTTATGCAACAGAGAACATGGTCTGCAACTTGAAATCCAGAAACTAACTTAATCTTTGAACTTGATTTTTTTTCCTGCAACTGATTAATACAATTGCTTAGTCCTTGCTTTATTACCGATTAACAAATTCAAATTCAAATTTTTGAAAGATATTCACTTGCCTTAATTTATTTCAGAGAATCCCTACACTGTTTTCTTTGGCCAAAACTGGAGCTTTGTTTATACTAATCTGCAGTTTGAATTTGTTTGTATTAAAACTTGATTTTGAAATTACAAATTCACTAAACTATAAAGTTTAAAGTTTACCTGAGAGATGGAATGTAAAACTAATGCTTTGTGTTGGATGATTCTTAGATTTTAGATTTTTGAATTCAAGAGGAAGTGGCAGTTTTTTCTTAGTGTTTCCTTTGGTGTTGAGATTTGTGATGCTCAAAACCTTTTTACTGTTCTTTCAGAAATTTGAGAGGATAAATAATTGAAACAGGGAAGCTGAAAAGTTTTTATGATTTTAATTTTTTTTTTCAATCAACTATATTGAATGTCACTTGTTAAAACCAATCATGAGATCTCTACACTTGTTAATTTTTTTACACCATCTCCCCTATGCATGTTTAACACTTGTATTTTTACAAAGACAAAAGAATTTTTAAATAATTTTTTTTATATCAAACTCACTTTATTAATAATTATACCCCTTATTCATTTGTATATATACAATGTTAAAAGAAGAAATGTCAATCTTTTACATTATATAAATTGCACCTTTATGATTTCAATTGCCAATTATTTTTCTAAAACATTTTTTATAAATTCAAATTCTAATTCAACTTGAATTATAATCCATTTATGTCCATTTATATACTCGTACATATACTTGTACAATTTAAATTCAATTTCAATATATGCATTCAAATCTACTCATATATGCATTATATATATAAAATTTAAATTCAAATGACTTTTAAAACATTTATTATTTCAAGATTTTAAACTCAAAATAATTTGGAATTTAATTCATACAAATTATCACTTATTTTATTTGTTTGAGGCTTTTCGATTTATTTTAAAATTAAATTCCAAAGGTTTTAATATATTACTAATTTAAATTGATAAATTTTGGGATGTTACAATATCCAATAATGGAACTCAATTTAAAAGTGAGGAACTCAATAAATTCTACAATACGAATGGAATAATCAAAATATTTTCATCCATATCTCATCCTAAGGCTAATAGAGCTGTTGAAGCTGCGAACAAAACTATTAAGACTGTATTAAGAAACGAATGGATAAAGCGAAAGGAAATTGGGTAGAAGAGTTGCCATGCTTTAGGCATACCAAACTTCTGCTAAAACTTCAACAGGACATACTCTATTCTCTTTAACATATGGATATGAGGTAGTGCTTCCAATGGAAGTCGAAATCCATTGCATCAGAGGTTCGCATATGCTCTTAACCTTAATAAAGAGCAGTGAAAAGAATCCTTGGATCTGATCAATGAACCAAGGGATGAAGCAACTGTACGGGTGGCAAAATATCATTGAACAATATCAAAATACTATAATTCCAAAGTTAGGGAACCGTCATTCCTAAAATCAAACCCAATAATTCAAAAATTCATGAAAAATAACAAAAATTCAGTGGATGGGTCGCTTAGGACAAACTGGGAAGGACCCCTCATTATCCACAAAGTAATCCCGCTAGGGACCTACCAACTATGCAGACCAGATGGCCACATGATAGCAAGAATATTGAAGGCTGAATAGTTGAGACCATACTTTCCTACAGTAGATGAATAAAGAAATTGAGACAAGAAAATCTACGAAATTGATAATCAAAGGAAAGAAAAGGAATTCATAAAATAAAGGAAAAGCCTTTGATCCTACCACAAGTGCTTGGTCAAAGCTCCTCCTAGAGGGATGTCAGAGTAAGCCTTTGGTCCTATCTAAGATGGCCTATCCAAAGCACTACAATCTATAACATCCTCTACTTGGATACCCAAAACTAACGGCTGTGGATGCAGCTGTCATTCATAGTTATTAATTCTCGATGATCAAATGCGGTAATGATAGATACATCGATACAACAGAAACACATGGACATGAATTTTTTTTAAAACCATTAAGCAAATTTATCATTCCATTTCAATCACACTCAAATTTATTACATAATCCCAAATTTGAGAACCACATTCATAGAAAATATAATCATTACAAACTGCGCTAAGAGCGACATATGAAGATGCTCCTTTGGATAATCAAAGTCTAAACATAGGCACTTAAACAACTTTGCCTTTACATTAAAACACAGCGGAATCAAATATAAAAGAACTCTTAATAGCTAGCATGCCTCCTGCACATCTCCGGAAGCTTATTCCTCTAAAAGAGTACATGAAAATCTCAACTCTCAAACTACTCAAAATTAATCGAGCACCCTAAAGTTTAAGTGGAAAACATAAACTTCGAGTCAGACAAAAAGCCTGATATGAATAATAACCTACCATCTCGAATCATTTATATATCTAGTAAGACCACGCCACTTAGCGGAACGGGTTTTCTTCTCATTAGTATCTTACCCATAAAGCTATAATAACCAAATATTGTGCTCCTATATCCACAATGGTTTAAATATTGCAATTTAAAATATCATGATGATATGAAAACAAGCAAAATATCCTAGATTTCCCACCCTGTTAATTTGAATATCTGTCTCGGTTATAATTTCTAGGGTCACCATAGTTTTCAGGGGTTGACTAATAACGTGTTCAAAGCTTATGGACTGTCCATCCAGTTTCTTAGTTTTCATGGGATCACTAAGAACCTATTGGCCTCTGCCAATAACTTGAGCATTTTATGGGTTCTCTCCGAACCTATTGGTATCTCTAATAACATCTCTTATGTAATAGTTTTCATGGGTTGACTATGAACTTATTGACTTCTGTCAATAACTTTATCCGGATATAGTTTTTATGGGATCACTATGAACCTAATGGCCCATGCCAATAACTCTCACCAAATACAGTTGTCATGGGTTTACTATGACCCTGTCTAAACTGACAACTTTTTGATCAGAATTTAGGTATCCTAAGTTCTGGTCTACCTAACCTCCTGGATGCAATTATACTCATATAGGAGTTAAATCAATTTATATTCACAACCGGGTCAACCTAGCTAGTTGTTCTACCCTTCCTCCCCAAAATATAGTTATGAGTCCATTATATAGCGAATACATTTATAGAAGAAGCATATAAAATAACATAACTATACCAACATTTATGGTTTAATATTCTTGAAATTATTTCCACATAAAATTTCGTTAATACCTTTAACCCATTATTTTTATCAAGGAAAGCTTCTTCAAAAAATCCAAAATCAAAACATTTCAAAGCTCTTTTATGTCGCCATAGTTTTCTTTTAAAATTGAGATTGGGTTCCTTGTGTTGAAAATTAAGGCTTTCAAAACCTTAGACCTTTACTTCCATAGCCATTAGAATATATCTTTCGAAAGCATTCAAACCTTCTTTCAAAACACTTAAACATATGCCTTTTGAAGCACTTAAAATACTCTTTTGAAAGCATCAAAACCTTTCTTTCGAAACCATAAAAACATTCCTTTTGAATGTATTAAAGCATATATTTCCAACTTATAGAAGCATATCTTCGAAACCATTTGAAAGTACCACTTCCAAAACCATTGGGTTTATCCTTAAATATAACCTTTGTGTCAAAGTGAACATAAGCGAAATTAACCCTTTTGAAACCATTAACCTTCAAATAAAGAATTTTGGGAAAACCGATGGCTTTGGAAGCACCCTTTCGAAAGCTTTAATCTTTCAAGTAAAACAATTGGAAGGATAGCTTCGTAACACCTTTCGAAGCCACTGCCTTCGAAACCGTTTGTTTAAATGGCTGCTGGAGCCCTTTTGAAAGCATTGGAAAGTGGCTTGTTATATTTATAAAACAAAAAAGCTTGCCTTTCAAATCACTGGAAACTTTCAACCTATTCGAATGGTATGAAGATGGCAGTAAGGTTTCAACTTTGTTCAAAACTATCCTTTCAAAAGCTTCTCTTTAAAACATAATATACGGCAACTCATTCGAAAGCTACCCTTTAAAACAAAAAGGTGGCAACCCCTTCGAAAGCTATATATAAGTAACTCAACCCATTCGAAAGCATTCATTAAATGGCAAGCGGCAACTCTTTTGAAAGCAAAACAAAAACCTTCTAAAGCTATTTGAAATGGCGTCAACTCTTTCGAAAGCATGGTTTCAACTCTATACCTGCTGAATTTCTCCCATCCACTACGTACCAAAGCATTGATACCATGTGTATTGATTTTGACTTGGTTAGGTGTGGAACTATGAGGTCGAAAGGTTGCTACTGGAAGTGGCGAAACAATAAATCTGTACAAAACTTTTTAATCGCCTTCTTAAGTAAATGATTTCAACTATTGCCTATTTGTAAAAATATAATTAGTTGCCAAAATCTTTACCAAAATTTTTTCTAAAGGACTGCCGAATTCATCTAGTATTAGTTGAAAATAATTTACAAAGTAGTCCTCCAACTTAACTAATTTAATTTCCATTGCAAATCACATAGGAAAAATCCCACAAAATCATCCAAAATTCAGTTCTAATATGTTATTTAACATATATAAATTTCAAACCCAAAATACTTTTTTTATAATAGGTGGAGTAAATTTCTAAACTAAATTATTTATTTCTTCCTTCAAAAATTCATAGTAAATTATCCAAAGCTTGGATAATTATGAAAATATAAACCCATCTCCAAAATAATGTTTTGCATAACATACTAAATCCTCATGGCACTTGAAACCCAATAGATTCTATTTTAACTTTAAAATCAAATCAAACATTTATCAAGCATTCTTGTTTAAAACCAACATGGCATATGACCCAAGCATATCATTGTTAAAATCATCAAAAAAATTTAAATATAAAACTCGAAACCAAATGTCCAACAAAAATGAGATGATTTTGATTATTATTCATCTTGCTTTGGATAAGGAACTTGAGGTTTGATCTTGCTTAATTGTCCTTGCTTGATTCCTTAGCTTTTAATTGAATTTTCTCCTCTTTTCCCCTAGGTGATGGCCGGCTTGAGCTCTTGGGTTTATGTTTATAGAATCATGGACTTGTGAAAATGTAAATAGAAGTAAGGGTTTAGGGGTTAAGGGTTATGGTGGATGGCTATTCCCCATAATACCCTTGCCTTTTCCTCTTATTAATAACTTATAACACCATTTCCAAAAACTCATTCTTTTAATGTTTATTTAGTTAAGCATGGCCTCTAATAAATTTTTAAATCTTAATCCCCTTGTCACTCTAATCTTTACATTATTCTATTTAACTTATCTAATTAAATCTCCTGAATAATGTTATTTAAAATTAGAGGTGTTACAGACTCCCCTCCGTAAAGAATTTCGTCCTCGAAATTCAGTAAGGACTGTATACTAAACATAACAATCATATGTAACAACTTTTGACTACCATACTAGCATATCTGACTAACAATAGTCTATATAAAGAAAATATAGAACATACCCTCACAGTAGATCATGAGAAGTATCTTTAATCATGTCTTATGTCTCCCAAGTATAGTCCTTCTCGTTGCTCCTTCACTGAACTTTCACCAACTTGACTATCTTATTCCTTAACCTCTTCTCATCTATCGGTACAATCCGAATTGGTTGTCTAACAAAAGTCAAATTTGGTTCTACTATCAAAACTTTCAACTTTGTTAGAGGAACAATTGTCTCTGGATCATGTACATACTTACGAAGACGAGACACATGAAATAATTTATGGACACCTACCATACTGTTCGGCAACTCTACTCTGTATGCGAGCTTCCCAATCCTCTTTGTAATTAGGAACGAACCAACATATCTTGGTGCTAGTTTCCCTGATTTTCCAAGTTGTACCACACCCTTCATTGATGGTTAGTTTAATGAAGATTCTACCTCCAACTGAGAATTCTAGATCATTACAACTCTTATCTAACTCTTCTATCTAAACTGAGCTTCCTTCATCCTTTCTCAGTTCAACTCAATCTTCTCGATTTCCCCTCTAATTAGTTATGGACCCAAGACTAATCTATGTTCAGTTTCCAACCGATATGCTGGTGATTTGCATGGCCTTCCATACAAAGCTTTAAAAGGCACCATTCCTATACTAGTCTAACAACTATTACTATAGGAAAACTCAACCAAGTGTAGGTGATCTTTCCAAGATCCACCAACGTCCAATACATAAGCTATTAATACATCCTCGAGTACCTTATTGACTCTCTCTGTCTGGCCTTCAATCTGAGGGCGGTATGCAATACTCGTCTTGAGCTTGGTACCCAACATATCCTGTAGACTCTTCCAGAATTCACTAGTAAACAAAGCATCATTGTCACAGACTATACTACTAGGAATTCCATGTAGTCTAACTATGTTCTTCATGACCAACTTAGCTTACACAGGTATCATCCTGGTTGACTTAATTAGAATGAAATGGGCACTCTTGGTCGACCTATCCATTATGACCCATGTACTTTCATCCTGGAAACCCGTCTATAAAATCCGTGAATATCGAATCCCATTTCCAAATTGGTATCTCCAAAGGTTGAAGAAATTCACTCGGCTTCTAATGTTCGGCATTCAATTGTTGACAGTTCACATAGTGCCTAACCCACATGCCAACATCCTTCTTCATGCCTTCCCAGTAGAAGCTCCTCTTCATATCCTGAAACATTTTGGTTCCTTTAGGTTGAATCGTAAATTTAGATTGATGACATTTCCTAAGTACTTCTTTCCTTAAGTTCTTAACACTCGAAACCCACAACTATCCCTTCTTTCTTAACCATCCCATCTGGTCAAGACTAAAATCCTTTAGATCATCGATCTCTGACCAAACCTCAAGCCTTTTAATCTTCTCGACTAATAATGGATCCTCTTTCTACTTAGAAGCAATTCTTTCAATCGACACTGGTCGAACTTCTAAACAGGACAACATGGCGGTGCTTTGACTAGTTCTAGTAGTCGATCTTAACTGCACACTACAAGTAGTCAAAGCTTTTAAATCTTTCCATTCTACCAACATGGCTAACACCACATTCTGATGTTTTTTGCTAAAAGCATCCGCTATTTTATTTCCTTTCCTAGGTGTATACTCTATACCAAAATCATAGGCTGCTAAAAGCTCCAGCCACCATTGCCGCCTCATATTCAACTCCTTCTGAGAGAATAAATATCTTAGGGACTTATGATCTATGTATGGCTCAAATCTCTTCCCTAAGAAGTAATGTCTCCATATCTTCAATGCGAAGATCACTACTGCCAACTCTAAATCATGAGTAGAATATCTCACATCATGCAGTCTAAGTTGTCATGAAGCCTAGGCAATGACTTTACCCTTCTACATTAACGTAGCTCCTAATCTGATTCCACATGCATCTTTGAACCACTAGCACATGCACATTGGTCAATAAATGCTTTAACTTAAAGAACGCTTCCTCACATTTTTCAAACCAAGTAAACTTCACGTTCTTCCAGGTTTACTTAGTCAATTGCACTGCTATATGCGAAAATTCCTTAATGATTCTTGGGTAATAGCCAGCAAGTCCAAGAAAAATTATAATCTCAATCACCGTCTTTGGTATCTTCTAGTTATTAACAGCTTCAATCATATCTGGATCAATTGTCAAACCCTTCTTTGAAACCATGTGACCAAGAAACTTAACCTCTTTCTTCCAATAATGATACTTCGAAAACTTTTATTTTAGCTA
Organism: Allium cepa; assembly: GCA_030765085.1. NCBI lineage: Eukaryota > Viridiplantae > Streptophyta > Magnoliopsida > Asparagales > Amaryllidaceae > Allium > Allium cepa. Next base: position 505,386,931 of record CM060945.1, read on the forward strand.
ATGCTTCCCAAGCATCTCAAGTACTACACTAAGATGATCCTCATGCTCTCTTTCTTCCTTAGAGTACGCTAAAATATCGTTTATAAATATCAATACGAACTTATCCAAGTGCTCTTGGAAAACTCAGTTCATCAAATCTACGAAGAAAACTGGTGCATTCGTTAACCCAAATGGCATTACTAACCACTCATAAAAACTATACCTAGTCTGAAATGTGGTCAATGAAATACGATCTTCTGCCATTCCTAGCTGATGGAAAGCAGTCACCAAATCCAATTAGAAAAGTACTCTGACTCCATACAACTGATCAAATAGGTCATCGATTCTCGGCAAATGATACTTATTCTTGATCATCCTCTCATATAACTTATGATTATCTGTACACATCCTTAACGACCCATCTGTTTTCTTCACGAACACCGTGGCCTCTCCCCAAGGCGAACTGCTTGGTCTAATAAAATTTCTTCCTTTTAGACGCACTTGTTGCACCTTCAATTCCTTCGTCTCGGTCGATGTCATCCTGCTAGGCCGTCTACTTACAGGTTCTGCTCCTAGCATAGATCTATCCGAAACTCTATGGCTCATTTTGGTGGTAATCCTATAACCGGTTGAAAACATCTGCAAATTCTCTTGCTACTCAAACCTGACTTAATTCTTCTTCTACTCCTATAGCACTCAACAGAGCACAAGCACTCCTGTTAGAATCCTTCACTGAGAATATAACTCAGTTATGACTATCAGGATGTCTTAGATATATTTCCCTATCTTGGAAAAATATCCTAGCCTCATATCTACCCAACCAATCCATACCCAAAATGATCCCGAAATCTATGAAATCGAAAATATGCAAACTGCATGCAAACTTATGACCTGACAAATCAAGTTCTAACTGGTCACATCTCATTCCCAGAGTTGCGTATCCTCTTATTGGATTCGTAACCCTTAAGGAAGTAACAAGGCAGTGGGTTCTAAACATAACCTAACAACCAAACACTGAGATATAAATGAATGTGATGCTCCGGTATAAAAACCTTAATCGGTGTATTCTGAATCAAAAGTGTACCTTCCGTCACAGCCTATCCCTTCTCAACAGCAGTTGGCTTAGTAGATGATGGTCCTATAGTAAAGACTTTTTGTTTGTCTGCCCTGACTAGTTCTGGAAACTGTTTCTTATAATGCCCAAGCCGGTCGCAGTTAAAGCACTTCACACCCATCTTGTATGCGGCCTTCTTCTTCTGGCCAGTTCGGCATTCATGAGCATAATGACCTTTCTTATTGAACTTATAACAAAACAGATTAGCCTTTGCTTTCTCGGCAGCTTCTCCCTTCTAGATTCCCTTCTTCTTGCCAAGAGAACTATGGATTTCAACCTATTTCTCCTTCCCATAAGTAGTAAGCATTTCCTCATGTCGGATTGCCATTTCCATAACAACATTACAAGGATCATGACGATGCAATAGGGTCGCCGTAGCAATCTCGGGTCTCAATCCCTAAATAAATTTCTCATTCCTCTTGATTACGGTGTCAATGGTAGCATGTATGTATTTGGATAACTCACCAATCTTCGTAGCATACTCAATCACCGACATCTCTCCTTGCACTAAATCCATGAACTTTCTCAATAAGGCTGACTTGGCAACTTTAGACAAAAACCACTCATCAAACCTCCTTTGAAATTCTACGTAAGTCAACTCTTCCTCGAGAACTCTAGTAGTAACACAATTCCACTAATGAAGTGTTGCTCCCATACAACTGCCTAAAGGCTAGTCTCCTCTTCTGCTCATCATTCAATCCCGAGTCAGCGAAGATTCTCTCAAAATGAAAAATCCAGTTCTCAACTTCTATAGCATTCTCCGTTCCCAAAAATGGCTTCCACCAAGACTATATAATCCCTGCTCAGTTTGGCATAGTTGTTGCCAACTAGGGACACGGGATTAGCTCCTCCAACATTCCCGAGATTAACCCCAGCTACTCCTGCTGTAGCTCTCGCTTGCACCAGATTGATGAAAAACTGATGCATCATCCCCGTATCTACTGGTGGATTTCCAGTTCCTACCTTGGCGTTTGCATTTTGATTAGCATTTGCTTGTCGACCCTGATTTTTCATGTTGGGTCGAGCATTTACATTTGTTGTGGTGCTTCCTCCACCAAGATTTCCTCTTTGTTTCTTGCCTCCATATCTTCCTTTCTTGTAAATCTACTTATGAGCCTTAGTAAAATAAAAAATAATGGTCTAAAAGAGAGGGAAATACATACTTATATATATAAATGTCAAATACAAGTATGTTATTATAGCTTAAACCCAAACCCCGATCTTATTTTTCGATTCATTGGGTTATGTTGCAAAAAAATCATTTTTAATTTTTAAAATTTCTTTCAAGTTTTCATAAACCTTTGCTCTGATGCAAACTTGTAATATCCCCCACTTGGAGGCCCAAAACTAACGACTATAGATGCTGCAGTCATCCATAGTTATTAATTCTCGGTGACCAAATGCGGTAATGTTGGTTACGTTATACAACAGAAACACATGGATATGAATTTTTTTTAAAAACCATTAAGAAAATTTCTCATTCTATTTCAATCATATTTCAAATTCGTTGCATAATCCCAAATTCAAGAACCACATTCAGAGGAAATATAATTATTACAAACTACACCAAGGGCGACATATGAAGATGCCCTATTGATTAAACAGAGTCTAAACATAAGCAATTAAACAACCTTGCCTTTACATCAAAACACCGTGGAATCAAACATATTCCTAATAGCTAGCTTACCTCCTGCATGTCTCTGGAAGCTTAATCGTCTAAAGAGTACTTGAAAATCTCAACTCTTAGACTACTCAAATTAATTGAGCACCTGAGAATTTAAGGGAAAAACATAAACTTCGAGTCAGACAAAAAGCCTGGTACGAATAATAACATACCATCTCGAATCATTTAGATATCTAGTAAGCCACGACGGATAGCGGAATGGGTTTTCTCCTCACTAGTATCTAACCTAAAAATTTACGATAACCAAATATTGTGCTCCTGCATCCATAATGGTTAAAACATTGCAATTTAAAATATCATAATGACATGCAAACAAGCAAAATATCCTGGATTTTCCATCCCCAATGATTTGACTATCTGCCTCAATTATAGTTTCTAGGGCCACTACTAACCTATTAGTTTCATGGGCTGACTAGTAACCTGTTCAAAGCTTATGGACTATCTATTCAGTTTCATAGTTTTCAAAGGATTACTAAGAACCTATTGGCCCCTGCAAATAAATTCAATATTTTATGGGTTCTCTCTTTACCTATTGGTATCTCCAATAACATCTCTTATATCATAGTTTTCATGGATTGACTATGAACATATTAGCTTCTGTCAATAACTTTATCCGAACATAGTTTTCATGGGATCACTACGAACCTAATGGACCCTGCCAATAACTCCCTCCAAACATAGTTTCCATGAGCTTACTGCGAACCTATCTCAAATGAAAACTTTTTGATCAGTCTTTAGGCATCTTAAGTTCTAGTCTACCTAACCTCCTGGATTCTACTCATACAAGAGTTAGCTCAAATTATATTCACTACTGGGCCAACTTAGCTGGTTATTCCGTCCTTCCTCCCCAAAATACAATTATGGGTCCATTATATAATAAATATATTTATAGAGGAAGCATATACAATAACATAACAATACCAACATTTATGGTTTAATATCTTTGAAATCATTTCCACATGAAATTTGGTTAATCCCTTTAACCTATTATTTTTATCAAGAAAAGTTTCATCAAAAACTCCAAAATTAAAACCATTTCAAAGATCTTTTATATTGCCATAGATTTTCCTTTAAAAATGATATCAGTTTTTTTTTTTTGAAAACTAAGGCTTTCGAAACCTTAGACCTTTACTTTCGATGCCATTAGAATATATCTTTCGAAAGCATTCAAACCTTCTTTTCAAAACACTTAAACATATGCCTATCGAAACACTTAAAATATCTCCTTTTAAAGCATTAAAACCTTCCTTTCGAAACCATAAAAACATTCCTTTCGAATGTATTAAAGCAAATCTTTCAAACTTATAGAAGCATAGCTTCGCAACCATTTGAAAGTACCTCTTCCAAAACCATTGGGTTTTTCCTTAAATATAACTTTTGGCTCAAACGAACATAAGCGAAAGTAACCCTTTCGAAACCATTAACCTTCATTGAGTTTAGGGAAAATAGGTGGCTTCGAAACCACCCTTTCGAAAGCTTTAATCCTTTAAGTAAAAAAATTGGAAGGATAGCTTCGAAGTACCTTTCGAAATTATTGTTTTCAAAACTGTTTGTATAAATGGATGCTGGAGCCCTTTCGAAATCATTAGGAAGCGGCTTGCTATATTTATAAAACAAAAGCTTGCCTTTTGAACTCATTGAAAACTTTCAACCTATTCAAAAGGTATGAAGACGGCAACAAGGTTTCGACTTGGTTCAAAACTATCCTTTCGAAAGCTTCTCTTTAAAACATAATATACGGCAACTCATTTGAAAGGCATCCTTTAAAACAAAAAGGTGGCGACTCCTTCGAAAGCTATATAAAAGTAACTCAACCCTTTCGAAAGCAATTATTAAAAGCAAGGAAAGCGACATCTCTTTTGAAAGCAAAACAAAACCTTCAAAAGCTATTTAACATGGCCTTGACCCCTTCAAAAGCATGGTTTCAACTCTGTACTTGCTGCCTTTCTCCAATCCACGATGTTCCAAAACACTGATACCATGGTATTAGTTTCGACTTGGTTAGGGGCGGAAGTATGGGGTCGAAAATTTGCCACTGAAAGTGGCGAAACAATGAATCCGTACAAAACTGTTTTTTTTTTTTGCCTTTTTAATAAATGTTTTTCAACTAAATTGCCTGTTTTCTAAAATTAATTGATTGCCATAATCTTTACCATAATATTTTCTAAAGGAGTACCGAATTCATCCAGTATTAGTTAAAAGTAATTTATAAAGGAGCCATTCCCATTAATAAAACAATTAAGATATTCATGTCCTCTAACTTAATTAATTTAATTTCCATAGTAAATCACTTAGAAAAAATCTCCAAAAATCATCAAAATTTAGTTTTAATATGTTATCTAACATATAAAAATTTCAGACCCCAAATTCTTTTTTTATAATAGCTAAAATAATTTTTTAAACCCAATTATTTATTTCTTCCTTCAAATATTCATAGTAAATTATCCATAGCTTGGATAATTATGAAAATTTAAACCTATCTCTATATTATTTTATAAAACATATTAAATCTACATGGCACTTGAAACGTAATAGATACGATTTTAACCCTAAAATTGAATCAAACATTTATCAAACATTCTTATTTAGAATAAACATGGCATATAACCCTAGCATATCAGCATTAAAATCATCAAAAAAGATTTAAATATAAAAACCAAAACCAAATGTTCATGAAAACAAAAATGAGATGGTTTTGATTATTGTTATTCATCTTGCTTTGGATAAGGAACTTGAGATTTGATCTTTCTTAATTCTCCTTGCATGATTCCTTATCTTTCAATTAAATTTTCTCCTCTTTTCCCCTAGGTTATGGTCGGCCTGAGTTCTTGGGTTTGTGTTTTTAGAATTATGTACTTGTGAAAACAAAAATAGGAATTATGGTTTAGGGGTTAAGGGTTATGGTGGACGACTATTCCCCATAATACCCTTGCATTATCATCTGATTAGTTAATTCATAAAACCATTTCCATAAACTCATTCTTTTAAATTTTTATTTAGTCAAGCATGACCTCTAATAAATTTTCAAATTTCAATCCCCTTATCACTCTAATCTTTACATTGTTCTATTTAATTTATCTAATTAAATCTCCTGAAAATGTTATTTAAAATTAGGGCCGTTACACAAGCCTTCATTCTCGTCCATGTAGCCTGGCCAGAGCATCTTCTAAAGTGAGGATGGAGTAAGCCTTTGGCCCACCTAAGATGGTCTTGCCGAAGCACCGACCAACCTTCAGTTCCACCTATAAGGGTTGACTAAAGCGCCACCTTATGAGAGTATGGGTAAGACTTTGGTTATGCCTAAGATGGCTAACGACATGCACCGACAAACCTAAATCATTACCTATAAGGTAATAAGGTGCTCAATAAAAGCCTGAAGCATCACCTATAAGGTGATAAGGACGAAAGAAATCAATAAAAGCCTAAAACATCACCTATAAGGTGATAAGGGCAAAAGAAATCAATCAAAGCCTAAATCATCACCTATAAGGTGTAAGAGGTGAAGGAGATCAATTAAAGCCTAAATCATTACCTAAAAGGTAGTAAGGGGCAAAGTAAATCAATTAGACAAGTGTGACTTCGTCCCAGAATTGGATAAAAGCAATCGTCTAAAATAAAGTATAATTAAGCACAACCAGTCCGACACTAAGCTAAAAATAAGGAAACTTTAAAAGAAAGGGACAAGAACTACATATTACCCAAAACTAAAGATCTCGGCAGCAAATATGGATATCTAAGAAGTTGTGAAACTCTTGATTAGAAATAATCTAGTAAATGATGGAAATCTCGATTATTGCTCAAACTTTCAGTCTTCTATCTGTTGAGATGTAAAATTACCAGATAGAATTCCGGTCTTCTATTCAAATAAAAGTACAATTACCAGATGTATTTCTCGTCTTCTATTAAAATAAAATTATGGATTTCTGGTCTTCTATTTAAATAAATTATGGTATTATTACCAGATGAATTTTTGTTCTTCTATTCAAATAAAACTATGGAATTCTGTTCTTCTATTCACATAAAATTATGGTATTATTACTAGTTGGATATCCGGTCTTCTACTCAAATAAAAATATGGGTCTATTACCAGATGGATTTTTGGTCTTCTGTTCGAAAGAAATTATGTTATTCTTAAATTAGTTAATGGTTTTCTTACAGATTGATTTCTGGTCTTCTTATTAAATGAATTTATGGATGAGTTTATGGTCTTCATATAAATTAAATTTGTGGTCATCTTATTAATTAAATTTTCTAGTCTTCTTATCAGAATAGATTTTTGGTCTTCTTCTCAGATGGATTTATGGTACCTTATCAGTAGGAATTGGATCCTGCTTTATGTGAGAAGGAAAAATCGTTGAATAATCATCCAACAAATCCGGACTAAGGGAAAGAAGTTTTCTATGAAAATCAGCCAAAATAATAGTATCTAAGCAACAAAGATTTATTGATGAACTTGTTCAGCCTAAAAAGATAAAATGGCAAATTGATCCACATGCTTACCAAATTTGAAAGGCTTATTTAAAATTCTATTAAACCAATAATCATTTTGAAAGTGATTTTCAAAAACAAAGCTTTTAAAATTTCAAAGTTTAATGAGAAAAAAATTTCACAAATATTTGAGAATGAAATAGTGGAAGTCATCATCATTTACTTTATATATTTCAAAATATAGAATAATGGCTGGAAAGAAGGGCCATCAAAAAGAAAAGGAAGTAATTAGGTTAGTAGAAGGGCATAGAAACATCCAAAAGTAAGAAGATACTTAGTTTTACGCTAAAGTGTAAAAAGATTCTTTGTGCAAGGAGGGAGGAAAATGTTATCCATATATTTTTTGACCTTTAAATATGCTTGAGGAGTCATTAAGATAAAAAGAAGCAACGTAACCCATGAGAAGATATGGAGGCATTCAAAAAACTAATGTTGAGCCTATAAGTGCATGCATTCCATTAACAAGGAGATATCGAGCGTTTAATATGAAAGCAGATGTCGAGTTTCCACTCAAGAGCTAAGTAACCTATAGAATCGGTGAACAATTGGAGATGTCGAAGCACAAGGGGTATCGAGCTCAAATGCGGAAGGGACGATGAGTCTTTATCACTATAAGAGACGATGTCAAACTTCAATAACCACAAGGGTTGTTGAGTTTATAAAGCAAAGGAAGTATCGAGCCTCAATAGCTATAAAGGTTGCTGAGCATCTATAGAAGCAGACGATGTGGAATCTCTATGACAATTAGGGATGTCGAGCATCCAAATAGAGGCGAAGAGATACAAACCTTTAAAGGGTATCGAACCACAACAGCAGTGAATGTTATCAAGCATCCGCAAGTAAAATGTCATGTCAAACATTATTAATAAAGTAAAGTATAGAACACTTATAACAAGAAGCTAGCAAATTTATAAAAAGCAACAGAGATTCCGAACCACCACAACTTAAAGTGATATAGAATGTAGAGTAAAGAGGGGTGCCATATCATTAAAATTTATCGAACACCTAGTTACAAAGAGGGTATATTGAGTCTATATGGAAAATAAGTCTTAGACGCATCTACTGTTATCAAGCATAAACAGTATCAGCTATTGTAAAGCAGGAAAAGACATCAAGTTTCAACAAGAATGATGGGCTTGGACACTAGCAAAGAGTTCTGAGTTTTTACAAGCAATGAAGGATGTCGAGAATCAAGAAGTTGAAAGGATGTCAAATATCAACTATACAAAATGATATCGAGTATTTAGTTGGATGGATGCTTAATAACTATTCCGCCTACCACTGCCTCTATAAATAGACCCTAGAAGAGGGCAAATCATTCTTTTCTCTACTTATCAAATTTAAAAGTTATAAATGATAAATTTATTTAGAGATTTTTAGAGCCGATTGTGCTTTTGTAACTTTTTGCATATATGAACTTGGATAATAAACTTTGCATTGCCTATTTCCCTTGAATGTACAAATTTGACTATTATTGAACAATGGACATGCATATGACTTATTTTTGATTTGGATTTGAATTTGGTATTGCATATTCGAACAAGGCCACTTAAGACCTTGCTCAAATTAAAGTTTACCTTACATAATACTATTATGCCAATTGACGTATGCACAAAAAAGATTGTAACATAAGTGAACTGCCTAGTTTGCCCATTAATGAAAAAATAATGGACCATTGCACATTTATGAGAATTGCCTATTTTACCCTTAGACATATGAAACAAACATTTAAAGAACTTTATGACTATATTAAAGCTCATGGAAATTAGTAAAACCATTTCGAATAATACTACCTTGCACAATATCTTTGGTGTTGAACCAATTTTTGGTTTAAGAAATAATTAATCATAAATAAAATAACATTTTTTTAAATATTCCTGGTCTAGGTGTTTCAATGAAGGATATCAATCCATTTTTTGAGACAAGAGTATGTAACGTTCTCCAAATATTAGGCAATATATTATTCATGGTTTTAGAGGCACTAAGGGGTTACGTACTCATAATAATTGGATAATTATGGAATGGATCATCTTAGAATTGCTTGTTGGTTGGTAATAACTGGACTAAATAAGGAATCTCAGTGTGACAATGTTATATGGTTCCCTCGACTTAAGAATATTGTGAAACTTCAACGTGGATACTCCAATTTGATTATAGTAAATGATGGCATGGCGATCTAATCGAGGATTATATTTGGGTTCGAGTTGAAGTATTAGAAGTGAAGCATTATTTAATAATGAATTTACCTCCTCAATTTTTTGAGACTGGTATCAAATTCTATTGTAGTTAACTAAAAGACAACTCCCTAGCTAGAGTAAAACAGGTAATAGTAAATATTCTATCAAACCAAGGACTTTATTTATGGACCAATCAGATCATATGTGGATGATACCAGAATTTTGACTAATGCCAAATTCCGTACATCCTAATGTGATATAGTGTTTGCGAAGAAAACACGTGTAAATTATTGTCACTATTGGCATCGCTTAAGATAATACAAAATATGAATTTTTTATTGCAAAGGACCATAGGCGATGAATTCGGCCAAATTGTCACACCACTAGCTAAGGTGATGTGTGAATATTAATATTTGAACTGTTCAATGTTAATTGCTGACTTAATTCACACCTCAGTGTTACACAATCGCATTTATGAGTTCTTTGAAAACCTACATGATTTAATTACTTTATTAAATGTGATAAATTATTAGATTGACTAATATTTAACAAATGTTAATTATTATTGTATTTGATGTTTTTTGTGTTATTCGTAATTATTTGGTGTGTATATGAAAGTTATATATACATGTATCGGTGTATGATGTTGGTATTTATTTAATGGATTTTAATTACAAATAAGAGCTTTTGGAAAATATTATTCCAATGAAGGCTATGTTAATGATACTGCTGGCCATACATTTGATAGAGAGAGAGGGATCGACTTGATTGGAAATTGATTGAAAATTTAAAATGAAGTATTAATTAGAGAATAGGAAAGGTTTTTCTTCTCTCCTTAAAAAAAACCTCTCCTTCATTTCTTTCTTTAATTTTCTATTCCATTCTCTCACTTCACCCATTATTGCCTCCCCTTTCTCTGTCGTGGCCAATTTTTTTCCATTTTACACAAAATAAAATAAAATAACGTGGTTCAACTGATTCAAGTGATAGGATGATGATCCAAGCGATCTAAGAGTTTGCAAATTATGGTGTTACAAAAGCCAAGACTCACTCAGTTTCAGTTCCATTTTTATTTTAGTCATTCACAATATTTAACCTTCACCGGAATTCATATTTGTGTATATTTTATTGCCAGTAGGATTTGATTTGAAACTATTTGTGTATTGTCATTTAATCAAAAGACCAATTTATAGTTGATTTTAAACTTGTGTATTATTAATGTTTATTGGATCTAGTATGGATGATAATATAGATTTGATTTTGCTATAATAATATTTACATATGTTTCTACTATTTAATTCATTTATAATCATGAATTTGATATTCAAATAAGTAAATTGTATACATATTAATCTTTATGTTATTCAATTAGAAATATAATGTTAGGTTATATCTTCTAGTTAAGTTAAGTTTTATTTCAAACTAATATATCCAGTATTTCATTGCTTAGTCAAATATATGTATTTGGAATTTAAAATTGAAATTACAGCATATATACAAGGAACGTTTTAATTAATGGATCATATTGTAAGAGCTATATCTTAGCTATGGTAATGTTTTTGCAATAATCTTGTTTTCATATATGTTTATGTGCTTTTTAGATCTAAAATATTATTATCTATATTATTTTGATAATAGATAAGTATAGAATAAATTTTAGAGATCCGTTAAGCCAAAAAAATATGCAGGCACATTTGTTAAACCGAATATCATAACGAGCCATTCATAGAAACCATATCGAGTTCTAAAGTATCAACGAAATACTATCTTCTACCACCCAAAGTTGATGAAAACCGGTAGCTAAGTCAAAGCAGGAAAAGACTTTCATGCCACTAAGCTAATCGAATATATCATCGATATGAGGTAAAGGATAATGATTCTTAATAGTGAGCTCATTCAATTTCCTATAATCGATGCACAGCCTAAGTGTACCTTCAGCTTTTCTCACACACACCACAGCTGCACCCTATAACGAATTACCAGAATGAATAAAATGCTTCACTATATGAGCTCAACTAACTGCTTCTTCAACTCTTCATTTTCCTTTATAGACATCCTTGTATTAACCCAAAAATGGATCAACACCCTGGTTTGAGTTTGAAAGCACCATCCCTATTCTGACAGAGTAATATCATAAATCACAGATATAGAAAAAGAATTTTAAAAGAAAGAAGACAGAGAATTTTCATAGTGGTTCGGCTGTTAATGAAGCCTACATCCACTTTATAGTTTTATTATAGACTGATTGCTGCTACAGGAAGTGTTTGATTACAAGACTTTGATTATCTTTAAGTAGATTGAATCCCTAGAGTGAGAATCCACTGGAGAGTCATAGTGAATCCCCTTGGAGATTATTGTGAGGGAGGTAGAGAGTGGAGAATGATTCCAGCAGTTCAACAACCAGTTTGGAGAAGATCCCGTTTATGTTGTAGATAAGATGGTATTTATAGAAATCGAAGGACTTCTGGGCCAAGCCACTTCATCAACTTCTTACAGATGGATGCATAATGACCCAGGAGGCTTTAACTCGTGATTTGAGCCAAATTCATGGGTTGCGAGCAACCTATAGAGTTGGTTCATATCACGAGCAAAGGACTTTGCTCCTTAGCCATTGCATTGCTTGGTTGGCTTGTTGATGACTCGTGGAGAAGCATAGGTCGCTAGCGATCCATGGTGTATGGGTCTCTAGTGACCCATACACTTAGCATATTTTTTGACATACTTCTTCCTTCCTTCTCTTCTTCTATGCAATAGAGCAACCTCTTACTTTTCATGAATTGCTTAGCGATCCATAGGGCATGGGTCGCTGGCGATGGTGTTTTTTGGAGTGGCAATCCATAGGGCATGGTGTATGGATCATCATTGCTTGTGTAGTATTGTTGCACGTTGTTCCTCTTTGATGGTAGTTTACTAGCTGTTTACACTCAACTGGTGATTGCGCTAAATGAATGTTGCTCTCTTCGTTTAGTCGATCTCAGTTGTTGTCTCAATAATATAGCTTGGCTCTCGCTAACACCTCGCCTTTTCTTCTTTGGATAAGTTTTGAACCATCCCGATGTCATGATTCTGTTCTATTTCGTGTTGTATCCTACTGGGTTAAAAACCCGAATAACATTTGCCCTACGGAGTACGTCTTCATTGTAAACAAGGCTGCTCTGGAAGTTATCGCTCTCAATATATCTCCGTCGATTTCCAAGTGGTTGCATTTGAGTTTCTGGAATACGTGGCAAGTTATGCTATTGGTCATCTAGATTTGGTTTTGACTGCTATTGCCTGACATAATAGATCAAACTTCTCCACTTTGTTTCCTGATATGCTTTGAAATAATGGACAAATGTTGGAGGATGAAGCAGAGAAAAAATCTGCTCCTTCATTATTGGTCACTAGCGATCCATATACAATGGGTCGCTAGCGACCTATTGATAAATATGGGTCGCTTGCGATCCATGATGGATTACGGGCGACCCAATGCCTTAGGAAAATTTTTGCTCTGCTTTTTTGTTTGCCAATATATAATCTTACGGGCCAACCTTCCCGCTCACTTGTACTGGCTTGATCATCAACTCGAGCCGATCTTCTTCATCCTCTTTGCATGATCCAAATACTTATGCGATTCAATTCTCGTTGCTACCAGTGATCCGATCCTCTTGCTCATCAAAATTATGTTCGATCCATCTTCTGGCCTGATACCCTAACTCGCCTTTAGACAGTTGCCGATTCGTCTCCTAGGCCGCCACCGATCCCACTTTATCTTGTTGATTCTACATCTTCGATCATCCTTGTGTCCTTGAATTTAGTCAGAGGTGAGTTTGCTTAATTAATTTGCTAATTACTATGTTTGTTTAATGATTTGACGATGAATTTCCATTTGCAATGTTGATTGTGAGAAGTTTGAGTTAATTACGATTTAACGGGTCCGATAGCCAATCGACTCTTGAATTTTCTCTCGGAATGATGTTAGGGCTTTGGCCTAATGCTTGACGCATTTTTTATCTTTTCCCATTAGACTAGAACTAACATGTGCCCAGTTTCGTAGATGTTACTACATGGCATATCACCAACTGATCTCGATTCTTCCAAAGAATTTAGGCTTATCCTGCTTTCTTGTTGCACGCTCCGTGTCTCTGTAGTGAGAAGAGTTTTCCATGTCGCTTCAAACAACGGATCCATTATCGATCATTGATCAATAAAGAATAAGAAGCGACACGGGAAGTTCTCTTCTTCTTCCGCTGCGAGCGAACTATCAACACGGGATAAGGCGCTTATAGTGTTTCGAGCACCGAGGTATCCCATATACATAACACACTGCACTTGCTCCATTTCACACTTGAAATCCGACGTACAATGACAAGTTAATGTTTCCTTGGAATACAAGCATGGCAGGGGAAGCTATTAGTTTATGATAGATTTACCTAACCATTTCGGATGCGAGTTCTATTATTTAGAATGAAGCAGCCATTCATGCGTCGTAAGTCAAGCGGGGGAAACCCGACGCTTTCAAAAGCCGACTCTTTATCCACTTTGCAAGATCAGTATGGCCAGTTTTTCTCGGTTGGGCCAATCGTGGATCGAATGCCTCCCAACTTTAGAGTACTACTTAATGCGCCTGAGAGAGCTTCATTGGTGGTTTCCACCAAGATTTTTCATAACATCTATGCACAACACAATTCCCAAAGAATATGCGCGTCTGCCAAAGAAGGACGAATTCACTCATATGCCTTCCCCTGGGTATACTGCTTGCCGATACAAGTGTTTGAATGGCGACATGCCTCCCTTTAACGACTTTCAACATGAGACTCTTTTGAACTTGGGTATTGCCCTACTTCAGCTTCATCCTAACAGCCACGCCATCCTGACTTGCTTACATGTTCTATCAATGCAAACGTTCAACTACACTCCCAATTTTGACGAGTTGTGGTATTTTCTATCATTCAAGAGGAGAGATGACATCCCTTCCTTGATCATAATCAAAGCCCAAAGAAACTAGAAAATCGTCTACGCTTGAGAGCAACTTGTCGTAATTCAAGATGCAATATTTCTTTGTTAGGTGCCCTGAGAGGTTCAATCACTGGTGGACGACATGGGGTAAGTTTCTTTTTCCTTTCGAGTTTCGATGCGTTGCAATGGAGTTACTAATCATCCGTATGTCTCTTGCAGTTAATCCAAGGATAATTACAGATGTGGCTCTCGATGAAGTTTGCCAGAATTTAAAGGCTATCGGTGCCAAGGAGAGAAGCGTTAAAGTATTATGGACTGATGAAAAATTGCATCGATATGGATTGCTGGCTCCGGGTAGATCTACTGTTTAAGTTGACATTCCCTCTCCTACTTGATATAGGGTTTGTACGAGATCTACTTCCTCCTCCTACACTTTCGAAGAAGGCGCCTTTCGAGAGAGAGAGAGAGCCCGTCTAAAGGATCAACCAACGAGGCCCGTGAGAGGGGAGAAGCTGTTGCGGCGGGATTAAGCGGCCTAACTAGCATGCCTCTAATTCTGGAGGAAGGAGAAGAAGAGTTCAAGCAAAGAGAAGGCAAGGCTGCATTGGACTTAGAAAAGGAAGAAGGAGAGTTTGAATGTAGTAGTGATGAGTCCACTGCTAGTGACTACTTCTTGTTTGAATCCTATGGTGGAGACTCGGAGTCTTGTGATGAGACTCCGGTAATGAGTCCCATTCTTTTGAGTTTACCTCTCGTTATACAAGTGATAAAGACAAAGTCCCTGAAACCAGAGGGCATCAAGACTTTTCGAGTAAGGGTGTCAGAGTAGAGTTCGGGGATTTTAGGGATGTTTTTGTCGACTTCGATGCGCTCATGAAAGAAGATTTTAAATTTGATATGGCGCCTCCCCGCTCGGGTGTTATCGCACTAGAAGCTAGCACGGATCCACCCACAACAGCTAAAGTTAGTCCAATTCCACCTACGATGGCCGTCCATCCAAGTTGGTGATGACGTTTTTGGCCTACGTTAGAAACACACTACACATTGCACATAGGAATACACTCATTTCCATTCATTCTTTCATTCTTGTTGTGTTTGTTTTTATGTTTTTGAAATCTTTTATGTATGTTTTGTGCCAGATATGACGAGAGGACGAGGTTTCTACGATGACGTTGAGGAATTTACTAACTTATAGCGGTATTCCAAGCACACCTCCAATCGTCATCAATTCCGAGAAATGGAGGAGGAATATAAAAGGAGGAAAGAACTTGAAGTTGAAACCCGTCGCTAGAAAGAAAGAGATTGAAGCCGATCGTATAAAGGCGGGTATGAGAAGGGGAGATCTTTTGAACAAGGGACGGACCATCAAAAAGGTCAAAGTTTGAACATCTCCCTCATTCTTCAGAGCTCCAACACATTCTTCTGTGGGTCAAGAAATCCTATTACTTCTACCCCGCTTCCACCTTTGATTCATATTTCGTCATCTTCTATCGTTACTGCTAACCCGGTGCTTCTTGTCCCCACCGAAGACCTGCCTATGTCCGTACTTCAGGCACCCTAATCTTGAGACAGCACTTCGTAGTTGACTCTTGAAGGAGGTTAAGTTCGATCACGATTTGCATCTAGTCCATAAAGATTCACACATGCCGCACCTCCAGGACATTCAGAGCGACTTAGAACAGCCCGAAGGATGGGAGAAACTCTATAAACAATTGATCGATGTGAATCGCAACAATTATCTGGAGATCCTCTCTTTCGAATTAGAGAAGGACGACTTTGAGAGGGCGTTGGCCTATCATGATGCCAATAATAAGTTGCTAGAGGAAGAGAAAGTAGTGTCGCTGAAAGAGAGCAAGAGAAATGCTGACTTGCTGAAAGAAGTGAAAGAAGCCCATACCCGAATAAAAATTGTATACAAAGATGAAACAAAAAAGATTCATGCAAAGGAGGAGAAATTAAAGCAAGAAGTGACTGCGTGCAATACAACCATTGAGGCTCAACGGAGAACTATTGTTGGTCATGACCTCATTGTTGGCACACCAAAACTATTTCTTACCAGGTCAAGGTAATTGCCAAGTCATAGGCTCAGGTCGCACAGCTCAGTGTCGATAAGTCTACCGCTGAAGTTGAGAAAGCTACCATGAGAGCAGATTATTTAGAGCTCTAAAGTTCCTTTGAAAGAAAGAGGGAGAAGCTTGATGCAACCATCCTAAATTTTTATGTTAACTCCTTGTTGCATCAAGGAAGTCTCAGTTAGCTGGGCTCGAAGTTCCCGCACACTCTTGCTCTGGTATAGGAAGAACCTTATCCCGCTTTTCTCATAGCGGTGATGTCTACACCTTGCAGGAGTTGGAGGATGCTTATCTGAATGAAGAGCCAAAGAAAGCGTCGCTCGAGGGCCAGGAAATTCTTCGAGTTGAAAGAGAGCAGAAGGCCACCGATGCTTCCATGACGACCGCTACCGAAGCGCTCACCAAGCCTTTTATTTCTGGTACGGACGAATCATTAGAGCAGCCTCATGACCTGCCGACGAGTTTGGGACTTGAACCTCTCCCTCAGGTAGTGAAGCCATCAAAAGAGGGCAAAGGTGGTGAGCTTGAGGTCACTATTCTTTACCGTTCCTTCGGTGTAGGTATTGTTCTTGCCTCCTCCGAATTTAGGAGTTTCCAACTTACACCACAAGAGCAAGAAGAATTTAATGCTTTCATCTTTGATCTTATAGGTCCATTTAACTTTCCCATTGACGTGCCAGCTTCTTTGGCGCCCGGACCTGTCGCCATTTCCACATCTCTGTGGTTGTTTCTATTCCTATTCCAGCTTCCACGTCCGCTTTCGGCTCACAACCGGGCTAGAGGCTGAGAAGATAGCCATGCTTCATGGCCTGGATGACCCTTCCATGTCTTTAGAAGGCGACATTGACGCCGTAAGGGCCAAGGAGTATGAAACTCAGTCGGAGCATCCCCAGAAGACTCTACTCAATCTGATCTCCGTCAAGAAGGAAAAGGTGGAGGCGATGAAGGCCTCAAAAGGATCCTAGAAATCAAGAAAATGCAAGGGAATGGGAGCTTCTTCTGAGAAGACTGTAGAGGAAGAGGAGGATATTGCCATCGAGTATTTGTTGATATCACCGGTAGTGACAGCACACCTGAGGGGGTAGAAGTTTCTAACAAAGGGTATAAAGGGAAGTGAAGGAAAGAAGCATTGAGCAGCTTGCCTGAAGACTACTTTGATTTTGGTTCTTTTTTGGGTCATTTTGTACAAGTGCAAAGTCTCCAGCTAGCATTTTTGCTGCGGAATCTATAATTTCTTTTTTGTGGCCGATATTATGTGGGTAGGACCCCCACATCTTGACCCGGTGTATATCCCGACTTCACAAGGCTGTTTACTTCAAACAATTTTCAGATGACCGAAAACTTAAGGTTTAGATAATTCTTATATCAAACTTGAAATTTGTCTAAGTTATGGCTTGATTTTCCTTCTTTTCGAAGTTTTTCAACTTTAGCATGTAATCCCAATTTCTGACGATATTCTGTTAAGTATGCAATTTATGTGTGTTTGAGAGGTACACATTACATGGGTTAATTGAGGGCGGTTTTAATCATTAAATGTCTACAGTTAAGACTTTTCAGTTGGTTTATAGAATTCCAATTTCATTGGAGCTAGGCTCATTATTCCTGATTATAGAAGAAGTTGGTGTTAGTTATGAGATGCGTGGTTTTTGGTGCTACTCGGCGTCGCCTATCTTCAGGCCATGTGAGGAGCGTATTTTTAGTGTTCCCCAACGATGCCTATCTTCGGGCAGTGTGAGTGGTTTAAGCTTTAAGAATCAGTGCGTGATTTTTCCCGCTCCTCGGATTTGCCTATCTTCGGGAGTTAGTGTTTTGGAATTTAGTGTGCGGCTTATGTGGTGCATGAATTTTCATTTTCCTCAGTGTTGCCTATCTTTGGGGAATGTTAGGGGTTATTATTCTAGTGCGCGGCTTATGGGGTGCGTGGCTTTTGTTTTTCATCGGAGTTGCCTATCTTCGGGCAACGTGAGGAGTTATTATTTTAGTGCACGGCTTAGGGGGTGTGCGACTTTTATTTTTCCTCGGTGTTGAGTATCTTCGGGCAACGTGAGAAGTTATTATTTTAGTGCGCGGCTTATGGAGTGCACGGCTTTTGTTTTTACTCGATGTTGCCTATCTTCAGGCAACGTGAATAGTTGTTATTTTAGTGCACGGCATATAGGGTGTGTGGCTTTTGATTTCCCTTGGTGTTGCCTATCTTTGGACAATGTGAGGAGTTATTATTTTAGTGCGCGGCTTATTGAGTGCGCGACTTTTGTTTTTCCTAGGTGTTGCCTATTTTTGAGCAACATGAGGATTTATTATTTTAGTGCGCAGCTTATGGGGTGTGTGGCTTTTGGTACTCCTCGATGTTTCCTGTCTATGCACAATGCGAGGAGTGTTGATTTTAACCATCTTGATGTTGCCTGAGCAACACCGGTTTTTGGAAGGCAATGATCAGTTTCCGACGATCTAAGGTTTGGGTCGATTTGCTTCTGTCAACCCGGCGGGTAATCATTATGAACACAGTTTTGTTAGTTCAAGAAGCAAACTTTATTAAGAAAAGCAAGGCAGTTTTTGCCTATGTGAGATGCCCCGGTATCTCGGGATGGCTTATTTTTTGGAAAATTAAAAATATACAAGATAGCATTCAAGAAAGTTAATGGTGAAAAGATTCTCTTTTCCATGCCCAGGGAAATTGAGTTCCGTCTATGGTATCAAGTTTGAAAGTCCTGTCTCTTAGCTTTTGGTTAATGACATATGGTCCCTTCCAGTTTGGTCCGAAGGCCCCTGGAACGGTGTAAGCTCGCTTGAGCACAGGATCTCCCACTTTGAAGGTTTGATTGCAAACTTTGGAGTTGAAGTACCTTGTGACCCTTTTTTGGCGGGCAGCAATTCTCGGCTCTGCTTCTTCTCTTCTTTTATCAAACATGTCTACCGATTCGAGTAGGAGCTTCTTGTTTTGTTTTTGATTGAAATTCTACCTTCGGTGCAAGGGGACTTCTAATTCAACAGGAATAATTGCTTCTGAACCATATGGTAGGGCGAACAAAGGGTGGCCGCCTGCCGCTTTGTTGGTGTTCTGTAAGCCCATAGTGCGAGTGGAAGTTCATCAACCCAATTTCCTTTGGCTTTTGCCAGTCACTTTTTGATTGTGGACTTGATGATCTAGTTTGTCACTTCCACGTGCCCATTTTCTTACGGATGAGCCACTGCAGAAAAGCTCTTTTCAATTCGAAAGCGCTTCTAGAGTCTTTGAACTCGACACTTTCGTGTTGGGTTTCATTATCGGTGTGATTTTTTACGGCACATCAAACCTGTAAATGATTTTTTAGTAACAAAGTTAATAACTTTCTTTGTGGCTAGTGGTTCCGCTTTGGTCCATTTTGTGAAACAATCTATGACAAATGTAGCATATTTGGCTCCTCCTTCTGCTATTTGTAGGACGCCAATCAAATTGATCCCCTATATCGCAAACGGCCATGGGCTGACCATCCATTTTAGCTCTGTTGAAGGAGTTCTCTTGACTTTGCTTAATCTTTGGCAGCGATCACATCTTTTGGCATGATCTGCGGCGTCGTGATTTATTGTTGTCCAGAAGTACCCATACCAAAGGACTTTCTTCGCAAGGGTTGCCCCAAGTGTGGTCTCCGCATTCTCCTTCATGTACCTCCTTTAGGATTCGTCGTGCTTCGTCATCGGTCACACACCTAAGAAGGGGGTTGAGAATCCCCTTTGATTGCGTATTCCATACTATATCATGAACCATGGTGGCTTTTGGAAGAGGTTCTTCAGTTGATTCCTATCAGTTAGAGGGGATCTTGCTAGTAGATAGTTCTTTATCGGTGTCATCCATGTATATGGTTCAACAGCGGTTTCAAGAATCCAGTCTACATCCATTTCGTCTATGCTTGTGTTGGCCAGAGTTTCGATTGGGACTACTCCCAATGACCGAGCTTCTCCTGAACTTGCAATTTTAGCCAAATAATCTGTCTTAGTGTTTTGCTCCCGTGGAATGTGAGTGATGGTGTAGTGCTCGACGTCGCTTAGCAGTTCCTGTACTTTGGACAGGTATGGGGCAAGATACTCACCATGCGCCTGATACTCCCCTTTTACTTGGTAGACGACCAATTGTGAGTCGTTGTATATGCAAATAGCTTTTATTTTGAGCTCCTTCACAACTTTCAGTTTAGCGATCAGTGCTACATATTTTGTTTCATTGTTTATGGTTGGGAATTCCAAGCGCAAAGCATAGCTAATGGCTTGCGCCTTGGGTGTTCCAAGCACTACCCGTGCTCCCAAACAGAAGTTTTTGGATGCGCCATCGATGAAGAGCTTTCATTGCATGTCTATTTCTGACCGAACTTCCTCCTCATCATCCCGTATAGCAAATTCAGCGAAGAATTCAGCCAACTCTTGTCCATTGATGGGTTTCCTTAGGTGGTATGTGATGTCATATTGATTCAACTCTATATTCCACTAGTTTAGTCATCCGGAAGTTTCTGGTCGGTATAGCACTTGCTTCATGGGCTGGTCAATCGACACTTTAATTGGATGAGCCTAAATGGATGGTCGTAACTTCCAAGACGTAATCAAGAGGCAATACACTAGCTTTTCTAGTTTTGGGGAATTCTTTTCAACTTCGGTGAATCGTTTACTAATGTGATACATGGGTCGTTGGATTCTCGTTTTTTACTGCATGAGAGCGACACTTAACGCATATGGGGAGATTTCTAAATAAATGAATAGATCTTCTCCATCCACCAGCTTTGATAATATTGGGGGAGCTTCCATGTATCGTAGTAGTTCTTTGAAAGTTGCTTGAAAAGCTTCACTCCATTCGAAGTTTTTCTTTACCTTCTTCAATGCATCGAAGAATGGTATGCACTTGTCTGGGCCTTTTGAAATAAATCATCTCAGTGCTGTGACTTTCCCATTCAAGCTTAGAAGTTCATTCTTATTTATCGGGACTTGGACTTCTCGTAGTGCCGTTATTTGTTCTGGATTTGCTTTGATGCCTTGGGCACTTACTATGAACCCCAAGAATTTACCAAAGGCTATTCCGAAATGACATTTGAGTGGGATGAGCTTCAATCCATACTTCTGGAGTATTTCAAACATTTCAACAAGATTTTCTAGATCGTTAGCAGCTACTCGAGATTTGACCAACATGTCGTCCACATAAACTTCCATAGTCTTTCCAATCTAACGTTTGAACATAGTATTTACTAGCCTTTAGTATGTTGCCCTGACATTCTTCAACCCAAATGGAATTACTCTGTAGCAGTACAATCCCAAATCGGCGATGAAGCTAGTGTTTTCTTGATCTGGCTCATGCATTAGGATCTTGTTGTAGCTCGAGTATGCATCCACAAATGACAGCAATTCATGCCCCGCCATACCATCCACAAGCTGATCGATTATGGGTAGTGGGATGCAATCTTTCGGACAAGCCTTATTTAGATCCGAGAAGTCAATACAGGTTCATCATTTTCTACTATACTTCTTGACTAAAATTGGGTTCAATACCCATTCAGGGTAAGTTGCGTCCCGAATGAAGCCGTTAGCCATCAAATTATCAACCTCCTCCCTCAATGCCTTGGATAGTTTGGGGCCCAAGCTGTGCTTTTTTGCTTTACCCGTGTGAATTTGTGGTTAATATTGAGCGCGTGGCATGAAATTTCAGGTGATACCCCACACATATCAGAGTGTGTTCAAACAAATACGTCCAAATTGGCGTAGTGAAATTTGATTAGTTCTGACCGCATTACGTTTCCAAGTTGCGATCCAATTTTCAAAACCCATATTAGGTCATCCATACACACTAGGATAGACACCGTTAGTTTTTCCAATTCTGCCCGATCCTCCCCTGATCTCTTCTTTCTGGGGTCCAAAGCCTTGTCGAATTAGCTATGGTCCCCAAGCCAGGCCTGACTCTGTAGTTGCTATTCGGAGGTTTCATGGATGTGGTGGGTTTTCCCCATATCCTTTCCATTTTCCATTCTTCTTGGCTCACGCAATTCTGCGATGTAGCATTCCCAAGTGGTGCTTTGGTCTCCTTTCACAATTCCAACTTCGTGCTCTGTAGGGAACTTCATTGCAAGGCACCATTTGGCCAATGCTATTCTGAAGTCGGCTAATGCGGGCCATCCCAAGAAGGAGTTGTATGTTGACATTTCATCTACGATCATAAAAGTCTAAATGAGGATGACTCTTTTCTCACTCTTTCCAAGCTCTACAGGTAGATCAATTGTTCCCACTAGTTGTTTTGGTTCACCGGTAAATCCTTGAATCTTTATTTGGCACGCGGATACACTTTTCATGCCAATCTTCATTTGATCAAAAGAACATTTGAAGAGTAGTTATTGGAGTTGCGACTGTCAACCAATACCCACCGAACTACAGTGGGTCCAATTCCTACTGTCACCACCATTGGATCGAGAGTTGGAGCTTCGATCCCCTCGGTGTCTCGATTTCAAAATACAATATAATCATTCAAGACCCTTTGTATCTTAGCCGGAGCTTCTTCTTCCGCAGCTAAGCATGATTCCTTCGGAGCATGCTTCAATGAACTCACACATCGCTCCATTTCCCCTAAACTTCTTTATGTGGGATGAGGTCCCTTGAATATTGTTCCAATAATAAGCCTTTGGTCAGTTCATTTCGACCCTTCTTTACTGGTTCCAGCTGATTTCTTCGTTCTCTTAGTGTTGAGGAGTGAAAGGTTGATTGAGGTTTTGTGGCTATTTTACGTATTGCAGGTGTTTATTATTCTATATCAGTTCCTCAATGAGATTCTTTAGTCGGCGACATTCATTCGTATTATGGTCGTGTGTTCGTGGAAGCGGCAAAATTTCCCTAAGCGCTTTTGTTGCTCAGTTGCCTCATTTCTTAGTGGCCTTTTACATTCCTCAGTCCCTTGAATCGCGAGAAAAATGTTTTCCAATGTGTCTCTTAGGGAAGTATAGCCTTTGAGCCAAAACCCTTTGAGCTTTCTATTATTGCCATTAACATTCCTCTTATTAGATTTTTGACATTTTCTCTTTGAATTCCGATCTTTCCCAATGACATCTTCAGCAATCCGAGAAGTGTGTGCATTTTGATTCATTGAAATATTGCTTTGCTCGACGTTCGTCGGTTGCACACTAGTAGACTTCCTTTCCAATTCTTGCGCTTCCTCCAACCGTAGGTACTGACTTACTTTACGATTGAAATCTTTCCTGGTGGTAGTTTACCTCATGTTAATCCACTTTCCAAATTAAGTTTTCGGGTGAATGGCACAAACTAATGCCATAAAAACCATGTCTTTATTGGGGCTGCTCACTTCCATCACCGTAGTGTTAAACTTGTTCATGAAAATTTTAGTGATTCGTCATGCCCATGGAAGAATCTAAATAGGGACATGATGTCTTTTGGCTGCGCAGTGTAACGACCCAAAATTTTATCCGTAATAATTAATTTGTTAATTAATTAAATAATAAAACAACTTTGTGAAATTATCAGAATTGATCCATGGGAGATGCACCATTGTGTTCGTGGTAATTTTTCAGTTAATTTCCATATATAGAACATCGGAAACCGAGCTAATATGATTAAGTTATAAGATAAATAAATAAGTAGAAATAAAAGGAAAAAATATATGGTTAGGTCGACCGTGCAGTCGACCTTGGCAAGGGGGCGGTAGACCGCCCGGTCGATTGCCCTTGCATTTTGGTAGGCGAACAAACTTTAATTCGTTCGATCAAATTAGCGGCCACCGAACACGTCATTTGCATCCTTTATTTCAATCTGCACCCTCTGTTTCTGCATCCGACGACCCCTATTCAGCCTATTATGTGGTCACATCCTATTCAATCACCAAATCCAATGGTTCGAGATCTACCTCTACACCTATGAATAGACCCCTGGACCTAGCACTTTTTCTCATTCTAGATTTTCTCCAATCTGGTTCACCTTTCTAGGAAGGACCCTAAACGGAATAATTCTTCCAAAGAAGAAAATCGTTATAAATTAAATTATTTTACAACTCAAAGTGGATCCGAGTAGATCAAAGGAAAAGCTTAGGATCGGAGGTGAGTGATTGTAATTATTTTTATGTTTCTTATGGTAATTTAAAATAATTGGGTTTCCAATAGTTGTAGTTTTACTACGATCTTTGGAATAGCCTTTTCAGTGATTTATTTATAGTTTTTTTAGAATTATTTTCAGTCGATTTCCTTTCAACTATTTTTTTCAGTAATTTCAGTTTATTCTGTTAATTATAGCTTTTTCGTTTATTTATGATATTTTAGTTTATTTACTGTTATTTTTACGTTATTTACATCTTCTTTTTACGCTATGGAATTTCTTCTATTTTCATTTTTCTTTTATTCCTCCTTTTTCTTCGTGTATGGATTAGAGTAGGATTAGTGTGAGTATGGATTAAATTGTAAGAAAACAGAAATAATGGAACATAAGATGTAAATTTCGTAGATTGTAATATAAATGGAATTGGACTAAAATTACGCCTAAATATGAAGTTAAGTGGACTGAATTAGAAAAATTGGCCTAGTTATAACCTAAAATTGTAGCTAAAAAGAGTAAAATTGAAAGAAGCTTATTTTCACACTTTGAACTTGAGGTAGGTAATAAGCATGATTATAACGTAGGTTATAACAAGAAAAAGAACGGAATGAGTTTTATTTTAAGACTTAGGATAAATTAATAAGCAAAGATAGCAGGGATAAATTATAAAGGCTTATTTAAGATAATTTATCTAAGTTAATAAGCAAAGAAGAAAGTAGGACCTATACCTAATAGCATTCCCTATTAGATAAAACAGTGGTCTTAAATTAGCCTGAAGTTAGACAAGGGCATACTTATGCTAAAAAGGCAGTAATTAGTCAATTAGAAGTCCAAATCACGAGGGATTTGGACAAAGGGGTGCAACTACATATTGTTTGGATGAAGGGCCAGTACCAATTTTCTCTATAGATTTTATGGACATACGGTGATCTCACGTTAGCCTGAAATAGGATAAGGGGCACGCTTTTACTGGATGTTGAGGTAACAAGAAGACCAATAGATGGAGCAAAAGCTAGCATGGATATGGTGGCAGTTACGCGTGCGACTTCCATTCGGGTGCTCTGTAATAGCTATGAGTTCCAAGCTCTTATTATGGGTGTCTTCCGTAGACACCATTGCCTTCTATATAGAGGGCTACATATGTTATCGTGGTTACAGTAACATTTTGTTTAGAGTGTTATATAGAAGTTGGTCCACAGAAAGGTACTACAGAGTAGCAGGCCGATCAAAAAGGGTAGAATTAGGGTCACATACTAATTATAGGATTAGGAATTCAACCCAATTAAAGCGGAAATCAAGGACAAGTGCAAGTAATCAAAGTTAACCTATCTTATAAATTGAGAAATATTTAATCGTACTTATTTCTAATATATCTCTTTCCTATTTGTTTTATTATCCTTATTCATGCTAGAACTATTGTAGAGTCTATTACTTTGTCTTGCTTAAAGGCTCTAGTAATTACTATCATTCATCAGACTTTTAGTCTGAACCACTCCTCTATTTTCCCCTTCCCACCTTAGGAAATCAAGGAGGAAGTCAGTAGGTTACCGTAGCTTGGAGTTCCTTTAGAGGAGATTTTTTATATGTACTTCTTTTATTCCAGTTTTAGTTCTTATGTTGTACTGGCACTATAGAGGGCACTTGTACTCCAATGTTATAGAGACTATGGTTTTTGATTAAGGACGTATATGGGTAGTTGGACATTTGAAGTATTTGGTATGTGATGACATTTTATGAAGTTTGGTTTTGAACAAAATGTTATAATTGTTTCCACTGTGTTATTATTATTTAATTTTTGTCTTGTGAATCTTAGTCTTTGTTAGTTTTAGTTATACCTACAACGCATCACATCTTTTAGTGTGTCCTTTCGGGTATACTAAGGGGTGTGGGGTGTTTCACGCAGTATGGATTCTGAACTGATCAAGGTACCTTGTCGCCAGTTGGTCAAAAGTAGAGATAGATCTTGGTGGATGCCTCGTGAACCACATTGACGCAATCACTTCGAGAAAGGTAGGAAATATCTACATCGAACAACTTCAAAGGCATTTGCTCTATCCATATACCAACTGTATTTGTACAAGTGAGGTTTCGGGTCCTTTGTTCTGTTATAAGATGGAATAGTTGGCATTGTGAATTTTTTAGGATATCTCTCATTCAAGATTTCATTAGTAAAGGGAATCCGACTTGGCACAGATCACCGTCATCATCTTTACTATCTTTACTCTCCTCCATTAATAATTTAACCATGTCCGCTATGTATGCCTCTTATGTTTATGGGGACTGAGATCTGAGATAGTTGATTGATCTTTAATTGCGACAAACAATGTTGGAGGCTCGACTAGCTTATGATTTATCAGTGGTGGTCTAGTCTTATTGAGTATGAATATTGTTTTTTTGTAATTTTTTTTTTTGGGTTTTTAGGGTTCGGTATGATTTTGGCAATGGACTGGCCAAAGAAGTACGGAGCAGTGGTGGGCTGTAAGTGGTCGTTGGTGACGATAGGGACTGACGACGAGTGGAGACTGGAGTTAGGATGCCTACTCGATAATGAGGTGATGGTTAGCTTTTTGTATTCTCTCGACATCCTATATGATGAGTTGTCATTGGTGTTTATAGTGAGGGAGTACCTAGATGTATTTGAGGAGGTGATTATTTTACCGCCATAAAGAGAGATAAAGTTCAGTATAGATTTTGTGATGAGATTCGTTTAATTTTATTCGAAATAAAACGCTGGAACTGCATTGAAATCAAGGTGAGTGTTTTATAACGCTCACAACGTACTAAATATCTTTATGCTAGTTAAATTTGATATTATGAAGTGTTATGATTTTATTTGTCGTTGTTTGATAAAAATTTAATCGTCATATAGCTTGTCATTTGAATTAACCATTGAAAATTTAATTGACAGTTAAGTTGAAGTTAAAATTGAATTGCGATTAAATTACCTGACATTGATAACTATGAAACCGCCATGAATGGTATTGTTTATTGGATGATGTATTTTGATGGATGCTATTGGTTGATAATTGAATGTTTGGATGTTTATTTGCTTATATATATCCTGTTATGCATACATATGATACCGAGTTTTAATTTAAGTGATATATATTCATCCCTGACATTTAATTGAAATAACTAATCACTTGGTCATAGGATAGAAAATAATATACGGACACCGGATTGGCAAAATTAATAAATTTTAAGATCGTCGATTTGAAATTTATTTAAATGTTTTGATTTAAAAGTGATAAATAGAAATCAATTTAAAGAAATCGAATTTATCGAAAAAAATAGAGTTTGGAATGTTGAAATAAAATTTTGGTTAAAAGAAATGGTTGAATAAATTTAAGTGGAGACTTTGAGATTTAAAATTTGGATATGATTGAATTTTGGAAATTTATTTGTTTTAAAGATTGAACATTAAATTTGAGTTTTGAATATTACTAAGTAAAAGTGACAAAAATGATATTTTGAATTGAGCTTGAAATTGAATCATATTTGTAATTGGGATTTAAATTTGAATATTGAAGGATAATTTTGTTAAGTGTTATAAATTGATATTTTGAAAAATCAAGCTAAAAATCGATATAAATTGAAATTGAACTAATTGAAAGTGAATATGAAATTGAATAAATTTGAAGTCAAAGTTGACGTTGAATTGAATTGAAATCGAAATTGAAATCGGTAGAACGGAAATTGAAATTGATTTGAATTGGGAAGATATGATTGAAATGGATTGGTTTCGAAGCTATTTTATTTTGTTTTACAAATTACTCGGTTATATAAACTATTTTTGAATACTTAAACTATTTTAATCTATTTTAAATCTACTTAACCCAATTTAAATTACTTTAAACTAATTTATCTATTTCAAATCCATTTTAAGATTTTAAGTATTTTTAACTATTTTAATTATGTATAACTACTTTTAAACTACTTAAAATTATTTTCTAAAATTCTAAGCTGGTCAATAAAGTGGAATGTTTATATTTAAATCTTGAATTTAAAATAAGAATTGAGTTAAGTGAAGTTGCAACCTAAATTGAAATTCAAAATGATTTTGAAATTGAAATGAGATATTGATGCGAAAATTGATTTTTGAAACGGAATCTGACATTTTGATAGATAAGGTGATATTTGAAATGGATTTGATTTTTGAACGAATATGATATTTTGATATCAATTATGAATCGATTTGAAATGTAAAAGAGCCAACGGTGTAATAATACGTAGTTATTAGGGATCGGATATGGACATACTCTCTGTCGATACCGAACACCACTTTAATAACTATTATACGCGGAGTGTTGATCCAGAATGAAGTGGATGGTTTGGTGAGCGCGTTGACTGAAGAAAGAGAACGATATTGGATGACCCCTGACATGACTAAAATAGGAGCCGCGTCGGGCCATTGAGGTTCGCCACCTCTAGCGGACACACTTCTTCGATACCATATCTATTACATTTGTGATGCGATTTGGGTGCACCCCTTGATTTGGGAGTGTTGTTTCGCGGTGTTGGGGTAGCTGCTGGCTATGCTCAACATCAGTTCGGATCACGCAACTACTAGTATCCTAGTTGGTATCGCCTCATGTACCTTGTCATACTGAATATCCTATTCGCGACCACTACGTTTTGATTTGTACCTTGAGTATATGGATTGCCCTCTGGTGACTTCCGGTTTTGGGGAAGCTACGGTCTTGTATATGCTTTTGGGAATATAAAATGTGTCAAAGGGGATTATGGTAACGCCTTAACGCTATTTTGATACTTTATATTACTGATAGGCATTATCTACTTAGCGTATATTACTACATAGTAGAAAGTTTCACGGATCCTTGAGAGATGGAAAATCCCGTAATATCTTTTGAGTTATTGCACGCACGTTGACACTGGATATGAGATGTCAAACCCCGTAAACATCTTTGACGCCGTTACACTCATATTTATTTACGATTGATTTAACTTTCATAAGGATATTTTAGTCCTGACTAGAGTGTTTTGTCTTTTCATTACGCTCGGGTCAGTCCTGAGTTTTTCAGATTTTTGAAGATCTATTCTGGAGGATGAAGACGAAGATTTGGTATACTATTACTATTATTACCCTTGCATCATGCTATCTACTGCATTATTTTAATTGTTCTTTTGTATATGTATAACTCTGATAAATGTTGTATAAATAATTGTCAAAGTATAGTAAACAGCTTCATGAACTGTTTATTTGACTATTATATTTTATCGTTCCGCTGCGAGATTCTGTATTGATTCATTTTCTTTATTTCTCTTTCTTTTCTTTTCTTACTTACCCCAATAACTATTTGCCCTTTTGAATGGTTTGGAATCGACATGTGTATTTGATCGTCTATTTAAACTGTCCAAAAAGGCCGGTCGTTACAGAGCTCTAGTGGCAGCTTCAATGGTGGTGACGTCTTCTACGGCGAGAATAGCCTTTCCCTTTTATAGTTTCAATGTTTTATGCATAAAGATACTTTGTTTTTAACTCATCTGTAACACCCCAGATTTTTGGTAACATTATTTAGGATATTTAATTAGTTGAATTAAATAACATAATGTGTTGATTAGGGGACTGAGATTTAATTTTAATTAAGGTGTAGCCGTGCCATTTAACTGTGAAATTAAATAAGTGTTAACTTGAAATAAATGAGGGGTAAAATGGGAAAGATGCCATTCCTATATCTACTACCCATAGCCGTGTAAAACCTGCATGTTCATTTCATTTCAAAATTTTATAAAACAAGGCCGGCCACTATTAACAAGGAAGAAAAGAAAAAAAGCTAGGAAGAAGCGAATTCAAACCAA
This sequence comes from Allium cepa, assembly GCA_030765085.1. Classification (NCBI taxonomy): domain Eukaryota; kingdom Viridiplantae; phylum Streptophyta; class Magnoliopsida; order Asparagales; family Amaryllidaceae; genus Allium; species Allium cepa. The sequence continues at coordinate 505,417,243 of CM060945.1, forward strand.
ATTTATTCACATCTCAATCTTCATAATCTCTAAAGCTAAGGTCAATAATGTTTGCGTCCTATTTTTTATTATGATTTTGGATTAATATGAATTTCGAATATTCTACAATGGCTTTCCATGTTTTCGAATGATGGAATGAATATATATACTTATTGATGAATTATGTTTTTTCATATTCAATTTATGATATGTTTTAAGATAAAACCCTATAAATGTCATCCTATTGCCTTGTGAATTTTTTTGAAAATCATAAACATTATTGTGGTGATGGGTTGCAATTTTCATATTTTTGTGAATTTTTTGGAATTAATATGAATTTTCTAGTAAAGAAAATGGTATTTTGGGTTATAATTTAATTACGGATAAATAATTAATTATTTGGATCTGAAATTCTGTTACGTGCTCTAGATATTCCTGCCTTGATTCAAATAATTAATTATTTGGATCTAGATATATTTGGGTTATAGTTTAACCTTGTACTCGTTCACCAGAATTTTTTCTGACCCACCCTTTTTCCTCTCTTTTCCTCACCACAAGTGGATATGGAAGTAGGTGATTGGCCCATTCTGATATTTGGAGAGGGACCCCATCACTAGAGTGCGTGTTATCATATATTTTTTCATGTATCTATTTATCTATCTTACCAATACTTTGTATTTCCTTTACCGGACTTGGAATGATATTTTCTGTGTTCTGTATTTGACTACGTAGTGTTTTTTTAGACTATGTTTTTGTATATGTTCTAATATGGATACCTTTTAGTCCTACCTATTTTTTCCCTTCTGCTTTAAGTTCTGAAAGTGTAGTATATCTTAGTTAATATCTATTATTCTAATCTCTGTAATATTATAAACCCGATAGCTCGTATTTCACGATATGAGACGAGTCTGAAAGTCATAATAGGCTCTGGACCAATGTATCGGAAGATGTGGTTTGTCACAACCCCTTTGGTTATCGTCGTAGAACTAGGAGAGGGGGCAAAGACCTGGTAGGCATCCTAGAACTACTTGGTGGAGCCACAACAGGAGCAGCAAAGTGGTCAGTGGGTATAAGGCTGCATCGATGAAGATTCTCATTCGTTAGAAGATAGGTGGTAAATTAGAATCGGATGAAGAAATCTGTTAACTAGGTTTTTAACCATGTAGAAATCAATAAGAGTTAGAACATCAAGACGAAGACGAAACAACTTGAAACGTTGGAAGCACAACTAAATAGGCTAGTGAAACAAGTTGGAGAAATTTCATCACCATTGAACAAAAGGTGAGTAGTCAGCATCGACTTCTAAAGGTCGGTGGAGAAATCTCACACCCCCTTATCTCTCTACCAAACTTTGCAGAGGTACTTCCTTACCTTATAGGATCGATTTCATCCTAGATGGGGGGTGAATAGGGTGATACTAATAATTATAAAAATTAATGCGAAAATATATAAAATAATTGTAGCACTGATAATAGCAAAATAAGCAGCACAGATAATAGCAGAATATTAAAAGCTGAAATAGAACAATACAGATTTACCCAGCTTTGGCAAAACTCTGCCTACATGCTGCCCCAAGGTTTCTACTAGAAATTAAGTTATTAGACGCCAACACACGTAAACTCATGACATTCGCTATCGAATAACCTAACTTTACGCACAAAATCGTGCCACAACTCGGCCACTGAGTTGCAAATTCTCGAACTACACCACTGTAGTTTGTCATCTAGACACATTACTAGAAAATCACAATTTAAAACGAAAAATTACAAAATAAATATAAAACTTCACGCAAAACCCTATTTTAATAAATTAATCCCAAGTTATAATTAATTGTAACCGGCCCACTTGGTTTAATAAACCAGAGAGAAAAAAAAATCGTCTCCCATTATTTTTCTTTGGCAGTTCCTTTGTGAAACTGTCTGCCGCTTTTCCTTTGCTCGAAAACGTTCGTTCCACTTTCTAAATAAATTAGGGCTTTGGGAATTGTTGAAATCACTCTTTGAAAAAATGATGCTTCGAGACCATTGTTTTTTGCTTAGCTTCGGCTTCTTCAAATGTGTCAAGATTGAATGCTATGAATTGGTATGTGATTTTCTATTTCATTTTTGATTTTTCTTGACCTAGATTCGAGTTGTTGGTTTTGGATCTAAATTGAAAATTGTCTCTATGCTTTTTCTTAAAGTCGAATGCCTCTATAGCTGATGATGTTAACGGTTTTTAATAGGGTTTAATTCCCTAAATTTTTATTCGATTGTAATCATCCAATATTTTAGCTTGACCATTCAATTTTGCTTGAATACTTGTGATTAATCTTGGCTAGTTTATTTGTATACACGTAATATTTTCTTGAGTCGGTTCCTTCGTTTCTTCCATGGTCACTACGGCTTTGATTTTGGCTTGTTCGATTTTTTTGGTCATCATGGCTTTAATTTTTGCTTGACATAATTATTGACTTTGTTTGAAAAAAAACTGCTACCCAGATTTCTGTAGAAACTACTTCATGTTATAACATTTGTATATTACCATTACTGTTTTCTTGGAATGAAATTTGATATCCACTGAATATCAACACTTTGTGTTTGTGCATGTATATATGTATGTTTGTGTTGCTCTATACCGATGTATGTAGTTGTTGTGTGACATTGGTCTGGGTTGCATTGAGCTCTATCCACTGTTTTACATGTTTGCTTATGTTTATGATCTGGTTGCACTTGCTATTGGTTTTCATGTATATTGATGTCACCTCTATAGCATTGAATTTTTCATCTATGTTACTCTCTCACTCCTTCGACTTGATTAATTTGAGAAACAAAAAAAACTGCTCTAACTTGATATTCGAACTGCAATGTTTATTCATGTATGCATATCCTAGTTTGCACTTCATGTTAGTGTTGACTTATTTGGTTGCATAGTCTGTCTCGACTGTTCATTGTTGTAGCATACACATAGACACATGTTGCTCCTCACTTAGTCATTGCAGTCTGAGTTGCATATGAGCTCTGAATTTCATTGAGTACATGTTCATATGCATTGAGTCCAGACCATTATGTGCACTTGATATCATACTATGTCTTGTCCATGGTTTCATATGAATGTGGTCTTGAAGTCCTGATGTAGTGTTATCAATGCATATGTTCTTGGTTCTATGGTCTCTGTAGCATTGTGCCTTTGGTTGAAGCGTGTTCATTAGTTTGCACTGTGCACTCTGTCGCACAATATATTCTAGTGTGCCTCTGATCTTTATTTCAATATTGTGTTACTTTGTGACTGCACCTGATGTATTGATAGTTGTTCATGTTGTAAGTTTCCATTCCTTGTTATTTTGCTTAGATTGGAATATGGATTTGCTTCGGATTGATTACTGCTTCGTTGTAATGTCCATTTCCTGGCATCATCCTTTGTACATATTGAAGTGTTTATTGATGGTCTGGGTTCTTTTTATGTCTGACTGCATGTATATGTGTGCAAACATATGTATATATGTATGTGCATGCTCCAGCTTTGTTGCTATTCGATGTTGAGGCTTTGTTTGCAGTCAAGTTCATACCTGAATACTTGACATGTTTACTTAAAGTTTTTGAAGTATTTTCTACTGGCTTCATTTCCGGTTGTAATTTTTGAGAACCATGTATATACATACATGTGTGTGTATGTGTTCTGCATTTTCATTTGTCTACCTAGCTTGGACACTCATGTTATGGTAATCATGTTACATTGAAACTGTCCTGTACCATTATGTCTTTGTGCTTCTGATAATTGCTTGAGCTCAAATCACTTGATTTTGTTACTGTAACTGATTATGTTGAGTGCACTTGTATCAGTCCATGTTGAACTCCATTTCTTCGAGTCTGTGTTGTTCGATTCTAGTCATTGAAACTTGTACTTGTGATTGCTGGTTTCATGTGAAATTTGTAATTCCTTGAGTTTGATTGGTTGAATATTTTTCATGTGTACACATTGAATTTTTGGTCGAGGCTTGTTTTATGTTGGTTTTTGGATTCCTGTACTCGACAATTTTATGGTGTTTTTGTATTGCACCTTAGTTGAACATTTGCCTTGGGTTTGACCTTGTGCTCGTGTCATGAATTTGTTTGTATTGCACTTGAGTTATACCTAGCTTTTGGTTGGGTTTGATCTTGTGCTCACCTATCCCTACAGTTTTATCAAGTGTATATCGGTATGCACGGCCTTGTGGCATGTATAGTGATACACTATGCATGTTACAAGCTATTCGTGTATGTGAATTCAAAATAAATGATGACGAACAACCCAAATAACTGAGGCAAGTAATATTTTCAAAATACACATTTTATTTTACACTTCAAAAATATTTCCTTTTCAATTTTACTGCATCAGTGTGTATTTTGTAGATAATTCAGATGCTGGATACAAATTAGAATACAGTTGAAGAATAATTATGAGTGAACAAGTGATATGTAGTGAGGTGCTGATGTAAATGATAATTGTATAGTAATAAATTGTATTGTAATTTGAAATGTTGTATATATAGTGTTATTATCATTAAAATAAAATCATGTAATAGCATATTTAATAATCTCCCCCTTTTGATGATAACAAACATATATTCAAGATTTTGAATTTATTAAATGTATTTGATCATTCAATTTTCTCCCCCTATTTGAATGCTCTCTCTCTACAAAAAAAGCTCCTCCGTCATATATGCATGAAAATAAATAAAAATATGCAAATGAACCTAGATGCAAATACAAAATAAAATATTTGACCTTTATTTTCCAAAATTTTAAATTTTCTCTCCTCTTCTGTTATTAACAAAAGAGTAATAGTGTTAGAAAAAAAGAAATAAAGTGATAGACATTAATACAACATTAATACCCAATCGAGCATAAATATTAAATTTCAAAAAAAAATAAGAAAAAAAAAATCATAAATACTCTGTTAGGTGCATATTCTACTTTGATAGGGATGATGTAAAAATATATAGCTGTGTTTATTTGTGGTATATTTATATCAGGAATATGAATATCTACTAACCATGCATAACCATTAGGACTTTTAAATGAGATTAGTAGTACTCACAAATTTTAAAGAATGAAAAAAATGAATTCAAGCATCTTCTAACCAGCATAACCATGAGGACTTTTAAATGGGATTAGAATCAACTTGTCTATTTAATAATCAATTTTGATATGTGTTCCATATATGCATAACCGTGACGACTTTTAAATGAGCGTGAAAGCACATAATTAAAAATTCCAAGTAATTGACCCATGCATAACCGTGATGAGTTTTAAACGAGAGTGAATAATTTGGATGTTTTTTATTGCTAAAAATATAATAAAATGAAAATGAATAACTTACCTTTTAAAATACCACATATTGACATACTATATTGGATTTTGACGAATGATGGTTGATAGAAATATGATAGAAATAGAGATGGTCATGGAATTTTTACCCATCAAAAGTTATTATAAATTTTGTTTAAATTTTTAAAGAAATTTACTAAATAATCTATCTCAAGTCATAATGCATGATTAATATCAACACTCGTCACTTTTTCAATCACTATTTATTTTATTGATAATTAGTAGGGAGTCAGATTAGTTGATGTACTCATTTAAAATCAAATCCAAAAGTAATTATGAGATCAAATTTTCTAAAATGACTAATCTAACATAAGGTCAACAAAAACTATTTTCTTGAAGGGGTTTTATAAGAAAAAATGTCTGCTAATTTGAAATCAATTGGAATGAAAAAATATGCAGATATTTTCTTTGAAAATATGATGCAACTAATGAATGTCTACATAAAATTTGTTCCACTAGTAATTTTCTATCAACTAGATTACCAGTTTAATCTACATCCGGATTTCCTTTTGACTCAAGATTATCATTAGCTGGATGTCATAGACCAGACCGTGAAGTGTGTGAGAAAATATCCTAAAATAAATTTTAATAGATTTTAAATGAAATTCTTTTGAATTTGAATAGAAATCGTGCAAATTTACAAACAGTGAACATAGTGTCAGATCCAGAAGCAGTATGATAAGAAAATATATCCATGTGTATCTAGAGTAATCAAAAACCAATTCAAGACAATATTTCTTATTATCTAAACTTGCAATATCATTAATTAAAACGAATCTATTAGTTTAGAGACTCTAGAGATACTTATAGCGTTCTTGGTATAAAAAGATAATTTGGCCAACAATTTTGAATAAGTTAGAGTCAAAATCAACATTCATTTCTTCATCACATAACTAGCTGATTTAATTCAAATTATGGTGCAGATTATCACATTTAATATATCATTCAAGATTGATGTACCGTTACCTAGTTTGCCTTCATGATAATTTTTCGTTGTTGACCATTGTGATTCTTCCACCTTTATACTAGGCTAAGGAACTTTGACTTGTCGCCCATCGTGTGCCTGGAAAAGCCAGAATCTAGGTAACACTATTGTTGTTCCTTAGCCTGCCCCCATGCTTACACGAGAATAGTTTTTTGTGAACTATTTGTTTTTATAGGTCCATGGTTGTTAGTGGCAAAAGATTTTGAAAAATATGTTTTTGTAGACCCAAGACTATTTATATTTGTTCCTTTTGGCATCCAGATTTATTTAACTTTAAGAGATTTTATATTCGTGCTTTTCGCAACCCAAATTGGAATTGTTTTCACGTGTTGGATATATACCAACAATTATTGTGATTGTGTCCAGTTTTTCTACAAATTGTGCACTTGGATTGGACTTGATTAATTTCACTTTTAATATGTTTAGATTGATTATACCCCAAGCCCTTGTCTAACAGGATTAACAGTTTGTTTCCATTATAGCATATTTAACGAACTTTCTCCTTTTGAAAAATTTTCTGAAGTCGCAGACAATTATTGGACTTGTGTTTTGAGAGATTCATTTTCATTCAATAATTGTGTGCACCTTTTAATAGAATTTTCTTTCCTCGTGTTTTCACTTTCTTTCAAAATCAGAATGTCATTTTCAAGTGATTGTATTTTAATTTTTGATTTTTTAATTTCTTCTTCTAGTGATGTACAGTTATCGCACTTAGGGCTCTTGGTTTGATAAATTTTAACCAAATGATCAAGCTGTTTATTTAAATCTATCAAAGTATTTCTTTGTGATTCAATTTTAGCGTTTTTTCCCTAAGTCTTTCGAAACAACCATTTACTATGTGAAAATATATAAGTAATTCTGAGTGAGTAAGTTTTGATACCTCGCTTGGCTCATCATCATAACTGTCAGTTATATCACCTTGAAGACATAGATCTGCTTTTTCACTCTCACCACTAGTGCTTTTATCATCTTCATCAGTTTCATCCTAAGTGGCTGCAAAACTTCTCCTTTTCTATTTCTTTACATAAATGAGTCGATTCTAAGGACAATTGGGCTTGATATGACCGGGTTTAATGCACTTGTGACAAATGGACTCCTGCTCTTCTGATTTATCTAGTACTTTGGCTATTCTGCTTTTCAATTGTTGATTTAGAGCTGGATTTCCGTATTTTTGATTCCATCTTTTGAATTTCTTTGTTAATAGTACCAGCTCAGTTGCTCCATCATCATCATCGCTTTCTGTTGTTCCTTTAAGAGCTATTGATTTCTTTCGAGTATCACCTCCATCTCGTTCTTCCTTGAATTTCATTTCTAGCTCATAAGTGGTGAGATTTTCGATGAGTTCTTCAATTTTGATTTGTTTCGAATTCTTTGTTTCTTGAATGGCAGTAACTTTTGCTTCAAAATTCCATGGAAGGACTGAGAATTTTTCGGACTACTTCCAACTCTGTGTATGATTTTCTTAGATCTTTTGATTTCATATGAGATCGGAAAGTCATCCATACATCTCTTTGACATTTTCATCCTTGGCCACTGTGAAGTTCTCGTATCCGGTACTAAGCATGGGAAGGCGATATTCTTTGACTTGAGATGTTCCTTCGTGAGTCACTTCAAGTGTGTGCCATATTTTCTACGCAGTTAGATAATGTGAGACACGATTAAATTCAATTTGATCCAATAAACAAATGATAGAATTCATAGCTTTAGCATTAGCATTCTATAATTTATTTTCAAGAACTGTCCATAGATCCATCGGTTTATCTATTTCTTGATTATCCACCACTATAGTTGGTGTCCTATAACATGTCTCAACAATTTTCCGAGCATCAATGGTTTTCAGAAAAATTTTCATTCTATTTTTCCAATAAGCATATTCTCCATTGAACATTGGTGGTCTAACTATGGACTGACGCTCAGAAAAGCATTATTAAAAGAAGCCATTTAAAAGTTTTAAAACAATTTTTTTTTTGAAAAATCCAATTTTTAAAACAAAAAATGACTTTTGTTCCTAGCTATGATACCACTTGTAGGATTTATTTCATCCTAGAGGGGGTAAATATGGTAATACTAATAATTATAAAATATATGCGAAATATATAAAATTATTGCAGCATTGATAATAGTAGAATAATAACAACACAGATAATAGCAAAATACTAGAAGCAGAAATAAAACAACACAGATTTACCCAATTATGGCAAAACCTACCAACGTGTTGCCTACAAGGTTTCTACTAGATATTAAGTAGTCAGACGTCTAGACACATAAACTCGCGACACCCGCTATCGACTAACCTAACTCTACGCTCAAAACCCTGTCACAACTCAGCCACTGAGTTGCGAATTCTTGAACTACACTATCGTAGTTCGTCACCAAGTCACACGACTAGAAAAACACAGTTTAAAAAGAAAAATTAAAAGGTAAATTAAAAACTTTACACAAAACCCTAATAAATTGAGCCCAAGTTATAATTAACTTTAACCGGCCCCTTGGTTTAATAAACAAGAGAAAAAATTTGTCGACCTTTATTTTTCTTTGGTTATTCCTTTGTGAAATTGTCTGCCCCTTTTCCTTTGCTCGGAAACGTTCGTTCCTCTTTTTGAATCTAAATGACAAAAGCAATCAGGGAAGTTCTGCCGCTTCAACAAGACTCATGGGCATAGTATGAATGAGTGCTGATGTCTAAAGTATCTATTAAGGAATTGATTAGGAACAATAAGCTCCAACGGTACATAAAGAAATTGAAAAACTCTAACCAGCCTACTGGACCTCATGTTCGAAGTACTCAAGGGAACCAACCTAGACCCAATGGAGAAGGATCCAAATGGATGGAACAATGATAAGTTATTGCACTATTTTCGGAGGACCTCACCTAGCCCAGTAGAGTTGGGGGGAGATAACAATATGTGAGTTCACTAAAGCACGCTCTGAAACAAACTTTTTTTGCAATTAAGGATGGTTCCCCAACCAAGCAGCAAAGGAAACTCAATGATGATATAGTGTTTTGAAACTAAGACACTTAAGGAGTAAAAATGCTGACCCTCGACTCAATGATGGTAACCGTCGGAATCGGGCCGGCAGTTGTACGTCGAGTCCTAGTGGATAGTGGAAATTCTATCAACATCTTATTTCGAAATACATTTGATCAGATAAAGATCAACATGAAAGATGTGTCTGCATGCCAAATATAAATCCTGAGCATTATAGGAGAACCAAGACAGCTATGGGGACGATTGACTTGCCTATTGAGCTCGGAGAAGGAGAATGAAGAGTAGTCCTTATCCAAACCTTTGTGATCGTGGATGAAATGTTAGCTTACAATGCTTTCTTTGGTCGACCAGCCCTTAGGTTCTCTTTGGCTCTGTGGTGCTTTACTATGAAATTCCCAATGAAGAATGGAGTTAGAGTTGTAATGGGAGATCAAAGCTTCTCTAGAGAATGTTATGCCATTGAGTTACATGAATAAAAATGAAAGAAAAAGGGAAAGAATGTAGGGAAATCTCTACATATTCATAAACCATTAGCATAGCAATTACAAAACCACATCTAGCTCGGGGACCATTGTCATTTCGATAAAGCTTTACACCCTACGAAGAAGAGTTCAAAGGAGAAACATGCAGTACTGATAGAGATTCGATGTCAGTCCATGTCGATATGGATGACCCAACTTGAGTCTTGAAAATAAGGTCACAACTTGGGTTCAAAATGCAACAAGAATTGATCAAATTTCTTCATGCCAACCTGGACATGTTCGCTAGAATGCATTTCGATATGTGTGGGATATCATCGAAGATAGCATGCCATGCACTCAATATTGATCCTAAGTACACTCTAGTAAGGTAGAAAAGATGCAGCCTAGGTCCGGAGCGATCTATTGGACAAAAGGAAGAAGTGGATAAGTTGCTGGCTAACAGCTTCATCCGCGATGCAACCTATCTTGAGTGGTTGTCAAATCCAATTCTAGTTAAGAAGTCCAATGGGTAGTGGTAAGCTGTGTTGATTACTCGGACCTAAATAAAGCCTATCCAAAGGAAAGCTTCTGATTATCCAAAATCGACCAGCCTGTAGATGCTACTGCAGGCCATGAAAACTATTCTCATTCATGGATGCCTACTAAGGATAAAACTAAATTATGATGCATGAAACAGATTAGGAGAACAATAGCTTCATTACTGACCTTGGATTGTATTATTATCGAGTGATTCCATTTGGCCTGAAGAATGTCGGCGTAACCTGCTAACGGTTGGTGAGTACAATATTCAAGGATCAGAATGGGCGAATAATGGAAGTCTACATGGATGACATACTAGTCAAGTCACGTGTGTCAGGAATCACTTGGGCTACCTCTTGGAAAATTTTGAGATTCTCTAAAAGTATGGAATGAAGCTTGACCGATTGAAATATTCTATCGACGTGGCTTCTGGAAAATATGTAGGTTTCATCGTGAATGCTAGGGGCATTAAAGCAAATCTCGAGCAAACTATCACTCTACGAAATGTCACAGCCCCTACGACCAAAAATGAATTGCGAAGTCTGAATGAAAAAGTCACAGCACCGAGCCGATTTATTTCCAAAGCAATAAACAAGTGTATACCATTCTTCGATGAGTGAAGAAGGGTAAGAAAAATTTCGAATGGAATCAGGCCTGCCAAACTGCTTTTGAGGAATTATTGTGGCATATGGAGACCTCACCAGTTTTATCTAAACCTATGGATGGAGAAGACCTATTCATGTACCTAGCAATGCCAACTCACGCTGTGAGTGTTGCACTAATGCACGAGGAAGCTAGCATTGATACGCGAGTAAGCGATTCATTGGAGCTGAGAAGAACTATCCAAAGTTGGAAAAACTAGCTTATTGCCTTTTGATGGAACCAATGAAGTTATGCCCAAAATTCCATCTCACCCAATCAAAGTGTTAACAGATCAACCTTTAAAGAAGGTGATATACCATCTAGAGACATCAGGACGACTTCTTAAATGGAACATTAAGTTGAGTCAGTATGACATCACTTATCACCCCTGAAGGACAACCAATGGATAGGCATTGGTAGATTTCATCGCCGACTTCAAAAAATTAAATGTCAAAGAAGAAAATACTCTCGAAGTAGTGTCATAGTGGAAACCGTTCGTCGATGGGGCATCAAATGATTTCTGGTCAGGAGAGGGAGTTGTTCTCAAAACTCCCAAAGGACAGTCTGTTTGCTAAGCTCTAAGGTTGGAGTTCCCTTATACTACCAACAAGGTGGATTATAAGGCATTAATAGCAGGACAGAAAATTGCAAAGGAATTAGGAATAAATGTTATGCACTGCTACATCAACCCTCGACTAGTTGTCTGTCAGGTGAAAGGGGAATATCATGCCAAAGGGGCAAACATTGCCTCTTATTTGTCAAAGGCATGGGAATTTCTAAACGACATTGAACACTATACTATAAGTCATATTCTAAGAGAACAGAATATGAAAGCAGATTACTTAGCGTTATCCGTATCTTAACTCGATTATATTAAACTGATTGCACAAGTCATTTTCGCCTGCCATCAAGGTCGATGACTCTAGAGTGGTGATTGTGGAGCACAAAAGTCATGTAAAGACGGTAATACGAAGTTAGGATTAAATGGAATTAATAGATGGGCAATGTGGAATGTACAAAGTATGGAATATGGTTCAATGCATAGGAGGGATCGACATAGATTGGCTGCAACAAGAGGGTCGACATGTTTCAAAGTACAAGAATGTTCTTGTAGAAAACAATCAATGTCTCAAGATTTACATGTCCAATGCTTATGAAATTTGAAGAACAAGATTTATGGACCCAAAGAAACCTACCCTAGGGATAGTACATCAATAGGAAAAGTATTGAGGGATCGGTATACATCCTTTGGAAGGGATCGGCTGAAAGTAGCATGCAAGCAATTTGATCAAAGATCAAGCAATAACTCGAGCTCCAATGATCCAAATGACATAAAAATTAGAGGCTAAATTTTTTTGGCATGAGAAAGCTAACATAGGGATCGCTCCTCAAAATTCGAGCAAAGAAGAGATCATTACTGATCCCTCCTCTCCAGGAATTGGGCCTAGCGATCCCTCTAGTGGCCCATATTGTCTAAAGGTCCTTCAGCAAGATTTAAGAGTGATATTTGGTCTTCTTCATCTATAAATACTAGCCTGATGGGACATTCTTAGGAGTTTTACACTGCTTGTTACTATAGACTCCTTTGTAATAAAGTATTTGCTATTTTTTACTGGTATGATTAGATTTAAAAGTGGTTAATAAAGGATAATCTTCAAAGTGGACGTTAGCATACAATGTTAAACCACTATAAATCTCTTTCTCTAATTATAGCTTATTCTCGATTGCTTACTAATTCATCCACTCAGGTTAATTTTGTTTTTCTTCGCTTACTTCTCTACAAAAAATTATTCTTGGATGATTGTGACCATTTTAGGTGCAAACATTTTGGTACTTTCACTGAGAAACGAAATTCTTAACTTATTAGGATCCCTTTGTTGCTACTAGATTAGATAAATCCCCTAAAGGAGATCTGCAGTTATCTTTAGGAAGTTGCTCGTACTACTCATATTTTTAGAAATCTAAGTAGAGCTATCAATAATGGTGAGGAGTACTAGATCTACTTCTCAGAACAGAGAAGGAAATAAGAATGCTATTATCCAACAAGGACACCCAAACAATCAACCAATGGATGTGAATGCCAAACCAGTTGAAGTTCAGAATCCCACCGATTCTATTACAGAAAATAAATTTCATAATTTAATGAGAGAGCTGATGGAGAGCCGTCGATAATTATATCAACAGATTCATACCATTATCAACTTGATGAACTAACTCAATCGGCAACAGTGAGGGAAAGCTAGAAAGGACTTTAATCCTTACTTGACATCAGAGAGTTCTAGCTAGTCAGACGAGTATCACAGACATAGGCATCATAGAATAAACAAATATCGTGCGGAAACTTTAGGTTATCAACCGGCATACCATCGTGGTCTTCCAGGATCGATCGGTGTTGATCCCTCCATAGGGACCGGTACCGATCCCTCCACCAGAAGAGGGAGTCCACCTATGCATCTTGGCAATCAAGTTGGAGTTGCTTTAGGTAGTTTGGATGTTGGAGTTCAATTAAATGTTGACCTAGTCCTTCCCCGAAATGACGATGAAGTGGATTTGCAAGAAATACATCGGGAAGATGGTGAACCAAGAAGGTGTGGAACGACCCACATACATCGACTGGGCCATTCACATTAGGTGAAACACGACCACCGCTTGGCACCAACTATCCAAACGTCGCACTTATCGACAATGGTTAAACAAATAGTGAGGGAGAGCCAGGGCTTGACTTACGATGACTGCGGAATCTTGAGAAGCCATATCCTATTCAGTGATAATGTCCTACATGCAGAGTATCCAAGGAGATTTAAAATGCCATCAATGCCCACCTATGAGGAAAAACCGACCCCATGTAGCATATCATAAGATACGAACGGCTGATGTATTCTGCACGAGCGAATGATGAAACCAAGTGTAGGTGCTTTCCCATAACTCTATCTGGAATAGCAACGTGTGGTTCATAAGATTACTTGCATGATCAACTTCTAAATTTGATGATTTGGCAACAAGTTTGTGTCGCAGTTTCGAATGCATGCAATTAGTCCCAAGGATGTAATATCCCTGTCTAATGTGATACAGATTCCAAAAGAATCGTTCATATATTATGTAGAGAGATTTCATACAGTTATTATGGAAATCAGTAATCTGAATAACCATAGGATATCGATGGTAGTGACGAGAGGGATAGATCTCGAATCTGATTTAGGCGATTGGTTAGGTGGAAAGACGCCCACAACATTGGAATGCTTTTATGCAAAAGCGCCTCAGTATTTGAGAAAGGAGGAAGCCAGGTCCTTTAGGAAGAAGAATGTTGCGGGACCGAGTGGAGAGGGAGTACAAGGTAATATCGTTGTTAAACAGTTTGATGATAGCTCTGGAAAAGTTCAAGTGAATGTCCAAAACAAGCCAAATCAGCAAAAGAAAGGCGGATATAGGGGTGGAAAACAAAAGAGGGATTCTTAAAGAGGGAGGCCTAGGATTCTAATGTACGATACTTAAACACTATTGAATATGCCCTTAGAGAGTATCTATTTTCCTAACTGCAATACCTTGCAATATAGGAAGCCGCCTCCAAAAGAATAAACTGAGAAGCGGAAACAAATTGGAAAAATTGTTGGTTCCATGAATGCTATGGACATGGCATGAAAGAACGTAGGCATCTCCAGGATATTATCGAAAAGCTGATTCGAGAGAGAAAGTTGCAGCAATTTGTAAAAACCCATAGGATGGCGAATATGGGACATCCGACCCCAACCGAAGATAAGTACCATGCAAGGCTGGGGAGCCTGCGTGAACTGGTGGAAGATTGGTAAGAAATACAATAGTCGGAGGATTGCACCCAAATGACAAGAGTTGGCATAAGATGGAGCGCTATGGTAGCACGATTCAGCATGTGGATTTTGAATGTTGTTCTAATAAAGAAGATCGAGCTCCAGTAAATTAGCAACGTACAATGATAGATGATACCATGTTTAGAAACAGAGTTGTGGACAAGGTGGAGGCTCCGATGATCGATCCAATGGTCATTTTGGCCATAATCAGCCCCGCTTTGGTGAGAAGGATATTTATTGATTGTGGAAGTACACTAAATATAATTTTCAAAAAAGCCTATAATCAGATGAGGATGAAAGCCAAGGATATAAAGCCGTCTAAAGCCCACATACATGGTTTTAATAATGTTGTAACTGAACTCGTTGGTTATGTTGAATTACCTATAGAGTTGGGAGAAGGTGGCCATAGGAGAGTGCGAATCTTGCCATTTGTTGTTTTGGATATTGACCCTCCTTACAATGTTTTTTTGGGCCGATCGGTCCTAGTTGAATTCCAGGCATCCCTTACTCCATGGTGCTTGAATTTGAAGTTTCTGATAGATAATGGTGTTGGAGTTGTTCGTAGTGATTAGTCGACCGGACGTGCCTATTAGTAACTGAGTTGACAAATGCTCAATGTAAAGAGACAGGTAAGGGCATGGCAAGACTGTCCACATCCAAGCTATTGAGATTGACAACTAGCGGTTAAGCCTTGGCTCGGGTGCCATAGTTGGTTCTATAGAGATAAAGATCCGATAGATGATTAGGAGGAGCACAAAGAGACTAAGGCTATAGTGACTAAGCTGATGATTGACATCACAATTAGCCACAACAACCCATCATGGGTCCTAAAGATTGGATCACAGCTCAGGCCCTCGATGATGAAAGAACTTGTTTCCCTCGAAGATTGGAATCACTCTGACATGTGCGGAACCTCGCCTACCATTGTGAGCCATGCATTGAATATTGGCCTGAGGCATATTCCGGTGAAACAAAAAAGACGCGGAACAGATCCGAAGAGATATGCCGCTCTCAAAAAGGAGGTGGATAGAGACAAAAATAACCGGTTAATCCATGACACCCTCTATCCTAAGCAAGTATCTAATCCTATGCTTGTGTAAAGGGGAACGCGAAATGGAGAACATGCATTGATTACTCAGAATTGGACAAGGCATGTCCAAAAGGCAGTTTTCCCCTTCCGATGATCGACCAACCGGTGGGCTCAACTACGGGACATGAATTGCTATCTTTCTTGGATGCGTACTTGGTATATAACCAAATCTTGATGCACATTCTCGATCAAGAGCAAACTAGTTTCATTACCGATGTTGGATTACATTGCCATGTGGTGATGCCGTTTGGACTAAAGAATGCAGGAGCGACTTACCAACGCTTATTCAACATGATGTTTAAAGATCAAATTAGAAAAATAATGAAGTATATGCGGATGATATGCTCGTGAAGTCACGACGACCAAGCGACCACATTAGAAATTTGGTAGAAATGTTCGACATCCTCCGACATTATGAGATGAAAATTAATCCTTTGAAGTGTTCTTTTTGCATAGTATTAGGGACGTTCTTTGGTTTTATTGTTAACTCCCATGGAATCGAAGCTAATCCAGAGAAGATTCAAGTAATCTGTGATATCCAATTGCCAAAAACTATCAAAAAAGTATAGAGCCTGAATGGGAAAGTTGTTGCCTATAGCCGATTCATTTCCAGAGCTACCAACAAATGCATTACTTTCTTTTACTTGATTAGGAAAGGAAAAATAAAATTTGTATAGACAGTGGATTGTAGATACGCATTTCAAGCATTGGTGAATCATTTAGAGAGACTCCTCATCCTGTTAAAGCCGGTGGATCATGAAGATTTATACAACTATTTAGCCGTATCGGTACGTGCTATAATGCCACATTACTTCGTGAGGAGAATCGAACTAAGAGATTGGTTTTTTACATCAGCAAGAGATTGACCGGAGCTGAAAGGAACTACCCGAAAATAGAAAAACCGATACACTGATTGTTGATTGCATCATGAAAGCTCCTCCCATACTTCCAAGCACACTCGATCAATGTTCACACCGACCAGCCGTTATGACAGGTCCTGCAGTGACCTAGGACGTTTGAAAGACTACTCAAGTGGAATATCGAGCTTGTCAATTCGATATCGCTTATCTCCCTTAGAGGGTTGTCCAGGGTCAGTAATAGCAGATTTTATAACAGAATTCACTATGCAAGATGATTCCCCAAAGAGCAGCGAAATCCTTACCATATGGTGGAAATTGTATACTGATGGAGCATCCAATAGTCATCTTTCTAGAGCTAGAATTGTGTTTGTAACTCTTGAAGATTAATCGATCTGTTATGCTTTAAAGCTTGATTTCTCAGCAACAAAAAATGAAGCTGAGTATGATGCTTCGATTACCAGACTTAAACTTATTAAAGAACTGGTAATAAAGTCTCTTGAAATCTTTTGTGATTCACAGTTGGTAGTATACCAAGTTAGAGGAGATTATCAAGTTAAATAACAACGACTTGCTCTATATCTTACCCAAGTATAAGAGTTGTTGACTGAATTTGAGTACTATGACATTTTACATATTCCACAAAATCAAAACAGAGAGGTTGATTCATTGGCAAAGTTTGCTACCATCGGCAACGCAAAACAGATAGGCTTGGTTCCAGCCGAAGTATTAAATGCCCCGAGTATAAATTGATAGAAACAACTGGGTACTAGAGGCGGAGCCTGAGAGGGAATTATGGATGACTCAGATTAAAGACTGTTTGCTACAGGGAGTCCTACCTGAACAAAGGAATGAAAAGTGGCAAGTCCTTTATAAAGATTTACGATATATCATGCAAGAAGGATTTATGTACAAAAAGGGTTTTCCTACCCCATACTCTAGTGCATCGCTCATAATGAGATAAAACAGGTCCTAAAAGAAGTTCATGAAGGGGAATGTGGCGATCACACTGGGGGGAAAACTCTAGCAAAGAAAATACTCCATCATAGATATTATTGACCAACCGTCAATCGAGATGCCACCGACTATGTAAGACGATGCGACAAGTGCCGGGTATATGCAAAAGTTCAAAGAGCTCCGCCGATGAAAATCACGCAAATGGTCATCCCATGGCCATTTGCTATGTGGGCTATAGATATTATCCGTTCCTTACTGATCTTTAAAGATGGTGTACAATGCACTAATGTCGCAGTTGATTACTTCACCAAATGGGCCAAAGCAAAAACGTTAGCCACGATCATAACCAAAAAAGCAATCAAATTCATTGTCTGGAACATCATAGGTCGTTTCGGTCTTCCATGAACAATTGAACGGATAGTGGGACTCATTCGACAGTGCTGAATCTAAAGACTTCTATCGAAGGTATCGTATTGAACAGAGGTTTGCAGCAGTTGCTCACCCTTAATCAAATGGACAAGTTGAAGATGTGAACAAAATTATAAAGTTCGTTCTAAGAAGAATTTGGAAAAGGCTAGAGGCAAATGGGTGGATGAACTCTGAATAGCATTGTGGGCTTACAGGACCACCCACAAGTATGCAATTAGCCATACTCCATTCATCCTAGCTTATAGTTCTGAAGCCGTCATTCCTGTTGAGCTCGAAGTTTCTTCTCATCGAGTGACTTACTACGATTCCAAAATGAATAAGGATATCTTCTTGGAATCTCTCGATTTTATATATGAGAAGTGCGAGGAAGTGATTGGAGGGCAGCTGTGCATTGACATCGAGTCGCCCGATACTACGATAATAAAGTCTGACCTAGAACCTTTAATATCGGTGATCTTGTCTTAAAACGGGTTTTTCCTACCTTGTCGCACATGAATCCAATCTAGGAAGCATCATATGTCATTGAACATAGGCTTGGAGAGGGAACTTTCAAGCTAGCGACTATTGATGGCATTATATTCGTAAAGGTGTGGAATAGCGAGAATTTGATGATTGAATAAATCCCACTGAATGATAGGACTAAAATAAAATAAGAGTAGTTTTGACATGACCGATCGCTTTCTAAATCAAACCCTCGGAGCTTGGGGGAAAATCAATCAATTTCGACTGTTCTTCAAAATAACTCTAAGCCGTGGAGTGCAGACTAGAGTATAAACATAAATCGGGCTAGAATCGACCACCCATGAAATAAATCTAAGTCCCCAAAGTGCAGACTGGATTGTAAACATAAATCGGGTATGAATCGACCACCCATGAAATAACTTTAAGTCCCCATCCATAGTGTGGAATAGAGTATAAACATAAATCGGATGTGAACCAACCACCCACGAAATAACTCTGAGTCCCTAGAGTGCATATTATAGTATAAACATAAATTGGGTGTGACTCGACCATGCACCAACTAACTCTTATCCTCAAAGTGCAGATATGAGTATAAACAGATAGATGAGTGTAGTTCGACCATTCACTATTCAATAAACTCCAACCTGAAACTGATAAGAGGAGTATAAACTCACTAAGGATGGAATTCGATCATCCAACGTCTAACCCCGCTAACCTAAGACTGGGGCAAGAGTATAATTACTCAAACCACTGAATTAGACGGCATAACACTAAGGCTTGAGCCTAGCATTTGATGCGACTCAAGGCTACCACTACATGGAAGCTTTGGGAAAGAGCTAGTGGATTGTTATAAGAATTAACGAACAACAAATTACAAGTACATTAAATGGAAAGTAATAGTTCAACTACTTAAATGACAGTTCACATAAGAGCTCAACAGAAAATAAATACTTTTATTCACATGATAAGTTTCAAAATTATGGTACAAGATTATTTAAAAAATCGAGGGTCATACTAGTATAACTATGACTGATACAAGGAAAACAAACAATGAACAAATAGCTGTGCAAACTATGTACACACCGAGCCGAAGAGATGAATACTTCTTCAATCTTTTCTCCTTTTGGATTTCTCAAGAGTGGCGCTTTCCGAACTTCCGCTTGTTCTCTTCCTTGATCCTTTACTTCCTTTGGCGAGAGAGCATACGAAGCTTGGAGGGAGTTCTTAAGAAATTGACACATCGGGTGGAAAGACATGTAGTGGGAAGTGGTGTGGATCATCAATGTCCACCTCGATGGGCTCAGAATTAGCCTTGCTTTTCAGCAACTCCTCCTTCTTAATGTGCTCCTTTAGGTTGTCTCATCAGTGCATTCAGAGGTGCCAGTAATCACAACATCATCAGAATCATCCACCAACTGCAGATCTTCAGCCTTATCATCATCGACTGCTCCGATGACTAAAGCATCGGGCCCCAGGATATCGGTGGCCCTGGAACCTCTATTGATTTCTCTTATTGCTCCATGGCAGCATCACTTTTCCGATTGCGACCAGGACCCGGAAGACTTGTGGATTTGTCAAAACAAGGAGATAAGCCTAAAACCATTGGACAAGAAGAACGAAACCTCACGATGAGTGGATGGTAGAGTAGAATACCTGCATTTGGCTGGCACCAGTTGTCGTCAGAGTTCCCCTTTCCAAAATAAGGTCAGCACTTTAGATTGGTAACCGAGTTTATCTGGATCATAGCTCAAGTCTTGCCTCGGGCCAAAGAAATGGACACTCCAGCCACTTGGAAAGAAGAGAGGCCCTTAGGATCAGACTCTGAAGATTCACCAATATTTTTCCCTTTATTGTAAGGCGCTAAAATGTCGAAATATCAGAGTCTCGTGGTGGCAAGGTCTAGGGGTTCATTTCAGTGAAGGATCTCCCGCACCAATTTCTCTTCATCTAACTTGGCTTATCCCAGCTCCCTCTTTTTCATCTCGATAATATACTCCCTGGCGTCAGAGAGTCAGTCAAGATAAACTTCGCCAAGAAAACTCAAGTCCCGATGGATGAGGACTTAGTGTTGTATTCGATGATCCATAGATCGAACATGTCCTTAACTTCATTCTGATCAGACTCTTTAGCATTATTCACCTAGGCTTCAATTTGTTTCATTGTCTCCTTGCGGCCTTCCTCTCTTGCCTCTTCTTTGACGGTATCTATTTGGGTAAGTTGCTCGTCAAATTTGATTTTCAGACTTCTGGCTTCAACAGCCTCCTTGCAATACCTCTGTGATTCTTCCTGAGCCTCCATCTTCTCTTCCCTTTTTTTCCTAAGAAGCTCCTCAATGCGGTGGACCAAGATATCTTTCTCTTTTTATAAGGAATCCTTTTCCAGAGCAAGTGCACCGCTGCGAGTGAGGGTTGCATCGAGTTCCTTCTTATGGGTAGCTTCCAAAATGACTCCATGCCTCCAACATTTCCTTGGCACTCTTTTCTGCCTCGGTAAGTTCTGATGTCAACTCCGATAGCTCATTATCTTGGTGCTTGATTATATCTTTATCATGGATCGGCTCTAGCTTGAGATGATCTATTTCATATTGTCGCTTGATTTAGACCTCGGAGATTTTTTTCCTCTAAGTGCTGGAATGACTCATGCTATACGAAAAAGTCGTTAACACATGCGAGAGAGAATGCTTTGGCATGCCCCAAGATCATATGCATTATAGGAAAGTACATAAGCTTGTCAAAACAGATTTTTTGGAAAGTGGCCTTAAATTCAGCTAATTTCTCCGTTGTTGAAATATCAGGAGCAATGATCGGCAAGGATGGATCGGAAGTGGCAATTGGAAGCTTGCTCAATCTACAGTCGTGAGATTTCCTAGAGCTAGAAGTATTAAAGTGTTGCTTGTGTGATATGGAAATTTGTGGTCTACGGTAGGAAGTTTAATCTCCACTATAAGTAGGAAGATTGGGCTGATCTCCTTGGTTGAATGACTGAGATTGGGACTTATGCTTAGAAGAAGAAGATTCCCTTGAACGACAGCTTTTTTCCGTCCATCGTCTCTTTCCCTACACCTGCCAGATTCTGAGCTGTAGCTAAATCCATAGTGTGTCGAAGAGCCCCTTAGGCGATCAAAAGCACGAGACTGAGTCATTTCACCTACAAAGATCAATGAGAGCATGTAAATAACCATTATGCAAAAGGCTAGTGAAGAGCGTGTGGTGGAGTGCATGGATTGTGAGTGTCCTGGTGTTCCCCAATGACAGACCAGTAGTTATAGCCTTGCTTAAAGGTGCTTTCTCTCCTCTGTCGATAGGAAGAATGCCTTCCCCACTCCTCATAGGAGAATTAAGCCCCTCGATATTGATGTTTGGGAAGTCATAGGTCATAATGTCATCGGGAATCTGGAGATTTGAAAATCCTTTCATTGAACTTTCTAAGTGTTGGGATGATGACTCTTCGTCAACAGAAGTGATAACAAATTGTGGATCCTTGGAAGTTTTTCTTCAACAAAGTTTATATTCCAATTTCTTCCTTCTCATAGTTGGCATTTAGGATTGCGCACCTTATGACAATTCGACCACAGGTGCCTTGCCTGGGCCTGCATCAGCGGTGCTAGACCCATTGGTATGGGCATCCCTAATTTTGCCATCTTCAACCTCATCTTAAGTCCCCTCGACAGGGGGGCACGATAGGATTATTGACATCCCTATCTTGTTCTATGACATTTCTCGGTAATTCTACACTTCTAGAGATCCCAATGCTATGAACCTCTTCCAGTGGCCTGAACAGAGATAATAGCTCGTCAGTTACGAGAAGGCTAATGTCTCTGTTTTCGATAGGGGTAGCTCGAATATCGGAGATCGCTCTTAAAAAACTAATGCCCTTAGGACGTGGGCGGACACCAATAGATATTCAAGATTTTAATTGATTAAAAAATATGACTTGGATTTATGGATTTAAGAGTGAAGTGAAGACAACACTTACGTCCTTCCAACCATCGCCCTGTGAAGCCAGGCGGACATCGAACATAGAACCACTCATGTTTGAAAAAGTTTATTCCAAGAACTCGTTAAAAATTAGTAGTTGGTGAAGGCTCAAGGAAAACAAAGGAAGGAATTCACAACCATCGTTTAAAGTTATAAATGAACCTTATGTCCTCTGGAGTAAGAGGACGGAATAGAACGCTCATGAACAACAGAAAAGTTCCATGGAGGAAGGCGTAGCTTTTCGGGTGAAGTTGAGTGGGAGCCATTCTTGGGTATCCTAGCATTTCCTGAATAAACGAATAGAAAGGCGACACGCATCCGGCTTAGCACATGAATTTGTTGCACGCTGTGTAGCCTTCTGGGGGGAAGTGAAGGCTATCATTTATTAAAGGAACCAGGATGTCTTCAAATGGAATTTCGTGTATAGAACATAGCCTTTAAAGGGCAGCCCCACCAATCTGGGAAGCTTGAGAATCTATCGGGTTATCTAAGAGAATGGCGCCTCCTACTACGTTGGGCGTAAGACTTGCATCTTCTGCTAGGAGGATGGGAATATCTGAAAAAAGGTAGACTGACAGGCCAGAAACTTCCATTTGTTTCGCTTGATGACTAGCAGAAAGCCTCCTAAATATATTCGTGGAGCTTGATTTTGCTTTAGGATCGCTATGTTCGGGGCCACTCCAAACGACATTCTAGATAAATGCTCTAAGCATCTGAAGTCCATATTGACTATACATGTCTAGAATAGAAAAATTACCTGCTTCCCCATGCAACATGTGGACTGGTGCAGTGTAGTGTAGTGTATAACAGAAATAAACAGATTAAAATTAGAAAACAAAGTTAAATGACGAGACTTGTATCCCAACCAAAGTGACCGTCCCAACTGGCGAAGAGATTGATCGGTTGTAAAAGTTTTGGGATCGACTATCATCATATTAAAGTGTGAAATTTATTACTCAAGTCCATATTCTAAGTTTTAGTTCATTTTGAAAGTTCCAAGGATTTGATTGTGCAATAGTGAATCTGCAAATCACATTATTCATTCTCATCGTATGTTTAAGTTCATTGAAGTGAATTAGTAGTAATTGTTCAAACACGTAAATTTAGATCGGGTCTCAAATTCAAAGAGCATGTATGCCGATCCCTATATGTCGACCCCTCTATGTCGATACCTACGTGTTGTTCCTGACTCTAAAGCATTACGACCGATCCCTCTCACCAAACACAGGATGATGATCCATTTCCTTCTACAATTATGTCGATCCCACAATTATGTCGATCCCACCACGTTGACCTATCACACGATCCCTTTACTTAAGCAAAGGTTGTAGACCCCTAATCCTATCAATCCTTTCTTTTCTTCCTCAAATAGTACCAATCCCTCAAATTCACCATTTTTCACCAAGCTTCTAACTCTGGTTCTCCCATGTAGCTCTCATCAAGCCTTAATACCAAACCCTTTCCCAAGTCATCAAACGAGGGATCAGCATTCCAACCTACTGATCCCTCCACTACTCTCCTTTCTTCTCCCTCCTTGCTTATCCTATCGAGCTCAGTCGCACCCCATAACTTACTACCTCCAAGGCCACTTCAATCACTTTCCATCTTTCTATTGAGCGCCATCATGATCTTCAATGGCCTAGGATCCATTATCACATCATAAAATCGAAGAGTATAACTTAAAAGCTTACCTATAGTATATAGTTAGAATGTGGGCGATGCTTGGAGGTGTTCGAATTGGAAGGGGAGAAGAAGCGAGTTTGTGGGACAAGTTGGATTATAGATGGACTTCAAGCTCTGGAGGGTTCAGTTTTGTGGATGAAAAAGGAGGGTTCGGTGCAAACGTAGAAGTTAGGAAAATAGGGCAAGGGAAGTTAGAGAGGTGGAATGATGGTTCATATAAAAAAAGGTGGTTCGGCACACAAAACAAAGGGAGATGGTTCGGCATAAAAGGTGCCGAGTCTTAAAGCAAAAATGTAAAAAGAGGGATCGTTTGGAAAACCGGGGGATCGACATGGAATGGATGTAAATGGGGTTCGGTCTGAGTTTTCTATTCGAAGTACAGAAAAAGGGTTCGGCATAGAGCATGCCAACCCTTGCAAGCGTCGAGATAAGGAAGATGGGTTTGACACAGTATATGCCGATCCATAAAAAATACAAATATTAATAATATTAAATAATAGTGAGTTAGAGATCAACCATGAGTATTTACTCAATTGAGTATATATAGGCATGAAGATTATAAAAAGCATGTATCCACAAAATGTAATGAAATGGGTAACAACTCGTGAACGTGCAAATACATCCGAGAACCAACAATAAGAACGTGAATAATGACCTGAAAATTTCATTTTTTGAAATCGACAGAAATTGGAATTAAACCTAAAGCTTTCAAGTTCAAAGCTGGATCGAATAACCAAAACCAGCTAGACTTGCGGAACCAGACTTACATTTATTAACCAATGGAATATAACCTTAGGTTTATACCATTGGAAATTGACCAAGTGTCATGATGATCAATGAGAAGTACAACACCTTGGAAAAATAATTCAGCAGACGGATAGCGACTATTCAAAAAATTGGGCAAACTTCTTGTTAACGACTCTAATTTACTTCTATTCAAAGCGCGTTGTGTTCATCATAGGACGTACTTTGGAGGGCAAGTGTTGTCCAATATTTTAGCCTGGCTATATTAAACTGATTGTACAAGTCAGATTCGACTGCTATCATGTTCGATGACTCCAGAGTGGTGATCTTGGGGCCAAAAGTCAAGTACATATGGTAATATGAAGTTAGGATTGAATGAAATTGATAAATGTGCAACGTAGAATGTTCGAAGTATGGAATGTGGTTCAATGCATAGGAGGGATCGACATATATTGGCTCTAACAAGAGGGATCAGCATGTTTCAAAGTACTAGAGTATTCTTGTGGAAAGCACTCAATATCTCAAAATCTAAAAGTCCAATGATTATGAAATTTGAAGAGCAAGATATAAGGACCGTACGAAACCTACCCTAGGGATCGCACATCAAAATGGAAAGTTTGGAGGGACCAGTATACATCCCTTGGATGGGATCGGCGAAGAGCAGCATGCGAGCATTGTTCAATCAAAGATCAAGCAATAAATCGTGCTCCAACAATCCAAATGACATGAAAATTGGAGACTAAATATATTTTTGCGTAGAGAAACCACTAGAGGGTTCGTTCCCCAAAAATCGACCAAAGAAGGGATCGGTACCGATCTCTCCTTTTTGGGAATTTGGCAACGCAATCTCTCTAGTGGTCCCGTATGGTTTAGAAGGTCCTTCAGCCGAGATTTTAGAGAGATATTTGGTCACCTTCATCTATAAATACTAGCCTGATGGGTCATTCTATGGATCTTAATGTTGCTTTTTTACTTTGGACTCCATTGTAATCAAGTACTCGCTATATTCTACTGGTGTAATCAGATGTAAAAGTGATTAATAAAGGATAATTTTCAAAGTGGACGTAAGCATACAACGCCGAACCACTATAAATTTCTGCGTCTCTAATTATTGCTCATTCTTGCTTGCTTACTAATTCATCTACTTTGTTTAATTTTGTTTTTCTTCACTTATTTCTGTACAAAAAACTATTATTGAGTGTTTGTGACCATTTTAGGTGCAAACTACTAGCTAAACTAGCCAGTTCCAGAGAAGCATAGTCAATGGGGCTGGTTCCAGTTGAAACGCTGATGGCTCCTAGGATAGATCAGATGGATGTCGACTGGATTCTAGAAACTATGAAGGAAGAGGAATTATGGATGATGATGTGCACGTACATATTTTTACCACCATATTTATTCTATTTAAAATAAAATAAATGATCATTTGAGGTATTTTAACTTGTTTTAACAAAAATCCATATTAATTTCAAATTGTTACATATCCATCTTCATATAGGGGCAAAACAGTCATTTGTGTGCATATATTTCTTTGAGAAAATTAATTGAAAATTTATACATATTTGTGTAGAAGTTTGATCTCAAATATGAGTGGGATCATGAAGACACATGCATGCACAAAATAATTACAAAGAAATGAAGATGGAAATAATTCAAAGTGAAGAACATGGAGGACTCCACTTACCCACCTACAAATTAGAGGCTAATGCACATGCTTATGTAATTAATGGCTTCATGTACACTTAAACGATGATTAGTAGAAGCTAATGATTAATTGACCTCCACACTACCTCAAGGGCATTTTGGGCATTCCCCAAATTATGGATTAGGGTTTCATGTTTGTATAAATAACCTATTATGTTCATGTAACCTCCTCCTCTTAGTTAGTCACTCTTTAGTTAGTTTTAGGCTCAAAATTAAACAAGCTCTCTTCTTTCTTTTCATAGCTACGTAGCCGTTTCTCTTATGTAATTTTTTTATGCAATTTCAATACAAATTCTTTTCCTTTTCATGCTTCTTTACTTTCATGTTGTAGTGTAGATTTATTTTTCATGCAAGTAGAATAGTTTTTCTTTGTCTTGCTTTCTTTTTTCGTTTCTTTTTCTCTCATAGCTACATTTGTTGTTTTAATGACGAATATGAGAGGCTAAACCCCTTCAATTTAGGGGGTAATAAAGCTCTCTAATTATGTAGCTTCAACTATTTGTTAATTCATGCTCTCTTCTTGTGCTTAATAATGATGATAGAAATGGTTTGCTAGTTGTTTTTTCTTTGAATTTGATAGCCTATATTGTTGACACCAAATAAGCTATGTTTAAACAATCACTAACACTAATTACCTCTTCATCAAAATATGATTATGGCAAAAGGAAATGATTTAGAATTAAAATTTGATAGTCTATATTTCTAATCAATAGTTAATAGGCCATACTTAGAATAGATTTCATTTTCATTTTCTTGTCAAGTTTCATGAAAGTTAGTAAGTGTTTTAAGGGATGTGTTATAGTTTGATTGCTTATGTTGGCTAATCAATATCACAAATATGTCATACTTATGATAAGCAAATTAATTAAAGCACTAATGACCATAAAAAAGAGATCATGATTTCATATGTGTTGAACTATATGATCTAAGAGTGGATTTGCTCTCTAAATTGTCATTTAACTCTTATATTTGCATCTCTCTTCTTTTAGTTAGTTAGCTAATTTTCTAATTTTCTAGCTTAACTTTCACTCGACTTTGGTATAATTTGACTGAATAGAATTTTTAAAATCATCAATTCCTTGCGGATCGACCCGTATTCGCGATGTACTATAAGTGTACGCCGTGCACATGCGGTATTTTTTATTATAAAATTTGTTCGGCTATTTAGCCGTCCGAACAAGTTTTTGGCGCCGTTGCCGAGGAATTTGTTGTGATTTTAATTTTCTATTTTCTGAAATATTTTCTTTTTATTTTTGTGTGTTTTTATTTTGTGTGTGTGTTTGCATTAAAAAAAATTGTGCATGTTTGTTGTGTGACTTGATTTTATGTGCTTGTTTCTTGCCATTGCACTTTGCATTTGCATTTGCATTTGCATTTGCATTTCATATTAAAAAAATCAACACACATAATTTATAAAAAAAAAATTTCATTTCATTTCATTTTCTTTTACAATTTTGCATTTTCAACTTATTTTTACAATTTCATCTTCCTTTTTTATAATTCTTGCATTTACATTGTCAAAAGCTACTGTTCACTGTACAGTTCCTCTTGTTCATTGTCATTTCATCCTCCTTGCAACAATGCTATTCACCTCTGCAGTCAAGTCACTCAACTTCATCACACTGCCACTTCCTTCTCGACTGAACACTAACCTCAGCCGCACTTGCCAATACAACTTGTGCATTGCCAACCCAAACCATCATTCCATTTCTCTTCACCATTTCTTCCTGCTGATAACCACTACCGTAGTATCACCCAATAACTAGAAACCATCTTCACTTCTACTGGAAACTGTGCATCACAAAACCTACCATCAACTTCACACTAATCATTGCCCATTACCATACCAGACTTCTCAACACTACATCGTTCCATTCACTCCATACATCTACTGCTGCAACCATTTACATATATACAACATCCCACACCCAAACGACGTGCTGCCATCACTGTGAACAAACATTGCCTTCAATCTACATACTACCATCGACTGATACTTGCCATTTCTCTGCATCTACACAACCTCTACCCTTCATACATCAACAGCTGCTTCCCCAAACTGCCGTGCAACCATTTGCACCTACCCAAACCACTTTACACTCAACTCACTTCACTTTCAATCACAAACTACCTCTAACTCCACTTCACTAACACCCTGCATAACCTCCTCTGCATATCACTCTTCATCGACCAGCCAGCATACAACCATTGCAAGCAACACTTCTCAGTTACAAGGCCTACAACCTTCATTTCCTACCTTGAAAATATTCTCTTTGACCATCCCAATAGCACTACATCTCATCCACCATCCCACTGTCTTCAAGTAGTCATCACTGCCAAAACATTTTTCCCCTTACCATCCCACATTTCAACAAAACCATATATCTTCCAAAACACCAACAGTTTTCACTAAAGCATTTACTGCACACAAATCTTCCACTATCATACTTCATTTCCATCAGTCCACTCCTCCACCATACCATATCATCACCTATCTACCATCCCTGTCCACTTGTCCCTGACAAACTGCCTGAAACAACACAAACACTCCTACCACCAACACTCTTAACTGCCTACAAGTGCACCTTTCTTCTCACAAAACAACCAACAACCATTCAACATCAACACTTCACCGCTGCAGTCATCCAATTATTGACCTGAAATTCCAAAATACTTGACTTCTCATCAGCAAAAAACCCTGCAACTGCTACGAACTACTACTGACAACCAGTCAACTGCCATCAGCAACTGTTGTTTCACTGACAAACAGCAGCATCATACCAGTGTCCATCTTACTGCCCACCACCCACCACCCAACATCCACATATACATTCATCGTTCACGTGCCTTGTTGTTCACATACTTCATCAACGCATCCAACTTCCACCAATTCGCCAATCGACCACCTGACAACCCACACAACCGAGCACCTGATCTCTACAGCAAAACAACAATCGAACCAATCGACTACCCTTGCAGTTCAAAAAGTTGTCATTGCAACCCTGCAAAACACGTTCAACCCATCCCGATCGAACAACTTGGCGAGCAAATCAATCGCCTGAACTCCATCGCATCCATCGTAGAAAACTCCTCAAATCGTAAATTACTCAACTGAAGTCGATCAAACTAGCTACTTCCGAACTCGACCTGACACCACCGCCTCACCAAAATTGGCTCCCAGTTGATTTACATTGCCTTGAACTCTGTTGATTTACACGCGCTTCCAGCTGATTTACCACTGATTCCAGTTGTTAAAAATTCGCTTCAAGTTGTTTACATTCGATTCCAGTCGATTGACCAAATTACATTGCCTCGAATTCTGTGTTGGGAAAGTCGAATATGGATTTGATTTCTGAAGAATTTGTTGTTTTCGAACTTTGAAAGTATGAGAATTCTGTTTTGAAAAGTGTTTGTGTGTGTGTTTTTATGAAAGATTTTTTTAGGGCCGGGTTGTTTAAAGTAATAATAGTAATTCGAGTATTCTTATTTTTTTAGGTTGAGTTGAATTGCTTTTAAATTGTCTTTTGGTTTCAATTTTTCTTTTAAGTAAAATTTCACTTTTAGATTTTGTTTCCTTTTAAAAAAAAAAGACATTTTGTTTAGAGTTGTTTTCTTTCCAAAACTTTTCCTTTATAAAAGAAAAGAAAACAACCAAAAAATAATAATAATAATAATAACAACAATTGTATATATCTTGTTTTAAATTTTCAGGTTGCCAAAGCAGGAAATAAAGGAAGGATAATTTGTTGAAAACTACCGCTCCGCTTTCTAAAAATAAATTGCTAGCTTGCTTATATAAGAAAATTTGCTGCTTTTAACCTCATCTCTAGTTTTATTTGAATTGCATTGTTGGTTACTTGCATTTGCATTTTATTAAAAAAAATTCAAAAAAAAAACAAATTTCATTCGTAGTTGTATTGTTAATACACGATTAATTTCTGTTTTGAAAAATAACACTTAATTGTATATTGACAATTTGTCTTCTTTGAACAATTTAATTTCTTGGTGTCTAGGCTGCGACAGAGTAATAACCATTTATAAATATTACGGTGATTCGTAAATATTATAGTGGTTGTTCCTCTGAAGGTATTTAAAACTTCGGCTGCATTGCTACAGTGATTCATGGTGCACCGATAAATCCTATCCGTTACCTGGCTGAGAACTATCTTGTTTATCTAAGACAATGTGTGATTATGCAATTTTGAGTTAACTTAGGATAAATCATTTGTAATTAACCCTTGCATTCTTTTAGATGCATTTGTTCATGCATATTTAAAAAAAAAGTCAAAATTCAAAACTAAAAAAATTGTAAATATTCCTTTTTTTTAAAAAAAATCCTTTATTTTTAAAAAAAATCCAAAATCCAAAAAATTTTAGAAAATCCGAAAAAATATAAAATCTTTTAAAAAAAAATTGGAAATCCAAAACCAAAACAAAAAAAATCAATTTCCCTTTTGAAAAATAAATTCTATTTGTAAATATTTTTCCTTTATAAATAAAAAAACCAAAAACATTCTTCAAAATGCATCAATTTCCATATGAATTTTATAATAGTTGTGAAAAACAATATAGTCCATACGATTTCACTCCAAATTCGTATGGATATTTTAACACCAACTATTGTTTAAACGATTCAAATTTCGAACAACAAAGTTTTCAAAATAGTGAACCGCCCTTGACTCTTGAAAATAGCATTTCACCTTTACATGAACTCTCTACACAACAAAATCAAAGTATAAATGATTTTTGTAATTCATATTTGTGTAATAACTCGAGTCAAAGATTTCAAAATTTGAATTCAATTCAAAATTCAAACGATTTCGATTATAACCCCTGCCAGTTCAATTTCGATCTCCAAAATGAATTTCAAACTCAAAATGAAATTGGTAACAACTTTTCAAACGAATTTGGCAACGGGAGTAATCTTAACCACGTTACGATTGAAAATCATTGTTTTCAACAATTTCAAAGTGAAATCCTCATGTTAATAATTACAAATTGGATTTTGTTGAGAAAATGAACGAAATTTACGATGATCACACGAATTCATTGTTTGAAACATATATGAAACAACATGAAAAACAAAATCAAATTCCAACGTGTGACGAGTCAAATAATAATCCATCTTTTACCCAAATCGACGATTTTCAAATAACAACTTTTGAAATTGAAAATAACAATCTTAATGAAGTTGTTGAAAACACGGTAATTGAGTTGGATTTCAATTCTTTTGAGGGTTTGGAACCAAATTTAAAATTCAATCTTCCTTTTCTCGATTTCGAAAATTTGAATACAACAACTTTGGATTTTGAACTTGAGATATGCAATAAAGTTATTGATAATCCAACAAAGGAAGACGAATTTTTTAGACTTTTGGATGATTAGTTGTTAAATTCCGACCGGGAAGATGAAAATCACCATTTTGATTTTGAAATCAATAACTTTGAAAATGTTTTCAACGATAAGCTTGAATTTCAAATTGGTGAAAATAAACTTGAACTTCAATCAATCGTTATATCAACCCCATAAATCATCGAAAATAAAACTCGTACGATTTTCATAACGATGTTCTTTTTTCCAAATAAAGATTCAACTTTGAAATCTTGATGATTTGGTTTTCTAAGCTTAAGCTGTCTCTCGCATACTTAATGAGACAAATAAATCGGTTGGAAGACTGTTTCATTTACTTTTTGACGATATACTTTCTGATCTTGTGTAAATACCATTAATTTTCATTTAAATAAAGGTCATGTTTTTGTTTTTATTTTTCTCCTTCCACTTGGGTTGACTGTCGGGACATAGTCAAAATCAAGTGGGGGTGGGGGAGACTCATCTTCATTTTTATTTTATTTTTCATGGTTTATTTTTGAATTTTCTTTTAAAATCTCAAAAAAAATCCCAAAAACAAATTTTCTTTTGATTTATTTTTAAACAAACACTATAGGATAAATATATGGTTTTGGTTTACTATATTGAAATTTTTGAAAATTTATTTGTCTTAACAAAAATAAAAATAAAGTTTTATTACAAATAACAATGGTTTAACTAGTATATAGGAAGATTCATACGTGTACATCCTAATTGAAAATCTTTGTTTTAAAAAGTGGTTGATTTAAAGTAAAGATATAACTTTTTTTTCTTCTACGTTAAATGGTGCTAAGATGATTTAGCAGAACTCTCTCACTCTTTTAAAAATAATAATAATAATAATAATAACAACATCCAAAGTATTCACTCTCATTTAAAAGTCCTCACGGTTATGCATGTGTGAATTACTTGGAATCTTTGATTATGTGCTTTCATACTCATTTAAAAGTCCTCACGGTTATGCATGTATGGAACACGTGTAAAAAAAAAGGCTTAATAAAAATCACATACGGTTGATAGGTGTATGCACGAAAGTGTGTGCACTCACCATTCTCTATACTCCCCTCACACAAGCCCGAAAGGCAGTGCACGGGTCGTATATCTGGCCTCAGTTTACCTGAGCTAGGTGTGTAATTTTTCTTGCAAATAACGAGAGCAAGCAATTGAAATCCTAGCACTATTTTTACTTATTTGATTTGATTTGTTATTGAAAAGAAATGAAAATACCACTTTGATAAAATTTGATAATCGACTAAGGATCCGTTTCTTAGTTACACTGTGTTATTGACCAAAACAACAAGTTACACTATAGTCAGTTTGTTATTATAACTTGATTTTTGTTGGATATTTTGACGATTAAAATTTTCAAGATAATAACCAAAACCTATATTTAACTTATTCGTGTCAATTTAAAAATAAATCCTTCATTTGTAAATATTTTCAAAAACTCACATTCAACTCTTTGTAAATAAATCTTGCATTTTGTAAATATTTTAATCCTGCATTTAGATTTTGTGGGTAGTATCCGCTGAAAACCCTCACGAGACAACACTCGTCCTACTGGGGACATCCAGAGGTTTAACGGCTTGTTGCATACGCTCAATACAATCGTGCTCCCAATGAAAACGGATTTATCTTAGTTTTTTTTCTTTATTTGAGGATGAATAAAAAGATAAGTATGGGGGTATTTGATGTGCATGTAAATGTGCATATTTTTACCACCATATTTATTCTATTATAATTAAATAAATGATCATTTGGGATACTTTAACTTGTTTTAACCAAAATCCATATTAATTTCAAATTGTGACATATCCATCTTCGTATAGGGGCAAAACAGTCATTTGTGTACATATATTTCTTTGAGAAAATTAATTGAAAATTTATACATATTTGTGTAGGAATTTGATCTCAAATAGGAGTGTGTTCATAAAGACATATGCATGCACCAAATAATTACAAAGGAATGAAGATGGAAATAATTCAAAGTGAAGAACATGGAGGACCCCACTTGCCCACCTACCTTAATGTATAAATTAGAGGCTAACGCACGTGCTTATGGAATTAATGGCTTCATGTACACTTAAACGATGATTAGTAGAAGATAATGATTACTTGGCCTCCACACTACCTCAAGGGCATTTTGGGCATTCTCCAAATTATGAATTAGGGTTTCATGCATGTATAAATAGCCCATTATGTTCATGTAACCTCCTCCTCTTAGTTAGTTTTAGGCTCAAAATAAAACCAAGCCCTATTCTTTCTTATCATGGCTACTTAGCCATTTCTCTTTATGTAATTTTTTTATGCAATTTCAATACATGTTCTTTTCCTTTGCATGCTTATTTACTTTCATGTTGTAGTGTAGATTTATTTTTCATGCAAGTAGAATAGTTTTTCTTTGTCTTGCTTTCTTTTTTCTTTTCCTTTTCTCTTATATTGCAAGCAACATTTGTTGTTTTAATGACAAATATGAGAGACTAAACCCTTTTAATTTAGGGGGTAATGAAGCTCTCTAATTATGTAGCTTCAACTATTTGTTAATTCATGCTCTCTTTTTGTGTTTAATGATGATGATAGAAATGGTTTCCTAGTTGTTTTTGCTTTGAATTTGATAGCTATATTGTTGACACCAAATAGGCTATGCTTAAACAAGCACTAACACTAATTGCCTCTTCATCAAAATATGATTATGGAAAAAGAAAGTGATTTAGAATTAAAATATGATGGTCTATATTTCTAATCAATAGTTAATAGGACATACTTAAAATAGATTTCATTTTCATTTTCTTGTCGAGTTTCATGAAAGTTAGTAAGTGCTTTAAGGGATGTGTTATAGTTTGATTGCTTATGTTGGCTAATCAATAGCACAAATATGTCATACTTATGATAAGCACATTAATGACCATAAAGAGAGATCATGATTTCATATGTGTTGAACTATATAATCTAAGAGTGGATTTATTCTCTAAATTGTCATTTAACTCTTATATTTGCATCTCTCTTCTTTTAGTTAGTTAGCTAATTTTCTAATTCTCTAGCTTAACTTTCACTCTACTTTGGTATAATTTGATTGAATAGAATTTTTAAAATCATCAATTCGCTACGGATCGACCAGTATTCGCCATGTACTATAAGTGTACGCAATGCGCTTGTGGTAATTTTTATTATAAAATTCGTTCGGCTATTTTCTAACTCGATAGGCATTTAGCCTTCCAAACAGATGACACCGATCAAAGACTATCTGCTCAGAGGGACACACCCTAGGGATTAGAATGGGTGGAAGAAGCTTCTTCAAAGGGCGCCACGATTCGTACGACAAGATAGAGTGCTCTATAGGAGCGGATTCTCCACCCGCTTACTCAGATGTGTAACCAGCAATGAAGCTAAGAGGATCCTCTGGAAAGTTCACGAAGGCGTCTGCAGAGACCACACCGGGGGGGGGGGGGGCAGACACTAGCAAAGAAAGTCCTTCATTATGGATATTTCTGGCCATCAGTCAACCAAGATGCAGCAGACTACATTAGAAGTTGCGCTCTGTGCCAGAGATTTGCCAAAATTACGAGAACCTTATCCAAAAAGCTGATGCAAATGGCCATCCCGTGGCTTCTTGCAATCTGGGGAATCGATCTAATTGGCGTATTACCAATAGCTAAAGCTATCGTCATAGTTGATTACTTCAACAAATGGGCCAAAGTAGAACCATTGGCAACCATCACCACTAAGAAAGTAATTAACTTTGTAATTAAAGCATGTTCGGAGTACCGTAGACAATCATCAATGACAATAGAACTCAATTCAAGAGTGCTATGTTCAATAACTTCTATGAGTGTTTCTAGATCAAGAAGAGCTTCTCCATGGCAGCACACCTGCAAATAAATGGGCAAGTTGAGGCAGTGAACAAAATCATCAAATCCACCATTAAGAAACGGTTGG
Organism: Allium cepa; assembly: GCA_030765085.1. NCBI lineage: Eukaryota > Viridiplantae > Streptophyta > Magnoliopsida > Asparagales > Amaryllidaceae > Allium > Allium cepa. The sequence goes on from CM060945.1 coordinate 505,453,218, forward strand.
CAAACTCTAAAGGAAATTGGGTCGATGAACTTCTGCTTGCACTATGGGCTTATAGAATGACTCATAAATCAATGACCAAGCACTCATCCTTTACCTTACATACGATTCGGAATTGAAATTCCCTCTCATCGGAGATGACACTTTAACCAAAGTAAAAAACGAGCAGCTTCTGCTCGAATCGGTTTATCAAATCGATGGGAAGCGGGAAGAAGCTGATCTAAGGACTGCCGCTTACAAAAAGAGAGTGGCACGACACTTCAACGCCAAAGTTCGCAACTGCTCATTCGAGGTGGGAGATTTTGTACAAAAACGAGTCAACCTTGGTATGGGGGCACTTGGCCCAACTTGGGAAGGGCCCTACATTATCGGCTAGAAACTTGGAGATGGAACCTTCAAACTCACAACAGTTGATGGAATCCAGATTCCCCATGATTGGAATAGCGATTTGCTGCGACATTATTTTTTTTAATTTCTATCTATTTATTTCCTATTTTCATAAATAAGCCACTTGGGGATATTGGAGGCATTGTAAATAGGTAGGATTTGCCTTTCTCTCTATTTTATCGGTAAAGTTATTTCGCTTCTTGAGCCAATGGAACCGCATTCACGTAAGCAACCTACAAAGTCGACGAGGTTAGATCGACTCAAAAACCATTCACTTGCTACTTGGACAGGTGGAATCGCATCTAAGTATGCTCCACCCATATGCTTCTTACACCGATAGAACTGCGTTCAAGTAAGCAACCCTTGAGCCGACGAAAGAAAATCGACTCAAATTGCTGGATGGACGGGAAAAATCGATCCTTGCATTTTGAGAACCTGTGTAGCCCAGGCACATCGGGAAGGCCCAAACCCCCACGTGCATCTATAAGGCATGCCTCACTTCTTGGACCGATGGAACCACATCTAAGAAAGCACCCATTTCCTTAGCCACTCGAACCGATGGAACTGCGTTCAAGTACGCTACCTTTCTTCCACTCCTTGGACTAGTGGAACCGCGTCCAAATATTCTTTCATTCCTTAACCACTTGAAACAATGGAACTGCATTTAAGTATGCCTAACTCCTTCGCTTCTTGGAGCAATGGAACCTTCCAAGTAGGTATTCACACCCTTGTCACCTGAACCAATGGAACCACATTCAAACACACTCTGAATCATCGCTATTACCCAAATAATATCATTAGTTTTTCATAATCTCCTAAGTTAATAACGTTGCCCCGACAGTATCAGAAAATTTATCGATTACAGGATCGGTGGAAATCAATCCCCATCGCACAAAATTCAACATCGCCCAGATATCGGTAACATTGAAGGAAAATTTAAGGAATTGAGCTGTTCACGGGTCTCAAGACACAGAGGCTGATGTACGGATAGACACTCAATGCCAAACTTGAAGAAAATTAGTTGTAACCAAAGTACGTAGTGCATGGAATCGATCATTCAGATTGCAAGTTCTCAAAGATAGAAGCTATAATGCTTCCTTGATTAAAGGAAACCAAAGAGTATCCCAGAGCACCTAATCTCACATCAAGTCTTCGGAGTAACCAACCTCATGCACTGGGGGGCACATAGCATACCAACACTTGGTTAGAAAAAAAAGCCACTCCACGGTTCTGTTACGTCGAAAAAAAATTATGGCATCTACAACATAGCTAAGTAAAATAGTAAAACTAAATAACTGCAAGTTACACTGTTTACAACATTTACATGCATAGAATTGCGGTAAATAAAACATCGTCTAACATAAAGTATAGTAGTGTATAATATGGAAAATGGGAGATGAGAAAATCATATTATGTGCACATACAATGGAATGAAAATATGCACATCACATAGAATTTAGAGAAGTACACATAAGAGATTACAGTAGAAATACTAATCTTTCATTGCTTATATCACTTTACGTACAATATCAAATAGCGGGGGCCGATCCCATACAATGTCGGCATGTTTGGACACCAAAAAGAAAAAGTACAAACTCTACTAACGCAACACCGAAAGAAAAGATGCGAAGTACAAATTTAGTACTTGTACAAAAAGGCTCAAAAGATCAAAAGACACAAACTAAGAGAACCACCAAAATCTAGATCCATTAATCCTCAAGCCCATCACTTCTTCCCACTGTTACATTACCCAATCGGGTTAGGATCTTTTTTTCTTCACCACCACCTTACTTGAATCAGCTTCCTCGGACCCATCGGTCGACTCATATGTAGACTTCGGTTTGCTAGTCTTGATGGGGAATGGGGAGATCCTGTCTTTACATCATTTGGCTCCACTTTAAGCTTTACCTTCTCTCTCTTCCTCTTGAATCCTCTCTATCATCATCTTTTCCCCAGTCGGATCAGTAGCACTAACCATTTGAATATCCTCCTCTAACGATACGGTAATGTCCTCCAACTCTTCCAATGTTATGATTTGCTCAATCCCGAAAATGGAAGGTTGGAGTATAGTAGTTGAACTTATGGGAGCAGCAGTAGAGGTAGTGAAGATTGCTTCAGTTTGTGCACTCTGAACAGCTGGAGGCGAAGTTGGGACGTCGAGTGGACCTATGAGTTCATAGGGAGAATGGTACTGCTGAGTAACAGATCCAGGGGTAGGATCGACCTTTTGGAGCACGGGCAAATCAAGAGAAATACCTGAAGTGGGACTCCTTGGTATGACGTCAATCTCATACTTTCCGGTTGCTAGGAACTACCCAATCGCTGGAACATGAAAATAAGGCTCGTGAAGCACAGTCGAAGAAGGGATGCTCGTCACTGGCGCCCTAGGCTACAAGATAGGCATTATATGTTAGCCTAAAGAAGTCAGGCCAACATGGGAAGCAATAGCCTTGGCATTAGCGAGAATTTCCTTCCCTATGACAAGCACATCTATCTCTTCAACACTCAAGTACCACACTAGTAGCTCGGTCTCAGAGCGGTCGCCTCCAGATCGGTGCAACACAACTTCCCACGCGTCAGCAAGGGTGGCAGGATAATAGTTTCCTAACCACTTTAGATCACTGTGTATATCACACTTGCGTAGGAATGTTGGAGAGCCTGGTTGAGGTCTTCCCTCTCTTGGGCCCTCTTCTTGTTCTCGACAACTGTAACGACCCGGAATTTTGGGCAATATAAATTTAATAATCTGTGTAAATAATTTAACTGGTTTGATAATTTTCTTTATAATTTTAATTTAAACTGATAAATTTATTCTTTTTATGGTTAATAAATATTTAATCTGATAATTGTAATTTATATCTTTCTGACAATTTAAATTTGATAAGAATTATTTTTCAAAGCTAATCAGATTTTATTCTATTTATAATATATACAATTGATATAGATTGTGAATAGAAGAGCTTTTGTTTTAAATTAAAGATTAATTTTCAAATTGTAACATATATGAATGTATATGTTATAGTTTGATATTGTTTTGAAATTTAATCCATTAATAATTTTTTATATGAATAAATATTGTAATTTAAAGCTTTGTTTTAAAACTTGATATTTTTCAAAAGTTAATTTAGAATTAATTCATTTGCTTTCAAAATGTAAGATAATTGTTTATTTTAATATGATAGTTTTGTTTTGTTCTCTTTTAAAATGTTTAAATTTTAAAATGGTTATAAATACATGTGTAAGGAATTTGTTTATATTTTAATTAGTTTTAAACCATTTTTTTCTTTTAAAGGTAAATTTACACTTATATATGTAAGCATTTATTTACAAAGTAACATAAATAAGTAAGTTTATGTTATCATTTGAATTAAATAAAAATTTATTAAAAACACTTAAGGACAAATGTAACATATTTACACCTCTTAAAACACATGTAAGGCAATTAAATACTTAAAGGACATTTGTTCAATTAATAACAAGTGGCATTCATCTTTCATATATTTGAAATTTACAACATAAAAGAAAATAGTTTCTCCTTTTTCATTTTTTTTAAAACCTCTCTTTCCTCCTCTCAAATTTATGGCAACTAGTAAACTGAAAACCTGTAATCTTCTTAAAATCTGCAAATTAAAAATCCAAAAGCAAAAATTTTTTTAAAAAAAAACTGCATATGCAATTGAACTTCAACTCCACTCTGCAAATCTTCAATCTGCAATCAACCTACAATTCAAACTAAAACTGCAACTAAAACAAAGTATCAACCTGCAATTTAACATCAATCTGCAACTTAAACATGCAATTGAAGATCTGCATTCAAAAGAAAAGCTTCAACCTGCAATGAAGTTCAACTGCATGTCATCTGCAGTTTAACACCTTTTAAGCAACAGCAATCTGGAAGCATGAAAAAGAATTTTCAACTAAAAGAAAAATCAAAAGCAAATGCATTTTCTGGATTATAGTTCAAGCCTGGAAATTAAGATAACTGCTATGCATATTTCAGAGGTGAGTAAATACATTTTAAAAACAGTTGATCTTATTTTACGGCCTTGCATATGTTGTGATTGACTTGTATTAAAATTTTATAGCTTAAATTTATATGGATTAGTACCTGTATGTTGTGAGAGTTTGTTGTTTGTATGCAGGTGTGTTTACTGTAAATGATCTGTTAAAAGAAAATTTTAACTCCTCAGTTATTTCAAAGCAAAATTTCTGAGTAAACTTCAAATTGAAATACAGTAAGGTGATGCTGAGTTAATATCTTCAAATATGGAAGTTAGACTCAATATGAGTTAAGTGTTAAAGATAAATTTGCATATGAAACAGTTAAGAATACTGCAGGAAGTAGGATATGCAGTAAAATCAAATAATTATATCAAGTAAATCATGATCGAATTTTGATGAATAAAATTTATCTCCTAAATCTATAATGCATAATATGAATTTTAAATCAGAAATCAAAATTTCTAACTTACAGTTGAAAATGAATTTTGGATTTTTCTAAATTTGGGGGATTTGTCAAATTCATGTGACTGAGTGGTTTATAGGCTTTGAAATTTGAATCCAAGCTGTGTTAATCAATACTTAACACTAGAAAAATACTGATCAAATTTATTGTGTAACACAGATATTAGACACTTGATTAGTAGGGTTTAGCATTGTTCTTTTGTTTGTCTGGGTAGCCGAAGATTTGTGTTGTGGATATGGTATCGGGATGGACCTCGACTTGGAAATAGAGGCGTGGAGGTTGTGGTGATGCTGTGAGATGATCGTTGGGGTTTTCTGGTGGAGGCGACGTCGGAGACGTTGGATTTTGGGTTTGAGTCATCTGTAGTATTTCGAGCTCGAGTTCGAAATTTCAACTCGTGTATTGATGGGTGAATCTAGGTTCACCTAAGGGCTCGCGAGAGAGTTTGTGACTGTGGAGAATTGTCGCGATGGTCAATGGAGGCCGGCGGTGGAGGTGCATGTGCACCGTGGTTTGTGTGCACAGTTTTGGGTTGCTGGAGATTTCACGTTGGGGAAGACGAGGTCGACTCGGGTGGGAACTCGCATGTGACTCGGGGGTAACTCGAAGTGAGGGTGGTTTGGGTTTGCTTCGGGGTTAACTCGGGTTGATAGGTGGTTTGTTTCGGGTTTTCCTTGGGTGTTGTCTGATAATAGTTTTTTAAAGGAAATAAAATGAAAACTCTAAACTTGTTGTTTAAAAATTTAATGATAATCAAATTTACAAAGTATAAGTTGAAATTATATAATTTATTTCAATTTAAATTTATTTAAATGGATTTCATATTGAAAGTAATTTAATTACATTTTTGGATTTCAATTTAAAAAGGGTATTTTGAATTTAAATATTAAATCAAAAGTTAAGTTTAAAATCTTAAGTAATGATTCAATATTAAGATTTCAAATTTATATTTGAAATAAATAAGATTAATTTGAATGTTTTAAAGTATTGAAAATTTTGAAATTTGTTTCTAAATTTCCTATTTTTAAATAAGATTATCATTATGATTTTGAAAACCAAATAGGATAACTGGTTTAAGATGTTAAAATTTGATTTAATTCACTATAAGATAAATAAGGTTAATTTATCTTTGATTTGAATATTAAATTTGATTGTTAATAAGAAAAGTTTAATTAAGATTAATGTTCTCTTAATTAATTAACGATTTTGAAATTATAAGAAGTTAATTAATTGTTTAATTAATTTTAAATAATTAGTTAATTATTTATTAAATTTTAAATAATCACTTAATTATGAATTAATTAAGTGTATTTACTTAATAAAGTAATTAATGATTAATAATTAAATGTAATTAAGGAAGTTAATTACTTATGGAAGTAATTAATATTAATTACTTATGGAGTAATTAGTTGAAGTGATTATTGGTTAATCACTTAATGATATTAATTAAAGAATTAATTAATATAATCGTTTTAAAGATAATTAATTATGAAATAATTAATTAAAGAATTAAGAATTATTTAATAAGGAGATTAATTATTTGTTAAGTAATTAATTAAAAGATTAATTAAGATTTATTAATGAAGTAATTAGAGATAATTATTTGTTAAGTAATTAAGGGTTAATTACTTAATTATTTTTATTAATTAAATAATGAGGTTATTTAATTAATGAATGAGTTTAACTTAAGATTAATTACTAAATGTAATTAATTAAATTGTAATTAATTAATAAAGTAATTAATTAAGAATTTATTATTTAATCTAATTGTTTAATAATTACATAATGAAGTAATTAAAGATTAATTAATTGAATTAATTAATCAAGGATTAATATAATTTAATTAGAAGTTAATTAATAAGAAGTTAATTAATTTAGTTAAGTAATTACAAAATGTTAATTACTAATTACGATTAATTAGTTGATTAATTATAAGTTAATTATTTAATTAATTAAAGTAATTATTAATTAATAAGATCATTAATTAAAGTGATTTAGGATATTAATCAAGGTTGGTTAATATAAATGTTTAATTTAAATAGGATTAATTAATTGTAATTAATTAAGAATTAATGTTAATTAATTATAGTTAATTAATTAATGTATGATCATTAATTATTGTAATTAATGGTAGTAATTAAGGTTAATTACTGAATATGGATAGGATAATCACTTGAATGTAATTAAAGGTAATTAATCAAGGAAGATTAATTAGGGAAGATCATTAGAGATGATTGATTAATTTATTTGGAATAATAATTAATGAAGAAGGATTATGAAATCCAATTGATTAAGAGATAATCAATTCTGTTTTGAATGTTTGATTAATATGGATTGATTGATTAATATTGGTTAATTGATTGATACTGGATGATCCATATTTTATATTGGATGATTGGTTGATATTATATGTTTGATATTGGTTTGATATTGGATGATTTGGATATATCTGTTATGTGATATGTTGCTTTGTGAAGATGAATATTGTTATGAATTATCTCTTGTGATAATATGATTCATCTATCTGTTTATATATCACCCTGAATATAAGTTAAACTGTTTGAACCCTTAAGTATAACTTGGACATTTAAAATGGCGTTTGGTTTCGGTGAGACCGGGATCAGATTTCCATATTTGGAATCCGAAAACCACATCGATTCCAATTAAACGTTAGGTCGTGTATCCAAGTGGAGCAAGTGAATACTCGAGGTGTAAGGGCTATACGTCAGTATAACTCTGTGGGTGATTCCGTAATGAGTTTGACGGAATAGTGCTTATAGATTCGAGATGGCGAATCTGAGAGCAAGGGCTATGGTCGTTGACTCTGAGAGTGATTCCAATAATGAGTGCAACGAGATAGTGCCTTCGGTTTCATTCGAACCCGGAACGAGCTTGTATGGATTGAATGCTTTCAGCACATCGTTAGGTGGACGATGAGCATTCTAAGATTGATGTGTTCTATAAAGGTAATCGTAACCTCAAGCCTCATCAACCGGGAATGGCTAAAACAGGGGAGGTGCAGCAAGGCTTCGTGGGTAGCTGCCACTGGAGAGCAAGATTTTGCCCCTGTCTAGAAGTCCCTTTTTATTCGGCTGTGTGGGCAGTTGGGTCGCGGCCAACTGCGGGGTTGTCTTGTTCGGGACTGTCCAGTAAGGGATGGTTCCGGCCTTGTGTTGCAAGGGAGTGGGAGTACTCCTCGGTACGTTGATCTAGGCCACGTACTATGACGGGCGGTACCCCAGTAGACCTGCCATTGATGGAAACCCATTCTTCCTACGAGACCCTACGGTTTTGATTGTATTACCCACTTTTGTGGCTAGTAGATGGAATTTAATGAATGTAACAATTTCGGCTATTTCTTATTTACTTGAAAACCCTAGACACTATTATAATATCACTGGATTTCCTATCAAATGTTTTGGTTAGCGTAAGGTAAAAACTTTTCCATGTTTATGTGTGGGAAGTCTTACGTGATACCTTTTCTTTTCAAAGGTTTTCTAAAGTTAAGCAATTTTAACCCGTTTACTCACATCAGACCCCTGTCTGACCCGAGTGTTTATTTTCTGTTTTTATTAAACTCTTGGGTACTCATATTATGTTGAGTAGTCAAATGATCAGGTTAGCTTGAAGAATTCTGAGGAGTTATGGAGCATGAGGCTTCGACGTGTAGATAAATATTTCGATTCCGCTGTGTGTGTTGTGTCTGTATCTTGTATACTTGAGTTGTATAGTTAGATAGAAGTTTATAACTGTCTATTATCTGTTGTTTAAGTTGTGTACTCTGATATAATGAGATACTATGTAATATTTTATGTGATATATTATATTTTATTCGTTCCGCTGTGAGTTCTCTGATGTTGTTTTGTTTCTTCTTTCTCTTTCTTTTCTTCTTCTATCCCTTTCTTTCTTAAAGATGACGCGATTTTCTGGGAGTAGAAAGTCGGGTCGTCTCACTTGGTATCAGAGCATTAGGCTCTGAAGTATATCTTTCTTTAGGGAGCATTAGGTTGAGTGAATACCTAGGCTCTATAGTAGTGTCTTTCTTGAGAGAGCGTACTTTTAATTTATATATATATATATATATATATATATATGTCTACCTAATGGGTTGGGTTATCTGTATGGATTTTCCAACGTAAGTTGAAGAGGTTACATATGTTTGAGGTTGGAAGTATTTGTCGAGACTGTAGAACTAATACCGTCTTGGGTAAAATTTGTAGTTTGGAGTAAGGATTTCTCTGATTTCCGAAGAAAATCTTTTGAAGATTCGGAGTTTGTCTTTGAAGTGTAAGTTTGGATTTCGCTCGGGTAAGCGAATTTTTCTAGTGTTTGGATCTGTCGGAAGTGCAGAAATAAGTGATAATATCCTGATAACTGCGTAATGAGATGCAGTATCCTTGGATATTTTCTGAAGATGTTTTCTCTGGAAACAGTTTTAGTAGTAGTTGAGGAGCAATCTTTACCTGCCATAGGAAAGGCCCGTCTGTGTAGAAGTTGTTTGGATCTTTAGCAAGGAGGTTGGCTATTTTGAGGTATGAGACTAAGGTCTATAAGTGTTTCGCTTTGGCATGGTCTCATTTGTTATTCCCTAAGGAAAGCGAGATGTTGATGCTTGGTTTGGAGTCCGAGTTTCTTGAAGGGCTGTTTGCCATCTCGGAGGTCCGATGTGTGGTTTGTTGATGACAGGCCTTTGAATTTGAAGTCTTTGGTTAGCTGTGGTAGCAGTGCAACTCGAAGTGTTCGGTGTGCTGATGAGGAGATCTTTTGGCTTCGCTGTATCATCGAGGTGGAGTTAGAAGTAGCAGTGTGGTTTGTTTCTCCGATGATTCAGGAATCTTTGTGGTTCTTCTTTCAACAGTCCGGGTTGAAGGTGGTAATGTTTTCTTGAAAAGATTAACCTTTGTTTGGAAAAGCTTTATGCTGTTCTAAATGGGTAAAGAGGGGACAGTTTATTTGGAATCCGAACTAGGTAAGATCGCAAAAGTGATTTGCGATTAGTTTGGAATTTATCTTGGGTGATCTGTGTTGAGGCTGAGGATTCTCATGTAAGAGCTACTGATGTAATCAGGAATTTTTCAGCATCTGGAGTTGAGTTCCGTATTGTTTTGGTTCCAAAAGCAATTTTGGTAGTTAGCCTGATAGTTGGGTGGTTCTTGGAGAAAGGAGAGTTGGTGTAGCAGCTCAGAATTATTTTCTGGAATTGGAATTGGACTGATCTAGCTTTTGGAATAGGATTCTGTTTTTAGGATGTGTGACCAAGTCAGATGAGTCACTCAGATTTTTATGGGTTTGATGAACAAAGTTTTCCGGATATATTGGATAAGTTCGTATTTTTGTTCATCAACAATATTCTCATTTTATTTTAGAATCAGAGTTGTGCAGCTGAAACAAGGTAGCTGCTGTGCAAGGAAGTAAGTTATGTCTGCTATTGCTTTGGAGTAGAGTTTGTGTTCTGGATTTCGACAGATTTTGGAAGACTTTTCTGTTAAATGAGATCTAGAAATTGTTTGTTTTGGTCTTGTTGTTTCTGGAAGTATCAGCATAGGTTGAGCTGATCAGGAAGAAGTTTGCCAGCCTTGGATTGTCTGTTGAGATATGCAGATATGAGATAAGGAGTTTGGTATTTGAAGTTGGAAACTTCAGTGTTGTTGAGATTTCTCTGGTTAAGAGAACAGTAATTGGATAAGATTGGTTGAGTAGTGCTGAGGCATTTGAGGATTTCTTATCTGTGTTTTGATAGGATAAGAATGAATGCCAGTTTGGATAGCTGGAATTCATTTTGTAACACGTGTCTCTGAGGGAGTACGTGTATGATTCATCAATTGGTTGTTGAATCTGTAGTTCAGTTGGAGTTGGATGTTGAGCTGGATTTGAGAGTAGTCTGATGTTCTGTTCAAATTGATGGATCTAGAGATGAGTGGAGCTCTGGATTTTGGTTGTGTAGTTAGTTTGTTGGCTTGTATAGATCGAGTCTCCCGGTGATTTATACTTGGGAAACTCGAGATAGTATTAGAGATTTATTCTGATTTGTGTCAGAATAATTGGTTAGGTTTGTTTGTTTATTTGATTGCTATGGATGTTAGTAACTGGTTGTTAGGAATGCTTTACTAATTTAAATTAAAATCTGTAATGGATTATTAAATTACATTTGCTTTTAAATTTCGGGGATGAAATTCTTTTAAGGGGGAAGGATTGTAACGACCCGGAATTTTGGGCAATATAAATTTAATAATCTGTGTAAATAATTTAACTGGCTTGATAATTTTCTTTATAATTTTAATTTAAACTGATAAATTTATTCTTTTTATGGTTAATAAATATTTAATCTGATAATTGTAATTTATATCTTTCTGACAATTTAAATTTGATAAGAATTATTTTTCAAAGCTAATCAGATTTTATTCTGTTTATAATATATACAATTGATATAGATTGTGAATAGAAGAGCTTTTGTTTTAAATTAAAGATTAATTTTCAAATTGTAACATATATGAATGTATATGTTATAGTTTGATATTGTTTTGAAATTTAATCCATTAATAATTTTTTATATGAATAAATATTGTAATTTAAAGCTTTGTTTTAAAACTTGATATTTTTCAAAAGTTAATTTAGAATTAATTCATTTGCTTTCAAAATGTAAGATAATTGTTTATTTTAATATGATAGTTTTGTTTTGTTCTCTTTTAAAATGTCTAAATCTAAAAATGGTTATAAATACATGTGTAAGGAATTTGTTTATATTTTAATTAGTTTTAAACCATTTTTTTCTTTTAAAGGTAAATTTATACTTATATATGTAAGCATTTATTTACAAAGTAACATAAATAGGTAAGTTTATGTTATCATTTGAATTAAATAAAAATTTATTAAAAACACTTAAGGACAAATGTAACATATTTACACCTCTTAAAACACATGTAAGGCAATTAAATACTTAAAGGACGTTTGTTCAATTAATAACAAGTGGCATTCATCTTTCATATATTTGAAATTTATAACATAAAAGAAAATAGTTTCTCCTTTTTCATTTTTTTTCAAAACTCTCTTTCCTCCTCTCAAATTTATGGCAATTAGTAAACTGAAAACCTGTAATCTTCTTAAAATCTGCAAATTAAAAATCCAAAACCAAAATTTTTTTTAAAAAAAAAACTGCATATGCAATTGATCTTCAACTCCACTCTGCAAATCTTCAATCTGCAATCAACCTACAATTCAAACTAAAACTGCAACTAAAACAAAGTATCAACCTGCAATTTAACTTCAATCTGCAACTTAACATGCAATTGAAGATCTGCATTCAAAAGAAAAGCTTCAACCTGCAGTGAAGTTCAACTGCATGTCATCTGCAGTTTAACACCTTTTAAGCAACAGCAATATGGAAGCATGAAAAGAATTTTCAACTAAAAGAAAAATCAAAAGCAAATGCATTTTTTGGACTATAGTTCAAGCCTGGAAATTAAGATAACTCCTCTGCATATTTCAGAGGTGAGTAAATACTTTTTAAAAAACAGTTGATCTTATTTTACTGCCTTGCGTATGTTGTGATTGACTTGTATTAAAATTTTATAGCTTAAATTTATATGGATTAGTACCTGTATGTCGTGAGAGTTTGTTGTTTGCATGCAGGTGTGTTTACTGTAAATGATCTGTTAAACGAAAATTTTAACTCCTCTATTATTTCGAAGAAAAATTTCTGAGTATACTTCAAATTGAAATACAGTAAGGTGATGCTGAGTTAATATCTTCAAATATGGAAGTTAGATTCAATATGAGTTAAGTGTTAAAGATAAATTTGCATATGAAACAGTTAAGAATACTGCAGGAAGTAGGATATGCAGTAAAATCAAATAATTATATCAAGTAAATCATGATCGAATTTTGATGAATAAAATTTATCTCCTAAATCTATAATGCATAATATGAATTTTAAATCATAAATCAAAATTTCTAACTTATAGTTGAAAATGAATTTTGGATTTTTCTAAATTTGGGGGATTTGTCAAATTCATGTGACTGAGTGGTTTATAGGCTTTGAAATTTGAACCCAAGCTGTGTTAATCAATACTTAACACTAGAAAAATACTGATCAAATTTATTATGTAACACAGATTTTAGAAACTTGATTGGTAGGGTTTAGCATTGTTCTTTTGTTTGTCTGGGTAGCCGAAGATTTGTGTTGTGGATATGGTATCGGGATGGACCGCGACTTGGAAATAGAGGCGTGGTGGTTGTGGTGATGTTGTGAGATGATCGTTGGGATTTTCTGGTGGAGGCGACATCGGAGACCTTGGATTTTGGGTTTGAGTCATCTGCAGTATTTCGAGCTCGAGTTCGAAATTTCGACTCGTGTATTGATGGGTGGATCTGGGTTCACCTAAGGGCTCGCGAGAGAGTTTGTGACTGTGGAGAATTGTCGCGATGGTCAATGGAGGCCGACGGTGGAGGTGCATGTGCACCGTGCTTTGTGTGCACAGTTTTGGGTTGCTGGAGATTTCGCATTGGGGAAGACGAGGTCGACTCGGGCGGGAACTCGCGTGTGACTCGGGGGTAACTCGAAGTCAGGGTGGTTTGGGTTTGCTTCGGGGTTAACTCGGGTTGATAGGTGGTTTGCTTCGGGTTTTCTTGGGTGTTGTCTGATAATAGTTTTTTAAAGGAAATAAAATGAAAACTCTAAACTTGTTATTTAAAAATTTAATGATAATCAAATTTATAAAGTATAAGTTGAAATTATATAATTTATTTCAATTTAAATTTATTTAAAGGGATTTCATGTTGAAAGTAATTTAACTACATTTTTGGATTTCAATTTAAAAAGGGTATTTTGAATTTAAATATTAAATCAAAAGTTAAGTTTAAAATGTTAAGTAATGATTCAATCTTAAGATTTCAAATTTATATTTGAAATAAATAAAATTAATTTGAATGTTTTAAAGTATTGAAAATTTTGAAATTTGTTTCTAAATTTCCTATTTTTAAATAAGATTATCATTATGATTTTGGAAACCAAATAGGATAACTGGTTTAAGATGTTAAAATTTGATTTAATTCATTACAAGATAAATAAGGTTAATTTATCTTTGATTTGAATATTAAATTTGATTGTTAATAAGAAAAGCTTAATTAAGATTAACGTTCTCTTAATTAATTAAGGATTTTGAAATTATAAGAAGTTAATTAATTGTTTAATTAATTTTAAATAATTAGTTAATTATTTATTAAATTTTAAATAATCACTTAATTATGAATTAATTAAGTATAATTACTTAATAAAGTAATTAATGATTAATAATTAAATGTAATTAAGGAAGTTAATTACTTATGGAAGTAATTAATAGTAATTACTTATGGAGTAATTAGTTGAAGTGATTATTGATTAATCACTTAATGATATTAATTAAAGAATTAATTAATATAATTGTTTTAAAGATAATTAATTATGAAATAATTAATTAAAGAATTAAGAATTATTTAATAAGGAGATTATTTATTTGTTAAGTAATTAATTAAAAGATTAATTAAGATTTATTAATGAAGTAATTAGAGATAATTACTTGTTAAGTAATTAAGGGTTAATTACTTAATTATTTTTGTTCATTAAATAATGAGGTTATTTAATTAATGAATGAGTTTAACTTAAGATTAATTACTAAATGTAATTAATTAAATTGTAATTAATTAATAAAGTAATTAATTAAGAATTTATTATTTAATCTAATTGTTTAATAATTACATAATGAAGTAATTAAAGATTAATTAATTGAATTAATTAATCAAGGATTAATATAATTTAATTAGAAGTTAATTAATAAGAAGTTAATTAATTTAGTGAAGTAATTACAAATTGTTAATTACCAATTAGGATCATTTAGTTGATTAATTATAAGTTAATTATTTAATTAGTTAAAGTAATTATTAATTAATAAGATCATTAACTAAAGTGATTTAGGATATTAATCAAGGTTGGTTAATATAAGTGTTTAATTTAAATAAGAATTAATTAATTGTAATTAATTAAGAATTAATGTCAATTAATTATAGTTAATTAATTAATGTATGATCATTAATTATTGTAATTAATGATAGTAATTAAGGTTAATTACTGAATATGGATAGGATAATTACTTGAATGTAATTAAAGGTAATTAATCAAGGAAGATTAATTAGGGAAGATCATTAGAGACGATTGATTAATTTATTTGGAATAATAATTAATGAAGAAGGATTACGAAATCCAATTGATTAAGAGATAATCAATTCTGTTTTGAATGTTTGATTAATATGGATTGATTGATTAATATTGGTTAATTGATTGATATTGGATGATCCATATTTTATATTGGATGATTGGTTGATATTAGATGTTTTATATTGGTTTGATATTGGATGATTTGGATATATCTGTTATGTGATATGTTGCTTTGTGAAGATGAATATTGTTATGAATTATCTCTTGTGATAATATGATTCATCTATCTGTTTATATATCACCCTGAATATAAGTTAAACTGTTTGAACCCTTAAGTATAACTTGGACAGTTAAAATGGCGTTTGGTTTCGGTGAGACCGGGATCGGATTTCCATATTTGGAATCCGAAAACCACATCGATTCCAATTGAACGTTAGGTCGTGTATCCAAGTGGAGCAAGTGAATACTCGAGTTTTAAGGGCTATACGTCAGTATAACTCTGTGGGTGATTCCGTAATGAGTTTGACGGAATAGTGCTTATAGATTCGAGATGGCGAATCAGAGAGCAAGGGCTATGGTCGTTGACTCTGAGGGTGATTCCAATAATGAGTGCAACGAGATAGTGCCTTCGGTTTCGTTCGAACCCGGAACGAACTTGTATGGATTGAACGCTTTCAGCACATCGTCAGGTAGGCGATGAGCATTCTAAGATAGATGTGTTCTATAAAGGTAATCGTAACCTCAAGCCTCATCAACCGGGAATGGCTAAAACAGGGGAGGTGCAGCAAGGCTTCGTGGGTAGCTCCCACTGGAGAGCAAGATTTTACCCTGTCTAGAAGTCCCTTTTTATTCGGCTGTGTGGGCAGTTGGGTCGCGGCCAACTGCGGGGTTGTCTTGTTCGGGACTGTCCAGTAAGGGATGGTTCCGGCCTTGTGTTGCAGGGGAGTGGGAGTACTCCTCGGTACGTTGATCTAGGCCACGTACTGTGACGGGCGGTACCCCAGTAGCCCTGCCATTGATGGAAACCCATTCTTCCTACGAGACCCTACGGTTTTGATTGTATTACCCACTTTTGTGGCTAGTAGCTGGAATTTAATGAATGTAACAATTTCGGCTATTTCTTATTTACTTGAAAACCCTAGACACTATTATAATATCACTGGATTTCCTATCAAATGTTTTGGTTAGCGTAAGGTAAAAACTTTTCCATGTTTATGTGTGGGAAGTCTTACGTGATACCTTTTCTTTTCAAAAGTTTTCTAAAGTTAAGCAATTTTAACCCGTTTACTCACACCAGACCCCTGTCCGACCCGAGTGTTTATTTTCTGTTTTATTAAACTCTTGGGTACTCATATTATGTATGAGTAGTCAAGTGATCAGGTTAGCTTGACAAATTCTGGAGGAGTTATGGAGCAGGAGGCTTCGACGTGTAGATAAATATTTTGATTCCGCTGTGTATGTTGTGTCTGTATCTTGTATACTTGAGTTGTATAGTTAGACAGAAGTTTCTAACTGTCTATTATATGTTGTTTAAGTTGTGTACTCTGATATAATGAGATACTATGTAATATTTTATGTGATATATTATATTTTATTCTTTTCGCTGTGAGTTCTCTGATGTTGTTCTGTTTCTTCTTTCTCTTTCTTTTCTTCTTCTATCCCTTTCTTTCTTAAAGATGACGCGATTTTCTGGGAGTAGAAAGTCGGGTCGTCTCAACATCTTAGGCTTTTC
This sequence comes from Allium cepa, assembly GCA_030765085.1. NCBI lineage: Eukaryota > Viridiplantae > Streptophyta > Magnoliopsida > Asparagales > Amaryllidaceae > Allium > Allium cepa. The sequence goes on from CM060945.1 coordinate 505,469,988, forward strand.
CAAGATTAGTCAACCCGCTTCAACAGACAACAAGCTCGGTGTTATTTGAACCTTATGGATGATAGAGTATCCAACTTTCTGGCCAGCCCCTGGTTTTCCTTACGGAGTTTCTACACTTCTTCATGGAGGCATTCAAGTTTGGACTCCTGTTCAGAAAGAGCTTGGTCTTTCGCCTTTATAATTTCAGCCTTTTCTTTGGCTTGTTTCTTATAGCTCTTAGTTTTAAGATGAGCGGCCGTAAGATTATTCCTCAACACTATCTCTATGTTGGTATGGGCATGCTTTATCTCTTCCATCAAACCGTCTTCCCTTGCTCTCTGTTCGAGTGTGAGATCTCTTTCCATGTTATCTTCGATTAAGTTAGCACCTTGTTCTTTGATTGCCTCTTCATGCTCTATGCTCGCTTTCTCGAGCGAATCAAGTTGTGCAATGTTGAACTTGTTGATCTTAGAAAGAGCTTTGCATAATCGCTGCCATTCGAAAATCAATTCAACATCGCTTTGCATTGCCTCTAAATTTTTCACCACACTTCCTCTAGAAGAGATTTTGTTGATCTTAGAAAGAGCTTTGCATAGTCGCTTCCATCCGAAAATCAATTCAACATCGCTTTGCATTGCCTCTAAATTTTTCACCACACTTCCTCTAGAAGAGATTTTGATGTCACGGTCGAATTTTGATCCACACAACTGTAAGTATGGATAAGCAGCTTAGAGGCAGGGTAAACCATGCGGAAGCATAAGCGTTGAGGTGCTTTGAAAAGAAGCGGAAGCAGTAGTATCTGTAGTGGTCCGTGATGAAAGAATGCCTTTGATAATAACAGTTTGACCTTTGGAACTTCAAGGAATAATAGAAGTAGTGGCTCTATGGCACTCCGAAGAATCTCTTTGGAGGTATTTGTGAGTCTCACGGGAGGAATCTCCCTCGAAATTCCTCTTTCTCTTCACTCTTTCTTATTTAGCATCAACGCATTCTCTCCCAGCTCTAGGAGCTTCATCACGCTCGCCCTCTTTTTTCCATCACCTCTCTTCGTCTATTTTATAGCAATGAGGATGAGGGTCATGATTGCTCCTTCTATAGTCGCTTGAGCTACGGTGAAATGCACTATACCTATCATGTGCGATTGAACCCTAAACAAAGAAAAATGCATAAGTACTAGAATTTCACAAATTGAGGTGTATGGGAAGATGAATGTTCGTGATCCTAGAGTGAAGTCCATAACACCAATAATCCTCTTTATAGTTTACAAATTGGTTATGCATGGTTTTAGAGTTAGAGTGCTACTTCCTTCACTTATAAATGCCTCATAAGATATGTCGATATGTGAGCCGATTTCTTCTATCATGTCAGCTCCATGCTTGTTCACATGGATGACAACATCTTTAATGAAGTAAGAAGTTGATGTAGGCTTAACAGAAGTACCTACAACTTAATCTCTTATATAAAGTGGGGTCTCGACAATTGGTCATTTGGGAGGAGGAGAAGTACTAAGATCTGGACATATTGTTTCATCGACTAAAAGGTCCAGAGAAGGAAGGTCAGGAAATCCAAGGCTCATCCCGGATGATTCATCCCTAGATCTGCTATGCCCTTCCAAAGTGGCCTGAAGGTCACTGTTGTTCTCATAGTTGGAGATCTCTCCTTCCTCCACAATCAAGTCCCTTTTTCCTTTTATTCTTTTAAGCATCTCATCCTTCTTTGGGATGGTATGTATTCTCCTGCTATTGCCCTCACGACTGGGGAATTCTTTTTCGTGCGCTCATTCGCCCTACTTTCAACATCCACTCCTTCTTCCTTATCTCCTAGAGGCTCATTAGTCTCTATGTCACCAAACTCCTCCTCATGATTATCACTAGACTCATGTCCATCGCCTGATTCACCTTTTTGCTCTTCCCTTTAAGGACCCTCGTCAGAGCTACAAGTCGATGTAGTGGAATAGGTATGCGACCTAGAGCCACTCCGTAAAGGAACTTTGGTGTCAACTACTCTTCCCGAGGCAAGCAAGCCATGCTCTAATAAGTTTTCGTTCATCAAGAGGAAGCTGATAGAGCATTCGCTTGATCCAATGGCCTTTAGATGTTCGAGCCTCTTCTTAAGCTTCAGTCTCTTGTCTCTCGTCGTTAAACTTGTGAGAGATATGCATTATGTTTGGAGTAGTGAAGTGTCACCGTAAAGAGGATTGATAGAAAAAACTCACTTCCTTTTAACCAGAAGAGATTGAATCCTTTTGGACAGTGAATGAAGAAATATTTGATTTTGAACATCAAATGCTTATTATGAATGTTCCCAATCACCTTCCACCTAGTTCAGGCTTTGATTATAATAAAGGAGGGGAAATTTTTTATTTTCTTGAATTTGAAAAATACGTGAGCTCTTTAAAGCATGGAGGACGCTTAAATCATTGCATAAACAAGACGTATAGTGAGCTTAATAAGGCAAACCTGTTTGGGTTAATATGAAATGATACAAGTCCAATCTCTCCTTAGAAATCTACTAAGAAAGAGTTAAAGGGAGTAACGACAACGTTAAGACACATTTACCAACAGAATGTTATGAAACCAGGGGGATGATGTGTAAGTTTGTTTCTTGTCGATAATCGAACATCTTCGGCAGGAATTCCACGTTGCAAGCAAACATTGGAAAGCATCTTTCAATCATAATGGTGGTTGCCTACTCTTGTGGGTTGGTTATAATTAGCTCTAGTGTCAACTGGAGTAGAATACTGGGATCTACTAGCACCATCTGACTCTTGGACCCGAAAATTGGTTGGCCTTAATTGAAACGAAAGGTGAAACTAGAGCAGCATTAGAGGTACCTTCAGAAGGAGTTGATGGTCCTTTGCCAGACTTGTAGAGAGATGATTGGCATGTCATTCTAAATAGGAGAACTTAGTGTCCAACATGGTCAGACGAACCTAATTTGAAATATAAATGCCTATGTGACTAGTTCTTAGAATTTAGTAGAAATCAATATATATCGACCAATCGAATTCTAAGTATTGGCTGGGGCAAATGCAGTGTATTATCCACATGAGATGAGTCCAGTGTCCCAGACATTACGGATGAATCAGCTAGATTAGATAGCTTGCTCACATTTGAAAAACAATCCACATCGATCTTTGAAATTATCTGTTCTACACTTACCTATTATCGATCTACGATCTATAATGGATCCGATGTCCAATGCAACATGGTAAGTCTTTCCTTTCAGGATCACTAGAAGTGCCAAAACAAAGAAAAAGAATAGTGAAGTCATTCAGTATGCCCTAGTTAAATATTAACTATGGTATCGAAGTTTGTTCGATGATTGGACCTAGTTGGTTTCACAAGGCAAACAGTTAGAATGGAAAAATCAAGCTCTTTTAACCGGAATCTCACATGTTTGATTGGAGCAAACCCAAGTTCTTTTCTAACTCACCAATTAAACTTATGTGATTGTGGTTGTTATCCAGCGGGTTCAACAACAACCAAGGTCCAATCCACTCTACGACCATCGACATCACGTCAAGATCCACCGCTAACCGCCTTGGATTCAAGTCAAATGAAATTGGGCCTAGGGTTTGATTTCAAATCAGGACCGAGAATTCTAGGTAGTGATTCTTATGGTGGTGGTAGTTCCAAGTGACGGCGAGTAGATCAACATGGCATCAGCTGGTGATGACGAAGCAAGCATAGATTGGTGGAGTACTAGATCGAAGGTTGAAGACAAATCGGCACTTCAAGAACTCGGGTGTAAGGTTTATGAACTTGGCAAGCAACAAGATAACATTAGAAGGGTTTAATGGCATATAAAAGAAAATGTCAAAATTTTCTCAAGTACAAATGTCGGTACCGACATTCCGTATAACACCTAAAGCATGTCAAACTTCTTACAATGGACTTATCCAAAAATGTGAAGCTGTATGCAAATTTCAATATCTAAATGACGTGGTTAACATCGACAACGAAAGTTTTAATCCAAATTCAAGTAAACAATGAACGAAAATCGATCAACTAAAGCCAAATAAAATCATTGTTTAAAAATGACACTTAAACAATTAACTATGGTTTACAGGATAGCCATCCACGACTTGTCTTACTCCAGTGCACACTTTTTTTCAACGAAAGTATACTCTGGAGGGAAAATGTTAACTGGATTTTTAACCAAGTAGAAATCAATAGGAGTTAGAATGTCAAGACGAAGAAGAAATGACTTGAAACCTAAGAAGTGCACCTAAATAGGCTAGTGAAACAACTCAAAGAAGTTTCGTCACCATTGAATAAAAGATGAGAAGTCGACACTGAATTTTTGAGGTTGGTAGAGGCATCTCACACTCCCTCATCTCTCCACCAAATTTTTTTGAGGTACTTCCCCACCTATTTTATGTGTACCCAAACAATATCAAAGTATTATAAACACCTAAGCATCAACGTTGTGGAGTTAGCCGTCAGAACGATAGAATAAACCAAGCAATGAAGGAATCATTACCAATATCAACCAAATATACAAACAAACTCTTTTGAGAACGATACCGACATGAGAAGTCGGTACTGAAGTTAAGATTTCACACACTCTTTTGAGCCAACTTATATGTTCTGCTCCAACACTCTGTATGGCCTGATGCGACTGTTATCGCTATAAATAAAATCCATAGAGCAACTAATAGAGGATCGGGATTCTACTAACACTACGTGGGATCTCCATTTATTCTTCAACTCTTATCTCTACATCACAGTCACCAAGGCAACAACTATAGACATTTCTAGGACATAGAACTAGTCTAACCCATGTACTTGTGACTAATTCTCTCTCTATCACCTTGTAATCTCATACAAACAAGAATAAATCAATAAGAAAAGTTATAAAGTGGATGTAGGCATAGTTAATAGCAGAACCACTATAAAATTCTCTGTGTTTATTTACTTTTTCACTACTTTTCTATTATATTTGTTCTATTTTAATAAGGCCGGTGCTTTCACATCACATTCCGAGGTATTGGTCCATTTTTTGGGTTAACATCATCAGAAAAACAAATATTCATTCCGAAAATATTGACGTTTTTTAGAGCGCTTCGCTGACCTTGGATCGACACTAGGCTTTAATGATCATATAAGACGATGATTCACGCCATTGTTTGAAGCTCAAAACAGTGTTAGCTCTTTGAAGTTTGGAGGTTGGTGGAATTTGTTGAATATGCGCTTATATGTTTTTGTTTGATGATAATAAACATATATATTCATTTAAATGTATTTGGTAATGTACTATTTTGTTTTTCATAGATTAAATAAATGTTTGTTGAATAAAATAAATTACAAAGAATTTTGAATTTGAATTCAAACAGAACATGTTACACAAGTTACACAAATTTTGAATTCAAACGGAAATTTTATTCAAACAAATATTTATTACAATCCTGAAGAGTACAAATTCAAGCTCTCACTATACATATACATTTTTGAATACATCATAATTTGATTTACATTAATAACCTCACTACATATCACTCACACTCGTATTTTGTCTTCAACTTCATTCCAGTTTGAATCCAGCATCTGAGCAATCTGCAAAAATATTCACTAACGCAGTAAAATTGAAAAAGAAATGTTTTTTGCAATATAAAATGAAAGATGATTTTGAAAACATTGTTTGCCTCAGTTGTTTGGGTTGTTCGTTATCATTTTCGACTGTGCAATATCTGTGCATATCAGTATTTTTTATCAAGGACAGGCAATCATAAGTGGCTGCAATACACACGTGTACATTCATACACGTGTGCACTGCCTCGCCAACTCGTGTGCACAGCTCCAACCAGTAATACAACAGTGTCAAGTTGCAAACAGTTCAAAGCTTCAACAAATCAGAACAGAATGGAAGCAGTAATTCGAGGTAAACTAGCAACAAACATGAAGTGAATCATGTCAAAGGCAATACACGAGAGCATACAAGTGCAGACAACAGGGCCCAAACCAGTGTCAACAAAACAGCAATCAAGCACATGTATGCAGACCAGTCAAGTAAATGTAGAGAACAAGCTACATGATGAACAAGTGCAAATCAAATGCTCAATCCACCAAGAACCAGAACAATAACCAATGAACAAAGAACAGAGACCACAAAGAAATGCATGTGACCAAGTTCAACAACATCAAAGACAACACAAGTTCAGCAATGCAAACTACAACCCAACAGTACAAATATACAAGTGAAGGGACCAAGTGCACGACTAAACCAGCAAATGCAACATACTCAACTAAACCAACATGGCCAAGACTACAAATATGCAAACAACTCAAGTGCTCAGTGATCAAGCATACAACGCAGTAGTGTACATGAATGCATGGAGACAAGATACACAAGTTTAGTACAAATACCAGTGATACAAGTGCAACACAGTTGCAAACAACATGACAGCACTGCACCAATGCAAAATGGAATGAATGCAACATGGTGAACAACTAAAGTGCAACAAGTATTGCAGTAATGAATGCATCACATATACAACATCAAAGTGCAACAGAATGGATACAGCGATACCAAGTGAAACAAATGTAGAACTGACAAATGTATCAACTCAACTATAGCCAGTGCTGACATGAACAGAAGTCAAGTAAAATGAAAACAAAGTCAGACCAACAGCAACTGCATAGGAATGCAGTATCAAATAGAAGGAATGACCAGAACACAAGTACAAGCAAGTGAAATGCAATTCGAAGTAATATAGCAGCAACTACAGGTAATCAACAAGTTGTTGCCGTATGAAAAAGTCAGCAATAAAATACCAGAGACTACAAGCAGACCAAGTCCAATTCGAATTCATGACAGTGTATCAAATTCGTATCTTTGAAAAAGTAAGCAATAAAAAAAGGGGGAAGTTTCTGCCTTTTTATTCAAGAAGAATCGAACGCATGAAAATAAAAGCCGTGTGTATCAAGGTGTAACAAAATCAGGAAAGACGTGCGCAACAGGAAATTGAGAATTAGGAAAGTATCAAATTGATACGAAGGAATTCAAGTGTCACGAATTCATATAAATACTGAATCCCAATTTACATCATCGGCATCGAGTTATCGAGTGAAAAAGGAAAACAATCAAACCAGCAAACGGAAGAAAAATTACATACCGCAATTTAACGAACTCGGTCATCAAAAGAAGCAGCTGCAAACAATTCACAATCTCAAAGTCAACCATAATCAAACATCAGAGAACGAGCGCGAGCAAAGAGTATCAATCATCCAGAGCCGAAGCCCTAATTCGAGAAAGTAGCCGAAGCCCTAATTTCTGTAACAAAGGATTGGCCGCCACTTTCACAATAGAAGATAGAAAAGGATCGGTCTAGAGAAGAAAAACAATTGGGCCGGCTTGTTATAAAGGGCCTTGTTTTTAAAGGGGGTTTTTAATTTTATTTTGAGCAAAAAATTACGGGTTCAAAGTTTATATTTTAATTTTTGCTCCTGCGTCTATTTTTGAAGTCTGTATTTTTTTCTTTTCGAAGTTTGGTAAATCACCACCTAGGTTGTAAGTAGTGTCAGATTATCTAGTTAGAATTAGTTCAGTGAGCAGGGTGTGCGAGTTTGCAAAACTCTATAGGCGGGAGCAGTGTTTGCGAGTAAGCGAAACTCTACAGACGGGAGCAGGGTGTGCGAGTCTAGTAGAGTGTTTGTGAGCGGGAGCAAAAGGGTCTGCGAGTCTAGTAGAGTGTTTGTAAGCGTGATACTGTTTAATTCTAATAGAAATCTGGGAATGCAGCAGTAGGCAGAGGTTGCTGAAGCTGGGTAAATTTTGTGTGTGATTTACTTTTCAACATATTTATTTATGCAGTTTATTTCTAAATCGAAAAAATTTGCTATAACCCTATTCACCCCCCTCTAGGGTTAATCTAGATCCTACAAGTGGTATCAGAGCCTGGTATTTTTAACTCTAGAGTCATGAATTCATCAAATAATGCTTTTTATGAGGGGCAATCTATCGTTAGGCCACCCATGTTTAACGGGAATGATTATGCTTATTGGAAAGTTAGGATGAGTATTTATCTTAGTTCTGTTGATTATGATATTTGGGATATTATTGAAACTGGCTATAAACCTCCCACTATAACTGTTGGTTATACTGAGATTCCTAAACCTAAGGATAGGTGGGATGCTAACGATAAGAAATTAAAAACTACAAATGTCAAAGCAATGAACGCTTTGATCTGTGCTCTTGGTAAAAATGAATTTAATAGAATTTCTCATTGTACAACAGCATAGGAAATTTGGCACACTTTGGAGGTGACACACGAAGGAACTTCTCAAGTCAAGGAGTCTCGTCTAGCCCTATTCAGCAATGAATACGAGAACTTTGTGATGGACAAAGGCGAGAGCATAAAGGACATGTTTGGATGCTTTTCAACCTTGGTATACAACGCTAAAGCGCTTGGGAAGGTATTCACTGAGGTAGAGCTTGTGCGGAAGATACTACGAGTTTTACCAATGAACTTCGAGGCAAAAGTCACGACAATCCAAGAATCGAAAGATTTGAGTAAACTAAGCATGGAGGAGTTGATTGGCAACTTGATGACATATGAGCCTGAGCTAAAAGCAAAGGAGGAACGCAACAACTCCGAATCAAAGAAGAAAACGATTGCCTTAAAGAGCAAACAAGAGAGTGATGAAGAAGGAGAAGATCCAATTGAAGAACTTGCAATGGCTGTCAATAATCTTAGAAAATGGTCGAGATTCAAGCCATGCAAGAAGAAAACAAAGGGTAATAGGTCAAAAGATTCTGACAATTCTGATAATTAATTGACTTGCTATAACTGCAACAAGCCTGGCCACTTCAAACAACAATGCCCACTTCTCAAAAACAACAAAGAAAAGAAAAAGAAGAAGAAGGCATTTGCAGCGACTTGGGATGATGAAGAAGGAGAGGAAGTTTCAAACACTAGTTCAGAAGAGGCTAACTTGTGTCTTATGGAAAAATCAGATTCAGAAGCAAGCTCAGAGGAATCTAGTGAGGTAGGTGACTATTCTTATAAAGATCTTGTTTTTATGTGTCTTGATCTTACTAAAGTAGTTGATACTCTTGAATATAAAATTGAAAAACTGAAATCAGATAGGAGAGAACTTGCTCGTGAAAATTTTAGGTTAGAAACTAAACTTGAAAATATTCAAAACCTAGAATGTAAAAAATGTAAAATTTTAGATTCAGAATTATCAAGCCTTAAGAATAGCTTTGAGAATCTTGAAAAAGAAAACTTGAATCTTAAGGAAATCATTGACACAAGGAAAAAGGATTTTATAAATCGATGCACTTCACTTGTCACTGAAAATACAACACTAAAAACCAAAGTCCAAAATCTTGAGAAATCCTTGAATAACTTCTCAAGAGGAGAAAAATCGTTCAACATGCTATTGGGAAATCAAATTTTTGCTAACAACAGAAAGGGACTAGGTTTTGGGAAAACACAAGGTGAGGATAATGCAAAAGGTAAGAGTGTCTTTGATAGATCTGAAATAATTGGACATTGTATTGAAAATTGTAGTCATAGGAACAAGAAAACAAAATTTATACAAGTTTGGGTTCCTAAGAACTCTACAAACAAATTTCATGTCTATTGGAACAAGAATAAAAGGACAAACCAAGTTTGGGTTCCAAAGGGACTATTCATTCACAATGCTTCAGTCACTAATATCATTGGACCTAAGAGTTTCTCTAGGTCATTCTCCTCTCTCTCTATGTAGGTCTGTTGGTGAGCTAAGGAACAACAAGAATGGTTTCTGGATTCAGGTTGTTCTAGACATATGACAGGTGACAAATCGAAGTTTCTTAGCCTAGAGAATTTTAAAGGAGGAAATGTGATCATGGGAGACAATAGCAAGTGTAAGATTATTGGTAAAGGTAAAGTAGGGAATGGTATTTTTTCCTTGACTAATGTTTTATACGTTGATAATTTGCGACACAATCTCATTTCTATTAGCCAGTTATGTGACAAAGGTATGAATGTGATTTTTGATAGTGATACTTGCAAAATCATTGATAAAATCTCCAATAACATTGTTTTTATGGGCAAAAGAAAAGGAAATGTTTACTCACTTTCATTTGATAATCTAAATCTTTCGAGATGTTTGGTAGCCACTGACGAAGAGGCATTTTTATGGCATCGAAGACTTGGACATGCTAGCATGAGCCTCCTAGAAAAACTTGAAATGAAAGAATTAGTCAGAGGGTTACCACATCAGAAATTTAAAAATAATAATAAAGTGTGTAAAGCATGTTCATTGGGCAAGCTTAGTCGATCATCATTTCACCCTAAAAACATTGTTAGTACATCAAGGGTCCTTGAATTAATTCACATGGACTTATTTGGACCAAATGAAATTGCAAGCTTAAATGGAAAACGTTATTGTTATGTATTGGTTGATGATTACTCTAGATTTACATGGGTTTATTTCTTAGCCAAAAAGTCTGAATCTTTTGAATATTTTTCAAAATTTGCAAAACTCGTTCAAAATGAAAAAGGAGTTTCTATTAAAATCTTGAGAAGTGATCATGGAAGCGAATTTGAAAACTTGGAATTTGAAAACTTTTGTGAAGAAAACGGCTTAAAACATGAATTTTCTGTTCCACGAACACCTCAACAAAATGGGGTGGTTGAAAGGAAAAATCATACATTACAGGAGTTGGCTAGATCCATGTTGAGTGAGTATAAACTGCCACTAACCTTTTGGGCAGAGGCAGTGAATACTTCGTGCTATGTAATAAATAGAGTAATGATCAGACCAATGCTTGGCAAAACGTCTTATGAATTGTGGCATGAAAGGAAACCTAACATTTCTTATTTTCGTGTATTTGGATGTCCTTGTTTCATTCTTAACACAGGTGATCAACTTGGAAAATTTGAATCAAAAGACGATGAGGGAATTCTCATGGGCTATTCAACAAGGAGCAAGGCTTACAGAATATACAACAAACGAACAAAGACAATCGTTGAATCAATCAATGTGAAATTTGATGAATCTGACCTGGAGAAGACGATTGATGATGGGGAATATCATGAAGTCATTGAAGAAGGGACATCTAGTAAGAAAGCTGAAAATAGGGCTGTTGATGCTGATAGATTGAAGTTCAAATCCAATCACCCTCCTGAATTGGTTATAGGTGATCCTACGGAAGGTATACGCACTCGCTCTTCGTTTGATAAAAATCTGTGTGCATTTTGTTGTCACAGTGGTTTTATTTCTGAAATTGAACCTGATTCTGTTGAAGCGGCTCTTAGTGATGAAAGTTGGATTTAAGAAATGCAGGATGAACTTAATCAATTTGAAAGAAACAAAGTATGGAAATTAGTTCCTAGGCCTAATGACTATCCAATTGTTGGAACTAAATGGGTGTTCAAAAGCAAACTTGATGAATCAGGAAATGTAATTAGAAACAAAGCTAGGTTGGTCGCTAAAGGATATAACCAAGTAGAAGGCATAGATTTTGATGAAACATTCGCTCCAGTAGCTAGATTAGAAGCCATCAGGATTTTGCTGAGTTTTGCATGTCATAAGGGTTTCAAACTTAAACAAATGGATGTAAAAAGTGCCTTTCTAAATGGTGATTTGAAAGAAGAAGTTTTTGTGGAACAAACCCCCGGTTTTGAGAATCATGATTTTCCAAATCATGTGTATAAACTAGAAAAAGCATTATATGGTCTTAAGCAAGCTCCTAGAGCTTGGTATGACTGCCTTTGTACATATCTTTTGGAAAAGGGTTTTAAAAAGGGGAGTGCTGACACAACACTATTTTTATTACATAATGGAAGTGAATTTTTGATTGTTCAGATTTATGTCGATGATATTATTTATGGTGCTACTAATGAACTCTTGTGCGAGAAATTTGAACAAGTCATGCAGGCAAAATTCGAGATGAGCTTGGTTGGAGAATTGAAATATTTTCTTGGATTCCAAATCAAGCAAAGCAAAGATGGTATTTTTATCTCACAATCCAAGTATGCCTTGGAATTGTTGAAGAAATTTGGAGTTGATAACTCCAAACCATTGAGAACTCCTATGAGTCCAACAAGAAGCTGGACAAAGACGAGAAAGGAATTGCTGTTGATCAAAAAAAATATCGAGGAGTAATTGGTTCACTTCTCTATCTTACTGCTTCTAGACCTGATATTATGTTTTCTGTGTGTTTGTGTGCACGTTTTCAATCTAATCCTAAAGAATCTCATTTGAAAGCCACTACACGAATTTTGAGATATCTTTCACACACACACAAATTTGGATTATGGTACCCTTCTTGTGAAAATTTTGATTTAGTTGGTTATTCTGATGCTGATTATGCTGGTTCATTGGCTGACAGGAAAAGCACCAGTGGGACATGTTTTTTGCTAGGACATTCATTAGTTTCATGGTCAAGTCGAAAACAGAATTGTGTTGCATTATCCACCACTGAAGCAGAATATATTGCTTTAGGAAGCTGTTGTGCTCAAATTTTATGGATGATGCAAACTCTTTCTGATTTTGGCCTAGTTTATAAACATGTTCCATTAAAATGTGGTAGTAAAAGTGCAATAGACTTGTCAAATAATCCTGTTCATCATTCACGCACAAAACACATTGATGTGAGACACCACTTTCTTAGAGATCACATTGCTAAGGAAGACATTTGCATTGAATATATTTCAACTGAGGCTCAGCTTGCTGATATTTTCACAAAACCCCTCCCCGAAGACAGATTTTCCAGACTTCGTTAGGATTTGGGGATTATAGAAATTGACTGATAACTTTCAATTTTTAGATATATACTTTCAACTTTAATCTCAATCTGGTAATTACTTCATACATACTTGTTTGAATTAAGCATTGTGTTTTGTTGGATACATTTGGTCATAATTTGGCTAACTCTATATTCTCAGCTTCTGACTATTTACATGGCTTCAATTCAAATTCAAAGAATGTCATTTAAATTGTTGCTAAAATTGGGTTTGAAATTTTTGATGCACACTTCATTGTCTGGTCTATCAAATTTAGTTAGTGATATTTTGGAGTTAAAAAGAAATTCAGATGTCGTTCATACTGGTAATCTAGTTGACAGAAAAATTACTAGTGGAACGTGATTAATTTTCGAAACATTCATTTGCTGCATCATTTTTCAAAGAAAATATCTGCATATTTTTCACTTGAAATAATTTTTCAAATAGCAGAATTTTTCTCATATAACCCCTTCGAGAAAATCATGTTTGACCATATTTTCAGATTAGTCTTTTTTATTTGATTTTAAATGACAAAGTTTGACTAATCCGACTCCCTACTAATTATCAAAAAAGATAAATAGTGATTGAAAAGGTGATGAGTGTTGATATTTAACATACATTACTGAAGAGAGTATATTTGGAAAATTTCTTTAGGAATTAAAACAAGAATTATAAAACTTTTTGTTTGGTAAAGATTCCATGACCATTTCTATATCTATCATTATTTCTATCGACCATGGTTTATCAAATATTCAATATAGTTTGTCGATATGTGGTACTATAATCAGGAATCATTTGTTTTTCATGTCACATTTTTTTTAAAATAAATAAATAAATATCCAAAGTGTTCACTCTCATTTAAAAGTCCTCACGGTTATGCATGGGTGAATTACTTGGATTTTTTATTATGTGCTTCCATGCTCATTTAAAAGTCCTTACGGTTATGCATGTATGGAACGCATATCAAAATTAATTGATTAAATAGACAAGTTGATTCTAATCCCATTTAAAAGTCCTCACGGTCATGCGTGGTCAGAAGATACTTGATTTCATTTTTTAAAATTAATTTCGAATACTACTAATCTCATTTAAAAGTCCTAATGGTTATGCATGATTAGTAGATATTCAAATTCCTGATATAAATGTACCACAAGAAGATTCAACTGTATGATTTTATATGAACATCATATCCATCATTTCTAAAAGTGGAATATGCGCCTAACAAGGGTAGTTATGGTTTTTGTTTGATTCTTATTGAAGTTTACTATTTATATTCAATTTGAGTTTAATGTTGGATTAATATTGATCACTAAGTCTCTATTTTTCTCTAACGCTATTATTCTTTTGCTGATAACAAAAGGGGGAGAGAAAAGTTAAGATTTTGTCAAATAGAATCAAGCAAAGGTCAAATAATTTTCCATTTGCATCTAGGCTCATTTGAATATTTCTATTTGTATGCATATATGTAGGGGGAGCATCATGTAGAGAGGAAACATATAAATAGGAGGAGCAATTAAAGTGTATCATTGATCAAATACATTTAACACATGTACAAAATCTTAAATATATGTTTGTTATCATCAAAAGGGGGAGATTGTTGAATATGCGCTTATATGTTTTTGTTTGATGATAATAAACATATATATTCATTTAAATGTATTTGGTAATGTACTATTTTGTTTTTCATAGATTAAATAAATGTTTGTTGAATAAAATAAATTACACAGAATTTGAATTTGAATTCAAACAGAACAATTTACACAAGTTACACAAATTTTGAATTCAAACAGAAATTTTATTCAAACAAATATTTATTACAATCCTGAATAGTACAAATTCAAGCTCTCACTATACATATACATTTTTGAATACATCACAATTTGATTTACATTAATAACCTCACTACATATCACTCACACTCGTATTTTGTCTTCAACTTCATTCCAGTTTGAATCCAGCATCTGAGCAATCTGCAAAAATATTCATTAACGCAATAAAATTGAAAAAGAAATGTATTTTGCAATATAAAATGAAAGATAATTTTGAAAACATTGTTTGCCACAGTTATTTGGGTTGTTCATTGTCATTTTCGACTGTGCAATATCTGTGCATATCAGTATTTTTTATCAAGGACAGGCAATCATAAGTGGCTGTAATACACACGTGTACATTCATACACGTGTGCACTGCCTCGCCAACTCGTATGCACAGCTCCAACCAGTAATACAACAGTGTCAAGATGCAAACAGTTCAAAGCTTCAACAAATCAGAACAGAATGGAAGCAGTAATTCGAGGTAAACTAGCAACAAACATGAAGTGAATCATGTCAAAGGCAATACACGAGAGCATACAAGTGCAGACAACAGGGCCCAAACCAGTGTCAACAAAACACCAATTAAGCACATGTATGCAGACCAGTCAAATAAATGTAGAGAACAAGCTGCATGATGAACAAGTGCAAATCAAATGCTCAAGCCACCAAGAACCAGAACAATAACCAATGAACAAAGAACAGAGACCACAAAGAAATGCATGTCACCAAGTTCAACAACATCAAAGACAACACAAGTTCAGCAATGCAAACTACAACCCAACAGTACAAATATACAAGTGAAGGGACCAAGTGCACGACTAAACCAACAAATGCAACATACTCAACTAAACCAACATGGCCAAGACTACAAATATGCAAACAACTCAAGTGCTCAGTGATCAAGCATACAACGCAGTAGTGTACATGAATGCATGGAGACAAGATACACAAGTTTAGTTCAAATACCAGTGATACAAGTGCAACACAGTTGCAAACAACATGACAGCACTTCGCCAATGCAAAATGGAATGAATGCAACATGGTGAACAACTAAAGTGCAACAAGTATTGCAGTAATGAATGCATCACATATACAACATCAAAGTGCAACAGAATGGATACAGCGATACCAAGTGAAACAAATGTAGAACTGACAAATGTATCAACTCAACTATAGCCAGTGCTGACATAAACAAAAGTCAAGTAAAATGAAAACAAAGTCAGACCAACAGCAACTGCATAGGAATGCAGTATCAAACAGAAGGAATGACCAGAACACAAGTACAAGCAAGTGAATGCAATTCGAAGTAATATAGCAGCAACTACAGGTAATCAACAAGTTGTTGCCATATGAAAAAGTCCGCAATAAAATACCAAAGACTACAAGCAGACCAAGTCCAATTCGAATTCATGACAGTGTATCAAATTCGTATCTTTGAAAAAGTCAGCAATAAAAAAAAGGGGGAAAGTTTCTGCCTTTTTATTTAAGAAGAATCGAATGCATGAAAATAAAAGCCGTGTGTATCAAGGTGTAACAAAATCAGAAAAGATGTGCGCAACAGGCAATTGGGAATTAGGAAAGTATCAAATTGATACGAAGGAATTCAAGTGTCACGAATTCATATAAATACTGAATCCCAATTTACATCATCGGCATCGAGTTATCGAGTGAAAAAGGCAAACAATCAAACCAGCAAACGGAAGAAAAATTACATACCGCAATTTAACGAACTCGGTCATCAAAAGAAGCAGCTACAAACAATTCACAATCTCAAAGTCAACCACAATCAAACATCAGAGAACGAGCGCGAGCAAAGAGTATCAATCATCCAGAGCCGAAGCCCTAATTCGAGAAAGAAGCCGAAGCCCTAATATCTATAACAAAGGATTGGCCGCCACTTTCACAATAGAAGATAGAAAAGGATCGGGCTAGAGAAGAAAAACAATTGGGCCGGCTTGTTATAAAGGGCCTTGTTTTTAAAGGGGGTTTTTAATTTTATTTTGAGCAAAAAATTACGTGTTCAAAGTTTATATTTAATTTTTGCTCCTGCGTCTATTTTTGAAGTCTGTATTTTTTTCTTTTCAAAGTTTGGTAAATCACCACCTAGGTTGTAGGCAGTGTCAGATTATCTAGTTAGAATTAGTTCAGTGAGCAGGGTGTGCGAGTTTGCAAAACTCTATAGGCGGGAGCAGTGTTTGCGAGTAAGCGAAACTCTATAGACGGGAGCAGGGTGTGCGAGTCTAGTAGAGTGTTTGTGAGCGGGAGCAAATGGGTGTGCGAGTCTAGTAGAGTGTTTGTAAGCGTGATACTGTTTAATTCTAATAGAAATCTGGGAATGCAGCAGTAGGCAGGGGTTGCCGAAGCTGGGTAAATTTTGTGTGTGTTAATGCTAAAATTTGAACGCTAACACCCCGGTGTATGAAGTGCAGTTGTGAAAGCACCACCCGATGATTCGGGAGCAGAGTATAAGCAGAAAATTACAGAAAAAAGCAGTGAATAACAACGATTTTATAGTGGTTCGACTCAAGGCAAGCCTACGTCCACTTTAATTCTCTTTATTACTAAACCGATTACAACTTTACAACAATCTTCAATTACAATCACGACGAGACAAACAACTAGAACTTTGGTAGAGAAGAATTCTTCGAATCCATGTAGATTGCGTTAGATTTTCCCTTCAAGTTAGTTGAGATGTCTTTCGAACTTGAAGTGTCGGGTGAGTTGAGAATTCAGCAGAGTATTGGCGCTTGAAATGATTGGCCAAAAGTCCCTCCAAATGTTGGAAGTGGTCATGTATTTATAGGAGTTTTCGGCCTTGAGTCGTGAGTCGTACCCGACTCATCGTTAACTCGTAGCCGAGTCAGGTTGGGTCGTGGACGACTCAACAGGTTGAACCCCAGCTTCGTACCAGAGCGCCTTCGATCCTCTGAATATAGCACAAGTCTTAAGTCGTCCCCGAGTCATTCCTCTTTGATATAAGTATCATGATAGCGGGCTGCGACTTAGTAACTTTAGGCCGTGGATGAGATATGGTGAGTCGTCTCATGTTAACACGCGGCCGACCTACTGGGTTAGCTCACGGCTTGGTCCAAAGTGATAAGTCGTTCACGAGTTAACCAAACGCAACTTTCTTGATGCTAGCATGAGTCGTACACGACTCATCATTGGTCGTAACTCGTCAACGAGTTATCTCATTTCAGCATGGTATTGAACTTGTCCCTGAAGTCTTAGGTCGTTCAACCGTAGCTGTAATTAGGTCGTATCATATTTAAAGTCGCACAACCTTTAAGTCGTAGGTCGTTCATTTTCTTAAGTCATATAGGCCTTAACTCGTTAGGTTTCTTAACTCGTAACATTCCTTCAGTTGCAGATCTTAGGTCGTAGGCTTCTTGAGTCGTAGAGGCTTTAAGTCGTACATATCCTTAACTCGTTAAGTCTTAACTCGTACCAGCTCCTTGGGTCATACGTTTCTTAGGTCGTAGAGAATTAAGGGTTAACATTTGCCCCTCGAAGTACATGCCTATGTCATAGGTCGTATGCTTCGACTCATCCTAACTCGTACGTACCGACTCAAGTTTTACCGTCTCGAACTATAAAATGCTTGAGTCGTTTCTCCTTCTCATCACTTTATCCTTAAGCCATTTCTGCCATTACCACATTCTCTAAACCTTTAAAGACGATCTCGACCCAATTTACACCCAATCCTCTCTAGCAACACACAATCGTAAGCGATCTCTTCTCTCTCTTCGATCGTTGATCATTATCACCTTACGCGCTTAATTCTCCGCCTCCGGTTCGCCCCTTCGAGCCCTATGAGTTTTGTTGGATTGATCGCTGATGAACTTAGGTCTGTCTGATTTGACTTATGGCGATTCGCCATTCGAGGCGATCCTGTAGTGTGATAGGGTTAAGGTTGTTGCTGTTGGAGAGGCCATTAGATTAACGGGTTAAGAGTTAGAGGGGGAAGCAAGTTGGCCGAATAGAGTGGGAGATTGCCCCATGTACGACTTAGCAACTTCCATGCGACCCAGTGGCCTTTGCAATTAACTTTAATCCGACCTAGCAAGTTTTGCGACTTAAGTCATGAGTCGTGACCGAGTTAGAACTTAGAAGATTTCTTGTTGTTTTTGAACCGGAGCCCTCCTTCTGTTCATTGACTTACGACTTAGAGCATAGCCGACCTAATGCATTGACGACTTAAGATTGAAACGGCTTAACTTTATTCGCCTCATAATCCCAAGGTTGTAGGCGAGTTAGTGCTTAAGTCGTCGCCGAGTTAGTACTTGAGTTGTCTACGACTTAGCACTTGCACTGTTGTATGGATTTTGAACTGTTGAACTTTGCTGCATTCTTTTACAGATTACTTTAACTTGTAAGCTAACAATCAGTTTGATACAACATTTACAGAAAATTGGGACGAATATACTGCCGTTGACTGCCCACATCAAATGACAGATTAGTTAACAACAGATGATTAACTTAAATAAATTGTGTGAATGAAGTGCTTTCAACTTATCAATTTCAAGCAAAATATTAAAGCAACACTGAAATAGTCAATTGAAATCGACCAGCTTGCACTAATATTATGCTTGAACTTTAGATCAACAAGTTCTGAAATTTTTACAATCGATCAATCATCGACTAGTTTAATTCCAGTTATATTTACTTGTCATTTTTATTAGTTCTGCACGACACTCCACACTTTTAGAAAACGTGCACCTTCACATTTGAATATCCAGTTACTTGTGTAGAATGGCCTCTCAGCAGGAGGATACAACGGTTCAGACTGGGGAGGCAACTGTTATTCCAGCTTCACTAGCCAATCCTCCCGAAAGAGCCCCTACCACACTATCATACAAAGTTTTTCGCCAGTTGTGTGGTCAGTTTGGCATTGCTGAATCAGATGCTATTCTTCCCGAAAGAAGTAATACTGCCGACGTAGCACCTCCCGGCTTTGTGACAGTTAATCGACAAATGTGCCTGAAAGGGGCCATCCCTCCTTTCAACAACTTTCTCGAGCATCTTCTTCGTCGACTGGCCATTTCTCCATCCCAGCTACACCCCAATGGCTATGCCATCCTAATGGGGTTGTGCGTGTTATTTGGGGGAACGTTTAATCGACTTTCGGGCTTTGACGAAATCTGTTACTTATGCTCCTTTACCCGGACCAAAGATCATCCTTCCATTACCGTTGTGAGAATAAGTGCCCGAAACCGCAAATTAATCGTTGGCCTTCCCGACACTGCTGATGGGTTCCTGACCCAGTTCTTCTTTGTTCGATGCCCCCCGGGGTTCTATGCTGTGTGGAGGAAAGGAAGTGAGATCATCTATCTCTACTTCTTCTATTCTTTGAGTTTTGCGAATTCTGAATTATCAAGTGCTAACTTTGTTTTTCCATTTCAGCGCTCCCCCCTTCGTCTAAAGATCCCAGCCACAAGCCAACTTTAGAGAGGCTCATGGCTATCCCAATTGAAGAGCGGGACATAAAATTTCTGTTGAATGACGAATTCCTTCATCAGTTTGGACTCCTTCACCCTTCTCGTTCCACTCAGCCTTGTGAAGTTCCCGATTTTCCAGCGGAGGCTGAAAAGCTTATGCCAAAAGATCCCTCCACCGAAACTTTACTGGTGAAGTGCCCCACTCTCATTGATGTTGCGGGGCCGTCTAGCAAGTCGACACTTGCCCCAGTTATCGAAGAGGAAGAACCTCCACGATCTTCTGGGAGATCTGCTGACGAAGGAGTTGAGAAAGCAAGTACCAAAAAGCATGATGGTGATGATGTTTTTGAGGGGTTGAGCGACCTAATTGTGACTTCACAAGAACTTTTTAAAGATGATGCTTCCAAAACTATCTCTCCTGTAATCGAGGCGACATCTTCTCTACAACAAATGCCAACTCCTCCTACTCAAGTTATCACCACCTCTACTCCACAGAGTGGTCTGTAGCTTGATGCGTGTAGTTTACACATTACACAACACTTAGGATTTTTCAGCACTTGTTTGTGTTTGACTTCTTTTCTCTAAAGGCTTTTAAGACTTGTCTTTTTGCCTTTCAGATCCTTCAATGGGGCGTAGCGGCAGCGGCTCTTACTATAAAGACTTTCAGCGCTATGGAGGGCGTGGCAACTATGATTATAGACGCTACCTTACTGGTCCCAGAGAAACCGATGAGCAGAGAGCTGCTCGAAAAGCTAGAGAGAGGAGAGAATATGAAGAACGTCATGAGAGGATAGATGTGCGACATGAGTCTCCTTCAAGAGGCGATGACTCTCACAAACGTAAAACACATGATGGTCGGGGGAAGAGCCACATTGTTGAGGACCCCAGCAAGCGGGCCAAACCTAGTGAGAAGCACGCATCTGCAATATCTAAAAAGTTTGACGCTCCCATCTCTATCGACATTCCTTCCAAATCCCCTGCTCTTGAAGGAAGCGCTATTCAAACACTTCTTAATAGGCCTTCATATCGTGTTGAAAGGGGCCCACCGACCCTACAGAGCCGATTCCCGAATTGGTGCTTGAAGGGGGTGCGCTTCGATCTTGATTTAGTCCCCATTGATAAAGAAGCCATGTACCAAAATCTTGATGCCGTCAGACTTGATATTGAAAGAATGTCTGGATGGCAAAAGCTTGTTGATGAACTCCAAAGGGTCAATCGGGCCAATATCGAGGCGATGCTAACTATGGAGAACGATAAGTCGGAATGGCAGAAGAAACTTGACCAGCACAGCATCGAGATGAAAAACATAACCGAGTATAACGAGAAACTTGAAGCTGAAGTCAAGCAGCTTAAAGACGATCTTACCTCCTCTTTTAACACTTACACTCAAAGAGAAGAGGTGCTACAAAAACAAGTGCGGGATGCACATGCTGGCCAAAGAGATGCCGAAGCTAAAGTTGAGAGGCTAGAAGAGGTCGTAGAGAATTACCGCATTGATGTCGCTCAGTTGCGGAGTAAAATGAGCGCCCAAGACATGGAGATTGAAGCGTTAAAAGCTCAACTTGCTAAAACTGAAAAAGAACGAGATGAGGCCATGGCTGGTAAAATCGCAGCTGAAGAATCTATTCAAGCCATGGAAGCCAACGTCAGTTCAAATCTATTCGACTTTTACTTGCACAGCGTCTTGGGGCACGGCAGTCTTTCTTTTCTCGGTCCTAAATACGAAATCACCTTGGCTGAAGTGTGGGAAGCCGCTCTCGACATGTTCAGAGGCGCCGGGTATACCGAGGAAGAGCTTGAGGCGCGCTATCTAGATGAGTAAACTCGTGCTGCTCTTGCGAAGGGAAAAGAGCAACTTGCCAGAGTGCGGACTGGGATGGCAGAAGAGGAACGTTCTGGAAAAGAATTACCACCTACTACCTCTGTTCGTCCTTTAGTTTCTCCTGGGGTTGACATCACAGGTTGCAGTGCTCATTCCCCGCCTCCTACAAGAACCGGGGTAATTACCCCTACTGATGATGAGGCTTTGGAGGATATTGGAGCTCAAAATTATGAGATTGAACTAGCGAAGCAAATATCTTCAGGTAACTTTGACATTGGTCCGATTCAGGTGGATTGCCTACTTGCTCCTCGAAAGTTTGATGAGCTTCTCGATTACTTCTTGAATCTTGACGAACCCATATCTCCCTTCTTTTCGGGAGATACTAATATTTTTAACTTCTCTTCTTCTGCAGTTGAAACACCAAGTGCTGTGCAAACTTCGCCTCCTGCAGCTATTATTCCTCCGTCTTCTCAAGTTACTCCCCTTCCTACTTCTCAACCAGGATCACAGGAAGAAAAGATAGGAGCTCTTCAGGGTCTGGACGATCCTGCTATTTCTCAAAAAGGAGAAGAACTCGAGACAGGCGAAGTCTCTCCGGATCGAACTACTTCTGACGATACAAAACTGTCCGCATTCATTACTCCGGAAAGTGAGTCTTCAAAGAGGAGAGCGAAGCGCACATCTTCGAAGAAGAAGAGGAAGAGTATTTTGATCACAGAAACAGATTTGGAAGTTACTCCGGAGGCTCCTCTTTCTCCTTCTTCCCCAACTCTTTTAAGCCGGCGCGAGAAGCTACCAATTAAACCAGGCGAAGGCTCAAAAGGTGGTGGGAGAAAGAAGAAGTGATGAACCTTGCTTTTCCTTCCTTGTTTAATTTTTTCCTTTTGCATGTATTGAAGCTTGTAATGACCGGATATTATGCAGGTACCGGCCCCCCGCTTTTCTTTTGTTGGAACCTGTACCTGTATATAGAACAGTGTTGAATAAAATGATTCTTTTTCTTTATATAAATTTCTGTCTATATCTGAGAATGCATTTACTATTTTTGTACAAGTTTCTTTGTACGATATTGCAGTGAGCTTGTGGTATATATTGTTCGAGCGCAATTTTACCGATGTAGTTACGCCATGCTGCCCCTATACCATAAGCCCATTGTAATATTTTATTTTATAAGGAACTTGTGCTTTTATTTTTTAGAGAATAATTATTCCACATTTGGAGGAATATGATTTCATTAAAAAATAGAGCACAAATAAGTTTCTACGCTTCAACTTTCGAAGATATCACTCTTTATTTTTGCATATACACATTTTATTGAATGAAATCTTCTATGTGGTAAAGCGGGTATTTGTAAAGCACTTCAACTTCTTTTTGAGGAAGAGAATTTTCTAGAACAAGTAATTCACTCTTCCTTTGAAAGTTAAAGTGTGCTCTTAATGAGGATTTTTTTTTTACTTGCCACAGTAAAGGGCTTCTTGATTTTTGTTTCTTTGAAAAGTTGCACCTCTGAGGAAGACTTTTTCACGTTTCAACACTTGGAAGTTTTACTTCAATCTTGGTGAAACGTGTGCCTCCGAAGAGGTCTTTTCTGCTTGATTGTGCCTCCGGGAGGAGGTCTTTTCATTTCTGCCTCTGGGAAGAGGTCTTTCTGTCTTATTGTGCCTCTGGGAAGAGGTCTTTCTGTTTCTGCCCCTTGGGAGAGGCTCTCTTTTTTTTTGCATTTCATCTCCGGTGAAGTGAAATTCCGAAGAGCGGTTGTTACAGTTCAACTCCTGGCGAAATGGGCCTCCGAAGAAGGCTTTTATTTTGTTTTACATTTCAACTCTGGTGAAGTGAAATTCCGAAGAGCGGTTGTAACACTTCAACTCCTGGTGAAATGGGCCTCCGAAGAGGGCTTTTATTTTGTTTTACATTTCAACTCTGGTGAAGTGAAATTCCGAAGAGCGGTTGTAACACTTCAACTCCTGGTGAAATGGGCCTCCGAAGAGGGCTTTTCACGTTTCAACACTTGGAAGTTTTATTTCAATCTCGGTGAAACGTGGGCCTCTGAAGAGGTCTTTTGATTGCCTGGAAGTTACTCTCTCATGGTTGGAGGGTCATGATTCCTCCAATCTTTTTTGTTGAGTAGAGAACTTTCTTTTTTGCGGCATATGCCTCCTTAGAGGTCTTTATCCTCCGAAGAGTTGTGCCCCCGAAGAGGACCTTTCCACGTTTCAACACTTGGAAGTTTTATTTCAATCTCGGTGAAACGTGGGCCTCTGAAGAGGTCTTTATCCTCCGAAGAGTTGTGCCTCCGAAGAGGACTTTTCCACGTTTCCACACTTGGAAGTTTCATTTCAATCTCGGTGAAACGTGGGCCTCTGAAGAGGTCTTTATCTTCCGAAGAGTTGTGCCTCCGAAGAGGACTTTTCCACGTTTCCACACTTGGAAGTTTCATTTCAATCTCGGTGAAACGTGGGCCTCTAAAGAGGTCTTCTGCTGCTGTTGGTCTGCTTGCCCATATCTTTTTGCTGGTTTTCTGTACTAGCAATCCCTTGATTCAATCTTTAAGCACGCAACATTTTCTTTTGCTAGCGGGTTAAGTTTATCCAAAAGGATATACTCCAGCGCGATCACCGATTGCTTGCTTAAAATAATTCTTTATAGGATTTGACCCTAGAATTTTTGTTGCTTAAAGCTTGCTTTTGAGTGATGCCAAGGATTATTCGGTATTGTGATTGGTGAACTTGATTTCAATTGCCTGCAAATTTAAATCGACATTTTAGCAATATACTTGAAGTACTTTAGATATCGAAATAAAATGGGCAAACAGTAAAGAACACAAAATTCATAGTTTCTATCATTTATTTGCCCTGTTTTCACAATAGCCTTTAACACAAGAATGATATATCAAAGATTCTTTTACAAATTTGAAACAAGGCATTTAAGTAAAATATGCAATCAATTATTGTCGTAGGCTTTAGGAATTGATCTTTCAGTTTGGGGGAATCAGACGACGACATCTTTCAGAACGGAAACTTTCTCTTGCTCTGAGGCTTCCCTTGAAGCATGAGCAGGCTTTTCTGTCTCATCCAATTTTCACCTGTCGGATTAGAGTCCACTGTATTGACCCTGATAATGGGCCCATCATCCCCTTGTGTTACAGTTCTTTCATATGAGCCGTATTGACGAACAGGAACTGGTTGCCCCCGAACGGATGAGGATGGGTCATTATGGTTCCCTTCAACATATTGTCGAAGTTTATTTCGTCTCAGCAACCCTTCAATCTCCTTCTTTAACTTGCGACACTGGTTAGTATCATGGCCAGGCTGATCATGAAATTGACAGAATTTCCCATTATAGGTCGCACCTCTCCTCATTGCCGGTGGTTTGGAATATTTGACAACATCCTTTGTTGCCAAGAAGATTCTTTCCGGTGTATCTGTTAAGGGAGTGAAGCCTGTGGATTTGAAGTGCCGGGCTTTCTTCAAGCCTCTCTGTTTTTCCTCATCGTTGTTTTCTTGCCCTTGTTGAACCATCTCCGGAAAGTACTCTTCGTTATTGAAAGGTTTCAAGGGATAAACTTCAGCTACTCTTTCGAAAGTTTGCTTTGACAATCGTTCATGAAGAGTTGGCTGTGGTTGTGAACCTCTTGTTTGGAGAGATGCCCCTGCAGTAATGCCAACTGCTCCTTGAGGAATATTCCATCCTTCCAAATCACGAGCATCTTCGGCGAGAATTTCTATACTACTTTCTGGTCGTTGGTTATTTCCAAGCAATGCATTCATCTTGTCCAATACCATAGCACTTTGGGCTCCCATGTGTTGATATAATCCATACACCACAGCATTTAATTCAGCTCTTGTGACTCCAATACTAGAAGCCGTTTCACTTGGCATGGGAAAAATGGTGGCGTTGTCACTAGTATTTTCAGATCTAAAAGACTTACTTTTCCTTCCAGGAGCCATGAATTCTGTTGGACTTTTGATTTGGAGGAAAATTCTTTTTACGAAGATTCGCGGAGCAAAAGTGAAGATAGCCCTGAGTTCAATTCTCAGTGAAAGCACCAAAATGTTAACGCTAAAATTTGAACGCTAACACCCCGGTGTATGAAGTGTAGTTGTGAAAGCACCACCCGATGATTCGGGAGCAGAGTATATGCAGAAAATTACAGAAAAAAAGCAGTGAATAACAACGATTTTATAGTGGTTCGGCTCAAGGCAAGCCTACGTCCACTTTAATTCTCTTTATTACTAAACCGATTACAACTTTACAACAATTTTCAATTACAATCACGACTAGACAAACAACTAGAACTTTGGTAGAGAAGAATTCTTCGAACCCATGTAGATTGCGTTAGATTTTCCCTTCAAGTTAGTTGAGATGTCTTTCGAACTTGAAGTGTCGGGTGAGTTGAGAATTCAGCAGAGTATTGGCGCTTGAAATGATTGGCCAAAAGTCCCTCCAAATGTTGGAAGGGGTCATGTATTTATAGGAGTTTTCGGCCTTGAGTCGTGAGTCGTACCCGACTCATCGTTAAATCGTAGCCGAGTCAGGTTGGGTCGTGGACGACTCAACAGGTTGAACCCCAGCTTCGTACCAGAGCGCCTTCGATCCTCTGAATATAGCACAAGTCTTAAGTCGTCCCCGAGTCATTCCTCTTTGATATAAGTATCATGATAGCGGGCTGCGACTTAGTAACTTTAGGCCGTGGACGAGTCATGGTGAGTCGTCTCATGTTAACACGCGGCCGACCTACTGGGTTAGCTCACGGCTTGGTCCAAAGTGATAAGTCGTTCACGAGTTAACCAAACGCAACTTTCTTGATGCTAGCATGAGTCGTACACGACTCATCATTGGTCGTAACTCATCAACGAGTTATCTCATTTCAGCATGGTATTGAACTTGTCCCTGAAGTCTTAGGTCGTTCAACCGTAGCTGTAATTAGGTCGTATCATATTTAAAGTCGCACAACCTTTAAGTCGTAGGCCGTTCATTTTCTTAAGTCATATAGGCCTTAACTCGTTAGGTTTCTTAACTCGTAACATTCCTTCAGTTGTAGATCTTAGGTCGTAGGCTTCTTGAGTCGTAGAGGCTTTAAGTCGTACATATCCTTAACTCGTTAAGTCTTAACTCGTACCAGCTCCTTGGGTCGTACGTTTCTTAGGTCGTAGAGAATTAAGGGTTAACAGTGTGTGATTTACTTTTCAGCATATTTATTTCTGCAGTTTATTTCTAAATCGAAATTTTTTTGCTATAACCCTATTCACCCCCCCTCTAGGGTTAATCTAGATCCTACACAATTGGTACATGAACAAGACGTAAAGAGAGCTCAATAAAGCATATATGTTGGGATTGACTCAAGTCAAAGCTAGCTCGAGCACCTAGAGAAACATACATGGGAATGGATTAAAAGGTGGTACAGTGCTATGGAAGCACATTTATAATGTGCTCGTTGGCCCTTTGTAGGAAGCAAGGCATCGCTTTCAAGAATCCCGTGTTGTAGGCAGATGGTCTGAAGTGTTTTAGGAGATAGAACCATTGGCATTTGTTCGGGCGATCTTCTAGTACTCTTAAGCCGATATGTTCATTTAAAGAAGGAGGCTAATCTAGAATTGGATTTGCTGGAATAATCATTATCTTCAACTTGACAGTTATGGACTGACGGATGTATGAGTTGAAGTCTGGGTTGTGGTAAACCTAACCTCAAGAGGAGTTGACGGCCCAATGCTATAGTTGAATATAAGAGAATGACATGACAGTCTAGATAGGAATACTTGTTGTTTAACATGGTCGGGTTTGATTTATTTTGAAATTCTATTTTAAATGTGATACCATGACTGACACCCAGAATCCAACGGATTTCAACGTTTGTTGGCCAATCAATTCTGAACGTCGACCTGGGCAATTGAAAGTGTCAATCTATTTAGTGTGAGTCATGTATCATATACATGATGAATGTACCATTCTGTGTAGATAGCCCACTTATGCTAGAAAATGAGCCACGTCGCATGATGGAACTATACATCGGATCTTACTTGATATCGTCGGATAATCGATAATAGAACCATTATTTGGACAGTTGTAGAGGTTTTTTTGCAGGAATACAGGAAGTGCAGTGGTTTGAAGTACAAATTAATCGGACTATTTAAATACAAAAGCATGCTCAACATGGCCATCCTTTGGAAGAGGACCATCTTATCGAGCATGAGATGATTAGTGCTTAACCTTGTATTCTTCGAGGTCACATTTAGAAGCTAAAAGAGGAAAACTGATTGCAAGGCCGGGGAAAAACCAAAGCAAGGGTTGAGATGGTTTGTGATTGACATAGAGAAGATGGAAATGTTTGCAACGACCAAGAAATCAAAGTAAATGTCGAGCACTAATCATCAAAACCAAGGATGTAAACTGAAAAAAAATGAACTACGATGAGGCCAAAGGTGATCAGAAAGCCTTTGCTATGCCAACTATCTCGGATAATCAACCTTCATACCAACTTGGATCTGAAATCATGCCAGGGTTCAAGGAATTCGGTAATGAGATCTCTAGTTGACAGAAATGAAGATCGAGATGGGTATGAGGTGGTGATGGCATTTTGAGGTGGTCAACAACGATATATGAAGATCGACGGAGAATGGTTTGAAGCAAGGAGCTCTGGTCATGAGTAATCAACTAAGTGAAGAAATTTTGCATGATAGTAAGGAAAAAATGAGAGTGGGAAAAATTCTCTAAGTCTATAAATATTTATACTCCCAAAATGTTAAGCTAACTAAATTCGGTCCAATCAAAACATCTCGGGTATCAAAATGAATTTTTGACCAGAGATGAAAGGAAAGAGAAAGTAAAGGAAGGAGAAAGGTAGTACCTGCCCATGTAAGATGTGGAACGATTTTGGAGTGTAGATTTGGTCTTTCGCATGGAGAATGGAACTTCTACTATATAAGGCAGTCAAATAGATATCCACATAATAGAGACAATATTTTGAAGCAACTCTTGGATACCCAGTAGATCTGTATGGACAATAGTATGCGCTTGTCTGGTTCCACAACATACTTCGTTTCCAAAAGAAGCACAATCTTGGGGGTAAGCTTTATCCAGCTTTCTAACCAAGCAACTTTCAAATGAACCTGGGACACAGAATGAAGACAAACTATTCAAGGACTTAAAAACATGCTTGGAAGCACAATGGGAATGGTCTCAAGATATTAGGGAACAATTAGAGCCATGTAGATAGATCGGTACTGACCACTTTGTGGTTGGTATTGACTAGTTTTTGTGGGCCCTAATTGGCTTTAAAGCCAAGTGTAAAAAACCAATTTAATAGTTACCTTTGATCCGAATTTCATAATAAATATCCTAGGGATAATTAAGTGAATTTATAACTTGAATTAATGTGAATAAAGAAAATAATGGATTTTGTGTAATTAAAGGAGATAAAATTGTTTTGAAATGATTATTGAAATAAATGGAAAACTAAAGAAATAATAATATTTCTCATTTTAAATGAATGTTTTAAACATTAAAATACAAGATGTAGAATGAAATCATTGTAAAATTATCATAAGTGTTTTCAAGTGTAAATTTCTCATTTTTGGTCATTGTTAGAATTTTATCTCATGTTGGGTAAATAGGAAATTAATTAGAGTTGTATTAGTTTTTAAAATAAAAAGGATTCATTTTTGAAAATAAGAAGATATGGTTTTATTTCTTAAGTTAGTAACTAATTAAAGTTTAAAGCTAGTAAAAGCGAAATAAAAGGATTTAGATAACAAATTAAAGAGAGAATTGCTTTGTTAATTAAATAGGGGTTTATGAGTTCATTAGATTAAATAAATTAGTAATTAGAAGCATTTTTGGGTTAAGCCCATTACTAAAGAAAAGAAAGAATAATTTCTTTCTGATTCTTAAAGTCAGTATGTACATTTTGGAAAATTAGAAACTATGAAGCGAAAACTCCATCTTCCTCTTTGTGAAACTTCATAGAATCCTGTCAAATAAATTGAAATCCATAAATTTGTGTAAATTAAAGGTATGTCTATCATATTTATCTCTAGCCTTTAGAACTCTCAATTTCTGATTTTGATAGAGATAGTAGCATTTTGTGTGTTGTTTTCCAAATTGCAATTTCTAAGGTTTGACAGGGATTGAAGAATGAGACCGCTGTAGTTATTTTATTGTATTAGCTAAGGAAAAATGTGAGATTTTACTCTCACAATTATGTCTAAAATTCGAATTTCATGTATTAGAAATTGAATTGAAGAAAATAGGGTCTGCATGTTGTTTAATCTCTGTTGTTTGATGCCTAATTGATTTTTAGTAAACTGAAAATACAAACACTATAGAAAATGTAAGTTTTAATGTTTGATTTCATCACATACGATCACATGCTTATTGCTAGATGTTGTATGTATGAAATGTAGTGAAATAACACTTTTTAAAATGGTATAATGCTGCTTGAAATCGCCGAAAAGATCATCGAAGAGCCAAAGTGAAACAGGAGACGAACTCCAGCATTTCTCGTGGTCACCGATGGACCGGTAGAGGAGAAAACTGGGGCTCGTCTCTAGGTTTTTGAGCTAGATTTTGTTATGTTTTGCTCTTAGTGTTTTGTTTTCTTTTCTTGGCTTCAATGATAGTATATAAATTGTTTAATATGGATAATACCTTGATTTGACAAACATGGAATCATTATTTCATATATGGTTTTATAGAAGTGTTTTATAAATTTATTTCAAAGAAGGAATTTATAAACTATAGTTATATGTATATTAACTTTGCTCTAAAAATCATTTCTAGCTTATATAAAACCATATCAATACTTTATTTAAGAAATCTTAGTTTTTAAATGAAAAAGATTATTTTATCAAAAAGCAAGAAATAAATTGTTTCTTAAGTGATTTAAGTGATAGAATTAGTGGAATTTGGCTTTTAAGCTACACAATTCTTTTACTATAAAATGAGAATTATATTTAAACAATTTAGTAATAATAAGTGGTTATGGAACATTAATTATCACTTCGTTGTTTAATTATATGACTTGTTGTGTAGTGTTTGTGTGCAGTAAAAATTTCTAATTAATAGTAAATGCCTTAGAAACACCCAGTGGTTATGGGACACGGGTTTTACTTTAATGATTACTATTAGAAGAGTAAACGACGTCATGGGATTAAAATAATATCTTAGTGAAAGCATATTATACATAATTTTCTATATTCGTTAGTGCATTTAGTAACTTGACCTTGAGGCTAGTTGTTCACCTAGCGGTTTGACTGCAATGGTCGCCCCCCAGGTCGTAGTATTAGTTTATTTCTAGTCCTATACCACCGAGCCAGTGGTCTGTATCATAGGCTATATTCAATGTCATAGCAATTACGCCATCTATTAGTAGACGTGGCACCTTAGCACCACGATAAATAAGTTGAACATTTATTATGGACATTTGGTACATTTTAGACTGTACGAGTTTAGCAGGCTAAACTCCTGGAGCTTTTCGTATTCCTCTCCCCTTGGAACAAAGCAATTCGCACTAGAAATATTCATTTCGTAAAATGATAATTTTATAATCCGTTATTCTGTTTGACTTGCCTTTGTTCAGTTTCTTTGTTGACTTTCTTTCACGTAGTCATTTTATTTTCACGGTTTTCATGATAATGTTTCGTTTGTTAGTTTTTGTATTGGTTTCTGATCTTTGAGATTTTTTTCATCGTATTTTTAGATGAGTGCGGTTGTTGGGCATGAGATGACCTTTTATGACACGGTGAATATCTTGTGATAAGATTGTTGAGATCTTATGTATGTTTTACATTAGTAACCATAAACTTTATTATTACTGTATATTTAATAAACTCATTATCTAAATCTCGCATTTTTGATAATTAGAGATAATCTGATCCAGTTGTTATTTTTATGCTCAGGTCAGACTGCGACTTATCATGTACCAAGACTTAATGACTTTGGACTTATGTTAGCTTTTAGGAGTAGACTACTATGTATCTATAGTTTGCTATGTCATATTTACATTATGTATTCGACCTTCATTTGATATGTATTTTGCATGATACAGTGACTGTAGTTATCATGTATATTTTTAAGATGAGGCGTAGTTTGTACGTATATTATGTGGGCCCGATCTCTCATTTGTAGACTCAAATTATATATTCAACGTATTATATTTTCCACTATGTCACCTGATTCTGTGTTCTATGATATATGATATGGTATTCTAAATTTTATTTAGAGCCAACATATCTATTACTTTGTGCCAAGACTGTTTACATATATTATGTTGTTCGGATGAAAAGGTAAAATGTGACAGTTTTAGCCCAAAGCAATAACTACAGATTGTCACTCTAATCAGCCTTATTATCCGTATTAGCAAACGATATTACCAAGAAATATTCTTTGTTAATACGGGCCTAAAGGTGGGGCATCTCGCTATACCAGTTGTGTTTTCGAACAATATAAAATATAAGAGACACGAATCTTGGCTTAGACAGACTTAGAGTTTTGGCCCTTGAGTTTATGGGTAGAATTAGTTTATTTTCTTTTAGGATTTAAGGATGAGACGAATTTGTATGATTTATTTTCTCATCTTTTGATTATTTCTTTTGA
Source organism: Allium cepa (assembly GCA_030765085.1). Taxonomy (NCBI): domain Eukaryota; kingdom Viridiplantae; phylum Streptophyta; class Magnoliopsida; order Asparagales; family Amaryllidaceae; genus Allium; species Allium cepa. Next base: position 505,502,352 of record CM060945.1, read on the forward strand.
GTTTCTTAATTGAAATCTTATTCTTAGCAGAGTGAGTATGGCTGGCGGTAGAGCTACTCGTTCTGACTCTGGGCCAACCAGTGGACCAAACCCAGAGGAAGTATTTATGACTACTCAGTAGATTATGGAGTTGGTAAAAAATGTTCAGTATTCTGGCACAGACCCTGTGGATCCTCCAGTTCATTATTTAGGCTTAGCTAGGATGTGTAGCGATAATGCTCACTTAGGAGGGGAGCTATTCAAAGGAACCGAAGGTGTTATAGAGATTCAGGCTTGGTTGAATACATGCGAGAGGATTTTCAGTTGCATGGAGCTTTCAGATATGCATAAGGTGCCATCTAGCCAGCTTTAAGAGAGAGTATTTAATTGGTATGACTTGCTTATTGCAGAGGTTGATAAGGTCGACTTATCTTAAGAGGAGGAGTTCAAGTCTAGGTTCGAGATGAAGTTTATGCCAGAAGCAGAAAAGGCAGCCTTAGCTCGAAGGTTCATAGATCCTAAGCAAGGGGATTCTTCTATTGCAGAGTATGTCGCAATGTTTGAGTCTTTGTCTAAGTATGAGGTGGATCTCATTAATACACCTCGTAAGAAAAATTGAACGCTTGTGTATAGGATGAGGATGTTTTTGAGGAAGGCGCCCTTACCTCAGTTGGATGTTACTTTCGAGAAGTTAGTGGACACAGCTCTTAGACTTGATGAGGCAGAGAAGGATCGCAGTGATGAAGCTACTCCATGAAAGAAAATTTTCTTTCCCAAGAAGAAGAAGCAGTTTGGGAAGTCTAGGCCTCAATATCCAAATAAGAAAGCTAAGAAGAAAGATTCAAATGCTAAGGCCTAAATAAGAGAGCAAGTAGAATGTTATAGGTGTGGATTCAAAGGACATTATGTAAGGGAGCGCGCAAAGCCTCATTCATCTGCACCAGTTTCTCCTCATGCATGTTTCTACTGTAAGAAGGAAGGTTATCATATTGCTAATTGCAAAGTTTTAGCTTCTAATAAAAAAGAGAAGTTGGATGTAACAGAGGCTTCAGGAGGTTCGGCCATCAAAAGGGTATATCATAATCTATTCTAGAAGGGTCTATCTTATTCCATAATCGTTTCATTAGAGTTCACTTCGATGCGGGAGCATCAGAATCATTAGTGTTGAAGAAGCTAATGGATAGTTGCTCTTTGGATGTGACATGTTCGTTATCATCTTTGAGGATTATGAATTCTATTAGTGGATTTGCAACTCTCAGCTTGTTTGTAAGGAGTTGAAATCATTCTTTGTGGATTCTCTTTTGTTATCCGGTATTTTAGCCGGCTATATTGAACTGATTGCACAAATTACGTTCGACTTCCATCAAGGCCGATGACTATAAAGTGATGATAACGGAGCCTAGAAGTCAAGCATGGATAATAATAGAAGTTAGGGTTGAATGGAATTGATAGATGTGCAACGTAGAATGTTCGTAGTATGAAATATGGTTCAACGCATATGAGGGATTGGTATAAATTAGCTCCAACAAGAGGATATTTGTAGAAAACAATATCTTAAGATCTAAGTCCAATGCATATGAAATTTGGAGAGCAAGATATAGGGACCCTAGGGAACATATCTTCGGGATCGCACCTTAAAAGGACCAAGTTGGAGGGATCGGTACACATCCCTTGAGGGGTCTACAGAGAGCGGCACGTAAGCCATGTTAAAGCAAAGATCAAGCAATAACACAAGCTCCACAGATCCAAATGATGGGAAATTTGGAGGCTAAACATATTTTTGCATGAGAAAGCCACCATAGGGATCGCTTCCCAAAATTAGACCAAAGAAGGGATCGGTACCGATCCCTCCTCTTTGGGAATTGGGTCTAACGATCCCTCTAGATGTCCCATATGGTTTCGAAAGTCCTTCTACAGAGTTTTCAGAGAGATATTTGACCATCTTTATATGTAAATACTGGCTTGAGAGGTCATTCTCGAGACTTTTACGCCGTTGGTTGCTTTGTATTCTTTTGTAACTAAGGATTTTCTTTTGATTCCTTTTGTACTCAGGTTATAAAGTGATTAATAAAGCAATCTATTCAGAGTGGGCATAGGCGAACAACGCCAAACCATTATAAGTCGTTGTATGAGTGTGTTTTTCTTTCAATTAGCTATAGTTTATTTGTTATTATGCATTGTTTTTGTTTCATTTTTTATTTATTTCTCTTTCAATTTTGCTAATTTTTGGTGCAAACATTTTGATGCTTTCACTGGGAAACTTTAACTCTCAGCTCACTAGGATCCCTTTGTTGCTACTGGATTGCGTAAATCCTCCGAGGAAGATCCTTAGTCGTCTTCAAGGAGTTGCTCATACTACTCAGATTCTCAAAAATTTAAACTAAGCTATCAACAATGGTGAGGAATACTATGTCAACTTCTCATAATGTGGAAGAAAACGAGAATGCTAGCATCTAACAAGGAGTTCCAAGCAGTTAACCAATGGATATGAATGCTAATATAGTTGAAGTCCGAAATCCAACTGAATTCCAGAAGTTGATGAGGGAGCTAGTGGATAGTCGTTAACAGTTAAATCAATAGATTTAGACCAACATCAATCTAATAAACCAAATTAATCGACAATAGTCCATACACATTACTCAGCATCGAAGAGCACTAGTTCATCGAACGACTGTCACAGGCATGGGCATTGTAGAATAGACGACCATCACGTAGAAACATCGGGGCGTTGAAAAGAAGACCATGTTGGTTTACCTGGACTGATCGATGCTGATCCCTCTTCCAGCGGAGGGAATTTACCTATGTGTGATGGGACCCATGTTGGAGCTACTGCAATTGATTTGGATAATGGAGTTTGGTGGAATGTTAACCGTTGCATCCCTGGAATGACGATGAAGTTAATTTACGAGATACACACCTAGAAGATGTTGAACCAAGAAGGCGTGGAATGGCCTATAGACGTAGACCAGACCATTCATGTGAGGAGGAACACGACCAACGCTTGGCACCAACTTTCCAATCGTCGGATTTGTCGACTATGGTTAGACAGTTAGTGAGAGAGGGCCAAGGCTTGACCAATGACGACCGGAGAATCTCAAGAAGCTACACCCCATTCACTGATAATGTCCTATATGTAGAATATCCAAGGAGGTTCAACATGCCATCGATGCCTTCCTATAAGGGAAAAACCAAACCCAGGTAACCCAACATGAGATAGAATGGTTGATGAATTCAATAAAATCATATGATGCAACCAAGTGTAGATGTTTTCCCATAACTCTCTCTGGGATAGCAACGATGTGGTTTACAAGGTTACCCCCGTGATCGATCTCCAGATTCGATGATTTGGCAACAAGGATTGTGGAGCAATTCTGGTGCAAGCAACTTGTCCCAAGGATGTAATGTACCTATCCAGTGTGATCCAGGCTCCAGGAGAACCGTTGAAAGATTATTTGGAGAGATTTCATAAAGCTATTATAGAAATTAGTTATCCAAATGACCATGCAATATTGACGGTTGTGACAAGAGTGATCAATCCAAAATCTGATTTTGGCGATTGGTTAGCCGGCATGTCACCACAATGTTAGAACGCTTTTACATAAAGGCAACTCAATATTTAAGGAAGGAGGAAGCCAAATCATCCAGGAATAAGTGTCATGGGTCCAAGTAGAGAGGGAGTGCAGAGTAGTATTACGGTGAAGCAATCTGGAGATAGCACTGGAAAGGTTTAAGTGAATGTCCAAAATAAAACCAAATCAGCAAAAGAAAGGTAGAGATATGGGCCAAAAGTGAAAGAGGGATTCTGAAAGAGGAAAGCCTAGGATTTCTATGTACTATACTTACATGCCCTTGAATACATCTCTAGAGAATATCTATTTGCTACTTGGAATACTATACAGTGCAGAAAGCCGTCTTCGAAAGAAACAACGGAGAAGTAGAAACAAACTAGAAAATATTGTTAGTTCCACGAATGGTATGGACATAGCACAAATAAATGCAGACATCTCCAGGATATTATTGAAAAGCTGATTCAAGAAAGGAAGTTGCAACATTTTGTAAAAACCGTACAGGATGGCGGATGGGGGACATCCAACCCCAACCGAGGACAAGCACCGTGCAAGGATAAGGAACCTGCATGAACTGGTGGAAGATTGGTAAAACATACAATAGTTGGAGGAACGCATCCGGCAGGTGAGAGTTGGCATGAGATGGAGCGCTATGCTAGTGCGATTAAGCATTTGGATTTTGAATATTGTTCGAATGCAGAAGATAGAGCTCTAGCAAAATAGCAACATAGAATGGCAGATGATATTGTGTTTAGAAACAGAGAAGCAACCAAGGCGGAGGCTTCGACGATTGACCCAAATGTCATTTCGGCTATGATCTTTCCCGTTTTAGTGAGAAGTATACTGGATGGTTATGGAAGTTCTATAAATATAAATTTCAAAAATGCCTATGATTAGATGAGGATGGAAGCTAAGGACTTGACGCCATCTAAAGCCTGCATACATTGTTTTAACGGTGCTACAACTTAAGCTGTTGGTTATGCTGAATTACCTGTAGAGTTGGAAGAAGGTGACTATATGAGAGTGCGAGTCTTTCTGTTCGTTGTTTTGGATGTTGACTCTCTTTATAATGTTTATCTAGGTCGATCGGCCCTAGCCGAATTTCGAACAGCCTTGTCTTATGGTGTTAGACTTTGAAGTTTCTAACCAATAATGGTGTTGGAGTTGTTCATGGTGATCAGGCGACCGGACGTTCCTGTTATGTAGCCAAGTTAAGGGATGCTTAATGCAAAGAGAAAGGTAAAGGTGTGGATATGACTTTCCACATCCAAGCTACCCAAGATTGACAACTAGTGCGTGAGCCTTGGCTCGGATGCCACATCGGTTCTATAAAGATACAGATCCAAGAGATAATGAGGAAGAGCCCAAAGAGACCAAGGCTTCCCTGGTTCAGTTAACGATTGACATCACAGTTAGCCATGATGACCCATCATTGGTCTTAAAGATCGGATAATGGCTTAGCCTCCCGATGATCAAAGAACTTGCTGGATTTGTTCGAGCGAATCTTTACATGTTCGCATGAATTCACTTTGACATGTATGGAATCTCACATGTCATTGCGAGCTATGCATTGAATATTGACCTGAGGCATCTCCCGATGAAACAAAAAAGAATCGCTGTGGATCCAAAGAGATCTACCGCTCTTAAAGTGGTGATGGATAGACTCAAAGACATTTGGTTTATTCGTGATGCCCACTAGCCTAAATGGGTATCTAATCATGTACTTGTGAAGAAGGAAAACATAAATTGGAGAAGATGCGTTAATTACTCAGACTTGAGAAATGAGTGCCCAAATAACCGTTTTCCCCTTCCAAGGATTGAACAGTTGATGGACTCAACCGCATGACACGTATTGCTATCTTTCATGTATGCGTACTTGGGATAAAATTAAATTCTAATGCACATTCCCGATCAAGAGAACACCGGTTTCATTACTGATGTTGGATTATATTGCTATGTGGTAATGCTGTTTGGACTAAAGAATGCAAGAGAAACCTACCATCATTTAGTAAATAGAACGTTTAAAGCACAAATTGAAAAGACGATGGAGGTACATGTGGATGATATGCTCATGAAGTCATGACGGTCAAGCGACCACATTAGAGACCTCACAGAAATGTTTGGCATTCTCCAACATTACAATATGAAGATTAATCCTATGAAGTGTTTTTTGGCATCACATTAGGGAAGTTCTTGGGTTTTATTATTAATGCCCGTGGAATTGAAGCTAATCCCCAAAAAAATCCGTGTTCACAGTGTCCAAGCACCAAACATAATCAAGCAAGTACATATCCTGAATGGCAAGGTTGTTGCCCTAAGCCGATTTATCTCTAGGGCTACCGACAAATGTATTCCCTTCTTTTACTGGATTGGGAAAGGAAAAGGGAATTTTGATATGGATGCGAGATTGTAAATACACATTTCAAGCTTTGGTGAATCATTTAGAGAGACCTCCCATCATGTCAAAGCCGGTGGGTCATGAAGATTTATACATCTATTTGGCCGTGTCGGTACATGCTATAGTGCCGCAATGCTTCACGTGGAGAACCGAACCCAAAGACTGTCCTATTATGTTAGCAAGTAATTGACAGGGGCTCAAAGGAACCATCCAAAGAAAGAGAAACCGCATACTGCTTACTGATTGCATCATAAAAGCTTCGCTCTTACTTTCTGGCACATCATATTAATGTATACACGACAAGCCATTACAACAGGTCCTACAGTGACCTGAGACGTCTGGAAGGTTATTCAAGTGGAATATCAAACTTAGCCAATCCAACATCACTTATCTTCCTCGGAGGGCTATCCAGGGTCAAGCATTAGCGGATTGTACAATGGAATTTACTATGCAGGATGACTTCCCAAAGAGTAGTGAAACCCCTACCATAAGGTGGAAGTTATATATAGATGCAGCATACAATGGTCGCTGTTTGAGAGCTGGAATTGTGCTTGTAACTCCCAAAGATCGGTCAATTTGCTATGCCTTGAAGCTTGACTTCCCCGCAACAAATAATGAAGCTGCGTATGAGGCTTTGATTACTGGACTTAAACTCGCTAGATAACTGGGGATAACGTCTCCCGAAATCTTTTATGACTCACAATTGGTAGTATACCAAGTCAGGGAAGATTACCGAGATAACGGACAACTACTTGCTCCATACCCTACCAAAGTCCAGGAGTTATTGACTGACGTTGAGTATTATGGCATTACGCACATTCCTCAAGACCAGATCATAGAGGCTGGTTCATTAGAAAAGTTTGCTAGCACCGGGATGCACAACAGATGAGCTTGGTTCCAATAGAGATACTAAATACTTCGAGCATAAGCCTGATGGAAATTGACCAGGTATTTGAGTCGGAGCCTGAGAAGAATTCATGGATGTCTTCGATTAAAGACTATTTTCTACAGAGATTTCTTCCCAAACAAAGGAATCTAAAAGTGACAAGTCCTTCGCAAAGCTTCACGATATATCTTGCAGAAAAGAAGTGCTTATACCAAAATTGGGCACAACACTCTTCGGATGTGTTTGAAGAGAAAAAATAAAGAATTAAAATGGAAAAAGAGGAAGATCTAACAAACACACCAATTAGTAAACAAATAAACACACAGAAACATGCAGATTTAGAGTGGTTCGGCATATTTCCTACATCCACTATGAAATAGTTGACATTTATTAACTTTTGCTAGCTGATTACAACGAGTTACAACAATATAATTCGAGTACAACAGTGTTTTTGGTAGAGTCTGGACGTAGAAGAGCCAAAAAGTCCTTTTTCAATAGGTCCTGGGCTGGTTTTTATAGGCGTAGGCTGCAAATATCCCGCTTATATCTCGAAAGACCTCATCTCTCACGTAGGTCAATCCATATTCGATACGAACGCAATTCGTATCGGTCAGGATTTAGTCCAATTTGGTCGGGATCGATCATGAACATTCCTGATGATGTATGCAAGCTCATATGATAATTTGATGGAATTTGGACTTGTATATTTTGAGTTAAGATCGATGCTAGTTCGGATTTGCAAAACACCGCTACCTTCGTGTCGATACTGTTCGTATCGATTGCTTCATATTGATGGTTCTACATGTGATGTTAGTTGACGTGGCGCTAACCTGTAGGATCGATCCACTTTTTATGCCGACTGACCATGTCTTCCACTTGATAGTGCTTTCTTCTTGTTGATCATGTGTATTTCACTTCATATCACTTCTGTTGCACTCCACTTCATATCGATGTCCTGTGCTCCACTTCGTATTGATGACCTGTGCACCACTTTATATTGATCATCGAGTATTTAGTTTCATATCGATGGGAGGAGTTGATTTTGCCAATCGATACAAAGCATGCTTGAAACTGGACCACTACTGATGGATACAAAATGGGTGATTGTGAACGGATACGAAGTGGGTCAATTCTGATGGATACGAAGGAAGCCGCTTTTTATAGATTCGAACGAACCAATGCAAATAGAATTGATCAATGGATACGAACGAGTTTATTTTCTTGGCTTGCATCGATCGTATCTTGAGCATATGAACTCAGATTGACTTGAAATTTGGAATGTTGGCATCCATGACTTTACTTGTCATGTCATATCAATTATAGATTGATCCGGACTCGGGCAAAATTTACCTGTATCCATAGCGAACCTGTGTATAACTATTTTCCCGAATGGACCGTCTTTGATTTTCAATCAACTACTTGGTGTCACGGTCTTGTTAAAAGGGAGGATAAGATTTGTCCCCCAAAGTACGTCTTGTGAAGACATGACATGCTTTGAAAAAAATAATCTTCATTCTGAAAAGTTCTATCTAACTCATTGAATGGTTGTTGTTTTTTCATCGAAAGATATAACCTTTGACTGACGTCAGTAATATAAATAATGAATTACTGACTACCAATGGTAATATTATGCACTGTTGTAACTGAATATCGAATGATAGCAAACTGTCGTTCGTTGTTGTAATTGTCACTAGGTTAGCATTCAATTCCTGTGAATTTTGAAATTTGAATGTTAATTGGTCTCACATTAATCATATTTTACCCTGACTCCTGTTAACATTCGTATGCTCATGATTCGTTGTCAGTTTTCTCTTATTGAATTCTGTATCGATCCTCTCCTGAATTGATGTGAAATTCGAGTTGTAACAGTGCTTGGTGGTTGTTTTAAGTCCTCCCTTTGCATCGATCCTCTCCTGAATTGATTCGAGAAGCTGGGATGTATGCTTCGTATTGGTGGCTATCGATACGAAGTAGTTGGCCTTCTGATGATTGGTATTAATGGATATGAGCCTTTGCAGTTTTTTGAAATGGATGGATACAAAATTGGCATTTCGTAGCGATGGAAAACAAATGGTCTAAACTGGGCTTAGCAGCGGCGTTCGTATCGGTGATAGATGAGAGTGATGGCTGATGGATACCGAATGCTGTTCTTTAGACCATTTTGGCTTATTAGTAACGAATAAGCTACTTCGTATCCATGATATGGGAGACCGCTTCAGGTTGTTTTTTCGCAGTGACCTTCGCATCGATATGGCTTCACCTGTTTCAATCGATCCATGCTATTGGGAGATGAATCGTTTCTCCCTTCGGTATCACACCTATATAAATTCATTTAGCCAATTTTTCATATGCTTCTCACTTACCACCCTGCCTTCGTATTGATAGAAAGACTGAGAAAAAGAACTATCTTCATTCCCAAATTAAAAAATTCATTAATTACTCAAACCAACTGCTTAAGATGGGTAATTAATTAATCAAAACCACTCTAAGATGATGAGACTCGGGTTCTTGTGCCATTCCTCCCGTACTCGCAACTGATTCTAATTGTGAGGAGGCCAGAGGTGGGATAGATCAAGGTCGAGGAAGGAGGAAATGGAGTTCGGGTCGATTGGAGAAGAAGAACTTTGGGAGCTATCGTATAGACGATGGATGAAGGACGAGTTTGTATCAATCCAAATGTAACACGACTTCATATCGATTGACAAAGCTGCTTCGTATCGATGGAAAGTAAGTACTCGCATCGATCGATTGACGATCGATACTCATATTGATCCAGAGTGATAAATACATAGTTTAGGGTAGGCAATCAATACAAAAATGCCATTGCCGATCGATACGAAAGGGAGAATATTGCATAGATACAAAATAGCTTTTGGGTGATCGATACAAAGGGGCGTAATATAATCGATACAAATTGCCATTTTCATGATCGATACGAATGAAGCCTCTGGTGATTGATCCAAGTCTTCACCTTGATGGATATGAAATTTTTGAATAATTGAGCACTTAACTCCGACGAGCTTTAGCCTTTCATAATTGAACTTAACCATTTCACTGCATATTCGATAGCCTTTCGAATCTTGTCGATGGAACTGTAACTTTACTAAATTTAATAAACTTTAACTCGGATCGGTTACTAATGTTTGGATGGTGTGATGACCCGCCCTTCTCACTACCAAAAAGACGCATCATCATTAAGAAAGAAAGAGGTAGAAATAGAAAAGAATAGAAAAGAAAGAAACAACACATCAGAATCTCACAGCGGAATGGAACAAAATATAATATATCACATATCTATTACATAGATTTACATATATCAGAGTTATACAATATCAATACACATGACAATCATACATATATCTGTCACTATATACATCAGAGATACATCATACATCAACTAACACAGCGGAACTAGATAGATATCTACAACGTTGAAGCCTCCTGCTCCATTGCTCCTCCAGAAGTCGTCAAAGCCAACCTAAATCCCTTGGCTACCCGTAAAAATTTGGGTACCCGAAAGTTTATGAAAACAAAAATAAACTCCGGGTCAGACATGGGTCTGGTATGAGTAAACGGTTTAAATTGTTTAACCTTGAAAACCATTTAAAAACAAAGGTATCACGTAAGACTCCCCACAAATAAATACGGGAAAGTTTTTACCTTACGCTAACCAAAACACTTTATAGGAAATCCAGTGATATTATAATAGTGTCTAGGGTTTTCAAGTAAAATACAGAAATAGCTGAAATGCTTACATCTCACATTTCAACATAGTTGGGTACAATCAAAACGAACGGCGCTTATTGGAAATTGGATCCCATACAATGGCAGGGCTACTGGGGTACCGCCCGTCACAGTACGTGGTCTAGATCACAGTACCGAGGAGCCACCCTAACTCCCCTGCAACACAAGGCTGGAATCATTCCTTACTGAACAGTCCCGAACAAGATAACCCCGCAGTTGGTGCGCAATTCCAACCGCCCACACAGCCGAAATAAAGGGACATCTAGACAGGGGTATATCTCGTCCTGCTTGGGCATGACCCACCTAACCTTGCTGCACCTCCCCTGTTTTAGCCATTCCCGGTTGATGAGGCTTGCGGCTGCGATTACCTTTATAGGATAAATATCTTAGAATGCTCATCGTCCGCCTGACGATGTGATGAAAGCATTCAATCCATACAAGTTCGTTCCGGGTTCGAACAAAACCGAAGGCATTATCTCGTTACACTCATTTTGGAATCACCCTCAGAGTCAACGACGATAAACCTTGCATTCTGAAAGCACCATCTTGATCTTCACTTGAGAATTCACGACCTAACGTTTAATTTGGATCGATGTGGTTTTCGGAATATCAATTGGATACCCGATCCCGGTCTCATCAAAATCCAAACGCCATTTTAAAGGCCAAGTTGCCTAATTAACTTAACAGTTTAATAATTTAAATTCAACAATTGAATTAATATAACATTTATCACAGATGAATCATATACAATTGCCATGGATATATTAAAGCATATCAGAGAGCATCACATAATATCATCAATAAACATCACAAGCAAATATACAATATATACAACATCCATAAGCAATCATCTTGAATTCTCAATTTAACCAATTCAATCGAATTAATTACTTGAGGATTAACCTCTTAATCCTGATAGATTAATCATTAGTTAATAACTCATTACTTATTCCATTTCAAATTATTTAATTAATAATCAACTCTTAATTAATAATTATATCTTAATTACTTAGTTAATTACTCCTAATTATTAATTAATAACTTTAATTATTAACTTATAAAACTTAATTATTAATTACTTAATTACTTGAGAGTTAATCTCTTAACTCTGTTTAATCACTTACTTCCCTTCAAATTATCCAATCAACAAATCATTTCTTAATTAATGTTTGTGTCTTAATTGCTTAATTACTTAATCACTTTATTCACATTATTTAACTAACTACTTTCTTAATCAAGTTATCTAATTTTAATTACTTAAGTAATTATTTCTTAATCACTATTCTTCGATCTAAGTAGAACTTAATCATTTGTTTATTTATTGCTAATTGCTTCATTAATCATTTTTCAATTCTTAATTAAATCACTTGATTAATTACTATTACTCGTTTATTAATTAATTAAGTGGTTAATTACAATTTCACTTATTATTTATAATACATTACTAATTAAAATTACAAAGTAATTACTCTTAATTACTTCAGAATCCAATCAATCGCTATTGATTATTCACTTAATTAACATTCAAGATTTCTTGAAATTTGATATCAACTAGATTACTAACTGAAACATTATTTGTTAGCTTGCTTAATTTATTACTTTATTAAAATTAACAAGATTTTAGAAACATAGTTAAGTTTAAACAAAGGTAATTAGTTAATTTAAAATAATTAATCACGAATTAAAACTGATGTTAAGCCTTAGCTAGGCCAATCAATACTTGAATTAAATTTAAACTTAAACTTTGAACAGTATTCATTTTACTGTTATACCTGCTGAAACACTTAATTATTTACAAATTTTATAGCATCTTATACTCCAACACAAAAACCCGAGATCTCCCCTGCAAAACCCAAACGCCACTTCGAGTTGTTCGCACCCTTCACTCGAGTAATCCACTCAGATATGCGACTCTATCTTCTTCCTTCATTTTGATTTACAGCAAGCTTTATAAAACTTTAATTATAAAGTAAACATCAGAGAATTCACGCACTCAAACTCCAAAGGATAACCCGAAGCATGCACTAAAAATTCGAGTATAACTCGAGACAGTACCCCCCCTTCACCCCAACGTCAAACACTGATACGCCCCAGTGCCTGTACACGTGTACATCGCCGTTCATGGCTCCGGCGATTATCTGAGGCGTCGCGTAAGTCCAAGCTAGCACGACTACGAGAAATCCAAAATCACATAACCTCCAAAAATTCTAATTCGAAATTTCGCAGTTCGAATGGAAGAAACTGTCGACTACACTGCAAATAAGACGCCACGCCACCTAGGCACGTCCACCGGAGGCGATGGAAACTCGACTACACCACGTCCACATCACCAGAAACCTCCCCACCACGTCTCGATTCACTCGGTCATCGGTACGCGACGAATTTCCTATTTTACTGACGGGAACAAAAACACCCATTAAACCCTATTTTGACCTTATATCACAATTCTAAGCAATGGAAAAATTATACAATATTTTTCCTAAAATCACTGATCTTTGTACTAACTTCAGGTTAAATTTTAGCATTTTACAATGAGTAAATTTCGAGAATTTGATAAAACTTCAATTTCCATTCAAAGTCTAACTGCTCGTGAAATACTTAAGTAAAAGACGTCATTTTTGTTTCAAAAATCATGAATTCCAGTTATATTTCAAATTTTTAACTTGAATTAATTTATTTCATCAGTTGAATTTATAACATTTTTATTTCATTTCCTATAATCTTTGTTTCCAGATGCTGTTCTTGTAATTTGCTTTAAAACAGTATTAAGAATCTTAATCTAGAGTTTAATTTTCTTGTATATTTTGTATTTCCAACATTAAACATGATTAGATGCAATATTTTCTTAAGTTTGAAAATAAATTGTAACTGCTACCATCATAGTGCACAGAGCAACAAATAATTATACATAATGATGCATATTCCAGATCATAGGATCATTGAATCATACACTGATTTAAATTGAACTTAAACTTCAAATTTAGTGTTTACTCACCTACTAATAATGGTTGAACAGAGCATACTTGAGGTTATGAAACCTGAAGATTTGAAACTGCCTTTGTCCTCTGTTCTATTTTTATTTTGAATATGTTTCCTTTCTTTTTTCTTGTTTCAGCTTCTTCTGGTTTCATCATTTTTTTTTCTTTTTTTTTCTTTTTGTTATACGAGGTAGATGTAGCATGAGATACATATAAGTATAGAATAGAGTGGGAAGGCTTCAACTGGACAGTAGTTTCTTAATTGCACAGGTTTATAAAATCTTGACTTGACAAAAGGGAGGCTGAGATATTAGCAATTTAATGCCTTGTTTGCCTAATTAGTTTACATATTTATTATGTCTAGCTGCTAATAGATGCTGTATATAATTGTTTTGTACTAAGCATAAGTATATTAATTTTTACTCTTTCACTTTGCAGGCTTACACAAGAAGCTTTTCATTTATACATATTTTCTTTGTACCTTACTTAGCTTGTTTTGACACTTGCAGATTTTGTTCCTCTTTTATTTTGCAGGCTAACAAAGCTTGCATATGAAGCCATTCAATTGTTTATATTTGTTTTATTCCTTAATTTGTTTGCATAATTACTAACATATTTACATAGTTATCATGTTTGCTATGTTACATCCTCTCTGTCATTAAATATTTTATATGAAATTGAGTAGTATACTTGCAAGTAGGTCTAAGGCTTGTGAAAGAAGATGTGTTCATATGTATTTGTTTTTTTTTTTGACAGCTTCTAGTTTACATATTTTGCATATTAGTGTCATGTTCCATTTTATTTTACTTTCAAATTTTAAGATTATGTTGTAAGGTTGTTTATTTATTTAAATTCTACTTGTGTTATTTTATTTTATATATTGTTTTTATTTTACTTTATACCTTGTTCTTAATCATGTGTTATAGTTAATATTCTTATATTTATATTTTAACTGTCTATATTTAAACTAGATTCGCGAGTTTACCCATTCTTTATATTTATTTTATTTGTATTTAACTATAAATATTTAAATTATGAATAATATTTATTTACATTTATACTGATTTTATAATTATCACCATTTGTATTTTATTTAAATTATATGCATAAGTTTGACTTATATTTCATATTTATATTTTAATTTTATTTCAAACATTATCATTCATATGTGTTCTTACCAAATATAAACAAAGTAAGATATTTTAATTCAATCATAAAAGACAAATTTTATTATGAATATTATTGAGAAAATTTATTACACTTCCAAATCAATTTCTTTTTAAAAACACCATTTATATAAACAATAGCAATTATTTCAAAATCATATCCGTTTCAAATGATTAAGTATACATTTTATTTAAATTGATTTGACTATTTATTAAAATAAATAGGGCCAAAATCCAGGGTCGTTACATTCCTCCCCCCTTAAAGAATTTCGTCCCCGAAATTTAAAACAAAGATAATTTAAAAGTTGTCATATCAACCATTCAAACATACATATCATTCATATATTAACAAACAACCAACAATCTATCCTAACAAACATCGCTAGCTATCCAGACACAAATCTAGATAAGCTTTCTGAAACTATACGGAGTTTCCTTGGTGAAATTCCGAAATCCTCGCTCCACTATACTATGATAAGCTACTCTACTATATTCCTGAGTTGCCTTCTACCTTAACTAACAAACCGAACTAAATCTCTATCCACAGTCAAATTCGGCTCATCTTTCATGTCTTCCTGTACTATTGATTCTACAACTAATACTGAATCAAGAACAAATTCCTTTAGATGGGTCACACAGAATACACTATGAATTCCAGACATCTGTTTTGGCAATTCGACTCAGCAAGCTACAGTTCCAATCTCTGTTAATATCCGAAATAGACCAATATATCTCGGGTCAAATTTTCCCCGCCTTCCGAATCTAATAGTTCCTTTTTAATTGGGAAACTTTGGCCAAAACAAATTACCAAACTCAAATTCCAATTGTCTCCTTCTCATCTGCGTACTACTTCTAACGGTCTTGAGAAGCTCTTATCCTATCCTTTGATAAGCCTAACCTTATCAGAAACTTCACAAAACAAAACTGGTCCAAACACAAGATAGTCTTTCCACAATCTACCAAAATCCAAAACTCAAACTTACCGCATATCCTCTAGAATACGGTTCATTCTCTCTGTTCGTCCAAGGATAATAGGCTATTTCAAACTCGATCCCAAAGTCAATTGTAGAACCTTCCAGAATTTTGCTGGTGAAAAATAGGGTCACGGTCACTTATTATACTAACAGGAACACCAAGCAATCTTATTATTTTCTGCAAGAAAATTTTAGCCTGAAACTATAGTCCAAGTTATCTAACTAGTATAGAATGACCACTCTTAGTTAATCGATCCACAATAATCCATATTCCATTGTTTTCCTTCTTGGTTCTTGGCAAACCGTCGATGAAATCCATCGAAATCATCTCCCACTTCCATCTGAGATTTCAAAAGATTGCAATAATCTTGGACAACTTCTATTGATCACCTTAACTTGCTGATAGAAAGTACAACTATAAACGAAAACAACTACGATCCTCTTCATGCTCGGTCTCCAGAAAATTCTTCTCAAATCTTTATACATCTTAAAGATTTCGGGTGAATATTCACTTTGGAATGATGTCATTCAGCTAAAACTTATTGCCTCAATTCATCTATATTAAGCACACAAATGGCCACTAATCCTTTAGGCACCTTGATCATCCACTTAAAATCTGAACACCTTCATGTTGCTTTAATTAATGACACGCATACTCAGTTACTCTCGTATCTTGCATCAACTCTGCTTTCCAAACCAATTATACAAGCATCCGAATAAATTCCAAAGCTGCCCTTTTCTTCCGGAATAACAATCACTAGAGCACTGGTTAGTCTTGTCTTCCATTCTTAGAATAGATTCTTCCTTCGCTGCATCTACAGAGATATCTTCACCCAAAATAATGTGCCTCAAAATAACTTCCGGTTTCCAAAAATGGCACTAAAAGAACTCGCCTTCAAAACATGCCTCTTCAGTGTCTCCAACACTATCTTCAAATACAGCTTGAGCTTCTCTTCAAACTTAGGATATACCAAAGTAAACTTATTCATTAATTATCAATCCTAAATCTGTTCAACTAACTCTTCTTCCTTTCTCAGAACCATTCTCTAACTAAGCTGAATCACTAGCACTACCCTGAAATCAAATCAACACGAAACTCTATCTCTCGATGGGAAGAAAAATAATTTGGATCCATCAATAACTTAAACTTCTCTTGAGAAGTCCTAACTCCAATAAAAGACTACTCAAATGAATTCCAGAATTGTCATACAACACTCTGGCAATTCTACCCAGATAAGTATGTTCTCCCTTCACAATCCAGAACAGTCATATACTATTCCGATCAATCCACCCTGCTACTTCTGAAATCACCTCAAGAAAACTTCTAATCAATAACCTTCTCGACAGCACATAGAATACTTCAAGAAAACTGCTAATCAATAACCTTCTCGACAACACATAGAATACTTCAAGAAAACTGCTAATCTCGATGACCAAAAACTTCCATTCAAAGCTCTTCGAGAAACTCGGACCTCAATTAAACAAAAATACCCTACTGGACTTAGTCACCATTCTGAAACGGACATACTTCCTTAACTAGTTCCAAAGAAACATCTTCGGAGACATCCAAACTTATTGAGTCTCATTACGCAGCTACTACACCCTGAGATATCAAGATATCATGACTTGGTCATGTCCATCCAATAGATCCAAACTCAAGCTCATCAAAAATTACATTCCAATAATGAAATTCCTCACATCACCCAAAGCTCACTCGAGACGATAATAGGTCTTCAGTCTCGATAGATACACTCCAACTACAAATATTCAAAACTCCAACCATCGGTAGTCGTGTTTCACATACCACTATCCTATCTACCTTTATAACTTATATTGGAAAACCCGAACAGGTAACCCAATAAATAGGTAGAAATAAATAAATATATATATAGCAAAATTACAAATACGCTCTCTCAAGAAAGAAATCACTTAAGAGCCTAGGCATTCACTCAACCTAGTGCTCTGATACCAAGTGTGATGACCCGCCCTTCTCACTACCAAAAAGATGCATCATCATTAAGAAAGAAAGAGGTAGAAATAGAAAAGAATAGAAAAGAAAGAAACAACACATCAGAATCTCACAGCGGAATGGAACAAAATATAATATATCACATATCTATTACATAGATTTACATATATCAGAGTTATACAATATCAATACACATGACAATCAATCATATATCTGTCACTATATACATCAGAGATACATCATACATCAACTAACACAGCGGAACTAGATAGATATCTACAACGCTGAAGCCTCCTGCTCCATTGCTCCTCCAGAAGTCGTCAAAGCCAACCTAAATCCCTTGGCTACCCGTAAAAATTTGGGTACCCGAAAGTTTATGAAAACAAAAATAAACTCCGGGTCAGACATGGGTCTGGTATGAGTAAACGGTTTAAATTGTTTAACCTTGAAAACCATTTAAAAACAAAGGTATCACGTAAGACTCCCCACAAATAAATACGGGAAAGTTTTTACCTTACGCTAACCAAAACATTTTATAGGAAATCCAGTGATATTATAATAGTGTCTAGGGTTTTCAAGTAAAATACAGAAATAGCTGAAATGCTTACATCTCACATTTCAACATAGTTGGGCACAATCAAAACGTACGGCGCTTATTGGAAATTGGATCCCATACAATGGCAAGGCTACTGGGGTACCGCCCGTCACAGTACGTGGTCTAGATCATAGTACCGAGGAGCCACCCTAACTCCCCTGCAACACAAGGCCGGAACCATTCCTTACTGAACAGTCCCGAACAAGATAACCCCGCAGTTGGTGTTCAATTCCAACCGCCCACACAGCCGAAATAAAGGGACATCTAGATAGGGGTATATCTCCTCTTGCTTGGGCATGACCCACCTAACCTTGCTGCACCTCCCCTGTTTTAGCCATTCCCGGTTGATGAGGCTTGAGGCTGCGATTACCTTTATAGGATAAATATCTTAGAATGCTCATCGTCCGCCTGACGATGTGATGAAAGCATTCAATCCATACAAGTTCGTTCCGGGTTCGAACGAAACCGAAGGCATTATCTCGTTACACTCATTTTGGAATCACCCTCAGAGTCAACGACGATAACCCTTGCATTCTGAAAGCACCATCTTGATCTTCACTTGAGAATTCACGACCTAACGTTTAATTTGGATCGATGTGGTTTTCGGAATATCAATTGGATACCCGATCCCGGTCTCATCGAAATCCAAACGCCAT
Organism: Allium cepa; assembly: GCA_030765085.1. NCBI lineage: Eukaryota > Viridiplantae > Streptophyta > Magnoliopsida > Asparagales > Amaryllidaceae > Allium > Allium cepa. The sequence continues at coordinate 505,521,263 of CM060945.1, forward strand.
TTTAAAGGCCAAGTTGTCTAATTAACTTAACAGTTTAATAATTTAAATTCAACAATTGAATTAATATAACATTTATCACAAATGAATCATATACAATTGCCATGGATATATTAAAGCATATCAGAGAGCATCACATAATATCATCAATAGACATCACAAGCAAATATACAATATATACAACATCCATAAGCAATCATCTTGAATTCTCAATTTAACCAATTCAATCGAATTAATTACTTGAGGATTAACCTCTTAATCCTGATAGATTAATCATTAGTTAATAACTCATTACTTATTCCATTTCAAATTATTTAATTAATAATCAACTCTTAATTAATAATTATATCTTAATTACTTAGTTAATTACTCCTAATTATTAATTAATAACTTTAATTATTAACTTATAAAACTTAATTATTAATTACTTAATTACTTGAGAGTTAATCTCTTAACTCTGTTTAATCACTTACTTCCCTTCAAATTATCCAATCAACAAATCATTTCTTAATTAATGTTTATGTCTTAATTGCTTAATTACTTAATCACTTTATTCACATTATTTAACTAACTACTTTCTTAATCAAGTTATCTAATTTTAATTACTTAAGTAATTATTTCTTAATCACTATTCTTCGATCTAAGTAGAACTTAATCATTTGTTTATTTATTGCTAATTGCTTCATTAATCATTTTTCAATTCTTAATTAAATCACTTGATTAATTACTATTACTCGTTTATTAATTAATTAAGTGGTTAATTACAATTTCACTTATTATTTATAATACATTACTAATTAAAATTACAAAGTAATTACTCTTAATTACTTCTAAATCCAATCAATCGCTATTGATTATTCACTTAATTAACATTCAAGATTTCTTGAAATTTGATATCAACTAGATTACTAACTGAAACATTATTTGTTAACTTGCTTAATTTATTACTTTATTAAAATTAACAAGATTTTAAAAACATAGTTAAGTTTAAACAAAGGTAATTAGTTAATTTAAAATAATTAATCACGAATTAATACTGATGTTAAGCCTTAGCTAGGCCAATCAATACTTGAATTAAATTTAAACTTAAACTTTGAACAGTATTCATTTTACTGTTATACCTGCTGAAACACTTAATTATTTACAAATTCTATAGCATCTTATACTCCAACACAAAAACCCGAGATCTCCCCTGCAAAACCCAAACGCCACTTTGAGTTGTTCGCACCCTTCACTCGAGTAATCCACTCAGATACGCGACTCTATCTTCTTCCTTCATTTTGATTTACAACAAGCTTTATAAAACTTTAATTATAAAGTAAACATCAGAGAATTCACGCACTCAAACTCCAAAGGATAACCCGAAGCATGCACTAAAAATTTTCGAGTATAACTCGAGACAGTACCCCCCCTTCACCCCAACGTCAAACACTGATACGCCCCATTGCCTGTACACGTGTACATCGCCGTTCATGGCTCCGGCGATTATCTGAGGCGTCGCGTAAGTCCAAGCTAGCACGACTACGAGAAATCCAAAATCACATAACCTCCAAAAATTCTAATTCGAAATTTCGCAGTTCGAATGGAAGAAACTGTCGACTACACTGCAAACAAGACGCCACGCCACCTAGGCACGTCCACCGGAGGCGATGGAAACTCGACTACACCACGTCCACATCACCAGAAACCTCCCCACCACGTCTCGATTCACTCGGTCATCGGTACGCGACGAATTTCCTATTTTACTGACGGGAACAAAAACACCCATTAAACCCTATTTTGACCTCAAATCACAATTCCAAGCAATGGAAAAATTATACAATATTTTTCCTAAGATCACTGATCTTTGTACTAACTTCAGGTTAAATTTCAGCATTTTACAATGAGTAAATTTCGAGAATTTGATAAAACTTCAATTTCCATTCAAAGTCGAACTGCTCGTAAAATACTTAAGTAAAAGACATCATTTTGATTTCAAAAATCATGAATTCCAGTTATATTTCAAATTATAAACTTGAATTAATTTATTTCATCAGTTGAATTTATAACATTTTTATTTCATTTCCTGTAATCTTGGTTTCCAGATGCTGTTCTTGTAATTTGCTTTAAAACAGTATTAAGAATCCTAATCTAGAGTTTAATTTTCTTGTATATTTTGTATTTCCAACATTAAACATGATTAGATGCAATATTTTCTTAAGTTTGAAAATAAATTGTAACTGCTACCATCATAGTGCACAGAGCAACAAATAATTGTACAAAATGATGCATATTCCAGATCATAGGATCATTGAATCATACACTGATTTAAATTGAACTTAAACTTCAAATTTAGTGTTTACTCACCTACTAATAATGGTTGAACAGAGCATACTTGAGGTTATGAAACGTGAAGATTTGAAACTGCCTTTGTCCTCTGTTCTATTTTTATTTTGAATATGTTTCCTTTCTTTTTTCTTGTTTCAGCTTCTTCTGGTTTCATCATTTTTTTTTCTTTTTTTTTTCTTTTTGTTATACGAGGTAGATGTAGCATGAGATACATATAAGTATAGAATAGAGTGGGAAGGCTTCAACTGGACAGTAGTTTCTTAATTGCATAGGTTTATAAAATCTTGACTTGACAAAAGGGAGGCTGAGATATTAGCAATTTAATGCCTTGTTTGCCTAATTAGTTTACATATTTATTATGTCTGGCTGCTAATAGATACTGTATACAATTGTTTTGTACTAAGCATAAGTATATTAATTTGTACTCTTTCACTTTGCAGGCTTACACAAGAAGCTTTTCATTTATACATATTTTCTTTGTACCTTACTTAGCTTGTTTTGACACTTGTAGATTTTGTTCCTCTTTTATTTTGCAGGCTAACAAAGCTTGCATATGAAGCCATTCAATTGTTTATATTTGTTTTGTTCCTTAATTTGTTTGCATAATTACTAACATATTTACATAGTTATCATGTTTGCTATGTTACATCCTCTCTGTCATTAAATATTTTATATGAAATTGATTAGTATACTTGCAAGTAGGTCTAAGGCTTGTGAAAGAAGATGTGTTCATATGTATTTGTTTTTTTTTGACAGCTTCTAGTTTACATATTTTGCATATTAGTGTCATGTTCCATTTTATTTTACTTTCAAATTTTAAGATTATGTTGTAAGGTTGTTTATTTATTTAAATTCTACTTGTGTTATTTTATTTTATATATTGTTTTTATTTTACTTTATACCTTGTTCTTAATCATGTGTTATAGTTAATATTCTTATATTTATATTTTAACTGTCTATATTTAAATTAGATTCGCGAGTTTACCCATTCTTTATATTTATTTTATTTGTATTTAACTATAAATATTTAAATTATGAATAATATTTATTTACATTTATACTGATTTTAAAATTATCACCATTTGTATTTTATTTAAATTATATGCATAAGTTTGACTTATATTTCATATTTATATTTTAATTTTATTTCAAACATTATCATTCATATGTGTTCTTACCAAATATAAACAAAGTAAGATATTTTAATTCAATCATAAAAGACAAATTTTATTATGAATATTATTGAGAAAATTTATTACACTTCCAAATCAATTTCTTTTTAAAAACACCATTTATATAAACAATAGCAATTATTTCAAAATCATATCCGTTTCAAATGATTAAGTATACATTTTATTTAAATTGATTTGACTATTTATTAAAATAAATAGGGCCAAAATCCAGGGTCGTTACAGATGGCATGGTTTTGACGGTCAGCGATGACGATCACTATACTTGAATTTTGAAGTCTTGTCGTTTGAACATTTCTCAAATTCTGTAGAATCTTTTAAGTATTATGTAGCACTTCACTTCACAACACTTCATGAACTTCACGCTGGGAACACACATGATATTATCATCTAACGATGGATTTTGATGAGTTGATTAGTTATGGAATCTACAAGTTCACAGCAGCAAGAGCCTCAAAGTTTGTCTTCTTCGATAATAGAGATGTCGGCCATTACAGCGAAGTAATAGGTCCAGCTTTGGACGAGTTTCCAAGAGCAACTTTTGTCACAAATCCTCAAGATTCTATGCCATCCAATACCTCCAAAGATATGTTGGGCGAATATGCTTAAGACACGGTTTACCATTAGACGATGTTCTACTACCTGGCCCGAATGACAGGCCACACTCTCCTCCAAAAGGATTCACAGCCTTTAATCTCCATCCATGCACAGCAGGAACACTTCCTCCAATTAACTAGTATATTCGAGAAGTGCTAGCTTTCTTTAGAATCGCTCGGTGGCAATAACATCCATATGGATATGCACTATAGAATGGTCTATTCACCGTTTTCATGAACATCTCTTTTGACCCCCACTATGGAAGAAGTTGGATACTTTATTAATGTCAAGATTCGAGGAGATAATCCTTTATTCATGTTTCTAGAGGCAGTTAGGAATTTCCAAGTGGTAGCGGGTTCCTGGACCAAGCTCAGTTATTTTAAGACGGAGTACGTTCTATGCCCTCCAGGGTTTGCCAGCCGATGGTTAGTCAGACGTAAGTGCTGAAATTTTCCTTGTAGCTAACGAGATAATCATATTTGATATTAAAACTAATATCATCATTCCTTTATAGCTGCAATTCCATGATCCGAAGATGCTCAGTTTAAAGAAATAGTGTGTATTCTCCAAGAAGTGCCCGGTGAGATAAGGGAAATTGATTTGGTGCTGATAGATGAAAATTTAAGAGCCATTGGACTAAATGACCAGGATCAAGAAGGGTCGATCAGGACAGTTCCAGCAAAATCGGCTAAATGAAGGGTGCCCAGGATTGTAATAGTTGAGGAGGGCGATGAAGAAAATACGCCCATTGACGATGAACCCGTTGCCGGGCCTCCTGACAATTTTTAGGATTTAGAGGGAAGTGGAAAGGCAAGACATCAGCACATAAGCATCATAAATCTTTGAGATGGAAATCCATGATTGTGTCCCTGCCAGTCTTCGGTGTTAGAATTTCGGAGGCTCCTCCCTCACAAATAAAGAATCCTTTTGAAGGGCTTGCTGACATTCCAATTCTGGACAATGTGTTGCTCCAAAATGACACTGGATTGGAAGGGCTTCAAAGTGCCTTAGATTTAAGCAAGTCACTTCCTACAAGTGTGGCCAACATATCCGGTTAGTTAGGGGGTTTAACACATGCATACATACGCTTTACGGCACTACACGATTTCCAATCATAAGTTATTCATTTCTGGAGATTATTGATTCTACTTTTCTTTCTATTTTATAGATACGATGACTAGGCGAGAATCTATGCTAGGAAGCTTTCGCTCCACACACCAGTCATCCAGTTCATACTATGAATCCTGTAAGAGGGAAGCTGATAGAGACCGCGAACGCGGTTATTCTAGTCAAGAACGTTATGAGAGGGAGAGGGATAGAGATAGAGAGTACAAACATCGATCCCAATCATGTTCTCTACCTCCTCGAGCTCCAACCCAACCCTCCAGTCACGGAAAACAACCATTAAAGCCTGCATGTAAAAAACCATCTTCTCAAGCTCCCAGGCCCAATTCACAACGCCGTAGAACTATGGCGAAACTAACACTGTCATTGAACAAGCCATTGCTGAGCCCACTGGGGAAGGGGCAATCAAAATTGCCCAGTTGAAAAAAGACTTCCTAAATATTTGTTTCAACGACTTCAACTTTCCTTCGCATTTAAAGAGAATCCTGGTCAAGGTAGAGCAAACTATGCATGATTACATCCATGATGTATATAGCCAATATTAGGAGTGGATGAAGACTATGGATAAAGTCTCAGTGATGGCCTTTGAGCAGGTAAAAACAATCGAGAAGTTAGAAACCCACATCGCTCAAAAGGACTGTATAATTCAAGTGCTCAATAATGAAGCCGAATCTTCCTGGAAATTGAAAATAGAGGCCACCAAGAAATCCAATGAGGCAAACAGTTCATGGAAAGGATGCGATAGATGCATTTTGCTTTGGTTGAGGAGATGGGCCACCAAAACACTACTGTTATGGCCGAAAGGGATGCCGTGGTGAAGGAACTTGAGGAGCTTAAAGCCAAATTCTTCGAAATCGTCAAAAATAGGACAGTGCAGATAGAGCAGCCCAGGAGGTGTGTGAACAAGCTGTGTTGCTCCGGGGTAAAAGGGATGCGGCAACACTTAAATTTCGGGAGGCTAAGCCCAAGGTTAAGGATGAAGTTAAGATGGTAGAGACCAGGTTAGAGACTGATATCGAAGACCTTCTGATCATATACAATGCCAATGTCCTGAAGCACATAAATCTAGCCTGGCTTGATAAAACACACTTGTATAACGCTTTGGGCCGATTGTTGTAGGATGAGAAAGCTGAACGACAAGCAGAATCAGTTGATGAGTTTGAGCTTGAGAGCGGGTGTTAAATGAAGATGATAGGAAAGTTCACTATGATATCACGATCGTATATGAAAAGGAGAAACTTGACACTCAGCACTCGAAAGCTAGAGAAGATTTTGGTATTGAGCACCATGATGTAAGTTATGAAACTCTTGCGCCAACTCAGTCTGAATCTACATCCGTGGTTACTCCTTCGTCCATTCCTGCTTATAATCCTGATCAATCATGGTTATCTCCAGTTTATGAGCACGTCTCTGGAGCTGCTCCGCCATGCACGAGCCAAACCGAGGAAGGTATTCTAAACATTCCTTGTGTTCACCCAAAGCTGGAAATGTTGATTGAATTAATCGCTAACTCTTTTTATTTGTCTGTATTCGGTGATAGGAGCTTCATCTGCCATGCCTATTGTAACCAAAAAGTAACATCATGAGCATGAGGCTATCATAGCGAACGCGACCACGACAACGGTTACTGCACCTATGGATGGAGTATAAGGGAGCACACTTTCTTTCGATGAATAGATGATGGAGGAACTTCTCAGTCATCACAGTGACCCCTTTGCTAATATGTCACTTTTCATGAGTGGAAGCGCACCTGTGACTAGCTCCTCAGTCCAAACTAGCTCAGACAATTCATAAAGAGGAGATAATAGCCAAAATCAGTGCCGAGATGGAAGTAGCTACGCGGGCTAGTAGCTTTGGAGGTGGAATGGCGGGCCCTGGTCCAGTCCCTTTGCGGATGATCTCCCCGGAGGAATGGTCATTGATACAAGTGTGCCTCCTCCACCTGCTAACATTGATCCTATCCCTCTGACTCCACATTCAGGAAGCATTCCTATCTACATGGGTTTGGAGGAGGAAGTTAACATAGTGCCCCTGACTGGAGATTAGCAGCCAAAAGGCAAGCGGTCGAAGAGGAAACCAAGCAGCGAATCCAGTGGGTCAACGCCGAAGAAGAAGCCGAGAAAAATGAAAGAATATACATGTCTTTTCGGCTCATTTTTGGGAGATAGATAGGAATCTACTTTGGGTTTCTTTTTGCACGCCGTGTATAGATGCGGATTTTGGCCCTGCTAGTAGGAATTTTGGTATAGTTTTGTACTTATCCTTTTTCTTCCAAAGTATAATTGAAATAAAATTTCTTTTTGTCTCTGGCTCGGTTTGTGTTTATCAGTTAAAGTGCTTCAGCGCTCGAACTTCTATTCAATACACTTGTGGAGTTATAGCTTTAAATCGGACTCTGTTTTAGTTGCTAAGTTCTGGAGTTATGGTTTCGGGTCATGATCGAGCGCTAAGTCGAATTCCGATATTGCACTGTCTCAATCAGTGGCTGGCAGTTAAGTTCTACCCCCAATTCCGAGGATAAGTTGAAAAGATTGGTTAACAATCGTTGATTGTCTTTAATATATCGAGCTTAACTTCGTTGAACAAGAATTGAACCAAGACGAGTTCAGGTGGTCAAATCATGCTTGCTCGTCTATTGGTGATCGCATCCACACTTAGGGGATTACATTTGTAGATCGGTGATCTGTCATACCCGCATAAGGTTTTAAGATACATCCGTGCTCCGAGAACTTAAATTATTTTATGGGCGGCCATTCACACCCGTTTGATATTCAGAACTTCATTCGCATTCTATGGAATTAGATTGATTCTTTGGGTGGTCAGTCATACCCGACTTGCATTTATACTCCAATCCTCACTCTGGGGATTTAGAGTTTGTCAATGTTTATACTCCAGTTCACACTTTGAAAATTCAAAGTTATTTAATGTTTATACTCCGATTCACACTCTGGAAATCCGAAGTTAGTTGATGGGTGGTCAATCACATCTACTTGGCATTTATGTTTACACTCCAGTTCGCAATACAGGAATCTAGAGTTGGCTAACAGATGGTCAGTCTCATCTGTCTAGGCTTTAGGATTTCGTTTGCACTCTGGGAACGACAAATCTATCAGGATCGTGGATGATCTGCTCAAATCCACCTTCAATTAACAAGCAAGGTCGTTAGATGGACGGAGCCATCCTCCTTAGAATTGGTTAAATACGGGCGAAGTTGTTAGGGGTCGAATCCACCCTCTTTAAAACCTCATTTATAGGTTCATACTCCAATTCACACTCTAGGAATTTGGAGTTAGTTAGGGGATTGTCTTGTATCAATCCTTTTTTTGGCTTCAGTGTGATGACTTGTCCCTAAGCTCAAGTTTCACTTAGTGCGTGACCGGTTGTATCATAGTCACTCCCTATTTGAATAAATCTTACCATATGGTGGAACTTAGCTCTCAGTGCATAGTGATGGTCGTATGACGCAATTCAAAAAATCACAGCTTTGGCTCAAAGAGATTGCATTTTATTGCTGATATAAGAAAATATGGCAATTCAGTTGCCTTATTACAAATTCAAATTTTGAAATGCATAAAAAAATTGCAAATGAAAAATAGCTTGAATAAATAAACAGAGCCTGTTATGTGTAGTAACGAAGCAAACTTTCGCTGTTCTAGGCTCTTGGCAGAATGAGACCGTCAACGATCGATAATTTGAATGTACCATCTCCAAGCTTTCGTTCAATGACCTACGGTCCTTCCCATGTTGGTTTCATATGTGAAGGAACCGGGTAAATTATCTTGAGGATGAGATTGCCGAGTTCGAAGGTTTAGGGTCGGACCTTAGCATTGTATATCCGAGCGAATCGAGTTCGAAATGCGACTGTCCTCAAATCAGCCTCTTCACGCTTCTCATCCAATAAATCCAAAGAATCAGCAAGTAGTATAGCATTCATTTTTGGATCATAATAAGTCACACGATTAGAAGGTACTTCCATCTTGACTGGAATAATGGCACCAGAACTGTAAGAAAGAGAGAATGGGGTGTGGCCGGTCGCAGATTTGTGGGTTGTCCGGTAAGCCCATAAAGCCATTGGGAGTTCGTCGACCCATTTGCCTCCGGCCTTTTCTAGTCGTTTCTTTAGAATAGACTTTATCACTTTGTTAACAGCTTTAACCTGTTCACTTTCTTGAGGGTGTGCAACTGCGGAGAACTTCTTTTAGATATGGAACCGTTGATAGAAATTCTTGAATTCAAAACTGTCGAATTGGACTTCATTGTCTGTGACGATGGTATGTGGGAGACCAAATCGGTAGATAATGTTGCGTACTACAAAGTTGATCACTTTTTCTATCATGATTGTAGCAAGGGGTTCAACTTCCACCTAGTTGGTAAAGTAATCAACTACGACGATGGCGTACTTCGCAACAACTTTGGCTAGAGGTAGAGAACCAATAATGACAATTACCCATACTGCAAACGGCCATGGACTGACTATCTGAGTTATTTCGGTAGGTGTGACTCTAGGAATCCAAGCATGTTTTTGACATCTGTCAATTTTTTTTGGCATAGTCCGATGCATCGCGGTTTCCAGTCGGCCGATAGTATCCATATTAGAGCACTTTCTTTGTAAGAGCTTGCCTCCCGGTGTGACCGACGCATTCTCCTTCATGCATATCATGAAATACTCGCTTGATTTCATCATGAGCGATACACCAAAGTAAAGGAATAGAGTACCCTCTTCTATACATGGCTCCATTCTGGATAGTGAACCGCGAACCTTTTCGAAGAACCTGTCTCTTTTCATTCCTGCGCTCCGGTTGGGTCCCAAGCTCGAGATAGTTTCTGAATGGAGTCATCCGTGACTCCTTATCGGGAATGACCCCAAGTACCCAATCTGTTTCCTTTTGATCGATGCTCGAGGAAGATAATTTTTCCATGGAAACGATTCCTACTTGCTGTGCTTCACCTGTACTGGCTAACTTTGCTAACGAATCAACTTTCTGATTGCGTTCTCGAGGTATGCAATAGATGGCATAATAATCGAACTAATTTAATGTCTCCTAAATCCGAGCAAGGTAAGCACCTAGCCTTCGGTCTTTAGCCTGGTACTGCCCCTAAACCTGACATACGACCAACTGCGAATCACAATAAATCTCGACAGCAATAATTCTTAAATCTTTGGTAAATCTCAATCTAGTTAGTAGAGCTTTGTATTTGGCATCGTTGTTGATCGCACGAAAATCTAACTTTAAAGCATAGCATATAGATCGGACTTCAGGAGTTTCTAGTACAACTCCAGCACCTGAGCAACGGTCATTTGATGCACCATCAGTATGGAGCTTCCATATATACTTGGAAGATTCAATGGTTTTGGGAAAGTCCTCCGGGATAATGAATTCAGCGATGAAGTCTGCCAGGACTTGTCCTTGGATAGCTCACCTTGGAGTGTAAGTAATGTCAAACTGACTTAGCTCGATATTCCACTTAAGCAACCTACCAGACATCTCAGGCTGCGTAAGGACTTGTAATGGTTGGTCGCTGTAAATGGTGATAGGATGAGCCTTGAAATATGGACGGATCTTCCTTGTGGCAATGATAAGACAATAAGCCAACTTCTCTAATTTCGGATAATTTCTCTCTTCTCTCATTGGTTGTTTACTAATATAATAGACCAGCCATTGTATCTGGTCTTCCTTCCGAAGTAGGGCTGCACTGATTGTGTTCTCTGACACCGCCAAGTAAATGTATAATCTCTCATGATCAATGGGCTTTGACAGAATAGGTGGTGTGGACTGGTGTTGAATCAGTGCTCAGAATGCACCCTCACATTCTGTAGTCCATTCAATGTTTCGCTTCCCTTTTCTAATCAGATCGAAGAAGGGAATGCATTTGTCAGTGGATTTTGAGATGAACCTGCTCAGTGCTACTACTTTCCCGTTGAGGCTCTAGACTTGCCTTATAGTTCTTAGAGTCTCGAGATTTCTGATTGCCTGGATCTTTTCGAGATTGGCTTTGATTCCTCGAGCGTTGATGATAAACCAAAGAATTTTCTGGATGCGATCCCAAAGTAACATTTCAACATGTTGAGTTTTATTCTATATTCTCGAAGGATGTTGAACATCGATTCCAAGACTCTGATATGGAGAATTGCGACTTTACGAGCATGTCGTCTATATATAATTCCATGGTTTTTCTGATATGGTTAGCGAATATTCGGTTAACTAATAGTTGGTAAGTTGCGCTGGCGTTCACGAGTCCGAATGGCATGACTTTGTAGCAAGTAAAGTCAAGATCGGTTACAAAGATGGTATGCTCTTGGTCAGCCAAGTGCTTGTTTTTTTATTGTTGCTAGAGTATGCATCCATGAAGGATAAGAGTTCATGCCCAGCTGTCGAGTCTACGAGCTGATCAATTCGGGGGAGCGGAAAATTGTCTTTAGGCAAGCATTATTCAAGTCTGAGTAATCAATGCGTGTTCTCCATTTCCCGTTTGGCTTTAGGATAAGTACAGGATTTGACACCCATTTTGGATATAATGCATCTCGGATAAAACCGTTCATCTTGATTTTCTACCTCTTGCTTAAGGGCGGTAGATATCTCTGTATCCATACCACGCATTTTTTGCTAGACCGGGACATGCCGCGGGTCAATGTTCAATGTGTGTCCCGTAATGTCCGGGGAGATTCCACACCTATCAGAACGTGTCCAAGCAAACACGTTTGAGTTTGCCCAGAGAAATTCAACCAATTCCTCTTGCATCTATTGGCTTAGCTGAGATCCGATCTTTATCACTTTAGAATCGTAATTATCGTCGATAAGAACATCGATCGTCATCTTGGTCGGGGAAACTTGACTGTCTTAACTTTCGTCTTCACTTTTGGTATCTCTCAGATCAAGATCCCTTAGGAATAGGTTGGAGTGCCCGGGCTTACGCCCGGGCGTTAGCTGTCAATTCTCAACAAATGGACGCAGAGAGATTCCTCTACGCCCTTTCCTTTTTCTTTTCACTATGCCTCTCGCAGCTCAGCAACATAACATGCTTGTCCAACAGCCAGGTCTCCCTGAACAACTCTAACTCCATTATAGGTAGGGAATTTTAAAGTCAAACACCAAGGAGAAATGGCAGCCATAAATTCAGCTAGGGCCGGTCGGCCCAAGAAAGCAATGTATAGCGAGTCTATGTACAATACACAAACTGTAATATCCAGACTCTCCGACATTCTCTAATTACCAACTCCACTGGTAGTTCCACTACTCCAATGGGTATAGTTGCGCTTCCATTGAAGCCATGAATATGAGACTGACAAGGCTTCAAGTCTTTCATTTCTATTTTTATTTGGTCATAGACTCGCTTGAACAGTATATTCACAGAAATTCCATTGTCCAACAAGATCCTCTTCATCAAAGCAGGACCTACCTGAGCTAAAACGACAAGTGGATCAATAGTTGGGGCTTTGACCCTGTCAGTATCCATGTCTCAAAATACGTTGTCGTCTATCATCATCTTCTATTGCTTGGCCGGAGCCTCGTCTACCAAACTACTACAACATTCGAAGCTTGCATGCCTAATGGAATTGGCATACAAATCCATTTCCTTCTAGCTTTGATCTGCTGGACGAGGACCACCACTAACCGTAATTATGACCAACCTACCGCTGCTACGAGCGGGTTCCTCCTGTCTCGCCTGATTTTCTATATGATTCTTATTTGATGGGTCTGCACCTCCTGACTGCGACACACATACAACCTGTTCTAACTTCCTCTCATGTATCAACTTCTTGGTGAGATCCTGCAAATGATGGCGCTCTTTTGTGTTATGGCCATAGCTATCATGAACTCTGCATAACTTCCCCATTTGGATCTATTTTTCTGATGACTGTTTCAGAGAAGGTTTCTTCTACTGAATAGTATTGTAGGTCTATAAATACATATTCTCCAATGACGTATTTAGAGGAGTATAATTATCAAACATAGGAGCCCTACGTCGTGGTTCACGATTCTGATCATGTTTTCTGTTTTGATTTCCATCGACTTTCTGTTGATTCAGTTTATTCACATGTTCAGATTTACCTTTTCGGGACTCTCCTTGGTTTGTTTAACAGCAACATTGCTCTGGATTTCTTCCACACTCGGTCCTACATCATCCTTCTTCCTATGCTGTTTTGCATCCTCCCTTCTTAAGAACTGGGCTGCCTTGGAATAGAAACGGTCCAATGACGTAGGAGGTTTTCCGCCAACCAGTTGCCGAACTCAAAGTCGAGATCGATCACTTTAGATAATGCCATCAAAATTAAATTATCATTGGGATTACTAACCTCGACGCATGCAGTGTGAAACCTCTTTAGATAGTGTCTAACTGTCTCTCCAAGAGCTTGAGTGACATTAGATAAAGTATTAACATCCTTCGGCCTTGTGACATGCATGCGGAACTACTCAACAAACTTTGTTGCCAACTTTTCAAAACATGAGATAGATCGAGGTGGTAAACTGGTAAATCACGTACTTGCTATGCCCCCTAGAGAGATCGAGAGACTTTGACACTTAACTGCATCATCGGCTCGTGCAGCATTCATCAACCATTCGTACTTTAAGATATGCTGATTAGGATCAGAGTTTCCTTCATAACCAGGTAGAGCTGGCATCCTGAATCACCAAGGTGGCTCAGTGTAGAGTATATCATCAGTGAAAGGGGTATGACTTTGGGAGGTTCCCCGGTCATCAATGGTGAGACCCTGACTTTCATGGATCATTTGATGGATCATCATCGGCATGTCCAGCATCTGCATGTACTGGACCTACTGGACCAAGGTGTGGTCGGGTTCCACAATACGAAGATGGGTCGGTCGCGATTGATGGTCCATGTCTTGCCTTCTTGATTCTAGGTTCTTGGGGACATATGGTTCAGGAGTGTACTCATGTTGACGACTGTTCGGATCTGTTCGGTTTTGGGCATCAACTCCCAAATCAATGGCAGTGGTGGCAGTGCAATCATCAGTAGTATGATAAGGAAAAGTACCTACTTGGGAAGAAGGTCCAGTCTGACGGCTAGTTGAAGTGCCAGCCCTTGGTTGTCCAAGACTCAAGGTGCGTTGCTATCTAGTAGCTTGTGTTTAGCTTCCGTCCAGTCATGGGTGCGTGGATCTATGATGGTAGTTAAAAGAGGCTGAACTCTCGGTGGATGAAAAGGAAGCCCGATCCCTTCTGGATCACCTTCGTCTTTGACGATTCAGTTGGTTGGTCAATTCCGTGTTGGCACGAAGTTGCTAAGTAAGTTGCTGGCGGCTTTATGTCAGCTCTTGCATTAGCAATTGAAATTCTTCCCTACTAACGGGGCCTTGCGGATCTGATGGTCTGGCAGCATTCTAATCAGTTGATGGCAGTTGTATGAGGTTCTGTCTATCCCGTCCTTCTAGATCTACAGATGTTGAAGTATCCGTAGTGTTAACCATGATGGATAGCGAAGCTCTTTCCTAGTGTTGATGTAAATCCAAATAGGATGGAAGAACTTTAAATTTGATATCTAGATCTCCTTCTTAGATTTACGCAATCCGGTATGATAGTAGATCCAACAAGCAAGAGAAAAACTAGGATCTCTCAATGAAAGCACCAAAGTGTTTGTACCAAAATTGAGCACAACACTCTTCGGATGTGTTTGAAGAGATAAAATGAAGAATTTTAATGGAAAAATAGGAAGATCTAACAAACACACCAATTAATAAACAAGTAAACGCACTGAAACATGCAGATTTAGAGTGGTTCGGCATATTGCCTACGTCCACTATGAAATGGTTGACTTTTATTAACTTTTTCTTGCTGATTACAATGAGTTACAACAGTAGAATTATAGCACAACAGTGATTTCGGTAGAGTCTGGATGTAGAAGAGCCAAAAAGTCCTTTTTTAGTAAGTCGTGGGCTGCTATTTATAGGTGTAGACTGCAAATATCGTGCTCAGGTCTCAGAAGACCTCTTCTATCACGTGGGGGGTCCATGTGATCGATCCTTGACCGTTTGGAGTCGATCCTTGATCGATATGAACATAATTCGTATCGATCAGGATTTAGTCCAATAGAGTCGAGATCGATCAAAAACATTCCTGAAGATGTATGCATGCTCCTGTGAAAATTTGGTGGCATTTGGACTTGTAAATTTTGAGTTATGATCGATGCAAGTTCAGATTTCTAAAACACCGCTACCTTTGTATCGATACTATTCATATTGATTGCTTCGTATCGATGGTTCTACACGTGGCGTTAGTTGACGAGGCGCTAACCTTTAAGATCGATCCACTTTTTATGCCGAGTAACCGGGTCTTCCACTTGACCGTGCTTTCTTCGTATCGATCTTATGTATTTCACTTCGTATCATTTCCGTTACGCTCCACTACGTATTGATGTGCTGTGCTCCACTTTGTATTGATGCCTTGTGCTCCACTTCGTATCAATCATCGAGTATTTGGTTTTGTATCAGTGGGAGGTGTTGATTTCGTATCGATCTGTGGCTAATCGATATGAAGCATGCTTGAAACTAGATCGATACAAAATTGACAACCGTGACACTGTTGATGGATACGAAATGGGTGGTTGTGAACGGATATGAAGTGGATCAATTCCGATGGATACGAAGGAAGCCGCTATTGATGGATTCGAATGAAACCGATGTGAATAGGATTGACCAGTGGATACGAACGAGTTTATTTTCTTGGCTTGCATCGATCATATCTTGAGCATATAAACTTGAATTGACTTGAAATTTAAAACGTTGGCTTCCATGACTTTGCTTGTCATGTCATATCAATTGTATCTTGATCCGGAATCGGGCAAAATTTACGGATATCCATAGCAAACCTATGTACAACTGTTTTCTAGGATGAACTATCTTTGATTTCTAGTCAACTTCTTAGTGTCACGGTCTTGCCAAAAGGCGGGATATCTAGAATTATGAACAGAAAGGGGTTTTTCGTTCCCCTGCTCCGACGTATTGCTCATGATGAAATAAAATGAGTCTTAGAGGAAATTCACGAAGGGGAGTGTGGAGATCACACCAGAGGGACAAATCTTGCAAAGAAAATATTCTATTACCAGTATTACTGGTCGATCGTTAATCGAGATTCTTCCAAGCATGTAAGGTGACGTGACAAATGTAAGATATATGAAAAAGTTCCAAGAGCTCCACCGATAGAAATTAAACAAATGGTCAGCCGATGGCCATTTTCCATGTGGAGTATAGATATTATGGTTCTCTACTGATCTCTAAAGGTGGCGCAAAGTACACTGTTGTCGCAGATGATTACTTCACTAAATAGGAGAAGTAGAACCTTTAGCCATGATCACCTCCAAGAAAGTAATCAACTTCATTGTTCGGAACATCATTTGCGTTTTGGTCTTCCATGAACTATTGTAACAGACAATGAGACTCAATTCCATAGTACTAAATTCAAAGACTTCTACCATCGGCATCATATTGAAAAGAGATTTGCGACAGTTGCTAACCCTCAAGCGAATGGGAAAGTTAAAGCTATGAACAAAATCATAAAATACATACTGAAGAAGCTTTTGGAAAAGGATATAGGCAAGTTGGCGGATGAACTCCCAACGGCACTATAGCTTATAAGACCACCCACAAGTCCGTGACTGGCCTTACTCCATTCGCTCTCGCTTATGGTTCCGAAGCAGTTATTCTCGTTGAGCTTGAAGTTCCTTTCCATTGAGTGACTTGCTACGATCTAAAAATTAATAAAGATGCCCTATTAGAATCTCTAGACTTTATAGATAAGAAGGGCGTGGAAGCTGATCTGAGAGAAACTGAACACCGACACCGAGTCGCTTGATACTACAACATTAAGGTCCAACCTAGAACCTTTGAAATTGGCGATATTTCCTTTAAAAGTGTTTTCCTACCCCATTTCACATGAATCCAACCAGGGAAGAACCGTATGTCATTGAGAAAAGGTTTAGAGAGGGAACTTTCAAGCTAGAGATTGTTGATGGCATCACACTCCCAAGGACATGGAATATAAAACATATACGATGTTATTTCACTTAGTTTATTTTCTTTCCATTCAGTTGTATTTACTATTAGAATCTTCTTTAGCATTTCACTTTCCAGATATATATGTAATAAGACAAATTATGCCATTTCTTTCCGTTTAGAAAATAAAGTTTTGAACTTCCTTCACATCTATGTTTGTTACAACATTACATGTTAGTTACATTACACAACTGACTAATGGTAACATGTCCAATCAGGTTCCCAGAGTTTGAAGCTAGCCGATTACGTTTGTTCCTAGATAAACTAAACAAAATGCACATGGCCCGGCCATCCATTTGATAATTCTTGTCCATAATCCCATGGACGGGATACGTAACGCTGAATGGATGAGTCTCGACATATGATAACCAAATTAATCCCACTGAGCGATGGGACCGTCATAAATTAAAAGCGATTTTGATACGACTGATCGCTCGCTAAAATTAAGCCCCCAAACCTCGGAGGTAAATCGATCAATTAATAATAGTACGATTCGAATATTCTTTGAGCTAACTATAAGTCCCTGAAGTATAGACTGGAGTATAAACATAAATTAGGTGTGAATCAACCACCCACGAACTAATTCTAAGTCCCTGGAGTGCGAAATGGTGTATAAACAAAATTCGAGTGCAAATCAACCAAATGCAAACTATAACGACCAGCAAATCTATACAATTCAAGATGACAATAAACGACACATGTCCAACTTAAATTGAACGAAAAGACAGATAGTTATGGGAAAGAAAGAAGAAGAAAAGAGAAGAAGAAGAGAAAGAAAATAATACAAGTACAGAATCTCACAATCGCAGTGGAGCAACATATAATATAAAATCAATAATCTTTACAGAGGAGAAACTATTATATACTTACATCCATCAGAGTACAACAATAATCATAATCATCAGCCTGGACATTTATAATAACCCGTCCTCAAAATTGTAGATGATTTTAGCAACAAGCAGCCGAAAATAAACATATACGTGAATGCGACTTGAAGACCTCCAACTCGTCTCCTGAGCTCCAATGCATTCAAAGAAATCTGTATATATGCTTGGTATGACCCAAGCATTATACTAAAATTACACTCAAGTCAGTCTGGTAAACCAGCATGAGAAAACACACACAACTAAATTTAAAGTTATAAAAAAAGTTTCAAAAAAAGTTTCTTGTAAGATGACGCCGCACATAAATACAGACGGGTTTTTACCTTACGATAACCAAACCATTTCATATGAAATTCTCTGATACTATAATAATGTCTAGAAACAAATACTTATTAATCATAGCCAAAATTATTGCATTAATTAAATTCGAGCGTAATAGGTATATACAACTAAAACCGTAAGGACTCGTATTGGAAAATGGATTCCATACAATGATTGGGCTATCAGGGTACCGCCCATCACAGTGCATATGTAGATAAAATAACATCGAGGACCTCGCTTGGATCCCCTACCAACACAAGACCGGCCTACCCCTTAATGGTTAGTACCAAATATGACCACCCCGTTTTTGGGCTCTGAAGCATGCAAGGAAATTTTGAGTCATGGATACTTTCAGAAGCAGATGAATAATCATCTGCTAGCCAAGGAAAGAATAATAGAATAGATAGCCTAACTATCCGTTCAGTTCACTTGCTACTTCATAATCTCACCCGTCTACGCGCATCAACGGATCTAGATCGACTGGCTCACTTTCATTTAAGTGAAGTTCCGTAATGAAACGGCTTTTCGTGTTGATTGACTTTTGATTTATTCATGGAATGATAGATAATAGCGACCCTAAATAGGGATGATCATACCCTACATGGAAGATGTGACGACCCGGAATTTTAAGCAATATCAATTTAATAATTTTTGATAATAATTAAATTTATTTGATCATTTTACATTATAAATTGACAAGTTAAAATTATTTTAAAGGCTAATAATAATAATTTGCTAATATCTATCAACAATTTTCCTAACAGTATAAATTGGTAGGTTTAATTCTTCCGAAAAATTAATAATTTTTTAATTTGTAAATATTTATTTTGGCAATTTAATATTGGTAAGATTTATTTTTCTGAGGCTAATCAGAATATTTTCTACTTATAATATATATATATATATATATATATATATATATATATTGATATATCTTGTAAATAGGAAGTTTTTAAGTAATAAAAGCTATCTACTCAAATTATAATATATATGAATATCTATATTATGATTTGAAATTTGTTTTAGGATTTAATACAGTAATCATCAAATATAATGTTAAAATGTTTTTCTATTTGAAAAGTGTATATATATTTGTGTGTGTATATATATTTGAAATAGGAATTTTATTAATTTGAATTTAATAAGTATTTGCAAACTTTAATAAATATATAATTTGAAATTTGAAATGTTAATTTGATTTAATGTTTTTGAAATAATATTTGAGATTTAAATTTCTATAACAAAGTTAATTTTTTATCTAATATAGACACATATATTTTTGTACTTAAGTTTTGAATAAGATTTAAATTTAAAAAGTTCATACGTTTTATCATTCTTTCATTTTAATTTTATCATAAGATAGATTGTTCTAAAATTTTACATGGAAAGTTAAAATAAAATTTCCAAATCTATAAACATATGTTATATTAAATTTTATCTAAAATATAAGTTATTTATAAAGGCCTATATGAATTTGCTTTTGAAATATTTATTAAAGTCTAAAGTTTATTTTTATAAGATAAAAACATTTTATAATTATATAAATATTACATAAATACATTGTATATAGCTTAAATAAATTATTATAAAGAAAATTACATTTAATTTTTTTTAAAACATTAGAAAATAACATTTGTAAGTATTAAATAACACACAATAACACTTGTAAAACATTTAGTATACATATTAAGACACTTGCTAATCATATGCATAAGTGTAAGATCCTTAAATCATTAAAATGACCAATGTCATCTTTTAATAAAATAAAATTTAAAATGTAAGTGTAAAATTTAAAGAAGAAATTAATCTTCAGCAAACTTATTCTCTTCTTCCAGCAAAAATGCAAATAAAAAATAAAAAAAGTTCAAATCTGAAGAAAAAAAAGAAAGAAAATCTGTAAAATTCTAGAATTCAATCTGAAAACAAGAAGTTAAAAAGCAAATTCAAATCAGAGGATATGCAGGAAAATTTCAATGCAAAATTTTCAAGTTCAATCAATCCGGCAAGGAAATTAATTTACCAACATGCAAATCGATTCAAGAACATGCAGTGAATTTCTGAAGCCCGAAAACAGTTTCTAACCCTTTGCTTCAAAGGTGAGTAAATAAATCTTTTAAAAACAGTTTTAAACGTTTGATTCAACTTGATCTTATGATTGAATAAAATCGTGATATCTGAATTTACTTGAAGTATATGAATGCATGTTTGGAATTGTATATATGAATTGCCTGTACAGTTTAAAAAAATGAGTCACTGTGTTTATAAAAACAGTTGCAATCTCATGGTAAATTCACTAACTTGATTTTGATATCGAGTTGGACCTGAATTTGTAAAGAAAAGATGATTGTAATCAAATCATATAACATCTAAAAATAGTTATAGGGTGTTAAATTAAATAATTAGCTCAAAATTTTAATATTTACAGTAAAATTATAAATTGGGTCAAAAGTTTTTGAATGCAAACTTGAGTTTTGACTTTATAATCATATTTGAAATAAGATATCATGATTTTAGAAGCTTGAATTTTGAATTTTAGTTGGGTAACTTGTGTGAATTTGGGTTTTTACTGTTTTGGGTGAATTGTTTGATTTACGTCAAACCACGGTGAGATGGTCGACTACATTTATCATGGAGGTTGAGTGAGGGTAGAAGATCATCAGTAAAATACTTGTGTATTTTATTGATGAACAAGATGGTCGAATTTGTTCGAGATAGGGTTTAACTTCCTGTTATTGACTTTGTTGATCATTTGGGTTTCACGGCATCGTGAGGTAACCGGGAACGATCGCGTAGGGTTCTGGAGGTGCTGGGGAGTGAGGTGGAGCTTCGAGGAGGATCGCGTGGATTATTGATTCAGGGACCATCGGCGGTGGTCGAAGTTTGATGGTGTATGGTTTCGAACAGTTTGGGTTGGAGGGATTAATTTCGATCCTCGATCGAAATAAATTTTCTGGGTTGTGCGTTGTGTCATAGGGGTCGAAGACGACCTGGGGAATGTCGGCGTGAAGTTCGCCGTTGACCATCGGCGACGTGCACGTTTACGTGCACGATCTCGTGTCACTGTTGGGTTTTGGGAAGAGAAGGGGGGAAACTCGAAGATGACATCGGGTAAGTGATGACTTCGCTCGAAGCAGGCATAGGGTAGGGGAAGACTCGGGGTAAACGTGGGTTTTGCTCGGGTTTGTGTAGTGGATAGCTCGGGTTTAGATTGAGATGGGTTTTGTTATTTAACTGTTATGCTTTTAAAAGCTTTGAACAAAGACAATATGAGTTTTGTAGAAAATTCAAGTTTTAAAACCAAAAGTTAAACAAGTTCATTTTTAAAACTAAATTTGTTTCAAGCTAAAATTTTAAACAAGTTTATATATTTTAAAATATGAAAGTTTTAAAATAAAATAAGTGGATTTTGAAATAAAGTTCGTATTAAATTTGATTAAATAACTTTTGAAAGGTTTTAAAGGTTTAAAAGTTCAATTTAAAATGTGTTTAATTATAAATTGATTTCTAAAATGTTATATTTTATTTAAATAAAGTTCAATGATTAAGAATTTGATAATCAATTATAATAAAGATTTAACTTATGTAAATTATAATTTTGTTTTATTTAAGGATAAATAATTGTAAGAATAATTGAGATAACTCAATTATTATTAATAATCAAGTGTTATTGGTTAATGACTTAATTAAGATGGTGTTTTCTTAATTAAGAATTTTCATAATATAAGAATTTAAGATTCATTTAATTAAATTTAAATGTTAAGTAATTAATTAAGTAATTAATTAGTGATTAATTTTAAAAGACAATCACTTTAGAGTCAATTAAGTATAATTACTGGGTAAAATAATTAAATGATTAATTACAGGAGGTAATTAAGTAAGAAATAATTACTTTATTTATTTAACCAAAATTGGTCACAACACTCTTCAGGAGTCTTTGAAGAGATAACAATGAAGAATATAAATTGAAAATGAGGATTATCTAACAAAAACTCCAAATAATAGTAAAGTAAATGCGCAGACAAAAGATTTACAGTGGTTCGGCGTGTTGCCTACGTCCACTGTGAAGTTTTTTGCAGTTTTATTGATTCTCTTTCAATGATTACAAGTTGTTACAGCAATCAACAGCAAGTTACAACTGGAAATTCGAAATTGACAGCAAGATTATGGTGTAAGATGATGGAGATCTCAATCCGGCAGAGTCTGGGCGCTTGAGAGTCAAAAGATCCTTTTTCTATAAGCTCTGGGCTCTATTTATAGGCGTAGGAGGTTGAGACTTCGCTCAAATCTTGGGAGACTTTTTCTGGCATGTGAGTGGGCCCAGGCAACCAACCTCAGGAAGTTTCGACTTGATTGGCGATCGATACGAAGTCATTTCGTATCGATCAAGATGGCGTCCAATTGAGCCAAAATTTGGTGGGGACATTCCTCAGCGTGTGTGCAATCTCCAGTTAAAATTTCATGGCATTTGGAGCAGTGGATCATGATATATCGTCGATACGAAATGATGTTCTTCGGTTGCTATTTGGTTCGAATCGATTCGTTTGAATCGATGTTGTCGTGCGCCTTCGTGATGACGTAGAGCGCAATCTTCGCCTCGATCCGGTCTTTGCTCCGAGTTGACCGTGTCGACTCCATATATCTCGGTGCGTTCGCATCGATTAATGACACGTCATCTATGTTCGTTGCCTTGATGGATTCGAATGAAGCCTCACCAATGGATTCGAACAAGGCTTCACTCATGGGTTCGAACGGCAGTCACTGATGGAGTCGAATAATCGAAGGTCGATGGATACGAACTAGCCTTTCTTTGATGGATACGAGCCATGTAGCTTCTCCATGGATACGAGGCCAATCAGTGCGAAGTTGAGCCTTCGATGGATATGAAGTAAGGTGATATGACGGATATGAATTGCAACTGCCTGATGGATACGAAGAGAGGATCCTATGATGGATGTAAAGCGGGCTTCTGCCAATGGATTCGAATGAGATCGATTCAAACCGAGGCACTTCGATGGATTCGAACTTGATCGATACGAACGGTGGCACTTCGATGGATACGAAGTTGCTGAAACTTGATCGATACGAACTGCTGATGGATTCGAACCGGAGTTTGATGATGGATATGAAACAACCAGCGGCAATGGATACGAACGCTGGGCCTTTTCCTCTAAATTGAATCGATCATAACTCGAGCATATGAACTCGGATTGACTAGAAATTTGAAATGCTGGCCTCTATGGCTTTGCTTGTCAAGTCCCATCAATTGTAGCCTGATCCGGGCTCGGACAAAATTCAGCGATATCCATAGTAAAGCAAAGTATAACCAATCTTTGAGACGAACTGTCCTTTGTTTTCGATCGATCTTTTGGTATCATGACTTTTCCAAAAAGCGAGATAACATTTGCCCCCCAAAGTGCATCTTGTGGAAACATGATGTGCTTTGAAAAGCTGCAATTTCTCTCTGAACAATCATTGCTCTCTTTCGTTGAGGGTTGTGCTCTGTATTGCTGTAACCTCGCGTTGATATAACTGATTGCTGTATAATAGTGATTGGCTGTTCGTTGTAATAATCGTAACGAGATGAGTATTCGACCCCTATAAATGTTTAAAATCGAATATTAGTCCGACATATATGCACATATGTTAAATTGACTCTCGTTAACGTTGTGTGTTCATGAGTCGTTGTCAATTAGTTTGTTATTGGATTTCGTATCGATTCTCTCCTGAACCGATTTGAAATTTGAGTTGAAGCAATGCTTGATGGTCGTTTTTGACTATCCTCTTGTATCGATCCTCTATTGAATCGATGTAAAAGGCTAAAAAGTAGTTTTTTGTATCGATGCGGGTCGAATTGATGGATACGAAATGATAGTTCGTATCGATGAGCTTGGATGGATACGAAACATTAGTTCGTATCAATGAGTTTGGATGGATATGAAATATCTGTTCGTATCGATGAGAAATGATGGATACGAAATTGCTGTTCGTATCAATAGGTTTTGATGGATACGAAATTTCTGTTCGTATCGATATGCAATGGATGGAGTTGCGAACTTGTTGATGCGAACAAGGGCTTTGAGCAGATGGAGTTCACAACCTTCAGCCGTCCTTGCTGCTTGCTTCGTATCGATGGTTCTACTATCCATTTCGAATCGATAGAGAGCCTTGGTCCGATGGATTCGAACAGGGCGTTTGATTCGACTTGCGGTTTGACCGGTTGCGACCGGTTAAGTGGACTGGGAGGCGAAACGACCCAGTTCCTTCTAGGCTTCATATAAATAGCTAGGACTTAGCCAATTTTCACTATTTTACTTTTACTGCTGCCTTTTGCTTTCATATCAATAGAAAGTCCAAGAGAAAGAACTGTTATAGCCTTCGAATCTGTTCAGTCCTTCAATCCTTCAAAATTAAACATTAAAATCAGGTAATTGATGGATAAAATCATGCTCAGAACGATGAAACTCGAAATCTCAGCCATCCTTCTTGCCTTTACGACCAGTTTTGATGAATTTAAGATATGGACGAGTGAGAGCAAGATTAGGGATGGAGCGCGGCCATGAAGTTGAGGCCTTTTTGGAGAAGAAGGAGTTGGGGAGGAGCGACTCGGACTTCGTTTTGTGTCAATCTGTAATAGGAGTTTTCGAATGGATCCAGATCATACGATTTTGTATCGATATGAATACGAGAGCGGCGATCGATGCGAAGCCAGTGTTCTCATATCGATGCGAAATGGCGTGCCCTCGATCGATACGAAACGTATCGTTTCGAACTGGATAGATACGAGACGTATCGAGTCGAACGTGATCGATACGAGACGTATCGAGTCGAACGTGATCGATACGATACGTATCAAGTCGAACCTGATCGATACGAAACGTATCGAATCGAACCTGATCGATATGAATGTATCGATTCGAACTCGGTCGATGACATATCTCTGACACGATACAAATTTGAACTGCAACGACCGATTCCAAGTTGAAATTAGACGAATTTAGAGAACTTTTGCGCATTAGAATACTTGACTCCGACGAGCTTCTGCCTTGCATGACTGAACACTGCATATTGGACTACCTTTCGAAGCTCGCCGATGGAACCGTAACTTAACAAAAATATAACGAACTTTAACTTGGATCGACTGCTTGCGTCTGGATGGCATGGTTGTGACGGTCAGCGATGACGGTCATTTCCGGTTTGATTCTCAGAGTTTTATCGTTCATACACTTCAGTTTATTCTGTAGAATTTGCTCATGTAATGCACAGCACTACACGACACATTCATGCACTTTACACCGGGGAATGCACGGGCTATTTAGCATCTAACGATGATTTCTCATGAGTTGGCTAGTTATGGAAACTTCAAGTTCACAGCCGCAAGAAACTCAGAGTTCTGTCCCTCCCGTGCTTGAAGTACCGGAGATTGAGAATGAAGTTATCGGTCCAGCTCCGGACGAGTTACCTAACGCATCCTTCATTAGTAACCCATCAGACTCTGTCCCATCCAATATTTTCGGAAGACATGCTAGGAAGAATATGTTTAGGGCATGGTTTGTCGATGGACGACATATTATTGCAGGGGCTAAATGATAGACCACACAATCCACCGGAAGGGTATACCGCATTCGATCGCCACGCATGCGCAGTTGGGACACTCCCTCCGTTTAACCAGTATATAAGAGAAGTATTGTCGTTTTTAAGGATCGTCCCATCTCAGCTGCATCCGAACGGATATGAATCACTCAATAGCTTGTTCATTGCATTTATGGAATATCTTTATCGACCGCCACTCTCGATTGAGATCAGATACTTGTTTAACTTCAAGAGTCGGGCCGATAGTCCATCTTTCACATTCTTGGAGGTGGTAAGAAATTGCCAAGTGATCACGGGGGCTTGGACTAGATTGAGCTACTTCAGGACGGAATGGTTTTATGTTAGGTGCCCCTTAGGGTTCGCTCGGCGATGGCTATTTAGACGTGAGTATTGCTATTTTTTCGGGTAGTTGATAAGACTGATGTATTTGAAGTTGAACTCACATCTCTTTTCCTTTTCAGCCGTAATTCAGCGACCCGAAGGCGAACGTTTCAAGGAGATAGTTCGAGTTTTTCAAGAAATCCCAAGTAAAGAGTGGAATAACGAGTCGCTATTGACAGATAGGAATTTTAGGATTCTTGGACTGATTGAACGAAGACAAAGCATAATGCTTGACGGGTGTCTTAAGAACTGCCTCGAAAGAATGAGTTAAACGAAGAAAGCCTAAAATTTTCATAATTGAGGAGGCTGACTCCGAAAGAACTCATACCGATGAAGAAACATTAGGCGAATCTGTGGATGTAGCCCAAGGTACCGAAGAACAAAGAAAAGGCAAGGCAGCTGTTGTTAAGCCACCTGAAAAGGGAAGATGGAAATCGGTCGTCACAGCCCGACCCGCCTCCGGAATTAGAATTTCGGAGATGTCTCCTCCGAGAACTGAGAATCTTTACGAAGGGCTCGCCGATCTTCCAATTCCGGACGATGTGTCTTTGCAGCATGATGCCGGATTAGACGAACTTTCAGAAGCCTTAGTTTTAAGCGAGTCTCTGCCCACTAGTGCGGTTGACACATCTGATTGGTCGGGGGGTTGCACCTACATTCACACTTCATGGTACTATATGGTTTCTAAGTCTAATACGTTCACTGTGAGAGATTACTAATTTCGTTTTATGTTTTTTGCTTCGCAGATACCATGTCTTGTAGAGGCTCGATGCTCGACAACCTTCGCAAAAAACGCAAGTCTTCTTCATGCTATGAATCATATAGGAGGGAAGGGATAGAGACTATGACCATGGGCGCTCAAGTCATGAGCGCTCTGATAAAGACAAAGATTACAGGCGTTGGTCTCGATCTCGTACGCCACCTCCTAGAGCTCCCGCACCGCCTCCGTTCATGTTTCGAGGCCTCCAGAAACTTCACGGCCCAAGCTGTCTTCCCAATCATCGAGGTCTGATACTCATCGCAGAACGGAGATCGCGGCCTCCTCGTTAACAGAACAGACATTGACAGAGCCTTCGGGGGAAGGAGCAGTTAGGCTTGCTTAGCTGAAGAAAGATTTTCTTGAAATTTGTTTTGACGGGTTCGTCTCCCCCCGCATCTAAAAAGGATACCGGCGACAGTTGCACCCATGATTCATGATTACCTATCAGATGTATTCTTCCAGTATCAGGAATGGTCTAAAACCGCAAAGAAAGTGTCAAAGGTGGCCTTTGACCGAGCGGCCACGATTGATAGGTTGGAGAAGGAACTTGATCAAAAGGACCGTATTATTCAGGCACTCGGCAGTGAGGCCGAGTCCTCTCGAAAGTCAGAGATTGAAGCTCTTAGAAAAGCCGATGAAGCTCAGGCAGCGATGGATAGGATGAAGCGTGAGCATTATGCTACGGTGGAGGATATGAGCCACCGAAACACCATCGTAACTGCCGAGCGGGATGCGGCCTTGAAAGAGCTAAACGAGCTCAAGGCCAAAGTTTCAGAGATTATGAAGGAGAGGGACGCCGCTAACGTTTCTGCACAGGAAGCGTGTGATCAGGCGGTATAATTTTGGAGAGAAAAAGATGCTACCTTGGAGAAGTTCCTTGAGATGGAAGCCGAAGTCGATGGGAAAGTTCGCCAACCAGAGATCAAGCTAGAGACAGAGATAGAAGAACTTCTCATTACTTATAATGCTAATGTGCTGAGACACAGAAATTTGACGTGGCTTGACGATTATCCGACTCATTTGTTTAATGCCTGGAATTTATTAGTCGAAGAAGAGAAAGTAGCACAGCCAGGCGAAGTTTTCGATGAGTTCGAGTTGGAGAACCGTATATTGGCTGATGATGAAAACAAGGTTTACCACGATTTCATGATCTCTCATGCTAGAGAGAGACTGGTACCCAACACTTGGAAGTTGGTGAGGGGTCTGGCATTGCGCACCCAGCTGCAAGTTCAGAGATGATTACTTCATCTGAGTCGGAGCCGACACCAGCGACTGAGCCGCAACTGGTCCCATGCTATGACCCTGAGCAGCCACACTTATCTCCCATAAGGGAGCATTCTTCTGAAGCTGTTCAGTCGGCTGCGAGTCAAGTTGAGGAAGGTACTCTACACAAGTCTACTGTGTGTCTGAACTAAAGCATTTATATTGAAGCGTTTTCTGATAACTTCTTTTCTTTCTTGTCCAGTGAGCGAAGTTACACCGACAGCGCCTCCTGCAGTCCAAGAGTCACATCAAGAACAAGAGGCCATTATTACTGAAGTGATCGCCATGACGATAGCTACGCCGACCGAGATGACACAGGGGGGTTCAATTACTTTCGACGAACAGATGATGAATGAACTCTTGAGCCAGCACAGTGACCCTTTTGTTGACATGCCATTTGTTCTTGGTGCATTCCCACCTGTTTCTATTGTATCGTCATAGTCCACCGCTGCCTATCGTGAATCTCGTGCTGCTCGTGAGGCTAAGATACTTGCTCAAATCGATGCAGAGATGGAAGCGGCCGCACACGGTGGTAATTCTAAAAGTGTTACGACGGCGGTCGGGCCCACTCCTCTTGCGATGATATCTTCTGAGGATGCGCTTGTCGGAACCAGTGTGCCCATTCCGCCCCCGATGGTAGACCCGACTCCTCCGACTCCTCCAGAAGAGAATATTCCTTTTAAGTTCAAGTTCGGAGGAGTATATCGATATCATGCCTTCGCCAGAAGAAGATCCGCCAAAGGGTACGGGGTCGAAGCGGAAGACTGTTAGTGGTTCCAGTGGTTCCGCGTTGAAGAGAAAACCGAAGAAGAAAAAATAGACGATCCCTTCTGGTGCATTTTTTGCAGTTAGGAAGGCACTTTTATTTTTATTTCATAGGCTATGTATAGATGCAGGTTTGGCCCCCTACTAGTAGGAATTTTTTAGAATAACTTGTACATGAATCTTCACGTACAGTTAGTTGAAATAAATTTTAGTTTCTTTGTTTCAATTCTCATTTCTTTTGTGCTTAAGTATTTGCAGTGTTCGGCTTTCAGTCTGATGTACTTGTGGTGTTTTTACCGTCAAGTCGAGTTTGTTTTATTTGCCAAGTCTGAAAATCTTGGTCACATGTTGTGATTGATGAATGAGTTGAACTTTGGACATTGTATTGCTTCGGTTAGTGATTAACACTTAAGCTTTTTTGCCCCTAGTTTCGGGGAACAACATTTGTATTTCGGTGGTCGATCGCACCGATTACGAATCTTGAGCACATGTCCACACTCTGGGGACTTAGGATAATCCGTGATCGATAATCTGGTTCGCGCTCTGGGAATTGAGACTTATCAATGTTTGTAATACAGTTCGCACTTCCAGGAACTTTGACTTGGTATTTGTGCTCCAATTCACACTCTGGGAATTTGGAGATAGCATGTATGTTTGGGTTCGCACTCCGGGAACCTGGAATTTTATACTCCAATTCACGCTCTGGGAATTTGGAGTTAGCATTGATGTTTTGGTTCGCGCTCCGGGAACCTGGAATTGATGTTTATACTCCAATTCACGCTCTAGGAATTTGGAGTTAGCATTAATGTTTCGGTCGCACTCCGGGAACATGGAATTGATGTTGATGCTCCAATTCGCACTCTGGGAATTTGGAGTCCGTTCACACTCTGGGAACGATTTATTTGATGTTTATAGTCCAATTCACACTCTGGGAATTTGGAGTCCGTTCACACTCTGGGAACGATTTATTTGATGTTTATACTCCAATTCACACTCTGGGAATTTTTTGGAGTCCATTCACACTCTGGGAACGATTTATTTGATGTTTATACTCCAATTCACA
This sequence comes from Allium cepa, assembly GCA_030765085.1. Taxonomy (NCBI): domain Eukaryota; kingdom Viridiplantae; phylum Streptophyta; class Magnoliopsida; order Asparagales; family Amaryllidaceae; genus Allium; species Allium cepa. Next base: position 505,551,537 of record CM060945.1, read on the forward strand.
CTCTGGGAATTTGGAGTCCGTTTACACTCTAGGAACGATTTATTTGATGTTTATACTCCAATTCACACTCTGGGAATTTGGAGTTAGTTGTAGGAATTTCGTGTGTCGATCCAGTTTAGCCTTTGATGTGATGGCTTGCCCTCGAGCTGAGGATTTACTTAGTGAGTGGCCGGTCGTATCACAGTCACTCGCTATTTGAATAAATTCCATTGTTTGATGGAACTTAGCTCTTCGTGTGTCGTGATTGTTGAATGTTGCATTCGGTGAACCACAGCTCGAGCTTGAAGAGAGTAATTTATTGCTGGAACGGAAAAACATGGCAAAGTCAGTGCCTTATTACAAATTCAAACTTCAGAATGTAAAGGAAATTGCAAAGTATTCGTAGATTGAATAGAGCCTGTCATGTGTAACAGTGATGATGATCCTCGTGGTTCCAGGCTCCTGACAAAGCGGATCCGCCACTGACGGCGTTTATCACCAATCTCACGCCGGGGCGGGTAGAGTCCTCATGTCTCGGTCGATTGGGTTCATTATTTTGATTTGATGGGCCCGCTTCTCCGGGCTGCGGCGCCCGTACAAACTATTCCGGCTTCCTTTCTCTAATCAATTTTTCAATGAGGTATTGTAAGTGACGACACCCATTTGTACTGTGCCCGTAGCTTTCATGAAACCTGCAAAATTTCCCCGTCTGGATTTGCCTCTCTGACGACGGTTTTGGAGCGGGTTTTTTGTATTGAATTGTATTACAGGTTTGTAAATACAAGTTCTTCGGTGATGTACTCAAAGGAGTATAACTGTCAAACACAGGACTTTTGCGCTGTAGGCCACGATTTTGATCTCATTTTCTATTTTGATTCAAATTCTCTCTTCGCTGAGTTCGTTTGTTTTGAAGGTTCAACTGAACTTTTCTAGAGCTCTTACCGGACTGTTTGATCGCGACATTGCTCTGGATCCCTTCCATGCTTGGCCCTGCATCATTCTGCTTCCTAGATTGTTTCGCATCTTCCCTTCTCAGGAATTGAGCCGCCTTGGCATGGAAACGATCCAATGATGCAGGTGGTTTTCCAGCCAACCAGTTGCCAAACTCAGAGTCGGGGTCAATCCCCTTAGTCAACACCATAAGGATGGAGTTATCGTTCGGACTGCTGATTTCCGCACATGCAGTATGAAATCTCTCTAAGTAGTGTCTGAGCGTCTATATAGGAGCCTAGGTGACGCTAGACAGATTGTTGACGTCTTTCGGTCTTGCAATGTGCATGCGGAATTGCTCAACAAATTTTATGGCCAACTGGTCAAAGGAGGGAATGGATCGAGGCGGCAGTCGAGTGAACCACATGGTAGCGATGCCCCCCAAGGATATGGGGAAACTACAACACTTCACCGCATCATCAGCTCTGGCAGCGCTCATCGACCATTCATATTTCAAAATATGTAGGTTGGGGTCGGAGTTTCCCTCGTACACAGGTAAAGTCGGCATCCTGAATCGCTGTGGGGGGTTCAGCAGTAAGAATACCGTCCGTAAAAGGAGCGTGACTTCGGGAAATTCCCCAATCGTCATTTTCGAGACCCTGGCTTTCACGGATCATCTGACGTATCATGGCCGGAAGATCCGGCATTTGTACGTTTTGTGCGGCTTGTGCCAGAGCGTGATTGAATCCCACATTCTGGAGTTGGACCGGATGCTGTCGACGGTCCAAATCTTTCCTTCTTGGCTCATAGTCCCCTGGGACATACGGTTCAGGGGTACGTCCATGCTGACGACTGTCTGGGTTTGACTAACTTGGGGCATCGACCCTTGGTTAATCCGCGGCATTCGTGGCGCGGTATTCTACGGTACAGTGAGGAATGGCACCTTCTTGGGAGGAGGGCCTGGTTTGGAAACTGGCTGATGGAACAACTCTCAGTTGTCCAACAGTCATTGCTGGTTGATTTCCAACATCTTATATGTGGCTCCCATCTAGCCGGGGTCGTGGAGATTGATTATGATAATCAAAAGAGGAGGAAATTTCGCTGGAGGAGCAAGAAGCATGGTCTCTCTTGGATTTCTTTCGCTTCTCTCTTGGATTTCTTTCGCTTCGGGCGATCCAGCTGGTTGATTAGCTCGGCGTTAGCGTGTAGCTGTTCTGTTAGCTGTTGCCGACTCTGGGTCAGCTCTTGGAGTAGCAACTAGAACTCCTGCCTAGTAACCGGACCTGATTGTTCTGAGTGTCCAGTGGCGTCTTGGTTAGAGGGAGGTAGTGGCGCAGGATTCTGTCTATCCTGTTCCTCTTGATTGATAGCGTTAGAGGTGGTCCTTGTGCTAACCATCTTGAAAGTTGAATTCCTTTCATTGACTTTATGCAAATCTGAATAGAAGGGAAGGAACTTGGATTTGTGATCTGGACCTCTCTCTTAGATTTATTCAATCCGGTATCGATGACAGATCCAAAGAGCAGGAGAAAATCTAGGCTCTCAGTGAAAGCGCCAAAGTGTTTTAACCAAAATTGATCACAACACTCTTCGGGAGTCTTTGAAGAGATAACAACGAAGAATATAAATTGAAAATGAGGATTATCTAACAAAAACTCCAAATAACAGTAAAGTAAATATGCAGACAAACGATTTATAGTGGTACGGCGTGTTGCCTACGTCCACTATGAAGTTTTTTGTAGTTTTATTGATTCTCTTTCAATGATTACAAGTTGTTATAGCAATCAATAGCAAGTTACAACTGGAAATTCGAAATTGACAGCAAGAATATGGTGAAGATGATGGAGATCTCAATCTGGCAGAGTCTGGGCGCTTGAGAATCGAAAGATCCTTTTTCTGTAGGCTCTGGGGCCTATTTATAGACGTAGGAGGCTGATACTTCGCTCAAATCTCGGGAGACTTTTTCTGGCATGTGAGTGGGCCCACGCGACCAACCTCAGGAAATTTCGACTTGATTGGCGATCGATATGAAGTCATTTCATATCGATAAAGATGACGTCCAATTGAACTGAAATTTGGTGGAGACATTCCTCAGTGTGTGTGCAATCTCCATTTAAAATTTCATGGCATTTGGAGCAGTGGATCATGAGATGTCGTCGATATGAAATGATGTTCTTCGGTTGCTGTTTGGTTCAAATCGATTCGTTCGAATCGATTGTTTCGAATCGATGTTGTCATGCGCCTTCGTGATGACGTGGAGAGCAACCTTCGCCTCGATCCGGTCTTTGCTCCGAGTTGACCGCGTTGACTCCATATATCTCGACGCGTTCGCATCGATGAATGACACGTCACCTAGATCCGTTGCCTTGATGGATTCGAATGAAGCCCCACCGATGGATTCGAATAAGGCTTCACTCATGGGTTCGAACGGCGGTCACTGATGGAGTCGAACAATCGAAGGTCGATGGATACGAACTAGCCTTTCTTTGATGGATAGGAGCCATGTAGCTTCTCCATTGATACGAGGCCAATCGGTGCGAAGTTGAGCCTTCGATGGATACGAAGTAAGATGATATGACAGATATGAATTGTAGCTGCCTGATGGATACGAAGAGAGGATCCTATGATGGATGCGAAGCAGGCTTTCTACCGATGGATTCGAATGAGACCGAGGCACTTCGAAGGATTCGAACTTGATCGATACGAACGGCGGCACTTCGATGGATACGAAGTTGCTGAAACTTGATTGATACGAACTGTTGATGGATTGAAACCGGAGAGTTTGATGATGGATACGAAACCAACAGCGGCAATGGATACGAACGCTGGGCCATTTCCTCTAAATTGAATAGATCATAACTCGAGCATATGAAGTCGGATTGACTAGAAATTTGAAATGTTGGCCTTTATAGCTTTGCTTGTCATGTCCCATCAATTGTAGCCTAATCCGGGCTCATACAAAATTTGTCGATATCCATAGTAAAGCAAAGTATGACCAATCTTTGAGACGAACTGTCCTTTGCTTTCGATCGATCTTTTGGTATCACGGTTTTGCCAAAAAGTGGGATAACATTTATAAAATAATTTAGTGAATGTGATTAAGAATTAATAACTTGAGTTATTAATTTAAGAATTAATTAATACAATTAATTAAAGGTTTTAATTATTTAATGAATGGTTAATTAATAAAGGATTAAGAGAATTTAATTAAGTGATTAATTACTTGTTAAAATAATTTATTAAGGAAGATATTTTAATTATAGAAGTAATCATTAATAAATGGAAATAATAAATAAATTGTTAATTAATAATTAAAGGATAATTAATTTATAATTAAGTTTTAATTACATATGTAATTAAAGGGTAATTAATCAAAGATGGTTAATTAAGAGTAGTTAATTAAATATGATTAATTAAAAATAATTAATCAAGTAAATGTAATTAAAAATAGTTAATTAAATATGATTAATTATAAATAGTTAATCCAATATGATTAATTAAAGGTAATTAATTAGGTATGATTAATTAAAGGATAATTAAGAAATAATTATCAAAATAATTAAGGAATTAATCAAGTGTGATTAATTTAAAAGGGGTAATAAAGAGATAATTACCGGGATAATTAAGAAGTAATTAATCAGAATGATTAATTAAAATTGTAATTAAGGAATAATTACTTAAGGTAATTAAGAGATAATTAATCAAGGGAGATTAATGAAGGTAAATAATTAAGTGATGTTTATTAATTAATTTGTAATTAATTAATAAATGGTAAGATGGATTGATGATAATCCAAGTGTTTAAGTAAGAATTAATTTAATTAAGGATGAATTAAATTAATTAAGTTTGGATCAAACTTGTTATGGATGATGAATGATTGGTTGATAAGTATCATTGGATGAAGTAATGATATTGGATGATATTGAATGTCATTGGTTATTATGTGATGGATGTGTTATATCTTAGATGTGATATATATGATGTTTGTGATATATATGGATATGATAATAGTGAATTATCTATCTGTGTAATGTGAATCATCCATTTATACTAAGAGATTTTTTTGAATATCTATTGTTTAATCCCTTAAGTACAACTTGGACAACCACACCGGTTCAAAATAAACGTTAGGACGTAAATCCAAGTGGAGCAAGTGAAGACTCGAGGTGTAAGAACTTTACGTCAGTATAACTCTGTGGGTGATTCCGTAATGAGTTTGACGGAATAGTGCTTATAGGTTCGAGATGGTGATTCAGAGTGCAAATTCTATGGTCGTTGACTCTGAGGGTGATTCCAAAATGAGTGCAACGAGATAGTGCCTTCGGTTACGTTCGAACCCAGAACGGACTTGTATGGATTGAATGCTTTCAGAACATCGTCAGGTGGACGATGAGCATTCTAAGATAGATGTGTTCTATAAAGGTAATCGCAGCCTCAAGCCTCATCAATCGGGAATGGATAAAACAGGGGAGGTGCGACAAGGCTTCGTGGGTAGCTCCCATTGGAGGGAGAGATTCATCCCTGTCTAGATGTCCCTTTTGACTTCGGCTTTGTGGGAAGTTTGATCTGCAGCCAACTGCGGGGTGGTCTTGTTCGGGACTGTTCGGTAAGGAATGGTCCCGGCCTTGTGTTGCATGGAAGTTAGGGTGGCTCCTCGGTATGGTGATCTAGGCCACGTACTGTGACGGGCGGTACCCCAGTAGCCCTGCCATTGTTGGAAACCCATTTTCCCTACGAGACCCTACGGTTTTGTTTGTATTACCCACTTTTGTGGCTAGTAGCTGGAATTTAATCATGTAACAATTTCGGCTATTTCATATTTACTTGAAAACCCTAGACACTATTATAATATCACTGGATTTCCTATCAAATGTTTTGGTTAGTGTAAGGTAATTTTTTTTCCATGTTTATGTGTGGGAAGTCTTACGTGATACCTTTCTTTTCAAAGGATTTTCTAAAGTTAAGCAATCTTAAACCATTTAATCACACCAGACCCCTGTCTGACCCGAGTGTTTATTTTTTGTTTCATTAAACTCTTGGGTACTCATATTCTGTATGAGTAGTCAAGTGATTCAGGTTATCTTTGACGAATTCTAGAGGAGCTTTGGAGCAGGAGGCTTCAGCATGTAGATATATAGTTAAAGTTTTCGTTGTGTGTTATTCTGTATAGTTGTACTTGTATTTTATATTTGTCAGAAGTGTTATAATTTTCTAAATTGAGATGTATAGTTGTGAACTCTGATGTATATGATATTATGTATATGTTTTATATTATATTTCAATCGTTCCGCTGTGAGATTCTGATGTGTTGTTGTTCTTTCTTCTCTTTCTTTTCTTCTTCTATCCCTTTCTTTTCTTCTTCTATCCCTTTCTTTCTTAATTAGTGATGCGATTTTTTGGTGGTAAAAAGTCGGGTCGCTACAGTTGGTATCAAAGCATTAGGTTGAGTGAATACCTAGGCTCTGGAGTGGTGTCTATCTTGAGAGAGCGTACTTGTAATTTATATATATATATATATATATCTATGTATGTATGTATATTTATATATCTACCTAATCTATTGGATTATCTGTTTGGATTTTCCAACATAGACTATAGAGGTAGATAAGATAGAAGTGTGTGGAACACGACTACCACCAATGGAAGAGGCTCTTATGTTGTGGTTGGAGGAGTGTCTGTCGAGATTGTAGACCTAATACCGTCTCGAACAAGTTTTGTGGATTGGTGAAAAGATTTCATTGATTCTAGAGGAAGTATTTTCAAGAATTAGAGTATATTCTTGGAGTGTGAGGTTGATTAGCTCTCAAGTGAGCAAAGATTTCCAAGAGTTGAATCTGTCAGCTGAGCAGAAGCAAGTGATGGTATCTTGGTAACTTCAGGAAGGAATAGCTGTATAATGAGGTGTAATATCCATAGAGGGTTCTGAAGATGTTCTTTTGGAGAAAGGATTAAGATGGTGTTGGAGGAACTGAGATGCCTACTGCAGGGAAGATTCTGATGTTTATAGATTTTTGTAGATCTTAAGTAAGGGTGGGTGTCTTATCTATATTGGAGTATGAGACTAAGGTCGATGAATTACCTTATTTCGGACATGGTCTCAATTGTTTTCCTTAAGAAGATAAGTGGTTAGTGTTTGGTTTGGAGCCGAGTTTCTTGAGGGGATGTCTACTTGTTTCAAGGATCCTTTGGTGGAATTGGGTGACAGTTTTGTGTTTCAAGGAGTTTGTGGTTAAGGATGATCTTTTGGCTTAGCAGTATCATTGAAGTGAAGTTTGGAAGCAACAGCATGGATCTGTTTCTTCGATGATTCAGAAATCTTTGAGATGCAGTCCAGGCAGTAGAGAAGCTTATCCATTTCTTCGGGAGGCAGCAGAGCAGGATATCTGTTGGAAGTGATCTATCAAATTTTCTGGTAGATAAGCCATTCTTGAAGATTGATCTTGTTTAGAAAGGCTGTTCTAGTTAGTGAAGATAATTCTTTGGAATCTGAATTGAGTGAGATCGTAAAAGCGACTTGCGATTAGTTTGGGAATCTTTGAGTATTCTTTGGTTTGAGATTAAGGCATCTCATATGGAGGTAAAGACTAATTAAGTAGTTGGAGATTTTTCAATGTTTTTGAGGAAAACAGAGGTTTACCCGAATCGAAGATTGAGTTTTCTTATCGACTTGGATTCCAGGAGTAATTTTGATGGTTCAGCCTTGTAGAGGGATGACTCTTAGAGCGAGAAGAGTTTGGTGAGGCAGCTCAGGATTCTTTGGAGAGGGATTGATCATCTTATTCTAAGTTGAGATTCTGCTGAGATGTTTTGATCAAGTGGAATGGTCACTAAGATTTTATGATTCGGATGAAAGGTGAATGGGGAAAGTTTGTGGTCGAGTTCTTCGATAGCATTCTTATCTATTCCAGATCAGAGTTATGCAGCGAAAGCGATATAGTAGTTGTTCTAGAGTGGAAGCAACCGGGAGTTGCAGTTTTCTTGGATTAAAGGATTTCTATAGGGAATTCAAGTATGAAGAAATTTTCTGGGTTTGTAAGGCATGGTTGTCAGGTGCAATTGTCTGGCTATTCCAGATAAATAAGGAAGGTTTGAAGTCCACTGATGTTTGTGGTATAGAGTTGTGTTTTTGGATTTTAGCAAATTTTTGGGAGATCCATTTTGTTGAGTAGGACCTAGAGATTTGGTTTGAGTTGGTCCTGTTGTTTCATGAAGCAATCAGCAAGAGTTAAGTTGGTCAGGAATATTGGAGGTGGCTCAGAGCATCAGAAGAGTTATGCAGTTAAGAATTAAGGAAATTTGAATGTGAAATTGGAATTTGGATAATGCTTTAGTTTTATCCGATCAAAAGAGATATAAGATGGGTAAAACTTGAGGGTTAGCTCTGGAGGTATTTTGAGTTTTCCTGTGTTTTCTAGAGATTAGATTTTTGATCTACAGGATTGAATTGCCAGTTTGGATAACTGGAATTCATTATAATTCACATATCTCTGAGGAATATGTGTATGACTCTTCGAGTGATAGAATCAGCAGTCAAGAAGGATCTGGTAGTTGAGCTGGTTTTGAGTTTAGTCTGATACCTTGTTCAGATTTGTAGATCAGATGAGGAAGTTCTTGGTTATAGTAGTATAGTTACTTAAGATGCTCTAGAGCGAGTATTCCGCAATAGGTACCTGGAAAACTCTAGATCATATTAGGAAGCTCTATTCAGAATTTTTCTGGATAGATAAAATTGTTTGTTTAATTTGGTTCCTATGATTGATAGTCTATGATTGATTTTGTGATTGCTATTTGAAATTTAAATTCTTTAGTTGGATTATTAAATTATCTTTGCTTTTAAATTTCGGGGACGAAATTCTTTTAAGGGGGAAGGAATGTGACGACCCGGAATTTTGAGCAATATCAATTTAATAATCTTTGATAATAATTAAATTGATTTGATCATTTTACATTATAAATTGACGAGCTAAAATTATTTTAAAGGCTAATAATAATAATTTGTTAATATCTATCAACAATTTTCTTAACAGTATAAATTGGTTGGTTTAATTCTTTTGAAAAATTAATAATATTTTAGTTTGTAAAGATTTATTTTGGCAATTTAATATTGGTAAGATTTATTTTTCTGAGGCTAATCAGAATATTTTCTATTTATAATATATATATATATATAGATATATCTTGTAAATAGGAAGTTTTTAAGTAATAAAAACTATCTACTCAAATTATAATATATATGAATATATATATTGTGATTTGAAATTTGTTTTAGGATTTAATACAGTAATTATCAAATATAATGTTAAAATGTTTTTCTATTTGAAAAGTGTATATATATTTGTGTGTATATATATATATATATTTGAAATAGGAATTTTATTAATTTGAATTTAATAAGTATTTGCAAACTTTAACGAATATATAATTTGTAATTTGAAATGTTAATTTGATTTAATGTTTTTGAAATAATATTTGAGATTTAAATTTCTATAACAAAGTTAATTTCTTATCTAATATAGATACATATATATTTTGTACTTAAGTTTTGAATAAGATTTAAATTTAAAAAGTTCATTCGTTTTATTATTCTTTCATTTTAATTTTATCATAAGATAGATTGTTCTAAAATTTTACATAGAAAGTTAAAATAAAATTTCCAAATCTATAAACAAATGTTATATTAAATTAGATCTAGATATAAGTTATTTATAAAGGCCTATATGAAATTGCTTTTGAAATATTTATTAAAGTCTAAAGTTTATTTTTATAAGATAAAAACATTTTATAATTATATAAATATTAGATAAATACATTGTATATAGCTTAAATAAATTATTAAAAAGAAAATAACATTTAAACATTTCTAAAACATTAGAAAATAACATTTGTAAATATTAAATAACACATAATAACACTTGTAAAACATTTAGTATACATATTAAGACACTTATTAATCATATGCATAGGTGTAAGATCCTTAAAACATTAAAATGACAAATGTCATCTTTTAATAAAATAAAATTTAAAATGTAAGTGTAAAATTTAAAGAAGAAATTAATCTTCAGCAAACTTATTTTCTTCTTTCAGCAAAAATGAAAAAAAAAACAAAGTTCAAATCTTAAAAAAAAAAAAAAAATCTGTAAAATTTTGGAATTCAATCTGAAAACAAGAAGTTAAAAACAAGTTCAAATCAGAGGATATGCAAGAAAATTTCAATGCAATTCAAGTTCAATCAACCATTCAAGGAAATTAATTTATCAACATTCAAATCAATTCAAGAACATGCAGTGAATTTCTAAAGCCTGGAAACTGTTTCTAACCCTCTGCATCAAAGGTGAGTAAATATATCTTTTAAAAATAGTTTTGAAAGTTTGATTCAACTTGATCTTGTGATTGAATAACATGGTGATATCTGAATTTACTTGAAGTATACTGAATGCATGTTTGGAATTGTATATATGAATTGCCTGTACAGTTTTAAAAAAAATGAGTCACTGTGTTTATAAAACAGTTGCAATCTCATGGTAAATTCAATAGCTTGATTTTGATATCGAGTTGGACCTGGATTTGTAAAGAAAAGATGATTGTAATCAAATCATATAACATCTAAAAATAGTTATAGGTTGTTAAATTAAATAATTAGCTCAAAATTTTAATATTTACAGTAAAATTATAAATTGGGTCAAAAGTTTTTGAATGCAAACTTGAGTTTTGATTTTATAATCATATTGCAAATAAGATATCGTGATTTTAGAAGCTTGAATTTCGAATTTTAGTTGGGTAACTTATGTGAATTTGGGGTTTCACTGTTTTGGGCGAATTGTTCGATTTACGGCAAACCACGGTGAGATGGTCGATGACATTTACCATGGAGGTTTAGTGAGGGTAGAAGATCATCAGTAAAATACTTGTGTATTTTATTGATGAACGAGATGGTCGAATTTGTTCGAGATAGGGTTTAACTTCCTGTTATTGACTCGGTTGATCATTTGGGTTTCGCGGCATCGTGAGGCAACCGGGAACGATCGCGTAGGGTTCTGGAGGTGTTGGGGAGTGAGGCGGAGCTTCGAGGATGATCGCGTGGCTTAACGATTCAGGGATCATCGACGGTGGTCGAAGTTTGATGGTGTGTGGTTTCGAACAGTTTGGGTTGGAGGGCTTAATTTCGATCCTCGATCGAAATAAATTTTCTGGGTTGTGCGTTGTGTCGTAAGGGTCGAAGACGACCTGGGGAAGGTCGGCGTGAAGTTTGCCGTTAACCATCGACGACGTGCACGTTTACGTGCACGATCTCGTGTCACTGTTGGGTTTTGGGAAGAGAATGGGGAAACTCGAAGATGACATCGGGTAATTGATGACTTGGCTCGTAGCAGGAATAGGGTAGGGGAAGACTCGGGGTAAACATGGGTTTTGCTCAGGTTTGTGTAGTGGATAGCTCGGGTTTAGATTTAGATGGGTTTTAGTATTTAACTGTTATGTTTTTAAAATCTTGGAACAAAGAGAATATGAGTTTTGTAGAAAATTCAAGTTTTAAAACCAAAAGTTAAACAAGTTCATTTTTAAAACTAAATTTGTTTCAAGTTAAAACTTTAAACAAGTTCATATATTTTAAAATATGAAAGTTTTAAAATAAAATAAGTGGATTTTGAAATAAAGTTCGTATTAAATTTGATTAAATAACTTTGGAAAGGTTTTAAAGGTTTAATAGTTCAATTTAAAATGTGTTTAATTATAAATTGATTTCTAAAATGTTATATTTTATTTAAATAAAGTTCAATGATTAAGAATTTGATAATCAATTATAATAAAGATTTAACTTATGTAAATTAGAAATTTGTTTTATTTAAGGATAAATAATTGTAAGAATAATTGAGATAACTCAATTATTATTAATAATCAAGTGTTATTGGTTAATGTTTAATTAAGATGGTGTTTTCTTAATTAAGAATTTTTATAATATAAGAATTTAAGATTCATTTAATTAAATTTAAATGATTAAGTTAAGTAGTTAATTAAGTAATTAATTAGTGATTAATTTTAAAAGACAATCACTTTAGAGTCAATTAAGTATAATTACTGGGTAAAATAATTAAATGATTAATTACAGGAGGTAATTAAGTAAGAAATAATTACTTTATAAAAGTAATTTAGTGGATGTGATTAAGAATTAATCACTTGAGTTATTAATTTAAGAATTAACTAATACAATTAATTAAAGGTTTTAATTATTTAATGAATGGTTAATTAATAAAGGATTAAGAGAATTTAATTAAGTGATTAATTACTTGTTAAAGTAACTGATTAAGGAAGAAATTTTAATTAATGAAGTAATCATTAATAAATGGAAATAATAAATAAATTGTTAATTAATAATTAAAGGATAATTAATTTATAATTAAGTTTTAATTACTAAATGTAATTAAAGGGTAATTAATCAAAGATGGTTAATTAAGAGTAGTTAATTAAATATGATTAATTAAAAATAATTAATCAAGTAAATGTAATTAAAAATAGTTAACTAAATATGATTAATTATAAATAATTAATCCAGTATGATTAATTAAAGGTAATTAATCAGGTATGATTAATTAAAGGATAATTAAGAAATAACTATCAGAATAATTAAGGAATTAATCAAGTGTGATTAATTTAAAAGGGGTAATAAAGAGATAATTACTTGGATAATTAAGAAGTCATTAATCAGAATGATTAATTAAAATTGTAATTAAGGAATAATTACTTAAGGTAATTAAGAGATAATTAATCAAGGGAGATTAATCAAGGTAAATAATTAAGTGATGTTTATTAATTAATTTGTAATTAATTAACGAATGGTAAGATGGAGTGATGATAATCCAAGTGTTTAAGTAAGAATTAATTTAATTAAGGATGAATTAAATTAATTAAGTTTGGATCGAACTTGTTATGGATGATGAATGATTGGTTGATAAGTATCATTGGATGAAGTAATGATATTGGATGAAATTGAATGTCATTGGTTGATATGTGATGGATTTGTTATATCTGAGATGTGATATATATGCTGTTTGTGATATATATGGATGAATGTGATAATAGTGAATTATCTATCTGTGTCATGTGAATCATCCATTTATGTTAAGAGATATTTTTGAATATCTATTGTTTAAACCCTTAAGTACAACTTGGACAACCACACCGATTCAAAATGAACGTTAGGACGTAAATCCAAGTGGAGCAAGTGAAGACTCGAGGTGTAAGAACTATACGTCAGTATAACTCTGTGGGTGATTCCGTAATGAGTTTGAAGGAATAGTGCTTATAGGTTCGAGATGGCTATTCAGATTGCAAGGGCTATGGTCGTTGACTCTGAGGGTGATTCCAAAATGAGTGCAACGAGATAGTGCCTTCGGTTCTGTTCGAACCCGGAACGGACTTGTATGGATTGAATGCTTTCAGAACATCGTCAGGTGGACGATGAGCATTCTAAGATAGATGAGTTCTATAAAGGTAATCGCAGCCTCAAGCCTCATCAACCGGGAATGGCTTAAACAGGGGAGGTGCAGCAAGGCTTCGTGGATAGCTCCCACTGGAATGCGAGATTCATCCCTATCTAGATGTCCCTTTTTATTTCGGCTTTGTGAGAAGTTGGATCTGCAGCCAACTGCGGGGTGGTCTTGTTCGGGACTGTTCAGTAAGGAATGGTCCCGGCCTCGTGTTGCAGGGAAGTTAGGGTGGCTCCTCGGTACGGTGACCTAGGCACGTACTGTGACGGGCGGTACCCCAGTAGCCCTGCCATTGTTGGAAACCCATTTTCCCTGTGAGGCCCTACGGTTTTGTTTGTATTACCCACTTTGGTGGCTAGTAGCTGGAATTTAATCATGTAACAATTTCGGCTATTTCATATTTACTTGAAAACCCTAGACACTATTATAATATCACTGGATTTCCTATCAAATGTTTTGGTTAGCTTAAGGTAAAAACTTTTCCATGTTTATGTGTGGGTAGTCTTACGTGATACCTTTCTTTTCAAAGGATTTTCTAAAGTTAAGCAATCTTAAACCCTTTACTCACACCAGACCCCTATCTGACTCGAGTGTTTATTTTCTGTTTTATTAAACTCTTGGGTACTCATATTCTGTATGAGTAGTCAAGTGATTCAGGTTATCTTTGACGAATTCTGGAGGAGCTTGGGAGCAGGAGGCTTCAGCGTGTAGATATATAGTTAGAATTTCCGCTGTGTGTTATTCTATATAGTTGTACTTGTATTGTATATTTGTCAGAAGTGTTATAATTGTCTAAATTGAGATGTATAGTTGTGAATTCTGATGTATATGATACTATGTATATGTTCTATATTATATTTCAATCGTTCCGCTGTGATATTCTGATGTGTTGTTGTTCTTTCTTCTCTTTCTTTTCTTCTTCTATCCCTTTCTTCCTTAATTAGTGATGCGATTTTCTGGTGGTATAAAGTCGGGTCGCTACAGAAGAGGAAGACTCAGCCTTGCTGCATCTTCCCTGTTTTAGTCATTCCCGGTTGATGAGGCTTGAGGCTATGTTTTACTTTTAATATAGCACTTCCCACTTAGAATGCTAATACCGAACTCCAGGAACAATGCAATATCATCATACATCCATCCAAGTTTGTTCTAGGGTTGAATGAAACACTTGAGAGCTCCGTCTCCAATTCCATCATCTTTAAGATGTCTACATTTTGAAACACATATATTGGATCGAGGTGGTTTTTGGATAACATACCGGATCCTGGTCTCTTCAAAACAACATTCGATAATTCCATGTAAACTCAATCCCGACTTTTTAGGAAATAAACAGTCAATGATAAGATCGGAGATCAGCTCCTAACCATTAGTGTATGGATTTCCTTATCATCGTCCTAAGAGAACAAAACGAGATTTATATGCACAGTACAGCATCATCGGAGAAGACCGTGCCATATAACTCATGTGTTTTTCCAAGATATTTCCAAAGTTGGGTTTTCGGTCCAAATTTGATAGTCAGTTACTTAATCATCGAATGAACAAATATTCAATTAGGGATTTAGTTCCATAGGGAAAACCAACGTGGGTTAAGCACCAAGAACCACTAAGCCTATTTTAATAAATTCTTTGATTTCTCATCACTTTGAAAATATTTGTACCAAAATACTTTACAAAGAATCTTTCACAAATCCTTATATTTTCAGTACTTGAAAAATATCCATGTACTTATCTCAACGCTATAATTTTATTCGCCAATACTAGGGGTGATCCTCTTTCATACAATTCTAAATCATTTATAAACTCTGTTATAAATCCATTAAACCATTTAATACTCCTATTATAAATCTATAAACCCATTTCTAAAATTCTTTTATAAATATTTATATCTATTTATAAAACTCTTTAATCTTTTAACCAATCTTCCCTTTTTGTTTTCCAAAACATATTATAAGAATCCTATTATAATCCACCTCTGTTTATAAAATCTTATTTATAAATCTTGAAAGCATTTAAATTGAAATTCTAATCTTTTCATTTAAAACAATACTACATGCTGATGACATTATAAATAAATAAATACTAACTTTAAAACATCTTAAAATAATAGTTAATAATTTCCAAAACATTCTTAAATAAACAACAATAATTTATCTTCAACGTTGTTATAAATAATAATAATTAATTTTTAAAGCCTTACTGATAAATAATAAAAATTAATTCCAAACCACATTAATAATTTTAAATAATAAAATTTTCAAAATATTAAAATATTAATAAACCACTTTTAAAACATATTAATATAAATAAACAATTTTTAAAACATAATTATATTCCTTTGATAAAAATCCATATTTAACTTTCCACATAATTGTTTCCGTATTTACAAAACTATATTTGAAAATCTCGTTTGTTTTATGAGACTTCCTTTCGTAAAATCCCTTTTATTTATGAACCCCATTCATAACCCCATCCATGTATAAACCTACTTATTTATAAAATTCATTCAAACATAATTTCAACCTTTTTAACCTTGCTTCCATAGGTACTAATTTCTTTTATAAATTTCTTTCAATTTATAGAATATCGTGTAACAATCCCAAATTTACCCTAATCTTAAATTTCCAAAATAGAATCAACTAATTTCTAAAATATCATTTCCCATCTTAAAATAAATCCCCTGTTTGATTTATTTCTCCAATCTACTAAATAATAATAGTATCCTTTTAATTTATAGAATACTGTTTATAAATCTGTCCCTTTATAAATAATTATGAGTTTACAAATCTTAACTTTATTTGTAAAATGTCACTTTATACAATATCACCTTTATAAATCTCCATATTTATAAATAAATCTTAATATTTGTATATACCATATACATAGTGCTCCATATAAAACAGCTAATAATTATTTCTATCTTCTTTTTTAAAACGTAATCCCATATTATAAACACAGACTTATTTCTAAGATTTTAAAAATCTTTATTCACGGTTTAAAATCTCTATTTAAAATATCTTATAAAACCATAAATTTATAATCTCTAAAAATCATACTTTTACTTTAGAAAACTTATTAAACATATAAAATTTTCAAAATCACTTTGAAATTCCTTTTTAAATCAAATCACTATTTTATAGTATTTTAAAATACCAAAAATGAGGCCCGGTGCTACTAAATCACTAATTAGGCAAAATCATATCCATGCCATCAACATGGCATTCAACAAGTCATACTACATATATGAAAATAAACCAACAGTGAAAGGATTCCTGTTGGATCCCTCCAACCTGTCCCCCTGCATCACATACAATATATATATTCATAAAAATATAAATCAACCGCTTCGAGGCGAGATTCGTATGCAATGGGTCATCCTCTCTTACGTGGGAATGTAATAGGGTATCATTCGCTCCAGTAGGCAGGAATATATCTAATTCAACTAATAATAATTAGTAAATTATCCAAACAGCCAATAACAACTAATAATAAAATATCCACGCATCTAATAAGCAACTATATTAACTATATAAATTTTTTGATTAACCAAAAGAGTGAGATTAACTCACCTTGATTTTTAATAGTCACCAAAATGTTTCGTTTTCAATTAAAATTGAACGGATGTTTAATATTAGCCCAAAATTCCTTTCAGCTTCGAATCCATCCAATCTAATTCTATAGGGTATTGCTTGCGGATAAGATCGCAACACAACTTGTCGGGCTTGATTTGGATATCGTACGAACAAGTTACGGATTTATTTACATACTATATAATTAAATTTAAAATTAAATTAATTAAATAAAAATTTAAAACTTGAACCTATCTTCTGTCTCTGTCCCAGGCTCATGAGCATCCACGCATGTAACTTTTTTTATTAACTTCGATCGAATGCTCGCTCAAGCACCACCACGTGTTACGCGCATTGTCGCCGCCTGCCTTCGCCTCCATGCCAGCGCCTACAACCTCGCTCGGCCCATGCTCGCAGACGCTAAGGTAAATAGTACCCAATACTATCAATGAATGTGCCCTTAGATCAACCACTATGATGCGAATCCCGATGATCCAACCATTTACAACCCTCGTGAGGCCATGATCTACCTTTCTCCAATTAAGGCCGAGGCTTGAAAATGAACATGGGGGATCCAATCAATCTTGTCGTTGGATATGGTTTGAATTTCAAAAAAAAAGAAAATGAATTCATTCTCTCTAACTTGTAGGTGGTAATTAAAGGAAAGTAGGGTATGGGTTTCGAACAGTGCAGAGTATGGAGGGGTATGGCTAAAGCATGGTTGACTAAGTAATATCTATTATTTAATTTAAAAATGTCTACCTTTAAACGTCCGAAAACCCAAACTTCAAAAGAGGAGTGCTGCCTGGCGCCCAATATGTTATACCCCTATTTCAAACACAATAGAATATATATCGGGAACCAATTCTATCATTTACAGAAGACAGATTTTCAAAATTGAATTATATCAATATAAATTGCTTTAATTAATCTCTATGCATTTCTAACTTGCACGACCAAATTATACATCCAATCACATGAAATTCAACGGCATATAATAATTCACTACTATAGAGCGAATGGAACTATTTTCGCCGAAATCTAAGACAGTCACCGAAATGCTATTTTTATACGTTAATTAAAACGAATAATTATAAAACCAAATTAATCGCTTTTTAATTTACATTAAAAGTTTTACTATCTTCATTCTTATTAAATAAAATGTAAATAAGCATTGAAATCATTTTTATCCATACTAAAACCAAAGATTCGATTACTTAAACAATTACAATTATCAAATCAAATTTAGCAATTTAAATGACTGAAATTCTAGGTCGTTACACGAACTAACTCTAAGTCCACTGAGTGTGGACTGGAGTATAGACATAAATCAGGTGCGCATCGACCACCCACGAGCTAACTCCAAGTCCCCTGAGTGTGGACTGGAGTATAAATATAGAACGGGTGTTAACCGACCACCTGCTAACCAACTATTATCCCAGAGAGTGGATATGAATAGAAACAAATAGATGAGTGTGGTCCGACCACTCTCTATTCTATGAACTCTAGCCTAATACCGACGGGAGGAGTATAAGCTCATGGAGGATGGAGTTCGACCCTTCATCGTCTAACTCCGCTAACCCGAGACTAGTGGCAGGAGTATAATCCCTTAAGCTGCTAAATTTGACAGCATAACATTGGGGCTCAAGCCCCATGTTTGGTATAACTCAAGGCCATGACCGCATGGAGACCTTTGAATACAATTAGTGGATTGTTATTAGAATCAACAAAAAATGAATTACAAGTACATTGAATGGAAAGTAATAGCTCAACTGCTTAAATAATAGTTCACACAAGAGCTTGACAGAAAGAAAAAAAAATTATTCACATGTTAAGCTACAAAATTGCGGTACAAGTTTATTCAAAAAATGAGGCTAGTACCCATACAACCACGACCAAGGAAGGAAAAACTAACCATACAAACTATGTGCACATGGAGCCGAAGTGCAACACCCCTAATTTTTATAGACATTATTCAAGATATTTAATTTGATAAATTAAATAAAATAGTGTAAATATTAGAGCGATAAGGGGATTGAGATTTGAAAATTTATTTAGAAGATGAGCTTAATTAAATAAATGGTCTTATGAATGGTTTTATACGTAAAGAATTAACGCAATGGTATTATATGGTAATTGCCGCACATTACCCTTATAATCTCACTTCTACTTTCTATTCATATTCATTTTTTCAAAAAACTCAAAAACATAAAAAATAGAAAGCACGCTGGCCATTACCTACGGAAGTAAAGAGGAAAATCAATCAAAACTAAGAATTGATCAAAGGGATTAATCCAATATCAAATCTCAAATTCCTTATCCTAATCAAGGTGAATAATGATCAAAACCATCTCTATTTTTGTTTTTAACGATCATTTGATTTTTGGCTTTAAGTTTAAATCCATTATGATGATTTTTGATGATGGTATGCTTAGATTTCATGATATGATATATTCAAATAAGTTTGTTTGATAATTGTTTTATACCGTTCTAAGGCTAAAATAGTTTATTTTGGATTTCAAATACCACGAGGAATCTACATGTTATGTAAAACATTATTTTGAAGATAGGTTTAATTTTTTGAAATTTTGCAAGCTATGGAAAATCTATTATGAATTTTTGAAGGAAGAAATGAATAAATTGGGTTTAAAATTATTTCAGCTATTATTTGAAGGAATTAGGGTCTGAAATTTAAATATGTTAGATATCATATTAAAAGTGAATTTCTTTGATTTTTGGGGATTTTTCCTAAGTAATTGTTAACCCGCCTTTTGGCAAGGCCGTAGGCGGCAGATTTAACTAAATCGATTGCTTGGTTGTCGATACTGGAATACGATGGGTTTTAGTTAATTGGATGGATAAAAAATCAATCACGAATGATAGTCATGATTATGAAGCCAGGATTCGGCATATTCGATGGACAAAAGTTGTAGGAGACTCAAAATATGAGTTTGACAAAAGTCGAGTTATCGCGGGTTGTCCGGAGTGGGACGACTTGTTGGAGTCCGGAGTGGGTCGGCATGCTGGAGACACGAGTGGTTTGGCATGTTAGAGTCTCGAGTGGGTCGACACGTTGGGGTCTCGAGTGGGTCGGCATGCTGGAGTCCGGAGTGAGTCGGCATGTTGGAGTGGCCTGTTGGAGTCCAAAGTGGGTCGGCATGTTGGAGTCTCGAGTGGGTTAGCATGTTGGAGTCTCGAGGGAGTCTCGAGTGGGTAGGCAGGTTGGAGTCTTGAGTGGGTCGGCATGTTGGAGTCTCAAGGGAGTCTCGAGTGGGTTGGCATGTTGGAGTCTCGAGGGAGTCTCGAGTGGGTAGGCATGTTGGAGTCTCGAGTGGGTCGACATGTTGGAGTCTCGAGGGAGTCTCGAGTGGGTAGGCATGTTGGAGTCTCGAGTGGGTCGGCATGTTAGAGTCTCAAGGGAGTCTCGAGTTGGTCGGCATATTGGATTCTGGAGTGGGTCAGCATGTTGAAGTCTCAAAAGTGTTGGCATGTTCAAGTCTCGAGGGAATGTCTAGTGGGTCGGCATGTTGGAGTCTCGAGGGTGTCTGGAGTGGGTCGGCATGTTGGAGTCTCGAGTGGGTCGGCATGTTGGAGTCTCGAGGGAGTCTAGAATGGGTCGGCTTGTTGGAGTCTCAAGGGAGTCTTGAATGGGTCGGCATGTTGGGGCCTGGAGTGGGTTTGCATGATGGAGTCTCGAGGGAGTCCGCATGTTGGAGTCTCGAGGGAGTCTCGAGTGGGTCGCCATGTGGGAGTCTCGAGGGAGTCTGGAGTGGGTCGACATGTTGAAGTCTCGAGTAGGTCGGCATGTTGGTTTCTCAAGTGGGTCAGCATGTTGGAGTATGGAGTGGGTCGGCATGTTGGAGTCTCGAGTGGGTCGGCATGTTGGAGTCTCGAGTGGGTCGACAAGTTGGAGTCTCAAGGGAGTCTCGAGTACGCCGGCATGTTGGAGTCACGAGGGAGTCTCGAGTGGGTCGGCATGTTGGTGCCTCGAGGGAGTCTCGAGTGGGTAGGCATGTTGGAGTCTTGAGGGAGTCTCTAGTGGGTCGTCATGTTGGAGTCTCGAGTGGGTTAGTATGTAGGATCTCGAGTGGAACGGCATGTTGGAGTCTCCAGTGGGTCGGCTTGTTGGAGTCTAAAGTGGGTCGGCATGTTGGAGTCTGGAGTGAATCGGCGTTTTGCATGCTCCAGGAAAGCAGTGGTCGACTATGTGGATTCGACTATGGTCCTACTGGGCCTGGATCACTCAGGAAGCCCAGTAACTCAGGTTTTCCCTATAAGTATAGCAGACGGGTATTCGAAAAAGGGATTTTCATTCTGTTTCCTTTCTTTTCCTCATTAAGTCTACTCTACCATAATTGTTTTGATAACTCCGAATTGTAACTGTAATTGATTTTCATATCCATAAAAAGGAAAATTTAGGAGTGGACGTAGGCTAGAGTCAGCCGAACCACTATAAATCCACTTTTTTTCTGCTTCCTTTTTAATTTTTACCGCTCTTCATATTTATACTCTCTACAAACACTCTATCTGTTATCTGTGACTGTTAGTTGGTGCTTTCATTTACGTTTGGGTGTTAGTGACCAATTTTAGCGCTAACAGTAATCTATTATGGAAATTGAATTATTCTAGATAAAGGACTTAAATGTTTTATTTGTTTTGGTTAATGGAAGGGCTTATTTGCTAAATTAATTCTTGTTTTGTTCTGAAATAATTGCGGCTATTTTTAAGAAAGAATGAAAAGTTTACAAATAGGCACGTTAATTAAAAAGCAAAGACTTAATAAGGCATTAAAACAGTTTTTACACAAAAATTTTGTTTCGCCTCTTTCAGTAGTACCTTTCGACCTATACTTCCACCTCAACCAAGTTGAAACCATCCAAGCCGAAACCAGTACACAAGGTATCAATAAATTGGTACGTTGTGGATTGGAGAAAGGCAAAAGGCATGGTGTTGAAACCAATGCTTTCGAAAGGGTCGAAGCTCTTGTTTTACTCACAAAAGATATGCGCTTGTCTTGTTTTCAAAAGAATTCTTTCAAAGAGGTCGAAACTCCTTCATTGTAGCTCTTGAAGAAGTTGCTTTCGAAGATATTACCGCCTATTTTTTAAAGTGAAGCTTTTGAAAGATTGCCTTGTTTTTGAATAAAATTTCGAAAGGGTAGTTTCAACCCAATCGAAACCCTACTGCCGACCTTATACCTTTTTGATGTATAGAAGTCGTCAATTTTTTCGAAAGGTATCTTTTGTTATTTAAATATATTAAGTCACTTCCTATAGCATTCGAAAGGGATAATGATTTTGAAGGAATTTGAAAGGGGTTTCGAAGCTAACTTCAAATGTTTTGCCCAAATGATAAATGCTTTCGAAGGGATGGTTCCAAATTCATCGGTTGTTCCCCAATCAATTTATTTGAAGACTAATAGTTTCTAAAGGGGTACTTACGTTTATATTCACTATGACCCAAAAGATATTTTTAAAGAAAAACCAAATGGTTTTGAAAAGGGTACTTTTAATAGTTTCCAAGCTATGTTTCTAAGAGTTAATAAGTATGCTTTAATACTTTTAAAAGGTATGGTTTGATGGTTTCGAAAGAAATGATTTAAAGTGTTTTGAAAGACATATGCTTAGTGTTTTGAAAAGAAGATTTGAATGCTTTCGAAGAAGGTTATCCAATGGTTTCGAAAGTAAATGTTTAAGGTTTTGGCTTTCAAAACAAGGAATCCAACCTCATTTTTAAAGGAAAAACCATGGCGTAAATAAATAAAGGAGTTTTAACATGACTTTTAAGCATGGAGTTTTTGAACAAGCTTTTCTTGATAAAGTAATAAGTTAAAGGGATAAACCATTTTTCATATGAAAATGCTTTGAAGGATATTAAACACAGATATTGGTGTTATTATGTTATTATGCTTGCTTCTTCTAATATACATATTCACTTTAAAATGGACCCATAACTGTAATTTGCGGAGAAATGGCAGAATAACTAGCTAGGTTGACCCAGTAGTGAATATAAATGGAGTTAACTCCTGTAAGAATAGAATTACATTTAGGAGGTTTGGTAGACCAGAATATAGGATGTCTAAATACCGATTAAAGAAGTTTTCAAATAGACAGTTTCATAGTAAACTCATGAAAACTGTGTTTAGAATAAGTTATTGGTAGGGGCCAATAGTTTCATAGTAAACCCATGAAAACTACGATTAGAAAGAGTTATTGGAAGGGGCCAATAGGTTTGTAGTTAACCCATGAAAACTATATCTGGATTAAGTTAGCGATAGAAGTTAATAGGTTCATAGTTAGCCCATAAAAACTATGATAAGAGGGGCGTTATTGGAGATACCAAATTGTTCAGGGAGAACCCATGAAATAGTAAACTTGTTGGCAAAGGCCAATAGGTTCTTAGTGATCCCATGAAAACTGCGAAACCGGACAGAGAGTTTATAAGCATTAAACAGGTTATTAGTTAGCCCATGAAAACTAATAGGTTAATAGTGATCCTAGAAACTATAACTGAGACAGATAGTCAAAATGAATGGGGATGGGAAATCCAGAATTGATTTACTTGTTTGCATATCATCATAATATTATGAATTGCTATGTTTTAAGCATTGCGGATGCAGGAGCACAATATATGGTTATTTTAAATTTTTGGAGGATACTAATAAGGGGAAAACTCATTCCACTAAGCGACGTGGTCTCACTAAATATCTAAATGGTTTGAGATGGTAGGTTATTATTCATACCAGGATTTATGTCTGATACGAAGTTTGTGTTTTCCCCTTAAACTCTTGGGTGCTCAATTGATTTTGAGTAGTTTAAGAGTTGAGGTTTTTAGGTACCTCTTTAGACGAATCAGCTTCCAAAGATGTGCATGAGGCATGATAACTATTTAGGGTTCTTTTTTATTTTGATCCCGCTGTGTTTTGTTGTAAAGGCAAAGGTGTTTAATTACTTAGATATATACTCTGATCATCTAAAAGGGTATCTTCATATGTCGCTCCTGGCATATGAGGAAATAATTATATTTTCGTTAAACGTGGTTCTCGAATCTGGGATTATGTAATGATTTCAAATGATTTCAAATGGAATACGAAAGTTTTTTAATGATTTTAATTTTTTTCCATATTTATGTGTTTCTGTTATATCAATGTATCTAACATTACCGTATTTGGTCGTCGAATATTAGTAACTATGGATGACTACACCATCCGTAGCCATTAGTTTTGGACCTCCAAATGGTGGATGTTACAAGTTGGTATCAGAGCATAGGTTTATGAAAAGTTAAAAGAAATTTAAACCTAAAAGATTTTCAAACATAATCCAATGAATCAGAAAATAAGATCGGGGTTTGGGTTAACGCTATAATAACGTACTTGTATTTGATATATATATATATATATATATATATATATATATATATGAGCATGTATTTCCCTCTCTCTTAGACCGTTCTTATATATCTTACTAAAGCTCATATGCAGATTTATGAGAAAGGAAGTTATGGAGGCAAGAAACGAAAGAGAAAATCTCGATTGAGGAAGCACCACAACCAATGGAAATGCTCGACCCACCAAGAGGAACCCAGGTCAACTTACTTATGCTAATCAAAATGTGAAT
This sequence comes from Allium cepa, assembly GCA_030765085.1. Lineage (NCBI taxonomy): Eukaryota > Viridiplantae > Streptophyta > Magnoliopsida > Asparagales > Amaryllidaceae > Allium > Allium cepa. The sequence goes on from CM060945.1 coordinate 505,576,107, forward strand.
GCCAATGTGGGTGCTGGAAATCCACCAGTAGATATGGGGACGATATATCAGTTCTTCATCAATCTGATGCAAGCAGGAGCAACTGCTGGAGTTATTGGGAATGTTGGAGGAGCTAATTCTATGGCTCCAATTAGAAATAATTATGCTAAGTTGAGTAGAGATTACAACAGTCTCGGTGGGAAGTCGTTTGTGGGAACGGAGGATGCCATAGAAATGGAGAGTTGGCTATTGCATTGCGAGAGAATCTTTGCTGATTTGCATTTGGATGATGAGCAGAAGAGGAGCCTGGCCTTTAGGAAGTTGCAAAGGGCAGCACTTTATTGGTGGAACAGTGTCACTACCGGTGTTCCTGAGGAAGAGTTCACTTAGGAAGAATTTTGAAGGAGATCGAACAGAGGTTTTTGTCTGAAGATATCAAGTCGGCATTACTTAGAAAGTTTATGGATTTGGTGTAGGGAGAGATGTTGGTTATTGAGTATGCTATTAAGTTTGATGAGTTGTCCCGATATGGATATGCTACCTAGACACCGTCACAAGGAGGATTGAGAAGTTCATTCGAGGGTTGAGACCCGAGATTGCTAGGGCAACCCTGCTACATATTTGTGATCCTTGTAATGTATATATGGAGATGAAAAATCCAAGATGAGGAAATGCTTGCTATTTGTATGAAAGAAAAGCAATTTGAAACCCAGGGTTCTCAAGGAAAGAAGACAAAGTTCTTTAAGAAGAAGAGAGCCTAAAAGAAAGAGGCTGCCAAAAAGGCAAAGGCTGATTTAGTTTTCTTCAAGGGTGACAAGAAAGGTTATTATGTTCATGAGTGCCAATCAGGCAAGGGGAAGATGACTGTAGAAAAGAGGGGTGTGAAGCACTTCAACTGTGATCAATTTGGGCATTATAAGAATCAGTGTCCAAAACTAGTTAGGGCGGATAAGGGAAAGGTCTTTGCTGTTGGATCATCATCTGCTAGGACAACTGTAGCTGAAAATGGAAAGACTGTGATGGAATATATGCTTTTTATTCATAGTATACCAGTTAGGATACTATTTGATACCCGTGCATCAGATTCATTTATATTCGATTGTTTGGTTGACAGGTTATGTTTAGAACCCACTTACATTATTACTCCCAGAAGGGTTTCGAGATTATGCAACTCTAGGGATGAGATGTGACTGGTTAGAACTCGATTTGTTAGGTTATAATTTTGCATGCAGCCTGTATGTTTTTGATTTCATAGATTTCGCATCATCTTGTGTATGGATTGGTTAGGCAAGTTTGAGGCTAGGATAATTTGCTAGGGTAGACACCCTGATAGTCATAACCGAATTATATTCTTAGTGGAGAATTCTGATTGGAGTGGTTGTGTTTTGTTAAGTGATATGGAAGTGGGAGAAGAGTTAAGTCAGGTTCGCGTAGCAAGAGAATTTGCAGATCTCTTTGAGCCAATTATAGGATTACCACCAAAACGAGCTATTGAGTTTCAAACAGATCTTATGCCAGGAGCTGAACCTGCATGTAGACCACCTAGCAGGATGACACCGACTGAGATGAAGGAATTGAAGGCACCGCTAGTGGATCTAGAAGAAAGGAAATTTATTAAACAAGGCAGTTCGCCTTGGGGAGCGGCCGCGGTGTTCGTGAAGAAATCAGACGAGTCGTTGAGGATGGGTATCGGCCATTATAAGTTGAACGAGAGGACGATTAAGAATAAGTATACTTTGCCGAGAATTTATCACTTATTTGATCAATTGTGTGGAGCCAGAGTGTTTTCCTAGTTGGATTTGGCGATAGGTTTCCATCAATTAGGAGCGACAGATGATAATATTCCATTGACAGCATTTCGAACTAGGTATGGTCCATAAGAGTGGCTAGGAATGCCATTCGGGTTAACGAACACACCTGCCTTCTTTGTGGATTTGATGTACCAATTTTTCGAGAGTACTTGAATAGATTCATGTTAGTGTTTATAGACGACATTTTAGTATACTCTAAGGATGAAAGAGAACATGAGGATCATCTTAGAGTAGTGCTTGAGACGCTGAGACAGCATCGGCTAAAGGTGAAGTTTTTCAGGTGTCATTTTTGGAAAAAAGAGGTTTAGTTTCTTGGTCATGTGGTTTCAGAGAAAGGCTTGTCAATCGCTCCAGATAAGATCGAAGCTGTCAATAACTGGAAGGGGCTAGAGACGTCATAAAAATTAGAATTTTCTTGGACTTGTCGATTATTACCGGAGATTCATTAAGGATTTCTCGCTGATAGCAGTTACTTGGCTAAGTTAACCAAGGAGGATGTGAAGTTTTTCTGGTCCGACAAATATTAGGAAGCATTCCTTAAGTTAAAGTATTTGTTGACCAACGCACCTGTGTTGGTAGTCCCAAACGAAAACCAAGGGTTGGTAGTGTATACCGATGCATGTGGAGCTGGATTAGGAGCAGTGTTGATTTAGAAGGTTAAAGTTATTGCCTACGCTTCATGACAGCTTAGACCGCATGAAGTAAGATATCCTACTCATGATTTGGAGATGGCTGCGGTGATCTTTGCATTGAAGATTTGGAGACATTATCCCTTAGAGGAGATATTTGAGCTATACATAGATCATAAGTCCTTAAGATATTTATTCTCTCAGGAGGAGTTGAATATGAGACAACGGAGGTGGTTGGAGTTTTTATTAAGGTACCCAGAGAAGAGCTACACAGATAAGAGGAGTAAAGACCTAGAATTCTCAGTTGGAGATAAGGTTTTCATTAAGGTATCACTGATGAAGGGTGTGGTATGATTTGGAAAATAAGGGAAACTGGCGCCGTGATATGTTGGTCCTTTCCAAGTTATAGAAAGGATTAGAAAGCTCGCATATAGAGTAGAGTTGCCGAGCAGTATGGTAGGCATCCATAATGTGTTTCATGTGACTCATCTTCGCAAGTATGTGCATGATCCAGAGACTACTGTTACTCCGGTAGGGTTGGAAGATTTGATAGTAGAACCGATTTTGACTTTTGTTAGACAACCACTTCGGATAGTAGCGAGAGATGAGAAAAGGTTAAGGAACAAGATAGTTAAGTTGGTGAAAGTTCAGTAAAGCGACAACGAGAAGGAATGTACTTGGAAGACAGAAGACATGATTAGAGATAATTATCCTGATCTATTGTGAGGGTATGTTCTACATTTGATTTCTATAGATTTTTGCTAGTCAGGTAGGCTAGTATGGTTGTTAGGAGCGGTTACAGAGGATTGTTATGTTTAGGTTTTAGTCCTTACTGAATTTCGAGGGCGAAATTCTTTAAGGTGGGGAGCTTGTAACACCCTTAATTTTAATTAACATTATTCAGGAGATTTTAAAAGATAAATTAAATAGAATATTGTAAATATTAGAGTGATAAGGGGTTTGAGATTTGAAAATTTATTTAAAGGCCGAGCTTAACTAAATAAATTGGCATATGAATGGTTTTATATGTAACTTAATTAACGCAAGGGCATTATAATTAATCAACGAAAGGGGTTTCGAAGCTAACCTTCAAATGTTTTACTTAAATGATAAGTGCTTTCCAAGATATGGTGTCGAAGTCAATGGTTGTTCCCGAATCATTTTATTTGAAGGTTAATAGTTCCTAAAGGGGTACTTTCATTTATATTCACTTTGACCAAAAAGACATTTTTAAAGATAATCTAAATGATTTTGAAACGGGCACTTTCAATTGTTTTGAAGCTATGTGTCTAAGAGTTAATAAGTAATGCTTTAATACTTTCAAAAGGTATGGTTTGATGGTTTTGAAAGAAATGATTTAAAGCATTTCGAAAGACATATGCATAGTGTTTTGAAAAGAAGATTTGAATGCTTTCGAAGAAGGTTATCCAATGGTTTCAAAAGTAAAGGTTTAAGGTTTGGAAAGCCTTAGTTTTCAAAACAAGGAATCCAATCTCATTTTTAAAGGAAAAACCATGGCATAAATAAATAAATAAAGGAGTTTTAAAATGACTTTTAAGTATGGATTTTTTAAGAAGCTTTCCTTGATAAAATAATAGGTTAAAGGGATTAACCATGTTTCATATGAAAATGCTTTGAACGATATTAAAACACAGATGTTGGTGTTATTATGTTATTATGCTTGCTTCTTCTAATGTACATATGCACTTTAAAAATGGATCCATAACTATATTTTGGGGAGAAGGGCAGAATAACCAGCTAGGTTGACCCAGTAGTGAATATAAATTGAGTTAACTCTTGTAAGAGTAGAATTGCATCCAGAAGGTTAGGTAGACCAGAATATAGGATGTCTAAATACTGACTAAAGAAGTTGTCAGATAGACAAGTTCATATTAAACCCATGAAACTATGTTTAGAATAAGTTATTGGCAGTGGCCAATAGGTTCATAGTAAACCAATGAAAATTAGGATTAGAAGAGTTATTGGCGGAGCCAATAGGGTTGTAGGGAACCTATGAAAACTATATCCGGATTAAGTTATTGAAGAAGTCAACAAGTTCCTAGTTTACCCATGAAAACTAAGATATGAGGGAAGTTATTGGAGATACCAATAGGTGTAGGGAGAACCTATGAAATAGTAAAGTTATTGGCAGAGACCAATAGGTTCTTAGTGATCCTATGAAAACTATGAAATCCATTGGGGAGTCCATAAGCATTAAAAGGATTATTAGTCAGCCCATGAAAACTAATAGGTTATTGGTGACCCTAGAAACTATAACTAAGACAGATAGTCAAAATGAATGAGGCTGGAAAATGCAAAATTGATTTACTTGTATGCATATCATCATTTGAATTGCTACGTTTTAACCATTGTGGATGCTGGAGCACAATATATGGCTCTTATGAATTTTTGGAGGATACTAGTTAGGAGAAAACCCATTCCGCTAAGCGGTGTGGTCTCACTAGGTATCTAAATTATTTGAAATGGTAGGTTATTATTCATACCATGCTTTATGTCTGACTTGAAGTTTATGTTTTCCACTTAAATTCTCGGGTGCTTATTTGATTTTGAGTAGTTTGGGAGTTGAGGTTTTCAGGTACCTCTTTTGATGAGTAAGCTTACGGAGACGTGCAGGAGGTATGATAGCTAGTTAGAGTTCTTTTCTATTTTGATTCTGCTGTGTTTTGTTGTAAAGGCAAAGTTGTTTAATTGCCTAGGTATATACTCTGATCATCCAAGGGGGCATCTTTATATGTCATTCTTGGAATATGATGTAATAATTATATTTTCTCTAAACGTGGTTCTTAAATCTAGGATTATGTAATGAATTTGAAATGATTTGAAATGGAACGTGAAAGTTGTTTAATGATTTTAAATATTTTCAATATCCATGTGTTTCTATTATATCAATGTATCTATCATTACCGTATTTGGTCGCCATGGATTAATAACTATGGATGACTACAACATCCATTGTCGTTAGTTTTTGGCCTCCGAATGGGGGATATTACATGAAGCGGCGGCTATTTCTTTTGCCTTCTCACCTTTTTGGATTTTTTGGAAGTGGCGGCATCTGAGCTTTCGCTGGTTCTTTTCCTTGATCCTTTACCACCCTTGGTGGTAGAGCTTTCATAGCTTGGACGGAGTTCCCTGGGAATCGATCCACCGGGCGAAATGACTTGTTATGGGACGAGATTTGGATCCATGTTGGTCAGCTCCGCTATAGCTTTTCTCTTCAATGACTCCTCCTTAATGCGCTACTTCTAGCTACGCTCATCAATGTGTTCGGTGGCCCAGGTAATCACAACATCATCAGATTCATCCACTGGCAGCGGATCTTCAACCTTATCCTCATCGGGCACTCCGACAGCTTGAACATCGGCCCTGGAGCATCGGTGATTGTCAGAATCTCAGTTGAGGTCAATTGTTGCTCCACGGAGACATCACTTTTTGGAGTGTGGCTTGGGCCCGGAAGAATTGCGGATTCGTGAAAACAAGAAGATAAACCCATCACTATTGGTCATGAAAAGCAAAACTTCTCGAAAGGTGGAGAGTAAAGTGGAATACTTGCATCCAGCAGTCTCACAGTTGTCCCTGGAATACTCCCTTCCAGAATAGGGGTCAGCACTTTGGATTGCTAATGGTTTTGTCTAGATCATAGCTCAAATTTTGCCCTGGGCCAAAAGAAACTGATGCCCTAGCCGCTAGAAAAGAAGCAGAGCCTATGTGATCAGACTATGAATATTCAGCAATATTTTTTCCTTTATTGGAAGGCGATATGATGTCAAAATATTGAGGTCTCATGGTGGCAAGGTCTAGGAGTTCATTTTCACGAAGGATCTTCCACACTTACCTCTTTTCGTCTTAATCGCCTTCGCCGAGGTCTCTCTTTCTCATCTTGCAAATATACTCCCAAGCCTCAGCAAGCGACTCAAGAAATCCCTCTCCAAGGAAGCTCAAGTCACGGTGGATGAGGACTTTAGCATTATATTCGATGATAAGGGGATCAAACATGTCCTTGATTTCATTATGACTGGATTCTTTGGCATTCTTGACCTGGGCCTCAATCTATTCCAACATCTCATTATGGCCTACATCTCTTGCCTCTTCTTTGAGGGCTTCAATCTTAGCAAGTTTCTCATTAAGTTTGATTTTCAAATTCCTAGCTTCAACGAACTCCTCGTAGTATCTTTGCAATTCCTCTTGAGCTTCGATCTTTTCTTCTCTCTTTCTTAAGAAGCTCTTCAAGCTTCTCAACACGGCGAGCTAAGATACTTTTCTCCTTTTGTAAGGAATATTTTTCCAAGGCAAGGGCACCACTGCTGTTGAGGGTGGCATCAAGTTCCTTCTTATAGGTAGCCTCCAAACGACTCACTACTTCAGATGTTTCCTTGGCTCTTTTTTTTTGCCTCGGTTAGTTTTGGCAACAACTCTGAGATCTCATTATCTTGGTGCTTAAATATATCTTTATCATGGATCGCCTCTAGCTTGAGATGATCTATTTCATGTTGTCACTCGATTGACACCTCAGAGATCTTTTCTGCTAAGTGCTGGAATGATACATGCTGCACGAAAACATTGCTAAAACATGCAAGAGAGCTTGCTTTGGCATTCCCTAGGATCATATGAATTGAAGGAAGGAACTTAATCCCGCCAAAATAGATTTTTAGGAAAGTGGCCTTGAGTTTGGCCAATTTCTCTATTGTGAAAGCATCTGAAGCAGCGGTCGGCAAAGATGGATCAGAAGTGGCGATTGGACGGTTTCTAGATCTACGATCTTGAGATTTCCTGGAGCTAGAAGAACTAGAGTAATGCTCATATGGTACGACAATTTGAGGCCCCTGGAAGGAAGTTTGATCTCCACTTTAAATAGGAAGATTGGGCTGACCTTCCTGGTGAGATGATTGAGACTTTGACTTGGGCCTTGAAGTAGTTCCCTCAAGCGATGACTTCTTTCTCGGCGTCTTCCCTCTCTCTACGTCTGCCCAGTTCTGAATCACGTCTAGATCCATATTGCGTTGAAGTGCCCATTAGGCGATCGAAAGCTCGAGATTGAAACATTGAACCTACGAAAAACCAAATACAAGAGTATAAGTAACTATTATACAAAAAGTAGATGAAAACCGTGCGGTGAGGTGCACGTGACTGTGGGTGTCCTAGTGTTCCCTCCGACGGACCAGCTGCTGTAGCCTTGCTAATAGGCCTTTTTTTCTCTTTGACTAGTAGGAATAGCTTCAACATTGCTTCTATGAGGAGTGTCATGCCCCCTAATACTGATATTGGGAAAATCAAAAGTCAAGATATCTTCGGGGATTTGAAGATTCGAAAACACTTTCATTGAGCTTTTTAGATGTTGGGAAGACGACTCTTCATCAATAGAAGTGAACTTCGGATCCATAGCGGTCTTTCTCCTGCGAAGCTTATATGCAAGCTTCTTTCTCCTTTTGGTAGGTGTATGGAGTTTCGACCAAAGATGCCTTGTTTGGGCCTACGCCGGCATCGCTAAGCTCATTGATCTGAGCGCTCCTAATTTCATCTTCTTCGTTATCATCCTGAGTCCTATCGACTAGAGGCATAATAGGTTTATTGATATCCCTTTCTTATTCTACAACATTTCTTGGCAAAGCAGTACTTTCAAAATGCCCAATGCTGCGGCATTCTTCGAATAGCCCAAATAGAGATAACAACTCGTCAGTTACGAGAAGTCCGATGTCCATATCTTCAACTGGGGTAAAATGAGTTATGAAGATTTCTCTTGAAAAGCTATAGCCCTCTATATGTAGGCGGACACCTGTGGATATTTAGAATGTTAGTTGATCAAGATTAGATTAGGGAATTTGAAAATAAATTGAAGATGACATTTACGTCCTACCAACTATCGCCTTACAAAGCCAGGCAGACATCGAATATAGTACCACTCGTGTTTCAAAAGAGTAAGTTTGTTCCAAGCACCTATTAAGACTAGGAAGTTGGGAGAAGTCTCGAGAAAGACATATGAAGGACTTCCTTACAGTCTTTTAAAGTTATAAATGAACCTTATGTTCTCAGGAGTCGGTGGGAAAAACAAAACGTTCATGATAGTATAAAAGTTTCATGAAGTAAGCCATAGCTGTTCGGGTGAAGTTGAGTGGGAGCTATTCCAAGATATCTTTAGCATTTCCCGAATAAAAGAATTATTGGGCATCATATATCCGGCCCAGCACATGCATTTGTTGCAAGCTGTGTACCCCTTCAAGGGTAAGTGAGCCCTATCATTTATCGAAGGAGCTAGGACGTCTTCGAATGGAATTTCGTGTCTGGAACATAGCCTGCGAAGAGCGGCCTCACCAATTCTGGAGGCCTAAGAATCGTTCGAATTATCCAATGGTATTACACCTTCTACAGCATCAGGCACAAGGATTATATCTTCTAACGGGAGGACGGGAACATCAGAAAAAAGGTTGGCTGATGGGTAAGAAACTTCCCTTTTTTAGCTTGATGACTAGGGGAAAGCCTGCTGGATATGATGGCAGAACTCGACTCTACTTCATGATTACTAGATTATAAGGCTAGTCCGAAAGGCATTGCAGCTAAATGCACCGAGGAACTGAAATCCATTTTAACTATACTCCTAAGATAATAGAGATTAGAAAGTTTACCTGTTCCCCCTATGCTAAGTGTGAGCTAGTGCGGTGTAGTGTATAACAGAAATAAACAGCTTTAAATAATAAAGCAAAGTTAAATAGCGAGACTTTGGATTCCAACCAGAGTGACCGTCACTGCTGACCGTCTCAATTGGAAAGAAATTGATCGCTTGTGAAAGCTTTGGGATCGACTATCGGCGTATCAAAGTGTGATATTTGCTATTCAGATCCATGTGCTAAGTTTTAGTTCATGTTGAAAGTTCTAGAGATTTTATTGTTCAATCTCAAGTTCAATAGTAAATATGCAAGTCATGTTGTTCATTGTCATCATATGTCCAGGTTCATTGAGGTGGATTGGTAGTTATTGTTAAAATAAGTAAGTTTGAATTAGGTTTGAAGTTCAAAGAACATGAATGCCGACTCCTATACGTCGATCCCCCTGTGTCGATCCCTACCCTAGAGCATCACGACCGATCCATCTCTCTAAATAAAGGCCACCGATCCCTTTACTTAAACAAATTTTGTCAATCCCTAATCCTACCGACCCTTACTTCTCTTCCATGAATAATATTGTTCCCTTTAATTCACCATCTTCTACCAAACTTCCAACATCGGTCCTTCCATGTATGTTCACACTACCAATCCTTCCAAACTTGTTGTTTTAACCATCTTTCCATCAAGCTTCCCTACCGACCCCTCTCCCACGTCATCAAACGAGGGAACGGTATATCCATGCCATAAAACACATCCTAAGCAATCCCTCCTATATTCTTCCTTCTTCTTCCTCTTTGTTTATTCTACCGAGCCCTGTCACACCCCATAACTCACCTCCTTCAGACCACTTCGATCACATTTCATCGTTCCGTAAAACGCCATTGTGATCGCCGATGCCCTACAATCCGTTATCCCATCATAAAATCAAAAGGTATAAATTAATATTGTGCCTATGTTAGTATATGAGTTAGAGTGTAGGTGAGTATTTGGAGATATTCAAATTGGAAGGTGAAAGGAAGCGAGTTCATGGGATAGGTTGGATTGTAGAAAGGATTTCAAGCTAAAGGTAGGAGGATTCGGTTGTGAGGATGGAATAAGAGGGTTTGGTGCAAAGAAGGGTGTTAGGAAAATAAAGCAAGTGAAGTTGGAAAGGAAGAATGATAGCTTATATAAGGAAGGAGGCTTCAACATGCAAAACAAGGAAAAAGGGTTCGACTAGTAATATGGAGGGAACGATATGGAATATATGGGACGAGGCAAAGGGAAAGGGTTCGACATAGAAGATACCAACCCCTACGAACATAGAGGAAAGAGAGAAAGGGGTCGGCTAAGCATATGCCGATCCCCAAAAACATGTAAAAAAAGAGAAAAAGACTATAAAAAAAAGCGAATAGAAAGAGAGAGATTGACCATGAACATGCACGCAAATGAATATAAACATGAAAATTATAAAAAGCATGAACATACAAAATGCAAATAATGTTGGCAATGACCCGTGAACGTACGAACAGGTCTGGGAGCCAACAACAAGGACGTGTAAGTGAACATGCATATGTCTGACCAAAAAACACAATTTTTGAAATCGACAAAAATTGGAATCAAACCTAAAGCTTTTAAGTTTGAAGCTGGACCCAATAACCAAAACCTGTTAGAATTGCAGAATAAGTCTTATATATATTAACTGATAGAATATAGCCCAGGATTTATACCATTAGAAATCAACCAAGTTTCATGACAATCAATAAAAATTCGGCACCTTGGAAAAATAATTCGACAAAAGGACTGCAACTATGTAGGAAGCTGGATGGATTTCTTTTCGATGACTCTAACTTGCTTTGATTCAAAGCAAGTCATGTTTATCACAAGACGTACTTTGGGGGGAAAGTGTAATCCGGTATTCTAGCCTGGCTATATTGAACATATTGCACAAGTTAGGTTCAACTGCCATCAAGGCCGATGACTCCAGAGTGATGATTGTGGTGCTCTGATGTCAAGCACAGATAATAATATGAAATTAGGGTTGAATGGAATTGATAGATGTGAAACGTAGAATGTCCAATGTATGAAATATGGTTCAACGCATAGGAAGGATTAGTATAAATTAGCTCCAACAAGAAGGGTTGGCATGTTTCAAGGTATGAGGGCATTCCTGTAGAAAACAATCAATATCTCGTGATCTACAAGTCCAATGCATATGAAATTTGGTGAGCAAGACATAGGGACCTTAGGGAACCTACCCAGGAATCGCACCTCAAAAGGACCAAGTTGGAGGGATCGGTATGCATCCCTTGGAAGAGATCAGCAGAAAGCAGCATGCAAGCCATGTTGAAGCAAAGATCAAGTAGCAAATCGAGCCCCACTGATCCAAATTATAAGAAATTTGGAGGCTAAACATATTTTTTCATGTGGAAGCCACTAGAGTGATCGCTCCCTAAAATTTGACCAAGGAAAGTATCTGATACCGCCTTTTTGGAAATTGGGCCCAACGTCCCTCTATTGGGCCCATATTGTTTTGCAGGTCCTTCTGCCGAATTTTCGGAGAGATATTTGGCCATATTCTTCTATAAATAATGGCTGGAGGGGTCATTCTAAGGACTTTTACACTGTTGGCTTATATTCTTTTGTAACTAAGAATTTTCTTCAGATCCCATTTGTACTCGATAATAAAGTGATTAATAAAGCAATCTATTCAAAGTGGATATAGGCAAACAATGCCGAATGTAACATCTCCCACTTGGAGGCTCAAAACTAATGGCTACAGATGTTACAGTCATATATAGTTATTAATCATTGGCGGCCAAATTCGGTAATGTTTTTTTTTTGGAAAACCTAGGAGAACCCGGCGGACCGAAAACCCCTGAGGAGGGTATAGTAAAGCCGTCCGCTTATCCAAGCCCCCATACCCCCCGGGTAAGTTTATATAGGATAGGGAGGCGCATGGTAGGAATCGAACCTGCGTCTTTTTACCAGAACCCAAGCCTCATTTCCATTACGCCGCACCCGCGGACGAATTCGGTAATGTTAGGTACATTGGTATAACAAAAACACATGGATATGGAAATTTTTTAAAATCATTAAACAACTTCACATTCCATTTCAAATCATTTCAAATTCATTACATAATCCCAAATTCAAGAATCACGCTCAGAGAAAATACAATTATACACCGTACGCCAAGAATGACATATGAAGATTCTCCCTTGGATGATCAAACTAAATAAAGTTAGGCATAAAAAACTTAGCCTTTACAATAAAATATAGTGGAATTGAAATAGAAAAGAACTCCTAATAGGTATCCTGCCTCCTGCATGTCTCCGGAAATTTATTCCTCTAAGGAGAATTTGAAAACCTCAACTCTTAAACTACTCAAAATCAATTGAGCACACGAGAGTTTAACGTAAAAACAAAAACTTCGAGTTAGACATAAAGCCTGTTATAAATAATAACCTGCCATATAAAACCATTTAGATATCATGTGAGACCACGCTGCATAACAGAACGGGGTTTCCCCTTACTGGTGTCTTATCCAAAACATTAAGAAACCATATATTGTGCTCCTACATCCACAATGGTTAAAACATAACAATTTAAAATATTAAGATGATATGCAAACAAGTAAATCTATTCTGGATTACCCATCCCTATTCATTTTGACTATATGTCTCAATTATAGTTTCCAGGGTCAATATTAATCTATTAGTTTTCATAGGCCGATGATAACCTGTTTAAAGCTTATGGACTCCCTATCTAGTTTCATAGTTTTCATGGGATCACTAAGAACATCTTAGCCCCTGCCAATAACATCATTCATTCATGGGTTCTCTCTGAACCTATAGGTATCTCCAATAACTTCCCTCTTATCATAGTTTTCCTGAGTGAACTATGAACCTATTGACTTCTATCAATAATTTAATTTAGAGCTTTCATGGATTCACCACAACCTATTGGCCTCTACCAATAACTCTTTCAAATCATAGTTTTCATGGGTTTACTCTAAACCTATTGGCCTCTGCCAATAACTTTTCCTAAACATAGTTTTCATGGGTTTACTATGAACTTGTCTATCTGACAACTTCTTTAATCAGTATTTAGACATCCTATATTCTGGTCTATCTGACCTCCTAGATGCAATTCTACTCATTTTGGAGTTAACTCAATTTGTATTCACTACTTGGTTAACCTAGCAGGTTAGTTTCCCTCTTTCTATAAAATACAGTTATGGATCCATACTAAATTGAATGCGTATATTAGTAGTAACAAAAATAATAATATATACCAACACCTATGGTTTAATATCATTGAAATTATTTACATATAAAACATGGTTAATCCCTTTAACCTATTATTTTATCAAGGAAAGCTTCTTCAAAAATTTCATAGTTAAAACCATTTCAAAACTCCTTTATTTTAGCCATGGGTTTTCCTTTAAAAATGAGATTGGGTTTTTTGGTTTGAAAACTAAGGCTTTTGAAAGACTAAACTTTTACTTTCGAATCAAAAGCTTTCAAATCTTCTTTTCGCAACACTAAGCATATGCTTTTCAAAACACTTTAAAACATCTCTTTAAAGACCATCTAACTATACCTTTTGAAAGTATTAAAGCACTAATTATTAACTCTTAGAAGCATATATTCGATACTACTTGAAAGTACCCCTTTCAAATGCATTGGGTTTATCTTTGAAAATATCTTTTAGGTCAAAGTGAATGTATACGAAAGTACCCCTTTCAAAACCTTTAATCTTCATATAAAATTGTTTGGGGAAAACTGATGGTTTCAAAACCATCCTTTTGAAAGCTCAAAACATCTAAGTAAAACACTTGATGGTTGGCTTCGAAACCCCTTTTGAAGCCATTTCCTTTAAAACCCTTGAATCCTTTCATAAGGTTTAGGAAGTGGTTTAGTATAGGTTTAAAACAAATGCTACCTTTCGAATTGGTTGATGACTTCAATCCATTCAAAAGCCATAGGGATGGCAGCAGGTTTTGATTGGGTCGAGACTATCCTTTCGAAAGTATTAGTTTAAAACATAGGGACTCATTCGAAAGCTACATTTAAACGGAAAGGTGGAAACCCCTTCGAAAGCTATTTAGGAGACCCTTTTGAAAGCATTTGTTTCGAATCCTTCAAAAGCATTTAGTAAAAACAGGAAAGCGCATTTCTTTAGAAAGTAAAACAATGGTTTCCACCCCATCGAAAGCAAGGGTTTCGACACCATGCCTTGCGCCTTTCTCCAATCCACTACGTACCAATGTACTGATACCTTGTGTATTGGTTCGGCTTGTTAGGTCTCGACTTAGTCGAAGTGGAGGCATAGGGTCGAAAGGTTGCTTCTGAAAGAAGAGGAAGATATTTTCTGATTAAAATCTGATTTAATGCCGTTTAAAGTAATTAGTTTACATCTAACCTGCTTAGTCATAAACCTTTAATTGGTTGCCATAAACTTTTCAAATCCTTTCTCAAAATAACTACTGCATAATTTCAAATCTAAATAAAGATTAGTTTAACAAATAAGCCCTTCCGTTAAGCAAAACAATTTGTAAAATTTAGCTCTCCTTCTAAAGTAAATTAATTTCCATAGCTAATTACTTAGTAAAAATCCACAAAAATTACAAAAATTCACTTACAATATGTTATCTAACAAATAAAAATTTCAGACCCAATTCTTCATGAAATAACCGAAATTAATTTCTAAACCCAATTATTCATATTTTCCTTAGAAAATTCATAATTCTTTTTCATGGCTTGGAAAATTATAAAAAGTAAAACCCATCTCCAAAATCATGTTTTACATAACATATGATTTCCTCATGAAATTCGAAATTTAATATAATCGATTTTACCCTTGAAACCATGTAAACAATTATTAAACAATTTTTTGAATCAAACATGTTATAAAATCCAAGCACATAATCATCAAAAATCAACGTAATGGATTTAATCTTAAACCCGAAAATCAAATGATCATAAAAGCAAAATAGAGATGGTTTTGATTATTATTTACGTTGATTATGATAAGGGCTTTGAGATTTGATTGAGATTAATTCCCCCTTGCTTAAATCCTTAGCTTTAATTTGATTTCCTCCTCTTTTCTCCTAAGTAATGGCCGGCTTCTCTTTCTTTTGTTTGTGTTTTATGTTTTTAGAAAATGAACGTGAATGGATAGTAAACGAGAATATCAAGGGTATGGGATTATGGTGCGGCTATTTCCTAATAAGCCCTTGTGTTAATTATTTAACATATAAGAGAATAATTGCATACCTTCAAAGCACATTAGGATAAGTATCTCTAATCATGTTATCTATCTCCCAAGTACAGTCCTTCTCGTTATCGCTCGACTGAACTTTCACCAACCTGACTGTCTTGTTCTTCAATCTTTTCACATCTCTCGCTACAACCAAACTGGTTGTCTAACAAAAGTCAAATTAGGCTCTACTATCCAATATTCCAACCTTGTCAGAGGAATAGTAGTCTCTAGATCATGCACAAATTTACGAAGATGAGACACATGAAATATATTATATGTGTAACTCTTCTATCCGGACTGAGCTTCCTTCATCCTTTTCTAGGATTAACTCAATCTTCTTTGTCACCTCTATAACCAATCTAGGCCTACGTCTAATCTGTCTCCCGCCTCCAACCAACATGCTGGTGACTTGCATGGCCTTCCATACAAAACTTTGAAAGGCTCTATTTCTATACTTGTCTTATAACTATTATTATAGGAAAACTCAAGCAAATATAGGCAATCTTCCCAAGATCCACCAAAGTTTAATAAACAAGTTCTCAGTAAATCTTCGAGTACCTTATTAACTCTCTCTGTTTGCCCATCCGTTTGAGGGTGATATGCAGTACTCATATTAAGCTTGGCACCTAATAATTTCTGTAGACTATTCCAGAATTCACTAGTGAAAAAAGAATCTCTGTCATTGACTATATTACTACGAATTCCATTTGGTCTAACAGTGTTATTCATAAATAACTTAGTTAAAGCAAATGTCATCCTGGTTGACTTAACTGGAATGAAATGGGCACTCTTGGTCAACATATCCACTATAACCCATATACTTTCATTTCCTCTATTTGACCTTGGAAACCCATCTATGAAATCAATGGATATCGAGTCCCATTTCTAAATTGTTACCTCCAAAGGTTGAAGCAACCCATTCGGCTTCAGATGTTTGATCTTTACTTGTTGACAGTTAGCACACTATCTAACCCACAAGCCAACATCCCTCTTCATACCATCCCAACAGAAGTTCCTCTTCATATTTTAATATATGTTGGTCCCTCCAGGATGAATCGTAAACTTGGATCAATGACATTCTCCAAGAACTTATTTCCTTAAGTCCGCAACATCTAAAACACATAATCATCCCTTCTTCCTCAATCATCCCTTCTAGTAAAAACTAATGCCCTTTAGATCATCGATCTTAGTTCCAACCCAAGCCTTCTAATCCTTTCGACTAATACTAGATCCTCTTTTTTCTTAGAAGCAATCCATTCGATCAACACTGGTCGAACTTCCAAATAGGAGAACATGGCCGTGCTCTGACTAGAACTAGCAGTCGATCTTAACTGCACAAGTAGTCAAAGCTTCTAAATCTTTCCATTTTGCCAACATAACTAACACCTTATTCTGATGTCTTCTACTAAGAGCATCTACAACTTTAATTTCTTTCTACGTGTATGATCTATACCAAAATCATAAGCTTCTAAAAACTCCAGCCACCTCTGCTGTCTCATATTCAACTCCTTTTGAGAGAATAAGTACCTTAAATAATTATGATCTGTATATAGCTCAAATCTCTCTCCTAAGGGATAATGACTCCAAATCTTCAATGCAAAAAACACCGTAGTCAATTCCAAATCATGAGTAGCATAACATACTTCATGCGGTCTAAGCTGTCGTGAAGCATTGGCAATAACTTTACCCATCTGCATCAACACAACTCCTAGTCCAGTCCCACATGCATCGGTATATACCACCAACCCTTGGCTTCCGTATGGAACTACTAACACTGGTGCATTGGTCAATAAATGCTTTAACTTAAGTAATGCTTCCTCACACTTGTTGAACCAGACAAACTTCACATCCTTCCTGGTTAACTTAGTCAAAGGTGCTACTATCTACGAGAAATCCTTAATGAATCTCCGATAATAGACAGCAGTCTAAGAAAACTTCTAATCTCAATCATTGTCTCTAATCTCTTCCAATTATTAGTAGCTGCGATCTTATCTGGATCGACTGACTAGCCCTTTTTGGAAACCATGTGACCAATAAACTTAACTCTTTCTTCCAAAAATGGCACTTGGTAAACTTCGATTTAAGATGATGCTGCCTTAGTGTCTCAAGCACCACTCTAAGGTGATTTTATGCTCTCTTTCATCCTTAGAGTATACTAAAATGTCATCTATAGACACTAACATGAACCTATCCAAGTACTCTCATAAAGGTTGGTTCATCAAATCCACGAAGAAAATAGATGCCTTTGTTAACTCGAATGACATTACTAACCCCTCATACGAACCATACATAGTTAGAAATGTTGCCAAAGGAATACTTTCCTCTGCGAGTCTTAAATGATAGAAACCTATCACCAAATCAAACTAAGAAAATACTCTGGCTCCACACAACTGATCAAATAGATCATCAATTATCGACAAAGAATACTTATTCTTGATCGTCCTCTCATTCAACTTACATCCGATATACATCCTCAATGAACCATCTGGTTTCATCATGACATCGCAGCCGCTCCCCAAGGCGGACAACTTGGTCTGATAAAATTCCTCCCTTCTTGACCCATTATCCGCACCTTCAATTCCTTCATCTCTGTCGGTGTCATCTTGCTAGGTGGTCTACTAACAGATTCAGCTCCTGGCACAAGATCTATCCGAAATTCAACATCTCATTTCGGTGGTAGTCCTGTAACCGGCTCAAAAATATCTGCAAGTTCTCTTGCTACTCAAACCTGGATTAACTCTTCTCCTACTTCCATATCACTTAACAAGGCACAAATAATTTGCCACTAAGAATATGATTCAGTTATGACTATCAGGGTGTCTCAATGGTATTTCCTTATCCTGGAAAAATTTCATAGCCTCGTATTTACTCAACCATTCCATACTAAAAATGATTTTGAAATCTACAAAATCCAAAACATAAAGACTACATGCAAACTTATGACCTAACAAATCAAGTTCTAAATGGTCACTTCTCATCCCTAGAGTTGCATACCCTCCTATCGGATTCGCAGCCATTGAGGAAGTAACAAAATATGTGGGTCCTAAACATAACTTATCAACCAAACACTGAGATATAACTAAATGTGATGCACTGGTATCAAAAGTAACCTAATTGGTTGTA
Organism: Allium cepa; assembly: GCA_030765085.1. NCBI lineage: Eukaryota > Viridiplantae > Streptophyta > Magnoliopsida > Asparagales > Amaryllidaceae > Allium > Allium cepa. The sequence continues at coordinate 505,594,512 of CM060945.1, forward strand.
ACATCCCCTATCTAGAGGCTCAAAGCTAAGTGCTATAGATGCTGCAGTCATCTATAGTATTAACTTTCGGTGACTAAATACGGCTATGTTAATAATATCTACAATATCAGAAGCACTTGAATATGAAACAAATCACAGATTTCAAAACAACATTTTTATCCATTACATTTCTAAACAGATGTTCCATATTTAGATTACATAATCCTAAACGTTTCTAAGGCAATGATAAAATATACTTATTATAAAATACGCCAAGAGCAACATATGTAGATGCCCCCTTGGATAATCAGAGTCATGTAGTCATAATTGACTTAATACAAATGTAATAGAAATAAATAAAAAAACAAAGAACTACAACTCCCAATAGCTATCTGTTAGCCCAATGCTCACTTCCGGTGCCTTTATTCGTCATCCTACTAAAAACTGTAAAGCCTCAACCCTCAGCATACTCAAATCAATTTTTAGCACTTGAGAGTATAAGAGGAAACATAAACTTCAAGTCAGACATAAAGCCTGATGTGAATAATATTATATATCTCAGTTATTTGATATAAAGTGAGACTACGCCACTTAGCGAAACATGTTTCCCTTCACTAATATCCTTTTAAAACATATCTTTTGCAAACCTTTGTCCTGAAACAAAAAAGGTTAAAATTATAAAGCACCATTATATTATATAAACATACATATCAGGTGACAAATGGACTATCTGTCCGACACTATAGTTTTGTTTGGGTTACTATTAACCTTTGACTGACTCAGGCCTACAAGACAACATAACAAAATAATCTCACATCTGTTAGACACCTCTTTTAGACGATCTATCCTTAACTATCTGTTAAATAATTCTCTTCTAGACAGTCTGTCCCTAACTTAAAATATCCAAGGGCCACCTGATCCTTACAGTTTTGCGGGCTCACCAATAACCCATCTGTATACAAATATATATTCCCTTCCGAGTGTAATCATAATTTTAGTCTTACCTGTGACAAATCCCTACACACTAGAAATTTAGACTAAATTAGCTGGGGCCAAGCTAATGTATAGGGTGCGACCCTATACCAGTCCATCTGGTATTCTAATATCTGAGTCATTTTTACTAAGGGATACCTTCCTGTAATTTTCCTTAAAATCCTTTTCATCTGAAATTGATTTAAAACCTATTAAAACAAACTTAAACAAGGAAAACATTTAAACTCTATGCTTTACTCAAAATCACCTTTCCATGCTATATATAAATTACTCAAATCTTTGTTGATGAAAACTTTTAAACATTTGAAAGTACCCCTTTCGATCTGATTGAAAATATACCCTTTGAAACCATGTAAAAACCCTTCTTTCATTTGGGCCGAAAAGCCAAATCTTCCTTCTGAAACCATTCATGTAAACCTTTTGAAACCATTGAAATTCCTTTTCATTCAAAAGCTAAAAGCCTTAGATATCCCTCTTTAAAACCATTAAATATTCACTTTCGAGACCATAGGAAAAATCTTTCCTTTAAACTTATTCAAAACCATTGGAAAAACCTTTCCTCTAAACTTTTCGAAACCATAGGAGAACCGCTCCTTCGAAACCTTCCTTATTCGAAGTTATTTAAAACCTTAAACCCTTCGAAAGCATTTGGTTTCAATTTAAAATATGTGGAAAGCACCTTTTGAAATCATTCAACACTAACTAGTCGAAACCTTTGGGCGATTCTTTAAAAATCACTAAGGGTCACAAGCAACAGGGTCGAAAGCTTACTCTTTTGAAAGCGAAAACTAAGTAGAGAAGTGACTATGTCGGAACCACCCCTTCCGAAAGCATTGGAGAAGCGGCAGGGTTTTTAAAAAATAAAACAACCCCCTTCAAAAGCTCTGTTTCGAAAGGTAGAAGATGGCAGTAAAGGATTCAACATAGTCAAAAGCTATTATTTAAAAAAAAAGGTCCAACTATTTCGAAACCAACCTTCAAAACCATTGACTTTGTCGTAGGCATTAAGTCGAAGGCTATTACTTTGAACAAAGGCGCAACCTTAAAACCTTTTTTAAATAAATTGACCTAGTTGGAAGCCAACTAAGTCGAAAGACAATTGGTCGAAAGCAAGCAGGCGCTTTTCTCATTTAAAACAAAAAGTCCCTTTGACCCTTTTGGAACCCCTTGGTCTCGACTCTTACCTTCTACCCTTTGTCTAATTCATTGTTTACCAGGAGTTGATAGTATGTGCATTGGTTTGTGGAGTAGGCAAATAGTTTTAGTTAGAAGCTTCCTAGTAGAAACATGCTTTTACCTTGAATTTCTAATATTGAGCCTTTTAAGTAAACTTTTTAACTAATCTGCCTTGTTTGTCAAATTCTTATTGGCTGCTAATTTTTCTTTTATAAAAGTATTGCTTTAATTTCAGAATTAATTTATTTAATTCATTTGCAAAATACCCCTTCTTCTTAATTAAATATATAAAATATTTAAGTCATATACCTTAAATAATTTTATGTATTCATCAAAACACTTAGGAAAATTCTACAAAATTCTAGATAATCCTTTTATAATATTATTTCTAACATATAAAAATTTCAGACCCAAATTAATTATAATTTACCCATAAATTATTTATAACCCAATAAATCATTTTCTTCACTAGAAAATTAACATAAATTCCACATTAATTCAGAAAACTATAAAAATCGAAACCCATCTCTATATCTAAGATCGCAAGGCATTTGGATGTAAGTAAATTGGATTTTCATATCTAAACATATCATAAAATCTATATGAACAAGCATAAATCATCAACATGTATATATAAACATTTTGCTCTTCAAAATCATGGATAAATCATGCGAGATAAATTTGGGTTTCATTTCAAAACCGAAATCATTTTGAAAAGTTGAGATGTATAAATTATTCACCTTAGCTTTGTGATTAGGATGTGAGATTTTATCTTGGTTAAGTTGATTTGATTTTCCTCTTAAGTATTTTAGCTTTCCTCTTCTTCTCCTTTGCTAATGGTAGTCGGCCTTAGTATGGTTATTTTCATTTATGATAAAATGAAATGAGGAGATTGTTCATTTTCCTAAAGGTTTAGGGTATACGTTTCTATATTTCCCCTTTGCCCTTCCTTATTTCCAAACACTTAACCCTATATTACTCATTTATTTATTCACTAACATGGCACTAGTACCCCTTAATTTATTCACAAATCTCAATCAGTTAATCAACACATTATTTTATTAACTTTAACTAATTAAATAACCTAAATAATGTATCTAAAAATATGGGGTGTTACAATCTCCCTTCCTTGAAGAATTATGTCCTCGAAATTAAGATAAGGAATACAACAAACAATCAAAGGTAAAACATACCATCGACAAATTAGGATAAACGTTTCTAATCCTGCTCTCTATCTCCCAAGTACAGTCTCTAGCATCATCACTCCACTAGACCTTTGCTAATATGACTTTCTTGTTCCCTAAGTTCTTCTCATCTCTATTAGATATCCATATAATCTTCCTAAATATTGTCATGTCTGGCTCCACTATTAAATCTTCTAACACAGTTGGTGCTATAGTAGTTTCTGGATCCCTAACACACTTCCTTAGTTGAGACACATGGAAAATATCATGGACACCTGCCAAACTGCTTGGTAACTCAATTCTGTATACGAGTTTGCCAATCCTTTCTAATATAGGAAATGTTCCTATTAATCTCGGTGCTAACTTTCTTGTCTTCCCGAACCTGATAACACCTTTCATCAGTGATACTTTGATGAAGACATGATCTCCAATAGAAAACTCTAAATCTTTCCGTCTTCTATCTGCATAGCTCTATTGCCTAGATTGAGCTTCCTTTATTTTCTCCCTTATCAACTCAAGCTTCTCTGCGGTATCTCTAACCAAATCTGGACATAGTACTAATCTATCTCCGGTCTCTAAACAACAAACTGGAGATTTACATGGTCTTCCATATAAAGCCTTAAACAGTGTAATCCCAATGCCAGCCTGATAAATGTTGTTAAACGCAAACTCGACTAGATGAAGATGGTCTTCCCATAATCCTCTGAAATCCAATATGCAAGCTCATAACAAGTCCACCAAGATCTTATTAACTCTTTCAGTTTGCCCATCAGTCTATGGATGGTAAGCGGTACTCAACTTGAGATTGGTTCCTAAACTTTCCTGTATACTATTCTAGAACTCACTAGTCAATAAGGAATCTCTATTGCTTACCATGTTACTAGGAATTCTATGAAGTCTAACTACATTTTTAATAAAAAACTTTTCCAAAATAGGTATCGTCCTAGTTGACTTAACTGGAATGAAATGGGCACTCTTAGTTAATCGTTCTACTATTACCCACATATTTTCATTCCATCTATTAGATCTCGACAACCTGTCTATGAAATCCATAGAATTGGAATCCCACTTCCATATCACAATATCCAATGGTGAAGCAATCCACTTGGCTTTTGATGTTAGGATTTCACCTACTGATAGTTCAAACGCAGTTTCACCCACAAGCCAACATCCCTCTTCATGCCTTCGCAGGAGAAACTCCTCTTCATATCTTGATACATCTTCGTTCCTCTTGGATGAATAGTGAACTTCAAACGATGGCATTCCTCCAAAACTTCTTTCTTTATGTCTCCCACATTTGGAACACATATTCTTCCCTTCGTTCTTAACCATCCGTTCTGGTCAAGACTAAAATCCTTCAAGTCATCGCTCTTTGTTCCTTCTCTTAACTTCTTGATATGTTCAACTAACACTGGATCCTCTATCTGTTTAGAAGCAATCCTCTCAATCATCATTGGTTGAACTTCCAAGCAAGATAATACAACTGTATCTCCACTAGACCCAGCCTCGGATCTCCACTGCACTATGCAATCTGCTAATGCTTCTAAATATTTTCACTCAACAATCGTTGCAAACACTGCATTTTGATGTTTCATACTAAATGCATCTGCAACCTTATTGCCTTTCCTTGGTGTGCACTCAATCCCAAAATCATAAGAACCTAAAAAGTCTAACCACCTTTGCTGTCTCATGTTCAGCTCCTTCCGAGAGAATAAGTATTTCAACAACTTATGATCCATATAAATCTCGAACCTTTCTCCCAAAAGATAATGCCCCCTTACCTTCATGGAAAAAATAACTGTAGCTAACTCCAAGTCATGCGTTGAATATCTAACCTCATGTAGTCTAAGCTGTCTAGAAGCATAGGCAATCGCTTTACCTTTCTACATTAGAACAGCTCCCAATCCAATTCCACATGCATCAGTATAAACAACTAAATCTTGATTCCCCTCAGGAACCACCAACACCGACATATGAGTCAATAAGTGTTTCAAGCTCTGGAATGCTTCCTTACACTTATCGGTCCATACAAACTTCACATCCTTTCACGTTATCTTAGTGGTCAGTGCAGCTGTCCGTGAAAAATCCTTTATAAACCTCCTATAATATCTAGCCAATCCAAGAAAACTTCTTATCTCAGACACTGTTTCTGGCCTCTTCCAACTATTCACTGCTTCGATTTTAGTAGGATCTACTACCAATCCTCTTCCCGAAACTACATGACCAAGAAACTTCTCTTCCTTCTTCCAGAAATGAAACTTTGAAAACTTCACCTACAGTTGATGTTCTCTCAAAGTCGCAAAAACCACTCTAAGATGAACTTCATGCTCTTTCTCATCCATAGAGTATATTAAAATATCATCTATGAACACCAACACGAATATATCCAAGTGCTCTCTGAAAATTCGGTTCATCAAGTCTATAAAGAATGCCGATGCATTAGTTAGTCTGAATGGCATAACTAACCATTCGCACCATCCATACCTCGTCCTAAAAACCGCCAAAGGTATATTATCCTCTGCTACTCTAAGCTGATTAAATCCTTTCACCAAATACAACTGAGAAAATACCTTGGCTCCAGCTCATCGAACAAATGTCAATTGTCGGCAATGGATGTCAATTCTTTATCGTTTACTCATTCAACTTGCGATAATCGATACATAGCCTTAGCGATCCATCTGGTATCTTAGCAAATACTGCGGCTGCTCCCTAAGATGAACTACTTGGTCTAATAATACTTGCCTTCCAAGCCCACCAACTGCACCTTCAGTTCCTTCATCTCTGTAGGTGTCATCCTACTTGGCCGCCTACTCACCAATTCTGCTCCAAGCACCAAATCTACCCAAAACTTTATGGCTCGTTTTGGCGGCAATCCAACTACCGACTCAAACACATCTGCAAATTCTCTAACCATGAAGATGCGATTCAACTCATCTTCTAAATCCATAACACCCAACAAAATATTCACCTCACAACTAGGAATTCTACGGTATAAACTATCTGATCAGTACAATCAGGGTGTATAAGCGATATTTTCCTATCATGGAAAAATATCCTAGCATCGTACTCACTTAAGCAATCCATACCCAGTATAATGCCGAACACTACAAAGTCAAATACATGAAAACTTCATACAAAGGTGTAACCTAGAAAATCAAACTCTAAATAGTCACACTTCATCCCAAGTGTCGCATACCCTCTTATCGAATTTGCAACTCTTAAGTAACTAAATATGTGGGTTCAAGGTTAAGCTTATTTACCAAACATCAAGACATAAAAGAATGTGATGCGCCAGTATCAAAAAAAATGCTAACAGACATATCATGGATCTAAAGCGTACCTTCCAATATTGCTTTTCCTTTCTCCTACACTGTTTGCTTCAAAGTAGCAGGCCCCGATGTAAATACTTGGACATTTTTTCCTTTAGCTAGCTCTTTCCACTGGTTATTGTAGTGCCCAACTTGATCATAATTGAAGCATCTAAATCCTTTCTTCTCAGCAGCCTTCTTTCCTTTGCATGTCCGGCACTCATGAGCATAATGGCCTTTCTTATTACACTAATAACAAACCGCCTCAAATTTTCCCTTCTTTGTTGCTCCTTCCTTTCGAGCATTCTTCTTGTGGAACATTTCCTCTTCTAGCCTTGTCCAACATGGACCTCCTTCTCCAAACAAGCAAGCATCTCTTCTTGTCTTAACTCCATCTCCACAACTACATCACATGGATCTCTAATGTGTGGTACGATAGCCCTCGCCAATTCTGGCTTCAAACCTCTGGTAAACTTCTCATTCCTTTTAATCACCGTGTCAATGGTGGCATACCCATATCTAGCCAATTCTTCAAACCTGCTAGCATACTCCAAAACTGACATTTCTTCTTGTTCCAACTTAGTGAACTTCCTAGTCAAGGCAGATTACGCCATTACTGACATGAACCTTTCATGGAACCTTCTCCTAAACTCAGCCAATGTTATCTCCTCTTCGTTTAACCCAGCAATCACAGTATTCCACCAAAATAAAGCTTTCCCTTGAAGCTGTCTCGAGGAAAGCCTCCTCTTCTTCTCGTTATTGAGCCCTAAATCAGCAAATATCCTTTCATAGTGTAACAACCAGTTCCCCACTTGTATAGCATCCTCTATTCTGACAAACGGCTTCCCTCCAAGCCTAGCATAGTCTCTACTCGAGTTAGCATAGTGGTTGACTATTGGAGCTTTTTTAACTCCTCCCGCAGCATTTCTTCCAATAACTCCAACTACAATTCTAACTTGCGTCATGTTCACGAAAAACTAATACATGGCTCCCGTATCTACTTGTGGGACCCCAGCACCAACTTTCTCAGCCTGAGCCTGACTTTGACTTCTTCTACCATTTGGTCGGGCATTTCCATTTGTCGTGGTGCTGTCTCCTTTTAGGTTAACTCTACCTCTTCTTACGTCCATATATGTATTCAAGCCTTGTGAGAAACAGAAGAATATCCTATTAAAGATAGGAGTCTGGAGGTAAAGTGTATACTTATATATAGCAAATAAAAGTACATTACTATAGTGTTATCCCATACCCTGATGTTAACTCAAATTCCAAAGGATTATGCTTTCAAAAATCATTTTTATTTAAAGTATTTCATAAACCTATGCTTTGATACCAAGTTGTAACATCCCCTATCTAGCGGGTCGAAGCTTAGCGCTACAGATGCTGTACTCATCTATAGTATTAACTTCTGACGACTAAATGTGGCTATGTTAGTGGTGTCTATAATATCAGAAGCACTTAAATATGAAACAAATCACAGATTTCAAGACAACATTTTTTCCATTACATTTCTAAATAGATGTTCCATATTCAGATTACATAATCCCAAACGTTTCCCAAGCAATGATAAAATATACTTATTACAAAATACGTCAAGAGCGACATATGAAGATGCCTACTTGGATAACCAGAGTCATATAGTTATAATTGAATTAATACATACATAGTGAAAATGAATAACAAAACAAATAATTACAACTCCTAATAGATATCCATTAGCCTCTTGCTTACCTCCGGTAGCTTTATTCAGCATCCTACTGAAACCTATAAAGCCACAACCCTTTGGGTACTCAAATCAATTTTAAGCACCCAAGAGTTTAAGGGGGAAAACATAAACTTCGAGTACGACATAAAGCCTGGTGTGAATAATACTATACATCACCGTTATTTGATATTAAGTAAGACCACGTCGCTTAGCGGAATGGGTTTTCCCTTATTAATATCTTTTTAAAACATATCTTTTGCAAACCTTTTGTTTGCGTCAAAATTGGGCACAACACTCTTCGAGGGTCGTTGAAGAGATAATAGTCAAGAATGTAAGTTCAAAACAGATATTATCTAACAAAAACTCCAATCAACAGTAAAGAAAATGCGTAGACAATTGATTTATAGTGGTTCGGCGTGCTGCCTACGTCCACTGTGAAGTGTTTTGACGTTTTATTGCTTTTCTTTCAATGATTACAAGTTGTTGCAGCAATCAACAGTGAATTACAGCAAGGAATTCGAATTTAACAGCAAGTTTATGATATTAAATGATGGAGATCTTGATCCGGCAGAGTCTGGGCGCTTCAGAGTCCAAAAGTCCTTTTTCCGTTGGCCCTGGGGCTCTATTTATAGGCGTAGGCTACTGGTATTTCGCTGAAAACTCGAGAGACCACTTCTGGCACGTGAGGGGGTCCACACGCACGGTCTCAGGAAGTTTGGGCCCACTTTGGCATCGGTTCGAACTCCATTCGAACCGATCGAGAATTCATCCAATCGAGGTGAAATTTGGCGTGGACATTCCTCAACATGTACGCAAGCTTCTGTGAAAATTTCATGGCATTTGGATCAATAGGTTAGGAGATATGATGGGTTCGAAATTGGGTTTATTGCTCGGCTGTTTGGTTCGAAACCAAGGTTTCGAATCGATCCTTTCGAATCCATGGGGGCACGTGGCTTCGCGTTGGCGTGGAGCGCAAACTTCGAATCGATCCGGTCTTCACTCCGTGTTGACCGCTTCGACTCCATATATCTCGGCATATTCGAACCGAGGGAAGACACGTCATCATGGTTGGTTGACCTAGTGGTTTCGAATGAAGCTGCACAGTTGGGTTCGAACAAGGACTCCGTGATGGGTTCGAACAAGCCGATGGATTCGAAGTGGATGGAGCCGAAGGTGAGGCGCTTTGATGGTTTCGAAACCAATGGGTTCGATGTCCTTCGGTTCGAGTGTGATGGTTTCGAATGGTGCATGATGATGGGTTCGAAGACATCCATCATGATGGGTTTGAAACCAGGTTGTTTCCTTCACGTTGAACCGATCATAACTTTAGCATATGAACTCGGATTGACATGAAACTTGAGATGCTGACTCCTATGGTCTTTCTTGCCGTGTCCTATCAATTGTAGCTCAATCTGGACTCGGACAAAATTCAATGATATCCATGGCGAAACGAAGTATGACCAACCTCTGAGACGAACTGTCCTTCGTTCTCGATCGATCTTTTGGTATCGCGGCTTTGCCAAAAAGCGGGATAACATTTTGCCCCCCCAAAGTACGTCTTGTGGGAACATGACGTGCTTTGAATAGCTACAATTTCTCTCTGAACAATCATTGCTCTCTTTTTTGTTGAAACTCGTATGTTGTATTGCTGTATAATAGCGCTTAGCCGTTGGCTGTTGCATTTGTAACAGGATGAGTGTTTGATCCCTGTAAATGTTTAAAATCGAATGTTAGTTCGACATATATGCACATATGTTGACTTGGCCCTTGTTAACGTCGTGCGTTCGCGAGTCGTTGCCAGCTTGGTTGGCTATTGAATTTCGCATCGATTCTTTCCTGAATCGATTTGGAAATCTGAGTTAAGACAACGCTTGATGGTTGTTTAGAAAAGTCCCTTCGTATCGATCCTCTCCTGAATTGATATTGAAGGTTGAAGGAATTGAATTCTGTATTGCGTGAGTGTAATATTTCGAATCGATGCATTCGAGCATCGATGGGTTCGAAATCCACGTTTGTATGGACGCGGTATGCTTGTGCTATGATGGGTTCGAAGTTAACATTCGAACCGGTTTGAGGGGATGGATACGAAATAATTGTTCGAGTCGATTCGAATTGGAAGCAGATGGATACAAAGTCATCTGTCGTATCGATAGGCCATGGATGGATTCGAAGTGGTTGATGTGAACAAGGTCTTCGAATCGATGTGCCCACAGTTCGTTTCACATCGATACAGCCTGTCATTCTGTAGTGCGTTTCGTACCGTTGATGCATGAGGTGAACTTCGAATCGATAGGGCTTTAGGCAGATGGGTTCGAAAGCTAACTTCGAAACGATCGGGTACTTGACCGGTTGCGACCGGTTGGGTTGACTGGGATACGAGACGGCCCGGTCACATCCTAGGCTCCATATAAATAGCAGTGGGTTTCACTGTTTTCATTTTTACTTTTACTCTTGCTTGCTTTTACTGTGCAGTGCATCGTTTCGGAGCTCCAAAGGAGAAAAAACACTGCGTTGCGTGAACCATTCAAGATCCAAATCTCTAATTCCTCGAATCCATCATTCAAACTAGGTAATTAGCCTCGAATTCAAATGGCAAACGGCAAAGTTACTTCGAACCCGCGTCTTTTTTATCGATTGGTAAAGTCAGATCTGCTCCGGTTGAGGGCTTCGAAACCATAAGGGGACTCGTGTTCGAATTCGATGACGACGGCGTCGCTTTTTCCTTGATTTCGAATCGGTTTCTTGAGTGACCCTATGGGGGTGACGCAGTTCGCACCTATTGACGGATTCGATGGGTTCATCCGAATTGATGGATTCGAACCCATCGGCTGTGGTTTCGAAGTCCACAACTTCGCATTGATACGGAGGGTATCGATTCGAACGTGGATGACGTTAAGTTGAGGGTTCCCTAGTCGGTTCGAATTTGTCAAGCATTGATCGATTCGAAGTCATCCCTTACCGATCGGTTCGAACTTGGCATCTGGTTATCGATTCGAAGCGCGTCTAACTGCATGGGTTCGAAGCGACGTCAGGATGGGTTCGAACGAAGAGATGTTCGGTTGGGTACGAACGAAGTCTTTGTGATGGTTTCTAACCTTCTATGATGGACACCAAAGTTTGATATTCTCTAAGCATGACCCCGACGAGCTTCATTCTTGCATATTTGGACTTGAATAATAAACTGCATACTTGACCGCCTTTCGAAGCTCGTCGATGGAACTATAACAACTTTTATCCGAATCAATTTCCATCATGGAAACGGATTAGTGATGACGGTCAGCGATGACGGTCATTATAGCTGGACTCCGTAGCTTTGTCGTTTGCATATTTCTTTAACTTTGCGACATTTACTCAAGTAATGCATGGCACTGCACCACACACATTCATACACTTTACACTGGGGAGCGCACGGGTCCCTTGTCATCTAATGATGGTTTCTCATGAGTTAGTCAGTTATGGAGCCTTCGAGTTCGCATCAGCAGGAAACCCCACAAGATACTCAGAGTATAGTTCCTCCGAGGTTAGAGGTCCCGGACATTGATCCTGAAATTATCGGCCTAGCGCCGGATGAATTGCCTGATGCGTCGTTCATCACAAATCCATCGGATTCCGTTCCATCCAATATCTCTGAAGACATGTTGGGAAGGATATGCTTGAGGCACGGCTTGTCATTGGACGATGTGTTACTGCCGGAGCCGAACGATAGACCGCACAATCCACCGGAAGGGTATATTGCATTCAACCGCCACGCGTGTGCGGCCGAGACACTTCCCCCGTTCAACGAGTATATAAGGGAAGTATTGTCGTTTTTGAGGATCGCCCCATCTCAGCTGCACCCGAACGGGTATGCGTCGATCAATAGCTTGTTCATTGCATTCATGGAATATCTCCATCGACCACCACTCCCGATTGAGATCAGATACTTGTTCAATTTCAAAACTCGGGGTGATTATCCCTCCTTCACATTCTTGGAAGCGGTGAGAAACTGCCAAGTGGTTACCGGGTCTTGGACCAGGTTGAGCTATTATAGGACAGAATGGTTTTATGTCAGATGTCCTCTTGGATATTGCCCGACGATGGCTATTCAGACGTGAGTATAGCTGAGTTCGTAAATAATTATTACGACAATTGCAGCCGAAGTGGAACTTATATTTTATCCTTTTTTACAGCGGCGATTCAGTGACCAGAGGGCGAGCACTATAGGGAGATGGTGCGAGTGCTTCGAGAAGTCCCGAGTGGAGATAGGGATACCGACGTGTTATTGACAGACAGGAATCTCCGGGCCTGCGGTTTGATCGAACAAGGGGAGAGCATAAGCTTTGAGGTGGAACGAAGGGTCGTCTTGAAAAAATGAGTCAAGCACAAGAAGCCCAAAGTTACTACAGCTGAGGAAGCTGACTCTGAAAGAACCCACATCGATGATGAGCCGCTGAGCGGGCCTACGGACGCAGTTCCGGATGTCGCGGAGCAGAGAAAAGGCAAGGCTGCCATGGTTAAGTCAAGTGAGAAGGGGAGATGGAAATTGGTTGTCACGGCCCGTTCCGCTGCCGGAGTTAGAATCTCGGAGACGCCTCCTCCGAGAACTGAAAATCTTTTTGAAGGGCTTGCCGATCTTCCAATCCCGGACGATGTGTCTTTTCAACGTGATGCCGGGTTGGAGGAATTCCATCGGACTCTAGAATTGAACGAGCCTCTTATTACTAGCGAGGTCGACACTTCTGGTTGGTCGGGGGGAATGCATATTCATACACATTTCACGACACTGCATAACCTTTGACTGTAAACTACCTGTTTTGAAAGGTGATTAATTCTATTTTATTTTGCTTCGCAGATATTATGTCTAAGCGAGGTTCAATGCTTGGGAGTCTTCGACATGCCCACAAGCCTTCATATTACGATTCGCGCAGACGAGAAGGGGACAGAGGTTATGACCAGGGGTGTTCTGGGTATTATGACCAGGGATTCTCTGGGTATTCTAGTCACGAGAGATATGACACGGACAGAGGTTATAAGCGTCGATCGCGATCGCGTACCCCTCCTCCTTTCAGAGATCCCGTGCAACCTCCTGCTCATGTCCCTCATCCTTTCGAGTCTTCTCGATATACGCCGGTTTCTCAATCTTCCCGATCTGAGGCGATGACCCCGATAGTCGCGGAGAAGCCTCCTACTGAAATCTCGGGGGAAGGGGCAATTAGACTTGCGCAATTAAAGAGGGAGTTCCCGAATATTTGCTTCGATAACTACGTCTTTCCCCCGAACCTGAAAAGAATCCCGCCGGAGGCCGAGCGGTTGGCGCTCGACTATGTGCATGACTTTTACGCCCAATACAAGGCGTGGTATAGGGCGGCCGACAAGGCATCGGCGTTGGCCTTCGAACGAGCGGCTACCATTGAAAAGCTTCAAACCGAGCTGGCTCAAAAAGATCGCATCATACAAGTGTTGAATACGAGGCCGAGTCGTCTCGAAAATCAGAGATGGAGGCTCTTACAAAGGCCGATGAAGCTCAGGCGGCCATGGATAGAATGAAAAAGGAGCACTATGTTACGGTGGAGGACATGGGCCACCGGAACACTGTCGTCACTGCTGAGCGGGATGCGGCGCTAAAAGAACTTAATGAGCTCAAGGCTAAATTTGCCGAAATTATTAAAGATAGAGACGACGCGCTTAACGCGGCGCAAGAAGCCTGCGAGCAAGACATAGTGCTTCGCACAGAAAGAGATGTGGCGGTGGCCAAAATTCAAGCGGTCGAAGCAGAGGTGGAGGAGAAGGTTCAACAGGCAGAGGCCAGGCTAGAGGCCGATATCGAAGATTTGCTCATAACTTACAACGCCAATGTGTTAAAACACAGAAACTTGGCCTGGCTTCAAGATTATCCGTTTCACCTTCGTAGCTCTTGGGACCGATTGGTTGAGGAGGAAGAGGAAGCGCATCCAGGTGAAGCGGTCGATCGATTCGAACTTGAAAATCGGCTGCTCACAAACGATGAGAAGAAGGTCCTTCATGACACTATCATTGCTCATGAGAAGGAGATGATCGGTGGTCGTTCCCTGGAAGTCGGAGAGGGATCAAGTGTTGAGCACCATTCTGCTATCACTGAAGTCACCATACCATCTTCGTCAGTGCCCGTATCTGCGGTTGGTTTGCAACCTGTTCCTGCTTACGACCCGGAACAGCCGCGCTTATCTCCTATTCACGAGCATACTTCCGAGGTTGTTCAGCCATCTGCGAGCCAAACTGGGGAAGGTATTCCGAAGTTATCTCAAGCGTTTTCTGAATAGAGTGTTTGTTTTGCAGCAGTTACTAATAACTTCTTATTTTTTGCCTAGTGAATGGAGTTGCGCCGACTGTCGTGGCTCAAGAATCAAGCAAAGGAGATAAGGCCATCGCCACCGAGACTACTGTTGTAACTGCGATATCAACTGAGGAGGCGCAGGGGAGATCCTTATCTGTTGATGAACAAATGGTGAGCAAGCTGCTCGGTGAGCAGGGTGGTTCTTTCTCTGACTTGCCATTTATCATCGTTAGTAGCCTCCCGCCGACCTCAAGTTCTTCGATGCAGACTGTGGATGCCCCCAGCCAAGCCCATGCGACTCGTGATGAGGAAATTTTGGCCGAAATCAGCGCCAAATAGAGGCTGCGGGGCATAGTGGTAATGTTAGTGGTAGTACGGCGACGCAGAGTCCATCACCTGCTAGGGTAGTGTCATCGGGTGGCACTATTCCGTCTTCCGTCACGGATCCAGTCCCCCCTACTCCTCCGGCGGGAAGCCTCCATGCAGACTCAAGCTCCGAGGAGGATATTGACATCGTGCCTCCAGCCGAAGAGCCACCGCCGGAGAGGAGACATTCAAAACGAAGAATTTTTGTCCCTAGTGACACTGATGATGTACCACTAGTAAGAAGGACGAAAAAGAAGAAATAAATCGGCTTCTCAAGTAGATGTTTTGGTAGATAGGTACTAGTCTTCGTTTTTTGTCAGTAGGTCGTGTATAGATGCAGGTTCGGCCCCTGCTAGTAGGCATTCTTTTTTGGAAGAACTCGTTTGCGTGTAAGTCCTTGTTTTAAGTTAGTTGAAATAAAATTTAGTTTCTTTGCTTCAACTCTTGTTCTATTTGTGCTTAAGTACTTGCAGTGTCTTGTTCTCGGTCCGGTGCAGTTGTGGTGTTTTTACTGTTAAGTGGAGTTCGTTTTATTTGCTAAGTCTGAGAATCTCGGTCGCAAGTTGTGATCGATGAATAACCGAACTTTCGACATTGTATCACTTTGGTTAGCGACTAACACTTAGCTTTTTCTGCCCCCTAGCCTCGGGGAATAACATTTGCGTTTTGGTGGTTGAGTGCGTTTATTGCAAACTTTGAACACATGTCCACATTCTGGGGACTTAAGATAACTTGAGATCGATAATCTGGTTCGCACTTCGGGAACTCGAGAGTTATCGATGCTTGTAACACGGTTCGCGCTCTGGGAACTTGGGAATGATGTTCACATTCCAACTTGCACTCTACGAACTCGGAGTTAGTATTAACACTTTAGTTCGCACTACGAGAACTTTAACTTGGTGTTTGTGCTCCAATTCACACGCCGGGAACTTGGATAAAACATGTATGTTTGGGTTCATACTTCAAGAACCCGGAATTGACGTTTATACTCCAACTCGCACTTCGGGAATCTGGAGTTTGCACGGATTCTTCGGTTCGCGCTCCGGGAACCTGTAACTTATGTTTATACCCCAATTCATGTTTTGGGGATCTTGGAGTTGGTGTTGATACTTCGGTTCGCACTCTGGGAACTTTTAGTTGATGTTTATACTCCAATTCACACTCTGGGAATCTGGAGTCAGCCGATAGATGGTCAGTCACACCTATTTGGGCTTTTTAGGAATTCGTTCATACTCTGGGAATGATGGATTTGATGTTTGTACTCCAATTCACACTCTGGGAATTTGGAGTCCGCATTGATGGGTTGGTTCGCACTCCGGGAACCTGGAATAGATGTTTATACTCCAATTCGCGCTGTGGGAAGTTGGAGTCCGTTCGCGCAGTGGGAACGAATTATGGAATGTTTATACTCCAGTTCACGCTGTGGGAAGTTGGAGTCCGTTCGCGCTCTGGGAACGAATTATTAAATGTTTATACTCCAATTCACTCTGTGGGAAGTTGGAGTCTGTTCGTGCTCCGGGAACGAATGGTTTAATGTTTATACTCCAATTCACACTGTGGGAGTCTGGAGTCCGTTCGCGCTCCGGGAACGAATTGTCTAATGTTTATACTCCAATTTACGCTCCGGGAAGTTGGAGTCCGTTCGCGCTCCGGGAACGAATTGTTTAATGTTTATACTCCAATTCGCGCTCCGGGAATTTGGAGTCCGTTCGCGCTCTGGGAACGAATTGTTAAATGTTTATACTCCAATTTACGCTCTGGGAAGTTGGAGTCCGTTCGCGCTCCGGGAACAAATTGTTTAAATGGACTGTCGTGTGTTGGTCCAGTTCAGCCTTTGATGTGGTGGCTTGCTCCCGAGCCGGGATTTCACTCAGCGAGTGGCCGGTTGTGACGCAGTCACTCACTATCTGAATAAATTCCATTGTTTGGTGGAACTTAGCTCTTCGTGTGTCGTGATTATTAAACGTTGTATTCAGCGAATCACAGCTTTAGCTTGAAGAGATAGCATTTTATTTCCTGAAGTAAGAAAATGTGGCAAAATCAGCGCCTTATTACAAATTCAAATTTCAGAACGTAAAAGAAATTGCAAAGTATTCATGGATTGAAGGAGCCTGTCATGTGTGACAGTGACGAGATTCTTCGTCGTTCCAGGCTCCTGAATAAGTAGGCCTGCCACTGATGGCGTTTATCACCAATCTCCCATGGGGACAAGTCGAGTCCTCCTGCCTCGGTCGATTGGGTTCATTGATTGGATTGGATGGGCCCGCTCCTCTAGGCTGCAGTGTCCGCACAAACTGTTCCAGCTTCCCTTCCCTGACCAGTTTTTCAACAAGATCCTGTAAGTGACGACACTCGTTCGTATCGTGCCCGTAGCCTTCATGGAACCTGCAAAATTTTCCCGTCTGGATTTGTCTCTCTGACGACGGTCTTGGGGTAGGTTTTTCATATTGAATTGTATTACGGGTCTGCAAATACAAGTCCTCCAATGAAATATTCAAAAGAGTATAACTGTCGAACTTCGGATTTTTGCGTTGCGGGCCGCGATTTTGATCTTGTTTTTTAAGTTGATTCACGCTCTCTCTTCGCCGAGCTTGTTTGTTTTTAATGTTCAACTGAACTTTTCCGGAGCTCTCACAGGACTGTTTTATTGCAACATTGCTTTGGGTCCCTTCTGTACTCGGTTTTGCATCGGTTTTCTTCCTAGACTGTTTCGCGTCTTCCCGTCTCAGGAATTGAGCCGCCTTGGCGTGGAAACGGTCCAACGATGCAGGTGGTTTTTCGGCTAACCAAATGCCGAACTCCGAATCGGGGTCGATCCCCTTAGTTAGCGCCATGAGGATGGAGTTATCGTTCGGATTACTGATCTCCGCGCATGCAGTATGGAATCTATCTAAGTAGTGTCTGAGTGTCTCTCCAGGAGCTTGGGTGACGCTAGACAGAGTGTTGACATCTTTGGGTCTTGCGACGTGCATGCGGAATTGCTCAACGAATTTTGTTGCTAACTGGTCAAATGAAGAGACGGATCGAGGTGGCAATCGAGTGAACCACATGGTAGCGATGCCCCCCAAGGATATGGGTAAACTACGACACTTCACTGCATCATCGGCTCTGGCAGCGGTCATCGACCATTCATACTTTAGAATATGTTGGTTGGGGTCGGAGTTTCCCTCGTACATGGGTAGAGTGGGCATTCGGAATCGCCGTGGGGGTTCAGCACTAAGAATATCGTCCGTAAAAGGAGTGTGACTTCGAGAAACTCCCCAATCGTTGTTTGTGAATCCCTGACTCTCACAGATCATCTGACGTATCATAGTTGAAAGATCCGGCATTTGTGTCGGAGTATGATCACGTTCCGTGCTTCGGGCTTGAACCGGATATCGTCGACGATCCAAGTCCCGCCTTCTTGGCTCATAGTCCTATGGGACGTACGGTTCAGGAGTACGACCGCTATGACAACGGTCCAGGTCCGACTGATCTTGAGTGTCGACCCCTGGTTCAGCCGCAACGCTAGTGGTGCGGTATTCTGCGGCGTGATGAGGAACGGCACCTCCTCGGGAGGAGGGTCCGGTTTGGAAACTGGCTGATGGGCCAACTCTTATTTGTCCAACGGTCAATGTCGGTTGGTTTCCAACGGGTGGCACACGACTCCCATCTAACCGGGGTCGTGGAGGTTGGTTATGATAATCAGAAGATGAAGAACTTTCGCTGGAAGAGCGAGATGCTCGATCCCTCGTGGATCTCTTTCGTTTCTGGCGATCCAGCTTGTTGATTAGCTCAGCGTTAGCACGTAGTTGTTCTTCCAGTTGTCGCCGACTCTGGGTCAGCTCTTGGAGTAGCAACTGTAATTCTTGTCGGGTAACCTGACCCAACGGTTCTGAGTGCCCAGCAACATCTTGATTAGATGGAGGCAGAGGGGCAGGATTTTGTCTATCCTGTTCTTCTTGATTGACAGCGTTCGAGGTGGTTCTTGTGCTAACCATCTTGATAGTTGAATTCCTTTCCTAGACTTTATGCAAATCTGAATAGAGGGGAAGGAAGTTGGATTCAATGATCTGGATCTCTATCTTAGATTTATTCAATCCGGTATCGATGACAGATCCAACGAGCAGGAGAAAATCTGGGTTTTCTCGGTGAAAGCACCAAAGTGTTTGCGTCAAAATTGGGCACAACACTCTTCGGGAGTCGTTGAAGAGATAATAGTCAAGAATGTAAGTTCAAAAAAAATATTATCTAACAAAAACTCCAATCAACAGTAAAGAAAATGCGTAGACAATCGATTTATAGTGGTTCGGCGTGTTGCCTACGTCCACTGTGAAGTGTTTTGACGTTTTATTGCTTTTCTTTCAATGATTACAAGTTTTTGCAGCAATCAACAGTGAATTACAGCAAGGAATTCGAATTTAACAGCAAGTTTATGATATTAAATGATGGGGATCTCGATCCGGCAGAGTCTGGGCGCTTCAGAGTCCAAAAGTCCTTTTTCTGTTGGCCTTGGGGCTCTATTTATAGGCGTAGGCTGCTGGTATTTCGCTGAAAACTCGGGACACCACTTCTGGCACATGAGGGGGTCCACACGCACGGTCTCAGGAAGTTTGGGCCCACTTTGGCATCGGTTCGAACTCCATTTGAACCGATCGAGAATTCATCCAATCGAGGTGAAATTTGGCGTGGACATTCCTCAACATGTACGCAAGTTTCTGTGAAAATTTCATGGCATTTGGATCAATAGGTTAGGAGATATGATGGGTTCGAAATTGGGTTTATTGCTCGGCTGTTTGGTTCGAAACCAAGGTTTCGAATCGATCCTTTCGAATCCATGGAGGCACGTGGCTTCGCGTTGGCGTGGAGCGCAAACTTCGAATCGATCCGGTCTTCACTCCGTGTTGACCGCTTCGACTCCATATATCTCGGCGTATTCGAACCGAGGGAAGACACGTCATCATGGTTGGTTGACCTAGTGGTTTCGAATGAAGCTGCACAGTTGGGTTCGAACAAGGACTCCGTGATGGGTTCGAACAAGGACTCCGTGATGGGTTCGAACAAGCAGATGGATTCGAAGTGGATGGAGCCGAAGGTGAGGCGCTTTGATGGTTTCGAAACCAATGGGTTCGATGTCCTTCGGTTCGAGTGTAATGGTTTCGAATGGTGCATGATGATGGGTTCGAAGACATCCATCATGATGGGTTCGAAACCAGGTTATTTCCTTCACGTTGAACCGATCATAACTTTAGCATATGAATTCGGATTGACTTAAAACTTGAGATGCTGACTCCTATGGTCTTTCTTGTCGTGTCCTATCAATTGTAGCTCAATCTGGACTCGGACAAAATTCAATGATATCCATGGCGAAACGAAGTATGACCAACCTCTGAGACGAACTGTCCTTCGTTCTCGATCAATCTTTTGGTATCGCGGCTTTGCCAAAAAGCGGGATAACACCTTTATCCTGCAACCAAAACTGTCAAAACTATAAAGCATCATTATTTTATATAACTTACATATTAGGTAACAAATGGACTATTTGTCCGAACACTAAAGTATTGTCTGGCTTATTATTAACGTTTGGTTGACTCGGGCCTACCAGACAATATAAAAAATAATCTAATATCCGTTAGACAACTCTTCTGAACGATCTGTCCTTAACTATCTATTAAATACTTCTCTTCTGGATGGTCTGTCCCTAACTTAACATCTCCCAAGGTTACCTGATCCTAATGGTTTTGTAGGCTTGCCAATAACCTATTTATATACAAACATATATTCTCTTCTATGTGCAATCATAATTTTAGTCTTACATGTGACAAAGCCCTACACACTGGAATTTTTCACTAAATTAGCTGGGTAAAATAGCAAATATATAGGGCACGACCTTGTACCACTCCCATCTGGTATTCTAATATATGAGTCATTTTTACTTAGGGATACCTTCCCATAATTTTCCTTGAAAATCTCTTCATCTAAAATTAATTTAAAACCTTTTAAACCAAAACGCAAACAAGGAAAACATTTATACTCTATGCTTTACTCAAAATCACCTTTCCATGCTAGATATACTTTACTCAAATCTTTATTGATGAAAACTTTAAACATTTGAAACTACCCCTTTGGATCCTATCGAAAATACCATTTTCGAAACCATGTAGAACCCCTTCTTTCATTTAGGCCGAAAGGCCAAATCTTCCTTTCGAAACCATTCACATAAAATTATTGAAACCATTGAAATCCCTTTTCCTTCAAAAGCTAAAAATCTTAGACATCCCTCTTTAAAACCATCAAACATTGCTTTTCGAAACCATAGGAAAAGCCTTTCCTCTAAACTTATTCAAAACCATTGGAAAAACTTTTCCTTTAAACCTTTCGAAATCATAAGGGAACCACCCCTTAGGAACCTTCTTTAAAATCTTTCGAAGTAATTTAAAATCTCCAACCCTTTGAAAGCATTTGGGTTCAATTTAAAACATGTGGAAAACACCTTTCGAAATCATTCAACACTAACTAGTCGAAACCTTTAGGTTATTCTTTAAAAATCACCACGAGCAATAGGGTCAAATGCTTACTCTTTCTAAAGCTATAACTACATAGAGAAGTGATGATGTCGAAACCACCTTTTCCAAAAGCATCGGAAAAGTAGCAGGTATTTTTATAAAACAAAACAATCCCCTTCGAAAGCTCTGTTTCGAAAGGTAGAAGGCGGCAGTAAAGGCTTCGACAAAGTCGAAAGCTATTATTTAAAAACAAAAGTACAACTATTTGGAAACCAACCGTTAAAACCATTGACTTAGCCATAGGCACTAAGTTGAAAGTTATTACTTAGAACAAAGGCGCAACCTTAAAACCTTTCTTTAAATTGATCGACCAAGTCGGAAGCTAACTAAGTTGAAAGCTACTTGGTCGAAAGACGCCACGCGCTTTTCTCATTTAAAAAAAGGCCCTTCGACCCTTTCGAAACACCTTGGTCTCGACTCTTACCTTTCTCCCTTTGTCCAATTCACTATGTACCAAGGCGGTAATAGTATGTGCATTGGTTTGTGGAAGGTGGCTGAGGATTTTAGTCGGAAGTTACCTCGGCAAAACTAAAAGAGGCGAAACATGCTTTTACTATGAAATTCTGATTTTAAACATTTTTAAGTAAACTTTTTAACTAACCAGCCATATTTTTCAAACTCTTATTAATGGCTAATTTTTCTTTTCTAAAAGTACTGCCATAATTTCAGAATTAATTAATTTAAATCAATTGCAAAATACCCATTCTCCTTAATTAAATATATAAAACATTTAAGTCTCATACCTTAAATAATTTTATATATTCATCAAAACACTTTGAAAAATTCTATTAAAATTCCAGAAAATCCTTTTTCAATATGTTTTCTAACATATAAAAATTTCAGACCAAAACTAATTATAATTTGCCCGTAAATTATTTATAACCCAATAAATCATTTTCTTCATTAGAAAATTAATATAAAACACATTAGTTCTGAAAATTATAAAAATTAAAATCTATCTCCAAAATAACACTTCTAGTCTATATCTAAAATCGCAAGGCATTTGGATGTCCTTAAATATGGTATTCATATCGAAACATATCATAAAATCTATATAAACAAGCATAAATCATCAATATGTATATCTAAACGCTTTGCTCTTCAAAATCATGGCTAAATCATGCAAGATAAATTCGAATTTCATCTTAAAACTGAAATTATTTAGAAAACTAGAGATTTAGAAATTATTCACCTTAGCTTTTTGGTTAGGATGTGAGATTTGATCTTGGTTAAGTTGATTTTCCTCCTAAGAATTTTAGCTTTCCTCTTCTTCTCCTTTGCTAATGGTGGCCAGCCTTAGTATGTTTTTTTTATGATAAAATAAAATGAGGGTGCGTTCGTTTTCCTAAAGGTTTAGGGTATATGTTTCTAAATTTCCCCGTTTTCCCTTGCTTATTTCCTAACACTTAACTCCATATTAGTTCATTTATCTGTTCATTAATATGGCACGGCTACCCCTTAATTTAATCACAAATCTCAATCCATTAATCAACCCATTATTTTATTTTATTTTATTTAACTAATCAAATATCATAAATAATTTAACTAAGAATATGGGGTCTTACACTGGTATACTCTAAATCAAAAGCATACCTTTCATCACAATCTTTCCTTTTTCAATTGTAGTTGGCCTAGCGGATGATGGTCTAACAGCAAAAACCTTTCCCTTGTCCTTCCTGACTGGTTCTGGACATTGATTCTTATAATGCCCAACTTAATCGCAGTTGAAGCACTTTACACCCTTCTTTTCTACAACGTTCTTTCTCTTGCCTGACCGGCACTCATGAGCATAATGATCTTTCTTATCACATTTGAAACAGACTAAATCAACCTTTGCCTTCTTGACTACCTTTCCCTTCTAGGCTCCCTTCTTCTTAAAGAACTTCCTCTTCTTTCCTTGAGGACCCTGGGTTTCAACTGGCTTTTCTCTTGCACATATAGCAAGCATCTCCTCATGTCAGATTGCCATCTCCACAACTACATTACAGGGACCACGAAGATGTGTTAGGGTGGCCCTAGCAATCTTAGGCCTCAATCCTCAAATGAACCTTCTCGTTCCTTTTTATTACGGTGTGTATGGTAGCATACCCATATCTCGACAACTCATCAAACTTTGTAGCATACTCAATTACTGACATCTCTCCCTGCTCAAATCCATAAAATTCCTCAGCAATGCCGACTAAGCTACTTCAAACAAAAACCTTTTCTTAAATTTCCATTGGAACTCTGCCCAAGTTAACTCTTCCTTAGAAACTCCGATAGTAACACTATTCCACCAGTGAAGCGCTACCTCTTGCAACTGCCTAGAGGCCAGCCTCATCTTCTGCTCATCATCCAAACCCAAATCAGCAAAGATTCTATCACAATGCAACAGCCAATTCTCAACTTCTATGGCATCTTCCATATCCATAAACGGCTTTCCACCAAGACTAGTTTAGTCTTTGCTTAACTTAGCATGGTTATTCCCAATTGGAGCGACAAGATTAGCTCCTCCAATATTCCTAGCAACTTCAACATCAGCTCCTACTTGCACCAAATTGACGAAGAACTAATACATCGTCCCTATATCCATTGGTGGATTTTCAACAACAACATTGGCATCTGCATTTTCGTTAGCATTAGCTTGTCGACCCGGGTTCCTTCTGGTGGGTCGAGCATTTCCGTTGGTTGTGGTGCT
Organism: Allium cepa; assembly: GCA_030765085.1. NCBI lineage: Eukaryota > Viridiplantae > Streptophyta > Magnoliopsida > Asparagales > Amaryllidaceae > Allium > Allium cepa. The sequence goes on from CM060945.1 coordinate 505,618,737, forward strand.
TCCTCCATCGATATTTCCTCTTCCGTTTCCTACCTCCATATCTTTTTTCTCGTATATCTGCATACAAACTTTAGCAAGATACAGAAGAATAATCCAAGTGAGAAGGGAATACGTACTTATATATAAACATATATATCAAATACAAGTACGCTATTATAGCATTAACCTAGACCGCGATCTTATTTCCGATTTATTGGATTATGTTTGAAAATCTTTTAGGTTTAAGTTTCTTTTAAGTTTCATAAACCTATGCTCTGATACCGACTTGTAACATCGCCCACTTGGTGGTCCAAAACTAACAGGCTACGGATGTTGTAGTCATCTATAGTTATTAATTCTCGACGACCAAATATGGTAATGCTAAATAAATTAATATAACAGAAATACATGGATATGGAAAAAAATTACAATCATTAAACAACTTTCACATTCCATTTCAAATCATTTCAAATTCATTACATAAACCCAGATTCAAGAACCACGTTCAAAGAAAATATAATTATTACAACAAATACGAAGATGTCTCTTCGTATGTCTCCATGGATGATCAGAGTATATAAAACTAGGCAATTAATTTTTTTTCCTTTACAACAAAACACAATGGAATCAAAATAGAAAAGAACTCCTAACAGCTATCGTACTTCATGCATGTCTCTAGAAGCTTATGTCTAAGGAGAACCAAAAAACCCCAACTCTTAAACTACTCAAAATCAATTGAGCACCGGAGAGTTTAAGGGGTAAACATAAACTTAGAGTCAGACATAAAGCCTAGTATGAATAATGACCTACCATCTAAAACCATTTGGATATTTAGTGAGACCATAACGCTTAGCGAAATGAGTTTTCCCCTCACTTATCCAAAACTTTATAAAAACCATACTATGCTCCTGCAGCCACAATGGTTAAAACATAACAATTCACAATATTATGATGATATGCAAACAAGTAAATCAATTCTGAATTACCAATTCCCATTCATTATGATTATCTGCCTCAGTATAGTTTCTAGGGTCACTATTAACCTATTAGCTTTCATGGGCTGACTAATAACCATTTGAAGCTTATGGACTCCCTGTTCGGTTCCATAGTTTTGTGGGATCACGAAGAACCTATTCGTCCCTGCCAATAACTTCATTCATTCATGGGTTCTCCCTGAACCTATTGGTATCTTCAATAGCTCCCCTCTTATCATAGTTTTCGTGGGCTAATTATGAACCTATTGACTTCTACCAACAACTTAATCTTGATATAGTTTTTAAGGGTTCACTACGAACCTATTGGCCCTTAACAATAATCTTTCTAATCGCAGTTTTCATGGATTTACTATGAACCTATTGGCCCGTGCCAATAACTTTTCCTAAACGTAGTTTTCAGAGATTTACTATAAACCTTTCTATCTGATAACTTCTTTAATTAGTATTTAGGAATCCTATATTATGGTCTATCTTACCTCCTGGATGCAATTCTACTCATTCAGGAGTTAACTCAATTTATATTCACTACTGGATCAACCTAACAGGCTATTCTACCCTTTCCCTAAAATATAGATGTGGATCCATATTGAAGTAAATGCATATTTGGAAGAAGCAAACATAACAACATAATAATACCAACACCTATGTTTTAATATCCTTGAAATTGTTTACATATGAAACCTGATTCATCCCATTAACCTATTATTTTATCAAGGAAAGCTTCTTCAAAAACTTCATAGTTAAAACCATTTCAAAACTCCTTTATTTTAGCCATGGACATTCCTTTCAAAATGATATTGTGTTCTTTGCTTTGAAAACTAAGGCTTTTGAAACCTTAAACTGTTACTTTCAAAACCATTGGATAACCTCCTTCGAAAGAATTCAAATCTTATTTTCAAAATACTAAGCATATGCTTTTCAAAACATTTTAAAAAATCTCTTTTGAGACCATCAAACTATACCTTTCGAAAGTATTAAAGCATTACTTATTAACCCTTAGAAGCATAGCTTCGAAACTACTTGAAACTACCCCTTTCGAAAGTTTTAGGTTTACCTTTAAAAATATCTTTTCCCCTTTCGAATGTTTTAGGTTTATCTTTAAAAATATCTTTTGGGTCAAAGTAAATATATACGAAAGTACCCCTTCAGACACCTTTAATTTTCATATAAAATTATTTGTGGAAAATTGATGGCTTCGAAACCATTCTTTTGAAAGCTCAAAACATTTAAGTAAAAAATTTGAAGGTTAACTTCGAAAACCCTTTTGAAGCTATTGCCTTCGAAACCCTAGAATCGTTCATAAGCTTTTGGAAGTGGCTTAGTACAAGTTTAAAACAAATGCTACCTTTCGAATTGGTTAATGACTTCAATTCCATTCGAAAGACATAGGGATGACAACGAGGTTTTGATTGGGTAGAGACTACCCTTTCGAAAGTATTAGTTTAAAACACTGGGACTAATTCGAAAGCAACACTTAAACAAAAAGGTGGCTATCCCTTTGAAAGCTATTTAGAAGACCCTTTTGAAAGCATTTGTTTCGACTCCTTCGAAAGCATTTAGTAGAAACAAGCAAGCACATTTCGTTAGAAAGTAAAAAATGGTTTCCACCTCATAGAAAGCAAGGGTTCTGACAACATGCCTTCCACCTTTCTCCAATCCACTACGTACCAATATATTGATACCTTGTGTATTGGTTTCAGCTTGGTAGGTCTCAACTTGGTTAAAGTGGAAGCATAAGTTCGAAAGGTTGCTTCTGAAAGAGGCGAAAGATATTTTATGAATAAAATCTGATTTAATGTCATTTAAAGTAATTACTTTGTAACTAACTTGCATATTTGTAAACTTCTAATTGGTTGCTATAAACTTTTCAATTAATTTCTCAAAATAACTACCGCATAATTTCAGATCTAAATAAAGATTAGTTTAACAAATAAGCCCTTCCATTAAGCAAAACAATTAAAAAAATCCTCCTTCTAAAATAAATTTATTTCCATAGTTAATTACTTAGGAAAAATCCCCAAAAATTATAGAAATTCACTTGTAATATGTTATCTAACAAATATAAATTTCAGAACCAATTCTTTATAAACCGAAATTAATTTCTAAACCCAACTATTCATATTTTCCTTTGAAAATTTTTAATAAATTTTCCATAGTTTGGAAAAATATAAAAAGTAAAACCCAGCTCCAAAATTATGTTTTACATAATGTAATTTCCTCATGGCATTCGAAATTCAATATAACTGGTTTTACCCTTAAAACTGTATAAACAATATTCAAAGAATTTTGTTTGAAACAGATATGTTATAAAATCCAAGCATATCATCGTCCAAAATCATCATAATGGACTTAATCTTAAACCCCAAAATCAAATAACCATAAAAGCAAAATAGAAATGATTTTGATTATTATTCACGTTGATTAGGATAAGGACGTTAAGGTTTGATTAAGATTAATTACCCATTGCTTAAATCCTTAGCTTTAATTTGGTTTCCTCCTCTTTTATCCTAAGTAAAGGCCGGCTTCTCCTTCTTTTGTTTGCGTTGTGTGCTTTTAGAAAATGAACATGAATGGATAGGAAACAAGAATATTAATGGTATGGGACTATGGTGCGGTTATTTCCTAATAAACCCTTGTGTTAACAAATTAACTTATAAAACAATTTATAAGCCCGTTTGTTTAATTAAGCTCGGCCTTTACTTTATTTTCAAATCTGAATCCCCTTATCACTCTAACATTTACATTGTTCTATTTAATTTATCTAATTTAATCTCCTGAATAATGTTATCAATATTAGAGGTGTTACACTGAACCACTATAAATCAATATGTATGTGTATGTTTTTCTTCGAATTAGCGTAGTCTCTTTATTATTATGCACCATTTCCATTTCATTTTTCATTTATTTCTATTCTAAAAAATTTGTATTAGTTATTTGTGCCAATTTTTGGTGCATACATCTTTCTTGGCTAATTTGCATGTTGTTCCATATTTGAGTTTGGCATGATTTTGGGTTTAGATTGGCTCAATGGACATGGAATTATTATTCTTTGTTTGGAACATATTATTTATCTAAAGGCTCCATCTTCTAGTTACTTACTTCCTCTTGCTCTTGAAGAAGTGGATCTGAATCTTAATGTTTCTCTTTATGCTATCTAATCCCCAGAAGGAAATGAAACAGCTAGTATTCTCGTTGTGTGTGATTTTTGGATATCTTTGAATTGATTTCTAGATTGCCTCCTTAAAGGGCAATCGAATTTCGTATTGATTTTATGCCAGGCGCTAGGCCTCTGTAACACCCTAGATTTTTGATAACATTATTTAGAAGATTTGGTTGGATAAACTAAATAAAATAATGTGTTGATTAGGAGATTGAAATTTGATTTAATTAATCTAGTCGTGCCTTTTAACTAATAAATTATATGAAGGGTTTATAATGAATTAGAGGAAGGGTATTACGAGAAAGAGGCCAGTCCTATATCACCTTCCTTAGGCCATGTATTATTTCACATGTTCATTCTCATTTCTAAAATTTAAAAGCAAGGCTGATCACCATTAACAAGGAAAGAAGAAGAGTAAACTAAAGAAAAGCTTAAGGAAAAGCAAATTCAAATCAAACTCATTCAAATCTAAAGCTCCTTAATCTTTAAAGCAAAGGTGAATAATGTTTACATCTCTAAACTTTTATGGTTTCAGTTTTTGTATTAAATCTGAAAGAATTTGCAAAAGTTTACCATGTTTTTTAATGATAAATAGTTTTAAAGTACAAATAAATAGTTTTTCTGCTATTTCAACTCTTTCGGCAAGAGCTTCCGCCTCCATTCCAAAACATCTGATAAGGTCAAAAGGTATCAAACCTTTCGACTAGGTCAAATACCAATGCATATGGTATCAAGCAACTGGTACATAGTGAATTGAATGAAGTCATAAGGTTTAGGGATGAAAGGTTCAAGCTTTCGAAGGAGATGAAGTTTTGTTTGGGTTTAAAGAAATACGCCTGCTAGCTTTCGAAAAAGAGCTTTCAACACTGTCAAATGGTTTAAAAGAAGAAGGTTTCAATTGGTTTTCTTTCTTGTTTTAATTGAAACCTTTCGACAAAGTATAATGGTATAGCTTTCGACAAGGTTAAAAGCTTAATTGCCACTTCAAAACCTTTCGACACAGATAGAGTCAAAAGTTATCTTTTGTTTTATAAACTTGTCACCTCTCTCCATTGATTTCGAAGGGTTGGTTCCAGCACAAACACTTTATTGTTTACGAATGGTTTCAAAAGGTTTTATAATGGTTTCGAAGCAGTTGCTTTCGACTCTGATGTTTTTCTAATCCTTTTACTTAACTTAAAGGCATAATCCAAATGTTTTAAGTCTAAATGTTTAAAGGTTTCAAAGTAGTTAATTTTGAATGGTTTCAAAAGGTTACCATGTGTTTTAAATTGAACCCAATGTCTTCGAAAGGTTTTGAGTTTCATTTCTTTCAAAAGGTTTATTAATGATTTTATAGGGGAGTTACTCCAAGCTTTCGATAAAGTCGAATGGTGAAACCTTTCGATAAGGTCAAAGAGAAACCTTCCGAAAAGGTTGAACGGTGGGACCTTCCGATATGGTTGAAAGGTACGGTTTTAATGTTTTTGAAAGGCTAAGCTTTAAAGGATTTAGAAAGCGGATGTCATATGTTTTAAAGCTTGTAAAAGAAAGGCTTATTAAATGTTTTTGAAGGAGTTACCTTCAATGATTTCGTAAGGTTTATTAAAGGATATGAAGTAGTTACCTTCAATGCTTTCAATGGTTTTTATCAATGATTTTAAGGAGTTACCTTCAATGTTTCTGTAAGGTTGTTTAAAGTTTTAAACAAAGGTTTTGAATGAAATGATTAGGCAGATAGCCTAAGTGTTTTAAGTTACAAAGGACTTTAACTTATTTTAAAAGGGTAGACAATCCTTATTGAACATCATCAACATTATTTTGAGTGAATTATGTATAACATAGCAAAAATAGCATAGAGCAAAGCTAAAGATATGTTTTCCTCGTATATTTTTGATTTGACGGACTAAATCATTTTGAAAAGGTTTTTGAGGAAAATTTGAAGGGCAGTTAGCCCAGATATTTCGAAGGGTAGTTAACCCAAAAGAAAATTTGGTCAATTAGCTCATTTAAATTCGGATTGTTGGTCCATTTTGAGGGAAGTCAACCGAGAGGAAATTTTGTCAAGTGGACAGCTAGTCCAAAAAAGAGCAGTTAGCCCTGATATGAACAGTTAGTTCATTTATTAGCATAACAGACCTTGCTACATTTTAAGGACAGTTAGTCCACCCTTTTTATCTGTTTTGGGCATAGAACCCATTATCTAACATAAAATATATTGCTATTTTTGTATAATCTATTTTAGGACAGATAGTCGAGAATAGAGCAGCTAGCTCAGAATTAAGGACAAATAGTCCAGTAAAAAATAGATAGTTCAGATTTTAGACAGATGATCTATTTTATTTCATGTCTTAGCATAATGGATATTGCTATATTATAATTATAATCAATGGATTGACCATTTTGGTTACAGGAAAGGATTTACAAAATATTTGTTTTGGAAGAGATATTAGTTAGGGAAACCCGTTCTGCTAACTGGTGTAGTCTCACTATATATTAGTCAATAGAGATGTAACGAAAATTATTTATACCAGGCTTTATGTTTAACTCGAATTTTTTCCCCTTAAACTCTCGGGTGCTCAAAATTTAATTTGAGTAGGCTAAGGGTTTAGGTTTTAGTGAATAAAGCATCCGAAGATAAGCGGTGGCTGACAGATAGCTAATTTAGGAATTTTGTTTTATACTGTTTCCGCTATGTATTAAGATAGTTATGTTTATATTGCTTTGACCATCCAAGGGGGATCTTCATATGTTGCTCTTGGCGTATTGTTGTAATTATATTTGGTCAATGCCTGAGATACTTCTTTGGATTTTGTAACTTGGATATGATATTATTGAAATGTAATTGCTGAAAAATTATAATTTTTGTAAGTTTGTGATTTTTTTTCATATTCAAGGGCTTCTGATATTATGATTACCATTAACATTATCGTATTTTGTCACCAGAATTTAGTACCGTGGATGACTGCAGCATCCACAGCGCTTAGCTTTTGGCCACCAGATACGGGATATTACAACTTGGTATCAGAGCATAAGTTTATGAAAAATTTAACTACAAATTTGTTTTGAAAACAAAAATCCAAAGAAATTAAAGTAAGATTGTAGGTTAGGTTAACACTATAATAACGTACTTGTATTTGTTATATATAAGTATGTGCTTTATCTCCATTCATCTATCTATGATTAGGTTATCTTTCTATATCATATGAGGTTTGAATACAAATATGGATGGTAGAGGAAGCAGAGCTAACCAAGGAGGTGGAAGCAACGAAAGGAACGCCGGACCTAGTGCTTGGAGAAACAAAGGTCAGGCAGAGAATGTTGGTGCTAAAGTCCCACAGGTCGAAATGGAAGCCATGTACAAGTTTTTCTGTAATATGATGCAAGAAGGAGTTGCAGCCGGAGTGTTAGGAGGAAATGCTGCAAGAGCACGGATTCCAGAAGTTTCGGTAGTTAATTATTTCGCTAAGATGAGCGGTGATTATGTGAAGCTGGAGGAAAGCCGTTTATGGAAATGGAGGATGCCATTGGAGTTGAGAATTGGTTGTTGCACTGCGAAAGAATATTTGTAGATCAGGGGCTCAATAATGAGTGGAAGAGAGGTTGGCATTCAGGCAGCTTTAGGGAGCTGCATTGTTTTGGTGCAATAGTGTAATAGCGACATTTGATGAGGAGACCATAACTTGGGAGGATATCAGGAGGAGATTTTTGGAGAGGTTTATGTCTGTGATGACACAGTCGGCTTTGATTAAGCAGTTTGTTAAGCTGGTGTAGGGAGAGATATCTGTTGTTGTGTATGCTAGGAAGTTTAAGGAGTTGGCCCGGTATGGATATGCTTCAATAGATACCATGTTAAAGCGAAATGAGAAGTTTATCAGAGGATTGAAGTCGAAGTCGGCTTGTGTTACGTTGTCTCATCTTAGAGATCCTTCTTATATTGTGGTATAAATGGCTTTGAGGCAGGAAGAAGTCCATGAGTCTCTAGAGAAGAGAAAGGCAAAAGCGGTCTATGTTAGGCAGGGCCAGAAGAGGAAGTTCTTTCCCAAGGGAGGTACTCAGAAGGGTGGAGCATGCAAGAAAGCAAAGTCTGGAATTGTCTGCTATAAATGCAACAAGAAAGGGCACTTTGCCAATGAGTGTCGTTCAAGGATAACAAAGGATGTGGCTAAGAGGAAGAACGTCAGGTGTTTCAACTATTACCAGATAGGCCATTTTAAGAACCAGTGCAAGGAGCCCGTTAGAGATGGTATGGGCAAGGTGTATGCATTGGAGCCTGCAGCTTCCAAGCCAACAACCCAGGAGAAGGGGAAGGCAGTTCTTGGAGGAACGCTTTAGATTCATAGTGTGTATGTTAGCATTTTATTTGATATTGGTGCATTGCATTCTTTTATATCAATATGTTTGATAAATAAGCTTAACCTTGAACCCACATATTTAGTTACTTCCTTACGGATTGCGAATCCAATAGGAGGGTATGCAATTCTAGGATTGAGGTGTGATCATTTTGAGTTTGACCTGTTAGGTCAATACTTTTGTATGCAGTTTGCAAGTGTTTGATTTTATGGGGTTCGGGATTATCCTAGGTATAGATTGGTTAAGTGAGTATGATGCTAAGCTATTTTTCTAGGGTAGTAAGATATCTCTTAGACACCCGGATTGTAGCAATCGGATTTTTTTCATAGTAGGAGGTTCTTGCGGTACAGTGTTTGCTTTGTTGGGCGCTTTGTTTTCAAATGTTAAGTTGAGCTGAGTTTTAATTGTTAGAGAATTCATATATGTGTTTGAGCCTACAGTTGGATTACCGCCAAAGCGAGCCATTGAGTTTCGGATAGATTTGGCTCCGGGAGCAGAATTAGTGAGTAGACCGCCAAGCAAGATGACCCCTTTAGAGATGAGGTAGTTGAAGGTGCAGTTGGTAGATTTAGAGGGCAAGAGTTTTTTCAGGCCAAGCAATTCACCATGGGGTGCAGCGAAAGTGTTTGATAAAAAGCCGGACGGATCGTTTGGGCTATGAGTTGATTATCATAAGTTAAATGAGAGGATGATAAAGAACCGATATCTAATTCCCCCGAATTGACAATTTGTTTGACCGACTTAGTAGAGCAAAGGTATTCACTTATTTGGATTTAGCAATGTGTTCCAATCAGCTCAGAATAGCGAAGGATAGTATACCTTTGACAGCATTCAAGATCAGATATGGATCGTACGATGGTTAGTTATTCCGTTCGGACTTAAGAATGCTCCAGCTTCCTTTTTGGATTTGATGAACTGGATTTTTCAAGAGCACTTGGACAGGTTCGTGTTGGTTTTTATAGATTATATCTTGATTTACTCTAAGGATGAAAGAGAGCACGAAGTTCATCTTAGAGTTGTACTTGAGATGTCGAGGTAGCATCAGCTGAAAGCGAAGTTTTCAAAGTATCACCTCTGAAAGAAGGAGGTGAATTTTCTTGGTCATATAGTCCTAACGGAAGGGTCATTTGTGGTTCCGACTGAGATCAAGGCTGTGAATAGTTGGAAGAAACCTGAGACATTAACCGAGATTAAGAGTTTCCTTAGGTTGGCTGGTTATTATCAGAGATTCATTAAGGATTTCTCGCGAATAGCAGCACCGATGACCAGGCTGACGAGGAAGGAGGTGAAGTTTATGTGGACCGATGAGTGTGAGGAAGCATTCCAGAGTTTGAAACACTTATTGACCCTTGCACCTATGTTAGTTGTTCCAAAGGGGAATTAGGATTTGGTAGTTTATACCATTGCATGTGGAACCGGATTAGGAGCTGCGCTGATGCAGATGGGTAAAGTGATTGCATATGCTTCTAGACAGCTTAGAATGCATGAGATCAGATATCCAACACTTGAATTAGAGTTGGCTGTGGTGATTTTTGCTTTGAAGGTGTGGAGACATTACCTTTTGGGAGAAAGGTTTGATCTATATATAGATCATAAGTTGCTGAAGTATTTGTTCTTTTAGAAGATGCTGAACATGAGATAGCAGAGATGGTTAGAGTTCATAGCCTTTTATGATTTTAAGATAGAGTACACACCAGGGAAAGGCAACAAGGTTGCTGAAGCACTTAGTAGGATACATTAGAATGCAATGTTGGCTATGATGGCTGAGTGAATGATTTGGAAGCACTAGCAGACTGTTGAATGCAGTGGAGATCCGAGGCTGGGTTAAGTGGTAATACAGTTGCGTTGTCTTGCTTGGTAGTTCGACCCATGTTGATCAAATGGATTGCTTCTAAGTAGATAGAGGATCCAGTGTTAGCTAAATGGATCAAAAAGCTAATGGAAGGAACCAAGAGCGATGACTTGAAAGATTTCAGTCTTGACAAGAATCAGTGGTTGAAAAAGGAAGGTGGGTTATGTGTTCCTAGTGTGGGAAACATAAGAAAGGAAGTATTGGATGAATTTCATCGTTCGAAGTTCACTATACATCCCGGAGGTACCAAGATGTATCAGGATATGAAGAGGAGTTTCTTCTGGGAAGGAATGAAGCGAGATATCGGTTTGTGTGTAAGGCAGTGCTTGAATTGCCAGCAGGCAAAGGCTGAACACCACAAATTGAGTGGTTTTCATCAACCGTTAGATATTCAAAAGGTCGAATAGGGTTAGTGAAAGTATATGGCTCATAATGGACAGATTGACTAAGAGTCCAAATTTCATTCCAGTTAGGTCAACTAGTATGGCACCTATTTTAGCAAGGTTGTTCATGAAGAATGTGATTAGACTGCATGGCGTACCTAGCAGCATTGTTAGTGACAGAGATTCCTTGTTCACTATCGAGTTTTGGAAGAGACTACCGTAAGTTTTGGGAACCAAGCTTATGATGAGTACCGCTTACCATCTGCAGACAGATGGGCAAACGAAAGAGTTAGTAAGATCTTGGAAGATCTGTTAAGAGCTTGTGCTCTGGATTTTGGAGGATCATGGGAGGACCATTTGCATCTATTCGAATTTTCATATAACGACAGCTATCAGACTAGTATTGGGATGGTACCGTTTGAAGGTTTGTATGGAAGACCCTAAAAATCTCCCGTATATTGGTTGGAGACCGAGGATAGGTTGATTCTTTGTCCAGATTTGGTCAAAGAAGCTGCAGAAAAGATTGAGGTCATTCAAGTTAGGATGAAGGAGACCAAGCAGAAGAGTTATGCAGATAAGAGATGGAAAGATTTAGAGTTCTCAGTTGGGGACCAAGTTTTCGTCAAAGTATCATCGATGAAGGGTGTGCTTAGATTTGGGAAGTCAGGGAAGTTATCTCCTAGGTTTATTGGACCTTTTCCAGTTCTTGAGAGGATAGGAAAACTTGCTTATAGACTTTAATTACTGAGCAGTTTGGTAGGTGTCCATGATGTTTTTCATATTTCTCATCTTATAAAGTGTGTTAGAGACCCGAAGACTGCTATTGCACCGAAGTTCTAGATGATTTAGTGGTAGAACTGGACTTAATCATAGTGAGGAAGCCTATTTGCATTGTTCCAAGAGATGAGAAGAGGCTTAGAAACAAGATGGTCAGATTAGTCAAAGTCCAATGGAGTGATAATGACAGAGACTATACTTGGGAGGTTGAGAGCAGGATTAGAGATATTTATCCTGACTTGTTTTGATGGTATGTTTTACCTTCTTGTTTGTTTTGAGCATTGTTGTAATTTCAAGGATGAAATTCTTTAAGGAGAGGAGTCTGTAACACCCAATTTTTTGGATGACATTATTTAGGAGATTTAGTTAGATAAACTAAATAAAATAATGTGTTGATAGGAAATTGAGATTTGATTTAATTAGTGTAGCCATGCCTTTTAACCAATAAATTAGATGAAGGGTTTAAAATGAATTAAAGGAGGGGTATTATGGGAAAGTGGCCATTCCTATATCAACTTCCTTAGGCCCCATATTATTTCACATGTTCATTCTCATTTCTAAAATTTAAAAGCAAGGTCAGCCAACATTAACAAAGAAAGAAGAAGAGAAAACTAAAGAAAAGATTAAGGAAATGCAAATTCAAATCAAACTCATTCAAATCTCAAAGCAAAGGTGAATAATTTTTACATTTATAAACTTTTATGGTTTTGGTTTTAGGATTAAATCCAAATGATTTTGCAAAGGTTGCCATGTTTTTGAATGGTAAAATGACCTAAATACATGTTGATGATTTATGTATGTCCATATATATTTTATGACATGTTTTAAGATGAAAACCTTACTAGATGACATCCGTTAGCCTTGCAAATTTTTATGATGATCTAAAAAGTTATTTAGAATCAGGTTTCAATTTTCAGAATTTTCAGAATTTTTATGGAATTCTTATAGATTTTCTAAGGAAGAAATGATAATTTGGATTATTAAATTATTTATGGGAAAAATAATTATTGATTGGATTCAAAAATTTAATATGTTGAAGAGAACATATTAATTGATTTTCTAGAATATTTTAAGAATTTTCCAAGGTGTTTTAATAGTTATATAAAATTATTTAAGGAATGGGACATAAATGTTTTATATAATTATAAACGAGAAAGGGGCTTTTTCAAAGTTATTTAAATTTCCAAATAAGTAAAGCCGGCAGCATTTTTGATCATAAAATTATGTCAACCAATCAGATTTAGACAAACAAGGCGGGTTAAAGTACAAATAAATAGTTTTTCTATTATTTCAACTCTTTCGGCAAGAGCTTCCCATTCCAAACCTTCCGACAAGGTTGAAAGGTATCGAAACATTCGACTAGGTCATATACCAATGCACATGGTATCAGGAAACTGGTATGTAATGAAGTGGATGTAGTCAAAAGGATTAAGGATGAAAGGTTAGAGCTTTCGAAGGAGATGGAGTTTTGTTTTGGGTTTGAAGAAAATACACCTGCTAGCTTTCGACACTATCAAATGATTTAAAAGAAAATGGTTTCAATTGGTTTGCTCTCTTGTTTTAATTGAAACCTTTCGACAAAGTCGAAAGGTTTAGCTTTCGACAAGATTGAAATTTTAATGGCCGCTTCCAAACCTTTCGACACAAATGGAGCCAAAGGTTATCTTTTGTTTTATAAAACTTGCCGCCTCTCTCAATTGATTTCGAAGGGTTGGTTCCAACACCAACACTTCATTGTTTTCAAATGGTTTCAAAAGGTTTTATAAAGGTTTCAAAGCAGCTGCTTTTAACTCCAATGTTCTTCTGATCCTTTTGCTCTTCTTGAAGGCATAATCCAAATGTTTTAAGTTGAAACTTTTAAAAGATTCAAGTAATTAACTTTGAATGGTTTCGAAAGTTTTTCACTTGTTTTAAATTAAACCCAATGTCTTCGAAAGGATTTGAGTTTCATTGCTTTCAAAAGGTTTATTAATGATTTTATAAGGGAGGTACCTTAAGCTTTTGACAAAGTCGAAAGGTGAAACCTTTCGACTAGGTCAAAATGAAACCATCCGACAATGTCGAATGGTGGGACCTTTAAACAAGATTGAAAGGTATGGTTTTAATGTTTTCAAAAGGTTAAGGTTTAAAGGATTTAGAAGGTGGATGTCATATGTCTTAAAGCTTGTAAAAGGAAGGCTTATTAAAACGTTTTGAAGGAGTTACCTTCAATGATTTCGAAGGTTTATTAAAGGACGTGAAGGAGTTACCTTTAATGCTTTCAAAGGATTTTATTAATGGCTTTGAAGGAGTCACCTTCAATGTTTTAGAAAGGTTGTTTAAAGCTTTTAAACGAAGGTTTCGAATAGAATGACTAGGTAGATAGCCTAAGTGTTTTAAGTTGTAAGGCCTTTAACTTATTTTAAAAGGATAGATGATTCTTATTGAACATCATAAACATTATTTTGAGTAAAGCATATATAACATGGCAAAAATAGCTTAGAGTAAAGCTAAAAACATTTTTTCCTCGTATAAATATATGATTTGACAGACTTAATCATTTTAAAAAGGTTTTCAAGGAAAATTTGAAGGGCTATTAGCCTGGATATTTTAAAGGGTAGTTAACCCAAAAGAAAATTTTGGAAGTTAGCTCGGTTAAACTCGGACAATCAGTTCATTTTGAGGGCAGTCATCCTAGAGGACAGCTAGTCTAGAAAAGAGTAGTTAGCTTTGATATGAACAGTTAATTCATTTATTAGAATAATAGACCTTGCTACTTTTTAAGGACAATTAGTCCACCCTTTTCACCCGTTTTGGGCAGTAGCCCATTATCTAGCATAAAAGATATTGTTATTTTGGTATAATCAGTTTTAGGACAGATAGTCTGTAATAGAGCATTTAGCTCAGAATTAAGGATAAATAGTCTGGTAAAGAGTAGATAATTTATATTTTAGACAGATAGTCTATGTTATTTCATGTTTTATAATGGATATTACTATATTATTATTATAATAAGTGGATTAACCAGTTTGGTTGCAAGAAATGATTTGCAAAATATATGTTTTAAAAAGAGATATTAGTGAAGGGAAACATGCTCCGCTAAGCGGTGTGTTCTCACTATATATCAGTAAACAGAGATGTAACAGAAATTATTTATACAAGGATTTATGTCTGACTCGAAGTTTTTTGTTTCCCCTTAAACTCTCGGGTGCTCAAAATTTGATTTGAGATGACTGAGGGTTTAGTTTTTCTGATTTTATCAGATTTTGGCGAATAAAGCATCCAAAGACGAGCTGGTGGTTGATGGATAGCTAACGTAGGAATTCTGTTTTATATTGTTTCCATTGTGTATTAAGACTGTTATGTCTACATTGCTTTGATCTCCAAGGGAGCATCTTTATATAATGCTTTTGGCGTATTGTTGTAAATTATATTTAATCAATGCCTAGGATACATTTGGGGATTTTGGTAACTTGAATATGATATTATTTGAAACGTAATCAATGAAAAATTATTGTTTTTGGAAATCTATGATTATGTTCATATTCAAGGGCTTCTGATATTATGGATACCACTAACATTACCATATTTCGTCACCAGAAGTTAATACTATGGATGCCTGCAACATCCATAACGCTTAGCTTTTGGCCTCCAAACATAGGATGTTACGGCCTTTTAATCATCCTCCAACAAGGTGTTATCCGGGTTTTTAACCCAGCAGGATCCAATAAGAAACAAAACAAACTCGTGACATCAGGATGGTTCAAAACTTATCCATAGAAGCAAAGGCAAGGAGTTAGCGAGAGCTAAGCTATATTACTAAGACAACAACTGGGATCGAAAAAACGACGAGAGCAGCATTCTTTCAGCCCAATCAGCAGTTGAATGCAAACAGCTAGCAAAATACCATCAAAGTGGAACAACATGCAACGAGACTACACAAGAAATGACGATACAAAACCATGGAAACATCTCAAATTCTAAACTCCAAAATACATATAAATGCTTGGATCGCCAATGACCCATGCTCTATGGATCGCTAGAGATCCATACAAAGTGAGAGGTCGCTCTGTTTCATAGAAGAAGAGAAGGAAGGAAGAAGTATGTCAAAAAAAATGCTAGATGTATGGGTCGCTAGCTACCATGCTTCTCCACAAGTCATCAATAAGCCAACCAAGCAATGCAATGGCTAAGGAGGCAAGTCCTTACCTCGTGATATGAACCAACTCTATGCGTCGCTAGCGACCTTTAGACCATGGGTCACTAGCGACCCATGATTTTGGCTCGAATCATGAGCTAAAGCCTCCTAGGTCATTGTGCATCCATCTATGAGAAGTTAATGAAGTTGCGATGTCTAGAAACCTCTGATCTCTATAAATACCATCCTACTTGTAACATAAACGGGATCTTCTCCAAATTGGTTGCTGAAGCTCTGCTAGAATCATTCTTCACTCTCTACCTCCCTCACAAAAATCTCCAAAGGGATTCACTGTGATTCTCTAGTGGACTCCCACTCTAGGGATTCGATCTACCTAAAGATAATCAAAGTCTTGTGATCAAACACATCCTGTAATAGCAATCATTCTATAATAAAACTACAAAGTGGACATAGGCTTCATTAATAGCCGAACCATTATAAAAATTCTCTATCTTCCTTCTTTTACTGTTCTTTTTTCTATATCTATGATCTGTGATATTGCTCCGTCAGAACAGGACTAGTGGTTTCAAACTCAAACCACGATGTTGATACATTTTTTGGGTTAATATTTTGGTGCTTTCACTGAGATCCAACTCAGGATCCAGATCTAGCTATCTACGTTGGATCCCATATGTCTAGAAGTTAGATCCTTAATCTTTGCTTGAATAATCCATTGTTTGGAATCAATGGCCCCTAACAAATTGGAGAAGATGTTAATCCCTAATAAATTGAAGTAAATGGCACTAAATTGGGGAATCATGCGCAACCTCCTTCACTCAGCATGAAGTTGTTACTAGGGATGAGTTAGATAGAATGGTTAATGAGATCAACCAAAAAATGAAAATAGCCAAAAGGCTCTAATGGATAAGCTTAATGTTCTCCTAACCATACAGTCAAATCCTGCTCCAAGGACTATGCCTGAACCCGCCGCTACTCTGGAGCAAGAGAATTACTTCATTTGTGGTCTACATAGAACACACGAAAAACAGCCACAAAAATGGTAACAATAAGACATAACATAGATGGAAATGCAAGTAGTACATTTACCATAAGGCAACCTATTTTGAATTTGAGCCAAGGGGAAAAGACCTCCATAGAAGATATAGCTACAGATCTTTTTGACTCGGAGGATGGGGAGCAAGACGAAAAATTGGAAGAAAATGCCAATGCATTTGATATTGTAAGGAGTATCCAAACTATTCCAGTTAGACCAACCACAAGCTACGGGAGCTTACAGGAGTGGCTCTTCCTAAGACAAGTGAGCTTAGGCCACAGCCCACTCACCAAGACCATTTGCAAAGTCAAACACTTGGCCTAGTGACTGATTGCCGTCCTTGGGACTATTATTTACCAAGTCACTAGATATAAAGGAATGGGAAGCCCCAGTATCAAATACTACTGTGACGCCCTACCTCTATACTCACACTAGACAATAACACTATGGGGTAATGCCGTCGACTAGCACGATGAAAAGGCTGTTGAGGAGCGACCATCTGTGTAGTTGCTTTGTGCGAGTACCGATATGTTAGATAGTATTATATGCATAATCTGACACATCAATTACAAACTCAAAACTACTACACAGTGGCTATGTGGTCTTTGGAAACAAATATAAAATAAGCATAACATAAATCAGTCATAGATATTCATATCACTGAGGCGGAAACGGATATGAATATATCACATAAAAGTGTACATCAAAGTAGTGGTAATACAAGGTCCACTACATCACAAAAGAATAGGTACAAGTGCTAGACAAAAGAATATGTATACATCAAGGAGTCTCTATCTCGAATGTATAATAACAAAAACTACTAAGCTAAATTAATTAGCCAAAAGTCAGACGACGGACCCTGAAAAGAAGTCAAGCAGAAGCACCTAAAATACCTCGGTCTGATCCATTTATTATTTACATGTATGGGAACATCACAAATGGAAAGCATGCCTTGCATGACAATGCTCTTTCCATTCCCCTTCATCGATGGAACATTCGATGAAGTTGGAACAACATTGAGAGCATATGCTTTCATTACATGCTTCTATTTTAGTGGTTCGAAATAGTCCTTCTAAATATGCCTGAAGATGTTGTAATTGTAGCATTACTTTTCATTAGCTTTGCGGTCTTGTCAATGGTCTTTCTCCCCATAGTTTTGGCAAGTGGGCTCCCACTTGCCCTTCTTTTGACCATTCTGATTATAAAGCTGCATCTTGTTGTTGTTCCACTTCCTTTTGCCTCCCTGCCCACTTGTGGTTTTGCCTCATCTTTTGGTAGCAAGAATAATGGACTTAGGGTCGAGACTCTATTATCTTAAAGCTTTCTCAACCAGCTTCTAGAAGGACTCATCAATATATCCCATCAGATTTTCGATAGAGTTAGGGGTTTTCCCTAGGAAAATCATATAATTTGTTACATATATCTAACTCGGTAACCAATCTTGTAATAAAGGTATTTGATTTATACATTATACTTTGTCATATTATGATATAATTAATTAAGAAACTAATTAGGGTTTATAAATAGAAAATTCTTAAATGATACATTATGTGACAGTAGTTACAATGTTTTGTAATCATGAAAAATTTATCACATTAAAATAACATATTATTTTAAATATTCCAAGCCAAAATGTTTTAATAAAAGATATCGATTCATACGTTGAGGTTAGAGTACATACAGCTTTCTAAATATTGGGCAATGTATTACTTACGGCTACTAGGGGCACCAAGGGTTTACCTACTGATAGTTATTGGATAACTATGTGTTAACTCGCCTTTTGGCAAGGCCGTGGACAGATGGATTTTACTAAATCGACTGCTCGTTTGTCCAGATTGGAATACGATGGATTTCAGTCAACTAGATGGATAGAAGATCAATCACAGATGATAAATATGATTGTGAAACCGGGGTTCGACATAGCATGGTTCGGCATTGGTGGTATGGCACGAGTAGCTCGGCCTGAGTGGGTTAGTGGATGTGGCTCGGTGGTAGTACGGTTCGGCACTTCTAGATTGGTCAGGTTAGGGACGATCGGCGTGAAAGGAAATAAGTAAGTCGACATGTATGGATCGACTAAACTCGATTAGCTAAGGTGGTTCAGCCTTAATGGTGTTGGTCGGCCTAGATGGAGTGATACGGTGGGAAGGTGGTTCGGCCTTTACGGTGTAGGTTGGCCTAGATGGAGTGATTCAGTAGGAAGGTTGTTCGGCCTAGACGGTGTGGGTCGGCCGAGGTGGAGTAATTCGGTAGGAAGGTGGTTTGGCCTTGATGGTGTGCGTCGGCCTGGATGGAGTGGTTTGGTAGGAAGGTGCTTCGGCCTAGATGGCTTGGATAGAGTGGTTCAGTAGGGCCGTGGTTCGGCCTTGATGGTGTAGGTCGGCCTGGATGGAGTGATTCGGTAGGAAGGTGGTTCGGCCTTGATGGTGTGGGCCGGACTAGAGGGAGTGGTTCGGTAGGAAGGTGGTTCGGCAGGAAGGTGGTTCGGCCTTGATGGTGTAGATCGGCCTGGATGGAGTGGTTCATTTGGAAGGTGGTTCGGCCATAATGGTGTGGGTTGGCCTAGATTGAGTGGCTTGGTAGGAATGCGGTTCGGTGGTTTGGGATCGACGTGGGGTTATACTTGGATCGGCAAGAATGGTTTGGTACAATCTTGCTTTGGGTTATGGAGCGAGTTACATTGGGTTCCAGCCCTATTTACTTTGATTCGCAAGCAAGTTTGCTCCGGGTCACCTTCGAATCATTCCTGAGGCAATATTGGGTCAGTGTATCTCAGCTTGAGGTCGATCATAATGAAGGATGTTGGATCGGCTATGGCCTTGATGGGCCCGGAGTACTCAGGAAGCCCCGTAACTCGGGTTTTTCTATAAATACGGGAGGCGGGGCTTCAGAAAAGGGGATCCTCATTCTGCTTCCCTTCTTCTTCCCTACGAAGGTTGCTCTGCCATTGTTGTTCTAAAAATACTGGATTGTAACTATAATTGATTTTAACATCAATAAAAAGGAAATTTCTAGAGTAGACGTAGGCCGGAGTCAGCCAAACCACTATAAATTATATGTTATTACAGATTTCTTTTTAATTTTTATTGTTCTTCACATTCATACTCTCTCATACATTCTATTTGTGATCTGTGACTATGATTTGGTGCTTTCATTTGGATTTGGGTGTCAATGACCAATTTTGGCGCTAACATTTTGGTGCTTTCATTTGGATTTGGGTGTCAATGACCAATTTTGGCGCTAACATTTTGGTGCTTTCACCGCGAATGCTAGTACTAAGGGAACCTACCGCTTGGACTATAGATTTGAAGACTTGGATCTGGAAAGCTATAGCCGGGCAATCGTCAAGAATACGGAAGACTGAAAGGAGTCGGCATAAAGGGAGTTAGGAGGCTTCCTCGAGAGATAATCAGGTCTCGCTTTTCATCCCTAGAGATGAGATGGAAACAATGCTGAAAAGACAAGAGGAGATGATGCAGAACCTACTTCGCCAAGTTGCATAAGTTGGAGTGCAAATTCAAGGGAACGCAACTACAGGAGATGCTAGAAATAGGATTCAGGAGCATGGAGCAACTAGAATTCAGAATAGAGCGGGACCATTGGAGCAGAGCCAGGACTAGGGGGCACTCCCCCAAAGCATGTTGATCCAAGCCCGGGCGGAGTACCAAGTGGATCTGTACAAGATGGAGTTGATAAAGGAATGGATGCTCATCTAGGAGAGCAGGTTCCAGGATTTCCTCATGAGCTCGGGGGTTAGATTGGAGGCAACGAACAAGGACAACAGCATGGCGACAATGATAGGTTGGTGCAGATGGTTAGGCGAGCCATGAGACGTGGATTGGTAAATAGAGACTTGGAATATGTGAATAGGTGTCCCTTTGCTCCTGCGATCAGGTAAGCTAGAAACCGCCAAATTTCAAAATACCAACACTTTAGATGTATGACGGGAAAACAGATCCCACTGTTCACCTTACAAGTTACATGAGGCATATGGAAGTGCTGGGGGCATTGGAGGAGGTCATGGCATGATGCTTACCTTTGTATTTGACGGATATTACAGCATAGGGTTCAAACAGCTAGAAAGTGGCTCTATTGGAACAGGGACAGAGCTGATTGAAAGGTTTATGAGACAGTTTCGGGTCCACATAGTCAAACCCAAGAACATGATGACTTTAAGATAGATGAAATAATGGAAAGGAGAGTTTCTCAAGGATTTCTTAACCAGATTCAATATGGCGGTGGCTTCGGTTGATCAACCCGGTCCATCGATGGTTTCGATGGCGGTAGTTTTAGGAATTACAAATAATTCAGATTTTAAGATATCATTGGAACGGGATCCACCGAGGGATCTCATAGAGTTCTACCATGAGGCGGAAAAGTTCCTGAGGCAGAAAGATGCGCAGGCTGAGAGTGAAGAGAAAGAGGCTGAAGCTTATGCAGTAAGGGCTGGAGGTGGACCTAGGGAGGGTCCCAATAAAGATGATAAAGGAAAACAGAAAATGAATGACAACAGTAGCACTTCGAAAAGGCCTCAGAGGGAGTCAAAGTTTTCTTCTTACACAAATTTAACCGAGACTCTAGAAAGGATTTACTTGGATACTCGAGGGCGCCTTCAGTATCGAAGGCCGGCAAGGAGGGAACCCTTTGAATACGAGCATGCATCGGGTAAGCGTTGCCTATTCCATGAGCTAGATGGGCACAACACAAACGACTGCAGGCATTTGAAAGATATCATTGAGGAGCATGTGAGGAATAGTCATCTTCGTCAGCATGTAAGGAATTGAGTTGTGGTAGTGGAACAGGGGCGGCCACCTCCGGCCTCGAATTAAGATGGCACTAGACCTAGGCAACGTTAACTTATTATCAGCTAAACAAATTTATGGCTTTGAATAAGTAATAGAACTCAAAATGACATGGCTAAGTCACTTACACATGTACGGGATCGAGGTCCCTAGGCATGCTCTGAGACGATGATAAACCATGTTGCTCGAGTCCATGAAATCTTGTTTTTCTTTTCGTTTCCTTGAAAACTTTGATTTCTCCCTTGGATGTACAGACATTTATTTGGCTTTCCCTAGCTGTAAAAACTTTTAAATGATTTGATTTGCATTAATGTAATAAATAAAATAGGTCATGCAATCACGGTCTCGATTGGAGAAATAGGGTAGTGATCGTAGACTATGAGTCCCTTCATCGAAGAGCGATGGAATGGGGTCGAACATCATAAAAAGTCCTTGGCCGGAGAGCCAAGGGCGGGGGCTATAAAAAATCCTTGGCCGAAGTGGCGAGGTCGGAGAATATAAAAAGTCCTTGGTCGGATAGCTGAGGTCGGAGAATATAAAAAGTCCTTGGCCAGAGAGTCGAGGCCGGATATCATAAAAGCCCTTGGCCGGAGAGCCAAGGTCGAAAAAAGATAATGGCCTGGAGCAGTCGTTGATTTGGTTATTGGGTATTAGATTCGAAATCGGATATCAACTCGGAGCAGTTGCGGATTCAAATAAGGATATGGCAACGACGGTAGGATAAAACTGATTGGATTATGAATCGGAAAGTATGGCTATGAATAACATATGAACTTCGGATATCGGATTTGAGGCTATTCAAAACACACCTTCCAATAGCAACGCATGTTTTGGTGGGAAAATGCTAACCCGCCTTTTGGCGAGGCCATGGACAGGTGGATTTAACTAAATCGACTGCTCATTTGTCGAGGCTGGAATACAATAGCTTTCAGTCCTGGATGGATAGACGATCAATCACAGATGATAAATATGATTGCGAAGCTGGGGTTTGGCATTGGTGGTTTGGCACTAGTGGCTCGGCCTGAGTGGGTCAGTGGTTGAGGCTTGATGGTGTTCTGGTTCGGTGCTTCTGGATCGGTCAGGTTAGGGCCGATCAACATGGAAGGGAATAAGTCCGTCGGCATATATGGATCATCTAAACTCGGTCAGCTAAGGTGGTTCATCTTTAATGGTGTAGATCGTCCTGGATGAAGTGGTTCGATAGGAAGGTGGTTCAACCTTGATGGCCTGGATGGAGTAGTTCGGTAGGAAGGTGGTTTGGCCTTGAAGGTGTGATTCGGCCTGGATGGAGTGCTTCCGAAGGAAGGTGGTTCGGCCTTGATGGTGTGGGTCAGCCTGGATGGAGTGATTCGGTAGGAAGGTGGTTCGGTCTTGATGGTGTGGGTCGGCCTGGATGGAGTGGTTCGGTAGGAAGGTCGTTTGGCCTTGATAGTGTAGGTCGGCCTAGAAGGAGTGTTTCGGTAGGAAGGTGGTTTAGTGGTTCGGGATCGGCATGGAGTTATACTTGGATCAATAAGAATGGGTTGATACAATCTTGCTTCAGGTTATGGAGCGAGTTACTTCGAGTTCCAGCCCTGTTTACTTCGAGTCGCAAGCAAGTTTACTCCGATTCGCCTTCGAATCATTGTCGAGGCGATATTGGGTCGGTGTATCTGAGCTTGTGTTCTGTCATAATGAAGGATGTTGGATCGGTTATCGCCTTGATGGGCCCAGACTACTCAGGAAGCCCAGTAACTTGGGTTTTGTCTATAAATACAGGAGGGGGGACTTCAGAAAAGGGGATCCTCATTATGCTTCCCTTTATCTTCCCTACGAAGGTTGCTCTACCATTATGTTCTAAAGACTCTGCATTGTAACTGTATTGATTCTAACATCAATAAATAAGCCGGAGTTAGCCGAACCACTATAAATCTTGTGTTATTACTGCTTCCTTTTTAATTTTTATTATTCTTCACATTCATACTCTCTATATACATTCTATCTGTGATCCGTGACTGTGATTTGGTGCTTTCATCTGGATTTGGGTGTTAGTGACCAATTTTGGTGCTAACACTATGTAACGGCTCACTCGAGAGTTTTCTATTATTTAATATACTAAGGCCAATAGAGAATCACTAGCTAACGATATTATACAGTTTCCTTAACTTTACTATGGAACTTCAATGTGGAATCTCCAGTTCGATTAGAGTTACATGTTATGGCGATCCATCGAACAATTATAGTTGGATTTGAGTTGAAGCTTTGGAAGTGAAACACTATTCGATTGAGAATTCAACTCCACAGTTATAAGGAATTAGTATCACGATCAACTGTATTCAACTCATCGTCAAAGTCTATGGCCAATAGTTATAATTATTATTGTTTTTGAACCAGAGATTTCGTGTTTGGGCAAAATAAGTTGAATGTCAACGATATTTAAATTTTAACCAAAACCAAATTTCATGTCCTAAAGTGACATAGTGTTGACGAGGGGAAATGGCGTAAATAATCATTGCTATCAGGTACAACTTATAATTTTAAAATTGGATTTTTACCAAAAAGATGTGTAAGCTATAAATTTAGCCAAAATGTCACCCTTCTAGCTAAGGTGTGAACGTTAATATTCGAATTATTCGATATTGATCGCTGACTGAATTTACACCTTTGAGTCACATAGCCGTAACGATTGAAACTCCAAAAAACCACACATTTTAATTGATTTATAATCATTGCAAATTAGATTAAGTAATTAATATTGATGAAATATTAATTTATATTTTGTTTGATGTATGAATGCTATTAGTATTTGTTTGCACGAAAATTGGTCACAAACACCCAATTGCTAATGAAAGCACCCGTTTACAATCATAGATCAAAAATAGCAAATATGTAGAGAAAGTAAATGTGAAGAACACTCAAAGTTTAAAAGGAAAGTAGTAAAGACACAAGGTTTATGTGGTTCGGCGATCTCCGGCCTATGTCCACGTTGAAGAGTAGAGATTTATTGATAATCATTTGTTGGTTACAAGAATATAGTTGATAATAATCGAGTTACAGTGGAGTTTGGCAGAGTAGCAGCATAGAAGAACCAGAAGATCCCATTTCTGAAGCTCTGGACTGCTATTTATAGGTATAGGCTGCAAATATACTGCCTAGATCTCGGCCTACTCTCACATAGGTGGGCCTCCGTATTCGATCCCGAGTGATTTCGACTTAATCCAAACGCGTCGATCAAAATCTTGCCCAATCGAGTTGGGTTCGATCATGAACATTCTTGTGGTTGTGCGTAAGCTACTATAAAAATTTGGTAGCATTTGAACTTGTTAGATTGTGAGATATGATCGATGCATGTTTGGATTTTCAATGGGCTGCCGATGTAACGACCCGGAATTTTCGAACCCGAAAATTCTAGATTGTTGTGAAAAAGAAGAAAGGGATAGAAGAAGAAGAACAGAAACACCAAACATCTCACATTCGCAGCGGATAAAATATAATAATAAATAATAACAGTTTACAAAAGAATCTATATCTATCGGTCACATTTTAGTACATCAGAGTTTTACATATATACACTTACTGAATATATATACAATTATCATAACTCAGGTAAACAATAATATAAATACAGCGGATAAACTCCATGCGATATTGCCACCAGCTCGCCTCCTGAGCTCCTGAACGTCCTAACCTGAAAATCTGTAATACTCGGTCTGACCCGAGCATTACACCAAAGTAACACCCGGGTCAGGCTGGAAACCAGCGTGAGTAAACCCATCTAACATGGAATACTAAAGCAAACAACTTATACAAAACCCGGGGTAACTTATATCAATTAACCAATTCACATTACGCTATAGACAATACTTATTTCAACTATCAATTTCTAAGCACCAAACTTAGATAAACATTCCAGTCTACTTAATCATTTCAATCCAGCCTATTGATTTCACCCATCAATATATAAATATTTGAAATGGTTTCGGGTATTTCCAAAATACCCGACCCCGGACTCTTCAATACTCATATTATCTTAACCCAAGTTATTCAAATGAAATTTACAGCATTTCGTATTAGAGATATTAACCCATTCAAAGCATCCAATACCATACAATCATCCATAAGTAAAGCTTAAGCACATACAAATTAATTCAATTGATTCCAATTGAATTTCAAATCTCAACCACTTAGATTCCTTCATTTAATATTAATTAACACCAAATCAATTAATTAATCAACTCTTCATTATTCATTTTAACTAATCACATTGGATTAATTATCTTTCAATTGCATTCAAGTAATTATCTCCAATTAATTTCACGATATTAATTATTCTTAACCCAAAATCAATAAGTAATCTTAATTACCTCATAATTTAATTAACTATATTAATTACATTCCCTTAACTACTTATATTAGTTAACTTCTCATAAGTCACTTATATTGATCAGTTCATCTAAAATTACATCTTTAATTATATAAATCATGAATTCCAATCTCATTTCCATTTATCCTAATTCAAATTAATTATATTAATTAAACCCGATATTAATCCTTCTCAAACAACCTCTACTTATAATTAATTACCTTTTATTTACTTCATTAAATAAATTACTTACTCCTTAATTAATTATCTCATTTAATCTCTTGCTTTCTTCCGCAAAATAATTATATTTCATTAATTTCATTAAGAAATTTCTTGACACACCATTCGATTATTATTCTGAATTTCTTGCACTTAATTAGTTTACTTGAACCTTAATTAATTAATTCAACTCGTTCGTTACTAAATTAATTAACCCAAAACATTAATATATTAAATTAATAAATTATCCATTTAATTATCCTACTATTTTATTGAATCACAATCATCAAGCCCTTATTAACTTTAAAACGAAACCATTTTTCTTATTTCTAAATTAAGTTTAACAACTAAAAATCCAAATACTTCGAGTCAAGTAAACAATTAGCTCGAGAACCAACCAAAAGCCAAGTCACATCATCATCATTGCACATCCAATCAATTTAATCATTCAACCAATTATCTAAATTTAACCATTAAATTTAAATAAAAATCCAACAGTGTGAGATTTACTCACCTTTGCTTTTGTTGTCTGCAGTTCATCCTAACCCGGCTTATTTCTCAATTTTAGACCTTGTATAAATATTATAAATTTCTATTAACATTTGGAATAATTGGATGATTTATTTATTTAATAAATTTAATAAATCAATAATTAATTTAAACTATTTCCTTTTTAAATAAAATTATCTTTATCAACAAATAATTAACCAGGTTTATTAGATAAATTAATCACTGCTTAATAGATAAAATTTTAACTTATAACTTGATTTAAACCAATCTTCCCCTTTGGAATCTCTAGTATCAAAAATAAAGTAAATTTTAAACAAGTGAATCACCTTAACCTCTTATTTAAGATAAACTAGTTAGCCTTACTCACTGACCAACTAAATGAATTTAAGTTTTAAACTTGCTTAAATTAAAGTTAAACAGTAAGTAAAATATATATAAATCTGAACCAATCCTATATATATATTTCTAAATAACTTCAAATCTGAAAGTGTACAACATGTATATATTTAAAATCTGAAGTTTTTTTTTTACTTAATGAAATTTAAAATAAATTTTCCACATTTCTTCTTCTTAAAATTACAAGAAATCATATATGAATAATTATCGAGGAATCAATAGAAAAACTCACCTCGACAACGATCCTTGCCGCGCCTCTACCCTTCAGCAAGCACCGCCTCTTCGATTTGCTTGAACCGCTGCTGCCCCCAAAATATCCTTTCTCATCGCCTCGAGTTCCACGTAGAACAACCACGCGTGGCCACTCCTCCATCAGCCCATACCCCAAACGAGCCACCGCCTTCAACATCGACGCTGTCTCGACAGTACTCGCGAAACCCTAATTCGCTCAACTATCTCCTGCCACCGCGACGTGAAACACCCCCCATCAACGCGACTCCGAAATCGCAGCCATACCTTACGAGCCACTCGGCTTTCGAACGGAGACGTGGGCCTCACTGGTAGCCGACCCACGCAACCATTTGCGAATCTCTCCTGCCCTCCCCTCCTTCTTCTTCTTTTATAAAGTTTAGCTTTGATTTCGATTTAATTTGAATCGGCTAGGGCTTCGAATAATAGTAAGAGGATGTGGGTAGAATACGAAATAAGGTGGGTTGATCTGCTTCGAGACCGATTCCCTTTGTGTGTATATATATATATATGTATATGTATATATATATATATATATATGTATATATATATTTTAAAACGAAGGCTTCGGCCATTTATTTTTTTGCTGTCCTCCGAGAATAAAGAGGAACGGAAATAAAATATAGGATGGTGAGAGGCTTCTTGAACACGACGTCGCATATGAAAATTGTTAACCATGTTCTTCCAACGAGATGAAACTTGCGCCGACTCATCCACTTAAGGTCTTTAACGACTCATTGGATTTACGACTCAAGGGGTTTAAGCAACTTAAGGAAAGGACCGACTCAGCTGGTAGCGACTCGATTGGCTGACGAGCTAAGGCTCAAGGCGACTTAGAGGAATGGAACAACTCATGGAGGTTAGCGGTTCATGATACAGGCCGACTCATTGAGTTACCGACTCAACGAAGTTCACGGCTCATACGAGACGACTCAGGAAGCCTCACGACTCATCGAGTCACCGACTCAATAAGTCAATGACCTAAAGCTCAGAGCGACTTAAAGGGTTACGACTCAAGGGGTTAACGGTTCACAAGGCAGACCGACTCAGTGCATTACCGACTCATCAAGGCTATCGCCTCAGCGACTCAACAAGTCCACGACCCATCATAAGAAACGACTCAAGGGGATTGACAACCTAAGAAGATAAGTCCCTAAGTCGCTTCACCTTTGCACCGCTACTTGATAAGTCGTCAACGACTTAACGACTCATGACTCAGAATGACTCGTCCGCGACTTAAAGCCATTGAATCATATTCCATTGCCACAGTACCTATTCCTATGAGAACTGACTCGTAGGCGACTCATGACTTGGAATTCTGGAAAGCGAACTATTGAGAGACCAAAGGCTTAAGCAGATAAACCGGCCACGACTCAACTTGACTCGGCCACGGCTTAGCCTAAGTCGGTCATGACTCAGGACTTGGGCGAAAAACTTCTATCCAGATTTGCCTATAAATGCATGGCCACCCCCAACATTCAAGGGACTTTTGGGCTGATTCATTTCAAGCGCAGTTACTGTGCTGCATTCTAAACTGCTTCAACACTTTCAAGAAACTTCACGAAGAAATCAAACATGTCAAACATGTGTTCAAAGATTTGGATCGACATTGAAGTTTAGGCTACTTGTTCAAAGTCACTTGAAACTCAAAGTGTGTTGTAATCAAAGTGTAACTGCATTGACTTGCAATCAAATCGTCAATAAAGATATTCAAAGTGGACGTAGGCTATCTCTCAAGCCGAACCACTATAAAATTGCTGTTGTTTACTGTTTTTTCACTATTATCTGCTTATAATCTGTTCCCGAGTTATCGGGTGGTGCTTTCACAATCTCACTTTATACACCGGGGTGTTAGCGTTCAAATTTTAGCGTTAACATTTTTGGTGCTTTCACTGAGAATTGAACTCAGGCGAGTTATCATCATTGCTCCACAGAGGTTTGTAGAGAGAATTTCCTTGAAAACCAGAAGTCTATCCGAGATTATGGCTCCTGGAAGGAAAAGTAGATCTGTCAGATCTGGGAATATTCAAGAGGGAACCTCCGCTTCCCCTATATCGAATCAAGCCACTCCAGATGTCGGAGTTACAAAGGCAGAGCTGGATGCTGTAATCTTAGGGCTGAACCAACAGATAAATGCCCAAAATGCACAATTCGAGGCTCAGAATGCCCAGAATGCCCTAATTCTGAATAGGTTGAACGATTTGCTTGGGGCAAACCGTCAACCGGCAGATAATGAAAGGAATTTTGCTGGCAACATTCGTGATGCTGAAGAAAGAAATGCTCCTGAAAGGGCTGCTTGCCCCTTTGAACAAACACTTCCAGAGGTTGGTGGATCTAGAACTCGACATGATGAGGAGTATCTTTCTGGAATGGTCCGACAAATTATGAAAGAGAGTATGCAGAGGGTTGAAGACGAGAAAGAATGGGGTTTCGCCCCAAGTAAAACTCCGTTTATTGAGAAAATCTTAAAGGCTGAATTCCCAAGGAAGTTTGTCCCTCCAACCATTCCAGCTTACAGGGGGACAAGTGATCCGATTGAATTCTTATACAAGTATGATTGGCACATGACAGGTGCCAGGGCCTCTGATGAAATAAAGTGCCGATATTTTCCTGTGTATCTCGAAGGTGTAGCTCTGCTTTGGTTCACCAAACTTCCAGTCCGATCTATCGATCAGTTTTCTGACTTAACCCGGAAGTTCAAGGAGCAGTTCAGACTATACGCCTCAAAAGCCAAGGATATCATGTCACTGTCAAGTTTGGAGCAGAATCCAGGAGAGACTATCAAATCTTTCTTAAACCACTTTAATATAGCGCTAGCTGAGGTGGACAATGCAGAACCGCGAATGATATTGACTTATCTGATGAAGGGTATTGACAAGTCGAGCGAATTTGGGAAATGGCTAAACATGAAGGAACCAAATTCCCTTGAAAAGTTCTATAAAAAAGCAGATGAATTCATACGCTTAGAAAGCCGTCCCATATCGGTAAAGGCAGTGTTGGAAAAAGCCGAAGATAACACTGTTGTTCCACGCAAGAATGAATCTGTAGGGCAAAAAAGGGAAAATAACAATGGGAAGAAGCAGAGTAACCTGAAGAAACCCCGATCCTTCAAGCCATCAGAATATACTCCTTTATCAGATACACCGGAGCGTATCTACCTTGCCACTAAAGATTCTGTTGACTTTCCTAAACCTCCTCCTCTAAGTACCGGGAAAAAGGCTATACAGAGTGGGAAGTTCTGCCGCTTCCATAATCAACCCGGTCACGAAACCGACGAATGCCGCCAGTTGAAAAATCTGATTGAAGAGTTGCTAAGGGAAAATAAACTGCAGCAATTTGTGAAAAAGGATAGCAACAATCCTGCTTCATCTAGTCAGGGGCAACAGGCTCCTACTCATCAGCCTAGGATGAGTGAGAAGGCTGCAGGGCATGAATCTGGAAGGCCCATTATCAATGTCATTACAGGAGGACCACACCCAGCGGGCAAAAGCTGGGGTGAGATGGAAAGGTATATCCGAGCTTTAAAGTATGTACCGACCGAGGAAGATGTATTCATTTTGGAAGGTGCTACGCCCTTGAAGCAACAAAGAACTTTTGATGATGATATTGTGTTCAAAGCTAGGGATTCCGCAGGTATTGAAGCTCCTACCTTGGATCCTCTAGTCATCTCAGCTGGTATCGGGCCAGCTATTGTCAGAAGAGTTCTCATTGATTGTGGCGCATCCTGCAATATCCTCTTCAAGAAAACATTCGACCAAATGAAGATCCCTATGGCTGATGTGCAAGCCTCATCGCAGAAAATTGCTGGTTTCACTGGGGAGCCAAAGCAGCCGGTAGGGACCATTGATTTGTTTGTGGAACTTGGAGAAGGAGAGAGAAAAGTGGTCCGCAAGCAAACTTTTGTGATTGTCGACGAATTTTCTGCTTACAATGCCTTCCTTGGTCGTCCAACTCTGGCAGCGTTCAAAGCTGTTCTTGCCCCGTGGTGCCTCACTATTAAATTCCCTACAGACAATGGAGTAGGAGTTATAAAAGGGGATCAAAATGCTGGGCGAGAGTGTTATCTGACAGAGCTACGAGAAACTAGAAAAAGAGAAACGGGAAAGAATGCGGCAGCCCCAGTCCGCATCAAAGAACCAGCCTTGTAGCAATTACAGGGCGGACCCTGCACTGGCGAGCACAGCGGAGCAAGGAAAGAGATGGACCCTAGAAAAGTCAGTGCAGGGGAAAATAGAGTGGTACCAGTGGAAACGACAATACCAATACCTGTTGACCCAAAGGACCCAAACAAGGTGTTGAATGTGGGTTCACAACTTAATGTGTCAATTCAGAATATCTTAATATCTTTTTTAAAGACAAATCTGGATGTTTTTGCTTGGACTCATGCCGATATGTGCGGAATATCCCCAGATGTTGCAGTGCATGCTCTAAATATTGATCCAAAATTTACACCCGTGAAACAGAAACGGAGAACTCAAGGTCCAGAAAGGTCGGCGGCATTAAAAGAAGAAGTTGATCGGCTCATGGAGAATAATTTTATCAAAGAATCTACCTATCCGAATTGGGTTTCAAATCCAGTACTGGTTAAGAAAGCCAACGGAAAATGGAGAGTATGCATCGATTTTTCAGATCTAAACAAGGCCTGCCCCAAAGACTGCTTCCCATTACCCAGAATCGACCAACTGGTAGACGGAACAGCGGGACACGAATTGTTATCTTTTATGGATGCTTACTCCGGATATAACCAGATCATGATGCATGAGCCAGATCAGGAGGATACGAGCTTTATCACCGACACTGGTCTTTACTGCTATAAAGTTATGCCCTTCGGGTTGAAGAATGCAGGGGCAACATACCAAAGGCTCGTTAATGCTATGTTCAAACCGCAACTGGGCAAGACTATGGAAGTCTACGTCGATGACATGTTAGTAAAGTCTAAGAAAGCAGTGGATTACATAGAACCCTTAGCAGACATGTTCGCAGTCCTCCGGAAATACAGAATGAAGCTCAATCCTTTAAAATGTTCATTTGGAGTGGAATCCGGCAAGTTTTTAGGTTTCATCGTGAGCGCTAGGGGCATTGAGGCCAGTCCAGCTCAAATTACTGCATTGAAAGAAGTCAAAGCTCCTAGAACAAAGAAGGAATTGCAAAGTCTCAATGGAAAAGTTGCCGCCTTGAGTCGGTTCATTTCCAAGGCCACAGATAAATGCATCCCGAATGCCAAAAAGCCTTTGATGAGTTGATTCGCCATATGGAAACGCCTCCAATACTTTCTAGGCCTTGCGATGGCGAGGATCTTCTTATATACTTGGCAGTATCATCTCATGCTTTAAGTGCAGCGCTGATACGAGAAGACAAAAGGATTCAACATCCAGTTTACTATATCAGCAAAAGACTCACTGGGGCAGAGATGAATTACTCTAAGTTGGAAAAACTCGCCTATTGCCTACTAATTGCATCTAGGAAGTTAAGGCAATATTTTCAAGCTCATCCTATCAGAGTCCTCACTGATCAACCTTTAAAGCAAGTCCTGTTTCGCCCTGAGACTTCGGGTCGTCTTCTAAAGTGGAATATTGAACTCAGTCAGTATGACATCACTTATCATCCCCGAAAAGCAATCAATGGACAAACTTTAGCAGATTTCATCGCAGAATTCACAGATAAGGGTAACAGTGTGGAGGAAACGGTCGACGATTCCCCAATCCAATGGAAGTTATATGTCGATGGTGTGAGAAACGACTACTGTTCTGGAGCCAGAGTTGTACTTGAGACCCCTGAAGGTCGATCATTATGCTATGCACTAAGATTGGAATTTCCTTCAACAAACAATGAAGCAGAATACGAAGCCCTTATCGCTGGCTTAAGGATTGCTAAAGAATTAAACATCCGAGCGTTACAAATATTCAGTGATTCTCAGCTTATTGTATGCCAAGTCAAAAAGGAATTTCAAGCAAAAGGGGGGAATCTGCCCGCCTACTTGTCAAAGGCTTGGGAACTCCTGGGTGATTTCGATCATTACATGATAAGTCACATTCCTCGAGAAGAAAACATGAAAGCAGATTCTCTCGCAAAGTATTCTAGCACAGGCGAAGCTCAATTTCTGGGGTTAACTCCAGCGGAGGTCCTGTCGACTCCTAGCATTGATGAGATGGACATTGATTGGATCATGAGCATGTCTCAAGAGAAAGAATCACGGATGACTCCGATAACAGAATATCTGCTCAATGGATCCTTACTAGGGAACTCAAAAGAACGACAAAAGCTACTGAGAAAAGCCTCTCGATATATAATCCAGGATGGCCGATTATACACACGGGGATTCTCAATGCCATTACTTCGATGTGTATCCAGGGAAGAGTCCAAAGCAATCCTAGCGGAGGTACACGGAGGAGAATGTGGTGATCATTCAGGTGGCTAAACATTAGCAAAGAAAATTCTCCGATACGGATATTTTTTGCCAAAAATTAATCGAGATGCAGCAGAGTATTCCCGAAAATGTGACAGATGCCAAAGATTCGCCAAAATTCCTAGAGCACCTTCCACTGAACTCACACAGATGGTCAGTCCATGGCCGTTTGCAATATGGGGGATAGACCTTGTAGGACCGTTACCAACTGCCAAATCTGGAATTAAATATGCCATTGTTGCTGTAGATTACTTTACTAAGTGGGCAGAAGCTGAACCACTGGCTACTATCACCTCAAAGAAGATGATAAGTTTTGTGACTAAAAACATCATTTGCAGATACGGTGTGCCTCAAAAAATAATTACAGACAATGGTACTCAGTTTGAAAGTGAAGAATTCCAAGATTTTTGCAAGCGATTCAAAATCCGAAAAAGCTTCTCAGTAGTGGCTCATCCGCAGGCAAACGGGCAAGTGGAAGCCGTGAATAAAATTATTAAGTCAACCATCAAAAAGAAACTTGAAAGAGCAAAAGGTGGTTGGGTCGATTAGCTACCACTGGCACTATGGGCATACAGAACCACTCACAAAACTGCGACTGGGCACACCCCGTTTTCATTAGCATACGGGTCAGAGGCAATGATTCCGGTAGAAATAGAGGTCCCTTCACATAGAAGAATCCATTTCAATCAAGCAGAAAACGAAAAGCTACAGCTTGAAGCGTTAGATCTCCTTGATGAAAAAAGAGAAGAGGCTAATCTCAGAATTGCAGCTCATCAGCAAAGGATAGCCAGACATTTCAATTCCAAAGTTCGCCAACGCAGCTTTGAGATTGGAGACCTAGTCCTGAAGAGAATTATGACAGCGACAGGCGTGTTTGGGCCAAATTGGGAAGGACCGTATGTCATTGGTCAGAAGCTTCTTGACGGCACATTCAAACTCACTACCGTCGAAGGAGATCAAATTCCAAGGGCATGGAACAGCAATCATTTGCGTCCATACTTTACTTGAAAATTTTGTCGAAATATTGTAAAAAGAATTATGAATGTATGATTCTTGTAATTGAAGGCAATTGTAAAACTGATGCAAGTAAATAATGAAAAAATATAAAGTGGATGTAGGCCCAATTTCCTGGCCGAACCACTATAAATCTTGTGTTCCGTATTATTATTACATGTTTGCTTTATTTTCGATATAAAAAGTACATAGAATGTATTGCTGAAATGTCGATTTAAATTTTTGCTGACAATGGAAGTGAAACTTGCACATAATAAGACCCAGTGATTCTCGCCAAATTTCAAGTCACAAAAGCTCCAAATTCAAATCCTAGATAGGAAGTACTTCAATTGAACGGCCTATGATTTTGACAGAAACGGGCCTTTGCTAATAAATTGAGATCGTTTGAACAAACAAACATCCAATTAAGAAGTTGATGTTCGTTCTCACAAACTTGCCTGACAATGAAGTACACTTCCTTGGATTAAACAAGTTACTTGTAAAAAAAAAAAAAAAAAAAAAAAGAGGATCGCTGAAAAGGCATAAGCAAGTGGACAAGGGAACAACCAAAGCCATCATCGGCAGCACAAGTCCTCTTCGGAGGCATAACTCTTCGGAGGATAAAGACCTCTAATGGGTCATACGCCACAAAAAAGAAAGTTCTCTACTCAACAAAAAAGATTGGAGGAGTCATGACCCTCCAACCATGAGAGAGTAACTTCCAGGCGATGAAAACCCTCTCTGAGGCACATTTCACTAGGAGTTGAAGTGTAACAACCGCTCTTCGGAATTTCACTTCACCAGAGTTGAAATGTAAACAAAATAAAAGCCCTCTTCGGAGGCCCATTTCACCAGGAGTTGAAGTGTTACGACCGCTCTTCGGAATTTCACTTCACCAGAGTTGAAATGCAAACAAAATAAAGACCTCTTCGGAGGCACATTTCACCAGGAGTTGAAGTGTAACAGCCGCTCTTCGGAATTTCACTTCACTAAAGTTGAAATGCAAAACAAAATAAAGACCTTTCTGGAAGCCCACATTTCACCGAGATTGAAATAAAACTTCCAAGTGTTGAAACGTGGAAAGGCTTTCTTCAAAGGCACAACTCTTTGGAGGTACACGTTTCGCCAAGATTGAAATAAAACTTCCAAGTGCTGAAACGTGGAAAATCCCTCCTCAGAGGTACAACCCCCTCCCGGGGACACAATCAAAAAGAAAGACTTCTTCGGAAGCCCACGTTTCACCGAGATTGAAATAAAACTTCCAAGTGTTGAAACGTGAAAAGGCTTTCTTCGAAGGCGCAATTATTTGGAGGTACACGTTTCACCAAGAGTGAAATAAAACTTCCAAGTGTTGAAACGTGAAAAATCCCTCCTCGGAAGTACAAATTTCTATTTCTATTTCAAAAAAAATATATATATATCCTCATCAAGGGCATACTTTAACTTTCAAAGGAAGTGTGATTTACCTATTCTAGAAAATAACCTTCCTCAAAAAAAAAAAAGAGGAAGAAAGTTAAAGTACCCTTCAGAGGCCCGCTTTACCACATAGAAGAATTCACTTGGCAAAATGCATACATAAGTAAAAAAAAAAAGAAGTGATTTCTTCGAAGGACAAAGCGTAAGGATTTATGTGAAGGAAGTTGTACTCTACGAAAAATTTCTTCAAGAATGAAGTAAATACTCTTCAGAAAATAAGAGTGCAAGTCCCCTCAAAGTATAAAATATTGCAGCAAGCTTATGTTATGGGGGCAACATGGTATAGTTACATACAAAATGGTATAGCTATATCGGTAAAATACGCTCAAGCAACATACCACAAGTTCACCGCAATATCATATAAATAAACTTGTGCAAAAATGAATAATAAATGCATTCTCAAATTCAAACAAGAGTCTGTACAAATAAAGGGTCATTTTATTCAATTGCAGATACAGGTTTCAAAATAAAAAAAGCAGGGGCCGATGCCTGCACAACATCCGACCATTACACAAAAAAGGAGTCAAAAAGCCCGAAGTCCGACTCTTCACTTCTTCTTACCACCTTTGGACCCTTTGCCTGGCCGAATGATTAGTTTTTCAGGTCTATCTATAGGCATAAGGGAAGAAGGAGAGGGAGGTGCAACCGGTGCAACTTCTCGTTCCTCTTCAGTAGTGATGATTTTCTTCCCCCTCCTCTTCGATGTTCCGTGCTTCTTTCTTCTCTTCGAAGAAGACTCACTCCCTGGAGTAACAAGAGCGGACAAAACTACGTCATCAGAAGGAGTCCGCTCCGGAGAGATCTCGCCTCCTTCAAGTCCCTCGTCCTTCTGCTCTTGCGAAGCGATAGGGTCATCCAAGCCATGAAGAGCCTCAATCTGCTCCTCTTGTGACCCGGGCTGTGAAGCAGAAGGAGGAGTCACCTGAAGAGACGGAGGAGGGATAACCGGAGGAAGTGAAGTCTGCACAGCACTTGGTGTTTCAACTGCAGAAGAAGAGAAATTAAAAATATTAGCATCTCCCCGAAAGAAGGGAGATATGGGTTCGTCGAGATTCAAGAAGTAATCGAGAAGCTCATCAAACTTTTGAGGAGTAAGCAAGCGATCCACCTGAATCGGACCAATGTCAAAATTACCTGAAGATGTTTGTTTCGTTAATTCAATCTCATAATTCTGAGCCCCGATATCCTCCAAAGCCTCATCATTAGTAGGGGTGATTACCCCGGTTCTTGTAGGAGGCAGCGAATGAGCACTGGAACCTGTAATGTCCACTTCGGAAGAAACTAAAGGACGTTCAGAAGTGGTAGGTGGTATTTCTTTCTCAGAACGTTCCCCTTCCGCCATTCCGGCCCATACCCTGGCGAGTTGCTCTTTTCCCTTGGCAAGAGCGGCGCGGGCATCATCATCGAGATAATGCTCTTCAAGAGCTGTCTCAGCGTAGCCAGCACCTTTACCACCTAGCATATCGAGTGCTGCCTCCCAAACTTCAGCTAATGTAATTTCATACTTAGGGCCTAGAAAGGCAAGGCTGCCACGCCCCAAAATGCTGTGCAGATAGAAATCAAATAATGTGGAGCTAATGTCAGCTTTGGTTGCTTGATGGGCCTCTTCGGCCGCGAGTTTACCAGCAACAGCCTCGTCACGCTCCTTTTCGGCCATAGCAAGTCGAGCTTTTAGCATCTCTATCTCCAAGCTTTGAGAGCCGGTCTGTTCTCGCAGCTGTAAAGTTTCAGCGCGATGTTCTTCTATGACCTTCTCCTGGTGTGTAAGCTTATCTTCGACTGCCCTTTGACTGGCATGCGCATCTCGTACTTGTTGCTGAAGCATGCTCTCCTTTTGAGAATGGAAAGTAGATGAAGTAGCTAATTCTTCCTTAAGCTTTTCTACTTCCGCTTCCAGCTTTTCATTATAGGAAGCAATACTTCTCATTTCGGTGTCATGCTGTTCGAGAGTCTTCTGCCACTCAGCCTTATCGTTCTCCATTGTGAGCATGGCCTCGAGATTGGCTCGGTTAACCCTCTGAAGCTCGTCGACAAGTTTTTGCCAGTTCGACATTCTTTCAATATCGGTCCTGACAGCGTCAAGATTTCGTAGCATGGTCGATTTGTCAAGAGGAACCAAGTCGAGATCAAATCGAACCCCTCTCAGGCACCACTGAGGGAATCGACTTTGAAGAGTGGGAGGACCTTGCCCAACTTGGTATGCGGGCCGGTTGATGATTGTTTGAATGTCGGAACGAACGGGGGCAGGAGATTCAGCAGGAACATTTTGAGAAACTGTCGGCATTGTTTCTTCAGTAAGTTTAGCCCGCTTGCTAGAAGAATCGTCCATGTGACCTTTACCTATCTCATCGTGAGTCTTTCTTTTTTGGGTATCATCATCTCTGTGGGGAGGGTCGTGTCTTTCTTGTTCTCTTTGGTGACGTTCTTCATATGCTCGTCTCTCGTCTGCTTTCCTGATGGCCCTCTCTTCATCCGATTCTCTGTAAGAGGGGAGGTGACGCCTATAATCATATTGGCTACGCCTCCTGTAGCGCTGGAAATCATCATAGTATGAACTGCTGCGCCCCATTGGAGAATCTGGAATAAAAATAATAAGCTTTAGAAATCTTTAAAAGCATAAGAAGATGAATGCGTAGAAGTGCTGAAAAATCCTAAGTGTTGTGTAACGTGTAAACTACACGCATCAAGTTACAGACCACTCTGTGGAGTAGAGGTAGTAATAACTTGAGTGGAAGGAGTTTACATTTGTTGTAGAGAAGATGTCGCCTCAATTACAGAAGAGATAGTTTTGGAAACATCAGCTTTGAAAAGTTCTTGAGAAGTCACAATTAAATCGCTCAACCCCTCGAAAACATCATCACCATCACGTTTCTTGGGACTGGCTTTCTCAACTCCTTCGTCAGCAGATCTTCTGGAAGATCGTGGAGTTTCTTCCTCTTCGATAACTGGGGCAAGTGCAGACTTGTCAGACGGCCCCGCAACGTCCTTCGGAATTGAACACTTCACTAGTGGAGTTTCTATAGAGGTTCCTCCCTGTATGTGCTCTTTAGTAGATACCGGGGCATCAGGGGTTTCCGCCGGAGAATCGGGAATTTCAGTTGGGATTTCACGAAGCTGAGTGAAGCGAGAGGAATGAAGAAGCCCATATTGATGTAGAAATCCATCATTTAACAAAAACTTTATACTCCTCTCTTCTGCCGCCACAGCGTTCAATCTCTCAAAAATTTGTTTATAGCATGGATCTCTAGAGGGAGGAGGAAGCGCTAAAACAGGAAAAAACAAAGAAGCCAAGTTAGCATTTAGCATCTCAGATTTCGAAAAGCCCAAGAATGGAGAAATGAAAACAGGAAAATCTTACTTCCTACTCTCCAGATGGCATAAACCCCTGGAGGGCAACGAACAAAGAAATACTGGTTTAGAAATCCATGAACACTTTCAGGAAGATCGGTGATGAGCTTGCGGTTTCGAGCACTCCTTATAACTACGATAGAGGGATGATCTTTAATTTTTGTGAATGAGCAGAAGTAGCAGATTTCCTCAAAGCTCGGTAATCGGCCCAGAACTCTATTAAATAGCACACATAACCCCATCAGAATGGCATGACCATTGGGGTGCAATTGGAATGGAGAGATAGATAATCGAAGCAGGAACTGCTGAAGAAAGTCATTGAAAGGTGGTATGACACCGCTCAAGCACATTTGGCGGTTGACAGCAATAAAGCCAAAAGGGGGCCTATCTGCAGTATCATTTGGCCCCGGCAGTAAGGCATCAGCTTCGGCAATGCCAAACTGGATGAGCAATTGGTTAAACACCCGCTGATTCAGAGTTGTGGGAGTTCTCTCCGGAGGGTTATCCAACAGGTTGGCTACTGGGAAGACATCTTCAGCCTGGCCCATCGGTTCTTCTTGTTGAGATGTCATTCTACACAAGCAACTGGATGTTCAAATGCGAAGGTGCACGTTTCCTAAAAGTGTGAAGTGTTGTGCAGAACTAATGAAAATAACAAGTAAATACAACTGGAATTAAACTGGTTGACGATTGATCGACTATGCTAATTTCAGAACTTGTTAATTTAAAGTTCAAGCATAATATTAGTGCAGGCTGGTCAGTTTCAATTGACTATTTCAGCGTTGCTTTAATATTCTACTTGAAATCGATAGCACTTCGTTCACACGATTTGTTTAAGTTAATTATCTGTTATTAACTAATCTGTCATTTAATATGGGCAGTCGATGATAGTATATTCGTCCCAGTTTTCTGTGAATGTTGTATTGAACAGATTGTTAGCCTGCAAGTCAAAATAACCTGTGAATGAATGCAATAAAATTCAACAGTTCAAAGTTTATGCAATGGTTCAAAGTTCGAGCAGAATTCACGCAAGTCCTAACTCGTTAACGGCTCAAAAATTTTGAGTCGGCAGTGCCCTAAGTCGTAAGTCGTAAGTCGCGGGTCGTAAGTCGTGTCTCGGCCACGACTCAAGGCTTAGGCCGTGGAGCATGTTGGGTCGGATCATGGTTGTTGGATCATACAAAAATGACCGAGTCGTACCTAAAGCAGTATTCGAATCAATCTGACCAACTAATCACCTAACTCCTAACCAGGTTACCTTCTAACCCATAAACCATTTCACTCCTAACTCCTAACCCGTTAATCTTCCAACTTTTAACCCATTAACCCAATAAGATCTCAATCAACAATCCTAGCTCTATCGCACCACTAAACCGCCTCGAATCGTAAACCATCGGAACAAATAACCCTAAGTCCATTGACGACCAGAGCAACCAAATTCGCAGGGCTCAAAGGGGCAAATCGAAGATGGAGATTGGGCGCATAAGCTAGGGATAATCGAAAATCATAAGGAGAGCGAGATCGCTTACGCTATATGATGATAGGGATGATCAATGGAGAATTTGGTCGAAATCGCTTTTGAAAGCTTGAATGCGCGTTAATGGCAGACACGGTTTAAAGGATAGGGAATGAGAAGAAAAGGTGAACGACTCAGGTTTTTATAACGTTGGGCAGTAGAGTTTGAGTCGGCACACGAGTTAAGATAAGTCGAAGCACGCGACCTACGACTTAGGCGTGTACTTCGAGGGGCAAATGTTAACCCTGTTCTTCCAACGAGATGAAACTTGGGCCGACTCATCCACTTAAGATCTTTAACGACTCATTGGATTTACGACTCAAGGGGTTTAAGCAACTTAAGGAAAGGACCGACTCAGCTGGTAGCGACTCGATTGGCTGACGAGCTAAGGCTCAAGGCGACTTAGAGGAATGGAACAACTCATGGAGGTTAGCGGTTCATGATACAGGCCGACTCATTGAGTTACCGACTCAACGAAGTTCACGGCTCATACGAGACGACTCAGGAAGCCTCACGACTCATCGAGTCACCGACTCAATAAGTCAATGACCTAAAGCTCAGAGCGACTTAAAGGGTTACGACTCAAGGGGTTAACGGTTCACAAGGCAGACCGACTCAGTGCATTACCGACTCATCAAGGCTATCGCCTCAGCGACTCAACAAGTCCACGACCCATCATAAGAAACGACTCAAGAGGATTGACAACCTAAGAAGATAAGTCCCTAAGTCGCTTCACCTATGCACCGCTACCTGATAAGTCATCAACGACTTAACGACTCATGACTCAGAATGACTCGTCCGCGACTTAAAGCCATTGAATCATATTCCATTGCCACAGTACCTATTCCTATGAGAACTGACTCATAGGAGACTCATGACTTGGAATTCTGGAAAGCGAACTATTGAGAGACCAAAGGCTTAAGCAGATAAACCGGCCATGACTCAACTTGACTCGGCCACGGCTTAGCCTAAGTCGGTCACGACTCAGGACTTGGGCAAAAAACTTCTATCCAGATTTGCCTATAAATGCATGGCCACCCCCAACATTCAAGGGACTTTTGGGCTGATTCATTTCAAGCGCCGTTACTCTGCTGCATTCTAAACTGCTTCAACACTTTCCAGAAACTTCACGAAGAAATCAAACATGTCAAACATGTGTTCAAAGATTTGGATCGACATTGAAGTTTAGGCTACTTGTTCAAAGTCACTTGAAACTCAAAGTGTGTTGTAATCAAAATGTAACTGCATTGACTCGTAATCAAATCGTCAATAAAGATATTCAAAGTGGACGTAGGCTATCTCTCAAGCCGAACCACTATAAAATTGCTGTTGTTTACTGTTTTTTCACTATTATCTGCTTATAATCTGTTCCCGAGTTATCGGGTGGTGCTTTCACAATCTCACTTTATACACCGAGGTGTTAGCGTTCAAATTTTAGCGTTAACAAAAATATCCTGCCGAATTACTTTAAATTAATTTATATTATAAAACTTCCAAACATCACGTTAAGTATAACGCGAAATCCCAAACCCCAAATCAGACACACCGGCGGGCGTTTATATGGTTTTACCCGCATTCCAAACACAATGGAATGTGTTCCAGAGGCCAATTTGATCGTATGCGCGAGTTACCGAAGAAAACGATCAAATTTAAATTAAATCGATTAAAATAATTCGAAGCTTTTTAAGCTGTCAGGGTCAACCGACAACCCCGATTGCTACAAAAATTGAAATCCGATAATAACTGACGATTTCGGATCCAATGGAACTGGTTTCGTCGAATTCCGAGACTGTGCCTCGGAAGGCTATTTTTAAATTCAATTTAAACGATATATTCTCAAAACTGAACAAATCACCTTTAAATTAAATTCCAATCCTTCTATTATCTTCAGTATCATCATTATAAATTTTATAAGCCTTCAAATTATTTTTAACAGGCTTAAAACTGAAGATTCAATAATTCACCCGATTTCAATTTTATTAATCTAATAACTCAATTGCTATATAATAATATTTGAATTCAAGTTAAAATTTTACCTTTAATTATTTTGAAACCAATTAATTATTCTGATTTAAATCGCTGAAAATTCTGGATCGTCACATTCCTTCCCCCTTAAAAGAATTTCGTCCCCGAAATTACTAGTTAGAAAGAATGTCCCATACCCGTTTACCTTTTTCCCCAAAACCAAACGGTTCAACATCCTACCAACTATCTTTCATAAAAAGCCCTTATCATTCTTACCAACTTCCCAAACTCTCCCACAGTTTTCAACAGTACCTCTTTGTTCAATCATTCAGATTTCAATTTAAAAATCAAATTTTGAATTATCAAGGATTTTCTCTTAAAATTTCTAACTCTCTAAATTTTCGAAAATTTTTGCCAGCGTCTCCTTTGCGCGGCTAGCTCGGTACTACTACAAAAGGCCTCTACGGGCTCCCAAATTCCAAAAGAAAACAAAAGCCAAGTGGCTACATCAAAAACCCAATCCAATTCCATGCAGAATTTTAAATACATACCTTTTGTCGGGCAATTCACATTTATCTGTGGAATCAAATCCAATTTTCTTTTCCC
Organism: Allium cepa; assembly: GCA_030765085.1. Classification (NCBI taxonomy): domain Eukaryota; kingdom Viridiplantae; phylum Streptophyta; class Magnoliopsida; order Asparagales; family Amaryllidaceae; genus Allium; species Allium cepa. The sequence continues at coordinate 505,662,214 of CM060945.1, forward strand.
CTATAATACCTGCATAACTTACCAAGCAATAATATTCAATTTCTACTTTCCAAATTATTCTATACATCTCTTAACATAAGTTTCATACCCACGTCTATTTAAATTAGTTTTCATCGTTTCTTATGGATTCAATTTATTTTCAGTTTCTAATATTGAGTTTTTATCTTTCATTTAAACTGATTCATATTAATTTCATTTACTAGTTTACTTTAATTTCCAATTTGCAATTGTTTGTCGTTAACCAAAATTTACCAAAAATTTCCAAAAATTTTCTAACTCCCAAAATTTTCAGAAAATTTTGGTAGAGTCTCGTTTGTACGGAGGAGCTTTTGCAATTTGACAAGTGATATAAATATATATACATCGACCCACCCGGTCGGAAAAAGCAAAAACAGTTGATATTTCCTATTTTTATTGCGTAGGCGTACCTTGTTTAGCATTTTAAGCGAGCAGCTTATTAATTTAAGCAATTAGCACAATCCAAACCAGCCAAACGGCCTTCAGGTACCTGTACTTACTCAATTTAAACATATAATTGTCATAAATATAGAAAATTTATTAGCATTTCACTTACTTCCAATAGCTAAACACATATATGACATACACAACAAATACTAAATGCTTCCCATAAGCAATTCATATGATTTTAAAGCTTATTCAATTGCTTTCAATCAATTTATAAACCATTTCATTCAATTTCAATAGTTTGGAACTCAATCTCTTACATTCCATTGATTTATAATTCAAATAAGCTCGTTTTCACTTCACATGATTCAGAATCAAATTTATTTAATCTCCATTAACTAATAGAATTTAATTACTTTGGTTTACGCCAAACAACAATTATTGTTATGCAATTTCGACGATATTCGCTTAATAGGGTATTCTATTTTAGTTTATAGCTACTTAAAATAAATTTTCAATTCATTTTATGTTTAATTCCATTTCATTTCTAATTTATCAACCAACCATTCATTGCATTTCATTTTATTTCCGCATTAGATTCATGCAAACAATTTATTAAGCTTGGCACATTCAAACCTATAAATTAATGCCCATTTCCAAATTAATTTAATCCAAGCTTCTATTTAATGAGCTTTCACCCTTATTCGAAGCCAAACTTCCATAAATTCTAAACTTAAGTGAATTTATTTTAGTTTGTTCCAAGACCAAACTTAAGTTTCTTCGATTTGATTCTCATTTAATCAAATCCCATTAATTTAGTTAGCCCATCCACTTTAATTTTAATTTTCATTTTAATTCACCCTCTTAATTTATCAAAATAATATCCAACACATATTTAACTCATTTATACTTCAAATTATTATGCCACCGAACTTATGTTCAGCCTGATAATCCAATTCCAATCACAACTTTGATTTAGTTTTTATTCAATCAGACTTCATCCATTTATTATTTAATTCCATTAACCCATTTTAAATTTTAAATTTACTTACTTAATTCATTATCGAGTTTATTTTATTAATACAAGGCCATTTTCCATTTATTACTACCTACCTGGGTTTTGTTTGAAACCCAAACCATTTCATTCAACAACACTTCCATTATATATTATTCATATGACATCACTTCCCTTATATACAATTTACTTGCAAATTTCATTAAATATTATTCAAATCACACTTGAATTTTATTTGTAATTCATACTATCACATTTTCCCATCCCACTCTATTTTATTTTGTTGCAATATCTCCTCTTATTTAATTCATTATCAAATCTAAGTCAAATTCTATTTAAAATTCGAATTCATTTCCAAACCCATTATCAACTTACAACCAACTTATTTAACCGAGTTAAAATTTATTAACGTACTCTATTAAATAATTTATTTAGCTGATTGGCTTACTTCCACTTTTAATGTAATATTCGATTTTTAATTATAAAGAATTACTTCATCAAATTTTTCCGAGTTTTAAATTTTATTTTATAATTTCAGTTTGGATTCCCTTTGATTTCCAAAATTCCAACTTTCTATTTTAAAATTTTAGAAATTCCTTTTAAAATAACTTTTATAAATTATTTCTTATAACTCGATGTCTCAACCAGTCCGTCCTTGTTCTCACAGAAATTCAGTCATACGTTGATCAGGCGTAAAACTGAAAATCTATAAGTACTTGGTAAACCCGTTTTCAACACCTAGTGAAAATACTTGAAAAATAATTTTTATTGAAATTATAGAAAACAATTTTTTTTGAATTTGAAAATAGAGGAAATATCTTTGGTGACAATGCTCTGAAAATCATCACCCCCATCCATGGTCACAGTTACATACCAGGGTTACGTTGCAGTCGCAACAAAAGTCCATGTAACTGCAGACTCTCCGCGGCACTCTCGATTACGCCATGGAGCCCACACAACAGATCACAGTTACATTCAGGGTTACGTTGCCGTCGCAGCAAAAGTCCATGTAACTGCAGGCTCTCCGCGGCACTCTGATTTTCGCTGTCGAAATGAAACTTCTCCACTCCTATATAGGTCACAGTCTACCGAGATAAACTCGAACGCAGACTGTTGGCTCTAAGCGGCACACATGACTTTCGCAATGTTACCATAGGTCGCAGTTACATCCTTGGTTACGTTGCAGTCACAACAAAAGTCCATGTAACTGTTGGCTCTCCGCGGCACACACGACTTACGCTATGGTAAACTCAACTCATAATCCTCAGGAACTAGTTTTGTCCGGACTCCTCACAGGATCAACTTTAGAACCTCCCCTTGGGGCTCAAGGCAGCACCACCCGGTGGCACTCCTGAGAAGTTCATTTCAAGGGAGCGTCTTTTCCCCAGAGTCATCATCAAAACATTTTATACTATACATATATAGTATCTTCAAATCATACACCTAGTATGATATTATACAAAGTTCCTTTACACAAAGTCGATTATCCCAAAATCGATAATTCTCAAAACAGGCTTTCCAAAACTCAATATTGATTTTTTTCCAAAAATCAAAAGCCTTTCTCAAAATCCTCATAAGATCCTTTATATATATTCAGATATATATATATAAATTTTTAAAACTTTGGATCCTTACCTTCTTGTATAAAACACCTTTTATACTCCAAACACTCTCAAAAACCATAGAAATATCCAATTTCCATCTTTATTCATTTCATGTTTCTCAAAATATTCTTTCGGTTCAAAAGAACCATTTCATATTCCTTATTCACCTTTACATTAATCCCCATTTGGATTATTACTTCAATCCTTATCTCAGTTGGGTACTTAATCAATAACAGTTTGAACTCCGACCAATTTAGAAAAATAGCTTGAAAATTTTAAAAATAGGTAAGTAGTTGAAAAATAATTATTAGTTTGCAAAATAATTGTAAAATAGTTAACTAATTATAAAATAGTTGGAAAATAGTTAAATAGTTATAGAAATCTTAATAATCGCAAAATAGTTGTAAATTAGTAATTAATTTGTAACATAGTTAAAATATAGTAATAAGTTTAGAAAACAGTTGAAAAAAAATGTTAAATTGTTCCAAAATAATTGTAAAATAAGTATAAAATAACTTGGCTTTAAGAAAGAAAGGTTGTATATATTTAATGGCTTAGAAAAATAAGTTCATATTAAGACAATTTATATTGAAAATAGCCCAGAGTCAAAACTGTTCACTTCCCCAACAATTCAATTTAAATAATCTTCAATTTCCATTGAAATTGATTTAACTCCAATTCAAGTTGAATCAATCATGATTTCTTTTCCAATTCAAATTAAATTCTATTTGATCTTTAAACTTGTATAACTTAATTATAATTTCAATTTTCCAATTACTATTTAAAATCAATTACATTCACATTTTGCTTTTAACTCGGAATTATACATTTTATTTCGTCCATATATTTTTATTATTTCATAAACATTTAATCAAGGTTCCAGAGTTTAAACAAATTTCCAAAATTTCAGTATCACCTTAGAATTCAACTATATCCAAAATTCTTTGGCGAATTCAATTATCCCTTTGAATTTCAAAACCAAACCCAATTCACAAACAATCCCAATTTAAAACAATTTGGTAGCAATTTCTCTTCTAGAAACTCGAAAATGAACATCGATGATGTTGCAGTCATCATTGACTTTATTTTCCAGTGACCAAAAGAGTTCAATGCTTTTATCTCACTAAAACACTTCTAAATATTTTTGATTTCAAATCTCCCAAATTTCAAACACAAAAATATTTTTGAAATAATACTATTCTTTCTTCAAAACCCTTGGAAACCACTTTCAAACCCAAAGGAATTTTAATTTTTCCCAAAATTCCAAACTCCAAATCCATCAAATTCATATTTAAACATTACTCTGGAATTTTCTTCTTACTCTATTTCAAATATTCTCTGGAATTCTATTTCAAATTATAATCTCATTTATTTATGAAGTTTATTTCAATTTATAAATTACATTTACAATCTATATTTCAAATTCCATTTTGTTATATAAGTTTACTCTTCAACTTGGTTATAAGTTTCAATTTGGTTTTATTTTATTTTACTTCTTAACTTAATTTCAATAATTTAACAACCAATCATCTAGATATTCCTTAGAAGGAAATATTGCTATATATATCAAAATATATATTTTTATATAAAATCATTAAAAATCTTTATAAGCAAATAACAAGTACGCTCTCATATATATATATACACACACACTCAACTCATTCTAGAGTACTACGGACTCTATTCAATGAGTAATTCCCACCAGAGCCAAGGTTCTCGCTTAACCTTCAGCTCTGATACCAAATGTAACGACCCGGAATTTTCGAACCCGAAAATTCCAGATTGTTATCAAAAAGAAGAAAGAGATAGAAGAAGAAGAACAGAAACACCAAACATCTCACATTCGCAGCGGATAAAATATAATAATAAATAATAACAGTTTACAAAAGAATCTATATCTATCGGTCACATTTTAGTACATCAGAGTTTTACATATATACACTTACTGAATATATATACAATTATCATGACTCAGATAAACAATAATATAAATAAAGCGGATAAACTCCATGCGATATTGCCACCAGCTCGCCTCCTGAGCTCCTGAACGTCCTAACCTGAAAATCTGTAATACTCGGTCTGACCCGAGCATTACACCAAAGTAACACCCGGGTCAGGCTGGAAACCAGCGTGAGTAAATCCATCTAACATGGAATACTAAAGCAAACAACTTATATAAAACCCAGGGTAACTTATATCAATTAACCAATTCACATTACGCTATAGACAATACTTATTTCAACTATCAATTTCTAAGCACCAAACTTAAATAAACATTCCAGTCTACTTAATCATTTCAATCCAACCTATTGATTTCACCCATCAATATATAAATATTTGAAATGGTTTCGGGTATTTCCCAAATACCCGACCCCGGACTCTTCAAGACTCATATTATCTTAACCCAAGTTATTCAAATGAAATTTACAGCATTTCATATTAGAGATATCAACCCATTCAAAGCATCCAATACCATACAATCATCCATAAGTAAAGCTTAAGCACATACAAATTAATTCAATTGATTCCAATTGAATTTCAAATCTCAACCACTTAGATTCCTTCATTTAATATTAATTAACACCAAATCAATTAATTAATCAACTCTTCATTATTCATTTTAACTAATCACATTGGATTAATTATCTTTCAATTGCATTCAAGTAATTATCTCCAATTAATTTCACGATATTAATTATTTTTAACCCAAAATCAATAAGTAATCTTAATTACCTCATAATTTAATTAACTATATTAATTACATTCCCTTAACTACTTATATTAGTTAACTTCTCATAAGTCACTTATATTGATCAGTTCATCTTAAATTACATCTTTAATTATATAAATCATGAATTCCAATCTCATTTCCATTTATCCTAATTCAAATTAATTATATTAATTAAACCCGATATTAATCCTTCTCAAACAACCTCTACTTATAATTAATTATCTTTTATTTACTTCATTAAATAAATTACTTACTCCTTAATTAATTATCTCATTTAATCTCTTGCTTTCTTCCGCAAAATAATTATATTTCATTAATTTCATTAAGAAATTTCTTGATACACCATTCGATTATTATTCTGAATTTCTTGCACTTAATTAGTTTACTTGAACCTTAATTAATTAATTCAACTCATTCGTTACTAAATTAATTAACCCAAAACATTAATATATTAAATTAATAAATTATCCACTTAATTACCCTACTATTTTAATGAATCACAATCATCAAGCCCTTATTAACTTTAAAACGAAACCATTTTTCTTATTTCTAAATTAAGTTTTACAACTAAAAATCCAAATACTTCGAGTCAAGTAAACAATTAGCTCGAGAACCAACCAAAACCAAAGTCACATCATCATCATTGCACATCCAATCAATTTAATCATTCAACCAATTATCTAAATTTAACAATTAAATTTAAATAAAAATCCAACAGTGTGAGATTTACTCACCTTTGCTTTTGTTGTCTGCAATTCATCCTAACCCGGATTGTTTCTCAATTTTAGACCTTGCATAAATATTATAAATTTCTATTAACATTTGGAATAATTGGATGATTTATTTATTTAATAAATTTAATAAATCGATAATTAATTTAAACTATTTCCTTTTTAAATAAAATTATCTTTATCGACAAATAATTAACCAGGTTTATTAGATAAATTTATCACTGCTTAATAGATAAAATTTTAACTTATAACTTGATTTAAACTAATCTTCCCCTTTGGAATCTCTAGTATCAAAAATAAAGTAAATTTTAAACAAGTGAATCACCTTAACCTCTTATTTAAGACAAACTAGTTAGCCTTACTCACTGACCAACTAAATGAATTTAAGTTTTAAACTTGCTTAAATTAAAGTTAAACAGTAAGTAAAATATATATAAATCTGAACCAATCCTATATATATTTTTCTAAATAACTTCAAATCTGAAAGTGTACAACATGTATATATTTAAAATCTGAAGTTTTTTTTTTTTTTTTACTTAATGAAATTTAAAATAAATTTTCTACATTTCTTCTTTTTAAAATTACAAGAAATCTTATATGTGATTTAACGAATAATTATCGAGGAATCAACAGTAAAAACTCACCTCGACAGAGATCCTTGCCGCGCCTCTACCCTTCAGCAAGCGCTGCCTCTTCGATTTGCTTGAACTGCTGCTGCACCCAAAATATCCTTTGTCATCGCCTCGAGTTCCACGTAGAACAACCACGCGTGGCCACTCTCTCATCAGCCCATACCCCAAACGAGCCACCGCCTTCAACATCGACGCTGTCTCGACAGTACTCACGAAACCCTAGTTCGCTCAACTATCTCCTGCCACCGCGACGTGAAACACCCCCCCATCAATGCGACTCCGAAATCGCAGCCATACCTTACGAGCCACTCGGCTTTCGAACGGAGACGTGGGCCTCACTGGTAGCCGACCCACGCAACCATTTGCGAATCTCTCCTGCCCTCCCCCCTTCTTCTTCTTTTATAAAGTTTAGCTTTGATTTCGATTTAATTTGAATCGGCTAGGGCTTCGAATAATAGTAAGAGGATGTGGGTAGAATACGAAATAAGGTGGGTTGATCTGCTTCGAGACCGATTCCCTTTGTATATATATATATATATATATATATATATATATATATATATATATATATATATTTATATATTTTAAAATGAAGGCTTCGGCCATTTATTTTTTCGAGTTTGCTGTCTTCCGAGAATAAAGAGGAACGGAAATAAAATATAGGATGGTGAGAGGCTTCTTGAACACGACGTTGCATATGAAAATATCCTGCCGAATTACTTTAAATTAATTTATATTATAAAACTACCAAACATCACGTTAAGTATAACGCGAAGTCCCAAACCCCAAATCAGACACACCGGCGGGCGTTTATATGGTTTTACCCGCATTCCAAACACAATAGAATGTGTTCTAGAGGCCAATTTGATCGTATGCACGATTTACCGAAGAAAACGATCAAATTTAAATTAAATCGATTAAAATAATTCGAAGCGTTTTAAGCTGCCAGGGTCAACCGACAAGCCCGATTGCTACAAAAATTGAAATCCGATAATAACTAACGATTTCGGATCCAATGGAACTGGTTTCGTCGAATTCCGAGACTGTGCCTTGGAAGGCTATTTTTAAATTCAATTTAAACGATATATTCTCAAAACTGAACAAATCACTTTTAAATTAAATTCCAATCCTTCTATTATCTTCAGTATCATCATTATAAATTTTATAAGCCATCAAATTATTTTTAACAGGCTTAAAACTGAAGATTCAATAATTCACCCGATTTCAATTTTATTAATCTAATAACTCAATTGCTATATAATAATATTTGAATTCAAGTTAAAATTTTACCTTTAATTATTTTGAAACCAATTAATTATTCTGATTTAAATCGCTGAAAATTCTTGATCGTCACAGCCGAATTCATATCGGTTCATTCGTATCGATCCCAATCACATCGCTCCTAGGCATGTGCTTGCTAGGTACGAACTGAAGTTGATGTGACAGTCATAAAGTGGTGCTTACTAGAAGGATACAAAGCAATGTACACTGGATGGATACGAAAAGGAGTGGCATTTGATGGATGTGTATGGATGGATTTGATGGATGCGAACTTGAGGGATACGAACATGTTCGGCCCTGATCGATACGAAGGAGGCTGCTTGTGGATTGATACGAATGAAATGGACACAATCTTGATGGATAGGAATAAGAGCATTGCTTGATTTTCATCGATTATATCCTAAGCATACGAACTCCAATTGACTTGAAATTTGAAACGTGGTCTTTCCTAGCCTTATTCATCATTCCTTATTAATCCCGTCTTGATTGGAGCTCGGTCAAATTTTGACGACATTGGTCATAGCCTTGTTTACAATCGGTCTGTAATACTGGTTTTCATCCTTTTTAGCATACTTGTTGATGTCTCGGCCTTGACCAAAAGGCGGGATAACATTTGCCCCCCAAAACATGCCTTGTGGTAAAAAGGCGTGTTTTGAATAGCTCTGAATCTGTTATCCAAAGTCCATATTCCATTCGTAGCCATACCATCCGATCCATAATCCAATCCATTACCAAGCCATCCTATCCAAGTGTCATAGCCATATCCTGGTCCACGACTACTTCGAGTCAATGTCCAATTCAAAATCCTGTAACCACAACCTTAGCCAACTCCGTAGCTACCTAAATCCATCAACCGAGCTTTAATCCATTCATATCAAATAACCGATAACCAAATACATGACCACTCTAGGCCGATATCCTGTTCCAACCTTAACTCTTCGGCCAAGGGCTTTTATGTTCTCCGACCACGGCTCTCCGGCCAAGGACTTTTAAATTCTCCGGCCTCAGCTCTCTGGCCATGGATTTTTTAATATTCTTCGGCCTCGGCTCTACGGCCAAGGACTTTTTATATTCTCCGGCCTCGGCTCTCCGGCCAAGGAATTTTTTAATATTCTATGGCCTCGGCTCTTTGGCCAAGGACTTTTTATATTCTCTGGCCTCTGCTCTCTGGCCAAAGACTTTTTGAATTTTCTCTAGCCTTGGCTTTCCGGCCAAGGAATTTTTATATTCTCCAGCCTCGACTCTTCGACCAAGGACTTTTTCAGTATTCTCCGGCCTCGGCTCCTCGGCCTAGAGCTTTTTATATTCTCCAGCCCAGGCTCTCCGGCCAAGGAATTTTTAAATATTCTTTGGCCTCGGCTCTCCGGCCAAGGACTTTTTTAATTGTGTTTGAGTCCATTTAGTCGCTGTTCAGCGAAGGGACTCCTAACTTGCGACCATTGCCTCGCCTCTCCGGTCAGGACCGTGATCGCAAGACGCGTATTATTTGTTACATTGATCCAAATGCAATCATTCAAAATAAGAGTTTTTACGGCTAGGGAAAACCAAATAAATGTCTGTACATCCAAGGAAGAAACCAAAGTTTTCAGGAAAACGAAAAGAAAAGCAGGATTTCATAGACTTGAGCAACACGATTTATCATCCTCTCAGAGCATGCCTAGGGACCATCCTCAATTTTGTACATATGTGATTCATTTAGTCGTATTATTTCGAGTTCTATTACTTATTCAATGCCATAAATCTATTTAGTTGATAACAAGCTGACGTTTCCTAGGTCCAGTGCCATCTTCATTCGAGGTGGGCAGTGGTCGCTGTTGTTACACTGCCACGGCTCGATTCCTTGCATGTTGTTGTAGATGACCATTCCTTACATGCTTCTCAACGATATCTTTCAAATGCCTACAATCGTTTTTGTTATGTCCATCCAGCTTATGGAATATTCAATGCTTTCCTGATGCCCACTCGTATTTAGAAGGTTCCCTCCTTGTCGGGCTTCGATACTAGAGGCACCCTCAAGTATCCAAGTGAATCCTTTCTGGAGTCTCAGTTAAATCTATATAAGAAAAAACTTTGACTCCCTTCAAGGCCTTTTCAAAGTGCTACCATTATCATTCATTTTCCTTTTTTCTTTATCATCTTTATTTGGATCCTCCCTGGGTGGACCTCCAGCCCTTACCACATAAGCTCCAACTTCTCTCCCTTCTCTCTTAGCCTGCACATCTTTCTACCTTAGGAACCTTTTCGCCTCATAGTAGAACTCCCTGAGATCCCTTGGTGGGTCCCGTTCCAATGATATCTTGAAATTTTAATTATCTGCAATTTCTAAAACTACTGCCATCAAAACCATCGATGGATCAGGTCGACCCACTAAAGCCACTACCGCATTGAATCTGGTTAAGAAATTCCTGAGCGATTCTCCTTTCCAATGTTTCTTCGATTTCAAAGTCATCACATTCTTGGGTCGGACTATGTGGACCCGAAGCTGCCTTAAAAACCTTTCAATCAGCCCCGTCCATGCGCCAATAGAGCCACTCTCCAACTGTCTGAACCATGATGCTGTTATATCCGTCAAATACAAAGGATAGCATCGCGCCATGACCTCTTCCGATGCCCTCGGTACCTCCATATGCCTCATATACCTTGTCAAGTGAACAACAGGATCCATTCTCCTGTCATCCATCTCCATAGTAGGTAGTTTGAAATATGACTGGTTCCTAGCTTTCCTAATAATTGGAGCAAAGAGACTTTTATTCACATCCTCTAAGTCTCTATTCATTAGTCCACCCCTCATGGCTCGCCTGACCATCTCCGCCAACCTGTCACTATCTCCAAGTCATGGTCCTCGTCCGTTGCCTCCGATCTACCCCTTGAGTTCACGAATGAATCCAAGAATCCGCTGTCCTGGACGAGCATCCGTTCCTTTATCAATGCCGTGTTACTCAGATCCACCTGGTACTCTGCCCGGGATTGGATCAACATGCTCTGGGTGAGTGCCCCTAGTTCTGGTGCTATGTCGGATGGTCCTGCTCCATTCTAAACACTGATTGCTCCGTGCTCTCGATTCCTATCTCCAGCTTCTTCTGCAGTTGCATTCTGCTGATTCTGCACTTCAACTTGTCCAACTTATCGAAGTAGATTCTGCATCATCTCCTCTTGTCTCTTGAGCATCGTTTCCATCTCGTCTCTGGTGATGAAGATCGATGCCTAATTTGCTTTCGAGGAAGCCTCCTGACTCCCTTCATGCTGACTACTTTCAGTCCTTTTTCTTCTTGCCGATTGCCTTACCATAGCTTTCTAAATCCATGTCTTCAAGCTTTCAAATCTAAAATCCAAGCTTTAGAATCCCTGCGTTCAGTTCTCATTGAAAGCACCAAAATGTTTGCATAAAAATTGGTCACAAACACCCAACTACCGATGAAAGCTCCCGTTTATAATCACAGATAGAAAATACGTAAAGAAAATAAATGTGAAGAACACTCAATGTTTAAAAGGAATGCAGTAAAGACATAAGGTTTATAGCGGATCGGCTATCTCCGGCCTATGTCCACTTTGAAGAGTTGATATTTTGTTGATAATCACTCGCTGGTTACAAGAACATATTTGATAATAATCGAGTTATAACGGAGTTCAGCAGAGAAGCAGTGTAGAAGAACCAAAATCCCATTTCTGAAGCTCTTGGACAGCTATTTATATGTGTAGGTGCAAATATCCCATCCAGATCTCGAAAGACTCCTTCTCTCACGTGGGTGGGCCCATGTGATCGATCCCGAGTGATTTCAACTCGATCCATGATCGATACGAATGACATTCGTATCGAGCAAAATCTTGCCCAATCGAGTCGGGATCGATCATGAACATTCTTGTGGTTGTGCGTAAGCTCTTAAGAAAATTTAGTAGCATTTGGACTTGAAGATTGTTAGATATGATCGATGCAAGTTTGGATTTTCAACGGGCTTCCGAATTCATGTTGGTTCATTCCTATCGATCCCAATCACATCGCTCCTAGGCATGTGCTTGCTAGGTGACGTGGTGCTAAATTTTTGGATCGATCCTCTTTTTATGCCACGTTGACTGCTTCCTTTGCCTCCTTCATATCCATCAGTCGCTATTCGCTTTGTATCGATCTAGGTCTCTTCCCTTCGTATCAATCCGTGTCCATTATCTCGTATCGATCATCTAATGGATCGATGTGAAGTACACAGAGATGGGACCAATACAAAGCCAATGTATTTCACACCGATGCCCTGAGAGTCATTTTATATCATTTATTGGGCTTTGTATCGATTGTTGACCGATCGATACGAATTGATACGTGGGATCAATATGAAACATTCTCAAGTTATGGGTATGAACTGAAGTTGACGTGACGAACATGAAGTGGTGCTTATTGGATGGATATGAACAACGTACATTGGATGGATACGAAAAGGAGTGGCATCTGATGGATGTGAAAGGATGGATTTGATGGACATGAACTTGAGAGATACGAACAAGTTTGGCCCTGATCGATATGAAGGACGCTGCTTGTAGATGGATACAAATGAAGTGGACATGATCTTGATGGATACGAATAAGAGCATTGCTTGATTTGCATCGATTATATCTTTAGCATACGAACTTCGGTTGACTTAAAATTTGAAACATCGTCTTTCCTAGCCTTGTTCATCATTCCCCATGAACCACGTCTTGATTGGAGCTCGGGCAAATTTTCACGACATCAATCATAGCCTTGTTTACAATCGTTCTCTAATACTGGTTTTCATCCTTTTAGCCTACTTGTTGATATCTCGACCTTGAACAAAAGGCGGGATAACAGTATTTAACGAAATGCATACATAAACGTTATATATGCGTGTATCGATATATGATATCGATAAAGTATTTAAATTTAACTTAAATAGATTAATTATTAAACATGTTTGGGAATTTTAGAAATCCTATCTTGGCCCTAACTTGATTGGCCATTCATGGACGGTGGGGAATTTGATTTCATTTGATTGAAAATTGATGGAGAATTAAAGAAAGAAGGTTCTAAGGAGGAATCGAAAAGGTTCAATTGTTCCATAAAAGAAAAATTCATTTCATTCATTCACTAATTCTTCTTACAATCAACTTTTAGACTCCTCTCTCATCCTATTTTTCTTGCTAAAATTTCATGGCATCCGAGCCATAAGAATTCCTAAACAAATTCAATAAAATAAAATTAATACAAGGTGTTGTCTGTCGTTAGATCATTGTATAACCCGAAGCAGATTCGATCACATCTAGGAGTTATTCTCAATTCAATGTATGATTTTTGGCTACATCATAAGGTTATTATCACATCTCCTTCTAATATATGTTACATCTTGATATTATAGTTTAGATCTCATATCTTATAAAGTAAGTATATACACGCATATGTTGTCCAATATTCTGCTTGCTATTGCTTTAAAAGTATATATTTTACTGTAAAACGGGTTTTCAGATGTAAAACTAATTTTTATTGGTTGAGATAACTTTGTTACATTTTTATAAAACTAATTCAAAATTCGTAAAAGGGCTTTTGTGTAAAATCATATATCTAATTTTGATGTCTTTTATAACTCAAAACTAGATTTCAAATTGCTGTTTTTGAATTGTAAAAATATAACATCATAAGTTTTATATATATATATATATATATATATATATATATATATATATATCTATGCATGCATGTATGTTATTTTGGATTTAAACATAGTTTGTTATCATTTATGTATGTGTATATATAGAAACATACACATGTGTGTATATTATTTTTAATTCAAAATATATATATGAACTTTTGTGCAAAATTATAGATCTGATGTTGATTACCTTCCTAAGTCAAAACTAGATTTCAATTTGTTTACTTTAAATTGTTAACATATTACTATAGTTTTGTAAAAATATGTAATTTTTGAAGCTAGTTATGGGGAAAAACATGACTAATTTTACTATAGATTTTTGGAAACAAACTATGTAATTTTCGAAAGAAAATATGCATGATCGAAGTGTTTTGATAGTGAAGCAAAAAGAAATTGGTGGAGACCGAAGGTAATTTAATTACATATAATGTTAATTAATTGACAGATAGACCATATCATATTTTAAGCTGAACATGTTATCAAAGTACTAAATAACAGTCATAAAAAACTAAGTCAAAACAAATCGAAAAATGGCACATGTAAAGTTAGTTAAAGATGTGCAAGAACGATTCTTAACATGAACCGACAAGTAGTATCGAAGGAGGAGAAGCCGAACTGGAGCTAATTGATAGAAACCTTAAGTACAAAGAATCTAAGTAGAGAAGCTAAGTACAAAGCTAGGTTTGATAATCCGAAGGCATTAATCGAGGACTGAACGCGATGGACGGTTAAAGGGGAATTATGAGTAGAGAAGGTGATTTCAGAAATTTAAAGAATTAAAAAGCATAATATACCTAAGCTAGACTAAGAAAGGCTTTCCCAAACGTGACCAAGGGTAATAATTACTAAGAGTAGTGTAACATTTGGTATAGATTGTAAACTGAAACTAGTAACTTCCATAGGTAGAAATGTGTACCAAATCTTTAGAAAGTCGAAATGAGCACTTAGAACATTGATGATAATGTTTTAGGTAAAATGATTAATCGAAATGAGGTTAGATAAATTATTAGTTTAATAGATAGCTAAAGAGAAAAGCCTATTAGTGAATGGTCAGGTAGTATGTTTGGTAGTTAATGTAAGGCCTTCGTGGTTAAGGGATCGAAAGCGAAGTAGAAGACCTGTGTGGCATCTGAAACACATAAATGCTCTTGTAAGTCCCGAAGAGGCAACCATCCGGACTACAAAAAAAACTGGTGTAAGACCCAAAGAGAAGAAGGCAAGGGAATGAAGGAAGTTGTAAGGCCACGAGGAGCAATCAAGAATGTGAGAATGAAGTAGGAGTACGGCCGAGGGTGGCAGTTGAATTACGATAGGAAGGCAAAAGGCTTTAGTAGCAAACAAATTCTGGGAACTTAACTGTTAACCTTGGTAACAGTCATAAGGCCTTAGTGGAAGCCTAAAGTAAGGTAAGTATGACTTTAAATTCGGTAAAAGCATAAGGTCTTCGTGGTAGCCGAAAGTAAATTTACCTTGATATTCCTAAGTAATAGGACATGGCCTGAATAGTAAGATGAAAGACTAAATTGAACCCTAATCTTGAAGTAGCAATAAATGTAGGGAACACTTAATATACGATATGGCTTATGCTATTGTTCATGTTGATGAGTTATATTTGTTAATTATTGCAGGGAAACCCATTATGTGCTTTCGCGACAGTCACACTATAAAGTCGTGTTCAAGGTAACATATTGCTCATAGCAGACTTTATCTATGTCCCGTGATTTTATACTTATTTTTCCATAAACTCATTGGTACTCGTTCAAGTAGGCTGAGTTTCTAGGATTTGTAGGTTGAGTTTCTAGGATTTGTCAGATTTCTTTTCGGATCGACTTATAAAAGTTACCAAACGAAGCAAGATACTTGGGATGTCGTATTTATTTTGATTTCATTATACTTAGTTTTTATGTTAGCAACTTTCTATGTCGGGCGTAGCACTTTTATATATGTCTATATTATATATTTGACCCTGCGTAGGCATGAATGCAGGAAATAAATTGTAAAACTTGATCTGTAATGGTTTCTTTCTAATTTTAGTTGACATGTGCTTTGTTTATGTAACATCCACTACTCCGACACCCAAAGCTAAGCGCTACAGATGACGCAGTCGTCTATAGTATTAACTTCCAGTGATAAAATATGGTAATGTTAATGGTATCCATGATGTTAGAAGCACATGAATAAGAAATAAAATCAATACAGGTTTCAAATTAATTTTTCTGATTACATTTCAAATTAATATTTCATGTACAATTATATAATCCCAAAACGATCCTCAAGTTTTGATTAAATATAATTATTACAAATTACACCAAGAGCGACATATGAAGAACCCCTTGGATGATCAAAGTACTAGATAGACATATCAGTCATAAATACATCACAACGGAAATAATACTAAATAGCTCCTACATAGGTAGCTTTGCCTCATGCATGTCTTTGAAAGCTTATTCGTCCAACCTACTAAACCTGGAAAGTCCTTAACTCTCAATCTACTAAAATTAATTTTTGAGCACCCGAGAGTTCAAGGGGGAAAACATAAACTTCGATTCGGACATAAAGCCTGGTGTGAATAATTCTATTACATCTTGGTTTACTGATATTAACTGAGAGCATGTCGCCTAGCAGAACGGGTTTCCCCTCGCTAATATCCGTTTAAAAGCATATCTTTTGCAAATCAAAAACCTACAATCAAACTGATTATAACAATAATAGAAAAAACATATATGCATACAAATCAGGTAATCAATGGACCATCTATCTACATTATAGTTTTATCTAGGTAACTAGTAACCAATGGCAGACTCGAGACTACCAGACATAATAAACATCCTAACTTCTGTTAGAAACGATATTGGATTATCTACCCTTAAAAATCTTCTTCTAGGTCAACTGATCCTAATGGTTTTGCGGACTCACCAATAACATATCTTTACTATGTATATTCCCCTCTATGTGTAACATTATTTTAATCTCATCATTGACAAAGCCCAATGCATTGGAATTTTGGACTTATTTTAGCTAGGTGCTGATAAGTAAAATATAGGGTGCGACCCCATACCAGTCTAATCTGGTCTTCTAATATCCAAGTCATAAACTTAGGGTTAACTACTCTGTTCAAATTTCATTTCCTTGTAAACAATCTTTGCAAATGATCACCCTTGAAATCATATCTTTATAAAATAAGAAAATCATACACTTCGCTTTACTCAAAATACTTATGCCATGATATACTCTTTACACAAAACGATCTTGATGAAATCTAATCAATGGGATTATCTATCGCTTCAAATAAGTTAAAGCT
Organism: Allium cepa; assembly: GCA_030765085.1. NCBI lineage: Eukaryota > Viridiplantae > Streptophyta > Magnoliopsida > Asparagales > Amaryllidaceae > Allium > Allium cepa. The sequence goes on from CM060945.1 coordinate 505,679,565, forward strand.
TTTTTTAACTTAGAAGACTTTAGGCTATAAGGCTAAAACAATACCTTCGAAACCTTTTCTTAAAACTTTTAAACAATCCCTTAAAAAATAATGGAAAACATCCCTTTCGAAACCATTATATAAAACCTTTGACATCCCCTTTCGTAACCATTTAAACTAGTCCTTCGAAAGCATTGGAAACCTTCCTTTCAAAAACTTAAAACAAACCGTTTGAAACACTTAAAATATACCTTTTGAAAGCATTAGGTTCAAGTAAGGGTTTGTGGAAACATTGCTTCGAAACCATTGGGTTTAACCATTAATATTACCAAAGGGTCATAAAGAACAGAGGCAAAAGCATTACTTTCGAAAGCATTAATCCCATGTAAAGAAAGAGGATAGTTATGAAACCCTCCCTTTCAAAACCATTGACTCCACAACCATTTGATAGCAGCTATACGACCCTTTCCAAAGAATTGAGAAGGCGGCTTCAAAGTTTAAAGGTGGAAGCATCCCTTTCGAATGCATTATTTTAAGGCTATAACGACCTTAATTTATTCGAAAGGTATGAATGAGGTAGCATGGGTATTGAATAGGTTCAAAAGCATTTATCCTTTTGAAAGACTCTTTTCAAAACAAAAGTAATAGGCAACTCTTTTGAAAGCTCCTTTCTGAAAACAAAGTCGAGTGACAATTTTTTCGAAAGCCTCTTTTTAAACAAAGGTATGTTGATTGATTCAAAATATAATTAAAGTGGCTTCAACCCCTTCGGAAGCATGCCTTTAACACCATCATTTTTTTTGCCTTTCTCCAATAAACTACATACCAATTGCTTGATATCATGTGCGTTGATTTTGAACAGGTGTGAAAGGTCTAATTGGGTATGGTGACAGAAGCTAGTTGAGGAAGTGGCAAAGTTGTAATTTGAAACAAAATAGGTTTATTGCCTTTTAAATAATTCTTTTTTACCTAACTTGCCCAACTTGTCAAAATATGATTGGTTATCCACTCTTTATCAAAATTCTTTTCTAAAAGGGCTGCCGAATTCAAAATTTACAATTAAATTTTTTTTTTAACAAATAAGCGCGCCTCCTTATCAAAACATGTAAAAAATTTAAATCCCTTAACTTAAATAATTTTACAACCAAACTAAAATACTATGGAAAATTCCCCAAAAATCAAAATAATTCACTTTTAATACGTTTTCTAACATATATAACTTCCAGACCGAAATCATTATATAATTGACTTAAGTTATGTGAACCTAATATTAACTATTTTCTCTCGTAGAATATTCATAATATATCGATAATTACGTAGAAAATTATGAAACTTGAAACCCACTTCAAAAATAATATGTTTGGTAATATATAAAAAACGCAGCTAAATTAGATGTCATTTAATAGGCTTTCCAATTTAAACATATCATAAATCCATATGAAATCATATAAATCATCAACATGTATGTATATATATATATATATATTTAAACAAACATAACATAGCATATTACTTGCAAAATTGTTTGGATCAAACCTTGAAACCAGGATCATTATCAAAAGTGTGATGTAAATCAAATTATTCACCTTGTCTTGGTGTTAAGAAGGTTGAGATTTGCCCTTTGATTGAATTGCTTAAGCTTCCTACTTGAATCCTAGCTTTACTTCTTCTTGAATCTCCTTAATGGTGGTCGACCGAGCTTAATAGGGTTTTTAGTTTTCTTTGTGAATGCTAAAAATAAGGAATAAAAAATGGATGTGTTTAGGGTATTAGAATGAAGGATGCTTCCATTTTACCTTACCATATTCCTCCTATTTATTTCAATTCTCTTTTGCTTATACATTCATTAAGGAACGGCTCCTTTTAAATTAACAAATCTCAATCCCTTAACTATCTACATTATTTCATTTATTTTATCTAAATAAATGTTGTCACCACCAAATTTCCAATCAAACATGTCGTAACCCTAGAAAGCAAAGAAGAACAAGAGAAAGAAGCACATGCAAAACCTTTCGAAGGAATCAAAGGGATGCTATAGTCAAATTCAAGAAGTATCACAAGCTTTCGAAGGGGTAGAAAGGGTCAAAAGCACCCTTCCGCTTCAACGACCACCTTTCGAAGCAAGTGCTTCCGCATGCATAAAGGACTTTCAAAGGAGTTAAAGCAATACTTTTCGAAGACAATGCATAACAAACTTTCATATGTGCGCCAAAACTTTCGAGTCCAAATGTTCCGCCTTCACTCAAGTCACTCGAAAGCACATCTTGGACAAAACGGTCGATTTTGAAGAAAATTCAAGCCTTTTGAACCAGTGGAAGCCTTAGATATCTAGGGAAGGTTCTACATCAAGTCATAATAAAAAGTTTAGAAGCAACCAACATAGTTGAAACCATCAGTATTGCAACACCTTCGAAACCGATGCATACAACCTATCGACGAGGTCGAAAGCTCCTACGAAGCAACATAGAGAAGAAAGGCACAACCATCCCTTTCGACGAACGTGAAAGCATTCTAAAGACAATTCTAAAGCCACCTTTCGACCAGGTCGAAAGCATTGGGTCGAAAGGTGATGATCCGCATCTATAAATAGGATCCAAAGGGTCTGGTTTTGGAGATTCGAACTCATTCATTATATACTTGTACTTTCTTAATTCTACAAGTTGTAACCCCAATTTGTATATTGAATTGGGGAAAAATTGATCAATAAAAGGCTTCTTTGAGTTGATAAAGGGAAGATGTCTGAATCCTTGATTACTAAGTTGTTTCGAAAGCTTTATATTAGATCTAATCGTCTTTTTCAGGTGTCGACTGCATCACAGGGCCTCTTCCGACTTGATCGAACCCCTGCACTTTCAAGTAATTTCAGCTATAGACTTTAGGCCACCTTTCGTTGGACTTCTACTTTCGAATAGATCGAAGCCTTAACCCAAACCATTTTGATATTGGCCTAAATCCTTTCCATATAGGCCCTACCCCTATTCTGGCCTTAGGAAAGACAAATGGAAATGGAAATTTATTTGATCAAATGAGGAAAAAGATTCAACACTATTCCAAAGGCACAACCTTCGAAGAAGGGATAATGGCTGGTTACAATGCCTTTTTCTTATAAATGACAACAGGCAACAACTGGAATACTTTCAACACATGAATTTCAAAGGGTGTTAAAATGAAAAACAACTGATGAGGGTGAAGATATGAGGTCATGTAACAAAAGACATAGAACCATTCTCAATAAACAAGCTTCAAGTCTAGACTTCCAGAAGAATGCAATCTAATGACATCTATTGAGAATTTCTACTTGTTAACAAGGGATGAGCTCAATTATTCGCCATCACGGAAAAGTAAACCAAAATATGAAAGGAATTTGGGTGAATCCTACTGCCGTTTCCATATGATGAATGGACATAATACTAACCATTGCAGAGCCTTGGAAGGAATGATAATAAACTTTTTCTATCATGGCAAGATCAATGAATATGTAAAGAGATATTGAATAAGATCAATAAAGAGCTACTTTTCTAAAGAGAATCTATATGGGTGGGAGTGAAATGCTCTTTTTTTAGACGTTATGTTAAATGGTCAAAGCCTTCGTTCGCATCGAGTTGACCAGGGTAGAGCACCTCCTAGAGGGAGGAGTGTAAGCCTTTAACCGCGCCATGCTATGGCCAAGTTAAAGCATCAACAAGCCTTTGGTCGTGCCTCTAGTCAGGTTAAGGCACCTCCTGGAGGGAGGAGTGCAAGCCTTTGTCTCTGTCATGCTATGGCTAGGTTAAAGCAACGACAAGCCCTTATCCATGCGAAGCTATGACCAAGGCAAGGCACCTCCTAGACGGAGGAGTGTAAACCTTTATCCACGCCATGCTATGGCCAAGTTAAAGCATCGACAAGCCCTTGGTTGCACCTCTGGTCAGGTCAAAGCGCCTCCTGGAGGGAGGATGGGTAAGTTTGTGGTTCCATCCTCTAAGAATTAGCTAACTAAGAGCACTAGGCAATAACAGACTAATACTTCTAAGCCTAAGAAGAGGCGCATCAAATATCGGGCCAAGATATCTAAGCCCGAGAAGTGGAATATCAAATAGAGGACTAGGATGTCTAAGCTCAAGAAGTAGCCAATCTAACCACAATTTCGTACATGGCCTAAGAGGTGTATACATATTGGAGAAGACATAATCTAAGGAGTAGAACAGGACCTTGCTTATTAATACTCAAATCTGGCTTTCGGGTCTCTCATTTATGAACTTCAGCAATTAAAACCCGAAACTAGGTTTTGGGTCTTTAGCAGTCTCTTACAGTCTTTCTCATACCCGAATTTGGGTTTTGAGACTATTGCATAACTTCACTTTAATGCCCTAATCTGGGCTTGAGACCTCTATTATCAAGATAATTACTAAGGATTTCTAATTATCTAACATAAGCCCTAATCTGGGCTTAAGATTTCTATTATGGATTTATGATTATCCACTACTGATGCCCGAATCTAGGTCAGAGACTTATCATTATTACGAAATTCGAGTCACCATTCATGAATAATTGAATCTAAATTTCAAGTTTCTTAACTTATAAACATTATCTACTATACTAGAATTTGGGTTTCAGGCTTCTAAACTTTCAGATTTCATTCATTAATGCTTGAATATGAGTCGTTGTTGTCTACTACAAATTTGAGATAATGATTTCTGGACTTATAATATTAATCTTCAGAGGATGATTTTCTAGTTCATTTATATCTTTTGATGAGAATAAAATTTTCCACCGACGGACTTCAAATATTCCAGCAATATGGTTAAATTTAAATTCTTAATTATTTCTCATCATGATCAAAGATGGATTTCAAGTTATTTAATCAAACACAATTGCTATTCATATACTACCATACGATTAACATAATGATTTGTTAATCCATGTGAATGATATAGATAGACTTTAATATAAGTTTCAAACTAACAATAGGAAATATTGTTTGCTTCATATTTTTCTGAAAAATTAGAGCAGTAAAGGAGAAAAAAGATCCAGCAAACATAGAAATTATGGAATGTGCCATCAAACAAATGTTTCAGCGATAATCTTACAGGAAAGGGTCACAAATCAGGTGGTGTATACAAAATTTACATGATTTACATAACTTACAAAATTATTCACAAGTGTATAGAGTAAATGTATACGTTTCATAAATATGAATCTTTCATACATCTTGGGCAGCCTCATTCAAATTCTCAATGATTGAAGGATCTATGATATGATGGATAGCGATAGAAAGAACTTCTTTGAGTTTCTTCTCTTTCTTCCTTATCCTGTCCGCATCATCAATCACATCAATATTAGTTTCCATAGCGCAATTGAAAGCTCTATTTCGCCCCTAAGGGTATTTTTTTCCCTTTCCAATTCAACGACGCGCTTCAAAAGGAGATAATTACCGCGTTCGAGTTTTTGAATTCTAGCAGCATATTCGTTTATGCGTTGTGAGTATTTAACCTTCTGTTGTTCGTCAAAATATTTCCTCATTTCAAATTTAACTTTCCTGCACCACTCACCCACTACCTTCTCATCTAAGCCAAGGGGAGGATTAGTCGCAGTGGGAAATTTCCGCGCAGCAAAGGAAGTAAATCTTGTAGAACTAGCAATAGATGGAGTAGCATAAGGTACTGGTAAATCAATATTCGAGATATTATTCCACGTAATAAATTCCAATGATTCACACTGAGCTTGATTGTCCTTCAATTTTATCTCCAAATCGCTTATCTATTGAAAAAGTTCTAACATCATCTGATCGAAGTCAATTGAAGGACTTGACTTAACTCGACGCTTCAAAGTGGAAATAGTTTCATTTTTGCAATTAACGCCTGCTTCTAAACTGACAATCTGATCCTTGAAATTTCTAACGATTGTTTTCTGAAGTAAGAATCTCTTATGCCATCTTAATGCTTAGGTATATCCATGAAAATGAGCAAGTAAAGTATCTTCAAGAAAATTGCTCTTTTCAAGATCTGCTTGTAGTCTATTCTTAAAATCGATAAAGTGAGATGCTGAATTTAATGAGTGAGGCACTTTGGATAACTGTAGTTCCTATTTAAATACAAAAGGAAAAAAGAATAAAGTCAAAACTAGAATGAAAAATCTCTTTATTGCTGTAAAAAAATATTACAACTCGAGTAACAAAGAAACTAAGAGATATAATAAACGTTTGTTTTATATCTAAAGATGCGAAATAACATCTCTGGCTTTATTCAATGAATTGGCAGAAATAAACTGCAGAGTCAAAAAGGATGTTAAGTCCTTACGGAGTAATCACCAGGGGATATTTGCTATAGTCTCATTCCCCTACTCAAGGACTATCATGACCACAAATTAGTTTAGTATGGTAGGTTTGGATCTCCTTAAGTAGCTTTTCATTCTCATCACTAAGGAAATCGAAGTAGAGACGAGGATGATCCATGTAAAGTGTTTGTAAATCTCTAAGAAAACAATATCTTGCCAATTTTGAAGATTTTAAAATTGATGCCTTTTCGAGATATAATCTTCTCAATTTAACATATCGACTTAGGTAATCTCAAGAGACAAGATTGCTTGAGGAACATTCTCTTTGTGCTAAATATAAAAAGAAGGCTAAAACAAATATATACAAATCAATGTTATTACATATTCACGATCATCCATCTAATTCATACAAAATTAACTTAGTAAATAATTCTGAAACAAAATTTCCTGATAAAACTTGAGTTTTTCAAGAGGAAGGTCTTGGGGATTTGATCTGACTTGAGGCAAGTTCCAAAATGCTTCGGGATGCGGGTCAAATCCGAATTCATCTAAGTATTTTTGGTGTAAACGCCTAAGTAAACACCTACTAAAATCACCTAAATATGAAAAATCAACAGTTGGGTGTCTACAATAAGCCTTATATAAGAAATTAATCTCTCTCCTCAATCAACATCCAAAAGAGGGTAATCAATTCCCAATTTTTCTTCAAAAGAGCGTCATACCTAAGGCATGCTCTCCAAAACCGTGGGGCAACTTCTTGAAGTTTAAAGGACGCTAGCACTGCCGCACTTCTATTGAGTCTATGATATTTATCAGAAAGTATGTTGTGCTCCTTCAATTGTTTGTCTAACTACTATATAAACTACTTATTTTCGCTTGTTTTCTTTCAAGCTTTTTTTTATAGGGGTGGAAACAATTCTTCCTTATCTAAATAAATGATTTACACTATTATTATCTTTAAAGCAAAAGATGTTTAAACAGAGAATCCCATACCTAAGACACTGGAATTGGTGCTTGGGAAGCATGCTCCTTTTCTTTTGGAAATTCAACATCAATAGAAGCAGGCTTTTCTTATAGGCCGAAAGGTGCAATAGACTTATGCAGAATTGCTTCATGAAGGGACGAATCTTTTTTAGAGGACTTCGTATTATCATCCTTGTCTTTTTCAGAATCTTCAGTATGGCCACCCCCATTGCCAAATAATCCTTGTCCGTCGTTGATGTTATCATCCTCATCATCATCGTTACCATCATCGTTATTATCATCATTATCTCCCCTTCCTCTTGGATGGTCTCATCTTTTCCATCTTCTTGTTCGGAGTCAAGTTCGACTTCTAAGGAGGGAAATTCAAAAGAAAGAATTTTGGAGGTATCAAGTTCCTCCCTCTATGCAACTTTAATCCCTTGCTCCATCTTTTTTATTCTATCCATGACCCTACCAACAAGAGTAGGGTCGAACGAGAGGAAGCTCAAATCTAGGTATTTGTTGAAATATCAGCATAGGTGAGCAATAAACCGTCTTTAAAAAAATTCATAATAATGTCTTCAAGAGACGGGTCAAGGAATTGTGACACACACTGATATGCATCAGAAATGGTGCCGATAGCTAGTTTTAGGGAGGCCTTGTTCTTTTTCAGCTTTTCCTTTGACAAGGATAGTTTAGCTCCCATCCGCCCTTTTTCCAATTCAGACTCTTTTAGAGTCATTAACAATGCTAAGTTCTTGTCAGCCGGAAGTTAGCGAGCCTTCCTCTCCTCCAAGATAATAGATTCTGATTGGACGAGAGAAGCGCTCCGTCGCTCTAATTCGTTTGTAGCCTCGCTCTTGTCCGTGTATAAGGAGGAAACTTAGTTGTTAAAGGTAGCAATTTCCTCTCGATGTTTAGATGTTTCGGCTAAAGATTTGGATCCATTATCGTGCAAGGAGAATGCTTTTGGAAATATGAAAGAAAAGTACAACATAAGCTAAAAACTTAAAGAAAAAAACATAGATAATAATGTTAAGTGACATTAAATGTACCGAGAGTTGTTGTTTAAGAAGGGATCGATAGTGACCCTCCAAACCGAAAATAGAGGACTGTGGCTGAATTGAAGTGAATGATTGAGAATTTAAGATATAATGAACCATATTCTTGAAATCACTTGGAGGTATGGAAGCTGATGGTCTAGGAATATTTAATACTTGAATAGAGGTCGAGGTACCCAAGGCCTTTTGCATCAGCTCGATCACGCTCGGAGAGCTGGAGACAACGATGCAAGAAAGAGAATCGACCTGTAACGACCCTCCTTTTTGGACTGTTTAAACCGACGATCAATTACACATGTCGATTCCAAACCATTCAAAAGGGCAGATGGTTATTGGGGTAAATAAGAAAAGAAAAGAAATAAAGGAAATGAAACAACATAGAATCTCGCAGCGGAACGATAAAATATAATAGTCAAATAAACAGTTCATGAAGCTGTTTACTATACTTTGACAATTATTTATACAACATTTATCAGAGCTATACATATACAACAGAACAATTAAAATAATGCAGTAGATAGCATGATGCAAGGGTAATAATAGTGATAGTATACCAAATCTTCGTCTTCATCCTCCAGAATAGATCTTCAAAAATCTGAAAAACTCAGGACTGACCCGAGCGTAATGAAAAGACAATACACTCGAGTCAGGACTAAATATCCTCATGTAAGTTAAATCAATCGTAAATAAATATGAGTGTAACGGCGTCAGAGATGTTTACGGGGTTTGACATCCCATATCCAGTGTCAACGTGCGTGCAATAACTTAAGAGATGTAACGGGATTTTCCATCTCTCAAGGATCCGTGAAACTATCTACTATGTAGTAATATACGCTAAGTAGATAATGCCTATCAGTAATATAAAGTATCAAAATAGCGTTAAGGCGTTACCATAATCCCCCTTAACACATTTTATATTCCCAAAAGCATATACAAGACCGTAGTTTCCCCAAAACCGGAAGTCACCAGAGGGCAATCCATATACTCAAGGTACAAATCAAAACGTAGTGGTCGCGAATAGGATAATCAGTATGACAAGGTACATGAGGCGATACCAACTAGGATACTAGTAGTTGCGTGATCCGGACTGATGTTGGGCATAGCCAGCAGCCACCCCAACCCCGCGAAACAACACTCCCAAATCAAGGGGTGCACCCAAATCGCATCACAAATGTAATAGATATGGTATCGAAGAAGTGTGTCCGCTAGAGATGGCGAACCTCAATGGCCCGGCGCGGCTCCTGTTTTAGTCATGTCAGGGGTCATCCAATATCGTTCTCTTTCTTCAGTCAACGCGTTCACCAAACCATCCACTTCATTCTGGATCAACACTCCGCGTATAATAGTTATTAAAGTGGTTTTCGGTATCGACAGAGAGTATGTCCATATCCGATCCCGGTCTCTTTAATAACTACGTATTATTACACCGTTGGCTCTTTTACATTTCAAATCGATTCATAATTGATATCAAAATATCATATTCGCTTCAAAAATCAAGTCCATTTCAAATATCATCATATCTATTCAAATGTAAGATTCCGTTTCAAAAATCATTTTTCGCATCAATATCTCATTTCAATTTCAAAATCATTTCGAATTTCAATTTAGGTTGCAACTTCATTTAACTCAATTCGTATTTAAATTCAAGATTTAAACATAAACATTTCACCTTATTAACCAGTTTGGAATCTTAGAAAAATAGTTTCAAGTAGTTTAAAAGTAGTTTAAATAATTAAAATACTTAAACTCTTAAAATGGATGTGAAATAGATAAATTAGTTTAAAATAATTTAAATCGGGTTAAGTAGATTTAAAATAGATTAAAACAGTTTAAGTATCCAAAATGGTTTATATAACCGAGTAATTTGGAAAACAAATAAAACAGCTTCAAAACCAATCCATTTCAATTTATAACTTCCCAATTCAAATCACTTTCAATTTCCATTCTACCGATTCAATTTCGATTTCAATTCAAGACAACATCAACTTTAACTTCAAATCAATTCAATTCTACATTCACCTTCAATTTATTCAATTTCAATTTATATCGATTTGGAGCTTGATTTCTCAAAATATCAATTTATAACACTTAACAAAAATTTCCAACAATATTCAAGTTTAAATCCAAATTCCAAATATGATTCAATTCCAAACTCGATTTCAAAATATCATTTTTTTATATCACTTTTACTTAATAATATTCAAAGCTCGAATTAAGGTTAAATCTTTAAACAAATCAATTTCGAAATTCAATCATATCCTGATTTTAAATTCCAAAGTCTCCACTTAATTTTTTTTACAATTTCTTTTAACCAAAATTAATTTCAACATTCCAAACTCAAATTTTCGATAAATTCGATTTCTATAAATTCGATTTCTATTTATAACATTTACATCAAACATTTAAATAAATTTCAAGTCGACGATTTTTAAAAAATTATTAATTTAGCCAAATCAGTGTCCGTATATAATTTTCTATCCTATGGCCAAGTAATTATTTATTTCAATTAAATGTCAGGGATGAATATATATCACTTAAAATTAAATCGCAGTATCATATGTATGCATAATAGGATATATATAAGCAATAAACATCCAAACATTCAAATATCAACCAATAGCATCCATCGAAATAAATCATCCAATAGACAATACAATTCATAGCAATTTCATAGTTATCAATGTCAGGTAATTTAATCGCAATTCAATTTCAATTTCAGTTTAACTGTCAACTTAATTTTCCAATGGTTAATTCAATTGACAAGCTATATGACAATTAAATTTTTTTATCAAACAACGACAAATAAAATCGTAACACTTCATAATGTCAAATTTAACTAGCATAAAGATATTTAGTACGTTGTGAGCGTTATAAAACACTCATCTTGATTTTTACGATTTTAAATCAAATCGAACGACGTTCGATTTGACCCAAAATTTTCTCTAGCTCCAAACGATTCCAATCCAGCTGCATCGCGTAGTGCTCGACAAAACGATTGCAACGCAAAAAGTTTCGTTCCAATCGGACCTCGTATTTAGAAGTTATACATTTTTAAGTTATCGACATTTGAATTTATAAAACAATTCATATTATACTTAAATAAATTCATACCCAAAGCAACTTAGCCCAGCCCACCAAACTCCATCTTCTCCAAATGCCTGTACGTGAAAAAAATGCACAAACCCATGGCCGTCAAGCTTCAACGAATTTTCACGGCCAAAATACACGACTTGAAGACGATCGGCCACCTCCATCGCGAAGCCCTCGGCGAACTCTACCTACACCGTGAATAGCATGCAACTCGGCTGCCCCTTTGGCCTCAAAAAACATGAAAAATGCAGCGACTTTGAACGCGATTTCCCGTCGATCCGTGGCTCCATTTCCGATCTCCACCGTTGGATAGCAAGATCTTGATGCCGTCTACAACTTTGTAGTTGACGACTTTTGCTAATTGTTTGTAGATTTGGAGATAATAGAGGAGAAAGTTTCGAATTTTCTCAGCCATTAATATCTAGGGCCGGCTGGAAGAAGAAGCAAGGGTTTTGAGTGCAAAATGAAATGTTTAGGTCCTTATATAGAAAATTGTAAAACACTATTCACCGAAAATTTTCCGAACTCCATACGAAGCGTGCCGGCAGGCGTTTCTAAGGTTTACCCCACATTCTGAACACAATGGAACATGTTTCGGAGGCTAATTCGATCATATGTGCGAGTTACGGCAATAAACGATCAAATTTAAATTAAACTGGTTCAACTAATTTCTATGCGTTTCGGCTTGCTCCGGACAAACGGTAAATCCGATTGACACGAAATTTGAAACCTTACAATAATATCACATTATGGATCCGATGAAACTGGTTTCATCGAAATCCGAGACCGTTTGAAAAATGACTATTTTAACTCGCCAAATTAATATTAAAAACAATTTCGACGCGTTTCGAGCTGCCACGGTCAAATGACAACTCCGATTGCTACGAGAATTGAAATCCGATAATAACTAACTATTATGGATCCAATGGAACTAGTTTCGTCCAATTCCGAGACTGTTCAAAATTTGGCTATTTTCCAGTCGATAATTAAATATTAAAATATTCAATTTTCACAAATTTACTTTTAATTCGATTTTAGAAGTTCTACAACATCATTCTAACTTTAACATGATAAAATAAAATTTTACAAATCATTTTTAATCATATTAAACCCGTTATTCAATTATTCAATAAATTTCAAATATTAAATTTAAACAATTTAATTGTTCAATATTTGACGGATTTCAATATTGGATTTTTAAATAAAATTTTATTATCAGTCGATTTACTATATTGCATCAAATGAATTCCACATTATTATTTAACTACAGTTAGAGATAATGCACTCAACTAATATATGAACTTTCATTTCAATTGCAATTGGTTCACAATTTCAATTCGACCAACTAAATGAATAGGTAACTTAAATAATTATCACCGTTAACTTTTAATTTCTTATAAGTTTATTATTTACAAACAAGCGTCACACTATTACCTATACAATACAAATTCATTCAACTACCTTTGACTACATATAATTTCGATTTTATTTGGGATTTTACTCAATTCATAAATAATTAACTTAGATAAAATCTTATTGCATTTCATTCTAGTTATTATTATTCCAAACGACTTACAATTTTTTTCTTCTAACACTAAATCACGAAATCTTATTAAATTAGCTATTTTAGTTATCGAAAATTTATGGGTCGTTACACTCTCCCCCACTCAAAACTTTTCGTCCCCGAAAAGGAAAAAGAAGGGAAAAGGAACTAAGTAAAGAATTCAACATTTGTTATATTTTATTAAAAATTATCCACTAATAAACAATGAAATTCCATTTATAAAGTCATAACTACGCTTCCACTAAGTTACTCCAAACGGCTTCCTAATTTTAAAAGTTAGTAGGAGTTTCCTTAGGTAAGATGTGAGGAGCTTCAACAATCGGACTCTTTAGAAATTCCCTGATATTAATAGACTACTCTTCTTTCAGTATTGGAGAATCAGGAACTTCAACCACTTTAACTCTCTTTGGAGGTGGTTCCACCATAGACATTTTAATTAGTTTTCTTTTAGCAGCCATCTTTGACCTAGCAATGGAATAAGAAAAGGATGATGCATGAGAAGTTGAAAAGGGAGGAGCCAGATCTCCTGTGGGTTTTTCAACATAAGAAACAGTTGAGGAGAATTCAAATAGATTATAAGTAAGTAGAATAATTTGGAAAACAACACAATAATAGATAACAAGTGCAACATTTATAACTTACCAGAGTGGTCAGCATAGAAAGGTGACATTGGAGAGAAATTTGTAGGATCTCCCACGCAAAGGAAGCGTTTGCTTTGGGACATGTGTCGGATCAGAGGGGGTTGGCTGAGAATCCTTTGTCCGATCAACAAGAGGCAGTACTTACGAAAAATTTATGAGGTTTAGCAACGTTAATCTATTCTTGATTCTACTTGAAGCTGCAAATAAGGACACCACTGCTCTCTTATCCTCCTCATTTAGTCCTTTAGTACGAGCACCTAACAAAAAGCATAGATCTGTAAAGAAAAGTGTCCAGATGGAAGGAAAATAATGAAATCTGATCTTACGTGGGGTAGAGAAAGTCCCGATTATGTTTGGAAGGCATCTAACAAAGAAGAACTGTTCTCCCAGTTTCTAAACTTGTTCACCCCCTGAAATATCAATTTCATGGGAGGATTTGCCCGAATGATTTGGTTGTTAAGGTTGCTGAGCTTAACCAACTGGACGAGGTGATTCAGTACTTCAGCATTCAAGGAAGGAATGCCAGATTCCAGCGCTATCGTCTCCAAGGATAAATAATAAGTATAGATGTTTGGAGATAATTGAACTGGGAAAATTTCTAGATAAGATAGGAACCTAGACAAGAATTTCGAAAATGGAAGAAACCCTCCATGCCACATATGTATATCAGTGTAAGCGAAACAAACTTCAGGAGGGCTGCTGATGGTGTCATTTTCAGTAGGTGGAATGGCTTCCACCCGGTGGTTCGAAAGTCATTGAGGGTTGCATCCGCTTCATCTTGAGTGGATATCAAAGAACGCTTAGAAGTAGCTTCAACTTTCTTTGGAGAACTCATGATTCCGCCTGGTGAAAATGTTTTAGTTAGAAATTACAATTTGTTATGAAGTTAACATTCGTTCAAGGATTAGTAGAAACATACTACAACAATCTGAACATCATACAAAACATAAACTTCAAATTCTTGGAAGAATGTTAAAGTTAAAAATAAGATTTATTAAGCTTTCGACAGAGTCAAAAGGAAAATAAAAGTTAACACTTAACAAACACCTCTCAACAATGTCGAAAGCCCAGATATAAGCATCTACTGAGATTTCGACAGGGTCGAAAGGGAGGGTTGAAGTATATGTCCAATCGGCACTCTTCAACAATGTCGAAAGCTAAATAGGAACTTTGTTATTAGAAAGAAATAGTTAAAACCAACATAACAATTTGAACAATACATTCACTACCAATATTCAATAAACAAAAAGGAAAGACCCTTCGACACTTTCGAAACCTACAATCTTAGTTTTACCAAGGGAACATGAATGCTGTTGAAACCATGTATACCAATTATGTCGAAAGTTTTTAAGTTAAAGTCGTATTGTTAAAAAATAAAAGGACTTAGAACGTTTCGACGGTATTAGAGAAAGATGATTATAGGAGGTTTCGACTCATTATTTACAGAAGGTTTTGATAGAATCAAAAGGAATGCAGGGTTCCGAAAGCCTACTAACAACTAAATTTCAATCAATACAACAGGTTTCGACTAAGTCGAAACTTTTGGCTTGATTTATGAATTTTACAAAGTATGCTTTCCTCAGCCCAGTTCATAAAATATATCCATCTCTAACTTAAAAAAATAAAACAAGTTTATATGAATGGTTACGAAACTCATGGAACAAAATCCATGCTTACGAAAATGTGAGTTATGATGCAAAAACAAATATCTTCGAAAGGTATTAGGGCCAAAATGTAACATACGGGATTTTCGACTCACAAAGGTTGACATTATACGTCCACTGTATCAACTACCGAGCAATCGAAGGCCGGAAAACCGTACCGTACGGGTTAAAGAAGAGGTAAAAGATAGAAGAAGAAAAAAAAAAGGAAAGCAACAGAACAATATCAGAATCTCACAATCGCAGCGGAACAACATATAATAGATAAATGAACAATCTTTAAATCAAAAGAACTATATCAGTTATTACATTACATCACATTACATAACATTATCAGAGTTTACAACAACAAATAGTGGAAAAGAAATACTATATACTAGTTGATACGCCATGCCATCCAGCTTGCTCCTGATCTCACAGCAACTCCTGAATTTCCAGAATAACCTGATAACCTGACTCTAGACTGCCGTGTTAAAATTGGTGGGCACCCACAGTTTAGGAAGGAAACAATAAACTCCAGGTCAGTCATGGGACTGGTGTGAGAACTTAAAATAGTTATTCTTTAAAAACAAACAAAGAAATATTTTAAATTAGATTCGCAATGCTTTTTAGAAAATGAGACTACCATAAGGCCTCCCGCACACACACACAATGCAAACGCAGAATCGGAGGAGATTTCTCCTTATGATAGTCAAACATGCTTGATACGCAAATTTTCTTTGATATTATTATTATAAGTGCAAAGTGTAGGAAAACATTTCAAAAATAATTATATAAATCTTAGCCAACATAGACATTCCTAACTATGCGTACTATAGCTACCATATAAACAGTGGGGCGCCACCATAAGTAAATGGCAGTTTCTACAACTAAAACAGTACAGTGCTCGTATTGTTTCTTTGGATTTCCAACTAATGGTCAGGCCAAGGAACTTCCCATTGCCACGTGGGCACGCCTCTGGAAAGACGCCCCGAGAACCTAACCGGATCTCTGCCAACACAAGGCCAGGTTACCCCTAGCTGGGTAACTACTGACACGAATATGCCATCCCCCAGTCGTAACTGACCTAAATCCCAGGATTCACCAACAACCACAAATTAATAAGTTTGCAGCAACAACATAGGTTAAGTATCAGGGCTCCATACCATAATGCCACCTGTATCCAGAAGGAAATGACATACACTAGGGGGGGCTATCCCCTAATAACCTTGCCACATCTTTCCTGTTTTGACCATTACCGGGTGTGAGGTCCGACGAAGTCTCATCCACAAAGCTACGCTTTTCATAAAAGCCACACTTTGATCAACAAAAGCTCAACAACACTTTGTATGCCACATTACCAATTTGGGAATATATCACTAGTAACCATCAACTACATAACCTCTGAGCTCGTACGTCTCAGAGAAGGGTGTTAAGCTAAGAGAATAAATTCTCCGCCACCAACAGAAATGTATTTGATAGAAACCAGCTTTACATCTCAAATTGTAACGTCAGACACACATCCATACAAGTCCGTTCCGGGATCGAACGGAACCGAAGACACTTCCAAAGAAGCCCTTGCAATCCGGATGTTCACTAATCACGACCAGACTTCCCATCACAAAGGGTGATAAAATCTCTATATCGGAGATCAGTCGATGCAGAGACATTCGACGGTAATCCTTCCGTTTTCGAAAATACCTGGTCTTCAACACTGATCTTCAACACCGGTCTTCAAATGCTATCCATTACGACGTATCACTATTCAAAATGGGATTCATGACCCAAAGGTCCTCTCCCGGCTAAACCGAATAACGAGCGCTTATTTTAAATATAAGTGTAGCATTCAAATTCAAGCAAATCACAACAAATACCTATTTAAAGGTAAATATTGATAGTCGGTTATTTAACTATCAAAGCAAACCAACAAATATTCAGCACCATAACAATCAATAAGCCCTTGTTATTAATCTTCCATAAATTAAATAACTTGCCAAATATTCACTTTAATTTATCTTTAAAAAGATATATTCTCTAAACCATTTCAATTTCATATTGGAAAACATTTCCAAATACTTATTCATTTTTATGTCAAAATGGTTCATTTAAACTAATTAAATAAATCCTTACCGATTTGCTTCAAATTTACGTTCCAAATCCATAAGTTTATTTCCACACTTCAAAAATAAATCAATGTTTACTTTCAACCAAATTTCCATTTCCTTTATAAATTCCATGTGAATTTAAATTTCCAAATATACATTGATATATGATTTTCAAATCGACTTCAAATATTCACTTTCAATTTATCTTTAAAATATATAATCTCAAAACATTTCACTTCTTATTGGAAAACATATCCATACTTATTTAACATTCACAAATCTATTTATTTTCAATACTTAGAAAATATTCAATATGCTTAAAACAAGATTAAGTATATATTTTATTCTTTAAGGAAAACGTTCTCCTTAACACATTCATTTGAGTCAAAACGAATGTTGCGTAAAACACTGTCATGAAACCCAAAATCACTAGTATAGGGATTCGAAATTAAGGTAGATATATAAATCCCAATACTATACAAAACATTTCTTTTCGAAAATCATTTACTATAACAACAGTTTTATAGTCCACTATTCCCTTTTATTCCTCGAAAACGTCTATTTCAACAATTAATGTTGAAATCTATGGTTTCGACACTTATACATTTTAAAACACTTCAAATTGTTTTAAATTCTATTTAAATATCACTTCCCCAAAACATTTCTTTAATATATTATTCACCGTCCAAAAACGTGACTATAAATCGTTTACCAAATTCAATACTTCTACATATTTAATTTAAAGGATTATCCACTGTCCAAAATCATGAATACATTTCCTTTAATAAGATTTCCCATTTACTTATCAAATTCAATCAATTTTGAATTTATAAATCAATGTTTGTAAATTCACATTTATATATTATAAAACTTCAAGTTATAAAAAGTCACTTTATTTACAAATTCTATCATATCTTATTTAATTGCCAAATCCAAATTATAAGTAAATCCCTTATAAACCTCTTATTTAGAAAATTAATTCTTTAATAACCTCATTAATTATAAATTCGTAAATCTTATTTACTTATAAAACCCATTTATACAACATTTTAACGTTTATAAAAACTCGTTTTATAATTCTAATATTTTTAATTTATAAATATCAATTTTTTTATAAATCTTTTATATAAATGGTTATAATAATTCAAAAATCTCAATTTAAACTATTTTATAAAATTCATCAACTCCATATTTCAAAAATCACATTTTAACTATATTTCTTAAAAATTATAATTTTTATAACCTTAAAATTATAACGTTTATTTATTTAAAATGAATCAATTCCAAAATTCAATTAAACGTATACTTTCAAAAAATTACTTGAAAATCCTTTTAATTTTCCAAAATAGGCCCATGCTGCAACAGCACTAAATATAACAATCACGGCATCCAAAAACATCATATATCATATGGTAATAGAATATATCACAATATCTGTAAATAAATCAATACGGTTGAGGAATCCAGTTGGATCCCTCCAACCTGTTTCCCTGCTTCCACAGATGTTAGCACAATACCAATTCCGTTCCAATACAGAATATCGTGGTATATGGGATTCATAAAATATTATCCTCTATTATGCGGCGCAATAGGGTCTCATCCGCTATATAATGCGGGAAAATCAACTCCAAGTACATATATAATACCAATTCCACATCAAGATGGAATATCGCGGTATATGTTTTTAATAAATAACATCCGCTTAATATACGGCGTATAGGGTCTATTTAAAACAATAGACAATAATTTATCATTCAAACATACAATCAAGCAATTTTAAATCTAACTATTTAAAATTTAGATCGAAACAATTTCGATTGAGTGAGAAGTTCTCGCCTTGCTTCCAATAACAGTCGTAGTGTTTTATTTCGAATAAAATTAAATGCGCGTTTAATTTTTTCCAAAATTTTCACTTGCTCTAATCAATTCCCATCCTGCTCCATCGCGTAGTATTCGTCAATGCGAACCCAACGCACTTCGTTTCGTGCGTTTTCGACCTCGTATGAAAGAGTTACATCATTTTAAAGTTTATGCAAATTTTAATATAATAAATTAACCATTTTCTTTTTATTTTCTTAACCTCAAACACATCACAGCCGTGCATTCCATCCTAGCAAATCTCCACCGCGTACTTTTGCTTCTTCCTCATCGCGTTTATTTCCAGTAAGGCTCGTACCCATCGCCGCCGAGAAAACCCTAATGTCGCGACCCACCACGCTTGCCTACACCACGATCGAACGACACCACCTCGAAGCCCCTCACGCATGGCACCTTCGACCAGAGTCCGGCCATGCTCGGCCATGTATTTGGTCTCGAAAACCATGCCGAACGTGGCACCTTTGAGCAAAGATTGTGTCGTCGATCCATCTCTTCTTTTTTGATCATGACCGTTAGTTATGTCGATCTCGTCGTTGTCTATAAGTTTGTAGTTGGGAGTTTCTGATGATAGTGAGCGGATTAGAAGAAAATTGAGGTAGAAGATTGGCAAATTTCGGCCATTGTTTCTGTTGATGGCGACTGCTCTTGAAACCCTAGGGTTTGTTTGCAAATTGTGAAAATAGATGTCCTTTTATAGAAAATTTCGTGCACTATTCACCCAAAAAAATTTCGAACTCCAAACGAAGCATGTCGTCTGGCGTTTATAATGTTTTACCCCTATTTCGAACGCAATGGAATATATATCGAGGCCAATTCGATCAAATTTGAAAGATAAGTTTTTGAATCGACTATTTAAATTCAAAATTCGCTCGAATCGATTTCTACGCGTTTTAGCTTGCTCCGGACAAACTGTAAATCCGATTGACACAAAATTTGAAACCATACAATGATATAACATTACGGATCCGATGAAGCTGGTTACGTCGAAATCCGAGACTGTCTGAAAAATGGCTATTTTTACTCGTCAATTAAATATTAAAATATTCAATTTTCACAAATTAACTTTTAATTCAATTTTAAAAGTTCTATAACATCAACTCCAATATGATATGATATAACTTCACAAATCAATTTTAATCACATTAAACCCAATTTCCAATTATTTCTGTAATTTCATACATAAATTATCGATTAAATTATCCAATTAAATCCTCATATTCAAAAATAAATTTATTCGACTTACAAATTTTACTTGTAAATATTTAAAATTAATTAAATATATGAATTTCAATTGACAGAAATTCTGGGTCGTTACAAACTTCCCCACTTAAAAGAATTTCGTCCTCGAAATTACCAAGCAAGAAAAAGTTTTGAAATCCATTAACTTTTCAAAACAAACCGTTCAAATTTGATTTACAAATCTCTTAAGTGTTTAACTTTTCCAAAAATTAAATAGTTAAACTTCTTACAATAAATTTACTAAGTTTTCCAATCATACTTAGTCATAGTTTCAAAATTTTCAAATTTCTCGAAAATATTCTAATGCCTTAAATGTTCGAAAAATTTCGCCATAACCTCCTTTGCGCGGCTTGTCCAAAAAAAATGAAAATATATATGTCACAAATATAATCTCATCAAGTAATGAGGCATCCCGTAGGGAAAAGTGTAAAAGTACGATATGTAATCCGAGATATGTACCTTATATATTATTAGCGAGCATATACGGCTAATATAGCGCGAAAGCGAGCTCCAGTGCGAAGCAAGCACAATCCGCACCTACTAAACACTCAACAAACCATGAGAAACATGTATATATGAAAGAAATATCAATATACTACATATACCAACAACAACTACATATGCTAATATAGAAAATGCAACAAAGGCAACAAATCCAATCCAATCAATATACATTCAACTAACATCCATAACCAAATCAATACGCTTTCACTTGTCATTAATATTCAATGAATTGGTTTTCATTTAATCACATTTGATTCATTAACATTGGATGCTTTTACTAACATTCATTTATTCATATTCAATTAGTTTACATTCACTAATTCATATTCAAGTTGGTTCTCTTCCAAATCAAATTCAATTACACAGCTTTCAATTTCATTAATTCAATTTCATATGGATTTCTATACATTCAACTAACAACCAACGTATAACCAACTTAACCAAATTTATTTAATTCGCTTACATTCATTCAATTTGGTTCATCACTTTTAATTAGCTTTAATGGATTAACACTTACATCCATTATTTCATATCATTTTGTTTACATTTAATTGATTTACATTCAATTCATTCATTAATTCAATTGCTAATTCATCTTACCATATACAGTTGAATTTCATTTATATAATTCAAGTTCACATCCATTTAATTCACTTTATTATTTTACTTCGATACCAAAATCAACTTCATTCAACATCACATAAGTTATATTCCATTTCAAACTTTATTTGTTTAACTTAACTTAAATTTCCAAATCCAATTCAGATTCCAATTTTAAAGTAAATTCTATTTTCTTACAAATTCGAAATGGATTTCAATTTCATTTTCTTGTACCTGCAAATTTTGTTTATTCATTCACAATTTATTTTCCAACTTAATAATTGTATTCCAATCATTTTATATAACATTCTAGACTCTTTTCAATCTTTCAAAAATTATTTTTTTTGAAATCAATTCAAATTATCTTTTGAATTTCAAAACCCAAACCCATATTTTTCAAACAACTTCCATTTAAAACAACTTGGCAGCAATCCCTCTTTTGGAAACCCGAAAATGAACCCCGATGATGTTGCAATCATCATCGGAATTATTTTCCAACGACCGAAAAGAGTTTAGGGCTTTTATCCCTCCAAAAACATTTTTCCAAACCTTTGAAAACCATTTCCAAATATTCCTCTCGAATTTTACTTCCAATTACAAATCTTTTGCTTACATAATTTCACTATTTTCTCTTTATTTATATAAGATCATTTCACAATAGTAAATCATATTAATTATAATTCCACACTTAATAATTCATTTGCTTATACAATTATTCTTTTACAATTTTTGTTTTTGTTTAGATTATTGAAACATCTTTTAATTAACTTATATATATTCTTACATTATCACAACCAAGAAATCAATTTATATATATTTAATAATTCTGAAAAATTATTTCTTTATATATAAAATATAATCAAGGTAAAATTATTTCAGTTACCCACTTTAAAATGATACTATGTCGGTTTATCTCGTTTAAGAGTTTAGAAACCCCTATCGAAGCAGTTGTCTAGACTGCACCGACCAGAACCTATAAACAATCAACCGATAAGTCAACACAATACAAAACAATTTCATATTCACTAACAAATACGCCCCCGTATCTATGATTACACTCACACTCATTCTAGATTACTACTGACTCTATCTCTACTGAGTAATTTCCAACAGAGCCAAGGTTGTCACTTAACCATATGCTCTGATACCAACTTGCAACGTACGGGATTTTCGACTCACGAAGGTTGACATTAATACGTCCACTGTATCAACTGCCGAGCAATCGAAGGTCGGAAAATCATACCGTTAGGGTTAAAGAAGAGGTAGAAGATAAAGAAGAAAGAAAAAAAGAAAAGCAACAGAACAATATCAGAATCTCACAATCACAGTGGAACAACATATAATAGATAAATGAATAATCTTTAAATCAAAAGAACTATATCAGTTATTACATTACATCACATTACATTACATTACATTATCAGAGTTTACAACAACAAACAACGGAAAATAAATGCTATATACTAGTTGATACGCCATGCCATCCAGCTTGCTCCTGATCTCACAGCAACTCCTGAATTTCCAGAATAACTTGATAACCTGACTCTAGACTGCCCGTATTAAAATTGGTGTTCACCCAGAGTTTAGGAAGGAAACAATAAACTCCAGGTCAGTCATGGGACTGGTGTGAGAACTTAAAACAATTATTCTTTAAAAACAAACAAAAAAATATTTTAAATTAGATTCACAATGCTTTTTGGAAAATGAAACTACCATAAGGCCTCTCGCACACACACACAATGCAAACGCAGAATC
Source organism: Allium cepa (assembly GCA_030765085.1). Lineage (NCBI taxonomy): Eukaryota > Viridiplantae > Streptophyta > Magnoliopsida > Asparagales > Amaryllidaceae > Allium > Allium cepa. Next base: position 505,702,839 of record CM060945.1, read on the forward strand.
GGAGGAGATTTCTCCTTATGATAGTCAAACATGCTTGATACGCAAATTTTCTTTGATATTATTATTATAAGTGCAAAGTGTAGGAAAACATTTCAAAAATAATTATATAAATCTTAGCCAACATAGACATTCCGAACTATGCGTACTATAGCTACCATCTGAACAGTAGGGCACCACCATAAGTAAATGGCAGGTTCTACAACTAAAACCGTACAGTGCCCGTATTGTTTATTTGGATTTCCAACTAATGGTCAGGCCAAGGAACTTCCCATTGCCACGTGGGTACGCCTCTGGAAAGACGCCCAGAGAACCTAATCGGATCTCTACCAACACAAGGTCGGGTTACCCCTAGCTGGGTAACTACTGACACAAATATGCCATCCCCCGGTCGTAACCGACCTAAATCCCGGGATTCACCAACAACCACAAATTAATAAGTTTGCAACAACAACATAGGTCAAGTATCAGGGCTCCATACCATAATACCACCTCTAACCATAAGGAAATGACATAAACTAAGGGGGCGCTATCCCCTAATTACCTTGCCGCATCTTTCCTGTTTTGACCATTACCGGGGTGTGACGTCCGACGAAATCTCGTCTACAAAGCTACGCTATTCATAAAAGCCATGCTTTGATCAACAAATTGTAACATCCCGGAATTTTTAACACGAGATTTGTGAACGTTTAACTCATTTGAAATGTTTAAGATGGTTTTAAGATTTATTTTTAAATAAAAGAATTGGTTTAAATCATAATAACAAGTAAAAATTGCTAAGGTGGAGATTTAATTTGAAATTGAACAATAATAATTCAATATTCGAAATTGATATAAAAAGGTAAATCTGGATGTAAATAGTGATAAAAATGGTTTTAAAAATTTATTTTGAGTTATTTGAGTGGAAATAGCGTGGTGGGAATTTTAGAAGAATTTTAAAGTCGATAAATTAATATTTGGAATTTTATATTAATTTAAAAATGAATTTAAATATTATTAAAATGCAATTAATCAGATTTTAGTCCGGAATGAGCGAGAATGATTTTTAATGTGTTTATAAATTTTATATGATTTATTGTTAAGTTACTAAAATTTCAAAAGTGAAATTTTAAGCGTTTTCGTCAATTTTGAGAATCGCTCGATTTAATAGACGAGTTAAAATAGCCTTCCGGGCATAGTCTCGGAATTCGACGAAACCCATTCCATTAGATCCGTAATAGTTAGTTATTATCGGATTTCAATTTTCGTAGCAATCGGAGTTGTTGTTTGACTGTGGCAGCTCGAAACGCATAGAAATCATTTTAACCGATTTAATTTTAAATTGATCGTTTAATCTCGTAACTCACGCATACGATCAAATTAGCTTTCGAAACCTGTTCCATTGTGTCCAGAACGCGGAAAAACCCTAAAATCGCCTGTCGGAACGCGTAGTTTGGAGGTCGTTTGCATAAACTGTTAAATTGAGAATTATATTAATTAAATAATATTAAACCATTATATATATTTGCATTTATTCTCAAAAACCCTAACTTTCTTTCGTAGCCGCCGCTTATAGTTTTCTATGGCCGAAACCCTCCTAAATTCGTCACCAATTATCGATCAATCCACTAATTAATTTCAAAAATCTTCAACTGCAAAATGGAAGAACTCAAGGAGATTTACGAATCTAATGGTTGAGATTTGGTTTAGCGAAGTAGATCGTTCAAATTTTGTCGTCGTTTGGGGTCGGTTCGATCGCGATTGCTGGGTCAACTGTGAGGCCGAGCTTGGCCGCGTTCTGGCCGTGGGCGCGGGGCGAGGTGCTCTTCGATGTGGAAGAGGCCGATCATCCTCAAACCCCCCGAGATTGGTTGCGTTTTGGGCTTGAACGAGAGTGGGATGGGTTCGTGTGAAGCTGTAGAACGCATATGGGAAGAAGAATAGGAACGACCTTGGTTTTGACTTTGGGTTTGAACGGCCTGATATGTGTGGTAAAAGAAAATTAAAAATTAAAAAGAAAATTTGTTTTAAAATTGTTATTCAATCTTTAAAAATCCGTAACTTGCTCATACGTTATCAGATTTTGACGATTTTGGTAGTGCCGGAATTGCAGCGCCGTACTCTACGCTGCAGCGCAAGTTTGGAGACGATCAGAGCAAGTAGAAAATTTGAGTTAAATCGAACGCCTTTCGGTTTAATTTAAATTTCGAACGCTCGCCAAATCCCAAGGTGAGTTAATCTCACTCACATCTGGAATATTAGCTGATTTAAGTAGTTAATATTTAAATGATTGTGTGATTGGTTGAAAAGTTTATTTATACCAGCCAGGATTGATATATATATATTGTTGTGCTAATATCTGTGGATGCAGGGAAAAACAGGTTGGAGGGATCCAACTGGATTCCTCACAATGTAGTAATTATTTTTATAATTGATAATGCAATCTGTTTATCTGTTGTGATTGGTACATATGAATTTACATTATGCTGTGATATTGTTGGATAAATCGTAAATTCAAAATTTAATTTTAAATAAATAAACTGGGTTTTAATAGAAATCAAGAAATTGATAAATAAATAAAAAATATAAAGGAATATAAAAATTGGAATCTATTTTGGACGAAAAGAAAAAAAATGAACAAAAATTTGTAATATTGGGATTTTAAATACGGTGGAAAATTTATCAATCGATAACTGAGAAGTATATATTTCTGGAAATGAATTTTATGGAAATTATAAATTTGTTTTGAAATAACGATGGGGTTATTTGATGATGTTCCGGAAAAATTAAAATATGTTGTAACGAAGCTTCCAAATATAAAATTTAAAGTTTAAATGCGAATAGAATATTTTGAAGTGCCGTTTTCTTCATTAGGATTTTATTTAAGTAAAATGTAAATATGGTTTTCATTTAAGAATCCTCCAAAATGTTTACTTAAAATGTTTTAAACCTATAATTAGAAAATGAATTTCTGGAAATGGGAAAATGTGTTTGAACTTCAAAAGAAGTTATGTTAAGCATGGGATTGGGAATTTATGCTGTTAAACATAAATTGAAATGAAATAAATCGGCTGGATTTATATGAAGGGTACTTTGGGATGTTTGAATGGTAATGTGTTCCCCGGGAAAACCAAGTTCGAGTTTTAAGCAGATTTTATTAAAAGAAAGTTTAAAGTTTAAACTTGTTTAAAAGAGTGTTGGAAAATTGTTATTTTTAAGTAATAAATTAATAACTTAGCAATAACACTTGTTTGCGAATACATTAGTAATTATTTTTAAAAAGGAATTTATTCAAAGGCTAGTTTTGACCCAAGTTATTTGAAAAGAGTATTAATCTTTTTTTGAACTCTACTTTTAAAATTTAGTTTAACTAAAACCTTATTTTAAATCAAGTAATATCTTATAAAATAGTTTTACTTTAAATATTTTGAAATTTTATTTTGAGTAAATAACTAGTAGTAAATTTACATATTTTACAGTATATTTTAAAATAAAGTGTTTTAACTGTTTCAAATCTAAATTGTTTTGAACTTGGTTATTTCCAATGGGAATCAATGGTAGAGGATTTACCTTGTAAAGGAAGTGATTTTGGGAATTGTTTTCAAACGAGTTTTGAAAATTTGAAAATATATCTTTTAAAGATATCTGAGGCAAATAAATAATGTGGGAAATTATTTATTGTGTGATGGATGCTTATGGATGTTTGTGAATATAAATTGATAGTTAAATAACCGGCTATCAATATTCGACAAATGCGTTGATCGTTTCGAAGAGACCGGGATCGAGATTTATTTCTCGAAAACTACTTCGATCCGGTTTGTACGTTTCGTGGAAAAACGTGTTTGGAGTCGAACATGGAGCAGTGAAGTGCAAGGGCTAGTCGCTACTAATCCTGAGGATATTTCCAAAATGGATGTAGTAGGAGTAGTGCCTTCGGCTCCGTTCGAACTCGGGACGGACTTGTTTGGACGAATGCTTGCGAAACATCGTCAGGTGGGCGATGGGCATTCTAAGTGAAAACGTTCTAAAGGTAACGTTTAACCTCAAGCCTCATCAACCGGGAATGGCTAAAACAGGGGAGGTGCAGCAAGGTTAGGTGGGTCATGCCCAAGCAGGACATGATTTTCCCCTGTCTAGATGTCCCTTTATATTCGGCTTAGTGGGTGGTTGGCCGCGCCAACCACGGGGTTATCTTGTTCGGGACTGTTCAGTAAGGAATGGTTCCGGCCTTGTGTTGCAGGGTAGCGGGCGTACTCCTCGGTACTCTGATCTAGGCCAGGTACTGTAACGGGCGGTACCCCAGTAGCCCAGCTATTGATGGAAATCCATTCTCCCTACGAGCCTTGTACGAGTTTTGTTTGTATTACCCACTTTTGTGGCTAGTAGCTGAAATTTAATGAATGTAACAATTTCGGCTATTTTATAAGTATTTGTAAATAGACCCTATGATAATATCAGAGGATTTCTATGAAAAGTGTTTTAGCTATCGTAAGGTAAAAACCCGACATGTTTATTTGTGGCGTGGTCTTACGAGATGCTTTTGTTTTTCAAAGGATTTTGAAACTTTAATAATCAATTTGGATGCATTATTATCAGCTGCTATTCCAAACTGACTCGGGTGTTATTTCATTATAATGCTCGGGTCAGACCGAGTATTATATGTACAGGACTTCATGCTTTGGAACAGGAGAGGACCTGGAGTTTAGGACGTATTATCTATACATATATATATTCCGCTGCTGTGATTGTATGGTATGTCTGATTTGTATTGGTTGATGTATGAGATACTCTGATGATATGATGTATAAATCAGTGATAGATTTTCATTTTTGTGTAAAGTTCTATATTTATTATTATAGTTTATTCTGCTGCGACTGTGAGATTCCGATATTGTTTAGTTTCTTCTTCTTCTATCTCTTCTTCTTTAACCCTAATAGTTCGTAATTCTGTGCCACTTGAGTTAATAGAGGTAGAATAGTGTTGATTCAAGGGGTATGGATTAGCGGGCTGTCACACTTGGTATCAGAGCTTAGGTTGGCGACAACCTAGGCTTTGGTGGGGGAAATTACTCATTAACTAGAGTCGATAATACTCTATAATGAGTTGAGAGTAATAATAGATATGAGAGCGTACTTGTTAGTGCATATGAAATTGTTTTTATACTGTGTTGACTTATCGGTTGAGTGTTTATGAATTATGGTCGGTGCGGGAAGTACAACCGTATCGATAGGGGTTTCTAAACTCTTAAACAAGATAAACTGACATAGTATCGTTTTAAAAGTGGGTAAATGAAATAATTTTGCCCAAATTATATTTTGGTATAAAAGAAATAATTTTCTGACATATTATATATTTGGATGATTGGTTGTTAATACTATAATCAAATAGGAATTTAAAATTTAATCTAAACATGAAATTGTTATAATCAAATAAATTCCATGAGTATAAATTATATAAAAGAAGAATAATTTAAATTTGAATTGAACCAGAATTTAAATCCTGGAAGTTTTGGAAAGGATTTTAAATGTAATGGAATAAAGGTTTGGAAATTTAAATTCCTGGGAAAGTTTGAAATGTTTGCTAGAGTGTTTGAAGGGTATATTGGAATATTGATTTGGGAAGTATTTTTGAATGGGAACTATTTTGAAATGAATTTGGGGAGGTAAGAAAGCATTGAACTCACTTCAGTCGCTGGAAAATAATCCTGATGATGCTGGCCACATTGTTAGAATTCATTTTCGAGTTTCTAAAGTGATGGATTGCAACCAAAGTGGTTGGTTATGATATTTGTTTGACTTGTTGGGTATACAAGTGGTTTTATAAATTTCAAAGGGAATTTTTTTTTAATAAAACCAAGTGTTTTGGGAATTGGGAGATTTGATTTGATACCAGAAGTGTATGAGTTATTTATTATTTCAAAATGGTTTTGAAATAAAACCGGGTAATTGAATTCTGGAAAATTCTATTTAAATAATGTGTAAAGTTAAAATGAATCAACTATTGAACTTATTAGGTGAAGTTGATATTAGTAGAAGAAAAGAAAATTTTAATCTTGGAATTAAAAATTTAACTTGAGTAAATGAAAGTAAATGAAATATATTGAAGTGAGTAGAAAATTGGAATTTAACTTGGATAAGTTAAATAAATTGGACTTATAATTAAATTGATTTGGATTAAATAAAATAAAAAAGTAAGTTGACTTTGAGATTGTGGGTCATTATGTAATGGATTATACCCACAAGCTATTAAGTGTTATGCTTATGGTTGAGATTATAAATTTAAAGGTTTGCAAAGGATTAAGGTGAAAGAAGATTTGTATCCTTAAAAATTCAGTGATACACATATATATAAAATTTGAAATTGTGATTATATGATGTAGACGGATTAGAAGAACAATATGAGCTTTAAAATAAATAAGTTAGTGAACTTATAAATAGGAAGTGAGATTATAATCACAAATGGGAAATAGTGGAATGGTATGGTGGATTCAACTTAATCTCAAAAGATGTAAATTGAAATAAGTTAAAGTAAGAGATAAAGGAAGTGAATGAACTTCAGTTAGCAAACAAGTTTTGAACTTGTACATAGAGAATTAAAATTTGGATTTGATTGGATTTAACTTTGATTAAATGGAATTGAGTTGAATTTGGATTAATTAAAACAAGGTTCAATTGTGTTATGAATAAAAGTGAGTGATTAAATCCTTATTTAAGATGGTAAGGGAAAAATGAAATGAATTCAAGATGGCTAAATAAATTTAGTTAAAACTTGAATCTAATTTTGGAAAGACTTGAATAGGAAGAAATCTAATTGTGCTGAAAGGATATTATGTGAATAAAAGTTTGACTCAACTAAATTCAAAGGGATTATTTGAGAATGAATTTAGTATAAGCTGAATTAAATAAAGAGAAGCTTGAAGATGAATTTAGTATAAGCTTAATTAAATAAAGATAGTACTGGAATGAGTATAAATTTGGAAGCTTGTTAATAATTGAAGGGTAAAATGGAACTTTGTTCTTGTTTAGAACATTTGAAAATGGTCGTATTGTAAATAAGTTCAGTATGAATTTGGAAAGAGTATTAAAACCTAATATGGATTAGGTTAGAGACTAAATTGAATTACAATTAAATGGGATTTGTATGGTAATGGATAGAATTTTGATAATTGATCAAAATTTGGAAAGTAAATAGAAATCCAACTGTAGTATGGGATTTAAATTTGTGGTAACAAATAATGAAGTGTGAATGAAAAATGGAATTAAATTATAATAGTGATGGTTTGAATTGTAAATAGATTCAAATGAGTGAAATAATTTAAAGTGGTTTATTTGCTAATAAAATAAGTCTAAAATGGATTTAATAAATAGGCAAAGTGCATTAAAGTATGTAAATGAATTGGAATTTGATTTGGATGAGAATCAAATGAAAATAAAAATTGATTTATAAGAAGATAGTGGAGATATTGTAAAGAAAGCTTAAGCAAATTAAATAATTGTGATTAAGCTGAATAATGTGGTATTGGATAAATTTGTTTAGATGCAGAAATTGAAATGGAAGTGAAGAGAATTTTAATTAATTATTGTGATGGAATAAGAAAGTATGAATTAAATATGTGTGAGAGTTGGAAATAATATGGAATGAGATGTTATTAATTTGAACTAAAGCTAAATGTATAATCTAGTTGGATTAAAATTTGTAAAGGGTTTGATGGGGTAAGAATCAATTAAAATGGAAATAAATTGAGATATTATGGAATTGTAATCATTTAAGAGAATGATGAGATGGTAGTTTTTTTAAGCTTATGAAATAGCGTTAATTGAAATTTGTTTGCAAAATAAAATTTGAATGCAAGCAAATGACTTTTAAGATTGTTATTGTGAGGATGAAAGAATATATGAGATGTAAATAAGAATGGAATGATATATATAACTATAAAACTAAAAGAAAAATATATAAAAATAATATAATAAAAATAAAAATAATAATAATATAATAAAAATAAACTTAAGATGAATAATAAATTTGAAAAGTGAGAATAAGGATTGAGTTAATAATTGAAATGGAATAAGCATGCTTGGATTATGAACTATGCAGAATTGAATTTTTTTAATATAAATCTAAACTGGAATTAATTTTAAATGGGTGTAAGCTGAAGTGATGATTAATTGTTTGAATGACATGGAAATTTGCTTAAGAATTGGTTGTTTGTTTTGTTGTATTGGAAATGAGTTGGTTTAAAGGACGCAAAAGGAATTAGTTTTGAATAAATTGGAATGGATTGAAATGTTATTAAGTGGTTGTGCATATGAATGAAAATGGATTATCGAAGTAATGCAAATACTTCAAGTTTAAAATAAACCTTGTTTGTGAATCAAATTTGATAATATGAATGGACCATAGCAAAACTTGTATGTAAATCATTTGTGTGAAATAAAATGGAATTTGGCTGTAGAAAAGAAACTTGTGCATGTTAAAAAAATATGATTTTTTATGACATTGTGCAAAATGTTGTTTGGAATGTAAATGGATATGTTGGCTTACATTTAGATTGGAAATGTTGATTAAAATGTTCATATCTTTGAAAACTGATGAGTTTGTTGAGTAAGTACAGGTATGGGAGGCGTTCGATAGAGTTGAAGCGCATATATGCTAAAATATTAGCCGCTTGCTTTTAAAATATGCTAAAAAGGTACGCCTACGCAAATATAATTGGGAAATGATATATATATTGTGATATATTTTGGTTTCCGACCGTGTAGGTCGATGTATATATATTTATCTGTATCGCGATATCGCGAAAGCTCCCCCGTACAGGGGAGACTCTGTCAAAATTTTCCGGAAATTTTGGGAGTTAGAAATTTTTTGAAAATTTGAAAATTTGTAATCAACTAGGAAAGTTCTTTTTAAGAAAATGTTGAAACAAAAGCTTTTGAGTATAAATAAAACAAATGAGTTTGAATTTGAGCTAAAGGGTTTTGAGAAGTGTGTATAAGTTTTAACTGAAGAAGTTTGGGTTAAGTTAATGAGTGTAGTAGCATTCTTCTACCTTAGCAAATTTCGAGGATGAAATTTTTATAAGGAGGGAGGAATGTAACATCCCGGAATTTTTAACACGGGATTTATGAACGTTTAACTCATTTGAAATGTTTAAGATGGTTTTAAGATTTATTTTCAACTAAAAGAATTGGTTCAAATCATAATAACAAGTTAAAATTTCTAAGGTGGAGATTTAATTTGAAATTGAACAATAATAATTCAATATTCGAAATTGAGATAAAAAGGTAAATCTGGATGTAAATAGTGATTAAAATGGTTTTAAAAATTTATTTTGAGTGATTTGAGTGTAAATAGCGTGGTGGGAATTTTAGAAGAATTTTAAAGTCGATAAATTAATATTTGGAATGTTATATTAATTTAAAAATGAATTTAAATATTATTAAAATGCAATTAATCAGATTTTAGTCCGGAATGAACCAGAATGATTTTTAATGTGTTTATAAATTTTATATGATTTATTGTTAAGTATTAAAATTTCAAAAGTGAAATTTTAAGCGTTTTCGTCAATTTTGAGAATCGCTCGATTTAATAGACGAGTTAAAATAGCCTTCCGGGGCACAGTCTCGGAATTCGACGAAACCAGTTCCATTGGATCCGTAATAGTTAGTTATTACCAGATTTCAATTTTTGTAGCAATCGGAGTTGTTGTTTGACCGTGGAAGCTCGAAACGCATAGAAATCGTTTTAACCGATTTAATTTTTAAATTGATCGTTTAATCTCCTAACTCGCGCATACGATCAAATTAGCTTTCGAAACCTGTTCCATTGTGTCCAGAACACGGAAAACCCTAGAATCGCCTGTCGGAACGCGTAGTTTGGAGGTCGTTTGCATAAACTGTTAAATTGAGAATTATATTAATTAAATAATATTAAACCATTATGTATATTCGCATTTATTCTCAAAAACCCTAACTTTCTTTCGTAGCTGCCGCTTATAGTTTTCTATGGCCAAAACCCTCCTAAATTCGTCACCAATTATCGATCAATCCACTAATTAATTTCAAAAATCTTAAACTGTAAAATGGAAGAACTCAAGGAGATCTACGAATCTAATGGTTGAGATGTGGTTTAGCGAAGTAGATCGTTCGATTTTTGTCGTCGTTTGGGGTCGGTTCGATCACGATTGCTGGGTCAACTATGAGGCCGAGCTTGGCCGCGTTCTGGCCATGGGTGCGGGGCGAGGTGCTCTTCGATGTGGTAGAGGCCGATCGTCCTCAAACTCGCCGAGATTGGTTGCGTTTTGGGCTTGAACGAGAGTGGGATGGGTTCGTGTGAAGCTGTAGAACGCATACGGAAGAAGAATAGGAACGACCTTGATTTTGACTTGGGGTTTGAACGGCCTGATATGTGTGGTAAAAGGAAATTTAAAATTAAAAAGAAAATTTGTTTTAAAATTGTTATTCAATCTTTAAAATCCGTAACTTACTCATACATTATCAGATTTTGACGATTTTGGTAGCGCCGGAATCGTAGCGCCGTACTCTACGCTGCAGCGCAAGTTTGGAGACAATCAGAGCAAGTACAAAATTTGAGTTAAATCGAACGCCGTTCGGTTTAATTTAAATTTCGAACGCTCGTCGAATCCCAAGGTGAGTTAATCTCACTCACATCTGGAATATTAGCTGATTTAAGTAGTTAATATTTAAATGATTGTGTGATTGGTTGAAATGTTTATTTATATCAGCCTGGATTGATATATATATTGTTGTGCTAATATCTGTGGATGCAGGGAAAAACAGGTTGGAGGGATCCAACTGGATTCCTCACAATATAGTAATTATTTTTATAATTGACAATGCAATCTGTTTATCTGTTGTGATTGGTACATCTGAAATTACATTGTGCTGTGATATTGTTAGATAAATCGTAAATTCATAATTTAATTTTAAATAAATAAACTGGGTTTTAATAGAAATCAAGAAATTAATAAATAAATAAAAAATATAAAGGAATATAAAAATTGGAATCTGTTTTGGATGAAAAGAAAAAAAATGAATAAAAATTGGTAATATTGGGATTTTAAATACAGTGGAAAATTTATCAATCGATAACTGAGAAGTATAGATTTCTGGAAATGAATTTTATGGAAATTACAAATTTTTTTTGAAATAACGATGGGGTTATTTGATGATGTTCCGAAAAATTTAAAATATGTTGTAACGAAGCTTCCAAATATAAAATTTAAAGTTTAAATGCAAATAGAATATTTTGAAGTGCCGTTTTCTCCATTGGGATTTTATTTAAGTAAAATGTAAATATGGTTTTCATTTAAGAATTCTCCAAAATGTTTATTTAAAATGTTTTAAACCTATAATTTAAAAATGATTTTTCGGAAATGGGAAAATGTGTTTGAACTTCAAAAGAAGTTATGTTAAGCATGGGATTGGGAATTTATGTTGTTAAACATAAATTGAAATGAAATAAATCGGCTGGATTTATATGAAGGGTACTTTGGGATGTTTGAATGGTAATGTGTTCCCCGGGAAAACCAAGTTCGAGTTTTAAGCAGATTTTATTAAAAGAAAGTTTAAAGTTTAAACTTGTTTAAAAGAGTGTTGGAAAATTGTTATTTTTAAGTAATAAATTAATAACTTAGCAATAACACTTGTTTGCGAATACATTAGTAATTATTTTTAAAAAGGAATTTATTCAAAGGCTAGTTTTGACCCAAGTTATTTGAAAAGAGTTTTAATCTTTTTTTAAACTCTACTTTTAAAATTTAGTTTAACTAAAACCTTATTTTAAATCAAGTAATATCTTATAAAATAGTTTTACTTTAAATATTTTGAAATTTTATTTTGAGTAAATAACTAGTAGTAAATTTACATATTTTACAGTATATTTTAAAATAAAGTTTTTCAACTGTTTTAAATCTAAATTGTTTTGAACTTAGTTATTTTCAATGGGAATCAATGGTAGAGGATTTACATTGTAAAGGAAGAGATTTTGGGAATTGTTTTCAAACGAGTTTTGAAAATCTGAAAATATATCTTTTAAAGATATCTGAGGCAAATAAATAATGTGGGAAATTATTTATTGTGTGATGGATGCTTATGGATGTTTGTGAATATAAATTGATAGTTAAATAACCGGCTATCAATATTGGACAAATGCGTTGATCGTTTCGAAGATACCGGGATCGAGATTTATTTCTCGAAAACCACTTCGATCCGGTTTGTACGTTTCGTGGAAAAACGTGTTTGGAGTCGAAGATGGAGCAGTGAAGTGCAAGGGCTAGTCGCTACTAACCTGAGGATATTTCCAAGATGGATGTAGTAGGAGTAGTGCCTTCGGTTCCGTTCGAACCCGGGACGGACTTGTATGGACGAATGCTTGCGAAACATCGTCAGGTGGGTGATGGGCATTCTAAGTGAAAACGTTCTAAAGGTAACGTTTAACCTCAAGCCTCATCAACCGGGAATGGCTAAAACAGGGGAGGTGCAGCAAGGTTAGGTGGGTCATGCCCAAGCAGGACAAGATTTTCCCCTGTCTAGATGTCCCTTTATATTCGTCTTAGTGGGTGGTTGGTCGCGCCAACCACGGGGTTATCTTGTTCAGGAATGTTCAGTAATGAATGGTTCCGGCCTTGTGTTGCAGGGGAGCGGGCGTACTCCTCGGTACTCTGATCTAGGCCAGGTACTATGACGGCCGGTGCCCCAGTAGCCCAGCCATTGATGGAAATCCATTCTCCCTACGAGCCTTGTACGAGTTTTGTTTGTATTACCCACTTTTGTGGCTAGTAGCTGGAATTTAATGAATGTAACAATTTCAGCTATTTTATAAGTATTTGTAAATGGACCCTATGATAATATCAGAGGATTTCTATGAAAAATGTTTTAGCTATCGTAAGGTAAAAACCCGACATGTTTATTTGTGGCGTGGTCTTACGAGATGCTTTTGTTTTTCAAAGGATTTTGAAACTTTAATAATCAATTTGGATGCATTATTATCAGCTGGTATTCCAGACTGACTCGGGTGTTATTTCATTATAATGCTCGGGTCAGACCGAGTATTATATGTACAGGACTTGATGCTTTGGAACAGGAGAGGAGCTGGGGCCCGGGACGTATTATCTATACATACATACATACATACATACATACATACATACATACATATATATATATATATATATATATATATATATATATATTCCGCTGCTGTGATTGTATGGTATGTCTTATTTGTATTGGTTGATGTATGAGATACTTTGATGATATGATGTTTAAATCAGTGATAGATTTTCATTTTTGTGTAAAGTTCTATATTTATTATTATAGTTTATTCCGCTGCGATTGTGAGATTCTGATATTGTTTAGTTTCTTCTTCTTCTATCTGTTCTTCTTTAACCCTAATGGTTCATAATTCTGTGCCAATTGAGTTAATAGAGGTAGAATAGTGTTCATTCAAGGGGTACGGATTAGCGGGCTGTCATACAAATGCTCAACAACACTTTGTATGCCACATTACCAATTTGGGAATATATCACTAGTAACCATCAACTACATAACCTCTGAGCTCGTACGTCTCAGAGAAGGGTGTTAAGCTAAGAGAATAAATTCTCCGCCACTAATAGAAATGTATTTGATAGAAACCAGCTTTATATCCCAAATTGTAACGTCAGACACACATCCATACAAGTCCGTTCCGGGATCGAAAGGAACTGAATGCAGTTCCAAAGAAGCCCTTGCAATCCAGATATTCACTAATCACGACGGGACTTCCCATCAAAAAGGGTGATAAAATCTCTATATCGGAGATCATCCGATGCAGAGACATTCGACGGTAATCCTTCCATTTTCGAAAATACCCAGTCTTCAATACCGGTCTTCAAATGCTATCCATTACGAGTATCACTATTCGAAATGGGATTCATGACCCAAAGGTCCCCTCCCGGCTAAACCAAATAACGAGCGCTTATTTTAAAAATAAGTGTAGCATTCAAATTCAAGCAAATCACAACAAATACCTATTTAAAAGTAAATATTGATAGTCGGTTATTAACTATCAAAGCAAACCAACAAATATTCAGCACCATAACAATCATTAGGCCCTTGTTATTAATCTTCCATAAATTAAATAACTTGCCAAATATTCACTTCAATTTATCTTTATAAAGATATATTCTCTATACCATTTCAATTTCATATTGGAAAACGTTTCCAAATACTTATTCATTTATTTCAAAATGGTTCATTTAAGCCAATTAAATAAATCCTTACCGATTTACTTCAAATTTACGTTCCAAATCCGTAAGTTTATTTCCACACTTCAAAAATAAATTAACGTTTATTTCCAATCAAATCTCCCTTTCCTTTATAATTTCCCTGTGAATTTAAATTTCCAAATATCCATTGATATACGATTTTCAAATCGACTTCAAATATTCACTTTCAAATTATCTTTAAAAGATATAATCTCAAACATTTTACTTCATATTAGAAAACATTTCCATGCTTATTTAACAATAAATAATTCACAAATCAATTAATTTTCAATACTTAGAAAATATTCAATATACTTAAAAAACGATTAAGTATATATTTTATTCTTTAAGGAAAACGTTCCCCTTAACACATTCATTTGAGTCAAAACGAATGTTGCGTAAAACACCGTCACACCAACCCAAAATCACTAGTATAGGGGTTCAAAATTAAGATAGTTGTATAAATCCCAATACTATACAAAACATTTCTTTTCGAAAATCATTTACTATAACAACAGTGTTATAGTCCACTATTCCCTTTTATTCCTCGAAAACGTCTATTTCAACAATGAATGTTGAAATCTATGGTTTCAAAACTTATAAATTTTAAAACACTTCAAATCGTTTTAAATTCTATTTTAATATCACTTCCCCAAAACATTTCTTTAATATATTATTCATCGTCCAAAAACGTGAATATAAATCGTTTACCAAATTCAATACTTCTACATATTTAATTTAAAGGATTATCCACTATCCAAAATGGTGAATATATTTCCTTTAATAAGCTTTCCTATTTACTTATCAAATTCAATCAATTTTGAATTTATAAATCAATATTTATAAATTGACATTTATATATTAACTTCAAGTTATAAAAAGTCACTTTATTTACAAATTTTATCATATCTTATTTAATTGCCAAATCCAAATTATAAGTAAATCAACTTATAAACCTCTTATGTAGAAAATTAATTCTTTAATAACCTCATCAATTATAAATATTTAAATCTTATTTACTTATAAAACCCATTTATACTACATTTTAACGTTTATAAAAACTCGTTTATAATTCTAATATTTTTAATTTATAAATATCAATTTTTTTATAAATCTTTTATATAAACCGTTTATAATAATTCAAAATTCTCAATTTAAAATATTTTATAAAATTCATTAACTTCATATTTCAAAAATCACATTTTAACTATATTTCTCAAAAATCATAATTTTTATAGCATTAAAATTATAACGTTTATTTATTTAAAATGAATCAATTTTAAAATTCAATAAAACGTATACTTTCATAAAATCACTTAAAAATCCTTTTAAATTCAAAATCAAGACTTTAAAAATTCTTTTAATTTTCCAAAATAGGCCCAATGCTGCAACAGCACTAAATATAACAATCATGGCATCCAAAAACATCATATATCATATGATAACAAAATATATCACAATATCTGTAAATAAATCAATACGGTTGAGGAATCCAGTTAAATCCCTCCTACCTGTTTCCCTGCATCCACAGATGTTAGCACAATACCAATTCTGTTTCAATACGGAATATCGCGGTATATGGGATTTATAAAATATTATCCGCTATTATGCAGCGCAATAGGGTCACATCCGCTATATAATGCGGGAAAATCAACTCCAAGTACATATATAATACCAATTCCACATCAGGATGGAATATCGCGGTATATGTTTTTAATAAATAACATCCGCTTAAAATACGGCGTATAGGGTCTATTTAAAACAATAGATAATAATTTATCATTCAAACATACAATCAAGCAATTTTAAATCTAACTATTTAAAATTTAAATCGAAACAATTTCGATTGAGTGAGAAGTTCTCACCTTGCTTCCAATAACAGTCATAGTGTTTTATTTCGAATAAAATTAAATGCGCGTTTAATTTTACCCAAAATTTTCACTAGCTCCAATCAATTCCAATCCGGCTTCATCGCGTAGTATTCGTCTATATGAACCCAACGCAATTCGTTTCGTGCGTTTTCGACCTCGTATGAAAGAGTTACAACATTTTAAAGTTTATACAAATTTTAGTATAATAAATTAACCATTTTATTTTTATTTTCTTAACCTCAAACACATCACAGCCGTGCATTCCATCCTAGCAAATCTCGGCCACGTATTTTTGCTTCTTCCCCATCGCGTTTATTTCCAGCAAGGCTCGAACCCATCGCCGCCGAGAAAACCCAAATGCCGCGACCCACCACGCTTGCCTACATCACGATCGAACGACACCACCTCAAAGCCCCTCGCGCATGGCACCTTCGGGCAGAGACCGACCATGCTCGGCCCTGTATTTGGTATCGAAAATTGTGTCGAACGTGGCACCTTTGAGCAAAGATTGCCATCAATCCATCTCTTCGTTTTCGATCATGACCGTTAGATATGTCGATCTCGTCGTTGTCTACAAGTTTGTAGTTGGGAGTTTCCGATGATAGTGAGTGGATTAGAAGAAAATTAAGGGAGAAGATTGGCAAGTTTCGGCCATTGTTTCTGTTGATGGCGGCTGCTCTCGAAACCCTAGGGTTTGTTTGCAAATTGTGGAAATAGATGTCCTTTTATAGAAAATTTCTGTGCACTATTCACCCGAAAATTTTTTGAACTCCAAATGAAGCATGCCGCCTGGCGTTTATAATGTTTTACCCCTATTCCGAACGCAATGGGATATATATCAGGAGCCAATTTGATCAAATTTGAAAGTTAAGTTTTTGAATCGATTATTTAAATTCAAAATTCCCTCGAATCGATTTCTACGCGTTTTAGATTGCCCCGGACAAACCGTAAATCCGATTGACACGAAATTTGAAACCATAAAATAATATAATATTACGGATCCAATGAAACTGGTTTTGTCGAAATCGGAGACTGTCTGAAAAATGGCTATTTTAACTCGTCATTGAAATATTAAAATATTCAATTTTCACAAATTAACTTTTAATTCAATTCTAAAAGTTCTATAACATCATTCTAACTCCAATATGATATGATATAACTTTACAAATCAATTTTAATCACATTAAACCCAATTTCCAATTATTTCTTTAATTTCATATATAAATTATCGATTAAATTATCCAATTAAATCCTCATATTCAAAAATAAATTTATTCGACTTACAAATTTTACTTGTAAATATTTAAAATTAATTAAATATGTGAATTTCAATTGATAGAAATTCTGGGTCGTTACATAAAAGCATAAAATTGCCTTCGAAGATTTCGGTTTCATAAAACTAAATAACCTTACAACAAATTTAATTAAATAAGGAGCTAGATTACCATTCAACCCCATCGAAAGGGGCTGAAAAATCAACATAGTAAATTGCAGCCTCAATCCCTTTCGAAGGGTTGGAAGGGTAAAATTCTAGCGCCAAATTTTTGGTTCTTACATCTCAAAACTTCTAAGCGAAGTTAACAAAATATTCCTTCTTCCCTAACCTTGATTTCAACCCAAAAACTTAAAAACCATTAAAGAAATAAATTCGAACGAGATTTAATCACTTAAAATCTTGAAATCTTTGATGTAAAGGAAATTTTTCCCTAAAAACAACGATATCGGTAAAATTTGGATCGGGTGAGTTTAAAATGAAAATTAACAAAAAGAAGAAAATCGAGTCAAATCATGAAATTGAACCAAACAATAAAATGCTTCTAGGTAAACTAGAACTTAAAACTTAAACGGTTCTAGGTAAATCAAAACAAAAAATTGAAATCTCGATTGTAAAAGTTTGAGAAGTTGAAATCTACCGCAAAATAAAAAGAGAGAAAGAGATTTGAAAAGAGAAATAATTTTGACATACTTTAGAGCTAATTTCTTCTTTGATTGAGAAAAAATGATCTGTGGTTTGAGAATTTTACATTTGGTTGAAGCTCGTTTCAATTGCAGATGAATGAAAGAGAAGAAGAGGAGAGCATGATTTATAAGAAAAGTCGGCAAAGACAATAACCATTTGATCGAATTTAAATGAACGACCCAGATCCACGTTGGAATGTGAAAAGGCGGGAAACACTGAAGGTTTCGAGATGATTGGCTTGAAAAGTCAAAGGCATGCCTTCACAAGGGAGGGGGGAAATGTTACCACAAAATTTCCTTTCGACCATGTCGAAACCATATTGAATAGAAAGCAAAGAAGAACAAGAGAAAGAAGCAGCAGCAAAACCTTTCAAAGGAGTCGAAGGAATGCTACAGTCAAAGTGCAGACGTACCACAAACTTTTAAAGGGGTTGAAAGGGTCAAAATCACCATTTCGCTTCAGTGACCACCTTTCGAAGCAAATGCTTCCGCATGCACAAAGACCTTTCGAAGGAGTTAAAGAAAAACCTTTCGAAGACAATGCATAACAACCTTTCATTTGCACGCCATAACTTTTGAGATCAAAGGTTCAGCCTTCACTCAAGTCACTAAGAAGCACACCTTGGTTGAAAAGACCTTTTTGGAAGCAAATTCAAGCCTTTTTAAACTGGTCATTGCCTTTGATATCCAAGGAAGGTTCCAAATCAAGTCATAAGCACAAGTTCATAAACAACTAACAGAGTCGAAACCATCAGTATTGCAATACATTCAAAACCCATGGATACAGTTTATCGATGTGGTCGAAGCTTCTACAAAGCAACATAGAGATAAAAGGCATAACCATCCCTTTCGACAAAGGTGGGAGCATACTAAAGACAATTTTGTAACCACCTTTTGACCTGGTCGAAAACATTGGGTCAAAAGGCGCCGACCCGCATCTATAAAAAAGACCCAAGGGTCTGGTTTTGGGGATCCAAACTCATTCAT
The DNA here is from genome assembly GCA_030765085.1 of Allium cepa. Lineage (NCBI taxonomy): Eukaryota > Viridiplantae > Streptophyta > Magnoliopsida > Asparagales > Amaryllidaceae > Allium > Allium cepa. The sequence goes on from CM060945.1 coordinate 505,721,895, forward strand.
TCTATACTTGTACTTTCTGTATTCTTAAAGTTGTAATCCTAATTTGTAAGTTGAATTGCGGAAGAATTGATCAATAAAAGGCTTCTTTGACTTGATAAAAGGAAGATCTCTGAATCCTTGATTACTTAGTTGTTTCGAAAGCTTTTTATCAGATCTAATCGTGTTTTTCAGGTGTCGGTCACACTGAAAGGCTTCTTCCAACCTGATCGAAACCCCTACACTTTCAAGTAATTTCAGTTATAAACTTCAAGCCACCTTTTGTTGGACTTCTACTTTCGAATGGATCGAAACCTTAACCCAAACCATTTTTATCTTTAAATCCCAAACCAAACCTAAGATACTTAAGACTCCATCTTTTGACGAGGTCGAAAAGATTCAAAACTGATCATAACCTTGAATCTTAGAGCCATCCATTAGGCTACCGCAACTACTTTGAAAGGAATGTTTCGCAAGTGTAGCCAAGTTACTTCATTCGGTTTCGAAAATCAGAAAGAAAGGAATTGAGCGTTTCAACAAGGTCAAAAGGTTGATAAGGGAAAGCTAACATAACAAGAACCTATTCGAAAGGGTGAACTGAAAGAATTATCCACATCTTACCTTCTTCCACTTAACCAAAAAATATCAAAAAGGACTAACCACATCCTTAAAAAAACTTCGAGGTGTTGATAAGTTTTCTTGTTAACAAATGTCTTAAATAATGTTAGTCAAAATTAGGGTCATTATAGACTCCCCTCCTTAAAGAATTTCATCCTCGAAATTACGATACACCCACAACACTCAAACATAACGGTAAAACATACCATGAAACAAGTCAGGATTAGTACCTCTAATCCTTCTCTCGGTTTCCCTAATACAGTCTCCCTTGCCGTCACTTCGTTGGATTTGACTAATCTGACTATCTTGTTCCTTAGTCTCTTCTCATCTCTCGTAACTATAATTTGTTTTCTTACTATAGTCATATTAGATTCCACTACTAGATCGTCTAACACAATTAGTGCAATAATAGTTTCTGGATCCTGAATAAACTTCCCTAGATGAGAAATAAGAAAAACATTGTGGACTCTTGCCAAACTATTTGGTAACTCTACCCTATAAGCGAGTTTCCCAAATACACTTCCTCGACTTGAACTAGCCTCCGATTTCCATTGTACTCCACATGTAATCAATGCTTTTAAGTCTATCCACTCAGCTATCATTGCAAATACCGCATTCTGATATTTTCTGCTAAGTGCATCTGCAACCTTATTCCCTTTTCCCGGCGCGTATTCAATACCAAAGTCATAAGCGGCTAAAAACTCTAACCACCTCTGTTGTCTCATATTCAACTCTTTCTAAGAGAATAAATATCTAAATGACTTATAATCCATAAGCAACTTGATTCTTTCACCCAACAGCAACGTTTCCATACCTCCAATGCAAAAATTACTGCAGCTAATTCCAAATCATGAGTTGGATATTTAACCTCATGCGGTTTGAGCTGTCGAGAAGCATAGGCAATCACTTTACCCATCTGCACTAACACAGCTCCTAATCCTTTTCCACATGCGTCCATATAAACAATTAAGTCCTTATTCCCCTTTAGAACAACTAATATAGGAGTATTAGTAAATAAGTGTTTTAGTTTCTAGAATGCCTCCTCACACTTATCACTCCAGACAAACTTCACATCATTCCAAGTTAGCTTAGTCATAGGTGCCACTATCCGCAAAAATCCCTTCATGAATCTCTGATAAAACCCGCTAATCCAAGAAAACTCTTTATTTGAGTCACTGTCTTGGGTCTCTTCCAACTATTCTTTGCCTCAATCTTAGCCGAATCTACTTACAAACCCTTCTCTGAGACTGCATGACTAAGAAACTTCTTCCTTCTTCCAAAAGTGACACTTCATAAACTTTGCCTTCAGCTGATGCTGTCTCAGCATCTCAAGCACTACTCTAAAATGAACTTCATGCTTTCTTTCATCCCTAGAGTATATCAAAATGTCGTCTACGAATACTAACACGAATCTGTTTAAGTGTTCTCGAAAGATTCTGTTCATCAAATCCACGAACAATACTGGCGCTTTAGTTCGGCCAAATGGCGTCACTAACCATTCATATGATCCTTATCTAGTCCTAAACATCGTCAAAGGATTACTCTCCTCTACTACTCTTAGTTGATGGAACATTGTTGCCAAATCAAACTGAGAAAATACTTTGGCTCCACTCAACAGATCGAACAAATCATTAATCCTTGGTAACGGACGTTGGTTCTTTATCGTCTCCTCATTCAGCTTACGATAATTGATACACAACCTCAACAATCCATCCAGTTTTTTGCAACCACTATGGCTACTCCTCAAGGCGAACTGCTTGGTCTTATAAAATTCTTACCTTCTAGAACCACCAACCGCACCTTTACTCCTTCATCTTGGTAGGTTTCATTCTACTTGGCGGTCTACTCAACGATTCGGCTCCTGGTAGTAAATATATTTGAAACTTAATGGCTCATTTCGGCATTAGGCCTATCAAGGGCTTAAAGACATCTGCTTATCCTCTAACAATGAAAACTCAGTTCAATTCATCTTCTTTCTCTGTTACACCCAACAAAGCACTAACCTCAAAACTAGGGTTTTCTATGAAGTATATAATCCGATCGTTAAAACTAGGGTGTTTGAGTGATATTTTCTTATCATGGCAAAATATCCTAGCATCACATTTACTTAACCAATCCATACCTAAAATAATTCCAAACCTTATGAAATCAAATACATGCAAACTGCAAGAAAATACATGACCTAACAACTCAAACTCTAAATGTTCACATCTCATCCCAAGAGTCACACACCCTCCTATTGGATTTGCATCCCTTAAGGAAAATCCTAAGTATGAGTGCTCTAGGTTAAGCTTTTCTACTTAAATATGGGATATAAAAGATTGTGATGCATCAATATCAAATAGAACTTTAACTAACACACCACGAATCAAAAGTGTACCTCTTTAGACATCTTTTCCTTTCTCCTTTGTCGTTAGTCTTGGGGTAGTTAGCTCTAATTCAAACACTTTGACCTTTCCATCCTTGGTTGGTTCCTTGCACTGGTTCTTATCATGTCCAATCTGATGGCCGTTGAAGCATTTTACTCCTTTCTTGTCAGTAGCCTTCTTTGCTTTGACTCTCCGACATTCGTAAGCGTAGTGTCCCTTCTTATCTCACTTGTAGCAGATTACTTCTATCTTTCCTTTCTTAGCAGCTCCACTTTTTTGAGCTCACTTCTTATGAAAAAACTTTCGCTTCGGGTTCTACCCACCTTGGGTTTCCACTGCTTTGTTATCATTAAAAAGAGCAAGCATCTCCTTATGCCTTAAAGCTATCTCAACAACTACATTGCACGGATCCCTAATATGTGGCAGAGTTTCTTTAGCAAGCTCGGGTTTTAATACATGGATGAATTTCTCATTCCTTTTGATAGTCGTATCAACCGTAGCATATCCGTATCATGATAGCTCCTCAAATCAGGTAGCATACTCCAGTACTATCATGTCTCCCTGCACCAACTCAACAAACTTCCTGAGTAGATTCGACTTGGCAATCTCCGACATGATTCTTTCCTTAAATCTCTTTCTGAATTCTGCCCAAGTCATGGTTTCTTCATCTACTCAAGCTATAACATTATTCCACTAGTACAGTGGTGCTCCTTGCAACTATATGGATGTAAGCCTCCTTTTCTGCTAATCATTAAGTCCTAAATCAGCAAAGATCCTTTCACAATGAAGCAACCAATTCTCTACTTCAATTGTGTCCTCCATAACGATAAACGACTTCCCTTCAAGCCTAGCATAGTCTCTACTCAATAATACATAGTTATTAACCACTGGAGCTTCCTGATTTCCTCCATCTAATTCTACAATGGCTCTAGCTTGCATCATGTTGATAAAGAACTAATACATAGCTCCCATATCAACTTCCGGCGCTCCAACACCCACATTAGTAGTTTATGCCTGACCTGGATTCCTAGTGGTTGGTCTGGTATTTCCATTGGTTGTGGTGCTTCCTCCTCTAATTTTAACTCTTCCATTCCAAGCATTCATATCTTACTTCCTTAAAATCTGCATTTTAGTCTTTGTAAGATATAGAAGAATAGCCTATGAGAGATGGGAGAAATAAAGATAAAGCGTATACTTATATATATAGCAAATATAAGTACGTTATTATAGCATTTTCTCATACCATATTCTTTTCTCTAATTCATTAGGATTATGTTTCAAAAATCATTTTAAGTTTAAAATTTCTTTTAGTTTTCATAAATCTGTGCTCTGATACCAACTTGTAACATCCCCCACTTTGAGGCTCAAAGCTAAGCATAACAGACGCCGTAGTCATTTAAAGTATTAACTATCGGTGATAAAATATGGTAATGTTAATGGTATCCATAATATCAAAAGCACATGAATATGAAATAAAATCAACACAGTTTTCAAAATAATTTTTCTGAATACATTTCAAATTAATATTTCATATTCAATTAAAAAAATCCTAAAACGATCCCCAAGTTTTAATCAAATATAATTACTACAAATTACGCAAAGAGCGACATATGAAGATGCCCCTTGGATGATCAGAGTACGAGATAAACATGTCAGTCATAAATTCATCGCAGCCTATGTAATACTAAATAGCTCTTACATAGCTAGCTTTGCCTCCTACATGTTTTTGAAGCTTATTCGTCCAACCTACTAAACCTGAAAAGTGCTTAACTCTCAATCTACGCAAATCAAATTTTGAGCACCCAATAGTTTAAAGGGGAAAACATAAACTTTGAGTTAAAAATAAAGCCTGTGTGAATAATTCTACTACATCACAGTTTACTGATATTAAGTGAGCCCACGCTGTTTAGCGGAATAGGTTTCCCCTCTCTAATATCCTTTCAAAAGCATTTCTTTTGCAAATCAAAAACCTGCAATCAAACAGATTATATCAATAATAACAATAACGTATATGCACATAAATCAGGTAATCAATGGACTATCTGTCCACACTATAGTTTTATTGGGTTAACTATTAACCACTGGCTGACTCGGGCCTACCAAACATAATAAACATTCTAACTTCTATTAGACACGATACTTTGCTATCTGCCCTTAACTATTTTCCTTTAGGTCAGCTGATCCTAATAGTTTTTCAACCTCACCAATAATCTATCTTTACTCTATTTATTCCATTCTATGTGCAACATTATTTTAGTCTCATCTGTGACAAAAACTCTACACACTAGAATTTTGGAATATTTTAGCTAGGGGCTAATAGCTAATGTATAAAGCACGACCCTATACCTGTCTCATTTGGTCTTCTAATATCTAAGTCACAAAATTAGGTTTAACTACCCTATTAAAATTTCATTTCCTTATAAACAATCTTTACAAATGATTTACCCTTGAAATCATATTTTATAAAATGAGGAAATCATACTCGTTGCTTTACTCGAAATAGTGATGCCATGATATATGCTTTACACAAAACAATGCTGATGAAATCTAATCTATGGGATCATTTATCCCTTCAAGTGAGTTAAAGCTTCTTTTTAACTTACAAAACTTTAGGCTATATGGCCAAAAAAATACCTTTGAAACATTTGCTTAGAAGCTTAAACAATCACTTTTAAAATAATTGAAAGCATCCCTTTTGAAACCATTACATAAAACCTTAGACATCCATTTTCATAACCATTTAAACTTGTCCTTCGAAAGCATTGGAAACCTTCCTTTCAAAACACTTAAAACCAACCTTTCAGAATACTGAAAATATAACTTTCGAAAGCATTTGGTTCAAATAAGGGTTTGTGTAAACATTACTTCGAAACCATTTAAAATTATTCCTTTTGAAACCATTGGGCTTAACCCTTAATATAACTAATGGGTCGTAAAGAATAGAGACGAAAGCATTACTTTCAAAAGCATTAATGCCAAGTAAAGAAAGAGGACAATTTCAAAACCCACTCTTTCGAAACTATTGCCTCCGAAACCATTTGAAAGCGGCCATATGACCCTATCGAAAGGATTGAGAAGGCGGCTTCAAAGTTAAAAGGCGGAAGCGCCCCTTTCGAATGCATTGTTTTAAGGCTATAACGGCCTTAACTAATTTGAAAGGTATGAATGTGGCAGCATGGGTATCGAATAGGTTCAAAAGTAGCTACCCTTTCAAAAGCTTCATTTTAAAACAAAAGTAAGTAGCAACTTTTTCGAAAGCTCCTTTCTACAAAAAGGGCAAGCGATAACTTGTTCGAAAGCATCTGTTTGAAGAAAGGTAAGTTGATTGATTCGAAAGCTAATTAGAGTGGCTTCAACCCCTTCGGAAGCATGCCTTTGACACAATCATTCCTTCCTACTTTCTCCAGTGCACAACATACCAATTGCTTGACATCATATGCATTAGTTTCGAATAAGTGCGAAAGGTTTAACTGGCCATGATGATAGAAGCAAGCTGAAGAAGTGGCGAAGTTGTAATTCAAAACAAAACTGGTTTATTGCCTTTCAAAGTAATTTCCTTTTAACTAACTAGCCCAATTTGTCAAAACATGATTGTTTACCTACTCTTTATCAAAATTCTTTTCCAAAAGGGCTGCCGAATTCAAAATTTACAATTAAAAACATTTTAACGAATAAGCTCACCTCCTTATCAAAATATGTAAAACATTTAGATTCCTTAACTTATATAATCTTATAACCATAATAGAATACTTTGGAAAATTCCGCAGAATCAAAATAATCCACTTTTAATACATTTTCTAACATATACAACTTCTAGACCCGAAATCAATGTATAATTGCCTTAAATAATTTAAACCCAATATTAACTAATTTTTGTCATAGAAAATTCATAGTAAATCCACAATTACTTAAAAAATTATGAAACTTGAAACCCACTTCTAAAATAATGTTTTTGACCATATATCAAAAACGCAACACATTCGGATGTCATTTAATAGGTTCTCTAATTTAAACATATGATAAATCCTTATGAAATCATATAAAGCATCATCAAGCATATATATATATATATATATATATATATATATATATAAACAAACATAACATGGCATATTACATGCAAAATAGTTCAGATCAGACCTTCAAACTGAGATCATTATTAAAAGTGAGATGTAAATCAAATTATTCATCTTGGCTTGGTATTAAGAAGGTTAAGATTTTCCCTTTGATTGATTTTCTTAAGCCTTCTACTTGAATCATAGCTTTTCTTCTTCTTGAATCTCCTTAATGGTGGCTAGTCAAGCTCGATACGGTTTTTAATTTTATTTGTGAATGTTAAAATAAACAAGAAATGAAGAATGAATGGTTTTAGGGTATTAAAGTAAAGGATGTTCCCATTTTACCCTTACCGTATTCTTCCTACTTAATTATTTACAATTCCCTTTTGCTTATACATTCATTAATGCATGGCTCCTTCTAAATTAACAAATTTCAACCCCTTAACTATCTATATTATTTCATTTAATTTATCTAATTAAATACCATAAATAATATTAATGAAAATTAGGGTCATTACAATTTACTTAAGACTATTTAATATAACAGAACTCATCTCTATCGCCAAAAGAAAATTTCAAGGTGACTATAGCACATTAGAGTTCCATCTTTAGGTCTAAGAATGAGGGATAACATGGTATCAGTGATTAGTTTATGGGACACTTAAGTAAAATGGAGCTAGAATTAATTAAGTACTTGGTAGAAAAAATGAACACCTTGAGAAGGGTACTCGGTATTATATATATAACATACTTTTATTTTAATATATAGATAAATATGTTGAATGTCTATCCTTCTAGTAATGTTTCACTCTCTATCTTTCCATTTCTAATGAAAAATTGCTTAATAGGAGTGGAAAGGTTGTGATAGGAGGAGCAAATGCACGAAGAGAAACTAAAAGCACCCAAACAAATTGGAGAAACAAAGGCATATGGCCGTGGGTAGTCAAAAAAGAAGCTGCTCCAAATATTGCGATGGGTATGGATGTGAATGCCTTGTTTGGAAATTTATGTGTAAATGATAAGGTTGAGCATGATGGAGGTAGTAGTGCTAAGGCCTATAGCGAGTGGGGATTTCTCTTACATGAATCAAGACTACTGAAATGTTTAAGGAGAAGGATCCTGCGGTCGGAGTGTTGAATTAGTTTAGAGTTTGTGAGTGCATTTTGGAGATTTGGGGTTGTATGATATGCAAAGGAAACGATTGGCTTCAAGGAAGTTGCACGAAGATGCTTTGAATTAGTGGAAAACGATCATTATCAAAACCTTGAAGAGAAGATCGTTTGGAATTGGTTCAAGGACAGGTTTGAAACTCAGTTGATATCCATGTCTCAATCAAGTATGCTGCTACGGAATTTATTGACTAAAGGCAAGTAGACCTTTTAGTGGAAAGGCACGTCCCAATGTTCAACTCTTTGGCTAAATATGGTCGATAGATAATTAATACCCTACTAAGAAAAATGACAAGTATATCCGTGGTTTGAAGTAGGGTCCAGATCATAAGGGGATGGCGCACTTGGCATGTCCTTCTGCATTCGTGGACATTGCCCGAAGGTATGATGGGATGTATCAAGAAAAGTGGGGAATTAAGACTAGGCTAAAGGCAATGCAAGACAAGAGGTTCAAACCTCATGCTAAGGGCTAGAAGACTATGCCGAAAGGAAAGAGTGCCAAGACAGCTATTGACTAAGTTGCCTATTTTAATTGTGGGCAGAAAGGGAATTATGCATCTAAGTGTCCAGTGTTGGGAACCCTAGGAAAATGAAGTGTTTTAACTACGAAAAAATAGGGCATCAAAAGAAAGACTACCCAGAGTTGCGCCTAGAGTGTTTTCTCTGTAGCGACCAAAGAAAGGTCTATCTGCTAAAGAGAAATGCAAGAAAGTTGTTTTGGAAGGTACGAATTTGATTTTTGGTATTTCAGTTAGAGTACTGTTTGATAACGATGCTGTATATTTATTTATAGCTAAAATTTGGTTATAAGGTTGAGTTAGGGGTTACCTAATTATTCACTTCGGTACATGTAGAAAATCTTATGGGGGATATGACACCTTTGGATTTTTATGCACTAACTTAGATGTAGAGTCAGGTCAGTGAAATTTTTTGCGTAATCCCTACATATTTGACTTCATAGGCTTCAAAGTTATTTTAGGAATGGATTGGATAGAGCATTACGGTGTTAGAATATATTATGCCAAAAAGATTGTAGTATTGAGTTATCTAGACCAAAATGAAAGAATACTTGTAGTTTTGGAAAAGTCCGAACCTGGGTACAGAGGTATAGTGGTTTCTTTATCTTAGGAAGAGGAAGGTATTGGATAAGTATGAGTAGTTAGAGACCTTCCAGTTGTTTTTGAACCAGTTTCAGGATTGACCCGTGTTTAGTTAATATTGAGGTCAGAACCATTTAGCCGACTACGTAGTAGAATGCCTTCGAAGGAGATGGATGAGTTGAATAAGTAACTAGTGCAGTTGGAAAGCAGAAGCTTCATATGGCCGAGTAGTTCACCAAGTGGCACTTCGTTTGTGTTTGTGAAGAAGTCGGATGGGCATGCTTAAAGGATGAGAAAGAGTGTAAGGTTTGTTAATCTAAATATTAGCCTAACATTAAAATATCTTTTGAAATACAAAAAATTAAAATAAAATTGCAATAAATATAAAATTTGAAAATATATGTAATCTTCTTTATTTGATAGTTAATATGCAAGGAATACAAGTCATCTCCCTTTGCTCCAATTCAAAAATCAAGAAATGAGTAAATATGCAATTTAATATTTCTAAAGGTCCTCACATCGAAAAGATCGAGTCATCATCTTCTTCTTCGGCCAATTAAAGGAGATCTCAAGCTCCCAATGAAGCTTAGAAATGTCCAACCCCAAAATTATGATTTATGATGAGTGAGAAAGGAGAGAGGAACCCCTTTTAGGTAGGTTTGGGTCTCTATTTTAAGAGGTTGGAGAGTGGTATAGCTTGCTTGAATTTGTTAATCAAAGTTGATGTGGATGCATGACTTGGCAAGATGGATGATCTTGATGGTGCCACCTGTCATCATCTCAATACATTATTAATTCCCACAGGACACTATCTTGGACATTGTATCACCAAGTGTGACATGGTTCTATAAGAGTGCTTTGAAGCTTTGTTGCACATAATTCCCTTTATAGTAATGCACTACTTCTTTATTTAGGCTATTGCTTGGATTTCACAATTATACGATAGCTTTAGTTGGCACATGAGGGCAAGATTCAACACACAATGACTTTAATCAATACGTGATAGGTTGTGATTCACGACAATGTCTTAAACTATCATGATAGCATGATTTATCACGATGAATCCTTATCCACTCTATAGTTTGAATTATTATGATGGCTCGAATTATCGCGATCGCTTTGATAGCTTGAATAATTGAATCATGATAGCTTGAATAATCTCCTTATGGTGGCTTTGGATAAAATATCATGATGACTTCAATATTTCTCGATGGCTCCGATAACATATCACGATAGATCCATTTACCAATGATGGCTCCATTTACCCATGATAATTCTATATATGTGCGAAGGCTCTATTACGAGCGACGATTTTAATTGTACACGATGTCTTTAATTAATCACGATGACTTCATTTTTTACTTGATGGCCTTGGATTAAACATGATGGCTTCCACCTACATATGAAGGTTCCAAATAAAGATGATGACCTCTAATTGCACATGAGGGCTTCCATCTACATATGAAGGCTTCAAACAGGCATGATGACCATTAGTTGCATGCAATGGTTTCCACTTACATATGTAGGCTCCAAATAGGACAAGATGACTTTCTTGCTTATCAAATTTTCTTTTGGAATTTTGGGTGTAACAGGGTTCACCTAAGTCTTGCGTTGGAGACATTGAGACAACATAAGCTAAAGAGGAAATTTTCTTAGTGTCATTTTTGCATAAGGGAAGTTAAGACCTTATGTCATGCTGTTTCATAAAGAGGCTTGATCATAGACCCTTTGAAGATTGTAGCTGTGAATAGATGGAAGAGATTCGAATCTGTTATAGAGGCTTAGAGTTTTCAAAGGTGGGCAAGCTACTATTGGAGATTTATTAAGTATTTCACCTAAAAAGCATGCCAATGATGAGACTTACTTGGAAGAGCGTGAAGTATGTATGGACAATGGAGTGTGAGATGTCATTCGGAGAGTTAAAGCTTCAGTTGACAAATGCTCTAGTATTGGTTATACCTAAAGGTAATGGTGATATGATTTTGTATATAGATGCTTCAAGATTGGAGTTAGAAGCAGTATTGTTGCAAAAAGGCAAAGTAATAGCTTGTGCATCTAGGCAGTAGCATCCCCATGAGGTTTCATATTTGAGACATGACTTGGAGTTAGTAGCTATTAACTTTGCATTGAAAATTTGGATATGCTACCTATTACTACCAAATATCCTTTCAACCACGTAAAAATATCATTGAAAAGAAGGAAAAAGAAAATAAGAGAGAGAAGCAATAGCATGACCTTGCGAATGAGTCGAAAGGATGCAATAGCCAAAGACTAGAAGTATCGAAACCTTTTGAAGGGGTCAAAGGGGTCGAAAGCACGCTTCCGCTTCAATAAACACCTTTTGAAACAGGTGTTTCCGCATGCGTGAAGACCTTTCGAAGGAATCAAAGAAACCCCTTTTGAAGATAATGCATAACAACTTTCACATGCACCCCAAACCTTTCGACTCAAAAGGTTCTGCCTTCACTCAAGTCACTCCGAAGCACATCCTAGTCGAAACAACCCTTTCCAAAGAAAATTCAAACCTTTTAAATCGGTCGAAGCCTTTTATATCCAGGGAAAGTTCCGCGTCAAGTCGCAAGCATATGTTTGGGAACTCCAAACAGCATCAAAACAATTAGTATTTCAACACCTTTGAAACCCTTGGAGGCAACCTATAGATAGATCAAAAGCTCCTACAGCAACATAGAGATGAAAGGCACAACCATCCCTTTCAACAAAGATGAAAGGATCCTAAAGACAATTCCGAAGCCATCGTTCGACCAGATTGAAAGCATTAGGTCGAAAGGTGCTGACCCGCATCTATAAATAAGACCCAAGGGGTCAAGTTTTAGGGATCCAAACTGATTCATTCTACACTTGTATTTTCTTAACTATATAAAGTTGTAAACCCTACTTTGTAAATCAAATTTAGGAAAATGGATCAATAAAGGCTTTGTTGAGATGCAAAAGGGAAGTCTTCAATATTATTAATTACTTAGTTGTTTCTAAAGCTGTTATTAAATCTTATTTTATTTTCCAGGTATCGACCACATCAAAGAATGCCTTTCGACTTGGTCAAAACCCTTGCATTCTCAAGTAATTCCATTTATCAACTCCAATCCACAAATCATTGGACTTCCACCTCCAAGTGGGTCGACACCTAAACCCAGGCTAGTTTCACCTTTAATACCCAATCCAAACCTAAGGCAGTTAAGACTCCTATTTTTGACAAGGCCGAAACCATTCGAAACCGATCATAACACTAAATATTAGAGCCATCCATTAGGCTTTCGTGACTACTTCAAAAGGACTGTATCGAAGGAGTTGTCAAGCAACTCCATCCAGTTTGAAAGATCAAAAAGAAAGGAATTTGAATGTTTCGACTGGGTTGAAAAGTTAATAACGGAAAGTTATCATAACAAGAACCTAATCGAAAGGAAGAACTGAAAGGATTATCCACATCTTACCTTCTTTCACTTAACCAAAATAGAACAAGAAGGACTAGCCTTTTCCTAAAAATAGCTTTAGGGTGTTGACAATTTTTCTTGTAAACATTTTGCTGTTAGAAGGAGGGCTAGAACCTCCGACTCTAGTGAACATCCGACACATCCCTAACCAAATCCTATTTCAAGCTTATCTACTTCTGGTTTAACTTCATCCTAGCTGGCAAAGTTAAAAGATATGAGCAGGGATCTTCTGAACCACACTTAATAGGATTATCCCTAGAAGCAGCTAATGATAAGAATCTCCAGGAAGAATAACTATTAAGAATGAAGGCTTTAAGAATCATAAGGAAAAAGAAAGTAGAAGCCTATGATCCATTTAAATGAAGCTTAAACGCTTTTCATGTTTGTCCCACCCCAATCTTTGCTTTTGGGGAAAAGAAAAAGGAAAATGACAATTTATTTGACCAAATGAGAAAAACAATTCAATGCTATACTAAGGCACATTCTTTGAAGAAGGAATAAGGGCAGATTACAATGCCTTTTCACACAAATGGGGTCAAGTCACAAGTGGGACAATATCAACACCGAAACCCCAAAGAGTTTTAAAGATAAAACTAAATATCAAAGGAGAAACTCTAGAGCTAAGTAATAAAAGATTTAGAAGCCATCCTCAAGAAACAAGTTTCAAGTCAAGACTTCCTAAAGAGTGTAATCTAACAACATCCATAGAGAATTGCTGCTTGCTAAAAAAGGATGAGCTCAACTATTGGCCGTCATAAAAAAGGAAATCAACCTATGAAAGGAATCTGGGAAGATCCTATTGCCATTATCATATGATGAACGGTCATAAAACTAATCATTACAGAGCCCTATAAGGGATGATAATTAAATTTTACCGTCAGGGCTAAGTCAATGAGTTTGTAAAGAAATACCAAATGAGATCGATAAAGAGCTACATTTCTTTAAAGAGAATCTACATGGTTGGGAGTGAAATGCTCCTTTTATTTGGACACTACCATAAACGGTCAAAGCCTTTGACTGCCAGAGATGGCCAGGGCATAGCACCTCCCGGACGGAGGAGTGTAAGCCTTTAATCGCGCCATGCTATAGCTAGGTTAAAGCATCAACAAACCCTTGGTTGGGCCTTTGATCAGGCCAAGGCACCTCTTAGAGTGAGGAGTGAAAGCCTTTATCCGCATCACGCTATGGCCATGTTAAAGCGTCGACAATCCCCTGTCCACGCCACGCTATGGCCAAGGGAGGGCACCCCCTGGAGGGAGGAGTGTAAGCCTTTATCCGTGCCATGCTATGGCCAGTTTAAAGCATCGACGTGCCCTTGGCTGTGCCTCTGGTCAGGTCAAGGTACCTCCTTGGGGGAGGTTGGGTAAATCCTTGGTTCTAGCCTCTAAGAATGAGCTAACCAAGAGCAATAGACAATAACGGACTAAGACGTCCAAGCCCAAGAAATGACACAACTTCAAAGGACTAAGATTTCGAAGCCCAAGAAGAGGCTCGTCAAATGGCGTACCAAGATGTCCAAGCCTGAGCAGTAGCATATCAAATAGAGGACTAGGATGTCCAAGCTCGAGAAACAGCCAATTAAACCACAACTTCATATGAGGCCTAAGAGGTTTGTACATGTTGGAGAAGACAACTTCTAAGAGTAGAACAGAACTCCACTTATTAATACCTGAACTGGGTTTCGGGTCTCTTATTTTTGAACTTCATCAATTAATACCCGAATCTAAGTTTCGAGACTATTACTTGATTTCACTTATTAATGCCCTAATCTAGGTCCAAGATTTCTATTATCGATTCATAATTATCCACTATTAATGCCTAAATTCGAACCAAAGACTTATATCAAGAAAATCACTATTGTGAAACCTGGTTATCATCTATAAATACTTGAATCTGAATTTCAAAACATCACCTACTAATATCCGAATTTGGGTCTCGGGCTTTTAACTTTCAGATTTCATTCATTAATGCCCAAATATGGGACATTGGATATCTGCTACAGATTTTTAGATAACGACTTTTGGATTTCTATTACTTAATCATATTTAACTCACTATCAACTATCTCCATAGGATGGTTTCTCTAAAGACATTTATACCTCCAGTTAAGGATAAGATTTCCTACCAATACATTTCAGATATTCCAGCAATATGGGTTAAATTTAAAGTCTTCATTGTTCCTTATTATGGCCATAGATGGGTTTCAAACATTTAACCGAATATAACTGCTTTTCATTTATTGCCATATGATTAAAATGATCATTTGTTAATATTTGCGAATGATACACATAAACTTATACATCAATTTAAAGCTAACAATCAGACATATTGTTTGCTTTATAATTTTAAGGGAAATCAGAACAGTAAAGAAGAATGAAAGATCCAACAAATATAGAAATTATGGTATGAGCTATCAAACAAGCGTTTTATAAATAACATTACAAGAAAGGATCACAAACTAGGTGATATTTAAAAAATTTATATGATTTGTATAACTTATGAAATTATTTAAAAGTGTGTAGAACAATTATTTACATTTCATAAATATGAATCTTTCATAAATCTTGGGTAGCCTTGTTTAGGTTCTAAACGATTGAAGGATCTATAATGTGACAGATAGCAATATAAAGGACTTCTATAAGTTTCTTCTCTTTTTTCCTTATCCTGTCCGCATCATCTATCGCATTGATATTAGTTTTCAAAGCGCGGTTGAAAGCACTATTTGTACCTCTAAGGGTCTTATTTTCCCTTTTCAAATTCAACAACGCGCTTCAAAAGGAGATAGTTATCATGCTCGAGCTTTTGAATTCTGGTAGCATATTCGTTTATGTGCTATTAGTATTTAACTTTCTATTGTTCATCAAAATATTTCCGTATTCCTGGGGTGGATTTGTTGTAGAGAAATTTTTTGAGCAGCAAGGGAGATAGATCTTGTAGATTTAGCAGCAAATAGAGTTGCATGAGGAATTGGTAAATCAATACTTGAGATATTATCCCTTGTAATAAATGCCAACGGCTTGCACTGAGCTTGACTATCCTTCAATTTCATCTCCAAATCACTTATTTGTTGGAAAGTTCTGACATTTTGTGATTGAAGTCAATTGAAGGATTCGATTTGACTTGACGCTTCAGAGCGGAGATCATTTCATTCTTACTATTAACATATGCTTCCAAACAAGCAATTTGATTCTTAAGATTTCTGACAATAGTTTTCTAAAGTAAGAATCTTTTGTTCCATCTTAAAGCTTTGGCATTGCCGTGAAAACGAGCGAGTAAAGTATCTTCGAGAAGTTTACTCTTTTAAAGTTCCTCTAACAGCTTATCCTTAAGATTAAGAAAGTGAGATGCTAAGCCTAATGAGAGTGACACTGCGGATAACTGTAATTCCTATTTAAATAAGAAGGAAAAATAATCAAGTCAAAACCAGAATGATCAAACTCTTTATTGCTGTAATAAAAGATTACAACTCAAGTAACAGTGAGACTAAAAGATTCAATAAACATTTGTTCTATATCTAAAGATGAGAAACAGCATCCCTAACTTTATTCAATGAATAGGCATAAAGAATAACTGTAGATTCAAAAGGGACGTTGAGTCCTTTTGCAGTATTCACCGGGGGATATTTGCTAAAGTCCCATTCCTCGACTGGAGGACTATCATGACCATAAATTAGTTTAGTATGGTAGGTCCGGATCTCCTTTAGTAGCTTTTCTTTTGCATCACCAAGGAAATTGAAACGGAGATGAGGACGTTCCATGTAAATTTTTTGTAAATATCTAAGAAAACAATATGTTAACAATTTTTAAGATTTTAAAATTGATGCATTTTCAAGGTAGAATCTTCTCAATTTGACATATTGACTTAAGTAATCTTTAGAAATAAGATTACATGAGGAACATTCTCTCTGTGATAACATAATAAAATACAGCTAAATATAAAAAGAAGACTAAAACAAGTATTTACAAGTTAATGTTATTACATACTCACAATCATTTATCCGGTTCACACAAAATTGACTTAGTAAATAATTCTGAAACAAATTTGTCCTTATAAAACTTGATTTTTTTGGAGGAAGCTGTTAGAGAATAGGTTTGATTCAAGGTAAGTTTCAACATGCTCCAAGAAGTGGGCCATATCCGAATTAATCCAAGTATTTTTTTGTGAAAATGCCTAAGTAAACCCCCACTAAAATCACAGAAGTATGAGAAATCAATGATTGGGTGTCTACAACAGGCTTTGTAAAAGTAATTAACTAAAATATCCCTCTCCTCAATCAACATCTAGAAGAGGGTAATTAATTCCCTGTTTTCCTTTAAAAGAGCGTCATATCGAAGGGGCGCTCTCCTCAACTGTGGGGCAGCTTCCTGATGTTTAAAAGAAGTTAACACAGCTGCACTTCTATTGAGTCTATAATATTTATCAGGAAGAATGTTATGCTCCTTCAATTGTTTTTCTAATTCCCAATATAAACTATTTTTCTCTGCTTATTTTCTTTCAAGCTTGGTTTTATAGTGGTGGACAAACTTTTTCCTTATCTAATTAAAAGATTTACACCATTATTATTATCTTCGAAGCAAAAGATGTTTAAATAGAGAATCCCAAACCAGAGATACCGGGAATGATGCTCGAGAAGCCTGCTCCTTTTCTTTTGACACTTTAACATCAATAGAAGCAGGCTCCTCTTAAGGGTCAGAAGGTGCATGAGATTTAGGCGGATATGCTTCATGAGGGACGAATCTTTTTCACAAGACTTTGTATTATCATCCCCATCTTTCTCAGAAGCTTCAGTGCGGCCACTCCCAATGCCATCTGATCCTTATCCGTCGTTGATGTTATCATCCTCATCATCATTATCATCATCATCATCATCACCCCTCCTCTTTGCTGGCCTCATCTTTGTCATCTTTTTCTTCGGAGTCAGACTTGACTTCGAAGGAATAAACTTCAAAGGGAAAAAGTTAGGAAGCATCGATTTCCTCCCTCTCAGCAACTTCAAGCCCCCGCTCCATCTTTTTGATTTCTATCCATTAACCTTTCAACAAGAGCAGGGTCGAACGAGGCGAAGCTCAAATCTAGGCATGTATCGACATTATCAGCATAGGCGAGCATTAAGGCATCTTCAAAGTAATTCATAATAATGTCTTTAAGAGACAAATTGAGGATTTGCAATCGCTTCTTTGCATCCGAAATGAAGTCGATAGCTAGTTTTAAGGACGCCTTGTTCTTTTTCAGCTTTGGACAGGATTGTTTAGCCGCCATCCATCCTTTTTCCTCTTTAGACTCTTTCAAAGTCATTGACGAAGCTAAGTTCTCGTCGGCTAGAAGTTGGCGAGCCTTCCTCTCCTCCAAGGTAATAGATACTGACTGTGCGAGAGTAGCTCTCGATCGCTCCAATTCAGCTGCAGTCTTGCTCTTCTCTGCAGATAAGGAGGAAATTTGGTTATTCAAAGCAGCAGTTTCCTCTCGAAATTTAGATGTTTCTGCAAAAGATTTGGACACATTCCGTGCAGCAAGAACCAGCTTTTGGAAATCTAAAAGAAAAGTTCAACGTAAGTTTAAAGCTTAAAGAAAAATAGATATAATAATGTTAAATATCGTAACACACACAAGGAGTTGTTGTTCAAGAAGGGATCGATGGTGTTCTTCCAGATCAGAAACAAAGGATGGCGGTTGAATTGAAGTGAACGATGGAAAATTTAAGATAGAATGGATCATTTTCTTGAAATCACTCGAAATTATGGAAGATGATGGTTCTAGATGATTTAGCACTTAAGTAGGGGTTGAAGTCCTCAACGCCTTTTGCATCTGTATGATTATGCTTGGAGAGCTGGAGACAACGATGCAAGAAAGAGGACTAACTTTGGTAGGAGTTTCCTTAGGTAAGACATGAGGAGCTTCGATGGTTGGACTCTTTAGATATTCCCCAACAATAATAGACTCCTCTTCTTGCAGTATCGGAGAATCTGAAACTTCAACCACTTTAACTCTATTGAGGGGTGGTTACACCATATACGTTTTAATTAGTTACCTTTAGCAGTCATCTTAGACCTAGCAATGGCCTGGAAAATGGATAGCACATCAGAAGTTGAGAAGAGAGGAGTAGGACTGCTGATAGGTTTTTCCACCGAAGGAGCAACTGAAGAGAATTCAAACAGATTATAAGTCAACAGAATAATTTGAAAAACAACATAGTAAAAGAAAACAAGTGCAGCGTTTGTAACTTACCAAAGTGGTCAGCACAGATAGGAGACATAGGGGAAAATTTTGTAGGATCCCTAGAGAAATAAGCGTTTGCTTATGGATGTATCTTGAATCAAAGGAGGTTGGCCAAGTATCCTTTGACAGGTCGGTAGGAGAGAGTGCTTTCAAAATTTGTTGGATTCAGCAGGATCAATCGGTTCCCAATCTTGCTTTAAGCTACAACTAGATACTCCATGTTCTCTTATCTGCCTCACTTAGTTCTATAGCAGAAGCACCTGACACAAGCATTGATCAACAAAGAAAAGTAACTAGATAGAGGGAAAATAACAAAATCTGAGCTTGCATGGAGTAGAGTAAGTCCCGTTAATGTTTGGGAAGCATCTAATGAAGGAGATCTGCCTCTCCCAATCTCTAAACTAGTTTGCTCCCTCAAATATCAATTTCTTAGGAGGATTTGCCAGGAAAATTTGGTTTTTAAGGTTGTTGAGCTTAACCAACCAAAAGAGACGATTCAGTACTTCAGCATTCAAGGGGGGAATGTCGGACTCTAGTGCCAACAACTCCAAAGACAAGAGATAGGTGTACATGTTTGGGGATAGCTGAATCGGAGAGATTCATAGATAAGCTAGGAACCTCGAAAAAAAATTTGAAAATGGAAGAAACCCTCCGTGCCATATGTGTATAATAGTTTAAGCAAGAACCCTTAAGGAGGGCTGCTAATGGTGTCATTTTTAGTAAGTGGAATGGCTTCCACCCCGGTGATTCCAAAGTCATTATTGATTGCATCCACTTCATCTTGAGTGGATATCAAGAAGCGGTTAAAAGTAGCTTCAACTTTCTTTGGAGAGCTCATGATTCTGTCAAGTGAACACGTTTCAGTTAGACATTACAGTTAGTTGTGAAATTAACATTCTTTCAAGGATTATTAGAAGTTATTACAACAATTTGAACATCAAACAAAGCATAAAATTTCGTATTCTGGAAAGAGTTTTAAAGTTAAAAAATGAGACTTACTGAGCTTTCAATAGAGTCGAAGGGGAAATAGAAATTTACATTTAACAAACACCTTTCAACAATGTCGAAAGCCTAAGTATAAACATCTACAGAGCTTTCGACATGGTCGAATGGAAGGAAGGAAATATGTGTCCAACCAACCCTCTTCAACAGTGTCGGAAGCTCAATAAAAGCTTTATTAATAGAGTAGAATAGTCAAAACCTACATAAAAATTTAACCAAAGTATGCACTACCAATATTCAATAGACCAGATATCAAAACCCTTCGATGCTGTCAAAACCCATGACCTATGTTTTTCTAAGGGAATATAAATGCTAACGAAATCTTATATATACCAATTGAGTCAAAGGTTCTAAGTTAACGTCATATTGATAAAAAATAGTAAAAAAGACTTGGGACATTTCGACGATATAGGAGAAAAGTGACGATTAAGTTCTAGTTATTTATTAGAGGTTTTGACTCAATAGAAATAAGAGGCTTCGACAGAATCGGAAGGAGTTTATGGTTTCGAAAGATACCAGCAAATAAATTTCTATCAAAACAATAGGTTTCGACTAAGTTAAAACATTTAGTTTGATTTACGAATTATACAAAGTATGCTTTCTTTGAACTAATTTAAAAAATATATCTACCTCTAACTTAAAAAAATTTAAAGCAAGTTTGTATGAATAGGTGCGAAACCCATGGACAAAAATTTTGCTTTCGAAAATGAGAATTATAATGCAGTAACCAACATCTACGAAAGGTATTAGAGCTGAAAGCACCAAATTGCCTTCGAAGAGGTCAGTTTCCTATGAACTAAATAAACTTTCGACAAGGTCAATAAAATAAGGCGGTAGATTACCTTTCGACCCCATCGAAAGGGCTAAAAAATCAAAATAGTAAATTGCCGCTTCAGTCCCTTTCGAAGGGGAAGAAGGGTGAAATTCTAGCGCCAAATTTTTAGTTTGTACATCTCAAAATTTGTGGACAAAGTTAACCAAAGATTCCTTCTTCCCCAACATAGATTTCAACCCAGAATTGAAACATTAAACAAGTAGATTTAAACACGACTCACCTATTAAAATTTTTGAAATCCTTGAGATGGAAAAATTCAAATTTTATAAAGGCAACAATAACAATTGAACCTGAAATTGAAAATGATCAAAATGAGAATTAACAAGAAAACTAAATCAAATCGAACCATGTAATTGAATCAAAGAATGTTTTCAGTCATATTAAAACTCAAACAGTTTCCAGTAAATCAAAATAAAAATTTGAAATCCAAACTGTAAAAGTTTGAAAATTAAGATTTACTGTAAATAAAAGAAAGAGGAAAAAGATATGAGAAACGAGGACACATAAGCTTACTTAGATCTAAACTTTTGATCGAGGAAAATAAAGATTATCTGAAAACTTGAAGACTTTGATTTTCCTCGAAGTTTATCTCATTTGTAGGTAAATAAAAGAAGAGAAGAGGAAGACGTGATTTATAAGAAAAATCAGCAAAGACGGCAAGCCGTTCGATTAGATTTAAATGAACGGCCCGGATTCGCGTGGGAATACCAAATGGCGGGAAACATTCCAAGTTTCGAGATGATTGACTTAGAAAGTCAAGGGCATCCATTTGCAAGGGGAGGGGGGAAATGTTACTACCAAATATCCTTTCGACCATGTTGAAACCTTATTGAAGTCAAAGGAAAACAAGAGAGAGAAGTAGCAGTAAGACGATTCGAAGAAGTCGAAGGGAAGCAACAGCCAAAGACCATAAGTATCGAAACCTTTCGAGGGGGTCAAAAAGGCCGAAAGCTCACTTCCGCTTCAGTAAACATCTTTTGAAATAGGTGCTTTCGCATGCATGAAGACCTTTTGAAGGAATCAAAGCAACACCTTTTGAAGACCAAAGAATGAGGAGACTTCGAAGATGACAAGAACGTTTGGCTTCGGAAGAAGGGAAGAATGTATGTTTTGAAATGAGGATTTTTTCGAAAAGAAGTATGGACAAATGCCATCGTTCCAAGTATGCTATTTACCCAGGAGGTACTAAGATGAACCTAGACATGAAATGAAGCTTCAGTAAAGGTTGAGTTAATTTAGCGAAGAATGAAGGAAGCATAATCGAGATAACGAGCTACATCGATAGGAGGTAGGAAGACTTGAAGTTTGATCTGGGAGATCATGTATTTGTTAAAATTTTGCCAATGACATGCACTATAAGATTTGAAAATGATGGGAATTTAGTTCCAAGGTTTATGGCCCATTTTTGGTATAAAGAGAATTGGTAAAGCAACCTATGAGGTAGAATTATTGATTTTTTTGCTGGGGTCCATAACGTGTTTTATGTATCACATTTAGGAAGTGTATCAGGGACATAAGTGAAACCAAGAGCTATAGAGGACTTGATTATTGAGCCAAATCTTGCCTATGTTAGGAAAGTCATTCAAGGTAAGGAAGCCTCTAAATGAGGTAGTGAAGCTTGTACAGGTCCAATGTAGTGAGGACCAAGAGGATTGTACGTAGGAAACGTAAGGTAAAGTTTTAGGGGATGTATCCCAAGTTGTTTGTATAAGTTTAACATATATGT
Source organism: Allium cepa (assembly GCA_030765085.1). Taxonomy (NCBI): domain Eukaryota; kingdom Viridiplantae; phylum Streptophyta; class Magnoliopsida; order Asparagales; family Amaryllidaceae; genus Allium; species Allium cepa. Next base: position 505,744,412 of record CM060945.1, read on the forward strand.
TTGCTATGTTTTGTTACGAACCATATATACGTGTGTGCTATTATGTTTGATTTTGTCATATATTAGTACATGCACTTTGTTACACCATAATTTCTACAAAGTATAAATTACGAGCAATCGAGAGGTATGCTCTTGGCTTGTAATCATATGACCCATTGTTTGGTTTCTAACGAGGGCTTAAGCTTCGGACTTAGTATCTGGGAGCATGAGACAAAGTGTCGACCAGGACCAGGAACATTGTCCAGGTAAGACAAGAAGCCTAATTATGGGCAATAGTTGACAAAACTCAAAGCATTTTAGCACGTATCAACAATCAATGGCTTAGATAACCCAGGCCGAGACCAATAGTAAGGATAGACGGAATATATTTAAGAAACTATATATAAAAGCATCATGTCAGCAAACCGAGTCAAAACGCACTCAACTAGATGATGACAAGAATTCAAACTTAAGATGCACAGAGCTAGCCCGGTCATCAATCTAAAAGAAAACATCTACACTAATGGAAGGACTTTAAATTTTCTATAAACAGAGGACCATCTACTGCAATATAGGGTTTAAGAAACAAAATCCACGACGTCCCATTATCATTCAGTACTTCTTGCCCCTTTTAGAAAACTTTAGCTCAAAAGTGACCAATAGTGGTGGAACTTGTCACGAATGTACATGTAAATCAAAATAAAAAATAAAGTGTAGAGCAGAACTTTCAGAGTGGATCTAGGAATCTTGTTCCTAAACCACTATAAATCTTGTGTCTCTTTTTCCTTTAGGCATTTATTTCCTATATAGTTTCAGTATTTTTTCAATCACCTACTTCCTTTCGGAAGCTTTAGAGTGTTAGCTAGACGAAAAATCTGTCTAACATTTTTGGTGCTAGAAGGAGGCCCCCCAACCTTCGCTCTCTTCCAACCTAGAAATTTAATAATTGAAAATTCTCAATCAAGTATGAAGTCAAAAGCATCCTTTTTAAAGATCCCTTTCTCTCCTACGCAAGATAAAGGAACAAAAAAATTACCCATGATTGAAGGAAATCAAGTAAGCCAAGTAAACCAAGCTGTTGTTCAAGAAGGTGCTGCTCCAGCTCTTACTAAAGGTGAATTTCGACAGATAGTGCTGAAATTCATTTTCGACATGGTATAGCGGTTAGATTACTATCAGATCAAATTAAAAGAATTTTTTATGAATTAGAGAAGAAGGTTTTGGCTATACTTGAATAGGATAAGTATCATTTGACCTCCGGTCGAAATCACAGAAAATTGCCAATGTCCAATGAAACCTTAGAAGTTGCGTTCAAGATGACCAAGGAAGCAGCTAAGAAAGCCGAGACTTCAAGAGCGGCGAGTATAGGTCCTTATAAGAGACCTTTAACTCTAAGTCCTGAAATGGTAAACTTTGCAGGAAGGTGGTAAAATAGGCCAAAAACTTAAGGTGTTGAAGCTAAAACCTTAAGACTCGATGGGTATCGAGGAATGGAAGCTTTTATTAATAAAATTATCAGAGCAAGTACAAAAGCTGCAAGAGGATCGATCTAACATTGGTGCTAAGATAAAACTCTGAAAGTTCCAGCCCTTCTTCCGAGAAATTATGACAGCTTATATGCCTTCGAGATTTAGGATCCTGAAACTTTCTTATGACGGATCATCAGACCCTGAGGATCACATCGGTTTATACGAGATCCAAATGCAAGCTATCCAGGCTTCGAATAGATTAAATGCAGACTCTTGCCCGTAACTTTTAGTAGTAGACCTTCCTTGAAATGGTTCCAAATCTATCCATCGAATTCTATTAGCTCTTGGGAATAGCTGACTATGGAGTTTTTAACATAATTCTTTACCTAAAAAAATAACAAAACAAGACTAAGTCTGCTCGTCGACTTTAAACAAGGGAGTGGAGAATCTCTAAAGAAATATTGTTTTATTTAGTTAGTCGATGCAAGGGTGTGACGGACAAGACCAAGCTGATTGCTATCACCTCAAGGTTATGGAGGAATACCCCATTCAGGGATGATCCACTAAGGCTAAAATGCAAGTCGCCGAATGAGTTTTTTTTTTTGCGAGCTCGAAGAGAAATCCAAATTGAAGAATCTAATGTAGTTGTTAGAAATAACATAGAATGGAATGACGACAATAAGAATTTCACCCTGGCCAAAAAATTTAAAAGGAATTTTAGGTGGAAGAAACCCATCCCTTGACTCATTCTTATGCTCAAATCTGCACCATGACTCAAGACCGAATCATGTACCCTCCAAGAAGAATGAAAGAGCCGTAAGTTAACCAAGGAGGAAAGTATAGCAGCTACCATCAGTAGAATGGTCAAAACACTAAAGAGCTCCCATTTTTGAAGTCTTTCATTAATAGGCTAGTCAAAGAAGGAAAGCCAAACGAGTTCCTAAAATATAATAATGCCCTAGGTGTCGTTGCTCCAGTAGGAAACGAAAACGTACAGCCTCAGGCATTGGTCTCAAGGTATTTACCAGCCCCTTAGAATTTTGTTGAATTAGGCAAGTAATGGCAGTTGGTAGAAATACATTACTGAAACCAAAAATAGAAGCGCCTCAGTGTATGAGGTGAAAATGTTTGAGAAGAAGCAAAAGGTTGGGTTGGAAATTATAATTGGAAATCATGATAAGTGGGGTGTCTGTCACCTCCACAATGACCCACTTGTAATTATGCCTCATATTTGACTTTTAGAGGGTGCAAAGATATGTAGATACTGTAGCCACTGTTAACATAATCTTCAAGCATGCTTTCAATAAGATGGGGTTACCTGAAAGCATGCTCAAGTCCATCCAAACTCCCATATATGGGTTCAATGATGTTGGAGCCATTCCTCCCGAAGAATGCAATCTAATGGTCAAAGTTGGAAGTGACCCTCGCTGTAAGATCTTTACAACCACTTTTATCATTATGGACATTGCCTTAGTGTAAACACCTTCTTTGGAAGGCCAGCTCTTGATGCTATAAATGTGTACGTGTCTACTAAGCATTTACTTTTGAAATCTCCCACTGAGAAGGGTGAAGGACTTGTAAAGGGAGATTGGTGGACCTTAAGATAACTATATTATGCAAGCCTAAACATGATCGATAAAGGGAAAACTTCTTCGAACAATGTCAATGTTCACCAACTCACTCCTCTCAAAGTTAAGGAACATTTAATACCATGTGTTTTAATTCTATGAGAAGTCATAAGAAGTCCTTAAGAATTCCCTTAAGGCAAGAAGATTCCGCTGTCGGAGAACTAATTTATATATCAAGTTATAAAAAGAAAATAACGAGATAGAATGGGTGCGGAGTAGTAAGTCTTCTTGGAGAAAGAGAAAGGTTGTTCATAGTGTATAAGAAGTTTCGAGGGAAGAAGAAATCGAGCTCGATCTTGATCCAAGTAAGAGACCGAGATGGTTTCGGCAACAGAGACTCTAGAAGAAATATGCCTTAGTGAAAATGACAAGTCTAAGATGATCAAGGCAGGATCTTATTTCAACCCTTCTGTCCAAGAAGAGATAATTTCCTGTCTCAGGCATAACAAAATGTATTTGTCTGGACTCATGATGACATAGTATCAAATGAAGCTAAACCCTCAGAAATGTAACTACGATATACAATCCGAGAAATTCCTAGGTTTTATAGTAAGTACTAGTGAGATAGATATAAACCTGGATCAAATATAAGCTATAACCGACTTGAAAGTTCCGACTAATGAAAAGGGGTTAATGAGCTTGAATGGAAAGATTACCATTTTGAAAGGTTCATAAGTCGATCAGCTGATAACTGTATTCTCTTCTTCAACCTCTTAAAGAAGCATGTTACTTTCAAATGACGGACAAATGCCAATAAGCACTCAAAGATCTGCAATAATATCTAAGTTCTCCCCCGGTATTATCTAAATTGGTAGATGAGGAAACCCTATTCCTTTATTTGGATGCCTCAGACCAGGCCATAAATTCAGCCTTAGTAAGAGATTGGGATACATAAACCTGTATATTATGTAAGTAAAAAGCTAGTTCTAGTCGAGAAATAGTACCTGTAATTGAAAAGCTTGCCTATAGCTTGATGTTTACAGCAAGAAAGCTTCGGCCATATTTCCAAGGCCCATCCTATTAAAGTTCTTATGGATCAACCTTTTTGACAAGTTTTTGTAAACCATAGATTACGGGAAGGTAATCAAGTAGGCTATAAAGCTCAGCCAGTGTGAGATATCATATGAGCCAAGGACAATAATTAATGGCTAAATACTGGCTGACTTCATCACTGATTGAACTAGTTTCCAAACAAAGGTTAAAAAAGAAGACAGCGGGAACAAAAAATTCTCTTGGCAACTTTATGTTGATGGAGCCTTAAATGATCAAGGGGCAGGTGCTAGCTATATACTAGTAACCCGGACAACCATCAAATTTACTGTGTAATCAATCTTGCCTTCTCAGAAACCAATAATGCAGCCGAGTATGAGTCCCTAATCGCTGAATTAAGAACGGTATTTCTATAAAGGTCTCGGAGATCCAGATATACAGTGTTAACCCAAAAAATGGATCAACGCCTTGGTTTGAGTTCGAAAGCACTATCCCTATTCTTATAGAGCAAACGTATAGAAAAGAACAGTAAAAGAAAGGAGACAAGAAGATTTTTATAGTGGTTCGGCTATTAAAGAAACCTACGTCCACTTTATAGTTTTATTATGACTGATTGTTGTTACACGTAGTGATTGACTACCAGGCTTTTGATTATCCTTAGCTAGATTGAATCCCCAGGGTTGGAATCCACTAGAAAATCACAGTGATTCCCTTCAGAAATTATTGTGAGGGAGATGAAGAGTGAAGAAAGTTTCCAGCAGAGCTTCAAAAAAAAGTCAAGAGAAGATGTCGTTTATGTTGTAGGTAGGATGGTATTTATAGAGATTGGAGAGCTTCTGGGCCAGGCCTGTTTACTGACTATTTGTATATGGACATAGGAAGAGCTAGAGGAGCTAAGCTCGCGAACCGAGCCAAAACCATGGATCGCTAGTGACCCATGGTCTATGGATCGCTAGCGATCCATGGATTTAGCTTACCTGCGAGCTAATTACTTAGCTCCCATCTCCATTGCTTTGTCTAGTTAGCTCATTGAGAATCCATGGTCTAGTATGGATCGCTGGTGTTCCATGGTGTATGGATCGCTAGAGATCGATACACTTGGAACATTTTCCACTTTTCCAATCATACTCCTTTTCTTCTACATGCCATAGCGACCTAATGATCCCAGGATGAAGTATGGATCGCTGGCGATCCATGATGCATGGATCGCTAGTGGTCCATAGACTTAGTGTATTTCTAGACTTTGATGTGTAGGATGCTTTCGTTGCTTTGTGTTGATGTTGTTCATTTAGTCTCATTGCACGTTGCTCAGTTTTGATGATGATCTACTAGCTGGTTGCATTTAGATGCTGATTGGATTAAACGGACGTTGGTTTCTTGGTTTAGCCAAATTTAGTCGTTGCTTTAGTATATGACTTGGCTCTCGTTAACTTGCTGCTTTTAGCCCCTTTTGTTTGAGTTCTGTGCTATTCTGATGTCATGAAGTTATTCCGTCTTCTGTTGGATACTATTAGGTTAAAAACCCGGGTAACATTTTCCTCGCAGAGCACGTCTTTGTTGGAAAAACAAGGCATGCTCTTGAAGTTATCAATTGTAGCATTTGCTTCTCGAATTCCAAGCGATCGTTTTAGAATTTTGCGGATACGTCGTAGGTTGCATTGCTGATTACTTGGTTTTGGTCTCGACCAGTACTGCTTGTCATACCAAATCAAAATTTTCTCCTTAGCATCCCAGTATACTTCGAAATAATGGGTAGATGCCGCAACGCAAGTTTGAGAAAAAATTGCTTTTATCCACATGGGTTGCTAGCGATCTATGGACGATGGATCGCTAGCAACCTGATTATTTCAGGATAAGATTTTTCCTTCAAAAGTATGGGTCGCTAGTGATCCATAAATGATGGATCGCTAGCAACTGAGTACTTAGAGGAATTTTTGTCTTCTTTGTTACCATTTGCCTATAAAAGGTATTCGAGCTGACCTGTTCACCTATTCAAGCGGAGCCAGTTCATTTCCTTTACATGACTCAAGTCATTGCGCGATCCAAACCCTAGGTGATTCGATCCTTCTTAGTGCTTCAATCCATTCATTTCCAATGATCTAGCATCGTCGTCCACCATGATTCCTTCAAGCAATGTGTCGTGATCTTTCTTGGTGATTCTCAAACCATCTCTCTTCGAAACCCTAATTCGCCATTACCTTAGATCATCGCCAATCCATCCACTTAGCTTGTCACCAACCTAATTACTACTCACTGATTCCAGGTCTTCGACTACTCCTGTGTTTTAAAGTTCAATCTGAGAAGGGTTTACTAATCTTTGTGTCCATTTAACGACTTGACGACGAATTTGCATTTGAGATGTTGGTCGTGAGAATTTTGAATTAATTGTGGCTTAATGGAGGAAGATAGTAAATCAAGTCTTGAATTTCTCTCAAAATGATATTTAAGCCTTGTGCCAGTGCTGGACATGTTTTTCTATCTTCATCCATTAAGCCAAAATTGACTTGTGCCAAGTTCCATAGCTGATACTGCACGATGCGGAATTATCCTAGCTCTTGCGAAGGATTTAGGCTTGTCTTGCATGCTTTTTGCATACATGTCCATGTAACGAGAAGAATTTTCCATGTCGCTTCAGACAATGGATCCGTTGTCGATCGCTGATCGATAACGGGTAAGTGCAGAGGAAGTAATAATAAATGGAAATGATAAGGGAAATCCTTTTACTTTCCCACTATGAGCGAACTATCTACACGGTATAGAGCATTTGTAGTGTTTCGTACACTGAGGTCACCCTACAGAAAGTACACTACACTTGTCCCAGTACATACTTGAACTCCATTGTTTTGGCACGAATCAATGTCTCTTTGGAATTCAAGTGTTGTAGGGGAAATTATTAATTCAGAATAGAATCAATGACCATTTTGAATGTGAGTTCCATTGTTTTAGAATGAAGCATCAACCTTCGTGTCCTAAATCGAGTATAGGGATTCCTGTACTTTCGATGGTCGAGTTGTCATCCATAGCTCTTTCTCCTTCCACTTCAACGGTAGAATACGGCCAACTGGTCCAGGTAGGTCCAGTCTCGGACTGAACGTCTCCTAATTTTAGAGTTCTACTCAAGTCGCCAAAGAGAGCTTCTTCGATGGTTTCTACTAAAGTTCTACACAATATCTACGTGCAACATGGTATACTAAAGGAGGACATATGTCTACCGGAGAAGGACGAGTTTGCTTACATGCCTCCTCTAGGATATACCGCTTGCCATCGATATATGTGTCTGAATGGAGTCGTGCCTCCGTTTAACAACTTTCTACGTGAAACTATTTTAAACCTAGTCATTGCCCCATTCCAGATTCATCCCAATGGTTATGCCATATTGACTTGCTTGCACGTTCTTTTCATGCGAACGTCCAACCGTGCTCCAAGCTTTGACGAGTTGCGGTACTTTTTGATTTTAAGAGGAGAGATGAATATCCATCCTTGATCGTGAATGAAGCTCAAAGGAACGTCAAAATCATTTTGCGTCTATAGGGCAACTTGTTCCAGTTAAAAACGTAGAGTTTCTTTGTTAGATGCCCCGAGGGTTTTAACCGTCTTTGGACAACAAGGGTAAGTTCCTTTTCATACTTATCGTGTTTTGATGCGATGCTATGGAGTTTCTAACAAGCCGTATACTTCTTGTAGGTATCCCAAGGACAAATAGGGACGTGTCTCTTGATGAATTTTTTCTAAACCTAAAGGCTATTGATGCTAAAGAATGGTTTGTCAAAGTTTTGCTGACTGGTGAAAACTTGCTTTTCATATGGAAAAATGCATCTGACGAGATCCTCTATTCAAGTTAAGGTCCCCTCCCCTGCTCGGTTTAGGGACCGCACACGATCTACTACTTCTTCTGGTAGTTCCGAAGAAGGCGCTTCTCAAGAGAGAGAGGGCTTGTCCAGAGAATCGGCCAAAGAGGCCCATGAAGGAAGAGATTTTACCGTGACCGAAGTTAGCTGCTAGTCAGAATGCCTCCGATCTTAGAAGAAGGAGAAGAGGAGTTCCAATAGAGGGAAGGAAAGGCCGCAATGGGCTTAGAGAAAGAGGAGGGGGAACTTGAGAGTAGTAGCGTGAGTCCACTTCTAGCGATGACTTCTACGTAGAATCCAATGACGGGATTCAGAATTGCGTGGTGAGACTCCAGGAATGAGTCCCATCCTTCCAGCTTTCATCCTTTAGATACGAGCGATAAAGTCAATGACCCAAAAATTAAAAAACATTAGGACTCTCCAAGGAAAGATGCTAGCGTGGAGTTTGGAGATTTGAGTGATGTCTACATCGATTTCGAAGTGCTTACAAGAAAGAATTTCAAATTTAATGAGGTTCCACCTCGTTCAAGCGGCATTGCACCTGAAGTTAGCCCGATTCCGCCTATGACGATCATGCGATCCAGTTCGCGACGACACCTTAGGACTTCCCCTGAAACTCATTACACATGTCACTAGGATTACACTTGATTTCACACATCCTACTTATTTTATCTCCTGTTACTAAGATTTTTTATTTCTTCTTCATGTCAGGTATGACGAGAGGGCGTGGCCTCTACGATGACTTTGAAGAATTTAGCAACTACCAACGCTAGTCTAAGCGTCCTTCCGACCGTTAATAGTCCCGAGAAACGGAGGAAAAGTACAGGAGAAGAAAGGATCTGGAGGCCAAGACCCATCGATAGGATGAAAGAGAGCGGGGCCGATCATACAAAGGTGGGTATGAGAAGAGGAGGTCTTTTTATGAGAGGGAGGAGCCTTCAAAGAGATCAAAGTTCAACCACCATTCGCATTCATCGGAACGTCGGGCTTCTGCACCAAAGCACTCCTCAGCGAATCAAGAAGTCCCCATTATTTCTGCCCCAGTTCCGCCTTCAACTTGCATCCTACCATCTTCCGTTGTGCTTGCCCCGGCGCTTCGTGTCCCCATCGGAGACCTGCCTATATTCTTCCATTGGGTCCCCCAAGCTTGAGGCAGCACTCCCTGGGTGGTTTCTGAGAAGAGTTAAGTTTGATCGTGATTTCCGCCCACTCCGCAGATATTCTCACATGCCATATATTTAGGATCAAAACAATTTAGACCAGGCCAAAAGGTGGGAAAAATTATGTAAACAGCTGGTAGATACCAATTGCAATAGCTAACTGGAATCCTTTCTTTTGAGTTAGAAAAGGTTGATTTTGAAAGAGCGTTGTAAGAATGCGATGCCAAAACTTAAACCGTTGAAGGAGGAGAAAGAAGCGGCACTACAAGAGAGCAAGAGGACACCGACTTGCTATAATAAGTGAAAGAGGTTTACGCCAGAATTGAGATCATCTATAAGGACGAGATAAAAAAAAAGCTCATGTCGAGGAGGCAAAGTTAAAAGAAGAAGTGGCTACTTGTAGCGCATTAATCGAAGCCCAGAAAGAAAAATATCTCTGACCATGACCTTATCGTTGAGGGGCTTAACAAGACTATCTTTGATCAGGCTACGGTGATTACCCGATTACAAGACCAAGTTGCGTAGCTTAGTAGTGATAAGTCTCGCGTTAAGGTTGAAAAGGCCGTCGTTACAATGGATTATCTGGTGGTTCAAAGCGCTTTTAAGAGGAAGATGGAAAAAATGGACGAGACCATCCTTAACTTCTACGTTAACTCCCTGTTGCACCAGGGGAGTCTCACCTACTTGGGCACGAAATTCCCGCACACTCTTGCTGTGGTATAGGAAGATATCTTATCCCGCTTTTCTGATAGCGATGACATTTACACCGAGCAAGAGTTGGCGGACGCTTACCTTAATGAAGGATCAAAGAAGGCATTACTTGTGGGTCAGGAAGTTCTACGAATCGAAAGAGAGAAAGAAGTCGCCGATGCTGCCATGATAGCTGCCGCCGAAGTGCTTACTAAGTCATTTATTTCTAGTGCTGGCGAACCATCAGAGCAGCCCCATAACTCACCGGCAAGTTAAGGGCTTAAGAATTTTCCTTAGGTAGTGGAACCGCCAAAAGAAGGCAAAGGCAGTGAGTATGAAGTCGACATTCTTAACCATTCCTCCAGTGCAGGCAATGTTCTTATTTCTCCGAGTTCGGGAGCTTCCATCTTATGCCTTAGGAGCAGGAAGAATTTAATGCTTTCGTTTTTGATCTTATAGGTCCTTCTACCCTTCCTGTTGATGTGCCAGCTTCCTTGATGCCCGGACCTGCTGCTATTTCCATAGCCTCCATACTCATTTTTGTTGTTGTTCCAGTTTCCATATCCATGTCTAGCTCGTAGCCAAGGCCGAAGTTCGAAAAGATAGCCGTGCTTCACGATTTGGATGACCCTTCTGTATCTTTGGAAGGTGGCGTAATAGCGACGGAAGTTAAGGAGTAGGAAGTTCAAATGGAGCAGCCTCGTAATACTCAACATGAATGGGTCGTTGTTAAGAAGGAGAAGGTTGAAGTGATCAAAGACTCGAAGAGCTTTCGCAAATCACAGAAGCGCAAAGCAAAGGAAGAAATTTTTAAGAAGGTTGCGGAGCAAGAGGAGGACGTAACCACTATAGAGTTCGTTGACATTACTGGCAGCGACACCACTCCTGAGATGAGGCAAAAACTGTTAATAAAGAGTGGAAAGGGGAGCGGTGGAAGGAAGCGCTAAGGAGCTTATATGGAGACCAATCTTTTTTTGTTTCTTTTTGAGTCATTTTGTTCTAGTGCAGAGTCTGCACTTAGTGTTTTTGTTATGGAGTCTTTATTTTCCTTTTGTTGGCCGGTATTGTACGGGTACGGCGCCCATGTTTTGACCCTGTATATAGAAAATTATACGCACTACATTGATATTTTTACTATACCCTTATTTGTCTATTCATAGTCTCCTACGCACTTGTGCTTGGTTTTGTTCACACTTATCCAGTTTTGGTGATTACTATCGAAAATTTTATTTGGAGTAACAACTCTTCAGTTGGAGTAGTAGAACTTATGAACTTATCATTTTCAAGTATTTTTATTTAAGTGCACTTGTGAACTTATCATTTCCTAGCATTATTATTTATGTGTCCCTGTATTCCCCCCTCCAGTTCATAGCGGAGTTTACTACAAAAAATTGATAAAAGGTCAATAATTTAGGGTTTAAATAGTCTTCATGTTAACACTCGAAATCACAGCTTGAATTTTATTCGTTCATTAGTTTTGTCACTTGAGCATGTAGTTTGAGTTTTTGCTACATTTGGTAGGTATGCAATATATGCACGTTTGAGATGTGCACATCGCATAAGTTGACTGTGGGTAGGTGTGCATTGCCAATGCTTAATGTAATAATCTGTCATACTTCGGTTTGGTTGGAGTTGTCCCCCTTTTTTTGCCAGTTGAGGGGCTTGATTCTTGTTATTCTTGTATGGATAAATTCCCTCACATTGTCAAGGCAATTTCGAGACTTGAAAGTGTGCGCAACTTACGGGATGCGTGGATTTTAGGATTGTTATGTCCGTCAATTCAGACCAATTTTGGGTTTCCTCTGTGTTGCGTATTTTCAGGCAACGTGAAGATTTTATGCTTTAGGAGCATGATTTTATAGCTTCGGGAGTTAATGCACGGCTTATAAAATGCACGGCTTTTGGGAGTAATATGACCTGTCAATCTGGAATGGTTTCAGTGCTTGTCGATGCTGCCATCTTCGGGCAACGTGAGGATTTTATGTTTTAGGAGTCAATGTGTGACTTATGGAGTGCGCGGCTTTTCATGCTCTTCTGTGTTGCCTATCTTCGTGCAATGTGAGGAGTTTGTATTTTTAAATTTAGTGTGAGGCGTATGAAGTGCACGACTTTTTGTACTCCTCATTCTTTCCTATCGTCGGGCAATGTGAGGAGTTGATATTTTGAAATTTAGTGCGCGGGTTCTGAAATGTGCGGCTTTTCATACTCCACGATGTTGCCTATCTTCGTGCAACGTGAGGAGTTGGTATTTTAGCTTTCCCGATGTTGTTGGAGCTACACCAGGTTTTAGAAGGGAAAGATTAGTTTTTGTTGATCCAACGGTTTAAGTCGATTTGGTTCCGTCGAACCGGCAAGTAGTTATTACGAACACAATTTTATTGGTTCAATAAGAAAATCAAATTTTATTAAGGAAAGTAGGGTAGATTTTTCCTATTTACAGTCCCCCTAGCATTCCAGGATGGCTTTTTTGCTGAAAAGAAGAGAATACATGTGCTTTTCAAATAAAGTAATGGCGTAGTAATTCGCTGTTCCATGCCTTAGGAATTTGGATTTCGTCGATGGTTGTTAAATTGAAATTTTCGTCTCTTAGCTTTTGATTGATGGCGTACGGTCCTTTCCAATTTGGTCTGATGGTCCCCAGAACGGGGTAGACTTGCTTGAGCACATGATCTCCCACTTCGAAGGTTTGGTTGTGAACTTGAGTTGAAATATCATGTGACCCTTTTTGTACAGGCAGGGGTTCTTAACTTGGCTTCTTCCCTTCTTTCATCGATCATATTTAGCGATTTGAGTAGGAGCTACTCGTTTTACTTTTAATTAAAAAAATTCCTTCCATACGAGAGGACTTTTATTTCAATAGGAATCATCGCTTCTGAGCCATACGCCAGAGCGAAAGGGGTATGGTTGGTTGCTACCTTGTGGGTATTTATGTAAGCCCATATGCGAATGGAAGTTGATCAACCCAAATTCATTTTGTTGTGGTTAGTCGCTTCTTGATGGTTGACTTGATGATCTTGTTTAATACTTCCACCTGCTCGTTTGCTTGCGGATGCACCACAATGGAAAGCTCTTATAACTCGGGGATTTCAAATTGAGTTCCATTATCAGTAATGATTTTCTGTTGTATGCCAAACCTGCAAATAAGGTTTTTAGTAACAAAATTAATGACTTTCTTTGTAGTTATGGTGGCCAGCGGTTCCGCTTTGGCACATTTTATGAAATAATCTATGGCAACTATAGCGTGTTTAGCTCCTCCTTTTGGTATTGGTAGGACTCCAATCTATTCTATTCCCCATATTGCTAATGGCCAAGGGCTGACCATCTGCATTAACTCTATTGAAGGAGTTATTTTGATTTTGCTGAATCTTTGGCAGTGATCACATCTTCTGGTGTAGTCTATGGCATCGCGATTCATTATTGGCCAGAAGAATCCGTACCAAAGGACATTTTTTGTAAGGGTTTTCTTCCAAGTGTGGTCTCCGCATTTTCCCTCTTACACTTCCTTTAGGATTCGTCAGGATTTGTCATCGAATACACACCTAAGGAGTGGGGTCGAGGATCCCCTTTGAAAGAGTATTCCATCTTATATCACGAATCAGGGTGCTTTTTGGGGAAGCTTTTTTCATTGATTCTAGTCGATTGGAAGAGTCTTTGCAAGTAAATATTCCTTTATCAGTGTCATCCACGTGTCTGGTTCGACTGTGGCCTCGAGGATTTAGTCAACGTCCATTTCATCTATGCTTAGGTGGGTTAGAGCCTCAATTGGGACCAGCCACAATGAATGAGCTTCTACGGAACTCGGCAGTGAAGCCAAATAATCTGCCTTGGTGTTCTGCTCCCGTGGAATGTGATTTACGGTGTAGTGTTGAATGTTGCTTAGCAGTTCTTGCACTTTGTACAGGTATGGGGCAGGATTCTCCACACGAGCTTAGTATTCCCCTTTTACTTGACAAACGACCAGTTAGGAGTCGATGTATATGTGTATGGATTTTATCTTGAGCTCTTTTACAACTTTCAGTCCTGCAATCAGTGCTTCGTATTCTGCTTCGTTATTTGTAGCAGGGAATTCCAAGAGCAAATCATAGCTAATGGCTCGTCCTTCGAGGGTTTCAAGCACTACTCCAGCCCTCGAGCAGAATTTGTTAGATGCGCTATTGACAAAGACCTTCCATTGGGTGTCTACTTCCACCTTAACTTCTTCCTTGTCATCCTTAATAGTAAATTCAATGATGAAGTTTGCTAACGCTTGCCCGTTAATGGCTTTCCTTAGGTGGTATGTGAAATCATATTGGCTCAATTCTATATTCCACTTGAGAAGTCGTCTAGAGGTTTCTGGTCGGTATAACACTTGCTTCAAGGGCTGGTCAGTCAACACATTAATTGTATGAGCCCCTAAATATGGTCGTAACTTCCTAAACACGATCAAGAGGTAATACGCTAGTTTTTCTAGTTTCGAGTAGTTTTTCTCCTCTCTAGTGAACCTGCTAATGTAATACACAAGTTACTGGATTTTATCTTCTTCATGCACTAGAGCGGTGCTTAATGCATAGGGTGAGATAGGTAAGTAAATGAAAAGGTCTTCACCATCCACGAGCTTTGATAGGATTGGCGGAGCCTCCATGTACCACAACAGTTCTTCGAATGTTGGTTGATAAGCTTCATTCCACTTGAAGTTCTTTTTTCCTTTCTTTAGCGCATCGATGAATAGTATATACTTGTCGGTAGCTTTCGAGATAAATAGGCATAGTGCTGCAATTTTTCCATTTAAACTTTGCAGTTCCTTTTTATTCTTCAAAGCTTGGACTTTTGGTAGTGCCATTACTTGTTATAGATTTTCTTTGATGCCCCTTGTGCTTACGATGAATCGTAAGAATTTTCCAAAGGCAACTTCAAAGTGACACTTGAGTTGATTGAGTTTCATTCCGTACTTTCGGAGTATTTCGAACATTTCAGTGAGGTTATTCAGGTGGTTAACAGCTGCTCAAGATTTAACCAACATGCCGTTAACATAAACTTCCATCGTTTTCCCGATCTAACGCTTGGACATGGTATTTACCAACATTTAATAAGTTGCCTTGTGTTTTTCAAACCAAATGGCATTACTCTCTAGCGGTATAGGCCTAGGTCAGTGATGAAGCTGGTGTTTTATTGATTGGGTTCATGCATCAGGATTTGGTTATACCAGGAGTATGCATCCATGAATGGTGTCCTGCCATTCCATCCACAAGTTGATCTATTCTAGGGAGAGGGAAGCTGTATTTTGGGCAAGCTTTGTTTATGCCCGAGTAGTCGATACAGGTTCGCCACTTTCCATTGGACTTTTTGACTAAGACCGAATCAGATACTCACTCTGGATAAGTTGCATCCTGTATGAAATCATTGGCCATTAACTTGTCCATCCCTTCTCTTAGTGCCTTGGATTGTTCGGGAACTAGGCTGTGCCACTTTTGCTTTACTAGTGATTAGGGTCAATGTTGAGCATGTGACATTTGATTTTCGAAGATACCCCACATATACCAGAATGCGTCCATGCGAGCACATCCAAATTGGCGCGAAGAAATTTAGTAAGCTCCAAACGCATCTTGTTTCCAAGGTGTGGTCGTATTTTTAAGACTTTAGTAGGGTTAACCATGTCGACTATGAGAGACACCATCAATTCTACCGGCGCTGCCCATTCCTCCTCTGAGCTCTTCTTTCTAGGGTCCAAAGCCTTGTTGAACCAGCTATGGTCCCTAAGCCAAGGCGGCTTTCATGGATGTGAAGAGTTCTCCATAAGGCCTTCCCTTTTTCTTTTCTTTTGGATTCATGTAACTTTGTAATGTAGCATTCTATGGCAGCACACTGATCTCCCTTCACCAATTCGATTCCATTTGTAGTAGGGAACTTCATGGTTAGACACCATTGGGCCAGAGCTATTCTGAAATCTGTTAAATCGGATAGCCTTAAGAAGGCGTTATATGCTGACATTTCATCCACAATTACAAAAGTCTGAATGAAGGTGACACCTCGATCGCCCTCTCCAAATTCCATTGGCAAGTCAATTGTTCCCACAGGATGTTTGGGCTCCCCAGCGAATCCTTGGATCTTCATTTGGCATGAAGACATGCTTTTCATGCCAATTTTCATTTGGTCAAAAGTACGTTTGAAAAGAATATCAACAGAGCTACCACTATCCACCAACACTCGTCGAACAACAGCGAGACCGATTCCCACCGTTACCACTATTGGATCGAGGGTTGGAGCTTTGATCCCTTTGGTGTCCCAATTTTGGAACACTATGTCATCACTCAATACTTTCTATAGATTTGCTGGGGTTTCATCTTCTAGTATGAGACACGATTCCTTTGGAGCATGCTTCAATGAACTTGCATATTGCTCCATCTCCCCAACTTCTTTGCATGGGGTATGGTCCCTTACATATTGTTCCAATAATGAGTCTTTGGTCAGTTCATTTGGAGCCTACCTCACTAGTTTCGACTTGATTCCTTCGTTCTCTAGGGGGCTGAGCAGCCGTGGGTTAGTCAGGGTTCTATGACTTTCTCACATACTGTTGGAGATTGTTTTCCCAAATCGACCCTTCAATTAGATTCTTTAGATGGCGGCATTCGTTTGTGTTATGACCATGAGTCTTGTGGAAGTGGGAACATCTTGCCATCACCTCCTCAGATGCCCCCAACACTTCTATACGTCTGATGTATCTGGTTACATGCATAGTTGGATCTGATTTTCCATCATAAGCCCCCAGTGTTGGCAGTTTGAATTATGGAGGGTTACTTGCATTCCTGATTTCCAAAGTGAACGGACTTCGACTGACTTTCTCAAGCCTCTACTCGATAGTCCTCCTCTCATAACCTGTCTTATTTATCCAGCCAACCGCTCGTCTCCATCCGAGAGTAGTCCTCTGTCTGCATCTCTAACTTGCCCCCCATGTCCTAAGGGGTACACTGGGTAGTACTCTTCATGTTGGCCATTTACGTTCACATTGGTCCTTGCTCGCTGAGCTTCATTCACCACTCTCCCAATATCCAATCCTAGAGGTCTGCCCCTAGCCCGTTGATGATTTCTTTCAATCTCTCCAGTTTGGTTCTGTTTTTAACCTCCAGAAACTTCTACATCTCCGGTTCCTTGTTCTACATTGCTAGCAGCCGCAGTTGGTCCATTCCCTTGACTTTGTGCTCGTACTTGTCCCACCTATCGAAGTAGATTCTTTGTCATGTCCTACTGCCTTTTCAACATCATCTCCATCTCGTCCCTAGTGATTTAGGTTGAGGCCCGATTAGCTCCAGAGGAAGCCTCTTGACTTCCTTCATGCTGACTCCTTTCCGTCCTTTATCTCATTTTCGATCGCCTGGCTACAATCTCCAAAATACGGTTCCTAAGTCTTTAAATCAAAAATCCAAGCTCTAGAATTCTTGAGTGCTAGCGTTCTCAGTGAAAGCACCAAAATGTTAGTGCCAAAATTGGTCATTAACACCCAAATGCAGATGAGTGCACCAACCAACAATCACAGATCATAGATAGAAAGTATGTAGAGAGTAATAATGGAAGGAACGGTAAAAAGAAAGTAGTAAAAACAGAGGATTTATGGTGGTTCGACTGAATCCGGCCTACGTCCACTTCAGAAATTTCCTTTTTATTGATATCAAAATCAATTACAATTACAATCTAAAGTTTTTAGAACAACAATGGCAGAGCAGCCTTAGTATAGAAGATGAAGGGAGACAGAATGGAGATCCCCTTTTCTAAAGCCCTACATGCTGTATTTATAGGAAAAACCTGAGATACTAGGCTCCCTGAGTGGTCAGGCCCATCAAGACCTTTGCCAAACCTACACCCTTCATCGCGACCGACCCTAAGTTCTGTACATGCCGACCCAAAGCATTCTGGGTATTAGCCCGAAGAAAATCTAACCTCAACTCGAAGCAAATGAGCAACCGACCGAAAGCAGCTATATCATGCTGACCCTGTGATATGCAGATCCGTACTTCTTCTGCCGAACCAATCCTCTTTAGCCGACCCAAAGGAAGATAAGTGCCAAACCAAGGAAATAAACTTGCCGACCCGATTTTGTCCTTAAGTCATTCCGACCCAATTCAATCTCATGAAGCCAATCCCATTCCTTTATGCCGGTCCACACCATCCTGCCAAACCACCTTGGCGGAACCAGAACACGACGATCCACTAAGGCCGATTCCATCGAGTCCGAGCCACCAATGACGAACCTTGTCTGGCCGGCCCATCTAAACTTTCACATCATGATCGAATGACATGACCTTCCTTCCTTTACCTTACCAAACCTCCTCAACCGACCCACTTCGACCAATCTACCCTGACCGCTCTACCTGACCGATCCACTCCACGGCTGATCCACTTGCGATGCCGAACCACCTTGATGCCAATCCACTTTGACGCTGAACCACTTTAACTCGCCTATCCACTTTGACACCGAACCACTTTAACTCGCCCATCTACTCCAACGTGTCGATCCATGCATGATCTTCTCTCCTTGGTCGAACCGCATACGACCGAGCCACCTCCGAGTCACCTTGGACAAACGACCCACACTGAACCATCCATGACCGACCATCTATCCATCCAACTAGCTCAAACCAATCGTATTCCAATCTCGACAAACAAGTAGTCGATTTTGTTAAATCCGCCTGCTCATGGCCTTGCCAAAAGGTGGGCTAACACATTTCTTAGTTGCTTCCCTACTATGGGGCTTCTTATATTCCTCAGTCCCTTGTGTTGCAGGATAAATATTTTTTGGAGTGTCGTTTAGACGGGTATAATCATCCTGCCTGAACCCTTTAAGCCTTTTTTTGTTGCCACTACGATTCCTTTTATTAGAGTTCTAATTTTTCCTCTTTTGATTTCCATCTTTCCCTATGACTCCTTGAGCAGTTCCGAAAGCACGAGCGTTTTGATCCATTGCTACACCGCTCTGTCCGATGTTCATCGATTGCACACAAATAGTCTTCCTTTCCAACTCCTATGCTTCCTCCAATCTTCAGCATTGACTTGCTTTACGAATGAAGTCTTTTCTTGTAGTAGGTTGTTTCATCTTAATCCACTTTCTAAATTCATTCTCCTGGTGAATGTCATGAACTAATGCCATAAAAAACATATCATCATTGGGTTTGCTCACTTCTATTACCGCAGTGTTGAACCCATTCATGATAGATTTCAGCGGTTCGTTGCGTCCCTAGAACTATCCAGATAAAGACATGACATCTTTTGGTTGTGTGGTATGGAGCTTGAATTGGTCAAGGAATCTTGTTGCTAATTTGTCAAAGGTAAAGATAGATCTTGGAGGAAATCTGGTGAACCACATCGATGTAACTCCTTCTAGAAAGATGGGGAAACACCTACAGCGAATGGCCTCTGAAGCATTGGCTCCGTCCATATACCAGTTATACTTATATAAATCGGGTTTTGGTTCCTTCGTCCCATTGTTGGACGGGATAGTTGGCATTGTGAATTTATCTGGATATTTTTCATTCAAAATTTCATCAATAAAGGGAGTCCAACTTGGAGCAGATCCCCACTCATCGTCTCTTCGGTTTAGACTCTTGTCCATCAATCATTTGACCATGTCTACTATGTATGCCTTTAATGTCTGGTAATCCTGGAGACGGCAGTTAGTCACTATACCAAGTGTTTAGCTTTGCAAACGGTCTTAACGTATGGGTTGAAGCCTATGCACTCTTATCTTCGAGAGAGCCACTCCCATGGGACCCCGTTGGCTTGCAGTTGGCCTGATTTGGGGCAGTTTGGACATTCCTAGCATCATCGAACAGATTGGCATTCTCTTTTAATTGATTGTCTTGCTCCATATCGTTCGAATCAAGGAGATCAATAACTATATCTTCTTGTGGTTTCTTGGCCCCCTAATTTAAGTTCAGACTTGGTTGACTTGAGGTAGGCAGTTTATTTGTATTTCCTTCCTCATTATGTCCCATGGTTCCTGTTGTTACCCTTTTTCGTGGTTGTTTCCCGTTTCCTCTGTTTAGACCGGAAACAGATAGTTTTCTTGTTCTGCAGTTGCGGGTTCAAGCATAGTTCCTGGAGCAGGGTTTGATTGTGGGGTTTGAACAACATTGAGCTTATCCATCAGAGCCTTCAGGCTATTTTCCATCTTTTAGTTGATCTCATCAACCATCTTATTCAACTCTTCCCTAGTAACGACTTCATGTTGATTAGAGGATGTTGGTGCTTGATTTCCTAAGTTAGCGCCATTTACTTCAATATGTTTAGGATTAACATCTTCTCCTGCTATCACTGCCCCTATGGATCTTACAGAGGCAGTTCTTCTTCTTTTAGGAGCCATGGATTCCAAGTGGTAGATTTTTTCATGCAAAGATTGGATCCAAAGTAGATAGCTAGATCAGGATCCTGAGTTGGAGTTCTCAGTGAAAGCACCAAAATATTAACCCAAAAAATGGATCAACACCTTGTTTGATTTCAAAAGCACCATCCCTTTTCTTACAGACCAATAATACAGATAATAGGTATAGAAAAGAATGGTAAAGGAAAGGAGACAAGAAGAATTTTTTAGTGGTTCAGCTATTAATGAAGCCCACGTCCACTTTATAGTTTTATTATAACTAATTTCTGTTACAAGTAGTGTTTGATTAAAAGGCTTTTGATTATCCTTAGCTAGATTGAATCTCTAAAGTTGGAATCCACTAGAGAATCACAGTGAATCCCTTTGGAGATTGTTGTCAAGGAGATAAAGAGTGAAGAAAGTTTCCAGTAGAGGTTCAACAGCCAGTCCGGAGAAGATCCCATATATATTGCAGGTAGGATAGTATTTATGGAGATTGGAGAGCTTCTGGGCTAGGCTTGTTTACTGACTGTTTGCAGATGGACATAGGAGGAGCTAGATGAGCTAAGCTCATGACCCTAGCCAAAACCATGGATGCTAGCGGTCCATGGTCTATGGATCGCTATCGATCGATAGATTTAGCTCGCATGTGCACTAATTACTTAGCTCCCATCTCCATTGCTTTGTCTAGTTAGCTCGCTGAGAAACCATGGTCTAGTATGGATCGTTGGTGATCCATACACTTAACACATTTTCCCTTTTTTTAGTCATGCTTCCTTTCTTCCATATGCCATAGCAACCTAGTGACCCTAGGTTGAAGTATGCATCGCTAGCGATCCATGATGCATGGATCACTAGCGATCTATAGACTTAATGTAATTCTGGACTTTGATGCGTAGGATGATTTTGTTGCTTTATATTAACATTGTTCATGTAGTCTCATTGCACGTTGCTCCGTTTTGATGACGATCTACTAGCTGGTTGTATTTAGTTGCTGATTGGATTGAACGGACACTGGTTTGTTAGTTTACCCAAATTTGGTCGTTGCTTTGGTAATATGACTAAGCTCTCGTTACCTTGCTGCTTTAGCCCCTTTTGTTTGAGTTCTATGCTACTCTGACTTCGTGAAATTGTTCTGTCTTCTATTTGATCCTGCTGGGTTAAAAACCCGGATAACATACAGTGACCTCTGAATAGTCGTCAACCAAATTCTTGATCATTATCAAACCCGAGACCTAAGGTTAGTATGTTAAGCAGGTTAATCAGGTAAAGCCGCTACTTGGAGCTTTTGGGAGTTACAACATAGAAAGCATCCTTAGAGATTTAAATGTTAGGTCTGATGCCTTAGAAAAATATGCAACCTTAAGGGACGTAAGAGAGTTTAATTTCATCCCAAACGAGATCCTAAAGAAACCTAGTATACATGTGCTAAATAAAGTGTTGGTTATAACACAGACCCAAGCTGCCTGAAGAGAATCTGCAACACAGTAATAATTAAAGAAAATTGGATGTCACTATATATTCAATATCTAACTAAGGGTATTCTACCTTCAAACGATGCTGAAGCAAAACGCATTAAATATAATACTCCAAGATTCAGCATTATAGATAGAGTACAATAAAGGATAGGATTCTCAACTGCATGCTTTCGTTGAGTAACGGCTTCAGAAGGTCATCGATTGTTCAAAGAAGCCCACGATGGAATTTGTGGAAACCATTGTGGATGCTAAAAGTTGGCAAAAAATACTCATGCAAGGCTTCTATTGGCCGACACTAAATCAAGACGCTTTAAATATGCAACAAAATGTGATAAGTGATAGTTTTATGCATGTGCCGAGGCACCTCCCAACAAGCTCACCCCGATGATGAGTCCACGACCCTTTGATATCTAAGGCATCGACCTTATTGGTCCCCTTCTGACTGCTAATGGAAGGCAAGATATGCTATAATGGAAATTGATTGCTTTACAAAATGGGTAGAGACAGAACCCTTAGCTACGATAACCTCCAATCAAGTAATAAAGTTTGTGATGAAGAACATTGTATCTAGATTAGCCTTAGGCATAACAGCATTATGGATAATGGCACTCAGTTCGAGAGCCGAGAGTTTGCAAAGTATTGCGAGATCATGGTATCATCAAGAGTTTTCCTTCAATAGCCCATCCATAAGCAAATGGGGACATAGAAGCAGCCAACAAACCGATCAAGGCTTATTTGAAGAAAAAAATGAACAATGCAAAAGGAAACTGGGAAAATGAATTGCCTTTCATCTTGGAGGATTATAGAACAAGCATCAAGACCTCAATAGGAAATACTCCTTTCTCTCTAGCTTACGGCTTCGAAGCCATGCTCTCGGTTGAGTTGGAAATTTCCTCTCATCGAATGTTTAATTATAATACACAATATAATGTTGAGCTCCGAGAGGAATCATTGGATTTGTTGCCCAAGCTCCGGGACTAAGCCGCTTTGAAGATAGAAGAGTATATTTGAAAGATGACCCAATACTAAACCCAGAAAGTTTGGACAACAAAAATTGAGAAAGGTGACCTTGTTCTCTAAAAGATAATGTCAAACACAAAGGATCCAGCCAATGGACTTTCCAGCCCCAATTGGGAAGGACCCCTAATAATTCATGACGCCATCTCTCTCGTAACGTATAGATTTAAGAAGATAGATGGCAATGTAATATCTTGGACTTGTAATGCCGAGCATCTGAAACATTATCACAGCATGAGGCTGCTATCTAAATAATAACTTTATGAGAAGTTCGAGCAAATAATTAATCTCTTAGATGTGACTCATGTATGTAGCATGAGACTACAGTCTTTTAGAGTATTAACCATTTCAAACATTTCATCAAACGTTTTAGTCTTGATTATTGCCGTGATGAAATAATATCATTCAACTTTAAAAATTGCATCATAACGTTTTATCCATGATAATTCTCTGATCAAGTAGTATCATGCGAGTTTTGAAGGCATGCTTTTGCCTCCAGGCATTTAAATGATTTTCGCTCTCAGAAATCACTTAGTTTTGCCTTTGAGCCGTAAAAATGGTTTCACCTCTAAGCAAAGTACTGGAAGCAAGAATTTATAACTTTTAGTCGTGACCTTATAGTGTTACATAAGAAATAAACCCTCATTAATCTTTTCATTTCAAGCTAAGAAACACAGTTGTTGGCCATGGTCAAGTAGTACCATGCATTGGGTAAATTCCCATTAGAATTAGAAAGTTGGGTCGATTCCCAATAATAGTGCGCCATGGTCAAGTAGTATCATGCGTTGGGTAGATTCTTAATAAGATTAGATAGTTGGGTAGATTTTCAATAATTGTTAGCCATGGTCAAGTACTACCATGTGTTGGATAGGTCCCCAATAATAGTGAGCCACGACCGATAGTGTCGTGCAAAGAGTGAGTCGTGGAAAAGACAACCGTGTCGAATGCACCTAGTGAGCCACATCCTGAATCTTGTGCAAAAGAATGAGCCATGGTCAACTCGTGTCATGCAAAGAGCAAGCCTTGATCGAACAGTACCATACCGGGTGTTGTATAGTGAGCCATGTTCTTATAGCAACATGCAAAATATAGGCATTACACCGCCACTGATAGTTTTCAAAACCAATAGCTATGTAGGACCAGATCTAGGTGACTGGAGCATTGTATCAAGGTATTTTCGCCTCTATACTTCAAAACCCTCTAAAAAAAGGATTAACTTCATGATGGAAATGGAATAAACAAGCCAAGTATTCAAGCATGATATAATGCTATGCTTTCCAAAATCCACCTTATATAAACCATATGAGGTGAAATTTGGAGAGCATGTGTTACACCATAATTTCTATGAAGTACAAATTACGAACATTTGAGAGGAAAGTTCCTTGGCTTGTAATTTCGAGATCCATTATTTGGTTTCCAACAAGAGATCAAGCACCAGATTTAGTATACGGGAGCATTAGACAAAGTGTCGATCGAGGTCAAAAACATTGTCCAGCTAAGACAAGAAGTCTAACCAAGGGCAACAGTTACCGGAACCAAAGGCATTTTAGGAAGTATCAACATTCAACGTCTCAGATAGCCTAAGCCGAGACAAGTGGTTAGGATAGACAAAAGATATCCAAGAAGCCATATATAAAAGCATTACTAAGCAATTTGCATCAAAACGCACTCAACCAGATGATGACAAGCGTTCAAATCTAAGGTGCACATAGCTAGCTAGGTCATCAATCCAAGAGAAAATACCTGCACTAATGGAAGAACCTTAAATTATCTATTAATATAGGACTACCTGCTACAATAAAAGGGTAGAAAAACAGAATCTATGACATCCTATTGTCATTCAGTACTTCTTACCCCTTTTAGAAAGATTTAGCTCAAAAAAGACCATTAATGGTGGAATTTTCCATGAATGTGCATGTAAATCAACTAAGCAATAATGTCAACAGTAAAACTTTTAGAGTATATGTACCGATCTTGTTCCGGAAGCACTATAAATATTGTGTCATTTTAGCCTTTCGGCATTTATTTCCCGTCTAGTTTCGATAGTTTTTCAACCACCTGCTTCCTTTTGGAATTAGCTTTTGGAAGTTTTGGAGTGTTAGCCAGATGAAAAATTTATTTAACACACTAGTGCATTTTGTTTATGAAACATGGATTGGGAACTTGTGTGTTTATGCAAGGGTAGGCATGGGAAAAATTGAGAATCACTACCGTAACTTATTTCAATTTCGACGCCAAAACTTTTGTAAGAGGGAATCTTATAATGACAAATAAATTAATAATTAACCGGTTAGGATATTAATTATAAAAATAAAGGTTAATTGATCTAACTAGGGAAATAATTATGGAAAGAAAAGTCTAATTGATTTAGTTATGTAAATAAATAAGAATACGTAACGTAAATAGGTTAGGGACATTTATTTACTTATTGTGTACATGGAATTAAACTAATTATTAAATGATAATTACTAAATTTGGCTGCAAAAAGGGTAAGGAAAAGTGGAATTTTGAATGAAGGTTATTTTTATCAAGGGAAATAAATCAGTCTAGGAAAACTAGATAAAGGAGATCTTATATTAAAGGATTACATATAATTAATTTTGGTCCTATATAACGGGAATCAATTCAAATATATGAATAAGTTATAATTAAATGTTCCATATATGAAGTACTCAAATTAATATTTGAATAGAGTGGATCTTGCAAAAAAGTGAATAAATTAATAAAATGAGGAAGTAAATCAAAACACTACCTATAAAAATACCACCAAAAATACCTTCCCCCTTTTCATTCATTCTTTGCAAACTAAAACAAAAGAAAAAAAAACATAGCCAACCGCCTTTAACAAGAGAGGAGAAGAAGAAGATTAAAGACAGACAAAATATAAATCTTCTAATGATTAACGCAAATCGAAGGCTTAAGTGAGTAATATATTTTATAATCTCTTTTTTTCTCCTAAATTTCTCATGGTTGGATTAATTATGAATGATTTCGTATGATTTTTTAATCCAAAAATGTTAAATGATGAAGAGAACACTTTATTTGGCATGGGTTTTGATTTATAGAATATTCCCTTGAGCTAATTAACTAATACAATATGATTAGGAACCGTATAATAGGAAAATGGTTATAAATAAGGGGTTTCGGGATTAAATCTAAGGTTAAAGCATCATTTTAGAGAAAGATTTTGATTTAATAGAATTTATCCTTGAGTAAATAAGTTATTATGCATTATTTAAGATCTGTATATTGAGAAAAATAACTAGTGAAAAGGAAAACAAAACATGATTAATTTTACTATAGACTTTTGGAAACAAACAATGTAATTTCTGAAAGAAAATATGGTTAACCAAAGTGTTTCAATAGAGGACTAGAATGAAATTAGTGGAGAGCAGAAGGTGTTTAATTACATAAAATGTAAATTAATCGAGTGATGGACCAGATCAACATTTTAGGTTAAACGTGTCGGCAAAGTACTCAATAACGGTCAGGAAAGGCTAAATCAAAACGAATCATGAAATGGCACATGAAATTTAGTGGTAGATGTGCAAGACGGGTTTTAACATGTACCAAAGGGCAACGCAGAAGGAGAAGTAGTCGAACCATAAGCTAAATGATCGAAACTTTAGGTATAAAGAACCTAAGTAGAAAAGCTACTAATAAAACTAAGGTTTGATGAACCAAAAGCATTAACTGAATGTCAAAGGCAGTTGACGATTAAAGAGGAATTTTGAGTAGAGGAGGTAATTTCAGAAATTTAAAGATTTAAATAGCATCAAATAGCTCAGCTAGACTAAGACACGCTTTCTTATGCGTAACTGAAGGTGGTGATTATAGAGAGTAGTGTAGCGCTCCGTATAGACTGTAAACCAGAACCAGTAACTTCAGGAGATTTGTAAGTATGCTATGGCTTAAGAAAGCCTAAATTAGTATAGAACATTGATGATATGTAATAAGTAATAAGCTTATTTTATATGATTTAAGATAAATTGTTAGCTTAATAGATCGCTAAAGAGAAAATCTTAATAGAGAATGGTTAGGTAGTTTGTTTGGTGGTTGATGTAAGGTCTTTATGGCGATCAAGGGACCGAAAGCAAAGGAGTGAGGCACGTATGTCACCTAAAAATAAAAGCAAAGAAGTAAGGCCTATGTTGCATCTAAAACACGTAAACATGGGTGTAAGACTTGAAGAGGCAATGTCTAGACTACGAAAGAAATTGGTGTAAGCACCAAAGAGAGGTAGCAAAGGGAATGAAGACGTAAGGCAGAGAGAGATGGTCAAGTATCTGATAATGAAGTAGGAGTAAGGTATAAGGTGCCATCCGAAATATGAAAGAAAAATTGGTGTATGGCCAAAGGTGGCAGCTAAAGTACGACAGCGAAGGCATAAGGTATAAGGCCTTTGTGCTAGCCAAAAGTAAAGTAAGTATGACTTTAGGTATGGTAAAGGCATATGGCCTTCGTGGTAACTGAAAGTAAATTTACCTTGATACTCCTAAGTAATAGGATAAGGCCTGAGTAGATAATGAACGACTAAATTGAATCCTAGCCTTGAAGTAGTAATAAGTATAGGAAACACTTAATATATGATATGACTTGTGTTATCATTCATGTTGATGAATTATACTTTTTGAATAGTGAGGAAAAACTCGTTCCATGTTTTAGCGGCATGGTCTCATTATGTGTTGTATTTTGGTTAAGATATTTCTCTTACTGGACATTATGTCTGAACCATGATTTTATCCTTGTTTTTCCCATAAATTCACGAGTATTGTTACTCATTTTTTCATAGATAAAAAGATAAAATAATCAAGGCTTCTTAGCCTGGCTCAGTCCAATCCAAGCCAGTTCGGATCCAGGCCAGCCTACAAAAGGCCAACCATGAATAGAGGTAGGTCGACCATGCTCCCTTGACCACCGGATTGGGTCTAGGCTAGGCTCGTGTCAGCCCATCAACTCAGAAGTGCATCAAGCCATCAGCTAGCCAAAGCGACATGAAGCAACTTCAACTACCAACTCGTCGAGTAAAGCCAGACCTATGCGTAACCTTGTCTGGTCCTTATCAACCCATCTTATATGCGACCGACTCTTTAGTGCCGACCTACATTCAACGTAGTAAGTAAGTACCGTCCGCTCAAACCTCTCTCCCAGCCATTTTCCAACCGATATAGTTCAAGACTGGCTCAAGTACAGCCTGCCTTTAGCCTAGCTTCGGTACAGCCACTTACGGTCTATACACCATTTCGTCAACTCATGCTTATCTAGGCATGCCCTCAGCTTTTTCCTTGGAAACTTCATGTTCTCTTTATATCCTCGGCAGCCAGAAAATTAACTCGCTCGCCTTGCCACCTAAGCATGTAGAGGTAAATGACAAAAAGTACAACCATATGTATTTAGTTCTAACAAAGAGCACGTCGTATCCTTATAACATGCCGCCAGAATACATAATGCACTAAATGTTCAATAAAGGCAAGGCAAGACATGCACCTTGCATGGTTCTCCTATTTGAACTTATCTCAACCACACGTTCCTTTCACTATTTCAGTTGTCTCCCATTAGCCCGTTTGACATAATCAATGGCCAGGTGTGCTTCATGCCTAATTTTTAGCTTAATCCCAGTCATCCAAGCATTATAGTCGGCTGCTATAAATACTCATTCATTATCACTTCAAAGTGGTAAATACGCAAGAACTCCAGTTACTATGCACCATTAAGAGCTCTTAACATAATAATCTCTTAATATTAGCTGCTTCATTATTCTTAAGCGCTTTACTTTTCTTGCTATTCTCTTATTATTCCTTGGAATTGTAAGAGAGGCATATAATAAGCGAACTTCACGGTGGACCTAAGCAGCCTTGCCGAACCATTCTATATTTAGTATATTTACATTAATTTCTTACTTTCCTTACATTTTCTATTTTTCAGCCTAGTGATTAGCGAGTAACTTTTCTCTTCATGATGTATTAGTCCAATTCCGAGATTGATGAAAATTCCAAATCAACCGTCTACTAAGTTCGTGTGAATGGCAACACTCACCGCCTATCTCATCATCATATAACACACTTAAACAAGAGTGCACGTACTAGCCCTGTGCTCTAGTTCGTATCAGGACTTGTCATCACATAGCGATCGGCAGCGCATCACCCTAGATAACCCTCGAGCCCTTGTATGCATTGGCTTAAGCTGAAACCTACTAGTACACAATATGCATATTGGCTTGCCACATTGGCTTCAGCTGTGTTAATAATTGAAGCAAACATTATCATTTTCTTTGGTTCCTCCATAATAACTAAAGTAACTGGTACATGTAAAATAATAGAAAATAAAAAAAAATGTTTTCTTCGATTGTTGCAAATAACTGAAGAAAATGCATAGAAGTAAATGGGGTTATTTGCTTCAACTGTCTTTGGGACCGAAGTAAATAGGCTTATCTGCTTCGGGTCTATAGCATTTAACACTTATTTTACCGCACCTTCCCCATTTAAAAAAACCATAAATCTGATCCATTTCCTCAAAATTTCCCATTCATGGTTTCCTCCTACTTTTCACACTCATGTTCTCCATGTTCTTCTCTCAAATAAACACTTCTTCCACTACTTCAACCTTTGAAAAAGGTAAGAAATTCTCAAACTTCACATTTCAGCCCACAATTCCAATAACATTACATGATATTTAGCTCACATAACTCATCAAATTCAAAATTTTCAATGATTTTCAAGCAAGGATTCATCATTGACAGTCACGTTGTCGAGGACAGTCGCACCATTGAATACTCCAGCAGGTCTTCATTTTCTAGAAGCAAACAAGAATTTCTCTTCATCAAAGAAGGAAATCAAGGTGGAATTTTAGTCAATGCATTTGGATTTGATACAGTCATGCATTACTTTCAAGCCCGAAAACAATAGAAACTTGATAATTAGGTAAAGTAATGAGTCTAATGGGAGAAGTTGGGATTTCTTCTGAAGAAAAGGTGTATAGGTAATCCTAAAACAGACAACTTTGGTCAAAGACCGGAAGAGGATTAAGGCGTATAATGATGTTAAGCTTGAGATTGTTTTGCCTGGAACTATATATTTGTTAAAAGAAGCTTATGATAGATGTGGAGAAGTATGCACTGAGTATGCTAAAACATTTTACTTGGGTCATATTTAATATTATTGTTTTGCAGTTAATGATTATGTAATCATTATCCATTAAAATAGATTGTTTACATGATTATATATTTAAAAAAATTCTCCTTTCTTTTGTTTGGGAACTCTTTCAGTGATCCCTGAGAGAAGAAGGGCTATCTGGGCAATCTATGGTAATTTCAAAATTTATACATGATATGTATTTATCAATTTTGACTTTGTAGCCCCTACACCAATTAGTGAATGATTAGATGATGGTAAAACAGATTAAATGATGAGAAATATGATATATTACATACTCTTCATTTTCAAAGTTGTTTTCCTTCTATAGTAATGTTGCAAATTATGTGTAATGTTTTTTGTCATTAAGCACATTTATAGTGCTTTACGTTATAAAAACACTCAAGCGCATACAATTATTGAATGAAAACAAAAACTTTTAAATGTTACCAGACTTCTTATTTGAAACAAATGCTAA
Organism: Allium cepa; assembly: GCA_030765085.1. Lineage (NCBI taxonomy): Eukaryota > Viridiplantae > Streptophyta > Magnoliopsida > Asparagales > Amaryllidaceae > Allium > Allium cepa. The sequence continues at coordinate 505,774,606 of CM060945.1, forward strand.
CATATTTATCATGCATAGAACCGAATATAGAGTAGGCTAATTTGATTTGATATACCTTGGAGTAAGCTACTCTTGATTGTTCTTTCATTTAAGTCTATGACACATTCGTTTATACATCTTATGTGAACTTATAAGAAAATGTGTTATGAGTCTCCTATGGTTGGATGCTGTAATATGTACATTCTAAGCATGTATAAATGTGTATGCATAATGCATGTTTTGTTATACATACATATGTTGGAGTTGTATATATGCACGTTTTGCTAGAAACTGGTGAAGTTGTAAAACAAAGCCAAAAAATAAAAATCAAGAGCGATATAAAGAACAAAGAAAGTTTTCGCATTCAAGAAAACTACTCAAATGCGGTCAGGAAAACTCTTAATCCTTATAACATAGCTTTCCATGTCCTCTCTTATATTCTCCAATTCTTTTTTTTATAATTCTAGGAACAACTAGAAATGGATAAAAGAAACTTTTCTCTGAAAATTATGATTAACCACATTCCTCTTTACAGTAAGCATAGGTAGTATGAAGATGAAAATATATAAACCTACACTACAATAGATGTCTATTACCTTTTCAAAAGACTTAAACGTAACTAGAAAAAGTTGTAAACTCTTGAAATATGTGGTAGAGAACAATCTCCTTCTTTGATCGTTTGGAATAATGTTTATATTAATAGAGGTAGATATCTTAAGCAGTCCATGATTAATTCGTATAATTCATAGAATTGGTGAAATGAAATTTAAGGTATGGAATTTATTTGGGCATATTATTTAAGAATATTTTTTACATTGGTTAACAGTATTTTGTTTTATACGTAGAGTTTGGTCCTGTTGTTGTCATCTAAACATGCTTATTACTAAGTCAAAGAGACTATTAGGGGACTCCACACGTTATTCTTATTACAATTTAAGGTAATATATACACTTGTGTACATGCATAATATGTGATAAAGTTATGTCTCTCATTGATTACATGTAGGAGCAGATAGTTTTCAAAGGATTCAGTTTTCACTTATGCATCAAAATATATATACACTTGTGAAGATGTTTGTTTAGCATTTTTTATTGTCGTGGAATGAACATTATTCTAGATTCATTTGCACATTGATTGTGAAAATTTAAGAATATGGATTAGTCAAGAACTTTGTTAGAAGTAAAAGTGTTAACTTTTATCTCATTTAAATTAATCATGGTTATCATAGTTCCAATATGCACAATTTATTGTTATAATGAGATTTTCTTTTTCGCTAATTTAAAAATTTAGTAAAATATTGTTCTATACTATTAGTTGTTTGTTATACTTTCATAAGTATACACAAATGCTTGAAATTTGCTAATATTGAAGCGGATCTATTAAATAATAGTAAAGAGGAAGAATTTAAAGCTCTTTTGTTGAATTTGCAATTTCTCTCTTCTCTCCTTAAAAGTCTCTAGATATTTTATATTCAATGCTAAATGTATATATATCAATCAACGCACTACTTTTAACATATATATTATATTAGATTATAATACTCAGTACATCATGTACATATTGGAAAGTCAGAACTCTGTAAAACTCCACAGCTCGAATAATAAAAACAAACACACATTAACATCCAAGCTAATGTCTTTCAAAGCTCTATAATAATAAAACGTATAAAACTTATTTTTGTAACCATGCAGGTACTTGAGGCCTTAATGCATTTGAAATCAAATTATTCACAGCATATATTTTTTAAGATCTCATACATGATCCAACACACAACCAGTTGAGACCATTTAACATTGTACTTAGTTTTGTTCAAGATGCTCACATTACAACATAAAAATACACTATAATCTCTGTACAACTATAGAGTCCAAATTTTCCCTAGCACAAACACTTCTTTGATGCCAGTTCATTCAATTTACAGTAATAAAAAAAACTTTAAAGTAAATATACCTCTACTCATATAAAAATCAAATTAAAATTAATTGTTTATATCAAATAATAAATGATCATGTAAAGAAATTAATGCCTAAAGGTCAGAAAAAACTTAATCAGATTGATATGCAATAATAAAAGGTACACATATGGTTCAATATGGCATATTTCATTCAAATTAAAAATAAAATCACCTATTATATGGTAGTCTTCCTCTTTTTTTCTCATTCAACGCAATTATCTTACTTCAACAGTTTCATATACTTATCACATTTCCTATATAAGTAGGACATTCTAAGCAATAATCATTACGCAAGCTCGGATCACCTTTTTATTGTTGCTCCACATAGGTATTTCTCTGTATCTCAATTTTTTAATTTACTGTGTTATTTCCTTACTTTTACGCATATTGAAATAATTTTTATACACAATGTAAGTAAAATTAGCTTTCTCATTTTGTATTTTATTCAGTTTTATTATCCTGATAATACTGTATAGTTTTTACAAACATTTTAAATCTCTGCTACAAACGTTATTATGCATAGAAGGTAAACCTATTTTCTCATCAGAAAAGGAACTATAATTTGAATAATAACAATTTTTCAAAAAGGTCATCATATCTTCACTTGATTTTCTACTTTTTAAGTTTAAAAAAAATATTACTAACAGTTTATGATCACAGGGAACAGAAAAGATGAAAGCCAACTATTGCAGTTTACAGTCTCTGTACACATTTATAAAGGACTACAAAATCAAAGTGAGGATTTCTAGAATATGGAAGTCGATTAACTTGAAGAACAATGAAACTTTTGCGATTAACATGCTGCTTTTTGATGAAGAGGTAAACAATTAATTACTGAAATTAACTATTCAAAATTATCTTGACCATATTAAAAAATAACTTTTTTATCAAGGGTGTAAAATGGTTGCAGTCATGCTAAAATTTTTACTAAACAGGTTCCAATCTAAAGTTGACAGGGATCAATATTTGATATAAGAACTTTAGCATCAAAAATCAAAAGAAATCTTATCAGGTCGTGGAAAAGCCATACAATATTGAATTTCGTGCTAACACATGCATAATAAAGGTGTTTGACAGTGAAACAGAGATTCCTAAACACAAATTTGAGTTTTTTCCATTGAATGAAATAGAATCGCAGTATGGAAATGACACATATCTCTTAGGTATGATTGTACAAATATACATAGGTAGAACGAATCATTTGAATCATGCTTAGTTAACAATGTATTAATAACTATACAGAATGGCAAACTATGTTCCATGTCAAATATTAAAGAAGTAATTTGGTTTGACGAGCTAAAAACCAAAAGTTTGAAAAGAGATATTATCACTGCAAATTCCAAGTAATGGTTTAATCTTTATTATCATTATTATCTTCATAGAAAATTGTAGATAAGAATTATGTTATCTCTACAGTGGTAAAACAATTCTTATTACCTTATGTGGAGATTTAGCTGAACAATGCAATGAATAAGATATTTCAAAAATTAATGGAACCATTGTCATAATAGTTACCTCTACTACCATCAGAAGCTACGGGGGTTAAAAAAATACCCCATCAAATAATGATTCTTCCATCATTAAATAATTATTACTGAAATACTATTATTTTTTTATAAACAGGAGCATATTTCTTGCAGTCAACAGATGCTTCCAAAATGTATATCAATTTAGACGTGCCGGAAGTTTTTTCCATTTTAACAAGGTATGTTTTAGAAAGAAATAAGTAATGATTTAATTTCATACTTTTAATCCTCAATGCATATTTTTTTTCACATCTTTAACATCACGGAGAAACGATTACTTCAAATGAATCAACGGTACAAATTCTCAATAAAAAGAATAATACTACGGAAGCAATCGTGAAGGAAAAAACATTGGAGGATCTGTTGTTAGAAATGAAAAATCCAAACAACAAAGTATGATTTGCCTTCATCTACATTTTTTTCTAAGATATCCAAATTTTATTTCGATTAAATCAAGCAAGTCATTAAATATAATGATTTCTTTTTCATTTTATAGGGAACTAAGTTTAATTGCCATGCCAGTATATCACAAATTTATGATCGATACAGTTGGAGTAATATGTCTTGCCCTAAATGCAAAAAGATGGTGGAAAAGGTAGATGAAGTATTTTACTGCAACAAGTGTGAAACTGAAACTAGATGTCCAATTCTATAGTAAAATTTTACAAAGTTTATCGCTATTTTACAATTTGACATATGTTTTACCTATAATGGTTCTTTTAGATACAAGCTGAATATGCAAATTAAGGATGATTCTGGATTGGTTGATTTGGTCGCATTTGAGAAAGAAGCCGAATATTTATTAAAATATACAGTAAAAGAGTTAACTGAACTTGAATCACATGTTATGTCCAATATATATCATATATTTCACATAAAAATATATATTTTAATCTCTCATTTAATTGAAATTCTATTGATAATAATAGGAAAATGGAAAGGAAAAGATTGCTCCACTATTCAGTGATTTGGATGGAACAAAAATAGTATTCCAAACAAAAAAGACTGATTACTGTATTAATAATTGGGAAAAGAGGAAATTAACTGCAAATAAAATTCAAACAGTCATCGCCGATCAAAAAAATTTAGCACTACAGAAGAAAAGAGAAAGGTAAAACTGCATTAAAAATTTAATGATGTTCCAAAATAGTCTAATAACTAAACATATTTTTATTTGGTTCAAGAGGCTAAATCTGAACCATGCAAATTGAAAAGAACATTGGAAAAAGAAAAACTTGGATAAGGACACGACTGTCTACAAGAAAAATTACACGGCTTAGACTAAAATAATGATTTTTATTTAATAGTTTTTTTTATGTTTTTAATAATAATTATGTAGTTTTGTACTTTATTTTTTTATGGTATTTTAGTCATTTTATTTGTTACAATACGTCATTTTTTGATAGTTTTATTTATTTGGTATATTAGATCGTTTAAAATCTTTTCCCGTTATACTCTGAACATTTTTTTACATTGCAACTCTTAGAACATTTATATCCAAATTAGAGTATTATCATCCCATTTTTTATGCCTTTTCTTTTGAAAAGTATAATTGTATCTGAGGGTCCACTATCAGACGTAAAAAGAAAACAAGATCAGGTATCCCAGTGGCTTATAGGAAAACACTGTACCTAAATTTTATATTTTGCGTAGGTAATGTTTTTCTGGAATGTGTTTAAATACTACTTGATATATTCCAGATGATAATGTTAGAAGGGGCGAAAAATTTAAAACCTAGCTCAAAAAGAACTTACCACTATAACAGCGCTCCTCTGTATTTTTCCTGGTAAACATTGATGTCAGACCTTAATTCTTTTATGCTGGATTTCCACCATTACTTTTTCTGTGAATAGTGGAAAATGCAATAGATATTAACTTTAGAATGTGTAGGGTTCAAAATATATTACTAATTACAGCATAAACAAAGAAAGTAAATGCATTTACAAGTTTTAGTACCTCTAGGTTACTGCTACATACAGTGATCACCAGCACAATGATGAAGTAGGGATACTGCATGGAAGAATTATGAAATGTTACACAAGTTAAAACTCGATGGAGTCAAGGTTTAAAAACCATATAAAGTATGACAATGACAATAATTACATTCAAAAAAAATTGTTCATCGATTGTTTCGTAATCATTCCATGATTATTTTATGCAATTGGGTTAATAAGACAAAAAAAATATTCATAGTCATGCCGCAAATACTTTCATTATGACTTGCAATTTTTTTATGCAATTAGGATTCCTAACTTATGAAATTCTACTAAATAAAAGAACATCAGATAAACTACCCTTCAGGTGAACATGAACAAACTTTTGAGCTACCAACTTTTATATACTTTTTAACTACTGAAACAACTCAAGCTTCCAGAGGAAAATGCCAATTATAAATGTGTGCTATTTTATTAGTGGCATATAAATGTGTGCCACTTATTTTTTGGTTGTCACTTAATCCTAAAAGGGGGAGAATTTTTAAAAAGTAATGTGTTTATGGCTACTTAATCCTAAAAGGGGGAGATTTTTTAAAACCTAATGTGTTTATGGCTACTTGTTATTTTGAACTATAGATTTAAAAGCCTGTAACTATATATGAGAACAATTTGAAGCAGTAAAAAAATTAGCACTAGACGAAAATACATATATTAGTATAAATTTAAAAGAACAGATAACAAAAAGATAAAATTTTATTGTAAACAACTTTTGAATAAATCAAATAACAAAAATATCTTTATAGTCCTATTCTACATAATAGGAATTTAAATATCGCATTATAATTACTATACTTTTTGAATTTAAATATCAAAGTATTATTATTATGTTGTTTGACTTATTCTCTTTTTTTGATTACTTATCTTTTATAAGTCATTCTCCAAAACAAACATATTCAAAAGGTTTTTGCTCTTTCTCTTAATAGAAATCCTAGGAAGCTTCTGAATTTTATTTTACAGAAAATTCTATGCTATTTCTCCATCCTTTACATGTTATAATTGAAATAACCTAAGGGTATGCACATACATTACCCTTTTTACTGAACTTCAATTATCAAGATTATTTTTCTTTTTCTATAGATACTAGGGAAGAATGTGATACATACATGAATCACTTCATATTATATTTATTATATTAGTGATTTTTCCATTAATATCTGAACAAAAAAATCTATTTTTTGCCTTTCGAATCTTCAGATTATATTTCTCACATCTCGGTGCACTATCATTTGAAAAAAGTACCTGAAACACTACAAAAGGTATGTATATATCTTAGTTATATACTTGATCTATCCATATATGTTAATCGTGTAATAAACATCTGTTGTGACACGGTCATATTAATCAAGTAATTACCAATAATATGAATAAAACTTACTTTTTTTCCTCACCTATGATACGAAATGCTTTCATAAGTTCATCTCTAGTGTCCCGTTCTCTAATCTAACATTATCATCATATTAACAATTCCCTCAAAGTATATTGCACCGCTTCCATCTTGATTGTTTTGCTACAGTTACAATCATAAAATGAGATATGACTGTGTAATACATCAAGTAAAAAATAAAATCAGACTTATAATATCAATTTTGAATTCTTACACAAAAAGGCACATGACTATCGTTACCTAAAAAGCAAACCTGAGCATTCATCTAAAATCGTAGTGCCTTACAAAAACAAGTATGGATTTTCTTTAGAATGAAAATAGTCAAAAAAAGAAGGAAAAAAACAGGAAATCAATTTATTTCAAGGATTAAGAAATAATCTAAAATAACAGTAGATTATAAGTGTAAATAGTTTTAGAGTGATAATAAAATAGTTCGGTTCATTTTGTCAGTTTATGTTTATGATAATTGTTTACGATGTTGAAGTGTATATTCATATACTACAGAGTAATTTCAATATTTTGTTATTTACATGATGATATTTGGATCATTATTTTTGAAGCGGAATTCTCTGTTAATCTTTGGGAATCAATCGCATTGTGATTAGTTTTGTTTTTCAACATGACAATTATTTTCATAAACAACTTTATTACACTAATTTAGATTATTGCTTTTAAATGTTGCACGTGCAATCTAGTTAAACGTATAACAAAGCTTAATTTTCCTTACAACATAGCTGAACACTATTTCTGATTGTTTCCCTTTCAACTTATATTATATGGTATTATCAAAACAGATAAATGGTTAAATCAACTGAAGTAGGTAAAACACAGATAGCACATCAGCGCGGTAGAAATGTAAACATCTGTAGAGAAGGAAATGGGGAAGATAATGAACAAGGATACCAAAACCATACCTTTAAATGATTCGAAGGACCTAAAATTCCAACTGGCTCTTGCTCCACTTCAAATTTTGATGTCATTGAAGCAGATTTTGTTATCAGAAAATCAGGTAAAATTAATATATTATGAGTACAAATGTGAAAAATAAATGACATTTATTGACGTACTCACCGTTGATACAAATGTCCATAATGGTCCAAAGGCAAAGGCGGCAAGAAAGGCGCTGCATCCTTTACAACAAACGAAAGGCAAAACAAATATGTTATCTAAGAGATGCTTTAAACTCAAATGCATATATGATGTTGACAATAAATAATAATCATTATTTTTGATGTAATGGACCTGATCAAGAAAGTTTCAAACTTAGGTTCAACTAATGATTCAAGCAAAGAAACCAATAATTTACTTTTTCCAACTGAAAGATCTAAGGTAAACTCACAAGATACCTGCTGTGATCAGACCATAGAATCTGCTGCAATTTATAAAAGGGGAAAAGGTGCACGTTACTTTCAATATAATAACAATAAATTTAATATACTCAACAATTATTGAAACATTAACCTTGAAAATAAACGATCATAGTACTTCAATGGCACAAGCGACAGGAAAGGCATTGTATCCTCCAGAATAAACAGATTGCAAACTAAGTCCACAAGAAACGGAATGCAAACAAAATCCACAATCTTGGTAAGAAATAGTTCAAATGCACAATACAGAATAATACTGTATAACATAAGTCCTTTAGTTAAATGTATTTACCTAATCATCAAAGTGTTGAACATAGAGGACAATGTTGTTCCACCCAAAGAAAATAATAATTCCATGGTACATATTCAAGGAATCAATGCAAATCTATAAGAAGCACCACGTAGAAATGTCAACGACTTAAGATCGACTGAAAATAATCAAAATCAACAAGCTCAAAAAGTGGCACTGACAACATCACCAAGTAGATATGGCACAACTACAAGTAAGTGCCTATGGTTTTAACAAGAAATTTAACAATTACAATAATATATCAAGTATTTCATCATATAATATAATTATATGTTATCAGTAGAAAGAAGTGGCACAGACTTGCAGCCAGCACAACAAATTCATGTGTCCAACGATACATCTCTTGACCAAGATGAACCAAGTCGACAAATTTATGTACCAGAACCACCATCAGCTAACTATGACACAATTACAAGTAAGCGAAGACTCATTTTATATCAAAGGAATAATTTGTTCATGTACATCACTATATCTTAAAATTTATTACACATACACATATTACAGGGAAATTTTTTAAAATATGGAAATTGGTGAACCCGCGCATACATGTTCAAACTGCAATGCCATACTATGGTAAGAAGAAAGGAATACAAAATCAAAAGCCACGCCTAACCCAGAATTTTGCCTATGTTGTCGTTTGGGGAAAGTAGAACTTCCTATACTGAAAGATTTTCCTTCTTTTTTAAAAAATTTGTTAGATTATAATGGTGGACCAGAGCATCAAGATTTAGAGAAAAAATAAGGTTGTACAACTCTATATTTTCTTTCACCTCTATGGGAGGTAATGTTGAAAAAACCATAAATGATGTAACGTCCCGCCTTTCCACACGGTTTAGATCGACGATAAAACACACATGTCAGACTTAAACCATACAGAAGGGCAGATTGTTATGGGGTAAATAAGAAAACACAGAGGAAGGAAAAAAACAAAATAGAATCTTGCAACGGAATGATAAAATATAATGATCAAATATACAGTTCATGAAGTAGTTTACAAAATATTTAATTTTATTTATACAATACATATCAGAGTTACACATAACAGAGAAAACAACTAATAATGCAGCGGAACAAATGTGATGCAGAGGACTAATATAATATATTATAGTAATAAAATCTTCGTCTTCGTCCTCCAGAAATGGTCTTCAAATCCTGAATTGATCTGGCTGACCCGAGCGAATTGACAAGACAAAACACTTGAGTTAGAACTAAAAGTTCTTATGTAAGTTAAATCAACGGTAAATAATATGGGTGTAACGGCGTCAGAGATGTTTACGGGATTTGACATCTCCTATCCAGTGTCTAACGTGAGTGCAGTAACTCAGGAGATGCTCGGGATTCACATCTCCTAAGGATCTGTTAAACTATTTACTATGTAGTAGTATTCGCTGTTATAATAATGTCTATTAGTAAAATAAACTTACTTTTAAATAGCGCTAAGGAGTGACCCAGTATTCCCCTCAACACGTAATAGTGCCAATAGTCTATACAGTACCGTAATACCTCTTGATTAGGAGGCTACCAGAGGATACTTCATAGGTACGACACAAATCAAACTCGTACAAGGCGCGCTAGGGTAGGTGACACGGCACAACTAGGCAATGCCAAGGTAGATGTACCAATTACGCTTCCGGGCCGGTGGTAACGCATAGCCGCAGCTACCGCCCACCTCGAGCCGCACCCCAAAATCAAAGAAATCAAAAGTGGCCGCCGAATCAATCCAACAGTCAAAGTATAATATCGAAGGGATGTGTCCGATCAAAGGTGCTACCTCATTAGCCCGTCGATCGCTCCTGTTTTAGCTACCTTATGCCAACTCATGAGAGTCGAGTCCACGTATTTATCTCAAAGGAAACGCCGCCACCATCCTACTTCATTCTAGAATCTCCACTGCGTACACGGTTATTAAAGTGGTTTTCGGAGTGGGCAGAGAGTATGACAACTTCCGATCTTGGTCTCTTTAACAACCCAACGTTATTATAACACTGCGTCATTTCAAAATAATTTATACTTCAAAATCAGGATATAATATTTATTTCAAAACCATATAAATATGGTATCATTTCAAATTTAAAAGCCAAATCAGTATGATATCCCATTTATTTCAAATCCATATAATATCATTTTATTTCAAATATATCCCGTTTTCAAAATCATAGCACTTCCAAATTTTATACTTCAAAACCAAACATTTGAAATTTTAACACCTTTAAAACATAACGCTATGAAATTCATAACTTCGAAACATTTCAATTTCTATAAACAGTTCAATTTCGATATATTTCAAGGCTTTAAATATTCCAAAATTTCAAAACTAAATTTGATAATTTCGATTCAATAATTAAATTTCCTATTATTTAGTTTTGAAATATTTTATATAAAATAAACCGCTTATTATTTAAATAAAACTCAAATTACACATAACAAGATATTGCCTTCAATTCATTATACTTGAAATAATCCTTTAATTCACCCAGACCCAAAATCAAGTTATAATAATTATACGTTTTAAAATTTCCAATTTAATAAATTTCACATCAACCTTGTTAGTTTAATTCTTCAACAAATTCAATTTCATAAAATCTCAAATTTATCTAAATTTTAAATCAAATTTTATTCGAGTAAAATTCTTAAATAATTTAATTCACATCCATTTCATATTTCAGCTTCCAAATCTTAATTTATTTAAATCATTATAACCTCTATTTAAAAATATGATTTAAATACTTAACCATATTTATTTTAATAAATCAAACTCCATTTTTTTAACTTATTGTCATTAAACAGATTTATACATAGCTTAAATACATGAATTTAACTATATATATAATGTTTTTATATAATATCAAAAAAGAATCAATATTTATTTAGCCCGTATAATTCTATCCAAAACCATAGAAATCATTCAAAATATTTTTGTATATAGACCACGATATCTGTATATAATTTTCTAACCTATGGTCAAGTGATACGGATATTTATCATTTCAATCCGTAATTTAAAATAAAAATACGGTTATATATCAGTTCAAACCGCAATTCTGAATGAAATAAAGTGCATAACAAATTTGCAGTTTAAAAAAATATAAAATACAACATCCATTCATCCAATATCAATCATCAACCATTTATTACAATCATTATCCAATTTAAACAATAACATCATTATAGAGCATATAATAAATAACAGGTAATTACTGACAGTCTATATTCAATAATAAATTAAACAATCTATCTAACTGGCAGTTTATATGCAATAATAAATTAAATAAAATTAAATCTAGTAAATAAAATTCAACTGAGATGATGATTAAAATATGCCAAATAATCATAGATAAATTTCAAATCACATCAAAATTTTATTTAACAAGCATAAGAAATCTTAGAAGTTGTGAGCGGGTTAAAACACTCACCTTTTAAATTTAAATTGAATTTATATCCAATTTAAATCCAAAATTTAAACAGCCTCCAAATTCGTCCAAACTAGCACAAAAGTGTTTGGAATTTTAATACGATCATATTGGAGAAAACTGCGCGTAAATCTGATATCGTATGTAAAAGTTTTATAGATTTGAACAATTTAATTTCAAAGTTAAAATTTTATAGAAAAATAAAATAAATAACCAAACACTTACAGCCACATCATCAAGTTGATTGCATTCGTCTTCACGTGCGTTCGAGCCTACTAGTTTCTACGGAAAACCCTAGCCACCCACATTCAGCGATCTGTTCGTCACCTACGCGAACTTCGCCGCTGCCATAGGCCGGCTAAGGCCTGCACGTGTCCCCATGCAAGCGACGAACCCCTCCCCAGCAAATGCGACAGCCACCTGTGATTGCCTAGCATCACCTATCGAGCGAAAACAAAGCCCAACCGCCACTTTATCATCAAACCCTAATGAATTTTTGGGCGCAGTCCAACCGTTAATCGATCGAACGAACAACCCCGATGACCTCCACTTGACCCCCTCCTCCCACTAGTACCCTCAATTTGTCGATCAGGCAGAGTCGATTTCGACGCGATGGATGGCCGAGAATTGATTGGCGAATTCTGGGCAAAAGGTGTACCGATTTGAAAAACGAATCACACCAGAAGATTACGCTCTTTTTGAGCTTCAGATTGATATAAAATTTGATAGGGTTTGTGGAGTTTGAACTTTTGGCTTGATTTTGAATTTTAATTGGATCTAGAATTTAATTGTCTGTCATTGAGGAGGGGGAATAGTTGAATTGTACGTTCAGACAAATGAGGAATAGAGGTAGGCTAGGGTTTATAACTGGGTATAAATAGAAAAATTTGATATAGAATAGATGTGACGACCCGGAATTTTTAAGCATTCGAAATCGGAATATTTAATTGATTTAAATGTTTAAAAGTTAATTTTTAACTTGAATTAAAATATCACCATTTAATTGATAATTAAATTATTGAATTAAATAATTTAAAGTTGGATAAAATGTTAGATCTGGAATTTTAAACCTGTTAAAAATAATTTGAAGGCTTATAAAATTTATTCTGATAATACTGAAGAAAATAGAAGTGATGTAATCAAATTTAAAAATGGTTGTTAAGTTTTGAAATTTATATCGTTTAAATTGAATTTAAAAATAGCCTTCCGAGGCACAGTCTCGGAATTTGACGAAACCAGTTCCATTGGATCTGTAATATTGTACTATTATCGGATTTCAAATTTCATATTTATCAGAGTTATTGTGTGAGCGTACGGTAAGTAAACACCCTGAATTTATGTCGATAATTTAGATAGATATATATTTATTTCAACATCAGCCGCCTTCCTTTCCCATCACAACTTTTTCTCTGGTGCCGTAGCTGGTTTTTCCAACACGCAAAAATCAAATCAAAGCCGACCACTTTCTTCGTTAAATCAGGTACATTCCTTCTTTCTTTCCTCAGCTCAAAAATCAATCGAGCATAATAATGGCCGAACCTCTTCCTTATAAAAATCTTAGTTTAGAAAAAAAAGGGGACGAAGCCGAGAGAGTTGAATCGTCTCGTTCCTTCAAAGGAATCTATTCGAAATTCCCGTTTCCTCTTTTTGTTCAACACAGGCCGAAGTCCTTTTCTTTTTTCGAATCGAAGCACGCAAGCTTGGCCGAGGTCATGACAGCGAGGGGGGAGGCAACAGTAGGGGTAGTATGGCAGTCGCGATGCGAGGCGTTGGGTTCGTGGTCGCGATTTCTTTGAAGGCGCACGCATGGTAGAGTAAAGTTGAAGCGGCGGTGGGTGGTCGTTCGACGAGATGGCAACGATCGATGGGAAGAGGCCGGTTTGTTGTGACGATGACGGCCTCGAAAGTGATTTAGGGTTTCGACGCAGCAGTTAAGGTATATGGGGTTTATTTTAAATTTAATTTAATATATATGTATATATGTTAGGAAATGGATTCTACTTATAAAATTTTATGAATACATGTATATAGTAAAAAAAAATTATATTTACAGTAAGGAACAAATTTTGTTTACAGTAGTGCAAAAGATAATTAATAAGCAGAAAATAATATAGATATATATACCTTTTTAATATTGAATTAGGGTAGATCTGTAGTTTAATTCTAAAGGAAATGAATTTGTTAAAAGTATATATATATATATGATTTTAAAAAGTTATAGAATTTTGTAAAAATAGATTTAAAATCTGTATGGGTTATGTTATCGGTATTTTTGTAATTTCAAAAGGAAATTTAAGAAATTTGTAAAATTTAATTATTAGTTGATTTATTTATTTAATGGTAATAAATTGTTTGATAAGTTAAAATGTTAATAAATACACAAATATACCTATTTCCATTTACTAGTGAAATTTTTAAATAATGAATTACAGAAATTAATTTGTTCTTAGTCACTTAAAGAAATTTATAAAAATGGAAATAAATTGTGCAAGTTATTTCAAAGTGATAATAAATCGTATGATTGTTATACAAGGTCAAAATCTGGTAGAAGTAAGCCGGGTTGGATCGGATTGCAAAACAAAAATCAAAGGTGAGTTAATCTCACTCAGTTTAGATTTAAATTTAAATTTAAATGATCAAATCTAAATAATTGTTTGAATGATTGGTTGATGTACTATATAGTATGGTATATTTTGGAATTGGTGTATTATATTGTGCTAACGTCTGTGGATGCAGGGAAAACAGGTTGGAGGGATCCAACTGGATCCCTCAACATTTATTTAAATTATTTAATACCCTCTGTTGTGATTATTTGATGTTCTATGATTAATTATGTTGGAATATTGAATGCTATGTTTTGATTGGATATAATTGGGAATAATGAATTACCAAAAATATACAAATTGGATTTTGGAAAGAAAATAAAGAAGTGAATTTGTAAGTAAAATAAATATAGAAAATTTGAGTAAATTTGAGAATGAATTGGAAATGAAATAAAGTGACTTTAAAATTCGAATAAATGAACCTTAAGTATGGAAGGAAAATCTTGAACAAACTGAAAGTTAAAGAACTTTAAACTCCAGTGTTATTATTTAAAAGAACATAGAATTCATATTAAATTTAAGATTTAAATTTCGAAAAGAATAAAGAAGAAATTGGGAAAAATCTGAAATTTGTATATTTCAGTTAAGAGATTCAAAATCAAATAGAAAATAATAATAATAATAATAATAATAATAATAATAATAATAATAATAATAAAATCCATAATTAATGAATTTTGAAATGAACTGAGAAAGTAAAGAAATTTATTTCAAATGGAATAAATTGGGAATCAATTTGGAAAATTGATTTAAGTAATTGAGATTGGAAATTCTCTCTGGATAACCAAGTATATTTTTAAAGTAAATTTTCAAATATAAATTAAAGGTTTTAAAGTTGTTTTAAAAAAAGCATGTTTTGGAAAATTTATTATTTCTAATATTTAAATCCTAAAGTAAGTATTTTCTCAAATCTATTATAGTAGTAATTACTTAAAAAGTGACTTAGTATTTTGTTTTTAAAAGTGAAAATCTAGTTTTATATTTTATTAAGTAACCTTATTTTCAAATATTTATATAGTATGTATTTTTAACAAATTATTGAATTAGTTTAACTTAAATGTTTGAAGTATATTTCAAAGTAGTGTTTTTATATTTTAAAAATCTAGTTTTGTGCTTGGTGTTTTCAGTGGAGAAAGAAAATATTTGAGAAAATTTATTCTGAAAGGAAAGATGATTTGAAACTATTTTCAAAGGGTTGAAAATAGAAATATATCTTGAGAAGATATTTTGAGGTTAATAAATATTTTGGGAAATTATTTATTGGTTGACGGTTGTTGTGAATATTAATTGATAGTTAAATAACCGACTATCAATATTGGACAACTACGTTGATCGTTTCGAAGAGACCGGGATTGAGATTTATTTCTCAAAAACCACTTCGATCCGATTTGTACGTTTCGTGGAAATGAGTTTGGATTCGAAGATGGAATAGTGAAGTGCAAGGGCTGGTTGTTACTAATCCTGAGGATATTTCCAAAATGGATGTAGTAGGAGAGTGCCTTCGGTTCCGTTCGAACCCGGGACGGACTTGTATGGATGAATGCTTGCGAAACATCGTCAGGTGGACGATGGGCATTCTAAGGGATATGTTCTAAGAAGGTAATGCTTAGCCTCAAGCCTCATCAAATGGGAATGACTGAAAATCAGGGGTTATACAGCAAGGCTAGGTGGATAGCACCAAGCAGGGTGAGGTCATCCCTGCCTAGATGTCCCTTTTATTTCGGCTTAGTGGGCGGTTGCTGATCCCAACCGCGTGGTGATCTCACTCGGGATTATCCAGTAAGGGGTAGTCCCGGTCTTGTGTTGCAGGGGAGCGGGCGTACTCCTCGGTACTGTGATCTAGGCCACGTACTGTGATAGGTGGTACCCCAGTGCCTAGTCATTAGTTGGAAATCCATTCTTCCTACGAGCCTTGTACGAGTTTTGTTTGTATTACCCACTCTGCGACTAGTAGCTGGAATTTAATAATGTAACAATTTCGGCTATTTTATAAGTATTTGTATATAGACCCTATCATAATATCATAGGATTTCTATAAAAATTGTTTTAGCTATCGTAAGGTAAAAACCCGACATGTTTATTTGTGGCGAGGTCTTACGAGATGCTTTTGTTTTCAAAAGGATTTTGCAACTTAATAATCAGTTTAGTGTGATTTTCTCACGCTGGTATTCCATACTGACTCGGTTGTTATTTAACTGTAATGCTCGGGTCAGACCGAGTATTATAGGATACAGGATATGATGCCGTAGAGCTCAGGAGACGAGCTGGATAAGGATACCTACTTCTGTACTTGTTTATATATATATATATATATATATATATATATATATATATATATATATATTCCGCTGTGTTGAGTTGTTGTGTATCCATTTGTATGTTGTTATTGTTGAACCGTGATTGATGTACACTGATGATGATGTAATATATAAACAGAGATATTTGATTTTTGAGTAAAGGTTATTTATTATCTATTATATTTAATTCCGCTGCGATGGTTAGATTCTGTTGTTTTTTTTCTTCTTCTACCTCTTCTTCTTTAACCCAAATGGTTTGTATTGCTGCAAAACTTGAGTTGATTTAGGTAGAATAGTGTTAACTCAAGGGGTGCGGATTTGCGGGCTGTTACAATAGATGGACCCGATTTATAAACGTGTTGAACAATAATGACCCGAAAAGCCCGTTCTAACTCCGGAACGAAATTGGGTCAACCCATATATCAAAATAGATGTTTTAAAATATTTTAAACGAAATGGAAAAGGTTTCAAGTCCAAATTTCATCGTATGAAGAAGTTATACAAAAATCAATATTTTTCAAATTGATTTATATTAATTTAAATTTCATTTATTTCAAGGCGTTTCGAGTCCGTACGATCAAACGACAAGCCTAATCACTACGAAACTTGAAATCCTACAATAATTCACCGTTATGGATCTGATGAAACTGGATTCGTCGAAATCCGAGTCAGTTGCCAAAATGGCCATTTTTACATTAATTAAATAAATTAATAAATTAGCAAATTAAATCAAATTTCAAATTTCAATTCTTTAATTACAAATTTCATCCTTTTTGATTTCTTAATCACTCACAATAATTTAAATAAGTTCAGATGTCAATTTAAAGTTGATTAATTTATAAATTTCAGTATTAACCACAATTTCATTAAATTCAGAAATTATAAATTGAATTTTCAAAAATTTAATTTAATTACTTCTCATTCTATTATTCAGTCTATTATAATCAAAAGGATGCAATTTACATTAGTTTGTAGTTATTGCATTAATATTCTCAAATTTCCTCTTAATTTCCATTAACGTGGTTTTTTATTTACGTTTTATTTCAATGGACTTAAATCTAATTCAATTTCTCTTTATTAAAAATTCAAATTCATTAATTAATGGAATGCTTACATTTGTTTCCATATATCCAATTTGTAGCTAAGTATAACATCTACATTATTTCCATTGATTTGAATTAAATTCTCATCTTTATATTATGCCTATTATTACGCTATAAACTGGTTACTATTGATCTTTCATTTACTTGCCATATACTCATTCCCGTCATTGTAACCATTGTTTACATTTATTAAAATTTGATTTCTCATTTGAATTAATAGACTAAATAAATGGGCAACACATAATTATTACCATCGTTTACTTTTAACTGCATTTATAGGTTTATTGTTTGCAGACCCAGGTTACACATTTACATAATTTCAATTTATCGTAATCACATTCAATCTATCGAAAATTTAGCTTAGATTACATCCTTACCATTCATTTATTATTGACTTTAATTAGCATTTATTACCTTGCATTAAAAAATTTACTTTAAATCTACATCCAATTTCAATTAATATTCTCAAAAAATTTATTACACCAATTACTACCTTATAAGTAAATGTACGTTACTATTTTAATTAACATTCACCCCTTTCCGTTATTATATTAATCATTGTTTACGTACATTTAATTATCTTGTATGTTCATTGACTGCTCACATCGAATGACAGATTAGTCGATAGAGAATAATCAACTTAAGGGAATTGTGTGAACGAAATGCTGTGAATTAATCAATTCAAGTGAAGTATTAAAGCAAATCTAAGTTAATTAACTAAAGCTGATCTGTTTACATCAACACTGTACTTGGACTTAAAATAACAAGCCCTGGAACTTTATAATTGACAAATGCCAACTAGTTTAATTCCAGTTATATTTGCTTGTCATTTTATTAGTTTTGCACAACACTTCACGCTTTTAGGAAACGTGCACCTTCATATTTGAATATCCAGTTTCTTGTGTAGAATGGCTTCTCAACAAGTGCGAGAAGAGATAGCAGAGCGGGCCGATGTGGTTTTCCCAATAGCCGACCCTTTAGAGAATCCTCCAGAAAGAGTTTCAACTTCATTGAACCAACGAGCTTTCAGCCAGCTAAGCTTTCAGCCAGCTATGTATTCAATTCGGCATTACTGAAGCGGATGCTCTGCTTCCTGGGGTAAATGACACTGCCAATAGGCCGCCTCCTGGCTTCATTGTAGTCAATTGTCAAATGTGTTTGAATGGAGCTATTCGTTCCTTCAACGATTTTCTAGAACACTCCTCCTTCGACTAACTAGTTCTCCATTCCAGTTGCACCCTAATAGCTATGTCATTTTGATGGGGTTGTGCGTACTATTTAGGAGGACGCTTAACCGCCTCCCAAGCTTCGATGAGATCTGCTACTTATGTTCATTCAGGAGGAACAAAGATCACCCTTCCATTACCCTTGTAAGGAGTGCAAGAAACCGTAAGCTGATTACGGATCTTCCGGAGAGCGCTCACGGGTTTTTAAACCAGTTCTTCTTTGTCTGTTGCCCTCCAGAATTCTACGGTATCTGGAGAGTAGGAAGTAAGACTACCTATCTCCGTGCACTTCATTTTTGAGACTTTCAAAATCGAGTCGTCAAGTGCTAACTTCATTCTTTACTTTTGCAGCACTTGCTCCTCCCTCTAAAGATTCTAGTCACAAATCAACTTTCGAAAGATTGAGTGTCGTAGCTATCGATGAGAGGAGTATTAAGTTTCTACTGAAAGATGAATTTTTGCATTAATTCGGACTCTTGCACTCTTCTCGATCCATTCAGCCCCGTGATGCCCCCAGTTCTCAAGCAGATGCGTCAGATGTCCCAGCCTCCACAAGGGAATTCACACTGAAGGAACCTATTGTAGAGGCTTCATTAGTGAAATGCTCCAGTTCCATTGATGGTGCAGGATTATCTGGCAAATCTAAACTTCCCCCAGTTATTGAAGAAGAGGAATTTCCTCAACATTCTAGGAAGGATACTGGAGAAGCTGATGAGCGGGCTGAGAAAGAAAGTTCCGTTACGAAGAGTGTAAAGCGTGCTGAAGAGGGCACTGCTGATATGACTCACTCCGTTGGGCACGATGGTGATGATATCTTTGGAGGACTGAGCGACCTTATGGTGACTTCCCACGAGCTCTTTAAAGATGACACCACCACTTCTAAGCTTGTTTCTCCAGCAATCGAAGCGACATCCATTTTACGATCAACCCCATCAACCCAAGAGTTGACTCCTGCTGCAAAAGCCGACATCACTCCTAAGCCGAAGAGTGGTTTGTAGCTTGACGCGCGTAGTTCGCACACCACACACACACTTAGGATTTTTGGCAATTATGTGCACTTAGCCTCTTTATTTCGAAGATTTCTAAATTTTATCTCTTCTTCACTTTTAGGTTCTCCCATAGGACGCAGCGGCTCATATTACAATGACTTTCAGCGCTATGCGAGGCGTGATTCTTATGACCCCAGGCGCTATCTTCCTGCCCCTAGGGAGACTGATGAGGAAAGAGCGGCTAGGAAAGCTCGCGAAAGGCGGGCTTATGAGGGGCGTTATGGAAGAAGAGACGACCGACATGACTCTTACCAGAGGGATGATGACTCCCATAAGAGAAAGTCTCATGACGATAAGGGAAAGAGTCATGTAGCCGAAGATTCAAGCAAGCGAGCCAAGCTTAGCGAAAAGTCTACATCTGAAATTTCTAAAGTGCCCGCTGCTTCTATCTCTCCAGACATCCCTTCTAGCTCCTTGCCCTTAAAAGAGCTGAAATTCAAGCAACCAATAATAGGCCTCCTTATCAAGTTGAGAAGTCTCCGCCTGCACTCCAAAGCTGATTTCCGCATTGGTGTTTGAAAGGAGTACGTTTTGATCTGGACTTGGGTTCAATTGATCAACATGCCATGTTGAGAAATCTCGACGTTGTCAAGCTTGATATTGAAAGAATGTCCGGCTGGCAAAAACTAGTTAATGAGCTTCAGAGAGTAAATCGTTTAAATCTAGAGGCTATGCTGACCATGGAAAACGATAAGTCTGAGTGGAAAAAAGTTCTTGATCAGTATGATACAGAGATGAAGAGCATCACCGCCTATAATGAGGAATTTGAGGTTGAAGTCAAGAAGCTTAAAGACGATCTTGCCACCTCTTCCACTTCTTATACTCAAGAGGAAGAGGTTCTTCAAAAGCAAGTAAGAGACGCCCACGCTACTCAACGAGATGCTGAGGCTAAACTTGAGGCACAGTAGAAAATCGTGGAAATCTATCGCAATGATGTTGCTCAGCTGCGGGAAAAGACTAACTCCCAAGATTTTGAAGATTGCAATGTTAAAGGCCCATCTTTCTAAGGCTGAAAAGGAGCGTGATGAGGCCATCGCTGGAAAAGCAGCAGCTGAAAAATCACATGAGGCGACTAAGGCCAATGTCAGCTCCACTCTATTCGAGTTTTATATTCACAGCGTCTTGGGGCATGGCAGTCTTTCATTTTTGGGCCCAAAGTATGAGGTTACCCTTGCTGAAGTGTGGGAGGCAGCAGTTGAAATGCTTAGAGACGCTGGCTATGCTGAGGAGGATTGTGAGGCTTATTTTTTGGATGATGAGGGTCCTGCCGCCCTTGCCAGAGGAAAAGAACAACTTGCCAAGGAACGAGCCGAAGCGGCGGAAGGAGAGCATCTAGTGAAGGCACCTTTGACCGACCCAACTCGTCCTTCGGCTTCGGTTGACATCGATATTATTGGTTCCGGTTCCCACTCTCCGCCTCCTGCCAAAGCCGAAACTGAAACTACAACTGCTCATGCTGAAGACAAGGCCCAAGAAGACACTGAAGCCAAAGATTTTGAAATTGACGTGATAAAGCCAATCTCTCCAGGTAACTTCAATACTGATCCAGCTCAAGTGGACTACTCGTTTGCTTCACATGAGCTCGATGAACTTCTTGCTTATTACTTAAGCCACGACGTGCCACTATCTCCTCTCTTTGTGAGAAATACTAATGTTAACTTTTCTTCTTCTATAGTGAA
The DNA here is from genome assembly GCA_030765085.1 of Allium cepa. Classification (NCBI taxonomy): domain Eukaryota; kingdom Viridiplantae; phylum Streptophyta; class Magnoliopsida; order Asparagales; family Amaryllidaceae; genus Allium; species Allium cepa. The sequence continues at coordinate 505,796,486 of CM060945.1, forward strand.
AACAACAAGTGTTGTACAGGCTTAGCCTCCTCCAGTTGTTGCCCCTCCACCTCTTCAAGTTACTCCTTCTTATGCTTCTCAACCGGGGTCGCAAGAAGAACAAATAGGAGCTCTTGAAGGCTTAGATGACCCGGGCGCTTCACAAGAGCAGAAAGCTGAAGAACTTGAGGAGGGTGAGAGGACCCCGGAGAAATTTACTGCCGATGATACAAATCTGATTGATCTTATCACTCTGGGCAGCGAATCTTCTTCAAAGAAGAGGGGAAAGTGTGGAATTTCGAAGAAGGGCACTTCTGCTGGCAATGAGAAAGTGGAAGAGGACCCAATTGCACCTCTTTCTCCTTCTTCCCCGACTCGTTCAGGTCGACTTAAGAAGTTAACCATTAGGCCAGGCAAGGGCTCCAAAGGCGACGGGAAGAAGAAGTGATGGGTCTGGTTTTATCCTTCTTGTTTTGCTTTTTTTGCTTTTTGCTTGTATTTAAAGACTTGTATTGACCGAAGATTGTGCGGGTACCGGCCCCTGCTTTTTGAAACCTGCACATGTATACAAATCTTTTATAGTATGGAATAGAATGACTCTTTTTACTTGTACAAACTTTTGTCTGTATTTGTATGTGCATTTATTCCTTATTTTCACACAAATTTCTTTATTTTCTTTGTATGATATTGCAATGAACTCGTGATATGTTGCTTGAGCGTTGCTTTTATTAATGCAGCTATATTATATTGCCCCCATATCGCGGCTTATTGCAATCTTCTCCATTTTGAGAAGACTTGTACTCTTACTTTGGAGAATAATTCTTCCATTTTGAAGAAATATTATTCTGCTCTAGTAGAGTGTGCATTGTATTGGAGAAGTTTTTTTTTAGAAAAAGCTTTTACGCTTCAACTTTCGGAGATAGTCGCTTTTATTTTTGAGAAGTGGATTCCCCTACGCGGTAAAGTGGCCCTCTGAAGAGGGCTTTGATTTGTTTGCCAGAAAGTTATATCTCATCGCTAAGTGGGCCCACGGGACTGGCGTCAGCTGCTTTAGCGGATATTTGTTTGCACAAACGATCGCGAGCAGTTAGTTGCGGCCTTGAACCTTCTTTTTGAGAAGGTGCCCCTTCGGTGGATCCACCAACGACTTTTTCAAGAGATACATTTCATATTTGGGCGTTCCTCGTTAGAGGGCTTTATTTGGCACTTCAACTTTTTTGGGGAAGAGTTTTCTCATTATGGAGAAATTGATCTTCCCTTGAGAGTAGAAGTATGCCTCCAAAGAGGGCTTTTTGTTTGCCTGAAAGTTACTTCTCGCAGTTAAGTGGATCCACGGAGCAGATGCAAGCTACCTAACTAGATGTTTGTTTGCACAAACGATCACAATTAACTAGCGAGGGCCTGGTGCCTTCACTTTGGGAAGGTGCCCCTTCGGTGGTTCCACCAACCTTTTTGTTCGAGAAAAGCATTTCATTTTTCAACATGCCTCGTTGGAGGGCTTTTTGTTTGCCTGAAAGTTACTTCTCGCAGTTAAGTGGATCCACGGAGCAGACGCAAGCTACCTAACTGGATGTTTGTTCGCATAAACGATCACAATTAACTAGCGAGGGCCTGGTGCCTTCACTTTGGGAAGGTGCCCCTTCGGTGGTTCCACCAACCTTTTTGTTCAAGAAAAGCATTTCATTTTACGGCATGCCTTGTTGGAGGGCTTTTTTGGCACTTCAACTTTTTGGGGAAGAACGTTCTCATTATAGAGAAATTGATCTTCCCTTGAGAGTAGAAGTGTGCGTCCGAAGAGGGCTTTTTTGTTTCGTTTGCCAGGAAGGTTGCATCTCACAGTTAAGTGGATCCACGGAGCAGACGCAAGCTACCTAACTGGATGTTTGTTTGTACAAACAATCACAATTAACTAGCAAGGGCCTAGTGCCTTCACTTTGGGAAGGCGCCCCTTTGGTGGTCCCACCAACCTTTTTGTTGAGAGACAAGATTCCATTTTGGCTGTTTTTTGTCTGCTTGCCCATGTCTTTTCACCATCTTCCCCTCAGCGATTCCTCTTTATCATTTCCAAGTACATGTTCCTTTCTTTTACAAGTTGTTTGCTTTTTTTCCTTTTTTCAGAGAAGTGTATTTCATTGTTAAGTGAATCCACGGAGCAGACGCAAGCTACCTAATTGGATGTTTGTTTGCACCAACAATCACAATTAACTAGCGAGGGCCTGGAACCTTCACTTTAGGAAGGTGCCCCTTCGGTGGAGTCACCAACTATTTGCGAGAAGCACTTCTTATGTAGGGATTGAATTAGGAAATTTTATGGCTTGGCATTTGTTTGTTGAGTGATTTGTAGGAATCGCTTGGCCTTGTGATGTGTTGAATAGGTAAGCTTTGCTTTGGTGGCCTGCAATATTAAATCAACATTTTAGCAATATATTTAAGATATTTGCACATCGAAATGGGACAGACATTTTATAGTAGTAGAGAACACAAGATTTATAGTAAAATCAGTGTGAATCAATACAAGAATGATACATCCACAATCATTTTACAAATTTAAGCATAGCTTCTAAGTAAAATATGGAAGCAAGTGATTGTTGTTCCAGGCTCTCGAAATTGGATCTCCTTCGACAGTTGTGAGCTTGAAAGTTCCATCAAGAAGTTTTTTGCCTATGACATATGGCCCTTCCCAGTTTGGCCTAAACACTCCTGTTGCTGTCATGATCCTTTTCATGACTAGATCCCCCATTTCAAAGCTGCGTTGGCGAACTTTAGAATTGAAGAGCCTGGCTATCCTTTGCTGATGGGCTGCAACTCTAGGCTCAGCCTCTTTCCTTCTTTTATCAAGCAAGTCAAGTGCTTCAAGTTGCAGCTTTTTATTTTTAGCTTGGTTGAAATGAATTCTCCTGTGTAAGGGGACCTCTATTTCCACTGGAATCATTGCTTCTGATCCATATGCTAATGAGAATGGAGTATGCCCAGTCGCAGTCTTGTGGGTAGTTCTGTATGCCTAAAGTGCTAGTGGCAGCTTATCGACCCAACCACCATTTTCTTTTTCTAGCTTTTTTTTGATGGTTGATTTGATAATTTTGTTCACCGCTTCCACTTGCCCATTTTCCTGTGGATGAGCCACTGCTGAGAAGCTTTTTTGGATCTTGAATCGCCTGCAAAAGTCCCGGAATTCTTCGCTTTCGAATTCGATACCATTGTCTGTGATTATCTTCTGAGGCACACCAACCTGCAAATGATATTCTTAGTCACAAAGTTTATCATCTTTTTAGAGGTAATAGTAGCCAATGGTTCAGATTTAGCCCATTTAGTGAAATAATCAACAGCAACAATAGCATATTTGATTCCGGACTCGGCAATCAGCAAAGGCCCAATGAGATCTATCCCCCAAATGGCGAATGGCCATGGACTGACCATCTGTGTTAGCTCGGTGGAAGGTGCTCTTGGGATTTTTGCAAATCTATGGCAGATGTCACACTTTCGAGAGTAGCTAGCAGCGTCTCGGTTAATATCAGGCCAAAAATACCCATAGCGGAGAATTTTCTTTGCTAGAGTTTGGCCACCTGAATGATCCCCACACTCTCCTCCGTGCACCTCAACTAAAATTGTCTTAGCCTCTTCATTGGTTACACATCGGAGTAATGGCATCGAGAATCCTCGTCTGTACAACCGGCCGTATTGAATTACATATCTCGGGGCTTCTCTTAACAGCTTCTGGCGCTCATTTGAGTTTTTTGCAGGGAGCCGTTGAGTAGACATTCCTTGATCGGGGTCATCCACGACTCCTGCTCTTAAGATACAGCCATAATCCAGTCAATATCCATCTCATAATGATCGGAGCCAGAGCTTGAATATTTTGCGAGAGAGTCTGCCTTCATGTTCTCTTCCCGGGGTATATGGGTTACTGCATAATGATCAAAATCTTTGAGAAGCTCCCAGGCCTTAGACAAGTAAGCAGGTAGATTTCCTCCCTTAGTTTGAAACTCTTTCTTGACTTGGCATACAATAAGTTGGGAATCACTGAAGATCTGCAATACTTTGATGTTCAGTTCTTTAGCAATATTCAAGCCGGCAATAAGAGCTTCATATTCTGCTTCATTATTTGTCGAAGGAAATTCTAATCTCAATGCATAGCATAATGACCGCCCTTCGGGGGTTTCAAGCACAACCCCAGCTCTGGAACAATAGTCATTTCTAGCACCATTAACATATAATTTCCGTTGGATCGAGATGTCATCAGTCACCTCTTCCTGACTATCACCTTTATCCGCGTATTCTGCAATGAAATCCACCAAAGCTTGTCCATTGATTGCTCTTCGGGGATAGTAGGTGATATCGTATTGGCTGAGTTCAATATTCCACTTCAGAAGACGACCTGAAGTTTCAGGGTGAAATAGGACTTGCTTTAGAGGTTGATCAGTGAGGACTTTTATAGGATGACCTTGGAAATATGGCATCAACTTTCGAAAGCAATCAACAGACAATAGGCGAGCTTTTCCAGCTTTGAATAATTCATCTCTGCCCCGGTGAATCTTTTGCTGATGTAATAAACCGGGCGCTGAACTTTTGCGTCTTCCCGTACCAATGCTGCACTGAGAGCATGAGATGAAACCGCTAAATATATGAAAATATCTTCATTATTGCTGGGCTTAGAAAGTACTGGAGGCATTTCCATGTGACGGATCAGTTCATCAAAAGCTTTCTGACATTCAAGAGTCCATTCAAAGTTTTTCTTTCCATTCTTCAGAGCATCAAAGAAGGGAATGCATTTATCAGTGGCCCTGGAAATAAACCGACTCAAAGCAGCGACTTTCCCATTGAGGCTTTGCAATTCCTTCTTTGTTCTAGGGGCTTTGACTTCTCTTAAAGCAGTAATCTGAGTAGGATTAGCTTCGATGCCCCTAGCACTCACAATGAAACCCAAGAATTTTCCAGACTCTACCCCGAATGAACATTTTAGAGGATTTAGCTTCATCCCATACTTTCGGAGGACCGCGAACATTTCTGCCAAATGATCCATGTGGTTTACTTCCTTCTTCGATTTCACCAACATATCATCAACGTATACTTCCATAGCCTTGCCAATCTAGGGTTTGAACATGGCATTAACAAGTCTTTGATAAGTTGCCCCTGCGTTCTTTAGTCCGAAGGGCATGACTTTATAGCAGTAAAGACCAACATCAGCGATGAAGCTCATGTCCTCCTGATCTGGCTCATGCATCATGATTTGATTATATCCTGAGTAAGCATCCATAAAAGACAATAATTCATGCCCGGCTGTTCCATCCACCAACTGATCAATCTTGGGTAACGGGAAACAGTCCTTGGGGAATGCTTTGTTCAAGTCTGAAAAGTTGATGCATACTCTCCACTTTCCATTTTCTATTTTAACTAACACCGGATAAGAAACCCAATTTGGATAAGTGGATTCTCTGATGAAGCCATTTTCCATGAGCCGATCTACTTCTTCTTTTAATGCCATCGACCTTTCAGGACCTGGGTTCTTCTTTTCTGCTTTACGGGTGTGAATTTTGGATCAATATTCAATGCATGCACTGTGATTTCTGGAGATATTCCACACATGTCGGCATGACTCGAAGCGAATACATCCAGGTTTGCTTTCAAGAATGATATCAACATATTCTGAACCGTCATACCGAGTTGTGAACCTACATTCAACACCTTGTTTGGATCATTCAGGTCAACAGGTATTGGCACCGTCACTTCCACCGGCACCACTCTACTCTTCCATGCACTGGTTTTTCTGGGATCAATCTCTTTTCGTGCACCACTATGCTCACCAGTGCAGGGTCCACCTCGTAATTGCTACAAGGTGGGCTCTTTGATGCGGAGCGGCGCTGCCGCACCCTTACCCATTTCTCTCTTCTTTGCCTCCCGTAACTCTATGAGATAGCATTCTCGCCCAGCATTTTGGTCCCCCTTCACAACACCGACGCCATTATTATTGGGGAACTTCATAGTCAGGCACCATGGGGCGAGAATGGCCTTGAATGCAGCAAGAGTCGATCGACCCAAGAAGGCATTATAAGTGGAGAATTCATCAACAATCACAAAAGTTTGTTTTCGGATCATCTTCTGTTCCCCTTCTCCAAGCTCTACAAATAAGTCAATAGTCCCTATAGGATGTTTTGGTTCTCCAGTGAACCCAACAGTTTTCTGTGAGGTAGCTTGGACATCAGCCATGGGAATTTTCATCTGATCAAATGTTTTTCTGAAGAGGACATTACAAGAGGCGCCGCAGTCAACAAGCACCCTTCTCACAATGGCTGGTCCGATGCCTGCAGATATCACCAAGGTATCCATGGTAGGAGCCTCAACACCAACAGAGTCTCTAGCCGGAATATGATGTCATCGTTAAAAGTTCTTTGCTGTTTTAAAGGTGCAGCATCTTCCAAGACAAAAACATTTTCTTCCGCCTGGGCATATCTCAAAGCGTGAGCATATCTCTCCATCTTACCCCAACTTCTGCCCGCTGGGTGAGGACCCCTGTAATAACATTAATGACAGGCCTCTCAGATTCTTGTGCTGCAGTCCTCTCACCTGAGCCGGATTGATGAGCACGAACTTGTTGCCCCTGAGTAGATGAGGTCGGGTCACTTCTGTTTCTCTTCACATATTGTTGTAGTTTATTCTGTATCAACATCTTTTCAATCAAATACTTTAAATGGCAACATTCATTAGTGTCATGGCCCGGTTGATTGTGGAACCGACAGAATCTCCCATTATGCACAACATTTCTCCTAGGCTTCATCTCAGGTGGTTTGGGGTATTCAACAGCATCCTTGGTTGCGAAAAAGATATTTTCTGGAGTATCAATTAAGGGAGTAAAATCTGAATGTTTAAAGCGGCAAGCTTTCTTCGCATCTTTCTACTTTTTTCCACCGTCATTCTCCCTCTTCTGGCCACTAGGTTCCTTTTTCTTAGAAGCAACATTGTTATTCCCAACTTCAGTCACGACTACTTTTGCTGGCGTAGGAAGGCTTTCTAAGCGCACAAATTCATCGGCCTTCTTGTAGAACTTCTCAAGTAAATTTGGCTCTTTCATCTTTAGCCATTTTTCGAATTCACTTGATTTGTCTATAGCTCGCACCAAGTAAGTCAGAATCATCCCAGGCTCTGCATTGTCAACTTCGGCCAAGGCTATATTAAAATGGTTTAAGAAAGATTTGATAGACTCTCCGGGGATTTGCTCGAGGCTTGATAGTGACATTATGTCCTTGGCCTTCGAAGCATATAACCTAAATTGATCTTTGAATTTCCGAGTTAAGTCGAAGAACTGATCCACGGATCGAACTGGCAGCTTCGTTAACCAAAGCAGGGCCACTCCCTCCAAGTACACAGGAAAGTATCTACACTTGATCCCATATGTTGCTCTGGCACCTGTCATATGCCAGTCATACTTGTATAAGAACTGGTTAGGATCGCTTGTCCCCCGATAAGCTGTACTAGTGGGGGGAACAAACTTCTTCGGAAATTCAGCCTTCAGAATTCTTTCAGTAAAAGGAGTCTTGCTTGGAGCAAACCCCCGGTCACTTTCATCTTCCTCCCTTTGCATGCTCTCCTTCATATTTTGTCGAATCATTCCCGAGAGGTACTCCTCATCGTTTAGAGTCCCCGCGGGACGGCCGTCGGCTACTTTTTCGGAAGTTTGCCTAGACAAACATTCACGAAGAGTTGGTTGCGGCCTTGAACCTTCAGCCGGGGAGGTGCCCCTTTGGCGGTGCCAGCTTCCCTCTGAGGAATACTTTTCCTTTGGGAATCATGAACATCTTCAGCAAAGGTTTCTTCATTATTTTTTGGTTGCTGGTTAACTCCAAGCAAAGCATTCAACCTGTTCAACATCAAAGTGTTCTACGCTTCCATTTGTTGATACAACCCAGACACTACAGCATCCAATTCCGCCCTTGTGATTCCAATACTAGGAGCCGCTTGATTTGACGCGGGAGAAGTGGCGGTGTTGTCATAAGCATTTCCAGATCTAGTAGATCTAGTTTTTCTTCTAGGAGCCATAATTTCAGATAGACTTCTGGTTCTTAGGGAGAGTCATTCAACAAATCTTTGTGAAGCAATGATGAGAGCACTCCTGAGTTCGGTTGTCAGTGAAAGCAGCAAAAATGGTGAAAGCAGAGGAAGAAAAAAAAAATAGAATCTTGCAGCGGAACGATAAAATATAATAATCAAATATACAGTTCATGAAGCTATTTACAAAATATTTGATTTTATTTATACAATACATATCAGAGTTACACATACCAGAGAAAACAAATAATAATGCAGCGGAACAAATGTGACACAGAGGACTAGTACAATATATAATAGTAATAAAATCTTCGTCTTCGTCCTCCAGAAGTAAGGTCTTCAAATTCAGAAATGCTCAGGCTGACTCGAGCGAATTGAAAAGACAAAACACTCGAGTCATAACTAAAAGATCTTATGTAAGTTAAATCAACGGTAAATAATATGAGTGTAATGGCGTTAGAGATGTTTACGAGATTTGGCATCTCCTATCCAATGTCAACGTGAGTGCAGTAACTCAAGAGATGCTCGGGATTCACATCTCCTAAGGATCTGTTAAACTATTTACTATGTAGTAATACTTCGCTATTATAATAATGTCTATTATTAAAAGAAATTTACTTTTAAATAGCGCTAAGGAGTGACCCAATATTCTCCTTGACACGTAATAGTGCCAATAGTCTATACAGTACTGTAATACCTCCTGATCGGGAGGCTACCAAAGGATACTTCATAGGTACGACACAAATCAAACTCGTACAAGGCGCACTAGTGTAGGTGACACGGCACGACTAGGCAATGCCAGGGTAGATATACCAATTATGCTTCCGGGCCGGTGGTAGCACATAGCCGCAGCTACCGCCCACCTCCAGCCACAACCCCAAATCAAAGAAATCAAAAGTGGCCACCGAATTAATCCAAAAGTCGAAGTATAATATCAAAGGGATGTGTCCGATCAAAGGTGCTACCTCATTAGTGTTGGGGATGCGGATTAAGGATCTTAAGGCAGAAATAACACTAGAGGGGGGGTGAATAGTGCTTTAAAGAATATATGAACTATATGACTAAATTAAAACTTTCAACACAAATCTAAACAGAATTCTAACACAGAGTGGTCACAGAACATATAACAAATGCAAATAGTAAAGTAAAGCAAGTAAAAGGAAAGAACACACCGGATTTTATACTGGTTCGGAATCCTCCTACATCCAGTCCTGCACCAAGGCAATATCCTTGTACATATTTTTATAGGCCAATATCCAAATTACAACCCTCAATTTCTAAGGCCTTGAGGAACCCTCCTATCTCCGAGTCTGGGGTAAACTCTCTTGATTTACGGGACACAAGATCACCCTAATACTTTCTAATAACAATCCTTTTGAATGGATAGACTCTATGGACTTTTTGAATACAAATTAATCTTGTAACTCTGAATAGCACTTTGATCTTTAGTAGAATGATGGAGAATCAAATAGAGAGAGTATCTAAATGATTTCCTATTGATAATTTGGCAGAATGATGGCACGATCTTGAAAATATGAAGTTGTATGGATATGGAATGGTGGAGAAGAAAGAGTGAAGAAAATAAGAAAATTAGTTGTTAAAAAATTCGTTTTGGAAGCCTTTATATAGATGCTCAACAGTCATAACCATTGGCGAAAGGTTTTTGAACGAATGGACACTTCTTTTGAAATTTGAATTTTAAATCCAACTGTCACCATATCGACATGGGGTATCCCCATATGTCGACATCCCTCAGTTCAAAATTGTAGATATGTTGTATAACGATCCTAACTCAACCTTCGAAAATCGGCACCGAATACGTCACCTATATTCAAATGCCGCGGATCCAAACGTCGAATCTAGTTCGCCGAAGCGTATAACACAATCAAGTAAACAACATAGCGGAAGAATACAATGAATATCAATATACAACATCTGGTACAAAATCCTGATACAACCGATGATACAATAGATATCGATATACATCAGAGATATGATACAATAAAATAGCAGCGGAAAAGAAAATAGATAACACTAAGATAGTCTTCAAGGAAGAACTCCAAAACTGAAACTCCAAGAACCAATCCAGAAATAGCTCGAACTCCCAATAACGATGCACTAAGACAAGCAAGACTCAGTCGTGTCCAAAGACTGAACTAGCTCCAGATAATCCACTAAACCTAATTATCTGAAAAACCCAACGCTAGACCGCTCGTGTGGAAAATAGTGAGCACCCAGAGTTTAGGAAAGGAACAATAAACTCTGGATCAGTCATGGGACTGGTGTGAGTAACAAAAACAGTTTATCTTTTAAAAACAACAGCAAGAGAATTTTTAAAATAAATTCGCAATGCTTTTTGAAAATGAAACTACCATAAGACCTCCCGCCACACACACAATGCAAACGCAGACTTGGAGGAGATTTCTTCTTATGATAGTCAAAGATGCTTACCACGCAAAAAAATTTCTTTGATGTTATTATTATAAGTGCACAGTGTAGAAAACATTTCGAAAGTAGAATATAAATCTTAGCCAGCATAGGTACCATTATATTATGCCCGCTATAGCTACCTCCTGAGGAGGCAGGTTATACAATTGCAATCGTAAAAGGCTCGTATTGTTTCTTTGGATTTTCTAACAAATGGTCAAGCTAAGGAACTTCCTACTGCCACATGGGATCGCCTCTTGTGGGACGTCCCGAGAACCTAACTGGATCTCTGCCAACACAAGGCCGGGTTACCTCTGTAACTAGGTAACTACTACTCGAGCATGCCACTCCTGGGTCCTTTGGGACCTTTATCCGAGGGCCCTCCGTCACAAAGCAACAACCACACAGTAAATGAGATTGGAGCTACCACATAGGTAAATATCTGGGCTCCATACCATGACATCACCTTTTTCCAGAAGGGAACGACACACCCTAAAGGGCGCGACCCTCATAACCTTGCCGCATCTTTCCTGTTTCGACCATTTCCGGGGTGTGAGGTCCTGATGCAGTCTCGTCCACAAAGCTACGCTTTATACAAAAGCCATGCTCTGATCACAAATGATCAACAAATGATCATCAACACACAACATTACTCAGCATGCCACACTACCAAATTGGGAGTATATCGCTGATAACCTTCAACTACATAACCTCTGAGCTTGTATGTCTCAGAGAAGGGTGTTAAGCTAAGAGAATAAATTCTCCGCCACCAACGGATATGTATTTGAATGAAATCTGCTTTATATCTCAAAATGTAATGTCAGACATACAATCCATACAAGTCTGTTCCGGCTTCGAACAGAACCGAAGGCACTTTTAAAGAAGTCCTTGCAATCCGGATAATCCCTAATCGCGTCTGGATTTCCCATCACATATGGAGTCTCTATACCGGGGACCATTCGATGCAAAGACATTCGACGAGAAACCCTTTCGTTTTCGAAAATATCCGGTCTTCACCACCGGTCTTCAAATGCTATCCATATCGACGTATCACATATTCGGAATGGGCTATATGACACAAAGGTCCTCTCCCGGCTAAACCGGATAGTGAGCGCGGTATTTTAAAAACATATGGATATGGGATTTTAATTAAGTCACAACTTATTTTCCAAAAACCTTTATTTTAAATGGTTTAAACAAATTACCATTTTAAATCTTTAAACAAAAAGATTCATTTCACAAAGTTCACCCTGTTTCACAAAGATCCATTTACTAGTTTCAAAACAATTTCCATTTCAATTGGATTAATTCATTTATATCCTTAAATCAAAGATTTAACTTATAGCTTTCAAATCGTTTTCATAACTTGGAAATTATCTTCATTTCAAACTAGAAATCATTTTAACTCAAATTAAAAGTTCATTTCTTATGTGAAAGCTTTTATTATTTGAAAACAAATAGTTTTCATTTCCTTTCAGAGATATTTTCAAAACAATCGTGCTATTATTTATCTTCAAAACACTTCCAAAATCTCCGGGATTTAAATTTCCAAATCTTGCTCAAATCAATTTTACTATAATTCATTTGCATAGCTTATGCTCATACAAATTCTTATTTGATTATATGTCAATTTATAAATTTCATTTATAATTCATATTTATGAATTTCAATTCAAATAAAGATTCAGGATTTTTTTTTAAACACTCGTCTTTTGGTTTCGAATCATTTTGAAATCACCATTTTCTCAAAATCACACTTCTCAAATATTTAATCCAATCCTGGTTTATCCTCAACAAAAATGATTTAATCCATATATAACTCGTATGACATCTTTAATCCCTAGTTTCAAATTGTAGAATTAAAGTTCAAATTTTGAATTTAGATTTAAATCAAATTATTTAAATTCCAAAACTAAATCAAGTTATTCAAAATAAATCTCATCTTTGAAATTCCATTTCAAAAGCTTTTCAACTTAAACCCAATCCATTTTCAAACCATTTGAATTTAAAATTTTAACTTCAAACTATTTTCAAAAATATGTGACTTAATCGATTTCCTTGTGAAATCCATATTTGTGTGTGTATGGTGTGGTCCAAGGGTTTAACACAATAGTGCAACATCATTCAACCATCACAGATTCGCAATCATCCAATATCAATAGGCGATATATCCCAATAACGCTTATCTATATACACGGATTCACATATAGAAAATATGAATGCATTATAAATAAATAAAATTACATTCATCACAGATCACACTGAAAACAATTCATAGCACAAAGCATAGCATCTCAGAAATATCTAACAGTTCAACAATCAATAGGGTTCAAACATCCATAAGTGAACTCAATAAATTATCAGATTAATTTAAATCAGATGGGTCATGGATCATGGTTAATTAACTTTAATCGATTTCCAATCATTTGATTAATTATTCTTTAATCATTTATTAATTCATCAACTTTTAATCATCCAATCATATATTGTACAAATATCTGATTATTTAATTAATAAGTGTTAACTATTACCTAATTAATCCTTAATTGCTTAATTAAATCTCCCTTAATTAATTAATCTTAAACCTCAATTAATGAATTTAACCCTTCAATTACTTATTTAATTAATCCAAACATTAATTAATTAAATAAGTTAATTATCTATTTTAATTATCTTAAAAATCTAATGAATCCAAATCATTAAATTCTATTTATCTTTGAGTTAAAACATTTCTTACTTAATCAAAGTATTTAAAACAATTTGCTTTCAAATTTACTTTAAATTGCATTTTAAATTTACGATTTAAAATGAATATAATTTAACTTTTAACAAAGTTAAAAAACACAAACCTACCTTTTAGATTTTCATGTTAAAGAAATATTTATTTTATAAAGAAGTTTTTTTTCTTTTAAAACTTGTTTAAAAATTGTAATCTGAAACTTTATTTATTTTCAAAATTTATTCTTAAAATTCAAACATTTTAAACATTCGTAAAGTAGTTAAACAAATTGAAGTTCAAAACTTAATTTATTTGTTTTAAAACTTTCTTTCCATTTAAAACTAGCTTTTAACTTTTATTTTCAAAGTTCTAAAACCTGAAACCTGAAACCAGATTAACAAACCCGAGCTACATCACTCCTGCTTCGAGTCCTCCCCTTCAAAATCTCGAGTAAAGCTTCGAGTCAAATATGGTTTTTCCCGTGTTCGAACTCAGCTCCCCCTCTACCACAAACTTCATCATGAATTAAATGACACCGTGCACATGCACGGGCCAACCAGAGACTTTCGACCACCCATGATGTCTCACTCAAGTCATCGATCACCTTCGCGTCCTCACCTGACCGTCAGAACATCATCACGAACTCGAAATCAAAATCGAGTGTTCGAGCCACAAACCTGGAAACTCGACATGGCCTATCACCCAAAACCTGTCAACATCTCGTTCTCCGAGCTCCTCCCACCGTTACATCTAAAACTCCGACGTCGACTCCTTCTTCACGTCAACTTCCACCCCCCTGACGCTCGCTGCACTCGATCACGTTACAGTGGCGACATCAAATATTTTTACAGAACACAAAAAAACTGGAACCCAAACCCTATATTCGATTCAACCTAAAAATTCATGCATTTGAAAATTTTTCTATTATTTTTCCCGTGCTCGTGGATCATTAAGCTAGCTTCACCATTAATTTTAGCATCTAAAGTTCATCAAAACACAAGAAATTTGTAAAAATATGATTTTTGTTCATATGTAAACTGATCCTTCGTTCCTCGGCTAAAAATTCTCATTTTTGTTTTAAAAATCTTGTTTTTGTATAACAATTCACATTATGTGACTGAATTCACAAATAATCATGTTCGAGTATATCACATTTTAAGTTTGTTCTGGAAAATCAAATTCTTTTCCAACCTGAATGTTTATAATTTACTTGAAACTAATTTTTAGATAAAAAGTCTTGTTATTTCAAACACTTATTGCTTATATGTCATGACTTATAACAGACCAGGGAGGAAGAAATTGAATTCCTAACTGGCTCTTAGCCTACAAAAATATTTAACATAGAAATACATCTCTGTAACAGTCATACATAAAGATACAGTCATAGATATACACCGATTTCATCCAATTTCCCAATTTTCTTCAATAATCATGATTGTAGTCATTTTTAAAGCTGGTAATACAACATTACAATCATCTTCCATCTCGAGTTTATAGCCCAGTATTGATTTTTTTTCTTTTAAGTGATATGAATCTTTAAATTTGTTTTCAAACCTGGAACTTAAATAGAGATACATATACACAGTCACATCTATATATACTCATGTAGACAAATTTCATCCATTCCACATATTTAACACATAGATCCAATCATGCAAACCAAAATCAAATATAATGGTTTAAAGGTGACTCACTTGTTTCCTGAAAGAACAAAGAAGAACAGAGCCTCATTGGTTTGAAACAGGCTTTGAAATTTTTGTAGCTGAAGCCTCTCTTAATCTCGGATTTGATTTGATTTGGGTTGTAGTTTTAAACTGAAGTTTGTTTAAATTTTAAATGGTGCTCATTTCAGATTTTTACACAGCCCTGAAGATGGACCAAATGAGATAATGGATTGATGTATATAAGAAGAAATTTACAGGTTGATAATTATTATGTTTTGTACAAATATAATCAGAGATTTTTTTTTGCTTTTGTTGACTATGAAAATTTTCATTCGGCTGATAGTTTATTTTGGTGGCTACAAATCTTGTTTTGTATGCTTGCATTAATTATCAGTTGTCTTCTTAAGCAAGCTTCCTTATATATATACTTTTGTTTCCTTTGTATTTGACTATGCTGAGAAAATTTTTGGCTGAAATGAACATATGTTGTGTACTCAAGATCCTAACATTAATTGCTAAGGATCTATTTGGTGTGCTACATAAATTTCTTTTGTTTGTTTTCTCAAGTCTTTATTTTCATGTGTACCTATATGTTTATAATTGTAGTCTGGTGAATGTATTTTATTTGCTATGCTTTGTTCATTACTTTTATTTATTTCTAACTTCAATAGTTAATTTAACTTACATATTAATTTTCAACTTAAAGTATCAAATATTTAATTAGTTATTTTATATGTATAGCTTGGTTGTATTTTTATTCTACTTTACAATATTTGTAAATCCCAATTCAAATTAAATTTAAATACATTTTTCCAGTAATTCATAGTTTAACTGATATTAAATAGCAATTATCAAATTAATTTCACAGATTTTTATTCAAAAATTTAAATTAAAATATCAATTTAAACTTAACAAATTCGAGATCGTTACATGTTGTTTTGTAAAAGCATATGAATTTAAAACAAGTTGAAACTTCTCTGAAGCAAAATAAAGTGTTTAAACAATATTTTGAGATAGAGAATGAATATAAAACATTATTTAAAATATATATATATATATAATTGATATAGACCGTCAATTGTATAAGTAATATTTAAAATCAAAATAAGTTTTGATGTTTTAAAAATAGAAGTTTTCAGAATGAAGGAATATTTTAAGGCTAAAACAAAGTTTGAAAACATGATTTTGAAAGCTAAAACATTTTGAAAAACAGATTTAAAAACATTTTGAAAAATCTATTCAAACTGAAATTGCAAGAACCTTCCTACAGAGCTCCTCCATAGGACTCGAGAACTTGTACAAAGTAGTTTAAATGATTTTGATTTTCGTGGGTTTGTAAGCCACTTGTCGTAGGTTTGTAAGCTACTTGTCATGGGTTTGTAAGCCACTGGTTTTGATAGAAATTGGGTTCCATCCCAAAAGAAAATTGGAAGAAAGATGAGAGTGCTATTATGAAGTTTTAACAAAATACTAGACACTTATCTTGAGATCTTGAAATCTTGATTCTCTAGAGTCTTGAATCTTGAATCTCTAATCTTCATCTTGATGCTTGAGTCTTTATACTGATCAGTCTTCGATAATACCTGCATATACTTCCTATATACATATACATATATCTATCTATATGAAAATGTTAGTATATATTTTATAAAGTAAAGTATAATAACTATATAAGGTTGTTGTCATCAAAACATCATCAACTCAGTTCGTAACAATCTCCCCCTTTTTGATGATGACAACCTTTATTTATAAAATATTCTTACCATACCATAAGTCCCCCTTACTCCGTGATTTCTTCTTAAAACTACAACTCCCCTTTATTCCATGACTCCCCCTTACACCAAGCACATATATTTTTATAACTTTCTCCCCCTTTGTCATCAACAAAAAGGAATAAAAGATTTACCTGTTCTAAAGTATATTTGGAATAAAAGTGTAAAGTGAACGTGTAAGTGATCAAGTGTGTGTGCATATATATAAGTGTAACTTGACAATCAAATAAATATCATACATAGCAAACCAATCATGTATAGTATATGAAGTTATATACAAACCAAATCCAAATCAAACTTAAGTAAACAATTCAATCAAATCCTAATCAAATCTAAATCAAATCAAACAAACAAACAAACATACATACATAATGATCAGACATTCCTTGGGACTTCCACCCATCCATCTTCTCCAAAGATAGGATCAGTTTTGATAACATCCCAATTATCTTTGTCGAGAGTGACTGGTGGATTTGCTTCGGGTTCGTCTTTGCTAAGGCTTGAGATCATTCAACGAAGTGCGTCGAAGTGTTTCTCTTGCTCTTTGATCATCTGCATTTGGCTTAATTCTAAGTGCCTTTAATTTATAAGTATAAAAGAAAGAATATTCTTGAAAGAAGTAAGAGTTTCTTCAAGATTTTTACTTAAATTCTTAATTGGAGAAGCCATAATTTAAGAAATAAGTTGAAGTATGAGAGGAGATGAATAGAAATGGAGGTAGAGAAGTTTTTCTGGAAGAAATAGGTATTTATAGGAGTTATTGGCCGTTCAAAATGAATTGTCACTTGGTAGTTACAAGAATTTGAAATTAGAGATTGTAACTACTTTTTGACTGTTATATGTCGACATGGGGAGATGGGGCATGTCGACATGGTCTAGACAGAATGACCAAGTTGAGTTATTTTTTTATTTCTAAGTTTATTTTTGTACTCGTGGACCTATATAAACTTAAAATAAATAACTAACTGAGATATATAAAGCTGGAAAACAGAGAATGAGATAGCATTACTTATATTAGTTAACATTACATAATCTTAACTAAAAAAGTAGAAAATACAAAGATAGATAAACGATAGCTAGAGAGATAATGGCTAGGATTAGTTTGATGAAGATGATGATGAAGACAAGCCAAGTTTCCTGCCTATCTTCCCAAAGAACTTGTCGATCTTGGTGGAGATTTTATCCATTTTCTTTCTAATAGATCTCTTAAGAACCTTTTGGTTTTGAGCAAGTATCTTTTGGTTCTTGAGTATGGTTTTGTTGGACGGATTGGCGGGTGTATGTGGATACTTTATACTTTCCAAAGAGGTTTCTTCATTTTCCTCTTCTTCTTCAATTTCCATTCCTTCCCCTTCTTCTTCCTCTTCCTCTTCTTCTTCCTCTTCTTCCATCTCTTCATGAGCAAGTCTCTCTTCCTTTTCGGCAAGTGTTTCATATGGTTGAAACATAAGTGGGATTTTCATAAGAGAAATGTTCCCATGATTGAACACTTTCCTACTTACAAACTCTTCCTTTTTAACATCCACACCAAAATAATTGAAAATCCGAGTAAGGTAAATTCCATGATAAAGAGTGTTTTCTCCCATATTAAAATTTTTGGGTCTTAACTCATCCAAAATAGTTTGTGCCCAATTAATATCATATTTTCCAAATATAGCAAAAAGTGCTTTACAAACTTTTGAGGTGGGATTATTGTAGTTTCCCGACCTAAGAATAATTGTGTGTTGAATAAGAAGGTTGACAATTCTTGCTTTTGGGCGGAAAAAGCGATTCTTAAAATCCATGTGGTCATCGCTTTCAAAAATGTGATGAAAAGTCTCTCGATCGGTTTCATTGATTTGAAATTCCGAGAGATTCATACCGGTAGATTTGCAACCCAAAATAGTACCCAAAATATCGGAATCCAAAACAATAAGTGTTCCTTTAACACTACTCCAAATTTGATCTTCATTTCCATTATAAAATCCACGATTTAGGTTTGCATAAAACATTTTGACAAGGTTTGAATAACAAACGAAATCATTTTGCTTGTTATCAATCAAGCGAAGAATGGAGTTTTCTTCAAAAAGTTGATCGATTTCATAAGAATAAAAATCATCAAAAATGGCAAATTTTTCCGTATTGACTTTACCATAGTTTACATAGCTTATGTAAGCTTTGATAGCCTCCGAGTCATTGAAAAGATCATTTTTGATGGATTTGGGCAGCCTCATAGTTGATGGGTTACTTGAGGAAGCCATTGATGAGTGTTTGAGAGGAGTAGAAGATAATGAAGAAAGTTTGAATTATGAGAATAAAGTGAAAAGGGATGATAAGAGAAGTATATTAAATAGATTCTCTAAAGTCATGTTCTCTGGTCAAGAGGTGTCTTTTCAGAATTTTGAAGTAAGTGAAAAGGTGGAGGGAAATTCAAAAGTTTGAATTCAAATTTTGAAATCAAATTTCTGAGAGGCATGTCGACATGGGGTATCATGGCATGTCGACATGTGCCTGCTGAATTTGAAAGGAGGTGTCTATTTCTAAAATCTAATAAATTCCTAAAATCCTAAAGAAACTAACCTATATTCTATATCTATATTTAATTCAGTAATAATATTAAATATAATAATATTAAAATATTTTAATATTTAAAATATTATTAGAATAATATTATTTTGAATTTAAAAATTCAAATTTCAAAGGGTGATTTTGAATTTAAAAATTCAAGAAATTGCAAACAAAATCAAAGCAAGCAAGCATCCAATAAAATTAAAATAAATGTGTACCTATTTTTAGATCCAAACTCCGATCGTCTTCTGATTCGAGAATAGCCGTGAAGCACAGATTTGAATTATCAGTTTTCTTCTCGTCATCACTGGATGAATCTGAATCGTCAAGAGTTGATGCATATGCCTTCTTTCTTTTCTTTGGTTGCTCGTTGTTTGGTTGAAATGTCTGTTTGTCTGGATATGGACAATCCATCTTGTAGTGCCCTGTTTTGTTGCAGTTGTAGCATCTATCACCATTGTTGTTGTTGTTGTTGTTGTTGTTGTAGTTGTTGTTGTTATTCTCCGAAGTATTTCTGGAATTTCTTTGATCATTTCTTTTAAGATTATTCATCTTTCTATACTTCAGAAATTTCCTGAAATTTTTGGTCATGAAAGCAATTTCTTCATCACTCTCTTGTTATGAATCTCCAGTTGTTGCTTTGAATGCGATCGATTTCTTTTCCGTTGCCTTAGATTCTTTTCTCCCTTGTAGTTGAACTTCATAAGACATTAGATTACCGATTAACTCTTCGATCTTCATTTGACTAACATCATTTGCCTCTTCAATAGTAAGTGTCTTTTGATCCCATTCTGCAGTGAGTGAATTGAGTATTTTTCTGACTTGATCTTCTTCTGAGAAACCCTTTCCTAAAGCAATCAATGAGTGTACAATGTCTTGAAATCGACAATACATGTCGAAAATAGACTCATTTTCATGCATTTTAAACAATTGAAACTGGTTAGTTAATATGGAAATTTTAGTCTGTTTTACTTTGCTTGTTCCTTCATGAGTTACTTGCAAAGTTTTCCAGATTTCAAATGCAGACTTACAAACAGAGACTCTATTAAACTCATTCCTATCTAGTGAACAAAATAGTATATTCATAGCCATAGAATTGTTTTGTGCAACCGTCTTTTGCTCAGTAGTCCACTGGGCAAAATTTGTAGCTGGTTCAACATATTCAATTTGTGTCATATTCCAAGTATCTAAACTTATGGATTGTAAATAAATTTTCATCCTACATGCCCAATATGCATAATTACTGCCATTAAAAAGTGGTGGTCTGACAGTAGACTGACCCTCTACAAATGAACCAGTGTTAGTGCTTGTGTTGACAGAAATAGTGGTGACAGGAGTGATATTATTAGTGTGTTATGCCATTAAAACTTTTCAAAATTTCAGATTATGAAAATAATGAAAACCAATGCTCTGATACCAATTGTTGGGGATGCAGATTAAGGATCTTCAGGCAGAAATAACACTAGAGGGGGGTGAATAGTGTTTTAAAGAATATATGAACTATATGACTAAATTAAAACTTTCAACACAAATCTAAACAGAATTCTAACACAGAGTGATCATAGAACATATAACAAATGCAAATAGTAAAGTAAAGCAAGTAAAAGGAAAGAACACACCGGATTTTATACTGGTTCGGAATCCTCCTGGATCCAGTCCTGCACCAAGGCAATATCCTTGTACAGATTTTTATAGGCCAATATCCAAATTACAACCCTCAATTTCTAAGGCCTTGAGGAACCCTCCTATCTCCGAGTCTGGGGTAAACTCTCTTGATTTACGGGACACAAGATCACCCTAATACTTTCTAATAACAATCCTTTTGAATGGATAGACTCTATGGACTTTTTGAATACAAATTAATCTTGTAACTCTGAATAGCACTTTGATCTTTAGTAGAATGATGGAGAATCAAATAGAGAGAGTATCTAAATGATTTCCTATTGAGAATTTGGCAGAATGATGGCACGATCTTGAAAATATGAAGTTTTATGGATATGGAATGGTGGAGAAGAAAGAGTGAAGAAAATAAGAAAATTAGTTGTTAAAAAATTCGTTTTGGAAGCCTTTATATAGATGCTCAACAGTCATAACCATTGGCGAAAGGTTTTTGAACGAATGAACACTTCTTTTGAAATTTGAATTTTGAATCCAACTGTCACCATGTCGACATGGGGTATCCCTATATGTCGACATCCCTCGGTTCAAAATTGTAGAGATGTTGTTTTGTAAAAGCATATGAATTTAAAACAAGTTGAAACTTCTCTGAAGCAAAATAAAGTGTTTAAACAATATTTTGAGATAGAGAATGAATACAAAACATTATTTTAAATATATATATATATATAATTGATATAGACCGTCAATTATATAAGTAATATATAAAATCAGAATAAGTTTTGATGTTTTAAAAATAGAAGTTTTTAAAATCAGAATGAAGGAATATTTTAAGGCTAAAACAAAGTTTGAAAACATTTTTGAAAACATGATTTTGAAAGCTAAAACATTTTGAAAAACAGATTTAAAAACATTTTGAAAAATCTATTCAAACTGAAATTGCAAGAACCTTCCTACAGAGCTCCTCCATAGGACTCGAGAACTTGTACAAAGTAGTTTAAATGATTTTGATTTTCGTGGGTTTGTAAGCCACTTGTCGTAGGTTTGTAAGCTACTTGTCGTGGGTTTGTAAGCCACTGGTTTCGATAGAAATTGGGTTCCATCCCAAAAGAAAATTGGAAGAAAGATGATAATGCTATTATGAAGTTTTAACAAAATACTAGACACTTATCTTGAGATCTTGAAATCTTGATTCTCTAGAGTCTTGAATCTTGAATCTCTAATCTTCATCTTGATGCTTGAGTCTTTATACTGAACAGTCTTCGATAATACCTGCATATACTTCCTATATACATATATATATATATATCTATCTATATGAAAGTGTTAGTATATATTTTATAAAGTTAGGTACAATAAATATATAAGGTTGTTGTCATCAAAACATCATCAACTCAGTTCCTAAAAATTAGCCCGTCGATCGCTCTTGTTTTAGCCACCTTATGCGAACTCACGGGAGTCGGGTCCACGTATTTACCTCAAAGGAAACGCCGCCGCCATCCTACTTCATTTTGGAATCTCCACCACGCACATGGTTGTTAAAGTGGTTTTCGGAGTTGGCAGAGAGTATGACAACTTCCGATCCCAGTCTCTTTAACAATACAACGTTATTATAACACCGCGGTCATTTGAAAATAATTTATACTTCAAAACCAGGATATAATATTTATTTCAAAACCATATAAATATGATATCATTTCAAATTTAAAAACCAAATCAATACGATATCCCTTTTATTTCAAATCAATATAATATCATTTTATTTCAAATATATCCCCTTTTCAAAATCGTAGCACTTCCAAATTTTGTACTTCAATACCAAAGATTTGAAATTTTAACACCTTTAAAACATAATGCTATGAAATTCATAACTTCGAACATTTCAATTTCTATAAACATTTCAATTTCGATATATTTCAAGGCTTTAAATATTACAAAATTTCAATACTAAATTTGATAATTTCGATTCAACGATTAAATTTCCTATTATTTGGTTTTGAAATATTTTATATAAAACAAACCACTTATTATTAAATAAAACTCAAATTACACATAACAAAATATTGCCTTGAATTCATTATACTTGAAATAATCCTTTAATTCACCTAGACCCAAAATCAAGTTATAATAATTACACATTTTAAAATTTCCAATTTAATAAATTTCACATCAACCCGGTTAGTTTAATTCTGGAATAAATTCAATTTCATAAAATCTCAAATTTATCTAAATTTTAAATCAAATTTTATTCGAGTAAAATTCTTAAATAATTTAATTCACATCCATTTCATATTCCAACTTCCAAATCTTAATTTATTTAAATCATTATAAACTCTATATAAAAATATGATTTAAATACTTAACCATATTTATTTTAATAAATCAAACTCCATTTTTTTAACTTATTGTCATTAAACAGATTTATACATAGCTTAAATACATGAATTTAACTGTATATATAATATTTTTATATAATATCAAAAAGAATCAATATTTATTTAGCCCGTATAATTCTATCCAAAACCAAAGAAGTCACTCAAAATATTTTTATATATAGACACGGTATCTATATATAATTTTCTACCCTAGGTCAAGTGATACAGATATTTATCATTTCAATCCGTAATTTAAAATAAAAATACGGTTATATATTATTTCAAACCGCAATCCCGAACGAAATAAAGTGCGTAACAAATTTGCAGTTTAAGAAAATATAAAATACAACATCCATTAATCCAATATCAATCATCAACCATTTATTACAATCATCATCCAATTTAAACAATAATATCAGTATAGAGCGTATAATAAATAACAGGTAATTACTGACAGTCTATATTCAATATTAAATTAAATAATCTATCTAACTGGCAGTTTATATGCAGTAATAAAATAAATAAAATTAAATCTAGTAAATTAAATTCAATTGAGATGATGATTAAAATATGCCAAACAATCACAAATAAATTTTAAATCACATCAAAATTTTATTTAACAAACATAAGAAATCTTAGAAGTTGTGAGCGGGTTAAAACACACACCTTTTGAATTTAAATTGAATTTAAATCCAATTTAAACCCAATATTTGAACATTCTCCAAATTTGCCCAAATTAGCGCCAGAGTGTTTGGAATTTTAATACGATCCTATCGGAGAAAACCGCGCATAAATCTGGCACCGTATGTAAAAGTTATGTAGATTTGAACAATTTAATTTCAAAGTTAAAATTTTACAGAAAAATAAAACAAATAACCAAACACTTACAGCCACATCATCAAGTTGACTACATTCGTCTTCACGTGCGTTCGAGCCTACTGGTTTCTACTGAAAACCCTAGCCGCCCACGTTCAGCGATCCGTTCGTCACCTTCGCGAACTTTGCCGCTACCATGGGCCCGCTAAGGCCTGTGCGCGTTCCCATGCAAGCAACGAACCCCTCCCCAGCAAATGCGACGCCACCTACGATTGTCTAGCATCACCGATCGAGCGAAAACCGAGCCCAGCCGTCACTTTATCATCAAACCCTAATGAATTTTTGGGCGCAATCCAACCGTTAATCGATCGAACGAGCAACCCCGATGACCTCCACTCGACCCCCTCTTCCCAACGGTACCCTCAATTTGTCGATCAGGCAGAGTCGATTTCGACGCGATGGATGGCCGAGAATTGACTGGCGAATTCTGGGAAAACGGTGTACCGACTTGAAAAACGAATCACACCATAAGATTGTGCTCTTCGAGAGCTTTAGATTGATATAAAATTTGATAGGGATTGTGGAGTTTGAATTTTATTTGGATCTAGAATCTGATTATCTTCCATTAAGGAGGAGGAATAGTTGAATTGTACGTACAAGACAAATGAGAAATAGATGTAGGCTAGGGTTTATAACAGGGTATAAATAGACAAATTTGATATAGAATAGATGGACCCAATTTATAAACATGTTAAACGATAAATGACCTGAAAAGCCCGTTCTAACTCCGGAACGAAATTGGGTCAACCCATATATCAAAATAGATGGTTTAAAATATTTTAAACACAATGGAAAAGGTTTCAAACCCAAATTTCATCGTATGAATAAGTTATGCTAAAATCAATATTTTTCAAATTGATTTCAATTGATTTCAATTTCATTTATTTCAGGGCATTTCGAGTCCGTACGATCAAAGAATAAGCCCGATCGCTACGAAACTTGAAATCCTATAATAATTCACCGTTACGGATCTGATGAAATTATTTTCGTTGAAATCCAAGTCAGTGTCCAAAATGGCTATTTTTACATTAATTAAATAAATTAATAAATTAGCTAATTAAATCAAATTTCAATTATTTAATTGAAAATTTTCATCCTTTTTGATTTCTTAATCACTCACAATAATTTAAACAAGTTCAAATGTCAATTTAAAGTTGATTAATTTATAAATTTCAGTATTAACCACAATTTCATTAAATTCAAAAATTATAAATTGAATTTTCAAAAAATTAATTTAATTACTTCTCATTACATTATTCAGTCTATTATTATCAAAAGGATGCAATTTACATTGGTTTGTAGTTACTGCATTAATATTCTCAAATTTCCTCTTAATTTCCATTAACGTAGTTTTTTAATTATGTTTTATTTCAATGGATTTAAATCTAATTCAATTTCCATTTATTAAAAATTCAAATTCGTTAATTATTTGAATGCTTACATTTGTTTCCATATATCCAATTTGTAGCTAAGTATAACATCTACATTATTTCCATTGATTTGAATTAAATTCCCATGCCTATTATTACGCTATAAACTGGTTACTGTTGATTACCTTTCGTTTACTTGCCATATTCTCATTCCCATCATTGTAACCTTTGTTTATATTGATTAAAATTTGATTTCTCATTTCAATTAATAGACTAAATAAACGGGAAACACATAATTATTGCCATCGTTTACTTTTAACTGCATTTATAAGTTTATTGTTTACAGACCCAAGTTACACATTTACATAATTTCAATTTATCGTAATCACATTCAATCTATCGAAAATTTAGCTTAGATTACATCCTTACCATTCATTTATTATTGACTTTAATTAGCATTGCTTACCTTGCATTAACATTATTACTTTAAATCTACATCCAATTTCAATTAATATTCTCAATAAATTTATTACACCAATTACTACCTTATAAGTAAATGTACATTACTTTTTTAATTTACATTCACCCCTTTCCATTATTATATTAATCATTATTTACGTACATTTAATTATCTTTTATGTTTATACTTCCCAACTAATTACCACCTATTATATCATTCCACACATTAATTCACTAATTACATTTGCTTTCTCATATTCCACTTAAAACCAAGTATAACATTTAGATTTATTTTCATTAATTGGTATTCCATTCAATTCATAAATTTATTAACTTTGATTAGTATTGTTTACCTTTGCATTCTAGTTATTATTTCATTAATTTACTCTAACATTGATTCCTATCAAATTGCACTTATTACGAATTATTTCGTCAATTTATATAACTTTGAATCTATTTCCCAATTTACACATTACAATCAATTAAACCTTACAATTGTTTCAATAAATTGGAATTGCACTAAATTTGTCATTTATCAACTTGCCATACCCTTGTTTCCTTAATTTACATTCAGTTACTATTAAGCAATATATTATTGCATTGGTTAATTCAACAGTTACTTTTATTTACTCATTTTCTATTTTATAACCAAATGTAACAATTTCACTATTCATAAACAGGATTTCACTTCAATTGTCAATAATTAGTTTTTAATAACCATTGCTACAATTCATTCTTAACATTTACTTCATTATAAATCATAAATTTTTATTTCTTTCTATTAAATTACCAAAATCTTATTAAATTAACAAATTTTAATTATCGAAAATTTACGGATCGTTACAAATGATGGTCATGGCCCTTATGTATTTCGGATAAATGGCCAAAACCATCACAAAATCGGTTCACTTCTCCCAATAGACAACCAATATAAATTTACACAACTTTATATTTATGACACCGAAAATGAATTGTCAAATAGAATGAATGTAGTAATAGCGAACAACGATGCAGAACTGGATGAAGGCATCATTAGCGAACTAGTAAGCATGTTTGATCAGCGCAATGAACTCACAAAAGCATTTAGAATGGCAAGAGATCGATTTAAAGAAACAAATTTTTAATCTGTAAGGCTGCTGTTGATTAGTTCATGACAAAATGATGGTAGAATGTATAATTTTCCAACATCTTTCGAGATAGCAGCTTTAATAGTATGTGATGGTTTTCAAAATGACGCATGTAGGGACATCGTATTAGAAGAAAAAAATGGACTCCTAAGAAGAATAACTGAAAAACATCCAAGATTTATGGCAATGCAATACCCTATATTATTTCCTTATGGAGAAGATGGCTTTAGATTAAACATCGCAAACAGATACGTAAATGATGAACAAACAATCAATGAAAGTGATCAAAGTGAGGAGAAAATGCTTACTATGAGGGAGTACTATGCATTTTGTATCCAACAAAGGCCAAATGAAGGGAAAACATTACTTAGAGGTGGTCGATTATTTCAACAATTTCTAGTGGATCCCTACACCTACATAGAAGAAGATTGGCTATGATGGGTATGCAACAATCAATCTAATATTAGATCTGATCTGTATAAAGGTCTCCGAGATGCAGTAGTAGCAGGTGATTCAAATGCATCTTCAATTGGAAAAATAATGGTCTTACCTTCCTCATTTACAAGAGGTCCTCGATATATGATACAAAACTATCAAGATGCAATTGCAATTTGTAGAGCAGCAGGCCAGCCTGATTTATTCATTATTTTCACATGCAATCCTAATTGGATAGAGATTAAAAAGTTTGTATCACTTATTCCTGGATACAAGATAGATCAGATATTTTAGCTAGAGTTTTCAGTATCAAACTTGATCAACTAATGGCAGATTTAAGAGAAGAAAAACATTTTGGGTCAGTTCACACAGGTATTCATAATTTTTCCATTATTACCAAACTATTTGTTCCATTCATATTACTTAAATGAGTCTTCAATTTAACTAATAGAAAATAAAAAATAGAACTATCATATTTCCTTTAACAATGTTTTGAATTTATACAAATATGACATCTCAACTTAACAACGCTAAAAAAAATATAATAGGTAAATAAATATTGATAAAATTTGATGTTACAAAGTGAATTAATTTACCTTTATATAATATCCTGAATATATTTTAGAAAACTTAATAACAGCCCAAAGCTTATGCAATTACTCAAAAAGAAAATACTTGCTTCATTCAGTTAGACAAAGTACCAAATGGATATAAAAAAAAACTTACACAATTTTCATTTCAGCAATCTCCAAAAGATTGAGAGAATTTGCTTTAGCATTATATTTAGAATGTAGAGAATATCCTTTGACAGCAGATAATGGAGGTGCACCAAGGTCACCAAATCCAACCATGTTTGTGATGTTCAAACCGCCTTGTGCTTGGGCTGACTTTTCCCATTGTTCTTTCTATGTTGATCGGGATCTTTAATTATAGAAATGAATGCAGGATAGAGATATGAATCCAATTGGAATGGTTTCCTATTAGAAGGTTGGATCACTTTAGACAACAAAATGCACAGTTGCTTATGTGCAATACTCATACACAACACGCATCAATTTCTTATAAAAAAATATTTCGAGGTTAACAATCATGATAAATATGAAAAAAAAAAGTTCAAAATCACTGAGATTTTTTACCATGCGAAACACTGGTAATAACCATTTACAATTTGTATGAGCTATCAAATTACGAATTATATTGTGCCAAGCAGATGTGATATCGTGTGAAAGAATTGACTTCAGTTTATCACTAAAAGGTGGGCAATCCTACTGGTTATACACAAAAAAGATTTGGCAGTGCAACATGCCATTGCACTCTAAGTTTGACGGTGTTTCATAAGGTTGATTAGGAATTCACTTGTGTTGTTTCTCCCAAGCAATGGATTATGAAATAAGGCAATAATTTATTATATGCACTTCTTACTAACAGCTCGGTCTCCTTAAGTTAGATGTTGAAACCGTTTATCAAGTAGTGACAATCAAACTATACTACAGACTTCTTTTCTAGGATTTCTAATTTTCTAATTTGATCAACTCGAAACCAGTTTTGTACACCTGATTACTGTCAGATCTACTGAATCACAGTTCACCCAATAATCTTTGTTGATTAATGCCAATATAGCCAGCATGCCACATGATTTTAGTACACAAAATGACAAATCGTCATCATACGATGAACATTTTTAGCAAGCACGCTATTATTTCAATATTTCATAGATACAAAATATCATAAAATGTAATTTATTCTTGGGATACCGAGCAATAAGGAATTACTAATTGGTAATTTTTTATCATTTGTATAGTTTGATGAGAAAAAATTCTTATTCAATTGTCTAACTACATATGATATCTTTTTGCATGTTTTTACAGTGGTATACACAATTGGATTTCAGAAAAGAGGCCTACCACATGTGCATATATTGTCGTTCCTTCATTCCGCCGATAAACCTAAAACAACTTTAGATGTTGATAGCATAATTATAGTTGAAATACCAAATAAATATGTAGACCCGCTAGCATATCAATCCTTCTCACAGTTTATGATGCATGGACCATGTGGTGCAGCTAATCCACAAAATTCCTACATGGTTAAAGGTCATTGTTCAAAAGATTATCCAAAAAAAATTGTTCCAACACAACATTTGATGATGATGGATTCCCTATGTATAGAAGGAGAGTAAATGACAGATATGTAACAGTAATGGATATGAAATTTGATAATAAATGGGAAATTCCACACAACACGGGTCTAATTGTAAAATATCAAGCACACATAAATGTGGAAATATGTAATCAAACTCGATCAATAAAGTATTTGTTCAAATATATTAATAAGGATATGATCGTGCAACGGTTGTAATTGAAGAAAATACTGAAGATGGTGGACTAAATGTACGAGAAGTTGACGAAATAAAAACATACCTTGATTGTCGATATATTTCAGCCTTCGAATCTTGTTGGCAAATATTTGAATTCAATATTCAGTTTCGCACACCTGCAGCGCAATGATTGTCATTTCACTTACCCGATGAACAATCGATTCTATTTCATGATATAGATAATTTTGAACATATTACTAATCGACCGAATATTAAAAAGTCAATATTTACAGAGTGCTTGGAAACAAATAGGTTGAACGAAGATGCAAGAGACCTTACATATGTTGATTTTCCAAAAAAATGGGCGTAGGATAAAAAATATAAAAAAAAATGGAAAAGGAGACAAAAAGGTAGCACAATTAGAAGAATTTATTATGCCCATCCAACTTCCGGAGAAAGATTCTATCTACGTATGTTGCTAAACATAGTGAAAGGACCTACAAATTATGAAGACATATGAACTTTTAATGGTACAATTTTTAATGATTTTAAAACTGCATGTATGGCATGAGGTTTGTTGGAAGATGATAATGAATGGAATTATGCAATTGTGGAAGCTGGAAGATGGTCATAAGCAAAATCCTTACGGGAAATGTTTGTTACCTTACTATTATTTTTTGAAATTTCAAATCCTCTAGAGTTTGGAACAACCATTGGGAGTTACTGTCAGATGATATGTTATATATGCAAAGAAGAGTTCTACAAAACAATATACTAACTATGATACAATGCCAATTGCAAAATAACACATTGTATGAAATTGGAAAAATCATGAATAAGAGTAATAGATCTCTAAAAGAATATTCGACGTTTCCCTTTCTTGATTTGATGTTTCTTGAAAGATTTCAAAATAGACTTATAAGGGAGGAACAAATGTACAACCATGATGCACTCTACGAAGAGTACGTAAATATAAGGTGTTGTTCAAATGTTGAACAAGGGAAAATATTTGATGAAGTCATAGATGCAGTTGACGGAAATTTTGGTGGATTTTTTTGTTCACGGTAGTGGAGGTACCAGGAAAACATTTTTGTCGACAATAATATCAATAATGCAATCACAAGGTAAAATTATATTGGCAGTTGCAACGTCAGATGTAGCGTCGTTATTACTGCTGGGTGGCAAAACTGCACACTCGTGTTTCAAAATTCCAATAAATTTAAATGAAGATTCTATTTGTGATATAACAAGACAGTCTTCACTAGGGGAGTTAATTGGAAAAAAACTAATGTAATTATCTTGGATGAAGCGCCAATGGCACATAGAAATGCATTAGAAAGAACTTTAAGAGATGTAATGGAATATGTTTGAAACGGTGGTGAAATTTTTGGTGGAAAAATTGTTCTACTTGGTGGTGATTTTAGGCAAATACCGTCGGTTATTGATAAAGGGAGAAGGAAGACAATTGTTGGTTCGTCAATAAATCGATCACGTTTATGAAGCGAGTGTAAAAAATTTACTCTTACACATAATATGCGCCTTCCAAGTGAACGTTCAACTAATGAGGAGATGAATAAAATTGCAAATTTTAGTAAATGGATTTTAGATGTAGGGGATGGACTGCTTCCAACTATAGCAGTGTATGATAATGAGGAGTCAACATGGGTAAAAATTCCAAGGGAAAACTATATTGAATGGGATGATAATCCCATACAAAAAATTGTTGATAGCATTTATCCAGACTTTGAGAAAAGGCTGGATGAACAAGACTACTTAAGAAGTCATTGTATATTGGCATCGACTAATGAATGTGTGGATGAAGTGAATTCATTTATTATTGAAAAAAATGCCTGGTCAATTGTGTACCTATCTAAGTGCAGACTCAATTAGTCCAATATCAGAAGGCGTCGTGGAACAAAATCTTTTGTATCCCGTGGAAATCCTTGATACATTAAAGCTAGCTTCAATACCAAATCGTGAACTTCGTTTAAAGGTTGGGGTTCCAATAATGCTTCTTCATAATTTAAATCAAAATTTAAGTCTTTGCAATGGGACAATATTAATTGTAACACAGGTTGCATCCAAAGTAATAGAGGCTGAAATAATAACTGGAAATAATATTGGTAATAAGGTTTTAATTCCATGAATAGTTATGTCCTCAGCAGACACAAAATGGCCTTTACTCCTTAGGCTTCGTCAATTTTCGATAAAAATATGTTTTGTAATGACAATCAACAAAAGCCAAGGTCAAACACTAGAAAATGTTGGGGTTTATTTACCATGTCCTATATTCACTCATGGACAGTTATATGTTGTTGTTTCTCGCACAACGACACAAAAAGGGTTGAAGATTTTGATCAACAATAAGAACGGAGAAAGAAAGGGCTACATACAATATATTGTGTATAAGGAGATTTTCAACAATCTTAAAAGTAATGTCTAAAGTTTCATTTATAATCTATTAACTTTCTTCCTTCAAAAAACAACAACTATTTCCAAATGCAATTCCACATTCATATGTTATGTTATTTTCACAGGATAACAAAATTGAATTTTAGCTCATCTTTTCCATGCTCTCTCTTGCTACACCTACCTGTTTCAAGGAGTCAAAACACCTACAAAGGGAGGAACTAAATGTTTTAAGTCAGAGGCTGAATGGTTTTCCTATTACTCTAAATATGTGTTTTTTCGTAAACCAAATTATGTTCGCACTTTCAAACAATTCTTTTTTACTTTATGTTCGCTGTGTTTGTCATTACTTTATTTCAAACAGTTCTAGAAAATTATTCAAACTTCATCGTTGTCATTATAAAAGTGGATATATTTCAACGTATCAAAATTATTTGCTGCATAAGGCATATTCACATAATCTGTAAAAAGACATGCTGTTTATGAGCATGCTGGAAAGGTTCATTTTGAATGCATACCGACTTTTAATAATTATCAACTGAACCGTTTGTACTAAAATTAACAGATTTTTAAATGCATATTATTTTTCATAAGTAATGTCTATTGCCACTGACCTATAAAAAAATGTTACATGGCATAAATATTTTTAACCTCTACCGCTTTTATTTCTGAAATCATGTAAAAAATTACTTATACAAACATAAATTACTATGTACGCATGCTCAAATATGTATATACAAATTAAGGAATGGTTATATATGCATGTGCTTCTAAATTTTAGCGCAAAAGAGTAACTTGCAATGCAGAGGTGTACAAGATTTAAGAATTATTGAGATTGTCCTTTGTGTGTAAGTTTGAAAATTATTTAAGGATAAACTTTGCAATATTTTTAGACATACCTCCGTAACAAAAAATAATAATTATCGATGTGGATTGGTAGCAACAGATAAATATGTGGCTCATATCTACGCCAATTATACTTAGAACAGAAAAATAGTCAATTATCCCAGTTTATATCATTGGATTTTTAAAGATAAATGTCACAACTTTCAATAATCACATCAAGAAGGAAAAACACATGAACCATGTCAATAAATGTGGATACTGAATTGCATGCATCTAATTTCAAATAAGGATAGAAAAATACCTGTTTGAAATTTGGAGTATCGATTTAACACGGTTATGTTACCATATAGATTTTCCCCCAACGTAAATAACCTGTGAAATGAAACAATTACCGTTTCCACTGATATAAATGATAATTGAAAAGAATGAACTACATTACTGAGAATAATATCATTATATTCATTATCGACGGTTAACATATCTTTGCTTTCTTTTATATCCATTCATAAATTCAATTAAATCCATTTATCTCGATAATTCTATCATGCAACCCGTCAAAAAAATTATTTTTCCGACAAATGCTGACATTTTAGAAACTTAATAGCCATAAGAAACTGTCCGTCTGCATTCACACCGAAGTCCATACATTAGAATGAATTACATAATATTAAAGTATTTAAATAAATTCAAAAAAGCGTTCTTCTATTAAATTATAAAAAAGAAAATTTTAATTACAAACAATATGATTTAAATTATTCGATAATGTACACAGTCTTGCTAACAGTGCAACGACCCGAAATTTTCGATCCCGAAAATTCCAGGTAGTTATGAAAAGAAGAAAGAGATAGAAGAAGAAGAAGAACAAAGTCATCAATATCTCACATTCGCAGTGGATAAAATATAATAATAAATGATAACAGTTTACAGAAGAATACTATATCTATCGATTACATTTTAGTACATCAGAGCTACACATATATTCAACAATGGACATATACAAATCAACATGTCTCAGAATAACAATATTATAATACAGCGGAAATAATCTACATGTGCCTGCCATCCAGCTCGACGCCTGAGCTCTAGAATATCCGTACATGAAAATCTGTAATACTCGGTCTGACCCGAGCATTACATCAAAGTAACACCTGGGTCAGGTTGGAAACCAGCGTGAGTAAACTCATTCAACATGGAATACAAAGCATACAACTTATATAAAACCCGGGGTAACTCGTATCAATTTACAAATTCACAATTTGTTATAGACATCACTTATTTCACACATCAATTTTCTAAGTACCAAACTTAGATTAAATAGTCCAATTCACTTAAATCATTTCATTTCAGCCTATAGAATTCACGTATCAATCTATAGAATTCGAAGTGGTTTTCGGGTATTTCCTAATACCCGACTCCGGTCGCTTCGAACCCTATCTCATCTAAACCCAAGTTATTCAATTAAATACAATTAAATTCTAATTACCGGATAACACTTTCACACAGCAATTCATAATTGATAGATAATCACATTATCATTGTCCATCCAACATATCATATCACAAACATTTCTTATCAGAGATATCAACCAATTTAAAGCATTCAATATAATCCAATCATTTATAAGCAAGGTTAATCAACTACAAAGTTAATTTAAATCAAATAAATTACTTAACCATTCTTGATTAATATTAATTACAGTCCTTAGTTATTATTTGAATTAATAGAATTAATTTATCATCTATCTTTCCCACTTAAGTAATTACCCTCAATTACTTAATCATCCTTAAACTATTATATTATTTATTCTTTGGTTTGTTATTTACATTAACCAATGAACCCTTAAATTACTTAAGTAATTTATCATGAATTAATTTCATTTCATAATTCAACTTTAAATAAATTAATCATCTTGAATTACCTTAATTAACTTATCACATTAACAAATCAATCCTTAAAATTTATTACACAAATTTATCAACCTTTAATTAATTATCTTAATAAATTGATTAATTACTCCTTAAACTAATTAGATTAACTATTTAACCATCCTCAAATAATTAATCCTTGATTTAATTCCATTAATTAAATCACATTTGAAACATGTTAAATTGACCTATTATAAAATTGTTTTGAACAAACAATCTCTAACTTTTTAAAAACTTTGAAAGCTTGTCTTAGGATCCACTTTGCATTGAAACTTGTTTATTTCCATATATTTTAGATCTTTGGTCATCTAACTTAAGCCTGATAATACTTACTCCCAGGTTACAAAATATTATAACAACAACCGAAGACCAATCCGTAGATACTTCGAACAACACCCCGGTCTAATACACAAAAAAATTCTGAACCAATTTTTTAATTAATCTATTATTATTAAAGAAATCGTTTTTTTAAGAAAAATTAGTATTAAAACTTGAATTTCAATTTAACTTAAACTTGTTAATCTCTATCATTTACCGAGACAAACAGGCTTTGTTTCGAATTAAGTCCCGAGTCTCCACCCTTTTTTTCTTTCTGCATAAACATTAATGGAATTAAATTAAATAGGGCAGATAATCTCACCACGACGATTCAATTTTCCACTGCCTATTCGAGAACCCTAGTACGAGAGCCCCTTCGATCGCCGACGAATGCTCGCGAGCCACCCTACTTCCTGACGATGACGACAAGCCATGGATGTCTCAGCGCACACGAGCGCCTGCTCCCTTCTTTGTGAAGCTCGCCACGACGCTGCTCTATTCGAGCTCCATGCCGAATCTTTAACTCGCGTCCTTGTCGAGATGAACGCACCTCCGCCCTAGCTCGCCATCTCCCCGCCTCTACGCTTGCGATTCGTGATGGCTCGAAAACGAGCATGCAAAATCCCTCGGCCTATACTTCCCATCGCGATGCACTGACCATCGCGATTCTTTTGATTCGACAAAATTTCCTCTTCCACCTTTTTTTTGAGATCAAGGATTCGGTCGGCCCTATTTTATATGCATTCGAGTTCAATCTACTGCTTGAGAATAGAGAGAGAGGGACAGAAATGTAATAGAATTAGGAATAGCTTCTTGAGTACGCTGATTTTATATAATTAAATATGAAAATATCTCGTGTTCCAAAACGCGAAATCCCGAACCCTGAATCAAACATGCCGACAGGCGTTCTTAAAGTTTTACCCGCATTCTGAAAACAATGGAACGTGTTTCGGAGGCTAATTTGATCGTATGCGCGAGTTACAGAAATAAACGATCAATTTTAAATTAAATCGACTAAAATAATTCTAAGCGTTTTGAGCTGCCAAGTTCAAACGACAACTTCGATTGATACGAAAATTGAAACCCGACAATAACTAACTATTACGGATCCAATGGAACCGGTTTCATCGAATTCCAAGACTGTGCCTCGGAAAGCTATTTTTAAATGTCAATTTGAATGATATATTATTAAAATCGAACAAATTAACTTTAAATTATATTTCAACCATTCTATTATCTTCAGTATTATCGTTATAAATTTTATAAACCTTCAAATTATTTCTAACAAGCCTAAAATTTCACTTTCAACATCTTACCCAATTTCGAATTGTATAATTCAGAATTCAAGTTAAAATTAACTTTTAAATATTTTAAAATCAATTAACTATTCAAGTTTTAAATTGTTAGAAATTCCGGGTCGCCACATTCCTCCCCCCTTAAAAGAATTTCGTCCTCGAAATTACTAGTTAGGAAGAATGGTCCAATACCCGTTTACTTTTTCTTAAAGCCCCAATTCAACAGTTTTATCAACTTTCTACGATATATTTTTTATTAAAGTTTCACTATTACTTCAACCAACTTTCAAAACCTTTCATAGTTTTCAAATAACTTTACTTATTCATCCATTCAAATTTAAGTTTAAATCCAATTTAGATTATCAAAACTTTCTCAAAAAAATTCTAACTCTCTAAATTTTCGAATTTTTTTGCCAGCGCCTCCTTTGCACGGCTAGCTCGGTACTACTACGAAATGTCTCTACGGGCTCCCAAATTCCTAAAGAAAACAAAAGCCAAGTGCTAGATCAGAACCCAATCCAATTTCATACAGAAATTTAAATACATACCTTTTTGTCGGGCAATTCAAATTTACCTTTTGGAATCAAATCCAATTTTTCTTTTCCCTTTAATACTTGCATGTCTTACCAAGCAATAATATTCAATCATAGCCCTTTTAAAATTATTTTATACATGTCCTTACAGAAATTTTCATATCTATTTCTATTTAAATTAGTTTTCCCCATTTTTATATGAATTCAATTTATTTTCACTTCTGAGCATTAAATTTTATCTTTCATTTATAATTGATTCATATTAGTTTCACATACTAATTTACTTTAATTTCCAATTTGAAATCATTTTGTCGTTAACAAAAATTTTCCCAAAATTTTCTAACTCCCAAAATTTTCGAAATTTTTTGGCAGAGTCTCCTATGTACGGAGGAGCTTTTGCAATTTAACAAGAGATATAAATATATATATCGACCCACACGGTCGGAAAAAGAAAAAACAGTTCATATTTCCTATTTTTATTGCGTAGGTGTACCTTTATTTAGCATTTTAAGCATGCGGCTTATTTATTTTAGCAATTAGTGCATCCGAATCCAGCCAAATGGGCTTCGGGTACCTGTATTTACTTAATTTAAATATGTAAGTGCCGTATATAGAAAATCTATTAGCATTTCACTTATTTTCAATAGCAAAACACATGTATTTCATAAGCAACAAGCACCATAACGCTTCCATAAGCGATTTATATAACTTTAAAGATAATTCAATTGCTTTCAACCAATTCATAAGCCATTTCATTCAATTTTAATGGTTTGCAACTCAATTTCTTACATTCAATTGATTTTTAATCCAAACAGATCCACATTCACTTCAAATGATTCAAAATCAAGTTTATTTAATCTCTATCAACTCATAGAATTTTAATTACTTTTATTTACGCCAAACGACAACTATTTTTATGCAATTTCGACGATATTCGCTTAACATGGTATTTATTTTTAGTTTATAACTACTTTAAATTAATTTCAACTCATTCTGTATGTGAGTCCATTTCAAATTTATTCACTAACCAAACAATGCATTTCATTCATCTCCACATTGGTTTCAATTTAAAACTTTTTCATTGAGCTTGACAACATTCATTTCTTATATTAATATCCATTTTCCAAATAAATTTAACCCAAATCCTTATTTAATGGTCTACTATTCTCACTCGAAATCAAGCTTTTATTTAAGTAATTTTTCTTCAAATAAATTCGCCTCATAACTCAAGTCCATTCTGATAATCCATTCTCAATTAAAACTTTGATTCAATTTTTATTCTAGCAGACTTCATCTATTTATTATTCAATTCGATTAAACCATTTATCCACCCTATATTTAAATTTTTAATTCACTTACGTAATTTATTTTCGAATTTATTTTATTAATACAAAGCCATTCTCAATTTATTTCTACTTATCTGGGTTTTGTTTGCAATTCAAACCCTGTTTATTAGAATTCATTTTCATTTCATTCGACAACACTTCCATTATATCTAATTTACTTGCCAATTACATTGAATATTATTCATCTCACGCTTGAATTTTATTTATAATTCAAACCATCGTTATTTCGATCCAACTCTAATTATTTTTACAACATCTCCACTTATTTAATTCATTATCAAATCCAAGTCGAATTATATTTACAGTTCGAATTCATTTCCAATTTCCATTATTAACTTACAACCCATTTTATTAAACCGAGTTAAATTTTATTAATATACTCCATCAAATTATTTATTTAGTTAATTAGCTTACTTCCAACTTTTATTACAAAAATCACTTTATTAAATTTTTCCTAAGTTCAAAATTTTTCATAATTCCAGTTTGAGTTTCTTCCATTTTCCAAAATTCCAGCATTTTTTTTTAATTTTTAGAAATACTTTTAAATTTACATAATGCTATTTAAATAGATTTTTATGAAAATACTTCTTATAACCGATGTCTCAACCAGTTCATCGTTGTTCTCACAGAAATTCAGTCATACGTTGATCAGGCGTAGGGCTGAAAATCTATAAGTACTTGGTAAACCCGTTTTCAACATCCAGTGAAAATACTTGGAAAATAATTTTATTGAAAATATAGAAAACAGTTTTTGAAAATAGGGAAATATCTTTGGTGAGAATGCTCTGGAAATCATCACCCCCGTCCATGGTCGCAGCTACATTCCAGGGTTACATTGCCATCGCAGCAAAAGTCCATGTAACTGTAGGCTCTCCACGGGCTCTCGATTATGCCATGAAACCCATGACAGATCGCAGTTACATTCCAAGGTTACATTGCCATCACAGCAAAAGTCCATGTAACTATAGGCTCTCCGCGGCCTCCGATTTTCGCCGTCGAAATGAAATTTCTCCACTCCTACATAGGTCGCAGTCTACCGATATAAAATAAAACACAGACTGTAGGCTCTCAGCAGCACACACGACTTCCGCTGTGTTACCATAGGTCGTAGTCTACCGATGTAAAATCAAACGTAGAACGTTGGCTCTCAGCGGCACACATGACTTTCACTATGGTACACACTACTCATAATCCTTAGGAACTAGTTTTGTCCGGACTCCTCACAGGATCAACTTTAGAACCCCCCTTGGAGCTCAAGGCAACACCACCCAGTGGCACTCCAGAGAAGTTCATTTCAAGGGAGCGCCTTTTTCCCTAGAGCCATCATCAAAACACTTTATACTATACATATATAGTATCTTTCAAATCATACACCTAGTATGATATCATACAAAGCTCCTTTACACAAAATTGATTATCCTAAAATCGATAATACTAGGCTTTCCAAATTTTTAATATTTATTTTACCCAAAAATCAAAAGCCTTTCCAAATCCAAAGGTTTCCAAAACCCTTTTCCAAAATCCTCATAAGATCCTTTATATATATTCAGATATATATATATATATTTTTTTTAAAAAACCTTGGATCCTTTCAAACTCGTATAAAACTCCTTTTATACTTCAAAAACCTTCAAAAATCCTTTTCTTTTGGCAATAGAATTAACAAGGGGAGATTTATCTTATATAACAGAGATATATAACTTTGTTTATCCAAAATCAAACATTCGAATTTGATTACTCCTTCCAATATCAATTTCATTCAAATCTGTACGATGTACACTTATCATCTATACGCTATACCAATCTAATCGCTCACTGGATCACACAATTTCACTTCCGAACTAGTATCGTCCACCCGACTTCCTAATGCGGACACAGATCTGATTTCTTGATTAGAAACCGTCATTCTCCTTGCATAGCTATAACTATGATAGATAATATCTAGAACCAATCAATAATTCCATATCCAGGTTCACCGTCGAAAATCGAGTGAAAAATCCCAACTCGGATCAATATAATCATTTCGAAATTCTGTGCTCGAATCTGGATCAAATCACTATGCGAATAGAATAATATACGTACATCCCACGTATTTAATTTTATTGATTTTTAGCCAAATCAATTTCTCTTCCTATTCACATTTCCTTTAATTTCCATTCACTTATTTACAATCGCTTCAATTCCATTGAATTATCACTTCAATTCTTATCTCGGTTGGGTATTTAATTGATAACAATTTGAACTCCGACCAGTTTATATTTAGAAAATAGCTTGAAAAATCTTAAAAATAGATAAGTAGTTGAAAAATAATTATTAGTTTGCGAAATAGCTGTAAAATAGTTAACTAATTGTAAAATAATTGCAAAATAGTTAAATAGTTTCAAAAATTTGTAGATAATTGCAAAATAGTTGTAAAATAGAAATTAGTTTGTGAAATAGTTGGAAAATAGTAATTAGTTTAGAAAATAGTTAAAAAATGGTTAAATAGCTCCAAACATAATTGTAAAACAAGTATAAAATAATTTGGCTTTAAGAAAGAAAAGTAGTATATATTTAATAGCTTAGAAAAATAAGTTTATATTATAACAATTTATATTGAAGATAATCAAGAGTCAAACTGTTCACTTCCCCAACAATTCAATTTGAATTTCCACTTCCATTTAAATTGACCAAATTCCACATTGAATAATCTTCAATTTCTATTGAAATTGATTCAATCCTAATTCAAGTTGAATCAATCCTGATTTCTTTCCCAATTTAAATCAAATTCTATTTGATTTTAAACCTGTTCACTTTAATTATAATTTCAAATTATTCCAATCAATTTTGGACTATTGTCAATTGAACCACTTCAATTTCAAATCATTTCAATTTAATCCAATCCAAACTTTCCATTGAAATTTTTAAACTTACACACCTTCAATCTCAAATCCAATTAATTCAAATCAGATTCAATTTGAACTCATTCAATTTCAATCTCAATTTTAAACCATCTCGAATTATATAAATTCGAGTTAAATTCTCAAAGATTGGTTTAACCCTTTTTTTTAACAATTTAATTTCTGAGTCCATTTCTCAAAATTCCATTTTAAATTATCTTTAATTATTTATTTCAAGGTTCAAATAAGAATTCAACACAATTTTATTTTAAAAATTCAATTTATTACTCAATTTTATCTTCCAGTTTGAAGCCGGTTCTTATACAAGTTTAATTTACAATTCAATTATTCAAGTTTATTTTATTTATACAATACCATTCTCAATTTAAAGATTTTCATTAACAATAGGATAATATCATCCAATTTATTTTTAAAACGTTCATCCATTTTAAATTTTTAAATCTCAAACCCGTTTTGAGATTACACAAATTCCCAATTCAAATCAACCATTTAACTTTCCAAGTTAAATTCCAATTTCATCTTGAAATTTCCAATTCAGGTTGCTTTTTCTACACTTATTTAACTTTCCCAAAGTTAAATTCTAATTTACTTAATCCAATCAATCTTACTCAATTTTAATTCCCGCTTCAAACTTCAAAATTCTTTCCCTCTTATAAGTTCAAAACCTATATCACTTTGGTTTTTTACATCACACTTCAGGGAAAATCAAAACTCAACCTCTTAGAGTTTATTTCAAATTGTCTTTGATATCATGTATATCCATACATATATACATTTTTATTTCTTGGCCCTCCCAGCCATGTTTTAAAATTTTAAACCACCTTTGGTTTTAAATTCAAATCAAATTTCAAACAACCTATTGTTTGCAACAAGTCTCTTTTATTCAAATAATACTTATTTATTCTTTTAGCACTTTGAAACAATTTTTCAAATTTATGGACCTAGATTTAAAATTCCACAATTTAGGTATTTCAATTTTTATAAGTCATACTTTACTTAAATGTTTACTTCTTTAAAATATTTCATTTAGCTTACTCACTTATACACATCTTATTATTAAACACACAACAATCACTTATGATAATAACCAAGATTATCATATCAAAACCATCCATTATCATCTTATTCTGAAATACTTCTCCAATTCAAGATTTCAATTTTAGTTCGAATCCATTTCAAACTTACCTCTATTTAATTTTAATTTGGTTGTATTTCTATTAACATTTAGTTTAATTCCATTAATTTAACAACCAATTACCCTAATATTTAATAGAAAGAAATATTGTTTTATATATCAAATATAATCTTATATAAAATCATTTAAAACCTTTATATAAGAAAATAACAAGTATGATCTCATATATATATAGACACACACACACACACACACACACACAACTCATTCCAAAGTACTACGGACTCTATTTAATGAGCAATCCCCACCAGAGCCAAGGTTCTCGCTTAACCTTTCAGCTCTGATACCAAATGTAACGACCAGAAATTTTCGATCCCGAAAATTCTAGATAGTTATGAAAAGAAGAAAGAGATAGAAGAAGAAGGAGAACAAAGTCATTAACATCTCGCATTCACAGCGGATAAAATATAATAATAAATAATAACAGTTTACAGATGAATACTATATCTGTCGATTACATTTTAATACATCAGAGCTACACATATATTCAACACTGGACATATACAAATCAACATGTCTTAGAATTACAATATTATAATACATCGGAAATACTCTACAGGTTCCTTCCATCTAGCTCGACTTCTGAGCTCTAGAACGTCCCTATCTGAAAATCTGTAATACTCGGTCTGACCCGAGCATTACATCAAAGTAACACCCGGGTTAGGCGATAAACCAGCGTGAGTAAACCCATTCAACATGGAATACGAAGCATACAACTTATATAAAACCCGGGGTAACTCCTATCAGTTTACAAATTCACAATTTTTTATAGACATCACTTATTTCACACATCACTTTTCTAAGTACCAAACTTAGATTAAATAGTCCAATTCACTTAAATCATTTCATTTCAGCCTATAGAATTCACATATCAATCTATAGAATTCGAAGTGGTTTTCGGGTATTTCCTAATACCCGACTCCGGTCTCTTCGAACCCTATCTCATCTAAACCCAAGTTATTCAATTAAATACAATTAAATTCTAATTACTGGATAAAACTTACACAGCAATTCATAATTGATAGATAATCACATTATCACTGTCCATCCAACAAATCATATCATAAACATTTCTTATCAGAGATATCAACCAATTTAAAGAATTCAATATAATCCAATCATTTATAAGCAAGGTTAATAAACCACACAATTAATTTAAATCAAATAAATTACTTAACCATTCTTGATTAATATTAGTTACAGTCCTTAGTTATTACTTGAATTAATAGAATTAATTTATCATCTATCTTTCCCACTTAAGTAATTACCCTTAATTTCTTAATCATCCCTTAAATTATTATATTATTTATTCTTTGGTTTGTTATTTACAATAACCAATGAACCCTTAAATTACTTAAGTAATTTATCATGAATTAATTTCATTTCATAATTCAACTTTAAATAAATTAATCATCTTGAATTACCTTAATTAACTTATCACATTAACAAATCAATCCTTAAAATTTATTATACAAATTTATCAACCTTTAATTAATTATCTTAATAAATTGATTAATTACTCCTTAAACTAATTAGATTAACTATTTAACCATCCCCAAATAATTAATCCTTGATTTAATTCCATTAATTAAATCACATTTGAAACATGTTAAAATTGACCTATTATAAAATTGTTTTAAACAAACAATCTCTAACATTTTAAAAACTTT
This sequence comes from Allium cepa, assembly GCA_030765085.1. Lineage (NCBI taxonomy): Eukaryota > Viridiplantae > Streptophyta > Magnoliopsida > Asparagales > Amaryllidaceae > Allium > Allium cepa. Next base: position 505,840,646 of record CM060945.1, read on the forward strand.
GAAAGCTTGTCTTAGGATCCACTTTGCATTGAAACTTATTTATTTCCATATATTTTAGATCTTTTGTCATCTAACTTAAGCCTGATAACACTTACTCCAAGGTTACGAAACTATTATAACTACAACCCAAGACCAATCCATAGATACTTCGAACAACACCCCGGTCTAATACACAAACAAATTCTAAACCAATCTTTTAATTAATCTATTATTACTAAAGAAATCGTTTTTTTAAGAAAAATTAGTATTAAAACTTGAATTTTGATTTAGCTTAAACTTGTTAATCTCTATCATTTACCGAGACAAACAGGTTTTGTTTCAAATTAAGTCCGGAGCCGCCACCCCCTTTTTTCTTTCTGCATAAACATTAATGGAATTAAATTAAATAGGGCAGATAATCATACCTCGACGATTCAATTTTCCACTGCATGTTCGAGAACCCTAGTACGAGAGCCCCTTCGATCGTCGATGAAAGCTCGCGAGCCACCCTACTTCCTGACGATGACGACAAGCCCTGGATTTCTCGGCGCGCACGAGCGCCTGCTCCACTCTTCGCGAAGCTCGCCGCGACACTGCTCGATTCGAGCTCCATGCCGAATCTTTAACTCGCGTCCTTGTGGAGATGAACGCACCTCCGCCCTAGCTCGCCATCTCCCCGCCTCTACGCTTGCGATTCGTGGCGGCTCGAAAACGAGCATGCAAAATCCCTCGGCCCATACTTCCCATCGCGATGTACTGACCATCGCGATTCGTTCGATTCGGCAAGATTTCCTCTTCTCCCTTTTTTTGTTGAGATCAACGATTCGGTCGGCCCTATTTTTTTTATATGCATTCGAGTTCGATCTCCTGCTTGAGAATAGAGAGAGGGACAGAAACGTAATAGAATTAGGAATAGCTTCTTGAGTACGCTGATTTTATATAATTAAATATGAAAATATCTCATGTTCCAAAACGCGAAATCCCGAACCCCGAATCAAACATGCCGACAGGCGTTCTTGAAGTTTTACCCGCATTCCAAACACAATGGAACGTGTTTCGGAGGCTAATTTGATCGTATGCGTGAGTTACGGAAATAAACGATCAATTTTAAATTAAATCGATTAAAATAATTCTAAGCGTTTTGAGCTGCCAGGGTCAAACGATTACTCCGATTGCTACGAAAATTGAAATCCGATAATAACTAACTATTACGGATCCAATAGAACCAGTTTCGTTGAATTCCAAGACTGTGCCTCGGAAAGCTATTTTTAAATGTCAATTTAAACGATATATTATTAAAATTGAACAAATTACCTTTAAATTAAATTTCAACCATTCTATTATCTTCAGTATCATCTTATAAATTTTATAAGCCTTCAAATTATTTCTAACAGGCTTAAAATTCCACTTTCAACATCTTACCCAATTTCGAATTATATAATTCAATAATTTAATTATCAAGTAAATATGATATCTGTAATTCAAGTTAAAATTAACTTTTAAATATTTTAATATAAATTAACTATTCAAATTTTAAATTATTAGAAATTCCGGGTCGTCACAAACAGTATGATTTAAATTCTTAATTTTGATGATATATTGCAATACAATAAGCAGGAGATTAAAAGATAATGTTTTACGCAAATAAATTGTATGTGCTTCAGGTGGTTCAACAAATTTAATAGCATAATGCATTGAAATAAAATATAGCATCCTGTTGATATATGGTATTATGCATATTATAATTTATCTTCGGAAAGTTTTTGCAAGTTTTTGTCACATTTAAATTTCAAAAATCATTCAGACATTAAAAAAACACAAATTCAGTTTGTTGTTAAAAGCAAAGTCCATGGAGAACTACTACCTTAAATTCTACCTTATCCTTCGAAATTTTAACGATTAGATACTGATTGGCATGTAATGGCATTCCGTTCCAACTTGTATGCTGAGCCATAACAGTACAAAGTCCCTGATCAAGAAAATCAAGATAAGACATCATAAGTATTCTTACCAAGTCATCAAAGCTGCAAACTGTATTTCCTACATTGTTTCCTTTTTCTGTGCCTCCATCTACGACAAAATGCTTGGCGCTTGCAATCACATTATTACTGCAGCTAGAAAAAAGGAATACAAATTGAAAATCATTAGTGCTTCAAACATGTCGACCATTATTACTGCAGCCAGACAAAATGAAATACAAATTCAAAGTACTTAGAGCTTTTAACCATTGGCTCGATCCCATGAAAAAAATAATAAAAGAAAAATTAGAAAAATAGTAATATCAATTCCACTTTGTTATACTAACATTATATTCCAACATGCCCAAAGCAATATAGAATTCGTGCAATAATTCATAATATAATGAGACTACACTTTTCAATTCATTTACAATTGCAAAAAAATCAAATAGAATTAACACAGTTCAAATTTCTTCGCATATAGTTTATCTTCAAAAACTGTAACGTACGAATTTATTATGCAATACACTGTTATAAATTAAAATAATACCGCATATAGATTGAAATTAGTGTAAGTTACCAAATTGAATCTATAGTCTACTTATCAACTTTGTTAATATAAAAACTTAAATGTTGTTAATATAAATTTTGATATATTTCAACATATCAAACTTATATGCTACATAAAACATATGTACAAAATCAGAAAAAAGACATGCTCATCATGAGGTTAGTGGAAAGGTTCATTTTAAATGCATATCAATTTTAATAATTATCAACTGAAACCATTTATACTAAAATGAACAGATTTTTAAATGCATATTATTTTTCCCAATTATTATATGTTGCCTCTGACCCCAAAAAAAGTTTTACATGGCATAAATAATTTAACCTCTACCACTTTTATTTTTGAAATCATATAAACAATTACTTATACAAGATATAAATTACTATGTACGCATGCTCAAACATGTATATACAAACTAAGGAATGATTATATATGCAGGTATGGTTGAAAATTGAAGCGCAAAAGAATAACTTGCAATGCAGAGGTGGACAAGATATAAGAATTGTCGAGATTGTAATTTATGTGTACCTTTGAAAAATATTTAAGGATAAGCTTTCCAACATTTTTAGACATACCTCGGTAACAAACAAATATAATTACCGAGGTGAACTGATAGCAACATATCAATATGTGGCTCATATCTTCGCCAATTATACTCAGAATTGAAAAATAGTGAGCTATGCCAGTTTATGCCATTAGTTTTTTAAGATAAACATTGCAACTTTGTAGAATCACATCAAGAGGGAAAAACACATAAAGCATGTCGATGCATGTTGATACTGAATTGCATGCATCTAAGTTCAAGTGAGGAAAGAAAAATACCTGTTTGAAATTTGTAATATCGATTTAAAAGGGTTTATTACCACATAGATTTTCCCCAAACGTAAATTACCGGTAAAATGAAACATTTAGTTAGTTATTGAACCGTTTGCACTGATACAAATGATATCTGAAAAGAATGAACTACACTACGTAGCATAATATCATTATATTCATTATCGGCTGTTAACATATCTTTGCTTTCTTTTATATCCATTCATAAATTCAATTAAATCCGTTTATCTCAATAATTTCAAATTTTATTTTACGACAACTACTGACATTTTAGAAACTTAATAGCCATTTACACTACCTCTCCTGCTTACATTCACACTGAAGTCTATATATTGGAATGAATTACATAATATTAACGATATGTTAACCCCGTTCCAGCTCACGAGTCAAAGAAATCAACGAGTTAAGGCCTGGGGTGAGCCACGACTTAAGGTGTTTAATGGCTCAGGAAGGATCTACGACTCAGGAAGCCTCACGACTCATCGAGTCACCGACTCAACTAATTACCGACCTAACATATGAACCGAATCAACGACCTATCTAGTTACGACTCAACAGGCAAACGACTTAGTAACCTTAGCAGCTTAAGAGAATAGTCCGACTCAACGTCCTTAAGGAGTTACCGACTCAACGGCGTTGAAGGGTTACGACTCAACGACCTTGAAGGGTTACGACTCAACGATCTTGAAGGGTTACGACTCAGCGACTCAGGAGGGACAGCGACTCACCGGGTTATAGCCTTAGCGACTTAAAAGTAACGGCCGACTCAACAGGTTAACGACTCATGGAATTAACAACTCATGTGGCAGACTGACCTAAGTTTTCAAACGACTTAAGTGACTTAAGTCGTTTAATGACCTATTATAAGTCGCTGACGACCTAAGCAACAAGGAGAAAACTCAATGCCGCTTCCCTTATGTTGCTGCCTGTTGACTCGTGATATTTAAGTCGGTCACGACTTACGACTCATCCTGAGTCGGTCACGACTCATGACTTAAGCAATTCCAGCCCAGAAATTTGCCTATAAATACATGGCCACCTCCAACATTCAAGGGACTTTTGGCTCATTCTCTTCAAGCGTCGTTACTCTGCTGCATTCCAAACCAATCCAAAACTTAAAGCTCTCAAGACACGAAGAACGCTACAAACAACTTCGAGAAAAGATCACACACATCCAACATGAATTTGAAGACTCTAATCTCCATTGAAGTTTAGGCTACTTGTTCTAAGTGACTTGTAATCCAAAGTGTATTGTACTTGGAAAGAATTGTATCAGCTTGTAACGAGATCATCAATAAAAGTACTTAAAGTGGACGTAGGCTATACCCTTAAGCCGAACCACTATAAAATTGTTGTTGTTTACTGCTTTTCCGCTATTATCTGCTTGTAATCTGTTCCCGAGTTATCGGGTGGTGCTTTCACAACTATAACTCATACACCGGGGTGTTAGCGTTCAAATTTTAGCGTTAACATTTTTTGGTGCTTTCATTGAGAGTTGAACTCAGGCGAGTTATCATCATTGCTTCACAGAGGTTTGTAGAGAGAATTTCCTTGAAAACCAGAAGTCTATCCGAGATTATGGCTCCTGGAAGGAAGAGTAGATCTGTCAGATCTGGGAATATTCAAGAGGGAACCTCCGCTTCCCCTATATCGAATCAAGCCACTCCAGCTGTCGGAGTTACAAAGGCAGAGCTGGATGCTGCAATTTTAGGGCTGAACCAACAAATCAATGCCCAAAATGCACAATTTGAGGCTCAGAATGCCCAGAATGCCCTAATTCTGAATAGGTTGAACGATTTGCTTGGGGCAAACCGCCAACCGGCAGATAATGAAAGGAATTTGGCTGGCAACATTCGTGATGCTGAAGAAAGAAATGCTCCTGAAAGAGCTGCTAGCCCCTTTGAACGAACACTTCCAGAGGTTGGTGGATCTAGGACTTGACATGATGAGGAGTATCTTTCTGGAATGGTCCGCCAAATTATGAAAGAAAGTATGTAGAGGGTTGAAGACGAGAAAGAATGGGGTTTCTCCCCAAGTAAAACTCCTTTTACCGAGAAAATCTTAAAGGCTGAATTCCCAAGGAAGTTTGTCCCACCAACCATTCCAGCTTACAAGGGGACGAGTGATCCGAACGAATTCTTATACAAGTATGATTGGCACATGACTGGTGCCAGAGCCTCTGATGAAATAAAGTGCCGATATTTTCCTGTGTATCTCGAAGGTGTAGCTCTGCTTTGGTTCACCAAACTTCCAGTCCGATCTATCGATCAGTTTTCTGACTTAACCCGGAAGTTCAAGGAGCAGTTCAGACTATACGCCTCAAAAGCTAAGGATATCATGTCACTGTCAAGTTTGGAACAGAATCCAGGGGAAACTATCAGATCTTTCTTAAACCGCTTTAATATAGCGCTAGCTGAGGTGGATAATGCAGAACCGCGAATGATATTAACTTATCTGATGAAGGGTATTGACAAGTCGAGCGAATTTGGAAAATGGCTAAACATGAAGGAACCAAATTCCCTTGAAAAATTCTATAAAAAAGCAGATGAATTCATACGCTTAGAAAGCCGTCCCGTACCGCTAAAGGCAGTGTTGGAAAAAGCTGAAGATAACACTGTTGCTCCATGCAAGAATGAATCTGTAGGGCAAAAAAGGGAAAATAACAATGGGAAGAAGCAGAGTAATCTGAAGAAGCCGCGATCCTTCAAGCCATCAGAGTATACTCCTTTATCAGATACGCTGGAGCGTATCTACCTTGCCATTAAAGATTCTGTTGACTTTCCTAAACCTCCTCCTCTAAGGACCGGGAAAAAAGCTATACAGAGTGGGAAGTTCTGCCGCTTCCATAATCAACCCGGTCACGAAACCGACGAATGCCGCCAGTTGAAAAATCTGATTGAAGAGTTGCTAAGGGAAAACAAACTGCAGCAATTTGTAAAAAAGAATAGCAACAATCCTGCTTCATCTAGTCAGGGGCAACGGGCTCCTACTCAACAGCCTAGGACGATTGAGAAGGCTGCAGGGCATGAATCTGGAAGGCCCATTATTAATGTCATTACAGGAGGACCTCACCCAGCAGGCAGAAGATGGGGCGAGATGGAAAGGTATACCCGAGCTTTAAAGTATGTACCGACCGAGGAAGATGTATTTGTTTTGGAAGGTGCTACGCCCTTGAAGCAACAAAGAACTTTCGATGATGATATTGTGTTCAGAGCTAGGGATTCCGCAGGTATTGAAGCTCCTACTTTGGATCCTCTAGTCATCTCAGCTGGTATCGGTCCAGCTATTGTCAGAAGAGTTCTCATTGATTGTGGCGCATCCTGCAATATTCTCTTTAAGAAAACATTCGACCAAATGAAGATCCCTATGGCTGATGTGCAAGCCTCATCGTAGAAAATTGCTGGTTTCACTGGGGAGCCAAAGCAGCCGGTAGGGACCATTGATTTGTTTGTGGAACTTGGAGAAGGAGAGAGAAAAGTGGTCCGCAAGCAAACTTTTGTGATTGTCGACGAATTTTCTGCTTACAATGCTTTCCTTGGTCGTCCTACTCTGGCAGCGTTCAAAGCTGTTCTTGCCCCGTGGTGCCTCACTATTAAATTCCCTACAGACAATGGAGTAGGAGTTATAAAAGGTGATCAAAATGCTGGGCGAGAGTGCTATCTAACAGAGCTACGAGAAACCAGAAAGAGAGAAATGGGAAAGAATGCAGCAGCCCCAGTCCGCATCAAAGAACCAGCCTTGTAGCAATTACAGGGCGGACCCTGCACTGGCGAGCACAGCGGAGCAAGGAAAGAGATGGACCCTAGAAAAGTCAGTGCAGGGGAAAATAGAGTGGTACCGGTGGAAACGACAATTCCAATACCTGTTGACCCAAAGGACCCAAACAAAGTGTTGAATGTGGGTTCACAACTTAATGCGTCAATTCAGAATATCTTAATATCTTTTTTAAAGGCAAATCTGGATGTTTTTGCTTGGACTCATGCCGATATGTGCGGAATATCCCCAGAAGTTGCAGTGCATGCTCTAAATATTGATCCAAAATTTACACCTGTGAAGCAGAAAAGGAGAACTCAAGGTCCAGAAAGGTCAGCGGCATTAAAAGAAGAAGTTGATCGACTCATGGAGAATAATTTTATCAAAGAATCTACCTATCCGAATTGGGTGTCAAATCCAGTGCTGGTTAAGAAAGCCAACGGAAAATGGAGAGTATGCATCGATTTTTCAGATCTAAACAAGGCCTGTCCCAAAGACTGCTTCCCATTACCCAGAATCGACCAACTGGTAGACGGAACAGCGGGACACGAAGAGTTATCTTTTATGGATGCTTACTCCGGATATAACCAGATCATGATGCATGAGCCAGATCAGGAGGACACGAGCTTTGTCACCGACACTGGTCTTTACTGCTACAGAGTTATGCCCTTCGGGTTGAAGAATGCAGGGGCGACATACCAATGACTCGTTAATGCTATGTTCAAACCACAACTGGGCAAGACCATGGAAGTCTACGTCGATGACATGTTAGTAAAGTCTAAGAAAGCGGTGGATCACATAGAACACTTAGCAGACATATTCGCAGTTCTCCGAAGATACGGAATGAAGCTCAATCCTTTAAAATGTTCATTTGGAGTGGAATCCGGCAAGTTTTTAGGCTTCATCGTGAGCGCTAGGGGCATTGAGGCCAGTCCAGCTCAAATTACTGCATTGAAAGAAATCAAAGCCCCTAGAACAAAGAAGGAATTGCAAAGTCTCAATGGAAAAGTCACCGCCTTGAGTCGGTTCATTTCCAAAGCCACAGATAAATGCATCCCATTCTTTGATGCCCTAAAGAAAGGAAAGAAAAACTTCGATTGGACTCCCGAATGCCAAAAAGCCTTCGATGAATTGATTCGCCATATGGAGACGCCTCCAATACTTTCTAGGCCTGGCGATGGCGAGGATCTTCTTATATACTTGGCAGTATCATCTCATGCTTTAAGTGCAGCGCTGATACGGGAAGACAAAAGGATTCAACATCCAGTTTACTATATCAGCAAAAGACTCACTGGGGCAGAGATGAATTACTCTAAGTTGGAAAAACTCGCCTATTGCTTACTAATTGCGTCTAGGAAATTGAGGCAATATTTTCAAGCTCATCCTATCAAAGTCCTCACTGATCAACCTTTAAAGCAAGTCCTGTTTCGCCCTGAAACTTCGGGTCGTCTTCTAAAATGGAATATTGAACTCAGTCAGTATGACATCACTTATCATCCCCGAAAAGCAATCAATGGACAAGCTTTAGCAGATTTCATTGCAGAATTCACAGACAAGGGTAACAGTGAGGAGGAAACAGTCGACGATTCTCCAATCCAATGGAAGTTATATGTCGATGGTGCGAAAAACGACTACTGTTCTGGAGCCGGAGTCGTACTTGAGACCCCTGAAGGTCGATCATTATGCTACGCACTAAGATTGGAATTTCCTTCAACAAACAACGAAGCAGAATACGAAGCCCTTATCGCTGGTTTAAGGATTGCTAAAGAATTAAATATCCGAGCGTTACAGATATTCAGTGATTCTCAGCTTATTGTATGCCAAGTCAAAAAGGAATCCCAAGCAAAAGGGGGGAATCTGCCCGCCTACTTGTCAAAGGCCTGGGAGCTCCTGGATGATTTCGATCATTACATGATAAGTCACATTCCTCGAGAGGAAAACACGAAAGCAGATTCTCTCGCAAAGTATTCTAGCACAGGTGAAGCTCAATTTCTGGGGCTAACTCCAGTGGAGGTCCTGTCGACTCCTAGCATTGATGAGATGGACATTGATTGGATCATGAGCATGTCTCAGGAGCAAGAATCATGGATGGCTCCGATAACAGAATATCTGCTCAATGGATCCTTACCAGGGAACTCAAAAGAACGACAAAAGTTACTGAGAAAAGCCTCTCGATACATAATCCAGGATGGTCGATTATACAGACGGGGATTCTCAATGCCATTACTTCAATGTGTATCCAGGGAAGAGTCCAAAGCAATCCTAGCAGAAGTACACGGAGGAGAATGTGGTGATTATTCAGGTGGCCAAACATTAGCAAAGAAAATTCTCCGATACGGATATTTTTGGCCAGAAATTAATCGAGATGCAGCAGAGTATTCCCGAAAATGTGACAGATGTCAAAGATTCGCCAAAATTCCTAGAGCTCCTTCCACTGAACTCACACAGATGGTCAGTCCATGGCCGTTTGCAATATGGGGAATAGACCTTGTAGGACCGTTGTCAACTGCCAAATCTGGAATTAAATACGCCATTGTTGCTGTAGATTATTTTACTAAATGGGCAGAAGCTGAACCACTGGCTACTATCACCTCAAAAAAGATGATAAGTTTTGTGACTAAAAACATCATTTGCAGATACGGTGTGCCTCAAAAAATAATTACAGACAACGGAACTCAGTTTGAAAGTGAAGAATTCCAAGATTTTTGCAAGCGATTCAAAATCCGGAAAAGCTTTTCAGCAGTGGCTCATCCGCAGGCAAACGGGCAAGTGGAAGCCGTGAACAAAATTATTAAGTCAACCATCAAGAAGCAACTTGAAAGAGCAAAAGGTGGTTGGGTCGATAAGCTACCGCTGGCACTATGGGCATACAGAACTACTCACAAAACTGCGACTGGGCACACCCCGTTTTCACTGGCATACGGGTCAGAGGCAATGATTCCGGTAGAAATAGAGGTCCCTTCACACAGAAGAATCCATTTCAATCAAGCAGAAAATGAAAAGCTACAGCTCGAAGCGCTAGATCTCCTTGATGAAAAAAGAGATGAGGCTAATCTCAGAATTGCAGCTCATCAGCAAAGAATAGCCAGACATTTCAATTCCAAAGTTCGCCAACGCAGCTTTGAGATTGGAGACCTAGTCCTGAAGAGAATTATGACAGCGACAGGTGTGTTTGGGCCAAATTGGGAAGGACCATATGTCATAGGTCAGAAGCTTCTTGACGGCACATTCAAACTCACCACTGTTGAAGGAGATCAAATTCCAAGGGCATGGAACAGCAACCATTTACGTCCATACTTTACTTGAAAATTTTGTTGAAATATTGTAAAAGGAATTATGAATGTATGATTCTTGTAATTAAAGGCAATTGTAAAATTGATGCAAGTAAATAATGAAAGAATATAAAGTGGATGTAGGCCCAATTTCCTGGCCGAACCACTATAAATCTTGTGTTCCTTATTATTATTACATGTTTGCTTTATTTTCGATATAAAAAGTACATAGAATGTATTACTGAAATGTCGATTTAAATTTTTGCAGACAATGGAAGTGAAACTTGCACATAAAAAGACCAAGTGATCCTCGCCAAATTTCAAAAAAGCCCCAAATTCAAATCCTAGATAGGAAGTACTTCAATTGAACGGCCTATGATTTCGACTGAAACGGGTCTTTGCTAATAAATTGAGATCGTTTGAACAAACAAACATCCAATTAAGAAGCTAATGCTCGTTCTCACGAAATTGCCTGACAATGAAGCACACTTCCTTGGATTAAACAAGTTACTTGTGAGAAAAGGGAATGAAAGCTAAAAAAAAAAAAAAAGAGGAAGCAGAGGATCATTGAAAAAGGCATAAGCAAGTGGACAGAGGAACAACCAAAGCCATCATCGGCAGCACAAGTCCTCTTCGGAGGCACAACTCTTCGGAGGATAAAGACCTCTAATGGGTCATACGCCACAAAAAAGAAAGTTCTCTACTCAACAAAAAAGATTGGAGGAGTCATGACCCTCCAACCATGAGAGAGTAACTTCCAGGCGATGAAAACCCTCTCTGAGGCACATTTCACCAGGAGTTGAAGTGTTACGACCGCTCTTCGGAATTTCACTTCACCAAAGTTGGAATGCAAACAAAATAAAAGACCTCTTTGGAGGCACATTTCACCAGGAGTAGAAGTGTTACGACCGCTCTTCGGAATTTCACTTCACCAGAGTTGAAATGCAAACAAAATAAAGACCTCTTCGGAGGCACATTTCACCAGGAGTTGAAGTGTAACAACCGCTCTTCGGAATTTCACTTCACCAAAGTTGAAATGCAAAACAAAATAAAGACCTTCCTGGAAGCCCACGTTTCACCGAGATCGAAATAAAACTTCCAAGTGTTGAAACGTGAAAAGGCTCTCTTCGAAGGCACAACTCTTTGGAGGTACACGTTTCACCGAGATTGAAATAAAACTTCCAAGTGTTGAAACGTGAAAAATCCCTCCTCAGAGGTACAACCCCCTCCCGGGGACACAATTAAAAATAAAGACCTTCTTGGAAGCCCACGTTTCACCGAGATCAAAATAAAACTTCCAAGTGTTGAAACGTGAAAAGGCTTTCTTCGAAGGCACAACTCTTTGGAGGTACACGTTTCACCGAGATTGAAATAAAACTCCCAAGTGTTGAAACTTGAAAAATCCCTCCTCAGAGGTACAACCCCCTCCCGGGGACACAATTAAAAAGAAAGACCTCTTCAGAAGCCCACGTTTCACCGAGATCGAAATAAAACTTCCAAGTGTTGAAACGTGAAAAGGCTTTCTTCAAAGGCACAACTCTTTGGAGGTACACGTTTCACCAAGATTGAAATAAAACTTCCAAGTGTTGAAACGTGAAAAAATCCCTCCTCAGAGGTACAAATTTCTATTTAAAAGAAAAATCCTCATCAAGAAACATACTTTTACTTTCAAAGGAAGAGTAATTTACCTATTCTAAAAAAAAAAAGAGGGAAGAAAGTTAAAGTACATTCATAGGTCCGCTTTACCACATAGAAGAATTCACTTGGCAAAATGTGTACATACGCAAAAGGAAAAAGTGATTTCTTCGAAGGACAAAGCGTAAAAACTTATATGAAAGGAGTTGTACTCTATGAAAAATTTCTTCACGAATGAAATAGTCATTCTACAGAAAATAAGAGTGCAAGTCTCCTCAAAGTATAAAATATTGCAGCAAGCTTATGGTATGGGGGCAACACGGTATAGTTACATACAAAATACCACAAGCTCACCGCAATATCATATAAATAAACTTGTGCAAAAATGAATAATAAATGCATTCTCAAATTCAAACAAGAGTCTGTGCGAATAAAGGATCATTTTATTCAATTGCAGATACAGGTTTCAAAATAAAATAAAAAGAGCAGGGGCCGGTGCCTGCACAACATCCGACCATTACACAAAAAAAGGAGTCAAAAAGCCCGAAGTCCGACTCTTCACTTCTTCTTGCCACCTTTGTACCCTTTGCCTGGCCGAATGATTAATTTTTCAGGTCTACCTATAGGCATAAGAGAAGAAGGAGAGGGAGGTGCAACCGGTGCAACTTCCGGTTCCTCTTCAGTAGTGATGATTTTCTTCCCCCTCCTCTTCGATGTTCCGTGCTTCTTTCTTCTCTTCGAAGAAGACTCACTCCCTGGAGTAACAAGAGCGGACAAAACTACATCATCAGAGGGAGTCCGCTCCGGAGAGATCTCGCCTCCTTCAAGTCCCTCGTCCTTCTGCTCTTGCGAAGCAATAGGGTCATCCAAGCCATGAAGGGCCTCAATCTGTTCCTCTTGTGACCCGGGTTGTGAAGCAGAAGGAGGAGTCACCTGAAGAGACGGAGGAGGGATAACCGGAGGAAGTGAAGTCTGCACAACACTTGGCGTTTCAACTGCAGAAGAAGAGAAATTAAAAATATTAGTATCTCCCCGAAAGAAGGGAGATATGGGTTCGTCAAGATTCAAGAAGTAATCGAGAAGCTCATCAAACTTTTGAGGAGTAAGCAAGCGGTCCACCTGAATCGGACCAATATCAAAATTACCTGAAGATGTTTGCTTCGTAAGTTCAATCTCATAATTCTGAGCCCCGATATCCTCCAAAGCCTCATCATCAGTAGGGGTGATTACCCCGGTTCTTATAGGAGGCGGCGAATGAGCACTAGAGCCTGTAATGTCCACTTCGAGAGAAACTAAAGGGCGTTCAGAAGAGGTAGGCGGTATTTCTTTCTCAGAACGTTCCCCTTCCGCCATTCCGGCCCGTACCTTGGCGAGTTGCTCTTTTCCCTTGGCAAGAGCGGCGCGGGCATCATCATCGAGATAATGCTCTTCAAGAGCTGTCTCAGCGTAGCCAGCACCTTTACCACCTAGCATATCAAGTGCTGCCTCCCAGACTTCAGCTAATGTAATTTCGTATTTAGGGCCCAGAAAGGCAAGGCTGCCACGCCCCAAAATGCTATGCAGATAGAAATCAAATAATGTGGAGCTAATATCAGCTTTGGTTGCTTGATGGGCCTCTTCGGCCGCGAGTTTACCAGCAACTGCCTCATCACGCTCCATTTCGGCTATAGCAAGTCGAGCTTTTAGCATCTCTATCTCCAAGCTTTGAGAACCGGCCTGTTCTCGCAGCTGTAAAGTTTCAGCACGATATTCTTCTATGACCTTCTCTTGGGGTGTAAGCTTATCTTCGACTGCACTTTGACTGGCATGCGCATCTCGTACTTGTTGCTGAAGCATGCTCTCCTTTTGAGAATGGAAAGTAGATGAAGTAGCTAATTCTTCCTTAAGCTTTTCTACTTCCGCTTCCAGCTTTTCATTATAGGAAGCAATACTTCTCATTTCGGCGTCATGCTGTTCGAGAGTCTTCTGCCACTCAGCCTTATCGTTCTCCATTGTGAGCATGGCCTCGAGATTGGCTCGGTTAACCCTCTGAAGTTCGTCGACAAGTTTTTGCCAATTCGACATTCTTTCAATATCGGTCCTGACAGTATCAAGATTTCGCAGCATAGCCGGTTTGTCGAGAGGAACCAAGTCGAGATCAAATCGAACCCCTCTCAAGCACCACTGAGGAAATCGACTTTGAAGAGTGGGAGGACCTTGCCCGACTTGGTATGCGGGCCGGTTGATGATTGCTTGAATGTTGGAGCGAACGGGAGCAGGAGTTTGAGCAGGAACATGTTCAGAAGCTGTCGGCATTGTTTCTTCGGTAAGTCTAGCCCGCTCGCTAGAAGAATCGTCTATGTGACCTTTACCTCTCTCATCGTGAGCTTTTCTCTTTTGAGTATCATCATCTCTGTGGGGAGGGTCGTGTCTTTCTTGTTCCCTTCGGTGACGTTCTTCATATGCTCGTCTCTCGTCGGCTTTCCTGATAGCCCTCTCTTCATCCGATTCTCTGTAAGAAGGGAGGTAACGCCTGTAATCATACTGACTACGCCTCCCGTAGCACTGGAAATCATCATAGTACGAGCCGCTGCGCCCCATAGGAGAATCTGGAATAAAAATAATAAGCTTTAGAAATCTTTAAAGTACAAGAAGATAAACGCGTAAAAGTTATGAAAAATCCTAAGTGTTGTGTAACGTGTAAACTATACGCATCAAGTTACAGACCACTCTGTGGAATAGAGGTAGTGATAACTTGAGTAGGAGGAGTTGACATTTGTTGTAGAGAAGATGTCGCCTCGATTACAGAAGAGATGGTTTTGGAAGCATCATCTTTGAAAAGTTCTCGGGAAGTCACAATTAAATCGCTCAACCCCTCGAAAACATCATCGCCATCATGTTTTTTGGGACTGGCTTTTTCAACTCCTTCGTCGGCAGACCTTCCGGAAGATCGTGGAGTTTCTTCCTCTTCGATAACAGGGGCAAGTGCAGACTTATCAGACGGCCCCGCAACATCCTTCGGAATTGAACATCTCACTAGTGGAGTTTCCATAGAGGTTCCTCCCTGCATGTGCTCTTTAATAGAGACCGGGGCATCAGGAGTTTCCGCCGGAGAATCGGGAATTTCAGTTGGAACCTCACGAAGTTGAGTAAAGCGAGAAGAATGAAGAAGCCCGTATTGATGTAGAAATTCATCATTTAACAAAAACTTGATGCTCCTCTCTTCTGCCGTCACGGCGTTCAATCTCTCGAAAGTTTGTTTATAACATGGATCTCTAGAGGGAGGAGGAAGCGCTAAAACAGGAAAAAATAAAGAAGCCAAGTTAGCATTTAGCAACTCAGATTTCGAAAAGCCCAAGAATGGTGAAATAAAAACAGGAAAATCTTACTTCCTACTCTCCAGATGGCATAAAACCCCGGAGGGCAACGAACAAAGAAATACTGGTTTAGAAATCCATGAACACTTTCAGGAAGATCGGTGATGAGCTTGCGGTTTCGAGCACTCCTTATAACTACGATAGAGGGATGATCTTTAATTTTTGTGAATGAGCAAAAGTAGCAGACTTCCTCGAAGCTCGGTAATCGGCCTAGAACTCTATTAAATAGTACACATAACCCCATCAGAATGGCATGACCATTGGGGTGCAATTGGAATGGAGAGATAGATAATCGAAGCAAGAATTTCTGAAGGAAGTCATTGAAAGGTGGTATGGCACCGCTCAAGCACATTTGGCGGTTGACAGCAATAAAGCCAGAAGGGGGCCTATCTGCAGTATCATTTGGCCCCGGCAGTAAGGCATCAGCTTCGGCAATGCCAAATTGGGTGAGCAATTGATTAAACACCCGCTGATTCAGAGTGGTGGGAGTTCTCTCCGGAGGACTATCCAACAAGTTGGCTACTGGGAAGACATCCTCAGCCTGGCCCATCGGTTCTTCTTGTTGAGATGTCATTCTACACAAGCAACTGGGTGTTCAAATGCGAAGGTGCACGTTTCCTAAAAATGTGAAGTGTTGTGCAGAACTAATGAAAATAACAAGTAAATATAACTGGAATTAAACTGGTTGACGATTGATCGACTATGGTAATTTCAGAATTTGTTAATTTAGAGTTCAAGCATAATATTAGTGCAGGCTGGTTAGTTTCAGTTGATTGTTTCAGTGTTGCTTTAATATTCTACTTGAAATCGATAGCGCTTCGTTCACACGATTTGTTTAAGTTAATTATCTGTTATTAACTAATCTGTCATTTGATATGGGCAATCAATGACAGTATATTCGTCCCAGTTTTCTGTGAATGTTGTATTGAACAGGTTGTTAGCCTGCAAGTCAAAATAACCTGTGAATGAATGCAATAAAATTCAACAGTTCAAAGTTAATGCAATGGTCCAAAGTTCAAACAGAATTCACACAAGTCATAACTCGTCAACGGTTCAAAAGTTCTGAGTCGGCAGTACCCTAAGCCTTGAGTCGTAGAAATAAGGAGATTATCTCCAAGTCTTATCTCGGCCACGACTCAAGGTTTAGGTCGTGGAGTATGTTAAAGAAGCTCTGGTTCAAAATAATAAGAAAATCTCCGAGTCTTATCTCGGCCACGACTCAAGGGTTTTATCTCGGCCACGACTCAAGGCTTAGGTCGTGGAGTATGTTGAGTCGTATCATGGTTAAATCGCAAAGGTCGCTGGATCGTACAAAAATAGCCGAGTCAAACCTACGGCAATATTCGAATCAATCTGACCCATTAACCATCTAACTCCTAACCCATTAACCATCTAATCCATAACCCGATAACCCAATAACCTCGCAATGGTTAACCCTAGTTCCATCACACCACTAGGTCGCCTCAAATCTCGAATCGTTACAAGTAAGATCAAACCGCCTGCCTTTAATCCATCAATGTCCGATGTAATAATATTCGCAAGGATCAAGGGGGAAAAACAGAGGCGGAGATCGGCAATCATCGGCAATTGAAAAAAGATGCAAAATCTCTTACACGGTGTGATGCTAAAGATGATCGAAGAGAAATCAGGGTGGAATCGCCTTTGAGAGCTCGATGATGCGTTAGTGGCAGACACGGTTCAAAGGATAAGAAATAAAAAGTGGGAGATAGGAGGAGCGAGTCAAGCGCTTTATACCTGGAAGAGCTGGAACTTGAATCGGCTCGCCCGAGTTATGATAAGTCGAAGCGCATGACTTACGACTTAAGCGTGCGCTTCGAGGGGCAAATGTTAACCCCGTTCCAGCTCACGAGTCAAAGAAATCAACGAGTTAAGGCCTGGGGTGAGCCACGACTTAAGGTGTTTAATGGCTCAGGAAGGATCTACGACTCAGGAAGCCTCACGACTCATCGAGTCACCGACTCAACTAATTACTGACCTAACATATGAACCGAATCAACGACCTATCTAGTTACGACTCAACAGGCAAACGACTTAGTAACCTTAGCAGCTTAAGAGAATAGTCCGACTCAACGTCCTTAAGGAGTTACCGACTCAACGGCCTTGAAGGGTTACGACTCAACGACCTTAAAGGGTTACGACTCAACGATCTTGAAGGGTTACGACTCAGCGACTCAGGAGGGACAGCGACTCACCGGGTTATAGCCTTAGTGACTTAAAAGTAACGGCCGACTCAACAGGTTAACGACTCATGGAATTAACAACTCATGTGGCAGACTGACCTAAGTTTTCAAACGACTTAAGTGACTTAAGTCGTTTAATGACCTATTATAAGTCGCTGACGACCTAAGCAACAAGGAGAAAACTCAATGCCGCTTCCCTTATGTTGCTGCCTGCTGACTCGTGATATTTAAGTCGGTCACGACTTACGACTCATCCTGAGTCGGTCACGACTCATGACTTAAGCAATTCCAGCCCAGAAATTTGCCTATAAATACATGGCCACCTCCAACATTCAAGGGACTTTTGGCTCATTCTCTTCAAGCGCCGTTACTCTGCTGCATTCCAAACCAATCCAGCACTTAAAGCTCTCAAGACACGAAGAACGCTACAAACAACTTCGAGAAAAGATCACACACATCCAACATGAATTTGAAGACTCTAATCTCCATTGAAGTTTAGGCTACTTGTTCTAAGTGACTTGTAATCCAAAGTGTATTGTACTTGGAAAGAATTGTATCAGCTTGTAACGAGATCATCAATAAAAGTACTTAAAGTGGACGTAGGCTATACCCTTAAGCCGAACCAATATAAAATTGTTGTTGTTTACTGCTTTTCCGCTATTATCTGCTTGTAATTTGTTCCCGAGTTATCGGGTGGTGCTTTCACAACTATAACTCATACACCGGGGTGTTAGCGTTCAAATTTTAGCGTTAACACGATATTTAAATAAATTCAACAAACTGTTCGTCTATTAAATAACAATAAAAAGAAGATATTAGTTACAAACAATATGATTTAAATTATTCGATAATGTACGCAGTCTTGCTAACAATATGATTTAAATTCTTAAATTTGATGATATATTGCAATACAATAACCAAGAGATTAAAATATAATGCTTTATGCACATAAATGTATGTGCTTCAGGTGGTTCAACAACTTTAATAGCATCATGCATTTGAAATAAAAAAAATATAGCATCCTATTCATATATGGTATAATGCATATTATAATTTCTCTTCACAAAGTTTTCGTAAGTTTTTGTCTCATTTCAATTTCAAAAATGCATTCCGACATTAAAAAATCACAAATTCAATATGTTATTTAAAAGCAAAGTCCATGGAGAACTACTACCTTAAATCCTAACTTATCCTTCAAAGAATTAGTAATTAGATACTGATCAGAATGCAATGGTCTTCCGTTCCAGCTTGTATGTTTAGCCATAACAATACAAACTCCCTGATCAAGACAATCAAGATAAGGCACCATATGAATTCTTTCCAAGTCACCAAAGCTGCAGACTGTATTTTCTTCATTTTTTTTCATTTTTCTGTGCCTCCATCTCCAACAAAATGCTTGGTGCTTTCAATCACATTATTACTGCAGCCAGACAAAAAAGAATACAAATTCATAGTTATTAGTGCTTTTAATATGTCGACTGTTATTACTGCTGCTAGATAAAAGGGAATACAAATTCAAAGTCATTATTGTTTTAACCATTGGCTCGATCCGAAGAAAAAAACAATAAAAGAAAAATTAGAAAAAAGGTTATATCAATTCCACATTGTTATAATAACATTATATTCCAACATACCCAAAGCTATATATAATTCGTGGGATAATTCATAATATAATGTGATGATTTAGAACACTGCTTCACATAATGGAGAAAATCTTTTGATAAACCAAATTTTATACATAAATGACAGTAAACATTTACCCCAACAATAACAGATCAAAAAAAAAAATCTTATGTCCAGTTAACAAATTTTCCATGGCTTGCATAATTTAGAGCATTATGCAGCATAAGGGAACTTTCCAACATATTGTAGAAAAATGATTTTCCGTTCCTTGATCCAGCATTTTTTTATACTGTTACATCATATAGGTTCATAAAATTAACTCAAAATATATTTTAGTTTACCTATGTGAGAGAAACTGCACCCAATTATCAGGGCCGCATCAGTAGCAACACAATGCAACCATGAGCACCCCTTATTGTAAAGTGAGTTTCTATTAATGAAAATTAAATTGTCTCAATGTTCAATTTTTCACAAACAAAGAAACATGCACTGTTTTCCACAGAATTTATCTACATTAGCATGAGCACATACATAGAACCTCATACCAATAGTTGAACCTTTTTTGACAGATCTTGCAGCACAAGGCTCTTTGTGCCTCTTCCACGGAGGTATGCTACTTTTCATTTTCTCTTGAATCTTTTTCACTCTAAAATTGCAGCAATGACTACTTACGTTGTGACATTATATCAAACCACTTCCTAAACACCAGTAATACCAATTCATTTACAATTAAAAAAGGAAAATAAATAGAATTACCACAGTCCAGGCTTTTTCGTATGTAGTTTATCTTCAAAAAATGTAACGTACGAATTTATATGCAATACAGTGATATAGATTGGCATACTATCGCATATATATTGAAATTAGTCTAAGTTACCCAATTGAATATATAACCTACAGACCCTTTTTCAAAAACATTTACAGATTGAAATAATCAAATAGAAATTACCAAATTGAAATTAGTAATTTACAATTACAAAAAAGAACATAACCAAATTCATGCAAGACAGTCTTATAGATTGAAATACTATCACGACCCATTTTCAAAAACTATGTCCTACGGACTCTAAATTAGTGTAAGTGTCATACACAGCAACTTATCTTCATATTCAAGGAATTTAACCTAAGGACAAGATAGGAGACATTACCTTTCATTTGCATGGAATTGAATTGATGAAGATTTCACATAGCTTTCATTTAATTTATGATGATTTTCGCCCTTTCTTTATTCTGCCATTTGGGGGAAAAAAGATTCGCAGCATATTTACTAAATGGGATAAGATAGAAAGGCGGCTAGGTTTAGGATGTTGTTGCGTTAAATGTGAAATTTCTATTTTATCCTTGCTTTAGATTGTACCTTAGCGGTCCATTCTACCGCTATTTTTCTTTTAATTTCCCTGCATCTTGATGGGTCAGTTAGGCTGTGCAAATATATTCATATCATATTAGACTTTCATTTATTTTCTCAATCCTGTTTATTTTGCATTTTGTAAAAATTTGAAGTAATTAACCTTCATTTTATACTATTAAACATATGGCAATTCATTAACATTAATCATCCTTCATTTATAAAGTTCAATTTCAAAAGATATGGCAACTATTTTTTGAAAACATGAGTTTCATTTTAAATATGCGATAAAATTATATTAATTCATTAACACAAACCAATTAAAAAATTGATCACAAGATATCCATTTTATAAATGATTATACTTTTATATTTTGAAATTTTTAAAAACGTGTATAGTTTACAAAAGTAATAAATTCAAAAAATAACAATTCCAATATGCACATCATTTTCATATTAACTAAAGTAGTAAAAAAAATAGTTAAGCACATAAAATTTATAAACACAAACAACAATAACAATTTTACTTCATGGTTCATTCATCTCAATAAATTATCAATAATAACAACTTCACTTTATAATTCATTATGAAAAATTGATTATCAATTGATTTATTAAATAACACTAAAATTAAAGAATTTATACCCTTTATATTACTACTATCGATTTCTTACTTCTTTAGTTCTCTCATGATATTTTATCACAAATTATCTTTAAATAGTTTATGATAATTTAAACTTTCTACATTATTTTAGTAATTTTCATTAATATTTTACACTCAAATACCCCATGTTTAGATATTTATATACTTATATAGCTTTTCATTAGTCTCTCCTATTAATTGTCATTTTAATTAGTTAAATATCGTAAATTTAAACTTATTAAATAAAGCCAGTTAATTAACATTCATTAATTCATGACATAAATCCTATAAATGACAATTCTATATATGTCTCAATAGCTTCACTAATAGCAAAACAAAATTATTTTCATGTCTTTGAGTAGTTCTATAATACCTACAAATAGACAATAGTAAAAATTTTACCATGCATTTTGACAGTGAAAATATAGGTAAAAATACTTATACTTAAATATAAATACTATGAATTTAAAACATTGCCATGTGCAATGCACAGCTTACACACTAGTTTTTTGGAATGTGCAATTTTATTTTGATAACATTTTATTTTTTGTAGTGAAAAGTGTATTAGAATTAGATGGTTATGATGTTCAAAAGGTATATGCATAAAGCCCATGGTTCTAATGATTTTCTATCCTTTTGTTTCCTGAACATTACTCATAGAGCTATATATAATACAACTGGTTATATCTCGAAGGAAAGGAAGTAATCTAAAGTTATGGATCGTACAGCACTATGATTTACATTTATTATAATTTAATAAAGAATCCAACTTAGTCTTGCTTTATTTTTATATATTGGACTTCTTATACCCTAAAATTACATATAACAGTTTTTTTATTGTTTATCGACGGAGTTAAATAACAAAATGATGGTGTGAGCTTCGTTGAGGTATCATTTTTTCTGTCATATTTATAAATATACGTCCATTAAATATTTACATAAGTTTTATATTTTAGAATATAAATGGTGTCTAAGAATGAACGAAAAAAAGAATGTGAACGCGGCTATATGGTAAATGTTAGAAAATTCCAATCTTCAATAAACAGCCATTGAGAATCTCATCAAAACCGTTGTCAGTCCCCAAAGTTAGTTGATCACTGCCTACTTAGAAGAAAATAATTATCTTCCATAGAAAGTAAAAGTCGAAACTTCCATTAGAGGCTATTTTGACTTGAAAGGTTTGATTCTTGGTACAAATAACATTCCACCAAGATTCACCACTAATGAAGAAAACAAGATTGTTAGCAATGAAGAATTCGTAAAGTATCAAAGGCAAGATAGTTTAATATGCTCATGGTCACTATCCTCAACAAGTGTTAAATTGTTACCACAAGTTATTGGGAGCGAAACAGCTCATGCAATGTGGTCAACTATTGAAAGAATTTTCAATTCTCAGTTTGCTTCAAAGATTATGCATCATAAAAGACAACTACATGGTAACAAAAAAGATAATCAGTCTATGAGTGAATATTTAGCAAGAATCAAGACAACATGTGATTTATTTGAAGTAGTAGGGCATAAAATCTCAAATTCTGAGCAAGTATTGATCATTCTAAGTGGTTTAAATGATGAGTATGAAGCTGTAGTAGCTGTTATTTCATCTCAAATATCACCCCATCAATAGAAGATTTGCATTCAGTACTTCTTGCACATAAGGGGGGACTGATTTCAGAAAACCCATTGGATCAGACATGTCTACCAATTATGTAGCTAATTACAAAGGAAAAAGTCAATACAATAACAAACCTGATCAACAATATCAAAGAGGAAATCAATCAATCAGAGGAAGGGACAAAGGAAGGTGGAATAATAATAGACCAAAGTGTCAAATACGTGATAAGGTTGAACGCACTGCTCCTAAAGTGCTATTTCAGACTAAACTTGAATTATGTACCAGGTTAGAATTAAAGTAATCAAAGTACTGGCAATCTCAGTGCTAATATGGTACAAGTTCAACAAGATTCAAAATTCAGTCAGATAATAACAGAAATTATCACTCAAGTGATATCACAAAACCTGAACACATTCATGATGAGGACTGATACCTTGGTTCTGGAGCAACTAATCACATCACTAACAGTCTGAGAAATCTAAATCACGAAAACAAGGAGTACAAAGGTATGCAATACACACACATGGTTAACTGTAAATCTATTGCAAACACACACACACACACACAAAAGTAGCTCATATATAATCGGAAAGCGACAGCTATACTTAAACAATTTATTAAGATTGCCATTAATTAGAAAAAACTTACTAAGTATGTCATAATTAGTAAAAGATAACAATGTTTTTTTAAATTCTACCCAATTACTGCCTTGTTAAGGAATTCTGACTAAGGAAATCCTCTTCCAGGATAGAGAATGTAAGCGGTTGTACAAATTCAACGTTGCTAACTTAAGAAAATCAGAGATTAAAAGAAAGTGGTGTAACAATTCTAAAATCAAACAAGTTGAAAATTGTAAGGCTTTTGCTATTGGCATTATAAACGTGGGCATCCAAATGCCATTATTATAAAACATGTGTTTAATAGAAATAATATCTCTTTTAATGATGTATCAATGCCTTATATTTGTACATATCAAAAGTCATAAATTGTCATTTTTAGATTCTAAAACTCACTACCATAAACCATTAAATTTAGTTGCTACTGACTTGTGGGGACCTGCTCCAATACACAATGATTATGGGTACAAAAATTACATCTCATTTGCAGATGATTTTTCTAGATATGTTTGGATTTATTTTTCGAAATCAAAATCTGAAACTTATAATGCAATGTTGAAGTTCATTATGCAGGTAGAAAACCAAACAAGTAGTCAAGTCAAAATAATGCAGACTGATGGTGTAATAGAAATCCTATCATTAAAGGAATTCTTTCAAAAGAAAGGAATTGTTCGGAGAACAACATGAACACATACTTTTGAACAAAATGGGTTTGTAGAAAGAAGGCATAGGCAAATTTTTGAGGTTGGACTCGCTTTATTAGCTCAAGCATCTATGTCATTGAAATTTTAGCCGGATGCTATTGCAACAACAGTTTTAATAATTAATAGACTTCCTATTAAGTTCCGCAATTTAGGAGTCCAATAGAGATGTTGTACAATGTTAAACCTAATTATCAAAACTTAAAAGATTTTGGATGCTTGTATTTTTCCTATCTTAAACCCTACAATACTCATAAGTTAAATTTCATATCATCCCCACATACATTCTTAGGATATGCAACTAATCAAAAGGGCAATAAATGTTTAGATAGTAATGGCAGAATATTTGTGTCTAGACATGTATTATTTAATGAGAAGATGTTCGTTTTTAGGGAATCAAAGATTAAAACTTCAAAAAAGGTACACAAGTCAAAGCATTCTCTACCACCAATACCTGTATTACTTGAAAGGAAAACTCAAGTTCAAGAAGAACCAATTCAGATTGGTATGAACCCTCATGCTATCAACTCAAGCCCACAACACATAGTGTCCAGCTCAGGACTAGGTCATGAGCAAGCCGAGTCATCATATGCACCTGACCAAATACCTCAACAAGGAACAAATATTCAATCTGCTTCAAATCAAACTTTAGAGGACACACATACGTTCAATGAAAAAGAAGGAGCTAATACCAACGATACTTATGAGCAACACACCACAACAAGAACTTGGCATCACATGGTGACAAGGGCAAAAAGTGGCATATTCGAGCCAAAAATATATGATGCAAACTTGGCTGAAGAAGAGCCAAGCAATCATTAGAAAACCATGCAAAACAAAAAAAGGAAATCAGCCACGACTAATGAATATGATGTTTTAATGAGGAAGAAGACATGGGATCTTGTCCATTCCTAATAATAAAAAATATTGTCGGTTGTAAATGGACATATAGACTGAAAAGAAATGCAGATGGTTCAATTTCTAAGTACAAGGCTAGGTTAGTAGCTAAAGGTTATTCACAACGAAGTGGTTTTGATTTTAACGAAACTTTTTAACTAGTGGTGAAGCCTACTACTATTAGAATAATACTTACTATTGCCTTGAATAGAAATTGGATCATCAAACAACTAGTTATAAATAATGCTTTTTTACATGTTGTTCTACAGGAAGAAGTATATATAGAGCAACCGTATGGATTCAAACAAAAAGGGAAAGAGGAGCTTGTGTGCAAACTACACAAAACAATACATTGACTGAAACAAGCACCAAGGGTATGGTTTGAAAAACTAAAAGCAACTCTGTTCAAACTGGGCTACAGCTCAACAAAATCTGACATCTCCTTATTTACAAAATTTAGCAAAGGGATAATAATTTATGCACTGATATATGTTGATGATTTTATTATAACAGGGAACAATGGAATGGAAATTTATAATCTCACAAAGCATTTAAACAAGGAGTTCTTAGTTAAAGACCTTGGCAGTCTAGGTTATTTTCTGGGAATTGATAGTGATTCAGTTAAATCAAAAGAATTACAATTACAAAATATTAACAAAGCAAAAATGGAACAAGTTAATCCAATTTCCACACCAATGGTCAGCAACATGTACTTATCCAAACATGAAGGTGAAGCAATTTCTAATGTCAGTCAGCACAAAAGTACAGAGGGTGATGTAACGATTCCGTTTTTACGTCGAATTTAATTTGGTAATTTAAATAAATTTTTGGATTTGATTGGGAATTAATTTAAATTTTCCCAAGCTAAATGAAATGTTTGTTTATTTATAAATATAAATTAATTT
The DNA here is from genome assembly GCA_030765085.1 of Allium cepa. NCBI lineage: Eukaryota > Viridiplantae > Streptophyta > Magnoliopsida > Asparagales > Amaryllidaceae > Allium > Allium cepa. Next base: position 505,866,547 of record CM060945.1, read on the forward strand.
TTATTTTAATTGTGAATTTGAATTTCAAAAATAAATATTTGAAAAATAAATTTGATTTGAAAACTCTATATTTTAATTAATTGAAATTTGTTTTATAATATATAATAAACATATGTAATATATATTTTTTGAAAGTTATGCTGGAATTCAATATAGTAAATTTTCAAAAGATATTTGAAAGTTAAATTTATAATTATATATATATAATCTGTATATGTGTTTATTTATTTAATATAATTAGATTTCAAACTCATTTTTTTATTAAGTTGTAAATTTATAAAATGAATGAATATAAAGACAAGAATAAAAAGGAAAGATATAAAACATAATTTATAAATACATAAGGTTTAAAAATGAAAATTTTAAATTAAGTTAATTTAAGGGTTTAAAAGCAAAATTTTAAAATTAAATAGAGTAGGGTTTAACACAAAATTCTTGCATTTGAACAAGTGGAAGATAATTAAAATAGGTATGTAACATTTGTGAGCCATGTGAAATGCAAGATAAACAAGTGGAAAAAATCATTTCTTATTTTGAAATTAAATTATATACACCTGAGAAACAAAACCCATAAAACCAGAAAGGAACAATATATGCAAAACAAAGTGAAGTTCAGTTCTTCTCAAACTAAGTCAATTAAATTCAAACCTAGAATAAAAAGCCTGACCAAGAAAACTTCAACTTGATTCAAATGTCAGGTACAATTCAAAGCAAAAAGAAAATCAAGTAAACAAGTTTTAGTCCAAATTATAATTCCAGATCATTTCCAAATTTAAAACCTGAAAACATTCAAAGCAAGACGGAAATCAAAGACCAGAAAACAACCATTCCAAACCTGGAAACTCAAGAATCAAACCTGAGTAACAACTGCAAGTTCAAGCAATTCAAACTGAAATCAGATTCAACATCAAACAACTTCCATTTCTTTAAAGCTTCAGCATGAATCAAGTTCAGATTCAATGTAGCAAATCAAAATCATAGAACATCAACTCACATCCATCAAAAACAAATTCTAGATTTAAGTTTAAGCTTCCCTATATTCTCTGCTTTCAAGCATCAAATCTCTCGGGTGAGAAAACATCACTTTTAAAAACCTTAATATGTTTATATCTTGATGAATGGCCGAAGTAAGGTATTGATGTTTTTACATGGATGAAATTTAATAAGGTTGTATTTATAAATATGGTATAACCTGTGCATGTCTATATATATATATATGTATGTATGTATATATGTATGCATATATATATATATATGTATATATATATACACAGGCTCTGTTCTTCATTCTCACGCTTCAAATAAGTTCAAAAAATTAAATTTCTATTCTCCTAATCATCTATAAGGACGAAGTATGAACAATATATGTTAGTATTAGCAAGTTATTTGGTTCAAAAATAATTACAAATAAGATTTGAAAATAGTTTTTCACTGGAAGGAAAATGACAGTGAAACCTCAACATATCAAAGAATTCAACTTCAATGATTTAATGTTTCATGTGTATAATTTGATTTATCTTCGAAAACTATGAATTTTAAAAACGGAATCAAGATTTTTAATTGGGTAACTCGAGAGAAATTGATGGATGAACAGAAAATGCAATTTGACCAATTTCTGGTGATCAATGACGAACTGAAGGACGTGGTTGTTGTCGAATGTAGTTTGAAGAGTGGTGATATGGGAAAAATAAGCGAAGTAGTTATAGATGGATGTGGTGGTTTGCGTTCATCGATTCAGTGTTTTTGGGAGTTTTTTTATCGTCGTAGTATCTCGAGCTCGTGCCACGTTCATGGTGGATCGGGACAAACGAGACAAGGGGAATCGATGCGTTAGGGTATGGCGCTGCTCTGGGTTGAGTCAGCGGGTGCCTGGTGGTCGATCGTGGCGGTGGGTGGTGATTGTTCGTCGAAGGTTTGATTCTAGTTTTGGGTCGAACGACTCAATTTCATTTTGCTACTGTTTTCATTAAACTGGGTGTTTGCCTGAGATGAGAAGGTCATCGTCGACTTGCAGGGGAGAGTTGCGATAATCGGAATCACCCCGGTCAGGCGTACACGTGCACAGGTGCACGTTTGGTTCTGGTTGTTTAAGATTTGGAGAAGAAGAGGAGGGACTCGAAGTCAACCTCGTGAAGCTTCATTGTAGGCTTGAGTACATACTCGAGCATATTCACGTATGTGTTACCTTGTTTTAAACAGTCGTAAAATCGAAAAAAACAAAACAAAGTATAAGGAGGGAAGAAAAATAGAAACTCAGGTTTCACTTGGGGAATTTGGGATTTTACTCGAAGATAGGTTCGAGTTTTCTATGGGTCATCTCGGATTTGTGTTGAAAATAATTTTGATTTCTAAAACTTAAACAAGTTTCCAAATTTTAAATTTAAATCAAGTTTTAAAATACTTTCTTAATTAAATGTTGTATATCAGTTTTGGTCAAGTAGTTAAGTTTAAAATAATTATTTTAATACTTTATTTTAAATGAATTCTTAAGTTTATTTATTTAAACATTATATTTAAATGGCTTATCTTAAATAATGTTTTGATTTTTGATTAACTTAAGGGTTTTGAAATTGAACTAATTGTTAATGATAATTTATTTTATTTAAAGGATATAATTAAGGGATTAATTAAGTATAGTTATTAAGTGAAATTAAATTTAAGCTGATTATTTTGTGTGATTAAATTAAAGCTACTTACTTTATTTAATTAATTAAGGGTTAATTAGTTATTGTAATTAAATTAATGAGTAATTAATGTAATTAATTAAGGATAAATTAACTTTGAGTTAGGTAATTAAGAATGAGCAATTAAGATAACTAATTGAATGATAATTAATCAAGGGATAATTAATTAATGATAATTAATTAAATGGTAATTAGTTAAGGGTTAATTAATTATGTAATTAACTTAAAGATTAATTTAATTAATGTGATTAATTAAAGACTAATTTATCAATTCAAGGTAATTAATTAAGATGGATAATCTAGGATTTATTAATTAATTAATTAATATTAAATTAATGAATCAGGATTGAGTAATTAATTCATGAGAAATTAATTCAATTGAAAATTAAAACTGGATTAATTTGGGATTAAACAATTAATTAATCCTGTTTATAAATGATTATTGAATGCTTCGATTGCTTATGAATGTTTGCATTGTATGAAATGCCTTGAATTGATTGTTATATGTGGACTGTAATATTCTGCTCTGTGAATTTAGCTGTGTATAATTCATTTATTTATTCATTTTATCTATGATACATTTATCTGTGAATCTGTGAATAAAGGTAAGCGTTATAGGAATATACCGCTTATCGATATTGATATGATTGAACCTGTGATTGATCGATGTTGTTGCACTATTGGGTAAAACCCCTGGACTACACCATATACACACAAATATGGATTGCATAAGGAAATTGGTTAAGTCACAGATTTTTGAAAAGGTTTTAAAATTGAATTTTGAATCTAGAAATGGATTTGGGTTAAATTTGAAAAGTTTTTGAAAAGGAGTTTTGAAGATAAAAATTATTTTGAATAATTTGATAAAGTTTGGAATTTAAATAATTTAATTTGAATTTGAATTCAAAATTTGAAATTGAATTCTATGTTTGGGAACTATGGTTTAAAAATGTTATACAAGTGACAAATGTGTTTATATGGGTTTTTAAACCAATTTAAAAGTATTGTTTTGGAATTTGAGTTTAACCCAAGGACTTTAACTTGTTTAAATGTAATCGGAGTTTTCCAAAAACGAAAACTATTTGTTTTCAAATAATAAAAGCTTTCGTATAAGGAAAGGATTTCCAATTTGTGTTGAAAGATTTCAAGTTTGAATTGAAATAGTTTTGAAGGCTGTGAATTAATCTTTGTGAAAGATGTTCGAATCTTGTTTTGAAATTGAAGAGGGTTTTAAATGCTGTATCTTTTGTATAAAAAAACTGAAATGTGAATGGTTTTAAAAGCTATGAATTGAATCTTTGATTTAAAGATTGGAGGATTTAATCCAATTTGAAAGGGAAATTGTTTTGAAAGCCGTAAATGAATCTTTGTGAAAGATAGGTGAACTTTGTGAAGTGAATCTTTTTGTTTAAAGATTTAGAAATGGTAATTTTTTTAAACCATTTGAAAGAAAAGTTTGGGTTTTAAGTTATGACTGAACTGAAATCCCAATATCCATATGTTTTTAAAATATTGCGCTCATCATTCGGTTCAGGCAGGAGAGGACCTTGTGTCATATAACCCATTTCAAATAATAGTACGATGTTTTGGATAGCATTTGAAGACTGGGTATTTTCGAGAATGAAAGGATAACCCATCGAATGACTCTGCATCGATTAGCGCCCAGTATAGCGATCTCCATATGTGATGGGGAGTCCAATCGAGGTTAGGAATTCCCAGAGTGCAAGGGCTTCTTTGGAAGTGCCTTCGATTCTGTTCGAACCCGGAACAGACTTGTATGTATGTGTGTCCGACGTTACACTTTGAGATGCAAAGCTAGTTTCTATCAAATACATTTCTGCTTGGTGGCGGAGATTTATTCTCTTAGCTTAACAACCTTCTCTAATACGTATGAGCTCAGAGGTTATGCAGTTGATAGTAACTAGTGATGCATTCCTAATTTGGTAATGTGGCATACGAAGTGCTGCAGATCATTTGTTGATCTAAGCATGACTTTGTGAAAAAGCGTAGCTTTGTGGACAAGACTGCATCAGGACCTCACACCCCAGAAATGGTCGAAATAGGAAAGATGCAGCAAGGTTGCAGGGGTCGCGCCCCTAGGGTATGTCCATTCCTTTTGGAAATGGGTGGTATCATATATGGAGCCCAAATACTTTACTCATATGGACACGGTAAATTTGTTACTGTGTGATGTTGCTTTGTGGTTGAGGATCCTCGGATAAAGGTCGCAAACGACCGTGGATGGCATATCTTAGGTGTTACTCTCGGGAAGGGAGTAAACCAGCCTTGTGTTGGCAGAGAGCTGGGTAAGTTCTCGAGGAGTCCCTCCAGAGGCATACCCATGTGGCAATGTGAAGTTCCTCGGCTAGACCATTTGTTGGACATCCAATCTCTAATAAGCACCTTGTATGGTTTTAGTTGTATAACCTACCATTTACTTATGGTGGTCACCACTGTTTAGATGGTAGTTATAGTAGGCATAGTTCGAAATGTCTATGCTGGCTAAGATTAATATTATACTTTCGAAAGGTTTTCTGCACTATGCACTAATAATAATATCAAATGGTTTTCGCGTATCAAGTATTTTTGACTATCATAAGGAGAAATCTCCTCCAATTCTGTGTTTGCATTGTGTATGCGGCTGAAGGCCTTATGATACTTTCATTTTCCAAAAAGCATTGCGGACTTCTTTCTAAATTCTTTTGTTTACTTTGATTAAAGATAACTGTTTTTTTTTGCTCATACCAGTCCCATAACTGACCCGGAGTTTATTGTTCCCTTCCTAAACTCTGGGTGCCCACAATTTCCACACGGACAATCTAGAGTTGGGTTTTTCAGATAACCAAATAGTAGAAGTAGATTCGATAGCATCCACCCTTTGGATTCTGGCGATAGCATTTGTTTCTCTTCAACAATCCGGGCTGACCTTGCTTAAGTCAACGTGATGGTGGTTTGAGCTTATTGGATTGGAGTCATCGTATCTTGGGGATGAGCTTCTGGTTTGGAGTTGCAGATTTTGGATTCACTCTTTATTGAAGATCATATTTGAGTTATCTCTTTCGTCGTTATCTTTCTTTCGTTGTTATTTTTGTATCTCTGAAATGATGTCAATTGAATCAATGTGTTGTATCACTGTAATCAACTGTTTTATATCAATGATATTATTTATTTTCTTCCGCCGTGTTGCTGTACTTAATGTGTTATAAGCTCCGGAGAACCAGATTCGACATTTGGATCTGTGGCATTCGAATACGGATGACGTATTCAGTGCCAATTTTTGAAGGTCGAGTCAGGGTCGTTATAATTAGTATCAGAGCTTAAGGTTGAAACTTTAGCACAGGAGTATAACACATTAGGTAACTCATTAGAGATAGGGTGAAGTATATCCTAGAGTGAGTATGTCCCTAAGATATCCGTTCGTGTGCCTCAGTAAATTCTCTTACTATCCACTGATAGTGAGTATGAGTGCAAGAAGAGGACGAGATAGGGGACAGAGGAGTACGACTACAAATGGTCGATAACCTACAACAACGGAAGTAACTTTTCTCTATCAATCTCCTTTGATCCGATTTCAAATTCTCTGATGCCTTCGTGGTAGCTCGAGAGAGAAGCTTTGGTGCGATAATGGCACTACGAATCGTGTAAATAAATTACTAATTCGTATTCTCTTCATCGGATTCTTATCAGTCTTTCGTTTTTAACTCTAATAAATTTGAAAATTTATTTAAAATAAATTGGTAAAATAAAATATGAAGATTTGTATCGATAAAATGATTTCGATTAAAACCAAATTTGAAATTCTATTGTAATTTCTTATGAGTATCAAAGTCCGAAGAGGGGCAAGTTGGTGTATACTTTGAGATATTCCAACCAGGATTGAGTATCTATTATTTGTTCTGTTGGGTCCTTATATATTCTACGAACAGTTAGTTTTCCCTTCGGACTAACCAGTGTCCTACTTATTTCGGAGATCTGATGACTCGAGTATCCTGTGTAATATTGAATGAGTTTGTTCTCATAATTATTGGTCATATTCTGATTTGGTGAGCCAAATACAGAATAGATAATTAGCTTGATTGATGAGTCGATTCTCTATTTTTGTGTATCCGTCCTTTATTGTCTCCCTGGCAAATTTCAAGGACGAATTTTTCTTTAAGGGGGAATCTGTAATGATTCCGTTTTTGAGTCGAATTTAATTTGGTAATTTAAATAAATTTTTGGATTTAATTGGGAATTGATTTAAATTTTTCCAAGCTAAATGAAATGTTTGTTTATTTATAAATATAAATTAATTTTTATTTTAATTGTGAAATCGAATTTCAAAAATAAATATTTGAAAAATAAATTTGATTTGAAAACTCTATATTTTAATTAATTGAAATTTGTTTTCTAATATATAACAAACATATGTTATATATATATTTTGAAAGTTATGTTGGAATTCAATATAGTAATTTTTCAAAAGATATTTGAAAGTTAAATTTATAGTTTTATATAATAAAATCTATATATGTGTTTATTTATTTAATATAATTATATTTCAAACTCATTTTCTTATTAAGTTGTAAATTTATAAAATGAATGAATATAAAGACAAGAATAAAAAGGAAAGATATAAAACATAATTTATAAATATGTAAGGTATAAAATAAAAATTTTAAATTAAGTTAAGTTAAGGGTTTAAAAGAAATTTTTTAAAGTTAAAAAGAGTAGGGTTTAAACACAAAATTCTTGCATTTGAACAAGTGGAAGATAATTAAAATAGGTATGTAACATTTGTGAGCCATGTGACATGCAAGATAAACAAGTGGTAAAAACCATTTCTTCTTTTGAAATTAAATTATATATACTCGAGAAATAAAATATGTAAAACCAGAAAGGAACAATATATGCAAAACAAAGTGAAGTTCAGTTCTTCTCAAACTAAATCAATTAAATTCAAACCTGTAATAAAAAGCCTGACCAAGCAAACTTCAACTTGATTCAAAGGTCGGGAACAATTCAAAGCAAAAAGCAAATCAAGTAAACAAGCTTTAGTACAAATTAGAATTCTAGATCATTTCCAAATTTAAAACCTGAAAACATTCGAGCAAGATAGAAATCAAAGATCAGAAAATAACCAATCCAAACCTAGAAACTCAAGAAGCAAATCTGAGTAACAACTGCAGGTTCAAGCAATTCAAACTGAAAGCAGAATCAACATCAACCAACTTCCATTTCTTTAAAGCTTCAGCATGAATCAAGTTCAGATTCAATGTAGAAAATCAAAATCATAGCATCAACTCACATCCATCAAAAAAGTTTCCAAATTTTAGTTCAAGCTTCCCTGTATTCTCTACTTTCAAGCATCAAATCTCCCAGGTGAGCAAACACCACTTTTAAAAACCTTAATATGTTTATATCTTGATGAATGACTGAAGTAATGTATTGATGTGTTTGCATGGATGAAATTTAATAAGGTTGTATATATATAAATACGATATAACCTGTGCATATCTGTGTGTGTGTGTATATATATATACAGAGCTCTATTCTTCATTCTCAGGCTTCAAATAAGTTCAAAAAATTAAATTTCTATTCTCCTAATCATCTATAAGCATGAAGTATGAACAATATATGTTAGTAATAGCAAGTTATTTGGTTCAAAAATAATTTCAAGTAAGATTTGAAAATAATTTTTCACTGGAAGGAAAATGACAATGAAACCTCAACATATCAAGGAATTCAACTTCAATGATTTAATGTTTCATGTATATAATTTGATTTATCTTCGAATACTATGAATTTTAAAAATGGAATCAAGATTTTTAATTGGGTAACTCGAAAGAAATTGATGGATGAACAGAAAATGCAATTTGACAAATTTCTGGTGATTAATGACGAACTGAAGGTCATGGTTGTTGTTGAATGTAGTTTGAAAAGTGGTGATCGTGGGAAAAATAAGCGAAGTTGTTATAGATGGATGTGGTGGTTTGCGTTCATCGATTTTGGGTTTTTGGGAGTTTTTTATCGTCGTCGTATCTCAAGCTCGTGCCACGTTCATGGTGGATCGAGACAAACCAGACAAGGGGAATCGATGCGTTAGGGTGAGGCGTTGCTCTGGGTTGAGTCAGTGGGTGTCTGGTGGTCGATCGTGGCAGCAGGTGGTGATTGTTTATCGAAGGTTTGATTCCAGTTTTGCGTCGAACAACTCGATTTTGTTTTGCTACTACTTTCATTGAACTAGGTGTTTGCCTGAGATGAGAAGGTCATCGTCGACTTGCAGGGGAGAGTAACGATAATCAGAATCTCCCCGGTCAGGCGTGCATGTGCACAGATGCACGTTTGGTTCTGGTTGTTTAAGATTTGGAGAAGAAGAGGAGGGCCTTGAAGTCAACCTCGTGAAGCTTTGTTGTTGGCTCGAGTACATACTCGAGCATATTCACGTATGTGTTACCTTGTTTTAAACAGTCGTAAAACCAAAAAACAAAACAAAGTATAGGGAGCGAAGAAAAATAGAAACTTGGGTTTCACTCGGGGAATTTGGGATTTTACTCGAAGATAGGCTCGAGTTTTCTAGGGGTCATCTCGGGTTTGTGTTGAAAATAATTTTGATTTCTAAAACTTAAACAAGTTTCCAAATTTTAAATTTAAATCAAGTTTTAAAATACTTTCTTAATTAAATGTTGTATACTAGTTTTGGTCAAATAGTTAAGTTTAAAAGTAATTATTTAAATATATATCCTTTATTTTAAATGAATTCTTAAGTTTATTTAAAAGAGATTTAGACGTTATATTTAAGTGGCTTATTTAAATAATGTTTTGATTTTTGATTAACTTAAGGATTTTGAAATTGAACTAATTGTTAATGATAATTTATTTTATTTAAAGGATGTAATTAAGGGATTAAGTAAGTATAGTTATTGTGTGAAATTAAATTTAAGCTAATTATTTTGTATAATTAAACTAAAGCTACTTACTTTATGTAATTAATTAAGGGTTAATTAATTATTGTAATTAAATTAATGAGTAATTAATGTAATTAATTAAGGATAAATTAATTTTGAGTTAGGTAATTAAGAATGAGTAAACAAGGTTAACTAATTGAATGACAATTAATTAAGGGTTAATTAATTAATGATAATTAATTACATGGTAATTAATTAAGGGTTAATTAATTATGTAATTAACTTAAGGATTATTTAATTAATGTGATTAATTAAGGACTAATTTATTAATTAAGATGGATAATTAAGGATTAATTAATTAATTAATATTAAATTAATGAATCAGGATTGAGTAATTAATTCATGAGTAATTAATTTAATTGAAAATTAAAATTGAATTAATTTAGGATTAAACAATTAATTAATCTTGTTTATAAATGATTATTGAATGCTTGGATTGCTTATGAATGTTTGTATTGTATGAAATGTCTTAAATTGATTGTTATCTCCAGACTGTAATATTCTGTTCTGTGAATTGAGCTGTTTGGATTTATTTATTTATTTATTCATTTTATCTGTGATACATTTATCTGTGAATCTGTGAACAAAGGTAAGCGTTATAGGAATATATCGCTTATCGATATTGATATGATTGAATTTGTGATTGATTGATGTTGTTGCACTATTGTGTAAAACTCTTGGACTACACCATACACACACAAATATGGATTGCACAAGGAAATTGGTTAAGTCACAGATTTTTGAAATGGTTTTAAAATTGAATTTTGAATCCAAATGGTTTTGGAAATGGATTTGGGTTAAATTTGAAAAGTTTTTGAAAAGGAGTTTTGAACATAAAAATTATTTTGAATAACTTGATAAAGTTTGGAATTTAAATAATTTAATTTGAATTTGAATTCAGAATTTGAAATTGAATTCTATGTTGGGAACTATGGTTTAAAAATGTTATACAAGTGACAAATGTGTTTATATGGGTTTTTAAACCAATTTAAAAGTATTGTTTTGGAATTTGAGTTTAACCCAATGACTTTAACTTGTATAAATGTAATCGGAGTTTTCTGAAAACGAAAACTATTTGTTTTCAAATAATAAAAGCTTTCGTATAAGGAAAGGATTTCCAATTTGTGTTGAAAGATTTCAAGTTTGAATTGAAATAGTTTTGAAGGCTGTGAATTAATCTTTGTGAAAGATGGTCGAACCTTGATTTGAAATTGAGGAGGGTTTTAAATGGTGTATCTTTTGTATAAAAATTCGAAATAGGAATGGTTTTAAAAGCTATGAATTGAATCTTTGATTTAAAGATTGGAGGAGCTAATCCAATTTGAAAGGGAAATTGTTTTGAAAGTCGTAAATGAATCTTTGTGAAAGATGGGTGAATTTTGTGAAGTGAATCTTTTTGTTTAAAGATTTGAAAATGGTAATTTGTTTAAACCATATGAAAGAAAAGTTTGGGTTTTAAATTGTGACTTAACTGAAATCCCAATATCCATATGTTTTTAAAATATTGCGCTCATTATTCGGTTTTGCCGAGAGAGGAACTTGTGTCTTATAACCAAGTCCGAATAATGACACGATGCTATGGATAACATTTGAAGACTGGTGGTGAAGACCGAGTATTTTCGAGAACGAAAGGACAACCCGTCAAATGACTCTGCATCGATTAGCGCCCGGTATAGAGATCTCCATATGTGATAGGGAGTTCGATCGGGATTGGGAATTCACGGAGTGCAAGGGCTTCTTTGGAAGTGCCTTCGGTTCTATTCGAACCCGGAACAAACTTGTATGGATGTGTGTCTGACGTTACACTTTGAGATGTAAAGCTGGTTTCTATCAAATACATTTCTGCTTGGTGGCGAATATTTATTCTCTTAGCTTAACGCCTTTCTCTGAAACGTACGAGCTCTGAGGTTATGTAGTTGATGGTTACTAGTGATACATTCCCAATTTGGTAATGTGGCATACGAAGTGCTGCTGATCATTTGTTGATCTAAGCATGGCTTTGTGAAAAAGCATAGCTTTGTGGACGAGACTGCATCAGGACCTCACACCTTGGAAATGGTCGAAACTGGAAAGATGCAGCAAGATTGCAGGGGTCGCGCCCCTAGGGTATGTCCATTCCTTCTGGAAAATGGTGGTATCATGGTATGGAGCCTAGATTTTTAACTCATGTGGACATTATAAATTTATTACTGTGTGATGCTGCTTTGTGGTTGAGGATCCTCGAATAAAGGTCGCAAACGACCGGGGATGGAATATCTTTGGCGTTACTCCCGGGAAGGGAGTAAACCGGCCTTGTGTTGGCAGAGAGCTGGGTAAGTTCTCGGGGGGTCCCTCCAGAGACATACCCATGTGGCAATGGGAAGTTCCTTAGCCTGACCATTTGTTGGAAATCCAATCTCCAATATGCGCCTTGTATGGTTTTAGTTGTATAACATGTCATTTACTTATGGTGGTCACCACTGTTTACATGGTAGCTATAGTAGGCACAGTTCGAAATGTCTATGCTGGATAAGATTAATATTATACTTTTGAAAGGTTTTCTACACTATGCACTAATACTAATATCAAATGGTTTTCGCGTATCAAGTATTTTTTACTATCATAAGGAGAAATCTCCTCCAATTCTGCGTTTGCATTGTGTGTGCGGCAGGAGGCCTTATGGTAGTTTCATTTTCCAAAAAGCATTGCGGATTTCTTTCTAAATTCCTTTATTTGCTTTGTTTAAAGAAAACTGTTTTTGTTTGCTCATACCAGTCTCATGACTGACCCAGAGTTTATTGTTCCCTTCTTAAACTCTGGATGCCTACAATTTTCCACACGGGCAATTTAGAGTTGGATTTTTCAGATAACCAAATAGTAGAAGTAGATTCGATAGCATCCACCCTTTGGATTTTGGCGATATCATTTGTTTCTCTTCAACAATCCGGGCTGACCTTGCTTAAGTCATCGTGATGGTGGTTCGAACTTATTGGATTGGAGTCCTCGTAGCTTTGGGATGAGCTTCTGGTTTGGAGTTGCAGATTTTGGATTCACTCTTTATCGAAGATCATATTTGGGTTATCTCTTCCGTTGTTATCTTTATTCCGCTGTTATTTTTGTACCTCTGAATTGATATCAATTGTATTAATGTGTTGTACCATTGTAATCAACTGTTGTATATCAATGATATTATTCATTTTTTTTCCGCTATATTGTTGTACTTGATGTGTTATAAGCTCCGACAAAGCAGATTCGACATTTGGATCTGCAACATTCGAATATGGATGATGTATTCAGTGCCGATTTTCGAAGGTCGAGTCAGGATCGTTATAGGTGCTTTGCAATATGCAACCATCACCAGACCAGAAATCACTTTCAGTGTAAACAAAGCTAGTCAGTTTATGCAAAACCAAAAAATGAACGCTAGAAAGCTGCGAAAAGGATAGTTAGATATCTCGAAGGGACCATAAATTTTGGGCTAATATTAAAAGCATGCAAGACTATCAGTATCACTAATTATGCAGATGCAGATTGGGCCACTGACCCATATGACAAAAGATCTACGACTTGTTATTGCTTATTCTTAAGGCAAAAATCCTATTTCTTGGTGCTCAAAAAAGCAACCTACTATCTCAAGATCTTGCACTGAGGTTAAATACCGAAGTGTAGAAAATGCAACATCAGAAATAATATGGATCAAGTCCCTACTTAGTGAATTACAAGTCAAACTAGAAAACAAAACCATCATATGTTGTCATGGCTTAAGTATAGTTCAACTTACTACAAATCATATCTTACACATCAAGGACAAAGCATATGGAGTTAGATCTGTACTTTGTGCTTGAAAGTAGCAAAGGGGAAGCTTAATATAAATCACGTACCTCCCACTTACTAAGTTGTTGATATTCTAACCAAACCACTGTCAAAGATGAACTTTGTTCGATTGAGACAGGAACTGAATGTTAGCAGCAACCATAGTTCTCGACACGATGAGAGCTCACTCAAGTTCAGTAAGGTCAGTGCTTAATTCATCAAAACTATAAATCTCAGCTGAAGCAAATGAAATTGGAAGAAACTGAAGGTTACTCCAGCAATTATATCTGACACTCACATATTTTACTCAATTTGGAGCAAAATAACACGGAAGTGAATCGGCAAAAAATCGGGAGTATTTTCGCAAACCCTAACTAAGCGTTATGTTTGAAGGGGAGTAATGAAATGAATGAAAATAAGAATGTGAATGTGGCTATATAGTAAATGACTGAAGAATATGATCTCAAAGAAAAGAATGACCAGATCATCTCAAAGCAAAGCTCAATACTGCAACTTTTATTATAAATACATTGTATATATGAGATAACTCGTAACACTCTAGATATTTTTGCTTCATACATTCGTCTCAATCAAGAATAACATTCCTAACTACAAATCCTTATAGTGTCATATTTGAACTTTAATATATTTTTGTACATCATAGCTCTAGCAAGTTTGAAACTGTTCAATTTTATCTTTATGTTATTGGTTGAAGTAACATACGAACTTATTTCATCCTCTAATGTATATTTTTGTTTACAAATTTAGTAACATAAAACTAATAATTACAACAATGATCATGATTCTTAATTGCTGGGAATAGATAATGAAATCAATATGTATATAGGAAGAGAAGTTTGCTAATTGATGCAACAATACACTTCCAAATTTTCTATACTTATCTACGTATGGAATTTGGTTCAAGTTGGAGCAGATGATCTGTTGGATTCAAACTAAGAAATGTATTAACTAGGTATTGATGTAACTTGCCTTATATATTCTACAGTAGGTTGATTTCAGAAACTTATATGATATATACAAATACCAGGCCTAGTATATTTATTAAGTGTTTGCATTCTTTTATTTCTAACTTATATGTGCGTAGTGTTAGGAAATAAAATGTTTTTCCAATTGAACAGTTGCAGTGCAACTAAATACAAAATGCAACTAAGAAGTGCTCAGTTGCAAAATGAAACAAAGCACCTCGGTTGCAAAATGCAACTGAGCAGCAACTCAGTCGCATTTTGCAACTTAAACCTTGCTCGGCTGCATTTTGCAATTAAGCAGTGCTCGTTTGTTGCAACTGAGCACATCATTTGCATCACTACACTGTGATGATTGAAACAACTATGAGCAATCTCCTGGCTATGAGTGTAGTTTCTACATTGGTGGCTGTAAGCTGTGTTGCATTTACCACCAGTGTGTCAGAATTCATAACAATAATATTAAAACAGTTGATAAAATGATGTAATCGTTATTATGATTCACCCAAATTCTCATGATGTGCAACTTTTATCATGCTTTTGTAAAGCTGATGGCAGCCATTTAATAATATTGCTTTAACTTTTGATTTTTTTTTTACTTTGACTATATGGGACATGCGTGAGTAAGCTAAAATGTTATTTATCAATAATTGATAAAGATTTATCATCATGAGTTAGGCATATATACTGACACTATGGTTGATGAAGTGTAATGGTTCCTTGTTAAGTGCAAGATTCATACAGTGCTAACTTTAGAGTTTACATCCATAAAGAATATGTTGTACCTTTATAATCTATATTTCCAGGTGGTATGTATAGTAACGACAGGCACAGATATACTGACATTATGGTTGACGTGTCTAGAATTATTCTATGTGAGAAGTGTTGAATGTTCACCTCAATTTCAGACATAATTTTTTTTTTCTTTTTTTTTGATAAGTTAACCTCTTAATGTTTTGTACAAAATGACTAAGTTATTTTAATGCTTAACTACGAAGTGTAAGTATAGGTTTTGGATATTTTACACTGAACTGGTGAATGCATAAGAAAAGACTGTTTTCGCAACTGCATTTTCTCCTCTACTCATCTTGTTCCTTTATCTTAGGCAGCCGACTACGGCCTGTCCCAGCTCCTCCCCTTCGATGCCACCCACATCTCCACCGTCCTATAAGAAACCTCAACTACGTCTGTAACGACCTAGAAGTTCAGTCATTCGAAATTGGGATATTTAATTGATTTTAAACACTCAAAAGTTAATTTTATAAGTCGTATAACGTATCTCAAATATCTTGATTTATATGGATAGTTAAATTGTTAATTTAATATTTGAAATTGTTTAAATAATTGAGATTTGCATTTAATGCGAATGAACATGATTTATAAATTTGAATAAAATTCTATTTGAATTAGAATGATGTTGGTAAACTTTTAAAATTGAATTATACGTTAATTTATAGAAATTGAAATTTTTATTATTTAATTAACATGTAAAATAATCATTTTTGACACGGTCTCGAATTTCGATCAAACTAGTTTCATTGAATTCGTAATAGTTAATTATTATATGATTTTAAATTTCATATCAATTGAACTTACGGTTTGGTCGTGTGAACCTGAAACGCATAAAAATTTATTTAAGTAAATTTAAATTAAAAAAATTCAATTTGTAAACATATCTTCCAAATATGATGGAATTGGCTCCCGATAGATATTCTATTGTGTTTGGAATAGGCGTAAAACATTATAAATGCTAGGCAGCACGTTTCGATTAGAGTTCGAAAATTTCGTTGATGAATAGTGCACGAAAATTTTCTATAAAAGAACCTCACTTTTTCTTTTTTTCACAAAACTTAAGGTTTTAACCATAGCCGCCGCTTTGAAATCAATGGCAAAAATCACGTCAACGTCCCTTCCTCCGATCTCTTCATCCACTCAATATCAAGCTTCGACTCCAACTACAAAATGGTAGAGCACGATGAGATCTTCGTAAGCAAAAATCACGATCGTCAATGGTGCAAAGGATTGGCGGCTATGGCCATGCAAAGGGGGCACATTCAGGGGGGTTCTGCGAGGTTGAGATGGGACCGAGCTCGACCAGGAGCCAGCGTGATTTGAGTTCGAGATGCTCTTCGATGTGGTTGCCTTGGATCATCGTCAAAACAATCGAGGGAGGAGCGTTTTTAATCGAAGAAATGGCAGCGGTGGGTTTCGTTGAACATGTGTACGATGATGTGGAAGAAAGGGCGAACGGTCGTGATTCCACTACTGGGACGTGCCGCCCGGATTAAAAGCTTATTAATAAAAAAATTTGTAAATTAATTATATTATAATTCATGAATATTTAAAAATGTATATCTTCTTCATACGATGTCTGTTTTGCACGAAACAAGCGGCGTATGGTTCGTATTGGTTAGTAGTATGTTTTAGATCTGGATTGTGATTTTTTTGAGCTAGTGGAAATTTTGGATAAAATTAAACGTTCATTCGAAATAAAATGCTACAACAACTATTGGAATCAAAGTGAGTACAACTCACTCTTTCTGTGTCGCTTGTGTTTTATATAAGTGAGAATAACTTTATTCTATGCTATTTGATGATTGTTTGAATGTTATACTATAGTAGTTAGTAGCTGAATATATTCTTGCCTACTGGAGCATATGAGGCCCTATATGTTTCCGTGTATGAGCAGTTGACCCTTTGTACGCCCTTCTGCTTCGAAGCAGACATTATACATATTTTCTCACAAGTATATTTGTCTCAGGTTACAGGTTGGAGGGATCCAACAAGGTTCTTCATCATTGTTGATTATTTATGTACGCATATTGATTTATATGTCGTAACATGTGAATTTGATGTAGAGGAACAGATTGGATGGATCCAATTGGATTCCTCATTTTTGCTGATTATTGTTCATATATATGTGAAATATGATATGTTTGAATGTCATGTTTGTTGAATTGATTGTTTATCCCTTATTTAGTGCTTTAGCAGTATTTGGCCATATTTTCAGTATTTTGAAATGCTATAAAAGTGATTTTGGTTTGAAAGTGATTCTTAACGGTTTCATAATATTTGTACTTATAATTATTTGTGAATTATGAAAAGGAGTTTTTTATATTAAGATGGAATGAAAGGTTTTTATTTGTTTTAGATTTGCAGTTTTTATGTAATATTTGTAAGTTGGGTTTTTTAATAAATTTTATATTAAGGGTTTATAAAAGTAATTTTTTTATAGATTAAGTATTTGATATTTATAAACATAGTTTTATAAATATTTATGAAATCTAGATTAATAAAATTTGAATATATGAACATCTTGTGAATAGAATTGCATAGTTTGACTATAAGATGTTTCATAAAAATAGTTGATAAGTAAGGAATTAGCTAGAACCTGATATTATGCCTATTTATGAATATTTATCAAGGAATGATAATGTTTATTTATTATCATTGATTGATTGGATTTATTTGATATTAAACTTGAAGTAAAAATACATTGTGAATTCATTTTCATGATTTGACTATAAGGTATTGATAATAATTAATTGTGTAAAGTTAAGAATTTGGTTACGAGCATGTTTTACAAATTCACGATTTTGGACAGTGAACAATCCTTTCAATTGAATTTTTTATAAAGGGGTTACATTCACGATTTTGGATAGTGAATAATCCTTTAAAATAAATGAGCAGTAGCAATATATGTAAATGGAGTTTAAATGATTTATGAATATGCTTATTCCGTTGAGATAAGTATATGGAAATGTTTTCCAATTATTGAATATTTGTGAAGTTTGTGAGTATGTATCTTTTTATAGATATTTTGGAATATATATTTGAGAAATGATTTGGTTTATAAGAATTATAAAAGGGCCTAATAATTGCTTTAGTAATAGATTATGCCTATTGGCAAGGTTTTGGTTCCTTGACTTGATTTGGAAACTGATTAGTTGTGCACTTAGCACACGACCAACTGTGTAGGCTTAATTATCATTTGTGTTGAGGACGTTGATTCGTATAGTGCGGAGTATTACTCCAATCTATCGAGCTTCCTTCTTGGCTAACGGATAGCAAGTTGAAAACTAGAATCGTGATAAATCCATGAGATTTGGTTTATAAGGTTAATAGCCACTTTTCGATATTGGTGCGGAGACACCGGGATCAAATTTATTCGAAAACCACCCCGGACCAATGCATGCATTTGGAAATGCATGTTATTGATGATAATTTATGAAGATCGAGGATCTTCATAGTGTGAGGATTGCTTATTGACATGCTCCGAGTCGCTTTCCTTATATAGTTATTTATAGCAGTGGTCTGCTTGTTGTGGAGATTTTTCGGATTGTAAGGACTACTTTCTACTTGTGGTAGTAGAAGAGCGCCTTCGGTTTCATTCAGCCCCAAAATGAACTTGTACGGATGTTTGTCTGACAATTGTATTCTAAATCACATTTGAGTGGTTTCTATAAACGTATATCAATCGGTGGCGGAAAAAGAAACTTCTCTTAGTTTAATACTCTTTCCTTATATATACAAGCTCAAGAAGTTATACTTTTCCAGAAATCAGTCGTGTGACGTGAAAGGTAATCGTAGCCTTGTGAGCCTCACATCCTGGTTAAAATGGGATTCTACGTGGTCAGATGTATGCTCACATTTCGGATAGTAGTGATTTGGGATATCAGATGTTCTGAGCCTAGGTGCCAGATACGTCTGGGCCTCATGGCAGGGATGCGTGAAGTCTGGTCCTTGGATGTTATTCGCAAATTGTATTCCCTTTTAGCCATTTGTGTTGTTGTATAACAGCGTCTAAGTCTTGGCCGTAAGTCGTGGATATAGATTAGTCTTTCCACTAGTTTTCTATCATGTTGGAAATCCAATTCCAATAAATGCTTGCCATTTTATTTTGTACGGCCTTAAATGAGTAGGCCCGGAATCTAATAATGGTAACAATTTCGGATATTTGTTGTTATTTATGAAATACACACTATTATAATAAGAATTATTTGATATAAAGGCTTTAGTTACCGTAAGGTAAAAACATGTCCGTGTTTATGTATGGGCTGTCTTACGAGATACTTTGATTTTGAAAAGATAAGTATTGGTTATTTAATAAATTTAGAGGAGTGTGTTTTCTCACGCTGGTCTACCAGACTGGTCCAACGTTCTCCCCTTTCAATGCTCGGGTCAGACCGAGCATATTTACAGGTTCAAATTTGGTGTTTTTGAAGCTTCAGCGGGCGAGTTAGAGATCTTTATTGTCGTATACACGTATCTATTTATTTTTGTTTCTTTGTTTTTTAAATTATCAGTAATTGAAAGGACGGGTTATTATAACTGTCCAGGCTGATGATTAGTGATTGATTGTTGAACTCTGATGGATGTATGTATATGATATTACACTTTCTATTTTGTAAAGATCGTTGATATGATATTATATGTTTTCCGCTATGATGTGAGATTCCGTATTGTTTTGTTTGTTTCCCTCTTCTCTCTTTCTTTTCTTCTCTTCTTCTCTTCTTCTCTCTTCTTTTCCTTCTCTTAACTTTCCGTCATTTTGTGCCTTTTGGGTCGGACATGTGTGAGTTATTGTCAATTCAAATGGTATGGATTTGCGAGTCGTCATAGGTGGTATCAGAGCTTAGGTTTAGTATATTCCTAGGCTTTGTGGTGTACTCCGCATAGATAGGGTCAGTAGCACCTTAGATTGAGTTTGAGCGCATTATATATATATATATATATATATGAGCGCGTATTTGTTAGTGATATAAAAATGTTTTATATTGTGTTTACTTATCCATTGAGATGTTTATGAATTTTTGTCGGTACATAGGACTGCATATGATCGATAGGGATTTCTAAACACTTAAATGAGGCAAGTCGGCATAGTATTATTTTTAATTGGGTAAATGAAATAATTTTACCTTGATTATATTTTATATATAAAGGAAACCATTTTTCAAAAATTATTATAGTATACATAAATTTATTGTTTGGTTTTTTGAAAATGTAAATGTATATAAGTTAATAAAAGCTGTTTAAATAATCTAAATAAAAACAACAATTATAAAAAAAATTATATAAGCAAATGAATTTTATAGTATGGAGTAATAATTAAAATGTTTTACGATTGTGAAATAATCTTTTATATAAGAAATGAAACTACATGAGTATATTTGTAAATATGGGTTATAAATGAAAATGGATTTAAACTAAGAATTTGAAATTTGAATCCCATTGATTTTGATAGTTGTTTTACAAAGTTTAAATATGACTATTATAAATATAAATAAGATAAGGAAATTTGGAATGAATCTTATATAAGCAAAGAAGTAAGTGAAATTATATAATTAAAATTTTAAAATTTGATTTATAAATATAAAATGGATTTTTAAAAGATTATAAAGCACTGAATTCACTACTATTATTGGAAAATAATAGGGGTGAAGACTGCAGCATCATCAGTATCATTTTCGAGTTTCTGTGTGATTGATTTGCTATCATTAGTAAATTGAAAATTTAAGTTTTGTTGTGATAAAAAAATTTGAATTTAAAATCCAAATTTGTAATTGAGAAATATAATAGAAATAATTTCCGAACTTATAATTGGAATTAGTAAATAAGAAAAAGAAATTTCAAAAATTTAAGCGTGAAATTGAGATATGAAATTAAAATTTAACGTAAGTAAGGTTAAATTGAATTTAGTTAATAAGTTAATTATGTAAATTGAAATTTAACTAAAGGAAAGTTAAAATAAATTAAATTGGATTTGAACTGGATTAGATAAGTTATTGGAATGGAAATTAAACTTAATAGGTAAATGATTATATAATATGAATTTGAATGTTTAAATAATTAAGTTGTATAGCTTATACATTTAGTAATAACAAGTTAGAAACAAGAGTTTTTGAACTTCTAATTAGAAAATATTGTAATTGGAATATGAAATTAGAATTTAACTTCGATAAAGTTTAATAAAATAGAGTATTGAACTAAAATTATGTGAAGTGATGAATCAAATAAAAGTGAATATAAATCTAAGTTGTAAAGTGATTATATAACCATGAATTGAAATTATAAAATGAGAATGAATGCAAACATAGATAAATATTCATGGAAGTTGAAGTGAATAATTATAACTTATGAATTTTTTAATAATAAGTTAGAAACAAAAATTTAGATTTGCTAATTATGAAATGTTAAGAAATGAAATCTGAATTGATTTATAAGTTGAAACGTAAGTTAAATGAAACAAAATAATGTTTAAAAGGGGAACATAACTTAAGTGATGTTGAATGAAGTTGAATTTTGATATCAAAATGAATTAATAAAGTGAATTAATGAAATGAAGCAATTAAATGAATATGAACTTGAGTTTATAATGAAATTCAACTTTAATTGTAAAAGATGAATTAGTGAATAAACATGGTTTAGAAATTTTGCTGTTAAGAATTGAATAAAACATAATTTAAGAAGTGATGAAAAATTAGCATTGGAAATATTGTATTAAAAAAAATGTGAATATTGAATGTAAATGAAGTAAATATGAATGTTTGAGTATAAATTAAATAAATTTGGTTATACATTGGTTTGCTAGATGGATGTTAGTTGATTGAATAGTGATTCATTAAATATTAATGGAAGAATTAAGGACATTAAAAGCTAAATAATTGAATTCAAGTTGGAAGTAAGTGAATCTAAATAGAATATAATTTAATTTAATTTGAAAGTGAGCTAACTTGAATTTAAATTAGTGAATGTAAACTAATTGAATATGAATAAATAAATGTTAGTAAAATCCAATGTTAATGAATCAAATGTGATTAATTGGAAACCAATTCAATGAATATTAATGAGAAATGAATGTATATTTATTTCGTTATGGATTTATAGGACAGATATTGGTATGTTGGATGTTAGTTGGATGATGGTTTTCTGATGGTTAAATTTGTTGCTTTTGATTGCATTTGCTATATTGGCATATATAGCTATTATATTGGTATATGTTGTACATTGATATACTTTCTATATACACGTTTCTCATTTGTTTGCTGAGTGTATAATAGGTGTGGATGGCGTTGCTTTGCATTTGGAGCTCACTTTCACGCTATATTACCCATATATGCTCGCTAATAATATATAAGGTGCATATCTCGGATTACATATCGTACTTTTTTATTTTGTTCCATACGGGATGCCTCATCCTCGAAGATGAGATGTATATTTGTGATATGTATGTATGTATGTATATTATGATTTTTTTCAAATCGAACCGCGCAAAGGAGCCTATGGCGATTTTTTTTGAAAATTTAAAGCGTTAGAAAATTATGAGAATTTTGGAAAATTATTGATAAGTAAAATTTTGATTTTGAGTTATAATTTGAAATGATATTAGTTGGTTTATGGAATGGTATTAATAAATAACAAAATATGGATTTGAAAATTAAGAAAATTTTATATAACAAGTTTAACGAAATGATTATGGGAAAGTTAAGCACTTAAGAGATTTGGTAATCCAAATTAACTAATTGTTTTGAAAAGTTAATGGATTTTGTGGCTTTTTCTTAGTTGGTAATTTCGGGGACGAAATTCTTTTAAGTAGGGGAGAATTTAACGACCTAGAATTTCAGTCATTTGAAATTTGGATATTTAATTGATTTGAAATAATCAAAAGTTAATTTTATAAGTTGTGTAATGTATATCTCAAATATCTTGGTTTATTTGGATAATTTAATTGTTAATTTAATATTTGAAATGGTTTAAATAATTGAATTTTGCATTTAATGTGAATGAAAATGATTTATAAAGTTGAATTAAATTCTATTTGAATTAGAATGATGTTAGCCAACTTTGAAAATTGAATTAAAGGTTAATTTATAGAAATTGAAAATTTTAATATTTAATTAACGTGTAAAATAGTTATTTTTGAAACGTTCTTGGATTTCGATGAAACCTATTTCATTGGATCCGTAATAGTTAATTATTATAAGATTTCAAACTTCGCGTTAATTGGACTTATGTTTTGGTCATGTAAAGCTGAAACGCATAGAAATTTATTTAAGTAAATTTAAATTAAAGTAATTCGACTCGAAAACCTATCTTCCAAATACGATGGAATTGGCTTCTGATATATATTCCATTATGTTCGGAATAGACATAAAACATTGTTAACGTTAGGTGGCTCGCTTTGATTAGAACTCAAAATTTTTAGGGATAAATAGTGCACGAAAATTTTCTATAAAAGGGCCTTACTTTTTCCTTTTTTCACGAAACCAAGGGTTTTAACCCTAGCCACTGCTTTGAAATCAATGGCCAGAATCATGTCAACCTCCCTCCCTCCGATCTCTTCATCTACTCAATATCAAGCTTTGACTCCAACTATAAAGTGGTAGAGCACGATGAAATCTTTGTAACCAACGGTCACGATCGTCAATGGCGCAAAGTATCGACGGGTATGGCCATGCAAGGGGCGCGTTCAAGGGGGTTTTGTGAGGCTGAGATGGGGCCGAGCACGACCAGGTGCCGGGCATGGGTGGGGTTTGAGATGCTCTTCGACGTGGTGGCCTTGGATAATCGTCAAAACAATCGAAGGAGGAGCATTTTTAATTGAAGAAATGGAGGCGGTGAGTTTCTTCGAATGCATATACGAAGATGAGGAAGAAATGGGCGAATGGCCATGATTCCACTGTTGGGACATGTGACCCAGATTAAAAGGTTATTAATGGAAAAATTGTAAATTAATTATATTATAAATCGTGAATGTTTAAAAATGTATACCTTCTTCATACGAGGGCCGTTTTGCGTGAAACAAGCAGTGTCAGGTTCATTTTGACGAGAGCTACGTTTTAGATTTGGATTGGGATTTATTTGAGCTAGTCGAAACTTTGGGTAAAATTAAATGTTCATTTGAAATAAAATGCTGCAAGGACTATTGGAATCAAAGTGAGTACAACTCACTCTTTCTGTCTCGCTTATATTTTTATATAAGTGAGAATAAATTTATTTTGTGCTATTTAATGGTTGTTTGGATGTTATGCTATAGTAGATAGTAGTTGGATATATTCCTGCATATTGGAGCAGATGAGTCCCTATACGTTCCCGTGTATGAGGGGATGACCCTTTGTGCGTGCGTCTGCCTCGAAGCATACATCATACATATTTTCTCGTATGTATATTTGTTGTAGACTACAGGTTGGAGGGATCCTACAAGATTCCTCACCATTATTGATTATTTATTGATTTATATGTGATATTTGATATAGGGGAATAGATTGGAGAGATCCAACTGGATTCCTTATTTTTGTTGATTGTTGTTCATATATGTGATATATGATATGTTTGGATGTCATGCTTGTTGAGTTGATTGTTTATCGCTTATTTAGTGTTTTAGCAATATTGGGCCATATTTTCAGTATTTTAAAATGCTATAAAAGTGATTTTGGTTTGAAAGTTATTTTAAATTGTTTCGGGATATTTATGCTTATAATTATTTTGAATTATGAAAAGGAGTTTATAAATTAAGATGGAATGTACAGTTTTTATTTGTTTTAAATTTACAGTTTTTACGTAATATTTGTAAATTGGATTTTTTTTAATAAATTTTATATTAAGGATTTATAAAAGTAACATTTTTATAAATTAAGTATTTGATATATGTAAATATTTTTTTTTAAATATTTATGAAATCTAGATTAGTAAAATTTGAATATATAGATATCCTGTGATTAGAATCGGACAGATTGACTATAAGATGTTTTGTAAAAATAATTGATAAGTAAGGAATTAGCTGGATCCTGATATTAAATTTAGGTAAGATAATTAAATGCCTATTTATAAATATTTATGGAGGAATGATAATGTTTATTTATTACCATTGATTGATTGGATTTATTTGATGTTGAACTTGAAGTAAAAGTACCTTGTGAATTAATTTTCACGATTTGACTGCAAGGTATTTGATAATAATTAACTGTGTAAGGTTAAGAATTTGGTTATGAGCATGTTTTACAAATTCATGATTTTGGACTGTGAATAATCCTTTCAATTGAATTTTTTATGAAGGGTTTACCTTCACGATTTTGGACAGTGAATAATCCTTTAAAATAAATGTGTAGTAGCAATATATCTAAATGGAGTTTAAATAATTTTTGAATTTGCTTATTCCATTGAGATAAATATATGGAAATGTTTACCATTTATTGAATATTTGTGAAGCTTGTGAGTATGTATCTTTTTATAGATATTTTGGAATATATTGAAAAGTGATTTGGGTTATAAGAATTATAAAAGGGCCTAATAATTACTTTGGTACTAGATTATTCATATTGGCAAAGTTTTGGTTCCTTGACTTTATGTGGAAACTGATTAGTCCTGCAATTAGCACGCAATAAATTGAGTAGGCTTGATTATCATTTATGTTGAGGATGTTGATTTGTGTACTACGGAGTATTACTCCAATCTATCGAGCTTCCTTCTTGGCCGAAGGATAGCAAGTTGAAAAATGAAACCATGATAAGTCTACCAGATTTGTTTATGTATAAGGTTAAGAGCCACTCTTGGATATTGGTGCGGAGAGACTGGGATCAGATTTATTCGAAAACCACTATGGACCATTGTATGCGTTCAAAAGTGCAGGTTATTGATGATGATTTTTGAAGATCGAGGATCTTCATAGCGTGAGGACTGCTTGTTGTCATGCTTTAGGTCGCTCCCGTTATATAGTTATTTATAGCAGTGGTCTCCTCGTTGTGGAGATTTTTTGGATTGCAAGGACTACTCGCTTCTAGTGGTAGTAGGAGAGTGCCTTCGGTTTCGTTCAGTCCCAGAATGAACTTGTATGAATGTTTGTCTAACATTGTATTCTAAATCACATTTGAATAAATTTTTATAAACATATATCAGTCGGTGGCGGAGAAGACAACTTATTTTAGCTTAACATCTTTTTCCAAGACAAATGAGCTCATGAAGTTATACTTTTCTAGAAATCAGTCATGTGACGTGGAATGGCAATGTGACATTCAGAGATGTGATATGTGAAAGGTAATTGTAGCCTCGCGAGCCTCATACCCTCGGTTATGATATGATTCTATGTGGTCAGATGTATGCTCGCATTTCAGATAGTAATGATTTGGGTTTTCCGATGTTCTAAGCCCTAGGTACCAGATATGTCTGGGCCTTATGGCGGGGATGCGCGAAGTTTGAGTCCTTGGATGTTATTCGCGATTGTATCCCATTTTAGCCATTTGTGTTGTTGTATAACGACGTCTGAGTCTTGGACGTAAGCTGTGGATACAAATTGATCTTTCCACTAGTTTTCTGTCAAGTTGGAAATCCAATTCCAATATGTGCCTTCCATTTTGTTTTGTATAGCCTTAAATGATTAGGCCCTGAATTTAATAATGGTAATTTTTTTGGATATTTGCTATTATTTGTGAAATGGACACTGTTATAATATAGAATGATTTGATATAAAGTGTTTTGGTTATTGTAAGGTAAAAACATGTTTGTGTTTATGTATGGGTGTGTCTTGCGAGATACTTTTGTTTTGAAAAGAAAAGTTTTGGTAATTTAGTAAATTCAGTGGGGTGTGTTTTCTTACGCTGGTTTACAAGACTGATCCAGGCATTCTCTCCTTTCAATGCTCGGGTCAGACCAAGTATATTTATAGGTTCAGATTTGGTGCTTTTGGAGCTTCAGTGGACGAGCTGGAGATCTTCATCATCGTATACACATATCTGCTTATTTTCCGCTGCTTTGTTTTTTAAATTATCAGCAATTGTATGGACATGCTATTATAACTATCTAGGTTGATGATTAGTGATTGATTGTTGAACTCTGATGGATGTATGTATATGATATTAACGTCTCTGTTTTGTAAAGATCATTAATATGATATTATATGTTTTCCGCTGCGATGTGAGATTCTATATTATTTTGTGTAGTTCTCTCTTCTGTTTTTCTTCTCTTCACTTCTTCTCTCTTCTTTTCCTTCTCTTAACTTTCCGTCATTCTATGCTTTTTGGGTCGGACATGTGTGGGTTACTTTTGATTCAATGGGTAAGGATTTACGGGTCATCACAACGTCCACCTCGAGTACGACCTCTACTTTTGGCTCATTGATAAGAGCAACATGTACAGCTTCAACGTCGTACTAATAGAACTCATTTCATCCAAGCCTATTGTGGATATCGGTAGGCATAGTGCTAAGTCATATTATGTAAATAAATAATTTTTTTAAGGAGTTGTTTATAACAATTCCTTGTGTGTGTGTGTGTGTGTGCGTGTGTGTGTGTGTATAGACACACATACATTCAGTTAGTTGCTTTTGACAGAAGAGAGTTTCCAATTTGACAGAAATAAAAAGTTTCTTCTTCTTCTCCTTCTTTTGTTTCTTTCTCTAGAAACTTCAATGTAGTTTATCATTTATCATGGTATCAGAGCAAACCTCGATCTGACCTCAATCTAACCTTGTTTTGTTCTCGCTAAAGAAATGGTGAATAATACAGATCTGACCTCGAATTTTTCCTCAACTGAACAATATCATTCTTAATTACAACTACCCGCATTTCCTTACTTGGAGATAATTCGAATGTGCCAATCGTCATTCATATCATTAATGGCAATAATTTTGTACTGCAAAATGAAGAGAGTTTGGGATGAGCTATAGATTCTTGAAGGATTTCCTGAATGTACATGTGGAATCATGAAAAATTGTAGTTGCAATATTCTCAAGAAGCTTATTGAAGCTGACCAAAGGATGAAACTCATTCAATATCTCTCTTGTCTAAGCAAAGATTATGATCAATTTAGAGTTAATTTGCTTAGTTCTTACCATTTGCCAACTGTGAATCATGCTTACCATATTTTGCAGCAAATTGAGAGGAAGAAAATGAATGGAATCAACAATTTTACTAGCGATACAAATGCTTTTCAAGCACAGGCTGCAAAGTTTAATTCACAGAAATCTTCATGACAATTTTCATGAAAACGATATTTCAAAAGGATCAAGAATGAATAAATTTGTGAACATTGCAAGATGAAGGGACATTCTATTGATAATTTCTTCAAACCGATAGGTTATCTGGAATGGTATTATAAAGGAAGGAGTACAAAACCAGTTGGTAAAATGGTAGCAACTGTATCCGGTGCTTGAGAATTTTCAGCATCTGGTATCCTTGGAAATAGTCCTACGCAAATTGATGAAAGTAGCGCTCATACCAATTCAAGAATTTCTATTGATCAAAAGATGGTCTCTGAAGTCTACAAGGCAGTAATGCAGATGATGCAGCAGCAAACTCATTCTAACCCTTTACCTCAGAACTACACTATTGTGTATTTCGCAGGTATTACTACTTCTAATGTTGTCTCTGATATAAATATTGCATACCACAATACTTGTACCATAGACATGAGTGCATCTTATCACATGACATATGATTTAAAATGCTTTGCTTCAATTCAAACACTAAAACATCCTTTGCATGTTGTTTTACCTGATGGAACTGCTAAAAATGTGACGCAAACAGGAATAATTAGTCGTATTCCACAACTAATCTTGAAAAATGTGTTGTATATCCCTGATTGTATGCATAATCTCCTTTCTGTTGGAAAATTACTTAACCATAACAAATTAGTGGCTCATTTTGATCAAACAAGGTGTTTATTTCAGGGCCTACACTCTAAACAAGTGAAGGGATTAGGAAAAGAAGAGGCTAGATTATACAAATTCAGTGGATATTTTTCTCATTCTTCTTTACCTGCAAATAATATGTCTCTTATTTTTTGTTATGAAAAGGCTAACAATATATTAGCAAATAACTATAGTTCTTTACCTAGTTTTAGCACTCTTTATGCAAGATTAGGTCATGTAAGTCTTTCTATTATGAAACACTTAACAGTTCCTTGTTCTGAAAATAAAAAGGATGATTTTAATTGTGAAGCATGCATTTTAGGTAAACATCGTAAATTGCCTTTTGTTCTGTCTTCTTCTATTGGTAGTCAGGCTTTTGAGATGGTTCACATGGATTTTTGGGGACCTTATAGAACTACGTTGTCTGGTGCAACTTATTTTCTAACTATTCGAGATAATCATACCAGAACAACATGGACTCATATTTTGCACAACAAACAACAGGTGTATAATATAATTTTTTCTTTTCTTGCCTATGTTGAAACTCAATTTGCTAGCAAGGCGAAAGTGACTAGAAGTGAAAATGGTACTGAGATATTCAGGGAGCCTTGTAGCCTCTTATTTGCTCAGAAAGGGATTGTTCACTAACGAAGTATACCAAGGGTACTTTAAAAAAATGGAAGGGTAGAAAGGAAGCATAAGCATCTTCTAGAAACAGTTAGTTCAATCTAAATACATTAAAATTTGCCCATTAATTTCTGGGGAGATTGTATCTTGGTAGCTACACATTTGACTAATCTTATGCCTAGTTTTGTTCTTCATTGGAAGACTCTATATGAAGTTGATGTGAAAAGCACTTGATTATGGACATCTTAGAGTCATTGGTTGTCAATGTTAACCGACAATGAAATCAAGTGATAAATTTGCTCCTAGGGCAAAGAGATGCATTATGATAGGATATCCTTATGCTCAAAGAGAATATAAGTTGTATGATTTGGATGATCACAAGGTTATTCTAAGTAGAAATGTCATTTTTGAGGAATCTATATTCCCTTATCATGCTACAAAATCTCGCCCTCTCATAGAAATTCAAAAACGGTCCACACCATCTCAAATTCGAACTTCTGATTCATTTAATTCTGATGAACAGATTTGTGATTCAAATTTGAACATTCGACCTTTTCCTACACAACATACTTTTTCTTCTAATAATGATATATCTTTAGAAGATTCTTCTTCTCCCATTCAAACTGAATTGAACTCTCATATTCCTTCTTTTCAATAGGAACCTACTCTTCCCATAATTCCTCTACAAAGAAAATCTAGCAGACCATCTAAATTGCCTTCAAAGTTCAAGGACTTTGAAGTTCAACATATCAAACCCCTTTCAACTCCTCATGATTCTTCTTCCACATCCATGAATTTTAATGTTTTTGTAGAACCATCATTAACACATTTGAATTCTGATACTCTTCATAGTCTAAATAAAATGATATCTCCAAAGAGCCTACTTCTTATAGTCAAGCAAATGAGCATTCTAGATGGGTGAAAGCTATGAAGGAGGAAATAAAGGCTATGGAGAAGAATCATACTTGGGACTTAGTAGACTTGCCACCGGATAAAATTGCTTTAGGCAGTAAATGGGTTTACAGAATCAAATTTCTGAAAAATGGTGATGTGGAATGAAGCAAAGCCAGAATTATGGCAAGAGGTGATAAGAAAATTAAGGTAAGGATTTTAAGCATACTTTCAGTCCAGTTGCAAGATTTATTACTATTAGGGTTGTCATAGCTTCAGCAACAGCTCATAATTGGCATTTACACCTGTTAGACATCAATAATGCTTTCTTGCATGGTTATATTGATGAGGAATTATACATGAAGCCACCTCTTGGACATACAAGAGCTAAACCAGGACAAGTTTGCATGCTCAAAAGATCTATTTAAGGACTCAAACAAGCTGCTAGACAATGAAATAAAGAGTTTAGAAATTTTCTTATTGATCTTGAATTTGTTCAATCCAAACAAGATTGTTCTTTATTCACTAGAACTGATGGTAAAGAGTTACAGTCATTGTTTGTTATGTAGATGGTCTGCTAATAACTGGTTCTAGCATTCGGATTCCATCTGATGTTAAGAAAGCATTAGACAAAGCCTTTACCATTAAAGACTTGGGAGAACTTACTTTCTTTCTTGGAATTGAAGTTACTAGAAATACAGAAGGGATTATTTTAAATCAAACAAAATATGTACTGGATATGCTTAATTCTACAAATATGGAAAGTGCCAAGATCACCCCTTTTCCTCTTCCTAAAGGTATGAAGCTTAGCACCATCGAAGGCACAAAACTGGTTGATCCTGAAATATATAGAAGACTTGATGGGAAGCTTCTTTATCTCAATATGACATAACCAGATATTTCATATGTTGTTCAATAACATAGTCAGTTCATGCAAGAGCCTAGGATCCACATTTTTCTGCAGCAATAGATGTATTAAAGCATCTTAAGGATACTTTGAATCATGGTCTTTTCTATGCTACTAATACTGCATTACAACTCAAGGCATATAGTGATGCTGACTGGAGTACTTGTCCATTTTCAAGAAAGTCTCTTACATGGTTTTGTGTTTTTTTAAGGGATTCTCTAATTTCTTGGAAGACAAAGAAGCAGAAGGTTGCTTCTAAAAGCTCCATTGAGGCGGAATATAGGGCAATGAGTTAAACAACTAGAGAAATTGTATGGATAGAAGGATTACTTTAAGATTTATTAGTGAATGTTCCTAAACCTATTTATTTATTTTGTGACAACAAATCTGCACAGTATATTGCTGAAAATGAGGTTTTTCAAGAAAGAACAAAACATTTGAAGATGGATTGTCACAACATCAGAGATCACATTCAAGACAATTTCATTACAATGTCTCATGTCAGTACAACCATGCAATTTGCAGATGTGATGACTAAACCACTTGGTGTAGAACAACATCGTTTTTTGAGTTTCAAGATTGGCCTTGTTTGTCAGCCTTCCCCAAGTCCATCTTAAGGGGGGATGTTGAGTCATACTATGTAAATAGATAATTTTCTTAGGGAGTTTGTTATAACAACTCCTTGTGTATATATATATATATATATATATACACACACTATGTTATTTGCTTTCGACAGAAGAGAGTTTTCATTTTGATAGAAATAAAAAATTTCTT
Organism: Allium cepa; assembly: GCA_030765085.1. NCBI lineage: Eukaryota > Viridiplantae > Streptophyta > Magnoliopsida > Asparagales > Amaryllidaceae > Allium > Allium cepa. Next base: position 505,898,778 of record CM060945.1, read on the forward strand.
CTTCTTCTTCCTCTTTTGTTTCTTTCTCCCGAAACTTCCATGTAGTTTATCACACAGGCATGAGATTAACCTTGCAAACATGGCAATCATGAAGTTTTATAACTCCAGGATTAGGGAATTGGTGGATCTAGACTTAGGATATGAGGAGGATTTAGAGGTTATAAGGATGATTGATCGGGTGGCGAAGCTGACGTTTAGGTGCTTGTAGTTGGATGAGCTAGTGAGGCTGGGTATTAAGGAACTTTTCGGTGTTTTGAGATGTACAAACGGTAAAGTTGATGGATATGTTGTTGTTCATTAATAGTCTGGTGAAGGAGGAGTCTAAATTATTAAAGAATGCTGTGTCATTTTCATCTAATTCTATAATGGAGAGATGGTCTAGTAGGTCGACTACGCCTAACCCTAGTTGTAACGACCCGTAATTTCACTACTTCGAAAATGAGAGATTTCATTTATTTTTAAATTTAAAAATAATTTAAAACTTAAATAAATATGTTATACATAATAAATAATTATCTATTATTATAGTTAATAAATTAAAAAGTATAAATTTGGATTTTAGAACAAATTGACAAAAGTTAAGTTTTGTTAAAAATAAATAAAGGCTTAGAAAAATAAATTTAGTTATTTATTTGAAAAGTTAAAATCTTATTTAAAACATCTAATAAAGATAATAAAAGTATATTAATATATTTAAAAATATGTTAATAATCGTTTTACAAAAATAACCAAAATTTGTTGTATTTTGTCAGTTTTGCATACATTGCAAAAATTAAAGATTTTGATATTAATTAGATATGATTGTAAAATATTAAGAAAGATTTTAATTTATTTAAAGAAGTAAAAAGTTCATTTTAAAGTTTGGTTTACATTAATATATGGCTTAACAAAAACGTCAAATTTTGACTGTAAAATTTGTCGACAAAAACACCGTTATCAACCAAAATAAGTTGTCGTCAAGTTGTAGCAACTTGATACATTTTCTAACATATAAATACAAGTTTACAAACAACTTAAATACTTTACATTTAGCACTAAAGACAAAAAGAGTTTACTTTTGAAAAGTCTAAATAATTAAAAAAAGTGTAAAAGTTATGATTTGACAAATTTAAATTTAATTAAAGCTTTTATAAAACAACGTCATTATCATACTTCTCATCTCATTAATGAGATGTTATGCTTATACATAGAAAAGGAGTAAAAATGTATGATTTAACAATTACAAACCATAAAAGAGTGACACATCTTCACCTCTTAACACATTCTTCCGCAACCATCATTCCATACAATAAATGCAACTCAAATCAAAGCCAATCAAGTTCAAACGTAAACAAGGTTATTTGTGTCATTTACCACCAAAATCTTCACGTATAAATACAAGCTCAAACCTCTTCATTTTCACTTCACTTTCCTTTCACAAAATTTCCAAAATCCTTCTCTACTTCCTCCATTTCTCTTCTACCTTCAAGCTACCACCTCCATATCACCATCACCTTACACCCTCAAAACCCAAGCCAAGCTTCCGCTTACCCACCTCCTACACCCACCTACCTTCGGCCACAATACCAAACCCAAGCACACCATGGCTTGCCCCTCCTACACCCCAAGGCCGAGCCCAAAACCCACCTACCCAAGCACCTAGAAGCCGTACCCTCCTCCACACTCACATACTCAAGCCAATACTCCACATACCCTAGGCCTATACCCCATTCCCCTCTAAAAGCTCATGGCCAAACAAAAAAAAAAGAGAAGAGAGAAAGCAGAAAAAGAAAAGAAATTGAGAAGGAAAATAAATTAAGACGAGAATTTAAGACGTTCGGAAAAAGTGCATTTGTTTGAAAACACGTGGCTTACAAAAAGTTTGACGGAGTGGATATGAAGGTGAGAAATTCTCATCGCCTTTAAAATTTTATTTTATATATGATAAAACAATCACATTTGTACCCTTACGACATATGAATATTTATATCAATTTGATTGTTAATATAGATGTTTGATTGTTGGTTAGATAATTGAATTTTGATAATATATTCCGTTATGGTATTAAAGTGAATGTTGGAATTGAAATCATATGTTATGTGATTGGTTGAATGGATGCTATGATAGTGATGAATATGGACATTGGTTATGTTCATTTTGATTTAATAATCTCTTTGCTAATAAGACCATATTTTAGTAATATGAGATATTTTGGAAAAATAAGTCTCTTTTCATTTAAAAGTGAAATTAAAGTAAAAATAAAAGAGAATTCAAAATTTGAAGTGAAATGGATTTGAAAAGGATAATTAAATTGAAACTGAGATAAACAGTGAAAATGAAATTGAAATCGATTTTGAAAAATTGAAGTTGAGATCAAGGTTGAGTTTAAATTTAAATTGAAATTAGATTTGAAATCTAAGCTATAAATGAGATTAATTTGAACTTAGAATTGAAATTGGAGTTTAAAATTTAATATTAAAATAATAGGAATATAATAATATGGAAATAGTGAAAATATATTTTAAATATTTTAAAAAGTGGAAATATCGATTTAAAATGCTTTCTAATGATTGTATAAGTGTTAAAATTCAATTTGAATAGATTATTTCAAATATTGAAAAATAAGTTAAAATTTGGTGTGTCGCGCAATGATAGTTCGAGATTTTGCGTCGAAAAGTTCAAATGAATGTGTAGAGTGGAAAATGGATCGGAATTCTTCGAGATAAGAAAATTCCAGACTATTATATCCATTTCTTCGAAAAAAGAAAGAAAATCAAAATTTTGTTGAATAGATTTTGAATTAAGTCCAAATCAATCTAGAAAAATCGCACTAGTGTAGTTAAAGTGACCATAATAGGAAATTTGTTCAAATGAACATTTTTAATTATGGAAAAATATGAAGTAAATTTTATAAATCTATTTAAATAATTTGAATAATATTTAGATTGAAAAATATGAATTATCAAAAGTTTAAAAGTTGATTTAATCAAATAAGCTTATTTAGCACTTTCCGTAGCACTTTTATGCTGCGAATTGTATAACATTTTAAAGAGGAGTTTAAACGTAACGATTTTTCTTAGAATCAATTGTGAAGTTTTAAAAAGAATAATTAAGAATTTTGAAAAATAATTTGGAATGTTTATTAGTAATTCCAAATTAAAGCTAAAAATTTGAGTATGTGGAAACGACTAATACGTTTGTCCCGCCTATGAAATCTGGAGAGATAAAACAAGGTGTTTAACTAAGGTTAGGGATGGAGCAACCAATGCCCTGAACTTACTTGACCTATGTTTTCTTTTCTTAGGCGAGGGGTGGAACAGATCGAAACGAAAGCTCAGAAAATCTAAAATAAAAAGATTCTGTTAAGTTTTCCAAAATAAAAGAAGATTGGTATTATCAAAAACCTAAGCAATCTCCAAAAGTGAATGATTTCTATGATTCTGTTTACTCAAAAAATGATTTGCTAAGATTTAATTAGGGTTTATCGTAAATGATGTCTTGAATAACATTTTTTTGACCTGCCTAAAGGCAAGGAATTTGGATCGAGAGTTAAGTATGAAAATTTGAGATATTTTCCAAAACAAAAGAATAAATTACTTGGAATTATTCTAAGTCAAAATAAAGAGATTTCGAAATCATCAGAAAATAATTAAAGTGAAAAGAGACTAAATAAATCCTATATACTCATATTCACTTTTTATCGGTAATTGGATTTCGAAGGAATCGGGGTCAGATTTAGGCGATTCCGGTTTGAAAACCACTTCGAGCCAATGTATACGTTCGAATGCGAAGACCTGTTGATTATTAAAGACCATGGATCTTCATAGTGTGAAGACTGCTTATTGAACATGCTCTAGGTAGCTTCCATTATAGAGTTATTAATAGAAGTGGTCTCCTCATGACGGAGATTTTTTGGATTGCATGGACTACTCGCTACTAGTGGTAGTAGAAGAGTGCCTTCGGTTTGTCCTGTTCCTGGACATCTTGTATAGATGTTTGTCTGACATTACATTTCTAATGATTACGTACGTTGGTTTTTACAAATGTACATCAGTGGTGGCAGAGAAGGCAACTTCTCTATCATAATACCCTCATTGAGATGTAGGAGCTCAAGGGTTGCATTTTATGGAACGAAATTAGTAGTTAACAGAAATGGTAATGTGGCATTCAAAGATTTGATATGTGCTATGTGAAAAGGTAATCGTTACCTCAAGCCTCATCAAATCGAAAATGATCGAAACAGGATTAGATGCAGCAAGGCCAAGTGGGACACTCCCAAGTAGGGTGTGGTCATCCCCTTCTAGATATATTTCTTCCCGCTATGACATTCGGGATGTAAATTAATGTGATTTGTATGCTATGAGGGCCTTCGGATAAAGGTCGGTAATGACCGGGGGATGACATATTCGGTACTATCTAGTTACGGAGCTAGGCCGGTGTGGTATTGGTAGAGGTTCCTCTGTGCTGTTCCTTGGGGCATCCATCTAGAGGTGTACCCATTTCGGAAGGTAGATCCTTAACCTGGTCATTTGTATGGAAATCCATCTACCAATAAGAAGCTACAGTTTTGTTTGTATTGGCGTAATGAATAGCCTCAAAATAATATATGGGTAACCATTTCAGATAAGATTAATAAGTTTATTTGCAAATGTTTTCAAAGAGATGTCATTAAAAATAATATTAAAGGTTTTGAGATAATGGTGTTTTAGTTATCTAAGGTAAAAACCCGTCCATGTTTATGTGTGGACGTAGTCTTATGAGACACTCATTCTTTTCAAAGGATTTTATTCAAAGGCTAATATATGACACTGTCATTTATTATTGAGTTTTTCTCACGTTGGTTTATCAAGATTGATCTGGATATTTTCAATACTCGGGTCAGATCCGAGTAGTTTCGGGTTTTATCGAAGACGGTTGGAGTTTCCAGAGGAGAGTTGGAGGTATTCATCTATGTATGGACATATTCTATTATCTGATGTACTTAGTGTGTTTTGGGTTTAATGTTTGTTTATGAGCAATTGTAAGGATGGATGTTTATAACTATCCAAGCTGAATTTAGGTTAGACTCTGATATATGTATTTAAAAAATTTCTGTTGTAAATATTTTTTTTCAATATTATATGTTATTCTATTCGTGTGAGATTGTGTTCCGTCTTATTTTCTTTATTATCCTTCATATTCCGTATTTACGTGCAATTTGAGTTAGACATATGTGGTTTATTGTCGATTCAAAGGGTATGGAAAAATGGGCCGTGACACTAGTACATAAAGTCTCTTATTTTTGGTAGCAAGTAGAGTCTCCTTGTGATATATGCAAATGTTATGAAAGTTTTGTCAATTTTGTTGTAAAATTCATATATATTTTGATCAGTAATATCAACAGCAGCGCTAATAACCAAGTTTTAGGAAGTATGAAAGTCGTTAGGGATCGACTAATATGAATAGTTAACTAAGTAATAACTTGTGCAAAATCAAATATTAAAAAAAATCTAAATAGTAAAGTGCACCATATATTTTCATACTCGTTCGAACTTCCCATTCTACATCCAGTCTCAGACTACTTCTGGATTTAAAACAACACCCTCATTTAACCCGGAGGAATAGGTATTACAACACCCCCACTTGTGCTCTTGAATAGCATGAACGAGCCAATACGTTCAACCTTCCTATAATCTTCCTTAAAGTGGTATACTTGTGTATTCGCGAAGAATTGGAAGTAATTTGTTTGAAATAGAGATGAACTTGAGTGGGCAATTGATCAAATAGAATGCTATATGAATCTTTGAATGCTCGAAGAATTCAAACAAGAGATTGAGAGTAGTAGAAAATTGCTATTTGGATCTTAAGACATGATTGCTATTTATAGTAGTCTAGTAGTTTCTGGTTTACATGAAGAGTAGTTACTGTTAGAAATATTGCAACTATTCACAAAGAGAAGTGTCCCTTCTTTGAGGAAGAAGAACTCCTGAAAATATGATAGTTGCAGGTAACCAGTTGACTGGTAGAGTACCAATCAATTGACTTGTTAAGGTCGAGTAATTAAATTTTCAAAAAAAATACCGGTTAATTTTTGACCCTTTTTAGTCGACTAAATCTACACAAGCAATCGACTGGATGTATAGTTATAGCCGACTGTTTTTGTCGTGTGGATAAAAATACATAATGTACATGACATCAGTCAACTAAACGGAGACTACCGGTCGATTGAATCTGTTCAACTATGTTTTATTATATAAACATGAATGTTGATGATATGTGTGTGTATCACTTTGAAGAGATTTTAACATATATATGCTCTAGATATAACACTCTATGACTAATAATACATTTTTTGTCACCTTTATCTCGTCTCCATTGTGTATATCTCTACGAAAATTGATATAATTTCCAGCAAATGTCGATTATATATGTTATCCCGCCTTTTGGCAAGGCCGTGATAACAAAAGACTGATCGAAAACCAAAGACAGCTCGTCTCAAAGATTGGTTATACATTGCTTCGCTATGGATATCGATGAATTTTGTCAAAGCCCGGATCAGGCTATAATTGATAGAACATGACAAGCAAGACCATAAAAGCCAACGTTTCAAATATCAGGTTAATCGGAGTTCGTATGAGTGAGATATGATCGATACAAGTTAGCTAAAATGTATTGTTCGTATCCATCAAAGAATCGAGGTGATGCTCGTTTCGAACCCATCAGATTCGTATTCATCATGTTTTAACATAGTTCGAATCCATCGGATGTTCGTATCCATCATTCCATCATGTTCGAATCGATGACAAGCGCATCGATCAGACCACGCCGCTTCGCATCCATTGATGCATCCTACTTCGAGTCGGTCGGTCTCGTATCCATCCCCAAGCACTACTTTGCATCCATCAACAGCGGCAAGTCACTATTTCGTACCCATGAATCATCTGCCCTGTTCGCATCCAACCACCAAGTAACTTTGGTTCGACTCGATCCAGTTCGTATCGATCAGTAAAACTACCATCGTATCCATCGATGCAAACTGGGTGACGTCACTTAATACGAACAAGGCGAGATACATGGATAGGACGCGGTCAACTCGGAGTAGAAGGTGGATTAATGCGAGGGGTGCGCGCCACGTCACTACGAAACCACGTGCATTATCGATGCGAAGGCCATCGATACGAAACCCTGGGTTCGAACAAAGCAGTACTTCAAGAAACTTAAACTCATATCGATCATCTCTCCTAAACCGCTAAGCCAAATGAAACGAAATTTTCGCAGAAGCTTCCGTACAAGGTAAAGAATGTTCCTGCCAAGTTTCATCTCGATTGGATCATTTTTTTATGGATACGAAATCATTTCGCATCGATCACAGATCGAGTCGAAACTTGGTGGGGTCGGTCGCGTGGGCCCACTCACGTGCCAGAAGAAGTCTCCCAAAGTTTGAGCGCGATATCCTACGCCTATAAATAGCCACCTGAAGCCTACAGAAAAGGGATCTTTTGGCCATTCGACGTACAGACTCTGCCGGATTCAATTCTACATCTTTCTATCACCATTGTATTCTAACATCAGAATTATAACTTACTGTAATCTGCTGTAACGGATTGAAATCATCGAAATAATCAATTAAGTCATAAACTTCAGAGTGGATGTAGGCAAGATCGCCGAACCACTATAAATCCTGTGTTTCTGTTCGTTATTTCTGAATTGCTGTGCTTGATATTGCTTAGATCTGAGGTTTGTGTTTGAATATTGTTGATTTGTATTCATATACTGGTGCTTTCGTGATACTGGGGTTTGTGACCATTTTTGGTGCAAACACTTTGGTGCTTTCAGTGAGAAGGCTAATTCAGGAGAAGTTGAATTTGAAGATTTGAGAATTTTGATCTAAGGAGCTATTACAAGACAAACAAGTATAAGGCAAAGACCGGAGAGAAGTCAACACGAAGGAAGTCAAGAGGCTTCCTCAGGAGCGAATCAGGCATCGATCTTCATCACTAGGGATGAGATGGAGGCGATGATGAAGAGACAGGAGGAGTTGATCCAGAATTTGTTTCAACAGATTGGGCAACTTGGAGCGCAGAATCGAGGAGCGGATGGAATTCAAAATGGAGCAGGACCATCCGGCGTAGCACTTGGATTAGGGGGCACACACTTGGAGCATGATGATCCAATCCCAGAGAGAGATAGGGGCATCTGAGAAACCTGGAGGTAGTAGAGGGATGAATGCTCAGCCAGGGGGGCAGATTCCAGAAGGCTCTCATGGACTCGAGGGGCAGGTCGACAGCGATGAACGAGGATTACGTCTTGGAGACAATGATAGATTTGCGGAGATGGTCAGGCGAGCCATGAGGGGCGGATTAATGAGTAGAGATCTTGAAGACGTGAACAGGAGTCCCTTTTCTCCTGCAATTGGGATGGTTAGAAACCCACCAGAGTTTAAGTTACCATCAGTGGAGATGTACGATGGAAGGACGGACCCCGCGGTCCATCTGACAATGTATATGAGGCACATGGAAGTGCTGGGCGCATCACAGGAAGTTATGGCCCGGTGCTTTCCATTATATCTGACGGATATCGCAGCATTATGGTTTAGGCAGCTGGAAAGTGGCTCCATAGGAACTTGGGCAGATTTAACTGAGAAATTCATGAGGCAATTCAGGGTTCATATCGCAAGACCCAAAAATGTGTTGAGTTTAGCGATTTTAAAGAAGAAAGCTGGGGAGTCTTTGAGGAGTTTTCTAACGCGAATCAACGCGGCGGCAAAATCGGTGGATCGACTTGATCCATCCATGTTTATGATGGCAGCTGTGTTCGGAACAGCTGATGGCACAGAGTTCAAAAATTCATTGACTAAAGATCCGTCTATGGATCTAGGACAATTCTATCATGAGGCAGAAAAGTTTTTGCGATTGGAAGACGCAAGTGTAGAAAGAGAAGAAGGAGAAGAAATTAATGTTTATGCGGCCAAAGATGGAAATCCCCCGATAAAGGTACAGAAACTAGCAAGGGAAAACGAAAGGCTGAGAATAACTATAACAGATCAATGCGACCACGAAAGGAACCAAGATTCACCACATACTCAGAGCTGAATGAGAGTTTGGAGCGAATCTACCAGGATACCAGAGAGCAGGTTCCATATCGTAGACCAATGCGAAGGGATCCAACTGCTGACGAGAGGAAATCAGATAAATATTTCTTATTCCATGAACTGAATGGTCATAACACTAATGATTGTAGACATCTGAAGGATGAGGTGGAAGGGCATATCAGGAACGGTAGGCTACTTCAGTAGGTGAGGAGGCGAGCTCCAACGGTGGAGCCAGAGCGACCACCGTCTACATCAGCTAGAGGTGACCCTGAACCGGGACACCGTATGGTTATCAATTGATTGATTGATTGAAATAACGATGAACAAGTCATAACCTCTCACTAACACGGTTAAATCATTTACACATGTATGAGATCGCGCACGATCCATAGGCATGCTCTGAATGACTACTGACCGCACCATAGTAAGAGTTTACGCTTTGACATCCTCGTCTTGCTTTTGCTTTGATTTTGATTTGGACATTTGGACTTAGTTTGTCTTGACATTTCTGTTGTGGAATTCGTATGATCATTGCTTTAATATTTGCAATTCTGTGACAAAATTTACTTGTATACCCACTTAATCATGAACGGTCCATGAGCACCTCTTGTATGGCGATGAACTTCCAAAGTCTTTGAGTTAGAAACTCATCCAAACGTGAAATCTGGCATCGCTAATGCTAAGTCCCCCCCCCCCCCCGGGACACACCAATTCGCCTCGAACGGCATACGACCTCGAACGGTCATAATCCACCTCGAACGGCACCCGACCTCGAACGGTCACAGTTCGCCTCGAACGGTCACATTTTGCCTCGAACGGTACACGACCTCGAACGGCCACAGTTTGCCTCGAACAGCACACGACCTCGAATGGTCACAATTCCCCTCGAACGACACACGACCTCGAACGGTCACAGTTCCCCTCGAATGGCACATGACCTCAAAGGTCACAGTTCGCCTCGAACGGCACACGAACTCGAACGATCGCCATCTACCACGAACGGCATCCGACCGCGAACGACCCCATTTCACCATTTGCCACGAACGGGGTCCGACCGCGAACGGTCCCGTCCCGTCATTCGCTGCAAACGATCCCGTCCCATCATTCGCCGCAAACGGCATCGACCGCAAACAGTCCCGATTCACCTCAAATGGCATACGATCCCGAATGATCGTCATTCGAGGTCATATGAAACTTTCGAGTTCTTTACAGGTTGTTGACAGGACATGAACATCCAGCTTATGGCATTACAAAACACACCTTCCTATCGCAAGGCATGTTTTGGGGGGCAAATGGCATCCTCAAAGACAGCTCGTCTCAAAGATTGGTTATACATTGCTTCGCTATGGATATCGATGAATTTTTTCAAAGCCCAGATCAGGCTACAATTGATAGAACATGACAAGCATGACCATAAAAGCCAGCATTTCAAATTTTAGGTTAATCGGAGTTTGTATGAGTGAGATATGATCGATACAAGTTAGCTAAAATGTGTTGTTCGTATCCATCAAAGAATCGAGGTGATGCTCGTTTCGAACCCATCAGATTCGTATCCATCATGTTTTTACATAGTTTGAATCCATCGGGTGTTTGTATCCATCGGTCCATCATGTTCGAATCGATGGCATGCGCATCGATCAGACCACGCCGCTTCGCATCCATTGATGCATCCTACTTCGAGTCGGTCGGTCTCGTATCCATCCCCAAGCACTACTTCGCATCCATCAACAGCGGCAAGTCACTACTTCGTACCCATGAATCATCTTCCCTGTTCGCATCCAACCACCAAGTAACCTTGCTCCGTCTCGATCCAGTTCTTATCGATCAGTAAAACTACCATTCGTATCCATCGATGCAAACTGGGTGACGTCACTTAATACGAACAAGGCGAGATACATGGATACGACGCAGTCAACTAGGAGTAGAAGGTGGATCAATGCGAGGGGTGCACGCCATGTCACTACAAAACCTCTGCGAAGGCCATCGATACGAAACCCTGGGTTCGAACAAAGCAGTACTTCGAGAAACTTAAACTCGTATCGATCATATCTCCTAAACCACTGACCCAAATGCAACGAAATTTTCACAGATGCTTCCGTACAAGGTAAAGAATGTTCCTGCCAAGTTTCATCTCGATTGGATCTTTTTTTGATGGATACGAAATCATTTTGTATCGATCACAGATCGAGTCGAAAATTGGTAGGGTCGGTCGCGTGGGGCCACTCACATGCCAGAAGAAGTCTCCCGAAGTTTGAGCGCGATCTCAGCTTCCTACACCTATAAATAGCCCCTGAAGCCTACAGAAAAGGGATCTTTTGGCCATTCGACATCCAGACTATGCCGGATTCAATTCTACATCTTTCTATTACCATTGTATCCTAACATCAGAGTTATAACTTACTGTAATCTGCTATAATGGTTTGAAATCATCGAAAGAATCAATAAAGTCATAAACTTCAGAGTGGACGTAGGCAAGATCGCCGAACCACTATAAATCCTGTGTTTCTGTTCATTATTTCTGAATTGTTGTGCTTGATATTGCTTAGATATGAGATTTGTGTTTGAGTATTGCTGATTTGTATTCATATACTGGTGCTTTCGTGATACTGGGGTTTGTGACCATTTTTGGTGCAAACAATATATACAATATATTCTTGTATATTTTCCAATAGAGGTTCTAACATTCTTCCCCTTTTTGCTGATGATGACTGCACAAGTGAAAGTTATTTCCTCACTAAGTTTTATACTCCCCATATCAATATGGATGTATATTTTTCTCTCCCTTTATCATCAACAAAAATAAAATGTATATCTATAAAAGTTGGTATAAAAATTAAATATGCATAGGGACAAAAGAAACTTTTGTGTTAGCACACGTAAACATATGATAGCATAAGCACTTCACAATACAATGTTCTGACAACACAAAGTAACATGTCAACAAGGTACATTACGAAACAATAAAGTCACAAAATCACATAACAACAATATTACAAAACACCAAAGGTACAAAAAGCCTCAAAGTCACGACATAAAACATAGTTTTGAACACATCAAACTTCTTCACAACACATAGATGGAATAAACTACACATTTATGACATAATGAAATAGAACAAATTAACAAACTTACTTGCCACCAATGTGTTGATACTCATCACTCTCTTCAATCTTCGAAGAATCCCAATTGTAAGGATAGTCAATAGGTGTTTTTTCTTTGGGAGGAGGCGGAGATCCTTATGTAGATGGATGATATGCACGTAATTGTGCATATATTTACATCCATATTTTATCTCTATTTATTTAAATAATCATCATATTTGGGCATTTTAACATGTTTAAAACCAAAATTCAATTATTTCCAACCATCATATTTTCCTCTTCATTCAGGGGCAAAATAGTCATTCTGTGCATGTGTCAATATAAGAATTTTTACTTGGACATTTTTTGACAATTTTTATAGGAATTTGGATGCATATGGAAGAGGCTTATATGAAGATATATGCATGCCCAAATGAATACAAAGGAAAGAAGAGGGAAATAATTCAAGCCATGAACATGGAGGACCCCACCCACTTACCTAAAAGTACAATTTGGAGCTAATGGACAACTAAGTGGAGGTTAAAGCTTCATGCAAAACAAATGATGGATTAATTAGTGGTTAATGGTTACTTGTTGGCCACACTTCCTAAAGGGCATTTTTGGTAGCCCCCTAAAAATAGAATTAGGGTTTTATGCATGTATATATAGCCCTCTTATGTATATGAAACTATCATCTACTCTTTCATTTTACTTAGGAAATTAAGAAATCAAAGTGTAAGCTCAATGTTCTATGAAATAAAAATGGCTTCCAAGCCTCTTTCTTCTCTCTTTTCTACATGCTTTTCTTTGTTTTATTGTTAATGTTTATTTCTATGCTCTCTTTTCCTTTATGTTCATAACTTAGATTTACATTTATGCAAGTAGTAAGTAGCTAATCTCTTTTGCTTTCTTTGCTTATTTTCTATTCTCTTTTCTTTTTAATGTTGAAATTTGTTTGTGTTGCTTCAATGCCACAAATGAGTAGCTAAACCCCTTCAATTTAGGGGTGATAAAGCTCTCTAACTTTATGTAATTTCAACATTTTTATGATTTATGATCTCTTTGTTTATGCTTCATGAATGTGAATTTTGATGTAAGTTTATACAAGTGGGTTTGATAGCTTATATTGCTTATGCAAATGAGCTTTTCTTACTCAACACAAACACAATTTACATCAACATTTGCTAATTAATTTTTGATTATGAAATGAAAGTAAAAATGAAATTTGATGATCTATGTTACTAGTTACAATAATAAATAGATCATACTTAAAATAGTTTTTGCTTTGGCTTCTTTTTCATGAGAATTGTAAGTGGTATAATTGTTGTATTATAGTTTGATGGTTTGAGTTATGTTAACTAATAACATAAACAAACCATACTTATGATAAATGCAATGATTATTTCACTTAATATCAAAGTTAGAGATCATAAATTATGTGTTTGTTGATTTACAAAAATTTGAGAGTGGATTTTCCTCTAAATTGTTCTTTAGTCTAATAATTTTTGAATCGCATTTTCTAGTGTTAGCCTCATTTTATTTCTAGTTAACAAATCCTCTTCGACTTTGGTATAATTTGAATGAATAGATTTTTAAAATCAGCAATTCCCTGCGGATCGACCCATATTCGCCGCGTGCTACATTCGTACACCGTGCGCTTGCGGTATAAATTTTATTTCTAGATTCGTTCGACGGTTTTCTAAACCAATAGAATTTCCATCGACGAACAATGGACGAGTGCAAGATAATTTCTGCCAAATATTATCCAAAAAGGCCATCATTTTATCCATTTTCTTTCCACTATAGTTAGTCGTGCATCTAACTTTCTTTGATTTCAAGAGATGATGGTAAAATATTTCTCCTAGATGATTCGGTGGGTAACTTAATAATTTTTTCATGTTGTTCTGATTCTTCCAGTTCATGCTCTAAAACTAGATTTGATGATGGATTTGAAGATGAAGAGTAGTGGATGACATTTTTGTTTGTCATTTTAACCACTCGACATGAGTCACGTGTGCCTTCATTTCCTATAGGAAGTTTCATTAATTTCAAGGTTTTTGCACTATGATGTTTTATACTTATGAACTCTAATTCAAATATATATATGCAAAAATGGAAAAACATTCCCATAATGTATGGAATATGGTGAATCCTTTTTCTTTTCCCATTATGAAAACTACAAATCTCATTCATAATATATTTTGGCCAATTTATTTTCTTTTCGGAGTACAATTCATATAAGGCATGATAACTATTCTAAAAAGATTCATCATAACTTCTGGTATGTGGCACGATGGAGTGAGTCAAAATTCTATGAATAAGTTTTGCCTTTGGTCGTAGTGAAATAGCCTTCAAGCTCTTATAGTCATCAATTAGAAAATTATGATTAGTCTCATCTCTAGCATAATCTTTATAATCAATTTCACTCAAATCTTCTCCTTCAATAGCATAGTTTAAACATGTCCTAGTTTACGTACTTATATAACAAGTGTTTCTCCATAAATCAAAATCCATATAATATCTTCAGTGGAATGGGGTCTGTGAAAGTCTATATTTAAATTCGCATAAAATAGTTTTACCATCAAGGGAACTAATTTGACATTACTGGCATTAAAGTCAGCTAAACTTGTGATAACTTTTTCATGACTGATTTCCCTAATGGCATAAGATGAAAAATCTTCTAACTAGGCAAAAGATCCTTCAAACATTTGACAATTCTTCATTTTTTCAAAATGTTTTATTGTGGTTTCGTTGTAAAGCCATTTTCAAATTTTAGCCTCAATTGGCTCATTGTTAAATGTAGAAGGTCGATCTTTCCTTTTTGGTGCCACATGAAAATTGTATTTTTGTAGATAGATGTGATTTTATTTTCTAAAAAGAAGAGTGTTGAAGGTTTTAATATTAGGAAAGAAGATGGTGGTTTAAAGTTTATCTGAGATAGATAGATGTTAATTGGGAACTAAATAGGTGTGTTGGAAGCAATGCATTTGACCATTTCATTCCTTGTAAATATGTTTTCTTTGTTGAACCGGTTGACTTATGGTGGTTAGTTCGTCAACTAGTTATAGTGATTAGTTGGAATTTTGGAACAGAAAGGAATCAGTGAGAAAAAGGTATCCATCGCTCGACTAAAAGTTGGTAATCGGTCGACTAATGAGAGTATCGGTCGATTGATTATCAAATTTTAGTCGCTTGATGTTTGTGGTAAAATATGAACATAAACTTTGTTTCGATTAGTCAACTGAAGATGGTAATCTAGTCAACTAAAAGAATTTGAATTTTACAGTATTTAAAATAGAGAGGAAATAATTTAAACCTGGAGTTATTTAGTTGGTTAGTATGATAAATTTAGTCGAATGGTGCCGTTAATTTAAAATTTTCAAAGTTTTTTTTATTTAAGAGATGGATTATGTTAATTTATTTAAGTAGGCAGGGTGAATTTGTCATCTATCTATCTTTTATATATGTTTTTATATAGTGTTTTATTTTCCATTACAATGATTTTATTGATATATTTCGTTATTTATTACAATTATTATATATATAGAATGATGATAAGTTTATTTATTTTCAGATCTTTCTTTCGATGGCCTTGTTTCCCATATCTTTCTTAGTTTGGAGTCATAAATTTTTAATGGTGTTTTCGATAGTCGAGGATATTTTTTGCATATGCTGTTCTTTGTTGGTGATCGTCCAAACAATGCCAGAGTAGGTCTTTCGATAAAATTAAATGTGACACCCCAAATTTTTAGTAACATTACTTAGAATATTTAACTAGCTAAATTAAATAAAGTAATGTGTTGATTAGGAGTTTGAGATTTGATTTAATCAAAGGTAGTCGTGCCATTTAATAATGAATTAAAAGAAGAATTTAAATTGAAATAGAGGAGGGGTAAAATAGAAAAGAGGCCATTCCTATATCCTCCAAACCTTGGTCGTGTATTAGAATACACGTTCATTTCATTTTGGAAATGATTGCTGAATTCAAGTCAAACCTATTCATATCTCAATCTCTTCAATCTCCAAAGCTAAGGTGGATAATGTTTACATCTCATTTTTTATTGTATTTTCGATTTTTAAATGATTGATGAATATGTTGCATTGATTTGTCATGATTTTCAATGATGAAATGATTATATATACATGATGATGATTTATGTCATATTGATTTTATGATATGTTTTAAGGTGAAAACCCTATAAAATTATATCCAAATTCCTTACATATTTTTATAAAGGTCCTAAATATTATTTTGGAGATGAGTTTTAATTTTTAGAATTTTCTAAAATTATACTGAATTTATATGAATTTTCTAGTAAGGAAATGTTAACTTGGGTCTACAATTATTTTCGGTTAAATAATAAAAGATTTGGGTCTGGAATTTTTATATGTTGGAGAACATATTAAAATAGATTTTCTTGAATTTTTGTAAATTTTTCCTAAGTATTTTAAGAATTATATAATATTATTTAAGGTATGGAACTTAAATGTTTTATATAATTTAAAAAGGAGAATGGGCTTTTTATAAATTAATTCAATTACTAAATCTAAAAAGTTACCAGCATTTCTGAAAAAATGCGGTACTTTCTATTGGTAAATAAGGAGGCAACCAATCACAATTAGAAATGTAAGGCAGAATAAGTGAAAAGAACTATTCGCTGCATGTTTTTCACTGTTTCGACACCGTCGGCAACAAGTTTCGCCTCTCCATTTTCGCTTCCGGCGAAGTCGCAACTAATGCACATGGTATCAGTTTACTATTACGTAGTGAATTGGTTGTAGGCGGAAGTAGGGAGTCGAAACCAGGGGTTCCGAAGGGGTTGAGGCAGCCATTTGTTTTTAAATTAAAGAAATATGCCAGCCTGCTTTCGACTAAATGACTTTCGACAAAGTAGCTTTCGACCGGGTCAATGGTTCATAGGAAATAGTTTCGATTGGGTTGCGCCTCTATTTTTAAATAATCGCTTTTGACTATGTCGAAACCTATTTGATGTCGCCTTTTACCTTTCGGTCCAAATGGTTTCGAAAGGGTTGTTTTATTTTCTAAAAATCTGCCACCCTCCAATGCCTTCGAAAGGATGGTTTGGACACCATCACTTCATTACTTAGGAAATGGTTTCGCAATAGATGCTTTCGACTTAAATGTTTTAAGATCCTTTTTCAGGGGTTTCGATGGGGTAAATTTTTGAATGGTTTTGAAAGGTTTTCACATGTTTTAAATTCAACCCAATATGCTTTCGAAAGGATTGAGTTTCGACTGTTTTGAAAGGTTTTAATGAATAGTTTCAAATGGGGTGCCCTAGGGTTTCAAAAGGATTGAAAGGAAGGTTTTTCCTATGTTTTCAAAAGGCAATATTTACAAGGTTTTAAAGGAGGGTGTTTGATATTTTGACGCTTTTAGAGAGAAAAAAGGAAAGGTTTCTCCAATGTTTTCGAAAGGCTATATTTAATGGTTTTAAACGGGTCATTCAATGGTTTCAAAGGGGTTACCTTCAATAGTTTCGAAATGGTTGTTTAACAATTTTAAACAAAGGTTTTGAATGTATTAAATAGGAATTGTAGCCTAAGTATTTTCAAGTTAAAAAGGGTTTTGACTTGTTTGGGAAGGATAGTTAATCTTTATTAAATCTCATCAATATTATTTTTAGTAAAGTATATACACATAACATGGCAAAATAGCTTAGAGTAAAGCTAAAGATATATTTTTCTTTTATATATATATATATATAATTTGAAGGACTAAATCATTTTGAAAAGGTTTCAAGGAAAATTTAAAGGGTAGTTAACCCTAGGAAAATAATTCGGGCAGTTAGTCCATTTTTATTCAGACAGTTAGTCCAATTTGCAGGCAGTTGGCCTAGATTTCGGACAATTAGTCCAGTTTGCGGGCATTCAGCCTAGTTGTATAGACAGGCAGTCCATTTGTAGCATAATGGACCTTGTTATTATATTGTGGGCATATAGTTCACATATACTTGTTTTATGGACAGATGGTCCATTTATTAGCGTAAAGGATATTGCTATTTTGATATAATTAGCTTGATTAACCAGTTTGGTTTTAGGAAAGGATTGCAAAATATTTGTTTTGAAAAGGATATTAGTGATGGAAAACTCATTCCGCTAAGCGGCGTGGTCTCACTTAATATCAGTAAACCGAGATTGAATAAAATTATTCACACCAGGCTTTATGTCTGGCTCGAAGTTTTGGTTTCCCCTCAAACTCTCGGGTACTCAAAATTGATTTGAGTAGCTTGTGGGTTACAGTTTTTAGGTTTTAGTCTTATGGTGAATAAAGCTTCCGAAGACGAGCAAGTGGCTGACGAATAGCTAATTAGGAATTGCAAATTGTTTTGTTTTGATTCCGTTGTGTATATTACGTCATATTACTTTGATCAACCAAATGAGCATCGTCATATGTTGCTCTTGGCATATTTTTGTAATGATTATAATTAATCTCTACCTAGGAAATGATATAGGATTATGTAACTTGGATATGAATATGTTTTGAAATATAACCAGCAAAATGTTATTTTTTGAAATCTTTGATTTTCTCATATTCAAGTGCTTCTGATATTATGGATACCATTATCGTTACCGTGTTTTGTCAATATAAGTTAATACTATGGGAGACTGCAGCATCTGTAGCGCTTAGCTTTTTTAAAAATAATCCTAAGGAATTGGAGTAAGACTGGGTTATGGGACAATGCTATAGTAATGTACTTTTATTTGTTATGTATAAGTATACGCTTTATCTCTAGTCTCCTATCCTTGTTGGGTTATTTTTTTGTATCTCATGAGGTTTGTATACAGATACGGAAGGTAGAAGAGGAAGAGTTAACCCAGAAGGGGAGGGCATTGAACGATATGCTATACCTAGTACAAGAAGAAATCAAGGTCAGGCACAAGCAAAGAATGTAGGTGTTGGAGTCATGCAAGTAGAAATGGGAGCCATGTATCAGATTTTGGTGAATATGATGCAAGATGGAGTTGCAGCTGGAATGGTAGGAAGAGACGCTGCAGGTGCAGGAGTTTTAAAAGTTCCGAAAGTTAACCATTATGCTATGCTGAGAGGAGAATATCCTAAGTTTGGAGAGAAGCCTTTTCTGGGGACAGAGGATGCTATAGAAGTGGAAAATTGGTTGTTGCACTGCGAAATGATTTTTTCAGATTTGGGGCACAATGGTGAGAAAAAGAGGTGGGTGACATCTAGACATCTTTAGGGAGTGCATTTTTTGGTGGAACAGTGGGACAGCTGGTGTGGACGAGGAAACTTTATCATAGGCAGATTTCAAGGAAAGATTCTAGGAAAAGTTCATGTCTGCAATGGTACAGTCAGCTCTAATTAGAAAATTTGCTGAGTTAGAGCAGGGAGAGATGTCAGTTCTAGAGTATGCTAGGAAATTTAAGGAGTTGGCCTGGTATGGGTATGCTTCTATGGATACAGTCATGAAGAGGAATGAGAAGTTCATCAGAGGGTTGAAGCCTGAGTTAGCTAGGGCCACATTGCCTCATATTAGAGATCCTTCTGACTTTGTGGTGGAGATGGCTTTGAGGAATGGGGAGATTCTTGATTCTCTAAAGAAGAGTAAGGCTAAAGAAGTCCAGGTTTGGCAGAATCAGGAGAGGAAGTTCTTTCTTAAGAAAGGCGCTCAGTAGGGTGGAGTGGCTAAGAAGGGGAAGTCTGAGATTAATTGCTTCAAGTGCGACAAGAAGGGGCACTTTGCCAATAAGTGTCATGCTGGGAAGGAAAATCAGGTAGTTGGAAAGAAGGGTGTCCTGTGCTTTAATTGTGACCGGATTGGCCGTTATAGTAGCCAGTGCATGGAGTCCGCTTCAGATTCATGGTATGTCCGTTAGTGTTCTATTTGATATTAGTGCATCGCATTCTTTTATATCTAGATGTTTGATAGATAATCTTAACCTAAAAACCACCTATTTAATTACTTCCTTATGGGTTGCGAATCCAATGGGAGGGTATGCAACTCTAAGGTTGAGATGTGATCAGTTAAAGATTGACCCGTTAGTTCGTACCTTTATTTGCAGTTGCATGTGTTTGATTTTGTGAGGTTTGAAGTTATTCTTGGTATGGATTGGTTAAGTGAGTACGATGCTAGAATATTTTATCAGGATAGGAAAATATCGCTTAGATACCCATATTGTAGTGATCGGATAGTCTATACCGTAGAAGGTTCTAGCAGTGAAGTGTATGCCTTGTTGGGTGCTACGGAATTGGAAGATGATTTAAGTCAAGTTTTCATGGTTAGAGAATTCGCAGATGTTTTTGAGCCTATAGTGCGCCGAAACAAGCTATTGATAAATGTCATTCCGAGAGTAGAACCAGTGAATGGACCGCCATGTTGGATGACCCCTATAGAGATGAGCGAATTGAAGGTGTAGTTGGTGGATTTGGAAGGCAAGAATTTTATCAGGCCAAGTAATTAGCTTGGGGAGGAGCTGTAGTGTTTGCTAAGAAGCCGGACGGATTGTTAAGGCTATGTACCGATTATCGTAGGTTGAATGAGAGGACGATAAAGAATCGATATACAATGCCAAGAATTGACGATTAGTGGAGCTAAGGTGTTTTCGTAGTTAGATTTAGCAATACGTTTCCATCAACTCAGTGTAGCTGAGGATAGTATACCTTTGACGGCATTTAGGACCAGATATGGGTCGTATGAATGGTTATGCCGTTCGGACTGACTAATGCGCCAACTTTTTTTGTGGATTCGATGAACCGGGTTTTCCAAGAGCACTTGGATAGATTTTTATTGGTATTCATAGATGATATTTTGATTTACTCTAAGGATGAAAAGAGCATGAAGTTCATCTTAGAGTGATGCTTGAGACGCCGAGGCAGCATCAGCTGAAGGCAAAGTTCTCGAAGTGTCGTTTCTGGAAGAAAGAAGTGAAGTTTCTTGGTCATGTCTTCTCAGAGGAAGGGTTTCCGTTAGATCCAACTAAGATGGAAGCAGTGAATAGTTGGAAGAGACCCGGGACAGCGATGGAGATAAAGAGTTTCCTTTAATTGGCTAATAAGAAAGGATGTAAAGTTCATGTGGACGAATAAGTGTGAGGAAACATTTTAGAGTTTAAAACACTTATTGACCCATGCGCCTATGTTGGTTGTTCCACAAGGGAATAAAGATTTAGTGGTTTATACCGATGCGTATAGAATAGGACTAGGAGCCGTCCTGATGTAGAGAGGTAATGTGATTGCCTATGTTCCTAAATAGCTTAGACCGCATGAAGTCAGGTATCCGACACGTGATTTAGAGTTGGCTGCAGTTATTTTTGCTTTGAAGGTTTCGAGATATTACCTTTTGGGAGAAAGGTTTGAATTATATATAGATCATAAGTCACTAAAGTATTTGTTCTTTCAGAAGGAGTTGAAAATGAGGCAGCAAGGGTTGTTAGAGTTAATTGCCGCTTATGATTTTAGGATTGAGCACACACCAGGGAGAGGCAACAACGTTGCAGATGCACTTAGCAGGGAACATTAGAATGCATTTTTGGCAATGATCGGTGACTAGAAGGATTTGGAAGCATTAGAAGATTGTAGAGTATAGTGGAGATCTGAGGCTGGGTCTAGTGGAGATAGAGTTGTATTATCTTGTTTGGAAGTTCAACTGGTGATGATCGAAAGGATCGCTTTTAAGCAGGAAAAGGATTCAGTATTAGCTAAACGGATTAGGAAGTGAAGAGATGGAACCGAGAGTGATGAATTGAAAGATTTCAGTCTTGACCAGAATGGGAGGTTGAGAAAGAAAGGAAGATTATGTGTTTCGAGTGTAAGAAATATAAAGAAAAAAGCCTTATAGAAATGTCATAATTCAAAGTTCTCTATTTGCCTCAGAGGTGCTTGGATGTATCAAGATATGAAGAGGAGTTTCTTCTGGGAAGGAATGAAGCAGGATATTGGGTTATGTGTGAAGCAGTGCATGATTTTCAAGCAAGTAAAGGCCGATCGCCAGAAACCAAGTGGGTTGCTTCAGCCATTAGATATTCTAGTATGGGAGTAGGATTCTATCTCCATGGATTTTATTAACGGGTTTTCAAGGTCGAACAGAGGAAATGATAGTATATGGGTCATAGTGGACAGATTGACCAAGAGTGCCCATTTCATTCCAGTTAGGTCAACCAGAATGACACTTGTTTCGACAAAGTTGTTTATGAAGAATGTGGTTAGACTGCATGGAATTCCTAGTAGCATAATTAGTGATAGAGATCCATTATTCACCAGTGAATTCTGGAAGAGTGCAGGAAGTTTTGGAAACCAAGCTCAAGATGAGTAACACTTACATCCGCAGACTAATGGGCAAATGGAGAGAATTAACAAGGTCTTGGAAGATTTGTTAAGAGCTTGTGTATTATATTTTGGAGGATCATGAGATGACCATCTACATTTAGTCGAGTTTTTGGATAACAACAATTATCAGACTAGTATTGGGATAGAACTGTTAGAGGCTTTGTATGGAACGCCATGCAAATCTCCCGTATGTTGGCTAGAGACTAGGATAGGTACGTTCTTGGTCCAGATTTAGTCAGAGAAGCTGTAGAAAAGGTTGAGGTCATTCGGGCTTGATTGAAGGAGGCTTAGTTTAGGCAGAAGAGTTATGTAGATAAAAGACTGAAAGATTTAGATTTTTCAGTTGGGGACCATGTTTTCGTCAAAGTGTGACCGATAAAGGGTTTAACTAGATTTGAAAAATCGGCGAAGTTAGCACCGAGATTCGTTGGACCTTTTTCTATTATTGACAGGATCGAGAAACTCCCATATATAATTGAGTTGCCGAGCATTTTGGCTGGATTCCATGATGTTTTTCATGTTACTCATCTTATTAAATGTGTTAGAGATCCAAAGACTGTTGTTGCAAGGACCGTGCTAGATGACTTTGTAGTAGAACCGGATTTGACTATAGTGAGGAAGCCAATTTACATGGTTGTGAGAGATAAGAAGAGGCTTAGAAATAAGATGGTTAGATTAGTCAAAGTCTAATGGAGCGATGATGACAAGGACTATACTTGGGAGATTAAGAGCACGATTAGAGATACTTATCCTAACTTGTTTGATGGTATGTTTTACCTTCTTGTTTAAATTGTTGTGCATATTATCGTAATTTCGAGGACGAAATTCTTTAAAGAGGGAAATCTGTAACACTCCATATTATTAGTAACATTATTTAGAATATTTAATTAGCTAAATAAAATAAAATAATATGTTGATTGAGGGATTGAGATTTGATTTAATCAAGGGTAGTCTTCTATTTAATAATGTATTAAAAGAAGAGTTAAAATTGAAAAAAAGGAAGGGTAAAATAGGAAAGAGGACATTTCTATATCCTCCAAGTCTAGGCCATGTATTAGAATACACGTTCATTTCATTTTGAAATTTTTAAAACTAGAGGCCGGCCACCATTAACAAGGGAAAGAGGAAGAAAAACTCAAAAGAAGCTAATTCAAGTCAAATCTATTCATATCTCAATCTCTTTAATCTCCAAAGATAAGGTGAATAATGTTTACATCTCATTTTTAAGTGTATTTTCAGTTTTTAGATGGTTGCCGAATATTTGGTATTGATTTGCCATGATTTTGAATGATGGAATAATTATATATACATGTTTATGATTTATGTATTTACACATTGATTTTATGATATGTTTTAATGTAAAAACCCTATAAAATGACATCAAAGGCCTTTCGAATTTTTATTAGGGTCCAAAAATATTGTTTTGGAGATAGGATTCAATTTTTAAAATATTCTGAAATTATTTGGAATTTATATGAATTTTCTAGTAAAGGAAATGTTAATTTGGGTTTATATTTACTTACGGTTAAAAAACAAAAGATTTTGGCTTGAAATTTCTATATGTTGGAGAACATATTAAAATTGATTGTCTAGGATTTTTGTAGATTTTTCCTAAGTGTTTTAAGGGTTATATAAAATTATCTAAGGTATGGGACTTAAATGTTTTATATAATTTAAAGAGGAGAAAGGCTTTCTGTAAAATAATTTAATTGTTAAATCTGAAAAGTCAGCAACACTTTTGAAAAAGTGAAATGCTTCTTATTGGCAAAGAAAGAGGCAACCAATCACAATTAGACACATAAGGCAGGTTAGGCAAAAAGAACTATTTGCTATATGTTTTTCACTGTTTCGACACCGTCCGCAGCATGTTTTGCCTCCTCATCTTCGCTTCCAACATAGTCGAAACCAATGCACATGGTATCAGTTTACTAGTGCATAGTTAATTAGATGTAGGCAGAAGTAGGGAGTCGAAACCAGGGGTTCCGAAGGGGTTGAAGCTTCCTTGCTTTCGACTAAATGGCTTTCGACAAAATAGCTTTCGACTAGGTCAAATAGTTTAAAGGAAATGGTTTTGATTGGTTGCGCCTTTTTTTAAATAATTTCTTTTGACCAAGTCGATACCTTTTGTTGCCGCCTTTTTACCTTTCGATCCAGATGGTTTCGAATGGGTTGTTTTGTTTTCTATAAACCTAGTCACCTTCCAATGCTTTCAAAGGGATGGTTTGGACACCATCACTTCATTACTTAGGAAATGGTTTCACAGTAGATGCTTTCGGCTTAAATGTTTTAAGACCTTTTTTCTATAAGTGAAGTAAAACCCAAAATAGTTTCGAAAGAGATAGTTTTAACTGGTTTTGAAACAAGCGGTTTCGATCGAGACGTTTTTCAAAGGTTTCGAAGGGGTAAATTTTTGAATGGTTTCGAAAGGTTTCCATATGTTTTAAATTGAACCAAAAGTTCTTTCAAAAGAATTGAGTTTTGACCGTTTCAAAGTGTTTAATGAATAGTTTCGAAAGAGGTGTGTTAACTCCACTTTGATAATGACTCAGCGACCTAAAAGGGGTACCGACCTAATGACTTAAAAGGTTACGACCTAAGGACTTAAAAGGTTACCGACCTAACGACTTAAAAGGTTAGCGACCTAATGACTTAAAAGGTTACCGACCTAACGACTTAAAAGGTTACCGACCTAACAACTTAAAGGGTTACCGACCTAGGGATCTAAGAAGAATAACAACCTAGCAACTCAAGACAGGAAAAACTCAAAGCAACCACACTTAAGTCGCGACCGACTTACGACCTATGTTAGGTCGTAAGCGACCTAGGCAAACGAAGACAAATCCAATACATCGTCACTTAAGCCGCGGCCTTTTAACTCGTCCGCGACATGGGACTTGTTATATGAATCCAGAATAACATGCTTATCCCAGTTAAGCCGTGAGCCATGCATGAGAGATTGAGCGCGACCTACGACCTATCTTAGGTCGGCTACGATCCACGACCTATTTTAGGTCGGTTACTACTTACGACCTGGCATGGAAATTCCTCTATAAATACAGCGCTATCTCCAACTTGGAGGGGACTTTTCCGATCACTTTCTTCAAAGCATCGAGACTCTGCCATCTTCAAGCCGAGCCTTACTCCAACATTCGAAATTCACAAGAAGCTTCAGTCAACTTCAAACAGGGATTCAACATATTCAACCATGAATTCGGAGAACTCTCTTGCATCGAAGTTTTTCTAGCTACTTGTCTTTTGAAGTGAATTGTAATTGAAGGAAATTGTAAAGGATTGTAATCCTATAAGCAATAAAAAAGTATTGAAGTGGACGTAGGCTTGATTATAAGCCGAACCACTATAAACTCTGTGTCCCTTACTGCTTTTTCAGTGAATTACTTCTATTTCTGATTCCCGTGTTAACGGGTGGTGCTTTGATTCAATCTCTATTTGCATCGGGTTGTTAGCGTCTGACTTTTTACGTTTACATTTTTGGTGCTTTTACTGAGAGTTGAATTCAGGATACTGTCATCATAGCTTCACAGAAATTTGTAGAAAGGATCTCTCTAAAAACCAGGAGTTTATCAGAAATAATGGCCCCCGAAAGAAAACGCAAGTCTGTTAGATCTGACGATGTTCGCGAGACTGCTGCCACTTCTCCTCCTTTAAGTCAAACAACTCCAACTATCGGAGTAACACGGGCAGAGCTGCATGCCGTCGTATCTGGGCTACATCGACAAATGGAAGCTCAGAATAACCTAATGATGGAAAGGTTGAATGCTTTATTTGAGGCAAACCGCCAGCCGGCAACTAAGGAGGGAAACCTTGCCAATAAAGTGCAAAATGTGGAAGGAAGAAATATCCCTCAAAGGCCAGCTGACCCAGTGGAAAGGACACCTCCCCAAGCCGGAGGATCGGGGCCGCAACCAACCCTCCGTGAACGGTTGTCAAGACAAAATTCGGAGAGAATGGCTGATGTTTGTCCCGCTAAGCCTCAAAATGATGAAGAGTATTTCTTAGGCATGGTTCGTCAGATTATGAAGGAAAGTATGCAAAGAAATGAAAATGAGAAAGAATGGGGTTTCGCTCCGAGCAAAACTCCATTCACTGAAAAGATCTTGAAAGCAGAATTCTCAAGGAAGTTTGTCCCTCCAACTATTCCAGCTTACAAGGGAACGAGCGGTCCTAATGAGTTTCTGTATAAGTATGATTGGCACATGACGGGTGCCATAGCCTCTGATGAGATCAAATGCCGGTATTTTCCAGTATACCTGGAAGGAGTTGCTTTACTTTGGTTCACAAAGCTGCCGGTCTGATCGATAGACTAATTTTCTGATTTGACTCGGAAATTCAAGGAACAGTTTCGATTGTATTCGTCAAAGGCAAAGGATATAATGTCGTTATCCAGCTTGGAGCAGAATCCTGGAGAATCCATTAGAGCTTTCTTGAATCGCTTCAATATAGCTCTGGCTGAAGTGGACAACACAGAGCCGAGAATGATTTTGACGTACCTGATGAAGGCTATTGATAAGACAAGTGAGTTCGGAAGGTGGTTGAAAATGAAAGAACCAGATTCACTTGACAAGTTTTATAAGAAAGCCGATGAATTCATGCGCCTGGAAAGCCTCCAAACACCGGCTAAGGTGGCATCGACAGGGGCTGAAAATAGTAATGCTGTTCCAAATAAGAAAGAATCTGGCAATCAGAAGAGAGGGAATAATGGTCAGAAGAGGCAAGGAGATGCAAAGAAAGGTCGTCCCTTCAACTTCACCCCTCTGACTGATACCCCGGAGAACATCTACTCTGCGAACAAAGACACGGTCGAATTCCCCGTACCAGCTAAGCAAAGAGTTAATAGGAAAGCTGAGAAGAATGGAAGGTTTTGCCGGTTCCATAACCAACCCGGGCATGATACTAACGAGTGTCGTCACTTGAAGGAGGTAATTGAGGAACTATTGAAGTAAAACAAGCTCCAGCAATATGTAAAAAGAACAAGAATGGCCCAACTTCGTCAACTCAAGGACAACAGGTTCCTGTAAATCGTCCTAGCTCAAGTGAAAAGGCGATAGCTCATGAATCAGAGAGGCCTGTTATAAATGTGGTTACAGGGGGCCCTCACCCAGCTGGCAGGAGTTGGGGTGAGATTGAAAGATATGCCCGTGCTTTGAAGTATGCACCGGCAGATGAAAGTGTTTTTGTGTTAGAAGATGCTGCACCCCTGAAGCAGCAGAAAACTTTTAATGATGACATTATATTCAGTGCTAGGGATTCGATGGGTGTTGAAGCTCCTACCACTGATCCTTT
Organism: Allium cepa; assembly: GCA_030765085.1. Classification (NCBI taxonomy): domain Eukaryota; kingdom Viridiplantae; phylum Streptophyta; class Magnoliopsida; order Asparagales; family Amaryllidaceae; genus Allium; species Allium cepa. Next base: position 505,926,514 of record CM060945.1, read on the forward strand.
GGTCATCTCCACTGGCATTGGGCCAGCTACTGTGAAAAGAGTTCTGGTTGACTGTGGAGCTTCGTGCAACATTCTCTTAAAGAAGACTTTTGATCAGATGAAGATTCCAATGGCTGACATTCAAGCTTCATCACTAAAGATTGATGGTTTTACTGGGGAGCCGAAACAGCCAATTGGGACTATTGATTTGTTCGTAGAGCTTGGAGGGGGGCAGAGAAAAGTGGCTCGAAAACAGACCTTTGCTATTGTTGAAGAATTTTCTGCCTACAATGCCTTCCTAGGCCGACCAACTCTGGCAGCATTTAAAGCTATTCTTGCCCCATGGTGTCTGACTATAAAATTCCCCATAGATAATGGAGTCGGTGTGGTGAAAGGGGATCGGAATGCTGGACGAGAATGTTATCTTAAAGAGTTGCATGAAACGAGGAAGAGAGAAATGGGAAAAGATGCGGCGGCCCCGGTCCGCATCAAAGAATCAACCTTGTAGCAATTACAGGGTGGACCCTGCACAGGCGAACATAGCGGTGCACGAAGAGAGATGGATCCCAGAAAAGCCAGTGCAGGGGAGAATAGAGTGGTACCAGTTGAAGTGACAGTGTCGGTACTTGTTGACCCGAAAGACCTGAACAAAGTGTTGAATGTGGGTTCGCAGCTTAATGCAACGGTTCAAAATGTTTTGATATCATTTTTGAAAGCAAATCTGGATGTATTCGCTTGGACTCATGCCGATATGTGTGGAATATCTCCAGAAATTGCAGTACATACCTTGAATATTGATCCAAAGTTTACACCGGTAAAGCAGAAAAGAAGAACTCAAGGTCCTGAAAGGTCAGCAGCATTGAAAGAAGAGGTTGATCGGCTCATGGAGAATAGTTTTATCAGGGAATCCACTTATCCGAATTGGGTTTCAAATCAAGTACTGGTTAAAAAAGCTAATGGAAAATGGAGAGTGTCCATTGACTTTTCAGATCTAAACAAAGCCTGCCCTAAAGACTGCTTCCTGTTACCCAGGATTGACCAGTTGGTGGATGGAACGGCAGGGCATGAATTGCTATCTTTTGTGGATGCCTACTCCGGATATAACCAGATCATGATGCATGAGCCAGACCAGGAGGACACAAGCTTTATCACCGATGTTGGTCTCTACTGCTACAAAGTCATGCCTTTCGGACTTAAGAATGGGGGGCAACTTTCCAAAGACTTGTTAATGCCATGTTTAAACCACAGATTGGAAAGACTATGGAAGTTTATGTCGATGATATGCTGGTAAAGTCAAAGAAAGCAGTGGACCACATGGATCACTTGGCAGAGATGTTCTCAATCCTCCGAAAGTACGGTATGAAGCTGAATCCTTTGAAGTGTTCATTTGGGGTAGAATCTGGAAAGTTTCTGGGTTTCATTGTAAGTGCAAGGGGCATTGAAGCTAATCCTGCTCAGCTAACTGCCTTAAGAGAAGTCAAAGCTACTAGAATGAAGAAGGAATTGCAAAGTCTCAATGGAAAAGTTGTTGCCTTGAGTCGGTTCATTTCCAAAGCTACTGATAAATGCATTCCATTCTTTGATGCTCTAAAGAAAGGAAGAAAAAACTTTGACTGGACTCCTGAGTGCCAGAAAGCTTTCGATGAGCTGATTCGTCATATGGAAACGCCTCCTATACTTTCTAAGCCTGACAATGGTGAAGATCTTTTTGTATATTTGGCAATATCGTCTCATGCCCTCAGTGCAGCTTTGGTACGGGAGGATGCAAAATTCAGCGCCCGGTCTACTACATCAGCAAGAGACTCACTGAGGCAGAATTGAACTATTCAAAATTGGAAAAGCTCGCTTATTGTCTACTGATTGCATCAAGAAAATTGAGGCCATATTTCCAAGCTCAGCCCATCAAGGTCCTCACCGATCAGCCCTTGAAGCAAGTCCTGTTTCGTCCTGAGACCTCGGGTCGTCTTTTGAAGTGGAATATTGAGCTCAGTCAATATGACATCACGTATCATCCCCGGAAAGCAATCAATGGACAAGCTTTGGCAGACTTCATCGCAGAATGTACAGACAAAGGTGATAGCGAGGAGGTGGTAACCGATAATTACCCAATTCTATGGAAATTGTATGTGGATGGCGCAAGAAACGATTACTGTTCCGGGGCTGGGGTTGTGCTTGAAACCCCTAAAGGAAGGTCACTGTGTTATGCATTAAGATTAGAATTTCCTTCGACTAATAATGAGGCAGAATATGAAGCTCTCATTGCTGGCCTGAAGATTGCTAAAGAACTGAACATCAAGGCATTGCAAATCTTCAGTGATTCACAGCTTATTGTGTGTCAAGTCAGGAAAGAGTTTCAAACCAAAGGAGGAAATATGCCCGCTTACTTGTCAAGAGCCTTGGAGTTTCTCGAGGACCTGGACCATTATACGATAAACCATATACCTCGAGAAGAAAACATGAAGGAAGATTCCCTCGCAAAGTATGCAAGCACTGGTGAAGCTCAATTATTGGGATTAGTTCCTGTGGAAGTCCTGTCAACTCCAAGCATTGATGAAATGGATATTGACTGGATCATGACTGTATCACAGGAGCAAGAATCATGGATGACTCCGATATTGGAATACCTGCGCGATGGCTTTCTACCAGAAAACCTAAGAGAACGGCAGAAGTTGTTAAGAAAAGCATCCAGATTTGTAATGCAAGATGGCCGATAGGCGGGGATTCTCAATGCCATTACTCCGATCTGTGACCAAGGAAGAAGCTGAAACAATTCTAACTGAGGTACACGAAGGAGAGTGTGGAGACCATTCAGGAGGTCAAACTTTAGCAAAGAAAATTCTCCGTTATGGATATTTTTGGCTGGATATTAATCGTGATGTCGCGAGTTACTCCTGAAAATGTGACCGATGCCAGAGATTTGCAAAAATCCCAAGAGCACCTTCCACTGAGATAATGCAGATGGTCAGTCCGTGGCCATTTGCTATTTGGGGAATGGATCTCATCGGGCCTCTGCCAGCTGCAAAATCCGGAATCAGGTATGGAGTGCCTCAAAAGATAATCACAGACAATGGAACCCAATTTGAAAGTAAAGAGTTCCAAGATTTTTGCAAAAAATTCAAGATCCAGAAAAGTTTCTCAGCAGTGGCTCATCCGCAAGCAAACGGGCAAGTTGAAGCAGAAAACAAAATTATCAAGTCAACCATCAAAAAACAGCTGGAAAAAGCAAAAGGTGGTTGGGTCGATAAACTTCCGCTAGCACTATGGGCATATAGAACTACACATAAAACTGCGACGGGGCACACTCCATTTTCATTAGCATACGGATCAGAGGCAATGATTCCGGTAGAAATAGAGCTCCCCTCACATAGAAGAATCCATTTCAATCAAGCCGAAAATGAAAAGCTACAACTTGAAGCCCTTGACTTCCTTGATGAAAAAAGGGAAGAAGCTGAGTTCAGAATTGCGGCTCATCAGCAAAGAATAGCCAGGCACTTCAATTCCAAAGTTCGCCGACGCAGCTTTGAAGTTGGGGATCTAATCTTAAAAAGAATTATGACACCTACAGGCGTGCTTGGACCAAACTGGGAAGGGCCGTATGTTATAGGCCAAAAACTTCTTGATGGCACATTCAAACTTGTAACTGTCGAAGGAGACCCAATTCCAAGCACTTGGAACAACAATCATTTGTGCCCATATTTTACTTAAAGGCTTTAATGAAATATTGTAAAAGAATGACGAATGTATGATTCTTGTATTGAAAGCCACTGTAAAGCCAGTGCAAGTGAATAATAAGAACTATAAAGTGGATGTAGGCCCAGTTCTTGGCCGAACCACTATAAATCCTTTGTTCTTTACTATTATAGACTGCTTTGCTTTATTTCGATATATAAAATACGTCAATTGTATTACTAAAATGTCGATTTAATAAAGCAGGCCATAAAAACAAAGCTTACCCATCACAAGCCCAAGCAATCCTTGGCATCACCCAACAAGCAAACACTAAGCCGTTCAAAATTTCCATACTCAAATCCTACGGAAGAAGTGCTTCGAACAAAAGTTAGCGATTCGGCTGGGAGTGGACCATTGCTAACAAACTGTGAATGTTTGTACAAACGAGCATCCAGTTAAATAGCCTGTGTCTGCCACCACCAACTCGCTTAACTATGAAGTATATTTCTTTGGATAAGGGAAATTGTTGGCAACTAAAAGTGAAATGTATTTGGAAAAGATAACGGGGATCGCCGATATTAATAGATGGCAAAGAGACATGGGCGAGCAAGCATCAAACAGCAAAAGACCTCTTCGGAGGCACAAGCCCTCTTCGGAGGCACAACTCTTCAGAGGATAAAGACCTCAAACGGGGCATGCCAGAAGACTTTCTCAACAAAAAAGATTGGTATGGAATGACCGGGACCACCTTCCCGACTGGGAGGCAAGGCGCTTGTTTGCTAGCTGAGACAGTTTGCACAGACAAGCGTCCAAGTAACTTGCGTCCGCCCCGTGAATCCATACGATGATCAGAGGCACCTTCCCAAGTGGAAGGCAAGGCGCTTGTTCACTAGTTGAGACAATCTGTGCAAATAAGCGTCCAAGTAACTTGCATCCGCCCCGTGAATCCAGCCAACCATGAGGAAGAAACTTCCAGGTAGACTCGGAGGCACGCATTCCACCGAGATTTGAAATAAAACTTCACAAGTGCTGGAATGTGAAAAGCCCTCTTCGGAGGCTCATTTCACCATAGTTGAAATGCTAAAAGACCTCGAGCGGGCCTCGCCAGAAAAAGAGAGTTCTTTCTCGACATAAAGTTGCGGACTGATCGGTGGCACAGAACACTTTTGTCCGCCCCATGAATCCATCCAACTAAGAGAAAGAAGCTCCAAACTTCGCGGCAAAATCCCTACTCAGAGGCACACATTTCACCGTGATCTGAAATAAAACTTCACACGAGTCGAAATGTGAAAAGCCCTCTTCGGAGGCCCGCTTCCCAACGAATAGGGAAAAGATAAAAGCCTCTACCAAGAGGCAGAAACAAAAAGATCTCTTCCCAGAGGCGCAATCAAACAAAAAGACCTCTTCCCAGAGGCGCAACCAAACAAAAAGACCTCTTCCCAGAGGCACAATCAAAAACTCTCTTTAGAGGCTCAAGCAGGTTTAAACCCCTTTTTCGGAAGGCCCACTGCACTATGAAGTGAAATTCACTTGCCAAAGCCAAAGTGACTTTTTTCAAAAAGTGAAGTGTAAAAACTTTGCAACAAAAAAAAGGAGAAGACTCCACCAATATGAAGTTCATTCTACTAAGCTAGGAAAATATTTTCTTGGAACGGAAATATTATCCTATAAAGTACAAATGCAAACTTCCTTCAAATGGATGAGTTTTTCTCTAAAGGAAGAGTACAAGTCTTCTTGAAACAGAAGAGTTGTTCTCCGAAACTTTGCCAATGTGAAAAAGATTGCAATAAACCTATAGTATGGAGGCAATACAGTATAGTCATCACAAAAATGAAGAAAATGCTCAATAAACATACCATAGGTTTACTGCAACCTCACATAAAGAGGATAAAGAAACTTGCATAAAAATAGAAAGTAAAATCATTCTCAAATACAGACAGAAATTTATATAAGTAAAAGAACCATTTTATTCCATACTATGAGAATTTTATACATATGCAGGTTTCAAAGTAAAAGAAAGCGAGGACTGGTACCCGCACAATCTCTAGTCAACACAAGCTTATATACATGCAAAAAAGAAAAAAGTAAAGCAAAGAAGGGAAAGCGGGACTCATCACTTCTTTCTCCCACCACCTTTAGAGGCTTCACCTAGCTTAATAGGCAATTTTTCAGGCCGGCTTGGGAGAGTTGAGGGAGAAGGAGAGAGAGCTAGTGCTGGATCAACTTCCGTTTCCTTTTCGGTAACAGAAATGCTTCTCCCTTTCTTCTTTGAAGTTGTACGCTTCCTCCTCCTCTTTGAAGAAGACTCACTCCCCGGAGTGACAAGAGCAGACAATTTTATGTCATCAGAAAGGGTTCGCTCCAAAGATACTTCGCCTCCTTCAAGTCCTTCGGCCTTCTGCTCCTGCGAAGCGGTTGGATCGTCCAAGTCTTGAAGGGCTCCTATTAATTCTTCCTGCGATCTCGGTTGGGAAGTAGGAGTGATTTGAAAGGATGGAGGAGGAACAGCTGGAGGAGGAGAAGTTTCTATGACACTAGGCGTTTTCGCTACAGAAGAAAAGCAAAAAATATTAGTATCTCCCGCGAAGAGAGGAGATAACGGTTCATCGAGTCTTAAGTAATAAGCAAGAAATTCATCAAGCTCGGCCGAAGCAAATGAGTAATCCGCTTGACCTGGTTCGACGTTAATATTACCTGGAGAAGTGGGCTTCCTAATGTCAACTTCATAAGCTTGTGCTTCAGTGCTTTCTTTGCCTTCATCTCCACCTTGTGCACTTGCAATCTCAGTTATGACTTTAGCAGGGGACGGAGAATGGGAACCGGAGCCTGTGATATCAACGTCGGCCGAAATTGGAGAAGGGACAGGGGCAATTAATGGTGCTTCTTTCTCTGGATGCTCCTCTCTCATTGTCCCAGCACGCTCTCTAGCGAGCTGCACTTTTCCTCTGGCAAGGGCTGCACGAGCTCCATCATCCAGATAATGTGCCTCGAGTTCTTCTTCAGCATACCCAGCATCATTAATCATATCAAGCGCAGCTTCCCATACTTCAGCCAAAGTGATTTCATATTTGGGGCCCAAAAATGCGGGACTGCCACGCCCTACGACACTTTGCAAGTAGAAGTTAAATAATGTCGAACTGACATCGGCTTTAGTGGCTTGATGAGCTTCTTCAGCTGCAATTTTACCGGCAACAGCCTCATCGCGCTCTTTCTCAACTATAGCAAGTCGAGTTTTTAATGTCTCAATTTCGAGGTTCTGGGAGCTGGTCTGTTGTCGCAATTGTGCAACTTCAACACGATAATCTTCTACAACCTTTTCCTGCCACTTGAGTTTATCTTCGGCCTCTCGTTGGCTAGCATGAGCATCCTGCACTTGTTGCTGAAGCACACTTTCCCTTTGAGAGTAGGAAGTGGAGGAAGTAGCAAGCTCCTCTTTAAGTTTTCCAACTTCCGCTTCAAGCTTTTCATTATAAGCGGCGATGCTCCTCATCTCTGCATCATGTTGATCGAGTGTCTTTTGCCATTCGGATTTATCGTTCTCCATGGTCAACATAGCCTCAAGGTTCACGCGATTCACTATCTAGAGTTCGTCAACAAGTTTCTGCCAACTCGACATTCTCTCAATATCAAGTTTGACAGCATCAAGATTTCGCAACATGGCTGGTTTGTCGATTGGAACCAGATCAAGATCAAAGCGAACTCCCTTCAAGCACCAGTTGGGAAATCGGCTTTGAAGAGTAGCTGGGCCTGGTCCAACCTGATATGAGGGCCTGCCAATGATCGTCTGAATGTCGGTACGAGAGAGAGCGGGAGATTGAGAAGCCACCGAAGCAATGGGCTCTTTAAGAATGTCAGATGATGACTTTTCACCATGCTTGGTCCGTTTGCTCGAATCTTCTACAGCGTGGCTCTTTCCTTTGTCGTTATGGGATTTTCGTTTGAGGGAATCACCCTCTCTGTGGGAAGAGTCGTGACGTTCATCCCCTCCCGTACCGTTCTTTGTATGTTCTTCTCTCCTGAGCTTTTCGAGCAGCCCTCTCTTCATCGGTTTCCCTATGAGGGGGAAGATAGCACCTGTAATCATATTGACTGCGCCTTCCATACTGCTTAAAGTCATCATAATACGAGCCACTTCGCCCCATTGGAGAACCTGAAATTGAAAAAAAAGCATAACTTGAGAATCTTCAAATTGCAAGGAGTTAAGTGCATATAAGTGTTGAAAAATCCTAAGTATGTGCAACGTGCAGACTACGCGCATTGAACTACGAACCACTCCTCGGTTGTGAAGGAATGATGGGTGTAGTAGCTAACATCAACTCTTGAGTCGACGGGATCTGTTGCAAAACAGAAGTTGCTTCAACCACTGAAGAGGAAACCCTAGTGGCAACAGGATCATCTTTAAAGAGTTCCTGTGAGGTGATAAACAGGTCGCTCAACCCTTCAAAAGTGTCGTCCCCGCTCTGCTTGGCAGGACATGTTTTCCTGGCTCCTCCGTCACCGGACTTCCCTGAATGTTGGGGAGATTCTCGAGGCTCTTCTTCTTCAATGACCGGGGCAAGTGCAAATTTTCCAGATGACCCTGCGACATCAGTAGAAGTAGAGCACTTCACCATAGAAGCCTCAGGAGCAGGATCTTTCAATGTAGGCTCCTCAACAGAAACTGGGGCATCCGGTGCCCAGGCCGGAGAATCAGGAACTTCGTAAGGCTGAGTAGAGCGGGAAGGGTGTAAGAGTCCGAACTGATGAAGGAACTCGTCTCTTAGCAAAAACTTGATACTTCTCTCCTCAGCCGCCACAGCGTTAAGCCTCTCAAAAGTCTGCTTGTGGCTTGGATCTCTACAAAGAGGAGGAAGGACTGCAAAAGTAGAAAGCAAGGTTAACGTTTAGCAATTTGGATCTCGTAAAGCTCAGAAGAGGAAAGAATGGGGATAAGTAAGCTTACCCCCTACTCCAGATAGCGTAGAATCCCTGGAGGCAATGGACAAAGAAGAACTGGTTTAAGAAACCATGAGCGCTATCAGAGAGATCGGTGATAAGCTTGCGTTTCCTGGCGCTCCTCACAAATATAATGGAAGGATGGTCTTTGTTTCTCGCAAATGTGCATAAATAGCAGATTTCTTCAAAGCTTGGGAGGCGATCAAGCATCCTTCTGAAGAGAACGCATAATCCCATCAAAATGGCATAGCCGTTGGGGTGCAATTGAAAAGGAGAAATAGCCAATCGGCGAAGGATTTGTTGGAGAAAACTGTTGAAAGGAGGAATGACTCCACAAAGGCACATTTGGCGGTTAACGGCAACAAACCCAAAAGGAGGACTGTCAGCAAAATCATTTGGCCCAGGGAGAATAGCATCTGCTTCTACAATCCCAAATTGGGCGCGTAACTTGTTAAACACCCGGTAACTCAGGGTAGTTGGAGTTCTTTCTGGTGGGTTGACCAGTGGACCAGCCATCGGGAGGGCCTCTCTAGTTGGTACTGCTCCTTCTTCTTGATGAGAAGCCATTCTACATAAGCAGCCAGATATTCAAATATGAAGGTGCACGTTTCCTAAATGTGTGAAGTGTTGTGCAAAACTAGTAGAGTGACAAGCAAACATGACTGAAATTAAATTAATAAACATGAAAAATTTCAGGACTTGTCCGAATACAAGTGCAGTATTGATGCAAAAAATTAGCTCTAGTTGATTAATATCGCTTTACTACTTCACTTGAATTCGTTGATTCGCAGCATTTCATACGATTTCTTTAAGTTGATTATATTTTATCGACTAATCTGTCATTTGATGTGGGCAATCAGTGGCAGTATGTTCGCCCTAGTTTCTGCAAATGTTATATTTAACAGGTTATTAGCATCAAATTTGGTATAATCTGTTAAGAAAGCATAGCAAAGTCATGCAAGTTGTCTCGACAATTCAAAGTTCAAGCAACTCAGAGTTTAGGCAATTCAGTTCGGCAGTTCAAGTTAAGCACTCAAGTTGAGATTATGCTTCTAAGTGTGAATTCGAGTTGAGCATCCAAGTACTAAATCGTCCACGACCTAAAAGATTTCTTGCGAGTTAAGTTAAGTCGTTGGTTCTTTAAATCATTGGTCCTTTAAATCGTGAGGCATAGTAAGGAGAAAAGGCTTTAGTTCAAAGTGACGTGAATTTCTCTAAGTCCTAGCTCGACCGCGACTCAAGGCTTATGTCGCATCTAGTTAAATCGGTCAAAAGTTAAGTCGCGAAGGTTTATAGGTCGCCCAAAATTGCTGGGTCGTGTACAAGCTAATGTCTCACTTCACTCAACCGACAAACCTCCAATCTAATCGGTAACTCGTCATCCTTTTAACCCGTTAGCCTCTCCATCAACAGAAGCCCTCATTTTCTCATGCCATCGAATCATCCAAAAACTAATTCGAAATCACCACAAATTCAATGCCCTGCCATTCTAACGCAAATCAAAAATCAGTTAGCCTGAAGCATTGCAACCCATCGCCATCGTCTCATCAATCGTTCAAAGCCAAATCGAGCTAACTCAAGTTCATCAACTATCGATGTAACGAGATTCGCGATGAAACATTGCGTAAGGAAGTGGGTTAAGATTGAAAAAATGGAATTCATGAATCAATGATGATAAAGGATCGAGAAAGAAGCAGTTCACTTACGCGATGTAATATCAAGGATAATCGGTGATTGATCGGATTGTGATCGCCTTTGGGAGCTCGGGAAAATGTTAATGGCAGAATCAAATGAGGAAGTAGGTAATGAGAAGAAAGAAGAGGATGGATGACTTATACATTACAGCGGAGAAACCTGAAGCGGCACATACGACCTAACCTTTAGGTCGCACACGACCTAGCGACCTAGAGGGGGACGGGTTAAAAGATATCGAAGCACACGACCTAACCATTAGCCGTGTACTTCGAGGGGCAAATGTTAACTCCGCTTTGATAATGACTCAGCAACCTAAAAGGGGCACCGACCTAACGACTTAAAAGGTTACGACCTAACGACTTAAAAGGTTAGCGACCTAACGACTTAAAAGGTTAGCGACCTAACGACTTAAAAGGTTACCGACCTAACGACTTAAAAGGTTACCGACCTAACGACTTAAAGGGTTACCGACCTAGGGATCTAAGAAGAATAACAACCTAGCAACTCAAGACAGGAAAAACTCAAAGCAACCACACTTAAGTCGCGACCGACTTACGGCCTATGTTAGGTCGTAAGCGACCTAGGCAAACGAAGACAAATCCAATACAGCGTCACTTAAGCCGCGGCCTGTTAACTCGTCCGCGACTTAGGACTTGTGATATGAATCCAGAAGAACATGCTTATCCCAGTTAAGCCGTGAGCCATGCATGAGAGATTGAGCGTGACCTACGACCTATCTTAGGTCGGCTATGATCCACGACCTATTTTAGGTCGGTTACTACTTACGACCTGGCATGGAAATTCCTCTATAAATACAACGCTATCTCCAACTTGGAGGGGACTTTTCCGATCATTTTCTTCAAAGCATCGAGACTCTGCCATCTTCAAGCCGAGCCTTACTCCAACATTCGAAACTCACAAGGATCTTCAGTCAACTTCAAACAGGGATTCAACATATTCAACCATGAATTCGGAGAACTCTCTTGCATCGAAGTTTTTCTAGCTACTTGTCTTTTGAAGTGAATTGTAATTGAAGGAAATTGTAAAGGATTGTAATCATATAAGCAATAAAAAAGGATTGAGTGGACGTAGGCTTGATTATAAGTCGAACCACTATAAACTCTGTGTCTCTTACTGCTTTTTCAGTGAATTACTGATTTTTCTGATTCCCGTGTTAACGGGTGGTGCTTTCATTCAATCTCTATTTACATCGGGGTGTTTGCGTCTGACTTTTTACGTTAAGTGGGTGGCTCCCTAGGGTTTCGAAAGGATTGAAAGGAAGGTTTTTCTATGTTTTTGAAAGGCAATATTTCAAAGGTTTTAAAGGGGATATCTGATATTTTAAAGCTTTCGGAGAAAAGAATGGAAAGGTTTCTTCGTTTCTCCAATGTTTTGGAAAGGCTATATTTAATGGTTTCGAAAGGGTTTTTCAATGGTTTTGAAGGGATTACCTTCAATAGTTTCAAAAGGGTTCTTTAACGGTTTTAAACAAAGGTTTCTAATGTATTAAATAGGCAATGAATCCTAAGTATTTTCCAGTACAAAGGATTTTGACTTGTTTTCAAAGGATAGTTAATCCTTATTAAATCTCATCCACATTATTTTGAGTAAAGTATATATGACATGGAAAAATGGTTTAGAGTAAAGCTAAAGATATATTTTCCTTGTGTGTGTGTATATATATGATTTGAAGGACTAAATAATTTTGAAAAGGTTTTCAAGTAAAATTTAAAGGGTAGTTAACCCTAAGAAAATATTTCGAATAGTTAGTCCATTTTGATTCGGACAGTTAGTCCATTTTTATTCGAACACTTAGTCTAGTTTGTTGGCAGTCAGCTTCGATTCGGACATTTAGTCTAGTTTGCGGGTAGTCAGCACAGTTGTACGGACAGATAGTCCATTTGTAGCATAACAGACCTTGCTATTTTATGTGCGCAGATAGTTCACATATTAATTATTTTATGGACAGATAGTCCGTTTATTAGCATAAAAGATATTGCTATTTTGGTATAATTAGCTTGATTAACCAGTTTGGTTGCAGGAAAGGATTGCAAAATATATGTTTTGAAAAGTATATTAGTGAGGGGAAACCCGTTCCGCTAAGCGGCATAGTCTCACTTAATATTAGTAAACCAGGATTGAACAGAATTATTTATACCATGATTTAAGTCTGACTTGAAGTTTTTGTTTCCCCTTAAACTCTCGGGTACTCAAAATTGATTTGGGTAGGCTAAGGGTTAGAGTTTTCAGGTTCCAGTCTTTTACGAATAAAGCTTCCGAAGACGAGCGGGTGGCTGCCGGATAGCTAATTAGGAATTGTAGCTTTTATGTTTTGATTCTGTTGTGTATATTAATTCAGATATGAGTATATTGCTTTCATCAACCAAAGGGGCACCGTCATATGTCGCTTTTGCATATTTTTGTAATGATTATAATTAATCTATACTTGGGAACGATATGGGATCATGTGACTTGGATATGAATTTGTTTTGAAATGTGACCATCAAAATGATGTTTATTGAACTTTGTGATTTTGTTTATATTCGAGTGCTTCTGATATTATAGATACCACTATTATTGCCATATTTTCTGACCATAAGTTAACATTATGGATGACTGCAGCATCTTATGGATACCAATATCATTACCATAATTTGTGACCAGAAGTAAACATTATGGATGACTGCAGCATTTATAACGCTTAGCTTTTGGCCTCCAGATACGGGATGTTACATAAGACGTGCTACTGACTGCGTTGTTCCTAGTATATTTATTTTTGAAGCCTCATCATTTCCTGTTGATAATGATGCAATTCTTGTATTCGATGATCATTGATAGATGATGACTCACCTTCTAGGTTAATTGACTTCTTGACCTTCTTTCCTTTTAGAGTGTAACCAGTTGATACGTTAGGGATGGAATGATCTTTAGTGAAGACGAAAGACTAAAATAAGTGTTGTATTTAACAAAGATTAATATGAGCTGTTAGAAGATGTAATGTACTAAAATCGATTGATGAATAGGTCAAATCATGGTCAGAAGCCATTTATGTAAATAGTTTGGAGGTTTTTTTTAATGAATTTCACTATTAAATATTTCTTCGTAATATAGTATGTTTTGATTTATCTGTGTAGTTAATGCCCCGCTATTACCCCGCTATAATCCTGCTATATCTCATAGCGGATTTCTTCCACTACGATTTTTCCATATAGCCCCAAAATATAGCCTTTCCGCTTGAAGCCTTGCTATTTCCGCTATATCCCGTTATTCCCGCTATATTCCACTATTTCCGCTATATCTTCTTTAATAAAATGAAATTAAAAATTGCATTTATACATTATAAAAATATGAGACTAATTTATTTGACTTAATTTTTAATATGTTTTCAGAAATGAACACACTCTAATACTCTACTTAATTTAATTATATTATATAACAGTTTTATGTTTAGTTAAAGTATATTCGCACATGTTTTTATTTAAAATTATTTATGTACAAATTATAATTCAATTTGAATGATAATTTTTCATTTAATTACCATTTATATATTTGTAAAAACATTAAGTACAAGTTTTATATGCTATTTTAGAGCGATCCGCTATATCCCGCTATATCCTTACTGTATCCCCGCTATGACTTTTTGCACCGCCTCCGCTTTGAACTACCGAGCGCTTTAACTGCACAGTGATTTATACAATTTTATGCGAAGTATTTATAGTGTTGAGTACATGTGGTTATTATTTATTTTACCATAAATTTACTTTTCTTCAATAATTTTCGGTAATTTTGATTTTATGGTAGATATGATTCTTATTATAAAAATTTCTAAGATGAGTTTCTAATTTAGTTTGAGATAAAATAGCTATAGTTAACAATAACTTGCTATAATTATTATGAATTGATTTATAAAATCTTAGAGAAGCTCTTGTAAAGAAATAATTCCTAGCTCTCGCCGTAGATTTATATAACTATTTTCATTGAACGGTTTAGTAAAAACGTCTGCATTTTGGTTTTTGGAAGTTACAAAGTCAAGTGATGTTACTTTTTTTTCTATACAATCTTAATGGAAATGATGACACATGTCGACATGTTTTTTTCATGAATGATTTATCAAATTATTTTGAAAGATTTATAGCACTCGTATTATCGTAATATATTGATAATTTATGTAAGTGGATACCAAAATCCCTAAGTGTCTGTTGCATGTATATGACTTATGCACATGCCAAAGCAACAGACATGTATTCCGCTTCACATGTCGATAGTGAAACATAATTTTTTTTCTTACTAAACCATATACTAGAGACTGTATGATAAAGTTGCATGTACTACTCGTACTCTTTCCGTCTAGCCGACATCCTTCGAAATCAGCATCACTCAAAAGGACATTATTTTAGGTAAAAGAGTGCATAGTCTCTAGTATTGTCTAAGTAGCAGAAAATTCATTTTATGACACACAGATGTGATTCTTTGGGATTGGCCTAAAACCATGTACACAAGCAGACACTCATCATAATATCGGGGAAAATTAACATTAAATAAGCTGTTCCATTGAGTTTTTGATCTATGCGCTTCCCATTTACATCTTTATCGAGATGAATCATAGTGCTCATGGATGTCGGTTTACTTGATGTGTTTTCTATTCTGAATTATTATATTAAATTATTACAATATTTTTCTTGATCAATAAAAATGAATTGTTTTATTCGAGAAAGTATGAGAGTTCTCCCATCATGATAGATGAATTCACTTTTCATTATATTTGTAAACTTAGCACATAAGTTTTCATTTGTAGAACTGAAAATGATACCATCTACATAAACTTGTATAATTAATGTATATTTCTTATCTCATTTAATAAATATAGTTTAATCAATTTTGCCGATCTCAACTCCAAAAACTATAAGATAGATTTTCTATCATTCATACCAAGCGTTTTCAAACAATAAAGAGCTTTCTTAAGTTTGTAGACATGATTCAGGAATTTTTCATGTGAAAATAGCGGTGGTTGTTCTACAAAACCATTTTCTTTAACAAAACTATTTAAGAATGCACTTTTAACATCTATTTGACAATGTTTAAAGTTATGGTGACAGGAAACAGCTAGTAATATACGTATTGTTCTAACATGACGATATGGGGAAACGTTTTTTCAAAGTATATTCCTTCTTCTTAAAAGTCTATTCCTTCTTCCTAATTATATCCTTATGCTACTAACCTAGCTTTATTTCGAGCTATATTACCATTTTCATCAGCTTTATTTTTATGGACCCATTTTGTACTAGTGACTATTTTTCCCATTTGGTCTTGGAACTAATGACCAAATGTTATTTCACTCAAATTGATTTAGCTCATCCTGTATAGCTAAAATCAAGTAATCATTGGTTGAAGCTTCTTTAAAAAAATTAAGTTCTTTGTTAGAAATAAATGCTATGTGTCACATTTGATGTAATTGATCTCTTGTTTTAACATTATTTTTAACTTCAACAACTATATTTCCAATTGGATGATCTTTTAAAATTCATGGAGGAGTTTTAAGTTCACTTTCAATTGGATTTTGTGTAATATATCGACCTTTATTTTGAATTATGGCAACTTAAGGTGGATTTTCAATAGTCGACTATTCAATAGTTTCTTCTTCGTCATCTTTATTATTGTTGAAATTTTCAACAAATGATACATGTAAAGTTTCCCTTATAGTATGACGTTTATTAAAAACTCTATATGCCTTATTTCATTTCGAATATAAAAGAAATATGTCTGCATCATATTTTGGATTGAGTTTTCCTAATTGATCTTTTGCATTTAATATAAACATTTTTATCCAAAAGTTCTTAGATAAGCCATATTAGGTTTTTACTGTTGAAAAGCTCGTATGGATTATTTTGGTTAATGGTCAAATAGTAACATGTTTAAGACATAACATGCAGTAGGCATGGCTTCTGCCTGTAAATGCCTTGGTGGTTGACTACCATTAAGTAAAGTCCTAGCACATTCGTGTAACCTCTGATTTTTCTTTCTACAACTCTATTTTGCTGTGGAGTTCTAAGAAATAAAAATTTATAACTAATACCCTTTTGGTTACCAAAATTATTGAATGAATCATTTTCAAGTTCGCTATCGTGATTACTTCTAATATTTTAATTTCCAAACCATTTTGTTTGCATAAAAATTGGGCAAACACCTCCAAGTTCGAGTTTGGCTAAGTTACCTTTAATTGTTTACTATGCAGGTTTTAATGTTCTAATGCGTTAACATATAATTTTTATAGTCACAGAACAGTTCACAGACTCAAAGTTTGAAAGAAATCAAAGGAAGTAGATCACACAAAATTTTATAGTAGTTCGGCCGGAACGTGCCTACATCCACTGTCCATCTTATTATGCTTCTTTGCTTTGATTACAAATAAAAGTTTGATTAGAAAAGAGAAAAAACTTAGAGCAGCTAGGATGGTTAAGTCTTAGTAGAGTTTTCTCCCTTCTCATCAAATTCGGTCCCCGTTGTTTCTAAGAAGCTCTGGTATTTATAGAGTAGAGTTGTGGAGTGTGAAGGTTGAGATTATAGCTCCCAGAGTTTGGTTCAACCTTTGGACAGAAGGATCTGGTCTGGCATCTCACCCATAGTTTGATCGATTGTTGCATCATTCAGCATCCTGCTGGAAGACATCTATTTGCTGGCCTAAACATTTGGTTCGGCAATCCTGGGCGTCGAACCAAATGCTTGGTTCGGCACTATATTGTTGTGCAGAACTGAATGACTGGTCTGGCATTTTAGTGATTGTCGGACCAAATATCTGGTTCGGCATTTCAATGCATGCCAGACCAGGTATCTGGTTCGGCATTGCAGTGTATGCCGGACCAGGTATCCGGTTTGACATTTATGTGGATGCCGTACCAGGTATCTGGTTCGGCATTTCTGTGGATGTCGTACCAGGTATCTGGTTCGGCATTTCAGTGAATGCCGAACCAAATATTTGGTCTGGTATTCATGCCCTCTGCACTTGAATTCCATCTGCTTTCCTTTTCATTGCTTCAACTTCCTTTCTACCCTTGCATGCTGAAACGTCGATCCAACATTTATCCCCTCCAAAGTATATCGTATTTCCATACGATGTGCTTTGCTTGGTACGGGCTCGATTTTTGTCTCAACTGGAGAGACGCTTGGTCTCCAGTTTTCCAGCTTTTTTTATAAATACAGTCGCCCCCCTTTTTTATTTCTTACTCCCACCTTTAGGCTCTGAAAATTTTCTATTTCCTTCGCATTTCCTGAAGCCCCTAATACTCGAGCTTCTCTTTCTCGTTTTCACCATCATCTAAAGTAAGGTATGCTGTCAATTTCGATCTTACTTTTCGGGTTTTGGTGTCTTCACTCTAATGTTTTTTTAGGCATCTTTCCTGACATTTTGTTCTGAATTGGAGGAGGAAATAGCCTATTTGAATTGGCATTGCCGCTATGCAATGGTTCAACGGAGGTGATCTCGATAACAAGTGGAGGCGCGGCGGCTGTGAAAATTGATGGTGGAAAGGATTCGAGAAGGCAGCAGGGGACGTCAACATACTGTGCTTGGTTCCCCTATGTGTTAGGTTTGGGCATGGCAGTAAAACGAGTATGCTTGCAATGGGAGTTGGAAATTGAAAGTGGTTGGAGGCAGTACTAGGTGTCATAGGTTAAGAAGAAACAGAAGTGGAAATGATGTAAATGAGGTAGCAGTTGATCGTGATGTATGTTTTGCGGTAGAGGTTAGGTGGAAAATGAGGGTCGTTGATTGACTGGTGTTTTATGTGATGCCGGACCAAATTAGTCTATGTCAAGTGAAGTGGGGATTTTCAGGAGTAGTAGTTCGAGTCTCGGCTAGTTTGTTTCGGTGTGCGACACTAACAAAACCAAATGATGGGAGATCTTCCATGAGCATTTACCTTCTGGTTTCATGATTTATAATGTGTTAAATACATTGTCACTGTTTTACTCTCGTTACGATTGCGTAGCTATCGGTGTGTCGAATCTTATGCTTGCTTTTCATTTCCCTATGCAGGAAAATGTCGTCTGGTTGTGAGCTTCGATCTAAGCATGCGTCATCACAGCCTGCCGGAGTTGGTGCTTCTTCTTCTGATGTTCTTGCCAATCCTCCAAAACAACCTAGCTCTGGATATTCTTTGGTGGAGGGCTACGCTCCAAACCTAATGCTAGTGAAGCCGTCTGAGTTTTATCCTAGCGTGCTGACAACAGAGAAGCTTAACTCCATAGCTACGACATTTGGGATTGTTCGTCGGGACATGATACTACCTGGACCGAATGACAGGGCATGCTCTCCCCCAGATGGGTACATGGCATGCAGTAAGTATCACTGTATGTGTAGTGCGGTTCCTCCGCTTACCCACTAGATCTCCAGCTTCCTGGTCTATTTAAAAGTCGCTCCTATGCAACTTTAACCGAACTCCTATACAATCTTGACTTGCTTATATTTAATATTTGTGAAGCGCTACAAAAGACCCCCTACCCATAGGGAGATCTGGTATTTGTACAATGTGAGGAGTTACCGAATGGGGAGCCCCTTTATTAGCTTAAAGTCAGCATACAAGTTCAAGCCAGTGCTCGAAATATACTCGAAATTTAGTATGTTTAAGAAGGAGTACTTCTTTGTACTTGATGTTGTCGTCCCTCAACATGCTTTCACTTTTGGATGTAAGTCTCTTTTATATCCTCTTCTAAGTCTTCCGTTGACTTTGGCTTCCTAAATGCTTCGTATTTTTAGGATGCATAAAGGCGGCAGAGGATGAAGGTTTAAAGAAGATGGCCAGGGAAATTCTAGCTATTTCGGAGGCTAAAAGGGAAGCCTCGTTCTTGCTTTGCGACACGAACCTTCGATTCTATAACCTAATTGGCCCCCGTCAATTCGTGTTCAAGATCAAGCCAAGCTTGGCTGAGAGAGCAATGGGAGCCGAACGAGAAGGGGGAAGCTAGCAAAGGCAAAGAACCGAAGGAAGAGGGTGAAGGGGCCGGAGCCTCGAAGAAGTTAAGCCGTAAGAAGGGTGCAGTTTGTCCTCCTCATTCAGGGAAATCTTTGTGCATACGTATAACGACCCGATTTTTTTCAACTTTCGAAAGTCGACATTAATACGTCCACTGTATCAAATGCCGCACAATCGAATGGCGAAAATCAAACCGTTGGGGTTTAAGAAGAAGAAGATAGAAGAAGAATAGAAACAATAACAGAATCTCACATTTCGCAGCGGAACAATATATAATAGATAACGAATAATCTTTAAAACAAAAACACCATATCAGTTTCCACATCACATTATTAGAGTTTACAACAACAAACAGCGGAAAAGAAATATTACATATATAAGTGATACGCCTCGCCATCCAGCATCAACTCCTGATCTCCACAACAACTTCTTGACTTTGCTCCAGAATAATTGACAACCTGACTCTAGGCTGCCCGTGTGGAAAATTATGGGCACCCAAAGCTTAGAAAGGGAACAATAAACTCTAGGTCAGTCGTGGGACTAGTGTGAGATCTTAAAAACAGTTATACTTTAACAGAAGAATTTAAAAGAAATCTGCAATGCTTTTTGAAAAATGAAACTATCATAAGGCCTCTCGGCACATACACAATGCAATCGCACACTTGTGGGAGATTTCTCCTTATGATAGTCAAACATGCTTAATACGCAAAATCTTCTTTAATACTATTATTAGTGCATAGTGCAGAAAACATTTGCAAGTATAATATTAATCTTAGCCAGCATACGTACCATTATAGTATGCCTACTATAGCTACCATATTAGATGGCAGGTTCAACAACTAAAACCGTACAAGGCGCGTATTGTTAATTGGATTTCCAACAAATGGTCAGGCTAAGGAACTTCCTAGGCCACATGGGTACACCTCTGGAGGGACGCCCCGAGAACCTAACCGGATCGCTGCCAACACACGGCCGGGTTACCTCTGCAAAAATAGGTAACCACTACACGAGTATGTCATCCCCGGGTCGTAAACAACCTTTATCCGAGGATCCTCAATACCAACAACCACAAAGTAATAAATTTTCAGCAACCACATAGGTTAGGTATCTGGGCTTCATACCATCATACCACCTCTATCCAAAAGGAAATGACATAACCTAAGGGACGCTATCCCCTATAACCTTGCCGCATCCTTCCTGTTTCGACCATTCCGAGGTGTGAGGTCCGACGAAGTCTCGTCCACAATGCTACGCTTTTCACAAAAGCCATGCTTCGATCAACAAATGATCAACAGCACTTCGTATGCCACATTACCAAATTGGGAATGTATCACTAGTAGCCATCAACTACATAACCTCTGAGTCGTACGTCTCAGAGAAGGGTGTTAAGCTAAAAGAATAAATTCTCCACCACCAACAAAAATGTATTTGATAGAAACCAGCTTTACATCTCAAAGTGTAACGCCAGACACACATCCATACAAGTCCGTTCCGTGATCGAACGGAATCGAAGGCACTTCTAAAGAAGCCCTTGCAAATCCGGATATTCACTAATCATGCCTGGAATCCCCATCACAAAGGGTGACAAAATTTCTATACCGGAGCAATCCGATGCAGAGAGTTCGACAGGTAATCCTTTCACTTTCGAAAATACCCGGTCTTCAATACCATCTTCAAATGCAATCCCATTTCGTTGTATCGTTATTCGGAATGGGTTTTATGACACAAGGTCCTCTCCTAGCAAATCCGAATAACGAGCGCTTATTTTAAAAAATAATTGTTACATTCAGATTCAAACAAATCACAACAAATTCCACTTTGATCTTTTAAATAGAAGATCCATCATAATCATAAAGGTTCGATGTGGGTTTCGAATATCCATTTGGAATTCGACCCCCGCTCACATTGAAATTCAAATTCCATTTAAAAAGGCCAATATTGATAGTCAGTTATTTAACTATCAATCATCATTCACAACAATCACTGGATTTCAAATAATTTTCCCTCGATTATTTTTCTTTCAAAATATCTTTGCAGGATAAAATTTCACATTTCATCCATTTGAAAACAATTTCAAGTCACATTTTCAAAATATCTTCACAAGATATAATTTTAACACTTCATCACTTTGAAAAAAAATTCCAAATCACTATTCACATTTCAATCCTTTGGAAACAAATTTTCAAATCATTTTCCTTACGTGGAATATATTTCCAAATATTTATTCATTTCCACTGAAAATCTGCCAAGTTAAAATAATTCAAATCACTTATCCGAAATATCCTTGGAACATTTTAAATAAAACCATCCTAAATACTTACTTAAATATTGGTTATGAAAACACCATACTAATTATCACATATAAGACGTCAAGTCCAAACTAACTTTAAAACAAAATTAGGGGATAGAGTATAAATATCTAAATAACTATTTTCTAAATCAAATATCAATTTAAAATTTTAAAATAATCCCTTATATCATTAATTAAATAAATTTTTACTTTAAAACAATTTCCTAAACTAATTTCTCCAACGATATTATTTTAAAACCAAATCTAGAACTTTTAATTTTATTTCGAAAGCTATTTTAAAAATATACTCGGCTTTCGTAGAAAGAATTATCTTCCCATTACAAAATGGTCTATTCAAAAAATTTAATAAATCTTCTCGATTTATTTTAATTTACATTCCAAATTTGTAAATTTCTTTCCACATTTTTTTTTAAAATAAACCGATATTTGTTTATAAAACAAAATTCCCGTTCCTTTATAAAATTTCCATTGTGAATTTTAAACTTTCAATATATACACTAATATACGATTTTCAAATCTTTTTCCAAATATTCTCCTTCAACACCCAAATCAATTTTTTTAGTTGATTTCCAAATTTATTTCAATCACCAAATCAAATTCCAAATTGATTTCTAAATTTGTTTCAGTCAACGAATCAATTTTCATATTGATCTCCAAAGAGTTTTATTTTTAAAACACCAAATTAATCTTCAAATTAAATTTCTAAATTTATTTCAACACCAAATCGATTTTCATTCAAACACTAAATCAATTTTCATATTGATTTCCCAAGTATTTATACTTTTAACACCAAATCAATTTCCAAATTTATTTTTAAAATAAATTCCTTTATCTTTTCCAAATTATTTAAAAACCATATTTTTAAAATAAATTCTTCACCCTTTGAATATTATTACTTGAAATCCATTTATAAAACTTTTTCTCATATTTTGGAATTTTATTCAATAGGATTTCACTATAGATTTTCTACCTAAATTTGTAAAAAAATTCAATTTTATTTATTTATGGTATCCTACGATACCAGAAATATATTCGGCTAAATTTTAGCCTTCAGGGGTTTCAATCACAAATGATCACACACAGATTATAAATAATCAAAACAAAAGTTTGAAAACAAATCAAAATGTTTTGAGGAATCCATTTGGATCCCTCCAACCTGTTTCCCTGCATCCACAGACGTTAGCATAACTATTAAATACACATTCCACTTCGAGGTGGAATATCACGGTATATGAGATTTATAAAATATCATCCGCTATTATGCGGCGCATAGGGTCTCATCGGCTATATAATGCGGGAAATCAACAACTCCAAATACATATATGACACCAATTCCACTTCGAGGTGGAATATCGCGGTATATGGGTTTAATATAATATCATCTGCTATTATGCGGCGCATAGGGTCTAAACTAATATAACTGATAATAAATTGATTATCCAAGCACACAATCACTCAATTTTAAATTTAACTATTAAAATTAAATCAGTAGTTGAGTGAGAAGATCTTACCTTAGCTTTTTATTTTGCAGTCCATCCAAATTAGCTTGCTTTCCTCACGACTTTGACCTTGTATGATATTTATACAATTGATTAATATTTTGAATTAGTCAAACAATTAATCACTAGTTATTCATTTTAAATAAACAAAATTGAAATAATTTGGATTTACACCATAAAAATTATTTTTTTTGAACGAATTTTCTTTTAATAAAATATTTTAAATGACTAAATAAGTTAATTACATAAATTATTCACCTTAAGCACACATTTTCTTTCTTTTCTATATCTTTCAAAAGCTAATTTCCATATATACTATTTTATCCACATACATATGCATGTTTTATCCAAACCTGAAAGTGTAAATATATTTTTATTAAAACAGAATTACTGTACGTTTTACAGTAGAAATATAAAATTTCTCTGTTATGAAAATTTGATATATAAAATTTCCCATCTGTACATAAAAAAATTAACAGAGTAAAATAAAATAAAAACTTACTACATACCATCGTCGAATCGATCTCGGGTAGAGGAGAATTCGTTCGAAAACGATCGCCACAAATCTCGAGCTTTATGCGACGACTGTCCATCGCCCCAGGCCACGGTGACTACGATGCGAGCTCAATTTCCCCCCTCGGCACCGCCTCGACCCAGCGCGAAACCCTTCTACTGTGCACGATGCAATTAATCGCGCATGCCCTAAACATCGCGCGGCATGGCCGACGTCCTTCCATCGATCGAAACACCCATCCCCTTTTCGCTCGCCTCGAATTCTGCTGCGCACACGCGCGCACTCGTGCTTCATGAATTCATCGAATTGAAACAAAAAAGAAAGAAATTCTCATTTTCAAAATCAAGCTGGCCGATTTCTAAAAGGATTCGTGATATTTGGTTGCCATTAGCTAACGAATTTGCTAAAACGAAGCCTGCTTTCCCCCTCTTTTTATTAAATTGCGCCCATTTTTTTTCTTTTAATTTTTTTGAACGAGATTGTATCGTTAATCTTATCTTCACTCGTTAATTTCTGTCGTGTTATCCTTTTTTATTATTTTTTCATTTGAAAGGAAAAAAAACGAACGTGTGTGACAAAAATCCTTTGCATGCACGACAAATGTCACGACCAAGAATACAAGTGGCTAAAGTAAATAAAATTTTGACTAATATAACTATATGTACTATATTTAAATTTTAAATTTAAACCGTCTCAAAAATAGAGACTCAAAATCTCAACTTCTTATCAAGACATGCCGACGGGCATTTATAATGTTATACGCTCATTCTGAATGCAATGGAAAAGGTTCCAAGTCCAAATTCGATCGTATGGAGAAGATAGCGTTTTGAACCAGTTATTAAATTAAATTTCGATTTAATTTCAGCGCCTTTATCAATCATACGATCACATGACAACTCCAAATGCTATGGAAATTGAAATCCGATAATAATATAATATTACGGATCTAATAGAACCGGTTTCGTTGAATTCTGAGATTGTGCCTCGGAAGGCTATTTTTAAATATCGATTTAAACAATATAATTTCAATACTGAACAAAACGTTTTCAAACCCAATTCTAAAGCTTCTATTATCTTCAGTATCATCAACATGAGTCTCCTAAGCCATCAAATTATTTTTAACAGGCTCAAAATTGAAGATTTACAATTTTATCCAAATTTCTATAATTAAATTTGATAATTAAATTGCTAAATTCATAGTTAAAATTGAAACTCAAGCTTAAATTAACAATTCAGATATTTGAAATCAATTAAATATTTCAATTTCAAACGTTGAAAATTCTGAGTCGTCACATCCTTCCCCCTTAAAAGAATTTCGTCCTGAAATTACAAGTTAAGAAGAACGATCCTCAACCCATTTGCTATCTCTCTAAAACTAAACAGTTTTATCAACTTACCAAACAAATCCTTTTTATTAACAACCCATTATCGCTTCAACTAAATTTCCAAAATTAATCATAGATTCCGAACAACACTGTTTTCTCAACAATTCAAATTTAGATTTAAATTCAAATTTCCAAAATTTTCCCGAAATTTTTCTAACTCCCTAAATTTTCGAAAAATTTCGCCAGCATCTTCTTTACGCAGCTAGCTCAGTACGACTACAAAAATGGCACCACGACCCCCAGATTTCAAAAAGGAAACGAAAAGCCAAGTGGTTGGACAAGAAAATCGTCAAATTTCATACTGAAATTCCAATACATACCTTTTTGTCGAGCAATTCAATTTATCTTCAAAATCCCAATTCCAGTTTTTCTTTAATACACTTGTATATCCTGCTAGCCATAATATCCAATCACAACATTCAAATTTATTTTGCACATTCCATTACAAAATTTTCAATATATACTTCTTATACCACTTTTACTTTACTATTGAAGTTATATATCCATTTTCATTCAATCTTACATTTTCAATTTCATTTGAATTCAATTTACAATTTCAATTCTATTTGGATTCAATTTACCTTCTGAATATTGATTTTTATCAATTATCTTTCAT
Organism: Allium cepa; assembly: GCA_030765085.1. Lineage (NCBI taxonomy): Eukaryota > Viridiplantae > Streptophyta > Magnoliopsida > Asparagales > Amaryllidaceae > Allium > Allium cepa. The sequence continues at coordinate 505,952,086 of CM060945.1, forward strand.
TCACAACTGATTCATCTTACTATTTTGAATTAGCTTCTTTTACTAATTCATTACAAGTTCTAATTCATTTCATCTCAAACCATTTTTTTCCATTTCCACCTTTATTATCTTTAGTTCACTTCGAACTAATTTTACAACTTCATTTTATTTCACACAATTCAAATTGGTTTTCAATATTCAATTTCAATTCCAGTTTTATTCTTTTGTTCATTCTTAAAAATCTATTTTCAATTCACTATTTTGGTTTATAACCACTTATATTAAACTGGATTTCCAATTCTATATGAATTCAATTTACCTTTTATTTATAATTATTAAATTCATTTCAAACCATATCAATTTGGTCATTCATCAATTAGTTTCACTTACTATTTTTTATTTCAATACTTCGCTTTGCTTATAACAAATCAAATTCAATTCCTATTTAATTCTATTCGCTTACAAATTCGAAATGAATTTCAACATTCAATTTCACTTTCATTTAATTGTAATTGTAAATTTATTCATTCATTCACAATTTTATTTCCCACCTTTGTAGATTTTATTCCAATCATTTATTCTATAAGACTTCTCAAATTCACCTTTATACAAATTAACTTAAATCTTCAATTTCAATTCTTTTATTCAATTTTCATTTTTTAATTCCACTTGAATTAAATTTTCCTTCCAGCTTATTCTGTTTCCACATTTACCTTTTTCTAACTTCTCTTTAAGTTAGATTTTTATTTTAACAACTTCAAACTTTACAAGCTATCAACTTAATGATATTCCATAAATATTTTATATAACATTCGAAAGACTTTTCAACCTTTCAAAAATCATTTTTGAAAGCAATTCAAATTATTCTTTGAATTCAAAAATCCAAACTAGTTTTGCAAACAACTTTTATCTAAAACAATTTGGCAGCAATCCCTCTTTTGGAAACCCGAAAATGAACATCGATGATACTGCAGTCCTCACCGAAGTTATTTTCCAACGATCGAAAAGAGTTTAGAGCTTTTATCCCTTCAAAACATTTTCCAAACCTTTGAAAATCATTTCCAAACTTAAAAGGAATTTAATCTTTCCCAAATCTCAAAATTTAAACCCTATCAAATTCTTTTAAACATTCCTCTGGAATTTTATTACAAATCACATTTACAATTATAATTCACATTTGTATATAAATTTTATTTCTCGGCTTTAAGCTATGATTTCAATTTCTTAATCACTTCCTAATCAAACAATCAACCATATACTATAATAATTTATGGAAAATTATTCCTTTTATATACGAAACTAATTTGGGTAAAATTATTTCATTTACCCTATTTTAAATCAATATCGTGGCGCATTGTTCTGTACAAGTGTTTAGAGATTCCTATCGATAGAGTTGTACGGACAATACCGACCAGAATCCATATACCACTCAACAAAACCAATCATCAGAATATAAAATAATTTTATATTCACTAACAAATACGCGCTCATATCTATTATAACTCTCAAACTCATTCTAGAGTCTACTGACTCTATCTATAGTGAGTAACTCCTATCAGAGCCAAGGTTGTCGCTTAACCAATTGCTCTGATACCAAAATGTTAACGATTAGATTTTTTTTCGACTTTCGAAAGTCAACATTAATAAGTCCACTGTATCAAATGCAGCACAATCGAATGCCGAAAAATCGAACTGTTGGGGTTTAAGAAGAAGAAGATAGAAGAAGAACAGAAACAATAATAGAATCTCACATTTCACAGTGGAACAATATATAATAGATAAAGAATAATCTTTAAAAAAAAACACTATATCAGTTTTCACATAACATTATCAGAGTTTAAAACAACAAACAACGGAAAAGAAATATTACATATATAAGTGATACGCCTCGCCATCCAGCTTCAACTCATGATCTCCACAGCAACTTCTTGACTTTGCTCCAGAATAATTGACAACCTGACTCTAGGCTGGCCGTGTGGAAAATTATAGGCACCTAGAGTTTAGAAAGGGAACAATAAACTCTAGGTCAGTCGTGGGACTGGTGTGAGATCTTAAAAAAAGTTATACTTTAACAGAAGAATTTAAAAGAAATCCACAATCTTTTTGGAAAATGAAACTACCATAAGGCCTCTCGGCACACACACAATGCAATCGCACACTTGGGGGAGATTTCTCCTTATGATAGTCAAACATGCTTAATACGCAAAATCTTCATTAATATTATTATTAGTGCATAGTGCAGAAAACATTTGCAAGTATAATATTAATCTTAGCTAGCATACGTACCATTATAGTATGCCTACTATAGCTACCATATTAGATGGCAGGTTCTACAACTAAAACTGTACAAGGCGCGTATTGGTAATTGGATTTCCAACAAATGGTCAGGCTAAGGAACTTCCTGGGCCACATGGGTACGCCTCTGGAGGGATGCCCCGAGAACCAACCGGTTCTCTGCCAACACATGGTCGGGTTACCCCTGCAGAAATAGGTAACTACTACACGAGTATGTCATCCCCCAGTCGTAAACAACCTTTATCCGAGGATCCTCAATACCAATAACCACAAAGTAATAAATTTGCAGCAACCACATAGGTTAGGTATCTGGGCTCCATACCATGATACCACCTCTATCCAGAAGGAAATGACATACCCTAAGGGACGCTACTCCATATAACTTTGCTGCATCCTTCCCGTTTCGACCATTTCGAGGTGTGAGGTCCAACAAAGTCTCGTCCACAAAGCTACGCTTTTCACAAAAGCTATGCTTCGATCAAAAAATGATCAGCAGCACTTCGTATGCCATATTACCAAATTGGGAATGTATCACTAGTAACCATCAATTACATAATATCTGAGCTCGTACGTCTCAGAGAAGGATGTTAAGCTAAGAGAATAAATTCTCCGCCACCAATAGAAATGTATTTGATAGAAACCAGCTTTACATCTCAAAGTGTAATGTCAGACACACATCCATACAAGTCCGTTCCGGGATCGAACATAACCGATGGCACTTCCAAAGAAGCCCTTGCAAATCGGGATATTCACTAATCACGTCTGGAATCCCCATCACAAAGGGTGATAAAATCTCTATACCGGAGCAATCCAGTGCAGAGACATTCACAGGTAATCCTTTCGCTTTCGAAAATACCCGATCTTCAACACCATCTTCAAATGCAATCCCATTTCGTCATATCGTTATTCGGAATGGGTTTTATGACACAAGGTCCTCTCCCGGCTAATCCGAATAACGAGCGCTTATTTTAAAAAATAAATGTTACATTAAAATTCAAACAATCACAACAAATTCCACTTTGATCTTTTAAAAAAAAGATCCATCACAATCATAGAGGTTCGATGTGGGTTTCGAATATCCAGTTGGAATTCGACTTCCGGTAGCATCAAAATTCAAATGCCATTTAAAAAGGCCAATACTATAATATTGTACGATCACACGACAACTCCAAATGCTATGGAAATTGAAATCCGATAATAATACAATATTACAGATCCAATGGAACTGGTTTCGTTGAATTCTGAAATTGTGCCTCGAAAGGATATTTTTGAATATCGATTTAAACGATATAATTTCAATACAGTACAAAACATTTTCAAACCCAATTCTAAAGCTTCTATTATCTTCAGTATCATCAACATGAGTCTCCTAAGCCATCAAATTATTTTTAACAGGCTCAAAATTGAAGATTTACAATTTTATCCAAATTTCTATAATTAAATTGCTAAATTCATAGTTAAAATTGAAACTCAAGCTTAAATTAACAATTCAGATATTTGAAATCAATTAAATATTTCAATTTCAAACGTTGAAAATTCTGAGTCGTCTCATCCTTCCCCCCTTAAAAGAATTTCGTCCCGAAACTACAAGTTAAGAAGAACGATCCTCAACCCATTTGCTATCTCTCCAAAACTAAACAGTTTTATCAACTTACCAAACAAATCCTTTTTATTAACAACCCATTATCGCTTCAACTAAATTTCCAAAATTAATCATAGATTCCGAACAACACTGTTTTCTCAACAATTCAAATTTAGATTTAAATTCAAATTTCAAATTTCCAAAATTTTCACAAAATTTTTCTAACTCCCTAAATTTTCGAAAAATTTCGCCAGCGTCTTCTTTGCGCAGCTAGCTCGGTACGACTACAAAAATGGCACCACGACCCCCAGATTTCAAAAAGGAAACGAAAAGCCAAGTGGCTGGACAAGAAAATCGTCAAATTTCATACTGAAATTCAAATACATACCTTTTTGTCGAGCAATTCAATTTTATCTTCAAAATCCCAATTCTAGTTTTTCTTTAATACACTTGTATATCCTGCTAGCCATAATATCCAATCACTACATTCAAACTTATTTTGCACATTCCATTACAAAACTTTCAATATATACTTCTTATACCATTTTTACTTTACTGTTGAAGTTATATATCCATTTTCATTCAATCTTACATGTTTAATTTCATTTGAATTCAATTTACAATTTCAATTCTATTTGGATTCAATTTACCTTTTGAATATTGAAATTTATCAATTATCTTTCATTCACAACTGATTCATCTTACTATTTTGAATTAGCTTCTTTTACTAATTCATTACAAGTTCTAATTCATTTCATCTTAAACCATTTTTTCCATTTCCACCTTTATTATCTTTAGTTCACTTCGGACTAATTTTACAACTTCATTTTATTTCACACAATTCAAATTGGTTTTCAATATTCAATTTCAATTCCAGTTTTATTCTTTTGTTCATTCTTAAAAATCTATTTTCAATTCACTATTTTGGTTTATAACCACTTATATTAAACTGGATTTCCAATTCTATATGAATCCAATTTACCTTTTATTTATAATTATTAAATTCTTTTCAAACCATATCAATTTAGTCATTCATCAATTAGTTTCACTTACTATTTTTTATTTCAATACTTCGCTTTGCTTATAACAAATCAAATTCAATTCCAATTCAATTCTATTTGCTTACAAATCTGAAATGAATTTCAACATTCAATTTCACTTTCATTTAATTGTAATTGTAAATTTATTCATTCATTCACAATTTTATTTCCCACCTTTGTAGATTTTATTCCAATCATTTAGTCTATAAGACTTCTCAAATTCACCTTTATACAAATAAACTTAAATCTTCAATTTCAATTCTTTTATTCAATTTTCATTTTTTAATTCCACTTGAATTAAATTTTCTTTCCAACTTATTCTGTTTCCACATTTACCTTTTTCTAACTTCTCTTTAAGTTAGATTTTTATTTTAACAACTTCAAACTTTACGAGCTATCAACTTAATGATATTCCATAAATATTTTATATAACATTCCAGAGTCTTTTCAACCTTTCAAAAATCATTTTTGAAAGCAATTCAAATTATTCTTTGAATTCAAAAATCGAAACTAGTTTTGCAAACAACTTTTATTTAAAACAATTTGGCAGCAATCCCTCTTTTGGAAACCCGAAAATAAACATCGATGATGTTGCAGTCCTCACCGAAGTTATTTTCCAACGACCGAAAAGAGTTTAGAGCTTTTATCCCTTAAAAACATTTTCCAAACCTTTGAAAATCATTTCCAAACTTAAAAGGAATTTAATCTTTCCCAAATCTCAAAATTTAAACCCTATCAAATTCTTTTAAACATTCCTCTGGAATTTTATTACAAATCACATTTACGATTATAATTCCCATTTGTATATAAATTTTATTTCTCGGCTTTAAGTTATGATTTCAATTTCTTAATCACTTCCTAATCAAACAATCAACCATATACTATAATAATTTATGGAAAATTATTCCTTTTATATACGAAAATAATTTGGGTAAAATTATTTCATTTACCCTATTTTAAATCAATATCGTGGCGCATTGTTCTGTACAAGTGTTTAGAGATTCCTATCGATAGAGTTGTAAGGAAAATACCGACCAGAATCCATATGCCACTCAACAAAACCAATCATCACAATATAAAATAATTTTATATCCACTAACAAATACGCGCTCATATCTATTATTACTCTCAAACTCATTCTAGAGTCTAATGACTCTATGTCTAATGAGTAACTCCTATCAGACCCAAGGTTGTCGCTTAACCAATTGCTCTGGTATCAAAATGTTAACGATTAGATTTTTTTCGACTTTCGAAAGTCGACATTAATACGTCCACTGTATCAAATGCAGCACAATCGAATGCCGGAAAATCGAACTGTTAGGGTTTAAGAAGAAGAAGATAGAAGAAGAACATAAACAATAACAGAATCTCACATTTCGCAGCGGAACAATATATAATAGATAAAGAATAATCTTTAAAACAAAAACACTATATCAGTTTTCACATAACATTATCAGAGTTTACAACAACAAACAGCGGAAAAGAAATATTACATATATAAGTGATACGCCTCGCCATCCAGCTTCAACTCATGATCTCCACAGCAACTTCTTGACTTTGCTCCAGAATAATTGACAACCTGACTCAAGGCTGACCGTGTGGAAGATTATAGGCACCTAGAGTTTAGAAAGGGAACAATAAACTCTAGCTCAGTCATGGGACTAGTGTGAGATCTTAAAAACAGTTATACTTTAACAGAAGAATTTAAAAGAAATCCACAATCTTTTTGGAAAATGAAACTACCATAAGGCCTCTCGGCACACACACAATGAAATCGCAAACTTGGGGGAGATTTCTCCTTATGATAGTCAAACATGCTTAATACGCAAAATCTTCTTTAATATTATTATTAGTGCATAGTGGAGAAAACATTTGCAAGTATAATACTAATCTTAGCCAGCATACGTACCATTATAGTATGCCTACTATAGCAACCATATTAGATGGCAGGTTCTACAACTAAAACCGTACAAGGCGCGTATTGGTAATTGGATTTCCAACAAATGGTCAGGCTAAGGAACTTCCTGGGCCACATGGGTACGCCTCTGGAGGGACGCCCCGAGAACCTAACCAGATCGCTGCCAACACAAGGCCGGGTTACCTCTGTAAAAATAGGTAACTACTGCACGAGTATGTCATCCCCCGGTCGTAAGCAACCTTTATCCAAGGATCCCCAATACCAACAACCACAAAGTAATAAATTTGCAGCAACCACATAGGTTAGGTATCTGGGCTTCATACCACCATACTACCTCTATCCAGAAGGAAATGACATAACCTAAGGGACGCTATCCCCTATAACCTTGCCGCATCCTTCCTGTTTCGACCATTCCGAGGTGTGAGGTCCAACGAAGTCTCGTCCACAAAGCTACGCTTTTCAAAAAAGCCATACTTCGATCAACAAATGATCAGCAGCACTTCGTATGCCACATTACCAAATTGGGAATGTATCACTAGTAACCATCAACTACATAACCTCTGAGTCGTACGTCTCAGAGAAGGGTGTTTAGCTAAGAGAATAAATTCTCCGCCACCAATAGAAATGTATTTGATAGAAACCAGCTTTACATCTCAAAGTGTAATGTCAGACACACATCCATACAAGTTTGTCCCGGGATCGAACGTAACCGATGGCACTTCCAAAGAAGCCCTTGCAAATCGGGATATTCACTAATCACGTCTGGAATCCCCATCACAAAGGGTGATAAAATCTCTATACCGGAGCAATCCGGTGCAGAGACATTCACAGGTAATCCTTTCGCTTTCGAAAATACCCGATCTTCAACACCATCTTCAAATTCAATCCCATTTCGTCATATCGTTATTCGGAATGGGTTTTATGACACAAGGTCCTCTCCCGGCTAATCCGAACAACGAGCGCTTATTTTAAAAAATAAGTGTTACATTCAGATTCAAACAAATCACAACAAATTCCACTTTGATCTTTTAAATAAAAGATCCATCATAATCATAGAGGTTCGATGTGGGTTTTGAATATCCAGTTGGAATTCGACTCCCGGTCGCATCGAAATTCAAATGCCATTTAAAAATGCCAATACTGATAGTCGGTTATTTAACTATCAATCATCATTCACAACAATCACTGGATTTTAAATAATTTTCTCCCAATTATTTTTCTTTCAAAATATCTTTGCAAGATAAAATTTCACATTTCATCCATTTGAAAACAATTTCAAGTCACATTTTCAAAATATCTTCACAAGATATAATTTTAACACTTCATAACTTTGAAAACAAATTTCAAATCACTATTCACATTTCAATCCTTTAGAAACCAATTTTCAAATTATTTTCCTTACATGGAATATATTTCCAAATATTTATTCATTTCCACTGAAAATTTATCGAGATAAAATAATTCAAATCACCTATCCGAAATATTCCTGGAACATTTTAAAATAAAACCATCCTAAATACTTACTTAAATATTGGTTATGAAAACATCATACTAATTATCACATAAAAGACTTCAAGTCCAAACTAACTTTAAAATAAAATTAGTAGATAGAGTATAAATATTAAAATAACTATTTTCTAAATCAAATATCAATTTAAAACTTTAAAAAAATCCCTTATATGATTAATTAAATAAATTTTTACTTTAAAACAATTTCCAAAACTAATTTCTCCAATGATATTATTTTAAAACCAAATCTAGAACTTTTAATATTTCAAAAGCTATTTTAAAAATATACTCGGCTTTCCAGGGAAGAATTCTCTTTCCATTACAAAATATCTTCTCGATTTATTTTAATTTACATTCCAAATTTGTAAATTTCTTTCCATACTTTTTTTAAAATAAACAGATATTTATTTTTAAAAAATCATTCCCTTTCCTTTATAAAATTTCCTTTGTGAATTTTAAACTTTCAAATATCCACTGATATATGATTTTCAAATCGTTTTCCAAATATTCACCTTCAACACCCAAATCAATTTTTTTAATTGATTTCATATTTATTTCAATCACCAAATCAAATTCCAAATTGATTTCTAAATTTGTTTCAATCAACAAATCAATTTTCATATTGATTTCCCAAGGGTTTTATTTTTAAAATACCAAATTAATCTTCAAAATAAATTTTTAAATTTATTTCAACACCAAATCGATTTTCATTCAAAAAATAAATCAATTTTCATATTGATTTCCCAAGTATTTATTCTTTTAACACCAAATCAATTTTCGAATTTATTTTTAAAATAAATTCCTTTATCTTTTCCAAATTATTTAAAAACCATATTTTTAAAATAAATTCTTACCCTTTGAATATTATTACTTGAAATCCTTTTATTAAACTTTTTCTCATATTTTGGAATTTTATTCAATAGGATTTCACTACAGATTTTCTACCTAAATTTAAAAAAATCCCAATTTTATTTATTTATGGTATCATACGATACCAAAAATATATTCGGCTAAATTTTAGCCTTCAAGGGTTTCGAATCACAAATAGTCACATACAGATTACAAATAATCAACACAAAATTTTGAAAACAAATCAAAATGTTTTGAGGAATCCTGTTGGATCCCTCCAACCTGTTTCCCTACATCCACAGACGTTAGCACAATAATTAAATACCCATTCCACTTCGAGGTGGAATATCACGGTATATGGGAGTTATAAAATATCATCCGCTATTATGCGGCGCATAGGGTCTCATCCGCTGTATAATGCGGGAAATCAACAACTCCAAATATATATATAACACCAATTCCACTTCGAGGTGTTAATATCGCGGTATATGGGTTTAATGTAATATCATCCACTATTATGCGACGCATGGGGTCTAAACTAATATAACTGATAATAAATTAATTATCCAAGCACACAATCAATCAATTTTAAATTTAACTATCAAAATTAAATCAGCGGTTGAGTGGGAAGATCTCACCTTAGCTTCTTATTTGCAGTCCATCCAAATTAGCTTGCTTTCCTCACAACTTTGACTTTGTATGATATTTATACAGTTGATTAATATTTTGAATTACTCAAACAATTAGTCACTAGATATTTATTTTAAATAGAAAAAAATTTGTAATAATTTGGATTTACACCATAAAAATTATTTTTTTAAACAAATTTTCTTTCAATAAAATATTTTAGATGACTAAATAAGTAAATAAGTTAATTACATAAATTAATCACCTTAAGCACACATTTTCTTTCTTTTCAATATCTTCCAAAATCTTATTTCTATATATACTATTTTTTCCACATATATATATGCATGTTTTACCAAACCTGAAAGTATAAATATATTTTTATTAAAACAGAATTACTATACGTTTTTCAGTAGAAATATAAAATTTCTCTGTACTGCAAATTTGATATATATAAAATTTCCCATCTGTACATATAAAATTTAACAGAGTAAAATAAAATAAAATAAGAACTTACTGCATACCATCATCGAATCGATCTCGGGTAGAGGAGAATTCATTCGAAATCGATCGCCACAAATCTCGAGCTCCATGCAACGACATTCCATCGCCCTAGGCCACGGTGACTATGATGCGAGCTCGATTTCCCCTCTCGACGCCGCCTCGACCCTGCAAGAAACCCTTCTGCTATGCGCAATGCAATCAATCGTGCATGCCCTAAACATCGCGCGCCATAGCCGACGTCCTTCCATCGATCGAAACACCCATCCCCTTTTCGCTCGCCTCGAATGCTGCTGTGCCCACGCGCGCACTCGTGCTTCATGAATTCATCGAATTGAAACAAAAAAAGAACAAAATTCTCGTTTTCAAAATCGAGCTTTCCAATTTCTAAAAGGATTCGTGACATTTGGTTGCCATTAGCTAACGAATTTGCAAAAAACGAAGCCTGCTTTCCCCCTCTTTTTATTAAATCGCGCCCAATTTTTTCTTTTAATTTTTTTGAACGAGATTGTATCGTTAATCTTATCTTCACTCATTAATTTCTGTCGCGTTATCCTTTTTTATTATTTTTTCGTTTGAAAGAAAAAAAGTGAACGCGTATGACAAAAATCCTTTGCATGCACGACAAACGTCATGACCAAGAATACAGGTGGCCAAAGTAAATAAAATTTTGACTAATATAACTATATGTAATATATTTAAATTTTAAATTTAAACCGTCTCAAAAATCGAGACTCAAAATCTCAACTTCCTATCAAGACGTGCCGCCGGGCATTTATAATGTCATACGCTCATTCCGAATGCAATGGAAAAGGTTCCAAGTCCAAATACGATCGTATGGAGAAGATAGCCTTTTGAACCAGTTATTAAATTAAATTTCGATTTAATTTTCAGCGCCTTTATCAATCATACGATTACACGATAACTCCAAATGCTATGGAAATTGAAATCCGATAATAAATAATATTACGGACCCAATAGAACTGGTTTCATTGAATTCCGAGATTGTGCTTCGGAAGGCTATTTTTAAATATCGATTTAAACGATATAATTTCAATACTGAACAAAACGTTTTCAAACCCAATTCTGAAGCTTCTATTATCTTTCGTATCATCTATATGAACCTCTTAAGCCATCAAATTATTTTTAACAGGCTCAAAATTGAAGGTTTACAATTTTACCCAAATTTCTATAATTAAATTGCTAAATTCATAGTTAAAATTGAAACTCAAGCTTAAATTAAAAATTCGGATATTTGAAATCAATTAAATATTTCAATTTGAAACGTTGAAAATTCTAGGTCGTCACAATACGGGACACTCCTTCTCTTGATGACGAGAAGGGTTCTCGTTTGGAGGATAATAGGGAGGATGAGGAAGGGTCGGAGGGAGATTCCAGGGCGGTAGAGTCGGAGGCCTTTGCATCTCAAAATGTTTAGTTTATTGGCAGCGAAGATTTAGGAACTAATCCCTTGAAGAACGCCGAGGCTGTGCGGGAGTGGTCTAAGCAATTAAATCAATTCGATCCAGTACCGATGCTAACTTTTTTCAGTGACTCTCCTCGAGAGAACGTGGCTACGGATGATTTGAGTGGAATGCCAGTTATCCAGTGCAAAGCAGAGAGGGGATCAGTGAGACGTTCGGGCTTTCTTCGGGTACTTTCGATTTCTGTATGGATTTTGGGGTACTTCTTGAGAATTCTTTGTTTTTAGACGAGTCCTAGTCTCCACTTGCTCCTCAATCTAGGACAGTGTGTCCTTCTTCAGAGTGAAGTCTCGTCCCAGTGTGTTCCCCACTTGAGGGAGACCCCGTTCCGGCCACTTGATCCAGTCTCCCCTAAGGATTTGTGGTAGCTTGCAGTGTCCAAGTGTCTTCCATGATTTTTGTTTATGCATTCGCCGATTCTTTGATCTAAGTTGTTATTCGCTTTATAGGAAAAAGAAGAAATCCAAAGAGGAATGAGATGTCTAGACAACTTGAGCAGTTCAAACGGATGAAAGGGGCCTCCATTCCTTCAAGGACTTCCTCCCAAAAGGAAAAACTATGCAAGAGAATATCGAGGAGACTTTGTTGGGCTTGGGCAGAGGAGAGAGCCATGAGATGTCTCGAAATCATGCGAAGTCGCTGGACAATGATGCGACCACTCCCGGTTCTCAAACCTCTTCCCGTCGCCATTTTCAAGATCCATCAGGTTCTAAAGTGCATGGTGTGCCTGGTGAATTAGGGAAAGAAAATGTTGATCCCTATTTCTCAAATCCTTAGCCACCGACAAGGAATCTTTTCGAGAGTCACCTTGATATTAATCCTAGTTATGTGGGTCACCATTCAGCATATAATAATACTAAGTTCCTCCTACCTCAAAACCCTCTGGTACAAATTTTAGATGAGGCAAAAACCCTTAATTTTGCCAATCTTACAACGAAGATGGTCCAGATCGTTGATGAGACTAGGACTATTGTCGATTACCAATCCCATTTAGCCAAGGCCAATGAGGAGGTTGGGAGCGTTAACATACAGTTACGCCTGGAGGTGGAGGACCTCCGTAGGGAAATTAGGGAGAAGGACGTAAAGTTGGAGGCAGTTGAGGCATCCCACTCGGTCGAGATAAAGAAAGCCAAGGAGGAATCGATGAGGGAGGGTACCGAATTATGTAAGGTATAGATAGATTAGGCAGTGAATTCAATGGATGAGGCTAGGCAGAAAGATCTATAGTGGATCTGCTCTCTCAAAACTAAGATGAAGAAATCCCACGAAGTCTTAGCTGAGCTAAAGAAGTTTCAGGGTGAGTGGCAGAAGAAAAAGGATGCATACAGGGCTGAGATCATATGGTAAAGGCAGAGCAGGTCCATCTGAGGTAGAATAAGGAGCAGTATATGAATAAAGTGGTGGATCTCCAAGCCGAAGTCGACAAGTCCAGCGACTTTTTTGAGACAGTTAATTGGATGATGAAGGAAACCTACTACATGTCTTGGAAGCAGGGGAACCTTCAGTGGATGGACGACTATCCCCAAGTGATGGCAGGGACCCATGCTCGGCTTATTGAGGAGAATAAGGCTGAAGTTTTGCAGGAGGAAGGAGCCATGTATGATGTTAGGTTAGTGAACCGTCAGTTCATGGTGGAAGAGACCAAGGCCATCACTAAGGGATACGAGCTGCTGGTGGAGGATGAGGATGATGAAGAGGGTTTGGATTTCGACGGGCTTGGTGACCCGCACAATATCACCATAGGTATCTCGTCTTTTCACTTTAGCTTTGTTATTTCTTATCTCAGACTGTAAAACTTATAATCTTTCTTACTTGCATCATGTAAGGACGACTTCAGGACAAGTAGTGCCACCAAAGGGTGCTGATGGGGCGTCATAAAGAGAGGTTGAGTCCTACTAGCGATCCGAGCTTCCGAAGAACATGGTCGGAGGGAGCAGGCTGAGTGACAAGAATGTCCCTCCCGCTTAGTCAAGGAAATTACTCCTTCTCTTTTTTGTATGCATTTTTGGAGGATGTATAGTCGTTTTGCATATGTGTGTATATAAATGAAATTTTTTGTACATACGGATTTTAATGTTGTAATGTTCAACTTTTATCCTTTGTATTTTTATCTGGAATGACTTTTGTGACACGTGATCATTATAGCCTGCCTTGTCTACTTATGAACTTCTTATGACTTAGTTAATCATGATTGTGTTCTGAGACGTGGGAAACCACAAATGCGTTGTTATGTTCATGGCAGATCGCGAATTATAATTACTCGGACTATTGTCCACATCATGAGTATTATTCGATTTATCATTGCCGGCATGCATAGTGCCGATTGTCAACTGCAAACTACCCCTAGTTGTAGCCATGCCCTAATCATGGGGTTTATAATCGATGTGTAGTTGTCGACGAGCCGAACACCAATGATGAACTGCCTAGGCTATAAATCATGCCTAATCTGTGGCTTACAGTCAGTTCATCATTGCCGGCTTGAGGGTGTCAATCGTCAGTAGTGTACTGCCTACACTTGTTTCATGCCTCTTGTCGTGGCTATCTTATTTTCACCATTACCGACGAGCGCTTGCGATTGCTTGCAATAGGAATAGTCATCAGATAGACAACTAAGTAAAAGAAAGTTTAAATAGGACAAATAACGCAAGACACAAAATTTTTATAGTGCTTCAGTCGAAATATGCCTACGTCAACTATCTTTGTTTAATTGTTTCAATTAATACATGCTTTCTTATAGTTCAAGAGAAATAATGGCGAAGGTGTTGGAGATTCCATGCTTTCGCAAACACCTTCCCGTCTACTATTGACAAGATGTAAGCTCCATTATGAAGATCCTTATGAACAACAAATGGCCTTTTCCAAATTGGCTCAAGTGCTCCTGGCCATGGGAAGACCCGCTTGAGTACCAAGTCTCTTTCTTGCAGCGCTCGAGGCTTCACGTTGGAGTTATATTGTCTTGCCAACTTCTGTCTATGAGCGGCGGCTTTGAGGGCGGCGTCCATTCTCTTCTCCTCTATTAGGTCGAGTGACATGCTCAAGAGCTCCTAGTTTTCTTTCGAATTATAGTGCATCCTTCGGTGCAATGGGATGACTATTTTGACTAGGAGCATGGCTTTGGCCCCGTATGCTAATGTGAATGGCATGTGCCTTGTCAAGGTTTTGTAGGAAGTTTTGTAGGTCCATAGCGCAGTGGGCAGTTCCTCGACCCATGCCCCCTTGCACTTCTCTAGCATCTTTTTTATCAGCATTTCCAAAATCTTGTTTATCGTTTTGACCTGCCCATTCGCCTAGGGACAAGCTACAACCGAGAAGCTTTGAGCAATCTAATGTTCTTGGCACCAAGTGGAGAACTCTTCACTATCGCATTGTGTCCGTTGTCCGATATGATCTTCTGTGGTTCCCCATACCTGCACAGGATGTTTGGTACTAGGGAATTTATCACCTTGGTAGATGAAATTTTGTTCAAAGGCTCCACTTCCACCTATTTAGTGAAATAATACACTGCCATTATGGCGTATCTTGCCGCTCTTCGACCTATGGGGAGTTCCTTGTAAGATCAATCCCCTAAATTGCAAAAGGCCAGGGGCTGACCAACTGGATCAAACCGGTAGGTGGTAGTCTTGGGATTTTTGCAAATCTTTGGTATTTTTCACATTTCTTAGCGAACTCTGCTGCGTCTTTGTTTAGCATGGGCCAAAAATATCCATAGCAGAGAATCTTTCTGGCTAGGGTTTCCCTCCTAAAGTGTGATCACCACAACTGCCCTGATGGATATTATTAAGGATATCTTTTGCTTCGTTCCCAGTGACACACATTAGTAGTTTGTTGGAAAAACCACAATGGTACAGTATACCATCTTAAATGTTGTAGCATGATGCTCTCCTTAGGATTCTCCTAACCTCGTTCTGTTCTGATGGTGTGGTTACATCTTAAAAGTATTTGATGATGGAGGTCATCCTTGTCTTCTCTCTATTTGCGGCGGATGTGATTTGAAGACACTCGAAACTTGGTGTGAGTTGACTCATGATGGAGGTTGCCCCCAGCATTGGCTCGGTGCTTACGCACACCTCTTTGGCGAGGGTGTCCGCCTCTTGCTTTTCTCCTTACAGGATGTGTTCTATTACATAGTAGTCCAGCTCATTGAGGAGGTGGTTTTATCTCTTTCAAGGTAAGAAGCAAGCTTTTGTCCGCGAATCTGGAACTCTCCAAGGATCTGGTTCACAATCAGTTGTGATTCATTACGAATACATATCGATTTAACCCCTATTTCGTTAATGATCTCTAGGCCAGCTATTACTGCTTCGTGTTCAACTTCATTGTTTCTTGTAGGGAACCCTATCCTTAGTGCATAGGTTAACCTTCTTTCTCGGGATGTGACCATTATGACTCCTGCCCCCACGCCGAGCTCGTTCGACGCTCCATCAACAAACATATTCCATTTGATAGTTTCCTCAATTTTTACTGCTGCCCCCTCGTCTCATATTGTAAACTCGGCTATGAAATCAACCAGGGCTTGTCCTTTAATTACGGTGCACGAATGGTAAGTGATGTCATACTGGCTTAGCTCAATGCACCATTTTAGTAGGTGCCCTGACGTAAAGGACTTGTCTTAGGGGTTTATCGATTAGAACCTTAATTTAGTGTGATTGAAAGTAAGGTCATAATTTCCTAGATGCTACGAGTAGACGGTAACCAAATTTTTTGATCTAAGGGTATCTAGCTTCTATGCCCGTGAATCTTTTGCTAATGAAGTATACCGGTCTTTGGATATGATCATCTTCACGCACTAGTATGGCACTTAAGGCATGGGAGGATAAAGCTAGGTATAGGTAAAGGCTTTCTTCATCCATCGTAGTGGAGAATACTAGCGGCTTTTGTAGATGTTCGAGTAAACTCTAGAAGGCTGAGTAGCACTCGTCGGTCCATTCAAACTTCCCTTTGTCTTCTTTGAGGGCTTCGAAGAACAGGACACACTTGTTCGTTGCTTTAGATATAAATCTGCTCCGATTAGCTACCTTCCCATTTAGGCACTGCATCTCTCTTCGTGTTGCTTCGATTATGATGTCTTTCAAGGCTTGTACTCTTTTAGGATTCGCTTTTATCCCTCTAGCATGTATGATGAAACCTACGGATTTACCCAAAGACACCATAAAAGAGCACTTCATAGGTTTGGCTTCATTTGGTATTTGTGTAACACTTAGAACATTTCGTCTAGGTGGCTCAGATGATCCTCTACTCTTCTTGATTTAACAAGCATGTCGTCAACATAGACTTCCATGGAGTGACCAATTTGTTGCCCGAACATCTTATTAACCAGATGTTGATAGGTAACGCCGGTGTTCTTAAGCCCGAAGGGCGTGACCTTGTAACAATACTGGCCTAGATCCATGATGAAGCCAGTGTGTTCTTGATCCGGCACATGCATGGGAATCTGGTTGTATCCTAAATATGCGTCCATAAACGACAAAAACTCATGCCCTGTGGTTCTGTCCACCAGTCGATCGATTCGGGGTAAGGGGAAACAGTCTTTAGGGCAAGCATCATTGAGGTTGGAGAAGTCAATGTAGGTTTGCCACTTTCCGCTAGTATTCTTCACCATGACCAGGTTGGAGATCCATTCCGGGTAAATGGCTTCGCGGATAAAACCATTGGCAAGTAGGTTCTTCACTTCCTCATTAAGAGCGGTTGATCATTCTATCCACATGCTTCTTCTTTTTTGTTTGATTAGGATCTTGGTTGGGTAAATATTGAGGGAATGACAAGCTATCTCTAGGGATATCCCTATCATATCCTCATGGGTATATGTGAATACGTCCAATTTTTTTCATAGGAATCCTATCAGCAGAAGTTTGAGATTCTGGTTTAATTGAGAACCTATCTAAAATTCTTGTTTTGTTGTTCTCTTCTACATCACATGTTCCATAGCCTCCACAGGCTCGGCGTTGATCTCCTCCTCTCTATTTCTGGGTCCAATTCGTTGAATGGGTCGCTAGTACACTCAAGAGGAGGGGCCTTCATTGATTGTTTTCTTCCGCTTTTTTGGTGTAGAGGATGACCCCGACACCTTTCCCCTTTTCCTTCTTCTCGTTTTGGCAAAGTTCAGTCACATAGCGATTGCAAGCTGCGTCTTGGCCTCCTTCCACTTCTCTTATTCCGTTATTGGTTGGGAATTTCATCTTCAAGCACCATTATGCCAATACTATCTACAAGTCTGACAATGCGGGCCTTCTCAAGAAGGCATGGTAGGCAGAGTGCCCGTCCACCAGCAAGTATGTTTGCTTCCATACAACTGATCGGGGGTGACTTCCAAGCTCAACAAACAAGTCCAACTGCCTGAGTGGCATTGTGGCCTCCTCGGTGAACCCATGTAAAGACTTAAGGCACGTAGATACATCTTTTATTGAAATTTCATTTTATTGAATGCATGTTTAAATATAATATTCACCGAGCTTCCTGTACCGACCAAAATGTGAAACACCTCTATCGGGCAAATCCAGGCAGAGATAACTAGGGGGTCAGTGTGCGGATACTGTTTTCCAGCCAAATCTTCGTCATTGAAGGTTATGTCAACCCTTTCCCTCCATTTCGCGATGCGACCTTCAGTTATGGAATGAACATATCCTTTCTTATCCTTTAAGGATTTTCCATACCTCTCTATTTTTTCCCAACTTCCGTCAGCTACATGCGGGCCTCAAGATATGGTGTGGACAATTATCTTTTCTTGATTGGAGCGGCTCATACTGATTACTTCCTTATTATTCACTTGCAAGGTTGCCCAGATCATTCGTGGGCTAGAGTGGGAGAGTTATGTCCTTTCTGCACGTATTGCTCCAGTTTCTTTTTTCAGATACATTCCTCAATGAGATCCAGCAAATGTGTGCATTCTTCATTGTTATGCCCATGATACTCGTGGAAGTGACAATATATCCCTATTATAATTACGTCTTCTAACTCTTTTTTGTACAGAGGAAGTTTTTATTTTAGCTCATGTCGAGAAGCCATGTATATGTTCTTTATAGTGTTGTTCAAGGGCGTGTATGAATTGAATCTTGGTCCAGGTCGGTATCGTCGCTTATTGCCCTTTTCATTTCCAGAGTTGCCTTGGTGGCCACTTTTTACTTTGCTGTTTTGCTTATTTCCCTCCCCTCGAGGTGGGGCACCCATGTTTCTTTGGATGCTAAGAACAGAAGGAGATGTATCTCTAGGCTAAGAAGAACATCCAGAAGCCTTAGCAGCATAAAGCTTGCCAGACTTGGCACTAGCAGGAATAGTAGGCCAGGTGGAAACATGATGACCTTCCTTCTTGCAATAGCGGCAAAAGAGAGGCTTAGGACAAGCTTGAATCATATGATCAGGAGAACCACAATTGAAACACTTCCATGGAAGGTGTTCCAGTAGACTGAGTCTAAGAGTTAGAACCACCAGTCTTCTTCTTCTTGGAAGGAAAAGACTTGGACTTCTGAAATGGAAACTGCTTCTTGTTGGGGTTCCTGCGAACCTCAACAACATCACCACTATCGATCTCCTTCTCGACAGTTTCAAGATGAAGCACCGAGTCAACTAGCTCCTCGAAAGAAGTCTTTGTGGGTTGCTCGCTATATCAGTAGGCCGCTGAATCCTCTAATCTCATGTATTTCCCAGCTTCATGAAAGAAATCCTGAAGAGTTAGAGGCTTTTCCTTCATTAGTCTTCTTGCGAGTTTTGAATCTGGGTGGATGCCTCCGCACAACGCCATCGGTGTAAGCCTCTTATCAAGGTCTTGCACTGCTTTTGCGGTAGCATTAAAATGGGTAAGTTATTATTGCAGCAGTTCTCCTGCTTTTTGTTTTACGTCCGACAGAGAATAGGCATCCTTGGGCTGTTCCATATGGATTCTGAATTGATTTATGAATCTTTCCTTCAACATTTCCCAAGAGCTAATAGACCTATGAGGCAGGCGACAAAACCAAGTGGTTGCTAAGTCTGACAGGAATAGCGGGAAACATTCACACAACACACTCTCCGTTGCTCCATTCATGAGCATTTATTGGGTATAGCGTTGTAAGTGGGTGATTGCAGTCGGATGCGATTTTGTAGGGATCCATGGTGAGCATCTTCCATTACCGAGGGGTGGTTGTTGCTTCTATGTCCTTGGTGAATGGGCTAGACAACCTTGCTCCTACCCTTCTTTCGAGTTGTTTGCACTTAAGATATTCCTTGAAAAGGCGTGTCAAACTTTCCTCGGATTCTGGGGCAGCCCTGGGAGAAGTGGGGGCTTCCCTTTGATGCTGATGGCGTATGGAACCTTGGTTGAGGTTGGATTGGAGACGGCTAGCTCGAAGCATGACAGGGTCATCATAGCCGATTCTTATGTGGTGCCCCTTGACTGGGCCCAGCTCCAGGACCGGCTTCGGGCTAATTCCTGACTCAATTTTGAGTTCTTATGTCTTCTTGATTGAATTCTTCATTTGTAGGGATCTGTTCTGTCTATAAGACTCTCCAGATTGAGATTCACCTCGAGATTATATGTTATGAGCGGATTCCTCCGTGCCTCCCAAGCCTATCATGATTGGTCCACTAAAGCTTTTTGCTGGGCAATGAAGAGGTCGGTCATCTCATTCACAAACCTGTCTAAGTCTTCTCGGGTGACAACTGAACCTGGAATTTGAGAGTGGGTTGCTGGGTTTTCTTGATCCTCTTGGATGGGACTGAGCGTATTAGAAATGGCCGCATTCTTACCTTTATCGGAGTTCTGCCTAGAGGGAGCCATGTTCTAATGATGTGTTAAGGCTTGGAAGGATAGTGGAAGAAGAGTTCGCCTCTCTATGCCACCCTTGGTGAAAGCACAAAAATGTTTGCATAAAAATTGGGCAAACACCTCCAAGTTCGAATTTGGCTAAGTTAACTTTAAGTTGTTTGATATGCAGTTTTTAATGTTCCAATGCGTTAACAGATAATTTTTGCAGTCACGGAACAATTCACAAACTCAGAGTTAGAAAGCAATTAAAGGAAGTAAATCACACAAAATTTTATAGTGGTTCGGACAGAACGTGCCTACATCCACTGTTCATCTTATTATGCTTCTTTGATATGATTACAAATACAAGTTTGATTAGAAAAGAGAAAAACTTGGAGTGGTTGGGATGGTTAAGTCTCGGTAGAGTTTTCCCCCTTTTCTCCAAAATTTGGTCCCCATTGTTGCTAAGAAGCTCTGGTATTTATAGATTGGAGTTGTGGAGTATGGAGGCTGAGATTATAACTCGCTCAGTCAAGTTTGGCATTTGGACAGAAGGATCTGGTCCGGCATCTCACCCATAATTTGCTCGGTTGTTGCTTCATTGAGCGTCTTGCCGGGAGACATACATTTGCTGGTCCAAATGCTTGGTTCGATAATACTGGGCGTCGGTTTGACACTATAATACCGTGTCGAACCGAATGTCTGGTCCGACATTTTAATGAATGTTAGACCAGATATCTGGTTTGGCATTTCATGGGATGCCGGACCAGATATATGGTTTGCCATTTCAGTGGATGCCGGACCAGGTATCTGGTTCGGAATTTCAGTGCATGTCGGACCAGATATTTGGTCCGGTGTTCATGCCATCTGCACTTGAATTCCATCTGCTTTCCTTTTCATTGCTTCAACTTCCTTTCTACCCTTGCGTGCTAAAAAGCCGAGCCAGCACCTTTAAATTTTGATTTCTTTTTACAAAGATTTTAAATGTTTCAAAAGCACCACTTTTGTTTTTCAAAAATAGTCCACGTATATCTAGAGAAATCTTCTATAATTACAAATACATAATTGTTATAATTTATTGATTGAACACGAGTGGGACTGAATAGACTCAAATGAAGCAGTTCGAGAGGTAGTAACGTAGAAATGATTTTCTTAGATTTGAAAGATGTTTTAGTTAATTTTACAAATTGGCATGCATCGTAAATATTATATACTTTATAACTCATCATTGGTAAGCCTTTTACTAAATTATTTTTATGTAATTTGCTAATATCTTAAAGTTTATGTGACAAAATCTATTGTGCCAGAGCCAAGAATCATTATCTTTAGCTATTAAATGCATGTCAATATTGCGATTAATTTTGATATTTAAAATATAAATATATCATTCTATAAATCCTTCGAAAATTATATTTTTTTGATTAAAAATATTACATTTATCTTTTTTATAAGAAATATTTAAACCTTTATCACATAATTGACTAATATTTAATAAACTATGTTTCAAATTTTTAACTAATAGTACATTAGTAATAAGAGGTGAGTTAGATATACCATTGTTGCTCACGTCAACTTTTTCAATGGCATATCCTTTGGAGTTATCTCCAAATGTAATGGATCCTCCTTTTGAGCAGATAATATTTGCTAACATTTTTTATCATCTATCATATGCTTGGAGCAACCACTATCCATATCCATGTAACATCCCCTATCTTGAGACCCAAAGCTACGTGCTACAGATGCTGTAGTCATATATAGTATTTAACATTCAGTGACGAAATACGATAGTGTTAATGGTATCTATAATATCAGAAGCGCATGAATGTGAAATAAAATCACAGATTTCAAAAACAACTTTTTCGATTACATTTCAAATCAACATTTGATATTCAGTTACATGATCCCACCATGATTCCCTGGTTTCGATCAAATATAATTATTACAAATTACACCAAGATCAACATATAAATATGCCCCCTCGGATGATCAAATTACTAAATAGATAGACATATCAGTCATAAATAAATACATCACAATGGATATAACTCTAAATAACTCCTACATAGATAGCTTTGCCTCTGCACATCTTGGAAGTTTATTCGCCCAACCTACTAAACCTAAAAAGACCTTAACTCTCAATCTACTCAAATTAATTTTTGACCACCCGAGAGTTTAAAGGGAAAAACATAAACTTCCAGTTAGGCATAAAGCCTGGTGCAAATAATACTATTATTAATACTAAGTGAGACCACACCGCTTAGCGGAATGGGTTTCCCCTCACTAATATCCTTTTAAAAGCATATCTTTTACAAATCAAAATCCTGCAATCAAACCGATTGTAGTAACAAAATCAATAACATATATGCATATAAATCAGGTAATCAATGGACTATCTGTCAATGCATAGTTTTATATGGCTAGCTATTAACCATTGGTGACTTAGGCCTACCATACATAATCAATAATCTAACTTCTATTAGACACAATACTGGGCCGTCTTCCCTTAACTATCTTCTTTTAGGGTCAACTGGTCCTAATGGTTTTATGGGCTCACCAATAACTATTTTTACTCTGTATATTTCCTTCTATGTGTAACATTATTCTAGTCCCATCTGTGAAAATGCCCTACACATTCGAATTTTGGACTTATTTTACCTAGGGGCTAATAGCTAATTCATAGGCCGGGACCCTACATAAGTCCCATTTAGTCTTCTAATATCTGAGTCATTTACTTATGGTTAACTACCCTATTAAATTTTAGTTTCTTTATAAAAAGTCTATAAGGATAATTTACCCTTGAAATCATATCTTTATAAAACAAGAAAATCATACTCTTTTCTTTACTCAAAATACTTATGCCATGATATATGCTTTACACAAAACAATGTCGATGAAATCTAATCAATGGAATTATATATCCCTTCAAAATAAGTTAAAACCCTTTTTAACTTAGAAATTTTACGTCATGAAGGCAAAGCAATACCATTGAAACCCTTATTTAAAACCTTAAACAATACCTTTCGAAATCATTGAAAACAACCCTTTCGAAAGCATTACTTAAAACAATAGATATCCTCTTCTAGAACCATTTATACTTATTTTCTGAAAACACTAGAACCTTCCTTTCGAAATACTTAAAACATATCTTTCAAAACATTCACAATATGCCTTTCAAAAGCATTGGACTCAAGTAAAGGATTGTGGAAACATTGCTGCGAAACCATTTAAAAATATTCCTTTCAAAACCAATGGGTTTAACATTTAACATACCCATTGGGTCAAAGAAAACAGAAGCAAAAGTATCCTTTTCAAAAGCTTTAATCCAAGTAAAGGAATTAGGGATGAGGATAACTTTGAAACCCAACCTTCCGAAATCATTGCCTTCGAAACCATTAAAAACAGCTACATTACTCTTTCGAAAGTAATGCAAAAGCGACTTCAAAGTTAAAAGGCCAAAGCACCACTTTCGAATACATTATGATTTGAAAGGTATAAATGTGGCAGCTAGGTATCAAATTAGTTCAAATGCGGCTATCCTTTCAAAAGTTTCTTTTAAAACAAAAGCAAGCGGCAACTCTTTTGAAAGCTTCGTTCTAAAATAAAGGGCAAGTGGAAACCTATTCGAAAGCTTCATTTAGACAAAGATAAGTTGGTTGATTCGAAAGCTAATTAGAGTGGCTTCAAACCCTTCGAATGCATGTCTTCGACACAGTATCTGTCACCTTTCTCCAACGCATTACACACCAATTTCTTAGTACCGTGTGCATTGGTTTCTAACAGGTTTGAAAGGCCTTATGGGCATGGTGACGAAAGCAAGCAAAGGAAGTGGCAAAGTTGTAATTCAAAAAAAACTAAATTTCTGCCTTTTAAAGTAATTTATTTTACCTAACTTGTCCAATTTGTCAAAATATGATTGGTTGCCATTTCTTTATCAAAATCCTTTTTTGAAAAGGCTACCGACTTCAAAATTTACAATTTAAAACATTTTAATCAAATAATCCCATCTCCTTGATATAACATATAAAACATTTAAGCCCCTTAACTTAAATATTTTTATAACCATAGTAAAATACTTAAGAAAGTTCCCTAAAAATCACAACAATTCACTTTTTATATGTTTTCTAACATGAACAAATTTCAGACCCAAAATTATTATATAATTGCCTTAAATAATTTGAACCAAATTTTAACTGTATTATCTTATAGAAAATCCTTAATAAATCCATAATTACTTAGAAAATTTTGAATATAAACATATCATAAACCCATATAAAATGATATAAATCATCAACAAGTGTGTGTGTGTGTGTATATATATTTAAACAACCATAACATGCAATATTACTTGCAAAATAATTTGGCATAATCATGAAACCAAAATTATTACCAAAAATGGGATGTAAATCGAATTATTCATCTCGGCTTGGTGTTAAGATGGTTGACTTTTCCCTTTGATTAATTTCTTCAAGCTTTCTACTTGATTCCTTGCTTATCCTCTTTTTGATTCCTCTTAACGGCGGGCGGCCGAGCACTTAGGGTTTTAGTTTTGTTTGTGAATGTTAGAATGAATAAGGAATGGAGAATGGAAGGCTTTAGGGTATTAGAATGAAGGACGGTCTCATTTTACCCTTATCATATTTCTCCTACTTACTTATTTTCAATTCTCTTTTGCTTACGCATTCATTAAGGCATGGTCCCTTATCAATTAACAAATCTCAATTCCTTAACCATTAACATTATTTATTTAATTAGTCCAATGAAATATTCTAAATAATGCTACTCAAAATTAGGGTCATTACAGACTCCCCTCCTTAAAGAATTTCGTCCTTGATATTACGATGAGGTACTCATAATAATCAAATATAAAGGTAAAACATACCATGAAACAAGTCGGGATAAGTATCTCTAATCCTGCTCTCAGTTTTCTAAGTACAGTCTCTCTCGTCGTCACTCCACTTGACTTTGACTAATTTGATTGTCTTGTTCCTTAGTCTCTTTGGATCTCTCGCAACAATACCAATCGGTTTTCTAACTATAGTCTTATCCGACTGCACTACTGGATCATCTAACACGGTCAGTGTAATAGTAGTCTCTTGATCTCGAATACACTTCCCTAGATGAGAAATATGAAAAACATTGTGGACTCCTTCCAAATTATTCGATAACTCTAAGCCATACACGAGTTTCCTGACCCTTTCTATAATAGGGAAAGGTCCAACGAACCTCAATGCGAATTTTCCTAATTTTCCAAATTGGTTAATCTTTCATCGATGGCACCTTGATGAAAACATTATCGCCAACTGAGAACTCTAAGTTTTTCCATCTCTTATCAACATAACTCTTTTGCCTAAACTAAAATTTCTTTATGCCAGCCCGGATTAGTTGAATCTTTTCTATGGCTTCTTTAACCAATTCGGGACTAATAATCAATCTATCCCCGGTCTCTAACTAACAAAAGGGAGATTTGCATGACCTTCCATACAAAATTTCAAATTGTGGCATCCCTATACTAGCCTAATAACTATTGTTATATGAAAACTCGACTAAGTGTAGATGGTATTTCCATGATCCTCCGAAATCTAACACATAAGCTCTTAACAAAGTCTTAACAAGTCCTTTAAGACTTTGTTAACTCTTTTTATTTGCTCATCTGTCTATAGATGGTAAGTGGCACTCATCTTGAGTTCGGTACTTAAAGTCTCTTGAAGACTCTTTCAAAACTCACTAGTGAATAAAGAATCTCTATCACTAACTATACTGCTAGGAATTACATGTAGCCTGACTATGTTCTTCATAAACAATTTAGCTAAAACATGTGTCGTCCTGATTGACTTAACTAGAATGAAATGGGGACACTTGGACAACTTGTCCACTATGACCCATATACTTTCATTTCCTTGATACGACCTTGGAAACCCATCTTTAAAAATCATGGATACCGAATCCCTTTTCCAAACTGTTATTAAAAAAGGTCGAAGCAACACACTCAGCTTCTGATGTTCGGCCTTCACTTGTTGATAGTTCACACACTGCCTTACCCACTACCCTACATCTCTCTTCATACCTTCCTAGAAGAAACTCCTTTTCATATCCTCATACATTTTAGTTCCTCCTGGATGACTAATGACCTTCGAATGTTGGCATTCTCTAAGAACTTCCTTCCTAAAGATTCCCATATTTGGAACACATAGTCTTCCTTCTTCGTCAGCTATCAATTTCGGTCAAGACCAAAATCTTTCAAGTCATCGCTCTTTGTTCCATCCTTTAAATTCCTTGTTAACGCTAAAATTTGAACGCTAACACCCCGGTGTATGAGTTGCAGTTGTGAAAGCACCACCCGACGACTCGGGAACAGATTACAAGCAGATAATAGCAGAAAAGCGGTAAACAACAACAATTTTATAGTGGTTCGGCTTAAGGGTATAGCCTACGTCCACTTTAAGTACTTTTATTAATAATCTCGTTACAAGCTGATACAATTCTTCCCAAATACAATACACTTTGAATTACAAGAGACTTAGAACAAGTAGCTTAAACTTCGATGAAGATGAGAGTTTTCGAATCCATGTTGGATGTATGTGATCTCTTCTTAAAGTTGTTTGTAGCGTTCTTAATGTCTTGAGAGCTTCAAGTGTTGGATTGGATTGGTTTGGAATGCAGCAGAGTAACGGCGTTTGAAGAAAATGAGCCAAAAGTCCCTTTCTAGTTGGAGCTAGGGTCGTATTTATAGGCATTTCTCGGAATTAGGTCATGACTCGTACACGACTCATGATGAGCCATAACCCGTTCACGACTCATAGTAGGTTGCGGCCGACCTACTGGATTAGCTCACTGCTTGGTCCAAAGCTAGGCTCCCATTTAGATGAATAACACAAGTCCTGAGCCGTTCACGAGTTAACCAGTGCAACCTTCCTTGATGTTAGTATGAGTCGTAGGGTTATCTCATTATAAGTCGTATGTCGTCATAAGTCGTATGTCGTCATAAGTCGTATGTCGTCAACGAGTTATCTCATTATAGCACGGTATTGAACTTGTCTCTGAAGTCTTAGGTCGTATCACCTTTATGTCGCATACCTCTTGAGTCGTAGACTTCCATAAGTCGTGACATTCCTCAGGTCGTTAATGTCTTAACTCGCAAGCCTTCCTTAACCCGTAAGATTCCTTAAGTCGTAAGGTTCCTTAACTCGTAGGGTTCCTTAACTCGTACTGTCTCTCCTTGGGTCGTTGAGTCGTAGATTCTTCCTGAAACGTTAAGCACCTTAAGTCGTGGGCTGTTAACTCAAGGACTTGCAGAGTCGTGAGGTTGTTGAGCCGGGGTCGTGATGAGTCGTCCTTCCCTCTACATGGATGAGTCGGGATTAGTTGAGTAAATGAGTCGGTCCAAGTATCAGCGGGGTTAACATTTGCCCCTCGAAGCACGCACCTAAGTCGTAGGTCGCGTGCTTCGACTTATCTTAACCCGCATGTGCCGACTCATGTCCTACTACCTTAGTACAAAAAGCATGAATCGTTACTTCCATCTTCTTCTCCTTATACCAATCTCCTAAATCGCTTCTGCCATTAACACTTCCTCGAGCTTCCCAAGACGATTTCAACTCAATCCACCT
The DNA here is from genome assembly GCA_030765085.1 of Allium cepa. NCBI lineage: Eukaryota > Viridiplantae > Streptophyta > Magnoliopsida > Asparagales > Amaryllidaceae > Allium > Allium cepa. Next base: position 505,980,193 of record CM060945.1, read on the forward strand.
TCAATTTTTTCGGGCATCATACTACGTAAGCAATCCTGATTGTCAATCATCACTGGCTCATTCATTTAATTTTCCACTTCCGGTTCGTTCCTTCGAGCTTTACGAGTTTGGTTGGATTGATCACCGATGAATTTGGGCTTGCCTGATTTGTCCTGTGGCGATTCGTCATTTGAGGCGATTCTGTATCGTGATAGGATTAAAGTTGTTATTTTTGGAGATGCCATTGGGTTAACGGGTTATGGGTTAGGATTTGGAGATCCTCTTGCTGCTTAGAACTAGAGTTTTTTTTTCTTTTCACCACGACTCACGATTCAAAGCGATGCCGGCTCAAAACACCAACGACCCAAAATTAACTCGACTCATCCTAGCTTGCTCCCCAATCCTTAGGTCGTGGACGAGCTAGCCAGAGAACCGATGATTTGTCTTGACCCGTAGGAAAAACTCTTGAGTTGTTGGCGAGTTAGCACTTAAGGCGCTGCCGAGTTAGCATTCGAGTTGTGTATAATTTAGCTCTTGAGTCGTTTATGACCTAGCACTTGAGTCGTTTACGACCTAGCACTTGAGTCGTCTACGACTTAGCACTTAAGTCGTCTACGACTTAGCACTTGCACTCCTAAACTCTGCTTGAACTTTGAACTGCTGCTTGAATTTCAAACTGTTGAACTCTGCTGCATTCTTTTACAGATTACTTTGACTTGTAGGTTAACAATCTGTTTAATATGATATTTACAGAAAATTGGGACGAACATACTGCCATCGACCGCCCACATCAAATGACAGATTAGTTAATAACAGATAATTAACTTAAATAAATTGTGTGAACGAAGTGCTATCGATTTCAAGTAGAATATTAAAGCAACACTGAAATAGTCAATTGAAACTGACCAGCCTGCACTAATATTATGCTTGAACTTTAAATTAACAAGTTCTGAAATTACCGTAGTCGATCAATCGTCGACCAGTTTAATTCCAGTTATATTTACTTGTTATTTTTATCAGTTTTGCACGACACTTCACACTTTTAGGAAACGTGCACCTTCATATTTGAATATCCAGTTGCTTGTGTAGAATGACTTCTCAGGAAGAAGATGCAACAGTTCAGACGGGAGAGGCAACTGTTCTTCCAGCTCCACTAGTTAATCCTCCCGAAAGAGTTCCTACTACACTATCATACAAAGTTTTTCGCCAGCTGTGTGCTCAGTTTGGCATTGCTGAATCAGATGTCATTCTTCCCGAGAGAAGTAACACTGCTGACATAGCACCTTCTGGCTTTGTGACAGTTAACCGACAAATGTGCCTAAGTGGGGGCGTTTCTCCTTTCAATGACTTTTTCCAACAACTTCTTCATCAATTGGCCATTGCTCCATCCCAACTACACCCCAATGGCTACGCCATTCTAATGGGGTTGTGTGTGCTATTTAGGAGAACACTTGATCAACTTCCGAGCTTTGATGAAATTTGTTACTTATGCTCCTTTACCCGGACCAAAGATCATCCTTCTATTACTGTTGTGAGAAGCGCCCGAAACCGCAAATTAATTGTTGGCCTTCCTGACATTGCTCACGGGTTTCTAACCCAGTTCTTCTTTGTTCGTTGCCCCCCGGGGTTTTATGCTCTGTGGAGGGAAGGAAGTAAGATCACCCATCCTTGCTTCGTTTGTTATCTGGCCTTTGTGAGACTGACCTGCTAAGTGTTAACTCTGCTTCTTTTTATTTTCAGCGCTGCCTCCTCCCTCTAGGAATCCCAGTCACAAGTCGACTTTTGAGAGGCTTAAGGCCGTGCCGGTTGAGGAGAGAGATATTCAATTTCTGTTGAAAGATGAATTTTTGCATCAGTACGGACTTTTGCATACTTCTCGTTCTACGCGTCCTCATGAAATTCCAGACTCCCCAGCTAGAGTGTTGGATGCCTCAGTTTCTACTAGCACATCCATATCTAAAGGACCTGCTCCTGAGGCTTCGCTAGTGAAGTGTTCCACTTCTGTTGATGCTGCGGGGCCATCTGACAAACTTGCCCCGGTTATCGAGGAAGAAGAGCCTCAGGGATCTTCCCATCATTCACAAGAATCTGGTGAAAAAGTTGAGAAATCCAGTCCTGTTAAGCAGAGCAGGGACGATACTTTCGAAAGACTGAGCGATCTTTTTGCTACTTCACAAGAGATCTTTAAAGAAGATCCTATCACTGCCGGGATTTCTTCTTCAGTAGTTGAAGCTACTTCTACTTTGCAACAGTCGCCGTCGACTCAAGAGTTGACGCTATCTATTACACCCACAACTACTCCCCAATTAAAGAGTGGTTCGTAGATTGATGCGCGTAGTGTGCACATCACACACACTTAGAATTCCTGGCACTTTTATGCTCTCTTTTTTTTTTAACGTTTGAAGGATTCTCAAGTTTTGTTTCTTTTTTTTAAATTTTAGGTTTTCCAATGAGGCGAGGCAGCTCGTACTATGATGACTTTCAGCGATATGGGAAACGCAGCCAGTATGGCTATCAATCCTATCCTCCTGTTCACAGAGAGACTGATGAAGAAAGGGCAGCCCGGAAGGCTCGGGAAAGACGTGATTATGAAGAACGCTTTGGAAGACCAGATAGTCGACATGATTCCTCTCACAGAGAGAGTGACTCCCTTAAACGCAAATCTCATGATGATAGAGGGAAGAGTCACACAACTGATGACTCGATCAAACGAGCCAAAGTTATTGAGGAGCCAATGCCTGCGCCTTCAGAGAAGATTACTGCTCCTACTTCTTCTCAATCTCCTGCCCCTTCCCCTACTGATATCCAAGCAATCATCAATAGGCCATCTCACCAAGTTGGACCAGGTCCAGCCACTCTTTAACGCCGATTTCCTAATTGGTGTTTAAAAGGAGTTCGCTTTGACCTCGATCTGGTTCCCATAGATAAAAGTGCTATGTTACGGAACCTTGATGCAGTCAGAACCGATATTGAGAGGATGTCATCCTGGTAGAAACTCGTTGATGAGCTCCAAAGGGTGAATAGGGCCAATCTCGAAGCTATGCTTACCATGGAGAACGACAAAACTGAATGGCAAAAGATCCTTAAACAGCATGATGCAGAAATGAGGAGTATTGCCGATTATAATGAGAAACTTGAGGCAGAAGTTGGGAAACTTAAAGAGGAGCTTGCTACTTCTTCCACTTCTTATTCTCAAAGGGAGAGTGTGCTTCTTCAACAGGTGCGGGATGCTCATGCCGCGCAAAGGGATGCTGAGACCAAGGCTGATGGGTTGGAGCAGATTATAGAGGGCAACCGTACTGATATTACTCAGTTACGAGGACAAACTGGCCTTCAGGCTGCAGAGATTGAAAAATTGAAAGCCCAGTTATCCAAAGTCGAGAGAGAGCGGGATGAGGCTGTTGCGGGTAGAATTACAGCTGAAGAGGCCCATGAAGCCACCAAAGCTGATATTGGCTCGACACTATTTGATTTCTACTTGCAATGTATATTAGGGCGTGGCAGTCTTGCATTCCTGGGCCCCAAGTATGAGATTACCCTGGCCGAAGTGTGGGAGGCCGCACTAGATATGTTTAAAGGGGCCGGATACACTGAAGAGGAGTTGGAGGTGCACTACTTAGACTTTGAGGCTCGCGCAGCCCTTGCCAGAGGGAAGGAGCAACTCGCCAGATCGCGGGTTGAAATAGTGGGGGAAGAGCATCAAGAAAAAGAAACAAATTTGACTGTTCCTGTCCCTCCTTCAACTTCGGCCGATGCTGGCATTATTGGCTCTAGCTCTTATGTACCGATCCCTGCTCAAACTGATACCGGGGCCAAAATTACTCAAGTCACAGATGAATCACAAGAGAGTGTTGAAGTCCCGGACTATGAAATTGACGTAATAAAGACAACTTCTGCAGGTAATTCCACTGTAAATTTCGCTCAAGTGGATTGCTCATTTATTTCACATGGGTTTAATGAGCTCCTTGACTATTTTCTCAACCTTGATGAGCCTTCATCTCCTCTCTTTACTGACTTTAACCTCTTTTCTTCTACAGAGAAAGTATCAAGCACCGCTCAGATTTCTCCTCCTCCGGTTATCCCTCCTCCGTCTCTCCAGGTGGCTCCTCCTTCTGCTTCTCAGCCCGGGTCGCAAGAGGAACAAATAGAAGCCCTTCACGGTTTAGACGATCCCATCGCTTCGCAAGAGCATAGAGACGAGGGACTTGAGGGAGGTGAGATATCTCCCGAGCGGACCCCTTCTGATGACATAACTTTGTCTAAACTTGCCACTCCGGGAAGTGAGTCTTCCTCAAAGAGGAGGAAAAAGCACGGAACGTCAAAGAGGAGGGGGAAGATAATCACTGTTACTGAAGGGGAGCCAGAAGTTGGACCAGCTGCGCCTACCCCTCCTTCTTCCCTTGTGCCAACTGACCGGCCTGAAAAGCTAATCATTCGGCCGGGAAAAGGGTCCAAAGGTAGTAAAAAGAAGTGAACATTTTAGCTTTTTGCCTTTTGTATGTACTGGTCGAGAATTGTGCGGGTACCGGCCCCCGATTTTCTTTATTTTGAAACCTGTACCTGCATTTCAATTGAATAAAATGATCCTTTGTTTGTACAGACTTCTGTTTGAATTTGAGAATGCATTTATTATTCATTTTTCCACAAGTTTATTTATATGATATTGCAGCGGGCTTATGGTACGTTGTTTGAGTATTACTTTACTGATGCAGCTGTACCATTATACCATGTTGCCCCCATACCTTAAGCTTGCTGCAATATTTTATACTTCGAGGGGACTTGCACTCTTATTTGCTAAAGAATAATTATTTTATTCTTTTTAAAGAAAATTTTTGTAGAGTACAACTCCCTTCGTATAAGTTTCTACGCTTTGTCGTTCGAAGAAATCACTCTTTTCTTTTGCTTATGTGCATATTTTACCAAGTGAATTCTTCTATGTGGTAAAGCGGACCTCTGAAGGGCACTTTAACTTCTTCTTTTTTTTATATATACAAAGTTGTACCTCTGAGGAGGGATTTTTCACGTTTCAACACTTGGAAGTTTTATTTCAATCTCGGTGAAACGTGTACCTCCAAAGAGTTGTGCCTTTGAAGAAAGCCTTTTCACGTTTCAACACTTGGAAGTTTTATTTCAATCTTGGTGAAACGTGGGCTTCCGAAGAGGTCTTTCTTCTTGATTGTGCCCTTGAAGAGGTTTTTCCTTTGAACTGTGTCCCCGGGAGGGGGTTGTACCTCTAAGGAGGGATTTTTCACGTTTCAACACCTGGAAGTTTTATTTCAATCTTGGTGAAACGTGTACCTCCAAAGAGTTGTGCCTTCGAAGAAAGCCTTTTCATGTTTCAACACTTGGAAGTTTTATTTCAATCTCGGTGAAACGTGGGCTTTCAGGAAGGTCTTTATTTTGTCTTTGCATTTCAACTTTGGTGAAGTGAAATTCCGAAGAGCGGTTGTTACACTTCAACTCCTGGCGAAATGTGCCTCCGAAGAGGGCTTTTATTTTGTTTACATTTCAGCTCTGGTGAAGTGAAATCTCGAAGAGCGGTCATAACACTTCAACTCCTGGTGAAATGGGCCTCCGAAGAGGGCTTTTATTTCGTTTGCATTTCAACTCTGGTGAAGTGAAATCCCGAAGAGCGGTCATAACACTTCAACTCCTGGTGAAATGTGCCTCAGAGAGGGTTTTCATCGCCTGGAAGTTACTCTCTCATGGTTGGAGGGTCATGACTCCTCCAATCTTTTTTGTTGAGTAGAGAACTTTCTTTTTTGTGGCGTATGACCCATTAGAGGTCTTTATCCTCCGAAGAGTTGTGTCTCCGAAGAGGACTTGTGCTGCCGATGATGGCTTTGGTTGTTCCTCTGTTCACTTGCTTATGCCTTTTCAATGATCCTCTGCCTTCTCCTTTTTTCTTTTTCTTTTTTTTTAAGTAACTTGTTTAATCCAAGGAAGTGCGCTTCATTGTCAGGCAATTTCGTGAGAACGAGCACTAGCTTCTTAATTGGACGTTTGTTTGTTCAAACGATCTCAATTTATTAGCAAAGACCCGTTTCTGTCGAAATCATAGGCCGTTCAATTGAAGCACTTCCTATCTAGGATTTGAATTCGAGGCTTTTGTGACTTGAAATTTGGCGAGAATCACTCGGTCTTTTTATATGCAAGTTTCACTTCCACTGTCTGCAAAAATTTAAATCGACATTTCAGCAATACATTCTATGTACTTTTCATATCGAAAATAAAGCAAACATGTAATAATAATAAGGAACACAAGATTTATAGTGGTTCGGCCAGGAAATTGGGCCCACATCCACTTTATATTCTTTCATTATTTACTTGCATCAGTTTTACAATTGCTTTCAATTACAAGAATCATACATTCATAATTCTTTTTACAATATTTCAACAAAATTTTCAAGTAAAGTATGGACGCAAATGGTTGTTGTTCCATGCCCTTGGAATTTGATCTCCTTCAACAGTGGTGAGTTTGAATGTGCCGTCAAGAAGTTTCTGACCTATTACATACGGTCCTTCCCAATTTGGCCCAAACACACCTGTCGCTGTCATAATTCTCTTCAGGACTAGGTCTCCAATCTCAAAGCTGCGTTGGCGAACTTTGGAATTAAAATGTCTGGCTATTCTTTGCTGATGAGCTGCAATTCTGAGATTAGCCTCATCTCTTTTTTCATCAAGGAAGTCTAGCGCTTCAAGCTGTAGCCTTTCATTCTCTGCTTGGTTGAAATGGATCCTTCTGTGTGAAGGAACCTCTGTTTCTACCGGGATCATTGCTTCCGACCCGTATGCTAATGAGAAAGGAGTGTGCCCAGTCGCAGTTTTGTGAGTGGTTCTGTATGCCCATAGTGCAAGTGGTAGCTTATCGACCCAACCACCTTTTGCTCTTTCAAGTTGCTTTTTGATGGTTGATTTGATGATCTTGTTTACTGCTTCCACTTGCCCGTTTGCCTGCGGATGAGCAACTGCTGAAAAGCTTTTCAGGATTTTGAATCGCTTGCAAAAATCTTGGAATTCCTCGCTTTCAAACTGAGTACCATTGTCTGTGATTATTTTCTGGGGCACACCATACCTGCAAATGATATTCTTGGTCACGAAACTTATCATCTTCTTAGAGGTGATAGTAGCCAATGGTTCAGCTTCAGCCCATTTAGTAAAATAAGCAACTGCAACAATAGCATATTTAATCCCTGATTTGGCAGTCGGTAGCGGCCCAATGAGATCCATTCCCCAAATTGCAAATGGCCATGGACTGACCATTTGTGTGAGTTCAGTTGAAGGCGCTCTAGGAATTTTGGCAAATCTTTGGCATCTGTCACACTTTCGGGAATAGCTTGCAGCATCATGATTAATTTCTGGCCAAAAATATCCGTATCGGAGAATTTTCTTTGCTAATGTTTGACCACCTGAATGATCACCACATTCTCCTCCATGTACCTCAGCTAGGATTGTTTTGGACTCTTCCCTGGATACACATCGAAGCAATGGCATTGAGAATCCCCGTCTGTATAATCGGCCATCCTGAATTACATAGCGAGAGGCTTTCCTTAGTAGCTTCCGTCTCTCTATCGAATTTTCTGGCAGAGAACCTCTGAGTAGGTAGTCCAGTATTGGAGTCATCCATGACTCTTGTTCTTGAGATACATTCATAATCCAGTCAATATCCATCTCGTCTATACTTGGTGCTGAAAGGACTTCTACGGGGACCAATCCCAATAGTTGAGCTTCACCAGAACTTGAATACTTTGCGAGGGAATCTGCCTTCATATTCTCTTCCCGAGGAATGTGGCTTATTGAATAGTGATCGAGCTCACACAGAAGTTCCCAAGCCTTTGACAAGTAAGCGGGCAGGTTTCCCCCTTTCGTTTGAAATTCCTTCTTGACTTGGCATACAATAAGCTGAGAATCACTAAAGATCTGTAATGCTCGTATGTTTAGTTCTTTAGCGATTTTCAGTCCTGCGATAAGAGCTTCATATTCTGCTTCATTGTTTGTTGAAGGAAATTCCAATCTTAGTGCATAGCATAATGACCGACCTTCAGGAGTCTCAAGTACAACTCCGGCTCCAGAACAGTAATCATTTCTTGCACCATCGACATATAACTTCCACTGGATAGGGGAATTGTCGAACGTTTCTTCCTCACTGTTACCCTTATCTGTAAATTCTGCAATGAAATCCGCTAAAGCTTGTCCATTGATTGCTTTCCGGGGATGATAAGTGATGTCATACTGACTGAGTTCAATATTCCACTTTAGAAGACGACCCGAAGTTTCAGGGCGAAATAGGACTTGCTTTAAAGGTTGATCAGTGAGGACTCTGATAGGATGAGCTTGAAAATATTGCCTCAATTTCCTAGACGCAATTAGTAAGCAATAGGCGAGTTTTTCCAACTTAGAGTAATTCATTTCTGCCCCAGTGAGTCTTTTGCTGATATAGTAAACTGGATGTTGAATCCTTTTGTCTTCCCGTATCAGCGCTGCACTTAAAGCGTGAGATGATACTGCCAAGTATATAAGAAGATCCTCGCCATCGCCAGGTCTAGAAAGTATTGGAGGCGTCTCCATATGGCGAATCAATTCATCAAAGGCTTTTTGGCATTCGGGAGTCCAATCGAAGTTTTTCTTTCCTTTCTTTAGGGCGTCAAAGAATGGGATGCATTTATCTATGGCTTTGGAAATGAACCGACTCAAGGCGGCAACTTTTCCATTGAGACTTTGCAATTCCTTCTTTGTTCTAGGAGCTTTGACTTCTTTCAAGGCAGTAATTTGAGCTGGACTAGCCTCAATGCCCCTAGCGCTGACGATAAACCCTAAGAACTTTCCGGACTCGACCCCAAACGTGCATTTCAGAGGGTTAAGCTTCATTCTGTATTTCCGGAGGACTGCGAACATTTCTGCCAAGTGTTCAATGTGATCCGCTGCTTTCTTAGACTTTACTAACATGTCGTCGACGTAGACTTCCATAGTTTTGCCCAATTGCGGTTTGAACATAGCATTAACAAGTCTTTGGTAGGTTGCCCCTGCATTCTTCAATCTGAAGGGCATAACTCTGTAGCAATAAAGACCAACATCGGTGATAAAGCTCGTGCCTCCTGATCCGGTTCATGCATCATGATCTGGTTATATCCGGAGTAGGCATCCATGAAAGATAACAATTCATGTCCCGCTGTTCCATCTACCAGTTGATCAATCCTGGGTAAAGGAAAGCAATCTTTGGGGCAGGCCTTGTTCAGATCTGAAAAATCGATGCACACTCTCCATTTTCCATTAGCTTTCTTAACCAGCACAGGATTTGAAACCCAATTCGGATATGTAGATTCTTTGATGAAGTTATTTTCCATGAGTCGATCAATTTCCTCTTTTAATGCTGCTGACCTTTCTGGACCTTGGGTTCTTCTTTTCTGTTTTACTGGTGTAAACTTTGGGTCAATATTCAGAGCGTGTACTGCAACTTCTGGAGATATTCCACACATATCAGCATGAGTCCAAGCGAAGACATCCAGATTTGCTTTCAAGAAAGATATCAAGATATTCTGAATTGACACATTAAGCTGTGAACCCACATTCAACACCTTATTTGGGTCCTTCGGGTCAACAGGTACCGGTACCGTCGTTTCAACCGGCACTACTCTATTCTCCCCTGCACTGGCTTTTCTGGGATCCATCTCTTTCCGTGCCCCGCTATGCTCGCCAGTGCAGGGTCCGCCCCGTAATTGCTACAAGGCTGGCTCTTTGATGCGGCCCGGGGTAGCCGCATCCTTTCCCATTTCCCTTTTTCTTGACTCTCGCAACTCTGTCAAATAGCACTCTCGCGCAGCATTTTGATCCCCTTTTATAACTCCTACTCCATTGTCTGTAGGGAATTTAATAGTGAGGCACCACGGGGCTAGGATAGCTTTGAACGCTGCGAGCGTTGGACGGCCAAGGAAAGCATTATAAGCAGAAAATTCATCGACAATCACAAATGTTTGCTTGCGGACTACTTTCCTTTCTCCTTCCCCAAGTTCTACAAGCAGATCGATGGTTCCTATTGGTTGCTTTGGCTCCCCGGTGAAGCCAGCGATCTTCTGCGATGAGGCTTGTACATCGACCATAGGGATTTTCATTTGGTCGAATGTCTTCTTGAAGAGGATATTACATGATGCTCCGCAGTCAATGAGAACTCTTCTGACAATGGCCGGTCCGATACCAGCTGAGATGACCAAGGGATCTAGGGTAGGAGCTTCGATACCTGAGGAATCTCTGGCTCTGAAAATAATATCATCACTGAAAGTTTTCTGTTGTTTCAGGGGCGTAGTGTCTTCTAAAACAAAGACGTCTTCTTTGGCTGGAACATATTTCAAAGCCCTGGTATATCTCTCCATCTCACCCCATCTCTTGCCAGCTGGGTGAGGTCCTCCTGTAATGACATTGATAATGGGCCTTCCAGATTCATGCCCCGTAGCTTTCTCACCTATCCTAGGCTGATGAACAGGAGCCTGTTGCCCCTGACTTGACGATGCAGGATTGTTGCTATTCTTTTTCACGAATTGCTGCAGCTTGTTTTCTCTTAGCAATTCTTCAATCAGATTTTTCAACTGGCGGCATTCATCGGTCTCATGACCGGGTTGATTATGGAAGCGGCAGAACTTCCCACTTTGTATAGCCTTTTTTCCGGTCCTCAAAGGGATAGGTTTAGGGAGGTCAACAGAATCTTTAATGGCAAGGTAGATATGCTCCGGCGTATCTGATAAAGGAGTATACTCTGATGGCTTGAAGGATCGGGGCTTCTTCAGATTACTCTGTTTCTTCCCATTGTTATTTTCCCTTTTTTGCCCTACAGATTCATTCTTGCGTGGAGCAATAGTGTTATCTTCAGCTTTTTCCGACACTGCCTTCACCGGTACAGGACGGCTTTCCAGGCGTATGAATTCATCTGCCTTTTTGTAAAACTTTTCGAGGGAGGTTGGCTCCTTCATGTTTAGCCATTTCCCAAATTCGCTCGACTTATCAACAGCCCTCATCAGATAAGTCAATATCATTCGCGGTTCAGCATTGTCCACCTCTGCCAGCGCTATATTAAAGCGGTTCAAGAAAGATTTGATAGATTCACCGGGATTCTGTTCTATACTTGACAATGACATGATGTCCTTGGCCTTTGAAGCATATAGTCTGAACTGCTCCTTGAATTTTCGGGTCAAGTTTGAAAACTGATCAATAGATTGGACTGGCAACTTGGAGAACCACAGTAGAGCCACACCCTCAAGGTACACGGGGAAATATCGGCACTTTATCTCGTCAGAGGCTCTGGCACCTGTCATGTGCCAATCATATTTATACAAGAATTCATTCGGATCACTTGTCCCTTTGTAAGCTGGGATAGTTGGAGGGACAAACTTCTTTGGAAAGTCCGCCTTTAAGATTTTCTCAGTAAATGGAGTTTTACTTGGGGCGAAACCCCATTCTTTCTCATCTTCAACCCTTTGCATACTTTCTTTCATGATTTGCCGGACCATTCCAGAAAGATACTCCTCATCATGTCGAGTTCCAGATCCACCAACTTCAGGAAGCGTTTGCTCAAAGGGACTAGAAGCCCTTTCTGGAGCATTCCTTTCATTAGCATCATTAATGTTGCCAGCATAATTCCTTCCATTACCAGCCGGTTGATTGTTTGCCCCGAGCAAATCATTCAACTTATTCAGAATTAGAGCATTTTGGTCACTCTGAGCCTCTAATTGTGCATTCTGGGCGTTTATCTGCTGGTTCAGCCCTAATATTACAGCATCCAACTCCGCTTTCGTAACCCCAGCAGACGTAGTGGGTTGATTAGGTACAGGAGAAGCGGAGGTTCCCTCTTGAATATTCCCAGATCTGACAGATCTACTCTTCCTTCCAAGAGCCATTATCTCTGATAGACTTCTGGTTTTCAGGGAAATTCTCTCTACAAACCTCTGTGAAGCAATGATGATAACTTGCCTGAGTTCGATTTCTCAGTGAAAGCACCAAAAATGTTAACGCTAAAATTTGAACGCTAACACCCCGGTGTATGAGTTGCAGTTGTGAAAGCACCACCCGACGACTCGGGAACAGATTACAAGCAGATAATAGCAGAAAAGCGGTAAACAACAACAATTTTATAGTGGTTCGGCTTAAGGGTATAGCCTACGTCCACTTTAAGTACTTTTATTAATAATCTCGTTACAAGCTGATACAATTCTTCCCAAATACAATACACTTTGAATTACAAGAGACTTAGAACAAGTAGCTTAAACTTCGATGAAGATGAGAGTTTTCGAATCCATGTTGGATGTATGTGATCTCTTCTTAAAGTTGTTTGTAGCGTTCTTAATGTCTTGAGAGCTTCAAGTGTTGGATTGGATTGGTTTGGAATGCAGCAGAGTAACGGCGTTTGAAGAAAATGAGCCAAAAGTCCCTTTCTAGTTGGAGCTAGGGTCGTATTTATAGGCATTTCTCGGAATTAGGTCATGACTCGTACACGACTCATGATGAGCCATAACCCGTTCACGACTCATAGTAGGTTGCGGCCGACCTACTGGATTAGCTCACTGCTTGGTCCAAAGCTAGGCTCCCATTTAGATGAATAACACAAGTCCTGAGCCGTTCACGAGTTAACCAGTGCAACCTTCCTTGATGTTAGTATGAGTCGTAGGGTTATCTCATTATAAGTCGTATGTCGTCATAAGTCGTATGTCGTCATAAGTCGTATGTCGTCAACGAGTTATCTCATTATAGCACGGTATTGAACTTGTCTCTGAAGTCTTAGGTCGTATCACCTTTATGTCGCATACCTCTTGAGTCGTAGACTTCCATAAGTCGTGACATTCCTCAGGTCGTTAATGTCTTAACTCGCTAGCCTTCCTTAACCCGTAAGATTCCTTAAGTCGTAAGGTTCCTTAACTCGTAGGGTTCCTTAACTCGTACAGTCTCTCCTTGGGTCGTTGAGTCGTAGATTCTTCCTGAAACGTTAAGCACCTTAAGTCGTGGGCTATTAACTCAAGGACTTGCAGAGTCGTGAGGTTGTTGAGCCGGGGTCGTGATGAGTCGTCCTTCCCTCTACATGGATGAGTCGGGATTAGTTGAGTAAATGAGTCGGTCCAAGTATCAGCGGGGTTAACATTCCTCATCCATTTAGCTAATAATGGATCCTCTCATTGTTTAGAAGCAATCCTTCCGATCATCATCGATCAAACTTCCAAACACGACAACATAGCAAATTCTCGGTTAGAACTAGCCTCATATCTCCATTGTATTCCGCATGTAGTTAATGCTTCTAAATCTTTCCATTCTGTTAACCTAGCTAACACCACATTCTATGTTTTCTGCTAAGAGCATCTTCTACTTTATTTCCTTTTCCAGGTGTATACACTATACATAAATCGTAAGCGGCTAAAAACTCTAGCCATCTCTATTGTCTCGTATTTAACTCCTACTGAGAGAATAAATATTCTAGTAATTTATGGTCCATGTATAACTCGAACCTTTCCCCCAAAAGGTAATGTCTCCGCACATTCAATGGGAAATCACTGCAGCTAATTCTAAATCATGAGTTGGCTACCTAACTTCATGCGGTGTAAGATGTGGAGAATCATAGGAAATCACTTTACCTCTCTGCATTAACACAGCTCATAATCATGTTCCACAAGCATCCATGTACATTACTAATCCTTGATTCCCATCTAGGACTATTAATACAGGGGCATTGGTCAACATATGCTTTAACTTAAGGAATGCTTCCTTACATTTGTTTGACCAAATAAAATTCACGTCCTTCCTGATTAGCTTAGTCAATGGCATTGTTATCCGTAAGAAATCCTTGATGAATCTCCAGTAATAGCCAATGGGTCCAAAAAACTTCTGATCTCAGATAGCGTCTCTGGTCTCTTCCAGTTGTTAACAGCTTTGATCTAATTCGGATCAACAAACAAACCCTTCTTTGAAACCACGTGACCAAGAAATATAACTTCTTTCTTCCCGAAATGACACTTCGAAAACTTCGCTTTTGGTTGATGTTGCCTTAGCATCTAAAGCACTATCTTAAAATGAACTTCGTAATCCCTTTCATCTTTAGAATATATCAATATGTGGTCTATGAACAATAGTACAAATCTGTCCAGATGTTGTTGGAAGATTATATTCATCAAACCCATGAAGAATGCCGACATATTAGTTAGTCTGAATGGCATTACTAACCATTTGTATGATCCATATCTTGTCCTAAAAACCATCAAAGGAACACCATCCTCTGCTACCCTAAGTTGATAGAACCCTATTGCCAAATCCAATCGGGAAAATACTCTGGCTCCACTTAACTAATCAAATACATCATTGATTCTCGCTAAAGGATACTCATTCTTGATCATCTTCTCGTTCAATTTACAATAGGCGATAACATCCTTAACGTCCCATCCAATTTCTTTATAAACACCATGGCTACTCCCTAAAATGAACTACTTGGTCTGATAAAGTTCTTACCTTCTAAATTCACCAACTGCACCTTTAACTCCTTCATCTCGGTAGGTATCATCCTACTTGGTGATCTACTCACAAGGTCAGTACCCAGTACTAAATTTATTCGAAACTCAATAGCTCTTTTCAACGGTAGTCCTATTACGGGCTCAAAGACATCAGCGAATTATCTAATAATGAAAACTCAATTCGACTCGTCTTCTACCACCATAACACCAATCAAAGCATTTACTTTAAAACTAGGGTTTTCTACAGCGTATATAATCCGATCAAAACAACTAGGGTGTCTAAGTGATATTTTCCTATCATGGCAAAATATCCTAGCATCATACTTACTTAACCAATCCATACCCAAAATATTTTTGAGCCCTATAAAATCAAATGCATGCGAACTGCAAGCAAATATACAACCTAACAATTCAAACTCTAACTGGTCACATCTCATCCCAAGTGTTACATATCCTCTTATCGGATTGCAACCCTCAAGAATGTAACTAGGTATTCTAGGTTAAGCTTATCTACCAAATAATGAGATATAAAAGAATGTGATGTACCATTACCAAATAGAAGTGTAACTGATACACCATGAATCAAAAGCGTACCTCCTAACAAGCCTTTCCTTTCTCCTCTACTGTTGGTCTTAAGGTAGCTAGTTCCAATGCAAACAATTTTCCTTTTCCATCCTTGGTCGGTTCTTTGCATTGGTTCTTATATTGTCCAATTTGATCACAGTTGAAGCACCTCACTTCTTTCTTGTCACTAACCATATTCCCTTGCCTGTATGGCACTCTTGAGAAAAATATCCCTTCATGTCGTACTTATAATAAACTACTTCGGCCTTCCTTTCTTGGATGCTCCTCTCTTCTGAGTGCCTCTCTAATGGAAAACCTTTTCTTCTGTTTTTGCCCACTTTGAGTTTCCCTTGCTTTGTTACTATCGTGGAAAGTGAGCATCTCCTTATGCCTCAAAGCCATCTCAACAACTACATCACACGGATCCCTAAAATATGGCAAAGTTGCTTTAGTAAGCTCGGATTTTAATCCGTGGATGAACTTCTCATTCCATTTAATAATGATATCTGTCGTAGCATACCCACATCTCGATAACTTCTCAAATCTGGTAGCATACTCAAGCACTGTCATTTCTCCCTGCACCAACTCGTTAAACTTCCTGAGTATAGTTAATTTGATGATTTTTGACATGAATCTTTCCTCAAATCTCCTTTTGAATTCCGCCCAAGTCACGTCTCCTCATTTACTCCCACAGTAATATTGTTCCACCAAAACAGTGCTGCTCCTTGCAACTGTCTGGAAGCAAGTTTCCACTTCTACTCGTCATTAAGCCCCCAGTCAGCAAAAATCCTCTCGTAATGAAGCAACCAATTCTCTACTTCTATTGCGTCTTCGGTCCTGATGAATGGCTTCCATCCAAGCCTAGCATAGTTTCTGCTTAGTAATGCATAGTTATTGACCAACCGGAGCTTCCTGATTTCCTTCTCTAGCATTTCCTCTAACAAATTCCACAGTAGCTCCATCTTACATCAGGTTGATGAGAAACATATACATAGCTCCCATATCAACTCGCAGCACTCCAGTACCCACAATAGCAGCTGGAGCTTAACCTAGATTCCTTCTAGTGTTTGGTCTAGCATTTCCTTTAACGATGGTGCTTCCTCCACCAAGGTTAACTCTTTCATTCCTAGCATCCATATCTTACTTCCTTAAAATTTGTATTCAAGTCTTTTTAAGATATAAAAAAGTAGCCTAAGAAAGATGGGAGAATAAAAATAGAGCATATACTTATATATAGAAAATATATGTACATTAATATAACGTTATCCCGTACCTCAATCTTTTCTCTAATTCTTTAGGATTATCTTTTCAAAATCATTTTTAAGCTCAAAATTTCTTTTATTTTTGCATAAACCTATGCTCCGATACTAAGTATAACACCCCATATCTCGAAGCCCAAAGCTAAGTGCTACAGATGCTGCAGTCATTTATAGTATTTAACCTTCGGTGAAAAAATACGGTAGCGTTAATGGTATCTATAAAATAAGAAGCATATGAATATGAAATGAAATCACAGATTTCAAAAATTACTTTTTTGATTACATTTCAAATCAATATTTCATATTCAATTACATAATCTCAACATGATTCCAAGATTTTGATCAAATATAATTATTACACGCCAAGAGCGACATATGAAGATGTCCCCTTGGATGATCAAAGTACTAAATAGATAGGCATATCAGTCATAAATACATCATAGTAGAAATAACTCCTATATAGATAGCTTTGCCTCCTACACGTCTATAGAAGCTTATTCGTCCAACCTACTAAACCTAAAAAGACCTTAACTCAAAATCTACTCAAATTAATTTTTGAGCACCTTGGAGTTTAAGGGGAAAAACATAAACTTTGAGTCACACATAAAGCCTGGCGGGAATAATATTATTACATCTCATTTTACTAATATTAAGTGAGACCACGTCGCTTAACGGAATAGGTTTCCCTCACTAATATCCTTTTAAAAGCGTATGTTTTATAAATCAAAATCCTGCAATCAAATTGATTATAATAGCAAGAGCAATAACTATATGCATATAAATTAGGTAATCAATGGACTATCTATCCACACTATAGTTTTATCTGGCTAACTATTAATCGTTGGCTTACTCGTGCCTACCATTCATAATCAATAATCCGTTATACACAATACTGGGCCATCTTCCCTTAACTATCTTCTTCTAGAGTTAACTGATCCTAATGGTTTTGTGGGCTCACCAGTAACCTATCTTTAGTCTGTATATTCTCATCTATGTGTATGATCATTTTACGCCCATCTATAAAAAAGCCCTACATACTAAAATTTTGGACTTATTATAGCTAGGGGGTAGTAGTTAAAGTATAGGGCGTGACCCTATACCAGTCCTATCTGGTCTTCTAATCTCTGAGTCATTTACTTAAGGTTAACTACCCTATTAAATTTTATTTTCTTGTAAACAAGCTTTACAAAAGATTTACCCTTGAAAATATAAGTTTATAAAGCAAAGAAATCATACTCTTTGCTTTACTTAAAATACTTATGCCGTAATATATGCTTTACACAAAACAGTGTTGAAATCTAATCAATGGGATTATCTATCCCTTCAAAATAAGTTTAAACCCTTTTTAACTTATAAAAATTTGGGCCATGAAGCCAAAGTAATACCTTCAGAACCCTTGTTTAAAACTTAAGCAATACCTTTCGAAATCATTTAAAACAACCCTTTCGAAAGCATTACTTCAAACCTTAGACATCCTCTTCTAGAACCATTTATATTTATCTTTCAAAAGCATTAGAACCTTTCTTTCGAAATACTTAAGACATAACTTTCGAAATTTTGAAAGCATTGGTCTTAAGTAAAGGATTGTGGAAACATTGCTTTGAAACCATTTTAAATTATTCCTTTCGAAACCATTGGGTTTAACATTTAATATAACCATTGGGTCAAAGAAAACAGAATCAAAAGTATCCTTTTTGAAAGCTTTAATCCAAGTAAAGGAATTAGGGAAGAGGATAGCTTCAAAATCTAACCTTTCGAAACCATTGCCTTCGAAACCATTTAAAAGCGGCTATATAACCCTTTCTAAAGCATTAAGAAAGCGACTTCAAAGTTAAAAGGTGAAATCACCCCTTTCAAATACATTGTGATTCAAACGGTATAAATATGGCAACTAGGTATCGAATTAGTTCAAATGCGGCTATCCTTTCGAAAGCTTCTTTTAAAACAAAAGAAAGTGGCAACTCTTTTGAAAGCTCCTTTCTAAAGACAAAGTTAAATGGCAACTTATTCAAAAGCTTCTTTTTAAACAAAGATGAGTTGATTGATTCGAAAGCTAGTTAGAGTGACCTTAACCCCTTCGAATGCATGACTTCGACATGGTCCCTTTCGTCTTTCTCCATTCCACTATGTACCAATTGCTTGATTCCATGTGGATTGGTTTCAAATGGGTTCAAATGGCCTTTTGGGCATGGTGACGGAAGCAAGTAATGGAAGCGCAAATTTGTGTTTCGAAAATTTTTAGAACTTATGCCTTTTAAAGTACCTTTTGACCAAACTTGCCCAATTTGTCAAATATGATTGGTTGCCATTTCTTTATCAAAATCCGTCGAATTCAAAATTTACAATTTAAAACATTTTAATCAAATAAGGCCTTCTCCTTGATATAACGTTCAGAACATTTAAGCCCCTTAATTAATTTTATAACCATAGTAAAATACTTAGGAAAATTCTCTAAAAATCACAACAATTCATTTTTAATATGTTTTCTAACATAGATAAATTTCAAACCCAAAATTGTTAAATAATTGCCTTAAATAATTTAAACCTAATTTTAACAATTTTCTCTCATTGAAAATCCAAAATAAATCCATAATTACTTAGAAAATTTTTAAACTTGAAACCCACTTCTAAAATAAGGTATTGTTATATATCAAAAATGCAACTCATTTGGATGTCACTTAATAGGTTTTCAAATCTACATATCATTGACCCATATAAAATCATATAAATCATTAATAAGCATATATATATATATACGTATATATATATAAACAACCATAACATGACATATTACTTGCAAACTATTCGAACATAATCATGAAACCAAACTATTATAAAAATGGGATGTAAATCAAATTTGTCACCTTGGCTTGATGTTAAGAAGGTTGATATTTTCCCTTCAATTAATTTCTTCAAGCATTCTTCTTGATTCCTAGCTTATCTTCTTTTTTATTCCTCTTAATAGCGGTCCGCCGAGCTCTTAGGGTTTTAGTTTTGTTTGTGAATATTAGATTGAATAAGGAATGGAGAATGGAATGATTTAGGGTATTAGAATGAAGGATGTTCTGATTTTACCCTTATCATATTTCTCCTAATTATTTATTTTCAACTCTCTTTTGCTTATACATTCATTAAGGCACGATCCCTTAGTATTTAACAAATATCAATCCCTTAACTATTTACATTATTTTATTTTATTCATCCAATTAAATATTCTATATAATTTTACTCAAAATTAGGGTCATTACAATCCATTTTCCTATTTTCTTATTTGGTACGTGTAAAAAAATATTGAATTTTATTGGTACCCACTTTCTACGTTAGAGTCCTAAGAGTTAGGCCTTAAGAAGCCACACTCAAGAGGTTTGGAGTTCACTTTGAAAATAAAATTAGAATTCCTATACTAGACATAATGTCTCTGTATACTTATTTCTTATCAATTTGTTGTTAGTCCCTGAACCCATATTTTGATGGATTTTGATTTATTTTTTGGTTTCTTTTGACTATCATTCTACATTTTGAAATTGTACTTATGAGTTATACTTTAGGATAGGTTTTTATTTTCTTATCAGTTTTATTATAGCCTCATCCTCTTTTATTAAAGAACGACTGTGAACTGTCAATAATTCTACAAAGATTTTCTCCACCTTTATTAAAGTTCGAAATGTTTTTAGTAATGCTTTCTATCTTTGTTTCAAGTTTTACTGCTTCAATTTTTAGTATTTTTGATACTAGAATTTAAATCAAGGTTTTCTTTAGTTAATATAACATTCGCATTTTTTTGAGTCTCTATTTCACTACTTAACAAAATCACTTGGAGTATTACACTATCATAAGAATCTTGAGATTTCACTAATTCCTTCTCTAGTATTTCTTTTCTCTTTTAGAATGTCAACTTCTAGTTTGCACCTATTTAATTTAACAAAAGTGTCTTTATATTTTCTTTTCGGATCTTTTAATCTACTTATTAATTCAGAATTTATCTCTACTAGATCATCGAAGGAAATTTACTTACATCGTCGGTTGTAGCTATAAAGCACACATTTGCCTATTCGGAGTCGCTATCACTATCTGATGAAGCGATGAGTCTGAATCATCCATGTTACCGCAAAAGCTTGCTTCTTCTTCTTATGAAATTTCTCGCTTTTGTTCTTGTAGCTATTTTTCTCCTTCTTAAGGTCTAGACAATCCATTTTTATGTGTCCTAACTTTTCACATTATCACATCTCCTATTTGGAGGCCCAAAGCTAAGCGCTACAGATGCTACAGTCATCCATAGTATTAACTTCCGATGACCAAATACGGTGTTAGTGGTATCCATAATATCATAAGCATGTGAATATGAAAAAAAATCACAGATTTCAAAAACCAACCATTTTTATTACATTTCCAAAACATGTTCCATATTCAAATTTACATAATCCCTTCACTTTCCCAGGTTGAGATAAAATATAATTATTACATAAGTATGCTAAGAACGACATATGATGATGCCCTCTTGGTTTACCAGAGTACTATATATATAACATAGTGGAATCAATCCAAAATAAAACAGCAACTCCTTCTTAGATATCTGTTAGCCACCTTATCGTCTCCAGAAGCTTTATTCACCAACCAACTAAAATCTGTAAACCTCAACCCTCAACCTACTTAAATCAATTTTCAGCATCCAAGAGTTTAAGGGAAAAACATAAACTTCAAATCAGACATAAAGCCTAGCGTGAATAATACTATACATCTCGGTTATCTGGTATTAAGTGAGACCACACCGCTTAGCGGAACGGTTTTTCCCTCATTAATATCCTTATAAAACATCTCTTTTGCAAATTTTAATCCTTCAGCCAAAACTGGATAAACATGTAATGCAATATCACGTATATGTACATATCAGTTATCAAATGGACTATCTATCCATACACTGTAGTTTTTTTTGGATAACTACTAACCCTTGGCTAACTCTGGCCTACTAGAAAAACTTAAAAATCTAACACCTGTCGAATACTCCTCTTCTGGACGGTCTGTCCTTACTTACTTCTCTAGGTCTAACCGATCCTAATGGTTTTGCGGGCTCACCAATAGCCTATCTTTCCTTTTTAGATTCCTTTCTAATTGTAATATAATTTAAGTCTTTCTTGTGACAAAGCCCTACATGTTGGAATTTTGGACCTCTTTTAGCTAGGGGCTACTAGCTGAAGTATAGGGCGCGACCCTATTCCAGTACCATCTGGTATTCTAATCTCTGAGTTGTTTTACTTAGGGTTATCTACCCATAAATTTTTCTTTGAAAACCTTTTTTTAGATTGGTTTAAACCTTTAAATCATTCTTTAAACACGGAAATTATTAATATACCATGCTTTACTCAAACCACCTTGCATGTTACATATTCTTTACACAAAACCTTGTTGATGAAAACATTTAAACTTTCGAAAGTACCCCTTTCGAAACCTTTGAAAGTATCCCTTTTGAAACCATTGGAAGTACCACTTCCGACACAAGTAAAACCTTAGGCCGAAGGCCAAAACATATCTTTCAAAATCATATCCTTCAAAACCATTCATATTTATCCTTTCGAAAGCATTGAAAAATATCTCCTTCGAAAGTTTTAAAAACTTAGGCATCCTATCTTTAAAACACTTAAACATTGCCTTTCAAAACTATTAGAAAACCTTTCCTTTTAGACCTTTTGAAACCATTGGGGAACCACCCCTTAAAAACCTTTCTTTTAAACCTTTTAAAAGCATGAAAACATCAAGCCTTTCGAAAGCATCTGGGTTCAATTTATAACATGTGGAAGTACCTTCTGGAACTATTAAAACTATCCCTTTCAAAACCATTGGGGTTCTTCCTTTTATAGAACAAAAGGGTCAATAAAACATTTAAGTCGAAAGCATCCCTTTCGAAAGCATTCCTAAGTAAATAAGTATTGGTGTCGAACCCAACCTTCCAAAAGCGTTGGAAAAGCGGCTAAGTTTTTAAACAAAGTATACCTTCCAAAACCATTGACATCTAAAGGTAGAAAAGTGGCAACTAGGGGTTTCGACTCCATTCGAAAGCATTTACTTAAAACAGAAGGCGCAACCTATTCAAAACCTTTTCTTTGAAATATTTGACTAAGCCGAAAGCCAACCAAGTTGAAAGAACTTCCTTCAAAAGCAAAAGCAGGTGCATTTTCGATTTAAAACAAAGAATGCTTCGATCTCCTCGAAACCTTTGGTTTTGACCCAATACCTTCCGCCTATATCTAATTCACTACGTAATAGGTATTTGATACCGTGTGCATTGTTAGATGAAGTCAGAGGCGAAGGTAAGAAGTTGGAAGCTTGGTGCCGAAAGCATTGAAATGGGAAAAAAATGTTGATTTGGCTTTTTAAATTAATTCTTTGTACTTAACCTGCCTTATATGTCAAATTATAATTGGTTGCAAATTTTCTTTTCTAAAAGTACTGCCAATTTTACAAATATTTACAAAATATCCATTCTCCTTTTTATAAAAATATAAAACATTCAAGTCCCATACCTTAAATAATATTGTATATCCATTAAAAAGCTTAGGAAAATTCTACAGAAATTCCTATAAATCATTTTTAATGCTTTCTAACATGAATAAATTTCATACCCCAGGTAACATAATTTGGCCGAAATTAATTTTTAACCTAAAATGCCATTTCCTTCACTAGAAAATTCATATAAAATCCACATTAATTCAAAAAACTATAAAAATTGAAACCCATTTCTAAATTATCATTTCTAATCTAAATCTAAATTCGCAAGGCAATGGATGTCATATAATAGGGTTTTTATATCAAAACATATCACAAAATCTATTTGAATTAGCATAAATCATCAGAAACATGTAAATATATATTTATCATTCAAACATGACAAAACATTTGCAAATAATTCGGATTCCACACTAAACTGAAAATTATTAAAAACTTGAGATGTAGTCATTATTCACCTTATCTTTTTGATTAAGGAGTTGAGATTTGAGAATGGATTTGATTGCTTAATCTTCCTTCCTTTAATTTCTTTATCTTCTACTCGTTTGTCCTTCAATGGTGGCCGGCCTCAATGCTTTTAGTTTGTGAAAAATGAACATGTGAATGGAGTGAATGTAAGGATTTTGGGTACAAGGATGTGTCCTTTTCTATTTTGCCCTCACTTATTTCCTTCTTTTATTTTAAGTTTAAATCCCCCTTAGTTCGTTTGTTAACATGGCACGGCTACCCTTTTTAATAAAAAAAATCTCAATCCCCTAACATTATTTTATTTAATTTAACAAATTAAATATCCTAAATAATGTTACAAAAAATTAGGGTCGTTACATACTCCCATCCTTAAAGAATTTCATCTTCGAAATTACGATAAGGTACACAACAAATCAATCAAAGAGTTAAAACATACCATCAGACAAATCAGGATTAGCATCTCTCATCCTGTTTTCAGTCTTTCCTCTCCTCACTCCACTGAACTTTTACTAATTTGACTATCTTGTTCCTGAGCCTTTTCTCATCTCTTGCGACTATGCAAACGGGATTTCTAACTATAGTCAAATTCGGATCTATGAATAAGACATCTTGTAACGACCCTGGCTCGACCTTCGAAAATCGGCACCGAATACGACACTCATATTCAAATGCCGCAGATCCAAACGTCAAATCTGGTTCACCGAAGCTTATAACACATCAAGTATAACAACACGGCGGAAGAAAAAGAAATGAATATAATATACAACTCCAATGAATACAATATACAATGATACAACAATGATATCAATATCAGAGATACAAGAATATCAGAGACAATAAACAACAAGGGAAAACGAATGGCAAAAGGGATAACTCCAATGATCAAACTGCAACTCCAATCCAATGCTCAAAGCCAAAACTCCAAACGACTAGCTCGAACCACCATCAAGTTGCACCAAGATGAGCAAGGTCAGTCATGAATCCAAAGACTCCAATATCCAAGATATCCAAAGAATACCAAAGAGAAAGCTGAAAGCTACTAAATCGATTCTATATCTACTATCTGAAAAACCCAACTCTAGACTGCCCGTGTGGAAAATTGTGGGCACCCAGAGTTTAGGAAGGGAACAATAAACTCCAAGCCAGTCATGGGACTGGTATGAGCAAACAAAAACAGTTTACTTTCAAAACTAACAAAGGAATTTAAATTCGAAATCCGCAATGCATTTTGGATAATGAAACTACCATAAGGCCTCCCGCCACACACACCATGCAAATGTAGAATTGGAGGAGATTTCTCCTTATGGTAGTCAAAAATGCTTGATATACGAAAAACCATTTGATATTATTATTAGTGCATAGTGGAAAACACTTCGAAAGTATAATATTAATCTTAGCCAGCATACAACATTTCGTCGTATGCCTACTATAGCTACCATGTTCAATAGCTGATTACCGCCACATTCCATGGCAGGTTATACAACTAAAACCGTACAGGGCGCGTATTGTTTCTTTGGGTTTTCCAACAAATGGTCAGGCCAAGGAACTTCCCATTGCCACAAGGGTACGCCTCTGGAGGGACGCCCCGAGAACCTAACCGGATCTCTGCCAACACAAGGTCGGGTTACCTCTGTAACTAGGTAACTACTACACGAGTATGCCATCTCCCGGTCGTAACCGACCTTTAACTCGGGATTCACCAACAACCACAAAGTAATAAATTTACAGCAACCACATAGGTTAAGTATCTGGGCTCCAGACCATGATACCACCTCTATCCAGAAGGAAATGAACATACCCTCAGGGGGCGCTACCTCCAAATAACCTTGCTCATTCTTCATGTTTCGACCATTCCGGGTTGTGAAGTTCGACGAAGTCTTGTCCATAAAGCTACGCTTTTTACAAAGCCATGCTTTGATCAATAAATGATCAGCAGCACTTCATATGCCACATTACCAAATTGGGAATGTATCACTAGTAACCATCAACTACATAACCTCTGAGCTCGTACGTCTCAGAGAAGGGGTGTTAAGCTAAGAGAATAAATCTCTGCCACCAAACAGAAATGTATTTGATAGAAACAAGCTTTACATTACAAAGTGTAACGTCAGACACACATCCATACAAGTCTATTCCGGGTTCGAACAGAACCGAAGGCACTTCAAAAGAAGCCCTTGCAATCCGGATAATCCCTAATCACGTCCAGACTCCCCATCATAAAGGGTGATCAAATCTTTATACAGTGGACCAGTCAGTGCAGAGACATTCGACGGGTTATCCTTTCGTTTTTGAAAATATCCGGTCTTCACCACCGGTCTTCAAATGTTATCCATATCGTTGTATCATTATTCGGAATGGGTTATATGACACAAAGGTCCTCTCCAGGCTAAACCGAATAATGAGCGCAATATTTAAAATCATATGGATATGGGATCTCAGTTAAATCACAACTTAGAACCCAAACCTTTCATTCAATTGGTTAAAACAAATTACCATTCCCAATCTTTTAAACAAAAAGATTCATTTTAAGAACCTCCAATGGTTTAAACAATTTCCACATTTAAATCTTTTAAACAAAAGACTCATTTTTAAGACCCCTTTCAATTTAAAACAAGGTTCACTAATCTTTTAAACAAAAATTCATTCATATCTTTTCAAAACAATTCCATTTCAAATTTGATTAACTCTTTCGGTCTTTAAATCAAAGACTCATTTCATAGCTTTCAAAACAATTCCCGTTTCAATCTTTTATATATAAAAGATACACCATTTAAAATCGTCTTCAATTTCAAAATAGGGTTCAACTATCTTTCACAAAGATTCAATTATAGCTTTCAAAACCATTCAATTTCAAATCTTTATATGAAAGATATACCATTTAAACTCTCTTCGATTTCAAAACAAGGTTTAATAATCTTTCACATAAGTTAAAGCTGATTACATTAACATAAGCTAAAGCCATTTAAGCAAAACTTGGGTTTTAAATTTAAGTTCCCAAAACAATAATTTTTAAATGGTTAAAGCACCTTTATAACTTGCATAATCTATTAAACTATAATTTCCGAATTATTGAATTCAATTTCAAATATTGAATTCAAATCCAATTATTTAAATTTCACAACTTTATTAAGTTATTCAAAATAACTTTTGTTTTTGAAACTCATTTTTTCCAAAAGTTTTCAATTCAAATTTCAAAACTATTTTGGATTCAAAATTCAATTTTTAAAACTATTTCAAAAATCTATGACTTAACCAATTTCCACGTGGAATCCATATTTGTGTGTGTATAAGTGTGGTCTAGAGGTTTTACACAATAGTGCAACAACATCAATCATCACAGATTACAACCACAGCGATACTGATAAGCGGTATATCCTATAACGCTTATCTATGTACATAGATTCGCATATAAAGTAAATCAATCACAAAGATTCACCATTATGATTCGATGTGGGTTTCGGATAACCAACTGGAATCCGACTCCCTGTCGTATCGAAATTCAAATGTCGGTTTACAGGTCAAAGGGGTTTGCATATTCATATAACCATATATTCATCACAGATATAACAGCTTAGCACAAAGCATTACATAGTATCACATCACATATCAAATATATCAATCCATCACATAGCATTCAACAAAAATGAAACATCTATAATTTAGATGAATAATTTGGGTGGTTTTTAAATTTATCAACCACATAATTACTTTCATTAGTAATCTTTAATCAACGATTATTATTATTAATTTCAATTGGTTAACTTTTAATCAGTCTCATTAATTAATCATTTCTTTAATTAATTATCTTAATTAATTAACCCCTAATTATAATTAAATCTTAATTACTTTTATTAATTAATTTATTCATTAATTAATTACTTTAATTAATAAACCACATTAATTAATTATTATTTAATGTAATTAACTCTTAATATTTGATTAATCAATCTTCAATCATTAATTATCTACCCTTAATTACTTTCACTAAGTAATTACTGTTTTTATTTAATCATTTATTAATTACTTGATCAATTAACTTAAATTACTAATAAAAAAATATACTTTAATTAATAAATCCTCAATTATTAATTAATTTAATCTTAATTATAACTAATTATCCTTAAATTGATTTTCTTAATTATTAATGAATTAATCGTAATTACAAATTATTACTTACTTGATTATTATTAACGATATAATTCAACTTACTTTTAAGTTAAAAATTTGAAACGTTTGATTTTTATTTCTAAATCACTTATGAAGTTTCATTTAAAATAACTTGTTACAGATATAAATTTAAAACTTAATTGTTTAAAAAAAATCCATTATTTCAAAACTTTTAATTTATACTTTCTACTTAATAAATAAATCATCGTTGATAAAAAGGAATTGTTTCAGAAATTCATTTAACAAATTCATTAAAGTTTAAAACTGGAAATATAAAAAAATTCCCAAGCAAACACGAGTGTCTCTGAGTCGCTCCACCCCCTGCTTCGAGTCGAACTCGGGCGAATTACCCCACTGCTTCGGGTTTTCCTAAAATTTGACCCGAGCGCCCCAAACTTTAAATTTAAAGAATTTCTAAGTATTTTTCACTTCGCACCCAATTCCCACTTCGGGTTATAACTCGAGCTACTCTCGCTTCTCCCCTAGCTCATCTTCAAGTTGCCCTTGATAACATGTCGTCTTCCCCCAAACGCAAAATCCACTGATGCACGTATATGTGCACAACCACGTTAACCAACACCGATCAATGTTGAGGCCACCAACACGTCATCGCCGACAGCCTCAAGCATCGTGAGCACCCAAAACCCAATGGTTCGCCGGGAATCAAAATTTGATCATTTCGACCCCAAACTGGAATTGACCCATACGCCTAAATTTCTTCGCCGACGGCGAACTATTCCACTGGAACTCATGCCAACCGACCCCGAGCTACGACACGTCCTCCAGAAACATCCCCTACATATGCGATCGCCTCTGATCCCTTCATCACTTCGCCATTTCCTCGTGAACATCGACCCCCAAAACACCCCATAAAACCCTAAATTGACTTCGTCCCCTTAATTCACGCAATAGAAAAAAATTTCGCCATTTTTCCCGTCCTCGGAGATCATCAAGCTTGCTTCAAATCAAATTTCAACATCCAAGATTTGATTAATCATCAGAAATTGATAAAAAATGTTTTTGGTTCATCTCAAAACTGCACCTTACACATGTAACTAAAAATCATCATATTTGTTTTAAAAATCTTTTTTTCGAACGTTTATTCAAGATATCAAATTAAATCAACAAATTAAAAATATTCGACTTTAACACAGTTTCCTTTTCACTGCAAAATTGGTATTGTAACGACCCAGAATTTTTATTAATAAAAAATTGAATATTTAATTAATTTTAAATATTAATAATTGAATTTTTGGATTTAATTGGATAATTAAATCGATAATTTAATATGTTAAATTATGGAAATAATTGAAAATAGAGTTAAATATGATAGAAAATAATTTGTAAAGTTTTATTTAATCATACTGGAGTTATAGAAATATTTTAGAACTTTTAGAATCGAATTAAAAGTTAATCTGTGAAAATTGAATATTTTAATATTTAATAATCGACTGTAAAATAGCCAATTTTTGAACAGTCTCAGAATTGAACGAAACCAGTTCCATGGGATCCGTAATAGTTAGTTATTACCGGATTTCAATTTTCGTGTCAATCGGAGTTATCGTTTGATCGTGGCAGCTCGAAACGCATCGAATCATTTTTTAATTTAAATTTGGCGAGTCAAAATAGCCATTTTTCAAAAAGTCTCGGATTTCGACGAAACCAGTTTCATCGGATCCGTAATGTGATATTATTGTAGGGTTTCAAATTTCAAGTCAATTGGATTTACCGTTTGTCCGGTACAAATTAAAACGCCTAGAAATCGATTTAAATCGGTTTAATTTAAATTGAGCGTTTTCAGCCATAACTCGCACATACTTCCGAATTAGCTTCCGAAACCTGTTCCATTGTGTCCGGAACGCGGGATAAACCCTAGGTACGCTGGTTACGGCGTCTAAATCGGAGTTCGGAATTCCCGGGATGAATAGTGTTTACGCTTGGTTTTCTATAAATACACCACACACACAAATAAAAAAAAAAAAAATTAAAAACCTAAACCCTAAAACGTTGCAGCCGCCTCTTCTACAACGTACGGCCGAAATACTCCCATTTTCATCCCTCTAAATCTTCAAATCCATCAAGTAATTCAAGAAACTCTCTAAATGAAAGTTGTAGAGCGTCTCGAGCTCTACATATCCAACGGTTATGATTGCAAATGGAGTTGTGGATTGGTGGCGAGTTGTGTTTGAAGTGTGGCCGCACGTTCTCGGTTTTCGTGCTACCTGGGGGGCCGAGTTCTTCATGGTTCTGGCCGAAGGTTGAGGGGATGGAGGAGCTTCGTTGGTGAAGAGATGATCGCATATAGTCGAGTGATGGTGCAGAAATTTGTAACCCTAAATTGCTAAATGGGTTCGGCCATCTTCCTGTAGCCGTGCGTGATGAAGGGGAAGAAAGGATGGACGGTCCAGATGTTGTGATGAAGGATCTTGTGGCTTGGATTTGCTGTGGGTTTAAAATAGTTAGTTTATATGTTGATTTGTGTATATAAATCGTGTACGATCTTTAAAAAATTCATAACTTTTTCATACGAGGTCGAAAAAATGCAAATCCAGTTGCGTTGGAATCGTATGGACGAGCACTACGCGATGGAGTTGGTTTGGAGTCGTAAGGAGTTAGTGAGAATTTCGGGTAAAATTAAACGCGCGTTTAATTTTATTCGAAATAAAAGCTTAAACGGAAATTAAAACTAAGGTGAGAATTTCTCACTCAATCGAATAGATTTCGATTTTATTTTAAATAGTTAGATTTAAAATATTTGAATGCATGTTTGAATGATGACTGTAAATTATTGATTGTTAAAATAGACATTATGCGCCGTTAGTAAGCGGATGTTATTTAATATAAACATATACCGCGAATATTTCATAAACAGTGAAATTGGTATTATATATAATATCAATATATATATTGGCATATGTATATATTGCAGTTATTGATTTCCCGCATTTTTGTTTAGCGGATGAGACCCTATTACGCCGTTATTAAGCGGATAATATTTATTAAGAACATATACCGCGATAATTTCGTACTGGAGCGAAATTGGTATTGTGCTAATGTTTTTGGATGCAGGAAACAGGTTGGAGGGATCCAACTGGATTCCTCAACAGTTTTTATTTTATTTCAGATATTTTGATATTTGATGGATTATCATATCGATATATGATATCGTTGTGGTCGTGATTGACTATTTGATGTGTAGCATCATTGGACCCAGATTTTGGGATTTTAAAATGAGTTTAAAAGTGATTTTTGAAAATATACTATATTTTTGGAATTGATCCATTATAAATAAATAAACGTTATAATTTTTAAAGTTATAAAAATTATGGTTTTTGTGAAATATAGTTAAAAAGCTGATTTTTAGAAATACGATTAAAAGTCGATTTTTGAGAAATATGAACTAATGATTTTATAAAATAATTTAGATTGGATTTTTGAATATATGATAAAAGTTTAAATATAGGATTTATAAAATTTGATTATTTTATAAATCGAAATGATGAAATTATAAAGGAATTTAAAGACGTTTTAGAATAATAATATAAATTGATTTATATTAAGAGATTTATAAATGGATATTTATAAATTGAAATATAGACATTATAAAACGAGTTTTTATAAGTGTTTGAATTAAGTGAAAATGAATTTCATTAAAGAATGAAATTTATAGAATTATAAACCGTGAAGTTATAAATGGAATTTATAAATAGTAAGATTTATAAATTTGGTGAGATTATTTGAAGAATAGATTGGATAAATCATTAAATCTTATAAGTTATAAGATTTATAAATTGGAAAGTCTTTAAAAGAACGATCTTATAAAATAATCGTTTTATAAGTATTTAACTTATAATATGAACGTTTAGTTTCTAATTTAGTTATAAACTGGAATAGGTTAATAAAGGAATTTATTAAAGGAAGTTTTTATAAATAAATAGAAAAGGAATTTATAAACGTTGTTTTATAAATCCGCAAACGACTTATTTTGATAAGTTAATTGTTATAACTTATAAATGGAGTTATATTCACGTTTAGACAGTGAATAATCCTTTAAGTTAAAGTGAATAGAAATAATGGAATTTGTGAACATAGTATATTCACGTTTTTGAATAGTGAATAACATGTTAAAGAAAATGTTTTAGAATGTGATATTTTAAACAAAATTAAAACGATCTAACGATGTTTTAAAAGGTGTTGAGATTCGAAACCATAGTTTTCAACATTCATTGTTGAAATAGATGTTTTCGAGAAATAAAAGGAAATGGTGGACTATAACACTGTTGTTATAGTAAATGATTTCCGAAAGGAAATATTTTTGAATAATATTGGGATTTATATATCTATTTTAAATTCGAATCCATATACTAGTGATTTTGGGTTGTCATAACGATGTTTTACGCAACATTCGTTTTGGCCCAAATAAATATGTTAAGTGAATGATTTCCTTAAAGAAAGAAATATATACTTAATTCGGTTTAAGTATGTTGAATATTTTCTAAGTGTTGAAAATAAAAGATTGTGAATTACTTATCTAATAAGTATGGGATTGTTTTCCAATATAAAGTGAATAATTAGGATTTATCTTTTTGAAGATAAATTGAAAATGAATATTATAAATCGAATTGAAGTCGTATATTCATTAATACTTTGGAATGTAAATTCACCAGAGAATTTATAAATGAAAAGTGAAATTTGTTTAAAAATAAATATTGATTTATTTTTGAAGTGTTGAAACTATATATCTAGTAAAGATATTATGGAAAATAAATAATTTGGAAAATTATTTGGAATCTGGTGATGTGTGCATATCCATTGATAGTTCAATAACCGACTATCAATATTTCCCTTTGAATGGGTAATTGATGTGATTTGATTGAATTTGAATGCACACTTATTTTTGAATAAGCGCTCACTATTCGGGTTAACCGGGAAAGGACCATGGGGTCGTATAACCCATTCCGAATATGTGATACGTCGTTATGAATTGCATTTGAAGATCGGTGTTGAAGACCGAGTATTTGTGAAAGCGATAGGATGACCTATCGATTGTCTCTGCACTGGGTAGCTCCTGGTATAGAGATTCCTTAAGTGATGGGAAATTCGATCGGGATTGTGAATACCCGTATTGCAAGGGCTTCGTAAGAAGTGCCTTCGGTTTTGTTCGAGCCCGGAACAGACTTGTATGGATTGTATGCCTGACATTACAATTTGAGATATAAAGCCGATTTCTTTCAAATATATTTCTGTTGGTGGCGGAGAATTTATTCTTTGCTTAACACCCTTCTTTGAGACGTATGTGCTCAAAGGTTATATAGTTGAAGTTATCAGCGATATATCCCATTTTGGTAATGTGACATGCTGAGTGATGCTGAAATGATCATTGTGTTGATTATTTGTGATAGGATCGTTTATTTGATCGTCTATCTTAGTGATCATTGTGTTGATCATTTGTTGACCCAAAGCATGGCTTTTGTATAAAGTATGTTTTTGTGGACGTGACTTCGTCGGACCTCACACCCCGAAATGGTCGAAACAGGAAAGATGCAGCAAGGTTATTGGGGGTAGCACCCCTTAGGGTATGTACATTTCCTTCTGGATAGAAGTGGTATCATGGTATGGAGCCCAGATACTTAACTTATGTGGATATCGCAGATATATATATGATTTTGTGATTTGTTGCTGGGGCCCCGGTTAAAGGTTGGTTACGACCGGGAGATGGCATACTCGTGTCAGTAGTTACCCAGTTAGGGGTAACCCGGCCTTGTGTTGGTAGAGATCCGGTTTGGTTCTCGGGGATGTCTTTCCAGAGGCATTCTCAGTGGCAATGGGAAGTTCCTTGGCCTGACCATTTGTTGGAAATCCAAAGAAACAATACGAAACTTGTACGGTTTTAGTTGTAGAACCTGCCATTTAATATGGTAGCTATTAGTAGGCATAATATAATGGTACCTATGCTGGCTAAGATTTATATTCTACTTTCGAAAGGATTTGTTCTACACTATGCACTAGTAATAATATCAAATGTTATTTTAAATACGTATCAAGCATCTTTGACTATCATAAGAAGAAATCTTCTCCAAGTCTGCGTTTGCATTGTGTGTGTGGCAGGAGGTCTTATGGTAGTCTCATTTTTAAAAGCATTGCGAATTGAGTTTAAAATATTCCTCTATTTTTGATTTTAAAGATAAATAAACTGTTTTGAGTTCTCACACCAGTCACATGACTGACTCGGAGTTTATTGTTTTCCTTCCTAAACTCTGGGTGCCCACCAATTTCCACACGGGCAGTTAAGAGTTAGGTTTATCAGGATATTCTGGATATTCTGGAGTTGCTGGAGGCAAGATGGATGGCATGGCGTATTACTAGTTTATATAGTATTTCTTTTTCCGCTGTACTGTTTGTTGTTGTATGATGTTGTACACTCTGATGATATGATGTAATGTAATAACTGATATAGTTCTTTGTTTAAAGATTATTCATTTATTATTATATGTTGTTCCGCTGCGAATTGTGAGATTCTGATGTTGTTCTGTTGTTTCCTTTTTCCTCTATTCTCTATTTCTTTCTGTTCCGTTCTATTTTTAAAATTCTTCTATCTTCTATTTTTAAAATTCTCTGTTTTCAAATTTCTTTTCTCCCTCTATTTTCTATCTTCTTATCTCTTCTTCTCTTTCTATCTTTTTCTTAAATTCTTTTTAAAACCCATAACTATTCGGGTTTTCGGCAACGAAAATCCGCAATCGTTACATTTGGTATCAGAGCTCTGATGGTTAAGCGACAACCATGGTTCTGTAGGGTTATTACTCATTAGAGATAGAGTCAGCAGTACTCTAGAATGAGTTGAGTGTAATAATAGCTATGAGAGCGTATTTGTTAGTGAATATAAAATTGTTTTGTATTGTGATGATTGGTTTATTAAGTGGCATATGAACCTTCGTCAGCACGGTCAGTCAAACTATGCCGAAGGGGTTTTCTAAACACTTGAATAGAACAATTCGGCACAGTATTGTTTTAAATTGGGTAAATGCAATAATTTTACCTTGATTATATTTTTATATATAAAGAAATAATTTTTCAAAATTATTAAATTGTATGTAAGTTGATTGTTAGGTTGTTTGAATAATCTAAATAAAAGAAGAATTGTATAAGCAAAAAGAATTGTAAGAATTGAGTTATAATTAAAGTGAATTACAATTGTGAAATAAACTTATATATACAAGAAGTAAAATTATATGAATATGAGTTGTAAATAAAAACGAATATAAGGTTAAATGAAATGTAACTTAAGAGATATTGAATTAAGTTGATATTGGTATCGAAGTAAATAATCAAGTGGATTAAATGAATGTGAACTTAAGTTATGTGAATGAAATTCAACTTTAGAATTGAATTGAATTGAATGAGTGGATTGAATGTTAATCAATTGAATGTAATTAAAATTGATATGAAATAATGAATGAAAGTAGAAGTTCATTGAAATCAAATGTTATTAGAAGTTGAATAAAATTGAATGAATATAAGCAAAGGAACTTGGATGTTAGTTGGTTGATGGTTGAATGTATATTGCTATTGTTGCATTTGCTATGTGACATGTATAGTTATGTTGCTATATGTTGTATATTGAGATTATTTGCATATGTGCATGTTCTCATGTTGTTTGTTGAGTGATTAGTAGGTGCGGATCGCGTTGCTTCGCATTTGGAGTTCGCTTTAGCGCTATATTAGCCGTATATGCTTGCTAATAAAATATAAGGTACATATCTCGGATTAAATATCGTACTTTTACACTTTTTTCCCTTCGGGATGCCTCATTACTTGATGAGATGTATATTTGTGATATATATACTGTCTTTTTTTTTTCGGATCGAGCCGCGCAAAGGAGACTATGGCGAATTTTTCCGAAAATTTAAGGCGTTAGAAAAAATTTGAGAAAATTTGAAAATTTTTTTTGAAAACTTTAACTTTGATTTTGGAATTGAAAGTTAAACAATAGTAGTTGTTTTTGAAAGGATAACTAAGTATGATTTGAAAACTTAGTAAAGATTTGTAAGGAGTTTAATTATGAATTTTGGGAAAATTAATAGATTCTGTAATTTTCTTACTTGTAATTTCGAGGACGAAATTCTTTTAAGGGGGAAAGATTGTAACGACCCAGAATTTTTATTAATAAAAAATTGAATATTTAATTAATTTTAAATATTAATAATTGAATTTTTGGATTTAATTGGATAATTAAATCGATAATTTAATATGTTAAATTATGGAAATAATTGAAAATAGAGTTAAATATGATAGAAAATAATTTGTAAAGTTTTATTTAATCATACTGGAGTTATAGAAATATTTTAGAACTTTTAGAATCGAATTAAAAGTTAATCTGTGAAAATTGAATATTTTAATATTTAATAATCGACTGTAAAATAGCCAATTTTTGAACAGTCTCAGAATTGAACGAAACCAGTTCCATGGGATCCGTAATAGTTAGTTATTACCGGATTTCAATTTTCGTGTCAATCGGAGTTATCGTTTGATCGTGGCAGCTCGAAACGCATCGAATCATTTTTTAATTTAAATTTGGCGAGTCAAAATAGCCATTTTTCAAAAAGTCTCGGATTTCGACGAAACCAGTTTCATCGGATCCGTAATGTGATATTATTGTAGGGTTTCAAATTTCAAGTCAATTGGATTTACCGTTTGTCCGGTACAAATTAAAACGCCTAGAAATCGATTTAAATCGGTTTAATTTAAATTGAGCGTTTTCAGCCATAACTCGCACATACTTCCGAATTAGCTTCCGAAACCTGTTCCATTGTGTCCGGAACGCGGGATAAACCCTAGGTACGCTGGTTACGGCGTCTAAATCGGAGTTCGGAATTCCCGGGATGAATAGTGTTTACGCTTGGTTTTCTATAAATACACCACACACACAAATAAAAAAAAAAAATTAAAAACCTAAACCCTAAAACGTTGCAGCCGCCTCTTCTACAACGTACGGCCGAAATACTCCCATTTTCATCCCTCTAAATCTTCAAATCCATCAAGTAATTCAAGAAACTCTCTAAATGAAAGTTGTAGAGCGTCTCGAGCTCTACATATCCAACGGTTATGATTGCAAATGGAGTTGTGGATTGGTGGCGAGTTGTGTTTGAAGTGTGGCCGCACGTTCTCGGTTTTCGTGCTACCTGGGGGGCCGAGTTCTTCATGGTTCTGGCCGAAGGTTGAGGGGATGGAGGAGCTTCGTTGGTGAAGAGATGATCGCATATAGTCGAGTGATGGTGCAGAAATTTGTAACCCTAAATTGCTAAATGGGTTCGGCCATCTTCCTGTAGCCGTGCGTGATGAAGGGGAAGAAAGGATGGACGGTCCAGATGTTGTGATGAAGGATCTTGTGGCTTGGATTTGCTGTGGGTTTAAAATAGTTAGTTTATATGTTGATTTGTGTATATAAATCGTGTACGATCTTTAAAAAATTCATAACTTTTTCATACGAGGTCGAAAAAATGCAAATCCAGTTGCGTTGGAATCGTATGGACGAGCACTACGCGATGGAGTTGGTTTGGAGTCGTAAGGAGTTAGTGAGAATTTCGGGTAAAATTAAACGCGCGTTTAATTTTATTCGAAATAAAAGCTTAAACGGAAATTAAAACTAAGGTGAGAATTTCTCACTCAATCGAATAGATTTCGATTTTATTTTAAATAGTTAGATTTAAAATATTTGAATGCATGTTTGAATGATGACTGTAAATTATTGATTGTTAAAATAGACATTATGCGCCGTTAGTAAGCGGATGTTATTTAATATAAACATATACCGCGAATATTTCATAAACAGTGAAATTGGTATTATATATAATATCAATATATATATATTGGCATATGTATATATTGCAGTTATTGATTTCCCGCATTTTTGTTTAGCGGATGAGACCCTATTACGCCGTTATTAAGCGGATAATATTTATTAAGAACATATACCGCGATAATTTCGTACTGGAGCGAAATTGGTATTGTGCTAATGTTTTTGGATGCAGGAAACAGGTTGGAGGGATCCAACTGGATTCCTCAACAGTTTTTATTTTATTTCAGATATTTTGATATTTGATGGATTATCATATCGATATATGATATCGTTGTGGTCGTGATTGACTATTTGATGTGTAGCATCATTGGACCCAGATTTTGGGATTTTAAAATGAGTTTAAAAGTGATTTTTGAAAATATACTATATTTTTGGAATTGATCCATTATAAATAAATAAACGTTATAATTTTTAAAGTTATAAAAATTATGGTTTTTGTGAAATATAGTTAAAAAGCTGATTTTTAGAAATACGATTAAAAGTCGATTTTTGAGAAATATGAACTAATGATTTTATAAAATAATTTAGATTGGATTTTTGAATATATGATAAAAGTTTAAATATAGGATTTATAAAATTTGATTATTTTATAAATCGAAATGATGAAATTATAAAGGAATTTAAAGACGTTTTAGAATAATAATATAAATTGATTTATATTAAGAGATTTATAAATGGATATTTATAAATTGAAATATAGACATTATAAAACGAGTTTTTATAAGTGTTTGAATTAAGTGAAAATGAATTTCATTAAAGAATGAAATTTATAGAATTATAAACCGTGAAGTTATAAATGGAATTTATAAATAGTAAGATTTATAAATTTGGTGAGATTATTTGAAGAATAGATTGGATAAATCATTAAATCTTATAAGTTATAAGATTTATAAATTGGAAAGTCTTTAAAAGAACGATCTTATAAAATAATCGTTTTATAAGTATTTAACTTATAATATGAACGTTTAGTTTCTAATTTAGTTATAAACTGGAATAGGTTAATAAAGGAATTTATTAAAGGAAGTTTTTATAAATAAATAGAAAA
Organism: Allium cepa; assembly: GCA_030765085.1. Classification (NCBI taxonomy): domain Eukaryota; kingdom Viridiplantae; phylum Streptophyta; class Magnoliopsida; order Asparagales; family Amaryllidaceae; genus Allium; species Allium cepa. The sequence goes on from CM060945.1 coordinate 506,018,512, forward strand.
GGAATTTATAAACGTTGTTTTATAAATCCGCAAACGACTTATTTTGATAAGTTAATTGTTATAACTTATAAATGGAGTTATATTCACGTTTAGACAGTGAATAATCCTTTAAGTTAAAGTGAATAGAAATAATGGAATTTGTGAACATAGTATATTCACGTTTTTGAATAGTGAATAACATGTTAAAGAAAATGTTTTAGAATGTGATATTTTAAACAAAATTAAAACGATCTAACGATGTTTTAAAAGGTGTTGAGATTCGAAACCATAGTTTTCAACATTCATTGTTGAAATAGATGTTTTCGAGAAATAAAAGGAAATGGTGGACTATAACACTGTTGTTATAGTAAATGATTTCCGAAAGGAAATATTTTTGAATAATATTGGGATTTATATATCTATTTTAAATTCGAATCCATATACTAGTGATTTTGGGTTGTCATAACGATGTTTTACGCAACATTCGTTTTGGCCCAAATAAATATGTTAAGTGAATGATTTCCTTAAAGAAAGAAATATATACTTAATTCGGTTTAAGTATGTTGAATATTTTCTAAGTGTTGAAAATAAAAGATTGTGAATTACTTATCTAATAAGTATGGGATTGTTTTCCAATATAAAGTGAATAATTAGGATTTATCTTTTTGAAGATAAATTGAAAATGAATATTATAAATCGAATTGAAGTCGTATATTCATTAATACTTTGGAATGTAAATTCACCAGAGAATTTATAAATGAAAAGTGAAATTTGTTTAAAAATAAATATTGATTTATTTTTGAAGTGTTGAAACTATATATCTAGTAAAGATATTATGGAAAATAAATAATTTGGAAAATTATTTGGAATCTGGTGATGTGTGCATATCCATTGATAGTTCAATAACCGACTATCAATATTTCCCTTTGAATGGGTAATTGATGTGATTTGATTGAATTTGAATGCACACTTATTTTTGAATAAGCGCTCACTATTCGGGTTAACCGGGAAAGGACCATGGGGTCGTATAACCCATTCCGAATATGTGATACGTCGTTATGAATTGCATTTGAAGATCGGTGTTGAAGACCGAGTATTTGTGAAAGCGATAGGATGACCTATCGATTGTCTCTGCACTGGGTAGCTCCTGGTATAGAGATTCCTTAAGTGATGGGAAATTCGATCGGGATTGTGAATACCCGTATTGCAAGGGCTTCGTAAGAAGTGCCTTCGGTTTTGTTCGAGCCCGGAACAGACTTGTATGGATTGTATGCCTGACATTACAATTTGAGATATAAAGCCGATTTCTTTCAAATATATTTCTGTTGGTGGCGGAGAATTTATTCTTTGCTTAACACCCTTCTTTGAGACGTATGTGCTCAAAGGTTATATAGTTGAAGTTATCAGCGATATATCCCATTTTGGTAATGTGACATGCTGAGTGATGCTGAAATGATCATTGTGTTGATTATTTGTGATAGGATCGTTTATTTGATCGTCTATCTTAGTGATCATTGTGTTGATCATTTGTTGACCCAAAGCATGGCTTTTGTATAAAGTATGTTTTTGTGGACGTGACTTCGTCGGACCTCACACCCCGAAATGGTCGAAACAGGAAAGATGCAGCAAGGTTATTGGGGGTAGCACCCCTTAGGGTATGTACATTTCCTTCTGGATAGAAGTGGTATCATGGTATGGAGCCCAGATACTTAACTTATGTGGATATCGCAGATATATATATATGATTTTGTGATTTGTTGCTGGGGCCCCGGTTAAAGGTTGGTTACGACCGGGAGATGGCATACTCGTGTCAGTAGTTACCCAGTTAGGGGTAACCCGGCCTTGTGTTGGTAGAGATCCGGTTTGGTTCTCGGGGATGTCTTTCCAGAGGCATTCTCAGTGGCAATGGGAAGTTCCTTGGCCTGACCATTTGTTGGAAATCCAAAGAAACAATACGAAACTTGTACGGTTTTAGTTGTAGAACCTGCCATTTAATATGGTAGCTATTAGTAGGCATAATATAATGGTACCTATGCTGGCTAAGATTTATATTCTACTTTCGAAAGGATTTGTTCTACACTATGCACTAGTAATAATATCAAATGTTATTTTAAATACGTATCAAGCATCTTTGACTATCATAAGAAGAAATCTTCTCCAAGTCTGCGTTTGCATTGTGTGTGTGGCAGGAGGTCTTATGGTAGTCTCATTTTTAAAAGCATTGCGAATTGAGTTTAAAATATTCCTCTATTTTTGATTTTAAAGATAAATAAACTGTTTTGAGTTCTCACACCAGTCACATGACTGACTCGGAGTTTATTGTTTTCCTTCCTAAACTCTGGGTGCCCACCAATTTCCACACGGGCAGTTAAGAGTTAGGTTTATCAGGATATTCTGGATATTCTGGAGTTGCTGGAGGCAAGATGGATGGCATGGCGTATTACTAGTTTATATAGTATTTCTTTTTCCGCTGTACTGTTTGTTGTTGTATGATGTTGTACACTCTGATGATATGATGTAATGTAATAACTGATATAGTTCTTTGTTTAAAGATTATTCATTTATTATTATATGTTGTTCCGCTGCGAATTGTGAGATTCTGATGTTGTTCTGTTGTTTCCTTTTTCCTCTATTCTCTATTTCTTTCTGTTCCGTTCTATTTTTAAAATTCTTCTATCTTCTATTTTTAAAATTCTCTGTTTTCAAATTTCTTTTCTCCCTCTATTTTCTATCTTCTTATCTCTTCTTCTCTTTCTATCTTTTTCTTAAATTCTTTTTAAAACCCATAACTATTCGGGTTTTCGGCAACGAAAATCCGCAATCGTTACAGGTATGCAGGACCCATGTTACATTGTTCAGCTTCAACAAATTCCAGGTTTATGATTTTAAATTTAAACAAACACAATTCGTTTAAAATCCTAAGTTTATGAGAAATCAATAGAGGAAGGAGGAATTGGTATTAGATGATCATGCCTGTTATACAAACAGAGGATCAAAACAATGACATGTACAGTCATTCTCATGTATATATACATGGTGAGCATAACTTAACAACTACATAAATAGTTATCATTAAAAAAAACTTCAAGCGTCAAGCACAGCAACCAAGATATTCAAGTTTGGGATAAAAAGAATGGTTTTCTCACCTGTTTGCACAGAGCAGAGAAGCAGAATTTAAACCTGGAACTGGAAATTGGTTTTGATCCTTGAACAGCAACTACTTAGTTTCAGTTGAAAGATCTGTTGTTTTTAAAACTAATGCTTTTGAATTTATTTTTTTAGTTTAATTCTCCTTTCCCAGATTGAAGACTTTGAATCTGCTACTTGATTGTATATGTTGAATCTTTGCTTTACTGAGTTGAGTCTTTCTGGTTTTGGCCTTTCTTTTGCATAGCTTCAAGTTTTGATTTTTTTTCTTTCTGATTTGTTTCTTAGTATTGTGTTTGATTTCCTGGCTTATGTTTTCCAGATTTGAAATCTGAGAAAACATGTATTGTTTTCTTCTAATAAACTTTTATTAAATTTTATAAAAATAAATTGCCACTTGTATCATATATTTAAACTTGTTAATACTAAGTTATATTAATCTAACACTTGTAATGCTACTTGTCTCCTTATTTTACAAATGTCCAATGTTATTTAATATTGTGTTTAAACCCTTAACTTAAGTAAATTTACAATTTTATAATTTAAACCTTACTTAATCTTATTTTTAAATTACAAGCCAGTTTTAAGTATGTATGTTTTCTTATTTATTTCAAAAGATAATTTCAATTACTTATATATCTTTCACATCAAAATGCACATTTACAAAAATTAAGAACCAAGATTAATTTCAAATAAATAGAAATTTTAAATTTATGTTTAGACCTTCTTTTTAATTTATTTACAGATCATGTTTTTAGCCCTTATTTGATTTCAATTTATAAAACATATTTATCTATGTTATATTTACAAATATATGTTATGTAGTTTTAAATCTTATACTTTTAAGAAAATATTTTCCTATCAAAGCTTGAATATTTATGTACATAAAAAACTAGCTATTAAATATTGTTTATATTTTACAACCCAATTCTAATTTATGTATTAATTTTCAAAAGATATACCTATATATGTAAGTTATAAAGCCATCATTTGAAATTATATAATTTATAAAGGAAAATGAATTGAAAATAATTTATAAATAATCATACATATATAATTCTTAATTAATAAAGCTTTTAAATCTAATTTATTTATTATATCATATATTCATATACACATATTAAAATCGGAAAATAAATTTTATTTCCAATATAATTATTAAATTTCCAAATTAAAATTTCTATTTACAATACATACCCTATTTAACTTTGAAGTATCACATTCATTTACATCTATTTACATATACAAAAATACATTTTTATTTGTTTAGGAAATTATCAATTTAATTCACAATTAGATTTATTTCTGAATTTTCAATCTCACAATTCAATTTAAAATAAAATTTATATACAAATATCTGATTAAATTCGGAAAAAATTCACATTTATTCCCAATTTGATTCCAAAAATTAAATTAATTATCAAATTAAACTTGTTCCAAATTCGGGAATGTTACACATCTAACAATCAGTGATAAAGTAGTCTCCGGATCTCGAATTCACCTCCTTAGATGAGAAACATGGAAAAAATTGTGGACTCCTGCCAAACCGCTTGGTAAGTCAACTCTATATAGAAGTTTCCCAATCCTCTCAATAATAGGAAATGGTCCAACGAACCTCGGTACCGACTTCCATGATTTCCTAAATCAAATCACACCCTTCATCGGCGACACTTTAATGAAAACATGATCCCCAACATAAAATTCTAAGTCTTTCCGTCTTTTATCCACATAACTCTTCTGCCTAGATTGAGCTTTCTTCGTTCTAGCATGAATCAACTCAACTTTTTCTCCAGCATCTATAACTAAATCCGGACCAAGAACCAACCTATTTCTAACCAACAAATTGGAGATTTGCATGGCCTTCCATACAAAGCTTCAAGTGGTGCCATTCCTATACTATCCTGATAGTTATTGTTGTACGAAAACTCGACTAGATGTAGATGATCTTCAAATGATCCCCTAAAATCTAGCGCACAAGCTCGTAAAAATCATCCACGACTTTGTTAACTCTCTTTGTTTGCACATCTATCTGTGGATTGTAAGCAGTGCTCATCTTGAGCTTGGTACCTAAGGTATATTAGTATACCCTTCCAGAACTCGCTAGTGAATAAAGAATCTCTATCACTCACTATATTATTTGGAATTCCATGTAGTCTAACTTCATTCTTCCTAAAAACCTTCGCTAACACAGGTATCATTCTGGTTGACTTAATTGGAATGAAATGGGCTCTCTTGGTCAACCTGTCTACAATGGCCCATATGCTTTCATTTCCTCTATTAGATCTAGGCAACCTTTCAATGAAATCCATAGAAATAGAATGCCACCTCCAAACTAGAATGTCAAAAGGCTGAAGCAACCCACTGGGCTTCTGATGTTCGGCTTTTACCCGTCGATAGTTTAGGCACTGCTTCACCCATAAGCCTACATTCCACACCATACCTTCCCAGAAGAAACTTCACTTCATGTCTTGACGCATCTTAGTTCTTCCCAGATGAATAGTTAGCTTCTAACGATGGCATTCCTCCAAAATTTCCTTCCTAATGTCTCCTACATTTGGAACACATAATCTTCCTTTCATTCTCAACCACCCATTCTGGTTAAGACTAAAATCATTTTAGTCATCACTCTCTATTCTATTCCTCAACTTTCTGATCCGTTCAGCCAACACTGGATCCTCTAGCTGTTTAAAGCAACCTTTTCAATCATAACTGGTTGAATTTCTATATATGATAACAAAGCAGTTTTTGTACTTAAACTACTCTTTGTTCTCCATTGTACTCTGCAATTCGCTAACGCTTCCAAATCTTTCCCCTCAGCTATCACACTAATACACCATTATGCGCATCTGCAACCTTATTGACTTTCCTTGGTGTATACTAAATACTGAAATCATAAGCAGCTAAGAACTCTAACCACCTCTACTGTCTCATGTTCAGCTCTTTTGAGAGAAAAAAATACTTCAATGGCTTATGATCCATATACAACTCAAATCTTTCTCCTAAAAGATAATGTCTCCTTACCTTCAATGCAAAAATAACGGCAGCTAACTCTAAGTCATGGATTGGGTATTTGACTTCATGCGATTTAAGCTGTCGAGAAGCATAGGCAACTACCTTACCCCTCTACATTAACACAGCTCCTAACCCAGTCCCACATTCATTCGTGTACATCACCAAATCTTGATTTCCTCTGGAACAACCAACATTGATGCATTAGTCAGTAAATGTTTTAGCTTCTGGAATGCCCCTTCATACTTATCGGTCCAAAGGTACTTCACATCCTTTTGAGTTAGCTTGGTCATTGGTGCCGATATCCACGAAAAATCCTTAATAAACTTCAATAGTAACCAGCCAACCCAAGAAAACTTCTTATCTCAATCACCGTTTCTGGTCTCTTCCAACTATTCATGGCCTCAATCTTAGCTAAATCCATTGATAACCTATTCTCTGAAACTACATGGCCAAGAAACTTCACTTCCTTCTTCCAGAAATGACACTTTGAGATCTTTGCCTTCAGCTGATGTTACCTTAGCATTTCAAGAACTACTCTTAGATGAACTTCATCTCTCTTTCATCCTTAGAGTACACCAAATATCATCTATCAAAACCAGTATGAAACTATCCAGGTGCTCTCGTAAAATTCGGTTCATCAAATCTACAAAGAAAGCTAGCGCATTAGTCAGTCCGAATGGCATCACTAGCAATTCGTACGATCCATATCTAGTTCCAAACACCGTCAAAGGATTACTGTCCTCTGCCACTCTAAGCTGACGGAAACCTGTTGCTAAATCGAACGACAAAAATATCTTGGATCCACTCAGCCGATCAAATAAATCATCAGTCCTAGGTAATGAATATCGGTTCTTTACCGTTTTCTCATTCAACTTGCGACTATACATAACCTTAACGATCCATTTGGTTTCTTAGCAAACATTGCGGCTACTCCTAAAGGCATACTACTAGGTCTAATAAATTTCTTTCCATCCAAATCCAACAAATGCACCTTGAGCTCCCACATTTCGGTAGGTGTCATCCTGCTTGGCAGTCTATTCACTGTTCTACTCTGGGCACCAAATCTATCTGAAACTCGATGGCTCTTTTCGGTGGCAATCCTACCATGGGTTCAAAAATATCTGTGAATTCTCTAACCATAAATACTTGATTCAGCTAACCTTCTATCTCCACAACATCCAACAAAGCATTCACTCCACTACTAGGGTTTTCTATGGAATATACAAGTCGCTCCCTACAATCTAGGTGTCTAAGCGATATTTTCCCATCATGGAAAAATATCTAAGCATTGTACTTAACCAATCCATACCCAAAATAATTTCAAACCCTATGAACCCAAACACATGTAAACTGCAAACAAAAGTATGATCTGACAAGTCAAACTTTAGGTAGTCACATCGCATTCCAAATGTTGCATACCCTCCTATTGGATTTGCAACCTTTAAGAAAGTAACTAATATGAGGGTTCTAGGTTAAGTTTATTAACCAAACAGCGAGATATAAAAGAATGTGATGCACTAGTAACAAATAGAACACTAACTGCCATACTAATAATCATAAGAGAACCTCCTAACATCGCTTTTCCTTTTTCCCTTGTTGTGGGTCTCGAGGTAGTTGGCTCTGATGCATAATTTTGCCCTTCCCATCCTTAACGGGCTCCTTGCACAGGCTCTTGAAATGATCTATCTGATCGCAATTGAAGCATCTGATATTCTTCTTCCCAATTAATTACCTTCTTTGCCTCTCCAGTACGACATTAATTCGCAATATGCCTTTTCTTGTCGCACTTAAAATAGACAACTTCTGAGTTTCCCTTCTTCATAGATCCACCCATCTGGGCACCCTTCTTAGGAAAAAAACTTCCTTTTCTGACTCAGCCCCACCTAGACGTCCTTCGCCTTATTATTCTCCATAAAAGCAATCATTTCCTCATGTCTTAAAACCATCTCTACTATAACATCGTAAGGATCAGTAATATAAGGTAATATATCCCTAGCCAATTCAGGTTTCAACCCCATAATGAACTTCTTGTTTCTCTTAATCACGGTATCCACGGTGGCATAATCATATCTAGCCAACTCCTTAAACCTCGTAGCATACTCTAACACGGTCATCTCCCCCAGCTCTAAGCAAGGTTGACTTTTCCATCATAGACATGAATCTCTCCTCGAACCTCCTCTTAAACTCAGCCCATGCCATCATTCATTCATCCACTCCAACCGTCACACTATTCCACCTTTATAAAACTGCTCCTTGAAGCTGTCTCGAAGCGGGCCTGCTTTTTGTGCTCATCACTGAACCCTAAATCTGCAAAAATCCTCCACCAATGCATCAACCGATTCTCCACTTCTATGCATCTTTAATCCCAATAAATGGTTTTCCTCCCAACCTAGCATGGTCCCTATTCAAAGCAGCAAAATTATTGATTACTGGAGCTTCTTGAATTCTTTCTCCAACTACTCCAGCAGCAACCCCCTCTTGCATCATACTCACAAAAAACTGATACATGGCTCCCATTTCAACTTGCGGGACTTCAGCTCCAAAATTTCTTGCTCGTGCCTGACCTTGGTTCCTTTTAGTATTAGGTCTAGTATTTCCATCTATAGTGATGCTTCCTCCTCCAACATTATCTCTCTGAGGATCCATATCTGCATTCGAACCTTCGTGAGACACAGAAAAATAACCTAATAAAGATAGGAGATAAGAGATAAACCGCATACTTATATATAACAAATACAAGTATGTTACTATAATGTTATCCCTTACCCCGATCTTATTGCTAATTCCTTAGGATTATATTTTCAAAAATCATCTTTTTATTTAAAAAAATTCATAAACCTATGCTCCAATACCAATTTGTCACATCCCCTATCTTGAGGCTTGAAGCCAAGCGCTGCAGATGCTGCAGTTATTCATAGTATTAACTTTTTGATGACCAAATACAGTAATGTTAACGGTACCCATAATATCAGAAGTACATGAATATGAAACAAAAATCACAGATTTCAAAACACAATATTTTTGATTGCATTTCCAAAACATGTTCCACATTCAAAATTACATGACCCTATTGCTTGCCCAGGTTCAGATAAAACATAGTTATTATACAAATACGCCAACTCCAACATATGATGATGCCCCCTTGGTTGACCAGAGTACTATATATACAACATAGCGGAATCAATCCAAAATAAAACAGTAACTCCTAATTAGCTATTCGTCAGCCACCTGCTTGTCTTCGGAAGATTTATTCACCAACCAACTAAAACCTGTAAACCACAACCCTCAACCTACTCGAATCAATTTTGAGCACTCGAGAGTTTAAGGAGAAAACGTAAACTTCAAATCAAATATAAAGCCTGGTGTGAATCATACTATAAATCTCGGTTATTTGATACTAAGTGAGACCACATCACTTAACAAAACAGGTTTCCCCTCACTAATAACCTTTTAAACATATCTTTTGCAAATTTAAATCCTGCAACTAAAACTGGTTAAACATGTAAAGCAATATCATGTATCTGCACATATCAGTTATCAAATGGACTATCTATCCATGCACTATAGTTTTTTTGCCTAACTACTAACCATTGGCTGGCTTGGGTTTACAAGAAAAACATAAAAATCTAACATCTATCAGATACTCCTCTTTCGGACAATCTATCCTTACTTACTTCTCCAGGTCTAACTGATCCTATTGGTTTTGCGGGCTCACCAATTACATGTCTTTCCTTTTTAGATTCCTTTCTGTATATAACACAATTTTAGTTTTTCTTGTGACAGTGCCCTACATATTGGAATTTTGGACCACTTTTAGCTAGGGGATACTAGCTAAATTATAGGGCACGACCTCATACCAAACCTATCTAGTATTCTAATATTTGAGTCGTTTTACTTAGGGTTATCTACCCATAAAATTTTCCTTGAAAACCTTTTCTTTCAAATTGATTTAAATCTTTAAATAATTCTTTAAACAAGGAAATTATAAATATACTCTTTGCTTTACTCAAACCACCTTGTCGTGTTTTATCCCGCATTTTGGCAAAGTCGTGATACCAAAAGATCGATCGGAAACAAAGGGCAGTTCGTCTCAGAGATTGGTCATACTTTGCTTCACTATGGATATCGCTGAATTTTGTCCGAGTCCAGATTGAGCTACAATTGATAGGACATGACAAGAAAGATCATAGAAGTCAGCATCTCAAATTCCAAGTCAATCCAAGTTCATACGTTCAAGATTATGATCGATTCGATTTGAAGGGAAAAGCCCAGATTTCGTATCCATCACTATGGGGGATTTCGTATCCATTACCGAACCCTAGTTCGTATCGATCACTTTCGTATCGATCAGGTTCCAGTGACTTCGAATCCATCATAGTACCACAGTTCGTATCCATGAAGTTCGAATCCATCGAAGTGCCACGGTTCGACTCGGTCCCATTCGAACCCATTGGCAGAAAGCCCACTTCGTATCCATCAGCTGAGGCAACGGTCACTGCTTCGCATCCATCATCAGATCACCATCCTTCGTATCCATCGAAGGGCTCCAGTCCACATCGATTGACTTCGTATCCATGAAGAAGCTACAAGGCTCATATCCATCAGAGAAAGGCTTGCTCGAATCCATCGGCCATCACTTGTTCGACTCCATCAGCGACTACTTTTCGAATCCACAAGTGAAGCCTTCATTCGAATCCATCAAGCCAGTAAGCTTAGATGATGAGTCATCTATCGATGCGAACGCGCCGAGATATATGAAGTCGACGCAGTCAACTCGAAGTGAAGACTGGATCGAGTCGAAGTTTGCGCTCCACGTCATCACAAAGGCGCGTGCCACCGTTGATTCGAAACCATCGGTTCGAAGAGATGGATTCGAACCAGACAGCCACTCGAAGAACCCCATTTTGTATCGACCATATCTCGCGATCCACTGATCCAAATGCCATGAAATTTTCACATGAGCTTGCATACGTGATGAAGAACGTCTCCACCAAATTTCAGCCCAATTGGACATCATCTTGATCGATATGAAATGACTCTGTATCGATCACAGATCGACTTGAAACTTTCTAAGGTTGGTCGCATGGGCCCACTCACATGCCAGAAAAAGTCTTCCGAGATTTGAGCGCGATCTCAGCCTCCCACACCTATAAATAGAGCCCCAGAGCCAGCAGAAAAAGGATCTTTTGACTCTCAAGCGCCCAGACTCTGCCGGATTGAGATCTCCATCATCCTACATCATATTTTTGCTATTGATTTCGAATTTCCAGTTGTAACTCGTTGTTGATTGCTGTAACAACTTGTAATCATTGAAAGGGAATCAATAAAATTGCAAAAAACTTCACAATGGACGTAGACAACATTCCGAACCACTATAAATCGCTTATCTATGCATTTACATTATTGTTATTTGGAGTTTTTGTCAGATAATACTCGTTTTCCATTTACATTCTTCATTATTATCTCTTGAACGACTCCCGAAGAGCGTTGTGACCAATTTTGGTGCAAACACTTTGGTGCTTTCACTGAGAAAACCCATATTTTCTCCTGCTCTTTGGATCTGTCATCGATACCGGATTGAATAAATCTAAGAGAGAGATCCAGATCATCAAATCCAAAGTTCTTTCCCTTCTATTCAGATTTGCATAAAGTCTAGGAAAGGAATTCAACCTTCAAGATGGTTAGCACAAGGACCACCTCTAACGCTATCAATCAAGAAGAACAGGATAGTCAGAATCCTGCGCCACTACCTCCATCTAATCAAGATTCTACTGGACATTCGGAACCATCAGGTCCGGTTACCCGAGAAGAGTTGCAGTTGCTACTCCAAGAGCTGACCCAGAGTTGGCAACAACTAGCAGAACAGCTATGCGCTAACGCCGAGCTGATCAACAAGCTGAATCGCCAGAAGCGAAAGAGATCCAAGAGAGACCATGCTTCTCGCTCCTCCAGCGAAAGTTCTTCATCTTCTGATTATCATAATCGATCTCCATGACCCCGGCTAGATGGGAGTCACATGGCAGTCATTGGAGATCAACCGGCAATGACGGTTGGACAACTGAGAGTTGGCCCATCAGCCAGTTTCCAAACCGGACCCTCCTCCCAAGGAGGTGTCGTTCCTCACCACACCGTAGAATACCGCACCACTAACGTCGCGGCTGAACCAGGGGTCGATGCCCAAGATCAGTCGAATCCGGACAGTAGCCAGCATGGCGGTACCCATGAACCGTACGTCCCAGAGGACTACGAGCCAAGAAGGAAAGATTTGGACCGCCAACAGCATCCGGTCCAACTCCAGGATGTGGGATTCAATCGCATTTCGGCACGAGCCGCACATAACATACAAATGCCAGATCTTCCAACCATGATACGTCAGATGATCCGTGAGAGCCAGCGTCTCACCAATGACGATTAGGGAATTTCCCGAAGTCACACTCCTTTTACGGATGATATTCTTACTACTGAACCCTCACGGCGATTCAGGATGCCAACTCTACCCATGTACGAGGGAAACTCCGACCCCAACCAACATATTCTGAAATATGAGTGGTCGATGACCGCTGCCAGAGCTAACGATGCATTAAAGTGTCGTAGTTTCCCCATATCCTTGGAGGGCATCGCTACCATGTGGTTCACTCGACTGCCACCTCGATCCATCTCTTCATTCGACCATTTGGCCATAAAATTTATTGAACAATTCCGCATGCACGTCGCAAGGCCAAAAGATGTCAACACTTTGTCTAGCGTCACCAAGCTCCTGGAGAGACGCTCAGACACTACTTAGAGAGATTCCATACTGCGTGTGCGGAGATCAGCAATCTGAACGATAACTCCATCCTTATGGCGTTGACTAAGTGGATTGACCCCGAATCTGAGTGTGGCAACTGGTTGGCTGGAAAACCACCTGCATCATTGGACCGTTTCCACGCCAAGGCGACTCAATTCCTGAGAAGGGAAGATGCGAAACAGTCTAGGAAGCAAACTGATGCAGGACCAAACACAGAAGGAATCCAAAGCAATGTCGCAATCAAACAGTCCGGTGAGAGCTCCGAAAAATTTCAGTTGAACGTTAAAAACAAACAAATGCGGCGAAGAGAGAGCGTGAATCAAACTAGAAAACGAGATCAAAATCGTGGCCCACAGCGCAAGAATCCTATGTTCGACAGTTACACTCCTTTGAATACATCACAGGAAGACTTGTACTTACAAACCTGTAATATAATTCAGTATCAAAAACCTGCACCAAAACCGTCGTCAGAGAGGCAAATCCAGACGGAAAAATTTTGCAGGTTCCATGAAAGCTACAGGCACAATACGAACGAGTGTCGTCACTTACAAGATCTCGTTGAAAAACTGATCAGAGAAAGGAAGCTGGAACAGTTTGTGCGGGCATTGCATCCTAGAGAAGCAGGCCCATCGAATCAAAACAACGATCCCAATCGACCGAGACGGGAGGACTCCACTTGTCCCCGTGGAAGATTGGTGATAAACGCCATCAGTGGCGGACCAACTTTTTCAGGAGCCTGGAACGATGAAGATCTTCGTCACTGTTTTACATGACAGGCTCATTCAATCTATGAATACTTTGCAATTTCTTTTACATTCTGAAGTTTAAATTTGTAATAAGGCACTGACTTTGCCATGTTTTCCCGTTCCAGCAATACTATCTCTTCAAGCTAGAGCTATGATTCATCGAATGCAACATTCAACAATCACGACACACGAAGAGCTAAATTCCATCGAACAATGGAATTCATTCAAATAGCGAGTGACTGTGATACAACCGGCCACTCACTAAGTGAAACCTCAGCTCGGGGGCAAGCCATCACATCAAAGGCTGAACTGGACCAACACACGACAGTCCTACAACTAACTCTAAATTCCCAGAGTGCAAATTGGAGTATAAACATCACATAAATCACTCCCAGAGTGTGAACGGACTCCAAATTCCCAGAGTGCGAATTGGAGTATAAACATCACATAAATCGTTCCCAGAGTGCGAACGAACTCCAAATCCCCAAAGTGCGAATTGGATTATAAACATCACATAAATCGTTCCCAGAGTGCGAACGGACTCCAAATTCCCAGAGGGCGAATTGGAGTATAAACATCACATAAATCGTTCCCAGAGTGCGAACGGACTCCAAATTCCCAGAGTGCGAATTGGAGTATAAACATCACATAAATCATTCCCAGAGTGCGAACGGACTCCAAATTCCCAGAGTGCGAATTGGAGTATAAACATCACATAAATCGTTTCCAGAGTGCGAATGGACTCCAAATTCCCAGAGTGCGAATTGGAGTATAAACATCAAATAAATCGTTCCCAGAGTGCGAACAGACTCCAAATTCCCAAAGTGCGAGTTGTAGTATAAACATCAAATAAATCGTTCCCAAAGTGCGAACGGACTCCAAATTCCCAGAGCGTGAATTGGAGTATAAACATCAATTCCAGGTTCCCGGAGCGTGAACCGAAACATCCGTGCTAACTCCAAGTTCCCAGAGCGTGAATTGGAGTGCGAACATCAATACCAGGTTCCCGGAGTGCGAACCAAAACATCAATGCTAACTCCAATTTCCCAGAGCGTGAATTGGAGTATAAAATTACGGGTTCTCGGAGTGCGAACCCATACATACATGCTATCTCCAAATTCCCAAAGTGTGAATTAGAGCACAAATACCAAGTCAAAGTTCCCGCAGTGCGAACCGAAATATCAATACTGACTCCAAGTACCTAGAGCGTGAAGTGGAGTATAAACATCAATTCCAGGTTCCCGAAGCGCGAACCGTATTACAAACATCGATAACTCTCAAATTCCTAGAGTGCGAACCAGATTATCGATCACAAATTATCCTAAGTCCCCAGAGTGTGGACATGTGCTTAAGATTTGCAATAAGTGCGATCAACCACCGAAATACAAATGTTGTTCCCCGAAACTGGGGGGCAATAAACTTAAGTGTTAATCACTAACCGAAGTGAAACAATGACCGAAGTTCAACTTATTCATCAATCACACCATGTGACCAAGTTTTTCAAACTTGGCAAATAATACGAACTCTACTTGACGGTAAGAACACCACAAGTACACCGGACTGAAAGCCAAACACTGCAAATACTTAAGCATAAAAGAAATGAGAATTGAAACAAAGAAATTGAATTTTATTTCAACTAACTATATGTGAAGATTCATGTACAAGTTCTTCTAAAAAATTCCTACTAGCAGGGGGCCAAGCCTGCATCTATACATAGCCTATGAAAGAAAAATAAAAGTGCTTTCCTAACTACCAAAAATGCACTAGAGGGGATCATCTACTTCTTCTTCTTCGGTGTCCACTTCAACGTGGAACCACTAGAACCACTAGCAGTCTTCCGCTTCGACCCTGCACCCTTTGGCGGATCTTCTTCTGGCGAAGGCATGATATCGATATACTCCTTCGAACTTGAACCTAAAGGAATATTCTCTTCTGGAGGAGTCAGAGGAGTCCGATCTACCACCGGGGGAGGAATGGGCGTGCTGGTTCCGACTAGCGTGTCCCCAGAAGATGTCATCACAAGAGGAGTGGGACCAACCGCCATCGTAACACTTTCATAATTACCACCGTGTGCTGCTGATTCCATATCTGCATCGATTTGAGCAAGTATCTCAGCCTCACGAGAAGTACGAGATTCACGATAAGTAGCGGTGGACTGTGACGATACAATAGAAACAGACGGGAACACGCCGAGAACAAATGGCATGTCAACAAAGGGGTCACTGTGCTGGCTCAAGAGTTCATTCATCATCTGTTCATCGAAAGTGATTGAACCCCCCTGTGTCACCTCGGTCGGCGCGGCTGTCGTCGTGGCGATCGATTTAGTAATAATAGCCTCCTTTTCTTGATGTGGCTCTTAGACTGCAAGAGGCGCTGTCGATGTAACTTTACTCACTGGATAAGAAAGAAAAGAAGTTGTCAGAACACCCTTTAATACAAATACTTCAGTTCAGACACACAGTAGATTTGTGTAGAGTACCTTCCTCAACTCGACTTGTAGCTGACTGAACAGCTTCAGAAGAATGCTCCCTTATGGGAGATAAGCGTGGCTGCTCAGGGTTATAGCTTGGGACCAATTGTGGCTCAGTCGCTGGCGTCGGCTCCGATCCAGATGAAGTAATCATCTCTGAACTTGTAGATGGATATGCAGCGCCAGACCCCTCACCAACTTCCAAGTGTTGGGTACCCAGTCTCTCTTTAGCATGAGAGATCATGAAGTCGTGGAGAACCTTCTTCTCATCATCAGTCAATATACGGTTCTCCAACTCGAACTCATCGAAAACTTTGCCTGGCTGTGATTCTTTCTCCTCTTCGATTAATAAATTCCAGGCGTTGAACAAATGTGTCGGATAATCGTCAAGCCATGTCAAATTTCTGTGCCTCAGCACATTAGCATTATAAGTGATGAGAAGTTCTTCTATCTCTGTCTCTAGTTTGATTTCTGCTTGACGAACTTTCTCATCGACTTCGGCTTCCGTCTCGCGGACCTTCTCCAAGGCCGCATCTCTTTCTCTCCGAAATTCCACCGCCTAATCACACGCTTCCTGTGCGGAAACGTTAGCGGTGTCCCTCTCCTTCATAATCTCTGAAACTTTGGCCTTGAGCTCGTTTAGCTCTTTCAGGGCCGCTCCCCGCTTGGCAGTTACGATGGTTTTTCGATGGCCCATGTCCTCCACCGTAGCGTAATGCTCACGCTTCATCCTATCCATCGCTGTCTGAGCTTCATCCGCTTTTCTAAGAGCTTCAATCTTTGACTTTCGAGAGGACTCGGCTTCACTGCTGAGCGCTTGAATAATGCGGTCCTTTTGACCAAGTTCTTTCTCCAACTTCTCAATCGTAACCGCTCGATCAAAGGCCACTTTTAACGCTTTCTTAGCGGTCTTCGACCATTCTTGATACTGGAAGAATACATATGAAAGATAGTCATGCATCATAGGTGCAACTGTCGGTATCCTTTTTAGATGCCGAGGAAAGACAAACCCGTCAAAACAAATTTCAGGAAATTCTTTCCTCAGTTGAGCAAGCCTAACCGCTCCTTCCCCCTAAGGCTCCGTCAATGTCTTCTCAATTGACGGGGAGGCCGCGATCTCCATTCTGCGATGAGTATCCGACCTCGATGGTTGGTAAGACGGCTTGGGCCGTGAAGTTTCTGGAGGTCTCGAAACATGAACCGGAGGCGGTGCAGGAGCTCTAGGAGGTGGCGTGTGAGATCGAGACCGCCGCCTATAATCTTTGTCTCTATCAGAGCGCTCATGACTCGAGCGCCCATAGTCATAGTCTCTATCTCCTTCCCTCCTGTGTGATTCATAATATGAAGAAGACTGGCATTTCTTACGAAGGCTACCAAGCATCGAACCCCTACCAGACATAGTATCTGCGAAACAAAAACATAAAACGAAATTAGTAATCTCTCACAGTGAATGTATTACACTTAGAAATCGTGTAGTGCCTTGAAGTGTGAATGTGGGTGTAATCCCCCGACTAACCAGATGTGTGAATCGCACTGGTGGGCAGAGACTCGCTCGAAACTAAGGCTTCTGAAAGTTCGTCCAATCTGACATCATGTTGCAAGGACACATCGTCCGGAATTGGAATATCGACGAGCCCTTCATAAAGATTCTCAGTTCTCGGAGGAGACATCTTCGAAATTCTAATTCCGGGAGCGGGTCGGGCCGTGACAACTGATTTCCATCTTCCTTTTTTAGGTGGCTTAACAACGGCTGCCTTGCCTTTTCTTTGTTCTTCGGTGTCTTGGGCTACATCCACAGATTCGCCCAGTGTTTCTTCATCGGTATGAGTTTTTTCGGAGTCAGCCTTCTCAATTACGATAACTTTGGGTTTTCTTCGTTCAACTCGTTCTTTCGAGGCAGATTTTAAAACACCGTCAAACATTATGCTTTGTCTTCTTTCAGTCAGTCCAAGAATCCTGAGATTTCTATCTGTCAATAGCATCTCGATATTCCTCTCTTCACTTGGGATTTCTTGAAAAACCCAAACTATCTCCTTGAAACGATCACCTTCGGGTCGCTGAATCACGGCTGAAAGGGAAAAGAGATGTGAGTCCAACTTCAAATACATTAGTTTTATCAACTACCCGAAAAGATAGCAATACTCACGTCTAAATAGCCATCGCCGAGCGAACCCTGGGGGCACCTAACATAAAACCACTCCGTCCTGAAGTAGCTCAACCTAGTCCAAGCCCCTGTGATCACTTAGCAATTTCTTACCGCCTCCAGGAATGTGAAAGTTGGACTATCGGCCCGGCTCTTGAAGTTAAACAAATATCTGATCTCAATCGGGAGTGGCGGTCGATAGGGATACTCCATAAATGCAATAAACAAGCTATTGAGTGACGCATATCCATTCGGATGCAGCTGAGATGGGGCGATCCTCAAAAACGACAATACTTCTCTTATATACTGGTTAAACGGAGGGAGTGTCCCAGCTGTGCACGCATGGCGATTGAATGCGGTATATCCCTCCGGTGGATTGTGCGGTCTATCATTTGGCCCCGGCAGTAGCACGTCATCCATCGACAAACCATGCCTTAAGCATATTCTTCCTAGCATGTCTTTCGAAATATTGGACGGGACAGAGTCCGATGGGTTATTAATGAAGGATGCGTCAGGTAACTCGTCCGGAGCTGGACCGATAACTTCATTCTCAATCTCCGGTACTTCAAGCACGGGAGGGACTGAACTCAGAGTTTCTTGCGGTTGCGAACTTGAAGTTTCCATAACTAGCTAACTCACGAGAAATCATCATTAGATGCTAAAATTCCATGCATTCCCCGGTGTAAAGTGCATGAATGTGTCGTGCAGTGTCGTGCATTACTTGAGCAAATTCTACAGAATAAACTAGAAATGTATGAACGACAAAACTCTAAAAATAAAACCAGAAATGACCGTCATCGCTGACCGTCACAACCAAGCCATCCAGACGCAAACGATCGATCCAAGTTGAAGTTCATTATATTTTTGTTAAGTTACGGTTCCATCGGCGAGCTTCGAAAGGAATTCCAATATGCAGTTCTACGGTCAAGTTCAGTCATGAAAGGCAGAAGCTCGTCGGAGTCAAGTATCCTAATGTGCAAAAGTTCTCTAAATTCGTCTAATTTCAACTTGGAATCGATCGCCGCAGTTCAAATTCGTATCGAGTATAAGATATACCATCAACCATGTTCGAACCGATACGTTTCGTATCGATCATGCTCGAATCGATCACGTTCGAATCGATATGTTTCGTATCGATCAGGTTCTCGATACGTTTCGTATCGATCAGGTTCGACTCGATACGTTTTGTATCAATCTAGTTTGAAACGATGCATTTCGCATCGATCCGAGAACACTGGCTTCGCATCGATCGTCGCTTTCATGTTCGTATCCATACGAAATCGCATAATCTCCTTCGATTCGAAAACTCCACCAACTCCTTCTTCTCCAAAAAGGCCTTAAGTCCATGGCCGTGCTCCATCCCCACTCTTGCTCTCACACCCAGATCTTAAATTCATCAAAACCGGTCATAAAAGCAAGAAGGATGGATCGAGATTTGGAGTTTCATCGTTCTACACGTGATTCTATCCATTGATTACCTGATTTTAGTGTTTAATTTTGAAGGATTAAAGGACTGAATCGATTCGAAGACGTGACAAACTGCTCTTCTCTCGAAAGCTTCGAGTCGATGCAAGAACACAGAGAGTACAAGGTAACAGTAAAAGTAAAAAAGGTGAAAAATGGCTAAGTCCACACTATTTATATGAAGCCATAGAAGAACCGGGTCGATTCGCCTCCCGGTCCATGTGACCAGTCACCCTAGCGTTCGAGTCGAACGGTAGTTTCGAATCCATCACCGAAAATTTCTATCGATTCGAAATAGACAACGGATCCATCGATACGAAGCAAGCAGCAAAGACAGCTGAAGGTTGTGAACTCCATCGGCTCAAAGCCCTCGTTCACATCAACAAGTTCACAACTCCATCCACTGCATATCGATACAAATAACAATTTCGTATCCATCAAAACCTATCGCTACGAACAGATATTTCGTATCCATCCAAACTCATCGATACGAACGGATGTTTCGTATCCATCCATGCTCATTGATACGAACTATCATTTCGTATCCACCATTTCTCATCGATACGAACGGATGTTTCGTATCCTTCCAACCTCATTGATACGAACTATCATTTCGTATCCATCCAAGCTCATCGATACGAACTATCATTTCGTATCCATCATTTCAACTCGCATCGATATGAAAAACTACTTTCCAACCTTTTACATCGATTCAGGAGAGGATCGATACAAGAGGATAGTCAAAAACAACCATCAAGCGTTGTTTCAACTCGAATTTCAAATCGGTTCAGGAGAGAATCGATACGAAATTCAATAACAAACAAAACTGACAACGACTCATGAACGCACAACGTTAACGAGAGTTAAATTAACATATGTGCATATATGTCGGACTAATATTCGATTTTAAACATTCACAGAGATCGAATACTCATCTTGTTACGATTACAACAACCAACAGCTAAGCACTATTATACAGTAATCAATCATATCAACGCAAGGTTACAACCTTCGACAAAGGAGCAATGATTGTTCAGAAAGAAATTGCAGCTTTTCAAAGCACGTCATGTTTCCACAAGACGTACTTTGGGGGGAAAATGTTATCCTGCTTTTTTGCAAAGCCGTGATACCAAAAGATCGATCGAAAACAAAGGACAGTTCATCTCAGAGATTGGTCATACTTTGCTTCACTATGGATATCGCTGAATTTTTTCCAAGTCCAAATTGAGCTACAATTGATAGGACATGACAAGAAAGATCACTGAAGTCAGCATCTCAAATTCCAAGTCAATCCAAGTTCATACGTTCAAGATTATGATCGATTTGATTTGAAGGGAAAAGCCCAGATTTCGTATCCATCACTATGGGGGATTTCGTATCCATCACCGAACCCTAGTTCGTATCGATCACTTTCGTATCGATCAGGTTCCAGTGACTTCGAATCCATCATAGTACCACAGTTCGTATCAATGAAGTTCGAATCCATCGAAGCGCCACGGTTCGACTCGGTCCCATTCAAACCCATCGGTAGAAAGCCTATTTCGTATCCATCAGCTGAGGCAACGGTCACTGCTTCGCATCCATCATTAGATCACCATCCTTCGTATCCATCGAAGGCTCCAGTTCGCATCGATTGACTTCGTATCCATGGAGAAGCTACAGGGTTCGTATCCATCAGAGAAAGGCTTGTTCAAATCCATCGGCCATCAGTTATTCGACTCCATCAGCGACTACTTTTCGAATCCACGAGTGAAGCCTTCATTCGAATCCATCAAGCCAGCAAGCTTAGATGATTTGTCATCCATCGATGTGAACGCGCCGAGATATATGGAGTCGATGTGGTCAACTCGGAGTGAAGACCGGATCGAGTCGAAGTTTGCGCTCCACGTCATCACAAAGGCGCGTGCCACCATCGATTCGAAACCATCGGTTCGAAGAGATGGATTCGAACCAGACAGCCACTCGAAGAACCCCATTTCGTATCGACCATATCTCGCGATCCACTGATCCAAATGCCATGAAATTTTCACAGGAGTTTGCATACATGATGAAGAACGTCTCCACCAAATTTCAGCCCAATTGGACATCATCTTGATCGATACGAAATGACTCCTTATCGACCACATATCGACTTGAAACTTTCTGAGGTTGGTCGCGTGGGCCCACTCACGTGCCAAAAAAAGTCTTCCGAGATTTGAGCGCAATCTCAGCCTCCTACGCTTATAAATAGAGCCCCAGAACCAACAGAAAAAGGATCTTCTGACTCTCAAGCGCCCAGACTCTGCCGGATTGAGATCTCCATCATCCTACATTATATTTTTGCTGTTGATTTCAAATTTCTAGTTGTAACTCGTTGTTGATTGCTGTAACAACTTGTAATCATTGAAAGAGAATCAATAGAACTGCAAAAAACTTCACAGTGGACGTAGGCAACACGTCGAACCACTATAAATCGCTTGTCTACGCATTTACATTACTGTTATTTGGAGTTTTTGTCAGATAGTACTCATTTTCCATTTACATTCTTCATTATTATCTCTTCAACGACTCCCGAAGAGTGTTGTGACCAATTTTGGTGCAAACACCGTGTTATATATTCTGTAGACAAAACCTAGTTGTTGAAAACGTTTAGACTTTCAAAAGTACCCCTTTCAAAACCTTTAAAAGTATCCCTTTTGAAAACATTAGAAGTGCCCCTTTCTATGCAAGTAAAACCTTAGGCCAAAAGCCAAAACGTGCCTTTCGAAATCATACCTTTCGAAACCTTTCATATTTATCCTTTTGTAAGTATTGAAAAACATCTCCTTCGAAATCTTTAAAACCTTAGGCATCCTATCTTTAAAAAATTTAAACATTGCCTTCCAAAACCATTGGAAAACCTTTCCTTTTAGACCTTTCGAAACCATTGGGGAAAAACTCCTTAGAAACCTTTCTTTAAAAACTTTCAAAAGCATTAAAACATCAAGCCTTTTGAAAGCATTTGGGTTCAATTTATAACATGTGGAAACTCCTTTCGAAACCATTAAAACTACACCTTTCGAAACCATTAAAACTACACCTTTCGAAACCATTTAAGTTCCATCATTTAAAGAGCAAAAGGATCGTTAGAACATTTAAGTCAAAGGCATCATTTTCAAAAGAATTCCTAATTAAAGAAGTAGTGGTTTCAACCTTTTGAAAGCATTGGAGAAGTCGCCGAGTTTTTAAAACAAAGTATACCTTCTGAAACTATTGGAATCAAAAGGTAGAAAAGCGACAGCTAGAGGTTTCGTCCCCATTGAAAAGCATTTACTTAAAATAAAAGGCGCAACCCATTCGAAACCTTTCCTTTGAAATAATTGACTCAGCCGAAAGCCAACAAAGTTGAAAGCATTTCCTTCAAAAGCAAAAGCTGGCGCATTTCTGAGTTAAAACAAAGCATGCTTTGATCCCCTCGAAACCTTTGGTTTTGACCCAGTATCTTCCATCTACATCTAATTCACTATGTATTAGGTATCTGATACCATTTGCATTAGTTTCGATGAAGTCGGAGGCGGAGGTAAGGAGTCAGAGGCTTGGTGCCGAAAGCATTGAAATAGGAAAAAGCGTGTTGATTTGACATTTCATATTAATTCTTTGTACCTAACCTGCCTTGTTTGACAAATTATAATTGGTTGTAGTTTTTTCTTTTCTAAAAGTCCTACTAATTTTTAGAAATAACAATTTGAATTATTTACAATTTACCCCTTCTCCTTTTTATTAATATGTAAAAAAAAATTCCTGTACCATAAATAATTTTACATGTCCATTAAATACTTAGGAAAAATCTAAAAAACACTCTATAAATAATTTTTAATATGTTTTCCAATATATATATATATATATATATATATATATATTTCAGACTATGAGCAAATATAATTTGGCCGTAATTAATTTTTAATCCAAAATAACATTTTCTTTACTAGAAAATTCATATAAAATCGACACCAATTCAAAAAAATTATGAAAATTGTAACCCATTTCATTTCTAATCTAAATCTAAATTCACAAGGCAATGGATGTTATATATTAGGGTTTCATATCACAAAATCTATGTGAATTAGTATAAATCTTCAACAACATACGGATATACATTTTATCATTCAAAACATGAAAAACCGTTTGCAAATAATTTGGATTTCATACTAAAAACCAAAAACTATCAAAAACTTGAGAACTATTCATTATTCACCTTAGCTTTTTCATTAAAGAGTTGGGATTTGAGAATGGATTTGATTGCTTAATCTTCCTCTCTTTAGTTTCTCTATCTTCTTATTCTTTTTCCTTTAATGGTGGCTGGCCTCACTGATTTTAGTTTTTGGAAAATGAAAATTTGAAGTGAGTGAGTGTAAGGGTTTTGTGTATAAGGATGTTACCTTTCCTGTTTTGTCCTCACCTATTTCCCTCTCTTATTTTATGTTCAAAACCCTCTTAGTTCATTTGTTAACATGGCATGGCTATCCTTTTTATAACAAGTCTCAATCCTCTAATCATTACATTATTTTATTTAATTTAACTAATTAAATATCCTAAATAACGTTACCAAAATTTAGGGTCATTATAAAAATTCATAGCATTTAAGTGAGGAAGTTGATGCTACTTTGATTACTACAAAAGTTTTTAATCTTTCTAAACTTCAAAAAATTTCTAAAATTCGTAGCTAGAAATGTAATGCCATCGTTGTCTTCATTAGATTCTTCCTTTTTTGCTTGGAATCCAATGGTCTTTCTATCCTGAGCTTGTACTCGTTTTTCCAATGAATTTGCTTTGTAGAAACATAAGATTTTCTATTAACTCATTGACCTTTATGGTTGAAAGGTCATTGGTTTCTTCGATAATTAGGACTATGCATTCTCAGTCATCCATCAAAGCGTTTGGGATTTTTGAAACAATATCAAAATTAGTGTATTTTTCTTCTAATGCTAGAAGTGAATGATAAATACCTTGAAATCTAAAGTACATATCATTTATAGTTTCATCTTGCTTCATTCTAAAGTTTTGAAATTGATTTTTAAGCATGGAAATCTTGCTTTGTTTGACCTTGTTTGTTGTTCCATGAGTTATTTCAAGAGTATGCCAAATTTCATATGTGGATATGCATATACTAACCCTATTAAACTCATTTTTATCTCGAGAGCAAAACAACATGTCCATAGCTTTAGCATTACCAGTAGCATCAATTTTCTAAGTGTTTGTCCATTGGGCACAGTCAGTGGTAGTCAAAAATTATTTTTATTATATGATATTCCAATTATCAAAATCGTTAGCTTGCATGTAAATTCTCATCCTACTTGACTAGTAAGAATAGCTTAATCCACTGAATAGTGGTGGTCGTGCAGTAGATTGGCCTTTAACGAAAGTGCAGGGAGTGGCCATATTACTTTAACCATCAAATGAACTTTATTACGATTAAATGGTTTATCTGATATCAAATGAAAGTCGTTAGGGATCGATTAATATGAATAGTTAATAAGTAATAACTTATATAGAATTAGATATAAAAATAATACTAAACAGTAAAGCGCATTAAAGATTTTTGCACTGGTTTGAACTTCTCGTTCTACATCCAGTCTCAAACTCCTTTTTAGATTTAAAACAACACCCTGACTTAATCCAGAGGAATAGGTATTACAACTGCCTGCGCTATCGAATAGGACTTCTTGCCTGAAGATCTCCAACAAGACTTCAACTAAAATAGTAGTTAAGTTAGTGACTTTGTATGCTCTTGAATACAACGAATGATTGATACTACAATCTTCATATAATCTTCCTTAAGGTGGTATACTTGTGTATTCATGAAGAATTAAAAGCAGTTTGATCATAATAGAGATGAACTTGAATGAGCAAGTGATCAAATAGAATGTTATATGAATCTTTGAATAATCAAAGAATTCAAACAAGAGATTGAGAGTAGTAGAAAACTATTGTTTAAAGCTTATGATATGATTGCTATTTATAGTAGCTGTGTAGTTTTTAGTTTTCATGAAGAGCAGTAACCATTTGAAATGTTCAACTATTCATCGAGGGAAATGTCTCTTCATCGAGGAAGAAGAATTCTTGAAAATATAACAGTTGTAGGTAAACAGTTGACTGGTAGAGTACTAATCAGTTGACTGGTTGAGGTCGAGTAATTAAATTTTAAAATAGAAAAGAACTAATTTAATTTTTGACTCCATTTAATTAGCTAAATCTACATAAGCCATCGATTAGTTTAAGTTTAGTTGACGGCTGTATAGTTATAGTCGACTGTTTTTATTGTGTGGATAAACATATGTAGTGTGCATGGTATCAAATGATGAATTAAGACTACCAGTCGACTGAAACTGTGTAACTATTTTTTTAATATATAAACATGAGTGTTAATGATTTTTATGTATGCATACCACTTTAAAGGGATTTTAACATATGTATACTCTATACATCGCACTCTATATGGCTAATAGTACATTGTTCATCACCTTCATCTTATCTTCGCTGTGTATATCTCTTCAAGGGTTGATATATTCTTGCGAAATTCAATTATATATACAATTTATTCTTGTATAGATGATAATATAAAAATATCAAATAAAGAGGTTGTAATAAAGTAGTTCCATGTTGCTCTCTAGCTTATAAATGTATGGCTGTTAGAACTCAAATCTCCTCTATTTAGAAAGACAGAACACTACTTTTTAAACCATAGAGAATAATGAACCAAATGTATGAACTGACAAGATATAACATGTGAAAAAATATAAATTTGATGATGAACATACATTTATTTGATGGCAACCGAAGAAAATAGAAAAATGTGTAATTGATGATGAATGTACATTTTCTTTGGTTGTCTGGTTAGAACCGAAGAAAAAAGGGTAATTTGCTTCGGTTGTCAAGAAATAACCGAAGAAAAAGCCTCAATTGATTGCTTCAGCTGTTTAAAGAGCCGAAGCAAACAACCGATTCTTTCTTTGATTTAATAACCAAAGCAACCGGTTGTTGCTTCGTCTTCATTTGCTTCGGTTATTGAACTGAAGCATCATTGGGTAAAAAACGAAAGAAAATGACTAGTTTAATTATAGTGCTCATCCACCACCCTACATACGACCGTTTGTCACCTAGGAGAACCCATGAGTAAACGTATGCTCCTGCTTATGCCTCCACCACCAGTTCACTACATCTAGATGGCACATGGTTTACATGAGCAGTCAGGCTCAACCCATCTCATTAACCTACATTGTTATTTAACATATCGTAAAAAAAGGATAATAAAACATTTTGTATAAATAATGTAGTGATTAAGCTAGGCATTCAAGATACACTACCCTCTAAGTCATACCCAAATAAGAAGCAAAGGCATAATAAAAAAAATTAGACAAGATTCGCAGAAAATGATATTTTTTATTCAGTCTAATAGTATCGGGGCATAAAGCCCACCCTGCTAGGCCTATAAAAATATTTTATCGCTTAGCTAGTTGAAAAGAAGAAAAAGAAGACGAAGAAAAGATCCACGCCTTAGAATGCCCCAATAAGACCCAGCATTAAATATTCAAATGTGCGCTCTTCGCACCGCCCAATCGGTATTTTGCTGCAGAAGTAGAGGTGTGCAGCTTCCCCCAATGCCTTGCATATCGAATCTCATAAGAGATCTTGAAGAGCTATCGATTAGCGATGTGAAGGAGCCTCCAATGACTTTAGTTGGGAAACAAAGGAAAAGCCTCCAATGACTTTAGCGGAACCATGTGGTCAAGAGAAACTATGCCATATTAGTGAAATATGCATCTCCTTTCAACATGATTGAAAGCAATGCAAAGCTAAAATGATCAGTTACTTCTGATCCATATAAAGCAAAGGTTTTGAGTAACATGTTACTTCTTTAGCATGCATCCTTGAGTTAACCCTTTGAAGCCTTCCGACTAGATTAACCGGGTTGAAAGGTAGTGCCAACTCCATGATGCCTTTTGACTAAATAAGTATGGTCAAAAGAAAGAATCGACTTCTTATACCTTTTTGATTAAGCCAACTTGGTTGAAGGGTAGAACTATCACCTTGAACCCTTTTGACTAAGTCAACCTAGTCCAAAGGTATGTTTCAAAGGAAGGGATCTTTCCAATAATTTGGTTTCGCTTGAATTCAATTACCTTTTACATAGCATTAGGAATGTTGACAAATTTTTTGTTAACATTTTTGACGCTGGAAGGAGAACTCGAACCTTCGATCTTATCACTGTATTACAAAATAATCGTGGCTCATTTGTTTTACGTAGGAAAATCGAGATCGAAACAATTAAGCGAAATTGAGGAGGGAGTTATCCACACCAGCACTTTGGAGAAGAATATAGCTTTGACTTTAATCTTGATGGGGTTGTTCCTAGACAAACTTCATCACCGGCACAACAAGATGAGAATACAGCTAAAATCAAATGCTTGGAACAGCAGCTGCAGGAGATGTAGGAACTACTTAAAATGGCTATATCTTAGAAATCTTCTAAGAATCTAAAGCCAACTCAAGGGGATGAGGTGATATCCCCCAGGAGGAATTTAAAAGTTAACTCCAATGAGTGTAAAAACAAAGTAGATCCAAGGTCCTCGAAAAGACGAGACTCCCCCAATTAAAAGCTAACCATCAGGGAAGGGTTTTCGACAAGTCACTTGAACAATCTAGGAGTTCAACGCCAAAGGAATATTGTCCAAACCAGGAAAATTATGGCAATGTCGAAGCATATCTAAAAGATGCTACTGAAAAGGCGATAAAAGATGCTATGAATTCAAAAGGGAAGAGAATAATGGATGATAATGCTAATAGCACTAAAAGATCCCATCAATGACATAACATGGGGTTACAGACCCAAATGACCATATAATGGCTTTTGATAGCCTATTGGACTTGTAAAATGAATCTGGAGCTATCGGATGCTGATTGTTCCCAGTCACTCTCCAGGGAGAAGTAGCAAAATGATACAAGCGATACCAGGAGAAAACTATATACTCATGGAAGTAGTTCTCTTATGAATTTTCTACCCAATTTTGCGTTTGCAAAGATCCTACGATCAACTACACAGTTTTGGCCAATATAAAACAAAGACAGGGAGAGTCCTTGGTAGATTACCTGAGGAGATTTAATGCTGAAGCTTTAAAGGCCAAATATATGAACGGGCGAGACAAGCTTATAGCAGTTCATTCTGGCTTGATTGAAAACACCACCTTCTGGAAGTAGCTCTTTGTTAACGGTTGCAAAGACTTACAAGACTTCCATTTTCTAGCTGACCAATTCATCCAGATGGATCAGCTTTACTATGCCAAGAAGAAAACAATCCTCAATAAAGAAGGGGGAGATTTGGCCAAGACCGTGGCCATATAAGAACGAGATAGGAAGAACCGATTGTTAACATAATTGCTTTAAACAAGCCACTGTCTTACGTTTATGTTGTAGTCAAGGGAAGAGTCAACTTTTCGACCTCCTTTAAAGCCAAGAACAAACCTGAACTAAAAAAGGGAGGAGACTATTATGCTTACCATAAAGAAAATGGCCACAAAACCGATGAGTGTAAAGTTCTGGCTGGAATTATCCAGAAGCTGATTCGTGAGGGTCATTTGAAGGAGTTTATTCAGGATTAGTAGAAAACTAAGCAAATAGAGAGCGATCAATAGAAACATCTAGGCAATGTTGTAAACATGTTGGAAGATGAGGACTCCCTAAGCTTGAGCCCGCCAATCAATAGAATTGACGTGATTTACGGTGGGCAACATCCCGCAGGAAACAGTAAGGGAGCCTGAAGAAGGTACATTAAAGTAGCTAAAGAAGGGATCTATTTTATCCAAGAGGAACCTCCAATGAAGAACCCACATCTCAACATTCAAATGCGTAACCTTGTTGTCACTCAACAAGAGCTATGAAAAGGGGTTCATCGTCCTTATAATGATCCTTTGATGATTATTGCACAAATTGGATTATCTATCATCTCAAAAATTCTAGTTGACACAAGCAATGCAGTCAATGTAATCTTCAAGCACGCGTTCGATCAGATGAACATTCCTGAAGACAAACTAAAGTTAAGCATGGAGCCCATATTTGGATTTAACAACAAAGGATCAACTCCAGTGGGACAGATAAAGCTACTCGTACGAATGGGTATGCCACCAACCAACAAAACCTTTGAAACTATCTTCATGATAATCAACCAACCCTCATACTACAACACCTTCTTTGGTAGGCTAGCTTTGGATGAAATAGATGCGTTTGTCTCCCAAAATATTTCATGGTAAAATTCTTGACAAAGTGAGGGTAGGGAATTATCCGAGGAGAATAGTTTAGTTCTCGGGAGATGTATTTTGCTACACTTAATCAGTATAAAAGGAATTATTCCGCTTACTTTGATTCTTCTATTGTTTTACATCCTTTGGATGATGGATTTTCACATCAAACATTTAAAGAAAAGATTAAAATTAATAAATCTAACAAATGTATGTATCAAAGGTGCATTCCTTCTGGAGTCAAGAGAAAGAGAATTAATGCAAACTCAGTAGAAGAAGGCCAAATAGTCACAGAAATTGATTGCCGAGGGGAAACTTAAAGGACAAAACCCATAAAGGATCTTAAGGAAGCATACACAAATTCAGATGACACTACCAAAGTGGTTAAGGTGGGAAAGATCTTAATGGTGACTCAAAGAAGGATGTGATACTATTTCTGATAGTCAACAAAGACGTATTTGCTAGGTCCCATTTTGATATAGTGGGAACAGATCCAACGGTCATGTGTCATGCCCTCAACATTAATCCAAGTGCAATTCCTATAAGGCAGAGAAAGAGACAGATGGACAAGGTACATTCAAAAACTTGGAAAGAAGAGGTTAACAGACTCCTTGAGAATGGATTTATTTGGGAAGTATACTATCCAAAGTGGTTAGCCAATCCAGTACTGGTGAGGAAATCAAATGGGAAATGGAGGACTTGCATTGACTGCACGGATATGAATAAATCATGCCCAAAAATTGTTTCCCATTTCCACGAATAGACCAATTAGTAGATGCCAAAAGAAGACACAAGTTGTTATTTCTCATGGATGCCTATTCAGGGTACAACCAAATACCAATCTTCAAACCAGATGAGGAGCACACTAGCTTCAAAACTGAGTGGGGATTTATTGTTACAAAGCAATGCCCTTTGGATTGAAAAATGCAGGTGCAACATATCAAAGTTGGTTAACCGAATGTTTAAGGAACAAATTGGCCAAAACATGGAAGTTTATGTGGATGGTATGCTTGTAAAGTCTGGTGAATCCAAAAATCATCTTAAAGATTTAAAAGAGCAATTCATGGTATTGCGGTAGTTAGTTCAGTATTAAGTATATTATTGAGCAGACGGTTGAAGGATGCAGAAGTTTAATATCCAATGATTGAAAAGTTAGCCCATCGCTTGATTCTAACATATCGAAAGCTTAGAGAATATTTCCAAGCAAACTTGATATTGGAACTGACCAATTTTACCCTTAAGCAGGTCTTTAGTGAACCAAAAAATTCAGGAAGATTGGTAAAATAGGGAAACGAGCTCAGCCAATATGACATAGAATTTTAGCCAGATCTACAATCAAGGGGTAAGCATTAGCAGACTTCATTAATGAATGAACTCACTTTATAAAGGTGC
Source organism: Allium cepa (assembly GCA_030765085.1). Taxonomy (NCBI): domain Eukaryota; kingdom Viridiplantae; phylum Streptophyta; class Magnoliopsida; order Asparagales; family Amaryllidaceae; genus Allium; species Allium cepa. The sequence continues at coordinate 506,049,902 of CM060945.1, forward strand.
AATCGAAAAAGGAGAAAGACCACAAGCCTATGTGGAAACTCTTCGTTGATGGTGCATCAAACGAACAAGGGGCCAGTGTGGGATACGTGATCATCACATCGTATGGACATCGTTTACGTTATGCCATGAAATTTAGATTTCCCACAACTAACAATGCGGAAGAATACGAGTCTATGGTAGCGGGATTGGCCTTGGCTTTAGAACTCAAAGTTCCACGGATACATATCTTTAGTAATTCTCAGTTAATGGTGAACCAAGTGAAACAGGAATATCAAACAAAGGATCCCAAGCTATCCTTATATGTGAAAAAGTTATTAAGAATGCTTGCTTTATTTGAAGACTTTCTAATACACCAAGTCCAAAGAGCAGAAAATTCACAAGCAAACTCCTTAGAAAAACTAGCAAGCTCAAAAGGAGCCTCGGAGATATGTATTATTCCAGTAGGATATCAGGAAATTCCAAGTATTGACGAGGAGGCATCCGAATAGGGGAAAGAATTGTTAATTCTGACAAGGTCTCAAGCAAAATCACAAAGGGATGAGAAAAGAGAAAGTATTAAAGAAATATTAGATAAATGGGTCGACCAACCTTGTCCAAATAACATATATGATGATGCGTGGATGTCACCCATCGTAGAATTCCTTGTTAAAGGAACACTCCCATCTGACAAAGATGAAGCAAGGAAAATCAAGAGACAAGCTCCAATCTTCGTAATAATGGATGGAATCCTCTACAAAAATGGATATGCTCTTCCCTATCTAAGATGTGTGAGCATGAATGATAGAGTAAAATTAATAGTTGAAGCACATAAGGTTTTTTTGCAAGGATCATTCAAATGGAACAATGTTGGCAAAGAAAGTAACGAGTCAAGGATTTTATTGGCCACGTATGGTAAGCCAGGCCATCAAATATGTAGGAGAATGTGAAAAATGTCAGAAATACTCAAAGATTCCCAGATTAGCCCCAAGTTAGTTGACTCTAATTATGTGTCCATGGCCTTTTGACGTGTGGGGAATAGACTTAATCAGCCCAAATCCAATTTAAAAAGAAGGATCAAAGTACGCCGTAGTCGCCATGGACTATTTCACCAAATGGGTTGAAGCAAAGTCGTTTCCAAAGATTACTTCTAGGAAGATACTCAGGTTTGTAATCAAGAATATCATTACAAGGTTTGGAATTCCCCAAAAGATAATTTCTATGAAGCATTCTCTCGCTTTTGCTACAAAAATGGAATCATTAAAAGTTTTTCATCTATCACGCATCCTTAAGCAAATGGGGCATTTAAAGCTGCAAACAAAACCATAAAGGCGATTGTGAAAAAGCGGCTAAACAAGGCAAAAGGAAATTAGGTAGAAGAACTACCGCTTGTGTTATGGGCCTATCGAACATCCACCAAAACAGTGACGGGACATGCTCCCTACTTTTTGATATATGGGTGTGAGGTGATGTTGTCAACTGAGATTGAGATACCCTCTCACCGACGAATTGCCTACACATTTGATAAGAATCAAGAGCTGAAAAAGTATCCATGGATTTAATACATGAATTGAGAGATGAAGCAGCGATAAGAACTGCTGAGTATCAAACAAGAATCTCAAAATACTAAAACTCAAAAATGAGAAACTCGATCATATCGTAAAGGGGATTTGGTATTTTTAAGAGTGATGGCTAATACCAAAAACCTTGTAGATGGACCCCTACGGTCAAATTGGGAAGGACCATTAATCGTTTGCAAAGTAATTCTACCCGAGAGCTTACAAATCATGCCAACTGGAAGACAATATGGTTTCAAGAACATGGAATGCTAAACATTTGAGTCCATATTTTCCAAAGATGAATGAATAAAGCATCTCTTCCTTAAAAAAGAAAATCTACAAGTTAGGAGGGAAATGCTCCTTATATTTGTGTACTACCTAAGACAGTATCCTACCTAAGATGGTAGAAAGCCTCTATCCACACCGAGATGGCCAGGACAGAGCACCTCCTGAAGAGGGGGCGGGTAAGCCTTCAGCCGTGCAATGAGATGGTCAGTTTAAATCACTAGACAAGCCCTTGGACATGTCTCTAGTCAGGTCAAGGCACCTTCTAAAGGGAGGACGGAGTAAGCCTTTATTCGCGCCATAAGATGGCCAGGGTAAAGCACCGAACAAGCCATTATCTGCACCACGCTATAGCCAGGGTAAGGCAACTCCTAGAGGGAGGAAGGAGTAAGCCTTTATCTTTGTCATAAGATGGAGAGGTCAAAGCACTGAACAAGCCCCTGTCCGCACCGCACAAGGGCAGGCATGGCGCCTCCTAGAGGGAGGCCGGGTAAGTCCTTGGTTCCAGCCTCTTAGATGAGCTAACCAAGAGCACCGGACGATAATGGACTAAGATGTCCAAGCCCAAGAAGATGCTCATCAAGCCAAAGAGGAGGCTCATCCGACAATGGACTAAGATATCCAAGCCCGAGAAGAGACTCTTCCAATCATGGACAAGATGTCCAAACCCGAGAAGTGGTATATCTCTAATGGACTTATACGTTTAAGCCCAAGAGGCAAGTAATTAAGTTACTTTATACAAGACCTGAAAGGTTCACATATCAAAGGAGTAGAATAAAGCTCCACTTATTAGTACCTAAATCTGGGTTTCGTGTTTCTCATATCTGAATAACATCAGTTAATACTCAAATTTGGGATTCAGGTTTCACTCTCACATCTGAATACCATCTATTAATACCCGAATCTGGGTGTCAGGTCTCTCATATCTAAATTTCATCAATTAATACCTGAATCTAAGTTTCGGGCATTTATTTCAGAACTTTATATACTCCCGAATCTAGGTTTTGGGATTATTGCTTAATTACGCCTTAAACCCCTAATCTGGGCCTGCGGTTTCTACTATGGTGTCAAATACCATGAATTTCTGATGGATCAACATGTGCCCTGAACTGGGGGATTTCTATATTGACAATGATTACTATGGATGTCTGCTTACCTAACATACGCCCTAATCTGGACCAAGGGTTCTTTTTACAAAGATGGTTGCTAATAATCTTTAAATTGTTTGACATATACCCTGATCTGAGCTTGGATCTCTATATAAAGACAATTATTATAGGTTTTTGATTAACTTACCATAAAAGCCGGAATCTGTGTCTAGAAATGCCATTCAGAAGACTATTTTCAAATGTTGCTTTCTGGATGTCTTATTATTAACTTTTAAACTTCGCAAATTAATGCCCTAATCTAGGTTAAAACTCATTGCTTCCTAGTCTTTATCAAGCCCCAAACTTGGTGTACAAAGTAATAGAGTTGAGACTGCTACAAAGAAGCAGAAATTCCAACCTGATCTATTTAATACCTAAATTAGAGTTAGTATATTATAATTCTAAAATGATGCTCACCAACATCCGAATGAGAGCTTTAAGGTCATTCGAATCTCCGAAAAATATTCAAGTACAAATTAAAGTGAATGGGCAACAAATGTTTATTTCCTGATAATAACATTTCTCCTGATTTACAGTTATTGGCTATTAGCTACTTCCCACAAGGAGTTCATAGTTTATGTTTATTATTTTCATAATTGATCTCTAACCACAGCCTCATATCTTTCAATCAAGACTAAGGCCAACTAACTATTTAGATGTAGAGGCATCAATATGCTAATTTATCGGGAAACTTAAGCATAAATGTAATAGTGATATAACAATTAAAAAAAGTATCATTTGCTTTGAATTTTGTAAGAAAATGAAGTGAGAAAGAATAGGAAAGAATTGAAATTTTTTTCTTAAAAAAACAAAAGCTTCTTTCATACAAAGGGGCAAAATGTTAGCCATAAAGTCCATTCAAAGTAGAAGTATGAAAGAAAGTTAATGAGAGTATTGGTTTCGATGAAGTTACAGACATGGATTTCGACAAAGGCCATAAGAAGGTGTTTCGAAGGCACTAAGAGAGTTTTGAGGGAGATGGAGGCACCAACTACCCTTACAGTGTGAAAGCTTTCGATTTAGATGGTGTTAACAAGAGAACTTGTCAACATCCCCGATGCTACGTGAATGGTAATTGAACTCAAACAAATACATGTTGATGGGAGGATCTCTTCTTTTGAAGCATACATTTTGACTAGATTGTCATAGTCGAAAGGATTTTAGAAGATTTTACATCCTTTTGACCTAGTTGGCTTGATCGAAAAGGTCTAAAAATCTATCTTCACCTTTCGATTGGGTTGACTTAGTCGATAAGTTACATAGAATTAGTCTAGAGAGACATCATATATTTGATCCCTTTCGTTCAAGTGGATCGAAAGCAATTGATCCTTTTAACTTTTCATTCCTTTCGATCATGTCAAATGGTACCTTTCTAGTCCTTTCGATCGTGTCAAAAGAGACACATGTTTCATTAATAAGTCACAGTTGCTTACGACTTCATGGTTTCTCTACCTTTGATTTGGAACCTTTTCGAAAGGGTTGCTGATGTTTTTATGTGTTTATGTTTTCATGTCATCTTATTGTTAAGATTGAAGCTTTCGACTCCATCGATAGATTGTCTATATTGGTTTCGAAGAGATTTAAATACCATTGGTTTTGATGATGTTGAGTAGCCTTTGACTGCATAACTGAGGACTGAAGTAGAATCTTCTCCATAGTATTATTGACGTCGACCAGTTCAAAAGGCTTGTATATGCTTTCGAAAGGGTTATGATAGGTGCAAAACCTCTAGTTCCAAAAGGCTTGGCGCATAAGTGAGAGATTACCATGTATTGCCTTCGAAAGGGGTTCCGAAGCTATCTTTGCTTGTTCACCTGTGTCGACAGATTGAAAATGGTAGACGTCTACTCCTATTTCATCTAAATCGAAAGCCTCAACACTGTAAGAATAGTTTGCGCCTTCGACTCCTTCGACTCCTTCAAAACCTTCTTAATGCCTACGAAATGTCTTTTGATGACCTTTATCTAAACCTATGTTTGTTATTTCATCGAAACCTCACTCTTATTAACCTTCTTTCATATTTTTGCCTTTGAGTTGATTTTATGGTTAACAGATGGAAACAGGATTATCCTTCTGCCACTTTCAACCTTTCGACACAGATAAATAAGAAGAAACAGCATTGGAACCCCTTTCGAAGGAAATGGATGACAGTACCCCACTTATGCATCAAACCATTCGAAACCAAAGGTTTCCCCAACATAAACCCTTTCGAAAGCATATCTAGGCCTTTCGAACTAGTAGGGACCAATGGCATCAGGAGAAGGTTCCGTATTGATCAATAGATGAGCATTTTGAAGCTTCCAACAGTGATGGAACCATTAGAGCTTTAATGAAAAGCCTTCGACGGTGTCGAAAGGCACTCATCATTACCCAATGAAAACAAGGAAACCTGGAGAGAAAGGTGCATTTAAAAACCTTCCGATAAAGATGTAAGCATTTCTGGAGAAAGTAGAGAAAAGAAATACTAAAGGGTTAACAAAGGCGAAGGTTGATAGAAGACCCTTTTGATTCAGTCGAATGGTCTGTGAAAAATGAAGAAAGCACATGGTTGAGTCAAGGATATGAAGGAGATACCTTTCGACAGTGTCGAAGGTGGAAAAAGCCTTTGAACAGCATATAAATAGAGGCCTTTTGTAACGACCCGAAATTTTTGACCTTGAAAATTCGAAACTAATACGTTTACTGTAGAAATGCAGAGCAACCGAATGTCAGAAATCCCTGATTGTTAGTGAAAAGAAGAAAGAGGTAGAAGAAGAGACAGAAAACAAAAGCATAGCACAGGACCTTACATTCGCAGCAGATTAAAACATAACATCAAATAATAGTATTTATACCATGAAAAAGCTGAAATAGTCAAATTTACATACAATACATCAGAGTATAATCATTCACAATTTAACTGGACAGTTGTAACAACTTGCCCCAGAATACAATCAGAACAAAATCTAATACACAGCGGAATAGACTCCATACGTTCCTGCCTTCCAGCTCGCCTCCTGAGCTCCAGAACATCCTAAGCTGAAAATCTATAACTCTTGGTCTGACCCAAGCATCACATTAAGGTAACACCCGGGTCAGGCTAGAAACCAGCCTGAGTAAACCCATAATTTGAAATACTAAGTTATAAAACTTATTTGAATATTCAGGTAACTCGTACCTTCTATGAGTTCTTGCCTTGTTCTAGTCATTAACTTACTAACAAACAATATTTAAAACTATTACTTAGTTCAAATGGTAATGTTACTTAAATTATTCCATTCCAACCTATTTGATTCTAAAATCAAATCTATGACGAATCGAAGTGGTTTCGGGTATTTGCTGATACCCGACTCCGGTCTCTTCGAATCAAATGTCCTCTTAATCCAAGTTGTTTAAGTGAAAACAATTCAATTCTTTAAACAGGATGTCAGTTTACACAACACTTCATCATAGATGGATAACTTACATTATCACATTTCAACCAAGCTTTGCATATGACAGAGCATCACACATTAATCAATTCAAGGCATTCAACATACTTAATCTTCCAAAAGCAAGATTAATTGATTACATAATTAATTTAACCCAAATATATTAATTACCTAACCCTACTTAATTATCATTAATTACAAACCATTTGTTATTATTTAATTAATTAATGAAATTAATTAATCATCCTTAATTATCCATCTTAAGTAATTATCTTCAATTACTTATAGTAATTAATTGTCCCTTAATTAATCACATAATTTAGTTACATTAACTAATTAACATTTAATTAATTATATTAACAAATTAACCCTTCAATTACTTATATTAATTAATCTTAACCACATTAAGTAATTACCCATTAATTAATTATCTTGATCGATGACATTAAGTAATTAACTATCCTTTAATTACTTCCATTAAGCAATTATTCTTTAATTACACTAAGTAATTATACTTTATTAATTACATTAAGTAATTATACTTAATTAATTTTATTAAGTAATTATTCTTTTAATTAATTAACCTTTTAATTTATTTCATTAGGTAATTAACTAGCCTTTAATTACTTAGATTAATTTAACACTTAATTAATTTCATTTCAAAAATATTTACATTTATAATCTATACATTTGAAACTTGTTTGAAACTATATCAGCACCTTTGTTTTGAAATCTAGTTTAATATTTTACTTTGAAACTAGTTCATTTCCATTTTCTTATAAAAAAATTTAACAATTTTTCTTTTGCTTATAAACCTTGATCATTTATTTTACCTAAAAGAAACTTATCATCTTTCAAAGAACCCAAGCCAAACTCAAAAAAACACGAGCTAAACCCCAAGCCAGCCCAAGCTATACACTCCTGCTACAATGCTTCGAGACAACACACTTCGACTCCGAGACACGACCCGAGAAACTACATTCTTCCCCCAACCATCACCAAAACACCCACACACACATGTGCACGGTGCACATGCACCGCCGATCTAATCCTCTCCAACCATTGCTGCTGACGTTCCCCGATCATCAATGACCTTGCCAACGTTCCTGACCACATAGATCATTGACCGACTCAACCTAATGAAAACGAGCTAGACGAACACAAATGGAACCCATACCTACTCGTCAATTCCTCTTCGCGACGCCACTTCTATCCACCGGAGCCCTCACGCTCGCGTCTGGATCCTCGCCTCCCTTCCATCTTTCTTTTCCCCTACCTCGAGTCAATCCGATGTCACCGTGTCGCCGCCACCCCTCGACAAAACACCTCAACCAAAACATAAGGCTAAACCGTAAATCCTCTCCTCCTCGACACCCCACTGCCTAAAAAATCAACCCACCATTTTTCCTGTTATCTCTACCACACAAGCATCCTCCAGTATCAATCACATTGCCTAAACTTCCTCTGATCGTCGAGAATCGATGAAATTCTCCTTTCTGATCATCTCGCAATATCTCGAAAATCTTGCACTTAAAAATTATAAAATTACCCTCAAAAATCATCATATCCACCTACTAACTAGTTTATATAATCAAAACGTGGAATTCAGACATTCGAATTCCTAACTTAAGTATGATCATCACTGTAATCCCTTGATTCCAGTTAATCCACTTGTAAATTACTCTAAATAAATATTTTTAAAAATCAAATCTGGTCAATACTTACATATTCTATTTAGAGATCAAATCCTTAAAAAGATTGGGGAAAAAGACTTTGATTTTTAACTTGTTTTGGTCTGTTAAAAAATAAACAGAGGTAAGTCATTTAAATACAGATATGCACACATAATACTTTATATTTATATACATACAAACATCTAAATCTATCCATCTAAGGCATTTCACAACATTACATTATAGATTTAGCATACGCATCAAAGTATAACCCAGATTTAGCTTTTGAAAGGGGTATACTCACCTGCATATTTAGAAAACGGAGAAACAGGACAGTATTTTGAAATCTGGAAAATTTAATTTGAACTGATCCTCTTTAATTGATCTTGAGTTGAATCTACTGCTAGCTTTGCTTGACGTACATGGAGTTGGTCTTGAGTTGTTTTGCTTAGGTTGAGATGAATCTTGAAGTTGTTGTTTTAGTTGATTTCTATTTTCTTCTCTGGTAATTTTTATTTCTTTCTTGTGGTTTCTAGTTTAATTGAAAGATGAAAGAAGAATTGAAAATAAGAATGTAATAGATTGAACTGAAACCGGCCTCTTCTAACATGTTATTTAATATACAATTTAAAAATAAAGTATGCCACTTTTTAACTATGCATTTTATCTTAGCTACAAATGTTAATTTCATGTATTATAAAGCTTATAAATGTTCTAAATCTTTTATTTATATATTTCTTATGTTTAATAAATTTGTGTTTTATGTTTTTAAAATATATATATATATATATATATATACAAACTTTACTTAGTGCATGTGTAATTTAGAAAGAAAGAATACTAACTCTTTTATTAATTATTATTTAAATTTCATACTTAAGCTGATAACTATATATATAAATACTAGTGTTAGAAATGTCCAATTTACTTTAATTAACTTTTAGAAATTTTTTATATTGAATTCAAATCAATGCTTTCAAATCACAATATATATACATATATATATATACACACACACACACACTCATATACTTGTGTATGTATATACTTAAAATTTTCAACATTATAAAGTTTGCACATATCTATTTATATATTTATAAATTTACTATAAGATTTATCATTTCCATATATTTATAATTCAACATTTATTAGTTTCAAATCTATTTATATATATCCAGATATTTTAATTATCAAAATTATTTATTCAACTTATAAATCAGTATTTCTACTAATTCAATCTAGTTAATTATCAATTAACAGATGTCCAAAATCCCGGTTATCACACCTTTCGACCGAATTGAAGGCATGTCCAATAGGGGGCCGACCAGCATCTATAAATAAGACTAAAGGGTCCAGTTTTAGGGATCGAATTTTGGGATTCTAAATTCATTTCTTCAACTTCAATTTCATAGCTACAATTAATTCTCCAGAAAACCTAAATCAAAATGGGGATAAAGCTTTACTGCTTCTAACTCATTTTTATTTATTAATACAGGAAGATGGCTGGTTCATTAAGGATTTTGATGATGAGGAAGATCATTTTGATCATTAGCTATTATATTGATCCATTGCACATGATTCTACCCTATTTTCCTAACTTCTATTTGTCATTGCAATTATAGGGTCGACGTGAATATAAATAGTCGAAAAACATCATCATCGGCACTAACATTAGAAATGAAAAATAAAGATGATGATGGGGTTTTAACATAAATGGATTTATGGAATTGGGAATATCCTAGATTTGATCTTATACAAGGAAAATAAAGTATGGCTTAGGCAGTTGCAAATTAGACCTGATTCGAGAGAATGGAGCCCCTCTCGAGCAAACGGAATGGGGGTTTCGAAAGGGTCCCAGCTTATAATTAACTAATAACGGTTTAAAGAGGAATTCAGTTGAAGGGGGTTTATCTTCGACTATAACCCTTTCGAAGGGATTCCTCAACAAAAGTTGCGTAACCATGGGGTCGAGAGCAACTATGCCATATTAGTGAAATATGCATCTCCTTTCGATATGATTGAAAGGAACGCAAAGCAAAAATGATCAGTTACTTCCGATCCATCTAAAGTAAAGCTTTTGGGTGATATGTTACTTCTTTAGCATGCATCCTTGAGTTAATCCTTTGAAGCCTTTCGACTAGATTAACCTAGTCGAAAGGTCGTGCCAATTCCATGATGCCTTTTGACTGAGTCAGTATGGTTGAAGGGAAGAATTAACTCTTTAGACATTTTTGATTAAGCTAACTTGATCGAAGGGTAGAAGTATCACCTTGAACTCTTTCGACTAAGTCAACCTAGTCGCAAGATATGTTTCAAAGGAAGGGATCTTCCCAACAATTTGGTTTTGCTTGAACTCAATTACCTTTTACATAGCATTGGGAATGTTGACAATTTTTCTTGTTAATATAGTCCAAGACGAAGATTAACATTCAGAACAATGGCACTAAGGAACCTTTTTTATAACACCAAACAAGTTTGATAAAACAAAACGCACTCAATGGCATTTGAAGAGGAAAAGGAAGACGAAGTTAGCAGTTTTTACCAAAAAACTATGCAAAGTTCAGGGTTTTTGAAGGAATTTACATGGAAGAAGCATCAAGAGTTCAAAGTGGATGAGATGAGGGTTATTTAAATACATATTGTGACGACTTGGATTTTCGGACCAGTTGAAATTGCCGGAAAATCCATCCGTTCTAAGACTACTAATGAAAATTACTAACTAAATACACCATATTTGATAATTATTCAACATTACTAAATGTATAAGATAAAATTGCAAGTTTACAAGTTATTAGAGTAATCAATTTAATCTGCTAGATGTGCTTATATAAAAACCAAATACAAATAAATCTAATGCTGCATAACTCTAATAAGAGAGACAACAATAGCCATTCCTGCTAACTCAATAAACATGTCAAATGCGGAATAAAATAGTAAGCAGGAAAAGTACAATAACACGAAATGAACAACAACCATTAATAGATAAACACGAAAAGGTTATATTATTTTAGGAGCTGCATCACTACCACTTGTGACTGCCTACGTATCCCAATCTAATTGGGTACTCAATTAGGTACAGGATCAAGCCAACGTAGTTCTCCTACCGCAAATAGGACTTATGGAGACTACGATGCAACAAACAAATATGCAATTTCCAAAACTACTCACTTAGGCGTAATCTTCAATTTTAGATTTTCAAATCTAATTACATTTATGGAAATTGTCTCTTTGGACTTTATTACCGAATTCTTATTTCAAAATTTTTGAAATATATATCTTTTACATTCAAAGTATACTTTACTTCGGGATCTTAAATCAAATCACTTTTGAAAATTTTATTTGGAAATCTAAATACTATAATAAAAACATATCAAACCATATGCAACCCGATCGGGAGGTTTCACCCAATAACATGGCAACTGGGTCCCAGACTTAATACAATCGATAAGTAAGTATATACCTCTATTCCAAGAGTGGACTATACCAAAAACATATGCCCACTTTTTAGTTATGGGTTACCCGAATCATTGGTAACATAACAAATCATTTTATATCCCGAAGCTATAAATCATTTCACAATAATATTCACAAGTACTTTCAAATCTATAATAATTTTCATTTTCCAAATCTGTTAAAAAATCATCTTAAAACCATCGGGCTTAGTCCTCGAAATTCTTTCCCTATTATAAAACATTTTTATAAAACCATTCTTATATAAATCATTTTTATATAATATAACTTCAAAATATTCATTACTAAACATTTCTATTTCTTTTAAACGGAAACATTTCAACTTGAAAATCAATTTTCAAAACAATTCATTAAATTGAAGTGAACCAAATATTACCGCTAAACACCTTATAGTCAAATTGTGAAATAAATCACAAGGTGTTAACATACAATTATTTTCTACCCAGCCCATACGTATGGATAATTAATTGCTCATAAAATGGTCGAGCAAAGTCAATAATCAATAAATAATAATCGGTGCTCATAAACTGGTCGAGCCTAATTCAAACAATCAATCAATGAAATAAACGCAACAATAAATTATAAACATTGCTTCATTCTGTCAAATATTCATAACACTTTAATGGTTTGATATTTATTTTGGAGCATCCGGGCTTTCCCTTCAAGATGTTCCGTCTCTCGCCCATTCCTTGGATCTCATAGACGAAACACATGTACTAGTCGTTTCCGCATACCCCATTAAGTATTTAAATTCTAAATTTTAGATTACTTAGTTAACCATCCAAACATAATAGCAAGCAAGGAAATCAAACCCTTGTTTTGGAAAAAAAAAAGTAAACAAGCATTCAACAAAGGTTTTCAAACAACACTTAACACTTAATGTTCTTTCAACTTAGCAATGTTTTAATGAACTTCAAATAAGAAATAACTTACTTTGGATTCCAATCCGTCAAACTTTAAGGAAAGGAACTTAAGATTTAACGCATACTTCCCACCATGCATCGAAACCAAATGAATATAAGCTCGAATTCCTCCTTCCTAGTGCTTGGCCAAGACTTGAGATTGAAGTTAGCCAAAAGTATAGAAAAGAAGTGGTGGAGCTTTGAACTTGAATTCTCAAAATTAGACCCAAAAATAGGTCAAATTCTCTCTTGTTTTTAGCTCTCATACTCTTAAAATTTGAAAACATGTTAACTGAAAAACTATTAAAAATTCTTTTCTCTTGAATTTAAAAAAAAAGAATCATTTGAATCCATGTTTTTTGAGGTAGATATGATAGAATGAAGAAGAAGTATTGTCGGATTGACAAAAATGAAGCCCGAAAATGCACTTCAAAGAATTGAGTTTCAGGTAAGAAAACCTCAAAAGTGGAAAAGGTGATCAACATAAAAGTTGTATCCATGGGAATTTCATATGGTTCCAAAAAAATAGTTTCTTAATTTGGATCATTTATGATCAAATCGTGATAAAAAAAAATTGACCTATTCTCTGGCGTAAAAACTGGGCTAGAGAATACACTGGAAAGAAGTGGATTTTTGATATGGTTAACTTCATAATGAGTGGTCAACATGATAGTTATAGCCACTGAAAAAATACATGATTTCAGAAAAAATAGCATTTGATTCAGTTTTGAAGGAGTTATGATCGAGAGAAAAAGAGGTAAAATATGGAGAAAAGATAAGTTTGATTTGAACAGAACGAACATTGATTTCTTTTGATTATTTTATAAATATTTTGAAATTATTTCTTTTTATATTTTTCTATGTCTTGGAAGCCATTAAAAAGAAGAGGAAGAAGATTAAGAAGCCATTAAAAAGAAGAGGAAGAAGATTAAGAAGCCATTAAAAATAACCTCTTATCAAATTACCAAACTAACCTCGCTTTAACCTAAAGCAATATCCACTTTTTCAATACTTAACATCGTCTTTCACATCCTTACTTTACATCTTAGTTACTTAAAAATTAAGTAAAGAATATCATAATTATGTTGGCTTTGATTAGATGTGATTTGATGTTTACTTTTTCTTACTTTTGTTAATTCTTACTTTTATTTTACTAATGACTTCTAGAAGTTTTCTAATCTTATTAAGTAAAAGAAAACATGTTTAGTGAATTAATTAATACTTACACTATTTGAAAATATGTTCCTATATAAGAAAATAAAGGTGCGATGATGTTGCGACAAATTTTAGTCAACAAAACGTTGATTTTCGACAAAATGTTTTACAGTTACATTTTGATGTTTTAGTTAAAATATTTATTTATGTAAACCAAATTTAAAAATAAGTTTTTATAATACTATTTAAAAATATAAACACTTATAAATTAATTAAGATAATTTGTTTAACCATTGAAACATAGTTTTCTAAAATCAGCATTTTGTCACTTTTATCGATATAGGCAAATGTTGCTATTTTTATGTATATTTCTATTTTCAAATCCTATCGAATATTATTTAAACCATAAAACATTTTATATTTTATATTTTATATTTAAAATCGCTATAAATAGTATATTTTAAAGAAGTCAAATTTTGGATCATTACATTCTCCCGTACTTAAAAAAATTTCATCCTCGAAATTACAAGGATGAAAAAAAATATAACGAAAAAACAACAATTAACGAAAGTTATGCACACCAAAAATAGTAATATCACCCATAACCCGATCGGAGGTACGGCGCCTTATCCTATCCATTTTAATTATCAAATTAAGGTAGTTCCATTTTTAAAATTCCTAGGTTGATATACTAACCATAGATGAATTTTACTTAGGCACCTAACCTAAGCTCCGATACCACGTGTGACGACCTGGATTTTTGGACCAGTTGAAATTGCCAAAAAATCCGTCCGTTCTAAGACTACTAATGAAAACTACTAACTAAATACACCGTATTTGATAATTATTCAACATTACAAAATATATAGGATAAAATTTCAATTTTATAAGTTACCAGAGCAATCAATTTAATCTACTAGGTGCGATTATATACAAACCAAATATGAATAAATCTAACGCTGCACAACTCTAATAAGGGAGATAGAAATAGCCATTGCTGCTAACTCAATAAAATATTAATTAATTTTTAATGGTTTGATATTTATTTAGGAGCATCCGGGCTTTCCCTTCAAGATGTTCCATCCCTGGCCTAAGTCTCATTGGATCTCACAGACGAAACACATGTACTAGTCATTTCCGCATACCCCATTAAGTATTTAACTTCTAAATTTTAGATTACTTAATTAACCATCCAATCATAATAGCGAGCAAGGAAATCAAACCCTTGTTTTAGAAAACAAAGTAAACGGGCATTTAACAAAGGTTTTCAAACAGCACTAAACACTTAATGTTCTTTCAACTTAGCAATGTTTTAACAAACTTAAAATAAGAAATAATTTACTTTGGATTCCACTCCGTCAAACTTTAAGGGAAGGAACTTAAGATCTAACGCCTACTTCCTACCATGCTTTGGAACCAAATGAATATAAGCTCGAATTCCTCCTTCCTAGTGCTTGGCCAAGGCTTGAGATGGAAGTTGGCCGAAAGTATAGAGAAGAAGTGGTGGAGCTTTGAACTTGAATTCTCAAAATTAGACTCGAAAATTAGGGCATCTTCTCACTTGTATTTAACTCTCATACTCTCAAAATTTGAAAAACATGTTAACTGAAAAATTGTTGAAAATTCCTTTCTCTTGAATTTAAAGAAAAGAATCATTTATATCCAAGTTGTTTTGAGAGAGAAATGACAGAATGAAGAAGAAGTATTGTCGGATTGACAAAAATGAAGCCCGAAAATACACTTCAAAGAATTGAGTTTCAGGTATAGTAAACCTCAAAAGTGGAAAAGGTGATCAACATAAAAGTTGTATCCACTGGAATTTTATATGGTTCTAGAAAAGATAATTTCTTAACTTAGATTTGTTATGATCAATTTATGATCAAAACGAATTGACATATTCTCTGGCGCAAAAACTGGGCCAGAGGATACACTGGAAAGAATTGGTCAACGTGAAAGTTGTAGCCGCTATAAAAATACATGATGTGAAAAAAATAATTTTGCATTTTGGTTCTATTTTGAATAAGTTATGACCGAGAGAAAAAGAGGTAAAATATGAAGAAAAGATGAGTTTGATTTGAAGAGACTGAACATTGATTTCCTTTGATTATTCTATAAATATTTTGACTTTTTTTTTTCCTATGTCATGGAAGCCATTAAACAAAAGAGGAAGAAGATGAAGAAGCTTGAGAAAAGAAGAAGAAGAAATGTGAATGAAAGTGAAGAAGGAGGTGGAAATTTATAGAAAAAGAAAGAAGGGGTAAATTTACCAAAATAACCTCTTACCAAATTACCAAACTAACCTCGCTTTAACCTAAAGCTGTCTCCATTTTTTCAATACTTAATATCATCTTTCATATCCTTACTTTATGTCTTAGTCACTTAAAGATTAAGTAAAGAATATCATAATTATCTTGGCTTTGATTTGATGTGATTTGATGTTTACTTTTTCTTACTTTTGCTAATTGTTACTTACTTTTATTAATGACTTCTAGAAGTTTTCTAATATTATTTAGTAAAAGTAAACATGTTTAGTGAATTAATCAATACTTACAATATTTGAATATATGTTCCTGTATAAGAAAATAAAGGTGCGACGACGTTGCAACAACTTTTGATCGACAAAACGTTGATTTTTGACAAAATGTTTTACAGCCACATTTTGATGTATTAGTTAAACTATTTATTTATGTAAACCAAATTTAAAAATAAATTTTTATAATGCTATTTAAAAATATAGACACTCATAAATTAATTAAGATAATTTATTTAACCATTGAAACATAGTTTTCTAAAATCAACATTTTGTCACGTTTGCCGATATAGGCAAATGTTACTATTTTTTTATTTTCAAATCGTATCGAATATTATTTAAATCATAATACCTTTTATATTTTATATTTAAAATCACTCTAAATAGTCTATTTTAAAGCGGTCAAATTCTGGGTCGTTACACATATCCCTTCATTCACAGTCGTTATACTCCAAAAGGAAAAGGGTTCTCGACTGTTCAAAAACAATCAAGCGATGTGTCACACCATGCACATAAGAGAAGTAATACAGCTCTGTTATACCTCGAAAAGCCACATGCCTCAGCCAATAGCATAATGCCATGTATGATGTACATTAGATGTGCAACAGAGTGGAAAATTGGAATGGCCTTCATGATTTGACAAGTATGCACCCACTCATGGGCATGGACTTCGGGTGAAAAAATGTTACTCATTTATTTCATAAGTAAAAAGATAAACTGATCTAGATTCTTAGCCATGCTCAGTCTGGTCTAAGCCGGCTCAAAATTAGGCCAGCCTACCATAGGCTAGCCATAGCAATTGGCAGGTAGGTTAGGATCCCTCAGTTTCATGATTGGGTCCAGGGTTGGGCCAATGTCAGCCCATCTACTCAAAAACACATCAAGCCAACTACTGATCCCTAAAGTAGCTTCAAAAGCCAACTCGTCTAGTAAAGCTTATATCTAAGCATAAACCGATTTGATCCTTACTGACCCATCTCACATGTGATTGGCTCCCTCATGCCAACATGCATTCTTCGTACCAAGCAATTGTTGGTCCGCTCAAGCATATCTCATAGCCATTTTCCGATAGACATAGCTCAATACCGACTCAAGCATGGCCCACCTTTGGCCTAGCTTCAGTATAGCTACATAAGGCCGACACACTATCTCTCTATCTCATGACCAGCTCGGCACGCCCCTAACTTTGTCCTTAGCAACATCATTTTCTTTTCATATCCTTAGTAGCCAGTCATCTAGCGTGGCCCACCTTGCCACTTAAGCATGCAGGGGTAAAGGACAAGAAGTACAACTAGGTGTATCTACTTCAAACAGAAAGCATGTTGTATCCTTATAACATGCCGCCATAGTACATAATGCATTAAATGCGTAGTAAAGGCTAAACATGCACCTTGCACGGTTCTCTTGTTGGCACTCATCTCAACCACATATTCCTTTCACTATACTAGTTGCTTCCCATCAACCATTCTCCCAGATGCGCATTCTGCCTTCTTTTCAGCTCAACCCCAACCGTTCAAGCATCATATTCGAGTACTATATATACCCCAAGCATTATCACTTCAAAGGGGTTGAAATACACAAGGACTCCAGTTACAATACACCATTCATAGCTCTGCACATAATAAGCTCTTAAGATTAGCTGCTTTATTAGTCTTAAGTGCCTTTATTTTCTTATTATTATCTTGTGTTCCTTGTAATTGTAAGATAGACATATAATAAGAGAACCTTACAATGGACTTAGGAAGCCTTGTCAAGCTACTTTGTATTTGATATCATTTACACTAATTGTTTACTTTCTCCTCATTTTCCTTTTTAAGCCTAGTGATTAGCATGTAATAGCTCTTCATGATGCATTATTCTAATTATGAGCTTGACAAGAAATCAAGTCAACAGGTACTCATTCGAGAATATTGAGTTTATGGGATTAGTTAGATTGCTTTTTGGATTGACGAATAAAAGATACCCAAGACGAAGTAGGAGGCTTGGGATGTCGCATTTATTTTCTTTCTTCTATACTTAGTGTTTATGTCATTATCTTTACATGTTGGGCATAACACTATTATTTATGTCTATATAATATTTTTGACCACTGCGTAGTCATAACATTAAAAACTAAATTGTAAACCTTGATCTATAATGATTTCTTTTTAAATTTAAATAGAATCTGCTCTAGTTATCTATGACTGCTTAATATAGTCAAACTCATTTCTATCATCCAAAGATAATTCCAATGTGACTACAACACATTAAATTTCCAATTTTGCATCTCGGAATGAGGATGTTACACCAAGTGGAAACTCTCAGATGAGTCATTCCATAATTATCCAATAACCATAAGTACATAGCCTCTTGGTGCCTCTAGCCACCATGAGTAGTACACTGTCCAACATTTGGAGAGCGTTATGCACTTTGGTCTCAATGGGCATACGATATCCATTCTCGAAACATTTGAACAGGAATATTTAAGAAATACGTCATTCTTTGTTGCGATAATTTTCTCATGATTACAACAATTTGTACCTATTATCACATAACATATTATTTAAGGATTTTATGTTTTATGCTTTAAATTAATTACTCAATTAATTATATCACTATATAACAAAGTATATAAGAGAAAATCAACGAAGAAGATTGGCTATAGAGTTAGATATATGTAACAAACTACATAATTTCCCTTAGGGCATATCCTTAACTTTCTCACTTATTTAGGTATTTGATACTAGTTACTGATTAAAAAGAAGCTATATGAACTATGCATAATGGTCTCGAGAGGGAGGCGATTTTGCATCTTATTTTTCTATGTTGGTGTAAACTTTGACTAAAGAGATTTGAATCTAATAGACAACGGAATAAGAAAAACAAGAGAAGTAAAACAAAAAAATGTTAGGAATTTCCTTCTTTTGATTAGTAAAACAAAACTTTGATTTTACATTTGAATATTTGAATTTTTAATCTTTAATCCGAAAATTTTAAAAATTTTAAAAAAATGAATTTTAGAAGTTTTAATTTTGAACTCAAAATCGGTAAGTATGAAAATTTGAAAGTTCATTAAAAATTCTAAACTTTATGGTAAGAAAACCTGTTATCGTTTAAATATTATACTAAGAAAATTGATTTTAAGATACCCACGGAGAGAACAAAGTAAATAGCATTAAAGAGATTCATGCGAGATTTAAGGAGATGTGTTAAAAACAATATCTTTAATGTTCTTTGTTTTTCTAGTTACACACTACTTGATTTTGGAAGACTATAGAAAATAAATCTCCCAAACGGTATGTTTGATTAAAAAGGACATAAAATTAGGAACATTTCCATATATGTAGGGTGGATAGATAAATAAATTAAGTGGATATGAATTAAGTTAATTATGATGTGAATGTGTTTACATAAGCATACATGAAAACTGATCAAAACATAATAATATAACATCTATGATTTAAGTCCTCATAATCATTTGTCCAAAGGAACATCGTTGATACCTTTAAACCACTATCTTTAGCAAGGAAAGCTTCTTCAAAATTCCAAATTTAAATGCCATTTCAAAACTCTTTCATATTGCCATGGGTTTACTTTTAAAAATGAGATTGTGTTTCTTATTTGAAAACTAAGGCTTTCGACTAGATCCTTCAGATCATTATGACATCATAAGTTACCCTCCGTCACTCTCCCTTTCGAAAGCATTACTTAAAATCTTAGACCTTCTCTTTCAAAACCATTAAAAACATACCATTCGAAAGCATTGAAACCTTCCTTTCGAAACACTTAAAGATATACCTTTTGAAACACTTAAAACTTATCTTTTGAAGGCATTTAGTTCAAGTAGAATTTATGGAAGCATAGCTTCGAAACCACTTGAAAGCATCTCTTTCGAAATCATTGGGTTTAACATTAAGTATAACTACTGGGTCAAAGAGAAAAAAATTAAAAGCATTGCTTTCGAAATCATTAATCTTAAGAAAAGAAATTAGAGCAGAGGACAACTTCGAAACCATGCCTTCGAAACCACTGATAAAAGCGACTAAAACAACCCTTTCAAAAGCATTGGAAAGGTGGCTTCAATGTTAATAAAATGAAAGCCTTCCTTGTGAACTCATTGTTATAAGGCTATAAAGAAAATTAGCCTTTAACCAATTCAAAAGGCATGAATGCGGCAGCTAGGTATCGAATGAGTTCAAAATGCGGCAACTCTTTTGAAAGCTTCTTTAAAAACATAGGCAAGTTTAATTGATTTGAAACTTACAAAATGGCTTCAACCCCTTCGAAAGCATGCCTTCGATAGTGTCCCTTCCACCTTTCTCCAATACACTATGTATCAATAGCTTGATACCATGTGGATTGGTTTAGAATGGGTGCGAAAGGTCATTGGCGGAAGTATGGTTATGGAAGCAAGCAAATGGATGTGGCGAAGTTGTAATTCGAAACAAAACTAATTTTATACCTTTCAAAGTAATTCATTTTTATCTAACTTGCATAATTTGTCAAAATATGATTGGTTTCCAATTCTTTATCAAAATTCTTTTCTAAAAGGCTACCAATTCAACATTTAACAAATGAAATCATTTTAACAAATAAGCCCTTCTCCTTAACAAAACATTTTAAACATTTAAGTCCTCTAAATTAAATAATTTAATAACAATATTAAAACACTTAGGAAAAATCTATAAAATCACAAGTATTCACTTTTAATTTGTTTCCTAACAATATAAATTTCTGACCCAAAAACATAACTTAATTGCCTTAAATAATTTATACCCAAAATTATCTATTTCTTCCATTCAAAATTCATAATAAATTATACATAGCTTGGAATATTATGAGAATTTACACCCATCTCCAATATAATGTTCTACATAACATATTCAAACATCATGGCATTCAAAAATCGATTTTCACGATCTTAACCTTAAAATCGAATTATATTATCCTACAAAATTCTTGTTTAAATTATAACATGGAATATAAATCAAGCATATTATCATTTATCCAACCAAATGGATTTATAACTTAAACCCGAATTAAAACATTCAAGAGGACTTATATGTGATGGTTTAGATCATTATTCACCTTGTTTGGATAAGGAACTTGAGATTTGTTCTTCAGTTTAATCTTCCTAGCTTGAATCTTAGCCTCAAATTGATTTTTGAGCTCCTCTTCTCCTAGGATTATGGTCGGCCTTGTTTCTCGTTTTCTATATTTTGGTTCATGAAAATGTGAATAAGAATGAGATAAGGGGTTTACAGGTTATGCTATATGACTATTCCCTTTTTGCCCTAGTCTTATTCTCTTAAATTTCTAATTTATAAATCATACACATATATTCATTAAGTTAAGGCACGACCCTAATTGGTTCTCAAATCTCAATTCCCTTATCACTCTAGTCTCTATATTATTCTATTTAATTTATCTAATTAAATCTTCTAATCATGCTAAAATTAGAGGTGTTACAGGCTCCCCTCCTTAAATAATTTCGTCCTCGAAATTCAGCAAGAACCAAATACTAAGCATAACAATCATCTGTAACATCTCCTAACTATCATACTAGCCTACCTAGCTAGGAAACAATCTACATAAAGTAAATATAAATCATACCCTTAAAGCAGATCAGGATAAGTATCTCTAGTCCTAACTTCTGTCTCTCAAGTACAGTCCTTCTCGTTATCGCTCCATTGAACTTTTAACAACTTTACTGTCTCTTTTCTTTACTTCTTCTCATCTCTCTCTACAATCCAAACTGGTTGCTTAACAAAATTCATATCCGGTTCTACTATTAAGTCTTCTAATGCAGTCGGAGGAATAGTAGTCTCTGGATCATGCACGTACTTACGAAGATAAGACATATGAAACACATTATGGACACCTGCCAAACTGCTCGGCAAGTTTATTATGTATGTGAGCTTTCTGATTCTCTCTATAACTAAGAACGGGCCAACATATCTTGGTGTCCTTGACTTTCCAACTCGTACTACACCCTTCTAGGTGATTATTGAAAACCCCATCTCCAACTGAGAACTCTAGATCCTTACGCCTCGTATTTATTGTCTGGACTAAGCTTCCTTCAACTTACCTCGGATCATCTCAATCTTCTATGTTTCCTCTCTTACCAGATCTAGACCTAAGACTAATCTGTCTGGTGACTTGCATGGCCTTCCATACAAAGCTTAGAAAGGCGCCATTCTTATACTAGTCTGACAACTGTTATTACAGGAAAACTCAACTAAGTGTAAGTGATCTTCCCATGATCCACCAAAATCTAGTGCACAAGCTCTCAACAAATCCTCGAGTGCTTTTTGATTCTCAGTGACTGTCCATTTGTCTAAGGATGATAAGCAGTACTCATCTCGAGCTCGGTACCTAAAATATCTCATAGACTCATCCAGAACTCGTTAGTAGACAAAGTATCTCTGTCACTTACTATATTAATAGGATTCCATGTAGTCTGACTATGTTCTTCATAAATAATTTAGCTAAGCAAGTGTCATCCTGGTTGACTTAATTGGAATGAAATGGGCATTGTTAGTCAACATGTCCACTATAACCCATATGCTTTCATTTTCTAGATTTGACCTTGGCAACTTTTTTATAAAATCCATGGATATCGAATCCCATTTCCAAACTAGTATCTCCGAAGGTTGAAGCAACCCATTCGGCTTCTGATGTTCAAACTCACCTATTGACAGTTCACACACTCCTTTACCAACAAGCCAACATCCTTCTTCATATCTTCCCAGTAGAAACTCCTCTCTTTATGTCTTGACACATCTTGGTCCCCCAGGATGAATCGTAAATTTTGATCAATGACATTCCCTAAGAACTTCTCTCCTTAAGTCCCCAACATTTGGAACACACAACCATCCCTTCTTGCTCAACCATCCCCTTTGGTCAAGAATAAAATCTTTTAGATCATCAATCTCCAATCCCACTTCAAGCCTTTTAATCTTCTCGGCTAATAGTGGATCCTCTTTCTGCTTAGAAGCAATCCTTTTGATCGGTACTGGTCAAACTTCCAAGTGGGATAATATGGCAGTGCTCTGATTAGAACTAGCAGTCGATCTTAAATGCACACTACAAGTAGTCAAAGCCTCTTGGTCCTTCCATTCTATCAATATAGCTAACACCACATTTTGATGTTTTCTGCTAAGAGCATCCACTACTTTATTTCCTTTTCCAAGTGTATAATTTATACCAAAATCACAAGCTGCTAAAAACTCTAACCACCTCTATTATCTCATATTCAACTTCTTATGAGAGAATAAATATCTAAAGGACTTATGATCTATGTATAACTCAAATGTCTCCCCTAAGAGATAATATCTCCATACTTTCAGTGCGAAGATCATCACTGTATGAGTAAGATATCTCACTTCATGTGGTCTAAGCTGTCGTGAAGCATAGGCAACAGCTTTACCTTTCTGCATCAACACAGCCTCTAATCTGGTTCCACATGCATCGGTATATACTACTAATCCTTGATTCTCATCTAGAAATACTAACACAAGCACATTGGTCAGCCAATTCTTTAACTTAAGAAATGCTTCCGCATATTTTTCAAACTAAATAAACTTCACATTCTTCCTAGTTAGCTTAGTCAAGGCGTTGTTATGCGAGAAATCCATATTGAAACTCCGGTAATAGCCGACGAGTCCAAGAAAAATTTTGATCTTAGTTATTGTCTCCGGTCTCTTCCAGTTGTTAACAGCCTCGATCTTACTCGTATCAACTGACAAACCCTTCTATGAAACCGCGTGACCAAGAAACTTAACTTCTTTCATTCAAAAAAGACACTTTGAAAACTTCGCTTTCAGTTGATGCTGCCACAGCGTCTCAAGCACTACTCTAAGATGAACTTCATGCTCTCTTTCATCCCTTTATATATTTAAATGCCATCTATGAATACCAATACGAATCTATCCATGTGCTCATGGAAAACTCGATCATCAAATCCATGAAGAAAGATGATGCATTCATTAATTCGAATGGCATTACCAACCACTCGAGCAAACCGTACCTAGTCTAAAACATCATCAACGGAATATTGTCCTCTGATACTCTTCGCTGATGGAAGCCTGTCGTCAAATCCAATTGGGAAAATACTATGGTTCCACTCGACTGATCAAATGAATCATCGATTCTGGAAAAAGGATAACTATTCTTGATTGTATTCTCATTTAACTTATGATAGTCGATACACATCCTTAACGACCCATTCGGTTTGTTCGCGAACACCACAGCCGCTCCTTAAGGAAAACTGCTTGGTCTAATGAAATTCTTTCTTTCTAAATTCACTAGCTGCACCTTCAATTCCTTCATCTTGATGGGCATCATCCTTCTAGGTGGTCTACTTACAGGTTCTGTTCCTAGCATAAGATCTATCCGAAACTCTATGGATTGCTTCAGTGGTAGTCCTGTGACTTTCACAAAAACATCTACAAACTCTCTTGCTACCAAAACCTGATTCAACTCTTCTTCTACTTCTTTTGCATTCAGCAAAGCACAAGCACTTGAGTCTAACTTTCCCACTGAGTATATAATTCAGCTATGACTAATTGGGTGTCTTAGCGATATTTCCTTACCTTGGCAAAATATCCTAGCATCATATCTATCTAACCAATCCATACCCAAAATGATCCCGAAGCCTATGGAATCAAAAACATACAAACTACATGCAAACTTATGACCTAACAATTCAAGTTCTAACTGGTCACATCTCATCTCCAGAGTTGCATACCCTCCTATCAGATTCGCAACCCTTAAGGAAGTAACAATGTATGAGGGTTCTAAACATAACTTATCTATCAAACACTAAGATAAAATGAGTGTGATGCACCATTATAAAATAGTACGCTAACTAGTATACTATGAATCAAAAGATCCTTCCACCACAGGATTTCCCTTCTCAGCAACAGTTGGTCTAGAAGAAGAAGGTTCCAAAGCAAAAACCTTTTCCTTGTCTGCTCTGACTGGTACTGGATGCTGATTCTTGTTGTGTTCAATCTGGTTACAGTTGAAGTACTTTACTCCTTTCTTATCTACAAACTTTTTCCCTTTTATAATTCGATATTCATGAGCATAATGTCCTTTCTTGCCACACTTGTAGCAAACTACATCGACCTTTCCTTCCTTAGCAACTCCTCCTTTCTGAGCTCCTTTCTTCTTAAAGAATTTCCTCTTCTTGCTTTGAGAATCCTCTTTTCCAGTCTGCTTCTCCTTCCTATAAGTAGAAAGCATCTCTTTATTCTTGATTGCTATCTCCACTAAAACTATACTTCGATCACAGAGGTGTGGCATAGTTGCCACGGAAATCTTGGGTCTTAACCCACGAATAAACTTCTCGTTTCTTTTAATGATCGTGTCGATGGTAGCATATCCTACCTGGATAACTCATCAAACTTTGTAGCATACTCAAACACCGACATCTCACCTTGCACTAAGTCCATGAACTTTCTCAGTCATACTGACTTGGCAACTTCAGATAAAAACCGCTCATCGAATGTCTTACGAAACTTTGCTCAAGTCAACTCTTCCTCAGGAACTCCCATAATAATAATATTCCATTAATAAAGTACTGCTCTTTGCAACTGTCTAGAAGCAAGTATCCTCTTCTCCTCATCATCTAATCCCAAGTCAATGAAAATTCTTTCACGGTACATTAACCTGTTTTCTACTTCAACAACATCCTTTATACCTAAAAAACGGCTTCCTACCAAGTGTAATACCCCTAACTTTCAATAACATTATTCAAAAGATTTAATTAGATAAATTAAATAGAATAATGTAAATATTAGAGTGATAAAAGGATTAAGATTCGAAAATTTAATTAGAGGATGTGCTAATTAAACTTAAAAGAATGGGTTTATGTAAATGGTTTTCTGTGATAACTAATAACAGAATACAGCAAAGGGCATTATAGGAATAGTCATCCACCATATTCCTTATACCCTAAACCCTTATTCCTATTCTCATTTCACACGTTCAAAATTATAAAACTTAAACAAAGAAGAGCTTAAGCCGGCCATTGCTTAAGAGAAGAAAATTCAAATAAAAAGCTAAGGAAACAAGCCGAAAGAATTTAGTAGCATCAAATCTCAAGTCCTTATCAAAATCAAGGTGAACAATAATCTAAACGATATCTATTTGTTTTAAAAAATCATAAAATTTCGGATTTAAGTTTAAACCCATCATCATGATTTTTGATGATGATATGCTTGGATTTTATAATATGTTATATTCAAACAAGTTTGTTTGATAAATGTTCTATTTGATTTTAAGGCTAATATCATTTATATTAGGTTTCAAATGCTATGAGGGTTTGATATGTTATGTGAAACATTATTTTGGAGATGGGTTTGATTTTTATAATTTTTTCAAGCTATGGATAAATTATTATTAATTTTCAAAGGAGAATATGGATAATTAGGTTTAGAAATTGATTTCAGTAATTATATGAAATAATTTGGGTTCGAAATTTATATATGTTAGATAACATATTAAAAATTAATTTCTATGATTTTTGGGGATTTTTCCTAAGTAACTTGCTAGGGAAATTAAATTAACATATTTAGAGGAATAAATGTTTTAATTATTTTGCTTAAGGGAGGGACTTCTTTGCTAATTACCTTTATTTAGATCTAAAATGAATGCGGCAATTTTTAGAAAAGAATTTGAAAATTTATGGAAACCAATTAAATTTTACAAATAGGCAGACTGGTTAAAAAGCAATTACCTGAAAAAGCAATAAAACAGTTTTTGTACAAAAGTATGTTTTTGCCACTTCCAGTAATACCTTTCGACCTATACTTCTGCCCCAACCAAGTTGAAACCAATATATAAGGCATCAATGCATTGGTAAGTAGTGGATTCGAGATTGGCGGTAGGTATGGAGTTTAAACCATGCTTTTGAAGGGTTCAAAGCCCATTTAAATAGCTTTTGAAGATTCCAGTTGCCTTACTTTCAAATCAAAGCTTTCAAAAGGGTTTTAAATAGCTTTCAATGAGGTTGATGCCAATTTGTTAAAGTGTAGCTTTCGAATGAGTTACCTTGTTTTTAAATCAATGCTTTCGAAAGGGTAGTTTGAACCCAGTTGAAACCCTGTTGCCGCCTCTATGCCTTTCGAAGGGATTGGAGTCATCAATGATTTCACAAGGTAGCTTTTGTTTTATCAATATAATAAGCCACATCCCCAAAGCTTTAGAAAGGGCTCTAGTAGCAACAATGGCTTCGAAAAGCTATCCTTTCAAATGTTTTACTTAAATGATTTAAGCTTTTGAAAGGATGGTTTTGAAGCCATCAATTTTCCCCAAACTCTTTTATATGAAGATTAATGATTTCGAAAGGGGAACTTTCATTTATATTCACTTTGACCCAAAAGATATTTTAAAAATAAACCCATTGGTTTCGAAAGAGGTACTTTCAAATGGTTTCGAAGCAATGCTTCTATGTATACTTTAATACTTTTGGAAGGATTATTTAAGCGGTTTCGAAAGGTAGGTTTTGGTGCTTTCGAAAGGTTTCGAAAGTCATATGCCTTGACTATTCCGAAAGGCATATGCTTAGTGTTTTGAAAAGAAGATTCAAATGCTTTCGAAAGAGGTTTTCCAATGGTTTTGAAAGTAAAGGTCTAGGGTTTTGAAAGCCTTAGTTTTCATAACAAAGAAACTAATCTCATTTTTAAAGGAAAACCCATGGCAAAGTAATTGAGTTTTGAAATTGTTTTTAAGTATAGAGTTTTTGAAGAAGCATTCTTTGATAAAGTAATAAGTTAATGGGATTAACCATATTTCGTATGAAAATAATTTCAAGGATATTAAACCATAAATGTTTGTGTTATTATGTTATTATGTTTGCTTCTTCTAATACGCATATTCATTGTAAAATGGACACATAATTGTATTTTGGGGAGAAAAGGCAGAACAATCAGTTAGGTTGACTCGGTAGTGAATATAAATTGAGTTAACTCCTGAATGAATAGAATTGCATCCAGGAGGTCAGAAAGACCAGAATATAGGATGCCTGAATACTGATTAAATAAGTTGTCAGCTAGACAGGTCTATAGCAAACCCATGAAAACTATGTTTAGATAAAGTTATTTCCAGTGGCCAATAGGTTTGTAGTGAACCCATAAAAACTATATTTGGATTAAGTTATTGACAGAGTCAATAGATTCCTAGTCAATCCATGAAAACAATGATATAGGAGAAGTTATTGGAGATACCTATAGGTTCAGGGAGAACCCATGAATAATGAAGTTATTGGCAAGGGCCAATAGGTCCTTAGTGATCCCGTGAAAACTATAAGACCAGACAAATAGTCCATTAGCTTTAATAAGGTTATTTGTGATCCCATGAAAACTAATAGATTAATAGTAATCCTAAAACCATAACTATGAAAGAAAGTCAAATAAATGGTGATGGAAAATCCAGAATGATTTACATGTTGGCATAATATTTTAAATTACTATGTTTTTAACCATTGTGGATGCAGAAGCACAGTATATGGTTATCATAAATTTTTGATAAGATACTAGTGAGGGGAAAACCCGTTCCATTAAGCGGCGTGGTCTCACTGGATATCTAAATGATTCGAACTGGTGGGTTATTATTCGTACCAGGCTTTATGTCTGACTTGAAGTTTATGCCTTCCACTTAAACTCTCGGACGCTTAATTAACTTTGAGTAGTTTGAGAGTTGAGGTCTTAGGTACATCTTTAGACGAATAAGCTTTAGGAGCCATGTAGGTGGAAATCTAGCTATTAGGAGTTCTTTCTGTTTGATTTTGCTATGTTTTGATGTAAAGGCAATGTTGTTTAATTGCCTATATATATACTACGATCATTCAAGGGGGCATCATCATATGTCATTCTTGGCATATGTTGTAATAATTATATCCATATGTTTCTCGAATGTGGGATTATGTAATGAATTTGAATTGATTTGAAATGGAAAGTGAAAGTTGTTTAATGATTTTAAAAAATTTCCATATCCATGTGTTTTTGTTATACCAATTTATCTAATATTACCGTATTTGGTCGCCGATGATTAATAGTTATGGATGACTGCAACATCCATAGCCGTTAATTTTAGGCCTTAAGTGAGGGATGTTACAAGTTGGTGTCAAAACATAGGTTTATGAAAACAACATAACCTAATGAATCATAAAATAAGGTTAGGGTTTGGCTTAACGTTATAGTGACGTACTAGAATTTGATATATCTATATATATGTACATGTTTCCCTCTCTCTTAAATAGTTCTTCTATATCTTACTAAGGCACTTAAGCAGATTTACGAGAAAGGAAGATATGGAGGAAAGAAACAGAAGAGGAAATCTCGGTGGAGGAAGCACTGCGACAAACGGAAATGTTCGACCAAATATTAGAAGGAACAGGGGTCGAAAGGAAAATGCTAATCAAAATGCAGATGCCAATGTAGGTGTTGGAAACCAGTAGATATAGGGATGATGTATCAGCTCTTCATCAATATGATGCAAGCTGGAGTAGCTGCTAGAGTTGCTAGAAATGTTGGAGGAACTAATCCCAGTTCTCCAATTAGGAATAACTATGCTAAGTTGAGCGGGGATTACAACAGTCTTGGTAGGATGCCATTTGTAGGAACGAAGGATGCCATAGAAGTTGAAAATTGGTTGTTGCATTGTGAGAGAATCTTCGCTAACTTGGGTTTGAATGATGAGAAAAAGAGGAGACTAGCCTCCAGGCAGTTGTAGGGAGTAGCGCTTCATTCGTGAAATAGTGTTACTGCCGGAGTTTCTAAGGAAGAGTTGACTTGGGTAGAATTTCACAGGAGATTCGAGCAGAGGTTTTTGTCTGAAGTTGCTAAGTCAGCTTTGTTGAGAAATTTTATGGATTTGGTGCAAGAAGAGATGTCGGTAATTGAGTATGCCACTAAGTTTGATGAGTTGTCCCGATATGGGTATGATACTATTGACACTGTTATCAAGACGAATGAGAAATTTATCTAGGGATTGAGATCCGAGATTGCTAGGGCAACTCTTACACATCTTCATGATCCTTATAATGTAGTTATGGAGATGGGAATTTAACATGAGGAAATGCTTATTATTTATAGGAAGGAAAAGCCGGTTGAGACTCAAGGTTCTTAGAGAAAGGAGACAAAGTTTTTTAAGAAGAAGGGAACCCGTAAGGGAGAGGCTTCCAAGAAGGCAAAGGCTGATCTGGTCTGCTTTAAGTGTGATAAGTAGGGTCATTATGCTCATGAATGCTGGACAGGCAAGGGAAAGAAGGCTGTAGAAAAGAAGAGCGTGAAGCGGTTTAACTGTGATTAAGTTGGGCATTACAAGAATTAGTGCCCAGAACCAGTCAGGGTGGATAAGGGAAAGTCTTTGCTATTAGACCATCATCAGCTAGGCTAACTGCTGCTGAGAAGGGAAAGATTATGATGGAAGGTAGACTTTTGATTCAGAGTATACCAGTTTGGGTACTATTTGATACCAATGCATCACATTCATTTATATCTCAGTGTTTGGTTGATAGGTTATGCTTTGAACCCACATACCATGGTACTTCCTTAAGGGTTGTGAATTCGATAGGAGGGTATGCAACTCTAAGGATGAGATGTGACCAGTTAGAACTTGATTTGTTAGGTCATAAATTTGCATGCAGTCTGTATGTTTTTTATTTCATGGGCTTGGGATCATTTTGGGTATGGATTGGCTGGGTAAATATGATGCTAGGATATTCCACCAAGATAAGGAAATATCGTTGAGACACCTCGATAGTCAGAACCGAATCATATTCTCTCTGTTGAATTCTGACCAGAGTGCTTGTGCTATGTTGAGTGCTATGGAAGTGTGTGAAGAGTTAAGTCAGGTTCGAGTAGCCAGAGAGTTTGCAGATGTGTTTGAGTTGGTTATAAGACTACCACCGAAACGAGCTGTTGAACCTGTAAGTAGACCACCTAGTAGAATGACACCGACTGAGATGAAGGAATTAAAGGTGCAGCTAGTGGATCTAGAAGGGAGAATTTCTATTAGACCAAGCAGTTTGCCTTGGGGAGAGGCCAGGTGTTCGTGAAGAAACCGGATGGGTCATCAAGGGTGTGTATTAACTATCGTAAGTTAAACAAGAAGACGCTTAAGAATAAGTATCCTTTGCCGAGAATTGATGATGTATTGATCAGTTGTGTGGAGCCAAGTATTTTCACAAATGGATTTGGTGATAGGTTTCTATTAGTTAAGAGTGGCAGAGGACAGTATTCCGTTAACAATGTTTCGAACTAGGTATGGTTCGTATGAGTGGTTAGTAATGCCATTCGAGTTAATGAATGCACCAGCTTTCTTCGTGAATCTGATGAACCGAGTTCTCCAAGAGTACTTGGATAAGTTCAAGTTTGTGTTTATAGATGACATTTATTATACTCTAAGGATGAAAGAGAGCATGAAGATCATCTTAGAGTAGTGATTGAGACGCTGAGGCAACATCAGCTGAAAGTGAAGTTTTCCAAATGTCATTTTTTGAAGATAGAGGATAAGTTTCTTAGTCACGTTGTTTCAGAGAAAGGGTTGTAAGTCGATCCCGATAAGATCAAAGCTATTAATAACTAGAAGAGACCAGAAACAGTTACTGAGATTAGAAGTTTTCTTTAACTTGCTGGCTGTTACCTGAGATTCATTAAGTACTTCTCATGGACAGTAGCGCCTTTGACTAAGTTAACCAGGAAGGACGTGAAGTTTGTCTGGTCTGACAAATATAAGGAAGTATTCCTTAAGTTAAAGCATTTGTTGACCAATGCACCTGTGTTAGTAGTACCAGACGGAAACCATAGGTTGGTGGTGTATACCATTTCATGTGGAACTGGATTAGGAGTTGTGTCGATGTAGAAGGGTAAAGTTATTGCCTAAGCTTCACGACAGCTTAAACCGCATGAAGTAAGATATCCTACTTATGATTTGGAGTTGGCTGCGGTGACCTTTGCATTGAAGATTTGGAGACATTACCTCTTAGGAGAGAGATTCGAGCTATACACAGATCATAAGTCCTTAAGGTACTTATTATCTTAGAAGGAGTTGAATATGAGACAGCAAAAGTGGCTGGAGTTTTTAGCTACTTATGATTTTGGTATGGAGTATACACTCGGAAAGGAAATATGGTAGTGGATGCCTTAGCAGAAGACATCAGAAGGTGGTGTTAGCTATGTTGCTATAATGGAAAGATTTAGAAGTTTTTACTACTTATAGTGTGCAGTTAAGATCGACTGCTAGTTCTAGTCAGAGCACCGCTATGTTATCCTATTTAGAAGTTCGACTAGTGTTGATCGAAAGGATTGCTTTTAAACAAAAAGAGGATCTGGTATTACCCAATAGGATTAGAAGGCTTGAGGTGGCATTGAAAATCAATGATCTAAGAGATTTTAGTCTTAACCAAAGAGGATGGTTGAGAAAGAAGGGACAGTTGTGTGTTTCGAATGTTGAGGACTTAAGGAAAGAAGTTTTTAAGGAATATCATCGGTCTAAATTTACGATTCATCCAGGAGGGACCATGATGTAATAAGATATGAAGAGGACTTTCTATTGGGAAGGTATGTAGAAGGACGTTGGCTTGTGGGTTAGACAATGTGTAAACTATCAACAAGTGAAGGCCGGACATCAGAAGCTGAGTGGGTTGCTTCAACCTTTGGAGATACCAGTTTGTAAGTGGGATTCGATATCCATAGATTTTATAGATAGGTTGCCAAGGTAAAATAGAGGAAATGAAAGCGTATGGGTCATAGTGGATAGTTGACCAATAGTGCCTCTTTTATTCCAGTTAAGTCAACGAGGATGACACCTTTTTAGCTAAGTTGTTCATGAAGAACATAGTTAGACTACATGGAATTTCTAGTAGTATAGTCAGTGATAGAGATGCTTTGTTTATTAGTGAATTCTGGAAGAGTCTACAGGATGTGTTAGGTAGATGAGTACTGTGTATCACCTTAAGATGAATGGGAAGACAAAGAGAGTCAATAAGGTACTCGAGTATCTACTAAGAGCTTATGTATTGGACTTTGGTGGATCTTGGGAAGATCACCTACATTTAATGGAGTTTTCCTATAACAACAAATATCAGATTAGTATAGGAATGGCTTCTTTTGAAACTTTATATAGAAGGCCATGAAAATCACTAGCATGTTCATTGGAAACTCGAGACAGATTAGTCTTAGGTCCAGATCTGGTTAGAAAGGAGACAAAGAAGATTGA
Source organism: Allium cepa (assembly GCA_030765085.1). Lineage (NCBI taxonomy): Eukaryota > Viridiplantae > Streptophyta > Magnoliopsida > Asparagales > Amaryllidaceae > Allium > Allium cepa. The sequence continues at coordinate 506,083,219 of CM060945.1, forward strand.
GTTAATCCAAGAAAGGATGAAGGAAGCTTAGTCCAAACAAAAGAGTTATGCATATAAGAGGGGTAAAGACCTATAATTCTCCGTTGGAGGTAGGGTTTTAATCAAAGTATCACCGATAAAGGGTGTCCATAATGTGTTTCATGTGTCTAATCTTCACAAACATGTGCATGATCCAGAGACTACTATCCCTCCCGACAGAGTTGATAGTAGAGCCGAATTTGACTTTTGTTAGACAACCACTTCGGGTTGTAGCGAGAGATGAGAAAAGGTTAAAGAACAAGATAGTCAAGTTGGTGAAAGTTCAAAGGAGCGCCAACGAGAAGAACTGTACTTGGAAGATAAAAGACAGGATTAGATATACTTACCCTGATCTGTTGTGAGGGTATGTTCTATATTTGCTTTATATAGACTGTTGCTAGTCAGGTAGGCTAGTATGGTAGTTAGGAGCTGTTATGGATGATTTTTGTGTTCAGTACTAAGACCTTACTGAATTTCGAGGACGAAATTCATTAAGGGGTGGAGCCAGTAACACCCTAATTTTTAGTAACATTCAAGAGATTTAATTAGATAAATTAAATAGAATAATGTAAATATTAGAGTGATAAGGGGATTGAGATTTAAAAATTTAATTAGAGGCTTGCTAACGAAACTTAAAAAGAATTGGTTTATTTAAATGGTTTTCTATGACAACTAATAAGAGAATAAGGCAGAGGGCATTATGTGGAATATCCATCCACCATATCCCTTAATCGCTAAACCCTTATACATATTATTATTTCACACACTCAATATCAAAAAACATAAACAAAGAAGAGCTCAAGCCGGCCATAACATAGGAAAAGAAAATTCAAGTAAATAGCCAAGGGATCAAGCAAAAAGAATTTAGCAACATCAAATCTCAAGTTCTTATCCAAATCAATGTGAATAATAATATAAACCATCTCTATTTTCATTTTAAAAAAGCATCATATTTCGGGTTAAAGTTTAAACCCATTATGATGATTTTTGATGATGATATGCTTGGGTTTCATAATATGTTATATTAAAACAAGTTTGTTTGAAAAATGGTATATTCAGTTTTAAGGCTAATATCATTTATATTGGGTTTCAAATGCCATGAGGATTTGATATGTTATGTACATCATTATTTTAGAGATGGGTTTGATTTTTACAATTTTTCCAAGCCATGGATAAATTATTATGAATTTTCAAAAGGGATATGAATAATTGGGTTTAGAAATTGATTTTGGTAATTATATAAAGGAATTTGGATCTGAAATTCATACATGTTAGATAAAATATTAAAATGAATTTCTATGATTTTTGGGGATTTTTTCTAAGAAATTTGCTATGGAAATTAAATTAATTTATTTGGAGGATTTAAATGCTTTAATTGTTTTTCTTAAGGGGATGGGCTTCTTTGCTAATTACCTTTATTTTGATCTGAAATGAATGCGGCAATTTTCAGAAAAGAATTTGAAAAGTTTGTGGCAACCAATTAAATTTTTACAAATAGGCAGGTTGGTTAAAAAACAATTACTTGAAAAAGCAATAAAAGAGTTTTTGTATAGAAGTATGGTTTTGCCACTTCCAGTAGTACCTTCGACCCTATACTTCCTCCTCAACCAAGTCGAAACCAATACACAATGTATCATGCTCTCGTACATAGTGAATTAGAGAATGGTGGTAGGTATGGAGTCGAAACCATGCTTTTGAAGGGGTCGAAGCCCAATTAAATAGCTTTCGAAGATACCACTTGCCTTGTTTTCAAAAGAATGCTTTAGAAAGGATTTAAAATAGCTTTCGATGAGGTTGCTGCCTTTCTGTTATAGTGTAACTTTCGAATGAGTTAACCTATTTTTAAATCAATGCTTTCGGAAGTGTAGTTTGAACATAATTGAAACCCTACGGTCGTCTCTATGCCTTTTTATGGGACTGAAATCATCAAAGAGTTCGAAAGGTAGCTTTTGTTTTATAAATATAATAAGCCATTTCCCCAAAGCTTTTAAAAGGGCTCTGGTAGCCACATAAGGGTTTCGATGGTAGTGGCTTCAAAAGGAGTTTCAAAGCTATCCTTTCAAATGTTTTACTTGAATGATTTAAGCTTTTGAAAGGATGGTTTTGAAGCCATCAGTTTCCCCAAAATATTTTATATGAAGGCTAATGGTTTCAAAAGGAAAACTTTCATTTATATTCACTTTGACCCAAAAGATATTTCAAAGATAAACCGAATGGTTTCAAAAGAGGTACTTTCAAATGGTTTTGAAGCAATGCTTCTATGTATACTTTAATACTTTCGAAAGGATTGTTTAGGTGGTTTCGAAAGGAAGGTATTGGTTCTTTCGAAAGGTTTCAAAAGTCATATGTTTTGAGTGTTCTAAAAGGCATATGCTTAGCATTTTGAAAAGAAGATGTAAATGCTTTCGAAGGAGGTTTTCCAATGGTTTCGAAAGTAAAGGTCTAAGGTTTCGAAAGCCTTAGTTTTCATAATAAAGAACCCAATCTCATTTTCAAAGGAAAACCCATGGCAAAATAAGAGTTTTGGAATGGCTTTTAAGTATCGAGTTTTTGAAGAAGCTTTCCTTGATAAAGCAATAGGTTAAAGGGATTAACCATGTTTCCATATGAAAATGATTTCAAGGATATTAAACCATATATGTTTGTGTTATTGTGTTATTGTGTTTGCTTCTTCTAATATACATATTCACTGTAAAATGGACACATAATTGTATTTTGGGGATAAAGGGCAGAATAACCTGCTAAGTCGACCTAGTAGTGAATATAAATTGAGTTAACTCTTTAATGAGTAGAATTTCATCTAGTAGGTCAAGACAACCAGAATATAGGATGCCTAAATACTGATTAATGAATTTGTCAGATAAATAGATTCATAGTAAACACATGAAAACAATTTTTTAGAAAGAGTTATTGGCAGGGTCAATAAGTTTGTAGTTAACCCATGAAAATTATATCCAGATTAATTTACTGAGAGAAGTCAATAGGCTTTTAGTCAACCCATGAAAACTATGAAATAAGAGAAGTTATTGGAGATACCAATAGGTTCAGGGAGAACCCATGAATAATGAAGTTATTAGCAGGGGCCAATAAGTTCTTAGTGATCTCATAAAAACTATGAACCGGACAGATAGTCCATTAGCTTTAATAAGGTTATTATCGAGCCCATGAAAACTATTACGTTAATAGTAACCCTAAAAACTATAACTATGACAAAAAGACAAATAAATGGGGATGGAAAATCCAGAATGATTTACTTGTTTGCATATCATCATAATATTTTAAATTGCTATGTTTTTAACCATTATGGATTCAAGAGCATAGTATATGGTTATCATAAGTTTTTGATAAGATAGTAATGAGAGAAAAACTCGTTCCGCTAAGCGACATGGTCTTACTATATATCTAAATGGTTTGAGATTGTAGGTTAGTATTCATATCAGGCTTTATGTTTGATCCAAAGTTTATGTTTTCCCCTTATACTCTCGAGTGCTCAATTAACTTAGAGTAGCTTGAGAGTTGAGGTTTTCATGTACATGTTTAGACGAATAAGCTTCCGAAGGCATGCAAGAGGCAAGATAGATATTAGGAGTTCTTTCTGTTTTGATTCCACCGTGTTTTGATGTAAAGGCAAAGTTTTTTAATTGCCTATATATACTTATATATACTCTGATCATCCAAGGGGCATCATCATATGTCGCTCTTGGCGTATGTTGTAATAATTATATTTTCTCTGATTGTGGTTCTCAAATGTGGGATTATTTAATGAGTTTGAAATGGAAAGTGAAAGTTGTTTAATGATTTTTAAAAATTTCCATATCCATATGTTTATGTTATATCAATGTATCTAACATTACCGTATCTAATCGCTGAGAATTAATAACTACGGATGATTGTAGTATCCATAGCCGTTAGTTCTAGGCCTTTGAGTGGGGATGTTATACCAAGACTGGTGTAATCCCTTCTCATCTTGGAAAAAAATTTCCAACTGGGGCCACGGGATTAGCTCCTCCAACATTCATAGTATTCTCCCCAGCTACTTCGCAGCTGCTCCAGCTTGCATCAGATTGACGAAGAACTAATATATCATCCCCATATCTACTGACGGGGTTCCAGCACCTATATTGTCATTTGCGTTTGGATTAGCATTTTCCTGTCGACCTAGATTCCTTCTAGTATTGGATCAAGCATTTACATTAGTTGTGGTGCTTTCTCCATCTAGATTTCCTCTTCTGTTTTCTGCTTCCATATCTTCCTTTCTCGTAAACCTGCATAAGAGCATTAGTAAGATATAGAAAAACAGTTTAAAAGAGGGAAATACATACTTATATACATAGCAAATGCAAGTACGTTACTATAGCGTTAACCCAAACCCTGGTCTCATTTTCTGATTCACTGGATTAGGTTTTGAAAATCTTTTAGGTTCAATTTTTTTTAAAATTTACATAAACCTTTGCTTTGATACCAATTTGTAACATCCTCTATTTGGAGGCTCAAAACTAACTGCTATGGATGTTGTAGTCATCCACAGTTATCAATTCTCAATGACCAGATGTGGTAATGTTAGAAACATTGATATACCAGAAACACATTGATATAAAAAAATTTAAAATCAACTTTTTAAAACATATTTCTCATTCCATTTCAAATAACATTTCAAATTCATTACATAATCCCAATTCGTAAACCACGTTCAGAGAAATATAGTTATTAAAAAATACACCAAGAGCGATACATGAAGATGCCCTATCGATAGATCAATGTCTAAATATAGGCAATTAAACAACTTTGACATTACATCCAATTACACAACGGAATCAAACAGAAAAAACTCCTAATAGTCAGCTTTCCTCCTACACGTCCCCTGAAGCTTATTCATCTAAAGGAGAACCTGAAATTTTTAACTCTCAAACTACTCAAAATCAATTGAGCACCGGAAATTTTAGGGGAAAAATTAAACTTCAAGTCGGACAAAAAGTCTAGTTTGAATAATAACCTACCATCTCAAACCATATAGATATCTAGGGAGACCACGCCGCTTAGCAGAACGGGTTTTTCCCTCACTGGTACTAGAACCCAACATACAATAACCATATATTGTGCACCTGCATCCACAATGGTTAAGACATAACATAATAAAATGTATCACGATGATATGAGAACATGCAATATGCTCTAGATTTCGCATCCCCATTTATTTGACAATCTGTCCCAAGTTATAGTTACCAGGGTCGCTATTAACCTATTAGTTTTCATGGGCTGACTAATAACCTGTTCCAAACTTATGGACAATCTATCCGATTTCATAATTTTCATGGGATCACTAAGAACCTATTGGTGTCTAACAATAACATCATCTAATCATAGTTTTCGTGGGGTCATTATAAACCTATTGGATTCTCTAACATCTCTCATGTTATAGTTTTATAGGATCATTATGAATATATTGATCTCTTTCAATAACTTATTCAGGACAGAGTTTTCATGGGTTTACTAAGAACCTAACTAAACCAATAATCCTTCGAACGGTCTTTGGGCATCCTATATTCCAATCTGTCTGACCTCCTGGATGCAATTCTACTCACACAGGAGTTAACTCGATGTATATTCACTATGGGGTCAACTTAGCTCGTTATTTTTCCCTTAACAGCCCTAAATGCAATTATGGGTTAATTATGAAGCGAATATGTTTACAGAAGCTTATATGATAAATGATCAAAACATAATAATAAAACATCTATGATTTAATTCCTTGTAATCATTTTTCTAATGAAACATGGTTAATACCCTTAACCTACTACCTTTACCAAGGAAAGCTTCTTCAAAAATTCCAAAGTTAAATGCCATTTCAAAACTCTTTCATATTACCATGGGTTTATCTTTAAAAATGAGATTGGGTTTCTTATTTGAAAACTAAGGCTTTCGACTAGTTCCTTCGAATCATTGTGAAATCATGAGTTACCCTCCGTCACTCTCCCTTTCGAAAGCATTACTTAAATTCTTAGACTTTCTTTTTCAAAACCATTAAAAACATACCTTTCGAAAGCATTGAAACCTTCTTTCTAAACACTTAAAGGTATATCTTTCGAAACATTTAGAATTTACCTTTCGAATGCATTTAGTTCAAGCAGAATTATGAAAGGATAGCTTCGAAACCACTTAAAAGTATCTCTTTCGAAATCATTAGGTTTAACATTAAATATAACTATTGGGTCAAAGAGAACAAAAGCGAAAGCTTTTCTTTTGAAAGCATTAATCGTAAGAAAAGGAATTGAAGAAGAGGACAACTTCGAAACAATCCTTTCAAAACCATTGCCTCGGGAAACCATTGATAAAAGCAGCTAAAACAACCCTTTCGAAAGCATTGGAAAGGCGGCTTCAATGTTAATAAAACGAAAGCCTTCCTTTCGAAGTCATTGTTATAAGGCTATAAAGAAAAGTGGACTTTAACCAATTCGAAAGGTATGACTGCGGTAGCAAGGTATCGATGAGTTCAAAATCCGACAACTCTTTCGAAAGCTTCTTTAAAAACAAAGGCAAGTTGAATTGAGTTGAAAGCTTATAAAAATTGGCTTCGATACCTTCTGAAAGCATGCCTTCGATACAATTCCTTCTGCTTTTCTCCAATACACTACGTATCAATGGCTTGATACCATATGCATTGGTTACGAATGGGTGCGAAGGTCACTAGCATAAGTATGGAGACGGAAGTAAGCAAATGGAAGTGGAGAAGTTGTAATTCAAAACAAAATTGATTTTTATGCCTTTCAAAGTAATTCCTTTTTACCTAACTTGCCTAATTTGTTAAAGTATGAATGATTGCCAATTCTTTATGAAAATTCTTTTCTAAAAGACTGCCGAATTCAACATTTAACAAATAAAATCATTTAACAAATAAGCCCTTCCCCTTAACATTTATTTAAGTCCTCTAACTTAAATAATTTAATAACCGCAGTAAAACATTTAGGAAAATTTCCCAAAAATCACAATTACACTTTTAATACGTTCTCTAACATTTATAAATTTCTGACCCAAAAACAATACTTAATTGCCATAACTAACTTAAATCCAAAATTATCTATTTCTTTCATTCAAAATTCATAATAAATTATCCACAGTTTGAATATTATGAGAATTTAAACCCATCTCCAAAATAATGTTCTACATAACATATTCAAACATCATGGCATTCGGAAATCAATTTGCACGATCTTAACCTTAAAATCGAAGTATATTATCCCACAAAATTCTTGTTTCAATTATAACATGGCATATAAATCAAAGAATATCATCATTCTTCCAAATAAAAGGTTTTAAATCTTAAACCCGAATTGAAAAATTCAAGATGACATATATGAGATGGTTTAGATCATTACTCACCTTGTTTGGATAAGGAACTTGAGATTTGTTCTTCACTTTAATCTTCCTAGCTTTAATCTTAGCCTCTACTTGATTTTTGAGCTCCTCTTCTCCTAGGGTTATAGCCGACCTTGTTTCTCCTTTATTTATATTTTTGGTTTATGAAAATATGAATGAAAATGAGGTAAGGGATTAGGGGTTATTGTATATGGCTATACCTTTTTTGCCCTTGTCTTATCCTCTTAAATCTTTGATTTATAAATCAAACATATATATTCATTTAGTTAAGGCACGACCCTAATTAGTTCTCAAATCTCATTTCCCTAATCACTCTAGTCTATACATTATTCTATTTAATTTATTTAATTAAATCTCCTGAATAATGCTATTTAAAATTAGGGGTGTTACAATTTTCGTGTAATGTCAGCTTGTTAAATATATGTGTGGAATCCGCTTTAGGAATAGGTATTAAATGATAAAGGCCTACGTCGGTTGAGGACTTAAATGGTCAGAGTCTGCCAATTTTCCATCAAATGGTATTAATTGACTTGGGTTCTATCTCTCGCATTGGTGGACATTAATAACAATGGTTTTAGATTATTGATTATGGAAGGACCTGCTTCGGGGATTGAATGTACACTATGTCACAAAGTGAATCAAACAACTGTGATCACACAACATAAGGTTGATTTGCCGTTGTCCTAACATTATCCACTGTTTCACACAACATATGGAAAAAATACTCTGTTTTTTGAATAGCTCTTGAAATCTCAATGTTCATGCTTGTCATTCAGACAATATCTTATCTGTTGTCTGATTGAAGTTATCAAAAAAATTAGTTTTGGCTCTGTATTTTCCCTCTAACTATTTTGGTCGCCGCATATTTTCCCTCTAATATACTTGTTGTCGGATTGAAGTTATCAAAAAAAATTAGCACTATATTTTACCTCTAAATATTTCAATGACTTTTCCCTTTGATATTTTGGTAGCCGCATTCCTTAAATTATTTCCCTCTCAATATTTTGCATTCCTTCTTCTCTCCCTCTCAAAACTAAATCAACAAAACCCTTTAATCTCACTCTCAAAACCAAATCAGCATAACAAAACCAACCACGTTCCCTCTTCCCTTTTTTCTCACTCTCAATAAATTGATGATCGTGTTCCCTCTTCGTTCTGATAGAGGGTTTCTAGATCGGAAAACATCACTTGGAATTTGAAGTGCGAATGATACTCCATCTTCTCTGATGCTTGCACGCTTCAATTAGCCATGATTGCTATGCGGCTGCTTTTTTGTCGAGTTGATTGCTATCGATTTGGTATGTTTAGCAATTTTGGCCCTTTCAATTTTATGCTCGAACTAGATTAAATTTTCTAATGATGATATGGGTTAAGTTATAGGGTTTGAATCCCTATATTTTCATTTTGAAATTCCTGAAACTATTTCATATAATTTGGACATTGATTTTACTGACTTTAGCCTTGATTTTTTCGATTTTCTCATTTTTAATTTTGAACAGATTCATTTTTTTACTTTGTTGATTTCTATTCTCAAATTGTGATAACCCGGATCCTTGGGCATCTATTAATTGGATAATTAACATGATTAAAAAGTTTTACAATACAAATTTGTAATTTGAACAAATAAAATTCCGATAAATGCTCAAATATTCCGGAAATTTAGGCAAATAGATATGAAATAATTTCTTTTATAAATCATTTATTATAATCTAACTTTTATTCTTTTTACAAAACAAATAAAGTAAGTATTAGTTTGATATATATTTATAAAAATATATTTTTAAATAGAATTTGGATTTGAAATTCAATTGAACATGTCTTAAGAATAAATTGGGATTAAAACTCTATATTTGGAATGAATAAAATTTGTAATTTTAATATAAATATATATAAGGAAATGTATATAATATGAATTATATAAATATCTATTATCTAAAAAATATAATAGTTAAGATAAGAATCAAATAAAAAAAATTATATATTTCCTTTTGAAGCTTTATATATAAATAAAAATAGTTTGCAATTATATAGGTATTTCAAATATAAAACAATTAAACATATGTAGATGCAAAATTTAGTAATTTAGGAAATGAAAATGATTTAAACACAAAATTGATAATTTTAACATTTTCAAACAAAAAAAAACATGTAATAGCAAATGTAAGATAGATAAAAATAATTATGTACAAGTTTAAGATTAATATACAAGTGGCAAGATGATTTCATTTAAGTAAATTTAAAAAAAAAAATAGGCTGCTCACTTTTCTCTTCATACTTCTATCCAAAAGAAAGGAAACAATGCAATTCTGGAAATCGAAAGAATCTCGTCCCAAATTTCAAAACCGAAAACCATATCAAAGTAAAAATCATCTCATCATCAAAACAAATTCAACCTTCAACCTGAAAATCAAAGAAACAGAATCAAGCAGCAGTTTCAGATTTTCTTACAGGCTTCCTCTTTTCTTTCTACTTTCATTTGCAGGTGAGTAAATTTAAACCCTAAATTAGTTTAAAACTGATGTTTGTGAAATGTCTTGTGTAATCCTGTAATGTATGTTATAATCTTTGGGTGCATGTCTGATAAAATATGGAATTCATGTTGATACGAATGTATGTTAGTATGCATGTTGACAAAGCTGCTCTGTTTATTTCCCAACAGGTTAATATTGAAAAAAAAAGAATTCATTTCCCATCTCTATTTGATTGAAGTATACAAATAAAAGCTGTTTGTTTCAACATAATTAAGTTTTTAAAATTTTAGTTATACGAATTATGTTTGAATATTTCTGGAAAATGGAAGATAGCAGTGAAATTTAGAAATGGATTAAAATCAAGTGAAATGATTTGTAAATTCAATTATATAATCTGAATACCCTTTGTAAATTATGATTTTTAAGATAAATTTCTCGATTTTTAGCTAAGTATCGAGGGTGCAGTTCAAAGCAGAACAGAAAATGGGTTTTGACCATTTTCTGGTGATCGACGAGCATTTGGACGTCGTGGTTATCATCGAGGCTTGTTTGTCCACTGAGGAGGTCGGGAAAAATGTCAGAAGGAAGGATTGATCAACGTAGCGATGGGGATTGGTCGATTTGGGGTTTAGTGTGGGTTCTGGACGTTGATTTTTGAATAACTAGCGCGGTGACGAGGCGGCGTCGAGTCAGGCCAGGATGGGGAGGATGAAGTTGACCGTATGGCGAAGGTATGGGCAAGGTAGCAGTGTCTCTGATGGACGGAGCATGGTGGTACAAGGCGAATTGTTCGTTTTTGCTTCTGATGATTGTCGAGAAATTTTGGAAGTTCGTATGGGACTAGGCGTTCGAAGGTGACTTGGTGGAGTCATCGAGGTTGGTCGGAGTTGCTCCGATCATCGGTGCATATGCACGGTTTTTCTGTGTGATATCCCGGATTTATTGGAATTGATATTAAGTTAGATTTTAAATTGAATTTGAATTTAGATTTAAATTTCAATCTAAGTGGATATATATATATATATATCTTAAAAATATTTTAATAAGTTTTATTTAAGATAAAATTTTGTTTTCCTTAGAAGAAAAAAAAATTATACAAATTAAGTTAGTGTTTATTAAATAGTAACTAAACACAAAAGTTTTATACTTACATTTAAAATGGATCAAACATATATGATTTAATTTTGATTATAAATTAGTTTATATTTTATTTTTCTTCAAAGATTTTGTTCACATAAATTTCAAAAAAAAAAGCATCCATTAATTTACAAATGTATTTATTTATTTAATATAAAAGCTTTAAATATCCTTTTAAATAAATGAATATGAAATAATTACAAGTGTTGATTTATTAAAGCTTATAAGGAAACACATGTAGGTTAATTAATAATAGCTTATGACAAGTGTCTTTTATATCTTTTCATTTTTTTAAAATAAAAAAAAAAAAAAAAAGATAATAATTGATAAGTGAGGAAATTAAGTTATAAAACATCCACATATTTCTATCTCAGATTGTTTTATCGGTTGATTATCTAAAAACAAAACGAAGAAAGAAATGAAACCATGACAAAATCAAAACCTGAAGTGAAAAAAATAAATGCTGATCAAAGTAAATCAAAGAGAAATTCAACATACCCTATTTTGCGAAACCGGGTTCTTGATCAACTCATAGATCAAGTAGAGATTTAATTCAGATTTCAAAATTGCAATGCCAAGCCTCAGCTTTAGGAATCAAGCAGCAAATTTTAGATTTTCTTACAAGCTTCTCGGTTCTTCTACTTTGCAAGTGAGTAGACTTAAGCTTAAGCAGTTTTAAATGATGTATGTGGAAATACTGGATGAAAATTTTGTGTTGCATGTTTAAATATATGGATGCATGTTTGTTTAAATTTGAATACGGGTATAAAAGAAGTGAATATGCAGATTGTTGATTGTGACCATCTCTGTTTATGTTTCACAGATGAAAATATTGATAAAAATTTAAATTCTCTGCAACTAATTTCTGTTAGGCTTAGGATTTTAAACAAATCTGATTTAACTAAGGGTGCACGTGATTAACCTTTGAGCATGATATGAATTTGATTATGAATGAAGTTAAAATGATTTTATTTTATTTTATGTAGTCAGGTCTGAAAGGGGCTAAGTATGCCTCTGTTGAAACTTTTCAAGTTGAAAACTGATTCCAAAATTGTAAATCTTCTACCCAAGTGATTTATAGACATTAATTCCTGAAATAAAAGTGTTGGTGGGTGAGTGAACATCATTTTAAAATTTTATTCAAGAAAAATTATTTTGTATATATTTCAGAAATAAAATACTTCAGAGAAGGATAAATCAATGTCAAAATTTGATTATTAAATTATTGGATTTTGAGCACATAATTGAATTCGACTTCGAATTCTAGGATTTTTACAAACAAAACTAAGAATTTTAGACTTGTAATTGGTGAGTTATTGTGAGGTAATTGATTTTGGGTAAACGGTAGATTGTCGTCGATAGAAGTTGATCTGTGACTCGTGGTTCATGTCAGAGGTGGTTCATGGAACGAGGAGGTTGGGAAAAATAATCGTTGATTTTCTGGAATCCCGTGGTGGTGCGGCGGAGTAAAAGTAGGGTTTTTGTTCTTAATTGGGTCGCGAATCTTTGCGAGGCATTTCTGGACACGTTGAGGCATCGGAACATCATCGAGTGGATCGAGTAGGAGTGTATGACGTTGTCGAAACTTTGGGTGAAGTCTCGTGATCTCTGGTGGTCAGAGAAGCCTTGGCAAGGCGGTTCTAGGCTGCGATGTTTTGTTTCTTTGAGTTCGCTCTGGTCATTTTTCAATTTCGATTCAGATCTACTACTTGGATGTTTGGGTTCTAAGAAGAGTATGGTAGGTGATTTGTTGAGGATGTCGGAGTTGGTCGGGGTGGGGCTGGACGGCGTGCATGTTGCACGAATGCACATGATGTCTGGACGATGGAAGTTTTGGAAAGAAAGATTGATTCAGGTTTTAACTCGGGGCGTTGTTGCATTTGACTCGAAGGAGGGGTAATTGTTAGTAGCTCGAGTTTTAATTTGAGAAATCTGAATGCTTGGCTCGTGACTTGCTCGAGAAGTTTGTATGTTTTTCTCGTGGGGTATAGGGTAGGCAATAGTTTTAAATTTTATGTGTGGGGAATAACTCGAGTTTAGCTAAGAAAAAATTGTGGATTGTCTTGGGTATTCGTTGTGTTGTTGGCATGTTTTTCTTAGTTCAGCAGTTAGAATTAGACAAGAAGAAAGAATAGAGGGAAGGAAGGTTGGAACTCGGGTTAGCTCGAGTAATCAAGGTTTTGTCTCGGGTGAAATAAATAGTAACATAATGTTGTAAATTTACATAATGAAGTTTTCATATTATACTTAATTATTCTGTAAAGATAAAGTATTGTTTAAGTGTTTGATTAATTAAACAGAATTATTTGTTAATTCTTGAAGTTAATAAATAATTGTTAATCAAGAATGATTAAGGGTTGATTGCTGTAGATAAATTTAATAATCAAGGATAAATTGTTAAGTAATTAATTAATTAATTAATTATTAAAGATTTAATAATTAACAATTAATTGGTGTGGATTATTTGATGATTAATTATCCAATGTAAGAGATTATAGGATAATAAAATAGGGTAAGTGAAATTAAAGTGGATAGGTGAAGAATAATTAATTTGTATCATTAATTAAAGGCTAATTACTTAAAGTACTTAAGGAGATAATTAAAGATTGATTAATCAAGGTTAATTAATTTAGAAATAATTAAGTAAGAAGTAATTAAGAGGTTAATTACTTAATGAAGAGAATTATTATGAATAATTACTTAATGTAGTAATTAAAGGAATCAATTACTCAATATGATTAATTAATTGGATGTGGTTAATTTTGGTTAATTAATTCAGTTTAATTAATTAAAGTTAATCATTTGATGTTGGCTTAAGTATTATTACTTAAGGTAATTAATGAGGTAAAATTTCTTAGTAAAGTAATTTATTACTGGATGTAATTTAATTTAAGGAAATTACTTGATGGGTAATAATTAAAGGATAATTATTTGGTGGAAGAAATTAAGCGATAAATTACTCAGTGTAATTAAAAGATTAATATAGTTAATCAAGGAGTTAGTTTAATTGATAGAGAAATTAAGGAAGTTAATTTCTGATTGTGATTTATCGTGGTTGATTAATGAATATAAGTAAGGTAACGGTTAATTATTATGAAAAATTTAAGAATAATCAACTAATGAAAGTAATTAAAGGGTCATTAATTAATTAATGTAATTCATGGAGATGATCAATCTTGCTTATTAATGATTAAATGATGATGAGTGCTTTGAACTGGTTGATATCTCTGATATGAATTGCTTGAGATATGATATGTTGGATGGATGGTGATAATGTGATTAATTATCTATTATGAATTGTTGTGTAAAAGAGTTATCCAATAATTAAAGTTGAGTTGTATTTAATTGGATAACTTGGCTTTAGATGACATTTAATTCGAAGAGACCGGAGTCGGGTATTAGTAAATACCCGAAACCACTTCAACTCTTTATAGATTGATATGTGAAATCGATAAAATGGAATAGAATTACTTAAGTGAATTGGACCATTTAATATAAGTTTGGCACTGAGAAATTGATGTGTGAAATAAGGGGTGTCTAAAAAAACTTGTGAAGCTGTAAATTTATGAGTCACCCAGGATTTAAATGAGTTCTATGCATTGGTATTCTTGTTAAATGGGTTTACTCACGCTGGTTTCCAGCCTGACCCGGGTGTTACTTTGATGTAATGCTCAGGTCAGACCGAGTATTACAGATTTTTAGGGAAGGACGTTCTAAAGCTCAGGAGGCGAGCTGGATGGCTGGAACGGATGGAGCGTACCCGCTGTGATATATAGTTGTATATCTAGGACATGTTGATTTAGATTGGTTCTGTGTTGTGTAAATATTGTAACTCTGATATATAAAAATGTAAATGTACCGATACAGTTCTTTTTGTAAACTGTTATTATGTGATATTATATGTTGATCCGCTGCGAATGTGAGGTTTTCTGTGACTGGCTTCTGTTTTTGCTTCTTTCTCTTTTCTTCTTTTCACTAACTATCTGGAATTTTCGAGATCGAAATTTCCGGGTCGTTACATTTGGTATAAGAGCAAGGTTAAGCGAGAACCTTGGCTCTGGTGGTATTACTCATTAAAGATAGGATAAGTGGTACCCTATAATGAGTTGAGTGTATAAATATAAGAGAGCGTACTTGTTATTTTCTTATATAAATTTTTTTTTAAATGATTTCAAAAGTAAATGAATCTTATATAAGAAATAGATTATCTATAATATTAATGTAATTGGTTGTTAAACTATTGGAATTAAATTAAGAAGTAATAGAATACAGATAAGTTTGAACGAATTCAAACTGAAATTAAAATCTTGAGTTTGGGAAAGAATTTCAGAATGAGATAATAATAAATTGGTTTTCAGATATGATAATCTGGGTTATTATCATAAATAAATGTTGCGTTTAATAATAAAATGTGTATTAAAGAGTAAGCAAAATGAAATGTTTCAAAGAAGTAAAACATTTGGGCAAGTATGACTTATAAACTGGAAGTGAAAATTATCTAAATTGTGAGGTTTTAAAATCTAGTTCCAGAAATTTGAAAATTTGTTTCAAAATAATAAAGAAACAATAAATAATATTATTTAATGCAATTGAATGAAATGGTCCTATTTCAAACAAGAATTTTTTGAAAATTTAAAAGAAATTTGTTTTGAATTAAAAACCAATGGTGGTTTAAAATTTTAAAGTATAACTTGGTATGTAAAAGAAATTAATATGTACATATGTGGATATACATAATATCAAAGGTGGTTTGAAATAAACTCTAAATGGTGATTTTTGAATTTGGAATAAGATGTGATACCCAAAGTGATAAGTTTTTGAACTTAATAATTGGGGAGTTTGTGTGATCTCAAAATGGGTTTGAGATCTGGAAATTGGAAATTGATGAATGTTTTAAAATGAATTGGATGATATCATCCAATTGTTATTAATAATCTTTAAGCTGAAATTTGATTTGTTTAAATAAATGAGAAATGAAGCGTAGTAATATATCCATTATTAGGATAAAAGGAAAATCACACTTTAATTTAAAATTAAGGATATGGAATTCCTTTGAACTTAAGATTTGAATGTTAAGAAATGAAATTGTAAATTAAAATTGTTTGAAACTCTTACTTGAACCTTGTAATGAGTTAAATAAAGATAATTTAGAACGGAACCTTGAGAATTTGAGCTCAGAAATTAAATTGTTTAAAACTTTAAAGGTAAATTGATTTAAAGGAATTAAATCAACATTTGAAGTATTAACTCGAATTTATACAATTTGAGATGGTTTAAATTTGAAATTTGAATTAGTTCAAATTGAGTTTGATTTGAATTAATTGGAATTGTGATTGAAGATGTATAAGTATAAAAATTCAAATGGAAAATTTGAATTGGATTAATTTGAAACGATTTGAAATTGAAATGGGTTCAATTTAAAATAAATCCGAATTAAGTTGAATAATTTAGAATTGTAATTAAAGTTGAATAGTTTTAAATTCAGATGGAATTTGAATTGAATTTGGGAGGAAATCAAGAATAATTCAACTTGATTTGGAAATGGAGTTTTAAATTGAGATTTATTTGAATTAGTAAAATTCAAGATCAAGGTTAAATAAAGTTAAATTTGGAAAGAAACAGAGATTAATTCAGCTTGAATTGGGGTTGAATCAATTTCAATGGAAATTGAAGTTATTTAAATTGGAATTGGGTCAATTTAAATGGAAGTGGAAATTTAAATTGAATTGATGATAATGGAGATTGGAAAGTAAGCAGTTTCGACTCTAGACTATTTTTAATATAAATTGTTTTAATAAAAACTTATCGTCCAAGCTATTCATTATATATACAACCTTTTTTTTTAAAGACAAACTATCTTATACTTCTTTTACAATTATTTTCGAAACTGTTTAATGATTTTCCAACTATTTTATAAACTAATTACTATATTCCAACTACTTTAAAAATACTAATTATTATCTTACGATTATTTTGCTAATATCTAAAATTTTCTATAATTATTTTAACTATTTTCTAACTATTCTACACCTATTTTACAAACTATTAATTATTTTCCAACTACTTATCTATTTTTAAAATTTTCAAGCTATTTTCTAAAAAAACTGGTCGAAGTTCAAACTGTTATTGGTTAAATACCCAATCGAGATAAGAATAGAGGTGATAATCCAAACGGATTGAAGCAATTGAGTAAGTGAATAAAAATCAAAGTGAATATGAATAGAAATGGAATTGATTTGGCTGATAACCAATAAAGATAAATACGTAGGGTGTACGTATGTTATTCTATTCGCATAGTGATTTGATCCAGATTCGAGCATAGAATTTCGAGATAGTATGTCGATCCGAGATGGAATTTTTCACTTGATTTTCGACGATGAACCTGGATATGGATTGTTGATCGATTCTGGATATTCTCTATCATGGTTATGACTATGTAAGGAGAATGACGGTTTCTGATCAAGAAACTAGATCTGAGTCCGCACTAGGAAATCGGGTGGACGATACTAGTTCGGAAGTGAAATTGTGTGGTCGAGTGAGCGATCAGATTGGTATAGCAAACGAATGATATGTGTACATCGTACGGATTTGAATAAAATTGATATTGAAAGGAGTAATCAAATTTGAATATCTGATTTTGAGTAAACAAAGTAAATATCTTTGTTTTATAAAATGAAACTTCCCTTGCTGAATCTATTGCCAGAAGAAAAGGATTTTTGAAGGTGTTTTGAAGTATAAAAGGATTTTATAAAAGTTTAAAACGATCCAAAGATTTTTATCAAGGATTTTATGTATATCTATATATATAAAGGATCATATGAGGATTTTGGAAAAAGGTTTTGGGAACATATGGATTTGGAAAGGCTTTTGATTTTTGGGTAAAATCAATATTGAATTTGGAAAGCCTAGTTTGAGAATTATCGATTTTGGGATAATCGATTTTGTGTAAAGGAGCTTTTTATGAGATCATACTAGGTGTATGATTTGAAGATGCTATATGTGTATAGTATAAAATGTTTTTTGATGATGGCTCTGGGGAAAAAGGCGCTCCCTTGAAATGAACTTCTCACGAGTACCACCGGGTGGTGCTGCCTTGAGCCCCAAGGGGGGGTTCTAAAGTTGATCCTGTGAGGAGTCCGGACAAAACTAGTTCCTGGGGATTATGAGTAGAGTATACCATAGCGAAAGTCGTGTGTGTCGCTGAGAGCCAACAGTCTGCGTTTGATTATATATCGGTAGACTACGACCTATGGTATAACATAGTGAAAGTCGTGTGTGCCGCTGAGAGCCAACAGTCTGCGTTTGAATTTATATCGACAAACTGCGACCTATGCAGGAATGGAGAGGTTTCATTTCGACAACGAAAATCAGAGGCCGCTGAGAGCCTGCAGTTACATGGACTTTTGATGTGACGGCAACGTAACCCTGGATGTAACCGTGATCTGTTGTGGGTTCCATGGCGTAATCGAGAGGCCGCGGAGAGCCTGCAGTTACATGGACTTTTGCTGCGACGGCAACATAACCCTGGAATGTAACTGTGACCATGGATGGGGGTGATGATTTCCAGAGCATTCTCACCAAAGATATATCCTCTATTTTCAAAAACTATTTTCAATATTTTCAATAAAACTATTTTTCAAAGTATTTTCACTGGGTGTTGAAACGGGTTTACCAAGTGCTTGTAGATTTTCAGTCTTACGCCTGATCAACGTATGACCAAATTTCTATGAGAACGAAGATGAACTTGTTAAAACATCGAGTTATAAAACTATTTTTATAAAAACTATTTTACAATATAAAATAGATTTTTAAAGTGTTTTAAAAATGATCGAAGAAATCTATATGATTTTAAGCATTTTAATAAATTCTGGCTTCGTTCCTTTTCGGGGACAAAAAGATTTAAAGGGGGGTGGAATATGATATCCTGGATTTATTGGAATTGCTATTAAGTTAGATTTTAAATTGAATTTGAATTTGAATTTAAATTTAAATTTCAATCTAAGTGGATATATATATATATATATATATATATATATATATATCTTAAAAATATTTTAATAAGTTTTATTTAAGATAAGATTTTGTTTTCCTTAGAAGAAAAAAATTATACAAATTAAGTTAGTGTTTATTAAATAGTAAGTAAACACAAAAGTTTTATACTTACATTTAAAATGGATCAAATATATATGATTTAATTTTGATTATAAATTAGTTTATATTTTATTTTTCTTCAAAGATTTTATTCACATAAATTTCAAAAAAAAAGCATCCATTAATTTACAAATGTATTTATTTATTTAATACAAAAGCTTTAAATATCCTTTTAAATAAATGAATATGAAATAATTACAAGTGTTGATTTATTAAAGCTTATAAGGAAACACATGTAGGTTAATTAATAATAGCTTATGACAAGTGTCTTTTATATCTTTTCATTTTTTTAAAAAAAAAATTAATAAGTGAGGAAATTAAGTTATAAAACATCCCCATATTTCTTTTTCAGGTTGTTTTATCAGTTGATTATCTAAAAACAACACAAAGAAAGAAATGAAACCAGGACAAAATCAAAACCTAAAGAGAAAAAAATAAATGCTGATCAAAGTAAATTAAAGAGAAATTAAACATACTCTATTTTGCGAAATCGGGTTCTTGATCAACTCATAGATCAAGCAGAGATTTAATTCAGATTTCAAAATTGCAATTCCAAGCCTCAGCTTTAGGAATCAAGCAGCAAATTTCAGATTTTCTTACAAGCTTCTCTGTTCTTCTACTTTGCAAGTGAGTAGACTTAAACTTAAGCAGTTTTAAATGATGTATGTGGAAATATTGGATGAAAATTTTGTTGCATGTTTAAATATATGGATGCATGTTTGTTTAAATTTGAATACGGGTATATAAGAAGTGAATATGCAGATCTGTTGATTGTGACCATCTCTGTTTATGTTTCACGGATGAAAATATTGATAAAAAATTAAATTCTCTGCAACTAATTTCTGTTAGGCTTAGGATTTTAAACAAATCTGATTTAACTAAGGGTGCATGTGATTAACCTTTGAGCATGATATGAATTTGATTATGAATGAAGTTAAAATGATTCTATTTTATTCTATTTTATGTAATCAGGTCTGAGAGCGGCTAAGTATGCCTCTGTTG
The DNA here is from genome assembly GCA_030765085.1 of Allium cepa. Classification (NCBI taxonomy): domain Eukaryota; kingdom Viridiplantae; phylum Streptophyta; class Magnoliopsida; order Asparagales; family Amaryllidaceae; genus Allium; species Allium cepa. Next base: position 506,103,372 of record CM060945.1, read on the forward strand.
AAACTTATCAAGTTGAAAACTGATTCAAAAATTTTAAATCTTCTACTCAAGTGATTTATAGCCATTAATTCCTGAAATAAAAGTGTTGGTGGGTGAGTGCACATCATTTTAAAATTTTATTCAAGAAAAATTATTTTGTATATATTTCAGAAATAAAATACTTCAGAGAAGGATAAATCAGTGTCAAAATTTGTTTATAATTTATTAGATTTTGAACATATAATTGAATTCGACTTCGAATTCTGGGATTTTTAAAAACAAAACTAAGATTTTTAGACTTGTAATTGGTGAGTTATTGTGAGGTAATTGGTTTTGGGTAAACGGTAGATTGCCGTCGACAGAAGTTGATCTGTGACTCATGGTTCATGTCAGAGGTGGTTCATGGAACGAGGAGGTTGGGAAAAATAATCGTTGATTTTCTGGAATCCCGTGGTGGTGCGGCGGAGTAAAAGTAGGGTTTTTGTTCTTAATTGGGTCGCGAATCTTTGCGAGGCATTTCTGGACACGTTGAGGCATCGGAACATCATCGAGTGGATCGAGTAGGAGTGTATGATGTTGTCGAAACTTTGGGTGAAGTCTCGTGGTCTCTGGTGGTCAGCGAAGTCTTGGCAAGGCGATTCTAGGCTGCGATGTTTTGCTTCTTTGAGTTCACTCTGGTCATTTTTCGATTTCGATTCAGATCTACTACTTGGATATTTGGGTTCTAAGAAGAGTATGGTAGGTGATTTGTGGAGGATGTCAGAGTTGGTCGGGGTGGGGCTGGATGGCGTGCATGTTGCACGAATGCACATGATGTCTGGACGATGGAAGTTTTGGAAAGAAAGATTGATTCAGGTTTTACCTCGGGGCATTGCCGCGTTTGACTCGAAGGAGGGGTAATTGTTAGTAGCTCGAGTTTTAATTCGAGAAATCTAAATGTTTGGCTCGTGACTTGCTCGAGAAGTTTGTATGTTTTTCTCGTGGGGTATAGGGTAGGCAATAGTTTTAATTTTATGTGTGGGAAATAACTCAAGTTTAGCTAAGAAAAAATTGTGGATTGTCTTGGGTATTCGTTGTGTTGTTGGCGTGTTTTTCTTAGTTCAGCAGTTAGAATTAGACAAGAAGAAAGAATAGAGGGAAGGAAGGTTGGAACTCGGGTTAGCTCGAGTAATCATGGTTTTGTCTCAGGTGAAATAAATTGTAACATAATGTTGTAAATTTACATAATGAAGTTTTCGTATTATACTTAATTATTCTGTAAAGACAAAGTATTGTTTAAGTGTTTGATTAATTAAACAGAATTATATGTTAATTCTTGAAGTTACTTAATAAATAAGGATTAATCAAGAATGGTTAAGGTTTGATTGCTGTAGATAAATTTAATAATCAAGGATAAATTGTTAAGTAAGTAATTAATTAATTAATTATTAAAGATTTAATAATTAACAATTAATTGGTGTGGATTATTTGATGATTAATTATTCAATGTAAGAGATTATAGGATAATAAAATAGGGTAAGTGAAATTAAAGTGGATAGGTGAAGAATAATTAATTTGTATCATTAATTAAAGGCTAATTACTTAAAGTACTTAAGGTGATAATTAAAGATTGATTAATCAAGATTAATTAATTTAGAAATAAGTAAGTAAGAAGTAATTAAGAGGTTAACTACTTAATGAAGAGAATTATTATGAAAATTACTTAATGTAGTAATTAAAGGAATCAATTACTCAGTATGATTAATTAATTGGATGTGGTTAATTTTGGTTAACTAATTCAGTTTAATTAATTAAAGTTAATCATTTGATGTTGGCTTAAGTATTATTACTTAATGTAATTAATGAGGTAAAATTTCTTAGTAAAGTAATTTATTACTGGATGTAATTTAATTTAAGGAAATTACTTGATGGGTAATAATTAAAGGATAATTATTTGGTGGAAGAAATTAAGCGATAAATTCATCAATGTAATTAAAAGATTAATATAGTTAATCAAGGAGTTAGTTTAATTGATAGAGAAATTAAGGAAGTTATTTCTGATTGTGATTTATCGTGGTTGATTAATGAATATAAGTAAGGTAACGGTTAATTATTATGAAAAATTTAAGAATAATTAACTAATGAAAGTAATTAGAGGATCATTAATTAATTAATGTAATTCATGGAGGTGATCAATCTTGCTTATTAATGATTAAATGATGATGAGTGCTTTGAACTGGTTGATATCTCTGATATGAATTGCTTGAGATATGATATGTTGGATGGATGGTGATAATGTGATTAATTATCTATTATGAATTGCTATGTAAAAGAGTTATCCGGTAATTAAAGTTGAGTTGTATTTAATTGGATAACTTGGTTTTAGATGACATTTAATTCGAAGAGACCGGAGTCGGGTATTAGTAAATACCCGAAACCACTTCGATTCTTTATAGATTGATATGTGAAATCGATAAACTGGAATGGAATGACTTAAGTGAATTGGACCATTTAATATATGTTTGGCACTGAGAAATTGATGTGTGAAATAAGGGGTGTCTATAACAACTTGCGAAGCTGTAAATTTATGAGTCACCCGGGATTTAAATGAGTTATATGCATTGGTATTCTTGTTAAATGGGTTTACTCACGCTGGTTTCCAACCTGACCCGGGTGTTACTTTGATGTAATGCTCGGGTCAGACCGAGTATTACAGATTTTCAAGGAAGGACGTTCTGAAGCACATGGGGCGAGCTGGATGGCTGGAACGGATGGAGCGTACCCGCTGTGATATATAGTTGTATATGTAGGACATGTTGATTTAGATTGGTCCTATGTTGTGTAAATATTGTAACTCTGATATATAAAAATGTAAATGTACCGATACAGTTCTTTTTATAAACTGTTATATGTTGATCCGCTGCGAATGTGAGGTTTTCTGTGACTGGCTTCTGTTTCTGCTTCTTTCTCTTTTCTTCTTTTCACTGACTATCTGGAATTTTCGGGATCGAAATTTCCGGGTCGTTACATTCTGTGTATCTGAAGCTTTGGGGAAGAAGATAATTTTGTGGGAGAGGGCTCGAGGAAGTTAAGGTTTGACCCGAGTTGATGTTCGTGATGGTCTCGTGTGTGTGCCGTAGAGTATAGGGTAGGAAGTACCGAGGGAAGAATGAGATTTGGCTTCGTGATTTCGCTCGAGTTTGTTTAGAGTAAACACGGGAGTTGTTCCGAGTAAAAATTATCATAAACTAAGCGTTTTAAGGTTAACATAATTAGGTTTTAATTAAACACTTGATCGTTTTTTATATATAAAGTGTTTATTTAAGAGTTTGATTAATTAGGTTGAATTATTTATTTTAACTCGGTAAGTTAATTCTTTAAGTTTACTTAATTAATAATGTAATTTAATAAAGATGAATAATTAAGCGGTTGAATCATTTACTAGTAGTTAAGTGATGATTGATTGATTATTTAATTAATGTACATAAATTTTAAGTTAATTAATGAGTTTAATCAATTAAAGATAGTCACTTATGAATTAATTAAGTATAATCACTTAGAGAAGTAATTAATGGATAGTTACTAAATGTAATTAATTGGGGGTTAATTACTAAATGTAATTAATGTAGAGAGTAACTAGTTAAGGAAAGTAATTAAAGGAAATTACTTAATGGAAGTAATTAAGGATTAATTACTTAGTGTAATTAATTAAATAACTGGTTAATTAGGGAAATTAATCCAGGGATTAGTTAATTAATCGATGTGATTAATCAAAGAATAATTAATCAATGTGAGTGATTATAAGATAGTTAATTTAAGTAATTAATTAAGATCAATGTAATTAATGTGTTTGGGTTAAGGATAATTAAATTATATAATTGATTAAGAGTTAATTACTTATAGTAATTAAAGGATAATTAGTCAAGGGTGATTAATTAAGATGGGTAACTAAAAGACGATTAATTAATTTGTTTGTAATTAATTAATGTTTAGTAAGGTAATCTAAGTGATTAAAGATTAGTAATTAGTTTAATTAGAGATGATTAAATTAATTTTAGAAGTGATCAATCTTGCTTATGAATGATTGAATAATGTTAAATGCCTTGAATTGGTTAGTATCTTTGATATGAAATGTTTTTATGATATGATATGTTTAGGGAGATAGTAATAATGGTTATCTATCAATAATGAATTGCTGTGTAAAAGTAAAACCTTGTATTTAAAGTTTGAATTGTATTTCACTTGTAATAACTAGGGTTAAGATGACATTGAGTTCGAAGAGACCGAAGTCGGGTATCAGTAAATACCCGAAACCGCTTCGATTTATAATCCTCTGTAAATTCCTTATGGATTTAATATGTGAAATCAATAGGCTGGAATGGAATGTTTAAAGTGAATTGGACCATTTAATCTAAGTTTTGGTACGTAGAAATTGTTGTGTGAAATAAGCAATGTCTATAACCAATTTGTGAATTTGTAAATTGATACGAATTATCCCGGGTTTATATAAGTTGTTAGCATTGGTATTTCTTGTTAGATGGGTTTACTCACGTTGGTTTCTAGCCTGACCCGGGTGTTACTTTAATGTAATGCTCGGGTCAGATCGAGTATTACAGCTTTTCAGGTTAGGACGTTCTAGAGCTCAGGAGGCGAGCTGGATGGCAGGAACGTATGGAGGGTTTCCGCTGTGATATATTGTAGTATCTGAGTCATGATTGTATCTGTCAATGTTTGTGTTTATGTGTAACTCTGATGTATGAAAGTGTAATTTGATAAGTACAGTTTTCCTTCGTATAACTGTTATTATTTGATATTATATTTTATCCGTTGCGATTGTGAGATGTTGGTGTTTCTGTTCTTTTCTTCTATCTCTTTTCTTCTTTTCCTAACTATCTGGAATTTTCGGGATTGAAAATTTTGGGTTGTTACATTTGGTATTAGAGCAAGGTTTAGCGAGAACCTTGGCTCTGGTGGATGTACTCATTAAGGATAGGGTCAATGGTACCCTAGAATGAGTTGAGTGTGTGTGTATGAGAGTGTACTTGTTATTTTCTTATATAAAGATTTTAAATGATTTTATATAAAAATATATTTTGATATGTAAAGCAATATTTCTTTCTAATAAATATTAAGGTAATTGGTTGTTAAATTATTGGAATTAAATTAAGTGGTAATAGAAATACAACCAATTAAAATTAAATAAAGATAAGTTGAAATGGATTCAAACTGAAATTAAAATCTTGAATTTGGGGAAGAGTTCAGAATTAGATAATAATGAAATGGTTTCCAGATATGATAATCTTGGTTGTTATCATAAATGATTGTTGTGTTTAATAATAAAATGTGTATTAATGAGTAAGAAAAATGAAATGTTTTAGGGAAGTAAAACATTTAGGCAAATATGACTTATAAACTAGAACTGAAGATGATCTAAATTGTGAAGTTTTAGGTCTAGAAACTTGAAAATTATTTCAAAATGATAAAGAAATAATAAATAATATTATTCATGTATTTGAATAAAAGGGTCCTATTTTAAACAAGAGTTGTTTGAAAATTTAAAGGAATTTGTTTTGAATTAAAAACCAAAGGTGGTTTAACATTTAAGGATAACTTGGTGTGTAAAGAAAATAATATGTATAAATGAAGGATATACATAATATCAAAGATGGTTTGAAATAAACTCTAAGGATGAGTTTTGAATTTTCCTTGGAATGTGATGTGAAACCCAAAAGTGAAGTAAGTTTTAAACTTAAGTGGGAAGATTATTAATTTGAAGTTTAAAATTTGAATGGGAATTCAAATTGTGTAAAGTTAACTGGATTAAGTAAATTGAGTTTAACTTGGAGGAAGTTAAATAAGTTGGAATGAACAACCTGATTTGGGAATTTCAAGATGAAATTATAATTCAATTTGGGAAGTTAAATGGTTGATTTGAATTGGGGTTTGTGTGATCTCAAAATGGGTTTGAGATCTAGAAATTGAAAATGGATGGATGTTTTAAAATAATTTGAATGATACCATCCTGTTGTTATTAATAATCATTAAGCTGAAATTGGATTTTTTTTAAATAAATGAAGAGATGTGGTGTGGTAGGATATCCATTATATAGATAAAATGGAATCATTGGACTTAAGATTTGAATGTTTAAGATAAAACTTCAAAGATTTAGTTTCAAAATTGAAATTTGGTGATAAATTGAATTTCAAAGATTTAGTTGTTTAAAAAGGATTTGAATTATTATTTGAACTTTGAAATAGGTTAAAAATGGAATTTGGATTCAGAATTAAATGGTTTAAAGAGATAAGTTGATTTGATTTGATTAAATCAACATTTGAAAATTTAACTCGAATTTATATAATTCGAGGGGGTTTAAATTTGAAATTTGAATTGAATTAGTTCAAATTGAATTTGATTCGAATTAATTGGAATTGTGATTGAAGATGGATAAGTTTAAAATTAGAATGGAAAATTTGCATTAGATTAACTGAAATGAAATTGAAGTTGAATGAGTTCAAATTTAAATGGGAATTGGGATTAATTCAAACTGGAATTGATTCGAAATTGAAATGGGTTCAATTTGAAATTAGTCCAAATTGATTTGAATGATTAGGAATTGTGATTAAAATTGAATAGGGTTAAAATTCAACTGGAATTTGATTTGAAATTGGAAAGAAATTGAGGATTAATTCAAATTGAATAGAGGTTAAATTAATTTCAATGGAAGTTGAAGTTATTTAAGTTGGACTTGAGTCAATTTAAATGAAAGTGGAAATTTAAAATTGAATTGATTGGAAATGGAGGTTGGGAATTGAATAGTTTGACTCTAGACTATTTTCAAAATAATTTATTTTAGTACAAATCTATTTTTCCAAGTTATTTATTATACATACAACCTTTCTTTTCTTTTTTAAGCCAAACTATATTATACTTGTTTTACAATTATTTTTAGAACTATTTAACTATTTTACAACTGTTTTATAAACTAATTACTACCTTTCAACTACTTTATAACTAATTACTATTTTACAACTTTTTGCAATTATTTAAAATTTCTATATCTATTTGACTATTTTCCGACTATTTTACAATTACTTAACTATTTTACAACAATTTTACAAACTAATAATTATTTTTTAACCACTTATCCATATTAAACCTTTCAAGCTATTTTTTTTAAATTTAAAGCTGGACAAAGTTCAAACTGTTTATGATTAAATATCCATTTGAGATAAGAATTGAGTGATAATCCAAATGAGGATTTAAGCAACTGTGAGCACGTGAATGTGAACAGAAAAGTGAATTGATTTGGATAATAACCAATAAAGATAAATATGTAGGATGTACATATATTATTCTATTCGCATAGTGATTTGATCTGGATTCGAGCACAGAATTTCGAGATAGCTTATCGATCCGAGTTGGAATTTTTCACTCGATTTTCAATGGCGAACCTAGATATGGTTTGTTGATTGGTTCTGGATATTCTCTATCATAGCTATGACTATGCAAGAAGAATAACGGTTTCTCATCAAGAAACCAGATCTGAGTCTGCATTAGGAAGTCGGGTGGACGATACTAGTTCGGAAGTGAAATTGTGTGATCGAGTGATCGATCAGATTGATATAGCATACGGATGATATATGTATATCGTACGGATTTGAATGGAATTTAAAATTTGTGAATAAGAAATGTGAAATGATTTTTGAAATGAAAGTATATTTTGTGAAATATACAATGAATAAAAGTGAAAGTTGGATATTTCAATGATGATAAGTAAGATGGAAACAACTTTATAAAGAGTAATCAAATTTGAATATTTGATTTGGAATAAACAAAGTTATATATCTTTGTTATATATATGATAAAACTCCCCTTGTTGAATCTATTACCGGAAGGAAAGGATTTTTGGAAATATTTGAAGTATAAAAGGGATTTTATACAAGTTTGAAATGATCCGAAGATTTTTCAAGGTTATATATATCTATATGTATAAAGGATCTTATGAGAATGATTTTGGAGGAAAGGTTTTTGGAACCTATGAATTTGGAAAGGCTTTTGATTTTTGGAGAAAAATCAATTTTGGAAATTTGGAAAGCCTACTTGAGAATTATCGATTTTGGGATAATCGATTTGAGAAAAAAGATTTATATGAGATACATATTAGGTGTATGATTTAGAAGATACTATATGTGTATAGTATAAAGTGTTTTGAGATTGGCTCTGCAGAAAAGGGCGCTCCCTTGAAATGAACTTCTCAGGAGTGCCACAGGGTGGTACTGCCTTTGTGACGACCCGGAATTTTGGCAATATTATTTTAATAAGCATCTAATCTGATAAAAAAATACAAGCTTATCAATTTAAAAATGAATAAGAATTTTGCCATTTACCACTTATTTATATATGTGTGTGTATTTTGTGAAGGAAACTATGATTTGAAAATTTAAAATAAAGTCTTTCAAAAATAATAAAAATAAAAATCTATCTTATTCTCATTGAATTAAATTAAAAGCTTTACCTTATTAACATTTAATCTATATATATATATATATATATATATATATATATATATGGATTTAATCTAGTTAATAATGTTTAAAATAAAATTAATCTTATCAATATAAATATACATATAAATAATAAAATATATTAATATTAATTAAGTGTTGATGGTAAGCTTAAAATAGAAATAAAAATAACAAGGATTTATGTTAAAAATAATATATAAGTGGGTTTGTGCATATGTGATGCAGCCCAGTCCACCAATTCAGCAGTGTTGGGTCGTTCTTGTGTATTAAGTTATTCACAACCTAGGGGAGTAAGCTCGAAAGTGCAAGCTACAGTGGGTTTTAATGGGCAACGACCTAATATGAAGATAGCTCGACCAAACGACCTAACAAATCAAGACAAACGACCTATCAAAGTTGGTTTGCATGAAGAATTAAGTCGCTCGGAATTAGGTCGCTCGGAACTGGGTCGCCCGGGGATAAGTCGCTCGGGATGTGCCGCCTATGTTGGGATTGGTGATTACTTAGGTTGCTCCGACCTAACGGATTACGACCTAACAAGCTAGGTCGTTCGGATCATAGGTCGCTACTGTCTCTGTTCTAAGCCGTTGCTTTTAAGTCGCTGAGAGCTTAAGTCGCGTGAAGATGCTGTGTGCTATGTTTGGGTCGTGTTGTATAGGTCGTATGTCGTTTGTAATATAGGTCGTTAACGACCTAGTGTAAGTCGCTGTTTGTGTTGGCCAATGTTGAGTCGCTTATGTTGTATAGTGTGATGTTGTAACGACCTAGTTAGGTCGTAAGTCGCGTGTGAGTCATTGTGTTTGTTAACTCGTGTGTGTTACTTAGGTCGTTTGAATTGAAGGTCGTAGGTCGGCCAAGAGTTATGTCGTTGAGTTGCGTGATGTTAGGTCGCGGACTGCTGTAAGTCGCGTACCAGTGTTGTGTTGTAAGTAGTTAGGTCCCTAATGACCTTGGTTAAGTCGTAGGTCGCCTGACGACCTAAGGGTCTGGTGTTGTAAATGCTATAAATAGGGGGTGCGTTGTAACTTTGAAGGTTGTTGATTTGGAATAAACTCTTGTTTCGTTAGCTTTGTGCTTTCATTAAATTGGTAGTTGAGTGTGATCTCCTATCTCCACTTTCGGTTATTCGAGTGCGCTCGAATCAACGATTGTTGAAGCCAATTCACGGTATCAAGTGCGCTTGATCAACGTTCGAAGAATTGTAGATCTTCTCTCACGGTATCGTGCGCGATCAACGTGTCGAAGATAGCTAGAATTCGGTATCTTTTGGGGATCAACGAATTTGGGCATTTGGTATTCCATAAATCCATCGATTCATACTGATTCATCTAATCGTTACGATTATTTGACGCGAAATCTTCATTTCTTTGTCAATCCGTTATATCCGCTGCGTCAGTTTGGTATCGGAGCTAGACTTAGCCAATCATAGCTAAGCCGAGTCTTGGAGCCAAGGAGTTTGAAGTTTTTTAGCCGAGAATTGAAGCATCATTTTGGTATCACTTGTTGAAGTGAAGGCCGAGCATAACTTTGTGTTGAAGTTTGAGCCGTGTATCATTTTGTTTGAACCAAGCCGAGAGTTGAAGTTTGAATTGTTGAAGTATTTGTGTTTGATTCAACCATGCCTCCGCGGAGAGCTAACCGCCATCAGAATGTTGAAGCGTTGTATAGAAGAGAAGAAGCCGAGCAAATGGAACAACGTATCAATGAAAAATTTGATGAAGGCATTGGAAAGTTAGAGAAACTGATGATTGACATGAATGAAGGTCAAAGAAGAAGGTCGCCAATCTCGAACCATGGAGGAAACAGAGTTTCACCATCGGTTACGGAAGCGAGGAGGGTGTCGCCACAATCTTTTAGAGAAATAAGAGAAACATCAATTTCATCAAGAAGAGACACCATGAATATAGACATGAAGAGAGAAGAACTCCACGTTAGTTTGAAGATGAGCCATATCGAGATGAAGAGAGACATAGTAGAAGAGACATGCGTGATCGAAGGGATGTTGATGGTTGAAATCGATATCGACGTACATTTGATTATGATGAAGATGGTGATAGAGCTAGCATTCATTATCGAGATCGAGACCAAGTTCGAAATTCATATCGGGATGTGGAAGAGGATAGACGATGGGAGTCGGGTATGAAGATGGAAATTCCAGAATTCAAGGGTGGAATGGTTGCAGAAGAATTCTTGGACCGGTTGTCTAATGTTGAAGAAATTTTTGATTTCAAAGAAGTTCCTGAGAATCGAAGAGTTAAGTTGGTTGCTACTCGTTTGAGAGGTAGAGATATGGCATGGTGGCAGAAAACTAAACTTACGCGGGAGAGAATGGGAAAGTCAAAGATTGAATCATGGGAAAAGATGAAGAAGATGATGAAAGCTACATTCTTGCCTTACAATTATCCGTCACTCATGTATCAAAGGTTGCAGAATCTGAGGCAAGGGACGAAGACTGTTAATGATTATGCTGATGAATTTTATCAACTGATTGCTCGAAATGACATTATGGAGACAGAGGAACAATTGACTGCTAGGTTTGTTGGGGGGTTGAGGATGCAGATTCAAGATATGGTGAATAGGTTTGATCCTAGATCTGTAGCAGAAGCACATCAGAAAGCGTTGGCTTGGGAGAAGCAGGGAAGACGAAGAGGTGGTGTGTTTCCAAGTTCCAATTTTCAAAGCAAAGGCGTTAGTGGGAGTTCCAATGTTAGTAAAGCTGTCAATAAACCAGTTGTGAATGAAGTGGCGAAGGCGAAGGTTACTAACAGTTTCAAGTGTTATAATTGCCAAGAAGTGGGTCACAAGAGTACTGAACGTCTGAAGCCGAAGAAGCGAACTATGATTGCTGAAGTTGAAGGTGAGGATGTTGGTGAAGGATATTCTAGTCCAGTTGAGGAGGATGAACAGGATGTTGCGTCAAGAGATGAAGGATGTAATCTAATGATGAGGAGGTCTTGTTTAATACCGAAGCAGGAAGAAGAAGCTAGTTGGTTGAGGAGTAACATCATTCAGTCAACGTGCACTATTCTGAGGAAGATTTGTAAATTTGTGATTGACGCGGGAAGTTGTGACAATATTATTTCTACCGAAGCTGTGAGAAAGTTGAAGTTGAAAACGGAGAAACATCCTAATCCTTACAAGTTAGCGTGGCTAAGAAAAGGAGGAGAGGTGAAGGTGGACAGGCGAGTGCAAGTTCCATTTTCTATTGGAAAGAAGTATAAAGACGAGATTTGGTGTGATGTTGTGGAAATGGATGTTTGTCACTTTCTTTTGGGAAGACCATGGCAGTATGATCGAGCAGTGCAGCATGACGGTCGAACCAATAGCTACAGCTTTATGTTTGAAGGTGTTAAGATCGTTTTGGTTCCAAAGAAGAGACAGCAAGGAGAGAGCAAATCAGAGGAGATTGAGGAGCTGAAGACTTTGTTGACTTTGAAGGAATTTATTGAAGAAGTAGAGGAGAGTCCAGAGGTGTTTTTGTTGATTGGACGTGAAGCTACTGAATCTGTTGACGTTCCAGAGGAAGTAAAGCCGGTATTGGAAGAATTCAGAGATGTGTTTCCTAAAGAATTGCCAACGGAGTTACCACCGTTGAGGGATATTCAACATCAAATTGATCTTGTTCCAGGGGCAGTATAACCACATAGGCCACATTACAGAATGAGTCCTAAGGAGCATGAGGAACTGAGAAGGCGGGTGGAGGAGTTGTTAGAACAGGGGCGTGTTCAGGAGAGCTTGAGTCCTTGTGCAGTGCCTGCTTTATTGGTGCCAAAGAAGGATGGTTTGTGGAGGATGTGTACGGACAGTCGGGCTCTAAACAAGATCACTGTGAGATATAGATTTCCTATGCCGAGGTTTGACGATTTGATTGACCAGTTGAGTGGAGCTGTTGTGTTTTCAAAGATTGTCTTGAAGAGTGGATACCATCAGATTCGTATTAGACCGGGTGATGAGTGGAAGACTGCTTTTAAAACTAGAGAAGGTCTATACAAATGGCTGGTTATGCCGTTTGCTTTATCAAATGCACCGAGTACTTTTATGAAGGTGATGAACCAGATTTTCAGACCATTCATTGGGAAGTTTGTAGTAGTTTATTTTGACGATATTTTGATCTATAGTGGGAGTATGGAAAAGCATGTCCAGCATTTGCGTGAAGTATTATTGATTCTACGACAGAAGAAATTTTATGCTGCAAAGAAGAAGTGTGTGTTCATGACGCACAGAGTTTTGTTTCTAGGATATGTTCTATCGAAGGAAGGCATTCAAGTGGATGAAAGTAAAGTAGAAGCTGTCAGGAGTTGGCCACAGCCCAAGACAATTACTGAAGTGAGAAGCTTTCATGGGTTGGTTTCATTTTACCGAAGATTCATTCCACACTTTAGCAGTGTAATGGCACCTGTAACCGATTGCATGAAAGAAAAGAAGTTTGCATGGTCAGAGGAAGCAGGGGTTGCTTTTGAGGAGATTAAGTCACTATTGACGTCGGCTCCAATTCTAGTTTTACCAGATTTTCAGTTGTTGTTTGAGTTACATACTGATGCTTCGAAAGTTGGAATTGGGGGAGTTTTGAGTCAGAAAAGAAGACCAGTTTCTTATTTCAGTGAGAAATTGTCTGGAGCTAAGTTGAGATATAGCACTTATGACGTGGAATTTAACGCAATTGTTCAAGTTGTGAAGCACTGGAGACATTATCTGTTTCAGAAGGAGTTTGTTCTTTATACGGAACATGAAGCTTTGAAGCATTTGCAAGGGCAGGACAAAATTTCAGCTAGGCACGCTTCATGGGTCGCATATCTACAACAGTTTACTTTTGTCATGAAGCACAAATCAGGGGTGACGAATCGTGTAGCTGATGCTTTGAGCAGGAGGAATCATTTGTTGATAACGATGAAGTTTGAAGTAACAGGATTTGAACTATTGCCAGAATTGTTTGAAGAAGATCCTTAATTTGCGAAATTTGTTGAGAAAGTCAAGGATGGGAGTACTAATGAGTTTGTATTGGTAGATGAATTCTTATTCAAGGGGAATCGATTATGCGTACCAGATTGCAGCTTGAGAATAAATATTATCAAAGAGTTACATGAAGAAGGCCATGTGGGTAGAGATCGTACGTTACAGTTGATTTCTCAATCCTATTTTTGGTCGTCAATAAAGCGGGAAGTTGGAAAATTTGTGGAGAGATGTCATGTTTGTCAAGTTTCGAAAGGAACCGCGACCAATGCAGGATTATATATGTCGTTACCTGTACCGACTAAACCTTGGGTTAATGTGAGTATGGATTTTGTTTTGGGTTTTCCTAGAACTCAAAGGGGTAACGATTCCATTTATGTGTTGGTTGACCGATTTTCGAAAATGGCACATTTTGTTGCTTGTAAGAAGACGGCGGATGTTGTTCATGTTGCTCAGTTATATTTCAAAGAGATCTATCGACTTCATGGGTTGCCAGAGTCTATTGTTTCGGACAGCGATACTCGTTTTCTGAGTCATTTTTGGCTAAGTTTGTGGAGGATGGTTGGAACGAAGCTGAATTTTAGTAGCGTTTACCATCCGCAAACTGATGGGCAAACGGAGGTGGTTAATAGATCATTGGGAAACTTATTGAGATGTCTTGTGAAAGGCAATTTGAAGAGTTGGGATTTAAAATTGTGTCAAGCGGAGTTTGCTCACAACCATGCGGTCAATCGAAGCACAGGGTTCAGCCCATTTCAGGTTGTTTATTCGACAATTCCAAAGGGCCTGTTGGACTTAACAACAGTGTCATATCAGAAGGGAGTTGTTAAGCGGGCTTGTGATTTCGTAAAGGAGTTAAAGGAGTGCCACAGAACAGTTCACCAACGGTTGCTTGCATCAAATGAGAAGTACAAACAATTGGCGGACAAGAAGCGGAGAAGTGTGAATTTCAGAGAGGGTGATTTGGTTTATGCTGTGTTGACAAGAGATCATTTTCCAGTGGGAACGTACAATAAATTGAAGGCGCGAAAGATTGGCCCGGTAGAAATTTTGAAGAAAATCAATGAGAATGCATATCAATTGAAATTGCCAGATAATATTCAAACTTCCGATGTTTTCAACGTCAAATACTTAATTCCGCATCATGGGAATGAGCGTACTGTGGAAGAGGAAGGTGCAAATTCGAGGACGAATTCTTTTCAACCGGGGGAGGATGATGCAGCCCAGTCCAACAATTCAGCAGTGTTAGGTCGTCCGTGTGTATTAAGTTGTTCACAACCTAGGGGAGTAAGCTCGAAAGTGCAAGCTATAGTGGGTTTTGATGGGCAACGACCTAATATGAAGATAGCTCGACCAAACGACCTAACAAATCAAGACAAACGACCTATCAAAGTTGGTTTGCATAAAGAATTAAGTCGCTCGGAATTAGGTCGCTCGGAACTGGGTCGCCCGGGGATAAGTCGCTCGGGATGTGCCGCCTATGCTGGGATTGGTGATTACTTAGGTTGCTCCGACCTAACGGGTTACGACCTAACAAGCTAGGTCGCTCGGATCATAGGTCGCTACTGTCTCTGTTCTAAGCCGTTGCTTTTAAGTCGCTGAGAGCTTAAGTCGCGTGAAGATGCTGTGTGCTATGTTTGGGTCGTTTTGTATAGGTCGTAAGTTGTTTGTAATATAGGTCGTTAATGACCTAGTGTAAGTCGCTGTTTGTGTTGACCAATGTTGAGTCGCTTATGTTGTATAGTGTGATGTTGTAACGACCTAGTTAGGTCGTAAGTCGCGTGTGAGTCATTGTGTTTGTTAACTCGTGTGTGTTACTTAGATCGTTTGAATTGAAGGTCGTAGGTCGGCGAAGAGTTATGTCGTTGAGTTGCGTGATGTTAGGTCGCGGACTGCTGTAAGTCGCGTACCAGTGTTGTGTTGTAAGTAGTTAGGTCGCTAACGACCTTGGTTAAGTCGTAGGTCGCCTGACGACCTAAGGGTCTGGTGTTGTAAATGCTATAAATAGGGGGTGCGTTGTAACTTTGAAGATTGTTGTTTTGGAATAAACTCTTGTTTTGTTAGCTTTGTGCTTTCATTAAATTGGTAGTTGAGTGTGATCTCCTATCTCCATTTTCGGTTATTCGAGTGCGCTCGAATCAACGATTGTTGAAGCCAATTCACGGTATCAAGTGCGCTTGATCAACGTTCGAAGAATTGTAGATCTTCTCTCACGGTATCGTGCACGATCAACGTCACGAAGATAGCTAGAATTCGATATCTTTTGGAGATCAACGAATTTGGGCATTCGGTATTCCATAAATCCATCGATTCATACTGATTCATCTAATCGTTACGATTAGTTTGACGTGAAATCTTCATTTCGTTGTCAATCCGTTATATCCGCTGCGTCAATATGAAACATAAGTTAAACCAATACAAATAATTAAACAATTTTATATTGAACACATAAGACATAAAAGCAAAAGCAGGCAGGGATATTTGTATCTAAGAAGATAATAAAAATATCTACATACAAAATATCTATGTACATATAAAAACAAAATATATGCGTATGCATATCAAATGGAATAAATATGTTAACTTGTAAGGAAACATTGTATTTAATACTATCATCTCAGCACAAAACAAAAGTCATTTTGTATCCTTTGTAAATCAATTCAGTTTTAAGAAGAAAAAAAAAAAATCTTCTAGCCAAGGCAAAAACTCTAACCAAGGAGATATGTTTGTACTAGTTAATACCTACCTTATTCAAAAACTTTTCTCTATATATACAATATTCCTTGTTCTAGTTCGTTCATAAGATAGAAAACCAGAAGAAAAAAAAAGTAGACATCACCATCTTTACAAACTTAAATAACATTTCAACTAAATAAACAGGAAGATTAAGGGAAGATCGAACTACAGCTTTTCAAAACAGATATTGGCTCTCTGTTCCAAAACTTCTTTTTTGTTTTCAGGTGAGTAAACCAATTTATTTCAAGATCTAAGGATAATATAAATCAATGTATATGATTCATAAATAATATTGCGCTTTGCTTGTGTATTTTTTTTAGTTTGTAACTCTGTGTATATATATGATGATACTGTGTATATAGGATGCCTGTTTCTTCTCTGTTTTACTACAGAATTGAAATTTAACAAAAGAATTCAATATACCTTCATCAAGGCATTGATAGGCATAGATTTTAAAACAAAACAAGTTTGTTTAAGCATAAATCAAGATCCAAAAATTGTTTTAAGCATGTTGGTGAAATATTATAGCTGGAAACTTAGTTTTACATAGTAGAATTTAAATGTATGTTAAATTCAAAAGTTGTAGATTGTTAATTCAATTATATAACCTGAATCTCCTTCAGAAAATAGGATTTTTAAGATTAAAATGGTGATTTTTAGTTTAGTGTGATAAGAGAAGTTTGGAGTTGAACAGAAAATGTGTTTTAATCATCTTCTGGCAATCAGAAGCATATTGGGTGTTGAGTTTTTGGTCGAGGCTAACTGGGCAATGGGTGAAGTCGGGAAAAATGGTCGTGGCCGTTCCAGTTCGTCGTGGCGTCGATGATAGTCCAATAAAGTTTTTAACCCTAGTTTTATCTGGTTAGGGAAATTTCGACGACGCGGGTTCTTCGCTGCATCGAGTTCGGCCGGATTTGAAGGGGACGTGTCTGAGATGTAGAGGTAGGTGTAGACGAAGGCACGGGGTTTCTGGTGGTCGGGGATGCTCAAGCGAGGTGGTTTCTGGTGAGACTTGGAGTTTCCAGTGTCAACTGTAAGTCTCGATTTTGTTTCGAGCTTCACGACGTTCCTTTGAAGGTCTGATTTGTTCAGGTGGATGATCGCCGATGTGTGGAGCAAGTCACCGGAGATGGCGACGCCGTTGATGGCATGTGCACGTGCACGGCATCAATGTTCATGTCAGGAGATAGGGTGGTGAGCGACTTGAGTTGATGCTCGAGAAAGTGAAGGGTGTGTCGGGATGGAACGCGAGTTCTTGAGCCTGCAACCCAGTTTATAAAGTTCAAAACTTAAACTTAAAAAAAACAAAAGCAAAAGTATGTGAAGAAGAAGAGAAGGTCTGGGGGAAAATGGGAAGGAACACGAGTGTTTATTCGGGTAAACCTGGGAATTCTCTCGGGTTTTGGTTTCAAACTTGCAGTATAATAAATGTAAAGTCAAGCTAATTATTTTACAAGTTTTAAGTATTTATGACTTAATTACTATTTGATAATTTAAGTAAAGAATTTAATTTAAGTTTTAATTATTTAAGTGAATACTTAAGAAAGTTTTTAAAATCCAATTAATACATTAACTAAGTAGTTAATGTAAGATAAGTTTTAAATTTAATTAACATTTAAAGCTTTTGAAGTTAGTAATAATTTGATTTCAAAGTTATTAAGTAAGATTTTAAAATGTTAATTAAGATAAATAATTATTATTAAATTGTTTGAAAGGAAATTAAGAATGATTAATTAATTTATAATTGTAATTAACTAAGTGATTAGAGATTAATCAATTTGTAATTAAAGATTAGTCAATTAATAATTAAGTGTTTAATTAATTTGTAATTACGAATTGTAAATTAGCTAGTTAAAGTTAATTAATAAATAGTTAGTAGTTAATTAATTAAGTAATTAATTAAGGGTTAATGATTAATTAATTAGAAATTAATGATTAATTAATTAAGTAACCATTAATTTATATAGTTAATGATGTAATTAAAGCTTGATTAATTAAGATTAATTAATCAATAATAAGCGATGTATGAGAAATTAATTAATATAAGTAATTAAGGATTAATGTAATTAATTATAGTTAATTAATTTGTGAAGTAATTAAAGACTGATTACTGTTTTTGGTTAAGAATAATTAATTTTTGTAATTAATTAAAGATAATTACTTGAATGTAATTGAAGGATAATTAATCCAGGGTGATTAATTAAGATGGATAATTAAGGGATGATTAATTGATTGATTTGAAATTAATTAGTGTTAAATGAAGGAATCTAAGTGTTTGAGGCTAGTAATTCAATTAGAATTAATTAAATTAATTTGGAAGTGATCGAGTTTTCTTGTGGATAATTGAATGGTATTGGATGCCTTGAATGAGACTCGAAGAGACCGGGGTCGGATATTAGGAAATACTCGAAACCACTTCGAATTTTTATAGATTAGTATGTGAAATCAATAGGCTGGAATGAAATGATTTAAGTGAATTGGACTATTAAATCTAAGTTTTGGTACTTAGAAATTGATGTGTGAAATAAGTGATGTCTATAATAAATTGTGAATTTGTAAATTGATACGAGTTACCCTGGGTTTTAATAAGTTCTATGCATTGGAATTTCATGTTAGATGAGTTGACTCACGCTGGTTTCCAGCCTGATCCGGGTGTTACTTTGATGTAATGCTCGGGTCAGACCGAGTATTACATCTTTTCAAGTAAGGACGTCCTAGAGCTCAGGAGGAGAGCTGGATAGCAAGAACATATGGAGTATTTCCGTTGTATTATATTGTTGTATATATCTGAGTCATGTTGATTGTATATGTATATATGTTGTAACTCTGATGTATTAAAGTGAAATTTGACAAGTACAGTTTTCCTTTGTATAACTGTTATTATTTGTTATTACATTTTATCAGTTACGAATGTGAGATGTTGGTGTTTCTGTTCTTCTTATTCTTCTATCTCTTTCTTCTTTTTTCTAACTATATGGAATTTTCGGGATCGGAATTTTGGGTCGTTGCAGCCTTGAACCCTAAGGAGGGGTTCTAAAGTTGATCATGTGAGGAGTCCGGGCAAAACTAGTTCCTGGGGATTATGTGTAGTGTGTAACGGAAGTCGAGGGCACTGATGCCTACAGAGGCATTTGGATTATGCTGTGACGGTAGTGTAACTCGATGTCACTACGATCTACTATAGACCATAGCGAAAGTCATGTGTGCTGCTGAGAGCCAGTAGTCTACATTTGATTTTATATCGGTAAACTGCGACCTATGGTGACATAGCGAAAGTTGTGTGTGCTGCTGAGAGCCAAAGTCTACGTTTGATTTTACATCGGTAGACTGTGACCTATGTGGGAGTGGAGAAGTTTCATTTTTGGCAGCGAAATTCGAGGGCGCTGATGCCTATAGTTACATGGACTTTTGCTGCGATGGCAACGTAACCTTGGAATGTAACTGCGATCTGCCGCGGGTTCCATGGCGTAATCGAGGGGCGCGGAGTGCCTACAGTTACATGGACTTTTGCTGCGATGGCAACGTAACCCAGGATGTAACTGCGACCATGGATATGAGTGATGGTTTACAAAGCATTCTCACCAAAGATATTTCCTCTATTTTTCAAAAGTGTTTTCTATATTTTCAATAAAATTATTTTTCCAAGTATTTTCATTGGGTGTTGAAAACGGGTTTACCAAGTACTTACAGATTTTCAGTCATATGCCTGATCAACGTATGACCGAATTTCTGTGAGAACGAGGATAGACTTGTTAAGACATCAAGTTATAAAAGTATTTTTATAAAAACTATTTTGGTAATATTATATAGATTTTAAAGTGTTTTAAAAATGATTAAGGAAAATTTATCTAATTTTAAGCATTTTAATAATTCTGGCTTCGTTACTTTCGGGGATGAAAAGATTCAAAGGGGGAGGAATGTGGTAACCCAGATTTTTGGACATTTGTTAATTGGATAATTAACAGGATTAAAATGTTATAAAATACAAATTTGTAATTTGAACAAATAGAATTCCGATAAATGCTTAAATATTCCAGAATTTTAGGCAAATAGATATGAAATAATTTCTTTTACAAATCATTTACTATAATCTAAAATTTATTCTTTTTCCAAAACAAATAAAATAAGTATTAGTTTGATATATATTTATAAAAATAAATTTTTAAGTAGAATTTGGATTTGAAATTCAATTGAAAATGTCTTAAGAATAAATTAGGATTAAAACTCTATATTTGGAATGAATAAAATTTGTTTTCTAATTTTAATATAAATATATATAAGGAAATGTATATAATATGAATTATATAAATATCTATTATCTAAAAAGTATAATAGTTAAGATAAGAATCAAATAAAAAAATTATATATTTCCTTTTGAAGCCTTATATATAAATAAAAATAGTTTGAAATTATATAGGTATTTCAAATATAAAACATTTAAACATATGTAGATGTAAAGTTTAGTAATTTAGGAAATGAAAAGGATTTAAACATAAAATTGACATTTTTAACATTTGTCAAACAATAAAAACGTATAATAGAAAATGTAAGATAGATAAAAATAATTATGTACAAGTGTAAGATTAATATACAAGTGGCAAGATGATTTCATTTAAGAAAATTTAATAAAAACAAAATAGGCTGCTCACTTTTCTCTTCATACTTCTATCCAAAAGAAAGGAAAAAAATTCCTCATCTGCAATTCGGGAAATAGAAAGAATCTCTTCCCAAATTTCAAAAACTGAAAACCAAATCGAAGTAAAAATCATCTCATCATCAAAATAAATTCAACCTACAACCTGGAAATCAAAGAAATAGAATCAAGCAGCAGTTTCAGATTTTCTTACAGGCTTTCTCTTTTCTTTCTACTTTCATTTGCAGGTGAGTAAATTTAAACCCTAAGTTAGTTTAAAACTGAAGTTTGTGAAATGTCTTGTGTAATCCTATAATGTATGTTATAATCTTTGGTGCATGTCTGATAAGATCTGGAATTCATGTTGATATGAATGTATGTTAGTATGCATGTTGATAAAGCTGCTCTGTTTATTTCCTAATAGGTTAATATTGAAAAAAAAAAGAATTCATTTCTCGTCTCTATTTGATTGAAGTATACAAACAAAAATTGTTTGTTTAAACATAATTAATTTTTTAAAATTTTAATTATACGAATTATGTTTGAATATTTCTGGAAAATGGAAGATAGCAGTGAAATTTAGAAATGGGTCAAAATCAAGTGAAACGATTTGTAAATTCAATTATATAATCTGAATATGCTTCATAAATTATGATTTTTAAGATAAATTTCTCGCTTTTTGGCTAAGTATCAAGGGTGCAGTTCAAAGTAGAACAGAAAATGGGTTTTGACCATTTTCTGGTGATCGACGAGCATTTGGACGTCATGGTTATCATCGAGGCTTGTTTGTCGACTGGGGAGGTTGGGAAAAATGTCAGAAGGGAGGATTGATCACCGTAGCGACGGCGATTGGTCGATTTGGGGTTTAGTGTGGGTTCTGGACGTCGATTTTTGAATAACTAGTGCGTTGACGAGGCGGCGTCGAGTCAGGCCGGGATGGGGGAGGATGAAGTTGACCGTATGGCGAAGGTATGGGAAAGGAGCAGTGTCTCTGGTGGACGGAGCATGGTGGTGCAAGGTGAATTGTTCATCGTTGTTGGGGTCAGTTGTGCTTCAATGGGTCGTTTTTGCTCTGATTATCGTCGAGAAATTTTGGAGGTTCGTGACGAGGCGTTTGAAGGTGACTTGGTGGAGTCATCGAGGTTGGTCGGGGTTGCTCCGATCATCGGTGCATATGCACGGTTTGTCTGTGTATCTAAAGCTTTGGGGAAGAAGAGAATTTCGTGGGAGAGGGCTCGAGGAAGTTAGGGTTTGACCCGAGTTGATGTTCATGATGGTCTTGCGTGTGTTCCGTAGAGTATAGGGTAGGAAGTACCGAGGGAAGAACGGGATTTGGTTTCGTGATTTCGCTCGAGTTTGGTTAGAGTAAACATGGGAGTTGTTCCGGGTAAAATTTTCATTAACTAAGTGTTTTAAGGTTAACATAATTAGGTTTTAATAAACACTTGATCATTTTTTTAATATATAAAGTGTTTATTTAAGAGTTTAATTAATTAAGTTGAATTATTTATTTTAACTCGGTAAGTTAATTCTTTAAGTTTACTTAATTAATAATGTAATTTAATCAAGATGAATAATTAAGGGACTGAATCATTTACTAGTAGTTAAGTGATGATTGATTAATTAATTAATGTAAATAAATTTTAAGTTAATTAATGAGTTTAATCAATTAAAGGTAGTCACTTATGAATTAATTAAGTATAATTACTTAGAGAAGTAATTAATGAATGTTGATAAATGTAACTAATTGGGGGTTAATTACTGAATGTAATTAATGTAGAGAGTAATTAGTTAAGGGAAATTAATTAAAGGAAATTACTTGATGAAAGTAATTAAGGATTAATTACTTAGTGTAATTAGTTAAAGAATTGATTAACTAGGGAAATTAGTTTAGGGATTCGTTAATTAATGGATGTGATTAATTAAAGGATAATTAATCAATGTGAGCGATTATAAGATAATTAATTTGAGTAATTAATTAATATCAATGTAATTAATGTGTTTGGATTAAGGATAATTAAATTGTGTAATTAATTAAGAGTTAATTACTTATTGTAATTAAAGGATAATTAGTCAAGGGTGATTAATTAAGATGGGTAATTAAAAGATGATTAATTAATTTGTTTGTAATTAATTAATGTTAAGTAAAGTAATCTAAGTGATTAAAGATTAGTAATTAATTTAATTATAGATGATTAAATTAATTTTGGAAGTGATCAATCTTGCTTATGAATGATTGAATAATGTTAAATGCCTTGAATTGGTTAGTATCTTTGATATGAAATGTTTTTGTGATATGATATGTTTAGGGGGACAGTAATAATGGTTATCTATCAATAATGAATTGCTGTGTAAAACTGACACCTTGTATTTAAAATTTGAATTGTATTTCACTTTTAATAACTAGGGTTAAGAAGACATTGAGTTCGAAGAGACCGGAGTCGGGTATCTGTAAATACCCGAAACCGCTTCGATTTATAATCCTCTATAAATTCCTTATGGATTTAATATGTGAAATCAATACGCTGGAACGGAATGTTTAAAGTGAATTGGACCATTTAATCTAAGTTTTGGTACTTAGAAATTGTTATGCGAAATAAGTATTGTCTATAACCAATTTGTGAATTTGTTAACTGATACGAGTTACCCCGGGTTTATATAAGTTGTTTGCATTTGTATTTCTTGTTAGATGGGTTTACTCACACTGGTTTCCAGCCGACACGGGTGTTACTTTGATGTAACACTCGGGTCAGACCGAGTATTACAGCTTTTTAGGTAAGGACGTTCTGGAGCTCAGGAGGCGAGCTGGATGGCAGGAACGTATGGAGGGTTTCCGCTATGATATATTGTAGTATCTGAGTCATGGTTGTATCTGTCCAGTGTTTGTGTTTATGTGTAACTCTGATGTATGAAAGTGTAATTTGATAAGTATAGTTTTCCTTTGTATAACTGTTATTATTTGATATTATATTTTATCCACTGCGATTGTGAGATGTTGGTGTTTCTGTTCTTCTTTTCTTCTATCTCTTTTCTTCTTTTTCTAGCTATCTAGAATTTTCGGGATCGAAAATTTCGGATTGTTACAGAAATGCTTGTGTTCATGAACCTGTTCCGTGTGCATTTGCTTTTTTGGCCCTTGCTCTGATTACGGCACCTAGATATGTATATGCTGCCTAATTGTGTATCCATCATGATGTTTGCACATGTATATGTTTCCTATTTATCTACGTCATGATGTTTGCTTAAGCTTGCACCTAGTTCTGCTTGCAATTTACTTTGTGACTTTGTGGAGCTTGCACCTTGTTGCTTGATCTTGGTTGATGATTCTTGCATATGCTGCCTTGCCTGATTTTGGTGATTTCTTCCTTTTGATGCTAATTTGTGCTATAAAGCTTGCTGTTTGGTTTGCTTGTCCCTTGAGGCTTGCAAATTTCTGATTGAAAAGAAATTTGCACTTATTGTATCAAATCATCACTGTTGAACTAGTTGATGCTAACCTGTTGCATTAGCGCTGGTTGTTGTTGAACTAGTTGATGCTTGAAGTGTCTTCTTACTTGTTGCTAGTTATGTATACATGTATATACATATATGTTTGCACCATGCTTTCTTGTGTTAATATGTGCTTATACTTTTATATGTATACCCGTTTTTTGTTTTAATTCAAATTCAAACAGGACCACCGTCAACGAGGGCGTTGCCCCCGCACCCCCACCACCTAAGGGGGTTGCCACCCACCTGGACCCCGCTTTGTAGTGGCAATCAATTTAAACTGCTGGACCATTTTGATTTTCTAAACCATTTTTTAGTTGAACTTGTTTTTTCTGAACCATTTTATGTGCCTTGGCACTTATTTTTTTGTCTGATCTTGTTTGTGTGCACTATCTTGAATTCTTGCCTAGTTGAACTTGTTTTTCTGAACCATTTTGATTTTGGTACCTGAATGTGCTTGTTACTGCTATATGCAATCTTCTTACTTGTTACTTCCATGTACATACACACATACATATGTATGTATATGTGTGTGAAATATTAGCATCTTTTGTACTTTGTACATGTGTATATGTGTGTTGCTCACATATACTTTTGATGCTCCATGGTTTGGCAATCTATTTTGAACTGAAATGAAATATGCTCGTGTACTTATTTTTCACTTATACATGGATTTTTGAACTGCACTTCTACACTTTGAAGTCCTCAGTACATAATTGTACATACTATTATATATACATACTTATACCATATTTTGAATTGTCTTGAGCTGCTTTTGAATTGTTCATGTGTTCATTAGTAGAACTGTTGTTGTGACATTGTATATACCTGAGTGTGCATCTGAGTTTGATTTTCTGGTTTGATTTTCTGGTTTGTATATTTCTAGTTTGATTTTCTGATTTGAGTTGCATTTCCTTATGCACCTGAGTTAAGCCCGACGAGGCTTGGGGTTGACCTTGTGCACATTTGCACTTTGTTGAGCCTTCGGGCATACCTTTGCAATAGTCCATGAGATTTAATCGATGTTCGGTCTTGTGATATTCATAGTGATACATTGCGCATATCATAAGTTGTCCGTGCACATATATATTTGTACGGCCGTGCCTAAAACTTGAAGAGAAAACAAATCCATAAACTGAGGAAATATTAATATTAATATTTTATTTTATTTTTGCAATTTAGGTTTGTTTCCTTTTCCATTTTACTATGTTGTTTATTTGACAGGTATAAAAGATGACTCGACATAAGCTGAAGCAAATGAAGATCAATATCAAAAATAAACTCAAGTGTAATTGAGTGCTAGTAAAAAAATTGTTGTATATAAGTGTGTAGAGAAAATTTGTATAGATGAGAGTGACAGTGAAAGTTGTATTGTATTTGAAAATGTAAGAATAGTGAAAGTTGTATTGTATTTGAAAGTGCAAGTATAGTGAAAGTTGTTTTGTATGTCAATTTGATTTGAAATAAAATATTTGTTCAAATAAAATTGTGATTCATTTATTTCATTCTTCAAATATATAATATAATTGTAATTGGTATGCATATATAGAAATTTCTGGAAATGATACTATAACATCAAGCAACGTGAAACTGTTATTTTATTAACTTCAGACAGCATATAATGTTCATCTCTACTATTTGTAAAACAAGGACAACACATCAGACAACGAAGCATATTTGTGGTCTGATATGTAATGAGATGGCATGGAAATAGATGACAGATAGATATTCATTCAAATAACGAAGCATATTTGTCGTCTGATTCGCTTTTTATCATAGTGGTGTTAAGAGGTTGTTTGAAGTATTAAATGGTTTTGATTATAGTTTAAATCCAAAAGACATACCTTATTTAAATTATATTGCCCAAATACGAATATAGAAAAGCTCGAGATCTCCTACTCACCAGACATTATTATTCTGACTCCCTCCTCATTACAACATATATTCGGAAAGGAGACGAAGATCAAGATGGAGACGACAATTGGAGGAGCTTGTGGCACAAGTCTATTTATATACACTATTTTCTTATGTACTCCTTTGAAGTTGATAATGTATTTTAAACATGATTATGTTACGGTTATTGTTGACATTATGTTATGGTTTTGTGGTATTTGGAATTTAAAATAAAATGGGTACTGTTTATATCATTATCTTTTATTCTTCTGTTGTAAGTTTCAAAAGAATAGATAAATAGCTTTGCATTTTTCTTTTTACCGACCAATAGCCATTTTTGGAATGGGTTTAAGTTTCAATGGCTCTTCCTAGAACGGAATTTAGGCCTGTTTCAAGGTGGGTTATTGTAACTGCCTAACATTTGAAGAGCATTATGTACTTTAGTCTCAATGGATGCGTCGATATCCAGCCTCGTTACATATTGACTAAGATATTTAAAATGATATATCTATTACATTGTGACAAAATACTTAAGATCACAACCATTTGTAATTACTATCACGAACACACCATTTATGGGATTTTTGTTAAATATATTTAAATTAAATAATTAAGTAATTATAACATATTGTAACAAGCATATAATAGAAGAAAAAAACACCTTTTATTATGAGCGAGCATTGATTACCAAGTTACTAATTTACAGTAAATTATAGATTGCCCTAGAATATACCTCTAACTCTATCGCTAAAGGGAATACCCCTAACTCTATCAGGACTTTCGAAAGTCTCAAAAATCATGGTAGATACTGGAAATATTTTGACCAAATTGTGCAAATAAGCAAAGTATCGTGCTATTGATATTGCTGAAAGTGGAAGAGCTATCAACTTCTTCTAGATCAATGGGCATTGACAAGAAACTTATCAACACCTCAAATTGAAATTTGGAGTATGAATGATGCTTTCGAAATCTCTTTTCGAACGAGTGAAGATTGCTAACTCTTTTCAGGCTGGTAAAGATGGTTAAAAACACGTCCTTGGTACCTTTCGACACAGTTGAAAGGCTTGCTCCTCTTTTGGAAAATCCTTTCGAATTGGTTGGATTAGAACTTTGTTGGTTCGATATATGCAAGGTGGCTTAAGTTGGAGACATTATGGTTTTTGGACATTGTTGATCTGGAAGGGTTTGACTTGCTCAAAAGGGTAGGCACCTATGATCTTGTAATTTGAGCTAAAACTCTTAGGAAATGTGTGAACTAGGGGTTTCAACCCAGTCGAAGGGGATCCTTTCGACTAGTTTGACAGCTGATTGACATATCGGTGTGAAAATAGAAATCATAATTGCAATGTAATCCAGATTAGAATCATCGCCCTTTTATTGAATTCAGTTGTACAAATTGACCAAATCCCCAACTTGATTTGGGAATTAGGGTTTACAAACTTTTAGAAAATACAAGTTAGAAGTGAAAGAAATAGGCCCCCTTAATACTGACCCCTACGGTCTTATTTATAGGTGCGGGTTGGCACATTTCGACCCCAAGCCTTCGACAAGGTCGAAAGGTCAACCTTCTTGCTTTCGTGAGTGTCTCCCGAGTCTCAACTTTCGATCTAGTCCAAAGGTTTATGTTAATCTTCCACTACCGCTAAAGGTTGGGCTTCCTTTTATCTTGTTTTGTTCCTTTCGACTTCATCGAAAGGTATGTCGCTTGACCGCTTCTACCCCATTGAAAGGTTCTGCTTACTCTTGTTAAAACATTCTTTTGACCTCTTTGGAAGGTGCTGCTAGCACTTTCATTTTCTTTCGAAATCTTTATTTAATGTCTAAATATACCATCCTAATGTCTTCTGATCTTCATCAATACTTTTGCTTCTTCTTTCATACTTTCACTTTTGAAAATATTTTATGGATAACAATGGGCATTCTCGATTGGCTTATGGACACTTTGGATATGCTATTAGATTTGACATTACTTATAACACTCATAAATATTCCATGTCTTTTTCACCTTTCACGGGTGTAAATCATCATCGTAAATCTATTCTTTTTGGTCCTGTATTACTAGAAAAATAGGTTGACGAGACATTTATTTGGGTTTTTCAACATTAGCTTCAAGCAATGGAATGAAACATCCTATATCTATTATCTCAGCAAAGATAAGGCTATAACTAACACGGTGGCAAAAGTATTACCTAATACTCGTCATAGGTTTTGTCTTAGGCACATCAAGAAAATTTTTGCAGTAAAATCAGGGCATGTCTTTTTTGAGGAGTCACGGTTAAAACTTGCTATAAAAAGTGTACATCTTTTGCGCATATAATTGAGGATTTTAAATATCAGTGGGCTACTTTAGTTAAAAAAGGGACAAAAAAATAATGACTATATAAATGAACTTTATCGTATTCATCAAAGTTGGATACAATCTTCTGCATAAGTACTTTTTGCATAATTATAATTTCTCTGAGCATGGGTTTGCAAATGGGATTATGTAATAAATATGAAATACCATTTGTGAAATGAAATGTGAAAATTTGTTATTAAACCGTGTTTGAAAATTTTCATATTCATGTGCTTCTGATTATTGATATGATTAAAATAGCTACATTTTGTCATCATGAATTAATATCTATGGATGACTACAACATCCATATCAGTTGGTTTTGGGCCTCAGAATGGGATATTTTACAGAAAATCTAGGAAACCAAGTTAAAACTAAGGAGAATCAAATCTACTCATTCAAGTTTCAATTCTTATTATCAAATCAAGATGAATAATAATGAAACCATCTCAATTTTTCTTGCTTAATTTAAAACCTTATTGGTCTTTGATTCATTTATGTTGAGAAAATATGCCATGTTGATCTTATTATTGCTTGGATAGAATAATGAATTATTGGAATTTTATGGAATTGTTTAAACGAGTTTTTAGGGTAAAATGCAAGATTTTAATCTTCAAATGGTTTGATTTTCTGATATGTTGTATAAAACACTATTTTGAAGATGGATTTTTAATTTCATAATTTTTCAAGTTAAAGAAAATATTTTATGAATTTCCTAAAGAGGAAACTGAGTTATTTTTGAATTAATTATTTAAGATGATTAAAAAAGGATTTTGGCCCTGAAATTTTTGTCTGATAAAGGATATCATATTTTAGAATTTCGGTGAAATTTTGGGATTTTTCCCATGTAATTGTGATTTATTATGAAATTATTGTGCAGATGAGTATTTAAAAGGGTAATTAAATAAGGGTATTAATTAATTAGTTGTTATATGTTTTGTAACTTTTAAATGATATGCGGTAGGATTTTTTGAAAAGAAATTGTAACTGTTGTGAATATCATCTTCACGCATGTCTTCGAAAAAATGGGTCTCCCTTAAAGTGGACTCAAACCAAGTAAGACACCTATTATTGGCTTCAATGATGATGGACCCATCCCCTTTGAAGAGTGCAATCTTATGGTGAAGGTTGGTTCCAGTGCATGCTTTAAGATTTTTGAAACTATGTTCGTGGATATGGACTTACCTTTGGTTTATAACGCCTTCTTTGGAAAACCAGCACTAGATGCAACCGATAGATTTGTCTTAACAAAACATTTGTTGCTTAAGTTCTCCACCTAAAATGGCTAGGGGAGGGTGAGAGAAGACTAGTGGGTCTCAAGACAGTTATAGGATGCTAGTTTAAATATAGTTAATAAAGGAAAGAATTCAGCTTATGTGAATGATGTCAAACCGAAAGACACTACTATTTCTCCCAAAAACAAAGAAAAAACAGAAAGAACTGTTATCAACGCAAACTCCCAAGCCGTAAGATATAACCGGAAGTTTTAAAGTATCATGTGACTGAAGCAGTTCAACAAAAATATAGCTAGACTAAAATAGTAAGTCTTTGGGCCTAACGAGGAAGTTGGTTCACACAGTTGAAGAGGTTTTGAAGAAGGAGAAAGTATTAAACTCGATTTAGGTCCGAGAATCGAGACCGGAAAGGCAACAACTACCGAGACTCTAAAGGAAATTTGTGTTGACTCAAAGGACCAATCTAAAACCATTAAGATTGAACCTTACATTCGTCCATCAGTTCGAGAGGGGTTGATAACATTTTTTCAACATAATATGGACGTATTTGCCTAGTCTCATGATGATGCGGTGGGAATAGATCCTTCGGTCATGTGTCCTTGGTTAAATATCGATCCTAAATATCACTCCATAAGACAAAAAAGACAGCTTCTCGATAAGGTAAGTTATGCTGCATTTAAGAAGAATTAGAGAAGTTGCTGAAGAACAATTTCATAAGAGATGTCAATTATCTGAAATGGATCGCTAATCCGGTATTAGTAAAGAAACCGAATGGCAAGTAGAGAACATGCATACACTTCACGGATCTAAACAAAGTTTGCCCAAAGGATTGCTTTCCTTTACCGAGAATAGACCAGCTAGTCGATGCTACTAGCGAACATCGATTATTTTCGTTTATAAATGTTTATTCTAGCTACAACCAAATCTCTATGTTCAAGCCAAACGAAGAACGCACAAACTTTGTCACCAATACGAGACTATTTGTAATAAAGTGATACCCTTAGGTCTCGAACGCGCGAGGGTAACCTACCAAAGTTTAGTCAACCGTACGTTTACAAAACAAATAAGTCAAAACATGAAGGTCTACACTGATGACATACTTCTAAACTCCTAACTGTCTGAAGACCACGTTTCAGTCCTGACCTTTAATGTTTGAGATCCTTCGAAAATACAAGATGAAGCTAAACTTATAGAAACGTTCCTTCAGAATCCAATGTGGAAAATTCAAATCCAAATTAAAACAATGTTATAGGCAACATAAAAGCACCAACAAATAACAAAGAACTTATGAGCTTTAAACTAAAAGATCGCAAGCTTAAATAAGTTTATAAGTCGATCAACCGATAACTGTTCAAAAAGATACACAATAAGCCATGATGTAGATTATAGCCCACTAACTACCAAAATTCCTTAAAGAACAATCTCAAAAATATCAATCACATAAACAAACAACACTAAAAATTAAAGACCCTAATATAACATGGTACAACCAAATTGATCTACGTTCACTGACCTAACAATTTTCTCTTTTAGTTCAATCAACAAGATTACACGAGAGAATGTACAATCAAATACAAAAGACTACAATTACAGCTGAGGAGTTGCTAATGTACGACATCAATCAAGATGATTAACTTTTGTAGTAGAATCTACAAAAATAAAGCCCTAATTAGATTCTTCAATTAAAATTAAAGTTGTTCATTAATTAATTAAAAATCGAATCTTGCATATTGACGAAGATGACAACTATAACAAAGCCAAAATCCAAAGGTGGACGGTATCTTATCCACGTCCGTGATCGAAATCATTTTCAAATATCGAATATCCACATCCATGCATATGGACGAATATCAAATATTTACCCACTCCGCTCATAAGTAGTAAACTAAAAAAAAAAATTACTTCAACAAACATTTTCAGTAACAACGCTAAAAAAAGTAAAAAATACAATGATAAAAATTAGTTTTGGGTAGTAAATTATTGATCTGGGGACACATTTTATGAATTACTACATTTTAAAAACAAACATCAATCATCTTATGTACTATAATATGCATAATCCTAACCAATATATATAAGAAAAAGAAAAAGATCATGGATAGCATTATAGCCATGACTTGCACAAAACAGAAAAATAAAAAAAAAATCCAAATATTTGTAGAAACATACACTGGTGATGGTAAGAACTGGTATCAAATACCAATGAATGATGATGCATAACTATGTGCATATGTATCATCATTCATTTTTTGTATAAACACAGACAAGACCGCACAAACTAGCAGAATTCCTTATCCAATAATCTTTTACTTTCATAAGAGATGACTAAACAAGAAATAATATACAATAATCTTATAAACTTCTGATTATATGAATTCTCCCTGAAGAACAGCAGATGCTTTTAGAATTGCTCGTGCAACCCTCCATATTTCTTGCTGTATATGTAAATTTGCTTCTTCCTTGCCCAGTTTATTTCCTTCAGCAATTGCATCAGATATCCCAGGGAAAAATTGGAGCTTGTTTTCATAATCTTTTGATGGTGAATATAACTGGTCAAAATAAGTATACAATAGTTGTAAGAAAGATATTATATAAGAGACCTCATAATATAATCATCCTGATTTACATAAACTAGTGAAAAATAAAAGCTTAGTGCATCATGAAACAGTTATAAACTGCTTCATTTCAATTATAATTAGAAAATTGCAATAATTTTCTCCAATATCATAATTCATGTTAAGTTAAATAGAAGTGTGGCATCTACTAGAAGAGGTTAAGATTGTTTACATATAAAATGGATTATGGATATGATACAAACTGGAAAGTAAAAGTAAAAAACTTACAAGATGCTTAAACCAATCCCTCTCTTTGAGTCCCTCAGCTGCCAAAAAACTTCTTTCCACTAACATGAGTCGATCATTGAAATTTCGGATCCTTAATTCAGAATTACCCTTTGAATTCAATTCTTGTTTAAGTTTCTGCAACGCAAACTGCTTATTACACCAAATCTGTGTACTATTGTAATCATCTGATCATAATTTTTCACTTAAATTTGAATAGTATATAAGAGTTGTTTAGATTAAGTTATACCCTTGCTTTACTCTCAGACATGGTTGCTGCATCGGCGAACTCAGCTACGGAAGCAATTAGAGGTTGCAAGAGCTTTTCACTATTTATATATGCCTTCAAGGCATTTGTATGATTCTGCAAAAGTAAATAGTTATATACAATTAGTTAAAGGGAGTGAGGTTAGTTATGGATTTAGAAAATAATGATTGGTGAAGGGCTACTTACCTGTAACAGGGTAGCATACGAGACATAACTGAAAGGTAGGATACGGTCATCTGCTAGGCGAAGGGCTAATAGTCCCCATAATTCAGACACTGAATGCTTAAAAATAAGACAAAAATTAAAATAAAATAAAAAAGGGAAGAAAAAAAATAACACTTAAATTACTATTTAACAGTGTTAGATTTTATATCATAAACAGTTACATTGAAGACATGCAATTTGTCTGTATAATAATCGAAATCCGATGCACTGATTTGCATTTCTGGAATTGCTTCGAGACAAAAGCAGATTATTCATCTAGTTGTTATTATTTTCAAATAATGATATCGGAAGTTCACTTAAGATTACACCTTTTTTTTTAAACTTGAGAAAAAGAAAGAAAGCACTCACTAGCAACATGATGATCAAATGAAGGATCTCCGATCTTCTCCATCCACTCAAAGGAATCAAATGCTGTATGGTAGCCAGAGAACACTACACAAATATCATGAAATTATTATTCAGCACTTAAATAGAAAAGGCAGATAAAAAAAAGCCTACCACGTTGTCGATACTAGCAAGTACAATGTAATTAGCTAGTCATTCTCTGGTACTTAGTCATTTACTATAACTACAAGCCTACATGGTATACTATTTTTAACTACAAGCCTACATGGTATACTATTTTCAATCGGTAAACTCTACAACAAGATTAAAAATGTACCTTCGCCATAATACATATCTAGAGAAGGAATACCAGCATGATGCAAAAAACTAGAAAAATCGGAGTCGGCCCTCACAAGTCTATCAATCTGTAAGTCAATCATGTTATTATCTATTTTTATAAAGAAAATGTACTACATATGCCAGAATCAAATTCATTAAAACAAAAGAATTTGTAACCATCCAAAATAATAATAAAACTCAGAAGATAAAACAGGCTACACTAATGCCTCCATTTGCTGCAACCCATGTCTCATACACACTCTTCCCTTTGTTATCAGGATCTGTTACCTGAAATTCAAATAACAATATCAATAAAACTATACAAAATAAAATCTTAGGCTTCAGTTTTAAATAACATAACAAAATTACCAGTTTTGTAATTTCGATCAAAATATCATCTAGTTGTGGAGAAGCGCCGGCAAAAAAACCGGAACCTTGTACTGCACAATCAATATTTAAATATGTAACTGCATTTTGGGCCAGTATTCCTAAGTTTTCCTCAACCCACTCAGTAGATCCAATCTGAAATGGGAAGAAGAAAAAAAAAGCAACTTAAATGTAATTCCAACAGTAAACAGAAGTAACTACTTTCCACAGTAATTACTTTAAGAGAAAAACGAGCCTCTACTCCTTTTCCTTGTCTACCTACTCTTCAATGCATATATAAGAGCAAATATTATTCCATGGGACCGCTGAATTTCAAGTTTGGAACTAGCCAAAACACAAATAGTCAAATTCCTTTTATTATAAGAGCATCTCCAACAGTTTGGCGATTCAATATTACATTTTCGAGCGGTTAGGAACTGGGCGCCTGTACAACAAACGTCTAGCATTTAGGAGCTTGTTGAACATGCGCATATTTATGGGCGCTTATTGATCTAGGAGTGAGGCGCTTGTTCAACAAACGTCTAAACCTCAGACGCTTGTTCAACCAGCGCTTAAAACCAAACATCTGTTCAACAAACGCCAAATACGATTACGTTTTCAGAACCAATTGAGCTAAATTGGTAACCGATTACAAAATATACACTGCTGTTGGAGTGTGATTTGAGGTTACATATTATATTTTTGTAACATGTGTACCCTTGTTGAAGATGCTCTAAACAAGCTACTTGGCATGTGCAAGGAAGTCAATGAATTCTAATTTTGAATACAATTTTAACAAGCATAAATTAGCAAATCGAGGAAAAAAATAATATGAACTCTCTATTGGAACCGAAATTCAAACGCTTGACATAATTTGTACATCAAAATTTCAAACGGAAAATAAATATTAGAACATTGTCATAACTGAAATTCGAACTCCTCACTTCAAAAAAAAAAAAAATTTAGAAACTCCCGATACAGAGACCTCTAGGGAACGGTGGACCGACCAACCTCAAGGTACTTTTTTTTGCGAGAATTGTGTGCAAGGCAGAGTAAGCCAGGGATGGTGGACCAACTCCTAGCTTCATTTATTTATAAAAGTATTTTGAAATGTTTACGGACGGATCAAAAAATTGTCAAAATATACAGTTATTGATAAAGATAGATATAGGAGTAGTTACCATGCCAAATTCTTCTGCATCCCAACTGCATAAAATAATGGTTCTTCTAGGTCTCCAACCAGATTGCAACATAACTCCAAATCTACGTGCTATATCAAGGAGTGCAGCAGTACCACTGTTAGGGTCCACAGCCCCATATGTCCATGCATCTCTATGATTTCCAAGGATGATGTAGCGATCAGGCTCTAATCTCCCTCTAATTATTCCAAACACATTTTGAATTGTCACCAACCTCCTGTCTTCCTTGAGTAAATAAACATTATAAAACGTCATCTCACATTCAATTCATAAACTTAAAGGTATTAGTGTTCTAAGTATGAATATGTCAAGATTATTCTTAAGAGTTTAACTTTAAATATCATAGTCGTGAAGAACAATAAGCACTGTGAGAACTCTGTGGAAAGCTATATCCAAGTTTGGCTTAACATCAAATTTGGGAAAATGTTATAAAAGCACAGCAAGTAAGCTTACTGCGCTCCACTTGCATTAAATTTACGCTACAAAGTGGAGTGAAGCTGTGTAGCACTTTTTTAGAGTGCATTAGCAATTTTATAAAA
Organism: Allium cepa; assembly: GCA_030765085.1. NCBI lineage: Eukaryota > Viridiplantae > Streptophyta > Magnoliopsida > Asparagales > Amaryllidaceae > Allium > Allium cepa. The sequence goes on from CM060945.1 coordinate 506,139,226, forward strand.
TTAAGCATGCACGGAATGATACTATGAAATGCAATAAAATGTGGCTCAGTTCAAACAATGAAGTTTTGAACACAGGTCCACCCTGTTAGTATACCTAAAAATGGAATGAGTAAAAAAAGGAAGTCTTCACATGCATGTCTAGTTAGGTTGAAATGGAATCATTTAATTTTACCTTGTGCATATACACATATACATATACATAAATTTTATTTATGGGAAGCGTTCCACTATGGTTTTTTTGATACATACACATATATACATCTACCCTATGATTTTTTGAGCAACACAATTCAAAATCAAACGTGACTTTTAAATATGTTCATACATGCCTAAAGATAATCTGCACAAATTTTGATTAATTTGAATAATCTAACCTATTCAAAATAATATTTCAAATCGACTGATAAAGTAAATGTTTAAATGGTTGATGTTGACTTTCCATTTTGAATGTGCTAGAAGTTTTAAAATGATCTCATTATTTATGAACATGATATTCATAGTGTAGACTGTACATCGTCGATGTTTCATTTGATTTAGAATAGTGTAGCCGTGCAACAGTTTTTTAGAGTGCATTAGCAATCTATTTTATATTTATAAAGATTGAAACATACCTCCTTTTTTCTACAATTTTTCACGATTAAATACTGAATTCCTGCTAGTCGCTCTACACTTCTAGACTTAAGCATAAAAAAATAAAAATAAAAAATTAAGCCCAATCTTCTGTAGACCCCACCAGTTTACAGCGTTGTTCAATTATTCTATCTCGCTCAACTCTCCAGACAATTCTTCAAATGAGATTAGGATTTCATTGGAATTTCAAATGCCAAAGTAAGATCAGTTATAATGGATCAAACCTATCATATATTCCCCTTATTCTTCGAATTCCCATCAGATCTTTGCGCCCTAACATTCACGTTAACATCAGGTACTACATTTTAAGATTTATTTTGTGAATTATGTTTCTGTTCTTTTTTTCTTTGATGTTCAAGTCAACATCACATCTTCCTTTTTCTTCTATTTGCGCCTAAAATTCAGCTAAGAAACAAGATTTAAGTAAATGAAAAATATTCTGAAATTGCAAGTGGTATATAGTAAAAGAAGAACCATTGGAATTGCAATGGTCAGTATCAGTTTTGGTGTGTACTTTGTAAGAACAAACTAACATAATATACCATGGATTAATGTAAACATCCTCTACTAAGTCCCTTTAAAACAAACGTAAGATTTCACGGTTTAGATACATATATGATTGAATTTCCAAATCAAGGTATCATTTATAGACAATTGAGTAAGTAATACAATCTACTAAATCGTTTGTTATTTCAAGTAATATCATGTTTGAAACGCCCTTCCGTATTCCACATAGGTATCCATTGTTGGATTTGATAGGTACCCATGGTTGGATTTGATAGGGACTTTATTAAAAATATAAGGAGTTGAACAATTTGATCAACACAAGTGAAAAAATTTGAATGAATTTTACTAACGATCATATTATGAGGTAAAGTTTCTAAGTTTTGGTTTTGAGCTATATTTTTTTTTCCCCTAATGCACTGTCTTTGCAACGTAACTTTATTTTCAAATTGTTTAGAAAACATTTTTGATTTAACTAGGATAACAGAAGTGCACTAACTAACCATATTTAAATTTTGAAGCCACGTTTGTTATTTTGAATAGCCGAGTCACAGAATTTCAGGAATTTGTGGCATTAAATTTTTGTGTTGCAATACGAAATATCTACTTCTATGACCTGGGTAAGCAATGTCCCAATGAATTGTTATCCACGTTATATTTAACTTTTAAGCTGAATTTGCATACAATATTGTTTTCCATGCATAATGCCTTTTTCCATGTATCAGTTGTTTGTCAATGATAGAGTTAATGATTAAGTTATTATTTCCTTTTGTTTTCTGTTTGGTAAAGCAGTTTTGTTTTTAGCAGTTCACTGGACTTTACATCAGATTTTTTTTCTTCAAATAGCCAGGGGTCAATAGGGGAGAACTGCCAGATTGATATGGTACTGGGTTGAGGAACAGAGTTAACAGGAAAAAAAACAAGAGACAGGGAGAAATAAGAGCACAGAGAGGAAGAAGATCAATATATTTCTTATATATTTTTCCAGAGTGCCGATACATTTCCTTATATAACCAAGTCCTAACTAATATTGCCTACGTGGCTTAATAGCAGCTTTACCAGGTAACAAACTTTGCAGAAATTCAGGTAGCTAACTAACAGATTAAAGTAGGAAATTACAGATTGGAAATAACAAAAGACAAAATAAAAATAAAGGTGATTGCATGCCCTTGCAGTATTCGGTTATGCATGCTACTCTAGAAATCTTTTGGGACGTTGGATCATTCTCTTGGGCCTTATGTTTGTGGTTGTACTGCCTTCATGTGGTGCTGGCTGAGTGGTATGCGCATCAATGCTCGCCTCTTCGAGATCGACCTTGTCCTCAAGGTCAAGGGTATTAGGATTTGCTGGTAGTGGGTGAGATCTTGTGAATGCTGGGTTTGGACATAGCTTGAGGAGGGATACATGAAACACGGGATGAATGCGGGAATCTGGAGGGAGTAGGAGTTTGTATGCGACTGATCCGATTCGGTCGATGATTTGGAATGGTCCAGAATATTTTTTTGAAAGTTTGTGGTGGTTGTTGCGAATGGTGGTTTGACGATATGGTTGGAGCTTGACAAAAACCCATGAGCCGATTGTAAATTCTTTGTCGCTACGGTGTTGATCGGCAAGGTTTTTCATACGTGATTGGGCCTTTTTTAAGTTCAGTTTGATAGCTTGGAGAAGTTGGTCTCTAGAGTTGGCCCATGTATCTAATTCCGGAATATTGGCTTGTCCCATGATGTAGTTGGAGATGATAGGTGGTGGTCGGCCGTAAACGACTTGGAATGGTGAAAGGTTGAGAGAAGTGTGTTTGTTTGTATTGTACCACCATTCCGCCCAAGGAAGACATTTTGCCCATTTAGTGGGAATATCACCAACAACGGCGCGTAAGTATGTTTCGAGACAACGGTTAACAATTTCGGATTGGCCATCGGTCTGTGGGTGGTATGCACTACTCATTTGGAGTTTTGTCCCATGGAGGCGAAATAATTCCTTCCAAAATTGGCTAGTAAATAGGCGGTCTCGGTCGGAGGTAATAGAGCGAGGAAATCCATGCAAACGGACGTATTCTTGAATAAAATAGGAAGCTAGTTGAGTTGCTGAGACAGAGGTGGGCAAGGCGCAAAAATGAGCATACTTAGAAAGCCTATCGACAATGACCCAGATTGTAGTTTTACCAGTGGATGGTGGGAGATGTGTGATGAAATCCATAGCGATATCCTCCCATATTTGATTTGGAATTGGTAATGGTTGTAACAGGCCCTTATACGGGGTGTTATCCGGTTTGGCTTGTAGGCACTTAGGACAGCACTTCACAAACTGTTGAACAGTTGCTGCGAGGTTAGGCCAAAAGAAGTTGCTTGCTACGCGCGCAATAGTGGCCTTAATTCCCGAATGTCCACCCGTCTTGGAATCGTGTAACTCAGACACAATTTTGGTTTGCAGTTCAATATCATTAGGGACATATATACGAGAACCCCACAATATAAGATCATTACGCAATTGTAATTTCGGGTTAGAGCATGTACCTGCACGTAGTTGATGCACCATGGCCTGCGCTTTAGAGTCGTTACGCAGGGCAGAACGTATGTCGTCCAATAACGGAAATGCAGGGCCTGAAATTGCAGTAAATGAAGCTTCGGCAGTGAATCTAGATAGGCCATCAGCGACAGCATTCTCCTTGCCGGGTTTGTAGTGCACAGTGAAATCGAATCCGAGAAGCTTCGTTAACCATTTTTGTTGCTCTGGTGTTTGGATTGCCTGTGATGTGAGCTCCCGAAGGCTTCGATGATCAGTGAAGATGTGGAACGTGCGACCGAGGAGATAGTGGCGCCATTTCTTGACGGCGGCGGTGATGGCGAACATCTCGCGGGAGTATGTTGAGGCTTTCTGGAGATATTGAGGTAATTTGAGGCTAAAGAATGCTATGGGGTGATTTGTTTGAGAGAGGACGGCGCCAATTGCTTGGGATGATGCGTCAGTGGTGAGGCAGAAGGGTTTTGAGAAATCTGGAAGGGAGAGAGTTGGGGTGTGGGTGACGGCATGTTTTAATTCATCAAACGCGGATTGGGCTTTTGTGGTCCAATTGAATGCGTTTTGCTTTAACAAATCCGTTAATGGGCCAGCAAGTTGTGCGTAATTTCGTATGAAGCGCCTGTAATATCCAGTTAGGCCCAAAAATCCGCGTACAGCGGTGACTGAGTTGGGCGTAGGCCATTGAACCATAGCGTCGATTTTCGATTGATCGACTTGAACACCTTTAGCGGAAATGATGTGGCCTAAATAAGTAAGTTCTTGAAGGCCGAAATTACACTTGGCGATGTTGGCGAAAAATTTATGTTGATCGAGCATATTTAAGGTAGTTTGAAGATGGTCAAGGTGGGATGTCCAAGATGGGCTATAAACGAGGATGTCGTCGAAAAATACAAGGACAAATTTACGAAGATAAGGGCGGAAGATGTTGTTCATCGTGGCTTGAAAGGTGGATGGCGCGTTTGTTAACCCAAACGGCATTACTAAAAATTCATAATGCCCGTCGTGAGTTCGAAACGCTGTTTTTGGAATATCGGGTGGATGGACACGGATTTGAAAATAACCGCTACGAAGATCCAATTTAGAAAAAAATATTGCGCCATGTAGTTCGTCTAAAATCTCGTCGACCGTTGGGATGGGAAAACGGTCTTTGACAGTGATGGTATTAAGTGCTCTATAATCAACACAAAATCGCCAAGATCCGTCTTTCTTTTTGACTAATAATACGGGAGAAGAGAAGGGGCTTGTGGATGGTTGAATAAGTTTGGAATGGAGCATCTCTTGAACTTGTCGCTCGATTTCGTTTTTTTGAAAATAGGGGTAACGGTATGGTTTGGTATTAACGGGTTGAGAATTTGGTGCTAGATTTATGTGGTGGTTTAGTGAACGGTTTGGTGGTAGGTCGGTGGGTTTGGCAAAAACGTGGTTATAAGATGAGAGGAGGTCACGGAGTTGTGGGTCATATTGGTCGATTGGGTTTAGAACTGGTGAGGCAATGACAGGTTGGAAATGTAAATAAAAAAAACTGGAGATAGCAGACGTTGTTTCCAGCCTTTTAAGTTGTTGAACTGAAATAGGTGTGGGTTGAACTGTTTGGCCCAGCCCAGTCAAGGTTACGGCCCGCTTGTTGAAACAGAATGACATTGTTAAATCTTTATGATCAACAGTAATTGGCCCTAATGTCTCTAGCCATTGAATACCACATACGGCATCAGATCCAGAAATTTCGAGTAAATGAAAATCAATATGAAATTGATGCCCTTGGATATGAACATCAACGTTCGAACAGATGCCAGAGCTGCGTAACTTCTCTCCGTTGCCAACCGTGACGACGAAAGAGCTCGAGTGGTCGGCTTTGAGGCCAAGAAACTTCGCAGCTTTCGGATGAAGGTAGTTGTGTGTTGACCCCGTATCAATGAGTATAGAAATTGGGTTGCCGTTAATTGTGGCGGGAAGGCGAATCGAGCGTGGGTGATTGGACCCGATTAACGCATGGAAGGAGATTTCTTGTGCCGAAGCGAAATTTAGGTCGCTGTTATCTTGGTGGTCGGTGGGTGGCGATGGATCTGGTTCGGTGATGGGGATTGGTTCGGTTTCAAGGGCAATGTCATCGGGGTTTAGTTCGGGTAAGATCATGAGGATGTGGGTAGGTTTGCAGCGATGACCGAAATAGTATTTTTCGTCGCAATTGAAGCATAAGCCTTGTTTCTTTCGTTCGTTCATTTCAGATTGAGATAATTGTTTGATCGGTATAGAGGGTTTTGTTGATGGCGTGTGAGGTGTTTGAGGAATTGTCTGAGAGGGGTTTGGGTTATTTTGAGTTTTTGAAGTGTATTGGGACTGTTTGGAAAACCTGGACTGGTCGGTGTATTTTCGTTCAATGAGTTTGGCGTTGTCGATTGCATCGGAAATGGTGGTGGGTTTGAGAAGATGAAGTTCGTTTTGGATGTGTGTTTTGAGGCCGGAGATGAAACATTGGAGAATGGAGTCGGGTGGTAAAGTAGTGATACGGTTGCAGAGAGTCTCGAAGGTGGCTTGGTACTGGTCAACAGTAGTGAGTTGCTTCAGCTTAAACAGGGTGGCTTGCGGATTTAGGAAGGTAGGCGGCCCAAAACGCTGCTCAACTGCCTTAGCGAGTGTCGACCACGAAGATAACTGCTTGTTTCTATGCATCCATTGAAACCAAGTAAGCGCTTGCCCCTGCATATGAAAACTTGCCAGTTCGACTCGTTGTTCTTCAGGTGTAGAATAGTATGTGAAATACCGGTCAGCTTGAAATATCCAGTCATGGGGATTGGAGCCGTCAAAGGACAGTAGTGTTATTTTTGGATTTCGGTTTGTTGTCGGGGATGCCAGAAGTGGTGGTTGGCGACTGGGTATTGGTGGAATGTAAGTTGTGGATGCTTGGTTAGTTGGGGATGGTGGTGGCTGGTTATCCAGTTTGTGGTTGATGTCGGTTATGGCTTTGGTGAGGTTGTGGAGTGTGGTTTTGATATCGATGATATCGGCATGTTGGGTCTCGAGCAAGGCACTGTGGTTTGTTTGGTTGTTTTGGATGGTGGTGATGCTGTCATGGTGTTGGGCGAGTTGTTGGATGGCATCGTCTAATTTGGTCATGGTGAGGGAGGTGATTTGGATATTGCGGGAAAGGAGGAGGGAAGGTCAGTGGTGAAAGCACCAAATGATATGGTACTGGGTTGAGGAACAGAGTTAACAGGAAAAAAAACAAGAGACAGGGAGAAATAAGAGCACAGAGAGGAAGAAGATCAATATATTTCTTATATATTTTTCCAGAGTGCCGATACATTTCCTTATATAACCAAGTCCTAACTAATATTGCCTACGTGGCTTAATAGCAGCTTTACCAGGTAACAAACTTTGCAGAAATTCAGGTAGCTAACTAACAGATTAAAGTAGGAAATTACAGATTGGAAATAACAAAAGACAAAATAAAAATAAAGGTGATTGCATGCCCTTGCAGTATTCGGTTATGCATGCTACTCTAGAAATCTTTTGGGACGTTGGATCATTCTCTTGGGCCTTATGTTTGTGGTTGTACTGCCTTCATGTGGTGCTGGCTGAGTGGTATGCGCATCACAGATTCATCAAACAAGAGTCGAGAGAAAAAAAATTAATGAACTGGTGGGATGACAAGAAATAAGTAATATTTGTCATTTTAAAACCATGTCATTTTAAAAGTTTTACTTTTCTATTTTACAGCTCTGGAAAGAATTCCTTTCATTTTTTATATGATTATTTTCTTTATCAACTAATACATTGTAAATTTGGCTTAGGTAAACTCCCTATATATGGAACAAAATTGTATAATTATGAAAACTGTAAATGGACAATATATATTTAAATTCTCATGTTGTCTTGTCAATCGCGTCCTTACAAACGTGCTTATAATTTTGCTTAATTTACTATTTTCTTTCTATTATTATTTTGCATACAAGAAAATGGATAGCTTCTATGCAATAATTTTTTTTTTTTTTTGAATATCTGTCATCAAAGTGCTCAAGTTGTTGAATATCTGTCCTTAGAATTGTATTGGTTATTAATATTGGGATGCAAAATATTGTACTATTATGACATTAAACTTAATGTGAACGCACAAATAAAAGAGACATAGGGGGCATTTTTTTTCTTCTTGCAATGTCATGCTAATCACAAATTTGCATTGCAAGTTGAGGACTAAAAATAACCTACACATAGGTTAGTTTGCATCTCAGATAGGATGAAGATATTTAATTTGTAGACACTGATAGTTCCAATATATAGTTATTACTAAAGTTAACATTTAACTTATCTCCCCTTCTATGTTTAACATTTCCATGTTTATTACTATATACAGATGTTTGAATAATTTGTGCAGTGTATATGTTAACAGAGAAGAATTCAGAAAGTTCGCTAAAAGGGCAACTATCGAAGCAGGGAAAAGAGGAGGCAAGGATTTAGTTAAATATTAGATAAAATTCATGGTTTATTAATTTTACTGAATAAACTTTGTTCAAACAAATTAATTGTAGCCAATTTTGCTAGCAATTATAAATGAAGATGTTTTACTACCGTGAATTTCTTAACATGTTTATTCAATTACTGTGACTACTCCTACTAAGTGCTATATGTGCTGTATGAATTATTGGTAAAATCAATTCCTTTTTACTCTCAGCATGTCTAGAATTATTGTCACCTCAGTACTAGCATGATTGATAATAATAAGTGGCATCCAAGTATTTTTCACTTTTCCAAAATGCTTTTTTTTTCTTTCTGTTTAACTTGATTAAAGTTATTGTCACCTCGATTCAAGTTGAAAATTGCAGTACGCAAGTATATATGCCGTCGTGTGCAAAGCATGGGTTCAAAGTTCAAGCTTGTTTTAAATAATTAAGCATGCACAGAATAATGTGGTGAAACTAACAATAAAATGTGGCTCGGTTCAAACTTTGATGTTTTGAACAGACAGGTCCACCCTGTGTTAACTCTGCTTTTTCAGCAAGGCCGTGATATCAAAAATCGACCGAGAAGCCAATGATAGTTCATCTCGAAGGATGGTCGACTTAACCTCCCAATAAAGCAAGTTCTGTTGAATGAATTTTCAGATAAGATCCCCTACGGAGGGGGGGGGGGGTCCAGGGGGGGTGCCAACCCCACAAAGTGGGGGTGCGGGGGCAACGCCACCGCCTACGGTGTTCGACCTGACCGGTCAGGTCGCAGGGGTCCAGGGGGCAGCGCCCCCGGCGGGGTGCGGGGCAGCGCCCCGACCAAAACGGTATACGACTTAAAGAGTGAAGTAAGCCAGCGACTCAACTTATCTGGTTGCCGACTCAACAGCCTTGAGGAGTTACCGACTCAACAGCCTTGAGGAGTTACCGACTTAACAGCCTTGAAGGGTTACGACTCAACGACTCAGGAGGGATAACGACTCACCGGGTTATAACCTTAGCGACTTAAAGGTGCCGGCCGACTCAACGGGTTAACGACTCATGGAGTTAGCGACTCATGGGGCAGACCGACCTAAGGATTTCAACGACTCAGGATGACTAACGACCTATCATAAGTCGCTGGCGACTCAAGCAAACAAGGAACAAGCTTAATACCGATACACCTATGCCGCTGCCTGCTGACTCGTGGTATGTGAGTCGGTCACGGCTCATCTTGAGTCGGTCACGGTTCATCCTGAGTCGGTCACGACTTATGGCTTGATCAACAATTCCAGCCCAGAAATTTGCCTATAAATACATGGCCACATCCAGCATTCAAAAGACTTTTGGGCTCATTCTCTTCAAGCGCCGTTACTCTGCTGCATTCCAAACCAATCCAACACTTAAAGCTCTCAAGACACGAAGAACGCTACAAACAACTTCGAGAAAAGATCACACACATCCAACATGGATTTGAAGACTCTAATCTCCGTTGAAGTTTAGGCTACTTGTTCTAAGTGACTTGTAATTCAAAGTGTATTGTACTTGGAAAGAATTGTATCAGCTTGTAACGAGATCATCAATAAAAGTACTTAAAGTGGACGTAGGTTATACCCTTAAGCCGAACCACTATAAAATTGTTGCTGTTTACTGTTTTTCCGCTATTATCTGCTTGTAATCTGTTCCCGAGTTATCGGGTGGTGCTTTCACAACTATAACTCATACACCGGGGTGTTAGCGTTCAAATTTTAGCGTTAACACCTTGTTAGTATACCTAAAAAATGGAATGAACAAAAAAAGAAGTTATTACATGCTTCCAAAATAGTGGGCTATACTTCCTGTATGATAAAGCCAGCTGGGCTTACAATCAGTTAACACAAAGCATACAAATAAATTAGGATAGAAGCACAAGTTATATGATAAAAGATATAGCAAAAATCCTAAGACATAACAACTGAATTGATCAGGTCCACAGAAAATGAAGCATGTATCATCATCACATGCATGCCCAGTTAGCTTGAAATGGAATCATTTAATTTTATATATATATATATATATATATATATATATATAGTTAGTTAGTTGGTTAGGGTTCCACTACACCCATCTACACCTCTATGGTTTTTCAAGCAACGCAATTCAAAATCAAACGTATCTGTAAATAAGTTTTTACAAGCCTAAAGATTACCTCCATAAAATATTGATTAATTTGAATAATCCTAACCTATTCAAAATTAAATTTCAAATCGACCGCTAAAATAAAATGATGTTTTTTCAAACATCCTTCAAAAGATTCAAAATTCACTTCTTCTGCCCCTTCCTAAAAATATATTTCAGAAAAAACCCATCATTATTTTCAGCAAACGAAAATGTGTAGTCTACACTATAAATATTTGCTGTCTACGTTTCAAATATTTATTTTGAAAATTGTAGTGTACGCTGCAAATATTCTAAGCTGCATATATTCGTTGAAAATAATGGCAGATGCGTTTTGTGAAACTTTTTTTTAAGAATGATTTTTTAGGTAAGAGTCTGAAAAAAGGGTCGGGATTCTAATTTCAACCAAAATAAATGTTTAGACAAATGGTTTTGACTTACCATTTTGAACATGCTAGGAGTTTTGAAGTAGTCTCATTATTTACGAACATATGTGTAGTCTGAACATCACCTATGTTTCATTTGAGTTCGAATAGTGCAACACTAGAAACCATGGAGGTGTCGAATAAGGTGCAAGGAAAGAAGGTGTAGCGTTTAATATCTCACCTACAGTTAGCTTAGTATCTTCTATAAACACCACACCTACATTTGCTTAGTATCTCCCTTGCAACCTAGCCATTTACAGATTTATGCACATACAGCATAACATCAACATATATACCATGTTCAAGCTATATTAATTGTCTCATGAAACTAATCTTACAATTTCACTCTGATTGTAAAACACCTAATATCACACTCATTAAGTATATTCCTACAATCCTATTCAGACTACAGTGCAGTCTTTAATACATTTATAATTCTAACTGCCCTAACACTATGTCATCTCATCCATTAATGTGACATATCAACATACATCACTGTTTTTATATCCCATATCGTCTGACAAATTATTATTGAGAGGACTCAACACGAAGATTGGGTATAAAGAATCCATTGAAATAAATTCATTCCTGTTCAATTTTTGGAATTGAATTTGACACGTACTCAAAAATATTTCAGCTCACTTCAGCTTTTTATTCCTTTTTGAATGCTTCTTCATACATAAAAATGTCCACTACAAACAATCATTAAAAGAATGCGACATATATGTAAGCAGACAGCAAACTTCCAAAGAGTGGGGCCAGCCCACTATGAATCTACACCCTTCCAAAGAAGTGGGCCCCAACCCACTATGAGCCTACTACACCTATGTACTGCATAAAATATCATCTTGGCATTTTTTGTCTTGGCAAAGTTTGGAATTTGCATATATCATCAGACAGATATATCATGACATAAAGGGGTCCCCAATTGACCGAATTCATCACAAAAATCTGTATGCTGAACGAATCAAACTCTTTTAATTCTAAATAAGATAGTAACTCCAAACTTGCGTGACCCAAAATTCTTAATAAATGCACCTAAATATTGATTAAGAACAAGAATTGGTAGATTTGTCTTTGCCTTTAGATATAAGTGGAGACGCTTACCCATTCTGTCGTAGTTCTCATTTTGGAATTCACAACTCATTGTGTATGCCAATATTAGAAATTCAATTATCATGTCCATTGGAAAGAAAAAAAAAATTAAGCCAGTTTGGGAACAATTTCCTACATCTGCTTGTAATTAGTTTTAAGTTGCAAGTAATTTTAGATGAATGATAAAAAGTAAAGGAGATTAGTTAAGCAAACTAAAATTTTGTTGAAATGCAATATAGTAAATAATGAAACAAGTTATCAAAAGTTTTGTTGGTTGTAGCTTATCGATTTCTAACATGTTGCCTAGTTGGTATGTGACTATGTGGTGAGTCAAATGGCCGAGAATCCCGAATTCAAACCCCAATAGGTGCCAGACATAAGATTTTGTGAAATTTATCCATTATAAAGTTTGTTCACTTGTTCTTAAGGCGTACTACAAAAACAAAAACTTATCAAAATCTAAACAGCTCATGTTTCATCCTTGTTAGTTGTTGCTAAACATTCAAATAAAAATAAGCTGAACACTCAAACAAAAGTAGCTTAAGCATTGTTTTACCTGATATGTAAAATTAAGAACCATTGAGGCTCCTCCTCCAACACCACCCCATTCATGCACAACTTCACTCATCCACTGTTTTGGCACACGGGGTCCAGTCATGGTCCTAAGGATCTCCTTGGCAGTGGATAAGGAAATTGGCATTGAAGGAATTTTGGGAAACCTTCTCTTAACAATGTCATCCTCTATTCCCAGTTTCTCAGCTTCATCTGTAGCTCCCCAACCAGGCGTTAACGGGTCACCAAGCCCATTAAGCAAAACCGTACCTCTTTCAACTCCGCCATCTGCTTTCTCTCCAAACATCAACACTGCTTTAGCACCTGTTTGAAAGAAATCTTTACAGTCATCCCTATCTAACTATTATATAAACAGATTGCTAATGTCCGCAGCAAAACAACAACGTACTGTTGACTGCCCTTCATTGCAGTCAGCATCTTGTTGTCTAGGCTACATGTGTGTTAACAAGGTTGAATTCATATTCTCTTGAATATTAATCACTACAACCATATTGTTAGTAGTCCTTTTTCCGTAGGAAGTAAAATTAAGTATACCAAAGCATAAGAGTACAGGTTTCAGGTGTGAGTAAAGCTTTTAACTAATTGCAAAAGAAGAAAATTAATTTCTAATCTGAGTAGACAGTGTATGGCTGATAGTACATGTACAATTCAACCAAAATTAAGGGGGGCCAAACTGTAAAAGTTCACCTTTCTCAGCTGCCTTTTCAACCACAGCACCTCTAGGGCCATCCCCTCTCCTCAAAATTACTACTTTACCCTTTACATCCAAACCCAACTTCTCTAATTCAAAATAGTCCCTTTCATTCCCATAATTTACATAAACACTCGTCGCGATCACAGAGCCAGATGGCGAATAAGCGTGATAAGGCGGCACAAATATTCCCTTTTTGTCCTCAGGCTCTAACAAAGACAGTATTTTGGTTAAAGTACGGTTTTCATATTTCATAGATAGAGATGAAAATGAAGGATAAGACAGCAGTGGTTTGTAGTTCTTCACCAAAGTTTCAAACCCGCAAGTTTCGAAATGTGAAAGCACGTAGTTCGTGGTCGAAAGTGATTGATCTGTGCCAGCTAAATGAGGATGGGAGGTTAGGGTTTTGAGGTGAGAGTAGAGAGAGAGGTTTGCGTTGGAGGAGAGGGAAAGGAAGAGTTGGGTAGGGGTGTTTAGGTATTTGGAATCAGTAAGGGTATACTGGGAGTAGTGGAAAAAGAAGAAGACGAGAAGAGAGAGGAAGACGAGGGACAACTTTGAATTCGGGGACATTTCGGGGAGAAGAAAGTCCCTGAGATGAGGAGGGAGAGCAAGACGAGCAGATGGAACAAACGTAAAGGTGGCTGATTTAAATATAATAATGGTGCAAAAAGTGAGAATTACGGAAATACCCATGTCCTCGCGAGTGAGCATTTGCACTAGAAACAATTTAATTCGGAGTAATATTTTGTGTAGGTGAAATCTCACCCGTCTCCAACAAAGAATTCAACTCAATGAGCTCATCTTCTATACTTTAGTGTATTTATATATCAATGACCTAACCGTAAAAAGGAAATAAATATTATAATATTATATATGCTATGTGTATTATAATAAAATGAAGAAGATTTATCTCTTTTTAATTTTTTAATTTGAACAACCAGCTTATTTGTTAACATAAAAATGTTGATTTAAACATCAAGTTGGTGATTTAAACAAAAAACATGGTTTGGTGGAATATTGCCGGTTGGTATAAACCTCTCATATTTATGTGTTATTTATGTTCGGTTGATATTGATTGGATTTACATCTATTTTGATTGGATCGGTCTTAACTTTATTATAGCAATCTGCATCTTCAGACACACCGATTCGAAGTTCAAAAATGACATTTGAATTCGTGTTGTTTCAAATCTCATAGCGTAAGGAAAAAAAATAAATATTTAAATGATAAAATCATTACTGTCTCAAAACAATAATGGTCCGTACAAGAAATGTCTAAATAAAGTCTACAAATAGAAATATAGTATATGTCTGACCCACAAGTACAATAAATACACGGGAAATGACAATATATAAATTAGCTCTAATGCGCATGGTGACATCCTCCATGCATATTATCTTCTTCATACCACTTACTACACATCATTCTGTAATAGTTATAAAGTGGGGAAAATATATGGTATCAGACAAGGTCTTATGGATGAGTAATATCAGTCGTGGTATGGTGTTAGTTGGTAGATAAATTATCATTTAGAATCTACACTGCTTAAGGGTGTTCATTTGTATGTGTATATTATATTTAACAAATTATCTAACTAATACAATATAGGGTAACATATATGAAGGAATTGGGCCGGGTCGTAGCGGGTTGAATATTGAATTTTAATTATTATTATTTTTTATCATTTTGGATCTTTGTTGGCCTATGAAGTCTAATTGCCAATCTAAAATATTTATATAATTTGTTTATAAAACGGATTTTATAAGTGTGTCACATACACTCATATGTGTAAAGTGCATGTGCAACATATAAATAGTTTACGTGGTTATAACGTTGGAATTTGCACTACAACAGACACATTTGTCCTTTTATTAATGCTTTTATTGTCCTTAGTTATTATATATATATATATATATATATATATATATATATTTGTGTGGTATGTATGTATGTATGCATATGTATATATGTACGTACGTACGTATGTATAAAATTATAAATCAATTTGGAATAATAATATGGTAATAGTAAATATGTCTATATTTAAAACAACTTTTACTAATTCAAAATATTTTGAAATTGAAATAATATCTTTTTAAAAAAAAAAATCTAATTTTTCACTTAGAAAAATTCTAACTCAGATCTACCAATTTAAATAAAATATCTATTTAAATAATTTGAATAAAATAAATAATATATAAACTTTATATTTATGAAATTTATTTTCTATAAAATATATATACAAATATGTATATAATTTTATAGATTTATATTTATTTATTAATAAAAGCAATAGCATTGATATGAAAATAAACACACACACACATATATATTAAAATATGTTAATATTTATTTTTGGCTACAATATTTAAAAATATTACTTTTATTTAAATTAAATTCCGTTTGGACTTTTTATTTCTTTTTTAATTTTATAAAACATATATGTGTACATAACATACATACATACATACATACATACATACACATATATATATTAAAAATTGATTTTAAATTAATTGCTAATTATTAATTTATGAAAATAACTTAATTATTTTTATAAATTGATGACAGCTTTTATGCTTAGAATCATTTTTATTTTATTTTTCAAATTAGTATATATATAATTAATATATATATATATATGTATATATATATATGTATGTATTTAATGTGTTATGAAATTATTTTAGTTAATTCAAAATATTTTAGTATTCAAAATTATTTCCAATAAATTTAAATGGCCTAGCTCGAAAATAATCTATTTGTTTATGAATTAGTTTATATATACGTATATCAAATAGACAACATAAACACATGTAAATTCGTTGTAAAATATCAGGGAACTAATCCATATAAACATGGTAAAAAATTATGATTGAACATGCGTATCTTTTACACATGTGTGTACGTGTATGTGCAACATATACGGTGTACATTATTTAACATGCCCATATATAAGTATTGGGATTATATAATTTCCATACAAAATGTTAAAAAGGTATTTTTGAAATTAAATTTCATGACATCTATAATTTTATGTATATACAAACATACGTACATGCATATTGTTTGCACAAAAACTGGACAAACGCCTCCGATCGAATTAACGACAATAGATTCAATAGAAAGAAAAACGTTAAAAAAGTAAGAGACACAAGATTTATAGTGGTTCAGACATAACGGGCCTACATCCGTTGTTCATGTTTATTCCTTTTCTTATATTATAGCTTGTACAAGAGTCGTGATGTGTTTTATTTTATGATTGAATATAGGAATCTAGAAGCATGGTTCATTGTTTCTATGGTGCAGAAGCTTGAAGCTCTCCCAAAAAATTGTCTCCACTGATGCTAAAAGCTTGGATATTTATACAGGTGGAGAGGTAGTATTACTAGCCCAGTAAGTTAGGAAATTTCTATGTATAACTCGCATGAATCAGATATTTCCATATATATAAGACATGATCGCTAATTTTCAGATATATTTAAATTTTCTTCCATATATATATATATCCTATTTGGTTCGGTTGGAAAACTCAGTTTGGTGTTGGTTGGCTCGGTGAAATGCACGTAGCCATCTTGTTGGCTAGGTTTTTGAGTGCATATATATGGTTCGGTTATACCCTTCTATGCCTTGGCTCGGTCTTTACACCTCGTCATTCCTAGGTCCAGCATGATATCCTACCGTGGGTACCGAACAAGATTTCATATTCGTACTTTGGCTACCAAACATGGGAGGGTGTTTCTCCTTCCACCTCCTTTGTCCCTTTGCTTCTCTTGCCATGCTACCCATCTCTAGCCCAGTCTTGCCCTCCTTTATATCATGATCATGTGGGCGAATCTGCCCATACATGTAAAATATAATAGTTTATGACAAAAACACACACACACACACACACACACACATATATATATATATAAAAATGTATTTGTTATAGTGCTATTTTAATATCATAGAATGAGATAAACAGATTAAAATTTTATTTCAACAAATATTTTATTTCAATAAAATGTCAATGGTACACACAACTACAATAAGAGCTTTCGTAATATTTTAGATACAATATCTGTATACAATAATTTTTTACTCTCTCATATACAAAACTCTTTCAACTACAACAATTTGTAATCATTCCTATCCTCACTCACTCGAATATAATTTTTTATCTTCTTGCTTCAATTTTTATCCAGTCATCTGCTTTGCCTCTCAAATAACAACGCGGTCAAAAGCAAAAAAGAAAATTAAAACTGCAAAAACATAATTATATTTGAACTCGACATTGCCTCAGTTTATTGATTTTTTTCTTTTCATATTTTAAATAGGCACCAAAAATAATGAACATGGACCGGTACATCATGTACATAAAGGACAAATACAATATGTTCGCGTGGAACAAAAATTTAAAATCAAGTCAATAATGTGCACGAACAACCTATGACGTGCATAGGGTATCATTGTACATGTCATAAGGCCAAGCACTTTAAAAGGTTATGCATATACACTTGTGAACATTTCACACTTGCACACATACACAACCAGATACAGGTAAACAAAATTCAACATAAGCACACGAGGTCAAGCCCAAATTTATTTCACACTCAACAGAAGGCAGTAAGTGAATATATAATTCAAATATGCATATGTGCACATCAAATGTGTACAACACCAAGGCCAAAAATAATTCAAAAATGCATATAAGATCAGGCATGCACATACACACATAAAAAGCAGGATCACACATATCAAAACCGCAAGGTCAAGCCCTAAGTTATGCTTCAGGCTTAACATAGGCATGCACAGGTCTAAAAGATGAAAAGCACAAAATGGGGTGAACATGGTGCACAATAGCAAGGCAAGAGCAAGCCAGCCAAGTACATGCACATAACAACATAACCAGGAAAAACAAAAACAAAAGGCAAAGCAAGCACAAGGCTAAAACATAACAGCAAAAACTAAGCATAAGGCAAACATAAGACATGCATAAGCTTGAACAGGTACATAGCAAAAGCACTTGTGCATCTCATTCAATTATAAAGTACACATAAAAGAAAGCTACTACGGTGTTAAATGAATACAGGAAGTTCACATACACAACACTCACAAACAGGCAAAGTACACAAAAGTGCATAGATTAACAAACAAATGAACATCAAGTGCAACCCAGCATACACAAGACCATGTGCAATACAGCTAAGGCAGCAACATTGTCACGTGGAACATATTTAGGGATTCAAGGCAAAGAGAAAACCAAGCACAGCAATGCAACAACGCTGCACAATGAGTTGAGGTACACGAGTGCATTATGGACCAAAATAGTTCAGTCAAAGCACGTGCACAATGCACACAAAGCTCTCGACCAAGAAAACATCTGCAAACATCAATTGCTAGGCTATCGAAAGAGATCGATCCACAAGGAGAAAAAGGAAAATTGTGTCTATCATTCTCAAGTCGCGGCTTTCAATCAGTGGAAGCGGTCGTAACCTTCAATACCAACCAATCGAAGGATGCAATCAATAGTGAAATTGTAGAGAGATTCAAAGTTTATTCACAAAGTGGTAGCTTCCAGATCAAAAATCATAAAAGAAAAATAAAAATGAAAGAGGATCGACTACACAAAAAAGAAAAGGAGGAATGTTTTTGGGTCGGCATATTTTGCAAAGGGATAAGGGTTCTTTTTATTATTTTATTCTGTAATTTACTTTTAAAATTTAAAACTCTAGTTTGTAACTAGGATTGAACTACATGGCGTAGTTTGGGAAATACTCAACTTGGAGATATAGTTGAGGTAGGGCTTCAAGCATAGGGTTATAATAATCAGATAAGCGATAGTCGTTAGTTTATAGGGTCTGCAAGCGGTCGATTGTTTCTTAGTACAAATCTTGGGGCGGTAATAGGAAAGTATTGCTGATGCTGGGTAAAATAGAGTGTTTCTTCTACTTTTACATTTACTTTATTATTATATATGTGCTGCGATTTTTACTATCTTATGGATTTATAATAAACCTATTCACCCCCTCTATGGTTAATTCGATCCTATATAACACTGCCCCCTAAAGCTCGACTCGTAACTGCGAGTTGGGCTTTGTTGAATTCTTCACTAATCCTTTATCAAGCGTACATCTCCTTAGTTTAGTCAAACATGCCATTAGATCGGTGATCAGGATTGAGACCAGCACATTTCTTGTTCGGGTCTTTACGGTCTGATGGCCAATGTTGTGTTTGGCACCTTCACTGTTCGGTATCGGCCCATGTCATCCTCCTATATAAACTTTGGAGCTTTTTCCCATCGGGAACCGTACTTCATTTTCCTATCTCCCAAACTGTAACGAGAAGGATTTTGCCCGCTCGAAAATCGACATCCATACTTCATATCGTATTCGAATGTCATAGATTCGACCGTTCAAATCCGATTCGCCGGAGCTTATAACAACATTAAGTAAATAACACAGCGGAATAAAAGAATAATACATTGATATACAGCTTTGATACAATATCTAATACAACAGATGATCCAATAGATATCAATATACATCAGAGATATGATAAAATAAATAGCAGCGGAAAAGAAAATAGATGACATCCAGCAGCGGAACAATATAAATCTAAGATAGTCTTCAAAAGAGAACTCCAAAACTGCAACTCCCAACTCCAAGAACCAATCCAGCAATAGCTCGAACTCCGAATAACGATGCACCAAGCTAAGCAAGACCGGTGTGGTCCAAAGACTGAACTAACTCCAAATAATCTACTAAACCTGGCTATCTAAAAAAACCCAACTCTAGACTGCTCGTGTAGAAAATAATGAGCACCCAGAGTTTAGGAAAGAAACAATAAACTCCGGATCAGTCGTGGGACTGGTGTGAGCAACAAAACAGTTTATCTTTTAAACAACAACGAAATATTTTAAAAATCAATTCGCAATGCTTTTAAAAATGAGACTACCATAAGACCTCCCACCACACACACAATGCAAACGCAGACTTGGAGGAGATTTCTTCTTATGTTAGTCAAAGATGCTTGATACGCATTAAAAAGAAACATTTGATATTATTATTAGTGCATAGTGTAGAAAACATTTCGAAAGTAGAATATAAATCTTAGCCAGCATAGGTACCATTATATTATGCCTACTATAGCTACCTCCTGATGAAGCAGGTTCTACAACTAAAACCGTACAAGATCGTATTGTTTCTTTGGATTTCCAACAAATGGTCAGGCCAAGGAACTTCCCATTGCCACATGAGAACGCCTCTGGAAGGACGTTCCCGAGAACCAAACCGGATCTCTGCCAACACAAGGCCGGGTTACCCCTAACTGGGTAACTACTGACACGAGTATGCCATCCCCCGGTCCTTTGCGACCTTTAACCGAGCGCTCGTAATCAACATCACACAATCATAAATAAAGTGTTTCAACATGAGTAAGTATCTGGGCTCCATACCATGATACCACCCTTTTCCAGAAGGAAATGCACATACCCTAAAGGGAGCTACCCCTCATAACCTTGCTGCATCTTTCCTGTTTTGACCATTTCGGGGTGTGAGGCTCGACGAAGTCACTTCCACAAAGCCATGCTTTGGTACAAAGCCATGCTTTGGGTCAACAAATGATCATAGAAATGATCATAAAGATAAACGATCAAACAAATGATCATATCACAAATGATCATATCACAAATGATCAAACAATGATCATTTCACAGCAACACTCAGCATGTCACATTACCAAATTGGGAATATATCGCTGATAACCATCAACTACATAACGTCTGAGCTCGTACGTCTCAGAGAAGGGTGTTAAGCTAAGAGAATAAATTCTCCGCCACCAACAGAAATATATTTGAAAGAAATCAGCTTTATATCTCAATTTGTAATGTCAGACATACAACCCATTCAAGTCTGTTCCGGGTTCGAACAGAACCGAAGGCACTTCCAAAGAAGCCCTTGCAATCCGGATATTCACTAATCACGTTCGAACTTCCCATCACATATGGAGTCTCTATACCGGGGACCATTCAATGCAAAGACATTCGACGAGTTGTCCTTTCGCTTTCAAAAATATCCTGTCTTCAACACCGGTCTTCAAATGCTATCCATAACGACATATCACATATACGGAATGGGATATATGACGCAAAGGTCCTCTCCCGGCTAAACTGAATAGTGAGCGCAGTATTTTAAAACTATACGGATATTGGGATTTCAATTAAGTCACAACTTAGTGTGGCAGTTCAAAATTCCTTGGTAACATTCTTGAAAGCAAATCTGGACTTATTCGCTTGGACTCATGCTGATATGTGTGGAATATCCCCAGAAATTGCATTACATACTCTGAATATTGATCCGAAGTTTACACCGATAAAGCAGAAGAGAAGAACCCAGGGTCCTGAAAGGTCAGCAGCGTTGAAAGAAGAGGTGTCCGACTCATGGAGAATGGTTTCATCAAGGAGTCTACTTATCCGAATTGGGTTTCAAATCCGATACTGGTTAAGAAAGCTAATGGAAAGTGGAGAGTATGCATCGACTTCTCTGATTTAAACAAAGCATGCCCCAAAGACTGCTTCCCGTTACCCAGGATAGATAAGTTGGTGGATGGAACAGCGGGGCATGAATTGTTATCTTTCATGGATGCTTACTCCGGATACAATCAGATTATGATGCATGAGCCGGATCAGGAGGACACGAGCTTCATCACCGATGTCGGTCTTTACTGCTATAGGGTCATGCCCTTCGGACTTAAGAATGCAGGGGCAACTTACCAAAGACTCGTCAATGCTATGTTCAAGCCACAGATTGGAAAAACTATGGAAGTTTATGTTGACGATATGCTGGTGAAATCAAAGAAGGCAGTAGACCATATGGATCACTTGGCAGAAATGTTTGCAGTCCTCCGAAAGTACGGAATGAAGCTTAATCCTTTGAAATGTTCGTTCGGGGTAGAGTCCGGAATATTCCTGGGTTTCATTGTGAGTGCTAGGGGCATTGAAGCTAATCCTGCTCAAATTGCTGCCTTAAGAGAAGTCAAAGCCCCTAGAACGAAGAAGGAACTGCAGAGTCTTAATGGAAAAGTCGCTGCTTTGAGTCGATTCATTTCCAAAGCTACTGATAAATGCATTCCATTCTTTGATGCTCTGAAGAAAGGAAGGAAAATTTTTGACTGGACTCCTGAATGCCAGAAAGCTTTCGACGAATTGATTCGTTATATGGAAACGCCTCCAATACTTTCCAAGCCCGACGATGGTGAGGATCTTTTCATATATTTGGCAATCTCATCTCATGCTCTTAGTGCAGCGTTGGTACGGGAAGACGCAAAAATTCAGCGCCCGGTCTATTATATCAGCAAAAGATTCACCGGGGCAGAGATGAATTATTCAAAGTTGGAAAAGCTCGCTTATTGTCTACTGATTGCATCAAGAAAGTTGAGGCCGTATTTCCAAGCTCATCCTATCAAAGTCCTCACTGACCAACCTCTAAAGCAAGTCCTGTTTCATCCTGAGACTTCGGGTCGTCTTCTGAAGCGGAATATTGAACTCAGCCAATACGACATCACTTATCATCCCCGGAGAGCAATCAATGGACAAGCTTTGGCAGATTTCATCGAAGAATGTACAGATAAAGGTGATAGTGAGGAAGAAGTGACTGATAATCCCCCAATTCGATGGAAATTATATGTTGATGGTGCAAGAAACGATTACTGTTTCGGAGCTGGGGTTGTGCTTGAAACCCCTTAAGGGCGGTCATTGTGCTATGCATTGAGATTGGAATTCCCTTCGACAAACAATGAAGCAGAATATGAAGCTCTTATTGCCGGCTTGAAAATTTCTAAAGAATTGAATGTCAAAGTGTTGCAGATCTTCAGCGATTCACAGCTTATTGTATGTCAAGTCAAGAAAGAGTTTCAAACTAAAGGAGGAAATCTGCCTGCTCATTTGTCGAAAGCCTGGGAACTTCTCAATGATCTTGACCATTATACGATAAATCATATACCCTGGGAAGAGAACATGAAGGCAGATTCTCTCGCAAAGTACGCAAGCACTGGTGAAGCTCAATTATTGGGATTAGCTTCTGTGGAAGTCCTGTCAGCTCCAAGCACTGATGAGATGGATATTGACTGAATCATGACCATATCTCAAGAGCAAGAATCATGGATGACTCCGATAATGGAATATCTGCTCAACGGTTCTCTACCAGAAAATTCAAAAGAACGACAGAAGTTGCTAAGAAAAGCCTCCAGATATAAAATTCAAGATGGCCGATTGTATAGGCAAGGATTCTCAATGCCATTACTTCGATGTGTGACCAAGGAAGAAGCTAAGGCAATTCTAGCTGAAGTACATGGAGGAGAGTGTGGAGACAATTCAGGTGGTCAAACTCTAGCAAAGAAAATTCTCCGTTATGGGTATTTTTGGCCAGATATTAATCGTGATGCTGCAAGCTATGCCCGAAAATGTGACCGATGCCAGAGATTTGCGAAAATCCCAAGAGCACCTTCCACTGAGATAACACAGATGGTCAGTCCGTGGCCATTTGCTATTTAGGGAATAGATCTCGTCGGGCCTTTGCTTGCTGTTAATTATTTTACTAAATGTGCTGAATCTGAACCATTAGCTACTATTACCTCTAAAACGATGATAAACTTTGTAACTAAGAATATCATTTGCAGATATGGTGTGCCTCAAAAGATAGTCACAGATAATGGAACCCAATTTGAAAGTGAAGAGTTCCAAGATTTTTGCAAGCGATTCAAGATCCAAAAAAGCTTCTCAGCAGTGGCTCATCCGTAGGCAAACGGGCAAGTGGGGGCAGTAAACAAAATGATCAAATCAACCATAAAAAAACAGCTGGAAAAGAGAAAGGTGGTTGGGTCGATAAGCTTCCACTAGCACTATGGGCATATAGAACTACCCACAAAACTGCGACTGGGCACACTCCATTTTCATTGGCATATGGATCAGAAGCAATGATTCCGGTGGAAATAGAAGTTCCTTCACATAGAAGAATTCATTTCAACCAAGCTGAAAACGAAGAGTTGCAACTTGAAGCACTTGACTTCCTTGATGAAAAAAGGGAAGAAGCTCAGCTCAGAATTGCAGCCCATCAGCAAAGAATTGCCAGGTACTTCAATTCCAAAGTTCGCCAACGCAACTTTGAGATTGGAGATCTAGTCTTGAAAAGGGTCATGACAGCAACAGGAGTGTTTGCGCCAAACTGGGAAGGGTCGTATGTCATAGGCAAAAATATTCTTGATGGCACTTTCAAACTGACAACTGTCGAAGGGGATCCAGTTCCAAGAGCTTGGAACAGCAATCACTTGCGCACATATTTTACTTAAAAGCTTTACTGAAATACTGTAAAAGAATTATGAATGTATGATTCTTGTATTGAAAGCCATTGTAAAGCCAGTGCAAGTGAATAATAAGAACTATGAAGTGGATGTAGGCCCAGTTCTTGGCCGAACCACTATAAATCTTGTGTTCTCTACTATTATAAACTGTTTTTTTTATATATATAAAGTACTTCAATTGTATTGCTAAAATGTCGATTTAATATTGCAGGCCATTAAAATAAAGCTTACCCATCATAAGACCAAGCGATCCCTGACATCACTCAACAAATGAATGTTCAGCCACAAAAATTCCAGACTCAAATTCTATATAAGAAGTGCTTCAAGCAAACAGTTAGTGGTTCCGTCAGAGGTAGACCCTTCCTAACTAATTGTGATCGTTTGTGCAAACAAACATCCGATTAATTAGCCTGTGTCTGCCCATGCGAACTCATTTAACAATGAAGTACACTTCTTTGGATAAAATAAGCTACTTGCAAAAGAAAGGAATGTGTGCTTGAAAATGATAACAGGGAACCGCTGATATGAGCAAATGGCGAAAAGACATGGGCGAGCAGGCAGCGAACAGCAAAAGACCTCTTCAGAGGCACAAGCCCTCTTCGGAGGCACAACTCTTCGGAGGATAAAGACCTCTAATGGGACTTTCCAGAAAAAGAAAGTTGTCTTTCTCAACAAAATGATTAGTGGAATGACGGGTGGCACATGACACTCGTTAACTAGCTGAGAACGTTTGTGCAAACAAACAATCCAAGTAACTTGTGTCCGCCCCGTGAGTCCATTCAACCATGGGAAAGAAACTTCCAAGCAAAAGCCCTACTCGGAGGCACACATTTCACCGTGATCTGAAATAAAACTTCACACGAGTTGAAAGGTGAAAGGACCTCTTCGGAGGCACGCATTCCACTGAGATCTGAAATAAATCTTCACAAGTGTTGGAATGTGAAAAGCCCTCTTCGGAGGCCCATTTCACCAAAGTTGAAATGCTAAAAGACCTCTTCGGAGGCACACATTTCACCGCGATCTGAAATAAAACTTCACACGAGTCGAAATGTGAAAAACCCTCTTCGGAGGCCCGCTTCCCAGCGGACAGGGAAAAAATAAAAGCCTCTCCCCAAAGGCAGAAACAAAAAAGCCCTCTCCCCAGAGGCACACACAAAAAAGCCCTCTTCCCAGAGGCACAATCAAACAAAAAAGCCCTCTTCCCAGAGGCACAATCAAACAAAAGCCCTCTTTGGAGGCACAAGCAGGTCAAAGCCCCTTTTTCGGAGGCCCACTTTACCACGAAGGAAATTTCACTTGCCAAAAAATAAAAGTGACTTTCTCCAAAAGTGAAGTGTAAAAACTTCGCAACAAAAAAAGAAAGAAAGAGAAAATTCTCCAATACGAGGCGCATTCTACTAAATCAGAAAAATATTTCCTTAAAATGGAAAAATTGTTCTATAAAGTATAGATGCAAACATCCTTCGAATGGAAAAGTTGTTCTCTAAAGAAAGAGTACAAGTCTTCTCGAAACAGAAGAGTTGTTCTCCAAAATTTTGCCAATGTGAAAGAGATTGCAATAAACCATGGTATGGGGGCAATATAATATAGTTGCAAAAATAAAAACAATGCTCGAGCAACATACCATAGGTTTACTGCAACATCACACAGAGAAAATAAAGAAACTTGTATGAAAAAGAAGAATAAATCAATTCTCAAATACAGACAGAAGTTTGTACAAGTAAAAGAATCATTTTATTCCATACTATGAAAATTTTATACATGTGCAGGTTTCAAAACAGAAGAAGGCGGGGACCGGTACCCGCACAATCTCCGGTCAACACAAGTCTTTATATGTACAAGCAAAAAAACAAAAAAGCGAGACGAAAAGCATAAGTCCCAAACCCATCACTTCTTCTTCCTGCCACCTTTCGAGCCTTCGCCTGGCCGGATGATTAACTTTTTGGGCCGACTTGTGAGAGTAGGGGAAGAAAGAGGAAGAGGTGCAATTGGACTTTCTTCTGCTTTTTCTTCGCCGGCAGAAGCTTCTCTCCTTTTCTTTGAGACTCCACGCTTCCCCTTCTTCCTTGAAGAAGACTCACTGCCCGGAGTGAAAAGTGCAGACAACTTTATGTCGTCAGAAATAGTTTTCTCCGGGGTTCTTTCGCCTTCTTCAGGTTCCTCGGCCTTCTGTTCTTGTGAAGCGACCGGGTCATCCAAGCCTTGAAGCGCTTCTATCTGCTCCTCTTGTGACCCCGGTTGAGAAACGGAAGGGGGAGTAATCTGAAGAGACGGAGAGGAAACAACTGGAAGAGGGGAAGGCTGAACAACACTTGGCGCTTTCACTACAGGAGAAGAGAAGTTAAAGTCAGAATCTCTCATAAAAAGAGGAGAAAGTGGTGCGTCAAGGTTTAAGTAATAATCAAAAAGTTCATCAAGTTCATGTGAAGAAAGCAAGCAGTCCACTTGAGCGAGATCAACATTGAGGTTACCTGGAGAAGTAGGCTTTACTATGTCAACTTCGAAGTCCTGCGCTTCAGCGCTTTCTTGAGTCTTATCTCCAGTGTGGGCGGTGGCACTTTCAATAACAGCTTTAGCAGGAGGAGGAGAATGGGAACTGGAGCCAACAATAACGATGTCGGCCGAAACCGAAGGTTGAACTAGGACGGTTGAGATTGTCTTCCCTAAATGTTCTCCTTCTGTCATTTCGGCTCTCTCTTTGGCGAGTTGCTCCTTTCCCCTGGCAAGAGCGGCACATGCATTATCATCTAGATAGTGCGCCATTAAATCTACTTCGGCATATCCGGCTCCTCCAAGCATATCAAGTGCGGCCTCCCACACTTTGGCCAAAGTGATTTCATACTCCGGTCCAAAAAATTTAAGGCTACCGCGCCCCAGAACACTATGGATGTAAAACTCGAATAGAGTGGAGCTGACTTCAGCTTTAGTTGCTATATGAGATTCTTCGGCTGCTGCTTTGCCAGCAATAGCTTCATCACGCTCCTTTTCAGCTTCAGAAAGTCGAGCTTTGAGCAGTTCAATCTCCAAGTTCTGGGAGTTGGTTTTTTCTCGCAGTTGAGCAACGTCAACTCGGTAGTTTTCTACAGCTTGCTGCTATGCTTCAAATTTAACTTCAGCATCTCTCTGTGCAGTGTGAGCATCTCTCACTTGTTTTTGAAGCACTTCTTCTCTCTGAGAATAGGAAGTGGAAGAAGTGGCGAGCTCTTCCTTAAGTTTTTCAACTTCCGCTTCAAGCTTCTCATTATAAGCGGCAATACTCTTCATTTCGGCATCATGCTGATCGAGTGTTTTCTACCACTCGGATTTGTCATTCTCCATAGTCAGCATGGCTTCAAGGTTTGCGCGATTCACTCTTTAAAGCTCGTCAACAAGTTTCTGCCAACCAGACATTCTCTCGATATCGAGTTTGACGGCATTAAGATTTCACAACATGGCTTGCTTATCAATCGGGACCAAATCAAGATTGAAGCGTACTCCCTTTAAGCACCAGTGCGGGAATCGGCTTTGAAGTGTAGCCGGACCCTGTCCAACTTGATAGGGGGGCCTACTTATGACTGTTTGAATATCAGCTCTATGAAGGGGGAGAGCTGGAAGGAATTTCCAAAGAGACGGGAGCAGTGGGCTTTTAAGAGAGTTCAGATGTCAGCTTTTCACCACGTTTGGCCCATTTACTCGGGTCCTCAGCGACATGGCTTTTTCCCTTGTCATCACGGGATTTTCGCTTGTGGGAATCATCCTCTCTCTGGGAAGAATCATGTCGTTCGTCCCGTCTCCCGTAGCGTTCTTCATAAGCGCGCTTCTCACGAGCCTTCCTCGCAGCTCTTTCTTCGTTGGTTTCCCAAGAGGCAGGAAGATACCTTCTGGGGTTATAAGAACCGCGCTTCCCATAACGCTGGAAATCGTCGTAGTAAGAGCCACTTCTTCCCATTGAAGAACCTGAAAATGAAGAAAAATAAACTCAGAAATCTTCAAAGCAAGGAAGTTGAACGCATATAAGTGCTGAAAAGTCCTAAGTGTGTGTAACGTGCAAACTACACGCGTCAAACTACGAACCACTCCTGGGTTGGGGGTGATGGTGGATTTTACAGCCAGTGTCAACTCTTGGGCCGATGGAGTTTGTTGCTGAACGGATGTCGCTTCAACTGCTGGAGAAGTAACTTTAGCAGTGATAGGATCATCTTTAAAAAGCTCCTGTGAAGTAATCGTCAGATCGCTCAACCCCTCAAAAGTATCATCACCGCTGTGCCTGGCGGGACTTGTTCTCTTAGTTCCTTCATCACCAGATTTCCCGGATTGTTGGGGAGGTTCCTCTTCTTCGATGA
Source organism: Allium cepa (assembly GCA_030765085.1). NCBI lineage: Eukaryota > Viridiplantae > Streptophyta > Magnoliopsida > Asparagales > Amaryllidaceae > Allium > Allium cepa. The sequence continues at coordinate 506,167,907 of CM060945.1, forward strand.
CCGGGGAAAGTGCAAGTTTGCCGGATGACCCCGCAACATCAATTGAAGTAGAACACTTTACCAATGAAGCCTCAACAGTATGTTCTTTCAGCGTAAGTTCTCCGACGGAAGCTGGGGCATCCGATGCCTCTACTGGAGAATCAGGGACTTCATGAGGCTGAGTGGAACGGAAAGGGTGCAGAAGCCCGTATTGGTGAAGAAGTTCATCTTTCAGCAAAAACTTAATACTTCTTTCCTCAACCGGCATGACACTTAATCGTTCAAAAGTCGTTTTGTGATTGGGATCTCTAGAGGGAGGAGGAAGTACTGTAAAAGAAAAGAATGAAGTTAGCACTTAGCAATTCGGATCTCGAAAAGCTTAAATGGAAAAAGTGGGAGTGAGCAATCTTACTTCCTACTCTCCAGATGGCGTAAAATCCTGGAGGGCGACGAACGAAGAAGAATTGATTTAAGAACCCGTGGGCGCTTTCCGGAAGATCGACAATTAATCTACGGTTTCTGGCGCTTCTCACGAGTGTGATAGAGGGATGGTCTTTGTTCTTTGCGAATGTGCACAAGTAACAAATTTCTTCAAAACTCGGAAGACGATCAAGTGTCCTCCTGAACAGCACACAAAGTCCCACTAGGATGGCGTGGCCATTGGGATGCAGTTGGAAAGGAGAGATAGTTAATCGGAGAAGGAGTCGCTGAAGAAAGTCATCGAAATGAGGAATGGCACCTCATAGACACATCTGACGGTTGACGGCGATAAAACCGAGGGGTGGCTTATCAGCAGTATCGTTTAGCCCAGGAAGCATAGCATCTGCTTCAGCAATACCAAACTGAATACGTAATTGGTTGAATGCCTACCGACTCAGGGTAGTTGGAGTTCTTTCTGGAGGATTATCCAATGGGTTGGCTATCGGGAAGACTCCTTCTGATTGCTCTACTATCTCTTCTTGAGAAGACATTCTACACAAGGAACTGGATATTCAAATATGAAGGTGCACGTTTCCTAAATGTGTGAAGTGTTGTGCAAAATTAATAAAACGACAAGCAAGTATAACTGAAATTAAACTAACAGGCATTTGTTAATTACAAAGTTTCTGGGTTTGTTGTTTTAAGTCCAAATACAAGTGCAGTATTGATGCAAACAAAATCAGTTCTAATTGATTAACATTGCTTTGCTTTAATGCTTCACTTGAGTTTGTTGATTCACAACATTTCATATAATTTCTTTAAATTGATTATCTTTTATCGACTGATCTGTCATTCGATGTGGGCAGTCAATGGCAGCATATTCGCCCTAGTTTTCTGCAAATGTTGTGTTCAGCAGGTTATTAGCCTACATGTTAGTATAATCTATAAAGAAGTGCAACAAAGTTCAAGCAGTTCATTCTGGCAGTTCAAGTTGGAAATACAATCAGGTTCTGTCAAATTTTGAAGCTTTCAAGTTTTGTTCAAGTCCTTAAGTCGCAATCCGAGTCAAGAAGTTCAAGGATTAAAGCTTCAAGTCAAGGCAGAGCAAATTTGCTTAAGTTCTATGTCGCTAGGGCATATATGCGACCTAAGAGTTACATCGCGAGAAGTCCTAGGTCGCCTGGTTCAAGCTAAAGAGTTCAAGATAAGGCAGTGTGAATCCGTCTAAGTCCTAGGTCGCTTGAATACAAGTGCGACCTAAGAGGTTAAGTTGTAGGCCATTTAAGTTGCAAGTTTTTAGGTCGGGTAAGTGTGTTATGTCGCTAAAGCTCTTAAGTCGCTCAGATTCGTTAGGTCGCCTCTGATGAAGCTTAGCAACCTCGAACCATTCCCTGTCAAAGCCACTATACTCCACTTTCCTTAGCTCGCTAACCTCCACCCTACCCAATAGCTCGCTATCTTGTAACCCGACAACCCGTTATCGCCTAGGTAACAAAATCCACCATCCTCTCAGCAGAACTGATCATCTACCCATTCCACCAAATCACCTTTAATCGACGCGGATCATCTCAAATCCATCTTAAATCTAGCGCGCTGCTATGCTTTCATGAATCACAACAGCAACATGGCCGATGGCGATCGGAAACCAATCGCAACATGGCTCGAAAGTTGAACGCGATGTATGGATTTGAACTGGGGACAGAAGATGAAAATTCGTGGTTCGACAGTGATTATAAGTTAGATAAAGATCGAGTTCACTTACGCGATGTGATGGTGAGAAGGAAACGACCGCTTGTTAGTTCGAATTCGCATTTGGGAAGCTTGAAGTTTCCTTATTGGCGGAGCGGGATATTGAAGCAGTTAAGTAAGGAAGAAGAAACGAGTTAGCAGTTTATATGGGGCAAAGGGGAAGAGATGAGTGGGCATGCGAGCTATTAAATCTCTTGGGTCGCTCACGACCTAGAAGAATTAGGTCAAAGCACACGACCTATGGCATAAGCATGTACTTCGAGGGGCAAGTGTTAACTCCTCTTTGAAAGCAACCTAACGACCTATGAGGTGGAGCGACCTAACGACCTAAAGTATGAAGCGACCTAACGAGTTAAAGTGTGAAGCGACCTAACGACCTAAAGTATGAAGCAACCTAACGAGTTAAAGTGTGAAGAGACCTAACGACCTAAAGTATGAAGCGACCCAACGAGTTAAAGAGGGGAGCGACCTAACAGGGAAGAAGTTCTGCAGCGAGCTAAGAAGCTCAGCGACCTAGGCAGTTGAGCAACGTAGCGACTCAAGCATGAAGCGGCACAGCACGAAACAACTCAAGCGACTTACAAGAGGGAAAGCGACCTAATAACCTAGCGACCTAGCGTATTAAAACAAAGGAAGACTGCATGTGTTCACTTTCCTACATTAGGTCGCTTATGAGTTAAACAAGGTCGAGATAACTTCATATGCCATCTTCTCCTTATGTCGTTCATGACCTAAGACTTGCCAGAGTGTTCAAATGATCAAATAAGCCTCTGTTAAGCCGTAAACCGTGACCTACGACCTACCCTAGGTCGCCCACGACCTACCGACTCACTCAGAAGAAACCAAGTGCTACCCTGTTGAGCCGTATGCCGCGACCTACGACCTACACTTAGGTCGTTCGCGACCTACGACCCAGTCCAGAATCTCCCCTATAAATACAGCACTAGCTCCAACTGAAATGGGACTTTTTGGGCTCATTTCTGGAACGCCGATACTCTGCTGAATTCTCGACTCACTCGACACTTCAAGCACGAAAGACATCTCAACAAACTTCAAGAGGAAATCTAACACATTCGACATGGAATCAAAGAGTTCTTCTACATCGGAGTTTTAGTTGTTTGTCTTAGCAGTGTAGTAATCAAAGATTGTTGTAAAGTTGTAATTGATTTAGCAATAAAGAAGATTAAAGTGGACGTAGGCTTAACTTGAAGCCGAACCACTATAAAACTGTTGTCTTCTTACTGTTTTCTGTGACTTTTCTACTTGTTTCTAATTCCCATATTCACGGGTGGTGCTTTCACTTAATCTCCACTTACACCGGGGTGTTAGCGTTCAATTTTAAGCGTTAACACAGAATCCTTGGGAATTTCAAAACTTTCTTATGGATAACCATGCCAATCCCATTGTCGTTGAAGAATCATCACAAGCCATGGATTCTGAAGAAGAAAAGCCTCTAGAAGAACCATAAGAGGATCAAGAAGAAGTACATCCTCTATCGAATCCGGATGTTCATATGGACGAAGACGATGGAGTGATTTGCGTTGGAGAGGTCCTTTTTGACGCTAATGGATACTTGGTCGAACAACGTAGAAACTTTTGTCTCCACTATCCAAATTGTTAGGTCCATAAATCACCATTAGTTAAGGGTCCTCATTAAGCGTTTTTTCATTTTCTTGATTGTATATTGGTTTGTTAATTTGTATATAACTGTTATCTTAATTAATGTTCTTCTAAAAACAATCTTTGGTGTATAAAATCTTGAATTCCATTTAACTTAGGATGCTATATATCACTCATACATAGTTATTATTCTTATGTCATATGTTTGTTTATCTCATTTTCTATTAAGTTTAAGGTTTATAGATTATTTTTCGTTGATGACAAAGGGGAAGAAGTTATATAAAATAGTAGGCTTGGAGTAAGGGGGAGTTGTTGGTGTAAGGGGGAGTTACGGTATGATCGAATTGATAAGTATATTTTATAAGGTTGTCATCATCAAAAATGAGAAGATTGTTAGGAACCGGAGATAGTGGTTTTGATGACAACAACCTTTGTAACTTATTTTTATTATAACTTATATACTAACAATATTGTCTAGATATATATGAATGTTATTATGTAGGATATATATAAGGCAAGTACTGATTATTGAAGACTATACAATATAAAGATCAAGAATGAAGAAATCAAGTTGGAAGACTCATGAGTATCAAGATCAAGATTTCAAGATAAGTGTCTAGTTTTGTTAAAACTTCATAATATCATGGAAATCTTCATTCCAAATTTCATTTGGGATGGAACCTAATTTTACCTTCTTAGTGGCTTACAAACCTACGACAAGTAGCTTACAAACCCACGACAAGTGGCTTACAAACCCATGTACATCCTGGTTTTGTACAAGTTCTCGAGTCGTGATGTGATGAAATATTCTGCAGGAAGAAGCATGCAAAACTACTTCAAAATGATTTTCAAAACTACTTTTCAAAATATTTTAGCCTTACAATTATCTTTTCAAATGATTTTCAAAAAGATGTTTTAGCCTTAAAATATTCTTTGTTTTTGCTATAAATAAACCCTTGTTTTAAACTTCATTTGTTTTTAAAACTATCTTCTGATTTTTAAAATATTCTTTATAATATATATATATATATATACACACACTTGAGATTTAAAATCAAATTTATATATACATTCTAAAAATATATTTTCTACTCTTCTTTATTTTAAATCATAGGAAAATTAGTTTATTTTGCTCCAGAAACATTTCATCTTGTTTTCCTTTCAATACCATTTTCAAAACAAAATTTACATAGTTTTTAACTAAGGGATGTCGACATCATGGGATACCCCATGTCAACACGGTGGCCGTTAAATTCAAAAGTTTCAATTTTCAAAAGAAATGTCTATTTGTTTAAATCTCTTCACGATTGGTTATGACCGTTACTGGTCTATAAATAGCCTTCATAAACGAATTTTTTAACTAACTAATTTATTGTTTTCTTCACTCCTTCCTCTCCACAAATACATATTCTAAAAAACATTCATATTTTTAAGATCGTGCCGAAATTCTGCCAAATTCTCAAGTGAATCAAATTAGAACCTTATTCCTGTTCGATTCTCTGCTGTCTCTCGAAGATCAAAGTGCTATTCAGAGTTATAGGATCGATTTGTAATCAAAAGTTTATTGAGTCTCTCTGTAAGGCGTGGTTGTGTCTGGAAATCAATTGGGTGATCTTGTGTCCCATAAATCAAGAGAGTTTGCCCCAGACTCAAAGATAGGAGGGTACCTCAAGGCCTTTAGAAATTGAGGATTGTAACTCGACATTGGTATAATAAAAATCTGTACGAGGTGTTTGCCTTGGTGCAGGACTGGACATTGGGTAACTTCGAACCAATATAAAATACGGTGTGTTCTTTCCTTTTACTGCTTTTTGTTTACTTCTGTATTTGTGTTTGATTCTGTGATTGTTCTTTGATTAAGTTTAGCATTTGTTTATATCATAATTTTTAAATTAGTCCATATAAGTCTTAAAATCCATTAAACACTATTTACCTCCCTCTAGTGTTAAATTATCCTTAAGATCCTTAATCCGCACTCCTTTTCAATTGGTATCAGAGCATAGGTTTTCATAGTTTTCATAATCTGAAACTTGAAAAGTTAAAAATGGCATTTTTAGGAAATTTTGTTAATCCTGGTTTGAATTTATGCATTTTAACAAAGTATCATAAGTCTGCATATAATTTTATGAAAAATCAAGTTATCTACCGAATTGGTTTGTTATGAAGGAACAGACATGTTACATGGCTTTTTGAAGAATCAATAACCAATGGACAAACTGTGCAAATTAAGAAAGATAAATGGATACTTGATAGTGGTTGTTCAAGGCGTATGACTGGAAACCCTGAGATATTCAATGACATTATATATCAAGATGGTGGATTGGTCAACTTTGGAGATAACTCAAAAGGATATGTGATTGGCATAGGCAATATCGGTAATTCTAAAACTCCTCTTGTTTCTGATATTTTGCTAGTTAGGAATTTAAAACATAATTTTCTTAGTATAAGTCAACTATGTGATAAAGGATTTAAAATTAAATTTGGAAAAGATAAGTGTCACATCGAAGATAATAAGTCAAATATTATCTTTGTGACGACTCGGGTTTATGACCCCAGAAATCTGTTTCATCTTGAAGAAAGAAAGGGGTGAGAAAATAGAAAAGATAGAGAAGAAAGAACAACAACATCAGAATCTCACAGCAGAATGGAACAAAATATAATAGATCACATAACTATTATATATTTTTACATATATCAGAGTTATACAGATCTTACAACACATACTAGACAGTTATAAATACCTATCTAGCTAATACAACTCGATACAACTCAAACAAATAACTCAAAGATACCAACACAGCGGAACTATATATATATCTACAACGCTGAAGCCTCCTGCTCCATTGCTCCTCCAGAATTCGTCAAAGCAAACCTGAATCCCTTGGCTACTCGTAAAAATTTGAGTACCCGAGAGTTTAGGAAAAACAGAAATAAACTCCGGGTCAGACATGGGTCTGGTGTGAGTAATTGGTTAAAGTTGCTTAATTTTGAAAACCTTTGAAACAAAAGGTATCACGTAAGACTCCCCACACATAAACATGGGTAAGTTTTTACCTTACGCTAAACAAAACATTTGATAGGAAATTCAGTGATATATAATAGGTCTAGGGTTTTCAAGTAAATAGAAAATAGCCGAAATTGTTACATCTATTAAATTCCAGCTACTGACCACAAAAGTGGGTAATACAATCAAAACCGTTGGCACTTATTAGATTGTGGATTCCATACAATGGCAGGGCTACTAGGGTACCGGCCGTCACAGAAAGTGGCCTAGATCAACGTACCGAGGATTACTCCCGACCCCCTACAACACAAGGCCGGAACCATTCCTTACTGAACAGTCCCGAACAAGATAACCCCGACAGTTGTTGCAATCAACCGCCCACACAGCCGAAAAATAAAGGGACATCTAGACAGGGGTAGATCTCATCCTGCTTGGGCATGACCCACCTAACCTTGCTGCACCTCCCCCGCTTTAGCCATTCCCCGTTGATGAGGCTTGAGGCCACGATTACCTTTAGAGAATACATTTCTTAGAATGCTCATCGCCCACCTGATGATGTTCTGAAAGTATTCAATCCATACAAGTTCGTTCCGGCTTCGAACGAAACCGAAGGCATTATCTCGTTACACTCATTTTGGAATCACCCTCAGAGTTAACGACAATAACCCTTGCATTTTGAATCTTCATCTGCACTTCAGATTCACGACCTATCGTTAATTTGGATTGATGTGGTTTTCGGATGTCCAAATATGGAAACCCGATCCCGGTCTCATCGAAATCCAAACGTATCTTTTAAGGCTAAGTTGTCTATTTAGTCTTACCAGTTCAATTCAATATTATCAATATACACACAGATAGATAATTCATATCTCATAATAGATAATCACATTATCATCATAAACAGATAATTAATATTATCATCCCAAACAGGTACGTACTATTATCATACTTAAACCATACATCCATATCACATAGATATTACTCATCTCATATCTGAGATCACAATCATCAAATGAAATATCAATATCATTCATCCATAAGCAATGATTTATAATCATACCATTTATAATTAATTTAAAATGAATTAAATTAACTACTTATATCTCTAATTAATTTAAAGTAAATTAAATTAATTACTTCATCTATAAATCTTGCTTATACAATCATTAATTAATTATAAATCAAATTAATTAATCATTCTCTAGATATTCATCTTGATTAAACACCTTTGATTAATCATCTTCTAATTACAATAAGTAATTAGTCTTTAATTAATTTCACAAATTAATTATCCTAAATAATTTATAGTAATTAACATTTAATTACTTCATTTATTAATTAAATATAATTAATTACATTTATTATTAATTAATTACATAAATTAATCACCACATTATTAATTATTCCTTAATTAACCAATTCTTAATTACATCATTAATTATATTAATTAATGATCTCTAATTCAGATTTAAATTAAATTACTTTATTTAAATTAATTACATTAAGTGATTAATCTTTAATTAAACACAATTATTAATCACCCTTGAATTAATAACAAACCAATAATTAACTATCCTTAATTACGTATACTAATAAATTAATTATTCCATAATTAATTATCTCCATTAATTAATCCCTTGATTAATTACAAAAGTAATTATCCAAATTACTTCATTAACACATCATCTTTCACTAATTACATTCAGTAACTAACATTAATTACTTCCCTAAGTAATTATGCTCCATTAAAGACACTAAGTAATTACACTTATCAGTTTATCAAATGATTTTCTTAAATTAATTAAACTAAATTAATTAACTTTAAATTAATCATTTTATAAAAATTAATTACAATAAGTAACTAATCTCTTAATTACTTTTATCAAGTAATTACATTTAACAATTTACAATAGATTATCTAATTAACCTAATTAATTATCAGAATCAATCACATTAATTAATTAATTAATAATCCTTAGTTAATTACCTTCATTAACTAATAACATTTCTTAATTTACTTCTTTATTAATCTCTAGTTATAAATTAATCTAAATTATTAATTTATAAATTAAATACATAAGTCATTTCTTAATTAACTTATTCATTTAATCATTTAAATATCTTAATTATTCCTAAGATAATTTATTTCTTTATTAATGACTTCATTAATATTAAAGTGTATTAGAACATTACATTTTAAATTTAAATTCAAATTCCATTTTGAATTTGAGATTCAAAATGATTATTTATTTAACATTAACTAAATTTAAATTCAATTTAAAATCTTTTAAAATAAATGTAAATAACATTTATTACTTACATATGAAGTTTATATAAGAAAAGCCTTTAAATTAAATTCTATGTAAAATCAATCCTCAAAACACATTAATTATTTAACTTGCAAATTTGTTGACTTTCCATTCAAAAACCCTTTTAACATTTATTTGAAACAAATTTACTTTTTAAAACTATTTTATTCTTAAAACATTCATATTTAAAATTGATTTAAATTTTCTGATTTGAATTCAAAGTAAAATTGAATCCATCCATTTATCTTTGATTTTAAAATTCTTGATTTAAACTTGCCTTTTGTAACGACCCATAATTTTTTTAACTAAAATATGAATATTTAATTGAATTTAAATATTAATAAGTGAAATTTATAAGTCGAATAAATTTTATTTTGAATAATTGCATTTAATTGCATAATTAAATCGATAATTTAATATGTGAAAATACAGAAATAATTGAAAATTGGGTTAAATATGATTAAAATTGATTTGTAAAATTTTATTTAATCATATTGAAGTTATAGAGATGTTATAGAACTTTTAAAATTGAATTAAAGTTGATTTGTGAAAATTGAATATTTTAATATTTAATCGACTGAAAAATAGCCAATTTTCGAACAGTCTCAGAATTAGACGAAACTAGTTCCATTGGATCCGTAATAGTTTATTATTATCGGATTTTAATTTTCGTAGCAATCGGAGTTTTCATTTGACCGTGGCAGCTCGAAACGCATCGAAATTGTTTTAATATTAATTTGGCGAGTTAAAATAGTCATTTTTCGAACAGTCTCGGATTTCGATGAAACCATGTTCATCAGATCCGCAATGTGATATTATTGTAAGGTTTCAAATTTCATGTCAATCGGATTTACGGGTTGTCCGGGGCAAGCCAAAACGCTTAGAAATTTATTTAAATCGGTTTAATTTAATTCGATCGTTTATTGCCGTAACTCGCACAGATGATCGAATTAGCCTCCGAAACACGTTCCATTGTGTTCGGAACGCGGGGTAAACCTTAGAAACGCCAGTCACCGCGCGAGATTTGGAGTTCGGAAAAATTCGATGAATAGTAAATTGGGCAATTTTCTATAAAAGGACGTTCTATTCACTCATTTGCAAACAACTAAATTAGGGTTTCATCTGGTTTACCCTAGCCGCCAGAAATGAAACCAATGGCCGAAAACAAATCAACTTCTCCCTCAAATTCCGATCAATCTATCAACTTTCACAAGAAATTATCAACTACAAACTTGTAGACAACATCGAGAACTACCTATCCAACGGTTATGATCGAAATTAATGCGGTGGATTGATGGAAATTACCATTTGAACACGCGCGTCTCGTTCACAGATTTCGATACTGGGGGTAGGCCGAGCTCCACCCTACTTTGGGCGAGTACAGTGCTGGTGATGTGCTTCGAAGTGGGGTGGCTGATCAACTTTTCGACAACATTTGTGGGTGCAATGTCTAACGCTAGGTCGGCAAAGATGGGTTGCGTACGTGATTTGTAGCCTGGAGATAGCACGGTGAGGAAGAAGGAAAGGTTTGTGGCCCAGATGCGAAATTGCAAAGATGAACGGCCTGATTTGTTTCAGGGTAAAATTAAAATGAAAGTTGAAATAATTATATTAATTTATCGTATAAACTTTAAAATATCATATCTTATTCATACGAGGTCGAAAACGCACGAAACCAGTTGCGTTGGATTCGTATGGACGAATACTATGCTATGGAATTAGACTGGAGTCGTTTGGAGCAAGCAAAAATTTTGGGTAAAATTAAACGCGTGTTTAATTTTATTCGAAATAAAAGCTGAAAACGAAATTGAAATCAAGGTGAGAACTTCTCACTCAATCGAATCTGTTTCGATTTTAATTTTAAATAGTTAGATTTAAAATTCTTGAATGTATGTTTGAATGATGATTGTTATCTATTGATTATTAAAATAGACATTATACGCCGTTAGTAAGCGGAGGTTATTTATTAAAAACATATACCGCGAATATTTCACAGTATAGTGAAATTGGTATTATTTATGTACTTGGAGTTAATTTCCTGTATTATATAGCGGATGAGACCCTATTGCGCCGTCTATTAAGCGGATAATATTTTATAAATCCCATATACCACGATAATTCCGTACTGGAACGGAATTGGTATTGTGTTAACATCTTTGGATGCAGGGAGACAGGTTGGAGGGATCCAACTGGATTCCTCAACAGTATTTATTTGATTTCAGATATTTTGATATTTGATTGATTATCATATACAGATATATGATGTCGTTGTTGTCGTGATTGACTATTTGGTGTGTAGCATCATTGGGCCAATTTTGGAATTTTAAAAGGATTTTTAAAGTGATTTTTGAAAGTATACGTTTTATAAAATATTTTTGGAATTGATTCATTTTAAATAAATAAACGTTATAATTTTAATGTTATAAAAATTATGATTTTTGAGAAATATAGTTAAAAGTTGATTTTTGAAAATATGGGGTTAATGATTTTATAAAATAGTTTAAATCGGGATTTTTGAATTTATTATAAAAAGTTTAAAATATAGGATTTATGAAATTTGATTACTTTATAAATCAAAATGATGAAATTATAAAGGAGTTTAAAGATGTTTTAAAAATAATAATATAAATTGATTTATATAAAAGATTTATAAATTGATATTTATAAATTAAAAATATTTGAATTATGAAACGAGTTTTTATAAGTGTTAGAGTGAATCGTAAATTAATTTCATAAATGAATGAAATTTATAGAATTATAAACGGTGAAGTTATAAATGGAACTTTATAAGCAGTAGATTTATAAAATTTGTAAAGTTATTAAAAGAATAAATTTGGGTAAATAAATGAATCTTATAAGTTATAAGATTTATAATTTGGGAAGTTTAAAAGAATGATTTGTAAACAAATAAATTATAAGTATTTAACTTATAATATGAACTTTTGGTATATAATTGAGTTATAAATTGAAATAGCTTAATAAAGGAGATTTATAAAAGGAAGTTGTTACAAAATAAATAGAAATGGAATTTATAAACATTGTTTTATAAATCCGCAAACGACTTATTTTGATAAGCAAATTGTTATAACTTATTAATGGAGTTATATTCACGTTTTAGACAGTAAATAATCCTTTGAAATAAAACGTATAGAAATGATGAAATTGGTTAACGAAGTATATTCACGTTTTTTAATAGTGAATAATATGTTAAAGAAAATATTTTGGATGTGATGTTTTAAATAGAATTAAAACGATCTAACGATGTTTTTAAAATGTGTTAAGATTCGAAACCATAGATTTCAACATTCATTGTTGAAACAGACGTTTTCGAGAAATAGAAGGAGATGGTGGATTATAACACTGTTGTTATAGTAAATGATTTCCGAAAGGAAATGTTTTGTATAGTATTGGGATTTATATATCTATTTTAATTTCGAATCCTTATACTAGTGATTTTGGGTTGTCGTAACGATGTTTTACGCAACATTCGTTTTGGCCCAAATAAATATGTTTAAGAGAATGATTTCCTTAAAGAATGAAATATATACTTAATTTCGATTTAAGTATATTGAATATTTTCCAAATGTTGAAAATAAATAGATTTGTGAATTACTTATCAATAAGTAAGTATGGAAATGTTTTTCCAATGTGAAATGAAATGTTTTTGAGAATTTATCTTTTTGAAGATAAATTGAAAATGAATAATTGAAATCGTGTATTCATAAATATTTTGGAATGTAAATTCACTATGGAATTTATAAATGAAAAGGGGAATTTGTTTAAAAAATAAACGTTGATTTATTTTTGAAGTGTGGGAATTAATTTACGGATTTGGAACATAAATATAAAGTAAATCGTTAAGGATTTACTTAATGGGTTTAAATGAACCATGTTGAAATGAAAGTATTTCCGCGTAAGGAAAATGATTGAAATTTGTTTTCAAAAGTGGTAAAGGTGAAAAGTGATTTGAAAATTGTTTTCAAATGGTTGAAGGGTGAAAATTATATATCCTGTAAAGATATTTTTGGAAAATAAATAATTTGGAAAATAATTTGGAATCTGGTGATGTTGTGCATATCCATTGATAGTTCAATAACCGACTATCAATATTTACCTTTGAATGGGTATGTGTTGTGATTTGCTTGAATTTGAATGCCACACTTATTTTTAAATAAGCGCTCACTATTCGGGTTAGCCGAGAAAGGACCTTGGGGTCGTATAACCCATTCCGAATATGTGATACGTTGTTATGAATTGCATTTGAAGACCGGTGTTGAAGACCAGATATTTTCAAAAGCGAAAGGACAACTCGTCGAATGTCTTTGCATCGACTGGTCCCCGGTATAGAGACTCCATATGTGATGAGAAGTCCGGACGTGATTAATGAATATCCGGATTGCAAGGACTTCTTTGTAAGTGCCTTCGGTTCTGTTCGATCCCGGAACAGACTTGTATGGATAGTATGTCTGACATTACAAATTGAAATATAAAGTTGATTTCTTTCAAATATATTTCTGTTGGTGGCAAAGAATTTATTCTCTTAGCTTAACACCCTTCTCTGAGACGTACGAGCTCAGAGGTTATGCAGTTGATGGTTATCAGCGATATATTCCCAATTTGGTAATGTGACATGTTGAGTATTACTGTGAAACGATCTTTGTTTGATCATTTGTGATATGATCATTTGTTTGATCATTTATCTTTGTGATCATTACTTTGATCATTTGTTGACCCAAAGCATGGCTTTGTACCAAAGCGTGGCTTTGTGGACGAGACTTCGTCGGACCTCACACCTCGGAAATGGTCAAAACAGGAAGGATGCGGCAAGGTTATTAGGGGGTAGCGCCCTTTTAGTGTATGTCATTCCTTCTGGATAGAGGTGGTATCATGGTATGGAGCCCAGATACTTAACCTATGTTGTTGCTGCAAACTTTTTACTTTGTGGTTGTTGGAAATCGAGGATCCTCGGATGTAGATCGGTTACGATCGGGGGATGGCATATTCGTGTCAGTAGTTACCCAGTTAGGGGTAACCCTGCCTTGTATTGGCAGAGATCCGGTTTGGTTCTCGGGACGTCATTCCAGAGGCGTTTCCATGTGGCAGTGGGAAGTTCCTTGGCCTGACCATTTGTTGGAAATCTAAAGAAACAATACGATCTTGTACGGTTTTAGTTGTATAACCTGCCATGGAATGTGGCGGTAACCTGCTATTGAACATGGTAGCTATAGTAGGCATAAGTGCGGAATGCCTATGCTGGCTAAGATTTATATCTTTACTTTCGAAATGATTTTTTCTACACTATGCACTAGTAATAATATCAAATGTTTCTTTTTAATGCGTATCAAGCATCTTTTACTATCATAAGGAGAAATCTCCTCCGATTCTGCGTTTGCATTGTGTGTGTGTGCGGGAGGCCTTATGGTAGTCTCATTTTTAAAAGCATTGCGAATCTATTTTAAAATTATCCTATTCTTTGTTTTAAAGATAAACTGTTTTGAGTTCTCACACCAGTCACATGATTAACTCGGAGTTTATTGTTTTCCTTCCTAAACTCTGGGTGCCCACCAATTTCCACACGGGCAGTCTAGAGTTAGTTTATCAGGATATTCTGGAATTCAGGAATTGCTGGAGGCAAGCTGGATGGCATGGCGTATTACTAGTATATAGTATTTCTTTTCCGCTGTTTGTTGTTGTTTGATAGTTGTACACTCTAATGATGTAAAGAAATGAAATGAAATGTAATGTAATAACTGATATAGTTCTTTGTTTAAAGATTATTCATTTATCTATTAGATGTTGTTCCGCTGCGATCGTGAGATTCTAATATTGTTCTGTTGTTTTCTTTCTGTTCTGTTCTATCTTTTCTCTCTTCTTCTATCTTTTTTTAGACCCAAAGAATTCGTATTTCCGTTCATCTTGAGTTAATCAATGGAGATTAGTGTCTATTCAAGGAGGACGGATTGCGGGTCCTCACATATGGTATCAGAGCATATGGCTAAGCGACAACCATGGCTCTGTTGGGTATTACTCATTAGAGATAGAGTCAGTAGTACTCTAGAATGGGTTTGAGTGTAATAATAGCTATGAGAGCGTATTTTTTAGCGAATATAAATTGTTTTGTATTGTGTTGACTTATCGGTTGATTATTTATAGATTCCGGTCGATGTAGTCTAGCTAACTATGGTAGATAGGGGTTTCTAAACTCTTAAACAAGATAAACCGACACGATATTGTTTTAAATTGGGTAAATGAAATAATTTTACCTTGATTATATTTTATATATATAAAGGAATAATTTTTTAGAATTATTAAAGTGTATATAAGTAGATTGTTTGGTTGTTGAAAATGTAAGAATATATATAAGTTAATTAAAAGATGTTTGAATAATCTAAATAAAAGAATAATTGTATAAGCAAATGAATTATAAGTATGAAATTATAATTAAAGTGATTTAGAATTGTGAAATAATCTTATATATATAAGAAGTGAAACTATATGAATATATTTATGAATATGAGTTGTAAATAAAAATGAGTTTGAATAAGTAATGAAATTTGACTTTGGTAACGGTTAAATAAAATTTACTTTAGAATTCTAATCTGAATTGAATTTATAAGTGGAAATTAAAGTTAAGATTAAACAAAAGTTGTTTAATTGGAATATAACTTAAGTGATGAAGTTGAAATTGTTATAAATAAGTGGAGTGATGAATATGAACTTGAGTTATATAAATGAAATTCAACTTTATATTGTTAAAGGAATTAGCAATTGAATTTAACTAATGAATTGAATGTAAATAAAATTAATATGGGATAATGGATGAAAGTGTCAATTCATTGAAAGCAAATGTAATTAGAAGTTGAATAATTGAATGAAAATCAATTAAATGTTAAACCAATTGAAATTAAAAGTGTTGAACCAAATTGAATGTTGAAAGTAAATTGAATGAATTTGGTTATGTTGAATATACATTGGTTGTTATTTGTTTGTTAGTTGATTGTATATGAATTCATTAAGTGTTAATGAAATTAAATTAGTGAAATTGAAAGCTAAAGTAATTGAATCCAAATTTGAAGTAAATGAATATGAACTGGATTTGATTTGATTTGGAAGTGAACCAACTTGAATATAAATTAGTAAATGTATACTAATTGGAAAATGAACAAATGAATGTTAGTAAAATTCCAATGTTAATGAATCAAATGTGATTAAAAGGAAAACCAATTCAATGAATATTAATGAGAAGTGAATTTATATTGATTTGGTGATTGCATTTGTTGCTATTGAATGCATTGCTATGTTGGCACATGTAGTTATTATGTTGCTATATGATGTATATTGGTATTATTTTCATATATACATGTTTCTCATGGTTTGTTGAGTGTTTAGTAGGTGCGGATTGCGCTTGCTTCGCATTTAGAGCTCGCTTTCGTGCTATATTAGCCGTATATGCTCGCTAATAATAAATAAGGTACATATCTCGGATTAAATATCGTACTTTTACACTTTTTCCCCTGCGGGATGCCTCATCACTTGATGGGATGTATATTTGTGATATATATACTGTCATTTTTTTTTGGATCGAGCCGCGCAAAGGAGACTATGGTTAATTTTTTCGAAAATTTAAGGCGTTAGAATTTTTTTGAGAAAATTGAGAAATTTTTGAAAACTAAGTTTGGATTTGGAAACTTAGTAAAGATTTTGTAAGAAGTTTAACTATGAATTTTGGGAAAGTTAAACACTTAAGAGATTTGAAAAATCTAATTTGAACGAATTGTTTTGGAAAGCTAATGGATTATGCAACCTTTTCTTACTTGGTAATTTCGAGGACGAAATTCTTTTAAGGGGGGAAGTTTGTAATGACCTAGAATTTTTGTTAATTAAAATATGAATATTTAATTGAATTTAAATATTAATAAGTGAAATTTATAAGTAGAATAAATTTTATTTCGAATAATTGGATTTAATTGCATAAATAAATCGATAATTTAATATGTGAAAATACAGAAATAATTGAAAATTGGGTTAAATGTGATTAAAATTGATTTGTAAAATTTTATGTAATCATATTGAAGTTATAGAGATGTTATAGAACTTTTAAAATCAAATTTAAAGTTGATTTGTGAAAATTGAATATTTTAATATTTAATCGACTGAAAAATAGCCAATTTTCGAACAGTCTTAGAATTAGACGAAACTAGTTCCATTGGATCCGTAATAGTTTGTTATTATCAGATTTCAATTTTCATAGCAATCGGAGTTTTCATTTGACCGTGGCAGCTCGAAACGCATCGAAATTGTTTTAATATTAATTTAGCGAGTTAAAATAGTCATTTTTCAAACAGTCTCGGATTTTGACGAAACCAGTTTCATCGGATCCATAATGTGATATTATTGTAAGGTTTCAAATTTCGTGTCAATCGGATTTACCGGTTGTCCGGGGCAAGCCAAAACGCTTAGAAATTTGTTTAAATCGGTTTAATTTAAATCGATCGTTTATTGCCGTAGCTCGTACAGATGATCGAATTAGCCCCCGAAACACGTTCCATTGTGTTCGGAACGCGGGGTAAACCTTAGAAACGCTAGTCACCGTGCGAGATTTGGAGTTCGGAAAAATTCGATGAATAGTAAATTGGGCAATTTTCTATAAAAGGACGTTCTATTCACTCATTTGCAAACAACTAAATTAGGGTTTCATCTGGTTTACCCTAGCCGCCAGAAATGAAACCAATGGCCGAAAACAAATCAACTTCTCCCTCAAATTCCGATCAATCTATCAACTTTCACAAGAAATTATCAACTACAAACTTGTAGACAACATCGAGAACTACCTATCCAACGGTTATGATCGAAATTAATGCGGTGGATTGATGGCAATTTTCATTTGAACGCACGCGTCTCGTTCATAGTTTTCGAGACTAGGGGGAGGCCGAGCTCCACCTTGCTTTGGCCAAGTACAGTGCTGGTGATCTGCTTCGAAGTGGGGGTGGCTGATCAACTTTTCGACAACGTTTGTGGGTGCAATGTCTAACCCTAGGTCGGCAAAGATGGGTTGCGTACGTGATTTGTAGCCTGGAGATAGCACGGTGAGGAAGAAGGAAAGGTTTGTGGCCCAGATGCGAAATTGCAAAGATGAACGGCCTGATTTGTTTCAGGGTAAAATTAAAATGAAAGTTGAAATAATTATATTAATTTATCATAAACTTTAAAATATCATATCTTATTTATACGAGGTTGAAAATGCACGAAACCAGTTGCGTTGGGTTCGTATCGACGAATACTATGCTATGGAATTGGATTGGAGTCGTTTGGAGCTAGCGAAAATTTCAGATAAAATTAAACGCGTGTTTAATTTTATTCGAAATAAAAGCTGAAAACGAAATTGAAATCAAGGTGAGAACTTCTCACTCAATCGAATCGGTTTTGATTTTAATTTTAAATAGTTAGATTTAAAATTCTTGAATGTATGTTTGAATGATAATTGTTATCTATTGATTGTTAAAATATACATTATACGCCGTTAGTAAGCGGAGGTTATTTATTAAAAACATATACCGCGAATATTTCACAGTACAGTGAAATTGGTATTATTTATGTACTTGGAGTTGATTTCCCGCATTATATAGCGGATGAGACCCTATTGCGCCGTCTATTAAGCGGATAATATTTTACAAATCCCATATACCGCGATAATTCCATACTGGAACGGAATTGGTATTGTGCTAACATCTTTGGATGCAGGGAGACAGGTTGGAAGGATCCAACTGGATTCCTCAACAGTATTTATTTGATTTCAGATATTTTAATATTTGATTGATTATCATATACAGATATATGATGTCGTTGTTGTCGTGATTAACTATTTGGTGTGTAGCATCATTGGGCCAATTTTGGAATTTTAAAAGGATTTTTAAAGTGATTTTTGAAAGTATACGTTTTATAAAATATTTTTGGAATTGATTCATTTTAAATAAATAAACGTTATAATTTTAATGTTATAAAAATTATGATTTTTGAGAAATATAGTTAAAAGTAGATTTTTGAAAATATGGGGTTAATGATTTTATAAAATAGTTTAAATCGGGATTTTTGAATTTATTATAAAAAGTTTAAAATATAGGATTTATGAAATTTGATTACTTTATAAATCAAAATGATGAAATTATAAAGGAGTTTAAAGATGTTTTAAAAATAATAATATAAATTGATTTATATAAAAGATTTATAAATTGATATTTATAAATTAAAAATATTTGAATTATAAAACGAGTTTTTATAAGTGTTAGAGTGAATTGTAAATGAATTTCATAAATGAATGAAATTTATAGAATTATAAACGGTGAAGTTATAAATGGAATTTTATAAGTAGTAGATTTATAAAATTTGTAAAGTTATTAAAAGAATAAATTTGGGTAAATAAATGAATCTTATAAGTTATAAGTATAATTTGGGAAGTTTAAAAGAACGATTTGTAAACAAATAAATTGTAAGTATTTAACTTATAATATGAACTTTTGGTATATAATTGAGTTATAAATTGAAATAGCTTAATAAAGGAGATCTATAAAAGGAAGTTGTTATAAAATAAATAGAAATGGAATTTATAAACATTGTTTTATAAATCCTCAAATGACTTATTTTGATAAGAAAATTGTTATAACTTATTAATGGAGTTATATTCACGTTTTAGACAGTGAATAATCCTTTAAAATAAAACGTGTAGAAATGATGAAATTGGTTAACGAAGTATATTCACGTTTTTGAATAGTGAATAATATGTTAAAGAAAATGTTTTGGATGTGATGTTTTAAATAGAATTAAAACGATCTAACGATGTTTTTAAAATGTGTTAAGATTCGAAACCATAGATTGCAACATTCATTGTTGAAATAGACGTTTTCGAGAAATAGAAGGAGATGGTGGACTATAACACTGTTGTTATAGTAAATGATTTCCGAAAGAAAATGTTTTGTATAGTATTGGGATTTATATATCTATTTTAATTTCGAATCCCTAAACTAGTGATTTTGGATTGTCGTAACGATGTTTTACGCAACATTCGTTTTGGCCCAAATAAATATGTTTAAGAGAATGATTTCCTTAAAGAATGAAATATATACTTAATTTCGATTTAATTATATTGAATATTTTCCAAATGTTGAAAATAAATAGATTTGTGAATGACTTATCGATAAGTTAGTATGGAAATGTTTTTCCAATGTGAAATGAAACGTTTTTGAGAATTTATCCTTTTGAAGATAAATTGAAAATGAATAATTGAAATCGTGTATTCATAAATATTTTGGAATGTAAATTCACTATGAAATTTATAAATGAAAAGGGGAATTTGTTTAAAAAATAAACGTTGATTTATTTTTGAAGTGTGGGACTTAATTTACGGATTTGGAACGTAAATATAAAGTAAATCGTTAAGGATTTATTTAATGGGTTTAAATGAACCATGTTGAAATGAAAGTATTTCCGCGTAAGGAAAATGATTGAAATTTGTTTTCAAAAGTGGTAAAGGTGAAAAGTGATTTGAAAATTGTTTTCAAATGGTTGAAGGGTGAAAATTATATATCTTGTAAAGATATTTTTGGAAAATAAATAACTTGGAAAATTATTTGGAATCTGATGATGTTGTGCATATCCATTGATAGTTCAATAACCGACTATCAATATTTACCTTTGAATGGGTATTTGTTGTGATTTGCTTGAATTTGAATGCCACACTTATTTTTAGATAAGCGCTCACTATTCGGGTTAGCCGGGAAAGGACCTTGGGGTCGTATAACCCATTCCGAATATGTGATACGTCGTTATGAATTGCATTTGAAGACCGGTGCTGAAGACCGGATATTTTCAAAAGCGAAAGGATAACTAGTCGAATGTCTTTGCATCGACTGGTCCCCGGTATAGAGACTCCATATGTGATGAGAAGTCCGGACGTGATTAGTGAATATCCGGATTACAAGGACTTCTTTGTAAGTGCCTTCGGTTTTATTCGATCCCGGAACAGACTTGTATGGATAGTATGTCTGACATTACAAATTGAGATACAAAGCTGATTTCTTTCAAATATATTTATGTTGGTGGCGAAGAATTTATTCTCTTAGCTTAACACCCTTCTCTGAGACGTACGAGCTCAGAGGTTATGTAGTTGATGGTTATCAGCGATATATTCCCAATTTGGTAATGTGACATGCTGAGTGTTGCTGTGAAATGATCATTATTTGATCATTTGTGATATGATCATTTGTTTGATCATTTATCTTTGTGATCATTACTTTGATCATTTGTTGATCCAAAGCATGGCTTTGTACCAAAGCGTGGCTTTGTGGAGGAGACTTCGTCGGACCTCACACCTCGGAAATGGTCGAAACAGGAAGGATGCGGCAAGGTTATTAGGGGGTAGCGCCCCTTTAGTGTATGTCATTCCTTCTGGATAGAGGTTGTATCATGGTATGGAGCCCAGATACTTAACCTATGTTGTTGCTGCAAACTTATTACTTTGTGGTTGTTGGAAATCGAGGATCCTCCTCGGATGTAGATCGGTTACGATCGGGGGATGGCATATTCGTGTCAGTAGTTACCCAGTTAGGGGTAACCCAGCCTTGTATTGGCAGAGATCCGGTTTGGTTCTCGGGACGTCATTCCAGAGGCGTTTCCATGTGGCAGTGGGAAGTTCCTTGGCCTGACCATTTGTTGGAAATCTAAAGAAACAATATGATCTTGTACGGTTTTAGTTGTATAACCTGCCATGGAATGTGGCGGTAACCTGCTATTGAACATGGTAGCTATAGTAGGCATAAGTGCGGAATGCCTATGCTGGCTAAGATTTATATCTTTACTTTCGAAATAATTTTTTCTACAATATGCACTAGTAATAATATCAAATGTTTCTTTTTAATGCGTATCAAGCATCTTTGACTATCATAAGGAGAAATCTCCTCCGATTCTGCGTTTGCATTGTGTGTGTGTGCGGGAGGCCTTATGGTAGTCTCATTTTTAAAAGCATTGCGAATCTATTTTAAAATTATCTTATTCTTTGTTTTAAAGATAAACTGTTTTGAGTTCTCACACCAGTCACATGACTGACTCGGAGTTTATTGTTTTCCTTCCTAAACTCTGGGTGCCCACCAATTTCCACAAGGGCAGTCTGGAGTTAGTTTATCAGGATATTCTGGAATTCAGGAATTGCTGGAGGCAAGCTGGATGGCATGGCGTATTACTAGTATATAGTATTTCTTTTCCATTGTTTGTTGTTGTTTGATAGTTGTACACTCTAATGATGTAAAGAAATGAAATGAAATGTAATGTAATAACTGATATAGTTCTTTGTTTAAAGATTATTCATTTATCTATTATATGTTGTTCCGCTGCGATCGTGAGATTCTAATATTGTTCTGTTGTTTTCTTTCTGTTCTGTTCTATCCTTTCTCTCTTCTTCTATCTTTTTTTTAGACCCAAAGAATTCGTATTTCCGTTCATCTTGAGTTAATCAATGGAGATTAGTGTCTATTCAAGGAGGACGGATTGCGGGTCGTCACACCTTTAGAGACTTGATTTTTTTTATTTTGATTCAAAAATCCAAATTCATTTTAAAACCTTAAGATTCAAAGTTATTCAAAACTGAACTTAACCTTAGAATTTAAACCACTGTTTAAATTATATATTTCTGGTTTTAAAATCTAGGAAACTGCCAGGTTTTCAAATCTGAAACCCACCTTTAAACTTTTTAACTTTTAGTTCATTTCAAATATGAATTCAGAAATATAAATATGAATTCAAACTTCAAATTGGATATAATTTTTTTTTGAATCTGGTATGCAAACTTAAATTCCATTTAAGTTTGTCTTTTTTTTTTTAAAACAAATTGTTGTCAGATTTACAAAAACCCGGAACAATACTGACTCGAGACAAACAAAATTTGCTTCGAGTCAAGCCCTCCCCTGCTTGAGTAAACAACTTGAATGACTCGAGTATTTCCCGAGTCAAAAATACCCTACACCCAACAAAATTCTTCAGCACTGCAATGGGCACGGTGCACGTGCACTGTGGCTCCGGCCACCCACCGGAACTTCATCCCATCGCCGATCATCTCCAGATGACATCACGTCCACCAGAATCCATCACCACAACTCAAATCAAAAAAACGAGCAGCAAAAGCAGAACCTGGAAAACACAACATCCACCTCTACCCAAACCTGTCATCACCGCATTCTCCCAACCTCGACCACCTGATGGTCAACAGCTCCGGCCATGAACTCATCTTCGACCAAGCTACCACCTCCCAAGACCTCGTGCAACTCGATGCACGGTGGAAATCGTGGTGATCAAAAGTTCGACCACCATAAGAATTAGGGTTACCCACTAAAAATCGTATGCCGCTGCCACCACGTCCAACTGCAGCGCCTTCCACCATTTTTCCTCGACCCTCCGATCACTCGTCCATCACCACAGAGAACCCCGAGCACTCCCGTCCACTTGATCACCAGAAATCGACAATAACTCATATATTGATGAACCCAGAACCTCACCTGAACCTCTTTACTAAAAATAGTGATTTTGTTTTCAAAAATCAAGTTTTTGTCTTAGCATTCGATTCATATATCTGAATCCATGAATTATAATAATTGAGTTTTAACTTATTTTAGTTTCTACTGTTGTTTTATATTTTCCAAACTGTTTTACCCTTAAACAATTTTTAAACTCAAGTCTCTGTTAATCCAAGCATTTTATGTTCAAACTTATGTCTTGTTAAAGCTTGAATTAAGAACAAAATGAAATTTTGACGAGGATTTTAAACCTGGAACTAAAGTCAGATAGAAACACAGAGATGCTCATCACAATATTCATACTTAACACAGAGCTATACAAAACAACTATACTCAACACAAACCGAATTCCAGAGAAAACTTGCAACAGAACAAATATATACTTAAACTATTCAATTGTGATGTTACTCACCTGAAACAATTTAGAACAGAGCCTTTCGTTTGAGAATTTGAAAACTTTTAAAACTGGCATTGCATTAGCTTTTAAAACTTGAGTTGCCTCTTTGAAATGTTGAAGAAATTGCTGAGATAATTTGAAGACGTTGTATGCATGCAGATGAATTTGAGTTTGAAGAAGAATGCACATGCTACTTTTCTCTGGTTTTCTTAGTTGTGATGAACGAATGAAGTAAGAATATATATATATATATATATATATATATATATATATATATATAAAAGAGTTTTTGCTGGAGATAAGTATTAGCTGGTACAACATATATTTGTTCAGAGATCTTTTTTTTATATCAGCCCAGGCAATATTTTAGAAACTGAAATGATTCTCTACATTTCGAATTGACTTGGTTATGTGCTAGAGTTTGAAAGTATTAAATGCAATGGTACCTTATGTCTAAAACCTTACCTTATATGTCTAACATGTACATAGATATTTTATTTACTTTGATCTTGCCTTCATTTCTAAGCTTTACAGTCAACATACAAATATACAAAGCCTGGTTTGCTTTTACTTTATGTTTTCATACTTGTCTTCTTTTCTATTCTTGCCTGCATACTACCTTACAGGCAACATTTCTTTACTTTGTTTGCCTGGTTATGCACTACTTTATTACCCTATGTACAAATATTTTTTTGTTTTGTTTTATTAGGCATATTTGTGGAGTGAAATGCTTAATAAGATTTCGAATTGACTTAAGTTTGTGCTGAAATGAAAGCATTTTAATGCTAATGTACTATATGTTTTCTACTAATCTTATCTTATGTTCAGATATTTATGCTTTGTACATTTTTCTTACCTGCCTATTTTTTCTTACTTTGTTACTTTTGCTTTTATTTTTTTCTAAATTTCTTACAGGCTGTCTACACTTTCTTATGCCTTTGCATTTCAAAACTCTACAGGCTTCACATATACAACCCTGGTTTGTACTTACCTCAAGTACACATAAAAAGTTACTTTAGTTATTGACATAAATTTTTAGCTTAAGTTTTGTTTACACTCACCTTCTGCATTTCTTTTCTGTACAGGCAACAAATTTTCTTTTCACTTGCCTGAGTATGTTTTCTACACTTCATGTATATTATCAAGTTGTTTTAGTTATTGTTATAGCCTTTTAACTTAAGTATTTTAGCTCTTTTTTATTTTAACATAACTATCAAATACTAAATTTATTTATTATTTTTATACTTGTGTTAGTATTAATAAGGTTTATTTTAATTTAGCATTTTTAAAAGACTTGCTTTTAATCTTTCAAATTATAGCTATTTATATAAATAAAATTGAAATAACAATTTCTATAAAAAAATCCATTTGTAAAGACATCACATTATTAATATAGCTCATTATAAAATTAAAATAATTTATAAAAGAAAATATTACTTAATTACTTATTTCATCAAGCTATATTTAGAAAAGAACAAATAAACTTTGTTAAATTTAAATTTTAGCTAAAATCATCTAAACAAATTTTAACTTTATCTTGAGTATATTTAAACCATATTTTTATCAAACTATACTAAACAGAAAATAAAACAATCTTTTTGTTAATAAATTTTAAATTTAAACTTAAGCTAGAATAAGTTCTAACTATTAAACATTTATCTTAAGTATTTAAAACCATATAGTTATTTATTTAATAGCTTAATACTAAATTAAATCAAATTTCCAAGTTATCAGAAATATTAAAATTAGAAAACATGTCTTTATTTATTAAATTTAAAACAGAGCTTATCTATTTATAATATATACAAATATATACATACTACAAATAGAAAACAATTTACTAGCTTTTAAAAGATAAATCATCAGTTAAATATTTATTTAAAAGAAGATTATTAAATCAATTTAAATCTTATTAATAATTATTATCAAATTAATTTAAATTTAACACAGATTATTAAATTGATATTGCCAAAATTTCCGGGATATCACAATCTTTGAAGGAATTAGGAAGAAAAACATTTACATCTTTAGTATAAAAGTTTCGAATGATAACTTATGCCTTTTGGCTAATACAAGTGACCCTTGGATTTGGCATAAAAGATATAGTCATTTAAATTACAAACTGTTATCTAGGTTATCAAAACTTGACTTAGTTAGAGGTCTTCCTAAGTTAAACTTTAAAGTGGGTAGTATATGTGATGCTTGCCAAAAGTTCATTTAAATTAAAAGATATGATTTCTACTTCTAAACCTCTAGAATTACTTCATTTAGATTTATTTGGTCCATCTCAAGTTCAATCAATTAATCACAATAAATATATTTTTGTAATTGTAGATGATTATTCTAGATATACTTGAACAATTTTTCTTAAACTTAAAAGTGATGCTTTTGAATAGAATTATTTAAGAATTTTGCTAAAAGAATTCAAAATCAACTTTCTTTAAAAATAAAAACTATTCGTAGTGATCACGGTGGAGAATTTGAAAATGAAAATTTTGAGAATTCCTATAATCAAAGAGGAATTACTCATAATTTCTCTTTTCTAAGAAATCCACCACCAAACGGAGTAGTAGAACGTAAGAATAGAACAGTTCAAGAGTGTGCTAGAACAATGCTTTCTTATGGTAACTTACCTAAAAACTTTTGGGCTAAAGCAGTCGCCACAGCGTGTTATATATTAAATAGGATTTTAACAAGACCATTAACTAATAAAACACCGTATGAATTATTTTACAATAAGAAACCCATAGTAGCTTATTTTAAAGTTTTTGGTAGTAGGTGTTTTATTCTTAATACAAAAGATAATTTAGATAAATTTGAACCTAAATCCGACAAAGGTATCTTCATCGGATATTCTAATAGAAGTAATGCATTTGGAGTTTATAATTTAAGAACTAACACTATTAAAGAAACAATGCATGTATTTTTTGATGAAAATTTTAAAGATACCGTACAAATAGAAGATGAAGAAGAATTTGTAACTTTAAATAATGAACCTAATGAAACTAATTGTGAAATCATTCAACCTAATAAAAGAATTAGGCTATTAAAAGATCATCCTATAGAAAATATACAAGGTAATATTGAGCCTATAGGTTAAAACAAGAAATCAACTAAATAGTATGCGTAACGTAACTTTTATATCAACTATTGAACCTAAAAATCCAAAGGAAGCATCATCTGATGATTCATGGATTCTTGCTATGCAAGAAGAATTGAATCAGTTCACCAGAAATGATGTTTGGGAACTTGTTCCTAGACCTGAGGATAAAAGTATAATTAGAAGAAATCGGGTTTACAAAAATAAAATGAATGAACTTGGTGAGGTTGTGAGAAATAAAGCTCGTATAGTCGCGCAAGGTTGTTGTCAAGAAGAAGCAATTGATTATGACGAAACATTTGCACTCGTAGCAAGACTAGAAGCTATCCGGATTCTACTTGCTTTCGCAAACTACAATAATTTCAAGTTTTGGCAAACGGATGTTAGAAGCGCTTTTCTAAATGATTTTGTAAAAGAAGATGTTTATGTTGAACAGCCTCCGCTTTTTGAAGATAATGAATTTCCAAATCATGTATATAAATTAAAGAAAGCTTTATATGTCTGAAACAAGCTCCTAGAGCATGATATGAAAGACTAAGACCTTACTTACTACAATTTGGTTTTGAAATTGGTAAAATAGATACAACTCTTTTTACTAAAAGAAACAAAAATGATATTCAACTAGTACAAATATATATAGATGATATAATATTTGGATCAACTAATAACATAATGAATAAAGAATTTTCAGATATAGCGACTAAAGAATTTGAAATGAGTCATATGGGAGAACTAAGTTTCTTCTTAGGACATCAAATCAAAGAATTAGATAAAAAAAAATTCATTAGTGAAGAAAAATATGCTAAGGATTTAATTAATAAATTTGGATTTTCTAGTGGAAAACCAACTCTAATGACAACCAATGTAGCTTTAAGTAAAGACGATAAAACGAAAGATGTTGATCAAAAATTATACAAGGGAACGATTGGTTCGCTGCTTTATATAACAGCAAGTCGTCCTATCATCATGCATAGTGTGTGTCTCCGTGCAAGACACCGATCTCAACCTAAAGAAACTCACTTAAAAGCAGTTAAAAGAATTTTAATATATGTAAAACGTACTTTAGATTATGGTTTATTTTACCCTACAAATGATGTATTTGATTTAATTTCATATTGTGATGCTGATTACGTTGGTTGTAAATCAGACCGAAAAAGTACAAGTGGAACTTGTCACTTTCTAGGACATTCTCTGGTTTTCTGGTTTAGTAAGAAGCAAAACACTGTATCCTTGTCAACAACTGAAGCAGAATATATATCTGCTACTTTAGCTTGTTCTCAAGTTATATATATATATATATATATATATATATATATTCACACACACACACAACAAACTTTAAAAGATTTTAGATTAACTATAACTAAATCACTGATTTATTGTGATAATACTAGTGTAATAAGCCTATCTAATAATCCAACTTATCATGCTAGAACAAAACATATTGATATTAAACATCATTTTCTTAGAGATAATATAAGTAAAGAAGTCATAACTCTTGAATATATTAATATTGAAAAACAAATTGCTGATATATTAACCAAATCATTAAATGAACAAAATTTTACTAAATTTAGAAGATAATTAGGCATATGTTCATTAACTGAAATATAAATTATAAATAATACAAGTATAGTTAATAATTAATATAAATAAAAATTTCTCAAAAATTGAACTGGGCATGTCGACATGGCCCATCCCCCTATGTCGACATACAGGCCGAGATTTTCAAATTTAAATTTCTCTCTAAAATTAGTTATTAAGTTATATATTTATATATTTCGAATTTTACTCCTTTTCTTTGTTCTATTCTCTGTAATATACTTCTAAAACAGTAAATTAATGGCTTACTCATTGAACCTTCTTTACCCAGTTCTCCTTATTCTGTTCCTTTTCAACGCTTTGCACACGTACGAGTCATCAAATTACAAGAGAAGATGAAAGATTTGCTTCAAATGATGATGGAAATTCAAGTGAGTCAACTGTGAATGGCTAGAGAACAAGATAGGCAAGGCAGAATCCTTAGGTTTTTATAAAACTTTCTTATGGATAACCATGCCAATCCCATTGTCATTGAAGAATAATCACAAGCCATTGATTGTGAGGAAGAAGAGCCTCTAGAAGAACCATAAGAGGATCAAGAAGAAGTACATCCTCTGTCGAATCCGGATGTTCATAAGGACAAAGACGATGGAGTGATTTGCGTTAGAGAGGTCCTTTTTGACGCTAATGGGAACTTGGTCAAACAACATGGAAACTTTTGTCTCCACTATCCAAATTGTTCGATCCATAAATTACCAATAGTTAAGGGTCCTCTTAAGCGTTTTTTTTCATTTTCTTGATTGTATATTGGTTGGTTAATTTGTATATAACTGTTATCTTAATTAATGTTCTTCTAAAAACAATCTTAGGTGTATAAAATCTTGAATTCCATTTAACTTAGGATGCTATATATCACTCATACATAGTTATTATTCTTATGTCATATGTTTGTTTATCTCATTTTCTATTAAGTTCAAGGTTTATAGGTTATTTTTCGTTGATGACAAAGGGGGAGAAGTTATATAAAATAGTAGGCTTGGAGTAAGGGGGAGTTGTTGGTGCAAGGGGGAGTTACGGTATGATCGAAGTGGTAAGTATATTTTATAAGGTTGTCATCATCAAAAATGAGGAGATTGTTAGGAACTGGAAATAGTGGTTTCGATAACAACAACTTTTGTAACTTATTTTATTATAACTTATATGCTAACACTATTGTCCAGATATATGTGAATGTTATTATGCAAGATATATATAAGGCAGGTAATAATTATTGAATACTGTATAGTATAAAGATCAAGAATGAAGAAATCAAGTTTGAAGACTCGTGAGTATCAAAATCAAGATTTCAAGATAAGTGTCTAGTTTTGTTAAAACTTTATAATAGCATGGAAATCTTCATTCCAAATTTATTTGGAATGGAACCCATTTCTACCTTCTTAGTGGCTTACAAACCCACGACAAGTAGCTTATAAACTTATGACAAGTGGCTTACAAACCCACGAACATCCTGGTTTTGTACAAATTCTCTAGCCCTACTAAATTCTCAAGTGAATCAAATTAGAATCTCATTCTTGTTTGGTTCTCTGCCCCCTCTCGAAGATCAAAGTGCTAGTCAGAGTTACAGGATCAATTTGTAATCAAAATTTTATTGAGTCTCTCTATAAGGAGTGGTTGTGCCTGGAAATCAATTGGGTGATCTTGTGTCCCGTAAATCAAGAAAGTTTGCCCCGGACTCGAAGACAGGAGGGTACCTCAAGGCCTTTAGAAATTGAGGATTGTAATCTCGACGTTGTTATAATAAAAATATTTACGAGGTGTTTGCCTTGGTGCAGGACTGGACGTAGGGTAACTCTGCACTAGTATAAAATTCGATGTGTTCTTTCCTTTTACTGCTTTTTATTTACTTTTTGCATCTGTGTTTGATTCTGTGATTGTTCTATGATTAAGTTCTGCATTTTTTTATATCATAATTTTTAAATTAGTCCATATAAGTCTAAGAATCCATTAAACACTATTCACCCCCCTCAAGTGCTAATTAGCCTTAAGATCCTTAATCCACACTCCCTTTCAGTAAGGAGCCTCATGCTTGTCCAACATCTTTAAAAGAGCCTAAGAAATCTACTACTCTCGAACTACTCAAATATAATTGAGTATCCAAGAGTTTCGAGTAAATAAACAACTCGGGTCAGACAATAAGTTGGTGTAAGTAACCTTTAAACAAAGGGTGGCAATAAACAAAAAATATGCGAGATCAGGCTGCCAAATGTGGAAAGGGTTTTTCCTCTCACAATAACAACATCCAACCACAAGTAATAGGAACAATTTTAAACAAAACCCAAACTTGAAAGAATGAGTCTAAACAAGATCAAAATCCAAAGTTGGAGAATGGAAACAAATAAATAAATATCGGGAACAGCTTCGGTCTCTTCTCGATGCAATTAAGAAAACCAATTCAAAGGTTTAAATCAAAAGTAGAGGAAGAGAAATTTTCCAATAATGACTAAGAGGGTGCGCCCTTCTTACCAAATATATGTTTAGACAATATACTTGAGACTGTCATTTTCTCTATGATTCACTCAGAAACATGCAAGCCGAACCCCGCCAACTTTACCGAGTATCCGAGTATTTCACATCTTAGTGTGCATATAACTGAAACCAATCTAGAGTAGATGTGATAATACCCTAATGGAAGCAACTCCACATAGCATGACATCCATTCATGCTTTGGGTTTAGTCCTTTCCGACAAAGGATGTCAACGCTTAAATGAGCAACAAATTATCATAAGCTGGCACTTAAGACTCACTCACAAACGATCTCTAAAGATCAGGCTTCGTCTTCTTCCCTCCTTCGGATTCTACGCTATCGAGGCATCACTCTAACTAGCCTATTTCCGCTCGCTCTCTAGTGCATGAATATGGATTATCCAAAATACCGGTGGATCCTATCGACTTTGAGCCCTCCATCTTGACTTTTAAGAAGTTGGATAATATTATGGCCACTCATGGTATCCCTAGAGAGGACATCTTCTTTCCTACTTTTGAATAATACGCACATGCCCCACCAAAAGGGTGCATTGCCTACTCTCGATATGATTGCACGGTTGGAAACCCTCTTCCTATTCCTAATAGATCGTTAGAAAATAAGTATAGATATACTTGGAATAGTGGAAAAAAAGACGATGAGAAGAGAGAGGAAGACGAGGGACAATTTTGAATTCGATGACATTTCGGAAGAAGAAAGTTCCTAAGAGGAGGAGGGAGAGTAAGACGAGTAAATGGAACAAACATAAAGGTGGCTAATTTAAATATAATAATGGTGCAAAATGGAGAATTACCGAAATACCAATGTCTTTATGAGTAAACATTTGCACTAAAAACAATTTGATTTGGAGTAATATTCTGTGTAGGTGAAATCTCTCCGTCTCCACTAAAATATTCAACTCAATTTTGTGAGCTCATCATCTTTACTTTAGTGTATTTATATATTAATGACCTAATTGTAAAAAGGAAATAAATATTGTAATATTATGTGTGCTAAGCGTATTACAATAAAACGAAGAAGATTTCTCTTTTTAATTTTTAATTTGAACAACCAGCTTATTTATTAACATAAAAATGGTGATTTAAACATCAAGTTAGTGATTTCAATTTTACATATTATTTACTTTTTTAGAAAAATAATAGGAACAAAACAAAAACATGGTATGGTGGAATATTGCCAGTTGGTATAAACCTTTCAATTTATGTGTCATTATGTCCAATTGATTTTGATTGATTTACATCTATTTTGATTGGATAAGTCCTAACTTATTGTAGCAATATGCACCTTTGGACACATTGATACAAAGCCTAAAAATAACATTTGAATTCGTGTTTGTGTCAAAAAAAATCATTAGATCTATCTACGATTTGTAAGGTATAGAGATAAATATAACTTTAAACATTTTTAAACTTTCCAATCTCATAGTGGAAGGAAAAAATATGAATATTTAAATAACAAAATCATTACTATCTCTAATCCATACAAGGAATGTCTAAATAAAGTCTACAAATAGAAATATAGTATATGTCTGACCGACGAGTACAACAAATACATAGGGAATGACAATATATAAATATAGCTCCAACGCTCTTGGTCACCTCCTCCATGCATATTATCCTCTTCATACCACTTACTACTCTGTCATCTTGTAATAGTTATAAAGTGGGGAAAATATATAGGATCAGATAAGGTCTTATGGATGGGTAATATGAGTATTGGTATGGTGTTAATTGGTAGTTCAATTATCATTTATAATCCACATCGCCTAAGGGTGTTCATTTGTATGTGTATATCATATCTGACAAATTATCTAACTGATATAGTATAGGGTAACAACCTATATGAAGGAACTGGGCCGATTCGTAGTTGGTTAAACATTTGTGCTAGGATAACAACCTATATAGGGAGAGCAAGATGAGTAGATGGACCAAATGCAAAGGTGGCAAATTTTGAATATAATAATGGTGCAAAAAGCCAGAATTATGGAAATACTCATTGCTTATGAGTAAGCATTTGCGCTAGAGAGAATTTGTAACATCCCGTATATGGAGGCCAAAAGCTAAGCGCTATTGATGCTGCAGTCATCCACAGTATTAACTTCTTATGACGAAATATGACAGTGTTAATGGAATCATAATATCAGAAGCACATGAATATGAACAAAATCACAAATTTCCAAAAACAATAATTTTAGTGATTATATTTCAGATAAATCATATCCAAGTTACAAAAATCATAAACCTAATCCCAAGCATTGATCAAATATGATTTACAATAATACGCCAAGAGCGACATATGAAGATGCCTCCTTGGATGATCAAAGCAGTATAGACATAACTGTCTTAATACACAGTGGAAACAATTTTAAAACAGAATTCCTAAATTAGCTATCCGTCAGCCACCTGCTCGTCTTCGTATGCTTTATTCGCCAAAATCTGCTAAAACCTGAAAACCTAAACCCTCAGCCTACTAAAATCAAATTTTGAGCACCCGAGAGTTTAAGGGAAAACAAAAAACTTCGAGTCAGACACAAAGCCTGGTATGAATAATATCTATTGCATCTCAATTTACTGATACATAATGAGACCATGTCGCTTAGCGGAATGGATTTCCCCTCACTAATATCTCTTTTCAAAACATATATTTTGCAAATCCTTTCCTACAATCAAACTGGTTAATCAACTGATAATAATAATAATATAGCAATATCCATTATGCTAAAACAAGAAATGAAGTAGGCTATCTGTCTAAAATCTGAACTGTCTGTTCTAAATTCTGAGCTATTTGCTCTTTTCTGGACAATCGGTCTTAAAATTGATTATAACAATATCTTTTATGCTAGATAATGGGCTATCTGCCCAAAACATGTAAAAAGGGTGGACTAACTGTCCTTGATAATTTAGCAAAATCCATTATGCAAATAAATAAACTATCTATTCACATCCAAGCTGACTGCTCTTTTTGGACTAACTGTCCTGGACTAATTGTCCTTTAGGCTGATTGCCTTCAAAATGGACTGACTATCCGAATTTAAAATGAGCCGACTGCCCGAATTTTCTTTTTAGTTAACCACCCTTCAAAATATCTGAGCTAACTGCTCTACAAATATCTGACCTAACTGCTGTGATATCTCGGAAATTTTGACAATAACAATTTAATAATTTATGTCAAAATTTAATTGATTTGACCATATTGTTAATAATAAATTTGAAATAAATTTAATAACCTTCTTTAAAATAAATATTTAAACTGATAATCTATTTTAAAGGCTGATAAATTATTTAATATTTGTAATGTATACATATCTGTATATATTATAAATAGATAATCTTTGTTTTAAATTTAATATATATATATAGGCCTGTTTTCTTATTCTGATATTTTTGATAAATTAAAATTGGATTCAAATTGATATTAAGCTACTAAATAAATAACCATATAATTTTAATACCCAAACTAAAAACTTAATTATTTAAAATTGATTTTAGTTTAAGTTTAAATTTAAATAAAAAGATTTGTTTGTTTTTAATGTAGCTAATAAAATAAGTAATGTGTTGAATAAGAAGACAAATTCATTTATGAATTATTTTAATTTAATCATGAGTTATATTTAGCAATATTAATAATGTAATATTCTTACAAAATGGATTTTAATATAGATAGAAATTACTATTTCAAAATTTATTTGAATACATTAACATGAAAAGTAATGATTTGTAAATTAGAAATAACATCTTTCAACATATTTTAAAATAAAAACAAGTCTTAAAAATATTAAACACAAACATATATTAAATGTATGGTATTAAAATGAGTATAAATTCATAAATATCTATGATATTAGCATAAGTATTAAAATAAATTAATAATCACCAAATTAAGTAATTGATAGTTAAGGTTTAAAAATAGAAGAGAAAATAAAATAAGCATAGAACTTAATACAAGTTAAAATTCATAACTAATAACCAAAACAACTTCACATTTTGTACTTAAGTATAAAAGTATATACAAGTCTGAAATGAATATGCAGGCAAGAACAAAGTAAGGTAAAGTTTGAAAACATAATCAGGCAAAGTGATGATTATGTTGCCTGTAGGTAATAAATGCAAGATTTGATAAAAACAAAAATTAATATATGTAGCCTGAAAATAGATATGCAGGCAAGAAAAGAAAACAGGTAAGAATCTTGTATTGAAAGCTTAGATTATCTGCATAATTAGATAAGGTAAGTTAGAGTAAACAAAAAGTACAAAGGGCATTTAATACTTTCATTTCAGCCGTAATATAAAGAAATATCTCTGAATTTATTGTACAGCAAAATATCACCCTGTGCACAAACATGATATAACCTGTAAACTTGCTTCTTATATATCAACTCCATCTCACTTTAGAGCATCTAAAAACATAGCAAACCTGAAATACTATCTAAACTAAGCAAAGTTCAACTTAAACATCTACATAAAATTCAATACAAACCAAGGTCCATCTCTGGAAATCTGAGATTTTTAAAGTTTGAGTGTCTTCTTTTCAAAATCTAAAGACAAGCCTGTGCATCTCTGAAACCAGAAGTCTGCATCCTTTCAAACTAAAGCATTTTGGCATTCATGTCTTCAAGAAATTTCAAGCTAGCAAAATTTAAAAGCATGCTTCAAAAATAAATAAAGCAGCTCTGTTTTGGAAAACTCAGGTGAGTAACATTTTTTTTTATATGTAAATTGGTTGTTTGATAAGAATCTGGAATGGGTATGCTTCACCTAGATATATATCTCTCTGTATAAATATATATGATGCCTGGATGTTTATGTATGTGTTCCCTCTGTATTTAAATTCTCAGGTCAAAGTTAATTTAGATCCTTAACCTCTTGATTTAATCTTGATTAACATACAAGTTACTAACAAGGTTGTTTGTTTAATTATAGATTTTGTTTTAAAATCATTATCCAAGTTTTAAATACAGTTAAATTCTATTTGGAACAAAATCTGACAGGGAAGTCTAAATTAAGTTAAATTCTAAACAACATGATTAAATGGTTCGGGTTTAGAAACTAAATTCTTAAACAAAATCTTGAATTTCAAAACCAAAATAACAATTTCCGGTGTTAGAAATTGAAAGTAGTTCAGAGATGCCTGAATTATACTTTTTAGTTACCTCTGATCATTCGAATGTTTGGGAGAGATCGGAAAATTCAGAGATGCTATTGGAGTAGGCGTAGATGATAGGAAAATTGTGTCATGATGGTGTTTTTCAGTATAAAGGCAGTGGCGAGGGATATTTTTCAGTAGTGCTGATTGCAGTTTTTGGGTCGAACTGCTTAAATTTGCTTTCGAATTTTTGAAGACGAATAGGGTTTGGATTTCGAACCCTTGCAAGATTTGTGATTTGCCTACGCCTTTGATGTTCGCCGGAGTTGGAGGATGTCGCCGTACACGTGTACGGCGTGGAGGTGATGGGTATCAGTATCGTTGGCAGGTTGCTATCGAGTTGTGCTTGAGTGATGAGGTTGGTTATTTCGAGGTTTTGATCGAAGTGTAAGAATGAGCCCGATACTATCAATTTTAGTTTTGAACATAATTTACTGAAGAAAAAAAAAAGAAGAAGAAGAAGAGGAAGCAGTTGTATACATGGGTGCTGTGTTTTTCAGGAGAAAAGGGAGGGGTACTCGGGGTTTTAGGAATTTGACTCGGGATTTCTACGCGCAAACTCGAAGCGTGCTTGTTGTTGTCTCGGAGTAGTGGGAAGGGAAACTGGAAAGTTGTAACAGGGTATTAAAACCTGTAAAGTTTAAATTCTTTAAACTGGGTTTTAAAATGAAATATAAATGTTTGACATAGGTATTTAAACAAAAGAAAAGTTTGGATTTCAAAAGAAGTTTGAATCTCATTTTAAAATAAAATAAAGTTTAAAATTTTAAATTATTTGAAATCGCTTTAAAAAGGATTTCACTCGAGTGATTCGAGTGAAATAAATGAATCTCAGTTTGGATTTGTTGCTCGAGTTTCACTCGAGTGATTCGAGTGTCGGACTCGAAGAAATGCGGCGTTTTGCTCGTAAAAATATTTGTTTAACTCGGGTATTTTTAGCTACGGGTTTTAAACCTGTAAATCTATTTCAGTTTTTAAAACCAGGCTTTTAAATGAAAAAAATACGTAGTTAAAACAAAGTTTAAATCAAGATAAGTTTGGATTCAAAACGTAGTTTGAATCTCAGTCTTTAAATAAATAAAGATTTAAGATTTAAAATTTGTTTTAAACAAATTTGAATGACAAAGAGAATTTTTAAATTTGAATTGAATTCAAAATGGAATCGTGTTTAAGTTCTTTTCATCTTCTATTTAAGATAACTATTCTTTAAATTGTAAAATAAAAGGAGTTTGGAATTGATAAGATAAATTTGATTTCATTTTAAATCTTAAATTTAAAATGAATTTAAAGGTAAATTTAAATTAAATTTATTAAATACCTTATTAATGATAAATGGATCATTAAATGGGAAAGGTTTAAAACTTAAGAATTGTAGTTATCAAATTAACTAAATGAATAATGAGTGACTAGAATTAATTAACTCCGAAATCAAGAGTTAATTTTATTTTAATAAGATAAAAGCTAAAGGTAAGTTAATTGATAATTAAGGAATCGTTGGATTAATTTTAAATTTATGATTAGTAATCAATTAATGAATTAATAGAGGAAAAAATTAATAAGTTATTAAGACTAACTTAAAATGTAAGTTAATTACTTTAGAAAAGTAATTAAAGGATTATAATTAGTTATTGAAGGTCATTAACTAAAATTATGCAATAATAAATTAATGGGCTTATTTTAATAATTAATTAAATTATTTATTTAAGATAAGCAATTGTGAATTGTTAAGTATAATTACTTAACGGAAGTAATTAAGGAATTAATTACTCATTGTAATTAATTCGATTTAATATGAATTGTTTAAGTTAATTAATTAAGTTTAATTAATTTAAATAATCATTTGATGATGTAATAAGTATAATTACTTAGGGAAGTAATTAATGATAATTACTGGATGTAATTACCCAGGAATGATTTAATAGTGAAAGTAATTGGAAGATAATTACTTGGTATAATTAATCAAGGGGTTAATTGGAGATAATAAATTATGGAGTAATTTATTTATTTGATAAAGTAATTAAGGGTAGTTAATTACTGAATGGGGTTAATCAAGGGTGATTAACAATTTGGTTTAATTGAAGATTAATTACTTAATGTAATTAATTTAAATAGAAAATATAATTAGAAATCATAAATTATTATAATTTATGATGTAAATTAGAATAAATTATTTGGAAATAATTAATAAATGAATTGATTTACTAATGCAATTAATTGAGAAATAATGTAATTAATGTTAGTAAATTCAAGGTAAATTCCTGTGTTTAGTTAAGGGTAATAAATTTGTGAAAATAATTAAAGAATAATTACTTAAATATAATTAAAAGTAAATTAATCAAGGATGATTAATTAAATTAAATAATTGAGTGATGATAAATTAATTGATTGGTAATCGATTATTAGTGATATAAGCAATAGAATGGTTAAGTAATTAATTTAATTCACTTTAAATTAATTAGAGATGTAGGTGATTAATTTAATTCATTTTAAATTAATTATAGCTGATGTGATTGCTTATATATATTGATTGATGATATTGTTTACCCTGAATGGTTTGAGATCTCAATATGAGATTAATGATGCTATGTATGCTTTGTTTTAAATATGATGATAATATGAATTATCTGATATGATGATAATATGCATTATCTGTTTGAAGTGATAATATTGGTTATCTGTTTATGTTGATGTTGACTATCTATTATGATATTGTGATTTATCTATCTGTGTGTATGTTGAATTATTTTGAATTTAACTGGTAAGGCTAAATAGACAACTTGGCCCTAAAAGACATGTTTTGGATTTCGATGAGACCGGGATCGGGTTTTCCGCATTTGGAAGTCCGAAAACCACATCGATTCCAAATTAACGTTAGGTCGTGAATCTGAAGTGAAGATGAAGATTTAGAATGCAAGGGTTATCGTCGTTAACTCTGAGGGTGATTCCAAAATGAGTGTAACGAGATAATGCCTTCGGTTTCGTTCGAACCCGGAACGAACTTGTATGGATTGAATGCTTTCAACACATCGTCAGGTGGACGATGAGCATTCTAAGAAATATGTTCTATAAAGGTAATCGCAGCCTCAAGCCTCATCAACCGGGAATGGCTAAAACAGGGGAGGTGCAGCAAGGTTAGGTGGGTCATGCCCAAGCAGGACAAGATTTTCCCCTGTCTAGATGTCCCTTTTTATTCGGCTGTGTGGACAGTTGTGAGCTCCAACTGTCGGGGTTGTCTTGTTCGGGACTGTTCAGTAAGGAATGGTTCCGGCCTTGTGTTGCAGGGGATGAAGGGAGTAATCCTCGGTACGGTGATCTAGGCCCCGTACTGTGACGGGCGGTACCCCAGTAGCCCTGCCATTGTATGGAATCCAAAATCCAATAAGTGCCAACGGTTTTGATTGTATTACCCACTTCGGTGGCTAGTAGCTGGAATTTAATCATGTAACAATTTCGGCTATTTTCTATTTACTTGAAAACCCTAGACCTATTATAATATCACAGAATTTCCTATCAAATGTTTTGGTTAGCGTAAGGTAAAAACTTACCCATGTTTATTTGTGGGAAGTCTTACGTGATACCTTTTGTTTTCAAATGTTTTTCAAAGTTAAACAACTTTAACCTGTTACTCATACCAGACCCATGTCTGACCCGGAGTTTATTTTTGTTTTTTTCATAAACTCTCGGGTACCCAAATTTTTACGGGTAGCCAAGGGATTCAGGTTAGGTTTGACGAATTCTGGAGGAGCAATGGAGCAGGAGGCTTCAGCGTTGTAGATACACATATAGTTCCGCTGTGTTGGTATCTTTGGGTTATTTGTTTGAGTGGTGTTGTATTAACTAGACAGGTGTTTATAACTGTCTAGTATGTGATATATTGACTGTATAACTCTGATATATGTAAAATTATGTAATAGTTATGTGATCTATTATATTTTGTTCCATTCCGCTGTGAGATTCTGATGTTGTTGTTCTTTCTTCTCTATCTTTCTATTTTCTCATCCCTTTCTTTCTTCAAGACGATACGTCTTTCTGGGCTTAGAAGGGCGGGTCGTCACAGTTGGTATCAGAGCGCTAGGTTGAGTGAATACCTAGGCTCTAGAGCGATTTCTTTCTTGAGAGAGCGTATTTGTAATTTTAATATATAAAAATATATATTTATTTCTACCTACTTGTTGGGTTACCTGTCCGGGTTATCCAATATAAGTTATAAAGGTAGATAGGGTAGTGGTGTGTGTATCACGACTACCAAATGGTTGGAGTATAAATATTTGAGATTGGAAGTGTATCTGTCGAGACTGTAGACCTATTACTGTCTCGAGTGAGTTTTGAATAGTGTAAGGATTTCATTGATCTCTGAAGGAAACCGGTTAAGGCTCGGAGTTCATTTGAGGTGTAAGTTTGGATGAGCTAGAGTTTGAATCTGTTGGTTGGACAGAAGTGAGTCATGAAATCTTACCTCAGGATGTAGTAGCTGTGTGATGAGACACAGTGACTATGGAAGTCTCCGAAGATGTTTCTTTGGAACCAGTTGAGGAAGTGTAGCTGCTTCGGTGTTGTGGCTGAGTTCAGTAGAATGTTTCTGTTTGGTTTGAGGTCCGAGTTTCTCGAAGAGCACCGGATTAGGAAATTTCTTGACATTGGCATTGGCAAGGAAGTTTTTAACTTCTGCCTCAGCAGTGTGGTTCCGTTTCTTTGGTGGATTGGCTAATTAAGCGTAGGCCGTTCTGTTTGGTAAAACAGTTTTTCTTTGGTATTGGGCTAGATTGATCGCAAAAGTGGCTTGCGATTGTTGAGTTTCTCTTGGGCTATCTGATTTTTCTGGATGAGAATTTTGTTCGTGTCTAGAGATTGAGTTTGGTATCTTCTGGATTCCAGAGTGGTACTAATGGTTCAGCTCAGTAGTAAGATGACTTTTGGAGAATGGGTTGGTGAAGCAGCTCGGATTTTAGAGGAACTTCTGAGTTTCTTTAGTAAATTTGTTGGACCATAGTTCTATGATGTGTTGCCCAGCTAGTATTCATGATGATCATCAGCATTTCATCTGCTCAGTCAGAGTTGCGCAGTGGAAGCATGATGGCAGCTGGTTTAAAGTGGAAACAACTGGAATTTGCAGTGTTTGGATTAGAGAGTTTCTACTGGGAATTTTTCAGGATCTTAAGACCGGATTGGAATGCATCTATATTATCTTTCCATATGAGAAAAAGTAAGATCAGTTTGTTTCTAAGAACATCAGTAAGTGTTGAGCTGATCAGGAAGGATGTAGGCAACCAGGATCGTCCGAAGAGTTGTGGATAAGAGACGAAGAAATTTGGACTCCATAATCGGAGATTTGATTTTGGATAAATGTTTAGTTTCAGGATTGAATTGTCAGTTTAGATAACTGGAATTCGGAGTGTTTCACGTATCTCTGAGGGAGTACGTGTAAGAGCTATCTTTGATTGTAGAGTCAGCAGTTCAGAGAGTTTTGGTTGTTGAGTTAGATTTATCTGTAGTCTGACATCCTGTTTTGTTTTGTGGATCCAGATGAATAGAATCTCAGTAGCTTAGTAATATTGATTGTTGAATTCTGTAGAGCGAGTATCCCAATATTTATACTTAGGGAAACTCGAGAAAATTCTATTTAGAATTTTATTTGGATAGTTAGATTTGTTTGATTGGATGAATTGGTTGCTATGGTTGTTAGCATATGATTGATATATGCTTGTGTTTCAATATTAAATCTGTAATTAAATTATTAAATTACCTTTGTTTTAAATTTCGGGGACGAAATTCTTTTAAGGGGGGAAGAATGTGATATCCCGGAAATTTTGACAATAACAATTTAATAATTTATGTCAAAATTTAATTGATTTGACCATATTGTTAATAATAAATTTGAAATAAATTTAATAACCTTCTTTAAAATAAATATTTAAACTGATAATCTATTTTAAAGGCTGATAAATTATTTAATATTTGTAATGTATACATATCTGTATATATTATAAATAGATAATCTTTGTTTTAAATTTAATATATATATATATATATATATATAGGCCTGTTTTCTTATTCTGATATTTTTGATAAATTAAAATTGGATTCAAATTGATATTAAGCTACTAAATAAATAACCATATAATTTTAATACCCAAACTAAAAACTTAATTATTTAAAATTGATTTTAGTTTAAGTTTAAATTTAAATAAAAAGATTTGTTTGTTTTTAGTGTAGCTAATAAAATAAGTAATGTGTTGAATAAGAAGACAAATTCATTTATGAATTATTTTAATTTAATCATGAGTTATATTTAGCAATATTAATAATGTAATATTCTTACAAAATGGATTTTAATATAGATAGAAATTACTATTTCAAAATTTATTTGAATACATTAACATGAAAAGTAATGATTTGTAAATTAGAAATAACATCTTTCAACATATTTTAAAATAAAACAAAGTCTTATAAATATTAAACACAAACATATATTAAATGTATGGTATTAAAATGAGTATAAATTCATAAATATCTATGATATTAGCATAAGTATTAAAATAAATTAATAATCACCAAATTAAGTAATTGATAGTTAAGGTTTAAAAATAGAAGAGAAAATAAAATAAGCATAGAACTTAATACAAGTTAAAATTCATAACTAATAACCAAAACAACTTCACATTTTGTACTTAAGTATAAAAGTATATACAAGTCTGAAATGAATATGCAGGCAAGAACAAAGTAAGGTAAAGTTTGAAAACATAATCAGGCAAAGTGATGATTATGATGCCTGTAGGTAATAAATGCAAGATTTGATAAAAACAAAAATTAATATATGTAGCCTGAAAATAGATATGCAGGCAAGAAAAGAAAACAGGTAAGAATCTTGTATTGAAAGCTTAGATTATCTGCATAATTAGATAAGGTAAGTTAGAGTAAACAAAAAGTACAAAGGGCATTTAATACTTTCATTTCAGCCGTAATATAAAGAAATATCTCTGAATTTATTGTACAGCAAAATATCACCCTGTGCACAAACATGATATAACCTGTAAACTTGCTTCTTATATATCAACTCCATCTCACTTTAGAGCATCTAAAAACATAGCAAACCTGAAATACTATCTAAACTAAGCAAAGTTCAACTTAAACATCTACATAAAATTCAATACAAACCAAGGTCCATCTTTGGAAATCTGAGATTTTTAAAGTTTGAGTGTCTTCTTTTCAAAATCTAAAGACAAGCCTGTGCATCTCTGAAACCAGAAGTCTGCATCCTTTCAAACTAAAGCATTTTGGCATTCATGTCTTCAAGAAATTTCAAGCTAGCAAAATTTAAAAGCATGCTTCAAAAATAAATAAAGCAGCTCTGTTTTGGAAAACTCAGGTGAGTAACATTTTTTTATATATGTAAATTGGTTGTTTGATAAGAATCTGGAATGGGTATGCTTCACCTAGATATATATCTCTCTGTATAAATATATATGATGCCTGGATGTTTATGTATGTGTTCCCTCTGTATTTAAATTCTCAGGTCAAAGTTAATTTAGATCCTTAACCTCTTGATTTAATCTTGATTAACAT
This sequence comes from Allium cepa, assembly GCA_030765085.1. Lineage (NCBI taxonomy): Eukaryota > Viridiplantae > Streptophyta > Magnoliopsida > Asparagales > Amaryllidaceae > Allium > Allium cepa. The sequence continues at coordinate 506,211,832 of CM060945.1, forward strand.
ACAAGTTACTAACAAGGTTGTTTGTTTAATTATAGATTTTGTTTTAAAATCATTATCCAAGTTTTAAATACAGTTAAATTCTATTTGGAACAAAATCTGACAGGGAAGTCTAAATTAAGTTAAATTCTAAACAACATGATTAAATGGTTCGGGTTTAGAAACTAAATTCTTAAACAAAATCTTGAATTTCAAAACCAAAATAACAATTTCCGGTGTTAGAAATTGAAAGTAGTTCAGAGATGCCTGAATTATACTTTTTAGTTACCTCTGATCATTCGAATGTTTGGGAGAGATCGGAAAATTCAGAGATGCTATTGGAGTAGGCGTAGATGATAGGAAAATTGTGTCATGATGGTGTTTTTCAGTATGAAGGCAGTGGCGAGGGGTATTTTTCAGTAGTGCTGATTGCAGTTTTTGGGTCGAACTGCTTAAATTTGCTTTCGAATTTTTGAAGACGAATAGGGTTTGGACTATTTTTATGAAAAATAAAAGTGATACTTTTGATAATTTAAAAAATTTTGTGAGAAGAATTCAAAATTTTAAGGGATTAAAAGTTAAAAACATTAGGAGTGATCATGAATGTGAATTCGAAAACGAAGCCTTTGAACATTTTTGTACGAAGAAGGGACTATTCCATAATTTTTCATTTCCTAGAACTCCACAACAAAATAGAGTTATAGAACGTAAAAATAGAACCTTATAAGAATGTGCAAGGACTTTGTTAAATGGAAGTACGTTACCAAAACATTTCTGGGCTGAAGCAGATGCAATAGCCTTTTATGTTTTGAATCGTGTTTCTATTCGACTACTACCTAAGAATACTCCTTATGAACTTCTTTATGGTCGAAAACCGAATATTGCTTATTTTAAAGTTTTCGGTTCAAAATATTTTGTTTTAAACACAAAAGATCAGCTTAGAAAACTCGATCCAACATCCGATGAAGGAATCTTTGTAGGATATTCAGATCGAAGAAAAGCTTATCGAATTTATAATAAAAGAACCAATATCATCGAAGAAAAACTTCATATATCCTTCGATGAAATTTTTAAACAAATCCCAAGTATAAGAGATGATGAAGAATTCCCTGATAATATCATAATAGAAATTTCAAATCTTGAAAATAATGAAAACATAGTTCACAATAACAATGAAACAAGATCTCCACCTAGACTATTAAGGGATCATCCTTCCGTTAATGTCATTGGGGAACTCAATTCATCGGTTAGAACAAGAAGTCAATTAAATCAAATGGGTCATATAGCTTTCCTTTCTCATATTGAACCTAGGAATATTAAAGAAGCATCCACCGATGAACATTGGTTAATCGCTATGCAAGAAGAGCTAAACCAATTCACAGAAATGACGTTTGGGATTTAGTTCCAAGGCCCAGTGATCAATTAGTTATTAGTACAAAGTGGGTTTTCAAAAATAAAGAAGATGATTAAGCAAATATTACTAGGAATAAAGCTAGATTGGTTGCACAAGGATATAATCAAGAAGAAGGGATTGACTATGAAGAAACGTTTGCTCCATTCGCTAGAGTAGAAGCAATATGAATCTTACTAACTTATGCATGTTTTCATAACTTTAAATTATATCAAATGGATGTTAAAAGTGCCTTTCTAAATGGTTTTATAAAAGAAAAAGTTTATGTTGAACAACCTCCTTTATTCGTACATGAACAATTTCCTAACCATGTCTATAAACTTAAAAAGGCTTTGTACGGTTTGAAACAAGCACCTCGTGCAAGGTACGATCTTCTTAAAAGATATTTAATAAATTCTGGTTTCAAAATCAGGAAAGTTGATAGAACTCTTTTTATTAAAAGAACCAAGCAAGATATTTTAGTTGTTCAAATTTATGTTGATGATATTATTTTTGGATCTACAAATGAAAAATTATGTCAAGAATTTTCTAAAATAATGACCTAAGAATTTGAAATGTCACATATGGGTGAGTCAAATTATTTTCTTGGTTTACAAATAAAACAATTAGAAAATGGTATTTTTATAAATCAAGAAAAATATTGTAACAATCTAATTAAACGCTTTGGTATGGAAAATACTTCTACCAAACCAACTCCTATGAGTATAATTAAACATCTTGATAAAGATGAAAGTGGCAAAAGTATTGACCAAAAATTATATCGAAGTATGGTTGGATCGTTACTATATTTAACTGCTAGTAGACCTGACATAATGATGAGTGTTTGCTTGTATGCACGGTTTTAAGCAGATCCCAAAGAATCACATTTACGAGCAGTGAAACACATACTACGGTATCTCAATAAAACCATTGACTTGGACTATTCTATCCAAAAGAATGTCCTTTTGAATTAGTGCCCTATAGTGACGCTGATTTTGGAGGAAGCCGGACAGTCAGAAAAAGTACAAGTGTGACTTGCTACTTCATTGGACGGTCTCTTGTATCTTGGTTTAGTAAGAACCAAAACTATGTTTCATTATCAACATGTGTAGCAGAATATATTTCTGCAGCTCAGTCATATGCTCAAGTTATCTATATGCAACAGACACTACAATATTTTGGTTTTAATTATCCAAGTCAACTATTTACTATGATAATTCTAGTGCTAAAATTTACCTAAAAATCCTGTCAGTCACTCACGGACAAAACATATTGACATTCATCTTCATTTTCTTCGTGATAATATTGAAAAGGATTTATAAATCTAGAATTTGTTTCCTCTGATAAACAATTGGCAGATATTTTTACAAAACCTTTAAGTGAAAATAATTTCATCAATTTAAGACGAAAACTTGGAATCTTCTCTTTTAAATGAAAATAATTTGTCTCCTCTGCGACCTCATGTTGAAATCACCAAGGTTGAACCATATGAATGCTCTCCTAACACTCCAAAATAATCAATCTTCTTATGTTTTATTGTTCCATATTCATTTTACTTTATTCATGCGTGTGTTTGTTTCATTAATCTTTGAATAAAATTAACAGAAAACTATTTTATAATTCACTGAATTTCTTGACTATAGCCAGTCGACTAAAACATATAGTCTGTCGACTGTTTATAGGAGTAAAAAACTCTCGGGTTGGCAACCAGTTGACTGAGACGTTTAAGTCAGTCGACTGTTGTTAGCACCAGAATTGGTCACTAACACCCTTAAGAGAGATTGTGTAGAGAGATTAATGAAGAAATTAAAGTTAAACAGAGAACAATATGCTAAATTAAATGTAGAAAACAAGAACACCAGATTTTTAGTGGTTCGGCATAATTGTCTACGTCCACTTTGAAGTTAATCTTTATTTCTTTACTTAACAACTGGTTACAGATACAATCCGCACACCAACTATTTGAATACAACTGTTAAATAAAAAGGATAAGTCTTGAATGAGTCTTGAATGCGGCAAAGTCTCCCCGATGTTCTCGAAAAAAGGTCCCTTTCACTGTGCCCCTGCCCCTCTATTTATAGACAAAGATGGGTTGGACTTCCCTGATGGGCACATTAGCAAGATACTTCGGCCCATAATGAGTGACTTCTGTGTGTCGAGCCACAAATGCCGAACAGCAAATGCCGAGCCATGTCTTCAAGCCAAACGAGGCAGTATGTTGAGAGAAATGTGTAGACCGAACGAGATCCAATGCCGAACGACATGCTTATGTCGAGCAAGGCCATGTGCCGAACGAGGCTGGAATTCTGAATGAGGCTGGAATGCCAAACGAGGCATGAATGTCGGTCGAGACTGAATGCTGAACAAGGTTCATGCCGGTGAGACTGAATGCCGAACGAGACTAGAATGCCGAACGATGTTGGAATGCCGAACGAGGCAGAATGCCGAGCAACCTTAAAATACCAAGCGACCTTGCAGTACCGAGCGACCTTGCAATGCTGATCGAGGCTTGGATGACAAACGGTGCTAGATGTGCCGAACGATCCTTTGTACCGAACGAGGCTTGGATGCCGAACGGTGCTAGATGTGCCGAACGACCCTTTATGCCGAACGAGGCTTCCACTTCAAGTATCTGTTTACCTGGTCAAGCCATTGGGTAACACTTGCCCCCTAAAGTGTATCATGCGGATGAACATGATGCGCTTTGAATCATGATTTCTCCGTGCCTTGCTTTGAGCCCTTATTTCGAATGCCGATCGAGGCAATGCATGTCGAACGACATACTAATGCCGAGCGACATACAAACGCCGAATGACCTTAATGCCAAACGAAGGAGGTGTTTTGACCAGTTCTACCGGTCGCTGTCCCTTAGACTTCTCTTCTCTTTATATAAGCTGGTGCTCTTTCTTCTTCTCCATTTTACTTTTACCTCCGCTTTCCAGTACTTACGAACTTTGCCTCTTAACAGACTTTAGAGAATTAACTACGCTTCCCCTCTCAAACACCATACATTGCCTCACTTCCTTCCCCAATTAGTCGAACGTAATTAGAACCGCGTTCCCTACTCCAGAATCTCCTCGAGTCTTCGTCTCACTTTTTAGGTAAAAACCTTTCCCTGGAACACTTCACCTTGATTAGGAAATCTGGTACAGATTCAAACTCATGAATCTCTGCAAAATCGAGGTCAGTAGTACTCGCGTGGAGCATGAGGAGCTAAGGGCGAAGCCTGGGTTTTTTAAAGGAGTTTAAGGCTAGGCGGAGCGGAGGAGAGAAGAGGATGATAGAGATGCTTGAAGGAGGAAGTTGGTGGAAGACGTGCTGAGTTGGCTCGGCATGACTTCCTTATGCTGAGAGATGGAGGGGAAGTACTATAGTGAAATTGGAGTTAAGGTTTAGTGTGCCGAGCGATGCGGCTCGGCATGGCCATGGCTCGGCATGATTACCTTATGCCGAACGAAGTAGGAGGGAGAGTAGAGGAGAAGTAGGAGCTGGGCAGAATGCCGAGCGATGCGGCTCGGCGTTAGTGTGGTTCAGCATGACTCCTTTATGCCGAACGATGAAGAGGGAAGTTGGAAGAGTGGCATGCCAAACGGTGTGGCTCGGCACGTCTTTCCGCATGCCGAACGGTGATACTGAGTGATAGTGAGTGTTGGTGTTGAGGGTAGAATGCCGAGCGAGGTGGCTCGGCATGATTGTGGTTCGACATGACTAGTTGAATGTCGAACGATGAAGTAGTTAGGTAGAAGGGTTGTGTACAACAGAAACACCATTCGAACCTATTGCATAATTGACTCAACACATATTTTATGCCTGAACATAGGATAATGAACAAGGACAGACTCAAACAACAAAGCATATCAGACAATTCAGACTGATAAATCCCATGTTTAAACAACTGAAAACTTGGACTTAACTTGCTTAACAGTTGATAACCTTTCAAATGTAGTGACGATGTCGAGTTCAAAATATAAACCATTTTACGACAAGCTTCCGTAGACGGTCAACGATGACGGTCTTCGAAGATGACAATTCAAAGCTTAGACTTATTTCATCAATCCAGTGGCTTTTCACTGCTTGGCACTTACATTTGAATGATCGCACTAGTACACACACCACACGGGGTGGGGGGTGGGGGAATATTTATGTTGTTAAGTCTAATGTTGATTGTTTCTCATTGGAGATTCAATCTTCATTAGAGATGTCTAGGAAATCTAGCTCTGCTACGATCTCAGATAGACCCGTGCCATCTTCTCGATAAGAAGTTGTAGGAACTTCAAATCCGTCAACTACTCTTGCTCAAGACTTACTGAGCCCTACGACTGCGTCTGTCGACTTGGCTCCCGATGCTTTGGAGGCAGCAATTTTTCTAGACGATTCAATCGATTCTCAGGCTTCAAGGATTAATGAAAGACACTCCGCCGGATATGCTCTGTCCATGGAATCCCCTTCGACGACGTGTTTGTTCCATCGGGGCATGATCATCCTCACTTGCCCCCAGTCTGATATACAGCCTGTAACAGATTCATGTGTTGGGTTGGCAGCGTGCCGCCATTCAATTCTTTTCTTTGAGACGTGTTGCAGTATATCGAGATTGCCCCGTCGCAACTGTATCTGAACAGCCAAGCATTCATATACGGCACTTGCATCCTACTCATGAGTGTTCTCTTCAGGCTTTCGACTCCGGTCGATATCCGATACATCTATCGCATCAAGAGACGGTCGGATAGCTCATCTTTCATGTTTCTCGAGCCACATAGCAAATGTCAAATCTTAACTGAGGCATGGAGCAAGTTTGCCCAGTATAAACATGAGTAGTTCTATGTGTGCTGTCCCCCCGGCTTTGCGAGGAGATGGGTGGAAGGATGTAAGTCTTTTTCCTGGACCAATACTCATGTTTGTTTGAAGATGTATCTTTTCTAACTCTTTTTCCATCTTTTCAGTTATTAACCCATATTCCGAGGGCCCTGGATATTCCGAAGCTGTCGAAGCTATCCGAGCCATTCCCGTCGAAGACCGAGACATCAGAACTCTCATTTCGAAGGAGTCGCTCATGAAATTTGGGTTGCTGCCGGAAGGTCGCCAGATAAGCCTCCCCCAAGGTGTTACCATACCCAAGCCGGCTACGGTCAAAGGAAAAAAGAAGGCCAAGTCCTCATAACATAATGCCCCTGACACGCCAGAGGAGGGGGAGATTAAAGAAACCGAAATGCCCGAAGTACAGGGCGAAAATGTTATTCCATCTCGGGACCCAATAGTAGAAGTTTATGGCATTGAAACGATGCCTTCCCCTTCGAAGAGGAAGTAGAAACTAACATACAAGCTGAGGATGAAGACAGTCGATGGAACTTCTAAAGTCACGCTTGTTCCAGCGCAGAAAGAAGCTTCCTCACAACACTTGGAAAGTTCTCTGAAAGGCCTGTCGAACCTCACCATACCTGAAGATCTACTCAACTATGGTTTCGACGATCTAGAGGCCCTTAAGCTTCATTCGCCCTGAGAGGTGATACAAGCGCTCAAGCCCAAAACCAGGGAGCAAAAACTCCTATTAGTAAAGAAACTGGTCTGTTGGGGAAAACACTTGGACGTACACAAACACACGCACTTCACCTCGCACTTAACTTTCTATCATCACTCTACTATTTGCTAACTCGACGTTATTTAAATTCTATGTAGGTGACATGAGGCATACGCATGGACTTGACGGCCTTTATGGTTCATCGATTTTTCCCCAATCCGGCCAGGATTCGGGTCCGACAAGCGTCGAGATGGAGACGACTCTGGTGATCGAGACTACCACCGTTGAGAATCGTCCCACTGAAGAAAATCTTATAGTCAGTCCTCCTACCCTCGTGATTCTCCTTCTCAACAGGAGCATAGCAAAGAGAAACCTGCACATAAGGGGTCTCAACCTGAGGCTCATCGGGATCAACACTCCGGTTCCTCAAGTACCAGGCAATCTCGAAATCCCCACAGAACGCCTGTAGTCTCCAAGCAGACTCCTCTTGCTCCCGTATTCGATCCATCGGTCGCTGAGCGACTTCCTGAGCTTAAGGCCTCATTTCCAAAGATATTATTCGATGGCTTAAAATTACTTTTGGTGATTCACCAGATTCCAGGGCATGTCAAGCAAAGTGCTATCGCTTGCACCAACGACCTCTATGTTCAGCATGATGCGTTCGTGCACTTAGCCGAAAAAGTTTCAAAAGTTTCCATAGAGCGTCAGCATGAGATCGATCGCCTGAAGCTTGAGGCTATCTATGATAAAGGCATTATCAAAGCTCAGGACGAAAAGCTTGCTTCTTACAAGTCTCAGCTTGAAGCCGCCCAGCAGAGCGCTAAAGATACTTCCAAGGCCGTCAATCGTCTGGAGTCAACTCATAAAAAAGAAATTGACGAGACGGTCCAACGCTGTGGGGCCCTAGCTTTAGAGAAGGACTCGGTGCAGAAAGAAAGGGATGCATTTGGCCTCCGAGTCAAAGAACTGGAAGAGCAACTCCACAAAAAAGAGAAGTGGAGACTGCTGCACAAGAAGAGTCGCAACGGTATTGCGACGAGATTGTTGCTGCATGACTTCTAACGGCGAATCTTGATGATGAACTTTCTAAAGTTGAGATGCTAAAGGATGAGGCCCGTGAAGAGGGCAAGAAAATAGCATCTGCGGAGATTGACTCTCACTTGGAGGCGGCTAAAGAGGCTGGTAGGGAGGAGGCCAAATGCATGTTCGATCCATTGATTGCAGAATTCAATGCCCGCGTCCTCATGCATCGAGACTTAACTTTTCTGGGAGAGGGCTACCTCAAATCCCTAGCTGAGGCGTAGGAGACTTTAATAAAAATCAGGAAGGTCGAACTTGGCACCGAGGGTATCGATGAGAATGCTTTAATAAAAGAATTCCTTAAGGGGAACGAGCCTTCAGACCTATCTGCGGCGAAAGCTCTTTACTGCAAAGGCTCGCCCTCATCGAAAGGGAAAGATTCATTGCTGGTCCATCCAGAATCGAGTCTCCATCTCATGCTCCTACTCAGTCGGCCGATACTTGATCCATTTAAGCAACATATCGGTTATGACCCAGAGGACCCTGGCCTCGGCGTTCACATTCTATCTCCCATTTAATAGGGTGAGACCCCTCGAACGGCTGAGGGTCTGCCAGATGATGGTATATGACACTTCATTTTGAAATTCCAAGAGTCGTCATTTTTTTACGAGAGGTTATTGTATTCTAATGCTTGTTTTCCATGATTTTGCGCAGGACGTTCTGATCCTGAGCCCACTCCAAGAAGCGACAACGCCAAGGAGGTGAAGGGAAAAACAAGTGAAGCTACTCACGTAGGGGAGGCTCCCGGTCCAGATGCTCAAGTGATTGGGGCGCTTGATGAGGATAAGTCCGAGACTTCCTCTCCCATCGATGGGAGTTATGAAATCGAGATTACAGGCGCCTTTGAACATACATCTAAAATGAGCATGAAGGAGCAGCTCGAGGAGGAAAAGAAAAAAATGGTTGAAATCAAATTCGAGCCTCAAGTTGTGGACCTGGACGATCCTCTGAATAAGCCGTTGAACGTCATCCTTCCTGGCGGGTCCAGGCCAGTGGAAGTTCCCCGTACTTCTTCAGTTGTTACCTCCCCACCAAAGAAACTTACCAAGGGCAAATGCACGGGAGAGGAGTCATCTGGGAAGAAGTCGAAGAAGTCAAAGAAGTAATCGTTACTCTCGTTCAACGAGAGTTAGTTTATATTATGTAACGATTTTTATTTATTTTCGTAGTCCATGTAAATAGACTTTTGACTTCGAATTTTGGAGGAGTTTTAGTATAAACTTATAAAGCTTAGTTCTTTTGTCTTTCAAAAGACTTTTATTATTCAGCTTTCTGTGTGATTGTGGCCGAAACCCAAGCTATTTTGAGTTACGTAAACTTCTCAAATTATCTCAATATAACTATGAAATTCTTTGGAGTTGTTCATCCTGTATTCCATGCTTCAAGCACTTAGAATATTTTTTAGTCCATACGCCAGGGACTTGATGACTTCAAGTCATTCGTGTCCCAGCTCGCACTCCGGGGACTTAAAGAATTCAAACCGTTTACACTCCAATCTGCACTCCGAGGATTCAAAGTACTCTAGTCCGCACTCAGAGGACTTGGAGATTTCGAGTCGTTTATACTCTGGTCCACACTCAGGGGACTCAGAGTACTCCAGTCCGCACTCAGGGGACTTGGAGATTTTTAGTCGTTTATTCTCTGGTCTGCACTCAGAGGACTCAGAGTACACCAGTCCGCACCCAAGGGACATAGAGATTTTGAGTCGTTTATACTCCGGTCCGCACTCAGGGGACTCAGAGTACTTCAGTCCGCACTCAGGGGACTTAGAGATTTTGAGTCGTTCATACATTGGTCGGCACTCAGGGGACTCAGGGTACTCTAGTCCGCACTCAGGGGACTTGGAGATTTCGAGTTATTAATACTCTGGTCACACTCAGGGGACTCAGAGTACTCCAGTCCGCACACAGGGGACTTGGAGATTTCGAGTTGTTTATACTCTGGTCCGCACTCAAGGGACTCAGAGTACTCCAGTCCGCACTCAGGGGATTGGAGATTTCGAGTCGTTCATGTTCTGGTCCGCACTCAGGGGACTTAGAGTACTCCAGTCCACACTCAGGGGACTCGGAGAATTTTAGTGCTCGTGCACGTTCGTACGTCAGATAGAATAATGTACCTCTTAGTTGTTTGTCACAGAGTTATTTACACAGAAACATCAACAATCCATGGAAAACATGGCTTCAAGCCTTTATTAATTGCAAACAAGCTAAATTGTCTTATTACATGCCGCAAACTAAGAATAAAAACATGATGGAAATAATTGCAACTAAAATATGAAAGAAATGAACTAAGTATAATAATGCCGCAAATGCTTGCTATTCAGCCTTCGGGGAGTGTCGCCCCGGTCGCTAGCTTGAAATTTCCTTCTCCAAGCTTCCATTCAATGACGTATGGACCTTCCAATGTAGGGCTCATATGTGATGGAACAGGGAAAACTAGTTTCAAAGCGAGGTCACCCACACCAAAGATTCTCGGTCGGACCCTTTCATTGTAATATCGAGCGACTCGGTGTCTGCATGGGGCCGCTCTTAAATTAACTTCTTCGCACTTTTCATCAATGAAGTCCAGTGATTCCAGCAAAAGATCCTGATTCGACTCAGAGTCATAATAAGTTACCCGATGTGATGGAACTTCAAGTTCTACAGGTATAACAGCTTCCATGCCATATGCCAATGCGAATGGAGTGTGGCCAGTCGCGGACTTGTGGGTGGTTCTATAAGCCCAAAGCATTGTTGGAAGCTCATCCCCCACTTGCCTCTAGCCTTTTCCAAACGCTTTTTCAATACGGACTTGATTATTTTGTTCATGGCTTCCACTTGTCCATTGGCTTTCGGATGGGGAACTGCAGCAAACTTTTCTCTATACCATATTTTTGGCAAAAATCTTTGAGCTCTTTGCTTTTGAATTGAGTTCCGTTGTCTATAATGATGGTTCGTGGAAGGCCAAAATGACATATAAAATTTCATACAATGAAATTAATGACCTTTTTGGTGGTGATAGTGGCCAAAGGCTCAGCTTCTGCCCACTTGGTAAAGTAATCGACCGTAACTATCGCGTATTTCGCACCACCTTTGGCTATGGGTAAGGAATCGACTATGTCGATCCCCCACATTGCAAATGGCTTGGGACTAACCATTTGTGCGAGTTCCATTGGCGGAGCTCTCGGGATTTTTGCATATTTCTGACATTTGTCACATCTTGTCACATAGTTTGCGGCACTCTGATTCACATTCGGTCAATAGTATCCATAGCGAAGGATTTTCTTTGCTAATGTCTGCCCCCTAGTATGGTCACCACATTTACCCTCATAGACTTCCTTCAGGACTCGTTTTATCTCATCATGGGCTATACACCGGAGTAAGGGGTCGAGAATCCCCTCCGATACATTACCCCGTTTTGCATTACATATCGCGAGGCCTTACGAATGACTTGTCGTCTTTCGCTCCTTCTTTCAGGTATGACCCCATGTAACAAGTACTGCTTGAATGAGGTCATCCATGATTCCTTCTCGATTTCTGTTTCTAACATGAAATCTACCTCCATCATTTTTATGCTCGGAGCATGTAAGGTTTCAATGGGAAACAATCACATTTGTTGTGCATCGCCAATGCTTGCAAATTTTGCCAATGAATCGGCTGCTCTGTTTTGTTCACGTGGGACATATGAAATATCATAATACTCTAGATTTTCTAACAACTCTTGAACCCCTGCCAAGTATGGGGCTAGTCTCTGCCCCTTTGCTTGATAGTCCCCCCAAACTTGGTACATCACCAGTTGTGAGTCACAAAAGATTTCGACCGATCTTACCCCCAATCCTCTGATAAGTCTCAAGCCAGCTATCAATGCTTCATACTTGGCTTTGTTACTTGTTGCTGTGAATTTGAGTTTCAAAGCGTAGCAAACTGATCAGTTTTCAGGAGTCACAAGAACTATGCCAACCCTCGAGAAACGGTCGTTAGATGCCCCATCGATGTGCATCTTCCTTCAAACGAGAGGTATGACATTGTGGCCGTTTGATTCGTCTGACATGGTGAATTCAGCAATGAAGTCTGCTAGCACTTTCCCTTGTATGGCCCTTCATGGAAGGTAGGTAATATCGAACTGACTCAACTCGATATTCCATTTTAACATCCTTCCAGAGGTTTCTGGTTGTTGGAGTACCTGCCGCAAGGGTTGATCAGTGTAAACACTGATTGAGTGTGCTTGAAAGTATGGACGAAGCTTGCATGATGCAATCACCAAGCAGTAAGCTAGTATCACAATCTTGGGATAATTTCTTTCTGCCCTCGTTAAACGTTTACTGACATAATACACTGGCTTTTGAACTCGGTCCTCCGCGCGAACCAAAGCCGTACTGATAGCGTGCTGGGATACAACCAGGTATACATACAACATTTCATGGTCAATTGGTTTTGATAGCACTGGGGGACTTTCTAAATGTCTAACCAGATCTCGGAATGCTTCCTCATAGTCGGATGTCCACTCAAAATTTCTCTTTCCTTTCTTTATCACATCAAAGAAAAGAATGCATTTATCCGTAGCTCTGGAGATGATCGACTCAGCGCGGCCACCTTTCCATTTAGGCTTTGCACTTGCTTTATAGTTCTGGGCACTTGTATTTCTCGAATAGCCCGAATCTTCTCCGGGTTAGCTTCAATTCCCCGCGCATCATAATGAAACCCAAGAGCTTCCCTGACGCAACGACGAAAGAACAATTCAAAGGGATGAATTTCATCCCATAATGCCTGAGTATATCAAACATCTCCGCTAAGTCTCAAATGTGGTCGTTTGACCGTCGTGACTTCACGAGCATGTCATCCACATAGACTTCCATCGTTCTACTAATCTAATCTTTAAACATTCGGTTCACCAGACGCTGATAAGTTGCTCCCGCATTTTTCAATCGAAGGGCATCACGACATAGCAATATAACGCAACGTCTGTGGCAAAACTGGTGTGTTCTTGATCTGGAATGTGCACCGAGATTTGATTGTATCCTGAGTACGCGTCTATAAATGACAGTAGTTCATGGACGGCTATCGAATCGACCAGTTGGTAGATTTTAGGTAACGGGAAACTGTCCTTCGGGCATGCTTTGTTTAAATTAGAATAACCAATGCAAGTTCGCCACTTCCCATTCGCTTTCCTCACTAGCACAGGGTTACATTCCCATTCAGGGTACAGGACATCGCGGACGAACCCATTGGATTTGAGTTTGTCCACCTCCTCTTTGAGGGCAGCGGACCACTCCGGGTCCATGCCTCTTCGTTTCTTTTTTACTGGGATGTACTTTGGGTCTATGTTCAACATATGACTCATAATAGCGGGAGAAATCCCGCACATATCAGAATGTGTCCAAGCGAAAACGTCTAGGTTCGCTTGGAGGAAATCAGTAAGATCCTCGGCTAATGACGGGTCGAGTTGCGATCCAATCTTAAGAACTCATGACGGGTCATCCCAGTTGACTGGAATGTCAATCGTCAGCTCAGCCGGTGCTGCATTCGTTTCCGTGGGTCCTCCATCATCATCTCTCAGATCAATGCCTTTGTAGATTCGAGAATGTTGCCCGAGCCAGGGCTTGGGAACTACTTGTCAATTGTCAGTGTTTTGGATGCGGACGGAGCTGTCCGCAGCCTTTCCTTTATCTCTTCGATCAGCATCTCTCAGCTCTGCCACATAACATGCACGACCGGTCGCCTGAGCGCCATGCACTACACCGACTCCTTTGTCCGTCGGAAATTTTAATGTCAAACACCATGGGGCCAAAGCTGCCCTAAATTCCGTCAGGGCCGGACGACCCAGAAATACATTGTATGGAGAGTCAACATCCAACACTATGAACGATAGGATTTGCACTCTCCTACGCTCATCTCTCCCAATTCAAATGGTAACTCGACATACCCCATCGCGTCAGTTGTTGCACCATTAAAGCATGGATACGGGATTTAGATGGCTTCAAGTCTTTTGTCCCCATCTTCATTTAGTCATATGCCTTTTTGAAGATGATGTTGATGGAGCTTCCACAATCAATCAAAATTCTTTTGACGTGTGCTGGCCCGATTGTCGCAGATATGACCATCGGGTCGATGGTAGGAGCCTCTACCTTGTCCGCATCTAGACTCCTAAACACTATATCGTCTATCATCATGCATTGTTGTTTTGCGGGGGTTCCATCTTCCACATTCGAACAACATTCATAATCTGCATGCCTCAAGGAGGTAGCATATCCTTCCATCTCCTGCCAATTCTTGTCTTCAGGGTGAGGTCCTCTGACTATAGTGTTTATGATCAATCTACCCACGGTTCGGGCAGGTTCCTCCGGATGGCGTGGAGCCAGCCCGCATCCGGGGTCTGAAGTTCCTTGCCTACCCTCCTGTGGGTTCTTAATAAATTCCTACAGCTTTTTCTGCCTGATCAACTTTTCTATGACATCATGGAGGTGTCTACACTCCTCAGTATCGTGCCCGTGAGTCTCATGGAAGCGACAGTACTTCCCCATCTGCTTTTGTTCTTCTGTGGACTCCTTTGGGTGTGGCTTTCTGTATTGAAAGGTGTTACAGGTTGATAGATAAATATTTTCAAGAGACATATTCAGGGGGGTGTATACGTTATAGGTTGGAATCCTCGGCTTCCATTTCCCTGTTTCTCTTTTCTTCCCAGGATTTCCCCCTCCGGATCCTTTAGATTGCCCAGGCTTATTCTGGACGTTGACTTGAACCTTTCCTGAGTTGTCGTCGGATTGCTTTACGGCGATGTTACTTTTCAGAGTCTTCTGAACATGCCCTGGTGTCTTATCTCACCTTGTCCATCGAGCTTCCTCCCTTCTTATGAGCTGATGAGCTTTCGAATAGAATCGCTCCAACGTAGTTGGGGGCTTTCCTGCCAGCCAATTTCCAAACTCCGAGTCTGCATCTACACCTCGCATTACTGCCATCAAAATTGCATGGTTGTTAGGGTTGCTAATTTCATTGGCTGCAACGTGAAAACTCTGCAAGTACGCCTTCAATGACTCTCCCGGAGCTTGGATTACACTTGATAAGGACATCACATCCTTTGGACAAGTAGCATATATCCTGAATTGTTCTACAAATTTCAATGCCAACTCGTCAAAGCTGGATATAGACCACGGGGGAAGTCGAGTAAACCACATAGTGGCGATTCCTGATAAAGTGATTGGGAAGCACGTACACTTGGTCGCATCATTCGCTCAGGCAGAATCCATCATCCATTCATACCTCATTACATGCTGTCTGGGATCAGTCTTCCCTTCATAGATCGGTATAGTTGGCATACTAAACTTCTTGGGATACTCGGCCTATAGGATAGTATCTGTAAAGGGAGTATGACTCCTGGATACTCTCCGATCTTCATTGGTCAAGCCTTGTTCTCTCTCATTAACTTCCTGACCATGGTTGATAAGTCTGGAGTTTGTATGGAGGATGGAAGGTTGGGTTCCGTTCCACGGGACCGCTTGGGTTGATGTCCCCTTTGCTGGCGATCGGCCAAACGTGCATCCTGAAGGCCAACTTCATTAGGATTTTGGTGAGTTGGGCATCTGGTCTCCTCACGTGCCTGATCCCTGGTTGATCGATCAGTGGCACCTGCCTGTGCAACTTCAGTCTTAAAGCGTCTACCCTAGGAGGTTCATCGGCTGAGGTCGAACTATCATACGAAGAATGAGCAGTAGGGTTACCTCTAGCATTCCGATGCTGCTGCTGAGTTAGCTGAGTCATGAGATTAGTGTTGGCCTAGATCTGCTCAACAAGTTGCCTTCTACTTTCCTTGAGTTCCCTCATTAAATCATTGAACTCTGTCCTGGTGGTGGCTTCCGTTTGAGTTTGGGCGGAAGTCCTTGCACCTAAATTTGCTTGTTGATTGCTAGGTCCAACTTGTAGCACGCTAGCAGTCTCGTGGACGTCCGCATTGTGAGAGACTGAATGGGTACGTGGTCTTCCCATAGTAGAGTTGTCGGTCGAAACTCTGAATAGATTCAATAGGCGTCCTATGAGTAGATCGGATCTCCTTTGGGGGATTTTTCAATCTAGCAGCTACAAAGTAGATCCTATCGGCCTGAGAATTCGATTCTCAGTGAAAGCACCAAAATGTTAGAACCAGAATTGATCACTAAAACCCTTAAGAAAGATTGTGTAGAGAGATTAACGAAGAAATTAAAGTTAAACAGAGAACAGTATGCTAAATTAAATACAGAAAACAAGAACACCAGATTTATAGTGGTTCGGCATAATTGCCTACGTCCACTTTGAAGTTAATTTTTATTGCTTTACTTAACAACTGGTTACAGATACAATCCGTACACCAATTATTTGAATACAACTGTTAAGTAAAAAGGATAAGTCTTGAATGAGTCTTGAATGCGGCAGAGTCTCCCCGGTGTTCATGAAAAAAGGTCCCTTTCACTGTGCTCCTGCCCCTCTATTTATAGACGAAGATGGGTTGGACTTCTCTGATGGGCTTAGTAGCAAGATACTTCGACCCATAATGAGTGAATTCTGCGTGCCGAGCCACAAATACCGAGCCATGTCTCCAAGCCGAACGAGGCAGTATGTTGAGCGAAATGTGTAGGCCAAACGAGATCCGATGCCGATCGATGGGATATGCCGAACATCATGCTTATGCCGAGCAAGGGCATGTGTCGAACGAGGCTGGAATGCCAAACAAGGATGGAATGCCGAACGAGGTAAGAATGCCGGTCGAGACCGAATGCCGAACGAGGTACATGCCGGTCGAGACCGAATGCCGAACGAGGCATGAATGCCGAGCGACCTTGCAATGCCGAGCGACCTTGCAGTGCCGAGCGACCTTGCAGTGTCGATCGAGGCTTGGATGCCAAACGTTGCTAGATGTGCCGAACGACCCTTTATGCCGAACGAGGCTTGGATGCCGAACGGTGCTAGATGTGCCGAATGACCCTTTATGCTGAACGAGGCTTCCACTTCAAGTCTCTGTTTACTTGGTCAAGCCACTGGGTAACAACTGTTTGTAAAGATAAAAATTCCCGGGTTGGTAACCAGTCGACTGACCTATCCCGACCAGTCGACTGGCTATACAAAATAATTGTTGTCTCCTCTTTTTTAACCCCTTTTACCCTTCTTTTCACCTTACCTTCTTCATAATTTTTTCATCCTCCAGAAACCTAGCCCCCATTTTCTCCCAAAAATCTCTCAAATACATCAAATTAATGGCTCCTCCAAGATCAAAACATTCAAAACAAGCTTCTTGATTTTTTGTTGATACTCATGTTGCTCATTGGCTATACGACGCAACCGCAATAGAAAGATGGGAGAATATGAAAAATTCTAGAATCTTTGAAGTTCATTCATGGTATATTTTGATTTTGGAGCATATTCTCTTCAAGAATTAATGCGGAGATGTGGATTAGAGTCGCTACTCGACTAAAATTCAAATCGCCACAACATTAACCATCTCATGGTAAAACTTTTCTTTGCAAATCTTAATCTTGGCCACCAACAACCGTCTAATCCAAATAATTGTGTATGGATTTTGGTCTGTGGACAACAAGTTTTCTTTTCACTTGATCGAATGGCACATATCCTTCAATCTCCAAATTAAGGTATTGATTTAAATGATGTCGAGTGCAATACAAGACAAAGAGATAGAATTAGTCACATGTTCATGAGTGACGACATGACTGCATTGCGTTCTAAGCTTCTACGGCCTAAAGCAAGAATCTTGCACAAGACTCTTATGCGATCTATTCTCCCACGAATCGGATCATATGAATTAATGTATCCGAAAAATTTCAAATCCCTTTATGCGGTATAGGGAAATATACGAGTAAATTGGTTACGTCGTATTTTGGATGAATTTCTCACATTCCCCTATGGGAATATGAATGTTATTTACTTTGGAGAATATATAATGAGACTTATTCTAGATGCCGGTGTTCGTCAACCTGATTCTGAACTCTCTACTGTCGAAATGATAAATATAAGGATCATCAGTCTTATGAAGCGTCCAACAAGACCTCCACCTATTACCGCATACGAAGATTGGAAGCATCAACAAGCTCAACAACAATCTGGAGGTCTTACAATTAGAGAGTCGGAAGCACATCAAGAAGAAGGCGAAATTCGTTTAGCTACTTCCTCCAGCACCCGTGAATCTATTGAAATCCTTTCCCGAAATCAACTTATACTTGATTCAAGGCTAAAGAAAATGGATAAGAAGCTTGATAAAATCAAAGGCTTCTTCTCTACTTTATGGGATGCCTTATCATGTTCTTCTTCCACTGCTGCCACATCTATCGCCCAAGGCAAGCATCCCGCGATTTACATGGTCTACATCAGAGGAGCATACTAGTAGCGACACTAATGGAGCAGGAAGTGGAGCTCAAGGCGCTTCTAGACCTGGAAAGAAGACTGCACCGGAAGGAGAGTATAATTGGGATCTTGATGAATAAGTTCTTTTTGGTTGGTAAGTTTGGTATGTACTATTGTTAATTGCTTATTGGAACCTCTATTTTTCAGTTTGAACGTTTGGATGTTTGTTTGCTTAATGATTATCTTTAAGACTTATACTAATTAGTCTCACTTTGGATTTCTTTTTGCACTTGGTATTGAAACTATTTTTGATATATCTACCTTTTGTCGATGACAAAGGAGGAGAAAAGTTGTACTAACCATTTTAATGCAGGTACAAGAAGTGTCATATATTCAGGGGGAGTTTTTATATATGTTCTAGGATTATTATATACAGGTTTGTCATCAATCAAAAAGGTGGAGTATGTTGAATCACTAGTTTTGATTCATGACAAGGCAATTTAGAAGAAAAAGAGAATACACTATTAATCTCGACAAAAAGAGATAATCAAAGGACTACGGTGATATCGAGACTTTAAATCTATGTTTTTCACTGTCTATTACTTATGGTTGAGTCTTAGAAATTTGTTAAAATCTATCCTCAAGTAGTCCTCACTTCATTGTTCTCAGTTTTTAAGCAAAACAGAGCTAGTTGTGTAAAAAACACTACAGCCAGTCGACTGGCTATAAAAACCCAGTCGATTGACTGGTGTGCATACACGAGTATGCAATGCTTACTTTTTAAAACTTGTTGCATGGTCGGTGGACTGACCAAGAACGATCAGTCGACTGACCTGAGCCCAACTGTCATTTTTTGAATAGACATCTCCATTCTACGAAAGGTTGTGGTCCATTTCTGAATGGAAATGGATGCTCCTTTTGGTCAGAACTCTTCACCAATAGCAGTAACTCTTTGTCTATTATATATACATGTTTCCAAACACTTCGCATTCACCGAAATTCATTCATAACTTTCTTATATTCTTCTTATGCTCTCATGCTTACATTCAAACAGCAAACAAGCATTTTATTGCTTTGAATCTTCAATAAAATTTCATAATCTTTGATTCTTAGCATTACCTTCTCTTCATATCTTTACATACACTTCATATACTTGAGGATTTGATTATAGGAGGTTTGTTACTATCAGAGACAAATCGGTATTATAAAGAACACACAGTGTCAGATATTCTTTTGTATTAGTAAAGTCCTCTTCTGCTGCTGAGGTGAAAATCCTGTTCTGCTGCTCAGGTGTGTATTCTGCTGCTCAGACTGTGTATACCTGTTCCTCCGGGTTAAGTGAGGATTGCTGTTTTAGTGAAATTCCAAAAGGAGTCTGGGACTGGACGTAGGACGGTTCTCCAAACCAGTATAAAAATCTCTGGTGTTATTTTTATTATATTACTGCTTTTATATTTTGCATTATTTACTACATTTCTATACTCTGCATTGTTATATCCATATTGCATAGTCCTAAACTTTCATAAATAACTTTATAATCCAAATTAACCTTTTCTTCCTTAAAAAATTCGTAACAATTCCACAAAAATTCTGAAAATCGAAACCCATCTCTAAAATAACTTTTTAGATCATCATAAAAATTCGCAAGGCTAATAGATGTCATCTAATAGGGTTATCTTCTCAAAACATGTCATAAAATCTATATGAACATATGTAAATTATCAACGTGTGTGTGTATACATATATCTTTTTATCTTTCAAAAACATGGCAATCCTTTGCAAAATCATTTGGAATTAACCTTTAAACCGAAACCATAAAAATTTAGAGATGTAACATTATTCATATTTTGCTTTAATGATTAAAGAGCTTGAGATTTGAATGAGTTTTATTTGAATTTGCTTTCCTTAAGCTTTTCTTTTGTTTCCTCCTCTTCTTCCTTCGTTAATGGTGGTCGACCAAGCTTTTCAAATTTTAGAAAATGAGAATGAATGTGTGTTTTGAAATACATGGCCTAAGGAAGACAATATGGGAACGGCCGCTTTTCCATAATACCCCTCCTCTAATTCATTTTTAAACCTTTTCTTTTAATTTATTAGTTAAAAAGCACGACTACCTTAATTAAATCAAATTTCAATCCCCTTATCAACATATTATTTTATTTAGTTTATCTAACTAAATTTCCAAAATAATGTTATCAAAAATCTAGGGTGTTACAGACTCCCCTCCTTAAAGAATTTCGTCCGAAATTACAATAAGGATCAAAACAAACAAGAAAGTAAAACATACCATCAAAACAAGTCAAGATAAGTATCTCTAATCCCGCTCTCAACTTCCCAAGTACAGTCTCTATCATCGTCACTCCACTGTACTTTGACTAATCTGACCATTGTGGTTCTAAGCCTCTTTTCATCTCTCGTAACAATGCGAAGTGGCTCCCTCACTATGGTGTAGTCCAGTTCTACCACTAAATCGTCTAGCACTATCAGTGCACTAGTAGGTACGGGTCTCTAACACACTTTCTAAGATAAAAAAATATGAAAAATATCATGGACACCTGCGAAACAGCTCGGTAACTCAAGTCTATACGCGAGCTTGCCGATTCTCTTAAGAGCAGGAAAAGGTCCTACGAACCTAGGAGATAACTTCCCCGACTTCGCAAATCTTAGCACATCCTTCATCGGTGATACTTTGATGAAAACCTAGTCCCCGATTGAGAACTCCAAATCTTTCCGTCTCTTATCTGCATAACTTTTTTGCCTAAACTAAGCCTCCTTCATTCTAGCTTGAATGACCTCGATCTTTTCTACAGCTTCCCTAACCAAATCTGGACCAAGAATCAACCTATCCCCGGTCTCCAACCAACAAATAGGAGATTTGCATAGCCTTTCTTATAAAGCTTCAAATGGTGCCATCCCATTACTAGTCTGATAACTGTTGTTATATAAAAACTCGACTAGATGCGGATGGTCCTCCCATGATCCCCTAAAATCCAGAACACAAGCTCTCAACGGATATTCTAAGATCTTGTTAACTCTTTTCATTTTCCCATCTATCTTCGGATGATAAGCGGTTCTCATAATAAGCTTGGTTCTCGAATATTACTACAGACTCTTTCAAAAATCGCTTGTGAACAAGGAATTTCTAACACTAACTATGCTACTAGGAAATCAATGCAGTCTAATCATATTCTTCATGAACAACCTTGCTAAAATAGGTGTCGTCTTGGTTGACTTAATTGGAATGAAAATGGCACTCTTTCTCAATCTTTCCACTATAACCCATATACTATCAATTTCCCTGTTCGAACTTCGCAACCCGTCTATGAAGTCCATAGAAATAGAATCCCAATTCCATGCTGGAATATCTAACGGCTGAAGCGAACCACTCGGTTTCTATTATTCATACTTTTTTTGCTGGCAATTCAAGCACTGGCTTACACACAAACCAATATCCCGCTTCATTCCTTTTCAAGAGAAGCTTCTCTTCATATCTTGATACATCTTGGTACCTCCGGGATGTATAGTGAACTTCGAATGATGGCATTCATCTAAGACTTCCTTTCTTATGTTTCCTACACTCAGAACACATAATCTTCCTTTCTTTCTCAACTACCCATTCTAGTCAAGATTGAAATCTTTGAAGTTATCGCTCTTGATTCCTTCCTTTAGCTTACTTATCCGTTCAGCTAATACTAGATCCTCTATCATCTTAGAAGCAATATGTTTGATCAAAACTGGTCGAACTTCCAAACAAGACAATACAACTATATCACCACTAGACCCTGCCTCGGATCTCCACTGCACTCTGCAATCTGCTAATGCTTCTAAATCTTTCTACTCAGCAATCATTGCCAATACTACATTCTGATGTTTCCTGCTAAGTGCATCTGCTACCCTGTTTCCTTTCCCTGGTGTGTACTAAATCCCAAAATCATAAGCAACTATGAATTCTAACCATCTCTGCTATCTTATGTTCAGCTCCTTTTGAGAGAAGAAATACTTCAGCGGCTTATGATCTGTAAACAACTCAAACCTTTCTCTCAAAAGGTAATGACTCCATACCTTCAAAGAAAAAATCATAGCAGCCAACTCTAAATCATGTGTTGGATATCTGACCTCATGTGGTCTAAGCTATCTATAAGCATAGACAATCACTTTACCTCTCTGCATCAGCACAGCTCGTAATACTATTCCACATGCATCGGTATAGACTACCAAATCCTGATTCCCCTCTGGAACTACCAATACATGTGCATGGGTCAATAAGTGTTTGAAACTCTGGAATGCTTCCTCACCCTTATGGTCCACACAAACATCACATTCTTCCTCGTCAGCCAGGTCATCGATGCTACTATCCGCATGAAATCCTTAATGAATCTCCAATAATAACCAGCCAACCCAAGGAAACTCTTAACCTCGGTTACTGTCTCGAGTCTCTTCCAACTATTCACTACCTCAATCTTAGTCGGATCCATGGATAACCCTTCCTTTGAGATGACATGACCAAGAAACTTCACCTCCTTTTTCCAGAAGTGACACTTCGAAAACTTCGCTTTTAGTTGATGTTGCCTCAGCGTCTCAAGCATCACTTTAAGATGAACTTCATGCTCTCTTTCATCCTTAGAGTAAATCAAGATATCATCTATGAAAACCAGCACGAACGTATTGGAAAATCCGGTTCATCAAATTTACAAAGAAAGCTGGAGCATTCGTCAGTCCTAACGTCATAACCAACCATTCGTATGATCCATATCTTGTCCTGAATGTTGTCAAAGGTACACTATCCTCTGCTACTCCCCATTGCCAAATCCAACCGAGAAAATACCTTTGCTCCACTTAGCTGGTCGAACAAATCATCAATCCTGGGCAAAGGTCATTGATTCTTTATTGTCCTCTCATTCAACTTACGACAATCAATACATAGCCTCAATGATCCATCCGGCTTCTTAATAAACACTTCCGTTGCACCCCACGACGAACTGCTCGACCTGACAAAACTCTTGCCCTCTAAGTCCACCAACTGCACCTTCAACTCCCTCATCTCTGAAGGGTTCATCCTGCTTGGCAATCTACTCACTGATTCTGCTCCTAGAACCAAATCTATCCGAAGCTCAATGGCTTATTTCGATGGAAATCCAACTACCCGCTCAAACACATCTGCGAATTCTATAAAAACGAAAACTTGGCTCATCTCGTCATCTAAATCCAATGCACCCAACAAAGAAAACACTGCACCGCTAGAACCTCCTATGATGAAAACAATCTGATCGCTGCAATCCGGGTAACTAAGAGATATCTTCCTACCCTGGCAAAATATCTTAGCATCGTACTCACTTAACCAATCCATACCTAGGATGATCCCAAACCCCACAAAATCAAACACATGCAAACTACACTCAATAGTATGACCTAACAGGTCAAACTTAAACTGGTCACACCTCAACCCTAGAGTTGCATACGCTCCTATTGGATTTGCAACCCGTAAGGAAGTAACTAAATATATGGGTTTAAGGTTAAGCTTATCTATCAAACATTTAGATATAAAAGAATGGTATGCACAAATATCAAATAAAACGCTAATAGACATATCATGATCTGAAGCGTTCCTCCAAGAATCGACTTTCCCTTCTCTTGGGCTATTGGCTTAGAAGCTGTAGGCTCCAATGCATACAACATGCCCTTAACATCTCTAATGGGCTGCTTGCACTGGTTCTTGCAATGCCTATCTGGTCATAGTTAAAACACCTAATATTCTTCCCCTTAGTCACATCCTTCGCTTTCCCTGAGCAACACTCATTAGCAAAGTGCCCTTTCTTGCCGCATTTATAGCAGACAACCTCAGACTTCGCTTTCTTGACTGCTCCACCCTTTTGAGCACCTTTCTTGGGAAAGAACTTCCTCTTCTGGCCTTGCCCAACTTGGGCCACTTTTGTCTTCCTCTTCTTCAGAGACTCTAGGACTTCTTCGTTCCTCAAAGCCATCTCTATAACAATATTAGAAGGATCTATAAGATGAGACAAAGTAGCACTAGCCAATTCTGGCTTCAATCCTCTTATAAACTTCTCATTCCGTTTCAACATGGTATATATAAAAGCATACCCATGCCAGGCCAACTCTTCGAACTTCCTGGCTACTCAGCAACATACATCTCTCCCTGCATCAGCTCAGTAAACTGTCTAATCAAAGCTGACTATGCCATTACTGACATAAGTCTCTCCTAAAATCTCCTCTTGAAACCCTCCCAGGTTACTATCACCTCAACAACTATCGATGTTACACTATTCCACCAAAACAATACGGTCCTCTGAAGCTGCCTAGATGCCAATGTCAACTCTGCTCTTCATTGAGCCATAAATTTGCACAAATCCTTTCGTAGTGCAATAACCAATTCTCCACTTCAAATGGCATCCTCCGTTCCCATAAACGGCTTCCCTCATAGCTTCATATAATCACCGCTCATCTTAGCAAAAAGATTAACTACAGAAACTTTTGGAACCTTTCTCCTGCAGCATTTCCTCCTACCACTCCGGCTGCAACTCCTGCCTGTATCATATTCCTTAAAAACTAATACATGGCTTCCATTTAGACCGGCGGTACTTCAGCACCAACATTCTCTGTCTGACCTTGGCTCTCCCTACATTAGGTCCGGCATTCCTTTCGGTGATTCCCCCTCCTTGGTTAACTCTTCTTCTTCTAACATCAATATCTGTACTCAAACCTCATGGGATACAAAAAGATAACCTAATCTAAGATAGATGAATGGAGATAAAGTGCTTACTTCTATAGAGCAAATACAAGTACGTTACTATAGCGTTAACCCAACCCCAAATCTTACTCTAGTTTCCCCGGATTTTTGTTTTCAAAACCAATTTTTAGTTAAATTTTTCATAAACCTATGCTCAGATACCAAGCTGTAACATCCCGTACCTGGAGGCCAAAAGCTAGCGCTACGGATGCTGTAGTCATCCACAGTATTAAATTCTAATGACGAAATATGGTAATGTTAATGGTATCATAATATCAAAAGCACTTGAATATGAACAAAATCGCAGTTTCTCAAAAACAATAATTTCAGTGATTATATTTCAAATAAATCATATCCAAGTTACAAAAATCTCAAACCTGATCCCAAGCACCGATCAAATATAATTTACAACAATACGCCAAGAGCGACATATGAAGATGCCCTCTTGGGTGATTAAAGTAATATAGATGCAACTGTCTTAATACATAGCAGAAAAACTTTAAAATAGAATTTCTAAATTAGCTATCTGTTAGCCACCTGCTAGTCTTTGGATGCTTTATTCGCCACAATATGCAAAAACCTAAACCAAAACACTCAGCCTAATCAAATCAAATTTTGAGCACCCGAGAGTTTGAGGGGAAACAAAAAACTTCAAGTCATACATAAATCCTGGTATGAATAATATCTGTTACATCTCAGTTTACTGATAAATAGTGAGACCACACTGCTTAGCAGAATGAGTTCTCCTCACTAATATCTCTTTTCAAATCATATATTTTACAAATCCTTTCCTACAAACAAACTGGTTAATCAACTGATGATAATAATAATATTAATAATATAGCATTATCCATTATGCTAAAAAAGGAAATGAAGTAGACTATCTGTCAAAATCTAAACTATCTGCTCTAAATTCTGACCAATCTGCTCTTTTCTGGACTATCTGTCCTAAAATTGATTATAGCAATATCTTTTATGTTAGATAATAGGCTATCTACCCAAAATAGGTAAAAAAAGGATGGACTAACTGTCTTTAAAAATTTTAAAAAATCCGTTATGCTAATAAATGAACTATCTGTTCATATCAGAGCTGACTGCTTTTTCTGGACTAACTGTGCTCTAGGCTGACTGCCCTCAAAATGGACCGACTGTTTGAATTTAAAATGTGCTGACTGCCCGAATTTTCTTTTGGGTTAACTAACCTTAAAAATATCTAAGCTAGTCGCTCTACAAAATATCTAAGCTAACTACTCTTCAAATTATCTAAGCTAATTGCTTTTTAAATTTTCCTTGAAACCTTTTCAAAATGATTTAGTCCGTCAAATCATATATATACAAGGAAAATATATATTTAGCTTTATTCTAAACAATTTTTTCCATGTTGTACATACTTTACTCAAAATAATGTTAATGATGTTTAATAAGGATCGTCTATCCTTTATAATAAGTTAATGTCCTTTATAACTTAAAATGCTTAGGCTATCTGCCTAGTTCTTATATTTGAAACCTTTGTTTAAAGCCCTTAAACAACCTTTCGAAAACATAGAAGGTAACTCCCTCAAAACCATTTATAAAACCCTTCGAAAGTATTGAAGGTAACTACTCCATATCTTTTAATAAACCTTTCGGAATCATTGAAGGTAAATGCTTCTAAACCTTCTAAAAGCCTTCCTTTCATAAGCTTTATAACATATGACAGCCGCCTTTAAATCCTTTAAACCATAGCCTTTCGAAAACATTAGAAAACTATACTTTCAACCTTGTCAAAAGGTCCTACATTACGACCTTGTCGGAAGGTTTCTTTTCGACCTAGTCGAAAGGTTTCACCTTTCGACTTTGTCGAAAGCATGGAGTACTCCCCTATATAATAAACCATTTGAATACATTAGGTTCAATTTAAAAATAGTGGAAACCTTTTGAAACCCTTCAAAGTTAACTACTTTGAAACCTTTAAAACATTTCGACTTAAAACATTTGGATTATGCAAATGGATTGGAAAAACATTAGAGTCGAAAACAATTGCTTCAAAACCTTTATAAAACCTTTCGAAACCATTCGAAAATAATGAAGTGTTGGTGTTGGAACCAACCATTCAAAATCAATGGAGAGAGGTGGCAAGTTTTAGAAAACAAAAGATAACCTTTGACTCCATCTGTGTCGAAAGGTTTGGAAGCGACAACCAAGCTTACCGCCTTGTCGAAAGTTGTGCCTTTTGACCTTGTTGGAAGGTTTCATTTAAATTAGGAAAGAAAACTAATCGAAACCGTTTCCTTTTGAACCCTTTTGACTGTTTTGAAAGCTCTTTGTTGAAAGCTAGCAGGCGTATTTTCTTTAAACCAAAACAAAACATCATCTCTTTCGAAAGCTATAATCTTTCATCCCTAAACCTTTCGACCTCTTTCAATTCACTAGTACCAATTTCCTGATACCTTATGCTTTGGTATTTAACCTAGCCGAAAGGTTTGATACCTTTCGACCATGTCGAAAGGTCTGGAATGAAGGTGGAAGCTCTACCAAAAGGGTTGAAATAGAAGAAAAACTATTTATTTGTACTTTAAAACAGTTCTTTTATACCCCACCAACCTTGTTTGTCTAAATTTGATTGGTTACCAAAATTTTATATTCAAAAGAGCTGCTGATTTTCCTTATTTGGAAAATTGAATAATTTTGAAAAAGCCCCTTTCTCCTTTATAATTATATAAAACATTTAAGTTCCATACCTTAAATAGTTTTATATAACTATTAGAACACCTTCAAAAATTCTGGAAAAATTCTAGAAAATCAAATAATATATTCTCTTCAACATATAAAATTTTCGAATCCAAACGATAATTATTTTTCCCGTAAATAATTTTATAATCTAAATTAATCTTTTCTTCCTTAGAAAATTCATAACAATTCCACAAAAATTCAAAAAATTCTGAAAATCGAAACCCATCTCTAAAATAACTTTATAGGTCATCTTAAAAATTTGCAAGGCTAATGGATGTCGTTTAATAGGGTTTTCTTCTCAAAACATGTCATAAAATCTATATGAACATACATAAATCATCAACGTGTGTGTGTGTGTGTGTCATTTTATCTTTCAAAAACATGGCAAACATTTGCAAATCATTCGGAATTAACCTTAAAACCGAAACCACGAAAATTTAGAGATGTAATCATTATTCATCTTTTTCTTTAATGATCAAGGAACTTGAGATTTGAACAAGTTTGATTTGAATTTACTTTCCTTAAGCTTTTCTTTTGTTTCCTCTTCTACTTCCTTCGCTAATGGTGGCTAGCCAAGCTTATCAAATTTTAGAAAATGAGAATGAACATGTGTTTTGAAATACATGGCCTAAGGAAGACAGTATAGGAATGGCCTCTTTCCTATAATACCCCTCCTCTAATTCATCTTTAAACCTTTTTTTTAATTTATTAGTTAAAAGGCACGGCTAACTTAATTAAATCAATTCTTAATCCCTTATCAACACATTATTTTATCTAGTTTATCTAACTAAATATCCTAAAAAATGTTATAAAAAATCTGGGGTGTTACAGAATTTGATTCATAGTAATGTTTTTCTCACATTTGCGCTAGAGAGAATTTGATTTGGGGTAATCTTTTGCTCTCTATCTCTAATAGAAGAATTCAACTCAGTTTTGTGATCTCATCATCTATTATTTTAGTGTATTTATATATAAGCTTGGGATATTCAAACCCCTAAAAATGCTGAGTTTCCCCCTGTTTTATAAAAAAATTAAAGGCAAAAATACCCCCTTGGTTATTGTTGTCTAAATTTATGTTTTATTTTTTTTTAATTTTTTGTTCACCACGCAGAGCAACTACATAGTCTCTTTAGGACACCATGTAGGACCTAAATGGAACCTTAAAGGTATCACGTAGGGCAACTACGTGGTGCCTTCAAGGCACCATGTAGGGCCGCTACATGGTTCCTTGAAGGTACCGCGTAGAGATAATGCATAGAAGGGTATTTTCGGGTTTTACTTTTATTTTTAGGGGGCGACTTGGCAAAATGATAGGTTTTTATTTTTTTCAAAACTTGAGGGGCAACTTGGCACATCTCTGAGTTCAAATAGAATTTGCCTTATATACGAGTGGCTTAATGTTAAAAATGAAATAAATCTATAATATTATGTATATGGTAGTTGTGTTATAATAAATTGAAGAACGATTTATTAATCGGGTTATTTGTTACCATATACATGCAGGGTCTGAGTTTAGTGTTGGCAAGATGGGGACAATGCCTTAACTAAGAAGCATAAAAAATGTTATTGAAAATGTAATTCTATTACTAGGCCCAT
The DNA here is from genome assembly GCA_030765085.1 of Allium cepa. Taxonomy (NCBI): domain Eukaryota; kingdom Viridiplantae; phylum Streptophyta; class Magnoliopsida; order Asparagales; family Amaryllidaceae; genus Allium; species Allium cepa. The sequence continues at coordinate 506,241,147 of CM060945.1, forward strand.
TCTTAAATTGTATTTGGTCCTTATTTGAATGAAACAAAGATTGTTAAAGCCTAGTTTCATTAGTCAATATAAGAGAATTAGAGATTCATAGATCTTTTTAGTATTGCCTTAGCTGAGCTCTAAAGCTAACTTCACCACGTATACATGGTGATTTGAGTATTAAACTATTGATTTTGTTTTTGTATTTCATTTTCATGGATTAATCGTAGACAACAAAAAGGGTGTTTGAGTGAAATCTTCTGTTTTATTTTTATTTCTTGTTTTGTGTATTTTGGAACTACCATCAGAATTGTTTGTGCTTAAATATGTAATTTTTTAATCCAATATTATCCATTTTTGAATTGGATGATGAAAATCTTAGGATTCGCTTTTGCAACGTATTTATCTTTTGTTAGGTTTGCATGATAAAAATCAAAATTTTATTCCATCATCGTATACTATAGAAATGAAATATCCGACGAACTAGATTTACTATTAAAACTTGTTTTTTCTATAGAAGTATACCATTAGCTTATTTCTAATGATGTGTGTATATCTTCCAGTAAAATGTGGTGTTTTACTACCATTAACAAATGATAAAATAATTTTACCCAATCATGTCGTCTATAAAGCATCTCAAAATAACTCAATGCATAAATCATTTCTTTTCTATGCTAGACATGATTCCTTCTTTGGAGAACTCGTGTGTAAGTAACGCGTTGTACATCATAGTATATTATAGAAAAATAATTTTATAAATAATTTTTGAAGAATATTTAGTGAATTTTTAATCATACATTCGAGTATTCGGTTTTTATTATCTAATTTGTGTATTTTTATATTTGAATAAAATTAATTTGTATTTTTGTTGATTAAATTGAGTTATATATTGATTTATTATTATTTAGAATTTAATATTTATTAAGCCAAAAAATGAAGGTTAGTATTCATAATTTATTTTGAAATTGATATTTGAATGAATTTTTATAGATAAAAATTTATGTACATATACTTTGAACTAAAATATAAATGATATGTATACCAAATTTCGAATATTACTTGAGAGAATGGTGAAAAATCCTAACACTGGAAGTGTAAAAGTTCCTACAACAAATTCATCAAATATAAGCATATGGTATTGTCAAAGCGATATAGAAAATATTTATTCACTATCAATGAAAATAAGATTTCAAATGTTACAGACCACGTTATCATTTGAATTATGTAAAAAAAAAATTAATCCATTGTTTCATACCTCGATAATTTAAATTTATAATATAATTTTTCAAAGAATAACTAACATTTATCTCAAAAATAATAAAATACAATCGAAATATATTTTTAATCAAAATATGGTATATTATTGTCCATTAATTAACATAAATTATGAATATAAATAAGTAAAATGCGGTGAATTTAAAAAAAAAACATGTTAACTAAAAATATTTATTAATTTCAAAATTATAGAATACAGACATTCGTAACTTATTACCAATTATTATGTCATTCTTCAAAAAATAAATTTAGTGTATAGTTGCATTTTGGGGTGTTAAAGGCAGAATAATGAGCTAGGTTGAACTAGTAGTGAATATACATTAAGTTAAATATCATGCAAGTAGAATTACATCTAAGAGGTAAAACAGACCAGAATATTAGATGCCTAAAGACTGATTGAAGGATTATTGGTTTAGACAGGTTCTTAGTAAAGCTATGAAAAAACAATGTCCCAAATAAGTTATAGAAAGAGATCAATAGGTTCATAGTGATCCTATAAAAACAATGACATGAGAGATATTACTAGAGAATTTAATAGGTTCATAGCGACCCAATGAAAACTATGATTAGATGATGTTATTGGTAGACACTAATATGATCTTAGTAATCCCATGAAAACTATGAAACCGGACAGATAGTCCTTAAGTTTAGAACAGGTTATAAGTCAACCCATGCTAATAGGTTAATAGTGACTGCAAAAACTATAACTTGAGACAGACAGTCAAATAAATGGAGATGGGAAATCCAAAGCATATTTCATGTTTGCATATCATCCTGATACATTTTATTATGTTATGTCTTAACCATTATGGATGAAAGTGCACAGTATATGATTATTGTAAATTAAGTTAAGATACTAGTGAGGGGAAAACCCGTTCCGCTAAGTGGCATAGTCTCACAAGATATCTATATGGTTCAAGATGATAGGTTATTATTCATACCAGACTTTTTGTCTGACCCGAAGTTTATGTTTTCCTCTTAAACTCTCCGGTGCTCAATTTGAGTAGTTTAAGAGTTAAGACTTTCAGGTTCTTCTTTAGATGAATAAGCTTCAAGGGATGTGTAAGAGGCAAGTTAGCTATTAGGAGTGCAATTTAATTAATAATAATAGAAACTTACAATTTATTTAATTCTACACTCTATTCAACACCCTTTTACATGAAATTAGGCAAGAATTTTTCTATTCAATTTGTAAAAATAAGCAGTGCAAACTACGAATAAGAATTTGTATCTTGTAACAACCCATAATTTTGTAGATATTTTAATTAAATTTTTATTTGAAAACTTTGATTTTTTAAATCATTAAAAGTGAATTTTTAAAATTTTCTAATGTAAGTTTGGAATTTGTTTTCCAAATACAATAAAATAAACATTTCTGAAATTTTAATATTTTGGTAAACTTTGACTTTCAGTTTAAATTTTAAACTTGAATTTTTAAATTTTAATCTTTTTCTTTGAAGCAAAATATAATTTTGATATTCGTTCTGCTTTTTGTTTCGTCAAATTCTGTTTTATACTTTGTAAAATTGATAAACTTCAGCGTTTTACACGCAATTAATTTCTGTATTTATTTTCTATTTTTCCTATGTTTATTTTTCTTTTTTATTTTCTTTTTTATTTTGTTTAGAATTTTTATTTTTTTTCATTGGATTTTTAACTTGTTTATTTGTGATTTTTGGGCTTGGAAATTTCAAGAGACATCGGCTTATCTTCTTTAACTTATGCCTTTTCCTTTTCTTAGCCTTTCACTATCTTAGCCATTCACTTCTTTGCCCTAGCCGCCACTCTTTTTCTAATTCACGTACAAAGTTTCTCATCCCTTCTCATTTATCAATTATGTGAAAAAAATAATATACAAGCTCTAGTTCCATGGCTTCTCTTCCTTCCTCTTCCATTCTTTTTGCTCTTTTCTTTGTTTTACCTCAAGTTTGCTCGCCCTCTACCATGCATCATCCCTAGCCGACCTCATCACCACTCCATCACCACCATGATCGGCCATCACCTCTGCACCATCATCCTCATACTTGGCCGTGACCCATAGATGCAAATACATCACCATCCCTTGCCAAAAACCCTAGCCGAGCCTATACATTCACCATTTCCCATTTACTTGCCTCGGCCACCAAGTCCACACCACCATTCCATGCCTTTCCTTGAACAAATTAACCTCTAGCCGCACCTAGTTGACCCATACCTAGTCCAGGTCGAGCCATACAAGCCATGGCCGAACCCATGTGTGCTTGTGACCTTCTAATGCCTTGCCTCTTTGCCTTCCATAACTTGTAACTTGCACCACTTCACATTCTAACCATAGCCGTGCCTTTTGGTGATCGCAACTGAGCCTAGCATGCCTTTAAATCATCATGGCCGAGCATAACATTAAGATGGTCTAGCCTATTTGCATGGTGGCCGAGCCCAATGGCCTTGGTCAAGCAATTCTAGGTCACTTTGATTCATATTTTTCCATTGTTTTGATTTTTATTCTTTTATATTGAATCATACACTTATGTTTATGATATTGTGTTGTTTACAAGATTTGGATCTTGACCCTTCATCTACTCAAGTTTGATTCATTCCTTGTCGTGCTTTTTGGAGTTTGTTGTGCATCTCTAGTTTGTCAATTCTAGCTTTAAAAGGTGAGTTTATCACTCTCGACATTCGTACTTATATAATTGTGAAAAAATGGCAATTGAATTGTAATGATTGACATAATATGTTATAGTAGTTCATATATGTAGTTATATGATATTTATGATGTTAAACCTGATGCTATATTTGTTACATCACCTGATATGATATGCTTTATTATACTGTTTATTTTATTTACCGTTTTCTCACACTGCAAGTTCCCTGTTAAAATAGAATCACTATGGGTTGAAATGATACATACCATAACGAACATTAGAGTAGGAAAAAATCATTATGAGCTGAAATGATAGGCTCAAGCGATTTTTTATTTATTTGATTTGACTTGGCATTGCGGTTTTAAAACGATAGAACCCAGATTTTTCTTTTTAAATTACGGATTGAAATGATACATATCCGTATCACTTGACCAAGGTTAGAAAACTAAATACAGACCCATGGTTAAAGTTTAAAAATAGTTTTTATAAAATAAAATTTTTATTAAGTATTTTGAAGTTATAAATATGTGAAAATTTTGTTTTATTTAATGATTTTGAATATAAAATATAAGGGTTATAATAAGTCAAAATAAGTTAAGATTTATAAGTGAGTGAATTGTTTTAAAACTAGAACTTTTAAGAATTTTATTTATGAAAATTATTAAGTATTTTTGAATCTTTAATATGTGAAATTTTAACTTAAACATTTGACTTGATTATTTAAAATATAAAGAGATATTGGTTTTCTATAAGTTAAAAATTTTATAAGTCAATAATTGGTTTTAATGTATAATTTAAAGATCTTTATTGATGATAAATATATTAATAATTAAATTTAATTTGATATGGTGTTTTAAATCTAACCTAGTAATGGCAATAAATCTTATTTATGAAATGAAATGCGTTGTATAATAAGTTCATAATGATTTTCTATAAGTTTAAATATGTATAAGTAAAGTTAGTATAAAATGTAACTTAATTATGACTTAACTTTATAATTGAAAATTTGGTTTTCAATCAAAAAAAATTAAAGTTTGTCTTACTAAAAGAATATCTTATTTATGAAATGGATATTTTGATAATAAAGTATTAAGTTATTGGTTGAAATAAAAGTTAAGTAAAATAGTGTAATTTTGACTTAATAAAAGAATTATAGTTAATTTGGATATTTTATTTATAATTTTTTTATTTAATCATAAGTTAAGTGATAACCAAATGAATATTTTAAAGCTTGAGATATGATTTTATAACTTGAAAATGGCTAAAATTTGAGTTTGAATGTTTCCGAAATGTTGTCATAAATCTGGAAATTTTATTGGTAGCATTTCCAAAATGCTGTGGATTTAAGATAGCATTTGCTAAGTGCTACCATTTCTGAAATTAAGCTATGTTCTGAAATAACTAAATACCTACTATAAAACTTTATAAGTGCTGCTATTTTTGAATTTGAACTATTTCTAAAAATACCTATATGTCTACTACAACACCAAGTGCTGCTGTTTCTGAAAATTGAACTGTTTTGGAATATTAATACCTACTGTGGCACTTTATAAGTGTTGCTGTTTCTGAAATTCACAATATTTTTGAAATACTAATATATACCCCGTAACACTTTATAAGTGCTGTTGTTGCTGAAAATACAATGTTTTATGAAGTTTAAATTGAACGAATGAACTTTGGAAATGGATATATTTTTGAAAGATTTTGACATTGAATTTAAATGGTTTAAATGAATATGTTTGAGTGTTATGATTTTCTAAGTACTATAATTTCCAAATGATAATATTCCAAAGTGTTATGATTTCAAAGTATTATGGTTCCAAAGTGTTTTGGTTTCGGAGTTGCTATAGCTTTGAAAGTATTGTGATTTTGGAAATAAATTTATTTGAAATTGTATTAAATTAAGAATTGACTTTAAATATGATGATTTAAAACTTGTTGAAATTGAAGATTTAAGGATATGACTTTATATCGGGGTTTTGACTTAAGATGATTTTTAAAGAGTACTTCAAGTTATCATATTGATTTGGATTTTTAAGTGGAAATGATATCATATTTACATAGTTTTAGAAATGCTGTTGTGTATATGGATCATATTTTCAAGTAGTATGATTTCTAAAAGATAACATTTTTAAAGTGCTATAGTAAGTGTGTGTTTTGGGAAAGTGTTTGGATTTCTAAATTATTACCTCTTTTGAAAATGTATATTATTTTGTAAAGTATATGGATTTCGAAATATTACCATTTACGAAAATGGATATTATTTTAGGAAAGTAATAGTATTTGATTTTAAATGGTTATGGAATAGAAATGTTTTGAAATAAATATCCATGGGTAATAATAACGTTTGATTGTTAAAGAGACCGGGATCAGAAGTTGTCATACTCTTTGCCAACTCCGGAAATCACTTTATCGACCATGTACGTGATGGAGATTCTAGAATGAAGAAGGATGGTGGCGACATCCTATTGAGGTATGTGGACCCGACTCCCGTGAGTTGGCATATGGTTGCTAAAACATGAGCGATCGATGGGCTAATGAGGTAGCTCCTCTTATCGGACACACTTCTTCAATACCATTTTATTACTTTGTGTTGGGGCCCTTTGATTTTTGGGGGTGTGGCTCGAGGTGGGCGGTAGTGGCTGCTATGCATTACCACCGGCCCGGAAGCATAATTGGTATATCTGCCCTGGCATTGCCTAGTTATGTCGTGCCACCTACCCTAGCGCACCATGTACGAGTTTGGTTTTGTGCCGTAGCCTATGGAGTCTTTAGGATAGCCTCCCGATCTGGAGGTACGTGATACTGGATAGACTACTGGGACTATTTATGTGTTAAGATGGAAAATGTAAAGCCTTAATGCTATTTTAAAGTAAGTTTATTTTACTATTAGACATTATTATAATAACGTGCATTACTACATAGTAAATAGTTTAACGGATCCTTAAAGGATGGGCTGTCCTAATTATCCCTAGAGTTACTTGTGCATTTATATTACAGTTCACTTGAGTTGGTTTACATTGTATAAGTATGTATGTCTTGACTCGAGCGTTTTGTGTTTTGCTTTACGCTCGTGTCAGATTGAGTGATACAACATTTGAAACTCACATTCGGAGTTGGAGTTTTGCTTGAAGATCTAGCTTTCTATTTCGCTTCAGTTTCTAGTTGATTTCAGTTATCCGGTTGATTCCAGTGTTGTATTATGATTTATACTTGATTATAATATAATGAATTTCTGTTGTATCTTGTCACTTCTGTGTATCTTGTCACTTCTGCTGTAGCTTGTTTAATTCCGATGTATATATATAGTAGCTTCATGAACTACTGTCTCTTTGCTTCCACTGCGTTATTATATTACTCTGTGTCTATGATCTATGATTTATTTACTGTATATTCTGAGTTTTTCCAAATTTAAATTAACAATCTGGTATTTTGAATTATTCAAGTTCGACATATGTGGCTCTTTTGTCAATTTGAATGGTACAAAATAGTGGTCATTACAGGTGGTATCAGAGCTTTAGCACTAGGCAAATTTAGCATATGTGGTAAAATTATTTACAGAATCACTTTTGTTCGAGCTTAAATATCTTTCTCTTTAACTCTGTTTCCTTTGAGTTTGGAACATTCCCTCGATTCCGAAATCCATTCTTGTCCCTCACTGTTCGTCTTCTTTTGATTTTGGAGTATCCCATAATTCCGCTTTGAATGAGATTTATAATGAGTCAGCGGTCTCGCCAATTTCAAAATGGATTTGTAAAAAGAGGAAACTCCTTTACAATAGGCATTGATTCACCGGAGATTTCTATATATCATCGGTTAGACGCTAGTATCTCTTGTTGTCTCGAATTCTACCTCTTGAGATCGAATGTAGATTTGCCTTAGAATTCCACATCGATCTAATTCTTGAAGTCGCAGTTGACCCGGTTAAGGTTGCCCACGATTTATATAAGCTAATCCATTTTCCTTATTCTGTTATTCACTCATCTCATCTTTAGTTTCCAACTTATTTTCAAACCAGAATTCTCTTTGATTTGATTTAATCTAATTTGAATCTCTATCCTTGCTTTGAAAATCTATTTCTATATAGTGTATTTGTAAATCTATATTTGAAATGTTTTATATATTGTGTTGTTTGAGTTGTTGATGTTGATTTGGGTTTTCGATCGATTCATCTGATCAACGCAATCTATAGGATCTGCAAAACACTTGAACAGAGCAAACCGACACAATGTAGTTTTCAAATTTAGTTAATGAAATAAATTTTGTATAAGTATATTGTATACATATCAAAGTATAATTTTCTGAATTTTGATAGTTGATTGAATTGGATGTTGAGAAGTAATATTTGACTCTGTATATATAGCTTGTAACCATTAGCTTTTGTTTCATATATAAATAATTGAACTATAAAACATGGCTATAAATTAGTTTGGAAATTTAAATGAATTTAAGACATGAAACTAAGAATTTAATTTCCGATGGTTTCAAACTTTGTGTTTAAAGTTCTAAAGGGTGTATTATTTAAAGTATTTCAAGTAGAAATTATTTCAAAGAATTTTCAATTTTTAAATCAGTGCTCTTCTCTTTGTCGCTGGAAAATAATTTCGATGATGATTGCAGCATCATCGACATTCATGTTTGAGTTTCGAAGTAAAGAGACCCTTCTGTAGTTTTGCAACAGTCTTGCTTTGGAGAATTAAATTGATTTGGATTTCTAAAATATGAATTGATTTATAATATATGTGATACATGATTTAAAATTTGATTTGATATATATTGTATATATTTATTTATCTCTAAAATTGTTTGAAGTTAATCGAAAATTTGATTCTTAAATTTTATCTTAAAGGATGATTTTAATTATAAGGTGAAGCCAAAATTTTGAATAAATATTTAAGCTTGAATAATTGAATTAGAAAGTTTTATTTGTATAATACTCAATTGCATTCCAATATAGGTTACCTAAATTATTCAGAAGTTGAATATGTAATTGGATAATATACAATATAAGAAGGATTTTATAAATAAAATTTGAGTGGTTATAATAAATGTTATATACTTAAATTTTAGTTATAAAAGACTAATAGAGGTAAATAGAATCAAAGGTTAATTGAATATTATACAATTTAAAATGGTGTTGAAGGAATTTATATATAATTTGGTGTAGTTATAATAAGTGTAAATACACTTAATATATGTGATTGGATAAGTGGAAATTTTTTAATAATAATTTAGAATAAAGAAGAATTAAACTTATTGGAAAAAAAAAATTGAGTATAATAAATAATTTTCAAATCCATAATTTTAGAAATTGTTAATTGGTTAATAAGATAATGAAATTAGAAATTGTTAAGATTTCTTTTACTAGGGTGAAATCAAATGGATGAAATCAATTATTAATTCAAGTTGAAATTTTCATGGTTTTAAAATTTATTATCTTATTTGTTTTCCAATTTATCTTCTTTCGGGTTGTTCCTATTTCCCTGCATCCTAAGCGGGAAATTGAATTCTGAATTGATCTTATTCCTGAAGTTCGACCTGTAGTTCTTCCTCCCAGAAGAACTTATCTTTACCTTTCAGTTTGGAAAAATTTTCAGGAACCTTTGGTACTCATTTGAATCTGAGCACTGCTTACCATCCATAGATCGACGGTAAAATGGAAAGAGTGAATCAGATTCTAGATGATCTTTTTCGTGCTTGTGTTCTTGATTCTGGAGGATCTTGGGAAGATCATCCCCATCTTGTTGAATTCACCTATAATAACAAATATCAGGTATAATTTCAATTTTCTCTTCATCTTGTCTTAATCCTATCTCATTCTATCTTATTTATCTGTTTTCATGTCTCGTTCCTTTTCAAGGACGAAAAGTTTTGAGTAGGGGAGAGTGTAACAACCCATAATTTTGTAAATATTTTAATTAAATTTTTATTTGAAAACTATGATTTTTTAAATCATTTAAAAGTGAATTTTTAGAATTTTCCAATGTAAGTTTGGAATTTGTTTGTAATTTATTTTCCAAATACCATAAAATAAACATATCTGAAATTTTTATATTCTGGTCAAACTTTGACTTTCAGTTTAAATTTTTAAATTTTAATATTTTTCTTTAAATTAGAATATAATTCTGATATTCATTCTGCTTTTCGTTTCGTCAAATTCTGTTTTATACTTTGTAAAATTGATAAAATTCAGCGTTTTACACGTAATTTTTTTCTGTATTTTATTTTCTATTTTTCCTATGTTTATTTTTCTATTTTATTTTGTTTAGACCTTTTATTTTATTTTTTCATTGGATTTTTAACTTGTTTATTTATGAATTTTGGGCTTGGAAATTTCAAGAGACTTCGGTTTCTCTTCTTTAACTTATGCCTTTTCCTTTTCCTATCCTTTCACTATCTTAGCCGTTCACTTCTTTGCCCTAGCGGCCACTCTTTTTCTAATTCACGTACAAAGTTTCTCATCCCTTCTCATTCATCAATTGCATGAAAAAAAATACAAGCTCTAATACCATGGCTTCTCTTCCTTCCTCTTCCATTTTCATTTTCCTCTTTTCTTCATTTTGCCTCAAGTTTGCTCGGCCTCTACCATGCATCATGCCTAGCCAACCTCATCACCACTCCACCACCACTATGATTGGCCATCACCTCTAGACCATCATCCCCATACTTGGCCATGACCCATAGATGCAAATACATCACCATACTTTCCAAAAACCCTAGCCGAGCCTATACATTCACCATTTCCCATTTACTTGCCTCAGCCACCAAGTCAACACCACCATTCCATGCCTTTCCTTGAACAAAATAACCTCTAGCCGCGCCTAGTTGACCCACACCTAGTCTAGGTCGAGCCAAACAAGCCATGGCCGAACCCATGTGTGCTTGTGACCTTCCAATGCCTTGCCTCTTTGCCTTCCATAACTTGTAACTTGCATCTCTTCACATTCTAACCATAGCCGTGCCTTTTGGTGATCATAACTGAGCCTAGCATGCCTTTAACCCATCATGGCTGAGCATAACATGAAGGGTGGTCTAGCCAATTTGCATGGTGGCCGAGCCCAATGGCCTTGGTCAAGCAATTCTAGGTCACTTTGATTCGTATTTTTCCATTGTTTTGATTTCTATTCTTTTATATTGAATCATACACTTATGTTTATGATATTGTGTTGTTTACAAGATTTGGATCCTGACCCTTCATCTACTCAAGTTTGATTCGTGCTTTGTCGTGCTTTTCGGAGTTTGTTGTGTACCTCTAGTTTGTCAATTCTAGCTTTAAAATGTGAGTTTATCACTCTTGACATTCGTACTTATATAATTGTGAAACAATGGAAATTGAATTGTATATAATATGTTATAGTAGTTCATATATGCAGTTATGTGATATTTATGATGTTAAACCTGATGCTTTATCTGTTACATCACCTGATATGATATATTTTATTATACTGTTTATTTTATGTACTGTTTTCTCACACTGCAAGTTCCCTGTTAAAATAGAATCACCATGGGTTGAAATGATACATACCCGAACGGACATTAGAGTAAGGAAAAATCGTTATGAACTGAAACGATAGGCTCAAGCGATTTTTATTTATTTGATTTGACTTGGGATTGCGGGTTTGAAATAATAGAACCCGGATTTTTCTTTTTAAATTACGGATTGAAATGATGCATATCTGTATCACTTGACCTAGGTTAGAAAACTATATACAGACACATGGTTAAATTTTAAAAATAATTTTTATAAAATAATTTTTTTACTAAGTATTTAGACTTTTAAATAAAATTTTATTTTATTTAATGATTTTGAATATAATATATAAGGGTTTTAATAAGTTAAGATTTATAAGTGAGTGAATGGTTTTAAAAGTAGAAATTTTAAGAATTTTATTTATGAAAATTATTAAATATTTTTGAATCATTAATATGTGAAATTTTAACTTAATGATTCAATTTGATGATTTAAAATATAAAGAGATATTGTTTTTCTATAAGTTAAAATTTTTATAAGTCAATAATTGATTTTAAAGTATAATTTAAAGAACTTTATTGATGATAAATATCTTAATAATTAAATTTGATTTGATATGGGTGTTTTAAATCTAACCTAGTAATGATAATAAATTTTATTTTATGAAATGAAATGTGTTGTATAATAAGTTCATGGTGATATTCTATAAGTTAAAAATGTATAAGTAAAATCTGTATAAAATGTAACTTAATTATGACTTAACTTTATAATTGAAAATTCGGTTTTCAATTGGAAAAAACTGAAGTTTGACTACTAAAAGAATATCTTATTTATGAAATGGGTAATTTGCAAATAAATTATTAAGTTATTGGTTGAAATAAAAGTTAAGTAAAATAGTGTAATTTTGACTTAATAAAAGAATTATAGTTAATTTGGATATTTTATTTATAAAAAATTTATTTATTTAATAATAAGTTAAGTGATAACCAAAAGAATATTTTGAAGCTTGAGATATGAATTTATAAGTTAAAAATGGCTAAAATTTGAGTTTGAATGTTTTTGAAATGTTATTATAAATCTGGAAATTTTATTGGTAGCATTTCCAAAATGCTGTGGATTTAAAATAGCATTTGCTAAGTACTACCATTTCTGAAATTAAACTATGTTTTGAAATAACTAAATACCTGCTACAACACTTTATAATTGCTGCTGTTTCTGAATTTGAACTATTTCTGAAAATACCTATATATCTACTACAACACTTTATAAGTGTGGTTGTTTCTGAAAATTGAACTGTTTTGGAATATTAATACCTACTGTAGCACTTTATAAGTGTTGCTGTTTCTAAAACTGATAATGTTTTTGAAATACTAATATATCTACCGTAACACTTTATAAGTGTTGTTGTTGCTGAAAATACAATGTTTTGTAAAGTTTATAATTGAACGAATGAACTTTGGAAATGGATATACTTTTGAAAGATTTTGACATTGAATTTAAATGGTCTAATTGAATATTTGAGTGTTATGATTTTCTAAGTGTTATAATTTCCAAATGATGATATTTCAAAGTGTTATGATTTCAAAGTATTATGGTTCCAAAGTGTTTTGATTTTGGAGTTTCTATAATCCTTTCCCAAGCTTTAGAAAGTGGCTTAGTACAGGTTTAAAACAAAAGCTATCTTTCAAAAGCATTGACGACTTCAACCCCTTTGAAAGGCATATGGATGGCAGAAGGGTTTCAACTTAGTCGAAACAACCCTTTTTCAAAAGCGTTGATTTTAAAGCTAAGTAACTCCTTTGGAAGCTACAATTTAAACATGAGGCGGCAACCCCTTCGAAAGTAATTTAAAAAGACCCCTTCGAAGGAATTAGTTTCGACACCTTTGAAAGCATTTAGTAAAAATTGGCAATCACGTTTCTTTAGAAAGTAAAACAAGGGTTCGATCCAATCGAATGCAGTGTTTCAACACCATGCCTTCTGCCTTTCTCTAATCCACTACGTACCAATGTGTTGATACCTTGTGTATTGCTTTTGGCTTAGTTGGTTTCGACCTGGTAGGTTTCTACTTAGTTGAAGGCAGAGGCATAGGGTCGGAAGGTGGCATCTAAAGAGGTGAAACATATTTTCTGATTAAAGCCTGATTTAATGCTATTTAAAGTGAGTACTTTATAACTAACTTGCCTATTTGCAAACATTTGATTAGTTGTCATAACTTTTCGAACTCTTTACAAAAATAACTGCCGCATAATTTCAAATCTAAACAAGGTTTAGTTAACAAATAAGCCCTTCCTTTAATAAAAACAAATAAATCATTTAAGTCCTCCTTCTAAAATAATTTAATTTACATAGTAAATCAGTTAGGTAAAATCTCAAAAAATCATACTTTCAATATGTTATCTAACACATAAAAATTTCGGACCCAAATTCTTCATAAAATAACAAAAATTAATTTCTAAACCCAATTATTCATATTTTTCGTTGAAAATTCATAATAAATTTTCCATAGCTTGGAAAATTATAAAAATTAAAACCCATCTCCAAAATCATGTTCTACATAACATATAATTTCCTCATGGCATTCGAAATTTATTATAATCGGTTTTACCCTTTAAAACTATATTCAAACAATATTGTTTAAATCAAACATGTTATAAAATCCAATCATATCACCATCAAAATCATCATTATAATGGATTTAATTTTAAACCCGAAAATCATATGATTATAAAAACAAAACAGAGATGTTTTATATTATTATTCACCCTGATTAGCATAAAGACTTTGAGATTTGATTGAGATTAGTCTTCCTTGCTTTAGTTCCATGGCTTTAGATTTTCACCTTTTTCTTTCTCTAGTACTAGCCGTCTTTGTTTTCCTTTCGATTTACGTTTTTGTGAAATGAAAAATGAACATGTAGCATAAAGGAAACAGGATATATGAGGGTAATGGGATTAAGGTGCGTAATTACCCTAAATACCCTTGCGTTAATTATTTCCTTGTTCGTTGACAATTAGAACCATTTATAGGCCCATTTATATCATTAAGCTCGGCATCCAATTTATTTTCAAATCTAAATCCCCTTATCACTCTAATATTTATATTATTCTATTTAATTTATCTAATTAAATCTCTTAAATATTATTAAAGAATAGGGTGTTACGGGCTCCCCTCCTCAAATAATTTCATCCTCGAAATTCAGTGAGGACTAGATACTAACATAGTAATCATCTGTAACCACTCCTAACAGCCATACTAGCCAACCTTACTAGCGAATGTCTATATAAAGCCAATATAGACGCACCCTCTATGAAGATCAAGATAAGTATTTCTAATCCTGTCTTCTGTCTCCCAAGTACAGTCCTTCTCGTTGTCGCTCAACTGAACTTTCACCAACTTGATTGTCTTGCTCCTCAATCTTTTCGCATCTCTCGCTACAACCTGAACTGGTTTTCTAAGACAATTCAAATTTGGCCCTACTGTCAAATCTTTCAATTCTATCGGACGGAATAGTAGTTTCTGGATCATGCACATGCTTGCGAAGATGAGACACATAATACACATATGGACACCTACCATACTGCTCAGCAACTCTACTCTATATGCGAGCTTTCCAATCCTTTCTATAATCTGGAATGGACCAACATATCTCGATGCCAATTTCTTTGACTTTCCAAATCATACCATACCCTTCATCGAAGATACCTTAAAAAACCTTATCTCCAACTGAGAATTCTAGGTCTTTACGCCTCTTATCTGTGTAGCTCTTCTATCTGGACTGAGCTTCCTTCATCCTTTCTCGGATTAATTCAATCTTCTCTGTCGTCTCTCTAACAAGACCTAAGATTAATTTATCTCTAGTCTCAAACCAACACGCTGGTGATTTACATGGCCTTCCATACAAAGCTTCAAAAGGCGTCATTCCTATACTTGTCTGATAACTATTGTTGTAGGAAAACTCAACCAAATGTAGGTGGTCTTCCCAAGATCCACCAAAGTCAAATACATAAGCTCTCAATAAATCCTCGACTATCTTATTGACTCTCTCTATCTGCCCATCCGTTTGATGGTGATATGCAGTACTCATTTTAAGCTCTCAATAAAGACTTATGATCTTTGTATAGCTCAAATATCTCCCTTAAGAGATAATGTCTTCAAATCTTCAACGCGGAGATCACCGCGGTCAACTCCAAATTATGAGTAGGATATCTCACTTCATGTGGTCTAAGCTATCGTGAAGCATAGGCAATAACTTTACCCTTCTACATCAACACAGCTCCTAATCCAGTCCCACATGCATCGGTATGCACCACCAACCTTTGATTTCCGTCTGGGACTACTAACACAGGTGCGTTGGTCAACAAATGCTTTAACGTAAGGAACGCTTCCTCACATTTGTCGGACCAGACAAACTTCACATCCTTCCAGGTTAATTTAGTCAAAGGTGCTGCTATCTGCGAGAAATCCTTAATGAATCTTCGATAATATCCAGTAAATCCAAGAAACTTCTAATCTCAGTCACCGTCTCTAGTCTCTTCCAATTATTAACAGCTTCGATCTTATCTGGATCGACTAACAAGCCCATCTCTGAAGTCACATGACTAAGAAACTTACCTCTTTCTTCCAAAATTGACACTTGAAAAACTTCACCTTCAACTGATGCTGCCTCAGCATCTCAAGCACTACTCTAAGATGATCTTCATGCTCTCTTTCATCCCTATAGTATACTAAAATGTCATCTATAAACACCAATACAAATCTATCCACGTACTATTGGAAGACTTGGTTCATCAAATCCACAAAGAAAGCAGGTGCATTCATTAACCCGAATGGCATTACTAACCAGTCATATGAACCATACCTGGTTCGAAATGCTGTCAAAGAAATGTTGTCCTCTGCCACTCTTAATTGATGGAAACTTGTCGCCAAATCCAAATGGGAAAGCACTCTAGCTCCACATAACCGATCAAATAGACCATCTACTCTCGGTAAAGGATACTTATTCTTAATCGTCCTATCATTCAACTTACGATAGTTGATACACATCCTCAACGACCCATTTGGTTTTTTCACAAACACCGCGGTCGCTCCCTAAGGCGAACTTCCTGGTCTAACAAAATTCCTTTCTTCTAGATCCACTAGCTACACCTTCAATTCCTTCATCTTGATTGGTGTCATTCTGCTAGGTGGTCTACTCACATATTCAGCTTCTAGCACAAGATCTATCCGAAACTCAACAGCTCATTTCAGTGGTTGCCTTGTGACCGGCTCAAAGACGTCTGCAAAATCTATTGCTACTCGAACTTGACTTAACTCTTCTCCTACATCCATAGCACTTAACAAAGCACAAATACTCTGGTCAAAATTCAACATTGAGAATATAATTCAATTATGATTATCAGGGTGTCTTGGTGATATCTCCCTATCCTGGCAAAATATCCTAGCCTCATACTTACCCAAACAATCCATACCCAAAATGTTTCCGAAATCTACGAAATCGAAAACATACGGACAGAATGTAAACTTATGACCTTAAAAAAATCAAGTTCTAACTGGTCACATCTCATCCCTAAAGTTGCATCCCTCCTATTAGATTCGCAACCCTTAAGGATGTAACAAGGTATGCGGGTTCTAAGCATAACCTATCAACCAAACACAGAAATATAAATGAGTATGATGCACAGGTACCAAATAGTACCCTAACTGGCATACTCTAAATCAAAAGCATACCTTCCATCATAGTCTTCCTTTTTCAGCTGTAGTTGGCCTAGCAGATGATGGTACAATAGCAAAAACTTTTCCCTTGTCTGCCCTAACTAGCTCTGGACACTGGTTCTTATAATGCCCAACCTGGTTATAGCAAAAGCACTTCACATTCTTCCTTTCTACAGACTTCTTCCCCTTGAATGACTGGCACTCATGAGCATAATGACCTTTCTTGTCACACTTAAAGCAAACTAAATCAACCCTTTCTTTCTTGGCAGCCACCCCCTTCTGGGCTCCCTTCTTCTTAAAGAACTTCCTCTTTTTTTTTTGAAGGCCCTGGGTTTCAACTGACTTTTCTCTAGCACAAATAGCTAGCATCTTCTCTTGTTGGATTGCCATCTCCATATCTACATTACAAGGATCACGGAGACATGGAAGGGTTGCCCTAGCGATCTGGGGTATCAATCCTTAAATGAATCTTTCATTTCTCCTATAGCCAGTTTCTATAGTAGGGTGTCCATATCGGGACAGCTCATCAAACTTAGTAGCATACTCGATTACTGACATCTCTCTCTACACCAAATCCGTGAACTTTCTCACCAACGCTGACTTAGCAACTTCAGACAAAAACCTCTAGGCAAATTTTCCTCTAAAATCTGCCCAAGTCAACTCCTCCTGCAGAACCTAGGCAGTAACACTATTCCACCAATGAAGCGTTGCCCATTGCAACTTCCTAGAGGTCAGCCTCCTCTTCTGCTCATCATCCATACCCAAATCAGCGAAGATCCTTTCATAATGCAGCAGTCAATCCTCAACTTCTATGGCATCCTTTGTTCCCATAAACGGTTGTTTAATCAGCTAATTTTCCGTTGAATTAGAAAATAGCAGATAAATCTAAATTAAAAATTAACCGCAAGCGCACGGCGTGCAATTTTAGTACGTGGCTAGTACGGGTCAATTCATAGGAAATTTTTTAGATCTAAAATTTCTGTTCAGTCAAATTAACCAAAAATTGAAGTTGTGATTAGCTATTTTTTTTTTGCAAAAACTAACTATTAAAAAAGTGAATGAAAACTATGAGATTAAAAGACAATTTTGAGATAAATCCACTCTTATGATCACATAAATCAACACAACATGAAATTATGATCTCTCTTTTGGTCATTAGTGAATTTAGTTGATGTGTTTGTTATAAGTATGGCCTATTTGTGGTATTACTTAGTCCAATGTAAACTATCAAACTATAACACACCCACTAAACCACTTTTTAACTCTCACGAAAATGACAATAAACTTGAAAATAAAATCTATTCTAAGCATGATCTGTTAATTATTGATAGACCCATCAAATTTTAATTTAGTACTCACTTCATTACCATTATCATCTGTAGATGAAGAGGTAATTTGTATTTGTGTTTGTTTAAGTATAGCCTCTTTGGTGTCAACAACATAAGCTATCAAATTCAAAGCTAAAACAACAAAAAAATTACTCATTCAAACATTGTCATTAAGCTTAAAAAGAGGTCAAAAATCAGCGAAATGTTGAATCTACATGATTAAGAGAGCTTCACTACGCCTAAATTGAAGGAGTTTAGCCTCTCATATTTGTGATCATTTCAACAAATATAGAGTCCAACATGAAACAAAAACTAGAAGAAAATAAGAGCTAAATAAAATCGGCTTGCATAAATGAAAAGATTTCACTACTAACATGAAAAGAAAGAGAGCATGTAAATAGAAAAGAGCATAAATTAACATTGCATAAAAGAAAATTACATGAAAGAAAATGGCTAAGTAACCATGAAAAAGAAAAGAGAATTTGTTTTTTTAAGCCTAAAACTAAACTTACTTAAGAGGAGGCTAAGAGCTTAATTACATGAACATATGGGGTATGTATACAAGTTTGAAACCCTAATGCATATTTTTGGGGACTACCCAAAATATCCTCTTAGGAAACGTAATCTCCACATAATCATTAAAATGAACATAATCCTCCATTTGAATGTGCATGCAGCTTTAATCATGTACATTAGTTCTTAATAGGGGGTCATGGTAAGTGGGTAGATGAGGTCCTCCATGATGCATGAGTTGAATTATTTCAATCTTCTTTCCTTTGTTTCAATCCTTGCGCATGTATATATTTCCATGAAAACCCTCTTTATATTTTCATCCAAATTCCTACAATAAATATAAAATATGCAAATAAATATTCTCAAATTAATGTATGCACAAAATGACCATTTTGCCCCTATATGTAGATGAATAAATGACGATTTGAAAATAATTTGAATTTTGGTTTAAACATAAAGTACCATATATGCCTATTTATTTAATTAAATTAGATTAAATATGGAAGTAAAATGTAACAACCTGATATTCTCCACCATTCGCATCCGCATATGTCGGACTTGAATTGCTCAAAATACCAAATTGTTAATTTAAATTTAGCACAAACTCAACATATACAATAAATAAATAAATCACAGAATCACAGACACAGAGTAATATAACAATATGCAGCGGAAACAAAATGAATAGTAGTTCATGAAGCTACTATATATATATAATAGAGTTAAACAAGATACAATAGAACTCTCAAATACAATAGTCAAATACAAGATAAGAATACCATAGGAGTCAACTGAATAACTACAAACTGAATAGATAGCTGGATCTCCAAGCGAAGCTCCAACTCCGAAGGTGAGTCTCAAATGTTGGGCCACTCAGTCTGACCCGAGCGTAAAGCAAAACACAAAACGCTCGAGTCAGGATTAACATTCTTCTATCAGTAAATCCAACTCAAGTGAAATAACAACTGAAATTCAAGTAACTCAAAGGATGTTTGGGATAACCATCCTTTAAGGATCCGTTAAACGATCTACTATGTAGTAATATACGCTATTATAATAATGTCTATAGTAAAGTAAACTATTAAAATAGCATTAAGGCGTTACCCATATCCCCCTTAACACATTTTATAGTGCCAATAGTCTATACAGTAGCGTAATACCTCCTGATCAGGAGGCTACCAGAGGATACTCCATAGGTACGACACAAAATAAACTCGTAGTGGTCTCGCTAGGGTAAGTGACACGGCACAACTAGGCAACGCCGGGATAGATATACCAACTACGCTTCAGGGCTGGCGGTAATGCACAGCAGCTACTATCGCCCACGTCGGAACACACTGCCAAATCAAAATCAAGGGTGGCCACCAAATCAAATCATAAAGTCAGAACATAGTATCGAAGGAATGTGCCCGATCGGAGGAATGGCCTCATTTGGCCCATCGATTGCTTCTATTTTAGCCATCTTAAGCCAACTCATGGGAGTCGGGTCCACGTATATACATCATATAGGATCGTCGCCATCATCCTACTTCATTCTAGAATCTCCACCGCATACACAGTTGTCGTTTTTGGTATTGGCAGAGAGTATGAAAATATCCGATCCCCGTCTCTTTAGCAACCAAATGCTGCTATAACACTATGGTCATTTCAAAATAGTTTATACTTCAAAACCAAAATATCATTGCCGTTTCAAAAACCATATCAATACGATATCATTTTTCACTTCAAATATATCCATTTTGAAAAATCATAACACTTCAAAGTTGTAACACTTTTGAAATCAAATCACTTGAAATTATAATCCTTTGGAAATCATAACTTGAAATCATAATACGTTGAAATATAACACTTTGAAATCATAATACTTTCCTTCAAACAGTTTATATATTAATAATAGTATGTATAATAAAATAGTTTATAAAATAAATAGTTTATATAAAATAGTTATAAGTTAAAATAGTTTATATTAAAATAATTAGTATATTAAAATAGTTTATATGGAAAATGATTTACATTAGAATAGTTTATATAAAATAATTTATAAAGTAAAATATAAAAATAGTTTAATTATAATTTAAATTATAATTTATATGATAAAATAGCTTCCTGAAATTTCACAAATCGATCGAAATCAACTTGAATTCCAAAAGTCAAATTTAATTCAGTCTCAATTCAGTTTCTCAATAAATCATTTCAAATTCTATCAGTTTCAAATACAGATTTGAACCACAAAATAAACCATCTCAATTTCGATATATTTCAAAGCTTTAAATATTCAACATTTTCAAAACCAAATTTGATAAATTTCTACATATATATCAAATTCACTTTAATATTATTTAGTTGTGAAACATTCACTTAATAAATCCAAAATCATTTAAATAAAACCCCAAATTACAAATGGACTAAATATTTCCTTCAATTTATTTAAACTTGAAATATTCATTTAAATCGCCTTAAACCAAAATAAAGTTATAAAATCATATCCTTTAAAAATCTTAAATTTAATAAGTTTCAAATCGATTTAATTAAATAAATTCTTAATTAAATACCATTTCAAATTAATTCAAATTCATTTTCCTAACCTTAACTTATAAAAATCATTATAAAAATCTATGGTAAAATAAGATTTCAAATAAATACTTAAACGCATTATCTATTAAATAAATCAAACTTTATTAAATTAAATATTATTATCAAACATATTTTATAATAAGATTAATTTATACATATTTAAAATAGAAAATTTATAATTAAATTCTTAAAATTTAAAATTTCAAAACCAACTTATAATTTTAAAATTTTCAAAACATATAAATTTAAAATTAAGAATTTAACTTTATAAAACACATTTATGTATCATATCTTGAAATCAATATTTATTAAACCATATATTTCTTTCAAAACCATAGAAATCATTTTCAAAACATTTATATAAAGACCAACGGCGTCTGTATATAATTTTCTATCCTATGGACAAGTGATACGAATATTTATCATTTCAATCCACAATTTAAATATATACAGGTATATATCATTTCAACCCGTAATCCCAAATTCAATTCAATGAAAATCGCTTGGATTTATCATTTCAACCCATAATGATTTTCTCCTATTCTACAGATCGTTCAGGTATGTATCATTTCAACCCATAGGGAATTCTATACTAATAGAAAACTTGCAGAGTGATAACAGGTATGATAATAATATAGCATGCATACAAATAACAGATAATAGTGTCAGATGTCACAGGTGAACAGATACAGATAATAACATATATATATAGCAATGTAAATAACTAATAGCAGCATATTTCAATTGTCATTTCAAATGAAATCAAATTTAATAGATATAAGAACGTTAATCGTGAATGATTACTCACCTTTCGAGGCTAGAGATATGAACAAGAATGGAAGCGAATTATGAATCCAAACACGAATTCAAAAGCGAAACAAGATGGGCATGAATTCGAGGATCAAAGCAAGGATGGAATCGATGAGAAAAATCAAATTACCTCGATAAAACGGAATATATATATTGCTATTATTAAAAATTATCTTTCAAAAATCAATTTAAAGACATATATTAAAAATAAATTTTTGTATATATATATTTGAAAATAAAACATATGCATACATATATAAAATAATCTAAAATTTTACATACATATTATAATTTAAAATCAATATTTGTTATAAAATCAACGTAAAATTTAAAAACTCATATTTAAATAAAGTGTATATATATATATAAGCATACATATATGTGAACATTATATAAATTAACAAGTATATAAATTAATATATAAACTTAATTATAGAACACATACCTATGACTTATGTATACACAGTATATATATGTAACATTTTAAAACCAATAGTAAAACAATACTCATAGTTATACTTCAAATTGATTATAACAAACATATATATACTATAACATAGCCTTATAATATAAACAATTTAACACACACACACACACACACACACATATATATATATATATAATCTGTGTACATCATAACCACCCTTATATATATAAACATATATCTGAAGCGATACCCCTTATATAAGAATTATTATACTATATATATATATATAACATCAAAGCTAATATACTAACTAATCTTAAAATAAATCACTGCCATAAACTTACATACATATTTATAAACAATAGTTATAGTAACTAATATATTTAACGATTTACAACTAGTTAACGGACATTCATAAGTATATATATAAACTAACTTTTGCACTAACGTAAAACAAAACTATAATATATGTAGCATATACATAAGTATGCCACGGATCATATATAGACAAATGTGAATATATGCAGACTTGATATGTTAACATATTTTATACTAAAAAAATTATCCCACGTTATATATTCAAGCTAATATATTCAGATATATATACCTATATTATAGCAAAGCATGGTAAAACTTATAAAACATATATCTGTTGTCAATACACACACACACACACCAGTATATATAACTATCAGACCATATATGATTTAAAAAATATATATAACTTATACAACTTAGATATATTATGACCAAATATACAGGATATATACGAAGCTGCTATGTAAATATATACATACATACATACATACATACATATATATATATATATATATATATACTATATTTCAAAATCAACTTACCTACTTACATAAATATATAAGTAAAAGGGGAGGCCGAGCAAGCCATGTTGAGGGGAGAAGGCCGGATTGGAGAAGATTTGGAGGAACAGGTGAACACGGCTTCAAGGCAGGGAAGTTGCATAAGTGTGGTGGCACTTACTGGAGGAGAAAGACAAGAGGAGGGGAGATGAAAGCGGGTGGATCTCAGCAGAGGAATGGGTGGCGAGGCTAGTAGTGCACCCATGGGAAGAAGGAGGAGGGTGGCTGCGGTGATGGAGTGAAGGCTATGGCTTTGGCTCGGTGGAACATCGGTTTTCTTAAGGTGGATGGTGGTTCGGTCTATGATACGAACTCTAGCCAGAGAAAAACAAAGGTGCTGGTTTGAGGAAGAAGACAGTGCTAATTACAAATTTATGTACGAAATATATATATATGCCTTTTAAATATTTATATTTTTCAATGAAACCAGATAATGAAGGAAAACGAACCATCCGTAAAATATTGGAACCATGATGAATGGCAAAAGAAAAACGTTGAATTCAGAAAATATTAAATGTTATGACTGTTTGTTTCACCTGAGAGAAGATGAATGAGCAAGGAGACAAAGGGTTAAAACAGTACCGATATGGAAGATCATTTCACAATTTCCACGGCGTACCGGGGTTTGAAAACGGAAATGAATACACCGCTGAGATCAGCACGACGAGATGATCAAAACGATATACATATAACTATGGCACGACTGTCCTATCAAAAGTTGATATCGGTACTGAAAATGCTGCACATCTGTCGAAAATAAGATAAGCGGAACAATAGCAGTCAAAATTTGAAGAAACGAAATGTGACATCTCACTCAGAAGGTGATTTACAAATTTATTATGTAAAATATTTAGGTTTGGAAAACATTTTTATTATCATCGTTTTAACCGATTTAAATTGAAATAAAATTACACCAGAAAATAAACTTCCATATTATCGGATGAAAATTTACGATTTGCTATGTTCAAATAGACGTATTCCAAATATTAAATCTTATTTCAAAATTCAAATATTTAAAATTTCACAAAAATTTAATTAAATATATTATTAATTCTAACAAAATTTTCCGGGTCGTTATATAAAAATGTGCACATTTATGTGCACAACAAATACCCCCACACTCATCTTTTTATCCATCCTCAAATAAACTAAAACTAAGATAAATCCTTTTTCGTAAGGAGCATGATTGCATTTAGCGTATGCAACAAGACGTTAAACCTTTAGGTGTCCCTAGTATGATGAGTGTTGTCTCGTGAGGGTTTTCAACGGATGCTACCCACAAGATCCAAATGCAAAGTAAAAAATACTTAAATACGAGAATTATTTACAAATAGATGGATGCAAGTTTTTGAAAATATTTACAAATGAAGAATTTACTTTTAAATTAACACGAATAAGTTAAATCTAAGTTATAGTCATTATCAAGAGATTTAAGTCCTTTTACTTATCAAAATTACCAAGAAAAAAATTAAGTTACCATCACAAATAGACTCTAGTTTGGCTAGTTGTTTCGGTTGATAAAACAATGTAACTATGAAATGGATACTTAGTTGATTTTTAAAGTTTATCAAAGTGGTATTTTCATTTCTTTTGAATAGCAAGTCAAATCAAATAAGTAAAAATAATGCTTGGATTTCAATTTCTTACTCTCTTTATTTTTTAAATTTTTTATTGATACTAACAATATTTACATATGCCTAACTCAGAAAACTGAGGCCGGATATATCACGGTATCACCCATGCACTGCCTTTCGGGCTTATGTGAGGGGAATATAGAGCATGACGATTGTAGACACAAGTGTATACACCTATCGATTGTACGCGTTATTAATGAAAGAATTTTTTATATACATACACCTAACTCAAATAAACTTAGGCTAGATATATCGATCATGCAGTGCCTTTCGGGCTTACGAGAGAAGGGTACAAAGCATGGCGAGTAAACACATGACTCTAGGTGTTTCTTATTTTTATAAAAACCATTTTTTTATTTTATATATATATATATATATAATTTTTTCTTTTCTTTTCTTTTTTTTGTTTTTAAGAGAGAGTTTTGCAAAATCATCTTAGCACCATTTAACTTAGAAGATAAAAAATGTTATATCCTTTTCTTTCAATCCACTACTTTTTTAAACAAAAAATTTCAATTAGGGTATACTTCATAATTATCACCATGAATCTTTCTGTACACTAGTTAAACCATAGTTACTTGTAATCAAACTTCATTTTATTTCTGTTGAGAGAAATAAAATTTTCAAAATTTTCAATTTAATAACCAAAACTATATATTTATCCTATAGTGTTTCTTCAAAAATAAATCAAAATGCTAAAAAAAATTGTTCTGAAATTTTTTTATGTTCTTTTTTTATTTTATTTTAAGTTTTGGAAAGAAAATGCAAAAAAAAATAAACTATGAAAAAACAAAAAGAAGACGAGACTCCCCCTACGCTTGATTTTGACTGTGTCCCCACAGTCAAGCCAACTGAAAGGAAAAACATAAAATAAAATAAGATCAATATTTACATGAAAATGAAACAATTATTATTTACATGACATCAAAAAGTATATCGTCAAAGAGTAAATGAAACGGCCTTCCAAAGACCAATTCATTTGTCTCGTCAAGTATGAGAGACGCAGCTTAAGCACAGAAAACCAAATCATAAAAGATTTCAAACTTGAATGTTGATTGGAAAAAACAAATGTTGTTTTATTAAAAATCGTATGAGTTATTTTATTTTCAATGATTTTTGGGGTAGTTCAAGTTTATTTTCACCAAATTGAAATTTAAGTTTATCGTTGAAAATTTCTTCAGAATTATTGATTTCAAAATCAAAATGGTGATTTAAATCTTCCCCTTTGGAATTCAACAACTCATCTTCAAAAAGTCCAAAAACATATGTTCACTAAATTCGCGTTCCTTTATTGGATTATCAACTTCATTGCATATACCATATTCAAAATCCAAAGTTGTTGTATTCAATTTTCCGAAATCAGAAAAAGGAAGATCGAATTCTAAATTTGGTTCCGCACTCTCAAAAGAATTGAAATCCAACTCAATTACCGTATTTTCAATAACTTCATTAAGATTGTCATTTTCCATATCAAAGGTTGTTATTTGAAAATAGTCAATTTTGGTAAAAGTTAGATTATCATTTGACTCATCACAAGTTGGGATTTGATTTTATTTCTCACGTTGTTTCACATATGTTTCAAACCACAAATCTGTGTGATCCATGTGAATTTCGTTCGTTTGCTCAACAAAATAAAATTTATAATTATTAATTTGAAAATTTTCAATTAGAACTTGTTGAGAATGAAAATTATTAATCGCATCGTAATTGAAATTATTCTCATTGCTAAAATCATTTAAAAAGTGGTTCACATTTTCGTTTTGATTTTGAAATTCTTTCTGGAGTTCGAAATTACATTGGTATGAGTAACAATCGAAATCATTTGAATTTCGAAGTGAGTTCGAATTTTGGTTATTTTGAAATCCTTGACTCGAGCTATTGCACAAATATGAATTACACAAATCATTTATCCTTTGATCATTTTGTATAGAGAGTCCAAGTAAAGTTGAAATAGTTTGATACACTTTTCCAGGTTTGATGGTTCGTCATCATTTTGAAAACTTTATAGTTCAAAATTTAAATTGTTTGCACAATAGTTATTAAAGTATCCATAAGAATTTGATGTGAAATTATATTGATTTTCACAACTATCGTAAAATTCATGTGAGTGGGGAAATTCAGACATTTTGTGAGGACCCACAAATCTGTACTCCTTGAATAGACACTAATCTCCAAGTGATTAACTCAAGATGAACGAAAATACGAATTCTTAGGGTTTAAAAGAAATAAAAAGATAGAAGAAGAAAGAAAAGATAGAACAGAACAGAAAGAAAACAGCAGAACAATATCAGAATCTCATAATCGCAGCGGACAACATATAATAGATAAATGAATAATTTTTAAACAAAGAACTATATCAGTTATTACATTACATCACATTTCATTTCATTACATCATCAGAGTGTACAACTATCAAACAACAACAAACAGCGGAAAAAGAAATACTATATACTAGTGAATACGCCCTGCCATCCATCTTGCCTCCAGCAATTCCCGAATTCCAGAATATCCTGATAAACCTGACTCTTGACCGCCCGTGTGGCAATTGGTGGGCACCCAGAGTTTAGGAAGGAAAACAATAAACTCCGAGTCAGTCATGTGACTGGTGTGAGAACTAAAACAGTTTATTTTTATCTTCAAAAACAAAATAGAGGAATATTTTTAAAGTCAATTCGCAATGCTTTTAAAAATGAGACTACCATAAGACCTCCCACCACACACACAATGCAAACGCAGACTTGGAGGAGATTTCTTCTTATGTTAGTCAAAGATGCTTACTACGCAAAATCAAATCAATTTTGATATTATTATTAGTGCACAGTGTAGAAAACATTTCGAAAGTATAATATAAATCTTAGCCAGCATAGGTACCATTATATTATGCCTACTACAGCTACCATATTAGATGGCAGGTTCTACAACTAAAACCGTACAAGGATCGTATTGTTTCTTTGGATTTCCAACAAATGGTCAGGCCGACGAACTTTCCATTGCCACATGGAAACGCCTCTGGAATGACGTCCCGAGAACCAAACCGGATCTCTGCCAACACAAGGCCGGGTTACCCCTAACTGGGTAACTACTAACACGAATATATCATCCCCCGATCGTAACCGATCTACATCCAAGGATCCTCGATTTCCAAAACCCACAAAGTAATAAGTTTGCAGCAACAACATAGGTTAAGTATCTGCGATCCATACCATGATACCACCTCTATCCAGAAGGAATGACATACACTAAAGGGGCGCTACCCCCTAATAACCTTGCTACATCCTTCCTGTTTTGACCATTTCCGGGGTGTGAGGTCCGACGCAGTCTCGTCCACAAAGCTGTGCTTTGATTCAACAAATGCTCAATAACACTTAGCATATCACACTACCAAATTGGGAGTATATTACTAATAACCTTCAACTACATAACCTCTGAGCTCGTACGTCTCAGAGAAGGGTGTTTATGCTAAGAGAATAAATTCTCCGCCACCAACAGATATGTATTTGAAAGAAATCAGCTTTATATCTCAATTTTTAATGTCAGACATACCATCCATACAAGTCTGTTCCGGGATCGAACAGAACCGAAGGCACTTACAAAGAAGTCCTTGCAATCCGGATATTCACTAATCACGTCCGGACTTCCCATCACATATGGAATTTCTATACCGGGGACATTCGGTGCAGAAACATTCGACGGTAATCCTTCCGTTTTCAAAAATATCCGGTCTTCAACACCGGTCTTCAAATGCAATTCATAACAACGTATCACATATTCGGAATGGATTATAAGACCCCAAGGTCCTTTCCCGGCTAACCCGAATAGTGAGCGCTTATTAAAAAAAATAAGTGTGGCATTCAAATTCAAACAAATCACAACAAATACCCATTCAAAGGTAAATATTGATAGTCGGTTATTGAACTATCAATGGATATGCACAACATCACCAGATTCCAAATAATTTTCCAAATTATTTATTTTCCAAAAATAATTTTTACAAGATATA
The DNA here is from genome assembly GCA_030765085.1 of Allium cepa. Classification (NCBI taxonomy): domain Eukaryota; kingdom Viridiplantae; phylum Streptophyta; class Magnoliopsida; order Asparagales; family Amaryllidaceae; genus Allium; species Allium cepa. The sequence goes on from CM060945.1 coordinate 506,270,375, forward strand.
TATTTTCCACACTTCAACCATTTGAAAACAATTTTCAAATCACTTTTCACCTTTACCACTTTTGAAAACAAATTTCAAACATTTTCCTTACGCGGAAATACTTTTATTTCAACATGGTTCATTTAAACCAATTAAATAAATCGTTAACGATTTACTTTATATTTACGTTCAAAATCCGTAAATTAATTCCCACACTTCAAAAATAAATCAACGTTTATTTTTAAACAAATTCCCCTTTTCATTTATAAATTCCATAGTGAATTTACATTCCAAAATATTTATGAATGTACGATTTCAATTATTCATTTTCAATTTATCTTCAAAAAGATAAATTCTCAAAAAGTTTCATTTCTCATTGGAAAAACATTTCCATACTTATTTATTAATAAGTAATTCACAAATCTATTTATTTTCAACATTTGGAAAATATTCAATATACTTAAATCGAAATTAAGTATGTATTTCATTCTTTAAGGAAATCATTCTCTTAAACATATTAATTTGGGCCAAAACAAATGTTGCGTAAAACATCGTTACGACAACCAAAAATCACTAGTATAGGGATTCGAAATTAAAATAGATATATAAATCCCAATACTATACAAAACATTTCCTTTCGAAAATCATTTACCATAACAACAATGTTATAGTCCACCATTTCCTTCTATTTCTCGAAAACGTCTATTTCAACAATGAATGTTGAAATCTATGGTTTAGATTCATAACATATTTTAAAAACATCGTTAGATTGTCTTAATTCTATTTAAAACATCACATCCAAAATATTTTCTTTAACATATTATTCACTATCCAAAAACGTGAATATACTTCGTTAACCAATTTCATCATTTCTATACATTTTATTTTAAAGGATTATTCACTGTCTAAAACGTGAATATAACTCCATTAATAAGTTATAACAATTTGCTTATCAAAATAAGTCGTTTGCGGATTTATAAAACAATGTTTATAAATTCCATTTCTATTTATTTTATAACAACTTCCTTTTATAAATCTCCTTTAGTAACCTATTTCAATTTATAACTCAATTATATACCAAAAGTTCATATTATAAGTTAAATACTTATAATTTATTTGTTTACAAAATCGTTCTTTTAAACTTCCCAAATTATTAATCTTATAACTTATAAGATTGACTTATTTACCCAAAACTATTCTTTTAATAACTTTACAAATTTTATAAATCTACTGCTTATAAAATTCCATTTATAACTTCACCATTTATAATTCTATAAATTTCATTCATTTATGAAATTCATTTACACTTCATTCTAACACTTATAAAAACTCGTTTTATAATTTAAATATTTTAATTTATAAATATCAATTTATAAATCTTTTATATAAATCAATTTATATTATTATTTAAAAACGCTTTAAACTCCTTTATAATTTCACCATTTTCTTTGATTTATAAAATAATCAAATTTTATAAATCCTCTATTTAAACTTTTTACAATAAATTCAAAAATCCCAATTTAAACTATTTTATAAAATTATTAACCTCATATTTTCAAAAATCAACTTTTAACTATATTTCTCAAAAACCATAATTTTTATAACTTTAAAATTATAACATTTATTTATTTAAAATGAATCAATTCCAAAAATATTTTATAAACGTATACTTTCAAAAATCACTTTAAAAATCCTTTTAAAGTTTCAAAATTGGCCCAGTGATGCTACACACCAAATAGTCAATCACCACAATAACGACATCATATATCTGTATATGATAATCAACGAATATTAAAATATCCATAATCAATAAATATTGTCGAGGAATCCAGTTGGATCCCTCCAACCTGTTTCCTGCATCCAAAGATGTTAGCACAATATCAATTCCGTTCCAGTACGGAATTATCGCGGTATATGGGATTTATAAAGTATTATCCGCTTAATAGGCGGCGCAATAGGGTCTTATCCGCTATATAATACGGGAAATCAACTCCAAGTACATAAATAATACCAATTTCACTGTACTGTGAAATATTCGCGGTATATGTTTTTAATAAATAACCTCCGTTTACTAACGGCGTATAATGTCTATTTTAACAATCAATAGATAACAATCATCATTCAAACATACAATCAAAAATTTTAAATCTAACTATTAAAATTAAAATCGAAACCGATTCGATTGAGTGAGAAGTTCTCACCTTGATTTCCATTCAATTTTAGCGTTTTATTTCGAATAAAATTAAACGCGTGTTTAATTTTACCCAAAATTTTTGCTAACTCCAAATGACTCCAATCCAATTCCATAACGTAGTGCTCGTCCATACGAACCCAACGCAACTTATTTCGTGCGTTTTCGACCTCGTATGAAAAAGATATGAATTTTTAAAGTTACACGAATCTATAATTATAAATTTACAACATTTTTTATTTATTTAAAACCCTAACCAATCCTAGCCGTCCATCCTTCAACCTGCAGATCACCACCGTCCTCTACAACTTCTTCCCAACAGGTAAAACACGCACCATAGAACCCAACACACGCCATTAGGGTTGAATTTTTGCGACCTCCACGACGACTTGCACCACGATCAGCAACTTCCACGCGAACGCTCATGACAAGAGCTACCTTCGGCCCCCATATCAAGAAGCTCGGCCTCCCCTTTTTGCACGTGAAACGAGACGAAACGACCACGAACGCGAGTGATTTGAAGCCTCCACACTTCGCCATTTCAGATCTTAACCGTTGGATATGACGTACTCACCACCCTCTACAAGTTTATAGTTGATCGTTTCTTGTAAAAGTGGATAGATTGAAAGATTTTGAGGGAGGAAGAAAACTAAATTTCGGCCATTCATTATTTTGGAGGCGGCGGCTGGTGAATTGAAACCCTAGCCCTTTTTTCTTTTGCAATTGTGAAAACATAGGGCCTTTTATTGAAAATTACGCAAACACTATTCATCCCGGATTTTCCGAATTTCAAACGAAGCGTGCCGGTTGGCGTTTTTAAGGTTTACCCCGCGTTCCGAACATAATGGAACGTGTTTCGGGAGCTAATTCGATCACCTGTGCGAGTTATGGCAATAAACGTTCAATTTAAAATCAAATCGGTAAATCAAATTTCTAGGCGTTTTAGCTTGCCCCGGACAAACGGTAAATCTGATTGACACGAAATTTGAAACCATACAATAATATAACATTACGGATCCGATGAAACTAGTTTCGTCGAAATCTGAGACTGTTTGAAAAATGGCTATTTTAGCTCGCCAAATAAATATTAAAACAATTTCGATGCGTTTCGAGCTGCCACGATTAAACGAAAACTCCGATTGCTACGGAAATTGAAATATGATAATAACAAACTATTACGGATCCAATGGAACTAGTTTCGTCCAATTCTAAGACTGTTCGAAAAATGGCTAATTTCACTAGTCGATTTAAATATTAAAATATTCAGTTTTCACAAATTAACTTTTAGTTCGATTTTAAAAGTTCTATAATATCGTTCTAACTCCAATATGATAAAATAAATTTTTACAAATCATTTTCAATCATATTTAACCCAATTCAATTTTTTCTGTATTTTCAACTATTAATTTATCGATTTAATTATCCAATTAAATCTAATTATTCGAAATAAAATTTATTCGACTTATAAATTTCACTTTTTACTATTTAAAATCAATTAAATATACGAATTTTAATTAATAGAAATTCTGGGTCGTTACAATCTTCCCCCCTTAAAAGAATTTCGTCTTCGAAATTACCAAGTAAGAAAAAGTTACAGAATCCATTAACTTTCCCAAAATCCATAGTTAAACTTCTTACAATAACTTTACTAAGTTTTCAAATCATACTTAGTTATCTTTTCAAAAACAACTACTATTGTTTAACTTCCAACTCCAAATCAAAATTATAGTTTTCACAAACTTTCTCAAAAATTCCCAAAAATTTTTCTAACGCCTTAAATTTTCGGAAAAATTCGCCATAGTCTCCTTTGCGCGGCTCGATCCGAAAAAAAATGACAGTTTATATATCACAAATATACATCTCATCAAGTGATGAGGCATCCCGCAGGGAAAAAAGTGTAAAAGTACGATATTTAATCCGAGATATGTACCTTATATATTATTAGCAAGCATATACGGCTAATATAGCACGAAAGCGAGCTCCAAATGCAAAGCAAACGCGATCCGCACCTACTAAACACTCAACAAACAGTGTGAAACATGTATATAGACAATAGTATCGATATACAACATATAGCAACATAATAACTATATATGCCAATATAGCAAATGCAATAAAAGCAATATATTCAACCATCAACCAACTATCATCCAACTAGCATTCAACTAACATCCATAACCAATAAATATTTATTCATATTCTCATTAATATTCAATGAAATGGGGGTTTTCAATTTGATCACATTTGATTCATTAACCGTGGATGTTTTTACTAACATTCATTTTCAATTAGTTTATATTCACTAATTCATATTCAAGTTGGTTCACTTCCAAATCAAATTCAATTCTATTTAAGATTCACTTAACTTCAAATTGGATTTCAATTACTTTAGCTTTCAATTTCGTTAACACTTAATGAATTATATACAATCAACTAACAATCATGTATCAACCAATGTATATTAATTACAACCAAGTTCCTTTGCTTATCTTCATTTTGGTTTAACACCTTTGCTTTCAATTGGTTTAATTAAATTGAATTACATTCAATCTTTCAATTTCCAATAACATTAGATTTTAATGAATTAACACTTACATTCATTATTTCATATCAATTATTTACATTTAATTGATTAACATTCAATCCATTCATTAATCCAATTCAATTAATAAAGTTGAATTTCATTTATATAACTCAAGTTCATATCCATCACTTAACTTTATTAATTTACTTTGATACCAAAATCAACTTCATTCAACATCTCTTAAGTTATATTCCATTTTCTAAACATCATTTGGCTTTACTTAACTTAAATTCCCACTTATAAATCCAATTCATTCCCAATTCTAAAGTAAATTTTATTTAACCTTTATCAAAGTCAAATTTCATCACTTATTCAAACTCATTTTTTATTTACAACTCATATTCATAAATATATTCATATAGTTTCACTTCTTATATATATAAAATTATTTCACAATTATAAATCACATTAATTATAATTTCATACTTATAATTCATTTGCTTATACAATAATTCCTTAATTTAGATTATTCAAACATCTTTTAATTTACTTATATATATATTCTTACATTTTCAACAACCAAACAATCAACTTACATACACTTTAATAATTCTGAAAAATTATTCCTTTATATATAAAATATACTCAAGGACAAATTATTTCATTTACCCAATTTTAAAACAATATCGTGTCGAATTGTTCTGTACAAGTGTTTAGAGATCCCTATCAACAACGTTAATTACTCGTATTAACCAAAATCCGTATACCACTCAACAAACCAATCATCACAATATAAAACAATTTGATATTCACTAATAAATACGCTCTCATAGCTATTATTACAGTCAAACTCATTCTAGAGTACTACTGACTCTATCTCTAATGAGCAATACCCAACATAGCCATGGTTGTCGCTTAACCATATGCTCTGATACCAGATGTGAGGACCCGCAAAACCGTACTCCTTGAATAGACACTAATCTCAAGTGATTAACTCAAGATGAACGGAAATACGAATTCTTAGGGTTTAAAAAAAAGATAGAAGAAGAAAGAAAAGGTAGAACATAACAGAAAGAAAACAGCAGAACACTATCAGAATCTCACAATCGCAGCGGACAACATATAATAGATAAATGAATAATCTTTAAACAAAGAACTATATCACTTATTACATTACATCACATTTCATTTCATTACATCATCAGAGTGTACAACTATCAAACAACAACAAACAGCAGAAAAAGAAATACTATATACTAGTGAATACGCCCTGCCATCCATCTTGCATCCAGCAATTCCCGAATTCCATAATATCCTGATAAACCTGACTCTTGACCGCCCGTGTGGAAATTGGTAGGCACCCAGAGTTTAGGAAGGAAAACAATAAACTCCGAGTCAGTCATGTGACTGGTGTGAGAACTAAAACAGTTTATTTTTATCTTCAAAAACAAAATAGAGGAATATTTTTAAAGTCAATTCGCAATGCTTTTAAAAATGAGACTACCATAAGACCTCCCACCACACACACAATGCAAACGGAGACTTGGAGGAGATTTCTTCTTATGTTAGTCAAAGATGCTTACTACGCAAAATCAAATCAATTTTGATATTATTATTAGTGCATAGTGTAGAAAATATTTCGAAAGTAGAATATAAATCTTAGTTAGCATATGTACCATTATATTATGCCTACTATAGCTACCATATTAGATGGCATGTTCTACAACTAAAACCATACAAGGCTCGTATTGTTTCTTTGGATTTCCAACAAATGGTTAGGCCAAGGAACTTCCCATTGCCACATGGAAACTCCTCTGGAATGACGTCCCGAGAACCAAACCGGATCTCTGCCAACACAAGGCCGGGTTACCCCTAACTGGATAACTACTGACACGAATATGTCATCCCCCGATCGTAACCGATCTACATCCAAGGATACTCGATTTCCAACAGCCACAAAGTAAAAAGTTTGCAGCAACAACATAGGTAAAGTATCTGGGGTCCATACCATGATACCACCTCTATCCAGAAGGAATGACATACACTAAAAGGGCGCTACCCCCTAATAACCTTGCTGCATCCTTCCTATTTTGACCATTTTCAGGGTGTGAGGTCCGACGCAGTCTCGTCCACAAAGCTACGCTTTATACAAAGCTATGCTTTGATTCAAAAAATGCTCAATAGCATTTAGCATATCACACTACCAAATTGGGAGTATATTACTAATAACCTTCAACTACATAACCTCTGAGCTCGTACGTCTCAAAGAAGGGTGTTAATGCTAAGAGAATAAATTCTCCGCCACCAACAGATATGTAATTGAAAGAAATCAGCTTTATATCTCAATTTGTAATGTCAGACATACCATCCATACAAGTCTGTTCCGGGATCGAACAGAACCGAAGGCACTTACAAAGAAGTCCTTGCAATCCGGATATTCACTAATCACGTCCGGACTTCCCATCACATATGGAATTTCTATGCCAGGGCCATTCGGTGCAGAAACATTCGACGGTACTCCTTCCGTTTTCAAAAATATCTGGTCTTCAACACCGGTCTTCAAATGCAATTCATAACGACGTATCACATATTCGGAATGGGTTATACGAACCCAAGGTCCTTTTCCAGCTAACCCGAATAGTGAGCGCTTATTAAAAAAAATAAGTGTGGCATTCAAATTCAAACAAATCACAACAAATACCCATTCAAAGGTAAATATTGATAGTCGGTTATTGAACTATCAATGGATATACACAACATCACCAGATTTCAAATAATTTTCCAAATTATTTATTTTCCAAAAATAATTTTTACAAGATATATATTTTCCACACTTCAACCATTTGAAAACAATTTTCAAATCACTTTTCACCTTTACCACTTTTCGAAACAAATTTCAAACATTTTCCTTACGAGGAAATATTTTCATTTCAACATGGTTCATTTAAACCAATTAAATAAATGCTTAACGATTTACTTTATATTTACGTTCAAAATCCGTAAATTAATTCCCACACTTCAAAAATAAATCAACGTTTATTTTTAAACAAATTCCCCTTTTCATTTATAAATTCCATAGTGAATTTACATTCCAAAATATTTATGAATGTACGATTTCAATTATTCATTTTCAATTTATCTTCAAAAAGATAAATTCTCAAAAAGTTTCAATTCTCATTGGAAAAACATTTCCATACTTATTTATTAATAAGTAATTCACAAATCTATTTATTTTCAACATTTGAAAAATATTCAATATACTTAAATCGAAATTAAGTATATATTTCATTCTAAGGAAATTATTCTCTTAAACATATTAATTTGGGCCAAAACGAATGTTGCGTAAAACATCGTTACGACAACCCAAAATCACTAGTATAGGGATTCGAAATTAAAATAGATATATAAATCCCAGTACTATACAAAACATTTCCTTCCGGAAATCATTTACAATAACAACAGTGTTATAGTCCACCATTTCCTTCTATTTCTCGAAAACGTCTATTTCAACAATGAATGTTGAAATCTATGGTTTCGATTCATAACATATTTTAAAAACATTGTTAGATTGTCTTAATTCTATTTAAAACATCACATCCAAAATATTTTCTTTAACATATTATTCACTATCCAAAAACGTGAATATACTTCGTTAACCAATTTCATCATTTCTATACATTTTATTTTAAAGGATTATTCACTGTCTAAAACGTGAATATAACTCCATTAATAAGTTATAACAATTTGCTTATCAAAATAAGTCATTTGCGGATTTATAAAACAATGTTTATAAATTCCATTTCTATTTATTTTATAACAACTTCCTTTTATAAATCTCCTTTATTAACCTATTTCAATTTATAACTCAATTATATACCAAAAGTTCATATTATATGTTAAATACTTATAATTTATTTGTTTACAAAATCGTTCTTTTAAACTTCCCAAATTATAAATCTTATAACTTATAAGATTCACTTATTTACCCAAAATTATTCTTTTAATAACTTTACAAATTTTATAAATCTACTGTTTATAAAATTCCATTTATAACTTCACCATTTATAATTCTATAAATTTCATTCATTTATGAAGTTCATTTACACTTCATTCTAACACTTATAAAAACTCATTTTATAATTCAAATATTTTAATTTATAAATATCAATTTATAAATCTTTTATATTATTATTTAAAAACGTCTTTAAACTCCTTTATAATTTCACCATTTTCTTTGATTTATAAAATAATCAAATTTTGTAAATCCTATATTTAAACTTTTTACAATAAATTCAAAAATCCCAATTTAAACTATTTTACAAAATCATTAACCCCATATTTTCAAAAATCAACTTTTAACTATATTTCTCAAAAACCATAATTTTTATAACATTAAAATTATAACGTTTATTTATTTAAAATGAATCAATTCCAAAAATATTTTATAAACGTATACTTTCAAAAATCACTTTAAAAAGCCTTTTAAAATTCCAAAATTGGCTCAATGATGCTACACACCAAATAGTCAATCACGACAACAACAACATCATATATCTGTATATGATAATCAACGAATATCAAAATATCCATAATCAATAAATATTGTTGAGGAATCCAGTTGGATCCCTCCAACCTGTTTCCCTGCATCCAAAGATGTTAGCACAATACCAATTCCGTTCCAGTACGGAATTATCACGGTATATGGGGTTTATAAAATATTATCCGCTTAATAGGCGGCGCAATAGGGTCTCATCCGCTATATAATGTGGGAAATCAACTCCAAGTACATAAATAATACAATTTCACTGTACTGTGAAATATTCGCGGTATATGTTTTTAATAAATAACCTCCGTTTACTAACGGCGTATAATGTCTATTTTAACAATCAATAGATAACAATCATCATTCAAACATATAATCAAGAATTTTAAATCTAACTATTTAAAATTAAAATCGAAACCGATTCGATTGAGTGAGAAGTTCTCACCTTGATTTCCATTCAATTTTAGCGTTTTATTTCGAATAAAATTAAACGCGCGTTTAATTTTACCCCAAATTTTCGCTAACTCCAAATGACTCCAATCCAATTTCATAGCGTAGTGCTCGTCCATACGAACCCAACACAACTTTTTTCGTGCGTTTTCGACCTCGTATGAAAAAGATATGAATTTTTAAAGTTACACGAATCTATAATTATAAATTTACAACATTTTTTATTTATTTAAAACCCTAACCAATCCTAGCCGTCCATCCTTCAACCTGCAGATCACCACCGTCCTCTACATCTTCTTCCCAACAGGTAAAACACGCACCATAGAACCCAACGCACGCCATTAGGGTTGAATTTTTGCGACCTCCACGACGACTTCCACCACGATCAGCAACTTCCACGCGAACGCACATGACAAGAGCTACCTTCGGCCCCCATATCAAGAAGCTCGGCCTCCCCTTTTTGCACGCGAAACGAGAAGAAACGGCCACGAACGCGAGTGATTTGAAGCCTCCACATTTTTCCATTTCAGATCTTAACCGTTGGATACGACGTACTCACCACCCTCTACAAGTTTATAGTTGATCGTTTCTTGTAAAAGTGGATAGATTGAAAGATTTTGAGGGAGGAAGAAAACTAAATTTCGGCCATTCATTATTTTGGAGGCGGCGGCTGGTGAATTGAAACCCTAGCCCTTTTTGTCTTTTGCAATTGAGAAAACATAGGGCCTTTTATAGAAAATTACGCAAACACTATTCATCCCGGATTTTCCGAACTCCAAACGAAGCATGCTGGTTGGCGTTTCTAAGGTTTATCTCGCGTTCCGAACACAATGGAACATGTTTCGGGAGCTAATTCGATCATCTGTGCGAGTTATGGCAATAAACGTTCAATTTAAAATTAAATCGGTAAATCAAATTTTTAGGCGTTTTAGCTTGCCCCGGACAAACGGTAAATCCAATTGACACGACATTTGAAACCATACAATAATATAACATTACGGATCCGATGAAACTGGTTTCGTCGAAATCCGAAACTTTTTGAAAAATGGCTATTTTAACTCGCCAAATAAATATTAAAACAATTTCGATGCGTTTCGAGCTGCCACGATCAAACGTAAACTCCGATTGCTACGAAAATTGAAATCTGATAATAACAAACTATTACGGATCCAAGGGAACTAGTTTCGTCCAATTCTGAGACTGTTCGAAAAATGACTAATTTCACTAGTCGATTTAAATATTAAAATATTCAATTTTCACAAATTAACTTTTAATTCGATTTTAAAAGTTCTATAATATCATTCTAACTCCAATATGATAAAATAAAATTTTACAAATCATTTTCAATCATATTTAACCCAATTTTCAATTTTTTCTGTATTTTCATCTATTAAATTATCGATTTAATTATCCACTTAAATCTAATTATTCGAAATAAAATTTATTCGACTTATAAATTTCACTTATCAATATTTAAAATCAATTAAATATACGAATTTTAATTAATAGAAATTCTGGGTCGTTACACATTTTCAAAAGTCTTTTTTTCTTTTTTGGATTTTTTTATGTAAAGGAAAACTATTTACCAAACTCAATTTATTTTTTAAAAGGGAAATCAATTTTTTTTAATTTTCAATTTTTTTCTTTGAAAATATTCAATTTTTTTTGTTATTCTAATGGAAAAAACTAACTTAATTTTTTTTGATTTGAAATTTTCAAATGAAAAGATTTAAACTAAGTTAAGGAATATATACAGTTTTTTTAGTTTTGGATTTTGGATTTTTTTTAAATATGCATGAACTAATGCAACTAAATGAATGCAAATGACTTATTACAATTTTGCTGTTCTTAATAGCTCCTAACCCAAAATTTTATAATCACACTTTGTTTTAATTCGACAAGATAGTTCTTGGCGTAGTAATGGGCAGGAGTTATCGGCGCACCACGAATCACCGTGGCAATGCAGCTGAAGGTTAAAGTACCTTCAATAAAACAACCACTATAATATTTACAAATCACCGTAATATTTATAAATGATTATTGATCTGCTATAGCCTAAACACCAAGAAATTAAATTGTCGATAGATGACAAATTGTCAATATACAATTATGCCCTTGTGGGCTCGTGACATCCTTAAGATGTCTAACCATTAATATTGGTCAAGTTCTAAGATGAAATGCGAAACTGAAATCAAACGTGTATTAACAATGCAACTACGAATGTAATTTGATTTTGTTTTTGGTTTTTAATTTTTTTTAAATGCAAGCAACCAACAATGCAAAACAAATAAAAATAAATGATAAAGGCACGATACTAAAGCATGCAGAATTATTAGAAATTTATTTATTTTTCAAAGCAGTGAATTTTTTTATAAGCAAACAAGCAATTTTTTTTAGCTACAGTTCTTCTCCTTTTGATTTCCTGCTTTGACAACCTGAAATTAAGAACAAGATATATATACAGGTTTTTTTAATATATCAAAGAAAAAAAACTAAAACAAAACAAGTGAAAACAAAACAAACGAAAACATAAAAATTGAAACTTGTTTTTTTTCTTTTTTTTTTTTAAAATTAGGATGGAACTAAAAGCAAATTAAACAAAATAAAAAAAATCTTTTTTTAAGGATAAAACAAAACAAAACTAAAGGAAAGCAAACTCCCTCTTTTTTTTTTTAGTGAGAAAAGGAAATTAAAAAAAAGTATCTACTACTCAAAGCAAGGCATCATACAAGAAATCTCAAAGCAATACTCAAAGTAACATACAAGAAAACTCAAAGCAAGAATATTTTTTTTGTTTTTTTTGTTTTTGTTTTTTTTTTAAGTGAATGAAGACTAAAAATCTTTTTTTTTTAAAATACCCAATAAGGGCCCGGCCCAAAATAAAACCATGTTACTAAACAAAGGATCAGAGAACTCAAATTCGCGTATTTCACAAATTTTCTTTAACCAAATTCCTTAACCTGAATTCACGAATCTAAGATAAATTACAAATTCACGAATTTCACAAATTAAAAGCAGATCAAAATCCAATTGGGTTGGTGAGGCGATTATTCTCGAGTTTGGAAATTGTGATGATTTTGGTAAAGAGGCAGAGGAGATATCACATATGTTGTTGCATCCTCAAAAGGTAAATTGGTCGTACTTTCCTTCTCCATGGTACAAGAAGCGATGCGAAGTCGCAAGGTGGTTCCGGTGGCGTTTATATGTCGCAGATGGTTGCAGCCTACGGTAGTGCTTGTGATGGGGGGCGATTTGGGTAGCAGTTGGTGATTGGGCACGGTGATGTTGCTGCCAGAGGCTGGTGAAGGAGTTATGTGCAAGGTAATGAAGTGGTTGTTTGTAAATGTTGGAGGAGGTGAGGTTTCAGGTGATGGTTATGTAGCAAGGAATGGATGAATGTACTGGGGGATGAGCAAGGTAGCAGTGGCAGTAGTTAGATGTATTGGTGGATGTCAGGAAGTTTTGTAAAGTGGCAGGGAATGGGATTGTTTCAAGACTATGGACGGAGGGCAGTTGTATGTGAAGTATTATGGAAACTGTGGTGGGGTAGTTGAGCTGGCATAGGTTTGGAGGAAATTGTGTGTATACTGCTGTTGGCAGTTGTTATTGATTTGGTTATTGATGATATGGGGAGAATGTTGGTTGTGATTAAAGAGGTAGAAGTAGAAATTGATGGTACTGTGAGTTGTAGTTTGTTGAAGGGGATGCAGGCAAGGGGATGTTGCAGCAACTGGGTGGTGGTCTGATGTTATTGGTCTGTTGTATGATGTGCAGTGTGTAATGCAGTTGGTGGTGATGTTTTGTGCAGTGGAAGGAAGAACTGTATATACTGGGGGGCAGTGTTGGTTAGTGGTTTATTTGGCAAAAGGGGTATTTGACAGTGGTGAGGGTAATATTATGCATGTTATGATGAGTATGGGAATGTAGCAGTGAGAATGGAGGGTAGTAGTGACAGTGGTAAAGTTGTTGTTGGATTGTTGAATGTGGGGTAGCAGTGGGTGGTAGTAAAATGATGGAAGTGATGCTGGTGGTTTGTGGCAGAGGAGTGGGTATGGTTGCACTGTGATTAACAAGTGAAGGTAGTTGTAATGTTGTTGAGGTGAATGACTGAAATGATGACACTGTATGCAGAGGTTATAAAGTATGGGCAGGGTGATAGTTTTGTTGAATGTAAAGATAGAGTGGTATGTAGGTGAGAAGGGCAGTGTTGCGGCAAGTATGTGGTGGTTTTGTGATAAGGCAAGGGGCTTGTTGAAGTATTGGATAGGTTGAAATGTGGTTGTGGTTAGGATTGGAGGAAGGTTTTGTGATCAGGTATGATGTTGTGAGTGTTGATGGATTTGTAAATGGTGACAAGGCAGTAGAGGTGGCAAGGCACAGTTTGAGAGTGGCTTGAGTGATAAAAGGCAAGGAGATGATCAGAAGTTGATTTGTAGTGTGAATGGTCAGAGAAGCAATGAAGTGGAGATATGTAGATGTAAATGTAAAAATAAAATCAAATGTAAATGTAATTGAAGTTTGTAAATGCAAATAAGAAATGTAAAAATATGAAATGCAAATATAATTGAAAATGAATTGGAATATAAAAAAATCATTTCCGAATGAAATTGTGGATTTTGTTTTTAAACTAAAAATGCAAAAACAACTAGAAAAGCTACAAGCACACAAATAAAAATGAAAACAAAAATCAAATTATAAACACACAACACAAAATATATTTTTTTAAACGCAACTCAACACACAAGACAAACACACAATAAAATCAAAAAAATTCAAAGAATAATAAATAAAATCAAATTAATTCTACGGTAACGGCGCCAAAAACTTGTTTAATAGGCTAATTTTCCATTGAATTAGAAAATAGCCGATAAATTTAAATTAAAAATTAACCGCAAACGCACGGTGTACAACTTTAGTACGTGGCGAGTACAGGTCGATCCGCAGGGAATTGTTTAAATTTGAAATGTCTATTCAATCAAATTAATCAAGAATTTGAAATTGTTTTAAGCTATTGCAAAAACTAATTGCCACAAAAGTGAATGAAAACTATGAGATTAAAAGACAAATTAGAGATAAATCCACTCTCATGATCATATAAATCAACACAACATGAAATTATAATCTCTCTTTTGGTCATTTATGAATTAGTTGATGTGTTTATCATAAGTATGACCTATTTGTGCTATTACTTAGCCCAACATAAACCATCAAACTATAACGCACCCACTAAATCACTTTTTAAACTCTCTTGAAAATGGCAATGAACTTGAAAATAAAATCTATTCTAATCATGATCTATTAGCCATTCATTAGAAATACAGACCATCAAATTTTGATTTCAATATTCACTTCATTGTCATGATCATATATGGATGAAGTGGTAATTTGTGTTTGTATTTGTTTAAGCATGGCATATTTAGTGTTAACAACATAGGCTATCAAATTCAAAGCTAAAACAACAAAAAAATACACATTCAAACATTCTCATTAAGCACAAAAAGAGATCAAAAATTAGAAATATGTTGAATCTACATGATTAAGAGAGGTTCACTGCCCCTAGATTGAAGGGGTTTAGCCTTTCATATTTGTTATCATTTCAACCAATGTAGAGTTCAACATATAACAAAAACAAAAAGAAAACGAGAGCTAAATAAAATAAAATAAAATAAAAACTAATCTACTTGCATAAATAAAAAGATCTACACTACTAACATGAAAAGAAAGAGAGCATGTAAATAGAAAAGAGCATAAGTTAACATTGCATAAAAGAAAATCACATGAAAGAAAATGGCTAAGTAGCCATGAAAAAGAAAAGAGATTTTTTTGTTTATTTTTTGACCCTAAAACAAAACTAACTAAAGAGGAGGTTAAGAGCTCAATTGCATGAACATATGGGGTATTTATACAAGTTTAAAACCCTAATGCATATTATTGGGGACTACATAAAATACCCTCTTAGGAAATGTAACCTGCAAGTAATCATTTGCATGACCATAATCCTCCATTTAAATGTGCATGTAGCTTTAATCATGTGCATTAGCTCTTAATAAGGGTCGTAGTAAGTAGGTAGGTGGGGCCTCTATAATGCATGAGTTGAATTATTTACATCTTCATTCCTTTGTTTCCATCTTTGTACATGCATATTTCCACGAAACCCTCTTCATATTTTCTTCCAAATTCCTACAAATAAATATAAAATGTGCAAATAAATATTCCCAAATTAATATATGCACAAATATGACCATACCCATATATAAAGATGAATAAATAACGATTTAAAAATAATTTGAATTTTGATTTAAACATGTTAAAATACCCTATATTCTCATTTATTTAATTAAATTATATTGAATATGAAAGTAAAAATATGCACATTTACATGCACATCAACAGTTTCCCACCATGACTGGTGCAGTCTCGCTCGGCTTAGCATAATTATTCTCAATTGGAGCCACAAGACTCCAACAATCCCAGCAACTCCAGCAGCAGCTCTATCTTGCATCAGATTGACCAAGAACTAATACATCACTTTCATATCCACTGTTGGATTTTCAGCACCTACATTGGCATTTGCAATTTCATTAGCATTAGCATGTCGACTCGGGTTCCTCCTGGTGGATGGAATATTTCTGTTGCTTATGGTGCTTCCTCCACCGAGATTTCCTCTTCTTTTTCCTGCCTCCATATCTTCATTACCATAAATGTGCATATGAGCCTTTGTGAGATATAAAAGAACGGTCTAAGAGAGAGGGTTATACATACTTATATATATACATATATACGCAAATATCAAATACTAGTACGTTACTATAACATTAACATAAACCCAATCTTATTTTATGATTCATTGGATTATGTTTTGAAAAATCATTTAGGTTTAAATTTCTTTTAAGTTTCATAAACCTATGCTCTGATACTAACTTGTAACATGCCCTACTTGGAGCCCCAAAACTAATAGTTACGGACGCTGCAGTCACCCATAGTTATTAATACTCGACGACCAAATACTGTAATGTTAGATACATTGATGTAACAGAAACACATGAGTATGAAAAAAAATTTAAAATCAACAAACAACTTTCTCATTCCATTTCAAAGCATATCAAATTCATTACATAATCCCAATACGAGAACAACGTACAGAGAAAATATAATTATTATAACACACACTAAGAGCGACATATGAAGATGCCCCATTGGATGATCAGAGTGCGTGTGTGTATGCAATTAAAAAACTTTGCCATTACATCAACAACACAGCGGAATCAAAAAAATTTATTGAACTCTAAATAACAATCATGTCTTCTGCATGTATCCGGAAACTTATTCATCTAAAGAGGTACCTAAAAACCTCAACTCTCAAACTACTCAAAGTTAATTGTGCACTCGGGAGTTTGAGAGGAAAACATAAACTTCGAGTCAGACATAAAATCCGGTATGAATAGTAATCCACCATCTCAAACCATTCAGGTATCTAGTGAGACCACGCCGCTTAGCAGAACGAGTTTTCCCCTTACTGGTATCTTATCCAAAACTTTATAAAACCATATACTGCGCTCATGCATCCACAGTGTTTAAAACAAAGCAAGTTAAAATATTATGATGATATTCAACCAAGTGCTGGATTCCTCATCTTCATTCATTTGGACTATCTATCTCAGTTATAGTTTCTAGGGTCACTGTTAACCTATTAGTTTTCATGGACTGACTAATAACTTGATTAATACTTATGGACTCCTTGCCCATTTCATAGTTTTCATAGGATCACTAAGAACTTATTGGCTTCTGCCAATAACTTCATTTGTTTCATGGGTTTTCCCGGAACTTATTGGTATCTTCAATAACTTCCCTCATATCCTAGTTTTCATGGATTGACTAGGAACCTATTGACTTCTGTCAATAACTTAATCCGGATATAGTTTTCATGGGTTCACTACAAACCTATTGGCCTCTGCTAATAACTTATTCTAACCATAGTTTTTATGGGTTTACTATGAACCTATTGGCACCTACTGTTCGTCGATGGAAATTCTATCGGTTTAGAAAACCGTCAAACGAATTTAAATTAAAAATAACCGCAAGCGCACGGTGTACGAATGTGGCACGTGACGAATATGGGTCGATTCGCAGGGAATTGATGATTTTAAAATTCTATTCAATCAAGTTAACCAAAGTTGAAAGTGTGATTAACTAAAAATGTAAGAAACTAACAAAAACTAGCAAAAGAAAAATATATAAAAATATGAGAGTTAAATGACAATTTAGAGATAAATCCACTCTCTAGACCATATAATTCAACAATTAATGAAATTATGATCTCTTTTTCTAGTCATAAGTGAGTTTAAATGATGTGCTTATCATAAGTATGACTCATTTATGCTATTAATTAGCTTAACATAAGTCATCAAACTATAACACAACCTTTAAACCACTTACTAACTCTCATAATTATAACAACAAAGTTGAAAATGAAATATATTATAAGTATGGCCTATTAACTATTAATTAGAAATATAGACCATCAATTTGAATTTCAAATCACTTTCTTATGCCATAATCATATTTTGATGAAGAGGCATTTGTGTTAGTGATTGTTTAAGCATAGCCTATTTGGTGCCAACAATATAGACTATCAAATTCAAAACAAAAACAACAAATTAAACCACTTCAAGTGTTTCCATTAAGCACAAAAAGTGAGCTATAATTATCAAAATGTTGAAGCTACATGATTAGAGGCTTCGTTACCCCTAAATTGAAGGGATTAGCCTCTCATATTTGTTATCAAAACAACAAATATAGCTTGCAACATGAAAGAAAAAGAAAAGGAAAAGAGAGCAAAGTGAAATAAAAAACTAATCTATTTGCATGAAATAAGAGAGATCTACACTACTTGCATAAAAGGAAATGAACATGTAATTAAAAGAAAACAACAATTAACATTGCATAAAATGAAAAGAAAATTACATAAAATAAAAATGGCTAAGTAGCCATGAAAAGAGAAAGAGAGCTTTCTTTTATTTTGAGCCTAAACTAATGAGAAGAGAGACTAAGGAAGAGAGGAGGGTTACATGAAACATAAAGGGTTATTTATACAAGCATGAAACCCTAATCCATAATTTGGGGAATGACCAAACTACCCTTGAGAAAGTGTGGAGGCCAAGTAATCATTAGCTTCTACTAATCATCATTTAAGTGTACATGAAGCCATTAATTCCATAAGCATGTGCATTAGCCTCTAATTTGTACATTAAGGTAGGTGGGTAGGTGGGGTCCTCCATGATCTTCACTTTGAATTATTTCCATCTTTATTCCTTTATATTCATGTTGTGCATGCATGTTTCTTCATGAAACCACTCCTATTTGAGATCAAATTCCTACAAAAATATATATAAATTTTCAATTAATTTTTCTCAAAGAAATATATGCACACAACTGACCATTTTGCCCTTATATGAAGATGGATATGTGACAATTTGGAATTAATATGGATTTTGGTCAAAACAAGTTAAAATACCCCATATGATCATTTATTTAATTTAAATAGAATAAATATGGTGGTAAAAATATGCACATTTACGTGCACATCACCTACCAATAACTTTTTCTAAACCTAGTTTTCATGTGTTTACTATGAACCTGTCTATCTGACAACTTCACTAGTTAGGCATCCTCTATTCTGGTTTATCTGACCTTCTGAAAGAGTGCTAATCTACTCATTCAAATTTACTTTAATTTATATTCACTATTGGGTCGATCTAGCTTCAGTCGTAGGTCCATTTTAATGGTAATATATATATTAGAAGAATCAAACATATTAACGTATTAATACCAACACCTGTGGTTTAATATCATTGAAATCAATTTCATACAAAACATAGTTAATCCCTTTAACTTACTTTTTTTAGGAAAGCTTCTTCAAAAACTCCAATATAAAAGCACTTTTATAATGCCATGGGTTTTACCTTTAAAAATTGAGATTGGGTTCTTTGTTTTGAAAACTAATGCTTTCGAAATCTTTAATCTTTTCTTTCGAAACCAGTGGAAAATTTTCTTTCGAAAGCATTCAAATATTCTTTTCAAAACACTAGGCACCTGCCATTCGAAACACCTTAAAACCTTTTTTTCTAAACCTTTCTAATGTATTAAGGTATTATCATTCAATTATAGAAGCATAGCTTCAAAACCATTTGAAAATACTTCTTTCGAAACCATTGGGTTTAATTTAAAACATAACTTATCGGGTCTAAGTAAATACAAGAGGAAGTATCCCTTTTGAAACCATTAAAAAGAGTTTGGGGAAAAATTGATGGCTTCAACACCATCCTTTCGAAATCTCAAAACATTTAAGTAAAACATTTGAAGGATAGTTTCAAATCCCTTCCGAAGCCATTGCCTTCGAAACCGTTGAATCCTTTCGGAAGCTCAAAACATTGGCATTGCCTTCGAAACCCTTGAATCCTTTCGAAAGCTTTAGGAAGTGTCTTAGTACATGTTTAAAACAAAAGCTATCTTTCGAAAGCATTAATGACTTCAATCTCTTCAAAAGGCATATGGACGGCACAAGGGTTTCGACTTAGTCGAAACAACCCTTTTTCGAAAGCATTGATTTTAATGCTAAGTAACTCCTTCGGAAGCTACAATTTAAACAAGAGGTGGCAACCCCATCGAAAGCAATTTAAAAAACCCCTTCGAAGGCATTGTTTTCGACACCTTCGAAAGCATTTAGTAAAAATAGGCAAGCACATTTCTTTAGAAAGTAAAACAAGGGTTCGATCCCATCGAAAGCAGTGTTAGGACACCATGCCTTCCGCCTTTCTCCAATCCACTACGTACGAATGTGTTGATACCTTTTGTATTGGTTTTGGCTTAGTTGATTTTGACCTGGTAAGTTTCGACTTGGTTGACGGTGGAGACATAGGGCCGAAAGGTGGCTTCTAAAAGAGGCGGAACATATTTTCTGATTAAAGTCTGATTTAATGCCATTTAAAGTGAATACTTTAACCTGCCTATTTGTAAGCATTTGATTGGTTGCCGTAACTATGCAAATTCTTTACAAAAATAACTTCCGCATTATTTCATATGTAAACAAGGATTAATTTAACAAATAAGCCCTTCTCTTAAGCAAAACAAATAAATCATTTAATTCCTTCTTCTAAAATAATTTAATTTCCATAGTAAATCACTTAGGAAAAATCTTCAAAAATCATAGAAATTCATTTTCAATATGTTATCTAAAATATAAAAAGATAGACCCAAATTCTTCACAAGATAACCAAATTAATTTCTAAACCTAATTATTCATATTTTTCTTTAAAAATTCATAATAAATATTCCATAGCTTGGAAAATTATAAAGAATAAAACTCATCTCCAAAATCATGTTTTACATAACATATAATTTCCTCATGGCATTCGAAATTCATTACACTCGGTTTTTCCCTTACAACCATATAAAACTATATTTAAACAATCTTGTTTAAATCAAACATGTTATAAGATCCAAGCATATCATCATCAAAATCATCATTATAATGGATATAATCTGAAAATCAAATTATTATGAAAACAAAATACAGGTGATTTAGATTATTATTCAACTTGATTAGGATAAGGACTTTGAGATTTGATTGAGATTAATCTTCCTTGCTTTAAGTCCTTAGCTTTAGATTGATTTTCCCTATTTTCTTTCTCTAGAAATGGCCGGCTTTGTTTTCCTTTTGATTTACGTTTTTGTGAAATGCAAAATAAATGTTTAGCATAAAGGAAACGAGTTATATAAGGGTGATGGGAATAAGGTGTGTAATTACCCTAAATATCCTTGCGTTAATTATTTCCATGTTAGTTGACAATTAGAACCATTTATAGGTCCATTTATATCATCAAGCTTGGCCTCTAATTTATTTTCAAATCTCAGTTCCCTTCTCACTCTAATATTTACATTATTCTGTTTAATTTATCTAATTAAATCTCCTGAATAATGTTATTAAAATTAAGGGTGCTACACCTAAAGTCTACTTTTCCGTAGACACCTCCAAGGTAAAAATGTTTATTAGTCGACCTAATAAGATCAAATAGTTTATACAACTTAGATGCTAAAACAAAAGAAACGGTCTTAATAAAACAAAGTCTATTAAATTTAACTTATATTAAAAATTTGTGTTAAATTATTTCTTTTCGAACCAAGACTGATATAAAACCATCTTAAAATTTTTACATATTAAAACACTCTTTTATCAAAAAACATTTTTATTTGAATCAATTCTGTTTAAGGAAATTGAATAACTAAATACTCGGTTTTATTTCAAAACTTTTTGAAATGATACTGTATATTTTAATCCATGGAAAATATACGTATAGATCGAGTAACCCCAAACCGGTACCAAAGAACTGGGTCCTACCAACTTGTGCCATACATCCACTTACCTAGAAGGGTAATGCTTAAGAGAAGTGTTTAATATCCAAACACATATCCTCGTCATTTTTAGTCACTTTCGAGCCACTCGAACAATAAAACAGAAAATACTTCTTCCTTTTTGAATCCCATTTGAAACAATACTTATTTGGCTGAAACAAATGTCATTTAAAAACATCGTTAATTATAAACCCGGACCACTTTCCTTTTGGTGTAAGTAAATGGAACGTAAGGAAATTAGACCATGTATAATTACTCCCACTTTCATATTTCAAACTTGTACTATCCTTCGATTTACAATGTAGTTGAACAACTTAGCTTACTATCCTTGCCTCGACATGCATTCTTAATTTTCAGGATAGGGACGAGTTTCCTTACTTTAGAATTTGGTGTTAAGTATGAAAAAAAAAATACTTTCCATACCACCATAAATTATAAAGATCATTTATAGAAATCAAACCTCATTTCTTTTATAAAATTCCTTTTTATACATTTGTTTTATTTTTACAAATTCCTTTTATAAATCTCCTCTCTATTTATTAAACTTCTTTTATAAGTCTCCTAGTTCATTTATGAAACTCCTTTTATAAATCTCCAAATTTATTTATAAAACTCCTTTTATAAACCTTCAAATTTATTTGTAAAACTCCTTTTATACATCTCCAAATTTAAGTCTCATATACTTGTCACAAATCTCCGGTTTTAAGATAGGACTAAATTCTTTCATAAAAAGATCATTCCATATATCATTATGTTAGCCTAAAAAACGGACTAACACCCTGGATTGAGTGTGAAAGCACCAGCCATGTTCTTACAGAGCAATAATATAAAGAATAAATGTGAAGAGTGCATAAATAGTAAAAAGGCAAGAAGATTTTTATAGTTGTTCGGCTGTTAATGAAGCTTTCGTTCACTTTATATTTTTTCTTGTTGACTGACTTCTATTACAAGTTGGATCTGTGTACAATACAATTGAATTATGAAATGGGATCAAGTCACTAATGCTAGAGTCCACTGAAGAATCACATTAAACCCCGTAGATGACTATTGTGTCGGAGAAGAAGAATGAAAAATAGTTCTGTGGAGCTTCAGCAGCCAGTCCAGAAGATCTCGTTCATGTTGCAGGTAGGATTGTATTTATAAGGATTGGAGAGCTTAGTGGGCTAGGCCGACTTGCTAGATGCTTGTAAATGACCGTACGAAGTTAAACTGAAAGATTCACAATAAGCCAAATCAATTTGATGGACCGCTAGCGATCCATAGCTTTTGGGTCGCTGACGGTTCAACCGCTTGCGATGCTTTCCTTCATCCTCTTCTTTACACATTATGGCGACCTGGCTCAATCATGTGGATCGCTAGCGATCTATGTACTTAGAGTATTTTTGGAATTTGCCTTTCGAATTACATTTTTCGTCTTATGTTGGTGTTCTCCATGTAATTTCGTATCTTATTGCCTTGTTTTGATGATGATCCACGCATTGGTTGCATTGGACCATAGATTGAATTAAACGAATGCTTACTTCTCGATCTAACTAGTTTAGAATTCCATCAAACTTAGCTATCATTCCTAGAATACCTATTAGTCAATGATGCAAGAGGATTAGTCGAACTACAAGCTATCCTTATGTATCGCTAGCGATCCATAGGAGATGGATCGCTAGAGATCCATCACCTTAGTTTGTTTTCTCTTTCTTTTTCTTAGATCCTTTTTGGTTGGTTCTTCTGGTTCTTTCGGTTGCCTCTTGAGATGTTATGACTCGATGAAACTATTCTGACTTCCTTTATGCTCTGTTGGGTTAAAAATACGGATAACATTTGCCGTCTAGAGTATTGCTTCATTGGAAACAAGGCATGCTATTGAAGTAATTACTTTATAGTATTCGCTTGGTGAAGTTCAAGTGATTGTGTTAAGGCCATCACGCGAATTTAGCTTTGACTGTTCAGCTACACGTTAAGTTTTGACGTGAATTGCCGTTGCTGGTTATAACAAACCAATTTTGACTCTGTAACCTTTAGGATGCCCGCTAATAACATATGGATCATGCTTAGCAAATTTGAGAGAGATCGAAAGCAATTTGATGGATCGCTAGCAATCCAATGACTTATTGGTTTTTTTCTTCCAGTCTCCTATTTAACTCAATCGAGCCGACCCTTCTGAACTAGCTATCATTTGACGATCTGAGCTATCCTTCTGTGACCCAATCCAAAGCCAAAAACCTATCTATTTGGTCTCACCACCGCCGCTCATTGTCGCCAGAGCTCCTCGCCTTCGACCAACCCTGATTATGCCTCGCCTTGACTTAGCCATCAACTTTGTTGCTGTGCCTTTCCGAATCGCCACTGATCCTTCTTCTCTAAATCGCTATGAACTTTCTTCTTTGGATTGCCACCGACTTACTTCCTTTAGGTCGTTGGTTGTTGTGTTCAAAATCTCCAATCATCCTTTCCCTTTGATTCTTAATTCAAGGTAGGTGATGCTGATTATGGCATTTGTTAGTAATTCGACGACGGTGTTGCGTCGATGATGATTGTCATGGAAAATCTGAGTTGATTATGATTTTGTGGAGGAAGATAGTGAATTGAGTCTTAAATTCTTCATGAAATGACGCTTGGGCCTTGCTCCGATGCTTGACATGTTTTGCTGTCTTCGTCCATAGAATCAAAACTGACTTGAACTGAGTTACATTGCTGATACAACACGACATATCACAATTAGTTTTAATCCTTCTGAAGGTGAATAATGGCATATGATAGCATCTTGCAAGCAGCTTACGTTGTTATCACCTTTTGTAGAGTTCGATTTGGTCTCTTTTTTTGCACACTCGGTGTACCTGAACTGAGAAGAGCCTTCCTTGTCGCTTTGGACAACGGATCTGCTATCGATCATTGATCGGTAACGGGTCAGTGTAAAAGAAATAATTTCAAAAAGTGGTATGAAAAGACCTTTTCATTCTTTACTATGAGCGAACTATCAACACGGGATAGAACGTTTGTAGTTTTCAGGACATTGAGCTCAACCCCACATAGATAACACATTGCACTTGCCTTGGTATATACTTGAAATCCGATGTGTCGGCGTAGATCGATATTCCTTTGGAATTCAAGTGTTCTAGGGAAATTTTCAGTTAAAGATAGAATTACCTGACTTTGTTGGACGTAAGTTCTATTGTATAGAATGAAGTAACCGTCTTCTTGTCATAAGTCCAACGGAGGAAGTCCAGTGCTTTTAGAAGCTGAATCGTCGTCCGTCGCCTCTTCCTCTTCTGCTTCGCGAGCTGAATACGATCAACTAATTCCAATTGGCCCGGCTGTGGAATGGACTCCTTCGAATTTCAGAATTCTACTTAATCCACCGGAGAGAGCTTCCTCCGTAATTTCTGCTAAGGTTTTGCATAATATTTGCTTGCAACACGGCATTTTGGAGGACGGCGTGTACCTTTCGAAGAAGGATTAGTTTGCCCATATGCCACCTTCGGGATAAACTGCTTACCACTGATACATGTGCTTACACAGAGCAATTCCTCCCTTTAATGACTTTTTGAAAGAAACTCTTTTGAATTTGGGAATTTCCCTCTTCCAAAGTCATCCTAACGAATATGCCATCCTAACTTACCTTCACGTTTTGATTATATGGACATTTAATCATGCCTCGAGATTCGATAAGTTGAAATATTTTCTCTCGTTTAAGAGGAGGACGAGTGCCCATCCCTTGTCGTCATTGAAGCTTAGAGGAATTGCAAGATCATGCTTTAGCTTAGAGCAAACTGTCTCAGTTCAAGACTCGGTACTTCTTCATTAAGTGTCCCGCAGGGTTTAACCATCTTTGGACGACAGGGGGTAAGTTCTCTTCTTTACTTATTGAGTTTCGATAAGTCACTATGGAATTTCTAACAAGTCAAATACTTCATGCAGTTATTCCAAAGCCGAATAAAGGCCTATCGCTTGACCAGATTTTCCATAAGTTGAAAACCGTAATGTCGGGGAGAGATCGGTTAAATTTTTGCTAACGGATGAAAACTTGCTTTGGTATGGGCTATTACATCTTAGGAGATCCGCCGTAGCAGTTGAAGTCCCGTCTCCTTCTCATTCTAGAATACAAACACGCTCTGCTTCTTCGTAACATGGTTTTGAAGAGGATGTTTTTACAGGAAAAGGTAGCCTTATCTGGCGAGTCTACAGAAAAAACTCATGAGGGATGGGATGTCACAACTGAAGCCAGTTGTTCGGCCAGTATGCCCCTAACTATAGAGGAAGGGGAAGGAAATTTCAAGCAGCGCAATGGAAGGGCTGCAGTGGCCACAGAAAAAGAGGAGGGTGAAGTTGAGAGTAGCAGTAGTTATGATTCCTCCTCTAGTGATAATGATTCTGATGCAGGTTCTAGTGAAAGCGACTCTGAATCATGTGACGAGACTCTGGGAATCAGTCTCATTCTTTCGAATTTGCCTTACCGAGAGATCAGCAATAAAGATGCTCCCCAGCAGCCGATCAACGTAAGAAGTCCCCGGTTAAAGATGCAGGTGTAGACTTCAAAGATTTGAACAACGTTTATGTGGATATCGACGAACTTATAAGGGAAGATTTTTGACTCGAAGGGTCGTCTCCTCGCCCGGGTTATACCGTGCCCAATTTCAACCACAGTGGCTCCCTGATCTGGTTTGTGACGTCCTTTAAGGCCTCTCCAAGACACGTTACAAATTTCACTAGGGTCACATTCACTTACACACGCATTATTTAGGCATATTTCCCATTTTTAAAGCTCTTTGTTTATTTTTCATGTCAGGTACCATGAGAGGCTATGGAATGTACGATGATATTGAGCAATTCATCGATTAACAATGTTGGTCAAAACGGTCCAGAAGCTACCATCAACCCCATGAGACCGAAGAGGAATGGAGAAGGCGGAAAAACAAGGAGGCCGAAGCTCATCGTCAGGATGACAGGGAACGGGTTCGGATGTATAAAAGTGCCATGAGAAGAGAAAACCCCTGATGAGCGAGAGGAACCGTCCAAGAAGTCAAAGGTTAATCGTGGTTTTCATCTATCTGAGCAACAGGCCTTTTCCCCAGCCGTAGTTACTGTTGTTCTTGAAATTTCAATTTCTTTCATTCAGGCTCCATCTTCATCTCAAGTCACGTCGACCTACGTGGTGCCTACTCTTGGTCTTCATGCCCTCAATAGAGGCTGGTTTACATTCTTCCATCTGGTCCCACTAAACTTGAAGCTGTGCTCCCCAGGTGATTTTTAAAAGGAGTTAAGTTTGGCCGCAACCTTCGCCTAGTCCATAAAGATTCCTATGTGCCTCACCTTCAGGTGATTCAAAGTGATTTAGAGCAAGATGAGGGATGGAAAAAGATATGCAAGCAGTTGGCCAATACGAACCGCAATAATTATCAAGAAATCATCCCGTTTGAATCAGAAAAAGACCACTTCGAGAGAGTGTTATCGGAACGTGATGCTAGAATTGAGCAACTAGTACAAAAGAGGGATGTGGCGCTCCGAGAGGGCAATAATAACATCGGCTTGTTGAAGGAGCTGAAAGAGGCCCGCGTAAAAACAGAGATTTATTTGGAGATGAAATTAAGAAGGCCCTTGCGGATGAAGTTAAGTTGAAAGAGGAGCTCAAAGCTCATGACATGATTATTGAATCCCAGAAGAAGACTATCACTGATTACAACAAGATTGTTGAAGGGCATAATACGACAATTGTGGAAGATGAGGAGATCGTGAAGTCCCATGATAAGACCATCTTCGATCAAGCCTAAATGATTGCCTCGCTCCAAGAAAGAATTGTGTAGCTTAGTGCCAACAAAACTCGTGTCGAAGTTGAGAAGGCCGCCGTTATAGTAGATTATCTGGAGCTATAGGACACTTTTTCGAAGAAGATGGAGAAGATGGAGGAGACCATCTTAAATTTCGATGTCAACTCCTAATTTCATCAGGGGAGTCTCAGCTATTTGGGCCCCAACTTCCCAGGCACTCTTGCTGGGGTTTGGAAGAAAATTCTGGCATATTTACGAGAGAACGGGGACGTCTATCCTAAGCGAGAGTTGAGGATGCCTTTCTTAATGAGGAATTGAAGAGGACATTGATAGAGGGTCGAAAGGTCCTGCGAATTGAGAAGGAACAAGAGGCTATCAATGCCACTATGACTTTAACTGCCAAAACATTGCCGGACCCCTTATTTTTGGGCCTGACGAATCGTCAAGACAGCCTCGCGATCACTTAGAGAGTTTTGGGGCCGAAACTTCTCCAAAGATTGTGCAGCCATTAAAAGAACGAGAAGGTCGGGAATATGAGATCGACATTCTCAGTCATTCCTCTGATGTAGGTAACCCTCTTGTTTCCCATGAGTTTGAGAATTTTTAGCTCACGCCACAAGAACAAGATGAAATTAATGCTTTCATTTTTGATCTTATAGGTCTGTCTTCTTTACCTATTGATCCACCAGTTTCCTTGATGCTCGGGCCCTTTGCTATTTCAACCGCCTCAATACTTGTCTCCATAGCTGCTTCGATTGCAGTGTCTGTGTCTGGTTCTCAGCCGGGGCCAAAATCTGAGAAGATCGCTGCATTGCATGTTCTAGACGACTCTTCTGTATCTTGGAGGGGCTTTGCGGTAGTCGAAGCATGAGTGCAAGAGGTCCAGACTGAACATCCACGTAAATATGAACAGCAACTGGTTGTCGTTAAGAGGGAAAAGGTTGAAGCGATAAAATCTTCGAGATGACCCCGCAAATCCCAAAAGCGTAGGATGAATTGGGGATCTTCCAAGAAGGTTGAAGGGTAGGGAGGAGATGCGAGGAGATAGTTGATATCATGGGTAGCGATAGTACCCTTGGTTGGGATTCTAAGGGGAAGCAGAAACTTCCGACTAAAGGTGGGGAGGGAAGCGGTGGAAAGAGGCGTTGACAGGTCCGGATAGCAACGGAGCTAGTTTTTTAAGATATTTCATTTTGGTTGATATGTGTTTTATTTAGGTGCAGAGTCTGCACTTATTGCTTTGATTATTGTAGCGTCTATATTTTTCCTTATTGTTGGCCAATATAGTGTGGGTACGACCCCCATATTTTTTGTTGGTCAATATTGCATGTGTACGCCCCCCCACATTCTGACTTTGTACCAAAATCGTTGTAAGTAATATAATGTTGACATTTTGATTAGAAATTTACCTGTATACTTATCTTGTTTTATGCACTTACGTCAATTTCATTTACTACTATTTTATTTTATCTAATCTTATTATTACCACCAGAAATTTTTGTTTGGAGTAACCGAAATGTGAAGTTTTTTTGTTTTTGAGTATATTTAATTATGTATTAGTGTATGCCTCTATTTCAGGGGATCGTTTACTTCGAACACGTGAAAAATGACTGGCTGATCCGAATGTTCTTGGATGCCTATAATCGGATCTATTTTGTTGTTCCTATCTTCAAGAACTTCTGATTTGTATGTCTTGGTTTCAGATTTATTGTTGGTCAACAATTGGAATTTTCTGCTGACTTTTAGTAGTTTGACATTGTTAGATTCATGCCTGTTTCTCCCGATTGTGGGAGTGGGTTGATTTTTTTATTCTTGCAATGGACGAGTTTTTCAGTAATACCGGTATTTAAGAGTGAGTGTGGGTTATGAAATGCGCGGCTTTTAGGGTCGATATAAATCGTCGACCCAAAACAGTTCAGAACTTCCCGATGTTACCAATCTTTAGGCAACATGAGTATTTTATGCTTCAAGAGCGTAATCCCATGGATCAAAAAGGTATTGCACGGCTTATGGGATGCGCAGCTTTGATTTGGACCTTCACGGTGATACTGGAGCAAGGCCTATTCTTAGAAGGAGGGGATCAGGTTCGGTCGATCCAACGGTTTGAGTCGATTTGCTTCCATTGACCTGTCAGATAAGTGGAGCGTACTTGAGTCTGATTCCACTATCTCAAGCAGTGATTGGATGGTTTTGAGCTAATTTGACCCCGTCAACTCAATAGGTTACTTTTGTGAACACGGTTATATCGATTTAGAAAGTAAAGCAATTTTATTAAGAAAAGTTGGGCAAGTTTTACCTATTTACAATGCTCCTGGTATCTCGCGACGGATTATTTGCTAAAAAATAGAAAGTACATAAGATAGCTTTAGGTAAAGTAATGGCTCAGCGATTGGTTGTTCCATGCTCGGGGATGAATTTCATCAACGGTTGTCAGTTTGAAAGTTTTGTCTCCAAGCTTTTGACTGATCATATATGGCCCTTCCCAGTTTGGTCCAAAGGTTCCCGGTACGGGATAAACTCGTTTGAGGATAAGGTCTCCCACTTCAAACATTTGCTTGTGAACTTTGGAGTCGAAGTATCGTGCAACCCTTTTTTGGTGAGCGACAATCCTCGGTTTGGCTTCTTCCCTCTTCTCTGCAATCATATCAGGCGACTTGAGTAGGAGCTACTCATTTTTCCCCTGACTGAAATTTTGCCTTTTATGAGAAGGGACTTCTAGTTCAATGGGGATCATTGCTTCTGAACCATATGCCAAGATGAACGGGGTGTACGCAGTTACTACTTTGTGTGTCATTTTATAAGCCCATTGAGCGAGTGGAAGTTCATCAACCTAATTCCCATTAGCTTTAGTTAGCCACTTTTAATGGTGAACTTGATGATCTTGTTTATTGCTTCCATTTGACCATTTGCTTGTGGATCAGCGACCGCGGAAAAGCTTTACCCGATTCGGAAGCATTTGCAGAAGTCTTTGAACTTGGCGCTTTCGGATTGGGTCCCGTTGTCGGTGATGATTTTCTATGGCACACCAAGCCTGCAAATAATGTTTTTAGTAACAAAATTATTGACTTTCTTTATGGTAATGGTGGCCAGCAGTTCCGCTGCGGCTGATTTTGTGAAATAATCAATGACAATTATAACATATATAGCCCCTCCTTTGGCTATGGACAATATGCCTAGAAGATCAATTCCCTGTATTGTGAATGGCCATGGGCTGACAATCTGTGTTAGTTGAGAAGGTCCTTTTGATCTTGTTGAGTCTTTGGCATCAGTTGCACCATCTAGCGTAATCTTCTGCATCACGGTTTACCATTAGCTAGAAATATCTATATAGGAGGATTTTCTTTGCAAGGATTTGCCCCTCCCCCCTCCCCTCGGTATGGTCTCCGCAGTCGCCTTCAGGAACTTCTCTTAGGATCCGTTGAGCTTCGTCATTGGTCACACATTTGAGAAAGGGGGTACAGAACCCCCTTCGGTAGAGTATTCCATCCTGTATTATAAATCACGGTACCTTTCGGAGAAGCTTTTTCCACTGGTTCCCATCTACGGGAAGAGCACCTGTAAACAAGTAGTCTCTGATCGGCGTCATCCATGTTTCAGGTTCGATGGAGATTTCAAAAATCTGGCTGATATCCATTTCACTTATACTTGGAGTGGTTAGGGTCTAAACCGCGACTAGTCCCAATGATTGAGCTTCTCCAAAGCTGGCCAATTTAGCTAAGTAATCAGCCTTCATGTTTTGCTCCCCCGAGATGAGAGTTATGGTGTAATGTTCGATGGCATTCAGCAACTCTTGCACTTTAGATAGATATGGGGCAAGGTTCTCCCCTCGAGCCTAGTATTCACCTTTTACCTAGCAAACGACCAGTTGAGAGTCCCCGTATATGTGAAGGGATTTTATTCCGAGTTCCTTCATGACTTCCAATCCTGTTATGAATGCCTCATAGTCTGCTTCGTTGTTTGTCGTAGGGAATTCGAAGCATAGAGCGTACCAAATGGCTCGTACTTCAGGAGTTTCAAGCACTACCCTACCTCCGAGCAGAGGTTAGTAGACGTGCCATCGACGAAGAGTTTCCATCATATTTCCACTTTCGGGGGTACTTTCCTTCATCATCTCTCATGGTAAACTCGACGATGAAATCTACAACCGCTTGCTTGTTGATTGCCCTTCTAGGATGGTAAGTAATTTCGTATTGGCTCAATTTGATATTCCATTTAATGAGCCTCCTGGAGGTGTTGTGTTGGTACAATACTTACTTTAAGGGTTGAACAATCAATACCTTGATCGGGTGTGCCTGGTAATACGATCATAACTTCCCGGATGCGATCAAGAGGTAATATGGTAGCTTTTCCAAGTTCGAATAATTTTTCTCAGCTCTAGTGAACAGGTTGCTAATGTAGTATACGGGTCGTTGGATTCTAGCTTCTTCACGCACAAGCTCAACACTCAATGCGTGAGGTGAGACTGCTAAGTAGATGAACAAATCTACTCCGTCTACTGGCTTTGATAGGATTGACGGGGTTTCCATATGTCGCAGCAACTCTTTAAAGGCGGTAAGACATGCCTCATTCCATTTGAAATTCTTCTTTCCTTTCTTTAACGCATCAAAGAACGGTGTATATTTATCTGTGGCTTTCAAGATGAACCGGCTTTGCACTTTGACTTTCCCATTCAAGCTTTGTAATTCCTTCTTGTTCTTTAGGGCTTGGACTTCTCGTATGGCAGCTAGTTTCTCTAGGTTTGCTTCAATGCCTCTGGCGCTCACTATGAATCCCAAGAACTTTCCAAAGGCTATCCTGAAGTGACATTTGAGTGGATTGAGTTTCATTCCATATTTTTGGAGTATTTCAAACATTTCAGTGAGATTATCCAAGTGATTGACTGCTATTCATGATTTAACCAACTTGTCATCCACATAAACCTTCATGTCTTTCTAATCTGACGCTTGAACATGGCATTTACTAATCTTTGGTAGGTTGCCCCTACGTCCTTTAAACCGAATGGCATTACCCTATAGTGGTATAATCCTAGATTGATGGTGAAGCTGGTGTCTTCCTGGTTAGGTTGGTGCATTAGGATCAGGTTATATCCCGAGTATGCTTACATAAATTATAGCAATTCATGTCCAGTTGTCCCATCCACAAGCTGGTCAATTCTAGGCAGTGGAAAGTTATCTTTCGGGTAGGCCTTGTTTAAGTCTGAGTAGACGATGCAAGTTCGCCATTTCTTATTGGACTTCTTGACCAAAACAGGGTTAGATACCCATTTGGGGTAGGTTGCATCACGGATTAAACCATTTCCCATCAGCTTTCTACTTCTTATCTCAACGCCTTTGACCGCTTGGGGCATAGGCTTGCCTTTTCTTCTTTACCGGCGTAATCCTTGGATCAATGTTGAGTGCATGGCTTGCAATTTATGGTCATACCCAACACATATCGGAAGTTATAAAAGTGAACACATCTAAGTTGGCATGAAGAAATTTAATAAGTTCTAATCAAACCTTGCTTCCAAGGTACGATCCAATTTTCACGACCCATATCGGGTCATCCATGTCGACCGGAACAGACACTGTCAGTTCTGTCAATGCTGCTCAATCCTCCCCTGAACTCTTATTTCTAGGGTCCAAAGCTTTTTCGAATAGGCTATGGTCCCCATGCCAGGGAGGCTCTGTAGTTTCTATTCGGTCGGTTCACGAATGTGGAGAGTTCTCCCCACATCTTTCCCTTTTTCCTTTCTTTTGGATCCGTGCAGTTATACGATGTAACATTCCTTGGCGGCACATTGATCAACCCAGTTCCGTTCGCCGTTGGGAATTTAATGGTGAGACGCAATTGGGCTAGAGCGATTCTGAAATCAGCCAGCACGGGCTATCCCAAGAAGGCATTATATGTGGAAGTTTCATCTACAGTCATGAAAGTTTTAATAAGGGTTACTCTTCGGTAACCTTCCCCAAGTTCTACAGGCAAGTCAATCGTCTAGACGAGTTGTTTGGGTTCGTCGGTGAATCCTTGAATTTTTGTTTGGCAGGCGGATACATCTTTCATGCTAATCTTCATCTGGTCAAAGGTGTGTTTGAAAAGAATATTCACGGAACTACCGCTGCCAACCAATACTTGTCGGACCATCGCGGGTCCGATCCCTACTGTCACTACCATAGGATCGAGAGTTGGATCTTTAATCCCCTCAGTATCCCGACTTCAGAATACTATATCATCGTTTACAGTTTTCTGCTGCTTGGCTGGGGATCCATCTTCAATTGCGAGGGACGAATCCTTCTAAGCGTGAGTTAATGAGCTTGCATACCGCTCCATTTCTTCCCAACTTCTCTGTGCAGGATGAGGACCTCCAAATATCGTTCCAATGATGAGTCTCTGGTCAGTTTGCTTAGATCCCTCTTTACTGGTTCCAGCTTGGTTTCTTCGAACCCTAGGAGCTTAGGGAGTCGCGGGTTGGTCAGGATTTTACAATTTTCTCATGAATTGCTGAAGCATGTTTTCTCGAATTAGTTCTTCAATCAAGTTCTTTAGATGATGGCACTCATTTGTGTTGTGACCATAAATTTCATTGAAGCGACAGAACTTCCCGGAGCACTTTTTTTATTCAGTTGCTTCCTTTTAGGGGGTTTATTGTACTCCTCTGGACCCTGTGTTGTGAGATAGATATTTTCCAGAGTATTAATTAGCGGGATGTAATCTTTGGGCCTAAAGCCTTTAAGTCGCTTATTGTTACCATTACGTTTGTTGGAATTCGGATTTTTCCCTTTTTGGTTTCCATCTTTTCCCACACTTCCTTCAGCGGTCACGAAGGCGTTTATTTTTTGGTTCATCGCCATGTCACTCTGCCCAACATTCATCGGTTGCAAACTAGTTGACCTCTTTTCTACTTCCTACGCCTCTTCCAATATTAAGTGTTAACTCGCCTTACGATTGAAGTCCTTCCTAATGGTAGGTTGTTTCATCTTGATCCATTTTTCGAACTCAGCTCGGGGTGAATGGCACGGACCAAAGCCATAAAAATCATGTCCTCGTTCGGATTGCTTACTTCCATCACTACGGTATTGAACCGTTCAAGAAAGTTTTCAGAAGTTCATGTAATCCCTGGAATAGACGGACAAGAACATTACATCTTTAGGCTGCGCTATGTGAAGCCTGAATTGATCAAGGAATCTTGTTGCTAGCTGATCGAAAGTGGAGATGGATCTTGGCGAAAGCCTGGTGAACCACATGGAAGAAATTTCCTCCAAAAAAATCATGAAACTTCCACATTGAATAGCGTCTAAAGCATTTGCTCCATCCATGTACCAACTATACTTGTATAGATGGGTTTTTGGGTCTTTTGTTCGGTTATAGGATGGAACAGTTGGCATAATGAACTTTTTTCTAGGAACCGCTCATTCAAGATCTCACCAGTGAAGGGAGTCCAACTTGGAGTGGATCCCCACTCATCATCTTCTCTATTATTATTCTCATCCATCAGTCACTTGACCGTATCCGTGATATATGCCTCAGATGTACGGTAGTCCGAGGGTCGACTGTTAATCACTACACCAAATGTTTGGCTTTGCAAAGGGTCTTGGTGAGTGGGCTGAAGCCTAGGCTCTCTTATCTTCGAAAGAGCTACCCCCTCGGGATTCCGTTGGCTCGTGGTTGGCCTGGTTGGGGGCAGTTTGGACATTCTTGGCATCATCGAGTGCATTAACATTTCCTTCCAACTTATTGTCATTAAATCACTCTCTATCTTCCGAGTCAGAGAGGCCCATGGCTATATCCTCTTGTGGGGTCTTGCTCCTAGATTTAAGTTTACAGCTAGTTGTCTCACAGTCGGTGGAGTGCTTGTGTTTCCTTATACGTTGATTCCCACGGTTCCAGCTATAACTCCATTCTACAACCGCTTCTCGTTCCTTTTGTTCAGGCTAGAAATGGAAGAATTTTCTTGTTCTACGAGAGCTATGGGTTCTTCCATAGTTCTTGGAGTAGATATGATTGTAAGGTCAAGAGGGCATTCAGTTTGTCCATAAGAGATCTCTGACTGATTTCCATTCTCTGATTTATTTTGTCAATCATTTTATTCAGTTCTTCTCTAGTAACAACTTCGCGTTTATTAGAGAATCCAAGCACCTGATCTTTTACCTTAGTACAATTTACTTCAATTTGTTGATGATTCATCTCTTCTCCAGCAATTACTACCCCTATGGATTTTCTAGAAGTGGTTCTTTTTCTTTCTAGAGCCATCAATTCTTAGCAACAAAACTTTCGAACAGAAAATAAGGACCTAACTTTTGGACCTATCTGATCCAAATTAGATAGCTAGATCTAAACCTGAGTTGGAATTCTTAGTGAAAGCACCAAAACCTTAACCCAAAAAATGGATCAACACCCAGGATTGAGTGTGAAAGCACAAGCCATGTTCTTATAGAGCAATAATAGAGAGAATAAATGTAAAGATAACAGAAATGGTAAAAAAGACAAGAAGATTTTTATAGTGGTTTGGCTATTAATGAAACCTACGTCCACTTTATAAATTTTCTTATTAACAGACCGCTGTTACAAGTTGGATCTGTGTACAAAGCAATTGAATTATGTAAATGGGATCAAGCCACCAATGTTAGAGTCCATTGGAGAATCACATGAACCCTGTATGTAACGACCCGTAATTTCACTACTTCGAAAATGAGAGATTTTATTTATTTTAAGTTCAAAAGAATTTAAAACTTAAATAAATATGTTATATATAATAAATAATAATAGTATTTATTATTATAGTTAATAATTAAAAAGTATAAATTTGGATTTTAGAACAAATCAACAAAAGTTAAGTTTTGTTAAAAATAAATAAAGAATTAAATAAATAGATTTAAATATTTATTTGAAAAGTTAAATCTTATTTAATACATATAATAAAGATAATAACAGTATATCGATATATTTAAAAAATAACCAAAATTTTTCGTATTTCGTCAATTTT
The DNA here is from genome assembly GCA_030765085.1 of Allium cepa. Taxonomy (NCBI): domain Eukaryota; kingdom Viridiplantae; phylum Streptophyta; class Magnoliopsida; order Asparagales; family Amaryllidaceae; genus Allium; species Allium cepa. The sequence continues at coordinate 506,307,194 of CM060945.1, forward strand.
ACATACGCTATAAAATTAGAGATCTTGATATTAATTAAATATGAATTTTAAATATAAAGAGACATGTTTTAATTTATTTAAAGAAGTAAAAAAGTTTGTTTTAAAGTTTGTTTTACTTCAATATATAGATTAACAAAAATATCAAATTTTGACTGTAAAATGTGTCGACAAAAACACCATTTTCAACTAAAACAAGATCTCGTCAAGTTGTTGCGACTTGATATATTTTCTAACATACACATGCGCGTAAATACAACTTTACAAACTTTTTAACACTTTACATTTAGAATATAAGATAAAATATTTATATTAGGAAAATTTAAAATAAATGTATAAGAAAGTAAAAAAGTATGATTTGACTAATTATATTTTATTTTAAATCTTTTTAAACAACATCATTACTTATATCTTATCTCATTAATGAGATGTTATGCATATACATAGAAAAGGAGAAAATATATATGTTTAAACAATTACAAACCACAAGAAAGTGACACCTCTTCATCTCTTAACACACTCTTCCATAACCATCATTCCACACAGTAAATGTAACTCAAATCAAGGCTAATCAAGTCCAAAAATAAACAAGGCTATTTATGTTATTTACCACTAAATTCTCCACTTATAAATACAACCTCAAATTCCTTCATTTTTCTTTTCACTTTCATTCTACAAAATTCATAAACTCCTTCTCTACTTCTTCATTTTCTTCCACCACCATCACCAAACATCACTGCACCACACTACTACTTGGCCATACCCCCCACCTAAACTCTCTACCAAGCCTACATGCCTCTACCATCTTCCAACATCCCACACTCACCACCCAAGCATCCAATCTGAGCCACAAAACCCACGCACCCCCTCCTAAACTCAAGCACGCCCCCACCTACCCTCGGCCGTACCACCTACCCGAGCCCCTAAACCCCACGGTCGAGCCTTACCTGCCTATCCAAGCCTTTACACCCCACTACCCAAGGTCGTACCCTCCTCCCTAGGCGACGCACCCCATAGCCAAGCCATAAACCTCGTCTCCAAAACAAAAAAAAAATGAAAGAGGCAAATCCGAGACGTTTGGAACTAACACGAGAGACACGTATCTGACGTAAAAGTTTGACGGAGTGGATATGAAGGTGAGAAATCCTCATCGCATTTGAAATTATATTTTGGTTATGTTAAATAAATCACATTTATACCCTTATAACATATGAATGTTCATATCAATTTGATTATTATTATGGATGATTGGATAGTTCCGTTAGATAATTGAATTGTGATAATATATCCCATTATGATATTTATAGTGAATGTTGAATTTGAAATCATATGTTACGTGATCGGTTGAATGGATGTTATGATTAGTGATAAATATGGATATTAGTTATGTTCATTTTGATTAAATGATCCCATTATTAATAAGATCATATTTTGGAAATATGACATACTTTGAAAAAAATAAGCCTCTTTCAATTAGAATTGAAATTAAAGTAAAAATAAAAGAGAATTTGAAATTTGAAGTAAAATGGGATTAAAAAGGATAGTGAAATTGAAAGTGAAATTGATTTTGGAAATTGAAGTTGAGATTAAGGTTGAATTGAAGTTTAAACTGAAATTATATTTAAATCTAAGTTTTAATTGAGTTTAATTTGAAGTTAGAATTGAAATTGGAATTTAAAATTTAATATTAAAATAATAGGAATAAAATAATATTATAATATGGAAATGGTGAAAATACCTTTTAAATACTTTAAAAAGTGAAAATATTGATTTAAAATGATTTTTAATGATTTTGTAAGTGATAAAATTCAACTCAAATAGATTATTTCAAATGTCGAAAAATAAGTTAAAACTAGGTGCATCGCGCAACGGTAATTCGCAATTTCGTGCCGGAAAGTTCAAATGAGTATATAGAGTGGAATATAGCTCGAAATTTTTCGAGATAAGAAAATTCCGAACTATTATATTCATATCTTCTAAACAAAGAAAGAAAAACAATTTTTCATTCAGTGAATTTTGAAATATATCTAAATCAATTTTCTAGAAAAATTGCACTGGTGCAGTTAAGTGACCATAGCAAGAAATCCCAAATGAACGTTTTTAATTATAGAAAAATATGGAATAAATTTTATAAATCCACTTAAATGGTTTAAAATAGATTTGGATTGGAAAATATGAATTACCAAATGTTTAAAAGTTGTTTTAAATCAAATAAGCTTATATAGCACTTTTCGCAGCACTTTTATGCTGTGAATTCTGTAACTTTTTGAATATGATTTTAAACGTAACAATTTTTCCTGAAATCAATTATGAATCTTTTTGAAAGGAAAACTAAGTGTTTGAAAGATTATTTAGAATCTTTGTAATCAATTCCAAAATAAAGCTAATAACTGAGTATGCGGAAATGACTAGAACAATTGTTCCGTCTGTGAGATCTGGAAAAATAAAATAAGGTGTTTAACTAAGGTTAGGGATGAAGCAACTAGTGTCCTGAACTTACCTGGCCTCTGTTTTCTTTTCTTAGGTAAGTGGTGGAACAGTTTGAAAGGAAAGCCCGGATGCTCGAAAAAGATCGTATTAATTTTCTGTAACGACCCAAAATTTTTATTAATTAAAATTTGAATATTTAATTAATTTTAAATATTAATTTGTGAATTTATAAGTCAAATAAATTTTTATTTGAATTATTGGATTTAATTGGATAATTAAATCGATGATTTAATAGGTTAAATTATGGAAATAATTGAAAATTGAGTTAAATATGATTGAAAATGATTTGTAAAATTTTATTTTATCATATTGAAGTTAGAACGATATTTTAGAACTTTTAAAATCGAACTAAAAGTTAATTTGTGAAAATTGAATATTTTAATATTTAATTATCGACTGTAAAATAGTCAATTTTTGAACAGTCTCAGAATTGAACGAAACCAGTTCCATTGGATCCGTAATAGTTAGTTATTACCGGATTTCAATTTTCGTGTCAATCGGAGTTATCGTTTGATCGTGGCAGCTCGAAACGCATCGAATCGTTTTTAATTTAAATTTGGCGAGTCAAAATAGCCATTTTTCTAACTGTCTCGGATTTCGACGAAACCAGTTTCATCGGATCCGTAATGTGATATTATTGTAAGGTTTCAAATTTCAAGTTAATTGGATATACCGTTTGTCCGGTACGAATTAAAACGCCTAGAAATCGATTTAAATCGGTTTAATTTAAATTGAGCGTTTACAGCCATAACTCGCACAGATGTCCGAATTAGCTTTCGAAACCTGTTCCATTGTGTCCGGAACGCGGGGTAAACCTTCGAAACACTGGTTACGGCGCCTAAATCGGAGTTCGAAATTTCCGAAATGAATAGTGTTTACGCTTGATTTTCCTATAAATAGCCCACTATCTCAAAAATAAATAAAATAAAATTTAAAACCCTAATCTATACAGCAGCCGCCACTAACAAAATGAAGGGCCAGAAATTGTCAAAATTCATTCCTTAATCTCTCCAAATCCATTCACAATCAAGCGAGGTGATCAACTACAAAGATGAAGAGCAAGGCGAGAGCTTTCGATCTATACGGTGATGATGGAGTTTGGAGCATCGAAGGGGGAGATAAATGAGGCCGTTGGTCACGACTTGCGCACGCAATTCAATGAGAATGGGGGGGCCGAACTTCAGGTGGTTGGGGGCGAGTGTTGTGGTGGTCGAGTGCTTCGCGATGGCTGTAGTTTGATCGAGTATAGTCGAGTATTGGTGGAGAACTATTTAACCCTAGTTTTCATTGTTGGGTTCGGTTCTATGATGAGTTGCCTGGAGATGGAAACGTAGGAGAAGATGATAGTAAGGGACGGTGGAGATGCAATGGAGATAGATCTTGTGGCTGTGATTTGGAGAAGGTTGAAAAGTTATAAGTTATGTTGTAATTTAGTTAATTAAAATCGTGTAATCTTATAAAAATCATAACCTTTTCATACGAGGTCGAAAAAATGCAAACTCAGTTGCGTTGGAATCGTATGGACGAGCACTACGCGATGGAGTTGGATTGGAGTCGTTTGGAGTTAGTGAGAATTTCGGGTAAAATTAAACGCACGTTTAATTTTATTCGAAATAAATCGCTAAAACGAAAATAAATCAAGGTGAGAACTTCTCACTCAATCGAATCGGTTTCGATTTTATTTTAAATAGTTAGATTTAAAATATTTGAATGCATGTTTGAATGATGATTGATATCTATTGATTGTTAAAATAGACATTATACGCCGTTAGTAAGCGGATGTTATTTATTAAAAACATATACCGTGAATATTTCATAAACAGTGAAATTGGTATTATATATAATATCAATATATATATATTGGCATATGTATATATTGCAGTTGATTGATTTCCCGCATTATTTGTTTAGCGGATGAGACCCTATTACGCCGTTATTAAACGGATAATATTTATTAAGAACATATACCGCGATAATTTCGTACTGGAGCGAAATTGGTATTGTGCTAATGTTGGTGGATGCAGGAAAACCGGTTGGAGGGATCCAACTGGATTCCTCAACAGTTTTTATTTGATTTCAGATATTTTGATATTTGATGGATTATCATATACGATATATGATGGATCGTTGTAGTCGTGATTGACTATTTGGTGTGTAGCATCATTGGACCCAAATTTTGGGATTTTAAAATGATTTTTAAAGTGATCTTTGAAAATATAAAATATTTTTGAAATTGATCCATTTTAAATAAATAAACGTTATAATTTTTAAAGTTATAAAAATTATGATTTTGTGAAATATAGTTAAAAGTTGATTTTTGAGAAATAGGGGATTTATGATTTTATAAAATAGTTTAAATTGGATTTTTGAATATATTATAAAAGTTTAAAAATAGGATTTATAAAATTTGATTATTTTATAAATCAAAATGGTGAAACTATAAAGGAAATTAAAGACGTTTTAAAAGAATAATATAAATTGATTTATATTAAGAGATTTATAAACGGATATTTATAAATTGAAATATTGACTTATAAAATGAGTTTTTATAAGTGTTTGAATGAAGTGAAAATGAAATTCATAAATGAATGAAATTTATAGAATTATAAACTGTGAAGTTATAAAAGAAATTTATAAATAGTAAGATTTATAAATTTGGTGAAATTATTTGAAGAATAGATTGGTTAGATAAATGGATCTTATAAGTTATAAGATTTATAAATTGGAAAGTCTCTAAAGGAACGATTTTGTAAAATAATCGTTTTATAAGTAATTAACTTATAATATGAACGTTTAGTTTATAATTTAGTTATAAACTGGAATAGGTTAATAAAGGAGATTTATAAAGGGAGTTTTTATAAATAAATAGAAATGGAATTTATAACGTTGTTTTATAAATTCGCAGATGACTTATTTTGATAAGAAAATTTGTTGAAACCTATTAATGGAGTTATATTCACGTTTTTGAATAGTGAATAATCCTTTGAATTAAAATGAATAAAAGGATGAAATTGTTAACGAAGTTTATTCACGTTTTTGAATAGTGAATAATATGTTAAAGAAATTGTTTTAGATATGATGTTTTAAATAGAATTAAAACGATCTAACGATGTTTTAAAATGTGTTGAGATTCGAAACCATAGATTTCAACATTTATTGTTGAAATAGATGTTTCGAGAAATAAAAGGAAATGGTGGACTATAACACTGTTGTTATAGTAAATGATTTCCGAATGGAAATGTTTTTGTATAGTATTGGGATTTATATATCTATTTTAATTCCGAATCCCTATACTAGTGATTTTGGGTTGTTGTAACGATGTTTTACGTAACATTCGTTTTAGCCCAAGTGAATATGTTAAGAGAATGATTTCCTTAATAGAATGAAATATATACTGAATTCGATTTAAGTATATTGAATATTTTCCAAGGTTGAAAATAAATAAAATTTGTGAATTACTTATGAATAAATAAGTATGGAAATGTTTTCCGATATAAAGTGAATATTTTAAGAGTTTATCCTTTTGAAGATAAATTGAAATGGATAATTGAAATCGTATATGCATGGATATTTTGAAATATAAAATTCATTATGGAATTTATATGTGAAAGTGGAATTTGTATGAAAATAAATATTGATTTATTTTTGAAGTGTTGAAATTATATATCTTGTAAAGATATTTTGGAAAATAAATAATTTAGAAAATTATTTGGAAACTGGTGATGTGTGCATATCCATTGATAGTTCAATAACCGACTATCAATATTTCCCTTTGAATGGGTATTTGATGTGATTTGTTTGATTGTGAATGCTACACTTATTTTTGAATAAGCGCTCACTATTCGGGTTAACCGGGAAAGGACCATGGGGTCGTATAACCCATTCCGAACATGTGATACGTCGTTGTGAATTGCATTTGAAGATCGGTGTGGAAGACCGGATATTTGCGAGAGCGATAGGATGACCTGTCGATTGACTCTGCACCGAGTTGCTCCGGTATAGAGTTCTCCATATGTGATGGTGAATCCGATCAGGATTGTGGATATCCGGATTGCAAGGACTTCTTTGTAAGTGCCTTCGGTTTTGTTCGAGCCCGGAACAGACTTGTATGGATTGTGTGTCTGACATTACAAATTGAGATATAAAGCCGATTTCATTCAAATATATTTCTGTTGGTGGCGGAGAATTTATTCTTTTAGCTTAACACCCTTCTCTGAGACGTATGAGCTCAGAGGTTATATAGTTGAAGTTATCAGCGATATATTCCCAATTTGGTAATGTGGCATGTTGAGTGATGCTGAAATGATCATTGTGTTGATTATTTGTGATAGGATCGTTTATTTGATCGTCTATCCTTGTGATCATTGTGTTGATCATTTGTTGACCCAAAGCATGGCTTTTGTATAAAGTATGTTTTTGTGGACGTGAATTCGTCGAGCCTCACATCCCGGAAATGGTCAAAACAGGAAAGATGCAGCAAGGTTATGAGGGGTAGCGCCCTTTAGGATATGTGCATTTCCTTCTGGAAAAGGGTGGTATCATGGTATGGAGCCCAGATACTTACTCATGTTGAAACACTTTATTATTATGATTGTGTGAATTGATTAGAGAGCTCTCGGATAAAAGTCCCAAAGGACCGGGGGATGGCATATTCGGTCAGTTGTTATTCAGTTAGGGGTAACCCGGCCTTGTGTTGGTAGAGATCCGGTTTGGTTCTCGGGGATGTCCATCCAGAGGCATTCTCATGTGGCAATGGGAAGTTCCTTGGCCTGACCATTTGTTGGAAATCCAATTCCCAATACGAAACTTGTACGGTATTAGTTGTAGGACCTGCTATTCACTTATGGTGGTCACCACTGTTTGGATAGTAGCTATAGTAGGCATACGATAATGGTCGTATGTTGGCTAAGATTTATACTCTACTTTCGAAATATTTCCTCTACACTATGCACTAATAATAATATCAAATGTTATTTTAAATGCGTATCAAGCATCTTTGGCTATCATAAGGAGAAATCTCCTCCGATTCTGCGTTTGCATGTGTGTGTGTGCGGGAGGCCTTATGGTAGTCTCATTTTTAAAAGCATTGCGAATTGAATTTAAAAATATCTCTCTATTTGATTTTAAAGATAAATAAACTGTTTTGAGTTCTCACACCAGTCACATGACTGACTCGGAGTTTATTGTTTTCCTTCCTAAACTCTGGGTGCCCACCAATTTCCACACAGGCAGTCAAGAGTTAAGGTTTATCAGGATATTCTGGATATTCAGGAGTTGCTGGAGGCAAGCTGGATGGCATGGCGTATTACTAGTTTATATAGTATTTCTTTTTCCGCTGCATTGTTGTTGTTGTTGTTTGTTGTTGTACACTCTGATGATATGATGTAATGAAATGAAATGTAATGTAATAACTGATATAGTTCTTTGTTTAAAGATTATTCATTTATTATTATATGTTGTTCCGCTGCGAATTGTGAGATTCTGTTGTTGTTCTATTGTTTCCTTTCTGTTCCGTTCTATCTTTTTCTCTCTTCTTCTCTCTTTTTCTTTTCTTAAATTCTTTTTAAAACCCTAACTATTCGGTTTTTCGGCAACGAAAATCCGCAATCGTTACATTTTCTGAAATAAAAGAATATCCGTATCATCCAAAATTTAAGCAATCTCCAAAATGAATGATTCATATGATCCTATTTACTCAAAATTGTTTGCTAAGATTTATTTTTGGGTCTATCATAAACAACATTGTTTTTGACGCACCTAAAAGTTAAGGAATTTGGATTGAGAGTTAAGTAAGCAAATTTGAAATATTATCCGGAGCAAAAGAATGAATTACTTAGAATTTTTCTAAGTCAAAAGAGAGATTTTGAAATCATCCGAAAAGAGTTAAAGTGAAAACAGACTTAATAAATCCTATTTACTCATATTCACCTTTTATCAACAATTGGATTTCGAAGGTACTGGTGTCGGATTTGGGTGATTCCTATCGGAAAACCACTTCGAACTAACGTATACGTTCGAATGTGAAGACATTTGAAGATGATAATTATTGAAGATCGTGGATCTTCGCAGCGTGAGGACTGCTTGTTGACATGCTCTGGGTAACTCCCATTATAGAGTTATATTTAGCAGTGGTCTCCTCGTTGTGGATATTTTTTGGATTACAAAGACTACTCGCTGCTAGTGGTAGCAGAAGAGTGCCTTCGGTTTGTCCTATTCCTGGACAAATTGTATGGATGTTTGTCTGAAATTGCATTTCTAAAGAATAAGTACATTGGTTTTTTACAAACGTACATCAGTGGTGGCGGAGAAGGCAACTTCTCTTAGCTTAACACCCTCCTTAAGACGTGCGAGCTCAAGGGTTGTATTTTTGTGGAAGGAAATTAGTAATCAACTGAAGTGGCAGTGTGATATTCAAAGTAATGTGATATGTGATATATGAAAAGTAATCGTTGCCTCAAACCTCGTCAACCGAAAATGACCAAAGCAGGGTTAGATGTGACAAGGCTAAGTTGGTCGTTCCCAATTAGGGTATGATCATCCCCTTTTAGATATATATCTTCCTGTTATGACGTTCCAGATTTAAATTAATGTGGTTTGTATGCTAGAGCGCGCTCGATTAAAGGTCGGTAACGACTGGAGGATGATATATTCGGTACTATGTACTTACAGAGATAGGCTGATCTTGTGTTGGTAGAGGATCCTTTGTGATGGCCCTCGGACATTCCTCTAGAGAAGTACTGCCGGAAGGTAGTCCATTCACCTGGTTATTTGTATAGAAATCCATTCTCTAATAAGGACCTTCGGACTTGATTGTAAACCTATTATGTTGGAATTTAATCAATGTAGCAATTTCGGCTAGGATTAATAAGTTTATTTGCAAATGTTTTCAAAGAGATGTCATTAAAAATAATATCAAACGTTTTGATATAAAAGTGTTCTAGTGATCATAAGGTAAAAACAGGTCCGTATTTATGTGTGGATGTGGTCTTATGAGAGACTCTTTCTTTTCAATGGATTTTATTCAAAGTCGGATATATGACACTGTCATTTATTATTGAGTTTTCTCACGCTGGTTTATCAAGCCTGATCTGGGTTTTTCAATACTCTGGTCAGATCCGAGTAGTTTCAGATTTAGTCAAAGACAGTTGATTTTTAGAAGAGAGCTGGAGATATTCATCTACGTATGGACATACTCTATTATCCGCTCTGCTTTGTTAGTTTTGGTTTGGTGTTTGTCAGCAATTGTAAGGATAGATTTTTGTAACTGTCCAAGCTGACTTTAGGTTAGACTCTGATATATGTATTTAAATGTTTTCCGCTGTAAAGATATTTTTTCAATATTATATATTATTCCTTTCATATAAGATTCTGTTCTGTCTTATTTTCTTTATTACCCTTGATCATCCATACTTCCATGCAACTTGGGTCGGACATGAGTGGTTTATTGTCAGCGCGAAGGGTACGGAATTGGGGATCGTCACATTTGGTATTAGAGCTGAAGGTTACGTGAGAAACTTGGATTTGTTATGGGTAAAGATTCACCAGAGATAGGATCGGTATTATCCTAGGATGAGTAACGCATTAAAGATAGGGTTCATAACACCCTAGAATGAGTTATGAGAGTATTATATATTTATGAGCACGTATTTGTTATTTTTATAAAATGTTTTTTTTAAAAGTAGGTAAATAAAATAATTTTACATTGGGTTTATATTTTAAATATCAAAAGGGGGTATTATTATTTTTGGTTAGAAATTAAGGATTGTTTGTAATTTGGCGTAGTAAAACTAAAGTATGAATATCTTGTGATTAGAGTTGCACGATTTGACTATACGACATTTCATATAGAATCGACAATTTAAGAATTTGAGTTGAGAACTTTTGTCATGTAACACTACACATTTAGCCTTAAGAAATAATAACAATTTGATAAGTATAACTAGGTTAATTTAAAAAGGACTACGAACAACTACCTTGTGAATTAAGTTTCGCAATTTGACTATGAGGTATTTGATGATAATATGTAGAAAAATAATATTCTTTTCAAGAAAGACCAATGTTTCAATTTGTTAAGAATTTGAAATCCTAAGTCAAAGAAAGTTTTTGGGATCAGAAAAGATCATGGAAGTTAAGGATTGGTTACGTAAGTGTGATGAGCTCCAGCATAGCATGGTTAGCTTCATCCGTGGATCATTTAGGGAGATGATAAGCAATTCCCTGAAATTCGAAGTGTTGTTCCACAGCCAACTATTGAGGTATCAGCCAAGAAGAAAAGGCATAAGGCGAATAGAGTATTTTGTTTCAAATGTAGACAAAGAGGTCACCTTGCAAAAGAATGTAGATCAGGAGTAAACATCAAGACCTTTAAGAAAACTATCCCAAAGAGTTGTTATTAATGCCATATTATAGGACATATCGCCAAAGACTGTCCAATGCTCAAGACGGCAGAACAACCTAGGCTTTTTGTTACCCTTATTCGTCCACTACCGCTGTAGAAAAAGGAAAAGGGATTGTGGAAGCATAAGTTAGTAGGCATGTATTAGTAAACACCATCTAAGTATTTTAACTGTATGAATTTTGTAAAACTTTTTAAGTGTACTTCTTAGAAGTCACTTAGTATGAATGTATTTTGGGAATCAATATATGTAGACTATCATTTTGCTCCTTTGCCAATACCAAATTCTTTTGGGACTTATTAGAAAAATTAAAAGCTTTAATCCTATGAAAAGAAAAATGACGATAATTGAGTAAGAAGCACTTAATAAAATGAGATGGAATAAATAAAGCTGAGATAGAATATTTGATAAGAAATGATAACTGATTATAAGTACTCATATAAATTGTAGAAAGCAACCAAGACCGAAAGACTAGCAATTAGGCCGAGATTTAGGGAAGCCTTGTCTAAATACGAAGACTTAGAAGTTTTGGATACTTCGATTTCGAGTGATGAGGAGGATATGCAAGCAGGGGAGCCCTCAGGGATAGTATCAGGATCATTCGATCATCGGATAGATATCTGAGAGGATGAAGATTTAATCGTTATTTTAGATGAGGAGGATGTGTTGCCAGTAGGCGTAGAGATTGATGCAGGGGCAGAGGTCGACGATGAGGTAGATGATTGGATGTTGGATCCATTGAGTGAGGACGAGGAACTGGAGGAAGAAGAGCCTATAGAGGAGCCCAAGGAAGAATCAGAGGAGATCGAGTCGCTGTTAGAGGAACCCGTGGAATTGGAGATAGAAGGCTTAGGGATTTACGATGCATGGTGATATGAGGATGATGATTGAGAGAGTGATGAGTAGATCATTTGGGAAATGGGTATGCCCATTTAGGGGATAGGATCTCGCATTCCAGAGACAGTCGAGGATCTTGATTTAGAAGACATTGATATGGAGGAGCATGAGCTGTGGATTTCGGGAGGCCAGCAGTGGCAGCCAGTAGGTTGAAACATAGCTTTAGAGATAATAGATGATGAGGAGCCATTTGAACACGGGGAGGAAGTAGAACAGCCAGTAGAGATTGACTTGGAGGCACCATCAGAGGGTTCATCCGATGAGCAGTGTTTCGCACTTAGGGATATTTTGGGTTTGTGTTATAGCAATGTTATTACGATAAGCACCCAGTACACGCTCAGATATGGGATTTAGTCCTTTAGTATGATATTTTGATTGACTGATGTAGATAATTGACTTCTGACTATGTATTTACCTTAAGCGTGTAGTACGCATTCAGGTTGGATTAGGATCGATGATTATATTTCATGATCAATGTTTAGTGGTAGTATTTACTTTGCATATATTGTTGACCTATATAGTTCTGTATCTTTGATTTCATTTCGAGGACGAAATGCTCTTAAGTAGGGGAGAACGACCTGTAATTTCGCTGCTTCAAAAATGAGAGATTTTATTTGGTTTAAATTTATAAGAATTTAAAACTTAAATAAATATGTTATATATAATAAATAATAACAGAGAAATTATTTATTCTTGTAGTTAATAATTAAAAAGTATAAAAGTTAAATTTTGTTAAAAATAAATAAAGACTTAAATAAATAGATTTAAATATTTATTTGAAAAGTTAAATCTTATTTGAAATATCTAATAAAGATAATAAAAGTATATTAATGCATTTAAAAATATGTTAATAATCATTTTACAAAATTAACCATATTTTGTCGTATTTTGTCAGTTTTACATACACAGCAAAATTAGAGATTTTGATATTAATTAAATATGATTTTTAAATATAAAGAGACATGTTTTAATTTATTTAAAGAATTAAAAAAGTTAATTTTATAGTTTGTTTACTTCAATATATAGATTAACAAAAATGTCAAAGTTTGACTGTAAAATATGTCGACAAAAACACCGTTTTCAACCAAAACAAGTTGTCATCAAGTTTTTACGACTTGATACATTTTCTAACATATTTATATGCATAAATACAACTTTACAAAAATTTTAACACTTTACATTTAGCATATAAGACAAAATATTAGGAAATTTTAAAATAAATGTATAAGAAAGTAAAAGGTATGATTTGACTAATTCTATTTTATTTTAAAACCTTTTAAACAACATCATTACTTATATTTTATCTCATTAATGATATGTTATGCATATACATAGAAAAGGAGCAAATTTATATGTTTAAACAATTACAAACCATTAGAAAGTGACACATCTTCATCTTTTAACACACTCTTCCATAACCCTCATTCCACACATGCAACTCAAATCAAGGCTAATAAAGTCCAAAAGTAAACAAGGCTATTTATGTCATTTACCACTAAATTCTCCACTTACGAATACAACCTCAAATTCCTTCATTTTTCACTTCACTTCCATTCTACAAAATTCCTAAATTCCTTCTCTACTTCTTCATTTCCTTCCACCACCATAACCAAAATCACCACACCTCTACATCACCAAAACCAAGCCTTACTCACCTCTACTTGGCCATACCCTCCACCTAAACTCTCTACGCAATCCTACACACCTCTACCCTCTTCCAATAACCCACAATTACCACCCAAACATCCAACCCAAGCCACAAAACCAATGCACCCCCCCCCCCAAACTCATGCACACCCAACCTACCCTCGGCCACACCACCTACCCGATCCCCTAAGCCCCACGGCCGAGCCTTACTCGCTGTAACGACCCAGAATTTATATTGATTAAAATTTGAATATTTAATTTATTTTAAATATTAATAAGTGAAATTTTTAAGTCGAATAATTTATTTATCGAATATTGGATTTAATTTGACAATTAAATCGATAATTTAATAATTGAAATTCCAGAAATAATTGAAAATTGAGTCAAATATGATTGAAAATGATTTGTAAAATTTTATTATATCATATTGAAGTTATAATGATGTTATAGAACTTTTAAAATTGAATTAAAAGTTAATTTGTGAAAATTGAATATTTTAATATTTAAATCGACTGTAAAATAGCCAATTTTTGAACAGCCTCAGAATTCGACGAAACTAGTTCCATTGGATCCATAATAGTTTGTTATTATCGGATTTCAATTTTCGTAGCAATCGGAGTTGTCGTTTGACCGTGGCAGCTTGAAACGCATCGAAATTGTTTTAATATTAATTTGGCGAGTTAAAATAGTCATTTTTCAAAAAGTCTCGGATATTGACGAAACAAGTTTCATCGGATCCGTAATGTCATATTATTGTAAGGTTTCAAATTTCGTGTCAATCGGATTTATCGTTTGTCCGGTGCAAGCTAAAACGCCTAGAAAATCGTTTAATCGGTTTAATTTAAATTGGATCGTTTATTGCCATAACTCGCACAGATGACCGAATTAGCTCCCGAAACACGTTCCATTGTGTTCGGAACGCGGGGTAAACCTTAGGAACGCCAACCGGCATGCTTCGTTTGGAGTTCGGAAAATTCGGGGTGAATAGTGTACGTCGATTTTTCTATAAGAGCCCCTCTCTTCATAAATTTGCAAAAAAAAAAAAATTATAACCTAGGGTTTCAAAACCCTTCAGCCGCCACTAATGGAACCTAAGGCCGAAAATCACTCATCTTTCTCCCTCATTTCTTCAAATCCAAGCATTGTTTCAAGAAACTTTCAACTGCAAAGATGAAGAGTTCGACGAACTCTACGAGATCAACGGCTATGATCGTGTTTGGAGCTTTTGATCAACGGGAATTTGGGCTCAAAGGCCATGCGTTCGGCATGCAATTCGAGAGTGGGGAGATGGCCGAGCTCCACCCCATGGCAGCCGAAGGTAGAGAAGAAGATGCTCGTTCATATGGAAGTTTCTGATCGTGTTCATGTTCGTCATGGAGGTCGCAAAATCAAACCCTAGTGCCGTATGAATGGGTTCAAGTTGCGTGATTTACTACCTGGAAGATGATACGCGTGCGTGAGGAAGACGATAAAACACGACCATGATCTCATCACCAAAATCAGCGGCCCAGATTGCTTGTGAGGTTTAAAAATATAAAAGGAAATTGAAATTGATTTATTTTAACTCGTACGATCTTTAAATTGCTATAACTTTTTGCTGCGAGATCGAAAACTGATGAGATGAAGTGCGTTGGAATCGTATTCACGAATACTACGCTATGGAATTGGATTGGAGTCGTTTGGAGCTAGAGAAAAATTCGGGTAAAATTAAACGTCCGTTTAATTTTATTCGAAATAAACGCTGAAAACGAAATTGAAAATCAAGGTGAGAACTTCTCACTCAATCGAATCGGTTTCGATTTTATTTTAAATAGTTAGATTTAAAATTCTTGATAATATGTTGAATGATGATTGTTATCTATTGATTGTTAAAATATACATTATGTGCCGTTAGTAAGCGGATGTTATTTATTAAAAACATATACCGCGAATATTTCACAGTACAGTGAAATTGGTATTATTTATGTACTTGGAGTTGATTTTCCCGCATTATATAGCAGATGGGACCCTATTGCGCCGTCTATTAAGCGGATAATATTTTATAAATCCCATATACCGCGATAATTCCGTACTGGAAAGGAATTGGTATTGTGCTAATGTTTGTGGATGCAGGGAAACAGGTTGGAGGGCTGGATTCCTCAACTGCATTGATTTATTTACAAATATTGTGATATTTGTTGATTATCATATCAATATATGATATTTGGATGTCGTGATTGACTATTTGGTGTTGTTGCATCATCGGATCCATTTTTGAAGTTTTAAAATAATGATTTTTGGTTTTTAAAAGAATTTTTAAAGTGATTTTGAAAGTATACATTTTATTTAATTTTGAATTGTTAAAATAAATAAACATTTTAATTTTATGGGTATAAAAGTTATATTTTGGGAAAATAATACTTAAGTATAATTTTGGAGTTATATAAGTTTTAAATAACGTTTTGTAAATTAATACAGAGATTGGTTTATTTAAATTGAGATTTTTGAATTATTATAAACGGTTTATATAAAAGATTTATAAAATTTATATTTTATAAGTTAAAGATATTGGAATTATAAAACGAGCTTTTATAAGTGTTAAAATAAAGTTGTACTTAGTTTTATAAGTAAAGAAGAATTTTAGATTTATAAACAAACGATGATATAAAAGAATGGATTTGTGAATAAATGGATTATAAGTAATTTACTTATAAGTTAGATTCGGCATATAAACAAAATATAAATTAGATTAATAAAGGAGATTTATAAACCAAAGCTTATAAATAGAAATGGAATTTATAGACATTGTTTATAAATTCGAAATCAATGGAATTTGATAAATTGAAAGTTGAAATTGGTTAAGAAAGTATATTCACGATTTTGGACAGTGAATATATTATCAAATAAAATGGATATGCTTGGGAAAATGAATATTATAAAATGAAGTTAATCGTTTTAACGATGTTTTAAAATGTATAATGAATCGAATGCATAGATTTTAACATTATTGTTGAAATAGACGTTTTCGAGAAATAGAAGGAAATGATGGACTATAACACTGTTATTATAGTAAATGATTTTCGAAAGGAAATGTTTTTGTATAGTATTGGGATTTATATATCTATCTAAATTTCGAGTCCTTATACTAGTGATTTTGGGTTGTCGTAACGATGTTTTGCGCAACATTCGTTTTGGCCCAAACAAATGTGTTTAAGAGAATGATTTCTTAAAGAATGAAATATATACTTAATTTCGGTTTAAGTATATTGAATATTTTCCAAGTGTTGAAAATAAATGGATTTGTGAATTACTTATTAATAAATAAGTACGGAAATGTTTTTCCAATGTGAAATGAAACGTTTTGAGAATTTACCTTTTTGAAGACAAATTGAAAATGAATATCAAAAATAGATTTGGGAATCATATATTCATAAATATTTTGGAATGTAAATTCACTGTGGAATTTATAAATGAAAAGGGGAATTTGTTTAAAAATAAACGTTGAATTTTTTTTTTGAAGTGTGGGAATTAACTTACGGATTTGGAACGTAAATATAAAGTAAATCGTTAAGGATTTATTTAATTGGTTTAAATGAACCATGTTGAACTGAAAGAAATTCCGCGTAAGGAAAATGTTTGAAATTTGTTTTCAAAAGTGGTAAAGGTGAAAAGTGATTTGAAAATTAGTTTTCAAATGTTGAAGTGTGCGAAATTTTATATCTAGTAAAGATATTTTGGAAAGTAAATAATTTGGAAAATTATTTGGAATTTGGTGGTGTTGAACACGCCTATTGATAGTTAAATAATCTGACTATCAATATTTACCTTTAAATAGGTATTTGTTGTGATTGCTTGAATTTGAATGCCACACTTATTTTTGAATAAGCGCTCACTATTCGGGTTAGCCGGGAAAGGACCTTAGGGTCGTATAACCCATTCCGAATATGTGATACTCGTAATGGATTGCATTTGATGACAGGTGTTGAAGACCAGATATTTTTGAAAACGAAAAGATTACCGTTGAGTTACTCTGCATCGGCTGATCTCCGATATAGAGGTTTTATCACCCTTAGTGACGGGAAGTCCGGACGTGACAGAAATTATCCGAAATGCAAGGACTTCTTGGTAAGTGCCTTCGGATCTGTTCGAGCCAAGAATAGACTTGTATGGATTGTATGTCTGACATTACAAATTGAGATATAAAGCTGATTTCTTCAAATATATTTCTGTTGGTGGCGGAGAATTTATTCTCTTAGCTTAACACCCTTCTCTGAGACGTACGAGCTCAGAGGTTATGTAGTTCAAGGTTATTAGTGATATACTCCCAATTTGGTAGCGTGGCATGCTGAGTGTTGCTGTGAAATGATCATTGTTTGATCATTTGTGATATGATCATTTGTTTGATCATTTATCTTGGTGATCATTTCTATGATCATTTGTTGACCCAAAGCACAGCTTTTGTATAAAGCGTGGCTTTGTGGATGAGACTTCGTCGGACCTCACACCCCGGAAATGGTCAAAACAGGAAGGATGCAGCAAGGTTATTAGGGGGTAGCGCCCCTTTAGTGTATGTCATTCCTTCTGGATAGAGGTGGTATCATGGAATGGAGCCCAAATACTTAGCCTATGTGGTTACTGCATTATTATTCTTATGTGGTTGTTGGAAATCGAGGATCCTCGGATAGATCGGTTACGATCGGGGGATGACATATTCGTGTCAGTAGTTACCCAGTTAGGGGTAACCCGGCCTTGTGTTGGCAGAGATCCGGTTTGGTTCTCGGGTCGTCTTTCCATAGGCGTACCCATGTGGCAATGGGAAGTTCCTTGGCCTGACCATTTGTTGGAAATCCGAAGAAACAATACGAGACTTGTATGCTTTTAGTTGTAGAACATATCATTCACTTATGGTGGCGCCCCGTTATTTGGATGGTAGCTATAGGAGGCATAAGTGCGGAATGCCTATGCTGGCTAAGATTTATATTCTACTTTCAAAATGTTTTCCTACACTATGCACTAGTAATAATATCAAATGTTTCTTTTTAATGCGTATCAAGCATCTTTGACTATCATAAGGAGAAATCTCCTTCGATTTTGCATTTGAATTGTGTGTATGTGTGGGAGGCCTTATGGTAGTCTCATTTTTAAAAGCATTGCGAATTGACTTTAAAAATATTCCTCTATTTTGTTTTAAAGATAAACTGTTTTGAGTTCTCACACCAGTCACATGACTGACTCGGAGTTTATTGTTTTCCTTCCTAAACTCTGGGTGCCCACCAATTTCCACAGGGGCAGTCAAGAGTAAGGTTTATCAGGATATTCTGGAATTCAGGAGTTGCAGGAGGCAATCTGGATGGCATGGCGTATTACTAGTATATAGTATTTCTTTTCCGTTGTTTGTTTGATGTTGTACACTCTGATGGTGTAATGTAATGTAATATGATGAAATATAATAACTGATATAGTTCTTTGTTTAAAGATTATTTATTTATCTATTATATGTTGTTCCGCTGCGAATTGTGAGATTCTGATGTTGTTCTGTTATTTCTTTATGTTCTATTCTATCTTTTTTTCTCTCTCCTTCTACCTCTTTCTTTTTCTTAAAACCTAATGGTTCGATTTTTCGGCTTTCGATTGCTCGGCAGTTGATACAGTGGACGTATTGATGTCGGTTTTCGTGGACTAAAAATCGTTATCGTCACATTTGGTATCAGAGCTTATGGTTAAGCGACAACCCTGCTCTGTTGGGAATTACTCATTAGAGATAGAGTCAGTAGTACTCTAGAATGAATTTGAGTGTAATAATAGATACGAGCGCGTATTTGTTAGTGAATATAAATTGTTTTATATTGTGATGATTGGTTTGTTGAGTGTTATATGGATTTTGGTCAACACGAGTAATTAACATTGTTGATAGGCATCTCTATACACTTGAATATAACAATTCGACAGAGTATTGTTTTAATAGGGTAAATGAAATAATTTTACCTTGATTATAATTTATATATAAAGGAAATAATTTTTCAGAATTATTAAAGTGTATATGAATTGATTGTTTGGTTGTTGAATAAAAACAACAATTTTTAAAAGAATAATTGTATAAGCAAATAAATTATAAGTGTGGAATTATAATTAATGTAATGTACAATTGTGAAATAATCTTATATATATATATATATATATAAGAAGTGAAATTATACAAGTAAAAGATTTATAAAATGTGATTTATAATCTGAAAATAAAATTCCAGAGAAGTGTTTTGAAAAGATTTGATATTTTGTGAAATTGTTTTGAAGAGATGAAAGCTCTAAACTCTTTTCGGTCACTGGAAAATAATTCCGATGATGATCGCGACATCATTGGTGTTCATTTTCGGGTTTCCAAAAGAGGGATTGCTGCCAAATTGTTTAAAAGAAAGTTGTTTGGAAAATTTGGATTTGATTTGGATTTGATAAGATGTTTGAAATGGAATATAACTTAAGTAATGTTGAATGAAGTTGATTTTTGGTGTCAAAGTAAATTAATAAGTGAATTAATGAAATGAAGTCATTAAGAATTTGAACTTGAGTTATATAAATGAAATTCAACATTATATTGTTAAAGGAATTAGCAATTGAATTGAACTAATGGATTAAATGTTAGTCAATTATATGTAAATAATTGATATGAAATAATGAATGTAAGTGTTAATTCATTAGAAGCTAATGTTATTAGAAATTGAATAAATTGAATGAAAGTCAATTTAATATGATCCAATTGGAACTAAATGTGTTGAACCAAATTGACTGTAAATTTAATAAATTTGGTTATGTTGAATGAACAATGGTTGTTATTTAATTGTTAGTTGATTGTATATAAATTCATTAAGTGTTAATGAAAGTGAATTAGCGAAATTGGAAGCTAAAGAAATTGAATCCAACTTGGAGGAAAATGAACTTAAATGGAATTGAAATTTGATTTGGAAATGGACCGACTTGAATGTAAATTAGTAAATGCAAACTAATTGAAATTGGAAATGAATGAATGTTGATAAAATCCAATGTAAATGAATCAAATGTGATTTAAATTGAAAACCAATTCATTGAATATTAATGAGAATATGAATGAATATTGATCTGGTTATGAATGATAGTTGGTTGATGTTTGCATTTGTTGTTTTGTTGCATTTGCTATATTGGCACATGTAGGTGTTATGTTGCTATATGTTGTATATTGATACTATTTTCATATATGCATGATTCTCATGTTGTTGTTAAGTGTTTAGTAGGTGCGGATGGCGTTGCTTCGCATTTGGAGCTCGCTTTCCGCTATGTTAGCCGTATGTGCTCGCTAATAATAAATAAGGTACATATCTCGGATTAAATATCATACTTTTACACTTTTTTCCCTGCGGGATGCCTCATCACTTGATGAGATGTATATTTGCGATATATATACTGTCATTTTTTTCGGATCGGGCCACGCAAAGGAGACTCTGGCGAATTTTTCCGAAAATTTAAGGCGTTAGAAAAATTTTGAGAAAATTTGGGAAATTTGTGAAAACTATAATTTTGGTTTTGGAATTGGAAGTTGAACGATATAGTTTGGTTTTGAAAGATAACTAAGTATGATTTGAAACTTAGTAAAGATATTGTAAGAAGTTTAACTATGGATTTTGGAAAGTTAATGAATTTTGTAACTTTTTCTTACTTGGTAATTTCGAGGACGAAATTCTTTTAAGGGGGGAAGTTTGTAACGACCTAGAATTTATATTGATTAAAATTTGAATATTTAATTTATTTTAAATATTAATAAGTGAAATTTTTAAGTCGAATATTTTTTATCGAATATTGGATTTAATTTGACAATTAAATCGATAATTTAATAGTTGAAATTCCAGAAATAATTGGAAATTGAGTTAAATATGATTGAAAATGATTTGTAAAATTTTATTATATCATATTGAAGTTATAATGATGTTATAGAACTTTTAAAATTGAATTAAAAGTTAATTTGTGAAAATTGAATATTTTAATATTTAAATCGACTGTAAAATAGCCAATTTTTGAACAGTCTCAGAATTCGACGAAACTAGTTCCATTGGATCCGTAATAGTTTGTTATTATCGGATTTCAATTTTCGTAGCAATCGGAGTTGTTGTTTGACCGTGGCAGCTTGAAACGCATCGAAATTGTTTTAAAATTAATTTGGCGAGTTAAAATAGTCATTTTTCAAAAGTCTCGGATTTCGACGAAACTAGTTTCATCGGATCCGTGATGTCATATTATTGTAAGGTTTCAAATTTTGTGTCAATCGAATTTATCGTTTGTCCGGTGCAAGCTAAAACGCCTAGAAAATCGTTTAATCGGTTTAATTTAAATTGGATCTTTTATTGCCATAACTCGCACAGATGACCGAATTAGCTCCCGAAACACGTTCCATTGTGTTCGGAACGTGGGGTAAACCTTAGGAACGCCAAACGGAACGCTTCGTTTGGAGTTCAGAAAATTCGGGGTGAATAGTGTACGTCGATTTTTCTATAAAAGCCCCCCTCTTCGTAAATTTGCAAAAACAAAAAAAATAATATAACCTAGGGTTTCAAAACCCTTCAGCCGCCACTAATGGAACCTAAGGCCGAAAATCACTCATCTTTCTCCCTCATTTTCTTCAAATCCAAGCATTGTTTCAAGAAACTTTCAACTGCAAAGATGAAGAGTTCGACGAACTCTACGAGATCAACGGCGATGATCGTGTTTGGAGCTTTTGATCAACGGGAATTTGGACTCAAAGGCCATGCGTTCGGCACGCAATTTGAGAGTGGGGAGATGGCCGAGCTCCACCCTATGGCAGCTGAAGGTAGAGAAGAAGATGCTCGTTCATATGGAAGTTTCTGATCGTGTTCATGTTCGTCGTGGAGGTCGCAAAATCAAACTCTAGTGGCGTATGAATGGGTTCAAGTTACGTGATTTACTACCTGGAAGATGATACGCATGCATGAGGAAGACGATAAAACACGGCCATGATCTCATCACCAAAATCAGCGGCCCAGATTGCTTGTGAGGTTTAAAAATATTAAAGGAAATTGAAATTGATTTATTTTAACTCGTACGATCTTTAAATTGCTATAACTTTTTGCTACGAGATCGAAAACTGGTGAGACGAAGTGCGTTGGTATCGTATTCACGAATACTACGCTATGGAATTGGATTGGAGTCGTTTAGAGCTAGCAAAAAATTCGGGTAAAATTAAACGTCCGTTTAATTTTATTCGAAATAAACGCTGAAAACGAAATTGAAAATTAAGTTGAGAACTTCTCACTCAATCGATTCGGTTTTGATTTTATTTTAAATAGTTAGATTTAAAATTCTTGATAGTATGTTGAATGATGATTGTTATCTATTGATTGTTAAAATAGACATTATGCGCCGTTAGTAAGCGGATGTTATTTATTAAAAACATATACCGCGAATATTTCACAGTACAGTGAAATTGGTATTATTTATGTACTTGGAGTTGATTTTCCCGCATTATATAGCGGATGAGACCCTATTGCGCCGTCAATTAAGCGGATAATATTTTATAAATCCCATATACCGCGATAATTCCGTACTGGAACGGAATTGGTATTGTGCTAATGTTTATGGATGCAGGGAAACAGGTTGGAGGGATCCAACTGGATTCCTTAACTGTATTGATTTATTTACAGATATTGTGATATTTGTTGATTATCATATCGATATATGATATATGGATGTCGTGATTGACTATTTGGTGCTATTGCATCATCGGATCCATTTTTGAAGTTTTAAAATAATGATTTTTGGTTTTTAAAAGAATTTTTAAAGTGATTTTGAAAGTACACATTTTATTTAATTTTGAATTGTTAAAATAAATAAACATTTTAATTTTATGGGTATAAAAGTTATATTTTTGGGAAAATAATACTTAAGTATAATTTTGGAGTTATATAAGTTTTAAATAACGTTTTGTAAATTAACAAAAAGAGATTGGTTTATTTAAATTGAGATTTTTGAATTATTATAAACGGTTTATATAAAAGATTTATAAAATTTATATTTTATAAGTTAAAGATATTGGAATTATAAAACGAGCTTTTGTAAGTGTTAAAATAAAGTTGTACTTAGTTTTATAAGTAAATAAGAATTTTAGATTTATAAACAAACGATGATATAAAAGAATGGATTTGTGAATAAATGGATTATAAGTAATTTACTTATAAGTTAGATTCGGCATATAAACAAAATATAAATTAGATTAATAAAGGAGATTTATAAACCGAAGCTTATAAATAGAAATTGAATTTATAGACATTGTTTATAAATTCGAAATCAATGGAATTTGATAAATTGAAAGTTGAAATTGGTTAAGGAAGTATATTCACGATTTTGGACAGTGAATATATTATCAAATAAAATGGATATGCTTGGGAAAATGAATATTATAAAATGAAGTTAATCGTTTTAACGATGTTTTAAAATGTATTATGAAACGAATGCATAGATTTCAACATTATTGTTGAAATAGACGTTTTCGAGAAATAGAAGGAAATGATGGACTATAACACTGTTGTTATAGTAAATGATTTCCGAAAGGAAATGTTTTTGTATAGTATTGGGATTTATATATCTATCTAAATTTCGAGTCCTTATACTAGTGATTTTGGGTTGTCGTAACGATGTTTTGCGCAACATTCGTTTTGGCCCAAACAAATGTGTTTAAGAGAATGATTTCTTAAAGAATGAAATATATACTTAATTTCGGTTTAAGTATATTGAATATTTTCCAAGTGTTGAAAATAAATGGATTTGTGAATTACTTATTAATAAATAAGTACGGAAATGTTTTTCCAATGTGAAATGAAACGTTTTGAGAATTTACCTTTTTGAAGACAAATAGAAAATGAATATTAAAAATCAATTTGGGAATCATATATTCATAAATATTTTGGAATGTAAATTCACTGTGGAATTTATAAATGAAAAGGGGAATTTGTTTAAAAATAAACGTTGATTTATTTTTTTGAAGTGTGGGAATTAATTTACGGATTTGGAACGTAAATATAAAGTAAATCGTTAAAGATTTATTTAATTGGTTTAAATGAACCATGTTGAAATGAAAGAAATTCCGCGTAAGGAAAATGTTTGAAATTTGTTTTCAAAAGTGGTAAAGGTGAAAAGTGATTTGAAAATTAGTTTTCAAATGTTGAAGTGTGGGAAATTTTATATCTAGTAAAGATATTTTGGAAAGTAAATAATTTGGATAATTATTTGGAATTTGGTAATGCTGAACACGCCTATTGATAGTTAAATAATCCGACTATCAATATTTACCTTTAAATAGGTATTTGTTGTGATTGCTTGAATTTGAATGCCACACTTATTTTTGAATAAGCGCTCACTATTCGGGTTAGCCGGGAAAGGACCTTGGGGTCGTATAACCCATTTCGAATATGTGATACGTCATAATGGATTGCATTTGATGACCGGTGTTGAAGACCGGATATTTTTGAAAACAGAAGGATTACCGTTGAGTTACTCTGCATCGACTGATCTCCGATATGGAGGTTTTATCACCCCTTAGTGACGGGAAGTCCGGACGTGATTAGAAATTATCCGGAATGCAAGGACTTCTTTGTAAGTGCCTTCGGTTCTGTTCGAGCCCGGAACAGACTTGTATGGATTGTATGTCTGACATTACAAATTGAGATATAAAGCTAATTTCTTTCTAATATATTTCTGTTGGTGGCGGAGAATTTATTCTCTTAGCTTAACACCCTTCTCTGAGACGTACGAGCTCAGAGGTTATGTAGTTCAAGGTTATTAGTGATATGCTCCCAATTTGGTAGTGTGGCATGCTGAGTGTTGCTGTGAAATGATCATTGTTTGATCATTTGTGATATGATCATTTGTTTGATCATTTATCTTGGTGATCATTTCTATGATCATTTGTTGACCTAAAGCACAGCTTTTGTATAAAGCGTGGCTTTGTGGACGAGACTTCGTCGGACCTCACACCCCGGAAATGGTCAAAATAGGAAGGATGCAGCAAGGTTATTAGGGGGTAGCGCCCCTTTAGTGTATGTCATTCCTTTTGGATAGAGGTGGTATCATGGAATGGAGCCCAGATACTTAGCCTATGTGGTTACTGCATTATTATTCTTATGTGGTTGTTGGAAATCGAGGATCCTCGGATAGATCGGTTACGATCGGGGGATGACATATTCGTGTCAGTAGTTACCCAGTTAGGGGTAACCCAGCCTTGTGTTGGCAGAGATCCGGTTTGGTTCTCGGGTCGTCTTTCCAGAGGCGTACCCATGTGGCAATGGGAAGTTCCTTGGCCTGACCATTTGTTGGAAATCCAAAGAAACAATACGAGACTTGCACGGTTTTAGTTGTAGAACCTATCATTCACTTATGGTGGCGCCCCACTGTTTGGATGGTAGCTATAGTAGGCATAAGTGCGGAATGCCTATGCTGGCTAAGATTTATATTCTACTTTCGAAATGTTTTCCTATACTATGCACTAGTAATAATATCAAATGTTTCTTTTCAATGCGTATCAAGCATCTTTGACTATCATAAGGAGAAATCTCCTCTGATTCTGCGTTTGCATTGTGTGTGTGTGGGAGGCCTTATGGTAGTCTCATTTTTAAAAGCATTGCGAATTGACTTTAAAAATATTCCTCTATTTTGTTTTAGGGATAAACTGTTTTGAGTTCTCACACCAGTCACATGACTGACTCGGAGTTTATTGTTTTCCTTCCTAAACTCTGGGTGCCCACCAATTTCCACACGGGCAGTCAGGAGTAAGGTTTATCAGGATATTCTGGAATTCAGGAGTTGCAGGAGGAAAGCTGGATGGCATGGCGTATTACTAGTATATAGTATTTTTTTTCCATTGTTTGTTTGATGTTGTACACTCTGATGATTTAATGTAATGTAATATGATGAAATGTAATAACTGATATAGTTCTTTGTTTAAAGATTATTCATTTATCTACTATATGTTGTTCCGCTGCGAATTGTGAGATTCTGATGTTGTTCTGTTATTTCTTTCTGTTCTATTCAATCTTTTTTCTCTCTTCTTCTACCTCTTTCTTTTTCTTAAACCCTAGTGGTTCGATTTTTTGGCTTTCGATTGCTCCCCAGTTGATACAGTGGACGTATTGATGTCGGTTTTCATGGACGAAAAATCGTTATCGTCACACTCGCCTACCCAAGCCTTTACACCCCACTACTCAAGGTCGTACCCTCCTCCATAGGCCATGCACCCCCTAGCCAAGCCATACAACCTCCTCTCCAATAAAAAAAAGAAAATAAAAGAATGAAAAGAAAACGAGAGGAGAAAATGAAAGAGGCAAATCCGAGACATTGGAAATTACACAGGAGACGCGTATCTCACGAAAAAGTTTGACGGAGTGGATATGAAGGTGAGAAATCATCATCACTTTTGAAATTATATTTTGGTTATGTTAAATAAATCATATTTATACCCTTGTAACATATGAATGTTTGTGCCAATTTGATTGTTAATATGGATGATTGGATAGTTTGGTTAGATAATTGAATTGTGACAATATATCCTGTTATGGTATTAATGGTGAATGTTGAATTTGAAATCATATGTTATGTGATTGGTTAAATGGATGTTATGGTTCGTGATAAATATGGATATTGGTTATGTTCATTTTGATTAAGTGATCCCTTTGTTAATAAGACCATATTTTGGTGATGTGATATACTTTGAAAAAAAAATAAGTCCCTTTTCAATTAGAATTGAAATTAAAGTAAAAATAAAAGTGAATTTGAAATTTGAAATGAAACGGGAATAACTAGGATGGTGAATTGAAATTGAAACCGATTTTGGAAATTAAAGTTGAGATTAAGGTTAAATTGAAGTTTAAATTGAAATTAGATTTGAAATCTAAGTTTTAATTGAGTTTAGTTTGAAGTTAGAATTGAAATCAAATTGAAATTGGAATTTAAAATTTAATATTTATTAATATGAATAAAATAATATTATAATATGGAAATGGGGGAAATACCTTTAAATACTTTAAAAGGTGAAAATGTTGATTTAAAATGATTTGTAATGATTTTATAAGTGATAAAATTGAACTCGAATAGATTATTTAAATATCGAAAAATAAGTTAAAACTAGGTGCGCCGCGTAACGGTAATTCGCGATTTCGCGTCGAACAGTTTAAATGGGTATATAGAGTGGTATATAGCTCGGAATTCTTTGAGATAAGAAAATTCTGCACTATTATATCCATATCTTCTAAAAGAAGAAATAAAATCATAATTTCGTTGAGTATATTTTGAAATATGTCCAAATCAATTTTTTAGAAAAATCGTGCTAGTGGAATTAAGTGACCATAGCAGGAAATCCATTTAAACGAACGTTTTAAAATAATGGAAAAATATGGAATAAATTTGATAAATCCATTTAAATGGTTTAAAAGAGTTTTGTATTGGAAAATATGAATAATCAAATGTTTAAAAGTTGTTTAAATCAAATAAGCTTATATAGCACTTTCCGCAGCACTTTTATGCTGCGAATTCTATAACTTTTTGAATATGTGTTTAAACGTAAAAAAATTTCCTGTAATCAATTATGAATGTTTTTAAAATAAAAAATAAGTGTTTGAAAGATAATTTGGAATCTTTTTTATCAGTTCCAAAATAAAGTTGATAACTGAGTATGCGGAAACGACTAATACATTTGTCCCGCCTGTGAGATCTGGGAAAATAAAACAAGGCATTTAACTAAGGTAAGGGATGGAGCAACCAGTGCTCTGAACTAACCTGGCCTTTGTTTTCTTTTCTTAGGCGAGGGATGGAATAGATCGAAAGGAAAGCCCGGATGCTCGAAAAAGATTGTATTAAGTTTCTGAAATAAAAGATGATCGGTATTATCCAAAATTTAAGCAATCTTCAAAATGAATGATTCCTATGATCATTTTTACTCAAAAATATTTGCTAAGATTGATTTTAGGGTTTATCGTAAACAACAATGCTTTTGACCGCCTAAAAGTAAGGAATTTGGATCGAGTGTTAAATGAGGAAATTTGAAATATTATCCAAAGCAAAAGAATGAATTACTTAGAATTTTTCTAAGTCAAAGGAAAGATATTTTGAAATGATACGAAAAGAATTAAAGTAAAAAGAGACTTAATAAATCCTATATAGGCATATTCACTTTTTATCCATAATTGGATTTCGAAGGAATGAGGTCGGATTTGGGTGATTCCTATCCGAAAACCACTACGAACCAACGTAAACGTTCGAATGTGAAGACATGTTTAAGATGATGATTATTGAAGACCGTGGATCTTCGTAGCGTGAGGACTGCTTGTTGACATGCTCTGGGTAGCTCCTATTATAGAGTTATATATAGCAGTGGTCTCATCGTTGTGGAGTTTTTTTGGATTGCAAGGACTACTCGCTACTAGTAGTAGTAGGAAAGCGCGTTTAGTTGGTCCTATTTCTGGACAACTTGTATGGACGTTTGTCTGACATGACATTTCTAAAGCTTACATACATTGGTTTTTACAAACGTAAATCAGTGGTGGTGGAGAATGCAACTTCTCTTAGCTTAACACCCTCCTTGAGACGTACGAGCTCAAGGGTTGAATTTTGTGGAAGGCAATTAGTAGTCAACGGAAACGGCAGTGTGGCATTCAAAGTAATGTGATATATGATATATGAAAGGTAATCGTTGCCTCAAACATCATCAACCGAAAATGACCAAAAAGGGTTAGATGTGGCAAGGCTAAGTGGGTCATTCCCAATTAGGGAATGATCATCCCTTTCTAGATATATTTCTTCCCGCTATGACGTTCAGGATGTAAATTAATGTGGTTGTATGCTAGAGCACGCTAGGTTAAAGGTCGGTAACGACCGAGGGATGATATATTCAATACTATCCAGTTATAGAGATAGGCCGGTCATGTGTTGGTAGAGGATCCTTTGTGATGGTCCTCGGTATATTTCTCTAGAGTTGCACTACCGGAAGTAATCCCTTCACCTGGTCATTCGTATGTAAATCCATTCTCCAATAAGAATCTTCGGACTTGATTGTAAACCTATTATGCTGGAATTTAATCAATATAACAATTTTGGGTAAGATTAATAAGTTTATTTGCAAATGTTTTCAAAGAGATGTCATTAAAAATAATATCAAATGTTTTGATATAAAAGTGTTTTATTAATCATAAGGTAAAAAATCATCTGTGTTTATGTGTGGCCGTGGTCTTATGAGATACTCTTTCTTTTCAAAAGATTTTATTCAAAGCATGATATATGACACTGTCATTTATTGTTGAGTTTTCTCACGGTGGTTACCAAGCCTGATCCGGGTATTTGAAATACTCGGGTCATATCCGAGTAGTTTCAGGTTTAGTCGAAGATGGTTTGAGTTTCTAAAGGAGAGCTGGAGATATTCATCTACGTATGGACATATTCTATTATCTGCTGTGCTTTATTATTTTTGGTTTGATGTTTGCCAGCAATTGTAAGGACGAATGTTTATAACTGTCCAAGCTGAATTTAGGTTAGACTCTGATATATGTATTTAAATGTTTTCCGCTGTAAAGATATTTTTTCAATATTATATATTATTCCTTTCATATAAGATTCTGTTCTGTCTTATTTTCTTTATTACCCTTGATCATCCATACTTCCATGCAACTTGGGTCGGACATGAGTGGTTTATTGTCAGCGCGAAGGGTACGGAATTGGGGATCGTCACATTTGGTATTAGAGCTGAAAGTTTCACAGTGAGCTGAAGCAATTTGATGGATCATTAGCGATCCATGGGTTATAAATCGCTAGTGATCCACAACTTTTGGGTCGTTAATGATTCAACCGCTTGTGATGCTTTCCTTCACCCTCTTCTTTAAACATTATGGCGATCTGGCTCAATCATATACTTAGAGTATTTTTGGACATTGTCTTTTGGATTGCATTTGTTGTCTTGTGTTGGTGTTCTCCGTATAATTTCGTAGCTTGTTGCCTTGTTTTAATGATGATCCACACACTGGTTGCATTGGACTGCTGATTGAAATAGAGAATGCTTACTTCTTGATCTAACTAGCTTGAAATTCCATCAAACTTAGCCATCATTCCTAGAACACCTATTAGTCCATGGTGCAAGAGGATTAGTCGACCTACAAGCTATCTTTATGGTTCGCTAGTGATCCATCACCTTATTCTGTTTTCTCTTTCTTTTTCCTCGATCCTTCTTGGTTGGCTCTTCTAGTCCTTTTAGTTGCCTCTTGAGCTTTTCTAACTCGATAAACCTGTTCCAACTTCCTTTGGATTCGGCTGGGTTAAAAACCCAGTAACATAACAAATGTGATTTATTATTCCAATTTATCAAAATGATATCATTTCTCTTCTATAAAAAATTATCTATAAATATATTCTTTTATTTATAAATATACCAATTATAAATCTCTCTTTCCATACAACATCTATATAAAGCGTTTTACAAGTATTTATTCCAAAATATTTCTATCTTCATTTAAAAACAGAAACTGTTTATTATAAATGATAATTTCCCCTTTTCTTTATAACTGAACATCCGTTACTATATTAACCTTTCTATAAAATAAATACTTTCAAAAATACTTTTTAAAACATTTCCAAAAAGGTTAGATTAAAATAGAGAAGTTCAAAAAACCATATATAAACAAAAACCATCCAAAATTCTAAAAATCACATTTAAAAATCGTTCTCCGAACCAAAACCAAATTCGAATCCAAACAGCAAATAGTAGTATTTCCAAAATACTACAATGAAGCCAATTTCTTCCATAGCACTTAACCAAAGCTGCTACTACCTTTAGTTAACTTTTAACACATATCAATGTCACATCCAATACTTTTGGCATTCAACAATTTATACAACGAGTATATAAATGAAATTGAAATCAACAGTGACAAGGAATCTGAATCCCTCTACAAATTTTCATGTATTTCGTTTTATAGGTCATTCGCTGTTCAAAGCGCAAATTCAGCCAAACCAAACAAAGAAATCATCCAAACACAAAAACAAGAATTTATACCTACCATATATCATATAGTGTTCATCAGATGTGAGTTAACTCACCAAAATTCCAACAAATGCTTACGCATCCCTACTTAATCCAAAATCGAATGATGTTCGATTTTAGTTCAAAATTCTACTTGCACCAAACTTGACAAAATCAACTCATACATAGATAACTTTCCTACAAATGTAACGCAAAAGATCACTTCTCGATTGGCCGTATGTTAAAGTTATTCATTTTATAAGTTTTTAAGATTTAAATTGTGAAGAGCCAGATTTTCAACCCTTGAAAATCGACACTAATACATCATTGGTATTCACATGCCGCATACTCAAGTGTTGGAAACCTGATCGTTAGGGGTAAAAAGAAAGATAGAACAACAACCGTATCTCACATCATATTCAACACTAAATTATACATGAAGATGGTATGTACAATCACTCTCAAAATGATGTAGCAAAACTCTAGTATGTACTAATCCAGCTAGAATAGTTATAACTATCTATCCCTATAGGTGCTGGTAGAAACTTAATATAGTGGAAATTTGAAAAACATATAACTATCTACAGAAGACACTCTAGCTCCAGGCTCCATGCTCCATCCAAAATGCTCCAAGAGTACCAAACTGCTTAGCTGCCTGCAAAACTAGGGCATCCAGAGTTTAAGAGGAATAGAACTTTACTAGTCAGTCGTGGGACTGGTATGAGAAACTCAAAATGCTGATATTGAAAAACAAAGGGTATCTCATAAAACCACACCGCACATAAACACAAAATGGGTTTTTACCTTATGATAACCAAAATGTTTACTACGCAAAATATGGGGATATTATATTTAATGACTTTCTTTTGAAAACACTTTTCAAGTACATATACATAATCTTAGCTAAAATTGTTACATTACTAAATTCCAGCATACTGGGTTCTACAATTAAGTCTGAAGTCACTTATTGGAGAATGGATTACATACAATGACAAGGTAAGGGACTACATTCCATACATTATACCTCTAGAGGGATGTGCCTATGGTCCAGATAGTGAGCGTCTAAACCAACACAAGACTAGCCTACAACTTCCTTGATAGTACCGAATATGTCATCATCCCGGTTGTAACTGACCTATCTAGGATCCTATAGCATACACAACATACTTGGCATATATAAAGTAATCTAGAAAGGTGACGACATCTCCTAATGAGTGCGACCCATATAACCCTGCTACTTCTGCCCCATTTTTGTCATTTCCAGGGAGCGAAGCTTAAGGCAACATTTACCTTTCATAGCACACAATTCACTTTGAATGCCACATTGCCATTCCACTATCACACAACCGATTTCTACAAACGTATAACTTCTATGCTCATATGTCTCAGGAAAGGATGTTAAGCTAAAAGAAGTTGCCTTCTCTTCCACCAAACTGATAATATGTTTATAGAGGTCAATCAATGTGATTAGAAATGCAACGTTAGACATTCGTCCATACAAGTTGTCCAGGAATAGGATAAATCGAAGGAACTCTCCTACCACATCCTATCGGGAATTACCCCTAGGATAAGTAGCGAGCTGCCCTTGCATCGAAGATCAAATGAAGATACTACTGACACATATATATGATATGGTAAATTTCCCCTGAAGGTTAGTGATAAGAAGTCCTTCATTCCATTTATTATCATTTCATGTCTTCGCTTCGAATACATAAATTGGTTCGAAGTGGTTTTTAGATAAGAATCGCTCAAATCCAACCCCGGTTCCTTCAAACGAATCATCGGTAAAAAGATATTAAGTATATAGATGTTTATCATTTGATTAATTACTTTCTTTTCATCAAAAATATAATCTAGAGATATACATCTTTAAAGCATTTATTTTCGGTATACACGAAATCACTAAACCTCTCTTTAACTTTGGAAATACCAAATCAAAATCCTTTCTCATAAATCATATTGCAAAACTTCATTGAGTAATAAGGGTTGATAGATATTATATAAATCCTAATCAACATTAATTTCCGTATTCCACCTTTACTATCCATCGAACAACAGTAAAATCACCTTTTAAATTCAAGCGAATAGTATGGGTTCACTCCTTGAAATTTAAAACCAAGTGTAAGATGATTATCTCTATTCAATCCAAGTTGTTTAAAATTGGAAAACTAAATCTTTTATACTTGTCTCGTTTCTGACATTTTGACAGTATCTATTCCTCACCAAGAAAGAGGCCAAGTGAGCCAGGGCACTGTTGCTCCTGAACATCTCCTTAGTTTAAGTACCTCTCATACGATCTCACGAATAGAAAAACCAGTCTACTCGTTGGCTTTTAGATCCAAGATTAAATCACTTAATTTTAACAACTTTTCTTCAAATCGTTTATTTAAACTATTTTAAATAAACTACAAAACCTTCAATCATCTTTAAAATACTTAATTATTTATATGAAAATCTTTACAAAATATTGGAAAAGAATTGTTAAGTTTACATTCATATTTCAAAAATTATTAAATAGTGCTGCAGCAAAGTGCTACGAATAGTGCTTTTAAGGCTTATTTGGTCAAAACAACTTTTCTATCATGTAGAAATCCATTTTTATAATTAAATCTCTTTTAAAACATTTTATAACCTTTATAGAATTTATCCCATGTTTTTAAATAATTAAAAATATCATTTTAAGAAAATTTTCACTTTGGTTTCCAAATTGCCAAACCGTGACTATTTGAAAACTTGTCTTGTTCATATTTCTGAATCTATGAAACAAAATCTTGATTTTCTTTTGTCATTTGAAAATTATAGGTATAAGAGTTCGGAAAATTATTATTACGAAGAATTCTGACTCTGAATCCATCATATAAATGGATTTAACTTTCTACGGTGCGAAATCGCGAACTACCATTACGCAACGCGCCTATTTTTACTCTTCTCTAATTTCCTTCCAAAATTTATCGAAATACCTTTATATGTTTATAAAATATTATTAAATCTTTTTAAATCAATTTCAAAGAAGTTTAAACATTCTATATATACCATTTCATTTAATAGAGGAAAGTGATTTCCGTTGTGATTTTTGACGTGTATTAAAAGTGATTTGTTAATACAAACAAAAAAT
Source organism: Allium cepa (assembly GCA_030765085.1). Lineage (NCBI taxonomy): Eukaryota > Viridiplantae > Streptophyta > Magnoliopsida > Asparagales > Amaryllidaceae > Allium > Allium cepa. The sequence continues at coordinate 506,341,748 of CM060945.1, forward strand.
CACACCGTCATCATCCTAACATGATAAAAAACCATAATAAACAAGCATATGGAAACATATATATCATCCAATATATAGTTCATATAAATATAGAATCTCTCACTTAAATTTTGATCAGACTAACTTTAAACAGCTATAACTCCGCTAACTTGAATTCTACGCTTACAAACATTCAAACCTTTGCCATGTAAGGCTTGGCCTTGACCTTGGAGAGGAGGAAGGCTCATGACCTATGGTTGCAAGGGTATGGCCGTGGGTATTTTAAGGGGAGAGTAGGAGTTTGATTGAGTTTTTGAAGTGGTTTGATATGTGTGTGTATGTATATACTATATAATTTAATTTTCTTTTGTAAATATTTTTTCCATTATTCCTCTAAGTATGGAAGAAATGAAAGTAGATAGAAAACCTTTAGGAAAATAAAGAAGAAGAAGTGGATGGAAGTGAAGAAGGATGGTGGTATATATAGGCAAATGGAAGGAATAAAATATCAATTTCTAGTGCAAATACATCATTATTTCACCACCATCACACCACCCTCCATTATCACAATGTTCGAACAAAACCCCCATTCCCACGTGCAAGGCTGTGTGCTTGTACCTGTGAGTATGAGTGTTGACTTTGTGACACTTAAGGGTTAAGGAAAGTGAATAAAATGTATTAATATTTTTTGTTATTTTATATTAAAATATGTATATATATATATGCACACATATTTGTGTGTGTATCCAAGTACATGTGAATGTCTTCATGTATGTGTACATGTATATGTGCATATGTATGACACATATAAGCCACTACATGCACAACTTATACACGTTGAATCGTTATGAATTTCGATTTTGATTTCCGGCCATATTTTCACCTTTTAGTTACCATACAAATATTTGTAAAAAAAATTTGATAATAATATAAATATTATTATATAATAATAATTAAAAAGTCTCATTTAATAATTAAAATAATTATTAAATCATTTAGACTCAATTTGATTTCAAAAACCAATTATTTGAAAACAGTGACATTGTTAATGATGTCATATATACTTTTAATTTTCCAAAATAAGATAAGTTGTCTTTCAAAATATTCTCACCTATATAATTAAATGAGTGTATGTATCCAGCTCCGTGTCCGATGTCGGATGGTCGGAGAACTATTTATCAATGAAACGATTTTCGGTCATTTTATCGATTTTTATTTCAAAGTATGTATTTTTAAAATATTTATTCAAATAATATTATCAATATTATTTATTGTTCAAAAAAATTTCATTTTTTTTTCAAATATCTTATATTTGAATATTTTGAAATTTACTGAAGTGATGATTTTTAGGTCGTTTTCCTCCCTTAAAAGAATTTCATCCACAAAATTAAGGATAAGAAGAAATTTACTCGAAACGAATATATATTTAAAAAAATGAAATATATACAAGATATGATAAGTGACTACACCACAAGCAGTGGGTACACTACCTCGATACAACATCAATCCTAAACTCAGGATATGCTTTCCTCATTCCAACTTCTATTTTCCAGGTACAGTCTTATGCATCACCACTCTATTGAACTTTCACCGATCCCATAACTTTCCTTCTCAATCATTTCTCATCGTGATCCACAATTTGAACTGGTCATCTAATAGCTGCCAAATTTGGTTCAAATTCTAAATCTTCTTGGATAGTCGTTTCTATAATCTACTCTGGATCATGCACATATTTCCTTATTTGAGATACGTGACAGACATTGTCCATGCTAGACAACCGATCGGGCCATTCCACATGATGACCTAATGGGACAATCTGCTCAAAAATGGGAAATGGTCCAATTAATCGAGGTGCTAACTTCCCTTCCCGACCAAATCTTATCACTCTCCCATCGGAGAGACTTTCAAGAATATGAAATCTCAAACTGAGAATTCCAAATCTCTATGTCATCAATCTACGTAACTTTTCTGCCTGTTATGGGCTTCTTTCATCTTCTTTCTGATCATGTCAACCATTTCTGAAGCTTCTCAAATCATATCAAGACCTAGTACCAACCGATCTCCGGTCTCAATTCAACATGCTGAGAATTTGCACGGACGACAATATAAAGCTTCGTACGGTGTCATGCCAATACTAGCCTGATAGTTGTTGTTATAGGAGAACTTAACAAGAAGAAGATAATATTCCTAAGAACCTCCAAAATCTATGAAGCAAGCTCTCGGAAGATCTTCCAACACTCGATTTACCCTTTCAGTTTGTCCGTCGGTCTAGAGATGATATGCGGTGCTTATGCTAGGCTTTATTCCTAAAGCTGTCTGCAATGCGTCCTAGAATTTACTGGTAAAGATTGGGTCTCGATCACTAACTATGCTACTTAGGACACCAAGAAATTAAATGATTTCCCTCATGTATATCTCTGCCAGACTGGTAGTAGTTCTTGTTGGTTTTACTAGGATAAAATGTACGCTCTTGGTTAATCGATCTATGATAACCCAAATGCCTTCATTCCCCTTTCTTGATTGTGGTAAGCCATTGATGAAATCCATCGATATTTGGTCCCATTTCCAAGTTAGAATTTCAAGTGACTGAAGTAATCCAGCAGTCTTTTGCTGATCGCTTTTGATCTGTTGACAATTTTCACATCTGCTAATATGGATAGGGATATCCCTCTGCATACAGTCCCACCAAAAACTCTTCTTCATATCTCGATACATTTTGGGAACTCCAGATGCACAGAAAGTATGGAATAAGGACATTCTGTTAAAACTTCTTGCCTTATCCCATCGAATTTTGGGACGCATACTCTTCCATTCATCCTTAATATTCCTTAATCACCTACCTTGAATCCTATCTATCTTCTCAATACTGTGTTTTCTCCACTGGTTTAACCATCTCTGGAATAAACGGATATCTGATCTGGTTCCCTTTTATACAGTTAATCAAAGTTAGATGTATTATCAAATAAGCCATAACGGCTTGCCTTCTTCTTAATGCATCCGCTACTACGTTGGATTTTCCAGGTGTATGTAGAGTATCCAAATCATATGATGAGAGGAATTCTAACCAACGTTGTTGCCACATATTCAAGTTCTTCTGAGTGAAAAAGTATTTCAAAGATTTGCGGTCTGTGAAGAGCTCGAACTTTTCATCTAATTAAAGAGGGAATATTATTTGCTAGGGTTAATTAAAGTTTATTTAAAATAAACTATAAGGAAATTTAATCCGACAGATAATGTCTCCACAATTTTAATTCAAGCACAACAGCTAATAGCTCCAAGTCATGTGTTGCATGATTCCTTTCATGGATCTTCAATTGTCTGCTTGCATAAGCGATGACCTTTCCATGCTGCATCAGAACAACACCTACTCCTTCCCTACAAGCATCAGTATATATGGTTAATATGCTGCTTTCATCAGCAATTGTTGACATGGGAGTAGTACTTAACCTTTTCTTAAGTTCCTGAAATGCTTCTTTATATTTTTGGTTCCACTCAAACTTCACATCTTTCATAGTTAGCTTTGTTAAGTGAGAGGAAATTTTGGAGAAATCCTAAACAAACCTCCGGTAATATCCAGCTAATCCCAAGAAACTACGGCGTCCTTTGGAGTTTGTAGTTGACTTCAATCTTGGATAGCTGAAATCTTGGCTGGATCTACCAAAACTCCATCCCCTGACACAATATGCCAAAGGAATCTTCCCTCTTTTTCCTAAAAGTGGCATTTCATAAAAATTTCTTTTAGCATGTTCCTCCTCAATATCTCTAATACACTCTTTTAGATGCTTTTCGTGCTCTTCCTTGATCTTTGAATATATAAGAATGTCATCAATGAAGACCAATACAAATTTGTTGAGTACGTTTCTAAATACTCTATTTATATGGTCCACAAAGTAGGCATGTGCATGGGCTAGCCCAAATGGCATAACCAACCCTTCATAGAAGTTTTCTAGCCCTATGAATGTAGTCAAGAGGATGCAATCTTCTGCTATTCTTAACTAATGGAATTCTATGGCCAGATCCATTTTTTAAGAATACCCGAGCACCATGAAGCTGATCAAACAAGTCGTCTATATGGGGTAGAGGATACTTGTTTTTAATTGTTTGTTTATTTATGTCTCGATAATCTACACACAACCTAAGGAGCCATCGGACTTTGCGAGGAAAACCACTGCTGCATCCCAACTTGAGCGACTTGGTCTTATGAATCCTTTCTTTAACAACACATTTGTTTGATTTCTCAATTCATCCTTCTACTTTGGAGCCATCATTCAAATAGGGTGAATAACGGACCTTGCACTAGGAATTAAGTTGATATGGAACTCAATTTCTCGATGTGGGGGCAAACTCTTCTTCAAAAACTACTAGAAATTCCTTGATAATTGGTATTTTAGGATGAACCAAATGTATACTGGAAAATATCTCTTACCAAACTAGGCTCTCTACAACATATTTCAATCATATTTCCCAACTTTGCTTTTACAGATAATGTCCTCTTAATACAATCAAGAATAGCTTCATACATAGATAGCCAATCCATACCGAGAAAAATCTGAAATCCAATAAAATCAAGACAAACTTGACACATAAAAAATAATGGAAAATGTAGGTAACCTAGGTATTTTCACAAATCATACAAAGGGTTGTTGTACCACCTATGGGATTTAACATACAAATAGGGGTATCTACTATTTTGTTGGTAAGCTTCAAATTTTCAACCAATTCTTTGGAAATTAAATGGTGGGAAGCCACGGTATCAAATAATACTTTAACCACATTACCCTCAACACAAATAGTACCTTCCAAAACTCCTCTTTTCCTGGTCTCTTTTGAAGTTAATGGTCCTTCTTCCATGGTATAGGCCTAGCCTGTTTGGACTATCTTCATAAACGGACTACCCACCATCATATGCCCTTATTGGTGGCCATTAGAACAAAGTGTCATAGAAGAAATAGTAATTATTTGTTACTTCTTTCTACAATTCTCAGCTATATGTCATTTATTCTCACAATATCCACAAGTGACACCTTTTGAATTCTTTCTCTTCTTCCATCTATGTTGCCTCTTTGCCTCTGGATTTAGCTCCTTTTTGCTAGGGTTCTTGCTAACACTACTAATATTTAGCGTTGAAGATGGCTTCTCCCCATCAACAATTTCATACTGCAAACCAATATCTACTGGGTTCACGAATGATTCCTTTATGTGAACATTCATTCTATTTTGAAATGCTTTTCTCATCCTAGCCACAAACATTTTATATTTCTTAAGTGAAGTATCTATTAGTCTAGGCACAAAAAGAGATATTCATTAAATTTTCTTGAATATTCTTCTACCGAAATTTCTCCCTGTTTTAAATCCATGAAGATTTTATAAAGACATGATTTTCCTACATCGGGTATATACCGCACTTCGAAAACTTCTTTAAATATTTCCCATAAAAAATTATCTTCTGACTCCTTGATGGTAATTGATGCCCACCAAGCTAGGGCCCTTTCCTGTAATTTCCAAGATGTCAGAAAGCGCTTCTTTTCATCATTAGTACTTAATCCCTTTAAGATTCTCTCGTATGAGTGGAGCCAAGCTTGAATCTGAATAACATATTTTGTACCCCTAAATGGTTTTCCTCCCAAATTGGTATAATTCTTGTAGAAAGTAGCAAGATCAACCTGAGGTGCTCCCCTTCCTCATCCACGATGGTTACTCATTTCCCACTACCTGAATATAGTAAGGAAACACCTTTAGAATATATAGATGATGACATCTTAGGGAATAGGCATTAAGCACAGAATAATGTAGATGGATAAAGATTATGATTACACACTCGTATTGACAAAACTCATTCTACGGTAATACTAACCTTATCTCTAGTGAGTTGACCTCATCTAGGCTTAGGTATTCGCTCAACCATAAGATTGATACCAAACATAACGAACCGGATTTTCGACCCTTGAAAATCGACACTATACATCCTTGGTATCCACATGCAGCAAACTCAAGTATCGAAAATCGATCATTAAGGGTAAAAGGAAAATAAAGATAGAGAATTGAACAATCATAGAATCTCACATCGTATTCAACACTAAATTATACATGAAGATAGTATACACAATCACTCTCAAAATGTATATCATAATTATAGTAAGTACTAATCCATCCAAGATAGTTATAACGGCCTGTCCCTACAGATGCTAATGGATACTTAATATAGCGGAAATTTGAAAATATATAGCAATCTACAAAAGACACTCAAGCTCCAGGCTCTATGCTCCATCCAAAATTCTCTAAAATTACCTAATTACTTGGCTGCCCGGAAAAGTAAGGCACCTAGAGTTTAAAGGGAATAGAAAATAAAAACCTAGTCAGTCATGGGAGTGGTATGAGAAAAAAATATGGATATTTAAAAATAAAGGGTATCTCGTAAAACCATGCTGCACATAAACATGAAACGGGTTTTTACCCTATGATAACCAAAATATTTAATATGCAAAATCCAGGGATATTATATTTAACGGCTTTCTTTTGAAAACACTTTTCAAGTAAATATACGTAATCTTAGCCGAAATTGTTACATTATTAAATTCTACAATCAAGTCTGAATTCACTTATTAGAGAATGGATTACATATAATGACAAGGTAAAGGACTACCTTCCATACAGTACACATCTAGAGGGATGTACCTTTGGTCCAGATATTGAGCGCCTGAACCAACACAAGACCAGCCTACCACTTCCTTGATAATACCGAATACGTCATCGCCTTGGTTGTAACCGACCTATTCAGGATCCCATAGCATACACAACATACTCAACATATATAGAGTAATCTAGAAAGGTGACGACATCTCCTAAGTGGTGCAATCATATAGCCCTGCTGCTTCTACCCTATTTTTATCATTTCCAGGGCGCGGGGCTTAAGGCAACCTTTACCTTTCATAGCACATAATTCACTTTGAATGCCACATTGCCATTCCACAATCACACAACTGATTTCTACAAATGTATAACTACTAAGCTCGTATGTCTTAGGAAGGAGTGTTAAGTTAAGAGAAGTTGTCTTCACTGCCACCAAACAGATGATATGTTTATAGAGATCAATCAATGTGATTAGAAATGCAACATCGAACATTCGTCCATACAAGTTGTCTAAGAATATGACAGATCGAAGGAACTCTCCTACTGCATCCTATCGGAAATTACCCCTAAGATTAGTAGTGGGTCGCCCTTGCATCAAAGATCAAATGAAGATACTACTGCCGTATATATACATACATACATACATACATATATATATATATATATTATGGTAAATTCCGCTCGAGGGTAAGTGACAAGCAGCCCTTCTTCCATTTATTATCATTTCCATGTCTTCAATTCTTATACGTAAATTGGATCAAAGTGGTTTTCAAATAAGAATCACTCAAATCCAACCCCGGTTCCTTCGAACCAATCATCGATAAAATGATATTAAGTATATAGGTGCTTATCACTTGATTAATTACTTCCTTTTTGTCAAAAATATCTTTTAGAGATATATATCTTTAAAACTTCTTTTCGGTATATACAAAATCATTAAACCTCTCTTTAACTTTGGAATACCAAATCAAAATCATTTCTTATATATCATATTGCAAAATTTCATTTAGTAAAAAGGGTTGATAGAAATTATACTGATATTCAACGTCAATTTCCGTATTCAACCTTTACTATCCTTCAAATAATGGTGAACCAAAGTCCTAGTAACCCTGCTAAGTGGTGATTCAACGGCGTCTACTTATCCTACAGTGTGAGGCTATGCACCTGTGCACAACGAAAGAGAAGCTAAGAAAGAAGCAGGTTTTTCTACCTTCGAGCTACCAAACTCTGGGGCCCTCATTCTTGCTTGACTTCCCGGGCATGAAAATATGGAAACATAGTATCTATTTACATACGCTCGAATGACCCCTTCTCATCACCTTTTAAATTCACATGGATAGTACAAGTTCCCTCCTCAGAATTTAGTACCAAGTTTAATAAGATTATCTCTACTCAGTCCAAGTTGTTTAAATTTGAAAAATTAAATCTTTTATACTTGTCGCATTTACGACATTTCAACCGTATCTATTCCTCACCTCAAAAAGAGACCAGGTGAGCCAGGGCACTAGTTGCTCCTAACATCTCCTTAGTTTATGTACCTCACATCCGGATCTCACGAATAGAAAAATCAAGTCTACTTGTCATCTTTTAGAGCCAAGATTAAATCACTTGGCTTTTACAGCATTTCTTTAAATCATTTATTTAAACTCTTTTAAATAAACTATAAAACTCTCAAGTCATATTTAAAATACTTAATTATTCATTTGAAAACATTTATAAAAGAGTAGGGAAAGAATTGCTAAGTTCAAATCCATATTTCATAAGTTATTAAAAAGTGCTGCAAAAGGTGCTGTGAATAGCACTGAGAATAGTGCTTTTAAGGCTTATTTGGTCAAAAAAACTTTTCTATCATTTAGAAATCAATTTTAATAAATTATATCCCTTTTAAAACATTTTAAACTTTTATAGAATTTATTCCGTATTTTTAAATAAAAAAATATCATTTTTAAGAAATTTATCGCTTTGGTTTCCAAACGGCCAAACCGCGACTATTTTGAAAACTTGTTTTACTCATATTTCAAAATCTATTTAAAAAATCTAGATTTTATTTCTTCGTTTTAAAACTATAGTTATAAGACTTTGTAGAATTATTATTACAAAGAATTCCGACTCCGAATCAATCGTATAAATGGATCTAACTTTCTATGGTGCAAAATCACAAACTACCATTGCGCGACGTGCCTATTTTTACTCATTTTCTAATTTCTTTCCAAACTTCATTGAAACACTTTAAATGTTTATAAAACATTATTAAATCTTTTTAAACCAATTTCAAAGAGGTTTAAACATTTCATATATACCATTTCATTTATTAGAGGAAAGTGGTCTCCTTTGTGATTTTCGACATGTAATAAACATGACTTGTTAATACAATCATACCATCATCATCCATACATGATAAAAAACCATAATAAACAAGCATAGCAAACATATATATCATCCATTATATAGTATATATTAATATGGAGTTTCTCACTTGAATTTTGATCGGACTAACTTTAAATCGATTATAGCTCTGCCAATTGGGATCTACGCTTACGAACACTCGGACCTTTGCCTTGGAAGGCTCGGCCTTAACCTTGAAAAGGAGGAAGGCTCATGGCCTATGGTTGCGAGGGTGTGTCCGTGGGTATTTTGAAGGGAGAGGAGGAGTTTGCTTGAGTTTTTGAAGTGGTTTAATATATATGTGTGTGTACGTATGTATGTATATGTATATACTATATAATTTAATTTTCTTTTGCAAATAATTCTGCCATTATTTCTCTTAGTATGGAAGACATGAAAGTAGATAGAAAAGCTTTAGGAAAATGTAGAAGTGAATGGAAGTGAAGAAGGATGGTGGGTATTTATAGGCAAATGGAAGGGATAAAATATCAATTTTTAAGTGCAAATACATCATTACTTCACCACCATCAAACCATATTCCACCATCATAGTGTTCGGCTGAAACCTCCCTTCCCTTTCCATGTGCAAGGCCGTGTGCTTGTACTTGTGAGTGTGAGTGTTGACTTTGGGATGCTTAAGGGCTAAGGAAAGTGAATAAAATATCTTAATATTTTTGGTTATTTTATATTGAAATGTATATGTATATATGTGTGTATGCATGTGCATGTGAATGTCTTCATGTATGTGTACATGTATATGTGCATATGTAATTCACAATGTTGCACAACTTCTGCACGTTGAATTGTTATGAATTCCGATTTCGATTTCCGGTCATATTTTCACTTCTTAGTAACCATGCATATATTTGTAAAAAAATTGATAAAAATATTTATATCATTATATAATAATCAAAAGGGCCCATTTAACAATTATTAAATCATTTTAACTCAATTTAATTTCAAAAATCAATTATTCGAAAATAGCGACATTATTAATGATGTCATATATACTTTTAATTTTCCAGAATAAGATAAACTGTCTTACTACATATTCTCACTTATACAGATAAATGAGCGTATGTATCTAGCTCTGTGCGCGATGTCGGATGGTCAAAGAGCTATTTATCGATAAGATGATTTTCGGTCATTTTATTGATTTTTATTTCAAGTATATATTTTTATAAATATTTATTCAAAATAAGATTATCAATATTATTTATTGTTTAAAAATTTATCATTTATGTTCACTATAGCAGAAATAACGGAATATAGCGGGAATAAAGAGATATAGTAGAAATAGCGAGGCTTAACTCGAAAAGGCTATATTTGAAGCTATATGGAAAAATCGTAGCGGTAGAAATCCACTATGAGATATAGCAGGGTTATGGCGGGGTAATAGTGGGGCATTCAGATATCTTATATTTGAATATTTTGAAATTTTATTTAAGGGATGAATTTTTGGGTCGTTACAAAAATATTCATTTATCAACTTAATCTCTTAATTTATTTTAATTACCATCTCAAATACATCTTCTTCCTCCAAGCCAATTCATGTACATGCGCATAGGTGCACAAACTATGGCTGCATACTTCTTTCATCTTCTCCTCCCTCATCTGACTATAAAACATTGCACCGTCGATTCCGTTGCGCTTTACTTCACGAGAGCTCGCCCCTTGACCCAACCACTTCAAGCTCGGTCCCCTCTCCCTTATTGTGACCTGCACCTTTAATAACACAACACTACAATGTCGCTGTTTGAGCCAAAATTGGTCACAAACCCCAAGCGTTGTGGAAGCACCAGTGTTGGAATGTAAATCAGCAAATATTCAAACACAAATCACAGATCTAAGCAAGTAAAGCAGAAATTATAAACAAGGACACACAATTTATAGTGGTTCGGCTATCTCCGGCCTACATCCACTTCAAAGGTTTTCCCTTTTATTTATGTTCTTCACTGATTACACTTGATTACAGCGGATTACAATGGATTATAGCTCTAAAATTCGAGTACAACGGTGATTGTAGAGTGCAAAGTAGAGTCTGGTAGAGTCTTGATGCTTCAGAATCTTGATTTTGCCAAAGAGAAATCCCGTCCCCTTTTCTGAATGACCTGGGGCTCTATTTATAGGCGCAGGAGGCTGATATTTCTCCTAAAAGTATGGTAGACCGCTTCAGGCACGTGAGGGGGCCCACATGGCCGAAACCTGGAGATCTGGGCCCACACTGGGATCGATTTGACCCTTGGTTCGAATCGATCAAAAAAGTGTCCAATCGTGATGAAACTTGGCGTGAACATTCTTCAACATGTAGGCAAGCTCCTGTAAAAATTTCATGGCATTTGGATCAAGGGATTGAGAGATATGATTGATTCAAGATTGAGATTTTCGGCGTGCTGGCTGCTTCGAATCGATCCTATGGGTTCGTTCAAATTGATATGGTTCGAACCCATAGGGTCGAATCCATGCTCCTGTGACGTGGCGCGCGTTCTTCGAGTCGATCCTTATTTTTTGCCGAGTTGAATGGGTCGACTCCGAGTTTGTAGCCGCGTTTCCCTGATGGCTTCGAGTGCTGGGTTCGAAGGTCTGCTTCGAATCGATGGAGAGGTACTCGTTCGAATCGATCCAAATACGTTACTCTGGATCGATTCGAAGTTGTCTTTAACATGGGGATTCGAAGACAGTATGGAGTCGAAGCCATGATGGGTTTGTGGTCGTGTGAAGATGGATTTGAACTAACGATGAATTCGAGGCATGGCTATCTGGGGGCTTGCTTGATGGAGTCGAAGCAAGGGCATTTCTTATGGATTCGAAGTAGTGGATGTGGAGTTGATGGATGCGAGGCGGGCATTAGCTGATGGATTCGAACGTCGTCTCTGCATATGGATTCGAACGTGATGCCTGCCCTGATGGGTTCGAACTAGATGGGTTCGAACCAATGAAGGGGTGATGGATTCGAACCGAGCAAGGTCCATCTCTCCCAACTTGAATCCATCATAACTTGAGCATACGAACTCGGATTGACTTGAAATTTGAGATTCTGACCTCTACGGTCTTTCTCGCCGTGTCCCATCAATTGTGGCTCAATCTGGACTCGGACAAAATTCATCGATATCCATGGTTATCCTGCAATGCATGGTTGATATTCAAGAATAATAATCATTGATTTTTAGTAAATTCTGAGTATCTCAACTTTGCCAAAAGTTGGGATAACACTTTGCCCCCCAAAACATGCCATTTTGTAAAAGGTATGTTTTGAACGGTCTTAAATCGAATGTAGTAGATTCATGTTTCATTCATAGCTGCAGTATTATCAATCAAGTTTATGGCTGTTCGAAGCCGAATCGACTTTCGTGAAGTTCCGTAGTCTCTCCGGACAATTAAGGGCTACTCTAAACCCTTACTAAGTCCATTGTAGACTTAGTGATCGAATAGAAAGACCCTATTGCACTCTGGCGTTGCCTTCTATCCCTTGCACTCTGGTCCTGGTTAGGACGTATAGCGATGTCATGGTCGTTCTGGACCGATCATAGCCTCTCCGGGCTCTTGCTGGATCCCATCCTGTCACTCTCCGGCGAAGGGGAAACAGCGCTTAAGTGAGTTGATCCTGTCGCTCTCCGGCGAAGCAACTCACTTCTTGCACTCCGGTTCAGTGTATCTGAACATTAAGCGATGTCTTGGTCGTTCGAGACCGATCATAGCCTCTCCGGGATCTTGCTGGATCCCATCCTGTCACTCTCCGGTGAAGGGGAAACAGCACTTAAGTGAGTTGATCCTGTCGCTTTCCGGTGAAGCAACTCACTTCTTGCACTTCGGTTCAGTGTATCTGAACATTAAGCGATGTCTTGGTCGTTCGAGACCGATCATAGCCTCTCCGGGCTCTTGCTGGATCCCATCCTGTCACTCTCCGGTGAAGGGGAAACAGCGCTTAAGTGAGTTGATCCTGTCGCTCTCCGGCGAAGCAACTCACTTCTTGCACTTCGGACCCCGCCTCTCCGGGTAGGGTCATAAAGCGATCATTTTTATATTGGTATTAATGTTCATCTTCTGACTCTCCGGTCAAAAGGTTTATTGCAAGAAGTTTTAATTTATTTATTTAAAGTTCGAGTTCTAGATGTTCAATCTCAAACATCAGAAAAAGCTAAACATTGCCTCTCTGGGCGTATCGGTTTATCTCCATCTCAGAGCATGCCTAGGGATCTCTCCGGTTCCCGTACATGTGTAAGTGGAGTAACCGTTTATTCTGAAAACAAATCTAAATAGAACTATTCGACCGAAGTCCAAATCATGGACTTAGCCTTTGCCATCTTTAATCAGTGGATGATGAGTCGTGATCCCGATACAGGATCGTTCCTGTTAGGAGGAGGCGGTAGTTGTTCAGGCCTTACCGCCGCAGTCCGTTCTCTGACAAATTGTGGAAATCTACCACTCCTGGCATGTTCTTCCACCTCATCCTTTAGGTGGCGGCATTCATCTGTGGTGTGCCCATCCAGCTCATGGAATAGGCAATATTTTCCTGTCCTGCGCTCCCGCTCAGTGGGATCCCTTATAGGTGGCTTTCGATAGGGGAGTTGCCCCCGAGTCTCAGTGTAAATTCTTTCCAGGCCTGCAGTCAGATTTGTGTACTGCCTAAATCTTGGTTCTCGGAATTTCTTCCGTTTATCAGGACCGTCATGTCTGTCATCTTGTTTCCTCTTTCTCTTGTCCGCTCCGGACTGTTCTCTGGAGGTTCCTTCGCTCTGCGCAACATTTGTTTCCAGCCTCTCGGCTCATGATTCTTCTAATCGGATGAACTTTTCAGCTTTATGAAAGAACTCTCCAAGATCTTGGGGTGGATCTTTAGTCAGAGAATCTTTAAATTTGGTGCCTTCCACGACTCCTGCCACCGCCGCCATCAAAATCATCGATGGATCCGAGCGATCTACAGAAGTCACTGTTACATTGAATCTCGGTAGGAAATCTTTTATGGACTCTCCGGCCCTTTGCTTGATTGAGGCTAAAGTCATCACGCTCTTAGGTCGCGTCACATGGACCCTAAACTGTCTCATGAAGCAGTCCACAAGCTCGCTCCATGTTCTGATTGATCCAGTCTCTAGTTGTCTGAACCAAAGCGCAGCCAAATTTGACAAATATAAAGGGAAGCATCATGCCATCACTTCCTCGGATGCCCCCAGCACTTCCATGTGCCTAATATATCTGGTAATATGAATGGTCGGGTCTGACCTCCCGTCGTAGGGTTCTAGCGCTGGTAGTTTGAATTTGGAGGGTTCCTTGCGTTTCGGATGTTCGGAGTGAACGGACTCCGACTAACTTCTTCCAGCCCTCCACTAGGTAGTCCTCCTCTTATGATTCGTCGCATGAGGCCAATCATTCTCTCGTCTCCGTCTAAGGGTTGCCCCCTTGTCAAGTTTCTATCCTGCCCCCCGAGCCTCGAAGGGAATTCTGGTACATATTCTTCTGGTGGTTCGTTAGCATATGTATTGACTCCAGCTTGTTGAGCTCTGTCATCGGTCTTCCAGCATCGGACCCTGAGGGTCTGCCCCCAAGTCCTTGTTGATCACCTTCAATTCCTGCGTTCTGGTCGTGAACCTGATCTTCGTTAGCTTCTATAATCCTGACTCCTTGCCCCGCACTTGCAGTTGTTGTAGTTGGTCCGAGGTTTTGCATATTCACTGCCCTCATTTGCTTGAGGAAATTCTGCAGCATCTCCTGTTGGGTCTTCATCATGCTTTCGCGTATTGAATTAGCCATAGCCTCCATTTCATCTCTAGTGATGTAGACGGAAGCTTGTCCTTCTCCTGCTCCGGAGGATGCTTCTTGGCTTCCTCCTTGTTGGCTCTGATCAACTCTTTGTCTTGTTTGTCGAGTCATTGTTTCTGAATTGGAATTCTTTAAACTTTCGAATCTGAACTCTGAATCTGATGTAGCGGGTGCTAGTTCTTCTCAGTGAAAGCACCAAAGTGTTTGAGCCAAAATTGGTCACAAACCCCAAGCGTTGTGAAAGCACCAGTGTTGGAATGTAAATCAGCAAATATTCAAACACAAATCACAGATCTAAGCAAGTAAAGCAGAAATTATAAACAAGGACACACAATTTATAGTGGTTCGGCTATCTCCGGCCTACGTCCACTTCAAAGGTTTTCCCTTTTATTTATGTTCTTCGCTGATTACACTTGATTACAGTGGATTACAATGGATTATAGCTCCGAAATTCGAGTACAACGGTGATTGTAGAGTGCAAAGTAGAGTCTGGTAGAGTCTTGACGCTTCAGAATCTTGATTTTGCCAAAGAGAAATCCCGTCCCCTTTTCTGAATGACCTGGGGCTCTATTTATAGGCGTAGGAGGCTGATATTTCTCCTAAAAGTATGGTAGACCGCTTCAGGCACGTGAGGGGGCCCACATGGCCGAAACCTGGAGATCCGGGCCCACACTGGGATCGATTCGACCCTTGGTTCGAATCGATTAAAAAAGTGTCCAATCGTGATGAAACTTGGCGTGAACATTCTTCAACATGTAGGCAAGCTCCTGTAAAAATTTCATGGCATTTGGATCAAGGGATTGAGAGATATGATCGATTCAAGATTGAGATTTTCGGCGTGCTGGCTGCTTCGAATCGATCCTATGGGTTCGTTCGAATCGATATGGTTCGAACCCATAGGGTCGAATCCATGCTCCTGTGACGTGGCGCGCGTTCTTCGAGTCGATCCCTATTTTTCGCTGAGTTAAATAGGTCGACTCCGAGTTTGTAGCCGCGTTTCCCTGATGGCTTCGAGTGCTGGGTTCGAAGGTCTGCTTCGAATCGATGGAGAGGTACTCGTTCGAATCGATCCAAATACGTTACTCTGGATCGATTCGAAGCTGTCTTTAACATGAGGATTCGAAGATAGTATGGAGCCGAAGCCGTGATGGGTTTGTGGTCGTGTGAAGATGGATTCGAACTAACGATGGATTCGAGGCATGGCTATCTGGGGGCTTGCTTGATGGAGTCGAAGCAAGGGCATTTCTTATGGATTCGAAGTAGTGGATGTGGAGTTGATGGATGCGAGGCGGGCACTAGCTGATGGATTCGAACGTCGTCTCTGCTTATGGATTCGAACGTGATGCCTGCCCTGATGTGTTCGAACTAGATGGGTTCGAACCAATGAAGGGGTGATGGATTCGAACCGAGCAAGGTCCATCTCTCCCAACTTGAATCCATCATAACTTGAGCATACGAACTCGGATTGACTTGAAATTTGAGATGCTGACCTCTACGGTCTTTCTCGCCGTGTCCCATCAATTGTGGCTCAATCTGGACTCGGAAAAAATTCATCGATATCCATGGTTATCCTGCAATGCATGGTTGATATTCAAGAATAATAATCATTGATTTTTAGTAAATTCTGAGTATCTCAACTTTGCCAAAAGTTGGGATAACATCGCACCAACTAAACCACCACTGCACTCTACCAAACTTCATCCATCGATGCTCCTTTGCACTAGAAACTCACTGCCACCAATGCTATATCATATCGCAACTTAATAGCACTCAATCCCTAACCCTAGTTTCTCCTCCTCGAATAATACCGCACTCGACAACACTCATATATATTCGAAGCTAACACTCACACAAGTTTAATGGATCTGCTTTCATAATTTATTATTGCTACTAGCTCCGGATTTTAATTTTGGAAGGAGGAAGCAAGGTTTTTATTTATAGTAAATGGATAAATAAATAAAAGAGGAAAAGGTGAAAAAATGGAGAGTAGTCTAGGTGTGGAGTTTAATTTTTGTTACAATTTCTGGTACTTCGTTGCACAATATCACGTTCGCATACGAGCCGCGAACAATAGAAATAAAAATACGATCATGCACAAAATTACGACACGATCACAGAACAACAACAAAATACATTGGTTAACTTATTCTGCGAATTTTCAACAACGTTTGCAGCAAAATATGTCAAACAATAATTTAAATATTTTCTAAATTAAAAATTATTGAAAATTTTTATAAATTCATTTAAAAATACTTATTAAAATCAAATCATTTTGCTAACAACTGATTTTCTTATTATTTATTAAATTTGAATCAAATTTGAATATTTAGATAAATTAAATATTCTCACTTGAAACGTTAAAATTGTGGGTCATTATATTTCTTCCTTCCTTAAAAGAATTTCATCCCTGAAATTCCCAAAGAAAGAAAAATGTCTTCACATCCCTAGACTTATAAAGTTCCTTTTATTACGAAATTTTTTGGCAACACCTCCTTTGCGTTGCTAGGTCCAATAAAATCACAACGCCAATATAAGCCCATATCTGAGACCTCCAATATCAAGGGATAACACAACAACAATGTATACTTATGAGATGCCTTATACAGTGTGTTAGCACCAGAATTGGTCACTAACACTCTTTAGATAGATTGTGTAGAGAGATTAATGAAGAAAATAAATTAAAACAGAGAACTGTATAATAAGTTAAATGCAGAAAACAAGAACACTGGATTTATAGTGGTTCGACATAGTTGCCTACGTCCACTATAAGTTTCGATCTTTATTGCTTTCACAAGTGACTGAATACAGATACAATCCGTACTATAAAGACTTGAATACAAATGCTAAATGAAATAAAGTGAGTCTTGAAAGCTGCAGAGTCTCCCCAGTGTTCTTGAAAAAAGGTCCATTTCACTATGCCCCTGCCCTTCTATTTATAGACGAAGGTGGGTTGGACTTTCCTCCTGGGCCTAGGAGTGAGATACCTCGGCCCGTGGCGAGTGACATTTGCGTGCCAAGCCACAAATGCCGAACGACCTTACTATGCTTTGTGAGGAGAAATGCCGAGCGAGGCTTCATGCCAAACGAGGCTGGAATGCCGAACGGGACTGGAAAGCCGAACGAGGCTGGAATGCCGAACGAGGCTTGAATGCCGAACGGGGCATGAATGCTGAACGAGGCTGGAATGTCGAACGAACATGTATGCCAAACGAGGCAGGGATGCCGAGCGAGGCTGGAATGCCGAACGAGGCTGGAATGCCGAGCAAGGTGGGAATGCCGAACTAGGCATGCTATGCCGAACGAGGCAGGGATGCCGAACGGCCATGCTACGTCAAACGGCCCTTCCATGCCGAACGAGGCTCTATGCCGAATGACCAATTGATGTCGAACGAGGCTACAATGCCGAACAGGGCATGAATGTCGAGCGAGGCTGGAATGCCGAGCAGTACTCCTAATGCCGAACGGTGCTTACGCCGAGTCTCTCGCTACATGGTCAAGCCACCGGGTAACACTTGCCCCCCAAAGTGCATCATGTGGATGAACATGATGCACTTTGAATTACAAGTCCTCCGTGTTTTGCTTCGAGCTCTGGCTTTGTTTTCTCGATAATGTTTTTTCCTGAATGCCGAACGAGGCATTGTATGCCCAACGACACACTAATGTCGAACGACATACGAATGCCGAACGTCTTAGCTGGTGTCGAGCGACATACTAATGTCGAACGACTTAGCTGATGCCGAACGGGGGATGTGCTTTGACCGGTTCTACCGGTCGATGTCCCTTCGACTTCTCTTATCTCTGCATAAGCCGAGCCTCCTTCTTCTTCTCCCTTTTACTTTTACCTCCGCTCTTCAGTACTTAAAAATTTGCCTCAAATCTCTGCAAATTACCTACCTTTCCCTCCTCTTCTCAAACTCAATACATTGCCTCACCTCCTTTTCCAAATCGAAGAACCCGACCAGAGTCGTGCTTCCTACCCCAGAACATACCTAATCTTAGGGTTATTTCTTAGGTAATGGCCTTTCCCTTAAACACTTTACTCCCAAATAAGAAACATAGCATGAGATTCGAACTCATGAATATCTGTAAGACTGAGGATAATAGGAACCGCGTGGATAAAGGGCAACGGATTCAAGATCCGAACATGTTTCAGGTATAGGCGGAGTGATGGAAGGAAAGAGGCGTCAGAGGTGTTCGAAGGAGGGTGTTGGTGGAAGAAGTATTGATGTGGCCCGTAAGGCTTCCTTATGTCGAGCGACGGAGCGGATGTGCAGAAGTGAAATTGGAGTTAAGCTTTGGCATGTCGAGTGATGCGGCTCGGCATAGCCATGGCTCGGCATGATTCTCTCATGCCGAGCGAGGTAGGAGGGAAGGCAGGAGAGAAGTAGGAGCTTGGTAAAATGCCGATCAACGTGGCTCGATATGACTTGCCGAAGGACTCGACCGTGCCGGTCGGTAGGGATGGAAGGAAGGAGTGAAATTGGTGTTAAGGATAGAATGTCGAGCATTGTGGATCGGCATAATTGTGGGTCGGCATGATTTGTCGCATGCCAAACGGTGGAGAGGAAGAGCTGGTGAGTGATGTGTCAAGCGATGCGGCTCGGCATGATTGCGGTTCGGCATGTCTTGCCGCATGTCGAAAGGCAATGATGGATGGTAGGAGAGTGGTATGCACATGACAGTTAAAACTATCTCAACCTAGACTTAGAACATTGTTAACTTAACATCTTTTTATGCATGAATATATGACAGTGAACAAGGTCGGATTTAAACAACCAAGCATATCGAACAATCCAGACTGATAAATCCCGTATTTAAACAACTGTAAACTTGAACTCTACCTGTTTAATAGTTAATAACCTTTCACATACAGCGGTGATGTCGAGTTCAAGATATAAACCATCTTATGACAAGCTCTCGTGGACGGTCAGCGATGATGGTCTTTGAAGATGACAATTCAAAGCTCAAACTTATTCCATCAACCTAGTGGCTTTTCATTTCTTGGCACATATATTTAAATGATCGCACTTATTCACACACCATAAGGGGAGGAATATTTATGTTGTTAAGTCTAACGTCGATTGTTTTTCAAGTATAGTTCAAACAGGTGCTTTGTCAGATTCAATCTTCATTAGAGATGTCTAGGAAATCTAGCTCTGCTACCATCTCGGATAGACCCGGGCCATCCTCTCGACAAGAAGTTGTAGGAACTTCAAATCCGTCAACTACTTCTGCTCAAGACTTACCGAGCCCTGCGACTGCATCTGTCGACTTGGCTCCCAGCGCTCTGGAGGTAGCGATTTTCTTAGACGATCCAATCAATTCCCAAGCCTTAAAGATTAACGAAAATACGCTCCGTCGGGTATGCTCTGTCCATGGAATCCCCTTCGACGATGTGTTAGTCTCATTGGGGCATGATCGTCCTCACTTGCCCCAATCGGATATACAGCTTGTAACAGATTCATGTGCTGGGTTGGCAGCGTGCCGCCATTTAACTCCTTTCTTCGAGTCGTGTTGCAGTATATCGAGATTTCCCCATCGCAACTGCATCTGAACAGCCACACATTCATATACGGCACTTGCATCCTCTTTATGAGTGTACTCTTTAGGCTTTCGACTCCGGGCGATATCCTCTATATCTATCACATCAAGAAATGGTCGGATAGCCCATCTTTCGTGTTCCTCAAGCCACACAGCAAGTGTCAAATCTTAACTGGGGCATTGAGCAAGTTTGCCCAGCATAAACAGGAGTGGTTCTATGTGCGTTGTTCTTCCGGCTTTGCGAGGAGATAGGTGAAGGGAAGTAAGTCTTTTTCCTGGACCAATACTCATGTTTGGTCAAAGCTGTACCTTTTTTAACTCTTCTTCCATCTTTTCAGGTATTAACCCACGTCCCGAGGGCCCTGGATATTCTGAAGTTGTCGAAGCTATCTGAGCCATTCCCGCCGAAGACCGAGACATCAGAACTCTCATTTCGAATGAGTCGCTCACGAAATTTGGGTTGCTGGCAGAAGGTCGCTGGATAAGCCTCCCCCAAGGTGTTACCATACCCAGGCCTACTTCGGGTAAAGGAAAAAAGAAGGTCGAGTCCTCAGCACATAATGCCCCTCACACACTAGAGGAGGGGGAGATTAAAGAAGCCGAAACGCCCGAAGTACGGGGCGAAAATGTTAGTCCATCTCGGGACCCAATAGTTGAAGTTCATGACATTAAAACGACGCCTTCCCCTTCGAAGAGGAAGAAGAAACTAACATACAAGCTGAGGAAGAAAACAGTGGGTGGAACTTCTAAAGTTACTCTTATTCCAGTGGAGAAAGAAGCTTCCTCGCAGCACTTAAAGAGTTCTCTGAAAGGCCTGTCGAACCTTACCATACCTGATGATCTGCTCAACTATGGTTTCGACGATCCAGAGGCCCTTATGCTTCATTTTCCCGCGAGACGCGATACAAGCGCTCAAGCCCAAAAGAAGGGAGAAAAAACTCCTATTACTAAAGAAACTGTCTGTCGGGGGGAAACACTAGGACACACACAAACACATGCACTTTCACTTTGCACTTAAATTTCTATCACCACTCTACTCTTCGCTAACTCGTCGTTATTTAAACTCTATGTATGTGACATGGGGCATACACATGGACTTCACCGCCTTCGCGGTTCATCGATTTTTCACCAATCCGGCTGGGATTCAGGTTCCGGCAAGCGTCGAGATAGATACGACTCCGGCGTCGAGATATATACGACTCCGGCCAGGATTCAAGTTCAAGCAACATGTTGGTTATGACCCGGAGGACCCTGCTCTTGGTGTTCACATTCTATCTCCCATTCCAAAGCGTAAGACCCCTCGAATGGCTGAGAGTCAGCCAAAAGCCGGTATGTGACTGTTCATTTTAAAATTCCAAGAGTCATCGTTTTTTGATGAGAGGTCATTGTATTCTAATGTTCATTTTCCGTGATTTTGCGCAGGCCGTCCTCATCCTAAGCCCACTCCAAGGAGTGATGACGCCAAGGAGGTGAAGGGGAAAACAAGTGAGGCTACTCACACAGGAGAGACTCCCGGTCTAGATGCTCAGGTGATCGGGGCGCTTGATGAGGATAAGTCTGAGACTTCATCTCCCATCGAGGGAAGTTATGAAACCGAGATCACAAGTGCCTCTAAACATACTTCTAAAATGAGCATGAAGGAGCAGTTCGAGGAGGAAAAGAAAACGACAGTCGAGATTAAAGTCGAGCCTCGAGTCGTGGACCTAAATGATCCTTTGAATAAGCCGTTGAAGGTCATCCTTTCTGGCGGGTCCGGGCCAGTGGAAGTTCTCCATACTCCTTCGGCTGTTACCTCCTCATCAAAGAAAATTACCAAGGGAAAACGCACGGGAGAGGAGTCGCCTGAGAAGACGAAGGAGGGGAAGAAATCGAAGAAGTAATTGTTATTCTTTTTCAACTAGAGTTAGTTTAGATTATGTAATTATTTTTATTTATTTTCGTAGTCCATGTAAATAGACTTTTGACTCCGAGTTTTGGAGAAGTTGTAGTAGAAACTTATTTTTGAACGAATAAAGCTTAGTTCTTTTGTCTTTCGAAAGACTTTTATCGTTCAGCTTTCTGTATAATTATGGTCGAAACCAAAGCTATTGTGAGTTACATAAATTTCTCAATTTATTTTCATATAACTCTGAAATTCTTTGGAGTTGTTCATCTTTTATTCCATGCTTCAAGCATTTAGAATATTTTTCAGTCCGTACATCTGGGACTTGATGACTTCAAGTCATTTGTGCCCTAGCTCGCTCTCTGAGGACTTAAAGAATTTAAACTGTTTATAATCCAATCCACACTCTGGGAATTCAGAGGACTTCAGTCCGCACTTTGGGGGCTTAGAGATTTTTAAGTCGTTTATACTCTGGTCCGCACTCAGTGGACTCAGAGTGCTCTAATCCGCACTCAGGGGACTTGGAGATTTTGAGTCGTTTATACTCCGGTCTGCACTCTGTGGACTCAGAGTACTCCAGTCCGCACTCAGGGGACTTGGATATTTTGAGTCGCTCATACTCTGGTCCACACTCAAGGGACTCAGAGTACTCCAGTCCACACTCAGGGAACTTGGAGATTTCGAGTCGTTTATACTCTGGTCCGCGCTCTGGGGACTCAGAGTACCCCAGCCCGCACTTAGGAGACTTGGAGATTTTGAGTCGTTTATACTCTGGTCCGCACTCTGGGGACTCAGAGTACTCCAGTCCTCACTCAGTGGACTTAGAGATTTTGAGTCGCTCATACTCTGGTCCGCACTCAGGGGACTCAGAGTACTCCAGTCCACACTCATGGGACTTGGAGATTTCGAGTTGTTTATACTCTGGTCCGCACTCTGGGGACTCAGATTACTCCAGTCCGCACTCAAAGGACTCGGAGATTTTGAGTGCTCGTGCACGTTCGTACGTCAGACAGAATAATGTACCTTTTAGTTGTTTGCCACAGAATTATCATACACAGAAACATCAAAAATCCATGGAAAAATGGCTTCAATCCTTTATTGATGCAAACAAGCTAAATTGTCTTATTACATGTTGTAAACTAAGAATCAACGAAATAAAAACATGTTGGAAATAATTGCAACTAAAATATGCAAGAAATGAACTAAGTATAATAATGCCGCAAATGCTTGCTATTCCATGCTTAGGGGAGTATCGCACCATCAACGGTCGCTAGCTTGAAAGTTCCTTCTCTAAGCTTCCGTTCAATGACGTATGGACCTTCCCATATGGGGCTCATATGTGATGGGACTGGGAAAACTCATTTCAAAACAAGATCACCCACATCAAAGATTCTCGATCGGACCTTTTCATTATAATATCTAGCGACTCGGTGTCTGTATGCGGCCGCTCTAAAATTAGCTTCTTCGCGTTTTTCGTCAATGAAGTCCAGTGATTCCAGCAAAAGATCCTGATTCGACTCAGAGTCATAATAAGTTACCCGATGTGATGGAACTTCAAGTTCTACAGGTATAACAGCTTCCATGCCATATGCCAATGCGAATGGAGTGTGGCCAGTCGCGGGCTCGTTGGTGGTTCCATAAGCCTAAAGCGCTGTTGGAAGTTCATCCACCCACTTGCCTCTAGCCTTTTCCAAACGCTTTTTCAATATGGACTTGATTATTTTGTTCACGGCTTCCACTTGTCCATTGTCTTTCAAATGAGCAACCGCTGCAAACTTTTTCTCAATACCATATTTTTGGCAAAACTCTTTGAACTCTTTGCTTTCGAATTGAGTTCCGTTGTCTGTAATGATGGTCTGTGGAAGGCCAAAACAGCATATAATATTTCGTACAACGAAATTAATGACCTTTTTTGTGGTGATAATGGCCAAAGGCTCTGCTTCTGCCCACTTGGTAAAGTAATCAACCGCAATTATCGCGTATTTCGCACCACCTTTGGATATGGGTAAGGAACCGAATATGTCGATCCCCCACATTGAAAATGGCCAGGGACTAACCATTTGTGTGAGTTCCATCGGGAGGGATTTCAGGATCTTTGCATATTTTTGACATTTGTCACATCTTCTCACATAGCCTGCGGCATCCCGATTTACAGTCGGCCAATAGTATCCATAGCGGAGGATTTTCTTTGCTAACGTATGCCCCCCAGTATGGTCACCACACTCTCCTTCATAGACTTCCTTCAAGACTCATTTTATCTCATCATGGGCTACGCACCGGAGTAAGGGGGTTGGGAATACCCTCTGATACATTACCCCGTCTTGCATTACATATCGCGAAGCCTTACGAATGACTTGTCGTCTTTCGCTCCTTCTTTCAGGTACGACCCCGTGTAACAAGTATGCTTGAATGGGGTCATCCATGATTCCTTCTCGATTTTTGTTTCTAGCATGAAATCTACCTCCATCATATTTATGCTCGGACCATGTAAGGTTTCAAAGGGAAACAATCCCATTTGCTGCGCATTGCCAGTGATTGCAAATTTTTCCAATAAATCGGCTATTCTGTTTTGCTCACGCAGGACATGTGAAATATCATAATACTCCAGATTCGCTAACAGCTCTTGAACCAGTGCCAGGTATGGGGCAAGTCTCTGTCCCTTTGCTTGATAGTCCCCCCGAAATTGGTACACCACCAGTTGTGAGTCACAAAAGATTTCAACCGATCTTACCCCCAATTCTTTGATAAGTCACAAGCCAGCAATCAATGCTTCATACTCGGCTTCGTTATTTGTTGTTGTGAATTCGAGCTTCAAAGCGTAACAAACTGATCAGTTTTTAGGAGTCATAAGAACTATGCTAGCCCCTGAACAACGGTCGTTAGATGCCCCGTCGGTGTACATTCTCCAACGAACGGGAGGTATGACATTGTGACCGTTTGACTCGTCGGACACGGTGAATTCAGCAATGAAGTCTGCTAGCACTTTCCCTTGTATGTCCCTTCGTGGCAGGTAGGTAATATCGAACTGACTCAACTCGATATTCCATTTTAACATCCTTCCAGAGGTCACTGGTCGTTGGAGTACCTGTTGCAAAGGTTGACCAGTGTAAACACTGATTGAGTATGCTTGAAAGTATGGACGAAGCTTGCATGATGCAATCACCAAGTAGTAAGCCAGTTTCTCAATCTTGGGATAATTTCTTTCTGCCCCCACCAAGCGTTTACTGACATAATACACTGGCTTTTGAACTCGGTCCTCCTCGCGAACCAAAGCCGTATTAATAGCATGTTGCGATATAGCCGGGTATGCATACAACATTTCATGGTCAATTGGTTTTGATAGCACCGAGGGAATTTCTAAATTCCTAACCAGAGCTCGGAATGCTTCCTCACTGTCGGATGTCCGCTCGAAATTTCTCTTTCTTTTCTTTATCACATCGAAGAAGGGAATGCACTTATCCATAGCTCTGGATATGAATCGACTCAGCGCAACTACCTTTCCGTTCAAGCATTGTACTTGCTTTATAGTTCTAGGCACTTATATGTCTCGAATAGCCTAAATCTTCTCCGGGTTAGCTTAAATTCACCGCGCATTTACAATAAAACCCAAGAACTTCCCTGATGCAACGCCAAAAGAACACCTCAAAGGGTTGATATTCATCCCATAATGCCTGAGTGTATCAAACATCTCTGCTAAGTCTCGAATGTGGTCGTTTGATTGTCGTGACGTCACGAGCATGTCATCCACATAGACTTCCATCGTTTTAACAATCTGATGTTTAAACATTCGGTTTACCAGAGGTTGATAAGTTGCTCCCGCATTTTTCGACCCGAAGCGCATCACTACATAGCAATATAACCCAACGTCTGTGACAAAACTGGTGTGTTCTTGATCTGGAATGTGCATCGGGATTTGATTGTATCCCGAGTACCCATCCATAAATGACAATAGCTCGTGTCCGACCATTGAATCGACCAGCTGGAAGGGGAAACTATCCTTCGGGCATGCTTTGTTTAAATTAGAATAATCAACGCAAGTTCTCCACTTCCCATTCGCTTTCCTCACCAGCACAGGGTTAGATACCCATTCAGGATAGAGGGCGTCACGAACGAACCCATTAGCTTTGAGTTTGTCCAGCTTCTCTCTGAGAGCGACGGACCTCTCCGGGTCCATGCCTCTCCGTTTCTGTTTTACTAGGACGTACTTCGGGTCTATGTTCAACATATGACTCGCAATAGCGGGAGAAATCCCGCAAATATCAGAATATGTCCAAGCGAAAGCGTCCAGGTTCGCTCGAAGGAAATTAGTAAGATCCTCAGCCAATGGCGGGTCGAGTTGCGATCCAATCTTAAGAACTCGTGACGGGTCATCCCGGCTGACTGGAATGTCAATCGTCAGCTCAGCCGGTGCTGCATTCGCTTCCCTGGGTCCCCCATCATCATCTCTCGGATCTATGTCTATATAGATCCGAGAATGTCGCCCGAGCCAGGGCTCGGGCACTACTTGTCAATTGTCAATATTTTGGATGCGGACGGAGTTATCCGCAACCTTTCCTTTCTCGCTCCGCTGAGCCTCAATCAACTCTGCCACATAACATGTGCGACCAGTCGCCCGATCACCATGGACAACACCGACTCCTTTGTCTGCCGGAAATTTTAATGTCAAACATCATGGGGCCAAAGCTGGCCTAAACTCCGTCAGGGCCGGACGACCCAGAAATACATTATATGGAGAATCTACCTCCAACACTATGAACGGTAGGATTCGCACCCTTCTACACTCACCTTCTCCTAGTTAAACTGGCAACTCAATATACCCCGTCGCGCCAGTCGCTGCACCATTAAAGTCATGGATACGGGCTTTAAATGGCTTTAAATCTTTTGTCTTCATCTTCATTTGGTCATATGCCTTTTTGAAGATGATGTTAACGAAGCTCCCACAATCAATTAAAATTCTTTTGATGTATGCTGGCCCGATCGTTGCAGATATGACCATCGGGTCGATGGTAGGAGCCTCCACCTTGTCTGCATCTCGGCTCCTAAACATTATATCGTTTGTCATCATGCGTTGTTGTTTTGCGGGGGTTCCATCTTCCACATTCGAACAACATTCATAATCTGCATGCCTTAAGGAGGTAGCATACCGTACCATCTCCTGCCAATTCTTGTCTGTAGGGTGAGGTCCTCCGACTATAGTGTTTATGATCAACCTACCCACGGTTCGGGCAGGTTCCTCTAGATGGCGTGGATCCGGCCTACGTCCGGGTCTGATGTTCCTTGCCTACCCTCTCGTGGGTTCTTAACAAATTCCTACAGCTTTTTCTGTCTGATCAACTTTTCTATGGCGTCATGGAGGTGTCTATATTCCTCAGTATTATGCATGTGAGTCTCATGGAAGCGACAGTACTTCCCTGTCCGCTTTCGTTCCTCTATGGAGTCCTTTGGGCATGGCTTTCTGTATTGAAAGGTGTTATAGGTTGATAGATAAATATTTTCAAGAGACATGTTCAGGGGGGTGTATTCATTGTAGGTTGGAATCCTCGGCTTCCATTTTCCCGCTTCTCTTTTCTTTCCAGGATTTCCTCCTATGGACCATTTAGATTGCCCAGGCTTGTTCTGGACGTTGACTTGAACCTTTCCTGAGTTGTCGTCGGATTGGTTTACGGCGATGTTTCCTTTTACAGTCTCTTGAACAGGCCCTGGTGCCTTATCTCGCCTGGTCCACCTAGCTTCTTCTCTTCTTATGAATTGATGAGCCTTTGAATAGAAACGCTCCAGCGTTGTTGGAGGCTTTCCTGCCAACTAGTCTCCAAACTCCGAATCCGGATTTACACCTCGCATTACCGCCATCAGAATTGCGTGGTCGTTAAGATTGCTAACTTCAGTTGCCGCAACGTGAAATCTTTACAAGCACGCCTTCAATGACTCTCCCAGATCATGGATTACGCTTGATAAGGACATCACATCCTTTGGACGAGTAGCATGTATCTTGAATTTTTCTACAAATTTTATTGTCAATTCGTCAAAGCTAGATATATACCGCGGGGGAAGTCGAGTAAACCACATAGTGGCGATTCCAGATAAAGTGATTGGGAAGCACCTACACTTGGTCGCATCATTTTCTCGGGTAGAATCCATCATCCATTCATACCTCATTACGTGCTGTCTGGGATCAGTCTTCCCTTCGTAGGCCGGTATAGTTGCATACTAAACATTCCTGGGATACTCGGCCTGCAGGATAGTATCTTTGAAGGGGGTATGACTCCTGGATACTCCCCAATCTTCATTGGTCAAGCCTTGGTTCTCTTTCATCAATTGCCTGACCATAGCTGGTAAGTCCGGAGTTTGTATAGAGTATGGAAGGTTGGGTTTTGTTCTACGGGACCGCTCAGGTTGATGTACCCTCTGCTGGCGATCGGCCAAACGTGCATCTTGAAGGCCAGCTTCATTAGGATCTTTGTGAGCCGGGCATCCGGTCTCCTAACGTGCTTGATCCCTGGTTGATCGATCAGTGGCACCTGCTTGTGCAGTTTCAGTCTTACGGCGTCTATGCCTGGGAGGTTCATCAGCTGAAGTCGAGCTATCAGATGAAGAATAAAGGGCAGGGCTACCTCCAGCATTCTAATGCTGCTGTTGAGTAAGTTGAGTCATGAGATTAGCATTGGCCTGAATTTGCTCAGCAAGTTGCCTTATACTTTCCCTGAGTTCCCTCATCAAGTCATTGAACTCCGTCCTGGTGATGACTTTCGTTTGAGTTTGGGCGATAGTCCCTGCACCTAAATTTGCTTGTTGATTGCTAGGTCCAACTTATTGCACGCTAGCAGTCTCGTTGACGTCCGCATTATGAGAGGCAGATCGGGTACGTGGTCTTCCCACAATAAAGTTGTTGGTCGAAACTCTAAGTAGATTCAACGGACGTCCTATGAGTAGGTCGGATCTCCTTCGGGGGATTTATTCAATCCAGTAGCTATAAAGCAGATCATATCGGCCTGAGAATTAAGCTCTCGGTGAAAGCACCAAAATGTTAGCACCAGAATTGGTCACTAACACCCTTTAGATAGATTGTGTAGATGGATTAATGAAGAAAATAAATTAAAACAGAGAACTGTATACTAAGTTAAATGCGGAAAACAAGAATACCGGATTATAGTGGTTCACCGTAATTGCCTACGCCTACTTTAAGTTTTGATCTTTATTGCTTTCACAAGTGAATGAATACAGATACAATCCGTACTATAAAAACTTGAATACAAATGCTAAATGAAATAAAGTGAGTCTTGAAAGCGGCAGAGTCTCCCCGGTGTTCTCGAAAAAAGATCCATTTTGTTGGGTATATTTCCAGCACCACCGAATCGAAGAGGGGAAGCACCACCGAATCAACACTAAACCCCAACTACCGAACCACACTCATCTCCACACCACCACCGGTCCGGCTCCATACCAATACCGGTCCAACACCACCGGACCAGAGTGACCACCGGACCAACCCTCTCCTCCACAACCGAACCAACAACTACCGGTCCAAACAACATACTTCCTCCCACCGAACCAGCCCATACCGAACCAAGTTCTCATCTCCTACCATCTACCACCGAGCCAACCCACGCCGAACCTACCTCCATCAACACACAACCAGACCAAGCCTCACCGGTCCAAGGCCACTCCAACCACGACCGAACTAAGCTTCGCCGAACCAAATTGCCAGGCCAGATCGCTCCAGCCCAGGCCCACCAGCAGCTATATACTTCCAGGACCTCTGCCCCTAGCCTCACTCTATAAATAGAGGAGCAGGGGTACAACAATGGCAGACAAGTTTGAGAGCTCAAGCACGGAAGGAACTTTCAAACAACTTTCATATACTTGTATACAAAGCGTTGTACTTGTAATCTGAAAGGAAAGAAAGAATAACATATAAAGTGGACGTAGGCACGTTCTGGCCGAACCACTATAAATCTTTTGTGTTTTTTCAGTTTAGCCCCTGTTTTTTGTGTATTTGCATAAATCATCCAAACCGCTAAGAACAACGTAAAATTAACTAAATCATACGACTTTGAGGTGTTTGTCCATTTTTTGTGCAAACATTTTTGGTGCTTTCACTGAGAACTTGGAACTCGAAGCTTCAGCTTCCCTCATTCAACCTTCTTTCCCAAATAGCATCCTTCATTGCCTAGGAAACATGACTTCCAGGCCGAGAAAAGACGCCAACAAGGGAAAGAACATCGCAACTAGCAGCATTCCGGATCCAGTAATCACAGATCAAGAGAATCATCCCATTCCAACAGCAGTACCGAACGAGGATCAGACAAACCCGACAGCCCCTGCCACAGAACAACCGGCAGCAATTACTAGGGCAGATCTAGACAAAGTTGTGGCTGAAGTAACTAACCGCTTCGCATCCCAACAAGAAGCTTTGGTAAACCAACTCATGTCACGCTTGAGGGATGCCGAAGAATCCAACCGCAACACTGAATCATGGGGTGAGTCTCAATCTGGAGGATCTCGGAGACAACAAAGGTCTTCCCTCTTCGAAGAAGCTATCAACAGGAACAACAATGATAGGACCCGCGCCCGGACTCAGCCCGAACTCCGACTCGAGGAAGTGCTTGGAACCGAACCCAATGGGGGAGGCACCAGGCGAGGGTCGGATGTAGCTGAGCAAGTCATGCCGCCTAATCATAGAAACCCCGCTGAACGGAGCCGAGCTAGAACCCAGCTGAAGTTGACCCCATGGAAATGCTCGAAACAGAACCCCGCAGGGGAAGATCAAGGAAGGGGCCAACTGTAGCTGGTCCTAGCATGCATCCGAGCAGCCAAGGACAGCCACTGGATAACGTCAGAAGTGATAGACTATACCATCCCTACAGGTCATCTGGACGAGATCGATCCCGCAGGGAAGAACCAAGCTCTTTCTTATCTGCCCCATATTCTGATGAGAGGATGGCACGATTGTTCAGAGAATGCGTCCAACGGGACCAAAGAGATCGTGGGATAGGTGTTAGGGTAACCAGCCCTTTCACCCACGATATTGAAATTGCCATCACCCCCCGAGAGTGGAAAATGCCGACAATGGAACCATACAAGAGAACCTCTGACCCCGTTGTACACCTGCAAAGATACACACAGCATATGCTCATGAGCGGAGCAACGGAAGGAGTGTTGCGTAAATGCTTTCCGCTATTCCTAGCAGACCTAGCTACCTCCTGGTTTTGCCATCTACCCCAAGGATCTATCAGCTCATGGGAGATGTTGAAAGAAAAGTTCATTAGCCAGTTCCGCATTCATGTGGAACAACCCAAGGATGCTTATTCTCTATCTACTGTCAAACAGAAATCCGGAGAGACACTGCAACAATATCTAACCCGTTTCAACGCCGCAGCGGCCGCAGTCCAAGATGCCGATGAGAAACTCACCCTAATGGCCCTCTGTATTGGTGTGCACCCAGATACCAAGTTTTCCAGAAGACTAACTAAAGAAAAACCAGCTACCTTGCCCGATTTCTTCCATGAAGCTGGGAAGTACATGAGACTCGAAGAGGCTGCCACTGAAATGCAGACAGGACCACAGGCTCAAACGGCTCATGGAAACCCCCCGCCGCAGCGAAGGACATTCGGAGAAACGACTCCAGAGACAATGCAGGGGGCAAGAAGGGAGAAAAGCGCTTATACCGACCAGGACCGAGATTTGACGCCTACACTCCCTTGAATGAAACAGTCGAGAACATCTTCCTGGCCACCCAGGACGAACTTACATACAAGCGCCCCCGTACAAGAAAGAGTCAGATCGCGTAATCTAGTCCGGAAAATTCTGCCGTTTCCACGAGTCTCATGGACACGATACCAATGAATGTCGCCATCTCCGAGACCTAATTGAAGAACATATCAGGAGAAGGAGGCTGGAACGCTATGTAAAGGGCCAGGATAGGACTCCAGCTCCCGCCAAGGAAAACCCAAGGCAGCTCCACCCAGAGACAGGCATAGGAAATCGCAACACCAGCGGTTCCAGCCAAGAGAAGATAGTGGTCCGTACAATATCTGGAGGGCCACACATCGCCGACAAGAGCTGGACAGAAATGGAAAGATATGGAAACTCACTCAGAAGCGAGGGAGACTGCGTCAATTCTGTTATGGAAGAACGCCACCCTAAGCGGAGGGAAAATAACGACATCACATTCAGTGGGCGCGACCTAGAAGGAAGGCAATACCCTCATATGGATCCTATGGTCATCTCTGCCTGGTTCGGCCCAGCTGAAGTTTTTCGAATCCTAGTAGACACTGGAAGCTCAGTGAATATTCTGTTCAAGCATGCTTTCGACAAAATGAAGCTGTCAATGAAGGACGTGTCTCCCTGCAAAAAACCGCTACATGGTTTCACTGGAGAAGCAAAGATGCCCCTCGGACAATTGGATCTCTTTGTTGAATTGGGAAGTCATCCCCGCTCCTCCGTTCGGAAACAAACATTCGTGCTAATAGACAACCACTCGGCCTACAATGCCTTTTTGGGAAGACCAGCCTTGTCCGACTTCCAAATCGTCCTCGCCCCATGGTGCCTGAAGATGAAGTTCCCAACGGATAATGGAGAGGGAGAAGTAGAAGGGGATCAAGACGCCGCTCGGGACTGCTATGTAACCGAACTTCGCAATAATCGCAGGAGAGATAAAGGGAAAGATGCAGAGACTATTCTCTGCATGATAAGCTTGGAAGCATAGCAACTAAAGGAAGCCCCTCCTCTTCGGTATGCTAGTGATCCTTTCAATGAATCAGACCCCAGGGACAAAGAGGAGGAGGCCACCGCCGAGCCTGCAGAGGCTATTGAATTCGTATCTGTAGACAAGCGCGACTCAAGTAAACTACTGAGAGTCAGATCTCAGTTAAAAAGAGAATTAAAGAATCAACTCATTGATTTTCTTCGCCACAACATGGATGTATTTGCATGGACGCACGCTGATATGACTGGAATCTCTCCGGACATAGCATGCCACGCACTAAACATCGATCCTACCAAGGTACCGGTAAAGCAAAAGAAGAGAAGTATGGGGGCAGAACGATCAGCAGCCCTCGAGGAAGAAGTAAAGAACTTACTTGCCAATGACTTCATACGTGAAGCCATCTACCCGGAGTGGATCGCCAACCCGGTACTGGTAAATAAAGCTAATGGAAAGTGGCGAACATGCATCGATTTCTCCAACTTAAATGACGCTTGCCCGAAAGACTGCTTCCCGCTCCCCCGAATTGACCAACTCGTGGACAGCACTGCCGGGCAAGAAATTTTATCCTTTATGGACGCATACTCAGGATATAACCAGATCCCTATGCACGCCCCCGATCAAGACCACACTAGCTTCATCACTGACCGAGGATTGTACTGCTACAAGGTAATGCCATTTGGACTTAAAAACACCAGAGCTACTTATCAGCGCCTCGTCAACAAGATGTTTGCAGAATTGATAGGACGAACTATGGAAGTTTATGTGGATGACATGCTGGTAAAATCAAGGAAAGCCAATGACCATATAAACCACCTGGACGAGATGTTTCAAGTACTTCGCCAATATGGAATGAAGCTGAACCCTCTAAAGTGCTCCTTCGGAGTATCATCGGGAAAGTTCTTGGGATTCATCGTTCATGCCAGGGGGATTGAAGCAAACACCGAACAAGTCCGGGCCTTGCGAGATATCAAGATACCATCCACTCGAAAAGAGATGCAAAGCCTAAACGGAAAGGTGGCCGCCCTAAGCCGGTTCATCTCTAAAGCAACTGACAAATGCATTCCTTTCTTCGAAGCCCTGAAGAAAGACAAAGGAAAATTTGAATGGACCGATGAGTGTTCAACAGCTTTCCTTAACCTAATCGAACACCTCCAGCGGCCACCAGCACTCTCAACTCCTAATGAAGGTGAAGAACTATACCTATACCTCGCTATGTCACCACATGCCCTAAGCGCCGCGTTGGTGAGAGAAGACAACCGCACGCAACGGCCCGTATACTTCGTAAGTAAGAGGTTTACGGGGGCAGAAGCCAGATATCCTAAACTTGAGAAGCTAGCGTACTGCTTACTAATCACGTCGTGGAAACTGCGACACTATTTCTAGTCTCATTCCATCAGAGTTTTAACCGATCAACCGCTAAGGCAAGTGCTCCATCGCCCCGACACTTCTGGGCGATTACTTAAGTGGTGCTTCGAACTAAGTCAATATGATATCACTTACCATCCTCGCACTGCTATCAAGGGGCAAGCCATAGCTGATTTCATTGCCGAATTCACTACTAGCGAAGGTAAGGACCAATCTGAAGTAGCAGAAGATATCAAGTGGAATCTCTTCGTAGATGGAGCATCGAACGAACAAGGCTCGGGGGCAGGTGTTGTGATAATCACCCCCAGGGGAAAGAAGATGCACTACGCCCTAAGATTGGAATTCGCTGCCACCAACAATGACGCAGAATACGAAGCAGTGATAGCCGGATTAGAACTTGCACTGGAAATTGGAGTCAGTTCTTTATGTCTCCATAGTGATTCTCAACTTATTGTAAATCAAATACTGGAAGAATTCCAGACTCGAGGAGAACGACTCACAGCGTATCTAAAGAAGACCAGGCTACTGCTTAATCAATTAGATCACTATTTAATCAAACACATTCCTCGAGAAGAGAATCAAGAGGCCGACGAACTAGCAAGACAAGCTAGCATGAAGGACATCACTATTTTCGGAGAATTAACCATCTCAAAACAGCTGGCACCAAGTTTCGAGCAAGTAAATCTGATAGCTGCAACCGAAGAAGAAACATGCATGACCCCTATCCGAGAATACTTACAAAACGGCACCCTACCCGACGGGCGAAATGAAATTAAGAAAATTCTAAGGAAAGCTGCCCGCTACACAATGCAAGAAGGCATCCTCTATCGGCGCGGCTTTTCTAACCCCTTATTGAGGTGCGTTGCTGGAAGAGAAGCCAAGAAAATTCTATCCAATATCTATCAGGGAAGTTGTGGAGACCACACCGGAGGGCAGACCCTAGCAAAAAAGATACTGCGATATGGGTATTTCTGGCCCACTTTAAACAAAGATGCCTTAGACTTCGTCAGAAGATGCGACAGATGTCAGAGATTTGCTAAGATTCCTCGACTACCAACCAATGAAATTACTCAGATGACCAGCCCTTGGCCCTTCGCAATATGGGGAATTGACTTAATTGGCGAACTGCCGATGGGCCGAGGCGGGGCCAGACATGCTATAGTGGCAGTTGACCATTTCACCAAATGGGTGGAAGCGGAGCCTCTGAATAAAATATCTTCAACTAAAGTTATCAACTTCTTAATCAAAAACGTTCTGTGCAGGTACAGGGTTCCACTCAGAATCATATCAGACAACGGGCTTCAATTTGACAGCGAGGAATTTTCCGACTGGTGCCAAGAGCACGGAATTCATAAGGGCTTCTCATCTGTGGCTTATCCCCAGGCAAATGGACAAGTCGAAGCTGTCAACAAGATTCTCAAGACTCTAATCAAGAAGAAGCTTGAAAAGTCAAAAGGCGCTTGGGTGGACAAACTTCCTACAGCACTATGGGCCTACCGCACATCTTTCAGAACAACAACAGGACATACTCCTTTCTCTTTGGCATACGGATCAGAGGCAATGCTCCTAGTTGAGACTATTGTGCCTTCCCACCGTAGGATCCACTACAACCCAGAAGAAAACGAAGAACTCCTCCACATGTCTTTGGATCTAATTGAGGAGAGAAAGAATGATGCAGCACTCAAAGCAGCAGCTCACAGACAAAAAGTGGCAGCACTATACAACTCCAAAGTCAAACATCGCAGCTTACAAGAAGGAGATCTTGTCCTCAAGCGAATCTTTCCGCACCCAGGAGCGCTGGATCCAATCTGTGACGGACCATATGTAATTCATAAAGATCTCCACAACAGAGCTTACATTTTGTCAACAGTGGACGGAGAGGTGTTCCAGAGGGCATGGAACATCCGACACCTCCGTCGATACTTTTCTTAACTTGTACTGCCCATATGAAGTGAATTAACAAAGAAAATCAGTGGACGTAGGCATTTTCGTGCCGAACCACTTTAAAAAACTTGGCTCTTGTTAACTTATTCCTTTATATCTTGGCTACTTGTTAAGCTTTATCCTTTGCTGTTGAACAAAATCCTTTGCAGATGACATTTCAATTCAGAGCTTCACAACACAACTCCACCTGGACAAAATCTAACAAGTACGCTGCGATCCTATGCCCTCGCCAATGAGACACTTTGCTCCGGTATCCCTCTACCGCGAGTTAACTCATTGTTTGCCTCGGCCCTTAAAGCCGACTGTAATAAGCCGAGTATAAGCCACAGAGAAGGCCGATTATGCCATGGCAGCTCATTACAGCGATTCGGCTCGCCGGCGACTGTGAATCGATCATAAGCCCCAACATAAGGTGTGGCCAGCCAGGGGCAGTTCACAGTTGACGATCGGCCCCCACGCTAGCCGGCCACAGTAAATCGAATAATACCCACGATTACGGGCCATAATGGCCCGGGTAGTTACTGTGCGCGATCGGCTTCGATGTGTCTTAAGTGCGGCTGTGGTAAAAAAGAAAACTCCCCGCAGAGGCGTAAGATGGGTGACAAATGTCTCCAAGACCCACAGCTAGGGAAAGTGACTACAAAACCCGTTTGCCACGAACTTAAGCACATCAACGGCCTTCCGTGACTGGAAGTTTTACTTTTTCTATATTTCTATTTCATTTAAAACTTTTCTCCTATTCTCCGTAACGGTGCTTGAAAGTACAGGACATGAAATAGGGAACGTTCACTAATGGGATCGGAAACTTACAATCGGATGACAAGACACTCAACAGCATTCCGTGCTTAGTCTTACAGAGCACACAAAGTTGCCGTCCACAGCCGAGACATGAAGGGCGGTACCTTCTACTTTTATACATTAATGCATAGCTGCAGTTCATATTCACACATCACATTTACGTTGCAAAATGAGAAAATCATACTTTGAGCAAAAAACTTAGCATCAAACACAACTGAATCACAGGCATATGCATAGTTATACTTCTTATGCAGCACATCAAAATAATAATAGCATTCAAAATATAACAAAATCAGCTTGTGTTATAAACTTACATAAAGTCGTTCAATGACATAATTACAGCTCAAAAGTACATTAATGTTTTGAACTAGCATATACAGGAATGTCAAGCAGACCAAACAAAATAACTAGCCGCATTAGCGCTAACCACTACACCTAAGAACCAGCTCTCCGAATCTACTTAGCTGCAGGATCGGAGCTCCCAGCATGATGACCAGAGGCCCCACCTGTCCAATTCAGAAAAAGAGTCCATTAAACCGGCAACGAACGATCAAGTTATGAAAAGCTAAAAAGGGAAAACTCACCAACACCCGCTTCTTGGTCCTCATCCCCCAACTGCACATCAGCTTCCTCCGCAGCAAGTAGCCGCATCCCCTCCTTCACCGCTATCTTCTCCTCCTTTGAGAACTGGGCGGTAACCATGTCCATCCTGAATGCCGCTCCACCTTCCTTATCCGCATCAGCCCTGGCCTCCTCCAAAGCCCGAAGATAGATCCTAGCCATGATACGGGGATAATCATCCATCCAGGATAGATTACCCTGCTTCCAGGTACGGAAATACATATCCTGCAACATCTCATCCATCATCCCTTCATTTTCCTCAAACTCCCTCACCCGGGCCTCGGAAGACAGCAACTTAGCAACGGCAACATCCCTCTCCGATCGATATCTCAAGCGGTCAGCCTGGAGAGTCCTCCTCATTTCCTTCATCTCTTCCTTTAGCCTGGCCTGAACAAGCTCTGCAGCCTCAAGCCTCCCAGATAGCTCCTCTACCTGCTCGAGATCCGCCCTCCGAACCTCGTCCACCGTAGCAATAGCTATGTCAATCCGCTCCTTGCAGGCGGCCTCCATCTTTCGCAACTCAGCCTTGCTAGCCTCCTCCATGGTTTTCTTTAATCGTCGGGAGGCCGCCTCGTGCTGGGATATCTGGATAGCCTGATAGGCAAGCTGTTTGGCCTGGTCAGAAACCTGTAGCCGCAACCGGATGTTAGCACTTCCGATTTCCTCCCCAGCCCTGGCCAGTCGAGCGTGATGCTCCATTAGCCTCTTGGTTTCCTCAGCCACCCGATCGATGATCGCCTTGGCCTCATTCCCCATGGTCGCAATCCGAGTAGTAAGCAAATCGAGGTCTAACGACTTAGCCTCATCAAGCACCCGTACCATGGGATTGCGGGGGAGAAGATGTTCACCAGTAACCTCGTCAAAGGAAATATCTTGAGCACTGGAACCCAGATCCGGATGACCCGCAAATGGATTACGAGCTAAGCCGGGACGATCGATACGAGTAACGGAAGGATTTTCAGACGGATGCGGGGAGGGAATATACTCAATGTCCTCCTCCGTGATATCATGGATAGGTTGAGGTGGAAGTTGCGGACCAGGTGAAGATTCAAATAAGGAGCGACTCCTCTTCTTTTTCTGAATGCTCTCTTCCATGACCCCAAGAAGAGGACGGTAGCTAACTACGTCTCCTGGACGACTAGTGGGAGGCTTAGGCTTGGCAGAGGCTCTGAGTAACTTGTACTGTTCAAGGCGGTGTCGAACATCTGAAGTTTTGGCCACCTCGCCTGCCCCTGTAATAAAGAACAAGTGTTACGAACATACAAGGGTCCATAATTCAGGAAATATGTTAACTTAAAAAGAATGAGAAGGCACGTCTGTTATACAAACCCTGCGGAGGAGTAGAGTACTGCAATAAGTCCTGAATCTCAGTCCAGGACGGAAGCGAACCATAAAATATTCCTAAGTCCCTATCATAAATGGAGTCTGCGGAAGTCAAAAGTTCACCTTGAATCGTTGGAGTCGCCTTAGCTGAAGAACTCTTAGAGAATGGATCGGCACCAGCCCCAGTCTTGTCAACCTCTTTTGCCTTCTCCACCGAGGCTAATCCTTCCTCCAACCCCTCAAAAGCCTGGCGGAAGGCATCATCCGTCCACTCCTGGATCTCCCCTGCCTGCTCGGAAGACAAAGCCCCGGCACCACTACCACCCTGTCCTTCACCCTCTCCATCTCCTCCGCTCTCCTCCTCGCCTCTTTCCTCCTCTCTACCTTCCTCCTCCGGAATGTCTGGACATGTGCTGGGAGAGGGTCCATCAGACTTCTTAAGCTTCTTTCCCCCAACGACTGGAGGTATCGAGAAAGGTCTCCTCTTGCTACTCTTCGCAGTAGCCCCATCCTTAGCTTTAGCAGCCCTCTCCTCGGCTGTATCTCTCTGTTTAACCACAGATTGACGTGGCAGAATCAGGTTATACTCTAGGAGAGTGGCATTCCTGATCAGGTAGGAAGCCGACCTATCCCTTCCCGAAATGACCTTTATTTCAGCAGCCATCCGCGCCAAGGAATCATTCTACACGACCGCAAATCCACTTTTTGCTAGCAAGAAATAAAAGCATATAAGAAGAAGCGTTGCGATCGGGACGAGAAAAATATAAATGAAGTTCAACTTACAGCCGGAAGTGAAAAGGCGGAAAGAAACAGAGTCATCTTTAATGAAAAACCATTCTTTCTTGAACATACTAAACTTCGAGTACAAATCCAGAACAGGCTTGAAGGGCACGGCCGCTTCCAAGCTGATATATGGAGACCCCTTCTTATAGCCTCTCAAGTTGTACAGATACCGGATCTCCCGGTTGGAAGGGGGACGCCCATATTTTCTCTGAAAGATGACGAAAAGACTCACCAGAATGGCGTAGGAGTTAGGCTGAAGCTGGAATGGAGCCACCTTCAGATATGTGATAAAGCTAACTATCCAAGCGTTAAGAGGCGGGATAGCACCACACATGCAATGATATCTGCTGTAAGCAAAGTAGCCTTCGGGGGGTCGTACGACATCACCCCGTCCCCCGGCAACCGCATAAGCGCTCTATCTATCCCGAAGGAACGAGATATAACATCAAGTTTCTCCTCCTTTAGGGAGCTAGGAAAGCAATCGGGAGGGGAGACCAGAAGTTCCTGGGGACCATACCCATCCACTAACGACCTCGGGGCAGGTCCATGTTGCGCCGGTCTTGGCTGGGCTGGGGGCACAGTGGAGGACTCTCCTTCGCCCTTAGACTTCCGTTTATCGGATCGGGTTTCCATTCTTTGAGACATTTGTCTACAAACATAAAAGCGAAAGACGTGTTGTTAGAACAAGAAGTGCAGAAATATAAACAAACAAGCGTATACAAGTCGAAAATTTCACTCATAACCCATGCCTAAAAGTCCACTCGGTATTAAAAAAGTTTTCATTCGGCAATACGAAGCACAATCTCATTTGGCATTACCAATATACATTTTCATTCGGCAATACGAAGCAAAATCTCATTCGGCATTACCAATACACATGTTCATTTGGCAATTCAGGTGTATGTGTTCATTTGGCAGCTCACCTGGTTCGGCAGTTAGGAGAGCTACGGTACTCGTTCGATTCGGCTGTTTGGAACAGTTAAGGTTGATTCGGCACTCGGTTGATTCGGCTATCACACTCGGTAGGAAATAATAAAAGTGTGCAGCCCCTATTTATAGGCAAATATAGGATACCGGACCAATAGGATCGGCACTCAGGGGCCGAATGAAGATATCCAGGAAACAAAGCGCGACATATGCTAGCATATGCCCCACATTGGGGGGCATGTGTTGGGTATATTTCCAGCACCACCGAATCGAAGAGGGGAAGCACCACCGAATCAACACTAAGCCCCAACTACCGAACCACACTCATCTCCACACCACCACCGGTCCGGCTCCATACCAATACCGGTCCAACACCACCGGACCAGAGTGACCACCGGACCAACCCTCTCCTCCACAACCGAACCAACAACTACCTGTCCAAACAACATACTTCCTCCCACCGAACCAGCCCATACCGAACCAAGTTCTCATCTCCTACCATCTACCACCGAGCCAACCCACGCCGAACCTACCTCCATCAACACACAACCGGACCAAGCCTCACCGGTCCAAGGCCACTCCAACCACGACCGAACTAAGCTTCGCCGAACCAAATTGCCAGGCCAGATCGCTCCAGCCCAAGCCCACCAGCAGCTATATACTTCCAGGACCTCTGCCCCCAGCCTCACTCTATAAATAGAGGAGCAGGGGTACAACAATGGCAGACAAGTTTGAGAGCTCAAGCACGGAAGGAACTTTCAAACAACTTTCATATACTTGTATACAAAGCGTTGCACTTGTAATCTGAAAGAAAAGAAAGAATAGCATATAAAGTGGACGTAGGCACGTTCTGGCCGAACCACTATAAATCTGCGTGTCTTTTTTCGGTTTAGCCCCTGTTTTTTGTATATTTGCATAAATCATCCAAACCGCTAAGAACAACGTAAAATTAACTAAATCATACGACTTTGAGGTGTTTGTCCATTTTTTGTGCAAACACATTTCACTGTGCCCATGCCCTTCTATTTATAGACGAAGATGGGTTGGACTTCCCTCCTAGGCCTAGGAGTGAGATACCTCGGCCCATGGTGAGTGACATCTGCGTGCCGAGCCACAAATGTCGAACGACCTTGCTATGCTTTGTGAGGAGAAATGTCGAGCGAGGCCTCATGCCGAACGAGGCTGAAATGCCGAATGGGGCTGGAATGCCGAATGGGGCTGGAATGTCGAACGAGGCTTGAAAGCCAAACGGGGAATGAATGCCGAACGAGGCTGAAATGCCGAACGAGGCTGGAATGCCGAACGAACATGCTATGCCGAACGAGACAGGGATGCTGAGCGAGGCTGGAATGCCGAACGAGGCTGGAATGCCGAACGAGGCTGGAATGCCAAGCGAGGTGTGAATGCCGAACGAGGTGTGAATGCCGAACGAGGCATGCTATGTCGAACGAGGCAGGGATGCTGAACAGCCTTGCTACGCCGAACGGCCCTTCCATGCCGAACGAGGCTCTATGCCAAACGACAAATTGATGCCGAACGAGGCTGCAATGCTGAATGGGGCATGAATGTCAAACGAGGCTGGAATGCCGAGCGGGGCTCCTAATGTCGAACGGTGATTATGCCGAGCTTATCGCTACATGGTCAAGCAACCGGGTAATAGAGTGTGTATGACAAACACACCCTTTAAGCATAAACACATATCATTTGTCAACCAATCAAACTCTACTCATGAAACCAAAAGTAAAAAGTAAGCATATGCTTCCATGTACCTAAATTTTACTTACATAACCCAAAAGATAGTCAAACATGAAAAAAGAAACAATACAATACCTCATTTATCATATCATGAATATAAGTATGCTAAATCGTATGTTGCAATCATCTCACATACACATTGTTACCAAACCATATAACGTGCAATTCTAATGGAAGAAGTATACAATTATATTAAGCC
This sequence comes from Allium cepa, assembly GCA_030765085.1. Classification (NCBI taxonomy): domain Eukaryota; kingdom Viridiplantae; phylum Streptophyta; class Magnoliopsida; order Asparagales; family Amaryllidaceae; genus Allium; species Allium cepa. The sequence goes on from CM060945.1 coordinate 506,384,341, forward strand.
TGTACGATGTACGTATGTCATTCATATGCATATCAAATCAAATCACTTGCTCAATCACATAAACTTGTTTTCTAAACTAGGATCACTCACTTAACATCCTTAGTGCGGACTCCGATCAGGTCACTTGATTAGAAACCTCTTCTCCTTACATAGCCATATACTATGATAGAAAACTTTAAAATCATATCAAAAATCCATATCAATTGTTTGCCATCAAGACTCGAGTGAAAAATCCTTGTCCGGATTGGCGTGAATCACCTCGGAGTCATGTACTCGAATCTGGATCAAGAATAATTATGCGAATAAAATGATCTGCATACAACTTACGTATTCATCACATTGGTTTCTTAACTAGACTAATTACTTTTACTTTCAAAAATTCTTTATGAAAACATTTTATAAAATATACTTAATTTTAAAACTTGTATAATACCCTATTATATCCGGAGAGCATATAAAACTATCCAATTTAATCTTATCCCTTTTAAAATTCAGAAGTAGCCCTAAGATAAATCTGGGTCTTAAAACTGAGTTGACCTCTATGACCTATTTACCCATTTGTTTCGATAAGTAGCTAAGAAGAGTCGGATGATGGTATCCAAACTCAGTCCTAGAGTCTACTTTCTTAGACACCTCCATGGTAAAAAAAATGTTTATTAGTCTACCAATAACATCAAATAGTTTATACAACTTAGATGTTAACAAAAGACATGGCTTTAATAAAACAAAATTTATTAAAAGCTTTCTATTAAATTTAACCTATATTAAAATCTTGTGTCAAATTGTTTCTTCTCCAACAAAGAGTAATATAAACCCATCTTCAAAATTTCACTTATCAAAATAGACTTTTACCTAAATACATTTTTATTTAAATTCATACACTATAAGGAAATTTAATAACAAAATACCATACTTTTAACCTTTTTAAAATGATACTATATATTTTAATCCATAGAAAATATACATATAGACCAAGTAACCCCAAAAGGATATCGAGCTGGGTCCTACCAAATAGTGTCATACATCCCCTTACCAAGAAGAGTAATACTTAAGAGAAGTGTTTACCATCCGAATACATCTCCTACCCATTTTTAGTCACTTTCGATCCATTCGAGTTAGATAACAGAAATACTTCTTCTTTTGCCGAATCATATTTTGAAACAATATTGTACACATTGCCAGATAAATAGTTTTAACAAAATATCTATTGCTACTTTCGTTGAGTTTATTCAGACTTGAATTCGTCTCGATCATACAGTGACAAAGGGAATAACTTACAAAGTGTACAACAACATTCACCTAAGCAAACATCTGATTGTCACTTGGAAGATTATTCAGATCACTACAAAACTAACCGAGATGTTTTCCTTGAACTATTCAAAGGAAATGTATCTTACTTAAAATTCTCTTTGAAACATTTATACTTATAAATACTTTCAAGCAATACTATTATTACTTTTTCCAAAAATTATTTTAAACCTTTTCCAAAGACTGCGATTTAAATTCTCAAAAATCCTCTTTATAAATCATATAAATCATTTTATATACCGTACTAATATAAAATGTACCATTAAATCACCTTTTATTATAACAAATTCCCTTTATTATAATAAAATTTTCCACATTATCCTCTAAGTGTCATATCTTCCCATTTAGACTATATTAAACAACTTTATTAAAAGATGGCTTTTAACTTAACATTTTCACTGAATACCTTACAGTCAAACTGTGAAACTTAATTCACAAGGTGTGTGTATTTTATTTGAATCAAACAAACAAATGCTCATAAACTGGCCGAGAATAAATAATCAAACAAAAAACAATAGTCAATACTCCTAAACTGGACGATCATGACTAATCAAAAATAAACGATAATAATTGAATATTATGGTTTTCTAACAAATAAACACATCACAAATAACTATATCAATTTTTTGAAAATTTTTCCATTATATATAAAATTTAAAATCTAGATAAATTAAATTATTTACCAAGTTCAAAAAAAACTATGTCGGTTTGCCTTCTCCAAGTGTGTAGAAAGCCCTATCCACACAGTTGTGCCTTCTGTATCTATCGGAATTCATAAACCACTCAATAGATCAATCAACATAATATGAAACATTTTTATAGAACTAACAAATACGCTCTCATATATATAGTACACTCAACTCATTTTAGGGTGTTACTAAGCCTATCTCTAATGAGAGGCATTCGCTCAACCTCGCTCTGATACCACGTGTAACGACCTGCCTTTTCGACCATTAAAGGTCGACACTAATACATCCAGGTATTCACATGCAGAGCATCCAAGTGCTAGAAAGACCGAGTGTTAGGGTGAAAGAAAAGAAAAGATAGAATAGAATCTCACATCGTGATGAGCAATATATAATATACACATGATCTTTACAAAACTAAACGGTAATACACATCTCAATCAGAGTAAACTAACATACCATCAGACTGGATAGTTATAACAACACGTCCTCACAAATTCTAATAAATACAAAAAAATACAACGATAATAAAAGACACGTGAATATGCCTTGGAGGCATACATCTCAACTCTTGATGTTCCAAAGCATCCATAACTAAATTTGAAATATGCTTGGGCTGACCCGAGCAGTATAAGAAAATAACGTCTAGATTAGTCTGCTAAACCAGCGTGAAAAACATAAATTATATAGATTTTAATGTTACAAAACCTTTCAAAAATAAATGTATCTCGTAAGACCAGGCCTCACATATACTCGGATGGATTTTTACCTTACGTAAGAAAACCTTTTTATTAGAAAATCCAATGATAGTACAATATTGTTTAGGGTTTAAAATAAATATTAATCATAGCCGAAATGGTTACATTAATTACATTCCAGCATATTAAGTATACAACTAAGTCCATAAAGTAGGTATTGGAAAATGGATTCCATATAATGACAAGGCTACTAAGGTACCGTCTATTACAATAAGCCTTTAGAGAAAATGTACCGAGGGCCTCACATGGACCCTTGTAAATCAAGACCGGCCTACCCTTCTTGGATAGTAACGAATATGTCATCATCCTGGTCGTCCATGACAAACTGTTTCCGTAGGCATAAACATACATAATTTGAGAATATCGACCTAAATACAGATAATTATCATACCCTAATGGTAGCGAACCAAAAAGCTCTAAAGCATATCCCTTGTTTTAGTCATTGTCAGGTGTGAGGTCTGCGGCTACGTTTTACCTTTTTAGCAAATCTCACTTGGAATTCTAACACTGCCCTTCAAGCAACAATTTCAATATCAGCATTCATCCATACAAGTTGTTCAAGATATGAACAAACCGAAGGCACTACTTCTACTGCATCTTTTTGGAATCATCTTCAAGATGAGTAGCGAGTAGCCCTTGTGTATTTCAAAGAAATCCTATTTCGATTTCCATCATCTTCAAGTTGTCTTCAATTTGAATGCTTATGCCAGTTCGAAGTCGTTTTCGGATAACATAACTGATCCCAATCTCTCTGAAACGATAGTCCATAGCTTCAAAACTGGCTAAGATTTGATGGTCGGTTATTTAACTATCAAATAAGAAAACAATCCAATCAGAGATTTAACCTCATATGGAAACCAACCATGGTTAAGCACATAAGCAACCACAAAGCCTCTTTAATTAATTCTTTCATTAATTAAAACCTCCTTGTAAATACTTGTATCAAAATTCTTTTACAAAGATATATCTCGGTATACTGCTTATTCACCATTCCATTTTACTCTTTCAATGATATGAAAAATATTCATATACTGATCTCATTGGTATAAGTATGTTCACAAAACATCACACATTCAATACTTTGAAAATGTAATCATATACTTATCTTAATGGTATAAGTATATTCACGAAATCTTAAGAGAGATTTCACTTCCAAAAACATATATAGTTATTTAGCCGAAGCAAATGTCAATTAAAAACATCGTTAATTATAAACCCAAACTACTTTCCTTTTGATGTAAGTAAATGGAACGTATGGAAATTAGACTAAGTATATTTACCCCCATTTTTCGATTTCAAACTTTTACTATCCCTCGATTAACGGATAAGTTAGCGTATTATCCTTGACTCGACGTACATTCTTAGTTCTCAAGATAGGAACAAGTTTTCCTACCTCATAATTTGGTACTAAGTATGAAAAGAATACTTTCCATACCACCATAAATTATAAAGTCATTTATAGAAAATTTCATTTTATAAAATTCCTTTTTATAAATCTCTTTTACATTTACAAAGTTCTTTTATAAAGCTTCTTTCTATTTATAAAACTTCTTTTATAAATCTCCTAATACATTTATAAAACTTCTTTTATAGTCTTCAAATTTATTTGTAAAACTCCTTTTACAAACCACCAAATTTATTTATAAAACTCCTTTTAAAAATATCCAAATTTAAGCCTCATATTCTTGTCATAAATCTCCGGTTTTAAGGTAGGACTAAATACTTTTCATAAAACGATTATTTCATATATCGCAATAAATTCACAAATGTGATTTATTATTCCAATTTATCAAAATGATATCATTTCCCTACTATAAAATATTATTTATAAATATATTCTTTTATTTATAAAAATACCATTTATATCTCTCTTTCTATATAGCTTTTATATAGAGTGTTTCACAAATATTTATTCTAAAATATTTCTGCCTTCTTTTAAAAACAAAATCACTTTAATATAAAAGATAAATTCCCATTTTCTTTATAAATAAACTCCATTATTATATTAACCTCTCTATAAAATAAATACTTCCCGAAATACTTTTCTAAAACATTTTCAAAAGGGTTGGAGTAAAATAGAGAAGTTAAAAAAACCATTTCTAAATAAAATACCATCGTAAATCTTAAAATTCATGTTTAAAAATCATTCTCCAAATCAAAACCAATTTCAAATCCAAATAGAAAATAATAGATTTTCAAAAATACTTTTATGATGTCGATAACTACCATAGCACTTAAGCGTTGCTGCTGCTACCATTATCACTAAAAAGGTTCAATTTTTAACACATGTTAATGCAACATCCAATACTTTTGGCATTCAAAACTTAATACAACAAATAAATAAATGAAATTAAAATCAGCAGCGACGAGGAATCCAGATCCCTCTACAAAATTTCTTGTATTTCATTTTATACGTCATTCGCTTTTCAAAGCGGAAATTCAACCAAATTAAACAAAGAAATCATTCAAGCACAAAAATAAGAATTTATATCTACCATATAATATTTACTTTTCGTCCAAAGATGAGTTAACTCACCTAATTTTCAGCCGATGCTTATGCGCTCCTGCTTGATCTAAAATCATATGGCATTTGATTTTAGCTTAAAACTTCACTTGCTTCAAAGTTGACGAAATCAACTCCGGTGCATAGATAAGGCTGCTACGAGCACAATCAAAAGACCACGTCTCGATTGGACCTCATATGCAAAAGTTATTCATTTTACAAGTTTTTGAGATTAAAATATTCATTAATTAACTTAATCGCTTATTTAATTTTAATTACCGCCTCAAATCCCTCTTCTTCCCCCTTCTTAATTCTTGTAAATGTGCACAGGTGCACAACCCATGGCTGCATACTTTCTGTTATCCCGCCTTTTTCAGCAAGGCCGTGATATCAAAAGATCGACCGAGAAAAGCAAGATAGCTCGTCTCAAAGATTGGTCAACTCGACATCTCAGCAAAGCAAGTTCTGTTAAATGACTTTTCCTCTAAGATCCCCTACGGAGGGGGGTCCAGGGGGGTGCCAACCCCCCTAGGTGGGGGTGCGGGGGCAACGCCACCGCTACGGTGTTCGACCTGACCGGTCAGGTCGCAGGGGTCCAGGGGGCAGCGCCCCCGGCCGGGTGCGGGGCAGTGCCCCGTCCAAAACGGTATGCGACTTAGAGCATGGAGTCTCCAACGAGCTAAAGCTTCCAACGAGTTAACGGGTTAGAGCTTCCAGCGACCTAACTGCTTGAAGAAGTTCGCGACCTAAGCTACAACGAAGACCTCGCGACCTAAAGCATGACCGACCTAAGCGGCTCAGCGACTTAAGGCATAAAGTGGTCCAGCGACCTAAAACTAAACGAGTTAACAACTCACAGGAAGTCGCGACCTAAGGGTGCAGCGACCTAAAAGATATCGCGACCTAAAAGTGGGACGACCTAAAAGTAGGACGACCTAAAAGTGGGACGACCTAAAAGTGGGACGACTTAAATAGTTCATGACCTAAAGAGTTCACGACTTAAGGCAACTTCTACCGACCTAACGACTTAATACTTAAACGACCTAACCAATCTCATTTCATGAAAGTTAGGTCGCTCACGACCTAACTCCTCTCCTTAACCCATAGGTCGCTCACGACCTATCCACTCCACAAAGATAGGTCGCTCACGACCTAAAGCAGACCCCGCCTTTTCTCTTAGGTCGCTCCACGCCATAACTCCTACTGCCGTTATCCCTTAAGTTGCTACTCCTTCCTCTGCCACTCCATAAGTCGCCCACGACCTATAGTCAATCCCTTTAGGTTGTAGCTCATCAACCCACGACCTACGACTTATCTTAGGTCATTCACGACCTAGACCCAGCCGACCTAACTCCGAACTCTCCTATAAATACTCCGCCTACTTCAACGACAAGGGGACTTTCCGGATTTCATGGCGCCTATACTCTGCTGATTTCTCGACTCTCCAAACACTTCAAACACCAAAGAATCTTCATCAAGAGATCTACTTCATTCAACATGAATCCAAAGATCAATCCATCATCAAAGTTCAAACTTCTTTCTCGGAAAGTGTTGTAATCAAGAGATCGTGTTGTAGAAGTGTTGTAATCAAGAGATCGTGTTGTAAAAGTGTTGTAATCTTGTAAAGTGAGCTCGAAAAACATAATGGAGGATGTAAAGTGGATGTAGGCTTATTAGAAGCCGAACCACTATAAAAATCTCTATCTCTTTTACTTTTTCTGCTATTTTCTTTTTACTTTAATTCCCGTGCGAACGGGTGGTGCTTTCATTTCATCACGGCATACACCGGGTGTTAGCGTTAAAGCCATTTTTACCGTTAACATTTTGGTGCTTTCACTGAGAACCCGAACTCAGGAATTCGAATAATCAAGAGTTGGATACGAGAAATCCGAAGAACCATGGTAAGGCGATCGAGTAGACTACAAAGACCAGAGAATAGTCAGTATGAAGGAAGTCAAGAGGCTTCTTCGAGAGCAAGCCAAACTTCAGCCTTTGTTACAAGAGAGGAGATGGAGGCAATGATGAAAAGGCAAGAGGACTTGATCCATAATTTGTTCCATCAAATTGGGAAACTTGGAGAACAGAATCAAAGAGGAACAGAAGCCCAACCGGAAGAACAGATTCAACCGTCCCCTCGTGAACTCGGGGGGCAAGACGAAAGCCAAGGGCGAGGACTGTCACTAAGAGATAACGACAGATTAGTGGAGATGGTCAAAAAGGCTATGAGAGGTGGTCTGGTAAACAAGGACTTGGAGGATGTCAATAGAAGTCCTTTTACCACAGCAATCAGACGAGCTAAAAACCCACCAGACTTTAAGCTACCATCGCTGGATATGTATAATGGAGGGACGGACCCTACAGTTCATCTTACGAAATATATGAGGCATATGGAAGTGCTGGGGGCATCAGAAGAAGTGATGGCCCGGTGCTTTCCACTATACTTGACAGATATTGCGTCACTATGGTTCAGACAACTGGAGAATAGATCGATCAAGACTTGGAATGATTTGATCGAAAGGTTTATGAGGCAATTCAGGGTTCACATCTCGAGGCCTAAGAATGTTATGAGTTTGACAACACTAAAGCAAAGGACTGGAGAATCTCTAAGAAGTTTTTTAACACGATTCAATGCAGCCGCGGCATCGGTGGACCGACCAGATCCATCCATGGTTTTAATGGCAGCCGTTTCAGGCATAGCTAACGGCACAGAGTTCAAGAATGCATTGACCAAAGATCCTCCTATGGATTTAGGAGAATTTTTCCATGAGGCCGAAGGGTTCTTGCGGTTAGAAGACGCAAAGGCTGAAACAGAGGAAGGGGAAGGAATCGATGTTTTTGCAATCAAAGGTGAGAATCCTCCTGTGAAAGGTGCAGAAAATAACAAAGGTAAGCGAAAAGCTGAAGATAACAACGATAAATCAGCACGACAGCAAAGAGGATCAAGATTCACCTCATACACGGAGTTAAATGAGACTCTGGAGCGGATTTACCAAGAAACCAAGGGACAGGTTCCTTATCGAAAGCCAATAAAGAGAGATCCAACTAACAGCGAGAAAAAGTCGGACAAGTATTGCTTATTCCATGAGCTAAATGGTCATAGCACGAATGACTGCAGACACTTGAAAGATGAGATTGAGGAGCACATTCGGGATGGTTTGCTATCACAATATGTGAAAAAGAAGGCTGCAACTGTGGAACAAGAACGACCGCTACCTGCACCAACTGGAGACACCTCGGGATCAAGGCGTCGGCCTGTTATCGAATAATTGAGGTTGTGACGAATAAGTGGAAGACTCTACATCGACACAATTTAGTTGTTCATACATGTATGGGACCATGATCGATCCCCAGGCATGCTCTGATACAACTATACATCATATCGATGTAGGTGTTTGCACTGGGACGTCAATTCTTTGCTTTTGAATTTTACTTCTGATGATTGACTGTTTTACTTTCGTATTTTACTTCTGAGGACTGATTACTTTGCTTTTGATATTTGGATTTGGCTCGACGTTGCTTTCATGATTTGTTTCTAATGATTAAGTTTTACTCTACTTTGCTTTCATGATTTGCTTCCGATAATTGGATTTGATTCCACATTGCTTTCACGATTTACTTCAAATGTTTGGATTTGACTTTTTCAGACACTTCTACTTGACAACTTTTCAGTTGAATATTTGATTTTTCATGATTTTGAAATGTGTAAGCCCTACGAACAGGCATCATCAAGCCCTACGAATAGGCACCCGACTTCGAACAGTCTCAATGATTAAGTCCTATGAACAGGCACCCGACTTTGAACAGTCAAAAAAAAACACATAGATTTGAGTGCTTGACCGAGCAGGGCCGCACTTGACCTCAAACGACTCGATCACGAATGGTCGTCGTTTGGAGTTAAGCGCTTGACCATGAACGGCCGCGCTTCCCACCGCCAACAGTCGCACTTTCACCTCGGATGGCTTGATCCTAAATGATCGTCATTTGAAGTAAAGCGCTTGACTGTGAACCGTTGCATTTCAACTCACTTGGCTTGATCCCGACCATCACATAAAGTTGAGTGCTTGACCACGGACGGCCGCGCTACACCTCAAATGGCTCGATCCCGGACGATCGTCATTTGAAGTGAAGCGCTTGACCGCGAGCGGCCGCGCTTTACCACTTGATCGCTCAGGGCCGCACTTTACTACGAATGGCTCGACCCCGAATGGTCGCCATTTGAAGTAAGGCGCTTGACCATGGACGATTGAGCTCTATCACTGGACCGCACAGGGTCGCGCTTTACCATAAATGGCTCGACCCCGAATGGTCGTCATTTGAAGTAAAGCGCTTGACCATAAACGGTTGTCATTTTGATCGCGCAGGGCCGCACCTTACCACGAGTGGCTCGACCCCCGAATGGTCGTCATTCGAAATAAAGCGCTTCACCATGAATGATCGCATTCCACTACAAATGACCCGATTCCGAACGATCGTCGCATGGATTTAGACGCCTGACCGCGCAGGGCCGCACTTCACCTCAAATGACTCGACCTCAAATGGTCGTCACTTGAAGTTAAGCGCTTGACCATAAACGGCCGCGCTTCATCCCAAATAGCTCGATCTCGAATGGTCGTCATTTTGAGGCCATATAAAACTGTCATTTCCTTTACAGGTTATCAACAGGACATGAACGTCTGGATTATGGCATTACAAAACACACCTTCCTACTGCAAGGCATGTTTTGGGGGGCAAGTGTTATCCCGCCTTTTTCGGCAAGGCCGTGATATCAAAAGATCGACCGAGAAAAGCAAGATAGCTCGTCTCAAAGATTGGTCAACTCGACATCTCAGCAAAGCAAGTTCTGTTAAATGACTTTTCCTCTAAGATCCCCTACGGAGGGGGGTCCAGGTGGTGCCAACCCCCCTAGGTGGGGGTGCGGGGGCAACGCCACCGCTACTGTGTTCGACCTGACCGGTCAGGTCGCAGGGGTCCAGGGGGCAGCGCCCCCGGCGGGGTGCGGGGCAGTGCCCCGTCCAAAACGGTATGCGACTTAGAGCATGGAGTCTCCAACGAGCTAAAGCTTCCAACGAGTTAACGGGTTAGAGCTTCCAGCGACCTAACTGCTTGAAGAAGTTCGCGACCTAAGCTACAACGAAGACCTCGCGACCTAAAGCATGACCGACCTAAGCGGCTCAGCGACTTAAGGCATAAAGTGGTCCAGCGACCTAAAACTAAACGAGTTAACAACTCACAGGAAGTCGCGACCTAAGGTTGCAGCGACCTAAAAGATATCGCGACCTAAAAGTGGGACGACCTAAAAGTAGGACGACCTAAAAGTGGGACGACCTAAAAGTGGGACGACTTAAATAGTTCACGACCTAAAGAGTTCACGACTTAAGGCAACTTCTACCGACCTAACGACTTAATACTTAAATGACCTAACCAATCTCACCTCATGAAAGTTAGGTCGCTCACGACCTAACTCCTCTCCTTAACCCATAGGTCGCTCACGACCTATCCACTCCACAAAGATAGGTCGCTCACGACCTAAAGCAGACCCCGCCTTTTCTCTTAGGTCGCTCCACGCCATAACTCCTACTGCCGTTATCCCTTAAGTTGCTACTCCTTCCTCTGCCACTCCATAAGTCGCCCACGACCTATAGTCAATCCCTTTAGGTTGTAGCTCATCAACCCACGACCTACGACTTATCTTAGGTCGTTCACGACCTAGACCCAGCTGACCTAACTCCGAACTCTCCTATAAATACTCCGCCTACTTCAACGACAAGGGGACTTTCCGGATTTCATGGCGCCTATACTCTGCTGATTTCTCGACTCTCCAAACACTTCAAACACCAAAGAATCTTCATCAAGAGATCTACTTCATTCAACATGAATCCAAAGATCAATCCATCATCAAAGTTCAAACTTCTTTCTCGGAAAGTGTTGTAATCAAGAGATCGTGTTGTAGAAGTGTTGTAATCAAGAGATCGTGTTGTAAAAGTGTTGTAATCTTGTAAAGTGGGCTCGAAAAACATAATGGAGGATGTAAAGTGGATGTAGGCTTATTAGAAGCCGAACCACTATAAAAATCTCTGTCTCTTTTACTTTTTTTGCTATTTTCTTTTTACTTTAATTCCCGTGCGAACGGGTGGTGCTTTCATTTCATCACGGCATACACCGGGTGTTAGCGTTAAAGCCATTTTTACCATTAACACTTTCTTCATCAATTTCCCCCTCATCTCACCATGAAATATTGAACTGCCGATTTTGTTGACTTTGCAAGAGCTCTTTCCCTGACCCAACCACTTCAAGCTCGGTCCCCTCTCCCTTGTCGTGACCTGCTGCTCCTTCCACAATGTGTCACTCCAATGTCACACTACCCAAACCAACACCGGACTCTACCAAACTTTGGTCGTCGATGTTTCTTCGCACGAGAAACTCAATGCCACCAATGCCATAACCTATCATCGCCTAAATAGCACTTAGCCCATAACCTTAGCTGCCGCTAACAATGTCACTCCTCCTAGAAGACGATTGCACTTGACAACACTCACATGAGTTCAATGGATTCGGTTTCACAATTTATTGTTGCTTCTAGCTTTGGATTTTGATTTTTAAAGGAGGAAGCTTGGTTTTCATTTGTTGTAAGTGGGAAAAGAAAGATAGTCTAAGTGTGGAGTTTAATTTATGTTATAATTTTTGATACTTCGCTACACAACATCACGTTCGCATACGATCGGCGAACGATAGAAATAAAAAACCATCGCTCACAAAAATACGATACGGTCAGAAAACAACAATAAAATACACTGGTTGACTTATTCTGTAAATTTTTAAAATACTAACATTTGCCGCAAAATATGTCAAACAATAATTTAAATATTTTATAAATTGAAAATTATGGAAAAATCCTATAAATTTATTTAAAAATACGTCATTAAAATCAAGTTATTATATTAACAATTGATTTTCTTGTTATTTATTAAATTTGAATCAAATTTGAATATTTTACATAAATTAAATATTCTCATTTGAAACATTAAAAATTACATATCGTCACAATAATTCACCACAATTCCAACCAAGTCAACTATTTCTACAAACAATCAGTCGCATCCAATAACCAACCATTGATTCAACCAAGCAATCAAATACGGAGGAAAAATGCGTCAAATTATATGATTTAGACATAGTTGTCAGTGAGAGGACTCACCTCAACCAAAAGCTAAAAGAGACTTTTTCTATTTGCGCATCAAGCCACCTTGCAACGCCACTACCATCACCAAAATAAGCCTTTTGAAATACACGCACGGCCTGACCTAGATAGTCCCATCTTCAACACAGCTAAGCAAACATAGCCATGTACCATATCAGCCACACCATTCGCCCACACTGCTATTCACGCCACCACCAAGTTGTGACCACAACCATTTAACAATCGCTGCCTATAACCATTATTCAATCGTCGTTGGGCATCGGCACCTACATCCCTGCCCTAAAATCCTCACCTCCTCCTCTATCGCACAGCCAGTCGGCCTCCACCCCCATCAATGCAGCTTGCAACCACCACCAAAACATGCAGCCACTCCAAGTTGTATCACAACAAGCGTCTCCCTAAGCTCGATTGACCAAATCGCTCGCCATCGCCTCTCCAAAATCGCATTCGCTCGCCACCTTGACACCACATTCGAACATCTCCAAAGCCATAGAGATTTCCCCAAAAGTCAATTACCAGCCACTCATCGCTGGAATCCTCATTGCAAACGTAGCTTACCTGCTATGTGCTTACCTTGATTGTCGCCTAGACGCATGCAGTCTTCTCTTTTTTTAATGGATTGATCGCTGATTTGGGAAATTAGGGCTAGAAATGAAATAAGGGAAAGATACAGGTTTGGGCTTGAGTCGAGAAGCAGGGAGAAAATTCTGCAGAAAGGAAAAGAAAGAACAGATGAAACGGGTTTGGGTTTAAGCTTGGGCTTGTTTATTTTGGGTTAGATTTTAATTTCCTACTTGGCAAAATTATTTATTCATCTTTACATTTAAATTACCCTCATTAATTTGTAATTAAATTCCTAATCTTATTTAATTTAGTTTACATTTTACTATGCAAAATATTTATACCAACAGCTGCATAATTTTATTTAATTTGATGCATGTTTATTTTTATTTAATTATCTATTGTACTAGTACAAAACAAATTTATTTTCAACTATTCAAAATAAATTTATAATTATTTACACTTCAGACTATTTTCATTTATTATCTAAAAGAAAATTATTAATTTAATTTAGTTTATTAAAACAAAATCCACTATTAAATAAAATTTAATTACATAAAAATTTATTTCAAATTATGAATTATCACGAATTATATTCGATCACTTTTATTTTAATAAAATTTATTAATCTATATGGCATAGAAAGCAAGGATGTTACAAGTTCAAACAACTTCCGTTGAGAAAAATCTGTTTAGCAATAAAACGATTTTCGGTTATTTTATCAATTTTTCATGGAACTATATATTTTTGTAAAAAAATTTATAAAACAAGTTTACCGTTATTAGCTATTACATACAAAGGGGTTAATAAGGTTATTAAATCAATTTTATCAAATTTAATCCATGATTCAAATATTTAAATAATTTAGATATTTAAATACGAAGTGTTTGAAATTCCAAGTCATTACATACCCTTAAAAGTTAAGGACGACCAAGTGCACTTTTGTAAAATGTTCTTTATGATATTGTAGTAAGAAAATTTTCTTTGAATAGTTCGACCATTTAAAAAGGAAAGTGAACGTACAAAAGTAGGTGTAACTAAAGGCACGGTTGGGGATGAAGAGAGTGAATGGTCACTTCTACTTTGTAAAGAAACATAAAAATGAGCGTTGTAAAATAGTAATAGATACTTAACATTGAAATGAGAAATATGATTTCAATTCAAAAATATATTTTCAAATAGAAAATTATCTTCTATGAGATTTATTTCATTGAGTTTAAGATATTTGATCTAACAACTTTCAACTATAAACCGGTTACATTAGATTGAATAAATAGCCTATGTTAAGCAGTTGAATGGAGCTCTGTATTCCATTACTATAATAGTAGTGGCAGAAATAGTGGAAGCATGCCACATATCACTTATTGGTCGTATCAAGTTACAAAAGTTGTTTTCATAAGACATACCAAACAATATTTATGAAATAATAACTATTTTTATGTGTCGACTGAAAAATATACATAGTTTTATTTCGGTATGAATATTCATTATAAAATAAAACTATAATAGTGATATTTGTGTTGCATTGAAAAATACAGATGTATCAAACAATTTGTTTGGAATTATACACTAAGCCATAGTTTGGAGAAATAATTATTTGATTATGTGATTATGAATCATATGGTACTAGTGAATTATACCTCAAACAATAAAAGGCAAAACACCCATTGAATGGAAGCAATAATAAGAGTTGATGAACTCTTCGGATTGACACACACACACACACACACACACATATATATATATATAGATGTATGCAATCGTAAGTCTAATAATACCAAAAAAAATCCACATACTTCATTGAATTCCCTGATCACAAACATAAACATGTGTATTTGATACACATGTAGCATGTCTATAATAAGTTCATAGAATATAGAATGGAATTAAATGAAATTACGTGCAACAGAAAATAAAATGTTACAATTTGATGAATGGGTGAGTATATTGGAAAGAGTTCCAAACGTATCTAAAAATGAATAAAGATTCAATCTCGAAATTTACTCGTATTAAAGATAATGATTTATCGATAAGGAGTATGATAAATTGTGAGTAGAGTTAAGTTAACTTCTTTCTTTAGGGTCATACACTTAAGAGTATATAAATGGTTAGATTAATTTCATTTAAAGAATAGTTTAGTAAATCATACAAGATAAGGGTTTATAAGAAATCCTAACATGTCCTAGGCCAAGGAGTTGGCAAGTTGTGCGAGTCAAAAGTTTGCACGTGATAGTTATATGTAATGGATCATGTATGAACCGCCAAAAAAGAAATATGGAAATAATCGTCATTGGATGACTAACTTATGTTTTGAATATCAGTTCTATAAACCAAAACCAAATTAGTATTATATATAAGGAAATTCATAAAGTGTTTACGAATACATATTCTGTTGTACTAAGAAGCAATTGTTGTTGCAAAAAATATCAACTTCATAGCGAAGTAATTTCTTTTAGAAATTATTGGTAGTAAAATGGATTTAGGTATGATCTAAAGATGAAATTGATTATATGGGATGAAAAGGAACTAACCTAACCTAAACGAACACAACACATTAGAGTGTCCAACAAACTTTCTTGCACATTGAAGGGAGACTATGAGTTTCTTATCAATATGGAGAATTGATAATAATCAGTTATCAATTACACCATTAAGAGTATCAACTCTACTGTATGGTATGATGTGCAAATACGAAATGAATTCTAAGTAAATTATCAAAATATGATTTTGATAATTGTACCCAAAGACATATGATCCATCGATCGCGAATGTGTCTTCAAGAGCAAGACTAATATAGTTGGAATATAATGGGAAACGTTGATAAGAATAACATGGTAACTTTTAATTGTTGAAATTAATGTAAAATATTCGATATTCAACTTATTCAAGTTAAATTGGATTTACTCACAAAATTATCTCTTAATACTACTTTTTATTTTGGTATGTATGTGTTGAAATGGAATATTAAATAATGATTTATAATAGACTATTTTCACATAACAACCAAAGTGTCTTGAAGTCGGTGGGAGCGATATTGAGTTTGTGAGCTTTTCAGATATGATCCAAGAAGTGATATGAAAGTACCATTCTACAAGCATCAGAATTGAATAAATACTTTGATAGAAATATCAAATGGTTTTCTTTTCAATCAAAATGCAAAGGAAGCGTGAGTCCTTACAAATGAACCACTAAAGGGTACATAGGTATTTCTAGACTATAAGTAAACAACATATTGATGATTGTTAACAAAGTACTTATGTTAACTCAATAATGGTTTAGTTGTTTAATACTCAACACTGGACTTGTAAGTGATATATTTTATAATAAGTATAAAGGATGTTGGAAACGCCCCAAACAATACGCAAAGATATTTTATCAAAAATTTTAATATGTACATGTAAGACGGATACCTTATGCATTGGCCATTGGAATTATCATACATGTTATATAGTCTACAATGTCGTACTTAGCAAATGTATTTGATACATGAAGAAAATATCAAATCCAAATTAAGATCACTAAATAGTAGTTTAGAGTATTCTTGAGTATTCACGAAATACTATAGAGTTGTTAACGGAAACAACGAACTCCTTATGAAAGAGCATTTGACTCGAACTTCTTAATTGTTATCGAATATAATATGTCGATATTAAATTCATTCTCGGATCTTAATTAAGTAGCTTTAATTTGGAAATGTTCCAAACGAAAGGTTGTGGCTGATTCAACGAAAGGTTAAGTACATCACCTTGAATAGTGCCACAATAAAAGGAATTTATAAATATTTCAGGTGGCATACATGGACCACCAACAATCCATTGATAAAATTTTGGGTGCTGGCAATGATCTTGGCATTTGGGCTGACTGTTGCGTGGTTTCAGCTTCAACCGAAGGTGTGCCCCTACACATTATTGGTTCTCAAAAAATCATCTAGCTTACCAGCTTTGACAAGTTTTTATAAATTATCAAGGAATTTACATTATTCAATGTTGTAGTCATTTTTCTTGTAATAAGAACGATATTTACCCCTTTGATTAGGCTATGGGTTATTCATGCTTTTTTGTTGAGGGATACGAAATCATTTATTGTGTTAAAGCATAAATTTAGGTATGGAATGGGTTAGAGGGAGAGTTTTTACAATTAGAAACTCTTTTCTTTGCTTCTTTGCTGGGACCATAAGAATCGACTTTTGTTCATCCATTCCTGACTTTTACCCAGGGACCTTTTTTGTCCTTCAATCTATATTTCTCTCTAACCTCTAAAGAAGAACTCGTTCAGGAGATTGCACTCTTGTCTTGTTAAATCATACCAAAGAGGAGTGTTCCTCAACAAACCAGAAGTAATAGCATTAAGTTTCGATTCATCTAACAAACTCTTAACTTTAGCAGTAATGTATTGAACCTTCAGTACTAGTATTTAAGGGATTCACCTCCCCCCTATCGAATATCCGCTAGGAAATTTACTCTAGATCAGGTATCTCTCAAAGAAAAAATTAAGTCATAAAATATGTAGTTAACTAATCCCATGAATGAATTGGGTTTGGAGGGTAGTTTTGGAACCATTTTAGTGCTCGCCTTGTAAAGGTGGTCGAAAAAAAAATCAACGTTTAACTTCATCGGAGACTCAAATAGTCTGCATTCTTATTTCATATAAAGCAATATGATCTTCCGGGTCGATTGATCCATCATATGATAGTATTGGGATCCAAATTCCCACATGCAACGGAGTCCTCATAATGTCAGTAAAAAATGGTTAGATCTTCTTGACTTTCGTTCCTGCATTAGAACTTTATTTTTCTTCTTAAAGCTTTAAGACTTGTTCAGATAAATTCAATAATAGTTTTTTCATACTTCGATCGCCACCTAGATGTAAGTGGTCAGTTGGCTCAATATAAATGTTTCAATATTCGGGCCAAACCCTAACAGGTCTGCCAAGGCTTACGCTTTTGAGCTTAGTGTTAGAGTCCTTTCGAGTTGACCTTCTTTAGTGACTTGAGAGGCTTTGGCTCTAGCTCTAAGGGTGGTTTCCTCAACAAAATCGGCCTTGAGTTCTTCCCTGGTTATTTGTGTATCACCCCATATTTTTGGTAATATTATTTAGGATATTTAATCAGTTGAATCAAATAAAAGAATGTGTTGATTAGGGGATTGAGATTTGATTTTAATTAAGGGTGGTCATGCCATTTAACAATGAACTAAAGAAGAGTTAAAATGAAATAGAGGAGGGGTAAAATAGGAAAGAGGCCATTCTTATGTCCTCCAAACCTTGGTCGTGTAAAATTTTACATGTTCGTTTCATTTTCAAATTTTTAAATTAAGGGTCGACCACCATTAAGAAGGAAGAGAAGAAGAAAAGCTAGGAAGAAGCTAATTCAAATCAAATCTATTAATATCTCAATCTCCATAATCTTTAAAGCTAAGGTAAATAATGTTTACATCTCATTTATTTTATTATTTTTTCAGGTTTAATATGAATTCGAATATTTTGCAATGATTTGCCATGTTTTTGAATGATGGAATGAATATATATACTTGTTATTGAATTATGGTTATTCATATTGAATTTATGATATGTTTTAAGGTGAAAACCCAATAAAATGACATCCAAATTTTTGTAATGTTATATTTAATCATTGGCTGGGAAACGTTAAGGAGTTATGTAACGTGGATATGATTTATTGTTTTGGAATGTAATCGGAAAAATGTTGTTGTTTTTTGAATCTGTGATTTTGTTCATGTTCATGTGCTTCTAATATTGTGGATACCATTATCAATGTCGTATTTTATCACCAGAAGTTAATACTATGGATGACTATAGCATCTGTAGCGCTTCGCTTTTGGCCTCCAGATATGGGATGTTACAACTTGGTATCAGAGCATGATTTAAGAAAAACTTTAAAATAAAAATGATTTTAAAGCATAATCTTAAGGAATTATAGTAAGAATGGTGTACGGAATAACGTTATAATAATGTATTTGTATTTGTTGTATATAAGTATATGTTTTATCTCTAGTCTCCTATCTTTGTTAGGATATTTTTCTATATCTCATAAGGTTTGAATAAAGATATGGAAGGAAGAAGAGAAAGAGTTAATCAAGGAGGGGAGGGCACCAAAGGGAATGCCAGTCCTAATATGAGAAGAGGTCAAGGTCAGGCGTAAGCAAAGAATGTGGGTGCTGAAGTCCCGCAAGTTGGAATGTAAGCTATGTAACAGCTTTTCAGGAATATGGCGCAGGCGGGAGTTGCAGCCGAAGTATTAGGAGGAAATGCTGCAGGAGCAAGGATTCTGAAAGTTCCGTTAGTCAACCATTATGCAAAGATGAGTGTGGATTACACCAAGCTTGGAGGGAAGCCGTTTGTTGGAACAGAAGATGCCATTAAGGTAGAGAATTGGATATTGCACTGCGAAAGGATTTTTGCAGATCTGGGGCTCAATGATGAGTAAAATAGGAGGTTTGCATCTAGGCAGCTTCAGGGAGTAACTCTGTTTTTGTGGAATAGTGTGATAAGAAGAGGCACTATACTAATGAGTGTCATGCTGGGAAGGCTAAGAAAGTGGTTGGCGGGAAGAATGTCAGGTGCTACAACTGTGACCAGATTGGCCACTACAAGAGCCAGTGCAAGGAGCCCGCTAAGGATGGAAAGAGCAAGGTGTATGCATTGAAGCATGCTATTTCTAAGCCGACAACTCAGGAAAAAGAAAAGGCATCCTTGGGAGGTATGCTTCAGATTCATGGTAAGACTTAAGACTGTTAGCATTCTATTTGATACTGGTGCATCGCATTCTTTTATATGTCGATGTTTGATAGATAAGCTTAACTTAGAACCCACTTATTTAGTTACTTCCTTACGGACTGTGAATCTAATAAGAGGGTATGAAACTCTAGGGATGAGACGTGATTAGTTAGAGTTTGACCTGTTAGGTCATACTTTTGTCTGCAGTTTTCATGTGTTTGATTTTGTGGGGTTCGGAATTATTCTTGGTATGGATTGATTAAGTGAGTACCATGCTAGGATATTTTGCCAGGATATGAAATTATCTCTTAGACATCAAGATTGTAGCGATCGGATAGTTTATACCATAGAAGGTTCTTGTGGTAAGATGTATGCCTTATTTGGTGCTATGGAATTGGACGATGAGTTGAGTCAAGCTTTCAGGGTTAGAGAATTCGCAGATGTTCTTGAGTCTGTAGTCGGATTATCGCCGAAATGTGTCATTGGTTTTCAGATAGATTTGGTTTCGGAAGCAGAACCAGTGAGTATACCGCCAAGCAGAATGACCCTTTCAGAGATGAGGGAGTTAAAGGTGCAGTTGGTGGATTAAGAAGGCAAGAATTTTATCAGGCCGAGTAGTTCGCCTTGGGGAGCAGCCACGGTGTTTGCTAAAAAGACAGATGGATCGTTAAGGCTATGTATTGATTATCGTAAGTTGAATAAGAGGACGATAAAGAATCGACATCCATTGCCTAGGATTAACGATTTATTCGACCAGTTGAGTGGCACCAAGGCATTTTCGCAGTTGGATTTGGCAATAGATTTCCATCAGCTCAGGGTAGCAGAGGATAATATTCCTTTGACGGTGTTTAGGAGCAGATATGGGTCATACGAATGGTTAGTAATGTCCTTCGAACTGACTAATGCGCCAGCTTTCATAATAGATTTGATGAACCGGTTTTTTCAAGAGCACTTGGATAGGTTTGTATTAGTTTTCATAGATATTTTGATTTACTCTAAAGACAAAAGAAAGCATGAAATCCATCTTAGAGTGGTGCTTAAGACGTCGAGGCAGCATTAGTTGAAGGTGAATTTTTCGAAGTGTCATTTCTGGAAGAAAGAAGTGAAGTTTCTTAGTCATGTAGTCTTCGAGGAATGGTTGTTAGTAGATCCGACTAAGATTAAAGTAGTGAATAGTTGAAAGAGACCCGAGACAGTGACGGAGATAAAGGTTTCCTTGGGTTGGCTGGTTATTATCAAAGGTTCATTAAGGATTTCATGCGGATAGTGACGTTGATAACCAAGCTGACAAGAAAGGATGTGAAGTTTTTTGGGACCGATAAGTGTAAGTAAGCATTCCAGAGTTTGAAACACTTATTGACCCATGCACCGATGTTAGTTGTTCTAGAAGGGAATCAAGATTTGGTGGTTTACACTGATGCATGTGGAAGAGGACTAGGAGGTATGCTGATGTAGAGGGGTAAAGTGATTGCCTGCGCTTCTAGAAAGCTTAGACCGCATGAGGTTAGATATCCGACGCATGATTTGGAATTGGCTGTAGTGATTTTTACTTTGAAGGTGTGGAGACATTACCTTTAGGGATAAAGGTTTGAGATATATACATATCATAAGTCGCTGAAGTATTTGTTCTCTCAGAAGCAGTTGAACATGATACAGCAGAGGTAGTTGGAGTTCGTTGCTGCTTATGATTTTGGGATTGAGTAAACACCAAGAAAAGGAAATAAGGTTGCAGATGCACTTAGCAGAAAACATCAGAATGCAGTTTTGGCGATGATTGCTGAGTGGAAAGATTTGGAAGCATTAGCAGATTGCAAAGTGCAGCGGAGATCTGAGGCTGGGTCTAGTGGAGATACGGCTGTATTATCTTGTTTGGAAGTTCGACCATAGACGATCGAAACAATTACTTCTAAATAGGAAGAAGATCCAGTATTAGCTGAACGAATTAGGAAGTTAAGAGAAGAAACTGAGAGTGATGACGTGAAAGATTTCAGCCTTGACTAGAAAGGGAGGCTGAGAAAAAAGGAAGATTATATGTTTTGAGTGTAGGAAACATGAGGAAAGAAGTCTTAGAGGAATGTCATCGTTTGAAGTTCTCTATTCACCCAGGAGGTACTAAGATGTACTAAGATATGAAGAGAAGTTTCTTCTGGGAGCGAGATAATGGGTTACGTGTGAAGTAGTGTTTGATTTGCCAACAAGCAAAGGCCGAACACCAAAAACTAAGTGGTTTGCTTCAGCCTTTGGATATTCCAATATGGAAGTGGGATTCTATCTTCATGGATTTTATTGACGGGTTGCCAAGGTCGAACAAGAGAAATGATAGTATATAGGTCATAGTGGACAGATTGACCAAAGTGCCCATTAAATTCCAGTTAGGTCAACCAAAATGGCACTTGTTTTGGCAAGGTTATTCCTGAAGAATGTAGTTAAACTTCATAGAAATCCTAGTAGCGTAGTTAGTGCTAGAGATCCATTGTTCACTAATGAATTCTCGAAGAATCTGCAGGAAGTTTTGGGAACCAAGCTCAAGATAAGTACCGCTTACCATCTGTAGACTAATGGGCAAACAAAGAGAATTAACAAGACCTTGGAAGATTTGTTAAGAGATTGTGTTTTCGATTTCGTAGGATCTTAGGAAGACCATCTGCATTTAGTCGAGTTTTCATATAACAACAGTTATCAGACTAGTATTGAGATGACACCATTTGAAGCTTTGTATGGAAGGTCATGCAAATCTCCCGTTTGTTGGCTAGAGACTTGGGATAGGTTGGTTCTTGGTCCATATTTAGTCCGAGAAGTTGCAGATAAGATTGAGGTCATTCGGGCTAGAATGAAGGAGGCTCAGTCTAGGTAGAAAAGTTATGAGGATAAGAGATGAAAAGATCTAGTGTTCTCAGTTGGAGACCATGTTTTCGTCAGAGTGTCACTGATGAAGGGTGTAATAAGATTCGGGAAATCAAGGAAGTTAGCTCTGAGATTCGTTGGACCTTTCCTTATTGTTGAGAGGATCGAGAAACTCGCATATAGAGTGGAGTTACCGAGCAATTTAGCAGGAGTCCACAATGTTTTTCTTGTTTCTCATCTTAGGAAGTGTGTTACCCGGAGACTGCTATTGCATCGACTGTGCTAGGTATTTAATGGTAGAGTAGGATTTGACCATAGTGAGGAAGTCAGTTCGCATAGTTGCGAGAGATGAGAAGAGGCTTAGAACCAAGGCGATCGATTAGTCAAAGTCCAGTGGAGCGACGATGATAGGGGTTGTACTAGGGAGATTGAGAGTGGAATTAGAGATACTTATCCTGACTTGTTTGATGGTATGTTTTACCTTCTTATTTGATTTGTTGTGTACCTTCTCGTAATTTCGAGGATGAAATTTTTTAAGGAGGGGAGTCTGTAATACCCCAGATTTTTTATAACATTATTTAGGATATTTATTTGAATTAAATAAATAATGTATTGATTAGGGGATTGAGATTCGATTTTTAATTAAGGTAGCTGTTCCATTTAACAATGAACTAAAGAAGAATTAAAATAAAATAAAAGAAGGGTAAAATAGGAAAGAGGCCATTCCTATATCCTCCAAACCTTGGCCGTGTAAAATTTTACACGTTCATTTCATTTTCAAATTTTTAAATTAAGGGATCATCCACGATTAACAAGGAAGAGACGAAGAAAAGCTAGGAAGAAGCTAATTCAAATCAAATCTATTCATATCTCAATCTCCATAACTCTAAAGCTAAGGTAAATAATGTTTACATCTCATTTTTGATTGTGTTTCGGGTTTAACATGAATTCTGAATATTTTGCAATGATTTGCCATGTTTTTAAATGATGGAATGAATATATATACTGGTTGATGAAATATAGTTATATATATATATATATTGAATTTATGATATGTTTTAAGGTGAAAACCCTATAAAATGACATTCAAATGTCGTGTGAATTTTTAAGAAGGTCGTAAATATTATTTTGGAGATGGGTTTCAATTTTCAAATTTTTCAGAATTTTCGTGGAATTAATATGAATTTTTTAGTGAAGAAAATGGTATTTTGGATTATAAATTAATTATGGGTAAATAATTAATTATTTGGGTCTGAAATTTTTATATGTTAGAAAACATATATAATGTGCTTTTCTGGAATTTTTCTAGAATTTTCCTAAGTGTTTTAATGGTTATACAAGATTATTTAAGGTAAGGGACTTAAAATGTTTTATATAATTAAAAGAGGAGAAGGGGCTTTTTGAAAAATGATT
Organism: Allium cepa; assembly: GCA_030765085.1. Lineage (NCBI taxonomy): Eukaryota > Viridiplantae > Streptophyta > Magnoliopsida > Asparagales > Amaryllidaceae > Allium > Allium cepa. The sequence goes on from CM060945.1 coordinate 506,408,344, forward strand.
TAAATTATTAAATTTGAAAAGTAGGCGGCCCTTTTAACAAAGTGTAGTATTTTTTATTGGTAAAGAAAGAGGCAACCAATCATTATTAGACACGTGAGGCAAGTTAGATGAAAAGAACTATTTGCTATAAGTTTTTCACTGTTTTGTCTCTACGTTCCGCCCCTATACTATCGCCTCCGACACAGTCGAAACCAATGCATATGGTATTAGAAAACTGGTATATAATGAATTGGATCATGGTGGAAGGTAGGGAATCGAAACCAGGGGTTGAGGCTGTCCTTTGTTTCTATTGGGTTGCGCCTCTATTATTTAAAATAATTGCTTTCGACTAAGTCGGGACCTTTTTGCTGCCGCCTTTCTACCTTTCGACCCAAATGGTTTTGAAAGGGTTGTTTTGATTTTCTAAAACCCGGCCACCTCTCCAATGCTTTCGAAGGAATGGTTTCGACATCATCACTTCATTACCTAGAAAATGGTTTCGAAGTAGTTGCTTTTGACTTAAATGTTTTTATGACCTTTTTTCTATAAGTAAAGTAAAACCCAAATGATTTCGAAAAAGATAATTTTAAAAGGTTTCGAAACTGATGCTTTCAACTTTAATGGGTTTCTAATCCTTTTGCTCTACTTGAAGGCAGAATCCAAATGGTTTCGACCGAGACATTTTTGAATGATTTCGAAAGGTTTTCACATTTTTTAAATTGAACCCAAAGTGTTTTTAAAAGGATTGAGTTTGACTGTTTCGAAAGGTTTAATTAATGGTTTCGAAAGGGGTGGTTCTTTAGGGTTTCGAAAGGATTGAAAGGAAGGTTTTTCCTATGTTTTCGAAAGGCAATATTTAACGGTGGATGTCTATTATTTTGAAGCTTTCGGAGAAAAGAAAGGAAAATGTTTTCCTATGGTTTCGAAGGGGTTTCCTTCAATGGTTTCGAAAGGGTTGTTTAACGGTTTTAAACAAAGGTTTTGAATGTAATAAATAGACAATGTAGCCTAAGTATTTTGAAGTTAAAAAGGATTTTGACTTGTTTTAGAAGGATAGTTAATCCTTATTAAATCTCATCAACTTTATTTTGAGTAAAGTATATATAACATGGAAAAATGGCTTAAAGTAAAGCTAAAGATGTATTTTCCTTGTATATCTACGTGATTTGAAGGAAAAAATCATTTTGAAATGGTTTTCAATGAAAAATTTAAAGGGTAGTTAACCCTAAGAAAATAATTCATACAGTTAGTCCTTTTTGCAGACAGTCGGCCTAGATTTCGGATAGTTAGCCCAATTTGCGAGTAGTAGGCCAATTGTCTGGACGGATAGTCCATTTGTAGCATAACAGACCTTGCTATTATATGTGGACAGATAGTTCACATATTACTCATTTTACGAACAGATAGTCCACTTATTAGAATAAGGATATTGCTACTTTGATATAACCGGTTTGATTAACCAGTTTGGTTGCAGAAAAGGATTGCAAAATATACATGTTTTGAAAAGGATATTAATGAGGGAAAATCTGTTCCGCTAAGCGGCGTGGTCTCACTTAATATCAGTAAACTGAGATGTAATAGAATCATTCACACCAGACATAAACTCAAAGTTTTTGCTTCCCCTTAAACTCTCGAGTACTCAAAATTGATTTGAGTAGGCTGAGGGAATGAGGTTTTCAGGTTTTTGTCTTTTGATGAATAAAGCATCCGAAGATGAGCAGGTGGCTGATGGATAGCTAATAGGATTTGCCGTTTCATTTTGTTTTGATTCCGCTGTGTATATAAGTCAGATATGACTATATTGCTTTGATCAACCAAGGGGTCATCGTCATATGTCTCTCTTGGCGTATTTTTGTAATGATATATTTAATCATTGCCTAGGAAACGTTAAGGGATTATGTAATGTGGATATGAATTATTGTTTTGAAATGCAATCAGCAAAATGTTGTTGTTTTTTTAAATCTGTAATTTTTTTCATATTCATGTGCTTCTGATATTATGGATATCATTATCATTACCGTATTTTGTCATCAGAAGTTAATACTATAAATGACTGCAGCATCTGTAGCGCTTAGCTTTTAGCCTCCAGATACGGGATGTTACAACTTATCTTTGCCAGGGTTTTGATATCTATGGGAGGATGGCTTCTCTCTTCAATGAAAGCATCAACACTTCTTTCCATTCCTTCGCACATTCTCTTCATTTCGTCTTGGTAATCATCCAAGCGTTTTGCGGTATTTCCAACGAAAGTAAGTATCATTTCCGGGAACTATTCTTCGGCATAATACAGGGGTATTGATCCTCCAAATGAAACTTGTGTCATCATTTCAGATGGTGTTTCGAAGATATCTTCCTCGACTATTGGAGAGTGAGGATTCTTTCTCTGAGATGATTTGCCTTTCATTCTCATGTAGAAAATTAGTAAGAATCAAGTGATGGAAAGTAATATACTGGAACGGAGGTTCGAACCCTCCTTTTAGCGCCAAAATGTTAGCGTGATTTTTAGTTGCAAACTAACACCCTAGATTTCCAAAAGCTTATTTTAGAAGCAGTGATATGGGAACAAAGTTCGACCGAATGTAAGATGCCTAAGTTGAAATCGATAATAAAATAAGATGTTGAAAGTAAAGGCACGGAGAATTCATAGTGGTTTGGGAGTCGATCCCTATGTCCACTATAGTTAAGTCTTTGGTACTTTGTCAAATAAGTTGTCTGTAGCTTTATAAGGTCAAATTGGCATTGTTCGTCATCAATGAGTTTTAGGTAAAGCTTGAAATTGAAAAAGTTAAGGTGGTTTCCAGTGAGTACAACAGTATGTGATCAGGTTTTCAAAATTTGAATCCCCTCTATGGGGATCTATGCCTTGTATTTATAGACAGCTTGCAGTTCTATCGTTAGCGTAAAGCTTTTCATTTGGATTGCTCACTTGGCCACCTATACGGCTAAGATTTGGATATGTCTTAATGATTGCTTGCAGATTGTTGACCTAACGTTTATATGTAGCTTTGGGTGTTGTAACTCATATGTTCTGTAAAAGCTTTAGGTTGTCTAAGCTGTTGATGTAGATTGAGGTTATCTTATTCGTTGATCTTGGTTTTGTATTGAGACACTTTAGACCTTGAATAGAGATGATTTCGGTCTCCTATGTTGAGTTAGGCATCGTTGGCTCGTGCACTTAGTTATGGCTGCTTGGAGCCATTTCTTTAAGCAATGACCGTTGAAAGGTCTAGGCATATGATTTAAAGGCAGCATGTAGCCTCAGAATTATAACATGCTTTAAGGCTTTTAACCTTTCGGTTGAAGGCCAGCCTAGAGGTCTATGGTTTAGGTAAGATGCTAACCTTGTAGTATTTACTTTTGGCTGGTACCTTTCTAAAGGCTTGTGTTGTCAGTATGAGGTCAACTTAGTGTCCATCGCTTTCAGGTTTGTTGGACTTGAGTTGCATTTCTACGTTTTAGGTAGTTATCTTCCAAACATTGCCTCGGTATTTAATTCTTATGAGAAACAATATACATAATTGAGCTTTCAAACTTAAGCCAATGAATTACCGTCTATCGGTATTCATGCACAGTGAGCACTTTTTAATACTCTTTTACTGTTTTGGCTTTTAGAAGTTGAATAAAATAAGGTAAAATTATGGCATAATAATACCATTTTGATGGGTGGCACTATTATAGCATTCTGCATATCATTATTCCAAAAACACTTACAGCTAGAACACATAGGTGGTACACTCATACTATACTACTTGCACATAAACATTGCCTTTACTGCTTTTGCCTTGACTTATTTCTTTAAATCGGATCTAGCCTTTAGATCAACTATTACTCGAGCATATTTCCATCTTTTAATGTTTCTTATGCATTCATCCGTTGCTGGTGGAGTTTCAATCAAACTGGCCAACTTACTAATCCCCCTAGCAGTCTATAAGGCTAAGTTTAAGTTTGTGCGGTTAATGCCCCTTTAAAGCCTCGCAAAATTATCATTATAGCGCATAGCGCTCTTCAACCACTGCACTATTGCAATTTAGCGTTATTAAACAGTAGATCCAATTTAATCCCCGTAATTTTCCACTACGCCCACCAAATCAAGACTATTTAGCACCCGCTTTAAAAGCAATAATATACAAAGATTGATTTGACTAGTTATCTTTCATACCAAATCAACAAAGCTAAGATAATCTCTAATTTTAAGGCATAAGTGCTCAATATAAATTAAAAGTCTATTGTAGTCACCAAACCTAGTCTGCATACTTCATGATATTCTTCGGTTGCGTTGTATAATATTAAACAATATTTCTTTTTCATAAACAAATGATGTGAAAATATGAATAAATTAACTTTAAATATTTGGTTTATATATAATAAAGTTTTTTGCACCTTCGCTATTATCCGCCATATCCCCGCTTTATCGCCGCTATGGTTTTTTGCACCTTTACCGCTATAGAGCCGCTAAGCACTTTAACTGCATAGGCCTAGGTTCAATAATCTCACCCAAACTGGATGCGACTCAAGCATATCTCTCTCTAGTTTAAAGTATGCCTCCCATCTTTTGTTGAAATCAACTTGATGCTTATAAACCATGGACCTCCTTCTAACACCCTCCTATAATCTTCCACCTTGGCGAATTTAATCCAATAACATATGTCCTCTTACAAATACGTCCCAAGATCCAGTTGGCTTCCATTCTCTTTCTATATATAAGCATTCGAGTGCACATAGTAGGGTCCCCTTCCTACTACATACCCATAAATCAAGTTTCTCCACATGTTATTAGCAATAGAATAAACTTCGTCATTCGGATTTACATATTCACCCTTTTCGTGATGCAAGCCTTCAGAATATTCTACTCCTCCATCAATTCCCTGCCAACACATTAGCCCACGTATGAATCCCTGGTTTGAAATGTAGGGTTTTAGGATTTGGTCCTTCTCGGTTTACAAAACTCGAATAGACAGCCGAAACCCTAGCTTCATCTTTTAATCTATTCTTCTTTCTAACCTCATTACACCCCGTCTTGTCCTCCTGATTTTCCTCTTCAGCTCCATCGAGAATAGGTTTCTCCCTAAGGTTATCATTAACAACCGTAATTTATTATTGTTGCTGTATACAAGGTTGTAAAAACCGCTAGACGGTAAGTATTGACTAGCGATTAATTATTTGAGAGGAAATTAATCAGAGTTAGATGTTTTTGAAAACTCATGTACAAGTGAACCTTATACATTAGTATCATTCCTCTAACATGCCAAAACTGTATACCCTAACAGAATACTAGAGCTATTGACTGTAATTTATCTTTAATGTTAATCTTCATTATCTTGATATTCTTAATAAGCATATTTACCATTGATTTATCATATATCAGACACTTCTTCTAAAGGGCATCTCATAATTCTTTTGATTCATTGGTAAAAGCACTCTATAAGAACCTCATCCATAAGAAATAATTGAATTGAAGTGAAAATAAGCAAACAAAATGTAACTTACAGCAGGACAGTTAATAAAATGCAACATCAATAACTTTTTATAAAATCTAGAAGTAAATGGAGGATGAAACATCAACTTTGATGCTAACAATGAACAAATATAAACATAGCACATATCACAATTTTAGCAACGAATACCACTATCACAAATCCAGTTTACAGCTTACGAAACAATCAATATTTCAACACATTTATGTTCAAACACATTAACGAATAGGACGGTAAACAATGGAGCCATCAACTGTTTCAACCTCTATCTTCTTCGTACGCAATAGCATTAGCAAATAAAATCTTCCCTTGGTACCTACCACAAATCAGGATTATATTCAATAATACTATAAATAAATCTAAAAGCAATTTTAGAAACACTCGCAATTCTTAGAAACATTGAACAATTATGCTATGATAACGGATAAGAAAGCAAAGTTCAAAGCAATTTAAGAGTGAAAATACAGTTCATTTTATCTTTTTCATTCAGGACTCGTAGTTTGAAAGATAGAATATCGCATACCAAGATCTAAAGCTTCAAGATCATGCTGATCTATTGTAGCTTGTCCACAAGCCCTCATTTTTGTGCAAAAGCAATTGTTCAGCTTAGCAACAGCTTGTTGCAGTTCCTGTAAACAAGCAGTTATTTAGATGTCACTTTTGTAATATGTCTGTAAGAATTATAATATAAAAATAAGGATTCCAGGATCAATTTTGTGTATATATATAGATATATATATGTATGTATGTATGTATGTTAATTGAATAGTTTTAAGTAATCTTTGAAAGACTAGAACCACATAAGTAAATTAAAATCAAACCAGAAGTCAAATAAAAATATTTCAACACGAAATTTTACTGCAATCATTTCTTTATTCTGAGACCAAAATTCTGTATAGATTTAAAAAATTTGTAACTTATTTCGAATTAAAATTCAAAGTAATCCGGAGCTAAGGTAAATAAAAAGCAGCTCTAGTGGAATTGGCAAGGGTTCCTAGCTCTCCGGCAGAGGAAGAGGGTCCTAGCCGGAGATGGACGAATTTAGTAATCGGCCAAAGGTTTCTAAAAAATAAGTCTAAAAGATATTTTGCGGAAAAACTAAAACAAAATGGGAAAGTTGAATCAAAATGTAGATTAAAACGTCTTAGTTAAGAATAAATAAATTTAATTTAATGGAAAAACATACAATAATAGGTCCATGTGAAAGAGAAAAAAAACAAGAACAAAATTACGAAACTTCTACGATTATTTTTAGAAACTTATTTATTGATATGGTCAATTCAATTTTTTTAAATATCCATAAAATCTCATCCAAAAAATTTCTTATTGCTTTGTAAGTAGGAGGTTTTGGAAAAAAGAAAAGAAAAAAAACATCTTTGAGAAAAAGCATGCGAGTACATCATAACGGTTTTCCTTACCTTTTTTTTTACACTAGAAAATCATTTTCTCATCCTGTTTGGTAATTTTTAGGAGACTTCTATTTAGTTTTATGGTAAACTGAAATGAGATAAAATATTATTAATTCATTTCAAAATCTTATTGACAAATTATTTCTGAAAAATATTTAACTTTAGGAAAACTGTAAAAATGAAAAAGAAAAAAAAAAATCAACCAATTGTCTTCTATGTGATATTTGAAAAAAATTAGACATATCTTTGGAGTTGCTACATGAGTTATGAATGATTTTGATTTGTCCATATAGTTAACATCAGGAATATATATATATATATATATATATATATATATATATAATATATATATATATGCCTTATTGGTCAAAGTATAAATAAATCAGAATCTATTTAAGAGTTACCAACATGTGTAAATTGGACAGATAGAATGCTAATAGTATAACAAAAAATTATTCTAAAATGCAACGATTCTACCTATTTTTGTAATTTGACCACTTATTCAAAACATGTACCTCCCATGAACTCATCCTTTGTATGTATGGAGGCAGACCATCATATTCATCTTCTGATATCTTTATCATGACATCACTTTTAGCATCAAATCCATCTGCATGAACACTTTGTTATAAACTAGTGTGTGTATGTACGCGCATGTGTGTGTATGTATGTACAGGCGCGTGCGTGTGCATATGTATGTAGGAAGCAGTTATTGAAACACAAATTGAAATACAATCGGTGACTATGGATTTCAACCGATCTCCATCAAATCAAGATCTAAATAAAAACATAATAATATATATAACGGTTGAGATTTATTGTGTCACCGATTGTGTTATCTTGTGTCCCAATATACATAAGTATAATGCCAGCTGACAAATCATACAAATGGAAAATTTATGTGAAGAACCTGGTGCAGTCGCAACTTCAGACTGTGGATGAAATGAAATTGATGCTATTTGAGATTGAAAATCCCCTCGGCTATAGGAAACAAATTCAATACAGAGTAAGGAAATTGATAGCAAACATAACAATATAGAAAGTAATAATCCGACCTAATTTCATCATTTGAAGATAATGTCATACTTGTGGGAACATCATTTCCTGGAATATAATAGTGCATGAATCAGCTCAGAAGCCTTGGAACTCAATATAATGGGAAATACTAAATCGCAAAAGCAAACACAAGGAAAAAACTATAAGGTGCATTATGATTTATGAGTATAAGGATAATATATTGCAAAATTTCTGTTGTTGGCCTGTTATGGCAATTCAGTCAATGATAGATTCTAAAAATGGAGTTGCTACTTCATCCCTGCATTAAATCACTTGATCTGTAATGCGACTATTGCTTAGAAGATAATCATTAATCGTAATCTTGGTATGGTCTATAGTCCAAAATAATTATGGGACCACGAAAGAAGTAATGGAAACAGTCGGAAAACCTTTTAGCCTGTTTTGAAAGTAAATTAGTCCTACGGCAATTTGGAGGAAGAATAGAACCTGATATAACAGAATCATCTTTTGGTGGTTGAAATGAAGTCGATTTGTGAGTAAGCAAATCATCATGGCTAAACCAATCAGAAAAGATGCGAGGTAAAAAAACGTAATATTAGAAAAGGAACAATCTACAGTAAAACAAGAATTGCATTTTCAACTTTACCTATGCCCAACTTTGGAATTAACTGACGAACTTGGAGAATGATGATTCTCTGCAGATGACAAAATATTTATCTTGAGATGGCAGTAATTTCACCTTCCTATATTAATCTGATAGTAAACGAACTGACAGTATTTTCTTGACAGGTACGAAACCATATAGGAATGTTATTGATACGTCCAGGCCTGCACTTACATCACCGAATTATATGTGGTGACTGATGTCACTAATATATGGACTCGGGTGTGCCATAAATATACCTGCTAGATATTTAGAGTGACCGACTACAAATTGCCATGCAAAGTTTGTAATGTAGCAAAGGTTTTAAATCTTGGATTTCGGTCATGTTTCGTCTCGAAAATTTTAGAGAAGTGATCTCGTATCCGGAGAGACCTCGGACGAGATGAGTGCATCTCTAGAGTCTATCTTGGATTTAAATCTCGGCTCATAAAGTCTATTTCAGGAATATCTCGAGTTATATATTATCTCTAAAATTGTTTTGCATGCATAATAATATCTATAATTACTACCTTAAAAATAATAATTTTCACTTGTTTTGATATTTCGTTATTTCTATTCTAAATCGTCCAATTCCACTTCTAATTGATCTAAATTATTTCATGATCCAAAATCAAACAAAACACATAAAATTGAATATTTTATAAATTGAAATTCTCTTACTAAATTCAATCAAATTGAATATTTTTATAGTAAAGTTTCCTTAATTCTTTAACAAATCAAACTAGCATGAAATCACAATCAAATCTCTACCTAATAGAATCTGGTCATCTTCTAGTTTCAAAATCAATCGGACGATAACAATATTTATTATATTAAAGCATGACAGGAAAATAACGTCCAATCATAGATAAAAGGGATAAAGTGAGGGATTTACTCACAAGTTTCTCTTAATCGATATTAAATTTAAATTTCTTTTGTTTTTCCTTCTTTTTCTCTTTAAATAATTTTTCTACAATAAAGTTCTCTTACCAAATGACAAATAAGATAGTAATATAACGAAAAAGATAGTTATGGTTCGTGAAATTTTAGCCTCAAAGTTGAATTTTCAAATCTCATCGCAATAGATAGCAGTTTCCATCAAAATATTTCTAGTGGCCCTCCTTATATCAGGATGCAGCTATATAATCCCAAAATTAGTTGTTGGGTAACTGGTCATATTCGAATTATGTGCATCCGAAGATGATTTGACTTGTGTGATTGTTTTTATTAATATCAAAAACCCACATTTCGATTGGTTACATGCATATATTTATAAATATTAAGTATACTATATATCACATAATTTTATTTTTCATTAAAATTAAAGTTGTTAAAAAAATTAATATCGGTCGAGATATCAGAATTTGGTCTCAGCCGATATATTGAAAACGAAATTTTCATCGAAATTTTGAGTTTCGTTTCGCTAGAACTTCTCCTCGAGATCTCGACCGAAATAGCCGAGATTTGAAAATGTGAATTTAGTAATAGACTGCAGGACAAATTCTGTTAGAGAAATTCTCCTTCTGGAATAGTATTTGTTTATTTATGTTTTCCTTATACTCTAATAATGCCAATCTTGTAATGACAGCTATCCTAGTTTGTTTCTTATTAATATTGGATGAAATGCAACTAGTCAGCAGGCAATTATGAGAAAATACTTATTCCACCCTTGTATTTTTGCCTTCTTTCTTCTCTTTCCTTGTCCCAAATCTTCACTTCTTTGCAAAATAGAAAATTACCTCAAAAGTTATCTACTAAATTTCTCTTAAATAATAATAAAATAGTTAGGTCATCGTCTGTCATCCATCAAAGAACATGATGGCTATCATATAAGAAAAGGAATTATCGCAATGTTTAATTTACAATCATCCCTATGGTCGTTATTTTTGTATTTTCCACATCAAAGTTTGGTGATATGAAACTAATAAGTTGGCTTCTAGATTGGTCAATGCACTATCTTCCCAAAGTTAAAAGGGCCAACTTTGGTCATTAAATACAAAGGGATCATAGATAAAAATCCTTAAAAGAACAGTGAAAAAGAAATTAATACTCAATATTGATATCCTACCAGAAGCTTGCTTGATTAATTTTAGAAGGTATTTTTTTAATGCAAGTTTGATATGTATGGGAATAAGAAAACTTATCCAGTGCATAAAGTAATTTTATATGAGAATGAGTGAACGTATTTGCAAGCCTTGGCGCAACTGTTTGTTCACTCGCATGATGATCTGGGCCCAGAAACAGCCTCTTCGCAATGTGAGGAAAAAGCTGCGTACATTATCGACCTCCCCGAAGTCCATTGTCGTGCAAGAGCCTTGTGGTTCCATCTTAAAAACGAGTGAACGTATTTAGTGTATTAGGTTAAAGGTTGGAAGAATTTTACATTATGGTCGTTCAGATAAGCTGGGTAATTTTATTTTGTATATTCCCATGCAATTTTCACCTTGTGCTCAAAATTATTGCTCACTAACATAATATAACATTTAGCAAATCAAGATTAGCTTGGTGCCATTAAAGAGACAGGATAAATTCATGTTGCCTTTACATGGGCAAAACAATATTGGAACAACTGGTTATGCAAAATTATCCTTGGTCCAAATAAATGAGTAGCCAGTTATTGAAATAGGTTGCCTTCAACTAATCATAAAAATCTAGGGGAAAAAAGCAACTACCAGCAATATTTAGTATTTACACACCTTCCAGTGCTAAGGCTGCAAGACAAGCATCTGAAAGCCCTAGATGTTGTAATGAGAGTGACTCATCAAATCTATTAAAAATAAAGAAATGCAATGACAGTTTCGTATTTTAGTACAAAAACAATATTAGCTCAAAATTTATAATCAAAAGAATAGTATGCATTATGGTAATACAAAAATCATGAATGCTCCACCGTTCTACAATCCATGCATATGTACCGTTCGCAGTCTTTATGATATCAAACGCATCCGATGCCAACGGTACCTAAATAAGCCGAACGTACCAAAATCTTTCATTTAGCTGAACATGGCTTTTACCCCGTTCCCGTTGTTGACGCGTCCGGACGCGTCAACAACGGGAACGGGGTAAAAGCCATGTTCAGGTAAATGAAAGATTTTGGTACGTTCGGCTTATTTAGGTACCGTTGGCATCGGACGCGTCGGATGCGTTTGATATCATCAGCCGTTGATTTCTTTTCTCTCCTCGTCATCCCCTTCAAATACCACACTCAAATACCTCGTTCGTAGCTGCAAACATATTCCTTGTTCACCAATCTTTCCCACTCAACTATCCTGTTCAAATACCATGTTTCCGTTCATCGCAAAAGCACTCATATTCTATCATTAAAACCCATCAAAATGATATGCAGACGAAGCTCAGATTGATTAGGCACTTGCAAGAACCGAAGTACTGTATGTGTGAATGGATATGATACTTATCCAGCACTCTTCGGTACATGCTCAGTACGCATGGAATCTTTTAGGTAGGCACCAGTTGAATTTTCACAGTACGCTAACTTTGCTTGTACTAATGCATTTGAGTGCTAGTTCAAAGTAATGGTATACTTGTTTAAAAGAATCAACTTATTGGAATTTTAAAAAATCAAAAGAGAAGTCTTTTTTAATATTAAAATAAACTGCTTTTGGGAATACATAGCATTTGAAAGACAAGGACAATAGGATAACGACATCTTTCATCGTGATATTCATCTTTATGGGATCTCCAGTGGCTCGCATTCAGCCTTGAACAATTCAGTTTTCCTCCCCAGTAGTCGAATTACGTCTGAACATTCTGAATGTTCAGTCATCGATTCAGAATACTGAATCGTTTGTGGGCGCCCATTCAATGGACGTCCAAAATCATGCACTCATTAAATGAACTCTCAACGACACATTATTTACACATATTTAACAACAAGAACGGATTATTTATAAATATTTAACGTCGGACGCTTATTTAATGGGCGTCTGACGCTTAAGCTTTTCTCCAGGATTCAGCCCTGAATATTCAGGACTGAACCCACCGGAGATGCCTTTACAGACAACCGTATCATTACAAACAATCTTTAAGCTTTAAGTTTATATTTCCATTAAAATATTTGCTCAAGAGAGAAGAAAGATCAATATTCCTAACACGGACCCAAGTTAATATATTTTGTTTCTCTTCATCTCCTGTTTACCAGTCTTCTGTTAACAATTAAAATCGCTTAAAATGAATATTGCATCTACAATGTACTAGTGAATTTTCAACGCCTTGTTGACTGGACTAATATGCTTTTGTTTTCTATTTGGTAGATTGAAACTGAAACATAATTTTGTTTTTTAATTAGTATATTGAATATGTGATTGCCTATCTTGAAGCTTATTGAAATTTGAAGATTTATGCTAAATTATCACAGTTAAATACTTATTTTTAAATCAACATACACAAATCACATATTTGAATATTTGTCTCATGAGGTTTGGGGTACCATTGAATCATTTCGCTTTCTTATTTATGGTAAACAGGAAAAAAACATAACATAAGGATTAGCAGACATAAATATAGAAATTCAAAGGATACATGGTCCGTTCCTCAATCCTTTTCTTGTTTGATTGCAAACCCGAATTAGATCCACAATCAAAACCTAACTTCCTTGACCCAATATCTGGACTCGGAAACTCTGATTCTAATCCAGCATGCTCACCATTGTCTTCACCATCCACCTCAGTGTCTGGAAAGAAAAAGAAAATTACTTTCAAACTCCAACCTTTCCTTTAAATTGCTTTGACTACTATAACACAAAAAATCCCTAGAGAAACATTCAGAACTCAAATTTTGAATTTAAAAACATAAATTACCAGGAACGTAACCAAAACTGATCATCTTCTCTTCAATTTCATTGATATATTTCTCATTCGTCTTATAAATTTCATTGCAATGCCCAATCAGCTCCTCAAACGAGATCGAGCCAAGCGTCATGGACTCCAGCAAGTTCAAATCAACGGTTGAGGATGAAATTCGCCTTTCCAGAGAGTTTAGAAATGATGAAGTAGCAGACTCTGAAACAGAAGTTATAACAGCTGAAACAAGGTTTAGAAGAGAAAAAGAATGGGAGAAGGAGAGAAGATAGTACCGAGAGGTATGGGTCTTCTTGAGATTGAATCGGAGAGAGAACGAGTTGTGGATTCGACGTGGTTGCAGAATGAGGCTAGGGTTTTGACGAAGATGGAGATTGAGTTTTCCATATATCTTGTTTGTTTCTGTCAAGTAATGAAGAAAATGATCCCAATTTTTTGATTTTGGGGTTTTACTTGTCTAAGCGGGAAAACCGAAGGTAGATGAATGCTGGGCGATTAATATGTTTGTGTATATGTATGTGTGCGGGGGTAATTTATTTATGGTCTAGGGTTTAAAGGTAAATATCCCGGGCTTAAACTAAAGTGAATATTACACACCACGCATGCTTAAAAAGCAAACTTAACGCACTAAAACTTCTCCCGCAAGAAAACATACTTTACATGTCTCTGTTTTTCATTTCGGCTGTTTTTTTCCTAAAATACCCATCCGCTTCTTGCACGATTAATTTTAATAACGAGCTCATCTTTCTTGATTTCATCTTCTTCTTCATTGGCGAACTTATCTTTCTTGATTTCATCTTCTTCTTCAATGGCGAGCTCAGCTTTCTCGATTTCAATAAAAAACTGCAATTATACACAATAGTTGCAAAAATATCTACAATTATATGCAGTAGTTGCAGACATTTCTGCAAGTATATGCAATAGTTTCATTTCTACAACTATATGCAATAGTTGCAGAAATGTCTGCAACTATATGCTATAGTTGCCGACATGTCTGCAACTATGTGCAATAGTTGCAGATATTTCTGCAAGAATATACAATAGTTGCATTTCTGCAACTATATGCAATAGTTGCAGACATTTCTGCAACTATACCATATAGTTGCAGAAATGTCTGCAATTATTTGCAAATTTGTAAATTTGAAAAAAAAATATCGAAATGTTCAAAATTTGCTGAATTATTTGCAAATATATGAAATAATTGCACATTTACTACAAATATGATTTTTTTTTTTTTGTATCAACAATGGATCTCATTTTAAAGATCATAAAATTTATGATTTTTTGGTGAAAACGGTATGTTGATCCGATTTTTCTACATAAAGTTATACGCGTTTGAAATGTTAAAAACATAAAGGATATTTGGGTCTTTTTGCGTGCGCGAATTTGAAAATAGGAACCGGAAATATAAGTTTAGTTTGGGAAGGATGTTTTCTCTATTTTGAAACTTATTAGGGATGTGAGGCAAACTTACCCTAAAATAAATATTGAATCATAACTGAAATGCTTCCATTTCACATTCTAGTATTTAGACACAACTAAATCCGTAAAGCACGTATTGAAAAACGAATTTCATACAATGGCAATGCTACTGGTGCAACGACCCATAATTTTGCTACTTCGGAAATGAGAGATTTCGTTCGTTTTAAATTTAAAACGAATTTAAAACTTAAATAAAAATGTTATATATAATTAAGAAATCAATTATTCTTATAGTTAATAAATTAGAAAGTATAAATTTGGATTTTAGAACAAATCGACAAAAGTTAAGTTTTGTTAGTAATAAATAAAGGCTTAAATAAATGAATTTAAATATTTATTTAAAAAGATAAATCTTATTTAAAACATCTAATAAAGATAATAAAAGTATATTAAAAGATTTAAAAGTATGTTAATAATCGTTTTACAAAAATAAACAAAATTTGTCGTATTTTGTCAAGTTTTACACACTGTAAAATTTGAGATTTTGATATTAATTAAATATGATTTTAAAATATAAAGAAACTTGTTTTAATTTATTTAAAGAAGTAAAAAGTTCATTTTAAAGTTTGGTTTACTTCAATATATAGCTTAATAAAAACGTCGAATTTTGACTGTAAAATTTGTCGTCAAAAAACACCGTTTTTAACCAAAATAAGTTGTCGACAAGTTGTTGCAACTTGATACATTTTCTAACTTATAAATACAAACTTTTAAAACACTTTACAATTAGTCACATCAAAAGATAAGAAAATATCTAAGATATTTTCATAAAATAATTAAATAAGCATACTTAAAAGTTAAGTAATTAAAAAGCAAACTTACCATCACCTTTCATCTCCTTACACATACTTTCCATCAATATTAATGCTTAAGTTATATCACTTATGGAAAAGGAGCAAATGTTATTTTAACATTTTAAAGTGTAAGAAAAAGAGGTAAACATCATTTCCACCATTAATGCAAATCAAATCAAGCAAAAGTCTTCTTTCTTTTTAAAACAAAGTTTAAGAAAAAGAGGCAAATATCATTTCTTTAAGTACAAACTTACATCCTACCATCATTTCACAATTAATACATTTCTTATCATGTTAAGTAAAAGTCAAAAAGTAAGGCAAGGGTATTTAGGACATTAGCCACTCAAGCTCCACTTATAAATACAAGCCTAAACCCTTCTATCTTCACTACATTCTCATTCTACAAAATTTCTAAACTACATTCTCTTCCTCTTCCATTACTTCCTCCTACCTCTCCATTTCCCTTATATCTTCAAGTTATCATCTCCGTACTCCAAACCATCACCTTACACCACCAAAACCAAACCAAACTACCACCTACCCACCTCCTACACCCACCTACCCCTTCCAAAACCCCAAGGCCGAGCCCTAAGGACCCAAACCCGAGCAACCCTAAGCCAAGCTGAGCTCACAAACCCCTACACCCAAGCCGTGCCTTTCCACACCACCAAACCCGAGCCTACACACTAAGCCCAAAGCCACCTACAAACCATACTCTCCTTCACACTCACATACCCAAGACCGTACACCCATTTCCCTCCAAAAGCTTTCGGCCAAAATAAAAAAAAAAGGAAAAAGAAAAAGAAAAGGAAAAACAAAAGCGTTCGGAAAGGAAACGGTAAAAAGGCGAGACGTTAGAAATATCACGTTAGCGAGAGATGGAATACTTACGTTAAAGTTTGACGAAATGGATATGATGGTGAGAAATTCTCACCGCTTTTTTGAATTATATTAATTATCAAGCTTAATTGTTATGTTAGATAATCACTATTTGATGATATGAATGTTTGGTTGATTGTTTGAATATGTTGGATAATCCGTAGTAATGTTATGACATTTACCGTTTTGGATATGTTAGTGTTATATGATAGTTGTATGGTTGTGATGATAATTTGGACATCAAATTCCTATGAACTAAATAATCTCTTTATTTAAAAAGACCATATTTTAGCAATACGAGATATTGTGGAAATATAAGCCTTTTTTCATTTGAAGTGAAATTAAAGTTAAAATAAAAGAGAATTTGAAATTTGAAGTGAAACGGTTTTGAAAATAATAGTTAAATGGAAATTGAAATTGAGATGAATAGTGAAATTAAAATTGAAATCGATTTTGAAAAAGTAAAGTTTAGTTTGAGATTAAATTGAAGTTTAAATTGAAATAAGATTTGAAATCTAAGTTTTAAATGAGTTTAATTTGAGATTAAAATTGAAATTGAGTTAAAATTGGAATTTAAAATTTAATATTAAAATAATGGGAATATAATAATATTACAATATGGTAATAGTGAAATATATGTTAAATACTTTAAAAAGTGAAAATATTGATTTAAAATGATTTGTAACGATTTTATAAGTGTTGAAATCCAATTTGAATAGATTATTTCAAATATTGAAAAATAAGTTAAAACTAGATGCGTCGCGCAACGGTAGTTCGCGATTTCACGCTGAAAAGTTCAAATGAATGTGTAGAGTGAAATATAGCTCGGAATTCTTCGAGATAAGAAAATTTCGGACTATTATATCCATATCTTCTAAACGAAGAAAGAAAATCAAAGTTTCGATAAGTAAATTTTGAAATAAGTTCAAATCAATTTTCCAAAAAAATCGCGCTAGTGCAGTTAAGTGACCGTAACAGAAATTTTGTTTAAATGGATGTTTTTAATTATGGAAAAATATGAAATAAATTTGATAAATCTATTTTAATGATTTAAAAGAGATTTGGATTGGAAAATATGAATTATCGAATGTTTAAAAGTTGTTTAATTCAAATAAGCTTATTTAGCACTTTCTGCAGCAGTTTTCTGCTGTGAATTTTATAACTTTTGGAATATGAATTTAAATGTAACGACATTTTCTAGAATAAATTGTTAATGTTTTAAAAAGGATAATTAAGCGTTTTGAAAGATAATTTGGAATATTTACAAGCAATTCCAAAATAAAGTTGAAAATCTGAGTATGCGGAAACGACTAGTATATTTGTCCCGCCTATGAGATCTGGGAAGATAAAATAAGGTGTTTAACTAAGGTTGGGGATGGAGCAACCAGTGCCCTGAACTTACACGGCCTATGTTTTCTTTTCTTAGGCGAGGGGTGGAACAGATCGAAAGGAAAGCCCGGATGCTCTTAAATAAAAAATATTCTGTTAAGTTTTCCAAAATAAAAGAGGATTGGTATTATCCAAAAGTTAAGCAATCTCCAAAAACGAAAGATTTCTATGATCCTATTCACTTCAAAATGTTTGCTAAGACTGATTTAGGGTTTATCGTAAACGATGTCTTAAATAACATTGTTTTTGACCCGCATAAAAGTTAAAGAATTTGATCAAGAATTAAGTAAGGAAATTTGAGATATTTTCCAAAGAAAAAGAATGAATTTCTTAGAAATATCCTAAGTCAAAAGAAAGAGATTTTGAAATCACCCGAAACGAATTAAAGTGAAAAGAGACTTAAGAAATCATGTATACTCATATTCACTTTCTATCGATATTGGATTTCAAAGGAACCGGGGTCGGATTTGGGTAAATCACATTCGAAAACCACTTCGAACCAATCTATACTTTCGAACGTGAAAACATGTTGAAAATGATGATTATTGAAGACCGTGGATCTTTATAGTGTGAGGACTGCTTGTTGACTTGCTCTGGGTGGCTCCCGAGTTATATATAGCAGTGATCTCCTCGTTGTGGAGAGTTTTCGGATTGCAAGGACTACTCACTACTACTGGTAGTAGGAGGTGCCTTCGGTTTGTCATGTTCTTGGACAACTTGTATGGATGTTTGTCTGACATTGCATTTCGAAAGATTACGTACATTGCTTTTTACAAACATACATCAGTGGTGGCGGAGAAGGCAACTTCTTTTAACTTAACACCCTCCTTGAGACGTACGAGCTCAAGGGTTGTATTTTTGTGGAAGGCAATTAGTATATAAACGGAATTGGCAATGTGGCATTCAAAGATGTGATATGTCCTTTGTGAAAAGGTAATCGTAGCCTCAAGCCTCATCAAACCGGAAATGACCGAAACAGGATTAGATGCAGCAAGGCTAAGTGGGTCATTCCCACTTAGGGTATGATCATCCCCTTCTAGATATATTTCTTCCTACTATGACGTTCGGGATGTAAATTAATGTGGTGTATGGAAAACGAACGCTCGGTTAAAGGTCGGTAACGACCGGGGGATGACATATTCGGTACTATCTAGTTACAGAGGTAGGCCGGTCTTGTGTTGGTAGAGGATCCTTTGTGATGGTCCTCGGGACATCCATCTAGAGGTGTACCCATTTGGATGGTAGATCATGCGCCTGGTCATTTGTATGGAAATCCTTTCTCCAATAAGAACCTACGGACTTGATTGTAAACCTATTATGCTGAAATTTAATCAATGTAACAATTTCAGAAGTTTATTTGCAAATGTTTTCAAAGAATGTCATTAGAAATAATATCAAACGGTTTGATATAAAAGTGTTTTAGTTATCATAAGGTAAAAACCCGTCTGTGTTTATGTGTGGGCGTGGTCTTATGAGATACTCTTTGTTTTCAAAGGATTTTATTCAAAGGCTGATATATGACACTGTCATTAATTATTGAGTTTTTCTCACGCTGGTTTATTAAGCCTGATCCGGGTATTTTCAATACTCGGGTCAGATCCGAGTAGTTTCAGGATAGTCGAAGACGGTTGGAGTTTCCAGAGGAGAGCTGAAGATATTCATCGACGTATGAACATATTTTATTATCCGCTGTACTTAGTGTATTTTGTTTGATGTTTGTCAACATTTGTAAGGGCAGATTTTATAACCGTCCAAGCTAAATTTAGGCTAGACTCTGATATATGTATTTAAAGTTTTCCGCTGTAAAAATATTTGTTCAATATTATATGTTATCCCATTCGCGTGAGATTATGTTCTGTCTATTTTTCTTTATTACCCTTAAAGATCCGACTTTTCTTGCAATTTGAGTTGGACATGTGCGGTTTATTGCCAATTCAAAGAGTACGGAAAAACGGGACTTTACAACTGGGTACCGCTTGCCAAGTAACCTCTAGAAAAATATACCGAGGGTCTCACATCAATACAGAACCAGTCCAACCCTTCCTGGATAATATCGAATATGTCGCCACTGCGGTTGCGGCCAACAACTGTAACAGGCCTTGAGAATATAAATACTGATCTAGATCGGGTGATGACCATACCCTAATGGGTGAGACCCACATAGCTCTACTGCATATCTCATGTTTTAGTCATTACCGGGTATGAGGCTATGTTTTACCCTTTTAGCAAATCCCATTTGGAATGCTGGCACTGTCCTTCAGCGATAACGCAATGCCAATATTCATCCATATAAATTGTTCATGATATGAACTTGCCGAAAGGCATTACTTCTACTACATCTCAAGATTAATAGCAAATAGCCCTTGCATTTCAAAGAACTCTATCTTCAATTCCATCATCTTCAAGATGTCTCCAATTTGAACGCTTATGTCGGGTCGAAGTGGTTTTCGGATAACTCATGCTTATCCGATCTCGGTCTCTCTGAACCAACAAACGATGGTAATTTCTAGTTAACCCAATCCCGGTTCTTTCGAAATTAAGCGGACTATATATGAGTCCCAAGGAATCTCTTATATATCCCTTAAAGCAAAAGATGTTTCACTGGAATGAGTTCTCCCAAGGAAATCTCAATCGTATGAAAATCACGATGCTTTTATATACTTCTTAAGTCGTAATAGGTCAAGTTATCGATAGTCATTAAATCACTATCTGGTGTAAGTATATAATTTGCATATGGAAAATCGGACATCATATACTTATCACCACTTTTCGATTTCAACCTCGTACTATCTCTCGATTAAAAATGAAGTCAAACAAGTTAGAGAACTACCCTTGCCAAGGTATCAATCGGATTTTGGAGAAAATCTCGGGCAGATATCTCTGCTGAAATGAAAGAGATTGAAAACTCTAATAATTGATTAAGCCATCGATCTTGGATTTTGGAGAAAACCCCGAATTTCTTTCTCAGGTGAGATGAAGGAGATTTAAAACCGTACGAGTCTCTTACCTCGACGTACATTATTAAACTCTCATGGATAGAGAACAGGCTTTCCTACCTTGAAATTTATTGTTGGATATAAGACGAAGTACCTTCCATATATGTAATTAATCATGACTCATTTGTCGAAATTAACCCTCTTATACTTATCACGTTTCCTACATTTCGACTTCTCTGTCCCTCGTTCAGAAATGAAGCCAGGTAAGTTAGAGCACTGGTTGCTCCTGGGCCTGCCTTAGTTAAGCACTTCGGTTCTAGATATCATAGATAAAGGAAAGTCTACGCATCGGCTTTTAATGCTAAATATAAGACGACTTATTTTCCATAAAACTTGTCAACATTTTAGCAGTACTTTATCATATTTGTTTTGTTACTTAATGGTACCGACAACGAGATCCCCTGCATAAGACAAAGTCTTTTGGAAAAAAACTGGAAACTAACCGTGCAAACTTATTTCCAATCTTCGATTTCAAATTACGATTATTCATTGGTTAGAAATGAAACCATTCGAGTTGGGGTTTAATTACCTCTCAAACCTTGATTCAACATTCATTTATAGCTTCAAAATCGAAATAAATTTCCATATCTCGAAGTCTAGAAAAAAGAATCCAAGAGTTCCATATATTTGTTATTAAAATATTTTCCAAAATCACTTATTCAAACCAAAGTTTGATTTTAAAAAGGCAACATCCTTTCTTTATATAAAAATACATTTTTAATCGATGAATTCCAAACCACTTTAAAACAGCTTGCTTTTATGAAAGTAAATGCTTGTTTTATTAGAACGAGGAGTTATGACCAAACTTTCTTTCTAATTCCTCTGAAACCATCTATTGTAACAAAAATGTTATAGTCAATAATCTTTTTCCTTTTCTCCAAAACATTTATTGCAAAAGTAGTGTTGTAATCCATGATTCTTTTCTCCTTTAATATTACTTTTAAAATAAGTTTGAAACTTGTATTTAAAACATCCCTTTAAAAATGGTCACTTTTAACAAAACTTGATTTTTAAATCAAAGGAACAAAATTTAAATCTTTTATTTAAATTACTAAATAAATTCTTAAAATATACTTAAAATTTCAAATCCTTTTTTAAATACTTATATTACTTTAATAAAACACATTTGAAAAGACTTTTTTTAAAATACCTAAAATAGATAACTATCTTTTACTTTACGAAAAATCACATATTACCAAACTGTATCCATAGCGACTACCGCTATACAGACCATAACTTTAAAACATGTTTTGTAAATCAAAATAACTTTTAAACTCTTTTTTCCATATTTTATCCACTTCAATAACTTTGCAAAACGGTTTGAAAACAAAATTCATGTTCGGAAATTACTTTAAATATTTTTATACATAAAGTAGTAAGTCACTTTTAAAGGAAACCATTTCAACATCGTAAGAACGAACCATCAAAGCAAATCAACTATCAACAATATCCACTTCATCACATCACATTGAGCAAGTAATAATTCAAAATAGACATCGACATCGGCGAGGAATCTCATTGGATCCCTCCATCAATTCATTACTTTCTACAGTGTATTCATCGTGGCCTTTCCGCTACGAGCCACTTCGACACTTTCATAGTTCCCTGTCTAAGCATACATGTCTCACATAGTCCCCAAATACAAGTTATATGCCTCCGCTGTTTGAGCGGGAATAATAACAACTCAAATCACCTTATTGCATCTTTTATCAATAACAAAATATATAGAAAATTAAGGGGAATCTCACTTTCAAGTGTGAAAAAATGTGAGCACAAGCTCACAATCAAGCAATCGATCACCAAGTTACCAAAACACGACACACTCTCCTAGCGCACACACGCACAAGGCTTGAAAAGCCCTAGAGGACGCACGACAATGGCAACAAAATGCCTAGGGGAGGGTACAACCAAGACAAGAAAGTGGGGCTAGGCACTTGAAGTTGATGTGTTTGAAGATAGTAAAGGTTTTAGTAAGGATTTATGAACTCGTGGAAGAAGTATGATCAAATTTGAAGTGGGTTCGCCTTTTTTTGAAAATGAAGAAGTTGGAGAAGAGAAGAGTAAATGAAAATGAAAGTGTAAAATGAAAATGAAAAGGTGGTGGTTTCTTTTATAAACATGAACATATGGCAGTTTACCAAACTATCCTTCCTTAAAATTAAGCTAAAACCCTCTTTAGAATTTTGACAACAAACCACTCATTCACCATAACATGTACTTAGCCATCACTTCCTCTTTTCCCAATGTCCTTTACACGTAAAATAAGAAGAAAGTGTCTTATCCTTACTTTATTATTCTAATTAATTGCTTTTTTTAATTCTTAAATATATTTACTTTTACCAATCCTCTTTACATATAGTTTACATGTTTTTATATGTGTAAATGTATATGCATATGTGTTCAAAAATGTTGCAACAACTTCCATTTGATAAAAAGTTAAAAATCAGAAAAAGATCTTCGGCCATATTTTAAGGTTTTCATCGAACCATTTATTTTTGTAAATAAACATTCATAATAGGTTTACTATCATTATTTATTAATTAAAAGAAGGTTACTTGATCATTAAAAACCATTAATTGAATATTTAAAATTTATCAAATATTCACAAATTAAAGCGATAAAATTCTGAGTCGTTACAAGTCTATAGCCTTATTAGTAAAATAAAATGATAACATTTAACCTTTCTAATACTGAAAGAACATCTACCATGTATAAATAATAATAATCAACATCGATAAATTTATGAAACTAATAAAATTGATAAAATGTTTACCAATTAAAATATACAAAGGAATTGAATTAAATATTCGTAAAGAAATATTAAATTTACTAATCTCAAATCTTTTGGCATGCTGTCACTTCAAAGCTCATGCAAGAGCCTAACTTTTACGCTGCTAAATACATTCGTAGCTTGATCAATTACATATTTGCTTACTTGAAACATTGCATTGTCTCCTATGAGTTAGCAATCTCTAAAAGCAATACAAGAAAATGGATATTTGATTCATGTTTGACCGTATATAAATGTTATGGCGAACAGTCATTATTTGTAATGTACGATACTTTGATAAAATTAGTTCAGTCGAAATAAGCAAGTAAATCATAATGTGATATCGTTTATTCAATTATTGATTATAATAATGATCTTGTTGTATTAAATGTAACAGTAGACCAAAATTTACAAGTTAGGTATAAGAATTCGATCACTAAAATATTTGTTAGACCACTTTACATAAAGTACAAAATATTTAATATTCTTAAATGTTAAGGATGATCAAATGCACTTCTGCCAGGTGTACTTTAGGATATCGTAGTAAGACTTTTGTTTGAATGGTTTGACCATTTAGAAAGGAAAGTGAATGTACAAGAGTAAACGAAATTTAAGGCTCGGTTATGATGAAGAGAGTGAATGATCACTTTTGCTTCATAAAGAAACATTAAAATAAGAAATATATTTCTATTTCAAAAACAATTTTCATCTAGAAAATTGTTTTCCATGAGATTTCAAGATATTTGATCTAAACACTCTTGACTGTAAACTGGTTACAATAGATGGAATAAATAGCCTATATTAACTGGTTGAAGTAAGCTCAATATTTCGTACGCTATTATAGTAATGGCAGAAATAGTGGAAGCATGCCTTTTAGAATTTATTAGTCGCATCAAATTACGAATAATGTTTTATAAAATATATCAAACATTATTTATGAATAATAACTAGTTGACTGAAAAATAGACATGGTTTTATTTCAATGCTAATATTACGAATGTTCATTATTAAACAAAAATATAATAATGGTATTTGTGATGTAATAGAAAATACAAATGTATCTCAATTTATTTGAAATTATTTTAGAATTATGGACTTAACACAGTTTGGAGAAATTATTCTTTGACTACATGATTGTAGATCATATGGTACTAGTGAACTATATCTCGAACAGTTAAGCGCAAAATACTAATTCAGTGGGAGCTACATAAGAGTGGATGGATTCTTCGGATTGATATGTGTGTGTGTATGTGTGTGTGCACGATCGTAAGTATATTAATTTCAAAACGGCCGGTTCCGCATGCTTCGTTGTATTCACCAATGAATTATCACAACCATGAAAATATGTATTTGATACACACATGTCATCTTAATGATGAGTTCATAGAATATAAAATGGAAGTAGATAAAATAACCTGCAATATAAAATTAAATGTTTCGGTTTGATTGAATAAATGAGTATATTGGAAAGAATTCCAAACGTACCTAAAAATGAATAAAGATTGAACCTCAAAAATCGCTTCTCCCTATGACACATAATGATGTATCAATAAGGAGTAATCGAACTTGTTGAACAAAGTATGGTTACTAGTGATTGAAGTTGAGTTAACTTCTTTGTGTAAGGTCATGTACTTTAGAATAGTACACAAGGTTAAAATTAATCTCATCTAAAGAATAGTACAAAATCATATAAGATAAGGTTTATAATTAACCCCAACATATCATAGACTAATGAGTTAGTAGGTTGAGCAAGTTGAAAGACCACATGTAAATTTACAGGAGAAATCTTATATGAATAGCCCCAACAGAAGTCTGAGAACTGTAGTCATTGGATGATCAATTTATGCTTTGAATATAAGTATTGTATATTAAATACTTTTGAGTTTTATATATAAGGCAATTCATAAAGTGTTTATGAATACATATTCTATTGCACTAAGAAACAATTGTTGTTTCAAGAAATACCAACTTCGCGGTGAAGGAATTTCTTTAGAAATTATTCGTGGTAAAATGGATTTAGATACAATCTAAAGATGAAACTGATTACAAGGGATGAATTAAACTAAGCTAACCTAAACGAACACAATGCATTAGAGTGTCCGATAAGTATTATCGCATATTGAAGAGAGACCATGAATTTCTTATCATATCGAAAACAGATAATCCTCAGCTACCAATTAAACATTAAGAGTGTTGGCTCTGCCATGTGGTATAATGCACAATTCCGAAAAGATTCTAAGTATCAATATACGATTTTGGTAGTTACACCCAAAGGGATATTGTGACGAACTGCAAATCCGTACCTTTTGAATCGACAATAAACTACACATGTCCGATCCAAAAAGCACAGACTGACAGAAAGTCTTGAGAAAGAAAAGAAGAGAGAAGAAGA
This sequence comes from Allium cepa, assembly GCA_030765085.1. NCBI lineage: Eukaryota > Viridiplantae > Streptophyta > Magnoliopsida > Asparagales > Amaryllidaceae > Allium > Allium cepa. The sequence goes on from CM060945.1 coordinate 506,434,385, forward strand.
GAAGAGAAGAAAGAGAGAAGAGAAAACAAAAACAGAACAATACAGAATCTCACATCGCAGCGGAATAACATATAATATCATGATCTTTACAAAACAGAAAATGTATATGCATACATCAATCAGAGTTCAACAATCAATCACTAATCATCAGCCTAGACAGTTATAATAACCTATCCTTATAATTGCCGACAATATACAACAACAACAACAACAACAATGCGCAAAGCAGATAAGCAAAACCGATACGTGTATATGAAAATGAAGATCTCTAGCTCTCCTACTGAAGCTCCAAAAGCACCAAATCTGAACCTGTAAATATACTCGGCCTGACTCGAGCATTGAAAGGGTAGAACGCCTAGTTCAGTCTGGTAAACCAGCGTGAGAAACACACTCAACCGAATTTATTAAATTACCAAACTTTTCCTTTCAAAACAAAAGTATATTGTAAGACATGCCCACACATAAACACAGACATGTTTTTACATTACGATAACCAAAACATTTCATATCAAATTCTCTTATATTATAATAGTGTGTATTGCACAAATAATATTCAAATAGCCGAAATTTTTACCATTATCAAATTCGAGCATATAATCCAAAATGGGTAATACAATCAAAATGGCAAGCACGTAGTGGAGTTTGGATTTCCATACAAATGACCAGGTGAAGGGACTACCTTCCTCCAGTACATCTCTAGAGGAATGCACCGAGGAACGTCACAAAGGAGCCTCTACCAACACAAGACCGACCTATCTCTGTAACTAGATAGTACCGAATGTATCATCCCACAGTCGTTACCGATCTTTTCCGAGGGCCCTCATAGCATAGAAACCACAATAATCTACATCCCGAATGTCATAACAGGAAGAAATATGTCAAGAAGAGGATGATCATATCCTAATTGGGAATGACCCACTTAGAATTATCGCATCTAACCCTGTTTTGGTCATTTCCGGTTGATGTGGCCTGAGGTAACAATTACCTTTTACATACCACATCACTTTGAATGTCACAAGGCTATTTCCATTGACTGCTAATTGCCTTCCACGAAAATACAACCCTTGAGCTCGTACGTCTCGAGAAGGGTGTTAAGCTAAGAGAAATTGTCTTCTTCGCCACCATTGATGTACGTTTGTAAAAACCAATGTACGTATTCTTTAGAAATACAATGTCAGACAAACATCCATACAAGTTGTCCAAGAATAGGACAAACCGAAGGTACTTTCCTACCACATCCAGTCGGGAAATCCCTACGATTAGTAGCGACAGTCCTTGCAATGGATATTTCATAACGAAGAGACTACTGCTACTAGATGTATATTGGGATTTTAACCCCAAACGATCAACTAGTAGTCCTCCACTATGAAAATCCTTAATATCAATATCATCACAACCAAACTACACAATCGTCGCATAATTGTTGGTCCGAAGCGGTTTTTGGATAAACTGATCCCGGTCTCTTCACACCAACAATGCAAAGCGTTTCTCAACCTCACACGGAAACTAAGTCTCATAGACTTATCACGTCTCCAACTTTCAACTTGCTATCCTTCGACCAAGAAGGAAGCTCGATGGATTGGAGTAATACTCCACGCTACACAAATCAACATCCTCATCATAAACGATAATCAAGCCTGCTAGATGGCTACGTACTAAGTGTACGACTAAATAGTTCACATATCAAGTCGAGGAACTAAAATGGTCAAATTTGGTAGTAGGTTATTTAACTATCAAGCAAACAAACAAATATTTAACACCATAAGCAATCACTGGGCCCTTTTAATTAATCTTTTATTAGTTAAATTACTTGCCAAATATTCACTTTAAATTATCTCAAAAAAGCTATAATTCCAAACCAATTTTAATATTTCTATATTGAAAAACATTTTCATATACTTATTTAATAATAAGTAATTCACAATTCTCTTTATTTTCAACACTTAAAAAACATTACATATACCTAAATCATGATTATGTATATTTTTTAATCTTTAAGAAAAACATTCACTTAAACATATTTGTTCGGGTCAAAACTAATGTTGCGTAAAACATCGTTATGACAACCCAAAATCATTAGCATAGGGATACGATAATTAAATAGATATATAAATTCCGTATACTATACAAAACATCTCCTTCTGAAAATCATTTACTGTAACAACATTGTTCATTTCCTTACTTCTCGAAAACGTCTATTTCAACAATGAATGTTGAAATCTATTTGATACTTAACATATTTTAAAACATCTTAAAAACATTTTACTCCATTTAATAATATCACTTTTCAAAACATGTCTTTTAATTTAAAAAATTATTCACCGTCCAAAATTGTGAATAAAATTCTCTTATCAAATTCATTATTTCTACACATTTATTAACGGATTATCCACTATCTAAGATCATGAATGAAACTCCTTTAATAAGCTTTCATATTTAACTTATCAAATTCAATTAATTTCAAATTTATAAAACAATGTTTATAATTCCATTTATATTCTGTAAAGACTTCAATATATAAAATTCCTTTATCAACCAATTCCATTTATCTCATTTAAAAGCCAAAAGCCAAAATCCAAATTATAAGTTAATTACTTTTAAATCTCTTTATTAACAGATTCATTCTTTTTATAACATCATCAATTCATAAATAAATCTTATTTACTTATAAGATTCGATAATAACTTCATTTTAACATTTACAAAACTCCTTAATAATCCCATTATTTTATTTATAAAATATCAAGTTTATAAATCTTATATACATATCATTTATAATAAATTCAAAAATCTCAATTTAACTTATTCTATAAAATAGTTAACTCCATAATTTAAAAATCACATTTTGATATATTTCACAAAACCATAATTTTTATAACATAAAAATTATAACATTTACTTATTTAAAATAAATTCATTCCTTAACAATTCAAAATTTAATATATTTTCAAAATCACTTTGAAATCCTTTTTAATTTGAAAACCATCAGTTTAATATTTTTAAATTACCAAAAATAGGCTCGATGCTGCAATAGCACCAAATACATCAATCACGGCATCCAAAACATCATATATCACATGATAACAGCATATATCACAATATTTGTAAATAAAATCAACACTGGTGAGAAATCCAATTGGATCCCTCCAACCTGTCACCTGCAACAAATATACATATTAGAAAAATATGTACAATGTCCGCTTCAAGGTGGATGCATGTACAAACGGTCATCCGCTCATACACGGAAACGTATAGGGTCTCATCTGCTCCAATAGGCAGGAATATATCCAAATACCAATCAATATACATATATATATATATATATATATATATAACATATCATGTATCATCCAAAAAATCATTTAATCAACATAAATAAATTTATTTCTCACTTACATAAAAATATCAGTGAGACAGAAAGAGTGAGTTGTACTCACTTTGGTTCCAATAGATGTTGCGGCGTTTTATTCAAAATAAAATTAAACAAGCGTTTAATCTTATCCAAAATTTACACTATCTCCAATTAACTCCAAACCAGTCCTAAAATTTAGGTGCTCGTCAAAACGGACCTAAAGCAACTTGCTTCGTCGAAAACGGAACTCGTATGACAAAGTTATAGCATTTTAAAGTTTGTACAAAATTCTATAATTAAATTTACAATTTTATTTTTTATTTTAAACCCTACAATACCGCAGCCATTCATTTCAACTTGATTAAATCTAGACCGTGAAAATCCTTCTTTTTCATCACGTTCAACTCGCGTTTGAATAAACCCATAGCCGTCATTTTTACATCTAATTGCTGCAACCACCACGCTCGATTTGACGACGATCAGGCTTCACCACAACGAGGCCTATCACGAATCCTACTTACAGCACCAACCTTGCCATGCTTGGCCACCTGATTCTTGTGCAGCACGCCTAGGAATACACGCTCTTTGGATGATGATTGCTGCCAATCTGCCACACTAAACTCGATCTAACCGTTAAAAACATAGATCTCATCACGCTTGACATTTTTGTAGTTGATAGTTTTTGGAAATAATGCGTGAAAAAGAAAAGTTTATATGGTCTTATATAGAAAATTTCGCGACACTATTCATCCCAAAAAATTTCCGAAGTTCAATCGAAGCATGCCTCTTGGTGTTTATAATATTTTACCCCTATTTTGGATATAATGGAATATATATCGAGATCCAATTCTATCGTATTTGGAAGACAGGTTTTCGAATCGACTTATTTTAATTAAAATTTACTTCAGCAAATTTCTACGCGTTTCAGCTTGCCACGACTAAACCGTAAATCTGATTGACACGAAATTTGAAATCCTACAATAATATAACGTACGGATTCAGTGAAACTGGTTTTGTCAAAATATGAGACAGTGTCCAAAAATGTCTATTTTTACACGTTAATTAAATATTAAAATATTCAATTTCTATAATTTAACTTTTTATTCAATTTCAAAAGTTCTCTAACATCATTCTAATTCAAAAAGAATTTAATTCAACTTTATAAATCATTTTCATTCACATTAAATTCAAATTCCAATTATTTCCATAATTTCAAATAATAAATTAACAATTTAATTATCCAATTAAATCAAGATATTTGAAATATACTTTATTCAGCTTATAAAAATGACTTTTGAATATTTAAAATCAATTAAATATAAGTATTTCGATTGACTAAAATTCTGGATCATTACAGATATGATCCATCGGGCATGAATGTGTCTTCAAGAGCAACACTAATGTAGTTGGATATGATGAGCGATATTTATAAGAATATCATCGTAAATTTCAGTTATTGAGATTAATGTAATAGATTCATTATTCAACGTGCTTAAGTTAATTCAGGTTTACTTATAAAATTATAACTTGGTATGACTTTATGTTTTGATGCATATGTGTTGAAATGGAAATTATACATAATGATTTAGATTAGACTGTTTGCGTATAACCACAAAAGTGTCTCATAGTCGGTGGGTGTGATATTGGGTTTGTGGGTTTTTTAGATATGGTCCAAGAAATGATACGAAAGTATCATTTTATAAGCATCAAAACTGAATAAGTATTTTAATAGAAGCATCAAATAGTTTGACTTCGGTCAAAATGCAGAGGAAGTGTATATCCATAAGAAAGAACTACTAAAAGGTACATATATATTTGTAGACTTTAAGTAAACAGCATACTGCTGGTTGTTAACGATGTACTTATGTTAAAATTAGTAATAGTTTATTTGTTTAATACTCTATTGGATTTGTAAATTATACCTTTTATAATAAGTATAAAGGACGTTGGGAATGTTCCAAACAATATGCAAAGATGCCTTATTAAATTTTTTATATAGAACTTGTAAGATTAATTCCTTGTGTATTGGCAATAGGAATTATCATACGTGTTGTTTGTCTACAATATTATATTTTGCTTATGTATCTGATGCATAAAGCAAATATCAGATCCAAATTAAGATCACTAAATGGTAATTTAGAGTTTTCTCGAGTATTTATGAAATACTAGAGAATTATTTACGAAAACAGCGAACTCCTTATGAAGGAGTGTTCGGACTTGAACTTCATAAGTGTTATCGAGTATAATATGCTAATATTAAATTCACGTTCATACCTTGCATAAGAAGTTTTAAGTTAGAAATGCTCCGACTAGTTCCACATGATAAAAGTAGTTTATCTACATTGGAGAGAGTTGATTGATAGAGTGAATAATTAAAACAACACCGCAGATCCATCTACAAAGGATCTAACTCGATCAGTTCTCACGAAACTAATTAAAGGGATGTGACTAAGATTCCATAATTGGCCCTAAGTCCAAGTTGGAGATTGATAGAGTTAGAAGTATGCCATCGGGGCAATTACGTAATTGCCACATATATTTAATATGTTAGCCAACCTTGTTCGAAATAAAAGGTTTTTTCTTTATATTATATACTTGATATAATAGTTATATTAGTTAATTAATTTAACTAAAAGTGCATTTAATAGATATCGATAAATGATATGTTTTGTGTTAGTAGTTACAATATGTCGTAGCCATGAGTGATTTATCATTACAAATTACACATACCGTTTTAAATATTCCTAGCCAAGATGTATCGAGACTTGATATAAATACATCCTTTGAGACTAAGAACGTAATGCCCTCCAAATGGTGGACAACATATTACTCATGGCTACTGAGAGGCACCAAGGGGTTACATACTGGCAGTTATTGGATAACCATGGAGTGAATCACTCGATAGTTTTCTATTGGTTAAGGTCAAATGGAAAATATCGATGGGACATGTAATAACCCTAGATTTTGCCTATATATTTTAAATTTGACTTTATTTTATTTTAATTATTTTAAATTTATTTTTATTTCAAATATTTCATTTTAAATATAAATGCTGACTATTAAGTGATCTATAGTTCAAAATAGTATAAATTGGACATTTTACTAAAAAAGTGAATTTCTACTCAAACTGTTTAAACTTTGAATTTTAAAATTTAAATTTAAATTATTTTAAATCTTAAATTTTATCTTTTATTATTAAAATAGATGTAATAACTTGAACATCGCTTTTCGTTTCGTTGAAAATGGAGTTAAACTGTGAAAGTTATGTATATTTCAATATTGAGTGCAATTTGTTTATTCTGCAATTTTGTTATTTTTAAATTGTATAAGTTATATTTTATTGTCATATTTCATTTTAATCTGGGTCAATATGATATTTTATGTATATTTTTTTATTATAATAATTTTAAAATGAAGTAAACAATTTTCCAAAGTTAATGGTGATTTATTTGTAATTTCTGGACGCCGTTTTGGATTTTTAATCAATTTCTTTAAATCTTTTTCTATTTTCTTTAAATTTAATTTTTTTTATGTGTTAATATTTTATTTTAAGTATATTTTGTCTTTTAATATTTTTAAAGTGATGTTTGGATTTTTCCAAAGCTTATTGAATTTATTTCCAAATTTTAAAGCCCAGTTTCCATTTTTCTGCTATTATCTTTATTTAAATTATATTTAAATTAAAATTTATATATTTATTTGTGAATGCATTTTTACTTTTATGTTGTTGTCTTTGTTATAAATATTTTACAAGTCCATATAAATTTTCCAAAGTTCATTCTGTTTATTTTCCATTTTTCTGGACTAGTTTGCAATTTTGTGCTGTTTTCTTATTTTAACCTTGTATAATTAATAAATATTTATATATATTTTATATTTGGTTATATTTTCGAAATTGTGACTGAAATTATTATTATTTTCATTAATATAAACTTATATAAATAAATTAAGGAAATACCAAAGGTTTTAAAAGCTTTTGAAGCGTAAGTCGTTTCACCTCCAAAGTCGTTTCTTTTACCGTTTCTTCATTTACTCTTTGGCAGTTTTTTTATTTATTAGCCACATCTTTCAGCTGCATACTCTATTTCCTATTCACATACATTCATTTTCATTTCTGAAACTAAAAAAATTCGGCCATGGCTATTGAGAAAAGTCTGGGTAATGATTTTTCAACTTTTCTTATTCTTCTTCCTTGTTTACATTGATTTTTGCACTTGTTCTCGTCTAGATTTGATTGGCTCCTCCTCCTCCAGCTCTGACCCGACCACCACCACCCCCTTTCTCTGACCATCACACATCCTACTACCTCTCCATTTCAGGCCGAGCCAATCCAAAGTGAAGATCATCACAAAAATCCACAAATACATCACCTATTCACACAAACCGAGCCTAGTTTGCTAGCACCACCTTCACCTTCCTTTAGCCGCCACTTCCACCACCACCACCATCACAGATCTGACCACCACCCTCTGCCACATCACCCACCACCACCTGCACCTCTGGTTGGGCCCAATAGCCCATGGCCGAAACTAGTTATAGCATACAAATGTTGATATTTCCCTTGTATTTGCCTTGTAGTGATTCTATGTTACACCTATACTTCTCCACACCATCAACCAGGCTAGGCCGACCCTATAGGGACCCAAACTAGACCTAAATCCATGCCTTGGTTGTGCTATTCAGTTCATAACTGAAGTATGTGAAGTTGAGAAAAAGTGCAAAGCATTTGTCTTTGTTTTAGGCTTTGATTCCTAGTGTTGTTTAGTGTAATTTGGCTTTGAAACTTATGTATTTTGAATTGTCTTGTTTGAATGTGTTCAAGGCAATTAATCTTTGGCTCTCGCAAACTTGAATCTTTTTCATGCTATCGTGCCTCTGAAGATCTCAGTTTGTGCTTTTGATCGTTGTCTCCAGCTTATACAAGTGAGTAAATCTCACCAGACATTTATACTTATGCAAATGTGAATTGACACCATTTGAATGCGTAGAACTATTATGTGATGTTATAACTGCCTGTGATTAATTATATATGATGTTAAACCTATTAAATTTCATGTCATATCATCTGTTATTATATATATGTTGTTACTGTTCATTTATATATATTTATCACACTGCAAGTTCCCTGTAGATTAGAAATCACTATGGGTTGAAATGATACATACCCGAACGGACTTTAGAATAGGAAAAAATCGTTATGGGCTGAAATGATAGGCCTGAACGGTTTTTATTTAATTTATTTAACTTGGGATTGCGGGTTTGAAATGATAGAACCCGGATTTTTCTTTTTAAACTACGGACTGAAATGATACATATCCGTATCACTTGACCAAGGTTAGAAAACTATATACAGACCCGTGGTTACTTTATAAAGTATTTTCGATATTTTAAGTATTTTAAATTATAAATTTATGAAATTTGATTTAAATAGATTTTTAAATGTTTTAAAATAAAGAAATTATGATTTTTCTATGAGTTAAAAATGTAATTAATGAATGGTTAAATTGGATTATTGAATATAACTTAAGTTTGGAAATTTGGAATTTTGGTTAAAAACGATATTTAAGTTATATGAATAAAATGGAAATTTAATTTTATTGGAAATTGGTAAATATGATAATTTGATTAAATTTGAATTTAAGTGATTTATTAATGTACTTTTGATTTTTCTATGAATTTAAGTGGTTAAATAAATGAATGTTTAAAAGTGATCTTTTAAAAGTATAACTTGACTTGGAAATGTAAAATTGGTTTTTATTTAAAGGTTTTATGTTAATTAAACAAAACTAAAAATTTAGTTTATTTGAGAAAATGGAGGAAATATAAGTGTTAAGTTGCTTATTTAAAAATATGAAGAATTGGAAACTTTTACACTTGAATTTATTTAGTAAATTGTTGAAAATTGGATGTAATTATAAGAAATTTATTGTATAAAAGTAATATGTTAAATGATATGTTAATGAACATTTTTAATGTTAAATTATGATTTTTCAAATGTTTAAACGATTTAAAATGAAGTTTATTATTGTTTATAAATACACTAAAACCTGGAATTAACTTTTAATAGCATTCAGAAATGCTATAGTTTCTGAATTGAACTAAAATTGTGTAAAAAGAGCTACTACAGCACTTCTGAAATGCTGTAGTTGCTGTAATTGAACCTATAGGCTAATATTGGACTCAGGTCTATTGTAGCATTCTCTGGAAATGCTATAGTGGTCTGCAGTTTTTGCTGAAATCAATTTAAAACCTTGTTTTGAAATCTGAGCTACCGCAGCATTTCTGGAAATGCTGTGTTTGCTGTTTTAAACTAAAATTTAACTAAAACTGAGTTTTAACAGCAGTTTTTAAGTGCTGTCTTTGCTGAATTAAAATGTTTTCAAGTATAACTTATAACAGCTTTTTCTAAATGCTGCGAAAGACTGGAATTTTAATAAATATGATTTTTGACTTAGTAAATGAGCTCAGAATGACTTGAAACTTTGAAATTTGAATACTTGAATTGAAAGAATAATAAATCCACTTTTAAAATGATTTAAATGAATAGATTAAATTGGAAATGAATCATTTAAAAAGGGGGTTCGAATTTTAATAAATGAATGTTATCTTGGGTTTTAAAAGATACTTAAATTGGATATTTGGATTTGAATTTCAAATAATGATTTGAAAAGGAAGTTTGAAAGATTGATATTTTTGATATTGAAATGATTTGGAAATGATAAATTTTTTATTTACTAAAGATTTGGATTGAAAGGGATATTTTATTTTGAAGTATGAAAATATTATTTTAAAGTTATAACCACGGGTTATAATAACGATTGGTTGTTAAAGAGACCGGGATCGGATATTGTCTTATAGCCGGCCAAAACCGAAAACACTTTAACAACTGTGTACGCGGTGGAGATTCCAGAATGAAGTAGGATGGTGGCAACGTTCTCGAGGTATATTACGTGGACCCAACTCCCGTGAGTTGGCATATATGACTAAAACAGGAGCTATACCGGGCTACACAAAGGGTCACACCCTTTCATCGAGCATGCTCCATCGAAAACCATTCTATTACTTTTGTGATTCGATACGTGGCACCACTTTGATTCGGGGGTATGTCTCGAGGTGGGCGGAAGCTGCTGGCTTGCCGTCACCACCGGTCCAGGAGTGCAAACGGTGTATCCACCCTGGCAATGCCTCGCGTGCCGTGCCATATCCTTATATCGAGCCCACTACGATTTTGGTTTTTAAGATCCGACTGCGTTAAGGTTCACCATCCCCTTAACGCTATTTTCTATATGATTATACTTTACTGATTAGACACTACTGTATATAGCGTATATTACTACATAGTAAATAGTTTAACGGATCCTTAGAGGATGGGCGGTCCCAAGCATCTTCTAAGTTACTTGTATCTTGGCTATAGTTCACTTGAGTTGGTTTACATTGTATAAGTATGTATGTCCTGACTCGAGTGTTTGTATTTTTTATTTACGCTCGGGTCAGCCTGAGTATTCACAGATTTGGATTTCCACTTTCTGGAGATTGAAATCGCTGGAGATTATCTGCTTGTCTAGTTTTATCTTTTCAGTCTGTTGGTCCTTTCAGCTCTTGTATTAGTAGATTTCTTTGTAGTGAGACTTCTTTTGTACTTTATTTCTCCTATTGTATTTTATGTAACTCTGATATATTTATATAGTAGCTTCATGAACTACTATCTCTTTTACTTCCGCTGCATTATTATTACTGTGTCTGTGATCTGTGATTTTTATTTACTGTATATTCTGAGATTTGCCAAATTTTTATTTACAACGCGGTATTTTGAGAAATTCAATTCCGGCATGAGTGTCTACCTATACACTTATAATGGATGCGAATGGTTGAAAATACCAGGTCGTTACAGGACAATATTGCATAATTCGCTCGACTTGAGAATACCGTCAAGCTTCAATATGAAAACTCCACTTTCATCATAGTTAAATTATGGCATGATATCCATCAAATAACTGTAGCTGGGTTGAGTGGAAGCATTGAAAGTGAGACACTATTCAAGAGAGAATTCGTCTTCTCGATTATATGAGGTTAGTATCACTGTTAATTGAAGTAAACTCTAAGTTAAAATCTTTATTCAGAGAAGGTTGGTTAATAGTAGTTGTTATTATCGAACCAAGGATTTTGTATTTGGATTATAAAGTTGAATATGGACGATATTGGAATTTTTATCATTACCAAGTTCCACGAGTCCTAATGTGATATAGTTTTGACGAAGAGAATTATCGTAAATAACTATCACTATTAGGCAACATTTAGATAAAGTAAAATTGAATTTTACCAAAATCAAGCTTGTGATAAATTGGGCCATAATATCACACCACCTGCTATGTGACATGTGAACATTAATATTCGAATTGTTTAATATTATCCGCTGACCGAATTTATACCTAAGAAACACACAACCAAAACGCCGAGTACTCCTGTTACCTCTGATTTAATTAGTTATAATTGTAATAAAATAATTAATATTTATGAAACTATAAAATTTATTTTATTTTATGTTGATCAATTTTTAATAGTGTGTATATGATAGTTATAAACACATGTACCAATATATGCTACCTATATGAAATGCAATTTTTTTTTATCGGGATTCAACTTTTTTGAGTCCCATAAGAGAGCCTATTATAGGCAGCTATGATAGGGCATGAGGAGGCCGACCAAACAAAAAGAGGGAGAGTGGAATTTTGAATTCAAAAGGAGGAGATTTGGTAAGAGGAATAGAAGAATCTAGATCATCTTTTCACTCCTTGACACTTACTATTTATTTGCCTCCAACCCTCATTATTTTGGTCCTTCTTTTGCTCCATTCTAGACCAACAAAGACCAACCTCCAGTCCATGTCTCCTCCTTAAAATTCAAGATCCTAAACACAAAGTTAAATCATATTCATACACTTGGGGCAGCTACTTAGGACGGTAGCACCTTCTGGATTCGAAAATCATTTCAAGGAGTTCTGATTCTACATTTCAAGGTGCACTTTCTAAACATCAGGGAAAAGTAAAAAAAATTATTTATAATCTTGTATAAATGTATATGAATCTCATTATATCATACATACATACATACATACATACATATATGTTTAAACTGTAATTAAATATCGTGAATATGTACATATTAGTGATGTCTGTGTTGGATGAATTGTATATATGTATATGTTTGTTTAAAATATTATATATATATATATATTATATAATATGCTCATGGCATTTTTTATTAAACTTTTGAATTTAATCATTAAATTGATTTTTAATGTAAAGATTAAGTTAATACAATATATAATTACATAAATCTTGTATTTTATTTTATTAATATTTTCATATGTGTATAGAATTTTCAAAAACAAAAGAAGGTTAATTTTTTATGTTTGTTTAAATCTGAATATATATATATATATATATATATATATATATTGCTTAAATTAAAGTTAAATTTAATTATACATATATAACATACTTATAAATATCAAAATTATCCTTATAAATACTTTGACATAAAATTTATACATTTAATTTATATTGGAAAGTTAAAGTTAATTTTTATTTATATGTATATTTCCGTATGGAAATAAAATTCAAAAAAAATCTTTATAGACGAAGAAAGCATATTTGTGAATATATACATATATATGGTTGGACATTTTTACCATACTACTTCCATTACCAACCGCTGCAAATATAATGGTTTCGAAAAGATGGGAACCGATTTGATTGGTATGGTTTACTGAACTGCAAAAAAATAAGCGGCACGGTAATGGTAATTAACTGCTAATAATGGTAAATACCATACCTACTACGTACGTTAACTACTATATATTCTTATATTTTATTATACTATTTTATTAGATAGCTTCTAACATTTTATTTGTAACGATTTAATAGAAAATCTAGTGAAAGGCTATTATGATATTAGATTGAATGTACTTTTTATCATGTATTGAAACAAGAATACAATTTCGTACAATATTTTAGCTTCTTCCATTCGTTTTCTTGTATGTTTGACTGCACAAAATTAAACTGATAAACAATCATATAATAAACAATAAAAACTTTTAACATTTACCTTTTTTGCTTGAAATATTGTAAACAAATAGATATCATACTTATAAATGGTAAAAGCATATTACCGACGTTTACCGGCCATCACCAACCACGTACCAAAATATTGATTTTATGGATTACTTTGTCTCTTAACGGTATGATTTTTCTGTTACCATATAAAGTGGTTTGATAATGGTTTTGAATATAAATTTTCGATACCGAACCGAATCCAGCTCTATACATATATATTTTTTAATTATTATTTTATCAAATATATTCATATGTATTTACATATATATATATACAATATTTAAAAATTATTTTTATACATAATTGAATATGTACATAAATATATGTAAAAAAAATTGTTTTGAATTATTAAAATATATATACATATATTTATATTAATTTGTTAGATTAAATTTGGAATTATGTAGGTATAAATTTAAAATATAAAATTAAATATTATGTTTGATTTTGAAATTACGAATCATTTATATTAAATTTAGAAAAATTCTGCAATGTAATTAGATATAAATATTTATATATATGTAATTATTTATAAACTTTTACATTTTATAAGTAATGTTTTATAATGTACAAATTATACATAATTATACGTACGTATATACTGATAACACCCATGTATATGGAGTGACTAACATGTATGTTACAGTGTAAATCTCAGCGTCTATACATGAGCATGTCAAACCATGTACATTGTTTATGTTGCACGTGCACGTACACCCTTATGTGTATGTGATTCACATAATATATAATATAATATGAACTTACCAGTAAATAAAACTTTGTTTATAAACTACGTAAAATACTAATTTTATTTAAAAATTTAGATAAGATCTGAACAAATTTAGACTTCATAGACCCAATATGATCCACAAGGAGTAATTTTTTTGAAATTTACACATTTAACCTGTTGTGTGCTAGCCCGGTTCCAACACTGTACATATGTATTGATTCCTTAATTCTAATTTGGGTTTCTTATAATTCTACTCTATTAATTCAAATAATATTCAATTTAATTTTAATTTTATTAATCAAATCATATATAACTGATGTAATTAACCATTGTAATTATCACTTTAATTTTAATTTTACTTTGAACCATTCAATTTTACTTCATTCGCCCTTAACAATTTAAAGATGAATATAGACCATAATATTTACAATAATTAGTCTACTTAATTATACATATGTATTATTTATTAATTAACCTTTAGTTAATTTAATTAACTAAAAATGATTTATAATTAAAATAAATTAATCAAATTCAAAATTTTACCATTATTTACCTTAAACATTTTAGATAAACACACACATATCATCATATAGATAATTTTTTGAAATTAATATATGAACTTTCAAACCATTTTTGGAAGGTTTATACCATTTACAACATGTCATATTTTAAACTTAACTTTTAAATTTAAAATATAATTTTTAAATTTTTAAAACATACTTTGAAAAATTAGCCAAAGGCCCAAAATCAATTTGGGCCTTTATATTAAGGATAGCATTTAGGTTTACTTCATCCTTCAGGCCATGCCAATAGCTAGGTAGGGTAGAGTACTTGATTACCCAACCTCAAATCTTCGACGCTGCCTCTTCAGACACTATAACACCCCATGATTGACAGTAAATAAATAAAAAATATTATTAAAACTAAAAATGAAATTTTACAAATGTCGAAATTTGGCTGCCAAACTTGCACCATTGTATTGGTGGTGATTTTCTGATTAATTTTCATATATAAAGTTTATCGATCGGAATTCAAACGAAAAAGTTATCGACGTTTGAAGATCTTAAATCCAAAATAATTATGTTTGTAATTAAAAAATGTAATTAACTAATGTTAATTAACACTAATAGTCATCTAATGTGTAGGTAGAGTTAACGTCAAATTAGAACGGTCCTTATATGCTTGAAAGTAATTATGGAATTATAGGCTTTAGTATATACATATAATGAATTTGAGAACTATGCCTATATATTTTATGAATTGGTAACCTTGATTAACATTGAATATACTTGAATCTATAAAGTAAGGAGGAAAGTAGTCCTTAATTTATAATATTGTACAGAAATTCTTGGTTTGTTGGTTAAATGATATATGTGAGTAAACATTATCCACATAATTTCTTAGGAGAGTTTGGTTTCTGATTCGAAACTCTAAAGAGATGATGTCGAACCTCATCGCAAGAAGAAGCGTTTGAGCCTTTATGATGGCAAGTGATATCAACATTATTAACTTCAAAGACGTACTACATAAGATATGGAAATGATGTTGACTTTCATGATGGAGAATCATTCTTTGACCACATCATCTTCCATCATTACTATAGAAGACATGTGTACAGCGTCGCATGTAACCATAAGAGCAAAGGTATCAAGCTCAATCAACATCATAATCCATCATTAAGCGTCGATGAGACCTATAGCGCATTTCACTGGTGCTGAACTTTGTCGACGCCGTTATTAACCTGTGGTCACCACAACAAGCTTATTGAGGGTGTAACTCCTCCATATCAGCTACTAAGTATGCTATGTATCTTGCTGCACTTTGTCAACCTTAGCATCACATTTCACCAACAAAGCCAAAATCACAAGATGACGTTAGTACAATACTTCATCAATGTCACCCTTCATTGATGTTGCCAATGATCAATGCTGGCATTCTTCAGTGTCAATGTCGTTAATATCGATAGAAGCTATACATGCATGTTGACAGTGAATATCGTCAATGTCCGTAGAAACTGTCGAAGCCAACCGTGTCATTACACATTATTTACATTACCACTGTATGACGGTGCCAAATCTCATCTTCACCAATGATACCGCTTGAAGTAAAACAACGCTATCACCGATGTCGTCACTTTTCTATTTCACTATTCTTCCATGCCCATATGTATTGGTACAACACTTCGTCAATTATTTAATGGTGCTGAGAATTATCAATGACGACGCCATACAAGCTGAAGCCGCTCTTCATTAATAATGCCGCCAACAACCAATGGACGTTGAAGGCGAAGTGGAGCCACTCCACCACTGTAAACATGACCCTAGGGGTACCGTTATGGGGAACGAATTCATTCTCTTCCCACTTCTTTTTAAACTTTGTAAACCCTAAATTAATTTGGAGATTATTACGATTGTAACACTCAAGTATTGTACACATAAGGAATCGAAGATCAAATAATTGCTAGCATATTTGACTACCTAACTATTTAATTATGACTTGCATATTGCCTTGCATATCTATTTTGATCATATATGACTTTCGACGTGACTTCAATGACTATGTTCAGAAATGATGTGAACTTGACATCATGCATGCTTCTCCCTATTGACTTTGATTAACTTCGACTAAGACTCTCATCAATTGGCTTCAATTCCTATTTACTTTTGGGGTCGATGAAAGTTATTTGTTAACACATAACATATTAACTTGATTCAAACTTGTGATTGGCATATTAACTTAATCCTCCTACGACTCATGACATGATCATAGCCTTGATATTGGACGTGCATAAGATCATCAAGGTGTTGATAATGAACTAATGACATCCTTACTTATTTGTCCAGAGTCGTCTTAGCATATTTGAACAAAGTCCATTTTTCTAACACTTTTGGGTGTCGACGAACAAATTCGTTAACATTTTGGCATTAAAAGGAGGGCTCGAACATCCGATTCCTTATATATCTCTCCATAAATTAATTGCATAAAGTTCTTTTATTTTAGAGAAAATGGCAAAAACTGAAAGAAATATTGACAACGGCCCAAATAATGAAGAAGCCACATCATAAACAACTTTAGAAGACAATACCATCCCGAGCTTCAATATAGAAATATGGAAGTTGGAAAACCTTCAACTCTAACAAAACTCACAAGCAATAAGGTTGAGGAAGTAAAATCTCCAAATAAGATCCAAAATAAGGTATCAGACACATGCTCTCCGAAGTTGCAAACAAATGAAAGCAAAAGGATAATGATTAGTCGACAAAACAAAAATCAAGAAAGTCAAGCAAGAAAGTGTGTTGACCCATTTTTCAAACATTTAAGCAAAATATCAACTACACATAACCCACACAAATTGAACACAAATGCGGATAGTTAATGAAAAGAAGAAGGAAGAAGTAGAAAACTCAACAACACAAAATCTCACAATGTAGCGAATAATATATATAATATGAAACAAAACTTTACAAAGAAACAAAACTGTAATATATAAATATATTTATACAGATATCAATCAGAGTATATTAACCTATTTCAGCCTGGACAGTTGTAACAACATGTCCTCACAATTGCTGATAAATACAATAATGAATGCAGCAAAAGAATAACCATGTATGTGAATACGTCTTTGGACCTCCAACTCGACTACTAAAGCTCCAAAATATCTAAATTAAATCAGTAATATGCTCGGTTTGACCCGAGATTATGATAAAATAACACCCGAGTCTGTCTGGTAAACCAGTATTAGAAAAACGTGCCCAGTTGAATTTTAATGTTTCAAAAACCTTTGAAATTAAAGTATCTCGTAAGACCATGCTGCACATAAACACGGATGGGTTTGTACCTTATGATAACCAAAACAATTTCTATAAAAAATCCATTGTTATTATAATAATGTCTAGGGTCAAAGCAAAATATGAATATAGTTGAAATGCTTGCATCTCATATTTCAACATAGTTGGGCATAACTAAGTCCGTAAGGCGCTTATTGGAGAATGGATTTCATACAACGACCAGGCTACTGAGGTACCGCCCGTTATGGTGAGTCTCTAGATAAAATAGCATTGAGGATCTTGCCAGGATCCCCTGCCAACACAGGACCGACCTACCGCTTGACTAGTAGCACCAAATATGATTACCTCTTCTGTTAATGGGACCCAAAGCAACAAATGAGAGATAATATCGACTCTAAATAGGCTGATCATACCCTACTTGGGAGCGATCCACTTAGCCCTATTGCATCTTTACTATTTTAGTCATTTCCCGATTGATGAGGCTTGAGGCTACTTTTTACCTTTTATATAGCACTTCCCACTTGGAAGCTACATTGCCTTCCAATCAACGACACAATGTCAGCATTCATCCATACAAGTCATTCAGAAGATGAACGAACCGTAGGCACAACATCCACTTTAGAATCACTCTTAGGATTAGTATCAAGCAGCCCTCGCTCAAAGAGTTCCTTCTTCAAATTACATCATCTTCAAGATGTTTTCACTTCGAAAAGCTTGAGTTGGATCGAAGTGGTTTTTAGATGACATATCTAACCCCAGTCTCTTCGAAACAACGTTCGTTAGTTTTCGGTAAACTCAATCCCGGTACTTTAGGAAATAAATAATCAAAGATAATAGCGGAGATCACCTTTTAACTGTTAGTGGACGGATTTCCTTATCATTTGTCCTAGGAAAATGAAACAAAATTTATGCGCACAGTACAACATCATCGGAGATGGCTATGCCATATAACTCATGTGATTCTTATAGACATTTCCAAAGTTACATTTTAGGTCCATATTTGATAGTCAGTTATTTAATTATCCACAAACACTCATCCAAATCGACGATTTAATTCCATAGGAAAAACCAACATTGGTTAAGCACATAAGCAACCACTAACCTCTTTATTTAATCTTTTCATTAATTAAGATCACTTTGTAAATACTTGTATCAAAATACGTTTACAAAGGTATCCACAATTCTCTATATTTTCAATACTTGAAAAAAAATCTATATGCCTATCCCAACAGTATAAGTATATTCACGAAACATAACACTTTCACTATTTAGGAGATGTACTTATATAGTTATCTCGATCGTATAAGTATATTCACAAAAAAAGAAAGATTTCTTATTTTATACCATTCAAAAATCATTTATAAACTCCTTTATATATCCCTAAAAATCATTTATAATCTCTTTTATAATCTTAAAATTTTATAAAATCTTTTTATAGATTTCTAAAAATCATTTATAAACCCTTTATGAATCCATAAACTATTTATAAAACTTCTTTTATAAATCTATAAACCTATTTCCAAGATTCTTTTATAAATATCTAAAATTATTAAAAAAACTTGTTTTATCTTGTAAATATTCCCCCTTTAAGTCCCCAAATCATTCTATAAAACACCTCTTGTTAAATCTTTTTATAATCTCTATTCATAAATCCCCATAACATTTATAAATAAATTCTAATCATTTACTTAAAAACGTTATTATATAATAATTATTATTATTAATAAACATTATAAATAAATAATAATTAACTTCAAAACATCTTAAAAAAATTAAAAAAAATTCAAACATTATTAAATAAACAGCAATAATTAATCTTTACCCTTATTATAAATACTAATAATTAACTTCCAAAACATTATTAACAAATCATAATTATTAATTTCAAACCATATTAATTATTTAAAATAAATAACTTCTCAAGACATTAAAATATTGATAATAACTTTTAAAACGATAATAAATTTAAATAAATAGTCTTTACAAGAATATTAAATATAAATAAATAAATTTTAGAACAAAATATTAAATACAAATAAATAATCCTTTAAACCATTTATAAATGACTTAGAAAAGGCAGATAATAAGGTTGGAGTAAAATAGATATTAAATCCTTTAAAACAAAATATTTTCGAAACCAAATTTCAGATTTAAAATCTATTCCTATCTCAAAAACCAACTTCAACTCAAATGTCAATTTATAGTATTTTCAAAATATTAATTTAAGGCCAATAACTACCCAACGTTTAACCAATATCGATATTGATTTTTCTTTCACTACAGGGTTTTAGTTTTAAACTAACAATGCCATAACCAATAATGTCAAACAATCAGGTTCGATATCTTCATATAACAAGAATATTATTGAAAATAATTCTACAGTGGCGAGGAATCATGTTGGATCCCTTCATCTTGTCCTCCTACATCACGGCTCATATATATCAACATAGATATATATAAATAAAATCAACAGTGATGAGGAATCCTGTTGGATCCCTCCATCACGTCCCCGCGTTACAAATAGTATATAATCATATATTACGGGTCATCTGCTACAAGGCAGGTATATATATAAAAAAAGTCAACCGCTCTAGAGGCAGGAATAAAACCAAACCAACATAAAAAATAGTAAATCATCCAAACATCCAATCAACAATTTTTATCGACTACAAACATTATCGATCAACCAAAAGGGTGAGTTTAACTCACTGAAATTTTTGTTGTCACCAAGACGTCCTGGTTTCATCTGAACCTTATTGACATTTGAATTCAACGGTTAAATTTATCTAGCTCCAAATGTTACCAATTCACTTTCATGGTATAGATCTCATCTCTACGAGTCAAACATGACTTACCGCGTTTGATTTGGGCTTAAAATGAATAAGATATTCAATTTACTACGAATTAACTAATAAAATAAAAACTATAATCACATAATTAATTTATAGTTAAGCTTATTTAAATTTTAACCCTCCCTTCTTTATCTTTCTCCCTCTCACGAGCACGACAAACCCACGCGCCCCCTTTGTTTACCTCGTTGCCATCGCTATGACCAACTACATGCCTTTGCTCAATCACCCCACAATGCCTTGCCTCATATGAGTCCTTTGCAACCAATCATGTCGCCTTTGCCTACCTAGATCGTCGAAAAATGATAAAGTTCTACGCGACTTCAAAACTTCGTGGCCGCCACCATTATCCACCATAGCTCATCAAACGGCCGTACCCTCTCCTCAACCTCCTCTACATTAGGGCTGTCAATGGATACCCGAAAGATTTGAAATCCGTACGCATTCGAAAAACGGATAAATATCCGATATTCGAAAAAACGGATGCGGATACGAAGACATCCGCATTCGTAAATTATCTGTCCGGTTTTTGTCAAGATTGTAGTTCAAATTATGTGTATTTTAGTGCAGTGGAATATATTCGTTTATTATTTTATTAAGTTAGTTAATACTTATTAACTATTCAAAACTACTTATTATCATCATATTTGTTAATTTTTAACACTTTTATAATCACAGTGATTGAAAAATATTTAGTTAAACTAAAATTTTCATTTTATAACTCTGGATTTATCAGTCATTAGCGGATAGGATAATTATCCGATATCCGTCCGTATCCGCGGATGTGGATGCGGATATGGCACTATCTGCATCCGAAAGCATCCGTTGACAGGCCTACTCTACATTTCTCCTTTAGGTGCCATCACCCAATGATGACCCAAATCACCAAAATCGACGAAACCACCACCGTCGTTCATCGATGAACTGCAACCACAATGGCTCGATCCAACCCAGTCCAACTGTTGAATGTCTTCTTCTTAGCCTCGTGCACATTTTGCTAATTATAGACTTTGCCTGATTTTTCTCGTAGGGGCACCAATGATCGAGAGCCATTGGATTCGGTGTAGATTTTAATTCAAAAATATGAACCGTTCTCTGATAAAATGCGGTTTATAAAGAAGGGGAGGTATGGGCCTGGAATGGCATGAACATATGGGTATGATAAGGTATGAGATAAGGTATGAGTATTGCATGGTGAATATATATATGTATGTATGTATGTATGTATGTATGTGTTCAAAAATATCTATCCCGATGCACTCAAAAATCTCGAACTTCAAATGAGGCGTGTTGCTCGGCATTATATATGTAATACCCATATTCCGAACACATTGAAACTAGTTTCGAGAACTAATTCTAACATATACAGAAATTGGCTTTCCAAATCAAATTGTATTAATTTAAATTCCATTGATTAATTTCTTTGTGTTTCGAGCTCGCAGGATCAAATGATACATCCAATCGCCATGAAATTCATTAACATACAATAATTTACTATTACGGAGACATTGGTTTTGTCAAAATCCAAGACAGTGCCCTGGAATGATATTTTCATACGTTAATTAAAATAATTTATTATTAAAATTACCATTTTAAATCACTTTTAATTTCTGAATTAAAAGTTTAATATTATCATTCTTATTTAAAATAAATATAAATAAGATGTCCAAATCATTTTGATTTACATTGAATCTAAAATCCAGTTATTTAAAGATTAAATCATTTAAATTCACTATTCATATAAATCCTTATATTTTAGATTTAAGCTATTTGACTTATAAAAATAATTATTCACTATTTAAAATCAATTAGATATTTTAAAATCAAATGACTGAAATTATGGGTCGTTACAGCAAGACCCTCGAACAATTGGGCAGCTCAATCAAAGAATATAATGAAAACTACTGTGGCGGTGAAACTAACCAAATAAAAAAGAGATGCTTAAGGAGAAAGAAATCCTTGACCTAAGATAGGATAATAACTTTCGAAGAACTCCTTTATCAGAGGAATCATTTGTTGTTAGAATTCCATCTTACATCAAAATTCTTTTCCTAAAGTACGAAGGAACCACTGATCCAAATGATCATCTTCTAGCTTTTGAAAAGTATATTGCCTCTGGAGTAGTTCTTTGTAAGCTCTTCTCCGTAACTTTTCATGGAGCAGCTACTAAATGGTATAAGAATTATCGAGAAAGGACCATCTATTCTTGGGCATAATTTTCTTACGAATTTGTGGCATAATATTGCATATACAGACACCCAACTATGAATTCTAGTATGTTGGCTAATATCAAACAAAGGCCAGGGCAGTTGCTGGGCGAATATCTAAAGAGATTTAATAAAGAAGCGTTGAAAGCAGAAAATGCGACCGATAGAGAACAGTTGATGGTAGTTCGATCAGGCGTAATTGAGAAAACTCTTTTTCAAAAGAGCATTATATTTGTGGATGTAAGGACCTCTCTAGTAATTATATTTCAAGGTTGAAAAATTCATCCAAACGGACGAGATGTATCCGTGGAGAAATCTCAACAAAACCAAAAAGCAAAAAAAGTTCAATTCTGAACATCTCAGCAAAAGGTAAAAAGGGAATAGGAGTATAAGGGGAATTCAGAGGAAGATTTCCAAATCCAACTACATAAAGTTGAACAAACCCCTCTCTTATGTTTTCATTGTGATGAAAAATGATGGAAATTTCTTTGCTTCCTACAAAATACAGAACCATCCTGGGCCGAATAAAGGAAAAAATTATTGTGATTATCACAAAATAAATGGACATAAGATTGATGAGTGCCATATCTTGTTAGGAATAATTAAGGATATGATCAAGTTAGGATCTCTAAAGGAATTCATTAAGGAAACTTAACAGATCTCTCTTTCGGAGGAGAATAGCCCAAGCAAGTAAATTCTAATTTTTTCTACAAAGAAAAAGCAGCTTAGTAACTTCAAATTCAGACTCCAATCAAACTACGAAGTTTTGTGGCATTTTTCCACCATGGATTATCTTTACTCATAAAAATTTCTAATTTGATTTATACTTAAAATTCATCATGTATTGATAAAAAATTCGAGTTTCTTTATAGGTTAAGCTAAAACAATTCCACGGCATACAGAAGGTTCTGGATTTCCCTGTCAAAGCATCACAAATTTTCGACTAATTTTGAAAGAAGATAATTTAGATATCTAAGATAAAATAACTCTCTATCTCGAGGCCTAAACCAATGTGATATAAAGAATTTATTTTATGGAGTTTTTAATTATCATCAAAGTTTAGTCATAGACCGGTTTCTGGAAAAAAGTAAATACCCCAAGTCTTCCCCAAAAGAAGGGATTCTTAGAAAAAAGCATGTTATTATCCACAAAAATCTACTGGTTCATGAATCATGACTTTTTTGACGTACAAACAAGACATTCCTTTTTACTAAGCAAAACCTAAAGAGGTACAATAATATGTATCATATAAATGTGGAAGCAATATACATCAACTTTATTTCTAACTAGCCATTTTATCACCAAAAGATTTACTAAATACGTCTTTGAAAAAATTACATTCAAAAGTCAAGAAGGATTATTTCTAGTTACCTTACGTATCAGGGAAACAAATATTTATCTATTTCAAGAAAGATTTATAAAATCTTTGAAAAATACTACTTAGCATTAGCAAATGCACACAAAAGGTATTAGTAGCATGTCTTGACAAAAGCATTTTCAAAGCTTTCCGAAGTTATTGGAAAGGAAAGACCTATACACTTTCTTAAGAAAAGTTTTTAGAACTACCAAAACTAATTAGCCCAATAGAAAGTCTAATTAGAAGAGTCTGCTCTCAATTAAAGGTCTGTCGGTTTATGAATCATGACCACTTAGACTCTTATTTGTGATTTGCATTTCTACGATGAGAGTGACCCAAAAAATTGGTGGCAATGTCGGGAAGGGACTTCTTTATAAAGAAGTCCAAATATTAAAAACCTTTTCAAAAGAGAGACCAATTTTAAGAAATAATTCCTCAATTTATAAAGGAGTTCCTTTTACCAAAAATTCTTTCTTCCAAAATAGACTCCATGATAGAAAAGCATATGTTTATTGATTCAAAAGTGTTTTCAAAAACATTTCAATTAGCCAAAAATTATTTTCATAAATAAATTTTTCAAAAGAAAAACTTCTAGAAAATCCTCCGATGTCCACTCCGAAGCACCTCCTAGAGGAAGGAGGGTCCAACCCCCACCAAAAAACCTTTGATGTCCACTCTGGAGAACCTCTTGGAGGGAGGGCCAAAAATCTCCGATGTCCACTCCGGAGCACCTCATGGAGGGAAAGGAAAAGGCTTCTGATGTCCATTCCGAAGCACCTCCTAGAGGGAAGGACAAAAGCCTCCAATGTCCACTCCAGAGCGCCTCATAGAGGAAGGAACTAATTCAGCGCCAACTAACAATTTTTTAGAGGAAGATCAATCAAGCATAAACTGTAATGCTTTGAAACAAAGGCAAAGCCCCTGAAGGGGCACAAACAAATAAATGGACGAAGATGTCTATGACCCAAAGCAGAGGCAAAGCCCAAGAAGGTGCAAAATTAAATAAATGGATGAAGATATCCATGACCCAAAGCGGAGGCAAAGCCTAAGAAAGGGCATGAACAAATAAATGGACGAAGATGTGCATAGTTCGAAGGAGAGACCAAGCCTAAGAAGGGGCAAAGAGAAAAGGGACTAGGATGTCCAAACCCCAAAAAGAGGCCAACATAATGTAATAATCCATAATTTTGACCATTTGATTTTGAATATTTAATTAATCTTAAATATTTAAAATAATAAGATTTTGGAATTAATGACCTAAATTAAAATACATTTATCATTTAATATTTGAATTGTAAATTAAATACTAGTTAAATGGATAATTTTATTTAAATCCTTTTAATTAATAAATAATAGCGATGAATTCAATTTGTAAATTTATTTACAATAATAAATATATCGGATTGATATTGATAATTGGATCGAAAATATAAAACAATATTTAAATTTTTGAAATTTACATTCCATGGCACTATATCGAATTTTTACAAAACTAGTGTCATTATGTCCAGAATAATGAATGGTTGTACACTATCGAGTTTCGTAACGATCAGACGTACTGTGCGGTCGTGCGAACTCGAAATGCATAGCGATTAATTTTAAAAATAATTCAATTTAAAATGTTAGCTTCCATATACTTTGCAATTAGGTCTCGAAACTAGTTCCATTGAGTTTGAAATAGGGGCATTTAGTATAGGGCACAGCTCGATTGGAGTTCAAGATTTTGGGTACATAAACTATAGATTTTTTTTAATTTAATAATATATACACCCAACTATTCAAGGCCATACCTCCGCATTTTAAACCATACCCTATCACTTCAGCACTGCCTTGCCACATCCAACCCATGCCTTTCCACTCTTTATAAATCTAATCCTACAACCAAAAACATGAAGTTTTCCCTTTCAAAAATTGAAATTATAATTCTGTACTCCTCTAAAAATCTTGAAATTAGATTTAATAAATTCGTATGGTGATTAGCATCGCATCTATTTGATACTGAATGCGACATCCATTTTTAAGGCTGGTTATATTGGCAGTAGAATTAGGGCTCAGGATTTTAGGCGATGGGGGGTAGTGTTTGGTGATGGCGTCGGTGGCATTACGAATGTCAGGTCGAGTAGCTTCGGTGGTGAAATTTTTGGGTGGTCCAAGGCAAGTTTGGTGGGTTCGATGTTTTGGGCGGGGGGCCATCAGGTTGTGATTTAGTAGCGAGGTGTGACTTTGTTTTCAAGGTGTCGAGTAGGTCGAGATCGAGCAATGGGAGCCAACGACGCTATTCGTTCATCAATCGGCTAACCGGGGATCCGTATCAGTGGTTGGCATGCACGGCCATGTTCATTTTCATGTACAGGCAAAGGGAACGTGAGAGAAAGAAATGAGGAGGGGTTTAAGAAATGAGTAAGTTTAATTAGTTTATTAAGTTATTTAATTATTTAATTTAATTCAATAACTTATAAAAGCTATAACTTCTTTGTACGAGATCAGATTCGAACGTCATTCATTGCGTTGCACTCGTATGGACATTATCATCGTAATGGAGCTGGTTTGGTCAGATCTGGAGCAAGTAAAATTTTGGGCTAAAATCGAACATCCATTCGAATTTAGTTCAAACTGGAATGCTTTGATAAAAAACTGAAATCAGTGTGAGTTTAACTCACATTTAAATCTATGAGCTATAAACTATTGTTAATTGCTTGGATGTTAGTTAAATTGTTTGGTTGACTTTTTGTTTGGAAAATAGATGACATATTGATTTGATTACCCATATGATTATATGTATATTATCTATAACCATTGTTTTGCAAAGAACATTAGTAGAGAGGACTTGAGGGTTTCTCGCCAGTAATTAGTTATTTACCTTTGTATGCCGTTTATATTGATGTTTAATTAAAATTAGCGACAATATTTTATTTAACTGTTTAAGTGTCGTTATAGCTATTTTCGCTATACCATCACTCGTTGCATATCACCCCATAAACCTTTGTGCCTGTTTAAGCTTGAGCTTGTGTTTTCACAAAAATAGTTATTAAAAAATCATTAATAATTTTGATTAATGATAATTTAAATTAATTAATCATTTAACTAATGATTTTGAAATTAATTAACCAATTTAATTAATGATGTTTAGAATTGGTTTATCTTTAGATTTAATTAATCATTTTTATTAATGTTTTTTGAAATCAATTAATATTTTTGATTAATGATATTTGAATTTAAAATAGATCATTTTAAATAATGATATAGAACTTTAATTAATCATTTAAATTAATGATTGTTTAAATTTAACTAATTGTTTTAACTAATAGTGTTTGAAATTTGGTTAATTTTCTAAATTAAAGATGTTTGAATTTAGTTAAATCATTTTAATTAATGATATTTGAAGTATAATTAATCATTTTAACTAATGATTATTTGAATTTAATTAATTACTTTGATTAATTATGTTTAAATTTTATTAATCATTTTAGTTAATAATGTTTAAGATTAATTATTCATTTTACTTAATGATTATTCAGATTTAATAAATCTTTTAATAAATAATATTTTAAGTTAATTAATTGATTTAATAAATGAGTTTAAAGTAAATTAACTGATTTGATAAAAGTGTTTAAAGTCAAATAATTGAATTAGTGTTTTAAAGTTAATTTGCTGATTTAATGAAAATGTTTTGAGAATAATTAACTATATTATTAAAGATAATTAACGTGTTCATTAAAAGAAATTGTAAATTTGATTTATTTTCTTTTAGGGAAAATTAATGTGGTTTTAAAACGTATGAAAGAGTATTATAAATCATCATTCGGAACGATTAACATTATTTTAAATTTTCAAAGATATTTGTATTGTTTTATTTTCTTTTGGGGTAATAAATATTGTTTTAAATTTATAAATGAAGGTTTATAAATGAAAAGTATTTTAATTGAATTGTTTAAAAATAAAGCTACGTGTAAACAATGTTTTGAATTTATAGCAAACAATGTTTTAATGGCCTTTGTTTAGACCATGGTTTTAATACACTTAGTATTATAAATTTGTCTGTTAAAAGATCAATTTAAAGAATATTTTTAAAGTGTTTTTACTAATATTGAAATGTGAAAATCAAGCACAAGTAAGAACCAAATGTTTTTAAGCGTTTGATTCATTTCATTTGTGGTAAGTGTATGCAATTTAATTCTTATAAATAAATCACGTAGTTATTCCCGATAGTTGATGTCTCGACCATCGATTTCGATTCTGTTATCTTCTTTATTTTTCGTCATTCTAAGACGATGTTTTGCTCCATTTAGCTTTGTTATCCTTTATCGAAAATGACTAAAACCAAAGCGTGGATAAGGGGCAGCACCCCCTAAGTCATCGTTGTGCATCGTCATTCTAATACGATTTATCGCTCGTTTTGAGCTTTGGTATCTAGCACCGAAAATACCAAAACCAAAGCATGAGTGGGAGCTAAGCCATATGGGTCGCACCCGTTAAGGTATGTTCACATCTATCTTGGGAAGTGTCGGCATGCATGCATTGATGTGAAATATTCAAATGGTCATGTGAAGCAGGTCCAACTTGGAAGTTTCTGAGAGTGACGCATGTGCTCTTAAGTATATTTTACCTAGAGGTATACTTTCTTTTGAAGGGGGAGAACCCTTCTAGATATGTCGCATAAATTCATTTTCCTTATTTGATTTGAACCGTTGAATCTGTTTTTTTTTAATTGCAACGGGAAGAGTCAACCACTCTTCATGGTGTATAATTATTGGTTTTGTCCATTTTATCAATATTGGATAGTTATCTTGTTTTTTCCATTCTGTTCAGTTTGAATTTTTCTCATATTATTTTCATTCCTTCAAATCTCATTTTTAATACAATTTATACCCATTTTTATTTGGATTTATTTCCTATTGTTTATCTTTACACTTTCCTATATGGATGCTATTCCTGTGAAGTAAAAACTCATTCCGCATTAGCGGCGTGGTCTTACAGAACTTTTATACATTCCCCATTATTTGAGTTTTCTCACATTGGTATTTCCAGACTAATCCGGGTGTTATTTTATAATAATGCTCGGATCAGAACGAGTATCACCCAGGTTGGCTTTGTGTTATGGAGTTCTTGGAGAGGAGCTGGAGGTTTACCTATCGTAATGTTTATTTTCTACTGATAGTATCCCTGTCTGCAATTGTAAGGTCGTGATTTTATAACTATCCAACTGATAAGGTTTTTTTATCTCTGATATACTATGTATTTTTGGAGTGACGGTTTTTACTATCCTTGTTATATTATTAGTTGTCTATTCCGTTGTTAGATTCTGATTTTCCTTGTTCTCGGTTCGTTTCTTTTTATTTACCCTAATAATATGCCCTTTGTCGATTGGTTATTAGACATTTGAACACAGTGGTAGCATTCGGTTTCAACTTTCGATGGTAAAAAAGGCGGGTCATTACAGCATGGTATCAGAGCAGAAGGTTAAGAGAGAACCTTGGCTTGGTAGGGTCTAGCTCATTAGAGATAGGGTAAGCGACTCCATAGAATAAGTTTGAGATTAATATATATTTGAAAGTGTATTTATAAATGTTATGAAAATGTATAATGTTAATTGGTTTATTGAGTTTTTATGAATTCTGGTCGAGATGTGGGGTGTCATGTTGTCGATATAGGTTTTTAAACACTCGAACAAGGCCAACTGACATGGTATTGATTTTTGAAAATTTGGCAAATGAAATATTTTTCCTAGGATTATATATATATATGTATATGTGTGTGTGTGTGTGTGTGTGTGTGTGTGTGTATATATACATACACAAAGGAATATTTTTCAAAACTTTATATAGTTATAGAGTATTTATTTAAATGTGATAATATTTATTTATTATCACTATTGTTTGATCTGTCACGTTCGATTAAATTAGGAGCATTGATTTCCATTTGTTGATTGTTGACTATTTGTGTTTAGCATATTTATAAGCATTTGTTGTTTAAATTTATAAAAAACCCCTTCGTGAATTAAGTTTCACAATTTGACTACAAGGTGTTTAGAGAAAAAATTAAGTTAAAATTCAACTTTTAATAGCGGCGAGTTAAAAATAAATTTTTAGTAAAAAGATGCTTGATATGATCTAAATGGTAGGATAAGTCATTTAGAGAATACATATTTGAGATAATTTTATTATAATAAAGGTGATTTATTATAATATGACATGATTCTATATGAAGGAAATTTAATATAAACTTAGTTTATAAAAATATGTTTTAAAAAAAGGGTTTTAGAATCTAAATCCCCGAGTTTTTGAAAAAAT
This sequence comes from Allium cepa, assembly GCA_030765085.1. Classification (NCBI taxonomy): domain Eukaryota; kingdom Viridiplantae; phylum Streptophyta; class Magnoliopsida; order Asparagales; family Amaryllidaceae; genus Allium; species Allium cepa. Next base: position 506,465,075 of record CM060945.1, read on the forward strand.
TAATCTCGGGATGATTTTGATAAAAGAAATAGAAATACTTTTGGAAGTGTTTAAAAGTAAAAATATTTTGGGAAGTGAAATTTTAACGGAATGCATTTTCTTTGGGATAACTCATAAAAAACATCTCGATTAGTTTTGTGGTAATCTAAATATTCTTCTAAGTGACGATCAGATGTTTGCTTAGGCGAACGTTGTGGAGTACTTAGTAAATTATCCTCTTTATCATTATGTGATCAAAATGAGTTCAAATTCGAACAAACCCAAAGTGAGTTTTAATAAATAAATTGTTAAAGTTATTTCATATAAAAATATATGTAGTAAGCTTTCAAAGATGAGTTTTTGAAGTTATAAACCGAGTATTTAATTTTTAAGTTCCCTAAAAGGGAATTGGTTTCACAATAAAAGTATTTCTGATAATTGACTGTTTTGGATAAATGATATTTTACCCTTAGATAAGGTAGGGGATAATTTAAAAATAGGTAAATTGTGTTAATTGAATATGGTGGTTTTGATAATATTGTATTATCAAAAACTATAGATTTTATTTAAAACATCCAAGCAGTGTAACTAACTGGCGGTATTGGGCCAGTCCATAAACATTATGCATTATAATGCCTTAAGGTAAAAAGGTGAAGGTTTTAATAAACATTGTTTTATTAAAACCATAGCTTTTGTTTAAAACTTGTAAGTGGTGTAAACTATTTGTTGTTTTGAGTCAACCCATAAACGTCGCCTATTTTAACACTCTAAGTTAAAGAGGTTGACTCGTTTTAAAAGACCCAAATTTTGTTTTAATCTTCACCTAAATAGCGAAGAGTAAAATAAAATTTGTATGTACTTTAGGATATAGAAGAAGATTACATAAGTAAATAAAGTGGAAAACGCTATTATTTAATGGTTTGTAAAGAAATGACTTTTTAAAATATTTTTAAACTTAGCTAAAAAATTATGAAATAATTCATAAATAATTATAGCATTGAACAAAATAATAAATGAAAATATTAGTGAAAACTGGTGTAGTTGAGAAACCAATAATTTTAGAGTGTGACTTTCAATTTTGTCCGGGTGAGTTTGGATAATCTTCTAAGCAATAATCAAAGGCTGATGAGCAAAGCGGTAAACTTAGATAATTATCTATATTGTTGGACAATCAAGAAAGTTTTGAACCTATGCTAAGATTTTTTTTTGTAAATCTTTTGACATTCTAAATAATGTTAGGTGTTAGATTATCTTTTATGGAATTTGGTTAATTGATAGTGTTATTTTATTCCTTTACAGAATTTGCTTGAATTTGCTTGATTAATTGTGTGATTTTATATACCATAGTTTATAAAGTTAAAACTTATAAACCAAGGTTTTTTGAATTGTAATTAGGACTTAAATCCCGTGATTCAAAAAAAATTAGGAAATAAATAAATTGTTTACTCTAGTTGTTGTTTTAGGAGGAACCGGAATACCACTAGAAGCTTCGTGTTGTTTTGATTCTACAGTATAACAAGTTTTGTTAGGAGGACCCCTCCTTGACATTATTGATTTTGATTTTTGATTTACTTCTCTTTTGAGGAATTCGAAAATAAATATTTGAACATAAATCCTAGTCATTTAGTTCTAAATTTATCATTTGAAAATATTGGATGCATGTTATTTATTACACAATACCGTATGTATTGTGTTGCATATGGCTGTGATATTGTTGTGGGTTGAATGTAGCTTTATTTCCTATTAGAGATGCATGTGGATTTATATCAGATTAGTTTTCGCATGCAGAGTTATATCATATTACCTTTTGTCAGCCTCATTCCTTTTTTGGATTATGTAAGTAAAGGTAAGCAAGAGATTTCCACTTGTTTTCTTATGCAGCTGCATCTACATCAAAATAATAAACAACTTCCAAAAATATAAAACAAACGGAAAAAGATATGTAATAAATTTATAAATTTAAATTAGTTGATGATTTAAGCCCCGATTATGCGTAGCCACTTGGCATTTGTTTTCTTTGGTTGGTTTAGAGCCCCTAGAGGTAATTTGTTGATGTTCCGATCGAGCCGTGCATAGAAGACGCTAGCGAGACTCGAAAAATTTTGATAATAAATTTCAACTAATTGACTTTTTGAAAATTTTGAGGGCTTTGAAGCATTTTTCTTACCTTCAGAATTTTAGGGCCGAAATTCTTTTAAGGGGAGAGAGTGTAACAATCCATAATTTTGACCATTTTATTTTGAATATTTAATTAATTTTAAATATTTAGAATAATAGGATTTTGGAATTTAACGACTTAAATTCAAATACATTGATCATTTAATAGTTGAATTGTGAATTAAATACTAGTTAAATGGATAATATAAATTAAATCCTTTTAATTAATAAATAATATTGATGAATTCAATTTGTGAATTTATTTACAATAATAAATAGATCGGGTAGATATCGATAATTGGATTGAAAATATAAATAGATATTTAAATTTGTGAAATTTACATTCCGTGGTACTATCTCGGATTTTGAAGAAAGCAGTGTCATTAGATCCAGAACAATAAATTGTCGTACGCTTTCGAGTTTCATAACGATCAGATGTAGCGATTTGAGATTTTCGCGTTCGAAAATCGACATCCATACTTCACATCGTACTTGAATGCCGCAGATCCGACCATTCAAATCTGAGTCGTCGGAGCTTATGACACAGTTAAGTACAACACAGCGGAAGAAAAAGAACAATATCGTATACAACATCTGATACAATATCCAGATATAATATGATACAATAGAATGATACAACTGAATATCAATACTATTAGAGATACAAGAAATAGCAGCGGAAAAGAAAATAGATAACACCAGCAGCAGAACAATATCTTCAAGATAGCCTTCAAAAGAGAACTTCAACACCAAGGCACCAATCCAAAAATAGCTTGAACTCCCAATAACGATGCACAAAGACAAGCAAGTGCAGTCCATATCCAAAGACTGAACTAGCTCCAGATAATCTACTAAACCTAACAATCTGAAAAACCCAACTCTAGACTGCCCGTGTGGAAAAATTGTGGGCACCCAGAGTTTAGGAAAGAAACAATAAACTCTAGGCCAGTCATGGGACTGGTATGAGTAACAAAAACAGTTTATCCTTTAAAACAATGAACAAAAGATTTTAAATAATCCGTAATGCTTTTTAGAAAATGAAACTACCATAAGACCTCCGGCCACACACACAATGCAATCGCAGAATTGGAGGAGATTTCTTCTTATGATTGTCAAATATGCTTGATACACAGATTCTTTTCAATATTATTTTTATAAGTGCAAAGTGCAGAAAACATTTCGAAAGTATAATATTAATCTTAGCCAACATACGACCAGTATCGTACGCCTACTATAGCTACCATTTAAACAGTGGGGCGCCACCATAAGTAAATGGCAGGTTATACAACTAAAACCGTACATGGCCCTATTGTTTTGATTGGATTTCCAACAAATGGTCAGGCCAAGTAACTTCCCATTGCCACATGGGTACGCCTCTGGAAGGACGCCTCGAGAACCTAACTAGATCTCTGCCAACACAAGGTCGGGTTACCTCTGAACTAGGTAACTACTAACACGAGTATGCCATCCCCCGGTCGTAACCGATCTTTATCTGAGGATCCTCAATACCAACAACCACAAAGTAATAAATTTGCAGCAACCACATAGGTCAAGTTTCTGGGCTCCATACCATGATACCACCTCTATCCAGAAGGAAATGAACATACCCTAAGGGGGCGCTATCCCCAAATAACCTTACTGCATTCTTCCTGTTTTGACCATTTCCGGGTTGTGAGGTTCGACAAAGTCTCGTCCACAAAGCCACGCTTTTCACAAAAGCCACACTTTGATCAACAAATGAACAACAGCACTCAGCATGCCACATTACCAAGTTGGGAATATATTACTGATAACCTTCAACTACATAACCTCTAAGCTCGTACGTCTCAGAGAAGGGTGTTAAGCTAAGAGAATAAATTCTCCGCCACCAACATAAATGTATTTGAAAGAAATCTGCTTTATATCTCAAAATGTAATGTCAGACATACAATCCATACTAGTCTGTTCTGGGTTTGAACGGAACCGAAGGCACTTCCGAAGAAGCCCTTGCAAATCCGGATAATCCCTAATCACGTCCGGACTTCCCATCACATATGGAGTCTCTATACCGGGAACCAGTCGTTGTAGAGACATTCAACGAGTTATCCTTTCATTTTCGAAAATATCCGGTCTTCACCACCGGTCTTCAAATGCTATCCATAACATCGTATCACATATTCGGAATGGGCTATATGACACAAAGGTCCTCTCTCGGCTAAACCGAATAGTGAGCGCAATATTTACAAGAAACATATGGATATTGGGGTCTCAGTTAAGTCACAACTTATTACCCAAAACTTTTCTTTCAAATGGTTTAAACAAATTACCATTTTCAATCTTTTTAAACAAAAAAAAGATTCATTTCACTAAGTTCACCCAGTTTCACAAAGATCCATTTATAGATTTCAAAACAATTTCCATTCCAATTAGAATTAACTCGTCCAATCTTCAAGTTTAAGGATTTAACTTATAGCCTTCAAACCAGTTTCCATAACTTCGAAAAATCATTTTTTTCATTTTAACTTGAAATCCCTTTAACACAAATCTGAAGTTCATTACTTATGTGAAAGCTTTTATTATTTGGAAACAAACAGTTTTCGTTTCAGAAGAATCCAAATATATTTGCACGAGTTAAAGCCTTTGAATTTAAATTCAAATTCCCAAATCAATACACTGAAAATGGTTTGACCCATATATATAATTAGTATAACATATTTAGTCCCTAGTTTCCAATCATAGAATTCAATTTCAAAATTTGAATTTAAGTTTAAATCAAATTATTTAAATTTCAAAACTTTATCAAATTATTCAAAAATAAATTTTATTTTGAAATTCCATTTCAAAAGCTTTTCATTTTAAACCCAATCCATTTCCAAAACCATTTGGATTTAGATATTCAACCTTTAAAATCATTTCAAAATCTATGACTTAATCGATATCCTCGTGAAATCCATATTCGTGTGTGTATAAGTGTGGTCCAGGGGTTTAACACAATAGTGCAACATCATTCAATCATCACAGATTCAAATACATAAATATGGTTGATAAGCAGTATAAGCTATAACGGTTATCTCTCATACACAGATATATATATCACATATAATTAATTACATTCATCCCAGATAAATAAATTACAGATCACGACACAAATCAGGATATATTATAAAGCATTACATATCAGGGATATCAAACAATTCAACATCCAATATAATCCAAACATCCATGAGTAGGATTAATTAAATTATCTGATTTATTTAAATCGGATAAATTTCTATGAATAAATTTGTTAGTCATGGTAAATAAATAATCAATTAATTACAAACCATCTAATAAAGTATCCTTTAAATCAATCATTAATTAACCCTTTAATTAATAATTAATCCTCAATTAATTATTCTCAATTAATTAATTAATTACTCCTTAATTAATGATTATTTCTTAATCACTTTCATTAAATAAATTAACCTTTAATAAATTAATTATTCTCAAATTAATTACCTTAATTAAATTTATCACATTATCCTTAAATTAATTTATTGCTTAATCACTTGATTAATCACCTTTAATTATTAATTAGTATCTAATTAATAATCCTAAATTTACAAATTAATTATTCCTTAATTAATTAATTAACTTAAACCTTAATCAATTAATTTAATTAACCCAAATCATTAATTAATTAATTAATTAAATTATCCATTTGAATTTACTTAATAATTAATGAATTACCATCATTAAGTCTTTATTTACTTTAAGGTAAACTCATTTTTTATTAATGATTTAATTAGCACTTACAATATATATTTTTGAAGCATTTATTTCAAATTTACCTTTAAATTTCATTTTAAATTTCAAACTTTAAAATGAATACCAATTTATCTTTAATAAAGTCTAAAACTTGTTTAAATTCTTCCCTTATAATTTCAAAATCCTTTTTTTTAAATTCAAATTCCTTTAAGTTCACTTAATTACTTAAACACCTTTATTTTAAACAATTTGAATTTTTAAAAACTTTATTTAATTCCTACTAAGTTTCAAAACTAACTTGAATTCATTCTTACACTTTGATTTTAAAATTTAAACTTAAACTTTGTTTTATAATTTGAAATTAATTTTAAAATTCCAAAACAACCAGAACAGGTTTTGTTTAAACCTGGAAAACAACTTATACCCGAACCACTCAAAACTTGCTTCGAGCAAATCGACCAAATCCCCGAGCATGGCTTCGAGCCAACACCTGTCGTCTTCGAGTAATACTCGAGACAATCTGGAGAATAACTCGCATACACCCCTGCAATCTACCCAGGCAAAACAACTCCATGACCAAAGCAACGTGCTCGTACACGTGGACAGCACCGCCAACCAACTCCAGGCGACACCACGACGTCGAGCACGTCGACGATCACCCACGCATCAACCCCCGACCACCAGAAACTCCATCACCCTCGCAAATTCGAATTCGAGTATAAACTCGAAACCCGGAAACGCAAAAGCCATCACCACCTCAAACCTGTCAACAACTCGTTCTCGCCGCCTCGACCACCAGAGAGCTTGAAACTCCGGCCACAGCTTCGACTATCATGCTTCTACCCATCCCCAAAAGCACGATGCACTAGGTCAATCATAGGGAACGAACGAATCAAAGATCTCGACCTCACAAAAACTAGGGCTACGAAAGAAAAATGCCTGCCGCTGCCACCACCATAGACGATGCCACCTCTGGTTATTTTTCCCACCACCACCATAGGCTCCTCCATCACCACTAGCAACCCCAACCATCACAAATTGGTCGATCACCAGAAATTGGTCAAAATCCAATTTTCAAACAAAAACGAACTGCTCTCAATCCCCTTACTTAAAAATCATCAAACAAGGCTTAAAAATCCTATTTTTCTATGAGGATTCGAGTTATATACCTGAATCAAAAATTTGTGTCATTCAAAATTTCCAGACTTTAAAGTTTCCACTGTAAAAATTTGATTTTCCCATTATACATACATTTTTATTTCATGAAACTATATTTATATTATCATTCATACCTAAACACAACTATTTGTTTCTAAATCCTAAGTCTAATACTGATTAGATAATTTGAAACTGAGTTTTCTTTGTTGTGTTGTACTCTGAGACTAAACAGAGAAGAAGATAGTCACTGATACACGCATATATACAGGGCACTTTCAACATATATACACTTAAGTTTAGACTTCTGGTTATGGTTTGAATTCTCCTGAGCTTTCAGATTGAAGTTGAAACCTTTTTAAAATTTGAAAAGTTGAAAATCCTGGTTTGAAGTTGCTAGCTGAAGTCTTCACTTGATCTCAGGCTTTGGATTAATTGTTTTGATATTTTTACTGAGATGTTTATTTAAATGTAAGGTGATATTGCTTCAGATTTCACTCAGTTATAATGGTGAACGAGATTGGAATGATATGGTTGATATATAAAAGAAGTTTACAGGGATGTGTTATTTTGTACAAGTGATAAAGTATTGTTTGTACAATACTAGGTAGAGACTTTTTCCTGCTTATGGAGGCTGATGGGTAATATATTGTGTACTAGAGATACTTGCATTAATTGCTTTGCATTGTTTATCTCGGCTGATAATTTTTCTTTGCTATGCTAGAGATGCAAACATTAAATGCATATGCACCTTATGCCTCCTTTGCAAGCCTAAGATATTAATTGTTACTTGTCTTGTTTCTTGAGTACATACTTACCTTTATATATTGTTCATATTTGAATATACTATTATCTTCTTGCTTTGTAGTGAAATGCTATAGTCAGTATATTGTATTAACTTTATATCTTATGAAACTATACAATTTATTTACATGTTGTTTGAATTTGTCAAATTTATTTCTAGCTTAAATGTTTATTTTAACTTACATACTTATTTTCATTCACTCATTATTTACACAACCTTTAAAATCCATTCCATACTTTTGAATTCAAATATCCTTCCATTATTTATAAATCCCAATTTCAAATCTTATTTCAATCTATTTTATACACATATTTATTTTCAAATATCCATATAAATTCTCAATTAATTCATAATTTAACTAGAATCTTATATTAATTACCAATCAATTTCATAATTTTTATTCAAAAATTAAGTTAATTAACAATCTAAATTATTCAAAATCCGGGATCGTTACATCAGATGTACTGTGTTGTCATGCGAACTCGAAACACACAATGATTAATTTTAAAAATAATTCAATTTAAAAACTAACTTCGATATGCTTTGGAATTAGACCTCAAAATTAGATCCACTGAGTTAAGAATAGGGATACTTAGTACAAAACATCAATTGACACACCTCAATTGGAGTTCGAGATTTTGGGTACATGGACTAGAGATTTTTTTTGAATTTAATAATATAAACACCCTACTATTCAAAGCGATACACCCACATTTTAAACCATACCCTAACACTTCAGCATTGCCTTCCCACATCCAACCCATACCTTTCCACTCTTTATAAATCGAAGCCTACAACCAAAAATGCGAAGTTTTCCCTTTTAAAAATTAAAATTAAAATTCTATACTCCTCTGAAAATCTTGAAATTAGATTTAACAAATTTGTATAGTGATTAGATTAACATCTATGGATTCAATTTTGAATGCGACGTTGATTTTTAAGGCTCGTCGTATTAGCAGTAGAATTAGAGCTCAGTATTTTAGGCAATGTGGGTACTGTTTAGTGATGGCATCGGTAGCATTATGATTGTCGGGTCGAGTAGCTTCGGTGGTGAGACTTTTGGGTGGTCTGAGGCAAGTTTGGTGGGTTTGACATTTAGACAGTAGGGGGAACCCACCAGGACGTGACTTAGTAGGGAGGGGCGGCTTTGTTTTCAAGGTGTCGAGAGGTCGAGATTAAGGAAGGGGAGCCAACGGCGCTCTCCGTTCGTCAATCGACTAACCGGAGCTCCGTATCAGTGGTTGGCATGCACGACCATGTTCATTTTCGTGTACAGGTAAAGGGAATAGGATCGAAAGAGATGAGGAGGGGTTTAAAAAGTGATTAAGGTTAATTAGTTTATTAAGTATTTAATTATTAATTTAATTCGATAACTTATAAAAGTTATTACTTCTTCGTACGAGATCAGATTCGAACCCTATTTATTGCGTTGCACTTGTATGGATATTATCTTCGCAACGAAGTTGGTTTGATCAAATTTGGCGAGTGAAATTTTAGGCTAAAATCGAACACTAGTTTGATTTTGGTTCAAACCAGAATGCTTTGGCAAAAAATTAATACCACTGTGAGTTTAACTCACATTCAAATCAATGATGCTATAAACTATTATTAATTGCTTGGATGTCAGTTAAATTGTTTGATTAATTGTTTGGTTGAATTTCCGTTTGAAAAACGAATGACATATTAATTTGATTATTATGAACCTATATGATTATATATATTATCCATAATCATTGTTTTGCAGTGGACATTTGTAGAGAGGCCCTAAGGGTTTTCTCGCCAATAATTATTTATTTACCTTCTTATGCTATTTGTATTGATGTTTAATTAAAATTAGCCATGATATTCTACTTAACTGTTTAAGTGTCGTTATAGCGATTTTTGCTATAACGTCACTTATTGCATATCGCCCCATAAACCCTTGTGTGTGTTTTGAACTTGAGCTTGTGTTTTTAGAAAATAGTTGTTTAAAATTCATTAGTCATTTTGGTTAATGATAATTTAAATTAATTAATATTTTAACTAATGATTTTGAAATTAATTAACCAATTTAAGTAATGATGTTTAAAATTGGTTTATCTTTAGATTTAATTAATCATTTTTATTAATGATATTTGAAATCAATTAATCTTTTTGATTAATGGGATTTGAATTTAAAACAGATTATTTTAATTTATGATATTGAACTTTAACTAATCATTTTAATTGATGATTATTTAAATTTAACAAATTGTTTTAACTATTAGTGTCTGAAATTTGGTTAATCATCTAAATTAATGATGGCTGAATTTAATTATATCGTTTTAATTAATGATATTTGAAATATAATTAAATAGTTTAACTAATGATTATTTGAACTTAATTAATTATTTTGATTGATAATGCTTAAAATTTATTAATCATTTTTGTTAATAATGTTTGAGATTATTTACTCTTTTTAATTAGTGATTATTCAGATTTAATAAATCTTTTAATAAATAATATTTTAAGTTAATTAATTGATTTAATAAATGACTTTAAAGTAAATCAACTAATTTGATAAAAAAAATTAAAGCCAAATAATTGGTTTAGTGTTTTAAAGTTAATTTACTGATTTAATGGAAGTGTTTTGAGAATAATTAACTATTTTATTAAAGACAATTAAGATATTTATTAAAACAAATTGTAAATTTGATTTATTTTCTTTTAGGGAAAGTTAATATGGTTTTAAAAGGTATAAAAGAGTATTATAAATCATCCTTTGGAATGATTAACATTATTTTAAGTTTTTACAGATATTTATATTGTTTTATTACCTTTTGCGGTAGTAAATATAATTTTAAGTTTATAAATGAAGGTTTATAAATGAAGGTTTATAAATGAAAAGTCTTTTAATTGAATTGTTTAAAAATAAAGCTAAGTGTAAATTTTTTGAATTTATAGTTTAACGACCTTTGTCTAAACCATGGTTTTAATACACTTAGTATTATAAATTTGTCTATTAAAAGATCAATTTAAAAAACATTTTAAAAGTGTTTTAACTAATATTGAAATGTGAAAATCAAGCACAAGCAAGAACCAAATGTTTTTAAGCGCTTGATTCATTTCGTTTGTGGTAAGTGTATGCAATTTAATTCTCATACACAAATCATGTAGTTATTTAATTTATTTCTCTACAATCGATTTAGATTCTGCTATCTTCTTTATTTTTCGTCATTCTAGGATGATTTTTGCTCCATTGAGCTTTGTTGTCTTTTATCGAAAATGACTAAAGCCAAAGCGCGGATAAGGGGGTGCACCCTCCAAGTCATTGTTGTGCTTCATCATTCTAAAAAAATTTATCGCATGTTTTGAGCATTGGTATCCAACACTGGAAAAACAAAAACCAAAGTGCGAGAGGGAGCCAAGCCATATGGGTTGCATCTATTATCTAGGTTCTTAACCCATCAAGATTCAAAAGGAGACAAAACGACTTGATGAAGTCAGAACGGCTCAAAACTCAATCGAAAAGGCTAAAGAAACAAGTTAAAGGGAGCTGAGCCATATTACTAAAGCATCGACTGAGTTTGACTAAACTAAGGGACCGGTGCCTGTTTAGTCCAATCAGCAGCCAAATGCAAATAACGAGTAAATCATCATAGAAACAGAGCAACACGCAATGGGACTACGTAAAGAACATCGATACAAGGTAATGGGAATGCCAGACATCAAAGTCCAGAAAAAGACTAAGTGTATGGATCACTAGTGATCCATAAACTTCATCAGTGGGTCGTTGAACAGCTATAGCATGTGGGAGCAAAGGAGCCTAGAAGACAAAATGCCAAAATTACGCTAAGTGTATGGATCGCTAGAGATATACACACTATGGATCGCTAGCGATCCATATAAAGCCATGGAATTCTCGCGACCTGACATAGTAGCACCATGAAGGGAGGAGCTAAGTAGTTAGCTCGCACACGAACTGAGCTTATGGATCACCAACGATCCATAGACCATGGATCGCCAACGATCCATAGAACATGGATCGACAACGATCCATGCTTTTGGCTCGGGTCTTGAACTAAACTCTACTGGATCATCCTATGTCCATCGACAAGTGACTGACAAGCTATTTTGGCCCAGAAGCTCTCCGATCTCTATAAATACCTATCTGCAACATAAACTGGATCTTCTCCAGACTAGGCGCTGAAGCTCTGTTGGAAACTTTCTTCACTCTCTAACTCCCTCACAACAATCTTCAAAGGGGTACACCGTGATTCTCTAGTGGATCCTAACCTTGGAGATCCAATCAAGCTAAGGACAATCAAGAATCTTGTAATGAAACACTTCTTGTAACAGCGACCAGTCTACAATTAAACTATAAAGTGGACGTAGGCTTCATTAATAGCCAAACCACTATAAAATCTCTTGTATTCTTACCTTTTCTCTCTTTCTCTACATTTACTATTTACATTAATGCTATACGAGAACGCGGTTTGTGCTTTCACACTAAAACCAGGGTGTTGATTCATTTTTTGGGTTAACATTTTGGTGCTTTCACTGAGAAGGCCCAACTCAGGATTCAGATCTAGCTATCTACTTTGGATCCCATAGGTTCAGAAGTTAGATCCCCAATCTTTGCCTGAAGAATCTACCACTTGGATCCATGGCTTCTGGAAGAAGAAGAGCCGCCTTTGGAAGATCCATAGGAGAAGTGATAGCGGGAGAAGATGTTAATCCTCAACATACTGAAGTAAATGGCACTAATCTAGGAAATCGGGTGCCAACATCTTCCATTCAACATGAAGTCGTTACCAGGTATGAGTTGAATAAGATGGTTGACGAAATTAACCAATAGATGGAAAATAGCCAGAAGGCTCTGATGGATAAGCTCATTGCTCTTCTAACCCTACAGTCAAATCCTGCTCCAAGAACTATGCCTGAACCCGTGGCTGCTATAGAGCAAGAAAATCTTGCGTTTCTGGTCTAAACAGAAGAAATGGGAAAGAACCGCAAAAAAGGCAACAATGGGAACCGTAGGACATGATGTGGAAGGAAATACAAATACTCCACCCACCGTAAGGCAACCATGTCTGAACTTAAACCAGGAGGCCAAGACCCCGCAAGAAGATATAACTATGGATCTCTTCGATTCAGAAGATGGAGAGCAAGACAACAGTTGGAAGAAATGTCAACATATTCGATGATGCTAGGAACGTCCAAACTGCCTCATTCCGGTCAACTGCAAGCCAACCGGGTTCTACGGGAGTGGCTCTCCCGAAGACAAGAGTTCCTATGCTTTAAACCACATGCCAAGATCATTTGCAAAGCCAAATATTTAGCGTAGTGACTGATTGCCATCCCAAGGATTACCGAACGTCAGAGGCATACACAGTAGACGTGGTCAAACGATTGATGGACGAGAGTAAAAACCAAAGAGACGATGAATGGAGATTTGCTCCAACTCAGACTCCCTTTACCGATGAAATCTTGAATGAAAAATATCCAGATAAATTCCGAGAATGCCAACTATCCTATCCTACGACGGGACAAAGGACCCAAAACCCCATTTATGCAAGTATAACTGTTATATGGACAGAGCCAACAATTCAGAGGCCGTTCGCTGTAGACGTAACCCTATCTTTCTAGAAGGAGTTGCGTCTATGTGTTTGACCAAGCTCCCCCCAAGATCTATCTCCACCTTCAACCAATTAGTAACAAGATCCCTTGACCAATTTAGGCTTCATACCGCGCAACCAAAATGTCATGTCCCTATCCAGATTGTTCCAAGCATGCAACAAATCACTGAAATCTTTCATGAACCGGTTCAATACCGTGGTGACGAAAGTAAGAAACCCCAATGAGGACATGGTTTTTATGGCATTAGTCCAAGCCATTCACCCGAAGACTGAATTCAGGAAATGGATTAAAATGAAGCAGCCTACAATAAGGAAAGACTTCAATCGTAAAGCAAGTCGGCACTTATGATTGGAGGAAGCATAAGAGCTGGAAAGAAAATCTACTAGTGTGCAACCAATGCAATAAATCAAAACGAGCCCGATTATAGAACGGCTCAGGGAGTCACAGAGAAAGATGGGAATCAAAAGAGGAAAAATCAGAACTCCAATAAAAGAAAAGGCAATGGCAGTAATAAAAGGCTTAAAGGGTTCAGGCAGGAAGAATATATCCCTCTAAACGACACTCCGAAGAATATTTATCTTGCAACATAGGGGACTGAAGAATACGAGAAACCATCTCGGAAGGAGGACTGAAGAATATAAGAAACCATCTAGGAAGGAAGCAACCAATCGGAAAAAATGCTTGTGAAAGATCTGCCGTTTCATGAGACTCATGGACATAACACAAATGAATGCCGCCATCCGAAGAATCTCATTGAAGAGTCGATTCGAGAAAACAAGCTCCAAAGTATATGAGAAAACCACAGAACCCTGATCAGCCCACGGCTGCTCAGCCCTCTAAGGAACGAAGGAATCAAGCCGGAAATAGTGAGGAAGGTTTGAAATGAACTAACGAAAGACTCAATATTGGAACAATATCTAGGGGAACACACCCCATGCAAAGAAATTAGGGAGAGTTGGAGCGATATGCTAGTTCGTTGAAGATTGCTCCAAAGGAATCATGTCTCGCACTAGAAGACGAAATCCCAGCCAAGCTGCAGAAAGTATTGAGTGATGACATAACATTCTGGAATCAGGATACCGAAGGGATTGCAGCCCCAACTCTCAATCCAATGGTGCTAACAGTGGGAATCGATTCCGCTATTGTTCGGTGAGTGTTAGTTGATAGTGGTAGATCAGTTAATATTCTTTTCAAACGTACTTTTGACCAGATGAAAATTTGCATGTAAAGTATGTCTGCATGCCAAACAAACATCCAAGGGTTCACCAGTGAAACCAAGCAACCTGTGGGAACAATCGACCTACCAGTGGAGCCTGGGCATGGCGATCGAAGAGTCACCCTCATTTAGACTTTTGTAATTGTGGATGAAATGTCAGCATATAACGCCTTATTAGGGCGGCCCGCTCTAGCAGAATTCAGAATAGCTCTGGCCTAATGGTGTCTAACCATGAAGTTCCCCACTGCAAATGGAATCGAAGTAGTGAAAGGAGATCGGTGTGCTGCCATAGAATGTTACGTTGTAGAATTACATGAATCCAAAAGAAAGGAAAAAAGGGAAGGACATGGGGAGAACCCTCCACATCAGTGAACCCTTCGAATAGCAACTACAACACCGCCCCTGGCTTGGGGACCATAGCTGATTCGACAAGGCTTTGGACCCTAAAAAGAAGAGCTCGGTGGAGGAACGGGCGGCACCGGTAGAACTGACGGTGTCCGTCTCGGTCAACATAGACGACCCAACAAAAGTTTTAAAAATTGGATCACTGTTTAACGGTGGAAATTTTCTATCAAGTTATAAAATCGTCGAAAAAAAATTAAAATAAAAAATAACCGCAAGCGCATGGTGTATGAATGTAGCATGTGGTGAATATGGGTCGATCCGCAAGGAATTAATGATTTTAAAATTCTATTCAATCTAATTAAATCAAAGTCGAGTGATTGTTAACTAACTAAAAGTAAGTAAAAACAAACTAAAACTAAGGAGAATAAAAAGATGAGATTAAAGAACAATTTAGAGGCAAATCCCCTCTCATGATCATATAAATCAACATAATGACATTATGATCTCTTTTTGGTCATTTGTGAGTTTAGTTGTTGCATTTATCATAAGCATGGCCTAATTGTGTTATCAATTAACACATTTAAACCATCAAACTTTAATGCACCCTCTAACCCACTTTGTGACGACCCAGAATTTCTAACAATTTAAATTTGAATAGTTAATTGATTTTTAATTTATTTAAAAGTTAATTTTAACTTGGATTTCAAAATATCAATATTTACTTGAGAATTAAATCATTGAATTATATAGTTTAAATATTGAATCATATAATTTGAAATTGGGTAAAACGCTGAATCTGGAGTTTTAAGCCTGTTAATAATAATTTGAAGGCTTATAAAATTTATATTGATAGCATTGAAAGTAGGGAAAGTGTTGAAATTGAGTTTGGAAGTGTTTTGTTCAATCTTGATAATATATTGTTTAAATTGAATTTAAAATTTACCTTCCGAGGCACAGTCTCGGAATTCGACGAAACCAGTTCCATTGGATCCGTAATAGTTAGTTATTATCGAATTTCAATTTTCGTAGCAATCGGAGTTGTCGTTTGACTTTGACAGCTCAAAACGCTTATAATTATTTTAATCGATTTAATTTAAAATTGATCGTTTCCCACTGTAACTCGCGCATACGATCAAATTAGCCTTTGAAACACGTTCCATTGTATTTGGGACGCGGTTAAAACCCTATAATCGCCTTGCGGCATTCTTAAAGGGAGTTCAAAATTTTATATGACGATTAACGTGACGTTTGAAGTTTTATAATATAATAGAATTTCAAGTCAAATAGCAAAGATATTTTATCAACAGGGACGCGTACTCAAGAAGCTTCTCAAAATATCTATCTTATTTCTGTTCTCCCCTCTCCATTCTCAAAATTCAGATCGAATCTCAAAAAAAAAGAGAAAATGGCCGAAGCCGGCCCCTCGAAATCGAAATCATGGTCGAGTTCGAGCGCGGCCTAGGCTGGAGGAGTCGGCAACATTAGCTCGCGCTTGCGACATTGATAGCTACAGACAATCGCGCGTGCGTGGACTTGTTTTGAGCCGCGTTCGAGGAGGCAATCGAGTACGACTCGAGAACGTTGGATTTAAGGCTCGCGACTCCGGGGTTTGACTTCTCTTCTGGGTTTTCGCACGTGAGCTAGGGCTCGCGATTTGAGCTCACGATCGGGCGAAGAGGACGGTGCAGGGAGGCGCGTTGGTGGAGAAGGGCTGTCGAGGCTTGGGTCTGCATCTTTGCTGAGGTATAAGACAATTTGTTTTTTTAAAGTAGGATTTTTGATTTACAGAAGAAATGTGTTTGAACTTAAATTTTTGGTTTAAACCCAACTTATCAGTTGAAAATAATTTACTAGTTAATTACAATTATAAATGGGTAATAAAGTGTGCAATTAGTCAAATATTAATAAATCATATACAGTAAAAAAAGAAAAAAAGAAAAATACTGTTGTTATTTTCAGAAAAAAAATGGTAGGATTTCAGCTTATGTATTTATCCTTGTTTAAAATATTAAATTTTTATATAAAAGTAGATCTTTGGGAAAGAAAAAAAAAATCTTTAGTATATGGGTTTCAAAAGGAAAGGAATAATTATTTATTATTGGAAAATTGATTTGAATGAAGTAATTGGTTAAAAATTAAATGGCAATTGATAATTTAACTATTTCAAGTATTAATAAATTTATAATGTTTATACAAGGTTAAAATCTGAAGGAAACAAGTCGGGATTGGATTTGGTTTGCAAAATCAAAGGTGAGTAAATCTCACTCTGTTGGATTTATTATTTAAATTTAAATGGTTGAATTTAAATAATTGATTGAATGGTTAAATTGATTGGATGTGTACTGATGATGATGTGACTTTGGTTTTAGTTGTTTCTCGAGTTAACTGTGGTTTGACTCGAAGTATTTGGGTTTTTAAATTGTTTAAAACTTAAGTCATAAATAAGAAAAATGTTTGCCTTAAATGAATTGTGATTCATCGAAATAGTAGGAGTAATCGATTATTTAATGAAGTAAATAAAAGGATAGTTAATTGCAGTTTGGAATTAATCGAAAATGATTAATATTGTGGTTTAATTAAGATAATTAAATTTGATTAGGATAAATTAAAATATAATTGAAAATCCTTAATTTATATAATTAATGGTGTAATCAAAGATTGATTAATCCATAATAGGTGTCTTATGAGAAATTAATTAACATAAGCAATTAAGAATAAATGAAATTAATATAGTCAATAAATTTATGAGGTAATTAAAGAATACTTATTAATTTTGGTTAAGGATAATTACTTGAATGTAATTGAAAGATAATTAATCCGGGGTGATTAATTAAGATGAAAAAAGGATGATTGATGAATTGTTTTGAAATTTATTTACGTTAAATGAGGAAACCTAAGTGGTTGAGGCTAGTAATTCAATCAGGATTAATTTAATTAAATTTGTATGTGATTAAGCTTTGCTTATGGATGTTTGAAGGGTATTGAATGCTTTGAATGAGTTGATTTCTCATATATGAAGTATTGTGTATTTCGTTTGGATAACTTGGGATAGGATGGTATGAGATTCGAAGAGGCCGGGATCGGGTATTGGGAAATACCCGAAACCACTTCGAATTTTTATAAATTGATTTGTGAAATCAATGGGCAGGAATGAAATGATTTGAATGGATTGGATTATTTTATCTAAATTTGGTACTTAGAAACTTATATGTGAAATAAGTTTTGTCTATAGCAAATTGTGAATTGGATAAATTAAGATAAGTTATCCCGGGTTTTATATAAGTTGTTTGCTTGGATATTCCATGTTGGATGGGTTCACTCACGCTGGTTTCCAGTCTGACCCGGGTGTTACTTTGGTGTAATGCTCGGGTCAGACCGAGTATTACAGATTTTCAGGTAGGTACGTTCTGGAGCTCAGGAGGCGAGCTGGATGGCAATAAAGTATAGGGTATTTCCGCTATATTTCTGAATACAAATTTGAGTCATGATAATTGTATATATTCAGTGACTGTATATATGTTGAAACTATGATGTATATTAAATGTAATCGAAAGATATAGCATTCTTTTGTAAACTGTAATATTTATTATTATATTTTATCCGCTGCGTATGTGAGTTGTTGATGTATCTGTTCTTCTTCTTCTTCTATCTCTTTCTTCTTCTTCATAACTATCTGGAATTTTCGGGGTGGAAAATTTCGGGTCGTTACACACTTACTAACTTCAATGAAAATGACATGAAATCAAAAGTAGAATCCATTTTAAGCATGGCTTATTAACTATTGAATTAGAAACATAAACCATCAAATTTTGATTCTAAATCCACTTCCATTGCCATGATTATATGTAGATGAAGAGGTAATTAGTGATTTATATGACTAAGCATAGCCTATTTGTTTTGAACAATATAAGCTATCAAACTCAATACTAAACACAAAACCACACAAACCTCTACTTTCCATTAAGCACAAAAGAGACATAAAAGAAATTATGTTGCATCTACATGATTCAAGAGAGCTTCATTACCTCTAAATTGAAGGGATTAGCCTCTCATTTTTGTTACCAAATCAACAAATGTAGAAAGAAACATTAAACAACCCAGAGGAAAAAGAAAGAAAAAAGAAAGGAAAAACTAATCTACTTGCATGAAATAAAAGGGATCTACACTACAACATGAAAGGAAAAGAAGCATGTAAAAGAAAAGAGAGCACTAATTAATATTAAAAAAAAATGAAAGTTACATGAAATAAAAATGTGGCTAAGTAGCCATGAAAAGAGAAAGAGAGCTTTGAGTTTTATTTTGAACCTAAACTAAACTAAAGAGAGACTAAGTGTTACACGAAACATAAGGGGTACATATACATGTGTTAAACCCTAATTCATATTTTGAAGAATGCCCAAATTACCCTTGAGGTAGTGTGGTGGACAAGTAATCATTAACATCCACTAATCCCCCACTTAAATGTACATGAAGCTTTTATTCCCTTTTATCACATGTTTAGCTCCTAATTGAAAATCAAGGTAAATGAGTGGGGTCCTCCATGTTCTTCACTTTGATTATTTTCATCTTCATTCTTTTATATCTTCTTTGTGCATGCATATTTCATCATAAAACCACTTGTAAAATTCACTAAATTTCCTACAAAATAACATTGAAAATTCCAAGTAAGTTTTCAAAATTTAATAAATGCACAAAAAAGACCATATACCCCTGTATGAAGATGAATATGTGACAATTTGAAGATAATTTGAATTTTGGTTTAAACAAGTTAAAATACCCAATATGATCATTTATTCAATTTAAATAGATTAAATATGGTGGTAAAAATATGCATATTTACGTGCACATCAAATACCCCTACACTTATCTTTTTATTCGTCCTCGAATAAAGAAAAAAACCGAGATAAATCCGTTTTCATAGGGAGCACGATTGCATTGAGCGTATGCAACAAGCCATTAAACCTCTGGGTGTCGCCAGTAGGACGAGTGTTGTTTCGTGAGGGTTTTCAGCGGAAACTACCCACAAAATCCAAATACATGATTAAAATATTTACAAAATGCAAGATTTATTTACAAAGAGATGAATGCGAGTTTTTGAAATATTTACAAATGAAGGATTTATTTTTAAATCTACACAAATAAGTTAAATATAAGTTTTGGTAATTATCTTGAAAATTTAAGTCATTTACTCATCAAATTTTCCAACAAAAACAAAGTTATCATAACAAATAGACTATAGTTTAACTCATTGTTTCGGTTGATAACAAAGTGTAACTATGAAATGGATCCTTAGTTGATTATCAAAGTTTATCAAAGTGGTATTTACATTTCTTTTCAATAACAAATCAAATCGAATAAGTAAAAATAGTGCTAGGATTTCAATTGTTTTCTCTCTCATTATTTGCAAGAAAAATTACACACCTAGCTCAGGTAAACTGAGGCCAGATATACCACCCATGCACTGCCTTTCAGGCTTATGCGAGGGGAGAACAGAGCATGGTGAGTGCACACACTTTCATGCATACACCTATCGGCCGTAGGCAGCTTTTATTAAGTCTGTTCTTTTTTTACATGTGTTCCATACATGCATAACCGGGACGATTTTTAAATGAGTATGGAAGCACATGATCAAATATTCCAATTAACTCACCCATGCATAACCGTGAGGACTTTTAAATGAGAGTGAATACTTTGGATGTTATTTTTTTTAAGAGAGAGGGAGAGTTTTGCAAAATCATCTTAGCGCCATTTGACTTAGAAGACAAAAAATGTTATATCTTTAATTTAAATCAACCACTTTTTAAAACAAAGATTTTCAATTAGGATGTATTTTATAATTAACACGTACGAATCTTCCTATATATTAGTTAACCATTGTTATTTGTAATCAAACTTCATTTTTGTTATTGTTAAGATAAATAAACTTTCAAAAAATTAAATTTAATAATCCAAAACCATATATTATCCTATAGTGTTTCTTTAAAAATAAATCAAAAATGATTAAATAAAATTGTTTTTTTGTTTTTGTGATTTTTTTTTGCAAAGAAAAAGTAAAAAATAAATCATGAAAAATCAAAAATGAAGATGAGTCTCCCCCATACTTGATTATGACTGTGTCCCCACAGTCACCCAAGTGAAAGGAATGTTTATTATTATTTACATGAAAATGAAATGTATTTACACGAGATCAGAAAGTATATCGTCAAAAAGTAAATGAAACAGTCTTCCAAAGACCAATTCATTTGTCTCGTCAAGTATGCGAGACACAGCTCAAGCGCGAAAAACCAAAACATAAAAGATTTCGAAGTTGAATGTGGATTTGGAAAAACAAATATCGTTTTACTGAAAACTGTATGAGTTGTTTTATT
Organism: Allium cepa; assembly: GCA_030765085.1. NCBI lineage: Eukaryota > Viridiplantae > Streptophyta > Magnoliopsida > Asparagales > Amaryllidaceae > Allium > Allium cepa. The sequence goes on from CM060945.1 coordinate 506,486,424, forward strand.
TTCGATGATTTTTTGGGGTTGATAAAACGATTGATTGAAATTCAAGTTTATTTTCACCAAATTGAAATTCAAATATATCATTGAAAATTTCTTCAAAATTGTTGATTTCAAAATCAAAATGGCGATTCAAATCTTCCTCCTCAGAATTTAACAACTCATCTTTGAAAAGTCCATAGAAATCGTGTTCATTGAATTCGTCTTCCTTTGTTAGATTATCAACAACTTTTTGTATATATCAATTTCGAAATTCAAAGTTGTTGTATTCAAATTTTCGAAATCGAGAAAAGGAAGGTCAAATTTTAAATTTGGTTCCACACGCTCAAAATAATTGAAATCCAACTCAATTACCGTGTTTTCAACAACTTCATTAAGATCGTCATTTTCAGTTTCAAAAGTTGTTGTTTGAAAATCATCGATTTCGGTAAAAAAATGGATTATTACTTAATTCGTCACACATTGGGATTTGGTTTTGTTATTCACGTTGTTTCATATAAGTTTCAAACAACGAATCCGTGTGATCATTGTAAATTTCGTTCATTTGTTCAACAAAATCCAATTTGTAGTTATTAACTTGAGAATTTTCGATTTGGATTTGTTGAGAATAAAAAATTTCACTCGTATCGTAGTCGAGATTATTACCATTGCCAAAATTATTTGGAAAGTGGATCACATCTTCGTTTTGATTTTGAAATTCATTTTGGAGTTCAAAATTGAATTGGCATGGGTTATACTCGAAGTCATTTGAATTTTGAAGTGAATTCAAATTTTGATTATTTTGAAAATTTTGACTTGAGTTATCACACAAATAAGAATTACACAAATCATTTATCATTTGATTTTGTTGTGTAGAGATTTCAAGTAGAGATGAAATGCTAATTTCGAGATTCGAGGGTTGGCCATCGTTATTTTGAAAATTTTGCAGTTCGAAATTTGAATCGTTTAAACAATAGTTTGTGTTAAAATATCCGTACGAATTTGGAATGAAATTGTATGGATTATACTGATTTTCACAACTATTGTAAAATTCACGAAAGTGGAGAAACTCGGACATTTTCAAGAATTTTTTGGGATTTTATTTATAAAGGAAAAATATTTGCAAATTTATTTTTCAAAATGCAAATTTTTTTTTTTGGTATTTTGGTTTTTTCTAAATTTTTTTTGGAATTTATAAAATTTCAAAGAAAAATGATTTAAAAATTTCAAAGAAAAATAAAAGGAATATTTACAATTTTTTTTAGTTTTGGATTTTTCAATTTTTTTTAAATATGCATGAACTAATGCAACTAAATGAACGCAGGGGTTAATTACAAATAAGTTATCCTAAGTTAACTCAAAATTGTATACTCATACATTGTCTTAGATAAACAAGATATTTCTCAGCCAGGTAATGGGCAGGAGTTTTCGGTGAACCACGAATCACCGTAGCAATGCAGCCGAAGGTTTAAGTACTTTCAGAGAAATAATTCGGTATAATATTTACGAATCACTGTAATATTTATAACTGATTATTGCTCTGCCGTAGCCTACACACCAAGAAATTAAATTGCTCAAAGAAGACAAATTGTCAATATACAATTAAGAGTTGTCGATGTCTAAGTGTTATTATTAATCGAAATTCTAGGATTAAATGCAAAATAGAAATTAAACGTGTATTAACAATGCAACTATGAACGGATTTGGTTTTTGTTTTTGAAATATTTTTTTTTTAAAATGCAAGCAAACAGCACTACAAAGCAAATAAAACAATAGATAAGGGTTTAAAGCAGCAGAATTATTTTTGAGCAAGCAAGCAGTTATTATTATTTTCTGGCAAGCTAATTGTCATTGATGAAATTCTATCGGTTTAGAAAACCGTCGAACGAATTTAAATTAAAAACAACCGCAAGCGCACGGTATACGAATGTAGCATGTGGCGAATACGGGTCGATCCGTAGGGAATTGACGATTTTAAAATTCTATTCAATCAAATTATACCGAAGTCGAGAGTGAATAGCTAGAAATGTAAGAAACTAACAAAAACTAGCAAAAGAAAAATAGATAAAAATGTGAAAGTTAAATGACAATTTAGAGATAAATTCACTCTCTAGATCATATAATTCAACAGTTAATGAAATTATGATCTCTTTTTTGGTCATAAGTGAGTTTAAATGATGTGTTTATCATAAGTATGGCTCATTTGTGCTATTAATTAGCTTAACATAAGCCATCAAAGTATAACACAACCTTTAAACCACTTACTAACTCTCATGAAATGACAAAAAAGTTGCAAATGAAATCTATTTTAAGTATGACCTATTAACTATAATTAGAAATATAGACCATCAAATTTGAATTTCAAATCACTTTCTTATTCCATAATCATATTTTGATGAAGAGGCATTTGTGTTAATGATTGTTTAAGTATAGCATATTTGGTGACTACAATATAGGCTATCAAATTCAAAACAAAAACAATAAATTAAACCACTTCAAGCATTGTCGTTAAGCACAAAAAGAAAGCTATAATTATCAAAATGTTGAAGCTACATGATTAGAGCCTTCATTACCCCTAAATTGAAGGGATTAGTCTCTCATATTTGTTATCAAAACAACAAATATAGCTTGCAACATGAAAGAAAAAGAAAAGGAAAAAGAGAGCAAAGTAAAGAGAAAAAACTATTCTACTTACATAAAAAATAAATCTACACTACTAACATGAAAGTACATAAACAAAAGAAGCATGTAAAAGAAAGAGAGTACTAATTAACATTGCATAAAAAAGAAAGTTACATGAAGTAAAAATGGCTAAGTAGCCATGAAAAGAAAAGAGGAGCTTTCTTTTATTTTGAGCCTAAAACTAATGAAGAGGAAGAGGCTAAGTGAGAGAGGAGGAGATTACATGAAACATATGGGTATTTATATATGTATGAAACCCTAATTCATATTTTTGAGGAATGATCAAAATGCCCATGAGGTAGTGTGGCCACCAAGTAATCATTAGCATGTCATAATCCCCATTTAAGTGTACATGAAGCCATGAATTCCATAAGCATGTGCATTAGCCTCTAGTTTGTACATTAAGGTGGTGGGTAGGTGAGGTCCTCCATGTTCTTCACTTTGAATTATTTACATCTTCATTATTTTGTATCTTCTTTGTGCATGCATATTCCTTCATGAAACCACACATATTTGAGATCAAATTCCTACAAAAAAAAATTCCAATTAATTTTTCCCAAAAAAATATAAGCACACAAATAATCGTTATGTCCCTATATGAAGATGGATATGTGACAATTTGGAATTAATATGGATTTTGGTTAAACAAGTTAAAATACCCAATATGATCATTTATTTAATTTAAATAGATTCAATATGGTGGTAAAAATATGCACATTTACGTGCACATCAAATACCCCCACACTTATCTTTTTATTCGTCCTCGAATAAAGAAAAACTAAGATAAATCCGTTTTCGTAGGGAGCACGACTACATTGAGCGTATGCAACAAGCCGTTAAACCTGTGCATGTCCCCAGTAGGACGAGTGTTGTCTCGTGAGGGTTTTCAATGGATGCTACCCACAAAATCCAAATGCAGGATGAAAATATTTACAAAATGCAAGATTTATTTACAAAGAGATGAATGTGAGTTTTTGAAAATATTTACAAATGAAGGATTTATTTTTAAATTGACACAAATAAGTTAAACATAGTTTTTGGTTATTATCTTGAAATTTTTTAGTTATTTACTCGTCAAAATTTTCAATAAAATCAAAGTTATCATAACAAATAGATGATAGTTTAACTCCTTGTTTTGGTTAATAACACAGTGTAACTATGAAATGGGTCCTTAGTTGATTATCAAAGTTTATCAAAGTGGTATTTTCATTTCTTTTCAATGACAAATCAAATCAAATAAGTAAAAATAGTGCTAGAATTTCAATTGCTTGCCCTCTCATTATTTGCAAGAAAAATTACACACCTAGCTCGGGTAAACTGAGACCAGATATACCACCCATGCACTGCCTTTCGGGCTTATGTGAGGGGCGTATAGAGCATGGCGAGTGCATGCACTTTCGTGCATACACCTATCGACCGTAGGTGGTTTTTATTAAGTCTGTTTATTTACATGTGTTCCATACATGCATAACCGTGAGGACTTTTAAATGAGTATGAAAGCACATAATCAAAGATTCCAAATAATTCACCAATGCATAACCGTGAGGGCTTTTAAACGAGAGTGAATACCTGGATGTTATTATTTTTTATTTTTATAGTTTTTAAGAGAGAGAGAGTTTTGCAAAATCATCTTAGTACCATTTAACTTAGGAGACAAAAAAATGTTATGTCCTTTACTTTAAATCAACCACTTTTTAATACAAAGATTTTCAGTCAGGATGTACTTCATAATTAACACGTATGAATCTTCCTATATACTAGTTAAACCATTATTATTTGTAATCAAACTTCATTTTTATTTTTGTTAAGACAAATAAATTTTCAAAAATTTCAATTTAATAAACCAAAACCATATATTTATCTTATAGTGTTTCTTTTAAAAATAAATCAAGAGAAAATTTGTTTTTGGGATTTTTTTTAATTTTTTTTTGAGATTTTAAAGCAAAAATAAACCATGAAAAGAAAAAAAAATGAATATGAGTCTCCCCCCACACTTGATTTTGACCGTGTCCCACAGTCAACATAAGTGGAAGGAGAAAAATAAAATTAAAATCCTATATTTACATGAAAGATTATTATTTACAAGAGATGAAAAAGTATGCAGTCAAAAAGTAAATGAAACGGTCTTCTAAAGACCGATTCATTTGTCTCGTGAAGTTTGCGAGACACAGCTCAAGCGCACTAAACCAAATCGTAAAACTTTTCAAAGTTGAATGTTTATTTGGAAAAACGAATTTCGTTTTATCGAAAATTGAATGAGTTGTTTTATTTTCATTGATTTTCGGGGTTGATAAAACAATTGCTTGAAATCTATTTTCACCAAATTCAAGTTTATCATTGATTTCAAAATCGAAATGGTGGTTCAAATCGTCCCCTTCAGAATTTAGCAACTCATTTTCAAAATGTCCATAAAACTCATGTTCGATAAATTCGACTTCCTTTGTTGGATTATCAAAAACTTCATTGCGTAAATCAATTTTAAAATTCAAAGTTGTTGTATTCAAATTTTCAGAAAAAGGAAGATCGAAGTTTAAATCGAGTTTCGCACCCTCAAAAGAATTGAAACCCAACTTAATTACCGTATTTTCAACAACCTGATTAAGATCTTCATTATCAAATTCAAAAGTTGTTATTTGAAAACCATTGATTTGTGTAAAAGGTGGATCATCGTTTAACTCGTCACACATTGAAATTTAATTTTGTTTCTTACGGAAATTTTCCAATGTTTGTGTGATCATCGTAAATTTCATTCATTTGCTCAACAAAGTCAAATTTGTAATTATTAACTTGAAAATTTTCAATTTGGACTTATTGAGAACAAGAATTGTCGATTTCGATAAATGGTAGATTATTATTTGATTCTCCGCAAGTTGAGGTTTGATTATGATTTTCACAAAAAGCTTTGTATTTTTCACTTAATAATCCTCGTTACCTTTTTTCATTTGGTCAAAAAATCAAATTCATGATTATTAATTTGAAAATTTTCATTTTGAATTTGTTGATAACCAAAGTTTTTAATCGTACCATTATTAAAACTATTCCCCTTGCCAAAATTATTTGAAAATTGGTTTACATTTTCGTCTTGATTTTGAAATTCATTTTGAAGCTCGAAATTGAATTGGCATGGGTTATACTCGAAATCATTTGAATTTTGAAGTGAATTCAAATTTTGATTATTTTGACTTGAACTTTGATTCGAGTTATTACACAAATATGAATTACACAAATCATTTATACTTGTATTTTGTTGCATAGAAAGTTCGAGCAAAGATAAAATGCTAATTTCAAGATTTGAGGGTTGCTCGTTATTTTGAAAATTTTATGGTTCAAAATTCAAATTATTTAAACAATAGTTGTTGTTAAAATATCCATATGAGTTTGGAATGAAATTATATGGATTATATTTATTTTCACAACTATATTCAAGTGAGCAAGGAAAAGGAAACTCGAACATTTTCAAGAATTTTTTTGGCTTTTTTTAATAAAGGAAAAATATTTATAAATAAAATTTATTTTCCAAAAGGGAAATTGATTTTTGTTTTGTTTTTTGGTTTTTCAAATTTTTTCTTTGTTTTTTTAAATAGGTTTTATATATTTTTTGGATTTTGAAATTTCAAAAGAAAAGGGTTTGAAAATTTCAAAGAAAAATAAAAGGAATTTTTTGGTTTGGATTTTTGATTTTTTTTTAAAAAAATATGCGTGAACTAATGCAGCTAAATGAATGCAATGGTTAATTACAAATGATTTATCCTAACTTAACCTAAAATTGTATAATCACACATTATCTTAAATTAGCAAGACAGTTCTTGGCCAGGTAACGGGCAGGGGTTATCAATGCACCACGAATCACCGTAGTAATGCAGCCGAAGGTTTAAGTACCTTCAGAGGAACAACCACTATAATATTTATGAATCACCGTAATATTATAAATGGTTATTATTCTAGCATAACCTAGACACCAAGAAATTAAATTATTCAAAGAAGACAAATTGTCAATATACAATTAAGTGTTACTGATTTCTAACCGTTATTATTAATCAAATTCTAAGATGAAATGCAAAGCAGAAATTAAACGTGTATTAACAATGCAACTACGAATGAAATTTTTTTCTTTTTCGTTTTTGTTTTTGAATTTTTATTTTAAAATATGCAAGCAAACAACATTGCAAGGAAAATAAAAACAATAGATATAGCAAGCAAGTAGTTTGTTTATTTTTTTTTGGCAGGCAAAGCGAGAAATTATTTTTAGCAAACAGCTCCTTTCCTTTTCTGCTTTTGCAACCTAAAAATAAAAGAAATATATATACAATTTTTTTAATGAAACTAAAACAAATTAAATTAAATTAAAAAAAATTCAAACAAAACAAAACAAATGAAGGCAACAAAACAAAACAAATCAAATTCAAACAAACCAAAATTAAGCTTTAGCTAAAAACAAACTAAACCAAATTAATTCACAAATGAAATTCTCTAAACCAAACAAACACGGCCCAGTCTAAACAAAGGAACAAAGAAAAATATCCAACTTCATTAATTCACAATTGCCAGCAACAAAAATTCTCAAATCCACGAATTTTTACTTCCAGAAACCAATTTTCAATTTTCTTTCGCAAATCACCTCTTAAATCTTCAAATTTTGCAACTGCGTGGGCTCATTTTCATTGTTTTGGTCGAGAGTCTAGATTGAAATGTCTGAATGAGATTGAATTTGGGTTGTTGAATTAGGTTGATGCGGTCTCGAATTGGGGAAGTTGTGAATTTGAGTAGCAGTCGATTGAGTTGTGAGGTGAATTAGGAGGTTGAAGGATTTGCAACCTACGTTCACTACGAACCTGCCTCGGTTTTCTGGTGGTGCTGGGAGATGGGCAGGTGTTCAATCCTGTCGGTGATTGACTTTGAAGATTTGGCTGATGTGAAATGTTGAAATGGTGAATGGTGAAGGCGGTATAAGTGGTATTGTTGTAGAGTAGCAGCTGTTTGGTTTATGAGGAAGTTTGTCGCCCATACAGTGGTAGATGCAAAGCAGTGACACTGCTGTGGGGTGCTGCAGAGAGTAATGAACTTTAATATGAAAGGGAAGATGATTGTATGTGATGCAGATATGAAGTGCAGAGAGGTTCGGAGGTATTGTGGAGGGGTAGTGTGCTGGTGATGGCAGTTTTGAAGAGGTATGTTTGATGGCCTGTTTTGTTTGAGGATGTTGGAGTTACAACTGACAGAAGGTGAAGTGGAGGAACAGACAGTAATGCGTAAGTATGTACAGAAATTTGTAAAAGGAAAATTGAACTTGTATATGAAAATTGTAAATGTAAAATGAGAAAAGCTTTAACGACTCGTAAAATGGTAACTGTTTTAATAATGTGATTTATTGAATTTTCGTGAAATTTTAAAAATAAAATTTTGAAATAAAAATTTAATATTTGAAATGCATCTAGCTAAACATAGCAACTGGTAAATTTTGATCCGAAAATATAAAAGTTTATTTTCGTGTGTAATTTTATTTCAATTTAATCAGTTAGGAATTGATGAAAATAAAGTGTTTTTGAAACCTAAATATTTTTATATAGAAAAATTGTAAATCATCTTTTGGGAAAGTCGTCATTTTTTGTTTTTTCGAATTCGGACTTATTTAGCTCCGTCGATCTTATTTTTCAGCGTTTTTGCTGCATTTTCTGCTAGTATAAAATTCGAATTTTTATAATTCAATCGTACCGCTGATATCTATATACCGTTTTGATCGTCTCATTGTGCTTATCTCTGTGGTATATTCAATACTGTGTTTTGCAGTCCGGTACACAGCGGAAACCATGAAACAGATATTCGTAACGGTCCGTATTTGAGCCCGGTGGTTTTCCCTGTCTTTTGGTTATCGTGTACACTTGTTGCCGTTGGCATTTATTTCTAGAAATGAATGAAGGATGCTTTTAATAAACTCTCTGGAATCGAGTTTGACTTTTAACTATCCCCTATAACCCCATTTAATCGTTTCATTTTCTGTTCATTTGCATTTGGCCCATTTCTCTTCCCCCGTTTCCTTCTCTTCTCTAAATTTTCGCCTATACCTAAAAAAAAAAACGAAACACAGCTAAGATCGACTAGCCGAGACCATTCACAACCACCTTATCCCTCCGAGCACACACGCAGTCTTTCCCCACGCCACTCGCTCACCCTGCTCTCCGCAATAGCCACCAACCCGCCATGCAAAACCCATCACCCACACACGCTCATCGTTCCCCTGCCATCGACCTTACGCCCCACTGAAACTCACCATCCCGCACATTTTCCTTCGCACAGAAGCAACTCGTGCCTTCCTCTTCTCGCCACCGCCTTCTCCACAATGCAGCCCGACCACCCGCTTTGTCTAGCCCGAGCTGCTCCTCCCTGTTTCGGTCGAACTCACTTGATGACTATCTTCCTCTTTGATGGGTAAGCAGGCTATATGTATGCTTATATATAATTGAGTATAATTTCAGCAGTTGCATATATACATGTATTTTCATCTATACATATAAAGTATGGTATATATATTGTTTTATGTAGAATGCAAACTTTTGAATACTGAACCTTCTTCCACCCGACTTCACATATCTTTGAATATACGTACATATATTCTGATTTGTTCTGTTTTGTAAGTTCGCAGAGAGTATATATATATTAGTATGTACTACATAACAGTTTATATATATATAGCAAGTAATTTTTTTATGTTTTAAAGAATATATAGTTATGTATGTAAGTAGTACGGTATGGATTTGCTGTTGAAATTTTTTAAGTTATATATATATATATATATATATATATTTACAATATAATATGTTCTACGTATTTTCTGTTTGTTTAAAGTGTATATTTCATAAGTAGTTACTTTATGTTGTGTATATTAGCTTATTAAGTATATATAAAGGTATATATATGTTATCATAATAAAATCTATGTGTTTGAAAGGAATAGAATGCTAGCAGTATAGTTGATAGCAACCGAGAGTATACATATATTATATGGCATACATTTTGTTTATATTTATGTCGATAGCTTTAAATAGATTCTGTAACCCCTAGTATATATGCTATTTTAAACAAAAAATTATTGAACGTGAAAATATGGGTGGATTTAAATTATATGTATAATATTGAATATATGTATAGAAATAGATACCTGTTAGGGTAAGTTATATTAGTATTTGATATAAATATGTTGTATCTTGGATTCTGTTATTTATAATGTATTAGTACCATACTAGTTATATGTATAAGTTTATATAAGTGTGTGTAATCTGTTTGCACACATAAGTGTACATATATAAGATTATATATATGATCTATTTGAATTTATATGGATATTATAATAAAGTAAGATTATATTGAATTTTAAATATCAGAAGTATATAAGTATAAATATAAGTATTTATTTCAAATTGTATTATGTATATTTGTTTGGTTTTAACATATGTGTCTTAATTCTGAAACGATGGATTTTGAAATTCATACATATTTAAATTAATTGTTGAATTTAAAATATGATATTACATATAGTTATATATCTATATGAGTTCACTTATATCCATTTATCTTCGTCGACCCAACTTTGATTTGAGTTTATCTATTCCTTGTTATCAGCCTTGATCATCGAATTCGTGCTTGGATTCGTAACCCAATTTTAATGTTCGTGTCTGTGTTCGTATCAGTGTCATCTTCTGTTCTCTCTAGCCTAGAAAGGTGAGCAATCACTCACGATTAATGTTCTTTATTTATTAAATTTGATTTCAATTGAAACGACAATTGAAATATGATGCTGTTAGTTATTTACACTGTTATATATATGCTATTACCTGTATCAGTTCACTTGTGACATCTGACACCATTATAGGTTATTTATATTGATGATATATGCCTGTTATATTATTATCATGTTTGTTATCACTCTACAAGTTCCCTGTTAGTATAGAATCACTATGGGTTGAAATGATATATACCCGAACGGACATTAGAATAGGAGAAAATCATTATGGGTTGAAATGATAAACCCAAGCGACTTTCATTTGAATTGAATTTGGGATTACGGGTGGAAATGATATATATATATATATATATATATACACACACACACACACACACTCGTATATATTCAAATTATGAATTGAAATGATAAATATCCGTATCACTTGACCATAGGATAGGAAATTATATACAAACACAGTTGGTCTATATATAAATATTTTGAAAATGATTTCTATGGTTTGGAAAGAATATATGTTTTATATAAATATTGATTTTTAATATTATATAAATGATTATTTTATATATAGTAAAATTCTTTATTTTAAGCTATAGAGTGAATTATATATATATATATGGAATTATAAATTCTTGTTTGAAATGTTTGAATGTTTAAAGCTTTGAAAGTATTGAAATTGAAATGGTTTATTTTGTGGTTAAAAATCTATATTTCAAATCGATATAATTTGAAATGGTTTATTGGGAAACTGAAATAAAATTGATGATTTGGAATTTGATTAAATTTGAATTTTGGAAATTGAGTTTACTTGAATCTATTTATGAAATTTGAGAAAGCTATTTTATTATATAAGGTATTTTAAATTATATGTAAAACTATTTATATTTGTTACTTTGTAAATTTATTTCATATAAACTATTTTGATATAAATTATTTTTAGTATAAACTATTTTAAATTATAACTAATTTTATATAAACTATTTTAAATTATAAACTATTTTATTATATATACTGTTATTTATATTCAAACAGTAAGTGGGAAGTGTTATGATCCCAAGGATTATGATTTCTAAATTATGATCTCCAAAGTATTATGATTAACAAAGTGTTTGATGAAAGAATGTTGTTTAAATTTAAGTAAATTGTTAAATTAAGTTTTGAAATTATTTAATAATTAAGTAAAGTCGAATTCTTAATAAGTGAAATTGAGTTTCTTTAATAATTAAGTTTTGAAATTTGTTTAAATTAAATAAGTAAATAAGTGAAACTGAATTTATTTAATAAGAAATAAAATGTGATTGATGGAAATTATTATTAGACTTGTAATTTAAAGAATTAAATTTGACAAATTTAAATAATTTAACTCATAAGTTTTGATATAATGTAGGTAAAATTAAGTGGTTGATTTAATGAATTGGAAATTCAATTGAAATTATTTTGAAATGATAAATTTACTTAATTTAAATGATTACTGAATGAATCCATCAAATGAATTTAAATAGTTTTGAATGTTAAATTAACGTAATTTAAATGATTATGGAATGGAACCTATGTATGAATTTAAATCAATATTTGAATTGTTAAATAAAAATTGAAGTTGAATTTTAGGGTTTTGAAATGGTTAATTTGGAAGTTTTGAAACGTAAATTATAGAAATTGATATAGAAAGACGAATGAAATGTTGGCTTTCAAATTTTAAGTGAAACTGAAATTGATTTGGTTTTTGAAATTTATTAAACTACCAATCGGTGTAATAATTACGAAAGTTATTAAAGAAACTGGGATCGGTTATGGACATACTCTCTGTTTAAACCGAAAACCACTTTAATAACTATACGCGGAGTGTGATCCAGAATGAAGTGGTTGGAATGATGTACGTGATGATTGAAGAAAGAGAACGATTCTGGATAGCCTTGACACTTGTGTCAAATTGAAAATGACTAAAACAGGAGCCGTGCCGGGCCAAATGGGGTTAGCCACCTCGAGCGAACACACTTCTTCGTAAACTACTCATTACTTGTTGTTGATTGGTGCGCACCCTTGAATTGGGAGTGTTGTTTCGCGGTGTTGCGATCGTTGCAGCGATGCGTTCTCACCAGTCCGGATCAGGCAAACGGTAGTTTCACTACCTTGGGTATTGCCTCATGTGCCTTGTCATACTCATGTCCCTATACGCAACCACTGCGATTTGTTTTGTGTTATACCTATGGAATACTCCCTGATATCCCACTAGTTTACGGTGGAGTTTACAGTGCTGTATAGACTATGACACTTGGGCATATTGGTAATGCCTTAACGCTATTTTGGTACTTTATATTACTGATAGACATTATCTACTTAGCGTACACTACTACATAGTACATAGTTTAGAGGATGGTTATCCCAAACATCCTTTGAGTTACTTGTATTTCAGTTGTTATTTCACTTGAAATGGATTTATTAATATAAGAATGTTAATCCTGACTCGAGTGTTTTGTGTTTTGCTTTACGCTCGGGTCAGAATGAGTGTACCAGTATTCGAGACTCACTTTTGGAGTTGGGGTTTCGCTTGGAGATCCGGCTATCATCCAGCTTTCAGATATCCAATTGATTCCAATGTTGTATTCTGATATTGTATTTGACTATTGTATTCGAGACTTCTATTGTATCTTATTTAACTCTGTTATGTATATAGTAGCTTCATGAACTACTATCTTTTATTTCCGCTACATTTATTATTCTGTGTTCTGCGTTTATTTATTACTGTATATGCTGAGTTTTGCCAAATATAAACTTACAATCTGGTATTTTGAGAAATTCAATTCCGGCATGTTTGGATGCGAATGGTTGAAAATATCAAGTCGTTACAAAAGCAATGACAATGAAACCTTTTTTTTCAATTGAAGTTGTGTATTTTTTTAATAGAATTGCAAATAAAACTAGAGAAGAAGCACACAAACAAAAATGCAAGCACAAACACACACAACAATTTTTTTTATTCAAACAAACACACAAAAAAATCAAACGAAAATAATTCGAAGAATAGAAAATCAAAATCAAATCAATTCCCCAGCAATGACGCCAAAAACTTGTTCGTCGACGAAATTCAATCGGTTTAGAAAATTATTGCTCTACCGTAGCCTAGACACCAAAAAATTAAATTGTTCAAAGAAGACAAATTGTCAATATACAATTAAGAGTTATCGTTATCTAACCGTTATTATTAATCGAAATTCTAAGATGAAATGCAAAATAGAAATTAAACGTGTATTAACAATGCAACTATGAATGGATTTGGTTTTTGTTTTTGAAATATTTTTTTTTAAATGCAAGCAAACAACACTGCAAGGCAAATAAAACAATAGATAAGGGTTTAAAGCAGCAGAATTTTTTGAGCAAGCAAGCAGTTATTATTATTTTCTGGCAAGCTAAGTGTTCGTCGACGAAATTCTATCGGTTTAGAAAACCGTCGAACGAATTTAAATTAAAAATAACCGCAAGCACAAGGTGTACGAATGTAGCACGTGGCGAATACGGGTCGATCCGCAGGGAATTGATGATTTTAAAATTCTATTCAATCAAATTATACCGAAGTCGAGAGTGAATAGCTAGAAATGTAAGAAACTAACAAAAAATAGCAAAAAAAAATAGATAAAAATATGAGAGTTAAATGACAATTTAGAGATAAATCCACTCTCTAGATCATATAATTCAACAATTAATGAAATTATGATCTCTTTTTTGGTCATAAGTGAGTTTAAATGATGTGGTTATCATAAGCATGGCTCATTTGTGCTATTAATTAGCTCAACATAAGCCATCAAACTATAACACAACCTTTAAACCACTTACTACTCTCATGAAAATGATAACGAAGTTGCAAATGAAATCTATTTTAAGTACGACCTATTAACTATTAATTAGAAATACAGACCATCAAATTTGAATTTCAAATCACTTTCTTAGGCTATAATCATATTTTGATGAAGAGGCATTTGCGTTAGTGATTGTTTAAGCATAGCCTATTTGGTGACAACAATATAGGCTATCAAATTCAAAACAAAAACAAAAAATTAAACCACTTCAAGCATTGTCATTAAGCTCAAAAAGAAAGTTATAATTATCAAAATGTTGAAGCTACATGATTAGAGGCTTCGTTACCCCAAAATTGAAGGCATTAGCCTGTCATATTTGTTACCAAAATAACAAATATAACTTGCAACATGAAAGAAGAAGAAAAGAAAAAAAAAGAGCAAAGTAAAGAAAAAGACTATTCTACTTGCATGAAAAATAAATCTACACTACTAATATGAAAGTGAATAAACAAAAGAAGCAATAAAAGAAAGAGAGCACTAATTAACATTGCATAAAAAAGAAAGTTACATGAAGTAAAAATGGCTAAGTAGCCATGAAAAGAAAAGATGAGCTTTCTTTTATTTTGAGCCTAAAACTAATGAAGAGGAAGAGGCTAAGTGAGAGAGGAAGAGATTACATGAAACATATGGGTATTTATACATGTATGAAACCCTAATTCATATTTTTGGGGAATGCCCAAAATGCCCATAAGGTAGTGTGGCCACCAAGTAATCATTAGCATGTCATAATCCTCATTTAAGTGTACATGAAGCCATTAATTCCATAAGCATGTGCATTATCTTCTAGTTTGTATATTAAGGTGGTGGGTAGATGGGGTCCTCCATGTTCTTCACTTTGAATTATTTGCATCTTCATTCTTTTGTATCTTCTTTGTGCATGCATATTCCCTCATGAAACCATTCATATTTGAGATCAAATTCCTACAAAAATATATAAAAATTTCCAATTAATTTTTCTCAAAGAAATATATGCACACAAATGACCATTATGCCCCTATATGAAAATGGATATGTGACAATTTGGAATTAATATGGATTTTGGTTAAAACAGGTTAAAATACCCAATATGATCATTTATTTAATTTAAATAGATTCAATATAGTGGTAAAAATATGCACATTTACGTGCACATCACTAAGCGAATCAAGTAACTCTTCCAATCTGCTTTGGCAACCTGAAAATTAATGTGACGCCCCACCTCTATGCTCACAATAACAAAGGTTATTATAAGGAATAACGTCTGCTATTGCGAAGAATAAGGCTTGTTAGAAGCGACCATTCGTAAGTTATGCCTTAGACGAGTATTGATTACATCGGTAGGAGTTGTATAAATTACTCCCAAAGATATATATTCAATCCAAATCTAAAACGAAACTACAGTGGCTAAAGAAAAATCCAGAACAACTCATAATAACAACAACACTGATAGTATAATCACATCAGAACAGAAATATCAGATATATAGCGGAAGACAAATCTAGAATACATGCTACAACACTCAATGGTTCACAAGAACCAATGTACATATACATATACATCAACATACACGAGATGATAGTCAACCCCAAAAGAAACATCTCGAAGTAGACAAACGATGGAGTGAAATCCCAAAAGCTGAAGCGGCAACAGAATCAGAGATAGCGACTATCTTGAAATAACTCGGTCTGACCCGAGTATTATTTAAAAGAAAATAATAAACGGATCGGTCTAATTTAAACTTCAGAAATAAGTGTATGCTGAACATCACTTAAGCAAATAATTATAATCTCGAATGAGATTATACAACATAAATGATCAACATAGTTCAAATAAAGAAACATCAATTTAAACTCCATCAAAATCAGCTTTTAAATTCCCAATTGAATTCAAAACAGCAATACGCAAATTTATAATCTCAAACGAGACTATACACAAAATTATAGTCTCGGATGAGACTATACAATATAGTAATCAGCATAGTTTAAAGGAAGAAATCCATTAAACATCATCAAAATCAACTTCCAAATTCACAATTGAATTCAAAGCAGCAGTACGCAAAAACCTAGAAATCAATTAAGATAACTAGACAAATCAGCAGTTGCAAAATCTAGAAATCAAAATAAGATAACTAGAAAATCAACATAAAAGATGGATCGATCCCAACAGATGGTGAGTTTTAGCTACGCCGCACGTGCATCTCAGATGGCCGAAGCCTACCAAGTACTATAATTTTTGGCGCCCATCAAATGACCCAAAGGTCCGCAGAGTGACCCGAAGGTCTAGTACTGGTAATTGATCCGAAGGTCCATCAGATGATCCGAAGGTCCAACAAATGACCTGAAGGTCCAGCAGAGTAGCTCGAAAGCCCAACAAAATCATCAAAATCATCACACAACAGATGTTTCAATTAACGAGTCCGGAATTAACCGAAATAGTAAAAGTGTGGTTCCATACTCCGCACTTTTGCTAAATCGTTTAAATTTCTTCATCATTTCCTTGAAAGTGCAAAATTGTGTATTTTATATAAATAACATTTTACGTTCTCAAACGGACAAGTCTGGAATTAAGCGAATCAGTAAAAGTAAGGGTTCATAGTCCTTAATTTTGCTGAAGCTTTTAAATAGCTTCCTCATTCTTTTGAAAGCGTAAACTGTAAAAAATTTGAAAACAATTTTATTTTAAAACGATTTTTAAAACACGTGATTAAAACGGCAACAACTATAGCAATTTCGACAAAGAAATTGCGCTTCACAAAACACTGTAAAACGGATATCAAATTAGCGTTGCAGTATAACTGCTTAAAAATTCACTTTAAAATTGACGGTTACCGAAGTCAAAACAACAGAAATTTTTATTCGTCAAAAATGTCACCAAAACAATACGCTTCAAAAATATAATACCGACGTAAAAATTCCGTTATAAAAATAACGGCAACAAAATTCGTTTCAAATGAAACGCCGGTTCAACGTAAATTAAATGCAGTAACGTGCAACTCATATTAGCATGCACACTACAATATAAACCAATTTCTCTTTTTAATGCAAACAATATAAAACACAAACGTGCACAAGGAAATGTAAAACAAAACGTACGGCCTGGGAAAGATTCACTTTCTTGCAACAATTTCTCTAAATACTTTATAGAAATATGCAATGCCTTGGCCAACTTTCCCAAATATAAAATATTATCAATGAGCAGGTAGAATTTCATAATATCATATCCATATCAAAGAGTTTCTTAACTAAATCAGATAAAATAATGAATCCTTATTCCCTGAATGATCATTTCTTAAACATATAAATGAAGTTTACACTAGTTACACGCTGCCTATTGAAATTAAATAGTAATGCGTTGTTGGGTGAAAATATACTTTGCAAACAACAGAAATATATGGTTTGCTTACACCTAACTGGAACACGTACGCAACCTACACTCATTTTCTTTTGAAATTTATCTAACGCCCGCATGAATTAATATATAAACAGTGTTGTACTTGGGCAAGTTACAAACCTGAGAATGAAATACGCACTACTATATTCATAAACACGTGAGAATGGAAGTAAATGACATTGAACTCAAACTATGTACATGCAACCAAATATTTTAAAAAATGTGACCAGGCCTTACTTCTTATTGCATGCAATTATAACATACGTGACCTGGCCATGAATATATAAGCAACGATCAGAGTATGCTTCCACTATTATTCATCATACTAATATCTGCCCAAAACTATATTATTTTGAAAAAGTGAGGACGCCCTACTAATATAACTTCCACTTGACTTTAGGAAATGTTTAAATGCACGGATGAAGCTTAATTGCAAAAAAATAAAATTAAGGAAACAACATGATGGAATGACAAACCTTTACACCAATATGCATTTCAAAAAATTTTGTACTCTGGCAACATATCATGCACGTATGAACTAAAAGTTGGTCTGGCTATGTTTTTACGCAATACAACTTTGCTTGCAAAATGAAATATAAAATATAAGCATCAAACCTGAAATTAGTTTTCTGTACGCTACTCTTTTACATGCAAAAACAAAGTTTGAAAATAAAACAACTTGACTATTTATACTTTGCACGCAGGCGTAAAATAATAAACCATAGAAAAGCATCAAAATAAGAATAAGTAGCATAGTTTTTAAAAAAAAAAAAAATTAGAAATGTGAGTATAAAACTCACCCTTAATCTGCTTCCTACCCAGATGTTAGAAGTAACTCTTTACTCTGCCATTAATACACCTCACAGCTACTCAAGCTTTTAAAAGATGAAAAATGTTGCAGGTGTTGAAAAGAATTTTTGTACCAAAGCATTTACTTTAGACGTGCAAAAAGGAAGAAGGACATACCGCATTAATGAGGAGGGTTGCAAAAATATTCTAGCTTTACATTAGATGAGTGACAATTAGTATATATATTGTTTAATAAATTAAACCAATACTAGCTTGAACTGAACAACCTTCTTTGTTACACGTACATAAAGGTAACCAAAGAATTCAACTTGCTTTAAGAATAGTGATGGCAGAAAAGAGAAAATGTTCAAACTTTTGCTTTGCAAAATTATTGGTGACCGCAAGAGTTCAATTTTGTGATAGAAAAAGTGTTTACAGCAAATACAAGGAAATGTTCCAACTTGCTTTAAATTGGAGCAAGTCTTCATATACACGTGAAAGGCTAAAAAATGTATTGCACTTCATTTTCCAACGTGCATCTCTGGAAAGTATGCAACTGACTATGAAAATGATTTGCATTGCAATTCAAATTTCAATTTTAAATTACTATTTTAAATTTTTATTTCGACAGTAACTCAAAAACACGGTCGTTACAGACTCCCCCCTTATAAAAATTGCGTCCCCGCAATTTTCATACTAGAAGCAGTCAGTAACATATATAATTCATCACAATAAAGATTTAAATTAGAAAAGATAGATCAAGAATGCTCATCCCCATCCGAAGAGGAGAGAAAACCCGGATAAGAACGCTCGATGAATTCTCTGGTTTTCCAAGTGCAATTTTTGGGATTTTCGGACCATTGAATTTTCTCAAGCAGGATTTCTTTATTCCAAAGGCGTTTCACCTCCGTAGCTAGCACACGAATTGGATTTTGCACAATAGACAAGTCGGGTGAGATCTCAAGATCTTGCAACACATGAGGATCGATAATAGAATCCGAATCTAGAAAGCATCGACGAAGCTGGTTTACATGAAATACTTCATGAATTTCGAAAACTGAATAGGTAGTGATACACGATAAGCAACATGGACAATGCGTTCCGTAATAGAAAATGGTCCAATATAACGAGGAGCCAATTTCTTGGAGCTACTGAAATGCACCACACCCTTCATCAGAGAAACACGAATGAATATGCGATCGCCAACAGAAAATTCCAAAGGCTTCCTACGATGATCGGCATAAGATTTTTGCCTATTCTGAGCCTCTTTCATTCTCTGTCTGAATAGCAATCTTCTCAGAAGATTCAAGAATATAATCGGGGTCGAGTACTAACTTTTTCCCCGATTCCAACCAACAAGATGGTGATCGACACGGCCTTCCGTAAAGAGCTTCGAAAGGAGCCATACTGATACTGGATTGAAAACTGTTGTTATGAGAGAATTCAACAAGAGACAAGTGGTTTTTCCAACTACCGCCAAAATCAAGAATGCAAGCTCGAAGGAGATCCTCTAAAACTTGATTCACCCTTTCAATCTGACCATCTGACTGTGGATGATAAGCTGTACTGAGATTGAGCTTAGTGCCTAAAGCTTTCTGAAGACTCTGCTAGAAATCACTAGTGAAAAGCGGATCTCTGTCACTAACAATAGAACTAGGCACACCATGAAGTCGAACGACTTCTTTAATAAACAGCTTATCCAATAAAGGAGCAGTCCGATTGGACTTGATAGGAATAAAATGGGCTGATTTAGTCAATCTGTCAACAATCACCCAAATACTAATATGGCCCGGCCTCGAACGAGGTAGACCATCAATGAAGTCCATGGAAATCTGATCCCATTTCTATAATGGAATCTCAAGAGGCTGCAAAAGACCACTGGGATGCTGGTGTTCTGCTTTAACTAGTTGACAAGTCATGTAACGACTCACATAACTTGCAACCTCACGCTTCATACCCTCCCAAAAGTATAAGCGTTTCCTAACAGCATACATCCTACTACTACCCGAATGGATAATATACTTAGAATGATGACAGTCCTCAAGAATGTCATTTCTAAGATTAGAAACACTAGGCACGACCAACATACCCTACTTCCGAATACAACCATGAACATCAATATCGAAATCCTTTAGATTATCTCTTCAGGATTCCGATTTACAACTCTAAACAAGATAAGCAAGATCTGGATCTTGTTTCTGAGCATCGGCTACATGATCCAACAAATTAGGACGAGCTTCCATGCTAAATAAAAGCACGGAAGAATCAAAAACTGAAGGACGGTCTCTAATATCACAAAGATATAAAGCTTCCAAAATATTTCACTCTGCTAGCATCATGGAAACAACAACTTACTGCTTGCGACTAAGCGCATCAGCAACTCGATTACCCTTATCAGGGGCATACTGAATATTGAAATCATATGAAGCAAGAAAGTCGAGCCAACGCTGTTGCCTCATATTAAGTTCCTTCTGAGTGAATAGATACTCAGAGATTTGTGATCAGTGAAGAGAATATAACTCTCGACCAAAAATAATGTCGCCAAATCTTTAGAGCAAAGACTATGGCGGCCAACTCCAAATCATAAGTAGCATGACGAATTTCATTAGGCTTTAGTTGTCTAGAAGCATAGGCAACTATTCTATCCTTTTGCATAGGAAAAGCACCAAAACCAATACGGCTAGTATCGGTACAAATAATGAAGTCTTGGTTTCCTTCGGGAACCACAAGGATAAGAGTATCGAAAAAGAGTTCTTTCAAATAATCTTCTTTCCCGAAGAGCTAAAACTTCCACAATTACAATTATCTTTATGAAATCATTTTCTAAAAAAATCTATTATTTATAGGTAAATTTATTGTGTCAAATTGTCTCATCAAAGCGTTTAGGAGATTCCTATCGATAACGTTGATCAAGCGCATCGACCAGAATTCTTAAAGCACTCAATGGGCAATACAATCACAAATCATCTACTATATGATAAACACAGTTCCAATTATACTTGTAAATAAATCTTATGAAAAAGATTTGCAAAATTTTTAAATTGATGTTTCATCCAAAATTAATAAATACACAAATGGAGTCATCGAGATATTCGTTGAATACTTGATTCATAAACTGGATGAAATAAGCTGGGCAAACTGAATGACGTAATAAGTCATTCATAAGAATTATAACGAGTGCGGAATGCGGTAAGTGGAATGCTAACTTTCGCAACTCGCAACCGAATGAAAATCAACGTTAAGGTCGAGTTGGAAGAAGAGCTAGAACGACTAAATCGTTTGGCTTCCAATTCAGATAATTTGTTGCTTGAGTTCCTCATTTTCCTTAGCAGACATCATCGTGGAAGGACGACTGACAGGATGAGCACCAAAGATAAGATCAATACGGAACTCAATTGCCCTATTCGACGGCAAACTCGAAATAGGCTCGAAGACATCAGAAAAATCACAAACAACCGGAATATTAGCAATGACATCCTCCGATTCGAAGGAAGAAATGATAGCATTCGAAGGATGGTCCATACTTCGAAATATTAATAGATAACTGCTCGATAGCATCGGGATGCTAGAGATACAAAGTTCTTTTGGGATATAGAATTTGAGCTTCATAACGGATGAGCCAATCCATACCCAATATCATATCAAAACCAAGATGATCCATAACATGCAAATTCGCATGAAAGGAGAAACCACAAAGAATAATCTCGACATCAACACACAACAACCTAAGAGTAGCGGATCCATCAATATGATTCGCAATTCTCAAATAGTTGCAAACACTAACAACATTCAATGGAATAACAACAACAAGCTCATTTGACACGAATGAACACGATGCACCCGTATCGAAAAGAACTCTAATAGAACGACAATGAAATAAAATAAAACCTTCCAAAATAGAAGGAGTAATACTTTTGGACTGAGAAAAATACCAAAAGCTTAAGCAACATTAAACTTCCCTGATTTGAAACCCTTAGGAACAGTAAGACAATCGAAAACAGAGGACTTTTCTTGTTTTAACTCAAGGAAGCTACAAAAAAGATTGATAAGGAATTTAACAAATGGAATACTACGGAAATATAAGATATATTCCTAGACATATTCCAACTTGTTAGAGAGGATAAAAGTTTTAAGAACAACGAAGGAATAGATTCGAAAGGCACGAATAAAACCCTCGAATAGTTGTAACGCATGTTCCATTCTGCTTCTGTTCTGTGTTTATTATAGTTTGTTCTGAATCTCAGCTCTGATACCAAGCTGTGACGCCCCACCTCTATGCTCACAATAACAAAGGTTATTATGAGGAATAACGTCTGCTATTGCGAAGAATAAGGCTTGTTAAAGCGACCATCCGTAAGTTATGCCTTAGACGAGTATTGACTACATCGATAGGAGTTGTATAAATTACTCCCAAAGATATATATTCAATCCAAATCTAAAATGAAACTACGGTGGCTAAAGAAAAATCCAGAACAACTCATAACAACAACAACACTGATAGTATAATCACATCAAAACAGAAATATCAGATATATAGCGGAAGAAAAATCTGGAATACATAATCACATCGAGTGTTGTAGCATGTATTCCAGATTTGTTTTCCACTATATATCTGATATTTCTGTTCTGATGTGATTATACTATCAGTGTTGTTGTTGTTATGAGTTGTTCTGGATTTTTCTTTAGCCACCGTAGTTTCGTTTTAGATTTGGATTGAATATATATCTTTGGGAGTAATTTATACAACTCCTATCGATATATCAATACTCGTCTAAGACATAACTTACGGATGGTCGCTTCTAACAAGCCTTATTATTCGCAATAGCAGACGTTATTCCTTATAATAACCTTTGTTATTGTGAGCATAGAGGTGGGGCGTCACAATTAAAATCAAGGTATATACAGTTTATTTATTTTTTATCAAAGAAAAAAGTAAAACAAGAGAAAAACAAACCAACGAAAGTGAAATAAATGATAACTAAAACAAGCGAAAACAAATGAAAAATGAAAATTAAACTAGTGAAGCTTGTTTTTTTTTGAGTCTTAAACACACAAAACTTTACAAAACAAAAGAAAAACTAAGCTTTTTTTTAAAAAAAATTAACTCGGGCCCAAAAAGAAGCCCAAGACCCAAAAAAAAGACAAATAAAAAAAAATTGTCAAATAAATTTCTCAAGTAAATTCCAGGAAAAAATCATCCGCAAAAACTTAGCATACTTCTCAATTCCGTTTCACCGTTCAAGCTTCTTAATTTCTCAAATTCACAACAACTTTTGAATTCAAATTCCCAAATTTTTAGAAGTCGGCAGGCGATTCGATGTTAGTTGGCAGGGCGTTTTGGTTCTGGATTTCGTCGTTTTGATCATGATTTAGGGTTAAGGCGATTATGGTCGTCGTGGAATTGGTGAGGGAGGCGAGGCGAAGGGGTGGTCGAGTTCGATTGTCGGCTTGGGTGAGATTGGATGCGTCGAAGTTTGGTTCGATTTGCTCTGGGTTGCGGCAGATTGAAGGCGAGGTTGCGATCGTGATTAAGTGGTCTTTAAGGAGATGGTTCCTGCTTCGAGTTTGGTTGCGTGATTTTAGGAAATGGAACGGTGAACGTTGTAAGTTATATGACAACCTGTCTGGAGTGTTGATGCATTGTGGAGTTGCAGTGATGGTGTACAGGGGGAGTGAGTTAGAGAGGTAGTTGAGTATGCAAGATGAAAGAAGTGGTCACTCCATTACACTTTCACTCTATTGTTTTGTATGATTTTTTT
Organism: Allium cepa; assembly: GCA_030765085.1. NCBI lineage: Eukaryota > Viridiplantae > Streptophyta > Magnoliopsida > Asparagales > Amaryllidaceae > Allium > Allium cepa. The sequence continues at coordinate 506,510,584 of CM060945.1, forward strand.
TTTCTTTCAATTTTTTTGATATGAAACAGCAGTGGATTGTGATATTGAAACAGCACTTTGAGAGCAGTGTAATGATCAAGTGGAATGAACGCACTTTGAAATGCAGTAGTTAGAAAGCAGTTTGATGATCAAGTAGAATAGATGAAAGGCAGTGAAGAGTTAATGTTTTGGTGATGTGTATCAGTCTGTATGAAGGGTGGGTATTGGTTGGTGTGTGTGGCTGCTGGCAATGGTGACAGAGCAATTTTTCTTTGCAAATGCAATTTATGGTCAGTGGTTGAGTGATGCGTTTTGATGGAAGCGGGAGTAGCAACTTGGTTTGATGGTCAGTTGAAGGGGAGATAAGGGCACAGGTCAATGTAGCAGTCAGAGGTTATGAAAGATGTTGGTGAAGGGTTGGGAGAAGCAGGGAAACTGTTTGTTTGACAGTGATGCACTGTTTGTTTCAAGTGTTTGTTTCAAGTGGATTGTAATGGTAGTTTGAAGTGGATTGTAATGCACTGCAGATGGAGTGGCACAGATGTAAGATGAAGTGTTGTAGAGGAGGGCTGTTTGGTAGAGGTGATTGAATTGTGAGTGTGGTAGGTTGGTGTTGTGATAGGTATGGTGAAGGATGATCAGCAGATTGAAATGGTGATGGTATGTGAGTGGTATGGAATGGTGAAGTGGTTGTGGTCAGTGGTCTATGTGGAGTTGTTTGGCAAGAAGTTTGTATGGTGACAGTGCAGTATGGAAGATGTTTATGAAGTGTGTCGAATGAAATTGAAAATAAAAAATGTAAATTTGAAACTGAAAATGTAATAGAAAAGAAAATGGAATATTTTTTTTTTTTTTTTGCACATGAAGTTGTGTAATTTTCTTTTTTTTAAATATGCTAATGCAAAAGCAACTTGAAAACAAACACATAACAACGTCACACAAATCGAACAACAAACACACACTTTTTTTTAAAATGCAAACAAACACACAATAAAAATCAAACGAAAATAATTCGAATAACAGAAAATCAAAATCAAAACGATTCCTCGGCAACGGAGCCAAAAACTTGTTTAATGGTGGAAATTTTCTATCGAGTTAGAAAATCATCGAAAAATTTTGAAAGAAAAAATAACCGCAAGCTCACAGTGTACGAATGTAGCACGTGACGAATACGGCTTGATCCGCAGAGGATTGATGATTTTAAAATTCTATTCAATCAAATTCCAAAGTCGAGTGATTGTTAACTAACTAAAACTAAGGAGAATAAAAAGTTGAGATTAAAGAGCAATTTAGAGGCAAATCCCCTCTCATGATCATATAAATCAACATAATGACATTATGATCTTTTTTTTGGTCATTTGTGAGTTTAGTTGATGCATTTATCATAAGCATGACCTAATTGTGTTATTAATTAACCCACTTAAACCATCAAACTTTAATGCACTTTCTAACTCACTTAATAACTTCAATGAAAATGATATGAAACCAAAAGTAAAATCTATTTTAAGCATGGTTTATTAACTATTGAATTAGAAACATAAACTATCAAATTTTGATTCTAAATACACTTCCATTACCACGATCATATGTAGATGAAGAGGTAATTAGTGATTTATATGACTAATCACAGCCTACTTGTTTTGAACAATATAAACTATCAAACTTAATATTAAACAAAAAACTACACAAACATCTACTTTCCATTAAGCACAAAAGAGACATACAAGAAATTATGTTGCATCCACATGATTCAAGAAAGTTTCATTACCCCTAAATTGAAGTGATTAGCCTCTCATTTTTGTTATCAAATCAACAAATGTAGAAAGTAACATTAAACAAACAAGAGGAAAAAGAGAGAAAAAAGAAAGGAAAAACTAATATACTTATATGAAATAAGAGAGATCTACACTACAACATGAAAGGAAAAGAAGCATGTAAAAGAAAAGAGAGCACTAAATAACATAAAAAAAATTAAAGTTACATGAAATAAAAATATGGCTAAATAGCTATGAAAAGAGAAAGAGAGCTTTGAGTTTTATTTTGAGCCTAAACTAAACTAAAGAGAGACTAAGTGTTACATGAAACCTAAGGGGTATATATACATGTGTTAAACCCTAATTCATATTTTGAAGAATGCCCAAATTTCCCTTGAGATAGTTGTGGTGGCCAAGTAATCATTAACATCCACTAATCCTCCACTTAAATGTATATGAAGCTTTTATGTCATTTTACCATGTGTTTAGCTCCTAATTGAAAATCAAGTTAAGTGGGTGAGGTCCTCTATGTTCTTCACTTTGAATTATTTTCATCTTTATTCTATTATATCTTCTTTGTGCATGCATATTTCATCATAAAACCACTTGTAAAATTCACCAAATTTCATACAAAATAACATTGAAAATTTTCATAATTTAATAAATGCACAAAAATGATCATTTCACCCCTGTATGAAGATGAATATGTGACAATTTGAAAATAATTTGAATTCTGATTTAAACAAGTTAAAATACCCAATATGATCATGTATTCAATTTAAATAGATTAAATATGATGGTAAAAATTTGCGCATTTACGTGCACATCAATCACACCTTGAAAACTATGGAGCTTACTAAATTTCTTCGCGCCAACTTGAATGTGTTTGAATGGACGCATTTCGATACGTGTGGGGTGTCTCCATAAATCGCATGTCACGCACTTAACATCGACCCCAAGTTCACTCTAGTAAAGAAAAAGAGGCGCGGCCTAGGTCTTGAATGATCCAAGGCGTTAAGAGAAGAGGTGGACAAGTTAATGGCCAATGGTTTCATCCTGATGCAACTTATCCAGAGTGGGTATTTAATCCGGTCTTAGTCACAAAGTCCAATGGGAGGTGGCAAACCTGTATAGATACTCGGACCTAAACAAAGCTTGCCCAAAAGACAGCTTCCCTCTCCCGAGAATAGACCAACTTGTGGATGGAATGGCAGGAGACGAGCTGCTATCATTCATGGACACATACTCCGGGTAAAATCAAATCCTGATACATGAATCCGATCAAGAAACACCAGCTTCATCACCGACCCGGGCCTATACTACTACAAAGTAATGCCATTTGGTTTGAATAATGAGGCAGCCTATCAACGGTTAGTAAATATCATGTTCAACTGTCAGATCGGGAGATGGAGGTTTATGTGGACGACATGTTAGTCAAATCACGAGCAGCTGTTAACCACCTGGATAACCTCACTGGAATGTTCGAAATACTCCAAAAGTATGGAATGAAACTCAATCTACTCAAATGCCAATTCGGAGTGGCTTTGGGAAAATTCCTAGGATTCATCGTAAGTGCCAGGGGCTTCAAAGCAAATCCTAAAAAAATAATGGCACTACGAGAAGTTCAAGCTTCGAAGAATAAGAAGAAACTGCAAAGTTTGAATGGAAAATTTTCAGCTTCAAGTTGATTTATCTCAAAAGCTATCGAAAAGTGTATATAATTCTTCGATGCACTGAAGAAATGAAAGAAGAACTTCGAATGGAGTGAAGCTTGTAAAATAGCATTCGAAGACTCCTGCGGCATATGGAGGCTCTGCCAATCCTATTAAAGCCCGTGGATGGAGAAGATCTGTTCATTTACTTAGCGATCTCACCCCATGCATTGAGCACCGCTCTGGTGCGAGAAGAAGCAAAATCCAGCGACCCATGTATTACATTAGCAAGCGGTTCACTGAAGTAGGGAAAAACTACCCAAAACTGGAAGAACTAGGATATTGCCTCTTGATCGTGTCTAGGAAGTTACAACCATGATTTCAGGCTCTTACAAATGAAGTGTTGACTTACCAGCCACTGAAGCAAATGTTATACCGACCAGAACTTCCGGACGACTTCACAAGTGGAATATAGAATTGATCCAATATGATATCACATACCACCCAAGGAAAGCCATCAACGGGTAAGCGTTAGCAGACTTCATCGTCGAATTTACTATTCGAGATGACGAGGATGAACTTTAGCTGGAAGTAGACACCCAATGGAAGCTCTTTGTCGGCGATGCATCTAACAGACTCTGTTCAGAGGCAGGATTAGTGCTTGAAACCCCCCAAAGGACGAGCCATTAGCTATGCTTTGTCTTGGAATTCCCTGCTACAAACAACGAAGCAGAATATGAAGCACTGATTGTAGGACTGAAAGTTGTGAAAGAGCTCAAGATAAAATCTATTCACATATACAATGACTCCCAACTGGTCGCCTACCAAGTAAAAGGGGAATACCAGGCTCGTGGGGGAGAATCTTGCCCCTACTTGTCCAAAGTGCAAGAACTGCTAAGCGACATTGAATATTACACTATAAATTACATTCCACGAGAGCAGAACACCAAGGCAAATTATTTGATTGAACCGACGAGTTTTTAAGAAGCTTAGTCATTAGGGCTGGTCTCATTTGAAACTCTAACCAAACCAAGCATAGACAAAATGAACGTCGACTGGATTTGGCAACCACTGTCGAACCAGATATTAGATGACACCAATAAAGGAGTATTTATTTGCAAGTGCTCTTCCAACTTATCGGAATCAATGGAAAAATCTTCTTCGAAAATCACCCAGATTCATGACACAAGATGGAATACCCTACCGAAAGTGATTCTTGACCCCCTCCTTAGGTGTGTGTCCGATGACGAAGCCCGTCGACTCCTAAAGGAAGTGCATGAAGGCGAATGCAGAGACCATACTGGGGGAAAACCCTTGCAAAGAAAGTCCTCCAGTACGGATACTTTTGGCCAAAAATAAACCATGATGTTGCATACTACGCTAGAGGATGTGACCGCTACCAAAAATTCAGCAAAATCAAAAGAACTCCTTCAACAGAGTTAACACAGATGGTTAGCCCATGACCATTCGTAATATGGAGAATAGACTTGATTGACATCCTACTAATAACAAAAGGAGAAGCCATGTGACGCCCCACCTCTATACCCAGGCTAGCCAAGAACATTACGGTGAATGCTGTCAACTAGCACGGAGAATAAGGCTGTTGAGGAGCGACCATCCGTGTAATTGCTTTGCGTGAGCATCGATATGTCAGATAGTATAACATGCATTTCTTTTCAAAAGGGAAATCCGACATATCGACACAAAATCAAAGCTACTACACAGTGGCTATAATACCTTCAGAAACAAATATAGAAATAAACATAACATAAATCAGTCAAAGACAATCCATATCACAAAGGCGGAAATAGATATGAATATTACACTTGGAAGTGTATATCAGAGTAGCGGTCTAAAAAGATCCACAATATCTCAAAAGAATAGTTACAAGAACTTCACAAAAGAATAAGTATACATCATGGAGTCTATATCTCAATTGTATACAATCCAAAAACTACTAATCTAAGTAGTTAACCAAAAGTCAAGAAGGTAATCCCGGGTGTAAAGTCAAGCAGAAGCACCGGTAACATCACGGTCTGACCCGAGTATTATTTAATAAGAAAATAATAAACGAATCAGCCTAACTATAAATATCAGATGAAACGATATAGAATAAGAGATATGACTAAACACATAATAATCACAATGCCAAGCTGTGATATATATAAGTAATTGAAAATCAACAAGAGATTAATCAATATCACAAAATCTACACAAGAATCAAAAAAATATCATACTCCTTATTTCGTTCACCAAACCATAAATATTGACGATTACATCAATGTCAATCACAAAAGTCAATGACACACAAATTCACCAATGCACAAATATTGATAAACTTATCAATGGAAATCACGAAAATTGTTGAAACACAAATTCTAGAAATCATCTCAAGAAATCCAGAAATCACAAAAAGGGGGAAGGCCTATCACAAACGGGAGCATAAAGCTCACCAACACGTGTATCACAAACGGAACGCTAATTCCATGGTTGCTAACCATCACAAATTGAACCGAAGCTCCACAAACGGCCCGAAGACCATGGGTTGCTACCCCACCAATTTGAGTCGAAACTCCACAAAACGGGGTTTAGTCTCCCTCGCAGACAAAGAGACATCGCACATTGCTAGTCTAAATCACAAAGATGATCGTCATGATCAACGAGAAGTGTCAATTACACTAAGCTAGTAAATATATAAATTTAGCTTCATGTCCCATAACCACTAGCTTAACTTAAATATTTACGAACAAATTGTAGATCTCCACTAGAAAATTGTCACAAGAGTTTCAATCGAACAAGTCCAAGAATTAACCGACGAAGTAAACGCAAGCGTTTCATACCACTCGTTTTACTAGGTCGTTTAATTAGATTTCTCATACGAGTGAGGTAAAGGTTTGTATATACTAGTAGATTGGAAAACGGTTTGAGAAAAACGAGCTTTGTAAATAAAATAGTGTTGAAATCGTTTTGATGAAAAAGTTTTGATATTTACTACTAGTATTGAAACCTTTATATTTTTAAAGTGACAAATCACAAAAATGATTGTAGAATAATCAATCACCAAAATTCACATTCGAAGACGTGAATAAAATCTAAAGAAATCGATACCAAATCCATCAAAATGGATATTTCCAAAAATCCATAAAAAGAAGTCATCAAAGTCGATAGAAAGTGATAACCACTATTCAGATCCACAAAAATCGATTAAAATAGTGAATCCTTTCAAAAACATAAGCAAATAGGCACTATGCACAATTCTAGGCGTCTGGAGGTCCAATCCAGGCGTCTGAAAACTAATCAGACGTCTGGTTTAGAATCCAGACGTTTGGATTTGTTCTCTGGAAATAATCCAGAGAACACCCAGACGTCTGAAACCTCAAGTCAGACGTCTGAGACCTATCCAGACGTCTGATCCTAAATTTCAAACGTCTGGAATTAGTCTCTGCCTTTTTTTATATTCTGCATGGTTATATTTTTTTCTCTCCAGGCCCAAACCAGACGTCTGGTCACCTGGTCTGGGCAACAATTTGCCTAGGCCAAAGTGGCCAAAACGTATCGAGAGCGATCGGACGAGCAACGACGACTAAGGATTTATGCCTAGCGACAACCCAGCCTTAACGGCTCCTCAATACACCCCGAATATCATTGTCCAAATATTCATAATAGGATTTTCATAAACTTGGACCAAAACACCCAAATTAGGAAAATTCACCAAATCAATTCGAATCAAAAGCAAATGAATATGCACAAATGTTAGGAACTCATACCTAACCACCAAGATAGATATAGAAAAAGATGTGAGATAAAAATCTCACCTTTGAACCCAAACGATTGAAGAAAAAGCTCGAAAGCAAAGGAAAAACAACCACTCTTCAAATCCAACTTAAGAACCTTGATTCTAAGCTATAAAAGAAGAACATTCGAAAAATTAGGTTTAGGAATTTCTGAATTTGATAGGAGAATGAGTTGGAGAAGAAGAAGAGAAGCTTACCAATGGGTTCTTCTATTAGTTTGGAGCTAGAGCTTGATTTGCAAAAGAAAACTAGGGTTTTGGAGTTTTAATTTCGCATCTCTCCCACCATTGATGCTTTAGAACTGAAAAGAGGAGAAAGTGAGAGTGAATGGGGAGGAGTGGTTCAGATTTGAGTATAAGTTAAACATAGGGTTGAACCCAAACCCAAAGTGAAAATGGTCAAATTTTTGACTAGCTCCAAATATATCAAAGTTTATACTCAAAAAGGTTGCATACGTCATTTTGAACTCAATGGAAGTGGTTCCGAGTCCTAATTCGATCGTATGCAAAAGGAAGCTTTTCAGACTAAATTCCGAGTATCGATAAAATATTTAAATATAAAATCGACAAATATGCGGGTTGTTACAGACTCCCCTCCTTAAAGAAATTGCGTCCTCGCAATATTTAAGAAGAAAATATATAGTAACAACCATAAAAGAATATTCAACACAAAAGAAGTTTGAAATAAGAAGTTCACCTCAAAGAGCCCGAGAAAGTAAGTTCGGATGTGTTCGCTCGTTGAACTCTCTAGATTCCCAAGAACAATCCTTTGGATTTGAAGACCATTGAACTTTAACAAGCGGAACATCTTTATTTCGAAGTCGTTTGACTTCCGAAGCAATGATACGAATAGGATGTTGCTCATAAGTTAAATTAGGCGAAACTTCAATCTCTTCCACAACACCGGGCTCAAGAATATAATCGGAATCTCGAAGACATTTCCGAAGTTGAGAAACGTGAAATACGTCATGGATAGCAGAAAATTGAGTCGGTAATAAAAGGCGATAAGCCATGGAACCAATACGTTCAGTGATAGGAAATGGCCCAATATATCGAGGCGCTAACTTTCCCGATCGACTGAAACGCACAACACCTTTCATAGGTGAAACACGAATAAAAACAAGATCTCCAACAGAAAATTCTAATTTCCTTCTTCGCTTATCGGCATAGGATTTTTGTCTACTCGGGGCTTCTTTCATTCTATGTCGAATAAGGTCAATTTTCTCTGTGGAATCCCGAATAAAATCTGGACCTAAAACCAGCTTCTCACCGGCCTCAAGCCAACAAGAAGGAGATCGGCATGGCCTTCCATAGAGTGCCTCAAAAGGTGCCATACCAATACTAGATTGGAAGCTATTATTATAGGAAAATTAGACAAGTGAAATATGATCTTTCCAACTTCCACCAAAATCAAGAACACAAGCACGAAGAAGATCTTCAAGAGTTTGATTCACACGCTCGGTTTGTCCATCGGACTGGGGATGATAAGCGGTGCAAAAATTAAGCTTCGTTCCCAAAGCTTTTTGAAGACTCTTCCAAAATCCACTAATAAACAATGGATCACGGTCGCTAACAATAGAAGTAGGAACTCCATGTAATTTAACAATCTCTTTAATAAAGAGTTTGGCCAAAAGAGGAACGGTTCGATTAGATCGAACGGGAATAAAATGGGCGGATTTAGTAAGCCTATCAATCACCTATAAGCTATCATGACCCAAACGAGAATGGGGAAGGCCGTCAATAAAATCCATGGAAATTTGATCCCACTTCCAAATTGGAATTTCTAAAGGTTGCAGTAACCCACCGGGCCTTTGATACTCGGCCTTAACGAGTTGGCAAGTCATGCAATGCTTAACGAAGTTAGCGATGTCAAGTTTCATTCCCTTCCAATAATAAAGTCGCTTCATATCCGCGTACATTTTGCTACTACTGGGATGAATGGTGAATTTAGAACGATGGGAACCTTCTAAATATCTTTGTGAAGATCACCAATATTTGGCACGATAAGTCTACCAAATTTTCGAATGCCGCCACGAGAATCGATATCAAAGTCTTTCAAACTTCCAATATCAATCTTATCCTTAATATTTTGGCCAAGAAGAGCCAATTCAGGATCTAGCCCTTGAGCTTCAAGAATGCGGTCAAAAAGAGAAGGACGAGCCTCAAGGCTACACAAAACAAGTGATGAGCATAAATCAGATACGCGCTCTCGAATCTCACAAGTGGATAAAACCTCGAGATCGTTCCATTTGGATATCATCATAGAAACAACTGCTTGTTGTTTACGGCTAAGAGCATCGGCAACACGATTACCCTTACCGGGAGTATAAAGGATATCAAGATCGTAAGGTGCAAGAAATTCGAGCCAACGCTGTTGACGCTAATTAAGTTCCTTTTGAGAGAATAAATACTTCAAAGACTTATGATCAATATAAAGAACAAATTTCTCTCCCAAAAGATAATGACGCCAAATCCGAAGAGCGAAAACAATAGCCGCGAGCTCTAAATCATGAGTGGCATATCTAGTCTCGGCTGGCTTTAATTGCCTAGAAGCATAAGCAATAACACGTTCTCTTTGCATAAGAACGGCACCCAAACCAATGCGACTAGCATCGGTAAAAGCAACAAAATCTTGATTCCCCTCGGGAATAACAAGAATAGAGGCATCATAAAGGAGTTCTTTTAATTTCGGAAAAGAAGTTTCACATTTGTCCGACCAAATGTATTTGACACCTTTCTTCATTAAACTAGTGAGAGGCACGGCAATATTAGAAAAGTCTTTGATAAAACGGCGGTAATAACCAGCCAATCCAAGAAAACTACGAATCTCCGTCACACTCTCCGGTCTCTTCCAATCTTGAATCGCTTCAATCTTTGAAGGATCCACGGAAATTCCGGATTCGAAAATAATATGACCGAGAAACTTCACACGAGATTGCCAAAAATGACATTTAGAAAATTTTGCTTTTAATTGATTACTTCTAAGAGTTTCCAACATAATTCGAAGATGCTTTTCATGCTCCTCCTCGGTTTTTGAATACACAAGAATATCATCAATAAAGATGAGAACAAACCGGTCGAGGAAGTCTTTAAAAACTCTATTCATAAGGTCAACGAAATAAGCTGGGGCATTCGTCAACCCAAATGGCATAACAAGCCATTCATAAGATCCATAACGAGTATGGAACGATGTCAAAGGAATACTATCCTCAGCAATACGAAGCTGATGAAAACCGGTAGCCAAGTCCAAATGTGAAAAGACTTTAGCACCACTAAGCTGATCGAATAGATCATCAATCCGAGGTAAATGCTATTTATTTTTGATAGTAAGATCATTAAGCTTGCGGTAGTCAACGCAAAGCCTAAGTGTACCATCGGATTTCTTCACAAAAATAGCTGAAGCTCCCCAAGGCGAGGAACTAGAGCGAATAAATTGCTTCGTCTCCAATTCGGATAATTGTTTACGCATCTCCTCGTTTTCTTTATTGGACATACGATAAGGAGGACGAGTGATAGGTTGAGCTCCAGGAATGAGATTAATTCTGAACTCAATTGCTCGCTTAGGTGGTAATCCTAAAATGGGCTCAAATATGTCGGAAAATTCACGAACAACGTGAATAAGAGAAATAATATCTTCCTCATCATCATTATTATCATCACGAGGATTTAAAGAATATAAAGATGCAACCAAGCTGGAATCCGAATCTTTAAGATTAATAGAAATCTGCTTAACAGATTGAGGATGTCGAAGATGAATAGTCCGCTCAGGACATAGGATATGAGCTTCATAACGGTTAAGCCAATCCATTCCCAAAATCATTCCAAAGCCTAAATAATGCATGACATGCAAATCAGCTAGGAAAGGAAAATCACACAAAATAATCTCCACATCTTTACAAAGCAAACTAAGAGTTGCGGATCCACCAACCGGATTCGCAATTCTCAAAGAAGTCATTAAAGCAACAACACTTAAAGAAAAAGTATCTACAAGCTCTTTTGATATAAAAGAATGGGATGCTCCCGTATCAAAAAGAACCCGAATTGGTGAATACCATTAAGGATAGAATGGGAAATACCTTGGCCACGAGATGTGTTTCCAGGGGCTTGAGCAACATTTAACTTTCCCTCCTTCCTGCCCTGAAGCTTGGGGCATGAAGATATAACATGACCGGGAACTTTGCAGTAGCGACAAGAGAGAGACTTTGGGCACTTGTTCGCGTAATGGTCCTTCGAACCACAATTATAGCATTCCCCACGACCAAAGGAAGAAGTCTTTGCCACTGGGGTTGCTTGCTTCCCTTTCTTATTGGGATAAGGGCCTTTGAATTTACTGGGCCTTTTCTTGTTGTTGTTGAAGCTTGGTTTAGAACCTACCACTTCAACATCACTCTCCCTATTAGCCTCTTCAAGACGAAGAGCGATATCGATGAGTTGGTCGAAAGGAACTTCTAATTTTAGAAGTAATGGCTTCTTGAGATTTTTATTCAAGCCATAGACGAATCTCTGATTTTTCTTCAATGGGGTGTTGATGTATTCAACCCCATATTTGGAGAGGGATTCAAAAGACGCGACATAATCTGCCATGGAAGATTCACCTTGAACAAGGTCTATAAAACGGCGATCCAAAGTCACCTTCTCAGCTTCTGGTACGAATTTTAACTCGAAACGCTCTCGGAATTTCTCCCAGGTGAGATCCGCTTCATTAATCTCGGAAATAAGAAGTTCGTACTAGTCCAATGCTCTTTCTTGGAGCATACTAGAAGCCACCTGAACTCAGTGAAGATCAATGAGGTTCATACGAGAAAAGATTCGATCACATGTCCTTAACCAAGCATGGACTTCAATAATAGTTTTAGAACCTTTAAATGGCTTCCCGCCCAGGTTGGTGTAATCATTGCACAAACGTGCAAACCCAGATTTAGGGTGAGTAGGTTCCGGATTAGAACCATCTGCTTGAGCATTCATGGGAAGGTCAAGAAGTTGCTGGGTAGTCATAAAAACTCCATCTTGGGGTGGAGCACTAGATGGTCCAGCTCTGGGACGACCAGGTCTAACCATTTCTCTTCTTTAAGAAAGAAAGAAGAGGAAAAAGTTATTCTCAAGATAAATGTTAAGCAAATCTTGATAGATAAAACAAGAAATGATAAAGGAAATAGGATGAATTGGTACGAATACTCGAATTAAATCCTAAAGCACGACTCCTAAGAAAGACTTAGGATGATGATCCTTGTTATAATATTCCATATTGTTCCGAAGTTTGGCTCTGATACCAAGCTGTGACGCCCCACCTCTAAACCCACGCTAGCCAAGAACATTACGGTGAATGCTGTCAACTAGCACGGAGAATAAGGCTGTTGAGGAGCGACCATCCATGTAATTGCTTTGCGCGAGCATCGATATGTCAGATAGTATAACATGCATTTCTTTTCAAGAGGGAAATCCGACATATCGACACAAACTCAAAGCTACTACACAGTGGCTATAATATCTTCAGAAAAAAATATAGAAATAAACATAACATAAATCAGTCACAGACAATCCATATCACAAAGGCGGAAATAGATATGAATATTACACTTGGAAGTGTATATCAGAGTAGCGGTCTAAAAAGATCCACAACATCTCAAAAGAATAGTTACAAGAACTTCACAAAAGAATAAGTATACATCATGGAGTCTATATCTCAATTGTATACAATCCAAAAACTACTAATCTAAGTAGTTAACCAAAAGTCAAGAAGGTAATCCCGGGTGTAAAGTCAAACAGAAGCACCTGTAACATCTCGGTCTGACCCCAGTATTATTTAATAAGAAAATAATAAACGGATCAGTCTAACTATAAATATCAGATGAAACGATATAGAATAAGAGATATGACTAAACACATAATAATCACAATGCCAAGCTGTGATATATATAAGTAATTGAAAATCAACAAGAGATTAATCAATATCACAAAATCTACACAAGAATCAAAAAAATGTCATACTCCTTATTTCGTTCACCAAACCATAAATACTGACGATTATATCAATGTCAATCACAAAAGTCAATGACACACAAATTCACCAATGCACAAATATTGATAAAACTTATCAATGGAAATCATGAAAATTGGTGAAACATAAATTCTAGAAATCATCTCAAGAAATCCAAAAATCACAAAAAGGGGGAAGGCCTATCACAAATGGGAGCATAAAGCTCACCAACACGTGTATCACAAACGGAACGCTAATTCCATGGTTGCTAACCATCACAAATTGAGCCGAAGCTCCACAAACGGCCCGAAGACCATGGGTTGCTACCCCACCAATTTGAGTCGAAACTCCACAAAACGGGGTTTAGTCTCCCTCGCAGACAAAGAGACATCGCACATTGCTAGTCTAAATCACAAAGATGATCATCATGATCAACGAGAAGTGTCAATTACACTAAGCTAGTAAATATATAAATTTAGCTTCATGTCCCATAACCAGTAGCTTAACTTAAATATTTACGAACAAATTGTAGATCTCCACTAGAAAATTGTCACAAGAGTTTCAATCGAACAAGTCCAAGAATTAATCGACGAAGTAAATGCAAGCGTTTCATACCACTCGTTTTACTAGGTCGTTTAATTAGATTTCTCATACGAGTGAGGTAAAGGTTTGTTTATACTAGTACATTGGAAAACGAGTTGAGAAAAACGAGCTTTGTAAATAAAATAGTGTTGAAATCGTTTTGATGAAAGAGTTTTGATATTTACTACTAGTATTGAAACCTTTATATTTTTAAAGTGACAAATCACAAAAATGATTGTAGAACAATCAATCACCAAAATTCACATTCGAAGACGTGAATAAAATCCAAAGAAACCGATACCAAATCCATCAAAATGGATATTTCCAAAAATCCATAAAAGAAGTCATCAAAGTCGATAGAAAGTGATAACCACTATTCGGATCCACAAAATCGATTAAAATAGTGAATCCACTCAAAAACATAAGCAAATAGGCACTATGCACAATTCTAGGCGTATGGAGGTCCAATCCAAGTGCCTGAAAACTAATCAGACGTCTGGTTTAGAATCCAGACGTCTGGATTTGTTCTCTGGGAATAATCCAGAGAACACCCAGACGTCTGAAACTTCAAGTCAGACGTCTGAGACCTATCCAGACGTCTGATCCTAAATTTCAGACGTCTGGAATTAGTCTCTGCCTTTTTTTATATTCCGCGTGGTTATATTTTTTTTCTCTCCAGGCCCAAACCAGACGTCTGGACTTGGTCACCAGACGTCTGGTCACCTGGTCTAGACAACAATTTGCCTAGGCCAAAGTGGCCAAAACGTATCGGGAGCGATCGGGCAAGCAACGACGACTAAGGATTTATGCCTAGCGACAACCCAGCCTTAACTGCTCCTCAATACACCCCGAATATCATTGTCCAAATATTCATAATAGGATTTTCATAAACTTGGACCAAAACACCCAAATTAGGAAAATTCACCAAATCAATTTGAATCAAAAGCAAATGAATATGCACAAATGTTAGGAACTCATACCTAACCACCAAGATAGATATAGAAAAAGATGTGAGATAAAAAATCTCACCTTTGAGCCCAAACGATTGAAGAAGAAGCTCAAAAGCAAAGGAGAAACAACCACTCTTCAAATCCAACTCAAGAACCTTGATTCTAAGCTATAAAAGAAGAACATTCTCAAAGTTAGGTTTAGGAATTTATGAATTTGATAAGAGAATGAGTTGGAGAAGAAGAAGAGAAGCTTACCAATGGGTTCTTCTATTAGTTTGGAGCTAGAGCTTGATTTGCAAAAGAAAACTAGGGTTTTGGAGTTTTAATTTCCCATCCCTCCCACCATTGATGCTTTAGAACTGAAAAGAGGAGAAAGTGAGAGTGAATGGGGAGGAGTGGTTCAGATTTGAGTATAAGTTAAACATAGGGCTGAACCCAAACCCAAACCCAAAGTGAAAATGGTCAAATTTTTGACTAGCTCCAAATATATCAAAGTTTATACTCAAAAAGGTTGCAAACGTCATTTTGAACTCAATGGAAGTGGTCCGGAGTCCTAATTCGGCCGTATGCAAAAAGTAGTTTTTCGGACTAAATTCCGAGTATCGATAAAATATTTAAATATAAAATCGACAATTATGCGGGTTGTTACAAGCCAAATATGCTATAGTTTCCGTAAATTATTTCACAAAATGGGCTAAATCAGAACCACTGACCACCATAGCCACAAAGAAAGTCATTAATTTTGTTACAAAAAACATTATTTGCATGTTTGGTATGCCATAGAAAATTATAACCGAATGGAATTTAATTCGAAAGCAGCAAGTTCAAAGACTACAAACGCTTCCGAATTGAAAAGAGCTTTTCTACGGTGGCTCATCCGCAAGCAAACAGGTAGGTGGAAGAAACAAACAAGATCATCAAGTCAACCATCAAGAAGAGTCTAACTAAAGCAAAAGGAATCTGGTTTGATGAACTCGCACTATCGGCTTAAAGAACTACCCATAAGGCGACAACTGGCCACACCCCTTTCGTTGTAGCATATGGCTCAGAAGCGATGATTCTTGTTGAATTAGAAGTCCCCTCGCACTGAGGGCAAAATTTCAATCAATAGCAAAATAAGCAGCTCCTACTCTAATCACTAGATATGATCGATGAAAGAAGGGAAGAAGCTGAGTCGAGAACTGCCGCCACCAGAAAAGGTCACATGGTACTTCAACTTCGAAGTTCATAACCAAACCTTTGAAGTAGGAGATCTTGTGCTCAAGCGAGTCTACCCCATTCCGGGAGCCTTCGGACCAAACTAGGAAGGACCGCACGTCATCAATCAAAAGCTAAGAGACAGAACTTTCAAGCTAAGAACCATCAACGAAAAATTTCCAAGGCATGGAACAATGAATCACTCTGTCGTTACTTCATTTGAAAACTACTTCATGCATTCTCTATTTTTTAGCAAATAAGCCATCCTAGGATGCTAGGGGTATTGTAAACAGCCAAAAATCTGCCCTACTTTCCTTAATAAAATTTGATTCGTTTTTTGAACCAACAAAACTGTGTGCATAATAACTATCCACAGGGCAGACGGAAGCAAATCGACTCAAACCATTGGATCAGTGGAACCTGATCTTTGCTTCTAAAATCTGATGTAGCTCCGGCAATATCAGCAGGCTGAAATACCAACTCCTCAAGTTGCCAAAGATAAGCAACGCTGAGGAGTATGAAAGCTGCACACTTCATAAGCTATGCACTAAATTTCAAAATATCAACTCCTTACGTTGCCTGAAGATAGGCAACACCCAGGAGTACGAAAAGCCGTGCACTAAATTTCAAACTATCAACTCCTCATGTTGCCTGAAGACAGGCAACACCGAAGAGTACGAAAAGCCACGCACTTCATAGGACACACATTAAATTTCAAAATATCAACTCCTCACACTGCCCGAAGATACGCAACACCGAGGAGTATGAAAAGTCGTGCACTTCATAAGCTGCGAACTAAATCTCAAAATACCCACTCCTCATGTTGCCCGAAGATAGGCAACACCGAGGAGCTTGAAAAGCCGTGCACTCCATAAGTCGCGCACTGACTCTTAAAACTTAAACTCCTCACATTGTATGAAGATAGGCAGCATTAGGGAGCACTAAAACCATTTCGGACTGACGGGTCATATCATTCTAAAAATCTATGCATTTTGTAAGCCGCACTTAATTCTCGAAGCCATGAAATCACGCTTCTAAAGCATAAAATCCTCATGTTTCCCGAAAATAGACAACATCGAGGAGCCTCAAAACCATTCCGAATCGACG
The DNA here is from genome assembly GCA_030765085.1 of Allium cepa. Taxonomy (NCBI): domain Eukaryota; kingdom Viridiplantae; phylum Streptophyta; class Magnoliopsida; order Asparagales; family Amaryllidaceae; genus Allium; species Allium cepa. The sequence continues at coordinate 506,527,575 of CM060945.1, forward strand.
GGACATATCAATCATAAAATCCACACATCTTGTAAGTCGCGTGCACTTTCAAGTCCCAAATTGCCCCGACAATGCTAGGGAACTTATCCATGCAGGAATAACCAGAATCAAGCGCCTCTAACTGTCAAAAACAATGGAGACGACTCCAACTAAACCATAGTATGATAGTTTATTACATTAAGCGTTGACAACGTGTACCTGCCCACAATCAACTTATGCGATGTGCACATCTCAAACATGCATGTGTTGCATGCCTACCAAAATGTTGCAAAAACTTGAATTACGTGCTCAAGTCACAAAACAAATGAAAAAATAAAAATCAAGCTGTGATTTCAAGTGTTAACGTGCAGATTTTTTAAACCTACATTACCAGTCATTCGTTTGAAGTAAACAGCCCTGTGAACCGGGGGCATACACCAAACTTAAATAAAAACACTTGAAAATGATAAGTTCACAGGTGCACTTAAACAAAAACACTTGAAAAGATAAGTTCATAGGTTCTGTTAGTCCAAACAAAAAGTTGTTACTCTAAAAACTTCGGCAGTAATCACAAGAACTGGATAAGTGAAAACAAAAGCAAGCACAGGTGCACAGGACACATATGAAGAGGCAAATAAGGATACAGTAAAAATATCAATGTATTGCTTATGATTTTCTTTATACAAGGTCAAAACGTGGGGGCCATACCCACACAACACGCACAGGACACATATGAACAGACAAATAAGGGTATAGTAAAAATGTCAATGTATTTCTTATAATTTTCTTTATACAGGGTCAAAATGTAGGGGCCATACCCACACAACACTGGTGAACAAAAGGAAAATATAGACTCCATAACAAAAAACACTAAGTGTAGACTCCGAACTTGAAACAAAATGACTCAAAAACAACAAAAACAAGATCGGTCTCCACACAAGGTCCTCAGTGCTTCCTTCCACCGCTTCCATTTCCGCCCTTTGTTTGTAGTTTCTACCTTGTCTCGGGAGTGGTGTCGCTGCCAGTAATGTCAACAAATTCCTCAGTGGCAACGTCCTCCTCTTGCTCCGCAACCTTCTCAAAAGATTCTCCCTTCGCTTTGCACTTTCGTGATTTTCGGGAGCTCTTTAAAGCTTTGATCGCTTCAACCTTCTCCTTCTTGATAGCGACCAATTCATGTTGAGTCTTACAAGACTGCTCCGTTTGAACTTCCCGCTCCTTAACTTCCACCACTGTTACGTCACCATCCAACGATACAGAAGGTTCATCCAAGCCATGAAGCGTGACTATCTTTTCATACTACGAGACCGTCTATAAGCCAAACACGGATGTGGAAACTAGAAAAGGAACATAAACGAGCTAGGAAGCTGTGTAAATAGCAGCAGGTCCGAGCCCCAAGGAAGCTAGCATATTAACAGGAAGGGTAGACGAACCCATAAGATCAAAAATGAAAGCATTAAATTCTTCCTACTCTTGCAGCGTAAGTTTAAGCTCCCAAACTCGGGAGAAACAGGAGGATTACCTACGCCAAAAGAGTGGCCAAGAACGTCAACTTCATATTCACCACCTTCACTCTCCTTAGATTGTTCTATTACATGAGGGGAAGCCCCAAGTCAAGAACTTGTTGGCATATTACGGGGTTGTTCCGATGTCTCGCCGGTGCCAAAAAAAAAGGCTCTACAAGTGCTTTGGCAGCCGCAGTCATGGCGGCATCGGCGGCTTCTTTTTCCCTCTCAATCCGCAATATCTCCCGGCCCTCCAGCAATGCCTTCTTTGATTCTTCATGAAGACAGGCGTTTTGTAACTCTTTCTCGGTGTAGACATCGCCGTTGTCGCGAAAGCGGGTCAAGATTTCTTCCCAAACCACAGCGAGAGTGTACAAAATTTTTGGCCCAAGTAACTAAGGCTCCCTTGATGAAGTAAAGAATTGACGTAGAAATTTTGGATGGTCTCGTCAGTGTTTTCCATCTTTCTCTCGAAAGCATTTTAAAGCTCCAGATAATCTGCCGTAACGGCGGCCTCTCCAACCTCAACACGAGACTTGTCGATGCTAATCTGTGCAACTTGGTCTTGCAACCGGGCGATCATCATAGCCTGATCAGAGATAGTCTTGTTGTGCCCTCAACGATAAATTCATGATCAGAGATAGTATGTTTCTGGGCATCAGTTGTTGCATTACAAGCAACCATTTCTTCTTTTACTTTCGCCTCCTGGGCATGAGCCTTTTTTATCTCGTCCCTGTAGATGATCTCAATTCTTCCATGAGCCTCTTTCACTTCTTTCAGCAAGTCGGTGTTCTTTTTGCTCTCTTGCGTACCACTTCGTTCTTATCCTTCTGCCGTTTAATCCTGGCATTGCGTTCTGACAATGCTCTTTCATAATCATCCTTCTCCAGCTCAAAAGAGGGGATTTCCTGGTAGTTATTGCAATTGGTATCTTCCAGCTGCTTACACAATTTTTCCACTCTTCAGCCTGGTCTAAATCATTTTGAATAGCCTGAAGATGTGGCATGTAAGAATCTCTACGGATTGGATGGAGATCGTGATCGAACTTAACTCCCCTCAAAAACCACCCGAGGAGTGCTGCCTCAAACTTGGGAGGACCAGTGGAAGAATATAGGTAGGTCTCTGGTGGGGATACGAAACACTGGGGGTAAGCACGACGGAAGATGGTGGGACGCCTGTTGAAGGCGGAATAGGGACAGAACTAATAAAGAATTCTTGACCCTCAGCAAAAGCCTGATGTTTCGATGAATGTGAATGGTGGTCGAACTTTGATCTCTTTGAAGGTTCCTCCCTCTCATCAAAAGACCTCCTCTTCTCATACAAGGCTTTGTATGACCGGCCCCGCCCTCTTCATCCTGGCGATAGGTCTCGGCCTACAGATCCTTTCTTCTCCTGTACTCTTCCTCCGTTTCTCGAGGGTGATAACAGCCATAAGGACGCTTAAACCAGTGTTGGGAATCAGTGAATTCTTCGACGTCATCATAAAGGTCGCGCCCTCTTGTCATACTTGACATGAAGAAGAAACAAAAATCTTAGTAATTGGGGATAATATAAGTGGGATGTGCAAAAGCAAGTGTAATCCAAGTGAGATGCGTAATGAGTTTGAAGGGAAGTCCTAAAGCATCGCGATGAACCAGATCGGGCGGCCGTCATAGGCGGAATCGGGCTAACTTTGGGCACAATACCGCTTGAACGAGCCGACAATTCCTCAAATTTGAAATCCTCCCTCATAAGCATGTCGAAGTCGACGTAGACATCATTCAAATATCAAAATTCGATGCCAGCATCTTTACTCGGAGAATCCTCATGCTCTTTAATTTCTGAGGCATTGTCTTTATCGCTCGCATCTTGAGGAGATGAGCTCAAAAGGACGGGACTCGTTTTCGGAGTCTCGTCGCACGATTTCTAAATCCCATCATCGGATTCTGCATGGAAGTCATCGCTAGAGGTGGGCTCATTGCTACTACTCTCAGGTTTCCTCTCATCGTTTTCTAAGCCCATTGTGGCCTTGCGTTCCCTCTGTTGGAACTCCTCTTCTTCTTCTTCCAATATTGGAGGCATTCTGACCGGGCCGCTAAATTCGATCGCAGTAGCATCTTCTCCTTCATGGGTCTCTTTGGCCGATTCCTCGAACAAGCCCTCCCTCTCTTAAGAAGCGCCTTCTTCGAAACAACGACAAGTAGAAGTAGATCATGTGCGAACCCTGGATCGAGTAGGAGAGGGGACCTCAATTTGAACAACGGATCTCAGCAGATGCAGTAATCCATATCGGAGCAAGTTTCATCGATAAACAAACTTTGATGGATCTTTCCTCAGCATCAATACCCTTTACGAACTGAAAAACTTCATCAAGAGATACGTCTCTATTTGGCCTTAGGATAACTGAGAGAAGTATACAGCTTGTTAGAAATTCCAAAACAACGCGTCAGAACTCGATAAGTAGGAAAAGTAACTTCCCCTGTCGTCCAATGACGGTTAAACCCCTCAGGGCATCTAATGAAGAAATACTTCATCTTGAACTGGAACAAGTTGCTATGTAGACGCAAAATGATTTTTTGGTTCCTTTGAGCTTCAATTATGATCAAGGATGGACATTTATCTCTCCTCTTAAATGACAAAAAGTACCGTAACTAGTCGAAGCTTGGGGTGTGGTTGAATGTTCATATGAAAAGTACGTGCAAGCAAGTCAATATGGCATAACCGTCAGGATGAATCTGGAACAGGGCAATGCCTAAGCATGAAAGAGTCTCGTGCAGAAAGTTATTAAAGGGAGGCACGGCTCCATTTAGACACATATATTAATGGCAAGCGGTACATCTCGGAGGAGGCATGTGGGCAAACTCGTTCTTCTCCATTAGACGTAAGTCCTCCTCTGCCATACCATGTGGCATGTAGATACTATGCAGAACTTTAGCGGAAACCACCAAAGGAGTTCTCTGTGGCGGGTTCAGTAGAATTCTAAAATTGGGGACGTTCAGTCCAAAACCGGACCAACTGGAACCAACTGGTCGTTCGGCTTGCGAAGTGGAAGGAGAAAGGGCAATGAATGATGACTTGGCTGTCGAAAGTGCCGAGCTCCCTCTGCTCGATTTACGGTGCAATGATGGATGTTTCATTCTAAAACAACGGAACTCATATTCAAAACCCTCAGGTGATTCTATTCTAAATTAATAATTTCCTCTATAACACTTGAATTCTGAATAGATATTGATTCGTGCCGTCATAATGAAGTTCAAGTATGTACTAGGGCAAGTGTTGTGTACTGTTTATAAGGGGTGAGCTCGGCATCTGAAACACTATAAACGCCCTTCCCACGTAGATAACTCTCTCACAGTGAAAAAGGGAAAAGGACTTCCCGTATCATTTCAATTTGTTTTTACTTCCTTTACACCTACCCATTATCGATAAACGGTCGATAACGGATCTATTGTTCGAAGTGACGTGGAAAACTCTTTTCATTATAGGGACACCGAGTGTGCAAAAAGTAAGTAAGGCAAATCAAAGTTCTTTCAAAAACTAGGACCGATTGGTAATGTGTCGTGCAATATCAGCTATGGAACTTGGCACAAGTCAATTATAGCTTAATGGACGAATATAGCAAGGTCTGAATGTCGTTCCGAGAGAAACTCAAGACTCAATTTACTATCTTCCACCATTAAGCCGCAATCAACTCAAACTTCTCACAACCAACGTCATAAACATGGCTTCGCCTTTGAATCATTAAACGAACACCATGATGGTAGACCCACCTTGGATTAAGCTCTAAACATGAAATTGGTCGAAGACTTAAATCTGTAAATTAAAGACAAGCTGGTGGCAAGCTAAGAATCGGGTCGGTAGTGATCTAATGGTAGGCCGGAAGTGATTCAAGGCATAAGCAAGGCTAGGATTTTAATTGGTGGCAACATGGAAGAAATCACGGCAGTGAACAAAGTCGAATCTTTAGAAAACATTGGATCGAATCACTGAAGCGTATGGATCAAATTGCTGCAAGTCGAAGGATAGGAGACTAGAGTCATCAGAAATCTTTAGATTGCATGAAGAAGGAGTTCAGGTCGTGTGAAAGTGAAGAGGTAGCTCGGCTCGACTGGATATATAGGCAACTAAAAACCAAAGAGGCAACAAAATTTCTAAGTGCTCGGGTCGGCAGCGATCCATAGAATCGCCAATCGTCGACTCCAAATTTGAACCGTGACATCCTCCTACCACTTCAAGGAATACTGAGAAACTGTGAAGAGAAGTTTGGTTCATTATGATAAGTAGTAGCAGTAGAGACCAAAACTAAGCGATCAATGGCGTAACCTGCTGCGTATCAGTAGAACTCTAATACGATTACTTAGAATATGACAAACAGATAATAAAAGCAATAAATTATAGAGCACACCTTGTTTCCAATGAAGACGTACTCTAGGGAGCAAATGTTATCCGGGTTTTTAACCCATCAAGGTCCAAGAGGAGATAGAATGACTTGATGAAGTCAGAATGGCTCAAAACTCAACCGAAAAGGCTAAAGCAACAAGTTAAAGGGAGCCGAGTCATATTACTAAAGCATCGGTTGAGTTTGACTCAATTAAGTGACCAGTGCCTGTTTAGTGCAATCAGCAGCCAAATGTGAATAACAAATAAATTGTTATCGAAACAAAGCAATGCGCAATGAGACTACTTGAAGAACGTTGATACAAGGTAACGGGAATGCCAAACATCAAAGTCCAGAAAAGACTAAGTGTATGGATCGCTAGCGAACCATACATCATGGATTCCCAGCAATCCATAAACTTCATCAGTGGGTCGCTGAACAGCTATAGCACATGGGAGAAAAGGAGCCTAGAAGATAAAATGCCAAAAATATGCTAAGTGTATGGATCGTAGGTGATATATACACTATAGATCGCTTGCGATCCATACAAAGCCATGGAATTTTTGCGACTTGACATAGCAGCACAATGAAGAGAGGATCTAAGTAGTTAGCTTGCACGCGAGCTAAGCTTATGGTTCGCCAATGATCCATAGACCATGTATCGCTAGCAATCCATACTTTTGGCTCGGGTCGCTAGCTAAACTCTACTGGATCGTCCCGTGTCCATCTACAAATGACCGACAAGCGGGTTTAGCCCAGAAGCTCTCGGATCTCTATAACTAACATCCTATCTGCAATATAAACTGGATCTTCTCCAGACTAGTCGATGAAGCTCTACTGGAAACTTTCTTCACTCTCTACCTCTCTCACAATAATCTCCAAAGGGGCTCACTATGATTCTCCAGTGGATCCTAACCTTGGAGATCCAATCTAGCTAAGGACAATCAAGAATCTTGTAATCAAACACTTCTTGTAACAGCGATCACTCTATAATAAAACTATAAAGTGGACGTAGGCTTCATTAACATGTGAAGCACTATAAAATTCTCTTATCTTCTTGCTTTTTCATCGTTTTCTACATTAATTGTTTACATTATTACTCTATGAGAACAGGGCTGGTGCTTTCACACTCAAACTACGGTGTTTATCCATTTTTTTTATTTTAATAGTATCCATCAGGGTATGTTCACATTAGAGTTTACCACTATTCACGGTGTTTAATTATTGGTTTTGTCCATTCTATTAAGATTAGACTATTACCTTGTTTTATCCATTCTATCCAGTTTGGATTTTGCTTGTATTATTTTCATTCTTTCAAGTCTAGTTTTTAATACTATTTATGCCCATATCAATTTGGATTTTGTTTCCTGTTATTTATCTCCATTCTTTCTTGTATGGATGCTATTCTTGTAAGGTAAAAACCCATTCTGCATTAGTGGCGTGGTCTCACAGAACTTTTATATGTTCTCTATTATTTGAGTTTTCTCATGCTGGTATTTCTAGACTGATTTGGTGTTATTTTATTATAAAGCTTGGGTCATACCGAATATTTTCCCAGGTCGGCTTTGTGTTATGTAGTTCTTGGTGAGGACCCAGAGGTTCACTTATCGTAGTGTTTTATTTTTCATTGTATTATATAATATCCCTGTCAGCACTTGTAAGGACATGGTTTTATAACTGTCCAACTGATAAGGTTTGTTTTTAACTCTAATAAACTCTATATTTTTGGAGTAACATTTTTTGTCGTCCTTGTTATATTATATATTATCGATTTCGTTGTGAGATTCTGATTTTCTATTCTCTGTTCCTTTTTTATTTATCCTAATTATTTTCCATTTTTTCGGTTGGATGTTCGATATTTGAACACAGTGGTAGTATTTGGTGTCGACTTTCGATGGTAAAAAAAGCGGGTCATTACAGATAATAGAAATAAAGGAGTCCAAAGCCCAATGGAGAGGCAAAAGAAACTAAGCAAAGAACAAATACCTACTAGTAAAAAAAAATAAGAATTGTTTTATTCAAGGAATAGATGAAAACAGACTTCAAATAGATCCAAATTAAACCTAGAAATAGGGAAACCTTCAAGGAAGGTCTATGAAATAAGTATCAATAACCGAAAGACCAAATAGTCGAACGAAACTATCTTGTTGAACAACAGAAGAGCCGAACGGAACTACTCTGCTGAACAACTAAACAACCGAACGGAACTACCTTGCTGAACGACCAAACAACTAAACGGTACTACTCTACTGAATGGCAAAACGGTTGAAAAGATGAATGGTTGAATGGAACTCCCTTGTTGAATGATCGAATGATTATACGGAACTACTTTTCTGAACGATTGAATGGTTGAATGGAACTACTTTATTGAACGACTGAATGGTTGAACAAAACTACTTTTCCTAATGACTGAATGGTTAAACGAAGCTACTTGGCTCAAATGAAGTAATAATAATAATAACAATAATAATAACAATAATAATAAATGATAAACTTATTAATAGCTGCATATCTCTTAATCAGATGCATTCCTTTGAACAAAAGGGAATCTCAATTACTACTCGTAGTATTAGTCCATGGTAAAAGTTTCTAATATAGCATTCTAGTATAAGATAGAACTACAAATTCTTTTCTACTTGAATTACTATTATTAGATGATTTTCTGATCTTCTCTATTATTAGATGGGTTTCTAAGCTTCTTATCATCATATGAAATTTTGATTAACCGTTGATTGAATTTCTAATTTTATTGACGGATGAATTTCTAATTTTCTTGATAAATGAATTTCTAGTTTTCTTGTTGGTTTTGTCGACGGATTTTGGATTTTTGGTCCTTCTATTATTGCTCGATAAGGAAATCCATTATACTATTGTCTTCAGATGAGATTTCTGGTCTTCTCTTATTACTGGATGGATTTCTAGCCTTCTTGTTATCAGTTGGAATTTTGGTCTTCTTATTATCAAAAAGAGAATATTCTGGAATTTTTTATTACCAGATGATTTTCTGGTCCTCTTATTATCAGATGAAACTTATTATTAGAGAATATTCTAGATTTCTTATTACCATATGGTTTCTAATCTTCTTTTTATAAGACGGACTTCTTATAGACAGAAAAGGATATTTTGGATTTCTTATTACCAGATTGTTTTTTGGTCTTCTTATTATCAAAGTGTTTTCTAACCTTTTCTTTAAAATTATTGCCAGATATTTTTCTAGTTTTTCATTAAATGAATTTTTAAACCGTTAATCTATTATCAAAGTAGATTTCAGGTTTGGAGATAAAAGTTACAGTAAGAAGTCAGGCTAAGCGAACCAAAAGTTGAACGACAAAGGAGTCTAATTTAAAAGGTTTACAAGTGACCCAACATTGAAAGATAATCTCTGACAACCAAAGAAAAATTAACTTAGAATGAGAAACTTTAGAGCCCATACCAGTCTTCTTAAAGAGTTTCGTGCCTAGCCCTCTATCTATCTACCAGGGGATATTATTTCAAATTTGAATGCTTACTATTAAGGGAGGTGTTTGCATATTATCTAAATGTTAAAGAATTTAAAGTCAAAAACAACCCTTACAACAAATAAATGACCATTGAATAACCAATGCCGAACCCATAAGAAAAACTCAAACTTTGAGGTTAACTAGTAGAACACAAATGCCAAACTTATGATAAAAGAACAACTTTATGGGCATGTACAAAAAACATAAATGATAACTAACATAAAAAAATTATAAATATAATATTAGACCAATAAAATCATGCTGAGTAAGTAGATTATTACAAAATTCCAAATGAGTTACGCTATATAGCAAAAAATACATTACTATTAAAATCATATATTAGTATTAACCCGGATATATGGAATTTAAGATTTCAAAAGATCTTGATAATTTGAAAACTTCCTTTGTTTGTGTTTGAATCACAGAAGAAAGAAGAACGTCACTAGTTTGAATAGATTCGAAAGACGGCAAGCAATATGTTTGATATTATTGACTTGAAAAGCAAAACTTCCATTACACTTCATGGGGGAAGGGGGAACAAATGTTATCCGCATAATTTCTCAAAGAGTATGGTTTCTAATTCAAAACTCTAAGGAGTTGATGTCGGACCTCATCACAAGAAGAAGTGTCTAAACCTTTATGATGGCAAGTGATATCACCATTATTAACTTCAAAGATGTACAGTATAAGATATGGAAATAACGTCAACTTTCATGATGAAGAACCATTCTTTTACCACATCGCCTTCCATCATTACCATCGAAGACTTGTATGCAGCATCGCATGTAACCAAAGGAGTAAATGTATCGAGCTCAGTCAACATCATAAGCCATCAATAAGCGTCGATGAGACCTACAACGCATTTCATTGGTTCTGAACTTTGTCGATGCCATTATTCGCCTATGGTCACCACAGTAAGCTCATTGATAGTGTAACTCCTCCATATCAGCTACCAAGTAATGCTATATATCTTTCCGCACGTCATCAGCCTTAGTGTCGGATTTCGACAATAAAGCCAAAAGCACAAGATGCCATCAGTAACGCACTTCATCAGTGCCACCCTTCATTGATGTCACTAATGATCAATGTCGACAATCTTTAGTGTCAATGTCATCAATATTGATCGAAGTTATACATGTGATGTTGACGGTGAATATCTTAATGTCCATAGAAACTATCGAAGCCAACCATGTCGCCACACGTCATTTACATTACTGTTGGATGATGGTGCCGAGTCCCATCTTCACCATTGATAATGCTTGAAGTCGACAACATTGTTCCCAATGTCATCACTTTTCCATGTCGCTATTCTGCCAATGTCATCACTTTTCCTTGTCGCTATTCTTCCATGCCCATATGTGTTGGTACCACACTTCGTCAATTATTTAATGGTGCTGAGAATCATCAATTACGACGCCATACAAGGTGAAGTCGCTTTTCATTAATGATGCCACCAACAACCAATGGAGAGATCCTTATTTCAAGAGATCATCGATACCAAAGCTGTCGCTTAAGTGCGCTAAAGCCAAGCTTGTCGAAGGAGTTCAAGGCGAAGTGGAGCCGCTCCATCCCTATAAACATTACCCTAGGGGTGCCATTTTGGGGGACAAATTCATTCTCTTCCCACTTCTCACATTTTCAACTTTGTAAACCCTAAATCAATTTAGGGATTTTTTCCGATTGTAACATTCGAATATTGTACACAACAGGAAATGAATATCAAATAATTGCATAGCATGTTTGAATACTTAACTATTGAATTGTGACTTGCATATTGCCTTGCATATCAATTTTGATCGTATATGACTTTCGACTTGACTTGATCATAAATGACTATATTTAGAACTGATGCGAACTTAATGCCATGCATGCTTCTCCTATTGACTTTGATTGACTTCAACCAAGACCCTCTTCGATTGGCTTCACTTCCTATTTACTTTTGGGGTCAATGAATTTATTCGTTAACACATAGCATATCGACTTGATTCAAACTTGTTATTAGCAAATTGCGTTAATCCTCTTATTACTCAGGACATGATCATAGCCTTGATATTGGATGTGCATAAGATCATCACGGTGTTGATTATGAATTAATGACATCCCTACTTATTTGCCTAAATTCATCTTAGCATATTTCAACAAAGTCCATTTTTCTGACACTTTTAGGTGTTGACGAAGAAATTTGTTAACAGTAAATATATTTGGAAATTGTTATAATTTGGATTGGGATTTAAGTAATATTTTAATTCATTGGAATGAAATGTGATGCAATGTAAACCTCTTCAAATTATCCAGTTTCATAAATATGAACAAAAGTGTATCGTTTGAAATAACAAAAAGTATCTAAAAGAAAGTGACATATAAAATATAAATAGGGATGTTTACCATAGTTTGCATCATCTATTCCAATAATAACATAAAAGATAATTCCTTGTAGTTTTAAACATAACACCGGTCCTCTTTTGGATATATTATCGAAAATTACAGCGCTAACATTTCCTTTTGGGGAAGATGTAATTTCAACGCATTAAAATACATAAATTCCTAGGTATAAACCAAAGTATTATAAGTAGAGGTAATAACAATAATTCAATTATTAATATAATATATGCGATAAGTTAGAAAATAATAATAAGTGATGAAATGTATGTAAAGCAATGAAATGAGTAATTAAGAAAACGAAAGTAATTAAGGAAAGATAGTAATAGTTGAAAGGAAATGGTAGAAGATACCTATTAATATTAATAGTTGAAAGGAAATGGTAGAAGATACCTATTAATATCTAGTAAAAGTTAAGTAGTAAAAGATATTTAATCTATAGAAGTAGAAATGGTAAAAGGAATTAATGAAATAAGAAGCGAGTTGGGTAAAATAACTAAATACCAACAATTAAACATAGGAGGCGTAACAACTAAATAAATTCATATAGCCTCAAGTACGCGTTTACGAGGATGTGAATTATTAAAATTAGTCAATAACTTAGAGTAATTAAACATGATATATTCATTAGTATTGGTTGGAATACAAGGTCAACAGTGTTACACAACAAAAGTCTGCCCACCGTAAGGAGCCACAAGCAGTTATGTATACGTTATATTGATGTGGGACATATCCAACTTTAAGACCCGTGGAATTATACGTTCGAGTATTGGTGAAGGGAACATACCAAAGTTGGATGGTTCGCTTCGTTTGAAGTGTCAAGGGGCCAAGTAGAGCCTACTTCAACCTTTTAGGGGGTATGTGTTAAGTAACCAAATAGGAATTTCCTTTATTGCATTAGGCAATGCAAACGGATCCTAACAAGGTGTAGAGTTATGGATATTTAGAGGGAAAGTACCTTGGTCCAAATGAGGACTATTGTACTTATATATACACACCTATATAATTATACATATGTATTTATTGCATACATCGAGAAGGTGGGGCATATCATATGCGTATATGAAGTCAAGACGGTTAAGTTTAAGAAGTAGACATAATATGTATTGGAAAGAAATGAGCATAAACTAGTGTTATGTATAAAGTATGTAATTTACTAGATGTTAGATGTTGTTCTAACCCCTCCATCATTGCAACTTATATGATATACTTAGAGGGATAGGTAATGGTATAAGGTGGGAACGGTGGAAGAACATGCATGCTAGACACTGACAAATGCATTAAACACAAAGTGTTAGCCTTGGACAGTAATTATATGTTTATTATTACTATTCCGGTGTGAGTTTATATCGATAGTGCTCTGATACGCTATTGTTATTTATAGGATACCAGCACCAACGATCATTACCCTAATGCTCAGTAATTAAGGTACTGATTGTTACAAACGCCCTATTAAATAGGTACGCTTTAATCTGTTAGCCCTAACATTGCTAATTTAGACCGCATAGATTATTTGGGCTATGATACATTGAAGGTATGTGAATTTCAAAAAAAATCCATTTAAATATATGGTGGGCTTGTGAAGTCTAAATGGATTTTAGGTTCTATCTAAAATATTTTAAATAGCATCTTTATCTCATTTAATTTGTCAAAAATTGATTTTTAATTAGGTTTTGGTTTACAAATGTATCAAATACACTTGTTGTGTGGAGTGCATGTGCTACAGATGAGAAGTGTATATAGTTAATTTGATTGTATGTAAGTACTGAGATTTACACCGCAATAGGCCCATTTTCACTCTACATATGCCTTTGCTATCCACGGTTTTGAATTAAAATATATACATAATAAAGGTTGCATAATTGTATGTGAATATATATATAACACCCAACCTCTGTACCCATACTATCCAAGAGTAGTAATATGTAATACTGTCAGATAATATGAAGAATAAGGCTATATAGTGTACACACGTGAATATTTCCTTAGGAAAACGCTGTTACATATTTAAAGTCGAATATAACTCACCATAAAACGTACATAGTATCAGCACAAAGCAATAAACATCTGTTCCTCCAGGATAGAACAATATTAATTATACATTAAATATCTAAGAACACAAAGTCAATAAGACAAAGACAAGATATAATATGAACTATATATAGATACACATACATACACACATATAAGTCAATGGGTACAAAACATCTCAAAGGTACCTTAACTCAGATTATATATAATGTACCTCCAAGATACAATATCTTGACATGAATACACAGAATTTATATCGCATAAATAATATAATACAATCCTATATCGGTTCTCCTCTATGTCAAGAAAATACAAGCCAGTCTCGTCATCCCTGAACCCTAAATGTCTCGGACTAACCCGATTATTACGTCAATAAGACATGGATCAGACTATGTCTAAATCAAAGGTCAATCTACATAAGTAACTTCATATAAGCAGGATACAATAATATGACAACACCATCATGACAATAATCATAACGTCGACGTGGTTGTGTACAGTTATTTGTGCATGGTATACAATTCTGTTATTGTAACAATCCCTAAGGTATCATAAAAAGCCAAGTACTACAATACCATGCATAAAGATGTCATCGCCCATGTAGAAACACATCAAATTAGAAATCACCGAATCAATGTCAAATGGGTGAATCATCCATGTCCATAAATCATCAATTCAAGAAATCATTAATAGATGAGATATCATCAAGTATAGTTAGCCTAGCACATAGCAAAGCCTAAGTACACCCCTTAGTCTCAAAATGAAAAACTATTTACCACCAATAGCACACATACACAATGAGAGTCCACTATACTATGGACATCTATCACAAATATAATCTCATCTCCTCATATAGTATAATTCAAAATGAATCATGATAGGAGAATGACGGTACATCAGACACGAAGTCCTAAGTAGAGTTAGATCTCATCATCTTATAAGAATATAAATAACATACGTCTATCTAACATATGCACTGGAACCTGATGGGAGAACGACAACATGTCTGCTTGCTCTAGGAGTCACATGTATGTCTATTTGACACAACTCCTACAATCTTTGGGTACCTCTCCAGTATGGTAACTAGATCTTGCTATGTGCTTGTATATGCGAGGACTCAACTCGATCACGATCCGCCACATGCCCTTAAGGCAACAAACTGCTAGCTGAAGTAACATAAATGCACACAGCGATAGCGCATAACTATAGATCGCACATAGCAATACACTGCATACAACAATATAAATATAATGGTGTCATAGATTCGGGATGCGACCCTGCAATTAGGCCGACAGGGTGGATACTAACCAACTTGGTTCACTTTCGACACATGAAGGAAGTTGGACAGAGATAGATATACGCAGAGTATCTTTACTCAATGGATAACATATAGTTCTAATAATATGTCGACACACGGCTCCATATATTTGCTGACTCATGGCTCTACACAAGTATATGACATTGCTCACCGCAATGAGCATCACTTCATATAAGTACCACCTCCGAGTCACATAAACTCACATATGTATCTCCTTTGAGTCACATAAACTTTATTACCTTCATGTGAGTGTCGTCTACTTATGATGAATAAGTGAATAGATATCATAACGGTGCCCTATACCACTACATGAAACTCAAACATTTATTCACTTCTCATAAACGACACTTAATCTCCATAATTTTCTATATAACGAGTCTGGAATATCCAAAGAAATATTACCGAAAGTCCCATACCAAATGGTATTATAACTCTATTTATTCAGATTCCTCGCTACATAAAATTAAAATCATTATAAACAAAAATATCCCAAAAATGGCAATATCAAAAATCCATACAGAAGGATGTCATCACCGTATCTTATCAAAACACTCATCCACTCAATATCAATGGTGAATCATTCCTATGAATCTAGGTCAATATAAAAGAAATAAGAAATCAAGAAAGTATGATAAAGCAAGTTAATTATATATATAGAAGAATCAAATCAATATTTGATAGTAAATCATTCACAACATACAATCTTAATATAACATAGATGAGAACATCGGAATCAATAATAATCATTCTAGAGTTAAACTGAATATTTAATATATTTTAAATTAGAAAATATATATTTTCTTTAATTAAATATAAATATTAACATAATATACTTCGATTTAATCTTATTAGTTACAAAATTCACTTTAAAATACTCAAATTATTAATTAGAAAATATTCAATTTATGTAAATTTTTAAACAATTATTTTAAACCCAAATTGGATTTTCTTTCAATAAATCGATAATTTAAAATATATCTAAATACTGAATTTTTAAATAAAACTTTTCTCTTGAAATTATATATATATATACAACCTAATATTCACATTTATTTTCAATACAAGTATAATTTATTTACTACTAAAATATACACATACAAAATAGCATAACGCGAGACTCAAACTCAGGTGGATTTCCCGAAAAGCACAAGCCCTTACCACCAGACACCATATGCTTGTTTAACCGGTTGCATCAGTGGTCAACATGTAGCGGTCGACCTGTTGGAGCTTGAGGGGTTGATCGGTAGGCTTATTGATTGTGCAATTCGTACGACCCTAGTTGATCTTTTGATCGTCTTCTAGCCATTCTGCCTCTTCTCCTCACTTATTTATTCACTAACTTAAGGCACCTGTGACGACCCGGGTTTCTGACCACAGAAATCCGTTTCATCTTGAAGAAAGAAAGGGATGAGAAAATAGAAAAGATAGAGAAGAAAGGACAACAACATCAGAATCTCACAGCGGAATGGAACAAAATATAATAGATCACACAACTATTACATAATTTTACATATATCAGAGTTATACAGATCATACAACACATACTAGACAGTTATAAACACCTATCTAGTTATACAATTCAATATACAATACAACACAGAGATACCAATACAGCGGAACTGTATATATATCTACAATGCTGAAGCCTCCTGCTCCACTGCTCCTCCATAATTCGTCAAAGCTAACCTGAATCCCTTGGCTACTCGTAAAAATTTGAGTACCCGAGAGTTTATGAAAAACAGAAATAAACTCCGGGTCAGACATGGGTCTGGTATGAGTAACAAGTTAAAGTTGCTTAACTTTGAAAATATTTGAAAACAAAAGGTATCACGTAAGACTTCTCACACACAAACATGGGTAAGTTTTTACCTTACGCTAACCAAAATATTTGATAGGAAATTCAGTGATATTATAATAGGTCTAGGGTTTTCAAGTAAATAGAAAATAGCCGAAATTGTTACACCTATTAAATTCCAGCTACTAGCCACAAAAGTGGGTAATACAATCAAAACCGTTGGCACTTATTGGATTGTGGATCCCATACAATGGCAGGGCTACTGGGGTACCGCCCGTCATAGTACGTGGCCTAGATCAACGTACCGAGGAGTACGCCTGCTCCCCTGCAACACAAGGCCGGAACCATTCCTTACTGAATAGTCCCGAACAAGACAACCCCGACAGTTGGAGCTCACAACTGTCCACACAGCCGAATAAAAAGGGACATCTAGACAGGGGAAAATCTTGTCCTGCTTGGGCATGACCCACCTAACCTTGTTTCACCTCCCATGTTTTAGCCATTCCCGGTTGATGAGGCTTGAGGTTACGATTACCTTTAGAGAACACATCTCTTAGAATGCTCATCGCCCGCCTGACGATGTTCTGAAAGCATTCAATCCATACAAGTTCGTTCCGGGTTCGAACGAAACCGAAGGCATTATCTCGTTACACTCATTTTGGAATCACCCTCAGAGTTAACGACGATAACCCTTGCATTCTGAATCTTCATCTTCACTTCAGATTCACGACCTATCGTTAATTTGGATCGATGTGGTTTTCGGACTTCCAAATATGGAAAACCCCATCCCGGTCTCATCGAAATCCAAAACGTATCTTTTAAGGCCAAGTTGTTTTAAAGTTTAAAACAATTCAGTTCAATTATCCATATACACACAGATAGATAATTCACAATATCATAATAGATAATCTATATTATCATCACAATAGATAATTCATATTATCATCATACTTAAATCAGAGCATACCTGTCACATAGCATTCGTTAATCTCATATTTGAGATCTTAATCTATTCAAAATAACCAATATCATCAATCCATATATAAGCAATCATATCAGCTATAATTAAATTTAAATTAATTATATCATCTCTAATTAATTTAAAGTAAATTAAATTAATTACTTCACCATTTTAAATCTTGCTTATATATCTATTAATTAATTTTCCATCAATTAATTTATCATCATCCAATTATTCAATTTAATTAATCACTCTTGATTTATTAACTTTAATTACCTCCAAGTAATTATCCTTTACTTTATTTTCACAAATTAGTTAACCTTAACTAAATACAGAAATTAACCTCTAATTGCTTATTAAATTGATTAACTATAATTAATTACTTAAATCTTTAATTACACTAATTAATTTCTTTTTAATTACTTATTATTGGTTAATTGATCTTAATTGATCAATCCTTAAATTCATCATTTAATTATATTTATAAATGGTTTCTAATCCATCCTAATTAATTATCCTTTTTAATATTAATTACCTTAAGTAATTAAAATTAAATCACATTTATTAATCACCCCTGATAAATACCATTCCGTAATTAACTACCTTTAATTACTCCATCAAATAAATAAATTATTTCTTAATTAAATTTCTTTAAATTAATCCCTTGATTAATTATGCAAAGTAATTACATTCCAATTACTTTCATCATTAAACCATATTTAGTTAATTACGTCCAGTAATTATCATTAATTACTTCCCTAAGTAATTATACTTATCACATCATCAAATAATTATTTAAATTAATTAAACTTAATTAATTAACTTAAACAATTCATATTAAACTGAATTAATTACAATGAGTAATTAATTCCTTAATTACTTTCGTTAAGTAATTATACTTAACAATTCACAATTGCTTATCTTAAATAAATAATTTAATTAATTATTAAAATTAATCCCATTAATTGACTATTTCATAATCTTAGTTAATGACCTTCATTAACTATTTACAATTCTTTTAATTAGTTTTCCTAAAGTAATTAACTAAAATTTATTATCAATTACATTTTAATTAATCTTAATAACTCATTAATTAATCCTTAATTAATTCATTAATTGATTACTAATCATTAATTAGAAATCAATCCATATTTATTCAATGATTCTTAATTACCAATTGATTTACCTTAAATTAATTAACTTATATCTTATTTAAATAAATTTAAACTCTTAATTTCTAAGTTAATTAATTCTAGTCATTAATTATCCATTTAGTTAACTTAATAATTACAAATCCTTAAGTCTTAAAAACCTTTTTCTATTAAATGATCAATTTATCATTAATAAGGTATTTTAAAACAATTTAATTTAAATTTACTTTTAAATTTCATTTTAAATTTAAGATTTAAAATGAAATCAAATTAATCTTAACAAGTTTAAAACGATTCCAAACTCCTTTTTATTTTACAACTTGAAGAATAATTATCTTAAAATAGAAGATTAATAGAATTTAAACACGATTTCATTTTGAATTCAAATCAAATTTAAAAATTCACTTTATCATTCAAATTTGTTTAAAACAATTTAAAATCTCCCTTTTTATTTCAAATTTAAGATTCAAATTTATATTGAATCTAGCTTTAAATCTTTAATTTTAAACTCCACCTACAATTTAAAGCTTCACTTTAATATCCAAACTACTTAAGCCTTTTTAAGGTAGAAAAATAATTTAAATAAAAACTTTGTTTATTTTTAAATTAAGTTTTAAAACTAACTTGAACCAGATTAAACTTGGATTTAACTTATTTTTAATCTCTAATTTTTTCATTGAACTAAGCTTTAGATTTTACTAAAAAATTAAACAGGAAAACAGGTTTCCTGTAAACAAAACCTGAAGCAAAAATCAACCTGAGATAAATCTCAGTTGCTTCGAGTCAAACTCGATAATGCTTCGAGTAAAACCCTTCAACAACCCGCATATCACTCGAGTCCCACTCCTGACCAAACCAAAAGAAAAACACAGCTTCCATCCATGAACACAGTGCATATGCATGGTACCGCTGGCCATCTCCGATCATCGGTGATGATCTTCCCACACCCAAAATCACCCAAACACCCTAACTCGATCATTAGATCAAACTCTCTAACTCGAAATCAAATTCGAGTGTTCAACCAACAAGAACCAGAACCTGGAAACACAAGAGCAAACACCCCCTCAACCTGGCAACGGCTCGTTCTCGCCGCACCAACCACCAAAAGATCGGCTACTCCAGCCACGACTTCGCTTACGCCCAACCTTCCATCTCTCAAAATCTCAAAGCAATCGATCAACAGTCGAAGCCGCGATGGATCGTTTACCGACCATTAATAAAACTTGGGTTCCATAAAAGAAACCATCACCGCTATCTCCACCAAACTCTGATCTATCCCCAGCCAATTTTCCTTAATTCACTGATAAGCCTTCCATCATCATCTAAGATCCTGACCATTCCAACCTCTTGGATCACCAGAAAAATCACAAATACTAATTTCTGGTTAAACCAGAAATGCACTCGAACTCCACTACTAAAAATCATGATTTTAGTTTCAAAAATCAAGTCTTGGTTTAAGTATTAGATTCATATCCCTGAATTCATGAATCATGACAATTAAATTTTGACTTGTTTTTAAGATTGCTCTGTTGTTTCTTTGTTTCCAGGTTTATTCAAGTTTATATTTAACTTACCTATAAATTTTAAACATCCATCTATGCTAACCCAAACAGCTTTTGTTTTAAGTCCTAAATCCAAATAGTAAGTAAGTAAAAAGATGATGATTTTTAAATCAAACTGATACTTGAAGCAAAGAACAAAATGTTACAGGGAGCAGCTATGCACATACATATAGAAATATCCACCAACAATATATATACCCAACCATACATATTACAGACATCAAACAAGCAACCATATCTTAAATTTAAACTTTTAATTTGTGATGTTACTCACAAATTCGAAGAATGAAGGCAGAGCTTTGAAAACTGTTTTGAACTTCTGAAACTGTAAAATATTTTTGCTTTGGTCTTCCTGTTTATTTCATCTTGTTTACTTATTATTGAATAATGGTTTCAGTTTATATTTGAGTTTGTATAAAAATGAAGAGGCTTGCAATATAATTTCTCTCTGGTTTGATATGTTTAGAAAGAATTGGAAGATATGTATATTTATAAGGGAAAGATTACAGGGGAAGGTGATTTGTGGGTAGCTATTAGCAGGCACCAATTATTTTCATTTTCTTTTCAAGATTGGTCAGAGATTTTTTTCTCAAATGTAGGCTGAAATGATCATTTGCAAAATTCGAATTGACTTCATTTGTATGCTGAGATGAAAGTATTAAATGCCTATGTACTTTTTGTTTACTCTTTACCTAATTTGTCTTTTGTCTATCTTGTTTATTTTTGCCTGGTTTGTGTTTACCTCATGTACTAATACACTTTAGTATTACTTTGTCTGGTTATGATTTATTTTCTTTTCTTTTGTCTTATTTCAATGCTTATCTTCTTTTATGTTGATGTTTCCTTTTTTCTTGCCTGGTTTGTATCTTTTCTTACTTGTACTTGCCTTGTATGTTATTTTGCAGGCAACAAATATTACAAAGTCTGGTTTGTATCTTTTTACTTGTACCTGCATACATACTTTTTGTCTTGTATATAGATATTTATTTTGATGTTGGTAGATTTTTCTTTTGCTTATTTATTTTACAGGTTATATACATATTTTACTTTTTATGGTTGTGCTTTATTTTCATATGAAGTTGTTTAAGTCATTTGTTTTGTTCGTTTCTTAATTTATATTCATATACTCTTTATACTTAAACAATTTACAGATTTACTTTTCTTTTTATTTTAGACTTAAACTATCCAATACTTAATTCACTTATTGGTTTTTATACTGATGTTATTATCATGCATTTGATTTATGTTTGTGTTTAATATATTTAAGATTTGTTTTATTTTAAACATATTTAAAAGATGTTATTTCAAATTTACAAATCATAGCTTTCTTATCAAAATACAAATATATAAATTTAAGATAACAATTTTTATTTATATTAAAAATCCAATTGTAAAAAATATATTACATTATCAATATAGTTTAAATATAACTCATTATTAAATTAAAATAATCCATAAAAGAATTTGTCTTCTTATTTAATAAATTACCTATTTTATCAAGCTATATTTAAAAAGAACAAAACAACTCTTTTTTTTATAAATTTAAATCTAGGCTAGAATTGTTTTTAAACAAATTAACTTTTATCCAGGTATCTTAAAATTATATGGTTATTTAATAGTTTAATATTAATTTAATTCAAATTTCAAAATCAGAATTAAAAGACATGACTTTATTTATTAAATAAAACAAAGTTTATCTATTTACAATATATACAAATATGTATACATTACAATTAGAAAACAATTTATTAGCCTTTAAAGATAAATTATGAGTTTAAATATTTATTTTAAAGGAGATTATTAAATCTAATTCAAATTCATTATTAACATTATTGTCAAATCAATTAAATTTTGACATAAATTATTAAATTGTTATTGTCAAAATTTCCGGGATATCACACTCCTCCCACCTTAAAAGAATTTTGTCCCCGAAATTAAAACAAAGGTAATTTAATAATCTAATTACAGATTTAATTTTTAAACACAGGCATATATCAATCATATGCTAGCAACCATAGCAACTAATTCATCCAATCTACAAATCTAATTGTCCAGATAAAATAGGATTTCCTTGAGTTTTCCCAAGTATAAATATTGGGATACTCCCTCCACAGAACCCACACAATCCATACTACTAAGCTACAGAACTTTCACTCTTCTAGATCTACAAAACAAATCAAAATATCAGACCAAACCCAAGTCTGACTCAACAACCGAAATTCCCTGAACTGCTGGTTCTATAATCAGAGATAGTTCATACACGTATTCTCTCAGAGATACGTGAAACACTCTGAATTGCAGTTATCCGAACTGGCAATTCACTCCTGAAGACCAATTACTAATTCTAAAAAGAACAACAGAAAAAGATCCAAATATCTCGGAGCTAGCTTCCCAATCTTATCTAATCTTATAGTTCCCATTGATCGAAGAAAACCCCAACAACAACAAAGTCCCTACTTCGAATTCCAAATTCCCCGTCTTCGGAAATCCAAATTCCTTCCTCTCTTATCCATAAAACTCTTCTGACGATCCTGGGCTGCCTACATCTTTCCTGATCCGCTCAACCCTTGCTGATGCCCACAGAAACAATCTAAACCAGAAACAAATTAAACCAAAAACAATCCAACAAAATGATCTTTCCAAGATTAACTTCAAAAATCGGAACACAACTCGGTTCCAAAATCAAGAGACTGATCTTACTTCTCTCATATGGAAAGATAATACAGATGCATTCTAATTTGGTCTTAAGGGCCTGAAAATTTTCCTGTAGAAACTCTCTAATCCAAACACTGCAAATTCCAGTTGTTTCCACACCAAACAGCTGCCACCATGCTTCCACTGCGCAACTCTGACTGAGCAGATGAAAATGCTGATGATGATCACGAGAACCAACTGGACAACACATCTAAAAACTATGGTTCAACAGATCCTTAAAAGAAACTCAGAAGTTCCTCCAAAACCCAAGCTGCTTCACCAAACTCATTCTCCAAAAATCATCTTACTACTGAGCTGAACCATCAGTACCACTCCTGGAATCCAGTTGATACCAAACTCAATCTTCAGACACGGACAAAACTCACATCCAGAAAAATTCTAAACCCAAGAGAAACTCAAACAATCGCAAGCCACTTTTGCGATCAATCTAGCCCACAACCAAAGAAAAACTGTTCTTTCTTTACCAAACCGATCAGCCTACACTTAATTAACCAATTCATCGAAGAAACGGGTCCACTTAATTACTTATGAAGTCCATTCCAGAAAAACTGCTAAGTCATAAAATCTCTTGCCAACACCGAGAACATTTCAAGCTGCGCTGCTGCCACAGATGCTAAAGAATTTCAAAATAAAGCTCTTCGAGAACTCGGACCTCGAACCAACAAAAACAGTCTACTGAACTCAGCCAACATCGAAGCAGATACACTTCCTTAACTGATCCCAAAGAAACATCTTCGGAGACTTCCATAGTCACCGTGTCTCATCACACAGCTACTACATCCAGAGGTAAGATATCCGGACTTGCTCATGCCAAATCGATAGGTCCAAATTCTAGCTCATCCAAACTTACGCTTCAAAAATGAACTTCGAACCTTAACAGGTTTCCTTCAGAGATTGATGAAATCCTTACACCACCCAAAGCTCATTCGAGACGGTAATAGGTCTACAGTCTCGACAGATACACTTCCAACCTCAAATATTCAAACTCAACCATTGGTAGTCGTGTTACACACACCACTACCATATCTACCTTTATAACTTATATTGGAAAACTCGGACAGGTAACCCAACAAATATGTAGAAATAAATATAAATATATTTATATATTAAAATTACAAATACGCTCTCTCAAGATAGAAATCACTCAAGAGCCTAGGAATCACTCAACCTAGTGCTCTGATACCAACTGTGACGACCCGGGTTTCTGACCATAGAAATCCGTTTCATCTTGAAGAAAGAAAGGGATGAGAAAATAGAAAAGATAGAGAAGAAAGGACAACAACATCAGAATCTCATAGCGGAATGGAACAAAATATAATAGATCACATAACTATTACATAATTTTACATATATTAGAGTTATACAGATCATACAAGACATACTAGACAGTTATAAACACCTATCTAGTTATACAATTCAATATACAATACAACACAGAGATACCAACACAGCGGAACTGTATATATATCTACAACGCTGAAGCCTCCTGCTCCACTGCTCCTCTAGAATACGTCAGAGCTAACCTGAATCCCTTGGCTACTTATAAAAATTTGAGTACCCGACAGTTTATGAAAAACAGAAATAAACTCCGGGTCAGACATGGTAACAGGTTAAAGTTTCTTAACTTTGAAAATACTTGAAAACAAAAGGTATCACATAAGACTTCCCACACACAAACATGGGTAAGTTTTACCTTACGCTAACCAAAACATTTGATAGGAAATTCAGTGATATTATAATAGGTCTAGGGCTTTCAAGTAAATAAAAAATAGCCGAAATTGTTACATCTATTAAATTCCGGCTACTAGCCACAAAAGTGGGTAATACAATCAAAACCGTTGGCACTTATTGGATTGTGGATCCAATACAATGGCAGGGCTACTGGGGTACCGTCCGTCACAGTACGTGGTCTAGATCAACGTACCGAGGAGTACACCCGCTCCCCTGCAACACAAGGCCGGAACCATTACTTACTGAATAGTCCCGAACAAGACAACCCCGATAGTTGGAGCTCACAACTGTCCACACAGCCGAATAAAAAGGGACATCTAGACAGGGGAAAATCTTGTCCTGCTTGGGCATGACCCACCTAACCTTGATGCACCTCCCCTGTATTAGCCATTCCCGATTGATGAGGCTTGAGGTTACGATTACCTTTAGAGAACACATCTCTTAGAATGCTCATCGCCCACCTGACGATGTTCTGAAAGCATTCAATCCATACAAGTTCGTTCCGGGTCCGAACGAAACCGAAGGCATTATCTTGTTACACTCATTTTGGAATCACCCTCAGAGTTAAGACGATAACCCTTGCATTCTGAATCTTCATCTTCACTTCAGATTCACGACCTATCGTTAATTTGGACCGATGTGGTTTTCGGACTTCCAAATATGGAAAACCCGATCCCGGTCTCATCGAAATCCAAAACGTATCTTTTAAGGCCAAGTTGTTTTAAAGTTTAAAACAATTCAGTTCAATTATCCATATACACACAGATAGATAATTCAAAATATCATAACAGATAATCAACATCAACATAAACAAATAATCTATATTATCATCACAATAGATAATCCATATTATCATCATACTTAAATCAGAGCATACCTATCACATAGCATTCTTTAATCTCATATTTGAGATCTCAATCTATTCAAAATAACCAATATCATCAATCCATATATAAGCAATCATATCAGCTATAATTAATTTAAAATGAATTAAATTAATTATATCATCTCTAATTAATTTAAAGTAAATTAAATTAATTACTTCACCATTTTAAATCTTGCTTATATATCTATTAATTAATTTTCCATCAATTAATTTATCATCATCCAATTATTCAATTTAATTAATCACTCTTGATTTATTAACTTTAATTACCTCCAAGTAATTATCCTTTACTTTATTTTCACAAATTAGTTAACCTTAACTAAATACAGAAATTAACCTCTAATTGCTTATTAAATTGATTAACTATAATTAATTACTTAAATCTTTAATTACACTAATTAATTTCTTTTTAATTACTTATTATTGGTTAATTGATCTTAATTGATAAATCCTTAAATTCGTCATTTAATTATATTTATAAATGGTTTCTAATCCATCCTAATTAATTATCCTTTTTAATATTAATTACCTTAAGTAATTAATCTCAATTAAATCACATTTATTAATCACCCCTGATTAATACCATTCCGTAATTAACTACCTTTAATTACTCCATCAAATAAATAAATTATTTATTAATTAAATTTCTTTAAATTAATCCCTTGATTAATTATGCAAAGTAATTACATTCCAATTACTTTCATCATTAAACCATATTCAGTTAATTACATCCAGTAATTATCATTAATTACTTCCCTAAGTAATTGTACTTATCACATCATCAAATAATTATTTAAATTAATTAAACTTAATTAATTAACTTAAACAATTCATATTAAACTGGATTAATTACAATGAGTAATTAATTCCTTAATTACTTTCGTTAAGTAATTATACTTATCAATTCACAATTGCTTATCTTAAATAAATAATTTAATTAATTATTTAAATTAATCCCATTAATTGATTATTTCATAATCTTAGTTAAGGACCTTCATTAACTATTTACAATTCTTTTAATTACTTTTCCTAAAGTAATTAACTAAAATTTATTATCAATTACATTTTAATTAATCTTAATAACTCATTAATTAATCCTTAATTAATTCATTAATTGATTACTAATCATTAATTAAAAATCAATCCATATTTAATCAATGATTCTTAATTACCAATTGATTTACCTTAAATTAATTAACTTATATCTTATTTAAATAAATTTAAACTCTTAATTTCTAAGTTAATTAATTCTAGTCATTAATTATCCATTTAGTTAACTTAATAATTACAAATCCTTAAGTCTTAAAAAACTTTTTCTATTAAATGATCAATTTATCATTAATAAGGTATTTTAAAACAATTTAATTTAAATTTACTTTTAAATTTCATTTTAAATTTAAGATTTAAAATGAAATTAAATTAATCTTAACAAGTTTAAAATGATTCCAAACTCCTTTTTATTCTACAACTTAAAGAATAATTCTCTTAAAATAGAAGATTAAAAGAATTTAAACACGATTTCATTTTGAATTCAAATCAAATTTAAAAATTCACTTTATCATTCAAATTTGTTTAAAACAATTTAAAATCTCCCTTTTTATTTCAAATTTAAGATTCAAATTTATATTGAATCTAGGTTTAAATCTTTAATTTTAAACTCCACCTACAATTTAAAGCTTCACTTTAAAATCCAAACTACTTAAGTCTTTTTAAGGTAGAAAAATAATTTAAATAAAAACTTTATTTATTTTTAAATTAAGTTTTAAAACTAACTTGAACCAGATTAAACTTGGATTAAACTTATTTTTAATCTCTATTTTTTTCATTGAACTAAGCTTTAGATTTTACTAAAAAATTAAACAGGAAAACAGGTTTCCTGTAAACAAAACCTGAAGCAAAAATCAACCTGAGACAAAGCTCGGTTGCTTCGAGTCAAACTCGATAATGCTTCGAGTAAAACCCTTCAACAACCCACATATCACTCGAGTCCCACTCCTGACCAAACCAAAAGAAAAACATAGCTTCCATCCATGAACACCGTGCATATGCACGGTACCGCTGGCCATCTCCGATCATCGGTGATGATCTTCCCATACCCAAAATCACCCAAACACCCTAACTCGATCATTAGATCAAACTCTCCAACTCGAAAGCAAATTCGAGTGTTCAACCAACAAGAACCAGAACCTGGAAACACAAGAGCAAACACCCCCGCAACCTGGCAACGACTCGTTCTCGCCGCACCAACCACCAGAAGATCGGCTACTCCGATCACGACTTTGCTTACGCCCAACCTTCCATCTCTCAAAATCTCAAAGCACTCGATCAACATTCGAAGCCGCGATGGATCGTTTACCAACCATTACTAAAACTAGGGTTCCATAAAAGAAACCACCACCGCTATCTCCACCAAACTCTGATCTATCCCCAGCCAATTTTCCTTAATTCACTGATAAGCCTTCCATCATCATCTAAGATCCTGACCATTCCAACCTCTTGGATCACCAGAAAAATCACAAATACTAATTTCTGGTTAAACCAGAAATGCACTCAAACTCCACTACGAAAAATCATGATTTTAGTTTCAAAAATCAAGTCTTGGTTTAAGTATTAGATTCATATCCCTGAATTCATGAATCATGACAATTAAATTTTGACTTGTTTTTAAGATTGCTCTGTTGTTTCTTTGTTTCCAGGTTTATTCAAGTTTATATTTAACTTACCTATAAATTTTAAACATCCATCTATGCTATCCCAAACAGCTTTTGTTTTAAGTCCTAAATCCAAATAGTAAGTAAGTAAAAAGATGATGATTTTTAAATCAAACTGATACTTGAAGCAAAGAACAAAATGTTACAGGGAGCAGCTATGCACATACATATAGAAATATCCACCAACAATATATATACCCAACCATACATATTACAGACATCAAACAAGCAACCATATCTTAAATTTAAACTTTTAATTTGTGATGTTACTCACAGATTCTAAGAATGAAGGAAGAGCTTTGAAAAGTGTTTTGAACTTCTGAAACTGTAAAATATTTTTGCTTTGATCTTCCTGTTTATTTCATCTTGTTTACTTATTATTGAATAATGGTTTCAGTTTATATTTGAGATTGTATAAAAATGAAGAGGCTTGCAATATAATTTCTCTCTGGTTTGGTATGTTTAGAAGGAATTGGAAGATATGTATATTTATAAGGGAAAGATTACAGGGGAAGGTGACTTCTGGGTAGCTATTAGCAGGCACCAATTATTTTCATTTTCTTTTCAAGATTGGTCAGAGATTTTTTTTCTCAAATGTAGGCTGAAATGATCATTTGCAAAATTCGAATTGACTTCATTTGTATGCTGAGATGAAAGTATTAAATGCCTATGTACTTTTTTTTTTACTCTTTATCTAATTTGTCTTTTGTCTATCTTGTTTATTTTTGCCTGGTTTGTGTTTACCTCATGTACTAATACACTTTAGTATTACTTTGTCTGGTTATGATTTATTTTCTTTTTTTTTGTCTTATTTCAAAGCTTATCTTCTTTTATGTTGATGTTTCCTTTTTTCTTGCCTGGTTTGTATCTTTTCCTACTTGTACTTGCCTTGTATGTTATTTTGCAGGCAACAAATATTACAAAGTCTGGTTTGTATCTTTTTACTTGTACCTGCATATATACTTTTTGTCTTGTATATAGATATTTATTTTGATGTTGGTAGATTTTTCTTTTGCTTATTTATTTTACAGGTTATGTACATATTTTACTTTTTCTGGTTGTGCTTTATTTTCATATGAAGTTGTTTAAGTCATTTGTTTTGTTCATTTCTTAATTTATATTCATATACTCTTTATACTTAAACAATTTACAGATTTACTTTTCTTTTTATTTTAGACTTAAACTATCCAATACTTAATTCACTTATTATTTTTTATACTAATGTTATCATCATGCATTTTATTTATGTTTGTTGTTTAATATATTTAAGATTTGTTTTATTTTAAACATATTTGAAAGATGTTATTTCAAATTTACCAGTCATAGCTTTCCTATCAAAATACACATATATAAATTTAAGATAACAATTTTTATTTATATTAAAATCCATTTGTAAAAAATATATTACATTATCAATATAGTTTAAATATAACTCATTATTAAATTAAAATAATCCATAAAAGAATTTGTCTTCTTATTTAATAAATTACCTATTTTATCAAGCTATATTTAAAAAAAACAAAACAACTCTTTTTTTTATAAATTTAAATCTAGGCTAGAATTGTTTTTAAACAAATTAACTTTTATCCAGGTATCTTAAAATTATATGGTTATTTAATAGTTTAATATTAATTTAATTCAAATTTCAAAATCAGAATTAAAAGACATGACTTTATTTATTAAATTAAAACAAAGTTTATCTATTTACAATATATACAAATATGTATACATTACAATTAGAAAACAATTTATTAGCCTTTAAAGATAAATTATCAGTTTAAATATTTATTTTATAGGAGATTATTAAATCTAATTCAAATTCATTATTAACATTATTGTCAAATCAATTAAATTTTGACATAAATTATTAAATTGTTATTGTCAAAATTTCCGGGATATCACAGCACCCAAGCTTCATCATTCAAGAACAATTGAATTTCTAACACATATACACACACAGCATGCACGCACACACGCACGCACGCAAGTATAGGGATTAACCATAGATATGTGAGTAGAAGTTTACTCATATGAAGCAGTTGCTTTTCCTTTATTCCTCTTCTTTCACTTCCAAAACATCATAGCGTGGATAAAACCAAAATTTCCACATAATTTATAGAATAACGAGGTGTTAGAATGAACATATATCAATTTGGAGATTTATGACGATTTATTTTGATTAAATTTTGATTTATAGAGAAGTAAGGTTAGCTTTCTGGAGTTGATAAGCAGAAAATACGAGAGGAAGTATCCGAATATAGTTAGCGTACTTATATTTATAAAATGAAGGAAGAAATTTGGAAAATGAAAACTCTGGATATTTTAATGATTTTGGGCTTGGTAAACTTTTATTTTGGCTTTAGGCTTTGTAAATATTTATTTCCTTTTTCCTTTCTTTTCTCTCTTCTTCTTTTTTCTCTTTTAAAACTATTTTCTACTTTACCAATCACAAAAAATATTCAAATAAAAATTTATACTTATATTACTTAAGTAACTACACAATATTATGGCATTTACTAGAATTTATTTCATATAAATTCTTTTTAAAGAAACTTGCCGCATTTAGCACACTATAATAAAATCTATTTATTAACCAAAATAAATTCAAATTTCCATTTCAAAATCATTTCTTTCCCAAAAAAATATATTCATTCATTATATATCTCCTACAAAATATTATTTTCATATTTTAACTTATTCTAATTTATGTCTCTCATATTCTCTATGTAAGTCTATTTATTGAATAATTTCAAAAATAATTTAATTTCACCACTAATTACCATGTTATCGAATTTCAATATTTCTAAATAAAATTCAAGAATTATTCTTATTTAATATTTATAAACCCATTTTAATTAATTAAATCGCTGTTGTTAATTTTAATTAATTACAGCTCAAACTTGGGTTGTTACACACACATACATATACACACATATGTGTGCGCGTGTGTGTGTTTTAGAAATCTAGTGTGGTAATTTTATCTGATTTTAAGTCCAAAATTTACAATAATGGATTAATTTCGAATAAGTAGAACTTGGGATTATAAATTACGGTTTTATGCAAAAATATCTCATGAATTTAAGTTATGCAATAGACACATATGTGTTTCTATATATATGAATATTGTAATTAATGTTTTATATTTAAAATAGCTTATATATGCAAAGATGATAATTCAAAATATATTTATAGCTATATAAGAATTTATTTAACAATTTAAAACAAACTTCTAATTTGAAAAGGTAATAAAAGATATATGATATATTATACGAATCATTAAATTTAGAATGGAAACAAATGTTTTGGATTTTATACAAAAGTTCTTACATGAATTACAGGTTGAAAATCTGTTATTCTTGTGACAACATACCCAAAATAACTATATTCATGACATCAACCATATAACATAAAATGTTAACTTTCATGGTAAATTTAAGTAATTAACACATACAATCTATTTACAAATGCATATTGTTAAGTTATAAAATAGTTCTTAATAAAAATTAGTTTTATTATTACTAAAAAAATCTCCAAAAAGGGAATTTGACAAATTAAGCACATGTAAATTCATGATATGAATAATCAAATCCAAATAATACAGAGAATAATAGCAAATTATCAAAAGGGAGATATGGAATTTAATGTAAATCAATCATGTGAACATTCGATGAATGAAAATAAAGAACAAAAGTGAATTTAAATCAAATCAACATAATAAAAAAATATTAATTGAAATGAAAAAGAGATTTGAATTACATGTTGCAAGATGAGTAATTAAATGGGTAATGAATTATACAGAGTCTAAGCATATGAACAAGAGAAACCTATAACAAATTAAATTAGAGTAGTATTTTAAGACCCAAAAGTATCACCTAGAATGATGAATTGAACCTCCTAGATTCAATCGAATCGATCTCCAGATCTTCCATAAATCAAGAGAAAATAACCACTTATTATTTTGAATTTGATTTCGGAATTTTCTTAGGCTTTGAAAGTCATTATTTTTGGCTGGATAGGGAGGAAGGGAATATACAATGATAGAATGTAAATGATTCTTTATAGGATGCAATAACAGATAATTAAAGATTGGTGTAGTTTAGCTTCCTTTATAATATTTTAACCTTTTTATTTCAATTTGAAAACTATTCCTTCCCCCACCTCTTTGTTTGGCCATGATATGAAGAGGTAAGTGCCCCCGAAGTTTCCAAAATCATTTAGCACTTATCCCATTTAAATCCAATTTAAATGTTCTACCGATATCTTATATCGACATGTGTATGCATAACTTTTTATATATACGTGTCTCATTAAAAACTAATAGTATTTAAACATCAAATAAAATTTACATAAGTATTAGTTAACTTACAACTATTATAAACTAATTAAATCATTTGAATTTCATGGAGTATTCTTCATTTCGGTTGTGCAACTCAAACTGTAAATTCAATTAGCAATTACCGTTGAAAATTTCAAATTTTAACGTCCACATATTATTTTACCTAGTGGTCTGACATTTTGACTGAATTTATCACTCACACATTTTATTGGTTGTTGGCTCGGCTTTCCAGCAAGCAGAATGAGAGAGAGAAAAGAAAGGAAGTAGAAGTGGACTATGACATATAAGGTCGAACTGCCGGACCAAACATTTGGTCCAGCATTCACTAAAATGTTGAACCAGATATTTGGGCCGGCAATCTCTGATATGTTAGATGAAATATTTGGTCTGGCACGACATATTCAACACCGGACCAAACATTTGGCCCGATACACAGGCATGCTAGACCAAATGTCTGGTCCGGCAAATAAGACGCTCCAAAGAAAAAACACCGAACCAGACATAGAAGAGCAATCAAGCAAAGCAAGCTCCATAACCTAAATGCCAATCCAAGCAGATGCTGAACTAGGTTTAGAAAGTTATAATCTCAACCTCCACACTTCACAACTCCACTATATAAATATAGAGCTCCTCAACAACAACGAGGACCAAATTTTGGAGAAAAGAGTGAAAACTTTGCTACGACTTAACCATCCCAGTTACTCTAAGTTTTTTACTCTTTTTGATCAAACTTGTATCTATAATCAAATCAAAGAAACATAATAAGAGGGACAGTGAATGTAGGCACGTTCTGGCCGAACCATTATAAAATTTCGTGTGACTTATTTCCTTTAACTACTTTCGAATTATGAGCCTATGAACTGTTCCGTGACTATAAAAATTATTTGTTAACGGATTGAAACACTAAACCTCCATATCTACCAACTTAAATGTAATTTAGACAAATTCGAACTTCGAGGTGTTTGCCCAATTTTTGTGCAAACATTTTTGGTGCTTTCACTTAGAATGGCATAGAGAGCCAAACTCTTCTGTCAACTCTCCTTCCAAGTCTTAACTTAGCACTAGAACATGGCTCCCTCTAGGTGCAACACCAATAAGGGTAAGAGTGCAGCCACTGCCAGTACACTCAATCCCATCCAAGAAGAGCAAGAAAACCTAGCTACCCACTCTCAGTCTCCAGGCTCAGCTGTCACCCAAGAAGACTTAGATATGGCTGTGAATGAGATGACTGACTGCTTCGCTGCCCAGCAAAAAGCTTTAGTGGACCAACTCATGACACGCTTGAGAGGCATGGAGGAATCCACTCACAACACTGAATCTAGGGGTGAGTCTCAATCCGAAGAGTCGTGTAGATGGGCTAAATCCCCTGCAAATGAAGAATTCAATCAAGAAGATACAAGAACTCGAAGCCGAGCCATGACTCAGCCCGAAGCCGAACTTGAAAGATCATCAAGAGCTAGGCCCAGTCAAGGGGCACCAAGCAAGGACCGATTATGGCTGAACCTATCATGCTTCGAGCCAACAATCATCGATCCATTCTCAACCAAGGTTCTAGACGCCATCAGCATCAAAGGGAAGCCCCCACTTCTCCCAAGGTGCCTTAGAATCTAAGGGGAGGATGACATGCCTCTTTAGGGAATATCTCAGGCGCGAATAACTTGAAAGAAGAGTAGGGGCAAGGGTGTCCGTCTCCTTCACCAACGATGTAGAAGTGACAACCACTCTTCGAGAATTTAAGATGCCCAACATAGATCCCTACAAAGGCACATCCGACCCGATCATCCATTTGCAGCGCTACACCCAACACATGCTCACGAATGGAGCAACATAGGGTGTGCTGTGTAAATTTTTTCCACTGTTCCTGTTAGACTTAGCAACTATATGGCTTTGTCGCCTGCCCCATGGCTCTGTTGGCTATTGGGAAATGTTAAAGGAAAAATTCATAAGTTAATATCGAATCCACGTGGAACAGCCCAAGGATGCCTATTCCCTATCAGACATAAAAAAGTAGGAGAACCGCTACAGCAATATCTTACTCGTTTTAACACTTCCGTGGCAGTAGTACAAGACGTCGATGAAAGGCTTACGGTGATGGCGCTGTGCGGAGGCGTCCACCCGGATTCAAAGCTCGCGAGAAGATTAACGAAGGAAAAGCCTTTGGCTCTTTAGGATTTCTTTCATGAAGCGGGAAAGTACATGAGATTGGAGGAGGCGGCAGCCCATCGACATAGCAAGCAACCCTCAAAGGCTTCTAACATCCAAGGAAACATGGATACCCAACTCCGAGGGGAGAGGAACAAACAGAACGGCGAAGGAAAAAGCAGCCACAAGGCAACTCTGCAAATGAAAAAGGCATTAAATAACGATGCAGACCTAGACCAAGATTCGATTCATACACGCCCTTGAATGACACTGTGGAGAACATTCACATGGCAACTCAATATGAGTTGAAATACAAGCTCCCTCCATACAAAAAGAGTCAGAAGCCACAATTAGGACAGGGAAATATTTTCTCTTCCACGAGTCTCATGGGCAGGACATCGAAGAATGCCAGTATTTCCGAAATCTCATTGAGGAATACATCCGAAAATAGAAACTAGAGCGTTAAGTACAGAAAGGGCGCAACTCTCCCACTCCGGTCCACAAAAGATTTGGTCAACCCCCATAAGGGAACAATAAGGATGGAGAGGGTACGAGCTGCTCCAACCAAGAAAAGATAACCATCCACACCATATCTGGAGGCCAGCTTGTAGCCGATGGAAGTTGGGCCCAAATAGAGAGGTATGGAAAATCCTTGAAGGATAAGGGAGGATATGTTCACTCCATAACCGAAGGACGTGTTGCAAAATGGAGAGAAAGAGCCGGCATAACCTTCAACGATGAAGATTTGGTTGGAAAACTGTATCCGCACACCGACCCCATAGTTGTCTCCGTCTGGATCGGCCCAGCGGAAGTGTTTTGCATTTTGGTCGATACAGGAAGCTCGGTGAATATTTTATTCAAACATGCATTCTATAAAATTAAGTTGTCAATGAAAGATGTATCTCTATGCCATAAGCCTTTACATGTATTCACTGGGGAATCCATAATGCCACTTGCACAACTAGACCTGTTTCTTGAGCTAAGAAGTCACCCCCGATCAATTGTCTAAAACCAAACATTCGTGCGGGTAGACGGACCCTCTGCCTATGATGCACTCTTGGGAAGGCTCGTATTGTCAGACTTCCACATAGTCTTGGAACCATGGTGCTTATAGATGAAACTCCCGGTCGATAATGGAATAGGAGAAGTAGAAGGGGACCAAGACGCAGCTCACGATTGCTACGTGACAGAACTTCGCCCAAACAAGAAGAAGGAAAAAGGAAAAGGCATGGGGGTCACCCTCTGTGCCAAAAATGCAGAAGTATAGCAAATAAGGCCCCTCCTCTAGAATAGACAAGCGACCCATTCAATGAGTTGGACCCTAGAGATAGAGAGGAGGAGGTCAACGCAAGCCTGTGGAGGCAATGGAACATGTGATGGTAGACGAACGAAACAAAACATGGCTTTTAAAGATAGGTTCTCAAGAATCAGAACCTCAAAGTCCAAATGATAGGATTCCTATGAAAGAACTTGGATGTATTCGCATAGACCTATGAAGACATGGTGGGGATTTCCCCAGAGATAGCTAATCATTCCCTCAATATAGACCCAACCAAGATCCCTATCTAATAGAAAAAAAGAAGCATGGGGATAGAAAGATCAACTGCTCTCAACGAAGAGGTAAAGAATCTGCTTGCCAATGGCTTTATCCACGAAGCCATTTACCCAAAATGGATCTCCAACCCGGTCATGGTGAATAAACCTAATGGAAAGTGGCAGACCTGCATTGACTTCTCCTACCTCAATAACGCTTGCCTCCAAAGACTGTTTTCCTTTACCCCGAATCGACGGACTGGTGGACAGAACCGCAGGACAAGAGTTGTTGTCAATTATGGATGCATATTCAGGATACAACCAGATTCTTATGCATATGCCGTATCAAGAACATACTAGCTTCATCATGGATCTAGGCATGTATTGCTATAAGGTCGTGCCCTTCGGTCTTAAGAACGCCATCATTGCATATTAACTTCTAGTTTATAAGATGTTTTAGCAGAAAATTGGTCACTCCATGGAAGTCTATGTTGATGACATGCTTGTCAAATCAAGAAGTGCAGCGAATCATTTGAGCCACCTGGACGAGATGTTTCAAGTATTACGCAAATACCAAATGAAGCTGAACCCTCTGAAATGCTCTTTTAGGGTGTCATCAGGTAAATTCTTAGATTTTATTATACATGCCAGAGGGATGGAGGAGAATCCTGAAAAGGTAAAAGCTTTGAAAGACATCAAAATCCCGGCAACACGAAGGGAAATGCAGAGCCTGAACAAAAAGGTAGCCGCTTTGAGCGGGTTTATATCCAAAGAAATGGACAAGTGAGTCCCGTTCTTCGAAGCCCTAAAAAAGGACAAAGAGAAATTTGAATGGACTGATGAGTGCTACACAGCTTTCTAGAGTCTGCTAGAACATCTACAGAAACTGCTAGTACTCTTCACTCTGATGGATGGAGAGAGCCTCTACTTATAGCTAGATGTATCCTCCCATGCGCTTAGTGCCGCATTAGTATGAGAAGATGATCGCGTCTAAAGACCGGTGTACTTCATTAGCAAAAGGTTCACATGCACAGAAGCTAAATACCCTAAGATCGAAAAATTAGCTTACTATTTGCTCGTAGAATCCAGGAAATTATGACATTACCTTCAATCACACTCCATTAGGGTTCTAACGGATCAACCCTTGAGACAAGTCCTATATAAACCAAACACATCAGGGCGCCTGTTAAAATGATGCATTAAGCCGAGACATTATGACATTACTTACCACCCGCACACTACAATTAAAGGACAAGCCTTGGTTGATTTCGTAGCCGAGTTTACGATACGAGATGAAGAGGCGACGGTGAAAATTGAGGAAACTGTCAAATGGAATATGTTCATTGAGGGAGCATCAAACGAGCTCGGCTCGGGGGCAGGAGTCATAATAGTCATACCCCGAGGGAAAA
This sequence comes from Allium cepa, assembly GCA_030765085.1. Classification (NCBI taxonomy): domain Eukaryota; kingdom Viridiplantae; phylum Streptophyta; class Magnoliopsida; order Asparagales; family Amaryllidaceae; genus Allium; species Allium cepa. Next base: position 506,565,576 of record CM060945.1, read on the forward strand.
AGTAAAGCTATGTGCTAAAGCTAGAGTTCGTTGCAACCAATAATGAAGCTAAATATATAGCAGTGATAGCTGACCTAGAAATCATTAAAGAAATAAGGATTAAATCGATATGCATTCACAGTGACTCACAACTAATTATGAACTAGATCCTTGTAGAATTCCAGACTTATGGACAAAAGCTTGCATCCTACCTCAAAAGAGCTAATACCCTCCTTGACGAGCTAGACTATTATGTAATGAAACACATCTCGCGAGGGGAAAATCAAGAGGCGGACGCCCTTGCTAAAGAGGCAAGCGTAAGAACCAAGTCAATGCCGGGGGCAACCCCCGTCATGAGCCAAGCCACACCAAGTTTCGAGTGTCTGCAAGTCACAACGACAGTAGACAGGGAGGAGACATGGATGACCCTCATCATTAGATACTTACAAGAAGGGACCTTACCAATAGAATGGAATAAAATCAGGAGAATCCTAAGGAGGGCATCCTTCCACACCATCTAGAACGACATACTGTACCATCATGATTTTTCAAACCCACTGCTAAGCAAAAAGTATCCTTAATAACATACATCAAGGGAGTTGCGACGATCACACCAAAGGACAAACTCTAGCCAGGAAGATCCTGTGCTATGGATACTTTTGGCCCACGCTGATCAAGGACGCAGTCGAGTTCGCTAAGAAATGTGACAAATGCCAAAGTTTTGCCAAAATCCCAAGATTGCCACCTACCGATTTAATCCAGATGGTCAGCCTCTGGCCCTTTGGTATTTGGGGAATTGATCTGACCGGGGAACTTCCCATGAGTCGAGGAGGAGCAAAATACACCATAGTGACAGTGGATTATTTCACCAAATGGATGGAAGCGAAGCCTTTGAACAAAATTTCATCTACCAGAGTGATAAACTTCCTAATACGTAACATCTTGTATAGGTATGGAGTGCCGTAGAAGGTCATATCAGATAACGTACTCCAATTCGATAGTGAAGAATTCTCCAGTCGGTGCCATGAACATGGGATTGCTCGAAGCTTTTCAACTATAGCATATCCCCAGGCAAATGGGTAGGTCGAAGCAGTAAACAAGGTTTTGAAAACACCGATCAAGAAGAAGCTAAAGAAGTCAAAGGCAACATAGGTCGACGAACTGCCTACTGCACTATGGGACTACCAAACTTCCTACAAGATCGCGATAGGGCACACACCATCCACATTGGCACATGGGGCCAAAGCCATGCTCCCCATGGAAACAATCATATCCTCGCACCGAAGGATGGATTACATTCCGGAAGAAAACAAGGAGCTCTTAAGAATGTCACACGACCTGATCGGGGAGAAAAACTGTAGGATCGTTTTCACCCTGGGGGGTTGAATATGGTCTACTAAAAATTAATTTGGAAATAAAAACAAAAATAGAGAGTAATGTAGTAAAGATCACCACAGTTTTACCCAGCTTGGCAAAAAACTGCTTACGTGCTGCCCCCAAGGTTTCTACTAAAATTATATAATCAAATGCTTACAAAAACATGTAAACCCGCTAACTCGATTAACCTAACTCTAAGCTCAAAACCCTGGCACAACTTAGCCACTGAGTTGTAAATTCTCAAATTACAAAACCTAGTTCGTCAACTAGTTAATCTAGAGTTTGAAAATAAAAAGAAACTAAAAACAAACAAAATAACTAAATAACAAATAACACCCTAATATTTAAAACTATACGACCTATTAAAAATAAAATAAACAATTTTTCCCTTTTATTTTACTTCCTGCTTATCCATGTCGTCTTGTTTCTTTGCGATCTGGAATTAAGGTTTTTGATTTTCAAGCTAATGATTCCTCAAAATAGATCGTCTGCCTTCAATTGAGTCTCTGATATAGGCTTCAACAATTCAGAGCTTTTGAATCCTCTCTGTTAGTTGAGTTTATCAATTTCGATGAATTTGGATTTTGTGATTATTTGATCGGTGTTCTTTGATTGCTTTAGAGGGTTTGAGTTTGAGTTTGGTATGTTTTTGCCACTTGAATGCTTTCGGTGGTTATTTTTGAACTCTTGATTTCTTACCGATGATGAATTGGGTATTTATAGTGATCAAAACCCTATAATTTTGTTTCGTATATTTTGATTTGAATTCCTTAATTGTCGTGCTCATCCATTCGATTCTTGTTGAATGATTGTGTGATTTCTGACTTGTTCATTGGTTGAATATATTTCCGATATATTTGAATATATTTAAATTTATTTACTCTGGTTTCGTTCATAGCTGCCTACGACTTGTTCAATATATCATTCACTGTTCCATTTTCTGAAATATGTTTCCTAATGACCTTTGATTGAATTCCCTTGATTTTCTTCAAACTGCTGCAGGTAATTTTCGATTTTTTAAACACTTCAACGGTGTTTTCATTTGGCCATTTCTTTTTGAAACATCTCCTTGACCGATTCATGACCCATGGCTGCTTCACTGTTTTTGCTGTATTATGATTAGTTGGTCTGGGTTCTGTCATTTCATTGCTCTGGTCTTGGAGTATTGTATGTTAGCCTTGCATTGCCTTGCACTAATCTAAACATGATGTGTTTCATTGTGATTTTCTTCGAGTTAAATTGCCCCTGTGCATGTGCATACTTGCTGTTTATAATGTACATATATGTGTGTATACTTGTTCACTTCATGTTGATATCTTCTACGACTTTTTCTACTCCTTCCTAAAATTTTCTCTACTTTGTTTAGGATTATGATATGATTTTGACTTGTTCATCCTTTGAATGCTATGTTACTACGCTTTGATTATGTCATGTATACATTGATGGTTGTTCATTTCTTGCATTGTTTAAGAGAACCGCCTTGTTGAGTATTCAGTGTTTTTTGTGTGTCACCCTATGTTGCCTTGCTTGAGTTTGATCTGATGTCTCCATATATATACATACATATATGTATGTATATATGTGTGTGATTGCTATGGCTATTTTCTCTATCCACCCAACTGCTTGGATTCTGACTTTGCTTGTATACATGTATACATACATAAATACGTGTATATATATATACGTGTATATGCATATATATATATATATATATATATATATATATATATATACATGTCACTGTGCTTGTTAGACTTGCTGTGTTCGGTACACTTCAGTGTACTGAAACTAAACTTGTATTTATGCATGTTGAACTTCTTGCTACTGACCATGTCTTGTGCACTTCCTGTTTTGTTTTGTTCGAGTCATGGTTGTTGGTGTGAATATTCGGTATTGTTTCTTATTGCCTTGCTGCCATATTTCATCCTGATGTGTGTCCCCTTTTTTTCCGTTTCCCTTGTTGGCTTTGCTTGTGTGGTTCCTGCTTCAAAAAAAATGACTTTGAACTGGTTGTTTGATTTCTTCACCATGAACTGCTTGTCATACTTGCTTTATCCTTTGTACATGTCTGGTGCACTTTGGTCCATCGTTTGCCTGGATTGACCTTGGTTTGTTTTGGTTTGTGTTTGCATTGCACTAGAGTTGAACCTAGTCTTGGGTTGGGTTTGACCTTATGCTCACCTGTCCCTGCAATTTTAACAAGCAAGTGTATATCGGTGTGTACGACCTTATGGCATGTACAGTGATACACTATGCATGTCGCAAGTTATTCGTGGATTTTTGATTCTAGTTTGAAAATGAAAGATGAATTAAAAAAATGATGACGAATAACTACAGTAACCGAGGCAAACAATATTTTCAAACACACACACTTCTTTATGCACTGCAAAATATTTCTTTTTTAATTTTATCACGTCAATCTTTATTTTGCAGATAGATCAAATGCTGGATACAGGCCGGAACAGAGTTGAAGATCAAATATGAGTGATGAGTGAATATGCAGTGAGGTGAAACGTGTATGAAAATTATGTTGTTGTTAAAACTTGTATTTGGAATTATGTAAATATAATGAGAGCTTAAATTTGTACTATTTGAATTTGTAATAAAGTATTCATTTGAATAAAATATTTGTTTAAATAAGAATTCCGATTTTATATGGAAAAGTAAAATAGTACAATAACAAATACATTTAAGCGCATATATATGTCTATTATCATTAAACAGAAATCATGCACTAGTATATTCTACAATCTCCCTATTTTGATGATAACAAACATATATTAAGATTTTGACTCTTTAAATGTATTTGGTCTTTATGAATTCTATTAGCTCCCCCTATTTGAATACTACCCCTACAACATAGCCCCTCTTTCATATATGCATGAAAATAAAATTAAAAAAATATGCAAATAAAAAACAAAAAATGCAATGAACCTAGATGAGAATATGTAAAGACGAGAATATGCAAACAAAAAATGACTTATTTGAGCAAAATATAACAGTGTTAGACAAGAGTGATAAAGTGATAGACATTAATACAATATTAATATCTAATTGAGTATAAATATTAAATTTAAAAGAAATCAAACAAAATCATAAATACTCTATTAGATGCATATTCCATTTTAGAGTAATAGGGGTGATGTCGGCATAGAAAATCATATAGCCTTGTCCATTTGTGGTATATATATGACAAGAATTTAAATCTTTATTAACCATGCATAACGTTAGGACTTTTAAATGAGATTAATAGTATTACCTATTTTTATTAAAAATGAATTCCAAGCATCTTCTAACCACGCATAACCGTAAGGACTTTCAAATGGAGTTAGAATCAACTCGCTCATTTCATCTAATTTTGATATATGTTCCATCCATGCATAACCGTGAGGACTTTTAAATGAGCATGAATGTATATAATCAGAGATTTCAAGTAGTTTACCCATGCATAACCGCGAGGACTTTGAAATAGGAGCGTTTACTTTTGGATGATTTTATTGCTAATTTAAAAAAAAAAAAATTCCTGTTTAAATACCACATTTTGACATACTATATTGGATTTTGATGTGTGATTGTCCTAGAAATATGATAGGAATAGAGATGGTCATGAAATTTTTACCAACCAAAGTTATTACAAATTATGTTTAAATTTTTAAAGAAATTTTCTAAATATACTCTCTCAAGACATAATGTATGATCAAGATTAACACTCATCACTTTCTCCAGTCACTATTTATCTTTTAAATAATCAATAGGGAGTCAGATTAGTTAACATAGGCATATAAGATCAAATCCAAAAAAATATAGATCACATTTCTAAAATGCCTAACTGAGACGAAGTCGACAAAAACTATTTTCTGGAAGGGGTTTTGTAAAAATGTCACCTAATTGAGAAGCAGTTGAAATGAAGTTTATGTAGATATTTTCTTTGGAAATGTGATCTCTAATGAAATGATGTCTAACATCTATGTGCTTGGTGCTAGAATTATGTACAAGATTATTTGAGAGATCAATTGCACTTTTGCTATCGCACATAAGCGAAACACGTTTAAAATTTAGACCATAGTCCTGCAAGGTTTGTATCATTCTGTCTTACTGCAGCTGCTGGCACAAAGTTAGCCGATGCTTATTCCTTAGATACCATCATTGCTTCTTCTCTGAGAAAAGAAGTTCATGATCCGTGGGCCTTCTACCTCCACGCGACATTACTCCGTCAGGATTTTGCACATTGCGGAAAATTTCTCGTTGCTGCCTCCCGTAGGAGTCTGGATCGTGTCTCAATCCCAATGTGAAGATTTTCATAGAGCAACCGCTTAGAGCAATATACTATGCCTCTATGGTAGATAATGCAATACAATTTTGTTTTCGACTTGACCATGCGACTAACGAATGTCCCAACATAAAACACGTTCCACTAGTACTTTTTCAATCAATGAGACTACCAGGATGGTCTGCATCTGAGCACCCTTTTAACTCAAAGTTGTCATTAGTTGGATACCATAGACAAAACCATGGGGTGTGCAACAGATACCTTATAATACTTTTTATAGCTTTTAAATGAGATTCTTTTGGATTTGCTTGGAACTGTGCACATAAACTAACAGAGAACATAATGTCTGGTCTAGAAGTAGTAAGATAAAAAAGTGATCCAATCATACATGATATATTTTTTGATCAACAACCTTACCTTTTTCATCCTTGTCAAGTTTACTTGTTGTGCTCATAAGGGTTTTTGTAGGTTTAGCATCTTTTAATCCAAATTTATTGACAAGCTCCGTGATATATTTTGTTTGAGAGATGAACGTACATTTTTTGCTTTGTTTGATTTGAAATTCTAAAACGAATTTTAACTCTCCTACCAAGCTCATTTCAAACTTTTCGTGCATGAATTTTTTAAATTTTTCATATAAGAGGTTGTTAGTGACACCATAAATAATGTCATCAAATATATTTGAACAATCAAAAGGTCATCGTTTTCGTGCAAATAGAAATAATGTGGTGTCTACACGGCCCTTTTCGACCCATTTTCAAGGAGATAAGTGTTAAGACAACATACCAAGCACTAAGGGCTTTTTTTAATCCATAAAGTGCTTTCTTAAGTTTATATACATGGTTAGGGTATTCTTGACTTTCCAAACCGTCGGGTTGTTCAACAAATACACCGTCTTTCAAAATTCCGCTAAGGAAAGCACTTTTAATATCCATTTGTCTTAGTTTAAATCCTTATAACAAGCAAAAACTAACAATATTCTAATGCATTCTAGTCTTTCTACTGGTGCAAAAATTTCATCAAAATCAATTCCTTCAATTTGATTATAGCCTTTAGCAACTAATCTAGCTTTGTTCCTTATCATATTTCTAGATTCATCAAATTTATTTTTAAAAATCCATTTGGTTCCTACAATTGGATAATCATTACATCTAGGTGCTAGAATCCAAACATCATTTCGGTCAAATTGATTTAGCTCTCCTTGCATAGCCATAAACCAACTACCATCATTAAGAGTTGTATCTATGTCTTTGGGTTCAATTTATGAAACAAATTTTCCGTATTGAGACAAATCACGTAAATTTATAAAAGAGGATCGAGTTTGAATACCTGCAGTAGCATTACCTATTACCAATTCTGAAGGATGATCAGCTTTGAATTTCAATCTCTCTAGTTCAAGATTTCTTTGGACTTCTTCCATGGTTGCAGTTTCTTTTGGATTTTCACTTTCATCATTAGTTCTCCTCTTCGATATTGCTTTTGATTGTTTCCTTGCTTTGATCATTAATGCCTTCATCAAATTTCATATTGATTGACTCCATGATTGTTCTCGTCCTTCTGTTGTATGCTCTATAAGCTTTGCTTCTGGAAGATTGTCCAATAAACATGCCTTCGTCAGCTTTTGGCTCAAATTTTCCTAGTTGATCATCTATATTGATAATAAAACATGGAAAGTCAAAAAATTTGAAGTATACAATGTTGGGATTTTATTGAACCATAATTCATATGGTGTTTTCTAAAGAATTGGCTTAATCATGACTCTATTTATTACATAACAAGCTACATTTACTGCCTTCCCCCAAAAGGACAAGGGTAGTTCATACTCATTTATCATAGATCTAGCCAAATCTCGTAAGGTTCGATTCTTTCTCTCGACCACTCCATTTGTTGTGGATTACATGGGGCAGAGAATTCATGTTTAAATCCAATTTTATCACAAAAATTCTCAAATTCTCCACCATGATCACTTCTTAGCGAAATAATATAAACTCCTTTTTCATCTTGATCTATTTTTGTGAATTTAATGAAGTATGAGAAAGTTTTTTATTTTTAGCTAAGAAGTATACCCACGTATATCTAGAGTAATCATCAACCAATACAAAACAATATCTCTTACCACCTAAACTTGTAATATCATTAGGTCCAAACAGATCCATATGAACTAGTTCAAGCACTCTAGAAGTGCTTATAGTGTTCTTGGCACGAAAAGATAATTTTTTAAGTTTTCAGATAGTACATGCTTTACATAGAGTTTTTTTTGAAATCATGAGATGGTAAACCTCTTACCAAATCTTTTCTTTTTAATTTGTTTAACAGATTCATGCTAGCATGTCCTAATCGTCTATGCCATAAGTTTACTTCTTCATCCTTAGCTACCAAACATTTTGAAAGAGTGAGATCATCAAAAGATAGATAGTATATATTACATTTCCTCTTACCTGAAAATAATGTTTCTTTTGATGATTGGTCAACAATTTTGCACAAATCAGAATCAAAAACAGCATTCATTCCCTTATCACATAACTGGCTGATTGAAACCAGATTATGGTGTAGATTTTCAATATATAATACATCATTTAAGGTAAATGTGCTATTACCTACTTTACCTTTACCGATAATTTTACTTTTATCGATGTTGCCTATTGTGACACTGCCACCTTTGTACTTCTCTTGGCTAAGGAGCTTTGATTTGTCGCCCGTCATATGCCTGGAACAGCTAGACTCCGGTACCACTCTTGTTGTTTCTTAGCCTGCCAACACACCTACACGGGAAAAGAGTTTAGTGACCTGTTTGTTTTTATAGGTCCATGATTATTAATGACAAAAAATTTTGAAACAAAAGTTTCGTACAACCAAGACAGTCGATGTTCGTTTCCTTTGGCATCCAGATTTGTTTGATTTTAAGGGATTTTACATTCGTGCCTTTAGCAACCCAAATTGATATGGTTTTCATGTGTTTGGGTCTATACCAGCAATTATTTTGATTGTTTCCAATTTTTCCACAAATCGTGCACTTAGACTTAACATGATTGGTCTCAATTCTGCTTTTTTAGATTGATACCTAAGTCCTTGTCTAACAATATTATCAATTTGTTTCCCTAATAGCATATTTAGTGACCTTTCTCCTTTGGAGAATTTTATAAAGTTGCAGACAATTGTTGGACTTGTGACTTGAGAGGTTCATTTTCATTTAATAACAAAGCGCACTTTTTAATAAAATTTTCTCTTTTAGTATTTTCACTTTCTCTCAAAATCAGAATTTCATTTTCAAGCGATTTAATTTTAGTTTTTGATTTTTTTATTTCCTCTTCTAATGATGGACACTTATCACACTTAGGGCTTTTATTTCTATAGTTTTGAACCATTTGATGATGTTGCAAATTTAGTTCTATCAAATTAACCTTTTGTGATTCTATTTTAGCGTACTTCTCCTTAAGTCTTTCAAAACAGCCATTTACTTTATGAAAATATATAAGTAATTGAGAGTGAGTAAGTTTTGATACCTCGCGTTGCTCATCATTATTGTTGTCACTTATTTCTCCTAAAAACACGGATCTTCTTTTTCACTCTCATTACTAGTGCTTTCATCATCATCTTCATCACTTTCATCCCAAGTTGCTGTAAAACTTCTCCTTTTCGGTTTCTTTCCATTGTTAATTCGATTTTGAGGACAATTTAGCCTGATATGACTAGGATTATTGCACTTATGACAAATGATCTCCTGCTTTTCTAAGCTATCTAGAACCTTGACGATTCTGTTCTTTAGTTGTTGATTTAGGGCTGCATTTTCCTATTTGCTGTTCCACCTCTTGAATCCCTTTATTGCCGGTGCTATTTCAGCTGCTCCTTCATCATCACCATCATCTTCACTTTCCATCGTTCCTTTGAAAGCTATTGATTTCTTTTGCATATTGCCTCCTTCACGTTCTTCCTTGAATTTGATTTCTATCTCATAAGTGGTGAGGTTTTCGATGAGTTCTTCAACTTTAACCCATTTCAGATCCTTTAATACTTCGATGGCAGTCGCATTTGCTTCAAAATTTCTTGGAATAATTCTGAGGATCTTTTGGACTATTTCCAGTTCTATGTATGGTCTTCCTAGGGATTTTAATTTGTGTATAAGATTAGAAAGTCATTCATACATTTCTTTGACACTTTCATCCTTTTCCATTGTGAAGATCTCATACTCGCCACTAAGCATGGCAAGGCGAGATTCTTTAACCTGAGAGGTTCCTTCATGAGTCACTTCAAGCGTGTGCTAGATTTCCTGCGTAGTTAGACAATGTGAGACACGGTTAAATTCAATTTGATATAATGAGCAAATAATAGAATCCACAGCTTTAGCGTTGGCAGTTTATTTTCAAGATTTGTCCATTGATCCATAGGTTTTTCAACTTTTTGATTACCTACCATTACTGTTGGTGTGTTATGTCCCGTTTCAACAATATTCCATGCATCTATAATTTTTAGAAAAAAATTCATTCTAGTTTTCCAATATGCATATTCATCATTAAATATGGGTGGTCAGCTATGAATCGACCTTCAGCGAAGCATATTAAAAGAAGCCACTAAAAAAATCAATTTTTTTAACAGAAAATATTTTCTGTTCCTAGCTCTGATTCCACTTATAGGATCGTTTTCACCCTAAAGGAGGGATGAATATGGTTTACTAAAAATTAATGCGGAAATAAAAATAAAAACAGAGAGTAACATAGTAAAGATCCCACATAGTTTTACCCGGCTTCGACAAAAATTTGCCTACGTGCTGCCCCAAGGTTTCTACTAGAAATTAAGTAGTCAGGCGCTTACAAAAACCCGTAAACTTACGATGCCAGTTAACTCGATTAACCTAACTCCAAGCTTAAAACCCTGCACAACTTAGCCACTGAGTTGTGAACTCTCGAATTTCAAAACCGTAGTTCGTTAATTAGTTAATCTAGAGCTTGAAAATAAAAGGAAAGTAAAAACAAACAAAAGAACTAAATAACAAACAACACCTTAATATCTAAAACTGTACGGCCCATTAAAAATTGCACAGACAAATTTTCCCTTTTATTTTGCTTCCTACTTATCCATGCCGTCTTGTTTCTTGACAATATGGAATTTGTAACGACCCGCTATTTTGGACTATTCACATCCGCACATGTCGGACTTGAATAATTCAAAATATCGAATTGTTAATTTAAATTTGGCAAAACTGAGATATACAGTAAATAAATAATCACAGAACACAGACACAGAGTAATAATATGCAGCGGAAGTAAAAGAGATAGTAGTTCATGAAGCTACTATATAAATATATAAGATACATCAGAGTTTACAACAGAAGAACAATACGATACATCAGGTACAAATCAAAATACATCCTTAGAATCATCGGGTGCTGAAAGCAGAATAGATGGCTGGATCTTCAAGCAAAGCTCCAACTCCAAAGGCGAGTCTTGAATACTGGTACACTCAGTCTGACCCGAGCGTAAAGCAAAACACAAAACACTCGAGTCAGGATAATATTCTCATATCAATAAATCCAACTCAAGTGAAATAGCAATCGAAATACAAGTAACTCAAAGGATGTTGGAATCACCATCCTCTAAGGATCCGTTAAACTATCTACTATGTAGTAGTGTATGCTAAATAGATAATGTCTATCAGTAAAATAATGTATCAAAATAGTGTTAAGGCGTTACCATTATCCTCCTTAACACATCTTATATAAATGCCATAGTCTATACAGCACTGTAAACTCCACCGTAAACTAGTGGGATATCAGGGAGTACTCCATAGGTATAACACAAAACAAATTCGTAGTGGTCGCGTATATAGGGATACAAGTATGACAAGGCACATGAGGCAATACCCAAGGTAGTGAAACTACCGTTCGCCTGATCCGGACTGGTGAGAACGCATCGCCGCAGCGATCGCAACACCGCGAAACAACACTCCTGAAATTCCGAGGGTGCACCAATCAATCACAAGTAATGAGTAATAGTTACGAAGAAGTGTGTTCGCTCGAGGTGGCTAACCCCATTTGGCCCGGCACGGCTCCTGATTTTAGTCATTTACAATTTGATACAAGTGTCAAGGCTATCCATTATCGTTCTCTTTCTTCAGTCATCACGTACATCATTCCAACCACTTCGTTCTGGATCATCACTCCGCGTATAGTTATTAAAGAGGTTTTCGGCTTAGATAGAGAGTATATCCATAACCGATTCCGGTTTCTTTAATAACTTTCATAATTATTCCACCGATTGGTCGTTTAATAAATTTCAAAACCAAATCAATTTCAATTATAATTTATAATCAACATTTCAATTGTCTTTCACTATCAATTTCCAAAATTTTCATTACAAACTTCCAAATAGCCATTTCAAAATCTTACAATTCAATTTCAACTTTTATTTAAACAATTCAAATATTGATTCAAGTTCGTGTATAAGTTTCATTCCGAAATCATTTAAAATGGTTTAATTTTCATTCAAATCAATTTTAATTCATTTATCGATTTCATTCAATATTTGCTAAGTAAATTTATCCTTCAAACAACTTCTATTTAAATTCCAATTCATTTAAATCAATTACTTATGTTCAACTTCATTATATCAAAACTCCAAATTGAAATAAATTAAATTCGTCAAATCAATTCTTTAAATTACAAGTCTTACGTTAATTCCAATAAAGCTCATTCATTTCAATAAATCACATTTTATTTCTTATTAAAGAAATTCGATTTTCACTTATTTATTGACTTCGTTACAAATTTCAAACTCAATTAATAAAGAACTAAATTTCACATAATCGAGAAGTTTCGATTTCACTTATTAAATTACTTAAATTTTCCAAAGCTTAATTAATAAAGAAAACCCAATTTCATTTATTATCGAAGTTCAAATTCACTTATTCAAAAGTTCAATTTCTCTTATCAAAGAATTCAATTTTTATTCAATTATCAAATAATTAAATCTCATTCAATTATTAAATAATTTCAATCTTAATTATTAATAATTTCAAAACTTAATAATTACAAACTGGATTATAAATTCAAACTTAATTATTAATTCATTTCCACTTAATTATGAATTCAAACTTAATTATCAAATCATTTCAACTTAATTATAATTTCAACTTAATAATTTCAAACTTAATTATAGTTTCAAACTTAATTATAATTTCAAATTTAATTATTAAATGATTTCAACTTAATAATTTCAAACTCAATTATTACTAATTCCAAATTGTTTATTAATAATTCCAAACTTAATTATTAAATAATTAAATTTCAACAGCATTCTTTCATCAATTATTACGTTAATATTTGTTTCAGATTTCAACCTTTACATTTTCCTTTTAAAAAAAAAAATTCCAATTCCAACTTCATTTCAAAACTTATTCTTTGCTCGAATAAAGTTATTATTTTATTTTTAAATCAAATTATTGACCAATCGAATTTTATTTAATTCTCTATCCTAAGTCAAGTTCATTTTGGGTATTTATCATTTCAACCCGATTCCAATTCCAAATCAAAACATAACAAAGGGAACTTGCAGTGTGATAACTGGGATGGTGTCAAAGTAAATAAACAAGCAATAGCATCCATACATAACAATTCAACAATTATTCAAATAATCCCGAAATAATCGTATTAATTCGCATTGTTGTTTGTGCGAATTAATATAATTATTTCTAGAATCTACACTATCATCTCGTGTAGATTAAAGATTATTACATTGATATTTATACGGTTCTTCACGATATTTATTATTCAATTTCAACTTCATCGATTTATACAACATACACTTAAATGGTTCAAGGTGTCGTTAACACTATTTCTACGTGTCAATTTATTTAACATTCAAATGGGTCATATTATACGAATTTAACTAATCAAATTCAACATATGTGTCAATTAAAATTTTAACTATCTTACGTCAAATTCAATTCCAAGTTATTTATCACATACGACATTAACAATTTAACGTTCAATGTCAACATCACACAATCAATCAATTATCAACCAAACTGGATTATTATTGCATACATAACAAATAACAGTGTCAGGTGTCACAAGTGAACTGATACAGGTGATAGCATATATAACAGTGTAACAGCAGCATATTTCAATTGTCATTTCAATTGAAATCAAATTTAATAAATAAAAGAATATTAATCGTGAGTGAGTGCTCACCTTTTGAGGTTAGAGAAAATAGGAGAAGAGATGTGCTACGAATCCAAGCATGAAATCCAAAGCGAAGGTAGATTGACACGAATTAGAAGAGCAAAAGCTGATAATACGAGTCGATAAAATGAATCAGAATCAGTTTGATATATATATATATATATATATATATATATATATATATATATGCAGAAATATTTTTTATTTTATTAAAATCAATACTTTAAATCTAAAATAAAATTAAAATTATATATATATATATATATATTTATATATAGTTAAAATAAGACACATACTAATAATAATAAAATCAGTTCGGTTCAAAACTCTTTAAAAAAAATTCATGTACATATAGAAGCAAACGATCTTAAATAACTTATAAACATCATGTATGTAAATCGACATTTTATATATAACTAATACAATTATATGCAGACCTTGAACAAATATGCAACCAAACTCATACCCAGTTATATGAGACCCAACTATTATAATACTTTTATATTGAAACTTTATTTATGCGGGCTGCCAACATATTTTATGATAATATTATACTGACGTGGACCTTGCATTGTCAACAACCAACCTGTATATGTGCAGACTCAAAAATATACTTATATACTAAACTGTTGTAAAGCTATTTCAGATATTAACATAAAGTACAATATATAAAAGTATAGGATATAAAAAAAATAGTATATATATTACATACTAACATCATATAAGTAACAGAAGTTGCAAACCGACCCTATACACAAAAATACTTAATATATAAATCATTATATTACCAAGCTACAAAACTTTTACAAACAATATAAAGCCTGTACACCTTTATATATAAACAGGATATGACATAATATAATATATAGTTATCACAACTCATATCATAGTATATATAACTGACGCAACATTTTCATATATAAATATATACATAATATTCCTTTAATAGTAAAGCAGGCTCTAGGCAAACATTGTATACGTATTTTATCAAAACCCATACTATAACAAATCCAACTTTCAATCAGTAAATGTATAGTATAAATATATATAATATAATATATACAAACAGAACCTATCCTATAATATAAACTATATACCTTAAACAAGCACGGCATGACTCTGAAGGTGGGGAAAGAGAGTTGCTTTGCTGATGGCGGAAGTCGATGAGCGAGTGGAAGGAGGTGGTGAAGGCCACGGCCATGTTGTCTCGGAGGCCGGGGAGGTGGAGCAGGCTGTGGGTTCGCAAGGCACAGGTAGAGGATGGTGGTGGTTTACTCGGGTCTGCGCGGTGAAGAGAGAGGGAAGGCGAGTTGGTCGAGCGTGCGGTGGCTGAGCTTGTTTGGCATGGGTGGTTTTAAGGCGTGGTGGGAGGAATGGAAGGGCCGAGCGGTGATGGGTTCGGCAAATAAGGATGGAGGCCGAAATGAACATGGGGAAGGTGAGGATCACGGTGGCGGTACCTGGCTGCCGAGGTGGATCTATTTGGCTGTTATGGAGTGGAGGTCGGGCTGCTCCATGGTGATGCGGTCACTATATTTTCTCTACTGTAAAAATATAACAAAAGAAAAGGAAGGAGGGGAGAAGAATAAATGAAGGAGAGATGAAGTATGGAGAGAGGAGAAGTCTTTGCGTGAACTGATGAAGTAATCTACATTTCTTTTTTTTGCTGGGAAGAACTAAGAAAGGCAGGGAGTTGGAAATGATGTTATATTTATTATGCAACAGAAAACGAAAGAAGCCAGAACGTTTAAAAAAAATGCAGCGAATAGGAAATGAACCAATAGAGAAATGTTAGGAACCGATGGTAAAAGAAAAGTCACCGCAAACTTTGAAAACAAACAGGTTGGTGGCTATTAGAATTTTGAATAGTTAAGAATGTTAAAAGTTACAGACCAATCGTTATCACATAAATACCGATACGCTTCTGTTTTATTGATTTCACAGTGTATTAGACAACGAGACGCACAAACGAATATATTATAAAAATCAGCACGACAAGACGATCAAAACGGTATACGGATATCAGTGGTACGATCAAATTATAAAAATTCGAATTTTCAACTAGCGGAAAATGCGCGAAAAACGCAGAAAAATAAGATCGACGGAGCCAAAGATGTTCGAATTTTTAAAAACGACAAACTGACATCTTGCTCAGAAGATGATTTAGAATTTTTCTATGTAAAAATATTTTGGTTTTGAAAACGTTTTATTTTCATCGCTTTTTAACTGATTAAATTGAAGTAAATTTACGCGCGAAATAAACTTTCATATTTTCGGACGAAAATTTACCAGTTGCTATGTTTAACTAGACGCATTCCAAATATCAAATTTATATTTCAAATTTTTATCGTTTATATTATTTTTATTTTTTCACACAAAAACGGTTAACTACATTAAATAAAATCGTTAAAATATCCGGGTTGTTACATTCTCCCCCACTCAAAACTTTTCGTCCTCGAAAAGGAAGTAGGTAGAAGAATAGAAACAACCAAAAGAAAATAGACTTGAATTACATTATAAACAATTAGTTTAAACCATATAAATTTCAATTTGAATAGATTTATATTCAACAATTTTATTTTTAAATTCAAGATAATTTATTAAGTTGATTTCATTTCAATTTATTAATATTTGATAACAAAAGATTCCTTCAGAACAAAATTTTATTTATTTATCTCCTTTATTCATCGTTTTATTGTCCAATTATCCTTTATAAACAATTTCTGAAATCACAAATTTGAATAATCATTTATTATAATCATATTTTATTTAACAAATTTAATACTTCTTTATTCTAAATTATTCTTAAATTAATTCCACTTAATATATCCTATCACATATATCAAGCTTATTTATAGTTATTATAACTACTCAAATTTTAAATTTCTTTTAACATTATTTCGTATTGTAAATTATTCAATTACATATTCAACCTTTGGATGGTTTTGGTAAGTCGTATTATAATGCAATTGGGTATTATACAAGTAAATTTTCTAATCCAATTTGTTAAGTTTCAATATTCATTCGAATTTTGGCTTCGTTTTAAAATTGAAATCATTCTTAACATAAATTTTAAGAATTTCATTTTCAATTTACTTCAAACAATTTTGAAATAAATATATATATACACATCTAATATATCACATCAAATCAATAATCATATACCAATATTTATAAATCAAGTCATAATTTAGAAATTCAAATCTATTTAAATTTTTCAAATCAAAGTGTAGCAAGGCTACGAATAGTCTCTCCACTTCGAAACCCGAAAATGAATGTCGATGATGCGGCCGTCATCACCGAAATTATTTTCCAACGACAAAGAGGAGAGCACTGATTTAAACTTTTAAATTCTTTGAAAATGGTTTCTATTTGAAAATACTTCAAATACTATACGCTTTAAAATTTTAAAATCAAAGTTTGAAATCATCGAAAATCAAATTCTCTAATTCCTGATTTACATTCATTTAAATTTCCAAATAAATTTGCAAACCAGGTTTTATAAATTCATTTATTTATTTTATGCAATAGTCAATGATTTATAAAATAATAAATGAGAAATAAATTTTAACATTTTGGACAACAGATTCATTAACTTTTTGATTTCAGAAAAATTTATGCTTATATATAATATAATTATACAAAACCATTTTATTCACCAAATTTGAAATTATTATTGTGTCAGTTTGCTCTGCTCAAGTGTTTTAGAAATTCTATCGATAGCGTTGATCAGACGAATCGATCGAAAATCCAAATCAACATCAACAATTCAAACAACACAATATATATAAAACATTTTAAATATTAAATTACGAATACACTTCCTCGGTCGACGATATAATAATGAATTTTAAAATAAGTATAGAGATTCAAATTTGATAGAAATCAAATCAAAGAGAATTTTGATTCGATAATAAGTTCGAATAGAAGATGAGATAATTCAATTAACAAAATCAGGAGATGGGTAAGCTTATTTAATTTCACGGGCAACCTTAACCGGGTCGACCGTGACTTCAAAAATAAGATCGATGCAAAATTTCGAGGCGAACCTACATTTGATCTAAAGAAATCGAATTCAGGCATAGTAAGAGATAGATAGCACCGTAAACCGAGGATACAGAAATCTCCGGTAAATCAATGCTTATTGTAAAGGAGTTCCATTTACAAATAATTCGAAGGTTGGCGAGACCGCCGATTCATCATAAAGATCATTCGAAGTGGAGTTATGCGATACTCCAGGATTAAAAGAAGACGAATAGTGAGGGACCCGAATGAATCTTGGAACCGCAGGGAACGTTCCAAAACCCAAAGGAATTGAGTTAAAAGGAAGAGATTGAAACTCGAGTGGGAGTGGTTCTGTAAATACATTTACCATATATGCTAAGTTTGCCTAGAGCTACCAAAAGCTCTGATACCAACTGTAACGACCCGCTATTTTGGACTATTCGCATCCGCACATGTCGGACTTGAATAATTCAAAATACCGAATTGTTAATTTAAATTTGGCAAAACTGAGATATACAGTAAATAAATAATCACAGAACACAGACACAGAGTAATAATATGCAGCGGAAGTAAAAGAGATAGTAGTTCATGAAGCTACTATATAAATATATAAGATACATCAGAGTTTACAACAGAAGAACAATACGATACATCAGGTACAAATCAAAATACATCCTTAGAATCATCGGGTGCTGAAAGCAGAATAGATGGCTGGATCTTCAAGCAAAGCTCCAACTCCAAAGGCGAGTCTTGAATACTGGTACACTCAGTCTGACCCGAGCGTAAAGCAAAACACAAAACACTCGAGTCGGGATAATATTCTCATATCAATAAATCCAACTCAAGTGAAATAGCAATCGAAATACAAGTAACTCAAAGGATGTTGGAATCACCATCCTCTAAGGATCCGTTAAACTATCTACTATGTAGTAGTGTATGCTAAATAGATAATGTCTATCAGTAACATAATGTATCAAAATAGTATTAAGGCGTTACCATTATCTCCCTTAACACATTTTATATAAATGCCATAGTCTATACAGCACTGTAAACTCCACCGTAAACTAGTGGGATATCAGGGAGTACTCCATAGGTATAACACAAAACAAATTCGTAGTGGTCGCGTATATAGGGATACAAGTATGACAAGGCACATGAGGCAATACCCAAGGTAGTGAAACTACCGTTCGCCTGATCCGGACTGGTGAGAACGCATCGCCGCAGCGATCGCAACACCGCGAAACAACACTCCTGAAATTCCGAGGGTGCACCAATCAATCACAAGTAATGAGTAATAGTTACGAAGAAGTGTGTTCGCTCGAGGTGGCTAACCCCATTTGGCCCGGCACGGCTCCTGATTTTAGTCATTTACAATTTGATACAAGTGTCAAGGCTATCCATTATCGTTCTCTTTCTTCAGTCATCACGTACATCATTCCAACCACTTCGTTCTGGATCATCACTCCGCGTATAGTTATTAAAGAGGTTTTCGGTTTAGATAGAGAGTATATCCATAACTGATTCCGGTTTCTTTAATAACTTTCGTAATTATTCCACCGATTGGTCGTTTAATAAATTTCAAAACCAAATCAATTTCAATTATAATTTATAATCAACATTTCAATTGTCTTTCACTATCAATTTCCAAAATTTTCATTACAAACTTCCAAATAGCCATTTCAAAATCTTACAATTCAATTTCAACTTTTATTTAAACAATTCAAATATTGATTCAAGTTCGTATATAAGTTTCATTCCGAAATCATTTAAAATGGTTTAATTTTCATTCAAATCAATTTTAATTCATTTACGATTTCATTCAATATTTGCTAAGTAAATTTATCCTTCAAACAACTTCTATTTAAATTCCAATTCATTTAAATCAATTACTTATGTTCAACTTCATTATATCAAAACTCCAAATTGAAATAAATTAAATTCGTCAAATCAATTCTTTAAATTACAAGTCTTACGTTAATTCCAATAAAGCTCATTCATTTCAATAAATCACATTTTATTTCTTATTAAAGAAATTCGATTTTCACTTATTTATTGACTTCGTTACAAATTTCAAACTCAATTAATAAAGAACTAAATTTCACATAATCGAGAAGTTTCGATTTCACTTATTAAATTACTTAAATTTTCCAAAGCTTAATTAATAAAGAAAACCCAATTTCATTTATTATCGAAGTTCAAATTCACTTATTCAAAAGTTCAATTTCTCTTATCAAAGAATTCAATTTTTATTCAATTATCAAATAATTAAATCTCATTCAATTATTAAATAATTTCAATCTTAATTATTAATAATTTCAAAACTTAATAATTACAAACTGGATTATAAATTCAAACTTAATTATTAATTCATTTCCACTTAATTATGAATTCAAACTTAATTATCAAATCATTTCAACTTAATTATAATTTCAACTTAATAATTTCAAACTTAATTATAATTTCAAACTTAATTATAATTTCAAATTTAATTATTAAATGATTTCAACTTAATAATTTCAAACTCAATTATTACTAATTCCAAATTGTTTATTAATAATTCCAAACTTAATTATTAAATAATTAAATTTCAACAGCATTCTTTCATCAATTATTACGTTAATATTTATTTCAGATTTCAACCTTTACATTTTCCTTTTAAAAAAAAATCCAATTCCAACTTCATTTCAAAACTTATTCTTTGCTCGAATAAAGTTATTATTTTATTTTTAAATCAAATTATTGACCAATCGAATTTTATTTAATTCTCTATCCTAAGTCAAGTTCATTTTGGGTATTTATCATTTCAACCCGATTCCAATTCCAAATCAAAACATAACAAAGGGAACTTGCAGTGTGATAACTGGGATGGTGTCAAAGTAAATAAACAAGCAATAGCATCCATACATAACAATTCAACAATTATTCAAATAATCCCGAAATAATCGTATTAATTCGCATTGTTGTTTGTGCGAATTAATATAATTATTTCTAGAATCTACACTATCATCTCGTGTAGATTAAAGATTATTACATTGATATTTATACGGTTCTTCACGATATTTATTATTCAATTTCAACTTCATCGATTTATACAACATACACTTAAATGGTTCAAGGTGTCGTTAACTATTTCTACGTGTCAATTTATTTAACATTCAAATGGGTCATATTATAGAAATTTAACTAATCAAATTCAACATATGTGTCAATTCAAATTTTAACTATCTTACGTCAAATTCAATTCCAAGTTATTTAGCACATACGACATTAACAATTTAACGTTCAATGTCAACATCACACAATCAATCAATTATCAACCAAACTGGATTATTATTGCATACATAACAAATAACAGTGTCAGGTGTCACAAGTGAACTGATACAGGTGATAGCATATATAACAGTGTAACAGCAGCATATTTCAATTGTCATTTCAATTGAAATCAAATTTAATAAATAAAAGAATATTAATCATGAGTGAGTGCTCACCTTTTGAGGTTAGAGAAAATAGGAGATGAGATGTGCTACGAATCCAAGCATGAAATCCAAAGCGAAGGTAGATTGACACGAATTAGAAGAGCAAAAGCTGATAATACGAGTCGATAAAATGAATCAGAATCAGTTTGATATATATATATATATATATATGCAGAAATATTTTTTATTTTATTAAAATCAATACTTTAAATCTAAAATAAAATTAAAATTATATATATATATATATATATATATATATTTATATATAGTTAAAATAAGACACATACTAATAATAATAAAATCAGTTCGGTTCAAAACTCTTTAAAAAAAATTCATGTACATATAGAAGCAAACGATCTTAAATAACTTTTAAACATCATGTATGTAAATCGACATTTTATATATAACTAATACAATTATATGCAGACCTTGAACAAATATGCAACCAAACTCATACCCAGTTATATGAGACCCAACTATTATAATACTTTTATATTGAAACTTTATTTATGCGGGCTGCCAACATATTTTATGATAATATTATACTGACATGGACCTTGCATTGTCAACAACCAACCTGTATATGTGCAGACTCAAAAATATACTTATATACTAAACTGTTGTAAAGCTATTTCAGATATTAACATAAAATACAATATATAAAAGTATAGGATATAAAAAAAATAGTATATATATATATATATTACATACTAACATCATATAAGTAACAGAAGTTGCAAACCGACCCTATATACAAAAATACTTAATATATAAATCATTATATTACCAAGCTACAAAACTTTTACAAACAATATAAAGCCTGTACACCTTTATATATAAACAGGATATGACATAATATAATATATAGTTATCACAACTCATATCATAGTATATATAACTGACGCAACATTTTCATATATAAATATATACATAATATTCCTTTAATAGTAAAGCAGGCTCTAGGAAAACATTGTATACGTATTTTATCAAAACCCATACTATAACAAATCCAACTTTCAATCAGTAAATGTATAGTATAAATATATATAATATAATATATACAAACAGAACCTATCCTATAATATAAACTATATACCTTAAACAAGCACGGCATGACTCTGAAGGGTGGGGAAAGAGAGTTGCTTTGCTGATGGCGGAAGTCGATGAGCGAGTGGAAGGAGGTGGTGAAGGCCACGGCCATGTTGACTCGGAGGCCGGGGAGGTGGAGCAGGCTGTGGGTTCGCAAGGCACAGGTAGAGGATGGTGGTGGTTTACTCGGGTCTGCGCGGTGAAGAGAGAGGGAAGGCGAGTTGGTCGAGCGTGCGGTGGCTGAGCTTGTTTGGCATGGGTGGTTTCAAGGCGTGGTGGGAGGAATGGAAGGGCCGAGCGGTGATGGGTTCGGCAAATAAGGATGGAGGCCGAAATGAACATGGGGAAGGTGAGGATCACGGTGGCGGTACCTGGCTGCCGAGGTGGATCTATTTGGCTGTTATGGAGTGGAGGTCGGGCTGCTCCATGGTGATGCGGTCACTATATTTTCTCTACTGTAAAAATATAACAAAAGAAAAGGAAGGAGGGGAGAAGAATAAATGAAGGAGAGATGAAGTATGGGGAGAGGAGAAGTCTTTGCGTGAACTGATGAAGTAATCTACATTTCTTTTTTTTGCTGGGAAGAACTAAGAAAGGCAGGGAGTTGGAAATGATGTTATATTTATTATGCAACAGAAAACGAAAGAAGCCAGAACGTTTAAAAAAAATGCAGCGAATAGGAAAGGAACCAATAGAGAAATGTTGGGAACCGATGGTAAAAGAAAAGTCACCGCAAACTTTGAAAACAAACAGGTTGGTGGCTATTAGAATTTTGAATAGTTAAGAATGTTAAAAGTTACAGACCAATCGTTATCACATAAATACCGATACGCTTCTGTTTTATTGATTTCACAGTGTATTAGACAACGAGACGCACAAACGAATATATTATAAAAATCAGCACGACAAGACGATCAAAACGGTATACGGATATCAGTGGTACGATCAAATTATAAAAATTCGAATTTTCTACTAGCGGAAAATGCGCGAAAAACGCAGAAAAATAAGATCGACGGAGTCAAAGATGTTCGAATTTTTAAAAACGACAAACTGACATCTTGCTCAGAAGATGATTTAGAATTTTTCTATGTAAAAATATTTTGGTTTTGAAAACGTTTTATTTTCATTGCTTTTTAACTGATTAAATTGAAGTAAATTTACGCGCGAAATAAACTTTCATATTTTCGGACGAAAATTTACCAGTTGCTATGTTTAACTAGACGCATTCCAAATATCAAATTTATATTTCAAATTTTTATCGTTTATATTATTTTTGTTTTTTCACACAAAAACGGTTAACTACATTAAATAAAATCGTTAAAATATCCGGGTTGTTACAGAATTAGGGTTTTTGATTTTCAAGCCAATGATTCCTCAAAATAGATCGTCTTCCTTTAGTCGAGTCTATGATCTGGGCTTCAACAATTTTGGAACTTTTGAGTCCTTTCTGTTGGTTGAGTTTATCGATCCTGATGAATTTGGATTTCACAATTCTTCGGTCGGTGTTCTTCGATTGCTCTAGAGGGTTTGATTTCGACTTTGGTATGTTTTTGTCTCTTGAATGCTTTTGGTGATTATTTTTGAACTCTTGATTTTTTGCCGATGATGAATTGCGTATTTATAGGGATCGACACCCTATAATTTTGTTTCGTATGTTTTGATTTGCATTCTTCAACAGTTGCGCTCGACCATTCGATTTTTGTTGAACGATTGTGTGATTTCTGACTTGTTCATTTGTTGAATATATTTCCAATATATTTGTATATGCTTAAATTTATTTTCTCTGGTTCCATTCTTTGCTGCCTAAGATTGTTCAATTTATTATTCGTTGTTCCATTTTCTAAAATATTTCCTTATGACCTCTAATTGAATTCCCTTGATTTTCTTCAAACTGTTATAGATAATTTTTGATTTTTTTGAACACTTTAACAGTGTTTTTCATTCAGCCATTTCTTTTTGAAACATCTCCTTGACTGATTCATGACCCACGACCGCTTCACTGTTTTGTTATATGATTAGTTGGTATGGGTTCTGTCATTTCATTGCTCTGGTCTTGGAGTCTTGGATGTTAGCCTTGCATTGCCTTGTACTAGTAATCTAAACATAATGTGTTGCATTGTGATTTTCTTCGAGTTAAATAGCCCCTGCGCATGTGTATACTTGTTGTTTATTGTGTACATATATGTGTGTATACTTGTGCACTTCATGTTGACATCTTCTGCGACTTTTTCTACTCCTTCCTGAATATTTTATTTACTTTGTTTAGGATTATGATTTTGACTTTTTCATCCTTTGAATGCACTGTTACTACGCGTTGATCATGTCATGTACATTGATGTGTTGTTCATTTCTTGCATTGTTTAAGAGAATTGCCTTGTTGAGTATTTAGTGTATTTTTGTGTGTCACCCTATATTGCCTTACTTGAGTTTGATATGATGTCTCCATGTATATACATACATATATGTATGTATATATGTGTGTGATTGCTTTTGATATCATTCTGTCCACCCAAGTGCCTGCATTCTGACTTTGCTTATATACATACATACATACATACATACATACATACATACATACATACATACATACATACATATGCATATGTATATACATGTCACTATACTTGTTAGACTTGTTGTGTTTGGTGCACTTCAGTGTATTGAAACTGAACTTGTATTCATGCACTGTTGAATTTCTTGCTTCTGACCATGCCTTGTGCACTTTCTGTTTTGTTTTGTTCGAGTCATGGCTGCTGGTGTGAATATTCGGCATTGTTTCTTATTGCCTTGCTGCCATATTTCATCCTGATGTGATCGTCCCCTTTTTGTTAGTTTCACTTGCTGGCTTTGCTTATGTGGTTCCTGCTTTTAAAAAAACTAACTTTGAACTAGTTGTTTGATTTCTTCACCATGAACTGCTTGTCATACTTGTTTTATCCTTTGTACATTATTGGTGCACTTTGGTCCATGGTTTGCCTAGACCTTGGTTAGTTTTGGTTTGTGTTTGCGTTACACCTGAGTTGAATCCGGTTTTGGCTTGGGTTTGACCTTGTGCTTACCTGTCCTTCCAATTTGAACAAGCAAGTGTATATCGGTGTGCACGATCTTGCGGGATGTACAGTGATATACTGTGCATGTCATAAGTTGTTCGCATATTTTTGATTCTAGTTTGAAATAGAAAGTTGAATTAAAAATGATAATGATCAACTCCAATAACTGAGGCAAACAATATTTTCAAACACACACACTTCTTTATGCACTGCAAAATATTTCTTTTTCAGTTTTACTGCGACAATCTTTATTTTATAGATACATCAGATGGTGGATACAGACTGGAACAAAGTTGAAGATCAGATAAGAATGACGAGTGAATATTTAGTGTCTTACATCACTTGTCTTATTTAAACATTCTTTCATTTAATTGTTTATCTGATGACTATTCCTACTGCGAGAAATCGCAGGCACTCGCCGGTAGTGGTGAAAATAAGATAGCCACGATGAGAGGCATGAAACAAGCCTTGGCAATTCACTACTAACGATCGACACCCTCAAACCGGCAATGAAGAACCGACTATAAGTCACGGATTAGGCGCAATTTATAGCCTAGGCAGTCCATCATTGGCGTTCGGCTCGTCGGCAACTGGGAACCGATTATAAACCCCACGACTAAGGTATGGCTGCAGCCAGGAGTAGTTCGCAGTCGAGGATTGACATTACACACATTGGAAAAGAATAAATCGAATAATTCTCACGACATGGGAAATAGCCTGGGTAGTTATCATTCGCGATTGGCCCTGAATATAACAACACCTTTATAGTTTTCTACGTCTCAGAACACAATAACGATTGACTAAGTCGTAAAAGTTTAAAATAGACAAAGCGGACTATAAAAATCACACTTCACAAAAGTCATTTCAGATAAACATGCAAAAGATAGAAGATAAATATAACAACATTGAAACCTGTATGTACAAAGATTTCCGTTTGTATACACATATGCAGAACAACCATACATCCTCCAAAAATGCATGCAATAAGAGAAAAGAAAATTTCCTCGACTAAGGAGGGACATCCTTGTCACTCGGTCCGCTCCCTCCGGCCATGTCCTTCGAAGGCCTGGATCGCTCGAGAGACTCGCCCTCCTTTTGCAATGCCTCACCAGCACCCTCTGAAGGCCCGACCTATCCTGAAGATGTCCCTGGACGATGCGAGTAAGAAAAATCATAAGTTTTACAGTTTGGGATAAGTAATAAAAAAGCTAAAGTAAAAGAACGAGATACTACGGTAATATGGTATGGATCACCAAGCCCCTCAAGATCCGAGCTATCTTCATCATCCTTATCCTCCGCCAGCAACTCATATCCCTTAGCAATGGCCTTGGTCTCTTCCATTGACGGTTTACCATCCCAACATCATACATGGCTCCTTCCTCCTGCACAACTACAGCCTTAATCTCCTCAATAAGCCGAGCATTGATTCCAGCCATCACCTGGGGATAGTCTCCCATCCACTGAAGGTTCCCCTATTTCCAGAACATGTAATAAGTGTCCTTTAGCATTTGATTAACCATCTCAAAAAAGTTGATGGACTTGTCAACTTCGGTTTGGAGGGGAACCTCCTTATTAACGTACTATTCCCTATCCTTTCTCAACCAGGCTTACTCCGCCTTTAACATATCAATCTCAGTCTTATACGAGTCCTTCCTCCACTCGCCTTGATACTTCTTCAGCTCAGGCAAGGCTTCCTACGATTTCTTCACCTTACCCTTGAGAGAGTGGATCCGCTACAAATCCTTCTGCCGAGCATCATCCATAGAACTGATAGCCTCGGCAATCTACACCTTGCATAATTCAGTACCCTCTCTCGTCGCTTCCTCCTTAGCTTTCTTTACCTCAGCTGCACGGGACGCTTCAACTGTCTCCAACTTTGCCTCCTTCTCCCTGAGTTCTTTACGAAGATCCTCTACCTCCAAGCATAACCGTACATTAGCACTCCAAACTTCCTCACCGGCCTTGGCTAGGCGGGACTGATAATCGATAATTTTTTGGTCTCATCAGTAATCTAGACCATTCTAGTTGTCAGGTTGGCAAAATCAAGAGTTTTTGTTTTATCCAAGATCTAGACTAGGGGATTTTGAGGCAGAAGGAACTCGGTATCATAATCCGCTAGATGACGACCCGTGTGGCCAGGGTTAATATCAGGGCGACTCTCTAAGGGATTCCTCATCGGCGGTTGCAAATCTGAGAAATAGGTATCGACGTTTTCTTCCCCTAAATCATCGGGCAATTCGTGCACTTTAGGACCTGTTGGATTTTGGCCATGGCGACGAGAAGAAGTGTCAGGACACGATTCTTCGTCTTCCGAAAATTCGACATCGACACTCACTTTATCGACTGCCGAGGAATCGAACGACGGAAAACCGAACACTGAGGGTTTTAAGAAAAAGAATTTAGGAAAAGAGAAGAGAAAAAGATAGAAATTAGGGAGGAGAGAAAATAGAAAATTAGAAAATAGAATAGAAAAGAGAAAAGAAGATAGAACATTTTAAAATTGAAAGAAAAAGAGAATAGAGGAAAAAGAAAAACAGAAGAAAATAGGACGGAACAGAAAACAACAGAACAACATCAGAATCTCACAATTCGCAGCGGAACAACATATAATAATAAATGAATAATCTTTAAACAAAGAACTATATCAGTTATTACATTTTATACATTTCATTTCATTACATCATATCATCAGAGTATACAACAACAACAACAACAACAAATAGTGCAGCGGAAAAAGAAATACTATATAAGTAATATGCCATGCCATCCAGCTTGCCTCCAGCAACTCCAGAATATCCAGAATATCCTGATAAACCTTACTCTTGACTGCCCGTGTGAAAATTGGTGGGCACCCAGAGTTTAGGAAGGAAAACAATAAACTCCAAGTCAGTCATGTGACTTGTGTGAGAACTCAAAACAGTTTATTTACTTTAAAATCAAAACAGAGGAATATTTTTAAAGTTAATTCGCAATGCTTTTAAAAATGAGACTACCATAAGGCCTCCCGCACACACACACATGCAAACGCAGAATCGGAGGAGATTTCTCCTTATGATAGTCAAAGATGCTTGATACGCATTTAAAAAGACATTTGATATTATTATTAGTGCATAGTGTAGGAGAAAAATTCATTTTTTTGAAAGTAGAATATAAATCTTAGCCAACATACGACCATTATCGTATGTCTACTATAGCTAACTATGTTCAATAGCAGGTTACCGCCACATTCCATAGCAGGTTATACAACTAAAACCGTACAAGTCACGTATTGTTTCTTTGGATTTCCAACAAATGATCAGGCCAAGGAACTTCCCATTGCCACATGAGAATGCCTCTGGAAAGACATCCCCGAGAACCAAACCGGAACTCTGCCAACACAAGGCCGGATTACCCCTAACTGGGTAACTACTGACACGAGCACGCCATTCCCCGATCGTAAACGACCTTTCTCACGGGATCCCGATGACCAACAACCACAAAGTAATAAATTCATAGTAACCACATAGGTTAAATATCTGGGCTCCATACCATGATACCACCTCTATCCAGAAGGAAATGTACATACCCTAAAGGGAGCTACCCCTCATAACCTTGCCGCATCTTTCCTGTTTTGACCATTTTTGGGGTGTGAGGTTCGACGAAGTCACGTCCACAAAAACATACTTTATACAAAAGCCATGCTTTGGGTCAACAAATGATCAACACAATGATCACTAAGATAGACGATCAAATAAATGATCCTATCACAATAATCAACACAATGATCATTTACAGCAACACTCAGCATGTCACATTACCAAATTGGAAATATATCGCTGATAACTTCAACTATATAACCTCTGAGCTCGTACGTCTCAGAGAAGGGTGTTAAGCTAAAAGAATAAATTCTTCGCCACCAACAGAAATATATTTGAATGAAATCGGCTTTATATCTCAACTTGTAATGTCAGACATACAATCCATACAAGTCTGTTCCGGGATCGAACAAAACCGAAGGCACTTACAAAGAAGTCCTTGCAATCCGGATATCCACAATCCTGATCGGATTCCCAATCACATATGGAGAACTCTATACCGGAGCAACTCGGTGCAGAGTAAATCGACAGTTCATCCTATCGCTCTCGCAAATACCGGGTCTTCAACACCGATCTTCAAATGCAATTCACAACGACGTATCACATATTCGGAATGGGTTATACGACCCCATGGTCCTTTCCCGGTTAACCCGAATAGTGAGCGTTTATTCAAAAATAAGTGTAGCATTCACATTCAAACAAATCACATCAATTACCCATTCAAAGGGAAATATTGATAGTCGGTTATTGAACTATCACTGGATATGCACACATCACCAGTTTCCAAATAATTTTCCAAATTATTTATTTTCCAAAAATATCTTTACAAGATATAAAATTTCACACTTCAAAAATAAATCAAATATTTATTCTTAAACAAATTCCACTTTCTTTTATAAATTCCATAGTGAATTTACATTCCAAAATATCCATGCATATGATTTCAATAATTCATTTCAATTTATCTTCAAAAAGATAAGTTCTCAAAGTATTCACTTTATATTGGAAAACATTTCCATACTTATTTAATAAGTAATTCACAGATTTTATTTATCTTCAACACTTAGAAAATATTCAATATACTTCAATCGAAATTAAGTATATATTTCATTCTTTAAGGAAATCATTCTCTTAAACATATTTATTTGGGCCAAAACGAATGTTACGTAAAACATCGTTACGACGACTCAAATTCACTAGTATAGGGATTCGAAATTAAATAGATATATAAATCCCAATACCATACAAAACATTTCCTTTCGGAAATCATTTACTATAACAACAGTGTTATAGTCCATCATCTCCTTCTATTTCTCGAAAACGTCTATTTCAACAATAAATGTTGAAATCTATGGTTTCGAATCTCAACACATTTTAAAACATCGTTAGATCGTTTTAATTCAATTTAAACATCTCATTCAAAACATTTCCTTTAACATATTATTCACAATTCAAAAACGTGAATATATTTCATTAACATTTCATCCTTTTATTCATTTTAATTCAAAGGATTATTCACTATTCAAAAACGTGAATATAACTCCATTAATAGGTTTCAACAATTTTCTTATCAAAATAAGTCATTTGCGAATTTATAAAACAACGTTTATAAATTCCATTTCTATTTATTTATAAAAGCTTCCTTTTTATAAATTCTTTTATTAACCTATTTCAGTTTATAACTCAATTATAAACTAAAAGTTCATATTATAAGTTAAATACTTATAAAACGATTATTTTACAAAAATCGTTCCTCTAAAGACTTTCCAAACCATAAATCTTATAACTTATAAGATTCATTTATTTAACCAAATCTATTCTTCAAATATAACTTCACAAATTTATAATTCTTACTATTTATAAATTTCATTTATAACTTCACCGTTTATAATTCTATAAATTTCATTCTTTAATGAAATTCATTTTCACTTCATTCAAACACTTATAAAAACTCGTTTTATATTGTCAACATTTCAATTTATAAATATCTATTTATAAATCTTTTAATATAAATCAATTTATATTATTATTTAAAAACATCTTTAAATTCCTTTATAATTTCACCATTCTGATTTATAAAATAATCAAATTTTATAAATCTTATATTCAAACTTTTAATAATAAACTCAAAAATCCAGTTTAAACTATTTTATAAAATCATTGGTTCATATTTCTCAAAAATCAGCTTTTAACTATATTTCACAAAATCATAATTTTTATAACTTTAAAAATTATAACGTTTATTTATTTAAAACGGATCAATTCCAAAAATATAGTATATTCTCAAAAATCACTTTAAAATCATTTTAAAATCCCAAAATCTGGGTCCAATGATGCTACACACCAAATAGTCAATCACGACAACAACGATATCATATATCGTATATGATAATCAACGAATATCAAAATATCCATAATCAAATAAATACTGTTGAGGAATCCAGTTGGATCCCTCCAACCTGTTTTCCTGCATCCACAAACATTAGCACAATACCAATTTCGCTCCAGTACGAAATTATCGCGGTATATGTTCTTATTAAATATTATCCGCTTAATAACGGCGTAATAGGGTCTCATCCGCTAGAAAATGCGGGG
Organism: Allium cepa; assembly: GCA_030765085.1. Classification (NCBI taxonomy): domain Eukaryota; kingdom Viridiplantae; phylum Streptophyta; class Magnoliopsida; order Asparagales; family Amaryllidaceae; genus Allium; species Allium cepa. The sequence continues at coordinate 506,597,168 of CM060945.1, forward strand.
AATCAACAACTGCAATATATACATATGCCAATATATATATATATATATATTGATATTATATATAATACCAATTTCACTGTTTATGAAATATTCGCGGTATATGTTTTTAATAAATAACATCCGCTTACTAACGGCGTATAATGTCTATTTTAACAATCAATAGATAACAATCAACATTCAAACATGCATTCAAATATTTTAAATCTAACTATTTAAAATAAAATCGAAACTAATTCGATTGAGTGAGAAGTTCTCACCTTGATTTTTTTTCCGTTTTAGCGATTTATTTCGAATAAAATTAAACGGACGTTTAATTTTACCCAAAATTCTCACTAACTCCAAACGACTCCAAACTAACTCCATCGCGTAGTGCTCGTCCATATGATTCCAACGCAACTGGTTTCGTATTTTTTCGACCTCGTATGAAAAAGTTATGAATTATTGAAGTTTGTACACGATTTATATATAACTATCACAACATAATTAAAATTTATAAACCACCACAATCATCACCGTCAGATCCCAGGCCAAGCAATCACAGCCGTGCACTGCGTCTCCCCCCCTCTCTCGTATGCATCTCCAGGCAACACGCAATGGGGCCGAACCCATATATAGATATTAGGGTTAATCGCCGCACCACCATCTCTCATCTATATTCGATCATCTCCTCACCATTGAAGCGCCATATCCCCCTCAACACTCGGCCCAAACCATAAAGGACTCGGTTGTCCCTGTAGCACGTGGTTCGAGGCCGAACTCCAGGCCTTTGGGCGAGATTTGTCGCCAATCCGAAGCACTTCAGACGATCTCCACCGTTGGATATGGAGTACTTGATGTGCTCTACGATTTCTTAGTTTGGAGTTTGTGATAAAAGTGAATGGATTTCGAGATCTGAGAGGGGGAAGAAGAAGAAATACTGGCCGTTCATGGGGGGGGGGGGGGGGTGGCGGCTGCAGTTTTGTTAGGGTTTTATTTTATTTTTATTTTTTTTGTGAAGGGGTAGGGCTATTTATAAAGAAAATTCGAACACTATTCATCCCGGAAATTCCGAACTCCGATTTACGCGCCGTAACCAGCGTTTCTAGGGTTTACCCCGCATTCCGGACACAATGGAACAGGTTTCGGAAGCTACTTCGGAAGTATGTGCGAGTTATGGCTGTAAACGCTCGATTTGAATTAAACCGATTTAAGCGATTTTCTAGGCGTTTTAATTCGTACCGGACAAACGGTAAATCCAATTGACTTGAAATTTGAAACCTTACAATAATATCACATTATGGATCCGATGAAACTGGTTTCGTCGAAATCCGAGACTTTTTGAAAAATGGCTATTTTCACTCGTCAAATTTAAATTAAAAATAAATCGATGCGTTTCGAGCTGCCACGATCAAACGATAGCTCCGATTGACACGAAATTTGAAATCCAGTATTAACTAACTATTACGGATCCAATGGAACTGGTTTCGTTCAATTCTGAGACTGTTCAAAAATTGACTATTTTCACTAGTCGATTTATTAAATATTAAAATATTCAATTTTCACAAATTAACTTTTAATTCGATTTTAAAAGTTCTAAAATATCGTTCTAACTCCTATATGATAAAATAAAATTTTACAAATCATTTTCAATCATATTTAACCCAATTTTCAATTATTTCCATAATTTAACGTATTAAATTATTGATTTAATTTCTTCAATTAAATTCAATAATTCAAATAAAAATTTATTTGACTTATAAATTCACTTATTAATATTTAAAATTAATTAAATATTCAAATTTTAATTTCTAAAAATTCTGGGTCGTTACAATCTTCCCCACTTAAAAGAATTTCGTCCTCGAAATTATAAGTAAGAAAGGTTACAGAATTTATTAATTTTCCCAAAACAAATTTAAACTTCTTTACAATAACTTTACTAAGTTTTCAAATCATACTTAGTTATCTTTCCAAAAACAACTATCTTGTTTAACTTTCAACTTCAAAACAAAGTTTAAAGTTTTCCAAATTTTTCCATTTTCTCAAATTTTTTCTAACGCCTTAAATTTCCGAAAAAATTCGCCATAGTCTCCTTTGCGCGGCTCGATCCGAAAAAAAAATGACAGTATATATATCACAAATATACATCTCATAAAGTAATGAGGCATCCCGAAGGGAAAAAAGTGTAAAAGTACGGTATTTAATCCGAGATATGTACCTTATATTTTATTAGCAAGCATATACGGCTAATATAGCGCAAAAGCGAGCTCCAAATGCGAAGCAAACGCGATCCGCACCTACTAAACACTCAACAAACAACATGAGAATCATGCATATAGATAATAGTATCGATATACAACATATAGCAACATACTAACTATACATGTCAACATATCAAATGAAGTAAAAGCAATTATATTCAACCATCAACCAACTATCATTCAACTAATTCATAACCAATATATATTCATTCATATTCTCATTAATATTCAATGAATTAGGTTTCAATTTAATCACATATGATTCATATACATTGGATTTTATCAACTTTCATTCATATCCAATTTCAATTAGTTTGCATTTACTAATTCATATTCAAGTTGGTTCACTTCCAATTTAAATTCAATTCTATTCAAATTTATTTACTTCTAATTTGAATTCAATTACTTTAGCTTCCAATTTCATTAATTCTTAATGAATTATATACAATCAACTAACAATCATATAGCAATCAATGTTTATTAATTTCAACCAAATTTCCTTTGCTTTCAATTGGTTTAATTAATTGATTTTTTTATTCAACTATTCAACTTCTAATAACATTAGATTTTAATGAATTACACTTACATTCATTATTTCATATCAATTATTCACATTTAATTGATTAACATTCAATCCATTCATTCAATTCTATTACAAAAGTTGAATTTCATTTGCATAACTTTAGTTCACATTCATTTTTATTTACAATTCATATTCATAAATATATTCATATAGTTTCACTTCTTATATATATAAGTTTATTTCACAATTGTAAATCACTTTAATTATCATTTAATTCTTATAATTCTTTTGCTTATACAATTATTCTTTTATTTAGATTATTCAAATAACTAAACAATCAACTTATATACACTTTAATAATTTTGAAAAATTATTTCTTTTATATATAAAATATACTCAAGGCAAAAATTATTTTATTTACCCAATTTAAAACAATATTATGTCGGTTTATCTTGTTTAAGAGTTTAGAAACTCCTATCTATGATAGTTAGCTAGACTACATCGACTGGAATCTATAAACAATCAACCGATAAGTCAACACAATATAAAACAATTTTATATTCACTATCAAATACGCTCTCATAGCTATTATTACACTCAAATTCATTCTAGAGTACTGCTGACTCTATCTCTAATGAATAATACCCAACAGAACCATGGTTGTCGCTTAACCATAAGCTCTGATACCACATTGTCAGGACACGATTCTTCGTCTTCCGAAAATTCGACATCGACACTCACTTTATCGACTGCCGAGGAATCGAACGACGGAAAACCGAACACTGAGGGTTTTAAGAAAAAGAATTTAGGAAAAGAGAAGAGAAAAAGATAGAAATTAGGGAGGAGAGAAAATAGAAAATTAGAAAATAGAATAGAAAAGAGAAAAGAAGATAAAACATTTTAAAATTGAAAGAAAAAGAGAATAGAGGAAAAAGAAAAACAGAAGAAAATAGGACGGAACAGAAAACAACAGAACAACATCAGAATCTCACAATTCGCAGCGGAACAACATATAATAATAAATGAATAATCTTTAAATAAAGAACTATATCAGTTATTACATTTTATACATTTCATTTCATTACATCATATCATCAGAGTATACAACAACAACAACAAATAGTGCAGCGGAAAAAGAAATACTATATAAGTAATATGCCATGCCATCCAGCTTGCCTCCAGCAACTCCAGAATATCCAGAATATCCTGATAAACCTTACTCTTGACTGCCCGTGTGAAAATTGGTGGGCACCCAGAGTTTAGGAAGGAAAACAATAAACTCCAAGTCAGTCATGTGACTGGTGTGAGAACTCAAAACAGTTTATTTACTTTAAAATCAAAACAGAGGAATATTTTTAAAGTTAATTCGCAATGCTTTTAAAAACGAGACTACCATAAGGCCTCCCGCACATACACACATGCAAACGCAGAATCGGAGGAGATTTCTCCTTATGATAGTCAAAGATGCTTGATACGCATTTAAAAAGACATTTGATATTATTATTAGTGCATAGTGTAGGAGAAAAATTCATTTTTTTGAAAGTAGAATATAAATCTTAGCCAACATACGACCATTATCGTATGTCTACTATAGCTAACTATGTTCAATAGCAGGTTACTGCCACATTCCATAGCAGGTTATACAACTAAAACCGTACAAGTCACGTATTGTTTCTTTGAATTTCCAACAAATGATCAGGCCAAGGAACTTCCCATTGCCACATGAGAATGCCTCTGGAAAGACATCCCCGAGAACCAAACCGGAACTCTGCCAACACAAGGCCGGGTTACCCCTAACTGGGTAACTACTGACACGAGCACGCCATTCCCCGATCGTAAACGACCTTTCTCACGGGATCCCGATAACCAACAACCACAAAGTAATAAATTCGTAGTAACCACATAGGTTAAATATCTGGGCTCCATACCATAATACCACCTCTATCCAGAAGGAAATGTACATACCCTAAAGGGAGCTACCCCTCATAACCTTGCCGCATCTTTCCTGTTTTGACCATTTCCGGGATGTGAGGTTCGACGAAGTCACGTCCACAAAAACATACTTTATACAAAAGCCATGCTTTGGGTCAACAAATGATCAACACAATGATCACTAAGATAGACGATCAAATAAATGATCCTATCACAATAATCAACATAATGATCATTTACAGCAACACTCAGCATGTCACATTACCAAATTGGGAATATATCGCTGATAACTTCAACTATATAACCTCTGAGCTCGTACGTCTCAGAGAAGGGTGTTAAGCTAAAAGAATAAATTCTTCGCCACCAACAGAAATATATTTGAATGAAATCGGCTTTATATCTCAACTTGTAATGTAAGACATACAATCCATACAAGTCTGTTCCGGGATCGAACAAAACCGAAGGCACTTACAAAGAAGTCCTTGCAATCCGGATATTCACAATCCTGATCGGATTCACCATCACATATGGAGAACTCTATACCGGAGCAACTCGGTGCAGAGTAAATCGACAGTTCATCCTATCGCTCTCGCAAATACCGGGTCTTCAACACCGATCTTCAAATGCAATTCACAATGACGTATCACATATTCGGAATGGGTTATACGACCCCATGGTCCTTTCCCGGTTAACCCGAATAGTGAGCGTTTATTCAAAAATAAGTGTAGCATTCACATTCAAACAAATCACATCAATTACCCATTCAAAGGGAAATATTGATAGTCGGTTATTGAACTATCACTGGATATGCACACATCACCAGTTTCCAAATAATTTTCCAAATTATTTATTTTCCAAAAATATCTTTACAAGATATAAAATTTCACACTTCAAAAATAAATCAAATATTTATTCTTAAACAAATTCCACTTTCTTTTATAAATTCCATAGTGAATTTACATTCCAAAATATCCATGCATATGATTTCAATAATTCATTTCAATTTATCTTCAAAAAGATAAGTTCTCAAAGTATTCACTTTATATTGGAAAACATTTCCATACTTATTTAATAAGTAATTCACAGATTTTATTTATCTTCAACACTTAGAAAATATTCAATATACTTCAATCGAAATTAAGTATATATTTCATTCTTTAAGGAAATCATTCTCTTAAACATATTTATTTGGGCCAAAACGAATGTTACGTAAAACATCGTTACGACGACTCAAATTCACTAGTATAGGGATTCGAAATTAAATAGATATATAAATCCCAATACCATACAAAACATTTCCTTTCGGAAATCATTTACTATAACAACAGTGTTATAGTCCATCATCTCCTTCTATTTCTCGAAAACGTCTATTTCAACAATAAATGTTGAAATCTATGGTTTCGAATCTCAACATATTTTAAAACATCGTTAGATCGTTTTAATTCAATTTAAACATCTCATTCAAAACATTTCCTTTAACATATTATTCACAATTCAAAAACGTGAATATATTTCATTAACAATTTCATCCTTTTATTCATTTTAATTCAAAGGATTATTCACTATTCAAAAACGTGAATATAACTCCATTAATAGGTTTCAACAATTTTCTTATCAAAATAAGTCATTTGCGAATTTATAAAACAACGTTTATAAATTCCATTTCTATTTATTTATAAAAGCTTCCTTTTTATAAATTCTTTTATTAACCTATTTCAGTTTATAACTCAATTATAAACTAAAAGTTCATATTATAAGTTAAATACTTATAAAACGATTATTTTACAAAAATCGTTCCTCTAAAGACTTTCCAAACCATAAATCTTATAACTTATAAGATTCATTTATTTAACCAAATCTATTCTTCAAATATAACTTCACAAATTTATAATTCTTACTATTTATAAATTTCATTTATAACTTCACCGTTTATAATTCTATAAATTTCATTCTTTAATGAAATTCATTTTCACTTCATTCAAACACTTATAAAAACTCGTTTTATATTGTCAACATTTCAATTTATAAATATCTATTTATAAATCTTTTAATATAAATCAATTTATATTATTATTTAAAAACATCTTTAAATTCCTTTATAATTTCACCATTCTGATTTATAAAATAATCAAATTTTATAAATCTTATATTCAAACTTTTAATAATAAACTCAAAAATCCAGTTTAAACTATTTTATAAAATCATTGGTTCATATTTCTCAAAAATCAGCTTTTAACTATATTTCACAAAACCATAATTTTTATAACTTTAAAAATTATAACGTTTATTTATTTAAAACGGATCAATTCCAAAAATATAGTATATTCTCAAAAATCACTTTAAAATCATTTTAAAATCCCAAAATCTGGGTCCAATGATGCTACACACCAAATAGTCAATCACGACAACAACGATATCATATATCGTATATGATAATCAACGAATATCAAAATATCCATAATCAAATAAATACTGTTGAGGAATCCAGTTGGATCCCTCCAACCTGTTTTCCTGCATCCACAAACATTAGCACAATACCAATTTCGCTCCAGTACGAAATTATCGCGGTATATGTTCTTATTAAATATTATCCGCTTAATAACGGCGTAATAGGGTCTCATCCGCTAGAAAATGCGGGGAATCAACAACTGCAATATATACATATGCCAATATATATATATATATATTGATATTATATATAATACCAATTTCACTGTTTATGAAATATTCGCGGTATATGTTTTTAATAAATAACATCCGCTTACTAACGGCGTATAATGTCTATTTTAACAATCAATAGATAACAATCAACATTCAAACATGCATTCAAATATTTTAAATCTAACTATTTAAAATAAAATCGAAACTAATTCGATTGAGTGAGAAGTTCTCACCTTGATTTTATTTCCGTTTTAGCGATTTATTTCGAATAAAATTAAACGGACGTTTAATTTTACCCAAAATTCTCACTAACTCCAAACGACTCCAAACCAACTCCATCGCGTAGTGCTCGTCCATACGATTCCAACGCAACTGGTTTCGCATTTTTTCGACCTCGTATGAAAAGGTTATGAATTATTGAAGTTTGTACACGATTTATATATAACCATCACAACATAATTAAAATTTATAAACCACCACAATCATCACCGTCAGATCCCAGGCCAAGCAATCACAGCCGTGCACTGCGTCTCCCCCCCCCCTCTCTCGTATGCATCTCCAGGCAACACGCAATGGGGCCGAACCCATATATAGATATTAGGGTTAATCGCCGCACCACCATCTCTCATCTATATTCGATCATCTCCTCACCATTGAAGCGCCATATCCCCCTCAACACTCGGCCCAAACCATAAAGGACTCGGTTGTCCCTGTAGCACGTGGTTCGAGGCCGAACTCCAGGCCTTTGGGCGAGATTTGTCGCCAATCCGAAGCACTTCAGACGATCTCCACCGTTGGATATGGAGTACTTGATGTGCTCTACGATTTCTTAGTTTGGAGTTTGTGATAAAAGTGAATGGATTTCGAGATCTGAGAGGGGGAAGAAGAAGAAATACTGGCCGTTCATGGGGGGGGGGGGGGGTGGCGGCTGCAGTTTTGTTAGGGTTTTATTTTATTTTTATTTTTTTTGTGAAGGGGTAGGGCTATTTATAAAGAAAATTCGAACACTATTCATCCCGGAAACTCCGAACTCCGATTTACGCGCCGTAACCAGCGTTTCTAGGGTTTACCCCGCGTTCTGGACACAATGGAATAGGTTTCGGAAGCTAATTCGGAAGTATGTGCGAGTTATGGCTGTAAACGCTCGATTTGAATTAAACCGATTTAAGCGATTTTCTAGGCGTTTTAATTCGTACCGGACAAACGGTAAATCCAATTGACTTGAAATTTGAAACCTTACAATAATATCACATTACGGATCCGATGAAACTAGTTTCGTCGAAATCCGAGACTTTTTGAAAAATGGCTATTTTCACTCGTCAAATTTAAATTAAAAATAAATCGATGCGTTTCGAGCTGCCACGATCAAACGATAACTCCGATTGACACGAAATTTGAAATCCGGTAATAACTAACTATTACGGATCCAATGGAACTGGTTTCGTTCAATTCTGAGACTGTTCAAAAATTGACTATTTTCACTAGTTGATTTATTAAATATTAAAATATTCAATTTTCACAAATTAACTTTTAATTCGATTTTAAAAGTTCTAAAATATCGTTCTAACTCCTATATGATAAAATAAAATTTTACAAATCATTTTCAATCATATTTAACCCAATTTTCAATTATTTCCATAATTTAACGTATTAAATTATTGATTTAATTTCTTCAATTAAATTCAATAATTCAAATAAAAATTTATTTGACTTATAAATTCACTTATTAATATTTAAAATTAATTAAATATTCAAATTTTAATTTCTAAAAATTCTGGGTCGTTACAATAAGTTTGAGAACCAAGGGAGGCAGCACCCTTATCCAGAGACCTTGCACGTTTTTAGGATGTTTCGTTGCTCTCTCCTCTACCCAAGACTGACTGAGTTTCCTCGAAATTTCCTTGCGTAGTCTTTTCCTTTCGAGAGGCCGTCTTAGAAGGAACGGAGGCCCTTTTCATCTGTTTGAACTACTCAAGTCGTTGAGACATTTCATTCCTCTTTGGATTTCTTCTTTATATGCAAAGTGAACGACAACTTTAGGGCAGAGAAACAGGGAAAGCATAAACACAAAATATGCAAGACACCAGAACACTACGAGCAACTACAAAACCTTAAGGGCGACTGGATTAAGTGGCCGAGATGGGGTCTCACTCAAGTAGGGAATATACTGGGACATGCCTCCACTTAGAGGTTAAAGAACACATGGTGACCGGGCTTCATTAGATTGAGGAGAAAGTGGAGACTGTGACTCATCAAAAAACAAAAATTTCTCAAGAAGTACTCCATAATCCATACAGAAATCAAAAGTACTAGGGGAAAGCTTGAATACCTTGCAAATTCCCGTTACGCTTTGCACTGGAAGAAACGACATTCCACCCAAGTCACCTAAAGCTACATTCTCTTGAGAGGGATCAACAACAAGAGTTTCCCAAGGGCTAGCTCAGATTGATCTAACTGCTGTGGCTACTCCCACACAGCCTCGGCATTCTTCAAGGGAGTCAGGTCCAAACCTTCGCTACCAATGATCCCCACATCTTGAGAAGCATGAGCCTATGATTCTATTACCTCAGAATCTCCCTTCGATCCTTCCTTCTCCTCGTTGTCTCCCTCCAAACGAGAACCCTTCTCGTCATCATGGGAAGGAGCATCCGTATGCACAAAGATTTCCTTGAACGAGGAGGACGAACTGCGCTCTTCTTATGCCTCAACTTCTTCAGGGCTCCGGTCCCTTCACCTTATTCCTCCGGATCCTTGCCTTTGTCTGCGTCTCTCCCTTCTCCCTTAGCTCATGATGCTCCCTTAGCTGAGCTTGGCCTAATCTTGAACCCGAATTGACCGAGGCCGGTTAGGTTGTAAAAAAGATGGGCTGTGTCGCGGTGTAGGAACGAGGCTTCCCTCTTAGTCTCCGGGATAGCTAATATTTCCTTGACCATCCTTTTCAAACCCTCATCCTCTGCCGCGTTCACACAACCTGAAAAATACGGAGCATTAAGGAACCAAGTCGACAAAAAACTTAAAAAAGGAGATAAAGGAGACTTACACCCAGAAGTGAAAACTGTTGAGGAATGGTGTCATCACGCATAAAGAAGTACTCTTAAACATACTAAATTTGGAGTATAGATCAAGGACGGGATTGAATTTGTGAGCGGACTCTAGGATGAGGAAGGGACTCCCCTTCGGTAACTTCTCACATTGTAAAAGTACCTGATCTCACTATAGGTGGAGGCTCTCTGATAGCGCTTCATGAATATCAGATACAAGCACGTCAAGATTGCATAGGAATTAGGTTGAAGCTGCAATGGAGCAACTTTCAAACAGACCATGAAGTTGGTAATCCAACGGGTGAGCGGAGGAATTGAACCACACATGCAGTGATACTTACTATATGCCATGTACCCATCTAGGGGAGATCGGGAACTATCATTCGGTCCAAGTAGTATCATATCCGGCAAACAACCCCGAATGTCGTAGCTACACAGTTGAGCTTTTCTATTGTCAGCACGCTAGGATAGACCTCAGAAGGATTTACCAACGTCTGGTTGGAAGCGTACCCTCCACCAAAGAATACGCAGAGCTGGGTTGTTTTAGAGGATTGACGGGAACATCAGAAGAAGAAGGGCCAGCCCTGGTAGTCTGTGATGATGCATGATTGGATCGAAGCTTGCGGCCAGACGACATTTTCATGCACAAAGAAATAAAAGGCATGCATAAGTCCAACAGATATGCAATCATAAATGGAAGTTAAAACGCTCATGGAAAGCTTTCTATCGTCTATCCCAGTTAAAATCATACACCAAACTTAACCCTACGAAACTCATTCCAAGGATCTCCCCCCTTTTGGCTCGGCATACTTATGGTTACTATGCATGAACTAGTCAGGTCCGGCATTACCCTATCCCAGAAACCGAACGGCGTCACGATGTTGAACCAAACCCATTGAGTGACAACTATATTGGTCCAAAGCTCGTCCTTCTGTAGCCAAGCCATGCATACAACCTTCCAAAGTCTTTTAATGCCAAGACTAAGTTGTTGATCCTCCAAGTTTCATAGCTCCAGCCCATTCTTATTTTGACACACAATCAACATCCCAAGGAAGTTCACTAGCCTTAGCTTCCAAAGAAAATTAGAACAAATATAAAGTACTCTTTGGCCTACAGCCTTACTGTCCTTCAAATAAAAAAGAGCCGCTCTCACCTCTGAAATATCAAACTTGTAATTCATTTTTTTGCCGTAATTACTACTTTCACACCAAAGTCATAACTATCCATACGGAGATTGCTTTAACTTTAACACTAGGGTTCCACCCCACCTTCACCCAGCATGATTTTTTCCTTCACCAAGTCACTCTAAAATCCCCCTCGCTCACTTCCTTTCCTTAATTTGAAGCAACAGCCATTCACGCCCGCGACACGTACCAAACCCCCTAAAAACCTAAACCTTAAAACCAAGGGATAGAAATCAAGGCTAGAAAGCCTTACCTCAAGTGAGGAGAAGTTGAAATATCGAGTTTTCGGGCAATAAAAACTTCGATCGATCTGAAGAAAGTTGAAGGAATTTAGTTAAGTAAATAAAAGAAGAAGTATAAGAAGAGAGGAGCGGTATTTAAAGGGAAAGGAAGGAAAGACAAATGGTCTCAAGTTTTCAAACGGTTGTAGAAGCTCGATGCCAAACCAGGCAAAGCATGTTGTGTAACTACACAACATACTTTGAGGGGGCAAGTGTTGGCTCGGCCTTCCAGCAAGCAGAGGGAGGAAAGAAAGGAAGAAGAATTGGACTGGATCTAGAAGGCAGAACCGTCGGATCAAATATTTGGTCCGGCATTCACTAAAATGTCGAACCATAAATTTGATCTGGCATGCCAGACCAGATATTTGGTTAGACATTCTTTGATATGTCGGACCAAATATTTGGTCCGACACGACATATCCAATACCGGACCAAACATTTGGTCTGGTACGCAAGCATGCCGAACCAAATGTTTGGTCCGACAAATAAGACGCTCCAAAGAAAAAACACTAAACCAAAAACATAGACGAGAAATAAAGTAAAGCAAGCTCCATAACCTGAACGCCGATCCAAATAAATGCCGAACTAAATTCAGATAGTTATAATCCCAACCTCCACATTTCACAACTCCACACTATAAATAACAGAGCTCCTCGACAACAATGGGGACCAAATTTTGGAGAATAGAGGGAAAATTCTGCTAAGACTTAACCATCCCATTTACTCTAAGTTTTTTACTCTTTCTAATCAAATTTGTATCTGTAATCAACTCAAAGAAGCATAATAAGAGGGACAGTGGATTTAGGCACATTCTGACCGAACCACTATAAAATTTCATGTGACTTATTTCCTTTAACTCCTTTCCAATTATGAGCCTATGAACTGTTCTGTAACTATAAAAACTATCTGTTAATATAATGAAACATTAAAAACTCCATATTGACCAACTTAAACGTGACTTAGACAAATTTGCACTTAGAGGTGTTTGCCTAGTTTTTGTGCAAACATTAGTAATACACAATTTTGTTATTATAAGCGATGCCTAGTAGTAATGATTATTTACACCAATTATGTAACACCCTACCTCTTTACCCATACTACCAGAGAGTATTGCTAGGTAATGCAATCTGATGGTATGGAGAATAACGCGATATTAGGCTATTACATATGAATATTCTCTTGGGCTAACACTGGTATGTATTTCAAAAATCATAAACCACTTACCTATACAAACCTATTATCGGCACAAAGCAATAATGACATGCATTTCCAAGATAGAATAGTAGACAGTATAAAATAAATAATATGGAAACAGAGTCATCAACGCAGCAATAACATATAATGGAATATAAACATACATGTCCAAGTGGCTCAACCAAAATAGTCAAATGCCCATTATCCATCATATAAATACAATGTATATGTCTAATACATGCATCTAGTTATCAACATGCATGAGGCTGCATAAGTAAATAATGATACGTTAGACAACTAATAAACTAGTCTCCAATCATGCCCCACAATCGTAAGCTGGCCACTTTGTCGCTAAACCTAAAATGCCTCAGACTGACTCGAGATCATTTAAATAATACATGGGTTAGACCGTGTCTAGAATGTAGAGGTCAAAATGTAGCAACAACTAGCATGGAAACAAACATACCAATTAGTAGCATAGGGAAAACTCAATATATATATATATATATATATATGTATGTATGTATGTATGTATGTATGTATGTATGTGTGTTTGTGTGTGTAATATCATATCTCGTGCCATGCACATATCATCAACCATATATGTAAAGTCAGGCTATATATCAACTAATATCATATAAAAATAATGAAACATCTACACATCTAACAATCAATAATACATAAGAAATCATTAAACAACATATGGCATGCACATAATAATGCCTAAGAATATCTCTCAGATAATCATATAATAGGCATATCCCGGGTCCATCATACTCATATAAGTGAAACAAACAAGCATTCATACAATTAAATGTACAGCGACAACACACATTAATAAAGAATATGCTAACACCCCAACGTACCCTTGATTATCCTCCTTTCTAATATCATGTACGGGGATTGACCATACATTGACACATGGTCTCAAGTACAATAATTAACATCTGAACATACCACATCAAACTCAAAGACGTGCACAAATGTCGTATGTCCATCTATTGCACAACATAATAAATAGAAAACTGATGGCCACTCGCTTGCTCCAAGAGCCTACACACGTGCCCATTTGGCACCACGCCTATGATTTTTAGTTAACTCAATGGCCATCATGACCTAACATCCATCGGGTGTAAGTTTATGCTGTGCAATGGTCATAATCCGGCAAGTGCCTCAAATAGCGACAGACTGCTGGTCTATGTGACATAATGCAGTAACACATGATAGTAGCACGTAACTATATAATACATGATGTGTCATGAGTCTAGGGCATGACCTCGTAGTCAAGCCTCTAGGTGGATAAAAGCCTAATCTAGCTTACCCCACTCCAAAAAAATAGGTGTACACAAAAATAATAGACACCCATATAGACACACGCATAGATAGATAGATACATACATCATACATACATACATACATATACATATACATATATACATACACATACATATATCACAACCATGCTCACTCCAGTGAGCGTCACCTCATATACACAACTTATACAATACCCCGTCCAAGTTTCATCTACTCACAAGGAGTAACCGAACGAATATCAACTCTGATGTCCCATTCCACCAAGCGTTACTCATTTACTCAATGTTTGTACACTGTTTTGGCTCCATCCAATAATATTCTATGCAACGAGTCCAAAGAATAACCGAAGCAATATTATCAAATTCCTATACCAATCAGTATTACAACTCCGTTTATTCGATATCCTCATTGTAGAGAAAATAAATCTAGCAAAGCACACAATACAACTATTTAGTGATTTGGAAGAGATTTTGTTATGAGATACCCTTTTCCAAAGTCTTTGATATAATATCAAATATTAATATCAATATTAATTTAAAGAATAGTAAATAATAGAATTCTCATTCTTTTCCCAAAGTCCTTTTATTGTTCGGAAAATGAATATTTGAAAAACTCTTATTTAATTACAAGGAGATCCATATATTAAACTTTTGTTCAATTTCAAATCCTATAAACTCCATTTACAAATATTTCATAAGCTTTGAAATTCTTCTATAATAATCTAAAATAATAATATCAAAGAAGTTCCAAATTTATTATAATTTTCTTTAAATAACAAATTTAATTAATTCCATATTCCTAATAAGGATTTTTGATTAAAACAATTTCCCAAAGCCATAATACGAAATACCATAACCAATGTGTTCAAAACCCGCATTTACATTTAAAATTCTTCTAAAACTATTATTATTAGAAAGTAAGTCATCAAACTAAAATTCTATCTTATATTATACCATCCCCAAATAATCCAATCCTTTTTATAAAAATAATCAAACCCAAGTATATATTATTTTCAAAAATTCACTTAATAATATACATAATGAATCCCATAAATAATAATTCTCATATAATAAATAATTTGCATTCAATTTACTATTACTTCAAAATATTATTTTATAAACTTTCAATTTATTAAATCCAAAAAAAATTAACTTACCATTTCAAAATATAAATTTTAACCGCCATATTTCTAAAAAACCTTAAAATATTTTATAATCATAGATAAATAAAAATACATGTTCAAAAATTAACTTATTTAATCAAATCTTGAAAATCATCACTTTTCAAATAATTTCTATTTACTCCACTTTTGATTTTCTATTAATAATAACAATTTCAATACTAAATGAATTAATGAAACAGAAAAATAGACACAATGAAGAAGCTGGAAAAAAATTAAGTCTCAGGGACAGCAAGTTTGCTTTTTAGTCTGAAGGACATTTTCTAATGTAAATTGAAAATGATAGTTACAACTATCATTCTGTGATTTACACTAAAAAATGTCCTTGAGCCTAAAAAGCAAACTTTTTGTCCTTAAAACTAAATTTTTCTCCAACTTTTTCCTTAGCCTAAAAACCCTTTAATGAAAACTCATTCTAAAATCATATTTATGTTCAAAATATTTTTATTACATTCAAAGCTTCCAAATTTAATTCTTTTATTCCCTTCCGATCAATTTCTAATGTTGTGTCCAACTAAGAAATCATTTATTTATTGTGCACAGCTTGTAATACTAAACTATTATATCATCACAACAATCGATAATATATGAAATGCTACTCAATTTCTTTCAGTTTAATCCATATCAACCAAAAATTCATTACCAACCAATCAATAAAAATAGAAGGAATGGGTATTTAGACGATAACTGTGAGTTGCATAAATTACTCTCCTTGTCGACACTTTTT
The DNA here is from genome assembly GCA_030765085.1 of Allium cepa. Taxonomy (NCBI): domain Eukaryota; kingdom Viridiplantae; phylum Streptophyta; class Magnoliopsida; order Asparagales; family Amaryllidaceae; genus Allium; species Allium cepa. The sequence continues at coordinate 506,613,442 of CM060945.1, forward strand.
CTTCTTCAAACGGGATCAAAAATCCTCAAATCACAACTATCCAAACCCTAGTTACCATCTCAGACACGTACAACCCAAAATCTTCTTTTTTCCTGAGGTCGTGTGCGAGTAGGCGTTGCCATAGCCCCAGATCTGCATGCGAGGAGGCATCGAACTCTCCTTTAGCATTCGTGAACCCATGTCACGGCTCCCGGTTACCTACTTCCGTTCACCATTTGTCAAAATGTCAAGCACCATCGCAAGCCTCACCAATGTTGCACAACTCATCCATAGCCGCTCGTTTATTCCACCTCTTGTCATCCGTATCTCTGGTTATCAGCTCCAAGGTTACGGTCCCCTTTCTGACGCCATCGATTATGATGCGTAGCTTCATTTTTTTCCCCTTATCCATTTGATTTTGAATGCGATGGCTAATATTTAGGGTAAAGAGTGACTAAAAGGAAGCAGGTTTGGGTTCAACGGGCTCCTAGAGATAGAAGGAACAATCTAGAATGTAAAATGGTAGCGGAACGGGTTTGATTGAATCCATGTAGGCTTGGGCCATTGATAATTATGGTTTAGATTCAATTTAATTTTCATTAATTTCCTTTTTCATTCAAATTCAAAACTTCAACTCTATTATTTATTCATTATTGCATTCTCAATTTGAATTGATCCATTATAGATGTTAAAGAAATATTTTTATAAATTACATAAAATATTAAATTCAAAAATTATTTAATCTTTGTTGTTTTATGAATTTTGTTAATGTCAAATAAAATTTCATTCATCTATTTCAGTTTCGTAACAATTTTGCAATATATGAATATTTACATTTATTATAAATATTTTGTTTGAGTTTAATATATTATTATTATATTTTGAAATGAATTTACTAATTCAATTTATTAAAACAAACTCCTTTATTGAATAATTTTAAGCCAATGAAATATATTTTCAAAAGTAAAATTATCTAACAATTGAACTTCAACTTGAATTTTTTTTAATTAAAAATTTTTTATTACAAAAGCATAGAAGGTCGGGTTGTTACAAATTCTTTTCATCAACACTATATCATTTTAAGACTTATGGAATTTGGTTTTAGTCAAAATTCCAACATTATCCACATTCGACTTTGTTTGTCCAAATACAAAGTCTTTGGTTCAATATAATAATAATTATTATTAACTGTACTATTCTGGTCAGAAACTTTGACTTTAAGTTGACTATGGTGACAACCCCAAATAATTTAGGAGATAAATTTTCTATTAAATAGTTTTTCACTTATAATGCTTCAACTCAAATCCAACTATAGTCGTTTAATAAATGTTATGCCATGATTTAACCATAATCAAAGGTGAGTATCCAAATAGAAGTTCAATAGTATTCTCAAGTTGAGAAATTTTTACAACATCCTCACTTCGAGATTCTCTGTAACCTTAGTTATACTAACTAATAGAAAACTATGGAGTGAGTTATTCAATACTTATCTAATAACAATTAATGCATAACCCCTACCTCCAGCAACCATGAGTAAATCACTTCTCAACATTAGGAGAGCGTAACGTACTCTCTATCATCAAAGGATGAATCGATATCCTTTCTCAAATCATCTTGACTGGGAATATTTTGAATGACGTGTTATTTTATTGCGATAAACTTCTCATTATTATAGCACATTATAATTACTATCAATTAACATATCACTCAAGGATTTTCTATTAATATAATTAAATTATATAATTAATTAACATATCAAAATATGACAAGTATATGATAGAAAAACAAACACCTTTTTATTTTAAATGAGATTTTATTACATAGTTAATAATTTACAATAAATTACAAATCGACCATAAGGCACTCCCATAACTCTATGTAAATCTTGCCTTACTAAGAAGATTGTCACATCCCTCCAATGTTAGTGATCTATCATTTGAGGAAATTAGTTTGAAGGAAAAAAGATTAAAATGATTTTTTCATTTAGGACGTCAATTTTGAAATTAAAATTGAAGGATGTGCACACTATTTTCAACCTCATTTTAACAGAACCGCTTCGATCTCCAGCCTCCACTGACAAAATCATTTCACTCCACCCTTACAACAAGTTCTCTCGTATAATTAAAAATCAAAATTGCAAATCTATGGAAACCAGACCAAAAAAATCATCTCCAATAGATGTGAATCTTCTTCCACAAATAGAACACAATCTTTCTCCATCTTCTACCATGGTAGAAAAAAAATCGACAAAACCTAAATCAGCAATTAGGGCTTCAAATTCAGTAGAAAAGAAGTCGATTTCAACAAAGCCTACACAACCAAGTTGTGACGACCCGAAAATCCATATCCTTTGAATCGACAATAATCCACATATGTCCGACCCAAAAAGCACAAACTGACAGAAAGTCAAGAGAAAGAAAAGAAGAGAGAAGAAGAGAAGAGAAGAAAGAGAGAAGATAGAACCAAACAGAACAATACGGAATCTCACATCGCAGCGGAAAACATATAATATCATATCAATGATTTTTACAAAACAGAAACTGTATATATATATATACACATCAATCAGTGTTCAACAATCAATCAGAGTTATCAGCCTGAACAGTTATAATAACATGTTCTTACAATTGCCGATAATAAACAACTACTAAGCAACGGATAATCAATAATCAAAACAAATATGCGTATACGTAAATGAAGATCTCTAGCTCTCCTTCTGAAGCTCTAAAAGCATCAAAGCATAACTTGTAGATATACTCGGTCTGATCCGAGCATTGAAAGGGAAGAACGCCCGGATCAGTCTGGTAAACCTGCGTGAGTAACACACTCAACTGAATTTATTAAGTTACCGAAAAAATTTCTTTATCAAAACAAAAGTATCTTGTAAGACACGCCCATACATAAACACGGACATGTTTTTACCTTACGATAACTAAAACATTTCTTTCATATCAAATCCTCTTATATTATACTAGTGTCTAGTATATACAAATAATATTAATCATAGTCGAAGTTGTTACCCATATAGCATTTCGAGGCTATTCATTACGCCTTTACAAACAAAATCGCAGCTCGTAGTGGGGTTTTGATTTCCATACAAATGACCAGGTGAAGGGACTACCTTCCGAAGGGGTACGCCTCTAGATGGATGTCCCGAGGCATAGAACATCTGCCCTCTACCAACACAAGATCGGCCCACCTCTATAACTAGATGGTGACGAATATGTCATCCTTCGGTCGTTACCGACCTTTACCGAGGGCCCTCATAGCATACAAGCCACAATAATCAGATACACGATTTCATAGCGTGTAAAGATATATCTAGAAGAGGATGATCATATCCTAATGGGAATGACCCACTTAGCCTTGCTGCATCTAACCATGTTTTGGTCATTTCCGGTTGATGAGGCTAGAGGTAACGATTACCTTTCATATATCACAATCACATCACTTTGAATGCCATACGACCATTTTCGTTGACTACTAATTGCCTTCCACAAAAATACAACCCTTAAGCTCAAACGTCTCAAGGAGGGGTTAAGCTAAGAGAAGTTACCTTCTCCGCCACCACTGATGTACGTTTGTAAAAACCAATGCACATAATCCATAGAAATGCAATGTCAGACAAACATCCACACAAGTTGTCCAGGAACAAGATAAACCGTAAGTACTTTCCTACCACATCCTGTCGGGGATCCCTAGGATTAGTAGCAAATAGTCCTCGCATTGGATATTTCATAATGAAGAGACCACTGCTACTGGATGTATATTGAGACTTTAACCCCAAACGATCAACCAGCAGTCCCCCACTGTGAAAATCCAGAATATCAATATCATCACAAGCAACCTGCACAATCGTTGCATATACGTTGGTCTGAAGTGGTTTTCAGATAAATCTGATCCCGGTCTCTTCGCACCAACAACGCAAAAGCGTTTCTCAACCTCACACAGAAACTAAGTCTCATAAACTTATCACATCTCCAACTTTCAACTTGCTATCCTTTAGGCCAAGAAGGAAGCTCGATAGATTGGAGTAATACTCCGCACTACACAAATCATCATCCTCAACACAAAGGATAATCAAACTAACACAGAAGGCTACGTACTAAGTGTACGACTAAATAATTCCCTCATCAAGTCGAGGAACTAAAATTTTGGCCAAATTTGATTGTTGGTTATTTAACTATCAAAACAAACAAACAAATATTCAGCACCATAACAATCACTGGGACCTTTTAATTAATCTTTTATTAATTAATTTATTTGTCAAATATTCACTTTAAATTATCTTTAAAAAGATATATCTTCAAAACCATTTCAACATTGGAAAACCTTTCCAAATACTTATTTAATAATAAGTAATTCACAATTCAATTTATATTTTCAACACTTTGAAAATATTTCATATACTTAAATCAGGATTAAGTATATATTTTATTCTTTAAGGAAAACATTCTCTTTAAACACATTCATTTGGGTCAAAACAGATGTTACGCAGAACATCGTTACGACAACCCAAAATCAATAGTAGAAGGATCCGAAAATAACATAGATATATAAATCCCAATACTATACAAAATATTTCCTTTCGAAAATCATCTACTATGGCAACAGTGTCATAGTCCATCATTTCCTTACTTCTCGAAACGTCTATTTCAACAATGAATGTTGAAATCTATGGTTTCGATCTTTAACACGTTTTAAAACATCTTTTAATCATTTTATTCAATTTAAAATATTACTTCCAAAACACCTATCTTATTTAAAGATTATTCACTGTCCAAAATCATGAATATAATTCTCTAATCAAATTCAATATTTCTACACATTTATCAAAGGATAATCCACTGTCCAAAATCGCGGATATACTTCTCTTATCCAAATTCAATACTTCTACACCTTTAATTAAAGGATTATCTACTGTCCAAAATCATGGATATATCTCCTTTAATAACTTCTAAATTTATCTTATCAATTTCAATTGATTTCGGAATTATAAAACAATGTTTATAAATTCCGTTATATTATAAAAACTTCCATTTATAAAATCAAATTCCATTATATTATTTTATAAGAACTTCAACTTATAAAATCCCTTAATTAACAACTTCTATTTATATCTTATTTAGATGCCAAAATCCAATTTATAAGTTAATTACTTATAAATCATTTATTTTATAAATTCATTTATTTTATAACTTCACAATTATGAATCTTATTCGCTTATAAAATCCAATTATAACCTCATTTTAACTCTTACAAAACTCCTTTTTAAATTCCATCATTTTGATTTATAAAAAAATCAATTTTATAAATCTTATATATAAAACCATTTATAATAAATCAAAAATCTTAATTTATACTATTTCACAAAATAGTTAACTTCCTATTTCAAAAATCATATTCTTATCATATTTCCCCAAAACATCATTTTTTATAACATAAAAATTATCACATTTACTTATTCAAAATAAATCAATTCTAAATGATTCAAAAATTCAATAAAACATTTATTTTCAAAATCACTTTTGAAATTCTTTTAAATTCTAAATCATTACTTTAACATTTTTAAAATTCCAAAAATAGGTCCAATGCTGCAACAACACTAAATACAGCAATCACGGCATCCAAAACGTCATATATCATATGATAACAGAACATATAACAATATCTGTAAATAAATCAATACCGGTGAGGTATCCAGTTGGATCCCTCCAACCTGTCACCTGCAATAAATATACATATTAGAAATATATGTACAATGTCCGCTTCAAGGCAGACGTGTGTGCAAAGGGTCATCCACCCATACATCAGAACGTATAGGGTCATCTGCTCCACTAGGAAGGTATATATCCAAATATCAATCAATATATCATATATCATCGAAACAATCATCAATCATCATATAATAAGTTATTTCTCACTTATATAAAAATATTAGTGAGTCATAAAGAGTGAGTTGTACTCGCATTTCTTGCAGTCGTCGCGATACCGATTTATTTCGAATAAAATTACACGCACGTTTAATTTTATCCAAATTCTCACTAGCACTAATCAACTCCAATCCAGCTTCATAATGTAGTGCTCGTCCATACAAACCCAATGCAATTTGTTTCGTGCGAAACGGACCTCGTATAAAGAAATTATGATGTTTTAAAGTTTATACGAATTTAACACAATATAATTTTCAATTTCTATTTTATATTTTTAACCTTGATTCATCGGGGCCGTGCATTTTAATACCCTAGAATCGAGGCCGACCATTGCATCTTCTCCCTTTCCTAGTTTCTCACGCATGCAACTAAACCCACGGCCGCCACTTTTATACGAATTTTTGCACCCACCTCAACACGCTCGAGCTCGATCAACGACCACTACGAGATGCATCTAGTAAAGCTCTACTACCGGCTCGAATATGGATGAACTTGGTCAACCGTCCCTCTTGAAAAATGTGATTGAATGTCGTACGTTTGCATGAGGATTGCCGTTGATCCATAGCTCGAAACCCCATCTCGACCGTTGGATTTGATGCTCTTATCGTCCTCTTCATTTTTGTAGTTGAAGCTTGTCGCTAATTGTTTATAGATTTGGAGATTTTGAGGGAAGAAGAACGACAAATTCTGGCCATTAAAAGCTTAGTGGCAGCTAGGGCTTCTAGGGTTAGGGTTTTGGTGAAAATAATGAATTATAAAGTCCTTTTATAGAAAAAAATTCGACACTATTCACCCGAAATTTTTTCGAACTCCAAATGAAGCGTGCCCCCCAGCGTTTATAATATTTTACCCTATTTAAAACGCAATGGAATATATGTCGGGAGCCAATTCAATCGTATTTGGAAGATAGGTTTTCAACTCGACTATATAAATTTAAAATTTCACATAAACCGATTTCTACGCGTTTTAGGTTACCCCGGACAAACTGTAAATCCTATTGACACGAAATTTAAAATATTACAATAATATAACATTACGGATCCGATGAAACTGGTTTCATAGAAATCCGAGACTGTTTCAAAAATGGCTATTTTTACTCGTCAATTAAATATTAAAATATTCAATTTCTAGAATTTAACTTTAATTCGATTTTAAAAGTTCTCTAACATCAATTGAATTCAACTATGATTTAATTCAACTTTATAAATCTCTCAATTATTTTCACAATTTCAAATATTCAATTAACAATTTAATTATACAATTAAATCACTATATTCGAAATATTATCTATTCAGCTTATAAACTTAACTTTTAAACATTTAAAATTAATTAAATATATGAATTTCAAATGACTAAACTTCTGGATCGTTACACAAGTCCATGGGCAATGTAAATTAGGGCCACAAAATGAATGGAGAAGCAAACAATGAAAGATAAAGTATTCCACCATACTCGATGACGATAACACCCTTAGACAGTGGATAATATTTAGGGCGCTAACTTTCCTATCGTATTAGCGGAACTATTTTAGTTTCAATCTATTCATATTCTAGACCAATAATGGTTGTTAGACTATGCAGAAATTGAATATCCTAGTTCACCATCATACTCGATGACAACAACACCATTAGACAATGGGTAATATTTAGGTCACTAACTTTCCTATCATGTTGGTTGAACTATTTTAGTTTCAATCTATTATTATTAATTTGTAAAATGGTATAAGAAAAAATAGGAGATATAGAGTGAAGTTTGGTTCATTTTCTGTAACAACCTGCATATTTTACGATTGTGTATTTAAATATTTTATTTAAATACAGCATCGTTAGTCGGATTATAGTCCGAAATGCTACTTTTTGCATACGGTCAAATTAGGACCCGAGACCACTTCAATTGAGTTCAAAACACCGTTTGCAACCTTTTTGAGTATAAACTTCGATATGTTTGGAGCTAGTTAAAATTTGACCTTTGCATTTTGGACTTTAGGTTTGGGTTAGCCCAAAATATTAACTCTAGCTCCACATCCCCCACTTCTCTTCATTCACTTTCATTTCCTTATATCTTCAAGCTTTCATAAAAATATGGGAAGAGAAAAAGAATTAGAATTCCTAAGCCCTAGTTCCATTGCAAATCCAGGTTCTAACTCCAAATTCAAAGTGAAGCTATTGGTAAGCATCTTCTTCTTCTTCTCCAACTCATTCTACCTTCAATTTCAGAAATTCCTAAACCTAGTTTAGGAAATGTTCTTCTTTTAAAGCTTCTTGGGTTGGAATTGAAGAGTGATTGTTCTTGCCTTACTCTATAGCTTCTTCTTCCTTGTTTTTGTGCAAAAATGTGAGATTTATATCTCACATCTATGTCTATAACTATCTTTGATTTTTGGGCATGAATTCCTAACACTTATTCATGTGCATTTGCTTTTGGTTCGGATTGAATTGGTGAATATTCCAACTTTTGGTGTTTTGAAGTCAAATCTTCAAAAATCCTAACTTTGATGTTTAAACATGTTTTTGGTGATGCATCGAAGAGCCTATAAGGCCGGGTTGTTGATTGGCATAAACCCCTAGCGCCATTGCTCGTTCTGTTGCAATTTGGAAGAGTTTTCTCTGCATTGGATAGGCTGAAAATAGCCCCACAGCTTAGTCAGTCGACTGACCTCTTGCAGTCAGTCGACTGGCTATAGCCGATAAGGGTTCCGAGGCTGTTTACAGAGACAGGGAGTCTCTGTTACCTGCAATCAGTCGACTGACTGCAGGGAATAAAATTTCCAGGTTTCTGGATCCGTCGACTGGCCATTTGCAGTCAGTCGACTGACCTGCTTCTATTTGCCTATTTAGCCTATTTTGTTTGAAATTCCAATTTCCATCGATTCGTGGTTTTTCAATTTGTTGTTATCATTTATTATCGACCTTGATAACTTCTATTTTGGAATTTTTGGGTATATCCATTTTGATGGATTTGGAATCGATTCCTTTGGATTTAATTCACGTCTTTGAACGTGAAATTTTGGTGATTGATTGTTTCTTCAATCATTTTTGTGCTTTGTCACTTTAAATCGCAAAGGTTTCTATACTAGTAATAAATATTCAAACTCTTTCACAAAGATGATTTCAACTCTATTTTCAATATCAAACTCGTTTATAAAACCATTTTTCCAATCTATTAGTATATATAAACCTTTACCTCATTCGTTCGAGAAATCCAATTAAATGACTTTGCAAAACAAGTGGTATGAAATGCTTGCATTTACTTCGTCGGTTAATTCTTGGACTTGTTCGATTGAATCTCTTGTGACAATTTTCGAGTGGAGATTAACAATTTGTTCGTAAATACTTAAGTTAAGCAAGTGGTTATGGGACATGAAGTTAAACTCATCTATTTACTAGCTTAGTGTAATTGACACTTCTCGATGATCGATGATGGTCATTTTTGTGATTTGACTAGGATTTGCTATGCTTTCTTATCCACGAAGGGGACGGTACCTCGTTTTATTGAGTTTTCTCTCATTTCTTTTATAGGCTAATGACCTATGTATTCTTTGGAGTTTCTACTCATTTTTTTGTGGGCTAGCGACCCATGTTCTTTTATGGAGTTCGGTCCATCGAACGTACCTTTGTACTACATTGTTGTACCAGCTTATCAGGTTCATCGGGCGACCGTTGTACTACGTCGTTGTTTCGAATTATTTGAGTTTCAGGTTCCTCGGGCGTACCTATGTGCTACGTCGATGCACCGGGTCTATAATTAGCGACCATGGGATAACGTCCCGTTTGTGATACACGTGTTGGTGAGTTTACATGCTCCCATATTGTGATAGGCCTCCCCTTTTTATGATTTCTGGATTTCTAATTGATGATTTCTAGAATTTGTGTTTCACCAGTTCTATGATTGACATCTATATGATGTCAATATATTTGGTTTGGTGAATAAAAATAAAGAGTATGAATTCTTTTATTTTGATCTTTGAGAAGATTCTTGTGATATTGATTAATATCTGGTTGATTTTCAATTACGTACTTATCACAGTATGGCTTTATGGTTATCATACGTTTTTGTCATATCCCTTATCCTATATCATTTTATCTGATATTTATAGCTAGACTGATCCGTTTATTATTTTCTTATTAAATAATACTCGGGTCAGGCCGAGATGTTACAGGTGCTCCAGCTTGACTCCTTATCTGGGATTATTATCTGACTTTTGTCTAACCACATTAGATTGGTAGTTTTTGTTGTTATACACTCGAGACACAGACTCATTGATGTATACTTATTATTTTGTCTCGCACTTGTATCTATTCTTTTGTGATGTTGTGGATCTTGTTAGACCACTACTCTGATGTAAACACTTTCATGTGTTGTTTTCATATCTATTTCCGCCTTAGAGATATGAACTTCTGTGACTGATTTGTGTTATGCTTATTTCTATATTTGTTTTCGAAGATATTACAGCCACTGTGTAGTAGTTTTGAGTTTGTATCGGTATGTCGGATTTCCTACGTTATTCTATCTGACATATCGGTCCTCCCACAAAGCAATTACACTGATGGTCGCTCCTCAACAGCCTTTTTCTTCGTGCTAGTTGACGGCATTACTTCGTAGTGTTCTTGGCTAGTGTGAGTATAGAGGCGGAGCATCTTAACTTGGTATCAGAGCCAAACTTCGAAACAATGTAGAATAATTTAACAAGGATCATCGTCCTAAGTCCATCTTAGGTGTCGTGCCTTAGGATTTAATTCGAGTATTCATACCGTCTTATCCTATTTTCTTTTGTGATGCCTTGTTTTATCAATCATTATTGTTTGATCTTCTTTTGTGAATAATCTTTCTTCATTCTTTTTTCTTTCTTAAAGAAGAGAAATGGTTAGACCTGGCCGTCCCATCGCCGATCAATCTAGTGCTACTCCCTAGGATGAAGTATTTATGTCTGCACAACAACTTCTTGATCTTGTAAAGAATGCTCAAGCTGTTGGACCCATTACAGAGCCTACTCACCCAAAATCCGGATTTGCACTCCTATGCAATGATTATACCAATTTGGATGGAAAGCCGTTCAGGGGTTCCGAGGGCGTTATCGAAGTCCAAGCTTGGCTTAGAGCATGCGATCGCATCTTTACTCGCATGAACCTTATCGATCTTCATCGAGTCCAAGTGGCTTCTAGCATGCTCCAAGAAAGAGCGTTAGATTGGTATGAGCTTCTTATTTCTGAAATTATTGAAGCAGATCTTACTTGGGAGCAATTCCGAGGAAGATTCGAATCAAAGTTTGTACCGGAAGCTGAGAAAGTGACCTTGGCCCGTCGTTTTATTGACCTTGTTCAAGGTGAATCTTCTGTAGCGGAATATGTCGCATCTTTCAAATCTCTTTCAAAATACGGGGTCGAGTACATTAATACCCCATTGAAGAAGAATCAGAGATTTGTCTATGGCTTGAATAAAAATCTCCAGAAGCCATTACTTCTAAATTGGAAGTTGCTTTTGATCAGCTTATTGATATCGCTCTGCGACTTGAAGAGGCAGATAAAGAGAGTGATGTTGAAGTTGTTAGTGCCAAACCGAACTTCAACAGCAATAAGAAAAAGCCTATTAAGTTCAACGGCCCAAATCCCAACAAGAAAGGGAAGCAAGCAGCTTCAGTAGCAAAGACTCCTATCCTTAGTAGTGGGCAATGCTAAATTGTGGTTCTAAGAACCATTATACCAACAGATGTCTGAAACCTCTCTTTTGTCGTTATTGCAAAAGTTCGGGTCATCTTCTATCTTCATGTCCCAAACTTCAAGGCAAGAAGGAGGGAAAGCTAAATGTGGTGTAAACTCCTAGTAACACTTCTCGTGGTCAAGGTATTTCTCATTCTATCCTTGATGACATTATTATGTTCCGTGATCAACCTATTCGAGTTCTTTTTGATACGGGTGCATCCCAGTCTTTTATATCAAAAAAGCTTGTTGATACTTTTTCTTTGAGTGTTATGGTTTTGATGACTTCTTTGAGAATTGCGAATCTGGTTGGTGGATCTACAACACTTAGTTTGCTTTTGTAAATATGTCGAGATTATTTTGTGTGATTTTTCTTTCTAAGCCAATTTGCATGTCATGCGTTACTTGGGCTTCGGAATGATTTTGGGAATGGATTGGCTTAACCGTTATGAAGCCCATATCCTATGTCCTGAGCGGACTATTCATCTTCAACATCCTCAATCTGTTAAGCAGATTTCTATTGTTCTTAAAGATTCAGATTCCACTTCACAGCATCTTTATATTCTTTAAATCCTCATGATGACGATAATGATGACGAGGAAGATGTCATTTCTCTTATTCACGTTGTTCGTGAATTTTCCGACATATTTGAGCCCGTTTTAGGATTACCACCAAAGCGAGCAATTGAGTTCAGAATTAATCTAATTCCTGGAGATTTACCTATTACTCGTCCTCCTTATCGTATGTCCAATAAGGAAAATGAGGAGATGCTTAAGCAATTATCCGAATTGGAGACGAAGCAATTTATTCGCTCTAGTTCCTCACCTTGGGGAGCTTCGGTTATTTTTGTGAAGAAATCCGATGGTACATTAGGCTTTGCATTGACTACCGCAAACTTAATGATCTTACTATCAAGAATAAATATCATTTACCTCAGATTGATGACTTATTTGATCAACTTAGTGGTGCTGGAGTCTTTTCACAATTAGACTTAGCAACCGGTTTCCATCAGCTTCGTATTGCAGAGGATAACATTCCTTTGACATCGTTCTGTACTCGTTATGGATCTTATGAATGGCTTGTTATGCCATTTGGGTTAACGAATGCTCTAGCTTATTTCGTTGACCTTATGAATTGAGTTTTCAAAGACTTCCACGGTCGATTTGTTCTCATCTTTATAGATGATATTCTTGTGTATTCTAAAACCGAGGAGGAGCATGAAAAACATCTTCGGATTGTGTTGGAAACTCTTAGGAGCAATCAATTGAAAGCCAAATTTTCTAAATGCCACTTTTGGCAATCTCACGTGAAATTTCTCGGACATATTATTTCTGAATTCAGAATTTCCGTGGATTCTTCAAAGATTGAACGATTCAAGATTGGAAGAGACCAGAGAGTGTGACGGAAATCCGTAGTTTTCTTGGATTGGCGAGCTATTACCGTCGTTTTATCAAAGACTTTTCTAAAATTGCCGTTCCTCTTACTAGCTTGACAAAGAAAGGAGTTAAATACATTTGGTCGGACAAATGTGAAGCTTCTTTTCAGAAATTAAAAGGACTCCTTTCCAATGCTTCTATTCTTGTGATTCCTGAAGGAAACCAAGATTTTGTTGTTTATACCGACGCTAGTCGTGTTGGTTGGGTGTCGTTCTCATGCAAAGAGAACGTGTTATTGCTTATGCTTCTAGGAAATTGAAGCCAGCCAAGACTAGATATGCCACCCATGATTTAGAGCTCGCGGCTATTGTTTTCGTCCTTCGAATTTGGCGTCATTATCTTTTGGGAGAGAAATTTGTTCTCTATACCGATCATAAATCTTTGAAGTATTTATTTTCTCAAAAGGAACTTAATTTGTGTCAACAGCATTGGCTCGAATTTCTTGCATCTTATGATCTTGATATTCTTTATACTCCTAGAAAGAGAAATCGTGTTGCCGATGCACCTAGCCATAAGCAACGAGCGATTGTTTCTATGATGATATCCGAATGGAACGATCTCGGGACTTTGTCCACTTGTGAGACTCGAGATCGTGAATCCAATTTATGTGCATCTCTTATTTTATGTAGCCTTGAGGCTCATCCTTCTCTTTTAGACCGCATCCTTGAAGCTCAAAAGCTAGATCCCGAATTGGCTTTTCTTAGCCAAAATTTTAAGGATAAAATTGATATTGAAGTTTTGAAATACTTTGATATTGATTCTCGGGGAGGTATTCGAAAATTTGGTAGGCTTATCGTGCCAAATATTAGTGATCTTCGTAAAGATATTTTAGAAGATTCTCAACGTTCTAAATTTACCATTCATCCCGGTAATGGTGAAATGTACACGGATATGAAGCGACTTTATTACTGGGATGGAATGAAATCCGATATTGCAAACTTTGTTAAGTGTTGCATGACTTGCCAACTCGTTAAGGCCGAGCATCAAAGGCCCGGTGGGTTGTTGCAACCTTTGGACATTCCAATTTGGAAGTGGGACCAAATTTCCATGGATTTTATTGATGGTTTTCCCCGTTCTTGTTCGGGTCATGATAGCCTATGGGTGATAGTCGATAGACTTTTAAAATCCGCCCATTTTATTCTCGTTCAGGCCAATCAGACCGTACCTCTTTTGGCCAAACTTTTTATTAAAGAAATCATTAAATTGCATGGAGTTCCTACTTTTATTGTTAGAGACCGTGATCCATTTTTTACTAGTGGATTTTGGAAGAGTCTTCAAAAAGCTTTGGGAACGAAGCTTAATTTTAGCACCGCTTATCATCCTCAGTCCGATGGACAAACCGAGCGTGTGAATCAAACTCTGGAAGATCTTCTTCGTGCATGTGTTCTTGATTTAGGTGGAAGTTGGGAAGATCATACTTCTCTTGTTGAGTTTTCCTATAATAATAGCTTCCAATCTAGTATTGGTATGACACCTTTTGAGGCACTCTATGGAAGGCCATGCCGATCTCCTTCTTGTTGGCTTGAGGTCGGTGAGAAGCTGGTTTAGGTCTAAATTTTATTCGTGATTCCACAGAAAAGATTGACCTTATTCGCGAAAGGATGAAAGAAGCTCAAAGTAGGCAAAAATCCTATGCCGATAACCGAAGAAGGAAATTAGAATTTTCTATGGGAGATTTTGTGTTTATTCGTGTTTCGCCTATAAAGGGCGTTGTGCGTTTTAGTCGATCGGGAAAATTAGCACCTCGATATATTGGTCCATTTCCCATCACCGAACGTATTGGTTCCATGGCTTATCGCCTTTTATTACCGGCTCAATTTTCCGCTATTCATGACGTATTTCACGTTTCTCAATTATGGAAATGCCTTCGAGATTCTGATTCTATTCTTGAGCACGGTGTTGTGGAGGAAATTGAAATTTCGCCTAACTTGACTTATGAGCAACATCCTGTTCGTATCATTGCTTTGGAGGTAAGACGCCTTCGAAATAAAGATGTTCCACTTGTGAAAGTTCAATGGTCTTCAAATCCTAAGGATTGTTCTTGGAAATCCAGAGAATTCATCGAGCGAACACATCCGGATTTACTCTCTTTAGCTCCTTGAGGCGAATTTCTTATTTCAAATATCTTTTGAGTTAATATGCTTTTATGGTTGTTACTTTTTATCGTTAGTCGGATTATAGTCTGAAATGCTACTTTTTTCATACGGTCAAATTAGGACTCGGGACCACTTCCATTGAGTTCAAAACGCCGTTTGAGACCTTTTTGAGTATAAACTTCGATATGACTGGAGCTAGCTAAAATTTGACCTTTGCACTTTGGACTTTGGGTTTGGGTTAGCCTAAACTATTAACTCTAGCTCCACATCCCCCACTTCTCTTCATTCACTTTCATTTCCTTATATCTTCAAGCTTTTATAAAAATAGGGGAAGAGAAAAATAATTAGAATTCCTAAGCCGTAGTTCCATTGCAAATCCAAGTTCTAACTCCAAATTCAAAGTGAAGCTATTGGTAAGCATCCTCTTCTTCTTCTCCAACTCATTCTACCTTCAATTTCAGAAATTCCTAAACCTAATTTAGAAAATGTTCTTTTTTTAAGCTTAGATTCAAGCTTCTTGGGTTGGAATTGAAGAGTGATTGTTCTTGCCTTGCTCTATAGCTTCTTCTTCCTTGTTTTTGTGCAAAAAGGTGAGCTTTATATCTCACATCTATGTCTATAACTATCTTTGATTTTTGGGCATGAATTCCTAACACTTATTCATGTGCATTTGCTTTTGGTTTGGATTGAATTGGTGAACATTCCAACTTTTGGTGTTTTGAAGTCAAATCTTCAAAAATCCTAACTTTGATGTTTAAACATGTTTTTGGTGATGCATCGAAGAGCCTGTAAGGCCGGGTTGTCGATTGGCATAAACCCCTAGCGTCATTGCTCGTTCGGTTGCAATTTGGAAGAGTTTGCCCTTCATTGGATAGGCTGAAAAGAGCCCCACAGCTCAGTCAGTCGACTGACCTCTTGCAATCAGTCGACTGGCTGTAGCCAATAAGGGATCCGAGGCTGTTTACAGAGACAGGGAGTCTCTGTTTCCTGCAATCAGTCGACTGGCCACTGTAATCAGTCGACTGACTGCAGTGAATAAAATTTCCAGGTTTCTGGATCAGTCGAGTGGCCATTTGCAGTCAGTCGACTGACCTGCTTCTATTTTCCTATTTATCCTATTTTGTTTGAAATTCCAATTTATATCGATTCGTGGTTTTCCAATTTGTTGTTATCATTTATTATCGACCTTGATGACTTCTATTTTGAAATTTTTGGGTATATCCATTTTGATGGATTTGGAGTCGATTTCTTTGGATTTAATTCACGTCATTGAACATGAAATTTTGGTGATTGATTGTTTCTATAATCATTTTTGTGCTTTGTCACTTTAAAACGCAAAGGTTTCTATACTAGTAGTAAATATTCAAAATCTTTCACAAAGATGATTTCAACTCTATTTTCAATATCAAACTCGTTTATAAAACCATTTTCCAATCTATTAGTATATATAAACCTTTACCTCATTCGTTCGAGAAATCCAATTAAACGACTTTTCAAAACAAGTGGTATGAAACGCTTGCGTTTACTTTGTCGGTAAATTCTTGGACTTGTTCGATTGAATATCTTGTGACAATTTTCGAGTGAAGATTTATAATTTGTTCGTAAATACTTAAGTTAAGGAAGTGGTTATGGGACATAAAGCTAAAATCATCTATTTACTAGCTTAGTGTAATTGACACTTCTCGATGATCGATGATGGTCATTTTTGTGATTTAGACTAGCGATTTGCTATGTTTTCTTGTCCACGAAGGGGACGATACCTCGTTTTATTGAGTTTCGTCTCATTTCTTTTATAGGCTAACGACCTATGTATTCTTTGAAGTTTCTACTCATTTTTTTGTGGGCTAGCGACCCATGTTCTTTAATGGAATTCGGTCCATCAGACGTACCTTCGTACTACATTGCTGTACCAGCTTATCAGGTTCATCGGGCGTACTGTTGTACTATGTCGTTGTTTCGAATTATTTGAGTTTCAGGTTCCTTAGGCATACCGTTGTACTACATCGATGCACCGGCTTGATGGTTAGCGACCGTGGGATGGCGTCCCGTCTGTGATACACGTGTTGGTGAGTTTACATGCTCCAATTTTGTGATAGGCTCCCCCTTTTTGTGATTTCTGGATTTCTAATTAATGATTTCTAGAATTTATGTTTCACTATTTTTATGATTGGCATCGATATGATGTCAATATATTTCGTTTGGTGAATAAAAATAAAGAGCATGACATTCTTTTTTTGATCTTTGAGAAGATTCTTATGATATTGATTGATCTGTGGTTGATTTTCAATTACATACTTATCACAGTATGGCTTTATGGTTATCATACGTTTTTGTCATATCTCTTATCCTATATCATTTTATCTGATATTTATAGCTAGACTGATCCGTTTATTATTTTCTTATTAAATAATACTCAGGTCAGGCCGAGATGTTACAGGTGCTCCAGCTTGACTCCTTATCTGAGATTATTATCTGACTTTTGGCTAACCATATTAGATTGGTAGTTTTTGTTGTTATACACTCGAGACATAGAATCATTGATGTATACTTATTCTTTTGTCTAGCACTTGTATATATTCTTTTGTGATATTGTGGATCTTGTTATACCACTACTCTGATGTAAAAACTTTCATGTGTTGTATTCATATTTGTTTCCGCCTTAGAGATATGAACTTCTGTGACTGATTTGTGTTATGCTTATTTCTATATATTTTCCAAAGATATTACAACCACTGTGTAGTAGTTTTGAGTTTGTATCGGTATGTCGTATTTCTTATGTTATTCTATCTGACATATCGGTCCTCGCACAAAGCAATTACACGGATGTTCGCTCCTCAACAGCCTTATTCTTCGTGCTAGTTGACGGCATTACTTCGTAGTGTTCTTGGATTGTGTGAGTATAGAGGTGGGGCGTCACATTTTCCATTTTCAAATCACTCTTTTATTCCATAGCAACTCGACCATTTTAGCCCTCATCTAGCTAGACTATTTTCAAACATCAACTTCTTCCACTTATTTATTATTGGCATAAAAGTAATTGTCTTGGTCACATTATATAAAAATAGTAATTCTAATGATTCAAGGCGTACGAAGGCATCAAACTAGGACCAATACCAACAATCCGACTTGTTCACTTTACTCTCTCCCATGCTTTTCAACCGAGCGAACGAGCTGCACACCCAAGTAATCGTGGAACCTGCGAAAGACCTATTTTTGAAAAAAGAACATTGTTTATAATGGTGAAATGTTCACCATCAAAATTATAACGGAAAAGATTCCGTCTTTTTAATTTACACAAATTAAGCAACAACAACAAGAAAGGGAGAATGGAAAGTTTACAACATATAAATGGTTAATATGTGAACACATGGCTGGAAATAAGTATATACTTTGATGTAAACATATAAAGTGATTATTTTATGTAGTCTTTATAACATGATAAGTTTATAGCGGTGAAGTCTTTGTCATTATAATATTATATTGGCGAAGAGTTTGACGTTGTAATAACTAGTCCCCTGTTTACTACACTAGCAATATAACCACTCTGAACCAGCCATGGGAAGTGAAGAAGCCAATCTAGTTGCGCGATGGTTAGTTTTTCAACCGAACAAGTCATTGTTGGTTGTGCTGTAACTGTTCAAAATCACTTGTTTTGTGTTTTTAAGGAGAACATGCTTTTCTTTCACTCAGGACAACATACATTTGATAGTTACATAGTTTACTATCCATTTATCCCTTGAGTGAAACAATAAAGAAAATTTATCACATTAGATTACAATATAGCACTACATCGACTAGCAAATGTAATGTAAATTAAATACAACGAAAATGAAAAACATGGCCAATAAACTTAAAGAATTCAATTTTTTATACTATGAAACAGGCAGGTCTAATATAGAAAATAACATATTCCATCAGAGACATTAGCAGCAACATGTCTCAAAAACCAATAATGCTAAATCTAGAGTCGGAGAGCTAACATACAATGCACATACAGTCTAACGGAGGCCAAATGTGAGGGAAATTAGTACAGTAACTTGCATAATATATTGTGTTAATTGCATTTTTCTAACTGAAATACCATATTTATTTGTATATTTCATTCGTCCAAAATTTTAGCATTGCAACAATTTTATAGATAACCAATAAGTGCAGTTAATCAACGGATGATGGGATCAACTGACCGGTTTCCCACAACAATGGAGTACTGACCAACTGAGACCCAAAAACAAAAGGATGAACCTGTCAACACTTCATTGATAAGATATTCTGCTAAGGATGGATGGAATACCTTAGCTACATGCTCTTCTCGATCTCATAAATGAACTAAGAACTTAAAGTGACACCTGAGTATATCCTGAATCATATGTTTGATTATCAGCCACAAAACACTACATCCTACCCAGCCAAAGACTTCCTTCTCCAAATTGCTGAGAAACAATCTCACCAATGAGAACATTCCCTAGACTTAAATCAATGGAAGCCTTCTTATGCATATGCCCAAGAACATGCCTCAGTAATAGTCTCTGGACCCAAATATGGCTCACCTCGAAGGCTAAGGAAATTCTGGTACTACTTCGAAGAGTCTAAAGCCGGTGGATTTAAAAACACTAATGCCCAAAGGGCTACATCACTTCTGGTGCTAACCACAATCAACTGGAAATGTTCACGGGTGATGGAACATCTTTTGCAGTAGCTAAATGGTCTCTAAACTAATCAAGCATCTCAAATTGCCTATTTGTAGTCGCTTTTGTGTTTCGTTTGCTCATACGGATAGCATGACGAAAATACCATAGCAATTAGTAGTAGAAATAATTTAAGTTCAGAAAGCAGTGTATACAGTATTATATGGTTGAAAAATACAAATATTTCTCTCAACGTATCTTGTGCTACCAAATTGATTAACCAAAACCGGTCTACTTAGTCCAATTGTTGAGCGTAAGCTCTGATGCCAACTGTAACAGCTCGCCCTTTGTAATACCTAAATGTATGTGCCTTACGCCATCGTTTTAAATACCACAAAAGATAGATCGTAGGGGTAAAATTAGAACAAAACACTCAACCAAGACATCAATAAGATCACACAATGGACTGACAACATATAATATACTGAATAAACGTGAACATAATAGAATAACAATATATAAGAGACTTTAATAGTGGGAGTGTTATCTGGATTTTTAACCCAACAGGATCCAATAGAAGATGGAATAAGATGATAAAATAAGAATGGCTCGGAACTCATATTACTAAAGCATCAATTGAATTTGATTAAACCAAGGGACCAGAGTCTGTTCAGTCCAATCAGCAGCTAAACACAACCATCTAGAAAATCGTCGTCGAAACGGAGCAACATGCAAAGACACCACACGAACAATGTCAATACAAGGCCATGAAAGCATTCCAAACTTCAAACTCCAAAAATAATCTAAGCACTTGGATTTCTAGTGATCCATACCCTATGGACGTTAGCGATCCATGTAAGATGATGGTTCGCTATGGCACATGGAAGTCGAGAGGCCGAAAGAGGCGATGCAAGAAATTGTGCCAAGTGTATGGATCACTAGTGATCTACACATCATGGATCACCAGTGATGCATACTTGTCCAAGGATCTTCAACGAGCCAGAAAGGCGAAGAAATGAGATAGGTGAAAAGCAATTAGCTTATGCACAGGCTAATTCTATGGATCGCTAGCGATTCATAAACCTTGGATTGCTAGTAATCCATGGTTTTGGCTCAGGTCGTGAGCTAAACTCCTTTAGGTCGTCCTATCTCCATCTGCGAGTGATTAACCAGCGTATTTGGTCTAGAGGCTCACCGATCTCTAAAAATATTGTCCTGCTTGCAACACAAATGGGATCTTCTCTGGACTGGTTGCTGAAGCTCTGTTGGAAACCCTCTTCTCTCTCAACCTCCCTCGCAATAATCTCCAAAAGGGTTCACTATGATTCTCCAGTGGATTCCACTCTGAGTATTCAATCTATCTAAGGATAATCAAAAGTTTATAATCAAACACCACTTGGAACAATAATTAGTCATAATAAAACTATAAAGTGGACGTAGGCTTCATTAACAGTCGAAGCACTATAAAAATTCCTTGTCTTTTTTCTTTTACTGCCTTTTTCTACACCTATTATCTGTGTTATTGCTCTATCAGAACATGCTAGTTCTTTCATAATCAAACCAGGGCGTTGATCCATTTTTTGAATTAACATTTTGGTACTTTCACTGAGAACTCCAACTCAGGATCTAGATCTAGCTATCTACTTTGGATCTCATAGGTCCAAAAGTTAGATCCCCAATCTTTGCCTGAAAAATCTACCACTTGAAATCAATGGCTCCTGGGAGAAGAAGAACTGCCTATGGAAGATCCATATGGGCAGTAATAGCTGGAGAAGATGTTAATGCCCAACAAACTGAAGTAAATGGTGCTAACTTAGGAAATCAGGTGCCAGCATCCTCCAGCCAATAGGAAGTTGTCACCAGGGACAAGTTGAATATGATGGTTAACGAGATCAACTAGAAAATGGAAAATAGTCAAAAGGCTTTAATGGATAAGCTTATTGCTCTCTTAATCCTACAGTCAAACCCTACTCCAAGGACTATGCCTGAAACCATGACTACTATAAAATAAGATAATTCCTTTGTTTCTGGTCTACATAGAAAAAATGAAAAACAACCACAAAAAATGGTGACAATAGGACATAATATGGAAGAGAATGTGAATACTCCACCCGCCATGAGACAACCAATTCTGAACTTGAATCAGGGGGGCAAGGCCCCGTAAGAAGACATAGTTATATATCTATTTGATTCAGAAAATGAGGAGCAAGACAAACAATCGAAGAAAATGCTAACGCATTTTATGATGCTAAAAACATCCAAATTGCCCCAATCAGGCCAACTACGAGCCAACGGGGTCCCGTGGGAGTGGCCAACATGAAGACAGGAGAGCCTAGGCTTAGCCCATGCACCAAGACCGTTTTCAAAGCCAAAGACTTGGTGTAGTGACTAATTATTGTTCCCAGGATTACCGGACATCAGAGGTGTACAAAGCAGACATGGTCAAACGGTTGATGGACGAGAGTAAAAACTAAAGAGATGATGAATAAGGATCTGCTCCAAGTTGGACTCCCCTTAGCAATGAAATCTTGAATGAAAGGTATTCACTATGTCGATTATCCCCTCCTACGATGGGACGAAGGACCTAAAACCCCATCTATACAAGTATAACTGGTATATAGAAGAAGCCAACGCTCCAAAGGTTGTTCAATGTTGATGTTTCCCTATCTTTCTTGAAGGAGTTGTGTCTACATGGTTCACCAGACTTCCCCCGAGATCTATTTCTACCTTCGACCAACTTGCAACGAAATTACTTGACCAGTTCAGGCTCTATACCACGCAACCAAAAGATGTCGTGTCCCTATTCGGATTATTCTAGGAACACAACAACTCACTGAAATCTTTCGTAAACCAGTTCAACACCGCAGTAACGGAAGTAAGCAACCCCAATGAGGACATGGTTTTTGTGGCGTTAATCCATGTCATTCACCGAGAGATTGAATATGGGAAATGGATTGAAATGAAGCAATCTACCACCAGGAATGACTTCAATTATAAAGCAAGCCAATACTTAAGATTGGAATAAACACAGAAGCTGGAAAGAAAGTCTGCTGGTGTGCAACTGATGAACATCGGATAAAGCAATGTGGAAACGAATCAAAACATGTGCGATTTTGGAACTGCTCAAGGAGTCGTAGGAAAAGATGGGTATCAAAAGAGGAGAAATCAGAATTCCAACAAAAGAAATAGCAGTGACAACAACAAAATATTTAAGGAGTTCAGATAGGAAGGGTATACGCCTCTAAATGATACTCTGAAACATATTTATATTGTAAGTAGGAAACCGAAGAATAAAAGAAGCCTTTTAAAAGAGAGGCAACTGAGCGGTAAAAGCGCCCAGGGAAATTCTACCGCTTCCACAGGACATATGGCCACAATACAAACGAATTCTGCTACTTAAAGAATCTTATTGAAGAGTTGATCTGAGACAATACGCTCCAGCAGCACGTGAAAAAGCCTTAAAACCCCAACCAACCTGTGGCCCCTCAACCTCCTAGGGAACAAAGGAATCAAGCTGGAGCTAGTGACAAAGGTTCAAAACGAACCAACTAAAGGCTCATTATTGGAACGATATCTACGGAACCATACCCCACGCAAAGGAGTTGGGAAGAAATGGAACAGTACACGAGTTCGTCGAAACATGTTCCGAAAGACTCATGCCTCACAATAGATGATGATACTCCGATCGGCTGTAGAAGGTTTTGAGTGACGATATAGTGTTCTGCAATCGGGACACCGAAGGAATCACAGCTCCGACTCTCAATCCGATAGTGGTGACAATAGGAATCGAACCCACCGTAGTTCAACGAGTGTTGGTCGATAGTGGTAGTTCTATTAATATACTTTTCAAACGTACTTTTGACCAGATGAAAATCGGCATGAAAAGCATTTATGCATGCCAAAAAAAGATCTAAGGGTCCACTGGTGAGTCTAAGCAACCTGTGGGAATAACCGACCTACCTGTGGAGCTCAGAGAGGGCAATTAAAGAGTCACCCTCATTCAGACTTTTGTAATTGTGGATGAAATGTCAGCATACAACGCCTTCGTTGGGCGGCCTGCCCTAGGAGATTTCAAAATAGCTTAGGTCCAATGGTGTTTAACCATGAAGTTCTCTATTGCAAATGGAATCGGAGTGGTGAAAGGAGATCAGTGTGCTGCCAGAGAAGGTTACGTTGCAAAATAACACAAATCCAGAAGAAAGGAAAAGGGGAAGGGCGTGGGGAAAATTTTCCACATCCGTGAACCCTTCGAATAGCAATTACAAAGCCACCCTGGCTTAGGGACAAAAGCCGATCCGAAAAGGCTTTTGATCCTAGAAAGAAGAGTCCAGAGGAGGAATAGGCGACACTGGCAGAATTGACAGTCCGTTCCTATCAACATGGATGACCCAAATAAATTTTTGAAAATTGAATATCACCTTGGAAATAAGATGCATATGGAGCTTGCTAAATTTTTCCACGCCAACAGGATGCATTCGCGTAGACGCATTCCTATATACGTGGGGTGTCTCTAGAAATCGCATGTCACGCACTCAATATAGACCCTAAGTTCACACCGGTAAAGTAAAAAAGGCGAAGCCTACGTATTGAATGATCCAAGGTATTAAGAGAAGAAGTGGACAAGTTAATGGCCAATGGTTTTATCCATGATGCAACCTATCCAGAGTGGGTATCTATCTGATATTAGTCAAAAAGTCCAATAGGAGGTGGAAAACTTGTACCGGCTATTCAGATTTAAACAAGGCTTGCCCAAAAGACAGCTTCCCTCTCCCTAGAATAGACCAACTTATGAATGGAATGTAGGACAGGAGCTGTTATCATTCATATACTCATAGTTCGAGTACAACCAAATCCTGATGCATGAGCCCGATTAAGAAAATATCAGCTTCATCATCGACTTAGGCCTATACTGCTATAGAGTAATGCCGTTTGGTTTGAAGAACGCAGGGGCCACTTATCAAAGGTTGGTAAATACCATAATCAAGCGGCAGATCGGGAAAACAATTGTGGTTTATATAGATGACATGTTAGTCAAATCGCAAGCAGCTGTTAACCATCTGGACAACCTCACTAAAATGTATGAAATACTCCGAATGTATGGGATGAAATTCAATCCACTCAAGTGTCAATTCGGAGTGGCCTTTTGGAAATTCCTAGGATTCATCGTAAGTGTCGGGACAATGAAGCAAATCCTTAACAAATCACGACATTACGAGAAGTCCAATCTTCAAAGAATAAGAAAGAACTACAAAGTTTAAATGGGAAAGTTGCAGCGCTAAGTCGATTTACCTCGAAAGATGCCGACAAGTGCATACCATTCTTCGATGCGCTAAAGAAAGGAAAAAAGAACTTCGAATGGAGTGAGGCTTGTTAAACAACATTCGAAGAACTACTACGGCACATGGAGGCTCTGCCAATCCTATAAAAACATGTGGATGAAGAAGAATTGTTCATGTAATTAGTGATCTCACCCCATGCGTTGAGCTCTACTCGGGTGCATGAAGAAGCAAAAATCCAACAACCTATGTATTACATTAGCAAACGGTTTACTGGAGCAGAGAAAAACTATCTGAAACTAGAAAAGCTAGCGTATTGCCTCCTGGTCGTATTTAGGAAGTTAAAAGGCCATACTTTTAGGCCCGTCCAATTAAAGTGTTGACTGACCAGGCCCTGAAGCACGTGTTGTACTATCCAGAAACTTTTGGACGACTACTTAAGTGGAATATGAGTTGAGTCAATATGATATCACATACCACCCAAGGAAAGCCATCAATGGGTAAGCATTGGCTGACTTAATCGCTGAATTTACTATTCGAGATGATGAGGAATAAATTCGCTGTAAGTAGACACCTAATGGAAGCTCTTCATCGATGGAACATCTAAAAACCTCTGTTCAGGAGCATGAGTAGTGCTTGAAACCCCTGAAGGGCGAGCAATTAGCTATGCTTTGTGCTTGGAATTCCCTGCTACAAACAATGAAGCAGAATACGAAGTGTTGATTACTGGACTGAAAGTTGTGAAAGAACTCAAGATAAATTTATTCATATATACAATGACTCCCAACTAGTCGTCTATCAAGTAAAAGGGGAGTACGTGGCACGTGGGGAGAATCTTGCTCCGTACCTATCCAAAGTACAAGAATTACTAAGCAACATCGAACACTACACTATAACTCACATTCCATGGAAGCAAAACACCATAGCAGATTATTTGGCTAAACTGGCAAGTTCAGCAGAAGCTTAGTCATTCGGACTAGTTCCAGTTGAAACTCTAACCAACCCAAGCATATATGAAATGGACGTTGGCTGGATCCTTGAAATCTCCATCGAACCAGATATGTGGATGACACCGATAAAGGAGTATTTACTTATAGGGACTCTTCCAACTGACAGGAATCAATGGAAAAAGCTTCTCCAAAAGGCACCGCCATTCACGATACAAGATGGTGTACTCTACCGAAGAGAATTCTCAATCCCCCTCTTAATGTCCATGTCCGATGACGAAGCTCGATGAATCCTAGAGGAAGTGCATGAAGGCGAATGTGGAGACCACACTAGGGGCAAACCCTAGCGAATAGAAGTCCTCCAGTACAGATACTTTTGGCCAACAATAAACCACGATGCTCTAGACTACGTCAGAAAATGCGATCGCTGCCAAAGATTTAGATATATTAAATGAATTCTCTTAATAGAGCTAACGCAGGTGGTCAGCCCATGGCCATTCGCAATATGGGGAATAGACTTGATTGGCATCCTACCGATAGAAAAAAGAGGAGCCAAATATGCTATAGTTGTTGTAGAATATTTTACAAAATGGGCCGAAGCGTACTCGCTGGCTACCATAACCACAAAGAAAGTCATTAGCTTTGTTACTACAAACATTACTTACGGGTTTGGTGTGCCATAGAAAATTATCGCTGACAATAGAACTCAATTCGAAAGCGCCGAGTTCAAAGACTTCTCCAAACACTTTCGGATTAAGAAAAGCTTCTCAGCGGTAACTCATCCGCAAGCAACCGGGCAAGTGGAAGCAATAAATAAGATCATCAAATCCACCATCAAAACGCGACTAAATAAAGCCAAGAGAAACTAGATCGACGAACTTCCACTCGCACTATGGGACTACCGAACCACCCACAAAGCGGCAACCGACCATACTCCATTCGTCCTGGCATATGGCTCAAAGGCAATGATCCCTATTGAATTGGAAGTCCCCTTGCACCGAAGGAAAATTTTCAATCAAAAGAAAAACGAGAAGCTACTACTCGAACAGCTAGATATGATTGATGAAAGAAAGGAAGAAGCCGAGTTGAAAACCGCCGCCCACTAAGAAAGGATCACTTCAATTCCAAAGTTCACAACCAACCTTTCGAAGTGGGAGATCTTGTGCTCAAGCAAGTCTACCCAGTTCTGGGGTCCTTCAGACCAAACTGTGAAGGACCATACATCATTAATCAAAAGCTAAGAGATGGAACTTTCAAGCTAACCACCGTCGATGAATTCCCATGGCCTGTAATAGCGAATCACTCCACTGTTACGTCGCTTGAAAACTACTTTGTGTACTCCCTATTTTCAGCAAATAAGCCATCCCGAAATGTCAGGGGCATTGTAAATAGGCGAAAATTCTGCTCTGGTTTCCTTTATAAAATTTGATTTGGTCCATTGAACCGAGAAAACTGTATTCATAATAAATACCCGCCAAGTCGACGAAAGCAAATCGAATCAAACCGCTAGATTGGTGGAACTCGATCCTTGCCTTCTAAAAACCAATGTTGCTCTAGCAACATATGAAAGCCCCAAAACATACGCTCCTCGCAATGCTCAAAGATAGGCAACGCCGAGGAGCACCAAAAGTCGTGCATCCCATAAGCCATACAGAAGTATACGCTCCTCGAACATAAGCAACGCCGAGGAGCACAAAAAGCCATGCATTCCATAAGCCGTGCCAAAACATACGATCCTCGCATTGTCCAAAGATAGGCAACGTCGGGAGCACCAATGCCACGCATCCCATAAGCCATGCCAAAACATATGCTCCTCGCATTGTCCAAAGAAGGCAATGCCAAAGAGCACCAAAAGCCGTGCATTGCATAAGCCACGCTAAAAAATACGCTCCTCGCGTTGCTTGATGATAAGAAACACCGAGGACTACCAAAAGCCATGCATTCCATAAGCCACGCCAAAAATATGCTCTTCATGTTGCCCAAAGATAGGAAACACCGAGGAGTACCAAAGGCCATGCATTTCGTAAGTCGTGCACTAACTCTAAAAAAACTCAAGTTCCCCACGTTGCCCAAAGATAGGCAACATCGCTAAAAAATCATGCTCCTAAAGCATAAACTCCTTATGTTGCCAAAAGATAGGCAATGGTGAGTAATATCAGAACTGAATCAACAGGCCATGTCGATCCCGAACACTGCACATCTCATAACTAGTGCATCAATCACTTCTGTGATTGGGAATAATGGGCACAACTCCAACAAAATTAAAGTGCTACGAACCAGCATGGAAGCTTCAACCGATGGCACTTGATGATTAAAGCTGTAACAACCCGTTAATTTTCGATAATTAAAATATTTAATTTAATAAGATTTCATGGTTTAATGTGGGAAGAATTAAAAATTTGTAATTTATTTATGATAATAATAACTAGAATGAATTGCAACAAATTTTATCTAAGTTAATTATTTAGAATTCAATGAAATCCCAAGTCAAATGAAATAATATATAGTCAATGGTAATGGAATGTAGTTGTATTATATAGGAAATTGTGACACTTGTTTGTAAATAATAAACTTATAAGTGTAATTAAAATTTAACGGTGATAGTTATTTAAGTTACCCATTCATTTAGCTAGTCGAATTGAATTTGGGAACCAACTGCAATTGAAATGAAAGTTTATATATTAGTTGAGTGCATTATCTCTAACTGAAGTTAAATAATAATGTGGAATTCGTTTGATGTAATAAAAGTAATCGACTGTAACGAAAATTTATTTAATAACCCAATATTGAAATCCGTCAAATATTGAACAATTAAATTGTTTAAATTTAATATTTGGAATTTATTGAACAATTGAATAACGGGAATTGAATAACTGTTTAATGGAAATGGTTGTTCTATAATTGGAATTTGTTTCAAAAGATAAATTTTATAAGTTTGTTTTTGAATATTTCAGAAGATAGTGATTTAAGAATAATCAAATTTGTTTAAATTTAATATTACAAATGTTTGAATAATGAAATTCCAAATTTGATATGATTAATTTGATATTGAAATTTAATATATGAAAATAGAGTGAATAACTGAAATTTGATTTAATATGATTCAATTAGGTTTCCAAAGTGAATATAAGTTATATTTGGATTATAATAGAGTTAATAAGATTTTAAAATTTGAATCTTAAGCAATTCTGCAAATTTTGAAAAGTCGTCGATTTAACTGATGAGTTAAAAATAGTCTTCCGGGACACAGTCTCGGAATTCGATGAAACCAGTTCCATTAGATCCATAATAGTTTATTTTTATCGGGTTTCAATTTCCATAGCAATCGGAGTTGTCATTTGACCATGGCAGCTCAAAACGCTTAGAAATTAATTTAATCGATTTAATTTAAAATTGATCGTTTATTTTAGTAACTCGCACATATGATTGAATTAGACCCCGAAACATGTTCCATTGTGTTTGGAATATTGGTAAAACATTATAAACGCCTGGTGGTACGTTTCATTTGGAGTCCGTATGAAAAAGTTGAAAAATAATGATATTTTATTTATGTACGTTTACATATATACACGTATCCTCAGTAAAAACCCTAGCTATCTCTAGCCTCCGTTTGTTTTGTTTCAATAGCCAAAAGTCACGACTTTCCACCCTCAATCTCTCCTCATCCGAGCCATTTTAGCCTAAACCTCCAACACGAATATCGTAGAGCTAGGTGAGACCTCTCCATCCAACGGCAGATTTTGTTTATCATCGCCGTTTGGAGCCACAGAGGGGCTATGAAGGTGGGTCGTTTGTTCAAGATTTTCGGGTGATGGTGATAGCCGAGCTCGATGAAACTCGGGCCGGTGGTGGCTATCGCGTAGACGCGACTGGTGGTGGTCTCCGATCAAAGTCGAGGAGAGAGGTGGAGGAGCGACGTTCGGTTGTGGGTTGCGTGCGTTTTGGGTTTCTTCCATTCGTATTACCTGTAGCGAATGCAAATAGGAAGAACGTGGAACGCGACTTGGATGCCTCAGATCTAAGTTTGAATGAGCAGGATTGAATCTGGTATAAAAATTTAAAAGAAATTAGTAGTTTAATTTTATATTAAATCGTATAAACTTGTAAATACCGTATCTTCTTCGTTCGTTATCAGAATTGGACGAAACAGGGTGCGTTGGAATCGCAAAGACGAGAGCTATGTTGCAGTGTAGATCCGGGAGTGTTTGGAGCTCATTAAATTTTAGGTTAAATCGAACGTCGTTCGATTTGATTTAAAATCGTAAAAATCAAGGTGAGTGTTTTATAACGCTCACAACGTACTGAATATCTTTATGGTAGCTAAATTTGATATTATGAAGTGATATGAATTTTATTTGTCGTTGTTTGATAAAATTTAATTGTCATATAGATTGTCATTTGAATTCTCCGTTGAAAATTAAATTGACAGTCAAATTGAAATTAAAATTGAATTGCGATTAAATTACCTGATATTGAGAACCATGAAATTGCCGTGAATTGTATTTTCTATTGGATGATTTATTTCGATGGATGCTACTGGTTGATATTTTAATGTTTGGATGTTTATTTGCTTATATATATCCTGTTATACATACATATGACACTGTGATTTGATTTAAGTGATATATATTCATCCCTGACATTAAATTGAAATAACTAATCACTTGGCCATAGGATAGAAAATTATATACGGACACAAGATTTGTAACGACCCGAAATTTTCGAACCCGAAAATTCCAGATAATTACGAAAAGAAGAAAGAGGTAGAAGAAGAAGAAAAACAGAAACACCAAACATCTCACAAACGCAGCGGGTAAAATAATAATTTATCATAACAGTTTACAAAAGAATATTATAACTGTCGATTACATTTAATATACATCAGAGTTTCACATAATATACAGTCACTGATTATTTACAATTATCATGACTAAGATAAATACGGCGGATATTCTCCATACGATATTGCCACCAGCTCGCCTCTTGAGCTCCTGAACGTCCTACCCTGAAAATCTGTAATACTCGGTCTGACCCGAGCATTACACCAAAGTAACACCCGGGTCAGGCTGGAAACCAGCGTGAGTAAACCCAACTAACGTGGAATACCAAGGCAAACAACTTATATAAACACGGGTAACATATATCAACTCACAAGCTACAAATTGTTACAGACAACACTTAGTCCACATTTAAATTTCTAAATACCAATGATTTAGATTCTTAAAACAGTCCAATACTTCCATATCACTTCAATCCACCATATAGATTTTTTTATAACAATCTACAAACATTCGAAGTGGTTTCGGGTATTTCTCATATACCCGACCCTGGACTCTTCGAAACTCATGTTATCCTAACCCAAGATATTCAAATAAATACACACATTTCATATCAGAGATATTAACCCATCCAAAACATCCAATACCATTCAATCACACATAGCAAAGCTTAATCAACCAAATCAACTCAATTCATTTAGATTGAAATTCCCAACCTCAATCACTTAGATTCCTTTATTAAATATTGATTAATTTTCAAACTAATTAATTAATCAATCCTTCATTATTCATCTTAATTAATCACACTGGATTAATTATCTTCAGTTACATTAAGGTAATTATTTTCAATTAATTTCACAAGATCGATTATTCTTAACCCAAAATCAATAAGTAATATTAATTACTTCATGAATTATTTAACTATTTTTAATTACATTAGTCCATAATTACTTTTTACTAATTTACTTCTCATAAGTCACTTATTACTGATTAATTAAACAATCGTTAATTACATCATTAATTATATGAATTAAGGATTTCCTATTTTATTTTATTTAAATTCATCCTAATCAAAATTTAATTACCTTAAGTAAACCCAAACTATTAATCACTCTTGATTTAACTCAACGTGTTATTAACTATCCATTTATTTACTTCATTTAATAATTCAATTTCTCCTTAATTTATCATCTTAATTAATCTCCTGATTTATTTCACAGAGTGATTATATTTTATTAATTTCATTAAGCAATTATTTATCAAACCATGAAATGATTATTCTGAATTACTTACACTTAATTAATTAACTTAAAACTCAGTTTATTAATTAAGTCAAAGTCCTTAATTACTAAATTAATTAACCTAATTATTCATTAATTGAATTAATTAATTATTTATTTAATTACCCTATTATTTAAATGAATCACAATTCACTAAGCCCTTACAAAACATTTCCTTATTTAAGATTTAAGTTTAAACAACTTAAAACCCCAGTATTTCGAGTCAAGTCACATCATCATCCATGCACATCCAATTGACTTACTCATTCAACAAATTATTCTAACTTTGACTATTTAAAATCAAATAAAAGAAAACTCATCAGAGTGAGATTTACTCACCTTTGCTTTTATTTGCATTCCAATTAGCTTGATTCCATGGTTCGCAGACCTTGAATAAATATTAGATGACTTTATTAATTTTCGAACAATTTATCTCCATTTAATAAATTTAATTAACCAATAATTTATTTTAAACTGATAATAAATTTATAACAGGGTGTTACACTTACATGTAACAGGTCTAGATTAAAATATATTGTGACGACTCAACTGGATTATTAACTCATTTCAACTAGAGTTTTCCAAAATCTCAAATATAAATTTTGAAACTCTCAGACTGTGACCCAATTTAATAATCCTAGTTTACCACTATAAGTATTTAAATTATCAGTTTATTTGCTTATTAAATTCCCAAATTCTTTGCCAGACTAACCTTAAATTCTCAGACATTATAATTTATTCGAAATTGCCCGGAACTTATCTCACTTACAGGATTCCTTAAATCAATTTGAGTTTGCATCAAAGAAATTAAATAGGTGGAATAACAAAATTTAAACCTTGAGAACTCTGGAGGAACTCACCCACCCAGTCACGTTCGAGACCCCCCCATCGAGCTAACACGATCGGTCAAACCCTGCTCTGCTTCCTGAGACTTGCCATATCGCCACGCGGCTCGAGATGAACCCAAAGCTTTCAACTTGAAGTCGCCGCCCACAGGTGTGCCACCGATATCACTGCGAAGTCGACAGCGAAACCCAATCCCTCCATCCTTGGCTGAAATCACGACGATGCACGAGCGGTTTCGTATAACCTTGGAATTCGAAACTGCCTCCCACGATACTGCATCGCCGTCCTAGAGTCGATCAGAGCAATCAAGTCGATTGCGTTCGCTCGTTTCAATTTGAACGAGATTGTATTTGATTTCGATTTAGCTGCCATTTTTTTTTCAAAAAAACTCGGCTTCTATTTACTTAGGATCGAAAATGAGGGAGAGAGGAAGGAAACGAATACGGTCGACTCTAGATTGAGGGGAACGATGTCAAAGAGGAGTTTGGCCATAAATTCAGAGCTTCTGTCCTCCCCTTTTTTTTTTCTTCGATTATCTCCTGGAAGATTTGAGGAGAGGGAGATAAAATATGGTCTGTGAAGCTTCACGAGTACGCGTTGGGAAAAATATCTCTGACTGTTGTACTTCTAATTTTATTATATTATAAAACTTACAAAACGTCTCGTTGCATCGTGAAATTTCGAACTCCTCTTAAGGAATGCCGCTAGATGATTATAAGGTTTTACCCGCATTCCGAACACAATGGAACGTGTTTCGAAACCCAATTGGATCATCCGCGCGAGTTACAGAAATAAACGATCAATTTAAATTAAATCGATCAAAATAGTTTCTAAGCATTTTGAGTTGCTAGGATCAAACGACAACTCCAATTGCTAAGAAAATTGAAATCCGATAATAACTAACTATTACGGATCCAATGGAACTGGTTTCGTCAAATTCCGAGACTGTGCCTCGGAAGGCTATTTTTAAATTCTAATTTAAACGATGTATTATTAAAACTGAACAAATCATCTTTAAATTAAATTCCAACCATTCTATTATCTTCAGTATCAACATTATAAATTTTATAAGCCTTCAAATTATTTTTAACTGGCTTAGAATCTCAGATTCAACAATTACCCAATTTCAATTATTAAATTCAATATTTATACCATATAATTCAATGATTTAATTATCAAGTAAATATTGATATCTGGAATTTTTAAGTTAAAATTAACTTTTAAATATTTAAAATCGATTAATTATTCCAATTTACTTTGTTAAAATTTCCGGGTCGTCACATTCCTTCCCCCTTAAAGGAATTTCGTCCCCGAAATTACTAGTTAGGAGGAATGGACCAATACCCGTTTACTTTTTCCCAAAACCCACACTTCAACAGTCTTACCAACTACCACCTTAACTAACTTCCTAAAACCTTCTATGATTTCAAACAACACCCCTCACTCAATCGCCTAAATTTCGATTTAAAACCAAATTTTGAATTATCAAAATTTTCTCAAATTTTTTTTCTAACTCTCTAAATTCCCGAAAATTTTTGTCAGCGTCTCCTTTGCGCGGCTAGCTCGGTACTACTACAAAAGGCCTCTACGGCATCCCAAATACCCAAAAGAAAACAAAGGCCAAGTGGCTACATCAAAAACCCAATCCAATTTCGTGCAGAAATTTAAAATACATACCTTTTTGTCGGGCAATTCACATTAATCTTTTGGACTCAAATCCAATTTTCTCTTTTCTCTTTAATACCTGCATATTCTAGTTAATAACAATATCCAATCGTAACCTAAATCACTGTATGCATTTTCTTACAGAAGCTTTCACATTTACTTCTATTCAATTTAGTTTTTTTCCTTTCCATAAGAATTCAATTTGTCTTTACTTTAGAGTATTAAATTTTATCTTTCGTTTATAACCGATTCATATTAGTTTCATTCACTAGTTTACTTTAATTTCCAATTTGAATTTGTTTTGTCCTTAACCAAAAATTTTCAAAAATTTCTAACTCCCAAAATTTTCGGAAAATTTTGGCAGAGTTTCCTTTGTACGGTGGAGCTTTTGCAATTTGAC
Organism: Allium cepa; assembly: GCA_030765085.1. Classification (NCBI taxonomy): domain Eukaryota; kingdom Viridiplantae; phylum Streptophyta; class Magnoliopsida; order Asparagales; family Amaryllidaceae; genus Allium; species Allium cepa. The sequence continues at coordinate 506,648,399 of CM060945.1, forward strand.
AAGAGATATAAATATATATACATCGACCCACCCGGTCGAAAAAAGCAAAAACAGTTCATATTTCCTATTTTTATTGCGTAAGCGTACCTTATTTAGCATTTAAACAAGCAGCTTATTAATTTAAGCAATTAGCGCAATCCAAACCAGCCAAACGGCCTCCAGGTACCTGTACTTACTTAATTTAAACATATAAGTACTATATATATGAAGTTTATAACATTTCTCTTACTTAAACAACTATAACACTTCAATTCTAAAAGATATGCATTCAAAATAACTCCCACAAGCAATTTATATGTTTCAAAACTAATTCCATTGCTTTCAACCAATTTATATACCATTTCATTCAATTCAATGGTTTGCAACTCAATTTAAGTAATGTACAACTCACTTACTTACCTTCAATTCATTTCTAATTCCGAACAAACTCATATTCATATCAATCGATTCAAAAAAATCAATTATATTTGCTTCCACTAATTCATAGAATTTAATTACTTTGGTTTACGCCAAACAACAATTTTTGTTATGCAATCTCGACGATATTCGGTTAATAAAGTATCTATTTCAATTTATAACTACTTAAATTAGTTTCAACTCATTCTATATTCAATTCCATTTCATTTCTAATTTATTTACCTTCCATTCATTAGCTCGACACATTTCATTCTTGTATATTACTAGTCATTCCCAAGTTAATTCAATCCAGGCTTTATTTTAATGGGCTTTCACTTTTATTCAGAACCAAGCTTCCATGAATTTTAAACTTAAGTTGATTTACTTCAATTGATTCCAGTATCAAACTTAGGTTTACTTCTACCTGATTCTCATTTAATCAAATGCCATTAAATTCAGTTAGCCCATCCATTCAATTTTAATTTCCACTTCACCTTTTCTATTTATTAAAATAACATACAAGCACATATGCCGCCAAATTTAAGTTTAGTCTGATAATCCAATTCCAATTACAACTTAAGTTTGATTTTTTATTCTATCAGACTTCATCCATTTATTATTTAACTCAATTAACCCATTTTAAAATTTTAATTTGCTTACTTAATTCGTTATCGAATTTATTTTATTAATACAAGGCCACTCAATTTATTTCTATTCACTTGGGTTTTGTTTTGCAACTCAAACATTGCTATTATAATCACTTTTTTTATATCCAATTTTCTTGCAAATTTCATTAAACATTATTCAAATCAACCTTGAATTTTATTTGTAGTTCAAACCATCACATTTTCAATCCAACTCTATTTTTATTTTACAACATCTCTTCTTATTTAATTCATTATCAAATCCAAGTCGAATTCTATTTACAATTCGAATTCATTACCAAATATTATTAATTTACAACCCATTTGTTTACCCAAGTTAAATTTTATTAACATACTCAATCACACAATTATTTAACCAATTAGCTTATTTCCAATTTCTAAATCAATATTCGATTTTAATTACAAATCACTTCATTGAAATTCTAGTTAGGATTTCCTTTTTATTTTACCAAAATTCCGACACCTCTATTTAAAATTTTAGAAATGCTTTTAAATTCACATCATACTTCATAAAATAGCTCTTTATAAAATACTTTTTATGACTCGATGTCTCAACCAGTCCATCCTTGTTCTCACAGAAATTCAGTCATACATTGATCAGGCGTAGGACTGAAAATCTATAAGTACTTGGTAAACCCATTTTCAACATCTAGTGAAAATACTTTTAAAAAATAATTTTATTGAAAATATAGAAAACAGTTTCGAAAACAGAGGAAATATCTTTGGTGAAAATGCTCTGGAAATCATCACCCCCATCCATGGTCACAGTTACATACCAGGGTTACGTTGCAGTCACAACAAAAGTCCATGTAACTGCAGGCTCTCCGCGGCCTCTCAACTACGCCATGGATCCCACACAACAAATCATAGTTACATCCAGGGTTACGTTGCCGTCATAGCAAAAGTCCATGCAACTGCAGGCTCTCCGCGGCCTCTGATTACGCTATCGAAATGAAACCTCTCCACTCCTACATAGGTCGCAGTCTGCCGATATAAAATCAAACACAGACTGTTGGCTCTCAGCGGCACACACGACTTTCGTTATGTTATACCATAGGTTGTAGTCTACCGATATAAAATCAAACGTAGACTGTTGGCTCTCAACGGCACACACGACTCCCACTATGGTATACACTACTCATAATCCTCAGGAACTAGTTTTGTCCGGATTCCTCACAGGATCAACTTTAGAACCCCCCCCCCCCTTGGGCTCAAAGCAGCACCACACAGTGGCACTCCTGAGAAGTTCATTTCAAGGGAGCGCCTTTTTCCCCAAAGCCATCATCAAAACCATTTTATATTATACACATATAGTATCTTCAAATCATACACCTAGTATGATATTATACAAAGCTCCTTTACACAAAATCGATTATCCAAAAATCGACAATTCTCAAACTAGGCTTTCCAAATTCAATATTGATTTTACCCAAAAATCAAAAGCCTTTCCAAATCCAAAGGTTCGCAAAACCTTTTCCAAAATCCTCATAAGATCCTTTATATATATACAGATATATATAATTTTTAAAACTTTGGATCATTTCCAACTTATATAAAATCCTTTTATACTTCAAACACTTTCAAAAAAAATCCATCAGAGTGAGATACACTCACTTATTCCCATTTTCCTTTAATCCCCATTTGGATTATCACTTCAATTCTTATCTCGGTTGGGTATTTAATCAATAACAGTTTGAACTCCGACCAGTTTATATTTAGGAAATAGCTCGAAATTTTAAAAATAGATAAATATTTGTATCGAAACAATTTATATTGAAAATAGTCAAGTGCCAACTGTTCACTTCCCCTACAATTCAATTTAAATCTCCATTTAAATTGACCCAATTCCAATCCAAATAACTCCAAATTCCATTGGACTTGATTAATTCCCAATTCAAGTTGAATCAATCTTGATTCCTTCCCAAATTTAAATCAAATTCTAATTGATTTTAATCCTGTTCAATTTTAATTATAATTTCATATTATTCCAATCAATTTGAATTATTATCAATTTAATTTCAGAATCCATTTCAAATTCAGATCATTTCAATATAATCCAATTCAATTTCCCCTTTAAAATTTTAAAATTATACATCTTCAATCACCAATCCACTTAATTTAAACTTAATTCAATTGGTACGAATGAAATCTAAGTTTCAGCTTTAACCCACCTCAAATTGTATAAATTCGAGTTGAATTCTCAAAGATTGGTTTAACTCTTTAAACCAAATCAACCTTTATTTAAAGTTTTTAACCAATTTAATTTCTGAATTCAATTCTCCAAATTCCATTTTACTTACGTATTTCAAGGTTCAATACAATTTTATTTGTTTCAAAAATTTAATTTATTATTCAATCTTTATCTTCCAGTTTGAAGCCAGTTCTTAAACATGTTTATATTACAATTCAATTATTCAAATTTATTTTATTTATACACTATTATTCTCAATTTAAAGATTTTTATTAACAATAGGATGGTATCATCCAATTTATTTTAAAACATCCATCCATTTCAATTTTTAAATCTCAAACCGTTTTGAGATCACACAAATTCCCAATTCAAATCAACCATTTAACTTTCCAAGTTAAATTCCAGTTTCATCTTAAAATCTCCAATGCAAGTTGTTCATTCAAACTTATTTAACTTCTCCAAGTGAAATTCAATTTACTTAATCCAGTCAACCTCATTCTCAAATTGAATTCCCACTTCAACTTCAAAATTCTTTCCCTTTCATAAGTTCAAAACTTATATCACTTTAGGTTTTCACTTCACATTTCAGGGGGAAAAAAAAATCAAAACTCAACCTCTTAGAGTTTATTCTAAATTATCATGTATATCCATACATATATACATATTTATTTCTTGACCCTCTAGCCATATTTTAATATTTAAACCACCTTTGGTTTTAAATTCTAATCTATTTCAAACACCCCATTGTTTCAACAAGTCCAATTTCCTTTTTATATTATTCTTATTTCTACAAATTCAAGATTAAATCTCAGTTTGAATCCCATTTCAAACTTACATTTATTTAAAGCTTTTTAAATAATTTAATTCCCGAATTCTAAATTTAGAATTTAAACCTCAATTAATTAAATTTCAATTTGGTTGTATTTTTGTTTTTACTTCATTTAATTCTAATTCAAGACTTCAATCTGGTTGTATTATATGACTTCAAAATTTTAATTCCAATAATTTAACAACCAATCACCTTTATATTAATTTGAAGAAAATATTACTTTATATATATCAAATTTTTTTTATATATATATAAAATCATTTAAAACCTTTATATAAGAAAATAACAAGTACGCGCTCATATAAATATACATTCAACTCATTTTAGAGTACCACTGACTCTATTTAATGAGTAATCCCCACCAGAGCCAAGGTTCTCGCTTAACCTTCCAGCTCTGATACCAAATGTAACGACCCGAAATTTTCGAACCCGAAAATTCCAGATAGTTATGAAAAGAAGAAAGAGGTGGAAGAAGAAGAAAAACAGAAACACCAAACATCTCACAAACACAGCGGGTAAAATAATAATTTATCATAACAGTTTACAAAAGAATATTATAACTGTCGATTACATTTAATATACATCAGAGTTTCACATAATATACAGTCACTGATTATTTACAATTATCATGACTCAGATAAATGCAGCGGATATTCTCCATGCGATATTGCCACCAGCTCGACTCCTGAGCTCCTGAACGTCCTACCCTGAAATTTTGTAATACTCGGTCTGACCCGAGCATTACACCAAAGTAACACCCGGGTCAGGCTGGAAACCAGCGTGAGTAAACCCAACTAACGTGGAATACCAAGGCAAACAACTTATATAAACCCGGGTAACATATATCAATTCACAAGCTACAAATTATTACAGACAACACAGTCCACATTTAAATTTCTAAATACCAATGATTTAGATTCTTAAAACAGTCCAATACTTCCATATCACTTCAATCCAGCATATAGATTTTTTTTATAACAATCTACAAACATTCGAAGTGGTTTCGGGTATTTCTCATATACCCGACCCTGGACTCTTCGAAACTCATGTTATCCTAACCCAAGATATTCAAATAAATACACACATTTCATATCAGAGATATTAACCCATCCAAAACATCCAATACCATTCAATCACACATAGCAAAGCTTAATCAACCAAATCAACTCAATTCATTTAAATTGAAATTCCCAACCTCAATCACTTAGATTCCTTTATTAAATATTGATTAATTTTCAAACCAATTAATTAATCAATCCTTCATTATTCATCTTAATTAATCACACTGGATTAATTATCTTCAGTTACATTAAGGTAATTATTTTCAATTAATTTCACAAGATCGATTATTCTTAACCCAAAATCAATAAGTAATCTTAATTACTTCATGAATTATTTAACTATTTTTAATTACATTAGTCCATAATTACTTTTTACTAATTTACTTCTCATAAGTCACTTATTACTGATTAATTAAACAATCGTTAATTACATCATTAATTATATGAATTAAGGATTTCCTATTTTATTTTATTTAAATTTATCCTAATCAAAATTTAATTACCTTAAGTAAACCCAAACTATTAATCACTCTTGATTTAACTCAACCTGTTATTAACTATCCATTTATTTACTTCATTTAATAATTCAATTTCTTCTTAATTTATCATCTTAATTAATCTTCTGATTTATTTCACAGAGTGATTATATTTTATTAATTTCATTAAGCAATTATTTATCAAACCATGAAATGATTATTCTGAATTACTTACACTTAATTAATTAACTTAAAACTCAATTTATTAATTAAGTCAAAGTCCTTAATTACTAAATTAATTAACCTAAATTATTCATTAATTGAATTAATTAATTATTTATTTAATTACCCTATTATTTAAATGAATCACAATTCACTAAGCGCTTATTAGCTTAAGAATAAAACATTTCCTTATTTAAGATTTAAGTTTAAACAACTTAAAACCCCAATATTTCGAGTCAAGTCACATCATCATCCATGCACATCCAATTGACTTAATCATTCAACAAATTATTCTAAATTTGACTATTTAAATTCAAATAAAAGAAAACCCATCAGAGTGAGATTTACTCACCTTTGCTTTTATTTGCATTCCAATTAGCTTGATTCCATGGTTCGCAGACCTTGAATAAATATTAGATGACTTTATTAATATTCGAACAATTTATCTCCATTTAATAAATTTAATTAACCAACAATTTATTTTTAAACTGATAATAAATTTATAACAGGGTGTTACACTTACATGTAACAGGTCTAGATTAAAATATACTGTGACGACTCAACTGGATTATTAACTCATTTCAACTAGAGTTTTCCAAAATCTCAAATATAAATTTTGAAACTCTCAGACTGTGACCCAATTTAATAATCCTAGTTTACCATTATAAGTATTTAAATTATCAGTTTATTTGCTTATTAAATTCCCAAATTCTTTGCCAGACTAACCTTAAATTCTCAGACATTATAATTTATTCGAACCTGCCCGGAACTTATCTCACTTACAGGATTCCTTAAATCAATTCGAGTTTGCATCAAAGAAATTAAATAGGTGGAATAACAAAAATTTAAACCTTGAGAACTCTGGAGGAACTCACCCACCCAGTCGCGTTCGAGACCCCCCCCCCCCCCATCGAGCTAACACGATCGGTCAAATGAGCTGCTCTGCTTCCTGAGATCTGCCATATCGCCACACGGCTCGAGATGAACCCAAAGCTTTCAACTTGAAGCCTCCGCCCACAGGTGTGCCACCGATATCACTGCGAAGTCGACAGTGAAACCCAATCCCTCCATCCCTGGCTGAAATCACGACGATGTACGGGCGGTTTCGTATAACCTTGGAATTCGAAACTGCCTCCCACGATACTGCATCGCCGTCCTAGAGTCGATCAGAGCAATCAAGTTGATTGCGTTCACTCGTTTCAATTTGAACGAGATTGTATTTGATTTCGATTTAGCTGCCATTTTTTTTTCAAAAAAACTCGGCTTCTATTTACTTAGGATCGAAAATGAGGGAGAGAGGAAGGAAACGAATACGGTCGACTCTAGATTGAGGGGAACGATGTCAAAGAGGAGTTTGGCCATAGATTCAGAGCTTCTGTCCCCCTCTTTTTTTTTCTTCGATTATCTCCTGGAAGATTTGAGGAGAGGGAGATAAAATATTGTCTGTGAAGCTTCACGAGTACACGTTGGGAAAATTATCTCTGACTGTTGTACTTCTAATTTTATTATATTATAAAACTTACAAAACGTCTCGTTGCATCGTGAAATTTCGAACTCCTCTTAAGGAATGCCGCTAGACGATTATAAGGTTTTACCCGCATTCCGAACACAATGGATCGTGTTTCGGAACCCAATTGGATCATCCGCGCGAGTTACAGAAATAAACGATCAATTTAAATTAAATCGATCAAAATAGTTTCTAAGCGTTTTGAGTTGTCAAGGTCAAACGACAACTCCAATTGCTACAAAAATTGAAATCCGATAATAACTAACTATTACGGATTCAATGGAACTGGTTTCGTCAAATTCCGAGACTGTGCCTCGGAAGGCTATTTTTAAATTCCAATTTAAACAATATATTATTAAAACTGAACAAATCATCTTTAAGTTAAATTCCAACCATTCTATTATCTTCAGTATCATCATTATAAATTTTATAAGCCTTCAAATTATTTTTAACTGGCTTAGAATCTCAGATTCAACAATTACCCAATTTCAATTATTAAATTCAATATTTATACCATATAATTCAATGATTTAATTATCAAGTAAATATTGATATCTGGAATTTTTAAGTTAAAATTAACTTTAAAATATTTAAAATCGATTAATTATTCCAATTTACTTTGTTAAAATTTCCTGGTCGTCACAGGATTGGTTAAATTAATAAATTTTAAAATCGTTGATTTGAAATTTATTTAAATGTTTTGATTTAAAAGTTATAAAAAATCAATTTATAAAAATCGAATTTATCGCAAATTGGGTTTGGAATGTTGAAATAAATTTTGGTTAAAAGAAATTGTTGAATAATTTAAGTTGAGAGTTTGAAATTTAAAATTTTGATATGATTGAATTTCGAAAATTATTTGTTTTAAATGTTGAACATTATTTCGAGCTTTGAGTGTTACTAAGTAAAAGTGATATAAAAATGATATAATGAAATTGAGCTTGGAATTGAATCATGTTTGAAATTTGGATTTAAATTCGAATATTGAAGGATAAATTTTGTTAAGTGTTATAAATTGATATTTTGAAAAATCAAGCTCCAAATCGATATAAATTGAAATTGAATTAATTGAAGGTGAATGTAGAATTGAATTAATTTGAAGTCAAAGTTGACATTGATTTGAATTGAATCGGTAGAATGGAAATTGAAATTGATTTGAATTGGGAAGTTATAATTGAAATGGTTTGGTTTTGAAGCTGTTTCATTTTGTTTTCCAAATTTCTATGTTATATAAACCATTTTAAATACTTAAACTATTTTAACCTACATTAACTATATTAAATCAATTTATCTATTTGAAACCCATTTAAATATTTTAAGTATTTTAATTATTTAAAACTACTTAAAACTATTTTCTACAATTTCAAGTTGGTCAATAAGGTGAAATGTTTATGTTTAAATTTTTAATTTAAATACAAATTGGGTTAAATGAAGTTGCAACCTAAATTGAAATTTGAAATGATTTGGAAATCGAAATGAGATATTGAGGCGAAAAATGATTTTCGAAGCGCAATCTTACATTTTGAATTGATATGATGATATTTGAAATGGATTTGATTTTTGAAGCGAATATGATATTTTGATATCAATTATGAATTGATTTGAAATGTAAAAGAGCCATCGGTGTAATAATACGTAGTTATTAAAGAGACCGGGATCAGATACGGACATACTCTTTGTCGATACCGAAAACCACTTTAGCAACTAGTATACGCGGAGTGTTTGATCCAGAATGAAGTGGATGGTTTGGTGAACTCGTTGACTGAAGAAAGAGAACGATATTGGATGACCCCTGACATGACTAAAACAGGAGCCGCGTCGGGCCATTGAGGTTCGCCATCTCTAGCGGACACACTTCTTCGATACCATATCTATTACTTTTGTGATTTGATTTGGGTGCACCCCTCGATTTGGGAGTGTTGTTTCACGGTGTTGAGGTAGCTGCTGGCTATGCTCAACATCAGTCCGGATCACGCAACTACTAGTATCCTAGTTGGTATCGCCTCATGTACCTTGTCATACTGATTATCCTATTCGCGACCACTACGTTTTGTTTTGTGTTATACCTATGGGGTACCCTCTGATAATCACTAGTTTACGGTGGGTTTTACGGTGCTGTATAGAATATGGCATTATAAAATGTGTTAAGCGGAATTATGGTAACGCCTTAACGCTATTTTAATACATTTACTTTACTGTAGACATATTATAATAGCGTATTGTACTACATAGTAGATAGTTTAACGGATCCTTGAGAGATGGAAAATCCCGTAACATCTCTTAAGTTATTACACTCACGTTGACACTGGATAGGAGATGTCAAACCCCGTAAACATCTTTGACGCCGTTACACTCATATTCATTACGCTCGGGTCAGACCTGAGTTTTTCAGCTTATTGAAGATCTATTCTGGAGGACGAAGTCGAAGATTTGGTATACTATTCTATTATTATCTTTGCATCATGCCGTCAGCTGCATTATTTTATTTGTTCAGGTGTATATTTATAACTCTGATAAATGTTATGTAAAAAATGATCAAAGTATAGTAAACAGCTTCATGAACTGTTTATTTGACTATTATATTTTATTGTTCCGCTGCAAGATTCTGTGTTGTTTCATTTCCTTTATTTCCCTTTCTTTTCTTTTCTTATTTACCCCAATAACCATCTACCCTTTTGAATGGTTTGGAATCAGCATGTGTATTTGATCGTCGGTTTAAACTGTCCAAAAAGGTGGGTCGTTACAGTTGGCATCAGAGCTTTGGTTTAGCGATAACCTTAGCTTTGTGGGGTCTGACTCTTTATAAATAGGGTAGTAATACCCTATGATGAGTCTCTGAGTGTATACATATGAGAGGGCGTATTTGTTAGTGATATAAAATGTTTTATATTGTGTCGGTTGATTTGTTGAGTGGCTTATGGATTATGGTCAATACGAGTAATTAACGTCATTGATAGGGATCTCTAAACACTTAAACAGAACAATTCGACATAGTATTGTTTTGAAATTGGGTAAATGAAATAATTTTGCTCTAATTATATTTTGTATATAAATAAAATTTTCAAAAACTATTGTCACTTATCTAGCTTACCTGGTTGTTAGGAATGATAATATTGGTTATTATCATTAATTGGATATTGTAATTTAATAAATAAGGTGAATTACAAAATGAACAATGATAAAACACTTGTGGAATGTTTTAAGAAATAAAATCCTATAAGAATATTTTATAAAGGTGACTTATAAATTGAAATAGATTTAAATTGGAAAATATTGAATTTAAGACCCGGTGGTTTTGACAATGGTTCTCAAAGCTTTGAAGAAAATATATTGTGACATTAGTTGGAAAATATTTATGGGAAATATTTCGAAAGTATTTTTAAGAAGGAATGAATTCAGAACTCCTCTCTTCTGTCGCTGGAAAATAATTTCGGTGATGACTGCATAGCATCCTCGACGTTCATTTTCAAGTCTCAAAGTGGGGGAGACATCTAAGCAGCTTGCCTTTTCTTCGAAATTATTTTGGGTAAATGGGTTTTGGTTTAAACTCCAAAGGTATGATTTGATATATTAGATATAAGTGTATATGTTTATTTCAAACGATTTGAAAAGAACCGGGCATTTAAATTTCTAAGTTATGTTAATTAGTAATTTTCACATTATTTGAATGAAATGTGAATAACCAGAATTTATGAAATAAGAGGATTAAGATATCTAAGCTTATGTTTTGGAAAAACTTTAGAGTTGTAGTGTACCTTTAAAGTTAAAAGGTAAAGAGGATTTAAAACAAATTAAATTTGTGAACATTCTAATTAAGTAAAATGAAATTCTATAAATTTGTATAATACCAAATTTGCATTCTAATAACATATAATATGACTTACCAAATATTAAGAAGTTGAAATGATGTTTTGGATATGTAATGAGATATTGTACAAATGAACAGAACCTGAAAATAATTGAAGTATACAAGTAAGGAAAACTCAAAAGGAATTAAAATGTATATAAATGAAAAATTTGTTTGTGATAAAAATTATAAATACTTAAATATAACATGAAATGATGAATGGATAAATGGAACAAGTAAGTGAACTTAAGAAAGAAGATAAATGAATCGTATTATATCTTTGTAAATTGGTTATAGAAAATAAATATAAATTGCAAAGGGATTGTAAGAAAATTGAATTTGTAACCTTTAAGATAACTGTAAACTAAGAAAAGTCATTTATGAGAGGTTAGACTTTTATAGGATGATTAATAAACTAAAGTGTTGGTTAATAAAATGTTCCATAAATAAATTTGTTATTAACTAAAATTATGAAATTGAAGTAAATGTAAACAAAAGAATTTGGTATAGCTAAGAATCAATTGGAAAATTGAATTTGAATTAAATTAAATTATATAGAATGTTTAAAATGAACTTGAGTAAGCAAATTCTATGATATGATGTTTAAGAAAAGATAATGTTAAAGAACATGCTATGTAAAGAAATGAATATACTAACTGAATAATGGATTGTGAATAATTAATTGTAAATAAAAATAAAAGCCAATGAAATAATTTAGTATAGATAAATTGGATAGAAATCCATTGGAAGGTAATACGTGAGTTTTACGTATATTATTTTCTTCGCATAACGATTTGATCCAAATTCGAGCATAAAATTTCGAGATGATTTATATCGATCCAAGTTAGGATTTTTCACTCGATTCTCGATGGCGAACCCTGGATATGGATTTTTGATTTGATTCTGGAATTCCCTATCATAGTATATGGCTATGCAATGAGAGTAACAGTTTCCAATCAAGGAACCAAATCTGAGTCCACACTAGAGAGTCGTGTGAACGATACCAGTTTGGAAGTGAAATTGCGTGATTGAATAAGCGATTAGATTTGATATTGCTCACGGATGATATATGTACGGCTTACGGACTTAATTAAAGCTAATATTGGAAATTGAAGATGCCAAATATAAAATGATTCTTTTAAATTATATAATTGGATATCATTGGTAAATGAGATGCAGGTATTTAAAATCAAGAAAAATTGGATTGCCCGACAAAAGGTATGTTTATTTTGTCATTGGATTTGGTGATTTTTGATGAGCCATTTGGATTTTGATTTTCTTTTATTAGTTTGGGGCCTGTAGAGGCGTTTTGTAGCTGTACCAATCGAGCCGCAAAGGAGACTCTGCCGAAATTTTTCGTCAATCCGGGTGTTAGAAAATTTTTCAAGTTTTAAAATTTTATAACTTGTTTTGATAACTAACTTTTAAATTTAGAAATTCGTTCGGAGTAACTTAGTGGAAGCGTACTTATGACTTTATAAAAGGAATTTCATTGTTTATAAGTTGGTAACTTGGAATAAAATGTATATAATGTTGGATTCTATGCTTAGTTCCTTTTCCCTTCTTTTTACTTTTCGGGGACGAAAAGTTTTGAGTGGGGGAGAGTGTAACGACCCGTAAATTTTCGATAATTAAAATAGTTAATTTAATAAGATTTCATGGTTTAATGTGGGAAGAATTAAAAATTTGCAATTTATTTATGATAATAATAACTAGAATGAATTGCAACAAATTTTATCTAAGTTAATTATTTATGAATTGAATGAAATCCCAAATCAAATGAAATAATATATAATCAATGGTAATGGAATGTAGTTGTATTATATAGGAAATTGTGACACTTGTTTGTAAATAATAAACTTATAAGTGTAATTAAAAGTTAACGGTGATAATTATTTAAGCTACCTATTCATTTAGCTAGTCGAATTGAATTTGGGAACCAATTGCAATTGAAATGAAAGTTTATATATTAGTTGAGTGCATTATCTCTAACTGAAGTTAAATAATAATGTGGAATTCATTTGATGTAATAAAAGTAATTGACTGATAACGAAAATTTATTTAAAAATCCAATATCGAAATCCGTCAAATATTGAACAATTAATGTTTAAATTTAATATTTCCAATTTATTGAACAATTGAATAACGGGAATTGAATAACTGTTTAATGGAAATGGTTGTTCTATAATTGAAATTTGTTTCAAAAACTAAATTTTATAAGTTTGTTTTGAATATTTCGAAAGATAGTGATTTAAGAATAATCAAATTTGTTTAAATTTAATATTACAAATGTTTGAATAATGAAATTCCGAATTTGATATGATTAATTTGATATTGAAATTTAATATATGAAAATAGAGTGAATAACTGAAATTTGATTTAATACGATTCAAATCAGTTTCCAAAGTGAATATAAGTTATATTTGGATTATAATAGAGTTAATAAGATTTTAAAATTGGAATCTTAAGCAATTTTGTAAATTTTGAAAAGTCGTCGATTTAACCAACGAGTTAAAAATAGTCTTCCAGGGCACAGTCTCGGAATTCGACGAAACTAGTTCCATTAGATCCGTAATAGTTTATTTTTATCGGTTTTCAATTTCCATAGCAATCAGAGTTGTCGTTTGACCATGGCAGCTCAAAACGCTTAGAAACTAATTTAATCGATTTAATTTAAAATTGATCGTTTATTTCTGTAACTCGCTCATACGATCGAATTAGACCCCGAAACATGTTCCGTTGTGTTCGGAATGTGGGTAAAACATTATGAACTCCTGGCGGAACGTTTCATTTGGAGTGCGTATGAAAAAGTTGAAAAATAATAATATTTTATTTATGTACGTTTACATATATACACGTATCCTCCGTAAAAACCCTAGCTATCTCTAGCCGCCGTTTGTTTTGTTTCAATGGACGGAAAGTCACGACTTTCCACCCTCAATCTCTTCTCATCCGATCCATTTTAGCCTAAACCTCCAACACGAATATCGTAGAGCTAGGTGAGACCTCTCCATCCAATGAAAGATTTTGTTTATCGTCACCGTTTGGAGCCACAGATGGGCTGTGAAGGTGGGCCGTTTGTTCGAGATTTCCGGGTGATGGTGATAGACGAGCTCGATGAAACTCAGGCCGGTGGTGGCTATCGCGTAGACGCGACCGGTGGTGGTCTCCGATCGAAGTCGAGGAGAGAGGTGGAGGAGCGACGTTCGGTTGTGGGTTGCGTGCGTTTTGGGTTTCCTCCATTCATATTACCTGTAGAGAATGCAAATAGGAAGAACGTGGAACGCGGCTTGGATCCCTCAGATCTAAGTTTGAACGAGCAGGATTGAATTTGGTATAAAAATTTAAAAGAAATTAGTGATTTAATTTAAATCATATAAACTTGTAAATACCGTATCTTCTTCGTTCGTTATCAGAATTGGACGAAACAGGGTGCGTTGGAATCGCAGAGACGAGAGCTATGTTGCAGTGTAGATCCGGGAGTGTTTGGAGCACACTAAATTTTAGGTTAAATCGAACGTCGTTCGATTTGACTTAAAATCGTAAAAAATCAAGGTGAGTGTTTTATAACGCTCACAACGTACTGAATATCTTTATGGTAGCTAAATTTGATATTATGAAGTGATATGAATTTTATTTGTCGTTGTTTCATAAAATTTAATTGTCGTATAGATTGTCATTTGAATTCACCGTTGAAAATTAAATTGACAGTCAAATTGAAATTAAAATTGAATTGCGATTAAATTACCTGATATTGAGAACTATGAAATTGACGTGAATTGTATTGTCTATTGGATGATTTATTTCGATGGATGCTATTGGTTGATATTTTAATGTTTGGATGTTTATTTACTTATATATATCCTATTATACATACATATGACACTGTGATTTGATTTAAGTGATATTTATTCATCCCTGACATTAAATTGAAATAACTAATCACTTGGCCATAGGATAGAAAATTATATGCGGACACCAGATTGGTTAAATTAATAAATTTTAAAATCGTTGATTTGAAATTTATTTAAATGTTTTGATTTAAAAGTTATAAAAAAATCAATTTATAGAAATCGAATTTATCGCAAATTGGGTTTGGAATGTTGAAATAAATTTTGGTTAAAAGAAATTGTTAAATAATTTAAGTTGAGACTTTGAAATTTAAAATTTGGATATGATTAAATTTCGAAAATTATTTGTTTTAAATATTGAACATTATTTCGAGCTTTGAGTGTTACTAAGTAAAAGTGATATAAAAATGATATAATGAAATTGAGTTTGGAATTGAATCATATTTGAAATTTGGATTTAAATTCGAATATTGAAGGATAAATTTTGTTAAGTGTTATAAATTGATATTTTGAAAAATCAAGCTCCAAATCGATATAAATTGAAATTGAATTAATTGAAGGTGAATGTAGAATTGAATTAATTTGAAGTCAAAGTTGACATTGATTTGAATTGAATCGGTAGAATGGAAATTGAAATTGATTTGAATTGGGAAGTTATAATTGAAATGGTTTGGTTTTGAAGCTGTTTCATTTTGTTTTCCAAATTTCTCTGTTATATAAACCATTTTAAATACTTAAACTATTTTAACCTACATTAACTATATTAAATCAATTTATCTATTTGAAACCCATTTAAATATTTTAACTATTTTAATTATTTAAAACTACTTAAAACTATTTTCTAAAATTTCAAGATGGTCAATAAGGTGAAATGTTTATGTTCAAATTTTTAATTTAAATACGAATTGGGTTAAATGAAGTTGCAACCTAAATTGAAATTCGAAATGATCTTGAAATCGAAATGAGATATTGAGGCGAAAAATGATTTTCGAAGCGGAATCTTACATTTTGAATAGATATGATGATATTTGAAATGGATTTGATTTTTGAAGCGAATATGATATTTTGATATCAATTATGAATTGATTTGAAATGTAAAAGAGCCATCGGTGTAATAATACGTAGTTATTAAAGAGACCGGGATCGGTTATGGACATACTCTCTGTCGATACTGAAAACCACTTTAATAACTAGTATACGCGGAGTGTTGATCAAGAATGAAGTGGATGGTTTGGTGAACGCGTTGACTGAAGAAAGAGAACGATATTGGATGACCCCTGACATGACTAAAACAGGAGCCGCGCCAGGCCATTGAGGTTCGCCATCTCTAGCGGACACACTTCTTCGGTACCATATCTATTACTTTTGTGATTCGATTTGGGTGCACCCCTCGATTTGGGAGTATTGTTTCGCGGTGTTGAGGTAGCTGCTGGCTATGCTCAAGATCAGTCCGGATCACGCAACTACTAGTATCCTAGTTGGTATCGCCTCATGTACCTTGTCATACTGATTATCCTATTCGTGACCACTACGTTTTGTTTTGTGTTATACCTATGGGGTACCCTCTGTTAACCACTAGTTTACGGTGGGGTTTACGGTGCTGTATAAACTATGGCATTATAAAATGTGTTAAGGGGAATTATAGGAACGCCTTAACGCTATTTTAATACTTTTACTTTACTGTAGACATATTATAATAGCGTATTGTACTACATAGTAGATAGTTTAACGGATCCTTGAGAGATGGAAAATCCTGTAACATCTCTTAAGTTATTACACTCACGTTGACACTGGACAGGAGATGTCAAACCCCGTAAACATTTCTAACGCCGTTACACGCATATTTATTTACGATTGATTTAACTTACATGAGGATATTTTAGTCCTGACTCGAGCGTTTTGTCTTTTCATTACGCTCGGGTCAGGCCTGAGTTTTTCAGCTTATTGAAGATCTATTCTGGAGGACGGTATACTATTCTATTATTATCTTTGCATCATACTGTCTGCTGCATTATTTTATTTGTTCAGGTGTATATGTATAACTCTGATAAATGTTATGTAAATAATGATCAAAGTATAGTAAACAGCTTCATGAACTGTTAATTTGACTATTATATTTTGTCGTTTCGCTGCAAGATTCTGTGTTGTTTCATTTCCTTTATTTCCCTTTCTTTTCTTTTCTTATTTACCCCAATAACCATCTACCCTTTTGAATGGTTTGGAATCGGCATGTGTATTTGATCGTCGGTTTAAACTGTCCAAAAAGGTGGGACGTTACAAAAGCTGCCCTCAGTGAACCTATGTAATGTGCTCCTCAAAAACACGCATATATCGTATACCTACCGGAATATCACAAGAAACTTGGATTACATGCCAAAGTTGCAAAACTTATAAAAAAAGAAAAATCAACCTGCCACTTAGC
The DNA here is from genome assembly GCA_030765085.1 of Allium cepa. Lineage (NCBI taxonomy): Eukaryota > Viridiplantae > Streptophyta > Magnoliopsida > Asparagales > Amaryllidaceae > Allium > Allium cepa. The sequence continues at coordinate 506,665,866 of CM060945.1, forward strand.
CAAATTTCAAGCTTAATATGAAAGTTATCTAAACCATAAGTTACCGATCATTTGAAGTAACTGCCCTGTGAACTGGGAGGCACACACCAGCATTTAAATAAAAACAACAGAAAACAGTAAGTTCACAAGTTCTGTTACTCCAAATAGAGAATTGTTGGCAATTGCAAAATTGGATAAGTGTAAAAAAAGCACAAGTACACAGAACACATACGAATGGACAGATAAGAGTACAGTCAAAATATCAATTTATTACCAATTATTTTCTTTGTAAAGGGTCAAAACATGGGGGCCGTACCCACATAAAATTGGCCAACAAAAAAAAATACAGACTCCACAGAAAAACGCTAAGTGAAGAATCTGCACTTGAACAAAATAACTTAGAAAGAACCAAAATCAAATCGGTCTTCGCACAAACTCCTCAAAGCTTCCTTCTACCGCTCTCCTTTTCGTCCTTTGTTGGCAGCTTCTACTTCTTCTCAAGAATGGTGTTGCTACCGGTGATATCAAAAAATTTCTCAGTGGCAATGTCATCCTTTAGTTCCGCAGCATTCTCAGAAGGTTATCCCTTTGCCTTGCGCTTCCGTGATTTGCGGGAACTCTTTGAGGCTTTGATATCTTCAACCTTTTCCTTCTTGTTTGCGACCAGTTTGTGCTTAGTTTTACGAGGCTGCTCCGTCTGAACTTCCTGCTCCTTAGTTTCTGCCGCTATTACATCGCCTTCCAATAACACAGAAGGGTTCCAGGCCAAGATGCGCAGCAATCTTTTCGGACTCTAGCCCCAGTTGCGAGCCAGACATGGACATGGATATAGGAACAGGAACATAGATGAGCACGGAGGATGTAGAAATGGTAGTAAGTCTGGGCACTGAGAAAGATGGCACATCAACAGGAAAGGTAGACGGACCTATAGGATCAAAAATGAAAGCATTAAATTCTTCATGCTCACGCAGTATAAGTTAGAAGCTCCCGAAAGAAAAAACATTACCCGCACCGAAGGAATGGTCTAGAATGTGGACTTCATACTCACCACCTTCGCCTTCTTTTGATGGTTCCACTACCTGAGGAAAAGTCTCACGCTTTGAACATGTTGGCAGGCTGTGGGGCCGCCCTGATGATTTGTCAGCACCAGAATTAAAAGGCTTAGTGAGCGCTTTGGTGGCAGCTATCAAGGCAGCATCAGTGGCTTCTTTCTCTCTTTCGACTCGCAAAATTTCCCGGCTCTCAAGCAACACTTTTTTCGATTCCTCGTTAAGGTAGGCATCCTACAACTCTTACATGGTGTAAACATCACCACTATCAGTAAAACGGGACAAGATTTCTTCCCAGACCAAAGCGAGGGTGCGCAGAAATTTTGGACCCAAGTAGCTAATACTCCCTTGGTGCAGCAAGGAGTTAACATAGAAATTCAGGATAGTCACATCTAGTTTTTCCATCTTTCTCTCCAAATTATTTTGAAGCTCCAAGTAATCCGCTGTAACGGCAGCCATCTCAACTTCAACAACAGACTTATCGGTGCTGAGCTACACGACCTGAGCCTGTAACCTGGCAATTGTCTCGGCTTGGTCGAAAATAGTCTTATTATGCCCCTCAACGATGTGGTCGTGATCAGTAATGGTTTTTTTAGCCTTAATGGTCGCGTTGCAGGTAGCCACCTCCTCTTTAAGCTTGTCCTCCTTTGCATGAGTCTTCTTAATTTCATATCTATAGACGATCTCGATTTGCGCTTGCGTCTCTTTAACTTCCTTAAGCGGGCTGGCACATTTTTTACTCTCGCGAAGTGTCGCTTCCTTTTCTTTCTCCAACCGTTTAATCTTGGCATCCAGCCGGCTAATGCCCTCTCAAAGTTGTCCTTCTCGGACTCAAAAGAGAGGATCTCTTGATAATTATTACGATTCATGTTTGCCGGTTGTTTAAAAAATCTCTCTAATCCTTTGGCCTAATCCAAGTCACTCTGAATAGCCTGAAGGTGTGATATGTATGAATCTTTGTGAACAGGGTGTAGATCGCGATCAAACTTAATTCCCTTTAAGAACCAACCGTCGAGCGCTGCCTCAAGCTTAGGGGGCCTGAAGGAAGAATATAGGTAGGTCTCCAGTGAGGATGTGAAGCACCGGGGCAGTAACAATGGAGGATGGTGGGATGTAAGTTAAAGGCGAAGTAAGAGTAGAAATGATGAGGATTTCTTGACCCGTTGAGGAGCACATCGGAGTGGAAACCTATTGTTCCAAAGAATGAGAATGGTGTTCAAAATTTGATCTCTTCGATGTCTCCTCCTTTAAAAGATCTTCTTTTCACATACTCGGCTTTGTATGACTAGTTCTGGTCTCTTTCATCTTGGCGATGAGCTTCGGCCTCTAGTTCCTTCCTCCTTCTGCACTTCTCCTTTGTTTCTCGAGGCTGATAACGACCAAAAGGATGCTTAGACCACTGACTCTAAGTACCTTCCCTTTGTTGGAACTCTTCTTCTTCCTCTTTCGGGATCGGAGGCATTCTGACCGAGCCACTGACTCTGGCCATAGTAACAACTCTTCCTTCATGGGCCTCTTCGATTGACTCTTCATACAATCCCCCTCTCTCTCTCTTGAGAAGTGCCTTCTTTGAAACCAAGATATCGTGTGCAAACCCTGGACCGAGCAGGGGAGGGAATTTCAATTCGAACAACGGATCTCCCTGGATGCAATAATCTGTACCAGAGCAAGTTCTCATTGGTCAGCAAGACTTTGATGTACCTTTCTTCGGCATCAATAGCCTTTAGGGTCTGAAAAAATTCATCAAGAGACGTGTCCCTTTTTGTCCTTGGGATAATTGCAAGAAGTATATAGTTGTTAGAAAATCCATAGCAACACATCAGAAGTCGATAAGAATGAAAGGGAACTTACCCCTCATCCTCCAAAGATCGTTAAATCCCTCGAGGTATCTAACGAAGAAATACTATGTCTTGAACCGGGACAAGTTGTTCTTAGATGCAAAATGATTTTCTGATTCCTCTGAGCTTCAATTACGATCATGGGTGGACACTTATCCTTTATTTCGAATGATAGAAAGTACCGTAACCTATCAAAGTTTGGAGCATGGTTGAACGTCTGCATGAAGAGATCATGCAAGCAAGTCAAGATAGCATAGCCATTGGGACGAATCTGAAACGGGGAAATGCCTAACTTGGAAAGAGTCTCGCGTAGAAAGTTGTTAAAAGGAGGCATAGCTCCATTCATGCACATATAATGATGGCAAGCGGTATATCCCAGAGGAAGCATGTAAGCAAACTCATTTTTCTCTGATAGACGTACGTCCTCTTCTGGTATACCATGCTGCACACAGATATTTTGCAGAACTTTAATGGAGACCACCAATGAATCTCTTTTTGGTGGGTTGAGTAGAACTCTAAAGTTGGGAGGCGTTTGATCCATGGCCAGCCCAATCTGGACCAACTGACTGTATTTTGCCTATGAAGTGGTAGGAGAAAGAGGGACGGATGACGACTCGACCGTGGAAAGTGCCGGACTTCCTCCACTCAATTTATGACGTGAAGATGGGTGCCTCATTCTAAAACAATGGAACTCACATTCAAGCGATCAGGTGATTTTATTTTAAATTAATAGTTTCCCTCTACAACACTTGAATTCCAGAGATATATCAATATGTTCCCATGCAATGGACTTCAAGTGTGTACCGGGGTAGGTGCAATCAACTAATACTTTTCACGATCAACATTGCAAATACAAACTCGCCGTCAAACAAACGCTACTACGATTAGCAAACCCACCTCAGATTGGACTATAAAAAAGGGAAATAACTGAAGACTTGAAATCAATGAGCTGTAGATGAATCGGTAGAGAACTAAGGGATGGATCGGCAATGACTTAAGGCGCAAGGCGGCTAGGGTTTCAGTCAGAGATGAAATAAATAGGCGGTGATGCTATGATGATGGCGACACAATAGGAAATCATGGCAGACATCATGGACAAGGATGGATCTAGGGAAGCACTGAATCGGGTCGAACAAGCTAGGTCGAATCGCCCAAGATATCAGATCGCACAAAGAAAGGGTTCAGCTCGCATGAAAGTAAATGTGTAGATCGGCTCGAATGGATAATATAGGCATCCAAAAGCAAGAAAATGGCAAAAATTCTTCTAAGTACTCATGTCTCTAGCAATCCATCATCCATGGATCGCTAGCGACCCAAACAGTTAAGGCAGCTTGGACCAGTCAAGCCGTTAGCGATCCATCATCCATGGATCCATAGTGACCCATGAATTTTTGAGGTGAATTTTTCTCTAACTTGTGGTCCGACATCTACCCATCATTTTAAAGCACCCTACAAAGCTATGAAGAGAAATTCGATCCGTTATGACAAGCGATAGCAGTCGAGACCAAAGTTAAGTAATAAGTGGCGTGGCTTGTTACTTATCCACAAAACTCTAATATGATTACTTGGAATTTGATGAACATATATTAAAAGCGATAACTTCCAAATCATGCCTTGTCTCCTACGAAGACGTACTCTAGTGCGCAAATGTAATCTCGATTTTTAACCCGGAAGGATCCAATAGAAGACGGAATAAGATTATGAAATCAAAATGGCTTGGAACTCATATTACTAAAGCATCGATTGAATTTGATTAAACCAAGGGACTAGAATCCGTTCAATCCAATTAACAGCTAAGCACAACTAGCTAGAAGATCGTCATCGAAACGAAGCAACGTGCAACGATACCGCAGGAACAACGTCAATACAAGGCCATGAAAGCATCCAAACTGTAAACTCCAAAAATAATCTAAGTACTTTGATCATCAGTGATCCACACCCTATGGATTTCTAGCGATCCATGTAAGATGACGGTTCGCTATGGCACATAGAAGTAGAGAGGCCAAAAGAGGCGATACAAGAAATTGTGCTTAGTGTATGGATCGCCAACGACCCATGCTTGTGCAAGGATCTTCAACGAGCTTGCAAGGTGAAGAAATGAGATAGGAACAAAGCAATTAGCTCATACGTGGGCTGTCGATGGATCGCTAGTGATCCATGGACCATGGATCGCTAGCGATCCATGATTTTGGCCTAAGTCGCGAGCTAAACTTCTTTAGTTCGTCCTATGTCCATTTGCAAGTGATTGACAAGCGTGTTTGGTCTAGAGGCTCTCTGATCTCTATAATATCGTCCTTCCTGCAATACAAACGGGATCTTCTCTAGACTGATTGCTGAAGCTCTGCTGGAAACCTTCTCACTCTCTATCTCCCTCACAACAATCTGCAAATGGTTCATTGTGATTCTCCAATGGATTTAACTTTAGGGATTCAATCTAGCTATAGATAATCAAAAGCTTTGTAATCAAATACCACTTCTAACAACAATCAGTCATAATAAAACTATAAAGTGGACGTAAGCTTCATTAATAGCCGAACTCCTATAATAGTTCCTTGTCTTCATTCTTTTACTTTCTTTTTCTATACCCATTATCTATGTTATTACTCTATCAGAACAGAGATGGTGCCTTCATACTCAAACCAGGGTGTTGATCCATTTTTTGGGTTAACAGAAAACAACCGAAAAAAAATATCCATACAAAAAATCAACATACATCAACTCCCAAAAGCATGGAGTTTCGAATAAATATTCGATACAACAATCTCATATATAAATAAAAGCTCTATCATGACCAATAAAAGAACATGTACATATATCCTAAAACATCGATGCCATGCAACCAAGATGCTCCAACTGCCACTCAACTAGCATATCCCCAAAAGCACATGACACCCGAGCTACTCAAATGAGTACCCGAGAGTTGTCATGTAACAACCCAAATTCCAATGGGTCTGGATTTTTCGCAAAAATGTTGAAACCCAAGCCCACTGAAACCAGAGTTGGAAATCCAGTATCCTGCAAATAGGCAAAGACAAATATATCAGAGCTCAATTAAATATCTCACAACGGAATTGACTAAAATAAAATAATAAGTAAATACTCACCAATATAATAACACTTTCTAAACAAGCGTCTTAAAGCTAAAAAGTCTATGTCATCTACCTAACCTGTAGGATGTTACGAGGAGGGGGTCAGAACTAAAGTTCTGATGAATGGATAAATTATACACTTTTAAGCATAATTCTACATATACCATTTTATTTCCATTTGCTGTTATATTAGGTTCACTGGGTTTATCGTAATCTTGCCTCTGTACGTGAATTGTACACATCTACTCCTTAGTAGATTAAAACCTAATAACTAATATATATATATATATATATATATATATATATATGCACAATGACCATATTGGTCCTAGGTGCTACCCATAGTACCTTCTGTATCCTCCTCGCAAAGAACTCCATCGTCTTTCTCTCATAGCGTTCTTTGATTACAATTGTAAAGGACAACTTCGTGAGGCCTACAATACAGATGTTTCGTCGTCTGCTATGAAAACGTAAAACTACATCCGCACTAGTCTATACTAATGCTCGGACATCTACAATGTACCATCCAGTGCGTACATTAAGGACTATACATAATCGCTATCTACTTTCTGAATCATGCCAGCAACGTCTACCTTGTATGGAACTCGGTCGGAGATTTTCTATATCTATAAAGGACAGCTTCATTAAGCCGACAATATAGATATTCTAGTTGGTCTGTCTCTTTTCTCATCGTGGCTATGGCCCTACGCAGCCACCCCTCAAATAATCAAAAGACCTCTAAAGAGTTAAGTGGTTGTGCCCTACTACAAATAATCTAACATCCATTTGGCGGTGCCCCTCATCCAATGTCTCGATAGTGAAAGAATCATTGGACTTTTGGTTTTAACTCTACCCTTTCCCGAACTCACTCTTGGTTTTGATGCTGGTTGATATCCGCACGCGACTATCCTCCTACTAAACTTATTTGCAAGTACTAGGACATACGAATATCCTACTCCGAACACCAACCCCTTTTGACTACCTGCAATGGCTCTGCTATGCAAAAAGCAGTCAAGGCATACTCTTTTGATAGTACACCTACAGACCTTCCTTCAGGGATGCAGCTTCATTGGGCCTACCCAGAGGGCTATCCTAGAGTATCCTCGCATCCTGTTGAGTCTCGTACTTCCTTCTAGCCCAAAATAACTAAGTTGGACGTGCTTTTCCTTTGCTGAAATCTGTGATGAACTGCTTCGTTAGGCTCTTCATCCTTTGGGCTGCTCCAAACGTATCTCACTCTTTTATTAGACCTAAGTCTAATATTTTAATTTGTATTTAGTTTACTTTTCTTATTCTACTGCTACTTATTTACCCTAATTAATATATTTTTGCCCTCGTCTCACTTCTGGCTATTGTGAGATCACCATTGATTTAGTAGGGAATTTTGTTGGTACTGTCACTTCTATTACCTTACTTATTTAACTCAATTTAAGTCTTAAGTTTATTAAATAAGAATCTTTTATTATCTCTATTCTATTTGCTTATTAACTTAATTTAAATCTTAAATAAGCCTTTCCGTTCTCTCTGCTTTAATTATAACCTATGTAGTAATTTACTTGTAATCACTTTTATCTTCTTTTATAATCTGTATATGATTACAAGTGTCTCTCTTCTGTTCTAGGCTGTCTTCTTTTATCATGATATAGAAATCTCTTTAATTCTCTTATATTTCACTTATCATAATAACCGTCTTACTGTATACATAGTAAATGTAGATCTAGGTTTATTATCGTTTACAGCTTCAAATTCTTTTCTAATAATTTATTTGATTCCTTTCATACTTTACTTTATTTTCTTCTATTCTAGGAATTAATTCTATTTTATTTGGTTGGGTATGAAAACTATACTAAAAATCCATTTCCATATTTTAATACTAAATAATATTGTAAACAATAATTCGTAACTGCAAGATGTTTCTTTTATTATTTTGGAATAGTGTAAAATACAGTGGTTTCTCTTTTTACACCAGTTCCATTTTTCTTTCTTTTATTCTTCTAGTTATGTTTATTGTTATCTTTCAAATATTAAATTATAGAAACGTATCATATTTTCTGACTCAACCAATTAATCTATTACTTACTTCCAAATCAAGTTATTAGATTAATTTATTATTCCCGTTTTAGCGTAATTTATTGCAGAATTCTATTTTTCAAGCTTTATTCCAACTTTTCTTATTTTACATCTAATCTAGTGTTTTCCCATTTTTATCCATAATCGCGAATTTTCTTTTTAACTATATTATTTGTGTACGAAGATAATGAAAAGAAACTAGCATTTAGGCTAAATTATAACTTCAAATTAGATGTAAATAACCGTTAATTTCTTACAGTTCAGCATAACTAATTAATAGAATTAGTTACTAAAATACTGAATAAAATTATTTAATGAGAATTTAAGATAATACATTATAAACGTAAGAGATATAATTAAATCTTCTCACCTGTCGTCCTTAGCTTTGCTTGTGATCAGCTTGGCTCCATAGTCCTTTTGGATACTATTCTTAGGTGCATAATATTTTAATTTAGAAGATCCCCATCCTAGAAATATTTTCTTTTTAGGGTCCTGCCTTAGGGAATGAACCCATTTGGTATTGTGAGAAAAAGATAGGCCTAGGGTTCTATTTATAGGGGAACTTGGGGATCTCAAACCGTTGGATTCTTAGATTGAATCCGGAGCCACCACGTCACAAAGGTCATTTGGAGCCATCGGATTAATCAATGTAGGGATCAGATCGCGCGAAAATCAGTTTTTACATCACTCGGCATGTACCTGGATGAAATATCGTCAAGTAGTAAGGCAGGTCGACCGTGATGTCGACCACCTTACCCCTTAGGTCGACCGGGAGGTCGACCTTGGAGCTTGCTGGGTCGACCTATATATGTATTTTTTTTCCTTTCCTTTTATTTCCCGTTTTCGTTTCTCCTGCAACTTCTTCATATAGACTCGGATTTTGACAAGTTGTATATAAAAACCGATCAGAAAATAGCCCTATACATAATGGTACAAATTTCGAGGTCATATTCCGACAATTTCAAAAATGTTTATTTTCATTATTCATCGTTATTTAATTCATTTTTGATTATATAAAAATGCGGGGTGTTACATTCTCCCACCCTTAGGAAATTTCGTCCTCGAATTTGGACAATGGTAAACAAATTATGTAATTACTCATATTAATCACATCCGTTTTGTGTACATCCAATTTTGCAATAATCCGTGTATAATGCAAAGCGCAATACATCATAAAATATATGCATGTACAAGAATTTCTACGTGGTACCTCCTATATGAATGCTTTGCTTTTTAAAAAAATATCTTTAAAACATGATGCACACATCATAAATATACTTGCAATTTCTATATGAATGCAATCTTTTGAAAACTTAAAACACATTTCATCCAATTTTTCTCACGCTCCTATTGAATAAGAGCATAATTCAACAAATTTTACATCCAAACCGACCACACAACTTTTAATTTTTGAATTTTATAAAATTATAATTTTTCAAATTCGATTTCTTATGTTATAAAGAAGGTGGAAAATGGAAAACCTCACATTTTTCGTTCTACTTTTGTGCACCTTTTTCTCTGTACTTTTAGTTTTCATCTTTGGTTGCTTTCTTTAAATTTGCTATTTTCCTTTTAATTACACTCTCTTATTTTATTTTCTTATTTTATTGGTCACTTATTTGCAGCTCCAACATCCCAAGCAATGTTCCTAGGCTCTACAGTGCTTTACACACTCTACGAGAATTCCCTATTGCTCTCTAAAAATAATTCCCATTGTCTTCTTCATAGCCTCAAACATTTCCCATGGGTGCTTATCCTCATCTATTCCAAATTTTAAAACTTGGTTTGGTTTTTATTGCAACGACTATAAATTTTGATGATTTTAATAATAAATTTAACTAGAAATTTTATGAATTTTAAATAATAATGTTTTGAAATAAAAATTTAATATTTAGAATACGTCTGTTTCAACATAGAAAATGGTAATTTTTCATTAGATAATATGGAAGTTTATTTTCTTGTATAATTTTATTTAAATTCAAATCATTTAATATTTGATGATAATGAAATAATTTCCAAACCTGGATATTTTTGTATTGAAAATTTGTAAATCATCTTCTGAGTGAAACGTCATATTTTGTTTCTTGGACTTCTCTGACTTCGTTTATCTTATTTTCTGACAAATTAGCATCATTTTCGGTATTGATGATCGACTTTTGATAGGATGATCGTACCACTAATATATGTATACCGTGTTGATCGCCTCATCATGGCGATCTCTGTGGTACATTAAATTCTGTGTTTTGAGGTCTGGTACGCAATAGAAATGATAAAACAGTGCGTCGTATCGGTACCATAAATTGTGACTGTTAGCTTTCTTTTCTTTTCAAATTTTAAACGTGCAACCCAAGCAATCTAATAAATTGCTTTAAATTGTATTGCCTGAAATTGATAGCTGGCATCCCATTACATCAGTTCATTATTTGTTACCGGTGCATTTTATCTTGGCCTCTTCATTCCCTTTGCTTTATAAAATTGATAACGTTATATATTTATCTCTATAGCATTCCAATTCTCTTCTATTTATTTCTTTTTGCAGTTGCCCTCCTTCCTTTCCCGTATTTTTCTTGCATCAATCTTTCTCATCAGGTTTCCCTCTGCCTACCCTTCTTCACTTCCCACGCCACGTCATCAGCAACGTTCAGCCTCAACAACACCAGCCGTGTGTCTCCTCTGTTTCCCATGCCTCTCTCCACCCATGCGCGACATCCACCACAGAGCGCCCTCTGCGATCTTGCTTGAACCCCTGCGTGTATTCCCTTTCCTCCTCTGTTATATTTGTTGGTAAGTGTGTATGTGTGTGTGTGTGTGTATATTTGGCAATCTTGTTTTCCCTTTTTGCCGTGATTTATATAAATTTTATAGCATACAATAGAGGTATATTACATGATTTGGAGTATAGGCAACATATGTTAACCCATATAAATATCTCAGCATAAGCAACATATAACAGAGGTATATATTTATATATATGTTAATTTTATAGTTTACACGAGTTGTTTTTTTATATATGGACTATTGTGTATATATATGTATATTATATACATACTTCGGTAATAATTGCATGAGATAGGTCTATAATTATAATTTGTTAAAGTATTGTATGCGTATGTCTATATAGGATTATATATAAAATCTGTAACATGCGTGAGCTACTAAAGTATTTTATATATGTTACTTTAATATATAAAATTTTAAGATGCGGTTTTCATGTACTATTCAAGTATGGATATATTGCAGTATTGTAAGTTTATATATATATATATATATATATATTAGTAGTGTGTACAGCAAAGTAAGTTTATATGTATTAAGTTCGTGTTATATAAATCAGTTTATACAAGCTATTACAACTAATGTTTACATGGTACTTTATAATATGATTTGATGCTATAATATATTATATATTCATAGTTTATAGTCCTGTTTGTTCGCTTTTGTATATGAATGTTTACAGTATAAATATAGTAGAGTTATATTTGGTTTTGATATGAAGTATATATATGTTTTATACTCAACTGTTTTAGATATTGTTATATATATTACAAATATAGATATTTTATATATTTGTACAAATCCTTGTTTATATATTTTTTAAATATCATGTATGAATGGTTTAGCGGTTATATGTGTAAGTTTTTGAAATTCTATCTTCTCAGATCTTATATATCCCAAATGTTATATGATGTTCTTATATATATGTCATATGATATCGTAATGTGCTGTTTTATATATGTAATGTTATATAAGGTCGATGAGTATATATTTGAACATGTTGATATCTTACATATGTCAGCCTATATATTTGTTAGTTATATAAGTTTATATGATATTTATAAGTTACATATAAAGTTGTAAGTTTGCCTGAGTTATTAAAGTATAAGTTTATTTACTTATATAGTTGCTTATATATATTTTACAGTTTTTATGTGTTTTAATGTAACCAATGATTTTGAAATATATATCTAATTTAAAAATGTGTTTGTATTTAGAATATGATTATATAGATATAGTTATATAGTTATATATGTGAGTTCACTTATACCTTTGATCTTCATCAATCCAGTTTGATTCGATTTCGTCAATATCGAGCTATCAGCTCTGCTCATCAAATTTGTGTTCAATCGTGCTTTGCTTTGGAAATTCGTGCATGGATTCGAATTTCTCTAGCCTCGAAAGGTGAGCAATCACTCATGATTAATGTTCTTATATTTATTAAATTTGATTTCAATTGAAACGACAATTGAAATATGCTGCTATTAGTCATCTACATTGCTATAAATACGTTATCTGTTCACCTGTGACATCTGACACCATTATCTGTTATTTATATTTATGCCTACTATATTATTATCATATCTGTTATCACTCTACAAGTTTCCTGTTAGTATAGAATTCACCATGGGTTGAAATGATACATACTCGAACAATCTGAAGAATAGGAGAAAATCATTATGGGTTGAAATGATAAACCCGAGCGATTTTCAATTGAATTAAATTTGGGATTGCGGTTTGAAATGATATATACCCGTATATATTTAAATTGCAGATTGAAATGATAAATATCCGTATCACTTGACCATAGAATAGAAAATTATATACAAACATCGTTGGTTTATATATAAATATTTTGAAAACGATTTCTATGGTTTTGAAAAGAAATATATAGTTTATATAAATATTGATTTGGATATTATATAAATGTTATTTTATGTATAGTTAAAATTTTAATTTTAAGCTATGTATAAATATGTTTAATATAAAATAAGTTTAATAATAAAGTTTTTTTTATTAAAATATAATATGGTTAAGTATATATTTAAATTATATTTTAATATAGAGTTATAATGATTTAATAAATTAAGGTTGAGAAGATAGATTTTAAATTAATTTGGAATTGTATTTAATTAAGAATTATATTTAATTAAAACCAATTTGAAACTTATTGAATTTGAGATTTTTGAAAGGATATGATTTTATAACTTGATTTGGTTTAAGGCGATTTAAATGAATATATCAAGTTTAAATAAACTAAAGAAATATTCAGTTATTTGAAATTTGAAGGTTTATATAAATGATATTAGATTTATTAAGTAAATATTTCAAAACTAAATAATAGTGAAGTAAATTTGATATATATATATATATGAATTATCAAATTTAGTTTTTTGAAAATGTTGAAAATTTAATGCTTTGAAATATATTGAAATTTAAATGGTTTATTGTGGTTCACATCTGTATTTGAAATCGATATAATTTGGAATGGTTTATTGAGAAACTGAATTGAATTGAAATTGATGATTTGAGATTTGATTACATTTGAATTTTGGAATTCGAGTTGATGTGCAATTGATTTGTGAAATTTGAGGAAGCTATTTTATTATGTAAAGTATTCTAATTATATTCAAACTATTTATATCTTTTTTTTATAGATTATTTTCACATAAACTATTTTAATATAAGTGTGTGTGTATATATATATATATATACTATTATTAATATCTAAACTGTTTAAAGGAAAGTGTTATGGTTTTCTAGAGTATTATGATTTCAAAGTGTTTGATTTCCAAAGTGTTATAATTTCAAGTGTTATAACTTTGAAGTGCTATGATTTTTGAAATGGATAGATTTGAAATGAAAATGACATCGTATTTGGTTTTGAAATGGAAATGATATCGTATTGATATGGTTTTGAAATGGCAATGATATTTTGGTTTTGGAGTATAAACTATTTTGAAATGACCACGGTGTTATAATAACGGTTGGTTGTTAAAGAGACCGGGATCGGAAGTTGTTATACTCTTTGCCAACTTCGAAAACCACTTTAACAACTTTGTACGCGGTGGAGATTCCAGAATGAAGTAGGATGGTGGCAACCATCCTATATGAGGTATATACATGGATCCAACTCCCATGAGTTGGCATAAGGTGGCTAAAACAGGAGCAATTGACGGGTCAATGCGGTAGCTCCTCTGATCGGACACACTTCTTCGATTGTCATTCTATTACTTTGTGATTGATTTGGTGCGCACCTTCGTATTTTTTTGGGAGTGTGGCTTGAGGTGGGCGGTAGTGGCTGCTATGCGTTACCACCAGTCCGGAAGTGTAATTAGTATATCTACCCTGGCATTGCCTAGTTGTGCCGTGTCACCTACCCTAGCGCACCTTTTACGATTTTTTTAGACCATACCTATGGAGTGCCCTCTGATAAGCCCAGTTTACGGGAAGTTACGGTACTGTATTGACTATAGACATTATTATAATAGCGTATATTACTACATAGTGGATAGTTTAACGGATCCTTAGAGGATGGTTATCCCAAACATCCTTTGAGTTACTTGTATTTCTGTTGTTATTTCACTTAAGTTGGATTTATTGATATAAGAATGTTAATGCTGACTCGAGTGTTTTGTGTTTTGTTTTACGCTCAAGTCAGACTGAGTGATACAGCTTTTGAGACTCACCTTTGGATTTGGAGCTTCACTTGGAGATCCATCTACATCCTTTTAGCTTGCAGTTATTCAGTTGATTTCAGTGATGTATTCTAATCTTGTATTTGACTATTGTATTTGAAACTTTTATTGTATCTTACTTAAATCTAATATATATATAGGAGCTTCATGGACTACTATTCATTTTGTTTCCGCTGCATATTGTATATTACTCTATGTCTATAATTCTGTGATGTATTTATTTACTGTATATGTTGAGTTTGGCTAAATATAAATTAATAGTCGGATATTTTGAGCAATTCAAATCCGGCATGTGTGGATGCGAATGGTTGAAAATATCAAGATGTTGCATTTATTTTATTTTTTTATTTTCACAATTTAAAGTTTTAAAAGTTTGCTTATCTATTTGTTTACTTTGAAATGTCAATTCCCAAGATTCTATCCTTCAAAAGGTGCTACTTAGAATTTTCCAAAAATGCCTAGTGCCATAATCATTTCTACTTTCAAAAATCTATATTTTTTTATAATTTTTGACTTTAGGCCATCCCATTAAATCTTGCGGAGAATATGCAATAATTGTAAGTCTAAAATTTAGCTTTCTCTTCCTTTTTAAGGCCTTTTTTTCCAATAAATTCTTGGGATCCTTAATTTAAGTTTTTTCTTCCATTAATACCTATTTTTCACCAAACCATTTCTAGAAAAAAATGTCGCTTCGTTATTTCAAAACAACTTTTCTTTCATAATTTCAAATCATAAAAACTGGAGTAGATAAGAACTTATTATTATCTTCATAACACCTTATACTCTTCGTTCAAGGTGGGTTTCTAAAGACACGCAATTAATTGCACATAACATGGGAAAATGTTTAATTTCCATTGCTTAGCCTTTATAATTATATTCTTTATAGTATAGCTAGTATTTCCCAATAATACGGCCTCTTATTACTGTATTTTCTACCTAGAAATTTCACATTTTAATGCATTGGAACAATTTCTCCTAAGCGAAGCTGTTAATGCTAAAATTTTCTATGAATACAAAAAAAGAGGACGTGCGTTTTATGTGAAATAATAAGGAGTTTTTGTTTTATTTATGTGTTAAAGTAGACAGTACAAAATACTGTGTTTTTCATATTTTGTACATCACTTTCGCTATGTTTACTTTCCTTATTATTTCAACAAAATATTTTCGTTTATAATGTAGCTAATTCATAGAAATCAATACCATTACTCCTTCATTCTAATGAATAAAGCATGTCAAATTTATATTTTATATATAATGATTCATATCTCTATTTAATTTATTTGAGTTCTTACTACACTGGTACAGTTACCTAATGTTAGATGTCATTTACTAAACTTCCTCCAAATACCTACTCTATTTTCAAAATTTTAACAGCTTATTTTGTCCAACCAGAAAAATATTTATATCTAAAATAATTTCGAGCTATGTTGCTCCTTTTTTCAAAAGAATAGAGTTTTAAAAAAATTCCTTACTGAAATTTTTTAGTTTTCTACAAAAATTAACCTTTACTAAATTTTCATATTTAACTTTTTCCTACTTTGCAACCCCAAAACTAGTGAGCTATACAAGCTCTATAATTTTTCTAAAAGATTTTATATATATATATATATATATATATATATATATATATTATTTTACAAAAAAAATTCATATAAAAACTTTTATTTCTTAAACTATTTTTTTCTTCAAAACCAAATATGTACTTTTCAAATATGTTACTTATATTTTTTTTCAATTTTTCAGATCTCAAAAATGTCTCTTTTTCTTTTAAAAATTGTTTTCACATAATTTTCCATGTTTAAACTAGAACATATTTAAAACTATAAACTTTTAAGTTTAAAACTTGAAAAACTCTCTAAATTTTTTTTTCAAACTCTTAAAGTTTAATTATTGGGCTAGACTCATAGTGGGTTGTTAATTTTCTTAAGCTTTCCTAAATATTCCCACGAAGTCATTCTTCTCAGTCCAATTATATATGTTCCTAATCCATTTCCTCTCTTATGCTTCTATTTATTCTAAGGCACTACTGCCCCACCCACTAATATGAAACAACTATCAATTTTTAAATATTAAAATACAGACTTCTATTTTAATACTGAATCTATTGTACACCTCATACTTTGCCACACTAGGGCCTATAACTCTTGGATTCCCACAATCCTAATATTGATGTACAAAACTATTCCTCAAAATTTTCTTTTATTTTTCACTCAAAAGTGGGTTTTCTATGAATTTAGGTGTATGTAATATAATATATTTATATTTTAAAAAATACAAATACGTTCACTCTCTATTTATCTAGGAACCCTAAACCTTGGCTCTGATGCCAAATGTAATAATCAGAATTCCGGTGGGTCCGGATATTTTGCAAAAATGCTAAAACCCAAGCCCATTGAAACCCGAGTTGGAAATCTGTTATCCTACAAATAGGCAAAGACAAATATATCAGAGCCAAATTAAATATCTCACAGCGGAATTAACTATAATATAATAGTAAGTAAATACTCACTAATATAATAACACTTTCTAAACAAGTGTCTTAAAGCTGCAAAGTCTCTGCCATCTACCTAACCTATAGGATGGTATGAGGAGGGGGTCAGAACTAAAGTTCTGGTGAATAGATAAATTATACACTTTTAAACTTAATTCTACATATACCGTTTTATTTCCATTTATTGTTATATTAGGTTCACTAGGTTTATCATGCTCGTGTCTCTATGCGTGAATCGTACTCATCTACTCCTTAGTAGATTAAAACCTAATAACTAATACATACTAGTGCGAACCCGTGCTTCGCATACAGGTGTAGCAAAAAAATTGCAGAGGTCGTAATAAAACTGAAAAAAATGTCCATGCACGGAAATTTGTACCAAGTCCAAAGTTTGAGAAACATAATAGTAGCAGCCAATCAAAGAACAACAGTAGTTGATAGAAGTTGAAATAGCCTGAAATTATATTTTGCATAAGGATATAGCCATAAGCATGTGTGATTCAGGTGAATTTCAGGATAGCACAGCGTATAGTGCTTAGTAGGCAGAGAGAATAAATAAAGATAGGATGAAACGTCTTTTTGCACATTCGAAACACGCTGAAGGCATTCAATAGGAAGCAGTTATTTGCAGCCATAATATAGTTGAAAGGGAGCAATTTATGACTATCATATCGCACATTATTTTAAATTTATCGGGATGGCAAGGAATGATACAAAAAAAGCCACTACAACAATATTTCGTTAGCAAACACTGTTCTATAGAAACCTTTGAATGATGGTTAAAATATAATATAAATTAGTGAGAGATCACTGCAAATTGTAAATACTGCAATTTGATGATAGATTGTAACTTAAGATATCTTGTATTATGTTCATTTAAAAAAATAGATTGTGATTGAAAAAACAGTAATATTTTTGGAGATGTGGACCGTATATTGTATAATTTATCAAGCATGACAGCAAAGCAATTGAATCAAAAAACAAATTGGTAAATTTAACAATATGCTAAGTTGTTAGATGGTCGACTGTACAAAATAAATAGTCTTGAACTTGAAGTTAAGGATCAATGAGTAAAACATTCACGGTCAGTTATAATAAATAGTCGATTATACACAGAGTATGAACATCACTTGAAAATCACGAAACTAAGAATTAAATTAGATTACATCCATGGAACAGTAGTCAAAACAAAACCACAACTATACGATACATATGACAATGTATAATCAGCAGGAGATATATTGTTTTCACTTGCGTCACCATCAGCTACTGTTGTTGTGTTCACTGGATGTTGTTTCTTCCTAGCAAGTACTTTAAATTCCATAGTTGAAACAGAGATAGTATTTTGTTAATTTAATTAAGTAATAAAATTCAAAAATAAGGGTTAAAACAGTAGAAGTAGCGTGTGAAAATTTTGAATCTTAACGCTGGATACATTGTTTTGGTTGATACATCTTTGATTAATTATACATGGAATAAATATTTATGTTGCTATTATTTAGTTTTTCAGATGATTAAGTACTTTGTTAATGTGTATGTTTTTATGACTTGCAAAAATTGGATAATACAACCGTCTGAAATAGTGAAGTTTCAGTCCCTTGAGCACCAAAATATTTGCCTTGTTTTAACCATTTTTATTCGGACAGTGAATTCAAAATTCCATTATATGTCAAAGTTGAATATACTTGATTAAACTATTTTTTAAAAATAAGAACATACATTAATGTTAAATAGGCATGTGGTAATTTTTACATTGTCATGAGGTTAGCAGTAACTCTATATACATCAGGTTTGATTATTTAAAAGTAGTAATAGTACAGGCTGACTTAAAACCTTAGCTTGATAGTTAAGTTGTGTGATATTTTAGTCAATCTTTATTTATGCAAAATTTCTCACTTGCACCTACCTTAGCTTAAACTTAGATGTCAGTTGTTTCATTGAACAGATGAATGTTATAGGATTAACACAAAATAGCAAATATAGTAAGTAGATACATGTTAATAGTGTGATTATAAAAGGAAACCAAATATTAGATACATGGAAGGATGTATATCTGGTAAATAATTAGCATTGGGAGAATCCAAATTAACTATTTTAACTATGAGATGACAGAGGTGTGTTAGTGATAGTTAGCGCTCACTCTTTTAACATAATGGATTTCATGATATGAAACGAAGAATTTCAACGCTTATGAACTTCGATTTTAATGTTTGTTTGAAGACCATCTTGTCAGCTGACCTTTTATTTAAATTTAAGTTGTCATTTAGTAATGATCGTATTAGAATCGTTATTGTAGTTGATACATAAAGATAATGGCCTTTAACAACCATTATGTGTTCATGAAGCTAGAATTTGAGTTGTCATTTCTATTTTTCCTTTTCTTTTTATGCTTTATGTGTTCACGAAGCTAAAAGACTTAAGTATAGGATCGATTTCACCCTAGAGGGGGGTGAATAGGATAGTACTATTAATTATAAAAATTTGTTATGGAAGTATGTAAAATATTTTCAATATAGATATATCGGAATTATAGCAGCACATATAATAGTAGAATAATAAATGCAGAAATAGAACAACATAGAATTTACCCAACTTCGCCAAAAACTTGCCTACATGCTGCCCTCCAAGGTTTCTACTAGAAATTAAGTAGTCAGACATTTACACACGTAAACTCGTGACACCCGCTATCGACTAGCCTTAACTCTATGCTCAAAACCCTACCACAACTTAGCCACTGAGTTGCAAATTCTCGAACTACACCATCGTAGTTCGTCTCCTAGTCACACGACTAGAATTTACACGATTTTAAAAGAGAAAAATACAAATTTAAAACAATTTAAATAATAAAAACCCTAATTTAAAATATTAAGGCTCAAATAAAAACAAGGTCGGCCCAAAATGTTTAAATGATAAAATAGATCGTCCCTTTTCCTTTTATTCCTTCGGCCCGGGTTCTTTCCTTAAAAAAATGGTGCTCATTCTCATTCCTCTTTGCTCTGAAATTAGGGCTTTATGGCGCCGCTTCAATTTGTCGATGATGCTTCGAATAGCCTCTATCAGTGATTGCCTACGGCTGAATCAATTGGGTCGAGTTCGATTATCAAAAACAGTTTGTGATTTTTTCCCTTTTTCGATATTGGTTCTGCTCGTCCTTTTATTCAAGTTACTGAATTGATTCTTCTCTACTGCTCTTCGACTCAAATGAATTATTGTGTCGATGATGTTATGGTTTATATAGGGTTCGAACCCCTATATTTTCGTTCGTATATTTTATACGAATTCGTCAAATAATTTAGCTTTGAATTCGTCATGGCCACTTGATTAATATTGAATGATGGTGATTCTTCTGACTTCTTCAATTTCGTATATATTTTGCTTGGTTAACACGACTTTGAATTGCTATCGTGGCCACCACGGCTTGTTTGGTTTCTGACTTGGTTCGTTCTTTTTGCCTTGGTCATTACGGCGTTGATTTGCTGGTGACTTCGGTGTTGATATTTTGACTTGTTTGTCACAGCTCTGACTTGTTTTTGAAATAGCTAATTTGAAACTGCTGTTACATTTGACTTCGGTCATTTTTGAAAACTCTTTCTTGATTTTGTCTCGGTCTGTACTTGTGCATTTGCATTATATATATATATGTGTGTGTGTGTGTGTGCGCGCGTGTGTGTGTGTGTGTGTGTGTGTGTGTGTTAGCTTTGGATTTCATGTATGTTGTCCCATGGTTTCAGCATTGTTTGAGTTCATCATGGTTTGCACTTTGATGCTGCCTGGATTGTGTCACCGTTATCTTGTTGTATTTTATTCAATCGAGTCTGGTACCTTTTGTAGTTCTGATCATACTACTTGCTTCTAAACTGTAGCTTGATTGGACATTTTGTTGGTTCATCAATGTTTCCAGGACTTGTTCATTGTATTCAATCATGTACTTGTAGTTGCATATGCATATCGGTTTGGTTTCATTGTGGTCTACTGCACCACTGTTGTCATCTGTTGTAGTTTGTTATGCTGTTGTAAGTTGTAAGTGCATTACCTGAATCTTGTGTTCTTGTCTGGAGCATTGTTCATTTTTTGATTTTAGACTGTTGCATTGATTTAGCACTGCTGCTTCTTTGTGTCTGTTGACTTCAGCATGACCACAGTTTTGATTTGGATGTGTTCGAACTTGCCTTGACTATTTTGAAACTACAGCATGTTTGATTTCAATGTACATGTGTGCTAGTTTGTAGCCTCGAGCTCTGTCTACTTATTTATTCAAGTATGCACTGTTTTCATGTTGCCTCAGGATATTGATTTATTTCGAGTTAATGCTTTGAGCTAGTTTGCACTGTCTATATGTATATACGCTATTTCACACCTCTATATATGTATGGTTGCTTTCATGTGGCAGCTGGACTTGCTCGAGTTCATATTTCTTATATTATCCGACTTCGGTCATTTTTGAAATTGCTTCAGCTCATTCATCTGACAGGTTTGTTGGTCTATATTTTTGAATTTGGTTGGACTATCTAGCCTTTGTTTTTCATATGTGCAACTTGAACTTTGGCCGAGGCTTGATTTATGTGTCTTGGCAATTTTATTGAGCTTGCACCTGTGTTGAATCCAGCTTATAGCACGAGTTTAACCTTGTGCTCGTGTCGTGACTTTATTTATATTGTACTTGAGTTGAACCCGACTTCTCATTTGGGTTTGACCTGTGCTCACCTGTCCCTGTAATTTTATCAAGTGTATATATCGGTGTGCACGGCCTTGTGGCATGTACAGTGATACACTGTGCATGTCACAATTTGTTTATGTGTGATAAATTCAAAATTAAATGATGATGAACAACCAAAATAACCGAGGCAGATAATATTTTCAAAAATCCGCATTTTATTTTACACTGCAAAAATATCTCATTCTCAATTTTACCGCGTCAGTGTCCATTTTTGCAGATTGCACAGATGCCGGATTCAATCTGGAGTGGATTTGAAGATAATTACGAGTGAATGAGTGAATTGTAGTGAGGTGCATTTGTAAGTGAAAAATTGTGATGTAATCAAAATTTGTATTGTAATTGAAAATTGTGTGTGTGTGCATATATATATATATATATATATATATATATATATATATATATATATATATAGTGAGAGCTTAAATTTGTATTATTTAAAATTGTAATAAATAAATGTTTGGATAAAAATATCTATTTGAATTTAAATTCTGTGTTATTTTTTTATCCTGTTTGAATTTAAATTCTGTGTTATTTATTTTATTTGACAAATATTTATTTAATTATGTGAAAAATAAAAAAGTTCATTAATAAATACATTTAAATGAATATATATATATATATGTTTATTATCATTAAACAAAAATCATATACTCACATATTCAACAATCCCCCCTTTTGATGATAACAAACATATATTTTAGATTTGAATTTATTAAATGTATCTGATTATTAAATTTGCTCCCCCTATTTGAGTGCTCCATCTCTGCACAAAGCTCCCCCTTCATATATGCATGTAAATAAAAATATGCAAATAAGCCTAGATGCGAATAGAAAATATTTAACCTTTATTTGTCAAAATCTTAACTTTTCTCTCCCCCTTTTGTTATCAAAAAAAGAGTAATAGTGTTTGAAAAATAGAGATAAAGTGATAGACATTAATACAACATTAAAACTCAATCGAATATAAATATTAAATTTCAATAAAAAATCAAACAAAAATCATAAATACTCTTTTGACGCATATTCCACTTTAGAGTGATATGGATGATGTCATCATATAAAACCATACAGTTGTGTCTATTTGTGGTATATTTATATCAGGAATTTAAATATCTACTAGCCATGCATAACCGTTAAGACTTTGAAATGAGATTAGTAGTATTCCAAAAATAATTTATAAAAAAAAATGAATTCAAGTATCTTCTAACCATGCATAACCGTGAGGACTTTTAAATGGGATTAGAATCAACTTGTCTATTTAATAAATCAATTTTGATATGTATTCCATACATACATAACCATGAGGACTTTCAAATGAGCATGGAAGCACATAATCAAGAATTCCAAGTAATTCGCCCATGCATAACCGTGAGGACTTTTAAATGAGAGTGAATACTTTGATTTTTTTCAAAAAAAATATAAAATGGAAAGCGAATGATTTCCTGTTTAAAAACCCACATATTGACAAAATATATTGAATTTTGATGAGTGATGGTCGTTAGAAATATGATAGAAATAGAGATGGTCATGGAATTTTTACCAACAAAAAGTTTCTATAACTATTGTTCAAATTTCTAAAGAAATTTATTATATATACCGTCTCAAGTTATAATATATTATTAATATCGACACTCATCACTTTTTCAATCACTACTTATCTTTTCGATGATTAGTAGGGAGTCAGATTAGTCAATGTAATCATTTAAAATCAAATCCAAAAATAATTATAAAATCAAATTTTCTAAGATGATTAATCTGAAACAAGGTCAAAAATTATTTTCTAGAAGGGGTTTTATAAAAGAAAAAATGTCTGCTATTTGAAAAAATTAATGATATGAAAAATATGCAGATATTTTCTTTGAAAATGATGCAGTTACTAAATGTCTCAATATAAATCACGTTCCACTACAAATTTTTTATTAACTTTATTACGAGTGTAATATGCATCTGAATTTTTCTTTCACTCGAGATTATCATTAATTGAATGTTATAAACCAGACCGTGAAGTTGCAACAAATTCTTGAAGACCTTTTTGAATGAAATTCTTTTCAATTTTAATTGAAGCCGTGCCAATAAAAAAAAACCGTGAATATATAGTCAACCGTAAAATAACCAAATGTATTATCATCAACCAATAAAACACTATCAATGATCCAAACTAATCTATATGAAGTAGTTCAAAGACTTTAGAATTTTTTATAGTGTTCTTGGCATAAGAATATAATTGGCCAACAATTTTGAAAAAGTCAGAATCATTATCATCAATCATTTCTTTATCAATAATTGGATGAATTAAATCAAATTATGGTCTAGATTATCACATTTAATAAATTGTTTAAGATGAATATACCATTACCTATTTTACCTTTACGATAATTTTTCATTGTTGCCCATTTTGATTTTGCCACCTTTACACTAGGCTAAGGAACTTTGATTTGTCGCCCGTTGTGCGTCTGGAATAGCCAGAATCCAGATGACACTGATGTTGTTCCTTAGCCTGCCACCACACCTACAGGATAAAAGATTTTTGTGACCTACTTGTTTTTATAGGCCCATGGTTGTTAGTGGCAAATGAGTTTGAAAAATATGTTCATGGAGAACCAAAACTATTTATATATATTCCTTTTGGCACCCATATTTGTTTGACTTTAACGGATTTTATATTTGTGCCTTTAGGAACCCAAATTGGTATGGTTTTCACTTGTTTGGGTCTATACCAACAAATATTGTGATTGTGTCCAAATTTTCCATAAATTGTGTACTTGCATTTGACTTGATTAATTTCGTTTATAACATTTTCAGATTGATTATATCCAAGTCCTTGTCTAACTGTATTAACATTTTGTTTCCCTAATAGCATATTCAACGATCTTTCACTTTTGGAAAATTTTCTTAATGCAATTGATAGTTGTTGGACTTGTGTTTTTAGTGATTTATTTTCATTTAATTATTGTGTGCAACATTTAATATAATTTTCACTTCGAATATTTTCGCTTCCTTTCAAAATCAGATTTTCATTTTCAAGTGTTTTAATTTTAATTCCTAATTTTTTTAATTTCTTCTTCAAACGTTGGACACTTATCACACTTAGGAATCCTACTTTGATTGTAACAACCCGATATTTTCAACCATTCGCAATCCGCACATGTCGGACTTGAATTGCTCAAAATACCGCATTGTAAATAAAATTTGACAAATCTCAGGATATACAGTAAATAAATCATCACAGAACACAGACACAGAGTAAATAATAACGCAGCGAAATTAAAAGAGATAGTAGTTCATGAAGTTACTATATAGAAATAAGATACATCAGAGTTAAACAAGATAGAACAAAAGAATAACAAGATACATCAAGTACAAATCAGAATACATCACTGGAATCACTAGAAAATTAAAGCAAAATAGATGGCTGGATCTTCAAGCAAGATCCAATTCCGAAGGCAAGTCTTGAATGCTAAATCACTCAGTCTGACTCGAGCGTGAAGAAAAACACAAAACACTCGAGTCAAGAGATAAAACTTATGAACTGTAAATCAGCTCAAGTGAACAGTAACAAAATGCATCAGTAACTTAAAGGATGCTTAGGATCGCCCATCCTTTTAAGGATCCGTTAAACTATTTACTACATAGTAATATTTGCGCTATTATAATAATGTCTACAGTAAAATAAACTTACTTGAAAATAGCATTAAGGAGTGACCCAATATTCCCCTTAACACGTAATAGTCCCAGTAGTCCATCCAATATCAGCATATCTCTAGATCGGGAAACTACCCTAAATACTCCATGGGCTAGGAAGAAAAACAAACTCGTAGTAAAGGCTCGGTATGGTAGGTGACACGGCACACACGGCAATGCCAGGGTAGATATACCAATTACGCACATGGGCTGGCGGTAACGTAGTAGCCACTACGCCCACCCCGGAACACACTCCCAATCAAAGTCGGAGGATGGCCATCTAATTAATCACAATGTAAGAGTATAGTATCGAAGAAGTGTGTCCGATTAGAGGTGCTACTCCTTTTGGCCCGAGATTGCTCCTGTTTTAGCCACCTTAAGCCAACGCACGGGAGTCGGATCCACGTATTATACCTCAAGAACATCGCCGCCATCCTACTTCATTCTGGAAACTCCACCGCGTACACATTTGTTAAAGTGGTTTTCGGAGTTGGCAGAGATTATGACAACTTCTGATCCCGGTCTCTTTAACAACCAAACATTATTATAACGCCGTGGTCATTTCAAAATAGTTTATACTTCAAAAATCAAATCATTTCATTTCAAGAGTATATTCATTTCAAAATAGTTTATATTTCGAAAGCAGACCGTTTTTATTTCAAAACTATATTCAAATCAAAATAGTTTAAACTTCGAAACCAAAACCATTTTTATTTCAAAGCTATATCCAAATCAATACGATATCATTTCCATTCAAACATATATTCACCTTTCAATAATCATAATACTTTCAAAGTTATAACTCTTTCTAAACCAAAATATTACACTTTGAAATCATAACATTCTAAAATCATAGATTTGATATCATGGAATATTCAATTAATTCTTTACATTTTACAAATTTATTCAATTACCAAAATTTCTAATTTCTAATTTAATTCAATTCAAAAGAATCAATTTCAATTCAATTCAGTTTTCCAACAAAACTTTTCAAATCTTATAAATTTCAAATATAGATTTGATCTACAAAATAAACCATCCAATTTTAATATATTCCCAAACTTTAATATCCCACATTTTAAAACTAAACTTTATAATTTCATATATTCATAACTCAAATCTAATTTCATTATTATTTAGTTTTGAAATATTCATTTCATAAATCCAATATTATTTAAATAAACATAAATTACAATTAAACCAAATATCTTTTCATACGAATATAAACTTCAAATATTCCTTTATCAAAATCAAATATCATTCCAAATTCACATTTTTTATCAAAATAAAGATTATATCATTCAAAACCATTTCAAAATCATTAAAATATCATATCCTTCAAAACCTCATTATCAAATCATTATTTGAATTCAATTTCAAATATTCAAATTTAAATATCATTTTAAAATCAAATATGTCATTCATTTATTATTTCAAATATCATTACAAAAATACATTTCAAAATTCCATTCAAACCTTCATTTATCTCATTATATTTCATTCCATTTAACACATAACCAAGTAAACCTTATTTAAATTCAAATTTAATTTAAATTACTTAAAAATTCAAATTTAGATATCAAAATATATTCAAAACTCCTAAAATTTCACAAATACTCAATTTCAAAAGTTAAATCACTTAACACTTTAAAATATAACCCAAATAGTGTTGAAAACTATAATATTTCAAACATTGCCAAAATATAGCAACGACAACATTTATAAAGTGCTATCGCAGCTTATAGTTTCCAAAATAGTTTAGTTCAAGAATAAATTTTTTTATAAAATTTCGTAATAGATATTTAGTTGCTTCAAAAAAAATTAAATTAAAAAACAACAGCATTTAAAATGCTGTCATATGACCACAACATTTTTGAGAAATGCTGTTAATAAAATTCTAGATTTTATTATAACTTTTCAAAATAAATAAAACTTCAATTTTTTTATAAAATTTTTAAATCATATTTCTAGACTTTAAAATTTCACATTTAAATCATTTTAACATATGATTTATCAAAATAAAATTTTAAAAATCAAATATTAAATTTTTAAAAACTCAATTCATTTATTAAGTCAAAATTTCACTATTTATTTACTTATTAAATTTAAACAAAACCTAACATTTTACTTCAAATATCCTTTCAAAACTTTAAATTAAATTTCCATTATTTACTTACATTTTAAAGATAAACTTTAAAGTCAAAAATCACATTTATTTCAAATTTACATACTTAAATTCACAAATTCAAAACTTAATATTTAATTTTCTCAAAACAATAATATATATATATATATATATTTTTAAATCAAATTTCATACTTTTATAAATAAATATCTTAATAAAAATCATTTAAAAATATACCACGAGGTCTGTATATAAATTTCTAGCCTAGGTCAAGTGATACAGGTATATATCATTTCAATCCACAATTTACAAGAAAATCCGGGTTCTATCATTTCAAACCCGCAATCCCAAGTAAATAAAAATCACTCAGGCCTATCATTTCAGCCCATAATGATTTTTCCCTATTTTAAAGTCCGTTCGGGTATGTATCATTTCAACCCATAGTGATTCTATTCTAACAGGGAACTTGCAGTGTGATCATATACAGAAATAATATAAACAACGCCAATATCACAAAATAATGTCATATATCAGATGTCAGGTGATAATTAACAGTTTTAACATGGTAATAATATGGAATGGCATATCATGTGATCATCGTTAACTTGCATAAACATTTTATATTACTAAACACTTGTCATCAATTCACTATTTCATAAGTACAAATGTAAGAGTGAGAAAGACTCACCTTTCCAAAGCTAGAGACCACTACGACACACAAGAACGATTCCAAAGGCACGACAAGCACGATTTGATATGGATGAATGTAGAGCCTTGATAATGATCTTGTATTCACAACAACAAAGAAAAATATAAATATAACTACAATACCAAAGTTTGAGTTGAAACAAATAAAAATTAGACTAGACAAATAACATCACCTAGCTTTCAAACAAATTTTGCTTGCCTATAACCTCACATAGGCTCGGCCTTAAGGCTTTTTTGGTTCAGCCTTAGATGTTTTCAGGTGGTAATGGTTAGGGTTGGATCTAAAAATACATGGTTAAATCAAGAATAGAAATGGTCTTGGAAGTTACAAAGGGTGGAAGTGTAAAAGGTAAGGCAAAGGGAGGTGTTTGTCCAACAATTTGGCTCGGCCTATGGCTAAATGGTTCGGCCAGAAGCAAGTTTGGGTCTGGCCAGTGGTTAGGTTGATGGTCAAAGGTCATGTCATGGTGGTGGTGGAGGGCGAGGAGGTGGTCGTGGCAAGGAATGAACGTGGATGTCACATAAGAGCTCGTGGCAAGGAATGAACGTGGATGTCACATAGGAGCTCGGCTTGCATAGTTTTGGAGGAGTTTTCATTGTTTTTTTTTATGGATTTTGCATTATTGGATGGTCAAGGAAACTTCGGTTCAGAGGAGATGAAGGTCAGGCTGCTTATGGTTAGAGGAAGAAGTGGTGGTGGTCGGTGGAGGAGATGGTGAAGGTGATAGGCCGAGAATCATATGTGAAGTCAAGGCAAATTTAAACAGAAAACAAGGCAAATTCAAGGAAAAAAGGTAGAAAAGAATAAAGGGAAGCCATTTCCAATTTTTCAGAAAAGCTTGGCTATGAATTGCTGATGAAATGAGATACTTTTCACGTGAAAATGGGATAAGAACTCATGGCCATCAATTAGAAGTGAACGGCCAAAGTGAAAGGTCTAGAAATGAAAAGTCTAGAAACCAAAGGTCACAAGTTAAAAGCTTTTTGCCTCTTGAAATTTCCACTACCTTTTATATACAAAATAAACAAAAAAATTCAGTAAATAAACCAAAACAAACTGAAATAAAGTGGAAAATAAAAATAAAATAAATTTTGTTTTAGGAAAATAGTAATTAAATAAAGAAATGGTTTAATATAGAGACTAGCTTTGAAAAT
Organism: Allium cepa; assembly: GCA_030765085.1. Lineage (NCBI taxonomy): Eukaryota > Viridiplantae > Streptophyta > Magnoliopsida > Asparagales > Amaryllidaceae > Allium > Allium cepa. Next base: position 506,695,241 of record CM060945.1, read on the forward strand.
TACAACAAAATACACCAACAATAGAAACTTTATGACTATACTTATAAAAATGTTATTTTAAAAATAAAATAATTACATAACACATCATGTAATACACACACACACACACATATATATATATAAGATATGATAAACAAATATTATTTATATAAATTAAAATAAACAATTTTATTAAATAAAACAATGTACATACAATATTGTAAAAAGCATAACTTTCACAATATAAATCGGATTTCAACGAAACGAAAAGCAGTATTCTTAAAATTTTATTTATTTTCATAATAAAAGATAAAATTCAAATTTTCAAATATTTAAATTTTAAATTTAAAAGTCAAAGTTTGACCATTTTGACCAAAATTCACTTTTTTGTAAAATATTCAATATATTTAGGTTTGAAATTATAATTCACATACAAATAAAAATAATATTTAAAATAACAAAATTGTCCATTTTAATAAATAAAATAAAGTTTTTAAATCATGAATTCAATAATTAAAATATACAATTAAAATAACCACAAAATATAGGGTCGTTACACTCTCCCCCACTCAAAACTTTTCATCCTGGAAAAGGAATGAGGTATGGGAAAACACAGAAAAAAGATAGAATGAAATAGGATTAAGACAAGATGACAAGAAGATTGAAATTATACCTGATAATGGTTGTTATAGGTAAGTTTAACAATGTGGAGGTGATCTTCCCAAGATCTTCCAGAATCAAGAACACAAGCACGAAAAAGATCTTTTAGAATCTGATTCACCCTTCATGTTTGACCGACGGTCTGTGGATGGCAAGTAGTGCTCAGATTCAAAATGAGTTCCAAAGATTATAGAAAGATTTCTAAATAGACTGGTATAAGCAATAGCCTCCCTATTCTGTAGCAAGATAAGGAAAATAAGGACAACCAAAATATAGTTTGAAAAACAAAATAAGATAATAAATTTGAAACCCTGAAAATTTCAACTTAAATAGAAAATAAATTTTACATAAGTCAAATAAATCTTAACCATCTCTAATTTCATTATCTTATCATCAAATTATCTTAAATAAACAATCTTTAAAATCATGGATTTGAAAAACCATTTATATACTCATAATGCACTCAATAAATTTAATTCTTCTTTGCTACTAATTAAAATTAAAGTTATTCCTCTCAATATATTTTATCACCTATGTTAAATATATTTATACTTATTATAACTGCTTTAATTTATTCTTAGTTCCTTTATCATCATTTTATATTGTAAATTTTTCCATTACCTTTTCCCTCTATTTACCTCCGTTAATCTTTTTGTAACTAAAATTTAAGTGTATAACATTTATTATAACCACTCAAATTTTATTTATAAATTCTTTTTTTATATATATTGTATTTCTGAAAATTAAGGTAAGTTATATTGGAATGAAATTGTGTATTATACAAAAAAAACTTTCTAATTTAATCATTTCAAGCTTGAATATTTATCTAAATCTTGAAATTATACTTGAAATTATACTTCAAGATAAAATTTAGGAATTAAATTTTCGATAAATTCCAAACTATTTAGAGATAAATAAATGCACATATTATATATATATATATATATATATCCATTCAAATTTAAATCATATATCAGCATATTTTATAAATCCAGTCTTATTTTAGAAATTCAAATCAATTAAATTCCCCAAAACAAAACTGTAGATAGACTACATAACGGTCTCTTCACTTCGAAACTTGAAAATGAATGTCGATCATGCTGCAGTCATCACCGCACTTATTTTCCAGCGACAAAGAGAAGAGCACTAGTTTTAAACTTTAAAATTCTTTTGAAACAAATTTCTATTAGAAAATACTTTAAATAATATACCCTTTTAAAACATTAAATACAAGGTTTGAAAATCCATCAGAAATTAAATTCTCAAATTCTTGTTTTAAATTCAATTTAAATTTCCAAATAAATTATAACCATGTTTATAGTTCAATTATTTATATACGAAACAAGAGATAGTGATATATAAAATCAAATATTATTTCTTAACAACCAATTCAATAAAATCCAAAAAAAGATTTATAATATAGTTACAAAATTTATTTCATTACTAATTTTTTTTTAAAAACATATTATGTCAGTTTTCTCTATTCAAGTGTTCTAGAAATCTTATCGATAGTGTTGATCAGAAGAATCGATCAGAAACCCAAATCAACATCAACAACTCAAACAACACAATATAAAACAAACATTAAATACAGATTTACAAGTACGGTTCAAAATGTTTTGAAGATAAGTTGGAAACAAAGATGAGATGATTAAATAACAGAATAGGGACATGGATAAGCTTATATAAATCGCGGGCAACCTTAACAGGGTCAACTATGACTTAAAGGATAAGACCGATGTGGATTTATGGGGTAAATCAACATTCGATCTCAAGAGATAGAATTTTAGGATAATAAGAGATACTAGCATCTAAACTGAAGATATAAAATCTTTGGTGAATCGATGCTGTTGTAAAGGAGTTTCACCCCTTTACAAATCAATTTGAGATTGGCGGGACCGCCGACTCATTATCAAGATCATTCGAAGTGGAGTTATGGGATATTCCAGAATCAAAGGAAGACGAATAGTGAGGGACACGAATGGATTTTGGAACTGCAGGGAACGTTCCAAAATTCAAAAAGATCGAGTAAAAAAGGAAGAGATTTAAACTCGAATGAAAGTGATTCTGTAAATACATTTACCCTATATACTGAGTTTTTCCTAGAGCTACCAAAGCTTTGATACCAACTGTAACAACCCGATATTTTCAACCATTCGCAATTCGCACATGTCGGACTTGAATTGCTCAAAATACCACGTTGTAAATAAAATTTGGCAAATCTCAGAATATACAGTAAATAAATAATCATAGAATACAGACATAGAGCAAATAATAATGCAGCGGAATTAAAAGAGATAGTAGTTCATGAAGCTACTATATAAAAATAAGATACATCAGCGTTAAACAAGATACAACAAAAGAATAACAAGATACATCAAGTACAAATCAGAATACAACAATGGAATCACTAGATAATGAAAGCAAAATAGATGGCTGGATCTTCAAGCAAGCTTCAACTCCGAAGGTGAGTCTTAATTGCTGAATCACTTAGTCTGACTCGAGCGTGAAGCAAAACACAAAACACTCGAGTCAGGACATAAATACTTATGAACTGTAAATCAACTCAAGTGAACAGTAACAAAATGCATCAGTAACTTAAAGGATGCTTGGGATCGCCCATCCTTTAAGGATCCGTTAAACTATTTACTATGTAGTAATATTGCGCTATTATAATAATGTCTATAGTAAAATAAACTTACTTTAAAATAGCATTAAGGAGTGACCCAATATTCCCATTAACACGTAATAGTCCCAGTAGTCCATCCAGTATCAGCATATCTCCAGATCGGAAGACTACCCTAAATACTCCATGGGCTACGGGAGAAAAACAACCTCGTAGTAAAGGTTCGGTATGGTAGGTGACACGACACACAAGGCAATGCCAGGGTAGATATACCAATTACACACACGGGCTGGCGGTAACGTAGCAGCCACAACGTCCACCCCGTAACACACTCCCAATCAAAATTGAAGGATGGCCAGTTAATCAATCACAATGTAAGAGTATAGTATCAAAGAAGTGTGTCCGACCAGAGGTGCTACCCCTTTTGGCCCGAGATCGCTCCTGTTTTAGCCACCTTAAGCCAACCCACGGGAGTCGGGTCCACGTAATATATCTCAAGAACATCGCCACCATCCTACTTCATTCTTGGAACTCCACCGTGTACACAGTTGTAAAGCTGATTTTCGGAGTTGGCAGAGAGTATGACAACTTCTGATCCCGGTCTTTTTAACAACCAAATGTTATTATAACACCATGGTCATTTCAAAATAGTTTATACTTCAAAAATCAAATCATTTCATTTCAAGACTATATTCATTTCAAAATAGTTTATATTTCGAAAGCAGACCGTCTTTATTTCAAAACTATTTCAAATCAAAATAGTTCAAACTTCAAAACCAAAACCATTTTTATTTCAAAGCTATATCCAAATCAATACGATATCATTTCCATTCAAACATATATTCACCTTTCAAAAATCATAATACTTTCAAAGTTATAACTCTTTCTAAACCAAAATACTTGAAATCATTACACTTTGAAATCATAACATTCCAAAATCATACATTTGAAATCATGGAATATTCATTTAATTCTTTACATTTTACAAATTTATTAAATTACCAAAATTTCAAATTTCAAATTTAAATCAATTCAAAAGAATCAATTTCAATTCAATTCAGTTTTCCAACAAAACTTTTCAAATCTTATAAATTTCAAATATAGATTTGATCTACAAAATAAACCATCCAATTTTAATATATTTCCAAACTTTAATATCCCACATTTCAAAATTAAACTTTATAATTTCATATATTCACGTCTAAAATCTAATTTCATTATTATCTAGTTTTGAAATGTTCATTTCATAAATCCAATATTATTTAAATAAACTTAAATTACAATTAAACCAAATATATTTTCATACAAATATACACTTCAAATATTCATTTATCAAAATTAAATATCATCCCAAATTCACATTCTTTATCAAAATAAAGACTGTATCATTCAAAACCATTTCGAAATCATTAAAATATCATATCCTTCAAAACCTCATTATCAAATCATTATTTGAATTCTAAATATCATTTTAAAATCAAATATGTCATTCATTCATTATTTCAAATATCATTACAAAAATACATTTCAAAATTTCATTCAAACCTTCATTTATCTCATTACATTTCATTTCATTTAACATATAACCAAGTAAACCTTATTTAAATTCAAATTTAATTTAATTCCTTAAAAAATCAAATTTAAATATTAAAATATATTCAACACTCCTAAAATTTCACAAATACTCAATTTCAAAATTTAAGTCGTTTAACACTTCAAAATATAACCCAAATAGTGTTAAAAACTATAATATTTTAAACATTGTCAAAATATAGCAACGACAGCATTTATAAAGTGCTATCGTAGCTTATAGTTTCCAAAATAGTTTAGTTCAAAAATAACGGAATTTATAAAATGCCGTAATAGATATTTAGTTACTTCAAACAAATTTAAATTCAAAAACAACAGCATTTAAAATGCTGTCATAAGACCACGGCATTTTTGAGAAATGCTGTTAATAAAATTCCAAATTTTATTATAACTTTTCAAAAACAGTAAAATTTCAATTTTTTTTAAAAATTTTAAATCATATTTCTAGACTTCAAAATTTCACATTTAAATCATTTTAACATATGATTTATCACAATAAAATTTTAAAAATCAAATATTAAATTTTTTAAAAACTGAATTCATTTATTAAGTCAAAATTTCACTATCCATTTACTTATTAAATTTAAACAAAAACTTAATATTTTACTTCAAATATCATTTCAAAACTTTAAATTAAATTTCCATTATTTACTTACATTTTAATGATAAGCTTTAAAGTCAAAAATCACATTTATTTCAAATTTACATACTTAAATTCACAAATTCAAAACTTAATATTTAACTTTCTCAAAACCATAAAACATATATTTTTAAATCAAATTTCATACTTTTAAAAATACATATCTTAATAAAAAATCATTTAAAAATATACCACGAGGTCTGTATATAATTTTCTAACCTAGGTCAAGTGATACGGATATATACCATTTTAACCCGCAATTTATAAGAAAATCTTGTTTCTATCATTTCAAACCCGCAATCCCAAGTAAATAAAAATCACTCAGGCCTATCATTTCAGCCCATAATGATTTTTCCCTATTCTAAAGTCCGTTCGGGTATGTATCATTTCAACCCATAGTGATTCTATTCTAACAGGGAACTTACAGTGTGATCATATATAGAAATAATATAAACATTGTCAATATCACAAAATAATGTCATATATCAGATGTCAGGTGATAATTAACAGTTTTAACGTGGTAATAACATGGCATGGCATATCATATGATCATCATTAACTTGCATAAACATTTTATATTACTAAACACTTGTCATCAATTCACTATTTCATAAGTACAAACGCCAGAGTGAGAAAGACTCGCCTTTTCAAAGCTAGAGACTACTACGACACACAAGAACGATTCCAAAGGCACGATAAGCATGATTTGATATGGATGAATGGAGAGCCTTGATAATGATCTTGTATTCACAACAACAAAGCAAAATATAAATATAACTACAATACCAAAGTTTGAATTGAAACAAATGGAAATTAGACTAGACAAATAACATCACCTAGCTTTCAAACAAATTTTGCTTGCCTACAACCTCACATAGGCTCGGCCTTAAGGCTTTATTGATTCGGACTTGGATGTTTTCAAGTGGTAATGGTCGGGTTTGGATCTGAAATACATGGCTAAGTCAAGAATACAAATGGTCTTGGAAGTTACAAAGGGTGGAAGTGTAAAAGGTAAGGCAAAAGGAGGTGTTTGTTCAACAATTTGGCTCGGCCTATGGCTAAGTGGTTCGGCTACAAAGCAAGTTTGGGTTTGTACAGTGGTTAGGTTGATGGTCAGAGGTCATGCCATGGTGGCGGTGAAGGGCAAGGAGGTGGTCGTGGCAAGGAATGAAGGCGGATGGCACATAGGAGCTCGGCTCGCATAGTTTTGGAGGAGTTTTCATTATTTTTTATGGATTTTGCATTATTGGATGGTCAAGGCAACTTCAAGTCAGAGGAGATGATGGTCAAGTCACCTATGGTTAGAGGAAGAAGTGGTGGTGATCGGTGGAGGAGATGGTGGAGGTGATAGGCCGAGAATCATATGTGTAGTCAAGGCAAATTTAAGCAGAAAACATGGCAAATTCAAGGAAGAAGGGTAGAAAAGAACAAAGGAAAGCCATTTCCAATTTTTTAGAAAAGCTTGGCTGTGAGTTGCTGATGAAATGAGATACTTTTCACGTGAAAATGGGATAATAACTCATGGCCATCAATTAGAAGTGAACGGCCAAAGTGAAAGATCTAGAAATGAAAAGTCTAAAAACCAAAAGTCACAAGTTAAAAGCTTTTTGCCTCTTGAAATTTCCACTACCTTTTATATACAAAATAAAAAAATTCAATAAATAAACTAAAGCAAACTGAAATAAAGTGGAAAAGAAAAATAAATAAATTTTGTTTTAGGAAATAGTAATTAAATAAAGAAATGAGTTAATATAGAGACTAGCTTTTAAAATTACAACAAAATACACCAACATTGGAAACTTTATAACTATATTTATAAAAATGTTTTTTTAAAATAAAATAAGTACATAACATGTCACGTAACAAATATATATATAAGATATGATAAACAAAATATTATTTATATAAATTAAAATAAACAAGTTTGTTAAATAAAACAATGTACATACAATATTGTAAAAAGCATAACTTTCACAATATAAATCTGATTTCAACGAAACGGAAAGCAGTATTCTTGAAATTTTATTTATCTTCATAATAAAAGATAAAATTCAAATTTTTGAACATCCAAATTTTAAATTTAAAAGTCAAAGTTTGACCATTTTGACCAAAATTCACTTTTTTGTAAAATATTCAATATATTCAGGTTTGAAATTATAATTCACATACAAATAAAAATTAATATTTAAAATAAAAAAATTATTCATTTTAATAAATAAAATAAAGTTTTTAAATCAGGAATTCAATAATTAAAATATACAATTAAAATAATCACAAAATATAGGGTTGTTACCGAGTTTTTAACTAATTGGTCAAGTTGTTTATTTATTCTATCAAAGTATCTCTTTGTGATTCAATTTTAGCGTATTTCTCCCAAAGTCTTTCAAAACATCCATTTACTTCGCGGAAATATATAAGTAGGTATGCGTGGGTGAGTTTTGATACCTTGCTTGGCGCATCATCATCGCTATCCGTTATGTCACCTCGTAGGCACAGATCTGCTTTCTCACTCTTACCGCTAGTGCTTTTATTATCATCGTCACTTTTATTACACGTGGCTGCAAAACGTTTCCTTTTTGAATTCTTTTCTTGGCCGTGTTGAATTTAAGGATAATTGGGTTTGATATGACTGGTTTGTTGCACTTGTGACAAATGATCCCGTGTTCTTCTGAGTTGTCTAGTGCTTTGATTATTTTGCTTTTCAGTTGTTGATTTGGAGCTGGATTTCGTTATCGTGGTTCCACTTTTTGAATCTCTTTATTAGTAGCGCCAGCTCAGCTGCTTCATCCTCATCATCTTCATCACTACTGCCTTTTTCCTATCCTATTAAGCTCGTTTCTTTAACTGCGTTGATTGAGGATGATTTCTCATTGTTGTTGACTTTTGCACCATATATTACATCAAAAGCATTCCATATTTCTTGTGCATTTTCACAATGAGAGATAAAGTTAAAATTATCTTGATTAACATGAGAATATAATATATGCATAACAAGAGCATTAATCGAGATAATTTTCTTGTCTGTTATATCACACCCATTTTCAATAATATCCCAACATTTAACATTAACAGATTTTAAATAAAATTCCATTTTTAATTTCCAATTCAAAAAATCTATTCCATCAAAAACAAGAGGAATAATATTGGACCAACCCGCAGTAAAAACATTATTAACAGAAGCCATTTTAAAAATTCAAATTTGTAAGAAAAATTGGTCATTGAAAAATAAAACTTTTTTAAAACAAAAATGGCTTTTGTTCCTAGCTCTGATACCACTTGTAGGATCGATTTCACCCTAGAGGGGGGTGAATAGGGTGATACTATTAATTATAAAAATTTATTGTGGAAGTATGTAAAATATTTTCAACATAGATATATCAGAATTATAGTAGCACAGATAATGACAGAATAATAAATGTAGAAATAGAACAACACAGAAATTTACCCAGCTTCGGCAAAAACCTGCCTACGTGCTGCCTCCAAGGTTTCTACTAGAAATCAAACAGTCAGACGCTTACACACGTAAACTCGTGACACCAGCTATCAACTAGCCTTAACCCTACGCTCAAAACTCTACCATAACTCAGCCACTGAGTCGCGAATTCTCGAACTACACCACCGTAGTTCGTTCCCTAGTCACATGACTAGAATTTACACAATTTTAAAAGAGAAAAATACAAATTTAAATAACAAAAACCCTAATTTAAAATATTAAGGCTTAAATAAAAGCAGGGATGACCCAAAACGTTTAAGTGATAGTATAGATCGTCCCTTTTCCTTTTATTCCTTCGGCCCGATTTCTTTCCTTAAAAAATTAGTGCTCATTCTCGGTCCTCTTTGCTCTGAAATTAGGGCTTTGTGGTGCTGCTTCAATTTGTCGATGATGCTTTGAATATTTTCATCTATAAGTGATTACCTGCGGCTGCCTCAATTGGGTCGAGTTCGATTGTCAAAAACGGTATGCAATTTTTTCCCTTTTTTAATATCGATTCTGCTCGACCTTTGATTCGAGTTACTGAATGGATTATTCTCTGTTGCTCTTCGACTCGAATGAATTATTGCACTGATGATGTTATGGTTTATATAGGGTTCGAACCCCTATTTTTCGTTCGTATATTTTATATGAATTTGTCAAATAATTTAGCTTTGAATTCGTTTCGGCCACTTGTTTAATATTGAATGATAGTGATTCTTCTAACTTCTTCAATTTCGTATATATTTTACTTGGTTAATTCAGCTTTGAATTGCTATCATGGCCACCACGGCTTGCTTGGTTTCTGACTTATTTCGTTCTTTTTGCCTTGATCATCACAGCGTTGATTTGCTGGTGACTTCGGCGATGATATTTTGACTTGTTTGTCACAGCTCTGACTTGATTTTGAAACTGCTGATTTGAAACTGCTGTTACATTTGACTTCGGTCATTTTTGAAAATTCTTTCATGATTTTGTCTCGGCCTGTACTTGTATATTTGCATCATATATATATATATATATATATATATATATATATGTTTGCTTTGGATTTCATGTATGTTGTCCCATGGTTTCGGCATTTTTTGAGTTCATCATGGTTTGCACTTTGATACTGCCTGGATTGTGTCACTGTTATCTTGTTGTATTTGATTTAATCGAGTTTGATACCTTTTGTAGTTCTGATCATGCTACTTGCTTCTAAACTGTAGCTTGATTGGATATTTTATTGGTTCATCGTTGTTTCCAAGACTTGTTCATTATATTCAATCATGTACTTGTAGTTGCATATGCATATCGGTTTGGTTTCATTGTGATCTCCTACACCACTATTGTCATCCGTTGCAGTTTGTCATGCTGTTGTAAGTTGTAAGTGCATTACCTGAATCTTGTGTTCTTGTCTGGAGCATTGTTCATTTTTTGATTTTAGACTGTTGTATTGATTTAACACTACTGCTTCTTTGTGTTTGTTGACTTCGGCATGACCACGGTTTTGATTTGGATGTGTTCGAACTTGCCTTGATTATTTTGAAACTGCAGCATGTTTGGTTTCAATGTACATGTGTGTTGGTTTGTAGCCCCGAGCACTTTCTACTTGTTCATTCAAGTCTGCATTGTTTTCATGTTGCCTCAGGATATTGATTTATTTCGAGTTAATGCTTTGAACTAGTTTGCATTGCCTATATGTATACATGTTGTTTCACACCTGTATATATGTATGGTTGCTTTCATGTGGTAGCTGGACTTGCTCGAGTTCATATTTCTTATATTATCTGACTTCGGTCATTTTTGAAATTGCTTCAGCTCATTCACCTGACACTTCTGTTGGTCTGTATTTTTGAATCCGGTTGGACTGTCTAGTCTCTGTTTTTCATGTGTACAACTTGAACTTTAGCCGAGGCTTGATTTAGGTGTCTTGACCATTTTATTGAGCTTGCACCTGTGTTGAATCCAGCTTATAGCTCGGGTTTGACCTTGTGCTCGTGTCGTGACTTTATTTGTATTGTACTTGAGTTGAACCCGGCTTTTCATTTGGGTTTGACCTGTGCTCACCTATCCCGGTAATTTTATCAAGTGCATATATCAGTGTACACGGCCTTGTGGCATGTACAGTGATACACTGTGCATGTTACAAGTTTTTTATGTGTGATGAATTCAAAATTAAATGATGACGAATGTAACGTCACGGATTTTCGTTCTTCGAAAATTCGACATCGATACTCACTTTATCGACTGCCGAGAAATCGAAGGCCGAAAACCGAGATGTTATGGGTTTTAAAAAGAATTTAAGAAAAGAAAAGGAGAGAAAAGATAGAAAATAGAGAGGAAAGAAGATAGACGATTTTTAGAAAACAGAGAATTAGAAAAACAGAAGATAGAATTTTTTTTTAAATAGAACGGAACGGGACAGAAGACACAAAAAGAACAGAAAGAACAACAACAGAATCTCACAATTCGCAGCGGAACAACATATAATAATAAATGAATAATCTTTAAACAAAGAACTATATCAGTTATTACATTACATCAAATCATCAGAGTGTACAACAACATACAACAACATAACAGCGGAAAAAGAAATACTATATAAACTAGTAATACGCCATGCCATCCAGCTTGCCTCCAGCAACTCCAGAATATCCAGAATATCCTGATAAACCTAACTCTTAACTGCCCGTGTGGAAATTGGTGGGCACCCAGAGTTTAGGAAGGAAAACAATAAACTCCGAGCCAGTCATGTGACTGGTGTGAGAACTCAAAACAGTTTATTTACTTTAAAATCAAAATAGAGGAATATTTTAAATCAATTCGCAATGCTTTTAAAAATGAGACTACCATAAGGCCTCCCGCACACACACACATGCAAACGCAGAATCGGAGGAGATTTCTCCTTATGATAGTCAAAGATGCTTGATACGCATTTAAAATAATATTTGATATTATTATTAGTGCATAGTGTAGAGGAAAATCATTTCGAAAATAAAGATATAAATCTTAGCCAACATACGACCATTATCGTATGCCTACTATAGCTACTATCCAAACAGTGGTGACCACCATAAGTGAATAGCAGGTTCTACAACTAATACCGTAAAAGTTTCGTATTGGGAATTGGATTTCCAACAAATGGTCAGGCCAAGGAACTTCCCATTGCCACATGAGAATGCCTCTGGATGGACATCCCCGAGAACCAAACCGGATCTCTACCAACACAAGGCCGGGTTACCCCTAACTGAGTAACAACTGACCGAATATGCCATCCCCCGGTCCTTTGGGACCTTTATCAACCGAGCGCTCGTAATCAATTCACACAATCATAAAGTGTTTTCAACATGAGTAAGTATCTGGGCTCCATACCATGATACCACCCTTTTCCAGAAGGAAATGCACATATCCTAAAGGGCGCTACCCCTCATAACCTTGCTGCATCTTTCCTGTTTTGACCATTTCCGGGATGTGAGGCTCGACGAATTCACGTCCACAAAAACATACTTTATACAAAAGCCATGCTTTGGGTCAACAAATGATCAACACAATGATCACTAAGATAGACGATCAAACAAATGATCCTATCACAAATAATCAACACAATGATCATTTCAGCATCACTCAGCATGTCACATTACCAAACTGGGAATATATCGCTGATAACTTCAACTATATAACCTTTGAGCTCGTATGTCTCAAAGAAGGGTGTTAAGCAAAGAATAAATTCTCCGCCACCAACAAAAATATATTTGAAAGAAATCGGCTTTATATCTCAACTTGTAATGTCAGGCATACAATCCATACAAGTCTGTTCCGGGCTCGAACAGAACCGAAGGCACTTACAAGAAGTCCTTGCAATCCGGATATTCACAATCCTGATCGGATTTCCCATCACTTAGGGAGTCTCTATACCGTTGCAACTCAGTGCAGAGACAATCGACAGGTCATCCTATCGCTTTCGCAAATACCGGTCTTCAACACCGATCTTCAATGCAATTCACAACGACGTACCACATATTCGGAATGGGTTATACGACCCCATGGTCCTTTCCCGGTTAACCCGAATAGTGAGCGCTTATTCAAAAATAAGTGTGGCATTCAAATTCAATCAAATCACATCAAATACCCATTCAAAGGGAAATACTGATAGTCGGTTATTGAACTATCACTGGATATGCACACATCACCAGATTCCAAATAATTTTCCAAATTATTTATTTTCCAAAATATCTTTACAAGATATATATAATTTCAACACTTCAAAAATAAATCAATATTTATTTTTAACCAATTTCACTTTTCACATATAAATTCCATAATGAATTTATATTTCAAAATATTCGTGCATATAATTTCAATAATTCATTTCAATTTATCCTCAAAAAGATAAATTCTAAATATTCACTTCACATTGGAAAACATTTCCATACTTATTAAAAATAAGTAATTCACAAATCTTTTTCTTTTCAACACTTAGAAAATATTCAATATACTTAAATCGAATTAAGTATATATTTCATTCTATTAAGAAAATCCTTTCTTAAACATATCTACTTGGTCCAAAACGAATGTTGCATAAAACATCGTTACGACAACCCAAAATCACTAGTATAGGGATTCGAAATTAAAATAGATATATATAAATCCCAATACTATTCAAAACATTTCCTTTCGGAAATCATTTACTATAACAACAGTGTTATAGTCCACCATTTCCTTTTATTTCTCGAAAACGTCTATTTCAACAATAAATGTTGAAATCTATGGTTTCGAATCATAACACATTTAAAAACATCGTTAGATCGTTTTAATTCTGTTTAAAATATCACATTCAAAACAATTTCTTTAACGTATTATTCACTATTCAAAACGTGAATAAACTTTGTTAACAAATTTCATCAATTTTTATTCACTTTAATTCAAAGGATTATTCACTATTCAAAAATGTGAATATAACTCCATTGATAGGTTTCAACAATTAACTTATCAAAATAAGTCGTTTGCGAATTTATAAAACAACGCTTATAAATTCCTTTTCTATTTATTTATAAAAACTTCCTTTTTATAAATCTCCTTTATTAACTTATTCCAGTTTATAACTAAATTATAAACTAAACGCTCACATTATAAGTTAATTACTTATAAACGATTATTTTACAAAATCGTTCTTTTAAAGACTTTCCAAACCATAAATCTTATAACCTATAAGATTCATTTATTTAACATAATTTTATTACTTTAATAACTTTACAAATTTTATAAACCTACTGTTTATAAAATTCCAATTATGACTTTACCGTTATATAATTCCATGAATTCCATTCATTTATAAAATTCATTTTCACTTCATTCAAACACTTATAAAATCTCATTTTATAATCCCAATGTTTTAATTTACAAATATTCATTTGTAAATCCTTTAATATAAATCAATCTATATTATTCTTTTAAAACGTCTTAACTCCTTTATAGTTTCACCATTTTGATTTATAAAATAATCAAACTTCATAAATCCTATATTTAAACTTTTATAATATATTCAAAAATCCAATTTAACCTATTTTATAAAATCATAAATTCATATTTCTCAAAAATCAGCTTTTAACTATATTTCACAAAAATCCGCTTTAACTATATTTCACAAAAATCAGCTTTAACTATATTTCACAAAAACCATAATTTTATAACTTATAAAATTATAACTTTTATTTATTTATAATGGATCAATTCCAGAAATAAAGTATATTTTCAAAAATCATTTTAAAGATCATTTTAAAATCCCAAAATCTGGGTCCAATGATGCTACACACCAAATAGTCAATCACGACTACAACGATATCATATATCGATATAAAAATCCATCAAATATCAAAATATCTGAAATAAACTCAAAACTGTTGAGGAATCCAGTTGGATCCCTCCAACCTGTTTTCCTGCATCCAAAAACATTAGCACAATACCAATTTCGCTCCAGTACGAAATTATCGCGGTATATGTTCTTAATAAATATTATCCGCTTAATAACGGCGTAATAGGGTCTCATCCGCTAAACAAAAAATGCGGGAAATCAATCAACTGCAATATATACATATGCCAATATATATATATTGATATTATATATAATACCAATTTCACTGTTTATGAAATATTCGCGGTATATGTTTATAATAAATAACATCCGCTTACTAACGGCGCATAATGTCTATTTTAACAATCAATACATAACAATCATCATTCAAACACACATTCAAATATTTTAAATCTAACTATTTAAAATAAAATCGAAATCTATTCGATTGAGTGAGAAGTTCTCACCTTGGTTTTAAATTCCCGTTTTAACTTTTATTTCGAATAAAATTAAACGCGCGTTTAATTTTACCCGAAATTCTCACTAACTCCAAACGACTCCAAACCAACTCCATCGCGTAGTGCTCGTCCATACGATTCCAACGCAACTGGTTTCGCGCAGTTTCGACCTCGTATGAAAAAGTTATGTATTTTACAAGTTTGTACACAATTTTTATAAACTAATTACAACATTAACTTTATTATTTACAACATACACTCACTCTCACCCTTGGATCCAACTCCAACCTGATCTGGACCGTCCCTACATCATCTTCTTCTCACGCATATGCTACAGGTTTGAGGCCGAACCAATGAACCCATTACAAGAAAACTAGGGTTTCAATTCTAGCCTTCAACACTCGACAATACACGATCACCTCAACGCCATGTCGAAGCCCATTGCTTGCACTATGCTCGGCCCCCCTATGGTGGAGCTCGGCCACCTATAGAGCACGAAAATACGTGCGTGACTGGCCATGAACGGCCCTCCCTTGCTCCTCCATCGCGACGTCGTTTCAGATCATAGCCGTATAGAATCGTAGAGCTCTCCTCCCTCCTCCATTCTCTAGTTGAAACCTAAGGCTAAAACTTCACGGATTGAGAGTGATTAAGAGATGAAAGAGGAGAATTTCTGGCCCTTGAAAAAGAATGTGGCGGCTGTAAAAGATGGCTAGGGTTTTGTTTTTATTTTATTTTTTATTAAATTTATGAAGGGGGTGTCTCTATTTATAGGAAAAGCAAGCGTAAACACTATTCATCCCGGGAATTCCGAACTCCGATTTAGACGCCGTAACCAGCGTTTCTAAGGTTTACCCCGCGTTCCGGACACAATGGAACAGGTTTCGGAAGCTAATTCGGAAGTATGTGCGAGTTATGGCTGTAAACGCTCAATTTAAATTAAACCGATTTAAATCGATTTCTAGGCGTTTTAATTTGTACCGGACAAACGGTAAATCCAATTGACACGAAATTTGAAACCTTACAATAATATCACATTACGGATCCGATGAAACTGGTTTCGTCGAATTCCGAGACTTTTTGAAAAATGGCTATTTTGACTCGCCAAATTCAAATTAAAAACAATTCTATGCGTTTCGAGCTGCCACGATCAAACGATAGCTCCGATTGACACGAAAATTGAAATCCGGTAATAACTAACTATTACGGATCCAATGGAACTGGTTTCGTTCAATTCTGAGACTGTTCAAAAATTGACTATTTTACAGTCGATTATTAAATATTAAAATATTCAATTTTCACAAATTAACTTTTAATTCGATTTTAAAAGTTCTAAAATATCGTTCTAACTTCAACATGATAAAATAAAATTTTACAAATCATTTTCAATCATATTTAACTCAATTTTCAATTATTTACATAATTTAACATATTAAATTATCGATTTAATTATCCAATTAAATCCAATAATTCAAATTAAAATTTATTTGACTTATAAATTCATTTATAAATATTTAAAATTAATTAAATATTCAAATTTAAATTTATAAAAATTCTGGGTCGTTACAATCTTTCCCCCTTAAAAGAATTTCGTCCTCGAAATTACAAGTAAGAAAGGTTACAAAATCTATTAATTTTCCCAAAATCCATAATTAAACTTCTTACAAAACTTTACTAAGTTTTCGAATCATACTTAGTTATGTTTTCAAAAGCAACTACTATTGTTTAACTTTCAATTCCAAAATCAAAGTTAAAGTTTTCAAAATTTTCCAAATTTTCTCAAAATTTTTCTAACGCCTTAAATTTCCGGAAAAATTCGCCATAGTCTCCTTTGCGCGGCTCGATCCGAAAAAAAAATGACAGTATATATATCACAAATATACATCTCATCAAGTAATGAGGCATCCCGAAGGGAAAAAAGTGTAAAAGTACGATATTTAATCCGAGATATGTACCTTATATTTTATTAGCAAGCATATACGGCTAATATAGCGCAAAAGCGAACTCCAAATGCGAAGCAAACGCGATCCGCACCTACTAAACTCAACAAACCACATGAGAATCATGCATATATGAAAGTAATCTCAATATACAACATATAGCAACATAATAACTATATAAGTCACATAGCAAATGCAACTAAACAACAATTGCAATATATATTCAACCATCATCCAACTAACATCCATAACCAATAAACATTCATTCATATTCTCATTAATATTCAATGAAACGGTTTTCAATTTAATCACATTTGATTAGTTTACATTGGATTTTATCAACATTCATTCTCAATTCAATTAGTTAACATTTACTAATTTAAATCCAATTCACATTCAATTTCTATTCAAACTTATTTACTTCTAATTTGAATTCAATTTACTTTAGCTTTCAATTTCATTAATACTTAATGAATTATATATAATCAATCAACAATCAACTAACAATCATATAACATTAGAATTTAATGAATTAACACTTGCATTCATTATTCCATATCAACTTAATTTACATTCATTTGATTATCATCCAATCCAATTTCTAAAGTTGAATTTTATTTATATAACTTAAGTTCACATTTATCATTTAACTTTATTAATTTAGTTTGATATCAATATCAACTTATATATATAAGTTTTATTTCACAATTGTAAATCACTTTAATTATAATTCATATTCTTATAATTCTTTTACTTATACAATTATTCTTTTATTTAGATTATTCAAATAACCAATAATCAACTTATATACACTTTAATAATTCTGAAAAATTATTCCTTTACATATAAAATATAATCAAGGCAAAATCATTCCATTTACCCAATTTAAAAACAATATTGTGTCGAATTGTTCTATTCAAGTGTTTAGAAACCCCTTCGGCTCAGTTTCGAGGCTGTGCTGACGAAAGTTCATATGCCACTCAATAAATCAATCATCACAATATAAAACAATTTTATATTCACTAACAAATACGCTCTCATATCTATTATTACACTCAACTCATTCTAGAGCACTGCTGACTCTATCTCTAACGAGTAATACCCAACAGAACCATGGTTGTCGCTTAACCATCAGCTCCGATACCAAATGTAACGTCACGGAGATAGCGGTCACAACCGGTAGGCTTTTCAACCATCCCAGCCCCACCGTGGCTTACACTGATATCCCAGACTTGCTTTTACGGCCAGCCTTTCGACTGTCACAGCTTACGCCTAACCAACCCCCTAAAAGAGGATGTGTGGGAGTAAGAGTCTCCCGTTCGCCACCAAACCGCGAAGCGAGAACCCCCCATCACATAGCCCAATAGCTTAACAAGACTGGTGTGAGAACTCAAAACAGTTTATTTACTTTAAAATCAAAATAGAGGAATATTTTAAATCAATTCGCAATGCTTTTAAAAATGAGACTACCATAAGGCCTCCCGCACACACACACATGCAAACGCAGAATCGGAGGAGATTTCTCCTTATGATAGTCAAAGATGCTTGATACGCATTTAAAATAATATTTGATATTATTATTAGTGCATAGTGTAGAGGAAAATCATTTCGAAAATAAAGATATAAATCTTAGCCAACATACGACCATTATCGTATGCCTACTATAGCTACTATCCAAACAGTGGTGACCACCATAAGTGAATAGCAGGTTCTACAACTAATACCGTAAAAGTTTCGTATTGGGAATTGGATTTCCAACAAATTGTCAGGCCAAGGAACTTCCCATTGCCACATGAGAATGCCTCTGGATGGACATCCCCGAGAACCAAACCGGATCTCTACCAACACAAGGCCGGGTTACCCCTAACTGAGTAACAACTGACCGAATATGCCATCCCCCGGTCCTTTGGGACCTTTATCAACCGAGCGCTCGTAATCAATTCACACAATCATAAAGTGTTTTCAACATGAGTAAGTATCTGGGCTCCATACCATGATACCACCCTTTTCCAGAAGGAAATGCACATATCCTAAAGGGCGCTACCCCTCATAACCTTGCTGCATCTTTCCTGTTTTGACCATTTCCGGGATGTGAGGCTCGACGAATTCACGTCCACAAAAACATACTTTATACAAAAGCCATGCTTTGGGTCAACAAATGATCAACACAATGATCACTAAGATAGACGATCAAACAAATGATCCTATCACAAATAATCAACACAATGATCATTTCAGCATCACTCAGCATGTCACATTACCAAACTGGGAATATATCGCTGATAACTTCAACTATATAACCTTTGAGCTCGTATGTCTCAAAGAAGGGTGTTAAGCAAAGAATAAATTCTCCGCCACCAACAGAAATATATTTGAAAGAAATTGGCTTTATATCTCAACTTGTAATGTCAGGCATACAATCCATACAAGTCTGTTCCGGGCTCGAACAGAACCGAAGGCACTTACAAGAAGTCCTTGCAATCCGGATATTCACAATCCTGATCGGATTTCCCATCACTTAGGGAGTCTCTATACCGTTGCAACTCAGTGCAGAGACAATCGACAGGTCATCCTATCGCTTTCGCAAATACCGGTCTTCAACACCGATCTTCAATGCAATTCACAACGACGTACCACATATTCGGAATGGGTTATACGACCCCATGGTCCTTTCCCGGTTAACCCGAATAGTGAGCGCTTATTCAAAAATAAGTGTGGCATTCAAATTCAATCAAATCACATCAAATACCCATTCAAAGGGAAATACTGATAGTCGGTTATTGAACTATCACTGGATATGCACACATCACCAGATTCCAAATAATTTTCCAAATTATTTATTTTCCAAAATATCTTTACAAGATATATATAATTTCAACACTTCAAAAATAAATCAATATTTATTTTTAACCAATTTCACTTTTCACATATAAATTCCATAATGAATTTATATTTCAAAATATTCGTGCATATAATTTCAATAATTCATTTCAATTTATCCTCAAAAAGATAAATTCTAAATATTCACTTCACATTGGAAAACATTTCCATACTTATTAAAAATAAGTAATTCACAAATCTTTTTCTTTTCAACACTTAGAAAATATTCAATATACTTAAATCGAATTAAGTATATATTTCATTCTATTAAGAAAATCCTTTCTTAAACATATCTACTTGGGCCAAAACGAATGTTGCATAAAACCTCGTTACGACAACCCAAAATCACTAGTATAGGGATTCGAAATTAAAATAGATATATATAAATCCCAATACTATTCAAAACATTTCCTTTCGGAAATCATTTACTATAACAACAGTGTTATAGTCCACCATTTCCTTTTATTTCTCGAAAACGTCTATTTCAACAATAAATGTTGAAATCTATGGTTTCGAATCATAACACATTTAAAAACATCGTTAGATCGTTTTAATTCTGTTTAAAATATCACATTCAAAACAATTTCTTTAACGTATTATTCACTATTCAAAACGTGAATAAACTTTGTTAACAAATTTCATCAATTTTTATTCACTTTAATTCAAAGGATTATTCACTATTCAAAAATGTGAATATAACTCCATTGATAGGTTTCAACAATTAACTTATCAAAATAAGTCGTTTGCGAATTTATAAAACAACGCTTATAAATTCCTTTTCTATTTATTTATAAAAACTTCCTTTTTATAAATCTCCTTTATTAACTTATTCCAGTTTATAACTAAATTATAAACTAAACGCTCACATTATAAGTTAATTACTTATAAACGATTATTTTACAAAATCGTTCTTTTAAAGACTTTCCAAACCATAAATCTTATAACCTATAAGATTCATTTATTTAACATAATTTTATTACTTTAATAACTTTACAAATTTTATAAACCTACTGTTTATAAAATTCCAATTATGACTTTACCGTTATATAATTCCATGAATTCCATTCATTTATAAAATTCATTTTCACTTCATTCAAACACTTATAAAATCTCATTTTATAATCCCAATGTTTTAATTTACAAATATTCATTTGTAAATCCTTTAATATAAATCAATCTATATTATTCTTTTAAAACGTCTTAACTCCTTTATAGTTTCACCATTTTGATTTATAAAATAATCAAACTTCATAAATCCTATATTTAAACTTTTATAATATATTCAAAAATCCAATTTAACCTATTTTATAAAATCATAAATTCATATTTCTCAAAAATCAGCTTTTAACTATATTTCACAAAAATCAGCTTTAACTATATTTCACAAAAATCAGCTTTAACTATATTTCACAAAAACCATAATTTTATAACTTATAAAATTATAACTTTTATTTATTTATAATGGATCAATTCCAGAAATAAAGTATATTTTCAAAAATCATTTTAAAGATCATTTTAAAATCCCAAAATCTGGGTCCAATGATGCTACACACCAAATAGTCAATCACGACTACAACGATATCATATATCGATATAAAAATCCATCAAATATCAAAATATCTGAAATAAACTCAAAACTGTTGAGGAATCCAGTTGGATCCCTCCAACCTGTTTTCCTGCATCCAAAAACATTAGCACAATACCAATTTCGCTCCAGTACGAAATTATCGCGGTATATGTTCTTAATAAATATTATCCGCTTAATAACGGCGTAATAGGGTCTCATCCGCTAAACAAAAAATGCGGAAAATCAATCAACTGCGATATATACATATGCCAATATATATATATTGATATTATATATAATACCAATTTCACTGTTTATGAAATATTCGCGGTATATGTTTATAATAAATAACATCCGCTTACTAACGGCGCATAATGTCTATTTTAACAATCAATACATAACAATCATCATTCAAACACGCATTCAAATATTTTAAATCTAACTATTTAAAATAAAATCGAAATCTATTCGATTGAGTGAGAAGTTCTCACCTTGGTTTTAAATTCCCGTTTTAGCTTTTATTTCGAATAAAATTAAACGCGCGTTTAATTTTACCCGAAATTCTCACTAACTCCAAACGACTCCAAACCAACTCCATCGCGTAGTGCTCGTCCATACGATTCCAACGCAACTGGTTTCGCGCAGTTTCGACCTCGTATGAAAAAGTTATGTATTTTACAAGTTTGTACACAATTTTTATAAACTAATTACAACATTAACTTTATTATTTACAACATACACTCACTCTCACCCTTGGATCCAACTCCAACCTGATCTGGACCGTCCCTACATCATCTTCTTCTCACGCATATGCTACAGGTTTGAGGCCGAACCAATGAACCCATTACAAGAAAACTAGGGTTTCAATTCTAGCCTTCAACACTCGACAATACACGATCACCTCAACGCCATGTCGAAGCCCATTGCTTGCACTATGCTCGGCCCCCCTATGGTGGAGCTCGGCCACCTGTAGAGCACGAAAATACGTGCGTGACTGGCCATGAACGGCCCTCCCTTGCTCCTCCATCGCGACGTCGTTTCAGATCATAGCCGTATAGAATCGTAGAGCTCTCCTCCCTCCTCCATTCTCTAGTTGAAACCTAAGGCTAAAACTTCACGGATTGAGAGTGATTAAGAGATGAAAGAGGAGAATTTCTGGCCCTTGAAAAAGAATGTGGCGGCTGTAAAAGATGGCTAGGGTTTTGTTTTTATTTTATTTTTTATTAAATTTATGAAGGGGGTGTCTCTATTTATAGGAAAAGCAAGCGTAAACACTATTCATCCCAGGAATTCCGAACTCCGATTTAGACGCCGTAACCAGCATTTCTAAGGTTTACCCCGCGTTCCGGACACAATGGAACAGGTTTCGGAAGCTAATTCGGAAGTATGTGCGAGTTATGGCTGTAAACGCTCAATTTAAATTAAACCGATTTAAATCGATTTCTAGGCGTTTTAATTTGTACCGGACAAACGGTAAATCCAATTGACACGAAATTTGAAACCTTACAATAATATCACATTACGGATCCGATGAAACTGGTTTCGTCGAAATCCGAGACTTTTTGAAAAATGGCTATTTTGACTCGCCAAATTCAAATTAAAAACAATTCTATGCGTTTCGAGCTGCCACGATCAAACGATAGCTCCGATTGACACGAAAATTGAAATCCGGTAATAACTAACTATTACGGATCCAATGGAACTGGTTTCGTTCAATTCTGAGACTGTTCAAAAATTGACTATTTTACAGTCGATTATTAAATATTAAAATATTCAATTTTCACAAATTAACTTTTAATTCGATTTTAAAAGTTCTAAAATATCGTTCTAACTTCAACATGATAAAATAAAATTTTACAAATCATTTTCAATCATATTTAACTCAATTTTCAATTATTTACATAATTTAACATATTAAATTATCGATTTAATTATCCAATTAAATCCAATAATTCAAATTAAAATTTATTTGACTTATAAATTCATTTATAAATATTTAAAATTAATTAAATATTCAAATTTAAATTTATAAAAATTCTGGGTCGTTACAACGAACAACCCAAATAACTGAGGCAAATAATATTTTAAAAATCCACATTTTACTTGACACTGCAAAAATATTTCATTTTCAATTTTACTACGTCAGTGTCTATTTTTGCAGATTGCTCAGATGATGGATTGAATCTGGAATGGAGTTGAAGATAATTATGAGTGAATGAGTGAATTGTAGTGAGGTGCATTTGTAAGTGCAAAATTGTAATGTAATCAAAATTTGTATTGTAATTGAAAATTGTGTATATATATATAGTGAGAGCTTAAATTTGTACTATTTAAAATTTTAACAAATATTTGTTTAAACAAAAATATCCGTTTGAATTTGAATTTTGTGTTATTTATTTTATTTAGCAAATATTTATTTAATTTTATGGAAAAAAATGTACATTAACAAATACATTAGAATGAATATATTTATATATATGTTTATTATCATCAAACAAAAATCATATACTCGCATATTCAACATTAAGTGTTCCAATCATGAGGCATGATAATGCTTATTACATGCCCTATGAGGAAAGGTTTTTAAATTACAATGTTTCGCAAAAAACAGTAACTGAATGTAAAAGTGCGCATCTAAATTCGAATTTATACAGGTTCGGGGAATATGTTTTGCAATAATATTTTATTTTAGTATCTAAGATAATCAAATCTATGGATATTTGTACATCAGTAACTAAAATTTATTGCATTATGAAGTAAAGTAGATAAATAAACATACATTTGGAGAATGCAACTAAATAATCCATGGCTGTAAAAGATGGAATAAATCATCCAACATCACATTGAAACCACTAATTGTTGCACCTATCATGACAATAGTTCTATGATTGAGTATCATAACAAATGATTGTTTACTAAGCAATTTGCATCTAGTACCACAATGAAGTCAATTTCATTCAAAGCAACATATTATTTTTCTAAAATAAGATTATAAAAGTATAAACAATTAATTATCCTTCTGCAAAATTTATTAGCCTTGGGAAAAATTTGAAGAAAGAACTAACTAATAGACAACATAAGTTTCAAAACCTTATTGTTTTTTTCAACTATTATAATTTAATATAAAGCATTAACAAAAAAAGTATCTGTATTATACTTTAAAGGGTAGGATATGTGTAAGAAACACGCTATTAGGGAAATTGTCATTAAAAATAGTTCTTGGTTCTTTCAAAGAATTTAGGTGGGACAAATCTACAATGACAGACATACATTCAATTCAACTAATGTGTTTGACCATAATTCAAGTAATGTTTGTAAAATTCTCATATATATTAGATTATGTATTCCAAAAAAATTTGTAGTGATTACATATATCAATAACATAAGGTCTTTCATAGACAAAAATTTCTATACATGTGGAGCATCAATATAATAAACCAAATTAGTCAACGATATATCATTTAAGCATACAAAACGTTAAATTAGTTAATAATGGTTAAATGAACCTCAATGTAAAGTAATAACAATACACATAAAGCATTAATTCATATATTTTTTAAATTGTACCATGAGTGCATACAATAAAATTCAACCAGATCGAAAAATCATTACAAAAAAGAATATAATATGAGCATATACATGTCCAATCAAATCAATAATAGATAAATCAAAGCATACATAATATGGTAATCTAAAA
The DNA here is from genome assembly GCA_030765085.1 of Allium cepa. Taxonomy (NCBI): domain Eukaryota; kingdom Viridiplantae; phylum Streptophyta; class Magnoliopsida; order Asparagales; family Amaryllidaceae; genus Allium; species Allium cepa. The sequence continues at coordinate 506,720,586 of CM060945.1, forward strand.
AATGGAAAATATCAAAACAAATAGATAAGAAACTTCAGACCGTCCAAAAAATTCACCGCAACCGAAACCAAAAATTATTAGATACTAATATAGATAATCAGTAAGTTTGCAAAAAAGAAAGACATAGCACACACATATATTCCTCAGGAATTTGATTAGCAATGCATTATTTGATTTCTTGATATTTGAACATGAAATCTTTTGAGGCTTATATAACTTCTTTTGTTGTCCCTTTAAAGGAGTCACTAGCTCCAAGTAATTATTGAAAATTGAATGTTGTTAGTCGTGGTATATGTCATTCAAATAACAATATTTAATGCCATGCTACATTTTATAATTTTGGCATAAAATAATATATGATGGCTAATTAAATACAATGGAAGGCAACATATATCTCACACGATGCTTATTATTTTAATCATTAAATTATTCATCTTACTATTCCTAATATTTCATAATAATATTAAGTAATTAACTTAGGAAGATAATTGACAGGTATTCTACGTAAATTGGGTGATGTTGCATACTTCTATATGCTACTCAAGTAGTAAAAATAGTAAGATCATAGGCATGTTCTTTATTTTGTATTTATATTTTCTGATAAAAAATGTACTGCTTTGTGTAGAAAAAATAAATAATCAAAAATCATGAAGGGCACTAAAATCCAAAATAATGCACAGGCTAGAGTTTCAATAGCATATGTTTTACACTTTTTTGAGTCAGATAAGTTTGCAACCACGTAGCTCACCACTACTTTGTTACTTATTCGGGTATATTTTGCATATCAAAAAAACAAAATTGGGAAATTTTGTGGAACATCTGTAACAACTCTGTATTTTGTGATTATTTTAATTTTATATTTTAATTTTTTAACTGAAATTCCTGATTTAAAAACTTTATTTTATTTATTAAAATGGATAAATTTTGTTATTTTAGATATAAATTTTGATTTTTATGTGAATTATAAGTTCAAACATGAATAAATAGAATATTTTCCAAAAATATGGATTTTTGGTCAATATGGTCAAACTTTGACTTTTAAATTTAAATTTAAATATTTTAATTTTTGAAATTTTTTCTTTTATTATGAAAATAGATTTAATTTCAAGAATACTGCTTTTCTTTTCATTGAAATCGGATTAATATTGTGAAAGTTATGCTTTTTACAATATTGTGTGTAAATTGTTTTATTTAACAAAAATTGTTTATTTTAATTAATATAAATAATATTATTGGTTGATATATCATGTTATAATTTTGTATATACATGTAATATTACATGTTATGTATATATTTACAACATTTTCCCGTTTTCGTTTCATTTAATTTGGATATATACTTTGTAAATTAAGTAATAAACAATGTTGTCAAAAGCAATTAATTTATACGTTTCTTTTATATGTTTCTACATCCGTTTTCTTAGTTAAGTAATAAAAAATTCAAAGGGATATGTAACAAACTTAATTTTGTAAATTAAGTAATAAACAAAGTTGTAGATAGCAATTTATTTATAGGTTTCTTTTATACGTTTCTACATCTGTTTTCTTATTTATTTCTTTGGCGTTATATAAACGGTACGTTATTTACTGAATTTTTCTTTAGCATATATTTTATCAAATAAATAGGAAATAGACAAATATAAGATACGTTACTTTGGTATTAATTTGGGCATACATTTCAATTTATCTCTTGCCTTTATAATACACACTCCTTTGATTACATACCTTAGCCATTCAAATCAACAGCTGTGCATTTCTAAAAGGAAAGAATTAAAACCCTAGCCGCCTATTTGCCTTGAAATTCACGTATAATATTTCATCTCATTCCACTTTTCCATCTGCATCTCTTTATTTAGTAGGAATAAAATCCTTAAATTTCTCTAGCCGTTTCGAATATTATTTCCTGCAGTTCTTTCACTTAATTACCGTGAAACTTCTCTGTTAAGTATAAACTCACGTACAAAAATTACCTTACCACGTCTCATTTGATTTCATCTTCTCGTGTGAAGCTCTCTCTTGTAAGTCATGGTTGCATAATTTTTTCTTTCTTTTTCTTCTTTCTTTGTGTTCATATCATCTTATTTAACTTATTCCTATTTTGCTTTATTCAAATTTTTGTATTCTTATGTGAATTAGCATATACTTAGAGTTGATTTAATTTTATTTCAAGATTGAATCTAGTTGTCACATCCTCTAAAATCTTATCGTGCCTTCTTACGCACTTCGGTGTGTGGATATTGTTATTTTGAATCAAATCTTTAGCGTCGAAGAGGTGAGTAATCACACCTGACATTTATACTTATATGACTGTGAATTGATAGCATGTGGAAGTGTAGAAATTATCACATCATGTTATATTCGCATGTGTTATAAAATATATAATGTTAATGCTGTTTATTTATCTGTCATATCATATGATACTACTTTATGTTGTTATAATATTTATTTTATTCTGTTCTCACACTGCAAGTTCCCTATAGAATAGAATCACTATGGGTTGAAATGATACATACCTGAACGGACTTTAGAATAGGGAAAAATTATTACGGGCTAAAATGATAGACCTGTGTGATTTTTATTTATTTGTATTTGTCTTGGGATTGCAGGTTTGAAATAATCAAAACCCAAAATTTTTACTGATTTCGGATATAAATGATAATTTCCGTATCACTTGATTTAGGTGTGAAATATTATCCGGACCAGTGGTTGATTTCAAAATATGATTTCTTATAAATTTCATGTATTGTGAATGAAAGAAACAAGTATATATGGAATTTGACTTATATTGGATTTAAAATGGTTAAGCAGTGATTTTCTAACGGGTTAAATGGTATAAGTTAATAGATGGTTTGAGTTGTAGTGTGAAAGTTTGATTTAACTTAATAATGGGAATTTAAGTAAAAATGGAATTATAAGCTTAACTTGGTAATTAATAAAATTGATGTATGAATTGGATAAATATAAAGTAAATGAAAATATCAAGTTATTTGTAAAATAAAGTTAAGCAACTTACAGTGTATTTTGAATTTATGTAGTTAGTTTAAAATGTTAAATAAATGGATGGTTAAAAGAGTAATTTGAAATATAACTTGATTTGGAAATGTGAAGTTTGGTTTAAAAATAAAAGTTAAGTTAATAAAATGGAAATTTAATTTAATTTATGAAATGGTAAATTAAATTAATGTGTAAAGTAAATGAAAGTTAGGAAAATTGTATATTGACCGTAATAAGTGAAACATTAAGATTTTTGAATTAATGTATAAAAATTTATTGTATAAAAATCATAAGTTAAAGGGTATTCAAACGAACATTTTTGAAGTGGAAGAAATATGATTTTTATAAGTAAAAATGGTTAAAATTTGAAGTTTAATTGTTTCTGAAATTTTATTATAAATCTGGAAAATTATTTAGTAGCATTTCAAAAATGCTATCGTTTCTGTAAACAAACTAAAACTGAACTATTACAGCAGTTTTTAAATGTTGTCTTTATTGGATTTAATTGTTTTCAATTATAACTTGCCGTAGCATTTTCTAAGTGCGGCGAAAAGCTGAAATTTCAATATTTGAAGTGTTTAACTGAATAAATGAACTCAGAAAAGGCTAAATTTTTGGGAATTGAATATTTGATTTGAAGGAATAATGACTTCACTTTTTAATGGTTTAAATGAATGATTTTAATTCGGAATTATAAATCATTTTGAAATTTTTAACCATGGGTACACTGCTTTGTGTGTCACGTGATTTCCTTGTGATTGTTTGATGCACACCTTTGATTTTAAGAGTGTGGCTAGAGGTGAGCGATTACTGCAACTCTACGCTGCCCTAGTCACAATAACACAGTTATTTACATTGTTTACTTTAATATGGGTATTTCTAGGATAGTGTTTATTACTACTTAATTGATGGTTTGACTGATAATTAAAGGATGACCGATCCCAAGCATCCTTTAAGTTATTATGCATTGCCATTACAGTTCACTTGAATTGTTTACATTGTATAAGTATGTATGTCCTGACTCGAGTGTTTGTGTTTTACTTTATGCTCGGGTCAGCCTGAGAATCACAGTTTTGAATTCACCTTCTAGAGCTAGAGTTTTGCTGGAGCTTATCTGTTTATCTATTCGTCTACTTCTTCCAGTTAGTTCCTATTCGGTATCTGTCTTGGTATTGTTGTTTATGTATCCTGACTTCTATTGTATCAATTTTACTATGAGATTTTGTATATGTTTTGAGAGTATGTATATAGTAGCTCCATGAACTACTATGGTATTTTATTTCCGCTGCGAGTATTCTGATATTTCCATGTCTATGATTTTGTGAACGATTTTATTTGCTCCAATTTTATTACAATCTTTTATTTTGAATTATTCAAGTCTGACATGTGTGGATCATTGTTGATTTGAATGGTCCAAAATAGTGGGTCGTTACATTTGGTATTAGAGCTTTGGTTTAGGCAAACCTTAGCAAGTGACGACCCAGAATTTTTAACAATTTAAAATGGAATAATTAATTGATTTTAAATATTTAAAGGTTAATTTTAACTTGAATTCCAAATATTAATATTTACTTGATAATTAAATTATTGAATTATATGATTCGAAATTGAGTAAGATGTTGAGTATGGAATTTTAAGTCTGTTAAAAATAATTTGAAGGCTTATAAAATTTATAATGTTGATGCTGAAGATAATAGAATGGTTGGAATTTAATTTAAGGTGATTTGTTCAGTTTTAAAAATATATCGTTTAAATTAAATTTAAAAAAATAGCCTTCCGAGGCACAGTCTCGAAATTCAACAAAACCAGTTCCATTGGATCCTAATAGTTAGTTATTACCAGATTTCGATTTTCGTAGCGCTTGGATTTACCGTTTGCTCGTACGGGTGAGAAACGCGTTGAAATTAAAATCGATAATTTAATATTTTAAAATGATTTATAAAGCCAACTTCTACATACGATTAAATTAGCTTCCAAAACACATTCCATTGTGTTCGGAATACGGGTAAAGCCTTATAAACGACTGGCGGCATGTCTGATTAGGAGTTCGAAAATTTCATGGTGCAACATGAGATATTTTGAATATTTAATTATATAATAGTCAAGCGTACTCAGGAAGCTATTCCCCCCAATCGATATTTTATCTTCGTCCCTCTCTATTTCTCAGTAGAAATCAAACTCGTAAAAAAAAATGGCCGAAGCCGATTCTGCCTGAATTCCTAAACAATTTTCATCTTCATCAAAAAAAAATTATATTAATGGCAACGCGGGGTTAATTCGAGCTTGTGCTCGAGGGGTCTAGCCGAAGTCGCGATCGATTGAAGGGGGTTAGGGTTTCGATTGTCTGGAGTGAATCGCGTTTGGGATGAGGGTACATGGTTGAAACTGGTTGTGGCTTGGAGCTAAATCGCGTTTGAATTCAAAATTGACTGAAACTGGTTGTCGAATCGAAGAAGTCGTTTATGGTAATGGTGGGTTCGATGTTGTTTGAAGAAAAGTGATTGCAGTTGAAAGTTTTGTAGAGATCATATCAGGTCGCGGTGGCAGTTGTACACTGGTGATGGCTAATGTTTGAGGCCGTGTTTCTGGTTGTGGTTTTGTGAGTGAATTTGGATGTCGATTCGAGTGAGTTGGGTTAAGTGTTGTCGGTGGCTTCGGGTGATTGATGGAACGGGTTCGACGCTTGACTGAAGTGAATGTCGTGGATAGAGGAGGATGGGTATGAAGTTTAGAAGTTAACAGAAATGAGTGGTTTGATGCTACAGTTTAACAAAGGGCAAAGCAATGATGCCGGAGGAATAATGGTTTGTGGGAATTTGCATACTGTAGTGTTGTGAACTGTAGTGTTGGATGGTGGTCAGAAGTAGGTTGCAGTGATTGATGATGGTGTATTGGTTATGGAAGGCAGTGAAGTCTGGTTGTGAAGCAGCAGGTTTGAAAATCGTGGAAACAAATCGAGAATGAAGTGGGTTGCAAAACAGGAATCAAAGGTGAGTAAATCTCACTCTTTTGAATTTTTATTTAAATTTAAATGGTTGAATTTAAATATTTGGTTGCATGATTGAATTGATTGATGTGCACTGTGAACTGATGATCTGGTGACTTTGGTTTTGGTTGATTCTTGTGTTAATCGTTGCTTGACTCGAAGTATTCGGGTTTTGAGTTGTTTAAAACTAAAATCATAAATAAGAAATGTTTTCATTTTAATGTTAATAAGGATTTAATGATTTGCGATTCATTAAATTAGTAGGGTAATTAAAATGGATAATTAATTAATTCAATTAATTAATGATTTGGATTAATTAATTTAGTAATGAAGGGTTTGAATTAATTAATTAAATTTTAAGTTAATTAATTAAGTGTAAGTAATTCAGAATAGTCATGGGATGGTTTGACAAGTAATTACTTAATGTAATTAATGAAACATAATTACTTTGCGAAATTAATTTAGAGATTAATTAAGATGATTAATTAAGGAGTAATTGATTTATTTAATGAAGTAATGAAATGGGTAGATAATTACAGGATGAGATAAATCGAAAGTAATTAATATTTGTGGTTTAATTTATGATTAATTATTTAATGTAATTAAATTAAATTAGGCCAAACTGAAATGTAAATGGGAAATCGTTAATTTATATAATCAATGACGAAATTAAAGATTGATTAGTTACGATTAATTAATCAGTACTAATTGACGTATGAGAAATTACTTAATATAAGTAATTAAGGATTAATGTAACTAATTATAGTTAATTAACTTGTGAAGTAATTAAAGGTAAATTTTTGTTTGGTTAAGAATAATTAATATTGTGAAGTTAATTAAAGATAATTGCTTGAATGTAATTGAAAGATAATTAATCCAGGGTGATTAATTAAGATGAATAATGAAGGGTTGATTAATTAATTGATTTGAAATTAATTAATGTTAAGTGAAGAAATCTAAGCGATTGAGGTTAGTAATTCAATCAGAATTAATTAAATTAATTTTGGATGTGATCAAGATTTCCTTATGGATGATTGAATGGTATTGGATGTTTTGAATGAGTTGATATCTCTGATATGAAATGTTGTGTATTTCATTTGGATGGAAGACATGAGACTCGAAGAGACCGGGTTCGGGTATTAGGAAATACCTGAAACCACTTCGAATTTTTATAGATTGATATGTAAAATCTACTGACTGGAATGAAATGATTTAAGTAAATTGGACTATTTAATCTAAATTCGGTAAATAGAAATTGATGTGTGAAATCAGTGATGTTTATAGAAAAATTGTGACTTTGTAAATTGATTCGAGTTACCCCGAGTTCTATATAAGTTGTATGCTTTGTATTCCATGTTGGTTGAGTTTACTCACGCTGGTTTCCAGCCTGACCCGGGTGTTACTTTGATGTAATGCTCGGGTCAGACCGAGTTGTTAACTCCTATGCTCAGCGGCTCAAAAGGAAAACGACTTAAGGTGGCCAACGACTCAATAGGAAAACGACTTAAGAGTATAACGGCTTAGCGACTTAACTGATAGCACGACCTACCGACTTAAGGAAGCCATGACTTAGCGGCTTGAGAGAATGGACCGACCTAACGACTCAAGGGACTGCCGACCTAACGACTCAAGGGACTGCCGACCTAACGACTCAAGGGACTGCCTACCTAATGACTCAAGAGACTGCCGACCTAACGACTCAAGATAGGAAAAGCTCAAAACAACTTCACTTAAGTCACGACCGACTTACGACCTATGTTAGGTCGCTCGCGACCTAGGCAAACAAAGGGAAATCCAATATAGCGTTACTTGAACCAGGGCCTGTTAACTCGTTCATGACTTAGGACTTGTACTCAGAAGAACATGCTTATCCCAGTTAAGCCATGAGCCGTGCTTAAGAGATAGAACGCGACTTACGACTTGTCTTGGGTCGGTCACGATCCACGACTTACTTTAGGTCGGTCACTACTTACAACTTGACATGGAAGTTCCTCTATAAATACGACACTATCTCCAACATGAGGGGGACTTTTCCGATCATTTTCTTCAAAGCATCGAGACTCTGCCATCTTCAAACCAAGCCTTACTCCAACACTTGAAACTCACAAGAAGCTTCAATCAACTTCAAATAAGGATTCAACACATTCAACCATGAATTCGGAGAATTCTCTTGCATCAAAGTTTTTCTAGCTGCTTGTCTTTTGAAGTGAATTGTAATCGAAGGAAATTGTAAAGGATTGTAATCATATTAGCAATAAAGAAGGATTGAAGTGGACGTAGGCTTGATCATAAGCCGAACCACTATAAACTCTGTGTCTCTTACTGCTTTTTCAGTGAATTACTGCTTTTTCTGTTTTCCATGTTAACTGGTGGTGCTTTCGTTCAAATCTCTATTTGCACCGGGGTGTTAGCGTCTGACTTTTTACGTTAACATTTTTGGTGCTTTCACTGAGAACCCAACTCAGGACCTGTCATCATAGCTTCGCAGAAGTTTGTAGAAAGGATTTCTCTAAAAACCAAAAGTTTATCTGAAATAATGGCTCCAGGAAGGAAGCGCAAGTCTGTTAGATCTGACGATGTTCGCGAGACTACTGCAACCTCTCCTCCTTTAAGTCAAACAACTCCAACTGTAGGAGTTACACGAGCAGAGCTAGATGCCATTGTATCCGAGCTACACCGGCAAATGGAAGCTCAGAATAACCTAATGATGGAAAGGTTGAATGCTTTATTTGAGGCAAACCGTCAACCGGTGTCTAAAGAGGGAAATCTTGCTGATGAAGTGCAGAATGTGGAAGGAAGAGATATCCCTCAAAGGGCGGCTGATCCAGTGGAAAGGACACCTCCCCAAGCCGGAGGATCGGGGCCGCCACCGACTCTCCGTGAGCGACTGTCAAGGCAAAATTCGGAGAGAATGGCTGATGTTTGTCCCGCTGAGCCTCAGAATGATGAAGAGTATTTCTCAGGCATGGTTCGTCGGATTATGTAAGAAAGTATGTAGAGAAATGAAGATGAGAAAGAATGGGGTTTCGCTCCAAGCAAAACTCCATTCACTGAAAAAATCCTGAAGGCAGAATTCCCAAGGAAGTTTGTCCCTCCAACTATTCCAGCTTACAAGGGAACGAGCGATCCTAATGAGTTTCTGTATAAGTATTATTGGCACATGACGGGTGCCAGAGCCTCTGATGAAATCAAATGCCGGTATTTTCCGGTATACCTGGAAGGAGTTGCTTTACTTTGGTTCACAAAGCTGCTGGTTCGATCGATAGACCAATTTTCTGATTTGACCCGAAAATTCAAGGAACAGTTTCGATTATATGCGTCAAAGGCGAAGGATATAATGTCGTTGTCCAGCTTGGAGCAGAATCCTGGAGAATCCATTAGAGCTTTCCTGAATCGCTTCAATATAGCTATGGCTGAAGTAGACAATGCGGAGCCGAGAATGATTTTGACGTACCTGATGAAGGCTATTGATAAGACAAGTGAGTTCGGGAGATGGTTGAAAATGAAGGAACCAAATTCACTTGACAAGTTTTATAAGAAAGCCGATGAATTCATGCGCTTGGAAAGCCTCCAAGCACCGGCTAAGGTGGTATCGACAGGGGCTGGAAATAGTAATGCTGCTCCGAATAAGAAGGAATCTGGCAATCGGAAGAGGGGGAACGATGCCCAGAAGAAGCAAGGAGATGCAAAGAAAGGACGTCCCTTCAACTTTACTCCTCTAACAGATACCCCGGAAAACATCTACTTTGCAAACAAAGACACGGTCGAATTCCCCACACTAGCCAAGCAAAGAGTTAATGGAAGAGCTGAGAAGAATGAAAGGTTTTGCCGGTTCCATAACCAGCCCGGGCATGATACTAACGAGTGCCGACTTAAAGGAGGTAATTGAGGAACTATTGAAGCAAAACAAGCTCCAACAATATGTAAGAGGGAACAAGAATGGCCCAACTTCGTCAACTCAAGGACAACAGGTTCCTGTTCATCGTCCTAGCTCAAGTGAAAAGGCAACAACTCATGAATCAGAGAGGCCTGTTATAAATGTGGTTACAGGAGGCCCTCACCCAGCTGGTAGGAGTTGGGGTGAGATGGATAGATACGCCCGTGCTTTGAAGTATGCACCGGCAGATGAAAGTGTCTTTGTGTTAGAAGATGCCGCACCCCTGAAGCAGCAGAAAACTTTTAATGACGACATTATATTCAGTACTAGGGATTCGATGGGTGTTGAAGCTCGTACCATTGATCCTTTGGTCATCTCCGCTGGCATTGGGCCAGCTACTGTGAAAAGAGTTCTGGTTGATTGTGGAGCTTCGTGCAACATTCTCTTCAAGAAGACTTTTGATCAAATGAAGATTCCTATGGCTGATGTTCAAGCTTCATCACTAAAGGTTGCTGGTTTTACTAGTGAGCCGAAACAGCCAATTTGGACTATTGATTTGTTCGTAGAGCTTGGAGAGGGGCAAAGAAAAGTCGCTCGAAAACAGACCTTTGTTATTGTTAAAGAATTTTCTACCTACAATGCCTTTTAGGCCGACCAACTCTGGCAGCATTTAAAGCTATTCTTTCCCCATGGTGTCTGACCATAAAATTCCCCACAGATAATGGAGTCGGTGTGGTAAAAGGGGGCCAAAATGCTGGACGAGAATGTTATCTTATAGAGTTGCGTGAATCGAGGAAGAGAGAAATGGGAAAAGATGCGGCAGCCCCAGTCCGCATCAAAGAATCAACCTTGTAGCAATTATAGGGTGGACCCTGCACAGGCGAACATAGCGGTGCACGAAGAAAGATGGATCCAAGAAAAGCCAGTGCAGGGGAAAATAGAGTGGTACCAGTTGAAGTGACAGTCCCGGTACTTGTTGACCCGAAAGACCCGAATAAAGTGCTGAATGTGGGTTCGCAGCTTGATGCAACGGTTCAAAATGTTTTGATATCATTTTTGAAAACGAATCTGGATGTATTCGCCTGGACTCATGCCGATATGTGTGAAATATCTCCAGAAATTGCGGTGCATACCTTAAATATTGATCCAAAGTTTACACCGGTAAAGCAGAAAAGAAGAACTCAAGGTCCTGAAAGGTCAGCAGCATTGAAAGAAGAGGTTGATCGGCTCATGGAGAATGGTTTTATCAGGGAATCCACTTATCCGAATTGGGTCTCGAATCCAGTACTGGTTAAGAAAGCTAACGGAAAATGGAGAGTATGCATCGACTTTTCAGATTTAAACAAGGCTTGGCCCAAAGACTGCTTTCCGCTTCCCAAGATTGACCAGTTAGTTGATGGAACTGCGAGGCATGAATTGTTAGCTTTTATCGATGCTTACTCCGGATACAACCAGACCATGATGCATGAGCCAGATCAGGAGGACACGAGTTTTATAACCGATGTTGGTTTGTACTGTTACAAAGTCATGCCCTTCGGATTGAAGAATGCAGGGGCAACTTACCAGAGACTGGTTAATGCAATGTTCAAGCCACAGATTGGCAAGACTATGGAAGTTTATGTCGATGATATGCTGGTAAAGTCAAAGAAAGTAGCGGACCACATGGATCACTTGGCAGAAATGTTCTCAATCCTCCGAAAGTACGGTATGAAGCTGAATCCTTTGAAGTGTTCATTTGGGGTAGAATCTGGAAAATTTCTGGGTTTCATTGTGAGTGCAAGGGGCATTGAAGCTAATCCAGCTCAGATAACTGCCTTAAGAGAAGTCAAAGCTGCTAGAACGAAGAAGGAATTGCAAAGTCTCAATGGAAAAGTTGATGCCTTGAGTCGGTTCATTTCCAAAGCTACTGATAAATGCATTCCATTCTTCGATGCTCTAAAGAAAGGAAGAAAAACTTTGACTGGACTCCTGAATTCCAGAAAGCTTTCGATGAGCTGATTCGTCATATGGAAATGCCCCCTATACTTTCTAAGCCTGACAGGGGTGAAGATCTTTTTGTGTATTTGGCAATCTCGTCTCATTCCCTCGGCGCAGCTTTGGTACGGGAGTATGCGAGAATTCAGCGCCCGGTCTACTACAACAGCAAGAGATTCACTGGGGCGGAATTAAACTATTCAAAGTTGGAAAAGCTCGCCTATTGTCTATTGATTGCATCAAGAAAACTGAGGCCATATTTCCAAGCTCATCCCATCAAGGTCCTCACCGATCAGCCCTTGAAGCAAGTCCTGTTCCGTCCTGAGACTTCGGGTCGCCTTTTGAAATGGAATATTGAACTCAGCCAATATGACATCACTTATCATCCCCGAAGAGCAATCAATGGACAAGCTTTGGCAGACTTCATTGCAGAATGTACAGACAAAGGCGATAATGAGGATGTGGTGACCGATAATCCTTCAATCCGGTGGAAATTGTATGTTGATGGCGCAAGAAACGATTACTGTTCTGGGGCCGGGGTTGCACTTGAAACCCCTGAAGGACGGTCACTATGTTATGCTTTAAGATTGGAATTCCCTTCGACAAATAATGAAGCAGAGTATGAAGCTCTTATTGCCGGTTTAAGAATTGCTAAAGAACTGAACATCAAGGCATTACAGATCTTTAGTGATTCACAGCTTATCGTGTGTCAAGTCAAGAAAGAGTTTCAAGCCAAAGGGATAACCTACCCACATATTTGTCCAAGGCCTGGGAGCTTCTTGATGATTTCGACCATTACACAATAAGCCATATTCCCCGGGAAGAGAATATGAAGGCAGGTTCCCTCGCAAAATATGCAAGCACCGGTGAAGCTCAATTATTGGGATTAGTTCCTATAGAAGTCCTGTCAACTCCAAGCATTGATGAAATGGATATTGACTGGATCATGACTGTATCACAGGAGCGTGAATCATGGATGACTCCGATATTGAAATACCTGCGCGACGACTCTCTACCAGAGAACCCAAGAGAACGGCAGAAGTTGTTAAGAAAAGCGTCCAGATTTGTAATTCAAGATGACCGATTGTATAGGCGGGGATTCTCAATGCCATTACTCCGATGTGTGACCAAGGAAGAAGCTGAAACAATTCTAACTGAGGTACACGGAGGAGAGTGTGGAGACCATTCAGGAGGTCAAACTTTAGCAAAGAAAATTCACCGTTATGGATATTTTTGGCCGGATATTAATCGTGATGCCGCGAGTTACACCCGAAAATGTGACCGATGCCAGAGATTTGCAAAAATCCCAAGAGCACCTTCCACTGAGATAACACAGATGGTCACTCCGTGGTCATTTGCTATTTGGGGAATGGATCTCATCGGGCCTTTGCCAACTGCAAAATCCGGAATCAGATATTCAATTGTTGCTATGGATTATTTTACTAAATGGGCTGAATCTGAACCTTTAGCTACTATTACCTCTAAGAAAATGATAAACTTTGTAACTAAGAATATCATTTGCATGTATGGAGTGCCTCAAAAGATAATCACGGACAATGGAACCCAATTTGAAAGTGAAGAGTTCCAAGATTTTTGCAAAAAATTCAAGATCCAGAAAAGTTTCTCAACAGTGGCTCATCCGCAGGCAAACGAGCAAGTGGAAGCAGTAAACAAAATAATCAAATCAACCATCAAAAAATAGCTGGAAAAAGCAAAAGGTGGTTGGGTCGATAAACTTCCGCTAGCACTATGGGCATATAGAACTACACATAAAACTGCGATGGGGCACACTCCATTTTCATTGGCATATGGATCAGAGGCGATGATTCCGGTAGAAATAGAGGTCCCTTCACATAGAAGAATCCATTTCAGTCAAGCCGAGAATGAAAAGCTGCAGCTTGAAGCCCTTGACTTCCTTGATGAGAAAAGGGAAGAAGCTGAGCTCAGAACTGCAGCTCACCAGCAAAGAATAGCCACACACTTCAATTCCAAAGTTCGCCGGCGTAGCTTTGAAGTGGGGGATCTAATCTTAAAAAGAATTATGACACCTACAGGCGTGCTTGGACCAAACTGGGAAGGGCCATATGTTATAGGCCAAAAACTTCTTGATGGCACATTCAAACTTGTAACTGTCGAAGGAGACCCAATTCCAAGAGCTTGGAACAGCAATCATTTGCGTCCATATTTTACTTAAAGGCTTTAGAAATATTGTAAAATAATGATGAATGTATGATTCTTGTAATGAAAGCCGTTGTAAAATCAGTGCAAATGAATAATAAGAGCTATAAAGTGGATGTAGGCCCAGTTCTTGGCTGAACCACTATAAATCTTGTGTTCTTTACTATTGTAGACTGCTTTGTTTTATTTCGACACATAAAATACGTTAATTGTGTTACTAAAATGTCGATTTAATAATGCAGGCCATAAAAACAAAGCTTACCCATCGCAAGACCAAGCGATCTCTGACATCACCCAGCAAGCAAACGCTAAACCATTCAAAATTTCCATACTCAAATCCTACGAAAGAAGTGCTTCGAACAAAAGTTAGCGATGTGGCTGGAAGTGGACCATTTCTAACTAACTGCGAATGTTTGTACAAACGAGCATCCCGCTAAATAGCATGTGTCCACCACCACCAACTCGCTTAACTATGAAGTATATTTCTTTGGATAAGGAAAATTGTTGGCAACTAAAGGGGATGATATTTGGAAAAGATAACGGGGATCGCCGACATGAATAGATGGCAAAGAGACATGGGCAAGCAAGCATCAAACATCAAAAGACCTCTTCGGAGGCACAAGCCCTCTTCGGAGGCACAACTCTTCGGAGGATAAAAACCTCAAACGGGGAATGCCAGAAGACTTTCTCAACAAAAAAGATTGGTATGGAATGACCGGGAGCACCTTCCCGACTGGAAGGCAAGGCACTTGTTTACTAGCTGAGACAGTTTGCGCAGACAAGCGTCCAAGTAACTTGCGTCCGCCCCGTGAATCCATACGATGATCGGAGGCACCTTCCCAAGTGGAAGGCAAGGCGCTTGTTCACTAGTTGAGACAATCTGCGTAAATAAGCGTCCAAGTAACTTGTGTCCGCCCCGTGAATCCGGCCAACCATGAGGAAGAAACTTCCAGGTAGACTCGGAGGCACGCATTCCACCGAGATCTGAAATAAAACTTCACAAGTGCTGGAATGTGAAAAGCCCTCTTCGGAGGCCCATTTCACCATAGTTGAAATGCTAAAAGACCTCGAGCGGGCCTCGCCAGAAAAAGAGAGTTCTTTCTCGACATAAAGTTGCGGACTGATCGGTGGCACAGCCCCGTGAATCCATCCAACTAAGAGAAAGAAGCTCTAAACTTCCAGGCAAAAGCCCTACTCAGAGGCACACATTTCACCATGATCTGAAATAAAACTTCACATGAGTCGAAATGTGAAAAGCCCTATTCGGAGGCCTGCTTCCCAGCGAACAGGGAAAAGATAAAAGCCTCTCCCAAGAGGCGGAAACAAAAAGACCTCTTCCCAGAGGCATAATCAAACAAAAAGACCTCTTCCCAGAGGCACAATCAAAAACTCTCGTCAGAGGCCCAAGCAGGTTGAAACCCCTTTTTCGAAAGGCCCACTGCACTATGAAGTGAAACCCACTTGCCAAAGCAAAAGTGACTTTTTCAAAAAAGTGGAGTGTAAAAACTTTGCAACAAAAAAAAACTCCTCCAAAATGAGGTGCATCCTACTAAATACGAAAAATATTTCCTTGAAATGGAAATATTATCCTATAAAGTACAGATGCTAACCTCCTTCAAACAGAAAAATTGTTCTCTAAAGAAAGAGTACAAGTCTTCTCGAAATAGAGGAATTGTTCTCTAAAAACTTTGCTAATGTGAAAGATATTGCAATAAGCCATGGTATGGGCGCAACACACTATAAGTATAAGAATGGAAACAATGCTCAAACAACATACCATAGGCTCATTGCAATATCACACAAAGGAAACAAGGAACTTGTATAAAATAAAGAATAAATGTATTCTCAAATACAGACAAAAGTTTGTATAGGTAAAAGGAACATTTTATTCAATATTACGAAAATTTTATACAGGTACAGGTTTCAGGATAAAGAAAAGCGGGGGCCGGTACCCGCACAATCTCCGTCCAGTACATGTAAAAAGCAAAAAGTAAAGCAAAGAAGGGAAAGAGGGACTCGTCGCTTCTTTCTCCCACCACCTTTAGAGCCATCACCTGGCTTAATAGGCAATTTTTCAGGTTGGCTTGAGAGAGTTGGGGAAGAAGGAGAGAAAGCTAGTGCTGGATCAACTTCCGTTTCCTTTTCAGTAACAGAAATGCTTCTCCCTTTCTTCTTTGAAGTTGTACGATTCCTCCTCTCCTCGAAGAAGACTCACTTCCCGGATTGACAAGAGCAGACAATTTTATGTCATCAGAAAGGGTTCGCTCCGGAGATACTTCGCCTCCTTCAAGTCCTTCGGCCTTCTGCTCCTGCGAAGCGGCTGGATCGTCCAAGTCTTGAAGGGCTCCTATTAATTCTTCCTGCGATCCCGGCTGGGAAGTAGGAGTAATTTGAAAGGTTGGAGGAGGAACAGCTGGAGGAGGAGAAGTTTCTATGACACTGGGCATTTTCGCTACAGAAGAAAAGCAAAAAATATTAGTATCTCCCGCGAAGAGAGGAGATAACGGCTCATCGAGTCTTAAGTAATAAGCAACAAGTTCATCAAGCTCGGCCGAAGCAAATGAGTAATCCGCTTGACCTGGTTCGACGTTAATATTACCTGGAGAAGTGGGCTTCCTAATGTCAACTTCGTAAGCTTGTGCTTCGGTGCTCTCTTCGCCTTCATCACCACCCTGTGCACTTGTAATCTCAGTTATAACTTTAGCAGGGGACGGAGAATGGGAACCGGAGCCTGTGATATCAACGTCGGCCGAAATTGAAGGAGGGACAGGGGCAATTGGTGGTGTTTCTTTCTCTTGATGCTCCTCTCTCATCACCCCCGCACGCTCTCTAGCGAGTTGCTCTTTTCCTCTGGCAAGGGCTGCAAGAGCTCCGTCATCCAGATAATGTGCCTCGAGTTCTTCCTCGGCATACCCAGCATCTTTAAGCATATCAAGCATAGCTTCCCATACTTCAGCCAAAGTGATTTCATATTTGGGGCCCAAAAATGCGAGACTGCCACGCCCTAGGACACTTTGCAAGTAGAAGTCAAACAATGTCGAACTGATATCGGCTTTAGTGGCTTGATGAGCTTCTTCAGCTGCAATTTTACCGGCAACAGCCTCATCGCGCTCTTTCTCAACCATAGCAAGTTGAGTTTTTAATGTCTCAATTTCGAGATTCTGGGAGCTGGTCTTTTGTCGCAACTGTGCAACTTCAACGCGATAATCTTCTACAACCTTTTCCTGCCACTTGAGTTTATCTTCGGCCTCTCGTTGGCTAGCATGAGCATCCCGCACTTGTTGCTGAAGCACACTTTCCATTTGAGAATAGGAAGTAGCAAGCTCCTCTTTAAGTTTTCTAACTTCCGCTTCAAGCTTTTCATTATAAGCGGCAATGCTCCTCATTTCTGCGTCATGTTGATCAAGAGTCGTTTGCCATTCGGATTTATCGTTCTCCATGGTCAACATAGCCTCAAGGTTCACGCGGTTCACTCCCTGGAGTTGTCAACAAGTTTCTGCCAATTCGACATTCTCTCAATATCAAGCCTGACAGCATCAAGATTTCGCAACATGGCTGGTTTGTCGATTGGAACCAGGTCGAGATCGAAGCGAACTCCCTTCAAGCACCAGTTTGGAAATCGACTTTGAAGAGTAACTGGGCCTGGTCCGACCTGATATGAGGGCCTGCCAATGATCGTCTGAATGTCGGTACGAGCAAGAGCGGGAGATTGTGGAGGCACCGAAGCAATGGGCTCTTTAGGAATGTCAGATGATGACTTTTCACCATGCTTGGTCCGTTTGCTCGAATCTTCGATGGCATGGCTCTTTCCTTTGTCATCATGGGATTTTCGTTTAAGGGAATCATCCTCTCTGTAGGAAGAGTCACGACGTTCATCCCCTCTCCCGTACCGTTCTTCGTATGCTCTTCTCTCTTGAGCTTTTCGAGCAGTCCTCTCCTCATCAGTTTCCCTATGAGGGGGAAGATAGCGCCTGTAATCATATTGACTGCGCCTTCCATACTGCTTAAAGTCATCATAATACGAGCCACTTCGCCCCATTGAAGAACCTGAAATTGAAAAAGAAGCATAACTTGAGAGTCTTCAAATTGCAAGGAGTTAAGTGCATATTAGTGCCAATAAATCCTAAGTGTGTGTGGTGTGTGCAACTACACGCGCCGAACTACGAACCGCTCCTCAGTTGGGGGGTGGTGATAGATTTTACAGCCAATGTCGATTCTTGAGATGGAGGAGTCTGTTGAAGAGCAGATGTCGCTTCAACCACTGGAGATACAATTTTAGCAGCGGAAAGATCATCCTTAAAGAGTTCTTGAGACGTAACTATAAAGTCGCTCAACCCTTCGAAAGTGTCATTACCACTATGTTCAACAGGGCTCTTCACCTCAACTCCTTCATCAGTAGTCTTCCCGGTTTGTTGAAGATCTTCTTCTTCAATAACCGGAGTAAGAGCAAGTTTATAAGATGGCCCCGCAATGTCAGTTGGAATAGAACATTTTACCAACGAAGCCTCAGTTGTAAGTTCCTTCGGTACGGGTTCGTTAGTAGAAACTGGGGCATCTAATGCCTTAGCTGGGGAATCAGGGACTTCGTTAGGTTGTGTAGAGCGGGAAGAATGTAGAAGTCCAAACTGATGTAGAAACTCATCCTTCAACAGAAACTTTATACTCCTTTCCTCAGCAGCCACGACATTCAGTCTTTCAAAAATTTGCTTGTGGCCTGGATCTCTAGAGGGGGGAGGGAGTGCTGAAAAAGGAAAGAGTAAAAATAGCACTTAGCAACTCAGATCTCGAAAAGCTCAGGAATTAAAAAAAAATAAGAAGCAGGTAATCTTACTTCCTACTCTCCAGATAGCATAAAACCCTGGGTGGCAGCGAACAAAGAAAAAATGATTCAAGAAGCCATGTGCGCTTTCGGAAAGATCGGTAATGAGTTTGCGATTCCTAGCGCTTCTTACAACAGTAATGGAGGGATGATCTTTATTCTTAGCAAATGAGCATAAGTAGCAAATTTCTTCGAAGCTCGGCAAACGATCAAGAGTTCTCCTAAATAAAGCACATAACCCCATCAGGATAGCATAGCCATTGGGATGTAGTTGAAACAGAGAGATGGTCAACCGAAGGAGAAGTGTTCGAAGAAAGTCGTTAAAAGGAGGAATTGCTCCACTTAGGCACATCTGGCGATTGACTGCGACAAAACCGTGAGGTGGATTATCGGCAGTATCATTCGGCCCGGGAAGTAGAGCATCACTCTCAGCAAGGCCAAATTGAATGCGTAGCTGGTTAAATGCTCTCTGGGTTAAGGTAGTCGGAGATCTTTCTGGAGGATTCACTACGGGAATAGCTATCGGAAAGATCTCTTCAGCTTGAGCTACCACTTCTTCTTGATGTGAAGCCATTCTACATAAACAACTGGATATTCAAAAATGAAGGTGCACGTTTCCTAAATGTGTGAAGTGCTGTGTAAAGCTAACAAAGCAACAAGCAAATATAATTGAAATTAAACATGTGTCAATTGCAATATTTCAAGACTTGTCGCTTTAAGTCCAAATACAAGTGCAATATTAACGCAAACAAATCGACTTTAGTTGGTTAACGTTGTTTTTATGCTTCACTTGAGTTTGTTGATTCACGGCATTTCATACAATTTCTTTAAGTTAATTATTCTTTATCGACTAATCTGTCATTTGATGTGGGCAATCCGTGGCAGTATATTCGCCTAGTTCTCTGCAAATGTTGTATTTAACAGGTTATTAGCATCAAATTTGGTATAATCTGTTAAGAAAGCATAGCAAAGTCATGCAAGTTATTTCGGCAGTTCAAAGTTCGAGTTGAAGTACAATCGAGTTCTATCAATTCTCGAAGTTTTCAAGTTTTGTTCAAGCCATGTAGTCACAGTCCAAAAGTTCTCTAAGTCCTAAGTCGTTCACGACCTAACAGGATGAGATGAAATTGGCTTAGGCTGAGGGAAACAGTTCGGCAGTGAAAAATTGTCCAAGTGCTAACTCGTCCACGACTTAAAAGATTTCATGTGAGTTAAGTTAAGTCGTTGGTTCTTTAAATCATCCTAGCTCGGCCGCGACTCAAGGCTTATGTCGCATCTATTTAAGTCGGTCAAAAGTTAAGTCGGCCGTGTCTCAAAGCTTATGTCGTATCTTGTTAAGTCGCGAAGGGTTATAGGTCGCCCAAAATTGCTGGGTCGTGTCCAAGTTGTTATCTCACTTCACCCAATCAACAAACCCCCCATCTAATCAGAAACTCCTCATCTTCTTAACCCATTAACCCTTTAGCCTCTCCATCAACAGAAGTCCTCATTTTCTCATGATGTCGAATCATCCAAAAAACTAAATCACCACAAATTCAATGCCCTATCACTCTAGCGCAAATCAAAGATCAATTAGCTTGAAGCAATGAAGCCTATCGATCAAACGTTTAAACCCAAATCGAGCTAGCTCAAGTTCATCAACTATCAAAGTAACGAAATTCGCGATGAAACATTGCATGAAGAGGTGGTT
This sequence comes from Allium cepa, assembly GCA_030765085.1. Classification (NCBI taxonomy): domain Eukaryota; kingdom Viridiplantae; phylum Streptophyta; class Magnoliopsida; order Asparagales; family Amaryllidaceae; genus Allium; species Allium cepa. The sequence continues at coordinate 506,741,103 of CM060945.1, forward strand.
TAGGATTGAGGAAATGGAATTCATGAATCAGAGATGGTAAAGGATCAAGAAAGAAGCAAGTTCACTTACGTGATGTAATATCAAGTTAATCGGTGACTAATCGGGTCGAGATCGCCTTTGGAAGTTCAGGAAAGTGTTAATGGAAGAAACAGATGAGGAGGTAAGTAATGAGAAGAAAGAAGGGGATGGACGACCTATAGTGGAGAAACCTGAAGCGGCTCATACGATCTAACCTTTAGGTCGCGCGCGACTTAGCGACCTAGTGGGGGACGGGTTAAAAGATATCGAAGCACACGACCTAACCATTAGGCGTGTACTTCGAGGGGAAAATGTTAACTCCTATGCTCAGCGGCTCAATAGGAAAACGACTTAAGATGGCCAGCGACTCAATAGGCAAACGACTTAAGAGTATAACGGCTTAGCGACTTAACTGATAGCACGACCTACCGACTTAAGGAAGCCATGACTTAGCGGCTTGAGAGAATGGACCGACGTAACGACTCAAGGGACTGTCGACCTAACGACTCAAGGGACTGCCGACCTAACGACTCAAGAGACTGCCGACCTAACGACTCAAGACAGGAAAAGCTCAAAACACCTTCACTTAAGTCACGACCGACTTACGACCTATGTTGGGTCGCTCGCGACCTAGGCAAACAAAGGGAAATCCAATATAGCGTTACTTGAACCAGGGCCTGTTAACTCGTTCACGACTTAGGACTTGTACTCAGAAGAACATGCTTATCCCAGTTAAGCCGTAAGCCGTGCTTAAGAGATAGAACGCGACTTACGACTTGTCTTGGGTTGGTCACGATCCACGACTTACTTTAGGTCGGTCACTACTTACAACTTGACATGGAAGTTCCTCTATAAATACGGCACTATCTCCAACATGAGGGGGACTTTTCCGATCATTTTCTTCAAAGCATCGAGACTCTGCCATCTTCAAACCAAGCCTTACTCCAACACTTGAAACTCACAAGAAGCTTCAATCAACTTCAAATAAGGATTCAACACATTCAACCATGAATTCGGAGAATTCTCTTGCATCAAAGTTTTTCTAGCTGCTTGTCTTTTGAAGTGAATTGTAATCGAAGGAAATTGTAAAGGATTGTAATCATATTAGCAATAAAGAAGGACTGAAGTGGACGTAGGCTTGATCATAAGCCGAACCACTATAAACTCTGTGTCTCTTACTGCTTTTTCAGTGAATTACTGCTTTTTCTGTTTTCCGTGTTAACGGGTGGTGCTTTCGTTCAAATCTCTATTTGCATCAGGGTGTTAGCGTCTGACTTTTTACGTTAACACGAGTATTATAAATTTTCAGGTAAGGACGTTCTGGAGCGCAGGAGGAGAGATGGATGGCAGGAATGTATAGAGTAATTTTGCTGTATTATATTATTGTAAATCTGAGACATATTGATTTGTATATGTCCAGTGTCTGAATATATGTGTAACTCTGATGTATTAAAATGTAATCGACAGAACATTATTCTTTGTAAACTGATATTATTTATTATTATATTTTATCCGCTGCGAATGTGATATGTTGGTGTTTCTGTTCTTCTCTTTCTTCTATCTCTTTCTTCTTTTTCATAACTATCTGGAATTTTCGGGATCGAAAATTTCGGGTCGTTACAGTTGGTATCAGAGCTGAGAGTTAAGCAAGAACCTTGGCTCTGGTGGGAATTACTCATTAAATAAAGTCCGTAGTACTCTAGGATGAGTTGAGTGTGTGTGTGTGTGAGCGCGTACTTGTTATTTGCTTATAAAGATTTTAAATGGTTTTATATAAAGATATATTTTGATATATAAAGCATTATCTCCATCTAATAAATATTAAGGTGATTGGTGGTAAATTAATAGAATTAAATTAAGAAATAATATAAAATACAATCAAATTGAAATTTTGAATTGGAATTAAATTAAGTGGTAACAGAAATACAATCAAATTAAAATTAAATCGATTGAAATGAAATTCTAGAATTTGAGCTCAGAAATTAAATTGTTTAAAAACTTTAATAAAAGTAAGTTTGAAATGGATTCAAACTAAAATTTAATCTTGAATTTATAGAAGTAAGAATAATATAAAAAGGAAATGGGTATCTAGATATGATTACCTTTGGTATTATCATAAATAGTTATTGTGTTTAATAATGATATATTTATTATTAGGTAAGCCAAATGAAGTACATTTATAAGATGAGTATAACTTCTAAATTAAAGTAGGTTTTAAAATTTTGAAGTTTTAAAACATAAGTTTAGAAACAATCAACTGTTTCAAAGAGTTAAATGAAATAACAATAATAAAATTCAGACTATTTTGAATATAATCTTATTTTAAAACAAGAAATGTTTGGAAGATTTTTAAGGGATTTGTTTTGAAATTAAAACCATGGGTGGTTTAAAATTTAAAAGTAGCCTGGTGTGTAAAGGAAATAAATATGAAAATAAACTCTAAGGTTGAGTTTTGAATTTTCCTTGGGGTGTGATGTGAAACCCAAAGTGAAGCAAGTTTTAAACTTAAGTGGAAAGGTTATTAATCTGAAGGTTTAAATTTTAAATGGAAAATTTGGATTAGATTAAATTGAAATGATTTGAATTTGAAGTGGGCTCAATTGATAATAGTCCAAATTGATTGGAATAATTTGAAATTATAATTAAAGTTGAACATGATTAAATTCAAATGGAAGTTGATTTGGATTGGGAAAGAAATCAAGATTGATTCAACTTGAATTGGGAATAAATCAAGTCCAATGGAAATTGGAGTTGTTTAAATTGGAATTGGGTCAATTTAAATGGAAATGGAAATTTAAATTGAATTGATGGAAAAGCAAAGAGTTTTGACTCTGGACAATTTTCAATATAATTTTTTTTAATATAAACTTATTTTTCCAAGCTATTAAATATATACAACCTTTCTTTCTTAAAGCCAAATTATTTTATACTTGTTTTACAATTATTTTTGGAGCTATTTAACCATTTTTCAACTGTTTTCTCAACTAATTACTATTTTTCAATTATGTTACAAATTAATTACTATTTTACAACTATTTTGCAATTATCTAAAAAATTTGAAACTATTTAGCTATTTTTCCAACTATTTTATAATTAGTTAACTATTTTATAGCTATTTTGGAAACTAATAATTATTTTTCAACTACTTATCTATTTTAAAAATTTTCAAGCTATTTTCTAAATATAAACTGGTCGGACTTCAAACTGTTATTGATTAAATACCCAACTGAGATAAGGGTTGGAGTGATAATTCAATGAAATTGAGGCAATTGTAAATAAGTGAATGAAAATTTAGGGGAATGTGAATAGAAAGGAAATTGATTTGGCTAATAATCAATGAAAACAAATATGCAGGATGTACGTATATTATTCTATTTGCATAGTGATTTGATCCAGATTCGAGCACAGAATTTCGAGATAGTTATATCGATCCATGTGGGATTTTTCACTCGATTTTCGACGGCGAGCCTGGATATGGATTGTTGATTGATTCTAGATATTCTCTATCATAGTTATGACTGTGCAAGGAGAATGACGGTTTCTAATCAACATACCAGATCTGTGTCTGCACTAGGAAGTCGGGTGGACGATACTAGTTCAGAAGTGAAATTGTGTGATCGAGTGAGCTATCAGATTGGTATAGCGTACGGATGATATGTGTGCATCGTACGGATTTGAATGAAAATGATATTTAAAAGAGTAATCAAAATTGGAATATTCAATTTTGAATAAACAAAGTAAAATATCTTTGTTATACAAGATAAATCTCCCCTTGTTGAATCTATAGCCGGAAGAAAAGGATTTTGAAGGTGTTTGAAGTATAAAGGTATTTTCTACAAGTTTGAATGATCCAAAGTTTTTAAAAATTATATATATATATATATATATATATATATATATATATATATATATATATAAAGGATCTTATGAGGATTTGGAAAAGGTTTTGGGAACCTTTGGATTTGGAAAGGCTTTTGATTTTTGGGAAAAATCAATATTGAATTTGGAAAGCCTAGTTTGAGAATTATCGATTTTGAGATAATCGATTTTGTGTAAAGGAGCTTTGTATGAGATCATACTAGGTGTATGATTTGAAGATACTATATATGTATAGTATAAAGTGTTTTGATGACGACTCTGGGGAAGAAGGTGCTCCCTTGAAATGAACTTCTCAGGAGTGTCACCGGGTGGTGCTGCCTTGAGCCCCGGGGGTTCTAAAGTTGATCCTGTGAGGAGTCCGGACAAAACTAGTTCCTGAGGATTATGAGTAGAGTATACCATAGCGAAAGTCGTATGTGCCGCTGAGAGCCAACAGTCTACGTTTGATTTTATATCGGTAGACTGCGACCTATGGTAACATAGCGAAAGTCGTGTTTTCCGTTGAGAGCCAACAGTCTGCGTTTGATTTTACATTGGTAGACTGCGACCTATGTAGAAGTGGAGAAGTTTCATTTTGATAGCGAAAATCGTGTGTGCCGCTGAGAGCCAACAGTTACATGGACTTTTGCTGTGATGGCAATGTAACCCTGGAATGTAACTACGATATGCTGTGGGTTCCATGGCGTAATCGAGGGGCGCGGAGTGCCTACAGTTACATGGACTTTTGCTACAATGACAATGTAACCCAGGATGTAATTACGACCATGGATGGGGGTGATGATTCCAAGAGCATTCTCACTAAAGATATTTCCTCTATTTTCAAAAACTGTTTTCTATATTTTCAATAAAATTATTTTCCCAAGTATTTTCACTAGATGTTGAAAACGGGTTTACCAAGTACTTGTAGATTTTCAGTCCTACGCCTGATCAACGTATGACTGAATTTCTGTGAGAACAAGGATGGACTGGTTGAGACATTGAGTTATAAGAGGTATTTTTATAAAGAGCTATTTTAATAGTATGATGTGAATTTAAAAGTATTTCTAAATTTTTAAAATAAAAGTGTTGGAATTTTGGGAAAATAAAAGGAAATCCAAACTGGAATTAAAAAAAAAATTAATGAAGTGATTTTTGTAATAAAATCGAATATTGATTCAAAAATTGGAAGTAAGCTTATTAGCTAAATAGTTATTTGATTGAGTATGTTAATAAAATTTAATTTGGTTAAATAAATGGATTGTAAGTTAATAATGGAGTTTGGAAATGAATTCGAATTGTAGATAAAGTTCGACTTGGATTTGATAATGAATTAAATAAGTTGAGATGCTGTAAAAATAAAAATAAAATAGAGTTGGATCGAAATAGTGATGGTTTGAATTACAAATAAAATTCAAGTGTGATTTGAATAATATTTAATGAAATTTGCAAGTAAATTAGAAATAAGGGAAGTGTATCGAATGAAATGAAATTGAATTATAATAGAAATCGTTTGAGTTGCAAGAAAAACCCAAGTGAGTAGAAATAAATTGAAAATGGCTTTGTGTTAATGAAATAAATTCAAAAATGAATTAAGTAAGTGAATTAAAAATTTGAAATGGAATTACATACAGAATGGGTTGAAATTAATCTGAAAAAGTTATAAACTAAAATATATACTCTATTAAGCGAATATTGTCAAATTTGCATAGAATGAATTGTCGTCTGACGTAAATGAAAGTAATTAAAATTTTATGAGTTGATAGAGATTAAATAAATTGATTTTAGGATCAGTTGAATTGAATATAAGCATGTTTGGATTAAAAATAAATTGAATGTAAGCATTGAGTTGTAAGCCATTATAATTGAATGAATGGCATATAAATTTGGTTGGAAGCAATTGGATTAGCTTTAAATCATATAAATCGCTTATGGTAAGCATTTGGTGTTTGTTGCTTTTGTATTGCTTGGGTTTTACCATCAAAAGTAAGTGAAATGCTGATAGATTTTCTATATATGGCACTTACATATTTCAATTGAGTAAGTACAGGTACCTGAAAGCCATTTGGCTGAATTTGGATTGCGCTAATTGCTTAAATAATAAGACGCTTGCTTAAAATGCTAAATAAAGGTACGCCTACGCAATAAAAATATGAAATATGAACTATTTTTTTTTTGCTTTTCCGACCGGGTGGGTCGATGTATATATAATTATATCTCTTGTCAAATTGCAAAAGTTCCTCTGTACAAAGGAGACACTGCCAAATTTTTTTGAAAATTTTGGGAGTTAGAAAAATTTTGAGGAAAAATTTTTGTTAGCAACAAAACGAATTGAAATATGAAACTGAAGTAACTTAGTAGATGAAACTAAAATGAATCAGTTATGAATGGAAGATAAAATTCAATATTCAGAATTGAAGATAAATTTAAATTCATATGGGAATGGGAAAAACTAATTTGAATAGGAATAGATATGAAAACTTATGTAAGGAAATGTATGAAATGATTTTAAAAGGCTATGATTGGATATTATTGTTAGGTAAGTTATGCAGGTATTATAAGGGAAAAGGAATATTGATTGTGATTCCAAAAGATAAATTTGAATTGCCCGACTAAAAGGTATGTATTTAAATTTCTATGAAATTGGATGGGGTTTTTGATCTAGCCACTTGGCTTTTGTTTTCTTTTGGAATTTGGGAGCCCGTAGAGGCATTTTGTAGTTGTACCGAGATAGCAGCGCAAATGAGACGCTGGCGAAATTTTTCAGAAATTTAGAGAGTTGGAATTTTTTTGAGAAAGTTGTGATAATTCAAATTTGAATTTTAAATTAGATTTGAATAAATAAAGTAAATAAAGTTGTTGGAAACTATGGAAGGTTTTGGGAAGTTGGTTAAAGTAATAATGAGTCTTTAATAAAAGAATATGTTATGGCAAGTTGATATAACTGTTGGAGTTGGAGGAAAAGTAAATGAGTATTGGACCATTCTCCCTAACTAGTAATTTCGAGGACGAAATTCTTTTAAAGGGGGAGGAATGTGATGACCCAGAATTTTTAACAAGTTAAAATGGAATAATTAACTGATTTTAAAATTTTAGAGGTTAACTTTAACTTGAATTCCAAATATTAATATTTACTTGATAATTAAATTATCGAATTATATAATTCGAAATTGAGTAAGATGTTGAGTATGGAATTTTAAGCATGTTAAAAATAATTTGAAGGCTTATAAAATTTATAATGATGATGCTGAAGATAATAGAATGGTTGGAATTTAACTTAAAGGTGATTTGTTCAGTTTTAAAAATATATCGCCTAAATTGAATTTAAAAAAATAGCCTTCTGAGGCACAGTCATGGAATTCGACGAAACCAGTTCCATTGGATCCGTAATAGTTAGTTATTATCGGATTTCAATTTTCATAGCGTTTGGATTTACCGTTTGCTCGTACGAGTGAGAAACGCATTGAAATTAAAATCGATAATTTAATATTTTAAATCGATTTATACAGCTAACTTCTACATACGATTAAATTAGCTTCTGAAACACGTTCCATTGTGTTCGGAATACGGGTAAAGCCTTATAAACGACTAGCGGCATGTCTGATTAGGAGTTCGAAAATTTCATGGTGCAACACAAGATATTTTCAATATTTAATTATATAATAGTCAAGTGTACGCAGGAAGCTATTCCCCCCAATTGATATTTTATCTCCGTCCCTCTTTATTTCTCAGTAGAAATCGAACTCGGAAAAAAAGAAAAAGGGCCGAAGCCGGTTCTGCCCGAACTCCCAAATAAATTTCGTCTTCATCAATTTTCTTTTTATTAATGGCGACGTAGGGTTAATTCGAGCTCGTGCTCGAGGGGTCTAGCCGAAGTCTCGATCGATTGAAGGGGGTTAGGGTTTCGATTGTCTGGAGTGAATCGCGTTTGGGATGAGGGTACTTGGTTGAAACTGGTTGTGGCTTGGAGCTAAATCGCGTTCGAATTCAAAATTGATTGAAACTGGTTGTCGAATCGAAGAAGCGGTTTATGGTAATGGTGGGTTCGATGTTGTTTGAAGATAAATGATTGCAGTTAAAAGTTTTATGGAGATCATATCAGGTCGCGGTGGCAGTTGTACACTGGTGATGGCTAATGTTTGAGGCCGTGTTTCTGGTTGTGGTTTCGTGAGTGAATTTGGATGTCGATTCGGGTGAGTTGGGTTAAGTGTTGTCAGTGGCTTCGGGTGATTGATGGAATGGGTTTGACGCTTGACTGAAGTGAATGTCGTGGATAGAGGAGGATGGGTATGAAGTTTAGAAGTTAACAGAAATGGGTGGTTTGATGCTACAGTTTAACAAAGGGCAAAGCAATGATGCCGGAGGAATAATGGTTTGTGGGAATTTGCATACTGTAATGTTGTGAACTATAGTGTTGGATGGTGGTCAGAAGTAGGTTGCAGTGACTGATAACGGTGTATTGGTTATGGAAGGCAGTGAAGTCTGGTTGTGAAGCATCAAGTCTGAAAATCGTGGAAACAAATCGAGAATGAAGTGGGTTGCAAAACAGGAATCAAAGGTGAGTAAATCTCGCTCTTTTGGATTTTTATTTAAATTTAAATGGTTGAATTTAAATATTTGGTTGCGTGATTGAATTGTTAGATGTGCACTATGTACTGATGATCTGGTGACTTTGGTTTTGGTTGATTCTTGTGCTAATTGTTGCTTGACTCGAAGTATTCGGGTTTTAAGTTGTTTAAAACTTAAATCATAAATAAGAAATGTTTTCATTTTAACGTTAATAAGGATTTAATGATTTGCGATTCATTAAATTAGTAGGATAATTAAAATGGATAATTAATTAATTCAACTAATTAATGATTTGGATTAATTAATTTAGTAATGAAGGGTTTGAATTAATTAATTAAGTTTTAAGTTAATTGATTAAGTGTAAGTAATTCAGAATAGTCATGGGATGGTTTGGCAAGTAATTACTTAATGTAATTAATTAACGTAATTAATGAAATATAATTACTTTGCGAAATTAATCTAGAGATTAATTAAGATGATTAATTAAGGAGTAATTGATTTATTTAATGAAGTAAATGAAAGGGGTAGATAATTACAGGATGAGATAAGTCGAAAGTGATTAATATTTGCGGTTTAATTTATGATTAATTATTTAATGTAATTAAATTAAATTAGGACAAATTGAAATATAAATGGGAAATCATTAATTTATATAATCAACGACGAAATTAAAGATTGATTAGTTAAGATTAATTAATCAATACTGATTGATTTATGAGAAATTAATTAATATAGGTAATTAAGGATTAATGTAACTAATTATAGTTAATTAACTTGTGAAGTAATTAATGGTAAATTTTTGTTTGGTTAAGAATAATTAATATTGTGAAGTTAATTAAAGATAATTGCTTGAATGTAATTGAAAGGTAATTAATCCAGGGTGATTAATTAAGATGAATAATGAAGGGTTGATTAATTAATTGATTTGAAATTAATTAATGTTAAGTGAAGAAATCTAAGCGATTGAGGTTAGTAATTCAATCAGAATTAATTAAATTAATTTTGGATGTGATCAAGCTTTGCTTATGGATGATTGAATGGTATTGGATGTTTTGAATGAGTTGATATCTCTGATATGAAATGTTGTGTATTTCATTTGGATAACTTGGGTTAGGAAGACATGAGACTCGAAGAGACCGGGTTCGGGTATTAGGAAATACCCGAAACCACTTTGAATTTTTATAGATAGATATGTAAAATCTATTGACTGGAATGAAATAATTTAAGTGAATTGGACTATTTAATCTAAATTCGGTAATTAGAAATTGATGTGTGAAATCAGTGATGTTTATAGAAAAATTGTGATTTTGTAAATTGATTCGAGTTACCCCGGGTTCTATATAAGTTGTATGCTTTGTATTCCATGTTGGTTGAGTTTACTCACGCTGGTTTCTAGCCTGACCCGGGTGTTACTTTGATGTAATGCTCGGATCAGACCGAGTATTACAGATTTTCAAGTAAGGACGTCTGGAGCGCAGGAGGAGAGATGGATGGCAGGAACGTATAGAGTAATTTCGCTGTATTATATTATTGTAAATCTGAGACATGTTGATTTGTATATGTCCAGTGTCTGAATATATGTGTAACTCTGATGTATTAAAATGTAATCGACAAAATATTATTCTTTGTAAACTGATATTATTTATTATTATATTTTATCCTCTGCGAGTGTGAGATGTTGGTGTTTCTGTTCTTCTTCTTCTTCTTCTTTCTCTGTCTTCTTTTTCATTACTATCTGAAATTTTCGGGATCAAAAATTTCGGATCGTTACATAGCTTGAGAGCAAAAACTCATTAGAGATAGGGTAGAAATAGGCTAGAATGAAATTTTAATATTTAAAGTGTTTAACTGAATAAATGAACTCAGAAAAGACTAAATTTTTGGGAATTGAATATTTGATTTGAAGGAATAATGACTTCACCTTTTAATGGTTTAAGTGAATGATTTTAATTTGGAATTATAAATCATTTTGAAATTTATAACCATGGGTACACTGCTTTGTGTGTCACATGATTTCCTTGTGATTGTCTGATGCACACCTTTGATTTTAAGAGTGTGGCTAGAGGTGAGCGGTTACTGCAACTCTACGTTACCCTAGTCACGATAACACTGTTATTTACATTGTTTACTTTAATATGGATATTTCTAGGATAGTTTTTATTACTACTTAATTGATGGTTTGACTGATCCTTAAAGGATAAGCGATCCCAAGCATCCTTTAAGTTATTGTGCATTGCTATTACAATTCACTTGAGTTGGTTTACATTGTATAAGTACGTATGTTCTGACTCGATTGTTTGTGTTTTACTTTACGCTCGGGTCAGTCTGAAATCACAGTTTTGGATTCACCTTCTAGAGCTAGAGTTTTGCTGGAGCTTATCTGTCTATCTATTCGTCTACTTCTTCCAGTTAGTTCCTATTCGGTATCTGTCTCGGTATTGTTGTTTATGTATCCTGACTTTTATTATGTCTATTTTACTATGAGATTTTATATATGTTTTGAGAGTATGTATATAGTGGCTTCATGAACTACTATGGTATTTTATTTCCGCTGCGAGTATTCTGATATTTCTGTGTCTGTGATTCTGTGAATGATTTTATTTGCTCCGAATTTTATTACAATCTGTTATTTTGAATTACTCAAGTCTGACATGTGTGTATCATTGTCGATTTAAATGGTCCAAAATAGTGGGTCGTTACAACACCCTTCACGAGTTTCATAATTATCTCCGCCTCTCCCTAAAAAAGTGTTTCATAAATAATAGCTGTAATTATTTTCATCGAGAATTCGTAGTGATACTGCAATTACTTACAGTATTAACTATAAATATTTATGGGCAAAAAAAAAACATTTGTAATTGGAAATATTTGTTGTGTAAATGGTATATGTTTAAGCAAGATAGTTACTAATATCTACCAAAATATGCCATGATCGTACTAATGCATGATCATCAATGCCATGATGGTAAATAACTCAAAAATAGGGAATATGTTTAGAAATGGAACTACATAGTAACACAGTAAATGTATACACCATAAATGCACTTAAATTAAACATTTTACATGCAACACAAGAACGAAATGAAAGCAAATCGAATGCTTTGAAAGACGGTCCTTCCCCAAATGCACTAAAAATAAAGACAGTCTTTTTTTGCAAGTTACAGTTTTGATGAAAGCTATATTTAAAATGAGACATCCGTCTTAGCTTCCTTCTCCATATCAGTCCATGCAAATGCTTGACTCTTCATAGGGTCGGTGAGTTTTGGAGTCTATTTAGGAGCTTTGAATTTTTCACCAACATCAATACATGCATGACCAACATTTTACAGCCATTAAGCGAGTTCCCTTTGAAATTTTTTAAGCATCGTAAACCCACTGTAGTTATGACAAATGCTTTGAGCCAATCTTAGCTTTTATAAGTACCTTAATCTACTCATACTTCTTCTGCAATTATATTGTTTCCTAGAGTAATGCATATTCTAAGTATTACCAATTATTAAACTGAAAAACATACCTTTATATGTTATTTAAAGTTCGGATTATATTCTGAAAAGTTTGGCATTTTCTTCAGCGGCCTTAGATTCACATGTATTTTCTTTAGTCTAGAAAAATAACTTCTGGGCATCCTCAATAAGCCTTAAATGATTCCCTTTAAGAGTAATATGACAATCAGTGTGACTTTTATACTTACCATCAATGTGAAAATAAAATATGAGGAATGTCCTAAGATTTGATATGGATGCTTACTAGCGTTTGTTCATTAAGCAAGGAATAATTGATAAGTATACCGAGGCTAGACCTTCAAAGCATGCACGAACATATAAATCCAAGAAGATCAGAGTAACAAAATGCTAAAATGATTTATGACAATATATGAGCCCATAACATTCAAAATAGGTAAGGCATTTAATATATTCTCCAACTTAATGAATCAAAATCTAGTAGATGGAGTCATATGCAATGTTGGCATAATAGAATGATATTATGGAGCCCAAAACCTCCATATAATTCTATAATCCGGCAGAGAGTTTAATTTTAAAGTCATTACATGCAATGTACATGTATCATTAGTATACGACAATCCATATTTATTCACTGATGCACACCTTTCCCTTTTATGCTATCATTAACAGTATTTGAAATTTATACTGTACATAATGAAATGAAATTTTGTACCAAAACTGAAATAGTTCATTTGAGTATATATTTGAACCGCATTTAGTACCAATTTCTTTTCACATTTTTCATTATTTTTCTTTTTGTCTTTACAATAGAAAAAGTAACAAAAATACTTTGTGATAATTATAAGGAATGTAGGAGAAATATACAATATTTCAGTAAAACGAATGATATATCTTATATCTACTTATTTTTAGGAAAAACCCAAAAATGATTTTAGTTGTATTGATGAAATTTTCTTCCCCTGTTTGAAAATCACTTCAAAAACATTACATTTTTTTTGAGATGGTACTTTATATACAACAAATCACTGTGACAACATGTCACATGTCAATAAACATTCGAATCACACCGAGTTTCGAACTTGTGACCTCTTGCAACAAAGCCAAATCATTTAAACACTGGGACAATGGTGCTTGCACCAAAAACATTACATTTAGTTAGACTAAAATCAAATAAATAATATAGCCATTTAAGTATATGTTTGGATGGTACACTTAACAAACTTTTTTATATTAATTTTAGTTAGGCATTTACAAAAGGGAGATGCTATTTAGACACAAAATTAAACAAAAAATGGGACACACAATTTGGTAGACCTTGGATCTTTTTGTCTTTACATGGAAGGTGGAAAACAGAAGGAGATCTAATGGTCAAGATCCCTTGTGTTCCGTTTTGTGTCTATGTTTTGTGTCTAAATAAAATTTCAATTACAAATACTAATCAGTAATAATCTTATATTGACCAACATTTCATCCATATTAACCATAAACCAAATTGCAGCAATGTTAGAAACTACCCAAAGTTTAAGGCCACCTAATCAATATATTTAAGGCCACCTAATCAATATAGTAAGTCAATGACTCCAAATTATCCCGATTCTCTTATTTTGAGAGAGGAATATGAAATGATATCCACCTTTGAGACACATATATTCAATCCTCCCAAACTTTTAGAACCCGTTTCACTTATCTATTTGAGGGAAAAATATGAAAACGACTCCAAATAAGTAATGTAACGGCATATTAATTCACTTCGACCGGAACTTCATATTGAAAAAGAGATCCGGCAAAGGAATAAAATAATAGATACAATTGCCTATTAAATTTCAATTTCATTGTGTTTATTAAGATAAAATAATGACATAGTTTATCCTTACACAAAAGCAACATAAACAAACATGCGTCAACACACCTATTGGTTACGAATTACAATAGAACGGTGTAGATCATAATGCAAACTTATAGCCAAAACACTTTCCATATTTAAGACATAATTCATGAAATTATTGCTTGATTACTTCATGACTACTGAGTCATCCATTACTCAAAGGAAGAAAAGCATAAAACACATATGGATAAAGTATGAAGTCATAGTTGCTTGACATTATAACGTAATCCCCCATAAATCCAAAGCTTTAAAATTTAAATACTACATGAGTGGCTAAACTAAAACATTACTTTGATCTGATGCTTCATGAATCAATCCAAATAGTAGAAAATAATCTAGAATAATATGCGCAATAGGTGCTTTAAAGTAAGCCAATAATTATGAGTTAGCGAAAGCAAATAGATAAAGGAAAAGTGGGGAAATAAAAACCCTTATATTTTCTCTATTCCTTATAATCTTCTTGCTTCATTTCGGCTGTATAATAAATCGTACTATCCAAATATAACTGAGTTTTGCCACTTTCTAGAACTACTTCTTTAACAAATGGAAGAAAATATATTTCACATAAAGAAAACTCAAGAAAAAAAAGAAGAGGTATGGAATATAATAAAAATACAGTTTTTGCTATATGAATCAGGGACATACTTAGTTTTGAAAAAAAGAGTAAGCTCGGTTTAGAAAAAAATTGAGCATTACTCGGAAGTAATAGCCAATTTTTATGAACAAATAACTCAGTTTAAAAAAGCCGAGTAATACTCAGTTAAAAACTGAGAAATACTCATTTTAATTATAACCGAGCAGTTCTCAGTTTAAAAAATTGAGCAATACCGACTGTAAAAAAAGGGCATTGAGTAAACTCAGCTTTAAACCGAGTTACTTGGCTTATTTAAGTCATTATTTTCCGCTTTGCATTCAGTAAATTGGTATCCAAAACATGTGTATATGTATTATTCGATATATATATATATACATATATATATATATATATGTCTATTATTATTAGATTTATCAAAAGAAATTATAAAATTCAGTTTCCTTCCATAGAAAAGAAATAAAATTCCATCACTTATCATATAGGTCAAATTCACTAAATTAATCCATAATCAAGAAATAAAAAAGAAAGTAAATAATAAGATAAAATCCAATATATTAGGAGTATTATAAACGTTCATATATTGCACATGGTAAGATAACTCCTCATAAGGTATTGATATATCAATTAAAGATGTAGTTAGATCATCTAAGGTAGATACGATTTTATATATGGAAAAAATTAATTTTAAGGTAACCTAAACATAAATAATTGATTTATTTTTTATATCCAAAAACACACGCATAAAAACGCACACACATACACACGTATACGCATATCCATAGATAAATTTAAAATAATGATTAAAAAAACAAGATCCAAATTCTTATGAAATATTAGGTCCACAATCTCTAGCTTGTACATCTATTCGATACTTCAAAAGTTAAAAAGCATACCACAATAATCAAATATGGGAGTTAAGACAATAGGACAACTAACAGTTGGAAAATTTCAAATGTTCGAGCAATCTAATATATCATTCCATATTCTAGCGTGCCATCTATATTTGTATATATGTATATGTATATGTATATGTATATGTATATGTATATGTATATGTATATATGTATATATGTATGTATCTATGTGTATGTATATGTATATAATTATGAGGAAGTTAAAGTCATTGTACAAGCAGCATATAATTACTGTTTATGGAAAACATCAATTTTCTATAGTGTATTTAACACTGTTTAAGGGCATAGCAGACCGAGACATTGACCAATATGTACATGTCTATGTTTTATGCAATGAAAAAAGATTGGTCAAGGTACACGGAACCGAAGACAAATGCATAATTAATTCAACATTAAATATTAGAATAATATTACAACCGTCAACAACACCTAAAAGAAGAGAAAGGTTTTGTACTGTGAACAATGATGCAGTAATATACCCATTTTCTTATCTATGATAATGCATTACAAAAACACAATTTGTAATTCAAGTAGTCGTCGAAGTCTATAACTGTGAAAATACGTTAATTTCATAAAAGATTTAGAGTAATATTGTTGGAAGTAAAGATGGAGTCCATGCTGTGAAAGGTTAAGCACGCATGATCCTAGTTTATGCCTAAAAGTCCACTTTAAAAGCCTATGAAAGTTCGCTTCAAAAATCAAGTATTACTCAGTTTTTTTTAGACCGAGCAATATTCAGTTTTTTAAACTGAGTAATACTGAGCTTAAAAAAAAAAGAGCAAGCTCGGTTAAAAAAACTGAGCATTACTCGGTACTACTTAGTTTTTTATGACTGAGTAACTCAGTTTAAAAAACCGAATATTACTCAGTTAATTATCCTCAATAGAGTTTTACCTAAATGAATGCAAAATATATCTCTATCAACTAAAAGTAGAATTCTATACCATGATCAAATTATATATATTTATGTATTTAAATAAGCAATAATTTACAAATATATTTCAAAACTTTTTAAATTTTTATATATTAAATATTTTTCTTAAATATAAATCCATATGACAATACATATAGTCAGGCTTGACAAAAACCTATTAACTTATATATATATATATATATACACATATCTTTGATTGTACTAAAATACATATAAAATGTCTTGTTTTTGAGCCAAAGCCCTTAAACATGGAAGTCTTCAGCATTTTATTTCTTAAAATAGTGTAAAAGTAGTTGTTTAAATTCTTCATGTGAAATAAAAAAAAAGGTTCAAAAATAGAAACAATGACTACGAGTAAGGAATAAAATTCATAAAAGGACATGATCACCCATATAAAATTTCCATATTATTATGATGTTTTATAGATTCATGGGCTGTTTTGAAAACATATAATTACTTCCTGTTAACAGTCCAAAGGAGAAAACGCAAGTAGAAACTGTTATAAAGCATTGTAAAAGGATCTGTATGTGTTTTCATGCAGTTGAAAATCAATAGAATAAACTCTCCACATGCTCTATCACAGTTCCATTTGGAGCATTTAATTATACTTCAAAGGAGGTTTCATTTTAATTAGCTTTGTGAAGTTCCTGTTACAGACTCTTACGTTTATTTGTACTAAATACTAACAAAAATCTCGAATGAAGAAAGAAAAAACCAAAGAGAAGACAAACTTCATCGAAACTATTCTTAGGTTAGACTTTACAGGTTGACTTGATTAATATAATTGAAACATTTAGACAACGCAGGAAAATAAAGAATTCTACTCATTTTGACAAGGAAAATTGCAAATTAGTTTCATATGTAAATAACAACAGATCAGGAAGATTCGCAGATTTCAATTTTTTTACCAATATTGGTAAATCCATCCAGAGCTAAAAAAAGTAAGAGCTTTACAACAGTAAAAAGTGTTAAGTGTCAATACACTCATTTGTAATGAAATGGATTAGGTAGTATCGCTTACACATGTACCATGATCAATATACCAACGTTGGTTAGTCCATCTAGCGTAAAAAAACACACTGTTTATAAATTTGCAAGATGTTAAAAATGAGCTTTGGTTAAAGTAGAGCATACAAATGCATTTTTCACTACCTAGGTCTAAAGTGGTAAAAAAATTCAGGCAACCAAGCTCTTATATGATGGGAAAAAACTAGTAAGAAGTACATTGATACACATCTTTTTTGTACTTGATCATTATAATTGTACTCTGTTTCTTACCCTCCAATACATAATTATGTACCCATTTTACAATGCTGAAGTCACAACCATTGCGGCAAAAAAATGTTACATAATATGAAACGGATAGAATAAAAACTAATTCTACTATTTTAGGATTTTTTTTCACCTTAGTACTTGAACATTTAAATGTAGTTCTAGTAATAGCTTCAACCAAAAAAGAAGTATGAAACCAACAATAATTCAATCACTGTTTAAATATATAGTTAATTCAATTCCACTTCAAATAAACCCAAACATGAAACTGAATCATGCATAATTGCATCTACCTAGTGTAGGGAATAAAAATAGTTAAGGAGGTGCATATATGTTACAGGAAAAATGATCAACTATGCACAAAAATTGTAAGACTGAAAATACGGACTGAGTTAGACAACTTAAAAAAACTTTTTGTCATGGAGTAAAGAAAGTATGAGTAAAAATATACAAAATAACTAAACTGAAATAAGGATTAAATTATAAACATATGCTTTGAACAATGTTTTTGAATTGCAAACATAGTCTTCGAACAGTGATTTTGAATGGGTAAAAGAAGTAATAGCATTTAATTGAAACGACCTAATAGCATAACCGCGCACAAAAATGCTATGAAAACATCGAAGAAAATCTGAGGCAAATAGAATGAACATAGACAAAGAAGCCAGACAAATAAAATAAACATTCAATCGGAAAAGAAATCGAACAGGGATAATAGCAATGACATACGTGAAAAGTAAGATATCCTGACGAATTCAAATTGGAAAAGGAGATTACCTAAACATTTTCTCGGTTGTTCAAAGCAACCCACTAAGGCAAACAAAGAATGAACCGAAGAGCGACCCATGCCTAGATACATGAAGAAGCAATCGACTTAAATCCAACTAAATCGGGCTGACCAAGTTTAGGAATGACATTGGAAAAGAGCGGTGGAGAAAGACCTAGAACTGCTGGGCTTGCCGCAAGAGAAGCCTTCAGAGATACCCACTCGCAACGATCGATCAGCGGTACGTTCGTTTGCTAGTTCGAGATTTAACCAAAATTAGGGTTAGGTAAAAGGGACTGTGAAGGAATTAAAATCCTACTCTTTTTATTTGTAGGTTACGGGAAAAGGATAAAGAAGAGAGGGAAAAAATATAATACGCGGCTGTTCAGTTGATGAAAAAGTAAGGAGGCTTATGCGTCCTTGAAATGGAACTCGGTAATAATATAATTGTATAGATATGTAGCTATATGCACAATGACCATATTGATCCTAGGTACTATCCACGGTACCTTCCGTATCCTCCTCGCAAAGGACTCCATCGTCTTGCTCCTATAGTGTTCTGTGACTACATCTGTAGAGGACAACTCATGAGGCCTATAATACAGATGTTCCATCGTCTACTATGAAAACGTAAAACTACATTTTCACTAGTCTATATTAATGCTCGGACATCCGCAACGTACCACCCAGTGCGTACATTGAGGACTATATGCAATCGTTCTGTCCACTCTCTAAATCTTGCCAACAACGTCTACCTTGTATGGAACTCGGTCGAGGATTTTGTATACCTGTAAAGGATGGCTAGGCCTACAATATAGATATTCTAGTTGGTCTATCTCTTTTCACATTGTGGCTATGACCCTATGCAGCCACCCCTCAACTAATCAAAAGACCTCTAAAGAGTTAAGTGGTTGTGCCCTACTGCAAACAATCTAACATCCAGTTGGCGGTGCCCCTCATCCGATGTCTCGATAATGAAAGAATCATTAGACTTTTGATTTTAACTCTACTCTTTCCTGAACTCGCTCTTGGTTTTGATGCTGCCCGATATCCGCATGCGACTATCCTTTTGGGTCCTTCCCACTAAACTTACTTGCAAGTACTTGAACATACGAATATCCTACTCCGAACACTAATCCGTTCTGACTGCCTACAATGAACCCGCCATGCAAAAAGCAGTCAAGGCACACTCTCTTGATGGAATACCTACGAACCTGCCTCCGGGGATGCAGCTTCGTTAGGCCTACCTAGAGGGCCATCCTAGAGTATCCTCACGTCCCATTGAAGTCTCGTCTTCCTTCTAGCCTAAAATAACTAAGTTGGATGTGCTTCTCCTTTGCTGAAATCTGTTATGAACTGCTTCGTTAGGCTCTTCATCATTTGGGCTGCTCCAAGTGCATCTCACTCTTTTATCAAGCCCTAAGTCTAATCTTTTAATTTGCGTTAGGTTACTTTTCTTATTCTGTTGGCTACTTATTTACCATAATGAGTGTATTCTTGCCCTCATCTCACTTTTCACTATTGTGAGATCACCATTGATCCAATAGGGAATGTTATTAGTACTGTCGCCTCTATTACCTTGCTTATTTAACTCAATTTAAGTCTTAAGTTTATTAAATAAGCATCTTCTATCATCTCTGTTCTATTTGCTTATTAACTTAATTTAAATCTTAAATAAGCCTTTCTGTTCTTTCTACTTTAATTATAACCTATGTTATAATTTTACTTGTAACTATCACTTTTATCTTCTTTTATAATCTGTATATGATTACAAGTGTATCTCTTCTGTTTTAGGTTGTCTTCTTTTATTATGATATGATATAGAGTTCTCTTTAATTCGCTTATATTATATAATTCACTTATCATAATAATTGTCATATTGTATAGTCTGCACGGTAAATGCAGATCTAGGTTCATTATCGTTTACAGCTTCATATTCTTTTCTAATAATTTACTTGATTCCTTTCATTCTTTACTTTATTTTCTTCTATTCTAGGAAGCAATTCTATTTTATTTGATTAGGTATGAAAACTGCACTAAAAATCTATTTCCATATTTTAATACCAAATAATACTATAAACAATAATTCGTAACTGCAAGGTATTTCTTTTATTATTTTGAAATATTGTAAAATACAGTGGTTTCTCTATTTTACACTAGTTCCTTTTTTCTTTCTTTTATTCTTGCAGTTACATTTATCTTTATCTTTTAAATATTAAATTATAGAAATGTATCATATTTTCTAAACCAACCAATTAATACATCACTTACTTCCAAATCAAGTTATTCGATTAATCTATTATTCCTATGTTAGCGTAATTTATTGCAAAATTCTATTTTTCTAGCTTTATTCCAACTTTTCTTATTTTACATCTAATCTAGTATTTTTCCCATTTTAATCCATAATCACGATTTTTAAACTATATTCATACAAAGAGAACAAAAAGAAACTTGCATGTAGGCTAAATTATAACTTCAAATTAGATGTACAAAACTGTAAATTTCTTACAGTTCAGCATAACTAATTAACATAATTAATTACTGAAATACTAGATAAAATTATTTAACGGGAATTTAACTATAATATATCATAAACGGAAAAGATATAAATAAATCCACTTACCTGTCATCCTTAACTTTGCTTGTGCTCAGCTTGGCTCCATGGTCCTTTTGGATCCCCTTCTTAGATGCATAATATTTTAATTTAGAAGATCACCTCCTTAGAAATATTTTCTTTTTAGAGTCTAGCCTTAGGTAATGAACCCATTGGGAGAAAATCTGATTGTGAGAAAAGCGCTAGGCTTAGGGTTCTATTTATAAGGGAGTTTGATGATCTCAGATCGTTTTATTCTTGGATTGAATTTGGAGCCACCAGTCACAGGGTCATTTGGAGCCATCAGGTTAATCAACGTAGGGCTTGGATCGCGCGAAAATCAATTTTTACACCACTCGGCACGTACGTGGATGAAACATCGTCCAGGTAGCAAGGTGGGTCGACCATGGTGTCGACCGCCCTACTCCTTAGTTCGACCGGGCGGTCAAACTTGGAGTTTGTTGGGTCGACCTAGCGGTCGACCCATATAAGTATTTTTTTTCCTTTTCCTTTTATTTCATGTTTTTTTTTCTCCTGTAACTTCTTCAAATAGACTCGGATTTTGACAAGTTATATATGAAAACTGATCAAAAAATCGCCCCAGACATAATGGTACAGATTTCGATGCCATATTTCGACAATTTTAAAAATGTTTATTTTCATTATTCATCGTTATTTGCTTCATTTAATTATATAAAAATACAGGGTGTTACATGTCATGACATAAGCAAACGAGGATAAAACATGGGTCAGAACTAAAGTTTGGTATGAGTGGAACTATCTCAAAATATCGTATATTAAAACTATATACAAATAAACATGAACCACTAAATCACAACTGGCCCTTTCCACACGTAGCTCATAAGAAATCCAGACCGCCTATAAACAAGTATAGTAAATCCATCTCAAAAGTAGGGAATTGTACAATACCTTGCTCTTCTCCTGTAACAACGAGTTAGCACAATATCTACTATTGCATTACACTAGCCCAAAACTACTAATAATATAGTACAAATATGCCATGATCAAACCGAGATCCGAAAACAATGATCACTACTGATAAGATTGTTACGATATGCCTCAACACGTATTATCACTGCTACTAAGACCGAATAGGTATGTCACAACGCGTATGGTCACTGTTGCTAAGTCCAAATAAAAAAAGGTATGTCATAATATGTATGATCGCTACTGCTAGGACCAAATAGGTAAGCCACGATGTGTATATTCAGTGCTGCTAAGACCAAATAGGTAAGCCACAACGTGTATGATCACTACTACTAAGACAAAATGTTCATAAGATTACAAACGTAGGACCCAAAAATGTCCAAGCAATCATAACAAGGTAAAGCTATTCACTGTCCCCCTAGGGTTGCGACGAGTGTGTCATGGCCATCACCAACACTCTAGGCATATCACTATAAGGTTGATACTTGGATAGGTCACATAAGACCATGCCCTTGGGTAGGTCACATAAGCCCATGCCCTTGGTGCATCACACTAAGTCAATACCACACAAATCGTATATTATATCACTCTAAGGTCAAAACCTTAGAGTACAGACTCACTCCGTATATAATGTACGGAATCGCCACGCATGACTCCAGTCGCCACAGCCAAATAACCCACCTGACAACTCTAACAAAACCCTATGCTAACCCAAACCACATTCCAAATGGAATGCATGACATCAATTTCATAGTACTCCTCGAATATGTCCTCCCGGTCTACCATAAAATCTATAGTTTTGGAATATGTGCCGGAGTGGGTCCTATGTGGGCCTCGGAATAAAATACTTTTAAACCTACCAAAATTTCTCAGGTTGTAGCCCTCGAAAAATGATAAATAATGGTCCAAACCTAACCTCAATTCCACTTTGTATGCAAAAATCATCGTGTTTTAAAGTTTGCACAACACACAACAGGTCAGCCGACTGAAGAGCCATTCAGTCGAATGAACCAGGGCCGAGATGGACTTTTCTCCTCTCGACCAGTCGGCTAAATGGACTAAGTTAGTCGAATAAAACTAATAGGTTCCAGGCAGTGAGCCTGGGTAGAGGCAAATCCTGCCAATTCGCCAAATCATGCGTCGTTTCCTCCGACGCTTCGCCCGATTAATCGCCTTGCTACTAGAGTCTGCCTCCATCCTATAGTACATCTAATAGGGTTCATTTGTTGATGTTTTAGCAGTGGCTTCTTAAGTATATGAAAACTGGTTTTGATACCAAAATTCACTATTTGCATAGAAAAACGATTCACGTTGTACTTTAAGATTGTATTACTTGGGACTTATCTGTTATCGATGAGTAATCGGTAATGGTGCCACTATCCAGAGAGACGTAGAAAGTTTTTCTTTTTCGAGATCACTAGAAGTGCAAAATACGATAAAATCTATGAGATAAGATCATCCATTACATCTGATTTTGGAAAAAAAAAAATCATTTTACTATAATTCAATTGACAATAAGGATTTAGTCAAATTTCGAGGAGAAACTAGAACAGGACTTGCCTCTAGAACGATGTGCATTCTATTAGGGCAAAATCAAGTTTCAAAACCGACCGAATACAACTCAAATTCCAACCATCTCCTATCAGTTTGCAATTGACCAAACCCTAATTGCCATCATCGTTACCATCACCATCAATATCATCACATCTCAGCCATCACCGACATAAAATCTCAAGTAGATCATGCTAGGGTTTCAAATCGGGTCGGGGTGGAGACTACCTGAGCGGCGTCTTTGATCAACGGCGGTAGTAAGAAGTTTCAGGCAACAACAGCTGGTGGTAACAACAAGCGTTGGTTGATGGCGGCGATGTTGGGACGGCGGTATCGTTGGATCAGGTTGTAGAAGCTTGGCAGAGGTTGGGTACAAAGGAGTGAAGGCAAGTGGAAAATAACATTAAGAAAATCTCTAAGCGTTATACTTATAGGGAGATCACGAGTTCAGCACCGACCCGAGTTGACTCCTTCCTCCGCATCCGTCCAGAAATCATCATAAATAACCTCTATGCCAACCTAAAGCGCAACATAGTCTTTGGAGTGCAAATTATATCGTTAATACAAAGGAATAGAATTTCAATCACAGTAAAACTAAATGGTTAAGTAGTTGAAGGAAAGTCAAACAAGTAAAAGCAACGCCTTAAGACGACATTCAACTGATCAAAATGGAATTTACAGAATAGCAGTTAAGGACTTGTCTCGATCTAGAGCACACTTTGTCTTTAACGAAAGCGTACTTTGGGGGACAAGTGTTGATCGGGTTTTTGATCAAGCAGAAGTCAACGGAAGTTAGAATGTCGAGATGAAGGCGAAATGACTTGAAAACTTAGAAGTATAATGAAATGAGCTAGAGAATCAACTTGGGAAAGTTTTACAGTGTTTGGAGCAAACATCGCAACATGGTACCGAGTTGACCATGGTTAGGTTGGTACCAAACAAACACCTTCCCTCCAATCTCCTCCAAAACTTCATAATATCCCTGTACAACTCCAATAAGTCGGTATCAACCTTTTTATCCAATGTCTGTACAATCAATCCCGAGATTGATGAGATAACATTAGAAAAGCCAGGATAAGTCAAGTACTATTAACAAGATTGCTAGAATCAACAGGAAAAGACATGAAACACGTCGACTAAGAGAGAGAAGAACAACGCGAAAGTCAAAAGGCTGTTTGCACTTAACTCCACAACTCAGTATCGAGTTGAGTAAACTCGGGTCAGTATCGAGTTGAGGTTTTGGTTCGTCGAACCTTGCGCTCCCTTATGCACTTCTGTCCATGTTCTGGACTTCATTGCAAGTGGACTTTCGACCCCATACCTGCTTTCCCCATAAATACAAACCATAGTGTAACCAAAACATGATCTGGTTTACGCCATCACTACGTGGAAGTTCCACACATTCTTCATCCTCTACCTCTACATAATAGTTACTAAGGTAACTACTTTAGAAAATGTTAGAACTTAGAATTCGTCTAACCCTTGTACTAGTGACTTATTCTCTCTTCAATTCTCTTATAATCTCAGACTAACTCTGTAAAATCAACAATCAAAAAAATTATAAAGTCGACGTAGGCCATAGATTGCCGAGCCACTATAAAAATTTATGTTTCCTTTACTTATTTCTGTTATTTTCATTATTTTTTGCTAGATTTAAGTCTCACTGTTTCCCTACAACTCAATTTTAGATGTTGATCCATTTTTGACATCAACACACACACACATATGTATGTATGTATGTATATGTGTGTGTATAAAAACAATTATTCTTTAAAGATCAAAAGTGGATGTACATTAACTCGCAATAGTAGAACCACTATAAACCCTGTGTGACTTTCTTTTCTGTTTGTGTATCTGTGATCCCTGATTATTTATTTTGGGATATTATTTTTAGCTAATCATAAACACGTATCATTTTCGCTACGGAG
Organism: Allium cepa; assembly: GCA_030765085.1. Lineage (NCBI taxonomy): Eukaryota > Viridiplantae > Streptophyta > Magnoliopsida > Asparagales > Amaryllidaceae > Allium > Allium cepa. Next base: position 506,766,395 of record CM060945.1, read on the forward strand.
TGTTAAATATAAATTTTCCCCAACAATAAGGAGGTAAGTACCCATCCATTGATGGATATAGCGAATCAGTTAAATAATATTTATCCCGGTGGTAGATGAGGAAAACTATAATTTCCATCATTTAAAACTCAATAATATTACTTGATCGTACACTTCAGCCATTGATTTTTTATTTGTAGCCAAAGTGAGATGGAGATAGAGTGGATGATGGATTAGAGGTGAAGAGTAAGATGGTTTAAATAGTGAAGGAGATAAATCGTAGTTAATTATCCATTCGTGTCTAACACGTAGAACGTCCGACGCAAATGAATCATTTTCCACGGTTCTACAAACAAACTATTATAGTGTACCAAATGCCATCGCAACTCCACCTACCAAAAAATAGCCACAAACGAACCTTTAGCATGAACAACAACTTTTCACCGTCTCAAATTATTGCCCAATAAATTGATCGACTCTGTGTTTGCGGTGATTTTATTGGAGAGCAGAAATGGAAACTATGCACGCGCAATTATGCACGCAACATATATTTGTACTGTACTTGCAAAACCCCCGAAATAGCACCGTGATTTATTTTTTTCGTTCTCCTTCCTCCGTAATTTCATTATTTCCCAACACTCCAAACTTCACTCGCCCTCTTCGACTTCTCTTTCTCTCTCCGCCATCTGAATCAAATCCCAAAATCAAGAGAGGAAAGAAGAAGAAGACGACAGCGACGGCGGAAAGCAATCAATCGAAGACGAGTCCCCACAACAATCCAGACGATGCGATCGGATGAAGAAGAAGACGACGATTCAGAATCGGAATCACTATCACTCCGCACCCATCGAAGAAGAAGAAGCAGCAGCGCCAGAAGCTTCTTTTTGTTTCTCTTTTAATGGCGTTGATCCTTCAAATGACGTGGCAGAATCAGCGCCGTCGAAGAACGCCTATCGGATTGAGAAATCTAGGGAACACATGTTATCTGAACAGCGTGTTGCAATGCTTGACTTACACGCCTCCTCTCGCTCAGTTTTGCCTCTCTAAGCAACACTCCTCAACTTGTGAGTATGATTTTCAATTTAGTTTTGAAACTTAGGGTTTGGGTATTTTAGGTTTTTGATTCTGTGATGGTAACATATTTTTAGGTATTGGATCTTGGACTGAATTATTCAATTTTACAAAAATGTGGTGAGAGAGTGACATATTTCTGGGGTTTAGTTCAATCCAAGTTATTTGCTGCTTTTAGAGCTGTGTAATTGGAAGGTTTTGAAAATAATGCAAGGTTCTTAAATTAAGTAGCCAAGTAGAGGTCTTAATGAAGAACATTGCTGTTCACACTCAGGTTTAGACCGCAGCAGCAAGATTCCAGTCGTTCCGTTTCGATTTCAGCAGGGATCGAAACAAAACTAAACCGAAACTTCGGTTCAATAAAAAGTTGCTGAATTTCAAATCATATGTAAGAAACCCAATAACAATGATGATGATTTGAGTTTCAAATATACAAACACTCAAAATCTGAAATTTTAATTTAAGTAAACATACTAAATCACGAAATTTATATAAATAGTGTAACTACAAAAAAGTAGACAACGATGTAATGAATAAACACTTTTTAGTGCTATAAGTATTTATAATTAATCACCAACATTCGTTTATATATTATTTTCAATTAAAGATAAATTGTACATTTCGTTTCAATAAATTAAGCAAATATTCTATTAACTATATGAAAAAATAATCAAGGAAATCTAAATCTGGAACTGAAATTGCTGAAATTTACTAATTAGATCGAAATTTCTAAAGTTATAAAAGACCGAGACTGAAACCGAGTTCTCGAACCTTAGTTTACACCATAGTTTACTTTAAATTAACCAGGTAAATAATAATAAAAACATGATCATAAACACCCTTAAAAATCATCCTTTCATTCTATTTTCCCATTGACGTTTATTTCATTATATTCAAAACCTTGGATCTCCTATCTTTACTCTGATCAAATCCCTTAATCGGTTCGATGCTAAATATCAGCAAATCAGTGATAACACAACTTAAATCATACAATCCTTAAAACTTTAACCTTCGTCAATACATTGAAAAAAAAGTGAATTTTTATTATAAATGTCAACTTAGGGATCAAATCACATTCTTAGTTCTTGTTGCCATGCCATTACCTTGTGAAGCCACCTGCAAATTCTTAATTGTCTTCCTGCTGGAGTGAAATCTGTTCAGATGTTAAACATAAATAGCCGTTTGCATGAGATGTGAGAGAAAATGAGAGTGAGTGCCTATTCTTTCTTTTTTTTTTAAAAAAAAGTTTGGGTGGTGCATGTAGGAATATAATGTAGGTAATTAGATACCAGTAATATTTAGAGGAAATTTGGGGTGAATAGTAGCACCGTTGATAAATTCCATGCTGATTTCATATATTAATTAGAGCATGAGCAGCAGCACCAGTATGATGGCTTTCTAGCAGTTGTTGAAGCCATGGGGTTTCAGTAACTGTCTATGAAAAACAAAAGTTCTTTGTTAAGGGATCTCATGGTTTAAGGTTGGTTAATGCAAAAGCTGCAAACGCAACCACAGTTTAAAACCATTGTCAGTGCTTGTCAATTCAGTACACAGCCAAGAGATGATGCACTGCAGGGGAAGTATATTCAGTGGGGAGATTGATATACAAAGCGTGGAGTGCCGGGGAGGTGATGAGACACCCGTTGGAAATGATCATTGAATTTTCTATCCATTTACAATTTGTGAACATGTGCACAACCAATACTTGGATTTGGATTTATTTATTTGTTACCGTTAGTGCAGAACGGTTTCCTAAGAATATTTATAACGGATAATATCAAGTAAAAAGATTCTCAAATCTAATCAGGAATAAAATAAGAGCAGAAATATTATTACATTTTATACTTGAAGTTAATGTGTTACTATCATCTAGAAAACATAGTTACCATAGCGTGCGCTATAACACAGAATTGCCTATAGCGCAGAGCGTGTGCTATTTAACCTTTAATAGCGCACATGTCATCCATAGGGAAAAATAACGTGTCATTTTATCAAAATGCAAAATAGCAAACAACCCATAACACATTATTTTGTTTGTTTATTTATTTATTTTTGGTATGTACATTTGAAAAAATTCAAATAAAATTGAATGACGCAAACTAGGTATGGGTACACCGACCAATCATATATAACACATTATTTTGTTTATTTTATTTATTAGGCATGTACATTTAAAAAAACTCAAATAATATTGAATGACACAAACTAGGATAAGAGTACACCGACCAATCATATATTTTAAATAATAAATCAAAATCGTTTGTTGAAGTATGACCATGATTCCTTCAAAAAAATTGAATATGGATATTTGGCAGACGTATCATGTTCGAACTGTCTACTTGGAAAAAGTTAATACTTCTATTTTTCTTTAGCTATATGAATAGATGGACACTTTATAGCCTTAAGGATTCATATTAAATGTGTTAGTGATGTTACTATGTAATGCTTTTTCTATTTTATAAAATTTAACCGTTGCAATATTGGAATTTGTTTTTAATGGTGGAAAAGGAAAATATGAAGGTTGAATCTTTTTTAAATTATTTTGAATAAACTTTTGAAAGCAACGTTCTTTCATTTGAAAAAAGTTTATAAAATTTCAAATTTCATCTCTCGTACATCAAAGTGCTAGTTGACAAATACTTCGAAAAGGACCTTGTAGACTAGCAAATTTCGGTGCATAAACAATGACACTGTTTTACAATTTGTTTTGCATGAAAATTTAGTCATTCAGTCTAGTAACAAATGTTTTAATTTATGATCTACTGCTACCAAATATTACGGTGTTATTGTGTAGATTCATATATGGCCCACGTCCTCTTTTCTTACCAATTTAATTAGATAAAACTTAATAATGGTGGAAAAACACTTTCATCTCTGTTAATTTATAAGCGTCTAAAACATACATATATTTTGATATTATATATCACTTTTTATTTCATTCACCAAACACCTAAGAACTCGAAGCAAATGAAATCAAACTTTACATTAGAAAAAGGGAAAAAAAAAGTTTCAAAATCAGCGTTGAAATATAGATTAAGAATAATCTAAAGATATATTAAATTTAGCAAAATTATGATTCAACGTAGAAATTTAAGAAAAATAAAAATTTAAGCAGTCGATCTTAATCAGAGAAAAGAAGATTACGAGGATGATAAATACCAGGAAACAATAAATAAATAATTTACTTTAGGATACAATGTTAAGAATGTTTAAAGCGTGGTTCTAGAGTTTTTAATTTGAATATGAGACACTGATTAACAATTTACGGTGTAAATGTAAATTCTAATTCATAATTAATTAAAATGGTCAAGGTTTAAATCTCGGATACAGGACACGTTTCGTCTCGGCGATTTTAGTGACTCGGTATCGTATCGGGGGAGACCTCGGATGAGACGAGTGCATCTCGGGCGTCAATATTGAATTTACATCTCGGACCTAAAGTTCATTTCGGGACCATATCGGAGTATAACACATCACATAATTTATAGCAAAAAATGCATGTTATTGTTTTATTTAACATTTACCGAATTACTGCAACTAAGCTACACTATCATAAATGAAAAAAATAATGCAATTCAACTATAGAAAATTGTTCAACAAAAATTACAAAACATCATTAGTTTTAGCAATTACATATAAGTAATATAAGTAGATGAAAGACGACAAATTAACTGAAAAAAGCGAGTTCTATACAATTACATATATGCAGTAAGAATAACATATTAACAGAATCAGAAACTGATGCAAATAAAAACAAATGCATATAAGAGATATCAGGAATCGAAAGGTTTCGGACAATGCAAATCTACTTGTAGAAGGTTATGCAGTAAGAACAACAAACTAAATCTACTTGCAAATAAATCTACTTGCAAATCTACTTTAAATTACTGTATATTCAATTTTCTGAAAAATTGAATTTCATTAAAATAGAAACAACCCTAATTTACATACATGTAGAGAGTAGAGGATCGGTCGAAGACGAAACTGCAGACTGTCAAAAGCGAGATCGAGTAGTCGAAAATTGGAAGCAACCGCGGGCTGTCGGATGTTAGAAGAGGGAGTTCGATTTTTTTCTCTGGAGGAGATAGAATTCGATTTTTTTCTCTAGAGAAGAGGGAGTTCGATTTTTTTCTCTGGAGAAGAGGGAGTTTGATATTTTGACGAAGAACGTGATCTTCTTGAGAAGTTGAATTAGAAAGAAAATGGCTTTGTTAATTTTTTCTATGATAGACTGATATGGGCCTTTTTTTTGAAAAAACAATATATCGGGGATATCTCGGAATATCGTTTCGCTTCAAATATCGGCCGATATATGTAAATTTCGGCTGATATAATGGAAACAAGATATCTACCGTCTCATGTTTCGTTTCGCCCAAGCCTTCAACTGAGATCTTGACCGAGATATCGGCTGAGATAGTCGAGATTTAAAACATTGAAAATGGTATTGACTTTCAGCCTCACCTTTTCCAAAAGTACCAGCACTAACTAATATTAGCAACACAATTTATATGATATTTATACAATTTCGTGTCATTGTAATACATGGGTAAATGATGCTCAGCTATCAAAAGATAACTTGGGTTAGATTGATTACACATATGGATTGCATGTGAATCTTACCTTAATTTTGTTTGATACGATTTGTTTTTGGATACAAATGTACACAAATGCAACACGATACTAAATTTAGAATTTTGAAATACACATACTTCATTATGATTGGTTACAGACTAAGATATTTTTATTTAATTAAAATTTTACACACATATAATGGTTCATAAGTGAATTTCACTCCCTATCAAAGCATGAAGGTAGCCTTTTTTTTTTTTGTAAATAGCACATGACAACGATAATTTATTCTTGTTTGCTAAAAATAAATTCTTTTGTAAAATAAACTAATTGTCTGAATTTAAAAAAACGATTGTCAGCTTTTCAATATCAGATTGAATGCAAGTGTGAACAGTAAATTTTTAGGTCTTCGATTGAAACCATGATATCTGTTTCGGATCACATCAGTAGTGACAAATCTGATAAGCTTCGTAATATCTCGATTTTAGATTACATTTCTTCTTTTATAGAGTGAGATGTAAAAGACGAAAAGAAAAAAGAAAAGAAAATATGTAATATTCAAGGATAAATAACGGTCCATAATGGAACTAAATATTTTTATTTGCACAAAATGTTTGAAAAATGAGGGAAAAAAATGAACACATTAAGCTATAATGAGTTGCGCCAAATAAAATTCTGATATTATTTTACCGTAAGTTTGAGATTATGGTTTAATTTATTTATTAGTTTTAACCTTATGTTATATTTTTTGGTACAAAAAATAGGTTTGATTTGTTTTGTATTCAAGTCATCATTGATCTATTTACAACTCATTGTTCTATATATTTGCGTTCTATCTGCAACAAATGATAATGCATTTTTAATTTTATCTTTAAGAAGTAAACTAAAAACAGCAGTTACTAATATGTTTTTAATTAAAATAATCATCAAAATCCTAAATGGAAAACATTTTAGGAATTGTTAAAAAATTGTAGCGAACCAATAAAATTCAAAATTGTACAAGGCCAACAACAAAACCGAGTTCTCGAACTTTGCTGTCTAAGCTTACACTCCTATCGAACCAAGAATAGCATTTATATGGGTTTAGTAATTAGTGATGACAATATTTACCTTTTTGCTAGATAAAATTTCGAACAAATAATTTCGTGTAGTGTGACATGCACAAAAATGAGGTGGTAGCATTTTTATAGGTCTAGTAATTGGTATTGATGGTTTTCATTGGTTGCTAAATAAAATATAGTGCAGTGGTAAAACATACTTAATATTTGGTTCATTCAAGATAGCTGTAGGATTGAATGAAGTACAGATATAGAATATGTACTGTGAGGTTCAAGGTTTTAATTACAACACTGTTCTTCTAGCTGATCCAGATCAATCCCGATGAAGGCATATATATATATATATATATATATATATATACACACACATATATACATATATATACATATATACACATATATACATATATATATATATACATACATATATACATATATATATATATACATACATATATACATATATATAAATAAAGGTCCTTAATATGTCAATTTTGAATCACATATTTGCTTTTTTGTCAACTTTGAATTAAGAAAAAGAGTGTAAAAATATAAACAACATCCACCAATGCATAATAGTCAAGAGTGAAATTAAATAGTTATTATAAAAAGATATCATTTTAATTTTGCATGACATGCTGAAGAGAGGAAGAAAATAAAGAAAACGCAACGCTAGAAATAAAAATAACTGTAAATAGAATTAGGATGTTGCTTAATGAAGATATTTTGGGCTTTTTTGAACATGGATTATGAAAATAGTTTTTTTTTAAATTTATTTTGGCCATTGTGTATTATTCTTTGTCATACAAAAAGGATAATAAGAACTCTATTTGTTTTGTAATTTTTTTAAATATATGAATTAATCATTCTGTTTCGGTCTTTAGTGAAAAGTAACATCTTTTCAAATTAATCTGCAGATACATTTTGTTACCAAAACATTGATACTCAGAAATCCAAAATGAGAACCTTAATTGAACTTATCAATATAAATGGTATTAATTGAAAATCCAAAATGGTAAAGGAGCAAAAGTGAAAAGAAGTCCTCAAACCTTGATGTCAAAGCTAACATTCTACTATATTGCATGATCATTGTATAATTTCCCCTAATTTACTAATTCTAAGTTTCACTGATCGGTGTTTTATGTATATAGGCAAGACGCTAAAGGAGTGTGCATTTTGCATCTTGGAACGCCAGATTTCAAGATCATTAACTCTAGAAGCATCTGTTGTAGATTCCCCAATCAAGATCCAGAAATGTATTGCTCAATTGGCTGAAAATTTTCGTTTGGGGAGGCAAGAAGATGCACATGAGTTTCTTCGATATGTAATAGATGCTTGTCATAACACTTGCTCAAGATCGACAAAGAAGATTACAGGTTCTCCTTCTTGTAATGGCGGTTCTATTGGACCTACTAGTGCGATGAATGAGATTTTCGGGGGAGCTTTATTGAGTCAAGTGAAGTGTTTATCTTGCAAAGGAGAGTCAAACAAGACAGATGAGATTCTAGATATCAGCCTTGATATATTTCAGACAAATTCTTTGAAAGATGCTTTTGGAAGATTTTTCCAGCCTGAAATTTTGGATGGGAACAATAAGTATGATTGCAGCAAGTAAGGAATTTGGCTTATATCTGTTACGGTGATTCTATTCATTTTTTATTTTGAATCATACTTAAATGTAAGTTTGTTCCAGAAACTATGTATGGTAAACCGTGTTTTACCATTTCTCAATGCTTTATGTTGAAAATAGAATTATTAGAGCTACACAACCTTAGTGATATTATTAGTTATTTTAGGGTCTTGCTAAGGGTGCTAATATGAAGAATTTTTTTGATGCCTGGAGCGACACTCAGGTCTTAATCAGTTGTGTATTAATACCTTGGGTTTTGAACATTGATTCAGCTCTTGATAATTTATCGACTTATGTTGCTATCCAGTATAGGTTTCTTAAGGTCCAAACTTCATAATATTTTTATATATTAAGAGCCCATGTCGTTACACCAACCTCTTTGAATTACTGTTGAGTTCTTGGTAAGGATACATGCCCTTATATTGGAGATTTTTGACACCATTCAAATTCAACTTGACAACAACATGAAGTTAGTTTCTCATCATTTTATTTTATTCAGTTAATCAGTTAATTAGTTTTGCCTAAGCACCAGGCGAATATACACCGGAATGTGTTTCTTACAACCACAAATTATTGTAGGTGCAAGAAGCTCTCTGTAGCCAAGAAGCAAATGTTTGTATTTCGTGCTCCCAATGTTCTTGTCATCCAATTTAAGGTGGTATCTTGTTTTTGTTATCTCTCATTTTACTCTTTAAGCATTACTTATGATTTTCTTTTTACCCTAATCGGCGTGGTGATATTCATCCATTTCTTATGTTATTGTAGAGATTTGAGGGCACATACAGTGGAAAGATCAATAAAAATATTGAATTTGAAGAAGTTTTATCACTTTCAAAGTTTATGTGCAGTACAGCCAAGGTACACTTGTTTTAATTACATTTACTGTTATCACATAATGCATATAAATAGGTTTGTTCCACTATTTCTGCATGCATCCACACCAACTTAGCTTCTTCTTCATAGGAAGTTGGTATCTAGTTGCCATTTTGTATCATTTAAGATCAAGTACACAGATAGGTTTTTTTTTTCCTGTTTATAAATAATAAAGATTTGGCGTTAGGTTTATTTTGTGGAGGAAAATTGTGAAATGGCTTTCCGAAAGTAATGGGTTAGAAAAACAAGGAACATGAATGGAAGAGGAATCTGAAACTGAACCGGTACAGGAGTGGATACGCAAACCAATCTGAGAAGTTCAGCCATTTTAAAAGACCAACTTTTGAAAATGAAACGGGAATGTGTTTTAATAAAATTATGTTTATTAGTATTGTCATAATTGTAAAATCCATATTCGAAAATGGAAGAACGTGTTTTAATTTTTTTTTTGAAGAACGTGTTTTAATATAAATTTTTTTTTGTTATTATTGACAAGATTATTAAATATATAAATAGTTTAATATTTATCAGGATTGAATGTGTTAGTGGTTTGTCAGACATTAGAACGAATATTCAAGTATGTATATTTCACATTGTTTTGCACTATTATTACTTCCAAATAATCAATGAGATTTTATGAATATTTTTTTGCGGTTTTGACTGAGTTTGAATCGTAATGTAAAGCGAATCGTAACAGGAGAGATCGGATGTGAGACGGGACCTAAATCGTAAGATTTTAAGATTTTTAATAACAATGAAAGAGATGAACAAACTAATATGTGTGTGTGTGTGTGCACGCGCGTGTATGCGTGTGTACCGGTTACATCTTAATTTGACTACACTTCAAATCCTTCCTGATTTCCACCAGTAGTTCCAATTTAAATCATATAGTGTAGTGGGAAGAGAGAGAAAGTACTATTGTTTATATCTGGACTTGCGGTGGATATCTGAGGGATTACAAAAGTAGCCAAATTGAGGTGTAACCGATCCTTGCCCTGTGTATGTACGTATGTGTGTAAAATCTATGTTAAACATGCATCTTTTTAAACTTTAGGTTAACGTTCGAAGTGAACTGAAACAAATGTAAAGTGAATAATTAAATGATAATATTGGCAAATTATCAACAACAGAAATATTTTGATGCCTTTTGACTTTAACACTGTAGAAGTTCTCATCCCTCATTTTACGAATAGGCAGTACTTTTTACATGAACATATTTTTCAGCACACTTTACCATAGGAGGTTCTGCTGTAGATATCCCATGAATAATCTGTCTGAGATACTAGGTTATTTGATATGTCTATGGGATCTTCTGCAATGAAAAAGTTAGCCATGCCATGCGCCTAGAAATATTAAGTAAATAGCCGGCTGATCTTTACTTCAACAGTAGATCTCTAGATGAACTTAAACATCCTTATAAAATATATTCAGAATACAGTGCTGTATTTGCTTCACACATATATTCGATCTAAATGCAGGATTGCCAACCAGAATATAGTCTCATCGGAAGTATTGTGCATTCAGGATTGTCTCCTGAATCTGGTCATTATTATGCATATATCAAGGTTATTATTACAGTTCCATTTATATTTTGTTATTTTTCTTCTGTTTTTAGAAATAAAGCTTTCGACTTTTTCTGCTCCTCACATATTCTTTTCCACAACCGTTGAATCATAATTGCATCCTCTGCAGGATCCTTTTGGCCGCTGGTACTGTTGTAATGATTCTCAGGTTTCACTCTCAAGCGTGCAAGAAGTTCTATCAGAAAAGGTCTATATTCTTTTCTATTTACGGAATAATCCAAACCCCAAGCATATCAAATCTACTTCGCCTTGTACCTATAAGCCTTATCCAAGCGACACTGAATCATCAAGTACAAGGTTGAATGGGCAAGCTGCTTTTAAGAATAACGGTTCATCAATTACTAATGGTAATAAATGTGCATCTTCACAAATGAAGTTTAGTAATATCAAGAATCCCGGTACAAAAAAACTACTTTCTAATGGAAGTGTCAACCATTTGGCTAATACAAATGGCTCTATCGAGATAAATGGAAACCATAAAGTAACTCCAGCAGGAAAAGAGAACGCAACTCCACCCTCTAATGGTTCACTGAACAAGTCAAAGTCTGAGAACAGGGTCAATTTGCCATCAATTGAAAGTATTGCCAATAAAGTGGAAAGTGGTAAGAAGAAGATATTACAAATATCAAATGGCAGCATGCACAATAATGAAAATGAGGAACACAAGGATGATGCTACTCTAAATGTTTCAGCAATCGATAAAGAACTTGACCAAGTTAGTCCATCCAGTAACATGCATTTGAAGAATGAAAATAACACAACCACCCTCAAGAGAAAATCCTGTGATGATAAGAAGGATGAAGGTTTGGAGGGTTGTAATAAAAAGCAAATCATTGCACCCCGAATTGATCCTCATGCTCTATGCAGGACTCCAATATTATGTGAAGGAAATCGTTGTAAAGAACTTGAAAGTTTCAAAGAAATGTAAGTTTTTTCTTCTTCTGCATATCTAGTCATTTTCTTTAAAGAAGCTCCTGTGAGATTCATGTGGTCGGTGTTTGAATCATGCAGAATCACTTCAGAAGCCATTTCTAGTTTGCGATCATTTGGGTGGGTTAATGATGTGTATAATTTCATGCACACAAGAAAGAAGATTTGCACACAAACTGCAGGCAAAACTTTGGACAACACTGAGTTAAGGTTAGGGTCTATAAATCATTTGATATGTGATAACGTTTCAAGTCTCTTAGCTTATAGATGTGCATTGGCTGCCATTTGCTACTTTCTCTGACTAACAGCGAATCCTGCATCACTATTTGAATCATTTAACATACCTTTTGTTTTACTTTGAGCTTGCAATGATTCATGCTATTGACCTGTGTTAATTTCCTTGAGTTTATATTCATCTAATTATATTGGACTGCTTTAGTATCTTCAGAATAGACAAATTAGATTGGTCATATAGTTGAACTTACTATGAACAGTGGTATCATCTGAAATAATATTATGTGTGATAAGTTGGATGGTTGCATGCTTACTGCATAATAATGGTCATACCACCATATCAGTTCACATTTGATGCACAAAATTGAATATTCATAATATCCATACATATGCGATAACATTTTTTTGCCTCTCTGCGGTGAGTTCATCCTTTGTTCATTCAGCTTTATTCCGAATTCCTTCTTTCATCATGCTTTTTATCGTGATCAGACTTTCACTGTCATGACCGCTATTTCTCTGATAAATGTAAAATCCGGCACTATGTAAAAAGTCCACTTTATAAATACATAGCCGAAGAAGCACAAGTTTTCTTAAGAAGTACACATTTTTTATCACTTGCATCATACAGAGGCTATCCTGACTCCTGAGGTCATGATAAGGAGGCAAATATATATGCCTGTAAATTTCATCCAATGTTTTACCTTCACTCTTTTGTTGCGACATTATCTTATCCGAATTTAAATTGACTTATGTACACAAGTACATTATTTCTTACAATAATCTTACTTCATGGCGATCCTTTTTCCCAGCCAATGAAAAGCATGTGAATCCCTTCTTCCACCTTTTAGGATAAAAATTCTTCATCCTATTAACACTTCAATGTCTGTAATTTACCACCACTACTGCCGATTTAGCTTGCAGCTGAAAATCCCTATTGGCTAAGGTGCTGCTAAAACAAGTCTGTTAATGCATGAATGAAAAGGTCTTGTACGTACTACTCTATAAGGTTGTAAAAGTTGCTAGGTAGTGGGCATGCATTATGGATTAATCATCTAGGCAGGGATTAATTGGGATTAATCGAAATTAGGCGTTTTTGATAAAATTAACTGATTCTGATCATATTTAGGTATCACGCATAGAAATTTTTATTCTCAGTTGTAAAATGCTCTTATATTTGGCCATTGAAACTTTATCTTTCAGGTTTTAAGATAGACGTACATGCAAATTCAATTTTTAGTTGAAATTTTTATGTTAATTAGTACGCATTTTACAGAACATGACTAGTGAAATATTATGTGTTCGAATTATATGATAGTAAACTATTTTTATATATTCAAGCAAACAACAGTGAATGGCTAAATGCAGTACGAAAGCCTCAAAAAAGCGGTGAAAGTTAAAATTATTTCCTTAACAAAGTAGCACAATGTTTGTAATGAAGTTGCAACATCAGATATTTGTGGTTTATTATGATCTAATATCAAACCAGCCAACATATATTTCATGTTATATAAAGCACAACGTTTTCTACCTTCCATGCTGTATTCTGATAACATTCAATTATAACTGCAGGAAACAACTAAAAGATGACGCAGAATCTTTTGTCTCTCAAATTCCAGAATCATTAAAAGAGCATCTCATTGAAAAACTCAGATCATTCAGTAAGGGGAAGAAGCATTTAATCGACTCTTAGAAATGCTAACGTATGGTAGGTTATGCGCTCAGACATTAATATTATGATATATTGATATCTCAACGAGGGAATTAGACCGATTTTAGTCTGAAGGGGACAAGTTTTAAAATCTAGTTTAAATGACACTGAATGCTTTAGCACCTGATAAAATAGAAAGATATATTAAACTAGCATCAGATAAACGGAATCGGATAAATTACACTACATGAACTAAAATAGCATTCATTTTCACATTTAATGAAATATCAAATTAGTATATTATTACACATGTATAATGCTAAATTCATATAGCATTACACATATACAATGTTAAGCTCCTGTAATATACCTTTTCATAAATACAACATCTGTTTTATCCGATGCTATGTTAATATAGCATTCAGTGTCCTTCTAACTAAATATTAAAACCCGCGTCTTTCATTTCAAAATATGGCAGAAGTTTTTCTTCTTATTTCTCAGTATCTTATCTCAATTATTTTCCTCTTTTTAGTTCATCATTGGCTAATGCCTTCTATACAGTTTTTTTGACAGTCGAGGTCTACATTCCATAATGTGTTAATAGTAGCTTGTTGCCGGTCAACGTACATCTTGTAAGTAAATGTTTTACATTTTTGAACTTCAAAATATTTCAAATTTCAACCATTGTCAATGTTTTTTTGGTGCATTTTTGTGCAGATTCTCTTAGATAGGAAAGAATGAGAAACATTGTTGGGATCTTCCATGGAGTTCAACTTTTATTTTTGCAGTAGAAACTTTATTTTATGAGAGCAGATGGGGAGTTAAATTCTGTTTATATTGCTTTTTTTTTTAGTACAATTCTCCTTGATATTCAGTACATTCCAGTCTCAGTTTTTTCCTTAGAGATGGCGAGATGTATTATTATACTTGTTAAATTGAGTTAGAATGATAAATTTTTTTGTAATGTCTCTTGCTTCTCATGTATTATACTTTTAAACTGAGTTAGAGAAATGATAATTTTTTTTTTGCTTCTCAGCTATGTTAGGATTTACTTTTTAAGTGAAAATTAGTCTCTATCAAAAACTTATTTTTTTTACATCCCTTCATCTTTGAAACTACTGTAATATGTTTTTTCTATAATTCTCTCTTTTACATCTTTCATTTTCAAGATTAAAAGAAAATGAGGACGACATAGATTAAAGTTAGTAAAATTACTTAAACGTCCCTTTAAATTACGCATTTTGTCGAAAATATAGGAAGGGACGTAGCTTAGTTTTGATTGCTGTTATCAGTTTCTAGTTTAACAGCTATGCTCACGTTTATGTTTTATTATGCATGGTTTAAGTTTGTTATTATTGTGTATGACAAAATAAGTTGGTAGCGTGTCATGGCTGCTTGAAATTGATTATAATGTCTAGGATTCATTAATTGAAGGCACTATGATGTTTTTTGTTGAACTGGTTACATTTTTCCTTTTTAAACATTTAAAAGTTGAGCTTTGGTTAGAATACGGACGAGGTTTATATAAGTAATTAAAGTGTTGCTAATTACAACACGTTTTATTCTTTTTTTTACGACGGTTGAAATTACTATACAGTTTTAAGATCATACTTAAAATTACCACAACGCATGCCCTTTTTTGTTTAAAAAGTTTATATTGAATAACAAAAGACTCAAGTTCAAGTTGAAACTCAACAACATTTGGAGATGGATAGTCGAATTAACCTTGTTTCACTTGGTTGTCAATTTCCAAACCTATTCGTATAAATTGACATATTCTTGGTTGACCTCGGATAAAATTAGATAGTTATTGAAAATCGAATACGTTTGTTGAACAATGGATATATGAAAACTTTTGCTTGGAAATATACAGTAGTCTAGAATTCTGTCGGAAATCAATTTCCATTGGATATGGTAAAATTAAGCAAACTATTCAAAGTAAAATCCGACATACGCGTGGTAATCACTGTAATTAGCAACCATCAAAAACTAAATTTTTATCATGTTTTTAGGTCATCCATGTCATGCGTAAATATAAAAATCATGACGAGGTTTATACCACATGAACAATCCCATGATATAGAGACATTTGATGACTTCTTAAACAATAAGGTGATCTTTTAATTTACAACATTTCATGATATTGGGTGTAGAACATAAGCAGTCTCTAGTTTGATAATATGTTTCCGCTTAATGATATGAATATGTTGACACAATTTAAAAAGTTAAACATAAAGATTAATCATAATGAGATATTAGAGAAAACAAAATGGAAGTTTTTATCCATTTTGTTTTCCTTCTTCTAATACCTTGAATGTATTCAAGTTTTTATATTAAAAAGAAAAAAAGGAGGGAAAACAAATGGATTCTTGTCTGAGTATAAGTAAAAAATAATTGTCTAAACTTTGTGTTTTATTTAAATGAATTCTTATTTTATTTAAATCTCATATTTTATTTGCATTGTTTAACTTGCAGTCGCTACTGCTATTATATGCTCTTTTTCTAAGTTTTGTATATGCACATCCATCTTAGGTATAAAATGTTTTTTTTCACCATGTACCAAACATTCTTTTTTGTGTGCTATGTTTTGATTTAGAAGCTCTTTATTATTCTCTTTGAATAGAGGAGCACCTTTTACTCTTTTTATTACTATTTTAGCGAGTTGTAACTAAAAGGCGAAAAACTTAGATAAAATATCGTAGAATATTTGAAAGTTAAAATAATCGTTAATACAATTATATAATATATATTTATCCATTTATCCATTATCGATTTATCTATTATCTATTATATTATATGAAAGCTGAGTTTAAATCCGAGTGCTTGTTCATTTCCAATTTTTTTCAAAATTACCATGGGTTGCCATGTGTCCCGGTAGTTTAATTGTCCTATATTTTTTTTCATTACCTTTTTTTATTATTGTTATTTCTTAAAAGAATTCCAATGGACTCATTAATGGTTTATAATTGTCTTTCCATTATACATTTTAAGAGAAATACCAATGTAAATCTAAAATATTTATCATTTTCTAATTCTTTCACTTTCATTTTATTTTGTCATAATATTGTCTCTTTCTCCATTCCATTTTCGTATGCATCTTATAGTTCAAAAACAATTTGAATACCAATCCAAATTAAACCAAAAATTCTTTTGAAACAATTTTTAGTCAAGTTCTTTAATTTATTTTATTCTAACAAGAATTTAACTGAATTCATTAATAGTTTTCACTTCATATTCAATTTGAATTATTTTTGATTTTATTTATATTTTACAACGATTGTTTTCCTACTAACCGCTTTCAGTGTTATTTATTTGTGAAAAATAATTTGAAGACCTTTGTTAATCCGCTTTTTAGAAAATCAGATTTCAATTGGATTTAGAAGATTCAAACAAAGGCGAAACAACTTAAAAATTGGCAAGCTCTCTTCGATGGAGCAAAGAAACATCTTAGAAAAAAATTCAATCAAAAATAGGTTAACTTTACATGTCGGTACCGACATGAAATGAGGTAAACCAACATGTTTTTGACAACTTTGTAAATGTTGCGACTTCTCGGAACACCTCCATATGAGATTAGAAGAGTGCCGCAAAAGAGTACTAGTCATTTCGAGCTAAGGAAAAAAGTCACTACCGTTTAGGCAAAAAAGCTGATACCGAGTTGTTTTGGGAAGAAGTAGGAATCGATTTGTTTTGGATGAGCAACGATCAATGAAAACAATATGGGGCAACTCAAAATCAAGTAGCATAAAGAATGCAAAAGAGTTCGATAAGTTTGGAGCAATACAAAAATGTCTTCGCTGACATAATTATGTCCTCACCGACATGTTTGAATACCTAGGTGTCGAGATTTTTCACTTCTTTGGGCTGACATCTGAACTCTGCTCCAAGTGGACTTCTGACTCAACAGGACCAATACCCTTATAAATACAAGCAGTAGTGCAACTAAAAAGGAATCTGAATTCTCTAAAGACGAAGACTCTGCTACTTCTTCACTTCTAACCTTTCCTCCATTAAAGTCACATAAGAAAACTATTTGCTATTCTAGGACTTAGATCAGCAAATTCTTAGTACTACTGACTCACAAAAAACCTAGATACTGTATTGTCAATCTGTGATGCACTAGATTTTGGTCAGATCTACGAAAAACTAGTTGTAATCCAGAGAGAACAATTAATAAAAGATTAAAGTGGATGTAGATTGGAGATTACGCTGAACCACTATAAAAATTGTGTCTCTTTTTACTGCTTTTTTGTTTATTTAACTTAAATTGGTGCTTTCATTTGATATCTGGGTATTGATTCAATTTTTGACATAACATTTTGGTGCTATCACTGAGAACGAAGCTAGATCTGAAAATTTGAAGCTTGAATATGAGATTTGGAGAAGTTGAAGAGGCCTAATACTAGATCTAAAACCGGAGTAAGTCAACCAGAGCCTGGGGGTAGCTAGGAGGTGTCCTTAAATTCTCATCAATCCATCTACATGACCATGGAAGAGATAGAGAGAATGATAAATGAGATGTAGGATGAAGTGATGCTTAGACAATAGGAAATGCTTGAACGATTTTTTCAAAGGATGTGGCAATAATGAATAGCTAGAGTTATTGGAATTTAGAAATCAAGGGCAGGAAGCTAAAGTAGAAGCATCTGGAGATAAAAAAAATTGAAATAATACCCTCACATCTCGGGGGTACGGTCGATTTGGATCTAGGATGAGCTTTAATGCCTGGAACGGGCGATGCTAGAGCCAGAGTGGCAAATCAAAATAAGAAGGCATGATAACAGGAGCTAGAAACAAAAGCTCACCGCTGGAATAAGTTATGGATCATAGACTTCCATCGGATGATATTCCCATGATCGGGATGACAAGGGTCGAATCCGATTCCTACACTTTTTTTTCCCTTGTATTTTGCATTTTTCATTGAGCAATAAAAACAATAGTAACCTTGGGTCGCTTACACGTGTATGGGATCCCAAACGATCCCTAGGTATGCTCTGAGTGGGATGGCTGATTAGGATAATAATTACCTCAGACCGCTTAAACATATACGAGTCCGAAATTGGTTTATAAGCATGCTTCAAGTGGGATGTCTGCGATGAACGCTAAGGATTTCTACTTTTTTGACTTTTAAAAAATCTACACTGAATGTGATGACTGATATTGATTGCTTTAAAGTCTTGACCGAAGAGTCGGGATTGGAGTGTAAGGTGCAAGCTCCCTTATCGAAGAACGAGTGGATGAACTTGTGCAAAATGTAAGTCCCCTCACCGGAGAGTAAGCAGATGGGCTTGCTCAGTCTTTGAATTCCTTTCTCGGAGAGCAAATAGATTCAGCAAGGATTTGGAGAGATCAAAACCCTAGATTAAGCAATAAATGACCCAGAAAGATCAAACCTTAAATAAAATGTCAAACGATCCAGAGAGATCGTCCCCCCTAAACTAAACGATAAGCAATCTGGAGAGATCATCTTCCTTAAATTAAACGTTAAACAATCCCGAGAGATTATCCCCTTAACTTTAGCATTAAACGATCTGGAGAGATCACACATCAAACTGAACATTAAACGGTCAGGAGAGATCGCACATTAAACTGAATATATCGAATCTTAGAATAGATACATATTTGACAAAAGGATGTGAACGCCTTGTAATTAAAGTAGAACTGATATGTCCCGGATGAACATGAGATGTATGCGATGTAATAACTTCGAATGAAATCGGAATAATGATGATGTGTAAACTACACTTAGATAGAGTCTAGAGTCTTAAGATGTAATAGGTTTAGAATGACCTTTGATTTACAATAGAATCCGAAGGAACTGGACGATTCAATAAGACTTAAGTAGTTGGAAAGATCAATTATCGAAGGCCGATGTCTGAAACTTGTTCTTGAGCAAAGCACACCTTATATTCAAAAGGCGTACTTTAGGGGCAAGTGTTAACCCGTTTTTTAGCAAATAAAATTTTAATTGGACCTAGAATATTCAAACGAGGCTGAAACTACTTGAAAATTAGCAAGCACTCTTAGATGGAGCAAAGAAATATCTTAGAAAAAAATTCTACCATAAATAGGCTAACCACATATGTCAGTACCGACATAAAGATAGGTAAATCGATATGATTTTGACAACTTCATAGATGTTGCAACTTCTTGGGACACTTCCGTATGGGAATAGAAATGTGTTGCAAAAGAGTATAGGTTATTTCGAGCTAAGGAAAAAAGTCACTACTGAAGTCTTAGACAAAAAGGCTGATACTGAGCTGTTTCGGGGAGAAGTAAGAATTGAATTGTCTTGGACGACTAACGACCAATGGAAACAGCATAAGGCAACTCTAAATCAAGTAGCACGACGAATACAAAAGAGTTTTATAAGTTTGGGGCAATACAAAATTGTCTTCGTCGACATTATCATGTCCTTACCGACATGTTCGAACACCTCAGTGGGTCCCGAGATTTTTCACACTCCTTTAGGCCGACGTTTGGACTGTGTTTCAAGTGGACTTCTGACCCAACATGACTGGTATCCTTATAAATACAAGCCATAGAGTAACCAAAAAGGGAGCTGAAGGCTCTAAGGACGAAGACTCTGCTACTTCTTCACTTCTAACGTTTCCTCGTTAAAGTTGCTGTTCTAGGACTTAGCTCAACAAATCTTAGTACTAGTGACTCATAAACACCTAGAAACTCTACTGTAAATCTAAAATCCACTAGATTTTGGTCAAATCTAAGAAAAACTAGTTGTAATCCAAAGAGAGAACAGCTAATAAATGATCAAAGTGGATGTAGGTCGGAGATTATGTCAGACCACTATAAAAATTTTGTCTATTTTTACTGCTTTTTTGTTTATTTAATATAAACTGATGCTTTTATTTGATATCTCGGTGTTGATCTAATTTCTGGTTTAATAAACTCAAAAAAAATTAGCCTACTGGTTCGATCAAGTTTGATTAAAAGGTTATTTTTTTTTATTATTAGTCTTTTCATTTAATTTGATGTTCAATTTGCAATTTTTTTCTAATTTCTAATCTGATGTTAAATTTTCAGTTGTAAGATTATGAATATAGTTTTTTCCATTTGTCTTGCAGGAAGTTATTGATTTAGTAATACGTTGATATGACAGAATCTCCTATTGATTAGTAAAATCTGTTACATGTAAAATTAAAAACTATATTTTATTATAGTTTTATATAATTATCGATTTTCATTTGATTTTTTTGTGCGGTATGATTTGACATTTTGTTTAATTCATCTATTTTGCAATGAATAACTAGTTCAATGCTGCATACTCCATTTTTTAACGTTCATCGTTTGCTATTTTTTAGTTACATAATTATAAAAGAAAATAGTTATATAATTATATAAGAAAATAAATATAGGAAAAACAATGTATATGAAGTAAAAAAATATTAAAATAATAAACTTTTATATATTATTTTGAAGAAAAATGTATCACATTTGATCTAGCTACAGTAGACAGCTTTGAAATTTTGTTAGAAGTTTGAAACTTTTTTTAATTTAAAATTTTGTATTATGTTACACTACATAAACTTATTTATAATTCTTTATATTAGTGTTGCCATTAATGCCATAGAATACATAATTATATCATTAATTTCTATTCCTAGCACACTTTTAAATTTGCTAATAAAACAGATCATGCTTCCTACCATCAAATCTACATAATTCTATAGGTTAAGGCTCATCGATTACTTCTGCTTCTTCTGCCTAACTTTCATTCCATCTATCGGGTTTAAAGAAAGTAATATTATCATAAAAAGCATGAAGACATTCAAAGCTCCACAAAGTGCAAGTAAAGTGAAGGATTGTTTGAAGCTACCATTTTTCCATTTTAGTTTAGTTTTTGATATTTTGATGTATTATATCTTTTGTATGATAATGCATTGGTTTTGTAAGCAAGTTAATACTTATTATTGGATATATTATACATATTATTTGCTTTTGGTACGGTAAAATTGTATTAGGCATGTATTTGGCTTGAAGAAAGTAATTAAAATGGCTCTTAGTCATATAATTTTAGTCTTATGTAATGTGATCAGTCATGACTTAATTCTAGCGTTGAGAAATATTAGACTAGAATTGAACAAACCATCGAACCATTTATTTCAGTTAGTTTGGTCATGAAACTAAGTCACTTTGAATTTGTTTTGTAATGCAATTTTTTTAATTATTGATTTATTCAAATTATTTGAACTTTGTTATGTTATCAAGGTTTATCGTATTGTGTTACTTTTAAGAATTAGTTTAGTAATAATTTTATTTATTTATTGGAAATATGATTATTTTAAAAATAAAAATACTCAAGATAATATCCCTAAGAAGATATCTCCAAACATAAAGTTATGCTTTACTTTGAGTAAATAAAACATTTTAATAACATGACTTTTCAGCTCGATAAATCCATTACTAATCAAATTAAACAAAATTAAATCGAATTGACTTAATTTTTCGTTTTCAATTCGGTTTGACATGGTTTACTTGAAAGTTGGCCAAACTAATCAAGCGTTCATCCGTACTTAGATTAATGTACCTGGTGATTTTTAATTGATTTATAACTCACTAGTGACGTGCATGAGTGATGATATAAACATGAGCGATAATTTAATTTAAAAACAATCATACATTTAAAATATAAAAGAAAAGACAGGATGCTATGGAAATTATCTTTAGACAAATATATAACACCACACCTCTATATCCATATTACCCAAGAGTATTACTGAGTAATACTATCAAGTAACATGGAGAATGAGGCAATGTGGATGAAGCATACGTGAATGTTCCCTTCTACTAACACTGAATACGTCTCATAACATAAAAACTATTCATCTCGATGTAGACAATCTCAGTATAAAGCAATAAAAACATATGGTGCCGAGGATAGAACAATACACAATATAAAATAAATCACAGAAAATGCAAAGTCATCTAGCAGCAATGAAAATATAATACATCATATAAATCTGAATGGGATACAAAAGTCAAATTCCCACTAAATCTCCATAATATACAAGATAAATGCAATACATCTAATCTAATATCATATACATATATGAGTCCAAATACACAATATACAATACATCTAGTAATACAGTCTGCAACTAAGCCCAATAAGAAAATCCGGTCTCATCATCCCTGAACCAGAAATGCCTCGAATTGACCTGGGTATTATATAAATAATAAACGGATTAGGCTATGTCTAGATTAACCGATGAAAATATATATAATATCTCAAGGAATAATAATATACATAACATAATATGAAATTGATCCAAAGGAATATTAACCACAACACATAAAACAACATCCATCACCCATCAACCATCAAAACGTTCACTTTTCCAAATAATTTCTAATTATCATTCAATAATTTGCAACCACCCGATTACTACTCAAATGAAAACAATGATCTAACTACAGTCGTTGCAACAACAAATAATCGTACTTCACAACACCATTCCATCCAATTCAAGCAACATCAAACATCAACCATAAACAAACTTTCAATTTCAACCAATAATCCACAATCCATCCAATCAAAAAAATCAAACAATTATATATGAGAAGACGCATCAAATGAAAAGAAATAGATATAGTTGTGAGTGAGAATAACTTATCGAAACAACGCTCAATCCATTCAATTAACGACTCTCATTGATAAATAAGCTTCAAGCTTCGATTTCACTTGCATATCCACCATCGACAGCTGCTCCACTTCATCAAGCATTCATCTTTACTATCAAAATTTCTACCATCATCGGCCTACGATCGTCGTATGCTCTCTTATTCATCTTGTCGGCGCTCGACCAGATGACATCATCAACTCAGCTGCCAAAGCACACGCATCCCCAGAACACCGCTTCGGCCTCCTATTTCATAAACGCTCCTCCTCAAAACCCATTTCCTAGCGATAATTGCTACTCCATTTGCCTCCATCTCAATATAGTCACAACCTCTTCTAAATCATTACCAGAGCATGCGTTGTTCATCACCCCATCTCGCCACCGTTGCTCCACTGTCGCACAGTAAGTTCATGACCTTCCTCTTGAACACGAGCTCCTACTTCACCTCACTTACCCTTGTCCTTACCCCACCTGTCGCCATCTTCTTGTTCTTTATTGCTCTCAAATCGAACGCAACGATTTCCACTCACAATCCCACTTCCCTCTTGAATCGCACGAGTACGAGCTCCTCTTCCTGGTTGCCGCCCGTCTCTTGAACGACACCATCGATTTTTTTTCTTCTTTCTTTTTTTTCCTCTGGTTTTCAATTTTGAGAGTGACTAGGCATAAAATGAATTGCGGGAAAATATACGGGTTTGGGCTTGAGTCGGGAAGCAGGAAGAGGTTTCTAAAAGCGAAGAGAAAACAATAATATACTTGGGCCCGAATAATTTGGGCTTTTGTTTAAATCCACTAGAATTTTTGTAAGGACCCGTTTCTTCAACTTTCGAAAAACTGACATCAATACGTCTACTGTATCAACTGCCGAGAAATCGAATGCCGAAAAACCGAACACTTAGGGTTTTAAGAAAAAGAAAGAGACAGAAGAAGAGATAAGAAGATAGAAAAATAGAGAGGAAAGAAAATAGAAAATAGAACGGAAAGAAAACAACTGAACAACATCAGAATCTCACAATTCGCAGCGGAACAACATATAATAAATAAATGAATAATCTTTAAACAAAGAACTATATCAGTTATTACATTACATCACATTACATTTCATTACATCAGAGTGTACAACAACAACAACAAACAGCGGAAAAGAAATACTATATACTAATAATACGCCATGCCATCCAGCTTGCCTCCAGCAATTTCAGAATATCCAGAATATCCTGATAAACCTTAACTCTTGACTGCCCGTGTGAAAATTGGTGGGCACCCAGAGTTTAGGAAGAAAAACAATAAACTCCGAGTCAGTCATGTGACTGGTGTGAGAACTCAAAACAGTTTATTTATCTTTGAAATCAAATAGAGGAATATTTTTAAAGTCAATTCGCAATGCTTTTAAAAATGAGACTACCATAAGGCCTCCCGCACACACACACAATGCAAACGCAGAATCAGAGGAGATTTCTCCTTATGATAGTCAAAGATGCTTGATACGCATTAAAAAGAACATTTGATATTATTACTAGTGCATAGTGTAGGAAAAATTCATTTCGAAAATAAAGATATAAATCTTAGCCAACATACGACCATTATCGTATGCCTACTATAGCTAACTATGTTCAATAGCAGGTTACCGCCACATTCCATAGCAGGTTATACAACTAAAACCGTACAAGTCTCGTATTGTTTCTTTGGATTTCCAACAAATGGTCAGGCTAAGGAACTTCCCATTGCCACATGGAAACGCCTCTGGATGGACGTCCCGAGAACTTAACCAGCTCTCTGCCAACACAAGGCCGGGTTACCTTTATCACTAGGTAACTACTACACGAGTATGCCATCCCCCGGTCCTTTGGGACCTTTAACCGAGCGCTCGTAATCAATTCACACAATCATAAAGTGTTTTCAACATGAGTAAGTATCTGGGCTCCATACCATGATACCACCCTTTTCCAGAAGGAAATGCACATACCCTAAAGGGAGCTACCCCTCATAACCTTGCCGCATCTTTCCTGTTTTGACCATTCCTGAGGTGTGAGGCTCGACGAAGTCACATGCACAAAAACATACTTTATTCAAAAGCCATGCTTTGGGTCAACAAATGATCATAGAAATGATCACCAAGATAGACGATCAAATAAATGATCCTATCACAAATAATCAACACAATGATCATTTCACAGCAACACTCAGCATGTCACATTACCAAATTGGGAATATATCGTTGATAACATTCAACTACATAACCTCTGAGTTCGTACGTCTCAGAGAAGGGTGTTAAGCTAAAAGAATAAATTCTCCGCCACCAACAGAAATATATTTGAAAGAAATCTGCTTTATATCTCAATCTGTAATGTCAGACATACAATCCATACAAGTCTGTTCCGGGCTCGAACAGAACCGAAGGCACTTACAAAGAAGTCCTTGTAATCCGGATATCCACAATCCTGATCGGATTTCCCATCACATATGGAGAACTCAATACCGTAGCTACTCGGTGCAAAGTCAATCGACAGGTCATCCTATCGCTCTTGCAAATACCGGGTCTTCAACACCGATCTTCAATGCTATCCATTACGTCGTATCACTATTCGGAATGGGTAATCCGAATAACGAGCGCAATAAATTTAAAAATAAGTGTAGCATTCAAATTCAAGCAAATCACAACAAATACCTTTCAAAGGTAAATATTGATAGTCGGTTATTGAACTATCAATGGATATGCACACATCACCAGATTCCAAATAATTTTCCAAATTTATTTTATTTCCCAAAAATATCTTTACAAGATATATAATTTCAATACTTCAAAAATAAATCAATATTTATTTTTAAACAAATTCCACTTTCTTTTATAAATTCCATAATGAATTTATATTCCAAAATATCTATGAATATACGATTTAATATTCAATTTCAATTTATCTTCAAAAAGATAAATTCTCAAAATATTCACTTTATATTGGAAAACATTTCCATACTTACTTAATAAGTAATTCTCAATCCATCTATTTTCAACCCTTGGAAAATATTCAATATACTTAAATCGAGATTAAGTATATATTTCATTCTTTAAGGAAATCATTCTCTTTGACATATTTATTTGGGCCAAAACGAATGTTACGTAAAACATCGTTACGACGTCCCAAAATCACTAGTATAGGGATTCGAAATTAAAATAGATATATAAATCCCAATACTATACAAAACATTTCCTTTCGGAAATCATTTACTATAACAACAGTGTTATAGTCCACCATTTCCTTCTATTTCTCGAAAACATCTATTTCAACAATAAATGTTGAAATCTATGGTTTTGAATCTCAACACATTTAAAACATCGTTAGATCGTTTTAATTCAATTTAAAATATCACATTCAAAACAATTTCTTTAACATATTATTCACTATTCAAAAACGTGAATATACTACGTTAACAAATTTCATCCTTTCATTCATTTTATTTTAAAAGATTATTCACTGTCTAAAACGTGAATATAACTTCATAAATAAGTTATAAAAATTAACTTATCAAAATAAGTCGTTGCGAATTTATAAAACAATGTTTATAAATTCCCTTATTACCCTATATTCAATTCATAACTCAATTATATACCAAAGGTTCATATTATAAGTTAAATACTTATAATTTATTTGTTTGCAAAATCGTTCCTTTGAACTTCATAATTATAAATCTTATAACTTATAAGATTCAATTATTTATCCAAAACCCATTCTTCAAATAACTTTACAAATTTTATAAAACTACTGCTTATAAAATTCCGATTATAACTTCACCGTTTATAATTCTATAGATTTCATTCATTTATGAAATTCATTCACAATTCATTCTAACACTTATAAAAACTCGTTTTATAATTCAAATATTTTCATTTATAAATTATCAATTTATAAATCTTTTTATATAAATCAATTTATATTATTCTTTTAAAACATCTTTAATCTCCTTTATAATTTCATCATTTTGATTTATAAAATAATTAATTTTCATAAGTCCTATATTTAAACTTTTCACAATAATTTCAAAAATCCCGATTCAACTATTTTATAAAATCATTAGCCTCATATTTTCAAAAAATCAGTTTTTAACTATATTTCTCAAAAATCATAATTTTTATAACTTTTAAAATTATAACGTTTATTTATTTAAAATGAATCAATTCCAAACATATAGTATATTTTCAAAAATCACTTTGAAAACCTTTTAAAAATTCCAAAATTTGGCCCAATGATGCTACATACCAAATAGTCAATCACGACAACAACGATATCATATATCGATATGATAATCCATCAAATATCAAAATATCTGAAATCAAATAAAAACTGTTGAGGAATCCAGTTGGATCCCTCCAACCCGTTTTCCTGCATCCAAAAACATTAGCACAATACCAATTCCGCTCCAGTACGGAATTATCGCGGTATATGGGATTTAAAATATTATCCGCTTAATAGATGACGCAATAGGGTCTCATCCGCTATACAAATGCGGGAAATCAATAACTCCAATATATACATATGCCAATATATATATATTGCTATTATATATAATACCAATTTCACTGTTTATGAAATATTCGCGGTATATGTTTTTAATAAATAACATCCGCTTACTAACGGCGCATAATGTCTATTTTAACAATCAATAGATAACAATCATCATTCAAACATGCATTCAAGTATTTTAAATCTAACTATTTAAAATTAAAATCGAAACTGATTCGATTGAGTGAGAAGTTCTCACCTTGATTTCAATTTCGTTTTAGCGATTTATTTCGAATAAAATTAAACGCGCTTTAATTTTACCCAAAATTCTCACTAACTCCAAACGACTCCAATCCAATTCCATAGCGTAGTGCTTGTCCATACGATTCCAACGCAACTGGTTTCGCGCGTTTTCGACCTCGTATGAAAAAGTTATAGCAGTTTAAAGTTTAAACGAATTTAAATACACATTAAATTACAATTTTATTTAAATTTCTAACCCTAGTCAATCTGGACCGTGCATTTTTGATCTCAATGAATCAGGGTCATGCCCTAATTTCTTCCCCACGCGTGAGAAACCTCCAGGAAAATGAAAATCACGACCAACCCATAGCCGCCCCCCCTTCCCTAATTTCGCACGCCACCATGTCAACTTACAAGTCGATCAGAGACTTCCATCGCGTAGCCCAACTCCCCCTCTACCTTCGGCCACCACCCTATGCGACTCGGCCCCCTATCCCCCCCCGAAAAACGTGCGCAACCGTGCGCCTTCATCTCCTCTTTCTGGCCACCACGTCACTCAATAGTTGATCACCGCCGTATAGATTTGTAGTTCTCGTCGAGCTCTACAATATTGCTTTAGAGGTCGAGACGTGAAGGTGAGCGGATTGCGAGATAATAAAGGGGAAAGAGCACGAGTTCCTGGCCGTTGGTAATATAGGAGGCGGCGGCTAGGGTTATAATTTTTTTTTTCTCTTGTGAATGGGGCTATTTATAGAGAATAAATGAACACTATTCATCCGGGTTTTCAAAACTCCAATTTACGCGCAGTGACCAATGTTTCTAGGGTTTACCCCGCGTTCCGGACACAATGGAACAGGTTTCGAAAGCTAATTCGGTCATCTGTGCGAGTTATGGCAATAAACGTTCAATTTAAATTAAACCGATTTAAACGATTTTCTAGGCGTTTTAGCTTGCACCGGACAAACGGTAAATCCGATTGACACGAAAATTGAAATCCGGTAATAACTAACTATTACGGATCCAATGGAACTGGTTTCGTTCAATTCTGAGACTGTTCAAAAATTGACTATTTGCACTAGT
Source organism: Allium cepa (assembly GCA_030765085.1). Lineage (NCBI taxonomy): Eukaryota > Viridiplantae > Streptophyta > Magnoliopsida > Asparagales > Amaryllidaceae > Allium > Allium cepa. Next base: position 506,795,433 of record CM060945.1, read on the forward strand.
CGATTAAATATTAAAATATTCAATTTTCACAAATTAACTTTTAATTCGATTTTAAAAGTCCTAAAATATCGTTCTAACTCCAATATGATATAATAAAATTTTACAAATCATTTTCAATCATATTTAACCCAAATTTCAATTATTTCTATAATTTAACATATTAAATTATCGATTTAATTATCCAATTAAATCTAATTATTCGAATAAAATTTATTCGACTTATAAATTCACTTATTAATATTTAAAATTAATTAAATATTCAATTTTTAATTAATTAAAATTCTGGGTCGTTACAATTTTCTTTTTTTCTTTTCTTTTTGAAGCAATTTAATTTTATTTGTGATTAAAACTCTAACCCAATACAAACTGATTCGCTCTTCAACCTCTAAATCGCGATTCAATAATTGGGTAGTTTTATTCAATCCAACGTCTACATATTTTTATTTAATAAACCATTATTCTTTACAAATAAATTAATTTTTCGACTATTTCATACAAATAAAAATTATTTACATCTCAAAATAGTTTATATTGATTTAAAAAATATATTTGATTTCAACTAATTATTTGAAAATAATTTATTAAATAGAAATTAATGAACTAAAAATTTATTTTCAATTTATAATTCATCAGAAATTAAGTCGAGATGCTTTTATTTTAATAAAATTCATTTATTTATATAACATAGAAAGCTAGATTGTTACCGACTTCCCCTCTTAAGAAAATTACATCCTCATAACTTCCTATAAGGAAGTTGACATACACAACTCATAGCCTGATTTTTATTGTAATCAATGCTCTTCTAACAAACTCAACTACTCAATCATTTATGTGTCTCATACACTTCAATGCCTCTTATCATATATTGCTATTTTAAATAGATTCAATTAGTGACTTTCTATTCTTCACATGTGATAAATTTCGTGAAACTATTCTAACCGTTGGATTTTTCAAAAAAATTCATTGGAGTTTTCTTTGTACGGAGAGAGTTTCAAAAATCAAAATATGATATAATTACAAAATATACATCTTCGAATAGGCATCCCAACATGGGACATCCCAAAACCCAGGAATACAATACAATATCACTATATATCCCACCATAACATAAAAACATACAAGTAGTTTAGCATTTTTAAGCAAATTTTCTTATTTTTAAATGAGAAAAAGCATAACGTCATTGCCAAGATGTTCAAATATACTTCATGCATATCTATCTCAACTCAACTAACTCATATGAGATTATATTTAAAAGCATATAGTAACATTACATTCAAATAAGTAAGCAATAATGTTATATATTTATTTTCAACTTGCACCAAAGTATTAGGCATAAAAAAGCAAAATTATTCAATTCTTCCAGAAGTAAAGTTGTAGAGTCATGAATTTTGCTTCTAAAACTTCTTTCGGATCAAAAAAATTCAAAATACATTAAAGTTACGATGGTTTTCCAAATATTGTTAATTCTGAAATGAATATGGAAATGTAGGCCCACCAATGAAAATAGAGTTTTTGGCCATAAAAACATCAAAATTTCACAAAACACTTCGAACAAAAGTTGTTTATTGTGTTTTAAACTTTCTAGAATATAAAAAATCATTGAAATCAGTCAAATGTTTTAAAAGTTACGAGCAAACAAGTTCAGCTCAGGTTTAAGCAAATTAGCATTTCGAGATAACGAAAAACATTTTTACTAATTCACATTTAAATCTTTACAAACTTCAAAATTTTGAAAAGCGATTAACACTAAAGTTATTAAATTTTAACATATCTTTCGAATGAAAGAAGATCCATCGAAATTCATTCACAAAATCAAAATTATGCCATTAAGAATAGGTTATATTGAAGTGATGACTTACAAATTTGATTTTTTTCACAACATAGACTTCATTCTTTTTCTAAATCTTTTACTTCATCTCATATTTATTTATTCCATTGTTATTTCATTGCCGAAAGGCTTATTTATTTATTTATACCCACATAAAATTATCACTTTCCATAATATTCTATATTTCGTTGTTAATTGGGTTTTCGATCAAGCCCATTTGAACCAAATGTTAGAATGTCAAAAGAAAGATAAAATGATTCAAAGACTTTAAAACGTCATAAAAAGGCAAGTAGAAGGAAATATAAAAAAAGAGCGAAAAAAGTTGACTTGAGATTTTCAACTTGGCGCTTGGTGTTGGACCTGAGCTGAACCTAGGAATAATGAAGGAAAACTTTTGCCGAGGATTAAAAAGACATGACAACATGACTTGGAGTCGGACCTGAGTCAAACCCAATATAAACTCAAGTCAGACCCATGTCAACTCAGAACTGAGTGACTTGGAGTCGGACCCGATTTATACCCAAGACAAACTCAGGATAGACCCGAGTCAACTCAGAACTGAGCGACTTGGATTCGGACCCAAGTTATACCCAAGACAAACTCAGGATGGACCCGAGTTAACTCAGAACTAAGTAACTTGGAGTCGAAGCCGTCAAACCCAAGACAAACTTGGGTCAGCCCCGAGTCAACTTAGAATCGAGTGAGTTGGAATCAGACCTGAGTTAAACCCGAGACAAACTCAGATCAGACCCGAGTTGTGATTTTTCTCAGATCGGACTCACAAAACTCTCAGGTTGGGCTCCAAGCACTCCAACCTTTGGATGACCCCAAACAAGGAAAAGGCGAAACGACTTGAAACTTGGCAAGCACATTTAGAAGAGATAGAGAAGCGACTTGGGAAATTTTCATTATGTTTGGAACTAACTCCTTAACTCGGCACCAACTTATGGAATCTTAACGAAACGACCCCAAACTTGGAAAGCTCACCTAACTGAAGCTAGAAAATAATCGGGAGAAGCTTTACCGAAAATGGGACTAAGTCCTTAACTTGGTACGGAGTCAAGGATTTGAGTAGGTACCGAGTTTATGATTCTGACGAGTTAAGGATTCTGACGAGTTAAGAATTTTGATGAGTTATGGATTTTGAGTTGGTACCGAGTTTAAATGCTAAGTCTTGGCACCTTCATATTTTTAGAAAGTGATCCACGGGTCTTCATATGCATGTTCACAAAGTTTCATAGAATTACAGAGAACTCATCATAAAAAATGAAGACTTGAAGTTCCAAACCGTGGGATAACCAAAGTCATGGAAGGATAATAATCAAAGCTCGTCAATAACCCACCAAATTACACAGAGGACATCTAGACGAAGCAAGGATCTTGAAACAAAAGGGTTTAGCAATGTTACGGCTAAGGATTAGACTCGACCCTGAGTCAAGGGGTTGACTCGTTATTGAATCTAAACTACAATTCAGGTTGTCACAATATTTCTTACACCCCTTGGGCCAATCTATGGACTTCTCTAATAGTGGGCTTTTGATATGATATGACTGCTACCCCTATAAATACAAACTATAGAGAAACCAAGAAAGGATCTGGACTCTGCTATCACGACGTAGAAATTCTATCTCTTCTTCAACTCTTTCCTCTTCACAACAATCACCAATGCAACTCCTCTAGGAAATTCTTGGACTCAGAACCTGTCTAACCCTTGTACTCGTGATTCTTTCTCTCTCAAACCCCTTGTATTCTCATAAACATAAGATCAAATCAATAAACAAAGTTATAAGTGGACATAGGCTTAGTTAACAGCTGAACTATAGTAAAAATCTCTGTGCTTATTTCTTTACTTTATTACTATTTTATATTATCTTTTCCCTATCCTATTAATGTTAGTACTTTCACATAATACTCTTGGGCGTTAATCCATTTTTTGGATTAACATTTTGGTGCTTTCATTGAGAAAAATAAATCGAGGCTTAGATCTAGCTATCCACTTTGGATTGAATAGATCCAGAAAGTTTGCTTGAAGAAATTGAAGATTTGTTGCTCCAATGTCTCCCAAAAGGAAATGCGCATCCAGGAGATCCGCAAGAGAAATTTTTGGTGGTGATGAAATAAATACCCACTAAACTAAAGCTAACAATCAAAAACCTACTCCAGGGCTCTTCTTCTCACCAAGAAGTTATCACAAGAGGAGAATTCAAATAGATAGTTACTGGGCTGAACCAGAAAATGGCTAATAGGTAAAAAGCTTTCATGGATAAGGTTGATGCTTTGCAAGCACTACAACCATCAAGTGTGTGACGACCCGGAATTTTCAAGCATTTAAAATCGGGATATTTAATTGATTTTAAGTATTCAATAGAGCAATTTTAACTTGAATTACAAATATCTCAATTTATTTGATAATTTAGGTATTGAATTGAATAATTTAAAGTTGGGTAAAATGTTAAACCTGGAATTTTAAGCCTGTTAAAAAAGATTCGAAGGCTTATTAAATTTATAATGATAACACTGAAGACAATAGAAGCATTAAAATTGAAATTAACAGTGATCTGTTCAATCTTGAAATTTATATCGTTTAAATTGAATTTAAAAATAGCCTTCCGAGGCACAGTTTCGGAATTCGACGAAACCAGTTCCATTGGGTCCGTAATATTGAATTATTATCGGATTTCAAATTTCGTAGTGATTGGAGTTGTTATGTGAGCATACCGTTTATAAACGCGTTGAAATTTACAATAATAATTTAATTTAAATTTTATAAGTCTATTGTCACATAAGCAACATCTCAGCCGAAGATTGTTCCTAAGTACGCCAACTTTCCTTCATCTCCGTGTTCCCTCTTTCAATAACACCACGCAACATTCCCTTTCTTTCATTTAAGCAGTGTCTCAATCTTGATCGTTTTCATTTCTAAAGTCCGGAACCAGTATAAAAAAAAATGGCTTCCTTCAGAAGTGAACAAGGAAAACCACACGAAGCTTCCTGCCTTCTTTTACTTCCTCAAAACCGAACCTTCCTTCCCCTTTTCTTCAAAAAACAAATTCGAGCAGATAAAAAAAAATCAAGCACGAGGTCCGATTGAAGAAAATCCATCAATCGTCGAAGGTCGCGATCGAACAAATCGCAACCGACTTGGGGTGGCCTTCACATCGTTGATGTTGGGTCGAAGTCTCGTTTGTGCCGAATATTGTCTGGGCGGCCGCGATACACGAGATGAAGGCGATGAGTTCGGCGAGTCGCGTCAGGGGTCGTGCTCGCGTCAGAGGTTTCAAGAGGGTGATAGGGTTTGCTGTAAGGTTTAATTTTATTTTAGATTTATTTTTGAATTTGTTTATATATGAATTAGGAATAAATCTAAGAGGAAGATAAGGTTTTACCTGACTTTCATTTCAAATTTTACACACATATGTAGGTGAAGAAACTTCTACGGTAAAGTAAAACACATTTCAGTTTAAAATTAATATGTATATTGAGTTTGGAGTAATATATCTAGCCTTACACTCGATTTACAGTAAGTTGTATTTGATATTAAATTTTCAGTTTGTAGGATTTTACCTATAAAACGTATATATGTCATTTAGTATAAGTAATTTCAAGGGGGTAAAATAACTATACACAATTAATTTGGGAATTAGATTGTCTCATTTACCTATAAAATTATTTTGTTTACCAAAATTATATAAGAAAAAAAATTATTATTAGTTTATTTACGCTACAAAATGTTAATAGACAGTTCGGTTAGTTCAAATATTAACAAAACTTATAATGTTATACAAGGTCTAAATTTGTGAAGAAACTAGTCGAGATTGGATTGGGATTGCGAAATTAAATCAAAGGTGAGTTAATCTCACTCAGTTTAAATCTAAATTTAAATGATTAAATTTAAATTGTTTGAATGGTTGAAATTGATGGATATGCTGTAGTATGTTATATTCTGAAATTGGTACATTATTGTGCTAACACCTTTGGATGCAGGAAAACAGGTTGGAGGGATCCAACTGGACCCCTCACATATATTTAAATTATTCAATATTCTCTTTTGTAATTATTTGATATCCTATGATGAGTTATATTGGAATATTGAATGTTGTGGTTTGATTGGATATTCGGTTATAATGAATTACCAAAATATATGAATTGGATTTTTGAAAAGAAATTAAACGGAAGTAAATTTGTAAGCAAAATAATTATAGAAAGTTTGAATAAATTTAAGAATGAATTGGTGAAGAAATAATATGACTTTAAATTTCTAATAAATAAATTGTGAAGTATAGAAAGGAAATTTGAATAAACAGGAAGTTATTGAATTTCAATCTTCAACGATATTAATTAAAGAATAAAACACTTTTTTTAAAATGTAAGATTTAATTTTTTGAAAAAATAATAATAATAATAAAGAAGAAGTTGGGAAAAGCTGGAATTTGTATATTTCAGTTAAAAGATTTAAAATCAAATGGAAAAGAATAACAATAATAATTAAGTGCATAATTAAATGAAATTTGATATTAATTGGGTAATTTAAGAAACTTATTTCAAATGGAATAAATGGAAAATCAATTTGGAAAATTGATTTAAATGTTTGAAGCTGGAACTCTTCCTGGATCACTAAGTACGCTTTCAAGTAAATTTTAAATATAAGTTAATAGTTTTAAAATTGTTTTAAAAAGGTATGTTTTGAAAAATTTATTATTTCTAATATTTAAATTTTAAGGTAAGCATTTCCTCAAATCTATTATAGTAGTAATTATTTAAAAAGTGACTTAGTATTTTGTTTTCAAAAGTGGAAATCTAGTTTTATATTTTATTAGGTAACTTTATTTTCAAATATTCATATAAGATGTATTTTTAACAAATTAATAAAGTAGTTTAATTTAAATGTTTTAAAAGTATATATTTCTAAGTAAAGTGTTTTAAATTAATTTTAAATCTAGTTTTGTACTTGGTGATTTCAGAGGAGATAGAAAATATTTGGGGAAAGTTTATTCTGGAAAGAAGAATGGTTTTGAAACTGGTTTCAAGGGATGAAAATTAGAAATACATCTTATAAAGATATTTTGAAGGTAATAAATAATTTGGGAAATTATTTATTGTTTGATGGATGTTTGTGAATAGAAATTGATAGTTAAATAACCGACTATCAATATTGGACAATGCGTTGATCGTTTCGAAGAGACCGGGATCAAGATTTATTCTCGAAAACCACTTCGATCCTGTTTGTACGTTTCGTAAAACGTGTTCGGAGTCGAAGATGGAGCAGTGAAGTGCAAGGGCTAGTCGCTACTAATCCTGAGGATATTTCCAAAATGGATGTAGTAGGAATTCGAACCCGGGACGGACTTGTATGGATGAATGCTTGCGAAACATCGTCAGGTGGACGATGGGCATTCTAAGGAATATGTTCTAAAAAGGTAACGCTTAGCCTCAAGCCTCATCAAATGGGAATGACTGAAAATCAGGGGTTATGCAGCAAGGCTAGGTGGGTAGCACCCAAGCAGGGTGAGGTCATTCCATTCTAGATGTCCCTTATTTCTTCTTCGGCTTAGTGGGCGGTTGCTGATCCCAACCGCGGGGTGATCTCACTCGGGACTGTCCAGTAAGGGATGGTTCCGGCCTTGTGTTGCAGGGGATGAAGGGAGTAATCCTCGGTACGGTGATCTAGGCCCCGTACTGTGACAGGTGGTACCCCAGTGCCTAGTCATTGTTGGATATCCATTCACCCTACGAGCCTTGTACGAGTTTTGTTTGTATTACCCACTTTTGTGGCTAGTAGCTGGAATTTAATAATGTAACAATTTCGGCTATTTTATAAATACTTGTATATAGACCCTATTATAATATCAGAGGATTTCTATAAAAATTGTTTTAGCTATCGTAAGGTAAAAACCCGACATGTTTATTTGTGGCGTGGTCTTACGAGATGCTTTTGTTTTTCAAAGGATTTTTGAAACTTTAATAATCAATTGGGTGTGATTTTCTCACGCTGGTGTTCCAGACTGACTCGGGTGTTATTTAACTGTAATGCTCGTGTCAGACCGAGTGTTATAGGATACAGGATATGATGTTGTGGAGCTCAGGAGACGAGCTTGATGACGATACGTACTCCGTACTTGTATATATATATTATTCCGCTGTGTTTGAGTTGTTGTGTACTTTGAGTTGTTGTGTATCCATTGTGTTGCATTGATGTGAGCTGTGACTGATGTACTCAGATGATGTAATGTATGTAAACAGATATATTTGATTTTGAGTAAAGATTATTTACTATCTATTATATTTTACTCCGCTGCGATGGTTAGATTCTGATGTTGATTTTGTTTTCTCTTCTTCTACCTCTTCTTCTTAAACCCAAATGGTTCGTATTTCTGTGCAACTTGAGTTGATTGTTGTAGAATAGTGTTGACTCAAGGGGTACGGATTTGCGGGCTGTTACACTTGGTATCAGAGCATAGGTTGGTGATAACCTTGGCTCTGGTGGGAATTACTCAAATAGAGTCTGTAGTACTCTAGAATGAGTTTGAGCGTATTAATAGATATGAGCGCGTATTTGTTAGTGAATATAGATTGTTTAATATTGCGTTGATTGATTTAGTGAGTGGCATATGAACCTTCGTCGGCACAGTCTGCGCAACTGTATTGAAGGGGTTTCTAAACACTTGAATAGAACAATCGACACGGTATTGTTTTAAAATGTGGGTAAATGAAATAATTTTACCCAAATATATTTTGATATAAATAAAAGTTTTTGTAAACTATTTTAGCTAATATATGGTTGCTAGGATGTTGGAAACAAGGATATTTAAATTAATATCCTTATTGTATGGAAAATTTAACTAGAAATTGAAAACATAACTAAAGGCTAAGGAACTAAATTCATTATAAAATGAAATTCATAAATATGAATTATAAATGGAATTTATAAATTGAAATATAATCAAATAAGAATTTATATGAGCATAAGCTATGCGAATGAAGTATATTTAAAATTTATTTAAGCAGGCTTTTGAAACTTTAAAACCCGGAGATTTTGGAAGTATTTTGAGGATAAATTGTAGAATTGTTGTTTTGGGATATTTCTGAAAGGAAATTGTTTTAAATAAATTTTGAGAAGAGATTTAGCATTGAATTCACTTTAGTCACTGGAAAATAACTTCGGTGATGACTGCAGCATCATCGATGTTCATTTTCGAGTTTCTAAGTGATGAATTGCTGCCAAATTGATTTGTTTAAAGAAGCAAGTTGTTTTTGAAATTCCAAAGAAAATTTGTTGGGAATAAAACAGGATTGGTTAACTTTTGAGAAATGTGATTTGAGATGTTGAAGATTTCAAAAATAATTTGAAACCAAAAGCCGGTGTTTTTAAATTCCTGATGAGATGGATTGTAAGCTTGTAAATTGAGATGATTTTTAAATCAGGAAAGGAATATAAGCTTTGATTGTGGGAATTTAAATTTAAAGGGAAAAGTTAGAAATGAAATTAACTTAGATTGGGAAATAAAAAAATTTAACTGGATTGGAATAAATTGAATAAGTTGAAAATAGTATCCAGTTGTATTCGAATCAAGTTGGAATAGAATTGAATTAAATAAGACCGAGTTAAAATAAAATTGAATTGGGAGGAGAATTCAATTGAATTAATGAATGGAATTAAATTCTTACCTGGATAAATGACAAGTAAATTGGATAAGAAATGGGAATTGAAATAATAAATCAGAATAACTTATAAGAGAACAAAAAAAAAATCCATAGAAATAAATTATGCTTGGGCTATAAATAAATAGCAGGCTTGAGTTAAAAATAAAAGATGAATATATTCAAGCCTGGAATGGGTGTGATTGTATGAAATATAAGTTGTGTCTTATAAAATTTAAAATGGAATACAAAGCCCAAATTTAATATTTTGATGAATTGGAAAATGAAAGGAAATCCAAACTTGAATTATAAAGTATATTGAACTTAAGGAAATAAAATGAAGTGATATTTGGAATAAAAATTCAAGTGTTGGATTATAAATAAGGGAAGAACTAACTAGATAATAAACTAGTTAATGAAATTAAATTGTGAGTTTATGATGTAGTTGGAAATAAACTCAAGTTATAAATAAACAATTGATTCAAATTGTTGATGAAGTGAAAATAATTGAGAATGGAGCTAAATTGTGAGTTAATAAATTGGATGGTAAATTGGAAGTGAATAATAGAATCAGAACTAGAGTTATTAAATTGAAAATTTAGCTTGAGGTGTTAACAAATTAAATAAAGTTGAAGTGTATTGGATAAAAATGTAAATAGATTAAAATAACAATGATTTGAATGTGCAAATCAAATCCATAAGTGAAGATAACTTGGAAATAGCCAGGAAATAAATTGAATGGGTTAAATCTGGAAAGTTAAATTTTATAATAACTAATCAAATAAATCTGTAGTTTGAAATGAGATTGGATTGAGATAGAATCAAATTAAATTGAAATGGTTATTGAATAAAATAGCTTGGATTGTTTCCGAGCTAAATAAAATAGTCTGGAATAAACTGGAATGAAATGTAAATAAATGGATTGTAAATGAAATTTAAATGGAATGTGTCGAGCTAAATAAATGACTGTGAATGAATTAAAATAAAAAGGAAATTTAATTGGTAATGGAGATGGAACCTAAGTTGTTAATGGTTTTGAATGGACTAGTTTGGTTAATAAAACTGAAATGCAATGAAACTGAGAATATATGGATTGTGAATAAATCCGAAATGGAATAGAATTAAGCGTAAGTTGAGTTGGAGTCAATTTAAATTGATTATAAAACTCAAGTGCTTATTTATTCACATAAATCTCGTCAAATTGCCAAGAATAAATTGTTATTGAATGTAAATAGAAGTTATTGAAATGCCTTGGATGGATAGTAGTAAAATAATTTGATTTTGAAAGCAATTGAATTAAATATTAAATCAGTTGCTTAGGAATAAATTAAATGTAAGCAACTGGGTTTTAAACCATTCGAATTGGTGAAGTTGTGTACGAATGGATTGAAAACCATTCAAATTGCATATAAAAAAATGGTTTATAAATTAATTGAAAACAGTTGAATTAATATGGAAATTGTATAAGTTGCTTATGGAAAAATGTTTGTTGTGAATTTCTTTTAGAATTCATATGTTTTAACTATTGCAAGTAAGTGAAATGTGTTAAACTTCTTATATTTGGCACTTACAAGTTTAAATTGAGTAAGCACATGTACCTGGAAGCCGTGAGGCTGGATTTGGATTGCATTAACTGCTAAATAAATAAGTTGCTTGCTTAAAATGCTAAATAAGGTACGCCTACGCAATTGAAATAGGAAATATGAACTGTTTTTGGTTTTTCCGACCGTGTGGGTCGATGTGTATATATTTAACTCTTTTGTCAAATTACAAAAGCTCCTCCGTACAAAGGGGACTCTGCCAAAAAATTTCGAAAAATTTGGGAGTTAGGAAATTTCTGGAAAATTTTGTTAACGACAAACAAATTCAAATTGGAAACTAAAACAAGTTAGTAAATGGAACTAATTAAAGTAATGACATGAATTAGTAATAAATGACAAATAAAATTTATATATGCAGAGTTAAAGGTAAATTGAATTCATATGAAATTTGAAAACTAAATTGAATAGAATAGATATGAACTTAAATGGTGAAGTGAAAATAAATAAAGGAGCATATAAAAAAAATGCTTATGCTAAACTTAAGAAAGGAATGGTGGATTCTTGATTGGAAACTGATATTGCAAATATATTCTAAGTTGTTATTTGAATGAATAAATATTGACAGTTTGTAAGAAAGTTGATATGATGTTTTGGGAATATGGTGATTGGATATTAGTGCTAAGCAGGATATGCAGGTATTTTAAAAAAGGTAATGAGAGTTGGCTTTGATTTCAAGAGATAAATTTGAATTGCCCGATAAAAGGTACGTATTTAAATTTGGTATGGAATTTGATTGGGATTTGGATTTGGATTGAGCCACTTGGCTTTTTGTTTTTTTTTGGATTTGGGAGGCCGTAGAGCCATTTTGTAGTTGTACCAAGCTAGCCGCGCAAAGGAGACGCTGGCGAAATTTTTCGAAAATTTAAGGAGTTAGAAAAATTTTGAGAAAATTTTTATAATTCAAAATTTTAGTTTTGAATTATAATTTGAGTAGCTGAACAAGTAAGTTATTTGAAAACTATAGAAAGTTTTGGAAAAGTTTGGAAGATTAATGAGAATAATAACGAGTCTTTTATAAGAATGTAGTTAGTGTGATGTTGAATTGTTAGAAACAGTTTGGTTTAGGGAAATAATAAACGGGTATTGGGCCATTCTTCCTAATTAGTAATTCCGGGGACGAAATTCTTTTAAGGGGGGAGGAATGTGACGACCCGGAATTTTCAAGCATTTAAAATCGGGATATTTAATTGATTTTAAGTATTCAATAGAGCAATTTTAACTTGAATTACAAATATCTCAATTTATTTGATAATTTAGGTATTGAATTGAATAATTTAAAGTTGGGTAAAATGTTAAACCTGGAATTTTAAGCCTGTTAAAAATAATTTGAAGGCTTATTAAATTTATATTGATAACACTGAAGACAATATAAGCATTAAAATTGAAATTAACAGTGATCTGTTCAATCTTGAAATTTATATCGTTTAAATTGAATTTAAAAATAGCCTTCCGAGGCACAATTTCGGAATTCGACGAAACCAGTTCCATTGGGTCCGTAATATTGAATTATTATCGGATTTCAAATTTCGTAGTGATTGGAGTTGTTATGTGAGCATACCGTTTATAAACGCGTCGAAATTTACAACAATAATTTAATTTAAATTTTATAAGTATATTGTCACATAAGCAACATCTCAGCCGAAGATTGTTCCTAAGTACGCCAACTTTCCTTCATCTCCGTGTTCCCTCTTTCAATAACACCACGCAACATTCCCTTTCTTTCATTTAAGCAGTGTCTCAATCTTGATCGTTTTCATTTCTAAAGTCCGGAACCAGTATAAAAAAAAATGGCTTCCTTCAGAAGTGAACAAGGAAAACCACACGAAGCTTCCTGCCTTCTTTTACTTCCTCAAAACCGAACCTTCCTTCCCCTTTTCTTCAAAAAACAAATTCGAGCAGATAAAAAAAAATCAATCACGAGGTCCGATTGAAGAAAATCCATCAATCGTCGAAGGTGGCGATCGAACAAATCGCAACCGACTTGGGGTGGCCTTCACATCGTTGATGTTGGGTCGAAGTCTCGTTTGTGCCGAATATTGTCTGGGCGGCCGTGATACACGAGATGAAGGCGATGAGTTCGGCGAGTCGCGTCAGGGGTCATGCTTGCGTCAGAGGTTTCAAGAGGGTGATAGGGTTTGCTGTAAGGTTTAATTTTATTTTAGATTTATTTCTGAATTTATTTATATATGAATTAGGAATAAATCTAAGAGGAAGATAAGGTTTTACCTGACTTTCATTTCAAATTTTACACACATATATAGGTGAAGAAACTTCTACGGTAAAGTAAAACACATTTCAGTTTAAAATTAATATGTATATTGAGTTTGGAGTAATATATCTAGCCTTACACTCGATTTACAGTAAGTTGTATTTGATATTAAATTTTCAGTTTGTAGGATTTTACCTATAAAACGTATATATGTCATTTAGTATAAGTAATTTCAAAGGGGTAAAATAACTATACACAATTAATTTGGGAATTAGATTGTCTCATTTACCTATAAAATTATTTTGGTTACCAAAATTATTTAAGAAAAAAAATTATTATTAGTTTATTTACGCTACAAAATGTTAATAGACGGTTCGGTTAGTTCAAATATTAACAAAACTTATAATGTTATACAAGGTCTAAATTTGTGAAGAAACTAGTCGAGATTGGATTGGGATTGCGAAATTAAATCAAAGGTGAGTTAATCTCACTCAGTTTAAATCTAAATTTAAATGATTAAATTTAAATTGTTTGAATGGTTGAAATTAATGGATATGCTGTAGTATGTTATATTCTGAAATTGGTACATTATTGTGCTAACATCTTTGGATGCAGGAAAACAGGTTGGAGGGATCCAACTGGACCCCTCACATATATTTAAATTATTCAATATTCTCTTTTGTAATTATTTGGTATCCTATGATGAGTTATATTGGAATATTGAATGTTGTGGTTTGATTGGATATTCGGTTATAATGAATTACCAAAATATATGAATTGGATTGTTGAAAAGAAATTAAACGGAAGTAAATTTGTAAGCAAAATAATTATAGAAAGTTTGAATAAATTTAAGAATGAATTGGTGAAGAAATAATGTGACTTTAAATTTCTAATAAATAAATTGTGAAGTATAGAAAGGAAATTTGAATAAATAGGAAGTTATTGAATTTCAATCTTCAACGATATTAATTAAAGAATAAAACACTTTTTTTAAAATGTAAGATTTAAATTTTTGAAAAAATAATAATAATAAAGAAGAAGTTGGGAAAAGCTGGAATTTGTATATTTCAGTTAAAAGATTTAAAATCAAATGGAAAAGAATAACAATAATAATTAAGTGCATAATTAAATGAAATTTGATATTAATTGAGTAATTTAAGAAACTTATTTCAAATGGAATAAATGGAAAATCAATTTGGAAAATTGATTTAAATGTTTGAAGCTGGAATTCTTCCTGGATCACTAAGTATGCTTTCAAGTAAATTTTAAATATAAGTTAATAGTTTTAAAATTGTTTTAAAAAGGTATGTTTTGAAAAATTTATTATTTCTAATATTTAAATTTTAAGGTAAGCATTTCCTCAAATCTATTATAGTAGTAATTATTTAAAAAGTGACTTAGTATTTTGTTTTCAAAAGTGGAAATCTAGTTTTATATTTTATTAGGTAACTTTATTTTCAAATATTCATATAAGATGTATTTTTAACAAATTAATGAAGTAGTTTAATTTAAATGTTTTAAAAGTATATATTTCTAAGTAAAGTGTTTTAAATTAATTTTAAATCTAGTTTTGTACTTGGTGATTTCAGAGGAGATAGAAAATATTTAGGGAAAGTTTATTCTGGAAAGAAGAATGGTTTTGAAACTGGTTTCAAGGGATGAAAATTGGAAATACATCTTATAAAGATATTTTGAAGGTAATAAATAATTTGGAAAATTATTTATTGTTTGATGGATGTTTGTGAATAGAAATTGATAGTTAAATAACCGACTATCAATATTGGACAATGCGTTGATCGTTTCGAAGAGACCGGGATCAAGATTTATTCTCGAAAACCACTTCGATCCGGTTTGTACGTTTCGTAAAACGTGTTCGGAGTCGAAGATGGAGCAGTGAAGTGCAAGGGCTAGTCGCTACTAATCCTGAGGATATTTCCAAAATGGATGTAGTAGGAATTCGAACCCGGGACAGACTTGTATGGATGAATGCTTGCGAAACATCGTCAGGTGGACGATGGGCATTTTAAGGAATATGTTCTAAAAAGGTAACGCTTAGCCTCAAGCCTCATCAAATGAGAATGACTAAAAATCAGGGGTTATGCAGCAAGGCTAGGTGGGTAGCACCCAAGCAGGGTGAGGTCATTCCAGTCTAGATGTCCCTTATTTCTTTTTCGGCTTAGTGGGCAGTTGCTGATCCCAACCGCGGGGTGATCTCACTCGGGACTGTCCAGTAAGGGATGGTTCCGGCCTTGTGTTGTAGGGGATGAAGGGAGTAATCCTCGATGCGGTGATCTAGGCCCCGTACTGTGACAGGTGGTACCCCAATGCCTAGTCATTGTTGGAAATCCATTCACCCTACGAGCCTTGTACGAGTTTTGTTTGTATTACCCACTTTTGTGGCTAGTAGCTGGAATTTAATAATGTAACAATTTCGGCTATTTTATAAATACTTGTATATAGACCCTATTATAATATCAGAGGATTTCTATAAAAATTGTTTTAGCTATCGTAAGGTAAAAACCCGACATGTTTATTTGCGGCGTGGTCTTACGAGATGCTTTTGTTTTTCAAAGGATTTTTGAAACTTTAATAATCAACTGGGTGTGATTTTCTCACGCTGGTATTCCAGACTGACTCGGGTGTTATTTAACTGTAATGCTCGGGTCAGACCGAGTGTTATAGGAACAGGATATGATGTTGTGGAGCTCAGGAGACGAGCTGGATGATGATACGTACTCCCGTACTTGTATATATATATATATATATATATATATATATATATATATTTCCGCTGTGTTTGAGTTGTTGTGTACTTTGAGTTGTTGTGTATCCATTGTGTTGCATTGATGTGAGTTGTGACTGATGTACTCTGATGATGTAATGTATGTAAACAGATATATTTGATTTTGAGTAAAGATTATTTACTATCTATTATATTTTACTCTGCGATGGTTAGATTCTTATGTTGATTTTGTTTTCTCTTCTTCTTAAACCCAAATGGTTCGTATTTCTGTGCAACTTGAGTTGATTGTTGTAGAATAGTGTTGACTCAAGGGGTACGGATTTGCGGGCTGTTACAAAGTGCCTCAAGAGCTAGGTAAGAAACCGCAATTGCTATAGAACAGGAGAATTCCTTTATTCCGGGCTTAAACGGGAGGAATGATAAATAAACACTAAAAGAGGTAGATAGTGGAGCTAGAAAGATTATTATATAGGCGATGGTAGTGCTCCTCTTATTGGAAGATAACCTAGTGCTGACCTAAAACTAGGAATTAATACTCCTCACTCCTCAAGAAACGACGCAATGCTTGTTTCTCACTTTAAAGGTAACATCAACTTGATGGTGATGGATTAGAACTAAATGCTGATGTAAACAAGCAAAACATTGAAAATTAAGTCCAAACTTCCACGGTAAGGCCGACCACACATCAACGGAACTCTACATGAGTGGTTCTCCCTGAGAATGGAGAACTTAGGCTTCAGCTGGCAAATTGAGACTTTTTGTGAGTCAAATACTCGGTGTAGCCCCTGATAGTCAAACTTTAGATTACCGTACTAGCAAAAACTACATTGCTAACATGGTCAAACGGCTGGTGAAGGGAAGTAGGGGGGAAAGAACAAGGAGTGGTGTTCTGCACCAAGCCGAACTCTGTTCACTGAAAATGTTCTAAGGAAAGAATATCCTTAAAAGTTTATCATGCTAATTATGCCATCATGTAACGGAAAAACAGTGCTTAGACAATAATATGTTCTTGAAAGGAGTCGCTTCCATGTAGTTTATGAGACTTCCACTGAAATCCATTTCCACTTTTGATGAACTGGCAAAGAGGTTTTTGGAGGAGTTCATACTCCATTCTACATGACACAAGGACGTCCTAAGGACACGATGTCTCTATCCAGTCTGTCACAAGGACTTAAAGAATCACTAAAGGGCTTCTTGAGTCGATGGAACCACAGTCTTGCAAGCAAATCTTCCCGTGTGCATCCATAAGCCACACATCGCTTCCTGGACCGATGGAACCATGTCCTTGCAAAGCACAAACTCCTGTATGCATCCATAAGCCGTACATTACTTCTTGAGCTGATGGAGCCATGCTCTTGTATGAAAATCTCCTCATGCACCTCTCATAGACCTCACTTCGCTTCTAGAGCCAATGGAACCATGCTCTTGCAAGCATTCTCCCTGGTTGCGTACCCATAAACCACACCTCGTTACTTGAACTGAAGGAATTGTGTTCAAGTATGCTCCACTTCTTCACTGCTTGACCTGATGGAATTGTGTTCAGGCACGCTCCACTTCTTCGCTGCTTGAACCGGTGGAAGTGTGTTCGAGTATGCTTCACTCTATCATTGCTTGAACCGATGGAACTGTTTTCAAGTATGCTCCACTTCTTTGTTGTTCTTTGCTGCTTGAGCCGATGGAACCGTGTTCAAGCGAACCGATGGAATTGTGTTCAAGTATGCTCCACTTCTTTGTTGCTTGAACCGATGGAACTGTGGACTTCACTTCTTCCCTGCTTGAACCAGTGGAACTGTGTTCAAGTATGCTCCACTTCCTCGTCGTTTGAACCGATGGAACCGCGTTTACATACGTAATATTCATGTATACTACAATCTGCGCATTGCTTCTTGAACCGATGGAACCATGTTCTCGCAAGCGATGCACACATGTCCCATGCAATCGAAAAAATACTCCATAATCTTCCAATAAGAAGTATAGACTCCCAAACCGCTGGATTGATGGTGAAAAACGATTCCAACTCCCTAAGTACCAGTGTTTCCCCAGCAATGCTAGGAAACCCTTCTATTTTCTACTTATCGATGTTACCCCAACAACACCGAAAGGCTAGCAAAATTTATAGGTATTGATGTTGCTCCGACAATAGAAGGAAGGTTTTCAATTGCAGGATAGGTGGAAAATCAATTACTGCTTGCTAAGAATCAATATTGCCTCAGCAATGCTGAAAATTCTCCTACTCTCAAGTACCAATGTTGCCCCAGCAATACTCGGTGGTGATCCGACATTACAAATACTGGATTTTCCCCAGCAATATCAAGAGATCATTCAGATACAAAATTAAAAGGAAAATTGGTCCAGCCTCCTAGGCGTCGATGTTACTCCAACGACATCGAGAACTCCTTACCGGGCAAGAGAATCGAACTCCTTAGAACTTACTATCACCCAGAGATAAGCGATATCATTAAGAACTTGTTATTGCCTCGAGATATGTGATAACAGAAAGAAATTACCATCATCTAGAGATAGGCAATGACAGAAGGCATTTCTCGAATCAAATCATCGACGCATTAATTTTCAAAGACCAAAGCAGGTGCTCGATTTTCTCAAACTCTAACTTGTAAGAATCCAGCATAGCACGAAGATTAGCAGTGTCCGGAGGGAATGGCTCATCTTCTAGGAATCCGAGGACACATGAAGACTAACGATGTTAGGAAGGATAACCCTCAACTACCATAGGTTTCCATGGTCTGGACATTAGAAGCTCTTGGAATAATTAGCCACCAAGAGATCGATCAGGTACTTTGACCCTTGCATGTGGAAAACCAACCGTTGTTCGAAGACAGACAAAGGCAATGTGAGAATACTCAGAATCGAGCAACTAAATCGTTAATTCCCGAAGATTGAAATTGACAAGTAAGATAAACATCTGCAACAACACCATTAGCCCAATAGAATGCATATGGCCAGGAACAAGCAAGGATAATTGTCAAAAGTTAAAGACAAGCATTAACGAGGGCAATGTAATGACTTGCTCCACAAAGTTTAGTTTACTATAAGTTCCCAAAGTGTGGCACTTGCGAATAATGGGTTTTGCAAATGGAAGTCAAATTGCAATAAATGTCGGTCGAAGAAAATTCGATCCTATATAAATAAGAATAACTATGGAGTTGGCTAAACGAAGGCCCTGCATCGCTAAGGGGAATGCTTGATAGTTATAAACAAAGCCGAGTAACGAAAACTCCTGAGACTTTTATTCTTTTAGAATGTGGCATAGCCAGGAGTTAGGCAATGTCGAGAAAGAAGCTACGTTGAGTCAAAAGGAATTTACCAAAAATACTGGATCAGGCGAACGGTTCGATCCAACCTTGTAGGACTTTAACGCTACCCAAAAACTAGAAGCACTAATCAAAGACTCCTATGATCCAATCATTAAAAGTGCTATTTTTTGAAGACTGAAACTAGTACCCAACTGGAATACAACACTACCAAGTCGACGGAAAATCGACTTAAACCGCTGGATCGACTAAAAAATTGTTCCCTGCCTTCTGAAAATTGGTGTTGCTTTGTCAACGTCAAGAAAGCCTAAAACCATCAGATCGAAGGGGGAAATAGATCTCAACCTCATAAGTGTTGGCGTTGATCTAGAAATGCCGAGAAACTCCCATATTTCCTAAGTACCGATTTTGCTCCAGCAACGTTGGGAAACTTTCTATTTTCTAAGCACTGGAGTTGCCCCAGCAACGATGAGTCTATTTTCTAAGTATCGGTGTTACCCCGACAACATCGAGAAACTTTCTATTTTATTAATACCGATGTTGCCCCGGTAATGCTAGGAAAACTTAAAACTATAGGGTCAATGAGAGACACTCATAGCAGTAAACCATCGACGCACTAGCTTCTGGAGATAGAAGTTGGTATTCAATTGAGTTTCTACTCTTGTCTTTAGAAAACTACTATTTCCTGAAGATAGGTGACAATGGGAAGACATAACCATTTATCGGCCAATTGAATGGTTCGGCCCTTCATCACATTGTCGACCGCTGCCCAAAGAGAAGGCGACGTCGAAGGAAAATTCCTAGGATCAAATCGCTCTTATACAGTTAACTGGGTGCACAACCAAAAAGAAATATTTTTAACATATCCTAGAGATAGGTAGCTTTAAGAAAATGTTACTTGGAACCAAGCAACTAAATCACTAAATTTTCAGAGATATGAATTGACACATGAACATGACTTCCGTGACGATGTTAGCAGTCAAAAAAGGCATGCATGGAAAAGGACAAGCGGGAAAAACATGGAAAGTCGAGAGTTAAATCACCGGACTTCCTTAATCTCAGAGTAGGATTAAGAGCCAGACCAGGGGCAATTGAATCGTTTGCCTAATACCTCTACACCTCTCACAAATGCCTAAGTACAAGCATTCGAAATAGCTAGTCATGGGAACAGGGATAAATGCACAATACTTGATCAAAGGAAGCCTTGCCAAGTCCAAACACTAATAATTACAATGTTTTTGAGATAATAGTTCTGTTTCACAATGTAAAGAATTCAAGTAAAAAATGGCCACCTAGAGAAACAAAGGTCTTAATGTTCAGGAATTCGGCATTGCCCGAAGGCATTCAACACCGAGAAGGAACCAACTTCCCTCCCTGAGGAATCTAGCACTGCTTGACGGTAGGCGATGTTAGAATGAAAAAAACTTTAACCTCCAAGAGTCTGCCATTGCCCGAAGATAGGCTAGAACGGGGAGAGGAAGTACCTGGTCTCATGAACATTGCCATCGGAGATCGGCGATAGCGAAAAGGTTCTAGAAACCAAACAAGGAACTAGATTGATATTTCATCTTTGACCTGTATAAATTTGCCATCGCCTAAAGTCTTGTGACGACAAGAAGGATCGATAACCGTCTTATGGACTAACCAGATCAGTTGATAACAACTTTCTCGAATATAACATTTCTCGAAGATTGTGATGCCAAGGAGAAACCACAAGAATAGGACTATCAATATACTGATTTTTGAAGATAGAAGTAGAAGCTCAATCGATTCTTCAGCCCTACCTTCTGGAATCTGACACTTCTCGAAGATTCATAACATCAAGGATCTCAACACTAGGCTTGAAAGTATTTACTATGAAAAAAAGATGACATTGGCTGATGATGTCAACTTAGGAGAATTCGATCGCTGTCAAGGAATTAACGACATTGAAAATTCAGAACTTGGAACCAAATAGAAAAGTCACTAGTTCTCGAAGATGGGAATAGCCATGCAATAAGGCTGGAGGTAATCAAATGTATTTCTCAAGAAACCTAGTCTTCCAAAAATGTATGGACTTAGTATTTAGAGTGATTAGTCCTATGGACCGGCGGGTATACACTTACACTTGGTCGAAAAGAACTTTATCGAGCAAAAATATGAACAATCGCGGAATTGGATAGGCAAAACATCATCACGGTTTTGAACGGATCTAAGTAATAAAATATGCTAAAATGACTGTAGGAGCATTATTTATATGCATAGAGTTGCGATAACTAAATATGTCGCACATGAGCACAGGAGGTGCAACAAAAAGAAAAGGCAATGCTCAGAATTAAGTAGTTAAACCACCAGTTCCCAGAGACAAAAACTGGTGCGTAGACTGGACTTTGGAAATCGCAAAGAAAGAGGGATCAACATTATCGATGTGCACTAGGTGGCGAGGAAAAGAACAAAATTTTCTCTCCTTGCAATCGACCTTTAGTGACGAAGTGGAACCGCTTACCATGATCATGTTGAAAAAAGACAAACAGACAAGTGGAAGGAGTGAGCCAAAAGTTCTCAATATCAAGAGGAATGTCTTGGCGCTGAAAGGCTTAGAATTGGGTCATTGATGTGCCAATTTCCCAAGACAGAAACTGATGCACAAGTGGAATGTTAGCTACAACCTACAAGAATCTGTCATCGTCTAGAAATTGGCAACGTCAAGAAGGTCTAATCACTAGCCTTTTGAAATTTTATTATTCCCGGAAAATAAGCAACATCAAGGAAGGATGATCAGAATCGAATGATCAACATGTCACACTACGAATTTCTGATGATTTACTTCTCTAATTGGCTGCAATATTGACCAGTTGATTGATATTTCCTCGCTATCGACTACAGTTGTCCACTAATGCTCGACGACTGCAGTTATCACAACGAACTTCTAAATATAGAAAATAAATTTATTTCTTTTCGAATCAATTTTATTCCTTGCTATAATATGTAGCGAACCAGATTTTCGACCCTCAAAAATTGACACTACTATGTCCACTGTATCACAAGCCGAACATTAAATGCCGAAAATATCAATTTTTCAGGGTGAAAGAAGATGGTAGATAGAAGAAAACTAAACAGCACAGAATCTCCCAACACAGCGAATAATATATAATACAACAATGATCTTTACCAAAAGTAAACATCTTTATTCATATACAACATCAGAGTATACTAGACTTATTCTAAATTTGGATAGTTGTAGAAACCTGCCCTTACATTGACAATGCACAGACTCGATAGACAGCCGAAGAAAAATATATATGAACACATCTTGACCACCCAACTCCTCTCCAACCCTAAAGTATCATGCTAAACCTGGGAAAATATACTCGGTCAAACCTGAGCATTACAAGGAATAATGCCCGAGTCAGTCTAGTAAACCTATGTGAATAAAACTCGATAACAAGCAACGACCAAACTGATTTGTACATTTGAAAACATTTCAAACAAAGGGTATCGCGTAAGACTACACCACATATAAAAACAGATGAGTTTTTACCTTACAATAACTAAAACATTATATAACAGAATCCAGTGATATTATTATACCGTCTGGGTTTAAAGTAAATAGATAATATAGCTGAAATGCTTGCATCTCACATTTCGACATATTAGGCTATATAATCAAAAACGTAAGACACTTATTGGAGAATGGACCCTAATTAATGACTGGGCTACTATGGTACCACCCGCCACAGTACATCTCTAGAAAAATGTACCAAGGTCGTACCTAATGACCCTTGCCAACGCAGAACCGGCCTATCCCTTACTGGATAGTACCGAAATTGTCATCACCCGGGTTGCTTTGCAACCTTTTACCGAGCACTCCCATGTACACGAATTCATTGATAATTGTGTATATATCTAGAAGGGTGATGACATACCCTAATGGATGCGACCCACACAGCCCTGCCTCATATGCCCTATTTTAGTCATTCCCGGCTGATGAGACTTAAGGCTACGTTTTACCTTTCTGAATAGCAATCCATCTTGGAATGCTAACACAATCCTTTAGGCATCAATACAATGCCAGAATTCATCCATACAAGTTCGTTCATGGTCTGAACCAAACCGAAGGCACTAACTCTACTTCATCCATTTTGGAATCATCCTCAAGATTAGTAGCAGTAACCCTTGCACTTTAAAGAGCACCATCCTCAATCATCATTAAGGTGTCTTCCGCTCGAACGTACATGTTGGTTCGAAGTGGTTTTTTGATATATAAATCCGATCTTGGTCTCTCTTTACCAACAACCTATAATTTCTAGTTGACTCATTCGCGGTTCTTTTGGAAGTAAGTATTCGAGTCCTTGTCGGAAACTCAAATTTTACATTCGTACTTCCTAAGTCAAGGCCAAATTTGTTAGTCGGCTATTTAACTATCAAATAACAACAACAAAATCTAGAGATTTAATTACCCAAAGCAATCACTAAGCCTCAAAACCATTTTCATTTACAAATCTCCTTTTCCAAACATTTATCAACATTCTTATATTTATCTCCTTTACATAAGTTTATTCACAAAACATTTATAAGATTTCCCATTTCCAAATCTCTTAAACGGATTTAACTACATTATTTAAATTAGAGAAAAGGATAACTCTAAGCACCATTCCTTTGGTGAAAGTGTGGAACGGATGTTCCATTTTTTTTAAAAGGTCAACCTCGGAAAACCCAAACCTCGAATTTCTATTATAATTATCTTTGGTACATCCTTTTATAAATTTCCCTTAACCTTGAAATCCTTTTTTCTTTAACCCAAACCCGTTTATAAAACATTTATCAACCTCCATACTCATTTATGAGTCTCTTTATAAATATTCAAACCTGGTTATATAAACTTCTTCATAAAATTTCAAACCTTGCATCAAACTTCCCTTTATAGACATCCAACCGATTTATAAAATATTTTTATAAAATATCAAAATTATTTCTAAAACTCCTTTTATGAATATCCTAAAATTATTCGTAAGCTTCTTTATATAATATTCAAAACAATGTCGAATCATTCTTCAATTATCTCCTTCAAAATAGAGTAACATTGAAGACCATTTTAAGAAGATGAAATTATTTACTTTCCAAAACCAAACGGAGGCGTAATGACTACAATGGATCATTAAATTAGGGTTTAACTTATCTACGTTATATCATGGGTATTGCCAACCATTAGATATGTGAGGGACTCACACATAACATACAATCAATCATTCGTAGATGTCCAAGTTACAAATATAGATACATCCATTATTGGTGAAAAATGTGCATATAGAAGTATATTCTATATTCTTAAGTTACCATGACCCGCTTATTGAAATTAACTTCCTTATGTCTATCACGTTACAGATATTCGACATTTGTGCTAAACACAAGTCACTTACTTCCTATAAAACGTGTCAACGTTTTATAATCACCACCTTAATTCATTTGGCTATTTAATGGTCCAGACGAGAGATCCGTTGATTTTAAATCAATTAACCTTAAAAAGAAAATGGATACATAATATAGTCGATTAAGTTTACAATTAGCTTCGAAAAGTTTGAGGCTGACTCTTCTTCTATGTCTAATTTTATTCTTTGGAATCTCGACAAACGGGCCTGGCTTCATGTTCCTTCTGCCATGCGACACTCAACTGAGACTGACACTTTTTATGTCTGTATCGGCGATATCGAGGGTGAGAGTCAGTATCTTATCTATCACAATGAGGTTGGGGTTTTATCCCTTACTAAGGTTGGCGAGATTGATGAGGCGAATAAAAGTTTTTTTTATGATGTCACATGGGATAGGAAATTTATCTACTTTCCTGCTTCTGAGGGTTATGATCTGAATCTGGCAAATCTCTTCTTTGGTTATTCACATGTTATTGGACCAGCGTTGGATAATGGTCGTGGCTGTTCCTCCTCTTCTGAGGGTGCTATGTCCTACTAAGTAGTTTAGACACTTTTGTTTAGCTCCTCTGCTTGTCTTTTTTAGTGGTTTGCTCTAAACCCTTTCAGCTGTTATGTGCAGGTACAGAACACCTGTTTTCTCTTATTTATATAGTGGCACGACCCGCTATATAGCATGCTAGCTTTGCTAAAAAATAGCTTTGAAAAGGTTAAAATATTTTTAATTAGCTTAATCTTAATTATATCTTAATTAAATCAAGACTAATTCATAATTAAACTTCAATTTACTTAATGAAATTGGTTAATTCCTAATTAACTTCCTAATGTATCTTAGTCAAAGTTTAAACAATTCATTATTAGTTAAACCCTAATTAATTAAAAATTAATTAAATAATCACTTAATCAAATAATAATTAGTTAACCTACTTAACTCAATATAATAATAATTAACCATTTAATTATTTCATATTGTCATTCATCACTAATTAAAACCTTATTAATCAATAATTAGTCATTAACCTTCCTCAAGCGTAATTTAAACCTTATTCATTCACTAAATTACTAATTAAGTACTAATTACTTTTAATTAATTTATTAAATACTAAAATACTAATTTAACTAAACTTAATATCCTTTTATATCACTAATTAAGTTTGAAAAACTTTTGCAAAGCCATTTCAAAAGAAAATATTTTAAAACGAAAATCGAAAATTTGGTCGAATTGCATCGATAACGACTATCGCTATGAGCGAAGTTCGGTTAAACTTACTTTTAGTGAAACATTTGCTTATTCTTCCCTATTTCATGTTTTGAAATATAACTTTTGAATTTTTTGAGACTTAGACACAAAGATAGAAACTTTGAAACAATTTTCAAACTTTAAAACAAGAAAACATAGTTTTTGATTTCGGATCGGATCTTACGTCCATCGGAACACACAAAATTGTTAATTTTGTTTCAACTCAACATACTTTGGTTCGTAGAACATAACCATACGTCCATACTACCATACTTTTAACATCACAATGAACACATATATAAACATTAGGTTATATGCTTTCTAACTCGACAACATCACATTCAAATCTCAAATTCAATAGCAAACATAACATCCGTCAAATCACCATCGACCAACATAATAACCATTCATTTTTCTCATCATATTATCACCATAATAACACTTCGTAATAAAGTCAAAAACTTTTTCAAAACAAAGTAGTTTTACTCTCCTTTGTGCTAATTAACTTCGCTCGAACTTCGACTATAACTCGGCGACGCCTCTACGCTTGACTCTAGCTTAAAAATTTGAAACTTTGGAGGGGCTATGCCCTTATAATGGGTTATGTTAGCGGTGATTTGGCTTGGCTAGGTCTTTGTGGAGTAGAGTTATGACTTTGGTTTTTGGAAGAGAAGATGTTTAAATGAAAGTATAAGAAGTATAGAAGGTATGAAAGCAAGTTCCAACACAAAAACTAACTTTTTTGAATATTTTTGAACTATGTAAGCCATGGAATATTTTTAGAGAAGAAGGTTTATAAAAATAAAGTTGGAATGTAAATAAAAATGTGTATGTGAGGGTGTGTATTTATAGATAAAAAATAGAAAATTACCATTTAATCCTTAGTTTTAAAATATCCTAACATGTCATTACTTTGTAAGGTCACATCACCACCTTCCTTCCCCCTCATATTTCACATCCCCCTCTAATCACATCCTCTAGATCATGATGGATAATGCTAAGATATGATAAGAGATAAACATATGTACTTATATATATAAGTTATTATTTTAAAACCATGTCTTATCACAACACTTGCGAAACACAATTAACATAAAATAATATGCTATTAGTGTATTATTATTTGGTTGATTAACTCTTATATATGTGTATATATGGTACACAAAGGCAAACAACATTCCCGACAACTTTCCTGTGTCGAAAAGTCGAAATTCTGGAAAACGTTCTTCGATCGCATTTTCTATTTTTTATGAATTATCTATTTTGGTAAACAAATTTTAAAAACTATTTTACCATCATTATTAAATAATTAAAATAGGTTTAATTGTAAATAAAAACCTATTTATTTAATATTTATACTTAACTTGAATTTTAAAAAAAAATATAAACCAATGATATCAACGGTCGATGTCATAAATACATTTTATTTTCAAAAATAAAATTTATTTTATTTCATAATCTTATTTAAGGACATATATTAGTGTATGAATCTAGAGCCATGCATGATCCTTATTGTTTAAAAGTAGTTTTATTGATAAAATGGTTTTCGGCTGCTTTATCGATATTTTTCCCTAGGACGATATTTATAAATTACCAATATTTTACCTCGATAATTTGTCCGCAAATATTTTTCCCAAACAAAATAAACATTATTATTTACCTCTTAAAACATGTTTATTTCTTACTTTTAAATGCATATCTAAATATTTAGAAAATAAATATAATATATCCGAATGATAAATTTGCAGGTCGGTGCATATAACATTCAGTCTCATATATTCAGATATATTCATATTCAAGTCAAAACAATTTCTAACACTTCAAAATATTATAATTTTTTTACATTTCATCTTTTCTAAACCGTCTTCTCAAAACAATATTCCTTTTATTTAAAATTTATTTATATATTTATATATATTCTTTTCAAAACTCAACTGAACTACTTCTTTAAAATATCTCTTTCCATCCAAAACATCTTTTTCAAAATATTAATTATAATTTTCCTCCAATTAAATATTTCTTTTAAAATAACTCTTCATTCATTAAACATTTTTCTCGTTTTAAAATATTCTTCAAATCCCTTTATCTCTTTAAAATAATTAATATAACTTCTTTGAGATATTATTTCAAATATTGGTTTTTAATGTAACTCAATATATACTAAATCCCTTCAAAATAATTCATCTCTCTTCAAAATCTTATGCCCATAAGTCTCGTTCTAGTGTTTAGAAATCTTTCCGATAATGTTGGCCAGGCGTATCAACCATAATTCTTAAACACTCAAAGGATAGATAAACGAAAAATTTTACTTCAAAAAAATCCTTTCATAAAAACATTTGCCAACTTCTAAAAAAACTTATCCTTAAATCATACACACACACACTACAACCAACAAGATTTTTAATCAACATATGCATGCCTATGTAAAAAGGTTTATAGATAACATATACGAATATAATTAAAAATACTCAACTTACAGAATCTCAAACATTATTAATAATTTATTTTTACTAATAAACAAGAACGCTTTCATCTTTATATTCATTTCAATCTCATTTTAATTTTTATATAAAACTATACTATTTTATTTTATGTGAACATAATTATCATTCTCTCATGGTAATTTCGCAAGTGAAAGACCGTTGGGTCAAATCATCCAAATTCATATGGGATACTAACTTGAGTTACAGTTTCTAATGAATGCTACACTCAAGATGAATCCTTCAAAATAAGCATCATAAATCAATACAACCACGCATAGTCAAATCATCAATCATCCAATCAAAATAGCCAAATAACGAAAATGCTTATAAAAAAGCTATCTATATTCTTCCGTTGTGCCACTCCGATCATCACTGGATTCTTCTACTCATTTCACCTCGTCTCATCACAATCTAAAATCATAAAGCATTCGATATAAAAATTCAAAATAGAGACTTTTACATCTTCTCTAACTAAGCACCTTCCTTCTCACTTCAGGGCCACAATCACCTTCAATACCTACACTACTGGTCGGACAAACTACTTCTACCTCTTTAACCTCCATATATTCATCTATATCTTATATAGAGATTTACATTTGATAAAAGGTCGAAATATATTATTATATAATAAGAAAAGTACAATTACGTCCCCAGATGATTACCCCATAATCATCTTATACTCTTATTATCAATTAAGTATAAGAAATAACCTACCTCATACCCACGGGGAATCTAAGTCTCATCTAATGTCAGGACTCATCTCTCTTGTACTTTGTATTGTTCTAAACTTACTCTGATACCAAAAATGTAACACCCCACCTCTATAGCCATATTACCCAAGAGTATTACTGAGTAATGCTGTCGAGTAACATGGAGAACGAGGCGATGTGAGTGAAGTACAGGTGAATATTCCCTTAGACTAACACTGAATACATCTCATAATATACAAAATGCTCATCTTGATGTAGTACATGTCAGTACAAAGCAATTAACAGATAAGGTACCTAAGGATAGAAAAAAAACAATATAAAATAAATCACAGAGAATGAAGAGTCATCTACGTAGCGATGAAAATACAATACAACACATAAATTTGAGCGGGATACAAATGTCGAATCCCATAAAATTTCAATTATATGCAAGACAAATGCAAGACATCTAACCCAATATCATATGCATACATGATACAAATGTACAATATACAATACATCTAGTAATACAGTCTCCAACTAAGTCCAATAAGCAATTCTGGTCCCCTCGTCCTTGAGCCTGAAATGTCTCGGACCAACCCAAGTATTATATAAATAAAATAAAGGGTCAGACTATGTATAGATTCAATTGTGAGAATATATATAATATCTCAAGGAATAATAATATAAACAACATAATAAGAAATTGATCCAAAGGAATAGTAAAACACCCATGACACATCAAACAACATCCATCACACATCAACCATCGAAACATCCATCAAACATCAAAATATCCATCGCATACATCATAGATCATGATTCACATAAGGCATACATCGCAAACATCATGCTACAAACATCAATTATTAATATTTACTTAGTGGTATCAAGTTATTCATTTTATTCTTCATCATTAATTTCATTACTGCTCTTGTTATATATGTGCTGTTATTATTGCTACTACTAGAAGCCGATTCAACACTTGAGCCTCGATGCTCCTCAGGTGTAAATGAAGACCCCACTCTTAATATTTTTGTCAGTATCCTCACTAGTCTTTAACTGCACAATAAATGCACATCGTTTCCTCACGCCTTCGCTTCCATCAATTTAACGACCAGAAATTTTGATCCCAAAAATTCCAGATAATTAAGGAAAAAGAATAAACAAGATAGAAGAGGAAAACAGAACAAAACACGGATTCTTACATTCACAGCGAATAAAATATAATATCCAATAATAATTCTTATACAAAGGAAAATGTATCAGTTAATTTACATCAATACATCAGAGTTAAAAAATTATACAAACATTGGACAGATACAATCATGTCCCAGATAACTACAATATATCACAGCGGAAAACATTGCATACGTTCCTGCCACCCAACTCGCCTCCTGAGCTCCAGAACGTCCTTACCTAAATATCTGTAATACTCGGTCTGACCCGAGCATTACATCAACGTAACACCCGGGTCAGGCTGGAAACCAGCGTGAGTAAACTCATTTATCATGAAATTTCAATGCATAGAACTTATTTACAAACCGGGGAAACTCATAACTTCACTACAAGTTCAAACATGATTATAGTCTACTCTTATTTCACAAACAATCACTAAGAACCTTTACTTATTCAATGGTCGAGTT
The DNA here is from genome assembly GCA_030765085.1 of Allium cepa. Classification (NCBI taxonomy): domain Eukaryota; kingdom Viridiplantae; phylum Streptophyta; class Magnoliopsida; order Asparagales; family Amaryllidaceae; genus Allium; species Allium cepa. Next base: position 506,826,187 of record CM060945.1, read on the forward strand.
AACTCAAATTATTCCTTTCCAGCCTATTAATTACACATATCAAATCTATAATGAATTTTAGTAGATTTTCAAATCGAAATGGTTTCGGGTATTTACTGATACCCGACCCCCGTCTCTTCTAATCCAACATCATCTTAGAAAGAAGTTGTTTACGTTTTTAAACTATTCCATTCATACTCAAAATTACATAGCAATTCATCACAGATAGACAATCCATATTAACACAGTTCAACCAAACATAACCTATTACATAACATCTCAAATCATATATCAGAGTTATCAAATAATCCAAAGCATTCAATTATAATTAATTATCCATAAGCAAGATTAATTAGTTGTTCAATTCCTAATTAATTCAAATTAATTCCCTAATTAATTTAACCAATTACCTTTTAAATCCCGCTTAATTAACATTAATTAATTATAAAACCTTTTATCCATGAATTAAACTACGCAATTGAACTTACCAACCATTACTTATTAACATAAATTAATTACACTATAATTAATTAACCTTTAATTACCCTCATAAATCAATTTTACTATACTTAATCATTCAAGTAATTACTTTATAATTAATTTACATTAAGTAATTAACTATCCATAATTACTTTCATTAATCTCATTCATTCATTACTCATTAATTAACCATATTCAGAAATTAACTATCCTTCAACTAATCACGTTTTAATTAATTCTTTAAATTAATTACTGTAACGACCCCGAATTTTATATAAATTTAAATTGATAATTTATATAATTTTTTAATTTAAATTATATAGCTAATTGGAAATTTAAGCGAGTTTCCCCAAATACAGATAAATTCTGTATAAATCATTTAAACTTTAATATTGTATGTATATGTATTTGAGCATATATGAGTAAATTTAAAATTATATATATATATATTTGATTTGAATTTAAATACTATATATGTATGTGTATATAGAAAAATATAAAACAATAATTATTTAAAGTAAAATTAATGATAAATATTTAAACTAAAATAGAAGTAAAATAAATATTTGAGTTATAAATAGAGATAAATAAAAGTTAAGTATGGAACCAAACAAACATATACATTCAAATAAGAAAGGAAAACATCTATGTAAAAACAAAGTTATAGAATAAATATAAAGCAAAAGAAGAAATACCAACAAACAAAAATATACACATTTTCAGCTGAGACAAAGTAAAAAGAACAAGTAAAAGAAAGGCAAGATAAGTACAAACAAAACATAAACAAAAGAATGCAAGACAGCAATAAATATGAACACAAAATAAAAGAAAAGAGATAAGTATAAAACATAAAGTACTAAGCAAGTAATGCCATTATCATCAGCCTGCATAAAGGTAAACAAATCAAATTTGATATGGAAGAGTAGCTTGCAAATGAAGTACCCAGGCAATTAATGCAACATGCCTCTAGCATTTAATGCAAGCCTCTTCACCCATGCCTATTATACAAAATAACATCACCCCGTCACCTTCTTTTCTTTTATATATATCAACTTCATTCCAATTTTGTTCACTATTATAACTGAGAAAAGAAAAAAACCAAAGTAATATCATCATCATTTAAACAAACATCTCAGATTTAAAACATCAAACCCATTCATCAAACCTGAGATCAAGTGAGGACTTCCAGCTAGCAAACTCAAACCAGATTTCAACTTTGTAAATTCAAAAAAAAAAAAAAAATCAAAACAACATGCTCTGTTCATCTTCTCAGACCAAAGTGAGTAGCATCACTGTTAAAATTTTAAGTTTATGAAATAAGGTTGCATGATTAATATATAAAGCTAAATATGTTTGTATGTATATAGTAGTGAAATTTTGTGCATATTCAGGTGAAATATGAATGCATGCCTGACACCCTGTTCCCAGTTTCAAATCTAAGATCTGATTTGAAATGTTCTATTCCTTGATCTAGTTATCATTAGGATTTAGCATTTAAATAAAATTTACTTGTTTTATCATACGTTGAGGTTTAAAACTTAATTAAGTTAAAATAAATTGGTGGAACCTTTGGAAGTCAAGAAAGGCTGAACAATCTTATTATAAGCCAAATTGCAAACATTTTAATTTATAAACTCAGGAATGTAAACTGAATTCTTAAAACAAAATATGATTTTTAAAGCTAAAATCATGATTTTTAAATAGAGGAGTGGAGAGCAGTTTGGTTTTGTTTGAGTTGGGCATTTCTGGTCGCCACGGTCGATGTCGTTGATCGGAGAGGTCGGAATTCTTCCTGGAGGTGGAGGAGCGTACGGAGGTTCAGGGAAAAAATAGCCGGACGGTGATCAAGTAGCCGTGGAGACTGCAGTGGTCGATTTCAGTTTGTAAACCTAGTTTTATCTAGGATGAGCATTTCGATCACCACGTCTCCTACAAGAGATCGAGTACTACCGGATTTTTAGGAAGGGTAGTTGGGTAGTAGACGGGGTCGTGGCCAAAATTTCAGAGGCGCTGGTGGTCGGGGCGTGGCGAACGGCGCGTTGACAAGTTTAAAGTGGTGGTGGCCCTCGCGTTTCCAGGTTTTGAGGTGGTGATTTCTTTCTTGTTCCAGGTCCTGTTTTGAACTCGAATTCGATTCGAGCTTGGGAGCGACGATTTGTTGATCGAGTTTATATGTGGGGGTGATCGACGTTTTGAGAAGATCATCGTGGATGATCTAAAGTGGCGACAGTAACGGTGCAGGTGCACAATGATGAGGGTGTGTCAGTAGTTGTTGGGGTTAGTTTTTGAGTTCTCCGGTAATTGGTGGGTTGTTGCTCGAAGTAGATTGGTTTTTGGCTCGGGTAAGTGGGAAGTTTGACTCGAAGGAAAGCATGGAGGCCTCGGTAGATTGCAAATTACAGGTTTGAAACCTGTAAGTTTCAAACATTTTAAAAACTGGGTTTTTGAAGTTGTTTAAAACTAAGTTTAAACCAAAAATTAAGTTTGGATTCAAATAAAGTTTGAATCCTAGTTTTTTTTAAAATAAATAAAGTTTTTTTTTATTTCAAATTATTTATAACAACTTCAAATGGGTTTAAATAGTTGGAATTTAAAAGTAAAGTTTGAATAAAAATAGAGATTTAAATTAAATTTTAAATCTAAATTCAAATATAGATTTGACTCTTAGTTTTGTAATAATTTGGAATTTGAAATTTAAATTTGGTCAGAACAACTTTTAAGTGTTAAAGTATAGTTGGTTTGGAATTTAATTGAAAGGTTTAAATTGTAAATTAGAGATTTAAAATAAGTAAAAATCTAAGTTTAAATCTGGAATCTAAATTTAATATGTATTTCAGATTTGACATAAATGGAAGTTTTTAAATGTAAAATGAATTAAGTAATTTTAATTGTTAAAGTGTATTTTAAAATTGATTTGAAATTAGAATTGGGTAAATGATTAGAATGAGGGTAATTTAACTCTATTAATTAAAGATCTTAAGTGTTTTGACTAATCCAATTACCTACATTTCATTTAAATGAGATTTAAATAATAAATAAGAAATTAAAGGAATTTCATTAAGAGTCAATCAATTAAAAGGATAAATTTCATAAATTAAGAATAAATGGTAAATTAACTTATGATTGAAAGATGGTTAATTAAGGTTAATTAACTATGTAATCAACTTAAGGTTAATTAAATTAAGGATAATTATATAAGAATTAATTATTAATTAAAGGATAATTAATCAAATGTTTTTTAATTAATTAATTTATAATTTACCATAACTGGCAAATTTACTCATAGGAATTAATTTGATTTAAACCAATCAGATAATTAAATTTATCCTATTTATGGATGTTTAGATTGTATTGGATGTTGAATTGTTTGACATCCCTGATATGTGATGCTTTGTGATATATCCTGATTTAAGTTGTGATCTGTAATGTAATTAATTATCCATGATGTAATTCATTACCTGTGATATATATATATATATATATATATATCTGTTATCTGTGAATGAAGATAAGCGTTATAATCTATATCGCTTATCGGATATATATTGTTGTATTTGATCTGTGACGACTGAATAATGTTGCACTATTGTGTTAAACCCCTGGACCACACCATACACACACAATTATGGATTTCACAAGGAAATCGGTTAAGTCACAGATGTTTGAAATAGTTTTGAATTTGAATTTTTAAATTCAAATGTTTTGAAAATGGATTGGGTTTGAAGTGAAAAGCTTTTGAAATGGAATTTCAAAGATGGAAATTTATTTTGAATAACTGGATTAAGTGTTGGAATTTAAATACTTTAATTTAAATTTGAATTCAATATTCAAATTGAATTCTGTAATTTGAAACTAGGGATTAACGATATTATACTAGTCATTATGAGTTAAACCATTTTTAAAGTATTATTTTTGGGAATTTGAATTAACCCAAAGATTGTAACTTGTATAAAGGAAATCGGTTTTTTTTTGAAATAAGACTGTTGTTTCTAAATGATAAAAAGCTTTCATAGGAGAAACGAATTTCAAATTATATAAAAGAGATTTCAAGTTTAAACTGAAATAGTTTACCAAGTTATTGATGAATGTTTGGAAATGAATTTTGAAAGTGAACATTTGGGAACGGTTTGGAAGCTATAAGATAAATCTTTAATTTAGAGATTTTAAACGAGTTAATCCAAATGAAATAGAAATTGTTTTGAAATCCGTAAATGGAATTTTGTGAAATAAATCTTTTGTTTAAAAGATTTGAAATGGTATTTGGTTTAAACCATTTGAAAAGAAAGTTTTGAATTATTAAGTTGTGACTCAATTGAAATCCCATATCCATATGTTTTAAATATTTTCGCTCACTATTCGGGTTAGCCGGGAAAGGACCTTTCGGTCGTATAACCCATTCTGAATATGTGATACGTCGTTATGGATAGCATTTGAAGACCAGTGGTGAAGACCGGGTATTTGCGAGAGCGATAGGATGACTTATCGATTGTCTCTGCACTGAGTCGCGCCGGTATAGAGACTCCCTAAGTGATGGGAAATTCGATCGGGATTGTGAATACCCGGATTGCAAGGACTTCTTTGTAAGTGCCTTCGGTTCTGTTCGAGCCCGGAACAGACTTGTATGGATTGTATGTCTGACGTTACAAATTGAGATATAAAGCAGATTTCTTTCAAATATATTTCTGTTGGTGGCGGAGGATTTATTCTCTTAGCTTAACACCCTTCTCTGAGACGTACGAGCTCAAAGGTTATGTAGTTGAAGGTTATTAGCGATATGTTCCCAATTTGGTAATGTGACATGCTGAGTGTTGCTGTGAAATGATCATTGTGTTGATCATTTGTGATAGGATCATTTGTTTGATCGTTTATCTTTGTGATCATTTCTATGATCATTTGTTGACCCAAAGCACAGCTTTTGTATAAAGCGTGGCTTTGTGGACGAGACTTCGTCGAGCCTCACACCCCGGAATGGTCAAAACAGGAAAGATGCGGCAAGGTTATGAGGGGTAGCTCCCTTTAGGGTATGTGCATTTCCTTCTAGAAAAGGGTGGTATCATGGTATGGAGCCCAGATACTTACTCATGTTGAAACACTTTATTTATGATTGTGTGATGTTGATTACGTGCGCTCGGTTAAAGGTCCCAAAGGACCGGGGGATGGCATACTCGTGTCAGTAGTTACCCAGTTAGGGGTAACCCGGCCTTGTGTTGGCAGAGATCCGGTTAGATTCTCGGGGACGTCCTTCCAGAGGCGTTCTCATGTGGCAATGGGAAGTTCCTTGGCCTGACCATTTGTTGGAAATCCAATTCCCAATACGAAACCCTGTACGGTTTTAGTTGTAGAACCTGCCATATGGTGGTCACCACTGTTTAGATGGTAGCTATAGTAGGCATAGTTCGAAATGTCTATGCTGGCTAAGATTTATATCTTTATTTTCGAAATAAATTTTTCCTACACTGTGCACTAGTAATAATATCAAATGTTTCTTTTTAATGCGTATCAAGCATCTTTGACTATCATAAGGAGAAATCTCCTCCGATTCTGCGTTTGCATTGTGTGTGTGTGCGGGAGGCCTTATGGTAGTCTCATTTTTAAAAAGCATTACGAATTGACTTTGAAAATCTTTTGTTGAATGTTTTAAAAGATAAACTGTTTTTGTTGCTCACACCAGTCCCACGACTGATCCAGAGTTTATTGTTTTCTTTCCTAAACTCTGGATGCTCATTGTTTTCTACACGAGCAGTCTAGAGTTTGGGTTTTTCAGATAGTCAGGTTTAGTAGATTATCTAGAGTTAGTTCAGTCTCTAGACCACACCGCACTTGCTTATCTTTGTGCATCGTTATTGGGAGTTCGAGCTATTGCTAGATTGGTTCTTGGAAATGGAGTTGCAGTTCTCGGAGTTCTTTTTTTTGAAGACTATCTTAGAGTTATATTGTTTCGCTGCTAGATGTTATCTATTTTTTTTCTTTTCCGCTGCTATTTTATTGTACCATATCTCTGATGTATATTGATATCTACTGGATCATCTGTTGTATCAGATATTGTATCAAAGCTGTATATCAATGTATTTTTTTTTATTCCGCTGTGTTATTTACTTAATGTTGTTATAAGCTTCGGCGAATCGGATTTGAACGGTCGAATCTATGGCATTCGAATACGATATGAAGTATGGATGTCGATTTTCGAGCGGGCAAAATCCATCTCGTCACAATTACCTTAAGTAAGTACTCCTTTTTAATTACTTCCATTAGGTAATTATTCTTTGACTACACTAAATAATTATACTTATTTAATTATTAAGTAACTATCACTTGATTTATTATCCTTTAATTTTTAATTAATTAACCCGTAATTAACCACATTAAGAAATTTTAATCATTAATTATATTTAATAAATCTCACAGGTTAATTTCCTTGTATAATTATTCCAACCCAAGACAATTTAATTTCAAAGGCATTTACCTTAAAAATTTAAAGCATGGAGACTTGCATTTAAATCCGTTGGTTATTTTTTTTATTGAACCAGGTAATTACTTAAATGTTTTTAAAGCTAGACTATAACTTCGTCACATTGGCCCGTTTTCAAAACTGAGATGAACTGCCTGGACAGAAAGCTTTAAACTAGAAATGCCAGATAATTTTATCTGGAAACTTGAAACTAGAAATTGTTTTTTTGGATATGAACTGAATTTGCTTGTTTTCAAAACTGAGATGAACTGCTACAAGTTTTGAGATGATCTAGGCTTAGATGTTGAAATAACCTTGCTTGATTTAACTTGAAGTTGAAAACTTGTTTTGAAAAGATGATTGTTTGAATAAACTCTCTGGTTTTAAAGATGTTAACAGGTTTTGATTTCATAGTCGTAATAACGAGGATAAAAGAGTTTTTTTTAGTAAACAATGTATAGATATATTTTTATAGTTTTTTTTAAAATAAAATAAAAGAAAATAAAAAGAAATCATGATACTTGTAAAATTAACTTACATTTGTCTTTAGCATGAGTTAGTTGTCTTACATGTATTTTTTTGCATGAGTTTCTTATTTTAAAATGATTTAAAGGCTTTTATAATTAATTTTCTAATTAATAATTACATATCTTAATTTATGTAATAAAATCCTTTAAAAGAAAATAATATAAAACATATTATATTCTAAATAAAATCATATATAATATATTTTGAAATCCAAAATGTATTTTAGATATATATATCTTTCGAATTTCAAATTCTAATCCAAATTTAAAACCTAATTTAAAGTCAACACATACACACTTATATATATATATACCTATTTATATAAACACATATTTAATTTAAAAATAATAATTACATTTAAAATCTACTTATATATTATATATAAACAACTCATTATTTTTTATTGTTTGAAAATAAAATTTTTGTAAATTTTAAATAATTAAATTAGGAGATTATCAAATAAATATTTATCCAGATATTTATAATTCAATATTTTTACTATATTTCCAAATTCATTTACATATCTATATATCTTTTATTATCAGAATTTTATCTGTTCAATTGATTAAAACAGTTAATTACCCATTTATCAGATGTCCAAAACCCGGGTTATCACATTCCTCACCCTTAGAATCTTTTTGTCCTCGAAAAGGAACGAAGCCAGAATTAAGTCAATACTTAAATCAGATAGATCACTTTTTGATCATTTTAAAACACTTTAAAAATCTATATAATATTACTAAATTAGTTTTTATAAAAATACTTTTTATAACTCGATGTCTCAACCAGTCCATCCTTGTTCTCATAGAAAGTCGGTCATATGTTGATAAGGCATATGACTGAAAATCCATAAGTACTTAGCAAACCCGTTTCCAACACCAAGTGAAAATACTTGGAAAATAATTTTACTAAAAATATAGAAAACATTTTTAAAATCGAGGAAACTTATTTGGTGAGAATGCTCTAGAAATCATCACCCTCATCCATGGTCGCAGTTACATCCTGGGTTACGTTGCCATCGCAGCAAAAGTCCATGTAACTGTAGGCACTCCGTCCCCCTCGATTACGCCATGGAACCCGCCACAGATCGTAGTTACATTCCAGGGTTACGTTGCCATCACAGAAAAAGTCCATGTAATTATAGGCATCAGTGCCCTCGATTTTCGTTGCCAAATGAAACTTTACCACTCCTACATAGGTCGCAGACTACATCAGTCAAATCCCAATGCAACCTTAGGTTCTCACGGCCTCTCGACTTTTACTACGTCACCATAGGTCTCAATCTACCAATGTAAAATCAAACGTAGACTGTTGGCTATCAGCAGTACACATGACTTTCGCTATGGTCTGTAGTAGATCGCAGTGACATCGAGTTACACTGTCGTCACAGCATAACCCTAATGCCTCTGTAGGCATCACCGCCCTCGACTTCCGCAACACACTACCCAAAATCCTCAGGAACTTCGGTTTGTCCGGACTTCCTCATAGGATCAACTTTAGAACCCCCTCTTAGGTTCGAGGCAGTACCACCCCATGGCACTCCTAATGAAGTTCATTTCAAGGGAGCGCCTTTTTCCCAAGAGCCAAATCTCAAAACACTTTATACTATACACATATAGTATCTTCCAAATCATACACCTAGTATGAATCTCAATAAAATTTCCTTTCTCAAAATCGATTATTTCAAAATCGATAATTCTCAAATTAAGCTTTTTCCAAATTCCAATATTGAGTTTTTCCAAAAATCTAAAGCCTTTCCAAATCCATAGGTTCCAAAAAAAACTTTTCAGAAAATCATTCTCATAAGATCCTTTATATATATATATATATATATATATATATATATATATATATATATATATCTTTTAAAAATATTTGGATCACTTCAAACTTGTATAAATTCCCTTTTTATACTTCAAATACTTTCAAAAAACCCTTTTCTTCTGGCAATAGATTCAACAAGGTGAGATATAACAAAGATATATAACTTTGTTTATGCCAAATCTAGTATTAAAGTCTGATTACTATTTTAAGGCACTCATCATGTTACTTACTTCTATAAAGTAAATTTCTACCATAGAAATATCCAATTCCCACTTTATTTCATCATTTATTATTCAAAATATATTTTTCCATTTCGAAAATCATTTTACAATTCTTATCATAAATTTTCAATATCAATTTCATTCAAACCAGTACGATGTATTCATATCATCCGTACGCTATATTAATTTGATTGCTTATTCGATCACACAATTTCACTTTCGAACTAGTATCGTCCACCCCGCTTCCTAGTGTGGACTCAGATCTGGTTTCTTGATTAGAAACCGTCATTCTCCTTGCATAGCCATAATTATGATAGAGAATATCCAGAACCAATCAACAATCCATATCCAGGTTAGCCGTTGAAAATTGAGTGAAAAATCCCAACTCGGATCGATATACTATCTCGAAATTCTGTGCTCGAATCTGGATCAAATCACTATACGAATAGAATAATATACGTACATCCTACGTATTTATCTTCTTTGATTATTAGCTAAATAAATCCTCTTTTCTACTCACATTTATTTCATCCTATTCACTTAATTCACAATTGCTTCAATCCCTTTTGGATTATCACTCAATTCTTATCTCAATTGGGTATTTAACCATAAACGGTGTTAACTCCATCTCGGCCATGACTCACCGATCTAGTATATCAAACAGTTAGCGACCCAAGTTCTGCCGACCCAAGGCACAAAGGGATGCCGACCTAGTATCTTAGCATGGAAGACCGACCTAACTGCATAAGGTTTAAGAAGGATACCGACCTAAGGGACTTGAGAAGCAGACCGACTTAAGGCTCAAAGGAAGTTCCGACTCAACAGCCTTAGCTTGTTGCCGACCTAACCTATGAACCAACTCAGAATGAGTGACGACTCAACTGGTTGCCGACTTAACAGGGACAACGACTCACCGGGTTATAACCTTAATGCCTTAAAGATATTGGCCGACTCATGGGGCAGACCGACCTAAGGCCTATGGTAGGTCGTTCGCGACCTAAGCAAGCGAATCGGATACCTCATCATTTTATGACCTGGCCCCATAACTCGTTTACGACTTTGGACTTGCATGAGGTCAGGTAAGTCGGCTTAACTCTACTAGACCGTGGATTTGCTTCTATAGGTCGGCCGCGACTCAACTAAAGTCGGTCACGACTCATGACTTGAGCGAAAAACTGCTGCCCAGAATCACACCTATAAATACGCGACCACCACCAACGTTCAAAGGACTTTTGGATCATTTTCTTCAAGAGATTGAGACTTCACTATCTTCAAAGAAATCAACACTCCATCACTTCAAGCTCACGCAAGGCATTTAGACCAAACTTGACACAAAGATTCAACACATTCAATCATGGATTTAAAGAACTCTGCGGCATGGAAACTTTCTCTAAGCTACTTGTCTTTTTTCGAGTTGAATTGGATTGTAACTGAAAGAGATTGTAATAAATTGTAATTCAGTCAGCAATAAAAAAGGATTGAAGTGGACGTAGGCTTGATTATAAGCCGAACCACTATAAACTCTGTGCTCATTTACTGCTTTTTCTGTGGTTTTTTGCTTATATTCTGTTCCCGAATCATCGGGTGGTGCTTTCACAACTACACTTTACACACCGGGGTGTTAGCATTCAAATTTTAGCGTTAACATTTTTGGTGCTTTCACTGAGAACTGAACTCAGGAGAATTATCATCATTGCTCCATGAAAGTTTGTTGAAGTAATCTCCGTTAGGACCAGAAGTTTAACAGAAAATATGGCTCCCGGAAGGAAACGTAGATCTGTCAGATCTGAAGATTTTCAAGAGAACATCGCCACTTCTCCTCCTCTGAGTCAGACAACTCCAAATGTGGGAGTTACACGGGCGGAATTAGACGCTGTGGTTTTGGGATTGAATCAACAGTTAAATGCTCAAAATGCACAATTAGAGGCCCAGAATGCCTTGGTTATGGATAGGTTAAACGCCCTGCTTGAGGCAAGTCACCAACGACAGGATAATGAAACAATCCATGCTGAAGATGCCCATGACCCCCAAGAGAAAGATATTCCTCAAAGACCAGACAACACTGCTGCAGGAGCACCTTCCCAAGCCGAAGGGTCAAGGCCACAACCTACCTTTCAAACTTTTGAAAGGGCAGCTAACTTCTTACGGGCAAAGTCTCAAAATGACGAGGAGTATCTATCAGGGATGGTTTGGTCAATCATGAGAGAAAGCATGCGGAGGCATGAGGATGAAAGCGATTGGGGATTCGCTCCGAGCAAAACTCCATTCACTGAAAGGATTTTAAAGGCGGAATTTCCCGGGAAATTTGTACCTCCTACTATCCCGGCTTATCGAGGGACAAGTGACCCTAAACAATTTCTATACAGATACGATTGGCATATGACCGGGGCACGAGCATCGGATGAGATTAAATGTCGGTATTTTCCAGTATATTTAGAAGGGGTGGCTTTGCTTTGGTTCACCAAGCTACCGGTTCGATCCATAGATCAATTCTCCGATTTAACCCGGAAATTTAAAGAACAATTCAGATTGTATGCGTCAAAGGCAAAAGATATAATGTCATTGTCTAGCCTAGAACAAGCACCCGAAGAACCCATCAAGTCTTTTTTGAACCGTTTTAATATAGCTTTAGCCGAGGTGGACAACGCGGAACCCCGAATGATCTTAACCTACTTAGTCCGGGCCATCGACAAGTCGAGTGAATTTGGGACGTGGCTCAAAATGAAGGAACCAAACTCATTGGATTTTTTTTATAAAAAGGCCGACGAATTCATACGCCTAGAAAACCTCTCGATGCCAGTAAAAGCAGTGATAGCCGAAATCAAGAATAACGATGATATAACTAACAAGAAAGAATCTAGAAACCAGAAAAGGGAGAGTGATGAAAGGAAATGGCAGGGAGATAAGAAAAAACCTCGACGTTTTAACCCTTCAAACTTCACCCCCTTAACTGACACACCGGAGAAGATCTTCTTGGCAACAAAAGATGTTGTCAAATACCCTAAACCACCTGAAATGGGGAGAGGTGCAGTTCAAAATGGGAAATTCTGTCGATTTCACAACCAACCCGGTCACGATACTGATCAATGTCGCCAGTTAAGGAATGTGATTGAAGAATTGCTGAAACAGAATAAACTTCAACAGTATGCGAAGAAAGACGGAATTAACCCAACCTCGTCCACTCAGGGGCAGCCATGTCTTGCTTATCGATCAAGCTCAGGCAACAGAACTACGGAGCAGGAATCCGAGAAGCTGGTCATTGATTAACATATGAATCACAAAATCATGGAATAGCATACATTTACATCCATATTTTACTTAATAGCATTGCTTAACTTTGTAAAATGATCATGGAAGTATAACTCGTGTGCTATTAACCACTGTGAATTTGACGTGAATCAATAATGAGCAATTATAAACCTTGTATTCTTTAATACCATTGAAATGCCCGTATCATTTTGATATGCAAATATTGCTAAAAAATATCGATTTAGTATTGCAGGCTATCAGGATAAAGCTTGCTCATCCAACATATCATAGAGCGAAGCGATCCCTACAAATCACGGAGTAAACAAATGACAAGTGACAAATGTTCCGAATTCAAGTAATTCGAAAGGAGTGCAATTCGCAAACTATTGAGGATTCCACCAAAGAGGGCACCTTCTTAATAGGGAGATTTTGAGCCTTTGCTAACCAACCACAATTGCTTGTGTAAACGAACATCTGGTGGAGCAACATGCACCTGCCCCATGGACCCACTCAGCAACAAGGCACATTTCTCTAGTAAAGGACAAATGAAAAGAATGGGACATGTGCTTGATGTTATGGTGAGGGATTGCTAAGAAGCGCAGGGAATAAAAAACACAAGTGTCAACAATACTCTTCAGAGTCCAATGCTACTCTTTGGAATCCAGCGCTACTCTTCAGAGTCCAACGCTACTCTTTGGAGTCCAATGCTACTCTTCAGAGTCCAATGCTACTCTTTGGAGTCCAACGCTACTCTTCAGAGTCCAATGCTTCTCTTCGGAGACCCAACGCTACTCTTCAGAGTCTAATGCTACTCTTTGGAGTCCAGCGCTACTCTTCAGAGTCCAATTCTACTCTTTGGAGTCCAGCGCTACTCTTCAGAGTCCAACGCTACTCTTTGGAGTCCAATGCTACTCTTCAGAGTCCAATGCTACTCTTTGGAGTCCAACGCTACTCTTTGGAGTCCAATGCTACTCTTCAGAGTCCAATGCTACTCTTCAGAGTCCAATGCTACTCTTTGGAGTCCAACGCTACTCTTCAGAGTCCAATGCTACTCTTTGGAGTCCAACGCTACTCTTCGGAGTCCAACGCTACTCTTCAGAGTCCAAGTGCTTCTCTTCGGAGACCCAACGCTACTCTTCAGAGTCCAAGCTACTCTTCAGAGTCCAAGTCAGAGACCTTGAGCGGGTCCAACCAGAAAAAGAGAGATCTTTCTCAATACAAAGTTGCGGAATGATCGGTCGATACACTCCCGTCAATCCATCCAACCGAGAGAAAGAAACTCCAAACTTCTAGGCAGTAACCCAGCTCAGAGGCACACATTTCATCATCGGTCGATACACTCCCGTAAAATGAAATGTGAAAAATCCTCTTCAGAGGCCCGTTTCCCAGCGAACAGGGAAAAATAAAAGCCTCTCTCATGTGGCAGAAACAAATTAAAAGCCCTCTTCGGAGGCCCATTTCACCAGGAGTTGAAGTGCGACGGCCGCTCTTCGGAGTTTCGCTTCACCAGAGTTGAAATGCAAAACAAAGAAAAGCCCTCTTCGGAGGCACATTTCACCAGGAGTTGAAGTGCAACAACCGCTCTTCGGAGTTTCACTTCGCCAGAGTTGAAATGCAAAACAAAGCAAAGCCCTCTTCAGAGGCACATTTCACCAAGAGTTGAAGTGCAACAGCCGCTCTTTGGAGTTTCACTTCACCAAAGCTGAAATGCAAAACCAAAAAGTAAAGATAAATAAAAGACCTCTTCCCAGAGGCAGAAATGAAAAGACCTTCTCCCGAAGGCACAATAAAGCAAAAAGACCTCCTCCCGGAGGCACAATAAAGCAAAAAGACCTCCTCCCGGAGGCACAATAAAGCAGAAAGACCTCTTCGGAGGCACATGTTTCACCAAGATTGAAATAAAACTTCCAGGTGTTGAAACGTGAAAAAGCCTTCCTCAGAGGTGCAACTTTTCAAAGAAACGAAAATCAAAAGGCCCTTTACTGTGGTGTGTGTATATATATATATATAAAATCCTCATCAAAGGCACACTTTAACTTTCAATACCTATTCTGGAAAATAATCTTCCTCAGAAAGAAGTCAAAGTGTCCTTCAGAGGCCCGCTTTATCGCATAAAAGAATTCACTTGGTAAAATGTGCACATGCACGAAAGAAAAAGTGATATCTTCAAAAGATGAAGCGTAAAAACGAATTTGTACTCTGTTTTTTAACGAAATAATATTCCTCCAAATGTGGGATAATTATTCTTTAGAAAATAAAAGTACAAGTTCCTCATAAAATAAAATATTACAATGAGCTTATGGTATAGGGGCAACATGGTATAACTACATCGGTAAAATTGCGCTCGAACAGTATACCACAAGCTCACTGCAATATCATGCAAAGAAACTTGTATAAAAGTGAATAATAACCGCATTCTTAGATACAGACAGAAGTTTGTACAAAGAAAAAGAATCATTTTATTCAACACTATTAGAATTTTATACAGGTACAGGTTCCAAAGTAAAAAGCAAAAGAAAAGCGGGGGACGGTACCCGCACAATTTCCGGTCAGTACATGCAAAAAAGGCAAAAAGTGATATGAAAGCCACAGAACCAGAGCCATCATTTCTTATTCCGTCCACCTTTTGAGCCCGCACCCGGCCGAATAACCAACTTTTTAGGCTGGCTTGTAAGGGTGGGGGATGAAGGAGAAAGGGGCTCAGTCGGACTTTCTTCCGTCTCTTCTTCGCCAGTTAAGGATCCCTTCTTCTTCTTCTTCTTGGAAACTCCCTGCTTTCCTCTCTTCTTGGAGGAAGACCCACTCCCTGGAGAAAGAAGTTTAGCTAATGGTTCATCATCGGAACCAGTTGCTTCTGGAGGCTTCTCACTCCCTTCAGTTTCTTCTCCTTTGTGTTCTTGTGAAGCAATGGGATCGTCCAAGTCTTGAAGAGCTTCTATTTGCTACTCTTGTAATCCCGGTTGCGAGGCGGAAGGAGGAGTCACCTGAATAGATGGAGGAGGAATAATTGGAAGTGGGGAAGCTTGAACAATGTCCGACGTTTTCTCTACAGAAGGAAAAAAGTTCAAGTCAGTAAAAAGAGGAGATAAAGGTTCGCTGAGATTCAAGAAGTAGTCAAAAAGCCCATCAAGCTCGTAAGAAACAGATGAGCAGTCTACTTGGGCAAGATTGTCAGTAGGGTTACCTGTAGAAGTCGGTTTCCTGACGTCAACTTCGTAAGCCTGTTCCTCGGCACTCTCGCCGCCTTCATCTCCACCTTGTATGCTTGTGATCTCGGTGGTAACTTTAGTAGGAGATGGGGAGTGGGAATTGGAACCGATGATATCAATTTCGGCTGGAGGAGAAGGTTGAATCGGGGCAGTTGAGATAAATTTTCCTGAATATTCTCCTGCCGCTGTTTCGGCCCTTAATTTTGCAAGCTGTTCTCTCCCCCTGGCAAGAGCGGCACGAGCATCATCATCAAGATAATGCTCCTCAAGAGCTGACTCAGCATAGCCAGCGCCATTACCACCAAGCATATCGAGTGCGGCCTCCCAAACTTCAGCCAGAGTAATTTCATATTTGGGGCCTAGAAAGGCGAGGCTACCGCGCCCCAAGACGTTGTGCAGGTAAAAGTCAAATAATGTAGAGCTAATGTTGGTCTTCGTCGCCTCATGGGATTCTTCAGCTGTAATTTTGCCGGCAACGGCCTCGTCACGCTCTCTTTCAGCTTGGGAAAGTTGAAACTTAAGCATTTGAATCTCCGCCTCTTGGGAGCTGTTCTTCTTCCGAAGCTCTTCAATATCAGCAACATAGCCCTCACTAATTCTTTTCTGCACTTCAAGCCTGTCTTCGGCATCTCTTTGGCTGGCATGAGCATCTCTCACTTGTTTTAGGAGCACTTCTTCTTTTTGAGAATATGAAGTAGAGGAAGCAGCAAGCTCTTGTTTTAGTTCCTCAACTTTTGCTTCAAGCTCTTCATTGTAAGAAGCGATGCTCCTCATTTCAGTGTCATGTTGCTCAAGAACCTTTTGCCATTCGGCTTTGTCATTTTCCATAGTGAGCATGGCCTCTATGTTTGCACGATTAACCCTTTGGAGCTCGTCAACAAGTTTTTGCCAGTTTGACATCCTCTCAATATCAAGCTTGACGACATCGAGGTTTCGTAACATGGCAGACTTGTCGATAGTAACCAAGTCAAGGTCGAACCTTACTCCCTTCAGACACCACTGTGGAAACCGACTTTGCAAAGTGGCCGGGCCCGGTCCAACTTGGAATTTAGGCCTGCTAATTATTGTTTGGATGTCTGTCTTCCCAAGAGCGGGAGAGCCGGAAGGAATGTCAAGCGAGGCGGGGGCAGTAACCTTTTCAGGAGTTATAGAGGTGTGCTTCTCACCATGTCGGGCTCGCTTGCTCGAATCTTCAACCATATGACTTTTTCCTCTGTCATCATGGGATTTTCTTTTATGGGAATCGTCGCCTCTCTGCGAAGAATCGTGGCGCTCCTCCCTCTCTCTTCTTTCATAACGCTCCTCTTGAGCCCTCTTCTCTTGAGCCTTTCGGGCGGCTCTTTCTTCATCAGATTCTCTGTAAGAGGGGAGGTAACGCCTGTAATCATATTGGCTACGCCTCCCGTAGCGTTGGAAATCATTATAGTAGGATCCGCTGCGCCCCATCGGAGGATCTGAAATAAAAAAGAGCTAAATTTTAGAGTTCTTCAAAGTACAAAAAGTCAGAAGCATAAAAGTGCCGAAAAAATTCTAAGTGTGTGTGATGTGCAAACTACGCGCATTAAACTATGAACCACTCTTTAATTGAGGAGTGGTTGTGGGTGTAATAGTTAGCGTCAACTCTTGAGTTGACGGAGTCTGTTGCAGGATAGAAGTCGCTTCAACTACTGAAGAAGAAACCCCGGTAGTGACAGGATCATCTTTAAAGATCTCTTGCGAGGTGGCAAAGAGGTCGCTCAGCCCTTCGAAAGTATCATCCCTGCTCTGCTTGACAAGGCTAGTTTTCTCGGCTTCTTCGCCAGATTTCTGTGAACGTCGGGGGGATCCCTGAGGCTCTTCTTCCTCAATAACCGGGGCAAGTTCGTCAGATGGCCCCGCAACATCAACAGAAGTAGAGCACTTCACTAGCGAAGCCTCGGGAGCAGGTCCTTTTGGTATGGATGTGTCTGTAGAAACTGGGGCATCCAACGCTCTAGCCGGGGAGTCTGGGATTTCATGAGGATGTGTAGAATGAGAAGTATGTAGAAGCCCGTATTGGTGCAAAAATTCATCCCTCAACAAAAACTTGATGCTTCTCTCTGCTACGGCCACGACACTCAATCTGTCAAAAGTCTGCTTATGGACCGGATCTCTAGAGGGAAGAGGAAGTGCTGAAAAGAGAAAAGAATGAAATTAGCAATTGGTAATTCGGATCCCGAGAAAGCTTAAAAATGGAGACAGGTAATCTTACTTCCTACTCTCCAATCGGCATAAAACCCTGGGGGGCAGCGGGCAAAGAAAAATTGGTTCAAAAATCCATGAACGCTTTCGGTAAGATCAGAAATAAGTTTGCGGTTTCTAGCACTCCTCACAATTATAAGGGAAGGATGATCTCTACTCTTTGCAAACGAGCATAAGTAACGAATTTCTTCAAAACTTGGTAAGCGATCAAAAGTTCTTCTGAACAAAACACACAACCCCATCAAGATGGCATAAGCATTAGGATGAAGTTGGGACGGAGAGATTGACAACCGAAGGAGAAGAATTCGAAGAAAGTCATTAAAAGGAGGGATCGCCCCGCTTAAACACATTTGACGATTGATTGCAATAAAGCCACGGGAAGGACTGTCGGCGGTATCACTTGGCCCAGGGAGTAGGACATCACTTTCAGTAAAACCAAATTGAGTGCGCGGCTGAGTAAATGCTCTCGGGGTTAGAATAGTTGGGGTTCTCTCTAGAGGGTCCTCTATAGGAAGAGCTACCGGAAAAGTTTCTTCCTCTTGAGCTGCCATTTCTTCTTGATGGGAAGTCATTCTACATAAATAACTGGATATTCAAACATCAAGGTGCACGTTTCCTAAAATGTGTGTGAGGTGTTGTATAAAATTAACAAAGCAATAAACAAATATAACTGGAATGAAAACTAGCAAGCATTTGTTAGTTATGAAATCCAGGGACTATTGTTTTAAGCCTAAATATGCAAGTATAATGTTGATACAAACAAATCAGTTCAGATTGTTGACACTTTGCATTAATGTTTAACTTTAGTTGATTGATTCACAAGCATTTCATGTAATATATTTAAGTTGCTCGACTAATCTGTCATCTGATGTAGGCAGTCAGTGGCAGTATTTTCGCCTTGGTTTTCTTTGTTTGTTATTTTCGGCAGGTTGGCAGCTTATAAGTCAATGCAGTCTGTGAAATAATACAATGAGAATCAAGCAAGTTAAGGGTTGGGGCAGTTCAAAATTCAGACAACTTAGTTCGGCAGTTCAAGTCAAATACCCAAAGTGGGTCTATGCTCCTAAATGACAACACGTCCAAAGCTCAAGTATTAAGTCCGCTACGATTTAAAAATCCTTCGCGAGTTAAGGCTAAGTTCCTTCGTTCCTTAAATCGTTAGTCCTCTAGGTCGTGAAGGAGTAATCAGGAGAAAGGCTCCGGTTCGAAGAAGTGGGAATTTCCCCAAGTGTTAACTCGGCCACGATTCAATTCTTAAAGTTTAGGTCGGCCAAAAAATTAGGTCATCTGAATTTTCTGAGTCGCCTCCGAACCAACATTTCACTCCATTCAACCCATTAACCCGATAACCATTTCATCAACAACAGCCTTCATTCCTGCTCTCGAATCACTCAGTACAACAATTCGAAGTTGTTACAAGTCCAATACCCTGCCATCAGAGATCATCGAGTCTAAGGTGATAAACCATCTTAGTTGTATCAACGATCATCTGAAGCCGAATCGAGCAACCTAGGCTTCATCAACTATAAATGTGATGGGATTCGTGATGGAGCATCATACAAGGGGGCAATTCGAGTTCGAGTGACAGAATTCACGAATCGAAGGTAATCTAAGGTCAAAAGAAGAGTAAAATCACTTACGTAATGAATGGTAGAGATTATCGGAGATCAGTTGGAATGAAACCGCTTTCAGGAACTTGAGAATATTTTAGTGGCAGAATTGAGCAAGGGAACAAGTAATGAAAAAGAACGAGATGGATGTTTTATACCTTACAGTAGGGATGCCTGAAGCGGCAGATATAACTGTTGGGTCGCAACCGACCTAGTGGCGGACGAGTCAAAGGACATCGAAGCACACGACGTAACCATTAGGCGTGTACTTCGAGGGGCAAATGTTAACTCCACCTCGGCCATGACTCACCGATCTAGTATATCAAACAGTTAGCGACCCAAGTTCTGCCGACCCAAGGCACAAAGGGATGCCGACCTAGTATCTTAGCATGGAAGACCGACCTAACTACGTAAGGTTTAAGAAGGATACCGACCTAAGGGACTTGAGAAGCAGACCGACTTAAGGCTCAAAGGAAGTTCCGACTCAACAGCCTTAGCTTGTTGCCGACCTAACCTATGAACCGACTCGGAATGAGTGACGACTCAACTGGTTGCCGACTTAACAGGGACAGCGACTCACCGGGTTATAACCTTAATGCCTTAAAGATATTGGCCGACTCATGGGGCAGACCGACCTAAGGCCTATGGTAGGTCGTTCGCGACCTAAGCAAGCGAATCAGATACCTCATCATTTTATGACCTGGCCCCATAACTCGTTTACGACTTTGGACTTGCGTGAAGTCAGGTAAGTCAGCTTAACTCTACTAGACCGTGGATTTGCTTCTATAGGTCGGTCGCGACTCAACTAAAGTCGGTCATGACTCATGACTTGAGCGAAAAACTGCTGCCCAGAATCACACCTATAAATACGCGACCACCTCCAACGTTCAAAGGACTTTTGGATCATTTTCTTCAAGAGATTGAGACTTCATTATCTTCAAAGAAATCAACACTCCATCACTTCAAGCTCACGCAAGGCATTTAGACCAAACTTGACACAAAGATTCGACACATTCAATCATGGATTTAAAGAACTCTATGGCATCAAAACTTTCTCTAAGCTACTTGTCTTTTTTCGAGTTGAATTGGATTGTAACTGAAAGAGATTGTAATAAATTGTAATTCAGTCGGCAATTAAAAAGGATTGAAGTGGACGTAGGCTTGATTATAAGCCGAACCACTATAAACTCTGTGCTCATTTACTGCTTTTTCTATGGTTTTTTGCTTATATTCTGTTCCCGAATCATCGGGTGGTGCTTTCACAACTACACTTTACACACCGGAGTGTTAGCATTCAAATTTTAGCGTTAACAAACAGTTTGCACTTTGTCCGGCTTAAATTTAGAAAATAGCTTGAAAAGGTTTAAAAATAGATAAGTAGTTGAAAAATAATTATTAGTTTGTAAAATAGTTATAAAATAGTTAAGTAATTATAAGATGGTTGGAAGATAGTTAAATAGTTATGAAATAGTTAGAAGATTGCAAAATAGTTTAAAGTGGTAATTAGTTATAAAACAGTTGTAAAATAGTTAAATAGTTCCAAAAGTAGTTCTAAAATAAGTATAAGATAGTTTTGGGTTTTAAAAAGAAAAGTTATATAGTAAATAGTTAGGAAAATAGGTTTAAAACAGTTTAAATTAAAATAATTAATTTGAAAGTTTTCCAGAGCCAAACTATTCAATTCTCAGTCTCCGTTCCCATCAATTCAATATAACTTCCATTTCTATTTAAATTGATTCAATTCCAATTTGAATTGATCCAAATTCCAATCAATTGCCAATTTCCAATTAACTTTCAATTTCAATTCAAATTAAGTTAATTTCCATTCTCATCCCAAATTGAAATCAATTTCCTATTTGAATTTGAACTCACTCAACTTCAATTTCATTTCAAATTATCCAATTCAAATTTCCATTTGAATTTTAAACTTATCCATCTTCAATCATAATTTCAATTAATTCAAATAAATTTCGAATTGAACCAATTTCAATTTTCAATTCATTTCAACTCCAGCTTGAATTTAATCCCAATTCAAGTTGAATTATCCTTGATTCTTTCCAAAATCAAATTTCATTTGAATTTAAAACTATTCAACTTTAATCACAAATCCAAATTATTTAAATCAAATTTCAGTTTGAACTAATTTAAAATTCAATCTTACTTTAAATCATCTCGAAGTATACAAAATTCGAGTTAAATTTCAAATGTTGGTTTGACCTCTTAAACCAAATTAATCTTTATTTAAAGTCTTTAAACAATTTATTTCTGAGTCTAAATTTCAAAATTCCATTTTAAATTATCTTTACTTAACTCATTACAAGGTTCAAGTAAGAGTTCAAAACAATTTTAATTTACAAGTTCAATTCTTAACATTCAAATCTTAAGTTCAAAGGAATTCCATATCCTTAATTTCAAATTTAGATTAAATTTTATTTATCTCTATAATAGATATATTACCACAATTCATTTCTTCATTCATTTAAACAAATCCAATTCCCAATTTATAGATTATTAATAACAACGGAATGATATCATCCAAACTTATTTAAATGATCCATCCATTTTCAATTTCCAGATCTCAAACCCATTTTGAGATCATGCAAATCCCCAATTCAAATCAACCATTTAACTTTCCAAGTTAAATCTTAATTTCATCTTGAAATTTCCAAATCAGGTTGTTCATTCAAACTTATTTAACTTCCTCCAAGTTAAATTCAATTTACTTAATCCAGTCAACTTTACACAATTTGAATTCCCATTCAAATTTTAGACTTTAGATTAATAATCTTTCCATTTAAGTTTTAAAAAAACTTACTTCACTTCGGGTTTCACATCACATCCCAAGGAAAATACAAAACTCAATCTTAGAGTTTATTTCAAATATATATATTTATTTCCTTTACACATCAAGTTATCCTTAAATTTTAAACCACCTTTTGGTTTGTAAATTCAAAAAAAATTCCTTTAAATTTGTAAACAACTTGTTTGAAATAGTACCCTTTCATTCAAATACATTAAATAATATAATTTATTAATTCTTTATCATTTTGAAACAAATTTTCAAATTCTGGACCTAAATTTAAAACTTCACAATTTAGATCATCTTCAGTTTCAATTTATAAGTCATACTTACCTAAATGTTTTACTTCTTTAAAACATTTCATTATTAAATACAACAACCATTTATGATAGTAACCAAGGTTATCATATCTGGAAACCAATTCATTATCATCTTATTCTGAAAATTCTTTTCCAAATTCAAGATTTTAATTTCAGTTTGAATCCATTTCAAACTTATCTTCATTAAATTTCAGTTTGGTTGTATTGCTATTATCACTTAATTCTCAATATTTAATTCCAATAATCAACACCAATTTCTTTATATATTGGAAAAAACTATTTCTTTATATATGTTCAAAATATAAAATTATATAAAAATCATTTTATAAGAAAATAACAAGTACACTCTCTTATATATACTACACTCAACTCATTCTAGGGTACCACTTACCCTATCATTAATGAGTAATCCCTTCAGAGCCAAGGTTCTCGCTTAACCTTGCTCTGATACAAATTTTAACGACCCGAAATTTTCAATCCGAAAAATTCCAGATAGTTAGGGATAAAGAAAAAAAGAGATAGAAGAAGAAAAAAGAACAAAACACAGATTCTCACATTCGCAGCGGATAAAATATAATATCCAATAATTATTCTTGTACAAAGGAAAATGTATCGGTTAATTTGCATCAATACATCAGAGTTACAACAATTATACAAACATTGGACAGATACAATCATGTCCCAGATAACTACAATATATCACAGTGGAAAACACTCCATACGTTCCTGCCACCTAACTCGCCTCCTGAGCTCCAGAACGTCCTTTCCTGAAAATCTGTAATACTCGGTCTGACCCGAGCATTACATCAAAGTAACACCCGGGTCAGGCTAAAAACCAGCGTGAGTAAACTCATTTATCATGAAATTTCAATGCATAGAACTTATTTACAAACCGGGGAAACTCATAACTTCACTACAAGTTCAAACATGATTATAGTCTACTCTTATTTCACAAACAATCGCTAAGAACCTTTACTTATTCAATGGTCGGGTTAACTTAAATTATTCCTTTCCAGCCTATTAATTACACATGTCAAATCTATAATGAATTTTAGTAGATTTTCAAATCGAAGTGGTTTCGGGTACCAGTCTCTTCTAATCCAACATCATCTTAGAAACAAGTTGTTTAAGTTTTTAAACTATTCCATTCATACTCAGAATTACATAGCAATTCATCACAGATAGACAATCCATATTAACATAGTTCAACCAAACATAACATATTACATAGCATCTCAAATCACATATTAGAGTTATCAAATAATCCAAGGCATTCAATTATAATTAATTATCCATAAGCAAGATTAATTAATTGTTCAATTTCTAATTAATTCAAATTAATTCCCAAATTAATTTAATTAATTACATTTTAAATCCTGCTTAATTAACATCAATTAATTATATACCCTTTTATCCATACTTTTATTAAACTATGCAATTGAACTTACCAACCTTTAGTTATTAACATAAATTAATTACACTATAATTAATTAACTTTTAATTACCCTTATAAATCAATTTTACTATACTTAATCACATTCAAGTAATCACTTTTTAATTAATTTACATTAAGTAATTAACTATCCTTAATTACTTTCATTAATCTCATTCATTCATTACTCATTAATTAATCAGATTCAGAAATTGACTATCCTTTAACTAATCACGTTTTAATTAATTCTTTAAATTAATTACCTTAAGCAATTACTCCTTTTTAATTACTTCCATTAAGTAATTATTCTTTGACTACACTAAATAATTATACTTATTTTAATTATTAAGTAACTATCACTCGATTTATTATCCTTTAATTTTTAATTAATTAACCCGTAATTAATCACATTAATAAATTTTAATCATTAATTATATTTAATAAATCTCATAGGTTAATTTCCTTGTATAATTTTTCCAACCCAAGACAATTTAATTTCAAAGGCATTTACCTTAAAGTTTTAAATCATGGAGACCTTTCAAATCCGTTGGTTATTTTTTTATTGAACCAGGTAATTACTTAATTTTTTTAAAAGCTAGACCAAAAGTTTAACATTTTAAAGTTTTGGTCAATACATTAATTCCCTTACACAATTCACAGCTCAAACAAGAAAAACCCGATTCATATTCGAGCCCAACACCCTTCAGCTTCGAGCCCAAAACCCATACTACACGAAACACCCCTACTCCTTCCTTCTTCAGCAAATCAGTTCAAAGCTACAGGATTGACACAAGTCGTGCACGTATCTGTGCATGCTCCCTCTGATGATCGTGCCCTATCGCCGATCATTCATACCAAACTCGCACAGTCACCCCATCCTATACAACTACCCAAACCTCGACGTACCACCGTTGATCGAAAAACAAGCTTCGACCTCCCCTCTTCACTACTGGAAATGATCAGATACTCAAAAATCACCACGCTCCGGCCGTTCCTGTCTTCGTATACCCTAGAACTTCATCGAAAGACTCGTCTCCTCCTCCAGCAGAGTTTCCTCCACGTGCGCATCCTTCATCACCCCCATTGCTACGTTATTCAATTCGAAGCCGATGCTGTACCAATGACAAGTAAAACCTTAGATCGACCCTACCCCATCAATCCACGCTATAGGAATTTCATCTACCATTTTTCCCTGGTGCCACTCCGACCGAAGCTCCTTCCTGCCAATTGCCATGTAACATGAGCGACCCTATCGTCAGAATTTGGCAACACACCCAAAACCGATAATCTTCCAATTCCACACGAATTACAAGCTTAAAAATTGATATTTTGTTATCGTAAATCATCATTTTCCAATACTAAACTGTTTTTATAATCAGAACTTAAATTTCAGATCTTTGATTTTTCCGACTTAAGTTGATTTCCAGAGTAATTTCTATTTCTAGAAAATTTACTAAATGTTTCTTCTTGATTTTATTTTTAAAAATAAAGTTACATTCTTTTAATCATTTCATCTTCAATGATGATGATCCAACATTTAATCTATGAAGAGAAATGGATGTATTTAGGTGATTTGTCTCTGAAGTTTAACAGAGGAAGATATATACTCATATATTCAGTCATGCACACATTATATAGAAAGTTTCAACTATATCCAGTTCAAAAATATTCATGCAAATCTTATTTACCCCATTACTATACAAGATTATCACATGCATCATGTATTTAAACCAATTTAAGCCTTAGAAGAATTAACAAAATTTTATTCACACACATTTGAAAAAAAAAAGGAGGAAACAGAGTAGTGTACTCACTGTTCAAATGTCTGGACAGAAAGCTTTGAACTAGAAATGCCAAATATTTTGATCTGGAAACTTGAAACTGGAATTTTTTTTCTTTCGAATATGAACTAAATTTGCTTGTTTTGAAAACTGAGATGAACTGCTACAAGTTTTGATATGATCTAGGCTTAGATGTTGAAATAACCTTGCTTGATTTAACTTGAAGTTGAAAACTTGTTTTGAAAAGATGATTGTTTAAATATATTCTCTGGTTTTAAAGATGTTAGCTACTTTTGATTTCATAGTCTAAATAATGAGGATAGAAGAAATATTTTTAGTAAAGAATGTATAGAAATATTTTTATAGTTTTTTAAAAAAATAAAAAGAAAATAGAAAGAAATCACGACACTTGTAAAATTAACTTACATTTATCTTTAGCATGAGTTAGTTGTCTTACATGTGTTTTTTTGCATGGGTTTATTATTTTAAAATGATTTAAAAGGTTTTTATAATTAATTTTACAATCAATAATTACATATCTTAATTTATATAATAAAATCCTTTAAAATAAAATAATATAAAACATACTATATTCTAAATAAAATCATATATAATATATTTTTAAATCCAAAATCTATTTTAGATATATATTTCGAATTTCGAATTCTAATCCAAATTCAATTTTAAATTCAAATTTAAAACCCAATTTAAAGTCAACACAAATATATATATATATATATATCTATTTATATAAACACATATTTAATTTAAAAATAATAATTCCATTTAAAATATATTTATATATTATATATAAACGACTCATTATTTTTTATTGTTTGAAAATAATTTTTTTTCAAATTTTAAGTAATTAAATTAGGAGATTATCAAATAAATATTTATCCGGATATTTATAATTCAATTTTTTTTTACTATATTTCCAAATTCATTTACATATCCAGATATCTTTTATTATCAGAATTTCATCTATTCAATTGATTAAAATAGTTAATTATCCATTTACCAGATGTCCAAAACTCTGGCTATCACAATCAACCTCCTCGCCTCATTCTGAATTCGTCACATTGGCCCGTGAAGACCATGACCATGCGATGAGGGGGGCCATGTCGCCATAACCATCGGGGAGCGACCCCATGGCCAGTCAAGCTAGGATGAGGCTAGAGAAACTCCTTTTGGCCTTCACGTCCTCGTTGGGACTTCGTACTCCTTGTTTCACACAAAATCGGTGGTAATCATATTCCGCTTTAGATTAAAATATGGAATAGTATAATTTTCCTCACATGCTAAGTCAGAAATCCAAATAATATCGATTAGTATGGGTGTATAATATAGAATAATCCACCAATATCCAAATACTAAATATTCTGTCTTCAAAGAATTATTCGACATTATACTTGTGTTGAGTAAATGTATACACCCCGCACGGACGTCCCAGTGCACCCGGTGAAATATAATTATATACACAACACCATTAATTAGTCAACATTAAAAAATACTGTTTCGCTTATTAAGTCACTATTGCTTAAATCGCTACCTAATTCATTATTCTTCATTTTTATTACTTTATAATTCAACATAACGGGCAATTATAAGTTTGTCTCGTTCGTAACAAGCAATCAACAGTCCTATCCACGAACATCAATATTTTATTCAATTATTATTTAACAAGATGAACGATTTTTATTTCAATATATTTTGCTTCATTTTTGTTCTCTCTTTTTATAAAATACTTCATTTATATTTAGTCATAAAACATCTCTTTTATTTATTTCCTCTTTTAAAATAACAATTATTGATTAACTCATCTAATTCAAAATCTAATATTTCAAAACAATTCATTTAGTTTCAAAGAAAACTTTATTCAAACTCGTTAATAAAATTTTAAAACGTCAAAAATTAATTTCGCTTCTAATTTCCACTTTCATGTTATTAAAATACTTTAAATAAAAAGAGTATTCTCATTCCATAAATATTTTAAACCTCAAAATTATATCAAAATTCATCTTTTAAATTCCTCAATTATTTGCAAACCTCTTTAAACCAATATTATTGATAAGTAATTTATCAAACTCTACTTCTTATAATTTATTCCCAAAATACTTCAATAGTTAGAGTCAAATATATAAAAATCTCTTCTAGAGTTCACTTCTCATTATATATAAAATGCAAATTTTCTCTCAATAAATATAATAATTCACATTGACTTTATAATACTTCAAGCTATTATTTTATCTAAATTTAAATTGCTAGTCGTTACAAAAATATAGATTTCAAACTTCGTTACATAAATATACTCTAAATACTTTTATAATCATCGGTAAATAAAATATAAATCTTCTAAGTTTCCCTATTTTATCAAATACCAAAAGTTCGTCCTTTTTTAAATAATTTCCATTCGCAATATTCTCAAAATTACAACTAATATATATATTTTAAGAAATTATTCCCCTTTCAAATTTTCTATTAATTCAATAATCTCAATACTAAAAATAAAACATCACTCTAGAATTTGATTTTTATCACCAAAATAATTTATTTGTTTCAAATTTACATTCTTTAATTAATTTATCTCTTTTCCAAAAAATTCAAATTATCATTCAATAGTTTGTAACCATCGGATACTACTCAAATAAAAACATTTATCTAAGTATAATCATCGTAACAATAAATAACCATAGTTCACAAGGCTATTCCACCAATTCAAGAGACGTCAAACATCAGTCATTAACAAACGTCCAATTTTGTCCAATAATCACCGATCCATCCAATCAAACAAATAAAAAAAATTATATAGAGGAATACGTATAAAATAAGAAGAAATAGACATAGCTGTGAGTGAGATTAACTCACCAAAATGACCATCTCAATCCATCCAATAGATGACCACCGTCGATAAACAAACTTCAGGCTTCGATTTAACTTACGTGTCCACCATCGACAGCCGCTCCACTTCGTCAAGCATTACTCTTTACTATCAGAATTCCTTGCATCACCAGCTTGTAATTGTCGTGTTCTCTATTCGTCATTAGGTTGGCGTCAACTAGAGGACATCATTAGCGTGGCCACCAAAGCATGTGCATCCTCACACCGCCGCTTCGGCCTCTAATTGCACAAACCCTCCTCCTCCGCACCCACTTCCTAGCGACAACAGCTACACAATTTTGGCTCCATCCTACGCCAGTCATAACCTCTTCCAAACTGTTGCCAAAGCATGCATTGCTTATTCCCCTATGTCGCCACCATCGCTCCACTATTGCACAGTAATGTGTCGACTTTCCACTTGAACATGAGCTCCTACATTCCATCACCTACCCTCGACCTCACCCCTAGCAGTTGCCATCATATTATGCTTTGTTTCCCTCAGGTTGAACACGATGACTTCCACTCGCCATCCCACTTTCCTCTCGAATCGTGCAATCACGAGCGCCTTTTTATGGTTGCCGCCCGCCTCTTGAACCCTCTTCTTGAACGATGCCATCAATTATTTTTCTTCCTTTTTTACTCTAATTTTTTATTTTGAGAGTCATTGTGGAATAAAATGAATTATATACCAAAAGTGTAGTACAAAGAGTTACTCCATCATACATGGACCTCTGAGTTAAAAAATGACTAAGCACTACCATCAGCTTGGACATTTATAACTATTTGTCTTTACAATAACGAATACATAAATAATAGTGAACGGAAATGAAAATAGGTAGATAGACAGATAGGTGGAAGCATCCAACTTGTCTCCATAAGGTTGAAACATACAACCCAAAGACCCGATTTACTCAACCTACTCGAAAGAGCACACAAGGGCTTTTGGGAATATAAATACCATGTGTTAGACATGAGTCTAGTATGAGAAACTCAGAAATGTGTATAAACACATAACAGTACTTCCAAGACACCAGATTGGTTTTCCCTCGAAGGAAACAACTCAATTGATATTTACATTAGGTGATATTATGGATAATGTCTAAGGTGTGTCATATAAATATGAAAATAGATGGAATGGTTACATTTGTTACATTCATCAGCATATTTAGGCATACAAACAAAATCGCTAAGGCACGTTCGTATAAATGGATTTTCCATAGAGACCTCTGCAATGAGACCGATC
Source organism: Allium cepa (assembly GCA_030765085.1). NCBI lineage: Eukaryota > Viridiplantae > Streptophyta > Magnoliopsida > Asparagales > Amaryllidaceae > Allium > Allium cepa. The sequence goes on from CM060945.1 coordinate 506,856,411, forward strand.
TCCTATGACAAGGATCAAAAACTACCTTCTCAATGCCATATATCTCTAGATAAAATATACCATAAGATAAAGACAACTCGGCCATCGTCTGAACACTCGCACAAACAATGTGTACCAAAGTATTAACGACTGCCTGCTAGTAACATTTATAAGCATGCTCTAGATATGGGGTTGTTGTATCCCTTATGGGTCAGCTAAACCCCATGATCGTGCATCGTAATCAATGTTTAGTCATTTTCCGACGCCCAGGCAATGTTCAACATTTTCACATGAGTCTCCAATATTCGATCTAATCATGAATCCCTCATGTATTCCATTATCTTAATAGATTTTGGAACCCTATATGGTCACCATCATTCCATTTTCAAGATTTAGAACCTGTATAATAGTTTTGAAGTGGTATTCGACAAGAAAAATACTTACTAATCTCGGACTCTCCAAAACCAATCGATGAGTTCCCGGTTAACTTAATTCTAGTTACTCTAGAAGTTGTAGAAAGCTAAAGGCATTTTGTACCAATTCTCCTCCATGGAGGTTCTCATTATAAATGCATGAATCATTTCATATACTTCCTATGTTAAGTTTGATCAAATTTGGTAGTTGAATAATCGACTATCAAATCTCAAACACTTGCTTATAGAAATCAAGGTTCGTATACTTAACTCGTTTTCGACATTTCTGCTTAACTAGTCCTCAACCTAGAAGGATGTTGATAGGGTAGAGCTTTATTTCTCCATCCTTACCTAAACATTTGCTTGACTCTCACAAATATGGAAGCTTGCTCATACGGCTTTTAGTGATAAGCATAGTAATACTAACATTCCATGAACAATCAAACTAATGTCATTACATAGTTGTTACTTATTATTCCTTCTTTTAAATCAAAAGTCTTTTGAAATTATTTGTACATATAGATTTGAAACATTTTTCAAAATGATTTATATATAGTAGTTTTATTTAATAACAAAATAAAATTTGAAATAAGTTAAGGAAGAAAGTGTGTAAAAGTTCTTATTCTAATAAAATGGTTTTATAAACTTATACATAAATAAAATACCTTTAAATTATTTGTTTATAAAATATTAACAGTTACAGGAATTATTACTTTAAAAATAGTCACTTAGTGTTGATTTTGAAAAAAATTACCATATTTATAAAATAAACCATTTTTATAAAAATTTGAAATTACCTTTTCTTTTAAACTTAAAATAATTATTTAAAAACATATTTAAATTCTTAATTCTTTTAAAATACTTATTTATCTTTTATAAAAATCCTTTTAAAGATTTTAGTAAAAATACCCAAATCACAATGTTTTTACTTTGTTAAAAAATGTTTATTTTCAAAACTACATCCATAGCGACAATCGTTATATGGACCATAACTTCTCTACTTTGTTTTATATTTAACATAGCTTCTAAACTTTATTTCCTACTATCTTTTGTACTTCTACAAGTATATAAAAATTATACTTGAATTTTTTTTGAAATATGAGTTTAAAAAATGAGATGAAAGGAAGGGATTTCAAAGTGCATTTATAGCGACTATTGTTATATGGACAATTCCATATTCAAAACAATGTTTTGTGTCATTCATTTTTATGCACATATTTGATTCCAAATTCCATCCACATTACCGCTAAACATGTTTTTAACATATAACCAAGTTAACATGTCCATTTTAAGCATTCGAATGCACATAATTCAAACTACACATCATAATGGTTTAAAAGGCAATATTTTAGCAAATAATATACATTTTGAAGCATATAATCATGGTCAGTAGTTAATGTCTATTATTACTAATATATAGCAAAAAATATTATCAAGAAGAATTAACACATATAATATCATGCATGACACTTTTTTAATGGGTTTTGATTAACGAGTGAGATAAATCACCTTTACTTGAATCAAATTCCACTATCTTCATAACTACATTCAATCAAACCCCACTATGCTTCCGTCCTTCAACACACAAACCTACAATCAAGCACAAAAAGAGAGAATGGAGAAAGAAAAGTGCATGGTCAAGGCACTAAATGGCCTAGATGCTCACGACCCTAAGAGTAATGGAGGGAATGACTACAGTTCTTTTGGTTTTGAGTTTGTAGGATGATCTTATATGCTATATTAGGATGACAACATAAGTTTGGAAAGTGTTTGATGGAAGTGCTCTAATTTAGAGAGTTTTGGAGAAGAGAAAGGAGTGAAATGAAGTAAAACTTTTCAAGTGCTTTAATAACTATCTCAAGTGACTAGGGTGCTTATTTATAGGCTTTAATAAGTGGCTAAATGAACCTACATGCCCTCAAATGGCTAGCTAATAGATCATGTGTAACTAAGTTCTTTCACACCATAACTTTCTTCATTCACTCCACCTTTTACTCTTTAAATCAAGGGTCCTTTAGCCATTCCTTCTAGAAGCATTTAAGATAACTAATTACCATTAGATATAAAAGGTTTCAAATAAAAGTTATGGGAATAATCAATATTTAGTTAAATAAAAGTTATGGTAATGTGTTCATATGACATCCTACAAGTATATAATTATTCCCATAACTTTTATTTAACTAAATATTGACTTTTAACTAAAAGTTTTTTGGTCACATTACCTGTATTTCTTCAAAGAACATATTTTTTAAACACATTTCAAAAAAAAAATTCTAACATTAGTTATTAATTAAAAGGTGTTTAACAAGGTTATAAAATCATATGCTCAATATTTAATAAATTTCCAAAAGCTGAGATATTCGAAGATGAAGTATTCGAATTTTCAGGTTGTTACACTCTCCCTACGTTAGGATATTTTGTCCTCGAAATTCAAACAAGAATAACACAAAGAGAACAGAAGAAAGATGTATACGTATAACAAAGATAGAAGCTAAGTGACTGCCACACAAGTGATGAGTACACAATAAAAGATAAGATATAACAGAATCTACTAACTAAGAAATAACTCTGGATAAGAGGCTCTAATATTCTCCTCTGTCTCCTAAGAGTAATCTCGAATATCCTCACTCCACTGAACCTTGACCAATTCCACTACCTTAGTCCTTAACCTCTTCGTATCATGATCAACAATATGAATAGGTTGTCTCACAAAGCTCAAGTCAGGCTCAACCTCCAAATCCGCATGCCGCTATGACTTGATAATCAAAGTGGGATCATGTACATACTTCCATAGATGAGATACATGAAAAACATCATGTAAACCCGATAACCTAGTTGGTAACTCGAGCCGATAAACAAAAGTTCCTATCTTCCCCAATATTGGAAAAGGTCTAATAAAATATGGTGCCAACTTCCCTCCCTTAACAAACCAAATTACACCCCTTATCTAATAAACTTTGATAAACACAAAGTCCCCAATTGAGAATTCCAAATCCTGACACCTCATATCAGCACAGCTCTTATGCCTACTTTGAGCTACCTTTAGTGCTTCTTGATCTTTGCCACCTTATTCGTAGCCTCGCGGATCATATCTGGTCCAAGCACTAAGCGACCTTTTGATTCTATCCAACATGAAGGAGACTTACATAGCCTTCCATAAAACTATTGTTATAAGAAAACTCAAAAAGCAGCAAGTGATCTTTCCAAGAACCCCCAAAGTCAAGAATACAAACTCTTAATAAATCCTTCAAAACTCGATTCACCCTCTCAGTTCATCCATCTATCCGAGGATGATAAGCTGTACTCAAACTAAGCTCTGTTCCAAGCACATCATGCAAACCCTTCCAAAACTAACTTGTGAAGATCGGATCTTGATCAACTACATGGAATGCCATGAAGCCTAACAACTTCTCTAACATAAAGCTGAACCAAACTAGATGCCATCCTTATTGCCGTAACTAGTAAGAAGTGCACACTCTTGGTTAATCTATCACTGATAACCTAGATGCCTTCATTAACTCTCCTCGATTTAGGAAAACCATCAATAAAATCCATAGAAATCTGCTCCCACTTCAACTTCGAAACCTCCAGTGGATGAAGCAAACCGGCCGTCTTCTGATGACTACCTTTCACCTACTGGATGTTAGCACATCTGCTCATAAAGACAGAAACGTCTCTCCTCGTACTATCCCACCACAAAGACGTTTCATATCTTGGTACATCTTAGCGACTCCTAGATGTATCATCAATTTAGAATGATGACTCTCCATAAGAACTTCCTGCCTAATGCCATCAACATTCGGAGCACATGACCGTCCATTCACCCTTAAAATGCCTGGTCAACTACCTTGAATCCAGGATACTTCTCTGGAGCAACATTCTCACTAACAGCTTTTGCTAGCCGTGTAAGATGACTATTTATCTGCTAATTTTCCTTAATATGGCTGATAAGAGTTGGTTGAACCTCCATATTGGCCATAACAGCATACATCCTACTCAATGCATCAACTATAATATTCGCCTTCTATGGAAAATATGAAATCTCAAGATCATGTGCTATAAGAAACTCCAACCAACGTTGTTGCCACAATTTGAAGTCCTTCTGAGTGAAAAGATGCTACAAAGATTTATGGTCCGAATAAAACTCAAACTTCTCACCCAAAAATGATGCCTCTACATCTTCAACGCAAATACTACTGTCAAAAACTCCAAATCCCGTGTCGCATATTTAACCTCATGTGGCTTCGACTGCCTACTTGCATAAGCAACACCTTCCCATGTTGCATCAACACATCACCCAATCTTTCTCCACAAGCATCATTGTAAACCTTAAGACCTTCACCTCCATTTGGAATAGTCAAAACGGGGTGCTAGTCAACTTCTTCTTCAACTCCCTAAATGTAGCTTCGCATTTTTTTCGTCCAAATGAGTTTAACTTCTTTCTTTGTCAAAGTCGTTAGTGGCGAAGCAATCGTAGAGAAATCCTGAATGAACCTCCGATAATAACCATCCAAACCCAAGAAGCTTCTAATATCCATTATGCTTTCATGTCCCTTCCATTGTTGAATAACCGTAATGTATGCTGGATTGAGAGAAATATTATCTCCGAAATAACATGCCCCAAAAACCTTACCTCTGATCGCCAGAAATGATATTTCATGAACATAGACTTAAAAATTTGTCCTCTCAATGTCTTCAATACAATTCTCACATTCTAGGAATTCTCTTCCTCGGTCTAGGAATAAACTAGAATATCATATATGAAAACAAGCACGGATTTTTTCAAGACATCACAAAAGACGCAATTCATTAAGTCAACAAAATAAGCTGGAGCATTGGTTATACCAAACTGCATAACCAACCACTCATAAAATTGATCAAAATGAAAAGCTGTCAAGGGCACGCTTTCCTCTACTACCCTCAACTGATGAAAACCTGTAGCAAGGTCAAGCTGAGAGAATACACAAGTTCCATGAAGCTGATCAAATAAGTCGTCGAGACAAAGGATTCAAATAGTCTGCTCGTTAAGCTTGCGGTAATCAACACAGAGTCTTAAGGAACCGTCCGCCTTAGTGGCAAACATGATAGGTGCTCACCAACTCAAATGGCTAGGTCGGATAATATCTTTTCGAAGCAAGTCACTAATCTGAATGGCTAACTCTGACTTCTCCTTCGAACATAACCTACGAATTGGCAATATAATAGGCTTAGCACCAGTAATCAAATCAATACGAAAATCGATTCCACGATGACGAGGTAAACCAGAAACCTCCGTGAAGACATCAGAAAATTCCTGGACAACCAAAATCAACTCCAAACTTCATTGCCACATCAAGGGAATAAAGGAAACTACTCAAATGGGAACCAACTCTTCACATGATACGATAAAATCTTCCCTTTCCTTCTTCATTACTACCATTTTCTTCTCACAATCCCAGACAACATGATTATGAGACAACCAATCCATCCCAAAAAGGATATCAAAACCAAGAAAACTAAGGATAAACATACCGCATGGAAGGAGTTGATCAAAATAAGAAATCAGAACAACTTCACATACCATATGGAGTTTACCAAGCCCCCTACTGGGTTCGATACACAAATAGAATCATGAACCGTAACTAGTTTCAGATCAAGTCTACCAACAAGGTTGCTAGAGATAAAACTATGAGAAGAACTAGTATCAAACAAGACATGAATATGAATGTCAGAAATAGATAGAACACCTTTCAGAACCTCCCCTTTAGTGCTGCTGAAGTGGAAGGTGTATCCAAAATGCAAAGACCCCTAACAGCTCTCCCTTCTTGAGCAAAGGACAATCCTTAACAAAGTGACTGGTCTGTTAGGAAGCATAACAACCCTTAGGTGCGAACTAAGGTGCTTTCCCTACTAGTGCCTTAACCATCTACATATCCAGTCCAAAATAAGACAATTCATTTAACTTATTCTCATACTCTACCACAATCATGGTGCATTACTTCAAATCCAAGAAACTTCGAAACAACAAGGTCTTTCCCGCCTCCGGTACAAACTTCCTCTCATATTCCTCCTTATGCTGGGCCCAAGTGAAATTGTCCTCTGGCACATCTACAACAATAGAATTCCACCAATCCATGCTTGCATCAGAAAGACGACGAGAAGCCAAACGACACTTCGTTGCATTACCCAACTCCAAGTCACCAAAGATCCTCTCATACAACTTTAAACATGTTTGTACCTCAATAATCTATTCAGTTCCACTGAATCTCTCACCACCAAGCCTCTCAAAATCCATACAGAGTGAAGCAAAGTTCATTGGGGGCTGAAATTACACCACTTCATCAACCACATTCACCTTTGGTTAGGCTAAAGGAACAACATTCCTTGGAGCTCGAGTCCCACCATTGGTGAAGGTACTAGCTCAACCACCACGACCTTTACCTCCTCTAGCAATTGCAGCACTAGTACACATAGTTTGCTACCTGAATTTAGCAAATATCTTTAGAATACTTTATGTAGCGCCCCACCTTTCCGAACCCTAGAAGTCGACAATAATACATCCACGGTATTCATGTGTGAAACAATTAGGTGCCGGAAAGACAAATTATTAGGGGAGAAAAAGGAGAAGGTCAGAAGAAATTAAACAATCACAGAATCTCACAACGCAACGAAATAACATATATTAATCAACATAATACATTTGCAAAGTCATCTCATAAATGATATATCAGAGTCATACGAATACAATTCTACCCTTGGACGGTTATAACAGCCTGTCCCTACCTAACTAATAAAAGATGCATATAGCAGAAATAAGATAATAACTAGCTATCGATGAAGCCTCCTGCTCCAAGTTCCTCCAAAATGCATCCGTGGAAAAACCTGAACTACTTGGCTGCCCATAAAAATTTAGACACCCAATAGTTTTAGGAAAAAAAATAAAACTTTGGGTCAGACATGGGTCTGGTGTGAGTAAATTCAAACAACAGAATTATGTTTAATACCCTTTTAAATAAAAGGTATCTTGTAAGACCATGCCGTACATAAACACAAATGGGTTTTTACCTTACGATAACCATAATACTTTTTTATAGAAAATCTAGTGATATAATGATAATGTTTAAAGGTTTATAGTAAATATATAAAATAGCTAAAATGCTTGCATCTCACATTCCAATATATTTAGGCATAACTAAAAAATTACGACACTTATTGGAGAATGGGATCCTATCAACTTGTTCTGACCTTAGATAATAAGCTCATGAGCTTGGTCATACTTCACCATCGAGAAACAAAAGAAGACTTCAATATTACAATGACCGAGCTACTAGAGTACCGTTCATCATGGTGCATCTTTAGATAAAATAACACCAAGGACCTCACCGGGTTCCCTTGCTAGCACAAGACCCTTGAACTTGGATAGTACCAAATATGACCACCCCTTTGTTCATTGGCCCCGAAGCATACAAATGAGAGATAATATAAAGTCTAGATAAGGAAGGTCATGCCCTAATTGGAAACGACCAATCTAGACCTGCTGCATCTCCCATATTTTAGTCATTCTTGGTTATGAGGCTTGAGGCTACGTTTTACCTTTTATATAGCATTTCCCACTTAAAATGCTACACTACCTCCAAGTATCAATGCAATGCTAACATTCATCCATACAAGTTCGTTCTGGGTCAGAATGAATCCAAAGGCACTACTTCCACTACGCCTACTTTGGAATCACCCTTAAGGTTAGTAGAAAATAGCCCTTGCACTTCGAAACTCCATCTTTGATTCCATATGTTTGCGCCAAAATTGGTCACAAACACCCAATACTGCGAAAGCACCCGTTTACGTACTCAAATTACTAATAATCAACACAGTTCTCAGCAACAATCAATATAGAATTCAGATCTAAGCAACTAATCACAATAATTCACAGACAACAATCACAAACACAGGATTTATAGTGGTTCGGCGTTCGTGCCTACGTCCACTTTGAAGGTTTTCTCTTTATTGCTTCTCTTGATGATCTTAATCAATTACAACGGGTTAAATCTTTGAACTTGATAATCTTAATCGATTACAATGGATTATAGCTTTGAAATCTGAACTCAACAACAATAGTGAGGAACATGATTGAATTCAGCAGAGTCTGGACTTGCTTTCTCTCTTCTGAATCTCCTCCCCTTTTCTGAATGACCAGGGGCTCTATTTATAGGCGTGGAAGGCCAAAATCCCGCCCAAAACCTGGAGAGGCTGCTTGGCACGTGACGGGGGGCCCACAGGCCCGCGTTCTTGGACTGCGTGCCCAGTTCGGCATCGATTCGAAGTAAACTTCGAATCGATCAAAAAATTGTCCAATTGCGATGAAACTTGGCGTGGACGTTCTTCATCATGTAATCAAGCTTCTGTGAAAATTTCATGGCATTTGGATCAAGGGATTGAGAGATATGATTGATTCAAGGTGATGCATTTCGGTACGCTGGCAACTTCGAAACGATCCTATGGGTCGTTCGAACCCATATGTTTCGAATCCATATGGTTCGAACCCATAGGTTCGAATCCATATGGTTCGAATCCATACGGTTCGAAACCATAGGTTCGAATCGAACCTGTTGCATGAGGGGGCGCTTCGAATTGATGGCTCTGGATCGATTCGAGGTTGTTTTTAACGTGTAGGGTTCGAAGACAGCATGGATTCGAAGCTGTGATGGACTCGAAGCTGCGATGGACTCGAAGCTGCGATGGACTCGAAGCTTGTGATGGATTCGAAGTTGGTGATGGATTCGAAGGTGGTGATGGATTCGAAGTTGATGGATGGATTCGAAGTAGTGATGGATACGAAGTTGATGGATGGATTCGAAGCAGTGATGGATATGAAGTTGATGGATGGATTCGAAGTAGTGATGGATACGAAGTTGATGGATGGATTCGAAGTAGTGATGGATACGAAGTTGATGGGGTCGAAGCATGAATTGGCTTGATGGATTCGAAGGGAGACGTTGGCTGATGGATTCGAACGTCGCCTCTTCCTATGGGTTCGAATATGATGGGTTCGAAACAGATGGTTTCGAACACGATGGTTTCGAACACGATGGGTTCGAATATGATGGGTTCGAACATGATGGGTTCGAATATGATGGGTTCGAACATGATGGGTTCGAACCGAGCAATGTGTACCTTCTTAACTTGAATCCATCATAACTTGAGCATATGACCTCGGATTGACTTGAAATTTGAAATGCTGGCTTCTATGGTCTTTCTTGTCATGCCTTATTAATTGTGGCCCGATCCGGGCTCGGACAGAATTCATCGATATCCATAGTGAGGTGAAATACGACCAATCTCTGAGGCGAACTATTTTCTGTTTTTTGACCAATCTTTTGGTATCACGACTTTTGCCAAAAAAGCGGGATAACATTTTGCCCCCCAAAACATGCCTTGCGGTAGCAAGGTGTGTTTTGCAATGCCTTGAGCTGGATGTTCATATCCTGTCGTCAATCTGTAAAGAACTTGATAGTTTTATATGTCCTCAAATGACGATCGTTCGTGATCGAGTTTATTCGGGATGGAGCGCGGCCGTTCATGGTCAAGCGCCTAACTTCAGATGACGATCGTTCGTGATCGAGTCATTTGAGGGAAAGTGCGACCCTGCGCGGTCAAGCGCGTAAATCCGTCCGTCGATCATTCGGGATCGAGTCATCTGCGGTGAAATATGACCGTTCAAGGTCAAGCGCCTAATTTCAAATGACGACCGTTCGCGATCGAGTCATCCGCGTTAAGGTGCGACAGTGCGCGGTCAAGTGGTGGACCTCAAATGACGACCGTTCGCGATCGAGCCATTTGAGGTAAGGTGTAGCAGTCAGCGATCGGGTGGTGGACCTCAAATGATGACCGTTCGCGATCGAGCCATTTGAGGTAAGGTGTAGCAGTCAGCGATCAGGTGGTGGACCTCCAATGACGACCGTTCGCGATCGAGTCATTTGAGGTACAGTGAGTTGTGCCGTTACAGTGAGTTGTGCCGTTCGAGGCAGACCTCAAATGACGACCGTTCGCGATCGAGCCATTTGAGGTAAAGTGAGTTGTGCCGTTCGAGGCGAGTTGTGACCGTTCGCGATCGTGTGCCGTTCGAGGCGAGTTTGTGACTGTTCGAAGTCGGGTGCCGTTCGAGGCGATTTGTGACCGTTCGCGGTCGGGTGCCGTTCGAGGCGAGAAAGCGTGCCCGGGAGGGCTTGATGTTTTGGATGCCAGGGTCATGTTCGGGTGAGTTACTGGATTGTTTGTGTGCCTATTGAAGGCGAATCAGTGTGCCCGGGGGGGCTTGATACTGTTGATACCAGGTTCACGTTCGTGTGGGTCCCTGGATCATTTGTTTAGGTATATCACTATCTCAGAGCATGCCTAAGGACCGTTCGCGACCCCGTACATGTGCTAGTAGCCTAGCCATTTCAGAGTTATCAAAATCAAATATCTATTCAACGGATGAGTTTTTAAAAACAGAAATGTCCAAACAAACCAAGTTCAAATGTCCAAATCAACATGAAATAAAAACAAAGTAAAGATGTCAAAGTGTAAGTTCCCACTACGAAACATTCAATGATCACTCAGAGCATGCCTGGAGAACGTTCGCGATCTCGTACATGTGTAAATGATTCGATTGCGTTAGTGGGCGCTTGCGACTTGTTCATCGTTATTTTTACTAATTGATAACCAAACGACGTCCTGGTTCAGGGTTGCCCCTGGTTTATGTAGACGGTGGCCGCTCTGGCTCCTCCGCTGAAGCTCGCCTCCTCACATACTGAAGGAGCATGCCGTTCCTGATGTGTCCTTCCACCTCGTCCTTCAGATGCCTACAATCATTAGTGTTATGACCGTTTAATTCATGAAATACGCAAAACTTATCTGATTTTCTTTCGCTTGAGGTTGGATCCCTCTGCATTGGTCTGCGATACGGAATCTGCTCCTTGGTATCCTGATAAATGCGTTCCAAACTCTCAGTCAGTTCGGTGTAAGTAGTGAATCGCGGCTCTCTCCGCTGCCGTTTTGACCTGTCATCATAATCCTCAGTCCTTCGTTTTCCTTTATCCTTGTCTGAGTCCTTTTCGATAGGCTTTTTGTCTTTAAGCATATAAACTTCTATTCCCTCTCCTGCTTCTCTTTCTGTATTCGCATCCTCTAAACGTAAAAACTTTTCTGCCTCGTTGTAGAATTCCTCTAGATCCACGGGTGGATCTTTAGTCAATGAATTCTTGAATTCTGTGCCGTCAGCTACTCCGGACACAGCTGCCATTACCACCATGGACGGATCCGCTCGGTCCACTGACGCCGCTGCTGCATTGAATCGTGCTAGATAACTCCTCAAGGTCTCTCCGGCTTTTTGCTTTAGGGTTGCCAAAGTCATCACATTCTTGGGTCTCGTAATGTGAACCCTGAATTGCCTCATAAATCTCTCAATTAAACCATTCCACGTTCCGATGGGTCCATTCTCTAATTGCCTAAACCACAATGCTGCAATATCCGTCAAGTATAATGGAAAGCACCGGGCCATAACCTCCTCTGATGCCCCCAGCACTTCCATATGCCTCATATACTTTGTTAGATGAACCGTGGGGTCCGTTCTCCCGTCATACGTGTCCAACGATGGTAACTTGAAATCCGGTGGGTTTCTAGCTTGTCTAATCGCCGAAGTGAAAGGACTCCTATTAACATCCTCCAAATCCTTGTTTACCAAACCGCCTCTCATAGCTCTTCTAACCATCTCCGCCAATCTGTCGTTGTCACCGAGGTGCAATCTTCGTTCATTACTTTCATCCTGCCCCCCGAGTTCACGAGGGAATTCTGGAATCTGCCCCCTTGACTGAGCGTTCATTCCTCTGTTGCCTCCAGGTTGCGTGGGCACTCCTCTCTCTCCCTCCGAGACTAGATCTTCGTGCTCCAAGTGTGCGTCTCCTGATCCAGGTGCTATTCCGGATGGTGCTGCTCCGTTCTGAACTCCATCGGTTTCTCTATTCTGTGCTTCAAGTTGTCCAATTTGTTGGAATAAGCTCTGAATCAACTCCTCCTGCCTCTTCATCATTGTCTCCATTTCGTCCCTAGCGATGTAGATTGATGCTTGATTCCCTCCTGAGGAGGCCTCTTGACTTCCTTGTGGTTCACTTCTCTCAGGCCTTGGCCTTCTACTCGATTGTCTTGTCATAATTTCTAGATCTGAACTCCTGGATTTTCAAATTCAACTTCTTCCTGAATTAGCGTTCTCAGTGAAAGCACCAAAATGTTTGCGCCAAAATTGGTCACAAACACCCAATACTGCGAAAGCACCCGTTTACGTACTCAAATTACTAATAATCAACACAGTTCTCAGCAACAATCAATATAGAATTCAGATCTAAGCAACTAATCACAATAATTCACAGACAACAATCACAAACACAGGATTTATAGTGGTTCGGCGTTCGTGCCTACGTCCACTTTGAAGGTTTTCTCTTTATTGCTTCTCTTGATGATCTTAATCAATTACAACGGGTTAAATCTTTGAACTTGATAATCTTAATCGATTACAATGGATTATAGCTTTGAAATCTGAACTCAACAACAATAGTGAGGAACAGGATTGAATTCAGCAGAGTCTGGACTTGCTTTCTCTCTTCTGAATCTCCTCCCCTTTTCTGAATGACCAGGGGCTCTATTTATAGGCGTGGAAGGCCAAAATCCTGCCCAAAACCTGGAGAGGCTGCTTGGCACGTGACGGGGGGCCCACAGGCCCGCGTTCTTGGACTGCGTGCCCAGTTCGGCATCGATTCGAAGTAAACTTCGAATCGATCAAAAAATTGTCCAATTGCGATGAAACTTGGCGTGGACGTTCTTCATCATGTAATCAAGCTTCTGTGAAAATTTCATGGCATTTGGATCAAGGGATTGAGAGATATGATCGATTCAAGGTGATGCATTTCGGTACGCTGGCAACTTCGAAACGATCCTATGGGTCGTTCGAACCCATATGTTTCGAATCCATATGGTTCGAACCCATAGGTTCGAATCCATATGGTTCGAATCCATACGGTTCGAAACCATAGGTTCGAATCGAACCTGTTGCATGAGGGGGCGCTTCGAATTGATGGCTCTGGATCGATTCGAGGTTGTTTTTAACGTGTAGGGTTCGAAGACAGCATGGATTCGAAGCTGTGATGGACTCGAAGCTGCGATGGACTCGAAGCTGCGATGGACTCGAAGCTTGTGATGGATTCGAAGTTGGTGATGGATTCGAAGGTGGTGATGGATTCGAAGTTGATGGATGGATTCGAAGTAGTGATGGATACGAAGTTGATGGATGGATTCGAAGCAGTGATGGATATGAAGTTGATGGATGGATTCGAAGTAGTGATGGATACGAAGTTGATGGATGGATTCGAAGTAGTGATGGATACGAAGTTGATGGGGTCGAAGCATGAATTGGCTTGATGGATTCGAAGGGAGACGTTGGCTGATGGATTCGAACGTCGCCTCTTCCTATGGGTTCGAATATGATGGGTTCGAAACAGATGGTTTCGAACACGATGGTTTCGAACACGATGGGTTCGAATATGATGGGTTCGAACATGATGGGTTCGAATATGATGGGTTCGAACATGATGGGTTCGAACCGAGCAATGTGTACCTTCTTAACTTGAATCCATCATAACTTGAGCATATGACCTCGGATTGACTTGAAATTTGAAATGCTGGCTTCTATGGTCTTTCTTGTCATGCCTTATTAATTGTGGCCCGATCCGGGCTCGGACAGAATTCATCGATATCCATAGTGAGGTGAAATACGACCAATCTCTGAGGCGAACTATTTTCTGTTTTTTGACCAATCTTTTGGTATCACGACTTTTTCCAAAAAAGCGGGATAACACCATACTCTTCAAAGGTGTCTTAGTTTGAAACGATTGAGCTGGATCGAAGTGGTTTTCAGATAACATATCTAATATCGGTCTCTTCGAAACAACTTTCGATACTTTTCAGTAAACTCAACTCCAGTTCTTTAGGAAATAAATAGAACAAGATAAGAATGGAGAGCACCTCTTAACCATTAGTGAACAAATTTTCTTATCATCTACCCTATAAGAACGAAATGAATTTACACGTACAGTATAGCACCATCGATGGTAACTGTGCCATATAAGTTCCGTGTTTCTCCTAGATATTTCCAAAGTTACGTTTCGGTCTAGATTTTGATTGTCAGTTATTTAACTATCAAATATACAAACATTCAACGTTGATTTAATTCCATATGGGATTCACTAAGCCTTTGTTAATTAATTTTTGATTAATAAAATCACTTTATGAAATAATACATATTAATCACAGAATCTCACAACGCAATGAAATAACACATATTAATCAACATAACACTTTGCAAAGTCATCTCATAAATGATATATCAGAGTCATACTAATACAATTCTACCCTTGGACGGTTATAAAAGCCTGTCCCTATCTAACTAATAAAAGATACATATAGCAGAAATAAGATAATAACTAGCTATCGATGAAGCCACCTGCTCCAAGTTCCTCCAAAATGCATCCGTGGAAAAACCTGAACTACTTGGCTGCCCATAAAAATTTAGACACCCAATAGTTTTAGGAAAAAAAATAAAAATTTGGGTCAGACATGGGTCTGAGGTGAGTAAATTCAAACAACAGAATTATGTTTAAAACCTTTTTAAAATCAAAGGTATCTTGTAAGACCACGCCGTACATAAACACAGATGAGTTTTTACCTTACGATAACCAAAACGTTTTTTATAGAAAATCTAGTGATATAATGATAATGTCTAAAGGTTCAAAGTAAATATACAAAATAGCTAAAATTCTTGCATCTCACATTCCAATATATTTAGGCATAACTAAAAAACTATGGTACTTATTGGAGAATGGGATCCTATCAACTTGTTCCGACCTGGGATAATAAGCTCATGAGCTTGGTCATACTTCACTGCCGAGAAACAAAAGAAGACTTCAGTATTACAATGACTGAGCTACTAGAGTACCGTTCATCATGGTGCATCTTTAGATAAAATAACACCAAGAATCTCACCGGGATCCCTTGCTAGCACAGGACCCTTGAACTTGGATAGTACCAAATATGATCACCCCTTTGTTCATGGGCCCCGAAGCATACAAATGAGAGATAATATCAAGTCTAGATAAGGATGGTCATACCCTAATTGGGAGCAACCCATCTAGACCTGCTGCATCTTCCATGTTTTAGTCATTCTTGGTTAATGAGGCTTGAGACTATGTTTTACCTTTTATATAGAATTTCCCACTTGAAATGCTACACTACCTCCAAGTATCAATGCAATGCTAATATTCATCCATACAAGTTCGTTCTGGGTCAGAATGAATCCAAAGGCACTACTTCCACTACGCCTACTTTTGAATCACCCTTAAGGTTAGTAGAAAATAGCCCTTGCACTTCGAAACTCCATCTTTGATTCCATACTCTTCAAAGGTGCCTTAGTTTGAAACGATTGAGCTGGATCGAAGTGGTTTTCGAATAACATATCTAATATCGGTCTCTTCGAAACAACTTTCGATAGTTTTCAGTAAACTCAAGTCCGGTTCTTTAGGAAATAAATATAACATGATAAGAATGGAGAGCACCTCTTAACCATTAGTGAACGAATTTTCTTATCATCTACCCTATAAGAACGAAACAAATTTACACGTACAGTATAGCACCACCAATGGTAATCTAAGAAGAGGCTGACCACCATTAGGAGAAAGCAAGAGAAAGATAATCTAAAATCAAGAGAAAGGAAGTTTAATCAATCTAATTTAAGAAGCAAATTTCAATCTCCTTAATCACAAGCTAAAAGCTAATAATATGTTACATCTCATTTTATTATTTTTGGTTTTAGATGAGTGATGTGCACGCAAATGTGCATATTTTTACCACCATATTTAATCTATTTAAATTGAATAAATGATCATATTGGGTATTTTAACTTGTTTAAACCAAAATTCAAATTATTTTCAATTTTCACATATTCATCTTCATACAGGGGTAAAATGGTCATTTTTGTGCATTTACTAATTTGTGAAAATTTACTTGGAATTTCAATATTGTTTTGTGGGAAATTTCGTGAATTTTACAAGTAGTTTTATGATGAAATATGCATGCACAAAGAAGATACAAAAGAATGAAGATGGAAATAATTCAAAATGAAAAATATGGAGGACCCCACCCTGTTACCTTGGTTTTCAATTAGAAGCTAATGCACGTGCTAAAAGACCGTTAAAGTTTCATGTACATTTAAGTGGGTAATTATTGGAGCTAATGGAAACTTGGCCATCACACTTCCCACAAGGGCATTTTGGGCATTTTCCAAAAATATGAATTAGGGTTTAACACATGTATATATACCTCTTATGTTTCATGTAACATTCCTCTCTTCCTTAGTCACTCTTTAGATTAGTTTTAGGCTCAAAATAAAAGACGCTCCTCTTTTCTTTTCATGGCTACTTAGTCATTTTTATTTCATGTAATTTCTTTTTATGCAACTTTAAATACATGCTCTTTTCTTCTTTTTTGTTTATTTCCTTTCAGTTGTAGTGTAGATTTGTTTTCTTTTATGCAAGTAGAATAGTTCACTTTTCCATTAGCTTCCACTTTCTCTTCTTGTTGTTTTGTTTATTTCATGTTGCTTTCTACTTGTGTTGATATAATGACACAAATGAGAGGCTAATCCCTACAATTTAAGGATAATAAAGCTCTCTTGAATTATGTAGATGCAACATTTTGATGTTGTGTCTCTTTGTGCTTAATGGAAAGTTGGATGTTTGTGTGATTTTGTGTTTAATATTGAGTTTGATAGCTTATGTTTTTCAAAGCAAATAAGCTATACTTAGTCATATGAATCACTTATT
The DNA here is from genome assembly GCA_030765085.1 of Allium cepa. Classification (NCBI taxonomy): domain Eukaryota; kingdom Viridiplantae; phylum Streptophyta; class Magnoliopsida; order Asparagales; family Amaryllidaceae; genus Allium; species Allium cepa. Next base: position 506,873,686 of record CM060945.1, read on the forward strand.
ACCTCTTCATATACAAATGATCATGATAATGGAAATGGATTTAGAATCAAAATTTGATGGTTTATGTTTCTAATTCAGTAGTTATAAGTCATGCTTAAAATAGATTCTACTTTTAATTTCATATCATTTTCATTGAAGTTAGTAAATGGTTTAGATAGTGCATTAAAGTTTTATGGTTTAAACGTGTTAATTAATAACACAATTAGATCATGCTAGTGATAAATGCATCAACTAAACTCACAAAGACCAAAAAGAGATCATAATTTCATTTTGTTGATTTAAGTGATCATGAGAGCGGATTTGCCTCTAAATTGGTTTTTAATCTCTTATTTTTATTTTCCTTAGTTTTAGCTTGTTTTTACTTTCTTTTAGTTAGTCAACAATCCATCGACTTCAGTTTAATTTGATTGAATAGAATTTTAAAATCTCAATTCCCTGCGGATCGACCCGTATTCGTCATGTACTACAAGTGCACGCCGTGCGCTTGCGGTTATTTTTATTTTTAAATTTTTCGACGCTTTTCTAATCCGATAAAAATTACATCGATTAACAAGTTTTTGACGCCGTTGCCAGGGAATTTGTTTTGATTTTGATTTTCTATTCTTCGGATTATTTTTGTGTTTTTATTTCGTGCGTTCATTTGCATTAAAAAAATTGTTTGTTTGTGTGTGATTTTTGTTTTCACTTTTGTTTGTGTGTTTTTTGTTGTTTATTTGCACTTGCATTTGTTTTTCTATTTAAAAAAAGAAAAAGATTATACACAATTGCATTTGAAAAAATAAAATTCCATCTCATTTTCAGTTACAATTGCATTTACATTTCATATTACATTTTCTAGTTGTTAACACTTTCTTTTTACATTCTCTGTTTTACCATCCACTCTATACTTGCCTTCCATACCTACTTGCCTTCCATCTCACAATTCAACACCACATCCAACCTGCATTCTCTCCACTGCAAGCTAACTGCTCACAGCTCAACTGCACTACCTCCACACTGTCTACATTTTTAAACCATTTCGTCATTGCAACAACATCATCTCAGTACATCTCCTCCACCATAGCAAAACCTCTCTGCACATAATCCTCCCACTGTCAATATACAAGTGCCATCTCCAAACTTCATACATCATACAACATCTTCAACTCATAAACCACATACACCACCAAACCACACCTCTGTTATCATCATCTACAAAACTATAGCAGCAACGTTCACTTAACAGTAGACCACCATCTCTACCATTTGCATCTCCACCAGAATCTGCCTTGTCAGACATTACTGACTGCCTTCCATTGTACCATCCTCCTCGAACAGCATCAAACCAACATCCAACAGCCCTCTTCACCAGAACTCCACTACGACCGTATAACACAACTGTCTCCTACCTGACCACCTCCTCCTCAAATTACAACGCCGACAAACCATCATCCATCAACAACAGACTGCACGCAACCCCCTGAATCGACCATCAATTTACAAACCGCCGAAAACAAAGGTGCAGCGCCACCTTCCTTCCAAACTCAACCATACCCAATCGCCATCCCATCACCAAATAGAGAACCAACCGTTTATCACCCCAGACTTCCACCGCAATCGTCACGAACAGTCACGACCATTCCTCCACTACCACGAAATCGAACAACCCTGCTATCGAATCGCCTCCTGCAACTTCATCGTGATTCGCCCCTGAACAACTGGCAACATCCATAGCAAAAACCCAACCGCGAGCATTCACCGTCCTCTTCGATCATCGAATGGCCTCCCGTCCTCTAAAAAATTGGGAATTTAATCGAATTTTGATTGTGAAGTGAGATTTGAGAACTGCGTTTCAGTGAAGATCGAATTTTTATTTTGTGGTATCAGTGAATTGAGATTGCGAATTTTTTTAGTTTGCGTTTAAGTGCGTTGAGAATTATTTTTTTTTATAAGACTTTCTTTAATTTGTGGGTTATCTGTTCTATCTTGTTGGGCCAAGGTCAATATTTGATTTTTTTTTTTTAGTTTTCTATTTGGTTTATTTAAGTCTTTCATAAAAAAAGAGAGAGAGAGATTTCATTGAGTTAGATTGTCTTAAGTTTGGTTTAGTTTAAGTTTTTTTGTTTTTTTTTGTTTGATATATATTTAAAAAGAAACTGTATATATATCTAGTTTTCATTTCTGGCTGCTAAAGCAGAATTGCAGAAGGAGAAGAACTGATGCCAAAAATAATAACTGCTTGCTTGCTATAAATTTTTTTTGCTGCTATCTATTGTTCTTATCTGCCTTGCATTTTTGGTTGTTTGCATTTGCATAAAAATATTTCAAAAAAAAAAAAAATCCATTGTAGTTGCATTGTTAATGCATGTTTGATTTCTGCTATGCATTTCATCCTAGAATTTGTTAATAATAGCAGTTAGACATCGATAACACTTAATTGTATATTAACAAGTTGTCTTCTTTGAACAATTTAATTTCTTGGTGTCTAAGATACGACAGAGCAATAATCAGTTATAAATATTACGGTGATTCGTAAATATTATGCTGAATTATTTCTCTGAAGGTACTTAAAACTTCGACTGCATTGCTACGGTGATTCGTGGCGCACCGATAAATCATGTCCGTTACCTGGCTGAGAACTATCTTGTTTATCTAAGACAATGTGTGAGTATACAATTTTGGGTTAACTTAGGATAAATCATTTGTAATTAACCAATGCATTTATTTAGTTGCATTAGTTAATGCATATTTAAAAAACAAAAAAATTCAAAATCCAAAACTAAAAAAATTGTAAATATTTCTTAACTTAGTTTTTTTTTCTTTTGAAAATTTTCAAATCAAAATTCCTATATATATATATATATATATATATATATCTTTTCAAAAAAAATAAAAAATCAAGGTAAGTGGGTGGGGTCCTCCATGTTCTTCACTTTGAATTATTTCTGTCTTCATTCTTTTGTATCTTCTTTGTGCATGCATATTTCATCATAAAACCACTTGTAAAATTCACCAAATTTCCTACAAAATAATATAGAAAATTCCAAGTAAAATTTCACAATTTAATAAATGCACAAAAATTGTCATTTTATCCCTGTATGAAGATGAATATGTGGCAATTTGAAAATAATTTGAATTTTGGTTTAAACAAGTTAAAATACCCAATATGATCGTTTATTCAATTTAAATAGATTAAATATGGTGGTAAAAAATATGCACGTTTACGTGCACATTAATGAGATTCGAATTTATTTTGCAAAGTTTATTGCCATGTCTTGAATGTTAAATATATACATACATACATACATATATATATGTATGTATGTATGTATGTATGTATGTATGTATGTATGTATGTATGTATATGTATGTATGCTTGTGGATGGATTATGCTTATTCATATTGATTTTTATGACAAGTTTTGATTTGAAAAACATATCAAATAATAGCCAAATGCCTTGTGATTTTGATATAAAGTCAGAAATGATATTTTAGAGGTGGATTTCAAATTTCATAATTTCTGAATTAAGGTGGATTTATTATGAATTTTCTAGTGAAGAAAATGGATAAATTGGGTTTAAAATTAATTCTGGCTATTATACATTAACTTTGGGTCAGAAATTCAATTATGTAAGAAAACATATTAAAAGTGATTTATGTAAATTAGAGAATTTTGCTAATTGTTTTATTAAATATATAAAATTATTTAAGATATGGGACATACATGTTTTGTATGTTTAAAAAGAAAAAGAGGCAATTTGTAAATGTTTTAAATTGTTAATTTCTGAAATTCGGCATCACTTTTAGAAAATATTTTGGAAATGAAAATAGACAACAATTATATGATGACAAATAAGCAAGTCAGTTGGAAAGAAATTACATTATAAAGTTAAAAATCAATTTTATTAGGTATTGCTGTTTCGCCACTTTCAGCGGCTACCTTTCAACACCATACTTTCGCCTTCCATCCTAGTCAAAACCAATACAATGGTATCAAAGATCTGGTACGTAGTGGATTGGAGATAGGCGAAGGTATAGAGTCAAAATGTGTCTTCGAAGGGGTCGAGACTTTGTTTTGCTTTTAAAAGGAAATGCCGCTTGCTTTGCTTCCGAAAAGAATGCTTTTGAATGAGAAAGCTTTCGACTTGGTCAATTGTTTTAAAGAAAGGTTTGAAAGAGGTTGCCACCTTTGTTTTAAGAAAATGCTTCCAAAGGGATTGAAACATTGCTGCTGCATTCTACCTTTCAAAGCAGTGCTTTTAAAAGGATCCTTTCATTTTAAACCCTGAGCCGCTTCTCCAATGCTTTCGAAGGGATTGTTTTCAACACCATCCACTTCTTTTACTTAGGAAATTTCTCTAAAAAGAGTTTCTTTAGACTTATTTCTTTTAAGACCCTCTTGAGAATTTGAAAGTCGTACCCAAAGATTTCGAAAGGAATGGTTTTAACGGTTTCAAAACTATGTTCCACATGTTTTTACTTGAACTCAATGCTTTTGAAAGGTTTGTTTTAAGTAAAAGACTTTAATGCTATCGAAAGGTATCAAATGAAAGTTTCGAAGGGGATATTTCCCAATGTTTTCGAAAGGTATATGAAAAAAGCTTCGAAGAGGTGACTCCCCAATGATTTTAAAAGATTTACCTTTAGTACTTGAACGAAAGGTTTTCAATGTTTTCGAAAGACAAGTTTGAAGTGTTGTAAAATAAGATGTGAAGGGTTTTATAAAGCTTTCGAAAGGAATATTTTCAATGGTATCGAAAGGTATGTTTTCGTCTTTCGGCCTAATGTTGCGAAGTAAAGTAGTTTACTTGTTTCGAAAGGAGTATTTTCAACGTTTCGAAAGAGGTACTTTCAATGGTTTTGAAAGAGATTGTTTAAGGGTTTAAAACAAAGGTTTCAAACGTTTTCGATCAACAACGTTTTGAGTAAAGCATATATCATGGCAAGGAGATTTGAGTAAAGCATATGTCATGGCAATGAGATTTGATTTAAAAAAATAGCATGTTTTTTGGTTTATGTATGATTAAAAGGGATTAAATCAATTTGAAAGGTTTCAAGGAAAATTTAAAGGGTAGTTAACCCTAAGTAGAATGACTGAATACCAAATGAGAATGGTATAGGGTCGCACCCTATACATTAGCTATAGTCCAAAGCTAATTTTAGTCCAAAATTCCAGTGTGTAGGGCTTAGTCACAAGTAAGACATAAATGATGGTTACACACAGAAAGAAATATATGTAGAGAAGAAGGATAGGTTATTGTTGAGCCCAAAAAACTATTAGGATCAATTGATCCTATGGAAAGAAAGTTATGGACAAACCATTTAGAAGTGCATCTAATAGGTGTTAGATAATTTGTTTATTTTATTTGGTAGGGCCGAGTCAGCCAAAGGTTAGTAGTTAGCCAAACAAAATTGCATTGCTCGGAGAGATGGTCCATTTATTACCTGATTTATGAGCATATATGATATTGCTATTATTGTTGTAATTAGTTTGATTAATCAGTTTAATTATAGGATTCTGATTTGCAAAAAAGATATGTTTTAAAGGGATATTAGTGAGGGGAAACCCGTCCCGCTAAGCGACATGGTCTCACCTAATATTAGTAAACCGAGATGTAATAATATTATTCATACCAAGCTTTATGTCTAACTCAAAGTTTATGTTTTTTCTCCTTAAACTCTCAGGTGCTCAAAATTAGTTTGAGTATATTAAAAGTTAAGGCTTTTTAGGTTTAGTAGGTTAGACGAATAAAACATCCAAAGATGTGCAGGAGGCAAAGCTAGCTATGTAGGAGCTATTTTGTTTTATTTCCATCGTGATGTATTAAGACTGATATGTTTATTTAGTACTCTGATCATCCAAGGGGGCATCTACATATGTCTCTCTTGGCATATTTTTTAATAATTATATTTGATCAAAACCTAGGATGACTTTAGGATGATCTAATGGAATATGAACCTTGGTTTTGAAAAGTAATCGGTTAATTGTTTTTCAATTTGTGATTTTGTTTCATATTCATGTGTTTTCGATATTACGGATGTTATTACCATATTTTTTTCAATGGAAGTTAAAATTATAGATGATTACAGTATCTGTAGTGCTTAGCTTCGGGCCTCAAGATATGGGATGTTACAACTTGGTATCAGAGCATAGTGAAAGTCTATATGAGTGGATCATGTAGTGTATATATATGCAAGTATAAGTGACTGACTATATAATATATATAATATAAACTTGATAGATGATAATAGCAAAGTAAATGGAAATAATCACATTAGGATTTTATACTGGTTCGGACCTCCCATCCTATGTCCAGTCCCGAAGCTACTCTTCGAAATTCAACTATAAGAAACACCCTCACTTCGCCAGAAGGAATAGGCTTGGTTGCAAAGGCTTGTTCTTGTCAAGTGTGTGTTCTATAACACGGATATTGATTATTAAGTAAAAATGCTTCCAATCTATATATCTAGAGAATATTGATTGAAGAGTTCTGAATATATAGAAGATTAAAATACAGGTATTCGATTGCTAGAAATCAAGTATAAATCAGAGAATAAGAGTAAAGAGCATAAGTAAGTATGGTGACGTCTTCTCTTTTTATTCTTGATGCTATTTATAGCGGTAGAGAGATTTCCTGAGTAGTTGTATCCATTAACAAGTGTTGTATGGTCACTTCTGATGGTGATGAAGAGTTACAGCGAAGAGGAGAAAAAGTGTCTTTTCAATTGTGACAGTTGTTCTTTGAATATTCACAGCTGAGTTCAAAATCAAACGTCTGAAAAATGTTTCAGCCGTCGGCTCATAAATATTGTTTGTATATGGTTGCTTTTCAGACGTCTGAGTACATTAACCAGACGTTTGATTCTGTCTGATTTGCGAACCAGAGGATTCAATTAGACGTCTGGATAGTGCACCCAGACGTCTGAACTTGTCCATGTTGCTTTCCTTGTGCCTGTGTCATTGCTCTTCTGATTCTATCGACTTGTAACCTCTTGATACTTCTTTTGAGTCTTTTTCTTAACTCTTTGGTGATTTTACTTTACCAATTACCTGTAAATAGAGATATATATGGATATTCGATTTCCATTGTATAGTTGTTATCATCGAAACCATAGAATTGATTTTCTAACAATCTTTCCCTTTTTGATGATGACAACTATTCAATGTACTTATATATAGATTATAAATCTCCCCCTGAATATGTGCTTATTTTCAATGTTTTATGATTATACTTATATTTCTCCCCCTTTGACTTTATCAAAAAGAATTATAAAATTGAAGCCAATCGTCAAACAAAAAGAAAATTTCATTAATAAGTATAAATTTGATTATGTACATAGATTTTGTCATTTGTACAAAAAGTTAATATCCAAAAAAAAAACTATGATTCCCAAAATCTATGATTCCTTTGGAGAAGCTTTATTTTGATCATTTTCCTTTGGTTCTTCTTTTTTAGAAGTGCTAGCCTTTGTAGGAGATGTTAAAGCTTGCTTGAGAGGTTCATCCTCAGAGAATTCAGAATGTTTTACAAGAGGAGAAGGTATTGGGGTTGGCCAATCTTCAAAAGGTGGTGTTGGACCGTGAACCCGTTGTAGTACTTCTTTAAGAACCGACAAAACAGTTGAAAGGGATTCTTTAACTATGGCTAGGCGTGTAGCAAATGGTGTTTCGAAGTTGTCAATTTGGTTCAAAATTTGACACAAATGTTATATGGATTATTTGATTGAGTTGATTTCTAGGTACTCTAGAATTAAGATCTCCAATGATGTTATCTTTTGGATGCTTCTTAAGAATTCTAGGAGATGATATCAAAGTGTTATTTTGCACATTTGTTTCATTAGTAATAGAATTTGTTAGTGGAATACTTTCTTCTTCATCGTTAGTATAACGGTTAAAAATATTTTCGTTGAACGAAACATTTAAACTTCCTTCAATAGTATTGTTTCGTTTATTAAAAATTCTATATGCTTTACTACGATCTGAATATCCAACAAAGATACCTTCATCGGTCTTTGGGTCAAATTTTCCTAAGTTATCTTTTGTATTTAATATAAAACATTTTGTACCAAAAGTTTTAAAGTATGATATTTTAGGTTTTTTACCAAAAATTTATTTCAAAACAAGTTTATTTTGTCATAGGACGTATGGTTACTGTAGGATCTAGATTAACCCTAGAGGGGGAGGGGGTGAATAGGGTTATAGCAAATTTTCTCGATTTAAACACAGAAAACAAACTGCAGAAATAAATATGCTGTAAAGTAAATCACACACAAAATTTACCCAGCTTCGGCAACCCCTGCCTACTGCTGCATTCCCAGATTTCTATTAGAATTAAACAGTATCCCGCTTACAAACACTCTACTAGACTCACAGACCCTTTTTCTCCCGCTCACAAACACTCTCATAGACTCGCACACCCTGCTCCGCCTATAGTGTTTCGTTTACTCGCAAACTCTGCACCGCCTATAGAGTTTTGCAAGCTCGCACACCCTGCTCACTAAATTAATTCTAACTAGACAAACTGACACTACCTACAACCTAGGTGGTGATTTACAAATTCTTTGACTCGAAAAGAAAAAACAACTTCAAAAATAAAACCAGGAGCAAAAATTAAAATATAAACTTTAATCCCTAATTTTTGCTCAAATAAAAAGACCCCCTTTTAATAAAACCCTAACTAAAAACTAAAGCCCTTTATAAACACGCCGACCCATTTGCATTGTTTAACCTGATCCACTTCTTGTTTGTGAAGAGTAATGCGGCCGATCCTTTTTCTTTTGCTTGGCCCGTTCCTTTTTGTCGAATTAGGGCTTCAGTCCTTTTCTCTTCCTTCTGAAACAATTGCGGCCGTTCCTTTCTGAAATTAGGGTTTTTCGAATATTGGAGATCGCGACTGTTTGATTTTCTTACTCGGTTGGTCGCTCCTTCTCTGATGATTAATTCAATGGTTTGCGTTGCTTTTGCTCTCTCGTTCTCTGATGATCGAGTTGTTGATGATTCGGTATGTAATTTCTTTTGTTGCTCGTTTGATTGCTTGCTTTTTAACTCGATGCCTATGATGATGGTTTGGATTTGATATTTATATGAATTCGAATGCACTTGCTTTCTTTGTTTCAATTCGATACTTTCCAAAACTTTTCTATTGCTCGATGAGCACGGCTTTCCTGATTTACTTTCTGTCTTGATGCTCACGGCTTTGATTTTCACGCGTACGATTTTCCTTGAATAAAAAGGCAGAAACTTTCTGGTTTTACTTCGTGAATTTTTCAAAGATACGTATTTGATTTTCTTGACTTGGTTATCTCTAATCTTTTGTCAACTCTGACTTCAGTCACTTGACTTTGTTTATGCGATTGCACGTCCACGGCCATCACCGTTGCACTGATATTGTTTCTGGTTATTTCAATACTTCATGTATACTTCCAGTTGTGCTTACCTTGGAGTTTCAGTTAGAGTCTGCACTTGCTTGTAGTTATGTACTCAGTTACTTGACATTTTTCATTTTACCTGTTCTTGAAGTCTGTAGCTTGGTTGCCCTGTTTTCTGTAGCATATACATGTTTACTTTGCAGATTTGAGAACTTTTGTGTTGTAGCTGTCTTGTAAAACTTGAACACCAACTGGTCTCTGATCTTTTGTTCAGTGTAGTCATATCTTGTGCTCGAGCTCTTTGCACACTGATGCATTTCATATGTATGTTTATGCTTACTCATGTAGTCTGGTTGTCATATATGCTTCAGTGTTGCATTGAGTCAGTGCATTGCCTTACTGACTTGATTCACTTCATATATGTGTGTGTTCATATTTTGATTTTCATCTTACTTTGTATCATTCTTGAGCTCGAGTTTCTCCATTATGACCTGAACCTTGTTTGTTGTGGCACTGAACTTGATCTCTGTTGTATTCATCTTTGTTCATTGATTGTTAACACTTGGTTGATGTGCATGTCACTGCTTCTTTTGTTGTATACATGTCCACTGCAGTTTCGATTTGTCGTTGGTCTTCATTCTGGTTGTCACTTGAAATGGTTGAACTTGCACTTGTCATCTGAACTGCTGTTTGGTCTGACCATCTTGTATTCATGTTGTTGTTTGGACATTTTGGTCTTGCATTTATGTACTGTGTCATTGTTGTTGACATGTGCATTTGGTCTTTGTAGTTTGGTCTGGTCTGGTTTGCATACATGATTGTTGCAGTCCCTTTTGCTGTTGCTATCCACATTGAACTGGCTTTGATGCACTTTTGATTTGCCAAAGCTTTGCATTCTTCATGTAGCCTTGTGTTGAACCCAGTTTTAAAAACTCGGGTTTGACCTTGTGCTCGTGTCGTGATTTTGAATATATTGCATGTGTGTTGAAGCTGGCTTTTCATTTGGGTTTGACCTGTGCTCACCTGTCCCTGTAGCACTATCAAGTGTATATCGATATGTACGGCCTTGTGGCATGTACAGTGATGCACTGTGCATGTCACACTGCTCGTGTGTGATGAATTCAAATGTAAATTATGACGAACAACCCAAATAACTGAGGCAAATCATATTTTCAAAAATCATATTTTATTTTATATTGCAAAAATACTTCTTTTTCAATTTTACTACGTTAGTGAATATTTTTTCAGATTGCTCAGATGCTGGATTCAAACTGGAATGCAGTTGAAGACAAAATACGAGTGTGAGTGATATGTAGTGAGGTTATTAATGTAAAAATAATTGTGATGTAATCAAAAATGTATATGTATAGTGAGAGCTTGAATTTGTACTATTCAAGATTGTAATAAATATTTGTTTGAATAAAATTTCTGTTTGAATTCAAATTCTGTGTAACTTGTTCTTTTTGAATTCAAATTCTGTGTAATTTATTTTGTTCATCAAATATTTATTTAATCTACGAAAAACAAAATAGTACAATACCAAATACATTTAAATGAATATATATGTTTATTATCATCAAACAAAAACATATAAGCGCATATTCATACAGTTACTCGATTTAATACATAACAAGCTGTAGCAATAGCTTCTGCCCAAAAGTGTTTTGGTAGACCACTACTATTTAGTAATGTTTGTGCATATCTTTGTAATGTACGATTTTTTCTATCCACAACACCATTCTGTTGAGGTGTGTGAGGAAAAGGGAAATTATGAGTTATTCCTTTTTTATTACAAAAATTAGTAAAAAGATCGTTTTCGAATTCTCCTCCGTGATCACTTCGAATGTTTTTAATTTTTTGGTCCATTTGTGTTTTAATTCTTTTACCAAATATCTTAAACATACCAAAAGTATCGCTTTTATGTTTTAAAAAGAAAGTCCACGTATATCTTGAAAAATCTTCAACTATTACAAAAACATATTTGTTGTGATTCATAGATCGTATTTGTTTTGAGAAATGCGGATTATGGATCTTAAGGCTAGGATAAACACTAGAGGGGGGTGAATAGTGTTTTAAGGAATTATTAAGTCTTTTTGAGTTTTTGTAAATTTGAACTTAAATGTATGCAATAGTCAAACACAAATATGATCACAGAATCAAACACAGATGCAAAAAAAAGTAAAAGCAGTAAAGGAATGAATACACCGGATTTTATACTGGTTCGGAGTTACCCTACATCCAGTCCCGCACATAAGTGCGGATTTCCTTTCAAAAGCAATTGTATAATTACACCCTCGATTTCTAGGCTACGAGGTACACCCTACAGATTCACAATCCTCTGGGTAGAGATATTTGATTTTACGGGCAACAAGTTCACCCAATTGATTTCCAAGGCTATAATCACATCTTTTCTCGCTTGATTGATTTCCAAGGCCACAATCACACCTTTTCTCGTTTAATGGATTACAAAGAAGCCTATAAATCTGAATAGCACTGAGGATCTTGTTGAGATAGTGATAGAGAATCAAATCAAAGATAATCTAGTTGGATTCAATTTTGATTTCTGCAGAGTAATGGTAGGAATATGTATAAAGAAATGTGGAAGAAGAAGAGAAATCAAAATCAGAAAATATGATTAAAACTTCGTTGAAAACATCCCCTATTTGTAGAAGAACAACAGCCGTGTCCATTCGTGAAGAGATATGACGAATAGACACATCTTTTAAAATTTAAATTTTGAAATTAACTGACACTATGTCGACATGGGTGTATTGAGCATGTCGACATCCCAACGGAAATTTTGGTGTTTTGTTTTTCTTTGAAAATATATTTTATCTTATATTAAAACTATTTTAAACTTTTATAAATATACTTAACTATAGTTAAAATACATAAATAAATATAGAGAATAATATTTTGGTATATATAAAATTTTAATATAATTTTATATTTAAATCTAAGTATAAATACTAAAAGTAAAATATATTATTATTAAAAGATAGTTTAAAACTAAAGATAATTTGATTTTGAAATTAAAGATTATTTTAAGGCTAAAAGTATTTAAAACCAGGATAGATGATTTTGATTCTTTTAAAAGGAAGGTTTTGAAAACATTTTGAAAACAAGATATAATTTTGTAAAATCATTTTGAATAAAAGTTAGCGGATACAAAACAATGTTCCACTAGATTTTTCGTAGGTTCCATCATACTTAGGGTTCCATCCCTTTAACAGGCTCGAAGTGGATTCCATTCCACGAATAAATTGGATTTTAAGATGCCAGTTCTTTTCTAGGAGTTTTAACAAAATTCCTAACTAAAATTAAAAAATAAATTACTTGAAATCTTGGTAATCTTGATTGTAACGACCCGCTATTTTGGACTATTCGCATCCGCACATGTCGGACTAGAATAATTCAAAATACCGAATTGTTGATTTAAATTTGGCAAAACTCAGATATACAGTAAATAGATAATCACAGAAACACAAACATAGAGTAATAATATGCAGCGGAAGTAAAAGAGATAGTAGTTCATGAAGCTACTATATAAATATATAAGATACATCAGAGTTAAACCGCATACGACAGAAGAGTAACACGATACATTAGGTACAAATCAGAATACATAACTGGAATCATCGGATACTGAAAGCAGAATAGATGGCTGGATCTTCGAGCAAAGCTCCAACTCTAAATGTGAGTCTCGAATACGGGTACACTCGGTCTGACCCGAGCGTAAAGCAAAACACAAAACACTTGAGTCGGGATTAACATTCTTATATCATTAAATCCAACTCAAGTGAAATAATCAATTGAAATACAAGTAACTCAAAGGATGTTGGAATAACCATCCTCTAAAGATCCGTTAAACTATCTACTATGTAGTAGTGTACGCTAAATAGATAATGTCTATCAGTAATATAAAGTATCAAAATAGTGTTAAGGTGTTACCATTGTCCCCTTAACACATTTTATAAGCATCATAGTCTATACAGCACTGTAAACTCCACCGTAAACTAGTGGGATATCAAGGAGTACTCCATAGGTATAACACAAAACAAATTCGTAGTGGTAGCGTATATAGGGATACAAGTATGACAAGGCACATGAGGCAATACCCAAGGTAGTGAAACTACAGTTTGCCTGATCCGGACTGGTGAGATCGCATCACCGCAACGATCGCAACACCGCAAAACAACACTCCTGAAATTCCGAGGGTGCACCAATCAATAACAAGTAATGAGTAGTAGTTACGAGAAGTGTGTTCGCTCGAGGTGGCTAACCCCATTTGGCCCGGCACGGCTCCTGTTTTAGTCATTTCCAATTTGACACAAGTGTCAAGGCTATCCATTATCATTCTCTTTCTTCAATCATCAACGTACATCATTCCAACCACTTCATTCTGGATCACACTCCGCATATAGTTATTAAAGTAGTTTTCGGTTTAGACAGAGAGTATGTCCATAACCGATTCCGGTCTCTTTAATAACTTTCGTAATTATTACACCGATTGGTCGTTTAATCAATTTCAAAACCAAAACAATTTCAATTTCAATTTAGAATTTATGAATCAACATTTCATTTGTCTTTCTAAACAATTTCCATAATTTACGTTCAAAACTTCCAAATTTACCATTTAAAAATCTTATAATTCAATTTCAATTTTATCTAAAACAATTCAAATATTGATTCAAGTTCGTTTATAATTTTCATTCCGAAATTATTTAAATTAATTAAATTTAACATTCAAATCAATTTAAATTCATCGATCGATCTCATTCAATATTCGTTAAGTAAATTATCATTCAAAGAACTTCTATTTAATTTCCAATTTATTAAATCAATTATTTAAGTTCAACTTCACTATATCAAAACTTCAAATTGAATTCAATTAGATCCGTCAAATCAAATTCTTTAATTTACAAGTCCTACATTTATTCCAGTAAATCACATTTATTTCTTGTTAAAGAAATTCAATTTCACTTACTTATTTCCTTAGTTACAAATTTCAAAACTCAATTAATAAAGAAACTAAATTTCACTTATTTAGAAGTTCAATTTCACTTATTAACTTACTTAAATAAATTTCCAAAACTTAATAAATAAAGAAACCCAATTTCATTTATTAATGAAGTTCAAATTCACTTAACCAAAATTTTAATTTCTCTTATCAAAGAACTCAAATTTTTATTTAATTATCAGTTAATTCAATCTCATTCAATTATTAAATAATTTCAAACTAAATTCAATGAATAGCTCCAAATTTAATCGTCAATAATTAATTTCAAAACAACGCTCTTTCCACAACAACTATGTTAATATTTGTTTCAGATTTTAAATATTAACATTTTCCTTTCATTAATTTCAAATTCCAATTTCATTTCAAAACCTTATTCTTTTCTCAAATAAAATCATTATTTTATTTTTAAATCAAATTAATGACCAATCGGGTTTGTTTAATTCTCTATCCTAAGTCAAATTCATTTGGGTATTTGCCATTTCAACCCGATTCCATTTCAATTCAAAAATCAAAGCATAACAAATGGAACTTGCAGTGTGATAATTGGGATGGTATCAAAGTAAATAAACAAGCAATAGCAACAATCAATAACAATCCAATAATTAATCCAAATAATCCCGAAACAATTCGTATTAATTCACATTGTTGTTTATGCAAAGTAACGTAATTATTTCTAGAATCTACACTATTATTTCATGTAGATTAAAGATTATTCCACTAGTTATTTATACGGTTTTTCACTTGACACCTATTATTCGATTTCATACAACATAAATTCAAATGGTTCAAGGGTAATTAGCCATTTTCTACGTGTTAAATAATTAAACATTTAAGGGGTCATAATAAAAAATTTAACTAATCACATTCAACACATATGTCGATTTAAATTTTTAACTATCCTACATCAAATTCAATTGTATAATATTTATCACTTTATACATTACAATTTAACATCCAATATAAACAACAAACAATCAATCAATTATCAAACAAACGAGATTATCATCGTGTAAATAACAGATAATGGTGTTAGATGTCAAAGGTGAACTGATACATAAATAACAATGCAATAAATAACTGCAGCATATTTCAATTGTCGTTTCAATTGAAATCAAATTTAATAAACAAAAGAATATTAATCGTGAGTGAATGCTCACCTTTCGGGCTAGAGGGATGAACGAGAAGATGACACGGATACGCACACTGATACAGACACTGAAATGAGCTACGAATCCAAGTAATTCAAATTAGCACGAATTTAATGATCGAAGCTGATAATAGAAATCGATGGAACACATCAGAACGAGATCGATGAAGTTAATTGGTATAAGTGAACACTTACATAAAATTGTATATATAAAACCATATTTAAATTCACCCATATACAAACTTATATATATATATATATATATATATATATATATATATAGTTCAAAATTATTGTTTCAATTTAAAACATATATTAAACTCAACAGAATGCACATGTGTAAACCTTTACAACTTACTATACTCTATAATATACAACCGTTTAAACTTTATATAAAAAATATATAAACATATTCGAATAAAACACGCAACAGGATAAACTACAGTCTAAATATAATTTTTTTTATAAATACACATGAAAAGCAACCAATATAAGTTTATACGTACAATAGTTCAAATATCATGTAACAACACTCATATGTCAAAATTTTAGAACCGCGCATTTTGATACACCTATAAATGGAACATAATTAGCTGTATATATATATAATCTTACATAAAATTATAAAACAACACCCACTATTATATGAACAATACATATCATCAACTAATATAGATGAACTTTGTAAAATTAATGCTGTAAACATCAAAACTGTAAAATATAAAACTCACGTGTAGACTTATATAGTATGAAGCCAATATATATACATACAAACACCTACCTATATTTTATATAAGACCGACTATTCATAACGCAAGTACATACGTACGGTAAATATATATTTATTTATAACATATGTACATATTTTTATATATAACATGTCAACTTCATAATAAAATATATGCAATACATTATATATATATATAATAAGCAGAGATTTCAACATATTATATATATGCATCGAACAGAAAAAGCTTGATAAATAAAAATGTAAAATATATAACCCATATCTCTAAAAATAAAATTCTATAACAGCAACCAAACCGTACCTTTTTAACTATAATATAATATAGACTATTTAATAACACAATATACAAAAGCAAAAACAGCTCAAAGTAACTTTTCCAAAACCTATATGTATATGTACACAGCATATATGCATTAATATAAACTAGAGTACCTATTATAAATAGATTTCTTTTAAAAACAATGCATAGCTTATACATCACAGAGAGGCAAAACGAGAGAGGAAAGGTGAAGACCGAATGGTTATGAGGAGAAGCAGGGAAGAGCTTGGCCTGGGCGTAGGGGTGCGGCAGGAGATTTGGAGGAGGCCGACATGAGTGTAGGAAGAGCGGATCAGGTGTGTCGGGTGCAGTTTGGAGGGCCAGTTCCGGTGGCGTGCCAGTGCTATGGCAGAGGCAGTAGTCTATGAGGGGACGAGGATGCAGTTAGGTGAAGGTCGGGCCTTGGGGTTGCAGAGGGTGGTCAGCATGTCGCGGTGGTGTGTGTGCTTGGCTTCACGGGCGATGCATGTGTTCTCGGTTGCGTTGATGGGTTTGGTCGGCTCACCGTTCAAGATGTTGGGTTGTGTGGTGTTGCTAGCCGTGGGGAGGAGACGCGGCTAGGGGTAGGTGGTCACGACAGAGGAGGTTTGGTGAGCTGCGTGTATGGATGAGGGGTTATGGCGGTTGCAAGCATGAGAGGTGGTGAAGCTCGGTGTGCGTCCTTTGTTGTTTTTTTTCTTTTTTTCTCTCTCTAGACATGAATGTTTGAGTTGATAATAGGGAAGGAGGTGGCTTCTCAGATCTAGAGAAAATAATAATGTTGCTTATATTTTCCAGAAAGAATTTAATGGATACCAAAGTCTTATGCAACTTCCAGAGAATATTAAAGGGACGTAGAAATTTGTTTCACATGTTAGGTAAAGGAATGGTTGGGTGAATGAGTGGTCACGAAACTAAAAAGATTAAAAATAGGATGCCGGTTTGGAAAATTGTTTTACGAATTTCGCCGTGCACTAAACTTCAAAATACAGAATTAAATATACTGTTGCGATCAGTACGGAGAGACGATCAAAATGGTATATAAATATCTGTGGTACGATTGAATTATAAAATTCGAATTTTCTACTGACGGAAAATGCAGCAAAAACGCAGAAAAATAAGATCGACGGAGCTAAAGAAGTCCGAATTTGGAAAAACGAAAAATGGCGTCTTGCTCAGAAGACGATTTAGAATTTTTCTATATAAAAATATTTAGTTTTTGAAAATATTTTATTTTCATCGCTTTTTAACTGATTAAATTGAAGTAAATTTACTCACGAAATAAACTTTCAAATTTTCGGACGAAATTTTACCACTTGCTATGTTTAACTAGACACATTCCAAATATCAAATTTATATTTCAAAATTTTATCGTTTAAAATTTCACAAAATTTCAACAAATAAAGTTATCTGGTTAAATCTGCGGGTTGTTACATTGATACTCATGAGTCTTCAATCTTGATATCTTGAATCTCTATACTGTACAGTCTTCATTCTTGGTGCCTGCATGGTTAAATCCTACATATGCATATTATTTCTAAACTATAATGTTAGTATTTATATTTTATAATCCTATTCTAAGGTTGTTGTCATCAAAACCATCATCTCACGGACTAACAATCTCCCCCTTTTGATGATGACAACCTTTGTTTATAAAATATTACGTCTATCCAATAACTCCCCCTTAATCTATGCCTAACTATCCTATTTTATATTTCTCCCCCTTTGTCATCAACAAAAACTAACTCCAAACTATATAATCTCCATTACTCCCCCTCATTCTTGGACTAAAGTACCTGCATTAATATACTATATAAATGGAGTATATAATAGATAGATTAAGAGATAATTATACCGATACACATGATAATTATTAAAGATCATATAAATATTAATGCATATATATGTTTTTCACACCAAATATTAATCCAAATCAATTCAAATCAAATCAAATCAAACAATTCAAATCACACAAACCAAATCAATCAAACCAAATCAAACAAACCAATTAAATCAAACATTACGAGGAAGTTCCACCCATACTTCTTCTCCAAATATAGGGTCTTCTTTAATGGCATCCCAATTTTCATTATCATTAGCGAGAGAGACCGGAGGATGTGCTTCGTTATCATCCTTGTGCAGGGAGGAAATCATCCATCGTATTGCATCGAAATGCCTTTCTTGCTCTTTAATCATCTGCATTTGACTCAATTCTAAGTGTCGTTGGTTACGTAGAATGAACGAAAGGATATTCTTGAAAGAATTAAGAGTCTCTTCAAGATTTTTTGATAGATTATGAATTGGATTGGCTGTATTTGAGTTTTTGAGAAGAATGAGAGACAAAGTGGATAAGAAATAATATTCAGTGATGAATTCTGAAAGAAATAGGTATTTATAGGTGTAGAAATTCGTTTGAAATAAATAGACATAAGGTAGTTATTCAAATTTCAAATTCAAAATGAAATGTCATTTCTGACCGGTACATGTTGACATAGTCATAGGGGGGATGTCGACATGGTGTATTGAATTTTGATGGCTTATTTTGATTTTATGAATAATTGTGTGTGTGTGTGTGTGTGTATATTTATATAATATACTAACATTTATTCTGGAGATAAGATAAGCTAGATAATAGAAAAGGAAATCAATTTCATTTCATGATAACACGATGATAACATGATACAACAATTAAACACAAAGCACTACATGAACATTCAAATCAAAATAAATTAAAACAAATACAACAAGATACGAAAAGGTAGAACTGGTTAGAGCATGATGACGATGAAGATAATCCAAGCTTCTTGCTGACTTTGGAAATAAACTTGTTCATCTTGGATGAAATTTTGTCCAACTTCTTACTAACGGATCGTTTAAGAATCCGTTGATTCTCAACAATGGTCTTTTGGTTTTTGAGAAGAATTTGTTGGATCGATTAGGAGGATAGTCGATGCTTTCCAAAAAACTTTCACCTTCTTCTTCTTCTTCTTCAATTTCCATTTCATCTCCTTCTTCTTCTTCCTATTCCTCTTCTTCCATCTCCTCATGAGCTAAACGCTCTTTCTTTTCGGCAAGAGTCTCATAAGGTTGAAAACAAATGAAATTTTCATAAACAAAATGTTGGAATGATTGAAAACTTTTCTAGAAACAAATTCTTCTCCTTTGAAATCCACTCCAAAATAGTTAAAAATTTGAGTGAGATAAATTCCATAATACAAAGTATTCTCACCCATTTCAAGATTTTTGGGACGAAGTTCATCCAAAATAAGTTGCACCCAATTAATATCATAATTTCCAAAAATAGCAAAAAGTGCTTTGCAAACTTTTGAAGTGGGAATGTTAAAATTTCTCGATCTTGGGGGTCAAAGTACGTTGTAAAAGAAGATTGATAATTCTAGCTTTTGGTCGAAATTTTCGATTTTTAATTCAAAATAACATTTCCTTCGAAAATGTGATGAAATGTCTCACGATCATTTTCATCGATTTTAAAATTAGAAAGATCCATTCCCGTACTCTTGCAATTGAGAATGGTACCCAAAAGGTCACAATTCAAAACAATTCTAGTGCCTTTGACACTACTCAAAATTTCATCATCGTTTTCATTATAAAATCCACGATTAAGATTTGCATAGAAAGTTTTGACAAGATTTGGATAACAAACAGAATCATTTTGAGAAGCATCAACAAGACTAAGAATTTGATTATTTGAAAAAGAGAACCAATTTCATAAGAAGAGAAATCTTGAAATATAACAAACTTTCTGGGATGGACTTTTGCATAGTTAGCATAAATGATGTATGCTTTTATAGCCTCCGGATCACTGAAGAGTTGCTCTTTTATCTTTCTGGAAATTCTCACGGTGGAGGGGTTGCTTAAAGAAGCCATTAGAGTAAAGAGTAGAGAGTAGAGAGCTTGAAGTTTTGAAAAGAGAGTTGGTTTGAAAATGAGAGTAAAAGATGTGATAAAAGATAGTGAATAAATAGATTCTCAAAGGACACATTCTCTGGTCAAAAGATGCCTTTTCAGAGAATTGAATGAAGTGAAAAGGTGGAGGGAAATTCAACATTTGAATTCAAATTTTGAATTTCAAATTCTACACCCACGTCGACATCATGGTAGGGACCATGTCGACATGTGCTTGTGAATTTCTACGATTTATTTTTCCTAATATCTCTAATAATATATACTTATTATTTTTAATGTCTACATATATCTGGAATATTATTAGAATCATAGTATATTCCATAATATATTATTATACCAATAATAATAATAATAATAAAATAATAATAAAATAATAGTATTTTTTTAAAAAATTCAAATAACACATCAATTCAAAATCAATCAATCAAGCAATTAAGCATCTAATTCTAAGCATGTAATTTCAGTCAATTGTATTGTGAATGTGTACCTTTTTCTGAGTCCGTTTCTCTGGGTTCGTCAGAGTCATGAACTGCCGCGAAACACAAATTTGAATTATCTGTCTTCTGATCATCATCGATTGAGGACGAGTTTGAGTCATCTAGAGTTGCAGTAAATGCACGCTTCCATTTCTTTACTGAATCATTGTTTATAGGAGGATTTTGCCTTTCTAGATACAGATAGTCTCTTTTGATATGGCCTGATTCATCACAGTTGAAACATTTGACATTGTTTGGAACTACATTCTGATTTCCAGAGTTCTTATAGTTGTTTCTCTTGAGATTATTCTTCTTTCTGTATTTCAAAAATTTTCGAAAATTCCTGGTCATCAAGGCTATCTATTCATCATTATCGCTATTTGAGTCCGATCCATTAGTCAATGCATTGAATGCCATTGATTTTTTTAGATGCTTTGCTTTCTCTTCTCCCGATCATTTGGACTTCAAACGACATTAGATTTCCAATTAGTTCTTCTATCTTTAAGGTACTGATGTCATATGCCTCTTCGACCGCAAGTGTCTTTTGATCCCAT